>CM077024.1:130163488-135163488 GCA_039090855.1 Macrothele yani | reverse complement strand
AAGTTACCTTAATAATATGGGATAAGAGCGATGGAATGGATCGCATTCCTATGTCCTGACCTTTGACCCCATTTCGTCCACATTCAATAGGGTTCGTCCCCAGGTGGTCCCCTACCACTTACTGAAATTTCATCGAAATCGATCCATTTTTACGCACGTTATGACGCATAAAGGCAATGGAATGCATCCCGCTCTTATGTCCTAAACTTTGACCCCACTTCACCCATTTTGAAGAAGATTCGTCCCCAGGCGGTCCTCTACCACATACTAAAATTTAATTGAAATCGAACCATATTTACGCAAGTTATGACGCATAAGGGCAATGGAACGATCCCGCTCCTACGTCGTGACCTTTGACCCCATCTATCCCATTTTCAATAGGGTTCATCCCATGGTGGTCCCCTACCACATACTGAAATTTCATCGAAATCGAACCATTTTTACGCCAGTTATCGTGCGGACGGGCGGACGGACGGACGGACAAAGCTGGAGCATATACGCTTCTTCAACCTACGGATGGAAAGCGTAAAAAAGACGTGCTAAAAAGGGGAGTGCTCCAACCCCTGTATATTATCAATAAGTACTAGTTTAATTTGAGAAAATATTCTTTCTGTTTCAGCATTTGAAATTGCTAAGGTACATGCAGTGTTAAAAAGTTTATGTATTGGTGGGAATCTTCTACCCCACAGATCCTTCTGATTTTAACAGAATTGAACATGTTTTCCGAACTGACAAATTACTGCTCTCAATATCAGAGTGAGATAGAAATACTGATTTGCACTCATCCCACTTTAATAATAAATAAATCATCTTCGTCTAGATTGTAGTACTCAACCAGCTCCATAACTTCAGCAATGCCATTAAGGCTTAGGGTACTTTCTGACACCACTTTTCTAAGATTTAAGATACCGAGATTTGTAACCTTTCTGGGCGGTTCTGTTAATTTGGAAATTTTGGGAAATTATACTTTTTGCATCTATATGACATAGCAGAAACCTGTTTTCAACTACGTCTTTGTGGAAGTGAGTAAATGCAAAGTTTTGCTGGTCCTTGATAAAGCCAAGGCTCAGCATTTACAACACTTTCTGCATCCCTGTTTTTTAGTTTCCTTTTTTTTTTTTTCCTGTTATAGTTTTTTTTCCTGATGTAGTTGTCTCTGCTTTGTAAGTTGTTGTTTCTGAGAATTCTACATAGAAAAAATATATATTTTTATTTTTCTGTTTTTGGTTAAAGTTTAGTTTAAATTATATAATCATCATCATCATCATCATTGTCAACCATCATCAATCCACTGCTGGGCGAAGGTCTCCCCAAGTTTCCTCCACAACGGTCTGTCTTGTGTCAGTCTCCTCCATGTCACTCCCGCATACTTTCGAATTTCATCCACCCATCTTCCATGTGGTCTTCTTCTGGGTCTCTTCCTGTCCCTTGGAATCCAATCTGAAATTTCGGCTGTCCATCGATGGTCTGTCCTTCTGGCAGTATGTCCAGCCCATTGCCATTTCAGGGATTTAACTCTGATCATGATGTCTTCCACTCTTGTCATTTTTCGGATACACGAGTTCCTCTTCTTATCTCTCCTGGTTACACCAAGCATGCACCTCTCCATGCTGCTTTGAGTTGTCTGCAGCCTTTGTATGTCTCTTTTAGCTAAGGTCCACGTCTCTGCACCATACGTAAGAACTGGAAGAATGCATTGATCAAACACTTTTCTTTTAAGACATAATGGCATATTGCTCTTGAAAATTATGCGGTTTCTTCCAAAAGCTCTCCAGGCAAGTTTTATACAACGATTAATTTCTTCATCAATGGGACCCTCGCTTGATATCTGCTGTCCAAGATAAACGTACGTGTCCGTTATCTCCAGCTTTTCTCCATCAATCGATAAATCTTCATTTTTTGTAAAAGCATTGTACATCACTTTTGTCTTCTGAAAGTTCATTTTTAATCCCACTTCCTTACTCCTGTCAGCAAGTTCCTGGATCATACTCTGCAGCTCTAATGGGGTAGTTGCAAAAATGACTACGTCATCAGCAAAACGAAGGTGAATTAGATAATCTCCATTAATCTTTATCCCTTTGTTTTCCAAGTTCAGTGATTGAAAGACATTTTCCAATGTGGCATTAAAGAGCTTCGGAGATATGGTGTCACCTTGTCTCACTCCTTTTCCAATTTTTATGGGTGTTGTATTTTCAAACAGCCGTATCTTTGCACTTGCATTTTCATAGATGTTATTAATAATATTAATGTATGCATCTTCAATACCGCAGGATTTCAGAGCCATTGTAACTGCTGATGGTTTCACCGAATCAAAGGCCTTTTCATAATCGATAAAAGCCATGCACAATGGAAGTTCATATTCCCTCGCTCTTTCAATTAGTTCTCTCAGTACGTGGATATGATCTATTGTGCTGTAGCCACTCCTGAATCCAGCTTGTTCTCTCGGTTGAGCCATGTCCAGTGTTACCTTCAAGCGGTGTGAAAGAACTTTAGTGAAGATTTTATAAACCACTGAGAGAAGGCTGATAGGTTTGTAGTTTCTGAGATCCTCAATGTCACCTTCTTTATGTAGCAGGATCATTGTAGCGTTGTTTCAATCCAGTTCTTAGGAATCTTCCCTTCTTTAAGGCATTGAGTGAAGATTCCTGAGGATTGGAACAACGTTACAATGATCATGCTACATAAAAAAGATGACATTGAGGATCTCAGGAACTACAGACCTATCAGCCTCCTATCAGTGGTTTATAAAATCTTCACTAAAGTTCTTTCACACCGCTTGAAGGTAACACTGGACATGGCTCAACCAAGAGAACAAGCTGGATTCAGGAGTGGCTACAGCACTATAGATCATATCCACGTACTGAGAGAACTAATTGAAAGAGCGAGGGAATATGAACTTATATATATACACTGCTGGCCACCCAAAATGCAACACGAAGAAGGAAGCATCCGATTGGCCTGAAATTCGCAGCATGCGTCGCCCGCGAGAGGACATGAAAACGATTAGCATTGCAGGGCATATGCAAATCATGTGCGCCCGGCACGCCACCGAGAAGCACTATAAGAAGGGTGCACAGAAGGCGGGGTGTAAGTAGTGGAAGTGTGTTGTGCTGCCGGACTTGTGCGTGGGAAGCTTCCCGATGCCTCGTCGCAGAATACGGCAGTCATTCCAGCACGTTTCGGAGTTCGACAGAGGACGAATAGTGGTTTATCGCGATAGCGGTTATAACGAAGTAAATTTCTCTGTCATTTCTGTCCACGCCAGGATCCGTACCCGGGTCATCTCATTCCGGAATAAGTTACTCTACCAAGGGAAGAAATAACAGAGGGGGCGCTCCCCCCTCTGTTATTTCTTCCCTTTCTTTTTTCGTTTTTTAACTTTTAGAATTGATCTTGGGTAAGTCTTATTTTGTTTTTTTGTTTCGGTGTACACCTATCACCCAAAGCTCCCATATGCATGTAATCCCTCTTACCTTCAGCATTTTTGTTTCACAAGTCTTTCCGGTTGATTGTCGGGTGGCAAAGATGTCCTTTCTCGTTCCATTTTATTTCTATGAAATGCCTTTGGCGGTGGTTAAACAAGCTAAATTTGCATTTTCCACAACTGTCGTTTCGCTGTATGCACTGCTGAATTCTGATAAAGACAGAAAGGTACTCCCTCGCAGCTATTAGCCACAAAACTGTGGCCGAAATACCGATGGCCACAGTGACTGTGGTTTCGAAACATGCGTTGCCTGTGACAGACGACTGTTTTACGAAGAACGCACAAGGATTCCTATGCTTCTGAATTTCATCGTTCGAGTTCTGTATGACAGTGAAACAAACACCAAGGACGAAACCGAATTCTCTGGTGAAATGAATAAGCACGTCTTTTGACACTAAGTTCCACTCTTACTACATCAATTTCAAAGAGCTTTTTTCTTTTTGTTTTAAACTTGCAATCCGTACATTTTAATGCCACCTATAACAGAAAAAATTCCGCACCAGGAAACCTGAAAAACGTGATGGTTGCGGTTACAAACATGTAAAGTATTTCAGAGTAAGACTTTTAGAAGCAGTTGCGAATTCATTAGAAGGGGGCAGGGGTGGGCCAGGCGCGAAGCTATGGGTGGGCTGGGGTGGTCTTCAGCCCACCCAAATTTTCTTTGAGCCCCCCCCCCCCCTTTACACCCCCTCCTTCCAATATTTAAGCAGTTGGAACATATGGCGGGCGCAAACATCTAAGATTCTAGAGAACTTGGATTAGAGGTCTGCACAGGCCGGGCTGGCCCACCAAGCCGGAGCCCGGGTCAGGCCGTTTTTTAGTTTAGAGAACAAAGAACCGGACGGGGCCGGGCTTTTTCCCAGACACTTACGTCCGGGCCTGGCCGGAACGAGCCAAGTTGACTCGTTCTTTTTATCGCAATGGTAAAGAAAGAAAAAAGTCGCGTTCCCCCATTTCCTGGTGTGTTTAACTGTTTCGCAGGATTTACTTATTTCCATGACATAGCCAAGGCCGTAATCAGAAAAGCAAGGGGAGAACTCACAGTATTTTTACCATCTGTAGGTATTAGGATGGTAAAACTATTTTGGGGGCTTGTTGACAACAAAAAGATTCGACCCCGAGCGAGTGTGTGTGTGTGTGTGTGTGTGTGAGAGAGAGAGAGAGAGAGAGAGAGAGAGAGTGGGACAACATCGATTATATTATTTCTCCTATTCCTAATTAGTATAGGAATTAACTTTTGTAGTGTTACCTCTTACTATTTCAGAGAAAGGGAAATTCTAAACGCGCTTAGTGTCCCCTTTTCTCTCTTTTTAAAGGTTATATTTTTCGATACTTGTCAAAGTTTAGTTAATAGTTTTAATAGTTTTAGGCTTACACTCAATTAAATATTTTCAATAATATCTCATTTCATTATTTAATTTTCACATTTTAATAAAATACATTAGGAAGACAAAATACCAAATGGTGCATCACGGGCCGGGCTGGACCTTAAACGCACGAGCTCGCCAAATTAGGCTCGTGCAGACCTCTAACTTGGATAAATATATGTGAATTCCTCGAATTCACTGAAAAAATACATAAAATGAATTTTGTTAAATTTAGTGTTTGTACTTACTGGAAAGGAGGAAGTCTTCTGAACGAATTTCTGAGAGAGTAATAAAAACACACCATTTTTATTTTTTTATAAATATAGTTTCAAACGATAAGAGAGAGAGAGAGATTCCTTGTCAGGTTACAAACTAAAATTCATAAACAGCCTTATGACAGAAAAAAAAAAAAAAGAAAAAAAGAACGACCTAAGTAGGCTAAAATTGCGCAGAAATAGTAACTTGCCATTGAGCTTCGTATCCATGGTTCCCATACTACATAGATTGAACAAATACTACGTACAGTATTCACTTGAAAACCGTTTTTTTACTAGGGATTACGTTATCAGGCGTAGATTAAAATACACATGAGCGGAATTTTTTGCCAAAATTTCTGCCAAACACTTTAAAATTTGTGCCTTCCCCCCTCCCCCCCGATCCCATCATGCTTAACTCTCCTTATAGCCCACCCAGTTCTGAGCGGCTCTGGCGTAGCCACTGGGGGAGGTGGGGAGGGGGGTATATCTTTCTCTCTCATTGCACAAGAGATAGCAAATAGGGGCAACACCGAAGAAGAAATAACTAGGCATATAAAACTCGGGTGGTGTGCATTTAGAAGAAGCAGTACAATACCTTCAAGAGCAAATTAACATTACATCTTAAGAGAAAAGTGTTTAATCAACATATCCCAACAGTTTTTACGTATATGGATCAAAGACATGGAGGACCTTAATTACACTACTTTTTGTAAAAATTGCAACACCATGAAGGACTGCTGATATTAGTTTGAAACTTACATAATATGCACAACAGTGATGAGCACGGGCTCCTTTTATAAGGACCGGGCCCGTTATATCATTATTTATGACTGGTCCGGCGCAGTCCGAGTTTAAAAATTTGTGCACATTTTCCCTATGTGAATAAGGGAAAAATAAAGCATATTGTTTTACTTCTATTTATATTTTCATTATCAGATAAGAATGTTAGTGCTTCCGTTAATGTCGACTCTCCCCCCCCTCCCCCAAAGAGAGAGAGAAGGAATTATTATTATATGCATCATATTCAGGTAACAAAATGCCCTTCATTTTGTTTCCCAAGTGTATCAAGTTAATTCGTTTACCTAACTAACTGTATTTAACTTTTCTTTCATTCAAATTTAAATAAGGATTTTCATTATAAAATTATAAAATCTATGTCATTTCTGCATGACATGAGAATTGCGTATTACTGTTTTTCCGATCAAGTATTTAGTAAATGTGCATATATAAAAACCTTTTCATACATGGAAATTTATTATTATTAGCTCTACTGGGACAGAGCTGGTTGGGCATTTATTTTATTTATTATTTGGTGAACTGGCACATGTACTCTTATTTATAAATATAATAATATTTATCAGCAAATTATTAAATTTGACTGTGTTCGGCTAGTTAGAAGTTGTAAAATTTCATGTAATAAAACATGAAACTTAATGATCCAGGGCTTTACTCTGGCTGCCCTGAATAAAGAAATAAATTATATAAAAATACAAGTACAGCACTAAATGATTCACAATGTAATTTACAGATGTTTGTGTGTTGCAGCCCCGGTGGCGCAGTGGTCTAAGGCGATGGATGGCTCTGATCATTCGTCCGTGAGGGGTCCGGGTTCGAATCCCGGCGAGGCATGGATGTTGCGTTTGTCTTACGGCACTGGCTCTCTCCCTTCCCTGGAACCAGTGACCCTAAATTAGGGACGGGCGACTGCTTATAGCCCATTGAGTTGCTCACGGTGGTCGTTAAACCTCCAATCAAAAAAAAAAAAAAAAAAAAAGCAGAAGTTTGTAATACACAGTATATAATTCTGGATATCCTTGTTTCCTTGATGTCATATATACAGTACGTATATAGTTTGCTGCTTAGAAGTATAATTGTTTAGCGCAATCAAAGCCCACATAATTTTCTTATTTCAAAGGAAATTTAAATTAAGGAAAGAAATCTGGTTTGACCCCTTACCAGGATCAGGTAATTCTTATGCTACAATATCAGTTTTCATCGTATCTATATAGGAAAGAATACATAGTTGTTGCTTATAACACTCATAGACGTTTTTGAGTTACGAAATGCACGCGAAAAACGCAATAAACAATTATTAAGAATTTTAGGCAAAGAACAAAGGAGAGATTATAGCCTGGCTATTCAGCCGTGCAACTTGAACTGGGGCCCGTATGGGCCCAGATTTTAGTCAAAGATTTGATACAAGAGCCCGCCCGAGACCGCGGCGCTCCCGGATCCGTTTTCGGGCTGTTTATCTATCTGTCTATCTATCTATTGTCATAGCCCTGGTTGGTTGGTTGGTTGGTTGATGGATTTTTATGGCGCAAGGGCCATGTTTAGCCAAAGAGCGCCAGGCACAAGACAATCAAACGAACAGTATTAAAAACGTGGTACAATGCTTAAAATCAGGCTGATTAGGTAAAAGTGAAAAATGAGAATGAAGAAAAGTGTAAAAACTAGATACGTTTAAAAAAGTCAATTTGTTTTTAAAATTAAAAGATAACGAATGTATCGCAGTGGCCATCTAGAAGCTGCTGCAGCGTAGCGGCGTCCTCGTTCAACAAATGAGAATGAAAGAAGTGTGACGAGCCTGCACCGCAGGACGCACATGAGATAAAGGCAGTTAGCAGCGAGAGCATACGCCCGCGTAACTCAATTGGGAGAGCGACTTACTCCGGAGTGAGAGGACCCGGATTCGATGGCCGGCGTGGACAAGAATGACGGGGAAATTTACTTCGTTATAGAAGTGAAAACGAGCGTCACGAAAACGAACACAACTACAAAGAAGATGAGTGAGAGTGAGTCGGCAATTTCACGTCTCACACATTGGCGCAATGTCGCCACTCAACAAGATGCGGTGGGTGAAACGACAACGCCCAATACGCAGACGCGCAAAAACAACTTTCTCCCTATACGGTTTCGGCGACATGATGATCACCAGACTCCAAGAACTGATTTGATACGATGAAGTTTATTTTTCATCTGTTGATCCCACAGACCCTGCCACGTTCGCGTGATGTGATCACGAACAATAAAACGTAAATCACCATGAAAGCGTGGCAAGAGTGTGACGACCAAAGAGGAAGCAGATGTAGAAGCCGCATCAGCAGCACACTCGTTACCTGGAATTCCAACATGCCCAGGAATCCAGCGGAATGTCATAACCCTATGCTCATCTCTAATGTACAACATCAGGTTGGGACATGCAAATAATTAAAATGTCAGTGTAAATGTGCATGAGCAGCGTCCTCTGAAATGTCCGGTCTTGGGTATAAAGAGTTGGCTCAAACGAGATATTGCAATCAGTGAAGAGTCGCCACTGAGTCAAAAGGGTGTTTCTTCTGTCTCCCTGTGTCCTGTCGCCGAAGAAGGACGCATTATGAACATCTGACGGACTTTGAGCGAGGAAGGATTGTTGGAATCAGAGAAGTTGGACTTTCCTATACTGCGTAATTGCCACTCGTTCGGAACGAAACACCAGTATGTAGTGATGAGAACGTGGGATCAGAGAAGTTGGACTTTTCTATACTGCGTAATTGCCACTCGTACGGGACGAAACACCAGTATGTAGTGATGGGAACGTGATATCAGAGAAGTTGGACATTCCTATACTGCGTAATTGCCACTCGTACAGGACGAAACGCCAGTATATAGTGATGAGAAGGTGGCATCAGTGGAAGTTCCAACGATGAGGATCAAACGCACAGAAATCCAGGAAATGGACTGCAAATTCGCACGACTGCATGGCATGACAAACATCTCTACCGTATGGCAGTGATCGATCGCACAGTGACGTCCACGGTGTTAAAGCAACTGCGGAGCATTATCACAGGTTGAGCTTTGTCCTCCAACACAATTCAACGTCGTGTGCTTATGAGGGGACTGGTGACTATGACAGTTAAAAATTTTGCAGCACGTTGCACCAAAAAGTGGTGCTACACCAGCTGAACTACTTTTAGGACAAAGGTAATGAGGCATGAAACATACATAAACATGGTGCAGTTGATGCAACTTCGCACCATTCAGGTTGAATATCATACCGTTGTACATAATTGCATGACGTTTTTGTGTATTTCATGCATCACACAATGTTTTACCTTTTCCCCAAAAGTAGTGCAGCTGGTGTAGCATCATTTTTGATGCAACCTACTACAAAATTTTCAACAGTGTAGTAGCCCATTGCTGCTCTTTCCTTTGACCTTCAACCACAGAAGCCTCTGGCTGCAATGGGGGTCTTGAACACAAACATTCGCGCTCTGATTAGCAACAGGTCGTGTTTTCTAACGAGTCACGGTTCCACTTGATGCACCATGACGGATACATAGGTGTTCGAAGACATCGTGATGAACGCTTGCAGCGTCATACCGGCCCAACGCCAGGCGTCATGGTTTGGGGCTTCATTGAGTTCAATTCGCGATCTCGTCTGATACGAATTGAGGGAAACTTCAACAGCCGGCGATACCTCAGGGATGTTTTAGAAGCAGAGGTGATACCCTTCTTTTCGAAATATCTTGGCGCTATATTCTAGCTGGACAATGCTCAGCAGATAGCGCTTTTCCCTGGCCTGCACATTCGCCGGATATTGTAACCGGGGCTTCCATACTTACGTATCAGAAGTGAAGTTCTGCAGCCATTTTGCGGGATAAATAATTGGAATCATTTTCCTTCAATTCCCGCCAATTTGGTGGGCTGGGCAGCGAACAGGCAAAGTACTTCTTTTCCCACGCGTCGCAGCAGAGGGGGTGTTAGATTTATTGTTTCTTCGATGTGAGAAGAATGAAATTGGACTTTATTGCTTTTCCACCGTCCCAAGTAGCACGACGAAGGGAGAAGACGTGGGTAGCAAACCAATTAAAGAATCTTGCGTTTTCAGAGAGTGAAAGCATTCCTGGGGTGTGGCCAGGTTTTCTAGGAATAGGTCGGACTTCTTCGGCAGGGGAGAGTTTTAGGGGGCTCTCTGAACAAGAGAACGAGGGACTCGGTGGCAAAAGGTCGAGGAAGAAGGAAGATCTTTAGCGAGGTGAAAAGGTCTCGCGGGTTCGTCCAAGCGTAGGAAGGAAGAGTAATGAGACCGGCAGGGAAAAAATAAGCAGAATTAGGCGTGCTGACATGTAGAGCGAGATCGAGAGCGAGAAAGACACCGAGGTGTTAATAAAATAACGAAATCACGAAAATGACGGACAAAAGCTTGGTGTCATTCCCCGCAACATCTGAATAAAAGTCTTCCTCACTGCACGAAAAGAGTTTAACTAGAGTCGATTTTTGATACCTTGTATTTTATTTATCTGCTCCAGTGGGCAGAATTACGGGTAAAACCCCCGATTCAGAACTTACTGCACAGCAAACATCAAACGAGCCCCTCACACAGGGCGCTGTAATAGAACTCAGCACCAAGCCCTGTAACAATATGTTCCCTATCGAACATGTGTAATATAGCTAAGCGACAGGTGCGTCAATCGGCCCCGCCAGTCACCGCAAATGAACTCTAGTCTGGCATAGAAGCAGCGTGGTAGGCTATTTCCCAGGATGATGCCAAAAACCTTTTCTACTCAATTCTACGCCATTGTTGTTGCTCCAGGTGGCTTCACACAATACTGAGTTTTGAAGCGAAAAAAATCTTGTATAGCTCTCTACAACTGTAATCAGTTATCTCCTGGTAACATAAGGAATACGTGATATAAAATTCATTTGAATAGCGCGATTTTTTCTTTGTGCCGCAAATTTCACAAACCGTGGTGAAAAAAGACATGCAATGGCTGCGGACAACTCAAGAAGCATGCATGGAGCATATGTTTGGTGCTACCAAGGAAGATAGGAAAAGGAACTCATGAATCAGAAAAATGACAAAAGTTGCTGACGTCATGATCAAAGTAAAGACTCTCAGGAGGCAATGGGCTGGACATATTACGAAAACAACCTTTGGAAAACTGAAATACTATTATACATTGGATACCAAGGGACAGGAAAAGGACCAGATGAAGACCCCGTGGGAAATGAGTGGACGAAATTCGAAAGCATGCCAGAGTAACACTGAAGAAAATTGCTCGAGGTAGGGAGTTGTTGAAGAGACTTGGGATACCTTCATCAAGCAGCTGATTGAAAATGATTGATGATGATAATAATGATATATTTACGACTGGGGGGGGGGGAATTACTTTTGGAAACGTCTGTAACAATACGTTTCCGAAAGTAATTATAATGATGTAATTACTTTTGGAAACACATTGTTACAAACTCCTGATAGGGAAAATATTGTATCTGGAATATCAGAAGTACGCGATAAATATTGGAAGTGGTAGAACTGGCCATTGCCAAACAAATTTCCAGATATCGAAGGGTAGATGGTAAGGTATCGTAGTGTTAACGGGTCTGTCGCACGGAAGAACTGTACTTCAAGAAAAGTATCAAGATCATTTGCGATATGAAACTGCTTCTTTATTATTTTCTAATTTCAGAATTGGGTATGTCCTGAAGTTATATTTAATTACTGAATTAATTATGATTGCTTTACTTTCTACTTGTCATCTACACGTTCTACCTAATTTCTCTTCTAATCCCTTTACCTGTTGTTCTCGCTTCCTGGTTCCATCTCCTTCAACCTCCTTCCAGCTCGCTGTCCCCCAAGTCGTCTCCTCCTTCAAACTCCCTCTTTCTCAAAGCTTCATCCCCCTAAGTTCTATCCCCTCCAGAATTCTTAGCTTGACCTCTTGTGTCTCTCATACCTCGAAAGTCTATCGCGTCTCTGATGCAATAAACTAATTAAGCCCGTCCTGAATGCTCTGCTGATGACAATACCCATGAATATAGCGTAGGCTAATAAAACGATTTAAGCACTTAGGGTTTAGAAACGGCTTTTCCATACAAAGAACGATTCCTTGGAAAACGAATTTCTACAAGTCTAATTACCGGTTGCCGCCGTAGATAGCTTCTTTCGAGTTTATGGCTGAAATATTTCCCTGCTTGGAAAATAATTCATACGTAAATACTTTAAAATCACCGAAATTCATGTAACAGTAGAACAAAGAATCGAAATTCGTGGCAACGGGAAAATACACGTCAAAAAGGTCTGAAATAGTATAATAAATAGCGGTCACGGCTGTATAAATTGGATTCAAAATTATTTTTCAAAACCTGACTCAAAAAAAAAAAAAAAAAACACACACACCTTAAAACCAAAAAACAAACCGGTGTTAAAAAAACTGAGGACACATCGTTACACTAGGAATATGAATTTGTGTCACACGGAGAAAATGTGTTACCTCAAGAGAAGTTCAAAAATGCATGAAATATTTTTCCTGGCAAGCAGCTATCGGATACAAAAAGAATGTCAAAATGACCTGTAGAGGCAGATATACTCCAAATGCAAATATATATTTTTCTGGCCTCGCAGAATTATGTCTGCGTCACCTAGCAGTGAAACTATGTATACAATTCCACCCAAGAAATCACCTCCACACACGCACACACTTATCACCACCATCCACACTCCGGTTCCAATCCGACTGAGAGACTGAAATCTAAAATGATGAAATGAAATTTTCTTTTCACTCTCTGATCTTGTTCTTTTTTTTCCCATTGTCCTGTAGGAATAACGAAGATCACAAAAAGGAACGGAAAATAAAGTGCAACACAAATCTGGAGAGTCATTATAACTGAAATCAACAGGCTGTGAGTTGAAGGCCTAAAATCGGCTGGACTATATTTTGAAAGTCTGAAGTCAGCCAGGCTTATAAGTTAAAAATTCTGAAATCGGCCAGAAAGCCTGAAAAAAGCCTGAAATAGGCTGGGCTATATAAATCGAAAGTCTAAAATCGACTGGACTAACAAATCTGAAATAGGCCAGGCTATATGTGTATCAACCCGCTTGGCCAGCGTGGTGAGTTATGGCCAAACCCTCCAAAATGATTCCACAACTTAAATCTTGGCCCTCAGTCTCCGGCAGCTGGAATGTACCTGGCCAAGACAGCGGCCAGTGCGACATGAAGGCAGAGGGTGCTAAGAATCCCCGGAGGACCGGACTAGGCTGCCATCTGATGCTGACCTTGGCTACGTACAACGGACGCTCCCTATCTTCTGATTCAAGGCTTCTTGAATTGGAAGAGGAACTACAAAGGATCAAGTGGGACATCGTGGGGCTAAGTGAGGTAAGGAGAAAAGGAGAAGATCTCATCGAACTGAAAAGTGGACATCTCTTCTACTATCGTGGGACAGATACTGGCAGAACTAGTGGTGTTGGATTTATAATAAACAAGAAACTGAAGGATAAAGTGGTAGAAGTTGAAAGTTCCTCTGACAGAGCTGCACGGCTTGTTATCCAACTCTCGAAAAGATACCAGGCTCAGATTATTCAAACTTATGCACCCACCACAAGTCATCCTGAAGAAGAAATTGAAGAATTTTATGAGGAAATTTGTCATCTAAATAATAAAGGTAAGCAGCACTTGAAAATAATTATGGGAGATTTCAATGCAAAAATAGGGCAACGGCAACAGAATGAAACTTCAGTAGGTAAATTCGGTCATGGCAACAGAAACCAGCGTGGAAATACTCTCGTTGAGTTTGCAGAGGCAGAAGGGTTTTTCATCTTGAACTCCTTCTTCAAGAAAAAGCCACACAGGAAATGGACATGGAGACATCCAAATGGGACGACAAGTGAAATTGATTTTATTATGTGTAACAAAAAAATTCGTCATAGAAGACTGCAGTGTGCTAAACAAGTTCAACACAGGTAGTGACCATAGATTGGTGAGATGTAAGATGCACCTCAACACTAAACTTGAACTTGGCAAGCTCATAAGACAAACAAAATCTATTGACATAACCAACCTTAAAAAACACCATAATACCTTCAAGTTGGAACTGAAGAACAGGTTCTCTGCTTTAGAAGGCCTAACATCGGAAGAAGTGGACATCTCTGAAGTTAACAGAAAAGTAACCAAAGCTCTTTTGGAAACAGCAACAAAATTAGCTGGGTCTAAGAACAAGTTGCATGTAAATAAATTATCAGGAAAAACGAAAATGTTGATGCAAAAAAGAAGAGAGATGAGGACAACTAAAAGAAGATGTGACTTCCAAAGTGGAATATATAGAGCTATGCAAGACAGTACGAAAAAGTATCACTGAAGACGTAAGAAAATTCAACTGTGAACTAGTGAGGAAAGCAATTGAAAACAACCAAAGCCTAAAGATAGCAAAGGGACATCTCAGTAAGGGAAGAAAACAGATTATGGCACTGAGAAAAGAAGATGGTTCTGTAACAAGAAATACAGGCGAAATTTTAACAAGAGTGAAAGATTTCTACTCCAAATTATATGAAAGGGATGATACATGCACTCCAGACATCATGAAAGATACCAGTACCAGAGTTCCTCCAGTCCTTCCAGCAGAAGTTGCACATGCAATCAAGAACATGAAACGGGGAAAAGCTCCAGGAGAAGATGGAATTACTGTAGACATCATACAAGAAGCAAGTGGAGAAATCGAAACAGTACTCGCCCAAATTTTCACTCGATGCCTTAATGAAGGAAAGATTCCTGAGGATTGGAACACCGCTACAATGATCCTGCTACATAAGAAAGGTGACATTGAGGATCTCGGAAACTACAGACCTATCAGCCTCCTATCAGTAGTTTATAAAATCTTCACTAAAGTTCTTTCACACCGCTTGAAGGTAACACTGGACATGGCTCAACCGAGAGAACAAGCTGGATTCAGGAGTGGCTACAGCACAATAGATCATATCCATGTGCTGAGAGAACTAATTGAAAGAGCGAGGGAATATGAACTACCATTGTGCATGGCTTTTATCGATTATGAAAAAGCCTTTGATTCGGTGAAACCATCAGCAGTTACAATGGCTCTGAAAACCTGCGGTATTGAAGATGCATACATTAACTTTATTAATAACATCTATGAAAATGCAAGTGCAAAGATTAGGCTGTTTGAAAATACAACACACATAAAAATTGGAAAGGGAGTGAGACAAGGTGACACCATATCTCCGAAGCTCTTTAATGCCACATTGGAGGGTGTTTTTCAGTCACTGAGCTGGAAAAACAAGGGGATAAAGATTAATGGAGATTATCTAACCCACCTTCGTTTTGCTGATGACTTAGTCATTTTTGCAACTAGCCCATCAGAGCTGCAGAGTACGATCCAGGAACTTGCTGACAAGAGTAAAGAAGTGGGATTAAAAATGAACTTTCAGAAGACAAAAGTGATGTTCAATGCTTTTACAAGAAATGAAGATTTATCGATTGATGGAGAAATGCTGGAGATAACAGACACGTACGTTTATCTTGGACAGCAGATATCAAGTGAGGGTCACATTGATGAAGAAATTAATCGGCGTACAAAGCTTGCCTGGAGAGCTTTTGGAAGAAACAGCATAATTTTCAAGAGCAATATGCCATTATGTCTTAAAAGAAAAGTGTTTGATCAATGCATCCTTCCAGTGCTTACGTGTGGTGCAGAGACGTGGACCTTAACTAAAAGAGACATACAAAGGCTGCAGACAACTCAAGTAAGCATGGAGAGGTGCATACTTGGTGTAACCAGGAGAGATAAGAAGAGGAACTCGTGGATCCGAAAAATGACAAGAGTGGAAGACATCATGATCAGAGTTAAATCCCTGAAATGGCAATGGGCTGGACATACTGCCAGAAGGACAGATCATCGATGGACAGCCGAAATTTTAGATTGGATTCCAAGAGACAGGAAAAGACCCAGAAGAAGACCACATGGGAGATGGGTGGATGAAATTCGAAAGTATGCAGGGGTGACATGGAGGAGACTGGCACAAGACAGACCGTTGTGGAGGAAACTTGGGGAGACCTTCGTCCAGCAGTGGATTGATAATGGTTGACAATGATGATGATGATGATGATATAAGTAAAACGATTCGATTGGCAGGGTCGCTTTGTCCACGGTAAAATATAACAGGGTCGCTCCGCGCACGACACCACAAAAGCACACGCCGCCAACTTTTTCTCAGCTTCCCGGCCCGAGCGAGAAAACCGGTTTTTCCACTACGTTAGAGTAACTGGGTGTTCGCTTCTCTCGAGGACACCACCTTTAGGTAGGTGGTAGACGTCGTAGTTTCTTGTACATGAATGACTGCACCCAGAATTTTCCAGCAGAACATTGCCCAAAGCATTACAATTCCTCCACCGGCTTGTTTTCGTCCCACGGTGCATCCCAGTGTCAACACTTTCCCGGGTAAACGACGCACACGTGCCCGGCTGTCCATATGGCGCAACAGGGAACGAGATTCATCGGACCACATGACCTTCTTTTAATCATTCAAAGTCGAGTTTTGATGCTCGCGTGTCCATTGTACGTACTTTCGACGTTGAACAGAGGTTAAGATGGGCACTCGGAGCGGCCTGAGGCTACGCAGCCCCATTTTCATCAGGATTCGAAAGACACATTACTTCCGTCACCAGTATTCAAATTACAGGTGAATTGCGCTACAGTATCCCTTGTGTTGGCTCGTATCATACAGGATAGATTTTGCTCACCTCTAGCATCGATGAGCCGTGATCAGCCCACACCTGGCAGGCGACTTGTGGTTTTGCCTCCTCGGACCACTTTTTGAAATTACTAACCACGGCCGACCATGAGCACCCCATAAGCCTTGCCATTTCGGAAATGCTCTGACCCAGTAGTCTGCCCATTAAAATTGGGCCTTTGTCCGCTGCCTTTCCCATCTGAAGAACAAAACAAAGCTCAATATCGGGTGTTATTTATAACGTTAATTTAAATACACCAGACTGCGAATACTAAAAAACACACATATAGCGTATTAAATCATCTTTGTTTCTTACATGTTCTAATTTCCTGCATTTTAATGTCTACACTGTAAAAAAAAATTCTGAAATTGACGAACCACTTTCCGTCATTTCTTTCGTGAATTAACGAAGCATATTTCTGATACAACCTTTTCCGTGAAATGGTGGAAAGAAACCTGAATTTCACGGATTTTTCGTACTACGAGAAAACTGAATTTTCAGAAACTGCAAGTATGAGTCATTTTCTTGTAGGACTTCCGTCCACAGTGAGTAAATTTTAGGTCCCAGCCACCTACAGCGAGTTCGCCTTTTGGGCAGGACACAGAAACGGAAGGAATGAGAGCAAGTCTAGCGACTTTGACTGACAGAACAGTTTCTTGTGAGATTAGAGTACAGTAGATGGCGCCACCGTGCAACTACGATGTTGCACATAGAGGGGTGAGAGAATTTCAGGGGGGGGGGGGCATAGGAAAGGATACCCATTTAACCAGTGGGTCCAGCTCGTCCGATGCATGGCGAATATTCAGTGATTGTTAGCAAATCACACCACCTCCGCAAGATCAGCCCAGGATCGAACCTGAGGACCTTGCATTTGGTAGTCTGAACTGCAAACCACCCAGCCATTCGCGGCTAATTTTCAGAAACTTTTCTGCAGTTTCTTTCTTATATTAACTGTTTTAAAGATGTGTTAACGGGAAATCCTGAAATTTCAGAAATCTTTCCGCAAATCCTTTCGTATATTAACGGAAAAACTCCGTTCTCACTTTTTCCATATCCGTGTGACGAGAAATTACTGGTGATAGGAGCGATTGGTGAGAATACTTGAGGTTTGATTAACTTTTAAATTTCACTCGTCTGTCGAATTTTGAAGTTCCGTAGTGGGATGGGATATTGTGGATAGCACATCGCATGAATTTTGTTTCTTGTGGCACATGCATATTTCTTCTCCTCTCCCCTATTTTGTGCACCAGCTATTTAATATATACATTGTGTTAATGTAAGAAACCGGGTACTTAACTTATTGCACGTGGCGCAAAAAAACAGATACAATGTCTATGCATCCGTAAAGCTACTATAGCTATCAAGAGTAAATTTTCTATTAGGAGTTTTTTTTTTTTTTTTTTTGTGAAATAATACTATAAAAAAGTACATTTTACCTTTCTTAAAGATAACTAAAAATCATTGTCAATTTAAAAAAATCAAGTTGCAAAGCATGGTGTTTTGAAAACTCACGATGAAAATGCTTAATTTGTGAAAAGTCCTCCTACAGGAAAAAACAAAAAAATATATACAGTAAAACCTCGAAAATCCGGCATCGAGGGGACAGGACGAGTGCCGGATTTATGAAAATTCCGAATTTCTGAAGCTATCCAAAAACTGCGTAACGGGCGTTACGTAAAAGCACGTACTTACATGTAACAGATCACTTTAACAAATATTTGCTCATCTACACCTTATAAATATGTAGGGCTCACGCTGCCGATCGAATTCTTCACAATTTGCGAAAAAAAAAATCGTTTTGGCGATGGACAAAAACGTTTTGGCGAAAATATTAGCGATTACCATTTTGTACTATTTAGTATAAAACTTTAAAAAAATTGAATTTGGCGAATGGTTAGGCAAAAACTTGAAAAAAGGCCAAAGCAACCGGTTGGGCTGGGTGATGTATCGATACATCGCGAAAACCCGATGTGAATTTTACATCGATGTTACAGTTTTTCGACTGATGAAACCACGATACATCGCGAAGGCGATTACCGCGATGCATCATGAAGGCCGATGTACACGTAGGCCGGTATCGGCAATTCGCACGCTTAGATCGGATGATCTCGCGATGTGTTGTTGAGACGGAACATCGGGAGATTTCCATGGTTATTGGTGAAACATCGGATGTTCTCACGGAAACGAATTTAGAAAAGTGTTGGACTTCTGAAGTTGCCGGTTTTCTGGATGCCGGGTTTTCGAGGTTTTACTGTATTACAAACCTATTCATAAAACAAATAAGCTCCAACAGAAAGTAAAATTACTAAATCACTCGTATTAACCAAAAAAAAAACAAAAAAACAACAATCATTGTCGCGCAATTTGTTTTACGATGTACGTGACTCAAATTTCCGAGTGTCTGGTGGATCAGTGGTTATAGGCGTGCGTTACCTGTTTAAGCGACCGGGTTCAATCCTGACTAGAGCGGAAGGATTATCTGGGGAAAGGGCTGAAAAATACAAGGTCGTCGGTTTTGCGGAATTTCAGTTTAAATGCGTAAAAACCCTAAAATGGATTTTTCTGAAGTAAACGGAATTTCTGACTACGGAAAACCTGTGAAAATACGGAAGTTAAAAACGGGCATTTTTAAAAACGGAAATTTCTGAAAAACGCGGATACCTACCGGCAACTTTGCTGCACGTTATTTTCAGAATTTTTCTTGAATTCACACCACTTATTTTTTACAGTGTACCATTTCCTTGAAAAAGCCTCTCAGTGACGTGCGAAAGCTTGGCGAGTCTTTGTGCTTATTACAACACAAAAATAAAAGGATTTAATACGCTATATGCGTTTCTTGAGTATAGGTGTTATTTATATTGTTGAATGATCTTCACACGTGCTGTCGTTTACTTGCAGTTGCTTCGATTTGCGTAAAGACGCGCTGGTCATAATGTTTTGGCTCTTGGGTGTATGTACACTTTTGCAATGAAGTGCACAAAAATTTTCAAATAAAAAACTCGATGTGCCGCTTTGTGCTACTGCCACAATGCAGCCTCACGAACTCGTTTATGTTTGGTCCTCCTTTTATATAGCGTAAGTTAAATGTTGTAAGTTATATGTGCATACAAAAGACCCTGTACATGCGTTTAGTATTTGACATTCATGAGATGCCGAAATCAAGCGGATTCATGAGAATTGTCGGGCATATATACTGCTTTCAGAAGAGTTTTTTTTCTTTCTGAGTGCTTTGAAAGGCTCAAAGAAAAAGGAAAAAAAAAAACGAATGGCGTTCCGTTGAAACAAATAAAAAAATGCTGACATGTCATTATAGTACTAGACTCCGTATTGCTTCCTTTCGTGATTCACTTTTTCCGTCCTCGTGCAGACAAAGGAAGGATGAATGAATAAACGTAGATATCGGAATTTTCCTGAATGTTAATACACATCATTGTCATTCCATTTGCTGTTTCAGTCCGTGGCCTATAAATAACTAATTTCAGCCAAACGTGATGCAAAGTCACAATGAAATGGAACGTAAGTAGTGGTAATAATAGCTAAAGTAACCGGCCGTATATATATATATATATATATATATATATATATAAGGGAAAATTCCTGAGGATTGGAACAACGCTACAATGATCTTGCTACATAAAAAAGGTGACATTGAGGATCTCAGGAACTACAGACCTATCAGCCTCCTATCAGTGGTTTATAAAATCTTCACTAAAGTTCTTTCACACCGCTTGAAGGTGACACTGGACATGGCTCAACCGAGAGAACAAGCTGGATTCAGGAGTGGCTACAGCACAATAGATCATATCCACGTACTGAGAGAACCAATTGAAAGAGCGAGGGAATATGAGCTTCCATCGTGCATGGCTTTTATCGATTATGAAAAAGCCTTTGATTCGGTGAAACCATCAGCAGTTGCAATGGCTCTGAAATCCTGCGGTATTGAAGATGCATACATTAATATTATTAATAACATCTATGAAAATGCAAGTGCAAAGATTCGGCTGTTTGAAAATACAACACACATAAAAATTGGAAAAGGAGTGAGACAAGGTGACACCATATCTCCGAAGCTCTTTAATGCCACATTGGAAAATGTCTTTCAATCACTGAACTGGGAAAACAAAGGGATAAAGATTAATGGAGATTATCTAACCCACCTTCGTTTTGCTGATGACATAGTCATTTTTGCAACTACCCCATCAGAGCTGAAGTGGGATTAAAAATGAACTTTCAGAAGACAAAAGTGATGTACAATGCTTTTACAAGAAATGAAGATTTATCGATTGATGGAGAAAAGCTGGAGATAACAGACACGTACGTTTATCTTGGACAGCAGATATCAAGTGGGGGTCACATTGGTGCAGAAATTAATCGGCGTACAAAACTTGCCTGGAGAGCTTTTGGAAGAAACAGCATAATTTTCAAGAGCAATATGCCATTATGTCTTAAAAGAAAAGTGTTTGATCAATGCATCCTTCCAGTACTTACGTATGGTGCAGAGACGTGGACCTTAGCTAAAAGAGACATACAAAGGCTGCAGACAACTCAAAGCAGCATGGAGAGGTGCATGCTTGGTGTAACCAGGAGAGATAAGAAGAGGAACACGTGGATCCGAAAAATGACAAGAGTGGAAGACATCATGATCAGAGTTAAATCCCTGAAATGGCAATGGGCTGGACATACTGCCAGAAGAACAGACCATCGATGGACAGCCGAAATTTTAGATTGGATTCCAAGGGACAGGAAAAGACCCAGAAGAAGACCACATGGAAGATGGGTGGATGAAATTCGAAAGTATGCGGGAGTGACATGGAGGAGACTGGCACAAGACAGACCGTTGTGGAGGAAACTTGGGGAGACCTTCGTCCAGCAGTGGATTGATAATGGTTGACAATGATGATGATGATGATGATATGTTGTTCTCAAGCTGTTCAACAAAGCTTAGTGCGAGAGTGAACAAAAAAAAAAAAAAAAGAGGAGAAAATGCATTTTCGCTCACGGATTCAAGTGAGCTCTCACACTACTTCTGCATATGATAAGTATGGATATGGATACATGCAGAAGTTTATCCAAGAATTTCAAATTGGAGGAGTACTGAAAAAGGTTTTTTTTTAGGAGGGGGGGGTGAAAACATTTGGGCGGGGTGTTGAAGGAAAGATTTTCAAAGGCTAAAAAAAATATTAATATATATAGTGAAATATTTAGGCTTTAAACCTAGAATTAAAGATAGGGTAAACTTTAAAAAACTGGAGAACTGCTGAATTCTTTATACGTAAGAGTAGCTAAAATCGGGATTTTTTTATTATTTTTTTCCGAACTACGCACACTTTATTTCGTTGTTTTCATTTTTCATCTCTCATGTCTAAATTCTGAATGTACGAAAGAATGCCCACGGAAAAACTGCACACTTAATAAAGGTCCACGGAAATAATGCCAACAGAAAAAATGTCCACTTCTCGAAAACAGGAAAAAATGTCCACATCTTGAAAACAGGAAAATACGCCAGCTATTGACTGATGTTTTCTTAAGTCAGTTAGAAACATGGGTTTTTTCTTAATCTCACGAAGAAAAGTTTCAACTAAGTTTTCTTGCGTCAATGGGTTTTTTCTTAATTTCTCAGTTTCAACTAAGCAGTTGACAAAATTAGTCAGAATATTTCCTCTGCTCAACTACATCATAACGTATTACAAGGACATCGTATTTTGTTCCCAAAATGTCAGGAGCTCATTGTTCGAGGAACACGTCATGACTCATCTACGAGAAGTAACTATATGCCTAAGCAAGGCAGTCTAGAAAATACAAGGCTATGACATTAGAGAGATGCGTTTCCTCTTTTAGTGATGTCACGCGGAAACCAAGGCTTTCGAGTGGTTTCCAACGTTGTCGCGTGTGACGTCAAACACAACACCGCCGCCTCGGTGGCGCAGTGGTCTAAACGATTGTTCTGATCATTCGTCCGAAATGGGTCCGGGTTCGAATCCTGGTAAGGCATGGATGTTGTGTTTGTCTTGCGGCACTGGCTCTCTCCCTTCCCTCCCAGTGGCACTAAATTAGGGACGGGTGACTGCTTATAGCCTATTGAGTTGCTCACGGTGGTCGTTAATCCTCCGATCAAGAAAAAAGAAAAAAAAGAAACACGATACCGTCGTATCAGGCCGTATACCATGAGAGTGACGTCACAAACGGAGGGAACTGATCTCAATAAGGTCATGGTATTGTACTTTCTAGACGGGGCTTAAGGCAATTTTTCTTAGTTAGTGGACCATTACAGGGGAAGCAGCTTCAACCAAGGCCGTCTAGAAAGCAGTTAGAGCAGTTCTCTTTTTAGCAGTTAGCAGTTCCTTCTTTTAGGGACCTCATGTAGAAACCGAGGCATCTGATTAATTTCCAATCAGATGCCTGTCATGTATTACGTCAAGCACGACTCCGACGCGCGACGTATCAGGCCGTATAAATGAGAGTGACGTCACAAACGGAGGGAATTGATCTCAATAATGTCATGGCTTTGTACTTTCTAGCCTTGGCCTAAGGCAATTCTTTTTAGTTACTGAAGCGTTACAGGGGAAGCAGCTTCAATCAAGGTCATGACATTAGAGAGATGAGTTCCCTCTTTTAGTGACGTCGTGTAGAAACCATAGGCATCTGTTGGTTTCCAACGCTAAAACAGCTCTCACCCGACCGATTCAACGAGATGTTGGTAGGTGTCTATTGATACACTGCCGGACAATTGCTAAGGACGGATGACAATAGCAACGATAGCAACCATAAAATGGAAGGCAGGAAAATGTGGAAATTAGCATAAGTGCGGAATACAGTAAGACGTGTTGTGCGTATGCAAATTTTGGATTGCCGAACTTGTTCGTGACGTCATAGTGCTGATAAGAGATATAAAGGATTTGACGCGTATTGACCGTTGTTGTTCAAACGCAAAGTTGAAAGGGAAAGAATCAATTGACGAACTTGCAATTTTCAGTATGTCTTCCCGACATCACCTAGATGATTTTACGCGTGGCCGTATTATTGGCAAGATTGAAGAAGGGCGAAAAATAACAGATGTTGCCCGGGAGTTCAACGTCAGCCACAGTGTTGTTTCAAGGCTTTGGAAATCATTTCAAACAAATGGAGAGTGTAGCAAACGTCACGGGGGAGGTCGTGTTCGCAGTACGACACCTGCAGAAGATCGGTACATAGTGCTATCAACAAAAAGACACCGGCGCAGCACAGCTAGTGATGTAGCAAATCAGTTTATGGTTGCTACTGGCAAGCGAATCTCCCGAAAAACTGTCGCCAGACGTTTGCATGAAGGAGGACTATACGCCCGCCGTCCTGTTGTGTGCATCCCATTGTCCAGACGTCACCGTACCGCCCGTTTGCAATGGTGCCATCAACATCACAATTGGACTGATAATGACTGGTCTGCTGTCCTCTTCTCAGATGAGAGTAGATACAGTCTATCGTCTGATTGTCGACGACAACTGATCTGGCGTGATAGTGGTACTGCATATTGTCCAGCAAACATACAGGAAGGGGACCGATATCCGACATGTAGTGTCATGGTATGGGCTGGCATCATGATCAATGGCCGTACGTCCCTCTATGTGCTTCCAACTGGGACTATGACTGGCCAACGATACATTAATGATGTTCTGCTACCTCATGTTTGCATGTTCCGTGGTGCTGTCAGTGATAGATTCATTTTCATTGACGACAACGCAACATGTCATCGAACAGTCGCTGTCCAGGAGTGTCTTGAGAGCGATGATATTCAACGCCTTGTATGGCCAGCACGTTCTCCAGATCTGAATCCCATTGAAAATGTGTGGGGTGCTTTGGGGAGGAGTCTTGCTGGTCGCCAATGCCCTCCAATAAACAAGGACACCCTCATCCGTGCACTGACAGAGGAATGGGATAAATTACCCCAACAGCTGCTTGAAAATTTTTTGCAAAGCATGACACGACGTGTGGAATCTTGCATCGCCCTCCATGGTGGCCATATCCCGTATTGACATCTTACGCCGGAACGCCTGCGGACGGTAATTGCATTTTTTTCACGTTTACGTATTCTGCACAAAATGGCCTGTTTGTCCTTTGAACACGTTCCAAAGCCTTCTGGATTTCAGAGCACAATAAATTGTCTTTCTTGTAATGTCCTGGCATTCTGACATTTTATTTCACTTGGTATCCAACCACACTTACTTTTTTATGCGCTATACAGCCGTTTATGATCCGTCCTTAGCAATTGTCCAGCTGTGTATTTGGTACCATGACTGCAACAGAAGATCCCACAGTTGCCTTAAATTACGTGGCTGGGGTGATCTTGCTCGTAACTATTTCTCCAACTCAAACTACAAAGCCTCAATGGAAGTCATGTCCGGCGAATTTGGGAGCCATGGCAATAAATAGAATTCCTCTTCATGTTCTTGAAACTGTTCCTGAACCTTCTTCGCAGGGTGTCATGGAGCATTCATTGTCTTGTTGAAAGACCCCATCTTCGCCAGTCACCATAAAGGGGTGTACTTGGTCAGCCACGATGTTCAGGTACGTGACAGCTGTCAGAGTTCTCTCTACAAGGATAACGAATCCAAGTGCTCCCCAAGAAAACATTGCCCAAACCATCACACTCCCTCCAGCCACCTGGATCTGTTCCGCACAGTCCATCCACGTGAGAAGGCTTCCTTGGGTAAACGTCGCACACGAGCTCGTCCGTCGATATTGTGTAACAGAAAACGGGATTCGTCTGACCATGAAACTCCTTTACAGTCTTCTACGATCGAATGTCGATGATTGTGTGCCCACTGCAAGCATTGACGGCCGTGAACAGCTGTGAGCATAGGCACACAAAGGGGTCTGCGACTGCGGAGACCCATATCCAAGAGCGCACGATGAACTGGGTGCACATTATGTCCTTCACCGCAGTTGAAATTATGGGTAATATGAGCCACAGCAGCCTTCCTGTTGCTGCGGACAAGACGAGATAGCCTCCGCTGACCTCTGACATCAGTGAGGCGTGGCATGCGCACACCTTGTCGACAAATCTTACTGAGAGAGCTCCGACCAAAGTATATCTTACTGAGAGAGCTCCTATGATTCGCGACCTTGACACGTGACGCTGATTGGCTGCACGCGCGTTTATTTGCATAACGCAGAGATGGTTCTAATGTTTTGGATGATCGGTGTATATATATATTGTTTGGGGGTTTAATGACCACCGTGAGCAACCCGATGGGCTGCAAGCAGACGATCGTCCCTAATTTAAGGTTCGGTCACAGGGAAAAGAGAGAGCCAGTGCAGTTAGACAAACGCAACATCCATGCCTCACCGGGATTCGAACCAGGACGAATGATCAGACGTCAGCTCTTAGATCACTGCGCGACTGAGGCGGCTTTATACAAATAAAATTGAGTACCATAATAGAATTAATACTTATTACAGTAAAACCTGTTGATTTGGATACGTCTTTATGCTGGGCAACCCCCTTCCCCTAAGTTAGACCCTAAATTACGGACGGTCGTCAGCTTGTAGCCCATCGAGTTGCTCACGGTGGTCGTTAAGTCCCTAAACAATATATATATATATATATACACCGATCGGGATGTAAGGTCAGGTGATGCGTAACATCACAGCCTCTCCTTGACAAATGTCAACCCCGCCTTCTCGTGGTGCATCCTGTTCCCACTAAAGGGGCTCTGACGACCGCCAATAGCGGTATAACTATACCATCGGGATTAGAGGAAATTCTATGCCACACTCACCAACCCGCTTGGCCAGCGTGGTGAGTTATGGCCAAACCCTCCAAAATGATTCCACAACTTAAATCTTGGCCCTCAGTCTCCGGCAGCTGGAATGTACCTGGCCAAGGCAGCGGCCAGTGCGACATGAAGGCAGAGGGTGCTAAGAATCCCCGGAGGACCGGACTAGGCTGCCATCTGATGCTGACCTTGGCAACGTACAATGGACGCTCCCTATCTTCTGATTCAAGGCTTCTTGAATTGGAAGAGGAACTACAAAGGATCAAGTGGGACATCGTGGGGCTAAGTGAGGTAAGGAGAAAAGGAGAAGATCTCATCGAACTGAAAAGTGGACATCTCTTCTACTATCGTGGGACAGATACTGGCAGAACTAGTGGTGTTGGATTTATAATAAACAAGAAACTGAAGGATAAAGTGGTAGAAGTTGAAAGTTCCTCTGACAGAGCTGCACGGCTTGTTATCCAACTCTCGAAAAGATACCAGGCTCAGATTATTCAAACTTATGCACCCACCACAAGTCATCCTGAAGAAGAAATTGAAGAATTTTATGAGGAAATTTGTCATCTAAATAATAAAGGTAAGCAGCACTTGAAAATAATTATGGGAGATTTCAATGCAAAAATAGGGCAACGGCAACCGAATGAAACTTCAGTAGGTAAATTCGGTCACGGCAACAGAAACCAGCGTGGAAATACTCTCGTTGAGTTTGCAGAGGCAGAAGGGTTTTTCATCTTGAACTCCTTCTTCAAGAAAAAGCCACACAGGAAATGGACATGGAGACATCCAAATGGGACGACAAGTGAAATTGATTTTATTATGTGTAACAAAAAATTCGTCATAGAAGACTGCAGTGTGCTAAACAAGTTCAACACAGGTAGTGACCATAGATTGGTGAGATGTAAGATGCACCTCAACACTAAACTTGAACGTGGCAAGCTCATAAGACGAACAAAATCTATTGACATAACCAACCTTAAAAAACACCATAATACCTTCAAGTTGGAACTGAAGAACAGGTTCTCTGCTTTAGAAGGCCTAACATCGGAAGAAGTGGACATCTCTGAAGTTAACAGAAAAGTAACCAAAGCTCTTATGGAAACAGCAACAAAATTAGCTGGGTCTAAGAACAAGTTGCATGTAAACAAATTATCAGGAAAAACGAAAATGTTGATGCAAAAAAGAAGAGAGATGAGGACAACTAAAAAAGATGTGACTTCCAAAGTGGAATATATAGAGCTATGCAAGACAGTAAGAAAAAGTATCACTGAAGACGTAAGGAAATTCAACTGTGAACTAGTGAGGAAAGCAATTGAAAACAAGCAAAGCCTAAAGATAGCAAAAAGACATCTCAGTAAGGGAAGAAAACAGATTATGGCACTGAGAAAAGAAGATGGTTCTGTAACAAGAAATAGAGGCGAAATTTTGACAAGAGTGAAAGATTTCTACTCCAAATTATATGAAAGGGATGATACATGCACTCCAGACATCATGAAAGATACCAGTACCAGAGTTCCTCCAGTCCTTCCAGCAGAAGTTGCACATGCAATCAAGAACATGAAGCGAGGAAAAGCTCCAGGAGAAGATGGAATTACTGTAGACATCATACAAGAAGCAAGTGGAGAAATCGAAACAGTACTCGCCCAAATTTTCACTCTATGCCTTAATGAAGGAAAGATTCCTGAGGATTGGAACACCGCTACAATGATCCTGCTACATAAGAAAGGTGACATTGAGGATCTCGGAAACTACAGACCTATCAGCCTCCTATCAGTAGTTTATAAAATCTTCACTAAAGTTCTTTCACACCGCTTGAAGGTAACACTGGACATGGCTCAACCGAGAGAACAAGCTGGATTCAGGAGTGGCTACAGCACAATAGATCATATCCACGTGCTGAGAGAACTAATTGAAAGAGCGAGGGAATATGAACTTCCATTGTGCATGATGGCTTTTATCGATTATGAAAAAGCCTTTGATTCGGTGAAACCATCAGCAGTTACAATGGCTCTGAAAACCTGCGGTATTGAAGATGCATACATTAACATTATTAATAACATCTATGAAAATGCAAGTGCAAAGATTAGGCTGTTTGAAAATACAACACACGTAAAAATTGGAAAGGGAGTGAGACAAGGTGACACCATATCTCCGAAGCTCTTTAACGCCACATTGGAGGGTGTGTTTCAGTCGCTGAGCTGGGAAAACAAGGGGATAAAGATTAATGGAGATTATCTAACCCACCTTCGTTTTGCTGATGACGTAGTCATTTTTGTAACTACCCCCATCAGAGCTGCAGAGTATGATCCAGGAACTTGCTGACAAGAGTAAAGAAGTGGGATTAAAAATGAACTTTCAGAAGACAAAAGTGATGTTCAATGCTTTTACAAGAAATGAAGATTTATCGATTGAGGGAGAAAAGCTGGAGATAACAGACACGTACGTTTATCTTGGACAGCAGATATCAAGTGAGGGTCACATTGATGAAGAAATTAATCGGCGTATAAAACTTGCCTGGAGAGCTTTTGGAAGAAACAGCATAACTTTCAAGAGCAATATGCCATTATGTCTTAAAAGAAAAGTGTTTGATCAATGCATCCTTCCAGTGCTTACGTATGGTGCAGAGACGTGGACCTTAACTAAAAGAGACATACAAAAGCTGCAGACAACTCAAAGCAGCATGGAGAGGTGCATACTTGGTGTAACCAGGAGAGATAAGAAGAGGAACTCGTGGATCCGAAAAATGACAAGAGTGGAAGACATCATGATCAGAGTTAAATCCCTGAAATGGCAATGGGCTGGACATACTGCCAGAAGGACAGATCATCGATGGACAGCGGAAATTTTAGATTGGATTCCAAGGGACAGGAAAAGACCCAGAAGAAGACCACATGGGAGATGGGTGGATGAAATTCGAAAGTATGCAGGGGTGACATGGAGGAGACTGGCACAAGACAGACCGTTGTGGAGGAAACTTGGGGAGACCTTCGTCCAGCAGTGGATTGATAATGGTTGACAATGATGATGATGATGATACACCGATCAGTCAAAAACATTAAAACCACCTCTGCGTTATGCAAATAAACGCACGTGCAGCCAATCAGCGTCTAAATAAGTTCGGTGGAACCAAACAAACTATTATGTTTTAACATGTGTGTAATACTCTCTAACTTGGACACCTCTCTGTCTTGGAAGTTGGACGCTGTTTACATGCTGAGTTGGACAAGTTTCTTGAAATTGGCTTTTGTGCAATCAACCCTTTAACGACCATCACCCTAAAATCTATAACGCCCAAAACTGTCTTTTGTTTCACTTCTTTGTTTAGTAACAACAATGGGGACTAACAGTAACTCCTGCTGATCCCTCATAGGTCGTGCAAATTTAAAGAAAAGGTAAGAGTAGGAAATCTGCCTCACTCTAGACAGGCGCCTATGGTCGCTTGTATGTACGGGGGTTATGGTTGTTAATGGGTTAAGCATGAAAGAAGTCACCTGCTCAGTTATCGTGTGCACAGGCAGTTAAGTGTATACAGAAGCAATTGGAACGCCATTAGCACGGACGGTGGAAGGTAGTGGACACAAGGGTCCGAACCCCCATGGAATTTCATGGTCCCCTCACTGAGCGGTCTTCCTACGAAACGTCTTAAAAATTTGTGGTTCACATGTGATGTAACGTGTTTTTTTAATGAAAATTTCCTGGAGGCCGTCACCACTTTTCGCAGTTTTCTGGAAAACGCTTCAAGTACAACTTTGAAAATTGATTTTGCACAAATACGTTACAAAATTAACTTAATGTTGTGTTTTTTCACTTTAAAGAAGATCGTTAAAGAATTCTCAAACAGCAGTGGGTTGGAAATATTACTAGAAGAACTGACTACTGTTAAACAACTGAGGTATTAGATTAGATTTCACCATGGGGCAGGAGAAACCCCTGAAGCAGACCGCCGTGGAGATGAGTGGATGAAATTCGAAAGCATGCTGGAGTGACTTGAAAGAGAAATGCTCAAGACAGAAAGTTATGGAAAAGACCATCCAGCAGTGTATTGAAGATAGCTGACGATGATTTGTACGAATACTTGCCTATGTATCCTACGCGGTTCTTCTCTCTTTATTGTTTTAACTCACGGAGCACGAAGAAGTCCCCCCCCCCCGAAATTATTGAAGCAGTCGGATATACAACCGTCGCATTTGCGACCGGGGCTGAAATGGTAGTAAATGCGACCGGCTTAACGCAGAAGGATGGGGAAAGAAAGAAGGAAGGTCATATGGAGGGGAGGAAGTGAGCTTCTGACGATGCGGTGTGACGAAACGGGTAGTATTTGCGACCATCACCTGAACTACGGAAATGCGTTTTCTCTACACCGTACAAGAAGTTGCTTTGTACCAAAGTAAGTACTTCAGTGTTTTGAACGCGTGTCTGGGGACTCACAGGGCGACTTCTCCCACATGAATTTTAGATCTCCAGAAAATATTAAAAAATAATATGGCTGTGATTCATTTGTCATTTTTAAGAATAGCTTAAACTTGATTACAACCACATAGCAATTGGCTCTGACTTGATTACAACCACATAGCAATTGGTTAGAAAATGTAGAAAATATCATTCCCCAGAAAACGTTCCTACCTTCATATATTGCTCTTTTAATTCCCCATAGATTATTTTACACGTACCCGGAATTATTATTTCTAAAAAAATTTGCATAAATAGCTGTTGTAAATTTCAGATCTTCATGCGAAAGCTCAGTATCGGACTGGCGATCCATAAAACAGCCCTGGAAGCAGATTTTTTGCGGCTCACTGTTTGCAAAAAATATCCAAATGCCCCAAACCTAAAATTAGAGGTATGCTGACATCACCATTTCCTGTTTAATAGTCTTTTTTAGCAAAAGTCTGATAATTATTGTGTTGTTTGTATTTACAAAATAAGGTTTTACTCATGTTTCTGGATTGCAGCTGAAGATATCCCTAGTAAAACTTGATCTATATATAAAAAATAAAACACTTCCTTTTCCCGAGCAATAGCCATAGAACTTTCTCTACGACAAATTGCCGGAGATTTTATTCCATTCGTGTGCGAATTTTATTGCGATAGCTGCATTCAGAATTAATTGTAAGTTTCTTCGCTTTTAGTAAGAAAGGAAATCCAAATGTTCCCAAATTTCATTTTTTTTTTTTCAAGACTGAAAAACGAGGTAATTACGAAAACATCGATGACAAAATTTTAAATTTCTGTTACTGCAAGAATTTCAATGGTAATTCATATATAAAGTGAGAGAAATTAAAGAGTGCGAAGTTGTTTATTCAATTAATTCCTACAAATGTGATCTGCTCGGCCCTGAACCCACCTACCATCTGACCTTTCAACTACGGTCGCATTGACCGTTGGAAAACTCCAGGTGGTCAACACTTAATCTCCCCACCCTGCCTCCCTCCTTTCTTCCCCACCCCTCTTTGCCCCTGCCGGCCGCATATGCTACCATTTCAACCCCGGTCGCAAATGCGACGACACCGAAATTATTGGTTTCCGCCGCCATTAGTGTATGTCCTACCCCGTTTGACCTTCATTATCTATCCCCAGGGATAATCTCTCAGGAACATCAATATTCCAGGGCTTAGTAACAAGGGCTGGCTCATCGCTTTGTGTTTCTGGTCGTTGAAGTGCAGTGGTTGAACTGGTCCTCGCCTGCGCCGCTCAGTGACGTCATGGGGATGCATGTCACTTGTCAGTGACTAGCGTCTCAATCCTACAGCGGCTGAATCCTCATTCCCTCTAAAGCGCATGCCCAAGATTTAAAAATATTCTCCCCATCTGTTGGTCTGGCAGCCTTTGCCCAGGAGTGGACTGTCGATAACACTCCAGATTAATCCAATAGTGGCTGAATCCTCATTCCCTGTAATGCCGAGACTTAACAAATTACTTGAACCCACTTGAACCTCAATTTCTCATTTCAGGTGTGTGTGCTTTTTCTTTAAGCTACTGTGAACGATGGATGGTAATATTGTTGATGCACCTTGTATGGAGAATAAAAATTGTTTTATATTCTCCATACAATGTTATATATGTTTTTTATCCCCGTTTTGTAAGAAAATATTCACGGAGTCGTTTAATTTGTATCGACATATGAGGAATATTCATCCTGACTAAAGCACTGATTCATCGTCTTCAGAAAAAAAAAAGGTGACTACAGATGTTCAGCATGCGAGAAATCGTTTTCTCACAAACATAATTTTTATAGGCATAAGAAAAATTCTCATCATCTAGTAGTACAAATAAAAACTTACTACGATGCATTTTGAAGATCAAGAAAGTACGAGATGAGGGCAATGCCAACAGACTAGAGATTCCGTCAATGTGTTTCATAATAAAATGACTGGATGTGAGAGGACTTCACAGCATTTTCACCACGTCAAATTAGCTTCAGATTGTCACAAAAAATGAAGAAGTTGCCAAATATGAGCACATTTCACCACTCACGTTGAAAATGGGATATGAGAATCGTGGAGGAACAGATATTTGTTTACCCAGTACCATATTGTGAAGTCACACTTCGTATTAACACAGCATTTGAGCATAATGTTCAACGTGCACCTTAATCTGGGGCGTATATCGACTTTCCACTACTGGGCAAAGAGTGCGAGACCAACAGATGGGAAGAAAATTTCTAAGTCTGGGGCATGCGCATTACAGTTAATGAGGATTCAGCCACTGTAGAATTGAGACGCTAGTCTTGTCAGTGTGCCTGTAAAGCGCTCGGTGGATGTTGTTAAGTGTTAACCCACGTTTGTTGCATTCGCATTAGTTATCTGCTGTTTATTAGGTTGTATTTCTGACATCGAATTTATTTTATTTAATTTCTTTAGTTCATCGTTTTCGTACAATGGCTTCTTGCGCTGTTGCTACGTTCCGAAATACATGTACCTGCGGGAATACGAAAGGGCAAAACATAAGTTTCCCTCGAAACGACCCAGTAAGTAACAAAAGTTTGGGTTAACAGGTGTTGCAGAGCAGATTCTTTTAATGAGAAAAATGCCAGGATTTGCCGTGAGCGCTTTTTAAATATAAGTACGAAGATGATATGATGAATCGCTTGCTTGGTTAACCAATGAAAAGAAATATAAATAAATTTTTAAATGACAAATTGTCAATAATCGTCTGTTATACCAACAGTCAATTTACCGAGATCAAACGTTGAAAATGTCACTGCAAGAGGTGAAAGACAAGGAAGGAGAAAAATACTGCATGGTGCTTTTGATAGATTTAAAAATCTTAGTCCCCAAAAAAGGTATTTTGCAGAAAATGTGGCCCCAATTCAACCTGCATCAGATGAAGAGACAATTTTCTGCGTGAAATGTGATATGTTCAAAAAGAAAAAAAAGTAAATTTTTTAAATGAAAAATTGTCAATGACGGAAAGAGTTAAACTTTCTGAAATCAGGAAAAATAAAAAAAAAGATATTTTAAAGAGCTTTTCTAGCAAAGCCAGAAGATGGAATCGTTCGCGCCGGCTTTTATTGAAACAAATTAGAGAACTGAAAATTAAAGTAAAAAAACAATATACGAAAAATCAAAAGTTGAAAAAAATGACAAATGCTTTCGAAACATACTTACAAAAACACAGGTAACCTCTCTTGTAGAGGGTAAAAGTCAAATTAAATGGACACCTGAATATCCGAAACGTTTCACAAAAATTACAGTAGCAGAGGTTTTGTTATAAACAAAAAAGCATTATTTTTGCGTTTGATGGAAGTAATACACATATATATATAAAAGAGGAAACATTCAATGATATGTTCTGCTTCACTCCTTTTGTTTTTTTAAATCATTTCACCATTTTGTTTCATATTCGACAGCTCAGTAGTTGTATTTATCATCAGAGTTCCCCGCACAGAGCAAAGCAAACACGATTCCTAACACTCAGCGATGCATCCCAGCTACGTCACCAGCCGCAACTTCCATGGACAACTGAAATCTGCCGTATGAGCCAGCCCTTATATCTATATAGAGCCCTGTCAATATTCCCTCTAAGCGGCCAAGGGTAATGCGCGCCCAACCCAATGAGCTGGGCAGGCATGAAAACCACTTGGGCAAAAAGTTTTATTTTCTCAGCTTCTCTTACTAATGCAGTACAAATTGGAACCCTTATTTTTTCTACCCCCCCCCCCCTTTAGACCCGGGATCAATATTCCATTAAGCGGCAGTGGGCAATGCGTACCTAAACCCAATGATCTGAGCATACATCAAAACCACTTGGGCAAAAAGTTTTATTTTCTCAGCTTCTCTTACTAATGCAGTACAAATTGGAACCCTTATTTTTTCTACCCCCCCCCCCCCAATTTTAGACCCGGGGTCAATATTCCATTAAGCGGCCGTGGGCAATGCGTACCTAAACCCAATGATCTGAGCATACATCAAAACCACTTGGGCAAAAATTTTTATTTTCTCAACTTCTTTTCCTAATGCAGTAGAAGTTGGAACTTGGATTGGAACCCTTATTTTTCTAATCGCCCCATTTTTATCTTTTATCACCGTTCTTCCGCAATTGTTCTTAAATAAAACAAAATTAAAAACATTTCATTAATTAAAAGTTTTATTTTATAAAAAGTGAGAAGCTCAAACTTACTTCTGGAATGCTTACAATTTAACTGACCGGAATGCCTTTCCACCGCCAAATAGCATGGCTTCGTTAGTTAGTACAATGAACTTGGTTATGGTTTGCTGTGATTGGCTGGCGCTGATGTGTTGTTTTGAGAAAAGCCCCAATATCTATCTTTTTCTCAGCGTGGAAAAATCACTAATCCGCATTCTCGCGTCCACTATCTGCTCGCACAAGGCTACTTTGCAAGTAGCATTTGAAAATGAAGAGGACAATGAGACGAACTTAGGAGGAGAACGACATTTAAGAAAAGTGTTGTTTTGACTTTTGAGAGCCCGAATTTTATTTATTTATTATTATTGCAGGTAATTGATTTTTGATTCTCGTTTTTGCATGGCAGAGTTGTTATTATTCTTGCAGGTAATCGTATTAATGATTCTCTCCTTTGCAATGCAGATTTGGGTTTCCTTCTCCGAGTTACATCACCTGAGCTTTGGATTTTAATATATGTTTTCAGTTTGAAAAAGTTTCAGGGCTTCTATAAAGTTATATAACCTTGGATGGGGATGATAAGTGAGTATTAAATCAAGCATGAAAAGACTTGCATGCATTCGTCGTGTGTTCTGTTGATGCCTGGCATTCAGCATTTTTTTTTTTTTTAAACTGAAGTAATATCCTTTTTGTGAGGGTCTGCGAAGCGCCAGAATTTCTTCCACGGTATGCGTTTATTAACTTTGATGGACGTTCAGAAATATCTTCCTTAGCATTTCGCCGCAATTTTCTCGTAGGGTTGCAATGACCTCTACTTGGGGCAAAGCTAACCTGATTACACTATTAAGGTTATGAAACCGATTCACCGACATGAAATCTCTTGTTTATTAGTATTTCTCCGCGCACTAATATAGTGGCATGTGTCGCGAACCTTTCCCCTAAGGGGGACTGTAGGCGAGACAAAAAGGGAACTTCTCGCATTCCATCACGATGCCCTCCTCCACCCCCACGCCTTCGTAACCTTGTCAACCACCAGACAAACGATTTCTGAATGAGTACGTATTTCAAAACAGCAACCACGAAGAAAGGACTAAGTTCATAACAATGAGTGCCCAGCCATTATCACCCCGCCTCCGGATATAAGAATGCTCCTTTCCCAGTCGCAGTAAATATATTCGTGTTAACTGTATAGCCTCTCTGAAACAAAACAGAAGTGACAATGACGCTGCCAAAATGCAAATATTTGTATTTTTTAGAAACGCAACGGAAACTGGGATTTTCGTTTTTTTAATGTGCGTACGTACGGCATTTATAGAACATCTGTATGTCCATATGCTTTCTTAGATCTCCGTTCAAGCTCGAGCACAGCTTTTAAACTGGAACTATATTGTGCAGTGGAAGTGCACACACTCCCTAACTTAAACTCCATAGTGAGGTTAGCCTTGCCCCGAGTATAGGAGGTCTGAGGATTAAAAGGGATTATTTAGCTGCGATTTACTGATACACCCATTGCGCACCCTTTGTCACTTCCAAGAATCTCTTAATCTGCCCCCATCTGTGGAGAGGACACTCTCTGGAACCTGTCCACTTCCCCCACATTCATTTCTGATTGTTCAGCGAACTTCTGGCAGAGTGCTTTTCCAGACTGTGGAAATGATTACTGTTTCGACTTGATTATAACAATTCATTCTAAAATACGCATAGTCATTGTTACGGAAGAATCTGTATGCGGTTTTCTTGATTTCTGCTTTCGGTAAGTATATGAATTTTATATAAATATATGTATAGCAAGAATTAGGTTGCATGCGCTGTGCTTCTTTATGCTATATTGTTTAGTGATTTTGTAATAGTATATTGCTTAGTGATTTTGTAATAGTATATTGCTTAGTGATTTGTAATAGTAGTAATTACAGTATTTAATTCAAACCATCTATTTTCCACATGTCATAAAGAGTCTTTTGATATGTTTTACTGATAAAATAAAAAAATTCATGATATCATACTGTATACGTTGGACACCTCGCTAAGTTGGGCACGTTTAGGGGGAACGGCGGGTGTCCAACTTACACAATTTTTACTGTATAATAATTACATTATATTAGTACTTTCAATTTACTTAATTATTAAAAATATCAAGGTGGCAGGAACCACGGCCATGAGTGAACATATAGGGGGGCAAAAAGGGACATTTTCCTTCCCCTGGAAATCGAACCATGCCGTTTTTACTCTTTGAAGTTATTACAAAGACGTTTGCGATAACACTAATTCTGATTCCTGTTTCTCCTGTAGAACTTCTGGGTGTGCAGTATAGACGTTAGGAATGTCCAGTAGAGCAAGCGGAAATTTGCAGTCGAAATCAATAATGAAATTTCCTGTTGCATGCTCGAGAGTATTGTACATACGTACGAATGCCCACTTCTCGAAAATATGTCAACTGTCGACTCTTACGTCTGTTAAAAACATGTTTTTTAGCACGTCTTTTGTAAAAAAAGATAGTGTTTCTGTTATCGGTTTGTCCGTCTGTACCCACGGTATCTCTGCAACTATTAGTCCGATTTGAAAAATTCTTTTTGCATTGGGAAGCTTGAAATATGCAAATCATGATCCTCTATTTCGTTTTTTTTTTTTTACGATGAACAATTTCGCCGGTAGAGGGCGTAAATGCAGATGATGTCGAATTCAAAAATACGTTTTATTCCACATATTTGCTCCTAAAGATCCGATTGAAAAAACATTTTTATCTTTCGATTCCATTTATGTCGAAGAGTATTCGATATAGTTACTTTTTCAAATTACGCATAGATTTTCCGCTAGGGGGCGTAAAAGTAAATTACATTTTCCGGAATAACTCTTCTTCTAAAACTCCGATTTGAAAATTTTTTTCTTCAGCGGATACATCTCCTGATGGAAAATCTTTTGCATATAATTTCAAATTTTTGGTAAAGAATACTTCGGCCACCAAGGGGCGTAAGCGTTAATTTTTGCTTCTGATGTATTTGCCATAAAATCGGAGCTTCTAAAATATCGATTGAAAAAATTATTTCTTGGACTGATGCCACTCACATCGATAAACCTTTTCGGAATATTTTCTTCTTAAAATATCCCACAGTTTTTCCGCCAGGGGGCGTAGATCTATATCTTATTTTTGTCAATATCTCTACTTCTAGGAGTCCGATTTGAAAAATTCCTTCTTTGTTGGATAGTGTTTTCCGCGTGACATGTTTTTCATATAATTTAAAAATTTTCAAATAATTCATAGACTTTCCGCTAGGGGGCGTAGCGGTAAATTGCGTTTCCCCCCTATATCTCTGCTTCTAAATCTCCGATTTGAAAAATTCTTTCTGCACCGGATACAGCTCCTGATGGGAAATCGTTTGCACATAATTTCTAATTTTTGTGAAAAAAATAGTTTGGCCACCAGGGGGCGTAAATCTTAATTTCCGCTTCTGTTGTATTTGCAGCAAAATATGAGCTTCTAAATTTTCGATTTAAAAAAAACTTCGTTTGTTCACCGATACTACTCATGTCGACAAACCTTTTAGAAATATTTTCTTCGTAAAATAGTGCATGGTTTCTACGCCAGGGGGCGTAGATGAATATCTTATTTTTGCCAATATCTCTACTTCTAGGATTCCGATTTGAAAAATTCCTTCTTTGTTGGATAGTGTGACATGTGGTTCATATAATTTCAAAATTTTCAAGTAATTCATAGACTTTCCGCTAGGGGGCGTAAATGTAAATTGCGTTTCCCCTTATATCTCTGCTTCTAAATCTCCGATTTGAAAAATTCGTTCTGCACCGCATACAGCTCCTGATGGGAAATCGTTTGCACATATTTTCTAATTTTTGTAAGAAATGGTTTGGCCACCAGGTGGCGTAAGTCTTTATTTTCGCTTCTGTTGTATTTACAGCAAAATATGAGCTTCTAAAATCTCGATTGAAAAAAGTCGTTTGTTGACCGATACTACTCATATCGGCAAACCTTTTAGGAAACTTTTCTTCTTGAAAAATGCAGGGTTTCTACGCCAGGGGGCGTAGACGTATATCTTATTTTTGTGAATATCTCTACTTCAAGTGTATGATTTGAAAAATTCCTTCTTTGTTGGATAGTGTTTCCGATGCGAAATGTTTTTCCTATAAATTCAAAATTTTCAAGTAAATCATAGACTTTCCGCTAGGGGGCACAAAGGTAAATTGCGTTTTCGGCGTTATTTCTGCTCCTACAGCTCTGATTTGAAAAATTCTTCCTGTATCGCATTCGACACCTGATGGAAAATATTTTTCACATAATTTCTAATGTTTGGTAAAGAAGATTTAGCCACCAGAGGTCATAAGTGTTAATTTCTGCTTGTGAAGTATTTGTTGCAAAATCTGGGCTCCTGAAAACTCGACTAATTTTTTCTTGGACCCATACCGCTTATATCGATAAACCTTTTGAGAATACTTTCTTCCTAAAATAATGCACGGTTTTCCCACCAAGGGACGTAAAGTCACATCTTAATTTTGTCGATATCTCTGTTTCTAAGAGTTCGTAAGCTCACGATTCCGTTTACAGCAATATCTGAGGGATTAAAAACCCAATTGAAAATCTTCTTTCTTCCGTCAGATACTATTGTTTTCCATACCGGTTGCATTGACTTTGAATAGCTTTGAAAAATTTAATTTACGTCAGAACGGATTTAAAAGACGTGCTTATTACACCCGAAAATTCGGTGTCATCATTCTTGTTTTCTTTTCATTTCATTAAGAAAGGCCTTAGTTTCAACTTAGCAGCCAACACAGCTGGTCAGATCGGGGTTCGGAGAACTGGCCACAAAAGTTTAAGGGGCCGTATAAGAATTGCTGTTTCTTGGCTCTATAATGAGAATTGAATTAGGAACTTCTAATAAATTTCGAGAAAACGTTCTACGTAAGTAAGTGAGAATTGTACTTTAATTTGGGAAAATGAATTGCCATGACTTAGCATTTTTTTTTTAAACTACGGTGTTCAACGGAATTACAGCATGACTCATGCAATGTTTGGAAAGGGACAAAAAGGTGGGATTTTATAATAAAGCGGCGTTTTTACTTAGGCACTAAATATTTACGTAGCATGACAAGTTATTAATATTTCTCTTTTACTTGGCATAAAATATGAATCACTAGGCCTTATGCCTAGGCCCTTTTAACAGTATGTTTTCTTCCGATGTCATATTCATAACGTTTATATAATATGTAAAGTTAAAATATTGCGCTTTGACTTTGGTAGCATTAATTAATAGGCCATAGGCTTAGGCATTTTTAACAGCTTTTAATCCGTCGATCTCATACTCATACGTTTGACAATGACATATAAAAGTTAACAACGCTACGCTTTTACTTAGGCCCTAAATATTAATTCACAGGGTCTAGGCCTTTTACAGTTATGTTATTAATTTATAGGGCCTAGGAATTTTTTACAGTTTTTATTTCGTCGGTGTTATATTCAAAACGCTTTTATATCAAGTTAAGTTATTAATGTTCGGCCTCTATTTATGCATCAGATATTAATTAATATGTCCTAGGCCTTTTTAACAGTTTTTAATCCATCATATTAAATATTCACGACGTTTATATAACATATATTTAGTTATTAATATTGCTTTTTTACGTAGGCACAAAATATTAATTGCTAGGGCCCAGGACACCGGTTAAATAAAAAGTGTTAAAAGGGCTAAGGCCTAGTAATTAATATTTAATGCCTACGCAAAAGCGCATAGCTATTAATTTGACTCATTACGTAAATTTCATGAATATGAGATTGGTGGAATAAAAAACTAAACGCGGTACGAGAACTGTGAGGGGGCAAAAATAAAATTGTAATCTATAGAGGCGACCTACCTGGCAGTTGACAAGGTATAATATCAAAAGTGCGATTTTTGTGCAACCCTCTAACAGTTTTGTGGTCATCGTACATGGAAGTGGACACGAAAGGGAAAAATACAATTTTTATGCGGCCCCTTAAACTTTTGTGGTTTTAAGCTCTGTCAGATCATTGGCATGTTTAAGTAAGTGATAAAAGTAATAAATAGGAGGCAATATATCAGTCATTGAGTGCTTAAAAGGGGCCTAGGCTGCAGTCCCTTTGTAGTTATTTTGTAATTTCCCCATTTGGGGCACTGAAATCGTGGGTTTATAAATTAGCATTTTCAAGATATCTTTCTGGGTACAGGCTTACTCTAGTGCACCCTGACCCCGGATACGGAGAACTGGCCACATTGTATTTCAGTGCCATAAAATTGTTCTGAATAAACAAATATCGTGTGGCTATATATATTTCCCACTACTTGAGCAACTATCGTTCACAAAACACTTTTTTTTTATTTCATTTTCAATAAAAAATTTAGAAATTTCCATGATTTTCTGGCCACAAAATTTTTTGAAAGGGACCGTATAAAAATTGCGTTTTTGATCGCTTTGCGGCCAGTCCACAGAGGTTGGTTATCTAAGTCACATAAAGTTTCCGTGCGATATTTAATGTAATTCTTTATAAAAATAATTTCATAATCTACAACACAACAGAAGATTTTCACGGTTCATAAACTACAGCTCAACAAATTCTCTGCGGGCACGTGCAAACGCAAGAAACCTGTCGGGGGTAATGCCGAAAATATAAAGAATTTCTGCTCTGATTGGGAGATTTTCGGCGTTTACTAATTACAGCTCAACAACTTCTTTGCGTAAATGTGCAAACCCAGGAAACCTGTCGGAGGGGAAAGGGGGTTACGGAAAATATAAAGAATTTCAGGTCCGATTAAGAGGTTTTCAGCGTTTACAAATTACAACCCAAGATATTATCTGAGGACACGCAGAAAATCTGTCGGAGAGAGGGGGGGGAGTTAAAATGTAACGAATTTTTCATCCGAATCGTGGGATTGTTAGCGTTTATTTTACAAGCCCCAGCCAACAATTTCTCTGCGGGCACGTGCAAACACAGAGAACCTGTTGGGCTGAAAGGAAGTGGGCTTAATACCAAGAATATAAAGTATAAAGAATTTCTGGTCCGATCCAGAGGTTATCAGGGTTTACTACTAGCTCAACAAATTCTCTGCGGGTATGTGCTACCGCAGGAAAACTGCAGTGGAAGGGAGCTTAATACCGAAAATATAAAATATAAAGAATTCGTAGCCCAAATGGGAGATTTTCAACGCTTACAAAGTACAGCTCAACTCTGCAGGCATATGCTAACGCAGGAAAACTGTCGGAGGGGGAGGGGGAGTTAATGCCGAAAATATAAAGATTTCTGCTGGTCCAAGGTCCGATCGGGAGATTTTCAGCGTTTACGAACTACAGCTCTTCAGATTTCTACGGGCAGTGATTAAGGCACAAGGTGAGTTCAATAAGCCAGCGAAGTTGCTTCTTCCTGGCAATGACAAACTCAGATGACGAATTTACGTGTTTCATTTGCGGATGTGTTGCAGTATTAGGATAAAAGGTATCGATTCAACTTTTCCGGATATGGATGTTATCTTAATGATTTGCCTATGCATACCCATCAGTAACGTCTCTGCAGAATAAGACTTTTATCTAATGAAAAGCATCCATAATTATTTTAGGACATTTAGTTTCTCAGGAAAGAACAAGTACATTTGCAACTTTGTTACCTAATTCAAGCATTGACATTTAATGATATAGTAGGAGATTTTGTTGCAAAAAAATCGAAAAGAAATATTTTAGTTGGAAGTAATTTTACTAATTTATGTCTATTTATTTCCTCTCTCTCTGTCATTCAATCGATTTACAATGAACATTGGAAGAAATATTTTAGTTGGAAGTAATTTTACTAATTTATGTCTATTTATTTCCTCTCTCTCTCTCTCTCTGTCATTCAATCGATTTACAATGAACATTGGTAACAGCACTGTATTTCGAAAAAAAAGATCTTAAAAATAATATATCTTAACGTTGGAAATTTAAATGCAAAATTTGCAAATTTTTCATAAGTATGTTGAAATCAAGTCATTTCATTTGCAAATTTAAAAATTAACAGTGAAGTGAAATTAGAAAGTTGGGCTAAGAGTAGTAAACTTGCGGAAAAACGATATTTAAATTTTTTATTTCAATGCCTAGATTTAAATAACACATGTGCTAAAAATTCTACAGAGTTGTTCTTGAGAATACGTTGATTTATTTTGCGATAAAAATTATATATAATTTAGATATGAGATTCAAATTGGAAGTTTTTTTGTTTTTGTACATTAAAAATACGTATACTCGGGGGAGTAATTTTTCTTGACCCAGGGCGGTTTTGTTGAAAATCGCCTATAATACCTGAATGGAAAACGATATGAGCTCCTACAAAAGTTAACCGGTCATGAGCACTGGGCACATAGCATCGCCCGTCGTCGAGTATACTTGTTGCTCCGAAAATGCAGCTATTTCCTTTTAAACCGCACCCATGCCAACTGTTAACACATATGTCACGAGATTAGGAAACCTGAGAGAGGGGGAGCTTACAAGAGCCGTAGATAACCACCTGTGGGTTAATGACTTCCCCACGGCAAAGGTGCACGTGCAGATTGATGGATTCCGGAAGTGCGGCTACACTCATTTATGTAATAACACTATTCAAACAAAACACCCCTGTTGAATCACTACCGCAGTCATTTATTTATGACCATTCCACCCTCACGTGGAGCATGGGAGCTCATGGAAATGTATTAAGATTGAGTAACTCTGGTTACAGAAATATCCTTTGAAATGCGATTTAGTTATATTCTGTACCTTCACTACAGTAAGTAACCAAATTTTTTTTTTCGTGGTTAATGACCCATTTCTCATTTAAGGCTGTGAGGGGCCACCTGTCCTTAATTTCAGGATGCTAGTTCGAGGAAAGGGATATAAATAGTGTCATTAGACAAACACACCACACTTGCTTCTTCTTCTGGGGTCTACCAACATAAGTAACTGAAGATTAAGTTTCAAATAGCTTTAGGTTTATGTGATTCCCTATGAGTCTCTGCTGGTAGTTAATATTCGTAGTAAACTTCGTAGAATATATATTCAAATTTCTTGCATAATAATAAGTAACTGCTAACAGCCAGAGAAAGAATCAGTATAGGATGCTTACTTAACAATTCCAGCCTATCCTTCCACTCACTGTAAGGTTTAAATCGGCATCAAAACAATTTTTAAACAATATTACTATTAGGTATACATTTAACACCGCAGCAACGGACTGCCAGGCTGCAAAGGTGAACGAACGAAGGTTTCAAAATCGCTTTATTCTAATTTATCATAAGAAAACATAAGAGGGAGACGTACAGTATTGGGCGTCTCACTGGGAAATAATACAAAACTGTTAAAACATGATGGTATATACACTGCAATGACAATGGGGATGAATAAACAAATGCTGCAAGCAAAGCTTATTGAATAAAAATTGCAGAAGTGACAGAGAGAAACACATCGTGTCACACAACATTGGCTGGGCATGATTTACAGGATAACACAGGCGAAACAATAGTACACAATTAGAAAAGGAACAGCACAAACACCGCCGTGAAGGTAAAACATTACATACATGAGATAAAAACACAGCGTGCACAATTGTGCAAGTTATTTAACGAGGGCACCAAAGCAACATAATACAGGCGGGGTGAAAGTAAGTAATGTACACGAGTAAGCATGAAAATACACTGAGATGGCATTAGCATTCACAATTCAACGGTAGTGTGGATTGCACGAGTCGTAGAGTAGAGGAGGGGCACCAGGGTGCCACGGAACTCAGCAAAGGAGGTGTAGAATGTCCTAGGGTACTGATCGGTGTAGCAGTCCAGAATCAACCGCAAACCAACGAACGAAGGGAGTGGTGCAGAGTGTAGAAGGGTCTTAGCGCGGCTTAGCGGCACCAAGGTACTATTTTTCTAGGCTTAGCGGTGCTAAGGCGCTATGTTTTCTAGCTTAGCGACGCTAAGGAACTTTTCGTAGGTAGGCGTTTTGTTGCAGAAGGTGATGGGTGAAGAAATTTTTTAGATGATCATATATTCTAAAATAGCGAATACTGTGTTTTATATACAATCATAACCGAAATATTCGTATCGCAAGGATAAGATTAATCCGTCGGATCATACGATAGGACATTTCATGGATCATAAGGTAAAGAGAATGTTTGTTTGTTTCCGAGTTCAACTTTCACCATGATCTGCTATAAGGGCTATATGCTGTTGGCCTTCCCTGATTTAGGGCGAGGAGAGGCGACCACCCATACTTCATGCGGAGCTCAAACCACTAACCAGAAATCTACACCTCTGACCGCTCGCCCACCGGGACGGCGTAGAGAGAATATAAAGTCTAGATGGTAGTCCTTGGAAGTATTTCGGTGCTCGGATAAACAACTGCAGAGAGAAATAATGCAGCCATTTAGGCTAAATAACAGTTTTTTTTTTTTAAATAAGAGAAAGCTACCCTTTCTCTTATTCCTTAAGAATAACACAACAGATATCTCCCAGAATCTTAGGAAAAAGACGTATTAGTCACACTGTGCAATAGATGTGACTGTACTAGTTACATTTATTCAGTGTGAATCAAGTAATAATAACACTAACATTTGTAATAATTTAAAATGACAGAGCGTTACTTAAAAAAAAAACTCCATATTTTTAGGATGCGATTAACAAAAACTCTTTTACTTTATTAAAAATTGCGATTTAAATAAAAATAATTAGTAATAAAATTTTATGAAATATACTGAACAATAAAAATAGCAAATCAGAATTCATGATATGCCTTTAAAAACTGAGTCTTCTTTCCAAGGCGTTTTTACCTAAACAGTTCACCTCTAAGGTACTTTTTTAATTAGAACTACATCACTGGCAGTGATGTAGTTCTGTGCGTTGGAGGCTTAGCGCCGCCAAGGCACTATTTTTCTAGGCTTAGCGCCGCTAAGGCACTTTTCGCGGTTACATGGTAAGAAAATCTGGACAAAGGAACTTTTTAAAATGATCATGTATGCAAAAATAGGGAAAACTGTGCCCTGTATGCAAACATACTCGTATCTTTACCGAATGTTCACACTACAGAAATGGCCGCCCCGATGGGACAGCTAGTATAGTCTGAGGCGCAAGCTTCTGACCATTCTTCCGAGCTAAGACTGAGTCACAGCCCCGGATGAGTCATGGGTGGTGTGCATGGCAAAAGGAGCTGGATCTGTCTCTTCCCTGGAAAAAGTGACCCTAAATTAGGGACTGGCGACTTCTTATAGCCATATGAGTTGCTCATGGTTGTTGTTAAACCCGGAAACAAACGAAAAATACTGTGTAGATTGATCTACACAGTTGGATAACGCAGTAGGGTATCTCTCAAATCATAAGAATCTATCACAAAGAGAATGTGAACTCCTTTGTCTAGACGGCAGTCATAATAAATTTGTAGGGGATGGCTACTCCGTAGAGCTAAGTTTGCAGTGCCGAGAGAGAAAACGGTAGTTGTGGACATTTGTATTGAACAACTCGCCACTGGTATCGGCTCCAATAAAGTAATCCCCTGAGCACACTGACTCCTTACGGGCAACACAAAAATCTTCCACATGTACCACACAATCTTAATACAAAAGGCGCGTTAGTCATATTGAATTGATGTTACTCTGGCAGTTCACAATAATCATAATGCATGTCTAAAATCGTGTAGAACGACACAGAGGGGTATTTAAATAAAAATTTCATAATCTTAGCATATGTCTCTCACGTTACATTCTTCCTGTTATTTAAAATTGCTCAGATTACGCAGTTTTAATGTAAATTCATATTGGTAATTAGTAATGAAAATTAAAAAATAATAAATAAAACCAACGAATCACATTTTCAAAATTTTGAGAGTATTTTTTCCTAGCCCATTCACCGCTGAGGCACTTTTTCACTTAGAACTACAGCACTGCTGTGCCCTGATCTTTGATCCCATTTCGATGATATTCAACAGAACTGGTTCAGTATATCTCCGGAACAACATGATAAAGTTTTGTCGCAATTGAAGCATTTTTACGTAAGTTATGACGCATAAGGGCGATGGAATGGATCCCGCTTCTATGTCCTGACCTTTGACCCCATTTAGCCTATTTTCAATAAGGTTCGTTTCCAGGTTTTTCCCTACCACATACTAAAATTTCATTGAAATCGAACCATTTTTACGCGAGTTATCGTGCGGACAGACAGACAGACGGACACCGCTGGAGCATATACACTTCTTCAACCTACGGTTGGAAAGCGTAAAAAAGACATTTTTTTTTTAATTGGAGGTTTAACGACCACCGTGAGCAACTCAATGGGCTATAACCAGTCGCCCGTCCCTAATTTAGGGTCACTGGCTCCAGGGAAGGGAGAGAGCCAGTGCCGTGAGACAAATACAACATCCATGCCTGACCGGGATTCGAACCCGGACCCCTTACGGACGAATGATCAGAGGCCAGCGCCTTAGACCACTGCGCCACCGGGGCGGCAAAAAAAAAAAAAAAAAAAAAAAAAAAAAAGACATGTAATGACTGTAGACAGCTGAAAGAAGCATGGAGAGATGCATATTTGGTGTAACCAGGAGAGATAAGAAGAGGAACTCAGTGATAAGGAAAATGACAAGAGTGGAAGACATCATAATCACAGTAAAATCTCTGAAATGGCAATGGGGTTGACATGTTGCCAGAAGAACGGACAACCGAAATTCTAGACTGGATTCCAAGGGATAGGAAAAGACCCTGAAGAAGACCACGTGCGAGATGGGTGGATGGCAGGGCTTTACCATCAGAGGAAAGGGCTAGTCCGTCCCTTTGGGGAACTGAATGCCGACCCGTATCTGAAAGGGTGGGTGCAAAACGGGTTGACCAGCTGTTTCTACGTCATCGCGCAGACCTGCTCCCCGATCTTGTTTTGTCAACTTCCGTGTAAGACCCGATTTTCCTTTGTTATGGTTTTGCAGGTCCGCGCTTTTTCTTGGATTATAGTATTTGTTTCACATTGTGTTTTATTTAAATTGCATACTGAGTGTTGATTTTTATTTCCGTTTTTTTTTTTTTTTAACGAACTGTTGTCATGTGCCAGTGCAACATGCTGAAATACACATATAAACACGAAAGGATGGGACATCATCTTCCACACGTCCTTTCGTGTTTATAAGAAGGATCTTTATCACGTTCCGATAAAGATCCTTCTTTAGGAACTAGTATTTCTAAAAACTGCCCCGAAACTAATTCTGTTCAAGACAATTGTGTAAGATCTGCTGCCTGTTTGACAGTACTATCATGTTCTTGGAATAATGTTGTGAAACAGTTTGAATAGATTTTTTGCGCAGTTCACGGCAGGACGTTTAAAAAACGGAAAGTTGTTATTCGGGAACTCATAAATGAACTAGAAAAACGTTTTCCATCTGTCAACAAAAATGCTATTTATCTGTTTCGCAGAATCCGAACGTTTATCCAAATACGTTTTCTGAACAGAAATCCACTATTAGTGCAGCGCAGGAAAGCTCAGCAGAAAATAAAAAATTGGATTGACTCAAATGCAGTGAGAAAAACATAAGTTTTTATGGGTTTTCCTCTTTTTTTCTATTTGGGCAATGAAGAAAACTGTTTCACATTTTCTGCAATGAAGAAAACATTTTTCCAGTTTCTGCAATAAGGAACACATCATTTCACGAAGTAAATTTTGTTCACCACTTTTTAAACGCAGTGAGCTTCAGAAATCATGATAGACGTAAAATGTAAATAAATAATTTTTATTTTATACATTAACAGAGTGTTTAAACTACTTTTGCGGAGTTTGAAGAACCCAGTAACTTTCCGTGCCTTAAAAGTTTTAAACAATTAATGTCTGTGACAGAGAGAAAAACGTTTTAAACCAACCACAAACTTTTTCTATGGAACTACAAAAAAAAAAAAAAAAAAAAAAAAAAAGAGGAAAGAACACTGAGTTTTTGACATCAGAAAAATATAGTCAGTATATTAAGCAAAATACTTTTTAAATAAAAAGCATGCATGATAGAAGTTTGTTCATTTAAAATTTTAAAATTATCGCATTTATAACAGGTGTTAAAATTCAAATTTGAAATGGAAGGGCGTCTGCCCACTTGTGTTTGAAAATGGAGGGGATTGAAAATTTCAGGTGGGGAGTTTTGAACAATATTCAAAACTGGGAAAACAGGAGTCATTTTTCAAACAATATAAGATATACTTGGTTCTTAAAACAAACAGGTGAATTAGATGAAAAAATTTACTACTTCAATCTAATACAAATTACCATGATTCATTTTACAAAAGTAGAGTTGTTCGTTTTGCAGAACTTTGATGTCATAAAATTGCTCCTGAGGTATGTCTTTCATTCCTTGCCACAGTTAGCAAGCTTTAATCAGCTGTTGTTTTATATCTGAGGGTTTATCTGGCCCAATTTCAGAAATAAATATGCATTAAGATTTTTGTTGCTCAGTGATTCTCTAAATTTTGACTGAATTTTGTTTCGTGTGTGCTAAAGCCAGATTCACATGCTATATTTGTTAAACGTTACACAAGACTTACTTGAAGAAGAACCTTTTGACATTAATAGAAATGTGTGCAGGTGGTTGCTTATAAAACTCTTAGAAAACTTTGGACATTGGCACATATACTTTTCATTTTTTACAGCTATGTTTGAATAGTGAATATTCCATAACTGCATCTATATTAATTTAAAAAAAAATGGTCTGCCAGGCTTTTGACAGACTGTACCAAAACCAGCGAGCGCGTGTGTGTGTGTGTGTGTGTGTGTGTGTGTGTGTGCTGCTTCACACATTCAGATTCTACACACTCAAACTTCAAAAAGAGTTCCATTGTGGAGGAAGGAAATCTACAGTCTATCTCAATCACAAAAGATAAAATAAACCTTCACTGGACATTGTGACGTGCAAGTTTGGTATTACAAGAGTCAACTAATTTATTAGTGTTAAACATGTCTCCCTTCAGCTCTGAAAAAAAAAAATGTATGTATGAGATGTTTACAGTTGAAATAATTGAGACTTTGTTGATTCAACCATTCTTCTGATATGAGAAATGTCCAGTTTTTCCCTTTGCAACTATTTTTGGAGGGAAAATAACATTTAACAATAATTCAGGACAGTGGAAACATCGCGAAAAAATCTTCGCCCCGTCCGACTTCAGTTTTCGGAAATTTTCTCTCCGTTTTTCAAGCTGAAACACAATCAGTTATCAAACATAATTATATTTTACAATAACACGGAGCACAAGGAACATCGCGAGAAAAAAATTACGATTACAGATTAAATCTGCAGTTCGTCTAACTTCCACTTTCGAAAGTTTTGAAAGACGAAATTTCGTCCCCAGCAGGAAAACGCCTCCCACCGTTCAACGCCACACACAATGATGGCAACAAAGTCACAGTTCCTCGAATCCGCGGAAGAAACTCGTGCCTAAAGTTTACAAGGAAATTTTTGCTCCGTCGAACTTTCGTTATAGGAAATTGTTGTCCACACTTTCAATCTGAAATGCAAACATTTATGCAATAAATTGATATTTAATAACAATACTGGACAGAGGAAACTTTTCGAGAAAAAGAAATTACGATTGCGGGAAAAATTTTCACTCCGTTTTTCCGAAGTTGTGAAAAACGGAATACCGTTCCACAGACGGAAAACAACCCCCCCCCGATCCTCCGAAAACAAAATATTATCTTCAGTTGTTGTTTTTTTCATCGATCTCAAGTATAACCGAAATGTGGCGAAAAAAGCAGAATTCCGCGAATCCGAAGAACAATCTCATGCCTGATTCGTAACAGTCCGCGATATGCAAAATCAACTGCTCGTGCGGCTACGCATGGAGGCCTATTCACGCGTCCATAAACTGATTATGTTCCCGACATGAACGGTCCCTTTCTAAAGCACGCATTTTTTTTTACAAAGGATGCGTTTTCAACGCGCGAATTTTGCGCGTGGTCCCAAAACGGACCCACGCCGAAATAAAGTTATTAGGCGGGACACTCCGCCTAATAACTTTACTTCGGCGGGAGCTTAAATTTTTCAGCGGGAATCCCGCCCTGAATTTAAACCCCTGTACTACATCAACGTTTTCTGGTTTTAGGACCCAAAATCCTTAACTTTGTTTTCGAAAAAGACCATTTTCTAATATTTGAGTGCGCGTTGAAATAGATGACACATTGTAATCTGTTAAATACAGTAATAACATTGACTGGAAGTGTCTTTCGTATATAGGTGCTCCCTACAGCTTCCCGTGGCTCTTGGCTTCGGAAAGGCCAGGCAGCTACGTAATCAACCTCGGGTGCGTGTCTCAGGTGGTGAAGTGCTAAGGATTATACTTCGATTAACCCTAAGATGACACTGAAGGGAAAGGTACGTGAAACCTACCACCACAACTAAAAGTAGTTCCTAACATTTTCCATTAAAATCGACGCATTCATTGCCCCAATCATACTTTATATTGCCCTAGCTGTTTACTCATAAGTACTTATAGTTATTTTAGACATAAACCTAATGAAAATTATCTATTTTCTGAAATTAAGTTTTAAAACTAGACCAACGCACGCATGCGTATACTTCGATTCACCCTAAGATGGCACTGAAGGCAAAGGTGCGTGAAATCTACCTCCGCAACTAAAAGTAGTTCCTAACATTTTCCGTAAAAACCAACGCATTTATTGCCCCAATCATACTAATGAAATGATCTATTTTCTGAAATTAAGTTTTAAAACTAGACCAACGCATGCATGCGTAGATATGCAGTGTTTAGGAGACAAGGCTCCCCCCTCCTCCACTAAGCCAATGAGTTGAAAGGGGTAGTGATTGACAGCTGCAAACAGCAGGACACAGTGGGGAGTGACGCGGATGAACATAATTTTCGGCCGTCCTCGGAGGCTCAGTGAGTGCGTAGGCTGTTGTATCTTAAACTGCAGTGTCATCTTAGGGTGAATCGAAGTATAGTAAAAGAATATGTAATAAGAAGAAGTTAAGGCTCAGAGAGACGTAACTTGCGCCGCCGTATCTTCAGAGAAAACATGCAGTGCACAGAAGCCAACATACAGGCTGATGCCGGAGCAGACTGCGCATGCGTACTTCTGTTGACTTCAATTCTTTGGGTAAAGAACAGTCAGCCGAGCTACTCACAGCACGTGTACCTTCTCGGTAGCATAAGCACTTCGCAAATCGGATATGTTAGTTTTGTTACGCCAACCGGGTTAGTTAAGGCTTTTGTTTGTTCTTCAGTTTTTCAGGAATATTTTCAGTGATGCCAAATACTAGGGAATGTCTGCATTTTGTACGGAACCTTAGGCCTAACTGTAATATTTGCTGAAATTTAATTTAAATAGTAATACTAATGTTATTGCATATGTTTCTCAACAAAATAAGGGATAGGCGGGATATCAGAAAACAACAACAACAAAAAACTGCTCTAAGCAAATAGTCATCAGATCGAAGGAAACCATCGTGGATCAAAGAAAAGCTTCACTGCCGTAGTCCCCCCTAACGTGTTTTGTTCCTGAATGTTCATTTTCCTGCAGAGCATATTATCTCTTTAGATGTGGTGGCGCTGTTGCCACCTGTTTTACGTTATCTCAATGAGTTAAGCGTTAGATATTTTTTTTTTTGATTGGAGGTTTAACGACCACCGTGAGCAACTCAATGGGCTATAAGCAGTCGCCCGTCCCTAATTTAGGGTCACTGGTTCCAGGGAAGGGAGAGAGCCAGTGCCGTAAGACAAACACAACATCCATGTCTGACCGGGATTCGAACCCGGACCCCTTACGGACGAATGATCAGAGGCCAGCGCCTTAGACCACTGAGCCACCGGGGCGGCCGTTAGATATTCTTTGGTATAGTAGCCCTTTCCTCTCAAGCCCTTGGCAGATGGAGGAGACTGGCCGAAGACAGTCTGTTGTTGAAGAAACTTGGAGACCTTTATCCAGCAGAGGGTGGATTGATAATGATTGACAATGATTATGATATATTCGAATTTATAGTTCAAATTAGATTTGTCAGGGTCGGGTCCGGGTCCAAAATTTTTGACCCATTTCCAACTCTGACTACAGGCTGGAGCAGATGGTTTCATATATTGAATATCTTTTATGCAGTTTTTTTATTTTATTTTTATGTCACTGATAAAAATATGTTACTCATGTGATTTTAAAAATCATGTTTTAATGTTTAAGAACAATGCCCGTTTTCCAGTCAAAAATACTATTTAGAGGCCACGAAATTACCAGGGCAGACGCTCAGTTTTATGCTTTGATTTGCAATGACAGCAGTATACTAATCAACATTCTGAACTAGGATATGAGAGGGCATTGAGGAGAGTTTTTATAACTCCGACTCCCTCAATAATTTGGGGCAAACACTGTCGTGGAATGCAACTGACACCCTGTGTAGGAAATGCGGTCCATGCCTGCAGGAAAAAAACTCTCATCACTGTGGGCCTCTTAGCTCCTTTATTACAGACACACAGCATCAGAGGAAGTCCATTAAAACAGAACCGAAAGGGGATTAAGCCATGCACAATGCTCATACCGACATCATCACCGCCGTCAAAGGCAGAAAGCACTTTGAAGGTTGCGTTGCTGGGGAAGGGAAGCTACCTGGAATTTTGGTGGAGTTCGTCGTCATTCTGACACGCTTCCTGTGTCGGGCGGTACACATTGTGCATCGAGGAAGTGACGGCATCCGAACGGACGTCCTGTTTCACGAGCGTGCATCCCCGGACGCCCAGAGGAGGGGAAGGACGACCTCTGACCCCAAACACGCCCGACACCCCACTGGGATCATGAAGTGGTTCGCTAAATTAGTTGCCAATGCATCATAGACATCACTCTACTGCTATTACGCCCCTCCTTAAGTATAAACATGCAGCTCTTCTCTTCTTCAATCGCGGCGATACGCTTTGTTTCCGGAACTGACGTTAATTTGATGTAGCACAGCTTTACAAGCAAAGAAGCACAATCAATTCCCCCAGTACCACTGTTAAAAAAAAAAAAAAAGAACCTCTCTTTTCATTTTCAGCAATTTATACGAACTGAGTATTTCACTGAGCCGTCCATATTTGTGGAATTAAAGGATTTTTGAAGGTCCTGGACTGAGTAATGGTAACATGTTGGAAGGGAAATCCGGAGACGCGGCCTTGTTTCGCGTTCCAAGGAAATGTAGTTTTATCTCCCCGGTGGGCGAGTGGTCAGAGGCGTGGACATCTGGCTAATTCTTCGAAATGTGCCACGGCTCTGGATGAGGCACGAGTGGTGCGTTTGTCCTACATCTCTTTCCCTCCATGCAACCAGTAGTGAAGAGAGCTGAGACGGGCCGAGCCCAAGCCCGAAGTAACCAGGCTCCGGCTGCGTAATACTTACTGGAGTTCGGGCTCTGAGAGAGGGAGAGAATTTTCTTCCTTTTTCTTTTAATGTGATTTTACATTATTTATCACACGAGACTTTTTACACTTTCGAGTTGTTAAAGAGAATTCTTCGGCAACTGGGTCTAGATGGTTAGTAGGAATTCGGCAGGGCTATCCATTCCGGGCTTGGGTAACAAAATTCCGTAGGCCATGAATTACAGGATTTCTGCTAAGGAAAAGTTTCTATAAGAACTGTAGATAGCAAGCTGACGAAATGTTGCTCCGTACCTCAAAGTTGCCTGCTGATTCCATTGAGCAACGTACGACGTAGAACGAAACATTTCAGGAAGAAATGAATGGTCAAGACCCCCCGAACGAAACATTTCAGGAAGAAATGAATGGTCCAAGAAACAATAGAAATAGATAGGCATCCCTTTCCTACTCCGCAGTTGAGAAAGACATCGGTTAACTGCACGGGTAGGAAATATTGGAAGTCTGGAAGAGAAGATTTTGTTTTTAATGCCTAAACAGGTTAATCATAGTTTTCGGGCCCGGGCTCTATCTTGCAATATAAAATTCGGGCTCGGGCTGACATACTTCGAGCTCGGACGGACTCGGGCTCTTAAAATTGAACCCGAACTCAGCTCTGGTAGGGACGCAAGATCGCTTATAGTAGCCCCGAAAGCTTTTTGTTTGTTTGTTTTTTGTCGTTGTTTTGTTTGAGGGGTTTAATGCCACCGTGAGCAATTCCGTTGGCTACAGGAAGTCACTAGACTTAGAAGCTCACGATGGTCGTCGTTCTAGGTTTTTTTCTTTTTTTCGTTGTTGCTTTTTTTTAAGATGCCACTCCAGTGGCCGAGAGGTCAGAGGCACCGGCTTATGGCTAATCTTCCGTGAGTCCCAGCACAGACACGGTGCGTTTTTGACGAAGAACTGCGTTTTTCTCCGCGCTGGGTAGGGAGTAACATCGGGAGCACGAATGCAACGAAAAAACATATCACACTTTGAACGCTTATATCTTCGAAACTAATAACCGTACAGTAAGAAATAATACATCATTAGATAATTTATGGAGTCCCATTTATAACAAAACAAGTTTCATCCATCCACTCCTTAACCTTTCAATGCAATAGCGTTAGAAAGTTAAGCTGAATTTCGCGTGATTTCGTTTCGCCGCACACCGTTTTAAGGTTAATAACTAGTGAATAGATAACGATAGTAATGACCTCAGCCCCGCATTCCGTAGCTGACGGTCAGAGCTAACGAACGTATGTGATAAACCGAAATAAAGTGGATTTAAAATTTCTTTATTTTTTAGATAAAAAAAAAAATTGGCGACGAAAATTTTGAAATGCTACGAAAATCCAGGAAAAATTACTAAAAGAACCAACGAAAGTTGAAGAAACCGCTAGAGGAGAACGGGAAGAATCCGAAAAGGCTCGCTAAGTCATCAAGCGAAATGTCACGGAATTGTAGGGAGCGTCAAAAGTCCTCGCGCCAGGATGGATTTCACCCGACTTCGACTCTAGAGCCACAACCTGCCACTTCAACTGCACAAATTGAGCATGAACAACAAGAACAGATGGAAATTGATGTCATCGATCCAAATTTTGAAATCGAGAATGGAATACCAATGTACACTGAAGAGCAATTGAATTAGAGATACCTGTTTAGTAACGTGTAGCACCACCTTTCGCCCTGATGACGGCGGCGATTCGTCTCGGCACAAGACACCAGAAGTGTTGGGAAGCCATACGGATCCACGACCCCTGAACAAGCTCCCACACTTCACGAAGATTTGATGGAGGGGGTCAGAGCCTCGAATATCTATCTCTCTCGATGGCATCTCAGATGTGCTCGATGGGATTCAGGTCAGGTAACCTAGCTGGCCAAGGAAGCGAGGTCACGTCGGTGGAGTGTTCATCCAACCATTCGGATACAATTCGTGAGCGATGGCACGGTGCATTATCTTGTTGCAGGATGAGGTTCCCAGTGGGAAGTTGAAGACGCACAAACGGGAGCAAATGGTCGTCCAGGATATCCCAGTAATGTTGACCTGTGAGGGACGATATCACACGTACCAGGGGTCCCATTTCAGTCCACGTAAACCGTCCCCAGACGAGAACGCCACATTCACCAGCTTGAAGGGTACCCTGCTGGCAAGAAGGATACATCGCTTCATGTGGTTTGCGTCGTACTCGTATCCTGCCATCCGCATGTACCAACGTGAATCTCGACTCATCAGTCCAGGCAACATCTTTCCACATGTCTAGGGTCCAGTGGCGATGTTCCCGCGCCCATGCTAATCTTTGCACCCTGGGATGTGCGGTCATCAGCGGTACCCTCATGGGACGATGGCTTCTGTACCCCATAGCGAGGAGATGGTTCTGGATGGTGTGGCTGCTTACACGTTTTTGTGCACCAGCGTTAAATTGCCGAGTGATTTCTTGCACTGTGGCCCGTCTATCCGCTGTTACAATGCGAACTAGCCGACGATGTGTCCACGGCAGTTGGCCCTTGCAGGAATGGTTTTACCGGATTCGATGTACTCATGGTGCACCCGTGACACAGTGGCTCGTGAAAATTCCAGTGCCTGCACGACTTCCGAGATGGAGTGACCCATTCGTCGGGCCCCGACAATTTGCCCACTATCAAATGCGCTTAGATCCTTCGTCTTACCCATACTGCGTCCGACTCTTACTGATTCCCGTCGCATCACTCCTTATATTGTCGGATCGCTGCATACGTCATGTCGTTTCCGTTTACAGGGCCGCCCACAGCGCCACATTTGCATAACGCAAGCTGTCTCTAATTCAATTGCTCTTCAGTGTACATCGCCATTCTTCACAACTCAGATGGATAATGAATGTATTAGGTCTCAAAGCTTTACACCGCCGATGCATTCTGAATATACTTCACAACTCAGATGGATAATGAATGCATTACGTCTCAAAGCTTTACACCGCCGATGCATTCTGAATCTAGACAAGAACAAAACCAACAACAAGAAGAGTACATTAGGCCCGAGACGTATCGCCAAATTTATAACGAGGCAACTAAGGAGTTTGAAATATTGTTTCTGAAGAACGATTTCTTCAGAAACAATTTTAACAGTAGCTACTGACAACGATGGTACTACGCCTTCTACTTCTACTAACATTACTTTATAATCAGCATAAGTTACTATGAATTCTTTATAGTATAAGTTGCTTTTAAGTAAATAAAGTAAAAAATTTCTTTCGTTTTATTTCTTAATTTTATATCTGAAAAAAATCAAACGGGCACAGTGGTAACTCTGCCGCAACCTACAACGCAGGGCTACGTCAAATGTCCGCTGAATACTTTAAGGAAGTAGAACTATAGTGGAATAGTGACAGTTGACGTAGATCTACGTTGTATGTTACGGCACAGTACCACTGTGCCCCTTTGATTCTTTACTTTTCGTGGAACCAGTGCCCCCAAATTTAGATGCTTGTGGGAGTCGTCACCAACCCCCCACCAAATTTTGTTTTTGTATAACATAATCATGAGACGCTGAAGTAATACTGGATATGCATACACACATTACCACCATCATCATCATCATCATTAACCATTATTGCTGCATGAGGGTGTCCACGACTTTTAGTCTTGAGCAGGCGTCTTCTAAGTCACTTCAGTACTGCTTTAGAATTTAATCCACCCATCTCCCACGTGATCAACTTCTGGGTCTTTTCTTGTACCTTGGAATCTAGTCTAGTATTTCAGTTGTCCAACGGTGGCTAGTTCTCTTAGCAGGATGTCAACCCATACTAAAGGTCTTTACTTTTTCATGACGCATCAAGCCTTGTCATTTTCCTAATCCATGCATGTGTTCTTCTTTCTATTTGTCCCAGTTACACCAAGCATGCACACCTCCATGCTGCTTTCAGTTGTTCGCAGCTTCTGTATGTGTGTTTTAGTTTAAATCTTCTCTGATCCATGGTAAGAACTGGAAGCATGCATTGATTAAACACTTTCCTTTTAAGACAAAATGGTAAACAGCCCTGGAAAATCGTACTGTTTTTCCAAAAGCTCTCCACCCAAGTTTTAAGCGCCGTTAATTTCTTTACCAATGTGACCCTCGCTTGCAGGGCCCGACTTACACAGAATTGGGCCCTAGGCACAACCCAAAACGAGGCCCCCTCCTCTCGACATTTACTTTACGGAGTCGAGTAGGTAGTGTGACCATTTTGGGTGACTGTATTACAATCCAGCGTAATAATTTATTAAACACAATACATTTATAAGACTGACATTAAATTACGGTAGTAACCGGTAAAAATATTGTTTTTTCCTGGATTTTTATGCTGTCCTACTGATTTGCATCTGAAAAGACTTGAACCTTCATCAATGAAACAGTTGTGTGTGACAAAGCCATATGACGGGTAAAATTCAATTGGACATTGGATTTTTTGCCAGGTGTGTCTAAACTATACTATTACCATATTAACCAAGGGTGTATTTAAGAGAGAGGTTTGGGGGGATTCAAACCCTGCCCGAATTAAGTCCAAAGATTTTTCAAATATAACTTTTGGTAGCTAAAATGTCAAAATGTTTAAAAATTGCTTCAGAACCATGCAGTATTTGAAATTGAAGTATATAGTTGATCTTAGTAAGCCATAATTACAAACATACACATACTGCTAGTTTTTATTACACAACACGACAATTTTTTGTTTAATCTCGCACAAAAACCCTCCCCAAATTATCTGGAAAATGTTACAGATATTAACTAGAAATATCACATATTATACTGCCAGTACTTGCTTGTGTTTTGCCAGCGATTTATATATAGTTACTCCACATCACATCTACCCACGTATAAATATTTTGAAAAAGGAAAAGTTTTTTGTTTTGTTTTTAACCAAGATTTTGGGGCTCTTTCAATTTGAGGGCCCTAGGCATGTGCCTTGCGTGCCTAGGCGTAAATCAGGCCCTGCTCGCTTGGTATCTGTTGTGGAAGATAAATGTAAGCATCGATTACTTCCAGATTTTCACCATCAATATCCAAATCTTGAGTACTTGTAAAAACATTATACATCAATTTTATTTTCTGTAAGTTCATTTTAAAATCCACTTCTGCGCTCTAGTCAGCATGTTCCTGGATCATGCACTGTAGCTCTGAGGGGGTGGGGTACTTGTGGAAAATGACTGTCATCAGTAAACCGAAGGTGAGTTAAATAATCTCCATTGATATTTAAGCCCTTGTCTCTTCGGTTCAGTGACTGAAAGATATTCACAGCAATGTGGCACTGAAGAGCCTGAGAGATATGATGTCGTCATCTTACCTCACCCCCTTTCAAATTTTTATAGCTGCTGTGTCGTCAAACCTTTGCGTGCGCATTTTCACAGAAGTTATTAACAGTGTTGATATTATGCATTTTTAACACGGTATTGTTTAAATTACATCAAAAATGCTGATGGTTTGACGGAATCAAAAGCTTTTTCATGATAAATAAAAGCCATATATGTATATTATACATATACATCGATGAATCATCACATTATGACCAGCCCCAGCCTAGAGAATCGAGCGCGCCTGGAAACCGAACGGTGGCGCAGGTGAAGTTCACGGAGCAGTATATACATGTACAACCCCAAGACCAGCTTTCGGTTAGTAGAGTGTTCGGAGGACAAATCGGGATGGCAAGGCGCTTCGGAACTACGATCTCGGAAACGGCGCGGCTTGTGGGTTGTTCACGTGACGCTGTAGTGAGTACGTATCAAAAGTGGTGCACAGATGGCCAAACGACGAACCGTCGTCCAGCCGTATGTCGTCAGCAGCTCATTGATGCCAAAGGGGAGCGGAGACTGTAGCGCATTTTTCACAGCGACTGCAGGCCCACATTGCGGCAAATCACCAGCAGCTACAACAGTGGTGATCAGGGCAATGTGTCACAACACGCAACTCATCGCAGCCTTCTGCGCATGACCCTGTAGCCGAAGAGCCAGCGGGGTCCCCATGCTTCCTGCACGTCATCGCCAACAACGCATGAAATGGGCCCACGATCATCGAGATTAGACCGTCGATGATTGGAAGAAAGTGGCCTGGTCTGACTGTGTTCCCTGCTGGTGATGGACATTACCAACAGAATAATGCGACATGCCACACTGCTAGAATCGTAAAGGAATGGTTCGAGCAACATGTTGGTGACTTTCTGTTAATGCCCTGGCCTCCGAATTCACGTGACATGAACCCAATCGAATATTTGTGGTTCGACTTGGAAAAGCGGGTTCGCCCTAAATCCCCCTCCCCTTTCCCCCGGAAATGTACGGGAACTGGAAGACCTGCTGTTGACGTTATGGTACTAGATACCCCAGAATACCACCTCATCAAATCGATGCCGCCTTTTGCGGGCTAAAAGGGGTCCTACAGCTTATCAGGTAGGTGGTTATAATGCAATGGCTCGTCGGTGTACATTATACATTGTATAATGGTAGTTAATATTCATTCGTTTTTCAGTTAGTTCTCTCAATAAATACATGGATATTGTGAAAACACAAATTTGCCGGTGGCAAAGCTCGAGCTCACATCTTTCTTCTCCGGAGCCGATTGCTTCCCCAATTTAGCTACGCAAATGAAATTTATCGTTGCAACTTTGCCGTCTTGACATGTGTGTCAACCCTGTAGTACGTAACAGTTACCCTTCCTTGAGAAAGGCGGAATCGCAGGTTTCGGGACCGCCGCAAACCATGCAGGAATTAATTCCCTGTAGAAGCCGGAATTCTAATTAATTCCAGACGATGCGATGTGTTTAACGAACATCACACATTTTTCAAAGAACCTAATGGCCAGTAGACATTTTTACGTTAGGGGGCGCCAATGTGAAAACACAAATTTGCCAGTGGCGAGCTCGAACTCGGATCCTTCTACCCCGGAGCCGATTGCTTTCGCAATTCAGCTACACAGACGATGTTTATCTTAGTAACTTTGCCGTCTTGACATGAGCTTCACTTTTGCAGTACGTCACAATATGATTTACGAAGTTGAGTCAACATTTTGTCCCTTTGCAGCTAAGAAGTTTAATGATACAAGAAAGCCATACACGCTCATCTCATTCTGCAAAGTGCAGGCTGTTGTTTTGTATAGTCTTCTAGCAACGTTCCATCAGAGCCACGACGGTGCCACTCGGTACGTTTCGAGGGCACAAACTCTGATGCCAGATTCCCCATGCACCACTGAAGCGAAGTGCCGTCCTTGTAGGAAATCAGCCATCGAGCGGAGATGATGGCAGACGGTTGGGGCACGATCCGGTCTCTATGGAGGATGGGGTAAGATCTCAAACCCTTCTTATTCTTGTAGTTTTCAGAGGACCATTCTGGAGGTGTGACTTAGGGCATTGTCCATTTGCAGCAACGCCTCCCTCCCATTGACGAGCGGTGGGTAGCGGCGTATACCCGCTGCAGTTGTTTGGCATAGAGGTACCCGTCTACAGCCTGACCGTTTGGCACGTGATCCCAGTGCACAGGACCCTCACAATTCCACCAAATGCACAGCATGACTTTCCTCTCGAAACGCCCTCCTTGCACCACCCGCTGGATTCCTAGTGGTAGGATAACGTAGGAACATCCACCTTTTTCATTACTTGTGACGACACGACGCCAAAAACTACCGTCCTGTGAAATCTGACAGCAATCTGCGGCAGAGAGCGACGTGTTGTTCCTCCTGCTTTGATGTCTATTCATGGGAAACCGTTCGATGGCTCCTGGAGGAGAAACCAAGCTGGTGAAGGTGACGAACGGTGGTGGATTGGGAAGACCCAACGTCAGTGTGTCAATTCATGGGGAACCATTCGATGACGCCTGGAGGAAAAACCAACCTGGTGCAGGTGGCGAACGGTGGTGGATTGAGAAGACCCCAAGTCAGTGTGTCAATTCATGGGGAACCATTCGATGGCTCCTGGAGGAGAAACCAAGCTGGTGCAGGTGGCGAACGGTGGTGGATTGGGAAGACCACTCGTCAGTGTGTCAATTCATGGGGAACCATTCGATGGCTCCTGGAGGAGAAACCAAGCTGGTGCAGGTGGCGAACGGTGGTGGATTGGGAAGACCACTCGTCAGTGTGTCAATTCATGGGGAACCATTCGATGGCTCCTGGAGGAGAAACCAAGCTGGTGCAGGTGGCGAACGGTGGTGGATTGGGAAGACCACTCGTCAGTGTGTCAATTCATGGGGAACCATTCGATGGCTCCTGGAGGAAAAACCAACCTGGTGCAGGTGGCGAACGGTGGTGGATTGGGAAGACCACTCGTCAGTGTGTCAATTCATGGGGAACCATTCGATGGCTCCTGGAGGAGAAACCAAGCTGGTGCAGGTGGCGAACGGTGATGGATTGGGAAGACCACTCGTCAGTGTGTCAATTCATGGGGAACCATTCGATGGCTCTTGGAGGAGAAACCAAGTTGGTGAAGGTGACGAACGGTGGTGGATTGGGAAGACCCAACGTCAGTGTGTCAATTCATGGGGAACCATTCGATGGCTCCTGGAGGAGAAACCAAGCTGTTGCAGGTGGCGAACGGTGGTGGATTGGGAAGACCATTCGTCAGTATGTCAATTCATGGGGAACCATTCGATGGCGCTTGGAAGAGAAACCAAGCTGGTGCAGGTGACATACGATTGTGGATTGGGAAGACCCAATGTCAGCTGCCAATTATCATGTACTGGTACTACGATTGACTGTTAGAGGTTGGTGAGCCCGGTCCGGCCCAAGCCCGTGTGTTTAAGGCCAGGCCCGTGATGTACCATTTTGTATTATTTTGTCTTTCTACTGTATTTTATTAAAATGTGAAAATGAAATAATGAAATGAGATGCCATTGAAAATACACTGCCGGACAATTGCTAAGGACGGATGACAATAGCAACCATAAAATGGAAGGCAGGAAAATGTGGAAATTAGCATAAGTGCGGGATACGGTAAGACGTGTTGTGCGTATGCAAATTTTGGATTGCCGAACTTGTTCGTGACGTCATAGCGCTGATAAGAGATAAAAGGATTTGACGCGTATTGACCGTTGTTGTTCAAACGCAAAGTTGAAAGGGAAAAAATCAATTGACGAACTTGCAATTTTCAGTATGTCTTCCCGACATCACCTAGATGATTTTACGCGTGGCCGTATTACTGGCAAGATTGAAGAAGGGCGAAAAATAACAGATGTTGCCAGGGAGTTCGACGTCACCCACAGTGTTGTTTCAAGGCTTTGGAAATCATTTCAAACAAATGGAGAGTGTAGCAAACGTCACGGGAGAGGTCGTGTTCGCAGTACGGCACCTGCAGAAGATCGGTACATAGTGCTATCAACAAAAATACACCGGCGCAGCACGGCTAGTGAGGTAGCAAATCAGTTTATGGCTGCTACTGGCAAGCGGATCTCCCGAAAAACTGTCGCCAGACGTTTGCATGAAGGAGGACTATACGCCCGCCGTCCTGTTGTGTGCATCCCATTGTCTAGACGTCACCGTACCGCCCATTTGCAATGGTGCCATCAACATCGCCATTGGACTGATAACGACAGGTCTGCTATCCTCTTCTCAGATGAGAGTAGATACAGTCTATCGTCTGATTGTCGACGACAACTGATCTGGCGTGATAGTGGTACTGCATATTGTCCAGCAAACATACAGGAAAGGGACCGATATCCGACATGTAGTGTCACGGTATGGGCTGGCATCATGATCAATGGCCGTACGTCCCTCTATGTGCTTCCAACTGGGACTATGACTGGCCAACGATACATGAATGATGTTCTGCTACCTCATGTTCGCATGTTCCGTGGTGCTGTCGGTGATAGATTCATTTTCATGGACGACAACGCAACATGTCATCGAGCAGTCGCTGTCCAGGAGTATCTTGAGAGCGAGGATATTCAACGCCTCGTATGGCTAGCACGTTCTCCAGATCTGAATCCCATTGAAAATGTGTGGGATGCTTTGGGGAGGAGTCTTGCTGGTCGCCAATGCTCTCCAATAAACAGGGACACCCTCATCCGTGCACTGACAGAGGAATGGGATAAATTACCCCAACAGCTGCTTGATAATGTTGTGCAAAGCATGACACGACGTGTGGAATCTTGCATCGCCCTCCATGGTGGCCATATCCCGTATTGACATCTTACGCCGGAACGCCTGCGGACGGTAATTGCATTTTTTTCACGTTTACGTATTCTACACAAAATGGCCTGTTTGTCCCTTGAACTCGTTCCAAAGCCTTCTGGATTTCAGAGCACAATAAATTGTCTTTCTTGTAATGTCCTGGCATTCTGACATTATTTTATTTCACTTAGCATCCAACCACACTTACTTTTTTATGCGCTATATAGCCGTTTATGATCCGTCTTTAGCAATTGTCCAGCAGTGTATGTAGTTCAATGTAAGCGTAAAAATAGTAACTAATTTGACAATTATTGAAAATTATAACCTTTAAAAAGAAAGAAAAAGGAAGACTAAGAGCGTTTAGAATCTCCCTTTCCCTGAACTAGTGAGCGGTAACAGTACAAAAGTAAATCCCTATACAGATTAGGGATACGAAAAAAAAGTCCATGTCGTCCCTCTATCTCACACACAGACACACACAGACACACACTCACACCACTGCATACATCCTCCGTCCCCTACTCTACATAACACACACACTCGCTCGGGTTCCAATCTTTTTCTTGTCAACAAGCCCCAAAATGGGTTTACCATCTTAATACCTACAGATTGGTAAAAACACTGTGAGTGGTCCTCTCACTCACAGTGTTTTCTGAGATATGTCCTCTCTTTACCTTTCTGATTACACTCTGGGATATGTCATGGAAGTAGGTAAAGCCAAACCAAGGGGGGTGAACGGGAACAGTTAAACACACCAGGAAATCGGGGAAGGCGACTTTTTTCTTTCTTTACCGTTACGAAAAAAAGAATGGGTCGACTTGGCCCGGCCCGACCCGGTCGTAAGTTTCTGCAAAAAAGCCCGACTCGGCTCGTTGCTTTGTTCTCTAAACTAAAAAAAGGCCCAACTCGGCCCGTGCAGACCTCTACTCACTGTTACAACTTCGACCAGGGTGTAAGTGTTGGTGGTCATTGGATGTTCTCACTCGGCTTCTCTTTGAGACTAGTGTCCCTAGCATTGAAACTCCAGAACCGTTTTCACGCAGTGTCCACTGTTTCCTCGTATTAAACCGCACAGATTTCTCTCGCTTCTGCTGCCCCGTTTAACACTCTCCCCTTTTTTAATAATGGCGTAGGAGCGCTCGAACAGCACGTTTATTGACCTCCATCCTCTGCTCACCTGATAATGCAATGTGGCTCCGTTTCAAATTCATGTCATCAGCCTTGTATGTTCAACATAATCGCTCTACCCAGTCGACGTTGGCACAAGGTTCACACAAGAAGGAGGCTCAACATTATGTGTAGCTCAAAATGGAACGAAATTTTGACTTACCCTGATATACTTCTGTAGCTGCTCATGAATCCAGCTTGTTCTCTTTATTGAGTCATATCCAGTGTTTCCATCTAGCGGTGCGAGAGAACCTTAGTTGAGGGCGACACGTCCTTCCCGTTCCCATACGATTCTAGGCACGTGATATTGATGTAGTTGGAAAAAAAAGGGGACTGGGAGTTGCAATAACAGATGTGGGGTATCTCAGAGGAAAATAACTTTAAAAAATTACAAAATATTGAAATTCCACACGTTTGGGTACAAAAAAAGAAAAAAGTGGTTCAACTAGTGGTCGGTGCTTTAGCAGCAGTTCCAAGAGAAATGAAGGAGGGCGACCATGTGGTGGAAAAGCAATTGCTCTATCCACTAGACCATTCGCTGCTGATGGTCTGACAAGCGTGCCAACGCTCCTCAGTTTATACACCTAACGCACCAGCGCGTGGGCGTCTGGTTCTGCAGATGTACGTTTCCTTGCATATGTAGAGGTGTCCGCATACTTTTGTCTACACGGTGTTTATCTCCTCAATGACAGCAGTTCTTATGCCTCAGACCTCACATACAATTATCAAGAAATCCCGCAAATTATTCCTGAAATCTAAAACTTCCATTATTTCGAAGAAAAAGAAAAAAAAAAAAAAAAAAAGAACGGTGATCCATATTCTTGGGTGTAATAGAATGTTTCTTAATTCCTTCCGACACACACACACACAAAAAAAAGTTTCGCAAGGCAGGTTTTCAATAAAAATTAAAAAAAAAAAATCAGCAGGAAAGGGATTGTATTTCGTCCCTTAATCAAAATACCTCACATTTTAGCGTTTGCAACAAAATAAAAAGTAAATCAGCCGGATTTCTACAGCCGGTAAGACATCTACAAACAGAAACAGCTACTTACGTCCAATAGGCTCAGAAACGGGTTACGAAGAATCGCAAATTGTATACACAAAATATTTCTCATAGCCGAAGATATCGGAGGCAAATCATTTTTTTTAACAAACAATTGAGGAGATTTTGGGGGTGGGGGGTCGATTATAGAAATAGAAATGCCCCTAGCAGTAAAACTGTTCGTTATAAAAAAAAACTAAAGATTATATGCAAACCATTTTTTGCCATGAACTGTGCAAAAAATAATTTTTCAAATCGGACTTTTAGAAGCAAAGGTATCGGAGGAGATACGATTTACCTTTACGCTCCCTGGCGAAAAAGTATGCCTTATATAAAAAAGAAATTGTGCCTGAAATGGTCTTTGTTATATAAACGATATCGAAAGAAGTAATTTTTTTAAACGGATATTTAGAAGCAAAGATCTGGAATAAAATGTATTTTGAATTCAATAATATCTGGATTTACACTCTTTAGCGGCGAAGTTTTGTACCGGAAAAGACCAGAAAGTGAAAGCAAGCAACATCGTCATCACATTGCAATCTTCCCAATGCAAGATCTTTTTAAATCGGACTAACAGGTGCAGAGACATGGTGTCCAGATACAGGACATAGCGATAACATGAACACCCCCCCCCCCCCCCCCAAGAGACGTGCTTATGAACAGCTTAAAACTTTGTTTGCACTAATATGTCTGTACTTCTTCTGTTTCACATATCCCAAAGATAAAAATACAGTAAGAAGCTAAGCCAAACACTAGGTTAATCTAAAACCAGCCAATGAAAAAACAATGCTTCTTTTCTGCTCTTGAGTGAATGAATCATGTACGTTCAAAGTTTAGTGTCAAGGTGAAGCCAGCTGGTACACAGCCTTAGAGCGATTATGTGTTCATTAATTCACTAGCTGAATTGCTCGGCGTTGCTCGGGAGAATTTCGTGATAATTCACCATCTAAATTTTGTACAAATCAAATGAAAACGCTTTACGGCATGAACCGTATACCTATTTTATTTCTTCATTGAATTTGAATTTTATTCTCTGTAGAGTCTTTAGGCACACAGTATTTTTAGTTTTTCTGTTTAATTATTGTTGTTTACTTACCTTCAGTTCCGATGCTGAATTTTGTTGCAGTTCTTCACTGGAAAGCACTTGTCACACAAAAATCAATTCTTGCACTTATCACACACAAAAAAAAAAAAAAAAAAAAACTCACGAACAATAAATTTGCACACCCAAAAGAAAACATGTTACTACCGCGAAACTTTGCAAATAGCTAGAGTGCGTGCTGGTATGCAAATGATCCGCGTTTGGCGCGATTGCGCATGACCGCACACCCTGTAGTGGCGCTGCAAGAACGATCCGGCAGCCTTATAAACCGGAGTGTAGTCGATGCCCCATGAAAGCGAAAAGCACCGGAAGACGCAAGCAAGAGTAAAGAGTGACAAGAATGCTGGGTAAGTGACGTCGATTTACGCAACTTACGGAGCCGCCCCGGTGGCGCAATGGTCTAAGCGATGGCCTCTGAACATTCGTCCGAAAAAGGTCCGGGTTGGAATCCCGGTGAGGTATGGATGTTGTGTTTGTCTTACGGCACAGGCTCTCTCCCTTCCTTGGAACCAGTGACCCTAAATTAGGGACGGGCGACTTCTTATAACCCATTGAGTTGCTCACGGTGGTCGTTCAACCTCCAATCAAAAAAAAAAAAAAAAAAAGCTTACGGACTTTGAGAGAGGCCTGATCATCGGGTTGAAAACCTCAGGGTGGTCGGCGCGCCGTATAGCACTCCATGTGAATCGTTCTGACCATAGCGTCTGACTGCGTTGTGAGCAGTGGACACGTGACGGCACTGTTACACGGCGGAGACGCTCCGGACAAACCAGGAGGACCACCGATAGAGAAGATTGATGGATCTTGCGCCAGGCACGAACGGATCCCACGGGGACTCAGTCCACTATACAGGCAGATGTAGCTGCCCCTGTGTGCTCACGAACCATTTCCCGATGCCTCGCGGAAGCGAATCTGCGATCCCAGTGCCCCTAACGTGTGCTTCCATTAACACAGGAATATCGCCAGCTCTGTTTGCAGTGGTGCCAAGCCAGAGCGACGCGGAACACTACAGACTGGCGATGAGTGACGTTTTGTTTTGGGACAGATGATCATTGTGTGCGAGTGTGGAGGTCCCCGGGTCAAAGGCACAATCCCAACTTCGCTATCAAGCGCCACACATCCACACTGCAGGAATTATGGTCTGGGTAGCCATTGCCTACAATAGCCGATTAGCTCTAGTAGTGGTACGTGGATCATTGACGGGCCAGTGGTATGTGGATGAGATCCTACGGCTCCGTGTGCTCCCATTCCTAGCCGGGATTCCAGGTGCTCTATACCAGCAGGATAATGCCCGCCCGAACACGGCTCGGGTTGCCCAGGAATGCCTAGGTCATGTCCAGACACTTCCATGGCCTGCCCACTCTCCGGACATGTCCCCTATCGAGCATGTGTGGAACTAGTTGAAACGCCAGCTGCCACCGTGCCGCACTATCCGGGATTTGGAACACACCGTCTAACACTGTGGGCCAGTCTGCCGCAGGACAACATCAGGCGTCTGTTCGCTTCCATGCCCGACCGTATTGCAGCACGAGGCGGTGCGACGCGCTATTGAAGATGACCGGAATGCGTGCCACAGATCCCTCTGTAATTGTCCTGCAGCTCTTTTTCGCCATCATGTGTTTATCATTCATCTGTATCATTACGTCCATAAAATTTCAATTCAATCCGATGCTTCCTTCTTGGTGCGCAAATTTTACTGTCCGTGTATAAATTCGAATTCAAAATAAAAAAGTAAACAGTGGAACTTCTCATCGGCTGCCACCGGGAATCGAACCCAGGGTCTTCCAGTTACGAGCCGGATATGCTTCCACTGCACCACAGCGGCCTCGAAATTCTCCAGACGCACAAACGACAAACTGCCAAACCACATGCTGGGGATTCACCACAGATGAACAGCAGCAACTGAACAAATAGCTAGAAGGCGAATGAATGATAAATACACAGTTGACGTGGACCAGGAACATCAAATGGGGTTCGATTCCCGGTGGCGACCGATGAGAAATTTTCCCGTGACTCACTTATAAACGTGGAAAGAACGATGACTTCTATTTCATGTTCCTGGTGCACGTCAACTGTATATTATGTGTATTTATTATAAGTAAAAAGTGGAAGTTTTTACGAAAATTTTGTATGGTGGCCCCTTGCACCCTCAGACTCCTTCCAAAAACCGTCTACTGTGTATGTTAGAGTACCATGAGATATACCAATTCAAAGTAAAAAATGGAACTTTTTACGAAGATATTGGGGCTCCTTGACCCCGACCCGTTTCCAAAAACCGTCTTCGGTCTAAGTTAGAATACCATGATATACCAAATTTGGTGGTTCTAAATTGAAAAATGTAGATTTCTATAGCGGACAAACAAACAAACATTCAGCTTTATGTATTAGATTTAATGTGAATTCGAATCATCAACAGGTATTTTAATGCGGTTGCGTGACTATTTCATCTCCCGACACAAGGAAGAGATTCGTCTTTTATTTGAATATTCTGAAATGTTCCAAACGATACATTGTGTTTAAATAAAGATTCTCGTGTAAATACGGTTAAAGCACGACTCGATCTACTTGTTCCATTATTACTTAAATCCGAATCAGACTATCTGGCGGAATGTAGTTACGTATCGTACCGGTCCTGTCCTATAACCACGGCGTTGCAGGTTCAAGTTCCTTTATGAATGAGAAAGCCTTTCAACATTTTTAATCGTATTGGAGATAATCGGATGAAATCCTTCAAAGATTAAGTCTTCCCGTTGGCTTCCAGAATTCGGAAACAACTTTCCTTCCTTCCTCATTCTTTAACGAGACTTCTGTCTGAAAGCTACCAGACATCTTTTCTAAGGTTTCAAATAAAGAGAAAGGAACTTCACGTAGCCTACATGGGTTATTTAACTTCATCTTCCGCACTGTACTTTGAACTGTACTTTGCATTCAATGACCACACAGAAAAGTAGAGAAGAGAAAGAACAGACCAAGCCAGTGAGGTGTTTGTACATCTTAAATTAACCTTCCGTTCGTTTGATTTTCTCACCTTTCTTCATTCTTTAGTAAACTTGCTTTCCTTCCCTGTTTTTTCTCTTTTTCTTTCGTATTCGTTTTCTCACCATTTGCTAATTTTTTTCTTTGTTCATTTTTTTTGTAACTTTTTAAACATTTAAAATTTCAACACTGGAAATGGCACCTGCTTTTTGAATTTAGGCACCTCTCGAAACGTTTAGTAGTCGGCTCCTATGTAGCACGTGACTTCATTTATTAACAGACAACCGTATTCTCCTGTCACGGAAAATTCTTCTTTAAATCTTTTCCAATCAAGGCACGCCGCCCCGGTGGCGCAGTGGTCTAAGGCGATGGCCTCTGATCATTCGTCCGTACGGGGTCCAGGTTCGAATCCCGGTGTCTTACGGCACTGGCTCTCTCCCTTCCCTGGAACCAGTGACCCTAAATTAGGGACGGGCGACTGCTTATAGCCCATTGAGTTGCTCACGGCAGTCGTTAAACCTCCAATAAAAAAAATAAAAAAAAAATAAATCAAGGCACCCTTGTACGGCTGTACCACATCTCAATTCCCCTGTCTCTGTGCTTGCACAAAAATCTCATGAACTAAAAAACCTTGTTAGGATCGTCGTCGTCATTTCTGGTTCCGTGAAGAAGGCAGACCACCCAACGGAAATACAATGAAATGTTGAAATTTGTGCGCGTGCCGCTGTTTTCCATGTAAAAAAAAAAATACCTGTGAGTTGTTAACAGGAATTTATGTTGATCCCCCCATTCTTTTTTGGACTGATGGGGGATTTGAGTCAATCGCTTAGAAGTCCCTTCCCCCTTCCGCGTGATTTATTCTTAAATAAAACAGGTATTATGTCGAAACGGCGTCATGACTCGTAAGTTTTTCCGGGAATCAATGCGACCTTTGCTTATTACTCCATTGAGGTTGGCAATCTGGGGACGTGATGTATTCAAGTCAGTCCGGCAACAGGTAACCTAGTCAGTTCCTTCGGCATGCGGCGAGAGAGGGCAATTACGTTTTCCGACCTTCACGCCCATGTGACGATGGTTTCCTTGCACTCAGCTCTCAGTCATTGCGGGATGGCTCACCATGTGAAAATGTATGCGGTTTGAAATGACGGCAGAAGCCCAAGAACGGTGCTTACATCTTTCTTTGTAATTTTCTCCCGAAAAAAAAAAAAAAAAAAAAAGTCTTTGTTCCTTCAAGAATGTTTCTTTTTTTCTTACCCCGACTCCACCTTTGCCTTAGCAAAAAGTTTGAACTCCCCTTTTTTCGGAAAAATTCTAGGGATGTCATTAAACGCCATTTAGAAGTACGATCTTGCTAAAATACGTTCTATTGTGTTCCTCTCTATCACTTCCAAATTCGGAAAACCGACTCTGTGATGTGAGATAAAAATCGTAGTTCTTCTGGATCTGTGCTGAGATCGGACACAGCTGCAGCTGCGGAATACGGACGAAGACAACCATCCAAACTGAGGTATAGCCTTTTGAATTTGTAAAAACATTTTTTTTTTTTTTTAATTTCTATTCAGAGAGAGAAAAGCAACATTCGCATTCATAGCTATTCTATTTAAGTGTGTAACGTGAAAAGTGAAAACCCTTCAGTCAGTGAATAAACAAAGACATCGCTCTTTCCACGTTTTAGCAATAAACACAGACTACCGAAATATTGTTATTCGGCCACTTCTGAGAAATCGAACCCCAAATCTCCGTGGTGAAAGGCTAACGCGCTCGGCTAGATATCGAGAGATCTGGAGTTCGATTCCCAAGCAGTGGCCGAATAAAAAATTCGGTTGCTGGGTGTTACTAAAACGTGGAAAGAGCGATGTATTTGTTTATTAAGTGTGTAACTGTTGAAAATCAGCTTGTTTTTCGCAGTCCTCGAAATGGAAATTTTGAAGTGCCGGTATGCTCATATTTAGCTAAAAATCATCCGCAAAAAATATCTTCGCCCGAAAATATCCAAAACTGAAAATGCGAAAAAAAAAAAAAAAAACAAAAAAAAAAAGCTCCCTGACTGAAAAAACTACTTTGTTTGAAAACGCAATTGACAATTCCGTGGAACACTATTGCACCATAAGTCAGAAACGATGGCGGTCGATTTCAGTGAGTTGGTTTGCGGATCCAAAGGGCACTACTTATGCTACACTGAGGACTTGGGTTTGACTTGTTTATAACGAGGAGGCTATACCCCGGGACCAACAGATTAAGGAGACTACCGAACCAGATTTGGAAACGGGTCAAAAGTTTTGGACCCGGACGTCACGTAATTGGACCCGACCCGAGTCTTAACTGACCTGGTCCCGATCCAGACGAATCTGCTTTGAACTATAATATATATATATATAGTATACAGGAAGGGACGTCGCCAAGGGGGTGCGAGGGTGGGCTGAAATTTTTCTTGCCCACCCTGCAGCCCACCCAGTTCAAAATGTTTCATTTTTCAATATATTTAACTTTAAAATATAATCTGGACTTCGCCAAGTGATATAAGTTTATTTCATGTAGTAGCCCTATGTATTTCCCCCTTGAAAGTGCGTTGCTTACGTCTCCAAAGAAAAAAGGTTATCAAATTCGAAAATTCAGTTGTTCTCCAACCTTCCAATTCCTTAGTTTCAGCCTCTTTTTCATGTTTGTACGAGGGGAGGGGGGGAAGCTAATGAGGAACGTGGATAGGAATTAACTGAGGGGATCAACAACCAATCGCTCTGCTGTTTGTTTTCTTGGAGTCTAATGCTACATTAGCGCTCCTAAAACTGCCCCAGGACAGTGAAAGGGCAGGAAGTGGCCGAAGACTGTTTTTTAGGAGAGGAGTGCAAGACGAAGTCGCTGGTTTGAAGGAAGGAATTTAAAGGGGAGGGGTTGTATCTGCGTGGCACGACGTTAAAATTTGATTTAGATAAACAAAAACGACATTTTCCTTTATATTGTTCAAACACAGTGCTATTTTCTTTTTCGCAAGCAAAAATGCAAAATTTTGAAAAGCAATTTAAGACAATGCATTCAGAGCAAGCAAAAAGTTGATGGCGACATTCTAGTTATACTTGTATCTTATACCAGGGGCTTGCAACTATTCAGATCCGTGTATGTTTCCAGGTAGAGGTGGTGAGGATCGCACGAATTTCTTTGTAGCGTGTAGTGAATAGATTAAAGATAACTTCTTTCAGTGTTTCGTAAAAAACAATTGATATCAAGCTTGCCCCACCAAAAATAATGCTCGCCCACCCAGATTTCCGAGTCTAGCGACGTCACTGTATACAGGGCATTCAAAAAGTCTATGCAGTTGGTATCTTAGGTTATACGGAAGTCAATATATATATTATAGGAACGTATAATGTACTCACTTATTTAGAGGAAGTATTAAAACTGTCCTTCATTTGAAAACGTAACCTAACCAACTGATGTTTTACACATGTTTTCAAACACATTTGCGAAAGTCAAAAAGTCCCTGCGCAGTAGTTAAGGCTGATCCACCTAATTTTGATGGCGATATAGTCTAATTTTAATCAATCAACTTGTTTTTTGTCTAATTTCAGTTTTTGTTATTTTCTTAATAAAATATCAAGTTTCATAATGTGTTTCACGACAACACCAATTTTCACAAGTTTATGTTGAGTTGAAAGTTTCCAAAATGTAGATCTTGTTTTTCATCATTGCCAGGAGGAAGAGACACTTTTCCTTCTGAGGAAACTCTTCCTTCATATTGCATGACAAATCATTTTTCAGTTCGCAGGCACCAGTATCTATCACAAAATTCCACAGTGCGTTTTATTTTCAAAACCGAGTCGAAATCTGGTCAGGAATACCTTGACCCGACCCGCGTTTAACTATTAGGGGGTGATGGTTTAACCCGCTAAAAATGTCGACCCGTTGACTTGTAACCCGTTTCCATCTCTGTTCCGAATCGCGGCTAATGATTAGTGATTCAGCTGGACTTGAACTCAGAACTTCTCGGTCCCAAGCCGAGAAGGCAGCTCCCTTCCAATGGGGACTTTCATGAAGTAGAAAGTCGGACAGTAAGAATCTCCGCAATCAGAATGAATATTCAGTTTTAAATTAATAGCAAGTTCACCCCCCCCTCCCCCTCACACAAAGTCCGAAGTGAAAAAAAGTTTATACTCATTGCTGGAAAACTAAAATTTGTGTTTAATCTATTACTCCCGATTCTTCATTCTATGAAGAAGCTCTTCAAATTGAATATATTAAATAATATAAACAAATTACAGACATCTTTAGTGGTATGATCTAGGGCTTAAGCAAGATGTGATCATACGCTATTGGTAGCTTCATTTTCATCATTTGGAGGATTTAACTCATAGCTCATGTATACACCACTTCCCTACCTTTTAGGGTTTCCACACAGCCCTTATATGCCTCGTTGTCAAAGGAACGAGGCATATAAGGTTTCTGTGTTTAAGAACGCGCACTCGCAAGTCAGGGGCGAAAAAAAGGAAAAAAAGTCATTTCTCACTGCTAAAATTAGTGCCGGTATGCCATACCGGCGTATACCGGCCCATTTCGAGCACTGGTTTTCCTGATTCAAGTAACTAAGGGATCTAGTACTTAAGTAGAGTTGTCACCAAGCAGAGACGTACAGCCAGATTGTGGGCTTCGCTATCCGGGAGTCTATAGGTTCGAATACCGAATAAGGCATAGGTGTTGCGTTTATTTTTTCGTTCTTTTTGTTTCCGTTCTTTGGAGGCATTTACCCAGAAACCACGTAATCTTCGCTTTTCATGGAGGTCAAACCCTTTGCCTAGTAAGGAATTCAGAAGTTTTGCTCCCGAAGAATTGAATGAGCCGACGGAGAAATCTGTGCAATATTTAACTCAACAGTGCATGATATGATGCCGAGAAATACCACACGTGAATGAAAGGAACTGAAAAAATTAACAAGTACAATCTCTGTTAAAAGGCGAATTGCATTCCTTTCCGATCAGCTTCAAGAATTTTTTTTTTTTTTTATTGGAGGTGTAACGACCACTGTGAGCAACTCAATGGGCTATAAGCAGTCGCCCGTCCTTAATTCATGGTCACTGGTTCCTCGGAAGGAAGAGAATCAGTGCCGTAAGACAAACACAGCATCCATGCCTCACGGGATTCGAACTTGGACCCCTTTTCGGCGAATGATCAGAGGCCGTCGCTTGGACCACTGCGGCTCAAGAAGTTTTCGAGTTGCTTTTGAGGTTTACCCGAACTGTGAGCAGGGACGTCGCTAGACTTCGAAATTAGGGTGAGAGCTATTTTTGGTGGCGCAAGTTTGATAGCAACTTTATTTACTAAACACTGAAAGAAAGAATTTTTAGCCACCTCGGTGGCGCAGTGGTCTAAGCGATGGCCTCTAGTCATTCGTCCAAAAAGGGGTCCGGGCTCGAATCCCGGTGAGGCATGGTTGTTCTGTTTGTCTTACGGGTTACGGCACTGGCTCTCTCCCTTCCCTGGAACCAGTGACCTTAAATTAGGGACGGGCGACAGCTTATAGCCCATTGATTTGCTCCCGGTGGTCGTTAAACTTCCAATCAAAAAAAAAAAAAAAAAAATTAATGCTTTTCACTACCAGCTACAAAGAAATTCCTGCAGCCCCCCCCCAATGGATCTGACTAGTTACACCACTGGTGTAAGATATAAGTGTTGGTAGAATGTCGCCTTCAACTTGTTTCTTGCTGTGAATGCATTGTCTTAATTGCTTTTCAAAATCTTACATTTTTGCTTGTGAAAATAGTAATGTACTTGAACAATTTATTTAAAAGAAAATCACAATACCTAACCCTTCCTTAACTGCCTTTCCCTCCCCTCCCCAGTGGCGCAGTGGTCTCAGCACTGGCTTCAAAACATTTGTCCGAAATGGGTCTGGGTTCGAATCCCGAGTAAGGAATGGATGTTGGGCTTGTCTTATGGCACTGGCTCTCTCCCTTCCCTGGAACCAATGACCCCAAATTAGGAACGAGTGGTACCCCATCGCGGATGAATGATCATAGCACAGCCGCCCCTGTGGCGCAGTGGTCTAAGCGATGGGATCTGATCACTCGTCCGAAAGGGGTCCGGGTTCGAATCCCGTTGCGGTATGGATGTTGTGTTTGTCTTACGGCACTGGCTCTCTCCCTTTCCTGAAACCAGTGACCCTAAATTAGGGACGGACGACTACTTACAGCCCACTGAGTTATTCACGGTGGTCATTAAACCTTCAATCACTAAAAAAAAAAAAAAGGCGACGGTAAGTATTTTGTAACTATTATCCTTGCTGAACGAATTTTTTTTTTTAACTCAATGGGCTGTAAGCAGTTGCCCGCCCCTAATTTAGGGCCACTGGTTCCAGGAAAGGGAGAGTGCTAGAGCTCTAAGACAAGACAAAACATCCATGCCTCACCGGGATTCGAACCCGTACCCCATCGCGGACGAATGATCAGAAACCGTCTCTTAGACCACTGCGCCACTGGAGCAGCTGAATGGAATTCAACAGTGTTCGTAGCAGACTGTGAAGCGCGTATACCTCTAAACAGCCTTTCTTTGAGTCTCTCTGTTTTGATGTAAATTGGTTACTTCTTGGTTATGTTTTCTCACTAAACGCAACACTACTTTCCCGAACAGCTTTTTCTGTTTGGCAATGTCGTCACTGTATGATAAAACGACAACGCTTATTTATTTATTTGTAAGCACATCCCTACAGACTGCAGATCTAGTTACAGGAATTGCTATAAGATCACTGTGCGTTAGCATCATAAGTGCATTAAAAGTGATAATTACAATCTTGCAACATATGCTTTACGAAGAAAATTATAACTTGCAATAAAAATATCCGGACATTCTTCAAGTGAGTTGTGAAGTCTATACATTTTGCATAACGGAGAATTTTTCCCAGCGTCAGTCCTTCAGAATGGCATTTCAAATACTTCACATTTTGTCCTTGGTGAACGTGGCATATGGAAACTTAATAGCTTCACAATTTGAATACCATCTGTACCTCCATTTATGATACCGTACAGAAACTTAAGTTGGAGAGCCTTCCTTCTCGATTGTAGAGAGGTCATCTTGAAGAAAGGCAGAAGGTTAGCCGTCGGGATATCCGCAATATAAACACCAGTAGATTTGTGAAAAAAGGTGTCGTCGAAATCTTTTTTACTCTTCCCAACAGTAGGGTGAAGAAGCATATATGCACCAGCTTTGTCCGCCCGAAAGATAACTCGCGTAGAAATGGTTCGATTTCGATGAAATTTTAGTATGTGGTAGAGGACCATCTGGGGACGAACCCTATTGAAAATGGACGAAATGGGGTCAAAGGTCAGGACATAGGAGCGGGATCCATTCCATCGCCCTTATGCGTCATAACTTACGTAAAAATGCTTCGATTGCGACAAAGCTTTATCGTGTTGTTTCGGAGGTATACTGAACTGGTTATGTTGAATATAATCGAAATGGGGTCAAAGGTCAGGGCACAGGAGCGAGATTTATTCCACAGCCATTATCCTCATAACTTGAGTAATAAGAGTAATGATGTCTGGTATGTTGGAATGTGTACCATAATCAATGCATTGCATGATTTTACTAACTTGTTTGTACTTTCTCAATTTAATCTATTAGTGTTACGAGGCTAGGGCTCTAAATGATCGCAGCGTACTCTAGTGAAGATATGACCGTAGTTTCAAAAATGCGAATAAGTGTCTGAGGAAAAATACTTAGAAAGTCGAAGGATGAATCCAAGATTTTTATAGGCTGAACGTACAGTTCTTTGAACGTTGAATGTAGCAATGTGCAGATTGCGAGATAAATTAAAGCAGACAGTGCAAATTGATTAGAGCAGTACACAGAGTGGAAGAAATATTCTTCTCATAATACGTGGCAAATACGTCATGATAATTAATACAGCAATCAGACATCGCTAAATTGACTGTAATTACTGTTTCACACGTAAATACAATCACATCAGAAATGGCGATGAAATTTTCAAGTTTTCTGATGTGATTGTATTCACGTGTGAAACAGTAATTACAGTCAATTTAGCGATGTCTGATTGCTGTATTAATTATCATGATTAGAGCAGGTTGTACGGTTGTCGAGATCTACGTACGTGGAGTTGTAGTGATAACGAATAGATGTTAAGTATTGATATTGTAAAATGTTGATACAAAGTTTGTTGAAAGGAACACCCTAAAGGCGTAAGCATTGGCTGCTTCAGCACGATAACAAATTGTTTTTCAACCTCATTGAAAAACTGTCCTTAAAATGCATTAAAAACTTTATTTACAATAAAAAAGCTAAAAACACATGAGTGAGATCTTTAGCGGTCACTCTGACCACATCATCAGGGGTGGGCAAGTATCGAGTAGGTATTACAATTTTATATAACACACACTCTTAAGCATTTATACAAACAAGTTACTGATCGTTGCTAGTTTCGATAATGTAATAATTATCTGAAGAATTTCTAACATCGGCTCGAGCTTGATGTAAAATTAAAGTTCGCCAGGGTGAAGGGATAATTTTTTTTTACTTTTGATTGGAGGTTTAACGGCCGTAAGACAGGCACACCAGCCATGCCTCACCGGGATTCGAACCCGGGCCCCTTTCGGACGAATGATCAGAAGCCATCGCTTAGACCACTGCGCCACCGGGGCGACGAAGGAATAATTGATGGGGAGATCTTCATTGCAACAGTTCACCCCATATTTAATAATGAATAAGCTTTCCATCATGTTCAAAGCGGGTCGAGACCCTGCACAACCCAAAATAGAAGCATTGTCCCAATCTGGAATGTAAGAGCCTGAACGAACTGTCTTTACTAGTGCAGAGAGGGGGTTCAAAGTTCTCAATGAATATTTGTGTTCCGCAGTGCGCACACCAAGACTACACAGCGTTGAACCCACGTATCAGAGGTTCGAGGGTGGTCCGGAACGGAATCGTGTACACTCCATGTCGACTCATTAGAGGAGTAGGGTCTCTATCGCTCCTGATTAACGAGAATAGGTTACGTGTTCGAACCCCAAATCCCAAGTCAGACATTTTACAAACTTTTTTAAGAAAGTTAGTAATCGGTGGAAATTAGTCCAATGATCCGACATGATGGCATGAGGTAGATTCCACCTTGAGTGCTGAATATGATCCTGGAAGTTGTTTATTAATCAGGGCATCGACAATAGAAGGATGATATCCATGTTGGCAGGAAATGCCCTGTATCTGTACCAATTCTTTCTTACGACTTGTAATAGTAGAAGAATGGGTAAATGCTCTTTTTAGCTTCTTGAGTTATATGTTCACGACTATTGCTGTCATTGGAATGAATTCTGTGTGAATACCTGATAATCACGAGGTATCAGTGGATTTTTTTTTCTTTTTTGAAAGAAGGAAAGATTAGTGGACATAACGTAAGTCTATTTTCTCATGATGATTCTGAAATCTGGAAGATATGCTAATTGTTTACAAAGTGTGATTTATGTGCAGTTCAATACCATAAGAGTCAGTTAGCCAATTACACCTAAAACTACAGCTAAAAATAGTTACAATACCATAAGACAAAAGCTTCTGTCGAATCATAAAAGCAACGCAATGTATTATTAGTCTGGGTAGCCAAATGCTCAGAGGCGCGAGCTTCTGGCTAATGGTACGAGCTGAACCTAGGGTCGAGTACCGGATGTTGTTGATTTCGATTCTAACGACCACCATGAAAAACTCTAAGGATTATAAGCAGTAACACGTCCCTAATTTGAGACCAATAGTTCCAACGAAGGAAGAGAGCCACACATTACCCATGATGCCTCACCGGGTATCCACCACAGACGACTGACCACTCTGCCTCCGGGGCGGCAAATATCAGATGAGAAAGGAGTGTTGTTTGTATTGAGGCGGTAGCTCTCTCCCTTCCGTGGCCCTAAATCAGAGATCTGTCACTCCTTACAGTCTTACACGTTCACGGGAACTGTAAACTCCCATAACAAAAACAAAACATTGTGTCTGCGTGTCTTTTTATTTATTTTTATTTTTTTCTTTAAATAGCAAGTATGGATCCCGAATAGTTCAACGCTCAGATGTGCGCAGAACATCATTAATCATTCGCCCGAACGTAGTGACTGAGCATGTGTTAGAAAAATTTATGAAACGTCCTTAGATATTCACAATATTCGGTGAAATCACAAATGTATTCTTCATAAGCAACCTGTATAATTTCGCACAATCTTTCATGAAGACTTCGTGATTCAATGGGATAAACTTCTGAGCTTTCTTGGTGGCTTCTTTAAATGCAAATAACAAAATTATCGATGAACATCCGGACTTAGCTTTTGTACTTATCTTTTTGCGTTTCTGTAAAGTGCATGACAATTGAAAATTTTATGTTTTTTTTTTTTTGCCTTATGTACTACCACCTGGATTTTACTTAAAATAGTTTTTTTCTTATTAATTTAGAGTCCACAAATATGTAAAATACTAAATACGGAAGAGTGAAACCTGCTATTTCAAGAATCAGGTACGTTAAGTATTCATATATCTGTTTTGAAGAGCTTTATTACCATAAGTTTTTCTTATATATCGAGTGTATGTATAAAATATTGTAGGTAAAGTGTTAGAGGCGATAACTTTCGTGTAAATTCCCTAATGGCTTAATTCCCCAAATTTTAACCATGATTTGCATCAGCTACATTAATAAGTTTTTATTTTCGTTTTTATTAGCATCATGATTTTTTAAATCTGATATCGAGCACTACGAAGTACTTTTCACGCTTCTTCTAAAATACGAGATGTGAAAGTACGTGCACCTCTTTGAAATACGAGAGCCGCCCTTTTGCCGAGTGGTACGAGGCAGTGGCTTCCGATCATTCGTCCGGGTTCGAATCCCGAATGATGTGCTTGTCTGACGGCATTGGCTATCTCCCTTCCCTGGAACCAGTGGCCCCAAATTATGGATAGGCGACTGCTTATAGCCTATTTATTTGCTCACGGTGGTCTTTAAGTCCCCAAATAAAAAATAAAAAAGAGAAACTTTATATTACAGGCCCGAAATGTTTTCCGATTATGAACCTCACAAAATAAAAACTCGTACTACTATGTATACGGACTTTATATTACAGGCCCGAAATGTTTTCCGATTATGAACCTCACAAAATAAAAACTCGTACTACTATGTATTAATAGTTGGTTGGCAGAGGGAGAAACATCTTTGCGTGTAGAGAGGGACATATTTTCATCACTCATGAAACCATCTCACTTGGTTGTTACATCTTTGGCCGTGTGAAAGTGAGTTATGGGAATTTGAGAAGATGGACGAGATGTAGGCATCGGTGGCACTCACATGTCAGTAATTAAAATAAAACTGAAGGAAAGGATAAAGTTAATCATTAGTTGGAATCACGTCTTTGTAGTAAAAGGCAAGGGAGATAATAAGAGTTCCCACTCACGCGTGCGCCACTGACGTTGGTGTGTCGCCTTTACGTTAATCTATATATATTTAAAACACAAGGCCGTTTCTTTCTACAATCCCCCAGCACCACCCACTGGAGCGATTTTCATGATTTTTTTTTAAATGAAAGCTACTAACCCACGGATCTGACATCGCTCATTTTTATTGTCATAAGTATTTTTTTTTTTTTTATGTTACCATGGCATTTTCTTTGTACAATCAGCCGTTCGTTATTCTGGCGTTTGTCCTCGCTTCAGTACTTGCAGCGCCATCTGTATTTCTCCGATGGTCGGACTTGGAACTAAGTCCTCCGCTATCAACTACGTAGCTGTAGTTATCCGAATCGGTTCAGTATTTTTCGAGATTAGTAAAAAAAAATCCGTATATTATCCTGAACTACTTTCTTTAACTTTGGGTGTGATCAGGTTGTATGTAAACAAAGCGGAATGATACACGGGAATCGGGAACTATTTGAAAGCAATCTGATTCGGTAGTACAGCGAAAAATAATAAAAAATAAACGAACTAGGCTATGTCCACCAGAAAGAAATAAGCTTCCCAACGGCTTTATCCAAATCGGTTCAGTAGTTTTCGAGATTACCTCAAACACACAAACTTTCTCTCTTTATACATTATCAGTATTAGTATAGATAAACAAAATAGGCTATGTCCACCAGAAAGAAGTAAGCTTCCCAACGATGAAAGAATTATCCGAATCGGTTCAGTAGTTTTCGAGATAAGTAAAAAAAAAAAATTCGTATGTTATCGTGAACTACTTTCTTTCATGTTGGGTATGATCAGGTTGTATGTAAACAAAGCGGAACGATACATGGGAAATCGAAAACTATTTAAAAGCGATCTGATTCGGTAGTACAGCCAAAAATAATAAAAAATAATAAAATAATAAACGAAATAGCCTACGTCTACCGGAAAGAAATAAGCTTCTCAACGGTGGGCGATGTTTTCTTCGGACGCTTTAGGCCCCATTATCCTAATAGCACAATCCCTGACAGCTGTCAAGTATCTGGACATCGTAGAGGACCAAGTTCACGCATTCATGGTAACGGTGTTCCCTGCTGGTTATGGCCATTACCAACAGGATAATGCGCCATGCCACACTGCCAGAAACGTCAAGAAGGGGTTTGATGAACATGCTGGTGACTTTCTGTTAATACCCTGGCCTCCAAATTCACCTGAAACGAACCCAATCAAACACTTGTGATTCGACTTGGTAAAGCGGGTTCATGCTACCCCCCTCCCCCCGAAATGTACGGGAACTGGAGGACTTGCTGTTGACATTATGGTACCAGATACCCCAGGATACCTATCGCCACCTCATCGAATCGATGCCTTGCCGAGTGGCCGCTGTATTACGGGCTAAAGGGGGTCCTACAGCTTATTAGGTAGGTGGTCATTATGTAATGGCTCTTTGGTGTATGTGGAGCACGTCTCATTTGCGTGTCCCTTAAAGAGTGAAAATACCTTTTTTCTCATACCCCCCCCCCCCCCCGTAATGTTTTATCTGTAAGACTTTTGATAAATGAAAAGCTGAAAACGGATCGAAAAAAAGCTCACTGCAGTTCTGTCTCTCTCAAGGTGAATGTTTCGGACTGGCGTTGAAGAGCTTCACTCCACGCCACACTTCGCCTCGAGGCACCAAACTCCCCAATTGCTGGCGGGACATTCAAACGTGACACTCAAGAGTGCATGTGGGGCCACCTTCAGATTATTCAGAGTGGTCATTCTGTTCAGGGGATGATTGACACTAATCCTTTCTGATATATTACGTGTTAAAGGGTTACAGCAATGGAGACAAATCTAAGAAAGCTGAGAGAGGTTTGAGTCACTTATTTTTTCCAGTGACACGATGTCCATGTCAGCGGTGTTATAGAACTGGGAATATAAGACTAGAGCTTATCACTTTAACAGGTTTATTTTCGGGGCTGCTGGGATGAGGGAGGCGAGATAAATTGTTTTGCCGTAGCGTTCGTAAAACCCCACTGCGATGTCAACATTTTCGTTTGGGGTGGGCGAAAATTTTGGGCACCGTTTGGTTCAAGCACATCGGCCGCTTAAAGGGTTAAAAGAAATGTTAAAGGATTAAAAGCAATGTGTCTAATCAACGCATTCCTGCAGTTCTTACTCATGAAGAAGAGACATTGGCATTAAATAAAAAAAGACAACTAGAGACTGCGGCATTAAATAAAAAAGACAACTAGAGACTGCGACCTACCGAAAGAAGCATTGAGAGATGCATGCTTGGCATAACCAGGTAGGGTAGGAAGAGACATGAATCAGGAAAATGATGAAAGTTCATGGCATCATGTTCAAGGTAAAATCGCTGAAATGCCAATAGGATGGACATGTTGTTAGAAGAACCGACCATCGTTGGACAACTGAAACACTAAACTGGATTCCAAGGGACAGGAAAAGACCAGAAGAAGACCATGTAGGAGATGAATGGAGCAAATTCGGAAGCATGTCGGAGTGACATGGAGGAGACTGGCGCAAGACAAAGTTGTGGGAGAAATTCGGGGAGGCCTTCATCCAGCAGTAGATTGCTAATTGTTGACAGTGATGATGTTTCCTTATTATTGCATAAATTAAAAATTTTGTTGACCTGCTTTTCTTTCCAGCTAATCACCTTAGCGCGCTAAGGGGTTTCTACATCGCTGCTTCCAATGGCAGCTGAAAGTCAGTTTTCTCCTACCTCTCACCTAAAATTCTCCCATTTATCCGAACTACTCCTCCCTCTACAGAAAACCAAACTTTCAATCTTTTTCTGTGCTGCAGTTTTTTTGTTTGTTTCGGTGTTTAGCTACCACCATGAGCAACCTTGACGGCTATAAGCAATTGCCCGTCCCTAGATTTAAGGTCACTGGTTCCAGCGAAGGGAGAGAGACAGCGCAGTAAGACAATCACAGCACCTATGTCTCATCCGAAGCTGGAACCATGACCCCTCTCGGACGAAAGATCCGAAAGCCGCGGCGCCTCAGGCTACTCAGACACCGGGGGCCTCTATGCCACAGTTTACATTACTTCCATGACTGGCATAGCATAAAAGTCACTTGCCGGACAGGCAGGCATTTTCTTGTAGGACTTCCGTCCACAGAGAAGGTTTAGGCCCAAACCACCTACAGCGGATCCGCCTTTTGGGCAGGGCACAGAAACGGAAGGAGTGAGACCAGACAGAACAGTTTGTCAGAACCGGTTTTAAACGAGCGAGAGCACAGTAGATGGCTCCACCGTACAAATACGATGTTGCTGATAGAGGGGTGAGAGAAAGTCAGGGTGAGTAGTAGAAATGGTTAACCAACGTAACCGGGTGTGGGGGGGGGGCTCCAACCGGGGACCATCATTTAACGTACTCGTCCGATATTCAACGATTGTTAGCAAATCACACCATCCCTGGAAGAGCAGCCCAGGACTGAACCTGGGGACCCTCCATTGACAGCCTGACTCGCTAACCACTAAGCCATCCGCGGCTCATCACTTTGCCGGTGGTGTAAGTCGAACCCTTATATTTCAGCTCTGGACCCCATTGCTTTTCTAATTCAGCTACACCAATGAAATTTATCGCTGTAACTTTGTCGTCATGACATGTGCGTCACCTTTGTAGTCATCATCATCATCATTGTCAACCATTATCAATCCACTGCTGGACGAAGGTCTCCCCAAGTTTCCTCCACAACGGTCTGTCTTGTGCCAGTCTCCTCCATGTCACTCCCGCATACTTTCGAATTTCATCCATCCATCTCCCATGTGATCTTCTTCTGGGTCTTTTCCTGTCCCTTGGAATCCAATCTAAAATTTCGGCGCCGCCCCGGTGGCGCAGTGGTCTAAGGCGCTGGCCTCTGATCATTCGTCCGTAAGGGGTCGGGGTTCGAATCCCGGTCAGGCATGGATGTTGTGTTTGTCTTACGGCTCTGGCTCTCTCCCTTCCCTGGAACCAGTGACTCTAAATTAGGGACGGGCGACTGCTTATAGCCCATTGAGTTGCTCACAATGGTCGTTAAACCTCCAATCAAAAAAAAAAAAAAAAAATTTCGGCTGTCCATCGATGGTCTGTCCTTCTGGCAGTATGTCCAGCCCATTGCCATTTCAGAGATTTAACTCTGATCACGATGTCTTCCACTCTTGTCATTTTTCGGACCCATCTCTCTTGGTTACTTGTCTGCAGCCTTTGTATGTCTCTTTTAGTTAAGTTCCACGTCTGTGCACCATACGTAAGCACTGGAAGGATGCATTGATCAAACACTTTTCTTTTAAGACATAATAGCATATTGCTCTTGAAAACTATGCTGTTTCTTCCAAAAGCTCTCCAGGCAAGTTTTGTATGCCGATTAATTTCTTCAGCAATGTGACCCTCACTTGATATCTGCTGTCCAAGATAAACGTACGTGTCTGTTATCTCCAGCTTTTCTCAATCAATCGACAAATCTTCATTTCTTGTAAAAGCATTGAACAATACTTTTGTCTTCTGAAAGTTCATTTTTAATCCCACTTCTTTACTCTTGTCAGCAAGTTCCTGGATCATACTCTGCAGCTCTGATGGTGTAGTTGCAAAAATGACTAAGTCATCAGGAAAACGAAGGTGAGTTAGATAATCTCCATTAATCTTTATCCATTTGTTTTCCCAGTTCAGTGATTGAAAGACATTTTCCAATATGGCGTTAAAGAGCTTCGGAGATATGGTGTCACCTTGTCTCACTCAATTTCCAATTTTTATGTGTGTTGTATTTTCAAACAGCCGAATCTTTGCACTTGCATTTTCATAGATGTTATTAATAATATTAATGTATGCATCTTCAATACCGCAGGATTTCAGAGCCATTGTAACTGCTGATGGTTTCACCGAATCAAAGACCTTCTCATAATCCATAAAAGCCATGCATAATGGAAGTTCATATTCCCTCGCTCTTTCAATTAGTTCTCTCAGTACGTGGATATGATCTATTGTGCTGTAGCCACTCCTGAATCCAGCTTGTTCTCTCGGTTGAGCCATGTCCAGTGTTACCTTCAAGCGATGTGAAAGAACTTTAGTGAAGATTTTATAAACCACTGATAGGAGGCTAATAGGTCTGTAGTTCCTGAGATCCTCAATGTCACATTTTTTATGTAGCAGGATCATTATAGCGTTGTTCCAATCCTCAGGAATCTTCCCTTCGTTAAGGCATCGAGTGAAAATTTGGGCGAGTACTGTTTCGATTTCTCCACTTGCTTCTTGTATGATGTCTACGGTAATTCCATCTTCTCCTGGAGCTTTTCCCCGCTTCATGTTCTTGATTGCATGTGCAACTTCTGCTGGGAGGACTGGAAGAACTCTGGTACTGGTACCTTTCATGATGTCTGGAGTACATGTATCATCCCTTTCATATAAATTGGAGTAGAAATCTTTCACTCTTGTCAAAATTTTGCCTCTATTTCTTGTTACAGACCTTTGTAGTACACTGTTAAAAATTTTCTGAAATTGAAGAGCCACTTTCCGTCATTTTTTTCGTGAAATAACGAAGCATATTTCTGCTACAACCTTTTCCGTGAAATGACGGAAAGAAACCTGAATTTCGCGGATTTTTCGTACTCCAGGAAAATTCTGAATTTTCAGAAACCTTTTCACAGTTCCTTTCCTATATTAACGAAAAAACTCCGTCCATTTTTCCATATCCGTATGATGAGAAATTACCGGTAATAGGAGCGATTGGTGAGAATACTTGAGGTTTGATTAACTTTTTAAATTTCAGTCGTCTGTCGAATTTTGAAGTTCCGTAGTGAGATGGGATATTGTGGATAGCATATCGCATGAATTTTGTTTCTTGTGGCACATGCATATTTCTTCTCCTCTTCCCTATTTTGTGCACCAGCTATTTATTATACTGTGTATTTATATATATTGTTACTATAAGAAACCGGGTACTTAACTTATTATACAGATGATTGATTATACGATGTCTATGTATCAGTCTTCATGCAACTTAAGAGAAAAGCTATTATAGCTGCCAAGAATAAATTTAATATTCAGAAGGGTTTTTTTTTTTTTTTTTTTTTTTTTTGGTGTATGAAATACGATTAATACTATAAAAATTACATTCCACTTTTTTTAAAGATAACTGAAATCCATTGTCAGTTTAAAAAATAAACTTGCAAAGCATTTTGTTGCTTCGAAAAATCAGGATAAAAAATGCTTAATTTGTGAAAAGTGCTCCCACAGAAAAAAAAAAAAAATTACAAACCTGCTCAAAAAAATAATAAGCTCCAACAGAAAATAAAATGACTAAATCACTCGTATTAATGACGCAGCGGAATGATTATGATTATCTGAAGAAAGGACTGAAAAATGCAGGTTCGTCAGTTCTGCGGAATTTCAGTTTAAAGGAAAAACCTGAAATGACTACGGAAAATCTGTGAAAATACAGAAGTTAAAATAAACGGGCACTTTAAAAAACGGAAATTTATGAAAAACACGGACGCCTACCGACAACTTTGTTGCACGTTATTTTCAGAAATTTTCCGTGAATTCACATGACTTATGTTTTACAGTGTACGTCACTCAGTTTTTTTTTATTTTTTTTTATTGGAAGTTTAACGACGACCGTGAGCAACTTAGTGGGCTATAACCAGTCGCGCATCCCGAATTTAGTTCCACTGGTTCCAATTAAGGGTAAGAGCCAGCGCCGTAAGTCAAGCGCAACATCCATGCCTCACCAGGATTCGAACCCGGACCCATCTCGGACGAATGGTCATAAGCCAGCACTTAGACTACTGCGCCACCTGGGGCGGCTCATACTGGGGTATAAAATCATTATTTACGCTTCCCAATTTGTTTGTTGAGTAAGATTCATAGGTTCAGTACATTTTATTGTATTGCTTCATTAAGCATACAGTAAATGCATTTATATAAGGTTTATAAATTCGAAGAACATTTTGAGGGACTTATGATGTTTCAAGGTTCAATAGTATGCTAACAGAACACACTATAAATAATTTCACTTACAAGAAAATTCTCGGAGCAACAGGTTTATTCTCTGAGTAAAACTACTGAAGGTTTAACGTTAATACAAGCGAAGACTTGACAGCATATAATAAGATCACTACAGTCCAAGACTTAACACTATAATGACATCACTACTTTGGGCGACTTACCAGCATACAACAGATCCTATTCATAGACGCGGTGAACACCGACGTGATCGAACTTAATCAGTCCCTTCAAACTGTAGGGTCCCTGAATTTACAGCAGTATGCTTAATTTGACTGACTGCAGGTCGTAGCCCCCCAAAAAGAATCATGGAGGTTTACACGTGACTTTCAGTATGGAAATCATAACGAGAAGCAAACAAACTTTACATAAGTGAAAAATCGACAAAAACGGAAGGTTAAAAATGCAGTATATGTCACCGTCCCTATAGAAAGTCAGAGCTTGTCCGCTAATCGGTAAATCCGCCTCTGAGTAAAAAAAAAAAAAAAAAAATCAACGACAAGGAAAATATTTTCACCTATTCCGACTTCCGAAAAGGAAAAGTTAAAAAACAAAGAAGTTTGGGTAATAATAAGCCTTTCGTGATGAAAACAAGAACATCAAATAAATGTCATCCTTTTTCATAAAGCGCGTTTCCTCACGAAATGCTTAACGACGTGTTTGATGCGAAACAATGCTTTTAAAGAGGCTGCGCTGAAAGAAAGAGGGCTTTAATAGCACCTTTGGAATTGTGGGTCGGGGTTCAAGAAGGAAAACCGCAAAAAAGAATAATGAAATTACTGTGTCACCCATAGCGGGATCCACAGGTGCACGACATTTCTTCCTTTCAGGAAATTGAAAGAAGCCCAGGTTCAAAGAGAGTCAATCCATTAAGCAAAGCCAGCGTGGGATTTAATTTATAACCTCATTTACATAGTAGTTTCTTCTGAACAATTCCTCAGAGCGAATAATGGGACGGATGCTCCAGATAACAACAGCCATTGGATTCCGTCAGGGCTGTGATTTGCTCCACTTGGTTGGGCCACGCAGCAAAAAGAAACATTTCTGGGAGATTATGGACTCTGCTTTCAGCTGTGTTTTTGCATCATTCATATTTCCTGCCAATCATTCAGAACTCCATTACTCTGGGTAACAGTTGTAGGATACACCACCGTGTTTTCAGTTCATTGTCTTCGCAATCATGAAATGTCCCAGGAGGAGTTCATCCGTGTAGGTTGTGCAAGGCAAGAAAGGATTCCAAATCTACGCTGGGGGCCTCATTACCTGCTTATTCACTAGTAAAATGGGAAATTCTTAGGACAGAATAACCCCGAAACACGGTCTCCACCTTTTTTAGCCGAGGTTCCGGCTCAATAGAGACTGGTCAAAAGAATGTTTGAATTAGAGGGAAAAGGCTCCGCCCAAGTCTCGGACATAAGCTCACGTCAAACGATTTCAAATTTAAAAAGCCATTTCATTATAGATAGTGGGGCCGGAACGGCGTTCCGGAACTTTTTTTTTGTAGCCAACATGCGTTCCGGTAAATCCTATACAAGATATTGATTTCGACCTATCACTATACTTTCTTATGTTACAAATACAGAGTATGCCAAAAGTCCCTGTGCACCTGAAGTACTGTGATAAGAAATAATAATAAAAAACCTATAAAGTGTAGTTACCGCGCACGTACGTGCAGTATTGTGAGTGGAGAATGTTCGCGTGTTTGGGGCGGGGTTACGCGCATCCCGCTGTCTGACCTTGAATGACGAAACAATCGCATGTGGTCTTCTCATAATCCGCATCAGATACACGAAATGCCATTACATGATTAGAAGATTGGTGTGTGGTGTGCGATATCTCGAAGACGCATAATTGGGCCATTATTCCTCGAGGGGAAGTTAACTTGGTCAGGTATTGCGACTACCTGACCGTGTTAATGTCCCCTTAATTGAGGAGCAAATTGTTAACGGCTATTTCCAGCAGGATCCCGCTACGTCCCATACAGTCATGTCTCTATGGCGTTGTTGACTCATGTGATCGGAAACAGGATCATCTCCAAAGGCATATGGCTGCCACGTTCGCCGGATCTCACGCCTTCAGATTATTATCTGTAGGGTTTACTTAAAAACTCGGTTTACAAGAGCAATCCCCGTTCTCTGCCGGAACTGTAGGAAGCCATCACAACAGTAATCAACAACATTTCTCTATTGCATCTGTCATGTGTCTTTGAGAACATGTTCAGACGCATGGATGCATGTCTGCACACAGGAGGGGGGCCATTTCCAGCATTTATTGTAGCAGGTGCGCTTGTAGTTGTTGTACGTGTATTGTCTTACCAGCTGCACAGTGACTTTTGGCTCACTCTGTGTAAGAAAGTGAAAAGGAGATAGGCGAAATGGGAGAGGGGAGTAAGAAAGGAAAGGTGTTGAAGACGTAAAAGCACCGCGCGTTCCTGTACTTTTTCGATTAGCACCACACCACTGATTATGGATGATAAATTACGCCATTGATTTCTTAGACGCTAATGCGCATCCTTTTTGTTTTAAGAAAGCGCGCGCGCACACACACACACACACACACACACACACACACACACACACACACACACACACACACACACTCAAATTTAGCATATGCCATAATACACAGTCGAGTCACATTATTGTGACCACCTCCTCCTTTTGACATTAGCACCGCGTATCCAATGAAAGGAGGCACATGTCGTGAGTTGGCTTGGAGGGTATATAAGGTGTGCTGTTGGCAATCTGAAAACATATCACTCGTTGCTGTCATGGATAAAGGGAGTGATTTATCAGATTTCCAAAAAGAAATGATTATCGGCTTTGGGGCCAAAGGTGCTAGTATTTCTGAAACAGCGCAGTTTGTGAACTGTTCGCGTGCTACTGTGGTTAAAATGTATCGTTATTGGACAAACGGCACCATTGCGAATAAGCGACGTGCAAACTGCGGAGCATCACGTGCCATTGATGTGAGAGGTGAACTTCGGCTGCAAAGGTGCGTGAGGGCCGATCTACACGCTATAATGGAGCAACTCACTGGCCGAATGAACCAGGGGGCTATCGGAAGTGTGTCTAAAACGACAGTTCAGCGAACTCTGCTGCGGGTGGTGCTCCGTTGCAGACGGATGGACACTGCACCTATGCTAACGAAGGTGTGCATCGGCAGAAAGGGCTTACATTTGCACGGTAGCATCGGAATTGGCAAAGGATTGCCTTCTCCGGTGAGTCACGTTTTCTGCTTCATCGAAAGGATGGACGTCGGCGTATAAGGCGAGAAACACTGGAGAACAAACACTCTTCAACTATTGCTGAAAGAACACAAGCTGGTGGGTCGTTATGGTCTGGGGAATGTTTTCGTGGCATTCCTTGGGTTCACTCATGCCTGTGGAAGGCACTATGGACCGAATTCTATATGAATTCATCCTTGCAGACCACGTAGATCCATACATGCTGGTTGTCTTCCCTGGGGATGATGGGATCTTCCAGAACGACAATGCGACGTGACACACAGCTAGAAATGTCCGAGAGTGGTTGGAAGAGCACGACGAAGACTTCAAAGTACTTTCCTGGCCCACAAATTCTCCAGACTTAAACCCAATTGAGCATCTGTGGGACACCTCGATCGTGTTGTTCGCACTATGGTTTCTCCACCACGCACTCTTCAGCAGCTGTCAGATGCACTGTAGTCGGCATGGCTCCACATAACTGTGAACACCTTCCAGCACCTTATTGAGTAACTCCCAGCCCGTCTAGCCGTTGTCCGCTCTGCACACGGCGGTTACTCTGGATATTAGCTGGTGGTCACTATAATGTGCCTCGACCGTGTATATTCCAAAACAACGTAGATATTTACTGAAAATTCCGTGATGCAGAATAACAGGTACTGCTTATAAGAACAGATTATGCTTTTGTTCTTTTAAGCTATGCCATTCAAAGTCAGATTGTTACTTCCCGCGGAATCAAGTCCAAATGTAGTTTTTTTGTTGTTTGGGGATTTAACGACCGCTGTGAGCAACTCGATGGGCTGTAGGCAGTCGCTCGTCTCTAATCACTGGTTCCAGGAAAGGGAGAGAGCCAGTGCTGTAAAACAAACAATATCTATGCCTCACCGGGTTACTGGCCAGGACCCATCTTGGACGAATGGTCACAAGCCAGCGCTTAGACCACTGCGCCACCTCCGCTTCTAAAACCCCAATTAAAAGAGATCTTTTTAAAGTTTTTTTGGGGGGTTTAACGACCCTCACGAGCAACTCTTGGAGCTGTAAGCAGTCGCCCGTACCTTATTTACTGCCACTGGTTCCAGGAAAGAGACAGAGGCAGCGTCACAACACAAGCACATCATCCAGGATCGAACCCGATCCATGTTGGAAGAACGGTCAGAAGCCAGCGCTTAAGACCATTCGGTCACGAGGGCGGCAAAATTCTGTTTAGTTTCAATAGATATAGTTAAGACCACAAATTTTCATGATGTTGTAAGCTTTTTTTTTTGGCGGAAAATTTCCTGTAAAGCGGCTTAAATTTAAATTCCTTGTCCAATGACACCACATATTCTATAAGTGGGATTGGAAAAAGTTCCATTAACCTTCTCTACCTCTAAACGTGATAAGTAAAATGTCAACATGCCTTCTGATGTTTCAGGAAGGGGATATTTCTCCTAGAGATAACTGTCAGGTCCCGCTGAGTTCGATCTGCCAACAGGCCTTACTGAATCCGAGTCTCTCAAACGGGCTTGACGTGGGTTCTTTAGAGTGCCGTCGAGTTAAACTCGATCGTTGAAATATTGGAATGTGTAGTCAGCAATTCTTAAGATCTACGATAATGAGTAACTCCAGTAACAAGTCCTTGGTTAGACGAAACAAAATTTAATAGATGAAAGAATAAGTTCCGTTCGATTGGCTATCTCCACGTGCCAACAGGTTTCCTGCTAGCGAACGCTTCACTATCTCACCGATATCCCGGAAGACCCTCCGCCACGTTGACTTGAGTCGTTCCGTCTACAACTCGGCCGATCTCTTTTCGCCGAAAAACCCTGACTATTCTGTCAGTGAAAACGTAAAACCCAGAGAGGTCTAACCGACACTCTCTGCGTAAAACACGACGTCTTACTCCGTGGAAGGTGAAACGCGAAAAGCCCCTCGACAGACGTGTCGCTCCCTTTTATACCCTTATTCCCCCCCCCCCTTCCTACTCTGGAAATCCTATTGGTGTGGAGTAAGCTGTTTTCCGGAAGTGGCGACCTTTTTAACCTATACATAAGACCCTGAATGGCAATGGGCTGGACATACTGCCAGAAGGGCAGACCATAGATGGACAGCCGAAATTTTAGATTGGATTCCAAGGGACAGGAAAAGACCCAAGAAAAGACCACATGGGAGATGGGTGGATGAAATTCGTAAATATGCGGGAGTGACATGGAGGAGACTGGCACAAGACAGACCGTTGTGGAGGAAACTTGGGGAGACCTTCGTCCAGCAGTGGATTGATAATGGTTGACAATGATGATGATGATGACATAAGACCCCGTTAACAGGGTCGATGTCAACGGATGCCGCTAGTCACATGCTTCGTTCGGTGTTACATAATCCGGCTTACAAAAGAAATGTGCCACGTGCCAGCACGTGCGTTTGAATTTACATTGCGTTGCCTTTGAAATAAGAAATAATTACAGAAAACATTACTACATGAAAATAATTAGTAGGGGGCCAGACTCAGTCACCTTACAGTAACAATAAGATTTAGCCGCCCCGGTGGCTCAGTGGTCTGAGAGCTGGCTTATGACCGTTCACCCAAGTGTGTCGGGTTCGATTCCCGCTGAGGCATGGGTATTGTAATTGTCTTACGGCAATGGTTATCTCCGTTTCCTGAAACCAGTGACCCTAAATGAAGGACGGACGACTACTTATACAGTATATAGCCCATTGAGTTGCTCACGGTGGTTGTTAAATCCCAATTTAAAAAAAATGATAATGTATCTAAAAGTTGAGTTTAAAATATTCTTTTTGCATTCCACTGCTGGTTGCCTCAATGGTCGAGTGGTCGGAGGCATGGGAATCTGAATAATCCTCGAAGCTGGGCCCGAAATCTAGTCTAGAATGAGACGTGGATCGTGTATTTATCTTCCGTCCTCTCCTTAACGACAGGGAATAATGTCACCTTGCGCCAAAACTATACACTGTAAAAAAAAAAATCAAGAGTATGTATGCAAAATGCTTCAAAAGTAAATGGCATCAGATCTCCAAAGAGCGATATATTGCTATCACCACACTGATCATTTAAAATAAATAAATCCCCTTACTGTAATGACAATCACAATTTTCTCCATTTTTTTCAAATCTTCTGATGGAAAATTTACTCATACGTAAAACTCGAATTTTCTTATCTTAAAAAATAACTTGAAATACTTTTAGAGCTCTGGGTTTGAGAGTAGTGAAAAATCATCGTCATTCCACGCGAGAATTCAGTGGCATTTCTCCTAGTTTTTTGTTCAGTTTTGGAGCTTAATGACCGTAGAGGCACGAAAGTCTAAGAGGAGGAATCACCCGTCCCTTGTTCGAAAGGGAGGGGGGATAATTTCAGAGTAGGTAAAGAGCAATATCAGCCACAGAACGAATCTACCATCCATATCTTTTTCGGAAATCGAACCTTGGCTCAGAGACGCAGGAAACTTGTAGCTTGGGCCTTATATAACTTATCAGGTGACAGCCACGCAAACTAGAGGTCTGCGCGGGACTTAATTTGGAAAGCCTAGCCCAAGCCCAGGATTTTTTACTTAACTGATGGAGAGGGGGGAGGCAGGCCCGTGAAGACCTCTAACGCAAACATAGGCTTACGACAGGAAATCATCGAGATAATCTGTGAAATGTACGGAAAAGCTTGAGCAATCTTACCTCTTTATGCCTCGTCAAAGCTTGTGAAAATGTCATATCACAGCTGGACCAGGAGCAATAGCGGTGCGTGCTGTTCAGGGATGAATCTATATATACCCTCCACGGCGATTCACCGGTTCAATTGATGTAAAGGGTCCATAAACACGTTGTGATGCCACAAATATACCAAACGGGCATGGTTTGAGGAGGAATATCTTCGGGGGCCCAGCATAGATATGAATGTACATGCATAGGGAGCAATGACCCGTGGAGCAATTTTAGACCTCTTGGTATAAAAACATGCGGGAGCAATTGGTGATTCCTAAGACAAAAAAGACTCTTTGTCCCGCAGTTATCGTTGATCGCTTTCTGAAGAACAGCATTATTAGTCGTATAAAATGACCATTCCGGTCTTCCAATCTAAATCATGACAAACATGCATAGAATCCTCACGGGAGATGGGTTGCTCCTTTGAATCGAGCTTCTGGAAGCCTTCAGGATCTTCGACGTCCTTTGGAGGTGCAATGGAAATTGTTACTCACGGGAATGACAATGTTGTTGGAGAGGATTTTAGGAAGGGAGTGGGGGTTACCACCAGGTCTTGAAGCTCTTAGAAGTACGAAGCTAGGAGATTGGTCTAGGGCGCCCGATAAGAAAGACACATGGAAGTGAGGAAGAGAAGTGTTTGTCAGTCAGTTCTGTCGACCAATCAGATGCCATGAAGGGGGGGGAGAGAGAAGGGCCCAGCAATGGCTCGCCAGATCTATAAAGTACCCGTCACAACACAGTTCGACGTTTGCCACTATCAAAGAAGGGAGAAAGGCCCAGCAATTGCTCGCCAGATCGATAAAGTACCCGTCACAACACAGTTCGAAGTTTGCCACTATCAAAGAAGGGAGAAAGGCCCAGCAATGGCTCGCCAGATAGATAAAGTACCCGTCACAACACAGTTCGACGTTTGCCACTATCAAAGAAGGGAGAAAGGCCCAGCAATGGCTCGCCAGATAGATAAAGTACCCGTCACAACACAGTTCGACGTTTGCCACTATCAAAGAAGGGAGAAAGGCCCAGCAATGGCTCGCCAGATCGATAAAGTACCCGTTACAACACAGTTCGAAGTTTGCCACTATCAAAGAAGGGAGAAAGGCCCAGCAATGGCTCGCCAGATAGATAAAGTACCCGTCACAATACAGTTCGACGTTTGCCACTATCAAAGAAGGGAGAAAGGCCCAGCAATGGCTCGCCAGATAGATAAAGTACCCGTCACAACACAGTTCGACGTTTGCCACTATCAAAGAAGGGAGAAAGGCCCAGCAATGGCTCGCCAGATCGATAAAGTACCCGTTACAACACAGTTCGAAGTTTGCCACTATCAAAGAAGGGAGAAAGGCCCAGCAATGGCTCGCCAGATCGATAAAGTACCCGTCACAACACAGTTCGAAGTTTGCCACTATCAAAGAAGGGAGAAAGGCCCAGCAATGGCTCGCCAGATCGATAAAGTACCCGTCACAACACAGTTCGACGTTTGCCACTATCAAAGAAGGGAGAAAGGCCCAGCAATGGCTCGCCAGATCGATAAAGTACCCGTTACAACACAGTTCGACGTTTGCCACTATCAAAGAAGGGAGAAAGGCCCAGCAATGGCTCGCCAGATAGATAAAGTACCCGTCACAATACAGTTCGAAGTTTGCCACTATCAAAGAAGGGAGAAAGGCCCAGCAATGGCTCGCCAGATAGATAAAGTACCCGTCACAACACAGTTCGAAGTTTGCCACTATCAAAGAAGGGAGAAAGGCCCAGCAATGGCTCGCCAGATCGATAAAGTACCCGTCACAACACAGTTCGACGTTTGCCACTATCAAAGAAGGGAGAAAGGCCCAGCAATGGCTCGCCAGATCGATAAAGTACCCGTCACAACACAGTTCGAAGTTTGCCACTATCAAAGAAGGGAGAAAGGCCCAGCAATGGCTCGCCAGATAGATAAAGTACCCGTCACAACACAGTTCGAAGTTTGCCACTATCAAAGAAGGGAGAAAGGCCCAGCAATGGCTCGCCAGATCGATAAAGTACCCGTCACAACACAGTTCGAAGTTTGCCACTATCAAAGAAGGGAGAAAGGCCCAGCAATGGCTCGCCAGATCGATAAAGTACCCGTCACAACACAGTTCGAAGTTAGCCACTATCAAAGAAGGGAGAAAGGCCCAGCAATGGCTCGCCAGATCGATAAAGTACCCGTCACAATACAGTTCGAAATTTGCCACTATCACCATGTGACGTATACTCGAAATTAACTTTCATTTTTAGTTGCTTTCTCTACATAAATTTGAGTTCATTCAGTTTTAAGGTTTTCAACCTTAACGTCATATCTTTTCCCTCGTGGATGAGGTTGGCAACACTTCTGAGGTGAGACAGCATGACGTATGCATATGTCAAATAACAACTATAGAGATATAATATTGAAGCAGCAGCAGCAACTATAGTGTGGTATGGTGGTGTGATGCTATAATTGTGGAAGCTGCGTTACTCTGGAGTTTTATTTACTTGAAGGCGGCGTGTTAATCTATGCTGTTTTATATTTAAAGTTTGGAGTTAACGTTTTCTGCTTACTAACGTTTGTTAATTAGTTTTGAAGTATACTACCATTCTAATTAGTTCCTCGCGTATTTTAAAAACAATCAAGCAAAAATGTGCATACGATCTTGATGAAAAAACAGTAAAAGTAAGTTTTTCCGAACCTTTATTTTGAATGACTTCGTTTCACTTCAAGAGAAATCTTCAGTAGTGTTCTCAACGCTTCAAAGAGTAAAGAACGTTACAACTACCCCTAGCATGGGGCTAGAGGAACCAGGGTCTTGGTCACAAGCTGATAAACGTCCAAGGAAGGAAACTCTATAGGAAGTGAAGCTACAAAAGAGGAGAGGCACTTCACAACCTGAGTGGTATGTCTGGCACATGCGGTCTAACCATGTCAGGAAATCAACAGTTCACAAATCCACAGCACTCATGAACCGCAAGATACATGAGTTGGTGGGGTTTTTAGTCTTCCCGCTCCGGGATTCGATCGAATCATTATTTATTGCTTTATTGTACTTTATACAGTATAATTTGCTTTTACGGACTGTTCTCCCTGTCCAGTGTGATTCCTTCGGTTCGTTCGCAGTGCCCCATTCTCTCTTCTATGAGGAGCTATATCTTCTCTCTGTGTTATCATCCAAACCGCCAATCCACTGCCTCCAAATGAACTTCCTCCTTACTGCCAGCATTGCTTTCAAACTCGCAAAGACGACACCTCTCCCGGCCAAAGATTTGTCACAAAACCGGAGACTGGCAGTTCCATATCAAGAAAAGTTCGAATGTCACGCCGAGTAAAACACCACTAGCCCGATGAAAACTCCATTCGCTTCCAGGACTGCTGGTGCCCAGCGCATTAAAATTCAGCAGACAACGGAGAGGACCACCCACAATGTGACGAAAACGCGCCCGTTGGACAAGGAGAATTCCTACCCACAAATTATGAACATTTCATTTCTCTTCGGCTACATTACATCTAAGCAAATAGATGAAATTTGAAATAAGACTCTTCTATCTTTTAATAAAAAAATAGGAAAATGAGTGACTGCATATGCAATTGAACATCAGAACACAGGAAATTTTGGGGTGCAATGCACTCTTGCCAGGCGCGTAACCAGACAGAGAAGTTGAGAGGGATGACTGATGATTGAAGCTCAGCAAATGATATAACGGTGATCTGGCAAAGGATATTACGGAGGTCGGACAGAGGATATAACGGAGGTCGGACAGAGGATATAACGGAGGTCGGACATAGGATGTAACGGAGGTCGGACAGAGGATATAACGGAGGTCGGACAAAGGATATAACGGAGGTCGGACAAAGGATATAACGGAGGTCGGACAAAGGATATAACGGAGGTCGGGAGAAGAATATAACGGAGGCCGGGCCAAGGATATAACAGAGGTCGGGCCAAGGATATAACAGAGGTAGGACGAAGGATATAACGGAGGCCAGAAAAATGATATAACGGAGGTCGGGCAAATGATATAATGCATGTAGGTAAATGATATAACGGAGATCTGGCAAAGGATATAACGGAGGTCGGGAAAAGGATATAACGGAGGTCGGGTAAATGATATAACGGAGATCTGGCAAAGGATATAACGGAGGTCGGGAAAAGGATATAACGGAGGTCGGGCAAAGGATATAACGGAGGTCGGACAAGAGATATAACGGATGTCGGACAAGAGATATAACGGATGTCGGACAAAGGATATAACAGAGGTCGGGCCAAGGATATAACAGAGGTCGGGCCAAGGATATAACAGAGGTCGGGCCAAGGATATAACAGAGGTCGGGCCAAGGATATAACAGAGGTCGGGCCAAGGATATAAGAGAGGTAGAATGAAGGATATAACGGAGGCCGGGAAAATGATATAACGGAGGTCGGGAAAAGGATATAACGAAGGTAGTGCTAAGGTTATAACGGAGGTCGGATAAAGGATATAACTGAGGTAGGGCGAAGGATATAACGGAGGTCGAATAAAGGATATAACTGAGGTAGGGCGAAGGATATAACGGAGGTCGGGCAAATGATATGATGGAGGTAAGTTAAGGATATAACGGAGGTCGGGAAAAGGATATAACGGAGGTCGGGAAAAGGATATAACGGAGGTCGGGAAAAGGATATAACGGAGGTAGGGCAAAGGATATAACGGATGTCGGACAAGGGATATAACGGAGGTAGGGAGAAGGAATATAACGGAAGCCGTGCCAAGGATGTAACGGAGGTAGGGAGAAGAATATAACGGAAGCCGTGCCAAGGATATAACGGAAGTCGGGCAAAGGATATAACGGAAGTCGGACAAAAGATATAACGTAGGATGTAGCACCAGGCTGTGTGTGAGTCACTAAAACGGGCAAAAGAAAATTCAGGTCGGGCACCTCCAGGTCTGGCCCTCCCCTGGGTACGGCCTTTTGCACACTCCACCCCCTGGATGTGCCTCTCGTCTTCAGTTCTACAGGCGAATATTTTAACCTCTCAGTTACCTGGCGAATTTACTTTTTCAGTAGCAAGTACATGAGCATTATGATGAACAAGCCTCATGTATTTCAGTTTTCACGTACAATGCTTCCTTTGTTTTCTATTTTATCTCGTATTTCTGGGCCTACCATAAAACATATTTACCGGATTATTTATTTTCCAGCTATTCTCGTTAACTGACTTTGACGCTTAAGGATTTTTCTTCATGTGTTCGCCGTGCGCGCCATTGATTAAACGAATCATTGCAGTTGCTACTTTCATGGCTTCGAGTGCAGCCAAGCATGTACAACGAACATCCGTTACAAAGCTTTGCGTCATTACGATGAAATGTACGAAGCTAATGTTGAACAGAGTCAACTATACCTTTAATGTTCTTATTCAACCCGCCCCCTTTGTGTTCCTCCCTCATCATCTCTCTTGTTTGATTCTTTGTTCAGATAGCAACGGATAAAAGTAAGCCAGGAGGGTGAAATTGCGAAGGTCACGCGACCTCGTGCTGCAACAAGGAGGCGAATATCTCCACGTACAACACCTTAGATCGTGTCGATGTTGTAAAAGATATCTAAGTACATGCTGCTGAAGGTTGACAGAGGCACAGAAGCTGGTGTATCACCCCTCCCCACCCCCTTCAACCACGGACACATACTGGACACCTTTCACATATCTGTTCATCTGTACAGCGGAGAGTCAATTATCATGTCCCAAGGTCAATGTGGATAATTGTAAAAATGCAAAATTGGTATGTATCAACGACAATGTGGGATTTTGTAAGCGCATTGCTGAGACACAGATACTCGCTGTTGGGGCTTTCTGTTTATTTGACGTGTTTGCTTCTATGTTTAACGACCCCATGAGAATTACACTGAAAATCGCGGGTTATTAGGAACACCTAATAAAACAATCACGCAAGTGCTATCCTCACTTACGCGCTCAGCTAGAATTGAGATTGCTTCACATATAGTGCACAGCAAAGGATTCAGAAGTGCAAGAGTCGATTAGCAGTAATATGGGAAAGACACGCGACTTTGAAAGAGGCAGCATGCTAGTAGGAAATAAGCGGGAAGGTGTAAGCTTCTCGGCTATACAAGAACAACTGTATCGAGGGTGTTTAATGCGTGGTGTGTCAAGGAGATTTTTTGATTATAGATTTTTTTTTTTTTTTTTATCAAGTAAGGAATATTTAGCGGTGAGTATTTTTCAGTTAGCATGGGAATGTTCGAAGTGGTTATGTACGGCAGCAACGGTAATTAGGTAGAGCTGTAAAAGAAGTGTTCTCAGGCAATTCTTCTTTGTATTGAAGAGCATTTTCAGAAAACGTTAAGTGCTTTTTATGCTTATATTGGCCTACGCAGCTTTTAGTATTTTCCGAAAAGCGCATCGAGACGGTTAAAGTAGTTTATTGCTCACGAGACGTCCGAGACCCCCCCCCTCCCCCTTCGACCTAGGAGCCGAAAGAGGGCTCGGACGGATTCAAGGTTTGGCCTGAGAAGGAAGACTCTTTCGGGTCTCCGGACAACGACAGCGAAACAGAATGAAAAGTTACGTAGAATTCCAGAAAATACGAAAGAGTGAATAACTAGGAAATATAATGAGCAGCAAGACGACAGAAACATTAAGTTATACGTATTAAGAGAATACAAAGTGGTTTGTCACAAACATTTATTTTTTCAAGTCGACCATTTCCGCTGGGTATTGATCATCATCATTACAGCCAACCCGAAGTAGAAGAAATAACACGTTTAGTGGACATTTGCATAAAACAAAACAGTTTTACTTTCCGTGGAACGTTTTATGAACAGACGGAAGGTGTAGCCATGGGCAGCCCACTGTCACCTATATTATGTGAAATCTACATGCGTCGATTTGAAGAAAAGCTTTTCAAACTTGTGAAATTTGGCTTATGGATACGATTTGTAGACGATACGTTCTATGGAAAGGAAAAAAAAATTCTGAAATTCCGGAATTAGTCAAGCTTATACATTTCATTGATCCTCATATTTAATTCAGCTACGAAACTGAAAATAACGGATGCCTACCATTCCTTGACGTCCTGGTTATTCGCTCAAATGGATCTCTCGCAATCACAATTTATTGGAAGCCTTTCGCTGTTTTCTCACCTCCACGTGCCAAGCCCAATCACCCTTGGCAACAAAAACTCAGCGCGTTTTACAGTTGCGTATATCGCGCGATACATATAATTATATGATCAGATAAAAACAGTTTGGAAAAAGAACGTTATTTCCTTAAACGTGTTGTAGTACAACGAGGATACAACCCTTCCATAACGGACAAGGCTCTAACAAAATTCCGGAAACCAAAGTCTATCTCCACGTTAACTCCTGTGATAAGCGCATTGCGAGAGAATTTTGCCATTATTCCATTTTCCCGCGACATTCATTGACTTCAAAAACTTTAATTTTAAAGTAATTTTTAAACCCATAAACAAAATGAACTTTTTAGGATCAAAGGACTATGTTGAAGACAAAAACTTGTGGGGAATTTATGAAATTCCATGTTCCTATATAAGACAGACCCGTAGAGCCTTGAGTTTTCGATTGAAGGAGTACAAGACCTACATTCGGAACTGTGACCTAAAGAAGTCATCGATGGCTAAACATTGTTACGAAAAGGACCATAAATTTCTCTTCGAAGAAGCAAAACTAATTTGACAAGCAAGATTAAACCACTAAATTTGATATTTTGTAAGCTTTCCATATATACCAGAAGTCTTTGCAACATGTTAATGACATGGCATCCATCCCATTTCTATCAAGTGCGTGGAAGCAACTAACCAAAACCCTTGACTGTAAACACCGTTTATGATATCATATACAATTTGAATATTTACTTGCCATTCGTTCCGATGAAGCTAGGTCAATACCCAGCGAAACCATGGTTGACTTGAAAAAATAAATATTTGTGACAAACCACGTTGTATTCTCTTAATACGTATAATCGTCACAAGACTGTATGTAGTCTTTCAGATCAAGAATTAAGTAATAATTTACTAAGACCAATACGGCACAAACTGCAGTTTGAACAAATAATAAACTAATTGAAACAGCAAAATTTTTTCTCAACTATTCCTTTGCTATACACTAAAGAGCAATTGAATTACAGACAGCTGGCGTTATGCAATTGTGGCGCTGTGGGCGGCCCTGTAAACGGAAACGACATGACGTATGCAGCGATCCGACAATATATGAGTGATGCGATGGAAATCAGTAAGAGTCGGACAATGTATGGGTAAGACGAAGGATCTAAGCGCATTTGATAGTGGGCAAATTGTCGGGGCCCGACGAATGGGTCACTCCATCTCGGAAGTCGTGCAGGCACTGGGATTTTCACGAGCCACTGTGTCACGGGTGCACCGTGAGTACATCGAATCCGGTAAAACCATCCCTGCAAGGGCCAACTGCCGTGGACAACAGCGTGTGGATGAGCGGGGACATCGTCGGCTAGCTCGCATTGTAACAGCGGATAGACGGGCCACAGTGCAAGAAATCACTCGGCAATTTAACGCTGGTGCGCAAAAACGTGTAAGCAGCCACACCATCTAGAAACATCTCCTCGCTATGGGGTACAGAAGCTATCGTCCCACGAGGGTACCGCACATCACAGGATGCAAAGATTAGCATGGGCGCGGGAATATTGCCACTGTACCCTAGACATGTGGAAAAATGTTGCCTGGTCTGATGAGTCGAGATTCACGTTGGTACATGCGGATGGAAGGATACGAGTACTGCGCAAACCACATGAAGCGATGGATCCTTCTTGCCAGCAGGGTACTCTTCAAGCTTATGGGGATGGCATTCTCGTCTGGGGACTGTTTACGTGGACTGAAATGGGACCTCTGGTACGTGTGAAATCGTCCCTCAAAGGTCAACGTTACCGGGATATCGTGGACGACCATTTGCTCTCGTTTGTGTGTCTTCAACATCCCACTGGGCACCTCATCCTGCAACAAGACAATGCACCGTGCCATCGCTCCGAAATTGTATCCAAATGGTTGGATGAACACTCCACCGACGTGACCTCGCTTCCTTAGCCAGCTAGGTCACCTGACCTCAATCCCATCGAGCACATCTGGAATGCCATCCAGAGAGATGTTCGAGGCTGTGACCCCCCTCCATCAGATCTTCGTGAACTGTGGAAGCTTGTTCAAGGGTCGTGGATCCGCATGGCTTCCCAACGCTTCCGGTGACTTGTCGAGTCCATGCCGAGGCGAAACGCCGCCGTCATCAGGGCGAAAGGTGGTGCTACACGTTACTAGACAGGTATCTCTAATTCAATTGCTCTTCAGTGTATATTATACACGGTCGTATTAGAATAATATGACCACCCACCTAATAATGGAAACAATTACACTTGCCCCGGATGACAGCAACGATACGGCGTGGTATTGAGGCAATGAGGCTTTTGAAGGTAGCCCGATCCACACGCGCCCATTCAGACTCCACCAGAGCACGGAGGTCCCGGAGATGACGTGGCTGTGGGTCAGCACGTCGAACCTGTCGATCCAAAATAGTTTCACAAGTGTTCTATGGGATTGAGGTCTGGCGCTTTCGCCGACCAAGGGAGAATGGAGAAATCGCTGTCATGTTCCTGGAGTCACACAACCCCTTAGCGACGTGTCAGGGCTCATTGTCCTGTTGGTAGACACCATCACCACCAGAGTAAACGTCCAACATGAAGTGATGCATGCGATCAGCGAGGATGGACAGGTAGCCATTGGCGTTTAGGGACCCATGCAGTGGTACCAGCGGTCCCAGATCATACCGCAGGAAAACATCCCCTGGACATGCACACTGCCACCGCCGGACTGTACTTGACCGACAAGCATGTCCGGGTTATGGTTCTCGCGTGTCTCACACCATATCCGCCACCACTTGTCACTTCTGTGGAGTAGAAACGTCGATTCGTCGGAGAGGGCAACCTTTTTCCACTGTCCAATGACGGTAGTCCCATGCAAACTGTAGGCGTCGTTGCCGATGGACTTGGGTTAACATGGGCGCCTTGACTCAATGTCGACTCCGGAGACTCATGCGTAACAGGGTTTTCTCTACTGTTATCGGGGGCACTTACCCAGGTGACCCAGCTTTCATTTGAGTGATCAATTGCTGCACTGTTGCGTGTCGATTGCCCTTTACCAGTTGACGAACAAAGTCTACGTTCTCCTCTGGATTCGATGGCCTTTGGAGCTCCACAGTTATGAACTCGGGAGGTGCCAGCGGTCCATCTTTGGCACACTCTTACTATAGCACCTCGCGAACAGCCCACCAAGTCTGCTGTTTCTGAGATGCTTCCACCGTTTGCGTGGTAGCCGATGGTTATTCCAAAGCACTATCTCTGCTCATTGTGCTCACGTTACGTACCGTGGCTTATCTGTTCTGCCCGGCAGCTCACATCTCCGTGTAGTTGACCTTGTTACGCGCACCCAGTGATTCCGGGTTTAGTCATATTATTCCTATACGACTTTATATTACATTGTCTACAACGAGCTGAAATTAGGCTTAAAGGTCGAAAACGAAATGGGGTTATAATAAACGAACACAACCCTCTTACAGGTGCACAAACTACATAAGGAATCAGTGGTTTTCATGTAGGCTGAAAACAACTGGTCGATGTTCAAGGACAGCGGCGGCTGGAGAGGATTGTACGAGGTAACAGAATGGCGAACTGGCTATCTATAAACGGCCCCGGCAGCTATTTTGTGCGGTCCACTTTTGGAACAAATCTTTAAGGTATCCCATCCCTAAACAAGTTAGTAAAATCATGCAATGCATTGATTATGATATGCTTTCCAACATACCAGAAATCATTACTCAAGTTATTACTCAAATTATGAGGATAATGGCTGTGGAATAAGTCTCGCTCCTGTGCCCTGACCTTTGACCCCATTTCGATGATATTCAAAAGAACTGGTTCAGTATACCTCCGAAACAACATACTAAAGTTTTGTCGCAATAGAAGCATTTTTAGTCAAGTTATGAGGATAATGGCTGTGGAATAAATCTCGCTCCTGTGGCCTGACCTTTGACCCCATTTCGATGATATTCAACAGAACCGGTTTAGTATATCTCCGGAACAACATGATGAAGTTTTGTCGCAATAGAAGCATTTTTAGTCAAGTTGTGAGGATAATGGCTGTGGAATAAATCTCACTCCTGGGGCCTGACCTTTAACCCCATTTCGATGATATTCAACAGAACCGGTTTAGTACATCTCTGAAACAACATGAAGTTTTGTCGCAATAGAAGCATTTTTTCGTAAGTTATGACGCATACGGACGATGGAATGGTTCCCCTCCTATTTCCTGACCTTTGACCCTATTTCATCCATTTTCGATAGGGTTCCTTCCCAGGTTGTCCCCTACCACATACAAAAATTTCATCGAAATCGAACCATGTTTACGCGAGTTATCGTGCGGACGGGCGGATAGACTGACTGACAGACAGATAGACGGACGAACGAAGCTGGAGCATATACGCTTCTTCAACCTACGGTTGGAAAGCGTAAAAAACCGTATGTCAGCATTACTGTTTAAACATCGTTTCAACACAGATCTACGAATTATTGCAGTTGTTTTTGTATTAAGGCAATAATTAACAGTTGTCCCCTATTCTGGACAAGTAGATCCTTAGTAAAATTAACATGACAACAAAACTGTTTCCGTTGCTAAGAAGCAAAAGACAATGCTCGTTCTTTGAGTGAAGACTTTATTTCATTCATATGCATTTTATTACGATAAATGAATTCAGAATTTTTAATAGTTTCTTTGCTTCTAATGAGAACGAAATCCAAATGTACCAAAAATTAATTTCTTTTCAAGCCTTACTTATCATTAATAAAATAATTACGAAAAAATCTCTTGAAAAATACTGAAAATGTCCGGAATTGCAAGAATTTCAGTGCCGCTTTACAAAGTGAGCGAAATTGAAGAATGCGATAATTAATTTTCTCTTAATTACTTTAAAATGGAAAAAGTATGTTTACTGTAACTGAAACAGACTTCCCAGAACTACAATTCAAGTACTCCTGTAATCTTAAAGCCCCCAAAAAGATAGATCTCGTCCGAAAAAAAAAAAAAAAAAAAAATGCATATAGCACCAACCTAAAAATTTAACCGTAGGTGAACCGCAATGCATTAATGTACACAATGAATTTCCAGTCTATATCTCAGACTAGTGCCAGCATATTTGATTAGAATGTATTGATTATTGAACTTCAGATACAATTAGCAAAAGCGAATTGAAGAAGATATCCACACAAAACGACGGAGCTTGTTTTGAAAGTCAACAGAAAGATGACACCGTGCTTATTTCGGACGTAATAAGCACGTCTTTTGAATCCGTTCTGACTCAAATGAAATTTATCAAAGCTATTCAAAGTCAATGGAACCGGTTTGGAAAACAATAGTATCTGACGGAAGAAAGAAGTTGGTCAATCGGGTTTTTAATCCCTCAAATATTGCTGTAAACGGAATCGTGAGCTTTTACGCCCTCTGGTTGCAGACTTGTGCGTTAAGAAAAACATAAATTTATATGAGAAACATTTCGCACCGGAAACGCTCTCCAACACAGAAATAGTTTTTCAAATCGCACTCTTAGAAACAGAGATATCGACAAAATAAGATGTGGCTTTACGTCCCCTGGTGGGAAAACCATGCATTCTTTTAGGAAGAAAGTATTCGCAAAAAGTTTATCCATATGAGCCGTATCGGCCCAAGAAAAAAAAATTTTGTCGAGTTTTCAGGATCCCAGATTTTGCTACAAATACATCAGTAGCAGATATTAACACTTATGACCCTTGGTGGCCAAACCATTCTTTACCAAACATTAGAAATTATGTGAAAAATATTTTCCATCAGGTCTTGTATGCGATACAGGAAGAATTTTTCAAATCGGAGTTTTAGGAACAGAAATAACGCAGAAAACGCAATTTACCTTTGTGTCCCCTAGCGGAAAGTCTATGCTTTACTTAAAAATTTCGAATCTATAGAAAAACATTTCGCATCGAAAACACTATCCAACAAAGAAGGATTTTTTCAAATCGGACTCTTAGAAGTAGAGATATTGACAAAAATAAAATATACATCTACGCCCCTGGCGTAGAAACCATGCATTATTTCAAGAAAAAAATATTCCTAAAAGGTTTGTCGTGAGTAGTATCGGTCAACAAAAGCCTTTTTTTTTTTAATCTAGATTTTAGAAGCTCATATTTTGCTGAAAATACATCAGAAGCGGAAATTAAGATTTACGCCCCCTGGTGGCCAAACCATTTTTTTACAAAAATTAGAAATTATGTGCTAAGGATTTCCCATCAGGAGCTGTATCCTGTGCAGAATTTTTTTTTTCAAATCGGAGATTTAGAAGCAGAGATATAGGGGGAAACGCAATTTACCTCTACGCCCCCTAGCGGAAAGTCTACGAATTACTTGAAATTTTTTAAATTATATGAAAAACATGTCACACGGAAAACACTATCCAACAAAGAAGGAATTTTTCAAATCGGACTCCTAGAAGTAGAGATATTGACAAAAATAAGATGTACATCTACGCCCCCTGGCGGAGAAACTGTGGAATATTTTAAGAAGAAAATATTCCGAAAAGGTTTATCGATGTGAATGGCATCAGTCCACGAAATAATTTTTTCAATCGATATTTTAGAAGCTCAGATTTTATTGCAAATATATCAGAAGCAAAAAATAACGCTTGCGCCCCTGGTGGCCAAAGTATTCTTTACCAAAAATTAGAAATTATATGCAAAAGATTTTCCATCAGGAGGTGTATCCGCTTAAGAATTTTTTTTTTCAAATCGGAGCTTTAGAAGAAGAGTTATCGGGGAAAATGTAATTTACTTTTACGCCCCCTAGCGGAAAATATATTTGTAATTTGAAAAAGTAACTTTTCTAAAATACTCTTCGACATAAATGGAATCGAAAGATAAAATAATTTTTTTCAATCGGATGTTTAGAAGCAAATATGTGGAATAAAACGTATTTTAGAATTCGACATCATCTGCATTTACGCCTTCTGGCGGCAAAATTGTACATCGTAAAAAACAAACAAAGTAAAGGATCATCATTCTTATATTTCAAACTTCCCAATTCAAAAAGAATTTTTTAAATCGGACTAATAGTTGCAGAGATATCGTGGGTACAGACGGACGGACAACCCGATAACATAAGCACGATCTGTTTTTACAAAAAACGTGCTAAAAAAGGAGAAGGGGTTTATCAAAGACAGTATTTGGCCAAATAGAACATTTGCTATGTAGTTTTTTTTTTTTTTTTTTTCCTGTAGTTGTTAAGGTTGTAATCAAACTTTGCCGTTTTACTATAACTTTTTTTTTCCATATTAAAGTATATACAGTATATGCCTCTTTTTTTCTTGAGTTAGCGTAAGGTCCACCGGCCCAGAAGATGGCGGCCCTCCGATAATTCTCCTAGCATCCCTGCGGCCCAGTCTGCACTTGAGGTAACAGACGACCCCCTATTGCGTTATGTAACCACGCAGTATAACAGCGGTATCGAGAGGACAATTTCAGCATACACCGCTCGCTTCAGATTGAGGTGAATGGTCTTATAACAGCAAACGTCCCCTGCGTATGCCACTTGTCTTTGTTAAAAACCGACAAATTCGTCTGCAGTATGTAAGGGGAGCACAAACAGGGACCCTTGAGGACTGGAAAAAGGTTGCCTGGACCGATGCATCACGTTGTCAGTTAATACATGCCGATGAACGGACCAGAAGATGGCGTCAGCCGCACGAATCAATGGATCCCACATGCATAGCGTTAACTGTATAAGCTGGTGGAGGTAGTGTAATGGTCTGGGGCCTGTTTTCATGGAAAAACTGGAGCCCTGAGAACTGGAGAAAGGTCGCCTAATCCGATAAATCGTGCTTTGAGTTAACACACACCGCTAAACGGGCCAGAAAATGTCGTCAACAAAGCGAATCGATAGATCTCACCTCCCTAGCGTTAACTGTACAAGCTGGTGGAGGTGGTGTATTGGTCTGGGGCCTCTCTTCATGGCGAGAATAGGGTTCCTTAATAACTATGGAACAGTATTTGAATGCCACGAGTGATATTTACATCATTACGGAACAGGCGCAGCGGGACATGTGCATGGTGTTTCCTGATGGAGAGGGATACTTCCAGCAAGATGGTGCTCCATGGCACAATACTCAGATCGTCACACAGTGCTTCCAAGAACACGACAATGATTTCAGAGTGCTAAAATGCTTCCTACAGTCTTTAAATCTTAATCTAATTGAACGCCTGCGACATGAGGTTGAGAGAGCCATTTGTAACAGAGATCTTCTTCCAGAGCATTCGTAAATTGACGAACGCCATCCATCCGCTTGGTAAAACGGTATCAGCATCTCGTTCAACACATGCCAAATCTCATCGAGGCTGTCTTTGAAGGCCTAGTGCAACCCAATACGTTATTAGACAGGTGTTCCTAATAATTTGCCACTTCATTCCATAACGTTCTAAAGCTTTTGTGTTATTAGCTTGCTATTAAACAGTCACTTGAATACTGAAGATTGCTATAAAACTTTCAGAGTTCATGAGTTCGAGAAATAAATTACTTACTGAATTTTTTGTTAGTAGCCAACTGCTGATCTACAGAGGATGTTCACTCATGTTTAGAACGATCTTTCAGCAATAAAATTAATGTTTAAAATGAAATTATTTCTTTCTTAAATGTTCTATCTGATAGCTGTTTCTACGGACTATGAACCTGCATCTAGATTTTCAACAGGGCATTCCTTAGAATTGGTAGTGATATTTTTATTCCACCCCTCTTCCACTGCTTTCCATAGTCCAATCATTGTTTCAGGTCTACGTTTCGAAAGCGCTCTTTTTAGCAGTCCGAAGGCACAATAGTCCATTGATGACACATCAGGGGACTTTGAAGGAATTTTAGCAAAAGGTAAGACTTCATACCTGTCCCTTTTTTCATTTTTTTTCAAGTGGTAGATTTGGATGCATCACTGATAGACTTATCCTGATTGAGTTATACTCTTTGAAGGCTCTGTGGATAAAGGAATGGTATTTCCTCTTTAAATATAGAATTAAGTTAAAACGTTATCTTGGTAATATGTACAATTGATTTTAACATTCCTTTCAACTGTTCTTAACTTTAATTTCCCATTGTACGAGAAACCAGCAATAATCATGAATTCTTTACTGAAACTTTCTTTGGATTCTTGGAACCAAGTTTGTAAGTCTTTTTCTGCTCTTTTGCGGTAATAAATCGACCTTTTTTTGTTACAGTAGTTTAGATAGATCCATGCTTCATCAATAGTCACAATAAATTTCAATCTGTCTCCAACTAAGTTATTTTTATAAAGAAGTCTACACCGTGTTCTGCGCTCAGACACGTGCCTAGGCAAAAGACGGAGAACATTATGTTTTTTTTTTCAGATTCAAATCTGTTTATTACCTTGTTTACAGTTGATAAAGAGATTTTTAGAGACTTAGCGATTGTTCTTTGGGTCGGTGGATTTTCGTTTAAGACCAGAGACCTTACGTTTGAAACAGTCGTAAAAGTACGTACCTTCTTCGGCCATATTCGTTTGGTGTTCTTTTTTCTGCTAAAAGCAATGCTTGACGATTTTTTCCTCCTTTAATAATAATATTGCTTATTTTACATTTAGAAATGCCAATTCCATAATTTTTACAGCGTTTTTTAATTACAGAATACGAATATTTCCTTTCGTAAAGAGAGAAAACATAACCTTCTATCCACAGCTTGTTTACGTGCGCCATTTTCTTAACAGACGGTTTAACTGCAGCAAGTATTTCTTTCGTGTTCATCTAACACCCTGTTGCCACTTTTAATTCTCTTATTTTCTGTAATTTCTGATCAAACACATAACCTTCTATCACAGCTTGTTTACGTGCGCCATTTTCTTAACAGACGGTTTAACTGCAGCAAGTATTTTTTTCGTGTTCATCTAACACGCTGTTGCCAGTTTCAATTCTTTGAACTTCTTTTATTTCCTGTAATTTCTTAGCAAAAAGTTCTAAAAATGTGTGAATATTCTCTTTACAAATCGACATATTGAAATTTCGTGTAACACATTTCCCTTTTAAACAACTCGTCGTATCGTATGGCAGCAAATCAACAAAGTGTCATATATCATCAAATCGCACTTAACATTCCTTTGTCATCTCTCTTACAGACTGCATCGTTGTCGATTCTTGACACTGAGAGTGTCATTTAAAATTTGATTAGCTGCCAGTTGTTACCAAAACTTACACAGAAACTCAGAGGTTCCGATGAGCCGTTCAGAATGAAAATCAGGAGTGATATGTAGCCAGTTCGGTCCGGTTCTAGCGAAGCGTTTGTTAAATTAGACGTTTGGATGGGAATTATGAAATCAAATATTTGTAAGATTTTACTGAGAGTTACTTCTCTTTTTCCTGTTTTTATTTCATTCTATCCTCCCCCCCCCCCCCATCCACGTAACATTACTTGTTAGTATATGCGATACACGGCAGAAACATGCGCACAAACATCTTATGAAAAAAAGGAGACTGGTTCACCCTTTTGTGCCTTATCACGGCCAGCAGCCCCTGGAGGAATTCGCAGAGGGGGGTTTCTGAGTTCACAACCAGCGGTCCCTTCGCAAAACTAGTGGGAAAGAAGGAGGAAAGAAGCTTGGAATTTCTTCAGGGTTTTGTCAAGGTCTCGAAATTTTAATGCAGAAGTCCTGTAGTGGTTTAACAAAGACATCGCTCTTTCCACGTTTTATCAACACATAGCAACCGAAAAATCGTTATACGGACACCGCTGGAGATCCGAATCCCAGATCTCTCGATATCTAGCCGAGTGCGTTAGCCTTACGGTACGGTGGCGAACAATCAACGGCGCTATGTGTGTTTTTCTGTCAGCTTCTGACATCATAAATCTGTAAGACGGGCTCAGCTACTGAAACGTGTCGAGCTGACAGAAAAACACACACAGCGCCGATTATTGTTGGCCACTGTAGCGTAAGGCTAACGCGCTCGGCTAGATATCGAGAGATCTGGGATTCGGATCCCCAGCGGTAACCGGATAACAATTTTTCGGTTGCTGTGCGTTGATAAAACATAGAAAGAGCGATGTCTTTGTTTATTTACTGACGCCACGTGTTTGGAGGATTTTCCCCTAGTGGCAGTGAAGCGTGCGTTCAAAGCTGGGAAGAAGCTAATCTCGGGCTAGGTGCCTCATGATGGGGGCTAACTTTGTTGTAGTGTTTGACAAAAGTTCATGAAAAGTTTGTTTTGTACAGATTTAGTAGTATGATTCGTGCTTTACGGCAAGGAGAAGTCTGTGTGGGTGTGCGTGTGCGTGCGCGCGTTTCTATTCTTTGCTGCAACGAGATCACCAATGTGTTTAAATCTGTAGATTGAAATACAGAGTGTCACTTACAAAGAATTCATAAAAATTAGCTTTAGTATTATATTAAATTGGCCCTATTTAAATTCCTTTGATATCTAGACACACAGTCCAACTTAGACATGAGAAGTCCCTGGGCCTACCTCTAAATCTGGGCTCTTACGTGTTACACAACCACACAAAATGGTAAGTTTTTGATCGACACAATGCACTTTGAAGAAATTTTGGGGTTCCTAAAATCTAGGTATCAGAGTTCAGGCCCGTGCATAAATCAGGCCATGTTTAGAGCTGAAGCTACAACGTATAATTCTTTAGGAATCAGGCCGTGTTTAGAGCTGAAGACAAAACGTATAATTCTTTAGGAACAGTAATTAACTTCTGTTAGTAAATGTCACCTGTTCTGTCACACTATCTTCCAACTCCATCATTCATGTGGCTACTCATGCTGTTATCCGCTTGACACGTCATCCCAAATGAAGTTACAACGAAGAGGTAACTTGATTTGCATAAGATACTCAGGAGGAAGTTTAAAATAGAGATATACGTCAGATAATCCAAGGCTATAAATAGACGCCCATTCCCTAATTTAGAACCACTGGTTCCAGTGTAGGGGTAAAACCGGCTGATTCACGATTCATCTGGGACTGGAACCTGGGCGATCAGCCAGAAGTCCACGCATCTGACCTCTTGGAACACCTGCTTATTTCTTTTATCTGTAAAGGCTTTATATTTTCCGCCACAGATATGTCTCAGTTAATTGTCTTCCGAAAACTTGGAAAGAGTGTTGGCCAGTTGCAGTCAAGAAACCCCGGAAAGAGTCAGTTGCACCGCAACCTCTCCCGGTTCATAGGCTAATTGCACTGAAGGAATACCTCCCCTTCACCCAGAGACTCTCTCCAAGTGTTTTCTACTGTTAGAAAATTGCGCGTATAGAACCGTAAGTACGTGCGGGTACTTACGGTTTTATCTCTTTTTTTTTTTTTTTATCTCTTTTCTAATCAGTTTTAAAGACCGTTCCGAAATATCGTCTGTTGCTTTTTATTTGACACTATTTGATATGATTTGACGGGACAACAATTTTAGCGGGCCGTGGTTGTGGCACAAATCAGATTATAAAATAACCGAAGCACTAGTGTCCAAGTACAGTTTTGCCAAGCATTTGTTTACTGTACAACGCCAGTTCCATCCTATCCTTGTTTCTCGATCTTTACAGAATTTGTGTCCTGAATATATCAATAGTTCCCCCACCCCCTTTCCCGCTGTACGTAAACTCCACGTTACCTCTATATAACATCTTATTCTGGAGGCTCTCTGTTCCACCCATCGGTTTTTCACATTCCCCCTCTAGTAGGCAAGTGCTGGGTGAGTGTAGTCGCGATCGCTTTGTTGTCTTCCTTTTGAGTGCAACTGACCTATCACATAAAGATTGGGGTGAGTGCAGCTGACCTATGCACCTTGGAAATACTCTCTTCCAGGCGCGGAAATAGGTCCTGCACTTTTTAATTTTCGTTCGCAGTTACGGTTACACCACCCAGGAAAAGATATTTCCAGGGGCAGGAACTTGAACAAACATCAGGTTGTTCTAATTAGGGAGTCGAATACCTCTCTAGCCGTAACGGTTTGGGGAGAGGGGAACGACGACCATTATGTGCTACTGAATGGGCTTATAAGCAATCATCTATCCCTAATTAGGGTCCACTGGTTCCAGGGAGAGAAAAGAGCTAGTGCCGTAAATCATACACATCATCCATACCTCACCCAAGTTTTAATTCTGACTCACTAGGACCAACGGGCAGAAGCCAAGCGCTTAGACCACTGCGCCACCAGGTGGGCTACCACCAACGATCATGACATCACGATAAACGAACCCAAGTAAGTAATCGCCAGTTCATGTAATGTGGGGTATTTCTGTTTTATTAACGAGCCTGAGTGCACGTAATGTGTTTGTCTGATGAATTGGTAATTACTGGACTGCACCCATTTGTACAGATAGGCATAGAAGTATCGAATACGAGGAGGCATAGATGAATCGGCTAGCGATATCTGATGTTGAGATTCCCACTTTTCAGTTATATATTTCGTGTCGCAAAGAATTTAAAACACGTGCTCATTACACCTGAGAATTCGGTGTCATCTTTCCTGTTATATAGTACCTTCTTTCTACAGTTTCAGTCACATAAAAACGCAGCACTATCTTTGGTCGGACTGTATACTTTCATTGCATTTAAGGTGTGGTACAGAAGAACAACCAGGATAGGGTTTGAAGGTTGGAACACCCCTCCCCTTTCCCCAGAGCCCAGAGATTTTTCGTATTTTCTCTCCTTCCCCCTGTTAGTATTGAGATCGCATTATCACTGCTACACTGGCGTGCAAAAATTAAGGATGAGACGGTTTTTCGAATGTAACGTCGTGCAGAAGTGCTCCACATCGACTCAAATCATACCATAAGATCCCCAAGATGTAAGAATATGGGACAAGTGAGCAAAACCGTCCAAACAAGGAATCCAAAGGATACAAAGGCACTTTGTTGATAAAGTAGCTTCGAGCACAACTGGACAGAAGACAGAAACGTCCATGTGACAGGCGGCTTCCAAGAAAAATCCAGTCTTTAGTAGGGGATATGATCACCCCTGACTGAGTTGCAGGATTTACAACGTCTGTCCATGCTGAGGACGAGGTTGTCAAGGAGCTGTTGAGGCATCACGGCCCATTCCTCTTGTAGCGCCAATCGCAGCTGCGGAATCATTGCTGGCGGCTGGTGACGTGCTGCCAAGCGTCTCCTGAGAAAGTCCCATACGTGTTCGATTGGATTTAGGTCTGGGGACCTTGCGGGCCAATCCATGCATTGAATATCTTCACTCTCCAACAGCTCTGCGACAGTCACTGTACGATGAGCTTTAACGTTGTCGTCCATGAAGAGGAACTCAGGACCCACAGCACCTCTAAACAGACGCACGTGAGTCAGGAGAACCTCGGTACAATAGCGGACACCAGTGACTGAACCTCCTTGGAAGATGTGGAGGTCAGTACGGCTACCAAGCATGATACCGCCCCAAACGAGAACTCCGCCACCTCCAAACCGGTCCCTTTCGATGATGTCGGAGGTGTGATTGCGTGTTCCCTGCTCTCTCCAGATGTGTATACGTGAAGAATCGCTCGTCAGACTAAATCAGCTCTCATCCGTAAAGAGAACTCGACCCCATTGCTGATGTGTTCAGTTCTTGTGTTCCTGGCACCACAGAAACCGCCGTCTCCGATGAGCAGGCGTTAATGGCACACACAGTACTGGTCGTCGTGCAAATAGACAACTTTTATGCAGCCTCCTGGCCACGGTAAAACGCGATAACGGACGTCCAGTTGTCTTTTGCATGTGCCTTGCGATTTCTCCCGCTGTCTGCCGTCTGTCTCTTCTCGCCTGTAGGACAATATACCGGTCGTCCGCCGCCGTGGTTGCACGTGGACGACCACTGCTAAACTCTCTGACAGCTGTTCCTGTCGTTTGAAATGCTCTCGAAGCTCGTGAAACGATGCTGTGAGCGATCCCGAACTCCTCGGCCATGCTGTGAGCGATCCCGAACACTTCGACCTTCTTCCAACTTCTCAATGACGCGACCTCGGGTAAAGTCATCCATATGTCGTCTACTGGATTGCCTGTTGCGCATATCACACGGTGGCAGCAACTCGACGTCGTTCAAACCGATGTACACCGTGCAATAGCTTTCACCGAATTGCTGAGCGTACACCGCCCGTGTGCTTTATACCCTTCCGACACTCCCCCCCCTACGTCATGCTGCATATATGTGCATGCCGTACCGTACCGGACCCTAGTCTATCTCCTAAGTAGTCTTTCGGTTCGCTCTGCCTGCTGGTTCCGCTGTTATGCTAATTTCTCCTCTTCGTCCTTAATGTTTGCACAGCAGTGTATTTTGTTATCTCCTATGTCTCTGTCTCAATTTGATTCAATTTTCCTCTCAACTGAGAGCTCCTAAGCCAAAATTGTAAACTTTTAGCGTTCCTACATTGTCATGTTTTTTATTTTAACAAATTACTCAACTTTTCGCATTTCCCATGCACCCACTGAGACAAAAAGTGGGATAAACTTGCCCTTGTGAAACCTTCTAACCAGGATCGGGATTGGTATAAACCCCTGGGGTATGAAACCCTAATCCTAACTGTTCTAACTCACTGGAGGAGGTTTGGTGCCCGAGGCGAAGTGTAGCATGGTGTTAAGAAGGGATGAAGCTCTTTAACGTCTGCCTGAAATCTTGACCTTGAGAGAGGCAGAACTGCAGTCTTGAACTTTTTTCGATCCGTTTTCAGCTTTTCATTTATGAAAATAGTAATAGATAAAACTTTACGTGTTTTTTTTTTAATGATAAATAAGGCATTTTCACTTTTTAAAGGATACGAAAATGAGACTTGTTCCATAGGAGTGTCACTCAAGAGTGATGACTGTCTGTGGCCAAAACCCAGACCTAAGGTGGTCAGCGAGTGTGTGTGTGTGTGTGTGTGTGTGTGTGTACCTTAACACCCTTGTGTAGGGTATGTATGGTAGGGTAACGGGATTTTATGGCTTTCTCTTACCCGCCGCTCGGCACTAAAATTTGACCGGCATAGTGGATGTCTGTAGTCAAACTTCCAAGTCCATGGCCAGCATTTCCCAATTTTTGGAAGTAATTGAGTTTTCAAAGAAACATACCACCGGAATAATAAAAGTAAAACTCAGTCGCTATTGGCCATTCAGACGGGAGATACGCCAGACAGAAGAGACAGAAGAGGGACGTACTCCTTCAGTAAATTGCATTTATACGTATAATAGTTATGTTTATCATAAACCGCTTACATTAATTTTATTTGATTATTCCTAATGGAATTCATTATTTTATCTTTTTTTATCATAAATTACTTTATTAATTTCTGTACCTCAATTCCCTCCGATGATACCAATTAAATATGTAATTATACTAATTGTGCAAAAATTTCTTTTCCTCAAAGATATCAATAATATATTGTATGCAAATTATTGGTGTACTATTCATATAGCTTTCATCGATATCATAACCCCAATCAAAAAATATTTCTAGTTCTAGTTGCGCTCTTGGAATAGCACCTTCCTTGTAAAACTGTCTATATCAGGGGCGTCACCTTCACCAAAATATTGGAGGGGGGGCAGACGTGAAGAGATCAGAGATGGCAGAGACACGCCTCTTCCATTGTCAGGAGAAAAGTAAAAAAAGGGCAAAAAGAGAAACTACAAGACGAAGTCCAACGGCCGTTCCATAAAAACTGAGAGTAAAATCACACAAAATGAAGAAATATACGTACAGCAAAATATATGTTATTCTACCTCAAAGTTTCTTCCCTCGGATGATATGCAACAGTCCCATCGTTCAGTCCACTTTTCAAAGTATGTGGCGAAGGCATTTTGTGGAAGCTGCTTTAGCGACCCCTGTACAGTTAGAATAACGTCAGCATCTGTGCTGAATGTTGCGCCACGGAACTTCCCCCTCATTGTTGGAAACAACCAGAAATCGCACGGGGCCAGAACTGTAGGCAGACTGTGGCATGATTTCAGTACTGCATTTCGTAAGAAACTGTTGAACACAAGCAGCCACATGTGAGCGGGCGTTATCATGCGGTGTAGGCCCACTTGCCCACCAGTTCCGGTCGCTTAATCGATATGTGTCGTCGCAGACGCTTCAAGACTGAAATGTAATACTCAGCATTGACAGTAATTTGTGAAGAAACAACATGCTGGTAGACTACACCTTTATGATCAAAGAAAATCATCATCATCTCCTTTTCAGCTGATTTGGTTTGGCGGACTTTTTCGGAGGAGGTGAGTCTGTCTGTTTCCAGACACTCGTTGCGCGCTTCGTGGGGGAGTCGAAATAGTGGACACATGTTTCACCGGCAGTTATTACTGTGTTTAGAAAATTTGGATCCTTTGTAATCATTTGTATTCACTCATGACACACCTGAACTCTGGCTAACAATTGTTCTGTCGTCAGGCGATGAGGTTACCCATCTGGAACACACACGATTCAGCAGTAATTTGTCGTAGAGAATGCGGAATGCCGACGTTTTCGAAATATTAGTTAACGCTGCTATGTCTTTACACGTCATTCGTCGATCTTCTTGCAAGATTGCGGGAACAATATTAACAATACGCTCCGTAACAGCACTTTCAGGTCGATCAGGCGTAGGAGCGAATTCTGCCGATAAACGCCCTTTTTTGAAATCGTGGTGCCATCTAAAAATCGTTGACTCATCCAAACATTTATCTTTGTAAGCTTTTTCATTAAATCAACTGTTTCTGGAGCCGTTTTACACAAACGATAGCAAAATTTTATCGCACAACGCATTTCACTTCTTAACTCTGAATCGCTCACCTCCGTAGCTGTATGGCGAAATGCAGACGTACCTTAAACAACTGCGCAATAACAAAACTAGAATCGTCTGCCACGGCTAATAACTGTTGCCATAGATTCAGTTAGTCGTCTGCTTGGTTGTTTTTCCCCCTTCGCACTGTTGCCAACACAAAAAACAATTACTCCCAGTTTTTATGGAACGGCTTTTGTATATTTTAAAACGTAACTGTAATTGTTCATCAGCAAATGAAAAAGGAAACAGAAATATTCTTTTATTTAAAAATAAAATTCAGCTTGTGATTTTATAAAAATATCCAGAGATATTTTATTTCCAAGAAAATGAGAAATTAGTGAGGTTACTCAAAGAAAGACCGAGAAGCACGAAAAATAAATAGATAAAAAAAGGCGATACAGATTATTTTATTTATGATAATTGTTTTAAACATTTACAACATAACACGGAAATATGTCAAACACAATACAGGGCTGGTAATCAAGCTTCTACCAATGAGCAATGCTGACTGAATATGGAAAAAAAAAGTTTTTACTTATTTTGCTATTTATTAATTATTTTGGAAATAAAGCGCTTTGGCCTCATAAGGTGGAGCTTGGCCTACCTTATGAGATCAAAGCGATTATTTAATTAAACAGGATGAAAAATATTAGATGGGCACTGCCTCCAGTAAAATTATTGAGGGGGGCAAGATTCGCCTGCCCCTCCCCCCTCCCATAGTTGCCGCCTATGGCCTATATACAGTTTCTCTCTTTATAACATTGCACATTTCTTATTAGAATGAGTCACCATAAGAGACTGCTACTGTGAACACAATGTTGAAACATTTTTATTTTACTTTTTTACAATGCGGCAAAGCGAAATAAAGCTTTGTGAAAAGAAAAGGAAAGGAAATGAAATTAGGAAGTTTCTCTGATGGCTGTAAGAAAAAAAATTACAATAGTGCGAAAATAAAGCGGAAGTGGCTGTAAGATAAGATTCGATTGGTGTTTCATACATAGATAAAAGGGAACATAGATTAAAGCTTGCAAAATTACAGTATCGTAATTTCAACGAATATTCAGGTAATAGGCAGCGAAAGGAACGATCGTCCAATCCGCACACACACACACACATCTGTCCATTTCTCTCGGGGAAACTCGATATTGATCCGTAAAATTATGTTTTTGCTATAGCCTCGCCCTTCGCAAGACAAAAGATTCCTGACCAATAATTTGGAAACCTTCATTTCCGACTGAATCGGCGTATGGAATTAAAATTCTCATTTTAATGTCATGCGATCAAGAACTAGAATTTGAACTGCGTGTAAAAAAGTTTCGGAGAAGTGTCTGTGTACGAGAGAAGGGGGAAGGGGAGGGAAGGACAAGCAGATTGTTTGGCACGCGCCTTTGTTGAAGAGCGCGTGGCGGCGCGGGTCGGGCGGTGGGGCAGATGTGTTTTGGAGCGACGCAGATGGTAAACGACAACGAAGAGCAAACCCCTCTGGGGGGACCGTTAGAACTCAGGATCCCATCGGATCGGTCGCATGGCCCGTCAAGGAGCTGCTGCACCCTGCCTACTACAACAACATGGGACAGAAAGCAAGCAAAAGGTCTCCGCTCCCCAAATCACCGGGCTCCGCCGCCGTGGTGGTAAGTGAAATTTAAAATTATGTACTGCTTTCTGTTGACAAGTAAATGGTTCAACGCAAGTTTATTTTTATTTTATTTTTTAACGAAAAATTCCTTTCGGGTCAACTGAAGCGTTAACAAGAAATAAATTGAGGTTCACATTTACTTTTTTTTTTTTTTTAATTAAAGATTTATTCCGCTAATGAAGATTTTTTTTTTCTGTAGTGCTAATTGCATTTAGATAAAAGTTCGTTTTATTATCTTTAAAATTTAGCTTTACATATCTTTTCTTGTGAAGTTCCTCATGAAATACGAAACTTTTAATGCATATTTATATCAAAAATGATTTTTTAATGGAAAATTCTTCGTACCAAAAAAAACTTTTCTTCCGTTTTACAATTTACGTAACTGCTTTAAGTTGTCTTTATTACCGTTAGGGTTTCCAGTGATATCTTTTTTTTTAAAAAAACAGAATTCCCTAAAAAATGTAAAGCAGATAAGGTTGAATAATGATATAATTATACATATATATATATATATATTTTTTTTTTTTTTGAGAAAAAATCATCATACGAACGAAACACCCTTTCCTTTGTAATATTCTTCAATGCCTTTAGGTTTGTTTAGTGAACTTAAAACTGAAATTGCTTTTATTAATAGCCTTTAATAGTGTTTTAATGCGATTTCAAATTTTTTTGTAAATAATGTATCATAAAAGATAAAACCAAGAAGACAGGAGAGAATTTTTATAGATTTTAAGATCACTTTTCTTAAAGAAATGCCCACCCTGAAATTTGTCTTCCCACCCTCCCGCCCACCCAGTTCACAATACGCATTTTTCATTATATGTAACTTTAAAACATAATCTGGATTTTAACAAGTAATAAGTCTTGTGTTTTATTTCATGTAGACTTGCGTATTTCCCCCCGGGAAGTGCGTTGTTTACTTCTTCAAAGAAAGGTTATCAACATAGTATCCGCAGGTCCGTGAAAATTCAGTTGTTCTCCACTCTTCCAATTCCTTGGTTTAAGCCTCTTTTTCAGGTTTGTATGGCCAGGGGACTAATGAAGGACAGTAGATAGGAATTCGCTAAGGGGGCCATCACCAATTGCTCTGCTGTTTGTTTTCTTCACAAAATAGGAGACTCCAACACGGAAAGTGGAGCCTAAAACTACACTAGTAGCGCTCTTAGACTGCTCCCGGGAACCGAAACTGCAAGAAGTAGCTGACATTTGCTTTGTAGGCGAGGAGTGCAAGACAAAGTCGTTGGCTTGAGGGAAGGGAGTTAAGGAGGGGGAGGTATCGTGTCTGCGTGGCATGACGTAAAAATTGATTCAAATAAATAAATACATTTTCCTTTAAGTAAATTGTTCAGATACAGTACTATTTTTGTAAGCAAAAATGCAAAATTTCGAAAAGCAATTTAAGACAATGCATTTAGAACAAACAAAAAGTAGAAGGCGACATTCTAGTAACACTTGTATTTTACACCAGTGACGTAACTAGTCAGATCCGTGTAAGTGTATGTCCAGGTGGAGGGGGGTGGGGATTGCATGAATTCCTTTGTAGCCGGTAGTGAAAAGCATCACAAATTCGTTCTTTCAGTGTTTCGCAAAAAAAAAAAAAAAAAAAAAAAATTGCTATCAAGCTTTCCCCACCAAAAATAATGCTCGCCCACCTTGATTTCGAAGTCTAATGACGTCCTTAATGCAAATGTTTAGAAATCATAGCATCGAAACTCGCAGGAGCGCCATCTCGCGGTTTTATGAAAAGAGGGAACTAAAATTTAAACAGTGAGGTATTAACGCATGGCACACTATCTCTTCTAGCCACTATAACCATGAGCAACTCTAAAGGCCATAAGCAGCCACCCGTCCCAAATTTAGGGTAACTGGTTCCAGGGAAGGGAGAAAGCCAGTGCCGTAACCCGTAAGACAAACACAACATCCATGCCTCACCGGGATTCGAACCCGGACACCTTCCGGATGAATGGTCAGAAGCCATCGCTTAGACCACTGCGCCACTGGGCGGCTTTTTTATTTCATTTTATTTTCTTTAACCGATAGCTGTTATTACGAATAAAAAGTTTCATGCAATTTTGTACCTTTTCTGATGCTAATGATTTCCACTGGTGGTGTAAAATTAAATTTCTGGTTTTAATTGTATATCCGTTGTTAATTGTCTCACAGAAAAATTCTTTTCGCATTTGATATCCTTAGCTACGATCCAGAAAATCCGCATTATTTTTTATTTTTCAGATGCACGATTTTCCCACTAGTGGGCGTCACAGTATTTTGGAAAAGTCCGATTTTGAAAAATTCTTTTGCCTTCCAGTAACTACAAGCACAATTTTTGGTGGCTTTCGAGCTTTTCTGACGTGAAAATTTTCCGCTAAGAGACGTAGATTTATATCTGATTTCATTCTTCAAATAAAACAAATAAGTAAATAAAAGACAAATACTTTCAGTCTTCGTAAGTTCGAAGCTTTCGTCCAAAAGATACGCTCATGCAGCGTCGGATTTGTAAGAGGGCAATATGCCCGTGCCCCCCAGCCAAAGGGGCTTCCCTTTACACAAAAATATAATAATTAAAAGATTTTATAAAAACAAAAAATAAATAAATTGTGACGAATAATAACCTACCTTTTTCATTAACTAATGTTGCTATTATATATTATATTTGAAATTTTTGGGGGTGTTTGCTCTGTTGCATCGACGACGTGCAATGTGTACACTGAGGGAAGAAAATATAGTTACGACAATATTTTCTCCTTTTCGCTTCTTTTGAGATTGCAGTATGTAACGGAAAATTCACCTGACTGAGGCTCAAAAGAGAAATGCTTCCAAAGTAAAAATGCACCATGCATTTCTTTACTGGACACATTGTTTCCATTATATCAGTTGTAGGACCAGGAGCGTATATAAAAAAAAAAAAAATTCGGGAGGGGTGAGGCGAAAATGGAAGTTTTCGAAATCTATCAGGACAAAATAAAAGTTATTGAGAAACAGAAGAAAAAATTAAAGCATTATTTTCTATTGCAAATTGATGCATTTTTATTAAATTAAAACATTTTTTCTAATGTAAGTTGCATTTTAACGAAGAAATGAAACACTTTCGGGGTGGGCCAAAGGCCCCCTTGGCTCCCCCTCTAAATACGCACCTGTATGGGACACTATTGTATCAGTTCCAATTACATGCAGTAAAATGGCGGTGATGTGTAAAATTGGAGAGTTGTTCTTTTTGCTGTGTATTTTAATTTCCGAGTTTGAGGGGTGCACTGAACCTGAAGTGCCCCCCTTCCCCAAGATCTAAATCCGGCCCTGTGCTCATGACATCACTTTTTTTTTTTTTCTAATTTCACTAGTTTGATCCCCTTGGGGAAAATAGGTTGTATTTTTTCAAATTTTCTTTAGCAGAAATTTTACACTAACTAACTATAGACGGTACAGTGTTCTGCACTATACATCTTTAGGGGGAAATGATACGGTACTCTACTGCGTCACAGAAAATGCTGTGTTTATGTATAACAGTATGTTACGACTTACACGAGTGTATTAGGAAGCCGCGCTATTTTTTCTACCTCGCTGTTTTTGAAATAAGCATGACGCTGCGTGAAAGAAGTAGCCCCAATTGTTTCAAAGTAATGAAAGTTTGTTTTCATCAGAATATGTCACTGACTTCCTGTGCTACAAAAAGATAACGTATGTTTCCATGGTTACACTGTTGCGATGAGTTTTGGGCTCTTCCTGTAGTGCCGGCTGCCTTTTCTAAAGATGAATTAAACAACTTGTTGTCATGGTAACCAGAATGGTGTTTGGTGGCATTTGCCGAAACTAGTCGTAGGCAATGAGGAATTCTTATCATGAGTGGGGAAAAGATGGTTCCCACGTAATGCCTGCGTAAAAGTCCCAGAACTAAGCACACTCAAGCAATTCTTACGTCACACTGACAAACAAAAATTATTTTTACTGTTCCCAGCACCTTAGACTTAATTACTGTACCAGGCTACGTTTAGAATTGTTGACTTCATTAGGTATACAGCATTATTTATTTATAATTTACGGTTATTGCGTGATATGTAACTACTTTTAAATTAATTTCGTCTTGATATCGCAGCCTTTTTTTTCTCAGTATGCCTTTCTCTTTTACACTCTATTCACTCATTATCTCTCCCTCTCTGATAATTCCGTTGATTCTACTAATTTGCATTTCTTTTTGGGTGCTACTATAGCGTGCGACGTCTACCAGTAAATTTACACTATAGTATGCCGTTTACCATCTATTTACAGTAAGTTGAAACATTTTTTTTTTTGTACTTAGTAAATCATTTATTTACTCAACGGTATGCACTTCATATGTCATTTGAACTTATGGGACGGTATGCCATTCCATGATAACACTTCATATGTCATTTCATGATATCTGAACGGCATACACTTCATATGTCATTTGATCATATCTGAACGGCATACACTTCATACGTCATTTTGTCTTATATGGCGGTATACACTTCACATGTCATTTGGTCTTATATGACGGTATACACTTCACATGTCATTTGGTCTTATATGACGGTATACACTTCATATGTCTTTCTTTTTTATTATTATTATTGGAGGTTTAACGACCACTGTGAGAACTCAATGGGCTATAAGCAGTCACCCGTCCCCAATTTAGGGCCACTGGATCCAGGAAAGGGAGAGACCCAGCGCCGTAAGAAAAACACAACATCCATGCCTCACCGGGATTCGAACTCGGACCCCTGTCGGACGAATGATCAGAGGCCATTGCTGAGACCACTGCGCCACCGGGGCGGCATACGTCATTTGATCTTATATGATGTTATGCACTTCATATGTTTTGATCATATCTGAAAGGTATAGACTTCTTATGTTTTGATCTTATCCGAACGGTACACACTTCATATGCCATTTGATCTTATCTTAAAAGTGTACAATCCTGATGTCATTTAAAAATGATAGAAATAAGTCATCTGAATCTTTTATTAAGACTTTTCCGACAAAAATGACCAAGGTGAGATTCTAAAAGTTCCTTTTTAACGCTTCTCATCTTTTTAAGGATGTGTATTTTATAGTCCAACACAGGGCCCGATTACCGCACGGGCTCTCTGTGCCAGAGCCCTGGGCCTATTGTTTAACATGGACTCCCTTTTTGTAAAATTGTTTCTAAAAATGATCTAACGATTATTGAACTTTTCATATTATTATTATTATTATTGTGAAAGTAGTATTTTATGTGGGATTTTGTTACACCTGCTTATCGGTAAATCACGAGTGCTTTAATCAGAGGAGCAATTTCAATTTTCATAAAACCTTTTGTTACTCTTCTCTGAAATTGATGCTTCACTTAAAAATCACAATCAGTTTTACTTTAGAATATTTTAGAAATTCTAAGATTACTAAATCTTATTTTTACAAATTCGTAGATTATTAATCAAATCCTACGACTCTCCAACCAGTGCACAATCAAATTTGCTATATCGGATGTAGTAGGCCCCGTGCTTTATCCTGATTTCGTCCCATGCTTAATTATCTATATTTTCTTTACAGACTTCACTGTCGCCTTCAGGCTGCGTTAGAACTTTCCACGTAAACTGGTACATGGTTCTTATAGCAACAGCTCCGAAGCACTTAAACCATTGGAAACGTGAGCTCGTGCTCGTAGCATTCTAAAGATTCTTTAGAAAAGATCTTAGTCTCTCTAACACGCGTGTATCCACAATACTTGCTGGATTAAAACTACTCTGCAATTTTATGAACTGGAGTCCAGATGAGCACACCTCGTGGTTTTCATACATTGAGAGTTCCGATTTTCCTTAAACGCGTCCGGAGGGCTTAACATTTGGATTTAATGTCGAACTTTCGTAGTAATTTTAAAAATTATTGTCATCTACTAGCAAAAAAACATGATCTAGTCAGTTTCGACGGTTTTTTAATTCTTATTTAGTCTGACGTCTCAGATAAGCCTCAGGTGTTTGGATTTCATTGTCCTGGGTGGTGTAATGGTTAGCATACCCGAGCGCAAATCGGGAGATGCGGGTTCGATTCCCGTTCCACGACGATAAAAAAATCGAATTTCTGCGGTTACATGGAAGAACAGCTTGATTTATGTCCGTATTAATTATTCCGTGTATTTTCAACCTGGTAGCCTACAATAAAACTTGATCGCAATACTATGAGATGGTGAGTCAGAGTGGAAATAATTTTAAATTCAATATACAATGTCACTTTTAAATTCATTTAATTTTTAAATCAATGTTTTTGGTAGTGACTTAGATTACTATCGAACTTGTCACTTTTTCTAATGTGTATTACACCTCGTGTAGAACAGAAAGAGTTAAATCGTGTCAAGTTTTACTGTAATATGGATTGAACACAGAACCACGCAACTATATCCTTTACTAGATGAATTGGTGAATCAAATGAATTCAAGTACTTTTGAATGTCTTCCGGGGTGCGAGGTGTTTTCAGTTGGCTGGTAAAGCGTGGGAGAGGGGTCATTCTTACATTTGCGAAGGAAAAATATTTTCTCATGCTGTCTTTTGCCTGGATTGCCATTAAAGAGTTGTAACTGACCATCCCTCATTTATTTTTTCCTGTACGGGAGGCTGTATGCTGTGTTCCCTACTTTAGGATGAATGTAGGTTGGGAGCTAGAAGCGTTTTGGTCTCCAATAACGAAGTTTCTTCTTATTTGTTTAAGTGAACATCAAAGAGAAGTCATCGCTCTTTCAACGTTCATAACTGAGTCACGGAAAAATTATCATCGGCCGCCACCGGGAATCGAACTCAGGGTCTTCCAGTTACGCGCCGAACATGCTACCACTGCACCACAGCTGCCTCGAAATTCTCCAGACTCACATACGAGAAACTGCCAAACCACGTGGCAGGTTGCTTCTTGGAGCCCCGCACAATGCTGGGTATTCACCAATGCTGGGGATTTCCAAAGATGGTAAGTGTTTATTAATACAATGCTGGAGATTTCCAAAGATGCTTACCATCTTTGGTGAATCCCCAGCATTGTGTGGGGCTCCAAGAAGTAATCTGCCGTGTGGTTTGGCAGTTAGTTGTATGTGAGTCTAGAGAATTTCAAAGCCTCTGTGGTTCAGTGGTAGCATGTCCGGCGTGTAACTGGAAGACCCTGGGTTCGATTCCCGGTGGCGGCCGATGAGAATTTTTCCGTGACTCACTTATGAACGTGGAAAGAACGATGACTTCTCTTTGATGTTCCTAATCCACAAGAATTTGTGAATTGCTTAAGTGAAGTCTGAATGCTATTCTTTTCTAACTTGAGTAACAACTGTCGCGAGGACTAAGTGTTTATTAATATGAAAATAACTTAAAGGACAAATTATTACGTACACTTAGGTGAAAATACGCAAAGCAGCAGGACAGTAGCAAATCGCAGTGTGCAGGAAAACCGGTTGGGGCTATAAATAGAGTGAATCGGTACGTACAGGAATACAGAGCCGCGGATGGCTTAGCGGTTAGCGAGTCAGACTATCAATGCAAGGTCCTCAGGTTTGAACCTGGGCTGATCTTTCAGAGATGGTGTGATTTACTAACAATCGTTGAATATCCGCCGTGCATCGGACGAGCACGTTAAGTGACGGCCCCCAGGCTGGACCCACTGGTTAAATGGGTATCCTTTCCTATGCCCCCCCCCTGAAATTCTATCACCCCTCGATGTGCAACATCGTACTTGTACGGTGGCGCCATCTACTGCACTCTAATCTCACTACAAACTGTTCTGTCAAAGTCGCTAGACTTGCTCTCATTCCTTCCGTTTCTGTGTCCTGCCCAAAAGGCGATCTCGCTGTCGGTGGCTGGGACCTAAACTCTACTTACTGTGGACGGAAGTCCTACAAGAAAATGACAAATACTGTGGTGTGGCACAGGAATACATTCCGTCAAGCACCAGCATGGGTCGAGGACGAGATTTAAGTGAGTTTGATCGAGGTCAAGTCGTGGGAGCCAGGAAGGCCGGATGTTCAATCGGCGCAACAACGAAATTGTTAAGAATTCAGCGACAAACCGTAGCAAGTGTGTACCGGGAGTACGCGAAATCCTGCAAAACCGCTAACAGTCGGATGAAATGTGGCCGTAAAAGTGCATTGGATGATCGAGGACGCCAACGATTGGCCCGCATCGTACAGACGAATCGGAAGCCTTTTTTTACAGCAACTCAAGTCACAATTTATTGAAGGAGCATCCACAAGACAATGACTAAAGATAATCCGTCGACACATGGCACAACTCGGCTGGGGAAGTCGACGACCACAACGTGTCCCGATGTTAACGACACAGCATCGCATGATTCGGCTGCAGTTTGCGATGGCTCGTCGAAACTGGAGCATGGATGATTAGAAACGTGTCATATGGTCAGACGAATTCCGTTTCACACTGTATTGCGCCGATGGCAGGCAGCGTGTGTGGCGTAAACCACACAAAGCTATGGACCCCGCATGCCAAGTTGGGATACTATACACGCCGGTGGAGGCGGTGTAACTGTTTGGGCAGCTTTCACGTGGTCCGGCTTGGGTTTCTTGGTACCTCTTGAGTCTTCGTCGCTGGTTCCAGCTATATGCAGCTCCTGGCCGACCATCTCCACCCTTTTGTTACGTGCCTCTGTCCTAACCAAGTTCCGATCTTTCAACAGGACAACACCCCACCCCATCGGTCCCGGCTAGCGATCGACTGTCTCCAGGAACATTGCAGTGAGCTTACCACACTCGCGTGGCCCTCTCGCTCACCGGACATCAACCCCATAGAGAATTTAGGGAACATATTGGGACGAGCTGTTCGTGATCAACCATCCCCACCTACATCTCTGCCTGCTCTACGTCAACCACTCTTAGATTGTTGGTCAGCGATACCTGAGTCTGTGTTTCGGAACCTCATTGCGTCTGTACCACGACGTTTGGATGCTGTCTTGCGTGCAAAAGGTGATGCCACACGCTATTAGATGGGTGTACGTAATAATTTGTCCTTTCCGTTTAAATCTGTAAAACAGAGCCAGAAGAAGCTATAAAAAAGACTAAAACACTAAATTGCGAAATTTCATGTATAGTTTGTCACGTCTGTTCACTGAAATTCTACTAAAAAAATTGTTGTTGCTGTTTCTGGATTTTATGACCTCCCTTTAGGATCAGGGATGTCGCTATCCCTAATTTAGTGCAGCTGGTTTTAAGCCTGACGTAGAACCAGTCGGCTCCATAGAGCAAGTTTTGAAAACACAGTGTTCCCGACGGCGGGATTCGAATCAGCATCCTTCAGCTCCGAAGCCGACTGCTTTCCCAATTTAGCTACGCCGACAAGTGCTTATCACTGCTACTTGCCATTCTGACATGTACATCACAAAGTACACCGCGCAAACTCGCAAGCTTCATTTGGACTAGAGCTTGGGCCTGGTTTGGATAAATAGCCAGAAGACAAAGCCTCTGATCACTGTGCCACGTAGCGTGATTATTAAGGAGTCAGCGTTGCAACATTAATTAAGTAATAAACTATATGCGTATAGCATCGTTACGCATATAATAAAATATGTACAGGGGTTGGACAGAATAATATGAACACCACGTTCAGAGACGTGACTTTTAATGCAGCTGCGTAAGTCGCAATACGCAAAGGTATCCACCACTTTTTGGTTGTAATAGCTTTGTTTAGAACCTCAAGGTTTTGTTACAGTACATTTAAAGTGTAATGTTGCAAAATTTCTTTCAGGGTGACGACGAAATGAGTGATCTAACAGACTTCCAAAGAGGGCTAATTGTTGATGGCTGGCTAGTTGGTGCCTTCGTGACAACGGTCGCCAGGGTAGAGGGGGTTATCGAGAGCTAATGTGTCTAGCGTCATGACAGCCTACCGTGTTCGTGGCCAAAACTTCGCCTACGAAACGCAAGAGCGACCGAAAAACGATCCTGACTGATAGAGACAGGAGAGCATTAAAGAGGATTGTTACCCGTAATAAGAAAACCACGGCGCTGGAAATTAGTGCGGAGCTCAATCTACATCTCTGGACCCCAGCATCAACGAAAACAGTGCGCAGGAACATGCATAAACAAGATATTCATAGCAGAGCTGCTATTATAAAACATCTGGTGACCCGGGTGACGGCAGTGGTGCCAGGAGCATACAATTTGGACTACCGATGCACGGAAGCATGTAATATGGTCGGACGAATCTACATTCACATTATTCTCCACCGCAGGACGTGTTTACGCGTGGAGAACACCGTCAGAAGCGTACAACCCAGACTGTCTGCTTCCAACAGCGCAACATAGTGGTGGTTCTGTCATGCTCTGAGCTGTCATATCGTGGTTTTCAGCAGGTCCCCTGATCACCTTGAAAGGGCGGCAGGGCGTATGAAACCATTTTGGACAATCAAATCCATCCAATGGCCCAGGCATTGTTTCCTGCAGGAGATGCCATTTATCAAGATGATAACGCCTCAGTTCACTGAGCTCGGAATCTCCAGTCATGGTTTGAGGAACATGAGGACGAAATCTCGCACCTTCTTTGGCCTCCCCAGTCACCAGACTTAAACACCATCGAGCCACTGTGGTCTGTGTTGGAAAACAGAGTAAGATCCCGTTATCCTCCTCCTGCATCTCTCAAGGACCTGGAGCTGTTTCTTCATGAAGAATGGTGTAACATCCCACTAATCACCATCCAGGATTTGTATGCGTCCATTCCAAGGAGGATTCAGAAGGTTTTGAATGCCAAAGGTGCTCCCACACCCTATTAGGTCCGTAAAACCTTCTTTTCCTAGGTGTTCACATTATTATCTCCAGCCACTGTAAGTCTAAGATGAAACTTCGATATGCTTTTAAATTATTTCTAGCAGATGCCAGTCTTGCACTTTCTAATACAGAACTCCAATATGGTGTCTCTCCTAACGGTGTCCATCCAAGAGGAACAACGAAGTCGTACGAATTTCAATGGCCCCAAATTAGGGACGGGCGTCTGAGACCATTGAGTTGCTCACCGTAGTCGTTAAACCTCCAAACAAACAAATAGACTTACAATGTATGGGCCGCCCCGGTAGCGCAGTGGTCTAAGAGATGGCTTCTGATCTCTCATCCGAGATGGGTCTAGATTAGAATCCCGGTGAGGCATGGATGTTGTATTTGTCTTACGGTACTGGCTCTCTTCCATGGATGTCGTGTTTGTCTTACGGTACTGGCTCTCTTCCATGGATGTTGTGTTTGTCTTACGGTACTGGCTCTCTTCCATGGATGTTGTGCTTGTCTTACGGTACTGGCTCTCTCTTCTCTTCCTTCCCTGGAGCCAGTGGCCCTAAATTAGGAACGGGCGACTGCTTATAGCCCACTGAGTTGCTTACGGTGGTCGTTAAACTCCCAATCAAATATACATATATATATTGTACAAAATACCAGTTCATTTCGTTCCTGTTGCCCTAAATTCAGGCAAAGATTAAAAAAAAAAAGGATAAATAAATAATTAACGCAGTTCTTCTGTTCTGTTGTTCAGAGCAAGTACGTTGCGCGACCCAATCACTGACCGTAAACAAAAAGCAACAATAAACAAAAACTCCCACGCCAAATTACAAGAAGCAGCGATCGCGCATCTCTGCAGAAGCAAAAAAAAAAAAAAAAAAAAAGAAAAACCAACAAAAAAAACCTCAATAGCTCAATTAGGAATTTTATTTTATATAATGTTTTTGTTTTCTTCTGCTACTGAAATAAATCTGGCATGACGTAAGTCATAGGAGGGATAGTAATGGGCAATCTAAAGTTTCGGCTTAGGAATATGCACTGTGGTGACCTTTTTTCCCCGCCTCTATATGAGAATGCCATTCTGCAGGGGGAGTGTTCTTCTTTTTCTAACGCAATGATCACCACAGCGTAACCTTCATTTTTCATTCCTCACTGATTCCTTTGTTGTTCTTAAAGTGTTATCCACAGATTATTAGCCTTTTTATCCTCAAGTAACAGCACGCTTTTTTTTTTTTCCTTCCTAGTAGGAAACCATGTTTCATAAGATTTTGACATCGCGAACAATGCGTTTTAATATAAAACGTATTATTCTCTTATAGTTCGCATTTCAAACACACGCAGAAACTCGACAGCTATAAAACAGGAGTTCTAAAATTTTATTGCAGTCAAATGACTGGATATCTTAGTACATTAAAGGAACTGAATGGGGACAAATGCTATCGTTCGGGTGTTGAACTCAAAATATACTAGATATGGGTAGTTTTTATCTTTTCCGTTTCTGTTTTGTTTTCACCGAAGTAGTACAGGGAGAAGATTTTCTTGCCTGTTGTGATGGGTTCGAAATTATTCCTACTCTGATGTATGGATGATGTTTTGATTTCAACACCCAACGATAGCATTCTGATGTATGTATGTATGATGTATGGCAGTGAAAGCTGGGTATTGCAGAAGAGACATAGTAGTCTTTTGTGTGTTGGAGAGATGCGTTACTTATACGGAGAGTTTGTAGTAAGACACTGTCTGATCGTGTGAGGAATGAAGATGTGCTGCAGTTGTGTAATGTGAGGCAAAAATGTTGTTAGTAAGGTGGAGACTAATATTCTTAGGTGGTGTTTGGCCATGTTGAAAGAATGAGTTATGAGATGCTTACTAAGAAAAAAATTGTCAGTCCAAGTGGCAGGAAAGAAAGGCAGAGGAATGCCAATGAAATCATAGGAGGATCAAATTCAAGAGTGTCTGCATGAGAAAAAGATTATGAGTGTGAAGTATAGAAGATCTTGTGTACGTCGTGTGATGAATGTCTGTGAAGCCCGAATTGCCGCCCCGGTGGCGCAGTGGTCTAAGCGATGGCCTCTGATCATTCGTCCGAACGGGGTCCGGGTTCGAATCCCGGTGAGGCATGGATGTTGTGTTTGTCTTACGGCACTGGCTCTCTCCCTTCCCTGGAACCATTGACCCTAAATTAGGGACGGGCGACTGCTTATAGCCCATTGAGTTGCTCACGGTGGTCGTTAAACCTCCAATCAAAAAAAAAAAAAAAAAAAAGAAGCCCGAATTGTGTGTCAAGATCTCTGTAAATGGAGAAGATTGATATAGCAACAGTAAGTAAATAATTAATCAGTTAAAATTTTATCTGGTGGTTCTTTGTTGAGCTAACTTGAATCTCAGAGAACAGCTTAGTGTTATTTATGTATGTATGTATGTGATGGGTTCGAGAAGTTCGCATATATTTAAATCTAATTGCAGGAAGGAGAGAAAGAATGATATTTTCCGGGTTATGACTGATTCTGAAAATGAAAACTTCAGACAAATGCACGACGGAAGGCATTCAATACACATTGAATTCCAGTATAATGTTATAACATATAGGTGTTGACAGCAGTTGTCCTTTGGTACTATATTGTGGACATACGTCGATGATCTGTGAGGATTCTTGAACATTCTATTTTATTCCAAAGCACTTCATCGTTTCTGAAACCGAGGAAAGGGTTTCCAGAAATTCTTGAAATTTTGCATACACCTTTTCCTCAGCTGATGCCAAAAGAAATTAAAAAACACACAAAAAAGTTTTGAAGACCCCTGAAGAAAACATTCACCTAAGCAGCAAAAGAGAAATCTTACCTTATATGGTCATACCTTTGTTCTCCATTTCACGCACGTCACATTTTTAATAAATTTTTTTCGTAAACAAAAATGCTCCAAACGTAAGATTCCTTTTTTTTTTTAATTATTAGTATGTCTTATTGCTCCTTTAGCAGTAGACCTACTTCTTTCGTCCCTTAATGGCAGGAGATGTTTTGGAGTAATTGCCGACAATGGCAGATCGCAATGACCTCAAAAAAAAAAAAGCCATGATCGTCGGTGCACGTCTTGTAGGAACTTCAGTAATTAGAACTTTAGAACTGTAGAAACAGTAGGTGTAACACGAGGAACTGTATCGAAGATTATGACTACCTATCAAAAAGGACACGGAGTTGCCTCCAAACGTGCAAATTGACATCATCATTGGTTCGCATCTTGCAGGAGCTTCAATAACTAGAATGGCAGAAATAGTAGGTGTAACACGAGGAACTGTATCGAAGATTATGACTACCTATCAAAAAGGACACGGCGTTGCCTCCAAACGCGCAAATTGGCATCATCATTGGTTCGCATCTTGCAGGAGCTTCAATAACTAGAATGGCAGAAATAGTAGGTGTAACACGAGGAACTGTATCGAAGATTATGACTACCTATCAAAAAGGACACGGAGTTGCCTCCAAACGTGCAAATTGACATCATCATTGGTTCGCATCTTGCAGGAGCTTCAATAACTAGAATGGCAGAAATAGTAGGTGTAACACGAGGAACTGTATCGAAGATTATGACTACCTATCATAAAGGACACGGAGTTGCCTCCAAACGTGCAAATTGACATCATCATTGGTTCGCATCTTGCAGGAGCTTCAATAACTAGAATGGCAGAAATAGTAGGTGTAACACGAGGAACTGTATCGAAGATTATGACTACCTATCAAAAAGGACACGGAGTTGCCTCCAAACGTGCAAATTGACATCATCATTGGTTCGCATCTTGCAGGAGCTTCAATAACTAGAATGGCAGAAATAGTAGGTGTAACACGAGGAACTGTATCGAAGATTATGACTACCTATCAAAAAGGACACGGCGTTGCCTCCAAACGCGCAAATTGGCATCATCATTGGTTCGCATCTTGCAGGAGCTTCAATAACTAGAATGGCAGAAATAGTAGGTGTAACACGAGGAACTGTATCGAAGATTATGACTACCTATCAAAAAGGACACGGCGTTGCCTCCAAACGCGCAAATTGGCATCATCATTGGTTCGCATCTTGCAGGAGCTTCAATAACTAGAATGGCAGAAATAGTAGGTGTAACACGAGGAACTGTATCGAAGATTATGACTACCTATCAAAAAGGATACGGCGTTGCCTCCAAACGTGCAAATTGGCAACATCATTGGTTCGCATCTTGCAGGAGCTTCAATAACTAGAATGGCAGAAATGGTAGGTGTAACACGAGGAACTGTATCGAAGACTATGACTACCTATCAATAAGGATACGGCGTGGATCAAAACTTCGCGTTTATCATCCCGTCTTATTTTAATACAGCTACGTTGGGAAGTACAGGGTGTTCCGTTTAGACGTATAATAAAAGGAAGTATTATAAATTCCGAACCTACCACAATTTAGTAGCGACACGTATTGTTCCAGATACACAAACTGAGAAATTTTTTCACATGTCTATTAAACTTCAACATGAGCTCCAGTGGTGACGTGGCAAACGTCCAACCGATATTCTACCTTAGCCCACGGGTTAAGAAGAATTTGTGGTGTCATGTTGTTAATTGCAGCACAAATTCTGTCGCGTAAGTCTTTCATATTCCCACTGGTGTAGCCGGTTACTTCCTGATTCGCCTATTCTTGTTTGGCCTATTCCTGCTACGTCGAAAAGTTAATAGGTTCCGCCATTTTAAGCGAGGAAGGAATTCTTGATTCGCCTATTCCTGTCTCGCCTAAAACTTTCACCTGCTAGAGGGGAGAGATTCACCTGGAGCAAACTTCTTTTTTCCCCCATTCTTGTTTCGCCTATTCCTGCTGCGTCGAAAGTTAATGGGGCGAGAAAATACTATTACATTATATCGCTTAAGCTTTGACTGAGTGATTTTAAAAAAAGATACATCTTTACCTCCCGTGTTTTGTTTTAAATCGAAACACTAAATCTTTCGTGCGTTAAAAAAAAAAAAAGGACAATTTTTCCCGTGAAAAAAAAAAAAAAAAGCTTGTTTCATCCCTAGGGTTTGAAACTAGTTTTATTTCTTTAATCGAAAAAAAAAAAGCCAAGTTGAAAACAAAGCTGAGCAAAACATTTATAATTTAAAAAAAGGGAGGGGGGGGATGCTGTTACATTATTTCGCATAAGCTTTGACGGAGCGATTTAAAAAAAGATACATCTTTACCTCCCGTGATTTTTTTTTATTTTTTTTTTTTATCGAAACACAAAATCTTTCGTGCGTTAATGTATAAGACATCAAATGCTGAGTAAAAAGCAAAAGAGACCATGGCAAAATTGTTTACCTCTTCGGTTCAAAGGCCAAGAGTACAGAACTATCTGGGAAAGAAGGTAGCAAAGTTGGGGCTCTACATCTTTATTATTATCTGAGCCTAATGTGCCAGCTACTTGTCCAGTTCTGGTTCGGAGGGCGGGTGGATAACTAAAATTTCTGTGACACTCATAACAGAATTAAGAAGTCACTAAAAAAGCTGATGTATGGTAGCCACAGTTTAATTTATGGCGACTTAAATGTTTTTTACCACTGCATGTTGAGTCAAAAGACCCGCACCGTGTACAAAGAGGAGTCAAACGCTAACTAGTTTTTTACTGTCATGATGCTAGTAGGTTCTCAGTAACCTGAGGGGAATATAATAATGTAACTGATATATCCTCAGACTTTTATAAATATTATTTCCTATGTGCACATACCAAATATTATGCTTACCACTTAAAACCTACAAATAAGACCTAAGCTTATGTCCTTTGTAAGCTGCTCAGAATGAATATGTTGTTCTGTCTCATTTTATTTTTTATAGTCTCATTTTATTTTTAATTCTCTCAATTTTTTTAATTATATACATACTTAATGTGTCTAACTTAAAATTTATAGCTTTTAATTTGCAAAAGTACTCTTTAGCCTAAGTGCCTTGTAAGCATAGGGCATAACGTGCTGCCTTTTAGCTTCATCTCTGGTTTCAAAAATGCACTCCCAGTGTTGTTACGGCTGGAAAATGGTACCTAGTGGAGAGTTCCTCCATATCCTACTTTCGTTTGTAACAATTTTGTTTTCTTATAAACAGATAGGGATCTTTCCAACATGGGGAATTTTTATGACCGGAAATTTCTGCTACTAGGATTTACACATGTGAACATTCAATAGCAATGAAAGCAGGGCATTTTCGGAAGTGGCTAATGTCCGGTGGGCTCATGTCGTAGTCGGTCAAAGGAGTTGGGCTCGTGTCCGGACCCCCTGGTCCTATGGAGGCATGTACTCTCTTCGTTTTTGGCCGAAATAGAAATCCATATTTGATTACTCCTGTTTAATTTTTTGAAGAAAATTTTGCTACCTTACAATATGTTCTTGTCCGTAATGTAAAAAGCTTATCGTTTACCATTATAACAAATCTGTTTCTACGGTTTTGAAGTTAAACAAACAACAAGAGTGAACACAAGGAATCCCATTAAAAAGATTATATATGTTAGTTAGCATTTGGGAGGTTAACACCCCTAAATTTAAACTTTTCCAAACTTGCAAGTGCGTTGTTCGTCGATTGGAAGCGTTTTCTTGTGATTTAAGTTTGAGCTTTTTAGAGCCCATGAAAAATATTATGTATGTTAGTTTTCATTTAGCGGGTTAACACCCCTTAAATTTAAACTTTTCCAAATTTTTAAATGTGCTGCTCGTTTGTTGATAGCGTTGTCTTTTGTGATTGAAATTTGAGCTTTTTGAACCCATAACAAAGGTAATTAATATATATAAGCTTAGGTTTGGGAGTAACCCCCTTAAATTTTAACATTTCTAAAACAAAGTGCAATTTTTATACGGTCCATAAATATTTATGTGATCATTTTTTCTAGACTAGACCGAAAAAGTCCTCCGACGTTACATATTATCTACAAATCATCCATAGCGGGCAAGTGTCCGGTTGGGCAAATGTCCGGTGGGCTTTTGTCCGGACCCCGCATCAACATCCCTCTATCTTTTACTCTTCTTTACCTTTCATTATCAAAGCTTTCTTGAATTCTACCGTACACCCACATAACCCTTCCCCCACGCCTCACTATAGTTTCTCACGATTTTGATTGGACGACATATTTAAATACCTTAATCACGCTGACGACTACCTCTGACGATTACCTTCTGTTTATTACTTTTTACTCAGCATTTGATGTCTCCTACATTAATGCACGAAATATTTACTGTTTCGATAAAAGAAAAAAATCACGGAAGGTAAAGATGTATCTTTTTGTTTTAAATCACTCCGTCAAAGCTTATGCGAAATAATGTAATAGCATCCCCCCCCCTCCTTTTTTTTAAAATTATAAATGTTGTGCACAACCTTGTTTTCTACTTGGCTTCTTTTTTTCGATTAAAAAAAATAAAACTAGTTTCAAACTCTAGGGATAAAACTAGTTTTCTTTTTTTCACGGGAAAAATTGTACTTTTTTTTTTTTTTACGCACGAAAGATTTAGTGTTTTGATAAAAAAAAATCACGGGGGGAGGGTAAAGATGTATCTCTTTTTAAAATCACTCCGTCAAAGCTTAAGCGAAATAATGTAACAGCATTTTCGCCCCATTAACTTTCGACGAAACAGGAATAGGTGAAACAGGAATAGGAGAAAAGGGAAGTTTGCTCCAGGTGAATCTCTTCCCTCTAGCAAGTGAAAGTTTTAGGCGAGACAGGAATAGGCGAATCAAGAATTCTTTCCTCGCTTAAAATGGCGGAACCCATTAACTTTCGACGTAGCAGGACTAGGCGAAAGAAGAATAGGCGAATGCGGAAGACACGAGTGTAGCGTACACCTAGTCTTCAACAAAACCCCACAGGAAAAAGTCAGGTGGAGTTAGGTCTGGTGATCTGGGGAAGGTGGGGGGGGGGGGAGGATGGACATGCGATGAACGTTAATCCTCTCCCATAGTGAAGTGGTCATCCAAGAATGTGCAGACTTCATTGGCAAAGTGCGGGGGAGCCTCATCTTGTGGGAAAATTATTACTTCAGGCAACTGAGGCACAGCGTATTCCTGTAACATGTCCAGATATGTTAGTCCAGTTACAGTGGCTTCCGCAAAAATAAAGGGACCGATGTTTTTGTCCTTCATGATTCCATATTAAACATCGCATTTGGGAGAATCCTGTTCGTGTTTATGAAAAACGTACGGATTTTTAGAGCTCCAGATGCGGCAGTTATGTCTGTTTACTTTTCCATACACGTAGAATGTTGACTCGTCTGAAAAGCATATCCGGTCCAGGGCTTCAAAAACACTATGCCCGAGATGTCCGGGGCATATAAATTATTGGCCTCGGCAGGTAAAAAAAAATCTAGGTTGCCCAGTCCGGGCAACTAAATTTAAAAATAAAAAAGTTTGGAATAGAATTTCTTACTATAAGAAAAAAGGAGTGTCGTCGCATGTCGTGTTTTATTTCACTACTAATCACCAGAAGTTGATTATTGTTACGGAGTGCCAAGGACAGTAGAATATCACTTCTTTAAGTACACTGCTGGCCACCCAAAGTGCAACACCTAGAAGGAAGCATCCGATTGGTCTGAAATTCGCAGCATGCGTCGCCCGCGAGAGGACATGCAAACGATTTGCGCGCCTGCACGTGGCATCCATCGTGCAACAAATCTTCACGGCCCACCAGGTGTCACTGCTGCCGTGGCCCGCCTGTTCTCCCGATATGTCGCCCATCGAACACGTCTGGTCTCTGATCGGCAACTGAGTGGCCCGGCAAGCACCACCCGCGGCCACGCCTGATGAACTATGGCAACGTGTGGAAGCAGCCTGGACCGACTTACCCCAAGCCCACATCCAAAGCCTCTTTCGTTTGATGCCGCGGCATGTAGCGGCCGTTATCGCCAGCCATGGAGGCCACACGAACTATTGATGTCTGCGTGTTCCGCAAGTCGCACGGGCCTGTAAGCTCTATCGTTTCATATTTGTATCTGTTGTTATGTGTCCAGTAAATCTGGCTTTGCTATCTCGTGTCCTTCTTGGTGCTGCATTTTGGGTGGCCAGCAGTGTATATTGTGCTGTAAGTCCAGAAATTGGAAACATATATAGTTTTGCTCCAGATGTTGTTTATAGACAGCGACGGGATGCATGTCTCTGATGAACCTAGCCTCTGGTGTTTTGTGAAAAGGGCGAAAACTTAACAAAAAGACCATGGCAGAATTGCTAAATTTCTCAAATACCAATTTCATCATCCTACCATTTCATACCAATTTCGTAGTCACACCATTTCATGCTAATTTCGGCATCATCAGTCATCGTCTTAAAACTTGACACACATGCTTTTGTGCAGGGAACATTTTTAATACAGACCCTTAAAATGGAAGTATTAGGTGTGCAACTTAATTCTCGGCCCCTAACCGCAAGCGATCATAGAACGTCGACAAATGCAAATAGCTGTGTGCGATAATGGCTGATTGCAGCGCAATCCAACAGCTTTCCAGGCAACCGTAATCGCTCACAGCTGTAGTGACAGAAGGGACGAAAGTTGACGGTGAAAGTAATGTCGTTCGAGAAGCAACATTTGAGACAGTGCCTCCTGTTCGCGTTTCAGCTGAAAACAAAGTGCCGCGGAAGCCCAGAAAATGATCTGTGCTGCTTTGGGTGAGGCTGCTATGTCCTACAGTATGTATAAGAAGTGGTTCCAGCTGTTTAAGCAGTGAAATTTCGATCTTCGTGATGCAGAACGTCCGGGACAGCCACGGAAAGTTGACGATGAGGAATTGGAACAACTGTTGGACGCGGATCCCTGTCGCACACAATCAGAGCTCGCCCAGGAACTCGGAGTAACACGGCAAGCCATTGCAAAGCGCCTGCACAAGCTTGGACAGATTCACAAGGAGGGCCGTTGGGTGCCCCACCAACTCACAGCTACGAACAAGTCTCGCTACAATGTTGCTGTGTCCTTGCTCTCCAGATTCAAGGAGAAGGATTTCCACCACAAGATTTTGACCTGTGATTAGAAGTGGATCCTCTGCGATAATCCTAAGCAGCGCAAATCGTGGGTTTATCCAGGTCAGCCTACCACCAGTACCGCCAAACCGAATATCCATGCCAGGAAGTTGTTGCTGTGCATATGGTGGGATCAGCGCGGTGTCGTACACTATGAGTTGCTCAAACCTGGTGAAACTGTCAATTCTGAGCGTTATTGTCAGCAACTCATTCGTGTGAGTGACGCAATGGAGGCGAAAAGGCCATACACCGGCAAGGGCAGAAGGTCGATCCTGTTGCTTCAGGATAACGCGCGTGCTCCCACCGCGAAAACGACTTTAAACACGATCACCGACCTGGGATGGGAGATTTTGTCCCACCCGTCGTATTCTCCAGAATTAATAATTTTTGCACATACCCATCTGGGCATGTAACTTTCCAGACATTTTTCAAGCCCTGCTGTCTATAGGAATGTATCGTCGGCATCAGTTAAATTTTCAGTATTTCAACTCAATACGTTCTGGTTTCCGAACGGAGCTATAACTTTGCACGGCAGGCACCGAGAGCGGCATCAGACAAAAAGACGATTCGGAGTTGCCTACGGATAACGTGGATGTGTTCAAACACCGAACTTCACGGTGCACCAGGCCATCTGCGAATACCGCCGACAACCTTACCTTAGGCTCGTTTCACACAGACGGAATGAATCCGACGAATCTATAAAACCGACCTGCAGTGGGGTTTTTGGGTGGCTTTCACACGAGCGGTTTTATTTTAGAGCGGAGGAAAAAAACGCTCGACCGATAGGCGGGAACCAAATGGCTAGCTCTTTGTGTTGTCAGTTTCTAGATTGTGTCTTCGTTCAAATGCAGTATTTGATGCAAGAACTCAATGCATAACATGTTTCAAACTCATGAAAAAATAATGTATTGAATATTACGAGTACCTATGTCGATGTAAAAATGGTTTATGTCATACATTTGCTACATTTACTGTAGATTACTACAGTAAATGTAGCAAATGTATGACATAAACCATTTTTTCGGAGCCAATGTTCTATGAAACCGTTTACCGTGTTGAAAGATACATACACGGAAATACTAAGAAACATTTGTAAAGTGCATTAAAACACACACACACACACACACTTTTACAGAGCATTTTGAAGAACACTTGAGGAAAACTATGGAAACACAGAATACCTTAATAACCTTTTATAAGACGTTTTTGAGAGCACTTTCACAAGGCTGTGTGATCATTTCGAAATAATTAACTCTCCTTATATGTGAAACTTTAAATTTCAGGCAATTATTGGTGTGAATTATTTATCAGGTGTGAATTTTTTGATGCGGGCTGTTATTTCTCCATGCAACATGTAACAACGGATTTCGAAAGAAATCTTAATTCACACATAAAATGATTAAATTTGTTGTTCTGGATGAGGATGTTTTTTTTTTTTAATTATTTACTACATTCTCTTAGTTTGTTTAACTGTTGAAAGACACAGCATGGCCATAGGGTTTTCGTTACTTTATTCTGGAAGCCTTCAGACATTTTTTTTCGTTTAACGCACACAGTTAACCTGTTTGTGAAATTTGACTTCTTTCTTGAAAGACAACTCCCATAACTCTGAAGTTCCGACAGTCGTTATACCATTGGCGTTTCTACATTTATTTACTATCGTACGTTTCTACATTTTATTTTCGTCACTGCTGTTTGCTTAAAATACTGTTTTGCATAGTTACCACATTTTGAAGTCATTCACTCCTACACAAAAAATGGCAAAATGTGGCAATTAACTTCTGCAGTACTGTAAACCATTACAATGCTTGTAGAAAATTGCTGGCATCATACCTACACTCGAAATATGGTGATTATGCGCGAACTATGAGAAAACAATTATACTAAACTTGAAATTTAAATAAATGCAGAAAACGCTGCTATTTCCATGAACGAACAAGATTTCCAAACATTGTGAGTTTATGCATTATACCTGACTTAGAATAATTTTCTCTGTTGATAAATAAATGATCGGAGTGAATGTCAGGTACAAGGGCAAGGTATATATTTTTTTCTTTCATTACAGTGTGTGAGTGGAGGCCCCCACCAGGTGGAGGACCAGGACTTTAGCCCCAAAGCCCCCCCTCCCCTCTGATAGGGACAGGGAAAGCCATACTCATACATACCTGCCAACTAAATTTAATGAATATGCAGAAGATTGGCTTTGAAAAATTCAGAAGATTTTTTTTACGTCAATTTGTCTCACGATAAAGTGATTTAGAACTCATACTGCTTAAACAAAAAAGGAATACAGGACACTTATCTTTATTTTTTTGGTGTGTTTTTATTGAAGGGGATTTTTATTTATAGTAATTTAACAGTCAGCTAAACTTCTTACAGTGGCCTTTTTGGATTTTTTTAAGAATTCTTTGGAGTACTCTTTTTGAAAACAAAGTAAATTTTCTTTGCATTTAATTAACAGAAGACTCTCAAGCGATTCACCTGACATTAATGATCGAAACATTGTGCGATTTTTTTAACCAAAGAAAAAATTATTTTGCGTTATTAATTAAATGGCAAATACACCCTATAATTATTATTTCACTTTGGTGTTCTTTCAAATGACGAGCCACACTATTTTTCTCTCCTATCATTACTGGAGCATTGTCTGCTCCAAAAGCAATGCAATTTTTGAAAAGTATCCTGTGCTTACTAAAAACATCAACTGTAGCTGAGAACCCTGAATTCTGATATCAGAGCTTTCACTATTTTAGATAAATGGTGTAATTTTCAGATAATTAATACTTTTTTTTTTTAACACCATGCATCAATTCTCACAAATTTCCAAACTTCGTCACTTCCGTTTTTTGGAAATTTCCCCCACTCTTATGTTAAAATGCACACACGTTTATGAGGGTGATGACATTTAACAACTACATAGGAGTGGGGATCACATCGCGGGGGAAAATACAATTACTGAAGAAATCTTCGCTCCGTCTGACTTCCGTTTTCGGAAATGTACCCAACATTTTCAAGCTGAAATACAAATATTTATGGAATAAAATGATTTCTAATAATAACTGAATTACGATTACAAGAAAAATCTTATCTCAGTCTACTTTCCGTTTTCGAAAGATGGAATTCCTGGAATTAGCGTAACAATCCTCCCAAAAGTTCCCCATCCTCCCAAAAGTTCAGTTTAGTTGTGCCTCGATCTCGTGAATGGTCCAAATGATAACAAAAAAGACGGAATTCCTGGAATTAGCGTAACAATCTCGTGGCCGAAGATTACGGGGAAATTTTCGGCCGGCCTAACTTCCGTTTTCGGAAATCGTTGCCTACAATTTCAAGCTGAAATTATGAAATGAAATTATATTTAACAACAATACTGAACAGAAGCAACATCGCGAGAGGAAAAAAATACGATTACGGGAAAAATCTACACTCCGTTTATCTTCCGTTTCCGAACGTTTAAAAAGACAAAATAACTTCCCCAGACGGAATACGACCCTCCGCCCTAACTAATACCCCGAAAATTCCTTCATTTTTGCATCGATCTCGAAAATGACAAAAAAAAAAAAAAAAAAAGGGTGGGGGTGGGAAAGGGGACTCCGCGAATCCACGGAAGGATCTCACGTACGAACTAACCGCTGAATCGATTTCGAATGGCGTAAGATTACGCTAAAATATAGATGACCGGTAAATTTTAACTTTTGGTGCAAAATTAGCACCGATTTCGTCAAAATCGCAATTTTTTTAGCAGAATGGTGCAAGAACAACGTTTTGGCGCGGGCTGGTGCAATTGGCGCAGGTCTGGCAGCCCTGAGATTAAGACTAGTAAGTTATTGCTGCGCTTTTCAACTTTTTTTGTCTTACAAAAATTAATAAAACAGGTTATTTTTCGCAAAAAACGCAGAAATTTTTCGAACGAAAGAAGAACGCGAGTTTGGTCACAAGATCGGAAGAATGTATAAAAAATCGAAAGACTTCTGCCAAAATCGGAAGAATTGGCAGGTATGCTCATATATTATTGTTGTGAAATATCTCTGCACAAAGACAAGTACATTCGGAATTCGCTTACCGATGATGTTCCTTCATATTCAGTGAAATTGTCGAACTCGTTGTACAAGATTCTGCAGATATCATTCCAAGCATTCTTTTTTTTTTTTTTTGATGTTCCTATCCCTGTAATCTTCCGACGATGTATCCCAACCTTGTGGGCGCTTTTCCACTTCCAAAATTAATAATTCAATATCAACATTAATAGCAGACATGATCGACAGAGGTTATGGCGCAAACTATGCTAAAAAATCAGAGTATTTCTGTTGAAAACTAACAAAGCACACAAGCCCAAAGCGATTGACAATCGACCTCGCTTGGCAGCATTGCTTTCGGCCCCTCCCCTCTGACAAGAGTGATTGTTTTATTGCCTAAGCGGAGAATCCATTCACCGATTGTGTGAATGTCTTGCCTTACATCTGTGTTTCTCTAAATTTGGACGGTATCGCAGTCGGTCGGTTTGTAGCGAACCCCGTGAAAGCTCAGCGGCTGCCGGATCGGAGTTTCTACCGACTCCGCTCGTCTGAAAGTCTCGGTATAACTCTATAGCCGGCTCCAAAAGAGGCGGTTGGACAGCTGAATAATTTATTGCTTTCGCGGGAAGAACCCGCTTGTGTGAAACGGGCCTAATGGGAGAGAGCAACAATAAGAAGCGAAGCAGGCGGTACTGAAGTCAATGCTATCAGGCAGTACTGAATGCTATCAGGCGGTACTGAAGTGAATGTAAGAGATGTATGGCACTGAGCGAAGAGGTACCCATCAGGCGCACATTATTAACCTTAAATCATTTAGAAAGGATTGTATGGGCGAGTTACCGAGTATCATAATTCACAATCTTTTTCCATAAAAATATTTTTTGCCTATTTTCAACTTTTCCGTTATGCAAAATTGTTCCGCTAGAAGACGTGGACTTATAAGATGTTTCCTTCTACGTTTCTTCCTTTAACTATTCGATTTGAAAATCTCTTTGTCTGATAGTTTCCTTGTGCTATGAGAAAGTTTTTGTGCGCCATTTGTTAATCTTCGTAACATGTAACATGGTGGAACTGAATAGAAGTTTCTATTTCTGAATGTTTTATCGATTGTAGAAGCCGGTTGATTGTTTTCCAAACCGGCTCTATTGTCTTTAAATACTATACGTAAATAGACAAAGTCATTGCTCTTTACACGTTTTTCTTTAATTAACACACAGCAACCAAAAAATTGTATTCCGACACCGCTGGGATCGAACCCCAGATTTCTCGATAACTAGCCGAGTGCGTTCGCCTTACGCTAGGGTGCCAACAATCCACGGCGCTATGTGTGTTTATCTGTCAGCATCTGACTTCACAAATCCGTAGGGATGGGCTCAGCAACTGAGACGTCACCATACGCTACGGTGCCAACAATCCACGGCGTTATGTGTGTTTATCTGTCAGCATCTGACTTCTCAAAACCTTAGGGATGGGCTCAGCAACTGAGACGCATCCATCTGGTGGGGCTTAAAAGCACAAGTTATTTAATTATAGGTAATAAATCCAAAGTGCGAGAGAAATGGTGAAAATCTTCCAAATACGTGGAGACAATATAAATAGACAGTCATCGCTCTTTCCACGTTTTTCTTTCACACACAGTAACCGAAAGATTGAATTCCGACATCGCTCTTTCGACGTTTTTCTTTAATTAAAGAAAAACGTCGAAAGAGCAATGATTTTGTCTATTTACATTGTCTCCACGTATTTGGAAGATACGTGGAGACAATGTAAATACCTTTCTCCATGAAGATACCTTTTCTCCATTGACTTTGAATAGCTTTGATAAATTTAATTCGCCACAGAACGGATTCAAAAGACCTGCTCATTACAACCGAAACTCGGTGTCATCTTTCTTGTTTTTGTTCTGCTACCGAAGCTACCGAGTACGCAACGTGGGAAAATGTACTCCATATTGAAGTCGGGTAGTGACTGATTTACCTTCAAGGAAGTTGTCCGAAAAGTCACCCATGTGCTAAGGCGGGTATGTCATGTGTGTAACCTAGTTCAAATCGCGCACTGCAGTCAGTTGAAAGGGATATAAAGTGGTAGTCGTTGCCGTGAACATCATTGCATGTCGTCTTTCTGTCTGTGGTTGGGACGCCTAAAAGATGAACAGCCACATCCGATTAAATCGGGAACTTTTGCTTTACGAGTTCGAACTCGGCCATAACGCAGCTCTAGCAACACGAAACACTTGTCATGCGAAAGGTGAGGGTTCCGTGGACTACAGCACCGCAACCAGATGGTTCAAGAAATTTCGCTCAGGTGACTGAAACCTCGATGATCAGCCAAGGTCAGGTAGGCCGCGAACCGTGAATTTGGAGGCCGTGCGCCAGGCCGTAGAGGGAAATCCGACAACCAGAACACGGAGATTAACAGTCGAGCTGGGAATATCAGAGACCACCGTGGTTGTTCGCCTTCAGGACCTCAGCAAGGTCTACAGTATCTAGCGCATTGTCCTTCAAGAACTGACGCCAGCTAAACAAACCGCCGAGTGGAAGTGTGTACTAAACTGCTTGAAAACCCACGTTTCACCAAGAGAACTGTTACGTGCGATGAAAAGTGGGTCTATTTCCGTAATCCGAACACAACGAAAGTGTTTGAGCCCGGGCAAGCTTTCTGAATCTGTTGCTAAACGTGGGCGCTTCGAGCACAAGGTGATGCTCTGCGTCTGATGGAATTTCGAGGGGATATTCTATTACGAATTTGTTCCATATGGTCGGACCATCAACGCCAACCTTTACTCTGGACAGATGGAGCGGATGTTTGCCGTTTTGGAGGAGAAGTACCCGGCACTAGTGAACAGAAAGTGTGCTCTCCTACAGTAGACAACGTTTGGCCTCATCCCGCGCACACCCAGCATATAGTCCGGACCTTGGCCCGTGGGATTGTGACTTTTTCCGGACCATGGCCCACTTACTTCGCGGGTGGCACTTCAACAACCAGAAGGAGGTGGCAGCTGGGGTGAAGAAGTTCTTCGCCTTGAAGAACAAGAACTGGTATCGTCGCGGAATCGAAGAACTGGCAGACATTCAGATGGGTAAAGTCGGTGCAACACGATGTCCTATACTTTGAATGCTAGTCAGCTTTCGTCGTAAAGGTACGTATGAAGACATAAAGTGATCCAAATATTGCAAAACTTTCGACTCACCCTCTGTAGAATCGAAGAACTGGCAGACAGATGGCTAAAGACGGTGCAACACGATGTCCTATACTTTGAATGCTAGTCAGCTTTCGTCGTAAAGGTACGTATGAAGACATAAAGTGATCCAAATATTGCAAAACGTTTGACTCACCCTCTGTATTAGGTTTAGCACTATCAAAAGTAATAGTTGACGTCGTTGTACGGAAGTAGAAACTTGCACAGCAGACGGTATTATCATCGGAGTATTTATCGTTGAGTAAATGCATGGTCTCTTAAACTTTTACAGTGTTTTAAAATTTAAGTTCGAAAGCGACTATTTCCGTTGAAACTAACTTTTACAATAAATAAATTAAAAAAAATAATTTAAATAAATAAATAAAATATCCGGCATAGGAACTAGAAAATATAAGAACATTTTTTATTCCGTGACGTGTGAGCTCTCTCGGACCATCTTTGATAGCACCTGACATGCGATGCAGGGGAAGGAACTGTGTAGACCCCTCGCTCACGTTCCCAAACTGTATAAGTTCGTCCTTGCAAACTATGCAACTTTTGTAACGTGCTGTGAGTGAAAAGCTTCCTTTTGATTTCTGTAGTTATGTTACAGTGGTAACTATAGGAAAAAAACGTAACGACGTTACTGTAGGGTGTTAATTCCCAGAACTGATATTATATATCAGTTCCGGGAATTGATGGATTTTGTCAAAATAATGAGTTTATTGTTGTTGATTGGTTGGTTCATGAAAACTTAGCGTTTACAGAAAGGCGATGAGCATCCATTGCATTACTGTGAGGGCAGCTGCAAGCCGAAGCCCGTAACGATTACGATGGGGTTTTTTTTTTTCAGGGGGCAGCTGCTAAGAGCCGTGTCGTCACGTGATCTCGCGTAGTGGCGAACGACCGTTGAGATGGGTAAGAGCGCAGATGGTGCGATTGGAAATCCCTATTGTCTGAGACGAAAGAGGAAACTAAATAAATGAAGAGTTTCATTTCCTTTCAACACAGAATTTGGAATAAATGTTTAGGGTGCATGCAAAAAGTCAAAAATAGTAAAAATAAAATTTATAGAAAGCCCGAACACAACATAACGATTACTTTGACATTTTAAAAAGCAAAATAAAAATTACAATTATTTTTCTCTCACAGACAACCATAAGGAAGTCCTCGGGTCCGTACCGCCCGTCTCGTGAGGGAGTTTGAGTACGAATTTAAAGCGATATACATCTATGAGCCATTCCATTATGACCACCCACAGCCTAGAGAAATGAGCGCACCTGGAGACCGAACGGTGGCGCAGGTGAAGTTCACAGCGCAGTATATATACAACCCGAGTATCGGCTTTCGGTTAGTAGAGTGTTCGGAGTCAGAATGGGAAAAACAGCCGATTTCTCGGAGTTTGATAAAGGACAAATTGTGATGGCAAGGTGCCTCGGAACTACGATCTCGGAAACGGTGCGGCTTGTAGTTGTTCGCGTGCCGCCGTAGTGAGTACGTATCAAAAGTGGTGCACAGATGGCCAAACGACGAACTGTCGTCCAGTCGTGTGTCGTCTACAGCTCATTGATGCCAGAGGTGAGCGGAGACTGTCGCGCATTGTTCACAGGGCCACAGTGCGATAAATACGGAGCTACAACAGCGGTGATCAGGGCAAGGTGTCACAGCACACAGTTCATGGAAGCCTTCTGCGCATGGGCCTGCGCAGCCGAAGACCCAGCCAGGTTTCCATGCTCACTGCAAGTTATTGCCAACAATGCATGAAATGGGCCCAAGATAATCGAAATTGGACCATGGATAATTGGAAGAAACTGGGCCTGGTCTGACGAACCAAGATTCCTGGTGCATCACGTAGACGGCCGAGCGCGGATACGCCGGATTACCAACGGAATCTTTGGCTCCTGGACGCACTGTTGGGCGGAAACACGCCGGCGGCAACTGTGTTATGCTGTGGGCGATGATTTCTTGGGGCACTTTAGGCACCATTATCCCAATAGCACAACCCCTGACAGCTGTGAGGTATCTGAACATTGTTGCGGACCAAGTTTACGCATTCATGGCAACTGTGTTCCTTTCTTGTGATGGCCATTACCAATAGGATAATGCGCTATGCCACACTGCCAGAATCGTCAAGGAGTGGTTCGAGGAACATACTGGGGACTTTCTGTTAATGCCCTTACCTAGAGCCCTGCAGAGGCAATATTTTTAGGCCCGGGCCCACCAAGTTAATGTTAGGCCCGACCCGACCCGGCCATTCAGGTCCGGCATAGGTTTTATTTGCGTAACTGTCGCTTGCTTTAACACAGACGGTATTTGTAGTGTAACTTTTTGGACTAACTCGAAACTCGTGTAAAAAGAGGGCACAAGTAAGTTAACCAACCCACCAGTAACCAGAAATACGGCAAATGGAATAAATAGTATTCAGTGAACTTAAGTAAATTATCGTCATTTCATAATCGAACCCTTCGTTGGGTCAGATCACTGTTTTTACGAGTCAAGTGCTGTCTTCTTTAACACTTTTGCCCAGAACATAATATAAATTGATGCTCAGTTACACACACGCACACACAATAACATGCTTAATGGTTAATAGTTAATACAACAAACTCTCGTACGCAGAATATGATTCCGTTCTGTTGGCCCGACGTCTTTGATTTTAATTCTTCAGGCTTAGGATATACACTGGCGGAAAGTGAAAAAAAGAACACCAAGAAGGAGACGTCTGATACCAACGAAATTTATACAGCATAATAACGGAATACAGAGGATAACGTGATCAAAACATTATGGCAAAATACAACTGTATTTGCTGGCAAACTGAAAAATAACATTTCCATGTAACATGGTTAGTACGAGGTTGAACCGCCATGAACTGCGTCACACTGTACAATTCTGGCATGGAGTCTGTCGTACAGATGTTGGATGTAAGTTTGGGGTATTGAGTTCCAAGCATCCTCAACCTGGGCGCGTAAATCGGGGATGGTCGTGGCTGGCCGTGGAGACTGGATAAGTCGTTGTCCCATAAAATCCCACACGTGCTCAATGGGGGACAAATCCGGTGAACGTGCAGGCCATGGAAGTTGTCTCACACCCTGAAGTGCATGTTGCGTTGCACGTGCCGTGTGTGGGCATGCGTTATCTTGCTGTAAAACACCACGATAGACCGACAATACAAATGGCACAACAACGGGCGGAATGATGTTGTTGATGTAGGAGGTACTGTTTAACGTACCCGGTACAAACACTAGTTGTGTACGGGACTGATAGCTGATCACTCTCCACACCAGGAGACCAGGTGTAGGCCCTGTGTGTCGCTGGCGGATGCAAGAAGGGTGGAGACGCTCCCCTTTTCTTCTGCGAACACGCATACGGCTATCGGAGGCTCCCAAGCAGAATCTGCTTTCATCGCTGAATACGACAGATCGCCATTGCGTTCTCCAGTGCAGACGTTGGCGACACCACTGCAGCCGTTCCTGACGGTGGGCTGGAGTCAGAGGTACACATGCCAGAGGCACACGTGCACGTAGTCCTGCATCCAGTAGACAGTTGCGGATTGTTCGCACATTCACCTCAGGTGCAACGGCAGCTCGGATTTGCGTCGCAGTGGATGTTCTGCTTGACAACTCCGCCATTCTTATGCGTCAATCGGTCCGCTCATCAGTCCGTCTGTGACTCCCGGTTCCACGTCTTCTCGTGTGGGAATGCTCCTCGGACCATCTACGCCACCATCGTACCACCACCGATACTTCCCGTCCAATTCGCTCCGCAATAGGACGATACGACCACCCGGCCTCGCGGAGTTCGACTAGACGACCTCGCTCAAAGTCCGATAACTGCTGAAATCGTACACGTCTTCCATGTCCGGGCATTGCAGCTTCTTCAGGGTCTTCGCACGTGTCCGTACGCCGACGGCTGATTACATTCACTCCGCTGTATATTCCTTAAATACCACCGACGATAATTTGCATATTATGCCGTGCTGTGGCGTAAGCACTCACCGGTTGGTCCCGAAATTAACATCACACCTACGTAAACTCGACCCCATTAACCTATGTAAATTTCATGACCGTCCGCCAATTCCTTCTTGCCGCCCCGGTGGCGCAGTGGTCTAAGCGATGGCCTCTGATCATTCGTCCGTAAGGGGTCCGGGTTCGAATCCCGGTCAGGCATGGATGTTGTGTTTGTCTTACGGCACTGGCTCTCTCCCTTCCCTGGAACCAGTGACCCTAAATTAGGGACGGGCGACTGCTTATAGCCCATTGAGTTGCTCACGGTGGTCGTTAAACCTCCAATCAAAAAAAAAAAAAAAAAAAAAATTCCTTCTTGGTGTTCTTTTTCACTTTCCGGCAGTGTAACTCCCAAAATCCAAATGTAACACAATTTTCCGATTGTTTTGCTCCTCGAACCTCTAATTTACCTAATTCAATATTCATCCATATTTAAAACAAAGCAAGTAGCAAATCAAAATTATAAAGACAGAGCCTAAGAATAGTTTACTAGCGCATATTGAAGCTTTAATTGATTCCTAATTCCTATAAATGCAAATCATCGTACGGGGCAACTGTTTTTCTGGTGTAAACTTCCGAAATAAATGGAATATGGATTCAAAGGGGAGTGCGATTGCCAAAGATCGAAGACGAAAAGACGCGCGCAAAATGAATAAATAAAAAATAGCACAAAGCGGGAGAGAAGAATGATTGCGAGAAACAAGAAACATGATCACGGGAAGGGAAAGACAGATACTTCAAAAACAGAATGACCTAAATTTATCAACAACCTGACTACACGGTACACATGCAAGTGCAGGCCCGCCCAAGCCTGCCTAGAAAATTGTAGGCCCGGCCCGTAAGTCTTAAATTACAGACAGGCCCGGTCCGTGCAGGTCTCTACCCTGGCCTCCAAATTCACCTGACATGAACCCATTCGAACATTTGTGGTTCGACTTGGAAAAGCGGGTTCGCGCTAAATCACCACCACTCCAAAATGTACGGGAACTGGAGGACCTGCTGTTGACATTATGGCACCAGGTACCCCAGGATACCCTATCGCCACCTCATCGAATGGATACCTCGCCGAGTGGCCGCTGTTTTGCGGGCTAAAGGGGGTCTTACAGCTCATTAGGTAGAAGGTCATAATGTAACGGCTCATCGGTGTATATATACAGTATCATCATCATCATCATCATCATCATTGTCAACCATTATCAATCCACTGCTGGAAGAAGTTCTCCCAAGTTTCCTCCACAACGGTCTGTCTTGTGCCAGTCTCCTCCATGTCACTCCCTGCATACTTTCGAATTTCATCCACCCATCTCCCATGTGGTCTTCTTCTGGGTCTTTTCCTGTCCCTTGGAATCCAATCTAAAATTTCAGCTGTCCATCGATGCTCTGTCCTTCTGGCAGTATGTCCAGCCCATTGCCATTTCAGGGATTTAACTCTGATCATGATGTCTTCCACTCTAGTCATTTTTCGGATCCACGAGTTCCTCTTCTTATCTCTCCTGGTTACACCAAGTATGCACCTCTCCATGCTTCTTTGAGTTGTCTGCAGCCTTTGTATGTCTCTTTTAGTTAAGGTCCACGTCTCTGCACCATACGTAAGCACTGGAAGGATGCATTGATCAAACACTTTTCTTTTTTAAGACATAATGGCATATTGCTCTTGAAAATTATGCTGTTTCTTCCAAAAGCTCTCCAGGCAAGTTTTGTACGCCGATTAATTTCTTCATCAATGTGACCCTCACTTGATATCTGCTGTCCAAGATAAACGTATGTGTCTGTTATCTCCAGCTTTTCTCCATCAATCGATAAATCTTCATTTCTTGTGAAACCATTGAACATCACTTTTGTCTTCTGAAAGTTCATTTTTAATCCCACTTCTTTACTCTTGTCAGCAAGTTCCTGGATCATACTCTGCAGCTATGATGGGGTAGTTGCAAAAATGACTACGTCATCAGCAAAACGAAGGTGGGTTAGATAATCTCCATTAATCTTTATCCCTTTGTTTTCCCAGCTCAGCGACTGAAAAACACCCTCCAATGTGGCGTTAAAGAGCTTGAGATATGGTGTCACCTTGTCTCACTCCCTTTCCAATTTTTATGTGTGTTGTATTTTCAAACAGCCTAATCTTTGCACTTGCATTTTCATAGATGTTATTAATAATATTAATGTATGCATCTTCAATACTGCAGGTTTTCAGAGCCATTGTAACTGCTGATGGTTTCACCGAATCAAAGGCTTTTTCATAATTGATAAAAGCCATGCACAATGGAAGTTCATATTCCCTCGCTCTTTCAATTAGTTCTCTCAGCACGTGGATATGATCTATTGTGCTGTAGCCACTCCTGAATCCAGCTTGTTCTCTCGGTTGAGCCATGTCCAGTGTTACCTTCAAGCGGTGTGAAAGAACTTTAGTGAAGATTTTATAAACTACTGATAGGAGGCTGATAGGTCTGTAGTTTCCGAGATCCTCAATGTCACCTTTCTTATGTAGCAGGATCATTGTAGCGGTGTTCCAATCCTCAGGAATCTTTCCTTCATTAAGGCATAGAGTGAAAATTTGGGCGAGTACTGTTTCGATTTCTCCACTTGCTTCTTGTATGATGTCTACAGTAATTCCATCTTCTCCTGGAGCTTTTCCTCGCTTCATGTTCTTGATTGCATGTGCAACTTCTGCTGGAAGGACTGGAGGAACTCTGGTACTGGTATCTTTCATGATGTCTGGAGTGCATGTATCATCCCTTTCATATAATTTGGAGTAGAAATCTTTCACTCTTGTCAAAATTTCGCCTCTATTTCTTGTTACAGAACCATCTTCTTTTCTCAGTGCCATAATCTGTTTTCTTCCCTTACTGAGATGTCCCTTTGCTATCTTTAGGCTTTGGTTGTTTTCAATTGCTTTCCTCACTAGTTCACAGTTGAATTTTTCTTACGTCTTCAGTGATACTTTTTCTTACTGTCTTGCATAGCTCTATATATTCCACTTTGGAAGTCACATCTTCTTTAGTTGTCCTCATCTCTCTTCTTTTTTTGCATCAACATTTTCGTTTTTCCTGATAATTTGTTTACATGCAACTTTTTCTTAGACCCATCTAATTTTGTTGCTGTTTCCATAAGAGCTTTGGTTACTTTTCTGTTAACTTCAGAGATGTCCACTTCTTCCGATGTTAGGCATTCTAAAGCAGAGAACCTGTTCTTCAGTTCCAACTTGAAGGTATTATGGCGTTTTTTAAGGTTGGTTATGTCAATAGATTTTGTTTGTCTTATGAGCTTGCCACGTTCAAGTTTAGTGTTGAGGTGCATCTTACATCTCACCAATCTATGGTCACTGCCTGTGTTGAACTTGTTTAGCACACTGCAGTCTTCTATGACGAATTTTTTGTTACACATAATAAAATCAATTTCACTTGTCGTCCCATTTGGATGTCTCCATGTCCATTTCCTGTGTGGCTTTTCTTGAAGAAGGAGTTCAAGATGAAAAACCCTTCTGCCTCTGCAAACTCAACGAGAGTATTTCCACGCTGGTTTCTGTTGCCGTGACCGAATTTACCTACTGAAGTTTCATTCTGTTGCCGTTGCCCTATTTTTGCATTGAAATCTCCCATAATTATTTTCAAGTGCTGCTTACCTTTATTATTTAGATGACAAATTTCCTCATAAAATTCTTCAATTTCTTCTTCAGGATGACTTGTGGTGGGTGCATAAGTTTGAATAATCTGAGCCTGGTATCTTTTCGAGAGTTGGATACCAAGTCGTGCAGCTCTGTCAGAGGAACTTTCAACTTCTACAACTTTATCCTTCAGTTTCTTGTTTATTATAAATCCAACACCACTAGTTCTGCCAGTATCTGTCCCACGATAGTAGAAGAGATGTCCACTTTTCAGTTTGATGAGATCTTCTCCTTTTCTCCTTACCTCACTTAGCCCCACGATGTCCCACTTGATCCTTTGTAGTTCCTCTTCCAATTCAAGAAGCCTTGAATCAGAAGATAGGGAGCGTCCATTATACGTAGCCAAGGTCAGCATCAGATGGCAGCCTAGTCCGGTCCTCCGGGGATTGTTAGCACCCTCTGCCTTCATGTCGCACTGGCCGCTGCCTTGGCCAGGTACATTCCAGCTGCCGGAGACTGAGGGCCAAGATTTCAGTTGTGGAATCAACTTATATATACAGTATATATGCACTCATTGTCATAAAAATCCGCGCACCAAGAAGGAGGTGTTGGATTGAAATGCGATTTTAGTAGTGAGATGTTACATACCAAGGACAGAAGTGATTACAATATCACAGCTGCAGGACGATTTCCCGCGGACATACGGTACACATTCCGGTCAGTGTTAGTACCCGGTCGGACTGCCTCGTGCACGGATACATGCGGTGATGCGGTCCGGCATGGAGTCAAAGAGACGTCGTACGTTATTATCCTGGGACAGGTTGACCCACACTTCTTGCAACTGACGCTCTAAATCACGAACACTGGAACATGTAGAAAGCTGGCGTCCCAACTGGTCCCACACGTGCTCGATGGGCAATAGAACAGGTGATCTGGCAGGCCAAGGAAGCGTCGAAGTATGACGTAGACAAACCTGTGAAACTCTAGCCTTGTGCGGACGAGCGTTATCTTGTTGGAAAATGGCTCCGGGCCGCCCCGCCAGGAAAGGCAGCATACGGAGCCGCAGGATCTCCTGTTCGTAGCGCTGGTCTGTCAACTCTCTCGGATCACTGAGAGGGAAGTCCGGCTGTCATACGCGATGGCTCCCCATGACCATCACGCCTGTAGTTCGGAACGTGTGCCGCTGTACAGTGAGGTTGGAGTTGTAGCGGTCACCTGCGGTCCTCCGCACTCTGACAAGGTGATCGTCCGTTCCCATACAGAAGCGGGATTCGTCGCTGAACACTACACGTCGCCAGTTCGTAACATTGCACGTTGCTCGCTGCTGACACCACTGCAAGCGACGCTGACGATGGTCAAGTGTAAATGGCAGAAAACGTAAGGGCCGTCGAGAGTGCAATTCGTCTCTGCCAGGCGTCTGGAAATGGTTCTGGCGGACACAGGAGTCCCTTGTACAGCTTCCACATGTCTCTGGATATTGGAAAAGGACGTCGTCGCATCTGCGCGTGCCGCTGTCATGATCCCACGGTCCTGTCTGCTGGTGGTGTATCTTGGTGCCTTCCCGTCTCCATTACTCCCAGCACGATCGCACCGTACTGTCCAACCGGTTTACTCTCCACCGCACTGTCAAATGGCGGCCGATTCGGCGGGGCCAGCCCCCTGCCTCTCTCATCCCAACGATACGGCTTCGTTCAAACTCCGTCAGTTGTCCGTACGCACATCTACGGCGGTTCCTCGGCATGTCTATCGCTCAGGGATCTCACCTGACTCTTACCGTGTACTTCGGCAAGCATGAGGAGTCCCCTGCGCGGCGCCTTATAGGCCGAAAGGATTGCGATTGCAGCGCCGGTGGTGTACGTGTACGCGCGGGCACGCGGAATCGCTCGAAACTTTAATCATTTGTATGTCTGCATTCCCCGTAGCTTTTCGCCGTGTTTCGCGTTAATCGCGCGGTTTTTTCTTGGTGCGCGGATTTTTATGACAATGAGCGTATATGTATTTTAAAACAAAAGTTTTTTTCTCAGTATTTATTTAACTATTTTTTTTTTTTTTTTTCGTTTTGTGACCTTTAAAGATTTTGGACTTATTCCCCCTTGGAGTATTTTTTTCCGGGAGGCTTACACCGATGAACCAAATCCATAGACCCCCACCCCACCCCGTTTGGAAATTTCTAGCTATGCGCCACTGTAGATGACCAAAGTACCAGTGCCTTTTTTGAGTTGAATGACCACCTTTTTGGGGTACTTCTCAGCTAACACAGCCGCGTGGCGCAGTGGTCTAAGCGATGGTCTCTGATCATTCGTCCGAACGGGGTCCGGGTTCGAATCCCGTGAGGCATGGATGTTGTGTTTATCTTACAGCACTGGCTCTCTGCCTAAATTAGGGACAGGCGACTGCTCACGGTGGTCGTTAAACGTCCAATCAAAAAAAAAAAAAAAAAAAAAAAAGCTAACACAAGTCACCTGACCATAAATTAATAGGCTTCAAACCCACGAAAAACGTTTTTGGTCTGGGAAAGTAAGAACTCCAAGTATCCAGCAAACTTGCATCTCTTTCTCAGAGACCAGAAAAAAAAAATTATTACTGTCTGCTCATGATTGAAATCCTTAAGACAGCATGCATACTTTGCGCATCATATGTTTTTCTACGGCATAGAAATGCTGTAACTACTGTTCTTCAAATGACTACTCGAAAAATTTGAAATTCTATCCTTCTGTACAGGGAACATTCATCTTCCATATTGTGCCAAAGCATACTACCATTTTTTACTTTGGGAAGGGGGTGGGGGCTCCACCACCATCACCTATTCTAAGGAATATAAGTAGTATCCTGTCTCTAATACTTTTTTGGGGGAGAGGGGCGCTGGTTCCCATAAAAGAATGGAGCCAGTGGTATCAGACAGACACACATGGGCGTCCATATAGGAGGGCAGGAGGGGCATTCGCCCTCCCTGGAAATCGGACAATGCCCTTTCTGTTCTTGGAGGTACTACAGAGATTTTCACGATAACACTAAATTTGATTGTTAATTTTCTGTTGAACTTCTGAATGCGTATGTATGTTTTAAAAATAGGAAAAACGTTGGAAACTTCCACTAAAAACGGGAAATTTACAGAAGACAGTAATAATGAAATTTCCTATTGCATGCTGAAGTACAGCGTACATACGTACAGTATGAAAAAGTTTAAAAAGCGAAGAAATCATAAATCTGCGATCCTGCTGAACAAAGATCTCTCGAAACTTTTCTCAGAAATTTGTCTAGAGGGTAATTTTTCATTCTTGGTGACCAATTGAGTAATCTCTGAAATTTCGTGGCTTCGTGGCACAAGTGTCCAAAAGAAATCAAGAGAACGATAAAAATTTTCTTAACTTGCTGCCTAATTCCATTTGTCCATCTTTTTTTATATGGTTTTTGAATCTTCTGGTTTTTTTATTTTTTTATTTTTTATTTTGGAGGTTTAACGACCACCGCGAGCAATTCGATGGGCAATAAGCAATCGCCAGTCGCTAATTTAGTGCCACACTGAAGGGAGTGAATCAGGGCCGTAAGAGACAAATGCAACATTCATGCCTCACCGGGTTCGAACCCGGACCCATCTCGGACAAATGGTCAAAAGCCAGCACTTAGACCACTGCGCCACCGGGGCAGCCTTCTAGTTTCCAATTAAATTTGTGTGTTGAGTGTGGGGTAAAAACGGTTAGATAACAAAAAGGCAGAGTGGAAATTTACATATGGTGTTTGTTATATGTTATTCGTAGTTACAATTTCTGTCCCCCCCCCACCTGAAAATTAAGCTATGGGCGCCCATGCAGGCATACCACCCATGCTTCATCCGGGACTCGAAACGTTGTCCATCTCGAGCAACTGATCAAGAGCCAACGCCGCAGACTACGCATCCACCGGGACGGCGTATGTTCTTTCGGTGAGCGTGTAGTCTGCGGGGTAAGTACAGTATAAACACACCTAGCAACTGAAGTATAAACTTTGAACAATAATCGGTTTGCGCTAGTTAAAGCATCATCTTCTATTCATTAAAATGACCAAGTGATTCCAACAAATAAAAGCCAGAAATCGTCAGTTTTCCAGATACCATCACGAAAATTATTTAGAAATCAAATTACTCATTTATTTTAATTGTTATACTATGGCGACGGTCTTCTGCTTCCTCATATTTCTGGCGTCTGAGTTCGGATCCAGGATAAGACATGGACACTATATTTGTTCCGACTGCCCTGCCCTTTTTCACTTCGCTGGAAGCAGTGGTCCGAAATTAAAGGAAAAAAACCCAAATATTTCGATAGTCTCACTGCTAAAAAGTTCACATGCGATAGAGCCAAGCAGAACCAATACTTTTTTAAATGTATTTCCTATTTTTCTAATGGACAGGTGGCGTAAATGTATACTTGTGTACGTCGCGGTATGACTTTTTCTAAGTGCAAAACCGAAAAAATATATTTTTTCTAATCCGATATATGTAGCGTGACCAAGATTATATATTGGGTTTTCGGAAAAGCCATGACGTATTTTGGCAGCCGATGGCGGTTGGGCGGTTTTGGAAGTACTAGAGGCATGCGCAGCTCTGTTATCGCTATGGCATTCGACAGGATGCCAGTTCTAGCTGGAGTCTAAAAGGAATAGTGAGCGATTTTGTTGATTTGCGGAGATTTGACATCAAGTTGAAGATGGAAGACCAAACTGTGCATTTTCGCCATATTTTACTGTTTTACTTCCGTGAAGGGAAGAACGCGCATCATGCTTGTGAAAAGTTGCGTAAAGTGTACGGCGATAATGCTTTATAAGAACGTCAGTGCCAGCGGTGGTTCGCAAAATTCTGTACTGGTGATTTTGACCTCAACGATGCTCCTCGGTCGGGGTGGCCCACCGAGGTTGATGACGACCAAATCAAGGCATTGATCGAGTCAAACCCACGTTACACGACACGAGAGATTGCAGGCACATTGCACATCCATCATTGAAGCGTTCACGACCACCTGAAGAAGCTAGGATACGTAAGCAAGCTCGATGTGTGTGTTCCTCATGAACTCAAAGAAGCTCAATTGACGGCGCGTGTGAACATCTGCGATATGCTCATTAAACGTGAGGAAAACGATCCTTTTTTGAAGCGACTGATAACTGGTGACGAAAATTGGATTGTGTACAACAATGTGCTGCGCAAACGGTCTTGGTCCTGACGTGCTGCTTCGCCTCAAACGACATCCAAAGCAGACATTCATCAGCGGAAGGTTCTGGTCTCAGTGTGGTGGGATTTTAAAGGTGTCATGTTTTTCAAGCTCCTACCACGGAACCAAACAATCAATTCGAATGTGTACTGTCGGCAATTGGACAGTTTGAACGAATGTATCATCCAGAAACGTCCAGAGCTCGTTCATCGTAAAGGTGTTGTGTTCCATCACGACAACGCGAGACCACACACGAGTTTGTTCACCCGCCAAAAATTATTGGAGCTTGGGTGGGATGTGTTGCCCCACCCAGCATACTCGCCTGACCTTGCGCCGTCAGACTTCCACTTGTTTCGCTCTCTTCAACAGTCCTTGCGCCGTCAGACTTCCACTTGTTTAGCTCTCTTCAACAGTCCTTGCGTGCTATAACGTTCAATTCAGATGAGGCTGTAAATTAGCACCTTGTATAGTTTTTCAACACGAAAGACAGGTCCTTCTATGAACGAGGCATTCTGCAGCTCACTGAAAGATGGCAAAAGGTTATCGAACAAAACGGGCATTATATCATTGATTGATCTTTGTTCTTTCTATCAATAAATGACCTTTGCAAAACATAGCTAAAATACGTCATGACTTTTCCGACAACCCAATAATTTTTCGTCGTGTGGAATTTTCTTCAGGATCATTAGTGTTTCATAATGTAATTAAGTGGAACATTTACAAAAAGTCCATTTACCGAAAGACGAAGTCACTACGCACAAAATTTTAGTGGAATCATCCTAATTAATTATTATTATTATTATTATTATTATTATTATTATTATTATTATTATTATTTATTATGCATTTTCCATACCTTTGGAAAAAAAATGCTTCGAAATAGAACTACTTCTTTGTATACGCCGAGGAACACCACAAAGCATTATCTTCCCAACGTACGTTTACCCTTATATAAATTCCACATCAGCTTCTTTACGCTTGGAAATAAATGCAGGCTCTTTTCTTCGCATGGTTGAAAGAAGCATTCTCACCTATGGACGAGTGTAGCAGAAAGGTACAAAAGAAGAAAAGAGTTAAAAAAAATACTTCTTTGAAAGCCATTTTAGTTTATGGCCACCATTTTGCTCAGATACTTACATACTTCGAGGAAGGTAACTGAAATTATAATGATAGCATTCCTGAAACATCCCCCTCTGGCGCATGCCGTTAGTTTGCAAGGGCAAATAAGAAGAAAAATGCCTCTGCTTCACAGACAAAAGAATGTTCTTTAGACCTGGCATTCATTCGTTCCGCAAGAATGAACATGAATGAATTCCCTCCACCGATGACTGTAGCTGAGTTAATAACTGCGCAGTATTTCTCCAACCCTGTGAATCATTAACGCATACACGTACAAGACAAAAAAAAGTGTAGGAAATAAAAGAAAGAGAATTAAAAATCACAATATTAAGGTGCCATTTCTAGCTGTCTCAAGCAGAACACTAGGATCGCTGTACTACGCATTATCTGGGTTCAAACTAGAGGGGGGATATTAGTAAAGATTTTTCAGACGATCTAGCGCACAATTTTTTCGTCGAGCAACATAACGTTTAAGGGTTCTCTATCACTTTGTCCGTGTTCATTTCGTCCACCGCTCACTTTGTCCACCGCTCACTTTGTCCACCGTTCATTTAGTCCGCAATTCACTTTGTCCACATTCATTTGGTTCTCAGAATAGACGGACACCTTGGAAATTTTCTATTTTGATGGAATTTTTGTTACTAAGCCGAATAAAAAAAAAAGGTCAGCGGACATTGTTTACATGTAATTTTTTTTCCGGTTTAAGTTTTTCGATTAAAATATAGCAGTTTTAAATGTTATTTATAGTAAAACGAGGAACTGAACTTTGAAGAGCTTTTTAACTCTTTTGTGTGGTGCGATGTCAATCATTATGACATTAATCAACAATTATTCCAATGGCCATAAATATGTTGGATTGAAGAGGGACAATTTAGAACCCCCCCCCCCTTCTCCTTAATGTAAAAAGTCTCTGTTTTCCTTCATTCACGCACACATCAAATTCACAGTAAATATCAATGTAAACTTATATGGATTTTTTTTCTCACTTTAAATAGCTATGGAACATATAGAGAGCGTTATATAGTTCATTCGTACGAAATTTAGTGATGCGGAAGTTATAAACAATTAATAATCAAAATATAAAATAAATATACTGAAATGCTAAGAACTATATGCAAACAATATACTAGACGTATTTCAAAATATTAAAAGATTCTCGCAAAACTTTGATTTATGTCATAGTGATTGACATCGTACCATACGAAAGAGTTAAAAAGCTTTTCGAAGTTCAGTTCCTCGTTTTACTATAAACAACATTTAAAATCGTTGTATTTTAATCGAAAAACTTAAAGCAGGGAAAAAAAGAAAAAAATTGTATGCAAGCAATGTCAGCTGATTTTTTTTTTCCAGCCTAGTAACGAAAATTCCATCAGAACAGAAAATTTCCACAGTATTCCATCTATTCTGAGGACAAAATGAATGTGGACGAAGTGAACAGCGGAAAAAGTGAACGGTGGACAAAGTGAACCGTGGACGAAATGAATACCGACAAAGTGATCCGTCACCAGGTTTAAGTTGTTACTTTACAAGCACAAGATAATAATAAATGTCTCACTCATCACGATATAAAATATATATCAACTGTTCTTTATACCACAACGAAAACAGCCATGAAAATTGAAAGCAAAGCCGAAAAGGTCTCTCTTTCTCTCTCTCCTGTAAAGGCAAAAACCGAAACAACAACACGGAATAAAACTTCCTAAATTTACCAATATACGTCAAGAAATTATCTTACGCTGTAAAATCAACTAATCTACTTCAGATCACGGTAGTACGTAATAACTCCTTGAAAAAGAATTTTTTTTTTTTTTTTTTTTTTTGATTGGAGGTTTAACGACCACCGTGAGCAACTCAATGGGCTATAAGCAGTCGCCCGTCCCTAATTTAGGGTCACTGGCTCCAGGGAAGGGAGAGTGCCAGTGCCGTAAGACAAACACAACATCCATGCCTGCCCGGTATTCGAACCCGGACCCCTTACGGACGAATGATCAGAGGCCAGCGCCTTAGACCACTGCGCCACCGGGGCGGCTGGAAAACAATAAAGGATGTTTCCTGTAAGACGATACAGGTTACGTTACTTCGATTTAAATCTGTTTGCCGAACCCTTAAGTTTCAAATTAAGTCATTGCTTGAAGAAGCTGCTGCAAAATAAAATAAAATAAAAAAGACATTAAATATATACCTTTATATTAAAATATATATATATATATTTCTTTTTTTCGCTGTAATTTGCCAACTTAATTACCCACGCGAATATCAGAAAATAGTAAACGGTCCCAAGTCAGAAATCAAGAGAATCGATTACTTATTAATTCAAAGTGCAAGTTTATTCAGTAAAGAGGCACGTCGAGGCGAACAACGGTAAAGATACACCGATGAGACATTGCATTATGACCACCTACCTAACAAGCTGTAGGACCCTATAAACAGTAGCCACTTGGCGAGGCACCGATTCGGTGAGATGGCGATAGCTATCCTGGGGTATCTGGTACCATAATGTCAACAGCAGGTCCTCCAGTTCCCTTACATTTCGGGGGGGGGAGGCAGGAAGCAACTCTTTCAAGTCGAATAACAAATGTTCGATTGGGTTCTTGTCAGGTGAATTTAAGGACAGGGCATTAACAGAAAGTCACCGGAATGTTTCTCGAACCAGTCCTTGACGATTCTGGCAGTGTGGCATAGCGCATTATCCTGTTGGTAATGGCCATCACCAACAGGAAACACAGTTGCTATGAATAGGTGAATTTGGTCTGCGATAATGTTCAGACAGCTGTCAGGGATTGTGCTATTGGGATAACGGGGCCTAAAAACATCGCCCACAGCATAACACCGCCGGCCTGTTTTCGCACAACAGTGCATCCAGGAGCCATAGCCTCCGTTCGTAATCGCCATATTACGCGCTCGTCCGTCTACTTGATGCACCAGGAATCTTGATTAGTCACACTAGGCCACTTTATTCCAATCATCCACGATCCAATCTCGATGATCTTGGGCCCATTTCATGCATTGTTGGCGATGGCGTGCAGTGAGCATGGGGACCCGGCTGGGTCTTCGATTACGCAGGCCCATGCGCAGAAGACTGCGATGAACTGTGTGCTGTGACACATTGCCCTTGATCACCACTGTTGCAGCTGCGGGTGATTTGTCGCACTGCGGCGCTGCGGTCAATTCGCGACAGTCTCCGCTCCCCTCTGGAATCAGTGAGCTGCGGACGACAAACTGCTGGACGACGGTTCGTCGTTTGGCCATCTGTGCACCACTTTTAATACGTACTCACTACAGCGGCACGTGAACAAGCCGCGCCGTTTCCGAGATCGTAGTTCCGGGACGCCGTACCGTCACAATTTGTCCTTTATCAAAGTCCGAAAAATCGGCAGTGAAAAAACTCTCAGTACTTTAAATTTCCCCGAAATATTGAGAGGTTGTTTTCTTTTCAAAAAATAACATTTAATGATTGGCCCCCTTTTTATTTGAGGATGTGTATCTTTTGCATTTATTCGCAGGCGAAAACTTTGTTCTCTGGATACACTGTTTCCCATATAAATTTCATATTCCACTAACCTGCTTTTTCAGTTTCGCCCACATTTTTGCTGTTTATAATTTAAACTATCATTTGTCTGCTTTGCCCGACTGCGGGTCCCTTCGGACCTCAGGAATCCGTCCCCTTTTCCCTCATCCATGGTTGGCGACTGACTACGTATAGTTCCTAGAATAATAATAAGCACACCGAACAAAACAATTAGTCACCACTGGCAGAACGTACCTAATAAAGGGTGACCGCGCCTTTTGCCTTGATAATAGCATGTATCTGGTGTGGTAGAGACTCCACGATGCTGTGGATGTATTGAACATCGATTTGCAGTCACTCGTGCGTCAATTGGTTCCGAAGTTCCGCCAGAGTACGTGGGTGTCTATTCCGGTGTTTCACCTTCTGTTACAAATGATCCCACAGATCTTCAATAGGATTTAAATCTGGGGATTTGACGGGCCAGTCGAGGTGAGACAGTGCTGCTCATTGTTCGTCGTGCCACTCAGACATAGCTTTAGCCCTGTGCACACGGCAATCGTCGTCTTGGAAGACAGGAGTGGCAATGTGATGCTGTTCCTGGAGATGTAGAGCAAAGGGCAACACTTCATCATTCAGAATGCGGAGGTACTCATGCTGATTCAAATTCATCGTCACTGCAACGAGAGGGCTCATTTCGTGGAACGAAAAATATCCCCAAAACATCACAGAACTCCTCCAGCTTGAACAACACCTTCGACATAATCAGGATTATGCTTCATCGGGCTTGCGATGCACTCGTTGCCTCCCATCATTAGAGTACAAACAAAAACGAGATTCATCAGACAAATTACTCGTTTCCAATCCTCCACAGTAAAGTTTTGGTGCCTCTGAGCACATTGATAACGTGCGACTTTGTATCTTGTTGTTAAAAGAGGCTTCTTCCGTGATACTCTGCTCCAGATGTCCATCGTATGCAGTTCTCGTTGCAATGTCTTTTCGGAAATAGGTTGGAGTGGACTTTCATTGACGGTTTGGAGCAATTGTTGCCTCGTTTGAAACCCATTTGCAGTTACTAGGCCTGAAACATGGCTGAGGTCCCTGTTGGTGAGAATCGTTTTCCGGCCACAGTTACGTCGCCGATTTTCAGTTGACTGCGCTGAACAGTACGCTTCGACTCACCAACAAATTGGGCGACGTCATTCACATTGTGTCCGTGTGAACGGCCAAACACGGTGGCTCCTTTTTGCCACTCAGTAACGTCTGTCTTACGAACCATATTGCAGACTATTTTCAACAAACACGTTGCTCTTCACCACTGCACGAGACAGAAATGATCCTGTTGACCACGTTACTGCTATTTATCTCCTAACAATGATATCACGGTGCCCTCTGTGAAACCGGTAACTTCCTACTATCATTTCTGTTAGGGGTGACCAATTTTTTGTCCAATGTACTTATTAACGGAAACGTACCATGTTATCAGTCGCAACATAATGCACTGATGTTCAAAATGAAGAGAATTTGCACATTTTGTCGAATTTCTGAAAAACTAATGGACACATTTGAATGAAATTTGGTGTGGATACACAGTTATGTAAGAGAAAAAATTATACCATATAGCAGTCATCCGTACTCATGATCGTCAGTAAGACTAATCAGCGCAGGAATGTCCAAAATCCACGTTGCAAGATCGAATATAAAATGACTCTAATATGGGGTATGGTCCCCTCTCACAGTCATACAGCTCTCACAGCGCGACGTCATACTGGAAACGAGGCAGTTGATGAGTCCCTGTGGCAGTCGGTCCCACTCCTGCAGCAACGCAGTTTTCAGCTCTCGGATGGTTCTCGGAGGGGGATAGCGAGCTGCAATTGCCTTCCCAAGAGCGTCCCAGACATGTTCGATAAGGTTTAGGTCTGGCGACCTGGCTGGCCAATCCATCCGGCGAATATCCCCACTTTCAAGATAATCGTCGACCAGGTGAGCCATTATGTAGACGAGCGTTGTCGTCCATAAAAAGGAACTGAGGGCCAACTGCGCCCCTGAAAAGTCGAACATAGGGCTGTAAGATCTCATCCCTATACCTCTCAGCAGTCAGGGAGCCTCTGTCAAACACATGGAGAGGTGTGCGGCCGTCCAACATGATGCCTGCGCAGACCATGACACCTCCGCTGCCATAGCGGTCCCTTTCTGGGATGTTGGAGGGAAGGTATCGGATCCCATGTTCTCTCCGGATGAAGATACGTCGAGAATCAGTGTCCAGGCAGAATCGTGACTCGTCTGTGAAGAGAACGTTACCCCACTGAAGTCTGGTCCAAGGCTGATGTCTGCACCATGCTAAACGCGCTCTCTTGTGTGCTGAAGTAAGCGGGACGCAAACAGCGGGTCTTCTGGCAAAAAGGCCTCTCTCATGAAGCCTTCGGGAAACAGTAACCCTTGAAACTCGGGTTCCAGTGGCGGCATGCAGTTCACAAGATAGCTGTGCAGCTGTAGCAGTCCTGTGGCGCCTCGCTGAAAGTGCCAAATAACGATTTTCATTGGCCGTCGTGGCTCTTGGACGACCTTCCCCAGGCTTTCTCGATATGGATCCGGTGTCCTTAAACTGTTTCCACAAATTGCAGACTACACTGGGCGTTACATTAAGCTCTGTAGCAACCTGCACTTGTGATTGCCCTTCCTTCAATCTACCGACGATTCTCCACCTCATTCCGTCATCAATACGTTCGTGACAACTCATTTTACCTGATTGCTTATGAAATTGAACCAGCCGCCCCGGTGGCGCAGTGGTCTAAGGCGCTGGCCTCTGATCATTCGTCCGTAAGGGGTCCGGGTTCGAATCCCGGTCAGGCATGGATGTTGTGTTTGTCTTACGGAGCTGGCTCTCTCCCTTCCCTGGAACCAGTGACCCTAAATTAGGGACGGGCGACTGCTTATAGCCCATTGAGTTGCTCACGGTGGTCGTTAAACCTCCAATCAAAAAAAAAAAAAAAAAATTGAACCAACTCCTGCAAGAAACACAACGAATGTCGCCGTGGAGTGCGAGCGAACTTATCGTGGAAAAAGCCACGTGTGGTTTTCATAACCCTCCGCTGTCACAGCTTCTCCCACTTCCGTATTCGACACTGCAAATTTGCATTCTTATTCGGCGGCATAAATTTGTACCTTTGGTTCGGAACTTTTTGTGAAAATCGACAAAATGTGCAAATTCTCTTAATTTTGAACACCACTGTATTATGTTGCCATCTAGATACAGAAATGTGCAGTGTTTCGTTTATTGGTTTTTCAGCTGTACGATAGTTTCATTTGGTCCCTTGAAGAACGTATAAACGGGGTTCCACTGTATATGTAACAAACAATACTCATTTACACCCCCTGGCGAGGAAAACTGTAATTATTTGAAGGAGGAAATGTACGCAAAATGTTCTTACCGGATAAAAGGTATCGGAGGAAAAAATCATTTTCATCAATCGGATTTTTATGAGTGAAACGTATTTTGAATTCAATCGCATCTTCATTTACGCCATTTAGCGACCATGTTATGCATCCGAAACAGACCAAAATGTATGAGATTTCGTACTCACAGTTCAAGCTACTCAAGGCAAAAGCAATTTTTTAAATCGATCGCATAGATGCAGAGATATGTTCACGGATGGACATATTGACGCTTTCAAAAGACGTGTTAAAAGTGGACGGAAGGCGTTACTATAGAAAAGCACATACTACATGTATTTCCGATGTAAAATCGCATTAGTCAACTGCTTTTTCAATTGATTGGGGGTTGGCGTACCACAGCCAGAGCTAGTGAAAATACGGAAGTTTTAAAAAACGGGCACTTTTAAGAACGGAAATCTCGTTAAAAGACTGACACTTACCGGCAACTTTGCTGAAAGTTATTTTCAGAAATTTTCCGTGAATTCACACCACTTATTTTCTACAGGGTAGCTATGTTGTCACCATTAGAAAAAAAAAAATGAAAAGAAAAAAGAAACAAAACGCAAGGTTATCTCCTTTACACATTTACGTTACCAAGCTTCACCTGAAGTCTATGTAGCGGCAAATGTTACAAAAAATGCCGGGAGAAATCTTCCACTTTGAATAGGACCTTCAAGTTTTGTAAATACGCAACACTTGATTGAAAATGGGTTCAAAAATTTTGATGCAATTAAAAAGACTTTTCACGGAACAGGAAGCAATAATCGAAAAAAAAAGTAAATCTTAATAGAATTTTATTATTTGCGCGAATTTCTTGAAAAGACGAAGAAACTAAAAACGCTGAAATCCGTTTTATTGGTGTAGTATTATAAACACTAGTACAAACACGCTAGCTTTCACCACCACGGGTGGCTTCTTCAGGCATAAGTATTCCAATGCAAAAACAAAAACAAACAAAAAACAGAGTTTCAGTTATGAATTCAAAAATAGAAGTTTGTTATAGTTATTACAGAACGTGCGCGTCATACTCGAGATGTGTGATTAGGAGCGCGCGTATTAATGAGCGTGCGCCATACATGTGGGAGGTCCATTGAAGTTTCCTCGTTACATATCCCGTGACTGGATAAGATTTCTATAGTTTCTCTGAGGAGGGTGGCTCTGGCGGTTGTGTATCGTGCTATTTTCTTTATTTGTCCCCAAAGAGGTGTTGCAGAGTTGTTGGCTACTTCACGCGCTAGTGCCGTAGTGAGAAGTCCTCTTTTGACATCTCTTTGATGTTCCTGGAGTCTTAGCCTCAGAGACCTCTTGGTCATGCCCACATAGTTCTTGTTTGTTCCGTCCGGGTACAAGAGGGGTATAGTGTATACTCCCGCATCTTCCAGGTCCACGCCGCCGTTTTTTGTTGATGCGAGACAAGATGCTATTGTCCTAGGTGCGGTAATCCCTATGCCGAAACCAAGTTTTTTTAAGGAATTTTTAGGAAATATGTGAAGCCTGGTACATACTGGCATGAGCCTATATATTGTAGTTTTTGGGTAGGGCATATGGTGCCACGGGATGCGAGTTTAGACTTTGTCTGGTGTATGATCTGATCTACCATGCTGGGTGAGTGTCCTGCAGAAAAGGCTAAAGATCTTAGGGTGTCAAGCTCGGCGTGAAGTGCGGCGTTGTCTGATGAGTGGGTAAAGCTCGCCTAGCCCTGTGTCGGAAAAGTGCTAGCTTTCTCTCCTTGGGGCACGATGAGGAAGGCAGTATGACATTAGGAACATAGGTAGGTTTGTAGTGGACACTAGTGCTGAGGTACCTGGATGGAGACTTCTTGACCAAAACATCCAGGAACGGTAGAGATGCATTTTCTCTCTCTCCATAGTGAACTTTATTGCAGGGTGTTCCAAATTGATTGTGGTGAGAAACCGATTTAGTTCCTCCTCGGAGTTTTTTCAGATGAAGAAAACTGTTGCGTAGAGGAAAGCAACAACACCATGAGGAACATTTCCAAATTAAGTACGCTCACACCGCGATTTGGTCACGTTGATGCATTATTTGTTTTTCACATCAGTGATTAAAGCTATGCGAATCTTCACTCGCATAAAGAAATCTCACATCAAAAAAGCCGGAAGCACATGTTTCAAAAAAAAAAAAAAAAAAAAAAGAGATAAGTACTTCTTCTCGAAAAATATACTCAAACAAACACCTTCTTTACATGCTCATGTTAGTCTCCCCCCTCACAGTGGTTTTGTGGTTGTAAAAAACATCACATTAGTTTTCTGGATGCAAATCATGTTTATTCTGCTTCCGGTATGTAGTAGCTGTGCTGTCTTTCTAGTTTGTATCCAGCTGCAAGTCACTGCACGCCTTCGGCCCTTTTAATACCAGCAGTTCTTTTTAAAGCTCGTCTCAAGCGGTTTAATAGATTGACGACAAAGGCAAGGACAAATCCGATGGGTACCCGTTCTCATCATAATCATCATCATTGTCAACCATTATCTTATCCACTGCTGGACGAAGGTCTCCCCAAGTTTCATCCACAACGGTCTGTCTTGTGCCAGCCTCCTCCATGTTACTCCCGCATACTTTCGAATTTCATCCACCCATCTCTCATGTGGTCTTCTTCTTGGTATTTTCCTGTGCCTTAGAATCCAATCTAAAATTTCGACTGTCCATCAATGGTCTGTTCTTCTGGCAGTATGTCCAGCCCATTGCCATTTCAGGGATTTTACTCTGATAATGATGTCTTCCACTCTTCTCATTTTTCTGATCCACGAGTTCCTCTTCTTATCTCTCCTGGTTACACCAAGCATGCATCTATCTCTCCATGCTTCTTTGAGTTGTCTGCAGCCTTTGTATGTCTCTTTTAGTTAAGGTCCACGTCTCTGCACCATACGTAAGCACTGGAAGGATGCATTGATCAAACACCTTTCTTTTAAGACATAATGGCATATTGCTCTTGAAAATTATGCTGTTTCTTCCAAATGCTCTCCAGGCAAGTTTTATACGCCGATTAATTTCTTCATCAATGTGACCCTCACTTGATATCTGCTGTTCAAGATAAACGTACGTGTCTGTTATCTCCAGCTTTTCTCCATCAATCGATAAATCTTCATTTCTTGTAAAAGTATTGTACATCACCCGTCATATAAAACGTCAAAACTTGAAATTTTTCTCGACTGAAAATGATACGGTCCTTGAAGCTGTGATCGCACCTAAGCATATTTGAATTTCTCGAGTTTGTTGCTTGCATTTAGAATTTCATTGGGTGTTGGTGTACATTTAACATTTCATCGGATGTTGGTGTACAAGGAATCCTCTCCGCGATTCCTTGAGTATATTAACGGAAAAATTTTGTTCCCACTTCTTCCGTCCATAGGACGGGAAATTTCCGGGAATAAGAGCGATTCCTGGAAATACCTGAGGTTTGATTAACTATTAAATTTCAGTTGTCTATCCGAATATCTGATTTTGAAGTTCTGTAACGAGATCGCTACAAAACTTCAAAATCACATCACTTGATCTTAAATCATTGAACTTGATCTTAAATTATTATACAGGTCACTGTATGATGTCTATATATCAGTTTGTCGACCCCTTAAGACAGAAGCTATTATAGCTATTAAGAGTAAATTTTATATTTAGGACTTTTGTTACATAATAAAGGGTGGGTGATTCACTCGGGACTGATCACTTATTATGTGGAATATATGAGATGGGGAATATACACTGAAGAGCAATTGAATTAGAGACAGCTGGCGTTCTGCAAATGTGGCGCTGTGGACGGCCCTGTAAACGGAAACGACATGGCGTATGCAGCGATCCGACAATATAAGGAGTGATACGACGGGAATCAGTAAGAGTCGGATGCAGTATGGGTAAGACGAAGGATCTAAGCGCATTTTATCGTGGGCAGATTGTCGGGGCACGACGAATGGGTCACTCCATCTCGGAAGTCGTGCAGGCACTGGGATTTTCACGAGCCACTGTGTCACGGGTGCACCGTGAGTACATCGAATCCGGTAAAACCATTCTTACAAGGGCCAACTGCCGTGGACAACAGCGTGTGGATGAGCGGGGTCATCGTCGGCTAACTCGCATGGTAACAGCGGATAGACGGGCCCACAGTGCAAGAAATCACTCGGCAATTTGACGCTGGTACACAAAAATGTGTAAGCAGCCACACCATCCAGAACCATCTAATCGCTATGAGGTACGGAAGCCATCGTCCCACGAGGGTACCGCTGTTGACCGCACATCACAGGGTGCAAAGATTAGCATGGGCGCGGGAACATCGCCACTGGACCCTAGACATGTGGGAAAATGTTGCCTGGACTGATGAGTCGAGATTCACGTTGGTGCATGCGGATCTCAGGATACGAGTATGGCGCAAACCACATGAAGCGATGGATTCTTCTTGCCAACAGGGTACTCTTCAAGCTGGTGGGGGTGGCATTCTCGCACGGGGACGGTTTACGTGAACTGAAATGGGACCCCTGGTACGTGTGACATGGTCCCTCACAGGTAAACGTTACCGAGATATCCTGGACGACCATTTGCTTCCCGTTTGTGCGTCTTCAACATCCCACTGGGGTCTTCATCCTGCAACAAGACAATGCACCGTGCCATCGCTCCCGATTTGTATCCGAATGGTTGGATGAACACTCCACCGACATGACCTCGCTTCCTTGGCCAGCTAGGTCACCTGACCTCAATCACATCGAGCACATCTGGGATGACATCGAGAGAGATGTTCGAGGCTTTGACTCCCTCCATCAAATCTTCGTGAACTGTGGGAGCTTGTTCAGGGGTCGTGGATCCGTATGGCTTCCCAACGCTTCCGGTGTCTTGTCGAGTCCATGCTGAAACGAATCGCCGCCGTCAACAGGGCGAAAGGTGGTGCTACACGTTACTAGACAGGCATCTCTGATTCAATTGCTCTTCAGTGTACGATGAGCGTGAAACCCAAACGGAGCGGTTCTTTATTCCCTGAGCAAGCAGTCGACATGTATTACCTGTGAATAAAATGTCTCCTCGGCAGCTGGATGGCACTGCACTGACGCGCCACCTGTCTAGTAGAGGTGGGTGAATAGCGTGTCTCCGCATACAGTGTTAGCGAGGAGGTCAAATGAAGATGGCGTACTCAAGTGAAGAGCGTGTGTTCATTGTGCGTCAGTACAGTGTAACCGGTTCCTTCAAACAATGACAGAAGGAGTTTCTGAAGAAATTTGATGAGCGTAAATCACCCACCACAGCCACTGTTTCGAAATTGGCGAAGAAGCTGGAGGAACGGGAAGCTTGGTGTGCTGTGTCCGGATGCCGTATCACTGGGCCAATCTTTTTTTAAAAACACGGCGAATACCGACCAATACTTGGAAATCTTGAATGAGTTTGTGAACCAGCTGGATGATCAGGAATTTGCAGATGGTTACTTTCAACAGGACGGTGAAACGTGACACACCTCCAATAAGAGCATGGCAGAAATTCGCAGCTTTTTTTCAGGATAGGAATATCTCCAAAGACCTGTGGTGGCCTAGGTCTCCCGACTTGAAATCCCAGATTTCTTTCTCTGGGGACTTTTAAAAAGCAAGGTAACAAGCCAAGGTCGATTGAGGAACTGAAAGACAGCATCACATATGAAATTGCTGCCATCGACGTCGCTACGCTACATCGCACATTCTCCAATATGGAGCGTCGGGTGAATATGTGCCTGGACGGTGGCGGTGGGTGCTTCCAGCATCTTCTATGAGACATTCCTTTTTGTCATTAATTTTTCCTTTTTGTCATTAATTTGATTCAAATGTGCCTTTGTAATCGTGAGTTAATTAACATAATAAGTGTTTAATCCCGAGTGAATCACCTTGTACTATAAAGCAGTACATTTCACCTTTTCTTTAAAGATAATTGAAAGTCATTGCCAGTTTTAAAAAGATATCAAGCTCCAAAGCGTTCTGTTGCTTCGAAAAATTACAATGGAAAAAAAATGCATAATTTGTAATAAATCCTCCTATACTCATCTGCATTAAGAGCAACAAAAATTCATCATCGCCCGATTAGAGTTCTGCATTATACGTGACTGTTCGTTTCGCGTCTTTCCGACTCAACGGGCCCACGCGCTGCTCCCATTGAAGACAAACCCGGTTCGAAATCCAGTAGGGGCAGAGGGAAATGATTAACTTTATACGTGAGGAATGTACAATCTAGAAAAATGGCTGAAAATGTCAAAATCGAAATTTTGACAAATTTCTGAATATATGCAGAAAAACCCGAAAGACTTTTCTGAAATAAACGGAATTACTGACAACAGAAAATCTATCAAAATATTGAAGTTAGAAGAAACGGAAACTTTATTTAGGGAACTTTTATTTACTATATCAATGAACGTGACAAAACTAGCGCCGTAGGACAAACACACCACACCACCTATGAATCTTCCGGGACTTGAACCCGAACCTAAATCAGACGATTTAGGTCTGACCACACGGCCATCTTGAAATGCTTTTTCCAGATATTTTTGTGGGACAAATTAATGTAATGAAATACTCACAGTAGTTACAATGATTTATAGATGATCCTAAAAAACTAACATAAGAGAGTTTCAAATTTTTAAGTATTGTATTTTCAAATTTCGAATATCTCAAAAAATCCTCTTATAAAGACAATATATCGTTTAACACTTTTTACCACGTCTTTTGTAAAAAAGATCGTGCTTATGTTACCAGTTTGTTCGCTTTCTGTCCGTCTTCCTGTGGGCACCGTATCTCTGCAACTAGCAGTCCGATTTGAAAAATTCTTCTTGCATTGGGAAGCTTGAAATGTGCGAATAATGATCCTTCATTTCGTTTTTTTTTTTTTTCTTACGATAAACAATTTCGCCGCTAGAGAGCGTTTATGCAGATGATATCGAATTCAAAATACATTTTATTCTATATATTTGCTTTTAAACATCCGATTCTCAAAAATTGTTTACTTTTCAGTTCCATGTATGTTGAAGACTATTTCACGTGTAGTCACTTTCTCAAGTTACTTGCAGATTTTCCGCTAGGGGGCGTAAAAGTAAATTACGTTTCTTCCGATATCTCGGCTTCTAAAACTCCAATTTGAAAAAGTCTATTTTGCAGCGGATATATGTAGCTCCAGATGCGAAATCTTTCCCATGTAGTTTCTAATTTTTGGTAAAAATGGTTTGGCCACCAGGGGCGTAAGCGTTAATTTCTGCTTCTGATGTACACTCATTGTCATAAAAATCCGCGCACCAAAAAGGAGGCGTTGGATTAAAATGAGATTTTAGTAGTGAGATGGTACATACTAAGGACAGAAGTGATTACAGTACCACAGCAGCATGGCGATTTCCCGCGGACATACAGTACACATTTCGGTCACCGTTAGTACCGCGTTGGACGGCCTGGTGCTCGGATACATGCGGTGATACGGTCCGACATGGAGTCAAAGAGATGCCGTTTGTTATTCTGGGACAGATTGGCTCACACTTCTTGCAACTGATGCTATAAATCACGAACACTGGGACATGGAGATAGCTGGCGTCCCATCTGTACCACACGTGCTCGATGGGCAAGAGATCAGGCAATCTGGCAGGCCACGGAAGCGTCGAAGCATGACGTAGACGGTCCTGAGAAACCCGGGCCTTGTGCGAAAGGACGTTTTCTTGTTGGAAAATGTCTCCGGGCCGCCCCACCAGGAAAAGCAGCACGTGAGGTCGCAGGATTTCCTGTACATAGCGCTGGGCTGTCAACGTCCCTCGGATCACTGCGAGAGAAGTCCGGCTGTCATACGCGATGGCTCCCCAGACCACCACGCCTGCAGTTCGAGATGTGTACCGCTGTACAGTGATGTTGGGATTGTAGACCTCACTTGCGGTCCTCCACACTCTAACATGGTGGTCGTCCGTAAAAAAAAATGTAACATCTTTATCATGAAGTCATGTATCGGTTTGTTTGCGTTTACACCGAAGACAAGGTCCATTTAAACATATAAAATTTCAGCCCTGGAAACGGTACCTGCCTTTTGAATTTCAGCAACCCCTCGAAATTTTCAGAAGTCGGCGCCTATGGACCGATACGGCTCACATCGAAAAAAATTTTGAGAATACTTTCTTCTAAAAATAATGCATGGTTTTCCCGCCAGGGGACGTATTTCATATCTTATATTTGTTGATATTTCTGCCGCTAAGAGTCCGATTTGAATTTTTTTTTCTTTGTTGGAGAGCGTTTCCGCTGCTTTCGGTGTCATATTTCTTGTTTTTTGTTTTTTTTTGTATACCTTAAGTTTGTTTCTAGCATTTTTATGGTTGTGTATGTCTTCTTTTGACGGCACCCTGAATTCTGAGTAAAATTGTCTTTCTCTATCTCTCCCGAACAGGCGGATTTACTTTGATTTACGCTGTTTCTAATCTTTTTTTCTTTCTTTTTAATAGGCAGCTTAACGATTTTTTTTATTTTCTCCATATCTAACATGCTGACTTTCATTTCAGGGACCCAGCAGGAGAAGAAAAAAGAGAAAAAGGCGAGGAGGGGATGAGCTTCGTGGTCAGTTGCTCAACAACGCAGTTGTTCCAGACTTCGAAGCAGAAGAAGATCCCGAATGGGACAACCGCGTGATGGTTGTAGCCACATCGTCGAGGATGCCCCCCGTCCCAAGCCAGCATCCTCCTATTACACCTCACCGCGGGGCGATGAGAAGTGATTCTTTCTCTCGCTCCTTGGAGCACATTTACAAGGGACCTCTGCACAAGGAGGTGCTCTATTCAGCTGTCAACATGAGTCGAAAATCTTCGTCGGACGAGACAGAAACTCCCGGTAACAACTTTAATCGAAGCAGAAGTCGTGTGTTCTATGATTCTCACCGGATGCAACGTTCTCCTGCGCCATCCCAGCCACAACAACTACCACCTGATGGTTATTACCCGAAAGCTACAACTCCAGCTGCTCCACAAGTCAATGATTCCGCGGATCTGAGCTCCCCTACTGCAAATCCTAGTCTTGTGCAATGGGTAGAATCTAAAGACACGAACGTTATAAACACCATCAACAGTGGATGGCACTCGTGCTTTAAGAACAATAACTACTTATTCGTAAGAAACGGCAGGGGGGATTACGCCTCGGTGACTTCTGACGATCATGATTCCTTGTACAGGAGTTACAACGTGGCGGAGAAAAAAATCACTGTGATCTCACCCTCGTGTGTAGAAGGGAATCAAAAACTATGTGTTGCTTTGCAGCCTGAGAAACCAAAGGAAAACGGGGAGCTTTCGATGAACGCCTCCGCAGAAATAGTACTTCCTGCAACGGCAGATACAAACAGAGAAACCTTACCATTGAGGAATGGGAATGCCCAGACTAATACTCAGTCTTCCAAGAAGCACAGCGTGAATTCACTGCCTAAAAAGTTTAAGGCTAACAAGTTTTTGACATCTGCGTCACCTGTGGTAAATGAAGTACGCGAAAATGGTATCAGCTGGGCGAAGAAGAAAGCAACTGCTCAGAAAGATTTGCCAAAATCTTCAGAGAAAAAGTCGTCTTCTGGTTGGCTGAGAAGGCTTAGGAGCCCGCATAAGAATAAGCAAACTCCGAAGTCGAAAGAAACTGCTTCTGCATCTGAGGCACAGACTCCGCAGGATAATCTTGATCGCGAGACGTGGCAGAATGGTACAGGGCCACATACTAGCACTCCGAAAGATGAGGTGGTCAGAAATGGAGCTCCACAGTCAGCTCCGAGCACATATTCCAGCTTGCCTTACAGAGGAAGGCACAGTGGTACCCCGTGGAGACCAGAGAGAGATAAAAACACCGCTAGGCGTAAACTTCCGTACTCCAATGACACTACTTCCTCTGACGTCGGTGAAAGAACAAATCTGGATCTCTTGACAGTGAGTTTGTCGACGCAGCCAAGTGCAAGTGAGCATGACTTCTTCTGGAAACACTACCCCGACCTTAGATAATGGAGAGGTAGTGAAAAAAGAGTTAAAATCCTGTCTCAAAAGGACGCACAACAGAAACGAAGGAAACAGGAGACTTTCTGAAGTACCAGCTGCAGACGGATTCGGAACACTGATGAGGAGATCAGATCGCAGCTCTTCGAAGAGCGAACCATCCATCAGTTCTAGGAGCAGGAAGATTTCCTCTTCAGAACAGCCACTTCTTACATCTACTTTATCACCTGTACCCAAGAAAGTTGATGCCACCTCGCTTCAAGGAAGTGAAATGGAAAAAGAAGAAAACTTGTCTTTAGAAAAGATTGAACGTCGGCCTGCAAGACGAGTGCGTAAGAGAGCTCCCGATCCACCTGTGGGCGCTGCTTCGACTGCGGTAAAACCTGTTGATAGGTGAGTACTATTGTAGAACTGTATATTTGAATAGATCTTATTTGATGCATGGCTTTCTAGTAATCAAAATGCTACTGCTGTCTTTGTTCGTGAGTAACGTGAATGAAAAATGAATGCTTCCATTACCTTCTGGAATCAAATACACTGAAGTAGCACATTATTAGGAACACCTACCTCTTAATGTGTTGGGCTGCCTTCAAAATAGCTTCGATTCGATGGGGCATGAACTCATCTATAGGTGCTGATATCGTTCTGCGGGCATGTTCAACAAGGTTGATGTGATGGCGTCCGTCAAGTGCTTAATGGTCGCTGGAGGAGGGTCTCTGTTAATGAGTCTCTCAATCTCATATCACTGGTGTTTATCGGGTTGAGATCTGGGGACGGTGAAAGTCACAGTCGTGCTCCTGGAACCTTTGTGTGACAATCCGAGCCTTGTGGCGCGACGCAATATTCTAGTGAAAGTAGCTCTCTCCATCAGGAAACACCCTGCACATGTACGAGTGTGCCTGGTCCGCAGTGATGTTAAGATACTTGGTGGTATCCAAATGGTGTTTCAGAGGTGTTAAGGAACCCAATGCTTGCCATAAAAACAGGCCCCAGATCATTACACCACCTCCATCAATTTGTACAGTTAACGCTAGGTAGCTGGGATCCATCGATTCGTTCTGGTGACGTCATAATATTCTAGCCCCGTTCATCGGCGTGTGTTAACTGAAAGCGCGATTTATCGGATTAGGTATTTATCGGATCGCGATTTATCGTCTTCAGGTATCCAGTTTTTGGTGCTTTCGTGCTCACTACAAACGAATCCGTCGGTTTAGCAGAGGCGATACATGAAGTGTTGCTATAGCCCATTCGTGTCAATGCACGAGTAGGTACCGATTCATCCTTTCTCGTTTCATCCTCTGTTCAAAATCGTGCCGTTTCATCCTCGGGTTTTAACAGGTGCGGCAATTCATCCCCTGCACACAGGAGTAGGTCTCGATTCATCCTTTCCCATTTTGTTTAATATATAGATTGCGAAGTCAAAGAATGTATTTACCATTGCAACCAATCTGTATGGCGCACAGTTCAAAATTTAGGCCTAACATCAGAATACATAAACAATGAAGACATCCAACGTCATATACGAATGTTTGCAGCTCTTGCATTCATTCCACCCACTTGTGTAGACGATGGATTTTTAGCCATAATGGAGGATGCGCCCAAGAATGATGCTGTTCAAGAGTTGAATAATTTTATGGTAGATCAGTGGTTGGACAACTCTGTTATTGGTCGAATATGGAACTGTTATAATGAGCGTCATAGAATGACAAATTCCGTAGAATCGTGGCACGACAGATAGAGATTAAATAAATCTGTAAGAAAATCACATCCAAATATGTATTAGAACTTTTGATTAAGTTAAAAGAAGACGCGCAGATCTATGACATTCAAAGAAAACAACGTGAACTTAATATGCCTACAAAAAAAAAAAAAGACAAAAAATATATATAAATTTGGATAAAATAATTCAGAAAACGGTTCATGATTTCGAAACCGGAAAGAACACACTAATTGAATGCTTACGTGCTTTGGCATACACAGTAAAACTACAATAAGATGCTAGATAAGTTCTTAAAATTAACAAAGTGGTACCAATCACAGTTACTTTCACTGCATTTTTCTGACAAAGATTTTTCCTACATTTGTGACAAGAAAAATTAAAAGAAGACGGAGTATAGTCTCAGAAACCACGATAATAATTTTTGGGGAACGAAGTCAGACTATATGCGGCTAAAAGTCTGTGCAAAACTAAATAACGAGTGAACAACACGAACTCAAATAACACAGTTTATTGAGCGACTGGAAAATGTAAGGGTGGGGGAGAGAGAGGACGAATCGCCACTTCTGTTAAAACCCGAGGATGACACGACACGATTTTGAGCAGAGGATGAAACGGGAAAGGGTGAATCGGGACGTCACTCAATGTACGACGGGCTGTGTAAGCTGAATTCTACGCTGGATACTTGTACTGTGCGGTTCCTTAACGCAATGAATTTCGTCTGTAACCTCGTACAATCCTCTTCAACAGCCGCTGCCTTCCAACATCGACCACTTGTCTCAGGCCACAGGTAGACCGCTGACTTCTTGTTTTTGTTGTTTGTGTAACACTCATTGTACACCCACGGTACAGTTTTACTTGCATAGCCAAGGTTTGCCATTTTTGAGTTGCTTGCAGCTGCTCACTAGCTCCCACTGTCCAAGACCATCTAGAAAACACAAGGCCATGACATTAGAGAAACAAGTTCGCCCTTTTAGTGACGTCACATGGAAACCAAGACTTCCTATTGGTTTACAGCGTTGTCGTGTGTGACGTCAAACACGAGAGTGACGTCATAAATGGAATGTCATGACCTTGTGTTTTTTAGACGGCCTTGCAATGTCATGCCTCTTTCAAAGTCACTTAAATCATGAGTCTTTCATATAAAGTCGCTTACATTTTATACACGCCTGAATCCTTTGTGTGTGTGTGTGGTAAGCTGTTTATAAAGCTATCTCAACGTCGTAGTTGCATGTGTAAGGGAGGATGACACGGGTCTGATTGCTATTGGCTGATCCTAATGATTTTATACGTCAGTGTAGTTTTACTATTCATGATAAATTTATGGCGCACGATTGAGTTCCAAGATGGTTTTTTTAAAAAATAGTGTTGTGAGAAGCCTGGAACAAATGACGAGATCTTCGAGAAAATCTCCTATGACCTGTAGTGAGAGACTCTGGAGTTTTGAACAATCACGCACTAATTCAAATCCTAACTCAACGACAAATGATTATGAAAAGCTATATTCAGAAAATGTGCTCTAGTTGATATAACAAACAGAAGCAGTAAAAATTGTTTGCGCGGTCGCGTTGGCCGACTTCTGGTTATTCGTCCAAGTAGGTCATGGGTTAGAATATCGGATGGCTCGTTGGTATAGTATATTTCTTCTACAGCGTTGGAATCACTAGCACTGAATTAGTGACAGCCGATTCGTTATACCCTTAGATGCTCACAGGGTTGGTTAAACGCCACCACAACAGCAATGCAATTGTACACTATGTAGGCAAATGTATTTGGGCACCTTGGTGGATTTGACCCTGGAAAGGCAAATCCACCAAGCATGGTCGCTAGGCCTGTGGATGAAGTAAGACGTAGGCACCTATGACAATGATCTAGTGTATGGATCGACAATTTGAGAGGTAATGTATTGGGTTGGAAAGAAAGTAATGTCTGCAAATGCAAGGCAACAGAAAAGTGCTAATTACCATATATACAAATACAAATCAGTCCAAAATGTAGTCGCCATCGTTTGCCACGACCTGCATCCATCATCTGGTAGCTGTTGGATACCGTTCCTGTAGAATTTGGTGGCTTGGAACCAAAGAAGTGAGTAAGTGTACGTTCGACTTCGTCCCGCTTGGTAAACCGCTGTCCGTCCAAGAAATGCTGCAACGACCGAAAAAGGTGGTATTGGCTTGAGGAAATGTCAGGGTAACAGGCTGGGTGCGGCAGTAGCTCCCAGACCAGGCCCCTGATTTTGTGTGACAGGTCACCCGTTCTGAGTGATGTGTGAAATCTCGCTCCATCCTGCTGTAGAAGGTCCCCCTTGCGGTTCAGCAGTGCTGGTCGTTTCGACCTGAGCAATGTAAGCAGATCGTGGAGCTGATGGCAGTACACATCGGTGGTGATGATGGTGTTGTCCGGCAGAAGCTCAAAAAACACGACACCTCGCATATCCCACCAAACAGACAGCAGGAGCTTAAGTAAGTTTTAGCCGGTTTTGGGGTCGGCATGAGCTTCTGTTTTAGGTCCAACCACTGTTTCCGGGCGCTGACATGGTCAAACAGGACCCATTTCTCTTTACCTGTCACAATTCGATCCAAGAATGGTTCGACTTGGTCCCGTGAAGGCAGGGAAACGCATGCACTCATGCAACTTGCTTTCTGCGCTCAACTGTGAGTTGATGGGGTACCCAAACTTCCCTCTTTTGCACCTTCCCAAGTTGACGGAGGTGCGTGATAATGCTCGAGTGGGTAGTTCCCAGCTGTTCGGCCAACTCCTGCTTGGTCTTCAGCTTGTCAACATCCATTGTTGCGAGTCTTCTGGATTTAGGACGGTCTGACACGTCAAAATTTCCCTCTCGAAACCGTTCTAACCAACGACAGCATTGACGATGTGATATGGCATTGGGGTACACACTGGTAATGTTCCTTACAGCACTTTCGGGGGTGCTACCGCGACGAAACTCATACAGCATGCTATAGCTGATGTGCTCCTTGTGCACTTTCATGTTGGATGGCGCTAACATTCTTCCTCTTCTGACGGCTAACTGCCGCTACGTAAGCCACTTACCTGCTGATGTCATGTCAGTGTGCTGCGCAATCTGAGTGGCCAATGTTCGCCGTAGCCGGGGCTTTGACTTCGGTTACCTTGTCATCGGACATTACTTTCTTTCCAACCCAATACCTAAAAATTTGTCTTTTGTAATTCCCGTTGATAAGATTTTTGTTACTGAAAGGATTACCGATTAGCCCCCCAAAAGACATAACTGCAGCCCGCTTACCTCCCACAAGAAGTAAATATCCTCAGGGTATGGCCTACTTAACGCACATGATTGACGGACCACACAAGTGACAAAGAAGTCGCCAAAACGCGAATATCTGTATTTTTAGAAACGCGACCAAAACTATAATCTTCATTTTTTTTAAAGTACGTATGCACAGCGTTTAGAACAACTATGTACTTTTTAGACACAGTTCAAGCTCGAATAGGAGCTTTTAGACTAGAACTAAATTATGCAGTGGAAGTACACACTCTGTACCTTCAACTCCATAATCAGGTTTGCTTTGCCGCTAGTATATGTACACCCCAAAATTTATCGAACTTTTTCGAAAAATACTAATCTGTAATTTGGCATAAAATATAAGAGGTTACCCAAATATCTTTTTCAAGGTAATAAGTTATTTAGTGCTGGGAATAGTGGAGGCAGGCGCGACGCTACGAGTGGGCTACCGTCTATCCCCCCTTTACCCCCTCCCCCCACAAAGCACTAATGCTGTTAGAACACATGGCAAGTGCAGCCATCTAAGATTTTAGGGAACTTGCTAAACGTACACGAATTTTTCCAATTTGTAGAAATTGTATCATATATTAGGTGTGCAACTTAATTCTCGGCCCCTAACCGCAAGTGATCATAGAACGTCGGCAAATGCAAATAGCTGTGTGCGATAATGTCTGATTGCAGCGCCATCCAACAGCTTTCCAGGCAACCTTAACCGCTCACAGCTGTAGTTACAGAAGGGACGAAAGTTGACGGTGAAAGTATTGTCGTTCGAGAAACGACATTTGAGGCACTGCCTCCGGTTCGTGTTTCAGCTGGAAAAAAGTGCCGTGGAAGCTCAGAAAATGATCTGTGCTACTTTGGGTGAGGCTGTTGTGTCATACAGTACGTGTATAAGAAGTGGTTCCAGCTGTTTAAGCAGGGAAATTTCGATCTCCGCGATGCAGAACGTCCGGGACAGCCACAGAAAGTTGACGATGAGGAACTGGAACAACTGTTGGACGAGGATCCCTGTCGCACACAGTCAGAGCTCACCCAGGAACTCGGAGTAATACGGCAAGCCATTGCAAAGCGCCTACACAAGCTTGGACGGATTCACAAGGAGGGCCGTTGGGTGCCCCACAAACTCACAGCTGCGAACAAGTCTAGGCGCTACGATGTTGCTGTGTCTTTGCTCTCCAGATTCAAGAAGAAGGATTTCTTGCACAAGATTTTGACCTGTGATGAGAAGCGGATCCTCTACGACAATCCTAAGCGGCGCAAATCGTGGGTTTATCAAGGTCAGCCTACCACCAGTACCGCCAAACCGAATATCCATGCCAGGAAGTTGTTGCTGTGCATATGGTGGGATCAGCGCGGTGTCGTACACTATGAGTTGCTCAAACCTGATGAAACGGTCAATGCTGAGCGTTATTGTCAGTAACTCATTCGTGTGAGTGACGCACTGGAAGCGAAAAGGCCATACACCATCAAGGGCAGAAGGTCGGTCCTGTTGCTTCAGGATAACGCGCGTCCTCACACCGCGAAAACGACTTTAAACACGATCGCCGACCTGGGATGGGATATTTTGTCCCATCCGGCGTATTCTCCAGACTTCGCCCCGTCGGATTATAACCTCTTTCGCTCCCTGCAACATCACCTGAGTGATACGCACTTCACTTCTGTCAAGGAAGTCGACACAAATATTGATAAGTTCATCAACTCGAAGCAGCCCTCTTTTTTCCGCAGTGGCATTCGGCAGCTCCCTGACCGATGGCTCAAATGTATCCAACACGACGGGAATTATTTCCCTGATTAGGTATGTATTCGATTTGCTATAATTTGCTGTCAACGTGTCGTGTTTGTGGCCGAGAATTAAGTTGCACACTTAATACAATGAATTTGTTGTCAAATTTAGTGTTCAACAATTCTGTGAAACATGGAAGGAGTTCTCCGAGAAAGTTCCTAAAGGAGCAGTAGAAAGCCACCACTTTCGTACGAACAGTTTAAAAAGATGAGAGAGAGAGAGAGAGATATTCCTTGTCATATTACAAACTATAAGTTCATAAACAGCCTTATGACAGCAAATATTAAAACAAGAGAAAAATTTGTCTTAAGTAATACGCCAAAAATGAAAAATATAGTTACTTGCTAAAGCCCATGGAGGTTCGTGTCCATGGTTCCTAGTACCAAAGATAGAAACGGGTCAACGGGTCGGGTTAAGGTGTTTCTGACCCGGTTTTATTTCCGTTTTATTTTTGAAAAGAGAAAAACATGTACCAAATAAAAAAAAAAAATGCGCGTTGTTGAATTTTGTACTCGATACTGATGCCCACGGAGTGAATAATGATTTGTCATGCAAAAATAGTGTCGTCTATTTCTTAAAGCAACGAAGATTTCCACCGACCGACGTCAGACACACCGTATCGTAAAAAGATACTTCCTTTGCGTTCGTTTACAGTGCGGTTGTCCAGGGCAAGGTACAGGCAAACGCCATTCGCCTGCTTCTCAGCTGATTCACTCTCTCCGTGCGAAGTTCGCTGTATGACTAAGAGTTACTTTTCACATCGCATCTTTTACATTGAGCATTCAGAGGTTTTCGATTGATGTGCTGATATCCCGTTCCCATGACATGTCATGTCGAAATTAACTCCTTATTTGTTAATATGGATGGATTTAATATTAAGGAGGCTGAGAAAGGCGTCGAGCCAACAACTATGTGCTTATTGAAACCACAAGGGGAAGAGTGAATGCTGGAAATTGTTTCGTCTCATTAAGAAGCCGGTGAATAATTCTGTGTTGTTTGGTCTTGCTTGTTGTTCAAAATGTGGAAAGTGTATAATTACAAAGAAAAAAGATGTCGACGGTGTAATAAAAGATAATGGAACCAAAAATCTAACGCACCATATGAAAGTATGCGCACCTCCATCAAAGCGTGGAAAGAGTGAACAATCTAAATACATTTGTGTAATCATAAATAATGATTCCCATTTGTAATATACTCCATGGTCACGGTCATAATCAGCCATTACTTCTGGATTACCCGAAATAGTGGCACCAAAATTTAGTAAGTAACCAAATTTTATCATTGAAAAAAGATTTCAGTTATTAAATATCAAGCAGTTATTGGGATGAATATATATATATTACGTTTATATGTATATATACACTATCTACCAACAAGTAATTGGACACCTGTGATAGCAAAGGAAAACGAAGTTTATTCACCTTCAATAGTTGGTGGAGCCTCCACGAGCGGCGATTACAGCTGCGACCCTCTGGTGCGTACTCTCAACCAGGCGTTGTACGACGGCTAGCGGTATTTCCTTCCACTCGGCTTGGAGAAGACAGGTCAGTTCCTTCACCGATTTCGGACGGTGGGGGCACCCCTTTAGTCGACGCTCCAACTCGTCCCAGAGGTGCTCGATAGGGTTAAGGTCCAGGCTTTGCGCAGGCCAGTCCATTCTATTAACCCCATTGTCACTATACCAAGCCGTGGCGGACCTCGCAACATGACAGGGGGCATTGTTATGCTGAAAGTAACATGGGTCCACCCCGTAAAACTGCCACAACGTAGGAAGCGCATGGTCATCCAAAATGGTGCAGTAGGTCTCGGCGTTGAGTCTACCAGGAATTGCGACCAAGGGTCCTGTGCCATACCAAAAGAAATACCACCATAGCATAATTCCACCGCCGCCGAACTTCACAGTTGGCAAAATACATTCCGGCATGAGGCGTTCTCCAGGCAGACGCCAAACCCAGACCCTGCCATCCGCACGGTAAAGGTTGAACCTTGATTCGTCGCTCAAGAGAACCTGTTTCCCCTGTTCAACGGTCCACTGTCGACGTTCTTTGCACCACGTTAGCCGAACAGCGCTATTGGACTTGGTGATCAAAGGCTTGTGGATGGCAGCACGTCCATGATAACCGAGCAGATGGGTTTCCTTATGGATGGTATTCATCGAAAGAACACTCCCGGTTACCTGTTGAAACTCCTCGCAAATGTGGCCCATCGATTTGGTGCGGTTCTTCCGAATTTCTCTGGCCAGCACCCGTCGGTCTCTAACTCCCAGTTTTGTGAGTCTGCCGGGTTGGGGCACATTCCGACAGTCACCTCTCATCTTCCACTTGCCAATCACGTAGGCCACTGTCGATTTTGGGTACTTCAACTCGCTGGATATGTCACGTATGGATCGGCCATTTCTGTGATACCCGACGATTACACCTTTCTCGAAATCAGAGAGCTCCAAACTGCGTGGCATCTTGCATGCGACTGTTTGCGTTGTTGTTTCCCACACGATATTTAACGGCGGCGGCCGTGACTTGTATCAGGACCGCAGATATCGTCCATTGCAGGGGTGTCCAATTACTTGTTGGTAGATAGTGTATATAAATTGAGTTTCGAATTTAGTTCAAAGCAGATTTTTTCGGGTCAGTTACGGGATCGGATCGGGTCAGGTCAGTTATGGGACGTCCAGGTCCGAAATTTTTGGCCCGTTTCCAACTTTGGCTAGTACTACATACAACATGAAGTTTTTTTTTACTAGGGATGGCATCTTCAGCGTCGGATAAAAACTACATAAACGGAATTCTTTGGTAAAATTTCCGCCAAGCACTATAAAATGCATAACTCCACCTCACCATATGGTACTTACCCCCCCCCCCCTCCTCCTCCCAAGCCCTCTCAGTTCTGAATTGCTGGCGTTGCTATTTAGTGGAGGTTTTTCTCCGTAACCGATTCCTAAAAAAAGTTCAGGTTATCTGAAATGTCTAAAACTAAAAATGTTACCATAAGGAGCCAAAGTAGTTCAGTGGTCGTAGAGAGCTAATTCCGGCTAACTCTTTCTCGAGGCGCCGCCGCTCCCATCTGACTCCATCTGTACTTACTCAAAGTGAAAGATTCGACAGGAAATCTCTGTTGCGAGTGTCCGCTCATGCATTGTTGGGCCAAAGTTTTCGTCACTGCCGAAAGGCAAGCAAGGTTTAAAAATTTTTGCAGCGCATGATTGCGCAGGTGTACAAGAAATGTCGAATTCCCTGGAAGCCTTTCGATGGTTATGACCTTGTTCCCTTGACAGGTAGCGCTGCGAACTCGCGAAATAAACGGGAAATAAATATCACGCCGGGGACAGTTTCTGTTTCCGCCATGACGCTCCGCTCGCTGTAAATACTTCCCGTGTTGTAGACGAACACGTGTTCGCCAAGCTTCGTCCTTTCTGAACCTGCACCCTGTCATAATTCTTGATCTAATTGCTGCAAAGGCATGTAGTACGAAAATTAATAAACAAACTCTAGCATTGTTTCAGCTTCGCGCTCTTGTTTGCGTAAGTCACTCTGTCGTGCCGATTTCTCTGCTAATCGCACGATGTCGGCATGTTATCTGACGACCATTTGCAGATTCTTATCGCGAAACACAATTCAGTTTCGTGCAGAGAAAAAGTTAAGCCTGCGCACGCACTGTAACGTTTACCGTGATTAAATTAAGACAGTTGGCAAAGCTTTGTGTTACTTCTAAATCAGATGGAAAACTCCTACGAAACGAACTAAGAGTCCCTATTCGTCCCTGATTCATACTAAAAGAAAACCGGAACTCTTACTGTAAAAAATATTTCCTCTTTGACTCCAAGACTTGGAGTGATGTGCCTGAAAAAGCAAAAGTAAAAATTCATGAGCTTTGTTTGACCATAAAGAAAGCAGCTATTCTGCTTTCTAGACTAAGTGCTTACTTTTTCATACTGTGACTATGAAGAAAATCAAAATTTTCAAAAACCGCTTCTGGAGGAGAAATGCGTTACACAGAAGTTGAAGCAATGAAAATTAATATGGATTGCATATTACACTGGTGTCCAAAAGTAAAGCATAGTTAAAAAAATACATTTTAGAACAAAAGAAAGGAAGGGGGGGGGGTAATAAAGTAAAGTACATAGCACATGGATTTTAACCTATTGATAGGCTACGTCTGTCCCTAACCATCACCCCTAACGCTCTGACGTTATTCAGTACATGCAGCGCCATCTGCTTTTATTCGGTGGTCGAATGCGAAACTAAGCTCACCGCTATCGCATGGTACGTAAAATCAAGGAGAAATACCGGAAAATAAAATAAAGTTAGTAAGACAAACGACTTCATCTGTGGCAACACGCACGTGTTCGAATAACTGTTTGCGACGTTTGTTCTGTTACATAGGTGCCAGTGGCATATATTCGAGGCCAGCTGCAAAGCCCAGAGAATGCACAAATAAAACTTAATTAAATATACACAAATAAAAGTCAATTATCAATGGTGTATTAAAATATGTCGATGCTTTCGGTGCGAAAACAAACGCGTGCGGATTAGCTTCTTTGACTCAGTCTGGCGAGCGAAAACCAACGGCATAACGCAAGCAGCTCTTCCAGAGGCTTCGCAGTTCTGATTCGAAAACCTTCCGTACGATCGTCTGCTAGCGTTTCCATGACTACATGAATCAGCTGGTAGAGGGAAATGGGCCATTGCTTTGGGCAACGGTTCGCTCAGAAAAAAGAAGACTTAGACTATCTCAGTCACTCGCATTCTCCCGCCCATAAGAATGTTTCGCGAGAGTTGTTTCAGTTTTTGTGAAGTGTCAATGAATTAAAATCAGAGATATTATGTCTTAAATTCGTGGGTTTGTTGGATTCGAACTGTTTTGATAAATTTTGTGACAGCTTCCCTGAACATCTACTGTCATAACTTAGAGAACTATATGCTTCAAAGTTTGATACAGCTCGACTAAAAAATGAACTGAAAGTGTTTTATTCCCTTGATGAGCACAAAAACAAATCAGTAAGAGATATTACGTGTTACATAAAGTTGAATAAATTGGACATAATGTTTAGTAAGGTGTACAAATTAGTAGACCTCATATTAAACTTTCCATCAACAACTGCCGAAAGAAGTTTTTCAGCATTGAAAATAATAAAGATATATCTTAGAGCCACACAAGGTCATGCACATTCAAGAAACTTGGCTGGTTTGTCACAGAGAAAAACATTATTTTTAAATATGAAAAAGTACTTGGAAGAAACATTTTGTGAAAACGTAACACTCAAGTTCACACAAAAGGAAAGGAGAATGGAGTTCGTGTACAAATAAAGTATTCAGAAGTAAAACGGAGTTCATGTACAAATAAGTGTTCAAATCCTAATTCTCATAATTATTTGGTATCATGTTAGCAATGGCATGCACCTAAAATTTAGAGAAAGAGTTACTTCTATTACTTAACAATTAAAAATTAAACTTCAGAATTTAAAAAAAAACAGTACTGGGGGAGGGAGGGGGGACGGGTGAGATAGCCCAGGTCTCGGACCCAAGATACGCCACTAATAGGTGCTATGTCGTGTTTTGTTACTATGCATGCATTTTCTTTGTATTGCAGAGTAATTTCATAAAAAGGAATCACCATTATTTTATTTCGTAAAAAGGAACAAGGAAAATTGTAAGAAAGTAATTGCAGGCGTAGGTTTGATTCACTATGATGGAAATTTAAACAGTTATTGGTTCCGTGGAATTTTTACTTTGTAGTACAAGATGATTTTGCATTATGTGATTTTTAACGTACTGTGACAGTCATATGACGGGTTAAAATCTATTAATCTATATAATAAGTTTCTGTCATGGGAATATTTCGAAAATTTTGTTGTTGGTGACCAATCTTATAGACTGCCTATTAATAATTCAACCGTTTATTATAGTTATGTATATGTATTTTACGATTCGTGTTATAAAATTTTCTGTCACAGCTTTTTCGCCCGTGCCTGACACAGGCTATGAGCTAGTATGTAAATATCGGAATCATGACGTAATACCTTGTGACGAACGGTAATCGGCATAAAAGGCAAAGCAGCACATTTGTGGAGTTGAGAAAGAGCTGAAAAAATGCGAAAAGTGACATCTCTGAAATTTATTGTTCATCGCGCCCTGCTGTAGTAGAATTTTTAAAAAGAGTATGTCAGAACGACGGATTATCGTAATGTTGGAATCCGACCAGACGCAGAGTAATGTTGCCACAGCTCCTGGCATGAATCAGCCCATTGTATCCAGACTTTGGAGAAGGTACAAGAACCCCGGAGTTATTAATCCTCAACCTGCCTGTGGCGGGTCATCCACGGATTACAACTGCTCAGGATGATAACTAAGAGCTATATGATAACTATACAACAGCGTGAGCGTTTGTTTCAGAGCTGTCTGAGGCTGGTGAACCAACTGTTTTAAGGCAAACAGTAAACAGGCGGCTCAACGAACAAGCACTATACGCGAGAAGACCTGCACTTTGCATCCCACTCAATCCGTCAGCAAGAAATATCAGGGTACTGTGGTACACACAATATCGAGATTGGGTATATAACGATTGGTCGACAAACGGTTGGTTGACATAACGATTGATCGACAGAAATGATTATTCGACATAACGATTGGTTGACAGTAATGATTAGGCGACAGTAACGACTGGTAGATATAACGATTAGTTGACATTGGTCGACATAAAATGGTCAACGGAGCTTGGAAAAAACCCAATAAAATATGAATAAGTGCAAACAGTTTGGCGGTAAATTGCCCCACAGGAAGATTGCCACACATCTTTCAGCAACCCGGAAAATTGCCCCACCGGCAGATTGCCACATGGTTTTCATTAAGGGGACGAGCACAAATCGCCGTTCGTCCGAGAAACGCTTTGAATGTGTGGCAATTTTCCGGTGGGGCAATTTTTCGAGTTTACGAATTATGCGTGGCAGTTTTCCCATGGTGCCTATACCTAAAGTGCCCCGGGGCCCTTTTGGAAATAACATCTTTCAGAAGGCCCTCGATATAGATTTCACTTAGAGTACAAAAGATGACACGGGGACCTACTTGGAAATAATATGTTATAATGCTGTACGTTCTGAGGACTACATTCTGAAAGATATTATTTCCAAAAAGGAACGTTACGTTTTGAGAGGTCAGTACGTTCTGAGAGGTACCGCTGAGAATGTAAACCATAATCCTCTGAACCAATGGTTATCTCGACCAATCGTTGTGTCGACCAATCGTGCTGCCGACCAATCGTCACTGTCGACCAATCGTGCTGCCGACCAATCGTCACTGTCGACCAATCGGGTGTCGACTAATCGTTATTCGACCAATCGTGCGACACCGATCGAGACTGCGATGAAAATGTATGAGCAAATGTCCTCTTCTCCGATAAATCCAGGTTCAGTCTTGAAAGTGACATTCGTCGTATTCTCATCTGGAGAGAACGTGGAACCTCTTATTCTCCCATGAACGTCCTAGAAATGCACCATTGCCGAGGTGGTGGCGTGCTTGGCTGGAGTGGCATTATGTCCAAATGGCTCACGGAACTCCAAGCCTATTCTGGTGGAATTTTAACAGGTCACAAATACTGAGACGAAATCCTTAATTCCTACGTGAGGCTTTGAGAAGATATCCACCGTATGCCATGACCAGCGTATTCCCCGGACCTCAACCTAATAGAGCACATGTAGGATGCATTGGGGAAACGCATTGCAGGTCATCAGCCTTCTACCAGAACTCACGAGAAACTCCGATCTGCTCTTGTTCAGTAGTGGGATTTGCTGCCACAGTCTTCTTGTTTCTCTTGTCGACAGCAATGAGACATCTATTTGACAGTTGTATCGCTATAAGAGATCACCATACGCCTTACTAGACTGTTGTGCAAAATCACAAACGTCTCAGGAAAATTCCCGCTGTTTCCACTATTTGGAACTATTGGTATGTTTCCCTGGTTCATCATTTTTCTTTTTATGGAATTTGTACTACGCATATAGTTCCTTCCTAAGATATCTTTGCACAGTAAGCAGCCTCTCTCATTGGGCCTTCTCGTTTTTGTAATTTAGCACCTTTTGTTGATTATGCTTAACCTTTGGACACCAGGGTAAATTGCAAAAAGCTTTTGAGATCAGTTCCACCAGAAGCTTTAAACTGAACTTAAGTAGTTTTCTTACATGCGAATCATTTTGTTTTCAATTATTGCTCCTCCATATATATATGAAGATGTATCTAATAAAGCTCAATGTATATTCCGAAATTATTTTATATTGTTGTTTTTCCCAAAAGAATTGTAAAATCGTTGGACAATCATGTCCTATAACCTCTGTTTATGCATAAGTTTGTTCAAAATTTTCTTTATTGAAGTATTGTTTTTGCTGCTCAGACATGGTTCGGGACGATTAAAAATAGAGATAGTGTAATACGGATAAGCAACAATTCGGCTTTTACAAATACTATTAGTAGAGATGAAACCAAGATAAAATTTAAATGAAAACAGAACTGGATATCCCTTTCCCGAACCAAACACGGAACAGACTGCTTGGAATTATGAATACGAAGAATCAAATTTAAGTTACAAGGAAGTTATTTGATTTGCAAGTTTGCTACTTGTTGTGGGTTAGTCTTGTATGTTAATTCTATTCTTATGTCACGCATTAAGCTTAAGATTTCCGTTTCTCAGTCGCATAAAGTGCAACATCTAATTCATTTTGCATATTAATCAAATCTTCTCCTCTTCTCTTTTCCGATAGTGGAACTGTTTAAAATGTGTGTGTATATATATATATGTGTGGGATGTAAGGTCAAGTGATGCGTAACATCACAGCCTCTCCTTGACAAATGTCAACCCCGCCTTCTCGTGGTGCATCCTGTTCCCACTAAAGGGGCTCTGACGACCGCCAATAGCGGTATAACTATACCATCGGGATCAGAGGAAATGCTATCCCACACTCACCAACCCGCTTGGCCAGCGTGGTGAGTTATGGCCAAACACCTCCAAAATGACTCTACAACTTAAATCTTGGCCCTCAGTCTCCGGCAGCTGGAATGTACCTGGCCAAGGCAGCGGCCAGTGCGACATGAAGGCAGAGGGTGCTAAGAATCCCCGGAGGACCGGACTAGGCTGCCATTTGATGCTGACCTTGGCTACCTACAACGGACGCTCCCTATCTTCTGATTCAAGGCTTCTTGAATTGGAAGAGGAACTACAAAGGATCAAGTGGGACACCGTCGGGCTAAGTGAGGTAAGGAGAAAAGGAGAAGATCTCATTGAACTGAAAAGTGGACATCTCTTCTATTATCGTGGGACAGATACTGGCAGAACTAGTGGTGTTGGATTTATAATAAACAAGAAACTGAAGGATAAAGTGGTAGAAGTTGAAAGTTCCTCTGACAGAGCTGCACGACTCGTTATCCAACTATCGAGAAGATACCAGGCTCAGATTATTCAAACTTATGCACCCACCACAAGTCATACTGAAGAAGAAATTGAAGAATTTTATGAGGAAATTCGTCATCTAAATAATAAAGGTAAGCAGCACTTGAAGATAATTATGGGAGATTTCAATGCAAAAATAGGGCACCGGCAACAGAATGAAACTTCAGTAGGTAAATTCGGTCACGGCAACAGAAACCAGCGTGGAAATACTCTCGTTGAGTTTGCAGAGGCAGAAGGATTTTTCATCTTGAATTCCTTTTTCAAGAAAAAGCCACACAGGAAATGGACATGGAGACATCCAATTGGGACGACAAGTGAAATTGATTTTATTATGTGTAACAAAAAATTCGTCATCGAAGACTGCAGTGTGCTGAACAAGTTCAACACAGGTAGTGACCATAGATTGGTGAGATGTAAGATGCACCTCAACACTAAACTGGAACGTGGCAAGCTCATAAGACAAACAAAATGTATTGACATAACCAACCTTAAAAAACACCATAATACTTTCAAGTTGGAACTGAAGAACAGATTCTCTGCTTTAGAAGGCCTAACATCGGAAGAAGTGGATATTTCAGAAGTTAACAGAAAAGTAACCAAAGCTCTTATGGAAACAGCAACAAAATTAGCTGGGTCTAAGAACAAGTTGCATGTAAACAAATTATCAGGAAAAACCAAAATGTTGATGCAAAAAAGAAGAGAGATGAGGACAACTAAAGAAGATGTGACTTCCAAAGTGGAATATATAGAGCTATGCAAGACAGCACGAAAAAGTATCACTGAAGACGTAAGGAAATTCAACTGTGAGCTAGTGAGGAAAGCAATTGAAAACAACCAAAGCCTAAAGATAGCAAAGGGACATCTCAGTAAGGGAAGAAAACAGATTATGGCTCTGAGAAAAGAAGATGGTTCTATAACAAGAAATAGAGGCGAAATTTTGACAAGAGTGAAAGATTTCTACTCCAAATTATATGAAAGGGATGATACATGTACTCCAGACATCATGAAAGGTACCAGAGTTCTTCCAGTCCTCCCAGCAGAAGTTGCTCATGCAATCAAGAACGTGAAGCGGAGGAAAGCTCCAGGAGAAGATGGAATTACTATAGACATCATACAAGGAGCAAGTGGAGAAATTGAAACAGTACTCGCCCAAATTTTCACTCGATGCCTTAATGAAGGGAAGATTCCTGAGGATTGGAACAATGCTACAATGATCCTGCTACATAAAAAAGGTGACATTGAGGATCTCAGGAACTACAGACCTATCAGCCTCCTATCAGTGGTTTATAAAATCTTCACTAAAGTTCTTTCACACCGCTTGAAGGTAACACTGGACATGGCTCAACCGAGAGAACAAGCTGGATTCAGGAGTGGCTACAGCACAATAGATCATATCCACGTACTGAGAGAACTAATTGAAAGAGCGAGGGAATATGAACTTCCATTGTGCATGGCTTTTATCGATTATGAAAAAGCCTTTGATTCGGTGAAACCATCAGCAGTTACCACGGCTCTGAAATCCTGCGGTATTGAAGATGCATACATTAATATTATTAATAACATCTATGAAAATGCAAGTGCAAAGATTCGGCTGTTTGAAAATACAACACACATAAAAATTGGAAAGGGAGTGAGACAAGGTGACACCATATCTCCGAAGCTCTTTAATGCCACATTGGAAAATGTCTTTCAATCACTGAACTGGGAAAACAAAGGGATAAAGATTAATGGAGATTATCTAACCCACCTTCGTTTTGCTGATGACGTAGTCATTTTTGCAACTACCCCATCAGAGCTGCAGAGTATGATCCAGGAACTTGCTGACAAGAGTAAAGAAGTGGGATTAAAAATGAACTTTCAGAAGACAAAAGTGATGTTCAATGCTTTTACAAGAAATGAAGATTTATCGATTGATGGAGAAAAACTGGAGATAACAGATACGTATGTTTATCTTGGACAGCAGATATCAAGTGAGGGTCACATTGATGAAGAAATTAATCGGCGTACAAAACTTGCCTGGAGAGCTTTTGGAAGAAACAGCATAATTTTCAAGAGCAATATGCCATTATGTCTTAAAAGAAAAGTGTTTGATCAATGTATCCTTCCAGTGCTTACGTATGGTGCAGAGACGTGGACCTTAACTAAAAGAGACATACAAAGGCTGCAGACAACTCAAAGCAGCATGGAGAGGTGCATGCTTGGTATAACCAGGAGAGATAAGAAGAGGAACTCGTGGATCCGAAAAATGACGAGAGTGGAAGACATCATGATCAGAGTTAAATCCCTGAAATGGCAATGGGCCGGACATACTGCCAGAAGGACAGACCATAGATGGACAGCCGAAATTTTAGATTGGATACCAAGGGACAGGAAAAGACCCAGAAAAAGACCACATGGGAGATGGGTGGATGAAATTCGTAAATATGCGGGAGTGACATGGAGGAGACTGGCACAAGACAGACCGTTGTGGAGGAAACTTGGGGAGACCTTCGTCCAGCAGTGGATTGATAATGGTTGACAATGATGATGATGATGATATGTAGTTTCAAAAGACCAAATGGAAAAGACAAGAAAACAGAGGAGGAAAAAAAAGCCAAAGCCAACAAAAAAGGGAAAACTTTATAAAAACTGCAAACCATAAGAATGAAAGCAAATTTAGACGAAAATACCTGCAAGAAGTGCAGAAAACATTGAGAGCAGTCATTTGAGGTTTCTTCGGATACCAGTACAAATGATTCTACCCGCATTTCCACATAGACTTGATGAACGTGGGTTTCAGCAATATCACATTTGTATAAAATGCCTAAAACCAATTTTTTTTCCTTAAAAATTCCTCTTAGGCCATCTAAGAAATCTGATACAGCAGAAACCTATGTTCTCTAGGTCTATGTGGAAATGAGGGATGAATCATTTTTGCTGGTCTTTGAAGAAGCCACAAATGACTGCTCTCAAAATTTTCTGTATTTCTTCCAGGTATTTTCTTCTAAATTTGTTTTCATTCTTATGGTTTGCAGTTTTTATAAAGTTTTCCCTTTTTCAAAAGGTAAATATACATATAGCACGCGTTCTATATGTTGAGTTTGGCTTTGTTCTTCTGCCTTTTTTTTTTTTTTTTCTATCTTTTCCAATTGATCTTTTGAAACTGTTTTCCTTTAAAATTCTCTGCCTCTGTTAGAGAATTGGCCTTGTAACGGCCATCAGACTATGCGATTTAAAATTCAGTGCAATAATAAATCAGTGCCCTTAACATACGTGTTATTGAAAATTTCTAGAAAAGTCAAAGATTTTTCCCTTGTTTTTTATACAGCAAGGCCGATGTCCCCGTTACTTGTTGGTTGAAGGAACTGCGTGTGTCAACAGAAAATGAGTGCCTTAATGCTCTTCAAGGAAAAATCATCACCAAAGATCAGGCTCTGTTGGGTGCCCTTAAAGTAGGCATGGCACAAGGTAAGAGCAGGATCTCTATATATGTACTTTTCACAACTGGCTTTATGATATGCTCGCAAGAAACTGCGAGAACTCATTAAAGATCAACATTGTGGATAATTGTGGTTGTGTAAAATTTTAAGTAACACTTGTGTGAGTAAAAAATATTTTATAACCTGAAAAAGTTATACAATAATATTTTTAGGGCTGCATAATAGTAAAGGAAAAATCATTTCAGATATCTATTGAATTATAAGTCTGATGAAAACCACATAAATAGCTTTTTCGTCAGCGAAAAAAAAAAGTTTCTCGTAGTAGCGTTTCTAATGAAAAAACACTTTTGAATAATGTAAAGTGTAATTCATTTAAGACATCGAAAATTGAATTAAAAATTAGTTGTGCCTTTTCAACAGTTCTTTAAGTGCACCTTACCAAATGTGAAATAAAATGTGATCATAAAAACTGTCTGCTATTGTATAGAAAGTGCTAAAATGATGTAAGCAAGAGAAATAAATTTATCGGTAGGCATAGCATTTATTGATAATCTAAAACAATATAATTTCCTTTGTCTGAACGTTTGTCCCACCGTTGTGGCGCAGCGGAAAGTCGTCACCATAGCAACAACAGAGAAAGAAATATTTGCGACGTCATCACCCGCACGCGCACAGCGCACGCGTGTACCACTTTGTTTTGTTGTCATAGCAACAAAAACCGATTTTTCCCAGCTGCTGGTGTGACGTCATTTCATCCAAATCATTCTGACATGACATCAGAGATGCGTTACGTGTCACACGATCAACTTTTTAGAAACAGGAAAACGTTACGTCAGGAATTTTGTTTCCACTTTTGTCGTTCATAAACCACATACAGAATTTTTCATTTAGAGTTATATCGTATGAAATTTACTTTTATGATTCTTCTTGCGAACCTAAAATGATTATCTTGGATTGTCAAACTGATTTCTTTTCTCATTTAAGTCTAAAAATTGAGAGTTCCAATACAGTAGGTAACAGTGTGTTATTATTATTTCATGCATATGCTGAAGGAATATGGGGTGGGAACTTTCTTTTTCCTTAAATCACGATGTTCTCAGGATATAACTAAAAATTTTTTCGCAGAATATAACCAGGCATTCTTTTATTTAGATAAAAATGAAAAAGAAAAGAAAAGAAAAGAAAATAAGAAAAGAAAAAATACTATTTGTGCTTCTGTGAAAAAAAAAAAAACTACCATAACATTTGCAACTGCGCAATTCTGATTTTTTGAAAATGCTTTTATTATTTTAACACTTTTTTGCTATCTGGCAACAGCAGGAACAAGTGAACGTAGTTGCTTGTCATCTGCGCGATTTTTTTTTTTTTAACAATAAAAGAAACAATGCGCTTAAGGGCTACTATGCATTTTTTGAAGGTTTTTGAAGGTTGGGAACCACTGACATGGCTTGCATTCTAACGATTTCATAAAAAAAAAAAAATCGGAAATATTACGACTGGCAGCTTTATTTGTTTTCGATATTTCATCAGCTGCCTATAGAAACCTATGATGTGAACGAAACACTGGAAAAATGTGAGCGCTTGCCTGTTTCAATTGTCGAATCACAAACAAAAAAGAATACCTGGTAATTAAAAAATTACTCATCTTATTTTCCCCCGTCATTATCGATGGGCTTTCACCTAGTCTATCTATGTATAATGAATGAGTGAGATTTTTTTCAACAATTTATTACGATAGTTTTTGCAAAATTTATTAATATAGAACATTAATTTTACATGAATGCTTGACTTGGATTTAGGAGTTTTACGGGTAGGTTTAGTTTTGTTGTTTTCACGTGGGTTTAAACCTGAAAATGTGACACAGATTCAGCTAAACTGCTGTATTATTAACATCGTTTAATGAACAAAACAAAATGGCCCCATTTCTTAGTTTAGAAAGCAGAAAATACCTCTCGTCCTAAAACTTTCAGTTTGGTGGGATATAGGCTCATGGGACTGTAAAATAACGCTATAAGGTGCCCACCTCTAGAATTACTTTAATACACGCACCGAATTTTAAGTCTCTAAGTTTTTGATTTACAGAACGGTGTGAATATGCTACGTGACGTCATCACGTCACTGACGGCAATGCCACTTTTTATATTATTCTGGTTAAAGTCAATATTTGTTTTATGCGTAATGGTGTTGTAGCGAATGTAATACTATGTGTTTTTTCGTCATTTTTTAGAAACAGCGGAGGTACTGCGGGAGCATCGCACATCCATCATTTACAACTTGCACCGGACAAGGAAAGCTCTTGAAGACCCAGACTGGAAGACCTTCTGTGAATTGGCTGTGGCCCTGTGCTCTGCTGTATTGAAATTTATTCAGAATCATAGCAGTCTGCCTTCTCATGATGCTGGTGACTCTACAGGAAAGAAGGTAATTCATTCATACTACACTCAAACCCATTTAGAGGAGCACGAGAATAACGCGGTAGGTTATTTGACGTGTTCATGACAGCAGTTTCGTCACTGAGTCCCAGAAACGTATCGCGCATGCGTGAACGAAAGTAGTTCTAACGCTAAAATGAACAGCAGTCGAAGACGGTAGAGGTATAAGTGATGCCTCAGATATCACCGTTTTCGAAGGGTTACATAGCAGCACTTCCCTATAGCAACACCATCCAGCAGCCTAAAGATAAGAGATTTGGAGTATCTGTAAAAATAATTCACAACGTTTTGAAATGAGGTGGACCCAGGGCCTTAGCTAGCAGAAGGCTAGAGGGGGAACTCAGTTTCCTAATGCATAGCAAGTAAGCCTCCCCTAGAAAATGGATGATGTAAATTATCTGAAATTTTATTTTCAGTGGCTTATGAAATTTCCTTTTGTATTTCGTTATACAGTAAGCATAAATAATTTACCTTATTCGTTCTAAAAAAAAAAAAAAAAAAATGCGACAGCACAAACGGTGGATAACTTAAAAGAAATTACTTCTCGAAGTGAGTCAGCTGGAACAGTTGTGCCAATGATTCTTTACCACATGTTCACAGGGCTTGTTGCTTCTAAGAGTTAAGCAACACAGAAATCCTTTTTTTTTTTTTTTTAGGAAACGTAAAATATAAAAGAACATTACTAAAAAAATAGATAGAGAGAAAGAGAGAGAGAGAAGCGGAGGTAGAAACGTAGTTCCGCACACGGATACAGTAGGTAAGTGACTGAGATGCTAAGCTACTGTTTAAAAACTTTTATCTGCTTAACCACCACAAGTCATCCTGAAGAAGAAATTGAAGAATTTTATGAGGAAATTCGTCATCTAAATAATAAAGGTAAGCAGCACTTGAAGATAATTATGGGAGATTTCAATGCAAAAATAGGGCAACGGCAACAGAATGAAACTTCAGTAGGTAAATTCGGTCACGGCAACAGAAACCAGCGTGGAAATACTCTCGTTGAGTTTGCAGAGGCAGAAGGATTTTTCATCTTGAACTCCTTTTTCAAGAAAAAGCCACACAGGAAATGGACATGGAGACATCCAATTGGGACGACAAGTGAAATTGATTTTATTATGTGTAACAAAAAATTCATCATCGAAGACTGCAGTGTGCTGAACAAGTTCAACACAGGTAGTGACCATAGATTGGTGAGATGTAAGATGCACCTCAACACTAAACTGGAACGTGGCAAGCTCATAAGACAAACAAAATGTATTGACATAACCAACCTTAAAAAACACCATAATACTTTCAAGTTGGAACTGAAGAACAGATTCTCTGCTTTAGAAGGCCTAACATCGGAAGAAGTGGATATTTCCGGAAGTTAACAGAAAAGTAACCAAAGCTCTAATGGAAACAGCAACAAAATTAGCTGGGTCTAAGAACAAGTTGCATGTGAACAAATTATCAGGAAAAACCAAAATGTTGATGCAAAAAGAAGAGAGATGAGGACAACTAAAGAAGATGTGACTTCCAAAGTGGAATATATAGAGCTATGCAAGACAACACGAAAAAGTATCACTGAAGACGTAAGGAAATTCAACTGTGAGCTAGTGAGGAAAGCAATTGAAAACAACCAAAGCCTTAAGATAGCAAAGGGACATCTCAGTAAGGGAAGAAAACAGATTATGGCTCTGAGAAAAGAAGATGGTTCTATAACAAGAAATAGAGGCGAAATTTTGACAAGAGTGAAAGATTTCTACTCCAAATTATATGAAAGGGATGATACATGTACTCCAGACATCATGAAAGGTACCAGAGTTCTTCCAGTCCTCCCAGCAGAAGTTGCTCATGCAATCAAGAACATGAAGCGGGGGAAAGCTCCAGGAGAAGATGGAATTACTATAGACATCATACAAGAAGCAAGTGGAGAAATTGAAACAGTACTCGCCCAAATTTTCACTCGATGCCTTAATGAAGGGAAGATTCCTGAGGATTGGAACAACGCTACAATGATCCTGCTACATAAAAAAGGTGACATTGAGGATCTCAGGAACTACAGACCTATCAGCCTCCTATCAGTGGTTTATAAAATCTTCACTAAAGTTCTTTCACACCGCTTGAAGGTAACACTGGACATGGCTCAACCGAGAGAACAAGCTGGATTCAGGAGTGGCTACAGCACAATAGATCATATCCACGTACTGAGAGAACTAATTGAAAGAGCGAGGGAATATGAACTTCCATTGTGCATGGCTTTTATCGATTATGAAAAAAGCCTTTGATTCGGTGAAACCATCAGCAGTTACCACGGCTCTGAAATCCTGCGGTATTGAGGATGCATACATTAATATTATTAATAACATCTATGAAAATGCAAGTGCAAAGATTCGGCTGTTTGAAAATACAACACACATAAAAATTGGAAAGGGAGTGAGACAAGGTGACACCATATCTCCGAAGCTCTTTAATGCCACATTGGAAAATGTCTTTCAATCACTGAACTGGGAAAACAAAGGGATAAAGATTAATGGAGATTATCTAACCCACCTTCGTTTTGCTGATGACGTAGTCATTTTTGCAACTACCCCATCAGAGCTGCAGAGTATGATCCAGGAACTTGCTGACAAGAGTAAAGAAGTGGGATTAAAAATGAACTTTCAGAAGACAAAAGTGATGTTCAATGCTTTTACAAGAAATGAAGATTTATCGATTGATGGAGAAAAACTGGAGATAACAGATACATATGTTTATCTTGGACAGCAGATATCAAGTGAGGGTCACATTGATGAAGAAATTAATCGGCGTACAAAACTTGCCTGGAGAGCTTTTGGAAGAAACAGCATAATTTTCAAGAGCAATATGCCATTATGTCTTAAAAGAAAAGTGTTTGATCAATGCATCCTTCCAGTGCTTACGTATGGTGCAGAGACGTGGACCTTAACTAAAAGAGACATACAAAGGCTGCAAACAACTCAAAGAAGCATGGAGAGGTGCATGCTTGGTATAACCAGGAGAGATAAGAAAAGGAACTCGTGGATCCGAAAAATGACGAGAGTGGAAGACATCATGATCAGAGTTAAATCCCTGAAATGGCAATGGGCTGGACATACTGCCAGAAGGACAGACCATAGATGGACAGCCGAAATTTTAGATTGGATTCCAAGGGACAGGAAAAGACCCAGAAAAAGACCACATGGGAGATGGGTGGATGAAATTCGTAAATATGCGGGAGTGACATGGAGGAGACTGGCACAAGACAGACCGTTGTGGAGGAAACTTGGGGAGACCTTCGTCCAGCAGTGGATTGATAATGGTTGACAATGATGATGATGATGAATTGCCTATAAAAAAGTGTCATGGGAATGTTTCAGCCAAATCTATCGCTCTGGGCGATGTGGCACAGTGCTGAAGATAAATATTTGTTCACAGGAGCGAGAAAGCTCTCAACTTCTTCATGTTCATTATTTTGGCGTCAGTAAAAGTGTTTGGCACAGTGCTGAAGAGAAATATTTGTTCGCGGGAGTGAGAAAGCTCTCAACTTCTTCATGTTCATTATTTTGGCGTCAGTAAAAGTGTTTTTGCGATGTATGTGTGAGACAAGTGTTTATTGGCGGGAATCTGAAGGCTTCTGGTTTTTGAGTGGGGAATAGGGGTTTGGATGTTGACCACTGTAAGAAGATCCTACCTCGGAGCATCAGCGAAGGAGAATAAGCGATTAAAGATGGAGGAGAAAGAGTCGAAATTAAACATCAACAACTCTTCAATAATGCCATTGTGTTGATCCACGGAGAGAAGAGAGAGAGAGTGAGAAAGGGAGGAGGAGACAGAAGAATAAACTAAAAAATGAAGGTTTTTTTTCATGCTAGTTGGAAATTATCTTTCCTCCAGTGATAATGGCACTGCAACTCAGCCACCATCCAACAAATTTTGATAATGCGATTTATTTGTTTTTATATTTCAAGAGTGTTCAGTTTTCTTTCGCCCCTCTCGTTTTTCATATTTAATTTTTTTTTTTTTTTTTAACTTTTCGGCATGGCGAAATTATTTACTAGTGAAGTAAATTAAAAAAAGAAGGAAAATACAAAGCAAAACATGCATCTGTATTCCTGGATGAATATACATAGTTTGTCGGTGAACACAGAGCCCCCCAACAAATCTTCAGCCCCCCCCCCCGCCCTCTCCCTTCCTCCTCCGATTGTGAGACCTAGCTGCTACGGCCGTGGGTGGACCCACACATTACTGGATGTTCGGCAGTGGAGACGCCAGCAAGTCAGAACTGAGGGGGTGGGGGCTAAGTTTTTTAAGGGGTGGGCAGAATTTTGAAGTTCTTGGCTGAAATTTTGCCCCCCCAAAATTATTCATGTAAATTTACCCCGGGGCTGATGATGTTCATTTGCAGTAAAAAAAAAAAAATAGTTTTAAGATGTATATTAGACGTCGTATTTATTCAATACTACGTCTAATATGTATCTGAAAACTTAGTACTGGGAACCATGGTTACGAACCTATGCCCTTTAACAAGTTATTTCTTCGGAATTTTAGCTTATTTACGTAATTTTTTAAATATTTTTTTAATATTTGCTGTTGTAAGGCTGTTTATGAATTTTAATTTGTTACCTGACAAGGAATCTCTCTGCCCCCCCCCCTTTTTTTTTTAACTATAGCAACGAAATTCAAAAATGGTGCCTTTCTGCGCTAGTATCTCACATATTCCCTTTAGAGGACTCCCTCCATTTCGCAAAGTAGTAAAACACTAAATTTAACAAAACAATTCGTTTTGAACTCGAAAAGTTAACATATGTTAATGAAACTTCCCTAAAATCTTAGATGGTTGCACTCGCCGTGTGTTCTAACTACTGAAATATTGGGCGGGGGGCTAAAGGGTGGACTCAAAGAAAAGTTGGATTGGATCGCATCTGATTTTCGGTTACCCGCCGTCAACAACAAAATGTCAATACTAAGCCCAAACGGACATCGGCAGTTACTTGTAAAGTTTGCTGGACGACATACGGGAAAGCCCTCGGACGAAGAAATCTACCGTACTATGGGAGAAACGTGTAGGCAGCTGCCCCGAGCCACAGTTCATGGAGGGTCTCCCCAAGCTTTGATTATTTCATCGAAGTTTCTTTTTTTTTTTTAGTTTTTTTTTATTTTAATTTCCGTTGCATATACATTAATCTTATTCCAACATTCCGCATGTCAGGCTCGTGATTTCCCGGAATTAGTTCAGTCGTTTGGCGCGAGGCTGATCCTCACGCATTTATCGAGAAACCCCTGCACGCACAAAAAAAAAAAAAAATGGGAGTGTAGTGTGCACTGTCACGTGGGCGGATCTTTGGGCCCATCTTCTTTCAGGACACGGTCTACATGGAAACTTTGCAAGCGTTCGTTAACCGACTGCATCATGGAGAGCTAACCACTGGGTATTTTCAATAAGCTGGGGCAACTTGCCATACATCACATGTGAGTATGGCTGAAATTGAGTCATTCTTTGGAGATCGCGTGATTTCTAAAATAATGTTGCCACCTTGATCTCCAGACCTAGCAACCCTTGATTTCTTTCTCTGGGGGTATCTCAAATCAATGGTGTCTCAAAAGAAGCCGATAACCCTTGAGGCACTGAAGAAACAACATCTACGAGGCAGTGGCACAGTGATTACGCCGGAGCAACTGGAGCGCACTTTTCGAAATATCGAGTCTCTTGTTCAAGCCTGTGTCGATGCACAGGGCGGACACTTTGAAAATCTCTTATGATATGGTTCTGTTTTCCATGGATGAAGGCATTGGCGCACCCACGGAGAGGGGTTTGGGGCCTTAAGCCCCCTCCAAAGAGATTAAGAACGACGTACGTCACAAATCAAACATTCAAAAATATTATTTTACATGTTCAAAAATTTACATAATGTCATCTATTACATGGTGTCTTTTTCCCAAAGGCCCAAAGAGATTAAGAGCGATGTACGTCACAAATTAAACATTCAAAAATATTATTTTACATGTTCAAAAAATTACACAGTGTCTGAGAGAGTGTCTTCTATTACATAATGTCTTCTTCCCAAAGCCCCAAAGAGATTAAGAGCGCCATACGTCACAAATTAAACATTCAAAAATATTATTTTACATGTTCAAAATATTACACAGTGTCTGAGATAGTGTCTTCTATTACATAGTGTCTTCTTCCCAAAGCCCCAAAGAGATTAAGAGCGACATACGTCACAAATTAAACATTCAAAAATATTATTTTACATGTTAAAAAAATTACACAGTGTCTGAGATAGTGTCTTCTATTACATAATGTCTTCTTTCCAAAGGCCCAAAGAGATTAAGAGCGACATACGTCACAAATTAAACATTCAAAAATATTATTTTACATGTTCAAAAAATTACACAGTATCTGAGATAGTGTCTTCTATTACATAGTGTCTTCTTCCCAAAGCCCCAAAGAGATTAAGAGCGACGTACGTCACAAATTAAACATTCAAAAATATTATTTTACATGTTAAAAAAATTACACAGTGTCTGAGATAGTGTCTTCTATTACATAATGTCTTCTTCCCAAAGCCCCAAAGAGATTAAGAGCGCCATACGTCACAAATTAAACATTCAAAAATATTATTTTACATGTTCAAAATATTACACAGTGTCTGAGATAGTGTCTTCTATTACATAGTGTCTTCTTCCCAAAGCCCCAAAGAGATTAAGAGCGACGTACGTCACAAATTAAACATTCAAAAATATTATTTTACATGTTAAAAAAATTACACAGTGTCTGAGATAGTGTCTTCTATTACATAATGTCTTCTTCCCAAAGCCCCAAAGAGATTAAGAGCGCCATACGTCGCAAATTAAACATTCAAAAATATTATTTTACATGTTCAAAATATTACACAGTGTCTGAGATAGTGTCTTCTATTACATAATGTCTTCTTCCCAAAGCCCCAAAGAGATTAAGAGCGCCATACGTCACAAATTAAACATTCAAAAATATTATTTTACATGTTCAAAATATTACACAGTGTCTGAGATAGTGTCTTCTATTACATAGTGTCTTCTTCCCAAAGCCCCAAAGAGATTAAGAGCGACGTACGTCACAAATTAAACATTCAAAAATATTATTTTACATGTTAAAAAAATTACACAGTGTCTAAGATAGTGTCTTCTATTACATAACGTCTTCTTCCCAAAGCCCCAAAGAGATTAAGAGCGCCATACGTCACAAATTAAACATTCAAAAATATTATTTTACATGTTCAAAATATTACACAGTGTCTGAGATAGTGTCTTCTATTACATAGTGTCTTCTTCCCAAAGCCCCAAAGAGATTAAGAGCGACGTACGTCACAAATTAAACATTCAAAAATATTATTTTACATGTTAAAAAAATTACACAGTGTCTGAGATAGTGTCTTCTATTACATAATGTCTTCTTTCCAAAGGCCCAAAGAGATTAAGAGCGACATACGTCACAAATTAAACATTCAAAAATATTATTTTACATGTTCAAAAAATTACACAGTATCTGAGATAGTGTCTTCTATTACATAGTGTCTTCTTCCCAAAGCCCCAAAGAGATTAAGAGCAACGTACGTCACAAATTAAACATTCAAAAATATTATTTTACATGTTAAAAAAATTACATAGTGTCTGAGATAGTGTCTTCTATTACATAATGTCTTTTTCCCAAAGGCCCAAAGAGATTAAGAGCGACATACGTCACAAATTAAACATTCAAAAATATTATTTTACATGTTCAAAAAATTACACAGTGTCTGAGATAGTGTCTTCTTCCCAAAGCCCCAAAGAGATTAAGAGCGACGTACGTCACAAATTAAACATTCAAAAATATTATTTTACATGTTCAAGAAATTACATAGTGTCTGGGATAGTATCTTCTATTATATAATGTCTTCTCCCCAAAGAGATTAAGAGCGACGTACGTCACAAATTAAACATTCAAAAATATTATTTTACATGTTCAAGAAATTACATAGTGTCTGGGATAGTATCTTCTATTATATAATGTCTTCTTCCCAAAGCCCCAAAGAGATTAAGAGCGACATACGTCAGAAATTAAACATTCAAAAATATTATTTTACATGCTCAAAAATTTACATGCTGTAGTGTCTGGGATAGTATCTTCTATTACATAATGTCTTCTTCCCAAAGCCCCAAAGAGATTAAGAGCGACGTATGTCACAAATTAAACATTCAAAAGTATTATTTTACATGCTCAAAAATTTACATACTGTAGTGTCAGAGATAGTGCCTTCTATTACATTGTGTGTTCTTCCCAAACAAAAGGTATGTTCTTACCAAATATCATTCAATTACTTTAATTATTGACGATATTATTAATAAAAACTTGGGTAAAGTAGCTAGTGGAACACCCTGTATAAAGCTGTGAATGTGCTTTATTTTATTTTTTTTGATTGGAGGTTTAACGACCACCGTGAGCAACTCAATGGGCTATAAGTAGTCGCCCGTCCCTAATTTAGGGTCACTGGTTCCAGGGAAGGGAGAGAGCCAGTGCCGTAAGACAAACACAACATCCATGCCTGACCGGTATTCGAACCCGGACACCTTACGGACGAATGATCAGAGGCCAACGCCTTAGACCACTGCGCCACCGGGGCGGCGAATGTGCTTTTCCTTAAACACTACCTTTAGTAACTTAAGAAGATACTTCGAATTTTTGAAAACGAGTGCATTTGTTCTCATTCATTTAGATTTGTTTTATTTCTTTTCAGGTCACTGCAGAAGATGTTACAGAATCATGCAATAAGATTATTGAAGAAACAAAAAGGTAAATCAGCCTTTTTACCCCCTCTCTAATAATTTTAGTAGGTACAATTCATGAACCATGAGATTCAGGAAGTGAAAAAGGTTGAAGACATGTAGAAAAAATACCATTTGGGAGTTCAAAACACTTATAGCGTAGCATGAATCCGTTTCTGCAGTGGCGGAAGCTTTTTCTCTCTACTCATGGGCTACAGATAGCCCCGACAACCCCTGCACTGCGGGGGGAGGGGTTGCGAGGGCTATCAGTATGTCCATGAGTTCATACTTCTGTAGGGCCCCTAGCCTCAGCAGAAGTATTTTTCAAATTTTTTGCGGGAACTTCATATGAAACTGGTTAAATAGCCAGGAATTTTCGACGGCAGCTTTGATTGAAGTATTAAAAAGAAAGCAATTTTTTGGTTTTTTTTTTTGTCAGTAAATAAGTAAAAACTTTCAAGAAATAATTTTTACTTCACTTTATAAAAACTGGAAGACGAGAAAGGTGCTACCCCACAGGACTTGAGGCCCTTTTTCACAGCCATAGTCATAATTCCTATATAAATGTACAGGGTATCTACAAATGAATGGAGCTGTTTCGTGATTTTTTTGTGGCTGTAATACTAGCGATATGCTGCTCGAGTTCGATGTTACCAGACACGCATTGCTCAAAGTTTACTTTGGTCGCCGCTAGTGGCCGCGAGAGGGCAGTACTTGTCTTATAATCGGTAAGATGGCTTCAAACAGCGAGGAAGCGTTTGCTGTCCTCGAATTTCATGCTAGTCAATCTGTGACAACAGTGCAACGACACTTTCGAACGAAATTTAGGAAAACTCCACCCAGCGCCAACTCCATTCGGCGATGGTATGAACAGTTTAAAGCGGCAGGATGCCTGTGTAAAGGAGGAAATCAACGGGTTGTCCATCAGTGCCTGAAGAAACCGTGGAACTCGTGCGGTCGAGTTTCGTGCGTAGCCCACAGAAGTCGACGTGCACAGCGAGTAGAGAACTGGATATTCCACGATCGACCGTTTGGAAGATCTTACGCAAACGATTGAATTCGCTACAAGCCCTGACGCTCGATGACAAAGTGAGTCGCTTTGAGTTGAGTTCGCGATTTCAAAGATTTATGGAAGAAGACGATGCGTTTTCTGATAAACTTGTCTTCAGTGATGAAGCAACATTTTTTTGTTAGTTGCTTAGTGAATAGGCACAATGTGTAAATCTGTGCATAGAAAACCTCCACGCCTTCACGGAGCACATTCGGGATTCTAAAAAAATCAATATTTTCTGTGCGGTCTCAAAATTGAAAGTTTACGGCCCCTTTTTCTTCTGCGAAAAGACCGTTACCGGACACGTGTATCTGGACATTTTTGAACATTGGCTCATGCCGCAGTTGGAGAACGATGGTGTGGACTTCATCTACCAACAGGATGGCGCTCCGCCCCATTTCCATCGCTATGTTCGTGAATTATTGAACGCCAGTTTGCGAAAGCAATGGATCAGTCGTGCTGGGAATGATGATCACCAACTGCTGTTATGGCCTCCATGCTTCCTCGACTTAGCCCCCTGCGATTTTTTCGTATGGGGTTATGTGAAAGATTCGGTGTTTGTGTCGCCTTTACCAGCCAATCTATCAGAACCCCGGGCTCGCATCATCAATGCCTTTGCTCACTTTGATAGAGACATGCTAACTCGCGTGTGGGAGGAACTTGATTACAGAGTTGATGTTTGCAGAATCACTGAAGGGGCGCATGTCGCCCCCCCAAGAAAAACTTTGTGCATTTTTATATGTAATTGTAAAGTTTCGTGATCATATGTCAAATAATATACCTATAATAAAATCGTGAAACCGCTTCAATCATTTGTAGACACCCTGTATTAACAAGAGAATGTAAATGAAGTATCAGCTAAATAAGTGTAATTTTTATAGCAATGAGGAAAAGGCGTTATATATTACAATTGTTTGCACATAACTACGCATCCTTCGGAATATAATGAGCTTAAAGGTGTTTTTCGGGAGAACGAAAATCCTTAGACTTGTATCATTTTTTTAAACAGAGTCAAAAGAAAAGACGTTTACTATGTGCAAAACGTTGTAACGTTATGCTAAGTGTGTTTCTTACATAAAAGTATAAATAATTTAAGTAATTTTAATCTTTTTGTGCTACAATTCTTGTTACTTTTTAATTTGCTTACTTACGTTCTGTACTTTTGTATAAATCGAAAAAAGTCATAAGACACTGTCACGCGGCTGTTAGGGTGTTTTATGTGTGTAATCGTGAGGCGTTTCAAAGAGGCTGTCTTTAGCTCTCTAAAAGAATAAGATTTCAAGATTCCGTTTTTATTCGTGCCAGTTAATATACACCAAAACTCAATGCTGTCGAGACACGATGCAAAAAATATGGAAATAATTGCGGATTTTAAAAGATGAACTTTTATTTACAATTAAAACCAGATTAAAATCTTCGCAAGATCTTTCAGACTCACTATGGGTCCGTCATCAGGTAGATCTTTCAGACCTACTATGGGTTATTCTGATGACGGACCCATAGTGAGTCTGAAAAGATCTTGCGAAGATTTTAATCTGGTTTTAATTGTAAATTAAAAGTTCATCTTTTAAAATCCGCAATTATTTCCATATTTTTTGCATCGTGTCTCGAGAGCATTGAGTTCTGGTGAATAGAATAATTTGCTTGATATGATTAACTTTGGCGTAAGCTTTTTTGTAATACGTACTTTCTATTGGTATAATAAAACTAGGGCAATCATTCTAATTACAACGTGCGTTGCACGCAATAAAGTGAAACAAATTTGGTTTTCCGAAAAATACGTATGTATTCCAAAGAATTTGAAAAACAGAATGCCCGTAAAACCTAGTGTCATATCATATGGAATTTAAAAAAATTCAGTAATTGAAAGCCAATACGATAGATTTTCACAAAAGGGCCTCGAAGTTTTTTTTCTTGGGAGGGGGGGGGGGGGGCATGTTTTTCAGGTACGCCATTGCCTCCACTGGAAGGCTTTTCCAAGGCAGTAGTTAAGACATAAAATGCTTCCCAGAGGAGAGCGAAATCTTGGCGACATGTATAAATGAAACGAGGAGTAGACACGTATGTAACTCATCTTACTCTCCAGCACACTACAGCATTGTTGTAGTTTGCTGGAGACTTACACGGGTTACATAATACATTCGTTGCTTTAGTTCAAAGGTCACCAAACTACGGCCCGCTGGGCCAAACCCGGCCCTCGAGAAACCGGGATACGGCCCGCCAGGAAATTTCTATTTTTACGATTTTAAAATTCATTTTACATATTTTAATTTTTTTTTTCTGACTGAGAAAAAGAGTTGATATATGTCACAGCATGGCCGGATGTCATAGCAACGTTTGATTGACGCTTCGTTTTTAAATCCTGTTTATTATTACTACTAAAGTGCCTTTCAAAAGAGTGAGGGAGGGGTTTTTTTTTTACACACCTGAAAAGTTTTGCCAGGAAAATGATTTCATTGTTTGGCAGTACATATCTTTGTGAACAAGCTTTCTCCGGAATGAAATATGTTAAATCAAAGCTTCGTTCACGATTGACCAACAACCACTTGTCAGACTTTTTAAAAATTGGGTTGTCCGATTTGAAACCAAATACCGAAAATGTAGCTAAATCATTCCAGAAACAATACCATTCTTCTTATTGATTTTTTTTTTCTAGTTTAAGATGTCATGAAGTCATTTAATAAGTTTAGCTTTGTATTTGTTTTAGATGTGTCTAAATATCTTGAAATATTTATTTGAAAACTTTTATGTTAAAATACAGAACATATAAAATTACTTACACATTGACACATATTAGTAATGAGTTCATTGAAAATTTACAATATTTGCATTAATTGATCTTTGATTTACCATTTTCTTTAATCCGGCCTGCTGAGCTTTACCCAATTTCCCATTTGGCCCTTCTCTCCAAAAGTTCGGTGACCCCTGCTTCAGTTCATAAAAACTGGATGACGGGAAAGCATCTATTCAAGAAAACTTGAGGCCTCTTTACACAGTCCTTACAATAGTTTCTATGCATGTATGTTAACAAGAGAATGTGAAAGAAATATCAGTTCAATGAATGGAATGTTTATACCAACGAGGACGAAGTATTATGTATTACAGTTGTTAGCACATAACTACGCATCCTTCCGATTATAATGAACTAAAATGTGTTCTTCGCGGGAACGAAAAATCAGAGATCTATGTAACTTTTTTTTTTTTCATAACAGAGTCAAAAGAAATTATATTTTACTGTGTGCAAAACATTTTGGCATTATGTTAAGTGTGCTTTTTATGTTCCAGAGTAAATACTTTAAGTAGTTTTACGTTTTTTGTGCTACAGTTCTTAATCGTTACTTAGTTATTACGTGTACAAATAAGTTTTAAAGTGTTTTAATTTGAGAGAAAACAACAATACCTTTACGAATCAAAATAAGCGCTGTCGTTATCTATCACCTTTCGCCATCGGTCGGGCAGCTGACGGATTCCAGCCATGAAGAATACTTCGTCGTGTGACGCGATGAAGTCGTCAACCCATTTTTGCACTTCGTCACATGTCCGGAACCGTACAGCAGACAAACCATGTTGCATCGATCGGAACAAATGATAGTCTGAAGGGGCTATGTCGGGACTATACGCCGGGTACGTATAGTCACGAAATCGGTCAAGGAAACGTCAATAACGTTTCCTTGACCGATTTCGTGACATGCGGCCTAGCGTTGTCATGCAGAAATTTCACGGGACGACGGATTTCCTGGTTCAAACGCAGCAATTTTTGCTTGTAGCGATCAGCAGTAACAGTTTGACCCTGCTCCAATAGTTCATAATAGAGCACACCCTTCATATCCCACCAGATGCACAGCAGAACTTTCTTGGAGTGAATATTGCGTTTCGGTGTCGAAGTCGTTGCTTCACCGGGGTCTACCCAGTGTCTTTTGCGTTTGGGATTGTCGTACCATATCCACTTTTCATCACTCGTAACGATTTTCCACAGGAAAGACTTTCTGTGTTGTTTATTCAACAGATTCAAACACTGCATGACACGCCCATCCTTGTTCCTCTGGCTCAGGTGGTCACGCGGCACCCATTTCCCTTCCTTCTGAATCTTTCCCATTGCGCGTAAACCCTTGGAAATGGTTTGTTGAGTTACCCCCATTTGTTCAGCTAGTTCCTTTTGCGTTTGAGACGAATCTTCATCCAGCAATGCTTGCAGTTCCTCATATGCAACCTTCTGCGGGGCGCCGCTACGCCCTCGATCGCTAACATCAAAATCACCTACTTTATACTGTCTAAATCAAAACTCACACGTGCTTTTCGATACAATATTCTCCCCCAGAACAGATCGATACACATGCTTTTCCAGCACTTTTTCCTTGATGAAATTCGTAACGAATGCAGTATCGCTTGCAATCTTTCACCTACCGATGTATGTGCAAAAAGTGTTTGACTATTGGGCAAACTTCTGCGTCACATTTTATACTTCGGACTAGTTACGGTCATATGACAGCATCGCGGGGGAATGTTGGATATGTAAATTAGCGGTAGACGTCGCACAAAAAACGCTTTTAAACTTATTTAGTACACCTAATATTTGCTTACTTATGTTGTGACATTTCGTATGAATTGGGAAAGTCATTACACACTGTCACACGGCAGTTGTGTGTTTTGTGTGTGTGATCGTGGGGCATTTAAAAGAAAATAGCTTCAATTCTTTAAAACAATAAATTTTGCATGATATGATTAACTTTGATGTAATCATGTAAGTATTTTGAAGTAATTTATATCGGTTGTACAATCAGGCCAATCATTTTAATTACAACGTACACATTTGTGTTTCATGCAGTAAAGTGGAATAATTTTGATTTTACGATAAGTACTCTTTGGTTCCAAATAATTTGATTGATTATAAAACATCCGTAAAGCTTAGTTGCTAATATGGAAGTTAAAATTTTCAGCAATTGAAAGCTAATGCATTTCCGCAAAAGGGCCTCAAAATATTTTTTGTGCGGAGGCCCCGACTTTTTTCCGGTACGCCACTGGGCTAGCTTCGATTTCATGCAGTTCTTGAAGTTTAAATTGTGACCAGTTAGCGATATGAGATTTTGCATTGTCTTGTTGCAGCAGTGCTCGGGAAGGAGTCACAATAACCAAAATTTTATGCGATAATAAAATACGAAAGATATTTACATTTAAAATACCCCACTAGCACTTTCGGGGTAATCAGGTGGAACAGAGAGGTAATACAGCATTCGCTTAGCTTTTTATAGTAGTGCAGCAATGCACTATGGGTAAAGGTCTTAAATGTAACCTGGGTCGTGGCTGTTGCCATCACATCAGAGCAATGGATACAATTTCTAAACATTAAATTCGCATGGTAATACAGAAATACTGATACGTAATTAAGGTTATTGTCAAATTTAAATATTGTTGGTTTTATTAAATTTTATTTATTATTGTATTTTAAAGTTCAACTTGGTAATGTGTTCTTTCCAGATTTTTGAAATGTCCGTAGGTGTGTAGTCATTACAGCATCTGTACCCCAAGGCTTCGATATACATACTTTCAACAAAGTGCAGCGAGTGTATGTACGCTGGAGTGTTCAATAATTTAATGTTCGCCCAGTCTGGTTGTGGTATTCCATTTACGACATTCTGGGCGAACATTAAATTATTGTTCTCCCAGAATGTCGTAAATGGTATACTAGACTGGGCGGACATTAAATTATTGAACACTCCAGCGTACATACACTCCCTGCACTTTGTTGAAAGTATGTATATCGAAGCCTTCGGGGACAGATGCTGTAATGACTACACACCTACGGACATTTCAAAAATCTGGAAAGAACATATTACCAACTTGAACTTTAAAATATTGTTATTAATAAAATTAAATAAAACCAACAATATTTAAATTTGACAATAACCTTAATTACGTATCAATATTTCTGTATTACCATGTGAATTTAATGCTTCGAAATTGTATCCATTGCTCTGATGTGACGGCAATAGCAACGACCCAGGTGACACTTAAGATCTGTATCCATAGTGCATTGCTGCACTCCTATAAAAAGCTAAGCGAATGCTGTATTACCTACACCAAAAATAACAGAATGCTGTCTAGACACGGTACCAAACAATGGAGATAATTGCTAAATTAAAAGATGAACTTTTGTTTACAATCTAAAACCATATATACACACGCGAGATCTTTCGGACCCACTATGGGTCCATCATCAGGTACCACAGAGGGGTGGTTCCAGGATTATATAGCCGGACAAAACAACCCACAATGCAACGGCATGGAGGCGCAGCTCATGTCCACGCATGCGTCTGTATTACCTCTCTGTTCCACCTGATGATGGGGAAGTCACAAATTTATCTACGAAAACATGAACTCAAATAGAAGGTTGTAATGTTCTTTGGAGAATTATTGGACACATTACAAAATTATATAAAACAAAACATTAAACAGATAGAAAGAAACTGACTGTACTTACTTACAATGTAACTACACAAGTTAATAAATTTCGATGTGAGATTCCTTGGTTGCTCGTAGTAAATCCAAGCGATATTCGATTTTATGCCATGTATTGGCAAGCATCTGTGGAGTTATGGAATTAATAGCAGCTGTGATACGTTGCTTCAGTTCCTGCAAATAAGAACAAGGCGTCTGATAGACATGATCCTTCACATAACCCCACATGAAATAATCCAATGGAGTTAGATCTGGAGAGCGAGAAGGCCACGGAATGGGACCACCACGCTCAATCCATCTGTCGGGGAAATGCTCATTTAGGCACTTACGTACACACGTTGACCAATGCGGAGGCTCAGTCAGATCAAAAGATATGACAACGTCGTTTTCTTGTTGGAAAACGACGTTTTCATACCTTTTGATCTGGGGTATAGCAAAATTTTCTAGCATATCCAAGTAAATGTCACCATTTATGGTTTTTTCTGCAGAAGAAGAAAGGGCCAATCACTTCTCTTTTTGATAGGGTGCACCATACATTAACTTTTGGAAAATCACGTTCCAGTTCAATAACAGCATGAGGCGGTTCACTGCCCCATATCCTACAGTTGTGACGATTCACAATAGCTGATACATGAAATGTGGATTCATCACTAAAAATTACAGTACTGAGAAAGTTTTCGTCGTTTTCCACTCGATTCAGCATATCCACAGCGAAATCGCATCGCAGAGTGTAATCATTTACATTCATCTTTTGCACTATTTGAATTTTAAAAGCATGAAACTTTAATTTCTTGTGCAAGATACCGTGAACTGTCGATTTCGGAATGCACAGTTCTCTACTTGCTTTACGAACGGATTTCCTGGGACTTCGTCGGAAACTTTCATTAACTTGGTCAACCATCTCAACGCTGACTCTAGGCCTACCGGCTACTCCACGATGTGTTCCACATTGCCAGTTTCTTTAAACTGTTTCATCCACCGCTTAATTGAATTCGTCGACGGAGGATTAGAAACATACTCTAAACGGTACCGTCTTTTAACCTTAATGCCAGACTTTAATTCCGCAAGCCATAACACACACATTGCCTTCTGCTCTGTACGGATGACATGACTACTGATTGCGCATTTCTCATACATTCCTCGTCAGGTCACACCTAGCGCCATCTATCGGATTCTGGGAATAACAATTCTGCAAAACAAAAATATAAAAACCGTGTTAGTAATACGTGACAAAGAAAAACAGACAACGCTCATAGTTTTTTTTTTCTTTTTTACATAATTTTGTAATGTGTCCAATAATTTTTGGGCACCCTGTATATATAGAACAAAATATTGAAAAAGTAGCTCAAAATTTTAAAATTCTAAAGCACCCAAGGCTGCAAAAAGAAAAATCAAAACATGCATGACAAGAGAAAAGCAAACAAACTTGTTTGGTAAAATAATAAAATAAAAAAATAAAAATAAAATAATAAAAAATAAAGGAAAATTAAAACAATGATAACAAATATTAAAAAAAAAACTTTGCAAAACGAGCAGAACCAGAACAAGCAAAGTAAAATTTTTTTACCCAAATTTTGTTAAGAAAAACAGGGATTGTAGACCATATGGCAGATTTTTTTTCGTGGCTTTCATTTTCATAGTTGTTCGATCTATTTTCGAGGTGTATTGGATATTCGTCATTATTTCTTTCTTATTATTCGTCATATTCTTTATTCGTCATTATTTCTTTATTTCTTTCTTTTCTGAGCTCTCAACATGAATTCATCTGTACGTTTTAGTAGTGTGTGTCTTTGGTTTTTGCCCTTTCTCCTTGAAGGTATTTTTTTTTTAATTTTTCTTTTCTGAGAAGCTACGGCAATGTAAAAAATACTATTAAGTGAACAAGGCTTCAGTTATGAAGAAATCAGAAGAAACATTGGTAGAAACTTAGCCAAAGGTGGCATTTCTAAATTTTTGAAGAGGTATAAGGAGACTCAGTCACTACTAAACCTGACTGGTAAAGGCAGGAAAAAGTGCACAACAGCAAGTGATGGTAAAAGAATTAAGAGACTGTGCCTAGGTGACAGAAGAAAATCATCTGGGTGTATACAAGATGAAATGGCGCAATGCAATGTGAAGTTGAGTGCAAGGACTGTTCGGCCTCAGACTGCAGGAATTTGGTCTAAAAGCTAAAATTCCACGAAAAAAACCTTTTTATCTTTCAAACAAAGGTTGTAAAGATTAAACTGGGCTAAAACCCATGTTAACTGGACAATATTTTTTGGAGTGATGAGACCAAAATTTTCCTGTTTGGTAGTGATGGCATAAAATACGTAAGGAGAAGAATCGGAGAAGATTTGCATCCTGATTGCATTACATGTACCGTGAAACACCCAGTTAGTGTTATGATCTGGGATTGTATGACATCAAAAGGTGTGGGCAGAATTTGCGTGATTAATGGGAATAAAAATAGCCAAAAATACATTAATGAAATACTTGAGCCCAAACTGAAGCCTTCTGCACCTGATCTTTTCCAAGACAATGAAGCATTTATATTTCAACAGGATTGAGCTTCATGTCATGTTGCTGCTGTGTGCAAAAAGTGGTTTCAAGATAATCATGTTCCACTGCTGGAATGGCCTAAGAATAGCACAGACCTTAACCTCATCGAAAATCTATGGAGCTGACTAAAGAAACTTGTTAGTCAGAAGCAACCCAGCAATAAAACCCAATTGATAGAAGCAATAATTCCGTCTTAGTTTCACATTATAACAGCTGCAGAACTAAAAAACTTGGTTCACTCCATGGGAAGGCGTTGTAAAGCCGTAATTAAAGCTAAAGGTTATCCAACTAAGTATTAACTGACATGTTGAGAATTTTTGTATATCTCATTTTTTTTATGTGTTTCACTTTTATTCTTTATAACTGCTGTTCTAATACAAAGTCATTCATAAAAATTATTGCATTACTTTTTTGATGAAATTATCTTTACATTGATATATAATTTTATGGTATTACTCAAAAAAAAAAAGTGTTGTTATGAGCCATCAAACCTCAAAAATACACTATTTCCAAAAGGTTTCCACAATTTTGGCCACTACTGTATACTGCTCGACAAAATAAAATTAACGATATACTTCGACATTATCTCTATGCGGGAGCCACTGTCAAACTGTTCTTCCCCGGGAACCGAGAGGTACGAGGCGCTGGCTTTTAATCATGCGACCGAAATGTGCCCGGTTTCGAATCCGGATGATGCAAGGATGGTGTGCGTGTCCTACGGCACTGGCTCTCTCCCTTCACTGGAACCAAGGTTCTTAAATTAGGTACGGGTGACTGCTTAGTTAGAGTTAGTCACGGTGGTCGTTAAATCTCCTCTCACACAAACGATCAAATAAAAACTAAACTATGACTGTTCATACAACTTTTCCCAACTGCTTCGGAGTTCGAACCTTCAGTACGACATCAAACGGAACGCATGCAGCTCGTAGTTGCGGATCACAGCCGCATAATGTTGGAATAGCTCCCAGAGAATCTTTAACAATAAGAACGATATCTTTATCCTGCAACTTATGCACAACCGCGCCTTCGTTTCTGAATGGGAGCAACTAACATCCCGTGAACGTTTTGAGGAAGAAATGCGAATTAATGTTAAGTTTTGAAATTGCTTAAAGAGAACAAACCAAATTTACATAAAGACAAAAGAAAGTTATATTAGAGCATACGTCACATGGCTAAACTTCAGGTAAATTGCAAGAAGTTTAATAGAACACTGCAAAAAGGATGATCTCTCCCTAGAATTCTTGTGCCGTGTTGAGCATGGACTGAATGTTCTTAAATCCTGTACAGATTAAAAACAATTTATTTTCCCCTTCTTACTCTATCTCAACATTTATAGCTCAACCGTTATTTTCTCAATTCTTCAAAGCGTTGGGTGTTGCTTTACTCTGGGGCATAAAGTTCCTAACCGCCTATCACAACTCTTCTTAATTTTCCTGCTCACACTTTACAGTAGTTGAAAGTGGAAGCTTCTTGGACAAATATAATCTGAACGCCAAGCTGATTCATAATGTACCTCTTCATCTCAGTGTGGAATTACTGCAGAAGTTAGATATAGGGCTGTATTAAACAGTGCTGAATTACTGCTGCATCATTGTGTCTCGTTATCTCAGTATTGAATTAGTGCTGGAGTTACAGTGATGTATTAAAGTGTTGAATTACTGCTGTATCATTCTACCTCATCATCTCAGTGTTGAATTACTGCAAGAATGAGATATGGTGCTGTATTAAATAGTGTTACATTACTGAAAGAGTTAGAGTGCTGTATTATACAGTTAAATTACTGCTGTATTATTGTACCTTATCATCTCAGTGTTGAATTACTGCAAGGAGTTAGATATGGTGCTATATTAAATAGTGTTGTGAACTACTGCTGTATTATTCTACCTCATCAATTCAATGTTCAATTACTGCCAGAGTTAGGTATGGTACTCTATTAAACAGATGTGAATTACTGCTGATTATTGTACTCGTTGTCTCAGTGTTGAATTACTACCAGAGTTTGATATGGTGCTGTATTTAGCAGTTGTGAATTACTGCTGTATTATTCTACCTCATCATCTCAGTGTTGAATTACTGCCAGAGTTAGATATGGTGCTGTATTATACAGTTAAATTACTGATGAATTATTGTACCTCGTTATCTCAGTGTTGAATTACTGGCAGAGTTAGATATGGTGCTGAGTTAAACAGAAATTTTACTGCTGAGCATATTTTAGTTCCGTACTGTTTGCATTTTATGTAATGATGATGATTTATTCAAGTGTATTTCATTTATATATTGCAGTGAGAAAAACTCACAGTCTCTGTCAAAAGCAAAGAAGGAAGAATTGTTTTCATACTTGGAGAAACTGGGCAGACACTTCATTATTTTCATTGATGGACTGGTGCTGAAGCAGCTAAACGTAAGTTAAATGTATTTTTTTTTATAATTTCTAATAAGGATTTTCAATCCAAGCAACTCCACATTCTAACATATAGTGAATCATTTTACGCTCTCTTAAAAAATAGTTGAGGACCGAAATAAAAAATATTTTTGTTTTTACACCTTTAGACTATCGTGGAGACACTGGATGAATCCAAAGGAGCCAACTGTACGAAGCGAGCAATATTTTCCCTGATTCTTCTAGGTCAGTTAGGCCAGTCTTTCTGCGAACTATTGGCTAAGGTAGGTGCACAGCTTGTATTAAAGGTTTTGTTTAATTTGTTTTTTTCGATGTGGCTCTCGCTTGATATCTGTTGTGCAGAGTAGACATAGCACCCCACTAGCTTCCGTTGAAAGCACGTGTTCGTTATTTTAGTGAATGAAATATGTCATTAAACTACCAGTTTTTGTTTTATTTCATGTACAATTTTTTTTTTTTTTTTTTTTACAGACTGGAGCTGTGAGAGCATTGCTGTGCGTCTGCATTGATAACAAATGGCGTCATCTACACGCTTCAGCTTTGCGGGCATTGACGGTGATATGCTGCGTCCCAGCAGCAGTGAAAAGCCTCGAGCAGGTATTTATAAGTTTCTTCGATATTAATTGCGTCGGTCAGTTGATCACTTGATGCTTCTATTTTCATAGACAGAAGAATGAATGAATGTTCCTATGAGCCTTGTAATGTCCACTAATTTCGTGATTTAGCCTTTTTTTTCAGTGTGAAATATTTTGTTCTAATGAAAACTAATAAATGTCACGTTGAAGTTCTGTTCTTTTTTGTTTTTTTAACGACCACTGTGAGCAACTCGGTGGGCTATAAGCAGTCGCCCGTCCCTAATTTTGGCTCACTGATTCCAGCAAAGGGAGAGAACCAGTGCCGTAAGTCAAACACAACATCCGTGCCTCACCAGGATTCGAACCCAGACCCATCTTGGACGAATGGTCAGAAACCATCGCTTAGACCACTGCGCCACCGAGGCTGAAAGTTATGTTTTGCTGAATCCCTTATGCAATCATTCAAATCAGTAAAAGAAACGGAAGCCGTAACATCACGAAAAAGTTACACCATTTTAACCAAAGTCAGCAATAATATGAAAAAGTGTTTACAGGTAGGAACGATCGATTTTTTCAAAAGATTACAAGTTTTATTTGTGGTATGAATGAAAACCATTTATATTTTTGAAAATTAATATCGAGTATTATTCTTAAACTTCAGTGGAAGAGTTGATTTTGGCGTGCACTCACCTAAAGAAGTGTCAAATGTCATCTTGTAACATGTGCCTGATATGTTCAACGTGGGACAGATTTGGTGATTTCGCTGGCCTTGGAAGAAGTTCATGTCTTGAATATCCTGTCTGGTAAGACTGTGAGAATGAAACACACATTATCTTTTAAGAGGAATTATCCGTATTCACCAAAAATAGGATGACCACGAGTTTACGACACTTTTAATGTAATAATGGCCTGTTGGGCGTAAGTAAATTCGGGATCAAAATAACCTTTAATCCTTTAGAGTGGCTTGGATACTCTAATCCCACCTGTAAATTCAGGACCAGAATACTGCAGCGGATTAAAAATCGGAAACGCCGGGAATGTACGACGTTTGGGAAAGGCGTGGCAGCATTGGGTTTGCCTCCACTAGTTAATAAATATTTGCATGTAGTGTTTCAGGCAGATACGAACGCTCGAACCACTAAATATCCATAGTGCGTCGGATGGGCACGTTAAGCCGTCGGACTCCGGGTACTGGCCCTCCGGTAATAAATAAAGGCGTTTTCCTCCCCTTTTCTAATTCGCTTCCGTGTCACTTTCCTATCGGGCACTCTAGCCCAAATCTCCTAGCTTCCTATTTCCATGGGTTGTTTAAGACCTGTGGTCAGACACTCCGTTCCTAAAATCCTCTACATATGATCTGATCTGTTTCAGTTTCACCTGCACCGTTATGGTGACAAGTTCTGCTATGGAATTTCTGCGATCGGTGACCGAGAAATGATAAGATTTGCTAATTATTTATAATGAACGGATCCCAGTTGTCTAACAGCTTCTCATCGATGACCTCAAGCAGCAACGCAGAAACAAACCAACAACAAAAAAAGCAGTCAAGTATGTATACTAACGATTCAGTTGGCCCTGGAAACAAACTACTATGCCCCCCCCTACTCCCGAAAGAAATCTGAAAAATATGAATTAAAACTTCCCCAACCTCCCCTACAAAAAAAAAAAAAAAAACAGGCTGGGAAATCCATAAAGAACAAAGATCACAGAAAGTTCACCCCCTACGCCATAAAGACCGTCATCTTGGTGAATATTGTTATCTCACAGTTGACAAACTGATTCAAAATCGTTTGGCTTTTTTATGTTTCAAAACAAAATTATGTGTGAAAAATAAATACAAGTGGGGGCGCTCATTTTATTATGGACGGATCCCAGTTATCTAACTTCATACTAAAAACCTCAAACAGCACCACGGCAAAAAAAAAAAAAAAATCAGACGAACAAATGATCATATGTAGAGGATTTTAGGAAAGGAGTGTCCGACCGGGGTCTTAAACAACCCTTAGAAATAGGAAGCTAGAAGATTTGGGCTAGATTGCACGATAGGAAAGTGACATGGAAGCGAAGTAGAAAGGGGGAGGAAGACGCCATTATTTATTACCGGGGGCCAGTACCCGGTGTTCGACAGGTTAACGTGCCCATCCGACGCACGGCGGATATTTAGTGGATCGAGCGTTCGTACCTGCCTGGGATCGAGCGTTCGTACCTGCCTGGGATCGAACTTGAGGTCTTTTCCGTGGCAGTCACGAACGTTGCCCACCAGGCCACCCGCTGCCAAAAATCAGACGCTTGCTTTTCTGAGTTTTTGCGCCTACTCCAGCTCAACAAAGATGAAGTACTCGTTGGTCCCAAATGCTTAGTCCCAAATTTGCAGGTAGAATTTAAGTTCAGTCGGTCCCCAGTGTACAGGTAGGATAAAGTTAAATTGGTCCCGAATTTACCGGCTCCGGGTCTGTTATATAGCCCTGTTTAATCGTTTTGAAAGGGTGAATATTTCTTTGTCTCTTGTGCCAGTGTGTCTCCTTAAATAATTCTGATGTCGGACAGGATCTTTTGGAGTCGCATTGCAGGGTAACGTACCCTGAAATTGGTATAATTGTTTGTTGTCGTATTTTAATGGTTTATGTCAGTGCGCGAGGCAAAAAGTGCATTCTAACAGGCAAAAGTTTATTGGTGGGATGATATTGTGTTTTCAAAGGAGCTAAAACTTTGACTTTCGCATCGGGAGGCGAGTGTGCCCTGGGCGAGAGAGATGGCTAGATGAGTCCAGGAGAGGAGAGAGGGAATTGAGTCTTAAGATGAGCGAGTAGGAATGACCAGGGGCTCACGTTGAAGAAGATAAGGAACCCGGGAATGGAGTGCGGCCAACCCAGAATTTACTTTCATCCTGTGATTCCTCTGTGAAAAAAAAAAAAAAGACTAATTAAAAAAAGTTTCAATCAACCACAATATCGTTTTCATTTAGGTGAAACTATTTTTATTGTACACTCAAGAGACGCATATAGCGTATTAAATCCGTTTATTTTTGTAGCGTAGTAAGTAGAAATATTCGCCAAGCTTTCACACTTCACTGGTAGGCTTTTTTAAGGCAATGTTAGACATAAAAATGCTGGAAATTGGAACACGTAAGGAACAGTTGATTTTTTACGCTTTTCAACCGTAGGTTCAAGAAGCCAACCGTAGGTTGAAGACGCGTATATGCTCCAGCTTTGTCCGTCTGTCTGTCCGCACGAAACTCGCGTAAAAATGGTTCGATTTCGATGAAATTTTAGTATGTGGTAGGGTACAACCTGGAGATGAACCCTATTGAAATGGACCAAATGGGGTCAAAGGTCATGGCACAGGAGCGGGATTCATTTCATCGCTTTTATGCGTTATAACTTACATAAAAATGCTTCCATTGCGACAAAACTTTATCATATTGTTCCAGAGGTGTTCTGAACCGGTTCTGTTGAATATTAAATGGGGTCAAAGGTCAGGGCACCGGAGAAAGATTTATTCCATAGCCATTATCCTCATAACTTGAGTAATGATTTCTGGTATGTTGGAAAGCGTAGTCTCATGGCAACAGTTGAACGTGTTTTCTCCATGAAGATGAAGAAGCGGCAAGGAGCTAAGGACCAGGATGTCCCATTGCAATGAAAAGCCAATACATGGATATACTGAAAGTTTCTGTGGAGACGAGGCAATCCCAAGTTGGAGTTCCATGACTTATTTCAGATTGCTCTAAAGCACGCTGAAAAGCAAGGAGTTTTGATTAAAATATCAAGAACAACATCGAAACAAAACCACCGCTGTAACATAAACCCAGAAAACCCAGAACACTATTACAAGATTTCAGTTTATGTACCATTTTTAGACATGTTTTTTGAAAAAGAGATTTCTTGCACACAAAACGGTTTTATCAGGATTCCAGTCACTTTTCTGAACTTGTCTTCTGCGCAGATAAATAGCAAAATATAAGTGGTTAACTATTATGTGGTTAGGGCCGGCTGGACCACAGGGGCAACCGGGGGGGGGGGGGGGCGGTTGCCTCGCGCTTTCAAGAGGCCCCGCAGTTCGGGAAAAAAATCACTTTCGGTATAGAAATTTTTACAATTATTATTTTTGATGTGTAAGTTTTGGGGTGCGAAGTCCTTAAAATGATGTTTCTTTGTTTGTTTTTTTCCTGTTTCCAATCCCCCCATTTTCGAATAGGTTATCGCCTTTCGCCGTATAAATACCGATATTTGCGGATTTCAAGTGGTTATTGTAACTACCTTAATATTTTCAGCATTCATGAAATATCAAATTAAATTTTATCATTTTGCGGCCCTTACTTTTATGTATTTAACATTTTGCGTGCTAACCAGATACTGAAATTTAAAGAAACTAAAAGAACAATATCAAAGTTAGTTTCGGGCTACATATGGAGACCATTTATTCAGGGACTTTAGAAACATTACTAGAAATTAGAAAGAAAAAAAAAGATATATGTGCGCGTATAAAAGTTTAAAAAGTCCCTAATTTGTCAGTTACTCCAACTTTCATTAAAAATCAATTGCCAAACATGTATCAGGCGAAAAAACTCTTTATACAAATTTATTTCACATGGAACCCTATTATTTCCTACAAAAAATGTACGCAATGCAAAAATACCCAGTACGCACGTATGTTTTTATCATTTTGTGAGGAAGTTTGTATAAGAATCACAATACAACTTCAATCCCCTCTCCCGGGAAAGAAAATCGTAGACTTTAACACTTTTTACTCTCTCTCTCTCTTTGAACTTTCAGTCCAATTATTGTCTTTTTCTTAAGTTTAAAGCAAACACTTCTTGGAGATAATCATTTTGTCTTTATGGCAGATTTTGTTACGACGTATTATAGAGGTGAAGCACAGTTCAGGACGGAAAAGTTACAGCGATAAATTCCGTCGGTGTAGCTTAATTGGGAAAGCTTTCGGCTCCGGAGTAGAGGGTGCGGTTTCGTCGCCCGGCAAATTTGTGGATTTCACATCATGTGTGTTTATTACCGACATTTTTTACGTAGCGACTTTACTCGTATTAAAATATGAGATTTATTTCCTAGTGCAAGCAATGAAATTTTGCTACGCGGTCCCGCAAAAGCTCCACCCGGCCCTGTATGTGGTGATAAGAGTATAATAAGAATATTAAGAACAATTTCCAGCAATATTTATTTGAATATTTTTGCGCGGGCGTTGTATACTACATTTTAAAAATGCGCTCCTAACACATTTAGTTGTATAAAAAATAAATTTCGTAATCCTCTTTCCCCGAAAAAAATTTCTGGACACGCCACTCCGAAGCACTGTTACACATTTATGTTCAAATAATTTGCGAAATGATGATCCTGGTAAGAGAACACAGCCAATGGTATTTTTGTCTTAATGTTTCTATACGAGGTTGGCATTTTTGCAAAGGAATCAGTATTCTTCTGCTATAGTTGCAAGATCTCTGCGTTGTCAACCAAATTTTGTAAAAATGTAATTCACTGCTGAATGATTTCAACACTTAGATTTCGTTGAACAACGATTTTAATGTAATTTCTGTGTGCAATTATTATTATTAATAATATTATTATTTTCAGTCTGGCGGAGTAGAGTGCATCAGTGACGTTCTGTGCGACGTTAAGGCGAAGGAGAGGACGCGTAGTGAGGCAGCTGGGCTGATTGCTCAAATCACTGCTCCGTGGATGGAAAATAGCGACTGCATTCTCAGGGGAATTCAGGAAAATGGCAGCAAACTGATTAAAGCACTTACAGGTGAGTTTTTTCCTCCCATTTTCTTCGAAAAACATTTAACAGCATGATCTATGTTGACAATTATTTTAACATAAATTCATCACTATCTTTATGCAGAATTAAGACTTCGTTAGGACACCGCATGAATGTATTACGGTATTCGAGGCCTTTCGTATCAAACGGTAATGTAGTAGTTCGTTTTAATAAAATTAGAATAAAATGAGAAGAAAGGTATGTTATTTTTCATACCAAAAAAAAAAAAAAAAAAAGGAAAAGCAAGTGCGAAAGATATCTTCATTTTTCTTTTCTTGATAATTCCTGTTACGCATTTCTTGCTTTGAGTTTGAAGAAAGGGTCAATAATGTTAAAACAGTCAACTTCACAAACAGTTCCTTTCTCATCAAACACAGCACTAAATTTCTAAGTATTTCTCAGCTTTTTTTTTTTTTTTTTTTGTGGCAATTAAAGTTCATTTTACTTTTTAAAATGGAAAGTTCAGGATACTCCGTCTTTAAATATGCTGGGATCGATAGGTACGAAATAAATTATACTACTGTACTGATACATGCGTCAAATTCGGTATTTAGCAAAATCGGAATCTGTAAATATTTTAAAAATTCGAATATATATATATATCCTCGCGCAATTTAATTTTTTTTAATTAATTAAATTACTGCTAATTATGTATCGATATAGAAACTAAGTGGTGAAAGTCGTAATTTATTAAAACAATTCGAGACGAATTATCTCGGATTCTCTCAGTGAAAAAAATAAAAAATATAAAATATCGTGTATATGTGTTTTTTTCTTCTGTCTTTTCGCTCTTCCGCTGCTTACCCGTTTTCTCTTCGTAGTCGTCTCATTTTGTCACCTCTTAGCCCTCTCATTCCCGTCCCTTTCCGGCTCGGAGGTCTTCTTTTTCTCTCCTTCCATTTCTAGTTTTGCAATCGCCTCCCTCGCGATTGCAAAACTAGAAATGGAAGAAAACTAGAAACTAGAAAGAAAAGAGAGGTCTTTTCTCTACACCTCTCTCTCTTTTTGACTTTGCGATCTTGCATTTTCTCTCCTTATCTAGCTTTGCAATATTCTCTCATCCAGTAGTCCGATTTATAGTCGATACTCCTAAGATGAACTAGGGAAAGGAACTGTTTCGCCTTCTTCGCTCCCTCACAAACCTTCTCTCGCTCCATAGCTCTTCCCTTTTTTTTTTTTTTTTTTTTTTTTTTTTTTTTGATTGGAGGTTTAACGACCACCGTGAGCAACTCAATGGGCTATAAGCAGTCGCCCGTTCCTAATTTAGGGTCACTGGTTCCAGGGAAGGGAGAGAGCCAATGCCGTAAGACAAACACAACATCCATGCCTCACCGGGATTCGAACCCGGACCCCTTACGGACGAACGATCAGAGGCCAGCGCCTTAGACCACTGCGCCACCGGGGCGGCCTTTTTTTTTTTTCTTCTCCACAGTCTTTTTCTGTCTCTCTCAATCGCGCCTTCCCCCCCCTCTCTGTCTTCTTCTGCTCACTTTTTTCTCTTTCCTCTTTGTTTCTCTTTCTCGCCTTTTCAGTCTGTTGCCCCTATTTCCTTCCCACATTCTCCGCTTCTTTCTTTCCTTTTTTACTGCAGATGGTTGCTTCGATTTCCAGTTTTTTGAATGATAGTTTCTGCCTCGTTATTCCTGGAATGAAACGTGGCTTTCTCTATTTCGCAAGTGGGTTTGCATCTGTGTATGGGTCTTCTGTATGTGAAAAAGAAATGATGACGTACCATCTGTCCATATGCGTTTATTTTGCTGCTGTCAATGATGATGCTTTTAAGTGTAGCCTCGACCTCAGGTGTTTCAGTAGTCTGATGTCTGGTAATTGTGTATTCGTCTCCTCCCTCATTTTATCCTTGAGTTGCTTTTCCGTTTCCCTTCAAGAAGAGTGTGTGCACGCGTGGGAGGATTAGTGCAATAGTCCTCGCTCTGCGGATGGTATTAAGAAAATTCCACTGTCAAAATATTACACATTCATACTGTGATAGTGGCTCAATAACCGAGAAGTAGCCTTCGAAACTGGATTAGAAATGTCAGGTTTTGTGTCTTAAAATTTGCACCTAGTGGGTGTTAAGAAATCTTAAATTTCATAAAAAGATTACCGCAAATACCAGTTATATATCTCCTTTAACATACCAGTAAACGAATATTAAATTCCATTGCATTTTTTCCGTGAGCAGTACTTCCCCTCTCTGCGTTTTAAGGGTGATTAAAAAATACGATTACACAGGTAATCAATTCGATTAGGTAAGTTGAAGGTAAACTGCGACATAATCATTTATACAGAAATTTCTCATCCATAATTCGAATTACGTTTAACCCTTTAAGCGGCTGATGTACCTTAACCGAATTTTCCTGTGCTTCTAAAACAGAATTGTTCTCATAGCGACCGAGTTATACGCAAGCTACGGCAAAACAATTCCTTTCCCTAGTTCATCTTAGGAGTATCGACTATAAATCTGTCGCTGGTTGAAAGTGCTCACTTACAGCTTTTAATTCGTTCCAGCCGGTTATTATGATACAGCGTATTATGTTACAGTATATAGTCTGATTCACTTATAGTCTTTTTATTCTTATTACCATTACAAAAGGAATTATTCAAAAGGAGAAGGTCTCCCCGGTGGCACAGTGGCCTAAGCGACTGCTTCTGATCATTCGTCCGAGATGGGTCCGGGTTCGAATCCCGGTGAAACACGGGCGTTGTGTTTGTCTTACGGCGATGACTTTCTGCCTTTCCTGGAACCAGTGGCCCTAAATTAGGAACGGGCGACTCCTTATATTCCACTGAGTTGCTCTTGGTGGTTGTTAAACCTCCAATAAAAAAAAAAAAGAGAGTAGTCCCCCAGACACGGACATCATTCCACTGGGTGGAGCCAAGTAACTCAAACATGTTTTCTCTTCTTTCTTAGGTTCAACGTCCTTTTTTTTATAGCATTATTAGCGGAAAAGGTAATCAGGAGGGAAGAATTAATGACAAGAATATCCCCAAATGACCACTTAGAATGACGAACCTAAAGTAAAAGCAACGATTTCTGATGCGCAGGTTCACTTGTTCCTGTCGCGTATGGCTCATTCGTTAGCGAAAATATTCGATCGAACTGATTTCAGCGTATTATGTTAACCCCGAGTTAATTCGTTCAAGCTGGTTAAAGGGTTAATGCGCTAATGATCCTATAAAACCTACACCTTTTCCAGCTTAATGATTTTATGCATTACTCCTATAGCGCGCTCAACTGTTAGTGCTGATGCTTTTGATCATAGGTGGACGCAGTATTAAATTTGCGACCTAGAATGGAACAAGAAAATAAAAGATGTCGGAATAGTAAGCATTAGTTATCAGTTGGACGAAGCAGTAATACATGATTTGCGTTGTATTTTTTTACACCCAGGAGAGTTATTAAAAAAAATGAAAACAGCAAGGTTACTTATTTTTCCTGAACCCAAAATCATATGAACCTGTATGATTCTTTCTGAAAGCAGATACGTAGTTCTTCCGAACATACACTGAAGAGCAATTGAATTAGAGACAGCTGGCGTTATGCAAGTGTGGCGCTGTGGGCGGCCCTGTAAACGGAAACGACATGACGTATGCAGCGATCCAACAATATAAGGAGTGATGCGACAGGAATCAGTAAGAGTCGGACGCAGTATGGGTAAGACGAAGGATCTAAGCGCATTTGATCGTGGGAAAATTGTCGGCGCCCCACAAATGGGTCACTCCATCTCGGAAGTCGTGCAGGCACTGGAATTTTCACGAGCCACTGTGTCACGGGTGCACCGTGAGTACATCGAATCCGGTAAAACCATCTCTGCAAGGGCCAACTGCCGTGGACAACAGCGTGTGGATGAGCGGCGTCATCGTCGGCTAGCTCGCATGGTGACAGCGGATAGATGGACCACAGTGCGAGAAATCACTCGGAAATTTAACGCTGGTGCACAAAAACGTGTAAGCAGCCACACCATCTAGAACCATCTCCTCGCTATGGGGTACAGAAGCCATCGTCCCACGAGGGTACCGCTGCTGACCGCACATCACAGGGTGCAAAGATTAGCATGGGCGCGGGAACATCGCCACTGGACCTTAGACATGTGGAAAAATGTTGCCTGAACAGATGAGTCGAGATTCACGTTGGGACATGCGGATGGCAGGATACGAGTACGGCGCAAACCACATGAAGCGATGGATCCTTCTTGCAAGCAGGGTACTCTTCAAGCTGGTGGGGGTGGCATTCTCATCTGGGGACTGTTTACGTGGACTGAAATGGGACCCCTGGTACGCGTGACATCGTCCCTCACAGGTCACCGTTACCGGGATATCCTGGACGCCCATTTGCTCCCGTTTGTGCGTCTTCAACATCCCACTGGGGACCTCATCCTGCAACAAGACAATGCACCGTGCCATCGCTCCCGAATTGTATCCGAATGGCTGGATCAACACTCCACCGACGTGACCTCGCTTCCTTGGCCAGCTAGGTCACCTGACCTCAATCCCATCGAGTACATCTGGGATGCCATCGACAGAGATGTTCGAGGATCTGACCCCCCTCCATCAAATCTTCGTGAACTGTAGGAGCTTGTTTAGGGGTCGTGAATTCGTATGGCTTCCCAACGCTTCCGGTGTCTTGTCGAGTCGATGCCGAGACGAATCGCCGCCGTCATCAGGGCGAAAGGTGGTGCTACACGTTACTAGACAGGTATCTCTAATTCAATTGCTCTTCAGTGTATGTTAAAGAGTCCTGTCCTAGAAGCTTATAGTACAGAGGGTGAGTCGAACGTTTTGCAATATTTGCATAAATGCATGTGCTGCGGCGCGTATGTCACGTGTTTTAACTAGTTCAAGTCGCACACTGCACTCAGTCGAAAGGGATATAAAGTGGTAGTCGTTGTTGTGAACAGCATTGCATGTCGTCGCCCTGTCTGTGTTTGGGGCGCCTAACAAATGAACAGCCACAACCGGCTAATTAGGGAACTTTTGCTTTACGAGTTTGAACTCTGCCATAACGCTGCTCAAGCAACACGAAACATTTGTCATGCGAAAGGGGAAAGTTTCGTGGACCAAAGCACCGCAACCAGATGGTTCAAGAAATTTCGCTCAGGTGACAGAAACCTCGACGATCAGCCAAGGTCAGGTAGACCCCGAACCGTGGATTCGGAGGCCGTGGGCCAGGCCGTACAGGCAAATCCGACAACCAGCACTCGAAGATTATCAAGCTAGCTGGGCATATCACAGACCACCGTGGTTCGTCACCTTCAGGACCTCGTCAAGGTCTACAGGAGCTTGTCCCTCACGAACTGACGCCAGCTGAATCAAACCGCAGAGTGGAAGTGTGCACGAAACTCCTAGAAAACCCATGCGATGTTCGTTTCATCAAGAGAATTGTTACGTGCAATGAAAAAGTGGGTCTATTTCCGCAATCCTAACACACAACGGCAGTGGTGGATCCCGGTCAGCTTCCTGTACCTGTTGCCAAACGCGGACGCTTCGAGCACAAGCTGATGCTCTGGTAGAATTTCGAAGGGATAATCAATCCATAACGAATTTGTTCCAGACGGTCGGACAAAAGCGATTACTTAATTAAAGTGGACGAAAAATATTGGGTGGTGGAGGGGCAAGATTCACCTTGCCCCCTTCAGTCGGCGCCTACGACTCAGATTATGCGGAACCCATTTGGTAGCCACTTTTCTCTTCTGTAATTTTTCAGTTAGAATTCTGAAAACCGAAGTGGTAGGCATGTTTGCTTCATATGCAATCTCTTCACATGTGTTCCATCGGTCTTCTTCCAAAATGCTGTTGACGATAACCACAGAAGTATCGTTCGTTGAATCTGATGGCCGGACGCTTCTTGGGTCGTCTTCGATGCTTTCCCGACCTTGGCGGAAACGAGAAGCACATCGTGACATCGTGACACTGTGACTACACTAACCACACAAAGCGTTATGAATTTCTGAAAATGTTTTTCCTCACAAAGTTCCAATTTTAATGTGGGATCTCTGGTCGCTACGCAAGATCTGACCGGACTCACTTTCTTCTTCCATTTCCAGGCAGAATTTTTCGGAACAGGAACAAATTAACCAGCAAACGTTGACACAACTTTGTATACTGAAGTCTGACTCTCAACGGGCGCAACGATTGGAGCGATTGCATCATCCTATGGGCAGTGCCTGCGCAGTGCGCAAAACTTTTTAAATGACCTCGTATTTCAGTACAGGATCGCTGACATCTGCTTTCTCGTTAAAAGAAACAACTAAAGACTATAAAAAAAATTATTTTCAGGGTAATTTTAGTAAATATGTAAGTACATAGTTGCTACATTTGGGAATAAGCAAAGACGACTGCATAGCGCAGATGTTGAATCCAGCCAGACGCCTTCTACGAAATCTGAATTTTCAATTATCCAAGTAATGTAGCCTGCCGATATAGAGCGTCCGAGGAAACGTATTTAAGGTAATTTTTCCCACGGGTGGAAACAATGTCTCAGTAGAGCAAACATACTGATACTAGGAATCCGGTTCATTACCATTATTTTTTTTAAAGTTTACACCAGGTACCAGGGTCGTATATAGAATTTTATTTTATTTTCGGGGGGGGGGGGTTAACTTCACCAGAACAAAAATAAAGTTAATGAAAAATAGAAGAAAAAATTAAAGCATATGTTATTAATGTAAGTTGATGCATTTTCATCAAATTAAGGCATTTTTTTCTAATGTAAGTCGCATTTTTACCAGAATCTTCAAAAAGTGAAACACTCTCGGGGGGGGGGGCAAGCCCCCTCTAAGTACGTCCCTGCCAGGTACCATTCATTTGAAGTACACTGCATGCATGTTGTGTGTTTCAAATAATGCGTAGTTTTTTCGCTAGGGAACGCAAATGCATTTTCTTTTTTGCTGATTTATACTGATTTGAAAACACCGCTTTGAAAAATTCTCTTTTTTTTTTTTTTTCTTTTTCGGAAAGTATTAGAAAGAGGAGAATTCGCCGTCCTTTTTCTGGTTTTAATAATTGAAAACTTTAGATTACTGTAGCCAAGAAAGACACCCCGACGTGATGTCATCTAAAATATTAACGAGTTGATTTCTGGTGGCAAGAGTATAGAATAAATTCAAAGGCAAATGAACAATTTTCTTCTTGTCGTCTTTTTTATTATTTTTTATTGTATTATTGTAAAATTCGGCTGATATTTTCACTTTTAAATACATTGATTCAAACACATTGTATTTAGGCGTGCACAAACAAAAATATCTGGTGTTGAAGGTTCTTAAATAATCTTTTCTCTTCCTCAAAGATCTTGCTTCCCACACAGAGAGCAGCGAAGTTATGCTATTATCATCTGCTGCTTTGGCTAACTTGTCTTTCATTGAGTCTGCTGCAGGAGAATGGATGAGTCAGCATCAAACAGCCCAAATTCTAGTCTCTGCCTGCACATCTAACACGGCGGCCAAATCTGTGTTCATCAAAGACCAGGTAAAGTGAAAGAACTATTTTATGGCATCGTTACGCTTCTTTTTTTTTTTTTTTTTTTTTTTTTTTCCTTTTGAGGGGAGAAAAAAGGGATAAACCTTTATTTGCTAAGAAATGTATTCAAACCTTTACAGCTGCACTAACTTAAATAACTGCATTTTTTTTTCTTTTTTTAAGATGAATTTAAGATGAATGAAGCCAGAGGGCCAGCAGTTTGACATGCCCTTTAAAAGAGGCATGTCAAACTGCTGACCCTCTGGCTGCTCACGAGTCTACCTATATGTAAAAAATAGCTGCATGGTTCTCAGCCCAGTAGTGATATCGTTTTCTACATTATGTACTTTATTATTTTACATATGAAATATATTTTTGCATTTAGAAATGTAATTATCAATTTTTTTAAAGTGAATGGATGAGATGTTACTGAGTAACACACACATTAATAGATTATTTTTTTATTTGGAGGTTCAACGACCACCGTGAGCAACTCAATGGGCTATAAACAGTCACCCACCCCTAATTTAGGGCCACTGACTCAAGGGAAGGTAGAGAGTCAATGCCGTAAGACAAATACAACATTCCTGCCTCACTGGGATTTGAACCTGGACCGACGAATGGTCAGAAGCCAACGCTTAGACCACTGCGCCACAGGAGCAGCTTAAACAGATTCAATAGCACTCCTTTTCTGAAATAACATTTAGATACTGTAAGTTGAACATACACCTATAAGGTAAAGGAAAATGACAACATCCATATATTCGGCATGGAAACTTTTCCAACGAAACTATGTTCAAAGAAATTCAGCTGAAGAGTTTTTAATTTCACATCAGTGAATCGCATTTAGCCACCTTGGTGGCACAGTGCTCTATTTTTCAATTTTTTTTATTTTTATTTATTTATTTTTTTTTGATTGAAGGTTTAAAAAAATTATTTTTATTGGACTTGGTTGACAGATACATTGACAGGCAGACAGATACAGTAAAGACATTTTCAAACATGGTACACAGTATGTTAAATAATCATGTACACACAGAGAGCCAGTGTTGATCAAGTAACACATTGAGAGCTAGGACATATCAAGCATGGTACACAGTTATGTCAAATGACCAATGAACACACGGAGAGCCTGTGCCAAAAGACAAATACAAATATCCATGCCTCACCGGGATTCGAACCCGGACCCAACTAGGGCGAATGGTCAGCAGCCATGGATCAGACCACTGTGTCACCAGGGTGGCAAACATATGTAAAACAGTCAGGTTATGTGAAGGCCAGTTTCAACATTTTTTTTTTTTATTGGAGGTTTAACGACCACACTGTGAGCAACTCAATGGGCTATAAGTGGCTGTCCGTCTCTAGGTTAGGGCCGCTGGTTCCAGGGAAGGGAGAGAACCAGTGCCGTAAGACAAACACAATATCCATGCCTCACCGGGATTTGAACCTGCACCCTTTTGGGATGAATGATCAGAAGCCATAGCTTAGACCACTGCGCCACCGTGGCGGCCGCAGTGGTCTAAGCTCTTGCTTCTGATCATTTCTCTGAGTAGAGTCCGGGTTTGAATCCCGGTGAGGCATGAATGTTATGTTTGTATTATGGAACTGGCTTTTCCCCCTTTTTTTAGAGCCAGTGACTCTAAATTAGGGATGCGCGACTGCTTATAGCTCATCAAGTTGCTCACGGTGGTAGTTAAACCCCCAACAAAAAAAAAAAAAAAGAAGAATTGCATTTAGAGTTTCATTTCAAACCAAACTGAATGCAGGAGACATCTCATTTACATGAATTTATCTCAACAACGAACGTATTACGCTGGTAATTGAGGTAACGTAGTTTTTTTTGTTTTGTCTTTTACCGATATTTACATTTTTAAAATGTCCCCGATGGCAAAACGACTCAAGCATGATAAAATTACCATGCATTTAGAATATCGAATCAAGACAAAACTACTCCTGTTCGATGGGCGACTGATTGGGGCTTCTGACCATTCAAACGAGATTGGCTCGAGTCTCCGATGAGGCATGGTTGGTGTATTTGTCTGATGGGGTTGGTTCTGTCTCTTCTCTAAGAATAGTAGCCCTAAATTATATGCGAAATACTGCTTGAGGCAATTTATTCTTCTCATGGTAGTCGTTAAATCCCCCCCCCCCCTCCAAATAACTATAACTTTTTAAGTTCGTGTAACATGAAAAACTACTCATTCCTTTAAGAACTCTGGTTTCTACGTACAAGATCACTTCATTCCCGAATCTGCTCATGTTCAGGTTCAGCACTTCATCAGTCCTGAAGATGACAAATTACCATCGTTTAGATGATTCTTTGAGATGTCGGGGTATTGCACAACTTGAAGCTGCACAATTCACAAGCAGGGGCCACACAATGTCTTAATGTGTCGAAAAGAGTCTGTTTGACGTACTGAAGCAGTTGCAGAAAATACAAACTACTACAAGAATATATGGCCAAGGTCGCCTGAGCGCTACTCTTCAACGGCAATCTAGCCCTAACGGCAAAACGGAACACAATGATGAGAGTGTGGCAAGTAGCTCTCGAGGTTACTACGACCACGGTGAAAGAATATCCAGTAGAACTGTGTCACAAGGTCCAAATGCCAGTGAAGTCTCTTGCCACGAGTTCCAGTGTTTGTGTTCCGCTGACCCCAGTCAGACAAGAGCTCGTCAGAACTGGAGTTGCCAACATGTGACGTGAAACCCTGACCAATGGGCTACAGTTCTGTCTTCTGGGTAGTCCTGTTTCAGTTGATAATCTGATTCTATAAGTTCTTAAACCTGGAGAACACCAAGAAAGCAGTGGTGGAGATTGGATGCCAAAATTGCGGCGGGGGTGGGGGGGGGGATTTGCCATTATAAACATTATAAAGGGGGACGGTGAAAGTGTGAATATGAAATGTACAAAAAAAAAGGGGGGGGGGAAATAATTAGATAAAACATTTTGTTACATAAAAGATTTCATGCCTGAATGCTGAAATTCATAAGCATGGTACATTGTTATACGGAAATATTTAATTTTAGTATAAGATTACAAATTCAATAGTTGAAATAAAAAAAGTAACTCAAAAGTATTAAAAAATAATGAGACTTACTAGTCTGTGACACTTAAAATACTGATAAGTGTCTTTGTTTTCTTTTAGAGTACACTTCTACACAGTGTACTCTAAAAGAAAACAAAGTCATCTAAGTTTATTTGTGTTTTTTCATTGGCTATGGCTAGCAATGCCAGATGTGTTAAACGTTCCTGTTTTGTTGTGTTTCTTAAATAGTTTACCCTTTTGAGAGCACTGAAAGATCGTTCTTCTGAAGCTGTAGACATGAGAACTGTTAAAAACAATTTCAAAGGCTTCACAATATTTGGGTATACAACTTGATTGTCAGAATTTTCAGCTTTAAACTCCACCACCAATCTGGAAATTAATGTGCGATCAACTTTTAATATATTACTTTCCTAGAGAATACATCAATTTCTGCAGATAAGCTGTCACATTCAATCTCACAGGCTTCTTCTATAGCAGAACAAGCTCTTTGTTGCTGATAGTCACGTTTAAATGAAGCAGTCAGTACAGTTTCCATGTGGCATAGCAGTGTCAGTTGATTTTTGTCGAAGCGCCACTTTATGTTTTCAACAATATTGTCAAGAAATGGGTAGTATGTTGTTTTTAAGCAGAGATCACGAGGTGAAGAAACAGCTGGATGAACATCTCCTCCACCTATTTTCTGTGGAACTTTGCGCTTACGTGGAATGATTGGTCCTTCAAATCCATGTTGTTCACAAAATATCTTTGCCTCAGACCAAATCATGTCAAAATTATTTTCCTTGCAAAGATCTGCAATAGCTGTTTCAATCCGCTTGGCAACATCAACAACTTCGTGAATTGAAATATTGTGATTTTGAATGTATTTTAAAAGAATGTCTTTAAAAATACTTGTTTCATCATATTCAGCCCAAATACAAATACAATTTTTTTTATACACAAGATCAACCCATGAGCCTCACCATCAACCCTTGGATCATTCGCTTCAATTTCTTCCAGAGTCTGTATTATTTCTGGCAAATGCTGTTGAACAGCTCGCAGACTTTCATATCTACTTCTAAATCTAGTGCCACTCAGTGCCTTGACAAACAAGTTTGTTCTAGATTCTGTTTTATTACTCCGACAGCCCTTTCCTTTATCTTTATAAATATTGCATGGCGTTTCAGTGAGGCTTCAAAGAAACAATAAAGTTTCTGAACTGTAATGAACACATTGCAAACCAGGGAAATACTTTTCAATAAATCCACAAGAGCAAGATTTAACAAATGCATGCAAAAGTGCACATACATTGCGTTTGAATTATTTTCTTGTAATCTTCCTGCCACACCTTTATATATTCCTGACATATTTGTTGCCCCATCATAGCATTGGGCTACTATATTAGAGGTCTCTAAACCTACTTCATTCAGCACCGACAGGAGTAGGCGATACAATGACTTTCCATCTGTAAGGTCTGTCTTGTAAAAACCAAGAAATCTTTCTTCGATTTTTAAATTCTCTGTTACATATCTCAACACGATAGTCAGTTGTTCACGATTTGCTACATCTGGAGTTTCATCGACGATTACAGAGAAGTGCTTGCTTTTCTTAACACTTTCCATTTATGTCATTTTTATTTGACAGGCCAAAATTTCCAGCATCTCATTTTGTACTTCGCGATGAACATAATTAAAGTACTTTTCTCGCTCTAAGAACATCTTCCTCAAAAGCGAATTATCTGATGATCGCAGTTTCAACAATTCTATAAAGTTACTCTGGTTATCTGAGAATTTTTTTCCCCATGGCCTCTTAATGCTAAGCCTTGTCTTCCAAGAAAAAGTAATGTTTGAAACAGGATCTTAAGGTACGGTTTGTTTTCACTTCTTCTTTGTAGTGGGAAGAAATCTTCTCTGCTAAACTTTCTTTAGACTTTAAACCTTCTTCTTGCCAGTATTGCAAAGCACTCAGATGAGAAGAAGTACATTCATGTTCTTGAAAACGTTGAGTTGCCTGTTTCCAGTTCTTAAACCCGTTAGTAATAAATGTTTCATCATAACAATCAATACTGCCAAATAATCGACATGGAAAACAAAAGGCTTTGTCGCCAGAGACACTATATTCAAGCCACTTAAACTGCAAATGCCATACACTTCTAAATCTTCTTCCTTTAGTCTCTGGGAATTGTGCCAGCGAAAACTGGAATGGTCCATCTTTAAAATATCCAAGGGCGGCATTTTTGCCACAAAGTGGATCTCTTCTGTGGAGGTTAGACTCAGGCTGGTTTAAATTTAAGTAATGTACAACTTCAGGAGGTTTGCTAACCTGGCTTTCACTGTCACAAAAAAATAAAAACTAGATGAACAGTCAGGTTTGTCAATATTGGTGGAAATACCAGCTACAGAAGTAGCTTCCGATGTAGTGGCAGAGTTTTCAGATTCAATGCTTTCTTCTACGACTTTCTGTTTTCTACTAAAGAAATGCTTTTTCTGTACCTTTCTTCATTTTTCTCACTTGTGATGCTGAAAAGTTAATGAGCAGTCAAAAATCCTGTCACATTCACAACTACACTAATAATCAAAAGCTCATACAACTTTGTAGGAACAGGGAGTGCATGATGTCGCAAGATAAAAATTCCGGACAATGACTAACTGGAGTGAGATACGTGTTCCTCAAATAAATAATCTTGGCTTCTAGAAGCTTCCTTTCGAGATTGTTCGAGACGACCGGTAAGCGACGAAGCTACAGGGTAGAGGTAATTGGTCTGGTCGAGGTGGTTGCCTTGGAGATGCACTGTCGTGGACGAAATCGCACAGGGTTCCCTAGATGACGGCGCTGTTAGCCAGGGAGGAGAGAGAAGGTGCTGTCCGTAATCGCTGTCTGTAAATTAAAAAAATAATAATTAAAAACGGGGGGGGTTGTTAACTTCACCCCCACCCCCCATTGTCGCTACTGCAAGAAAGGTTGGTTGGTTGGTGAATTTTTATGGCACATGGGCCATGTGAGGCCAAAGAGCACCAGACACAAGACAATCAAACAAACAGCTGCAAGAAAGGGTTACCATCTCTCCAACATCAGGGAGAGAGATAACATAACAGCAATGTGCTGGTGTGAGGTGGCATAATTATTAACGGCCAAGTGCCACTTCATGTCTTTGATGGCAGAGCAGTAAATGCCCAAGAAATACAGAGCAGTTCCTTTTTATGGACGATAAAATCCGTCCCCATAGCGATCGTTTAATATTGGAAAGTCAGGATATACACAGAATGAAGTGGCCCACGAGATCTCTGGACCTGTGGCCGACAGAGCATGTCTGGGATGCCCTGGGAAGAGCAATGCAAGCCGGCTGCTCCCTCCCAGGACTTCGGCATGCCTTGGTAGAGAAGTATCACTTATTGCTCCAAACTCTCATTCACAGTCTTGTAAACAGCACGAGGGATGAGATATGTATTATATCACCAATGATGTCAATGCATTACTTTTGTGACATCATGGTAAAAGTCCTAAGTGAACATAACAGCGGGCTTAGTGTTAAAAGGATCTCGCATGATGGCATCTTAACCTATTCATCATTTTATTCTGACCTACCCCTACCTGAAGCACAGTGTTTTTCTTCATTTCATTTATTTGCAGTTTAACATTTTCTCAGGAGGATCTTAAATGTTGATAATAAAGCAATATCTCAAATAAAATAAAAGATATTTTGAAGATATTTCCCTTGTTGTTCAGGTGTCTTTAATATTCATTGTGTTAATATTTGTTTCAGGTTGCCACTGTTCTTGCCAACGTAGCCAATAATCCATCTTGCAAGCAGATATTGTTGTCATGTGGCTCTATAGAAATTCTTCTCAGTTTTCTTCAAACCCAACCTACAATAGCAAGGAATCAACATCAACTAACTGCATGTGAGCAAATTCAGCAGAAAGCAGCTATTGCCTTAGCCAGGCTTTGTTCTGATAAGGACATAGTTAACACAGTTGTTAAAATGAAAGGTAAGTTTAACACTTTTAGATGTAAGTAAAACTTAGCAGGAAATGTGTGAATAGGTCAGCAAGAAAGCCAAAAGAGGGGAGGGGCATCAGAGATGTGTACATCTCTACAGATTGTGTAATTTTGTAAAATCGGCACAAAATTGCACTCGTTATTTTTCTTATTTCATTTATTTAATATACAGGGTGATTCAAAAGTCCCCGAACTCTATAGTTTAAAACGTATTTGCTGTAAAACCATAAAATATATCCGAGTATTGCTGCTTGTGGCTGCTGTGTGTGATCTTGGGGAACGAGCTGTGCCATGTGATAGCACCACATGACACTACGCTTACGCGGGCGCTGGCAAGCAGTAATGTTCAGTCAGCCATGAGTCTCACGCAAGAACAGAGAGTCGCTTTGTTAGAAGTTTATTTTGCGGAAAAATCTTACCAACCTTGCATCCAGCTCTTTCAATGGAAGTTTCCTGATGCTCCTACACCAGGGAAAACAACTGTATATGACCTTGTTAACCTGTTTCGCGAGATAGGCAGTGTTGAGGATAAGCATAAAAGCAGCCGGCCGTCCATGGTGACGACCACGTTTCTGGAGAAAATGCACGTTTCCCTGCAGCACTCTCCCCGGAAGTCACTTCGGCGGCTGTTTCAAGAGTCAAGGGCATCGTACTCAGCCTGCCAGAGGGCTACTAAACGTCAAAAGCTACGGTCGTACAGGATTCGAGTAGTGCAAGAGCTACGTCCTTTGGACTCGGAAAAGCGCATTGCCTATTGCCAATGGTTTAAGAGTTCCACGCGCAACAATGTGACTAACCAGCTTAACAACACTTTTTTTTAGTGACGAGGCATGGTTTTATTCGAATGGATATGTCAATAGCCAAAACACTCGCATATGGGCTGCGGAGAAATCATACGCATTGCATGAGGTTGGACTTCACTGTCAGAAAGTTGGAGTGTGGTGCGCCATGTCTAGACGGCGAATTGTAGGGCCATTGTTTTTCGACACAACTGTAAATTCCGCTGTGTATGCAGACATTATCCATCAATTTGTAGCGATGCTGAAGGAACACGAACGTTCCTGTTGGTTTCAACAAGATGGAGCAACGTGCCACACATCAAACGACACAATGGAGATGTTCCGTGAGTTCTTCCACGATCGATTAATCTCGAGAAAACTTTGGCTGCCTCGCTCACCAAACTTTTGTTTGTGGGGCTATCTGAAAGACACAGTTTACCACAACAACCTAAGACGGTACAGGACCTGCGGAACAACATCATTACAGCTGTGAGGAACATACCAGCCAACACGCTGAAAAGAGTGTCCACCAACAGTGTCGTCGGGGGAATTTGTGTCTTCAACAGAATGGCGGACAATTCCAGCATCTATTGTAAAGTGGTTTTCATTACCTGTAAGTATGAGTGTCAATATAACAGTATGTAAAAATAGTTATACATCACTATATTCGCGGTAGAAATATTTGAATTCAGAGTTCGGGGACTGTTGAATCATCCTGTATCTCTGTCGAGGATTTTGCCTTTATTTATTTGGTTTATCTTACATATCTAAGCTTTGTTTCATTTATTTGGTAAAACCTCTACCAAGGATTATCTTAATCTTTCCAAGTTTGTTGTGTTTATCTACATTTTAATTCATATTTGTGTGTGTTTATCATTATTTATTGATGTTTTAATTTATTTATACAATTTTATCTTAATTTATTTGTTTAAATGTGTGTGTGTATATATATTACAGTTGTGTTTTTGTAAAGTTTTATTATATATATATATATATATATATATATATATATATATATATTTTCTATTAAGAAGAGACTGAAGTTCTGTTTTCGGCTTTGCTCTTTAGTATGTATATATATATATATATATATATCTCAGTAAGGGAAGAAAACAGATTATGGCACTGAGAAAAGAAGATGGTTCTGTAACAAGAAATAGAGGCGAAATTTTGACAAGAGTGAAAGATTTCTACTCCAAATTATATGAAAGGGATGATATATGCACTCCAGACATCATGAAAGATACCAGTACCAGAGTTCCTCCAGTCCTTCCAGCAGAAGTTGCACATGCAATCAAGAACATGAAGCGAGGAAAAGCTCCAGGAGAAGATGGAATTACTGTAGACATCATACAAGAAGCAAGTGGAGAAATCGAAACAGTACTCGCCCAAATTTTCACTCGATGCCTTAATGAAGGAAAGATTCCTGAGGATTGGAACACCGCTACAATGATCCTGCTACATAAGAAAGGTGACATTGAGGATCTCGGAAACTACAGACCTATCAGCCTCCTATCAGTAGTTTATAAAATCTTCACTAAAGTTCTTTCACACCGCTTGAAGGTAGCACTAGACATGGCTCAACCGAGAGAACAAGCTGGATTCAGGAGTGGCTACAGCACAATAGATCATATCCACGTGCTGAGAGAACTAATTGAAAGAGCGAGGGAATATGAACTTCCATTGTGCATGGCTTTTATCGATTATGAAAAAGCCTTTGATTCGGTGAAACCATCAGCAGTTACAATGGCCCTGAAAACCTGCGGTATTGAAGATGCATACATTAATATTATTAATAACATCTATGAAAATGCAAGTGCAAAGATTAGGCTGTTTGAAAATACAACACACGTAAAAATTGGAAAGGGAGTGAGACAAGGTGACACCATATCTCCGAAGCTCTTTAATGCCACATTGGAGGGTGTTTTTCAGTCGCTGAGCTGGGAAAACAAGGGGATAAAGATTAATGGAGATTATCTAACCCACCTTCGTTTTGCTGATGACGTAGTCATTTTTGCAACTACCCCATCAGAGCTGCAGAGTATGATCCAGGAACTTGCTGACAAGAGTAAAGAAGTGGGATTAAAAATGAACTTTCAGAAGACAAAAGTGATGTTCAATGCTTTTACAAGAAATGAAGATTTATCGATTGATGGAGAAAAGCTGGAGATAACAGACACGTACGTTTATCTTGGACAGCAGATATCAAGTGAGGGTCACATTGATGAAGAAATTAATCGGCGTACAAAACTTGCCTGGAGAGCTTTTGGAAGAAACAGCATAATTTTCAAGAGCAATATGCCATTATGTCTTAAAAGAAAAGTGTTTGATCAATGCATCCTTCCAGTGCTTACGTATGGTGCAGAGACGTGGACCTTAACTAAAAGAGACATACAAAGGCTGCAGACAACTCAAAGCAGCATGGAGAGGTGCATGCTTGGTGTAACCAGGAGAGATAAGAAGAGGAACTCGTGGATCCGAAAAATGACAAGAGTGGAAGACATCATGATCAGAGTTAAATCCCTGAAATGGCAATGGGCTGGACATACTGCCAGAAGGACAGATCATCGATGGACAGCCGAAATTTTAGATTGGATTCCAAGGGACAGGAAAAGACCCAGAAGAAGACCACATAGGAGATGGGTGGATGAAATTCGAAAGTATGCAGGGGTGACATGGAGGAGACTGGCACAAGACAGACCGTTGTGGAGGAAACTTGGGGAGACCTTCGTCCAGCAGTGGATTGATAATGGTTGACAATGATGATGATGATATATATTGGGGAATAAGGCTCTGTACATTCACAGCAGGTTGAGGACATTGGGGATAAGGCTCCTGTATAATCCACAGTTATGAAGAGGCACAGAGGATTTCATTGTAGCAGGGAACCTTGCAATGACACAGATCATTCTTGACGGCCTTTAACATCTGCCAATCACTAATACATCAATCAAATGCACAACCTTATGATGCACATGTTTGATGTTAGCTGTCTACCTAACAAATTCTTTGGAGACAAAAAAATTCAGCATGTGGTGGGTCCCACGAATGTTGACACATGAGCAAAAGGCATGCAGCAAACGAATGTGTGTAATTACCTCAAGTATGCTTCATGTGGATCCAATGAATTTCTGGTCTCAGATTGCTACAATGGACAACAAAGAAATGATTCATCACTTTGACCCAGAGAATAAAAAAATAAGTCTAATGCATCTTCTCCACCACCCGAGAAGTTCTGTGGTGCTCCATCAGCCAGAAAGGTGATGACATTATTTTTTGGGTAGCAGAAGATATCACTGTGATTGATTACCTGGAAAAGAGCACCACGGTTACTGATGCATATATTATGTGAATCTCGTGAACTAACTACATGTAGCCATAAAAGGAAAAGACAAGACTTCCCCCATTGAATCAATATTCAAAGTTACAGCTTCCAGATTACAAAGACCACATTAAATACTTCTTCCAGATTACAAAGACCACATTAAATACTGCTCCCAGATTACAAAGACCACATTAAATACTGCTCCCAGATTACAAAGACCACATTAAATACAGCTCCCAGATTACAAAGACCACATTAAATACAGCTCCCAGATTACAAAGACCACATTAAATACTGCTCCCAGATTACAAAGACCACATTAAATACTGCTCCCAGATTACAAAGACCACATTAAATACTGCTCCCAGATTACAAAGACCACATTAAATACTGCTCCCAGATTACAAAGACCACATTAAATACAGCTCCCAGATTACAAAGACCACAATAAAAACAGCTCACAAAGACCACATTAAATACTGCTCCCAGATTACAAAAACCACATTAAATACTGCTCCCAGATTACAAAAACCACATTAAATACTGCTCCCAGATTACAAAGACCACATTAAAAACAGCTCACAAAGACCACATTAAATACAGCTCCCAGATTACAAAGACCACATTAAATACTGCCCCCAGATTACAAAGACCACATTAAATACTGCTCCCAGATTACAAAGACCACATTAAATACTGCTCCCAGATTACAAAGACCACATTAAATACTGCTCCCAGATTACAAAGACCACATTAAATACTGCTCCCAGATTACAAAGACCACATTAAATACAGCTCCCAGATTACAAAGACCACATTAAAAACAGCTCACAAAGACCACATTAAAAACAGCTCACAAAGACCACATTAAATACAGCTCACAAAGACCACATTAAAAACAGCTCACAAAGACCACATTAAAAACAGCTCACAAAGACCACATTAAATACTGCTCCCAGATTACAAAGACCACATTAAATACAGCTCCCAGATTACAAAGACCACATTAAATACTGCTCCCAGATTACAAAGACCCCATTAAATACTGCAGGATTGGAGTTACTTCACCTCCCACCCTATTCCCCAGAATATGATCCTAGTAACTTTTATTTGTTCCTCCAGCTGAAGGAAAACATCTGTGGTAAGCAGTATGCATATGCATCTGACTCTGATGTGGTCACAACTGTGGGCACATAATTAAAAAACCAAGATAAAGATTATTTTCCCATGAGGATCAAGTCACTAGAGCATCAGTAGGAGAAGTGCATGCAGTGGCTGAGGACTATGTTGACAATAAAAAAGGAATCTCAATGGTACAGTTTCCTGTATGTGTTAGAATACAAACTATTGTGAATGACCCTCATATCTCTTCCCATTTATTCTATCCTGCTCTCGCACCTGCCACAGTTTTTCAAAGTTAAGCCCATGTATTTTTACTGTTGCACTTCTGTTATTGTTTACCTTCTCTGTCATGAAGGAAATATCCTCGTTCACTTCTTGAACTGATTAAAACCTCTCTATTTTCCTTTCTCTTTTTTTCTTTTTTTGCTACATTTTTTTTTTGGACTAGCATATTCTCAAGGGCCACATTTCATCTGCTACTAAGATTTTTTTTTTACATTTGTCTTTATTTAACAATCATTATTCTAGGTTTATTTGAAACTCAGTTTATCTGTTGAGCTTTGACTTTATCAGGATTTCATTTATATATCCTTATTCTTTTTTTTTTTTTTTTGAATAAGCTTATCTTCATTTTATAATCACTCTACTTAAAGTTGTGTTTTTGTAAAGTTTTTTTTTCTTTTTCACAATCTGTTGTATTACTTAATAAACCACTTACTAAACAGCTAAGAACACATGTGTATGCACAGCATCTTCCAGAAAACAATGTCAATGAATAAAATCTGTACTTGATGAAATCTATCTGAATTTAATGTCAGCTTTTTCTTAACTGTGTTAATGTAGACATGTTAGGTGGGAGAAAAAGTTAAAAGGATTTTGGTAATGGGAATACCAGCCGCAGTGAGGTTGAAAAAAAGAATCCAGAGTACCCTGGTACTCTTTGCAGGTAATTTATGCAATGCATTTTTTGTATGCAAAAATCTTTGTGGATGCTAAATAAAATGAGTGATTTGATAGTATACATATATGTACGTACAACATATTCCATTTATTCATGTCACTCACAACCACACAGAGCCTCAGTATAGTATGTACTAAATGGAATTAAATCATAACAAGAAATAATAAGGTGTACTAATTTCTGACACTGAGCGGTACTTAGGTGGATTAATGAACATTATTATCGTAAAACCAATGAAAGAATTGTGAGTCATAAAAGTAAATATTTACTGAAATATGGTGGTGGTAGTAGTAAGTATTTTGACTGTTTAGTTCTTCAAAAACAACATTTATTTTTATTATTATATATTATTCAGATTTAAACAAACATAAGGAATGACCCTGAAATGTGGTGTAGCTACGGAAGCCATCAAGCAAAAATCTGGCCTCAAGACAGAAAGAATTGCAAGTGTGTTAGTGAGGGGGATTGATAACTTTTGGTCTAGGATATCTACAGGTTACACCCTATCGTGTTATACATCACTTTTAAAAGCTCTCATCAACAGAAGGTAATCCCCCTTGGGGGGAAGTGTCGAGAGGAAGCCAAATTTCGGTCTCTTCCTTGTTCTTCCAACCCTTTTTATTCTGCCTCCCTCATCTTTTTCCAAATGTTCCTGTATTGGGCTTGTCTATTCCACAGCTTTCCTACAGTTTTGTTTATATCATCCATCCATCTTCCCTCTGGTCTTCCTACTCCCTTCTTTGCCTCATATGGTCTCCATTCTGTTATTATTTTAGTCCATCTGTTATTTTCCATTCTTGCTATATGGCCAGCCCATTTCCATTTTAAATTGAGTATCTTTTCACCCATGTCTAAAATTTTTGATCTGGATCATATATATATATATATATATATATATATATATATATATATGCGTATTTTTTACTTTATCTTGAAGTGTTATATTTAGTAGGAATCTTTCCATTTTATGTTGTGCTTTTTGCAATTTTTCTAAGATGTTTCTCTTCATAGGCCAGGTCTCAGTGCCTTATGTCATAATGGGTATTATACACAGTAGAGTCACATTATTATGACCACCTCCTACTTTTGATGTCAACAGCACACCGCCAATGACAGAAAACACATGTCGTGAGTTGGCTTGGTTGCAGGGTATATAAGGTGTGCTGTAGGCATTCTGAAAACATATCACTCATTGCTGTCATGGATAAAAGGAGCGATTTATCAGATTTGCAAAAAGTGACGATTATTCACTTTTGGGCCAAGGGTGGCAGTATTTCTGAAACAGCACAGTTTGTGAACTGTTAGTGTGCTGCTGTGATTAAAGTGTATTGTGATTGGAGAAATGGCACCATTATGAATAAGCGACGTGAAAACTGCGGAGCACCACGTACCACTGATGTGAGAGGTGAACGTCAGATGCGAAGGTGCGTGAGGGCCGATTGACACGCTACAGTGCAGCAACTCACTGGCCGAATGAACCAGGGAGCTACCGGAAGTGTGTGTAAAATGACAGTTCAGCGAACCCTACTGTGTATGGGGCTCTGATGCAGACGGATGGTCACTGCACATATGCTAACGAAGGTGCATCGGCAGAAAAGTCTTACATTTGCATGGTAGTATCGGAATGGGACCTCCGCTGATTGGCAAAGGATTGCCTTCTCCGATGAGTCACGTTTTCTGCTTCCTTGAACGGATGGACGTTGCTGCATAAGGCGAGAAACTTGAGAGAACAAACACTCTCCAACCATTGCTGGAAGAACACAAGCTGGTGGGGGCAGCATTATGATCTGGGGAATGTTTTCGTGGCATTCCCTGGGTCCACTCATACCTGTGGAAGGCACTATGGACTGAATTCATTATGAATCCATCCTTGCAGACCATGTACACCCATACAGGCTGATTGTCTTCCCTGGGGAGGATGGGATCTTCCAGCACGACAATGCGACATGTCACACAGCTAGAAATGTCTGAGAGTGGTTGGAAAAGCATGATGAAGCATGGTTCGTACTCTTCTAAGCAAAATAAATTCAAGCACTTTTCAAGGACTTTTTAAACCTGAATTATCATATGTGTGTACTATCTGTCAGTTAGTAGGTAGGTATTTTAGTAAGTTAGGACCATTAATCTTAGCTGGGGCTGGCACGCCTTCAATGACCTGCCATTACCCCTTACCCTTACCCACAGCTCGTTTATTTTATTAACTTTGAATTGCCCCTCTGTTTTGGTATTTTTCGAAATCATTTTATCTTGGAAAATATTTTGAAAGGGTACACTATTTTTGTATTCATTTACTTACTGTTTGTTTTAACCTTTTTTTTTTTTTTGATTGGAGGTTTAACGACCACCGCGAGCAACTCAATGTGGGCTATAAGCAGTCGCCCATCCCTAATTTAGGATCACTGGTTCCAGGGAAGGGAGAGAGCCAGTGCCGTAAGACAAACACAACATCCATGCCTCACCGGGATTCGAACCCGGACCCCGTTCGGACGAATGATCAGAGGCCATCGCTTAGACCACTGCGCCACCGGGGCAGCTTTTATTTTTGAGGCATGACTTTGATGTTTTGATGCAGTGAGGAGAAGAAAGGATCCACGGTTGAAGCACAAGCAATTCCTGGAAGTTGCACCCTCCAGCAAGAATGCGTCCCTAACCCCAGTAAACAGAAGCCCATCACAATTTGTGAATACATCATTCCACGTATTTTACTCACATGGCTGATGCTTTACTCTGTAGTCATATCATAGCCAAGGCACCAGCTGTCCACACACTCCCCTGGGTTGAACACAAGTTCTGCGCTATTTGATCAGCTTGGTGTTTTTATTGGAACTCCACAGAAATCTCCTACACAAATTTTTAGCACAAACAATTATTTTACACATGCTCTTTCATATCATTACTTAACAAACAAAACAATTTTTTTCAAGTACTATTCACAGAGCCTTAAACTTTTTCAAGTACTTTCAAGGACTTGAAAATAAACTTTTTTATTCAAGAACTTTTTAAGGAGCATATGAACCACGTGAAGACTTCAAAGTACTTCCCTGGCCCCCTAATTCTCCAGACTTAAACCCAATTAAGCATCTGTGGGATGACCTCACTCATGTTGTTCGCTCTATGGATCCTCCACCACGCACCCTCCAGCAGCTGTCAGATGCACTGCAGTCAGCATGGCTCCACATGCCTGTGAACACCTTTCAGCACCTTATTGAGTCACTCCCAGCGCGTCTAGCTGATGTCCACGCTGCACATGGCGGTTACTCTGTATATTACCTGGTGGTCACAATAATGTGACTCGACTGTATACATTGACTGAAAAGTTTTGCTGTTTTTTAGCCTTATTTTACTACATAGAATCTTTTAACTTCCCAAAAGCTGTTCACCCCATTTTCATTCTTCTGTCAATTTCTTCCATAATTCCCAGTTTTTTTGTGGTAATTAGTTTTCCTAGGTATATGTATTCTTCCACATATTCTATTTTCTTATCATTTATTCTAATAATTTCTTGTACTTCACTATTACGTCGGTTTGACATTATTTTTGTTTTATCAATATTGATTTCTAAACAAATTTCGCTACAACGCACAATTTTCATAGAATCAAAAATGCATTTTTAATGGCTTTTAACACATTTGGCATCAGGTTCTCGTAATTTATGCAGATTGTAATGAGATATTGCTACATTTATGTAAAACATGATGAAATAATGTTTGGCGATGGTTTAGTAAAATATATTGTTGAGTAACAATGAAATTAATTCTTGTTGCATCACTTCATGTGATAGCATTCAAAAATCAGATTTCAACAATGGTTTTGTTTACTTCCATTACCTATTTTCATAACATCAAAATTTTTTTGCATGGGATTTCCCATTGACAGGAAAGATGCATAGCATCAAAAATGGAAAGGTAAGAGCTTAAAGATTATGTGATAGGTTCTCTCTTCTAGTGAATGCGAGAGCTTAAGGACAATGACATTTGTCCTGTTCTAAAAGAATGTGAAATTTTATAGATAGTAAAATTGGTCCCTTTCCTCAAAGAATGTGAGAGTTTGAGAATAATGACTGATTTTCTATTCCGAAGAAACTGAAAGCTTAGGTACTGGTCTTTTATCTCTCAGAATGTAAGAGATCAAGAAAGAGTATTTTGCTCAGATACTTCATCTAAACATTATTAATGCACAATTATAATTCCAAAGAAATTGTACAACTAGAGTTCAAATGACTTAGTTCACTGCATGAACATAAAGTTCTTTAGCATTCAAACAAGACAGAAAAATCTGAAATCAACATTCCATTAGTGTGCAGGTTTTCAACAGGAAAAAAAAAATATCAAATGTTATGGAACTTTATGTGAAGATCACTTCTCAGAGTTACACACAGAGTTACAAACACAAAAATATACATGCATTTGTACATCTAGTTGCATACAACAATATTAAATTTTACTGATGCATACTTGTATTTCTTAACAGGTGTTCAGCGCCTTGTACAGCTTTGTAAAGAGAAAAAGGAAAGGAACAACAGTGATTCTGTCTTAGTTGCATGTCTGGTAAGTAGCCACAGTGTCCATTTTACTGAGGAAATCAATGCACCTGATAGATAACATAATGCCATGTTGCAAACTTTTCTATTTAAGTGTAAATTAATAAGTAAGTAGAAAGGGTAGGTGTGAACTATTTGCTTGTGATCCAGTTTAGAGCAGGCATTCAGTGTAAAAGGAAAGCATAAGACTGATACTAATCATCTTAGCAACCAGCGTGAGGGAATTTCGTGAAAAGCAGTATGAATGATCATTTGATGCTGCATCAGCTCATATATTACTATGCAAATAAGTCTGGTTTGTCTTTTCTTGGGAACTGGAATGATAGGAACAAGTTTCATTAAGTTATGTTTCATTAATACTGTATACCAGTCTGATAAGTACTTGTGATTATTGAGATTGCTACCATCCAGTTTTCATCATAATTAAATGATGATGAAAATATGGAAATATTGTGAAAACCACCGTTTAATCTTCTAGCTTGTGTCAGTCTAAACTACACTGTTTCAGCTATACAAATGATGTTAGTGTCATCCATAAGGAAAATTCCTCAGGAAGCCAGGAAATTGTGTTTTTCTGGAAAAGGAATCCAATGCAACAGTGAATAAACTGGTTCAGTAATACCTGCCTGCAGATAGTGATCAAAAGAAAAAAGGTGTTTATGTTGTTCCTCAAATTTGTAACTGTGTCATCTGTTTTTATTAAAATTATGGAGAAAACAATCGATAATCAGTTACTATCTTTGTAATTTTCAAAGTTCGCTGATAACTGACAGCATGGCTTTTGTTTAAATGCATTAATAAGTGATACTCGAACTAGCCTAATCATGTCTGAAGTATAAATCTGATTAAAATCAACTTGAGGCTTTTGATACTGTAAAGCCTTATGACATCAAGACTTTCCAAATCAATTACAGTTACATGTACTTCATCCTGCACTGTGTGTCACTAGAAATAGCATATGTGTAGTTCTTGAAAGCAATGTATTCTGACGCATTTCCTCTTCATTACCCCAAGGATCATTCTGTTAATTAATCTCTTTCTTTTGCATATTAATTGGCAGCTTTGCACTACAGCTAATTTAATGCAGAAATTTCATCACTATATCCATGCAGCTTTTGCCCAGGGTTGTTCACATGGTGCTACTGAACATCTGCGATTGTGCTGCTTTGCACCCTACTTCTGGGACTGTGATAGAGATATCATACTTTGTTAGAGTTAAGACAAAATCATGGCATTCAGCACTGCAAACTCAGTCCATGTAAACAATACAAAAGATCAAAAGTTTCCTCCTGTTTTTATGTTAAACAATTCCTTAGTAAAAAAGATTTTGTAATCTCACTCCAGAAAAACATATATCTTTGGATTATACAGTAGAATTTGGATATAATGTTCTCACTTTAAATGACACTTCAACTGTAACATCAAAAAATCAATGCAGATTTGGTTCCAAAAAATGTCCATTAGAGATCATACTTAGTAAACTTGCTTATAACGCCATTGGTAAAAATGTCTACCTCAGTCCTAACATCATTCATTACCTTCATTTTTCTTTCAGTTTTCATCATTTGTAACATGCCTCCAATGAAACTAACTTAAAATATCGAACACATCTCCTTTGAGGCTAAATTATTTATTGTTTAAATCTCATAAGGAAGAAACATAATAATGTCATTAAGTTCAGTGGGGGAGGTATTTACTACATACTTGATATTCCGTGTTTCTTTTTCCTACATGTACCAGCAGATTATTGATCAAGGGGTTATCGAAATTTAAAATGCAAATATTGATAGCTGGCTTTGATAAAAAATAACAGAATGCACTGAAAAATGGAAGAAAAAAATTTAGCATTTATAAGTTTTTTAGATCTCATTCATTTTGTAAACAAAGCATACAGATGAGCAACAGAAAAAGCAGTTCACAACAGTTTCCATCACACAGGGTTTGTTTATTTGAAATGAAAGATGAAACCAACAATTCAACACGTAGAATTATTAATAGATTGCCTCCGTGCAAGTTTTGTTATGCAACACTTAGATGAACTCTGAAATTTAGATGGAGATTTATAACTCAGAACCATAAATATATAGAGATTTTGAGATTGTACAAGAGATTAGAAATTGTGATGAAAATATTACTAGTGATCATGATGAAGAAGCTGAAGATATGAAAGACAACATCTCTAACATTTAAGATGCCCTGAAAACTCTGATGATGCTATTGAAGCTCTATGAAACAATGCAAAAAGCTGAATGACTATTGCAAAAATTCACTTATATTGAAGTCAAGTAAACTAATCTTTATTATGAAAGCAATTAATGAATATTTCTTGCATCATCATAAATAATGGCAAGTGGTGCCTAAGATCAGATCAGATCATATGTAGAGGATTTTAGGAAGGGAGTGTCTGACCCCAGGTCTTAAACAACCCTTAGAAATAGGAAGCTAGGAGATTTGGGCTAAAGTGCCCGATAGGAAAGTGACACGGATGTCAGGTAGGAGGGAGGAGGAAGATGCCCCTATTTATTACCAGGGGCCCAATTTACCCTGGGTCAGACGGCTTAACGTGCCCATCCAACGCACGGCGGGTATTTAGTGGTTCCAACGTTCATACCTGCCCAGGATCGAACCTGAGGTTATCTCCATGGCAGTCACGAATGCTAACCACTAGGCCACTCAAGGCCCACGTGGTGCCTTATTTTTGAACTTTTATATTTATTTCTTTTGTTTGGGGGGTTTAACATTCCCAATGAGCACCTAAGACTAAGGAGTAGCTCATCCCTAATTTACCACACCATGGAATGTACACTTCTCTCAATAGCCACCTCTGGGACTCGGGCCTGGTCTATTAGTCAGAAGCCAGTGCATTCAGCTACGGGGGGGGGGCATATTATAAATACTGTAGCTATACTTCTCATTTGTTTACAGAAAATAATCAGAGTACTATACTGAAATTTTAAAATTAAAAATAGCAAAGTAAAGAATACCAATATCCGTTTTATTGGCATAAAACAGTAAACAACTGGTTGCAAGCTGGTTTAAAAATAGCAAATTTCATGATTACATTTTACTAGGACAGGGGTGACAAACTTATGGCAGATAAAAATTTTTTGTTCTCATGGCCACATTCAGTGCCACTCCTTCATTCTTTAAATCACACCCACGATAAATAAATAATAATACCTGACGATTGTCACTGCTGCCAAATGAAGCAGCTGTTACTAAGGAATATTTCCAAGTTTTGTATTCAACACATGCTGGTAGCACACAGCAGTTAAGTACCTCTTAAGGAATATTTCCGAGTTTGTATTGTGCAGCACACAGCAGTTAAGTACCTTTCCAGACACACTAAGGGACCTATTGTGCCCCATGAGAAGGTTCCCCAAACCATCACAGAGCCACTACCACCTTGAACAGAGCTGACCTGGCACACCAGGGCCATGGCTTCACAGATCTTATGTTCAGCTCCACAACATCCCAGAAAGCTTCTACATGATTTAAATCTGGGGACAATGGTGGCCACTGGATGGTTCCAAACTCAAATGAGTGTTTCTCAAGTCATACCTAAGTGATTATGGCCTGGTGGGGCAGCACATTGTCCTGCTGAAACAGACCATCTGCAGCGGGATGTGCAAAGGCCATGAAAGGGTGTAGGTAATCAGTCAGCACATGCTGGTCGCACGCAGCTGTTAAAGACCTCTCCATACACACTAAAGGACCTAATGTGTCCCATGAGAAGGCTCCCCAAACCATCACAGAGCCACCATCACCTTCAATAGAGCTGACCTAGCATGATAGGGCCATGGCCTCGTGCCATCAACGCCACACCCGTACCCTTCCGTTAGCTCAGTACAGCTGAAAACGGGATTCATCTGACCACATGACATAGCACCACACTGCAGAGGTGAAATTTTGATGTTCCCGAGCTAGGCAAGGCACAATGTCTGATGACGAGCAGTCACAGAGTCACACGAGTAGGGCGTTGGCTCCCTTGCCCCAGGGTTGTGGCGCCATTGCCAAGCAGTTGGTTTATATAAGCCTGGATAGTCTACATTGGCCCTAGTCATCAATGGCACACTTGCAATACACCCTTGATTTGCCCTCAAGAACCTTAGGGTTCCCACCACTTAGATCATAGAATGACCAGTTTGTCTTGCGCTGACAATGCGTCAACAACCAAAGTTGCTCAGATCACCACATTTACCCATGTTTGTCGATTCGATGCACTGTTGGGAAACGCTGCTGTCAGCCTATTTATCATCTGCATTCAGTTTGAGTATGTTCCACTCTGCGTGGTAGATGCCAATGTCAACTGCCCATCACCCCTATCTCTAATGTTTTATCCACTGAGTATATAATAAATGAAAATCTGCTGCTGAAAATTCCTATAATCACATGAAAGAATTTTTTAGAGGATTACTGCCAATTCTGGCTCACACTCTCAAAAATGTTCGCCATCCCTGCTCTATAAGATGTACCTGTATGTAATTCAATTTCTGTTCTTGAAAAATTATAAATGTAATCATTAATTTAGACACATATACTAAGTATGACTTTTCACTTCAAGTATTTACATCATTGTGGAATTCTCTGATCTAAGACAATGTCCCTTCCCCTCTCACCCAAATCAGCAGCTCCAAAGTAGGGTTAGGTGACTTCCCATAGCCTTTGGAGTTGTTGAACTCCATAGCACCAAAGGCAGTGGGGAGTCAAAGGAAACAATTTTCTGCAATGAAATTTGGGAAATGTTTTTTATATGAATGCCTACACTATGAAAATTATTTGAAAAGTTTTTGTTTGTTTTCTCCCCTTCTTAGGCTGCCTTAAGGAAGATTGCTTCATTTAGAGGAAAAGAAGAAATCAAGGCACTTGGAGCACTGGAACTTATTGAATCTCGTCTTTGGGATACTTTCTTGGCTTACTCTTCGAAACAAGAGAGTTATGTTTAGCATAAGAAATTCAAACTATGGGGTTCAGAAAAACTGGCAGCTTTCTGTGAGCCAAGGTACAATTTTGCATGATGGAAGAAATTGCTATCACATTAATTTTACTTGTGTAATAATTTTAACCTGAATATCTGATTGAAATATATTTCATATGATATTCAGTATCAAAATTAGTGTTGTCCATGAATTCAAAGATAACAAAATCAAATATGTAATCAACTTTACCTTAGCTGCAGACCAAAACACTGAAAATTGTTTATATGCTGATATTTCTCTCTTCCTCTTTTCAGTTATTAACTGAAAATTGAGAATGAGACATTTTATTTTTCAATCGGTAAATGCTGAGTTGTGTTGGTTAATACCAATGACAATACCAGCAGACATACATTCTAGCTGTGAAAGTATGATACGAAAGAATCAGTTTTGCTTTTGAAGTCTATTTTTTTGGCTTTTTCAATGCTCAGTTTAATACAAGGAGCTTGATCTTCTTTCTGTTAACAAACATTGATCATAAAAACTGGGATGCCAAAAGCAAAATGGTTTTAGGTTGTTCCTCATAGAAACCAAAGAATACGTTCAAAGCCTAGGACGTGATAAACTTGTACATGACTGTATATAAATGAAAAGAAATTTTTATCAGAGTATCGTTTTGTATTGGAAATTACCGATATATGTGTGTGTCTGTAAATAATTTGATAACTTTGTACAGACAAAATGTACATTATAGTTCAGTGAAATAAAGATTCAAGACTGACCCATATCTCTGTTTCATTTCTGAATTAAGTTAAATAAAAAAAGATTCCAAATAACCACAGAATTGTATATGCTCAGCTTAAAAAGGAACATTGCAAAAGTGCTGATCAACAGCAAAGCAGTTCACAGTGAAAATGTCAACAAATATGTAAGTGTATAGAAACAGCATGAAATTTTTGGGCAAAATCACCTAAAAATTAAAAAGAGCTTATTCAAACACTACATGGGTAGTTTACTACATACAGATTACATATGCTATCATATAAAATAGAGCCTGGACACCCCTACTGTAATAATCGGAGTGAGCTTCTTGTCATATCATGTGACTCAGACCAGAAAAATGTATAAGTCACAGAAGTTTGTAATGGAACATGGGTATAAGTTGACTAATTTTGTTATATGTGATGCCCAGAAGGATAGATTCTTAATCATTCCTGCAAAACATCTTTAGGTGTCAATAGGAGCTGAGGTTCAGAGCCGCCCTTACGGGTGTACAACAGGTGTGGTCACACAGGGCCCTGCACTTTGGGGGGCCCACGCTCACACCCTAAGTAAAAAGAGGAAAAGAAATAAATTGAGAGACAGAAAGAGCAAGGGAGCAAATTTCTTATTTTCAATTATTCAAATTTTATTTTTTAAACTCAGTCTCATTTAATTTTTTTTTTTTTTTAATATTGATTGCTGAATTTACATTTACCCAAATATCGGCAGCAAACTACAATATTATGTCCAGCGAAACATTAGTACTGAAGCCAAAGGGTTAAAGCAAGGGGCAATGCAGCTAGGTTCGCACCCAGCCCAGTAGCTGCTAAGGGTGGCTCTGCCAAGGTTTGTGTGAATACATTACATACCAGGATTCACAGCATCATGTATCAGTGGAAAGCAGTTGTGCATGAATGACCCTAATAACAGAGATCTCCCATTGGAGACCAAGTAATCGAAAAATTTAAGGCTCTGAATTTACCAATTTTCTTCCTCTGGAGTTTTGTTGAATTATCTTTCAAGTTTAGTATCATAAGGTGAAAAATTTTTTTCATCAATTTTAAACTTTACTTGAAAGTATTAAATTATACTGAAGCCCTACTCCATCTTAATGGAGAAGCTCAATTCGAAAGCAAAAGATCACAACATCAAAATGAATTCCACTTTTTTCATAACTTGCAATGTGTTCATATCGAGTACTTACAGCGAGTGAAGATTTTTTTTTCTTACACTGAAAGATTAGTAAATAATTGCTTATATTTTATTCCTTTCAAGTATTACATTACACAAGTGCAACTTGTTTATGTTCAACATACAGTCCATTGCAATCAAAAGTTTGAACTTGATAATAATTAATAGTTAAAAAAATAATGATCATCTCAAACTAACTGAAGTGTAGAGTCATTTCAACATGCATGGTAAATCAAGATTATATTAAATCTCAGTAAAATAATGTTAAGTGTCAATGAACGAATAACACCTTGCTCTATTTGTATGATTATATCTTATCCTTACAGTCTAATAAAACATTCTACACATTTTTTTTGTCTCTCTCTGCCATGTAAATAAGACTTAAGTGGGTTCAAATAAAACTAATCTTTAAAAATAATATTCTTTATTAAAATTTCTTCTGTTAAAACTAAGGTTTTAACAGAAGAAATTTTAATGAAGAATTGCTTGTATTTGTAACTTTTTAAGATACATGCTACATACAGGGATTCGACAAAATAGCGTGAACAACATGATTATCTTTTGTGCATCTTTTCTTTGTATATGTTTACTAGGTTGTATGCCAATGTAGTACAAATTATGTTCAGCAGTGGTTTGTATGAGTGGTCAGTAAAATGGGTGACCTGTCAGGCTTCTGAAAAGGATAAATCATGGGTGCCCGTTTAGCAGGAGCATCTGTTGCCATAACAACCAAATTGTTTTGTATTTCAAACGCAACAGTCTCTATAGTTATGATTGCTTACACAAAGCATGGCAACACTTCATCGGCAAAGAAGAACAGTGGGGAAAAACTGAGATTTGAATGCTAACAAGGATTGTGTCCAAATGACACAAATACTGAAGCACTCAATATCCACCTGGAAGACCCTGTTCTTACAAAAACAGACTGCAGAGAACTTCACAAAGCCAACATCCATGGAAGAGCTGCAATTGCTAAACCTTTAATCATGAAAACCAAAGCTATAATGTGAAAAAGATGGAGTCATGAGCATAAAACCTCGGCAGCTGATGATTGGAAACTGGCGATATGGTCCAATGAGTCCTCATTTATATTATTCCCAACAGTAGGTCGGTTTTATGTATGGAAACCCCCAAGGAAGTGTACAATTCAGAATGTCTGGTTCCATCTGTCAAACATGGGGGTGGATCTGTGATGATTTTGGCGACCATTTCTTGGTACAGGTTTCCCCGCTACCCGAAAAGTAAAGAGTTCCTATGAAACCTTTTGTAAGCTGAAATGCCATAAAGTGAAGAAGCAATTAACATTAATTTATATGGGAACATTTTTTTAGCATTCCCAGACCCAAAAAATAGCATACCAAATCATACCAAATAACACATAAAATCTACAATAACACTAACATATAGTAAAAGCAGAAACGGTATGATAATACACAGCATATTGATAAACTTACATTTTATCCATTACTGGATGCTGACTAAAAGAGACCACTTTGCTACTAGCAGAACCAGTGGTAACTTCACCAGCTTTCAAAATTCTTTCTCTCTGCATGTAAATAGTGAAAATGGTAGACACAAGCAAGTCCAATGCATGCACAGTCTTTATTTCGCTCACCATGACTGAAACACTAACTTATGTCCAGTTATACACTAAGCATAACACCCTTATGAACTCTCTTAGGCTTTTATGATACCTTTGGACACATCTTGCAAACGGATGGTGGTCCAATATCTTATTAATAAAGATATATCACCTATTTCCTAGATGATCACATTATTTTGTCCAACCTCTATCAATGTCTTCAATTATAAAATTTGTTGATAAAAGTATGTTAAACATTCTTATTGCTTTTCAGCATCAAGTCCCAAAACTTGACCAAAAACATTACACTGTCCTTTTCACTCTTCAACACCAAAAATTACCTTCTTCACACTTCAAAAAAAGTCCTGTTTGCTGGTCTTGTCACCAAACTCAAGTTTTGGAGCTACTTTGGGGCCCCAGTTTTATAAGCAAAGACTCCTAATATCTAAGAGGAACCTCACCCTCAGCCCTGTCCTTTGTTATTTGCTGTGACTGGGAAGAAACCTTCTCACTGGGATCATCTTGATTGTCATGCCCATGTAGATGTCTCTCATTGGCTATATTTTCGTCAACAAATATTTTTAATTGAAACCTTTGATGAAACCATGTAGCACATAGCTTAAAAGAGATGCTTAAATGTTTCTAGTGACAAGTAAAACAGAAGAAATAAATGGAGAAAAAAACCGGAAGAAATTTTAAATAGAAAATGCATTTTAATAAGGAATACATACATGAGACTGATGAAGAAGAAAAAAGGCTGAACTTTTTAACCGGGTGAAAAATCAGAACACATGGCGAAACAATATGAATATAATGCTGCATGAGCAAGATGGAATAGCTCACTGTAATTTATTTATATAAATATTAAACGAGAAAAAATTCCTACATTCAAAATATAACATTGATATTTAACAACAACACAGAATAGGAGGAACATCACGAGGAAAAAAAACTACAATTATGGGTGAAATCTTTGCTCCCTCCGACTTCCGTTTTAGGGAAATTTCCCCGTCCATTTTCAAGTTAAAATACACATTTCTATGGAATAAAACAATATTTAACAACAATACTGAGCAGAAAAAACATTGCAAGAAAAAATATTACGATTACGGGAGAAATTTTCACTCCATCTAACTTCCGTTTTTGAAAGTGATTTGATAGTTGTAATTCCATCTTCAGCAATGACCTCCACCCCCATCCCCCAAATCTGTTCAGTTATACATTGATGATCTCGAAAACCACACAAATGGAAGAGCCTCATGCCTGAAGATTACATAGAAATTTGTGCGCCGCGTAACTTCCGTTTTCGGAAAACTTTTCTCCATTTTTAAGCTGAAATACAAATATTTATGGAAAATGATATTTAACAACAATACCGGGCAGACAAAACATTGCGAGAAAAAGAAATTAGAATTGTATGGGAAATCTTCATTTCTTTTTAACTTCCGTTTTCGAAAGTTTTGAAATATGAAATAATGTCACCAGACGGGAAATGACCCCCAAAATTTCTCTTCGGGTTTGCATTGATCTCAAGAATGACTCAAATGATGATAACGAAAGCAGAATTCCGCATATGCGTGGAAGAATCTCTGTATGGGAATATTATTTTCAGAAATTTTTTACTTGGAAGCCAAAGAAGAGTCTTGTTTACATGACAGAGAGACAACAACGTGCAGTATCTATTATTAGTAAGAATAAGATATAGTACATACAACAAAATATTATTTAAGACTGTCGTGTTACGAAAAAGTTTTACTGAATAATTTTTCATCAAGTGTAAATAAACGATCTGAATGCTGTGTTCCTTTATTGTACGTCAAAATTTCATCCTGTACATTCTGTTTGGTGTTGCAACAGTGTAGCATTTACAAAACAACAGATGAATGAAAACAGTATGATCGTTACATAATTAAACTGATGTTATGCTTACCTTTTATATTACTGACATGCAATGATTAGAAGGCTACTTTTGAAAAGTAGCTTGTTACTGCTAAAATTATATTCTTGAACAAGTAGCTTGTTACTGCTAAAATTATATTCTTGAACAAGTAGCTTGCTGAAGGCTACAACTACTTTTCTCCAAAAGTAGCTAGCTACACTACACTTTCTGAAAAGTAACAATTTTCATTACTACATACTAATAGTGGCACTACTTCTGATCACTGCCAACATGTTTCATTTCTTTAATTTTCAGGATACATGTTGATTTGGTCAGGTGACAACAATGTCAGTTCAATGACTTAAAAACTAACATTCAATCTGATCAGAATCTAATTCGTTAATATGCTTCATTTATTGATTACCATTTCTTTTGTACATTCAAAATGTGGCATTGAAAGTGAGATCACTTTCTGAAATATTCTTGCTTAAACATCACAATGTAGTTACTCTAAAGAACAGTATAATTTCCAAGGACTTCCTAAACACAAAATGCAGTATTTAAAACAATGCTTCACAAGCAAAACATTCATGAGTACAAGTGTACCACTGCTTTGAAATGGGGTTATTGATGCTATGAGGAAGCACTGGATTGCTTCAACTAGAACAAATCTGAAGTTTGTTCAGATTCCTAACCTATATTAGCTGGCCTTTGGTTACTTGGAGCTTCACTGTACTGGGTAATGCAACATAACAGTAGCATGCTACTACAGATATCAGGAGATGCAGGTTCGATTATCACTCCAGAGTGGTGTAATTTTCAAATTTCCTGAGGAAATGTTACATGGTGAACAAAGAACTAAAAGCAATTCAGTACTGCAGTCTGATTACTTAAAATACTGTACTTGTGAATTTTCCATATATTTGTAAAGAAGATTTCTTCCTTAATTTCTGTGACATTTCACCTATTTTTCACACTTCACCAACACTTAGCAGTGCCTAATCCTGAGCATTCAAGATAATCGGTGACGCATAACTTTGTCCGTGTTCATTTCGTCGACACTCACTTGGTCCAGTTCATTTCATCCATGGTTCACTTCGTCCACCGTCCATTTTGTCCACTGTTCATTTAGTCCACGGTTCATTTCATCTACCATTCACTTTGTAAGCCGTTCGCTTCGTCCACATTCATTTCCTTCTCAGAATGGATGGAATATCATGGAAATTTTCCGTTTTGATGGAATTTTTGTTACTAGGCAGAAAAAAAGGCCAGCAGACATTCCTTACATGCAATTTTTTTCGAGTTTTTATTAAAATATAACTATTTTACATGTCATTTAAAGTAAAATGAGGAACTGAACTTTAAAGAGCTTTTTAACTCTTTTGTGTGGTATGATGTCAATCACTATGACATAAATCAAAGTTTTACAAAAATCTTTTAATGTTTGAAATACATCTTGTGCATTGTTTTTATACAGTTCTTAGCTTTTCAGAATATTTAATTTTAATTTTTATTAATAATTGTTTATAATTTCTGTATTACTAATCTTCATACGAATGAACTATAATGCTTTCTATATGTGTCACAGTTATTTAATGTGAGAAAAAAATCCATAAAAGTAAAATGGTGATAAAGAAATTTTAGATTGTCTGATATTTACTGTCAATTTGCAGTGTGAGAGAATGAAAATAGAGATTTTTACATGAAAGAGAAAGGGGGTCTAAAATTTTCCTCTTACATTCAACACATTTATGGTCATTGGAATAAAATTTGATTTATGTTACAGTGATTGACATCATATCACACAAAAGAATTAAAAAGCTTTTCAAGGTTCCTCATTTTACTTAAAATAACATTTGAAATATTTTTATTTTAATCGAAAAACTTAAATGGGAAAAAAATATTGCCGGTAAGCAATGCCTGCTGACCTTTTTTTTTCTGCCTAGTAACAAAAATTCCATCAAAACAGAAAATTTCCAGTGTTCCATACATTCTGAGGACAAAATGAATGTGGAAAAGAGTGATCAGCGGACAAAGTGAACCATGGATGAAATGAACTAGACCAAGTGAACGTGGATGAAGTGAACATGAACGAAGTGATAGAGAAACAGATAATTAACATCTGAAAAAGCTGAAATCCAAACACTTGAAAAAAAAAAAAAAAGTAGTGGCACAAAAATCAGGAAATGTACAAATATCTGACCAAAAGATTTCAAGCACACAATTTTATAATTTTGATGAATGCAATGCCATGAAGGACACATGGGAAGAATGGGGATGATACCCATAATCACAATAACTGAAACATAGAATATGGCATACCTGCCAACATTGGCAAGAGCCTTGCCAGTAGTTACTAGTATTATTGCACGGCATACATAGACGCTTTTGTACAAAACGTTTCATCTCTTTATGAAAAAGAAATATGCGCCACAATAAAATGTTACAACAAACAAGGACACTAATGAAACAAACTTGACATGTGTGAAACACAAAGTTGATTCCCCTGGTGAGGGTACTTGCGATATTTAAGTTCGAAACTTCCACCAGTAAAAATTAGACAGATGCATTCAGAATTCCACAACACTTGACAGATGGGAAATCCAAAATTTGTAAAAAATGCATCAACTTTTGCAAATTTTCCAACTTCGTCACTACCGTTTTGGGAAATTTCCCCCTCGCTTATCAAGCAAAAACTTATGGGACGGGGAATATTTAACAATGCAGGAGAGTGGGATCGTGGCAGGGCAGCGACCGAAGCGGGGGCAGATGTGATTATGGGAGAAATCTTTGTTCTGCCCGACTTCTAGTTTTGGAAATTTTCCCCTTATTTTCAAGCTGAAATAAAAATATTTATACAGTAAAATGTTATTTAATAATAATATTGGATAGAGGCAACATTGCGAGAAAATGAAATTACCATTACAGATAAAATCTGAACTCCGTCGACCTTCTGCTTTAGAAAGTTTCATAAAGATGGAATTCAGTCCTCCGACAAATCCCCCTCCATTTTTGTTCAATTGTGCATCGATCTCGTGAATGTCCAAAACAATACTGAAAATGGCAGAATTCCTTGGATTTGGAGAAGAATCTTATGCCTGAAGATTACAGGGAAATTTTTGCAGAGTCTAACTTCTGTTTCCGCAAACTGTTGGCTACAGTTTCAAACTGAAATGCAAACATTTATGCAATAAAATGATACTTACTAAAAATACACTGCTGGATAATTGCTAAGGACGGATCATAAACGGCTATATAGCGCATAAAAAAGTAAGTGTGGTTGGATGCCAAGTGAAATAAAATAATGTCAGAATGCCAGGACATTACAAGAAAGACAATTTATTGTGCTCTGAAATCCAGAAGGCTTTGGAACGTGTTCAAGGGACAAACAGGCCATTTTGTGCAGAATACGTAAACGTGAAAAAAATGCAATTACCGTCCGCAGGTGTTCCGGCGTAAGATGTCAATACGGGATATGGCCACCATGGAGGGCGATGCAAGATTCCACACATCGTGTCATGCTTTGCACAACATTATCAAGCAGCTGTTGGGGTAATTTATCCCATTCCTCTGTCAGAATGCCAGGACGGATGAGGGTGTCCTTGTTTATTGGAGGGCATTGGCGACCAGCAAGACTCCTCCCCAAAGCATCCCACACATTTTCAATGAGATTCAGATCTGGAGAACGTGCTGGCCATACGAGGCATTGAATATCCTCGCTTTCAAGACACTCCTGGACAGTGACTGTTCGATGACATGTTGCGCTGTCGTCCATGAAAATGAATCTATCACCGACAGCACCACGGAACATGCGAACATGAGGTAGCAGAACATCATTAATGTATCGTTGGCCAGTCATAGTCCCAGTTGGAAGCACATAGAGGGACATACGGCCATTGATCATGATGCCAGCCCATACCATGACACTACATGTCGGATATCGGTCCCTTTCCTGTATGTTTGCTGGACAATATGCAGTACCACTATCACGCCAGATCAGTTGTCGTCGACAATGAGATGATAAACTGTATCTACTCTCATCTGAGAAGAGGACAGCAGACCAGTCGTTATCAGTCCAATTGCGATGTTGATGGCACCATTGCAAATGGGCGGTACAGTGACGTCTGGACAATGGGATGCACACAACAGGACGGTGGGCGTATAGTCCTCCTTCATGCAAACGTCTGGCGACAGTTTTTCGGGAGATCCGCTTGCCAGTAGCAGCCATAAACTGATTTGCTACCTCACTAGCTGTGTTGCGTCGGTGTCTTTTTGTTGATAGCACTATGTACCGATCTTCTGCAGGTGTCGTACTGTGAACACAACCTCGCCCGTGGCGTTTGCTACACTCTCCATTTGTTTGAAATGATTTCCAAAGCCTTGAAACAACACTGTGGCTGACGTCGAACTCCCTGGCAACATCTGTTATTTTTCGCCCTTCTTCAATCTTGCCAATAATACGGCCACGCGTAAAATCATCTAGGTGATGTCGGGAAGACATACTGAAAATTGCAAGTTCGTCAATTGATTCTTTCCCTTTCAACTTTGCGTTTGAACAACAACGGTCAATACGCATCAAATCCTTTGTATCTCTTCTCAGCGCTATGATGTCACGAACAAGTTCGGCAATCCAAAATTTGCATACGCACAACACGTCTTACTGTATCCCGCACTTATGCTAATTTTCACATTTTCCTGCCTTCCATTTTATGGTTGCTATCGTTGCTATTGTCATCCGTCCTTAGCAATTGTCCGGCAGTGTATTGGACACAAGGCAACATCGGGAGAAAAAAATTACGATTACGGCAAAAATTTTTACTCTGTTTAACTACCATTTTTGAAAGTTTTGAAAAACGAAAGACCCTTCCCCCCCAACGGAAAATGACACTCCTTCTCCCAAATTCTCTTCAGTTTTGCACCAATCTTGAGAATGATCTAAATGATGATAAAAAAAAAAAGCAGAATTCCGCAAATCCGCTGAAGAATCTCATGTACATCATAAAATAATAGCGAAATAAAAAAAAAATGAAAATTTGTTGAATCTGTTTTTTCGACAGTGAGTTCCATCATCGTTAGACAACAAAATCCGTAGAAACTATGGACATTCTGTAGTAGTTGGCAGGCATGGTATTGGTACAAACATGTTTTGCATAAGTAAGGCAACAGATACAAAGCTATTGTACTAAACAATTACTCTGATGTTAAGTCTTCAGCCTTGAATATACAGTACACCCTGATTTAAAAAGAAAGTAAAATATCCAACATGTTTTTCTCCTTTTTGTTTCATGTTTTAACCATCACAAGCAACCATTGTGAGGGCTGTAAGCAGTAATGATATGAGAAGAAACAACCAATACAATTTTGATTCGAAAATATGGTTAACTGCAACAACTTAAAAACTATCTTCTTGTTATTTACCTAGTATAAAGATAGTTTGGCTTAAAATACTTGTTTCCTTAATTTTCTTTTAAAATGCTTCTTTATGCTTTAATTTCTTTGACCTTGGAAATGCTTCAACATATCCAATACTCAATAAATATGTGTATAAATCCAAGGTACAAAACTGTTGCAAGCACATCACTAACTGGCTACTTACATGTACCAACTATGTGCAGCAGTCCTGTACTGTGGATTATATGCTAACTTGTGAAGTACTAAAATTATAAACCAACTGAAGCACAAACCAAGGTCGTTTTAAAGGAAAGCAACGAAACAAGTGCTTTTAAGCTAAACTGCACTCATGCTTCAGGAAAATGATGTGAAGATAACTTTTTTGCCTTTACATCAAAATACCAAAATTTTGAATGATCTGAATAAGGATCGTGGGCAGTACAAAGTCACTTCGGATGGTAGAGACAACTATAAGGTAGTTCAAGCTTAAGATTGTTTAAACCTTCACATTATGTGGCTCATATATTCATAACTTGTTAGAAGTGTAATGTTGAAATTGCTGTTTCTCACGTTATATAAATCTTGAATGGACGGGTTACCCCTAAACATTGACAACATGTGGTATGTAATGTGAAAAGAAATTTTGTTGATAACACAATTCATTAAAATTCAGAAGGTTACTGACGATGGTTGGATCATATATCACTATTTCCAGCATAACTAGATATTGTCTTGAGTTACACAATAAGTGATAGGCGTAATATTTCTAGAATGACCGAGGTTGCCCCATTACGTTTTTTCGTTTTGAGTTCACCTTTAATCTTCGTACGCTTTTTAAATCACTGCTTTTTATGAGTTGAATATCGTATCTGAAATATTTATTTGAATATATAAATCTTGAATATCGTTTTGCACTTTCAGCCATTTCAGGTCTTCATTCTTTTACTATAATGTTCAAATGTTGTTTTAGTCTTGAGCTTTAGACATCAATGAATCTGTCTAAATTTGTTTGCATAGCATTTCATTCAGTTCAATATGGCTCATCTGTATATCTTCATTAGTACAACAGCATTTAATATGAACTTTGCTGAAAAGTATTTACACGCCTATCACTTATTGTTCAACTCAAGACAATATCTGAAGAAAATATCTAGTTATGCTGAAATAGTGATATATCATCCAACCATCGTAAGTAGTATAATTTATACCTTCTGAATTTCAGTTAATTGTATTATTAACAAAATTTCTCATATTGGCTTTAAAAATTCCCAAGAGTTTTCCAGGTTTTCCTGAAGATAATTTTGTGGGGAATTTCAGGTAAAATTTACAGATTATGTATAACTCAATTATAATATACATACTAAATGCCACATCTATAATGCAATATATTCAATGCAAGAAAAACAAGAAAGATGACACCGAATTTTCGAGTGTAATGAGCATGTCTTTTAAATCCATTCTGATGCAAATTAAATTTATCAAAGCAATTCAAAGTCAATGGAACCGGTATGGAAAACAATAGCATCTGACCGAAGAAAGAAGATTTTTCAATCCGGTTTTTAATCCCACATATATCGCTGTAAACAGAATCCTGAACTTGCGTCCTCCGGGTTTTTTTTTTTTTTTTTTTTTTTAATTGGAGGTTTAACGACCACTGTCAACAACTCATTGAGCAAAGGGCAGTCACCCGTCCCTAATTTAGGGCCACTGACACCAAGGAAGGGAGAGAGCCAGTTCTGTAAGACAAACACAACATACATGCCTCACCGGGATTCAAACCTGGACCCATCTTGGACGAATGATCAGATGCCATCGCTTAGACCACTGCGCGCCACCGGGCTGGCATCCTCTGGTTGCAGACTTGTGGATTAAGAAAAATTTGAATTTATATGAGAAACATTTCACAGCAGAAACACTCTCCAACAAAGAAGGAATTTTTCAAATCAGACTCCTAGAAGCAGAGATATGGATAAATATAAGATATGCATCTACGTCCCTGGCGGCAAAAATATGCATTTTAAGTATTCTCGAAAATGTTTTCGATGTGAGCGGTATTGGTCCCAGAAAAAAAAATTAGTCAAGGGTTAAGGAGCTCAGATTTTGCTGCAAGTACATCAGAAGCAGAAATTAAAACTTATGCCCCCTGGTGGCGAAACCATTCTTTACAAAATATTAGAAATTTTATGAAAAACATTTTCCATCAGGAGCTGTATGTGATATAGGAAGATTTTTTCAAACTGGAGTTGTAGAAGCAGCAATATATATTGGGGAAAATGCAATTTACCTTTGCGCCTCCTAGCGGAAAGTCTATGAATTACTTGAAAATTTTGAAATTATTTAAAAAGCATGTCACACTAGAAACTCTATCCATGAAGGAATAATTTTCCAAATCGGACCATTAGAAGCAGAGATATTGACTAAAATAAGATATACATCTACGCCCCTAGCGGTGAAACCATGCAATATTTTAAAAAGAAAATATTCCAGAAGGGTTTATCAATGTGAGCAGCATCGGTCCACGAACAAATTTTTCGATCAAGTTTTTAAAAGCTCAGATTTTAGGTCAACTACATCAGAAGCAAAAATTAACACTTACGCCTCCTGGTGGCCAAAGTATTCTTTACCAAAAATTAGAAATTATATGCAAAAGATTACCCATCAGGAGCTGTATCCGCTGAAGAAAAGATTTTTCAAATCGGAGTTTTAGAAGAAGAGATGTCAGTGAAAACGTAATTTACTTTTACGCCCCTAGTGAAAAATCTATGCATAACTTGAGAAAGTAACTATACCTAAAATACTTTTTGACATAAATGGAATCGAAAGATAAAAGAAAAGAATTTTTTTCAATCGGATGTGTAGAAGAAAATATATGGAATAAAATGTATTTTGAATTCGACATCATCTGCATTTACGCGCTCCACTGGCGAAATTGGACATCGTAAAAATAAAAACAAAAAAAATGATCATCATTCGCATATTTCAAGCTTCCTAATGCAAAAAGAATTTTTCAAATCAGACTAATAGTTGCAGAGATATGGTGTCTACAGGCGGACGGACAAACCGATAACATAAGCACGATCTTTTTTACAAAAAATGTGCTAAAAAAGCTACTATTGTACACTTGAATTATTTGCTGGCTGAAATTTTCGATTTCCATTGCATACTGGACGTTTTTCAATGTCCGCAGCGGACCGACGATTTCCATAGCATACTCGATATTTTACGTCGTTCGTAGCAGACCGACGATTTCCATAGCATACTCGATATTTTCCGTCATCCGGGAGCGACGATTTCCATAGCACACTGGATATTTTCCATCATCCGCAGCGGAGCGACGATTTCCATAGCACACTGGATATTTTCCGTCATCCGCAGTAAACCGGCGATTTTTATAGCATACTCGATGTTTTCCGTCGTCTGTAGGGGACAGACGATTTCCATAGTAACTACATAAAACCTACTTGGAATCGCTGAATCTTTCTTCCCACTTCATGGTCTTATTCAGCTTCAAGAGGAACTCGGTGTGCACGGAGGATTTAGTGTGCCGAAGTACCGGTGATGATGACGGAGCACGTCGGTTCTGGCGCGCGATGGTGCAAAATCTGCCTTTTGTAGCAAGATTTTTGTTTTGGCACACTCTACCGCAGAATTCGCATCTTTGGTAACTGCATACGCATTATGCAAAAAATTATCAGTTTAATTTTCCCTGACTTTTCCAGGTTTTTGCAAAAAAATTATTTCTCCCTGAGTTTTCCCTGATTTTTCCCGGTTGGCTGGCAACCCTGTCATATTACCTACCACATGTTGTCAATCTTTAGGGGTAACTCATCCATTCAAGATTTATATAACGTGAGAAACAGTAATTTCAACGTTAGACTTCTAACAAGTTATGAAGGTAGAGACAGCATTTTTTACTATCATGTTAGATGATTAAAATTTGTCACGAGACTATCATCATTTTATTCTGTTACACACATATAGCTTTGGTTTAAACAGAATAAAATTACAATAGTCATTTATTCTGTTACACACGTATAGCTTTTGTAACAATAAAATGATGATAGTCTTGTGAAAAATTTTAATTGTCCAACATGATAATCAATAATGCCACATAATAAGATAACCGAGTTAATCAATATGAATAGCTTGGTCAAAATCGTATAGGTGGAGACAGCATTTTCACAAAAACCAGCAAACTAGCTGCCTTAATTTCTGGATTATTCACTGGATTCGCAATTGCATCTGGTTCCTTTAAATGGCTACATTAAGATCTCAATAGTAGGTAGAAGTCACCATCTGAAAGGCAGAAGTCACCATCTTGCAGGAAGCCATGTAAATGGAACTATTGTATTTAGAGTTAAATCAGGAACATGATATACACCCACAAAAATTGCATGGTGTACACATTTATTAATAGATAAAAATCAAGAATTTGAAAGCAATATTTCCTTTTCTATCCACTTCATTTGAAATGCCACAAATCAGCATCACAAAGGTTTTCTGTAAAGGATTTTTCTAACTGCTTTATAAAAGGAGAGAAAAAAATGTATAAAAAACTAAACCATAAGTATAATTGGCAATCATTTTAGAAAAAAAAACATGCCAAAAACTTATCAAAATATTTTATTTATTATCAACATCTTGTACATATTTACAGACTAGGAACATCACTTATGTCCTGGAATCTGGAAACAAACCAAAATAATAATAATAAGTAGCTGGAATTATTTAATTAATCACTGATTGTAAGTTGCTCTTCAATCCATTGAGCACTGAAAGGCAGAAGTCACCCAGTATTAATTTAGAGTTCCAGGGAAAACAAAAAGCAGAGTCATAAAACAAACCCAATTTAGTTCATGAACTACAAGGCCACTGTGTGAAAACAAACATGTTGAATCCACACAAATCGCGTGGAATGCTGTACTTACTTTTCATTATTATTATTATTATTATTATTATTATTATTATTATTATTTTTAAGGTGAAATCAGTCAAAGTAATCTTCGATGTCAATGTTTGGGTTAAGCAAGTCCTCTCCATATACGGACAAATCCAGTTGGTTCAAAATCAAGTTCTCAAAGGTTTCTTCCAAGTCTGTCTCACCAATAAGAATGGCACCTTGCATTTTGCCATCTTGTAGGATCACTTTTACAAATTCTTCATTTTTTGTCATTCTAATGAGAAGTTCACAATTCGTGCCAAGACCTTGTCCATTAAACAAACCAAGCAGCACAACCTGAAACATAGTTTTCAAAGTTACAATTTTCATAAGAAATCATAAAATAAACTTCACTGTACAGTTTCTTATAACACAATGAGTTTCTGTGATCAAGTTTTTAAAAAAATTAATAAAAAATCATTTGCTGAATTATCCAAAACAATTCTAGTAGGTGCATAGTGTCTGACCTAACATATGAGAAATTGATAATGATCAAGATTTCAAAGTGGACATTTTCCATGATTTTCTGTGAATGTAATGTGCATGATAAAAATATATTTCCTGATTTCTTAAATTTTCATTAAGAATAAAGAAGGCTTAGATTAAATACACTTATCTTAATATGCAATTACAAATTAAAGGAAATAAATTAAAACACTTTTGTTTCATTTAGAGACAATATTTACAACATACAGAAAATTAAACTGATGTAGAATGCTTTTAAAAGAACTGGAGATTTACACCTACCACTTACCTTAGACAACAGATATCAAGTAAGGGCCACATTGAAGAAGAAATTAATGTGTGTAAAAATTGGCAGAAGTACATTTGGAAGAAATAATATAAATTGCAAGGACAGTTTATCATCATGTCTTCATTAAGTGTTTAGTCAATGCATCCTTCCAGTTCTTACTTATGGATCAGAGACATGGACAGTAATTAAAAAGATTTACAGAGGGTGCTGAGAACTCAAAGTAGCATGATGAGATGTATACTTAGTGTAGCCAGAAAAGATGGGGGGGGGGCTCATGGATTATGTAAATTACAAGAGCTGATGGCATCATGGTCAAAGTACAGAAGCTCAGGCGTAATGGGCTGGAGATATTGCAAAAAGAACTGACCACTGTTGGACAACTGAAATACTAAGAGTGGATACCTGGAGACAAGAAAAGACCCAGAAGAAGACATGGGACATGGGTGGATGAAATTTGAAAGTGTGCCAGAGCGACACAGAAGAGAGTGGCTCAAGACAGAGTTATGGAAGAGATTTGGGGAGACCTTCATCCAACAGTGGATTGAGAATGGTTGATGACAATTATGATTGTCACCTATCCAGATCAAAGCAAAGATGCTGAAGTGGCAGTGGGTTGGACATATAGCTACAAGAAATAACCACTGTTGGTCAACTGAAACACTAGATTTGATACCAAAGAACAGGAAAAGGACCAGGAAAAGGCCACTTGGAGATAGGTGGATGAAATCTGAAAACATGCCAGAGTTATATTTGCTCATCAAGGCAGAGAGTTGCGATAGAGACTTGGAGGAGACCTTCATACAGCAGTGCATGGAGAATGGTTGATGATGATTCATAATATCTGTTCTCAAATGAAAGCAAGAAAAATACTTCTGTTTCTGCCACATTGAGCTGTTTTATTAGGCAACAATAAAACTACTGAGAGTGGAAGAAACAGCAAGTTTTTATTTTAATTTCCCTTTTCTTATCAGATGACTAAGGTGTTTTTTTGTTGTTTTTTTCTCATTCTGAAGCTTTTACCTTCAAGCAACTGTGACCCAAGAAGATCATCTTCATGTTAAATTTAAAAAGTGTGAATCAAACAGAACAAAATGATTCCTTCTTTCTTATTTTCAGCAGAAACATGCCTTCAATTTGTTATTCCTCGTGAATACCTGCCAACATTGGCAAGAGCCTTGTCAGTAGTAACCAGTATTATCACATGGCATACATAGTCATTTTTTACGAAACATCTCTTTGTGAAAAAAATACACACCACAACAAAACGTTACCACAAACAAGGACACCAATGAAACAAATTTAATACATGCGAAACACAAACTTGATACCCTGGCAAGGACACAATAGGTAACATTGCAAAATTTAAGTTCAACTTCCACCAGTAAAAATCAGTCACATGCATTCAGAATTCCAGAATGCTTGACAGACGGGAAATCCAAGCAAGTGAACCTGCAGTGCATGAACCTCCACTTACCTTATTATGATCATATGGCCTCTAAAATTATAGTTTATGACAAGATGAGACCAAAGAAGGAAGAAAAAAACTGAACGTTTTAACTGGGTGAAAAATCACAACACACAGCAAGAATGCAGACTATTGTCAGTTTGTCGACCCTGCAGCTGTACAGCATCCACGGCTTAATTTTTCCTTCTGTTGATATCTTTCTCGCCCTATTTCATCATTGTCGCTTTTCTTTTCTTTTTTTCTTTTTTATGACCTCTGATAACAATCATTTCATTCATCACACTGAGAGAACTTTCGGCCTGAGGACCATGAGAGCATGATATCAAAGCTTTAACTATTTTATATAAATGGTGTAACTTTGAGAATATTAATAATTTTGAAAACCATACATTAATTTTTACAAATTATCCAACTTCGTCACTTCCCTTTTCAGGAATTTCCCCTCCCTTATGAAGCTTAAATGCAAAACCTTATGGAACGGCTGATATTAAGCAACACAAGAGACTTTGAGCATCGTGGGGGAGGGCAGTGCAATTATGGAAGAAATATTTGCTCCGTCTGACTTCCAGTTTAGGAAATGTTTAAATTATCCCCATATTTTCAAGCTGAAATACAAATATTTATGCAGTAAAATGTTATTTAACTATAACACTGAGAAAAAAAGGCAACATCGTGAGAAAAAAAGGTATTATAATTACGGAAAAAATCTGAACTCCATCGACGCTCCATTTGGAAAGTTTCGTAAAGATGGAATTCCGTCCTCAAACGAATATCACCCTCTCCCTCCCCAAATTTCTTCTCACATGTGCCTCGATCTCATGAATGACCAAAGTAAAATGAAACAGAGCGGAATTCTTTGAATTCGCAGAAGAATCTTATGCCTAAAGATTACGGCAAAATGTTCATGGCATCTAACTTCCGTTTTCACAAATTGTTGCCTAAAGTTTCAAACTGAAATACAAACATTTATCCAATAAAATGATGTTTAACAAGAATACTGGACATGAAGGCAACATTGGGAGAGAAAATTTACGATTACGGCAAAATTTTTTACTCCATTTAACTACCGTTTTCAAAAGTTTTGAAACACGAAATATCGCTCCCAGACGGAAAACGACCCCTCCCCCAATTATCTTCAGTTTTGCATTTTTGCATCAATCTTAAGAATGACCTAAATGCTGAAAAAAAAAAAAAAAAACGAATTCCGCGAATTCGCTTAAGAATCTCATGCACATCATAAAATAATAGCAAAAAAGAAAAAAAAAGAAAAGAAAAAGAAAAAGAAAAGAAACAAAATGAAAATTCGTGGAATCCGTTATTTCGACAGTGAGTTCTGTAATTCCATAATCAGACAACTAAATCCATAGAAACGATATGCTCATGTAGTCATCCCTTCAAACATCTTGAAAGTTGAAAGTTGTATTACCCAGGAGTGGGAGATGGGGGGTATAACAACTACTATAAATAACTTTAAGAGCTATAAGTAGTTGCTCATCCTTAATTTGGCAATGGATAATTTTTTCCATGTTCATTTCGTCCACGGATCACTTTGTTGGCTGTTCACTTTGTCTGCATTGAAATACGTCTTGGCCGCCCCGGTGGTGCAGAGGTCTAAGTGATGGCTACTCATCATTCGTCCAAGATGGTGCTGTCTCTCACCCTTCCCTGGAACCAGTGGCCCTAAATTAGGGATGGGCGACTGGTTATAGCCCATTTGAGTTGCTTATGGTGGTTGTCAAACCTCAATCAAGAAAATAAAAACGTCTTGTATATTGCTCTCATATAGTTCTTAGCTTTCCAGTATATTTAATTTTTATTTTTATTGTTAATGGTGTCGTGTTTATAATTTCCGCATTAATAATTTCTGTATGAGTGAACTTATAATGCTCTCTATACGTGTCATAGCTACACTGCTGTGCAAAAACTTTAAGGACCAAGAGGAGAAATTAGCATACCAGCGGAGCGAGCAGGCAGAACGGACCGAAAGACCACTCAGGAGATAGACTAGGGTCCGGTATGGTAGGGCATGCACATATATGCAGCATGACATGGGGGGAAGGGGGTGGAAGGGTATAAAGCGCACGACGGGCAGTGTACGCTCAGCAATTCGGTGAAAGCATTTGCACGGTGTACATCGGTTTGAACGACGTCGAGTTGCTGCCACCATGTGATATGGCCAACAGGCAATCCAGTAGACGACATCTGGATGACTTTACCTGAGGTTGCGTCATTGGGAAGTTGGAAGAACTAGTGTGGCCGAGGAATTCGGGATCGCTCACAGCATCATTTCACGAGCTTGGAGAGCATTTCAAACGACAAGAACAGCTGTCCGAGAGTTTAGCAGTGGTCGTCCACAAGCAACCACGGCGGCGGATGACTGGTATATTGTCCTACAGGCGAGAACAGACAGACGGCAGACAGCGGGAGAAATCGCAAGGCACATGCAACAGACAACTGGATGTCCATTATCGCGTTTTACCGTGGCCAGGAGGCTGCACAAAGGTGGTCTATTTGCACGACGACCAGTACGGTGTGTCCCATTAACGCCTGCTCATCTGAGATGGCGGTTTCTGTGGTGCCAGGAACACAAGAACTGGACACATCAGCAATGGGGTTGAGTTCTCTTTATGGATGAGAGCTGATTTAGTCTGACGAGCGATTCTGGACGTATACACATTGGAGAGAGCAGGGAACATGCAATCACACCTCCAACATCATCGAAAGGGACTGGTTTGGAGGTGGCGGAGTTCTCATTTGGGGTGGTATCATGCTTGGTAGCTGTACTGACCTCCACATCTTCCAAGGAGGTTCAGTCACTGGTGTCCGCTATTGAACCGAGGTTCTCCTGCCTCACGTGCGTCTGTTTAGAGGTGTTGTGGGTCCTGAGTTCCTCTTCATGGACGACAACGCTACACCTCATCGTACAGTGGCTGTCGAAGAGCTGTTGGAGAGTGAAGATATTCAACGCATGGATTGGCCCGCAAGGTCCCCGGATCTAAATCCAATCAAACACGTGTGGAACCTTTTTGGGAGATGCTTGGCAGTACATCACCAGCTGCCAGCAATGATTCCGCAGCTGCGATTGGCGCTACAAGAGGAATGGGCCACGATGCCTCAACAGCTCCTTGACAACCTCGTCCTCAGCATGGACAGACGTTGTAAATTCTGCAACGCAGTCAGGGGTGATCATATCCGCTACTAAAGACTGGATTTTTCTTGGCAGCCACCTGTCACATGGACGTTTCTGTCTTCTGTCCAGTTATGCTCGAAGCTACCTTTTCAATGAAGTGCCTTTGTATCCTTTGGATTCCTTGTTTGGACGGTTTTGCTCACTTGTCCCATATTCTTACATCTTGGGGATCTTATGGTATGATTTGAGTCGATGTGGAGCACTTCTGCACGACGTTACATTAAAAAAACTGTCTCGTCCTTAATTTTTGCACGCCAGTGTATTTAAAGTGAGAAAAAAAAGTTTAGATTGATATTTACTGTGAATTTGCAGCATGAGAGAAGGAAAACAGAGACGTTTTACATAAAGAAAAAAGAGGGGTCTAACATTTTTCTTTTCAATCCAACACATTTACGACCATTGAAATAAACTTTGATTTATGTCATAGTGATTGACACTGTACCACACACAACAGTTAAAAAAAGCAAAAAGTTAAGTTTCTCATTTTACTTTAAATAGCATTTAAAACCATTATATTTTAATTGAAAAGCTTAGAGGGAAAAAATATGGTATGTATGCAATTTTCCTGCCTGGTAACACAAATTCCATCAAAACAGAAAATTTCCATGGTATTCCATCTTTTCTGGGGATGAAATGGATGTGGACAAAGTGAACAATGGACTAAATGAACAGTGGATGAAATGAACTAGACCAAGTAAATGTGAACAAAATTAACATTGGCAACATGGCAGGGAACCCTTTAATTTAGAGCCACTGGTTCCAGGGAACGGGCAGAGTCAATTCTATTAGATGACAAATACATCACACATGTCTCATCTGAGACTTGAACCTGGACTCACTCTAATGAACTGTCAGAAGCCAAAATTTAGACCACTGTGCCATCAGGGATGCACATCTCCCATGCCTCATCTGGGACTTAAAACCTGGCCCACTCAGATGAATGGCCAGAACTCAGCACCTAGACTACCGTGGCACTGGGGCAACAAACCCACATCTCCTAAATTTCATTCAAGCATGCTACAGCTATATCACCCAGGACAATGAATTTCAAAGCAACTGAAGCTGACCGACAGTTTAGGAATTTGAAACAACTTTGCATCTGCAATAATCAAAGCACCCTGATACATCCTTGTAGTGTTGATGACCACTCTGATTAAGGTCCAGAATCTCACAATTCAGGGAAAATATCCTTCTTTCTCTTTATCAACTTTTTTTATAAATTTTCCTTCTCAAAATATATAGTAGACTTGACAGAAGAGAATTCATATGATGTATTTCAAATTAATACCACACACAAACATATCATTTAAAAAATATACTCCATTTTAAAATATACATAATATCTAAGGTATTTTTACCTGATAATGTCAAAGTATTTCGCAGGTTGTTGCTCTGTGAGGCATGTGCTCCCGGCCCGAGAGGTCCCTTATGTTATGGACCTTTGGTTAGTTATAAAAAAATTTATGCAGAAATAAAACAATTAAGTTATATATTTTCAGTTCCACATTCATTCACTCGCACAATCAAACGTTTAAAATTTACTATTAATTATAAGATTTTAGTAGAAAGAGTTATACTCATCTGGTCAGGAGATGTCTCACAAGGGGTTGTTACGGCGAGCGCTCGTTGTTACAGAGCAACAACATGCGAACTACTTTGACAATTTTAGGTAAAAATACTTTAGATATTATGTACATTTTAATCAAAAGCATGTTTATAACATAAGACAACCCTTAAGGTTGCCTCATGAATTGCATTTTTCGTAATACTCCGTTTTACTTTAGTTTACAAGTAAACCTTCATTTTTCCACGGCTAATAATTTTAACTACCGTATTTCCCCGAAAGTAAGACCTAACCGGAAAATAAGCCCTAGCATGATTTTTCAGGATGCTCGTAATATAAGCCCTACCCCAAAAATAAGCCCCAGTTACGATACATAGTACCGTAGTCAGCCAGCCTATCACTGTTCAAAACAACTGAAGGGAGTGCCAAAATCACTGGAGGATACCCTGTTCATGAGTTTTATTTGCCTTGAATATCCAGAGTAAGAGAAAGAAAGCCAATTGACTTTGAACTCAGCTGAGGATATGATTTTTGTAATTATGGCGCATGCATTCAGTTCAGTTCCTTCAATGGATTACGAAAGGGGTTCGTCCCTGTCCAAGTTATTGTGTTGGCAACAGTGACTGAAAGAATTCTTTAAAAATCAGAGAGTTAATATTTTGGGGGCGAACGTACATTCTTAACTGTCGTCATTTTTGTTGCCACTCCTGTGTAGATTAACAATTAACACAGTCTTCAATTAACACTTGATTTAATGGTAGATTTAAAGGGAATAATATTTTGACCCCCAGAAAAGATGAGTGCAAAAAGAAAGAGCTATTCCGTCGAGTACAAGAAAGGAATCGTGGAGGACTCCCGGGGCAAGAATCTTACAGCTTTCTGCAAAGAGAAGAAGTTGGATCTCTGAATGGTCCGAAAATGGCGAGCAGAGTACGATAACCTCAGTCAACAGGTGGACAAGGGAAATGCTAAGAAGCGCAAGTGTGGATCAGGTCGGCAATCATTATTTCCTGAGCTGGAAGACATCATCTGTGAATGGATTGCTGACAGGAGAGCAAAGGCTTTGGTTGTGCGCAGGGCTGATATTCAAGCACTTGCCCTTGAAATGGCACCACAGTTAGAAATATCCCCAGAAGAATTCAAGGCATCACAACACTGGCTGGATGGCTTCCTTCAGCGATATGAACTTTCTCGAAGAAGATCGACAACACTGTTCAAGCTGGAAGATACTGAAGTTATTAAACATGCACTTGCATTAAAGTCCTTTGTCGATGGCATCGACTTTTCTAAATACCAACTCTCCAACATGATTGCTATGTATGAAACTGCAGTGTTTATGGGCCAAGGATCTCAAACGACAATTGATCAGAGGGGTGCCTTGTCAATCTACATTCCCTCCATTGGTTATGAAAGTGCACATGTTACTTGTGTTTTAGCAATTCATCTGGATGGAAAGAAAGCCCCACCTCTAATCATCACTAAGGGCAAGAAAGATAAGATTGAACGTGTTTCAGGCATTTATGTTCTTGAAACCGAAAAACCTGGTGCACACAAGCAGTTATAAGGAAATGGGTCGATTTAATGCTGCCACTTGTTTGTGAGGTGGCCAAAGAGGATTCAGCCAGCACTCACCGCGCTAAAGACATGAAGAACTTCCTTGCAGAGAGAAGAATAGATCAAATAACGATTCCCGCAGGAATGACTGCCTATCTCCAGACTCTTGATATTGCAATAAACAAGCCATTCAAGGATCATTTGCGCATGGAAATCAATGACTACATTGAAAATAGAATGGAGAAAAATCAGCGTGGAAACTTTGTGAAGCCTAGCCTGCAAGAGGTCGTGACTTGGGTGAAGAATTAATGGGATAAAATCACTGACAGCTGTGTTGCCAACGCACTACGAGTAGGCTACATGGACAAGAAGTACTCATTTAGGGAGAGCTTTATTGCTGGATATGAGAGATTGGGGTCAATGGTTCTGCAGGAAATGGAGTCGCAAGAAATTCAGGCCAAAATTCGGGGTTTGGAGAGTCATGACGATGTTCCAGAAGAAGATGTCATGACTGTATTTGAATAAATGCAGATTTTTGTACATGAATAAATGCAGAATTTTGTACATAAATAAATGTAGATTTTTGTACATGAATAAATGTAGATAAAAAAAAGAAAAAAGTTGGTAGTACATGAAAAAATAAGACATCCCCTGAAAATAAGCCCTAATGCCTCTTTTGGAGCAAAAATTAATATAAGACCCGGTCTTATTTTCGGGGAAACAGGGTATGTGAGAAAATGAATCATTGTGATGAGAAAAATTGGATTATTTTTATTACATTTCTATGAGCACAAACATATTTCATGAAAATATATCAGCCTCAATATCAGATCATATAAGACCATCATTTCAGAAGATAAACTATCTGAAGAACAAGCTTATTTTTCTGTTACATATACTGTATATACGTAGACCAAATATGTTAATAAAAACATTGTCAGATGACAGGTTATTATGAAGGCTTATTACTTTTCCTCTAAACCTTTCTCAATTCTGTTTCCTAGTGGTTTTTGTAACTGGCAATGCTAGTTGGTTTTCTGAAAGCAATGACTGTTACAAACTGTAATAAAATCAACCAAGAACATGGATTATTCAAACCAATCAATCAATCAATAAAACTCTTATGAAAGGAGATGTGCAGTACATAAAAATTCATATTTAATTTTTTTTATAAATTAATCTTATACAGCATGAAGTAAAATCAGAAAAATGTCTAATATACCGCAATTTTCGTCGTATTATCCAAAAAAATTTTCCTTTGTGTAATCCAGACTGACATTCTGGGAAAAAATCACAGTATAATCCACACATCATATATGTTGAACCAGAATTGGAATTTCCGACAGAAAAGTCAGTCACATAACGACCCAGGAGTCCAAAGAAGTAAGAAAAAAAAAAAAAAAAAAAAAAACTATTTTATTAAATGAAGAAATTTATTACCATATATACACTATCTACCAACAAGTAATTGGACACCCCTGCAATCGACGATATCTGCGGTTCTGATACACGTCACGGCTGCCGCCGTTAAATATCGTGTGGGAAACAACAACGCAACCAGTCGCATGCAAGATGCCACGCAGTTCGGAGCTCTCTGATTTCGAGAAAGGTGTAATCGTCGGGTATCACAGAAATGGCCGATCCATACCTGACATATCCAGCGAATTGAAGTACCCAAAATCAGCAGTGGCCTACGTGATTGGCAAGTGGAAAATGAGTGGTGACTGTCGGAATGTGCCCCGACCTGGCAGACCCACAAAACTGGGAGTTAGAGACCGACGGGTGCTGGCCAGAGAAATTCGGAAGAACCGCACCGAATCGATGGGCCACATCCACGAGGAGTTTCAACAGGCATCCGGGAGTGTTCTTTCGATGAATATCATCCGTAAGAAAGCCCATCTGCTCAGTTATCATGGACGTGCTGCTGCCCACAAGCCTTTGATCACCAAGTTCAATAGCGCTGCTCGGCTAACGTGGTGCAAAGAACGTTGACAGTGGACCGTTGAACAGTGGAAACAGGTTCTCTGGAGCGACAAATCAAGGTTCACCCTCTACCGTTCGGATGGCAGGATCTGGGTTTGGCGTCTGCCTGGAGAACGCCTCCTGCCGGAATGTATTGTGCCAACTGTGAAGTTCGGCGGCGGTGGAATTATGCTATGGGGGTGTTTCTCCTGGTATGGCACGGGACCCTTGGTCGCGATTCCTGGTAGACTTAACGCCGAGACCTACTGCACCATTTTGGATGACCATGCGCTTCCTACGTTGTGGCAGTTTTACGGGGTGGATCCGTGTTACTTTCAGGATGACAATGACACCTGTCATGTTGCGAGGTCCACCATGGCTTGGTATGGTGACAATGGGGTTAATGGAATGGACTGGCCTGCGCAGAGCCCGGACCTTAACCCTATCGAGCACCTCTGGGACGAGTTGGAGCGTCAACTTAAGGGATGCCCCCACCGTCCCAAATCGGTGAAGGAACTGACCTGTCTTCTCCAAGCCGAGTGGAAGAAAATACCGCTAGCCATCGTACAACGCCTGGTTGAGATTATGGCCCGGAGGGTCGCAGATGTAATCGCCGCTCATGGAGGCTCCACCAACTATTGAAGGTGAATAAACTTTGTTTTCCTTTGCTATCACAGGTGTCCAATTACTTGTTGGTAGATAGTGTATATATATTTTGATTATCTGGTAGTTTTTATTTTTTTGTGTAGTTAACCTCTGAATCTTAGAGAACAGCGTAGCAATGATAGTGACAGTAATAGATAGAAATTCATTTTTAAAGGTTACTTTTTCATATTTTTATCTCTGGACATAAAAACCTCAGTGGCGTGGCATCCATAGATCACACCAATGCAGCTCCAGAGTATTGCATTACATCTTGCCAATGACGAAACTCTGATACAGAACAAGTCATAGAAATACTGTATGTATTCGTATATAAGTCAAAAGTTTTTGGAGGAAATCCTGCTTTCAGAGTTCGAGGATCGGCTTATTCGAGTGTCCGAAGTCTCTTTGTGCAACTTCGGATACTCGTTCATGGTTCAGATTTTAACCAATGACAACGTAGATAAGGGCTAAGGATTTTATTCATACTGTAAATAGTATTTTTACCTCTTCAATCCTTTTAAACTTCAACTTCATTTTTTCATAATCTCGGATTCTGGTTGTATATTTTCAAATAAACCAGTGAATGGTTTTAGTTCATTGAACCAACTCCTCACAAACTTGTCGACTTGGATGTTGACGATTTGTACTTGAAGAATAAATCAACCAACAATAACCTTCCAAATTGTGATACAATATTGGGTACATTCTAAGGACAATTTAATAACTGTTGAAATGTTTTATATTTAAACATGAAAATATAATAGCAAAAGTAATGAAGCATAGAGCACTCAACTTGAAGATACTTTATAACGTGTGCAACAGTAGTAATAATAGTTATACAACTATTGACTTAGAACGGTTTGTTGTCGAGCATCATACGTCCAGAAGGACTGGTGTCATGGTGTGGGGTGCAATTGCCTACGATGCCAGATCACCTTTGGTGGCCATAACTTTTCTGAATGCTCACTCCGGTGCAATTTTCCAGCAGGACAATGCTTTTCTGCATATTGCTGCTGTCTCGAGAGCTTGCCTTCAAGGCACTGACCTCTGCCAAGGCCAGCCGCATCACCAGACCTATCGCCGATTGAAAATGTGTGGGATGTTATTGGACATGCTATCCACACTCCACCCCTACTGCACAATTTGCAAGAACTGAGTGGAAAGATTCAAGTTGCATGGAATGGCTTATCGCAGGACACCATTAAGAACCTGTACAACTCCATGCCAAGACATCTGGCATGCTGTGTGAGCAAACATGACGGCTTGACGCCATACTGAGAGACACTACTTATTGGCATGTAGCTCAATAAATATTGCCCATATCAGTCTCAATGTTTAATCATTTATTGTTCCTGGTAACCTTTACCTTCCTCCTGAATAGCATTGCAATCCAACACGTTCTTCTGGGTGCAACTATTTTTTGACGATGAGTGTATGTTCGATTTTAACTTGGTAAAAAAAAAACCAGCAGCCAGAAACATCTGAAAATATAAAAGACCTAAAAAGATATGAAGAATATTTGAAAACTGTTCAAGTTAAAATATAATTTATTTCATTAAATTCTGAGTAAAGTTGTGAGTAATTGTTTTTAAGTTAAATATTTTGATAATTATGAATATTACCACACAAGATAGAAATAACTATCTCATTTACCAAGCTGTCACTTGCAGACTCAGTGACGTCAATGAACAGTCTCACACATCAATGGAAGTAGATGTAACCTCAGGGGGACGTGCTTGATAAAAAATATACTAGAGTAGAAAACCTAAAAGATTATGTGTTAATTTAAAAGAATTATAAATTCAAAATCTGTGAAATATTGTTTAAAAATCCTACCTTGTACCCAAAAAACCTAGTAGCATGAGTAAACAAGTCAAAACAAGCATCTAGAATTGCTTCTTCTCCGAGAAAATGGGTAGCCATGGCCTTCCCAGCATATAATCCCATATGCCTAGCTTGTGTCCATAAGCGCATCTGCAAAAATTATAAATAAAAATTATAGATTAAAAGTTCTACAAGTACAAGGTACTGTAAATAAAAAATAAATATTTTAAAATTATGAAATTACATGGAAAAAAAAGTTGCATGTCATAGATGTGAACATACATATGTATATACACATGTGTATACTGAAGGATAAAGTTGTAGAAGTTGAAAGTTCCTCTGACAGAGCTGCACGACTCGTTATCCAACTCTCGAGAAGATACAAGGCTCAGATTATTCAAACTTATGCACCCACCACAAGTCATCCTGAAGAAGAAATTGAAGAATTTTATGAGGAAATTCGTCATCTAAATAATAAAGGTAAGCAGCACTTGAAGATAATTATGGGAGATTTCAATGCAAAAATAGGGCAACGGCAACAGAATGAAACTTCAGTAGGTAAATTCGGTCACGGCAACAGAAACCAGCGTGGAAATACTCTCGTTGAGTTTGCAGAGGCAGAAGGGTTTTTCATCTTGAACTCCTTTTTCAAGAAAAAGCCACACAGGAAATGGACATGGAGACATCCAAATGGGACGACAAGTGAGATTGATTTTATTATGTGTAACAAAAAATTCGTCATAGAAGACTGCAGTGTGCTAAACAAGTTCAACAAAGGTAGTGACCATAGATTGGCGAGATGTAAGATGCACCTCAACACTAAACTCAAACGTGGCAAGCTCATAAGACAAACAAAATGTATTGACATAACCAACCTTAAAAAACACCATAATACCTTCAAGTTGGAACTGAAGAACAGATTATCTGCTTTAGAAAGCCTAACATCGGAAGAAGTGGATATTTCTGAAATTAACAGAAAAGTAACCAAAGCTCTTATGGAAACAGCAACAAAATTAGCTGGGTCTAAGAACAAGTTGCATGTAAACAAATTATCAGGAAAACCCAAAATGTTGATGCAAAAAAGAAGAGAGATGAGGACAACTAAAGAAGATGTGACTTCCAAAGTGGAATATATAGAGTTATGCAAAACAGTATGAAAAAGTATCCCTGAAGACATAAGGAAATTCAACTGTGAACTAGTGAGGAAAGCAATTGAAAACAACCAAAGCCTAAAGATAGCAAAAGGACATCTCAGTAAGGGAAGAAAACAGATTATGGCACTGAGAAAAGAAGATGGTTCTGTAACAAGAAATAGAGGCGAAATTTTGACAAGAGTGGAAGATTTCTACTCCAAATTATATGAAAGGGATGATACATGAAAAACTATTAGAAAGTAACCAATCACTCACCCTAAAGATCATGGTAACCTCCATCGACAACACACTTCCAACACGTCAATCATCGTAATGTTTCTGGGCTTCCAAGGTTTACAGACATCTTGCTTACGATTCTTACTTCCGGGTGTGAAACATCGTATTTTTTTTTTTTAGCCTTATGAGATGTTACAATAAAGCTTGTCAATTCCATAAAAACCACACATACTACTCATTCATACAATTCAATTAAAAACCATGTACATAATTTACATAACCTTACATTCCTAGGTGGTTAAACCTTTGTCAACTGTAAGTATCAAACTGCTCCTTCTGTTTCACAACCCCTGTCACTCCCACTGCAAGTGTCACACCCATTCAGCCCCTCACACACAATCCTCTAGTACTTTGAACAGACCCCTGTCGTCATCAGGAGGCAGGTGTGTCTCACCCGCCCACCACAGCTCAAGTGAGCAGAGCCACGGGCCCCAGTCGCTATCTCTGAATCATTGTGTCTCTGGCGCCATCTATTGTCCCTGCTGCTCTTTTTTCCCTTTTTTTCTAAGCTGCTGTTCAATTTTTATTAGGGCTTTCCATTGTTCGTTTAAGTTACTAGGCTCATTAATGTTGCATAATCTTGATCTGTTTTTTTCAATTAACACTGATTCTGCAATTCTTAACTGCCTTTTGTTTTTACAGCTCTTAATAATTTTAATATCTTCAAACCTTGGACATTGTTGATTTTCCATACAGTATTGGGTTAATGCTGTCTTAGCTTCTTTTTTATTCCAATTATTTATATGCTGGTTCAATCTATACTTTAATTTATTCTTGGTGCTGCCTATATATGACACAGGTGTTTGCTGGTTTATTGGGATTTCATAAATTCCTGCTCTATCTAATTGGCTGATTTTTTCATTTTTAATCACTAAATTTTTTACAGTAAGTACCTGATTTCCTACCTGTATGTCATACTTGCCACAAACTTTATTAATTTCTGCTGAAACATTTTCTACATATGGTATTGCTCCTACATATTTTACAAGTTTTTTATCAGTCTTGACCTTATTGTAACCTTGAGTTACTTCATAAATCCATTTTTTAATACCTGTTTAGGGTAACCAAAATCATATGCAATTTTTTCAATAAATTAAATTTCCTCTTTTTTATACTGTTCCATTGATGAGTGTATTAAACTTCTTTTAATTAGTGTTTTAACACTATTTCTTTTATGTGTTAATGGATGCGATGACTGAAATGGTATAAGTACTGGGATATATGAAGATTTTCTATGCACTCTGAATTGCATATTATCATTTGTTTTAACAATCAAAATATCCAAAAATGCCAAAGTATTGTCATGTTCTTGTTCTACTGTCAGTTCAATAGATGGATAAATTTCACTATACTTTTTTGTCAAGTTCTCAAGTTCATCATTTTTTAGCCTGGACAACAGAAAAATGTCATCAACATATCTGTAGTATATCAGTGGTGGATCTTTGAGTTTACTTATTATTTTTTCCTCAATGTCACTCATTATAATTTTAGCAAATAAAGTTGACAGTGGTGACCCCATAGGTCCACCATGATTTTGTTTGTACATCTTGTTGTTAAACTTAAAAATGTTATTTTCATATATGTACAATAAAATTTCTCTTAACTCCTCTATTTGTATTGCATTCATTGTCTGTAGCACATATAATTTTTCAATAATTATTTCTATTGCCTGAGGTACTGGTGTGCTAGGAAAAAGAGCTCTCACATCCATACTAGCCATATGATATTCACTTAAATCTTGTTTAATTACTTTAATTTTCTCAATAAATTCGTATGTATTCTTCACAGTGAACCTTGTCTTCATGAACAAAGGTGCCAAAAATTTGTAGATATTTTTTTCCAGTTTTATTAGTGGGGAATTCCTTTTTGATACAATCACTCTCATAGGCCTATCAGGCTTATGAGTTTTTTTATTTTGCAAACATTTTTGGTATTCCAGTACCCATTGGTGGGTATGCTTTCTTTATTTCATCAGGCAAAGGTGCTGTGATTTTTTATTCTAGCTACGTACCTTACTTGAGATTCGATTGGGTCTTTTGCCAGAATGCTGCAATTCAGTTCCTCTATAGCTCTATTCATTTTTAGATCATATTCAGTTGTGTTTAATATTACAATTTGCCCTGTTTTATCAGCTTCACAGAATTTAATTGTTGGGTCATCTCTTAATTTAATCAGTTGTTCTTTCTCATACTGAATTTTATCTAAATGATATTTCTTTTTATTACTTTTTTCATTAAATTCTTTCAAAACAATTCTATACAATTTACTTCTAAAATTTTCATGTTCTTCTGCTGGTACACTGCGTGCCATTTCTTCTAAGTTGGGTATTAATTCTTCCATCTTCGGCAGGCTTCGTGGAAAAAAAAATAAATAAAAAAAAAAATAATAATAATAAATAAATAAATAAATTAAAAAAAAATAAAAAAATATACGATGTTTCACACCCGGAAGTAAGAATCGTAAGCAAGATGTCTGTAAACCTTGGAAGCCCAGAAACATTACGATGATTGACGTGTTGGAAGTGTGTTGTCGATGGAGGTTACCATGATCTTTAGGGTGAGTGATTGGTACTTTCTAATAGTTTTTCATTTATGAATTGCACGTAAACTATGCGCACTTTGCAGGAGGTTAATACCTTAAAAGTGCAAATATAATAATTGGGATGATACATGTACTCCAGACATCATGAAATGTACCAGTACCAGAGTTCTTCCAGTCCTCCCAGCAGAAGTTGCACATGCAATCAAGAACATGAAGCGGGGAAAAGCTCCAGGAGAAGATGGAATTACTGTAGACATCATACAAGAAGCAAGTGGAGAAATCGAAACAGTACTCGCCCAAATTTTCACTCGATGCCTTAATGAAGGGAAGATTCCTGAGGATTGTAACAACGCTACAATGATCCTGCTACATAAAAAAGGTGACATTGAGGATCTCAGGAACTACAGACCTATCAGCCTCCTATCAGTGGTTTATAAAATCTTCACTAAAGTTCTTTCACACCGCTTGAAGGTAACACTGGACATGGCTCAACCGAGAGAACAAGCTGGATTCAGGAGTGGTTACAGCACAATAGATCATATCCATGTACTGAGAGAACTAATTGAAAGAGTTAGGGAATATGAACTTCCATTGTGCATGGCTTTTATCAATTATGAAAAGGCCTTTCATTTGGTGAAACCAACAGCAGTTACAATGGCTCTGAAATCCTGCAGTATTGAAGAAGCATACATTAATATTATTAATAACATCTATGAAAATGCAAGTGCAAAGATTCGGCTGTTTGAAAATACAACACACATAAAAATTGGAAAGGGAGTGAGACAAGGTGACACCATATCTCCGAAGCTCTTTAATGCCACATTGGAAAATGTCTTTCAATCACTGAACTGGGAAAACAAAGGGATAAAGATTAATGGAGATTATCTAACCCACCTTCGTTTTGCTGGTGACATAGTCATTTTTGCAACTACCCCATCAGAGCTACAGAGTATGATCCAGAAACTTGCTGACAAGAGTAAAGAAGTGGGATTGAAAATGAACTTTCAGAAGACAAAAGTGATGTTCAATGCTTTTACAAGAAATGAAGATTTATCGATTGATGGAGAAAAGCTGGAGATAACAGACACGTATGTTTATCTTGGAAAGCAGATATCAAGTGAAGGTCACATTGATGAAGAAATTAATCGGCGTACAAAACTTGCCTGGAGAGCTTTCGGAAGAAACAGCATAATTTTCAAGAGCAATATGCAATTATGTCTTAAAAGAAAAGTGTTTGATCAATGCATCCTTCCAGTGCTTACGTATGGTGCAGAGACGTGGACCTTAACTAAAAGACACATACAAAGGCTGCAGACAACTCAAAGCAGCACGGAGAGGTGCATGCTGGGTGTAACCATGAGAGATAAGAAGAGGAACTCGTGGATCCGAAAAATGACAAGAGTGGAAGACATCATGATCAGAGTTAAATCCCTGAAATGGCAGTGGGCTGGACATACTGCCAGAAGGACAGACCATCGATGGACAGCCGAAATTTTAGACTGGATTCCAAGGGACAGGAAAAGACCCAGAAGAAGACCACATGGGAGATGGGTGGATGAAATTCGAAAGTATGCGGGAGTAACATGGAGGAGACTGGCACAAGACAGACCGTTGTGGAAGAAACTTGGGGAGACCTTCGTCCAGCAGTGGATTGATAATGGTTGACAATGATGATGATGATATGAAAATGCTATGCAAACTAAATATGGAATAATCGGTAATCATACCAAGTCTTAACATAAATACTGTTACAAATGTTCGATAGATGGCGCACAACCGATGTGCAACGTCACAGACCAGCCAAGAGGCATGAAGCAGCTAGTGAATCATTGTGCGTTCAGTCACAGAGGAGATAATGTGTTTCGTGAAGTACTTGCCATGTAGTAGGGCAATAATAAGAATCATATTGCTGTAATGGCGCTGCACAAAGTTGGAAAATCAGCTTCCGAGATTTTCAACATACCGAAGAAGCTGAAAATCAGCCAAATATCTGTCTACCGGTCCATAAAGGTTCCTTGAGACTAGGACCATCGCTGACCGCCCCCAAAAAAGTAGGCCACATACCATGAGGACTGCTTGCCTGGTGAAAGCAGTGGCAGCCCGAATTTGACGAAATCCTGTCAGAAAACAGTCTGTGATGGCTTGTGAGCTGAACATTTGAAGAATGTCGATGTCACACGTGCTGCGGAGTCACCTAAGGGTGAGAGCTTACTGGCAGAGTACAGGGCACTTCCTCACCTCACAACTGAAGCAGCAGAAGGTGCTAAAAGTGAAACATTTGCTGCAGCATTACACTGACAATCGCTACAGATAGATCCTTTTCTCTGATGAAAAAATGTTCACTAGTGAAGAGGCTTTCAACCGTCAAAATGACAGGGTGTATGTGTCAACCTCACGAGAAGCTCAGGAGAAAGCTCCAAGGATCATGAGGAGACATCGCCCTGCTTCTATTGTGGTTTGGTGGGGAGTCTCCTATGAGGGTATTACGGAGCTCCATTTCTGTGAGAAAGGAGTGAAAACATCCGCCAAAGTCCACCAGGACAGGGTTTTGGAGCCAGTGATAAAAAATGTGAGTCACACCCTCTTCCAAAACTGACAGTGGAGCTTTCAGCAGAATTCCACACTAGCCCACAAGGCCAAGTCAACCCAGGAGTGGCTTCAGGTGAATTTGCCAGACTTCATTTCTCCAGCTGATTGGCTATCACGCAGTCCAGACCTCAACCCATTGAATTACAAGTTGTGAGCCACGCTGAAGGGCATGGACTGCAGAAAGAGACACCCCGATATTGACAGCCTCAAACCTCTTAGGTGCAGGCAGTAGCAGTTTTCCCTGTGGAGACCCTGCATAAAGGTATTGATGAGTGGCCACAGAGACTGAAGGACTGTGTGAAAGCAAAAGGATGACATTTTGAAAAGTGATTGGTGCCATGTATTCACAAATGCACTACTTACATCATATTACAGGTATATTAAAATATCTTTAAATTTCTTTTGTTATTTCATTGAATACTTATGGTAAGATTAGGTATTTGTAGAAAGTGTTTAAGGGTCAAAATAATTTTTATTTTGTATTGGGTTGGTGTGAATGAAATGTCCGGCACGAACGAGCAGTGGAGACAGGCCCCCACTACAGCGGAATAGAACCACCCACAGGTGTTGCTGTTAATACAACACAGAGTTACTATAAATAGCTAGCACGTGTGTGAAGAACAAGGTTCAGGAGTGGTTTGTTTGGACGTAGCGTGGCTTGCAAAGGAAACATGCAGACGCCGGATTTGAGAGTCATCTTCCTGTATGAATTTAAACTGGGCTATCCTGCAGGAATTACCGGTCAAAACATTAACAAAGCATTTGGGGGAGAATACAGCCAACGAAGGAACCATTCAGCGATGGTTTGTGAAGTTTCAAAGCGGAGATATGGACCTGCAAAATGAAGCACTTGGTCACCGACCTGTTGCTGTTTCTGACGATGTTCTGTTACGTGTGTTTGAAGCGGACTCCTGAAAAATGTGTTGTGAGATAGTGGCAGAGATAGGTGTCCACCACACGACAGTTGTTCGGCATGTGGCTGCGCTGGGTAAGGTCAAAAGCTGGACATGTGGCTGCTGCATGAGTTGACAACTGCCAACAAGACTAGGTGTTTGGAAGTCTGCACGTCGCTGCTTGCCAGGAATAAACAGGAACCTCTACTGCATCGAATCGTCACCTGCGACGAGAAGTGTGTCCTTTATGATAATCAGAAATGATCTGCACAATAGTTAAGCAAGACACCCCCTGCTGGACGGCATCCTAAGCCACCCCTACACACCAAGAAGATGATGCTCCTTGTCTGGTGGTCCACAGCTGGAATAATTCATCGGAGTTTCTTGGCAAGAGGCCAAACCATCACTGCAGAACATTATCGTGCTGAATTACACTAGATGCAACGGAAATTTCTGCAGAAACAACCGCCTTTGGCCAACAGACATGGTATTCTTCTACTCCAGGACAACGCCCGCCCTCATGTCACACAACGAACGATGCTGACACTAAGTGCTTTGGGCTATGCAGCACTGCCTCATCTTGCCTATATCCCAGACTTGTCTCCGACAGACTATCATCTGTTTCTTCGCCTGGATCACTTCCTGTCCGGGAAACAGTTCACGACAGACGAGATTCAACATGCAATTGATGACTTCTTCGGGTCCTAGTCACAAGACTTTTTTCGTCCCAGGATCATGGCCTTGCCGGACAAATGGCAACAACGTGTCGACGCCAAGGGGATTATTTTGCCAAGGTAAGTTGTCCTACTTTTCCGTTCTCGTCGTCCATGTGTGCTGGTCCTTTGCCAGACATTTTATTCGCATCCACCCAATATATGTGGATTTCAGAGCTTCAGTTAAATAGAAACAATTTTTTGTAATAAAATACCCCACATACCAAGAAATAAAATTTTTGCAGCAACATAATAATCTCATACAGTTTTCTTTTGCCTCACAAGTCATTTTTCTTATAGTACTATAACTCACAAACTCAGTGACATCTGATGAATACAAATATATGTAATCCTAGCCCCAGTAGAGTGGGTGGGGCATACTATACACAGTAAATAAATAAATGAATGGCTGCTTACACAACATAATAGAAGACCAATTTACTGTGGGTGGGGCATACTATACACAGTAAATAAATAAATGAATGGCTGCTTACACAACATAATAGAAGACCAATTTACTAACATCCATCAGTGTGACAACATAAATTCGGATATACGCACATAACCATAAATAACATACATTAAAACTTGAAAAACACACTTGAGTTACATAAAAATTTTATGTAAGAAAACTTTCAATAGATAACTTCAGTCTTTTCCAACCAGGAAATGGATGGACAATGATGAGTGGTTGCCAAATCTGTAAAGTCATATTTGTTATATCTCTTTTAAAACTGATTTTCATATCAATGGAATAAATAATAAAAGGAGAATCAGAATTGAAGTTTTGGTGGCTCAGAAAAATTTCCAAATTTTTCCAATCTAATGAAAATTGATTAGTGAATGGGGCAATTCATTTGGTGTCAGTCCAAAGAGATTCAGCAGAACTGTCCTTCAAAGCTAGATTGACCAGTGAAGAGTTTTCTTTATGGGTATCGTTTTTGTGCTCTAATCAACGGCTGTTGATGCAGTGAGTAGTAAGTGCGTCCAATACAGTAAATTACACTGGAAGAGAGACTGAGATTCAGATGAGGTAAACTCCAGGAAGATTGAGGAGAACTATTTTATCTCTATCATCCAAAATTAATTTGACAGAAGATTGGAACTGACTGCTAAATGATATCCAAACTTTTCTAAAATTTGTTTGAGCTAGTAGACAAAAAAAGGATAGCAAGGGATAGATCCACAGAACTGCAGATTTTCAGTGAGGGTTTTGTTGGAGATTTCTAATTTTTGACCTCAATTCATAACGAGTGATTAAGTTTTTGATTAAACGCCTAAGAAGGAGGGTATAGATGCAATGTGGCAATTTTCAAAATTTTCCCATATTCCTTTTCAAGAGAGAAAATATAATTACATACATACATACATATCACTAAGCTGTTCTCTGATATTCAGAGGTTAGCTACACAAATAAATACAAACTACCAGATAAATTTTACTTACTGTTGCCATATCAAACTTCTCGATTTACAGCGATCTTGATATCCATCACACGCCGTACACAAGATCTTTTGTACTTCATACTCATAATCTTTTTCTCATACAGACACTCCTGAATCTGATCCTCCCATGACTTCCTTGGCCTTCCTCTACCTTTCCTTCCTGCCACTGGGGCTAAAAGATTTTCTTAGTAAGCATCTCATCACTCATTCTTTCAACATGGCCAAACCACCGAAGCATATCAGTCTCCACCTTGCTAACAACATTTTGCTTTACATTACACAACTGCAACACATCTTCATTCTTCACAAATCAAAACGTGTCTTGCCACAAACCCCTCGCAAGTAACGCATTTCTCCAGCACACAAACGACTTTTATGTTTCTTCTGTAGTAATATATTATTGCAGATGATATTAGTTCTATGAATAAAAGATTTGATTGCAGCAGTAGGTTTATGAAAGACAGATCTTTAGATGGCATGATTACTATTCCTTTGGAAGGAGAGATCCAAAAACCAGATGCACTTGTTCTCTTCATTGTTCATAGTGTGACAATGAGGAAAACAGAACCATTGTTGTAGATAATCACTACCTATATATAAGTAACACTGTTGATAACTATTACTTATATCTGATAAATAACACTATTAATAATTACTTAAACTGCAAGGTGCATTTTTATTAATTACTAAATTATTATCACAAAGATGTATATGAATTTGCAAGGAGTTGCATATGAACTTGAATATAATTGTAGGCTTTCATATACTATATAGGAGAGATGTGTCAAAGACTAGAAACTCACATAGCAAACACAAAGCTGCTACCCAGAACTGTTCAAATGAAACTGGATAGACAGATTTTCGGGGAAACTGGTCATAACGTGAACTGGTATTCTCTAAAAATCATTAGTTTTCAAAATAACTTGTTAAAATTGAAAATTACGAAGGACTTGAAATAGAAAACAAAAAATCCATCATCATAGGGAATTCTCTACCAGGCATACGGTGCAATTTTATTCGATTTAACTACAACCAAACATCCATCAGGGAAGTAAATTCCTAAAAGCAGCCTTAAAAATTGGCTATTTTTTTTAATAGTTTTAGTAAATCCCATAATAAGGAATTCTCAAAATATAGAATTGACTTGTTTGTCTGTGCAAGTGAGTGTCTTGTTGCAGCTTTAGAAAAAAAGACTGGAAGAATAATACCAAAAGCACATGACAGGCCTATCAATTACTTTTTGAAGAAAATTTGTTTCACTAGTTGTCATCCACTTCTGTAGCCAACTTCAATGAAAACTGAAAAACATAACATCCTGGAGTAGTAATAAACTTGCAACTGACGAGTTCTCTTGTAGACTGCTACCATTAACCACCTATGGGGGTCCTAACAAAAGTTCTGCACACTGTCCATTTTTGAGAAAAATGTGAAGTAACGGAGAAAACTTACCTTATTACCGTTCAATGTACTCCCCTCTGCTATTAATGACAGCTTACCAGCGGTGAGGTAGGTCCTGGATGCCCTGTAGTATACCATCTTTGTTCAGCTGTCATATTACTCGAGTCACGTCCAATGACAGTTCATCCAGCAATTCGTAGCAGATGCCACAGAGCCGATTTTTTAACTTTGGGAAAAGATCAAAGTTGGGTGGACTGAGGTCAGGGCTGTACAGTGGGTGGGATAAAGTTTCTCAGCCATATTTCAACAAAAGTCCCCGTACCGACACTGCACCATGACACAATGTGTTGTCGTGCAGCAAAATCGCTCCCGCTTCCGACAAGTTGGGGCGATTTTGACGAATTTTCAGTCTCAACTTTGTCTTCAGAAAGTCACGATGATGTTGTGCATTGACATTTTGCCCTACATGCACTTGTTCAGAGACCAAACACAGCACTCTGGGCATCATACGCAAAAATCATCATTTGCTCCACTTTGGATTGTTGCCGACGATGCTTTCAGGGACGTTGGATGCCTCCATTCCGCTAATTGAGACTTCAGTTCTGGCTCAAAATCACAGGTCCAAGTCTCACTAGTTGTGACAATTCTGTTCAGGAAGGTGCTGCCCTCCCTTTCGAACCTGTGGAGGTGATCCAGCGCAATGCTCACTCTGGCTGACTTCTGCTCAGGGGCGAGTTGATGGGGCACCTAGGACGTGGCGATTTTTCTTTTTCCCAGTGAGTTGGTCAAAATCCAGTGAACAGACAAGGTGGACAAATTTGCCTGACGAGCAGTCTCCTCAACTGTCAAACAGCGATTCTCTTCGAGAAGCTTTGCAACAATGGTGACCGATGTTTCATCTGTTGCCGTTTGAGGTTGGCCTGAGCAGTGATCATCTTCGATGCTGCTTTGGCCCTCCCGAAAGTGCGATGTCCAGCAAGAAATTGTGCTTCGATAAAGAGCTCCTTCCCCACAAACTTGTTGCAAGGCAGTGTGGATCTGTGTCGGAATTTTTCCCCGCAGACTATCTATTTTTACATACAAGCGTTGGTCTAACGCCTTGACTCAAGCTCAGGATCAGCATGCTTTCATTTTCAAACCCTCACACGTTCACACAGCAAATGATAGCACGTCGTTCTGATACCACTGTGTTGCTGAGAGTCTGGCCTTGACATTACGCAATAATTTTCCCGATTGTATCATCAGCTTCCGTTTTAGAGTAACGTGTGCAGAACTTTTGTTATGACCCTCGTATTACAACTGATGAGTTCTCTTGTAGACTGCTACCATTAACCACCTATTACAACTGATGAGTACTCTTGTAGATTACTACCATTAACCACCTATTACAACTGATGAGTTATCTTGTAGACTGCTACCATTAACCACCTATTGCAACTGATGAGTTCTCTTGTAGACTGCTACCATTAGCCACCTATTACAACTGATGAGTTCTCTTGTAGACTGCTACCATTACCCACCTATTACAGTGCTGCTTTGAGCACTGAATTTCTATAATTCCCACTTTTCTAAAATTTCAAGAACAAAAGAAACCACATAAAAAAACTGTCAAAATATTTTGGACAAATATTAAGTACTTCCTTAAATTTTGGCAATTCAATGTACATGTGTAAAGTATTTCCAATAGATGATGCAAAAAACTACTGAGCATTCATAGATCCCAAAAGCATTTACTTGAATCCAGTGTTTTGCTAAGGGCCAACTAGCAGTGCACACATCACCAGCAGCATAAATATCAACTATGTTAGTTCTCATCTGGTCATCCACTTTAATTCCACCATCGCTTGCTATAGCAAACTGTAACGAAAAACAAATGTGGTTTTACAAGGTTAATGAAGTAATGAATTCATAAGGCTTTAATAAATTGTGAAAAATCAAGAACTAAGAAATGCATAAAAGAAATGTGCATAAACAACATATTCCCCAAGATAAAAAAACTGCACATTTCTGCAATTTGAAAATAAAATTACTTCAGTATTGGCTCAAAATCACAGTTGTTAGTTGCAGCAATAAATATGCTTCACAAATTATTTCTAAAAATAATACCATGATACTTTTTGATTTCATGAGAGGTAACTTTCATAAATAAATTTTGTTAATTGGTATCATCAAAGATTCCAAAATTTACTGAAATATTTTCTGATTGAATTTTCAGTCTGATTATTATGCATTTTGTTTGGAAAGGGTTTAACCCGTCTTGAACATTTCTAATTAAGATTTTCTTTCTTTATGCTTTGCTTTTAAAATTAGTAACACATCTCTTTTAGTTTATTTTCCTTTTATAAATCATTTTCTTTGAATATACCCATCCTAACAACTATATTTATTTTCTTTGAGAAGAATCAAAACCAATGAGGTCAGGTGCATTTGTGTTCCACTGACACCTTCCCCCAAAGAAGCAACTGTCTATGAAATAAACAATATAGATTAATAATGAGGAACTGTACACCAGCTGTACTTAAAATAGCAAAAATATACTACTAATCCGAATTTATTGGCATAAAATAGAATTCAAAATTCCCAAGCTCTCACACAACCAGAGGACTTTTTCAAGGAAGGTAGATAATTGCTGTCTACCTTCCTTGAAAAAAGCCATCTGACTGACGTGTGAAAGCTTTGAAACTTTGAATTCTATTTCATGCCAATTAATTTGGATTACTAGTTTACTACTAAAAAAATATATGGAAATCACAAATATTTGAAAAGCAACATCACCAACATCCCAAAGAAAGAGCAGAACAACTCACATTATTCCTGTGAAGAAACGGTTGTACATTGGGCTCAACACCTGTGGCACTGATAATGAAATCACAGCCAAACACATGGTTATTTGAAAGCTTTACATAAACTGGCCATTCAACTGCAAATATAAATCAACACACCATTTTACTGGAAACAGCAAAATATATATATAAATATATATTTTTTTTTTTTTTAACAACAAGAACTGTAAAAGTACTAATATAATACACACCGATCAGCCAAAACGTTAAAACCGCCTACCTAATATGAAGTAGGTCCTCCTCTAGCTGCTAAAAGAGCTCTCGCCCAATGAGGTATAGATTCAATGAGATGTTGGTAGGTTCTATACACAATGATATGTTAGTAGGTTCAATTCAAGGTTATATACATTTTCAGACAGCCCACAAATGTATATAAACCTCGAATCGTCGAAGAAGGCAAACTTTTCCCCCTCTTCCACTGTCCAATGACAGTAGTATCATGCATAACAGGTTTTGCTCTACTGTCATCAGGGGCACGTACCTAGGTGCCCAGCGTTCATTTGTGTGGTCAATTGCTGCACTGTTGTGCGCCGATTGCCCTTTACCAGTCGATGTTCTCCTCTGGGGGTCCATGGCCTATGAGGCTCCAGAGTTATGATGTCGAGAGTTACTCGGTGTGCCAGCTGTCCATTCTTGGCACACCCTTACTACAGCACCACACGGACAGCCCACGAAGTCTGCTGTTTCTGATATGCTTCCACTTTTGGCGCGGTAGCCGATGATCATTCCTTTTGAACGTCCGTCAAATCACTGCCTCTGCCCATTGTGCTCACGTAATGCACTATGGCTCATCTGTCCTGGTGCCCGCTTATATCTCCACGTGTTTGACCTTGTTGTGTGCACTTTGTGATGCACCTGGGTGGGTACACCATGATCCCGGGGATGTCATATTTTTCTGATGTGACCGTGTACATATTAATCAGCTAAAACATTAAAACCGCCTACCTAATACAATATACACTGAAGAGCAATTGAATTAGAGATACCTGTCTAGTAACGTGTAGCACCACCTTTCGCCCCGATGACGGCGGCGATCCGTCTCGGCATGGACTCGACAAGACACTGGAAGCGTTGGGAAGCCATACGGATCCCCGACCCTTGAACAAGCTTCCACAGTTCACGAAGATCTGATGGAGGGGGGTCAGAGCCTCGAACATCTCTCTGGATGGCATCCCAGATGTGCTCGATGGGATTGAGGTCAGGTGACCTAGCTGGCCAAGGAAGCGAGGTCACGTCGGTGGAGTGCTCATCCAACCATTCGGATACAATTTGCGAGCGATGGCACGGTGCATTGTCTTGTTGCAGGATGAGGTCCCCAGTGGGATGTTGAAGACGCACAAACGGGAGCAAAGTCCAGGATATCCCGGTAACGTTGACCTGTGAGGGACAATGTCACACGTACCAGGCGTTCCATTTCAGTCCACGTAAACAGTCCCCAGACGAGAATGCCACCCCCACCAGCTTAAAGAGTACCCTGCTGGCGAGAAGGATCCATCGCTTCATGTGGTTTGCGCTGTACTCGTATCCTGCCATCCGCATGTACCAACGTGAATCTCGACACATTAGTACAGGCAACATTTTCCCACATGTCTAGGGTCCAGTGGCGATGTTCCTGCGCCCATGCTAATCTTTGCACCCTATGATGTGCAGTCAGCAGCAGTACCCTCGTGGGACGATGGCTTCTGTACCCCATAGCGAGGAGATGGTTCTGGATGGTGTGGCTGCTTACATGTTTTTGTGCACCAGCATTAAATTGCCAAGTGATTTCTTGCACTGTGACCCGTCTATCCGCTATTACAATGCGAGCTAGTCGACGATGACCCCGCTCATCCACACGCTGTAGTTCACGGCAGTTGGCCCTTGCAGGGATGGTTTTACCGGATTCGATGTACTCACGGTGCACTCGTGACACAGTGGCTCGTGAAAATCCCAGTGTCTTCACGACTTCCGAGATGGAGTGACCCATTCGTCAGGCCCCGACAATTTACCAACGATCAAATGTGATCAGATGCTTCGTCTTACCCATACTGCGTCCGACTCTTACTGATTCCTGCCACATCACTCCTTATATTGTCGGATCGCTGCATACGTCATGTCGTTTCCGTTTACAGGGCCACCCACAGCGCCACGTTTGCATAACCCCAGCTGTCTCCAATTCAATTGCTCTTCAGAGTAGTTCCTCTTCTGGCTGCTAAAACAGCTCTCACCCACTGAGGCATAGACTCAACAAGATGTTGGTAGGTGTCTCTTGGTATCTGGTACCATGACTGCAACAGAAGGCCCCACAGTTCCCGCATAGATTACATGGTTTGGGTGATGCTGCTCACACCCATTTCTCCAACTCAAACCACAAATGCTCGATAGGATTTGTGTCCAGCAAACTTGGGGGCCATGGCAATAAATGGAATTCCTTTTCATGTTCTTGGAACCATTCCTGAACCTTCTTGGCTGTTTGGCATGGAGCATTCTTTTTCTGAAAGACGCCACCTCCATCAGGGCACAGTTGCCATAAAGGATGTACTTGGTCAGCCACGATGTTCAGGTACATGGCAGCTATCAGAGTTTGCTCCATATAGACAATGGGTGGCAGCTATCAGAGTTTGCTCCATATAGACAATGGGTGGCAGCTATCAGAGTTTGCTCCATACAGATAATAGACATGTTGTTCCCCAAGAAAATATTGCCCAGACCATCATACTCCCTCCAGCCACTTAGATCTGTCCCACAATGTATCCAGGCGAGGCTTCCTTGGGTAAATGTTGTACACAAGCTTGTCTGTCGAAGTGGGGTAACAAAAAATGGGATTCGTCTGACCATGAGACCTTCTTCCAGTCTTCTATGGTCCAATGTCGATGACTAGGTAGAGCGTTGATGATGATGAACAGCTGTGAGCATAAGCACACGAATTGGTTTGCGGCTGCGGAGACACATATCCAACAGCGTATGACAAACTGTGTGTTCAGACACATTGGGCCCTTCACCACAATTGAAATTATGGATAATGTCAGCCACAGTAGCCTCTCTGTTGCAGCAGACAAGACGAGATAGCCTGCACTGACATCTGGCATCAATGAGGCCCCTTGTTGACAGCTCGAAGTGTCACCTGTTTCGGACCATTTTTGATAGGTACTAACTACTGCATAGTGTGAGAGCAGCTTATCAGTGTCACTGTTTCAGAGATGATCTTACCAAGGCATCTTGCCATAATGATCTGGACTTTGTTGAAATCTGATAAATCCTTTGCTTTTCCATTTTGAGATGAAACAAAGTACTGACTGAGAGAGCTTCGACCCAGGTATTATTATTATTTTATTTTTATTTTTTTGATTGGAGGTTTAACGACCACCGTGAGCAACTCAATGGGCTATAAGCAGTCGCCCGTCCCTAATTTAGGGTCACTGGTTCCAGGGAAGGGAGAGAGCCAGTGCCGTAAGACAAACACAACATCCATGCCTAACCGGGATTCGAACCCGGACCCCTTACGGACGAATGATCAGAGGCCAACGCCTTAGACCACTGCGCCACCGGGGCGGCCCCAGGTATTATATATGTCATTCATGATCTTGGTACGCGATGCTGATTTTGACTGCATGCACACTTATTTGCATAATGCAGAGGTGGTTTTAATGTTTTGACTGATCGGTGTGTGTGTGTGTGTTTATATATATATATATACACACATGCCACACTTGCATAAATAAAGACTAAACGTTCGTTGATTTTTTTGTAAAATTTTATTTCATTATTTTCTTTTATGAAACAGAAGTTATCCTTGCAATCAGCAGCACCCATTTTGAGGGAGAAGGAGAGCCTATGCTCTCAATATAGATGTATTACTTTTTTAACTTCAATTTCTTCTTAATGAAAATTACACTGTTTTATCAATATAAATTAAAATGTTTTAATTCATGTGCTTCCTACCTGTATGAAAAGAATGAAATTATCTATCATACAAAAGGCTTTTCATTGTGCTTTTGACTTAGCATTATTAGTATTTGAAAACTTTTATGACAGAGGATGTTGCAGCTACAAAAGAAAGTGTTTGTGTTATTAAAGCAGTTTTAATTAATATTTCACCAAGCTGAAGGAAATGCACAAATCGAACATTATAAAATACGGCAATTACATGTAACACTTACCAAATGAATGTTACAAACAGAATATTGGAACTTTCTAAAAACACTTTGTGACACACAGGTCCTGGCTACATTATCCAGTTTCATTTCCTCTGTTCAGTCTTTGTATATACAGCAAGTTTTCATTTTTGTATCATCATGGGCAAGGACATCCCCCCCCCAAAAATAATAAGCAAAGTGTCTTCCATTTCTGATGAGTGATTTTTTGAGTGACAGCACAAAATCCCCATCAGATGAGCAAAGTCATCTCAATATATCCTGCTATTTCATGATAAATAACACAGCAACCATACATTAGAGCTGAGTTCGGGCTCAATTTTCAGAGCCCGAGCCCATCCGAATCCGTGGTATATCAGCCCGAGCCCAAATTTTATATTGAAAGATAGAGCCCAGGGCCCAAACGAGCCCGAAAATTGGCTAACCTGTTCAACCATTAATAAAAAAACATCTCCTTTTCCACACTTCCATCCTCTCCTCCTCCTGAAATTAACCATAATATTTCTCAAATAAGGACTGGGGAAGGGACCACTATCTATTTTTACAGTGTAACTGTACGATTTTCTTTAACCATTCCTTTCCACCTGAAGTGCTTCAGGCGGCCGGCCATCCAAAATGATTCTGCGGTGCTACAATTGTATGTTGCTCAAATAATGCTAATATTATTGTGCCAAAATGCGCTGAAATATGTATGTTGCTTAATAGAATTAGCACGGAGCTACTGCATGGAGATGGGTAAATTATCGTCGGCAAGCTATCAACTATCCAATACCTATAGTTCTTGAAAAAGCCTTTTCTTCCCTGCAGAAACACACTAATGCGCGGCCTATGTCATTTTCTACCCAAGCCCAGAATATTTAGCCATCTCGAATGCATGCTCCCCAATCAGAACCAGCTCCCGAAGATTCTGTTTACCAACTATAAAGTGTCTCATTTGCTAAATCATATAAAATCACATTTATACATAAAAAAAAAAAATTATTTTGCTCTCCCTCTCTCTAAGAGCCTGAGCCTGTACGAGCCGCAGTAAATATTCTACAGCCTGAGCCTGGGCTCTGCTTCAGACTTTCGGGCTCGGGCTCCAGCCCGTCTCAGCTCTACCAGACATCTCTGAATTGACTGTATTTTTACTGTTCTCACGTAATATCAATCACTCAGAAAACTTTAAAATTTCATCACCGCTCCAGGGCGATGAAACTGTCAAGTTTTCTGAGTGATTGATATTACGTGAGAACAGTAAAAATACAGTCAATTCAGAGATGTCTGATTGCTGTGTTAATCATCATGACGTATTTTCCAAGTATTATGAGAAAAATATTTCTTTCACACTATATATCCTGCTACATCAAGAAATGCTTAGACTTCGAAACCTTCTCGCCCCCTCCCCTTCAGAAGGAAAGAAAAAGTAAGCAACCATATACGACGCATACTTTAGGGATATGGAATCGCGTCATGACTTTTCGGCACTTTCTTAGTCTTAATGTAACAGAGTGACATTGGAAAATATCTCCACGCTCTGTGAGGAAGAAATGTTTACTGTTCTCTTAGGGTGGTTGGTACGTGTTCCTCTGTCATTGAGTTGTAGTCAAAACTACAGGAAACAGATATTTAATTTATAAGCATGTGGAAGGCATGAGCATAGATAAAAACATGCTGGCAGATGCAACCCTGTGATACATGTGGTAGAGACAGAGTCTTTCCTTTAAGTTTTAGGATCACACCTGAGTATGTCTACGGAAAAAGGAAGATTGGTTTAGTAGCATTAAGAGAATGCCTAAAAAGCAAAGAGATGTTCGATATGGTGAGAGCATTAGAAGTGGAAAAAAAAACATACAAATATGATGCTTACTAAGTTCCAGTGAGGGAAAAGCCCCCACAGATCAAAGGCTACACAACCTTTGATCCGTGGGGGCATGGGTGCCATTATCTGCAATTATCAAAAACTTTCTTTTACGTAGCTTTTTAACAGAAGAATGAATTTCTTTCTTTTTACCACATTTTAGATTACTTTTTAGTCATCACCGATGCTTCTTTAGAAAAGTCATACAGACTGAACTGCAGAAAACCACATTAATATTTTTTATCATAATAAATTAACGAACTTGAAGAAAACAGTATTAAGTTGCTTGCCCTTTATGCCAATAGTTTTTTTTATTTTAATAATTATAATTATGTCAGTAGATGCAGGTAGTAAATTAAATGTCACTTCACATAGTTCAATAATCACTGATTTAATGTTTACGTAATAAATAACTGATGAGCACTTATCACTGCCTTATAAAAGCTGGAGAAATTTCTAGCTTTGCAATAATTTTAATCACACAAAAATATATCACTAGTAAGGTACACATATATTTCAAAAATAATGATTCCTCTTTTGAGCTAGTAAAAACTTTCTCTCTATCTTGTTGATAATATGTAATCAGAAAGTTCAGCAGACTCTGAAGGTCTTTCTCATATTTGGGTTAATGCACCCAAATCAACTTTCAGATACAAAAACAAAAGTTCTGATGAATGACTCAGCAATTCTCAATCTCATTTACACAGGCATGTGGTGGCACTCTGTTTTTTATAAGTACTATCATGGGCATGATCACATGACATGTTGGTTGCAGTCCCCCTTGCTGGAGAGAGAGAGAGAGAGAGAGCGTGCGCGCGCACGCACGCACGCACGAGCTCTCTCTCTCCAGCAAGGGGACTGCAACCAACATGTCATGTGATCATGCCATGCGTGCGCGCGTGTGTGTGTGTGTATGTGTGTGATGCACCCTTTCTTTGAACTAATGCTGTCAACCAGTGGTGTTTACTCTAGGCCACCTGGGCCAGCTGTAAAGCACAGGGAATTCAAGTAATTATAATACATAATATGTATTAAGAAATGAGCAAATTCTTTCACTTTAAGTGAAGAAACCAAGTCTCACAAACAATGGTTCTCCCACATGGCGGGTGGCATGCTCTACATGTGCCATCTCTTCACTGTGTGATGTTGAAGTCCTGCCAGCCAGACCCACCACCACCACATTTCCCAGCAACAAGATAGGACATGGGGAAGGAATACCAGTGTATGCATAAGCAGTGTATGCATTTACAAGTTGGTACTCTGCTGCACCAGTGTTTTAGTTCATCTACAACTGGTGCATGTGTTCTGTACCAGTTGTTTTTGCTGTGTGTCATGAGTAAATTAGTACGTAATGAATTAAAATGAGTGATACATTGTTTGAGATTGAAACTGCTCTGCCCAGAAGGATTGCGCATATCAATATGCAAATTGGTAGGTGTGCACAGGCAGATAGGATATGTAAATCATTTGAGTAGGCAACTAGTCATGTGAGATGTGCTAGAGATAAAAGGTCAAACATGGGCCACCGAAACCATATTGTATCCCGTGCTTTAGGTCATAGAATACAAAACAACAGAGTAGGGCTGCTGTAGCATATCCAGGGACAGAAGATGCCTTGTAGACCTCATTGCTAATGCTATCGCCAGCTAGACGTGCTCAATAAAGGCAGGATCATAAGCTTCTATGAAGTTATTTAATTGATTCACCGAATCATGGTCTCTCTGCATCGGGATGTCAGAACAATTGGACACTGTTGACAATAACACTTTTCCAATCCTCCAATGTCAAGTCATGATGCTCCAATGCCCACTTCAGGCAGAGATGCTGACAATGATTGGTCAACATGAGCAAGTGAAAGGGCTACCGACTCCTGAAGCTCATCTGTAAAAGTGTCTTCTGGATTTTGTGCTCAGAAAAATTTCTGTAGGCCCTGGTCGTTGTCTGCCGTTAATTGAAAGACCACAAGTTGTCTCTTGTCCAAACAGTATTTGCCAACTGGTGCTGATCTGAACAATCAACCACTGATGGTCTTCCCCTTTTCCAGCACATTGGGTGAATGTTTATGTCCCTCTCTGGACTACTTCCACCACACCTTCACTACAGCAGTCCTCAAACAGCCAACAATGCCTGTGGTTGCTGAGATGGTGGCCTCTACCATCCTTGCACTGGTAATCATGCCTTGTTCAAACTCTGGCATGTCCTTTTCTTTTCCCCATGCCAGTTAGTGAAGTCACTTCTATGTGCTGTAGGATCTCTCCACTTGTGAAAACAGGGGTCATTATGCTGATCTGGCTCATGAGTGTACATATGTGGTGCTGCACAACATGACAGATTTTTAGCTTTCAGGGGAAAAATTGTATAGCTCCTTTAAATGTCTTTTTAGTTCCAGTTACCTTTTTATACTGTAAATAGGTAACATAAATGTACACTGAAGTGGCAGAAAAACTGGTACAGACGAGCTTATGCAAAATACATAGCAACGTCAAGTATGCGCATACTCGGTTGCATCCGCTAGTGCATATATTAAGCGACAGACATCCTTGCCAGCTGTCAGAGCTGTTTTCAGCATGAGAATGACAAGCAATAACGATTTAAGGTATTTTCAACACAGTGTCATAGTTGGTGCTCGTGAGATGGGCCATAGTATTTCGGAGGTAGAAAAAAAGTTCAGATTTTCACGGACGACCATTGCAAGGGTGTACCGTGACTACAAGAATTTCGGCAAAACCTCCAACCTACGATGCCAGTGTGGCCGTAAAAAGGCATTGGGTGAACGTGACCATCGTCGGCTGTCAAGAATCGTTTCACACGATAGGCATGCAATACTCTCGCAGGTATCATCAAAATTCAATCCTGGAGCCTCAACAAGCATCAGCGTCTGGACTGTGCAACATACCCTGCACGATATGGGCTTTGGGAGCCGACGCCCAACTCGAGTCCCCTTGGTGGGTGCACGACACAGAGCTATGCACCTCGCTTGGGCATGGCAACACCGCCACTGGACGCTTGATGACTGGAAACAAGTAGCCTGGTCTGACAAGTCATGTTTCCAACTGTGTCGGGCAGATGGAAGGATTCGTGTATGGCGCAAACCCAATGAAGCCATGAATCCCCCTGTCAACAGGGAACTGTACCAGCTGGGGGGGGTCCATAATGGTATAGGGTGAGTTTAGCTGAACTTCACTGGGACCCCTGGTATGTCTACAAATGTCTGTGACCGGCCAATGCTATGTGCGCATCCTTTCTGACAAGGTACACCCGTTCATGTCCTGCATTCATGCTGATGGGTTGGGCCTGTTCCAACAGGATATTGCACCTTCACACAAGTGTCGGAACGCCACATTATGGTTAGAGGAGCATTCTTCTGAGTTTGGGGTGTTGCCATTACCAACCAATTCCCCAGATCTGAACGTGACAGAACACATTTGGGATGCCATGCAATGCATTATCGAACACAGGAATCCGAGACCTCGGAATACATCCGAATTGTGGAACGCTCTGCAGGAAGTATGGTGTGCATTGCCTACAGCATATTTCCAGAAGCTAGTGGAGTCCATGCCTCATCGTATTTCTGCAGTCCTGCGCTCCCGTGGGGGACCTATCAAGTATTAGACTGGTGTACCAGTTTTTCCTGGCACTTCAGTGTATGTATGCTACATTTCTGTTACCTATTTAGAGTTACTCCTTAGCAGAATATTAGATATTTTTGTATTCTTAAAATATGATATCATAAATTTTGTATTCCTCACATTTTTCACTGAAAAACTTGGATCTATTTTTAATGAATAGTAACATAAAAGCTGAGACAAAAATGGAATAATGTCATTTACTGCTGTAATAAATAAATAAATAAATAAATAAATAAATAAATAAATAAATTTTTGAGCATTCTGTTGTCTACATCCATATGATTTTCTTGAAATGATTAAAGAAATGGTTGAAACAAGTTCATCCCTGACCAAGCAAACAGGTGTTTGTGTTTAAAAAATGTCATCTTGATCTTCCAATATTACTACAAGAATATGTGATTTACAGCCAAAAACAACTAATTACTATAAAGAATTTCTAAAATAGGACAATAAAACAATTTACGAATTTAACACTTTTTTGTTAGTAAATAAACCCCCCCCCCCTTTTTTTGTTATAACACATCGTGCTTCACAAACACAGATACATAAAACAATCATTAAAAAAATGTAATGCACACAGTTCTCAAATATTTCTCATTGAGAAACGAAATGTAGAATTGCTATGTTTTTTTACCTTTAGAATTTCTATGTTTAATAAAAGTTTCAGTGAGAGAATTCTGGACAAATTCATCTGAGGAATATACTGCTTCTACTTCACAACTGAATTCAACATGAACATCACGTGAAACCTAGAAGAGATAACATCAATCTCTTTAAAAACATTTTAAGTCTTAATGAAAAACATATACCTACTACAACTAAGGCATATTTTTATCTAATAAACAGTAATAAAGCTGTGTATAACATCAAACAAAGGAAATATGATCATAATACAAAACAAAAGTACAAAAAATAAAAAAGCTAGACAACTGTTTGTCACTAAACCTAACATAATTACAGACAACACAATACTTATTTTTCGCAGTTATGTACTGTATCATTTAACTAATGATTTTTTTGTTAACTTGGTGCATGATTAGTACACCAACTAATCTTTGGTTTTCTTTTCTGTATTATTTTTTCTTTTCATATATTCGTACGGAAGCAACTTTTAATTCTAGTTGCACATTATGGTATTAACCGAATCATGCCATTATACGTGGAACATATATAGTATCTGAAACAATCATTTGATGTTTCTGAATATTTCTGTTTCACACGTTATGTTCTGAATCATTTGATGTTTCTGAATATTGCTGCCTCATATATGCTTTATATTTACTGTATTAAAACAAACTTGTACTCTAGCAGTTCTGATACTATATTTGGGGTGAAATGTGAAGTTTATAACTACATAATCACATGAAAATTACAAATGCAGTTTTGTGATAGCTGAACCTCAGTTACACATTGTTCTAGGGGATGACCTTAAAAATGCATAAAAGAAATTCCAAATTATTAAATATTATTTCAAAATTTTGAATGTCTCCAAAAATAAGAAAAAATAAAACCCATATAATTTTAGGTTACACTAGTTTATACGGTAAGACATAGGTACATTCATGAATTTTTGCTGCCTTAAGCTTATGACTATTTTGACTTTTGTATTATTGTTTTATTCTAATTTCAGTATAAGAACACAATTAAAAAATTCTGTATGATTTGATACAAGAAAAAAAAATTACCTTTGAAATACAGGTAGTAACAAGCATCACTCATTTTAAAGCAGTTTTCCCACTAGTTGATTTAACATTAGTGATGAGTAAAATATTCACTAATCTTCGCATGTTTAAAATTTCTCAAATTCAGAGAAAAAAGATAACTGCGAATGTTATTCAGTAAACTTTCAGTTGCATCATCTACAGTATTTCAATTCTCTCAAAGTTGTAGCAAACTGGGTTTCATATAAAAGAATCCCAGAACCATGTACAGTCGTGGCCAAAAGTCCTGCACCAGTAGACCGAAAGTCAATTTTTGATGTTTGAAGTCAACTTACACAGCATAATGGTAAAGTCGGGAATTCATATTTTACATCAATTTAAAGTAAATTTTATGCTGAATTCAAATATTTTTACAGGATGTTATTACCAGTAATAGAAGTGAAGTTACAAGCAAAAATGTGCAAGTGAGGAAACACTAATCCAGTTCTGAAAAAGCGTTCGCGCCCCTCTAATCCACTATAGCTTTCTCCAACGTCCACTAGTGAGATATTGAATCATCTGCCGACTTAGAATGCAGCTTCTTGTAGTCAACTGATGGAAGTTTATGCAGAATTCCTGGTGATATTTGAATTTCGGAATGTCAAAGACCTGAAAATTGGTCCTGTCTCTTCAAACCAGGGCAAACATTATTACTTTGCATGAACTTGGATTCAGTAGTTGTAAAATTGTTGTTAAATGTGGCTGTGATCATTTCACTGTCTTGCACACCATTAAAAGAGTTGAAGAAACTGGATGTGTGGGAAACAGAAAAATAACAGGTTGACCAAGGCTGTGTACTCAACCTGATGATTGCATGTTGATTCGTCGTTCCTTAAAATCAAGGTTTAAACCAGCCACTAAATTAAGAAATGAGTGGAAGAATGAAGTAGGCATTATTGAATCTGCACATACAGTTTGTCATAGGCTACTAGAAAATGGACTGACTGCACGAAAACCTTTTCTTACTGGACAACAACGGCTCAAAAGAACTGCTTGGGCCAAGGCACACAAGAATTGGACTGTTGATGAATGGAAAAATGTTATTTTCAGTGATGAAACAGCTGTTACAATTTTCGCTAATAATGGAAATAATTATGTAAGTTGTCGGGCTGGTAAAAGATATAAGGCATGCTGTACCCAGCTAAAAATCAAGCACCCACATTCGGTGATGTTATGGTCCTGTATTTCAGCCAGTGGTGTTGGCCGTCTGCACATTGTTGATGGCACATTGAATAGATCAAAATATGCGGATATTTTGGAGTCCAAACTGCTACCATCTGCACAAGACATGAGTTTGTGGAATTTTATCTTTCAGGACGATAATGTGCCATGTCATCGGTCAAAGTTAGTTGACGAATAGTTTTTTTTTTTTTTTTTTTTTTTTGATTGGAGGTGTAACGACCACCGTGAGCAACTCAATGGGCTATAAGCAGTCGCCCGTCCCTAATTTAGGGTCACTGGTTCCAGGGAAGGGAGAGAGCCAGTGCCGTAAGACAAACACAACATCCATGCCTCACCGGGATTCGAACCCGGACCCCGTTCGGACGAATGATCAGAGGCCATCGCTTAGACCACTGCGCCACCGGGGCGGCGACGAATAGTTTAATCAGAAAGTTTTAAAAAACTTCAGTGGCCAGTACAGTCACCGAATCTTAATCCCATAGAGAATCTGTGGGTGAGACTGAAGCAAAAGATCCGTCAACAAGAACCCACATCTAAAACAGCATTAATTGAGTCTGCAAGGGCCATATGGCACCTTATTATCACCAATGGACAACTAGAGAAGCTCATTAGTTCCATGCCAAGAAGAAGCACTTTGTTACTAAGAAACCATTGTTATCCAATTAAATATTAAAGCGTATTTTGCTTGTTGGTAAGTTATTTCAAGTGTCCTGCATATTTCAATAATATACTGTACAGTGCTACAACAGGGCATGACCTTAAAAATAGTTGAAATAGTGACCAAAAACTCAAAAAAGTGACCAATAGTGACCAAAAAATCTGAAAAGAGGGACCAATTGTGACCAAAAAAAATTGAAAAAAGGGAACAATAGTGACTTTCCTCTCAAGTTCCACAAATTCTGAATTTCGCGCAATTCAATTCGTTTCTTTTATGTAGTCAAACTGTGATATATTAATATATGTAATTATTATATATACACACACGTCACACACACAAATTAAAGGTTTGGGACAACATGTGTAATACATGAGTAATCTTTCTCTATATTTTTCTTAGTAAAGTTATTATTTGCAACAACATACATACTTTTTTCTGCAATTTTTCCCAACCAAATCATGGCCGGTTGAATCAAAGCTGAAGCATGAATTGTAACTGACTATAACTGTCAAAATGGCGTTCCTATAATTTGTAATGGCTAATGACATTTGAAAGATCTATTCTATCTCACTACTATGCTTAAGCTTTGATCTGGATGGGGTCTGGCCTTTATTTTATTTTTTTTATTATTTTTTTTAGTATGTTCAAACTTAATACAAAAGATAATCAATTACTAATACAAAAATTACGCATACAAAGGCTTTTGACAAAAGGAAATGGACATGTCTTATTGGTGTAAATTTTAATTTCACAAACTGATCAAGTTTCTGTTTGCTTCTATTTGTCCTTCTTCCTAAGGAAGTGGGTGATGAGCCTAGATTTCTGTTTGTCAACTAGAGTTTGAATCTTCTCAGTATCTTTCTTCTCTTTCTTCAAGTCTTTCTGCAACTTTCTTATCCCTTTAAGCATCCCTTGCACTAAATGTACTTTGGACATATCATTCTGTCTAATGGCAGTTTTAATATGTTTAGCTGCTTCTGTCAAAAGGTCTTCTTCTGTTTTCCTTTTCACAGCCTACTCTCTCTCTCTTTCTTTTAAAGATCCTTTTCCATTTCCTGAATCCCAGTTTTCTCGTCTTCAAGTTTCTTTATTGCTTGTTCTTTGATCAGTTTCTCTTCCTCTTCCAGTTTTTCCTTTTCCTCTTTTTAAGCTTTTTCGTTCTTTTTTCTTTTCTAGGTATACCTTAAAATTATTACCAGCACATCCTGCTTGTTTGATGAGCTCAGTGGTTATGGGTACCAGCTCTGGTTTGTTCCCATATTTCTTCATATATGACAAGATGGTCAACTTAGCATCTAGTGTTCTCGAACTCATTGCGGCCCGATCTTCTTCCAGAAAATGACCAGATAAAGAAAACCCTCGCTCAACATCTGCACTGCCATGACTTAAAGATAAACATGCCTTCACTACTTTCCCTATGCTTTCATACTTTGAGAAAAATTGCCTCCAGTAGTGGTCAATGCATTGATCTTCTTTCAGTTTTGAGATTTTTTCTTTACCTGCAACAATTTCCATTCATCAAGCAGTATCTCAGGATCAACATTGATTGGTAAGAAATTTCCCAAATTGGTGATGTACATGCTACTGTCACTTGACTTAATATTGTCAGGATGAAGGCAAGACAAGTACTTCAAAATATTCTTAGAGATAGGAGCTGTAATAACAATATGTTTGTAGGCAGCAATGTAATGATTTCTAACACTATTCTTGAAAAAAAAAAAAAATTCTGCATCTGTCAAATTTTTCAAAATTTCACTAGCCTCCTGGCCACATTCAACTTGTGAAAGTGGTAAGAAATTGCTGTTATCTTCAACAATACCTTTGTGAAGATTTTCCAATGAAGTAACATCTTTCTTAACAAAACGAAGAAGAAGAATTCTTGCCAATTTCACTCATTTAGAGTGAATGACATGTACAAGGGGTTCATTCTTCTGTAGTGTGCCTGTGATATCTGTAAAAAATTTTGAGCTAAATAATACACAACTTATCACAGCTTTTGTTGTAGGATCTTTCTTTGAGAAGCTTGATTATAGACTGATATTTGTGGGATGACATTTCCTTTTACTTTTTTTGAGGGATGAACTTGATGAAGTACTCAATGAGAGCATCCCATTGCTCTAGGACTTTCTTGCATGTTTCTGTCATTGTCAGCCACCTTGAAGTTACATATTTCATAAACATATATTTGGGCAGTGATAGTTTTGATTGGATTTGGGAAAAGTCCTCACATCTGGAGGGCCAGCCTTTAAAATAATAGTATATGTCAATGACTAAATCGCTGATATCCAGTCCAAATTTTTCTATACCTTTCTGGAAGGCGTTATGAACTGTGTGAATCGTACACGAGCCTAAGTCCAGGAGTTGCTCTCCATGCATGGATTTCATATCCTCATTCATGAGACGGTGAACTTTTTTATTTACATTTGGCCCATCTGAACCAATCATGAGCAATGACTGTCTGGGTAGCCGAGCATTGTCGATAGCTAAGTTGATATGCTTGACAAGTACTTCACCAGTTGCCTTGCCCAAGAAAAATGTCTCCAGGTGACACGACTCTACCTGATTACTGGAATATGCCAGATATTTCTCGCATGTGTGCAGCCGCAACGGATATTCGAGCGACCAGGTCCTCAACAATCAACTGGAGTCTCGTAAACGAGGGCCTTCAGAAGTCCCCATAAGAAGGACATCTCGGTCGATGATGATGATGATGATGATATATATATTATTGTCCTTCATACACACCAAAGTAAAAAATAAATAAAATTTTAAGGCCGATTTTTGCTAAGAAAGCGGGTTCAAAACTATTTACATAACAATAGAATGCCTATGGTTATATCTCTGTTACTACATTTATATCTATACTGGCTGATGAAGCAATCCAGAGGATTCGAAAGTACCTATTCCATTGTAACTATTATACATTCAACATGCAATAAACAGTTGTATGTTCACATTTTGACTTAGTAATTTGTTAATTTTTGAAAAAATAGTGACTTTTAGTTAATTTTTGGAAAAATAGTGACCTTTAGTGACTTTTTTTCAAAAATAGTGACTTTTAGTTGCAAAAGTGACCTGTTGTGAGCCCTGACTGTACAGTAATTTTACATTAAATACACTAATTTCACAAATTCCACTATTTTTTGCTTTTTATGACTAGATGCTGTATTTTTGCTTGGGACTTCACTTCTATTATTGGTAATAATATTCTGTAAAAATATTTGAATTCAGCATAAAATTTCCTTTGAAATGATGTATAATATGTATTCTTGACTTTATCATTACGCTGTAAAAGTTGACTTCAAACATCAAAAATTGACTTTCGGTCTACTGGTGTAGTACTTCTGGCCATAATTGTATACTCTCACCTCTAATTTTTCCTTTGCACGGGCAGAGAGTGTTGTACTAGCCTGTTCTTGATCCGCACCATAAAATTTATTTATGTGGGAGGGTAGGGAACGATTGTAATTTCTTTTTTTTTTCTTTTTTTTTTTTTTTTGTGGCAGGTGTTACTCATTTTATTCATTTAATTTTGTAAAGTCCACTCCATCAATGTCAATGTCAATGTCCACATGTACTGAAAAGCATGTTATTTGAACTTGGTTAAATAGAATTCGTGGATAATTCGAAGTTCAAAAATTTCCCAGCAGTTGTCATTACGAATAAATGCTTTTTGATAATTCAAATTTTTGGTTAATTCAAATTTTATTTTCTTCCCTTCTGATTCAGATTAACCAAGTTCTACTGTATTTTTTTTTATCTGAAATTCAAAATTTAATGTATAATTGTAAAAAGCATGAAAATTAATTGTAAATAACTGAATTGAAAAGCAATCGACACTACAGTAAAAGAATGGAACATGTGCAGAATTCCATACAAAAGTAAGAAACGTATAATCGAGGTTCCACCGTGCGTGTGTGTAAACAACGATAAGTGCACTTAAGATCAACTTAGCACAATTTTTTCATTTTATATCACAGAACTAGATGATGGAATGGGATGCTGTAGAAAACAAACTGTGCACATAAAGAAATCAGAAAAAAATTATACAAACATCATTTTATTAAAATCAGCAAATGTGCTTTCATCAGTCATTGCATAACAACACAATTTCTGTTGCTGTTAACCACAATGTTACTCATTTTAACTGGTATCCCCTTAAGTATAATATCTTAAATGAAAACCACTATTTAAAAAATTTAACAGGTACAATTTACTATTCCAAAATTCAACAACAACAACAAAATGTACCGACCATTGTGACCCCCCCCCTTCCTGATGTAAGTGATACAAACTGCAAGCAAAGTTCTTAAAAAAAGAATCAGTTATTCTACAAATCAATGGGAAGCAAGGCTCCAGAAGAATGAATTCTTCGCAAATATGTGAAAGGCAATTACATCTTATTGTAGGCACACAGATGGCATACATATTATGGTAAATTACATCACCCTGGAACGGGTATTGAACCAGCTTCTCTCGATTTATGTTCGAGCATGCTGCTATTACACCACTGAGAACAACAAAGTTGAGCAGATGTAGCTTAGGAATCCAAACAACGTTTTAAATGTGTGCTCTTTGAAGCAATCCTTGCTTCATTGTAGAGTCAACAACTATCTCCAGTGTTTCGGATCACAGAAATCAATGGAAAGCAAATCCCCAGTAGAATTAGTTATTCACAAATACCAAAAAAGTGGCAATTACATATCATTCTCAGTATAAAGATGCTGTATGTTTTACTGTTTGCCATGTAGCCACCTTTTGGAAAACTTGAAACTTATATGGCCCTGAGACAGGAATCAAACCAGCATCTTCCAAATTATGTTCAAGCATACTACTGTTAAACCACCCAGGACAACAAAGTGCCATGACTATTTTTAATTCATATATGTCCATACATAGATGAGGAGATCAGAAACGGTCGTCTACACTAAGATAAAGTGAGCATTGCTTTGACTAGTGCACATCGAGAATGTTGTTTGGATTCTGCTTAGCTTCATTTGCATGGAACTTTGTTGTCCTGAGTGATGTAACAATAGAATGCACGAACGTAAATTGAGAGATATTAATACGTGGTTGATCCTGTGTGAGTGGGATGTAATTTTTGAGTTTTATGAAGAAAACATGGAAAACAGTAAAATGTATGGCATCTATATGCCAAGAATGATTTTCAGTTATTCTTTAAAATAAATATTAAACACAGGATGCTTAGTAAGATGATACTGGTAAGGCACGAGTCTTGTTAAGGGCAACACTTAAATTCAACGACACACAAAAATTCTCACATCCTTAACTCTACTACTTCCAAGTTAGGAGCTGAAAGTTTTCTTGATGTACTTCTCCATTCTTTCATACGAAACAATCTTTCAATTTACCTTCACATCTTCTGAGTTCTTTTGATTTTCAAGTTACAAGGGTCGTCCAGAAAATAATACCCATTACGAAATAAAAACAAAAGAAACAGACATTGTCGGAGTTTTTGTATTTTTGCTAATACTACTAATCACTCATTTTTCTACATAATCGCTGCCGGTGTTTATGCACTTGTCATATCGTATGACCAGTAATTTAATACCTTCATCATATACCTCTGCAGCAGGTCTCTACAACCAATGTTGCACTCCAGATTTCAAGTCATCATCACTAGCAAAGCGCATTCCTCCCAAAAAGTCCTTCAATTTAGTGAACAAATAGTAATCACTAGAAGCCAAGTCCGAACTGTAGGGCGGGTGATCCAGAACCTCCCATTTGAAACCCTGAAGCAGGTGTAGGGTCTGAAGTGCCACTTGAGGTCTTGCATTGTCATGGAGAAACACCACACCCTTAGACAGCATACCGCACCACTTGTTTTGGATAGCCCTACGCAGCCTCTGCAGAGTCCCACAATGGACGTTAGCATTGATGGTTGTGCCTCGGGACATGAACTCAACCAGCAAGAGACCTCTGCAGTCCCAAACCACTGTAGCCTTGACCTCCTTAACCGAAAGCGTTTGCTTACACTTGCGTGGTTTAATCGGGTATCGGGAATGGTGCCTCTCAAGTCGTTTGTTCTCTTGCATGAAATGACTGACCCACATTTCACCTCCTGTCATTATGTGGTCAAAAAATCCATGGCCTGTTTATGCATAACAGGTCAAAAAGCTCAAAGCTGCACCCACACTGTTCCTTTTGTGGTCATCAGTTAACATTCGTGGTACCCACCACCTGCAAAATTTCCAGTAGCCGAGGTGTTCTGTTATGATTTCATCGAGCAGTGCACGAGAAACTTCTGTTCATTTCTGGTGGCATCATTGACACATTCCTTGAGGTTCACTGTAATGAGCAATAGGTGGCAAAGAGCACTGGCCATCACACACATTTGCTCTCCCAGCTTTAAACATCCGAACTCACCACCGTACCGGTGATTCACCCATCACCTTTTCACCATAAACAACCCTAGTCTGACGATGAATGCCTTTCAGACGAAAGTTTTCAACATTCAGAAGGTGAATCACAGAACGCACCTCCGTGGGATTTTCAATTGGCTTGCCATTTCAAACAAGCACAACGATGGTTCCAATCACTGCATTAACATGAAACTTGCCATGAGCCTCACCAACATCTGACTGAGGATGGTGAAACTCACTGTGTGGCGTCTGCAGCTTCACGTGCCTTCTATGCACAAAAGTCTATTACTTTCTGGACGACCTATGTAAAATAGTTCATGACTGAATAAAGCTTTGAGTAAGAGTTTTAATTTATGCTATGAAAAAATCTTTGGGGGCGTCAAAGTCTAGAAGAAGGAGACAGCAATCTCAAATGAAAGGTTTCCAATTTCAGGAAGAGGACAGAAACAAACTGCAAAACAAATACAACACTAGTCTCACATGAAATTTGAACCCACAACTTGGTGTGAGGGAAGTACCGTATATACTCGCGTATAAGTTGAGAAATTTGGGACAAAATGAGAGCTTCAAAGTAATGGGGTCGACTTACACGCAGGGTCTAAAAAAAACGTATGTCCAAAAGTTCTTCCCGTGAGGCAAAAGGCAATCTATCCCAAAAGAAATAAAAATGCCGATGCGGTATTTATTACGAAATCGCAACCCTCCGAAAGAAAAAAAAAGAAAGAAAGAAAAAACACTGATGTGGTAGAATTACGAAATCGCGACCCTCCGAAATTCTCTGCGCTTTGAAAAGTCTCGTCTCTCCTGGCTTTACGTATCCACAGCGCAGTCACAGCCGCGCATAGAAAGCTCCGTCCTTCTGACTACCAGTTGATTTCGCTGACCTTTGACGTAATGGAGCCATGCGACAGCCAGTGTTAGGTGTTGCTTGTTCTTAATCGCACGTGTTTTTCTTGTTCTTAATCGCACGTGTCTCGCTTCTCCTATTATGGGTGACACGGATTGTGTAAAGAAACGGATGTCCTATAACGCAGGATTCAAGTTGAAAGTGGTTTCTTTTGCAGAAAATACTAACAACTATGCTGCTTCACGTCAATTTGGCATTAACGGAAAACTGATTCGAGATTGGCGTAAAAAAAACGAACTTGGTGAAAATCCCAAAATCGCAAAAGGCGCTGCGCCGTGGAACGACATCTTTCCCAGAGCTGGAAAGTGCCTTGAATGATTGGATTGTGGGCTGCAGACAAAATGGTTACATTGTAACGTGAACTGGTATACATTTGCGAGCAATGAAGCTCGCAAAAGATGAAAAGTTTGCAGCCGCAAATAACACTTTTCGTGCCTCACCAGGTTGGTGCACAAGGTTCATGAACCGCTATGGGTTGTGTCTACGCCAGCGCACCAAAATTGCACTAAAGTTACCTTGTGACCTCGAAGCAAAGATAATGGAATTTCAAAAGTATGTAATTCAAAAGAGAAAAGAGACTGCTTTTGAACTTTCCCAAATAGGGAACATGGATGAAACCGCCATGTGTTTCGACCTTCCTGGAAATAACAGGGTGAACCAAAAGGGCGAAAAAAATATCTTGATCAAAATGACTGGCCACGAAAAATCCAGTTTCACGGTTGTTCTTTCCTGTTTGGCCAACGGCAGTAAGCTACCTCCGGTAATTATTTTCAAACGCAAAACTCTGCCGAAAAGCGTTGTCTTTCCGTCTGGTGTGCTCGTTCGTGCCCATGAAAAAGGATGGATGAACGAATCCGGAACAATTGACTGGTTAAAGAATGTGTGGAACAAAAGGCCAGGTGCACTTTTGAGGAAACCTTCTCTTTTCGTGTGGGATCTGTTTGTTGCACACCAATGTGCAGAAGTGAAAAAAACTGCAGAAAATTCAAAAACAACTCTTGCTGTCATCCCAGGTGGGTTGACATCTGTTCTTCAACCACTAGATGTCTGCCTTAATAAGCCCTTCAAGGACAATGTGCGGAGGTATTGGGCAGATTGGATAAGTTCCGATTTGCCGACTGAAACCAAGGGCGGAAATCTAAAGAAGCCGGATATCATTTTGATTGCGCGATGGGTCAAGGATGCTTGGGATGCGATACCTGCGGAAATGGTCGTGAAATCCATTCAAGAAATGTTGCATTAGTAACAAACTTGATGGCACAGAGGATGATGAGATTTTTATGAGTGATGATGACAGTGATTCTGATGACACAGGCATATATGGGAATACTGATGTTTATGATGACGCGCCGATGACGGAGAAAGACTTTTTTGAACTGTTTGGTAAGTCTGACTCGGAATCGGATTTTGAAGGGTTCCGATAAAGTTTTTGGGTATGCAAATTACATTTAGTATTATATATATAATTTTTTTCGTTTTCAAATGTTTTTGAATAAATTCATTGAATTTTTTTTTTTTCTCATTCCGGGATCGACTTATACGCGAGTTTCCGATTTCTTACGATTTTTTCCTCTGAAAGTGGGGGGTCGACTTATACGCGAGTATATACGGTACATATCCCAATCTCACTTAAAAATCAGGTGATTTTCTTTAAAATACAATCTGCACATTTACAATTACAATTGATCACACACAATGTCTAATTTTGAACACTATCCAATATTAATACATTCACTCCTATGTCCAACCTAGGTCAGGTAGAGGATCTCACATGTAAAGTACAGTATCCTACTTAAGCCTTGTAAGATTCTGCAGAAAACACAACTTAAACTGAACACTAACTATACCCCGAGTCAACCTAAGAGTGTACCACTATGTAGGGTGAGAAACAGCTATCTCCACTACGAAAAGTAGTCCCTATAGTTTAGAACGAAAACCAGTAGAATTATTGCTCAGAATCCATTTTGTTTGCTCAGCAGTTTATCAGACAAAATTGCCATCTAAAAAAAGTTCCAGAAATTAGCGTGCTTTTGGAAATAAATTTGTTGTGAGAAGTTGCTCAATCAAGAGCTTCGCACTTTCGGCCGTTGCTTCTCACTTGGGATACAACTCAGACAGGGGGAAGGGATGGAAGATCTCTCCCAACATTAACAACACAGAGACAATAAATTGACAATCGGGGAAACTCAAAGGGGAGGTTACATAAACAGGCAGTAGGGGAAGCAGCTCAGCCTCCACCAGACCCCACTCACAATCCCCACTGCTTGTGAGATGTGTGGATGGATGGGGGAGGGATCAGAAAGGATACACTAGAAGATCATGTTAATGCAGATGGATACCGTTCTTGCATTCCACGGCGAGTCATGATAAGGCTCTCCCGCCTTTGACAACAGTACACTTTTAGGGTGACTTCGAGTATAATTGTTATCACATAGTCTTTTAAGACATAGATGGACAGATACATTTTCTTTTTACTCAGAACACAGCATAAAATTCACCCACATAGTAGCTGGTAATGAATGTGTTAATTCATTTCAAAAACAATACAGTAAATCTGTACCAACATACTTTTGCAAACAAGTAACAAACAAAACAATGCAAGTTGCTTTATTAAAGCAAACATTTACAAGATATCATTTAAGAAACAAGAATGCACAGAATTGTACCTACATCTCCTCTTCCCTTCATATTCACATTTGTTGACCAGTCTGGGCCCAAAGCACTTCCTAAGGAATCTGATTTTTCAACAGATTCTAGGATAGCAAATATAATAGTTAGACATTTTTGAGGACACTGAGATCTTGAAAAATAACTTGATGGAAGATTGACAACCATTGTACAAGCTACATATAAATTCCATAACATACAGCTGATACACAAATGATATTATAGAATGGTTATAGAATTTAAAATAAAAACAAATGAAAATAATTTGCTGGCATTTAAAACTAATACAGAAACATGGTTTAAAATTTTGACTGTCATAATTAATTCTAAACATGCTTGTAAATAAAACAAATAAAAAAACCCAGCCACAACTGAATGTGCATTAAAAAAAAGTAAAGTAGAAATCTATGCATACTCAATGCATTGAAGATCCTGAAAAAAGATGTTCAGGGAAACAAAAACAAAAATCTTGTGTTGAGAAGCCTATAACTTGGTAAAAGGTAAGTATACAGATTCAACAATGGCTATTACACAATTAATTACAAAATTCTGAGGCTTAAAGTAGTTTCACCTAAAAACTCTGCTCTATGTTTCCAATAAAAAAAACTGTAGACATTTTCTTTGCAATTAATGTATTCCCAATTATGAAAATTTGAACACTGATAAAAATAAATTTAAATTATAGCATGGGTATACTTAAAATTTGCTAAAAATTAACCATAATTATATTAACAATCAATCATTTTTCCTTGGGTAATGTTGAGATCTGCTAATAGATGGCCTACTTCAGAATTAGAAATGAGAAGTACCTACAGTTCTGTTAACATTTTCAGCTAAATTATTGTCAGAACATTTAATCTAAATGGCTCATATCATTTTAAACATTTCAAACTATCACATTCCAAACTATTTTGATTACATTCTAAAAATTAATAAAATTATTGAAAAACAATGCGATGTGATTGCATTTAGTAAATCACATGTACATGTCGCACCATCTATTAGCAGGTCTCAACATTACCCAAGAAAAAATTACTGATTTTTAATAAAACAATAGTTAAGTTTTGCCAAATATTTAGTATGTCATGCTATAATTTAAAGTTATTTTTATCAATGTGCAAATTTTCATCTTTGGGAAAACATTAATTGGAAAGAAACTGTCACCCAAAATTTTTACCATTGGAAACACAGGGCAGAGTTGGTGGAACCACCTTAAATGCAAAATTAGCTCTTCATATTTACTTAAATCAGATAAAAGTGAAAAAGTGCATGAATTGCCTGGATGAATGCTTTCAATGTATGTTCTATATGTAATTAACTGAGTAACATAGTAAGAATGTCTGGGTTATTTGAAAAAGGTGAACTAAAATGTTCAATAAGCAGTGTTTAAATCAGAGTTTTTACTTTTCAAGCATAATGCTTCATGATTTCAGTTTTAAAGGGCTTGCTCATTAAACTACCATATTCCATGACCCACACTGCTATATCTATGTGTAAGAAGATAATGTTGGTGTGCAAAAATAGAAACTGAGGGGGAAAGAAGGAAAATATCCCATTTATTCAAATATCATAAGTAAGTACAAAGTGCTTAATGTGTATGCATATTAAATTTTCACTGCGCTGACGACACACTGAATCCCTACAATAAAGATTTTGCATATGCCAATGATAACAGTTACATCATTGACTTCATCAAGGAACATAAAAACTATCACCCAAAAGCAGAAAAGAACAATAAATGAATAAATTAAAAACGTTACTCTGTTCCCGGCACATAAACTGTTTCAGGGGTAGAAGTGACAAAAAAAAAAAAAAAAAAAAATTAATTCAGGACACAATTTGGCAGATTATTCTTTTACTAAAAAGCTATTTAAATTATTGTACAGTTGTTAGCAGGAATTTTTTCACTTTTAAGGCTAACAACGCTCCTAAAGCTTCAATGGCTAAGTTTGGCCTAAATTCTGTTTGACTTTTACGGACAATGCTAAGAATTATTTCTGCAGTTGCATTACTGTATGACACAACAAGAATAGCATGTATCAGGTGTGGTAAAACTTCATACTTTTTAGCACTAAATGCACCAGTCATTTTCAAAATGTTTGACCATGCGGTATTGATTGTAGGACTATTCGAAACATCTTCCAATTCATCAATTTGATATAAGGCAAACTCTAATTCCAACTTGTCCAGATCACTGTCACTAACAACAGCAGCTGGGAAAATATTTGCCAAGTACATTACTGAAGAAAAGGGAGCTTCTTCAATCCTAATTCCTACACCAGCAACTTCTGCATGCAGCAGAAATTCACTTTTCAGTCAGAATTTCTTCAAAATATAGTCATATGTAACACTTACCAACCCAGGATAGTCAGAACATCGCAGGAGGGGGGGGATTATGAATGATTACAGGAGAAATCTTCGCTTCGATGGTCTTCAGTTTTCGGAAACTCTTTCCTCCATTTTTAAGCTGAAATGTAAGTATTTATGGAATAAATGGGTAATTAAGAAAAATACTGGGAAGAAGGAACATCACAAGAAAATATTACGATTACGGGAGAAATCGTCACTCCAACTAACTTCCTTTTCCGGAATATGGCATTTCGTCTTCAAACGGACACCCCCCCCCAAGATGTCTGCCCAGTTTGTGCATCGATCACGAGAAAGCCCCAAATAATAACGACTGATGTAGTTCCTGGGCCCAGCACCGTGCATTCTTTTCACTTAGCTTTCAAATAAGCAAAACAAATTCCTCCTCAGAAAGAAAAAAATAAGAAAGAAACAGAAAGCTGCGTCACAAACTTTGTTCAGAGGCTTCGGGCCAACGCTATCCTGCCCCGGCGCCGTGCTTTCTGGGCCACAGCGAAAGAAGCATGCCTGGGCCAACACAATCCAGGGCCACAGTGAATGAAGCACATCCTGGCCTGGCGCCGTGCTTTTTTTCCACTTAGCTTTCAAAAAAGCAAGACAAATTCTTTCTTCTCGAGAAAAAAGAAAAAGAAAAAAAAAGAAGAAAAAGAGAACAGAAAAAAACAAAGAGCTGCGTCACGAACTTTATTCAGAGGCTTCGGGCTGACGTAATCTCGCGCCACGGTGAAAGAAGCACACTAGGGCCAACATAATCCCGGGTCACGGCGAAAGGCGTGCGCTGGGCCTATGTAATTTTGGCCTGGTGCCATGCTTTTCTTTTTTCACTCTTTCAAACGAGCAAAACAAATTCTTCCTCCTAAGGAAAAAAAAAAAAAAAGATACAAAGAGCTGTGTTACAAACTTAGTTCAGAGGCTTTTACATTGATTAATTACAAAACCAATAAACGTTTCTTAATAACAGCATAAATCTGAATATCAGTAATTTTTCGTTAGTCACCTGTATTTCCATAATCCCGGGAAATCTGTAATAATTATGGAGATTCCATAATGGGTGGCATCTCTGTGCGTCCTGCGTAAGAAGCGGCTTCACAGCAGCTTCAATTCTCAAATGATCTCACAAATGTGGGAACGCGTTCGCGCGTACGTCGCAAATTACAATAGTGAGAGTTCTTGCCGATGATGTCACAACCATAGAGTTCTTTCTTTCTCTCTCTCTCTCTCTCTCTCTCTCTCTCTCTCTCTCTCTCTTTCCCTGGTTCCATTTTTTATTTACGTGGTACTTGTAAATGCTAGATGATGAATCAAATTTAGATAAATAGTTGCAGTGATCATTTACATGTATTTTGTGCAAGCTTTCACCTTTTATTAGTACTTTTTATCATGTAACTAGAATCTATTTAATTTAATATAGAAAGGAAAGGGCAAGAGGACTCTAATGAGATGAAAATTTCCATGCACCCAATATATTTCACTGCCATAGTTCATAGCAATGCTATATTTAATATCAAATAATAAAACTTATTAAGACATACATGATTAAGTGCCAATATTCAGAAATGAATTCAGGTTCTATCACTACTACAGCAAACAAGGTTACTTTGTCTATGCCAATAAACAACAGGCCTAACCAATTCTACATTTATGCTGCTGAACACAGTGAAACCTACTTTTCAGTTAAGTTGTGATATGCAAGGATTTAGAGTTTGTTTATTGTTAATCTGAAACATTTTATACATTTCAATGAAGCTACTGTCATATGATCCTTTCTCACAGAACATGGAAACTCTTCTAAGGCATTTGTAATAATCCAACATTTTGTATGCAAAAATCATATGGGATATTCTGGTACAGTTGTAGGTCCAACAACTCCTACATAGTTTATACATCAAGAAATCTGGCAAAATCTTTCAATGAGCAATATTATGGTTTAATATGACAGCACTCCACAACAAATAAATGAAATACTTTGATATAGATTTATAGATGTGACCAAATAAGCCTGAATGAATGGGAGAACAAAAACACATATACTGTAGAAAATAAATGTTCTATGTTTCAAATGACATCTCCAGTCACATTCACCCAGCAATGACATTTTTTTTTAAGACACTAGAAGTTGCATCTAGCCACAAAACATATCATTACAAATAGCAACAAAGAACAAAATATTAAACAAAAAAATTACTAAATGACCTCATAAAGTAGTAGACACCATAGAGTCTGATTAGCTAAATATTTTAGTGAGCTTAACTACTTTATTATCTAACACATCAACCTAACACTGACTTTAACACAAAATATACTAATGAATTGACGCTGTCTAATGTAATTATGAATTGAATGTGCCATTCAGAAGTTCAGTCCCTTCCTTCCAACACACACACATAAAAGGAAGAAGAGTTGGTGAAATACCTAAATTCAGAGGTGTGGTGAACTATGTAATGTCTAGGGACTTGTCTGACTACAAACAATAACTTAAACAAATGTTATGAATTTATGACGACTTCATGACTAGGTGCATACATCACTTTTTAGATTGTTGGCATTTTGATGGTATGGAAGACTGGCTTAAAATCTAAGACGGGATGCAATGAGGAAACATTGAAATCTTTGTGGCAACTGATACTATCATTTGTGATTTGCTGTGTCATCCTGGAGTGCAGAAAATGAAAATACCCATGATGATATCAATATCATAATGCCATAGAAGACTGTGATTTTTTTCTCTAGGCCAAATAAGTTAAGTCCAATAAAAGTAGGGTAGAAAGCAAAAATAAGCATCATGCTAGGCACTGAACAGGAATTGTCATCATATGTAAATAGAAAAATACACATGCTTGTGTGAAATAAGATCCATACATCCCAAAAAAGAAACTAATTTTCTTTAACTGTAAAATCCTGGACTAGAAAAAGTTACATTCACCACATTATCTTTTACTCCAGTTATGCTTCTGTTCAAGAAACTTATCAGAAGAGACCATGAAATCATATCGAAATTCTGACATCAGGGTGCCCACTCTTTTTCAGGGAAAAAATTCAAGGACATTCAGGAAAAAATTCAAGGGTGAATTTTTCAATGTCCTAAACCGCAATGAATATATATATATATCAAGAATTATGTGTGTTGTATTATGATACTCATTATCTTCATAAAACATCTATATGCATCGCATTAATTCTTTCTGTATGTTCAAAACTCCCAATTTCTTGAACACAAAATTATCATAACAATAAAACACTTAATATCTATTTCAGAATTATGTACAGGTATGTATAACACATTAAGTCACTTTTGTACGATTTTTAGATTTATCCTAATACCAAATTTTCATCTAATTATTTATATCATACTTTATAATATAACATTTACCTTTTTACCATTAATAAAAGAAATATTTAAATTTAATGAATTGGAAAAAATACAAAAGATTTTAATAACATATTAGCTCACTTTCATATTGAAATTTCAACACAGCAAAATTAGAAAACTTACATGTTATTCAGAAATAAAATCCTTTCTTCACTTACACTTTAAGAAGCCTTCATATTCACAAGTCTCAACATAATTGATGGATTTTGGATGCATGCCATTTTTCAATTACTTCTGTGAAGTAACCAGTTTTGTACACATTGAATTAAATACCAAGAATCAAAACAGATACTTTAAACATTTTGGAAACACAGGCATGGGGTGAGGAGACTGAAAGATCCTTTCTTTAGTGGGCATTATTTTTGGACAACATGAAGTAGTTGTATTTTATTACTAAATGTGAGAAACGACACCAGCATTTAAATTTTTCTCTTACTTTCGGTTTATCTTCAAGTTTTACGATATACAGTTTCAGTTATTAGAAGTTAGGCATGCACTAGAAAGCAAATTATGGATTCTAAATCCATTGAATTAGGTTTCCACCACAGAGAAATGAAAAAGATCCTATGGGCTTATCATTAAAATGGTTTTAAACACCTTACATATGACACAGTACGAAAGCAAGACCATGGTGTATTTCTGTTATTATAAGAAAACTGAACCAAAGAAATTACCATCAGTATTTGTAATTGGTAGCCAATTATTTAAAAAAAATCTTAGCAACAGTGCATCTCCAAATTTTGCAAAAAGTTCTTTACTGAATGACAAACTTTCTTCAAGTGAAAAAAAATATTTAACAAATGAAAATACTGTAATCAATTTTTAAATAATTAAATTTTTTTCTACTCAAATGTCAGTACTTTTAACACAACATTAAATTTATCATTGTTAAAATATAATTAACAAGTATATTAAAAAATATTAAGCAAATGGGTGAATAATTTATTTACTATTATTCACTAAATCCATTTTTTTCTTGAGTTCAGAATCTATTTCTTTTATCAATGATTGTTTGTCTTGAGCTGTCTTTCTAAAGCTATTTGATTTAACAATGCAGTTAAAATTATGAGTATCTTCTGCTTTTGTTGCCAAATCATCAGATGCTTTTAATAAATCTAATACTTCATTTTCTACACACGTTTTTCTTTTTTTCATACTTTCTATTTCATCCTGTATTTGTTTTCTCTTTTAGGCTACAGCAGAATTAGCCTTGTCCTGAGCTTTTTCTTCTAAATGTATTACATATCTTTGCCTAGCACATCTGACATTACTCAGAAGCAATTTTGAAAACTCGACCTTTTCCATGCCACCAATGTTACTTAGATGGTCATATATTATTCTTTGTGAAACAATAGAGTCTTCTTTCATATTGTCAATTATTAGTTCCTTATTAATGGAGAATCCTCTCTCCACTGGTGCCTGTCCATGCGAGAGCAACAGCAACTTTTTAGTTACTTCACACAACAGATCATAGTTTTTACTTGAGGATAAATGTTCATAAAATAGCACATCTACTCTCAATTCCTCATAATTATCAAAAAGTTTAAAATCTGAAGTTACTGCTGCAACACTACTTATAAAATCCTTTAACTGCAGCATAATAGTCTCAACAACAACAGGTTTCAGATTATTTGCATCTGCAAGAATTCCTAAAATAATCTTGAAACTTTTTAAGCAAGATTCCTTCTCAGCACTCATAAATTTAGGATCTAAACACTTCATGTGCCGCACAAGAGCATACTGCAGTGGGCATTTAGTGAGCAATTTTTGACAAGGTTTTGCAAAATTGATCTGCATTTCATACGAAACTCCATTATCTGTTTTTCACTTACATTTGATGGCAAAGTCTTCACCTCCTTTTCAGCCTGGAATCTAATAGCAATCATCCTATAAGTGAAACAATTTTTATTATCAGTTGGATCAATTTTTAGAAGTGCCGTAATGGTCTTTGTTTGTTCTAACACATCCATTTTAACAAAGCGACTCATCAGATTCCTTAACATGTTCTCTAAGTCTTCAGCCATGAATGGCAGCATTGGCCTACCTGCCTGATACTTTTTTGAAAAGGGACTCAGTTGCTTTGCAATAGAATTAAAAAATATAATTTAGCAAGTGCCAATGGATCCTTCACCCATTTTTGGACAATATTAAGTGCAAGGCTTATTTACAATTTTCTGGGCTGCCAAAGTTTCATACTTCAAAATAAAGGGCCAAATTTCTATAGCACGTTCACACACAGGAGAATTTTCAACCCACCTGTGTGAACAGAACTTTAGTGGCATTTTTACAGCATTATCCACATTTAAATATTCCTCACGCCGTGCCGGCGAATCTTTAAATAACCTGTATAGGCTTGAGAGAAATTTTTCTATTTCCCAATCACTCACAGTAGTAGCATGTCTCAACGCATTATGCACTATGTGCAATCCACAGGTACCAGTGTTTAGGAGAGATGCATTTGAATTGGTTGATAAATCATCTTGAAATAAAGAGAAAAGCTTTAAATTCACATTCGGTCCATCCATAGAAAACTGCACTGTATTTTTTAAAGGCAAATCCTTCAAAGATTGCTTAAGTTTGTCTAATAAAATGTCTGCACTTGCATGGCCTAAAAACACAGAAGTCAGATACCGTGATGTTACTCTGTTCTTGTCCCAAAATCTTATATGGATGTCCATTTCTTTTTGTTGAGAGTATTTATTTAAACTCTCATCAAACAAAACAACAAAATCGTTGCTTTCATTAATCTGTTGCAACAAAAGTGATTTAAAATGAGGTGCCAAGCCAAAGCAGCAAATATAGGAACATTTTGTTTGCCCACAAGAAAAGTCGAGATCAGTTTCACTGTCTGGAAACATCAATCGAAATAACTTATCAATTCCAGCACATGATCTGTACGAATAATGGCTTTCTACCACTTTTAAAGCCCATAATATTTCGGCTTTTGTAGGATCTTTTCTGGGTAAACAACCAGCTGCTGATGATGAAGATGGCTCTGGTGATGATGGTGTTTGTGATGCTGGTGCCGGTACTTTTTCAAACAATCCATCTAAGGTGGAATTTCGACTTTTGTTTTCAGAACGGGTCACATGCTTTTTACTTTTCATGTGGCTTCGCAAGGCAGACTCTCCTGTGGACGAAATATTGATGTTCTTTAAGCATAACAAACATCTCGCAACATGATTATTGCTGCAATCCTTACCAACCCACGTGGAATACTTGGGATTGTGCAACCAAAGATCACTGAAATTGCACTTACAACTCATATTTATTAAACACCAGAACAAGAAAATTCCAATATCTAACACTTAGATGACAACTAGAGACATCTCAAAGCAAAACACTAAGCCAACAAAAATATTTTTTTTTCTGTCGCTACATGCACATCGCAAAGAACTTTCCGGAAAAGCAATGTAACAAATTCCTACTCAGTAATGCCATGAGCATTGTGTGTAATCCTATGCTATTGCCAGATACATAGGAGTAATATAATACTCTGTGGCCAGAAAAAAAGTGCACAGAGTTCACAGCAATTTTCAACTGCTGGACTAACATCTCTTAACAAACTGTAATCATGGCTGTGCTAATGATTACTATGATTACAGAAATATTCTATTACTAAAATAGTCTATTTGTTTTTGTAACCATAACAAGGAAGCAAGTAAAGAGTTTGTCAAATGGATATTCCATTCAATGTGGATTTTTAGTATGCATGTACACTGAAGTGCCAGAAAAACTGGTACACCAGTATAATACTTGGTAGGTCCCCATGAGAGTGCAGGACTGCAGAAATACGCCGGGGTATGGACTCCACTAGCTTCTGGAAATATTTTGTAGGCAATGCACACCATACTTCCTGCAGAGCGTTCCACAATTTGGGTGTATTCCGAGGTCTCGGATTCCTGTGTTCGATAGCGCGTTGCATGGCATCCCAAACGTGTTCTATCACGTTCAGATCTGCGGACTTGGGTGGGAATGCAACACCCCAAACTCAGATGAATGCTCCTCTAACCATAATGTGGTGTCCCAACACTTGTGCGGAGGTGCATTGTCCTGTTGGAACAGGCCCAACCCATCAGCATGAATGCAGGACATGAACAGGTGTACCACGTCGGAAAGCACGGGCACATAGCGTTGGCTGGTCACAGAGGTTTGTATACGTACCAGGGGTCCCAGTGAAGTCCAGCTAAACACACCCCATACCATTACGGACCCCCAGCAGCCGGTACAGTTCCCTGTTGACAGGTGGGATCCGTGGCGTCGCTGGGTTTGCGCCACACACGAATCTTTCCATCTGCCCGATACAGTTGAAAACGTGACTCGTCAGACCAGGCTACTTGTTTCCAGTCATCAAGTGTCCAGTGGCGGCGTTGCCATGCCCAAGCGAGGCGCATAGCTCTGTGTCGTGTACCCATCAAGGGGACTCAAGTTGGGCGTGGGCTCCCAAAGCCCATATCGTGCAGGGTACGTTGCACAGTCTGGACGCTGATGCTTGTTGAGGCTCCAGAATTGAATTTTGATTATACCTGCGAGAGTGTTGCACGCCTATCGCGTGAAACGATTCTTGACAGCCGACGATGGTAACGTTCACCCACTGTCTTTTTACGGCCATACTGGTATCGTAGGCTGGAGGTTTTGCCGAAATTCTTGTAGTCACGGTACACCCTTGCAATGGTCGTCCGTGAAAATCCGAACTTCGTTTCTACCTCCGAAATACTATGGCCCATCTCACAATCGCCAACTATGACAGCACATTGAAAATCGCTTAAATCATTATTACTTGTCATTCTCATGCCGAAAACAGCTCTGACAGCTGGCAAGGATGTCTATCGCTTTATAAACGCACTGGCAGACGCAACCAAGTTAGCGCATAGGTGACGTTGCTATGTATTTTCCATAAGCTGGTCTGTACCAGTCTTTTTGGCACTTCAGTGTATGCTACTAATACAGTACTTTTCTTAGTCTGCATATTGTCCACATAATTTCAATAAGTTGCAGCGTCAATGCCACATAATTTATGGGGCCTTACTTATACACTATGCAGACAGAAGTACAGTTGGACCTCCATATATCGAAGTTGATGTTTCCATAAAAATAATTTGATATATAGGAACATCGATATAATGAAACAATCTTTTCTATACATATGTAATGTATAGTATATTGTATTTAGAAACACATTTCTTAATCAATGCACTCTTTCTTATAAATAACTTAAGTGAATATGAGTACAAGTTATGTTCATATAGATAATTAAAAACAAAAATTAACATGGAAAAATGTGTTAAGCATACCTTGAGTAAACATATGTATTTATTTAGTATTTGTATGCATTTACATTTGTGTAAAAAGCTTTCTAATGTTCAATCAATTCTTCATACACCTCAAGGTGTTGAATTTCTTTACGTGGTTAAAATTCTTATTATACATACATATCAACAACTCAGTTGCTGCATTGTTTACTTTTTCTCACGTTGTATTATTGTTGAAGTGCTCGCAGGAAACATTATCTTTGTTTGACAAAGGGTTATAATCATAAAATGCTATAGAATTTATAATATATAGGTATAAATCAATAACAGGAGGCTAAGGTTGTTACTTACATTTGGTCATGGAGCATTCTGGAATATTGAAGGGTATTTTTGGTTAATTCTTGAATTTCTTCAATTAATTGACAATCTTATATTTTGTAGTCACTTTGTGACGAAATTATGTCCATCAAGTTTCAAATAGTAGGTTTCGTTTCTTCAAAATAAACTGTGATTCTGTCAAATCTTCACATTGAAGGGTTAAGTTCGGGTACGATATTTGATCTTAATATTATTCAATACATTGTTTCCAAATGGTAAGGTATTATAAAAACAGTAATTGAGAATTCCTCTTATTGAGTCATCATTTAAAAGATGATTTTTAAGAACATTGAAATATTGAACATTCCAAACCTTATGTTGAAGGGGAGTCGATCTGGTAAGAAATATCTTATTTTGACAATAGTTCAGTCTTCGTTAACTTCGGGAGCAAATTCGGACGTTCCAATCAGAAACACACATGATGTGGGATGCGCAATGAAACCAAAATCTGAATGCACTAAGGTTCTGCCGATGTGGAGCTTTTGAGTCAGCCAATGGATTTGAGATAGTTGGCCGAAGAACAACCAGAACGATGAGAAAAACATCCTTTTTTGTCCACAGAAGAAGACTACGAAATGTTAGTTGAAACTAGTTTGGGAATTTGGTGCAGCAGGAAATGAAGACTGAACTATCGTCAAAATAAGATATTTCTTACCAGATCGACTCCCCTTCAACATAAGGTTTGGAATGTTCAATATTTTAATGTTCTTAAATATCATCTTTTAAATGATGACTCAATAAGAGGAATTCTCAATTACTGTTTTCATAATACCTTACCATTTGGAAACAAAGTATTGAATAATATTAAGATTAAATATTGTACCTGAACTTAACCCTTCAATGTGAAGATTTGACAGAATCACAGTTTATTTTGAAGAAACAAAACCTACCATTTGAAACTTAATGGACATAATTTCGTCACAAAGTGACTACAAAATATAAGATTATCAACTAACGGAAGAATTTCAAAAATTAACCAAAAATACCCTTCAATATTCCAGAATGCTCCATGACCAAATGTAAGTAACAACCTTAGCCTCCTGTTATTGATTTATACCTATATATTATAAATTCTATAGCATTTTATGATTATAACCCTTTGCCAAACAAAGATAATGTTTCCCACGAGCACTTCAACAATAATACAACGTGAGAAAAAGTAAACAATGCAGCAACTGAGTTGTTGACATGTATGTATAATAGGCTTTCTAATGTCTTGCTGCACAACAAATTTTGACGATAATTCATCACAAAAGTGTTCACATTTATTTAGTTCATTAAATACATCGTCAGAGGAACTTTTTCAGCAAATCAAAGACCACGATGTATTGAATCAAACATGCCCAATATTTCTTTTTAGAAGGCTAGGGGGGGGGGTCTGCGTCATTTTCTTCAGCTTCTTCGATGTCATTCTGTTCTGTCTGAAGTGGGCTTACTATGCTGTCATCCGTCAGGTATTCTGAAACAATTACATCTTCGTCAATGTCAAGAAAATCAAGGGAAATTCCTTCCCAGATAAGACCTTTGGTAGTGATATGTATGTATGTATCATTTTTTTTATAGAAATTTAAAATCCACTCCTCAAAAATATAATTTGTCATGCATGCCTTTCTATTATAACGGTAGTCAACTTCTAAAGACTTCACGCCTTTGAAGCACCTAGGTTGCTTACTTTTTTCTATCACCAATAATCTCCTCCGTTTTTCTTTGTTATTCATGTTAGCACCCACCAAAACTGTTATCCTCTCTTTGCTGATTTTATCTCCATGACATTTGTCATCTTTAAAAGTAAGTCTTGTTTGGCAAACATTAAAAAAAAAGTCGTTTTGTTGACATTAAAAATGTTATCTCTCAGGAGTGTACTCTTCTAAGATTTTCTTCAAAACCATGTTTTTACGTTGGTTGCAGTTGGTGTCACACACACTTCCACTTTCCCCCAAAACAGTCTTTTCCTTTTGTGCCATATCGCTTCTTAAATGTATCCAAAAACACTGGAACTAGCTTGGAAATCCACTTGCTGCAAATGACTGGAAACTTTGTCTTTTTTTATAAGAGGATCTGAGATTGGCAAGTTTTTGTCACGAATGATTTTAATCCGCTTTAAAACAGTGTGGTTCACTTTTCCACAATGACGTGTTTTAGAATGTTTTTTGTCCGGTCTGGCCTCTTCAGTTTTCATAATGAAGTCTGTTTTTTTTTTAATTGTCGACACTGTACTTAGGGAATACAAAATTTAACCGCAATATATTTCTTGCACATTCCACTGTCCACGTTCTTCAACAGCTCCACCTTTTCAACAACAATGAAATATTTTCTTTTTGACATTGTGAACACACACCATCAGTTATAGAAACAAACAATCTGTTTTGCAGAAGAGGAAGGTTACTTGAGGAGAGGGGTGAGGGAAGTGTGGAGACAATATACCCCTCCCCACTAGGCAACCCACCGGCATCACAAGGACCTTGACCACTCTTTCCATCTTCCTCTTGCGACATATTCATTCTATTTTTTCTCAGTTTTTTTTCATATAACATATGAGGAGGGGGAGAATCCTGACTTATCTTGAAAAAAAAATTGATTTATAGAAACAGTTTTTCTATGTAATGATACAGGAATTCACAAAACTTTGACATACAGAGAATTTCAATATATGGAGGTCCACCTGTATTTGAGCACCTCTACATGTGAAAATATACAAGGATTGGCAGAACTCAATGCACACACATGGGGTATGTTGGGTGCTGTATATAAAAGGGAGTGTTGGCACACCTGCCAGACTGCAGTGGAAGTGAGTGTACTGCGTGGAGCTGATTCTAAACCAACTTTGAAAAGGGATTGGTTGTTGAATGCCACCTGAGTAATCAATCAGTGCATAGGATTGCCGCTGTTCTGGGATTCCCCAAATCCACTGTTGTTGATGTTCTTCATGGATGGAAAGCAAATGGTGCCACTACAGCAAAGCCATACTCTGGGAGCCCACATGTCCTGTGCCATAGACTAGGGGGGTGACATCTTATAAGCCACTGAAACAATTATTTGTGTTGAAACAGTCTGTCAAGGAGTGTATACCTAGGATTACCATGTTAGTTAACTGTGTACAAGCCCCACATCAAGGTAATGCCAAGATGATGACTGCAGTGGTGCCTCACTCACTGTTCCTGGACAACAGAAAATGGAAGAGGGTCGTGTGGAGTGATGAATCATGCTACACTCTCTTTTGTTCAGATGGAAGTATCTGGGTGTGGTATTTTTCTGGGGAACACTATCAGGCAGACTACATTGTCCTTACAATCAAGTTTGGAGCGAGATCTGTGATGGTGTGGGGCTGTTTCTGTTGGGAAGGGACTCTGTCCTTTGGTTGTTGTGCCCTCCACACTAATTGCTGTGAGGTACAAAGACATTCTGAACTATTCCATACTACTTAAATTGTAGCAGTACTTCAGCACAGATCCCTGCATGTTTCAGCAAGATTGAGCACTTTGCCACCCTGCAAGGTCTGTCAAGGCCTGGTTTGAGGATTGGATTGGCTGGCTCAAAGTCCCAATCCAACTACTACGTCCCAAGATCCAGTAGTTGGATTGGTTGGCCCAAAGTACCAATCTAGATCCAGTAGTTGGATTGGCTGGCCCAAAGTTCCAATTTAGATCCAGTAGTTGTATTGGCTGGCTCAAAGTACCAATCTAAATCCAGCAGAACATTGTGGGACTAGCTGGAACACTGAATCCAATCTGGAAGATTAAGATGTTCTTCTATGGCAACTCTGATAGAAGCTTTGCAGGAGGAAAATTCCATTACAGACCTACCATAGAAAGCATGCCTAGAAGGGTGTCACTGGGGCTGACTATTTACTGACTTTGGCTAAAGAAATGCCTTTGTTTCTGTTTGCCCAAGGTGGGTGTGGGTGTGTGTGCACATGTGCATGCGCATGTTTGTGTTTGTGCTTAATACTGCATAAATACATCATATGTCCTAACTATTTATCTTTCCCATATGCCTTTAGAGCAGAAATATATGCATCATTATATTCCTCAAAAGTGAATATTACTTACCATTTTAATAACAAATAACATTTTTTAAATGATACTGAATACTACATAATAATTATTTTAAATGCAAAATACATCATTACTTGTCAAGTGATGAGTGATACTCAAAGGAGAAGTGAACATTCTCTTGCTGATGTAACTTGATTGACATTAAATGTCCATCATTACTGTTTCACACGTTATGAAAGTTCTGCAATCGGGAGATTATTAAATGATGTTAGATACATATGGGGCATAGTATCGGCAATTAAAATCAAGAAACAATGAACTATATATGTACTTACAATATTCGTAGTGGCTGTTGGGGCTTCATATGTACGCCTTCAAAGAATGTGAACTTTTTTCAATTGTGAAGTTTAGAAAAATAAAATTCATGATATTGTAAAATCTGCACCAGATAAAATTGAACAAGATGAATTTTCACAATGAAGGTAAATAATTCCCTTAACAACACCGAATTATGAAACTGAATTAAAACCTTGTCGAATTTTTTTAAAAATGAACTATAATCTTGAAGAGGAAATCATTTTGACTGCGAAGCACCATGATAACAACGAAACATGAAAATGAATTACAACTTTGCCGAAATTTTAAAAAATGAACAGTCTCGAAAAAGAAATAATCATCTTGATTGCAAAGCATAAAGAAATAAATCTCCCAACTGCAAAGCACCAAACTAGTTTCTGCTAATATTCATAGCTATCATCAGTGGTAGGTGCACGGACATTGTAATTACCGCACTCATTCGCTCAGGTATGCTGCTCAACCCGAATGCATGTTCAGCCCTGTCGTGTAGATATTTGCACATCATGGTTTGGGTTTTACTGCGCACATCTATGGTGTCGCCATCTGTAGTTAAACAAAATAAACAAGTAGCATTTATGGAGTGGAAATATGCATTTGTATTTTTAAGTAGTATTTTATGTAAGCTCTTCTATGTTATTGTTTTTTTTCTTGAAATGTTTTTTCTTCTGTTTAATAAGGTACCTCCATGCAAACTGAAGCTCTACTGGACTATTAACGTTACAGTTGTATCTTTTGATTTTCTCAATGACTACAGCCTCGGAGGTCAGAATCTGGGCATGTGATCTATGCGATGTTATAATTTTCGTGTTAGTCCAATCAGGAGTTACATGATTTCTGATACAATGTTGTATTAATGAAGTTTTTTCATCTCTTCTTGTCCAATTCATAATACGTTCATTTAATCTAGTCAAAAATCTTCTACGTGTACTTCCGATATTCTCTTTGTCATTTTGGTTATCATCTTTAACTGTTGGAATGACATAAACGCCAGACTTATTTAGAACTGATCTATTACTATTAGTAGTAAGTATACCTCCATTATCAATGACTGTTTCCACAATGTTAATATTGTGGTTGTAACATTCTTTTTTTAAAATAGTACTAATAGGAGGTAAGTATGGAAATTTTCCATAATATTGCTTTTTTTCTGTTTTCAGTATTATTTTCGGAATGATGTATACTGGCTGTAATGTTGTTATATAAAGATTTGACTAACCCTTTATTATATCCAAACTCTTCTGCAGTCTTTTTCAATCCATTTTAGCTCTTTGATCTCTGATATTTTATTGGATGAGTGTGTAATGGCTTTTTTAATATAAAAGCGGAACGCTGCAGTCTTGTATTTCCAAGGGTGTGTAGAATCCTTTGGGATAATTGCCTGTACATATGATGGCTTCCAGTAAACTGAATATTCTATAATTCCGTTATCCTTGTGTATAGAGATATCCAAGAAGTTTAGATGGCCATTAAGTTCAATTTCTTTACTAACCTGTATTGATGGATAACAACTGTTAAATTTATTAATGAAGTTATCCAGTTCAAGATTGGAGTGCTACCAAAATATTAAAATATCATCAGTTGATTATATTTTACTATTTTGGCAGCACTCCAATCTTGAACTGGATAACTTCATTAATAAATTTAACATTTGTTATCCTAAAGTCCTGCACCAGTAGACCGAAAGTCAATTTTTGATGTTTGAAGTCAACTTATACAGCGGAATGGTAAAGTCAGGAATACATATTATACATCATTTTAAAGGAAATTTTATGCTGAATTCAAATATTTTTACAGAATGTTATTACCAATAATAGAAGTGAAGTTACAAGCAAAGGTACAGCATCTAGTCATAAAAAGCAAAAAATAGTGGAATTTGTGAAATTAGTGTATAATGCATTTAACGTAAAATTACTGTACAGTACATTATTGAAACTTACAAGACACTTGAAATAACTTAACAACAAGCAAAATACGCTTTAATATTTAATTGGATAACCACGGTTTCTTAGTAACAAAGTGCACCTTTTTGGCATAGAACTAATAAGCTTCTCTAGTTGTCCATTGGTGATAACACGGTGCCATACAGCCCTTACAGACTCAATTAATGCTGTTTTAGATGTGGGTCCTTGTTGACAGACCTTTTGCTTCAATCTCACCCACAGATTCTCTATGGAATTAAGATCCATTGGCTGAGACGGCCACTGAAGTTTTCTTATAACTTTTCGATTAAACCACTCATCAACCAACTTTGAACGATGACATGGTGCATTATCATCCTGAAAGATAAAATTCCGCAAACCCATGTCTTAAGCAGATGATAGCAGTTTGGACTCCAAAATATTCACATATTTCGACCCATTCAATGTGTCATCAACAATGTGCAGACAGCCAACACCATTGGTTGAAATACAGGACCATAACATCACCAAATGTGGGTGCTTGAGTGTTGGCTGGGTGCAGCATGCCTTATATCTTTCACCAGCCGGACGACGTACATAATTATTTCCATTATTAGCAGAAATAGTAACAGTTGTTTCATCACTGAAAATAACATTTTTCTATTCATCAACAGTCCAATTCTTGTGTGCCTCGGCCCAAGCAATTATTTTAAGCCATTGTTGTTTGGTAAGGAAAGGTTTTTGTGCAGCTTTTCGTGCAGTCAGTCCATTTTCTAGTAGCCTACGATGAACTGTACGTGCAGATGCAATAATGCCTACTTCATTCTCCCACTCATTTCTTAAATCAGTGGCTGTTTTAAATATTGATTTTAAGGAATGACGAATCAACATGCGATCATCACGTTCAATACACAGCCTTGGTCAACCTATTCCTTTTCTGTTTCCTACACATCCAGTTTCTGCAACTCTTTTAATGGTGTGCAAAACAGTGGAATAATCATAGCCACATTTGACAACAATTTTATGACTACTGAATCCAAGTTCATGCAAAGTAATAATTTTTGCCCTGGTTTGAAGAGGCAGGACAAATTTTTGGGTCTTTGACACTCCGAAATTCAAATATCACCAAAATTCTGCATAAACTTCCATCAACTGACTACACAAGCTGTTGCGTTCTAAGTCAGCAGATAATTCTACATCCTTTTATATCTCACTAGCAGATGCCAGAGAAAGCTATAGTGGATTAGAGGGGTGCAAACGCTTTTTCAGAACTGGATTTGTGTTTCCTCACTTGCACATTTTTGCTTGTAACTTGACTTCTATTACTGGTAATAGCATTCTGTAAAAATGTTTGAATTCAGCATAAAATTTCCTTTAAAATGATGTATGGTATAATATGTATTCCTGACTTCATCATTACGATATATAAGTTGACTTCAAACATTAAAATTGACTTTCGGTCTACTGGTGCAGGACTTTTGGCCATGACTGTATATATAAGGAATTTTTACATGAAAATATTACAATAGAAGGATACAGCATTATTTTCATTTTTAATATATGTTTATGTATGGCTTTTTTGTTCCCTCTTGAGGTATAGAAAAACTTTTTACAGATAAAAGGATATATATACCACTACTCGCTGTCAGTTGTTACATAAAGGTCAAGATAATAGATGGACTGAACGCCTGAAGGTCACTACAGTGGATTTTCAAGGGGGGGGGGGGGGGCATGTGTGTAATTTTTTTTTTAACGGGGTCCTGAAGTTGCTTTGTAGATGGGCCCTGAAATCTGTATCACTATTATTATAACTAGTGTAGTCAAGACTTAATAATCATATACACTGCAGTATGATCTATACATAACAAAAGAATTGGGAAATTGATTTCAATTCTGTATGAAGATGTATTCAAGCAGTGGACGATTTACCTAAGCTAAACATTTCATTTCAGGATACTTACTTTCAATAGAATATTTGGCCCTTTTAACAACTGTAGGTCCCTTTTCTTTATCTTCATTTAAATGAGGTAAGAAAAAACAAGCAGCTCCAGCATCAAAAAATGTTGCTCCTATGGATTTATCTTTCACCACCCATATGACCTGGCAGTTTTCAATTTCATATCTATAACAATAAGCAAAATATAGGCACTATGTTTATAATCAGTTACAAGCATGCTTGTAATAAATCACATTTTTTCAATCTGCATGATACAGAAAAACAATCAGTTGGAGAAAATCGATGACTGTCACAAGTGACTTGTACTGCCACAGGAGAACAAGTTCCCAAGGATTCTGACAAGAAAAAAAAAGTCACATACATATAGGGTTAGAAATGCTTTCCTATGGAGATATACAGAACCTGCTGCAAACCTGTGAAGTGCGAACCACGATAACAATAGAATAAGATAATTTAAAGAAGAATTAATGAAACAATAAGTTATTATTAGAAAATTTCAGATTCCAATGAGGACAAAATGCATGCATAACAATTGCATTTGCAGCAATGTGTGTGCAATGGACCTTTATGGGAAAATATTAAAATATTGGACTATGAACCTCATTAAAAGAAGAAACTAATTAAAATTTTGATATCCAGAAAAACAGTTCCATCAATGACTGTTCAAAAATTATAAATAGCATTTTCAACAAATTTAATCAAAAATACTAGACTTACAAAATACATAAGGAAATGATTTCAATTTAATAACTGGCAACTGCAAGACGAAACTCTGTCAATGAAGTTTAAATTATTTCTGTGTAAACAAAACTTTTAATACAGTTCCTATACACAAAATTTACAGGTCAGAAATGTCTGTAAAACCAGAAGAACTCAGATAATGTGAAAAATAATTGAAAGTTCTTCAAGTTAAAATATAATTAAATATATCAATCTGAGTAAAGCCTAGAGTGTTTTAATTGATTTAAATAACATTTTCTTTAATCTAAAAGCAAAAACTATCTGCAAAACCTACTAATAATTTAGAAACTATCTCCATATAGCATACGCAGGTACATCAACATTCTGCTACTCTGACAATATATGGAATCAACATGGTTGGTGTGCCAGAGGACTGATTCTCTTAGCTTGACTTCAGCACTCCTAGCAACGAATTTGCAAATTCAGTTCACTGAACTCGGAAAATGGTGTGCCAGAGGACTGACCCTCTCAGCTTGACTTGAGAGCTCCCAGCAACAAATTTGCAAAATCAGTTCACCAAACTCAGAAAATATGATAAACAGAACAAAGCATCAATTACAAAGCTGGAGAACATCATTGATTTGCTGCAAATCAGTCATAAAAGGTCGGGGTCAAAGGGCAAATCTAGGCTGTACACTATGGAGGCAAAAGTATCCAAGTGCATTTCTCAGCAGTGCAACATCATTGGATTGATCTTTAGAGATGGTAGGACCCCTAAACAAAGGAGAGGATACTTCATGACAATGCATTTCTTTCCTACAAAACTGTTATTATAACAGGCAAGTAAATGGAACTGCAACTGACAGAAAAACCCAGCAGTTCTGTATGAATGGGGGTGGTGGGGGTCCAGTGCCGAAATATGGCTATACATATTGTGGATATGTCCTCTCCTCTGTTTAGTGGTCCTCCCATCTCTAGACAGGAATCCAATGGCACTGCAAAATGCCCTTGGATACTTTTACCACCACATCACACAGGGTAATTCATCCACTGACCCCCACTTTTTACAACTGATTCCTAGCAATCAAAGATGCTCTCCAATGTTACAACTTAAATTTTTGCTTTATCTATCATATTTTCAGAGTTCAAAGAACTAAATTTGCAATTCATCACTAGGGGCACTGAGGATCATCTGAAGGGATCAGCCTGGCACTTGCACCAATCCTGTTAGTTTCACATCATTGGCCTGTGTTTCACATCATTGGCCTGTAAGTTTCACATCATTGGCCTGTGTTTCACATCATTGGCCTGTGAGTTTTACATCATTGGCCTGTGAGTTTCACATCATTGGCATCATCAATCCTGTTAGTTTCACATCATTGGCCTGTGTGCATAACTTTAATATACACCCTCTATATCTCTACATGAAAGCATTTCTGGCATGTTTGTACGATTTTTTTCTCATCAGAATCAGTGATAGAACCAGCTCCCAAAGTTTGGCTAGAAATTTCAGAAACATCCTGTAACACACCGGTGCCGAGATGGGCTGAACCTGAGCCCGAAGCCCAGCCCGAACTGGGCAGGTTCGGATTGCATAATATTTACTGTGGTTCGGTCTTGGGCTCTGAGAGAGAAAGCGAATTGTCTTCTTTGTTTTCTCAAACATGATTTTGCACGATTGAGCACACGAAACTGTTCTTACACTTTCTAGTTGGTAAAGAGAACTGTTTGGGAACTGAGGCTGGGCAGGGACTCGGGATTTTCATTCTGGGTTCGGGCAGCAAATGCCATAAGCCACATATTTGTGGATTTCTGTCGAGAAGGAAAAGTTTCTTCAAGAACCATAGATACCAGATACCATGCTGATGAAATTTTGTTACCTACATCCACGTGGTAACTTCCTGCTAATTCTATTCAGCAACATATGTAGATTGCTGCACTGCCCGATCTTTCCGAATGCCTAGGTACCCAAATCACTTAAGAAGAATACGAATGGTCAAAGAAAATCTTGCGGTAATACTATAGAAACACATGAAGGTCCTTTCCTCACTCTGCAGTTGTGAAACCCGTCAATTAATTGCCAGAGAAGGAGAAAATGGAAGTCTGGAAAAGGAAATTATTTTTTTTTAAATGCCTAAACTGGTTAGTCATATGTACATCATTAACTAGTAGTAACTAATAAGACTTTTTTTATCTCTTGTTTAACTTTTTCCCCAAGAACTTGTGCATGATTAGCTTTTACCTAAGTTGTCAGTATTTGTTACACGCACACACTACATCTCAAGACAGAAAAAAAAAAAAATTATACGCGTTATATGCTAGTAAACTGAATATTTTCAGCATATATAAATATACACTGGCGGAAAGTGAAAAAAGAACACCAAGAAGGAATTGGCGAACGATCATGAAATTTACATAGGTTAATGGGGTCAAGTTTACGTAGGTGTGATGTTAATTTCGGGACCAACCGGTGAGCGCTTACGCCACAGCATGGCATAATATGCAAATTATCGTCGGTGTTATTTAAGGAGTACAGCGAAGTGAATGCAATCAGTCGTCGACGTACGGACACAAGTGAAGACCCTGAAGAAGCTGCAATGCCTGGACATGGAAGACGTGTACGATTTCACCAGTTATTGGACTTTGAGCGAGGTCATCTAGTCAGACTCTGCGAGGCTGGGTGGTCGTATCGTCGTATTGCGGAGCGAATTGGATGGGAAGTATCGGTGGTGGTACGATGGTGGCGTAGATGGTCCCAGGAACATTCCCACACGAGAAGACGTGGAACCGGGAGTCACAGACGGATTGATGAGCGGACCGATCGACGCATAAGAAGAGCGGCGTTGTCAAGCAGAACATCCACTGCGACGCAAATCCGAGCTGCCGTTGCACCTGAGGTGACTGTGCGAACAATCTGCAACCGTCTACTGGATGCAGGACTACGTGCACGTGTGCCTCTGGCATGTGTACCTCTGACTCCAGCCCACCATCAAGAACGGCTGCAGTGGTGTCGCCAACATCTACACTGGAGAACGCAATGCCGATCTGTCATGTTCAGTGATGAAAGCAGATTCTGTTTGGGAGCCTCCGATGGCCGTATGCGTGCTCGCAGATGCACAGGGGAGCGTCTCCACCCTTCTTGCATCTGCCAGCGACACACAGGGCCTACACCTGGTCTCCTGGTGTGGGGAGCGATCAGCTTTCACTCCTGTACACAACTAGTGTTTGTACCGGGTACGTTAAACAGCACCTCCTACATCAACAACATCATTCAGCCCGTTGTTGTGCCATTTGTAAGGTCGGTCCATCGTGGTGTTTTCCAGCAAGATAATGCACGCCCACACACGGCACGTGCAACGCAACATGCACTTCAGGGTGTGAGACAACTTCCATGGCCTGTACGTTCACCGGATTAGTCCCCCATTGAGCATGTGTGGGATTTTATGGGACAGCGAATTATCCGGTCTCCACGGCCAGCCACGGCCAGCCACGACCATCCCCGATTTACATGTGCAGGTTGAGGATGCTTGGAACTCAATACCCCAAACTTACATCCAACATCTGCATGACAGACTCCATGCCAGAATTGCACAGTGTGACGCAGTTTATGGCGGTTCAACCTCGTACTAACCATGTTACATGGAAATGTTATTTTTCAGTTTACCAGCAAATACAGCTATATTTTGCCATGATGTTTTGATCACATTATCCTCTGTATTTCGTTATTATGATGTATAAATTTTGTTGGTATCAGACGTCTCCTTCTTGGTTCTTGGTGTTCTTTTTTCACTTTCTGCCAGTGTACATATCAACAGTGGAAATTGCAATAACATTAAAATGTACTAGAGTAAAAATCACATATAGCATTTGTAATAAACTTGAATGGTTTGAACGTAACAGTAGTAATCTGAACTTAAATTAATATGATGCAGAAAAAAATTTACACAAGCTCTGTAGCTATACCCCCATTTCCAATGACAAGTACTCTTGTAGCATCTTTCAACTGCTGCTGAAATACCTGTAAAACAAAATTAAAGAATATTTAGGAAAATACAGCATATTTATTACACACAGGTCTCATTTGAACAAAAATTTGAAATTCAAACAAGGTTTAAATGAAAGCAGTCATAAATTAATAATAGATACAATGGATGCAATGTTTGAAAATGTACTTCATTCTAAAATTTTATTGTTACTCACAATCTACAGGTCTGTCACAAGAAAAGGTTTTTGGTTAACAAATCAGAAACTTTGTGGACTCATCATCATGCAGAATGCTCCATCAATAAAAAAATTAGTAGCTTTATAATTTAATTTTAGATTTATGGGGATTAGTAGGATGAATTTTTTTTTGTCAAATCTTCAGGTTGCACACCAACCCACCATCAGGACAGACTACAGAGAATGCGTGTTGCCATTCGTGATGTAATACCCAGCCTTTCTGTTCATTGTGGTTCCTCTTCTTCTTTCAATTTGTGCATTTCCTTATAACAAAGTGCTGCTGGTGAGATGGAATTTTCATGGTGTCTCAATTAATTAAATGTCCATTGTTTTGAATGTGCCCATCAAGTGCCATATGTGTGTTTTACTGGTAATGTTGACAGACTTGACAAAGACTTTCAACCATTGGACATTCAATTAATTAACTGAGACTGTATAAAAAAATCTACATCATCATCATCATCATCAGCACTCTGAGAAAAGGAAGCTAGAAGGAGGTGTACAAATTGAAAGAAGAAGAGGGACAACAATTAAAAAATGGGAAGGCTGGGTATTAACTCAAGAGTAGCAACACCTACTCTCTTGAGTCAGTCCTAATGATATACAACACGGAAATTTTAAAATGATTTCCCGTAGAACTAAAGTTAAATTATACAATACTCCACCACTAGGATTCTCCATGACTTCATTAATGCAGATGAATTATTTTTCTTTTATTCTTAAATGAGCAACAAAAAGGAGAGAAAACCAACTCAAGATGTACTACCAAGTTGGGATAGTTACAAATTCATGAAATTATCCCAACATTCTGTTCTATATAATGAATGTTTTGCATTTTACACAAAGTTGTTGAATACTCAAAAAGTTCACTATGACATGCCTATAATTCTAGATAGAGCATTGCATTTATGTTATTCTCTCACTAGTAACTTTATTATAAAGTTTACAGTAATCAGAAGAGAATCATCACACATACATAAGTTGTAGTACAGATGAAGAAGAACACCATTTAATTAGTAACAAATTCCATTCAATATGTTCCAACATACTGTGTCGCATGACTAGCTTATTCCAGAAAGTACGTTATAACCATCCTTATTGCTTGCTTCCCATTTGGTTCTATCAAGGAGTAACAGGTTCACTGTATACTAAATTTCTGTTTATCAATACTGTTTCAAAGTTTTGCATATAAAACAACTCCTGTTCCTTATAGTTGTAATTCTACTTATGCAGGTTATGGATAGCATTATCATAAGTTTCATTTTTTTTATCACTATGCAAATACTCATTTAATTAAAAATAAGCATGAACAAATATTACTCATTACAGCAAAACCAAATGATTTCAAGACAATTCCACTTCAAGCTATTTTCACATGCAAATGTTTTGCTTATCCTAATTTAATATTTTAATATTTTGATATTATGCATGCAAATGTCTGAATTTATGATTTTTAAAGCTGAAAACTCATAGGCATCACTTTTGAAGTATAACATATACAATAATTTTCCCAAGTCTATTGATCAGAGAACTGAACATGTATGAAAAAACCATTAGAAAGTACCACTCACTCACCATAAAGATCATGGTAACCTCCAATGACAACACACTTCCAACACGTCATTCATCGTGATGTAACTGGGCTTCCAAGGTTTACAGACTTCTTGCTTACGCTTCTTACTTCCGGGTGTGAAACATCGTATTTTTTTTTTTTTTTCCTTAGCCTTATGAGATGTTACTATAAAGCTTGTCAATTCCATAAAAAATCACACATACAACTCATTCATACAATTCAAGTAAAAACTATGTACATAACCTTACATTCATAGGTGATTAAACCTTGGTCAACTGTAATTATCAAACTCCTCCTTCTGTTTCACAACCTCTGCTACTCCCACTGCAAGTGTCACACCCATTCAGCCCCTCACATCACAATCCTTTAGTACTTTCAACAGGCCTCTGTCATCTTCAGGAGGCAGGTGTGTCTCACCCGCCCACCACAGCTCAAGTGAGCAGAGCCATCGAGGCATGGGCCCCAGTCGCTATCTCTGAATCGTTGTGTCTCTGGCGCCATCTATTGTCCCTGCTGCTCTTTTTTCCCTCTTTCTTTTTACGCTGCTGTTCAATTTTTATTAGGGCTTTCCATTGTTCGTTTAGGTTACTTGGCTCATTAATGTTGCATAATCTTGATCTGTTTTTTTCAATTAACACTGATTCTGCAATTCTTAACTGCTTTTCGTTTTTTTCATTTATGAATTGCACGTAAACTATGCGCACTTTGCAAGAGGTTAATACCTTAAAAGTGCAAATATAATAACTGAACATGTATATTTGGAAATCATAAAACTGTTCATTTGATCCAACATATAATGTATTAAATGTAATGCATAAGTACATTAAAAACTGCAAGATATCAGCATAAAATTAAACTGTTTAATCAAATAAATTCCTTTATTAAGTAGCTTCAAAACTATGTAAAAAGAATACAGGTAAATAGTCAAGATCTCACATACCTGTATAGTTTCTGTGTCTCTAATTCCCAGAACATAGGGATTCTTTTTAGCAATCACCTGGGAATACACAAAATGTAAAAGACATGAGTGAACTTTACAAAATATATTTAAATTAAAAATTGATGACGAGCACAATAAATGCCTAAATCACAGAAAAATAGTGTTCTATAAGTTCTCTTTAAAATGATATTTAAATTTTGATTTGGGGTATGCTTGATAACAACTGAAAGTAGCAATTATTCTGGCATCACAGCAATACCATTATTAGCAGGAACTCATGTGATATTAATAGAATGTTTCTAATCACCATTGAGCTATATTATTTACATCTGCATCATGCAAAAACAAAATGCAATATTAAGGAAAATGACATTTAGTCACAATTTTTTTCCTAGTCAACCAAGATTTTGCTGTGCTTCGGCACAGCTTCTTCACATGAATGGCACATAAAAAGGGTGATTGCCATTTGTCCTGAAGAATCTAGGCCAAAGCACAGCAAAACCTTGGTTAAAAATAAAAATAATTGTGACTAAATTTTGTTTTCCTTAATCTTATATTCCTCACAATGTCTGTAGTTTACAATTTGTGAAATGCCAGTGCGATTGTAAAAAAATTCATCTCATAGACGTATTTACATACAGGAGCTAACTGATTAGTGACTTTACATTGTTATAAATTTCAACATATGTTCTCAGAGATTCACAAACAACATTGAAAAAATAATTAATGAAAGGAAAATAATGATATCAAGCTAAAAGATGCAGAAACCAAAACACAGAAGAATGATATGATTTTACAGGTCTTTATACACGGTCGAGTCACATTATTGTGACCACCAGCTAATACCCAGAGTAACCGCTGTGTGCAGCGTGGACAGCAGCTAGACGGGCTGGCAGTGACTCAATAAGGTGCTGGAAGGTGTTCACAGCTATGTGGAGCCATGATAACCGCAGTTCATCTAACAGCTGCTGGAGGGTGCGTGGTGGAGGATCCATAGGGCAAACAACACGATCGAGGTGGTCACACAGATGCTCAATTGGGGTTAAGTCTGGGGAATTAGGGGGCCAGAGAAGTACTTTGAAGTCTTCATCATGCTCTTCCAACCACTATCAGACATTTCTCGCTGTGTGCAATGTCACATTGTCATGCTGGAAGATTCCATCTGCCTCAGGGAAGACAATCAGCATGTATGGGTGTACATGGTCTGCAAGGATGGATTCATAATTAATTTGGCCCATAGTGTCTTCCACAGGTATGAGTGGACCCAGGGAATGTCACAAAAACATCCCCCACACCATAACGCTGTCGCCACCAGCTTGTGTTCTTCCAGCAATGGTTGAAGAGTGTTTGCTCTATGATGTTTCTCACCTTATATACCAACATCTATCCGTTTGATGAACAGAAAACGTGATTCATCAGAGTAGGCAATCCTTTGCCAATCAGCGGAGGTCCAATTCCGATACTGTCATGCAAATGTAAACCTTTTCTGCCAATGCACCTTCATTAGCATAAGTGCAGTGACCATCCATCCGAATTGGGCCCCATACGCTGCATGGTTCGCTGAACTGTCGTTTTAGACACACTTCCGGTAGACCCCTGGTTCATTTGGCCAGTGAGTTGCTCCATTGTATCGTGTTGATCTGCCCTCACACACCTTCGTAGCCGACGTTCACCTGTCACACCAATGGCACGTGGTGCTCCGTTGTTTCCACACCACTTATTTCCAATGGTGCTATTTCTCCAATCACGATACACTTTAACCACAGCAGCAAGCGAACAGTTCACAAACTGCGCTGTTTCAGAAATACTGTCACCCTTGGCCCGAAAACTGATAATCATCCCTATTTGCAAATCTGATAAATTGCTCTTTTTATCCATGACAGCAACGAGAGATATATGTTTTTAAGTTGTCTGCAGCACACCTTATATACCCTCCAAGCAAGCTCACGACACATGCCTTCTTTCATTGGCTACGCGCTGTTGACGTCAAAAGTAGGAGGTGGTCATAATAATATGACTCGACTGTGTATATAAAGACACCTGCAATCATAAAAAATATAAATGAATAAATAAATAAATATACATATATCAACATAATCATCGTCATTGTCAACTATTATCCATCCACTGCTGGATGAAGGTCTCCCTAAGTTTCTTCCAGAACAGTCTTGAGCCAGTCTCCTCTATGTCATCGCTACATGCTTTCGAGTTTTATACACAGTCTCCCATGTGGTCTTCTTTTGGGCCTTTTCCTGTCCCTTGGAATGCAGTCTAAAATTTTGGTTGTGCATCGGTGATCCATTCTTCTGGCAACATGTCCAGCCCATTGCTATTTCAGGGATTTTATTCTGCTCATGATGTCTTCCACTCTTTTCATTTCCCATATTTACGAGTCCCTCTTCTTATCTTTCCTGGTTACATAAATCATGCATCTCACCATAATTCTTTCAGTTGTCTGCAATCTTTGTATGTCTTTTTTTAGTTAAGGTCCATGTCTCTGCTCCATACATAAGCACTTGCAGGATGCATTGATTAAACACTTTTCTTTTAAGACATAATGGCATACTGCTCTTAAAAATTGTATTGTTTCTTCCAAAAGCTCTCCATCCAAGTTTCATACGCCAATTAATTTCTTCATCAATGTGGCCCTCACTAGATATCTGCTGCCCAACATAAATGTAGGTATCGGTTGGCTTAAGTTTTTCTCCATCAATTGGTAAATTTTCGTTTCTTGTAAAAGCATTGTACATCCCTTTTGTCTTCCGAAAGTTCATTTTTAATCCCACTTCTTTACTCTTGTCAACAAGTTCTTGGATCATACACTGCAGCTCTGAAGGGGTAGTTGCAAAGATTGCTACGTCATCAGCGAAACAAAGGTGAGTTAAGTAATCTCCATTAATCTTTATCCCTTTGTTTTCCAATGAATAAAATATTTATCAAAAATCTTATCATTTGTTTTTCAATGCCTTTCAATCATTGAACTGGGAAAACAAAGGGATAAATCAATATATATATATATACACTGAAGAGCAATTGAATTAGAGACCGCTGGCATTATGCAAATATGGCACTGTGGGCGGCCCTGTAAACGGAAACGACATGACGTATGCAGCGATCCGACAATATAAGGAGTGATGCGACGGGAATCAGAAAGAGTCGGACGCAGTATAGGTAAGGCGAAGGATTTAAGCGCATTTGATCGTGAGCAAATTGTAGGGGCCCAACGAATGGGTCACTCCATCTCGGAAGTTGTGCAGGCACTGGGATTTTCACGAGCCACTGTGTCACGGGTGCAAAGTGAGTACATCGAATCCGATAAAACCATCCCTGCAAGGGCCAACTGCCGTGGACAACAGCGTGTGGATGAGCAGGGTCAAGCTAGCTTGCATTGTAATAGCGGATAGACGGGCCACAGTGCAAGAAATCACTCAGCAATTTAACGCTGGTGCACAAAAACGTGTAAGCAGCCACACCATCCGGAACCATCTCCTCGCTATGGGGTACAGAAGCCATCGTGCCACGAGGGTAGCGCTGCTGACCGCACATCACAGGGTGCAAAGATTAGCATGGGTGCGGGAACATCGCCACTGGACCCTAGACATGGGGGAAAATGTTGCCTGGACTGATGAGTCCAGACTCAATCCCATTGAACACATCTGGGATGCCATCGAGAGAGATGTCCGAGGCTCTGCCCCTCCATCAAATCTTCATGAACTGCGGGAGCTAGTTCAGGGGTCGTGGATCCGTATGGCTTCCCAACGCTTCCGGTGTCTTGTCGAGTCCATGCCAAGATGAATCGCCTCCGTCATCAGGACGAAAGGTGGTGCTACACGTTACTAGACAGGTATCTCTAATTCAATTGCTCTTCAGTGTATGTATACACCGCTGAGCCATTACATTATTACCACCTACCTAATAAGCTGTAGAACCTCCTTTAGTCTGCAAAACAGTGGCCACTCGGCGAGGCATCGATTCGATGAGGTGGTGATAGGTATCCTGGAGTATCTGGTATCATAATGTCAACACCAAGTCCTCCAGTTCCCATTCATTTCGGGGTGGTGGTGATTTAGCACGACCAACTTTTCCAAAGTCGAACCACAAATGTTCGATTGGGTTCACGTCAGGTGAGTTTGGAGACCAGGGCATTAACAGAAAGTCACCAGCATGTTCCTCAAACCACTCCTTGACGATTCTGGAAGTGTGGTATGGCGCATTATCCTGTTGGTAATGGCCATCACCAGCAGGGAACACAGTTGCCATGAATGGGTGAAATTGGTCCGCAACGATGTTCAGATACCTGTCAGCTGTCAGGGATTGTGCTGTTGGGATAATGGGGCCTAAAGTGTCCCAAGAAAACATTGCACACAGCATAACACTGCCAGCCTGTTTCCACCAAACAACGCATCCAGGTGCTATATCCTCCAATGGAAATCAACGTATCAGCACTTGGCTGTCTACGTGATGCAGCAGGAATTTTGAATCATCAGACCATGCCACTTTCTTCCAATCATCCACGGTCCCATCTTGATGATCTTGGGCCCATTTCATGCGTTGTTGGGGATGATGTGCAATGCGCATGGGTACCCGTCTGGGTCTTCGGCTACGCAGGCCCATGCGCAGAAGGCTATGATGAACTGTGTGCTATGGCACATTGTCTTGATCCCCACTGTTGTAGCTGCTGGTGATTTGTCACACTGTGGCCCTGCGGTCGCTGTGAACAATGCGTGTCAGTCTCTGCTCCCCTCTGGCATCAATGAAATGTGAACGACACACAGCTGGACGACAGTTCATCGTTTGGCCATCTGTGCAACACTTTTTATACGTACTCACTACAGCAGCATGTGAATAACCCACAAGCCGCACTATTTCCTGCCATGGCATCACAATTTGTCCTTTATCAAAGTCTGATAAATCGGCAACTTTTCCCATTCTAACTTCAAACACTCTACTAACCGAAAGCTGTTCCTCAGATTGTATATATACTGGTTGTGAACTTCACCTGCGCCACCGTTCGGTCTTCGGTCTCCAGGTGTGCTCATTTCTCTAGACTGGGGGTGGTCATAATGGAATGGCTCATTGGAGTGTGTGTGCGTGATCGCGCGCGTGTGTGTCTGTTTAAATACACCAAGCAATCAGTGAATTATGACCACCCCAATGAAAAGTGGACGAGGCCCATTGATCATGTGATTACATGATTTCCAAGAAACACAATTAGTTGACGAATGTAGCATATATATAATGTGAGTGGAGCAGTAGGCAGTAAAATTCGGAGTGTGATGGGTAAACTAAAGGATTTATCAGACTTTGAGAAAGGATAGATTGTGGGAGCTCGGACACTGGGTGCCTCGATTTCCCAAACAGCTGAACTGGTAGGTTGTCCGTGAGTAACCATAGTTAGAGTGTATCAAGACTAGTATAAAAATGGTCAAACAACGACCTGTAAGCAAAACTGCACAGGACAGCAAAAGGTTGATGTGAGAGGTGAGTGCCGGGTATGACAACTCGTACAGGCCAACAGATGCAGCACTCTTTAAGACTTGACTCTACCCAATACAATAGAGGTCAACCCAGAACAGTATCTGTGATGACCGTGCGATGGGCTATAACAGCAGACGACCCTCACATCCTTTCCTAACCAGGGTTCATTGGTGCAAAAGACTCAGCTGGTGCAAAGATCAAGCCAGCTGGACTTCAGGTGACTAAAAAAATGTGCTGGTTTGATGAGTCATGTTTTTCATTCCACTCCGTGGATGGTCGTGTACATATTTGGCACAAATAATATGAGGCACTCAATCCATCCTGCATGGTCTCCACAGTGCAAGTTGTTGGAGGCGGTTGTATGGTATGAGGCATGTTTACCTGGCAGGAACTTGGGACCCCTGGTGCATGTGGAACAATGCATGACCAGTGCCCACTAACGTGAATTGCTTGCTGAATCTGTACACCCAGCAATATTGCACTTTTTCCCGAATGGCGATGGTGTCTTCCAAGATGAAAATGTGCCAAGCCACAGGTCTAATGTTTTGCAGGAATGGTTTGAAAACACAGTTCAGCCTTCCAGCTTATCGATTGGCCTCCAAACTACCCCGATGAATCCTATAGAGCACTTCTGAGACACTATGGAACGGCACATCAGGCATATGGATACACCAATCACCTCCATGCCTGTATTGAAGACCACATTACACACAGCTTGGTTGGCCATACCTCCCAACTGCTTCCGGCTTATTGAATCGATGCCACGTCGGATAGCTGGTGTACTGAGGGCGAAAGGAGGACCTAAGAAGCATTAGGTAGGTGGTCATAAGTCAGTGATCACTCAGTGTGTGTTGAATCGATGCCACGTCGGATAGCTGCTGTACTGAGGGTGAAAGCAGGACCTACGAAGTATTAGGTAGGTGGTCATAATACAGTGATCACTCAGTGTGTGTTGAATCGATTCCATGTCAGATAGCTGCTGTACTGCGGGTGAAAGGAGGACCTACAAAGTATTAGGTAGGTGGTCATAATTCAGTGATCACTCAGTGTGTGTTGAATCGATGCCACGTCGGATAGCTGCTGTACTGAGGGCGAAAGCAGGACCTACGAAGCATTAGGTAGGTGGTCATAATTCAGTGATCACTCAGCGTGTGTTGAATCGATGCCACGTCAAATAGCTGCTGTACTGAGGGCAAAAGGAGGACCTACGAAGTATTAGGTAGGTGGTCATAATTCAGTGATCACTCAGTGTGTGTTGAATCGATGCCACGTCAAATAGCTGCTGTACTGAGGGCAACAGGAGGACCTACGAAGCATTAGGTAGGTGGTCATAATTCAGTGATCACTCAGTGTGTGTTGAATCGATGCCACGTCAAATAGCTGCTGTACTGAGGGCAAAAGGAGGACCTACGAAGTATTAGGTAGGTGGTCATAATTCAGTGATCACTCAGTGTGTGTTGAATCGATGCCATGTCAAATAGCTGCTGTACTGAGGGCGAAAGGAGGACCTACGAAGTATTAGGTAGGTGGTCATAATTCAGTGATCACTCAGTGTGTGTTGAATCGATGCCATGTCAAATAGCTGCTGTACTGAGGGCAACAGGAGGACCTACGAAGCATTAGGTAGGTGGTCATAATTCGGAGATCACTCAGTGTGTGTTGAATCGATGCCACATCAAATAGCTGCTGTACTGAGGGCAAAAGGTGGACCTACGAAGCATTAGGTAGGTGGTCATAATTCAGTGATCACTCAGTGTGTGTTGAATCGATGCCATGTCAAATAGCTGCTGTACTGAGGGCAAAAGGAGGACCTACGAAGCATTAGGTAGGTTGTCATAATTCAGTGATCACTCAGTGTGTGTTGAATCGATGCCACGTCGGATAGCTGCTGTACTGAGGGCAAAAGGATGACCTACGAAGTATTAGGTAGGTGGTCATAATTCAGTGATCACTCAGTGTATATAAATATAACTGTTCATTTGAAGAATTTGGTTAATTCTCCCATTTGCATCTGAGTTTATTTTTCTTTACTACATGTCCGGCTTTTGATGACTACCATGGCCTTGTTCTCAGTAATTTGACTTCACAAAGCTTGTTGATATGATTTGACCAAAGTCAATAATAATGTAAAAAGTAACTATATGAATAAATGATTAAATTTTCATTTGCAACATCAAAAACACATGTTAACATTTAAAAAAATGTAGGATGCTACCTCCACATGTTTGAATACAAAAGATGATTAAGGTGTGCATTCAGTTGAAATGCGCAGAAAGCCACCTTTTACTCTTCCACTAAATCTCTTTGCTGAGGAATAAAAAGTACAGGTGTTGAATTTAAGGTCAGGCACTTTCCAGTCATGTTCAGTTGTAGACAGATCTGGTGAACTCACAGGACACAGAAGGGCTTTATTATCCTGATGACACACTGCATAGTCCATATTCAATGGAAGTAAAATTATTGTGGGGTTCATGACAATGTTAACATAACATGCTGATATATTGCCCTTCACAAACACAAATGGTGTAATAAAGTAGGACACAGCTATCCTTAGAAGTTATTTACTCTATAAATTTTAAGTAAATATGGGTTTGTCGTAGGAATACATAATTTTTCACTTGTGAAATTTTCAAGCAGCAAACTTACAGGTAGATCAGGTAGATGGGAAAGATTGGAAGACAACATAGAACAAGAGTGGCACAGAACATAAACTGCAATTAAAAACATTTCAAACAAAATTGTTTGGGACTGTTGAAGTTAGCACACCAACAGCACTTTTCAAAAAGAAAAAATTGCAAAAAGTCTGGAAGGAACAGGAACTACATTAAATTATAAGAAGGGTAATTGTTTATCCAAACAAATGGAAAACCCTACTGAATCCTGATGGGTAGTTTTACTGCCAAAAAAATTAAAAATTGATATGTTAAAAATCAGATATTCCTGTGAAATATTCGCAAATGTTGCTTTCCTGTTGTATCCGACAGCTCCTCAAATCATAACACTACGACTTTGCTTAGCTTATGGCTTGTACTGATTCCTCTCAAACTTAGGTTTAGGCCCACTGCTGAAATAGATTTCTGGGTAGGTACAGAAGTGAGATAACAGTCAGTCAGACAGACAGACAGACAGACAGTCAGTCAGTTACAGAGAGAGAGAGAGAGAGAGAGAGAGAGAGAGAGAGAGAGAGAGAGAGAGAGAGAATATAGTGTGTAGGGTGTGTGTGTCAGAGAGAGAGAGAGAGGAGTAGGAGGAGGAAATAATGACCCTGTTTGTGATGGCAGGTCCATACTCCAGGACTGTTAGCTGAACATGTGCCAAGGTGCAGTGAGTATTCAGGGATCAATATCAGGAGCAAGTTACAAGTTTGCTAAGTATGCTTCTCCCTTATACAATCTCCTTATCCGCCCCTTCTTCTGGATGTTTCCTGACATTCATTCGCCTACCTCCCACACTGATGAAAAAATGGCTGACATCACTAAATGCTACTCCACACCATTCCAACCTCCAATCAAACCACTTCATGGCAGCAAAAAAAGTGCTCACAACAAATGAGTAGGAGTGACAAGGAAATTTGCAGTGGGACTCAAAACCTCAGGCCAGCTTTTAGCAAATGATTGTGAAATCTGTGAGTACAACATTTTTGACATCAGTAGAAGTCACTGATGCACTTCTACTCCACAGAAAATAAAATGCAACAAGAAAAAAACAACTGACAAACCACTGGGTGGAATTCAAATCCAGTACTCACAGAACACAAAGCCTTCACAACATGACAACTGCCACCACTATGAGAATACATCCACTGGCACATATGGATGGCAACTAAAAAAGAAATGGTCATTTATTTCAAACAACTTGGTTCAGGATGAAGAAAATGAAGAGGTGAAAGATAAAAAATATAAAAAAAAATCTGTTATTATAATTGCAACTTATCAGTCCAAGCTTGTGAAAAAGTTCTGGAAGCTCCCACATGAGGCAACTGAATTTAATATATATATACAAGACAAACTTTTCCACAGCTTCCCTGGGTCTGGGCACACGAACATGTAGATGGTTCCCTGTGAAGTCGGCCTTGGACACACTTTGCCCCTTGTCTTGATATGGAGTGGCGAGCCTGCTGCATTAATTAGCCAAACAACCTCATAGATGGAATATTCGTCTTTGAGGTACTCGATCTGCACTGAACGGAAGAGGGATACAGACAGACAAGACAAAACTATGACATCTTACCATCACAGTAATATCATGAGTTTAATGACTAACCAGCAACTTTAACCAACTTAACAGTTGCAGCAGACAGATCATAAGAAGTATCATTCCTTTAAAATCCAACACACAGCCTACCAGTAGGCACTCCAACATAACAGATAGGAACAGCACCAAAAATAAACAAAAGTAAAAAAATAATAATTCCAAGTGAACATCACAACTGCTGCTAATAGACAATAACTCCCCAAGGCTACATAGCAAACATGGAAAAGGGTGCATGACTGAAATATCATTGGTGAATTGCTTTATATGCTCATTGTCATAAAAATCCATGCACCAAGAAGGAGATGTTGGATTGAAATGAGCTTTTAGTAGTGAGATGGTACATACCAAGGACAGAAGTGATTACAATATCAAAGAAGCAGGACAATTTCCTGCTGACATATGGAACACATTCTGTCCAGTGTTAGTACCGCATCGAACCACTTAATGCTCGGATACATGTGGTGGTAAGGTCCGGCATAGAGTCAAACACACACTGTATGTCATCCTGGGACAGACTGGCCCACACTTCTTGCAACTGACACTCTAAATCATGAACACTGGGACATGGAGAAAGCTGGCATTCCATCTGGTCCCACACGTGCTTGATGGGTAAGATATCGGGTGATCTGGAAGGCCACGGAAGCATTGAGGCATGACGTAGACAGTCATAGGAAACCTGAGCCGTGTGCGGATGAGGGTTATTTTGTTGAAAAATGGCTCCGGGCCACCCCGCCAGGAAAGGCGGCACATGGGGCCACAGGATCTCCTGTACATAGTGCTGGGCTGTCAATGTCCCTTGGATCACTGCAAGGGAAGTCTGACTGTCATACGTGATGGTTCCCAGACCATCGCACCTGCAGTTTGGGACATATGCCACTGTACAGTGAGGTTGGAATTGTAGTGCTCAATTGCAGTCCTCCACACTCTGGCACGGTGGTCGTCTCTTCCCATACAAAAGCGGATTCGTTGCCAGTCTAGCATTCCACGTTGCTCGCATCTGACACCACTACAATTGACGCTGACGATAGTCAGGTGTTAATGGTAGAAAACGTAAGGGCTGTTGAGAGTGCAGATTCGTCTCTGCCAGGCGTCTGGTAATGGTTCTGGCAGACACAGGAGTCTCTTGTACTGATGCCGCATGTCTCTGGATATTAAACAAGAACATCATTGCATCTGTGCATGCCGCTCTCACAATTCCACGGTCCTCTCTGCTGATGGTGTATCTGGGTCATCCAGAGCCAGTCCGCCATGTCTGGGTGCCTTCCCGTGTTCACTGTTCCCAACACGATCACACCATACTGTCCGACTGGCCCAAATGGTGGCCGATTCGGCATGCCAGCCACCCTGCCTTTCTCACATCCCAACAATATGGCCTTGTTCAAACTCCGTCAGTTGCCCGTATGCACATCTGCGGTGGCTCCTCCGCATGTGTATTGCTCAGGGATCTCACCTGACTATTACTGTGCACTTCGGCACGAATTTGGAGTCCCCCACGCAGCGCATTATAAGCCCCAAGGATTGCAATTGCAGCACCGGTCTCGGACACACGGGCATGCGAAATCACATGAAACTTTAATCATTTGCATGCTTGCCCTCCCCGTAGCTATTTTCCGAGTTTCGCATTAATCACATGACTTTTTCTTGGTGCACAGATTTTTATGACAGTGGGTGTATGCAGAATCAGCTAAGCAACGTGGGTTTCATATCAGCTGTACAGATTACTTTCAGAAAAGATGATGTTGGCCAATAGTTAAAACTAGCTGTATATGAGACATTTAGACAAATCCTTTTCTTTGGCAGTGAAGTGGTCAGGAGTAGCATATACAGAAGTGGAAATCAGGGGGAAATAAATAGATTCAGTGGTATGATAGAATTGTTGGCTCAGATATTAGATCTGTCTGGGGTACTTCTGTGAAGGACAAACTTAATGTAAACATATTTAAGTGATTTGGGGCTGCCCCGGTGGTGCAGTGGCCTAAGCACTGGCTCCTGACCATTCGTCCAAGATGGGTCCAGGTTTAAATTCTGGTGAGGCATAGATGTTATATTAGTCTTATGGCACTGGCTCTCTCCCTTCCCTGTAACCAGTGGCCCTAAATTAGGTACGGGAGACCGCTTACAGCCCACTGAGTTGTTCACAGTGGTCGTTAAAACTTCAATAGAAAAAAAAAGTGGTTTGGATAACAAGTGTGTTGTACAAGAAAGGAAAGTTACTTTCTGAAATAGTTAGTCACCTAGAACTTGATGGAATGATGGGAATAAAATGAGGCATCAGTAAAAAGGTAGTAAGTTGTCAAGAAATTTTATAACAGATTGAGGGGTGAAGAAGTTTGTATGCAATCGACATTTTTTTTTTTTTTCAAGCAAGTATTTACAATTTCTGTTTCTACAGTTCTTGTTTATATTTTGTGCATCACTAACATGAATACATTTGGCTATACAAGAGTGGAAGAAGAAAACAATGAAGGAAATTGAAATTGTGATGCAATAATACATACTACATATTAATATCCACAAAAGTTAGCCTTACCTTCGGAGAGCCACCAGCACACAGGCAAAGTTTTTTATATACTATTGTCTGGTTTGTAGATGTATAGGCCTCCTGAAAAAGTTAAAGCAACAGTGAAGTTACTAATTTTGTTTTTGTTATTTGCCGTATACAAGAACTCAATAAAATGACTACTTTCTTGTATAATTATATGAGATGCACTGGCAGTTTTTCTGTATCGTGAACACCTTACCCTGCACCATGACCTTTCTTAGTACATTAACACTCACAAAAGTTATTCCCTGATCAGTAAAATTAATGAAATAATTGGTTGAGTCAGCTGAGCATAATGTATGACTCTAATGGGAAAATTTACTATTACAAAGTGATGCAAAGTTATCCATTGGAGAAATGTTCTCAAACAATAAACTTTAAACAAAGCCATCCACAGTGGATAAGGAAACTACTAACAAAACACAAATATGTAAAAAAAAAAAGTATAACTGAAAATCATTTCGACCCTGTCAAAGAAAAAATACATATCAAAAATTTTAAATATGATCTGCAATATTTAATGCTAATAAGCTCCTATGAAAAAAACTTAAAATGCTAACTCTACAAAATTTCACTGAAAATAAGAGTGAGTATTAGTAAAAAAAATCATTACACAAATTTTTACTATGTTCAGTTGTTGAAAAAAATTCATGGGTTTTTTCTCATGTATTTTGTCAAAAAACTCATTTCATTAAATGTATGAGAAATATGTAATACTACGTGAAAGCCCATCAATAATGACAGGGAAAAAATAAGACATGTAGAACAATTTTTAATAACTTGTGATGTCCAAATGTGAAAGTATATTTCATGAAAATTACAACTAAAAAAAAAAAGTACATTGGTTGAGGCAGGGATTTGACAATTAAAACAAGAAAGCGCTCTTTCCACTGTGCCACCAAAGTGGGACAAATGTTCAGACAAAGGAAATTATATTGTTTTATTGTTTGTGACACACACACACACACACACACACACACACACACACACACACACACACTATAATTAAAAATATTTGGACACAACCAAGTATTTGCATAAGTGCAAAGAGTGGTTGCCCAGGAAGGTGCACTGTAAGTGGGGAGGTACCAGGGGTCGAAAAATGTGGTCGCCTGGTCGCCCAGGGCGACCAAAAACTTTGTCCGGGCCACCACAGAAAACATCACTGATAAACATGTACCATAATTTTCGTCATATAATCTGCGGATAAACGCCGATTAAAAAAAAAAAAAGAAGAAAACGTTTTTGCTTCCATTTGATTTTTTAAAAAATCCACAGGGTAATTGTGCAGGAGAAGGGGTACAATTGGAAAAGGAACTCCCTCGGAAGAATTATCCTCAGTTCAGGAGTTTGTACGGAGCAGAGCGGAGAGGAGGGAGGGGGAAGGCGTGTCATAACGAAAGACTGCGAAAGTTGTAGGGAGGGACGGCTGGAGTTATTTTGTCTTTGAACTGTTTTGAAAGACAAAATGCTGACTGCTTGCACCCTATCTTCGTCAATCGGCCAATAAAAATGTATGCACAGCGCTCGCTCGCTGCACGAACCTACACATGCATGCCTCATTTTAAAGTTCCGTGTTCTGGATCTCGTGTGCGCTGTTGCCTTGTATTTTAGTTTATCCTTCGCCATTTTGACCAAAGTCTTTGCTACTGATATTTTCGTTCATTGCTATTTATGATGTCTTCGAAAAGGAAACGTTTCAGTTACACAGCTGAGAATATGATCGTGCCACTATGCGATAGTTTTCAAAAGGTCAGAAAACTAATATGGGTTCAAATCGTTATGTCTAACCACTTGAACGTCACTATGTAGTTTATAATAATGAATTTTGGCAAGATATCGCAAAAATCCTGTCATTCTTCTGTTCCTCACGTTTTTTAAAAGTTCATTAAAAATCCCGATGTCCGGACCCCACAGCTCTATATTTAACCAGCGGAGCTGTGGGGTCCGGACATCGGGATTTTTAATGAACTTTTTAAAAACGTGAGGAACAGAAGAATGACAGGATTTTTGCGATATCTTGCAATAATTCATTATGGTCAGAAAACTAGCGTGCAGTGACACGCGATAAGCCACGGTCTAAAACGTACACAAACCTGTTGGTAAACTCCGCGGGAAAATTCACGTAAGTCCAAACTTTTTTTTTTTTTTTTTTTACCTGTGTGTAAGCGGACTCCCTTACTTTAAAAGCAAGATTTCTTCCAAAAACTTTTGACTTACACGCGAGTATATACGGTATTTCTATGAATTGTTCTGTATCAGCGTTTCATCATTGGCAATGTGTAATGCAATTGGAGCTTCTGCATCGGTGTGATTAAATTTTGTGCTCTATGGATGTCACGCCACACCACTAAGCTTCTTTTGTGTCCGAAGATAAAAATATATTAAAAGAAGTTTCCTTTAAAAATGAATTTCTTTATTTAATAAGATCGGTTTTTTTTGTTTTGTTTTTTATTATTATTTTTTAGGACTCTGGGGTCTTTTTGTGACCGACTTTTCTGTCGTAAATTTTGCTTTTGGATCAGCATTTGTGATGTGCGGATTATACGGCGATTATTTTTTTCCTGCATGTCACAATCTGCAAATTATACGCCGGCGTAGATTATACGAAGGTAAATAAAAATTGTGCAAATTCCAGGGTCTGGGGATAAACGATGAAAATTACGGTAATTCAAGAATTTGCGAGCCTCAGACCAAAAAAAAAAAGTAACTTTTTTTCTATTATTTGCCAGGGAGAGATAAGCTGAGGGTAGAACATTTTTTTGGACAGAAGTGTGGACGACTTTGATATGTACCCCCCCCCCCTCCCCGGCAGATCCAGTGTCTGGCCACTAAAAAATTTAGCTGGCCACCAGATTTCAGAATATTTTTCTACCCCTGGGAGGTACATATATAAAGCTGAGATGTTCTGTTGTGTTATCAGTATTTTTGAAGCAGATATGCCAAATGGACATGAACTTTCTGAGCTCTTGCTTGGGCTGGTCACAGGATGTCATTTGAGTAATGTTTCCATATGGAGCATTGCAGTTAAACTAAACATACCAAAATAGACTGTAAGTGATGTCGTGAAGAGATGAAAGTACAACTACAGAAAAAAAGATAATTAGGAAGGCTGCACAAACTGAAGGAACATTACAGAAGAGCAATGGTAAGAAATGTTAAAAAATCCTGTTTTTCCTCTGTTGTTTCCATTGCTGGTGAAGTAGGAAATGCTTGCAATGACTCGTTTAGAACCCTAACTATCAGCAGAGAGTCGCTCAGTGAGAGTTATTATGATAGAGCAGCAGCACACAAGCCACATATCACTACAGTGGATGCAAAGCCCTGTTTGGAATGGTGTTTCTTCTGTCGTTCCTGGACTGTCGGCAACTGCTAAGTTTTTCTTTGGAGTGATGAGTCATGCTTTTCACTCTTCCAATCTGATGGGTGTGTTTGAGTTTGGCGACAGCCAGATGAATGATTTTCATTGGACTGTGTTCTTCCAACTGTTAAGTTCGGCGGAAGATCCATCATAGTATGGAGTCATTTTCTGTGCATGGGACTCAGCTCATTTGTTATTATTCCACAAACCATGAACTCTGAAATGTATCTCAACATTCTGGATAATTCTGTCCTACCAACAATGTGACAGTATTATGGAAATGACCATTATCTCTTGCAACATGATCAAGATACCTGCCACATTGCACAGCATGTGCAGGATGGGTTAATTGAAAATGAGACTGAATTGTTAGATTGGCTTACTCAGAGTCCTAATCTTGATCCCATAGAACACCTCTGGAATGACTAGAGTGACAGGTACGAAATCGACCACAAGAACTATCTTTGGTCTTGCCTATTATCAGTAGCATTTTATTGAGCTGGGCTCCAACAGTGAAGGAAGCAAATCAGTTTTATTAGGGCTAGGGATATTTTGTGCAGCAAGGTATTTGAACTTTTCTTCATACACGACAGTCAGCCTTGAATTTTATGAAAGGTCAATACCCACAAGAGGTGTTTGTTGTCTTTGTGAGTAAAAGGCAATACAAGCCTGAGGGAGAAAGTTTATTCGGAGGCAGTGGTGTGCATATTTAGAGGAGCAGAGAGAGAGGGGGGTTTTTACTTTTCAGAGCAGAGAGAAGAGAGCACTGTAAATGAGTGAAGGAGCTTGGCACTCAACAGGGAGAACAGTCTGTGAAAGTTGATTATGCCTTGATCCTGGAATCTGAATAAAATAGGATAAAACAATACTGAAATTATAAAAGCCTTAAAATACTTATGCCACAACTGATAATGGTAAAAATATTATTGATTAAAAATTTTTTTTGATCAAGATGCACTCCCCAAATTTTTTTTTTTTTTTTTTGAGAATGCTTCTGTCCTCTATCCAGAGGTGACAATATTCACCATCATTCCCAGAAGTAAAAGTTCATAGCTGTAATATATACAAACTTTCCCATTGACCTAACAGTTACTGTAATAATAACTTTTTTGAAACATTAACTCCTGCAGGAACGTAATTTAAAAAACAAAATTGGTGATTTTTTTCAAGTGGCCATTGGCCAGTGGGTAGACAAAATCTAGTGGCCACTTTTCTTATGGCTATTTTGTGTTGTACACACATTTTATCACTGCACTCTATACCTTTCATTCATTTAGACATAGTTAAATTTAAGCTTAGTAGTTACAAGGGTCCACTGTCTATCGTCCAGTGCAATTAAATGAATAAATATAATCTTCTTCAACCACATGAACCAAATTTGCTAGACAGTTTTTATTGGAAAGATAATTTAATCATTTTTATTTGGTCTCTCATTATGTTCACAAATAAAATCTCTCAATCTCTCCACCATAAACTGATAGCAGTGGATGGGTCAAAATTTTCAAGCAATACTTACTTTGGCTCACTTTATTTACTGTCTATTTTCTGAAGTCATTTTTTGCATAAGCATTGTCTTGTCATCAAGAACATTGCCCACAATGCTTGCATTCTCTTAACTTCTGCATTGCTTGGCATAACAGTCAGCAGTATTTCAACAATTTGTGCTATGACCTTCATGTACTAAAAATTGCTTGTTTTTAGTTTCTCTCCTGGTTTCTGGCGAGTTATTGATGGTCAAAAATGTTCAGATTTTATGTTTCGAAGCTGCTTCCATTCTGCTATATTTTTCTTTTTATTCCATTTATTTTTGGTTAGCTTCTTCTTGGTGTCAAAATGAAAACTGGCTGTATAACTTTCAAAAATGAATTTCATATCTTATAGCAGAATCATTTTGTGGTACTGTGATTGCCAGTACTGAACCATAGCCATACATCTACCATAGCTGAGATTAGGAGAAATGTGATACCAACCTAGTCACTTTATTTTACAGACTCGCAATGATTCCTGACCACTAACAGAAAATTAAAGTTCAGTAATTTCCTGGGTTGTTCTAATAAATATTACATTAAAACCATTGATAAGCCATCACAGGTGTTGAAAAAATAGTCATGATGACATAACAACGATTGCAGAGTATACTGAGATTGCAGAGTATACTGATTTCATCGGATTCTGTCTGGTTTTCGAACCCAGTGGCATGTGTTTTTTTTTTTTTTTTTTTTTCTGAAGATGTTCAGTTTTGGTAGAATTTTAATGATTTGTCATTTTTTCCTATTTGCCCACCACAGACCTTCCAAAAGCTACGAATTCTCCACAGTCATTACGGAAATCATCGATTGCTGCTGAGTACGAAGAACATCGAATACACTACGGAAATAAAAAATCTCAATGAAATAATGTTATTCAACATTTGTTCAAAGTTTATTTCATGTTTTCAAAATTCTAACATTCATTAAACATTTTTGGGGACCGTTTATTGGATGTTTTTAATGTCGCAACATTTGTTCGATATAATTTGTGCGTCTTCATGCCGTCTGCTGCCTGAAAATAATTGTGAAAATGATCTGTAGTTTTTTAAATTTCGAATTTTTCTTATCCCAAGATGCACTTTTTTTCACTTTCTGGTTATATTCTTATTCGTTCTTGATCACCTACGGAAGAGAATTCATCATGTGAGGCCGCACCTGCGAGCATGTGGAAGTTGGTTCCTTCTGGATGACAACGCGCCTCCCCACTCGGCACTGTTGGTGACACAGTTCCTCGCCAAGTCTGGAGTACCCAGGCTCAACCATCTACCCTACTCCCCAGACTTAGCTCCTGCTGACTACTTCCTGTTCCTCAAAGTGAAACTGGCATTGAAAGGACGGCGTTTGATGACCGTTCGGGATATGAAGAAAACCGTTATCACGGAAATAAACTGTGTTCTGGTAAATGAATTCAAAAAGTGTTTCACACATGCAATGGAGCAATCAAAATGGTGCATCGATAAGAAGGGGGACCATTTTGAAGAACCATAACCACAGTTGGATTCAGTGCATTAAACTTCCCTCGTAACAGCAGCTGTCCTGGATCTTTCTTGCCACACCGTGTACATTTTCTTTAGTGATCACTAGCTATGTAGAATCTGTTATTAGAATGAAAAAAATTAAATGTTTACATTTCAGTGACTTCCATGGATGCACCTAAATGGAAACATGTCTAAAATGAAAAAATGGAAACATGTCTAAAATGAAAAATAGTTCCAGTCCCTTGGATTCCATCTTAGACAGGTTTCATGGCATTAATTAATTTTATTTATCAATTTCCACTCATCACAATAGTTACAATTCTTTTGCCAGTAATTTAAAAAGCAAGCAACCTAAAAAAAATACAAAACATTTGTTCACAACAACTCACACTCTGAATTTTAAGTGACATAAGCAGGCATAGTACCACCATCACACATAGATTTCTCAAGAGTTGAATGGCATCTACTCACATGCTTAGATGAATCCAGATCAGTAACAGCAGCACGAAGTACAGTGATGTTAGGACATTTTTGCTCCAAAACAGAATATGTTTCTTCCTCAATATCAAATTCTTCAACTGTTCTTGATATCTGTAAAATAAAAGAGTGTCACTAATTCAAAAGTCAGTTTCTTAGCAATCACTCTATAACATATAGAGAGAAAAAAATCTGTAATCATACAAAACAATGTTGTTGTTTTTTCTGTTCATCAGTTGCATTTCCTAAAACAGAAATTGCTAACCACTTGATGTCATCAAATTAAATTGCAAGAACATTCAGAACAATTATTAAGCTTAGATACTTAGGAATTTAATCACATTTGAATATACATATTCAAGAAAGATTTTGTTTGTGATTTATTTAGAGTGTCAGTTAGCAACTTTTTAGGAATTAATATTACATGAGTAACATGAAACATGTACATAGAAAGATATAATCTTGGAGGGGGGGGGGCTTCTACTTTCATTGTCTCATTCAGTATGGAGAAAATGATGCTTCTTAGCTGACTAACATATGCAAATCAAGAGCAGAATGGGGAAGAGGTGAAACCCAAGCTTGTGCCCTACCCTCAGAAAAATTTATTTAATTTTTATTTGCAATTTATTTGAATTTAACAGAATTGCTTCTCAATGTGCATTAAGATAAAAGTTATTTAAAAAAATATTTCATGCTAAGGCTTAGTTTTCACTTCCTTATTCTTACTTCATCAAGAGGTACAGAAAGTACTGTAATAAAAAAATGTATCAAGGTTTTGTCTGTGCTTCCTTACTAAGCTACAACACATTAACATGCCTCCTTATTTTGGACCTCATATGCACAACATGGCTTGAAATGCTCAATTCTCAGGAGATGGGAAGCAATACCCTGCCAACTTTGAAAACTGAAATTTTTACAGATGTGATAACTTGTTCTGTAACATAATTTCAAGACATCCAATTTTGGTATCCAACATACATTACCTGAGATATATGTTAACAAGCAAACTGATGTACACACAGTGCCAGATACATAACTGTATATGCCCTAGTGCTTACATTATTTTACACCTCTTTCTTGTTCTTCTCTCCTTTCCTAGATATATTGATTCATCTAGCAAATCACTATTTCCCCCTTCCATTTGTTTCCTTTCTTATTCATGAAACAACAAAACTGAAGCTAAAAAATATTATCATCAGATCAACTGTTGGTAGTAAATGAAAATACTGAACTTTTTCTATTGAAGCGAAAAAGGACAAAATGAAGTGATTTGCAGTATTTCAGGTTCTGCTGTAATAATTATTCTCCTACAAACAGCACATTTTCTCCAACAACTCCATTAAGCAGGTACTGCCATATACTGGCCATTCTACTACACAGCTACCCAAGCAATTTTTGTCATCACTTTAGGCCATGGTTCAGAGTTCAAAGGAAATAAACTTATCTTTCTCTGTTCAACAAGGAAGGCAGGTGCTGGCTGGTTCCGTTTAGAAATGTCACACACACACACACACACACACACACACACACACACACTCTCTCTCTCACACACTCTCTCACACACACACTCTCTCTCTCTCTCTCTCTCTCTCTCTCTCTCTCTCTCTCTCTCTCTCTCTCTCTCTCTCTCTCTCTCTCTCTCTCTCTCTCTCTCTCCCTCTGACATTTTTTGTTTTGTTCTTAGTATATACTTCCCTTTTTCTTCTTATTATTTTCAGTCCTACAGTCCTATAGTAAAAGTGCTGCACCTTCTGTGTCTGCAGTTAAAATAAAACAACAGGCCTTGATAGTTATCAAGATGCCAGAAACTATATCAAGAAAACAAATGATTCAACCAAACAAGAGAATATTTATGGAACTTTCCTCTTGAACAGGGTGACCAGATGACTTTCGGAATGGGAGGACATTTTTATTAAGAAAGGAGGACATTTCAAGAAAAAGGAGGATATAATAAATCTGTACAAAAAATAAATATGAATGCGCATACTCTGTATTCAACTTCTACAGTTTGATAGTTTATGCATGTAAAACTTTAAAAAAAGAAGGAAATATTTTAATCTGCTGGACATTTTTACTTATATTTTTCACAGAAGAGATTTTCTTCAGTAGATCAGGTTTCTTTAATAAATATTTGGGAAATTCAAAGCATGACATGTCTTACAAACTGTACTTAACTAGCAGTACACACCTCACTAATTGATTAAGAAACTTGAATTATAAATAGAAAAAACTCACAGCAACTACTCACAACACACAAAACAAGCAGGATGAGCTGACTGTTTACACGACTGTACGACACGTTACCGTCCCCATCCAATGAATGACAGACAGGCTAACACACACTGGCAGCTTTTCTCTGCACTGTTGACTCACAAGTGATGCACTGCACCAGGCAGCTGCATGATTGCTAGAATAAACTGACCAGTAGAGGAGGGAGGGCATGAGTGAGAATCCAGAAATGATTCAATACGTTTTAGCAGTGGCTTGATTGGATATATGATTACAATACAAGAATTTGATCAAAATGTATTTGAATTATTCCTTATTGAAAAAGTCAGACATTTGGGCTGTTTCCCTTAATGCCTGTAGGACAGGAGGATGTGGTAAGAAAAAGAGGACATGTCCTCCAAAAGCCAGACATCTATCTAGTCACCCTGCTCTACATTGATTATTTTTTAACTACATTGATTATTTTTTTAAGTCTTTCAATGCTTTAAAGATCACTATTTCTCTCCTTCCTTTGTTTTCTTTCTTATTCATGGTTTTCATAAAAAAACAATAAATCAACAAATGATAATAAAATGAAAATAAAAAGTAACATGGATTGCTGTGCATCTGCAGTGTAATGTGTTTGAATCCAGTTTGGAGAGCAAATACTTTCATCAGTTTACTCAAAAGTCTAAGAATTTGAGAGAATTTTTCTGTTGCCTGTAGAGGAGTTTATATGTGCATAAACGCAAATGGCCTGCCAAAAAAATCTGGGTCTTACATCATAGTAGTTAACAGTATTAAAAAGTCATCATGGACTTTTATGTCTGACGTATTAGACATACATGAGACTGACAAAAATAAAAGCTGAACTTCTTAAACGAGTGAAAAATTGCAACATGCACAGAAAAAGTGTGAATATAACGCAAGCATGAGCAAGATAGAATTGTATTCAGGGCTATTTATTTGAGTAAATATTCAACTGGAGCACATAACTGTATTCACAATATAAAATTACCGAATTTAAGCCCAAACATGGTTTTAAAGATATTGCTTCAGACAGTTTTTTTTTTATTTTTCTGTTATACTTGCTTGCAAATCAGCTAGAGTTTCCTCTTATGCAAGGAAGCCTTGCATTCTTTTCTGCAAGCTCCAGAGCCATACTTGCCTTTCACTGACTCTGCAGCTGCACATCATCTATTGTTAAATGTTTCTTTCTGTCGATATCTTTCAATTCCCATTTCTTCATTGTCACTCTTCTTTTTTTTTTTTTTATGCCCTCAGATTTTGGCAAAGTTGAAATCAACTGCTTTACCAAATAAACCACTTTACTGTAAAGCTAAATTACAGACTTGTCTTGTGTTTTAAAGTGTATAAATCACAGTTTGTATAGTTGAATAGGTTTTGGCATTCATTCTTCCTGACTTTATGAAAATAATTTCATCCATCGTGCCCAAAGAACTTTTAGCCTGAGGACCATGCATGATATCAAAGCTTTCCTATTTTAGATAAATGATGTACTTTTAAGAGGATAAATACGGTACTTGCCATGAAGTGGAGTGATTATGAGAATCGTGTTGCTGTCATAGTGCGGCACAAAGTTGGAAATCAGCTTCCAAGATTTTTAACATGTAGAAGAAGCTGAAAATCAGCCGAATTTTTATCTACCGGCCCATAAAAAGGTTCCTTGAGACTGGGAACGTCACTAACCGCCCCAGAAAGGGTCGGCTGCATACCGTGAGGACTGCTCACCTGGTGAAAGCAGTGGCAGTCCGTATTTGATGAAATCCTGTCAAAAAACAATCAGTGATGGCTTGTGAGCCGAACATTTCAAGAATGTCAATGTTACGCGTGCTGCAGAGTGACCTAAGGGGAAGAGTTTACCGGCGGCGTACAGGGTACTTCTTCACCCCACAACTGAAGCAGTAGAGGGTGGTAAAAGCAAAATGATTGTGGCAGCATTATGCAGACAATTGCCACAGACAGATCCTTTTCTCTGATGAAAAATTTTTTACTGAAGAGGCTTTCAACTGCCAAAATGACAGTGTATGTGTCAACCTCATGAGGAAGCTCCAAAGATCATGATGGGCCATCATCCTACTTCTGTCATAGTTTGGAGGGGAATCTCCTACGAGGGTACCACGGAGTTTCATTTCTGTGAGAAAGGAGTGAAAACATCTGCCAAAGTCTATCAGAACAGGGCTTTGGAGCCAGTGATCAAAAATGTGAGTCACACCCTCTTCCAAAACCAACAGAGAAGCTTCCAGCAGAATTCCGCACCTGCCCACAATGCCAAGTCAACCCAGGAGTGGCTTCAGGCAAATTTGCCAGACTTCATTTCTCCAACTGATTGGCCTTCAAGCAGCCCAGACCTCAACCCATTGGACTACAAGTTGTGGGCCACACTGAAGGACATGGCCTGCAGAAAAAGACACCCCAGTATTGACAGTCTCAAACACTGTTTAACGCAGGCAGTAGCAGCTTTTCCTGTGGAGACCCTGCATAAAGCTATTGATGAGTGGTCACAGAGACTGAAGGACTGTGTGAAGGCAAAAGGATGCCATTTTGAAAAGTAATTCGTGCCATGTATTCATAAGTGTACTACTTACATCATATCATGGGTATATAAATCATTAAATTTCTTTTGATATTTTATTGAATAATTTGTAATAGTATTTATAGTAAGGCTAGGTACTAAGCCAAAAAATGAGTGCACATTTACTAAACCAAAAAAATTAGGAATACATAACAAAATAAAAGTACAATTCCACTTTACCTTTTTCAAATTCCTAACAACTTTTATAAGAGGGGATGATGAAATCAGAAGAATACCTTCATGTGGAGCTTCAAATGAAAGCTGAAAAAATCAGACAAGACCTTTTAAAAGGAGGATAAATAACAAAATCTGTCAATTACCATACATGAAAAAATTCAGACTTCTAGATTTGCCTGTCAATGCCAATAACATCTTATTACAAAAGGCAAAACCTTCAGTAAGCAGCTCCTCAATCAATTTTCCTTTTCCTAATTAAAAATGTGCAGCTTTTTGAAAGCAATTTATCTTTGATTTAAACAATAAAAATAGCATTTTTTAGGAAGATGTTAGTGAAAGGAATTCAAAATCCTGTACATCCATCAATCCATCCATCCATCAGTCAGTCAGTCAGTCTCTCTCTCTCTCTCTCTCTCTCTCTCTCTCTCTCTCTCTCTCTCTCTCTCTGTGTGTGTGTGTGTCATTTATACATACACACTTTAAAGAAGTAAAGATTAAGTAGTGAGCAACCCATTTTGCATGACAGTCAGCACATTAAAAAAAATCGTAAGAGTTCACAGGATGCATTTTAAATGTTAAAAATACTGAAGGATGCATATTCTTACAACTTGTATTACCATCTTATGAACTAAATATAAGAAAATTGGTAAAGAAATTGGTACTGTGCTTTAGCCACTCAGTTTATCCATATTAAAAATTATTATAAATAATATAAAGAATGCTATGAGCCCAGAAAAACTTAGACTAGATCTCTTCAGCAGTGAAAACAAACACAGTAAATAATAATTATATATTGTTAGCAAAAGGTATGTCAGAAAGTCACACAAGGAAATAAAGAATGAGTTGTATGCATTTTTTTAATGCATGGTTACATGAATAACCCTAATAGTAGCTCACATCTAAGTGATGTCTAAAAATTGAACATCATGCCTAGATTGGTTATCCATGATACCAATTATGTTTGTTGTATGCACATCTATCATTTGTGTTTACATGAAAACAATTGTGCAGTAGCACATCAATGGTAGTAAAATTATAAGATGGAGGATAGTAAAATTGGCCACATTTTCCTTATTTCTGCCTCAGAAACATTTATACTTGAGCAGCCCTAGGCAAAGATTGACTTTGTGGCCCCTAACAGTATTTCTGACTGAAAAATGTGTTCATGGCTTTTAATCATTAAAATATCAACTTAGATTTGAGAAATATTTTTTTCTTCAGGATGACAAGAAACCAAAATTAAAAAAATACACTTAAGTTATTGGTTTACACAGACGAGCCATTACATTATGACCACCTACCTAATAAGCTGTAAGATCCCCCTTAGCACACAAAACAATGGCCACTCGGCGAAGCATTGATTCAATGAGGTGGAAATAGGTATCCTGGGGTGGGTGTCTGGTACCATAATGTCAACAGCAGGCCCTTCAGTTCCCGTACATTTTGGGGTGGTGATTTAGTGCGGACCTGCTTCTCCAAGTCGAAAGACAAGTGTTTGATTGGGTTCATGTCAGGTGAATTAGGGAGCCAGGGCATTAACAGAAAGTCACCAGCATGTTCCTTGAACCACTCCTTAATGATTCCGGCAGTGTGGCATAGCGCATTATCTTGTTCGTAATGGCCATCACCAGCAGGGAACACAGTTGCCATGAATGGGTGAACTTGGTTCGCAACGATGTTCAGATCATACACGAGACTGATGAAGGGAAAAAAGCTGAACTTTTTAACTGCATGGGTGAAAAATAAGAACGTGCTGCAAAACAGCATGAATATAACGCAGTGTGAGCAAGACTAAAATGATCACTGAAATCTATTATGTAAATATTAAGCTGGAGCACATCACTGTATTCAAAAAATATATATATATTTTTTTTTTTTTTTTTTACATTTAACAGCAACAAAGGATAAATGTAACATCGCGGGGAAAAAAATTACGACTACCAGAGAAATCTACGCTCTGTCCGACTTCCGTTTTAGGAAAGCTTTCCTCCATTTTGAAGCTGCAAAACAAATATTTACGGAATAAAATTATATTTAACAACACTACTGTGTAGAAGAAACATTGGGAGAAAAAAGGATTACGATCACAGGAGCAACCTTCATTACGTCAAACTTCCATTTCCGAAAGTTCTGAAAGTCTGAATTCCGCCGACCGACGGAAAACAACCCCACCACCAATCCCTCCCAAATTTCTGTTAAGTTCTGCATCGATCTCGAGAACCATCGAAATGACGATGGAAATGGCGGCATTTTTCGAATCCACTAAAGAATCTCAAGCGTGAAAATCACAGAGAAATTTTTGCGCCAACTTCCGTTTTTGGAATTTTTCTTCCATTTTTAAGCTGAAATGCAAATATTAATGGAATAAAATTATACTTAACAATAATACTGTGCAGAAGAAACATCACGAGAAAAAGAAATCACTATTACAAGAAAAATTTTCAATCCATTAAACTTCCGTTTTCGAAAGTTTTGAAAAGCAAAATACCATCCACAGATCAAAAAATGACCCCCCCCCCCCAAACTAAACCTCCAAAATGTCTCTTCATTTTTGCATTGATCCCAAGATTAACCTAAACGATGACAAAAAAAGCGGAATTCCGCGAATCCGCGGAAGAATCTCATGTATGTCGGATACCTGACAGCTGTCACGGATTGTGCTATAAGGATAATGGCACCTAAAGTGTTCCAAGAAAACATCGCCCACAGCACCACAATTAACAGACAAAGATGTTCAACAGCACAAGTACTGACTCAGCTACAGTGGAGTGCAAAAGTGTTGCATCACTGGCCAAAACCGTGAATTTTTTTTTTTTTTTTTATTGGAGATTTAACGACCACCGTGAGCAACTCAATGGGCTATAAGCAGTCGCCCGTCCCTAATTTAGGGTCACTGGTCCCAGGGAAGGGAGAGAACCAGTGCCGTAAGACAAACACAACATCCATGCCTCACCGGGATTTGAACCCGGACCCCTTTTGGACGAATGATCAGAGGACATCGCTTAGACCACTGCGGCACCGTGAATTTTTATTGATTTAGAAAGAATCTGCAGTAACATAGAAAAAGAAGATGAAAATACAGCAGCCACTTTAAGGAAAGAATTCTCAGACTGCGTCTCAAAATTTGTAAAAAAGCCAGTAAAAGTTTCTTATAATTTGATAGAAATGCCATTACTGACCTTAAAAAATTCAAAACCAATGATAAAGTTGTAGCACTGAAAGCAGATAAAAGCAAAGTTTTGGTATTGTTAGAAAAAGATAAATATTACAATAAAATGAAAGCTGAATTGAGCAATCCTTATTATGAATAATTCACTGGTAACCCTATTGATCAAACTGTCAAAAATCTTAAGAAATTAATCAGCTCTTTAAAAAGTAAAAATCAACTAAATGAGCTCTTCAAAAGCTTCTCCAAAATCCAGTCAAGAGTTCCACAGATCTATAGTACAATAAAAATTCACAAAGAAGGCCATCCAATAAGACCTATAATAGACACTAGAAATTCCCCACTCTCCAACATTAATTATTATTTACTTATTCACCTCACAGATATTTTCCCTTCTTCTCCCTACCTTCTAAAAATTCCATGCAGCTGAACGGAAAATTAGACAACTTACCAGAATTAATTCATCCAGTAATGGCAAGCCTGGATATAGTAACTATATGTACTAACATTAACCTGGACCTCCTGCTGGAATTCATTGTGGATGATCTTGCAGAAAAAATAGTATTCCATAATCACAATAGAGAAATACTACTTCACATATATGAACTGCTCCTGTTTTGTTTTGTTTTTTCAAGAATAATTTCTTACAGTTTGGAAAGAAATATTACAGGCAAACTTCAGGACTTACAATGGGTTCTCCACTAGCACCTCTGCTAGCAAATTATTATGCAAGTAAACTAGAGGCAAAAATCCTTGTACAACCGTCAATATTTTCTCTCTATGTAAGATACATAGATGATGTCCTATTTATTGTAGACATTGTGGACCAATCTCTACCCTCTCAGATTCTGGCAGAATTTAACTCGCTAGAAAATACCTTGCAGTACACCCTTGAACTGGAAAAAGACCTTGGGATCAATTTCCTTGATTTAACCTTGACCTCAAGAGAGGTGAGAATATTCGCTCAGCTTTTTAGAAAACCCACTAACACAGGGAAGATGTTAGACTTTGGCTCATTCCACTCTGACTATATTAAATCGAATACAGCGAGACAATTTTTGGAAAAAAATTGAAATCCTGGTCTCTTCAGATGCTCAAAAAGATCTTCACAGAGAAGAATTAAATGAAATATCGGCAAAAAACAAATACCCCTCCCCATATGTTGAGAAATTATTTAGGCAAGTGCCAAAAAAGAAGCAGGAAATAAACAACTTCAAATTCACCAGCAAAATTACATACCACAAGGGACTTTTCGAAAAACTGAAGAGGATCGGAGCAAAATATAATATCAGGCTTGCTCCAGATCTAAATAACAAATTAAAGAAATTCCTGCCAGCTTTAAAGCAGAAAGAAGTGGACATCCAATTGCAAGAAGGAGTAATATATTGCATCGACTGTAACTGCGGACTCAGCTATATAGGAGAAACAGGGAGAAATATTAAAGTCCGAATGAAAGAACACCAAGCAGCTATTAGGAACATTAGTAACAAAACAGGGCTAGACAGACATATACATGCAAGTGGACACTCCATAAATTGGGACTCCGTAAGAATAATCGCCCACCAGTCAAACTTAGTAAAGAGGAAACTAGAAGAAGGGATCGAAATAGCAAGAAGAAGTACCACAATTAAAGATAATTGCGGTTGGACACTTCTAACTGAGTGGCAGCAACTACTCCAGTGATGTAATCCTGATGACGAACTAGGTTTTAGTTCAAAAATTTGACCACCAACTTTTTTTAATAATAATCTCTATAAGACCCGTAAAAAAGTTAATTCCACAGTACACTATCAATAGAGGTGCCATAAATTAATTTACAAATAGACATTCTTCTAACGAACTGGCTACTACCTGATGCTATCCTGATCTAACTCCAGCCTTTATAAAGTTTGACACAGAGCTACAAGAGCATTGTAGTGGTCGTTTCTTGTTGTTGTTAGGGTATAGTTTGTGTACATTCTTAATAATGGTTAAAACTGCCGAATTGTCCACAGCAGACAGAGTAAAAACAGTTGTTCTGCATGAACAGGGGTATTCTTCAAGACAAATCACTAAAAGAATGGGCTGTAATCAATCTACAGTTATTGGCTACTGAAGAAAGTACAAGAAACTGCCGATATTAAACATATGCATCAAAGTGGAAGGCCCAGATCCACTACAACCAGGCAGGACAGAGTGCTCAGAAAGCTAAGCTTGGCAGACAAAAGGTTTAATTCACCTGAGTTGCTTCAAAGATGGTCTGAAGTAACACATGTTACTGTTAGTACATTTACTGTTAGGAGGTGGCTACTTTACTATGATTTACATGGCTACAAAGGCAGGCGTAAACTATTGTTAACTGCAAATCAAAGACAGCATAGACTTCAGTGGGCAAAATAATGTGTCTCATAAATAGCCAAGCAATGGAAAAATGTTTTTTCACTGATGATTCAGAATTCTGCCTTAATGGGAATCAGAGTAGTGCCTATGTAAGGTGATTCAAGCATAAAGAATTTGATTCAAGCATAAAGAATTCCATTCAAGTTGCTTAGTGACTATTGTTAAGCATCTGGTGAAGGTCATGGTTTGGAGCTGCATGTGTGCACGTGGCACTGGAAATCTCCATATTGTCAATGGTACAGTAAATACCCAAAAACACATCTGGATATTAGAAAACAAGATGCTGCCATCATCTAGACTTTATGATAGCAATTTAATTTTTTAAGATGACAATGCTCCCTGTCAACGTGCTAATGTAGTGAAAAAGTGGTTTCAGGAAAAAAAATGCAGCATCTTGATTGGCAACCAGTCACCGGACTTAAACCCGATCGAGAATTTGTGGTTTAAAATGTCGTATGAACAATAAAAAAGCTCACCACCAAAATTCAACTCATTGATGATGTAATTCAAATTTGGAATCGTATCGTGTGTTCAACCCAATCTTTTACAAAACCTTGTTCACAATATGTCACCAAGATGCAAAGTTGTGATTAAAACTAAAGGCTGGGCAACAAAATATAAGGTACATTTTGTAATTTTGCTTTATTATATTTCTATATTTAAATGTTATTTCATTCCTTACGAGTTACAAAAACGATTTATTGCTGTAAACCTAAGTATTGGATAAATAATCCTTTTCATAATAATTTCGACTTGGTCATGATTTTTGTAATGCATCTTAAAAACAGAAGTAGCTACAGGAAAAACTAAGATATTTTTGAAATCCCCATTAAATTTCTCATCTAATGACATATAAATGATGAAATAACTGTAAAAATTAGTTAGTTAAAAACAAGTTAAACTTAAAAATTCACGGTTTCTTCAGGTGATGCAATACTTTTGCACCCTACTGTATAATTGCACTTCGATTTAGGCAAAACCTCCTTGTTTTACTCTTTTTTCCCCGTGACAAATTATGTTAGGAATACGTAAGTTATTTATTTATTCACACATGACCACACCATGTACCATGCTATTACACTATTTATACACTTGATTTGTTTTTCATGACTATTCAATACACTTTCTGTTTAGTTTTTGTGTTCGTCAGCAAAGCAGTACGTATAACTAGAATTCGGATCTTAAATAACAAGACTTCGATTTTTTATTTTTTTAATTGCACTACACGGAAATACAGTAACTGAACTTTTGTACCTGCTCAGCGCACGAAACTCCAGCGATACCACCACCAACAATTGCAAATGTAGTGTGAATTACAGTTTTGAAACCTCCAGAAGCAGACGCCATTTCCGAAAAACTGGACTTAACGATTCATATCGATGGTACGCTTGAACAGTAAGCAATTTATTATATATCATCATTTAATAATCGTAGGAATTTTTTATTGCGTAAACTCCAAAAATGAAATACATATGTGCATATAGTAGTAATAAGTTGCAAAAAACAGATACATATGTGCATATAGTAGTAATAAGTTGCAAAAACGCCGTTAATCAGCATATCGTTACGCAAGCACATAAACTTTCAGGTTTCTACTGTTTGTTTTTGTGTCGTGGTTTCGCCGCCCCAGTGGCGCAGTGGTCTAAGTTATAGCTTCGGATCATTAGTCCGAGGTGGGCCCCGGTTTGAATCCCGTGAGGTATGGATGTTGTGATTATTTTACGGCGCTAGCTCTCTTCCTTCCCTGGAACCAGTGGCTCTAATTTAGGGACGAGCGACTGCTTATTGGCAATCTCAGCAGGCCGCTCTCCCTCTAGCGCCGAAAGGAAAAACTACTATAGTACGGACGTACGTCAGCCTCAGGACGTACGGATAACATTCTTAGCTGTTAGATCGTTGCTTAGGTGCGGTTGGCTTGTTTTGGAGAATTTTTGCATTCATTCTAGAATTAGAGAATAATATAATGGAGAATTTCGTGAAAAATAACAATCATATTGTTGCTTCCCGCAGTGTCGTTCCCAAGGTTTCGGCTATGTTTTTTACAAGTTAGTATTAACGCTAGTGCCTTGCATTTGAAATCCTTCCAGTGAGATACTACTCACCTAGTAACGTGTTTGAATGAATAATAAACAAGACATGATTTTATTGCATATAGTAATAATTTAAAATTTTAAAATTCCGTATTTCTACACGCTCTTTGAAACAAGTAATTGCTGTTAACGATATAAATTTAAACTCCATTAAGGAACAAGATTTGCAATGTTCTGTCACCAGTCACCATTTCAAAAACATCGAACAGAATGATGATCAACAATTAGCAATTCAAAAACACTGTTTTAGAAACAGAATGTTCAAAAATTACAAATTTGTTATTGTTGACAGAGTATTGAAAATGGGTCCTAGAAATCGTCAAGTGAACTGAAATGTCGGTAAATGTGTAGATTAACGTTCTAAATTATTTCGTTGGAAAAATATCGGTACCTAGAAAAAGCGCGACGTAGAGATTTTAGAGTATGAAAAATAATGGCAAACGGTGCATACAAGCAGTGCTTACGCGTTCCACTTCTGCCTGCTTTACAAGAGCACTCAAAAGACTACAGAAATTTCGCAATTATTTCTGTCTAAAACACCGGTCATCGAATGAGGCGACGACGTTATTGCGATAGATTGGATGCAATGCGAAACCATGTGGATTTCTTTCCTATCTTCCTTTTTAATTGCACATGAAATTATGTGACCTGCATTAAGAATCCCTTCTTCTGCTTTGATGCATCGTGAATTTTTTGTACTGTCCACAAATTTCATTATCTCAAGGATTGAGAGTGTTAAACCAGCCATTCCTACATACGACTTCACGGGAACACGTGCGACGTTATCCGTACTAAAATAAGTTTGTTTACGTTTCCGCAGCTCCCCTTATAGTTCGTTAAGGTTGCCAATAGCTCACTGAGTTGCTCAAGGTGGTCGGTTGAACCTTCAATCCAATCCAAAACTGTCGAGGTTTAATGATTTCAAGGAGCACATAAGGCTATGAGATTGTTCGCGGTTATAGCTAGGTTTCTCGCAAAGTGGTACTGTTCCATTAACAAGGGCAACTCCAGATATTTTATTTTCACCTCCTTGGATGAGTTACAAGCAGCAGTAGCCCGTCCCTAATTTAGAGCCAATGGTTCCAAGGGGTAAGGAAGAGAGCCAGTGCCGTAAGGCAAATACAGTATCCATGACTCACCGGGTTTTGAACACGGACCCGTATTAGACGAATGGTCGGAAGCCAGCGCTTAGACCACAGAGCCACCGGGGTGGCACCAAGGAGGTTAGAATAAAATATCTGGAGATGCCCTTGTTATGGAGCAGTACCACTATAGTACCACTTTGCGTGAAGCCTATAAGGGCGAGCGACCGCCTTTAAAATGTGGGTAAGCTGGTGGCTTTCAGGGCTCTTGCAATGCATTTTGAATTGGCCGAATCATATTCTTTCGTCGTAAACGTTTTTCATTTTTCATTGTAACTTGCTGCCGATCTGTGAGAAAACACTGGTTTTATAAAATTTTAATTATTTTGTGGCTCTTTCCCATTTTTACGTTAAATACACGAATGTTAGTTCGAATTCAAAACAAAACATAACGTTAAGATTAAAAACTTCACTCGTGTATGAAATATAATTCGCTCCCGTTTGATATTAACACGATTTCTGCAACCCAAAACCACGCAATTCCAAAATACACACAGTTGAAATTACAACAACAACCTCAAGTTCCTACACTTTGCGTCTTCACGGTTAGAAATTCAAGGTATCTCTAGAAGTATTATCCTAACCTCTCTGGGCAGTACAAAACCGCTGATCTGAGGGCTCTTTCATTTTAACTTGTAGTCATCGTCAGTTTTATTTTTCGGTGTCTTTACGGCATTCCAAAACAAAGCAACCATAATTTTAGACAAGAGGATCACTGGGTGTGTTGATCTCAGGAACTACAAATGATTTATTATATTAACGCCCCGGTGGTGCAGTGGTCTAAGCGATGGCCTCTGATCATTCGTCCCAAAGAGGTCCGGGTTCGAATCCCGGTGAGGCATGGATGTTGCGTTTGTCTTACGGCACTGGCTCTCTCTCTTCCCTGGAACCTGTGACCCTAAATTTGGGACGGGCGACTGCTCATAGCCCATTGAGTTGCTCATGGCGGTCGCTAAACCTCCAATAAAAAATGATTTATTAAAGTATAAAATTCGGCACAAGCGCAATCTCCTTACGGGAGAGGGAAACGCAGCGGTGACGCAGGAGTCTAAGTGCTGGCTTCGAATGATTTGTCTGAGATGGGTCCGGGTTTTAATCCCGGTGGCGCAGGGGTCTAAACGATGGCTTCTGATCATGCGTCCGGAAAGGGGTTTGGGTTCAAATCCCGGTGAGGCATGGATGTTGTGTTTGTCTTGCGGCACTGGCTCTCTACTTTTCCTGGAATAAGTGACCCTAAATTAGGAACGGGTGACTGCTTATAGGATAGCCCACTGAGTTGCTCACGGTGGTCGTTAAACCTCCAATAAGCTGCCCCGGTGGCGCAGTGGTCTAAGGCGTTGGCCTCTGATCATTCGTCCGTGAGGGGTCCGGGTTCGAATCCCGGTCATGCATGTATGTTGTATTTGTCTTACGGCACTGGCTCTCTCCCTTCCCTGGAACCAGTTACCCTAAATTAGGGACGGACGACTGCTTATAGCCCATTGAGTTGCTCACAGCGGTCGTTAAACCTCCAATAAAAAAAATAAAAAGAAAAACCTCCAATGAAAAAAAATCCCCGTGTGGCATGGATGTTGTGTTTGTCTTACGGCACTGGCTCTCTCCCTTCCCTGGAACCAGTTACCCTAAATTAGGGACGGACGACTGCTTATAGCCCATTGAGTTGCTCGCAGCGGTCGTTAAACCTCCAATAAAAAAAAATAAAAACTTCCAATGAAAAAAAATCCCGGTGTGGCATGGATGTTGTGTTTGTCTTACGGCACCGATTCTCTCTCCCTTCCCTTCAGCCAGTGACCCTAAATAAGGCACGAACGACTGCTATTGAGTTGCTCATCATAGTGGTCGTTAAAGCCCCAAATGAAAAAAATCTCAGGTAGCTTGTGTGCTTCGCAACCCTTAACAATTTTCAGTGAGGGCTAGGTCTCTCCAACATGGAAAATATCAAGTTAAGAATCTTTTTGTTTTCGATTGGAGGTTGCTGTTTTTTTATTGGATTTTTAACGACCACCGTGAGCAACTCAATGGGCTATAAGCAGTCGCCCGTCCCTAATTTAGGGTCACTGGTTCCAGGGAAGGGAGAGATCCAGTGCCGTAAGACAAACACAACATCCATGCCTCACCGGGATTCGAATCCGGACCCCTTTCGAACGAATGATCAGAGGCCATCGCTTAGACCACTGTGCCAGCGGGGCGCGTATTTTACAAGTGAATGTACGGAATTGCGATTAATGTGCCGCGGGTAGCCTAGTGGGCAACGTTCATGACTGTCACAGAAAAAGGCCTCAGGTTCGATCCCAGGCAGGTACGAACGCTCGATCCTTTAAATATCCGCCGTGCGTCGGATGGGTACGTTAAGCCGTCGGATCCCGGGTACTGGCCCCCGGTAATAAATAAGGGCGTCTTCCTCCCCCTTTCTATTTCGCTTCCGTGTCACTTTCCTATCGGGCGCTCCTGCCCAAATCTCCTAGTTTCCTGTTTCTAAGAGCTGCTTAAGACCTGAGGTCAGACACTCCCTTCCTAAAATTCTCTTCACATGATCATTTATGATCAATTGCGATTAATGCCATTTTCGCCACGTGATTGGTTCTTTTTTTATTTATTGGAGGTTTAACGACCACCGTGAGCAACTCAATGGGCTATAAGCAGTCGCCCGTCCCTAATTTAGGGTCACTGGTTCCAGGGAGGGAGAGAGCCAGTGCCGTAAGACAAACACAACATCCATGCCTGACGGGATTCGAACCCGGACCCCTTACGGACGAATGATCAGAGGCCAACGCCTTAGACCACTGCGCCACCGGGGCGGCCGTGATTGGTTCAGAGCTACTTTGAAGATTGTGAGTAGGAGGGGCCTATTGGGAGAGTCATGTGACAGAAACACTATCTTTATCGGGGGAAGTTCTGCTACCTAAGAAATTCACTTTGAGGTTACTTAACATATGTGACAAATGATCATATTGAAATATATCGTGCAAAGTTTTATCGTGGGAAGTTCTGCTTCGTAAGAAATTCACTGAGAGGTTACTTATAATATGTGACAAATGATCATATTGAATTATATCGTACAAAGAGTTATCGTGGGAAGCTCTGCTTCCTAAAAAATTCACTGTGAGCTAGGTTATTTAACAAATGTGACAAATTATCCCATTGAATAATACAGTAAAGTAATTTTGTGCACGACATCAGAAAGAACATCTGCAGTTTCTCAGATGAATACAAGTCGAAATCTATCCTAATATTAAAATTGAGGACCACTTCAATAAATAACTAGTTGAATACCATACTCCGTATCGGCCAATAGATGGCAGCACGTCAAACTAGTACCCATCCCGATTCGTGCTGTTGTGAAAGTGCGTATATAAGGATACTAAAAGTACCCTTTTAAAGGTTCTTTCTATTACCCTTAAAAGGACCTTTAGCAATGAAAAGTATGTCTCCACACCGAAACATTTATTCTGACAATAAAGTTTGTTTCCTCATGAATGTGAAGAGGTCTAGCTAGAAAAAAATCAAATAGAGTGATTTTGTATTAGCAAAGAATTACCTAATGACACGAAGTAAGACCTCAAAATAGTGTTCTGTTGAAATAAGACAGTTCCGTTGAAATAAATACTCCAGAATGTTGTTTGCCGTATATTGTGTCTGATAAAATAGTAATGTGATCTGTCAAATATATTTTTCTAATATTTAGGAAATTCCTCATATTTTTGTCCCTCCAAACTTCATCAAAAATGCCTTCAGTTTCACATTTCAACCCCCCTGTTCCCCGAAAATGAAAAAAAAAGCGTTAAACTACTCATGCGTTCTCTGTACAAAACACATGAGTACTAATCCTGAGCTAAAGGAGGAATGAGTGTCGACGTGCTGCCATTCCTTCGGCTCTGTGACAACTATATAGAATGAAGGTACTTCGGAAGATAAGTCACAAGTCCATGAATCATGCTGATATAAAAACTCAAAAGTTCCTCTACCAATTAAGTACACTCTCTGTTTACCTCCTGTCGTATTCCGACTGTATGGGTAAAACAACTGAAGGTAACCACTGTCGCAAAGAAAACACCCGAACATTAAAATGGTTTATGGCGAGTGCCTAAGCCTACATGTCTTCGTCACATGACTCTCCTCATAGGCTCCGCCTACTCGCAACCTTCAAAGTAGCTGAGAACCAATCGCTTGGTGGAAATGGCCTTAATCGCAATTCCGTGCATTCACTTGTGAAATACGCCACTGGGGCGGCTATGAATCTTTACTTAGATTCCAGTGCCTAAGACCTTTAAGATAAATAGACTGGAAAACCGTAATTTAACCAAGGAGGTTATATTAGGAGACACCACTCCTATTCACGCACCATTGGCCGCCTGGAGACACCACTCCTATTCACGCACCATTGGCCGCCTGGAGACACCACTCCTATTCACGCACCATTGGCCGCCATAAGTCACCGTCCGTGCTGCAAATGACATCATGAGCAGGCACGACGCAGCCGCAGTAAAGAATTAAAATAGATGAAAAGTTCGTGCTCAGTTAGCAATCTTTTATTTCTCATGAAATAAAAGATTGCTGTTTTATGCACGATTAGAATAACTAAAACTAAGAGAAACTGATGCTCCTGTACACACCAAATGTGGTGAAAATGATCTAAATGACAGGTTAAAACAAACATGAGATCTTTCAATCCCTCTTGGGATCATCGTCAGATGTGCTCACGAATTAGTGGTTTCGACCTTTAAATAACAGAAGGGGAAAGTGTCGTGATTCGAACTGTGCGTTCACTGCGCATGTCTGGGATTGTTCACGGGATGATCCGGGTCGCTGAGTGGGTGATTGTGTCATCTGGTGTTAAGGCATTCAAGGTGTTGTCACTTTGAGCATTATTGGAATCCCTTGGCAGGAAATTTGTCCAAGGATTGGGGATGTACATTGGTATATAGTCGTTACAACATTGATTGCCTTTAATGAATATTAACAAAAATAATATTCATCATTTGTTAATATTCATCATTTGTTAATATTCATCATTTGTTAATATTCATCATTTGTTAATATTCATCAAAGGCAATCAACGTTGTTACGACTATATACCAATGTACATCCCCAATCCTTGGACAAATTTCCTGCCAAGGGATTCCAATAATGCTCAAAGTGACAACAACTTGAATGCCTTAACACCAGATGACACAATCACCCACTCAGCGACCCGGATCCTCCCGTGAACAATCCCAGACATGCGCAATGAACGCACAGTTCGAATCATGACACTTCCCCTTCTGTTATTTAAAGGTCGGAATCACTAATTCGTGAGCACATCTGAGGATGATCCCAAAAGGGATTGAAAGATCTCATGTTTGTTTTAACCTGTCATTTAGATCCTTTTCACCACATTTGGTGTGTACAGGAGCATCAGTTTCTTTTAACTTTTAGTTATTCTAATCGTGCATAAGACGGGAATCTTTTATTTCATGACGCAGTAAAGAAGCTGCTTTGAAACCAATGGAACAAAAGCTTCTAAGTGTGTAAACAGATAAAATGAGTATTTCAATAATCTTTATCAATGATACACAAGCTTACTGTTTCATCAACGATATAATTTAGTTCGTTTTTGCCTGCTTGTGACGTCACACCACAGATTAGCTGTGACCTATGGCGGCAGAGCCAGTGGTGTCTCCAGTAATATAACCTCCTTGAAGTTAACTGGGCGACATTTGAAGTTCACTGTTGTACATCAAGAACCTGTCACTTCTCTTCTAGGGTTCTCACCACCGTTTCCAATGTTTCCCTTAAAATAATAAAGGTGTTTTAGAAGTTTAAGTGCAAGATAGTTAGCTAGTAACCTTTTGCACTTACTTGATCTCTAAACATTAAGTTAAGGTTTCAATTTACTTCCGATATTGGAGGTTATATTTTTTAACGTGCATTAATGCATTTGCATTTTTGAACTTCACTTTTAGTTGGTAAAGTTCGATGAACACTTACCGCACGTGGGGCTTGGCTTTCAATTCATATTTCCGTTATGTGGATGCGGCACGGGGGTTTTTCATTTGGCCACGGGTCCACTTTTTTTTTTTTTTTTTTTCCGTTGGAATTTATTTTGCCTCATCACCAAATGAGTTTTTTTTTCCTTTGCTGCATCCTCATTTACTTCAATATTTATTCATAACCCTAGTACTTTCGGTAATACTCCTTTACCGTCTTCGAGGGGACATTTTGCTCCGACTAGCACGGACCGTGTCAGCTGGGCATTTTCGGTGGTTCTCGCGGCTGCTTCTGTCATCGGCTATCGCTTCTTCTTGGGCGTTGTGGCGCCATCTCTTGTTGGTCAGTGATCTCATTTTTCGAACTTTTTCATTTTTTTGCTCAATTTTAATTACATTTCTCCAGCTGTTTCTCAAATTATTAGGGTCATTATGGTTGCAAACCTTTGTCCTATTTTTTTCAATCATTACCGACCCTGCTATTCTGAGGTGTTTTTCGGATTTAAAAAAAAAAAAAAAAAAAAAAAGAAAAAAAAACCCTTAATTAAAAGAGCATATACGCATTCTGAAAACAGTCAGTTCATCAATGAAGAAATCAAATTCATAAAAAAAATTGCAGGCAGCTTTGGTTATCCTAACCATTTAATAAAAAAATGGGACACAGAAGTAATAAAGAAAATAAAAAAATAATGCTGTAGTAAATAAAAAAGAAGTCAAATATTTAAATGGTTTTCCTTACATTAAAAGTACTACCAATGAAATTAATAATATTTGTAAAAAGCATAACATTCAAATTGGAGGAAAAGTAAATACCATCAAAAATATAGGAATAAAAAATAATGAAAACATAAAAATGTTAGAAAAAAGCAGGTATTTACTCAATTCCTATTACTGAAAATCTGCCAATGGCTTATATAGGAAGTACCAAAAATAAGCTTAAACACAGATTAAAACAACACGTAAAAAACTGGCAGAAAAAAGAAGAAAAAACAGCACTTATTCAATACTGTCTGGATAACCAAAAATATCCTAAATTCGAAAATATAAAAATCATTTAAAGCTGTAAATCCGAAAAACACCTCAGAATAGCAGAGTCGGTAATGATTGAAAAAAATAGGACAAAAGTTTGCAACCATAATGACCCTAATAATTTGAGAAACAGCTGGAGAAATTTAATTAAAATTGAGCAAAAAAATGAAAAAGTTCGAAAAATGAGATCACTGACCAACAAGAGATGGCGCCACAACGCCCAAGAAGAAGCGATAGCCGATGACAGAAGCAGCCCGCGAGAACCACCGAAAATGCCCAGCTGACACGGTCCGTGCTAGTCGGAGCAAAATGTCCCCTCGAAGACGGTAAAGGAGTATTACCGAAAGTACTAGGGTTATGAATAAATATTGAAGTAAATGAGGATGCAGCAAAGGAAAAAACTCATTTGGTGATGAGGCAAAATAAATTCCAACGGGAAAAAAAAAAAAAGAAGTGGACCCGTGGCCAAATGAAAAACCCCAGTGCCGCATCCACATAACGGAAATATGAATTGAAAGCCAAGCCCCACGTGCGGTAAGTGTTCATCGAACTTTACCAACTAAAAGTGAAGTTCAAAAATGCAAAAAAATTAAGTTAAGGTACTCAGTTTTTCCTAAAACCTTGTCACATTTACCGTGACTTGCAGTTTCAATCTAGGCTTCTCACCTCCTTTTCTAATCTTTCCCTTGAAATAATTGAGTTGTTTTAGTATTTGAAGTGCAGGATAGTTAGCTAGTAACCTTTTACACTTACTTTATCTTTAAATATTAAGTTGAGGGAAAGAGTTCTTACTTGAACCTTGTCACATTTACCGTGACTTGCAGTTTCAATCTAGGCTTCTCACCTCCTTTTCTAATCTTTCCCTGGAAATAATAGAGTTGTTTTAGTATTTTAAGTGCAAGATAGTTAGCTAGTAACCTTGTTCATTTATTTGATATCTAAATATTAAATTGAGGGACTTAGTTTTTACTTGATCCTCGTGTCATTCACCAGAGTATGTATGGCTCTAAAGTGTAGGTTTCTGGTTAAACCTATAGATGGTTTGCTAACTCGTGTTTCTTTTCCGAGACTTTTCATCCTTGAGATTTGTAATTGTCTAAACTCTAAATTATATGAAGAGGGAATATCTTTCTATCATATTTAATTTTACTTATTTTTTTCTCCCGTTTAGTAGCTATTACGAACTCATAATACTATGGGAAAAACTTCCAAAATTAAAAGTTCTGTTCTCGGCAACTTCTTTTAAGAAAAACAAATGGCCACATTAAAATGTTGTTCGACATTACTTAGAGTGTGAAATACGAATTTCATGGAACTAGATCACGCAGTTTGCAAGCAACTGAAGCCAAAATATGTTTTACACGTAGGACAAGCGACGTTTCCCTTCAGTTATTTCATATCCCCCAACATTACGATAATGTTTTCTTTAATCGTAAGTTAAAAGGCGCAATGTGTAATTTATACCCCATTGAAAAAAATTAATACGCAGTATTAAAACAACGTAAAATTTCTTCTTTCGTGCAGGTAAAAGAGTCAAAATGTCGCCAGCTGCTGCCACTCATTTGCACAAGAACTTCCATTCTATGTATCTTAAAGGTCTTTGTCTAGTGCACCATCTCTCAGATACTTGGAAATATTCTAGTTGGATAATGCTTACCTAGGCATTCTGTTTCTAGCGATGATTCACTTTTCTCGCACGTTTCGGGTCTTCGTTGAAGCTATTGTCCTATTGTCCGTTGTATGTGCAGCTACCTTTCACATCCAACACACTGCTTACTTTGGGTAGATTCAGTAGATCTTCGCTTTAGGATTCAACAACCTCAATTTCTAGAATGCACGTAAAACTGAATCGTAGCCATTTCCGATCGATTTCTAAGTCGGAATATGAACTGCTAATATGAATTCATCTCTCAGATGTACAATATCTCAACAAAAGTTCTGCCAATTAACTAAACAAAAGTTGGGTCCACAAATTTCATTCCATAAGAGTGGTGGGAGGGTTATATTGCGGCCTAATGCATCAGAACCTTTTAATTTTTTTCGTTTATTGCGGATCATTTCGGTTTGAAGTTGCACTGATATAACATCTTTCACCAACCTTTGGAGGCTAAAGTCATACACGAGATTAACAATAGACCACCATCACACAGTGCAATAGACCAAATCCGCTTTAATTTTACTAATATTTGAAGACACGGATCAATTTGACTTTCGGAAAGGTTTATGAGCAAATATGGAAAGTAATGTTGATTAACAGCAAGTTGTACCAGGGAGGTTAGAATATTTCTGGAAATGTCCTGAGTCTCTTAACCGTGAAGCCGCAAAGTGTGGTAATTTGAGGTTGTTTACATGATACCCGTGTAGTTTCAACTGTGTGCATTTTGGAATTAAGTGGTTCTTGGTTGCAGAAATCGTATTAATATCAAACCAGAATTAATTACACTTCACACACGAGGGGTTTTTTTATTTTATTTTTTATCGGAGGTTTACCGACCACCGTGAGACACTCTGTGGGCTCTGATCATTTGTAGATGATTTTAGGAAGGGAGTGTCTGACCCCAGGTTATAGCGTCTAGAAGGCAAAGAATATAAACGCTTCGCGTGAAGAAGCTCAACTCTCGTAGAGATAATGTAAAACAGACGACAGCAGCGCCACCATGTAATGCGGCAGCAGATGCTCTGCGGGAAAGTTAACATTCAGGCGCAAAAAGCGTAGGAGACACGGGACGGGAAGCCTATTTCACGGAAAGGAAGCTAAGCTTCAGTAGCAAAACAAAGGAATGGGTTCCCACAAAACGTAAACATTAGGTACCCAGCAAAAACAGTCTTGCTGGGCCAGCACTGTCCGCCAATTTCCCAGTAGTAGCCATAATAATAAAAAAAAAAAAAAAAAAAAAAAAAAGCAAAGACAACCGCAGTTTCCCAAAGCTACAATTTTTTTTTCTACCCTTCCGAAGTTTGTAAATTAAACGCACTGCGCTGGGGAAATTTTCTCAACAGATCTGAAAAACATTCGTTCGAACCTGGGCCGTTGGCGTGATAGCTGAGCTCTCTACCGACCGGACTAATTTGTCACGTTCGAGTATATGCTTAAAGCTGTCTGTTTGGTATGCAATGTGTAATCGAATGCTTCCCTCTTTCATTTTACAATATTACGAGGTATTTTTCATAAAAGTCAGTTTCATATAATTGATAAATTAATTTTTTTCAACGTAACGATAGCTTTTTTCAGCAAACGTTGTTTTAATGGTTTTCCAGGATATTTGTTTCAAACGGTTTCAAATTTGTTCTTGTTATTCATCCACTCCATTCCATGAATTGTTATTCATGGGAATGGAGTGGGTGTATTTCATGGCTGTAATATAAACGCAGATCTAGATGAGAACAACAAAACCTTTGAACAAAACGCCAACACAAACAAGCGTTTATATTCTTTGAACACAAACACGCATGCTCAGTCTAACTCAGTCTGCTCGGCATCCTGCGGCATCAGCCTGTAATGTTGGCTTCTGTGTAGTAATTCTTTGCCGCATAATATAGTGGCGCTAGTTACGTCTCGCTGAGCCTTACCTTCTTATAGTTAGATATTCTTTGTAGAAGGTAAAGTGTGCCGAGCGCCTAGCACGCGTAATGATTAGCGTGGATACCGAAATTTGTCTCCTTCGTAGATGGCGCTGCGATCGCCTTCCTTCCCTCTTTCTTAATGTGAGCTAAGCGGGAAACTAAATTCGTGTTGCTTACAGTGAAAAGAGCGGCGATTTAGACGAAGACGTGTTATGTTTTAGAAGGAATGTGGATTACCTAAATATTGTATATAAGTTATACTTAGTTCATTATGCGGAAGAGAAATAACCATTGTTTTGTGCCAGGTTGCAATACTCAGTACAAAAACAGTAAGCTGTCGCTACAATACTCAGTACAAAAACAGTAAGCTGTCGTAAACAATGCGACAGTAAGCTGTCGCATTGTTTACCTCTCCACAAGGTAAACAATGAGGAAATATACACGAAAATACTGGATAGCACTATGATTCCGAAGTTCACATTAAAATGATTTGTGACTACAAAATATGCCAAACACTTTTCTTTTAAGAAATAATGCATCAAACCAAGTTTTATACGCCGATTATTTTCTTCATAAATATGGCCACTCCTTGATATCTGTTCCATAATTCAGGTATCGGTTATCTCTAGAATTTCCCTATCAGTTGCTAAATATTAATTTCTACGAGTACATATATAAATTATTATTAAAGGGACAGCATCAGCAGGTTCAGTAACTTAGCTTTCGAAGTGATATCTACAAAATTTGAATGCAGGCCCTAAATCTCAGCTTACCACTAGCCGCTACTGAGTGATATATTTAAATTTTCCAAATAGCACGACTTTACTTGGCACATCCACGCCATTTGTTATCGTTTTGGTAGGCATTCTTCGAGGAGGTTGCATATCAATTTAAATCATGTAGAATTCTATTGTAAATTAAATTGACGACGACGCTGCACTCTATGGAAGACTTAAGACATTTCACTGAACCGTAAAAGGTGTTTCCATAATCGTACACTTACATCCTAATTCAACCCCCTTGTTTGGGTTACATGCACATCGCTACACACATTCTCTGACACAGACACCGTCTGCAGCGCCGCGATGCGGCGTGGGACATATTTCGAACGCAGTTTTTGAGTTTTTTTTTTTTTTTGATTGGAGGTTTTAACGACCGCCGTGAGCAACTCAATGGGCTATAAGCAGTCGCCCGTCCCTAATTTAGTGTCACTGGTTCCAGGGAAGGGAGAGAGCCAGTGCCGTAAGACAAACACAACATCCATGCCTGACCGGGATTCGAACCCGGACCCCTTACGGACGAATGATCAGAGGCCAACGCCTTAGACCACTGCGCCACCGGGGCGGCATTTTTTTTTTGAGTTCGCACGGCACACTTCCCCTTTTAGACGCTATACCCAGGTCTTAAACAACCCTTAGAAATAGGAAGCTAGGAAATTTGGGCTACAGTGCTCGATAGGAAAGTGACACGGAAGCGAAGTAGAAAGGGGGAGGAGAGGAAGACGCCCTTATTTATTACCGGGGGACCAGTACCCGGCTCTGTGGGCTATAAGCAGTCACCCGTGCCTAATTTAGGGCCACTGGTTCCAGGGAAGGGAGAGAGTCAGCGCCGTAAGACAAACACAGCATCCATGCCTCACCGGGATTCAAACCCGGACTCGTCTCGGACGAATGATCAGAAGCCATCGCTTAGACCACTGCGCCACCGGGGCGGCGTGAAGTTTTCAATTTTAATGTTATGTTTTGCTTGAATGCACCCTAATGCTCGTGTACTTCAATTTAAAATAAATGTAAAAATGGGAAAGAGCCACAAAATAATTAGAATTTTATAAGTCCAGGGTTTTCTCACAGATCGGCAGCAAGTTACAATGAAAAATTAGAAATTTTTACTACGAAAGAATACGGTTCGGCCAACACAAAATGCATTGCAATAGACTTGAAAACCACCATCTTACACACACTTTAATGGCCGTCGCTCGCAGTTATAAACTTCACGCAAAGTTTACTGCTGCACCTAGCAAAGGCATCTCCAGATATGCTATTCTAACCTCCTTAGTTGCACCACAGTTAAGTTCATAACCCACAATTTTTTTCCTTGCATGGTTAATTAAAAAAATTAGAAAAAAAAGCAGAAAGTATTATTAATATTGAAAGAGAGGACAAATGACTACATGTTTGCACCCAATAAAGTATTTTTTTTTTTTTTTTTTTTTTGATTGGAGGTTTAACGACCACCGTGAGCAACTCAATGGGCTATAAGCAGTCGCCCGTCCCTAATTTAGGGTCACTGGTTCCAGGGAAGGGAGAGAGCCAGTGCCGTAAGACAAACACAACATCCATGCCTGACCGGGATTCGAACCCGGACCCCTTACGGACGAATGATCAGAGGCCAACGCCTTAGACCACTGCGCCACCGGGGCGGCCCCAATAAAGTATAGAGGACATGAGGTAAAAAAGCCTGCCTTCTAAAGGAAGGTCACTTTGTACAAGTTTATACATCTCTCACTTACCACCACACCACGGGGACCAAACCCCATGAACGTACCTACAGAGTATTGTGTACAGTATTTTTCATAAAACACTGTACACAATGTTTAATAATTAAACACATTTCGCTTTTATTTTCTTTAGAGGTTTAATCACCCCTACGAGCAACTCATAAGGCTATAAGCAGTCGCCTGTCCCATGTTTACGACTACTGGTTCCAGGGAAAGGGAGCAGCCAGTCACGTAAAATAAGACCACCACCAACATCTTATCCAAACATAATATTTCTATTCTTTTTAATGAAAAACGATTCTCATTAAAACTCATCACTACAAATGTTTTAGATGGTTAAAAAAAGCTAAATTATAGAAATGGTTCATACTGAATTAGTATTCCTGAAGTTCACTTGTCTTTTTGTGAGTAAAAATATATCTTCACACTAATCTGAAAACACTTAGCACTTGTTTTATTTACAAGTTCAATTACTGAAAATCTTACAGATACCTCAATACAATCTGTTCTGTTGCACACATAAACGCTTGTTGTTGTTTTTTATTCCAAATGCATCATTTAAGAACTCTGCATGCTGGGTACTACCTGCAAATAAGTCTGGATTAGAAATTAAAAAAATATGTAATTAATCATTATGTACTTTTTAAATTGTTTTATTGCATTGTTGATGAATTGTTCGATGAATTGCTCCCTCAGACTAATTGATAGGATGAGCCGATATTCTAATACAACTGTTAGAAGAAGCAAGGAAGAAATTAATTTGTGATAGCACCACATATTTTCATTAATTTTTGTTGAATCTCCAAAATACTGTCTGTGTGTGTGTGGGGGGGGGGGGGTAACTTCACTTCTATACAATGTACAGGACTTATGTCTTACAGAATTCCCAGACATTTTCATGATTTCTTGGGGCAAATCCATGTCACAGACATCTTACTCACCTAGTTGAGTAAAAATATTTCAGAAAAGGAAAACACACAACCACTAAAAATCATAACTTAAAATTCATGACTTTTTCTTGACTTCCTAAGTTTTTATTCAAATTTGCAACTGCTCGGTGACTTACCTGAGCCAGTAGACACTATGATATGGAAAATTATTGCAGTCAAGGGATTTTGCAGGAACTGCTTTCGGATATTGTGCTGAAACCAAATTGTTAATCCGAAACACTGGTCATCCAGAAGATACACTTGTTCTTCACAGAAACGTGACAATATTTAAATAAAAAAAACTGTCTGAAAATCATAGTTATGTTATTTATGGAGAGTTTGTTGCAAGGCATGTTCTGATCATATGAGGAACAATATGTTGCAGATCTCTAATTTGAAGCAAAAAGTCAATAGGGTGGACAAATATTTTGAGGCAGTTTGGCCATGTGAAAAGAATGAGTGATGAGGTACTACTGTAAGAGGATTTATTAAGCCCAAATGGTGGGAAAGAAAAATAAAGGAAGGCCAAGGAAATCATGGGAGAACCCGATTCAGGAATGCCTGCAAGAGAAAACGATAATGAGCACAAAATGTCTTGTGTAAGATGTGTAATGGATAACAATAAAGTTCAACATGTCAGCCAAAGATAACTGTAAATTGAGTTGTTTTATATATCAACAGTTAGGTTAAACACACCATCAGCTACTTTAGATTTTGGCAGCTGATCTGCCTTTGAGGAGTTAAGACTCTGAATCACAGATAACAGCTTAATGATATGCATGTAGGTAAGACACCCACTAGTATGTTTATATCCTCAAAACATCTTTTTCAAATGCAGTGCATATGATGCCATCTGTTTCTGAAGAAATGTTATTTGTACCAAGTTTGAAAAACAAAACTTGATGCAATTTTATTGCTTTTCAGTTTAAAAAATGGCAGATCCCACCATTTGTTAGAAAAATACATTGCTTTGTATCCATTTTTTTCTGCTAAAAGTGCTGTAATAACCAAATTTTTGCATTATGCACAATGATTGAAAAGTATCAATCTGTTGGTAACACGTACAGCCAAAAGGGATGCTCACGGCGTTTGAGCCCCTACTAGGAACACCATTTTGTGCCCATCTTCAATGCTTGCATCAAACTTTACCCAAAACTTAAAAAAACAAAAACATAATCACAGCCTGTATTTGCACCTAGTTTACAATTTGTACTCTTTCAAACAGCCTTTTTGTCTTTTCTTTTCCTGGAGCATTGGTGCTTATTGCTGGGATGCTTCCACCCAGTTGCTTTCCATAGGCAAGGTACAAACATAAAAAAAGTTGCACAATCTAACTGCTATTCAATAAAACAGAAGTGATGATTAACCAGTTGATAAGCCTCTGTAGGGCTCAATTAAGCATTTGTGGCGCATCCTCCAGAATAAAAAGTAAAACCTCAAATCAAATATTACGCCATGCTTTCATGAGAAAAATATATATTGTACATGTTCTCTGTGATTTTTGAGATAAATGTACAAAATAGCAAAAAGTAAGGTGTAAAAATAAATATAATGTTATATAGTTTAATTTATCTAAAATGAAATACAAAATGTTTCAAGATCATTAAGATTTAATTTTTGTTTCCAGTTTTAGTCATAAATCATCCCTTAATTATTGCAAATAATAATAATAATAATGGGGTGCAAATAAATATATAATGTTATATGGTTTAATTTATCTAAAATGAAATGCAAAATGTTTCAAGATCTTACAGATTTAATTTTTGCTTCCACTTTTAGTCATAAATCCTCCCTTAATTATTGCAAATAATAATAACAATAATAATAATGCATTATTATAATCATTAGGTTCAGAATTCCAAAACTGAAATTGTGCCCTATCAGCCAGTTGCACCCCCCCCTCCCCCGAATCACACTGGCTGCACTCCTGATGATGGCCATTAAATTTTTGTTGCACTTTTGGAGAAAACTTATAACAGAGTGCTTCTGTAGAAGTCCTTGAAAAATTATGGTGCATTTGGGAATGTACTTGAATGTGAAAGCAATGTATGTTGACAGTAAGGTACATGATGTTTTTATCAATTAGCTTTTAACTGGTGCAGGAGTGAGATAAAACTGTGTAATGTTATTGTTTAACATATTCATGCATGGATTCATGCACAATGACAAAATATGTCTTGGAATGACCATGTATGAGGGTTGCTGTCCACTGATGACATAGCACTATTATGAGAGTCAAAGCAGGTTGTGGCGTGTTATCTAGGGTGAGAAAAGTATGTGTGGAATTCAAATTAAATATAATTAAGGGAAAAACCAAAGTCATAATTTTTGAGTGAAGAACTAATTTTTGAGTGAAAAATTTTTGAGTGAGGTGGCATTGTGCTGAATGCAAGGTCCCTCAAACGGTACAGATTTAGATCAGGTAAATGAGTTAGGGTATCTAAGAAGCATATTTGGCAGATTAGATGGCGAAATTAGGAGGTAAGTGAATTCAGCTTTGAAAGTCATAGCTGTTGTAGGAGGGTTTCACAGGACTGATGGGTTCCTAAAATGGTCCCTAATGGCTGTGCACGAAAGTGTGATTGTTCCTACTGTACTGCAGAAGAGATATAGGAGTCATTTAAATGCTCGAGATTGTGTTACTCATGAAGGTTTATGGAAAGACATATTCTGGTCATGCACAGAGTGAAGATCTCTTACAGATGTTTAACACGAAGCAAAATTTTGTTCGTAGGGTAGCAACAAATATTTGAGATGGTTTGGGTGGAAGAATGAGAGGTGAGATGCAAATTTAGCCCAGCTGGCAGGTAAAAAGAGTGAGAAAAAATCATTGTAAATGGAGATACACCAACAATAAGTAAATTCTAGTTCTATCAGTTAAATGTTTAGTTGACAGATAGTCTTTCTTTGAGGAGCTAACCTCTGAATCTCAGAGAACAGCTTAATGATATGTATGCTAGAGAAAAAGATAATTAATGAGTATGAAGCACAAAAAATCTTGTGTGAAGTGCATGGTCAATATCAGTGAAGCTCAAGCTGTGCACCAAGATAACTATTAATTGAATTGAGGTGTTCAATAAATTAACATCAAGTAAAACCTGACAATATCTGTAACTACGATTTGGCAGATGATGTTGTTTTGAGTAGCTAACAGATGAATCTCAGTGAACAACTTAGTAATATGAATCTATGTATGTTATGCAAACCTGTTTTATAATACAGGGTGTTTACAAAGTCTCTTTACAACTTTGCACATATATTACAGATACACTTATTACAGATATGAGATAGACAAATGTGGTTGAGAACATAAGAGCAAAGACCAAAGTTTTTTCTACCTCATTACAAAAGCTCAATATGCGAACCATTTGTTGTGCATAGAACATCTAGCCAAAACTCGAGTACCAACCATGTGCACTGCAGCACGTCTTCAGTAATGGTCGAAATGGCATTGTTGATCCTCGATTTCAGGCCATCGATGTCCTGCACCTTTGTTCGATACATGATATCCTTCACATATCGCCATACAAAAAAGTCCAGAGGTGTGACATCCGGGGAACGGGGTGGCCGTGCAATTGGACCATCCCGTTCAATCTACCTGCCAGGGAATGTCGTGTTTAGAAAGTCCTGAACGTGCCGTCCCCAATGTGGTGGCGCACCATCCTGTTGGAATATCATGCTTGGCTGAAGGCCCTCAAACTGTGACACAGCATACTCACACAAAACATCCAGGTAAACATCTGTCATCACTGTTTTCTCACAGAAGAAAAATGGTCCAAGGACTCGGTTATGCATAACACCGCACCACACATTCCCTTTAGGACTGTCTCTCACAAGTTCCATAAATGCATGAGGATTTTCAGACCCCCAAATCCTGACATTGTGTCTGTTTAACTGTCTAGAGACATGAAAAGTTGCCTCATCCGTAAAACAAACATGAGTGAGAAACTCGGGATCTTCACTCAGTCTACCCAGCATCGTTACTACGAATTCTCTTCGTCGTGGTCTATCGTTTGCCTCAAGTGCTTGCAACAGTTGTACTTTGTATACATATAAGCGCAGATGTCTATGTAGCACCCTTTGTACCATGGACCGGGGCATTTGTAGTTCTCTGGCAGCGGAATGAATGGACTTCTTCGAGCTTTGTGAAAATGAATTTCGAACACATTCAATGTCTTCATTCAATGTTCGTGGGTGGCCACTACGATCTTGATCCAACATAGACCCAGTCTCTATGGATTTCTGGTGCCATTGTCGGATACTAAGATGAGATGGCGGGGTTTTCCCATACTTAGTCCGGAAATATCGTTGCGTTTGCGTATCAGATTCTGTTTCGATGAACCAAGCGACGCACTACACTCTCTTCTGAGAACCACATTTTTATGGAACAACACCTGCTACGTCAGTGAGGGACTAATAGCAAAAGATGATGTCAATTAAAACTTTGATATTTACAGTATATTATACAACAAATACCATGAACTTACATAGTACAGGGTGTCCGTAATAAATGTGCAAAGTTGTAAAGAGACTTTGTGGACACCCTGTATATCACATGCTATTAGGTCTTGATGTTTTCTGCCACATGTTGCTAAATCTTAATGTCTTGGTGAAATACTACGAGTTTATCTACCAGAAATGTTCATTTCATTTATGCAGATTTACTGTATCAGTCCCATATTAGTAGGAATAAACATTACTTAAGTACTGGGAAATCAAATAAGTTCATATTTGTACTATTATCAAAGACTTGTAGATAATTAAAAAAAAAAAAAAACTTACCTTCACTCCGCAAACTAGTTCTCATGTGTGATGTGGATACCTTGATGGTAACACGTTGTGTTCTTTGATGTAAAAAGAAATTAACTGCACTTCAACTTTGTTGTTCGTTTTGGAACTCCTGTCTTTAGAGGTGGCATTCAATGCATGAAAAAGATGGTAATTCAAGGAAGAGATGTCTGGGGGATATGCTATATGACACATTTCCCAGAAAAAATGCTGTAAGGTTTCCAGAGTCCTGTTTGCCACATGGCATCTGGTGTTGTCTTACAGGAACAGCACACCTTTCTGATTAACCAAGGCAGGTTCCTTGCAAATCGGTCATCCTGGACTTGTTGCAGCTGACAGTGCAGGTCCACCTGCTGTGATGATTTTCCCATGTGGAAGAAACTCATAATGCAGTATTCCCTTGACAGTTTACCACACACACACACACACACACATACACAAACAAAATCTCAGTGAGTGCAGAGGTGGCTTACAGGTGTGCGGCATTGATTCATTTTGTGACAACCTGCATTGGATACATTTTGTAATAACATATTGAACCCACTTCTGACTGCATGTGAGTACACAATTGAGAGGACTCCTCGTGCTGATGTGAGAGCAAAGACATGCATACAGCTAACCACTTCTGTTTGTTTTCATCTGACAAATGATGTGGGAAACAGAAACTTAGTCTGTATATATCTTTCCCTTTCCAGTCATCATGTAAATGTCAGCGAATGGATCCAGCAATTACACTGAACCTTGTAGAAAACTAATGACATGCTTGTGTGCCATTTTCCTAAGTGACAGTGTGCAGTCTGTCATCATTCAGCACATAAGGTCATCCACTGCATGAGGCATCATCCAACAATTCGTCACCAAAACAAAACTTCTGCAACCACTTTTGGGTGGTTTTCTCGCTTACCATGTTGGCCACAAATGCTGTGCATATCTGTTTCATTGTAAATATTGTGCTTGTGCCCAGTTTATACTTGTAGAACATACGTCCCCTTATTCCCATCTGAGAAGGCTCCATTTTGCGCAGAAACCATAGTCACAGCAGACACGTCACCTATCCTATTAATGACCACCTTCTAGCCTTGCAGCATCATGCGACAGTGACACATTCTGTCTCTCATTTTGCACATATGCCACCTTCTCTGTTTGCATGTGCAAAACGGCACAGAGTTTTTCGGTTTTACCTAACATTTTAAAAAGTTTCCCTCCTTCAATATTTCCTGCTGAAATGGGGCATATCTCATTTGCTATAAAACACAGTAAAACACCACTTGACTTGCAACAACATTGTACACGTATATATGTGCATCTGAGCAGACAAATATCAAAATTGCAAAAATATTTGCTAAAGAAATTAACATTTTGTAAGTTTTCTGAAATAAATGCAATTCTTAGGTAGCTTATGACTTCACATAATAATGAAAAAATAAAATAATGATCATAATATTTGAAGAACACAATCAAATACAATCCGATGAATGGAACTAAGTCTCACATGTCATTGCCTGAATAAACACTGTGATCTGATGGCAAGACTTTAAAAATTTTAATATTTTATGAAATTGTTATGGTGGAAACCTATGTATTCTGCTCCATTGGCCAAGTGGACAGAGATGTTGTTTTCTATTGGGTGTGGGTTCAAGTCCCAGATGAGACATGGATGGTGTGTTTATCATGTGCAGCACTGGCTCTCTCCTTTCCCTGGAACCAGCAGCCCCAAATTAGGGAAGGTGACTGCTTAGATTCCTTAAAGTTGCTTACAGTGGTCATTAAACATCAGAAAACAAGAAGTGATGAACAGTCAGGACAGATCAACCACAGAAATAAAACTTTTATTTCAAACAAAATAATTTAATTTCCAGAATATTTTATCCACTATATTACAGTACACGCATATTTAACACTTCCAACAACAAAGATACATGATTTTATGAAAATATTTCATAACAATCTTATTAATTAGTGAAAGCAGCAGAAAATTTTAGCAGAATGTACACTTTGCTCATTAAGTAGTTCATCTCTCATTGCTCATGGATAACAAGGCATTGATTGCTTGATCCTTATTACCATTACTATTCTCTAGAATACTAATAATCACTTCTTTTTCATATGAAGGAAACATCTCTTGCATCTGTCAAAAAAAAAAAAATTCAAAAACAACAATAATTGAAAACATACTGAAACATGAGAAGCATAGCAACATTAATTGATGATAAATACTGATTTCAGAAACTATGGTACTCTGCTATAAACAATTTCATGGTTCTATTAAAGGTTTCATTTACTATAGGTACAATGTTGCCATTATTAATTAATCATATTTATTTGCACAGTTTAAAGAGAACCCCTGGAGTTCTGGCATATTCAAGCATTGAAGCTTTTACAAAATAATGCAGTAGTCATATCTGGACTGTAAAAAAACTCTGTTAAACTATCACTTTTATACCTTAGAGTGTGTTTTGAATGATAAAGTACAGAGGATGTACTGAGTACTTCAGAATAACTATAAGTAAACAGGGAATACTATGAATAAGTTATCTTCTTGGTTTAGAGATTCACCTCATTCCTTATCTGACTAATTTTATAGCAATACATTGACATTCTAAATTCCATCAGTCTTTCAAAAGTTTTACTTCCTAATATTATACATAAATGTCAACAATTCTGTTGTTGCATTGTTTACTGTTTCTCACATTATTGTTAAAATGCTTTCAGGAAACGTTTATAATATAGAAATAAATAGATAATAAAAGTTTCAGAATGTTACTCACATTTGGTCATGGAGCATTCCAGGATATTGCAGAGTCCTTTGTAGTCCCTTTGTGACAAAATCTTCAAATGGTATGGTAAAAGCAGTAAATGAGTGTCACTCTTTTTGAGTCGTTATTTAAAAGATGATATTTAAGAACATTAAAATAACTAAATATTCCGAACCTTATGTTGAAGGGGAGTCGATCTGGTAAGAAATATCCTGTATTGATGAAAGCTCAATCTTTGTTTCCCGTAGCACCAAATTCCCATACTAGTTTCAACTACCATTTTGTAGTCTTCTTCAGTGGATAAAAATGATGTATTTCTCATCATTCTTGTTGTTCCTTGGCCACCTATCTCAAATCCACTGGCAGAGTCAAAAGTTCCACATCGGCAGAACCACCACGCATTCGGATTTTGGTTTGACTGCGCACCTCACGTAGTGTGTGTTTCTAATTGGAGCTTCCGAATTTGTTCCTGATTCTAATTCCTCAGGTGTCGCCATCTTTTTTTATGTCGATAGACTTATAATTTATCTTGTTTCTGTACTTTTTATTTCTATTCTGTTTTTTTTCTTTTTCTTTAAGGTATCTCCAAGCATATGGAAGATCCATTGGGTCGTTATAATTACAATTTGTCTCTCTAGTTTTTTCCATCATCACCACTTCCGACGTTAAAATTTGAGCCTTTGTTTTATGTGATGTTATTAATTTTGCTTCTGGCCAATCTGGACAGCCTCATTTTCAATGCAATGTTGAATTAAAGATGTTTTGTTCTCTTTTTTGTTCCAGTTGGAATAGAAATAAAAAGTACAGAAACAAGATAAATTCTAAGTCTATTGACACACAGAAGATGGTGACACCTGAGGAATTAGAATCGGGAACAAATTTGGATGCTCCAATCAGAAACATGCACGACGTGAGGTGCGCAGTCAAACCAAAATCCGAATGTGCGGTGTTCTGCCGACGTGGAACTTTTGACTCTGCCAGTGGATTTGAGATAGGTGGCCAAGGAACAACAAGAATGATGAGAAGTACATCATTTTTACCCACTGAAGAAGACTACAAAATGGTAGTTGAAACTAGTATGGGAATTTGGTGCTACGGGAAACGAAGATCGACTTTCTTCAATACAGGATATTTCTTACCAGATCGACTCCCCTTCAACATAATGTTCGGAATATTTAGTTATTTTAATGTTCTTAAATATCATCTTTTAAATAACGACTCAAAAAGAGTGATACTCATTTACTGCTTTTACCATACCATTTGAAGATTTTGTCACAAAGGGACTACAAAGGACTCTGCAATATCCTGGAATGCTCCATGACCAAATGTGAGTAACATTCTGAAACTTTTATTATCTATTTATTTCTATATTATAAACGTTTCCTGAAAGCATTTTAACAATAACGTGAGAAACAGTAAACAATGCAACAACAGAATTGTTGACATTTATGTATAATATGAATTATAACCACGTAAAAATTTCAACACATTGAAATGTTGATGAATTGATATAATTTACTTCCTAATGTTTGCTTGAAAAGTACATCTCATAATAAATCATTTTTTACAAAATGTCCTTTTTCTCTCACCCTCCACCCGCTTTCCCTCCCACCCTCCCTCCCACCAATCCACCCATCTCATAAATCATTTTTCGCAAAATGTCCTCTTTCTCTCTCCATCCGTCCGTCCGTCTGTCCTCCCTCCCACTATCAATCCATCCATCCATCCACCCACCCATCCATCCATCCATCCATCCAATCTATCTGCAGGGAGGTATTACTTCCTTGTTATTTAAATCTTGGGAGAACAATTTTTTTTAATAATTAAAACTTCCAGGATATCTTATATTCACCTCAGTGGTCAAATTTTGAAAAGAAAAAACAAACAAACTTTACAGGTCCATATAACAGAAGTTGGTATCTGCACTCATTTTTGCTGGTCTACAATGACGCCAATATTACTGAATTTAATATGCACACTGTATACGTTTTATTGCTCTTCTGCAAGATGTGGTACAATGAAGAATAAACTTTAATTTTAAATTAACCTAAATATTATAGTGCAAAATATTTTTCCACTGATCATAATTTGTATGTGAACAAATGAATATGTAAGTTACAAGTCAGTTAGTATTTTGGCAGATGCAAGGTTTAGTAACAGCTAAACCTTGCATCTGCTAAAATACTAACTGACTTGTAACTTACATATTTTTTTTTTCAACTGATTGAATCCATAGTGTCACTGCTAGAAGTAGATCAAATTATGCAATATCAGGGTTGTCTAGTAATGCCCTCATTAAGTCTGATACAGTTTCACTGTTCAGTTTGCTTCACCAGTTTGTTTTGATCTCCCTCATATTTCTAAATTCCTGTTCATACTCGGCTGATGTGTGCAACGGAAGTGTCCATTACAGCCAAAATGTTTCCATGCCCAACATGATACTGTGAATTTCTCTCTTCCCATGAAATAATTTACAGGGTTCTACATTGCAAGAGTACATTGACTTTGTAAAAGAAATCCACTCAACTTCTAACCTTGCTGTCTGAATTCTGAATTTCTGCAATATAGCATTATATTTATCAATCCGTGTCCTAATTTCTTCCTTTCAAAAGTTTGCTGCATTTGCTTGCACTGAAATGAGCATTACTGTACTTTTCTTAAAATATTCCAGTGGTGCAGTGCAAATTTTTATCAGCAACATGTTTGGTTGGCTGCTAAAGGGGCTGTCCATAAAGTACGTCCGAGATCACAGGGGGAGGTTCCTGACAACCGGACCAAATGTGACATGGGGTAGGTTTAGTAATTCGGACATTAAGCGGCAAAAACATAGTGGATGGTATGTCTTCGTTCTGTTTTCTCTTTTTTTTTTCATCTTCTAATAGTTAAAAAACAAGGAATGAAATATTTCATATTTCTGATGATGTTTAGCTAAATAAGAATGTTAAGTTCTCGTATTTGTACTACCAAATCTATCGCGTTTTGTAGATGGTATGGTTGGGAGGGTTGCAACCTTGAATGCGTGCTTTCATTTGTAGATCTTTATTTCAGAATGATAAAGTTCGGGTAGCATTTGGGAATAAAATAATGCCTAAATAATAAATATTTTCTGAAGAAAAAGTGTAAATATATGGAAGATTCCTTTAAATAATTACATGTTGGTTTTTTTCCATTTCTCGACAGACTTCTAAGAGCAGTTGTCAAAAATAAGGGGGTTGAGGGAATTAGGACATACTTTTTTGGGGGGGGTGTCAACAATCGGACAAAATGTGACATGGGGGAGTTTTAAAAAAGTAAAAAATCACAGACGTACTTTATGAACGACCCTAAATCTGTAGCTTTTTTTTAATCTTGCCTGGGGCTGCTTGCTTTTAACATAATTTACTTAGGGACTTTCCCTCACGAAAGCATAGACTACACAATTTTTTATCCGCTGGACTTCAGACAGAAGGAGAGAGAGACACATACACAGAAAAGATAGTAGTAACTACTAAGTTATTTGCTACCTACCATGAACAGAAAATATTTTGCAACTTCCCTTTACGGGAAAACTGCTTCAGCTTTTCTTGAAATAAATTATGTTACCTGAAAAAGTGACTGGCCCTTCGGACCACAGCCATTTTGATTTTGGTGAGCCTACTTGATTTTTAGTGGTATCCAAACCAGCGGAACATCAAAAACTTTGAATGCTGGTTTAACTTATTCTTCAGAACTTTTTTATGAAACAAGATTTCTTTTAGTGAATTCTGCTTCTTTATTCCATGACCTTTATTTACTTCCTTTTCTTTAAAACAATTAATTAATTATTAATGAAATCCCCCTGGTGGTCCAATGGTCTAAGTGCTGACTTATGACTATTCATCTGAGACGAGTTCAGATTCGAAAACCAGGGCGACACATGGATGGGGCGTTTGTCTTACGGCACTAGTTCTCTCCCTTTTCTGGAACCAGTGATCCTAAGTTAGGAATAGGCAACTGCTTATAGCCCATTGATTTGATCACAATAGTTGTTAACCCCCCCCCCCCTCACACACACACACACACAAAAAAACGCAGTTAGACCCATGCATAATGAGCTCGCATAAAAATTTTTTTTTTTTTTAAGGACTCTCGAACTTTGTAATATTCTCCCTTGTTATTTTAACTGCTTATTACGAACAATTTTTGGAGAAACTGCACATATTGATGTTCAGTGCAGTTATCAGTGAATAAAATAAATGACATTCACCCAGTTTTTTCACTGGAAAACAAGAAATTACCTACTATTGACAATAACAACCCCCATGGTTCTCCTTACAGATAGGTCAATTGGCATGAAAACAAGAATGTTTCAGTTGTTATTTTACTACCTCCCAGTTACCACTCCATACTTGTCAAGCATACACCTCCTAGGGAAGTGCTGTCTTTTATCCCCTCCTATTCATGCTTAAGAGGAAAGCAAAAACATATTCTCTCTCTGAACCAGCTGTTATAAATAGTTCTAAATCTCAAAAACTCCTCGCAGTTTAGACTGTTCCTTTCCTCATTAATTGTTCATTCCAGAACAGAACATAGAAACAATAAGAAAAATTTGAATTTGTTTGCGACCACAGCATTTGACAATCACAAAAACTGAAACGCTCTCCCTGTTTGTATTACTGTTTTCAATAAGGTGCATTTATTTTGTTTTTAAAATAACTACACAACTTCTAATTTACAAAACATAATTTACATAAAATTACTTAAGCTATGAATGAATTTTTTTATAATACTTTTATCATAAACACAATGGTTTGTGCTTTTATACATTTTACTGATTTTAGGAAACTATAATAGTATAAGCAAGGAGTAAAACATGAAACTCATACTTCTGTAATGTAAATTAAAATATGAGAATTTCAAATTATATTTGCCATCTCCACCATTTCAGTAAGCATTTCCTGTTTGGAAAAACTTTAGTTGAAAGTTTTGTGTTTTACTGCTTTGTTCCTAATAGTTACATATTTCTGCTCATTTCTCTCAGTACATAACAGCATGTACTAATGATCAACGAAACAATAGGTTTGATGCACAAAATCTTGTGATAGACACAAAGAAACGGGAGCAGTTTGTCACAAAAAAAAAAAAAAAATTACTTTATGTGGTTACTATATTAGCATACAGGATGAGATGATGATTGAACAAGAATGTTTACATATGAATGCAAATAGTCTGTGTATTCTGATGAGCTACTAATAAAAGAATGAGTAAACAGTACCTGCTTAATATCTTCCTCTGAAATTGGGGGGCGTGTTGGCAATGCATGGGGATGCACTGGAGTACCAGCCGCAGGATAAACCATGGGCAAAGGTCTAGCTAAATGATGAATGATCCAAGATATAATTAACAAAATTCACATGTATTATTAAATCATTTGCAGTTGTCCAAAATACATCATACAAACATCTCCCTATTCTAAAAAAAGTAACTGCCGCCGCCGCTGCTGCTGCTGTTCTAGAAATTTCGTGACACTCTTGCTTTCCTAGCTCGCAGCGCCAAACGTATTGAACACAAAAGTATGAAATTTACATCGTTTGTAGAGAATTGTTTGGAGAACACGCTGAAATAAACTGTTTCTCGATTCTAGTGATACTTCAAGAGCCATTGTATTTCAAAGTTAAGGTAAGCAAAAAAGTGCTATCAGGTCGCATTCCGGACACACTAACAGCAACAGAACCACGAAACTTCGTAGGCGTGTAGTGCCATGATTGAATGTTTGCACCTCATTGCCCTTTTTTTTTTATTTCAATTTAGTTTACGAGAAATTAAATTTCTAAATTTCACAAAATTCTCTATTTCGCAATGAGATCCATTTAAAAAAACGGATATATGGCATAAATCATAACGCATTGCAATTTTTACAGCATAAACTTACAACTATCGTCCCTTTTTTACAAAAAAAAAAAAAAAAAAAATTAAGAAAAAGTCATTTTCTGATTTTTAAGCATTTTTTAAAGACACAAAGGAAAGAAATGAAAGGCTTGTCTGTCTTTACGATAACCACAGAGGAACATTCTGGTCCTGTGACCTGCTGCCATGGTGACGCAGATAATTTGTTATGCATATGTTTTGTTGGTAAAGCTATCTCAGTTGTTTAAGGTGGACGTCAAGTAATTTTGCTTCCTATACTTCCAATGGAAAAAAATGTGTACACATTTTCTTCACAATTAATGCGTTTTCTCAAGGATGAAAATTTATTTGAACATCGATTAAAATAGCTTCATTTTATAACTTGGAATACTTAATATTTTCTAAAACATAACCATAATTATGTAATCCAACATTTGTTTGTCTACTGACGTCATCCAAGTACAGGTCGCGCCATCGTTTTTCTGGTTCCAACACCACCAATTAAAAGTTATTGATTTTTTATATAATTATAATTATGTTTCAGAAAATATTAAGTATACCAAGTTATAATATGAAGTTCTTTTAATCGATGTTCAAATTTTCATTCTTGGGAACACAATAATTGTGAAGGAAATGTGCACAAAAGTTTTTCCATTGGAAGCAAAATTACTTGACGTCCACCTTAACGGTTTACGGTTTACAGAAATGCTTTTCGGATTGCTTTTGTTTTCCTTAGTGGTAAATTTATTAAATGCTATAAGTTCAAACGACAAAAGTCCAACCTTCCAAAAATTAACGACAGTAAATAAAACTCTGAAATTTAGAAATAACAAGCCTTATTTGCTTAGACATGCAATAAAAATTGAAATGTATATGAATTTTCCAGTTTTTACATATTTCATGTGATATACTTGGAGATCGGGCTGCAGGGCCCGAGCGCTACTCTGGAAACGAGCGTAGCGAGCCCGGAGGTGCAGCCCCTAGTATTTAAAAAAAATGGCCATGGAACTGCATGGAAAAATAAAAACAATCCAACTATCTTCAACTATACAAGAGTACTGTAATTTCAAGTTGTTGTTTTTTATATGATTGTTAATTACCAATTAAATCAGATCCATCCAAGAAAATTTATTTCATTTCTTAAATCCATCCAAAACAATAAATTACATTTTTGCAGAACAGAAAATGTATTGCCCTTGTTGTGAAATACATATTATTAGAATGGAATCTACACTGCTGGCCACCCAAAATGCAACAACCAAGAAGGAACCATCTGATTGGCCTGAAATTCGCAGCATGCGTCCCCCGCGAGAGGACATGCAAACGATTAGCATTGAAGGGCATATGCAAATTATGTGCGCCCGGCACGCCACCGAGAAGCACTATATGAAGGGTGCACAGAAGGTGGGGTGTAAATAGTGGAAGTGTGTTGTGCTGGGAAGCTTCCTGATGCCTCATCGCAGAATGCGGCAGTCATTCCAGCGCGTTTCGGGGTTTGACAGAGGATGAATAGTGGCTTATCACGACAGCGGTTTATCGTACCGAGACATCGGCGCCCATGTGGGACGACATCCAGCCACAGTGAGGCGAGTATGGATTCAATGGGTGAAGGAGGGACGGACGGACCAACGTGAGCGATTGCCGCAGCCGCGGCACACCACCGAACAAGAGGACTGGCATGTTGTGCGGCGGGCATTGGCGGCTCACACAGCCACATCGCGAACGTTAGTGCAGGAATTAGGGTGTGTTATGCAACAACCTGTGTCAGCATGTGCCGTTAGACGTCATCTGCAGGAGCGGGGACTTGTCGCACGGCGCCCATTGCCCCGATTACCATTGACATTACACCACCAGTGAGTGCGGCGGCAGTGGGCCGTTGAACGCCGCACCTGGACTACGGAATGGCACGACATTGTCTTGTCCGAGGAATCCCGCTTCTGCCTGCAACACCACAATGGTCGGATCCACGTGTGGCAGCACCATGGCAAGGGACTGTATGATGCCTGCATTACGCATCGCCATACCGGTCTGTTGCCTGGCGTTATGGTTTGGGGCACAATTGGATATGACACCCGCACCCCTCTGGTACGCATTGCCGGCACACTCAAGAATCGCTGCTACATCTCCGAAGTTTTGGAGCCTGTAGTCCTCCCTTACCTGCAGGACCTGCCAGCGTGCCACGTTTCAACAGGACAATGCGCACCCACATGTGACACGCATAGTGCAACAATTCTTCACGGCCAACCAGGTGTCACTGATGTCGTGGCCCGCCTGTTTTCCCGATATGTCGCCCATCGAACACATTTGGTCGCTGATCGGCAACCGAGTGGCCCGGCAAGCACCACCCACGACTACACCTGATGAACTGTGGCAACGTGTGGAAGCAGCCTGGACCGACATACCCCAAGCCCACATCCAAAGCCTGTTTCGTACGTTGCCGCGGCGTGTAGCGGCCGTTATTGCCAGCCATAGGGGCCACACAAACTATTGATGTCTGCATGTCCCGCAAGTCGCACTGGCCTGTAAGCTCAATCGTTTCATCTTTGTATCTGTTGTTATGTGTCCAGTAAATCTGGCTTTGCTATCTCGTGTCCTTCTTGATGTTGCATTTTGGGTAGCCAGCAGCGTATCATTATACTGTTACTCCTTCCTGTTTTGAGGGAACATCTTTGTTAAACACTGTGAGTATTTAATGTACAAATACTGAACTTAATAACTAGTGGGGAAAATAAAATTCAATTCCTGGGTGTTAAGATTACCGTTAAGAAATATATTTTTGGATTAAAGTAATGACACAGTATTTTATACATTGTACTAGTTTTTTATGGAATATGGTAAAAGCTTTGCATGTTAAAGTCCAATGAACACTGAAATTATTTAATATTGTTTGGAAAGAAGAAGAAATTTTTATACAATTGGCAGAAAAGAATAATGATATCTATTTTTGTCAAAAAGCAAATGGCTTGAATGTGGTACTTACAAAAATGTTAAGCTGACATAACACCTTCTGAAGAAAATTTATGCAATAGATTATGAGAAACAGTGAAATTAAATGATATTCAGTTTGATTGAAGACAAATGAACCACAGATGCAATCTTCGCAATGAGACAGTTACAACAAAAAACATCTCAAAAGAACAGAAATTACTACTATTTAATTTTAGATCTGTAGCAAGCATATGATACAGTGCCACATGAAGTCCTATATTTGGCATTAAGAAATAAAGGAGTACCTAAAAAACTGGTAAGAGCTGTAAAAATAATCTCTGTCTGCGGTTCAGGGTTGACCTGTTTTATTTTGTTGTTGTTTTTGTACAAAACAAACTAACAGGAATACACCTACAAAAGTATGGGTCCTTTTCTAGAGCATCCTCCTCTAACATTAACACACTTGTCCCATCTCCATGCAACACTCTGTATTCCAGCCACGTAGAAGGGTTTGGGTTGCTGTCACTTTTTTCATTTTTTTATTTCGAAAGAAAAAAGCTAGCGCAAAGGCCATATTCAGCAAAAGAGCACTGAAACATATAAAAGTAATATACAAAGGTCATGACACTGTGGGGATGCCAATCCCAAGTCAACTGGAAGAAACAGCTGACTCAAATGCAGCTTAATATGTTAGTTGAGTAAAAAACCGATCTGACTGCATGCAGCTGAATATGTTAGTCGACTGGAAAACCTGCTAACTACATGCAGTTGAATGTTCCAGACCATTTGAGGAACCACCTGATCCCATGCAGTTGAATGTTCCAGACCATTTGAGGAACCACCTGATCCCATGCAGTTGAATGTTCCAGACCATTTGAGGAACCAGCTGATCCCATGCAGTTGAATGTTCCAGTGAACTGGAAGAACTAGTTGACTCACATAGTTGAATGTTCCAGTTCATTTGAGAAACCAGCTGACCTCATGCAGGTAAATATGCCAATCAACTGGGGAAAAAAGCTGACTCCATGCATTTGATATGCCAGTCAACTGGAAGAACCAGCTGATTACATGTAGCTGAATAAGCCAGTGAACTGTAAAAACCAGTTACCACCCTGCAGTTGAATATCTCAGTCAACTGGAAGAGTCAGTTGACTCCAAACAATTGAATATGTGGTATTGACCTTATGAAATACATACAAAGGTTTAGAAGACAAGCTTTATTTAAATTTACTACACACTCTCACAAGCACTTATGTGTACATCTCCAGATTCAATAGTCTGTCCTGCTCTCGTTGGAGCACATAAACAAACCCCCTTGCTGGTTACAGTTAGAAGGCAGTTACAGATAACTTACTCCACAGAATATCCTTGCGGCCACTAACATTCAAAATTATTGTCCTCAGATATGCTAGTTTCATTCAGGAAAAAAAAAAAAAATTATGTTGCTTAAAATAGAAGTGTTATTTGGAGAGAGTGTGCAGCAAAGCACATGGACAATAATAAAAATAGAATGGAAATATAATATGGTTAAAATCAATGTTCATTACAGACACTTGCTTTAATCAGTAGATGTGTTTTCCGAATTTCATGCTTTATATAGAACTGTTCCTTAAAGAACCATAATACCAAGTAAAGTAACATCATACAAATGCTTTACAACAAATCAAGTTCCATGTAAAAAATGCTGCGAAGTAGAAGATTTATGAAATAATTAAAATGAAAGTACCGTAATCTTTGGGCTAAGAGCTGCGGCTCTTACGTTACTAAAAGTGAAATTTTTCAGGTGTGCAGCCCTTATGCCAAATTTGTTTTCGATAAAACTGTTTCCTCCCTCCCCCCTTTTTTTTTCATGCAGATGCTCAGAAATTTTTTTCAAACCACGTCTTTTTTTTTTTTTCACAAACTTGACTGTGATAATGTTTCCCCCGCTTTCTACTCATGCGTTAGACACGTCTATTTAAACGATAACTCTGCTTTCCTGATGTTGGTTTAGAAGGGAAAGTGGGGGAGGACAGGAATGCCTGACTCAAATGCCCTTTGCATGGGGGAGTGGGGGATGGAATGGGAACATAAGCACACAGACGAGTAGCGTGACGTCCGAGGCTTCTGTGGATAGCATGCCCAGCGTATCTCTTTCGTTGGCTGCAGCATACATCATGCAGGAAGGTGCGATGCAACCAAGGAAAGGAATGCTGATTTTCACTGGGGTGGGGAGACCTGTTTAATAAGCACTTCACTGAACAAAAGCTTAAGAACATGAACAATGCAAAAGTCTGCCCCAGGATGATTCCATTAACAGATACCTATTCCAAACAATACTGGCTAGACGGAAAGACAAATTCTGTTCACTCTTATTGGTTAATCTGGCATGCGATACAGGTGTTTCTTGGCTCTGTGCTCCTGAGTTTTGCTTCGATTTTAATTTTTTTTTTTTAATTTTTTTTTTTTATTGACTGACGAAAGTGGAATTTGAAGGCTTCGGCTGAAAAAGAAAAAAGAAGGGAGAGCTTTCCCATTCATATAAAAGCGGAGCTCAACACAAAGGCTCAGTGCACAGTAAATGAAAGTAGGTCAAACCACTTGAAAGAGAGAAAGCGGCATCACTGTTTCGAAGTGTTGGCGGTCAGATCCGCGAACACGTGCGAGGCAGCTGGTAAAAGGAAGCGCAACATCATTCTAACAAAAACATCTGTAGATGAGAAAAAAGCATAACATAGAAGGAACATATTATTAAAGAAAACATTAATCGAAATCATTACAAGTGATAATTTATAAGTTAATTACTTCTAAGATGGATTCTATTGCGGTGAACAGAGAACCATCCTGTAGCAGACATACACATTGAATGGAATTTAGACAATTGTGCGGTTTTACGAGCAATGCGATACTCTAACGGGAGTCTTAAGATTAACTGTGATTTATATTGATTACATAAATGGTTTTGAGCATTTAATAAAGGCAAACAAATAAAATCATTAGCATGATTAATAAAAAATGTATAAATAAAAATGTTTGCCAGTATGAAAAAATAAGTGCATAAAGCAGATCGATATTGAGTTGCAGAATTAGCCTTTGAAGTATACATATAATAACGTTGGGTGTGACTTAATTCATAAAAATAAGGAAGATAATTTAGTTTTCTGAGCTGCACCACGACTTTACAGGTGCGGCCCTTACGGCAACTTTTGCTTCCAAAATTGCAAAATTTCTCACCTGCGGCTTTTAGTCCAAAAATTACGGTACTAATGCAATGCAAATGGAACTCACAAGAATTATTGGCATTAGCACAAATGTGTCCTGAAACCCTACACTTCTGAGATAAATCTGAGGCAACATCTGGAAAAGAGACATCAGGTTGTGATGCTAAATTATTATGAAAATAACTCCAGTTAGTCAAAAAAAAAAAAAAATCTCTACAAACTTACTTGAGTAATACGGTATTCCACCATACATTGGAGTAGGAACAACCATATATGGAGGCTGACCAACAGGTGCTGGACGAGCAGTGGAAGGCTGAAATAGTTGGGAATAATAAGCGATGGTAAATACATGCAACATAACTAAATTACAGAAGAAAACACATATATATTAATTTTTACCTTGTATGAAAACATCAGAAATATTTTCCCTTCTTCTCCTTCACCTTGACGACCAGAGAGTGGAATCCATTTCTCCACATAAGTGCCTTGAAATATTTCATCTGGTAAATTGTAATAGGTCCATGCTATTCGCTCATCAGGAACCACTGAGCGCTAGTAATAATAAAGTGAATTCTTTGATAAATTAGTAGACATAATACAATTAAAATTATAGTTATTTTTTTAATTTTTCAGTACATTGTAGCTCATACTACACTGTTCAACATAAAAAAATGCCACATCCTGAAGGAATTCACAAAATCATATGAAACTTGTAGACAAGTAGGTGGGAAAGAAATGATTTAATTTCTGATGGATTAAATGCAATGGGCGAGATGACAGTATGAGTTAGTAGACTATATGGCCGCTATGTTGGGCTATACATTCAGCAACACTGCATGGCATTGAGTGGAAAAGTCTCCGGATGGCATCTTGAGATGTGGTAGACCTGTGTTCACAATTCATCAATACTGCGAGGGGTCGTGCAGAGGCAATAAGTCGCCTGCCAATGAAGTCCCACACATTTTCTATTGGGGAGAAGAGTGGGGAACGCATTGCCCAGGCAGCAAGTACCTGGACACCTTGTAGGCACTATCTGCTGATGCTGGCAGAGCAAAGGCAGATGTCATCTTGTGGAAACTGGGCATTATGGACATCCATAGACTCCAACCCTGATTGGAAATTTTCAGTGGTAAACACTAAAGAAACCCGTAGTTTTTAACTTTTTTTCAGTAGTAAAAACCACAAAAATCTGTAGTTTTCAGCATTTTTTAGTAGTAATGAACAAAACTGTACTGCACATGGTAAAAACACCAAATTGCCAGAGTAGAAAAATGACAGCATACATTTTTTTTAAAAAGCGAATTTTTGCTTAAAAAACTGTCCATAAATTGAAGATATTTTGTGAAAAACACTAAATGGTTCCAATATTTTTTTTTCTAGTTTACCTTAAAAAATGCATGTTCCAACAGGAACCTTACCGTAAACATAGTAAGTGCCTACACAGACTGGAAGTTGTTCATGGTCATCTTCAAACTCCAAAGAGAAAGAAAAAAAACAAAAAAAAAAAACAAAAAAAAAAAACATGCACTTTTCCCCTCTCATGCACTTTCTCCCCTGTTCATGATCATCTTCAAACTCCAAAGAGAATGAAAAAAACCAAAAAAAAAAAAAAAAAAAAACATGCACTTTTCCCCCTCATGCACTTTCTCCCCTGTTCATGATCATCTTCAAACTCCAAAGAGAATGAAAAAAAACAAAAAAAAAACATGCACTTTCCCCCCTCTAATGTACAAAAAAAGTCATTCATTGCAGGAAAGAATTCTAGTACTACTCCCAGACTTTATGCAAAAATAAGAAAAATGAAGGCCTTTCCAAGATCTGGAAAGGGCTTCAGGACCTTTTTTGTTTGTTTGGAGGTTTAACGGCCACAGTGAGCAACACATTCGCAGCTATAATAAATCCCCCATCCCTAATTTAGGGCCACTGGTTCCAGAGAAGGGAGGGAGCCAGTGCCGTAAGACAAACACAACATCCATGCCTCACCGGGACCCTTCATGGACGAATGGTCATAAGCCAGCGCTTAGACCACTGCCCCACCATGGCGGCTTTTAGGACTCCATGGCCCGTGATAGCTCTGCATGTGGCCAGAGATGTTTAGACATCCAAAACATATTGAAAAATCACAGGAAAAAATGCAACAATATTGAAAACTTTCAATAAACACTCCAAAATGTTTACTGAAAGTTACAATCTAGAAAACACAAAAATAAACTTACGCACATTGTATAAAAGTTCCTTTTACTCAGATTTTCGATTTGTGCAGTATATCTGATGCTTTCCAAAATCTGTAATGGACCAACGATTTCCGTAGTGACTACGAAAAATCAGTATTACTTGGAGTCTCTGGATACCATGGAGATGTGACATCAAAATGGCAGCAGCTATATATCATCAACATATCGTTGTGCTGTCATTATACCTGCTATACATATGAGCAATGAATGGCTGTTGTAACTGATAACATCTCAAAGCATGACACCAAGATTAGGAGCTAACATATTGTTGTGCTGTCATTGTACTCGCTATTCATATGAGCAATGAATGGCTGTTGAAACTGACAACATCTCAAAGTATGACACCAGGATTATGAGCCATATGGCACTAAAGGTTAGTCCAGTGACCATGCTGTCTCCAGACTCTCAATCAGAAATCACTGGTGCTGAGACAGAAACAAGACTAAATACAACATGCTTCCACTCATCACATCATGCATGTCTGGTATGACACCAACGCTGCCACTGACACGCTGTAGCACATAAATTACTCAAAAAAAAAAAAAAAGGGACACATAATTACAAATTTTGCATGTCCTTTGGGACCCACATTTTATTTTGGATTTTTTTAACATGCCATTTGGCAAAAGTCAAATTTGCAAGGATTAGGGAATGAATGAAAACAGCCAGCGATGCACTGTCCATCAAGATTATGTAAATGTACAAATGTCCTGATTAATTTATTATACCTTTCGGCTCTTTTAATCAATATTGGAACAGTTAAAATTTAAAAAACAAACAAACTTACATTTAATGAGAGCACTGTGAACGATTATATTCTACTAAAAATTGTACGTCTACTTCAATGATTGCTTGTTAAAAGTAAAAAAACAAACTTCTGATAATTAACATAGCAATCAGACATCACTGAATTGACTGTAATTACTGTGTCACACATGAAATCAATCACATCAGAAAGATGCACTTGATTTCATGTGTGAAACAGTAATTGCAGTCAATTCAGTGATGTCTGATTGCTGTGTTAACTATCATGACGTATTAGCCATGTATTATGAGAATATTTCTTCCACTCTGTATGTCAAAAAAAAAAAAAAAAAAAAATGTTCAACAGTAGTCATCACACAGTTTCTTTGTTTTGAAAAATTAAAACCACTCTGGTGTTCTGAGTTGACTTAAATGCAATTTGTAATGATAATTGCGGATGGACTCTTCCAATTGAGTGGCAGCAACTACTCCAGTGACATAGTCCATCTGATGACGAACTAGGCTTTAGTTCGAAAATTTGACAACCAACTTTCATGAAAAATAACCTCTATAAGACCCGTAAAAAAGTTATTCCACAATTAAATGCAATGTTTTTGTGTAGTTCCATTATGATTTAGTTGAAAATGATAAAACTTAATACTGTCAGTACTTAATTTTTTTTTAAGATTGCTTGCAAAGAGCATAAATTAAAGTGTCGAACAATGTACATTACATTTACTTTTCATTTGCTTATGGAAGTATTGAATATTCATTATCTCTTGATTCTTTTGATTTCTTAAAAGGACCCAGAATATCTCACAAAGTACCCACTTTTTAAAAATCTGTGGGTCCCTAGGACCCAGTTTGATAACAATGCAATGACAGCTCAGATGACACCACTGCAGTCTTGAGTGAAGATGTGCTATGGTGGGTGGCAGTCATTGCAAAGGCTGGCTGGAGCACAAACCTGCCTCAGCCAAGCTGCAATTCACAGTCTGTGTCAATACAGAGATGTCTGTCTGTACACCTTGTTAAAAGTTTCCCATTTTCCACTGTGGACTGTGGGGCTGTACAGTTTGCTGTCTAATGCTGCATCAAGGTGTTTGGACACCCACCTACATTCACCACTCCCAAATGGCAATGCACATTATTACCTTTGTCCAACCATTGTCACCACATTCAGCTGACAGTAGTTGCATCCCAAAGCATTTCCACAATGATGTGATACAGAACCAACCAGCCAGATGTAGCCCTATAATGAAGCTTCTGGTAAAGGTGTCCACATGATGGTAGAATTCCCAAGTGTTCTTACTCCTTCCAAGTGCTTTTGCCACCAAGATCACTCCGGTGCAGTTGTCCTCCCACCCAGGTAAGGATGACAAAACTTAGCCATGCTGAGACATTTTGCTCTTTCACCTCCCTCACATAATTAGTTCACAACTGAAATCATTCACATAACCCAGTGATCGGCACTCACCCACAATTTGCGTGGCACTTTGACAAATACTTCCTGGTGTGGCATTTTTCATGTTGAGTAGTGTATATTAAGCACCAAAATGGCCTCATTCACAATCTAACATATTGGGAATTACTCGGAAAACTAAAAATTTGCACCATCCCAGAATAAGAATCAAAGTCCCACATTTCACTACAGTGCACTTGGACAACAATTGGTAGATCTAAACAGTGACTGGAATGTTACTTTTTAAAAGTAGCTAACTACCGCTACAACTACATTCTTGAAAAAATAGCTTGCTACAGCTATACCTACTTTTTCCATAAAGTAGCTAGCTGCATGCGTGCATGCATGCACACCACACACACACACACACACACACACACACACACACACATACATACATGAGCAGCGTAAACCTCTGTGCAGGGGTACAGTTGAGGCCTAGAAGAGCCTAGCGCCACCAGGCCACTTTTTTTCAAGGTCCGTCAGCACCAGGATACTTTTAACCTAACTGAATTGAAATTTTAAAATTCATTTATTCAATCATTGGCCGTCAAAATCAACATTAGGTAACAGGAAGGCACAGTGGAATTTTTATAGGGGTGCAGTCGAGATATACATATATGCATGTATATAGTATTTGATTTCAAAGTTTTGTTGGAGACCGATCTTCGGAGCACCAAGACACTTCTTTTTTTTCAAGACTGCACCACTGCTTATGTGCATGAGAACTAATACATTAGTGTCTGTCTGTCTATCTATCTATCTATCTATCTATCTATCTATCTAAGATGGAAAGACAGATGGGGGTGCAATATTTTACGGTTTGCCAGGGGTGCAGAAATGCCTAGTTATGCCTCTGATATTAGTCTCCACCTAACTAACAATATTTTGCCTCACATTACACAACTGCAGCACATCTTCATTCCTCATACGATCAGACAGTGTCTTGCCACAAACTTCCCATAAGTAATGCATCTCTTCCTGTGTTCAAACAACTCCTATGTTTCTTCTGCAATACCCAGGTTTCACTGCCATACATCACAGTAGGAACAATTACTTTCATACACAGCCATTCAGGATTCTCTTGAGAACCCATCATTCCTGTGAAAACCTCCTAAAGCAGCCATGACTTTCAATGAAGAATTCACTTGCCCACTAATTTCACCATCTAATTTGTTCTCTCTGTCAAACATGCTTCCTAAATACACAAACTCATTCACCTGGTCAATCACAGTGCCACTCAGACTTATCTTGCATTCAGTACTAACAGTTCCTCGCTTAAAAACCATAACTTTGGTTTTTTCCTCATTTATACTCAGTTTGAATTTCATCCAAACTTTGTGCATCCGGGACAACATACTCTGCAACTCACCTTTTCTCTCTGCCAACATGACTGTGTCATCAGAATACAGCAATCTGCACACAAGGATATTACCAAGACATAAGCTAGTATTGTCCATATTGGCAGCACGAATGCACACATCCATAAATATATTAAACAGCCATGATGGAGACATTACACAACTTAGTCTGGCTCCTGCACCAATAGAAACCCATTTCGATAAAACACCATTCACTCAGTGCCAGCTAGTTCTGTGTGACATTGGTGAAAAGACCCTAACTCACTGGGTTTTGTTTCAGAATCCTTAGGTTGAATGACCAACTGGAACCGTCAGATGTGGGCTAATCCCCCACACTGATGTTCTTACCTGATTAAAAATACACAAAGAAATATTAAAAATGACTCAAGTGTGGGATATGGTGGACCTACCACACTTGAGAAGGAGGGTCACCACGGAATCGACCAGGACTTTCTAAACGGCGTACGAGAAAGAGATCTTGGCTGAGTGAGTGTAAGATTGGTGATATAAATGGCAAGATGAATGAGGTGATTGAAGAGATGGATAAGTATAGACTGGATGTGCTGTGTGTAAGTGAAACCAAAAAGAAGGAAATTGGGGTAGAAGAAGTGAATGGAACGGTGAGTGTGTGGTCTGAAGTATTGAATAATGTGAGAGGAAGGGCTGGTGTAGGTGTGATTTTAAGAGAAAAGATGAAGAACAACTAGATTCACTATAGCTGCATAAGTGAGATAATTCTTTGGATTCATTTGAAAATGAAACTTCAGATAATAGTAATTGTTGTAGTGTATGCTCCTTGTGACTCAGAACCTTCTAATAGGAAGATTTCTGGAATGAGCTAAAAGCTGTTTTGAGCCAGTTTGGTTCTAAAGGGAAAGTTATAATAGCAGGGGATTTCAATGCTAGAGTAGGTAGGTGTGCAGAATGTGATTTCTGACAATGTTCTGGGTAAGTTTAATGATCCTTGTATGAATGATAATGGTGAAAGATTAACCGAACTCTGCATTGAGAATGGTTTGTGTGTATCTGATATGTTTTTCAAATACAAGTATATCCACACATATACTTGGGAAAATCGTACTCTTGGTCAAAAGAGTGTGACAGATTTTGTTGTCTATGATCAGCAACTGAAACACTTAGTTGTTGACACTGGTGTGATGAGAGGTGCGGATGTTGGTTCTGATCATCACTTGGTAGTGTAACGAGTGAAACTGAATGTTGGTTGGAGGAAAAGGAATAGGAAGAGGCCCAGGATGGAAAGAATAAAGGTTGAAAGGCTCCCTGAATACCATCAGCGTTATTCTCACTTACGACTGAAGGAGCTATAAAGTCTTGTGAGAAGGATGTAGAAAAGAAGTGGGAATGTTTTAAGAACTGTGTTGTCACTGCTGCTGAAGAGTTCTGTGGCACCACAATAGTGGGTAATAATAGAAGTGATGCTTCGTGTAATAGGGAGATTGAAGAGGCAGTAAAAAGAAAGAAGGACGTCTATTTGGGAATAATGCAAGGTAGAGTTTCTGTGGATGAATATTGCTGTAAGAAGCGTGAAGTTGCTAAGCTGGTTCACCAGAGTAAGGCAAAAGATAGGAAGGAGAAGGTGGAAAGGCATGAATTGGCGTTTTGGAAGGATAGAAAGACTTTCTGGAAGTACATGAGAATCAAGAAAAATAGGGAAAACAAAGTTGTAAGCTGTGTAAAGAATAGGATCGGGGAAATGATGTGTGAGCCCAATGAGTTAAGTGAAAGATGGGGTGAATACTTCTGTGAGTTATTAGATCAGGAAAGCAAAGGTGATTCAGAGGCAGAAGCAGATGATGTCATAGTGTAGGATGGAAGCACAGGAGGGATCTCAAGAGAAGAGGTGTGCAAAGCTCTAAAATCTCTTCAGAATGGTAAGGCTCAAGGAGTTGATGACATAACTGCCGAGATGTTGAAATATGGTGGTGACCCTGTAATTGACTGGTTAACTGAAATTTGCCAATTGTGCTGGGAGTTAGGAATGGTTCCTCGGGATTGGAAGGATACTATCATGGTTCCCTTGTATAAGAGAAAAGGTGATCAGACTGACTGCAAGAACTATCATGGTATTAGTCTACTGAGTGTACCAAGGAAAGTGTTTGGTAAGGTCATTATTGAAAAAGTACGGAGTCTTACATCAGAGAAAGTGTGGGATGTTCAGAGTGGTTTTATGCCTGGTAAAGGCTGTACTAACCAAATTTTTGCATTACGCAAAATGATTGAAAAGTATCTGGCTGTTGGTAAGTAAATTTTTGCTTCCTTAAAAGTATCTGGCTGTTGGTAAGTAAATTTTTGCTTCCTTAAAAGTATCTGGCTGTTGGTAAGTAAATTTTTGCTTCCTTAAAAGTATCTGGCTGTTGGTAAGTAAATTTTTGCTTCCTTCATAGATTTAGAGAAAGCTGATGGCCGAGTAAATAGAACACTTTTGTGGAAGGTATTGAATGAATATGGTGTTACTGGGAATCTACTTAACAATGTAAAAGCCATGTATGCTGACAGTAGAGCTTGTGTACGAGTAAATGGTGTTTTATCAAAATTGTTTTCTATTGGTGCAGGAGTCAGACAAGGTTGTGTAATGTCCCCATGGCTGTTTAATATATTTATGGATGTGTGCATGCCTAATGCCAAAATAGATAATTCTGGTTTATGTCTTGGTGATATCCGTGTGTGCAGATTGCTGTATGCTGATTACACTGTCCTGTTGGCAGAAAGCAAAAGTGAGTTGCAGAGTATGTTGTCTCGGATGTACAAAGTTTGCATGAAATTCAAACTGAGTATAAATAAGGGAAAAACCAAAGTTATGGTTTTTGAGAGAGGAACTGGTAGTACTGAATGTAATATATGTCTAAATGGCACAGTGATTGACCAGGCGAATGAGTTTCTGTATTTAGGAAGCATGTTTGACAGAGAGAACAAATTAGATGGTGAAATTAGTAGGCAAGTGAATTCTTCATTGAAAATCATGGCTGCTTTGGGAGGGTTTTACAGGAATGATGGGTTCTCAAAAGAGTCCCGCATAGCTGTATATGAAAGTGTAATTGTTCCTACTCTGATGCGTGACAGTGAAATCTGGGTACTACAGAAGAAACAGAAGTTGTTTGTGTGCTGGAGAAATGCGTTACTTAGGTTTGTGGCAAGACATGTTCTGATTGTGTGAGGAATGAAGATGTGTTGCAGTTGTGTAATGTGAAGCAAAATGTTGTTAGAAAGGTGGAGACTAATATGCTTCAGAGGTTTGGCCATGTTGAAAGAATGAGTGATGAGATGTTTACTACGAAAATCTTTTTAGCCCAAATGGCAGGAAGGAAAGGTAGAGGAAGGCCAAGGAAATCACGGGAAGATCAGATTCAGGAGTGTCTGCATGAGAAAAAGATTACGAGTATGCAGTATAGAAGAACTTGTGTATGGCGTGTAATGGATGTCAGTGAAGCCCGAGTTGTATGTCAAGATCGCTGTAAATGGAGAAGTTAGATACGGCAACAGTAGGTAAAAATTATCTGGTAGTTTGTATTTCTTTGTGGAGCTAACCTCTGAAAATCAGAGAACAGCTTGTGAATGTATGTATGTATGTATGTATGTACCATTCACTCGTACACAAGCTCTACTGCCAGCATACATGGCTTTTACACTATTAAGTAGATTTCCAGTAACACTATATTTATTCAGTACCTTCCACATAAGTATCCTATTTACTCAGTAATAAGTTTTCTCTAAATCTATGAAGGCAGCAAAAACTTTCTTACCAACACCCAGATATTATTTGATCATCTCGTGTAATGCAAAAATTTCATTAATGCAGCCTTTACCAGGCATGACAGCACTCTGATCATCCCCCACTTTCTCTGGTGTAAGACCTCATACCTTTTCAATAATGACCTTACCAAACACTTCCCCTGGCACACTCAGTAAACTAATGCCATGATAGTTCTTGCAGTCAGTAGGATCACCTTTTCCCTTATACAAGGAACAATGACAGCATCCCTCCAATCTCAAGGGACCATTCCCAAGTCCCAGCGCAACTGGCAAATTTCAGTTAACTCATCAATTACAGTCACCACTATATTTTAACATCTAGCAATTATGCTGTTTACTCCCAGAGCCTTACAATTCTGAAGAGCTTTTAGAGCTTTACATACATCTTCTCTTGAGATCCATCCTGTGCTTCCATCTCTCACTGTGACATCATCTGCCTCAGAATCACCTTTGCTTTCTTGATCTAATAACTCACATAAGTATTTACCCCATCTTTCACTTAACTCCTATATTATTTTTCCAATCCTATTCTTCACACAAATCGAAACTTTATTTCTCCTATTTTTCCTGTGTCTCATTCACTTCCAGAAAGTTTTTCTATCTTTCCAAAAAGCCAATTAATGCCTTTCCACCTTTTCCTTACGATCTTTTGTCTTACTGTGGTGAAACAGCTTAGCTGCCTCATGCTTCTTACAGCAATATTCATCCTCAGAAACTCTACCTTGCAACATCCCCAAATACGCTTCCTTCTTTCTCTTTATTGCTTCTTTAAATCTCACTGTTCCACCAAGCATCACCTCTAATGTTACCCACTTTTGTGGTGCCCACAGATTTCTTCAGTGTTAGAAACAACACACACTACTTCCCATGGCTACTTTTCCTACATTTAGTCTTAAGTTTAAAGTGCGAATTTTGAAGATAATCTTTATATGTACATTCTTGTATATGGCATTCAGAACTAAATACCAAGGTAAATTTCATAAATAATTTATCTTTGTATTTACCACTTAGCTCTGATCATCATATGTAGCACATTTTATCACATTCAGAGGCTTATATTCCAGGCCAGATGATATGCCCAGGGAATTCAAATAAAAACACAATAAACAAGTGTCTGCAAATCCAGTTTTCTAATATGAGAATCAATCTTCCTATCAAATGTTATCAATACAGTTGCTAGCTCGATTATCTTGTATGCACTGTCTTCTCAGGCTGACTGAGAACAAACATTTCCCTGTAAATAGCATAAAGTAATGAAGATGGTAATACTTTATGGTTAACAGTTTGGCTGAATTTCACACTGTAAGTCAAGTCAGGCACATGGCTGTGTAAGCAGGGAACACTTAACTTTCCTGTTTCAGCCAATATTATTCCCAGAAATCTCAAAATGTCACATGTTTTGAATAATTTTGTTTCTGTTTTTTGTTTTTTTTTAAAGTAGCATGATTTGTAGCGTAATTTTTCGCTACAAGCTACTTTATTTTGTAGGGTGCTACTGATACAACTGCATTTTTTCTATTTGCAGCAATGCTAGATGCCATGCTACTGTACATATAGCATGCTACAGTAGCAGCCCTATATCCAATCATTGGATCTAAGTTGATGTTTGCTCCCAGTTGTTACAATTTGCGAGGTTTTTTTTTTTTTTTTTTTTTTTTTTTTTTATGAGTTCTCTCCACATGGTTGACAGCTGCAGATGGCATTACTATGCATAATATGAGTCTCACATAAAAATCAGTTAAGAACAAAACTGATGCCCAAACCATAGATGGAAAGTATCTGATAAAAAGAAAAACAATAGTGACATGAAAGAGAATATTGTTTAAATTTCTGGCATGTATGTGACTCAAAAAATGTTTGCTTCCCTCTTTGTTTCTCAGAGATTACTGAAAAGCTGAGATTTGGTTTGCAGGCACTTATGAATTTATTTAAAAACCCTTTTTACTTGGAGGGGGGAGGGGGCAAGAGAATTGCATTCTTTGACAGCAAAATTTTTTGAGGTCTGTCTGACTGAGAACAAACTCTTTCATTGCTCAAGTAACCTCATCATTATCCTTACATGTTTGATGAACATGGCAAGCACAGGGAAATGAAACGATGTCTCACTGCCAGTCATAATTCAAGGAAGAAAGCCACCCTCATTTTTCTCATGCCAGTAACTTAGAAGGAATACCCTCCCTCTTAAGAATGAGATATCTTTCAAAAAAGAAGAAAAAAACAAAACATGCAGAAAGTTTTGAAGCAGGCATTCCTCATCAATCACACGATAATCTTTTCAGATGGTATCATAAGTATTTCCATTACAGTAGTTCAGCATTCCCTTGTTGCATCATCCTATTACGCTTCATGATAGTACCCTCTCTGTGAACATTTTACCGACACCTGAGAATATTACTAACTTTTCTTAGTTATTCAGTAACTTTATAACTGAACTGCTTTTTGTTTTATAAAAAATTCAAAAAAATTTTAGGTGTTAATAACAGTTCCATTAAAGCATGCTTCACACGATATGTTGTTTAACCCCAGATGTGTTGAACTATGTGAACAATTGAGACCAAGATAGATAACTAGATGGAAAAGAATAGGTCTTTTTTTTTTATCACAAAAAATTTTCAAGACAAAAAAAAAAAAAAAAAAAAAAAAACTAATGCTGCAAATTTGATTATTATAAATAACCTCCTAAAAACCATTTCTGTATTTCAAATACCAGTCTTAAACTTCATTACTAGACACAATACTCTCAGTTTTAAATAAACTTCATTACTCTAGACACAAAACAATCACATTCTGCTCACATTATTATTAACAATGGACATAAGAGTTTTCTCACAAAAAGGAATGATACTAAAAAGTAGATAAGAAAAGTTTCATTGCTCTTACCTCATCATATATTTCAACAGAAATAGTTTTTATGCCCTGTGGTATGTATCTGAAAAAAAAAAAATAAGTCATCTGATATTATTATGACTTTAGTTTATTTCTTTACTGATAAAGAATTAACAGAGCATGATTGTTAAAAATACTTATAAATTTTTCTACTTAACTATTAATCTGAAAACATTTAATAAATAACATTTAATTTAAATTGAGGAACTTTCAGTTTTTGATTAAAGTTTTCAGATATCATTTAAAAATTGGAAAATAAACTTGCATAATTTTTTAAGGTGTAAATATAAAAACAGTATTAAAAACTATTCTGCACATGCAAATTGTGTTATCAAAAAGACGAAGGTGGTCCAATCCTCACAACATTCACGGAAGGTAAATAGTACTGCTGAAAGTGATTCCCCAAGAACGTGACAAAATGCTTCAATAAATGTACAAGTTGCAAACAAACAACATCAAATCACTGAAGAATGAGAATCCTTGTGATAAAAACTGCTATTAAAGCAAAAATATTTAGATCAAACACAAAAGACAGAGATAAAAATGATAACTGAAGCTAAAACAGGTAAAGGATGGTACTGAAAATGGTGATGAGACAAGAAAATCAAGATTGAAGAAATTGGAAGGTCAACTTCAAACAATAGACTCCAATACATCACAACCTGGACTGGTACATCATAATAGTCCTATGCATTTTGGCACTGATTCATTATACAATTACATCTTAGGAATTGTTATCAGTAGTACAATTTACCTTCACAGACAGGCTCAACCACCATCTTTTAATTTAAAGAAGCATTCTGAATTTTGTATTTTGTTTCCAAACTCCTGAGTATTTCACTGTTTTTTCACGTAACTATTTTGTTAGAAGTTTTGAAAATTGTATCAAACTTGGAGCAGGAATCGAACACAATCTTCCAATTTCTGTTCCAGTGTGATACTGTTACACAACCTAGGACAAAGAATTTCCATGCAACTGAAGCTTAGGAATCTGAACAAACTTCAGATTTGTGCTAGTTGAAGCATCCTGATGCATTCTTATAGTGATGACCGTACTGCAGGGCTCTTTGTGCAGTACAGTTAACATACTCCAAGAAAAAAAAAAAATAAGGGGTGACTTTAGAGGTAGCTGATGAAATGGTTACACTTGAATGCAGCTTCAGTGCTAACAACTGTAGGGGGTTCTGGGCGCTGTGTATCTTAGCATGTTTCAAAAGAAACTGTGAGATGACTTTTTTTTTTTTTTTTTGATTGGAGGTTTAACGACTACCGTGAGCAACTCAATGGGCTATAAGCAGTCGCCCGTCCCTAATTTAGGGCCACTGGTTCCAGGGAAGGGAGAGAGCCAGTGCCGTAAGACAAACACAACATCCATGCCTGACCGGGATCCAAACCCGGACCCCTTACGGACGAATGATCAGAAGCCAGCGCCTTAGACCACTGCGCCACCGGGGCGGCAGAGAGATGGCTTCAGTGACTGGTTGATGTAATGGCTATACTTGAATGGCTTCACTTCCAAGAACTGGATGCTGTGTCACTATACTCTACAGCAGTGGTTCTAAATAGGAGACCTGCAAAAGGTGTCAGTCTGGCCCACGATAAAAAATTAAACCGAAAAAAATGTATAAAATCCACAGGCAAAAAAAAAAAAAAAAAAATGTTTATCAATATTTATAATATGAAACAGTCACTATTTTTGTTTGACTTACTTCTGTGATTGTGTTAAAAGGTTTCAGTATGCGCATTCACATGTGACAAATCATAAATGTAATTCGGTAGTTTTCTGCAGGATTCTTTGATGCTCCTATGAAATCCTTTGCTAGGAAGTCACAGGAGATTATTTTCCCAAATCTTTCTCCTACATTATTTGCCCACATTAAATTACACAAAGCTAATGCTCCAATTAGACCTCTTGTGGAAAATACTCACTCTCCTGCTTGTAACCTGGAAAAAAGTCTTGCCAAAAAATTCAACATTACAACTAATAACCACCCATTCAATATCCCATCCACTGCTGAATTCATTTCTAGACTTCCAAACTCCATTGATGGTCATGCAAGTATGTTTACACTGGATGTTGAATCACTTTTTCCTTCTGTGCCTCAATTTGAAGCACACATGCTACTCATTCATAAATTCAAAGAACAATTCCCCATGGACAGCACTTTAATCAAGGATTTGTATGATTGCCTGCATTCTCTTCGCCAACACAGTTTTTTCGTTTATAATAATCAATGCTATCAACAAAACCAAGGAAAACCAGTTTCTATGGGGTCACCTCTTTCCCCACTTTTGGCTGAAGTGTACCTGAAAAATATTTTGGGCAATCAATAGTGATGAAACATGATCAACAACCTACCTTATGGCTCCGTTATGTCGACGATATTTTTGTCATCTGGCCTCATCCTAAAAAAGATCTATTGCAACTCACAAATTTAATCACTGAAAAATTCCTGTCCATTAGATTCACTATTAATGAAGAAATTGATGGCAAAATAGATTTCTTGGATGACAGCATCTCTAAAAATAATAATCTTCTATCCACTTCAGTCTATGGAAAACCAGTTTCTGCCAATAGCATTATTCCTTTTCACCAATATCTCTCAAGTCTCTCATTCATCAAGCTCATTTGGTTTGTAACACTGAAGTTAATCTAAAAAATGAATTAGCCAACATCTGCTTCATCACTGCTCAACATGGCTTTCTCCCACACCTGGTTTCTAAATTAATTCAAAATGCTAAGAAAAAAACAGTTGTTGCTCTACAACCTGTTTCTCCAAAAAAGGAACTAATGTTTGCTGGTTCTATCCCTTACCATAAACTTTCTGCCTACAAGCTCATCAGTATCTTCAAAAGAAAAGGATATAGACTTGCCATTCATTCTTCTTCTATTTCTGTTATCCTCCGTAATGACAGAGACCCAAGACCTCCAATTTCTTTGCCTGGAGTATATAAAATTCTGATCAAGACTAACGTTGGATTTATTGCATACATAGGAAGTTCATTCCAGAAAATTCTCTCAAGACTTCAGGAACACAAATCTGATGTGAAATTTGGGAAACCTTCCTCTTCCTTGTCTCTACTTACCATGGCTGACACTTCTGCTATTCCACTTTGGTCCGATACAAAAAAGTTGGCTCCCTTCCAAAATCGGTATGCTCTGAGGTTTAGAGAAAGTTTAGAAATTTTATTTTCCAAAAATTTCAACTATGAGCTCCCCATTTTCGTTCCATACATCTGGAAATCCCTCATTGCATCACATCACCCAGAGTTACCATTACAAAACTTATATTTTCAATCTGGCAATGAAACCAATCGTAGTCGCACTGATGAAGGCCATAGTAATGGCTGAAATATATTTGCCTGAAAACTTTTATACTAACTTAGCATGTTCTACATTACCATCCTTTTAATTGTTTGTCAGTTACGTGCATCGCCTACCACTCTTTTATACTCTTGTCATAATTTACACTAATAGACGGAATCACAACTTCAAATTTGTAATGGAAATATGGGTTAACAGTGACTGGACAGAGAAGTATTTATTTTTTTTATCACAGAGAAAAGGGGCTATTCCTTTATGCCTAGCATGCAAGGAAACTGTGTCTGAATGCAAAGAATACAAAGTGAGGTGCCACACTGGGACTAAATATGCTAGTTTTAATCAGAAGTTTCCCCAGGATCGGACAGCCTGAAAACTGACATATCTTCTTTTAATAAACAAAGACATCGCTCTTTCCACATTTAGCAATGCACAGCAACGGAAAAATTGTTATTTGGCCGTCGCCGAGGAATTGAATCCCGGATCTCTCGATATCTAGCCAAGCGTGTTAGCCTTACACCATGGTGGCCAACAATTCATGGCGCTATGTGCGTTTTTCTGTCAGCATCTGACATTATAAATCCATAAGATGCGCTCAGCAACTGAGACGTCTCCATCTGGTAGGCGTTAACGGCACTTGCTATATATTAATTATAGCAGTTAAATCCAAAGGGCGAGATCCAAAGTGAAAATCCACCATATACGTGGCGTCAGTGAATAAACAAAGACATCGCTCTTTCCATATTTAGCAACACGCAGCAACCGAACATTTTTTATTCGGCTGCCGCCGGAGACGCCACATATTTGAAGATATTATTTTTTTATTCACTGACGCCATGTATTTGGAGGTTTTCACTTTGGATATCATCCTTTGGATTTAACTGCTATAATTAATATATAGCCAGTGCCGTTAAGGCCCACCAGATGGAGACGTCTCAGTAGCTGAAACCATCTTATGGATTTATAATGTCAGATGCTGACAAAAACGCACATAGCGCCGTGAATTGTTGGCCACCATGGTGTAAGGCTAATGCGCTCGGCTAGATATCAAAAGATCTGGGATTCAATTCCCCTGTGCATTGCTAAACATGGAAAGAGCGATGTCTTTGTTTATTCACTGATGACACGTATTTGGAGGATTTTCATATCTTCTTTAAGTGGAAATTATTTGAAATCATCTCTTGTAATTTTACGTTAATACAAGTAACTAATTTTGGAAATTTGTTCCATTTTTTTTACTTGCCCTCTATGTAAGGTTTATTTTGTAATTTTCATATTACCTTGAATAAATCTTAAAATAAAAAGCTGCAGGGACTTGGGTGCTCTATCAGTATACTTCACAGGAAACTGAAAGATGGCTTCAGTGCTAATAAACAATAAGGCCCTGGGTGCTGTGTCAGCAAACTCCACAGGAAACTGAAAGATGGCTCCAGTGCCAATAAACAATAAGGCCTTGGGTGCTGTGTTGCTTAGCATACTCCAGAAGAACCTGAGATATGGCTTCAGTGATTAGCTGATATAATAGCTATATATATTTGTCTGTCTGCCACAATTACTCTCTAACCCTATTGGGTTAGCATCACAAGCACTCATATGATGCTTGTAGATAATCACTGGCTTTCTTTTAAAGTTACCCACAATGCACCATGCCTATGATATATATTGATGTACTATGTTTTTCTTATTTCATCTGATGATGAGGCAGCCGCTGCTTCGAAAGTGCTCATGTGTATTTATAGGTAGGTTTTTAAATTGTATATATTATTCACTTTTTATTAAAATCGTGCTTTAGATGGTAAATTTCACGAATCATTGGTATCATTTTCGCACGAGTCTTCTTGTAATTTTGATTAATGGCTATACTTGAATGACTTCAGAAATTGGCTGATGTAATGGATTTAATTGAATGGCTTCAGTGCTAAACACTGCTGGGCCCTGAGTGTTGTGTCAGTTAACATACTCCAAAAGAAACTGGGAGAGATGTAGTTTCAATTTACTTCCATTGTAAGGTGATACAATTTTTGAATTTCTTGAAAAGCTGCTTCTTGGATAACAGCTAATCCAGGCAAGGGCAGACTGGCCATATAACCACCCAGTGCAATTACTGGGTCTGATGGGCTTAAGGCCAGTTGAAGGGCAATTCCTCAATAAATATTTAAATGAAATTAAATTAACAATCATATTGTAAAGTATATCTAATAAAATTCCTCACTAAAGTTGGTTCTGATAAGTGAAAGTCATGTCTAAGTTTACAAATTGGACTGATATACACTACTGTTTGTGAAAAATGCAACACCAAGAAGGAACCATGCGATTCGAATGAAATTTATACCACACATTACTGATATGACTGTACATAAGTAATTTAATTTTCAGAACACTACAACAATTTTTACCTGCAAAACTCAGTATCTTGTAAAGCCTCCACGAGCTGCAATAAGAGCGTCTAGACGGCGTGGCACTGAATCGAAAAGGCGTTGGATAGTGTACTGGGTAATTGCTTGCCAGGCAGCATGTATGTGAGTCCACAGGTTATTGGTACTGACCGCTGGAGGACTTTGATGGGCCAGTTGCCGCGTGATCACATCCCAGACATGTTCAATAGGCAACATGTCTGGTGAATGTGCAGGCCAGGGAAGAAGCAGTATCTGCTGTGCTGTGAAGAGGGCTTGAACATTCCTGGCAACATGTGGTCAGGCACTGTCCTGCTGGAATATAGGGCCAGGAGTGCTCTGAAGGAAGGGTATGACTTCTGCTTGTACAACTGCCCTGATGCAGTGGTTACTGTTGAGATTGCCTCAAATTCGTAGCAGCCGAGAACGCGAATGGTACCCAATGGCACCCCACACCATCACACTTGGTGTTTGGCCTGTATGATGCTTGACAATGCATGCTGGAAGAAAGCGCTCACCACAATACAATCTAGTGCGCATGCGGCCATCACGGTAGTCCAAGTTGAATTGGAACTCGTCCAAAAACATGACATGTTGCCAATTAGCACGCCATTGTCTGTATTGAAAATCCCATTCCAGCCTGAGGCATCCATGATTCAGGCAGGGTCAAAGGAATCTGCCACAAAGGGATGTGTGCAACCAGTCCTCTGTGCAGTAGACAGAGTCAAACTGTGGAGGCAGACAATGCCACGCCTGTTGCAGTGCTGCATTGTTGTGCTAGCACTTGCAAAGATGCGGAATGGTTCGTCACTGCCATGCGGATGAGGTGTCGGCCATCCTACAGTGTCGTCACATTTCTTGGTCCACTGCTGCCACACGCGCTTCACTGTCATGATGTTATGTCCTGTCTGAGCCACAATGTCACGGTACAAAAATTTATCTTCACGTAGACCAATCATTTGTCCCCATTCAAACTCTGTCATATAGTGATATTGCACCCTTCATCATTACGAGGGTTCGAAACTAACGGGGGCCATGAGCGAAATGCGACTGCATTTGGCGACCAGCAATTTGACATCAGGGGCCAAATTGCAACTACAGGTATTTTCTACTGCATTTTATTATGATTCTTTTTAATCTGAATGACTATTTTTGTTCACAATTCTTAGTGGTTTGCAAGAATTGTTCCCTTTCCCCTGCTCAGTTTCTTAATTCATCTTCAAGATGCACTTAACACATAAAACTGTGTATCAATCCTGCGCGCTCACGTTGCTGACTTCCCCTTCTCGCCTGCATTATCGTCACACAAGCAAATTAAAGAAGCGACCTTGAACAATGAGCAGGATCCTCCCACAGTGATCATGGGACCTTTGTGAGCACCCCTCCGCCCCTCTCACCCTGAAGCAGAGTGGAGCCACGGTTTGCGTGAAATTCCGTAATCGCAACTGAAGAATTGTATGATTATTTGTTCATCGCTTTACACATCGGTTGTCCTTTGAATCAATTCATTGTAAATCTAGGGTCAATATAACTTCTTGGCTTATGGCGCATCATTTTTGAGCATGTTGCACTAACCAGAGTTCACCAAAATGCGTAATTACGCGTCTAGTATGCATCGAAAAGTGTGTTTATGCATCAAAATTTTACCAACGTGTAAAAATACGCATCAGGAATTTTTTCGACGCGTAAAAATTTGCATCGAGAAATGCGTAAAATACACTCCAAAGAGTTTTACCAACGTGTAAAGATACGCATCGGAATGGTATTTCGTCTTTCAAATACAGAAGTAAACGAAATAAAGATTTTTTCCGTAATCGTAATTTCGTTTTCCCGCGATGTTGCCTCTGCTCAGTATTGTTGTTATATATAATTTTATTCCATAAATATTTGAATTTCAATTTGATACTGGAGGGAAAAATTCCGAAAATGGATATTCGATGGCGCGAAAATTCTCCTGTAATCTTCAGGCTTTTTCTGTCTTAATTTGTGTTATTCTCATGATCGATGCATAACTGAACAGAAATTTTGGGGCAGTTGGTACTGGTGAAGGATGATTTCCACCTTAAACTTTCAAAAACAGAAATTTTGTCTTTCAAAACTTTTGAAAACGGAAGTTAGACGCATTGAAGATTGTTCCCGTAATTGTAATTTTATTTTTAACGTGATGCTTCCTCTGCGTAGAATTGTTGTTAAATCTCATTTTATTTCATAAATATTTGTATTTCACCTTGAAAATGGAGGGGGAAATGTTCGAAAACGGAAATCAGACGTAGCAAAGATTTCTTCCTTAACTGTAATTTTTTTTTCCCAACGATGTTCCGAACATATGACCTGTGTTCTTAAATATTCCCCCCAAAAAGATTTGCATTTCATCTTCATAAGGGGGGAAGGGGAGGTCCGAAAACGACAGTGACGAAGCAGAAAAGCTTGTAAGAATTGATGCATGGTGTTCAAAAGTATTAATATCCTCAAAGTTACACTTTATCTTATCAAAAATAGTGAAAGCTATCATGCATTCATGGTCCTCACAGACTGAAAGTTTTTCAGCATGATGGATAAAATTATCATCCAAGAGCATAAAGACAAAAAGTGACAATAAAGAAAGGGGAATAAAGACAAAAAAAGACAATAAAGAAAGGGGAAGGGTAACAAAGATATCAACAAAATGAAAATTTAAGCACTGGATGCTGCTTAGCTGCAGAGTCAACAAAAGACAATTATGGCTGTGGTACTTGCTGAGAAGTTTATGATGGGCAAAATCACTGTCCAGAATTTTAGTTATTCTTCAATTGTGTATGTAAAAAATAATTTTTGGCTCCTAAAAAATTGTAAATGGCTCCTAAATATTTAGCTGCACGGGCCATTTAGCACTTGGCAAATTTTTTAGTTTCGTACCCTGATCATCACCGAGACATTATTGAATCCTGGAGACCCTTTTACAACTCGCTGTCCGCGATGCACTACTGGTGTGTATCCTAAACAGCCCTCGCTTTACACCTCTCACTCGACTGTCCAGAGGGCGCTGCCAAGCCCAGACATGCACAAAGACTCTGCACTTCTAGTCATTTGCATGTTCTACCCTGCTCTGCATATCCTATAAGTTTCACGTGATTACCATCATTCCTTCATGGTGTTGCAACTTTCACAAACAGTAGTTTATATTATAATCTATAGAATGACCACTGTCATGCAGCTGACACCAAATTGCTATGCAAATCTTTTTCCAATACCAAATAACACACTGCTCGAATAATTTACACCTAATTACACGTAAAATTTTTGCTCCTGGTGGATCCACATCTAGGACGAGAGGCAGAAAGCACTAGTAATTCAACTAGAAAGTCAGTACAGTATGCGTAACTTAAATAACTGAGATGCAAAAATTTTAGCATTAACACAAAACACTATAATATCCAACCATGACTGAACATGGGTATCTGTGAATGAACTTTAAAACCAATAAATGTTAAGAAACATCACACTGACATCACTACCAACAGCTCATTAATACATTACTACCAACAGAACATTAATAAACATTATTATCAACAGCCCAATAAAAAATTACTTCTTTTTGTTTTATCAAAGTGCAATTCATGTCACCAGGACACATTTCTATTTTTTTTAATTATGAATTCTGCCATTTAAATTTCTAAGATTGGGCTTCAAACAATACTTTTTTTAAGCAAAGCCACAGAAAACTTTTTTGTATTTTAAACATGTTTCATTTTTATAAATCTTTTGTGCAAGAAAATGTTATAAAGGTATTTTATTTTTCCTTTATTTCCACCTCATCACTTTAGTATGCAACAGTATTTCTGTTGCATACTAGAGTGATGAGTTTTTTCTTTTACAGAATTAAAAATAACTGGCTGATTTGATTGACCCAATCAGCCCCTGAATCCAGGCGTCTTTATGCTAAAATACATAAATAAATAAAATTTATATGTGTACATAAATAAATAAATATATATATAAGTTTATAAAGTTGGACTATAATATTGAAACAATACTTACGAATAAAAAGTTTGATTCCACTTAGGAAATTTTCCACCTTTGAAATCAGCAGAAGTTTCATAGGAGTTATGACCAATTCTAATTCTGACATATGGATCCATTTTTGTCATACCATAATTTTTAACCAGCTCAGCCTAAATAATCAATATAAAGAAAATTGTAGGGAAAATTCAACTGCACAGGAGATTACAAAAACCACTGCATTTTTGGCTTAATACATACTTAATATGAAAATCTAACCAAATCACTTCAACCTTACATGAAAGATCAGCACTTCAAATGTAGTTCAATGCCACAATTATAGCAGGCTATTTCACCCTTAGTTTTTTCAGGTTTTCTATGAATAACTGTGTGCTTGCAAACAACAGTAGTCTTCTTACAAAAACAAAAAAGAAAAAAAGAAGAAGGGATCAATAAGCAGGTATTGAGCATAATGATACATTACCATCATCCAATACGGAATAAGTGCAATACATTACAAGCTAACATGTGGAAACCAGACCCAAACAAAATATTTAGTGACAAGTGCAGAAGACAACTGCACAAAAGTAAGATCTAATTGTATTCAAGCTGGTTACTGGGTATTTCATGCTCTATAGCCAGCATGAAACACTGACATGAATAATTATTAAAAAAAAAAAATATATATATATATATATATATATACTGAAGAGCAAAACTGAAAACTAAGGAAAAACTTTAGAATTTAAAACGAAAGTTGCAAAATAACCTGAAGATCAAAACGCGCAACGCAGCAGTTTTGAAAATTCAGAATTCACATTCTATTAAGAAGAGACCTAAGCAAAAAAATACATATATAATTTTGACTCACACCTAGTACAACATAGAAAAGGTTATGTATCTACCTGCGTGAGTAAAAGGAGAAAAGATAAAAAAAGAAAATAAAACAACTGAATGTAGAAGGTGTCGAGAATACTGAGCCTTGGCTTTATCAAGGACCAGCAAAAACTCTGCATTTTCTCACTTCCACAAAGACCTAGTTGGAAATGGGTTTCTGCAAGGCCATAGATGCAAGTAACATTCCCACCTAAAATAGTTTAAAAAATATATATATAAGTCATGTCCTCCGTAGAGTTGCATGACCTAGCACTAGTTAACAATTTCGCTTGCATCCATTAACCTTCATGGCCCGACCCATGCTCTTCATCTGTTACTATTAAACAGAGAGAAGAAGATTAAAGAGAACTCAAGCTGTGAGAGTGACATAATAAATAGAAATAATTTTCAGCTATAACGAAATGCCAAGTTCGTTTGAGAGAGAATTTAAACCTGAAAAGCAATGCAAAAGAAATCCAAATTTTTACATTGCAATTAAAAAAGGAAATGTTAATTTTATAAAACTCAGATTTTTGAAAGAAAACTTGATTCTAAAACCCCCTACTCTACAACTTATGACAACACAAAAACGAGAATAAATTAAAGATAATAATTAACTAAAGAAAAGCTTTGTGAAAGTTATATACCTTAAACAATTAGTTGCAATATGTACAAAGTATTTCAGCAGTGCTTTAAGTGCATAATTAATTAGTTATTAAGAACTTAACTACTTTGAAAAAACAGCGCATAGACAGCGCATAGAAAAGGAACTAAGCTTAGCCATCTTCTGTTCCTAAGTATCCTAAAAGACGCTCAAAGTTACAAAGAAAAGTAAGAGTTAAAACCCGCATAAATGTTAACAGACAAACCAATGCTTAAAAGCTGAAAAGCTAAAAAACGACAGAGAAAAAAGTACAAGAAGTACAAACATTGAACTTATAAAACCTAGAACCCAAAAACAAGGAAGAGAGCTTACCTCTTGAGTTACAACTAAACTTTTCTCCTCACAAGAGGAGAACATGGCTGACCTCTTCCCCAAGCGTCCTAACACTTCTGCCACTCCCTAGTCGCTGGGGGCAGTGAGGGTGGGGCTGATGGCCTCCTCATACTGAAAGAAACCAACTCGCGGAGATTTTAACCAGAGAAAAAAATATATATATACTTAAGACTGTGGATCTGTATGATCAGAAAGAGCAGAATTAACTCTCCAGAATACATGAGAAATATTATAAAATACACAAGTGGTGTATTTAATAATCTTTGCATGTATTTTCAAAGTAGTTAAGTTCTTAATAACTACTTAATTATGCACTTAAAGCAATGCTGAAATACTTTGTACATATTGCAACTAATTGTTTAAGTCATATAACTTTCACAAAGCTTTTCTTTAGTTAATTATTGTCTTTAATTTATTCTCGTTTTTGTGTTGTCAGAAGTTGTAGAGTAGGGGGTTTTAGAATCAAGTTTTCTTTCAAAAATCTGAGTTTTAAAAAATTAATATTTCCTTTTTTAATTGCAATGTAAAAATTTGGATTTCTTTTGCATTGCTTTTCAGGTTTAAATTCTCCCTCAGGCGAACTTGGCATTCGTTATAGCTGAAAATTATTTCTAATTATTATATCACTCTCACAGCTTGAGTTCTCTTTAATCTTCTTCTCTCTGTTTAATAGTAACAGATGAAGAGCATGGGTCGGGCCAGGAAGGTTATGGATGCAAGCGAAATTGTTAACTAGTGCTAGGTCATACAACTCTGCGGAGGTCATGACATATATATTTTTTTTAAAACAATTTTTGGTGGGCTTGTTACTTGCATCTATGGCCTTACAGAAACCCATTTCCAACTAGGTCTTTGTGGAAGTGAGAAAATGCAGAGTTTTTGCTGGTCCTTGATAAAGCCAAGGCTCAGTATTCTCGACACTTTCTACATTCAGTTGTTTTATTTTATTTTTTTATCTTTTCTCCTTTTACTCACACCGGTAGATACATAACCTTTTCTATGTTGTACTTGGTATGAGTCAAAAAAAAAAATATATTTTTTTTTGCTTAGGTCTCTTCTTAATAGAATATATATATATATATATATATATATATATATATATGGTAAGGATTTTGTACGACTGAAATTTTAAATGAGATTTTATTTTGGACTAATATAACGGTCCAGGACTGCATATATGATTACTGTTTTAAGCATTAATGGTTATAAAGACAACCACAGATGAAAGAGTGAAGGCTTATTAAAAAATATACAAGATGTTATTTGTATTTGTCGCTATGCAGCAAGTCTCAACATATCAGTCCAGATTTATTATCTGATTTTCTGCCAATCTACTGGCTCCTAAAAGACAGATTAACAAACTTCCTATTTTTTTATGGAAGCAAACAGACAGAAAATTTTCAAATTTCTTCATTTTGCATGAAATTTTACAAGAAAAATTCCATATAAAAATAATGCTATCTGTGAAAATCTTATCTCTGATATCTTAAAACTTTCCAAAAGATTTAAAGGTTGTACGGAATTGTGGTATGAAAAGCAAGAAAGAACTAAAGACACAGAAAAGACTATCTACCATTGATATACAGTCAACTACGATTATAGTGATCCTCTGCAGACTCGCATATTTCGTTCCCTATGTCCAAGGTTCACTAAAACCGAAGTGTCTTCCCTTAAACTGAATTGAGTGGAATGGTGAGCAAGAAAATAAAATATGTACATATGTATCTAAAAAATAACATTTTAATGCACGTAGTGTATATTCATTAAATTATGTAAACAAAATTAATTTTACATTACCTTAATTACCATGAAAACAGTCTGTTATGTGTCGCTGCTTGCTGCAAACGTTTTAATAAATATTCTCTATGTCCTTTTCTAGAATCTGTGCTTTTTCTATACTTGATTCTACATTTTCCATACATTCTATGAATCTTAGCACAGTCCTATTTAATATGTATTCAAAGCACTCAGAATTTTGTTCTTGTTTTTCAAGACATTACTTATCCGGGGGTCATTCCATGTCAGATCACCCAGGGCATGTCACCCATCCATCTCGGATTTTTGTTAAAATTGGTACAAAGTATTGTACTGGTGAGATATGAAACCTGTTAAAATTTTAGGTCAGTCGGTCCAGTACATCTTGAATAATGCCACTTTAAAAATAGGGTAGCTCTGCCTTTAAATTTTTGCACTGTGAGTTTTCACAACTACACTGTAGGACAAAAAAATTCATAACTTCACAACTAACTTTGCAGCCACTTATTTTTTTTTCTTAAATGATCTGCATGATCCATACATTTTGGAACAACTTGTTTCTGCACTTTTTTAGAATTAAAAGAACACTTTTTTCTTAATTTAGCAACAAAAGACCTGAAAAAATGAGGCCACATTTTTATTAAACAAAACATTTTTTTCAAAATGAAGCCCTCACTTCAAATTTGCTAAAAATATTTGAAGTGTGCATTATAACATTACTTTTCAGCAGGAAAAAATATACTTAGGGCAATTAGCAATTTTGGTGAGGGAAAAAAATGCAAAATGACGTGTTTTATATATGGGACATTCTGACATGATATTACCCAATTTTTTAACTAAGTAGTGCTTGACAATTTTATACACCTCCCCCCCCACACACACACACACTAGTTTAACCTTATTGGTGAGTAGCTCAAAACAATTATTATTTTATTTTTATCTGCCACCATTTTGGGTATAGGTTCATTTTTCCACTTAGTACTTCTAATTCTGACTATTATATAGCTCTAATTATTGTACTATTCTCTTTTACGTGCGATATTTCAAAGTAACTTGTACAAAAAACTAGCGGATAATGCTTACCTTGGCATTCCTTTCTAGCGACGGGAACATTTCACGCACGTGTTTTCCGGTTTTTTTTGTTGACGTTATTGTCCTAAAGTCCGTTGTATGCGATGACTGGCTTTACTTCTCACACTTTTCGCTGGGTATACTCATTGGATCTTTGCCTTAGGATTCAAACATCAATTTTTACCGTTCTTTATACTCGAAATTTTCGCCCATACTCTGGGCATCTTCAGGAGCGTGGCGACTTTACCACCGATGTTCGTGGTTAACTTCGCGCTAATGGAGTCCGATACTCCTTGTTGCCATTCGTCGGAAAAACTTTCCTGGATATATTTCGTTATCAAGCCCGGCTGGCGCCATCTATGTTTCGTTAAGAACACTTTTTTTTTTTTTTTTTATATTCTTCTCCTATCCTGGTTTTCTTGTCTTTTTTTGCCTGTTTTTCTTTTGTTGTTGTTTTTCTTGTCTTATTAGTTCTTTCCACAGGCCCGATAATGTGCTAGGGTCGTTCTGGTTACATACCCTTGCTTTATTTTTGTAGATTAATATTGCTTCTTCCCTCCTCATTTGCCTTTCCAATTTTTTATTCTTTTTTAGCATTTTAATTTCATCAAACTTTGGGAATGTCCGGTTTTCCAAGCAGAATTGCACTAAAGCAGTTTTGGCTTCTTTTTTTTGCCAGTTAGATATGTGTTGCTTAAGTCTTTTTTTTAATCTGTTTTTCGTACTTCCAATGTACGATATTGGGGGTATGTGTGCTATTGGAATTTCGTAGGTTCCTGATTCTTCTAGCATTTTTTCCTCTGTTTTTTTGTTGACAGTCATACTTTTCACGGTGTGCACTGAGCTTCCTAGTTGTAAGTCATATTTAGCACAGTGCCTATTGATTTCTTTACTCACTCCTTCCAGGTATGGGAAAGCTCCAATGTATTTCAATTTTTTATTTCTCATCTTCCTTTGGTTGTGCACTTCTTGGCCTTCTTTACTCTGAGTCATATGCTTTTTACTCTCATGTATCCATTTATTAATTAGCTTGCTCGGGTACCCATACTCTTGTGATATTTTCGAGATAAACTCTAGCTCTTGATTTTTTAGCCTGTTGTTAGATGTGTGTGTGTACGCTCGCCGTATCAAGTTTACTATGCTGTTTTTTTTATGTATCACTGGATGGTGCGACGAGTATGGTATCAGTACAGGTATGTAAGTTGCTTTTCTAAACACAGAGTATTCAAAACTATTTTTGTTTTTCTTTAGTTGAATGTCCAGGAAGGATAGGCAATTATCCTCTTCAAACTCAATAGTTAGCTCTATGGTGTTACAGATTTTGCTAAACTGCTGTGCTAGATCTTGTAGCTCGGCTTTGTTAAGTTTAGACATTATAATAATGTCGTCTACATATCGAGCATAAAGTATTGGTTTTTCAGGTAAATTTTGAATAATTTCTTTTTCGAGGTATGCCATAATCACTTCTGCGTATAATGCCGATAATGGGGATCCCATGGCCACCTTGCGTTTGTTTAAATATATTTCCTTCAAAATGGAAGATGTTGTTTTCCTGGATGAAATATAAGGTATTCTTTAGCTCTTTCACTTGTGACAAGTTTAGTTCTTTGTTGATGCTTAGTTGTTGCATAATCAATTCGATGGCTAGCTCGACAGGAGTGTTTGGGTATAAGGCCTTAACATCCATGGAGGCCATAGTTATTTGCTCTAGGTCTTGATTAATTAATTTGATTTTTTCTATAAACTCATAGCTATTCTTTAATGTATATTGATTCCTCATGAATATTGGGGATAGATAGTTGTATATCTTTTTTTCTAGGTTGATGAGTGGTGAGATTTTTTTCGATAGAATCAGTCTTAAAGGTGTGTTTTCTTTATGAGTTTTAATTTTCGAGAAATATTTTTGGCATCCCTACTCCCATTGGAGGGTTTGCATTTTTATTTCTGTTGGTAACGTGCTGTGGTTCCTTATATTAGCCAGGAAGGTAAGTTGTTTGTCGGTGGGATCTTTGTTGATGCTATCGCACTGTAGCTCTGAGATGGCCGTCCGCATTTTATCATTATATTCCAAAGTGTCCATAATAACAATTTGCCCTGTTTTGTCCGCTTCGCAGAATTTGATCGTGGGGTCTTTGCAAAGATTTACTAGTGGTTATACATGCATTAGAATGAATCGGCCACGGGCGGAACAACGATACGTGAACGGATAATGAAGTATAGAAGCCTGCTGACGCCTAAAGAACTAAACATCATAAGGAAGTTTAAAAAAAGAAAATTAAACTGGTAAAAGAAGATATCCAAATAAAGTTCTTAACGAACTGTAGAGACTTTAATATTATACCAAAATACTTACGAATTTCCAACAAACCTATGCATGGAAAAGACAAAAGGCTGCTACTGACGTGTCAAGAGAAAAGACTAAGTGCAGAAATCATTTATAAAAGAAAACAACTATACCAAAACCACATTCAGTGCTATAATATGTGGAACCAGATACTGAATACTGAATATATGAATTTTAACGGGACATGGAAAACCCTTATTATAGACGATGTTCTCACTGAAATTAATGAAATAGTCGAAAGCCAACAAAAGGCGGCAGAAAGCTCAACTGCCAAGAAATTTAATACCCTTTTAGATGGAATCAAAATGAGGGGTGATGAAAGTACAGAATACCCAGTGTTTGTGAATCAATCATCGAGAGCGCTAACTTTTAGTGAAAAGGCAGTGCTACAACGTGGGAAAAAGTACGCATTTCCACCTAAAACCCCAAGAACAGAAGAGTACATTCCTATCTTAGAAGATATTGTGCAGCGAGTGCATCCAGAACATGCTACCGATCTAAGGTTTAAGCTATTCAGAATCATGCTTAAAGAGTATAACGCTAAGCACAAAAAAACTGTAAGATTAATAAATTAAAGTATGACAGAAAACAACTAGTAAATCTTTGCAAAGACCCCACGATCAAATTCTGCGAAGCGGACAAAATAGGGCAAATTGTTATTATGGACACTTTGGAATATAATGATAAAATGCGGACGGCCATCTCAGAGCTACAGTGCGATAGCATCAACAAAGATCCCACCGACAAACAACTTACCTTCCTGGCTAATATAAGGAACCACAGCACGTTACCAACAGAAATAAAAAATGCAAACCCTCCAATGGGAGCAAGGATGCCAAAAATATTCTCGAAAATTAAAACTCATAAAGAAAACACACCTTTAAGACTGATTCTATCAAAAAAAATCTCACCACTCATCAACCTAGAAAAAAAGATATACAACTATCTATCCTCAATATTCATGAGGAATCAATATACATTAAAGAATAGCTATGAGTTTATAGAAAAAATCAAATTAATTAATCAAGACCTAGAGCAAATAACTATGGCCTCCATGGATGTTAAGGCGTTATACCCAAACACTCCTGTCGAGCTAGCCATCGAATTGATTATGCAACAACTAAGCATCAACAAAGAACTAAACTTGTCACAAGTGAAAGAGCTAAAGAATACCTTATATTTCATCAAGGAAAACAACATCTTCCATTTTGAAGGAAATATATTTAAACAAACGCAAGGTGGCCCTATGGGATCCCCATTATCGGCATTATACGCAGAAGTGATTATGGCATACCTCGAAAAAGAAATTATTCAAAATTTACCTGAAAAACCAATACTTTATGCTCGATATGTAGACGACATTATTATAATGTCTAAACTTAACAAAGCCGAGCTACAAGATCTAGCACAGCAGTTTAGCAAAATCTGTAACACCATAGAGCTAACTATTGAGTTTGAAGAGGATAATTGCCTATCCTTCCTGGACATTCAACTAAAGAAAAACAAAAATAGTTTTGAATACTCTGTGTTCAGAAAAGCAACTTACATACCTGTACTGATACCATACTCGTCGCACCATCCAGTGATACATAAAAAAACAGCATAGTAAACTTGATACGGCGAGTGTACACACACACATCTAACAACAGGCTAAAAAATGATATCTGGCCTGCATGCCGAAGGCAGGCAGGCCAGATATCAATCTTCTTCAGTGAGGAAAGTGCATGCTAGAAGGAATGGCCGTCTTTGACTCATGAGAAGCTTCCACATGCTGTTGTGACTCCAACTGCATACAAATGGTACATCACAAACAAAAATTGCTAGAAATATGGCACTCAAACATCTTGCACTGCAGTATCACATGAGACAAAAGAGATGACATCACATCTCCAGACTCCATGAGAAAATGTGATGCTACTGTGAGCAGACACCACAGGGAGCTATATCTGTTCAAACATATATATACTGTTCAAACATTTCAAACATTTTTTTCTTCTCACTGCAAGAAAATTTCTGAGACCTTTCACAAGGATATGAAAAATCAAGAACTTTCCAGGCCTGTAGAAAAGGGAAAATCAAATTCCAGGGGTCATGCGAACCCTGTATTTACTATGATCAATCATTCAGCCAATGACAGCAGCACACAGTCAAGTGGCTTCAACATGCATTACATTAATCGCATAAAGACAAAAGGGATTCGCCTGAAGTTTAGTCTGTTTCATTTATGGTTCATCCATGATTTGTTTGAATTATATTTGGCAAACTGGTGAATACTGAACGTAGGCTCTGCTACACTGGTTTGTCTCTGGTCACATTTTTAACCCTTATATGCTTAAAACAGTACTCACATAGAATTCAGTCCTTGAAAGTATATCAGTCCAAAATAAAAAACCTCATTAAAAATTTCCATCACACAAAATCTTTACTAGCTTTTTCTTTGTTTACGTCAATGTTTCATTCTAGCCATTAGAGATAAGACGGGACGCGCTCGAGCCCAAGCGGGCTATGAATAGCATTGTCAGTTTAATCTTGGGTGAGCTATGAATGGCATCATCACTTATATCTCAGGCAAGCTTCTTTTATGTTAAAATACCGAGAGTCCCTTTTCCCTGAGTTTTAGGAAGAGGAGTTAGTTTTTTTTTCCTGCAGTGTCTCCACTAAAAATGATTGTGTGAAAAGGGAATTTATGTGTCACTGTGTGGAGGGTTGAGTGCTTTTCTTTCCGACAGACTAGTTAGCCATGGGGAAATAAGGTTGAGGCAGGGGAGATAGATTAGCGAACTCTACTTTCACATATGCACTAGGATGGTCAGTGGCCAGATAAAATTACTCTTGGACACATAAAAGAGAATGATCTCAATTCTCAGAAGAACCAGCAGCATAAAACAGATGGGAAAGGAAAAAAGAAAAGCTGCTAGTGTCATAAATTTGTCACTGAAACATAATTAATAGGAGAGGGAAAATCTGTTACTGTGGAACAAATTGAGACATAGAGGTTGGGTAAAGATATTCAGTTTTACTATGTTGTGAAGAATAGTACTGGGGATGATGGGAGTAGAAGGGGGAATCAATTAAGGTCTTAGCTCTGAGGCAGTGTTACAATTGAAGTTTGCCCCAAGTATTTTTGGAGGATTCTTTAAACCAAACATCATGCAGAAGGCTGGAGGCTGGAAAGCAAGAAATTGAACAAAACTTTCCTAATAGCTGCTTCCCATTCAAAATTCATCTCTTAAGTTTCATGTTCCTACAATAGCCCAATGATTGTAGTAGAGTTATTTTTCCCATCCATTTGTGCATTACAATACAAATGATCCTTATCCTGAAATTTTAGCAAAGAAGATCACTACTGGTGATTATAAAGTGGTTAAAAATGAAGTGGAAAAATCTACCATGTGGAAACATTTTTTCCAAATAATTGATTGCATGACCAAATGCAAAATTGGATTATGTTCAGGGCAAGAAATGTGAATGCATTTTGAAATATAAAAGTTCTTCAGAAGTTAGCAGACTCTAGCATCATGCCAAACCATGAGCGATGACAATCACATCCTCATGCACAAAAACAGTAGACAGTTTCCTTTTCTTAGATAAGAAAAAATATCAACTAATACAAAACAGAAAATATTAGAAAAATGCTTGAAATCGTGCTCAGAAGATCTGCACACATTTGATATTGTTGAAGGTCAACAGTTTGTTCATTTGGTGCAAAGCTTAATAGATTTGAGCACATCTGAAGAAAAAGTAAAAGTGGAGGATATGCTTCCACAGAACAAGTATTTCCAAGCATGTTAGAATGATGGTGGAAAATTTGAGGAAGGAATTGTTCAAGCTGTTAGAGGAATGCTGACTACCAGACATGTGGAGTGAGCCATTTTGTCAAATACCATTCACATTGATAACCTGTCATTTCATTTATGCTTCTTTTGAGTTAAAAAGCATAATACTCACAACATCCAGTTTTCTGAAACTAGCAAAAACAGCAGAAAACATAAGAGTTGAATTGATGTCAACAATAGAAAAAGTTGGATTTGATATGTATCTGGTAACATCAAAATGCATGTTTGTCACACATGAAGGTGTCATGGTCATATCTGCTTTGAAATGTTACCAATGTTTGACATCTTTTGCCATTTATTAAACACAATTTTAAAGCACAGTTTTTGAAAACATCTGAAGAACATCTACAGATGAGTAGTGTCATGGAAAAGTCAAAATCTTAAGTTTAAGATTTAAAACAAAAATTGGGACTGTAAATGAGTTGAAACAAACAGTCCACCAGAGGTACAGATGAGATGGAACACTCTTTGTACAATGATAGAATCTGTTGCAAAGCATGATAAAATCAAGGATATCTGTTGCAAAGCATGATGAAATCAAGGATATCTGTTGCAAAGCATGATGAAATCAAGGATATCTGTTGCAAAGCATGATGAAATCAAGAATTCCTTGCTAAGAAAAATGAAGATCACCACTAGAGGGAGTAAATCCAAAAATCCTAACCTTTTTAATAGAATTTCTAAAAATGTTTAAGAAGCCAGTCAACAGTTAGAAGGAGAGTTATATTCAACTCGAAATACTATTAGAAAGCACCAATCACTCACCCTAAAGATCATGGCAATTTCCATCGACAACACACTTCCAACACGTCAATTATCGTAATGTTGCTGGCCTTCAAAGGTTTACAGACATCTTGCTTACGATTCCTACTTCCGGGTATGAAACATCGTATTTTTTTTAAGCCATATGAGATGTAACTATAAGCTTGTCAATTCCATAAAAAACCACACAAGCATACTACTCATTCATACAATTCAATTAAAAACTATGTACATATTTACATAACCTTACATTCCTAGGTGGTTAACCTTTGTCGTACATAGTTTTTAATTGAATTGTATGAATGAGTAGCATGCTTGTGTGGTTTTTTATGGAATTGACAAGCTTATAGTTACATCTCATATGGCTTAAAAAAAAAATACGATGTTTCATACCCGGAAGTAGGAATCGTAAGCAAGATGTCTGTAAACCTTTGAAGGCCAGCAACATTATGATAATTGAAGTGTTGGAAGTGTGTTGTCGATGGAAATTACCATGATCTTTAGGGTGAGTGATTGGTGCTTTCTAATAGTATTTCATTTATGAATTGCACGTAAACTATGCACACTTTGCAGGGTTTTAATACCTTAAAAGTGCAAATATAATATATTCAACTCTGTATTTTGCCTTCTATGGTATAATCTGCTTCATGAAAACTGCTAGAGCAGAGTCTGTACTGTTGTGGTGAAAGTCTCTCTCTTTGCACTGCAACAGTTTACAAACTCTCCTCTAGCTGTTTTCATGAAAAAAAGTCGGAGGAGTGGCTAGGGTTTTGTTCAAGATTGATGTGCTGGATGTGTTTGCTACATTTCTGCATCCACAGTTTAAGACTATATAAAAAAAAATGATAACTGATGAAGAAAACAAACTCATTCAATCTCATGTGAGGGCTATGATGCAACTGCAAGACATAAAAAGTAGGAAATCTAATCAAGATTTAAGAACACAAACTTCAACTCAGAAAGAAAAAAAAAAAAAGATGCTTTAGTGAGTTTTTCAAAAATGGATAGTCAGACTGTGATGATTGCAAATTAGGTAAAACGGATGATGTTCAAAATTATCTTGATTTCTTTTTTTTTTTTTTTTGACATATCATTAAATGGCCAATCACTTACCCGAAAGTTCTTGGTCACTTTTTCCTTTACACTCCAAGCACGTCAATTATCATCATGTAATGTAGTTGGCCTTCAAGGGTTGAAAGACTCAATGCTTATGAAATTCGTTCTTCCGGTCATGAAACACCCTATTTTTTAATTTTTTTTAAATTTTATACACTGGACGAAAAATGCAGGTTTCATTCTGCCGTCTGATACGTAAACATAGCTCGTCATCTCCATAAAAACCACACAATTATACACACCATACAACTCATTCATACATTCAGTTAAAACCACTATGTACATGATTACACTATTTACATTCCTAGGCAGTTAAACCTTTGTCAACTGTGACTAAAAAAGTGCTCCATCCGCTTCAAACACCGTACTAACCCTACCGCAAGTGCCAACCTCATTCAGCCTGTCATACACAATCCTCTAGCGCTTTCAACAGGACTACTGTCATCATCAGGAGGCCAATGTGTCTCTCTGCCCACCACAGCTCAAGTGAGCAAAGTCATTGAGGTTCCGGCTTCAGTCGCAATCTCTGCATCTTTGTGTCTCTGGCGCCATCTATTGTCGGTGCTGCTCTCTTTTCTTTTTTTCCCTCTTAACTGTGATTGTGTATGACGTGCTGAATGAGGTTGGCACTTGCGTAGGGTTAGTATGGTGTTTGAAGCGGATGGAGCACTCTTTTAGTCACAGTTGACAAAGGTTTAACTGCCTAGGAATGTAAATAGTGTAATTATGTACATAGTGGTTTTAACTGAATGTATGAATGAGTTGTATGGTGTGTATATTTGTGAGGTTTTTATGGAGATGACGAGCTATGTTTACGTATCAGACGGCAGAATGAAACCTGCGCATTTCGTCCAGTGAATAAAACAAAAAAATAAAAATAAAAAAATACGATGTTTTATGACCGGAAGAACGAATCTCATAAGCAAGGGATTTTTCAACCTTTGAAGGCCAACTACATTACATGATCATAATTGACGTGCTTGAAGGGTAAAGGGAAAAGTGACCAGAACTTTCGGGTAAGTGATTGGCCATTTAATGATATGTCATTAATGAATTGCATGTAAATATGTGCACTTTGCTGGTGTTTAATACCTTAAAGGTGCAAATATTATGATTGATTTTTTTATTCTTTTGTTTGGAGGTTTAATGACGTACACAACTCGATGGGCTATAAGCACTTGCCTATCCCTAATTTAGGGCTACTGGTTCCAGGGAAGGAAGAGAACCAGTGCCTGAAGACAAGCACAACATCCATGCCTCACCAGGATTCGAACGAGGACCCATCTGAAACGAATGGTCATAAGCCAGCGCTTAGACCACTGTGCCACCGAGGTGGCCTTGAAATTTTCATTGGAAATGCATATTTCAAAGATTTCTAGTTACCAGACTGGTGGAAAAAATTCTGGTTTTCCAAACCTCATAGAAATTGCAAGGTTCATATTAAGTACTCCAGCAAGCAATGTTGCTAGTCAATGAAATTTTAGTGTTGCTGGGAGAATGTCGAAATAAAGAAGATTTTGCTTGTGCCCTGATTCTGGTGATGCTATACTGTTTCTTAAGTTTATTTCATCACAAGCTGTGTCATAAGACAAAAACCAAGAGATACAATTACACTTTATTAATACAAGTGATTTTCTAGACTTTAGAAGAGGTAGAAGAATATATCTGCAGTGTATATAAAAAAAAAATTCAAAATTCTCTACATACCTACTGTCCCTTTATAGTTGTGGAACACATTTTGGTAAAGTCTGATTTGCCACAGAGATTATAAGTTCAACTGAACTCTTGATATGTTCTATGCTATTCAAATTCAACTGTAACTTTAATGCTCTCAACATATAAGATGCACAACTAAACAGTAGCAATGAACCTTATAAGGTAGACAATATATTGAAACATTTTCTTTTAGTTTTCTTTTAATGATATTTTGCTTATATCTAATAATTTTGCATGATCACCAGTTCATTTTGTGATGAGTTTCTCTTGTACATTTGCTTAAGTTCAGTTTCATTAGACAAACTACAATTTTTTGTTCTGTTGAATGAATTTTTGGTTGAAAACCCCAGTTTCTTCAAGTTTTAAAATAATTTCATTATATCAGAAAAAATGTTTAAAAAAAAAAAAAAAACACTTTTCAATTATTTTTTTTTTTTCTGTCGGGTGCGCCATATAAAAGAGGCCCCGTGGCCAGACGTTAGGTGGGTTTCCAGTTAAAACCGCTTTGTTCCACTTCTAACCGGTTTCTGCGTGTACAGCTGCAAAAGAAATTCTCCGGAGTGGTTAGTCAAAGTCAGAGCAGTGTAGGTATGCGGTCATAAGTGTAAGTGAAGAGAGAACAAACGCAACGGAAATGGTTTTAAGTACGGAACAGCAGATTTTTATGGTGGAATAGTATTTCAGAAATAATTCATACAAGGTTTTAAATTAGTTCTTTACAAAAAAATTTCCACATTGTGCAGCATCGCTGAAATCAGTGGTACAGAAGTTAGTGCGGAAATTTCGTGAAACCGGCACGGTGTGCAACAGGAAAAGAAACAAACCCAAGAAAATATCAAGGATGTGTGCACAATAATGTTACAAAGCCCTCGGAAGTTGATTCGCCGATTATCGTCTACAACAGGAATATCTGCCACGTCATGCCGATGCATACTTAAGGGGGATTTACATTTTCGGCCATACAAAGTTATGGCGCTCCAAGAACTTAAAACTCCTGATTATGCAAAATGGATGCAATATTGTAAGTGGTTTCACGAGACCACATGTCAACGATGAAATGGACCCAACACTTCATTACATGACACATGAAGCATGGTTTCATCTGTCCGGGTATGTCAATGCGTAAAACAGCAGGATTTGGACTGACACGAATCCCAGACGGACAATGTGTCTGCGAAAAGGATAGTCGGCCCATTCTTTTTCAATGACACCATCAACTCGGAGTGCTACGTTCAGCAACAGTTTAACCCATTTGTTGCTGCACTTAGAGAAGAAGAGCGAACATATGCTGTCTTTCAGCAGGATGATGCAACGGCGCACACTACGTGGAACAGTCTACGTACTGTGCATGAAGTGTTTGGGGAGGACAGAACTGTGTCGAAGGGACTATGGCCACCCAGATCACCCGATCTCTCCACCTGTGACTTTTATCTGTGGGAAGCATTGAAAGGGAATTCAACTAATCCACACACCCTTGATGAATTAAAAGTGAACATTACGAATGCCATAGCCCAGATTACTGCCGATGAGTTGTGGCGCGTTATGAACAACATGTTCTGTCGTGTGCAGCTGTGTCTTGATGTCAGAGGACAGCACTTTCAGCAATTGTTGTAAATGCAAGTAAATTACTCCTGTTTTCTGTCATTTCAACTATTCTTTACCATATATAGTAACATTGCCTGACTTTTGTCGTTCATTATACTCGGGCCTCTTTTATATGGCACACCCTGTATATAATTAATTACACTTTTTGCCAAAACAAACAAACAAACAAAGCATTCCAAGAAAGTCGTTTGTTCCTGGTGAAATACTGCATGCGAGTACTGCATGGCCGAATATGCAAATGATTAAAAAATAATGACCAATAAAGGCTCACCACAGCAGTGCATGGGAACCACGCATTGAGGAGGTTATATCAAGGGCAAAACTTGAAAGCAAGGGCAATTGTGATGGTGGATTGCACTTGCATTAACCTCCATGGACTGCAAGGATGCCTCGATGTCAGATCCGTTCACACTACAAGCAGTTGACTAGTTTGAGAGAGGATGTGTATTTAGGCTGAGAGAGGCCGGTTGGTCAAGTTGCCATATCACCAGGCATTTGGGTCAAAGTGACGCAGCAAGTGGACAATGTTGACGGCAATGGGCCGAGGAGGGTACAATACAGTGTAAAGCGAGCAGTGGACGGCCAAGGGCAACAGAACATGAAGATTGAGCAATTGTGAGAGCCACACAAACATAACCGAATTCATTGCTCTCACCATCTGGGGCCATGTTGTGTCATCTACAGGTACGGAAGTGTCTTTCCGGACAGTTGCCAGATCACTTGCAGCATGAGGACTACATTTGCGGAGGCCTACCACCGACTAGTTAGGATCGCCGGCGCTGATTGCAGAGGTGTTGGGCTCAATTAACATGGGATAGTGTCCAGTGGCATCGTGTTGTCTTCAGTGATGAGTCACAGTTTGCACTTGGCGCCGATGACCAGTACATATATGTCTGGAGACAAGTCGGCCAGTGCACAGATCCTGCCTTTACAGTGGAATGGCATATGGCTCGCACACCGGTAGTGACCGTCTGGGGAGCCATTTCCTACAATAGCCAGACACTCTTGGTAATCCTCCGTACCACCCTCATGGCTTAACGGTACGTCATTGACATTCTACGACCTACTGTGTTGACATTCCTGTTGCAGCATTGCCAAGCAATTTTGCAACACGATGATGACTGGCCACACACGGCACAGCTCTCCCATGCCTGCCTCCATAATATCGACACCCTTCCATTTTCCATGGCCAGCCCGATCGCTCTCACTGGTCGAACATGTTTGGGACATGATGGGACGCCACCTATGCCTATCCTAGAATGTTGTCAAACTAGTATCTATGGACACCATCTGGCATGCTACAGGTCAACTAAGTATCCATGAACTTATGTGTCTATGCCATGCTGGGTAACTGCTTGTATCTAAGCCAGAGGTGGCACTACAGCATACTGACTTGTTCCACTCATGTAGCTGTTTTATCTAAATAAATTGCCCAACTGCTCTGAAATTGCGATCATTTCCCATCCTATACATGTACATGTACACTGCACATCCCAATTTTCATCTCAATCAGGTGATTACTTCTGGGTGCTTTATTTGTTTTCTCATTATTATTACTATTTTTTTTTTTTTTTTTTTTTTTTTGAGAAGAGTGTATTTGATTTCTCTATTGGTGTCAAATTTAACTTTTTTTTTCTTCTCTGAATTGACAAGTTACATTTATTTAATAAAGTTGAATGGTTTATAAAGAAGAATGCTAATGTCACTCATAAAGTTTTGGCCTAGCTTTGCTACAACTTAAGAATGATGGCGTTCAGGATCTGAAGAAGGAAACTTGTTTTTAATAACCCAAAACTAATAAAACTCAAAATGAAACCCAATTATAATATAAGAAATTCCTTTAAAAAATCATTGACACACCCATGAGTTCTTATAACATGATGTATTTTAATTTATAAAACATTGTACAGACATTTCATACTGCATGAGATTTTATATTAGTGAAAAACTCACCTGGCCAATTGTTACTTCAAGTGTACCTATGACATTAGGTTGGCAGAAATTGTACTGTGGAGTTGTTGCTCTGGGCTGAGATAATTGACAGTTACTGTTGCCAATCTGAGAAGCTGTTGGATTGATTCTCAAGAAGTCATCAGGTAATTCCCCTAACATGACCTGCACAATAAAATATTGGATACGATCATATAAATACTTCTGTTGTTTTGAAAACACTGTAAATGTTTACAAGTCAGATACACTTGTTTTATGCAACTTTTTTTTTGCATGAGAATGCTTCTTTTATAAAGACAGTCAATGCCTCCTTGCCATTTTAGATGGCAGGAATAATATTTCACATTTTTTGGCAACTTGTATTAGAATGGACTTGTCATATACTGTATATGTCAATGAGTCTGTAATTTGTACAACAGGAAAGAACATTCAATTTGTTTACATTAGTGTGACTAGCAAAACCAACAACTATCATATGCAACAGTTATCATCCAAAAATGTGCCCCATTCCCCCAATGGAAGAAAAACACAGCTGTGAAGTAACTGATAAATACAGGCCAAAAAATTAGTGTATAATTGGTGTGCTGACTAATTTGGATTTATTCCATTCCTTATTATTACATTGGTAGCCATGTTAAAGCTTAGCTTGTCTTGATAGCACATATTGAAGAAAGAGCAGCGAAATCCCAGGGTTTGCTCTGCAGACTGTGCAATAGTTTTGTGAACTTTTGCCAGTTATATGATAACTGCATATAGTTGATGGTTTTGGTATAGTCGGATATACACAGTCCAGTCAAAAAGTATGACCATCTCCGATGTAAAAAGGAACCATGACCAGCATCCAGATGGCATGCGTAGCAACATATGCAAATCACACAAGGTATTTAAAAGGGCACAAACTCGTGAACAGTATGCAATTTCAGTTTTTGAAAATGAGAAAAGGACATGATCTAACAGAGTTTGAAAAAGGAATGACTGTTGGCTACCAACTGAAGGGTGGTAGCATTACAGAAATGGCCAATATTGTTGGCTGTTCACGTGGTACAATTGTTGAAGTGTTCCAGGAATGAAAGTAAATCGGCAAAACCTGTAGTAACTGGGATAATAGTGGACGCAAACGGAGCATTGACTACTGTGGGCAGCGACGGCTACCCCGACTAGTACACTCCAACACAGGCCGCAGTGAAACAAATGGCCAGCACATTTAATGCAGGCACATCAAGGAGCATATTACAGACCACACTCCAACAAACTCTGTTCTCTATGGGTCTCTGGAGCTACAGTCCAGTTCTGGTACCCATTCTGATGGCCAAGCATCAATGATTAGGGCATGAATTTGGATATCTGACAAGAGGCATTGGATCATCAAAGAGTAGCAGAAACTTGCCTTTTCAGATAAATGTTTTCTGCTTTGTCATGTGGATGGTCGACAGAGAGTACAGAGAAGCACTGCTGACATAAATCATCCCAACACGATGTTCGAGAAGAAACAGGCAGATGATCGCAGTGTGCTTATGTGGGGCATGTTTTCCTGAGAATCATTGGGAGCAATCATCTCCCCTTGACTGCACAATGAATGCTTCAGGCTACTTATCCATTGTGGCAGATCAGGTGCTCCCACTCATGATGACTGTGAACCCTGATGGAACAGGTTGCTTCCAGCAGGATAATGCCCCTTGCCATGTTGCTATGTGTGTGCAAGAATGGTTTGAGGAGCATTCCAATGACTTTAGCTTACTATCCTGGCCACTGTACTTGCTGGACATCAATCCCATTGAACACCTATGAGGCTATCTTGACAAACAAGTTTGGTGTATGGATTCACCGTCGATTACTTTTGATGATCTGCGAGAAGCTCTGATATCTGCATAGTATAGCATCCCTACAGAAACATTCAGAGGCCCTTATTCAATCAATGCCATGCTGTATATCTGTGGTATTAGCAGCAAGAGGTCATACCTCATACTAACAGGTCGTCATAATTTTTAACTGGGCTGTGTATTAGTTGTATAAAATCGATGGTGGATTTATGACTGAGCCAATCTAGGTGGTGGCCTAGGGCAGTACAAATTCCTGAAAGTACTTTGTGAGAAACAAGTAACTTCACTCTGGCCTACCCTGGACATTGTGTACAGAATTTTTCAGCATGATGTGTTCAGAACATTTCAAATGCATCAGGTGAAAGGTCTTTTAGTGTTCTTAAAAGAGAACTAACTTAGGAACTCATCTGTGAATTTAAGACTCTTCATTTCAGCTACTTTTGTTGCAAACATTGAACTTGATTTTGAGGATATCATTAAAGAAATTGCTGCCATGAAAGCATGACGCATGGACTTGAAAGAAAATATACAACTCAAAACATTTTCAAAATAGTATAATTATACTAAAAATCCGAAAATTCTTGGCGTAGAATAGAAATAAAAGTTTCCAGGCTTTCGCACATCAACCAGATGGCTTTCTCAAGGAAGGTAGACAGCTAACTGCAAACTGGATAATAGAACGATTCAACACTTTGAACGCGTGACTTGACTAGACAATAAATGATTAGGAGCAAACGTGATATTTCGAAGAAACGAGGTCATGTTGGTTGGGCAACGTGACCTCGTTTCTTCAAAACATTTTCTTAGTATTGATATTAATACAATGAAACCACTGAATAGCAAATATTCTGGGACTTCCAACATTTGTCCACTATTCGGGAGGTTGACTTCTTAGCTCAACGAGGTTTAAAATATAAAAGGCTTTATATTAAATGTGTACAGCTTGGTGCAAAAGTCCTGCAACACCTCACGTAAACATGTATTTTACACATCTGACCACATTTTGAAAAATAAAGCCAATTCCAAACATAATAAATAGTATGTCATTTTAAAGACAATTTTGTGAGGAATTCAAAACTTTTTACAGATTTAACATATCTGCATTTTGTACAGTAGTGGATGAGAAGACAAAATCTGTAAAGCTAACTAACTTTTTATTATTTTTTATTTTTTTGTAAACTACAGCAAACTGTTTAAGTCCCGAGAAAGAAAAAATAAACAAATTGAAACTCATTTTCAAAAGGTTTTTCATTACAGTCAATGAATGTAAAATATGTTTCAAAACATACAGACAACTGATAATTAATTGGAAAGCCTTTTATTTTCATTACTGATGCACATCTCCTAGGCATAATGCTCACAAGGTGTTCAAGGTCATCTGTTAATGTTAGATGATATCAGCATGAAATTATAGCTTTTATTTAATTGATAAATACAGTTAATTGAAGCTATAATTAGGATTCTTTGCACCTGTTTCAGTTTCATCCTAAAGTTTTTGACTGGATTAAGATCTGGCAATTGTGGAGGCATGGCAATATCTGGACTGATTTAAAAACCAACCATCTATCTACTAATTGTGCCTGATAGCAGGGCGCATTTTCGTACTGGAAGATGAAATCCCTATTTAAGAACATGTTGACAGATGAAGGAAGCATTTTTTTTTCTCCAGTATGAGGATATATTAGGCAGCATTCATGTTACCTTCAATGATATCCAGTCAACCCACTCTATGAGTTGAGATGCAACCCCAGATCAAAATGGCAGTAGGATGCTTTTTTATTTGAACAGTACAGTGCGGTTTGAATCTTTCATTTTGTCAGCATCAACAAAATGAAAGATTCTTATCTGGTTGAGTAGATACTTTTCCCTCTGTTTGTTAGTAATGAAAGGCTTAATCGTAGGCTTGTGTGCTCCTAAGCCATTTTTATTGTCTGTGATTTACAGTCCATGTGGAAACAGTAACTGACTGCATCAAGCTGCCACTTATGGCTCAATTTCTCACAGCCATCAAAGCGGTCTTGCAAACTCAAACAGATAAGATTGTGGTCATTTTGCATGGCATATTTTCTTGGTCTTCCCTTTCTGCATTGATCTTCCAAACAAGAACTCGTATTGAAATAACCAATGCACGTGCTAACCACTAACCATCGAGTGGTGATAGCCACATTTTGGCTATAGGACATTCCTTCATTATGCAGCGCAATAATCTTAACACATGTAAGCACTTTGTCTGGAGGCAACATACTTTAAACTAAAAAATAAACCCTTCATAAGCATTACACAGCCTACATAGAGGGCTCTCAACTACGAAATGACAATATTTGTCAGGCACCCATTATCAGATCAGATCATATGTAGAGAATTTTAGGAAGGGGGTGTCAGACCCAGGTCTTAAACAACTCTTAGAAGTAGGAAACTAGGAGATTTGGGCAATATTAGTCACCCAATATATAGTATGGGTGCCTAATATGGGCTATATTAGGCACCCATTATATATGCGGAAATAAGATATCAGAGAGAGTTGCAGTGAATTGAGCTACCAAATTTCACTTTTTGTCAGTCAGTCGTGTTTCTCAAGTCATTCTTTTTGTCATAACTGTAAAAGTACTGCATATATGTTAAATCTGTAAAACGTTTTGAATTCCTTATGAAATTATCTTTAAAATGATGTAATATTTATTATGTTTGGATTTGGTATTACTTTTCAAAATGCGGCCAAATGCTTAAAATAAATGTTTACATGAGGTGTTGCAGGACTTTTGCACCAAGCTGTTAAATACAATGAATAGCTCAGGAAAGATTCAAGCTGAAAAGTATATTAAATTAAGCTTTCCAAATAGAAGGGATCAATTTTATTTTCAAAGATTCTATCCAGGCTTGATATTTAAAAAGCACAGTGTTTGTTTTCACACAAAGCAGGCAGTTGAACGCTAGGAACATAGTACTGATTTTCTAGCTGTTTTTCCCAGTTCATGATTTAAAATATCACACAGTTTTTTTGATGAACAATTTTTAAAAACCCATGCTATACCAAGGAGGGGCAGCAATGCTAGAATCAGAAATATTTTTTTTATTGGCCCAGCGGACCACTAGAGTTTGTAAGCCACTGGCCCAACAAAATTATTACTGGTCCATAAAAAAAATATAAAAATAACTTAGACATCTACAATATATGTAGAAAATAATGTATCACTTCAGTAGAATTATCTCCAATATTTGTTTTTAAAACATCTAATTTGAAAGTGCAACTCACAGGACAAAGAATATTTCCAAAATAAGATTCCCATGGATTGGTGATATAGCAAAGTAAGAGTGCATTTCAAATCTGTTTTTAAGTAAGAAGAGAACGAGAAGACTAAAAGGGTACAAAAATTCCCATACATTAGCAGCCTTTTTTTGTTTTTGTTTTATTGTTTATCTTCCTTTTCCTTAATTTAGTCTTATTGCTTATCCCTCCTACTTTCTCATGAAGTTAGTTTTACTTGTAGTTAACCGTTGAACACTGCTTCATGTGAATTGTTCTTTTGCAAAAATTACCTTCTAGCATCCAATTGACCTCCTCCACTAGTGTGTTTTCTTGAGGCTTGGGCTGGCTTGTGTCTGGTGTCAGTATCTGCTGCATTCACTAGGGTGGGTGAATCCAAAGAAGAGCAGAATATTTATTTTCCTTACTTCTGCTCATTAGGAATGGTGGGAACGGAGGTAACAAAAAACGGTGCTTGCCCTTACAAGACAAGCACTGCGAAACTACCTTTCAGTATTTGTTTCTTCCACTCTTTACAAATCATTAGGGATAAAAAAAACAAAAAAAACAATAGCATTTCATGAACCAATCACTAGTTTGCAGCCTAAAAAGAAAACCATACAACAAAGTAAAAGAAATAGAAATTCATTTTTAACTTGTGACAAATTAGAAATAAAAATCAATAGTTCAGTGGTCCGAAAGAAGTTTTACTGGCCAATGGCCAGCGGACCACTGGGTAATTCGAACGCTGGGCAGTGTGTGTGTGTGAGAGAGTGACAGACCCATCCACAAAGTCTCTCCATCATATTTTTAGACCAGAGCAACTGTCCACTTCTTCCATTTAAGGTAAACGGGATCCACCACTGCATGAACCTTAGAGAAAGGGTCTCAAACCTCAGCCTGCAGGTCCCATGGGGCCCCAGAACCTATTCAAAATGGTGGTTGATCTCCCACAAACTAAAACTTGCAATGTTTTATATGTACAGGGTGTCAGAGATAAAAACTACCAATAAGAAATCGATGTAAAACAGTGCAAAACATAGATACAAAAATGCTGTTTGCAGTAGCAGAAAGAGGAACTTGTTAAGTTTCACTGGACATCAATAAATCTCCACATGGGCACCCTTTGTGTCGCAACAGATATCCAGATGATATTCAACCTCTACCTATGTATTTTTCAGCACTTGTGAAGTGATACTTTCACAAGCTGCAATGATGCTCCAACACAAATTCACTAAATTGTTTACTGGAGTTTGGAAGACAATGCCTTTTGATACGCCCCAAAAAAGAAATAGATAGGGCCATAGGGGTAGGATCCGGGGATCTGAGAGGTCATAGTACGGGTCCACCACGTCTGATTGAACGTCCAGGGATTTGTCCAAATGACAAATGAGCTGCGACATGCATTGCGTAATGGGGGGTGGGGGTGGGGGTCCATCTTGTTGATAAAAGAATCTGCCTGGTATCTATGATATGGCATACATTTTTAACATATCCAAGTAAACATCTGTAGGCCACCCCGGTGGCACAGTAGTCTAAGCGATGGCTTCTGATCAGTCGTCTAAGATGGGTCCGGGTTTGAATCCTGTTGAGGCATGGACGTTGTGTTTGTCTTATGGCACTGGCTCTCTCCCTTCCCTGGAGCCAGCAGCCCTACATTAGGGATAGGTGACTGCTTATAGCCCAATGAGTTGCTCATGGCGGTCGTTAAACTCCCAACCAAGAGAAAAAAAAAATCTGCAGCAACAGTCCTTTCAATGAAAAAGAATGGGCTGATAAATTCAAGCACACAGAAGCCACAAACATTGCTATAGGACTATCTCATTGCAACTTTCTCACTGCATACAGATTCTCAGATCTCCATATACTGTAGTTCTGTCAACTGACTGCCCCTGAGAAGTGAAATGTGCACTTATTACTGAAAATCACCTTCTGATGAAAGCCACTGTCATCATCAATCTTTGACAGTATGTTGGAAGCAAACTGGTATCTCAAGGGCATGTCATTTGGTTTTAATTTCTGCAATAACTACATTTTGTATGCACAAAGACATAACTCTTGTGAAGATGGCCATAGACTGTTGACCTTGGGATCCCCACTTCACTACTGGCATGATAAATGGAGTTAGTCGGGCTACCATGAAAAGCTAGAGTAAAAATAGTTGTTCTGCATGAAGAGGGATATTCTTCAAGGCAAATTGCTGAAAGAGTGGTCTGTAACAAATCTACAGTTATTAGGCTACTAAAGAAAGCAAAAGACACTGGTGATATTAAAAATATGTATTGCAGTGGAAGGCCCAGATCCACTACAACCAGGCAGGATAGAGTGCTCAGAAGGCTAAGCTTGGCAGACAAGAGGCTCAATTAACCAGAATAACTTCAAAGACAGTCTAAAGTGACTGATGTTACTATTAGTACATCTACTGTTAGGAGGAGGCTGCTTCAATACAATTTACGTGGCTGCAGCAAAGGCAGGCGTAAACCACTGTTAACTGCAAATAAAAGACGGCGTAGACTTCAGTGGGCAAAACAGCATGTCTCATGGACAACCAAGCAATGGGAGAATGTTCTTTTCAGTGATGAATCAGAACTTTGCCTTAATGGGAATCATAGTAGGTCATATGTGAGGAGATTCAAGCATGAAGAATTCCATCTAAGTTGCTTAGTGATTACTGAAGCATCCGGTGTTATGCTGCATGTGTGCATATGATGGCACTGGGCACCTCCATATTGTCAATGGTAAGGTAAATGCCCAGAAATGCATTTGAATATTAGAAAGCAAGATGCTACCATTAACTAGAAGACTTTATATTGGCAGTTTTATTTTTCAACATGACAATGCTGCCCGTCATTGGACTAAAGTAGTGAAAAAATTGTTTCAGGAAAAAAATGTTCAGCATCTTGATTGGCAAACAGTCACTGAACTTAAACCCGATCAAAAGGTTTTGGCTCAAAGTGTCATATGATCTAATAAATTCAATTCATGGAATATGTAATTCAAATCTGGAATCACTGTTCAAGCCAATCTTTTACAAAACCTTGTTCGCAATATACCATCAAGATGAAAAGCTGTGATTAAAGCTAAAGGCTGGGCAACAAAATATTAGATACATTTTATAATTTTACTTCATTATATTTCTGTATGTTATTTCATTCCTTATGAATTACAAAAACCATTTATTGCCACAAATCTCAGTATTGGATAAATGATCCTTTTCATAATAATTTCAACTTGGTCATGATTTTTGTTATGTATCTTAAGAACAGAAGTAGCTACATAAAAAACTAAGACATTTTTGAAATTTCCATTAAATTTTACATCTAATGACATATAAATGATAAAATAACTATAAAAATTAGTTAGTTAAAACAAAAGAGTTAAATTTAAAAATTCACGGTTTTTGCAGGTGATGCCATACTTTTGCACACCACTCTAACAATAAATTGACAGCTTATACCTAAAATCCCTGTTTTAACTATGTTCAAAGACAGACAACATATCTTATGCCATTTTTTTTATTTTTGTTTGTTTGTTTGTTGAGCATACCCTGAGGTTTATAATGATTTTGTTCTACTAATGGCTCAGAGTTTCAAGTCCATATCTGCTAAGTAAAATATGATAAGGTATCATGATAATTTGTTTCTTTCCTTAATCAATGCAAAAACTAAGCCAAAACCAATGTTTTGGCCAATGCCTTATAAAGGTAAAACAATACCAGTACGTTCAAAAAGTTCCAGAACTTTTTATATTAAAAAGGGATGAGTACAGATAATACCTGTTTATGACTTGTTTCCTTCGAAGTAGTTACCCTGTGCAACTATGCATTTTTGCCAGCACTCATACAAAGATTTAAATGCCGATTGCAAGCCTTCTTTTGCCACATCCTGCAGTACCTCTGTCGCAGTTTGTTGCACTTCTTTGGAACTTGAGAAGCGTCACCCTTTAAGCAAATTCTTCATCCGGGGAAAAAGTCACACGGGACGAGATCAATGGAATAAGCTGGTTGTGGAAGAACGGTAATGTAATGTTTGGACAGGTAATCGAACACCAGGAGGAATATGTGAGCCAGCGTATTATCGTGATAGAGCACCCACAAGTTGGTCTTCCAAAGATCGGGTCGTTTGCGTCTCACTGATTCTCGGAGATGTTTCAGGATGTTGATGTACTCTTTTTTAGTGACTGTACAACTATGTTGAAGGAATTCCTTGTGCATGACCCCCTTGCAATCGAAGAAAACTGTTAACAAGACCTTTCCTTTAGAACGGTCAGCCTTGAACTTTTTTGGTCATGGTGACGACAGTGATTTCTACACTTTTGACTGTCAGTTGGATTGTGGGTCATACAGAAAGCACCAAGTCTCATCGCCAGTGATCAATCGATTCAAGCGATCAGGATTTGAATCCACTGCATCAGTGTTATCCCCGCAATCTTGCATGCGCTCATCCATTTTTTTCTTGTGTCAGGTTTTTGGGAACAATTTGTTGGCACACGTGATGCATGCCCAGTTTCTGGGTTAAAATGGCATGGCAACTTCCAACTGAGATGCCGGCAACTTCTGCAATCACTGCAACAGTTTTTCTGACAGTCATTTTTCACAATTTCATTGACAATGGCGATTTGTTCATCCATTGTGGATGTTGAAGGTCATCCTCGAGACTCTGTCACCCATTTTCGAATCGTCGATGCCACTCATAAACTCTAGTTCGACTCATTGCACTCTCACCGTACACAGACTTGATCATTTGAAAAGTCTCAGCGAAAGATTTTCTGAGCAGAATTTTTTTTTACACTTGAACGGCATTCAAAATTCGACATCGTTGTCCTTGCAATGGAGAGCCTCCAATGCCGATAACCACGAACTACGCACATACACTGTACATGTTGGATCTGCATCAAACCGGTTTTGGTTGGTCGGTCACATGATGCTCTTCGCTTGTTCAGCGGGGAATGATGTAATTCACTGACATTTGGTAAATATTCAAAAAGTTCCGGAACTTTTTGAACGTACTAGTATATTGACAGCTCTGTACTTATACCAAAAATCCTGTTTTAACTCTATCGAAAAGCACAAATTTTGGAACTGTAAAGCCTTCTACCTTTCCTGATTTTCATCAGCAAATCTAGTCAATAAAGGAGCTTCAAAACACAAAAAAATGACCAAATCACTCACCACAAATCACAAGTGACTTACACACACTGGATACCCAGAGTTCATTCATATACAGTCAAAGCTGTATATAGCAATGTTAAAGGGACAGTCAAAAACATTTGATGTATGTGAACTTCATTATAACTAGCCAAAAAAAAAGGGGGGGGGCTATTTTGGACATATTATATTATGCAGGTTAAGACTAGTCAATTATAAACTATTTATCAATTAATCAAAGGTAAATAGTGCTTGTTAACTGAAAACTACAGCTAACAAAATAATATGAACGAGATCTGCAATAACCAAAACATTTAACAAATGTAAAAATTAAAGGACTAGCCCAAAATTTAAAATTTCACCTGTTAATATATTCTAACATATAGTAAAACTAGGAATACAAAAATCTACATACAGTGTTCTACATTATTGACACACCGAGATTTTCCAGATGCATTTCAGTCTGCAAAAACACACAGCCGTCCTCATCAGTTGATCACAAAGAAATGCTATCATATGAGAAATGCTATGAGGACAGCTGTATGTTTTTAGGAGCCCGAAATGCATCTGGTAAATCTCAGTGTGTCAATAATGTAGACCGTTGTACATAGATTTTCGTATTCCTAGTTTTTAAAGGTTTTTTAGCATTATACATTTATTGGACATCCTTTTTTAAACCCTTCTGTTCTTTATTCCAATTCATTTTTATTGAACTACTTATGATTTTTGAAAACTGATGTAATGTTGCATGTTAAGTTGATGGTAGTTGAGAGCACGCTTAAGTTACGTATAATCGTTTTTAAGGCAAATATATTTCAGCCATTACTATGGCCTTCATCAGTGCGACTACAATTTGTTTCATTGCCAGATTGGAAAGGTAAGTTCTGTAACGGTAAATCCGGGTGACGTGATGCAATGAGAGATTTCCAGATGTATGGAACATAAATGGGGAGCTCAGAGTTACGATTTTTGGAAAATGAAATTTCCAAACTTTCTCGCAACCTCAGAGCAAAACGATTTTGGAAAGAAGCCAACTTTTTGTATCGGACCAAAGCAGAATAGAGAAGTGTCAGCCATGGTAAGTTGAGACAAGGAAGAGGAAGGTTTTCAAAATTTCACATCAGATTTGTGTTCCTGAAGTCTTGAGAAAAATTTTCGGAATGAACTTCCTATGTATGCAGTTAATCCAACATTTGTCTTGATAGGAATTTTATACACTCCAGGAGAAGAAAGCAGAGGTCTTGGGTCTCTGTCATTATGGAGGATAACAGAAATTAAAGGAGAAGAGGGAATGGCAAGTCTATATCCTTCTCTTTTGAAGATACTGATGAGCTTGTAGGCAGAAAGTTTATGGTAAGGGATAGAACCAGCAAACATTAGTTTCTTTTTTGGAGAAACAGGTTGAAGAGCAACAACTGGTTTTTTTCTTAGCATTTTGAATTAATTTAGAAACCAGGTGTGGGGGAAAGCCATGTTGAGCAGCGATGAAACAGATGTTGGCTAATTCATTTTTTAGAATAACTTCAGTGTTACAAACCAAATGAGCTTGATGAATGAGAGACTTGAGAGATATTGGTGAAAAGGAATAATGCTATTGGTAGAAACTGGTTTTCCATAGACTGAAGTGGATAGAAGATTATTATTTTTAGAGATGCTGTCATCCAAGAAATTCATTTTGCCATCAATTTCTTCATTAGTAGTGAATCTTATGAATGGGAATTTTTCATCTTTTTTAGGATGAGGAGACAAATGTTGGATTAACCCCATACATAGAAAGTTCATTCCAATAGATCTTTTTAAGGATGAGGAGACAAATGTTGGTTTAACCACATACATAGGAAGTTCATTCCAATAGATCTTTTTAAGGATGAGAAGACAAATGTTGGATTAACTGCATACATAGGAAGTTCATTCCAAAAAAATCTCTCAAGACTTCAGGAACACAAATCTGATGTGAAATTTGGAAAACCTTCCTCTTCCTTGTCTCAACTCATCATGGCTGCCACTTCTGCTATTCCACTTTGGTCCAATACAAAAAAGTTGGCTTCTTTCCAAAATCACTTTGCTCTGAGGTTTCAAGAAAGTTTGTAAATTTTATTTTGCAAAAATTGTGACTCTGAGCTCCCCCATTTATGTTTCATACATCTGGAAATCTCTCATTGCATCACGTCACCCGGAGTAACCGTTACAGAACTTACCTTTCCAATCTGGTAACAAAATAAATCGTAGTCGCACTGATGAAGGTAACAGTAATGGCTGAAATATATTTGCCTTAAAAACTATTATACGTAACTTAAGCGTGCTCTCAACTACCATCAACTTAACTTGTTTTTTAGTTATGTGCATTGCCTACCACCCATTTGTAATGCTGAATGGATTCTTTTATTGAGACAAGTCCTATATTTTGGATCCTACTGTTTGATATGTAAATATTGACGCTTCTACATTAATCTGTATTTTTACTAAAATCAGTTATTCTGACGTTACCTGTGGAACCTTCGACAATAGTGATTTTTGCTACAATTCCTGTCATTCACGATGATCTCCTATTACATTGATATAGCAATCTTCAACTCTCACAAAGGATTGCTAAAGATTGATTCCACTGGAAAACTGCCTAAGAAAGCTACAATGAAGAAACAGGTAATCTAAATTTTTAACATTTCAAAAAACGTTTGAATTCATCCCATCCATATAACTGATAGACAAATAATGTCGATACACTGAGCAATTAACTTACATGGTGAACAGGTTTTCAGAAGCATATAGATTGCTATATGCTAGACTATATTACAAATAATCCATGTGTATGCCGATTTGTTTCCTTGTAGAAACTGTTTTTACGAGGTGTCATAAATCACACGAGTTTCACCCGTTACATTTTTTACGTCGGATATATGAGCCAATTCTTCACTGTCTTGTGGTTATCATTAATGATATTTTAAATGGTTTTTTTTTAACTTCCTCTGATGCTGGGGTTAACATATTTCTAGATGCAAAGTAAGCATTAAGATATTCTAAAGAAGTTAAATGATTGAAAGGTAGCAAAGGAGGAGGCTAAAAGACAGCATTTTCCAAGGAGATGTTTTTATTTAGCAAGAGTCTATGTGTCAGGGCAGAGGTGGTAAAAAAAACCAACTGAAACATTGTCTTTATGCTAACCATGCACGGGCAGGGCAGCTGGGATACTGAGAGAATTCGCAGTAGGCTGCTGAATTCTGAATCTTACATTGACTCTATATATGTACATAAGTACTTTACCATGTTTATAGAAGAAAATCAAGTTATGTTGAAAACACAAAGTTTGTTTTCCTTTATGAGAGTCGGATTAATAAACAAAAACAAAGAAACCTTATGTAGAAAATGTTCACTTGAGTCAAATACTGTTTTTTTTCACAATCTCTCTCTCTTGCCTTTGAAACTTTAGCTTTTTGCTTTCAGCTGATTTCCTGTGCCTTATCAGCTTTTGCAAACTGCGGTTGAGTAATCCATATACTTAAATATGCTATTAATATAACAACACAAAATCAACAACAAAAGCACTAAATGTTCCTTTCGTAATCCCACAGTTTAATCTGGCATAGAAACTCGGAATTTGTTGTTTGCATTAATGCAATGACATTCACTTACGGTATAATTTTTGGTTGCTTTATGCATATATGCATAGCGATATCTCTTTTGACTTTGAAACTTAAGCTGCATATATGCATTACGAAACTTAATATATGATATATATGTATCTTTTGACTTTGAAACTTATGCATATGCATTTCACAATCTCTTTCTTTTGACTTTGAAACTTAAGCTTTTTGCTTTCAGCTGATTTCCTGTACCTTATCAGCTTTTGCAAACTGTGGTTGAGTAATTAATATACTTAAATATGCTATCAATATAACAGCACAAAATCAACAACAAAAGTACTAAATGTTCCTTTCGTAATCCCAGTTTAATCTGGCATAGAAACTCGGAATTTGTTGTTTCCATTAATGTAATGACATTCACCTACAGTATAATTTTTGGTTGCTTTATGCACATATATAAATAATATGTAAATGTATATGCTCATTTCAACAGGATCTTCATCTGATTTATTACTTTTTCGTGCCTTACAGTTACACGAATTCTTGAGCCTCCGTTTTGAAAAACTTTTTCATGCCTTGTATGTTTCAACTACAGTAAAACTGTTTTTTTTTGTTTTTTTTAATGTAATTAAATAAACATCCACTTTTGCATCACATTTGTTCTCATTTTATAAATGTCCACTAAAATTCTCAATTATAGATTTTTTCATCGTTATTTTGTAAGTCTTGAAAATACTTAATTTTGGTACATTTGCATTTCACTTCTAAGTAAAAGCAAAGATCTATCTATCATCAGTGTGGAATATCTTCAATTTAGCCTAGCTGCCAAAGTGAAGTACCCTACATAATTCTTTGGGAATGGAAGTAATGCTTTTTTTTTTTTTTTTTTTTTTTTTAAGTTAATTTCACTAGGGACATCTTATGGTGCAGACCAGAAAAATAGGTAAAATGTAAATTACTCCCTCAACACACAATGCAGTAATCCTTAGATTTTTGTTGAAAAGACGTTTACACAGGAAGTTGTAATGCTGATGTACTGTTAATTTCAGGGTTGGAGTAACTTCATGATATTTCGGAAACAGTGGGCAGCTAAAAGTACACTTCCATCGCTGTTTATGGATCGCCAGTTGGCCACTGCACTGATGCTAACAGATTAAATTCTGGGGTGCCATCCACAACAGATAATTTCTTGCTTTCCATTGAAAGAGTAAGGTTTAAAAACTGGTTGAACGCCACGTAGTTATAAATACACCATACTCTGAATACTCAAAAGATGCATATAGCATATCAAATCCGTTTATTTTTGTTTGCGGTGTAGTAAGCACAAGCATTCGCCAAGCTTTCGCACTCCACTGGGAGGCTTTTTCAAGGCAATGGTAGATATAAAAATGCATGTCTATATTTTTATGACTACTATTGCCTTGGGAAAACCTCCCAGTGGAGTGCAAAAGCTTGGCGAATGTTTGTGCTTACTACACCACAAAAATAAACAGATTTAATATGTGTCTGTTGAGTATGGGTGAACACCACTTATTTTGTTTGCTCAACTTCAATGTATGATGTTAAAATAACAAGGGAGAATACTACGAAGTTTAAGGTATCTACAAAAACTTCGGTTTATGCAGAACTTCGTGTTATTAATAGTCATTATGTGTGGGATCGACTGAGCTTTGAAAAAATGAAAACGAAAGGGGGGGGGGGGGGTGAGAAGCATCCAGAGCTAACTGAATTTCATTCTGTTCCTTTATTTCTAATATCTGACTTTACAAAAAGCCAAATATGAGAGTTTAATAAAGAATTGGTACAGATTTATTAATTTTTTGCCTATTATTTCATCCAATTCATTCATTCACTTTCATTCCAATTTTTCTAACAATCGCACTCGCACACAATATGCCACACTTAAAGGCCTTCCCCGTTATTTTAATTTGCTACTTTCAAAACGATCTGCTTTCACATTAAGACAGTAATTATTACACAATCTGATTTCCTCCACACGACACGCACATATGAATCACTATTCCCAGATGTTGGCTTGGCGTGTTTACAAGCCTACTGGAAAGGAAAACAGGAATTTTAAAGCATGTGATTTGTACTACGATGATTCACCCACCATTTTTCTCCTCTCTTCACGAATATTTTCCATTGCAAATAACTTCGATAACCGGTTACTCACACAACAAACATTACAAAGTAACAACGAGTATACAGTAAATGTTCCGACTCTAGTCCACACCTCTCGATCCAGCGTCGCGGTCACAGCAAAACATAAACATTGATTGAATTCCGGTTATGGTTGAAGTTCTTTTCATTTTTTTTTTTTTTTTTTTTTGTTTCCAGGTTTAACGACCTCCGTGAGCAACTTGGGCTGTAAACAGTCGCCTGTCCCCTATTTAGAGCCACGGGTTCGAGAGAAAGAAAAACGAACACAATATTCATGCCTCACGGGATTCGAACTCGGACCCATCTCGGACGAATGGTAAGAGCTTAAACCACTGCACCATCAGGCGGTTTGGTTGAAGTTCCTGACCAGTAATTCGCCCCATATGTTGAACACCGCGAAGTGTCTGAAGCCAAATCATAGATTTACCCACAAAGTAATGTACTGTTCAGATTTTTTTTTTTTTTTTTTGATTGGAGGTTTAACGACCACCGTGAGCAACTCAATGGGCTATAAGCAGTCGCCCGCCCCTAATTTTGGGTCACTGGTTCCAAGGAAGGGAGAGAGCCAGTGCCGTAAGATAAACACAACATCCATGCCTCACCAGGATTCGAACCCGGACCCCTTTCGGACGAATGATCAGAGGCCATCGCTTAGACCATTGCGCCATCGGGGCGGCATTCAGATTTATCTGTGGAACCTAATTAAAGCCGCCCCGGTGGCGCAGTGGTCTAAGGCGCTGGCCTCTGATCATTCGTCCGAACGGGGTCCGGGTTCGAATCCCGGTGAGGCATGGATGTTGTGTTTGTCTTACGGCACTGGTTCTCTCCCTTCCCTGGAACCAGTGACCCTAAATTAGGGACGGGCGACTGCTTATAACCCATTGAGTTGCTCACGGTGGTCGTTAAACCTCCAATCAAAAAAAAAAAAAAACCTAATTAAATTGCAGGCATAAAGTATTAGTCGATATGTCGTATTAGATCTCTTCTCTATGCATTAGACTGTATGGTGACTGCTCCTATATATATATATGAAGATCCCAGACTCTGAAAACATGGAGGTCCTGACCCACCCTTAGAGGTTACGCCCAAGTTACGCCCATAATCAAAACCACCTCGACGTCCGAGCGGTCTGAGGTACAGGCTTCTTACCAATCTCAGAAAAAGCCATTAGCGGTGACTTGGCTCTTCAGTCTCCACCCAGAAATCAGTAGCACCAAACGCGTAACTGTGCCGTCCTAATGGCAAAGTGATCTAAGCGCTGGCTTATAAATGTCGGTCCAAGTGGGTCCGAGTTGGAATCCCGGTGAGGCATGGTTGTTATGTTTGTCTCACCGCACTGGCTCTCTCCCTTCCCTGTAGCCAATGACCCTAAATTAAGGCCGGGTGACTGATTATAGCCAATTGAGTTACTCACCGTGGCTGTTAAACCCTCAACAAAAAAACGTGTAACGCCGTATAGCCCAGATAGCGGCTTACAGCGATGATAACACCCCCACCCCTTCTTAGATCGAATAGTATTAAATCTGGAAGTGAGGGAGAAAGGAATGGAGAGAAGAAATTGTTAGAATGTTGCTTCTGAAAAAGACGAAAAGAAATCAAATTTTTGTAAAAAAGGAGAACCATAAGATTGTAAAGTATGCATTTCGTTTTTGTGATATTAATTTCGTAAGAAAGATTGTCTTTCTCCGTTTGGTTGATTTTTAGTTGAGTTTCTTGTTAGAATTAGTAATTAGCTGATTTGCGGCTTCTGGAACTGGCAACACTGGCTATGCGTTGCGACATGAGATATATCTAAAGACCTTGGTTGGTTGCCGCCCGCCGTTGCGTTGAACAAACCCAACAAAGATCGAATCAAACTTTACGATCGTTTTGGTCCTTTGCGTTGAGCCAAGGCGATCTGTGTACTGTATAGTGCAAATCTAAAATTCGCTGTGGTGTAGTTTGTAGTGCAAAGGCATCATGAGAATGCAAGAAGGTTTAGGCGTGCGTTTTATGATGATAATTCGGTGTATTATATGAAGTCCCTGAAATAAATCTTCCACTATCAGTAAAGTGACCTTCATCGTCTTTTTGAACCCACAACTCCATTTGAGATGGAACCAGTATGTGTATGTTATCAGGTTTAGTACAATCGTCCTTCCTGATCTGGTGAAAGAGGGAACTATCTTCTTATTCCTGGAAAGTTTTATTCCTTGCTTAAAACTCCATGCTACAGTACCCAATGTACCTGAGTTATATGATATTCAATCTGTGAACAATATTTTTATTTATTGCTGCATGTTCAAATTCTGAATTTTTAACATGCACTAACATTTGCAACATCATGGAAGTACAAAAAAAACTTGTTTCTCGTCAAACCGAACTTTCATCACTTACTTCTAAACCTAAAGAGGAATTTATAAGAGAATACAAGAAGTACAATGAGACAAATGCAAGAGAATTGTATCTTCAAATTCTGATTGAACTCGAAAAGACAATATCAGAGGGCAATGTTCCAAATTTAAAAAACTTAAGCAATACAGTTGATTACATAAGTAATGTAGAAAGCCAAGCAACATTGAAAGATTACTATGGTAATACAGATAATCCTATCAAAAGCACTAATTTAGTTATCTTAGCCTGTAAACAAAATAAAGGGGAGATTCTAAAGTACCTGTTTGCAAATGGTATGAAAATTCTAAATAACCTATCTATTGATATTGGAAAAAATGCTATATTGCCAGATAGTGAAGACGAAACATGCCATAATGCGTTCTATTATGCTATACGTTCTGGTAATGCTGATCTTCTTAAAACACTCATTAATAAATGGCCAGGTAATTACTTTGCTGCTAATTTGGAGGAATTGGATGAACTTCTTTCAAGAGCTTATGAAGAATTAAAGCTAAAGAATGTATCATTATCAAATGAAGTAGAAATTTTTGTTGAAAATAAGTTAATAAACCTCCGTTTCTACTCTAATGCTGAACAAATTCAAAGTGTTAAGGCATCTGTTAGCACCATCAAGGAACGAATCGGGTCAGTACTTGAGAGCATTAGCTCACTAAACTCAAGCATAGGAAAGGTAGATGAAAGATTCTTATTTACAGCAAAAATTGTTGCACAAAACATTCACATACTGAAGCGGCAGTTGAAATCAACCTATGATAGAATACCTTGGGAAGAAATAGAATTTTGCTTAGTGAGTTTTGTTTCTTCTCAAATAAAGCAACAAGAAATAAATCTGTTTTATCATGCTGTGTTGAATAAAAGCAAAATACTAAGTCACTTAAGAAATTTTGCAAAAAAACTTGAAGAAGAAAAAGATGTTATAGAAGTTATGGGTATTAGTAAACTTGCTGATATTCCAAAATTAAAACGTGAGAAAGTTGTTGCAGAGATTATTAATAACTCTCCTCAATTTGAAGAGTTGTATGATGATTATCAACAAATAAGTGATATTCATTCTTTAGAGAAAATAAGTAATTATATAAAGTTGGCATTATCAGCTGATCCTAAAGGAAAGGAAGGACAGTTGATCATTACAAGGGTCTTGCAAGTTGTTGGGGAATATATGAAAAACACTTTAGAGTCTCCTAAGCTATCCAATATTACAAGTGAGCTTTTACTACTATCATTACCAAAAAACACCAGAGAAGTCATTATCGATTTACGAAATTCGTTATCACATGCTTATTTGCTCTCTAAAAGAATGGAAATTGAGGAAAATGCAGACATTGATTTTTTTACAAGTATTCAAAATGACACTAAAAAAATAAACAGTGTAATCACTGATATTCTTTACCAGAAAAAAATTCAAATGATCAGGGTGCTTTTAAAAAAAATGTTAATTGTGAAAGTTTAGATGAAATAAAAGAAGTTGCTAAAGCATTTAAGAATGTTGAATTAGATGAAACTATCTCAGTAGATGTTATGACGACAGAACACAAAAAGTTGGAAAAGCTGATTGAAGAATTGAATAATAGTGTAACTGAAAAGACAAGTTATGAAGAAAAACTGTTTAATAAGATTAACAAATTAATCAATTTTGAAAAATCTAAATTATCAAATATTAGAACTGATTATATTATGGGATTTGATTTATTAAAAGGCTTCATTATTGTCTTGAATGATAAGATTGACCATAACATTATTAGGGACATAAAATTCCTTGCTAATAAAACAGAGAAGAATATTGCTCCCCAAATAGAAGCTCACAGTCTTAAAGAAATTGCTGTACTATCATTGAGAATTTATCATAGTATCATGTCAAGAATTCCATACAACAACCGTGATAAAGTTCAAAGATTAATGTATGAGATTTTTTGTATTGCTGAATTTGGAGTTGGAAATATTAAATGGATTGAAGAATTAAGGGAAAAGTTGAATGATAAAAGTACTTTTCCTATGCATAAACAAAAGAAGAATTACACTGTTACAGAAGAAAAATGTAATAACCAGCTTATGTTGAAGCTGTCTGAACTAAAAAGTATTTTAAGCAATAATGCAATGAGTGGTCAGTTAATTAAAAAATTCCCTTCTTATAAGAGTAATAAAAAACTGCAAGCAGTAGTAGAAATGCTTGTTCTGGATATTATGTCAATTTTAGGCAGCTCAAAGAATTGTCTAGAAAATAATCTACTATTTTTAGATGATAGCACCCCTTTATTAACTGGAAGATGTTTGCGTAACCATTTAGCACATGATAATGCCTTAGTTGATGTACTATTATCTGATCCCTCAATAGCAGTTATTTTAAATGCTAAAAAACTTACCGAAGAAAAGATAATGAGAAGTAAGAAAAAAATTGGCAAGTTGGTAAGAGACAATCCTCCCAAGATTAAAGATAAATACAGTCAAGGTCTTGTTACTATTACTAATCAGGGAAGAATGTTTTTTGCTTTGGAAGAAGGAAATCTTGAAGACTTACAGAGTTGTCTGAAAAAGGGAGCAGATATAAATGCTAGAAGTATTAACTCGTGGACCACATTACATTTTGCAGCAAAGGGACCCAGTCTTGAAATCATAAAACTTATTCTTGATCAAAATTTAGATGCTAATGCTAAAGATGTTAATGGTAAAAATGCATTGCATATTGCTGCTGAATATGGGAGAAAAAGTATTGTGGAGTTTCTTGTAGAAGAAGTAGGTTTATGTGTTGAAAACGAAGATAGTTATGGTAAAACACCACTACATATTGCAGCCCAAAATGGTCAAAAGGACACTGTTATGGTTTTATTAAAAAATAAAGCTAGTACCATTGCTAAAGATAAAAGTGGTCTTTCACCTTTAAATTATGCAATAAGAAACAATCACATTGATGTTGCTAAGAAATTACTAGAAAAAGATGCAAATGTTGATATTAATGAGGCTGTGGGTGGCTATACTCCATTGCATGAAACTGCAGAAAGAGGTCACTTGGACATAGTTAATTTCTTACTTCAAAATAAAGCAAATGTTAATGCCAAAACAGATAGACACTGGACACCATTACATGGAGCTGCATATAATGGTAATCTAGAAACAGTCGATGCTCTAATTCTGAAAGGAGCTGATGTTAATGCTAGAGTTATTGATGGTTGTTCGACATTACATTATGCAGTAGACAATGGTCATGGAAAGATAGCTGATGTTCTATTGAAACATGGAGCTAATGTTAATGCTGCTGATAAAACCTACAATAACACTCCTTTACACTACGCAGCAAAAGATGGGCATGAGGAAATCGTTAAGACTTTACTGAAAAATAAAGCCAATGCTAATGTTACCACTGCTGAAAGTATGACTCCGTTACATTTTGCAGCACATAGTGGTCATCTGGAAATAGTTATTGCTCTCCTCAAACATGGTGTTAATGTTAATTCTAAAAATAAAAATCACTCTACTCCATTACACCTTGCAGCAGAAAGTGGTCATAAGGAAGTTGTTGACCTTTTAATAAAGTGGAAAGCAGAAATTAATTCCAAATCTTGTGATTATTTAACACCATTACATGTAGCTGCTCTAAAAGGGCGTAAAGATGTTGCTGATATCTTAATAAATAGTAAAGCTGGAGTCAACATTCAAGACATTAAGGGTCATACACCATTACATACAGCTGCCATGAATGGTAACAAAGACGTTATTGATCTTCTAATAAGAAACAAAGCTGAAGTCAATGCTAAAGCCAGTAATGGTATTACACCATTGTATACAGCTGCTCTAAGTGGCAACACGGATGCTATTGTTTTTCTAATAAGAAATGAAGCTGAAGTCAATACTGTAGATAATTGTGGTCTTGCACCATTACATGCAGCTATTGTGGGAGGCCACAAAGATGTTGTTAACCTTTTAATAAAAAACAAAGCTCAAGTTAATGCTAGAGGTATCACAGATTGTACGCCATTACTTACAGCTGTGGAAGCCGGTCATAAGGAAATCACTGAAATTTTGATAGCAAATGGAGCCAACATTAATGCCATAAGTAACAAACAAACACCATTGCTTTGTGCTATTAAGTATAACCACAAGGAAATTGTTGAAGTTCTGTTAGCAAATGGAGCTGATGTTAATGCAGAAAGGGGTAAACCTTTATCATTAGCAGTTCTTGCTGGCTATAGAGATATTATAGAAATTTTACTAAAATATAAAGCTAATGTTAATATAAAAGAGGCTGAAAATATCACACCATTACACTTAGCTGCTAAAAGAGGTCATAAACAGATAGTAAATGTTTTAATAACAGAAGGAGCTGAAGTTGATGCTGTAACAATTAATAAGGTAACACCATTATATCTTGCAGCAGAAGATGGTTATGAGGAAGTTGTTGAGTTTCTGACAGCAAGTGGAGCTAATGTTAATGTTAAATCTGATGAAGGTGTTACACCGTTACACATGGCAGCAACGAATGGTCACTGTAATGTGGTAAAAGTTTTACTCGATAAAGAAGCAAATATTAATATTAAGGATAACAAAAATCGAACACCTCTAGAGTTAGCAGTTGCACATGGTCATTTGCAAGTGGTTAAAATGTTATTGCAAAACAAAAAAGTGGATATGAATGCTAAAGGTAATGATGATTGGACAGTATTGCACATTGCTGCACAGGAAAGTAACTTAGAATTGATAAAATATCTAATAGATCAAGGGGCTGATATTACTGCTAAAAATGCTTCTGGTTCAAAGCCCATACATATTGCGGCCAGGGAAGGTCATAAAGATACTGTACATTTTTTCCTTCATGAAGGATTTAATGTTAATGACCTAGGTTCAGAAAATCAGACATTATTACACTATGCTGCAATGAAAGGTCACTTAAAAGTTGTAAGGTACTTGATAGCACAAGGTGCTAATGTTAATGCTAAAGATTCTAATGACTTAAGTCCTATGCATATTGCTGCCAATTTTGGTTACACAGATATTATTAGAGTTTTCTTAGAAAATGGTGCAGTTTATAATGCTGCTGACAAGCTTTGTAGAAAACCATTAGAAATGGCTAAAGATAAAGCCGTTATTAATTTATTAGTATCAACTGAGAAATTGTTTGAAGCTGTAAAACATAATAGCCCTTCAGAGGTTGAGAATTATATTAAAGCAGGAGCATTTGTTAATGCCAAAAATGCTGATAATGGAACACCTTTACATTATGCTTCATGGAAAGGTTATGATGGAGTTGTTAATATTCTATTACAAAATAAGAGTAATCCTAATGCAGCTGGTAACAAGGGATTCACTCCTCTCCACTATGCTGCTAAGTTTTCCTATTTAAAAGTTGTAAAGGCTCTATTATCAAATGGGGCAATATATGATGCTGTTTCTGAAAGTGGTAAAACACCATTAGATTTTGCTGTAGATACAGGTATAACTTGCTTATTGAAATTAGTGAGTCAATCATTTAAAAATATTAAAAGTGGTAATGCTAAAGTTATTAGTGAACTCAACAAAATCAAGGATATTGATACAATAAAAGCAATAATGAGTGCTCGTAATAGAGAAAACAAAACACTCATAGTTGCTGCAATTCATAATAATTTTCCAAATATTGAACAGTTGAAAAACATACTACAAGGTGATGTATCTTCTAAGCTTAACATGGCTTCTGCACTGTTAGATCTGGGTAATTATGAAGCAGCCTTAAGTATCTTCAAAAGTATATTTGAAAAAAGGAAAGAAATACTAGGAGCAGATAATCCAGGAACTTTAGATATCCAGAAATGCATAGGTAAGATATTGTACAATCGAGGAGCTTACCAAGAGGCTTTAAGTATGCTTGAAGACGTTTTCCAGAAACAGAAAGAAATGCTGGGATTAAATGATACAGATACTTTAAGTACAAGAAGTATAATAGGTTTAATATTACATAGACAAGGAAGAGATGAGGAAGCTTTCAATATTTATCAAGAAGTTTTTCAAAAGCAAAAGGAAATACTAGGACCAAATCATTCAGATACTTTAGATACTCAGTTTCACTTGGCATTAGTCTTAGACAGACTAGGAAAATACGAAGAAGCACTAGATATCAATAGAACAGTTTTTAAACAAAGGGCAAAAGTGTCAGGTGTGAATGACCCAAATGCTGTGTATGCTCAAAATAATATAGCCATGGTACTGGCTAACCAGGGCAAGTATGAAGAGGCACTGGAAATTTATAAAGAGGTTTTAGAAAAGAAGAAAGTAGTTTTAGGTAGCAGTCATTCTGACACCTTAAGAACGTTGCACAACATTGCTGGTGTACTTTTCAATCAAAAGAAATACCATGAAGCTTTGAAAGCTCACCAAGAAGTTTTAGATATCCAAAAAAATGTTTTGGGACCAAATCATCCAGACACTTTGATTACTCAATACAATATGGGAAATGTACTTTTTGCTCAAGGCAAATGGATTAGTGCTCTTAAGGCTTACAGAAGAGGTTTTGATCAAAGAAAGGCTGTTTTGGGCCAAAATCATCCTAGTGTCCTGGACATCACAAGTAAGATAGAAATGCTTAATTCAAGATTTAAGCTTATGGGCAGTGATGCATCAGAGATTATCCAGCATCTCCAGAAGGACTTCAACATTGCTGCTAGTAATGGTGATACTCAAACTGTTCAGCGTCTAATAACAGATGGAGCTGATGTGAATGATCAAGATATTGATGGAAGGACACCTCTACATTATGCTGTTAGCAGTGGAAACATAGGTGTTGTGAATATCTTGCTTAAAAATGAAGCAGATGTTACTCAGGTCACTAATAAAGGCAATACACCATTACATACTGCTGCCTCTGAGGGTCAAAAAGAAATTGCTGGAGCTTTGTTACAACATGTAAGTCATGAAAAAATAGATGATTTTATTAATGCTAAAACAACTTTTGGTGGTACTACATCACTACATGTTGCAGCCAAAAATGGTTTCTTGGAAATTGTAAAGTTGATGCTGACACATGGTGCAACTTATAACATTAAGAATAGGGAAGGTAAAATACCATTCGATCTTTCCAAGGACCAGAGTGTTACCTACTTGTTGAAATTACTTGGAGAACTGTTTGAAGATGCAAAAAATGGTAATACTGAAATTATCAGCAAGCTAAGAGCAGTAAAACATGATGTGTTTGTAGCTGTGACAAGTGCTCGTAATAATCAAGGGAGTACAATACTGCAAGTTGCAATTATGAATAAACACAAAAACATTGCAAGTAAGTTACTAAAAATGCTAAAATAACCCGAATAAAATCCAATCCTGTTTTTGTCCCGAATACATGCTACATCAATTTGAAATAAAAGTGTGCAGAGGTGCATATTCAACTTTTTGTGTAGTACCTTTCTATGTTACCGAATGTTTCACAGTAATATGGATTGGAAAGGAACCCTTCTCCTTGAAAAACTGTTAAAGAAATTTCTTATTACCCAGTAAAAATGCATAAAGGATATGTATGCCTGGTGCAGTTGGTAAAAAAAAGACATGAAGGTAAATTTTGCACTGGTAGAAATCTACAGTGTGATTCTGGCACACAACTTCTGGATATACAGATGAGGCTTATGAAGGAAAAACTATGTGCTTTGTTTCTAAGGACAAGGTATGGACACAAGTTGTTACACTGCAAATTAAAGAAAAATATAAGTTTGTTCATATAAATGTTTAAATGTGATATTAAAATTTTTTTTAAAGTTCTTTAAAGTTACAGGAAAAAAGAATCCTTCAAGAGTCAAGAATTACATCAAAGAAAAGTTGTTAATTCAAAAGTCACATTGAGTAACACCTTTTTGTTATGCTGCTAATAATGGCAATATAGATATTATAAATACCTTAGTAATAAGAGGAGCTGATGCTACTTGAGTTACTAATGAAGGTAATAATACATCATTTCACTTTGCTATTTCTGAAGATTACAGAGAAAGTTTTGCAGTTCTGTTTTAAACAGCATTCGCTGCATCATACCGCATTGCTGCTAAGAGTAGTTCCTTAGGTATTATCACATGTTTGCTAAAATATGGTACAACTTTTGGATGAGGATAAAACATCATATGATCTAAGAACCAAAATGTCATTTTAATCTAATGAAGTTATGTGGAGAACTGTTTGAAGATGTACAAAATAATAGTATTGGAATCACCAGCAAGTTAAAAGCAGTAAAATTGATTTTTTTGGCTATACAAAGCTATTAATAACCAAGGTAATAACATTACTGCAAGCTAAAAATATTGCAATTGAATTGTCAAATTGTTAGAATTGTTAAACATAACCAAATATTTTTTGAACACATTGTTTTATATGTATGTAAAAGAATTATACGCTATTTTATATAATTGTTCAATCTTTTGTATGCTTAGGTCAACTTAGATCTTATTTCATGCTAAAAAGTGTTGCTTAAAAAAAAAAAAAACTTCTGAAGGTGGCCTTAGAATTGCATTTCATACCTTAGATATTCCTTTATACTGTACTTTACTACTACCTCATAAACAGTTCATTAAATGAATATCATGGGTTTTCTGTAGAACAGTAGCAAAAAGGAAATTCAAAGATGCCTACTTAATGTATTTTGGTGTGAAAGACTTACCTTCCCCTAACAAGCCTTATGTTAAATTTAACAGTGATTTCCTATTACAGAGACTCCAACTACTACACATACTCCATAGTCACTACGGACATCGTCAGTCCACTATGGATTACGGAAAGCACAGGATATAGTGTGAAAATCTAAAATCTCGGTGAAATAATCTTTTTTGATAAAGTGTGTAAAGTTTAGTGTTGTGTTTTCAAGATTTAACATTCATTAAACATTTTGGAGAGTATTTCTTGGATGTCTTCATTATTGTTGCATTTTTTTTTTTTTTTTTTTTTGCTTTTTCAATTTATTTTCAATGTCTAAGCATCTCTGGTCACATGACAGTTATTCCAGCACATGGAATCCTGGAAATGTCCTGAAATTTTATTTCCCTTTCCAGATCTTAGAATGTCCTAAATTTATTGTATTTTTGTATCAAATCCTATGTCAATTTCCAAAGTTTTGTAAGAGTTTTATAAGCAACTATCTGCACTCATTTCCATTAGTATCAAAGGTTCTGCAAGTAGGTCCTGAGTGTGTTGCCTTTAACAAGTGCATGCGGGCTAGATGGAACTTTTGCAGGGTGTAGAAAATAAATCATATTTTAGTAAAGTTGTTACATGAAAAATTTTGTCCATAAAGAACACACAAAACTGTTACAAATAAAAATTTATTATCTCAAAGAAGTATTTGCTTTATGCTTAAGAAAAATAAGTAATATGGGGTGAAAGCTCAAAGAGTAAAAAGTGTTCAAACCCTCTATTTTCTTTCCAAGGAAAGAAAGTTGAAGTTGTATCGTTAGTCTTGTAAAAACTTTCTCATAAAATGATAAAAACAGAAGTTCAACTAATCAGCATAGAGAATAATATTTTTGCATAGCGAATAAGGATCCTTCATAAATAAATTCGTATATTTAGTTTTTCTTCCCTGATATGTATTTTAATGGTTGACTTTTGATGTAAAGTGGAGCAACTGATAAATTAGTAACATTTTTTACTTTTATATGCACTCGTATATGAAAATCACTTTTACTTTTTAAAGTTCCAGTACTGTTTTTAAGATCATTGAACGATTGGAGCCCTCAGATTTGTAAAATTGGAAACCCACAGGAATGATAAAATTAGATTTGCTATTTCATGAATGCAGAAAGAGTTAAGGTAGTGAAATCAGCTAATGTCAGCGTCTGTACAACTAGGTGATACTCCTTTGAAAATTTAAGGGTGTGGCGCTCCAAAACTTAAATAATGAAAATATATACAATAAATTCTACCAAAAATGATAATTATTTTCTGTACTGTGTTGCTGATGGCAACCATCCCAGTTACCTCAGGGGTGCCTATTTTCCGGAAATTTTCGGCATTTTTTTTTTTTTTTTTTTTTACGAAATTTTCGGCGGCGTTGTACTCCAGGAATGTTCGGGTTTTTTTTTTTTGTTGTTGTTTTTACAGAAATTTTCATCATTGTACTGGAATGTTCAGCGTTTTTTTTTTTTTTTTTAGAAATTTTATTTTATAGCCAGTGGCAAAATCCTTTCCCTGTTTTCCCTTGGTTGGTGGCAAAACTCAATTCCACTGGGAGTTGGGAAATCTGACTGCCAATCAACCCCCACAGAGGAGAAAAGAAACAGGTCCACTTTGTGTCTACCCAATTCAGCTGGTAGAGATCCCCTCCCACCCCCACCTAATGTTATATTTGTCTTCTAAAAGTGTGTTAACTGTTTACTTTCCTTTGTGGTTTGGTGCTGGGTTTGCCCAGAGCTACTCCAAACAGAAATTTCTCACCCCTTTCTTTTCCTGGCAGTGCTCCTGCCTCACCCCAGGGCATAGTGGCCCACCCACTCTGTCTGCTGCTTTTGACCTTCAAGACTTCTCATCTCATCATCACTGAGATCTAGGGAGGATCTCCCTGCCGACTTTTTGTTCACCCCTCCCCTTCCCTTTGGGATGGTTGCTGCTCAGGAAATCTTTGTCATTGGTTTCAATGCACCCTTTGACCTTCTTAAAATGCAGAGAAATCTCAGTCTAGGATGTGGGTGACTGTGCCTTCTTCATCCCTCCCCCACCCTGCTTCAGTAGTATGGTAACTTGAGTTTACTGCACTTTTAAGTACTTCAACTTGTTCCTGCTCCATTTGACTGCTGCTGCACTGGGGACCACTGGTTATCCTTACTGCTCCTCCTGGTGAAGTGCTATTCTACAGAATAGTTTCTGTTCCTGACATCGCATGTAATTTATGATAATGAAGTTTTTGAAAGATTCTGATGCTGAGCTCATAGAAGTTTTGGAAAAAATATCCGCAATAAATATTGCTGGGATTGTCTTCAGAAGCAAGATGCTGACACCATTGGGATATGGTGTTGAAAAACTGATTCTTGTGGAGAATGTTTCTGCATTTAGTGCAACAAAAGCATTCGATATGAAAAGGATAGTGTAAAAGCATTGGTAAGCCATTCAAATTCTTCACAACACAAATCTTCAAGAACATCTGTAAAGAGTTCAATGAACTTGTATTCTTATACGTCTGCAGAAAACCCTGCTGGTGATGAAAAGCCACTAGATCTAAGTACCCGTACAGTTAGATCAGAGGCAATTTTATGTTCATTCATAGCGGAACACTCTCTTCCCTATACACTTGGGCCTCAACTTATAAAACTGGCTCAGACACTGTCAAAGGACCCAAAGGCATTAAGTATGAATAGGTCAACTGTTACATACAAAATGAGAGATGGCCTTGCTCGTACAATAAAACACTAAATTGTTGATACCCTCAGACAGACTCCCTTCTCATTAAATATTGATGAGAGCACAAGTCGAGCGAATTGTAGTGTCTTAACTATTCTTGCACAATATTTTTGCCCTGAGCAACAAGAAGTCGTAATACAACATTTATCATCGATTCAACTTCAGGTTTGTACTGCAGCCAATATTTACTCAAAAATAGTAAATTTAATAGAAGGAAATGGTATTCCTTGGAGTAACCTAATTAGTTTCCTGATGGACTCGTGCAACACTATGAGGGGTAAAAAATGGTGTAGAAACATTAGTTCGTAACAACAAAGCTCCACATCTACTTCATATTGATGGTGATAGCTGCCATACTGTTAACAACAGTGTAAAAAGATTCACTGCTCCTTTTAAAATGCACATTGAATCATTGTGTGACAACATTCACTTTGACTTGCTAAGTGTTGACAAAAGAGAACTATTTTTCCAAATCTGTACGATTTTGGGAATTTAAAAGCTCTCCCTGTTTTCACGACCAAATCATAGATGGCTGTGTGTGCTCCCAGCAGTTGAATGCACGATTTTGTTATGGGATGCTTTGCTAATCTTCTATTATTCTTGGATTAAAGATTCAAACAGAAATTTGTATAAGTCTGATTTGGATAAAGTATATGAGGAAAGAAAAATTAGTAATTCTTGTGTGTCCAAACTTGTGAAAATCCAAGATTCTTTGAAATCAAAAAGTTTTACAGAAATGAGAAAAGAAAGGAAGAATAAAATTATTGAAAGCATTTTTGTGGTGCAAAAGAAAACATTACTTGAAATCCAGCTGTACAAAGCTGTTCTGCCTATATTCAATGAATACATAAAGCTGTTTCAGACCAAACAACCTATGTTGCATAGATTGCATGTTGAACTTTTTGTGTTGATAAAGAAAATTTTATCATTTTTCATTAAACATGAAATAATCTCAAAGTGCAAAACTCACAAGGATCTTTTGAAAATAGATTTGAAGAATGGCAATAATCACCTGCCAGACAAATTTATTTATGTTGGAGGAGAAGCCAAAAACTTATTGCTGCAAGTACATCAAATGATTATATGGTATCTTCATTTAAGAAAGAGCTAAAGGAATGTTATCTGTCATGCTCCTTATACATGATCCAAAAACTTCCTGTGGGAAATTCTACTCTGATTAGTTTTTCAGGGTTAGACCCCTCTCTTAGGAGCCAAATTACTACCTATATAGCTCTTTCAAAATTGACTGATGCATGTAGCTCAGTGCTATCTACTAACAAAATGCTTGTTATTGATGAAGAAATCAGATCATATCAAATTGATACAGCAATTAGTGATATCTTTAATTACTCAGCCAAGGAGAAATATGAAAAAAATAAAATTCCTAAAGGCATTGATGAATACTGGGCTGCAGTGTCAAAAATGTGCTCACATGATGGAATACAAAAGTACTCCACATTGGGTAAACTTGTAAAAGCCCTCATCTCATGCTTTCATGGGCCAATTGTGGAAAGCTCATTTAATTTCATGGATAATATCATCACACAGCACAGAACTAGTTTAGATGTAAAAAACTTGGACAGTTATACCATCAAATATAACCTCTTAGCAAAGAAATGTTCAACGTTTGAAATGTTTGGTGTTGAAAATCCGATCACCACTGCAGTTGACAAAACTTTGTTACAGAACATGTTGCAAAGCTGGAAAATTCATCACAAATCAACTAAGGAAAAGTCTGATAGAAGGCATGAAGTAATTGGAAATCATTTTTCTGGAATAAATAAATCACCAGCAGCTAGCTAGCTCTGTAAGTACAAAGATTATGGTGAGCCCTAAAATTCCAACACCAAAGCAGGAATCTGGGTGCAGTAAATGTAAATCTCACGCAAAGGATTTGCAGCAAAATAAAAACAAAATAACCAAATTTTTTTCTAAAGCATTATGAAGTATGAAGTTTGCATCCATCAGCAGCATTGATGACTTATTACGTGAATATACAAATCATTTAAAGTATAAACTGAACAAACTTTGTCATATACATTTCAGTCTTTTCTGCACAAGAAAATACACCATTGACACAGGCAGGCAAGGCATCAATTATGTAAGTTGCCTTTTTATTTTTTTTTTTCCTCAGTATTTTACTTTTTATAAGTATTATTTATAGCTTTGAAGGGCCAAACACTGGAAATTTGCAATTAGTAAAATTTTATAAAGGCCACTGTTCTTTAAAAAAATATCAGAACTTGGGAAATAAATTACGAATGCAACACATTTATTCTGATTTTTTTTTTTTTTTTTTTGTAAGTATTGATCTACGTTAATTTCAGGAAATTTGGGTTTGGTTTCAGGAAATTTGATTTCACAGAATAAGCACCCCTGTTACCTCTATAGCAGTGGTAAAGCATGACGGTAAATGTGTAGTTTCTTTTTAATCAGTTCATTGAACCTCCAAGGTTCCTGGCCACAAGCACAGTTCTCCTCCACTCCCCCTGTCCTTCACTTGATCAGCCCAGTTCATCACTCCAAGCTCCCCCAGGTCACACTGTCACTCCATCATTGTCGGGGTTGGTCTCCTACGACATAGTGTGAATCGATAAGCTTGCTTGACTCCACTGATCCGCATTCTATTAACATGGCCCAACCATCTAAGTCATGCAGCATTCAACTCACCGACAATCAGTGGCGATTTGTAGCTTTGGTATAATTCCATATTATGTCGTCTTCTCCATACTCCACTTACATTGTCTCTAATGTGTCCAAAAATCTTTCTAAGTATTTTGTTTTCAAATCATTGTAGCATATGACAGTTGTGCTCCAGGTCTCAGTTCCATATAAAACCGGAACGAGACCTTCGTGTAGGAAGTGCAGAATGTAGATGTATGCGGTTAGTTTCCAAATTATTAGCAGATTTTACAGATAGTTTTTGCTTGTAGATTTAAAAAAAAAATGTTATTTACAGCAATTTAACACTTACTTCAATTCAAGGCTTCACTCCGATTAATATATTTAATTCTATTTTAATCTGAAGGACTTTTACTTATTTTTCACATATTCTAAGTTCTTTTGTTTTTACAGAATTTTCTGGCCTCCAGATTTTATCAAGGCCTGTTATCAATGTATAGAACTGTATCAAATGTTTTGTTTACACAGAAAGGATTTAAATTTTATTGCCAGGTTCTTGCAGTTGCCAGTTATTAAATTAAAGTCACTTCTTTATGTATTTTTAAGTAACAATTATATATGCACTAATAGATTAAGTACTATTACGTCCCTCTAATCCTCAGTTTATATGATTCACATTGTTGGTGTGTTATTTTTCTTGCTTGTGGATTCATTGAAGATTCTCAACACATGTCGCGATATTCCAATGATAATTCCTTGGGAGATGAAACTTTTTGGTTTTAATATTTTCTTTTATGTACACTATTACACACACACACACACTATTGCACTCTGGTTCCAGCTCTTTTAATGTTAAAATCACTATATATATGTTGATACAGTACTCTATTCCATCAATGTTCACTGTACTTATTGCCAGTGGTGTAGCCTAGCACAAGGGGACGCTGAAGTAATCTAGTTAAAATCGAAATGTAACCTTTTATTTTGAAATTCTGTATTGCCCTAAAAAGAAGGGAGTACATAAAAAACATTTATACAAAATAGAATACCATATGATAATTATCCTGAAATGTCATTTGGTCTTAATTTTGAGCATAGAGGTTCTTTTTAAGTTAATGTACAAAATTTGTGAAATGCAGAAGTTTTGATAGGTGTTTATATTGAATATACACAGCTTTGAATTTCAAATTTCACCTACATATGCTGTATACATACAAAAACTACTAGCATTATAATTTGAGATAATGAAAGAAGAAAAATCGATATTCCTACCATTTTTGTGAGTACCATGTTTCTTTAAACAACTTTGTATATCAACTCTATTCTTTGTCTTTTCTTTTCAGCAAGCACGCCAATACACCTATCAAGAAACACAGGATCACTTGAAAGCTTTCGAAGTAAAGCTTTTTCAATAGCTAATGAGCTGAAGTGACTTAGACGGTCATTTGTCATAGAGTTTCTAAAGAAAGTTTTAATGCGCTTTAAAGTACTCATGTTTCTCTCGCTACTTGCAGTTGTTGCTGGTAATGTGAAAATTAGACGTAGTGGTTTGGTTACCTCTTTGTAAAAACCGTCCAAACCATTTGCTACTAAATACTTCAACAAATCTGTAGGTTGCAAAGCTTTCTTGTCACCTTCGTAGATATTGACTAGCTCATTTTGCAGTTTATCTTTCATAAAAAAGTCGTAATTTTCAAACAAGTTATTCAGAGCCACAACAGGAAATATTTTTCGATATTCCGTGAACTTCTGTTCATTCATGAGTTCTGTGAACTGCAAGTTATAAAATCTTTAAATCTCTCCATTTGAACAATTTTAGAATCAAATATTTCGTAGGCCACCTGAGTCACACTCATTTTCTCGCTTTTCCCCAAACTGCAAGTTCTCATTGAACTCCTTACTTTTTTTAACACAAATACCAATGAAATCGTCATTCTTTCTAATATTTTCTAACTGCTGAAAGGTCTGACGAATCTCATTGTGACATGAAACAATGCTAACTGAGATTGACTGAAGTAATTTCATCAAGGGTTCAATATAAACAAAGCAGGCGTCATAAACACACAGAAGAAAAACAAAAATTGAACTATCCAAATGTCTTTTCAACCCAGTGGCAGAGTTTATAAAATCACAGTCCCACTGCGAATTTTCAACCTCGATAATGCTAGAAATAGCCCTGTAAAGTTCATGAAAATGATTTTTAATTGTCTGAATTGTCCTTGAGTGGAAGTTCCAGCAAGTACTGCTTGCTTGTGGAAGCTTAAAACCTTGCTCTGTTAGAACAGTTCGCTTGGATGATTTGCTAAAAAACTTAAAAGCAGTCAGCGCACACACAAACAGTTTCACTTTTTAATATTTTTTGAACCATGCAAGAGCACGAGATTCAACTGATGTGCATAACAATGTATAAAAAGTGCATTTGGACAAAACTTTCTAACTAGGTACTGAACTCTCCCTGCTCGACCAGCCATAACCGAAGCTCTGTCATAGGTCTGACTAGCAACTTTCTCTGTTACGTTCCAGTCGTTTAAAACTTTGTGAATTACGTCTGCTAAGCCTTCAGCTGTTTTCTCTCTTGAAACATCGTAAAATCCAAGAAATCTCTCCTCAATCCTGTCTTCAACATAATATCTTAATATCACAGTCATCTGGCTTTTGCAAGATATGTCAAGTGTTTCATCAGCTTGTACAGAAACAAAGGGAGTTTCTTTCATTTCAGATTTAATGGTTTCATTTAATACAGTCGTGATAACTTCAATCAAATTATTTTGTATATCACGTGATGTTTCTTTGAATGAAGAAGATGACTGTAAGTGCTCTCGGATGGTTGATTCCTTCAAAGCCAATAGCTCTAAAAGTTCTAAGTAATTTCCTTTGTTGTCTGAATCTGCACCTTCCTTATGCCCTCGAAATGCCAATTCTTGTTTTGCAAGGAATATAATTGACTGGATAATTCTTTTAAGAACTTCTCTGTTATTTGCAACTTGTTGATTATGTTTCACGGGTTGAGTGCGTGCTGCTTCTGATAAAACATGCTCAATACGAATTTTTCCAAGCAAAACGAAAGACTCCATATGTTGCAAATGTCCTCTTGAAGAGGCATGTTTATTTGCTTTTTGATGAAATTGCTCGTCTGAAATGCCATTAATGCACCATTCGTTGTCTTTCTCTCCGAATAGTAAGCAAACGTAGCAAAACATTTTTTGTTTTCCACTGCACCGAGTAGTCCATTTGTATCTATCATACCACGAAGACTGCCAAGTATGAGTACTACCTTTACTTGTTTGCTTAATGTTCAAGTATGGCGTAGGTCTTTTGTTTTTTTTAAATAGCACTGTTTCTCCAAAGTAACATTACAGCTGGGAGTTTTTTGCAAATAATCAATGAAATCCTCTTCCAACATGCTTTCCACGTGTCATTTTTTCACAGTAAAAATATTATAAAACAACACCGAACACAAAAAAACACGCTGAACAACACAGAATATCTGCATACCAATGCTCGCTAAAACTAGTGTTCCTCGAATACACTGGCATTTACTGTCGCAAACAAACGGGAGTGATCACCCTTCGTGAGCATGTGCAGTCGCATGAATTTGACCCTGGCCTCGGTTCTCCTCAAGGTTATCAGGCACTAGATTGGCCGATCATCTGGCATTGAGGAGAAAACCACTTTACATCAGACAAGCAAAAGAGAGAGGGAACTGCGTATTTGCTATTATGGGAAAATAAACGCTAATATAGTGTTTTCATGCTATTTTTGTTAAGAATAACATTTAAAATTGGCGAAGGACATGTGATGGAATAATACACTCTTGCAAGGAAAGGCACTATTCTCCATCGATTTTTCAAGGGATGCTGAGCGTACCAGCGCCCCCTCACGCTACGCCATTGCTTATGGCACCAGTAGTTTAATTTGAAGTTTAAAAATTCACCATTAAAAATCACTTTACCTGTTGCACCACTAGTTATGTTCACTTTACCTGTTGCACCACTAGTTTAAGATATTTCAGTATTAAAATCCAATAAGAAGTTTAAAATCACGGCATGCCTGAGATCACAATCATTCCACCAAACCTTGGTTGAAGCTTGTCAACCTCTATGAGTCTGTCTTCAGAAACCTAACCACATGCTGCAAACCGACCATGTGTGCCAGATTCCCTACGGGGTCTCTCTACATGTGCAAAAGGGCCAAGGGATCTCGTGCTCCTCCCTGCATTCCTGAGTTTCATGTTTTCCTCTTGATACTGTGCTGTCATCTATATTTCATCCGCTGTTTAATTCTCCTACGTTTCCAACATTCTTTTTTGTCCCACCCTTCTTTCTCCATTGCTGTTCTTTATATTCTTTTTCTCTTTTTATTAAGGCCTTCCAAGGTTTTGCTATGATGATTGGTTCATTATTATTACAGGCTCTGTGTTTATTTTTTTCTATGGTGAGAGCCTCTGAGTACCTCAACTCCCATTCATTCTTATATCCACTTTTTATTTGAATATCTTCAAATTTTGGTTTTGCATTTCCTTCAATACAGTACTGCACCATTGCTGTAACATTCTCTCTCTTTTCCCAGTTTTTAATATGTTGATTTCTTCTTTTTGTAAGTCTTATTTTTGGTTGATCCATAATATATGCTCTTCCTTTTTTAATACTTGGCTGTTCTCATGTTCCAAAGGTATTCTATATACTCCTTTTTGTAAATCTGGAATTTTTTTGCCTTGTATTATTTATCATTGTAGACGTTGTTACAGATTGTCCAATATTTTGTTTATATCTTGCTACCTCATGTTTGATTTTTCCTGTTACTCCATCAATATATGGAAACAAACCTATGTATTGCTTTTTGTCTTGCTCGTGTTTCTCTTCTCTCTGCCTGGTTGTCTTACTCAAATTGTTTATTGTAGCCTTACATTTTTTTCAGGGATCGCATTCCTCCTAAAATTCCTAATATTTTGTGACCCTCCTTAAATTCCTAAAATTATACCTAAAATTTTCGTAAGCTTATTTTTATTAGAAACACAACCGTTATTAACGCCAATAAATTTACCATTACGGTAAGGTAAAAAGACCTGTTATTGTAGAAACATAGCCTATATGCTGTGCTGCTGAAGGGAGGGGAAAATGACGCCATCGAGATGCACTTGCTTCGGGGCGGGCGCTCCACTTTTTGCCTTCGGACAGTTTTCGAGAGTAACAAGAGATCTAAGGGAAAAGGGGAGGGGTCATTTTCACCCCTGGTTTGCGCTTTGCAGACGAACTCCGTGGCACGCAGAAGATCGTACTTTATTTTTGTACATGCCTTGTGGAACCTCCTCTTTCTGCTGATGTTTTGTTATTGTAAACCGCAGGTGGGTGGAAGCAAAGAGGAAACATGTGGTCTCCTTCCGTAACCTCCGGTAATGACGATGGGATGGTAGCTGAGTGTTATCGTGGCAGGCAGTAGAGCACGTGATCATTGACCTTCGATCGTGCGTCGGCGACAGCGACCTTCGATGCGCAATATATCTCGGCTCCGACTCGCTTTGACTGAACTTGCGTGAGATGCGTATGATAGTTTCTGGTTTTGCGTCTTTTATGGTGTTCTCTGTGCTGTGTGCAGGTTCAGTTCTCTAGTGGTGACCTGCTTTTTTTTTTTCATATCTTCTGACATCCTCGCAGCCAAATTTCGGGAAGTTGTCTGGTTTTGCAATATTGGAACGTGTTTTTGTACTTCCCTTTCATTTTCTGGTTAGTAATCATCATCATCATCATTGTCAACCATTATCAATCCACTGCTGGACCAAGGTCTCCCCAAGTTTACTCCACAACGATCTGTCTTGTGCTAGTCTCCTCCATGTCACCCCTGCATACTTTCGAATTTCATCCACCCATCTCCCATGTGGTCTTCTTCTGGGTCTTTTCCTGTCCCTGAAATCCAATCTAAAATTTCGGCTGTCCATCGATGATCTGTCCTTCTGGCAGTATGTCCAGCCCATTGCCATTTCAGGGATTTAACTCTGATCATGATGTCTTCTACTCTTGTCATTTTTCGGATCCACGAGTTCCTCTTCTTATCTCTCCTGGTTACACCAAGTATGCACCTCTCCATGCTGCTTTGAGTTGTCTGCAGCCTTTGTATGTCTCTTTTAGTTAAGGTCCACGTAATACAAGTGTTTAAGATGCCTAAATCCAAAACGAAATTTCAAGATGCGTGGCTCGCCCGCCAAAGAATTGGACGGAGTGAAGTTGAAAGAATGGAGTTCTGCAACTGAAACAATATTTTCTGCTAAGTGTATATTGTGTTCAGAAATTTTCAACATTTCTAATAGTGGCTTTTCACAAGTAAAAGCGCATCATAAAGGAAAAAAACATTTGCAGAAATTTCAAAGTAAATTTCAAAATAAGTCCATCCTGAAAGCCTTTGGAGGATGGGATCTTCAGCCCAAAACAAATATTAGTGAAGTACTGAGTCATGATTTACAGTTGGCTAAAGCCGAAGCATTATGGGCCATGAAAGTTGCTAAGGACAATATGTCTTTTGTTTCATGCACTGAAACAGTTGAACTTTTCAAAGAAATGTTTCCTGATTCTGCTATTGCAGCCAAAATGCAACTTAAAGAAAAAAAGTTGCTTATGTGATATCACATGGATTGTCAAAATATTTTGAAGAGGATTTGAAAAAGACATTGCATCTAGTAGCCCAGGAAAGGTTACTATAGCATTTGATGAAACTACAAATACACAAGTGAAACGGCAGTTGGATGTGTATCTCAGGTACTGGTCTTCAGAAATAAATTCAGTTTCTTGCCGATACCTAACAAGCATTTTTCTGGGTCATATAACAGCAGATATTTTGCTAAAAGAAATTCTTGATGTGTTATCATCCTTCAATATTTTGTTGAACAGAATTATTTGTGTATCCATGGACAGCCCAAATGTAAATAAGTGCTTTTTAGGCAAATTCAATGAAGTTGTAAAACAAGAAACAGGCAAGAAATCTTTGGAACTAGGTTTTTGCAACCTGCATGTTGTTAGTAATGCATTTAAATTTTTTTTGACAAGCTTAAATATAGATTTTGACGAATTTGCTACTGATATGCATTACTTTTTAAAGAGTAGTGCTGCAAGATGAGAGGATTATAAATCTGTCCAGGATATAACATTGGTCACAGCCAAATTTCTTTTGCGTCATGTCAGCAACAGATGGTTAACCGTTGGTTCTGTAGCCCAGAGGCTCTTGGATCAATGGCTAAATATTACAGAATATTTTTTAAACTTCTTGCCATCTCAAAAAATATTTGAAAAACAACTACGCAATTCGGCAAGGTATAAAAGAATTCACTGTTTCCTGAAAAATGAGCTAACTCCTTGCTATTTAGCATTAATTTCATTTTCACACCAAAATTTTGAAAAGTTTTCATTATGTTATCAGAGTGAAGAACCAAAAATACACCAGTTATATTCTGATTTAAATACTTTAATGAGGAATGTTATGGCTCAGTTTATCCAAGATGATGTTATTGCAGGGAAATTTGGAGAAGACCTAAAGAATGTAGATTTTGAAAACAAAAATTCATGGAAAAAACTAGGGGAGTTAGAAGTTGGTATAAAGACAAAAAATCTCCTCAGGAATGTTCAGGAGACCAGGCAGAAATTATTTCTCTTAGATGTAAGATCATCACTAATTGCAACCACAAAATATTTAAAGTCAAATTTGCCATTCTGCAATCAAAAGCTAAGAGGCATAGAAGTTTTAAAGGTAAAAGAACCAAAGAAAGAGTCCACTCAACTTTCAGTCACTGAAGGACTTTCGGAAATAACCAGAATTTCAAGTGTTTTGCATCTTTCTGAGGAACAAATTGATAGAGTAAGAGAAGAGTGGAAACTTTTAAATTGCAATAAGCCAACTCTAGATGAACTAGTGAAATTTTCAGAGGAAGGGCATATTCCAGTGCGGATTGAGCATTACTGGCGTAATATATTTAGTATTAAAGACTCTAGCGGAAAAGAAAAATACTCAAATCTTGCTAAACTCATCAAGTCAATATTAGTTTTACCTCATGGTAATGCTGATGCAGAAAGGGGATTTTCGGTTAACACTACTCTGTTAAGGAAGGACAAGGCTAACTTAAAAGACTCAACTATAACATCATTAAGAATAGTTAAAGGGGCCATTAAACACTATGGATGTGTAAGTTAAGTTCCCATAACAAGAAATTTGTTAAATAGTGTTCGTGATTCACATAAATTTTATAAAGAGTGTTGATAAGCTGAAGGAAGAAGAATAAAAAAAGGTAAAAGAAAGGAAGCAGAAAGAGAGGGAAAATAAGGAAAAGCAGCTAGAGAGAAAAAAAAAAAAGCTGAGTTTGATGACAAAATAAAAGAAAATGATGCAGAAATAAATAGGCTTAAAAAAGATAAAGAAGCCTCCCTAGCAGTAATTCAAGAGGGAACAGAAAGAATGAGAAAAGCTGTAGAAAAACAAAATACTGTTGAAATAGCAGTTGCCTCTAACTTGATCATACAAGGTTCAGCTGAAATAAAGAAAACTCAAAGTAAATTAGTTGTGGTGGAAGCAGAAAAAGATAGGCTAATCAGGAAAAGGTTAAAACAATAATATGAAAAAAGTAATTCAGTGAACAATTGTACATAGTTCTTGGTTTTCAATTACCTTTTTAGGATATTATAATTTAATATGAAACCTGAAAACTTTACTGTGAAAATCGTGAATTGCTTCTGGTTCAACATCATATTAATGTTCAAAGTGAAACTTGAATGTGGTAAATATACTTGAATATGATAATAACACGTGAAAAGATAAGAACTGAACATTAGAAGTAAATCATACTTAAACTTTAGACATTAGACGTTATGCAAAACATTTGGGTGTTAACTTCGACCATATATACTAATGGACTGCGCATTGGCAATAGCTGCATCAAAGCCGCCATGGCTCAAACATTGGGCACGTCATCATCATACTCCAAATTTCGTGTAAAAATGATGTTATGATTACTAATTTACGCTGCAGAACTTCAGTGTTTTCGGTGTATTATGTGAATGTGCCTCATATATAATGAAAACTCTTCAGGTAAGTTTACTTATGAGCTATATACATGCATGATTGGGTTGTTTACATTTTGTGATTTATAATGTGATGAACATTTGCGAAGAATTTGGAACATGCATTCCATTTTTTTTTTCTTAAGTTACTATATTTTTATATCAATAGTTGCAAGTTTCTGGTTAAGTAATTGAACTTTATTGACTTAGGTATTTAATTCGTTTCTTACCCATGAAAAATCATAGAACTTTCTTTACTATATCGCTCAGAGCAACCATAAGCACAGCATGTGTAACCCATCTTTTTGACTGTTGTCATGTGATTTTATGTTGGAGCCAGAAATTTTGATGTCATGCGCAGTCTATCAGTATATATGGTTGAAGGGTGTGAAGCAAACTCTTTACAATGTATACAAAGTTGTTTTACTAGATGTATACAAATATACATCTAGTTTTTATTGAAATACACTCCTAAAATTTTCCTAAAATTTTTCTAAAAAGTCCTAAAATTCCTACCTAAAATTTTCCAGAAGTTTGCTATGATCCCTGTTTTTTATTAAGTCTTCTATTGCATGTTCAGAATATCCATATTTCTTTGCTACTTGTTATCCACATTAATTCTTCGTTCCGAAATTCAATATTGCTTGTATGTGTATATGCTCTCTTTATCAGATTGTAAAGAGCATTGCTTTTTTGTTGTATCGGATGGTTAAAGTTATTTGGAATCAATATTGGTTCGTAGGATGGTTTTTGACATACTTTAAATTGAAATTCATGTTTGGTTCTTGTTATGCAGACATTTAGGAAGGATATACTTGTTTTACTCCATTTCCATGGTTAGAACTATGGTTGGGAAAATTTCTGTAAACCTTTTTGCTAAGCTTTATAAATTCTCCTCTTGCATATTTGAAACCAAAAAAAAAAAAAATGTCATCCACTTAACGTTGATTGTTCTGTTAATGTATCTATTATCCTGCTTTCAAGTCCTTTTAAGATTATCTCTGCAAATAAGCAAGACAAAGGTGATCCCATTGGGCCATCCCTCTCCTGAATATATATGCTATTGTTATAACAAAAGTAATTATTTTTTGAAATATATGATAAAATAGTTTGTTTCTATTTCTCCAATCTGTTTATTAGTTAATTCTTTTCATTCTTGCAAGATTTGTATAATAATTTTTATGGCATCTGATATTGGTGTATTTGGGTATAGACTTTTCACATCCATACTGGCCATACTAATATTTGGTTTATTTGTTATATCTATATCAGTGTTCATTCTAGGCATTTTTCGCAGGGCAGCGTGCCCTGTCGCTAAAATTATGCGCCCTACTGCCTTTTAAATTAAAAATAATAATCCTAAAATGGAAACTGCAAAATGTGCGGGGACCTGCCCTAATCAATCCTACACTGCTGTGAAACCAAAATAGTGCACAGACTCCATATTAACCTCTTGTCTACCTCTAGAAAGTCATAATGACCCCCGTTGGTTAGGATTCCTAGAAGACGGGAACCGATAAGAAACAATAACTTATTGTTGATTTCTCTATGCTGGCAGGAAAGGAAGGAAGTGGGAGATTTAAGACAAAAGGACCTGCCCTCTGAACTACTGGGGGAGGAACGAGTTTGTACAAATTACTGACAAACGAGGTGACCAGTGTTTGCTCCCGCTACTCTCCCCTCCCTTTCCCCTACTCTGTTTCCACTCCTAAGCGCTCCTACCCTTTGTGTTCCCCTTCCCAGCCCACCTTCAGAAAATTTGTACGATCCTAAAAACGTCTCGAAGTTAGCCATCAGTATTCTAATTATAACGTTCAGTCAATACAGTGGGTGCCGCAGATTACTTTAACCCTTGCAGATTGCTTTCACAAAGTTTCAAAAGTTTATATTATTTTTTTCATTAACTATTTACTCTACTCAAAAGGAACTGTCACAGCGCAACACGGCTACGCCCGTCGCACTTTTTTTTTGGAAAGGTGTGCTGACTGCAGACTGTTTTTTTATTTACTATTTCTTTAACATTCCTTTTAATTTTAAAGCAAAGGAAAGGAAATTTTTGTACGATTTTAGTGTTGGATCCCGCTTCCAGACGTGAAGTTACGTTGATAGATCAAGTAACAATTGAATTTTGAAGATGTGAATCCGTTTTTTGGTGTAAATATGACATGGATGGTAAGTCAGATAACACCCAAAACTTGAAAATTTTGTCGTCCTGGAGCGAGAATCGAACCCACTCTCCCGGATAGCTCCCGAGTATGTTAGCCACACCACCACCCAGGACGATGATGAAGTAACACTTTTTCACTTTTATTTCATTTTATTTTAAATTTCTTCTTCCTTGTTTTACAAACAGGTAACTTTGACTTAACAAGAATATTGCTTTCTTTCAATAATGTAGCTAGGAAGCGATACTTTTGCGCAGTTTTTAACGGCGTCTCCGTTTCCACCACTTCCGTCTTGCGCTGCATTCCTGAAACTGGTGACCGCAATTTTTCTTTTTTAGCTTCCATATAACATCATGTCAGTTAGATATATGTGATTGTTTTTTTGTTTTTTTAACAAGAGCAATATTTTTTAAACTTTTTCAACATTCCCTCCGTTGATAAATGATAATTACATAGTTGACGTGGATTAGGAGCATCAAATAGAAGTCATCACTTTTTCCACATTTATAAGTGAGTCATGGAAAAAGTATTTTTTGTTCAAACAGCAGCAACAGAACAAAAGTTTTGTTCAGTTGCTGCTGTTCATCTTTTGATGAATCCCCAGCATTGTGCAGGGCTCCAAAGGAGCAACCTGCCATGTGGTTTGGCAGTTTGTCATATGCTAGTCTGGAGAATTTCGAGGCCGCTGTGGTGCAGTGGAAGCATGTCCAGCGCGTAACTGGAAGACCCTGGGTTCGATTCCCGGTGGCAGCCAATGAGAATTTTTCAGTGACTCACTTATAAATGTGGAAAAAGCGATGACTTGTATTTGAAGTTCCCTCCGTTTTCGCAGCTGTCAGTGTTTCGGAAGTTGACATCCAAATTTTTTTTTCATTTTGCTCTTCCAGATGTCTTCACCTCAGTTAGATTTATGAATTTTTTTTTCCATTGTTTTTTTTTTTTTTTTCCAAAAAACGCTTTTGCACGTTTTTTATCGTTTCTACTCTGTTTTTATGGGCATATTGTGCTGCGGTATTCCGGGAACTGATCGTTGCAAATTTTCCTTTTTTGACTTCCAGATAGCTTTGTTTCAGTTATATTAAAGGCGCATGTGCTTTTTTTTTTTTTTTTCCAAGAGCCATATTTTTTAGCGTTTGCAACGTTTTGTTCTCCGTTTCTGTGGCATTCCGGAAGTTGACGGTCGCAGTATTTTTTTTTCCAGATAACTTCATCTTAGTTAAATTCAGGTGGAAAAAAAAACCTTTTTTTTCAGCAAAATCGTACTTCTACGTCCCCTGTTGCATTTCCACAGCTGTATTGTCATACATGAGATTTTTCCGAGGAATCCTGTTTTTTTTTTAAAGTTAGACGCAGCAAAGATTTCTCCCATCGTGCACTGTTCTTTCTGCCCAGCAGTGTTCTTAAATATCAATTTATTCCACAAATACTGCATTTCAGCTCAAAAACAGAGGAAAGTTTCTGAAAACGGAAGTTGGTCAAAGCGAAGATTTCTCCCGTAAATGTAATTTTTTCTTCCTGCAATTTCTCACTATTGTGTGTTGTTGTTAAATGTCACTTAAGCTTGATAAGGGAGGGGAAATTTTCCAAAAATGGAAGTGACGAAGTTTGAAAATTTGTCCAAATTGATGCATGGTGTTCAAAAGTATTCATATTCTGAAAGTTACACCATTTATCTAAAATGGTGACAGCTTTCAAGGTCCTCAGGCTGAAAGTTCTTTCGGCATGATGGATAAATTATTGTTGTCTGAAAGAATAAAAGGATTAAAAAAGTTTGAATGAAGAAGTGTGAAGGGAATGACATCAGCATAAGGAAAAACTAAGCAAAGACTGTTGGGCAGCTGCAGAGTTTAAAAAAGACAAATATGGCTGTGGAACTTTCTGAGAAGAAAGTAACACAAGAGGAAAATTGAGCTGATGTTCTATAGTATAAAGTACCAAAAAAAAAAGCTGCATTTGAAGCAATACCTTTTAAAACAATTTTATTTTGTTTTGAATTCAGTAATTTTATATTGTGAATGCAGCGGTGTGTACCAGTTTAATATCTGCTCGTACATAAATAAATTACAGTGAACAATTCCATCTTGCTTGTGTTGTGTTCACAGTTTCTTGCTGTGCATTCTGATTTTTCACCTGGGTAAAAAGTTCAGCTTTTTTGTCCTATGGTCGGTTTGATATATGTATTGTGTACAGTGGTCGAAGTGGCACAGAGATACTGCCAGTATGGTCGACACCAAGATTTTAAATTGAAAGTCATTCTGCTTCAGTATGTTAAGTGCTCTGCTGCAGCACTAAAACTGTAGTGTAACAGCAGAGCACTTAACATCTTTTCAGTCCCAGCTGCTAATCATTTATCAATTTTATCCGATAAAAATGTCATTTGTCGATTTTTGCATTAAAATTTGTGCTTTCGTCCTAATTTCTTTACGTAGTTTGTGACAGGTTTATAATGTATTACATACCGGGATGGTAAATGTTCTTTTAACTGGCGGTATACTCACTTCCTTACTCTGGAATTAATACTGATATGCTAAACACAAACATTTACAGTTCTCTCAAAGCTCCAGTAAAAGCATGTGTCTTTTTAAATAATTCATCATCATCATCATTGTCAACCATTATCAATCCACTGCTGGACGAAGGTCTCCCCAAGTTTCCTCCACAACGGTCTGTCTTGTGCCAGTCTCCTCCATGTCACCCCTGCATACTTTCGAATTTCATCCACCCATCTCCCATGTGGTCTTCTTCTGGGTCTTTTCCTGTCCCTTGGAATCCAATCTAAAATTTCAGCTGTCCATCGATGATCTGTCCTTCTGGCAGTATGTCCAGCCCATTGCCATTTCAGGGATTTAACTCTGATCATGATGTCTTCCACTCTTGTCATTTTTCGGATCCACGAGTTCCTCTTCTTATCTCTCCTGGTTACACCAAGTATGCACCTCTCCATGCTTCTTTGAGTTGTTTGCAGCCTTTGTATGTCTCTTTTAGTTAAGGTCCACGTCTCTGCACCATACGTAAGCACTGGAAGGATGCATTGATCAAACACTTTTCTTTTAAGACATAATGGCATATTGCTCTTGAAAATTATGCTGTTTCTTCCAAAAGCTCTCCAGGCAAGTTTTGTATGCCGATTAATTTCTTCATCAATGTGACCCTCACTTGATATCTGCTGTCCAAGATAAACGTACGTGTCTGTTATCTCCAGCTTTTCTCCATCAATCGATAAATCTTCATTTCTTGTAAAATCATTGAACATCACTTTTGTCTTCTGAAAGTTCATTTTTAATCCCACTTCTTTACTCTTGTCAGCAAGTTCCTGGATCATACTCTGCAGCTCTGATGGGGTAGTTGCAAAAATGACTACGTCATCAGCAAAACGAAGGTGGGTTAGATAATCTCCATTAATCTTTATCCCTTTGTTTTCCCAGCTCAGCGACTGAAAAACACCCTCCAATGTGGCATTAAAGAGCTTCGGAGATATGGTGTCACCTTGTCTCACTCCCTTTCCAATTTTTATGTGTGTTGTATTTTCAAACAGCCGAATCTTTAAATAATTAAACCTTTGCATATTATTATGTGCAACTTTATTCCATTTAGATAACTAAATAAATAAAAATAAAGAGTTAAACCTTTTTCTGTTGAAAAAGTGCCCTTTTTCAAAGTCTACCCTTCCCTTTTTTAATCCTAGAATGAACCCTGTCTATATCCCTAATAGATTGTATAAATTCAGTGGTATTCTTTACATTATATTTATTTTTTACGCATCTCTTTGACAAAAATTGATATAGATTCTTTTCAAGATTTATCAATGGAGCCTTTCCTTTTGTTACTATTAATCTTGCTGGCATATTTCCTTTGTGAGTCTTAATCTTCGGTAATAACTGTGGTACATTTGTTCGCATAGGAAGGAAACTTTTTTATTTCATCTGGTTCCGTACTATGCACTATAGTTCCGTACTTTGGATAGATAGTTTATTTGTCTGTCAGTTGGATCATATTTAACAATATGGGCTTGTAATACTTCTATTGCATTTTCCATTTTTTGATTATATTCACTTTGATGTAAAATAATAATTTGATCACTTTTATCTGCAGAGCAGATTTTTAATTCTTGATTATTTCTTAGTTTGAGTAGTTGATCTCTCTCATATTTTAACTTCTTCAGTTATGAGTTTTTTTTTTGGGGGGGGGAGTCTTCTATATTCATTCAACATTATATGATATAATTTATATCTTAATTCTGGTCTGTTCTCTATTGGTACATGGTTAACTATGTTTTCTAATTTTGGTATGTACTGAACTGTATCAGGTATTTCTTTTGGATAAGCATGTTATGGATCAACCAAAAATAAACTTATAAAAAGAAGAAATCAACATATTAAAAACTGGAAAAAAAGAGAGAATGTTACAACAATGGTGCAGCACTGTATTGAAGAAAATGCAAAACCAAAATTTGAAGATATTCAAATAAAAAGTGGATATAAGAATGAATGAGAGTTGAGGTACTCAGAGGCTCTCACCATAGAAAAAATAAACACAGAGCCTGTAATAATAATGAACCAATCATCATAGCAGAACCTTGGAAGGCCTTAATAAAAAGAGAAAAGGAATATAAAGAACAGCAATGGAAAAGGAAGGGTGGAACAAAAAAAAGTTGGAAACAGGAGAATTAAACAGTGGATGAAATATAGATGGCAGCACAGTATCAAGAGGAAAACATGAAACTCGGGAATGCAGGGAAGAGCATGTGATCCCTTGGCCCTTTCGCACATGTATAGAGACCCCGTAGGGAATCTGGCGCACATGGTCAGTTTGCAGCATGTAGTTAGGACAAGTGTTCTGAAGATGATTCCCTTAAGTTCACTATTGAACTTCAAAAAGAAAGAAGAATAAACTTCTTAGATATTACTATCTATTATGAAGATGAAAAATTCCTCACTAGTTGGTATAAAAAACCAATGAATACTAAAAGACTACTGGATTTCAATTCGTATCATCCAGTTTCTATTGAGAAAAATGTAGCAAGTCAGTTTTTAGAAAAAATTAATAAAATAGTTTCTACTGCAGATAAAAAAGAAGCCCATAAAGAAGAGCTTAAAGTCATACTTGCAGAAAATAACTATCCTAAAGAAGAAATTGAGAAGCTTCTGAATTTTAATGGTACGAAGAACCCACAAAAGCAAGAAGTAAAATTCACTAGAAAAATTTCTTATCACAAAGGTTTATTTGAGACTTTAAAGAGAATTAGTAAAAAATACAATATTAGGCTAGCTCCAAGTTTAGAGAACAAAGTTAAAAAATTTTTCCCTAAAATAGTTCAAAGAGAAGAAGATATTTAAAAAATGCAAGGAGTAGTTTATGAAGTAAATTGTAGTTGTGGACTATCTTACATAGGTGAAACAGGTCGCAGACTAGAAACTCGTATAACTGAGCATAAAGCAGCTATAAAAAATTGCTCCAACAAGACTGGATTAGATAGGCATGTTAGAGAAACTGGGCACAGCATGGATTGGAATTCGCTTAAAGTAATCAGTTTCCAAAGCAATTTCCAAAAAAGAAAACTGAAAGAAGGAATAGAGATTGAGAAAAATCAAAATTCCATCATCAATGACTGCAAAGGATTTTCCCTGCCTAACATCTGGCAGGATTTTTTGAAAAATAACCTAAACCGTCAAGGTTAACCGTAACCGTCAAGGTAAACCGTAACCATGATAGTGACAAGCAAAAAGGGACAACAACAAGAGAGCCTGAAGAAGGAGAAGAGTTTTTTCCGAAAATTTGCTATAAATGAAAAAATTTCCTAGTAAATTCCCATAAGTTGCTTTAGATTATTAATTCTTATTGGATTTTAATAGTGAAATATTTTAAACTAGTGGTGCAACAAGTAAAGTGAACATCGATGGAATGCGATTTTTAATGATACATTTTTTAACTTCAAATTAAACTACTGGTGCAATAAGTACAGTGAACATTGATGGAATAGAGTATTGTATCAACATGTACAATACTCGTGGATGGCTTCCCAACGCTTCCGGTGTCTTGTCGAGTTAGACGAATCGCCGCCGTCATCAGGTGGTGCTACACGCAGGTAATTCAATTGCTCTTCAGTGTAAGACGATTTTTAAATTGATCACAAAAGTGCAGACATTTAGCGGCACTGTTTGACGCACAAGAGTATCTCTGTTTGGAGGTGCTTGCTGAACTAATGGCAGTTTTTTTAACTAATTTTTGAAAAATTAATGAAAATAGCCCACATCCGCTAAACACAAGAAGGACGTGCAATAAGGTTTTAGGCGAGTTAATTGTTTTATTTTTTCATGCTTTCGCGAATAGACTCTTATCGCAGCTGAATGTCGAAAAATAAATGTTTTTTCCTCTATTGAATGCGTCTAACCAGATTCGCTAGGTGCTCCACGTCGTACACTGCCGGACAATTGCTAAGGACGGATGACAATAGCAACGATAGCAACCATAAAATGGAAGGCAGGAAAATATGGAAATTAGTATAAGTGCGGGATACAGTTTGACGTGTTGTGCGTATGCAAATTTTTGATTGCCGAACTGGTTCGTGACGTCATAGCGCTGATAAGAGATATAAAGGATTTGACGCGTATTGACCGTTGTTGTTCAAACGCAAAGTTGAAAGGGAAAGAATCAATTGACGAACTTGCAATTTTCAGTATGTCTTCCCGACATCACCTAGATGATTTTACGCGTGGCCGTATTATTGGCAAGATTGAAGAAGGGCGAAAAATAACAGATGTTGTCAGGGAATTCGACGTCAGCCACAGTGTTGTTTCAAGGCTTTGGAAATCATTTCAAACAAATGAAGAGTGTAGCAAACGTCACGGGGGAGGTCGTGTTCGCAGTACGACACCTGAAGAAGATCGGTACATAGTGCTATCAACAAAAAGACACCGGCGCAGCACAGCTAGTGAGGTAGCAAACCAGTTTATTTCTGCTACTGGCAAGCAGATCTCCCGAAAAACTGTCGCCAGACGTTTGCATGAAGGAGGACTATACGCCCGCCGTCCTGTTGTGTGCATCCCATTGTCCAGACGTCACCGTACCGCCCGTTTGCAATGGTGCCATCAACATCGCAATTGGACTGATAACGACTGGTCTGCTGTCCTCTTCTCAGATGAGAGTAGATACAGTCTATCGTCTGATTGTCGACGACAACTGATCTGGCGTGATAGTAGTACTGCATAATGTCCAGCAAACATACAGGAAAGGGACCGATATCCGACGTGTAGTGTCATGCTATGGGCTGGCATCATGATCAATGGCCGTACGTCCCTCTATGTGCTTCCAACTGGGACTATGACTGGCCAACGATACATTAATGATGTTCTGCTACCTCATGTTCGCATGTTCCGTGGTGCTGTCGGTGATAGATTCATTTTCTCGGACGACAACGCAACGTGTCGTGGAACAGTCGCTGTCCAGGAGTGTCTTGAGAGCGAGGATATTCAACGCCTCGTATGGCCAGCACGTTCTCCAGATCTGAATCCCATTGAAAATGTGTGGGATGCTTTGGGGAGGAGTCTTGCTGGTCGCCAATGCCCTCCAATAAACAAGGACGCCCTCATCCGTGCACTGACAGAGGAATGGGATAAATTACCCCAACAGCTACTTGATAATGTTGTGCAAAGCATGACACGACGTGTGGAATCTTGCATCGCCCTGCATGGTGGCCATATCCCGTACTGACATCTTACGCCGGAACGCCTGTGGACGGTAATTGCATTTTTTTTTCACGTTTACGTATTCTACACAAAATGGCCTGTTTGTCCCTTGAACACATTCCAAAGCCTTCTGGATTTCACGCACAATAAATTGTCTTTCTTGTAATGTCCTGGCATTCTGACATTATTTTATTTCACTTGGCATCCAACCACACTTACTTTTTTATGCGCTATATAGCCGTTTATGATCCGTCCTTAGCAATTGTCCAGCAGTGTATTATCCCTAGCCAAGAATTCCTAGACAACCAGGGCCGACTGTGGGAGATGGGTGGATGAAATTCGAAAGAGGGCGTATTTTCTGTCATTTTGACAGTTCGCATCCCGTGTGCGCTTCCGTTCGCTACAGAACCGGCAGTCATCGTATAAGCTCATGGCATTGTGTGTGGCGCGTTAATTGTTTTATTTTTTCATGGGTGCTGTGGCCAAACGACTCCCTGTAAACGACATGACGTATGCAGCGATCCGACAATATAAGGAGTGATGCAACGGGAATCAGTAAGAGTCGGACTGGGTAAGACTCTAAGCGCATTTGATCGTGGGCAAGTTGTCGGGCCCGACGAATGGGTCACTCCATCTCGGAAGGCACTGGAATTTTCACGGGTGCACCGAATCCGGTATCCCTGCAAGGGCCGTGGCGTAAGCGGGGTCAGCTAGTTGTAACAGCGGATAGACGTGCAAGAAATCACTCGGCAATTTAACGCTGGTGCACGTGTAACACCATCTAGAACCATCTCCTTGCTATGGGGTACATCGTCCCACCGCTGCTGACCGCAGGAGATTAGCATGGCCTGGACTGATGAGCCGAGAGTGGTACATGGCAGTACTGGGCATGAAGCAATGGATGCTTCAAGCGGGTGGCATTCTCGTCTGGGGACTGATATGGGACTCCAGGTACTTCGTCCCTCACAGGTCAACGTTACCAGGATATCCTGGATTGTTTCAATGGGGACCTGCAACATGCACCTCGCTCCTGAATTGTATCCGAATGGTTGCGATGTGACCTCGCTTCCTTGGCCTCAATCCCATCGAGCACATCTGGGATACCATCGAGAGAGATGTTCGAATCACATCTTCGTGAATTATGGGAGCTTGTTCATGGATCGTGGATGGCTTCCCAACGCTTCCGGTGTCTTGTCGAGTGAGACGAATCGCCGCCGTCATCAGGTGGTGCTACACGCAGGTAATTCAATTGCTCTTCAGTGTAAAACGATTTTTAAATTGATCACAAAAGTGCAGACATTTAGCGGCACTGTTTGACGCACAAGAGTATCTCTGTTTGGAGGTGCTTGCTGAACTAATGGCAGTTTTTTTAACTAATTTTTGAAAAATTAATGAAAATAGCCCACATCCGCTAAACTCAAGAAGGATGTGCAATAAGGCTTTAGGCGCGTTAATTGTTTTAGGTGCTTGCTGAACTAATGGCAGTTTTTTTAACTAATTTTTGAAAAATTAATTAAAATAGCCCACATCCGCTTAACTCAAGAAGGATGTGCAATAAGGCTTTAGGCGCGTTAATTGTTTTATTTTTTTATGCTTTGGCGAATAGACTCTTATCGCAGCTGAATGTCGAAAAATAAATGTTTTTTCCTCTATTGAATGCGTCTAACCAGATTTGCCGTCTCTCTAGGTGCTCCACGTCGTATTTTCCCTAGCCAAGAACTCCTAGACATCGGCGCCTTCCACGAATGATGTGATAGATAAGTGGATGAAATTCGAAAGAGGGCGTATTTCCATTGGTGTGAATTCGAAAGATGGCGACCAATGGCGTGTGTGTGTGTGTGTCCTGCGTAGCAAAGTTCATTATTCCAATATATATACTATTTGTGTACCAGTGACTTGTCTGAAAAACAAAAGTTTTTTTCAATCTGCGCTTTAAAATATAATCATATTGTTCAGTCCTTAGATGAAGAGGAATCGTTTGTATACATATTTTTACAGGCAAATGGTCACTTTTGCGGATCCCTGGAATCATGTCATTTTTTTTTTAATTTGACAAATCCAGTTCGCATAGCTCTCTATATAAACACTAGAACACCTTGCAATCACCCAGTGTCGTGTGTCGTGTTTTCAAGCTCCCAAGTTTTGCTTGTGTTTATGTTGAACTATCGTTCGTAGGATGGTTTGCAGTAGCGTGACGTATGTATGAATGTTCCATGCTTCTTTTGGTGAAGTTTGAGAGCGTTAAGGGCGTAGCACGTCAAAACATCGCAGGTCAAAACATCGCACGACATAACATCGCGGACATAACATCGCAGGTCAAAACATCGCAGTGACAAAACATCGCAAGTCATAACATCGCGGACACAAAACATCGCAAGCCATAACATCGCGGACACAAAACATCGCAGGTCAAAACATCGCGGTGACAAAACATCGCAAGTCATAACATCGCGGGCACAAAACATCGCAGGTCAAAACATCGCGGTGACAAAACATCGCAAGTCATAACATCGCGGGCACAAAACATCGCAGGTCAAAACATCGCGGTGACAAAACATCGCAAGCCATAACATCGCGAGCCATAACATTTCAGGATGGGGCATTAATTACACGGCTGTTTTTCTTTTCATTTTTTTTCTTTTGTATTTTTCTAAACATTTGATCTTTGGTAGGAAAAATTTGTTCAGACACTGATTTAATTTGCAGAAGACTAGTATGCGGCACTTATAAAAATATTTCAGGAGGGGGCACTAATTAATCTCTCATCTCATACAAAAATTTCGTAAAATCTACAGTTTTCAATTTAAATGCCACCAAATTTGGTATACTACCACATGGTGTTTTTGGATGTGGTCTGAGCCCGGGGTCGAGGGGCCCCCATAGAAAATTTTCGTAAAATCTACAGTTTTCAATTTAGAACCACAAAATTTGATATACTTCCTCATGGTGCTCTAACTTAGACCGCAAACGGTTTTTGGAAAGGTAGGGAACCCGGGGTCAAGCGGCCCCAATACACAATATTCGTAAATCTACAGTTTTCAATTTAAAACCACCAAATCTGGTATACTTCCTCATGGTGCTCTAACTTAGATCGTAGACGGGTTTTGCTTTGAAAGGTAGGGGGGCCCTGGGTCAAGGGGCCCCAATACGCAATATTCGTGAAATCTACAGTTTTCAATTTAGAATTATCAAATTTGGTATAATATCTCATGGTGCTCTAACTTAGACCATAGACGGTTTTGGAAAGGTAAGGGGCCCGGGTTCAAGGGCCCCAATACGCAATATTCGTAAAATCTACAGTTTTCAATTTAGAAACACCAAATTTGGTATACTTCCTCATGGTGCTCTAACTTAGACCGTAGACGGGTTTTGCTTTGAAAGGTAGGGGGGCCCTGGGTCAAGTGACCCCAATACGCAATATTCGTAAAATCTACAGTTTTGAATTTAGAATTACCAAATTTGGTATAATATCTCATGGTGCTCTAACTTAGACCATAGACGGTTTTGGAAAGGTAGGGGGCCCGGGGTCAAGGGGCCCCATACGCAATATTCGTAAAATCTACAGTGTTCAATTTAGAACCACCAAATTTGGTATACTTCCTCATGGTGCTCTAACTTAGTAAACGGTTTTTGGAAAGGTAAGGGGCCCAGGTTCAAGGGGCCCCAATACGCAATATTCGTAAAATCTACAGTTTTCAATTTAGAAACACAAAATTTAGTATACTTCCTCATGGTGCTCTAACTTAGACCGTAGACGGGTTTTGCTTTGAAAGGTAGGGGGGGGGGCCTGGGTCAAGGGACCCCAATATGCAATATTCGTAAAATCTACAGTTTTGAATTTAGAATTACCAAATTTGGTATAATATCTCATGGTGCTCTAACTTAGACCATAGACGGTTTTGGAAAGGTAAGGGGCCCGGGGTCAAGGGCCCCCATACGCAATATTCGTAAAATCTACAGTTTTCAATTTAGAACCACCAAATTTGGTATACTTCCTCATGGTGCTCTAACTTAGACAGTAAACGGTTTTGGGAAAGGTAAGGGGCCCCAATACGCAATATTCGTAAAATCTACAGTTTTCAATTTAGAAACACCAAATTTGGTATACTTCCTCATGGTGCTCTAACTTAGACCGTAGACAGTTTTGGGAAGTGGTCTGAGCCCGGGGTCGATGGGCCCCGATAGAAAATTTTTGTAAAATCTTCAGTTTTCAATTTAGAACCACAAAATTTGATGTACTTCCTCATGGTGCTCTAACTTAGATCGTAAACGGTTTTTGGAAAGGTATGGGGCCCGGGGTCAACCCAATACGCAATATTCGTAAAATCTACAGTTTTCAATTTAGAACCACCAAATTTGGCATAATATCTCACGGTGCTCTAATTTAGACGGTAGAGGGTTTTCGGAACGGGTGGGGGCGGGATCAAGGGGGCCCATACGCAATATTCGTCAAATCTACAGTTTTCAATTTATATATATATATACCAAGAAACGGCGATCTTTATTCATACCCCCCACCCCCACCCCCCGTTGAACTTTTGTGGCCAGTTGCCGTAAACTCGTATGAACCGGCATGAAAATTCCGATAAACAAAAGAACTCCTTCCCGTCATTAGGCACTTTGAAAAACTGCCACACATAATTCGCGCAAACTGGGAACACTGACACATATTCAAAGTGTTCCTCGTAGGAACAGCAATTTGTGCTCGGTCCCTTAATGAAAAGCATGTGGCAGGTTTCCAAGTTGCTGAAAGATGTGTGGCAGTTTTCCAAGTTGCTGAAAGATGTGTGGCAGATTTCGTGTGTGACGGTTTATCGGAGACCAAGAATTTTAGAAAGTTCTTTGGATCGAATTCAAACTTTAAATTAAAAAAATCCCGTATCAGCGGCGGGTTAGATTCGATTTAGGACGAAACAAGATAGTAATTCCGCAACTTCATGTATGTTTGAAATGTGTAAAGATGAAAAAGAGTAAAAGACTGCAGGAAAAAATATCTGATCTTGAAAGTGTACTAGGTGCTTTAAAGAATGAGAAACGCGAGATTATTAAATATCTCTGCACAAATCAGAAATGCATACATCATTACAAGGTTCTGGTCAAAACAAATTATCCAACTGAAGAAGCAATTAAAAGATATTAAGGGAAGCTATAGTACGTTGGAAAGATTAGGTAAAGGTATCCATGATATATTTACGACGCCCAAGTGATCTTACGAAAGGAAGCAATGGATAAAATGGGCACCTCAAGATGTATCGAAATGCATCGTAATAAGAGCTCTCTATAGAAAAATCATATATGACTTCTGGATGGGGGAAAACATTATTCCATTACTTTGAAAAGATGGTGCGCAAAATTTACCCGTAATCCAGGCATTCAACACGATGTCTTTTTGTTGATGGGGGAAAAAAGCTATGAAAGTTTAAATCGCTCTGTAAAGCTTTATGTTTTAAGCTTTGACGAAATTCATATTGACTCTAGGCTATACTACGACACCAGAATGGACAAAATTCTTTGCCCTTTCAAGAAAGCCCAATTTTTCTTAATCCGAGGATTATTATCGCAATGGAAGCAGCCAATATTCTTTAACTTACAAATGAAAAAAATATTGCTTTTTTTCAATAAATCAAGGTTTGGAAACTACTGGGGTTGAACTAAAAGTTATTTCTGACTTGGGATGATGCAATACGTTGTGGAGAGAACTTGAAATTTCTATGGACAGGTCATTTTTCGATAATCCTTTTTTTCAGGGGTCAAAAATATGGGTATTTGCTGATACTTTTAGCTTTTAGATCTTCGAATATGAAACATTCTGCTTAATGATTTTAAAACAAATATTCCTTCTGTTTTTAATGTGTTTCAGTGATGTTCGTTGGATTTACTGGGGTATAAACATGGATTTAATTCCTTCCCACGCTCGCTTCGTGCGCTTAGATATCGGAGGGGATTAGATTACTCTTGCGAAGAGAGATGGCACCGCAACTATGCCACAGCCTCCCTCTTCGGGAAGCAAAGTGTGCTTCGCTAAAAGAAACAGCCTTTGTACCAATAGCCCTGAGTTTTTACGCTCTTTTACCTCCTCCAAATTGCGCCGTTCTGTGGAACAATAGCAAAACAACCACTCCATCTCCAGATGTTTACTTGCTGCGGTTTACTTTTAAAGACCAAACCCATTGTCCTCATTTAAGGAAGTAGTCTCCTGGGGAAGGAATCACAATGCGACGGGCACATGCTAAGATTGCTTCCCTCATAAACAAGGGGGGGGGGTGAAAAACTTAACTATACCAATGCTTCTTCATTAGTTCCACCGCCCAAATCCAGATGGCTTTGGGAATTGTGAGCTATTCTTACAGATCACATGTCACCTAGTGACGAGGCGCATTTTTCCGTTTTGTGGAAAAACAAATTTTAAATAAAAAGCCGGAAGAATAATTTACCACAAAATAAATGTTTTGTTGCAATTATCTTACCATTTATTAATCAATACATTAGATTGGATTCCAAGGGACAGGAAAAGACCCAGAAGAAGACCACATGGGAGATGGGTGGATGAAATTCGAAAGTATGCAGGGGTGACATGGAGGAGACTGGCACAAGACAGACCGTTGTGGAGGAAACTTGGGGAGACCTTCGTCCAGCAGTGGATTGATAATGGTTGACAATGATGATGATGATGATGACATGAAACAAACTATTGATCAGTCAATAAAATGAAATTAATAAATGAAAAATAAAGGTCCTTATCATTCGCTGAAAATAACTTAAAAACAGTATGTCATGACTTAAAGGAACTGCAACCACATAAACTTGATACTTTAATTGAATCCTTACTGGATGTTTTTCACTTATACAACAGTAGACAACACAGGCGCCGACTTGAAAAATTATTGGATGTTCCGAAAATTTTTAATCTAATTACCAATTCATTTTTCAGAGTATTTAAGTCTAATTTAAATTTCATTCAGTGAGATTATCTGGCATAATAAAACGCCTGAAATGCTAAAATGGATAAAATTATACGTAGTTAATTACAGAATTTTTTTTTCTAGATAATTATAATTTATTTTGCTTTTGTAGGCGCGGCATTATTATATACAATACACAGATACTATGTGAATTTTCAACTCAATTGTCTTATGAAAGTAACTAAAACATGTAAAATATATTTTAAGGGTTTTTTTAACAATTTTAAAAATTTCAAATTTTTTTTTCTTCAAATGATTTCTGAGTTAAAATAGGAGGTTAGAAGGGAGAGGACATGACATAAGCTCCACGCCCTGCGTTTTCCGTGGGCTCTACTTCGTATCAGCTGTGTATGCCCAGGATGCCCAACTTGGGCTGCTTCTGTACTTATACTATAGGGAAATCGTTGACTTTGAAGAGGTTTCAGAGGCACTTGTACAGCATGTACAGTCAGGAAAAAATGAGACCGAAATATACATGCACATAACTAAAAATTTGCAAAAAGTTACAAAAGTACTGTTTAATATTTTCTAAAAAAAATAAACAAAATTATGCTTCGTCGAGCGGATCATATTGCGTATTAACCAATCACGGCCTTGCTAAAGCTGTGGGAGCCTTGTTGACCTTCAGGGACTGCTGCTGAGAGTAAGAGACGGTTGCTATCAACCTGTGCTCCAGCACAGGTCTTCAGCAATTTGTCTTCAGTAAGTGACGTCACGCCACTGAACCTCCCCACCCGGAGGGCCCAAGAAACCAGATGATCAGACTTGGCTTCACCAGCGGTTGCTGAGGCCATCTTCTCTCTCTTCTAACCTTCTTGTTCCCTGACTGCCTGAAGATAGGGCGGGTCAACTGACTGTACAACATATTTCCGCCTTTATCACTATGACCTCGAATAGGTTCTCGTCTCCGATTGTAGAGCTAGACTTTTGCATTTTGTGGGAACCCAGACAAACCGAAGAATTTTCTAAAGGAGGCAGTTTTAAATGCTCTTAAACAACGGTACTTGAGGTATTGTCTGTCGCATCAAATTTTATGAACACGAACAAACACTAATTCTTTTTGAGGCACAATAAACAGTCTGAGGGGTAAATTTCTATACACACTTTTTACATATAGTAAACGGGGGATGAATAATAAAACCTTGAAGAATTGATAACGAAAACCAAAATTTATGCACATATGCATACGTGCATTTTTTCCACGAAATACGCGCAAAAATATTAGGAGTTCTAGGAACCCACAACAAAATCATTGGGGGTTCAAAAACTGTCTCGAACCCACGAAGTCGGTGCCTATGCTAGACAATATAAATATATTTAAACACAATGTTAAATAATCCAATAATGGATCCCGGAAGATTGGTGCCCAGCAAACTTGTACCCATGCAGTTCCGTTCCCCCTTGTTCAGTTTTAATGCCTGATTTCCAGGATTTGGCATCATCTTCACCCCTTCTAACTATTCCGATACATTTTCCCCTCTTCAAATTCGTAAATTATTTCACAAATTGAAGCAATCACGGCATTTTCCTAAAATTGAATTGTAGAAAACTCGTACCAGGGAGATTGGTACCCTTCTGTTGGTGAGACGTTACGGGGACATATACAGATTGCATTAACGGAAAATCTTTCCTCTTTGATGATTGTCATTGTTGAACAGCTGTTCTCTCGGCGGAAAACTCCTATTCTTTCTTCCACCGTTAGCAAAACACACCGCAGAAAACTCCTATACCTTATGCGTATAAGGGAATGCACACAAATTGCATTTCGTACTAGATTTGTTAAAGTGTAGGAGTTATTATAGTGGCATAAAATTATAATAAGAGATTCCTACTTACATAAAATGGCATGTAAGATCCGGTTCACTATAAACCGCCACACAGGAAAACTCCCACATGTTTTTCATTAAGGGGCCGGGCACGAGTTGCTGTTCCTCCGAGGGACACTTCGAATTTGTGGCAGTTTTCCAAGTTTCCGAATTATGTGTAGCAGTTTTCTAAGGTATCTAATGACGGCAACTGGCCGCAATAGTTTAACGGGGTGGTGAAGCATAAAGATTGCCGTCTCTTGGCCTATACTGAGAATTCAAGGTATTAATATTTCTTTTTTACTTAATTAATTCACAGGACGTACACCTAGGCCTTTTAAATAATTTTTAATCAATCGCCTTCATATTCATAACGTTTACGTATTAAACCAAGTTGATAATAGTGCGCTTTTACTTACGCACTAAATATTAATTCATAGGCCTTACCTACCACTAGGCCCTTTTAACAATTTTTATTCTACCGATGTCATATTCAAAATGTTTACAAACCAAGTCAAGTTAATAGTATTGCGCTTTTACTTAGGCACCAAATATTAATTCATAGTCGTTAGGCCTAGGCCCATTAGCGCACCCACGGAGGAAGCTGGGGGCTTAAGCCCCCACCAAGGATATTAGAGCGACGTTCGTCACAAATTAAATATTCAAAAATATTATTTTACGTTTTCAAAAAATTACATAGTGTCTGACGTAGTATCTTCTATTACCAGGTGTCTTCTTCACCATAGCTTTAAAAGATCTACAAATTGACGGTAATTTGTTAGCCGTGCAATTTGTATATGCCACCGTAACGTCGTAGCAACAGAAGGGTACCAATCTCCCGGGTACCAGTTTGCCGGGTACCAATTTGCCGGGTACCAATTTGCCGTTCCCCTGAAATAATTACTTTTCTGTAGGAACTTTTTTATTTTATTTCATTTATTTATTTATTTTTGGGAATTCCACGCAGATAATAATATACAATAACTGAAATAGACTATTTCGAACTTGTAAAGGACGTAAAATTCCTGGAAAAACATGGAATGCATCTCTTGTTGCTGCATAAACCGAAACTGCATCTCTTGTTGCTGAGCCGACCTTAGTGTGTTTAATATGATGATATGGTTACAAAAGTTTTATTTCTTCCAGACACTAGCAGCCGACGTTTACGACTCGAATAGATGCTAATTATATTTAGTTAAAAACTCACCCCCCCCTCATACAAACATTGTATTTATTCCTCATTGTGGATTTCGGCACATACATGTCTCGCTTCCCCAAACGAATGCCGAAATGCCACCGCTGTATTTAATTATATACTTTTTTTAAATATTTTCTGTTTTCTATATCGGATATATATTTTATTACATTTAATATTGAATTTTTATTTCACTAAGCACTTTCAAGCCAACAAAACGAATCTGAAACCTAAGGGATCTGCACTTCCCTAACCTTTTAAGCTGTGACTTCGTTCAAGATGTGCAATTTTTTTTTTTATTTTTTTTTATTTTTTTATTTTGTGGAAATGTGAAAATCAGTGCTAACATATTGGTGAGATGGTGTCGTAAAGATTCAATTTTGCGTGTTCCCCTCTTGTCTAAAACAAAGTTTTGAACCGGCGAATTTTGACCAAGAGCTAAAGAAGTGGCGAATGCTAATCTGTGGCGAAAATGCCGCACGAACACAAGTCACATTATTGGAAAACTGGTATGTATGTAATAGATTGCGGAATGTAGAGAATACCAAATATAAATAATTTATTTTTGTTTTATGTCTAGTTCACGGCCTAAAATATTGTAAACCTCAACACACCGTTACCATATTTAAACCATTATAAGTTTCCAACGGAATAATCTAATTAAAAATGAAATAAAATTTTGGAATCAGCTTCCAAAAGCCTTTAAAACAACATATCACTTGTCGATACGGGAAAAACATTTTCAGGTAGGGCCTACTATAGAATCAGGGCGCCAGGGTGGTGGGTAGCCTATATCTTCCATAGCATTCATGGCAGCCTATATTTTCCATGGTATTCATGGTAGCCTATTTTTTCCATGGTATTCATGGTAGCCTACATTTTCCATTGCATTCATGGTAGCCTATATATTTTCCTCAGGGTCCTAGAAAATGTGACCCAGGTCGGTCAAAAGGTTTAGGAGCTTATAAGGAACATACAGTTAGAGTCCACCAGCAGAGGAGCCACAATGTAGTGGGGCCCATTCAGGGTAGCCTATATTTTCCACAGGGTCCTAGAGAGTAAGTATGGAAAATTTGGTTCAGATAGGTCAAAGGGTCTAGGAGTTTATAGAAACATACATACATACATACAGACAGCCAGACATTCCATTTTATATACATAGATTATAACCGGACTATTTAAGCATTAAAGAAGAAACTGTCAATTATAGCTTAATACTTTAAAATGCGTACAGTATAATAATTTGTATCACGCCATCCTGCAATGTAGCATGCAACATTGGTCCTATTATGCAAACTTTCATCTCGATGTATGTAATAATTTACACTTTTGTATTTTGTAGTCTCTCACCATTTAACAGATTTATTTGGCCAAGTTCTCCTTTTGTATGTTTTCATCATTCGTAGAATATAGTGATAATTTCCATGTCTTGACTGTTGTATTCTGTAACAAGTATTGTAATAATATTTTCCTGTCTTGCATTGTAATGGCATCTAGTAATTTAAGTTGTTCATGTAATTTCAGTATTCAGCGCATTGTATATTACGTAGAAATTGCAGTACATACCTGTCTTCTTTGTATTATTAGTAAAAAAAAAGCAGATGTATAAACCGTGTTCCAAAGTGGATTTTTCTTTATTTCTAAATAATCACTAAATTAAAGTATTGATCTCTGTAATGATTAATGAAAACAATCACTTCTAGTAATCAACACTAACACGAACTTTAGTTAGATTATTATTGGCATTACTTATACAGAATGCCCTTAGTTAATCAGGAGATCTTAGAAATTAGTTATACAACATCGGCGGAAACAATTGTTGCCACATATGTCAAAAGCGGATTACTGCATGCCGTTGACCGGTTTCGAGTATTCTATTCTCACCAGAGCGACTCCAAAAACAGCTCAAAACACGCATTTGCAGAACGAAATTACATATATATAAAGAAATAATTTAGAAATCCTGTTCTTTTTCTCACGTATAACAAACATCGAATCATCTTTCTGCTTTTCTATGTTAGTATTACTTTGCGTAGTAATACTTTAATTCTTATCCGAAAAATATGAGTAATTAGGCAGATTGATAATTTTAAAAAAAAAGTTCTAATTTTGATATCTGCTTGATTAAAAAGCGGAAAAATAGTTTGATTTTCCATCTTGAAATGTAAAACTTTTGGAACACATACGAGTGATATATATAACACGGGATTCCCTACCACCACAGCCGCGTAGCCTCACTTCCCCTAATCCATTTCCCCTAATTCCCGTTTGCCCTAATCACGTTTACCCCAATGGCGTTTCCCCGAAATCGCTTTTACCCGAATTCCCATTTCCCTAATTTCGTTTGCCCTAATCGCGTTTCCCCTAATTCACATTTGCCCTAAACACGTTTACCCCAATGGCGTTTCCCGAAATCGCTTTTACCCGAATTCCCATTTCCCCTAATTTCGTTTGCCCTAATCTCGTTTCCCCTAAATCTCGTTTCCCCTAAATCTCGTTTCCCCTAATTCACGTTTGCCCTAAACACGTTTACCCCAATGGCGTTTCCCCGAAATCGCTTTTACCCGAATTCCCATTTCCCCTAATTTCGTTTGCCCTAATCTCGTTTCCCCTAAATCTCGTTTCCCCTAAATCTCATTTCCCCTAATTCACGTTTGCCCTAAACACGTTTACCCCAATGGCGTTTCCCCGAAATCGCTTTTACCCGAATTCCCATTTCCCCTAATTTCGTTTGCCCTAATCTTGTTTCTCCTAATCTCGTTTCCCCTATTTCACGTTTGCCCGTATCAAGTTTTTCCTAATTCGCGTTTTCCTTATTTCGCGTTTGCCCTTATTCATGTTTGTCATAATTTTTATTAACCGAAATAAAACGGTGGGTCTTGATATCTCAAGAGAATTATTCTTTCCTTTCTTGTTGATGATGTCGATAACCATGCCAACAAAAGTGTAAAGAAGTGCACATGGTGAGGACCATTGTACGGTTAGTCCTTAACGCAGCCATTGTATCTGTCACGACCCTCCCCCTCCGCTACCCTTTCTCACAGATAAAGTACTACATCGCATTAAACTGTTATTAAAGCAAGAGATAGTATTAAAAAGCATTCGCTAGAATTATGAACGCACCACTTTTAAAAGTTCTTAGCGTACTAGACCCTCCCTTCTCCCCACTGTACGAGACTCTAAGCATGAGCCGTGGAAATGCCTTTTGCTAATTGAGTTCCCCCTTAACAGTAGACGTCAATTTGTCCAGTTTGAATGTTTTCTCAGTTAGCACCATCACTGATTGGGTGTAGGAGAACTGGCCATCGGTGAACTGGCCACAAAAATTTTAACAGGCCGTATAACAATTGCGTTTTCGACCGCTTCGTGGCCACGTTCTTGGAAGTTGGTTATCTGAATCACATAAAGTTTCCGTAATTTTGTCTTTTCTTAATTGCGATTATTAATGTAATTCTTTAAAAAAAAATGTTTATGATCTACAACTGAACAAAAGATTTCAGGATTTACAAACTGCAAGTCTGCAATTACTTATCTGAGGGCATGTGCTGCCTCACGAAACCTTTTTTTTTTGGGGGGGGACACCAAAAGTATAAAATATAAAGAATTTCTGGTCTGATCGGGAGATTTTCAGCATTTACAACCTACAAGTCAACAATTTATCTGAGGGCATGTGCTGCTTCAAGAAAACTGTCGGGGGGGGGGGGGGGGGGGAGCACACGTGTACAATGTTAAGTTAAACGAAATTTGTTTTGGATTTTCTGGATTTTTACACTGCCTGAAAATAAACATCTTTCCTTTTCTTTCTGATGAACTTGATTGGAACCCAAAAAGGATAAAGAAACATTTTTGCAATTAAAAAAAAAATTACAATGCCCCCCTTTTTCATTCCTGAGTATATTGATAGCGGCAATAAGGTGCAGAAAATCCTCTTTTCAAATTTTTACTGTCTGTAGCAGTGGCTTACGCCGATAGATCGTTTTCCGAACTTAAAATATGAAAAGTTACTTCTGATTAAACGTGAAACAGCAACGACTATTTTTTTTTTGTTAGTAATTAAAACAAAATTGCTACAGACTTAGACAATTTGGACATTGTTATAAAGTTTGTAACAAAAAGAAAAACAAAAGCTACAAAAGTTAATTTTACCTGAAACTACGTTTGTTTGTGTGCTTTCTTAAAGCTTTAGTTTTTAATTTATAGGAAAAATAATTTCATTTATAATTTCATTTAATACGAAAACCAATTATTTCGAATTATATATATATATTCTATTAAGAAGAGACTGAAGCAAAAAATATTTTTGACTCAAACCGAGTACAACATAGAAAAGGTTATGTATTGACCGGTGTGAGTAAAAAGAGAAAAAAAGAACAACTGAAATGTAGAAAGTGTCGAGAATACTGAGCCTTGGCTTTATCAATTTCGGCTTTGCTGTTTAGTACACACATATATATATATATATATATACTTAAGAGCAAAACTGAAGACTAAGGAAAAAATTTTAGAATTTAAAACGAAGGGTGCAAAATAACCTGAAAATCAAAACGCGCAACGCAGCAGTTTTGAAAATTCAGAATTCACATACTATAAAGATACCTAAGCAAAAAAATACATATATAATTTTGACTCACACCTAGTACAACATAGAAAAGGTTATGTATCTACCTGCGTGAGTAAAAGGAGAAAAGAAAAAAAGAAAATAAAACAACTGAATGTAGAAGGTGTCGAGAATACTGAGCCTTGGCTTTATCAAGGACCAGCAAAAACTCTGCATTTTCTCACTTCCACAAAGACCTAGTTGGAAATGGGTTTCTGCAAGGCCATAGATGCAAGTAACATTCCCACCTAAAATAGTTTAAAAAATATATATATAAGTCATGTCCTCCGTAGAGTAGCATGACCTAGCACTAGTTAACAATTTCGCTTGCATCCATTAACCTTCATGGCCCGACCCATGCTCTTCATCTGTTACTATTAAACAGAGAGAAGAAGATTAAAGAGCACTCAAGCTGTGAGAGTGACATAATAAATAGAAATGATTTTCAGCTATAACGAAATTCCAAGTTCGTTTGAGAGAGAATTTAAACCTGAAAAACAAATTTTACATTGCAATTAAAAAAGGAAATGTTAATTTATAACGAACAGATTTTTGAAAGAAAACTTGAGTCTAAAACCCCTACTCTACAACTTATGACAGCACGAAAACGAGAATAAGTTAAAGATAATAATTAACTAAAGAAAACTTTGTGAAAGTTATATACCTTAAACAGTTAGTTGCAATATGTACAAAGTATTTCAGCAGTGCTTTAAGTGCATAATTAATTAGTTATTAAGAACTTAACTACTTTGAAAAAACAGCGCATAGAAAAGGAACAAGCTTAGCCATCTTCTGTTCCTAGGTACCACAAAAGACGCTCAAAGTTACAAAGAAAAGTAAGAGTTAAAACCCGCATAAATGTTAACAGACAAACCAATGCTTAAAAGCTGAAAAGCTAAAAAACGACAGAGAAAGGTACATGAAGTACAAACATTGAACTTATAAAACCTAGAACCCAAAAACAAGGAAGAGAGCTTACCTCTTGAGTTACAAAAACTTTTCTCCTCACAAGAGGAGAACATGGCTGACCTCTTCCGCCACTCCCTAGACGCTGGGGGGCAGTGAGGGTGGGGCTGATGGCCTCCTCATACAGCAAGAAACCAACGCGCGGAGATTTTAACCAGAGAAAAAAATATATAAACTTAAGACTGTGGATCTGTATGATCAGAATGAGCAGAATTAACTCTCCAGAATACATGAGAAATATTATAAAATACACGAGCAGTTTATTTAATAATCTTTGCATGTATTAAATCACCTTAGTGAGCTTCTATAGATTAATCAGAATCTTATTAATTTTAATGTTGGTTTTACTATTTTTAGTATAGCTATCCTAGTGATGAATAACTGGTTTTCTTTTTTATTTGTTTTTATTTTCTTTTATAAACAGATTTTTAAGCTTTTTTGTGATTTTGTTTATATTATTTAATTTTTTTGTTTTAATAGGACCGTCATATCCATAGCACTAAGGTTCCTTTAGGTAGTTAATAGGCATCCTCTAGCCAACTTCCTTACGGCTTTGATTGGTCAGAATCATATTATTAACTGTGTAGAAAATTAAAGCAGATCTGCCAACCTTACTCTATTATTCAGAATAATTTTTCTTAAAGTTCTTTTGATGAAAGAAGAAGGAATTTCGTTCTCTAGAAAACTTTCTAATAGTATATTAATGTGGTAATTGAAGTCCAAATTGTTGCTGCAAATTCTTGAAATTCTTAGGACCTGAGAAATTAGTACATTCTCAATTACTTTGGTTGAAATGTTATTATTCCAGTGTAGATATTTAATTACTTTGAAAGGAAAATTAACTCTTTTATCAAAGAGGCTAATAGATGGGTTACCTCTGTTGAGCTTAATGCTTAAGTCTAGGAACTCAAGTTCCTGATTACTGTGGTTGGTTTTACATAAGTTAAGAGAGCTAGGATAGATATTATCAAAATCACTCTCTATAACTTCGGAATTATTGATACACAGCAGATCATCAATATATCTAAAAGTGTAAAGGTAGTTATCTGAGCAGGTGGGGTGATTTTTAATGAATTTATATTCCTTAAAGAACAGGAATAGATTAGCGATATTCGTGGACGTTGATGTTCCCATTGGAATACCGTTCACTTGCTTATAGAGAGTATTATTATATAAGATATGGTTATTTTTTATGCAGCAATTGAGATAAGAGTTCCAAGTTCCTACATCAACAAATTGGTTAAGTTTAAATTCTGCATACAGCTCTTTAAAGGTAGTGATTATATCTGATAGAGGCAGATTAGTATATAGGTTTTCAAAATCATAACTATTAATATCTAGGGGACACACTTTGAGTATAGTAGAAATTACTTCTGCATTATTATTAATTATCCAAAAATCTCTGTACATCAAGTTAGAACAGTTTCTAATGTGTTTCAAAACCTTCTTTAAGACATCTTCAAAAGCAAGATCTATTTTCTTTTTATGACTCCTTACTCCACTAGCTATGAACCTGAACTTCACAGGATCCTTATGAAACTTAACCGTTGCAAAAAGAAATGGAAATTCAGGCCCATATCTTCTAGTTTGCGGAATTTTAAGTTTCTTGAAGAATGCCTTAAACCGATTTTCTAACTGCTTGGTAGAATAACTTACGGGCTCGTATGTTACTCTATTATTGAGTTCCATAGTTAACAATTCAAAATAGAACTTCTTACAGATAATTGCAAAATTATTGCTAGCTTTATCCGTAGTGGTAAAAATAAATTGGTCTTGTAGTTTGGAGAGTGACCTTTTAGCTTCTCCAGAGAAAAAGAGATTTCTGTCGAAACAAAAGTCCAGACCTGCCAACTCACCGGTGAAGCTATTGATTATATTATATTTCCATTCTGCGAAGGCCTCAATAGGCTGATTGTACGTTAAACTGGTTTTTACGATGTACTTATTTACATCTTGAGTGAAGCTCTCAAGAATCCTTTCTTTGGAAATTGTGAAGGAAGGTCTGAAATTAGAGCCATACTCTAATAAATTCCTAAGCTTTTCATTTTCAACAAAACTCAAGTTTCCGGTGATAATATGGTTGTAATTCTTATCATAGTGAACTGTTTCTTTATGTTCATCACAAGAACAAGTAGTAATTACAGGAATGTAGCTCGAAGAGTTAAGTTTGTAGTTTTTAACTATTGACCCTAAGGTCTTAACATATTTAAAACTTACAATAGACTGGTGCCTGTGGATGGGAAAAAAATTGCATTATTGTAGAACAGCTTCCTTACATTGAGATTATCGTAGGCTTTATTTAGGAACCTGATGGTAACAAAATTACTGGAAAATTCTTTAAGAGAAATTTTATCTTTAAGAATATGTTTAAGAATGTCCAGAACCAAAGCAAAAACATGCTTATCAACATGGTCAGCAGTTTCATTCCAGAATTTGAAAAAACATTTAAGGACAGAGTGCTTGAAGGACTTGAGAATTTTGTAAGTATTTTTAACAAAATTAGTGCCAGTTTTAAAGCTTTCCAGAGTTTTTAGCAAGTTAGCAAAATCAACTTTGCTTGATGTGCGAAATAACCTCTGTCCTCTATTACCTCTAGAGCAGCTCTTATTATTAACAAGAAAGAAGAGTTCACGAATTGAAAATTTATGCTGATTATGCTTATTGTCAGATAGAGTGGAATTAAGGCCATAGGGATAAAGAGACTGATGCTGCAAAATTTCAAGGGATTCAGTTTCTAGCCGAGCATAGAGGTCAGGGATAATATGTAGTACCTCTATTTTCACTTTGTCAAAACCATGAGTATGGAAATGCTCTAATTCAAAGGTAGAGTACTGGTTGGCGTTTGTGGAGGGGTTCACTCCTGAATTAGAGAACTTGTTTACTAGAGACCTGTGACCATTAATATTAAGATGAAGAGGATTTTTACTTTGGCCAATATAGCTAAGGTTGCAGACAGTACAGGTGAGCTTATAGATGGTATTGTAGGCTTTGCAAAACTTGTTGGAGCAATTATCCTCAACAGAGGAATACAGGTTAGGATCTGCAGATTTACAGTCTCTTTATCCCTATGGCCTTAATTCCACTCTATCTGACAATAAGCATAATCAGCATAAATTTTCAATTCGTGAACTCTTCTTTCTTGTTAATAATAAGAGCTGCTCTAGAGGTAATAGAGGACAGAGGTTATTTCGCACATCAAGCAAAGTTGATTTTGCTAACTTGCTAAAAACTCTGGAAAGCTTTAAAACTGGCACTAATTTTGTTAAAAATACTTACAAAATTCTCAAGTCCTTCAAGCACTCTGTCCTTAAATGTTTTTTCAAATTCTGGAATGAAACTGCTGACCATGTTGATAAGCATGTTTTTGCTTTGGTTCTGGACATTCTTAAACATATTCTTAAAGATAAAATTTCTCTTAAAGAATTTTCCAGTAATTTTGTTACCATCAGGTTCCTAAATAAAGCCTACGATAATCTCAATGTAAGGAAGCTGTTCTACAATAATGCAATTTTTTTTCCCATCCACAGGCACCAGTCTATTGTAAGTTTTAAATATGTTAAGACCTTAGGGTCAATAGTTAAAAACTACAAACTTAACTCTTCGAGCTACATTCCTGTAATTACTACTTGTTCTTGTGATGAACATAAAGAAACAGTTCACTATGATAAGAATTACAACCATATTATCACCGGAAACTTGAGTTTTGTTGAAAATGAAAAGCTTAGGAATTTATTAGAGTATGGCTCTAATTTCAGACCTTCCTTCACAATTTCCAAAGAAAGGATTCTTGAGAGCTTCACTCAAGATGTAAATAAGTACATCGTAAAAACCAGTTTAACGTACAATCAGCCTATTGAGGCCTTCGCAGAATGGAAATATAATATAATCAATAGCTTCACCGGTGAGTTGGCAGGTCTGGACTTTTGTTTCGACAGAAATCTCTTTTTCTCTGGAGAAGCTAAAAGGTCACTCTCCAAACTACAAGACCAATTTATTTTTACCACTACGGATAAAGCTAGCAATAATTTTGCAATTATCTGTAAGAAGTTCTATTTTGAATTGTTAACTATGGAACTCAATAATAGAGTAACATACGAGCCCGTAAGTTATTCTACCAAGCAGTTAGAAAATCGGTTTAAGGCATTCTTCAAGAAACTTAAAATTCCGCAAACTAGAAGATATGGGCCTGAATTTCCATTTCTTTTTGCAACGGTTAAGTTTCATAAGGATCCTGTGAAGTTCAGGTTCATAGCTAGTGGAGTAAGGAGTCATAAAAAGAAAATAGATCTTGCTTTTGAAGATGTCTTAAAGAAGGTTTTGAAACACATTAGAAACTGTTCTAACTTGATGTACAGAGATTTTTGGATAATTAATAATAATGCAGAAGTAATTTCTACTATACTCAAAGTGTGTCCCCTAGATATTAATAGTTATGATTTTGAAAACCTATATACTAATCTGCCTCTATCAGATATAATCACTACCTTTAAAGAGCTGTATGCAGAATTTAAACTTAACCAATTTGTTGATGTAGGAACTTGGAACTCTTATCTCAATTGCTGCATAAAAAATAACCATATCTTATATAATAATACTCTCTATAAGCAAGTGAACGGTATTCCAATGGGAACATCAACGTCCACGAATATCGCTAATCTATTCCTGTTCTTTAAGGAATATAAATTCATTAAAAATCACCCCACCTGCTCAGATAACTACCTTTACACTTTTAGATATATTGATGATCTGCTGTGTATCAATAATTCCGAAGTTATAGAGAGTGATTTTGATAATATCTATCCTAGCTCTCTTAACTTATGTAAAACCAACCACAGTAATCAGGAACTTGAGTTCCTAGACTTAAGCATTAAGCTCAACAGAGGTAACCCATCTATTAGCCTCTTTGATAAAAGAGTTAATTTTCCTTTCAAAGTAATTAAATATCTACACTGGAATAATAACATTTCAACCAAAGTAATTGAGAATGTACTAATTTCTCAGGTCCTAAGAATTTCAAGAATTTGCAGCAACAATTTGGACTTCAATTACCACATTAATATACTATTAGAAAGTTTTCTAGAGAACGAAATTCCTTCTTCTTTCATCAAAAGAACTTTAAGAAAAATTATTCTGAATAATAGAGTAAGGTTGGCAGATCTGCTTTAATTTTCTACACAGTTAATAATATGATTCTGACCAATCAAAGCCGTAAGGAAGTTGGCTAGAGGATGCCTATTAACTACCTAAAGGAACCTTAGTGCTATGGATATGACGGTCCTATTAAAACAAAAAAATTAAATAATATAAACAAAATCACAAAAAAAGCTTAAAAATCTGTTTATAAAAGAAAATAAAAACAAATAAAAAAGAAAACCAGTTATTCATCACTAGGATAGCTATACTAAAAATAGTAAAACCAACATTAAAATTAATAAGATTCTGATTAATCTATAGAAGCTCACTAAGGTGATTTAATACATGCAAAGATTATTAAATAAACTGCTCGTGTATTTTATAATATTTCTCATGTATTCTGGAGAGTTAATTCTGCTCATTCTGACTCATACAGATCCACAGTCTTAAGTTTATATATTTTTTTCTCTGGTTAAAATCTCCGCGCGTTGGTTTCTTGCTGTATGAGGAGGCCATCAGCCCCACCCTCACTGCCCCCCAGCGTCTAGGGAGTGGCGGAAGAGGTCAGCCATGTTCTCCTCTTGTGAGGAGAAAAGTTTTTGTAACTCAAGAGGTAAGCTCTCTTCCTTGTTTTTGGGTTCTAGGTTTTATAAGTTCAATGTTTGTACTTCATGTACCTTTCTCTGTCGTTTTTTAGCTTTTCAGCTTTTAAGCATTGGTTTGTCTGTTAACATTTATGCGGGTTTTAACTCTTACTTTTCTTTGTAACTTTGAGCGTCTTTTGTGGTACCTAGGAACAGAAGATGGCTAAGCTTGTTCCTTTTCTATGCGCTGTTTTTTCAAAGTAGTTAAGTTCTTAATAACTAATTAATTATGCACTTAAAGCACTGCTGAAATACTTTGTACATATTGCAACTAACTGTTTAAGGTATATAACTTTCACAAAGTTTTCTTTAGTTAATTATTATCTTTAACTTATTCTCGTTTTCGTGCTGTCATAAGTTGTAGAGTAGGGGGTTTTAGACTCAAGTTTTCTTTCAAAAATCTGTTCGTTATAAATTAACATTTCCTTTTTTAATTGCAATGTAAAATTTGTTTTTCAGGTTTAAATTCTCTCTCAAACGAACTTGGAATTTCGTTATAGCTGAAAATCATTTCTATTTATTATGTCACTCTCACAGCTTGAGTGCTCTTTAATCTTCTTCTCTCTGTTTAATAGTAACAGATGAAGAGCATGGGTCGGGCCATGAAGGTTAATGGATGCAAGCGAAATTGTTAACTAGTGCTAGGTCATGCTACTCTACGGAGGACATGACTTATATATATATTTTTTAAACTATTTTAGGTGGGAATGTTACTTGCATCTATGGCCTTGCAGAAACCCATTTCCAACTAGGTCTTTGTGGAAGTGAGAAAATGCAGAGTTTTTGCTGGTCCTTGATAAAGCCAAGGCTCAGTATTCTCGACACCTTCTACATTCAGTTGTTTTATTTTCTTTTTTTCTTTTCTCCTTTTACTCACGCAGGTAGATACATAACCTTTTCTATGTTGTACTAGGTGTGAGTCAAAATTATATATGTATTTTTTTGCTTAGGTATCTTTATAGTATATATATATATATATATATATATATATAAGGGATAAAGATTAATGGAGGTTATCTAACTCACCTTCGTTTTGCTGATGACGTAGTCATTTTTGCAACTACCCCATCAGAGCTGCAGAGTATGATCCAGGAACTTGCTGACAAGAGTAAAGAAGTGGGATTAAAAAGGAACTTTCAGAAGGCAAAAGTGATGTACAATGCTTTTGCAAAAAATGAAAATTTATCGATTGATGGGGGAAAGCTGGAGATAACCAATACCTACATTTATCTTGTACAGCAGATATCAAGTGAGGGCCACATTGATGAAGAAATTAATCGGCGTATAAAAGCTTGCCTGGAGAGCTTTTGGAAGAAACAGTATAATTTTCAAGAGCAATATGCCATTATGTCTTAAAAGAAAAGTGTTTGATCAATGCATCCTTCCAGTGCTTACGTATGGTGCAGAGACGTGGACCTTAACCACAAGAGACATACAAAGACTACAGACAACTCAAAGATGCATGGAGAGGTGCATGCTTGGTGTAATCAGGAGAGATAAGAAGAGGAACTCGTGGATCCGAAAAATGACAAGAGTGGAAGACATCATGATCAGAGTTAAATCCCTGAAATGGCAATGGGCTGGACATACTGCCAGCAGGACAGACCATCGATGGACAGCCGAAATTTTAGATTGGTTTCCAAGGGACAGGAAAAGACCCAGAAGAAGACCACATGGGAGATGGGTGGATGAAATTAGAAAGTATGCGGGAGTAACATGGAGGAGACTGGCACAAGACAGACCGCTGTGGAAGAAACTTGTGGAGACCTTCGTCCAACAGTGTATTGATAATGGTTGGCAATGATGATGAGGATGATGATGAGGATGATGATGATGATGTTGAATATATTTTCATTTGTTCGTATTAGTTTGGGAGACATTTTCTTCGGGGTATTTTCATTTGCATCTTTAATATTTTGGGATACCCCATAAAGAAATCCAGAATGCGCCACTGAGCTCTTGGTAACATGTGATTGACCCAGGTAAAGTACTTTTATATGTCGGAACAAAGCGTTTACAAGGCCCGTTGTGATTAGGGTGTAGGAGAACTGGCCATAAAAATTTAAGGGGAAGTATAAAAATTGCGTTTTTTGACCGCTTCGTGGCCATCACCACCAGAGGTTGGTTATCTGAGTCATATAAAGTTTCCGTAATTGCGTCTTTTCTTAATTGCGATAATTAATGTAATTCTTTATAAAAATGTTTATGATCTACAACTCAACAAAAGATTCCAAGGTTTACAATGTACGCACAAGTCTGCAAATTATCTGAGGGCATGTGCTGAGTGCTGACTCAGGAAACCTGTTGGTGGTGGTGGTGGGGGGGGATACCAAAAGTGTAAAATACAAAATTTTTTAGGTCCGATCGGGAAATTGAAATTTTCAGTAATTACAAGCTACAACTCGACACATTATCTGAGGGCATGTGCCTACTCAGCAAACCTGTCGGGGGGGGGGATATTCCAAAAGTGCAAAACATCATAAAGAAGTTCTGGTCCGATCAGGAGATTTTTAGCATTTAGAGCCTACAAATCAACAAATTATTTGAAGGCATCTGCTGCCTCAGGAGGCCTGTCGGGGTAAGAGGGGGGGGGGGGTAACACCAAAAGTATAAATTATAAAGAACTTCTGATCCAGTCGGGAGATTTTCAGCATTTACAACCTACATCGCAACAAACTCTCTGAGGGCATGTGCTGACTCAGGAAACCTGTCTGGGGAGGGGATGAATACCTAAAATATAAAACAAAGTATTTCTAGTTGTAAATGGTGAAAATCTCCCGAACGGATGAGAAAGTCTTTATATTTTACACTTTACACTTTCGGTATTACCCCTCCCCCTCCCAGACAAGTTTCCTGGGTAGGCCCATGTACTCAGAAAATTTGTTGAGTTACAGCTTGTAAACGCTAAAAATCTCCCGATCGAACTGGAAATTCCTGATATTTCATATTTTAGGTTTTCGCCCCCCCCCCCCCCGACGAGTTTCCTGGGTTTGCACATACCAGCAGAGAATTTGTTTAGCTGTAGTCTATAGACCTAGAAAAATATTATGGACATTTTATGTGTGTCAGATATCTCGGGAGACCTAGCCACGGAGCAGTCTAGAACGCAATTTTTATACGGCTCCTTAAATTTTTTATGGCCAGTTCTTCGTGCGGCCACTTCTCCGGTGGTCAGTTTTCTGGTGGCCAGTTCTCCGCTTTGTCTTTTGCCCGAAAATCATGGAAATGTCTAAATTTTTTACTGAAAATGAAATATTAAAAAAAAATTTATTAACAATAGTTGCTCAAGTAGTGGGGAATATAGCCACGCGAAATTTGTTTATGAGGAACAATTTTATGGCACTGAAATTCCAATGTGTCCAGTTCTCCGTGTAGCCAGTTCTAAGGTGGCCACTTCTCCGTGCCCGTTGTGGGGTTGTGATTGATAGGAAAATTTTATATCAAGTTTGTTAAAACATGTAACATTTTACTCAAGAATAACAGACTTACTTTGCCGGTAATAGGTATAATCAATATTTGATTCTAGCTGCAATACATCGAATATTTGATCCGATATTAAAAGAAAATATTCTGCACACGACTCTTCCCTCTGAACTACAACCGATGGCGGGAGCTTTTACAGGGCTTGGGGCGAAATTTTATTGCGGGGCCCGGACCAATAATTCATTGTTGGCACTAGGAAATCTAGGAAATAAATCTCATATTTTTAATAAAGTCGTTACGTGAAAAATGTCCTCAAAGAACACACACGATGTGAAATTCACAAATTTTGACGGTGACAACGAATCCTCATCCCTCTACTCCAGAGCCGAATGCTTTACCTATTAAGCTACACCGAAAGAATTTATTGTTGCAACTTCTACGTCTTGACATGTGCTTCACCTCTGCAGTATGTCATAAAGAAAACTATTATAAAGAAAGTTCAGAGATAGAGAGAGAGAGAGAAGAGGGAGGGAGAGAGAGAAGAGGGAGAGAGGGAGGGAGAGAGAAGAGGGAGGGAGACAGAGAAAGAGAGAGAGAGTAAAAAGTGTTGATATCTACGATTTTCTTTCTGGGGAGATGAGGTTGAAATTGTATTATGACTCTTATAAAAACTTCCTTACAAAATGATAAAAAAAAATACCTGCATAGCGAAATTTTTTGAATTGCGATATTTTAGTGTAGGAATTAATAAGGATCCCTCTAAAATAAATTCGTACAAATAGTTGTTTTCCCCCTGATACATGGTTTTAGTGATTGATTTTTAATGCAAAGTGGAGCAAGTGACAAATTAGCGACTTTTTAAACTTTTATACGCGCTCATATATGATTTTTTTTAATTTACAGTAATGTTTTTAAAGTCACTGAATAAATGGCTTCTATATGTAACCCGAAATTAACTTTTATGTTGTTCTTTTTATTTCTTTAAATTTAAGTATCTGGTTTGCACGCAAATTGTTAAATACATAAAAGTAAGGGCCACAAAATGATGAAATTTAATTTGCTTTTTATCAATGCGGAAAATAGAAAAGTAGTTTCAATAATCACTTAAAATCCCCAAATTTAAGTATTTGTACGGCGAATGACGATAACCTATTCGAAAATGGAGGGATTGTAAACAAAAAAAAAAAAAACCTTTTGAAAAAGAACTTTTTAAGGGCTTCGCACCCCAAAACTTACACACAAAGGAAATAATTGTTAAAAATTCTACCAAAAGTGATTCTTTTTTCCTAAACTGCGGAGCCCCTTGAAGGCATGGGGCCTGGGACGAAAACTCCAGTTGCCCTTATGGTCCAGCTGGCTTTGCTCTGTACTGTGGATCAAATTTAGGGCTTTGCTGAATGACTGATTAGAGCAGACGTGTCGTTGTTGATAAGCCCCATTCCTTTTCCGTAGAGCTAAAACTAACGGGGGACGCAATTGTTTAGACACGGGAACATCCTGTGTGACCTTGTAACATTGCTTCTGGGAATAGTGAACATTCGAGTTTTGGATTTCCAGATGTTTTGAATGTTCTTAGATTCTACTAACGGATATTTCACTTACAAAACACGGGACCTAGAAACGACAGCTGCGGCCAGGAATAACAAGACGCTGAACGCGGTTCCTTTCGCAGCATGAAACTGGTACCCTCTATGAAAATAGCGCCACAGAATACGTGATAATGTGCCTACATTATCGTTATTTTTTTTTTCTATATTTTTACCAATTAACAAAACAACGGGAATAAAAAAATAAAATTTAAGTTTTATTTTTGGTATTTTGAGGCCCCTTCGATTCCGAAGCCCCAAGGGCGCGTTTCCTGCGCCTGTGCTGTGATCCGCCCCTAGTAGGGGCTATTTAAAGTTTTGTACTCGAGTAAAAGCGCAACACAATAAACTTGACTTTCTCTGAAAATTTTATGCATATGAGCACGGTTGGGGTTCATTGAAAATTGATAAAAAGGCTTAAGGCCTGTTTATTAATTTTTGTGCCTGTGTAAAAACGCAGTACCGTAACTTTGGCATGTTATCAAAACCTTATGAATACGTCGAACTAAAATTCCTAAAAAAAGGCTAGGTCTAAGGTCTTGCAATTAAGGTTTTGTGACAGAGTAAAGGTGCAACATTAATAACTTGACATGTTATGTTAACTTTGTGAATATGAGCACAACGGATTAAAAATTTCAAGAAATCGCCTTTGGGATTAATGTGTTGTAGCAGAGTAAAAGTGTAACATTATCTTTATTTTCTATATAAACCATACTACGTGCTGAAATGGCCCAACTATATATACGTATACTTCAAATATATACCGAAGCGCGGACACGGTGAAACAAAAGTGCGATTTTGTACGGTCCCTTAAAATTTTGTGGCCAGCCCACATGTAATAGGACACGTCGATGTCAAAAACGTACTTTTCACACGGCTCCATGACAGATAGCAATGGACACGTCGCAATCTTTTTTTTTTTTTTTTAGTTGGGAGGTTTAACGACCACCGTGATCAATTCAGTGGGCTGTAAGCAGTCAGCAGTTCCTAATTTTGGGTCACTGGTTACATGCACGGAAGGGGGAAAGCCAGTGCCAGAAGTCAAACGCAACGTCCATGACTCACCGGGATTCGAACCCGGACACTTCTCAGACTCGTGATCAGAAGCCAGCGCATAGACCACTGCGCCACCGTAACGGCTCACGTTGAAATAAACTATGTATTTTTCATACGGCCCCAAACGCTCTTATGGACATACTAATGGAACTGGATGCAAAGAAATCATTAATGTAATTTGTACTAGCAGGGTGGTATTTCCCAGGTAAATATTACTATCTGTGGAATCACCAAGTTCAGCGGGTGAAAATTAATGAATGAAAAAGATATTCCTGTAATTTTCCAGTAAACTTATCTTTAATTTTTTTATTTAGTCAATTTAATTTTATGAAACAAAAAAGAAAGGAAGAGGAATGGAAATACTTATCTCCGAGGAGACATCTATATAGAACTGCCGTACATCTGGCGTGTGCTTCTGAGAAACCGCGACACTGAAATGCAATGCACCTGTGTGATGTCGCGTGCATGCGACTTGATATTGATAATCTTTTTCTTACCGTTTTAAATTTTGAATATATGGAACTCTCTATTTACATTACATTGTATTTCTGCCTGATAAGCCGCCCGTTCGTGGTGAAAGCTAACGTTTATTAATTTTTGATTTTAATACACCATTAACCGGATATTTTTGCACTTTATTGTTATCTACGGTCTTACACTTAGACCGTAGGTTGGGTATTGGTGTGCTGAATTGTGTTGCAGATCTTAAGAGTAAAAAATTGAACTTTTAACGAAAATTTTGTAAGGGGGGCCCTTGATCGCGGGCCCCGACCCGTTCCCAAAACCATCTGCGGTCTAAGAGTACCGTGAAATAGTATCCCAAATTTGGTGGTTCTAAATTGTAAACTGTAGATTTTACGAAAATTTTGTAAGGGCCCCCTTGACCCCGACCCGTTACAAACACCGTCTACGGTCTAAGTTAGAGCACCATGAGGTAGTATACAAAATTTGGTGGTTCTAAATTGAAAACTGTAGATTTTACGAATATTGCGTATTGGGGCCCCTTACCTTTCCAAAAACCGTTTACTGTCTAAGTTAGAGCACCATGAGGAAGTATACCAAATTTGGTGGTTCTAAATTGAACATTGTAGATTTTACGAATATTGCGTATGGGGGCCCTTGACCCCGGGCCCCCTACCTTTCCAAAACCGTCTATGGTCTAAGTTAGAGCACCATGAGATATTATACCAAATTTGGTAATTCTAAATTGGAAACTGTAGATTTTACGAATATTGCGTATTGGGGTCACTTGACCCAGGGCCCCCTACCTTTCAAAGCAAAACCCGTCTACGGTCTAAGTTAGAGCACCATGAGGAAGTATACCAAATTTGGTGTTTCTAAATTGAAAACTGTAGATTTTACGAATATTGCGTATTGGGGCCCCTTGACCCCGGGCCCCTTACCTTTCCAAAAACCGTTTACTGTCTAAGTTAGAGCACCATGAGGAAGTATACCAAATTTGGTGGTTCTAAATTGAAAACTGTAGAGTTTACGAATATTGCGTATGGGGGCCCTTGACCCCGGGGCCCCTACCTTTCCAAAACCGTCTATGGTCTAAGTTAGAGCACCATGAGATATTATACCAAATTTGGTAATTCTAAATTCAAAACTGTAGATTTTACGAATATTGCGTATTGGGGCCCCTTGACCCATGGTTTTGCCTTTCAAAGCAAAACCCGTGTACGGTCTAAGTTAGAGCACCATGAGGAAGTATACCAAATTTGGTGTTTCTAAATCGAAAACTGTAGATTTTACGAATATTGCGTATTGGGGCCCCTTGACCCTGGGCCCCTTACCTTTCCAAAAACCGTTTACTGTCTAAGTTAGAGCACCATGAGGAAGTGTACCAAATTTGGTGGTTCTAAATTGAAAACTGTAGATTTTACAAATATTGCGTATGGGGGCCCTTGACCCCGGGCTCCCTACCTTTCCAAAACCGTCTATGGTCTAAGTTAGAGCACCATGAGATATTATACAAAATTCGGTGGTTATAAATTGAAAACTGTAGATTTTACGAATATTGCGTATTGGGGCCCCTTGACCCCGGGCCCCTTACCTTTCCAAAAACCGTTTACTGTCTAAGTTAGAGCACCATGAAGAAGTATACCAAATTTGGTGGTTCTAAATTGGAAACTAGATTTGTCGAAAATATTCTATGGGGGCCCATCGACCCCGGGCTCCGACCACTTCCATAAATCATCTACCGTCTAAGTTAAAGCACCATGAGATAGAATACCAAATCTAGTGGTTTTAAATTGAAAACTGTAGATTTTACGATAATTTTGATTGAGTGGGCCTGGACCCCGGGCCTGGGCACTGTTGGAAAAGCGGTACGGGTAAGCCCAATTTCTACCAAAATTTAATCAGGACATCAATTTCTATGAAGTCCCCTCCCCTTTAAATATACTTTTTTTGCAATTCATCAAAAGCTATCGAAAGCAATTTATTTAGGGATTACTGCGATGTTATGACCTGCGATGTAATGACCTGCGATGTTATGACTTGCGATGTTATGGTACCACGATGTTTTGCCCTGCGATGTTATGGTGCCGCGATGTTTTGACTTGCGATGTTATGGTGCCACGATGTTTTGACCTGCGATGTTTTAGTACTGCGATGTTATGGTACCGCGATGTTTTGACCTGCGATGTTATGTCGGCGATCATATGTCGTGCGATGTTTTGACTTGCGATGTTATGTCGTAGACCCCGTTAAAGGCTATAGTTTATTCATACGAAGAGTTTTATTTTGTGGTTGTGCTTGTCGTTGACGAGTTCTGCAAATGGCGATATCTGCCAGCCATGTTACACGTGGCCATCGAAAGGATGTTGATCGAGATGGAGCGAGATCTACTGTTAAGAAGTCATCGTTAAGTGCTCCGAGTGTTTCTCCGGTGACCTGTGAGAGGGTTGCCGTGGTGATTGACCCGAGTTTCTCAAGAGATAAGAATCCAACAGGTCAAACCGGTCCTGGAAATCAACAGAGCGTGTCTTCGTGCGTTGCTGCTGAAGGAGTTTCTTCTGCGATAGGAATGCAGAAGAGTGTTTCTATAGAGACGGAAACTTGCAGTTGGGCGTCTGTGGTTGATAACGAGAATTCTGCTAATACGAGTGATCAGCGTTGTGCGTCAGAGATTGAGTGCCAGGGCAATCCCTTTCGTCTCACTTTCGAAAGGGATTCCAAGGGATGTCAAGATTTTCATGATCTTTCTGAGAAAACTATTATTTTCTATGCGTTACCACAGACTTCGTTACCGGTATATTTGAAAGCTTTGGAAGAACGAGTGCCGAGAAAGGCAATTAAAGTAATCGGTCGTAGTAAACGAGGTATATCAGTGTTGTTTATAAATAGTGCAGATTGTAAACTTGTGTTAAAGCAAGTGATTTCTATAAATAATAAAATTTTGTATCCTGCTTATGCAAGTGAACGACCGATCACGGTCACTTTGTCTCCGGTGCCACTTGAGGTACCGGATTCTGCGTTGATAGTTCTTCTTTCTCAGTTTAGCCGGGTGGTGGGTCCAGTTCATAGAGTTATAGAAGCCCCGCAATCTTCAAATTATTGTCATGTTGGTGGGTTGAAGCGGACCCTCCGGGTTATCTTCCCGAATGAATCAGCTGTTCAGACTTGTCCTAAAGAGGTTGAAATTGTACTGGATTCTCATGGGTTCATGTTTAATATTTATACAGGAATTTTTTGTTATGCTTGCAATGAAAGAGGACACATTCGTGCTAAATGCACGTATGTACATAGACCTCCCTTGAGGAACAGTCTCTCTGATTCCCATGAGGAAAGAGTTGTTGTACCTGAAGATAGATCGGATTTAGAACATGGTATTACACATGTCGCTGACTTGGTTCCTACCGTGGCTGAGACTTGTGAAACCCGAGTGGGGATCCAGTCGAGGCGAGAGAGAAGACATTGATTGAACTGCCGACTTCTTTGGATCCTGGGATTCAGACAACATCAAATATTGGTACTTTGGGCATTGCTAACTTACAGAAATGTTCAGTAGCATTACAGAATCTCGCAGAGAACTCATGTACAGCTTCGACATTTAAATGACCCAGCACTGATTCAAGTGGTGATCCGTTAAAACGGAGCAAAGCTAGAGACTATCTTCAACCGGAATTTATCACTCGTGTAGATATTTCTTTTCTCCGGGATCCTGATTTTGCCGAAGATAGAGATAAGCCATCACGGTATCATCGTGTCATGGAACTTATTGCATCTTGCCCAGATTATGACGAAACTTTGGATCTTTTCGAATTGAAAATTTTTTTTGTGCCTAATAAAAAGATATGTCCACTCACTCCGGAGTTTTACGAGTTAAATATGTATAAGTTAAATGCTATTGTACATCGTTTGGATGCCGTGTTGAATTGGATAATTACGAAAAATCCTGTTCCTGAACTTTTAGACACTTATTACGAAACATACTATAAACGTATAGAGGATGTTAAAGCTTACATAAAGAAACATAATGTGGTTGACGATAGTGTCTTTGATGTGTAGAGATGTTTCAGATGTATTCCTTGATGTTGGTTTCCTTTTTTCTTGCAGTGTTTTTGAAATGTTCTTGGACTTTAATGGATATGGATTTCTGCTTACTTATGTTTTAAATTAGCGTTGTTAATTAATGATTCAGTTTTTCGGGTAGCTTTGTTAGTAAGATAATGTAATGTTGTTGTGTTTTACGGCACTGGCTCTCTCCCTTCATTGGAGCCAGTGGCCCTAAATTAGGGATGGGCGACTGCTTATAGCCCATTGAGTTGCTCACGGTGGTCGTTAAACCTCCAATCAATCAATCAATCAATATAAACACTCCCGTGTCATAAATATTTTGCGCTTCCGAACTGATACACGTTTCGTCTGTTAGAACCGGCGGACCAGTAGCCATCGTATTTTGCAAAGCTCACGGCAAGGAAAGCGTTCATCGTGTGAACTTCAGCGAGATTTGCGCTTCATATTTATAGGAGCTCTAAGCTCGCTGAAGTTCACGTTTTTTGAACGCGAATTACACGAAATGACACGGTAAGGTCGCGCGGAGAGGCCTCAAAGCACATTGCTGTTATTTGAACATAATATGGAACATTACTATGTGTTCGAAGATATATTTGGGGGACAGTACAATGTTTACTTAAAAATTATTTACTCAAAACTGGCTCTGTTATTTCGATTGAAAATTCACAGAGCATACGAAACTTTCTCGTTGTGGATCCGCGCGCGTTACAGCTTCGCTTATGGCCACCGTGACGTCACAGCGCAGCCAATAGAAGCGTCAAGATCGACGCGGTTGCGATGGACCTACCTCTCCTGCTTCTAAGTATCTTGCTTTAACCTGTGTCTGCTCCAATTCTGTTTCCCTTACTGTATCCTCCTTGTCAATAATCTGTAATCGGTCCAACTCCTGTCGCATATCCATCTCAGCACTCACTTCCTGGAGGTCATCAAATTCAATTACTGAATTATCCACATTTCTAGGTCTCGATGTCATCAGCTCTGTTTGATTACTATTTTCTGTAGCCACATACTTCTTTAAATTACACATATTATGGAAGCCTACTCTTTCTCCAGTCTCTGTCTGTAACTCGTAGACTAAAGGAGGTAATACATAAATTATCCGGTAGGGACCCCGCCACCGTGGCATAAATTTTGAAATCTGATGACTATCAGCACTAGACAAAGGATGAGTACGAAGGAATACCTAATCCCCCAATTTGAATTTCAAATCCTGCCGATTCCTATCGTAATGTCGTTTCTGCCGTTGTTCTTGCTGCCGAACGCTTACTTTTACTTGCTCAGCTAACTTTTCCAAGTCTTCTGACACCTTCCAGAAATTCCCCTGCATGGCCTCGTCCAATGGAAGAGCGATTTCTCTACCCAAAAATAACTTTGCAAGCGTCTGTCCCGTGGTTTTCTGCCAGGCAGAACGCATTGCTAATGCAAACAGGGAGATGCACTCGTCACATCTCCCATGTTTGCCTTGTAGGTAACAGGAAATCATGAGAATTAGGGTCCGATTCACCCTCTCAGCCAGATTAGACTGAGGATGGTAAGGAGTTGTGAAGGACCGCTTAATTCCCATCATTCTGCACATCTCTTCCATATGGGTAGACACAAATTGTGGCCCATTATCAGACAACATGCATTCTGGAAAGCCATACCGTGAGAAAACCTCATTCTGTAAGGATCGGGTGACAGTGGACGTTTTTGAATTTCTCAAGGGCAAAAGTTCAACCCATTTGGAATAGTAGTCCACTACCACCAACAAATAAACATTGCCTTTATAACTTCTGGGCAATGGATCCAATAGGTCAATCCCTACCAACTCGAATGGGGCCACACTGGATATATTTTGAAGCAAACCTGCTGGTCGGTTCTGGGAGTACTTGTAGAGTTGACACTCTCCACAACAACGCACAAAAACTTTATACAATTATTTTGACGAGGCCAATAAACTCTATCCCTTACACTTCTTGATGGTTTTTCTAATTCCCAGATGCCCTGCTACAGAACAAGCATTGAATTCCAGCATCACCTTTTCACGAAGCTTCTCAGGAATGTATATCCTGGGAGGACCCTGGACCACAGTAATTGGTCTTTGAGGACGAAATCCCGAGACTGACCCTTCACTCTGGCCAGATTTCCAGAGTCAGCTCCCGAAATTCCGTCACTCAAATACTGGTAACACAATCCCAGCTCTGAATCCAACCGCTGTTCCCTAACTATCTCATCTCTGGTCACTCCCTCACACACATACCACAGCTTCTGAAGTAAACTGTCCTCAGCAAAATTTTGACAATTTCGGAATAAGGCATCTGGTACTTGAAGTTTACCCCCTCTTTATGCTCCCATTGCAAATTAAATTCTTGCAGCTGCAACATCCATCTATTCAACCTTCCTTTCAAACCACCAGCTGTTTGCAAACAAACCAAAGTCTTATAGTCAGTAATCACTGTAACTGACCCTGAGAAGTACTGTTCTAATTTTTGACAGGCCCATACCACAGCTAAGCATTCCCGCTCAGAAACTGTATACCTTTTCTCTGCCTTATTCAAAGTTAGACTAATGTAATCTATTGGCTCTTCCTTCCCCTCAGGAACCACCTGATGAAGTACTGCACCAAAACCCACAGAAGCACCTGTATACAATCTCAAACTTAAACCTGCGATGGGCAGTCCTAGTACAGGAGTCTGTCATAATTTACTTTTTAACTGTTCAAAGGCCTCTTAACAATAGGAATCCCATTTCCATTTGACCTTCTTTTCCAACAACTCGTAGAATGGTTTAGCAGTGAGGGTAAAATTGTCAACATATCTAGCATACCACCCACAAAGCGCCAGAAATTGACGAAGTTGTTTCAGTCCCTTTGGAGCTGGAAAATCCTGAACCGCCTGTATTTTCTCAGGCAGAGTACTGATTTTCCCATCGCACAACTTGTGTCCCAAATAAGTCAATTCGTTTTGATACAAATGACACTTTTCGGGATTCAATGTCAAGTCCGTCTCTTTAAGCAAAGAAAAAACCCTGTACAAATCCTGCACATGCTGTTCAAAAGTGACTGAATGTATGATCACATCATCCAGATATACCGCACAACAGGTTCCCAACACCTCTCTAATAAAACAGGACATCATTCTTTGGAAAGTAGCAGGTGCAGTTTTAAGTCCGAATGGCATAACCCTAAACTGATAAATTTCATTCCCAAGGATGAAAGCAGTTTTCGGCCGGTCAGATGGGTTTAACCAAATCTGCCAATATCCGCTACGCAGATCTAAAGTAGTCAGATACTTAGACGTTTACCCAATTTGCTGGAATAAGCTATCTATGGTGGGCAAAGGGAAGTGATCATTTTGGGTTACACTATTAACCCACGGTAATCTACACAAAATCTCCATGATACTTCTTTACCTTTCTTCCGAACCATTATTATAGGGGAACACCAGGCAGAATTGGCACGCTCAATGATTCCTTCCTGCAACATCTCCTGAACCTGCTTTTCATCTTCCCTGTGTTTTTCATAACTCAAAGGGTAAGGATTTTTGTAAATCGGATGTGGAACATTGACAGCAATCGAATGCTGAACCAGAGAAGTTTGTCCTACTTTATTTCTAAATAAATCAGAGAACTCCTCCATAACTTCCGTCAGCTGTTCCCTCTGTACCTCTGATACCTTCGCTTGGTCCACCAGGGTCTCCATGGCTTCTCGGTTCACTTTACCCTTATACGGAACTGGACCTACACCCAACTGGTGGGCTCCCATATCTATTTTTAAAGAAACCCGGGTCATGACATCCAACCCCACAATCACATCGAAAGCGAGACCAGGGAGAACAACAAATTCATGTCTCATCCTATGACCCAGAATTTCCATCTCCACCTCAATGGTTCCGACAGGCCTACACATACTGCCATTTGCCGTAATGAGATTGGGTCTCTTTGACAGTTTCAATCCCCTCGGAAGAACCACTCTCTGTATTGTCTCACTAATTAAGGATCTTCCAGATCCAGTATCTAGGTAGCCCTGACAAACCTTGCCGTTCAGAATAACGTTCTGGTACAGAAAAAAATCCGAGGGAGGCTGTATGCAAGAACTATCCTTCCCGGGATCACAAAACACATTCATGACCCCGGTCGTCCGTTTCCCGACTGTTTTAAAGGACAACGACTCCTGATGTGTCCTAATTCTCTACATTCAAAACACCTGTTTACTATATTCCCAAAAGAAGAAGTCCTAAGTTCTTTCGTCTCTGACTCTTACACCGGTCATCTTAGTCTCCACCTGAGTTCTAGGCTGAACCCGTACCACCTGTATCCTTTTGACAAAGGCAACTATTTCCAACAAGGAATAATTTACCTGGGGAGCAAAAAGCACCCTCAAAGTCAAAGGAAGTTGCTCTATCAACAACTTCAGTATTTCCTGTTCAGATTCCTATGGCTGCCAAATCAAAAATAGTGCTCGAAATTTCCAGTTGAACGCCTCGATATCCCCACCTTCTCGGTACTCTAGGGAGAATAACTCTCGAACCACCGCACCTTGAGAATGATAGGGGGTATACTGTTTCACTATCATATTTTGAAATTCCTCCCATGAAAGATTGACATGGCCAAGTCTCACATGCTCCCACCAACACCGAACACTCTTCCGTAAACATGCAGGTGCCAAATGTAATCTTTCTTCGTCGGTGACCCGCAATGCCTCAAATTCGATTCCCAACTCCTGAAGAAACATATGAACATTCTCGGTGGGTTTACCACTAAACCTTGCTTTAATGAAAATTCGGTCACCACTACGAGATAACCGTCCCTCCAAACCCATTCCGAACGACGTACCCCCATCTCGAGTGGGACCAAACCCACTCTCCCTTAGTTCTGGAGCAGGAAATCCCCCTTCACGCCCTGGACTATCCCATGTCCTTCTCAAATTCTGAATTTCAGACTGAAGATCCGAAAGTTGCTGCACAACTTGGAAATGGTAATGACAAGCACACACACACAACACTAGTCCCAACAACATATAAGGGAAAATGTCTCATAACGTAAAGACAACCATGTTTTTTTCTTTTTCTATCCCTTAAAAAAATTTACTGAAAAATTTTGCTGCTTCTCGCCTCGGCGTCAGAGCCAGGAGTCAATCAAAGAAAAACTAATTACACAGTAATACATCATATAAACAACTGGCAGAAGAAAAAAAAAATTTAACTATGATACAAAGCAAACAAACAAAATTTTACAATTTCGAGCCCCACGTTGGGCGCCATTTATGCAACGCTCCTAGCCAATACTTCTCCACCAGAATTTACTTTTCCCAGCTACTCTCTCGGTAATCTGTCTCTCTCTGGGTTCGAACCCACGACTAGGACGTAAAGTGCAGTAGACAGATATTGAAATAAATTTACAATAACAAATAAACAAATCATACACAATTTACTGTGCTAAACCCGTTTATATCATTCAATAGTTTTAGCACAAATACAAGTCAATTATTTCAGAACACATTAAACTGAAGATAAATTCCAACATACTGCAAATTTTCACCCCGTTTGCTTCATCAGTTGTTTTATCACGCAAAACAGGCAATACAATTCCAATAACACCAGATATTTAGACCCCATTAATCATTAGCCTGTCATATCTTGAGACAACATTCAAGATTAAAGCACATGAGCACCCCAAAGCACAAGAATATTAACTCTGGATATGTAAACACTATTAATTTGAAACTCCCAATAATACAACATGCAACAATAAACACCACATAAAAATAAACCAATTTCAAATAACTTTCAATTATTCTACAACACTACTTTTTAAACTCTGCCAGCAACTATTAATTATACAAAGGGAAAAAACTTTTGCTCTCACGTACTAGGATTTAATGGCATTCCTCTGACGGTCTCAGCCCACACACAACAGCCTAAATGAGAAGGAAAGTTCCCACACAAACTCCATACTCTCTCGGCATAAAAAGACGTAACAACTTTCACTGCTTCCGACACTCAGGAACAATCAGGTAGAACCTCTGAGTTCTCACAGCATGGCAGAACGCAAAGCAACTTCACTGCTTCCGACACCCAAGAACAATCAGGTAGAAAATCCGAGTTCTCACAGCATGGCAGAACGCAAAGCAATTTCACTGCTTCCGACACCCAAGAACAATCAGGTAGAAAATCCGAGTTCTCACAGCATGGCAGAACGCAAAGCAACTTCACTGCTTCCGACACTCAAGAACAATCAGGTAGAAAATCCGAGTTCTCACAGCATGGCAGAACGCAAAGCAACTTCACTGCTTCCGACACTCAAGAACAATCAGGTAGAAAATCCGAGTTCTCACAGCATGGCAGAACGCAAAGCAACTTCACTGCTTCCGACACTCAAGAACAATCAGGTAGAAAATCCGAGTTCTCACAGCATGGCAGAACGCAAAGCAACTTCACTGCTTCCGACACCCAAGAACAATCAGGTAGAAAATCCGAGTTCTCACAGCATGGCAGAACGCACAGCAACTTCACTGCTTCCGACACCCAAGAACAATCAACCTGCACCTGTGTGCCACACGTAGTGTGACGTACCTGCCAGCAGGACGCACACGACATAAAGGCAGATAGGAATCAGAATAAAACGTCTGCGTAGCTCAGTTGGTAGAGCGACTTGTTCCGGAATAAGCGGACTCGGGTTCGAATCCCGGCGTAGACCAAAAATGACGGAGAAATTTACTTCGTTATAATGGCGCCTGAACTATCCGGATGACCCGGCCGTTCAAAATCTCGCATTGGTGTGATGTTATTTCCGAGACAGGAAAAATCAGAGAATTCCTTCTCTAGCGCTTCGAAAAATAAAAATGTGTGATGTTGCATTCCACACACCAGATTGACTGGGAGTTCTCAAGTGCACGTTCTACAGTGGATGGCTGCCTGCAACGATTCATGGTCACGGCTGACCCGTGGGCCATGCCCCCGGCCCTCTTTCGGGGGGGAGATGTGACGTACCTGCCAGCAGGACGCACACGACATAAAGGCAGATAGGAATCAGAATAAAACGTCTGCGTAGCTCAGTTGGTAGAGCGACTTGTTCCGGAATAAGCGGACTCGGGTTCGAATCCCGGCGTAGACCAAAAAGGACGGAGAAATTTACTTCGTTATAGTAGAGCAAATGTGCAAACGATCCCAAAAAAGAACCAGCAAACGAGAGATAAAAATCACCAGTATATAGTGACAAGAGACCCTGAGCTTTAATCAAGCCACTCTGCTCGAGGGGCGTCAGCTCCGGTATATTTTGGCATTTAAGAATTTTCCACACATCAGATCCTTAATCATAACTCAACTTAATAAATTCCAATTTATATAAATAAAATATACAACAATTTCTTTTACAAATAACACATAATAAATAATTTATAGAATCATAATTTCTAACTTCAGTACGTGAGCGACTACAAATTTTCTAATGACGTGGGCAACTACAATATTTCTAATGACGTAATTTCTATCCCAACGACTCCAGGCCATGACTCCAAGACTAATCCCACCCAGAAGGAGAGAAGTTGTCTCTCCTGTTTCTAATCGGTGAACCCCGTAGGATACCGTGTGTTTTGGGTGTGTCGTCGTTGGCGAAAGCGTTCTTGTTTCGTTGCATGTTTGAGACAGCAGTTTGCTTTTTCCTCTTGTATTTTCGTTTCTTTGCCTGCTAAAGTTTTGCGGGCGTTTGGTTCTTCCCATATCCAAGGTAGAATATTTTTCTTTACATGCTCTTGTCTGTTGTGGTCAGTTGATTCGGGTGGGCTCTAATTACCGCCGGTGGGTCCGGCGGGGATGGGGGACTCTGATTCCTCGACTCCGGCTAAAAGGTTGCGTTCTTCACCGGGTAATGAGCTTCCTCAGCTGGGTGGTTTGCTAGTACCAGTTAATTATTTTGTTTGTTCGATTCAATGGTCTCCTCAGGAATTGCTACGTAGGGCATTTGCGAGCGGAGTGACTCGTGGCCACGATTTCTGGCATTTGCGAGCGGAGTGACCACGATTTCTGGGAAGCTACCCAGAGTCCGTCCCATGTTGTTGAAGAGATTCTTCGTGGACAATATTTCAATGCATGACTCGATTTCAGACGTTCAGTTTTTACGTTCGGGTGACTTATTGGTGCGTTTCTCGAATCTCATTTGCTTGCTGGAAATTTGTCAATTTTCTAATTTTCTTCAGGTACCTGTCAAAACTCAGGTACTCACTAAGCTTATGACAACGAAGTTTTTAGTTCGATATTGGACATTGAAGCCCCTGTTGATGAGATTGCTACGGAATTGCTGGACCGTGGTGTGAACTGTCTTCGTGTTGTTTGGTTCCGACGTTCAGTAAATTCCTCGAGGGTCCCTACTTCTTCGGTCCTAGTGGAGGAACTGGGCTTTACTAACCGTGACACTATCTATCTGTGGTATTCCAGATGTGCGGTCAGACCCTTCTTGGATTCGCCTAGGCAGTGTAAAAATTGTCAGCGTTATGGACATCTGCTATCAGCCTGTCGTAGTGCCGCTCGCTGTTCTCGTTGTGGTGAAGGACACGACTCTTTGGTATGCTCGGCGTCGAGCTTCCAGTGCGTATTGTGCAAGGGCTTCATCCTGTTCTGACACGAACTGCCCAATTTACCTCCAAGAAAAGCAGATCCTAGATATTATGGCTTCGAAGCATCTCAGCTATCCAGAAGCTCGGAACTCTGTGCGTTAAGTCCACTAGGCCTCATATGCGAAGGCGACTCAGGCTCATCCTCCGTGTGCTTGCTCCTTTGCCTTCCCTCAGCTTCTGGACATCATCTCCAAACTCACCAGTAGATTGGACTCATTGACGAATCTTCTTTCACCTCCTTCCCTACATGCCGGTCCCACCTCAACCGATGCACAGGTGCCACAGGCTGAAGTTTTGCAGAATCCTCCCACTACAGTTGCAGCATGCCCAGCTTCTTCAGTGCCTGCTGAGCAACCTTCTGACACTGACCAAAGCGCCGATGAATTCCTGTCATGCGAAGAATCTGTGGTTCCGTATGTGGAGTCTGCTGCGGAATCCGTCAAACTTTCTCACTCCAGAACCTTCTCGTGTCCTCCATGCGCCATGCCCTTCTCTTCTCGTCCAACCTTGCTGTCTCACCGGAAAGCTCACCATGACGACGGTAAGTTTCTTTGTAGCCTCTGTTCCATGCGGTTTAAGACGACATATGGCATAGCGTATCACTTTTCTCCTCATGAATACTTGGTCGCTGGTCCAATGAAATGCGCAGTCCCTTGGCTCGAAAAGACTTTACTTCACCGACAGTTCTAAGTTTGCTACAGCCACGATCTTGACTATCCAAGAATCCTGGCTATCTCCTTGTATCTCTTTTTCCTTCCCAGCCAGTACGGTGTATAGAAGTGATCGGGGGAGGGAGGGGAGGGAGGGGTGGCATCCTTACTACAATCAGATCGGATATCTCTTCCAGATTGGTGGACATCTTCAGCTCAGATTCGAACGAACAGCTTCTTGCTACGGATATCTTCTCTGGCGACACCACGATCAGAATTAATAATTTATACATTCCCTCTCCTCCCCTCTCGGCACTCTTGCTTGGACGGATCGAGCAACTGCTCACTGATTGTTGTATGGTGGTTGGGGATTTCAATATTCGTCACCCTAGCTGGGGTTCTGCTTCTCCGAGCAGGGGAGGCACTGAGTTCGTGGACTGGCCTTGCTCGCAGGATCTTTGTCTCCTAAACTCGGGGGCCTCTACCTTTTGCAGGGGGTCAAGTTGCTCTGTCTTGGACCTCACCATGTGCTCTCCTCAGCTGATTCCGTACTGCTCCTGGTCAGTGGATAGTGACCTCTACGGTAGCACCCATCATCCTGTCATTACAACATTGGCGGAAAGCATGTTTGGCTCCCCTCCCCCTCCTTCTCTGGGTCTGCAGCCAGTGGCTTGGCCTTCCATCCAGAAGATTATCCGAGGTGAACTTCCTTCCACTCCTGACGGTGCCGCTCTGATCATGGACCCGATTTCCCAGATTCTCCATGCTTCTCGTCAGCCCAGCGGTCAGCGTCGACGTTGGTCTCCCTGGTGGGACTTTCATTGTGCTCAGCGGCTTCGCAAGAAACGCCGCCTCCTTCGCTATGCCAAGTCGTCCGGCTGCCTCTTCGCTTGGACGTTATATCGGCAGGAAGAACGGAATCTTCGCCACCTCCTCACACTTAAGAGACGTGCCTACTGGAAGGCACAATGCAACGACACCTCGAGGCCAGACTTCGTTTTCTCCCTCTTGCGTCGTCTGAAATCTCATGTTGGTACGAGTCCGGATCACCTGCTTCTTCGGATTGATGATTCCCTTGTTGCTGATCTGGTGGAGTATGCTTCGGCGTTTGGTGATTGCTTTTGCACAGCCTCAGGCTGTTCGGTGCACTCCTTTTCTATTGACCATGATGACTCTTCCCTAGTGATGGATGCGTTACTTACAGCCGGTGAAGTTGCCAGGGCTGTTAATGGATCGCCCTGACGCTGTGCTCCCGGTCCTGATGAATGTACTTACGAACTGGTGAGACGTATATGGAGGTGGAATTTGTCATGGCTGGTTGACCTCCTTAACCTCTTTTGGTCTGCCGGCGTTCACCCTTCATGGTGGAAGGAGTCCTGGGTGATCCCAATAAAGAAGCCTAACAAATTTGCTCTCGACTTATCATCGTACCGAATGATCACTCTCACATCGGTTTTTTCGAAGATCTTGGAGAAAGTCCTGGTCTCTCGCCTCACAGACTTCATTCTCTCTCATCAACAGATCAGCAAGCTGCAGTTCGCATTTTTGTCAGGACGTTCCACATCGGCGTGCCTTCTGTCGATCCAACGTCATCTTCTGGTGGCTCGAGCAATACATAATTACGTTTTTTCTGGTGTCTGGACCTTCAGGCGGCATATGATTCGGTCTTTCATCCTGCTCTCCTGGGTAAATTGTCGTCTCTGGATGTTCGTGGACGTCTTCTCCGTTGGCTAGCTGACTCAGGGCTAGAGAATAAGGAAGGGCTGGCCCACCAGGCAGTCCAAAGCAAGTCGCTTTGCTGGGGAGGATGTGACGTCACTGCGAGTACACTGACGATTTCGGATGCTGCCTTCGAAGGCAGAAGTCATAGCTGTCGGAGTAAGCTGAACACCTTTGCGCGTGTTATATTTTTTTTACACAACTCAGAACGTTATATACATATATATCGTAGCAAGTAACGTTTTTGTTTATTTTATCGGAAGGTGTAAATAATAGAAAGAGAACAAATTATTAGCATACCTGTATAGTTAAAAAGGAGGAAGATATTCACCAGGTTTAGATATTGACATTGTCCTGCTACTTTTTTTAAAGGCAGAATTTATCCATTTGGTTTTCTTTTGATTTGATTTTTTGTTCCGACCCTAAATCTTTGTTGTGATTAATATACCAAATTCTGATAAAGTTCGTATGCGCCAATAAATTTTCACAACTTCTGTTCAGGTGCGAGGAAATCTTTTTCTATTACAGATTTTAATTTTCGAATTATACCTTTCTCTCGGGAAATCTCTGTCCCGTGAATCGACTTAAAAATTATTTCAAATTGATCTACCGTTCTCATCCACTTTGGAGAAGGCACCGTTAGTCCCCCGAGTGATAAAGCTTTAATCCATTGAGCAGGTGGAAAATCTTCGGCATTTCTAGAAATTGTTCCTAGGGAGGGATCTTTATCAGGTAAGCGATAGGCAATATAACCTGCGACATAACTCAGAGCTTGTTTCTCTGCATTACATTGCTCATCTTGAACTGTTTTAAGTATGTCGTCGTCCCAATCTTGCGGACATGGCTGATCACAATTTTTTTTCTAAAGCTTCTAATTCTAAGTCATTTGCGTTTATTTCTCCAGATACTTCATCAAGAATTTCTTGATTATCAGTTGTAGTGAAAGCTTCTTTTAGTAGCTCTGCTGTCAAATATGTTTGGAGCGTTTTACCTTCTTGAAACCCTGTATTAACTTTTTTGGACAAATTAGGCAATTTATTTACCAGCAATATGTGTTTTAAATGACTAATAAATTCCGTAGGTGAGGGGTGGTCATAAAAAGCACCTATGCCTCTTATTTGACTGAACAAACTCTCCAGGTCATCTTGAGTCAAACGAGTAGTTAAAATGTAACGGACTCCACGAAGCGTTAAATCCGCCTAGAGACCGAGAAGAGAAGAAATTGAGACAAGAATGCCTTTTTGGAAAGGCATATGTTTAGGCATATGTTTTCTCCCCATTACTCTGAGATTCAGTATTTTTGACTTCATTTTGTTCATAATTTCCTTTCGTTGTATAAAAAGGGGGTTAATGCCAAAACCTGCTTTTAGAAGTTTGCTTTTGTCAGGGTGTGGATAATTGCTATTCATACTGTCAAAAAATGAATCTACTAAATTGAAGAAAACTGCAGCGTTCTTATGCTCTGTTAGATATTCAATACCCTTTGCAGTGGTGGCTGAAAACAAAGTTTTTGCTGGGCCTACTTTTTGCCTCTCGTTCCCTTTGATTGTTATATAGCCCGGCAACAATTTAGGACACAACTTTTTCTCCCCAGAATCCTTCTCAAAAACTTCTTTGATGATGCCAGTTTGGAGCACAGATCCGTCCTGCAAGACTATGAAATGGTCTATGAAATGATTGCGTAACATTTTTAAATAGTGAGGAGGGTCTACAAAAACCCAAATCTTAGAACTATCGTCCAGCGGATGATTTAAAAATGATTTTTCGGGAGAAATTAATTGTTCCTTCCACAAGGTCATACAACCACCTAAATCTGAAACAATCGCTTTTACTATAATTCCTGTTTTTTCAAGGTTTACAATTATTTCAAACACAAGCCTTTTATTCATTGTACGTTGAAAGTCAAAATACACAGGTTGTTTCCAGGAAGACAATATTTCTCTAGCCAAAACAACTAGCACCTTTGAGTATGGACCTAAAATCTGGTCCATTCCTGTATCGTAACACACTTTACTATCAACGTGTACTTCATCAAAGCTTAAGACGCAGACTTTGTCATTTTCGGAAAGGGTTTCCTATTTTTCTGCATAAGGAGCAAAACATTATGCAGAATTCTGGGATGACACCTAAATTTAAAACACCATCGCTTAAACATGCTAGCACATGGCAAAGGAATGCCAATTTTACACTTCCAAAATTCGTGAGCTTTTTTTGAAATAGCTCTAGTTACTATTCCTCTAGATATATCTTCTTCTGTCCATTTGTTAATAATTTTTTGTGTTGCGAAGAACTTTATGTGTTGGTGTAACAATTTTCCTGAGGTTCATTTCCATCTGTTCAAGTATTTTATTTTTCATGATTTTGATAGGGCATTTCGTATTAGCACAATTTCTGCTCTCTTATTTCGCACGCTGATATTTTTTTGACGCAAAACTCGAACAGTATTTTTGTGTTTGCTTTTTAAGCTACGTATTTCTCGTTCTAGTACGTCAAGCTTCTCGGTGAGATTTTTGTTCTGACTTCTACACTCTGAGCAAGACATGCACTGAACTGATGCACATTTTTCTTCTGAATATCCATTGTCAGAATTGCAAGCAACTTCATCGATGTGTAACTTTTCAGGACTTGGCTCTGGAGTTCAATTCAATGCCCTTATACGGATATCTCTCTTAATTCTTCTATGTTCTCAGCTTGTATGCAGTGTTGATTTTTATTCGGTAAATTCAAACTGGGAACAGCTGTGGGTTTCAGATTTTTTTTTGTCGGGAAGCCCAAGCAGGCGATTTCGCATGTCATCTTTGTATTCTGAATTTTGGAAATGATTACTACATATTCTTGCACTTCCAACTTTGAACATGTCAGCACGCTTACACTTAACAATCCATTCTTTTATCATATTAACATTTGAAGGGAAAACATGGTGAATAACGCCACGTTCTTTTGTTTTCTTGTGCGTATTTGTACAATTAGCGATAGCACAGGATGAAGATATGTTGCATATTACTTTGAATGAAAAAAATAGACGCTGAATTTTAGTTAAAATAGAATTTACATCAGTAAAAATCAGACGTTAAAGAACAACTACATAAACCACTACCAGTAAATGGAGAGCAACAGAAATAAATTGCACAGGACGACTGAAATGTCACCATACTCTGGCCCTGAGTTGGCACAGGGGTCACCGAGTGTCCTCGCAGTGACGTCACAGCTCCTTCCAATTCCCCCTGGGTCGGAGCACGAAACTGAGACCGCTAGACAAAAGCATGAGCCAGCCCTTCTTTATTCTCTAGCCCTGTAGCTGACTACCTTGCTCGGCGCAGATTTCGCGTTCGTTGGCGGGGAACGGTGTCATCCTCCTTTCCGTAGTGTGTTCCTCAGGGTAGCTCCATTTCGCCTATCCTTTTTAACTTATACATTGATTATGTGGTAGATTGCTGTCATCCGAATGCGCATATGTTCTTATTTGCAGACGACGTTCTTATTGTTTCCTATAGTCCCAACCGGGCGGCGGCACTTAGCTATATGCAATCCACTTTGGATTCCATTGTTCAGTGGGCATCTCCCTGGGATTTACGTCTCTCTATTTCTAAAAGCTTCGCGGTTGACTTCTCTCGTAAGCACCGGTCCCTCCTTTCCGGCTGGACTCCGACTCAGTGACCTGGCAGTCCTCCATCAAGATTTTACGGGTCTGGTTTAACTCCTCCCTGACTGATCTTCTTACCTCACGCACGTCAAGAAGTTAGTCTTCCGAGCCTTGTCTGCTGTTAAAGTTGTTTGTCATCGCCGGTGGGGTCTTGGCTTACCCAACGCTCTTGCCTTTGTCGTTGCTGTGATTCGGCCTATTCTGGAATATGCAGCTCCGGTCCTGTTCGCATCCCCCGCCTATCTCTACGACGCTCTAGAAGTTCTGCTAAACCATGCACTCCGTGTAGCCATTCATCTCCCTCGTTCGACGCCTGTTGCGGTCTTGCGTGCTGAATGTGGAATCGCTAGCGTTCGTTCTCGAATCACCCTCCTGACAGTCCGATATTTGTACCGTCACCTGTCGATGGGTCAATGTTCGCCTATCGCTAATCCCCCGCACGGGGATAACTGGTTTTCCAGTTATTTGGGGAGCGGCGCCCTCACGGCCCGAGCTAACCTTGTGACGGTTTCTATTGCCTCTGCGGCTTTGACGATTACATCACCGAAGGGACAGCTGTTCATCCAGCTGATGGGGGATGGCGTCCCCACGGCCCGAGCCGATTTCCTCTTATAATTTTGCTTTTTCGTCTTTCGTTCATATTTTGACATGTACCCGCCTCAGTTGTAGGCTGCTGAGGTTGTGATGAGGCACCAGCTCCGGGTTTTGTTCCTCGTTCTCTTCCCTGTCTTTTCTCTTTTATGTTACATTTTCTGTTTTTTCCGGAGCTGGTTCGCTTAGACCTACCTGCACGTTTTCCGTGTGCAGTGACCCGTACAGGTGGAAATAGGGATGCTGGAGGCTGAGGTATCTGGGGGCCGGGTTGTAGTGTCTCCAGATGCCAACACTCCTCTTTGCCCTCTGCTTCACCCTAAACGGTAGGCTGGGAGCTAACCCACTCCTAGTCAGGAAGTCTGTGGCCAAGTGGCGTCCAGACTTCTAGCGGCTTGCCGTTCTGTTCGGCAGGGTGAGTTTGGGGGTAGGGTGGGCATACCAAAGGGGTGTTCTCCGGGCACGGGAAAGTCTGGGTGCACGCCGAGCGTTTGTCTGCCCTACCAACTTGCTATATCTGCTGACTATCCCTAGAGCCGTGTCCTGCGTTCTCTTGGGCTTGCGGACCTCCGGCTCTCCCTCGTTGGGCTCGGTCGTGGGTGGGGAGGTCGGCGGACGAATCTTTTCACTTCTTCATGGAAACCCAAAGTGTTTTCCATGCTAACAATTTAAAGCGCCCTGGGGAGGAAAGTACACCTTCCTCCACAAAGAAACTTGTCTCATCTAATTGAAATGCTCTGTTTCTTTTGATCAAATCTGGTGACTCTTCACAGTCACTCAGTAACAAGAGTCCTTTAATTCTGGATCAACAAGGCTCTGCAAGCCGTTGCTGGCTCTCCAAAGAGTGTCAAGAAGCTCCCTTCCGGGGATCTTCTTGTGGAAACCTCTACTCCACGCCACAGTGCCACCTTGCTGGAAACGACCGTTTTGCTTGGCGTTCTTGTTCAGGTTTCTCCACATGGTTATCTCAATTCCTCTCGCGGTGTTGTCAACTCCCGCGACCTGCTTGAGTGCAGCGATGAGGAATTGCTGGAGGAACTTGGGAACAGCATGTCATTGGGGTTCGACGGATTCTTTTTAGGCGGGATGGGAAATCTATTCCCTCCCGTAACATCATCCTGACTTTTGACTCCCCAAACCTGCCTACCTCAATCAAGGCAGGTTGTTTACGGCTTGATGTTCGGTCGTATATCCCGAACCCCTTGCGATGTTTCAGGTGCCAGCATTACGGTTACTCCCAGCAGTCTTGCCGTAATGTTGCAAAGTGTGGTCGCTGTGGTTCCACAGAACACTCTTTGGCGGATTGCTCTGCAGAGTCTGATCAATGTGTCAACTGCGAAGGGACTCATCCTGCATCTTCTAAGCAGTGTCCAAAGTGGATAGAGGAACAGGCAATCCAACGCCTGAAGACAACTGAGCATCTCTCGTATCCCGAAGCTAGACGGCGGATCGCCCCTTTACAACCAGGCCGGCGGTCGTATGCTTCAGTTGTGGTGCAGAAGGCCTCTGTGGCGGTCCAGACTGAGGTGACCATCCCAGCGCGGTGTCCTTATGATTTTGAGGACATCGTTGCTGCTGGATTGGAGGCACTGAAGTCTCGCCGCATTGCCTCCAAGGCGACATCAACATCGTCGCCGAAACCTTCCTCTATGCCGAAAACATCTGTCAGCACAGGGACCCAGGGCACTGCTAAGAAGAAGCCGGAGAAGTTGAAACCAGGATAATCCTCCCCGAAACAGAGCAGGCAAAAACCACCTCTTAACACAGGGGGCAAACACAGCCCTGTGTTACCTCCAGACACTGCGGATGGATTGGAGGTGATGGACGACATTGAGACGTTCTAGTCGTCTGTCTTCATTCTGTCATTTCATTTCATTTTTCATTATGGCCACGCTCATTCAGTGGAATTGCCGAGGTCTGAGATCACGCATTGATGATTTGAAAGGCTTACTGTCTTTGCACACACCCGTGTGCCTTTGTCTCCAGGAGACAAAGCTTCGCAGGACGGACACTCCTTCGCTGCGGAGACATTCCCTTTTCCGCAAGGATCACCAGGACGACGTTATCGCCTGCGGAGGAGTGGCCGTCGTTGTTCCTAATGGTGTTCCTGTCACTGCAGTTGTCCTTCGGACGACTTTGCAGGCAGTGGCAGTGAGATTATCTGTAAACACTCTGTTCACGGTGTGTTCTGTCTACATACCACCAGATGAAGCTGTGAGCCTTTCGGATCTGGAAGATTTGGTCGACCAACTGCCGCCTCCTTTCTTCATCTTAGGGGATTTCAACGCACACAATCCGTTGTGGGGTTCTACCACTCGAGACTCCAGGGGCCGTGTTGTTGAGTCCCTTCTCTCCAACACGTCCCTCTGTCTCCACAACACCGGAGCTACTACTTATTTTCATGAACCCACCCGCTCGTACTCAGCCATTGATCTGTCTCTGTGTTCACCATCTTTATATCCTGACTGGTCCTGGAGCGTGTCTGGTTATCCCCTTGGAAGCGATCACTTTCCCATCTTTCTCCGTCTAGTGGGTGGCGGGTACCGTTACCCTACTCGCCCTGCTAGATGGAATATTGATTGAGCCAAGTGGGACACATTCACGGCTTCAGCAATTATTACTCCAGCTATGGTGACCTCAGGAACGGTCAATGACGCTGTTGGGGCGGTAATGGATTGTATTGTGCAAGCGGCAGAACTTACCATTCCCAGGACGTCGAATAAACTTCCACGTTGCTCGAGGCCTTGGTGGAATTCCACTTGCATGGCAGCACGTCAGGCACAACATCGGGCTTGGGGTAGGTTTCGTCGGTACCCCACCGACGCGAACCTACTTGCTTTTAAGAAAGCCAAGTCCTACGCGCGATTGGTTCGTAGGCGTAGTCAACGGGAGTCCTGGATACAATATGTATCCGGGATTAACACCAATACTAGCCCTAAGATCGTTTGGGACATGATCCGTAAGATTCGGGGACGGTACCCTTCTGGGGAAATCTGCATTCTCGAGAGTGATGGAGGAACGGTTGCTGACGCTCAGGGTATTGCTGACTGTCTGGGCGCCGCTTTTTCTTCGGTGTCCAGCAGCAGCAATTACCCTGCTTCGTTCCGGCAGTTACAGCCGCGGCTTGAACGGTCCAAGATTTCTTTTGGACCGTTTTCTTCCGCAGATTATAACAGCCCGCTGACTGCCGTGGAGCTGAAGACCGCTCTGAATCGGTCCGGCCGGACATCTGTCGGACCAGATAACATCCATTACGAAATGCTGAAGCACCTTTCTCCGTCCTCTCTTGAATGTCTGCTAATCCTGTTTAACAGGATTTGGCAAGAGCATGTCTTTCCCGAATCTTGGCACACTGCCATTGTCGTTCCTGTTCCCAAACCTGGTAAAGATCCCACCAACCCGTTGAACTACCGGCCAATTGCTATGACGAGCTGCCTTTGCAAAGTACTCGAGCGTATCATTAATTTTCGTCTCATTTTTTATCTGGAGTTTCATCACATTTTTTCACCTCATCAGAGTGGATTTCGCAAATCTCGATCCACCACCGATCATCATCTTCGCCTTGAGACATCTGTCAGGGAGGCGTTTGTCCGGCGTCAGCACATGGTCTCCGTATTCTTCGACATGGAGAAAGCCTATGACCGTACCTAAAGATACGGCATTCTCCGCGATCTGCACGAGTGCGGATTGCGGGGAAACTTACCATCTTTCATCGCCGGATTTCTCCAGGACCGGAGTTTCCGTGTGCGCGTCGGGTCGACCCTCTCTGCGATGTACCCGCAAGAACAGAGTGTACCTCAAGGCTCCATTTTATCAGTCACTCTGTTCATCCTTCGTGTGAATCACATATTCAACCTGCTTCCTCCGACGGTTCGTGGAACCATGTACGTGGATGATCTACAGCTCTCTTGCGCCTCCGTTAACATGCGCACCATCGAGAGACAGCTCCAGTCTGCCATTACCAAAATCTCTCACTGGGCTTCCCAAAATGGATTTGGCTTCTGGACGCAGAAGACCGTTTGCGTGCAGTTTTGCCGCAAATGGGGTCTTCACCCAGACCCCAGCCTCCGTCTGGGGTGTTCTACCATCCCCATGGTGTCAGAAGCCAAGTTCCTTGGGATAACTTTTGACCGAGCGCTCACCTTCCGACCTCACATTCAGTCTTTGAAGGTGAAGTGCACGAGGTCATCGAGTATCCTGAAGCTCCTCTCCCGAACATCTTGGGGGCTGACAGGTGCTCAATGCTTCGCATTTACCACTCTCTCATTCGGTCAAAGTTAGACTTCGGATGCATTACGTACGGTTCGGCGCGTCCATCGATTTTAAAACCTTTGGACCCCGTCCATCACCAGGCATGCGGCTATGTACTGGTGCTTTCCGCACCTCTCCCGTGCATAGCCTGTATGCGGAGGCTCATGAGCCGCCGTTATGCATCCGTCGTAAGCAGCTGTGTCTTCAGTTTTATACAAAACTGAAATATTTTCCTGATCATGCACTGTATGGTTCCATCTTCCAACCGGACTGTGTCCGCTTGTTTTCCAACCGCCCCTCCTGTGTTCCGACGTTCGGGATTCGGATGTCTGCCATAGTGCGCGATGCTGGTCTAGACTTGTCAAGGATTGGTTTGACCCGGTTCTACAATGAACCGCCTTGGTAGCCGGTTCAAGCAACGGCTGACCTTTCCCTTTGTGTGTGGCCAAAGTCTTCCACTCCTGCTCTGGTGTACCAGCAGCTCTTTGCCGAGAAACAGTCTCTCTTCCCTGATTTCGTGCCTGTATTTACTGACGGGTCTAAATCCGGTGAGGTTGTTGGAGCCGCTTTCGTGTGTGGCGATGCCTCCCATGCTGAGAGGCTTCCGCCTGAATCCACCGTCTTTTCGGCAGAGATGCGTGCGTTACACCTCGCTTTGTGTCTCATACAGTCTCGGTCACATCGTCGCGCTATGGTTTGCTCTAATTCCCAGTCCGTCATCCATGTTTTATCTTCTCCAGAGGACACGGACTCACCTGTCATCCGTGATGTCCGTCGTCTTCTTGAAACTTTGGAGGGTGATGGCTTCCTGGTCCGATTCTGTTGGGTTCCTGGCCATGTTGGGATCCGGGGTAACGAGCTGGCAGATCTCTCTGCCAGGTCTGTTTCCTCCATGTCGCCAGGTCGGCTGCCACTGTCTTTCCGCGATTTTAGACCTTTGATCCGGACATTTCTCCTGGACGAGTGGCAGTCCCTGTGGTCTCAGCAGGGCAGCAATAAGCTGCATTCTATCAAACCACAGATCGGTCTATGGAAAGTCTAGTTTGCGGAAGAACCGTCGTGAGGAAGTTGTTCTTGCACGTCTCCGCATTGGGCACTGTCGTTTTACTCACCGCTTTTTGCTGTGTGGCGAGTGTCCCGGTGTGTGAGGCGTGCAACTGTCGTCTCACTGTCCTTCATGTTTTGTGTACTTGTGTTCGGTTTTGTGATCATCGTTTTCGTCATTTTCACTCTCATCTGTTGGACGAAGGAGCAGCTACGCTGCAAACCATTATTGGCGAAGCCTGCGACATGAAAGCAGTGTTTTCGTTTTTACAAGATATTGACTTTTTTAAACTTATCTAGATTTTACCTTGTTCACTATCATATTTCATTTTTACCACATCAGCCTGTTTTTAACCTTGTGTACGTTTTTTATTGATTTTGTTTTGTTTTGATGTCTTTTGTTTGGCGCTCTTTGGCCAACCATGGCCCTTGCGCCATTAACATCAATTAACCAACCAACCAACCTATCGCTAATCTTTTTCTGGAAGAGGACGCTTTATCATTCTACGCTTGGAGATCCCGTGGCTTTCCCCTTGGAATTGTGCTCAATCGCTTCCGACAGGAGTCACTTTTCGTCAACAGCGATCTTCTTCAGGCTCTGCCGGCCTCTCCTGTTTCGTCTGCACCCTGCTACTCGATTATCTGCTCGGGTCTCCCTTTTCGGCACCGATATCTGCATCCGATGCTTCTCTGACATTGGTTTGGGATGTTCTTGGCCCAGGACTCAGCGTCGCACCACATCATTGCAACTGACGCTTCGAAGATTAACTCCTCGGTGGCGATCGGGCATTTTTTTCCACGGAACAATTCCAGCCTTTCGTTCACCTTCTCGACTATTTCCTCAGTGTTCTCGGCTGAAGCATGGGCCCTAATAACAGAGCTTGGATTTGCTCCCGGCCCGTGCGGTGGCCTCTTGCTGTTTACTGATAGTCGTTCTGTTCTACAGGCTCTGTTGGCATTAAATCGCAAATCTCAAGGCATTATCGTTCTTCTGCATGATTTTCTTCAACGCCTCCGCTCTTTATACGAGGACATTGTGCTCGGTGCCCGGCTCATTTAGGTCTCCCAGGGAATGAGCCGCTGCCGCCCGAAGGGTCCATCAGTGGCGGCCCGTCAGATGAGGGCGAGGCGCCGCCTCACCTGAAATTCCGCAGAATGAGAAGTGAAAGAAAAAAAAACCTTCTGTCAGTAACAAAGATATAAGAACTTTGCAGGATAAATGAAACACTGAAATTCACATTGTGATTCATGAATGGTTAAAGAAAGGCTTTCGAGAAGATGAATGAATCATTATTTTTGCAAAGCAGCTGCATGTTTTAAGCGCTTAGAGGCGACCGGCTGAATCGTCTCGATGAGAAGCCGGTTTTGGGAACTGGGGATCAGAGAAGAGCCCTACAGACTGAACCCCCCCCCCTCCACGGTCCGAGGTCTACCTAAAGAGGTGCCGGACTTCCAGTAAGAGAAAGGAAATTTCTGAGGCGACCCTCCATTTCGCTTAAACTGGAATCGCATCTCCGCTGTTATTGGAGAACCCAAGGATTGTGTATCCAATGGGCGCGGGAAAATGAGCAGATGACCCTTGTGAAAAGTGGTTTCACAGGCGATGACGCCGTTCGCCTCTATACGCTTTGGAGTACGAAGATTTCTACGTAGCTTTAACTATTCGTCAGAGTGTATTTGAATCTAACTTTTTGTAGTGTGTTTTCAGTCCTCTCTTCTGCGGGTGTTTGCTAGTTCATAGTAATGTTGAGTTTTTCTTTTTCATTTTGTTATTGTTACTAAACAGCATATTTTGATTTTGGTTGGAAAATATGAATGGCCCAACAAGCGACGTGATTTGTGTTCTGGAAGAAATTCCTTTTAAACACTGGAAAGATTATGATAACAAGGATGTTCTCATATCTGGAAGACCGACACCTATAATAAGTTCAATATCTAAAGATAAGAAGTGCGGCAAATCGTTTTTTAGGTCTTTCAATAAATCATAGTACGAGATTTTCCCTTGGCTTTCTGATGCTATTACAAGCAAACTCTCTTTTGCTGGCCATGTTTACTTTTGAGCAATAAGAAAAATGTGTGGAATACAACGGGTTATTTTGATCTAAAACTTTTTCTCGTAGTGCAAAATTGCACGAAAGCTCTAAAGAGCATAGAACTAACCACGTAGGTCTAAAACGAATGGAAAAAAACAAACACTATTTCTGATATGCTCAAAGAAAATGCTGCTCTTCATAAAGTCCAGTTTAATGAAAAGGTCAGACTAAATAGGCTTTTTATGGAACATATAATTGATTTAGTTGTCGTTCTAAGCAAGCAAGAACTGCCTTTTCGAGGACATGATGAAACTATTTCCTCATTAAATAAAGGTAATTTCAAGGAAATGTTCCAAATGTTACTTCGTAGGAGCACATCAGAATTAAAAGCACATTTTGAAGAAATACGAAGCTTATTTTCTGGACAATCTAAAACGATACAGAATGATTTAATTGAGTGTATTCATGAATATATAAAAGTCCAAATAAATACCAGATTTGAAGATATGGGAAAGCTCGAGTTTCTGCAGCTAGTTGACAGCTCAAAATACCATAGTTATTCAGAGTCATTTCCATCCAGTGCCCTTAACACTCTCAAAAAAATTTATCCAAACATTTTTACAAACACACAACGACTAAAAAACGAATTAGATTTTTTATATAATGATCACAACTTCAGGGAACTCAGTTTTCAGAAAACCTTGAAAACAATGAAAGAAAACGAGCTGAAAGAGGTGTTACCAGAAGCCTACAAATTATTTTCTCTTGTATTGACACTGGCGTCAACAAGTTCTTCTGCTGAAAGGAATTTTTTCTTGTTTGAAGAGAATTAAGACTTACCTCCGTATTACAACGGCACAAGATCGTTTGTCTTCACTCGCTAAAATTTCAATCGAGAAAGAATTGCTGAACCATCTAATGTCCATTCAACCATTTTATGATCTGATCATAGACAAATTTGCAGCCAAAAAGGATCGCAGAATTGAACTTATTTATAAAAATAAACTGAAAGCATTCTGTTCGAGACCAAAGCAAATTAATATCGTATTCCCCTGTTTTTAATTCCAGGTTTAAATTATTTTATACTTTTTTTATATAGAAATGTGCTTCCTTAGCTTGACTTCTCCTGTACATAGTTATCACGAGCCTGGACTTCAGTTTGTGACCCGTGCTAAATGCACCTTCACTAATATGCCAATCGAACTGTGACTTTTATTCAAGCTCAAGAAACACTTCGTGAGAAAAAAAATTATATTCAAATGATTTACTTTGAATTTTTTAAGAAGTGGATCTCCGATTGGCGTTGGGATGTGAGTGACGCATTGACTAGCTAAAGAAACCGCGCAAATTGCGTATTTTCGCTCAAGTGTATTACATAAAAGAATACTGGTGAAATATTTCTTTCTTTGTTGTAAAATTATCGAATAATTGTTTTCATAAAAATATTGTTGCAAAAGTAGCGTATATCACACACACACATATATAGAGAGGTATATGTACATTTTTCCTCTAAAATTTTTGGATTTTTTCGTGAAGAAAGACTCCACGCCGTGTTTCATATATTTCTATAATTTTATTCCATTACTGTTTAATAATATTTGTATATAAGGGCTAAATGACATGGGATGGAGCCCTAAGGGATGGATTTTACAGCCGTTAACAACAAGGCGCCGCTTACCCTGGACCAATGGCTTAACGAGACTTCCGAATCTCAGCGGATTTTAATGATTCAGCCGATTTTAATGATTCAGGACTTCAAAGATATCCAATGGGGGATACTGCCTTTGACATGAAACTTTTTGAAGGGGGGGGTTCTGCACTTCTGCTGTATAACTGTGTATAAGTACATATAACAATTAGGGGGGGCGCTTCGACAAATATTTTCCTATTGGTACGTACGCACATCTTGAATATTAATACAAAATGAAGCTAATTTAATAAAATGAAGAAAATGCAATAAATTATAGTTGTTTTAATAAAAATTTAATAAAGCAACTTCTTTGGCCGCTTTGTTTACTTTCTCTTCTATTATCAAGAAATTACATTGCTTTCCGAGTTATATAAAAATCAAAGAATTTAAATAGGGAAATTATCTATAAAACGTACTTAGAAAAAGCTAACTGTCTCGCCTAATAAGGGGTGTGCAAACCACGACCCCCCCCTGCTACGCCACTGATATATATATATATATATATATATATATTCGTATAACGTTATACGAATTTATATATTTTTCAATAACATACGTTTTACTGTTTTACATTTACATCAAGACCGTTCGCCTCACCAGCATTTTACACCACGAGCCGCCACTGGGGTCCATGCTGAGGGCCTGGCCCTGCCCCCTCTCCCCTCCCAGTTACAGCCTCCGACGCTGATCGGCTCAGTGATAACATGCTCATCTCCACTTCTGATTCAGCCTGGCTTTCGTCCGGGTGGGCAGAGCGATATCCGTTCATCAGCTTCCGTCACAGATGGCCTTGCGAACATTGTTATCGAAGTTCCTCAGCGATCATAATTCAGAAATTACGCACAGACATGGCACCTTTAAACAGCTACCTCTTTCTGATTCGGAAACGTTCTTCCCCGATGTGCTTCTGTGGCTCCGGGCCTGAGACTGTTCCTCACTTCCTCCTATCCTGCCCTGCGTACAGCGCATATCGGACGGTTTGTTTGGAGGAACAACCCCTCCTTCCACAACTTCCGTCTCTGCTCAAACGTATTCTTTGTTGGACTTTCGGGACGCTTCCGTGGCAAAACGTAAAGTTCGGGCCTTGGAGAAATTTATAGCTCTCTCAAGACGCTTCTCTTTGGGAACGCTCCATTTCTAACCTTCCTTCTCATGAGTATGTCCTGTGATGGACTTTTGTAATGCTGCCGTGGCTTCATGTGCTGGTCCCAAGGAGGTTCACCTCCTTGGCTGGTCGTGCATCTTCGATATTCTTAGTGATCAGGAGACATATTCGCTATTACCGCATGGCCAACTAGATGCTGTGAGGCACAAAGCTCAGTCTATAGGCCTCATCGTCTTATATAAAAAAAATAAAAAATAAAATAAAACAACAACGGCGGACCCTTTTACTCCATCTATTCTAACCTCGTTGGCTGCGTGGCCGCCATGTTACATTACCCTCAGTTGCTCATTTTTGCTTTTTAAGTTACCGAAGATTTCAGTTTTTATCTTTGGCTTTTATTTCCTGTGAGAGACTCGTTCTGTGCTGTGTTGTACATTCGCTTCGCTGTGGTGTAGTTTGTACTACAGAGGTATGAGACGCCAAGAAGGATTATGCGTGCGTTTATTGATGATAATTCGTTATATTACATGAAGTCTGAAACAAATCTTCCACTATCAGTGAAGTGACTTTCATCGTTTTTTGAACCCACAATTCCATTTGAGATAAAACCAGTATATCATTAAGCTTAGTACGATCTTCTGGAGGAAGAAGAAACCGTATTCTTATTCCTGAAAAGTTTTCCACCAGTTTTATTCCCTGCTTAAAACTTATTAACTCTATGTTACAGTACAAAGTATTAGTCTAAAGATGTCAATGAAGTTACATGAATTATATGTTATTCAATGTGTGAAAAATATTTTTATTTATTGCTGCGTGTTCAAATTCTGAATTTTCAGCATGCACTAACATTTGCCACCTCATGGAAGTACAAAAAACCTGTTTTTCATCAATTCGAACTTTCATCACTTACTTCTAAACCTAAAGAGGAATTTATAAGAGAATACAAAACGTACAATGAGACAAGGGCAAGAGAACTTTATCTTCAAGTTCTCATTGAACTCAAAAAGACAATATCGGAGGGCAATGTTCAAAATTTAAAAAACCTAAGCAAAACAATTGATTACATAAGTAATGTAGAAAACCAAGCAACATTGAAAGATTACTATGATAATACAGATAATCCTATCAAAAGATCTAATTTAGTTATCTTAGCCTGTAAACAAAATGAAGTGGAGATTTTAAAGTACCTATTTGCAAATGATATCAAAATTCTAAATAACCTATCTATTGATATTGGAAAAAATGCTATATTGCCAGATAGTGAAGATGAAACATGCCATAATGCGTTCTATTATGCTATACGTTCTGGTAATGCTGATCTTCTTAAAACACTCATTAATAAATGGCCAGGTAATTACTTTGCTGCTAATTTGGAGGAATTGGATGAAATTCTTTCAAGAGCTTATGAAGAATTAAAGCTAAAGAATGTACCATTATCAAATGAAGTAGAAATTTTTGTTGAAAATAAGTTAATAAACCTCCGTTTCTACTCTAATAATGCTGAACAAATTCAAAATGTTAAGGTATCTGTTAGCACCATCAAGGAACGAATTAGTTCAGTACTTGAGGGCATTAACTTACTAAACTCAAGCATAGGAAAGGTAGATGAAAGATTCTTATTTATAGCAAAAAGTGTTGCACAAAACATTCACATACTGAAGTGGCAGTTGAAATCAACTTATGATAGATTACCTTGGGAAGAAATAGAATTTTGCTTAGTGAGTTTTGTTTCTTCTCAAATAAAGCAACAAGAAATAAATCTATTTTATCATACTGTGTTGAATAAAAGCAAAATACTTAATCACTTAAGAAATTTTGCAAAAAAACTTGAAGTAGAAAAAGTTGTTATAGAAGGTATGGGTATTAGTAAACTTGCTGATATTCCAAAATTAAAACGTGAGAAAGTTGTTGCAGAGATTATTAATGATTATCCTCAATTTGAAGAGTTGTATGATGATTATCAACAAATAAGGGATATTCATTCTTTAGAGAAAATAAGTAATTATATAAAGTTGGCATTATCAGCTGATCCTAAACGAAAGGAAGGACAGTTGATCATTACAAGGGTCTTGCAAGTTGTTGGAGAATATTTGAAAAATACATTAGAGTCTCCTAAGCTATCCAATATTACCAGTGAGCTTTTACTACTATCATTACCAAAAAACACGAGAGAAGTCATTATAGATTTACGAAATTCGTTATCACATGCTTATTTGCTCTCTAAAAGAATGGAAATTGAGGAAAATGCAGACATTGATTATTTTACAAGTATTCAAAATGACACTAAAAAAATCAACAGTGTAATCACTGATATTCTTTACCAGAAAAAAATTCAAATGATCAGAGTGCTTCTAAAAAAAACTGTTAATTGTGAAAGTGTAGATGAAATAAAAGAAGTTGCTAAAGCATTGAAGAATGTTGAATTAGATGAAATTATCTCAGTAGATGTTATGACAACAGAACACAAAAAGTTGGAAAAGCTGATTGAAGAATTAAGTAATGATGTAACTGAAAGGACAAGTTATGAAGAAGAACTGTTTAATAAGATTAATAACTTAATCAATTTTGAAAAATCTGAATTATCAAATATTAGAACTGATTATATTATGGGATTTGAATTATTAAAAAGCTTCAGTATTGGCTTGAGTGATAAGATTGACCACAACATTGTTAGAGGAATAAAATTCATTGCTAATAAAACTTTAGAGAATATTTCCCCCCAAATGGAATCTCACAGTCTTAAAGAAATTGCTGGACTATCAGTGAAAATTTATCATAGTATTGTGTCAAGAATTCCATACAACAACATTGATAAAGTTCATAGATTAATTTATGAGATATTTTGTATTGCAGAATTTGGAGTAGGAAATATAAAATGGATTGAAGAATTACGAGAAAAGTTGAATGAAAAAGTTTCTTTTATTTCTATGCATAAACAAAAGAATTACACTATTACAGAAGAAAAATATAATAATCATCTTATGCAGAAGCTGGCTGAACTGAAAAGTATTTTAAACAATAATGCATTAAGTGGTCAGTTAATTGGAAAATTTACTTCTTATAAGAGTAATAAAAAACTGCAAGCAGTAGTAGAAATGCTTGTTCTAGATATAATGTCAATTTTAAGCAGCTCAAAGAATTGTCTAGAAAATAATCTATTATTTTTAGATGATAGCACCCCTTTGTTAAGTGGAAGATGTTTGCGTAACCATTTAGCACATGATAATGCCTTAGTTGATGTACTATTATCTGATCCCTCAATAGCAGTTATTTTAAATGCTAAAATTCTTACTGAAGAAAAGATAATGAGAAGTAAGAAAAAATTGGCAAGTTGGTAAGAGACAATCCTCCGAAGATGAAAGATAAATGCAATCAAGGTCTTCTTACTCTTACTAATCAGGGGAAAATGTTTTTTGCTTTGGAAGAAGGAAATCTTGAAGACTTGCAGAGTTATCTGAAAAAGGGAGCAGATATAAATGCTAGAAGTATTAACATGTGGACCACATTACATTTTGCAGCAAAGGGACCCAGTCTTGAAATTATAAAACTTATTGTTGATCAAAATTTAGATGCTAATGCTAAAGATGTTAATGGTCAAAATGCATTGCATATTGCTGCTGAATATGGGAGAAAAAGTATTGTGGAGTTTCTTGTAGAAGAAGTAGGTTTATGTGTTGAAAACGAAGATAGTTGTGGTAAAACACCGCTACATATTGCAGCCCAAAATGGTCAAAAGGACACTGTTATGGTTTTATTAAAAAATAAAGCTAGTACCATTGCTAAAGATAAAAGTGGTCTTTCACCTTTAAATTATGCAATAAGAAACAATCACATTGATGTTGCTAAGATGTTACTAGAAAAAGATGCAAATGTTGATATTAATGAGGCAATGGGTGGCTATACTCCACTACATGAAGCTGCAGAAAGAGGTCACTTAAAATTAGTGAATTTCTTACTTCAAAATAAAGCAAATGTTAATGCTAAAACAGATAGACACTGGACACCATTACATGCAGCTGCATTCAATGGTCATCTAGAAACAGTCAATGCTCTAATTTTGAAAGGAGCTGATGTTAATGCTAGAGTTATTGATGGATGTTCAACATTACACTATGCAGTAGAAAATGGTCATGGAAAGATAACTGATGCTCTATTGAAACATGGGGCTAATATTAATGTTGCTGATAAATCCTACAATAACACTCCTTTGCACTATGCAGCAAAAGATGGGCATGAGGGAATTGTTAAGACTTTACTGAAAAATAAAGCCAATGCTAATGTTACCACTGCTGAAAGTATGACTCCGTTACATTTTGCAGCATATGGTGGTCATCTGGGAATAGTTATTGCTCTCCTTGAACATGGTGTTGATATTAATTCTAAAAATAAAAATCACTTGACACCATTACACCTTGCAGCAGAAAGTGGTCATAAGGAAGTTGTTAACCTCTTAATAAAAAATAAAGCAGAAATTAATTCTAAAGCTCATGATAATTTAACACCATTACATATGGCTGTACTGAAAGGCCATAAAAATATCACTGATATTCTAATAAATAGTAAAGCAGGAGTCAACACTCAAGATGTCAAGGGTCATACACCATTACATACAGCTGCCATGAATGGTAACAAAGATGTTATTGATCTTCTAATAAGAAATAAAACTGAAGTCAATGCTAGAGCCAATGATGGTATTACACCATTGTATACAGCTGTTCTAAATGCACATACAGATGTTATTGATTTACTAATAAAAAATAAAGCTGAAGTCAATGCTAGAGATAATTATGGTCTTACACCATTATATGCAGCTATTGTGGGAGGACACAAAGATGTTGTTAACCTTTTAATAAAAAACAAAGCTGAAGTTAATGCTAGAGGTATCACAGATTGTACGCCATTACTTACAGCTGTGGAAGCAGGTCATAAGGAAATCATTGAGATTTTGATAGTGAATGGAGCCAACATTAATGTAAAGAGTAATAACTTAACACCATTGTGCTCTGCTGTTAAACATAATCACAAGGAAATTGTTGAAGTTCTAGTAGCTAATGGAGCCGATGTTAATTCAGAAAGTGGTGAACCTCTATCATTAGCAGTTTTTGCTGGCTATAGAGATATTGTAGAAATTTTGCTAAAGTACAAAGCTTGTGTTAACATAAAATATGCTGAAAATGCTACTGTTCTACACTTGGCTGCTAAAAGAGGCCATAAGAAGATAGTAAGTGCTTTGATAACGAAAGGAGCTGATGTGGATGCTATAACTATTACTAATATAACATCATTACATCTTGCAGCACAAGAGGGCTATGAAAAAGTGGTTGAGATTTTAATAGCAAGTGGAGCTAATGTTAATGTTAAATCTAATGAAGGGGTTACACCATTACATAGGGCTGCAACAAGTGGTCACTGTAATATAGTAAAAGGTTTACTAGATAAAGATGCAAATGTTAATGTTAAGGATAATAAAAATAGAACACCTCTAGAGTTAGCAGTTGCACATGGTCATTTACAAGTACTAAAAATATTACTACATCATGAAAAAGTAGATGTCAGTGCTAAAGGTAATGACGATTGGACGATATTGCATATTGCTGCACAGGGAAGTAACTTAGAAATGATAAAATATCTAATAAAGGAAGGGTCTGATATTCATGCTAAGAATACTTCTGGCTCAAAACCCATACACATTGCAGCCAGCGAAGGTCATAAGGATACTGTAGAGTTTTTCATTAATATAGGATTTAGTATTAATGACACTGGTGCAGTTAATCAAACATTACTACACTATGCTGCCATGCAGGGTCAGTTAGAAGTTTCAAATTACTTGATAGCACAAGGTGCTAATGTCAATGCCAAAGATGATAATGGCATTAGTCCTATACATATTGCTGCAAATTTTGGTCATATAGATGTTATTAAAGTTTTATTAAAAAATGGTGCAGTTTATAATGCTGCTGACAAGCTTTATAGAAAACCATTAGAAATGGCTAAAGATGAAGCTGTTATTAATTTATTAGAATCAACTAAAAAATTGTTTGAAGCTGTAAAACATAATAGCCCTTCAAAGGTTGAGTATTACATTAAAGCAAGAGCATTTGTTAATGCCAAAAATGCTATGAGTGGGACACCTTTACATTATGCTGCATGTAAAGGTTATGATGGAGTCGTTAATGTTCTCTTACAAAATAAGAGTGATCCTAATGCTGTTGATAACAAGGGATTTACTCCTCTGCACTATGCTGCTAAGTTCTCTCACTTTGAAGTTGTAAAGGCTCTGTTATCTAATGGGGCAATATATAATGCTGTTTCAGACAGTGGTAAAATGCCATTAGATTTTACTGACGATAAAAGTATAATTAGCTTACTTAAATTAGTGAGTGAATCATTTAAAAATATTAAAAATGGTAAAGCTAAAGTTATAAATGATCTGAACAAAATAAAGGATATTGATACAATAAGAGCCATAATGAGTGCTTGTAATAGAGAAAAAAACACTCATAGTTGTTGCAATTCATAGTGATTTTCCAAATATTAAGCAGTTGAAAGAGATATTACAAGGTGATGTATCTACTAAAGTTAACAAGGCTTTAGTGTTCTTAGATCAGGGTAATCATGAAACAGCCTTAAGTATCCTCAAAAGTGTATTTGAAAAAGAAAAGAAATACTAGGAGCAAATAATCCTGGCACTTTAGATATCCAAACATATATAGCTAAAGCATTATATAAGAAAGGAGCTTATCAAGAATCTTTTAGTATGCTTGAAGACATTTTCCAGAAACAGAAAGAAATGATGGGGTTAAATTATAAGGATACTTTAGGTACACGAAGTATAATTGCTTTAATACTACATAGACAAGGAAGAGATGAAGAAGCTTTCAATATCTATCAAGAAGTTTTTCAGAAGCAAAAGGAAATACTAGGACCAAATCATTCAGATACTTTAGATACTCAGTTTCACATGGCATTAGTCTTAGACAGACTAGGAAAATATGAAGAAGCACTAGATATCAATAGAACAGTTTTTAAACAAAGGACAAAAGTGTCAGGTGCAAATGACCCAAATGCTGTGCGTGCTCAAAATAATATAGCAATGGTACTGGCTAACCAGGGTAAGTATGAAGAGGCACTGAAAATTTATAAAGAGGTTTTAGAAAGGAAAAAAGTAGTTTTAGGTAGCAATCATTCTGACACCTTAAGAACGTTGCACAACATTGCTGGTGTATTTTCCAAACAAAAGAAATACCATGAAGCTTTGAAAGCTCACCAAGAAGTTTTAGATATCCAAAAAAATGTTTTGGGACCAAATCATCCAGACAGTTTGATTACTCAATACAACATAGGAAATGTGTTTTTTGCTCAAGGCAAATGGATTAGTGCACTTAAGGTTTACAAAGGAGGTTTTGATCAGAGAAAGGCTGTTTTGGGCCAAAGTCATCCTAGTGTCCTGGACACTTCAAACAAGATAGAAATGATTAATTTGAGATTTAAATTTGAGGGCAGTGAAGCATCAGAAATTTTGCAGCATCTCCAAAAAGACTTCAACATTGCTGCCAATAATGGTGACATGCAAACTATTCAGCGTCTGTTGAGAGATGGAGCTGATGTAAATGATAAAGATATTGATGGAAGGACACCTCTACATTATGCTGTTAGCAATGGAAACATAGGTGTTGTAAATTTCTTGCTCAAAAATGGAGCAGATGTTACTCAAGTCACTAATAAAGGCAATACACCATTACATACTGCTGCCTCTCAAGGTCAAAAAGAAATTGCTGAAGCTTTGTTACAATATATTAGTCGTGAAAAATTAAATGATTTTATTAATGCTAAAACAGCTTTTGATGGCACTACATCACTACATGTTGCAGCCAAAAATGGTTTCTTGGAAATTGTAAAGTTGATGCTGACACATGGTGCAACTTATGACATTAAGAATAAGGAAGGTAAAATACCATTTGATCTTTCCAAGAACCAGAGTGTTACCAACTTGCTGAAATTACTTGGTGAACTGTTTGAAGATGCAAAAAATGGTAATACTGAAATTAGCAGCAAGCTAAGAGCAGTAAAACATGATGTGTTTGTAGCTGTGACAAGTGCTCGTAATAATCAAGGGAGTACAATACTGCAAGTTGCAATTATGAATAAACACAAAAACATTGCAAGTAAGTTACTAAAAATGCTAAAATAACCCGAATAAAATCCAATCCTGTTTTTGTCCCGAATACATGCTACGTCAATTTGAAATAAAAGTGTGCAGAGGTGCATATTCACCTTTTTGTGTAGTACCTTTCTATGTTACCGAATGTGTTGCAGTAATATGGCTCGGAAAGGAACCTTCTCCTTGAAAAACTGTTAAAGAAATTTCTTATTACCCAGTAAAAATGCATAAAGGATATGTATGCCTGATGCAATTGGTAAAAAAAAGACATGAAGGTAAATTCTGCACTGGTAGAAATCTACAGTGTGATTCTGGCACACAACTTCTGGATATACAGATGAGGCTTATGAAGGAAAAACTATGTGCTTTGTTTCTAAGGACAAGGTATGGACACAAGTTGTTACACTGCAAATTAAAAAAAATATATAAGTTTGTTCATACAAATGTTTAAATGTGATATTAAATTTTTTTAAAAGTTCTTTAAAGGTCACTGGTAAAAAGGATCATTCAAAAGTCAAGAATTGCATAAAAAAAAGTTAATTCAAAAGTCAATAATAGCAATATAGATATTATAAATACCTTAGAAATAAGGGAAACTGATGCTACTTAAGTTACTAATGAAGGTAATACATCATTTCACTTTGCTACTTCTGAAGATTACGGAGAAAATTTTGCAGTTCTGTTGTAAACAGCATTTGCTGCATCACACCACATTGCTGCTAAGAGTAGTTCCTTAGGTATTATCACATGTTTGCTAAAATGTGGTACAACTTTTAGAAGTAAAGAGGATAAAACATCATATGATCTAAGAACCAAAATGTCATTTTAATCTAAAGAAATTATATGGAGAATTGTTTGAAGATGTACAAAATAATAGTATTGGAATCACCAGCAAGTTAAAAGCAGTAAAATTGATTTTTTTGGCTATACAAAGCTACTAATAACCAAGGTAATAACATTACTGCAAGCAAAAAATATTGTAATTGAATTGTTAGAATTGCTAAACAGAACCAAATATTTTTTGAACACATTGTTTTATATGTATGTAAAAGAATTATACACTATTTTATATAATTGTTCAATCTTTTGTATACTTAGGTCAACTTAGATCTTATTTCATGCTAAAAAGTGTTGCTTAAAAAAAACAACTTCTGAAGGTAGCCTTAGAATTGCATTTCATACCTTAGATATTCCTTTATGCTGTACTTTACTACTACCTCATAAACAGTTCATTAAATTAGTATCATTAGTTTTTTGTAGTAACAGTAGCAAAAAGGAAATTCGAAGATGCCTACTTAATGTTTTTTGGTATGAAAGACTAATCTTCCGCTAACACAAGCCATTTGTAAGTTTAACAGTGATTTCCTATTATAAAGACTCCAACAACTACACATACTCTGTAGTCACTATGGACATCGTCAGTCCACTATGGATTATGGAAAGTGTGGGATATACTGTGAAAATCTAAAATCTCAGTGAAATCTTTTTAATGAAGTGTGTAAAGTTTAGTTTTGTGTTTTCAAGATTTAATATTCATTAAACATTTTAGAGAGTATTTCTTGGATGTCTTCATTATTGTTGCATTTTTTTTCTTTTTCAATTTGTTTTAAATGTCTAAGCATCTCTGGTCACATGACAGTTATCCCAGCACATGGAATCCCGTAAATGTCCTGAAATTTTATTTCCCATTCTAGATCTTGAAAAGTCCTAAATTTATCATATTTTTGTATCAAATCCTATGCCAATTTCCAAAATTTTGTAAGAGTTTTTATAAGCAACTATCTGCACTCAGTTCTATTAGTGTCAAAGGTTCTGCAAGTAGGTCTTGTGTGTTGCCTTTAAAAAGTGCATTAGAGCCGGATATAACTTTTGCTTGGCATAGAAAATAAATCATATTTTAGTAAAGTTGTTACATGAAAAATTTTGTCCATAAAGAACACACAAAACTGTTACAAATAAAAATTTATCTCAAAGAAGTATTTGCTTTACGCTTAAGAAAAATACTAATATGGAGTAAAAACTGTTCAAATCCTCAATGTTCTTTCCAAGAAAAGAGAGTTGAAGTTGTATTGTGAGTCTTATAAAAACTTCCTCATAAAATGATAAAAACGTAAGTTCAACTAATTGGCATAAAGAATATTTTTGCATGGCGAATAACAAGGATGCTTCAAAAATAAATTCGTATATTTAGTTTTTCTTCCCTGCTATGTATTTTAATGATTGATTTTTGATGCAAGGTGAAGCAAATCTGATAAATTAGTAACTTTTAACTTCTATATGCACTCATTTATGAAAATTTTATATACTTTTTAAATTTCCAGTACTGTTTTTAAGATCACTGAACAATCGGCCTCCTCAGATGTATAAAACAGGGTGCCCACGCATCCTTGAAAACCTGGAAAGTCCTTGAATTTCAAACAAAAATTTAAAGGCCTGGAATGTACTTTAAATTTCTTCCTTGAATTTTAAAATCCTACAGCCAAAAACTTTTGATAGAAATTTCCGACCTTTTTCCTTTGTCATAATAAGTTGTTTACTTTTTGTACACATTTCTTTGCACATTTTATTCCTTTGGTTGTCTTGCATGGTCCAAGCCTCTGGTGCAGTGGTCCTTTTTTGGTTCATTCAATGCCTGGTGAATGCATAAGTCCATGAAGTGTACTGCTTTAATGACACTAAGTCCCAACAGCGTCTTCTTCCCCTCCAACGCTTCTTACCAGCGTGGGTTTTCCATGCTGGTAAAGAAGCGTTGCACCAGCGTGGGTTTTTCACACTGGTAAGAAGCGTTGCACCAACATGGGTTTTCCACGTACTTCTTACCAGCGTGGGTTTTCTATGCTGGTAAAAGAAGCATCGGAGGAGAAGATGCTGCTGTTGGGACCTAGTGTCATTAAAGCAGTACACTTCATGGACTTTTATGCATTCACTAAGCATTGAATGAACCAAAAAAGGACCACTGCACCAGAGGCTTAGACCATGCAAGACAACCAAAGGAATAAAATGTGCAACGAAATGTGTACAAAAGGTAAGCAACCTATTATGACTATAATTGTATGCACGTAAATTAAGAACAGTTGTGGATTGTGCTATAGATATTCTAACACTGAATTATTTTTTCCTTTTATTATTTTTCACTTTTTTTCTGTAATCCCCCACTGACATCGGAAGTCAAAAAGAGTAAACTTCAAAGCAGCTGCGTCACTGGGAGAAAGGGTGCACTGCAGTCTAACGGGGAATTAAGTAGGTCAAGATTGGACCTCCCTCCCCCCCCCCCACATCTACCACGAGAGGAGTTGAGTGTTTGCTACCCCAGAGCACTTATTCTGCAACGGGAAAAACTATTGTATCGTTTCTTTCATTTTCCTAACAGCACAGTGGGGATTTCCCCTTTTTGTTTCTTCTTTATCTGCTTGAAAGTGGGTTCATTCGATGCTGTTAATAGGTGAATTTCACCCCCCCCCCCCCCCGGTTGAGCAGTTTTAGAAACGGGTGACCTTGAACACCCACAGCACGTTGAAACCGCACGGAGGGTTAATAAAAAAAAAAGTGTGTAATTTTAAAACTTTTCATTGGATCCAAGCGAAATTTGCAGGGTAACCTTATAAGACCAAGTTATGGTATCTGTCAAAAATTCAGCTCTGTTAAATGAAAATTTGGAAAATTATTTTTTTTGCATTTTTATCGTTAGTTAGGGAAAGGGGCAGTTCAACAGGTGGTCCACGGGACTGCGAATGAAATGGTAGACGTGATTGACAAATTGTGCATGCCAACAGGTGATTGACTGGCTGTTGTTCCATGAGAACAAAAAGTTTAAATTATTTGTTTGTGTTGGTTCATTTTCCATATTTTGGTTGCACTTTTTTTCTGGCCACAGAGTATTATATTGCTCTTATGTATCTGGCAATAGGATAGTATTACACACAATGCTCATGGCATTACTGAGTAGGAATTCCTTACATTGCTTTTCCGGAAAGTTCTTTGCAATGTGCATGTAGTGACTGGAAAAAAAAAAAATCTTTGGTTTTTGTTGGCTTAGTGTTTTGCTTTGAGATGTCTCTAGTTGTCATCTAATTGTTAGATATTTGAATTTTCTTGTTCTGGTGTTTAATAAATATGAGTCCTAAGTGCAATTTCAGTGATCTTTGGTTGCACAATCCCAAGTATTCCACGTGGGTTGGTAAGGATTGTGGCAATAGTCATGTTGCGAGATGTTTGTTATGCTTAAAGAACATCAATATTTCGTCCATGTAAGAGTCTGCATTGCGAAGCCACATGAAAAGTAAAAATCACGTGACCTGTTCTGAAAACAAAAGTCAAAATTCCACCTTAGATGGACTGTTTGAAGAAGTACCGGAACCAGCATCACAAACACCATCACCAGAGTCATCTTCATTATCAGCAGCAGGTTGTTTACCCAGAAAAGATCCTACAAAAGCCAAAATATTATGGGCTTTAAAAGTGGTAGAAAGCCATTATTCGTACAGATCATGTGCTGGAATTGATAAGTTATTTTGATTGATGTTTCCAGACAGTGAAACGGTTCTTGACTTTTCTTGTGGGCAAACAAAATGTTCATATATTTGCTGCTTTGGCTTGGCACCCCATTTTAAATCACTTTTGTTGCAACAGATTAATGAAAGCAAATATTTTGTTGTTTTGTTTGAGAGTTTAAATAAATACTCTCAACAAAAAGAAATGGACATCTGTATAAGATTTTGGGACAAGAACAGAGTAACATCACAGTATCTGACTTCTGTGTTTTTAGGCCACGCAAGTGCAGAAATTTTGTTAGACGAACTTAAGCAATCTTTGAAGAATTTGCCTTAAAAAAATACAGTGCAGTTTTCTATGGATGGGCCGAATGTGAATTTAAAGCTGTTTTCTTTATTTCCAGATGATTTATCGGCCAATTCAAATGCATCTCTTTTAAACACCAGTACCTGTGGATTGCACATAGTGCATAATGCATTGAAACATGCTACTACTGTGAGTGATTGGGAAACAGAAAAATTTCTCTCAAGCCTATACAGGTTATTTAAAGATTCACCAGCATGGCGTGAGGATTATTTAAATGTGGATAATGCTATAAAAATGCCATTAAAATTCTGTTCACACAAGTGGGTTGAAAATTCTCCTGTGTGTGAATGTGCTATAGAAATTTGACCCTTTATTTTGAAGTATGAAACCTTGGTAGCCCAGAAAATTGTAAATAATCCGTGCACAGTTTCCTTTAATATTGTCCAAAAATGGGTGAAGGATCCATTGGCACTTGCCAAATTATACTTTTTAATTCTATTGCAAAGCAACTGAGTCCCTTCTTAAAAAAGTATCAGGCAGATAAGCCAATGCTGCCATTCATGGCTAAAGACTTAGAGAAAATGTTAAGGAATCTGATGAGTCGCTGTGTTAAAATGGATGTATTAAAACAAACAAAGACCATTACACCACTTCTAAAAATTGAGCCAACTGATAATAAAAATTGTTCCACTTATAGGATGATTCATATTGGATTCCAGGCCAAAAAGGAGGTAAAGACTTTCCCATCAAATGTAAGTGAAAAGCAAATAATGGAATTTCGTATGAAATACAGATCAATTTTGCGAAACCTTGTCAAAAAATTGCTCACTAAATGCCCACTGCAGTATGCTCTTTGCGGCACATGAAGTGTTTAGATCCTAAATTAATGAGTGCTGAGAAGGAATCTTGCTTAAAAAGTATCAAGATTATTCTAGAAATTCTCATGGATGCAAATCATCTGAAACCTGGTGGTGTTGAGACTATTATGCTGCAGTTAAAGGATTTTATAAGTAGTGTTGCAGCAGTAACTTCAGATTTTAAACTTTTTGATAACAATTATGAGGAATTGGGAATAGATGTCGTTATATTATGAACATTTATCCTCAACTAAAAACTATGATCTGTTGTGGGAAGTAACTAAAAAGCTGCTGTTGCTCTCGCATGGACAGGCATCAGTGGAGAGAGGATTACACCATGTAAAGGAACTCCATTAACAAGGAACTAATAATTGGCAATATGAAAGAAAACTCTATTGTTTCACAAAAAATAATATATGACAATCTAAGTAACATTGGTGGCATGGAAAAGGTAGTTTTCAAAATTGCCTCTGAGTAATGTCAGATGTGCTAGGCAAAGATATGTAATAAATTTAGAAGAAAAAGCTCGGGACAAGGCTAATTCTGCTGTAGCCCATTAGAGAAAACAAATACTGGATGAAATAGAAAGTATGAAAAAAAGAAAAACTTGTAGAAAATGAAGTATTAGATTTATTAAAATCAGCTGATGACTTGGCAACAAAAGCAAAAGATACTCATAATTTTAACTGCATTGTTAAATCAAATAGCTTTAGAAAGACAGCTCAAGACAATCATTGATAAAAGAAATAGATTTTAAACTCAAGAAAAAAATGGATTTAATGAATAATTGTAAATAAATTATTCACCCATTTGCTTAATATTTTGTAATATACTTACTTGTTAATTATATTTTAACAATGATAAATTTAATGTTGTGTTAAAAGTACTAACATTTGAGTAGAAAAAATGATAATTATTTAAAAATTGATTACAGTATTTTTCTTTGTTAAATATTTTCACCTGAAGAAAGTTTGTCATTCAGTAAAGAACGTTTTGCAAAATTTGGAGATGCATTGTTGCTAAGATTTTTTTTTCTAATTGGCTACCAATTAATTACAAATACTGTTAATGAGTATCATGATAAAACACACATAATTCTTGATATGTAATATATTCATTGTGGTTTAGGACATTGAAAAATTCATCCTTGAATTTTTTCCTGAAGGTCCTTGAAAGTCCTCCCTGAAAAAGAGCGGGCACCCTGATAAAAGTACAAAGCCACAGGAATGATAAAATTAGATTTGCTATTTCATAAATGCAAAAAGGGTTAAGGTAGTGAAATCAGCAAATATCTGCGTCTGTACAACGAAGGTGATAACCCATTTAAAAATTTAAGGGTGTAGTGCCCCAAAACTTAATGAAAATATATACAGTAAATTCTTCCAAAAATGAATATTATTTTCTAAACTGTGTTGCTGGTTGCAACCATCCCAGTTACCTCTGTAGCAGTGGCAAAACATAACAGTAAATGTGTAATTTCTTTTTTATCAGTTCGCTGAACCTCCAAGGTTCCTGGCCACAAGCACAGTTCTCCTCCACTCCCCCGTCCTTCACTTGATCGGCCCAGTCCATCACTCCAAGCTTCCCCAGGTCACATCGCACGCTGTGACTCTATCGTTGTCGGGGTTGTCCTCTTGGTCTCCTACCAGATGGCGTGAATCGATAAGCTCGCTTGATTCCACTGAACCCCATTCTATCGACATGGCTCAGCCATCTAAGTCGTGCAGCCTTCAACCCGCCGACAATCAGTGGCAATTTGTAGCTTTGATATAGTTCCATATTATGTCTTCTTCTCCATACTCCGCTTACGTTGTCTCTGATGCGTCCAAAACTCTTAAATATTTTGTTTTCAAATCATTGTAGTGTATGACAGTTGTGTTCCAGGTCTCAGCTCCATATAAAACCAGAATGAGACCTTCGTGTAGGAATGCATAGTTTAGCATACTAAATTATTTCTCCATAAATGTTGAAGGATTTTGAAGAAGTGAGGCGTACTGATTTTAAATTATGTAATTTCATGGCAGATTGTGAAAAAACTTCATCTGCAAAATGTATTTTACAGATTTTTTACCATCAAACTGACCTCCAAGTACAACAACGTGAAAGCACTGCAGCAGGCAACACAATGCCGTATTGACATCTCAAGTTTAACTCCGCTGAAATGAAGGTCTCATTCCTGTGGCCATTTTGCTGGCGGAAGAATACAAGCGGAACTTTCTTGCCAGGAAAGCATTCCAATTTGTAGTGCTACCTGACAGAAAATAGTTCAATTCTGTCAGTTTTTTAAAACACATGGTGACAGTTGCTTTGATCTTACGCATATGATTTCCTGATATGAAATAGAAAATATGCAGATGCCTTTCTTTCTTCTAGAAAAGATGTTGTGTTCTCTCCAATGGAAGTTATGTGGCATTGAAAAATGAAAGTTTTGCTGCTATTGATAACGTGGTTCGCAGTTCATTCAAATTGGATTTAAAAAAAGCCCTCAAAGAACTAAATTGATACATTGCACGTCAAAGATTCATATGCGAAGAAAACAATAAATTGTCAGATTGTGATGTGAAAAACTGAGACAGAAATAATAAGCTATTCCCTGTAGTGTAGCACTGCAAAATAGAATGCTTTCTGTTCCTCTTGTACTCTTCTGCCAGCAAATTGGCCGCTGGAACGAGACCATCGTTTCATTGAAGCCAAGCTTGACGTGGGCCCCGCAGCGTTGTGAAGGGCTCACCGTAACTGGTGTTCACGTCACCGTAGTTGGAGGGCAGTTTTATGGTAAAAAATCTTTAAAAAGCATTTCAAATATGAAATGTTTTCACCATTTGCCATGAAATTGCATACTTCAAAATCAGCACGTCTCACTTTTTGAAAATCTTTTAACATTTGCGGCAAAATAATTTAGGACGCTAAACTACACATTTAACAGCATGACTTTGTAAGAAAGGAAAGCAATGCAGTTAGCATGTAATGTGAATGAAAAATTTTATTAATGAAAATTGGCAAGTGATCCGTAATTTATATGCTACATTGCAGAAGCGTACTTAAAGGAGGGCTTGCCCCACGAACTTGTTTCATTTTTCAAAGTTTTTAGTAAAATGCAACTTACATTAGAAAAAAATGCCTTAATTTTATAAAAATGCATCAACTTACATTAGAAAAAAATGCATTAATTTTTTTGTATATTTCATTAACTTTATTTTTTTTTTCTGGTGGATTTAAAAAACTTCAGTTTTTCGTTGCCCCCCCCCCCCAATCTTATGTACGCCCCTGTTACATTGCCAATAAGGAATGGCAGAGAAAGCATCATAAACCCCCTCCCATCTCAACTGCAACTGTGCACTACAAAAATATCTAGAAGTTACAAATGCAAAGATTATAAAAACTATTCAGTGAAAATGTAAGGGAAAGAAACCTGTCTGCCCCACACAACAAAAATAATGAGTAAAAAGAATTCAAGTTTGCTTCCATACAACACTACACAAACAGTTGTCTTAATAATTATCACTATAACAGGAACTTACACAATTTTATTTGTGCATAAGGCTGATTCTCCTCAGTTTTTGAAAATTCATTGATCACATCATCCTGAACACCAGGCTTCTTCCGAATTTCGTCCAAAAATTGCATCTCAATTTTCAAGAGGGCTGCTAAAAATCGTTCTTGGCATTGAGAATTATGTAAATAAATTTTAATCTTTTTCAGAACAGGAAACTACTTTTCAATGGAAGTACTTATTACAGAAATTGTTAAAAACAGTTCACACAGTCTATTTACATCTGGGAAAATGTTACTTGGATTGAAAGTTTTTAAATATTATATAATCATGTTACTTTTTGTTTTGTGAGATCATTTGTCTTATAAACAATGCTTAACTTCTATGTTGAGCAAAGTCAAAGAATTTCCCATTGCATTCTTTGAGGCACTTCAAGCTACCTTCAAGAAATGTTATGCGATGTTGCAAGAACTGTTGGGCATGTAGCAATACCAAATATTGCAGTTTATACATGTCTGAAGATCTGGGAGATATGTTCTCCCGAGTAACGTCATTAAAAAATTCGCCTGTAAGAAGTTTTTTCTGTGAGCATCACATAAAGAATCAATTTGTAATCATTTACACGGTTGAAGATCAGAAGCACCCAGCAGCAACCTTTTCTTGCATAGAATCAAAATTGTCTTTTGTAGAAATGTAAAAAAATCTTCAGTTTTTGTGTGCAATAACTGATATCAAAAATTTTCTTTTGCAAAATTTGAAAAAGTCAGAAATAGGAAATAAAAGTGGAAAACATATGTAGCAGAAAATGAAAATCTTGAAGGCATGCATGTAGTCCAAGTCAGTCTGATAGGTCTCACTGTACCATATTTCATCATTTTCAGTTATTGAATTCAACAGTTTTTTGATCTCATGTTTGTATTCATTCACAGTTTCAAAAAGTCTACTATTGTAGCTTCATTGAGTTGCAGTAATGCTGGGGAACTGCTTTTTTATTTCTTGGTCTAGTAAGTACAGTCTTTTTCTTGACTTCAAAAAGAAAACACCAAATCCCGCTAAAGTCATAAAAAACATATTCTGCACTCTAATGCATTTCAAAGAATTGACCAGTATTAGGTTCAGTTTATGCACATTGCTAAGTACAAAAATAGCGCCCTTTCATTCTTGTTTAACTCGAGTTTGTGAGCCATTAATTTCACCAGCGATCACAACAGCTCTGTCGTAGGTTTGAGTGATTAATTTATGTTTGCATCTAAACTCTTCCAAATTTTTCCATACATGTTCAGCTAAAGGTTTGGTGGTGTGGTCATTGCTGAAACCCAGAAATTTTTCTTGAATTTCTCTATTGCTGTCCATGTAATGAAAAACCACCGATAACTGTGACTCTTTGGTTACATCTGTGGTTTTGTCCGGTACAATACCTATGAATGAAGTCTCTTGGATTTATTTTTTAACTGCATTTATCATAACTTCTGAAATTCCATTTTGAATACCACTAGAAAGTCTAAAAAACACGTTCCAATTATTAAGGTGGTCCTTCAATTTCCAGCTAGCTCATACATTTTATGTGATTTTCCTTGAGTGAATCTGCGGATTCGTCGTGATCTGTAAATGACAGCCCTTGTTTTCCCAGGGTTCGTACGCCTCCTGGAGTTCATGGAAAACTCCTGGAATTAAATTTTTATATTCCAGGGCCCTGGAAAACTCCTGGAAAAAAGGCAATTTTTAATGACTCCTGGAAAACTCCTGGTAAAAGGGCAATTTTTAATGACTCTTAGAATGTTTGTATTTCTTTTTATACTGAACTAGTTTGGTTAAAGTTTGTATTTCTTTTTATGCTGAACTAGTTTTGTGATTTTCAGCCAGTGTTTCACCATAAAAAGAGTGAGTGAGTGTGTGTAGGGGGTAAGAGATAGCAGAAACTTCCTTGCCTGGTCGGGTGGGCGGGGCCAGCGCGGCTGTTGACTGATAAGTAGTATCTCCTGCATCCTACTGGGATAAAAAATATGATTTTCTATCTTAGTGGAAGTTCTACAAAACTGACTGAGAATTTAATGCACTTAATAAATTGCAAAACGGAACGAACCCACCAAATTTCGTGTGAATCGGATAAAAACTGTGAAAACTAGCCAATAAAACTTTTAATCACGTACGACGGCAGTTTCCCGCTCTAACGTCATAATAAAAAAAAATTATGAGAAATTTAAAAAGTTTTCATTTGATTGTAGTGAAATTTGCAGGGTAACCTTATATGACCCAGATACGACATCTGTGAAAAAATCGGATCTTTTAATTGAAAATTCAGAAAATAAATTTTTTCGGTACATTTTTCCTTAGGTAGGAAAGGAGAGTTAACATACTGCCAACTCTTTCGATTTTGGCAGAAGTCCCAATTTTTTATACATTCTTCCGACCAAACTCGCGTTCTTCTGCCGTTTGAAAAATTTGTTTTTTGCAAAAAAAAACCCCCTGTTTTATTAATTTTTGTAAGTAAAAAAAAAAAAAAAAACGAAGCACAGCAGCAACTTACTAGTCTTAATCTTAGGGCTGCCGCCAAAACATTGTTCTTGCACCATTCTGCTAAAAAAATTGCGATTTTGACGACTAAATTTGTGCTAATTTTGAGCCAAAAGTTAAAATTTACCGGTCATCGATATTTTAGCCTAATCTTATGCCATTCGAAATCGATTCAGTGGTTAATTCGTACGTGAGATTCTTCCGTGAGTTCGCGGAGAATCTTGCGTACGAATTAACCTCCCCCCACCCTTTTTTATTTTAGTCATTTTCGAGATCGATGCAAAAGTGAAGAAGTTTTCGGGGTATTAGTTGGGGGGTGGGGGTCGTATTCCATCTGGGGATGTTGTTTTGTCTTTCTTAAACGTTTGGAAACGGAAGCTAAATGGTGTGCAGATTTTTTCCGTAATCATATTTTTTTCTCTCGCGATGTTGCTTCTGTTCAGTATTGTTGTTAAATATAATTTCATTGCATAATTTCAGCTGGAAATTGTAGGCAACGATTTCTGAAAAGAGAAGTTAGGCCACCCAAAAATTTCCCCGTAATCTTTGGCCTCGAGATTCTTACACTGATTCGAGGAATTCTGTCTTTTTTGTTATCATTTGGACCATTTACGAGATCGATGCACAACTGAACTGAAATTTTGAGAGGATTGGTGGTGGGGAGGGGGAGAGGGTGTCATTTTCTCCGTTAGAGAACGGAATTACATCCTTCGAAAACTGAAAGTAGACGGAGGTAAGATTTCTCTCGTAATCGTAATTTTTTTTTCTTGCGATGTTTCCTCTACCGAGTATTGTTAAATATCATTTTATTCCATAAATATTTGTATTTCAGCTTGAAAATGTTGGATAAATTTCCGAAAACGGAAGTCAGACGGAGCAAAGATTTCTTTAGTAATTCTGTCCCCCGCCCGCGCGCAATGTCATCCCCACTCCTATGTAGTTGTTAAATGTCATCACCCTCACAAATGCGTGAGCATTTTAGCTTGATAAGGGTGGAAGAAATTTCCAAAAATGGAAGTGATGAAGTTTGGAAATTTGTAAGAATTGATGCATGGTGTTAAAAAAAAAAAATATTCTTTCTATGAAAATTACACCATTTATCTAAAATAGTGAAAGCTCTGGTATCAGAATTCATGGTTCTCAGCTACAGTTGATGTTTTTAGTAAGCCCAGGATACCTTTCAAAAATTGCATTGCTTTTGGAGCAGACAATGCTCCAGTAATGATAGGAGAGAAAAATGGTGTGGCTCGTCATTTGAAAGAACACCAAAGTGAAATAATAATTATAGGGTGTATTTGCCATTTAATTAATAATGCAAAAGAATTTTTTCTTTGGTTAAAAAAATCGCACAATGTTTCGATCATTAATGTCAGGTGAATTGCTTGAGAGTCTTCTGTTAATTAAATGCAAAGAAAATTTACTTTGTTTTCAAAAAGGGTACCCCAAAGAATTCTTAAAAAAAGCCAAAAAGGCCACTGTAAAAAGTTTAGCTAACTGTTAAATTTTTATAAATAAAAGTTCCTTTCAATAAAAACACACAAGAAAATAAAGGTAAGTGTCCTTTATTCCTTTTTTGTTTAAGCAGTATGAGCTCTAAATCACTTTATCGTGTGACAAATTGACGTAAAAAAATCTTCTGAATTTTTATACATTCTAAATTTTTCAAAGAAATCTTCTGCATGTTCATTAAATTTAGTTGGCAGGTATGAGAGTAGGAGGTGGGAGGGGCTGGATGAGATGGAGAAGATCCTCCAAACCTTGATTTTAGTTTACAGTATTCTTATGGTTACATAAATGTTAGGTTATAAAGCTATAAATGTGGTGAGGGGTAATCGTGGAAGTGAGATGCAGATGGACTGATACCGCTCTTGTGTATTCCCCAGACTTTTTAATCAGGCTGTTCTATTTTAAACAGTGTTAGTCTTACATTAACTCAAGAGTATAGTGACCTATACATAATGCTGATTGCAGAGGCATTTGGCTGTTTTCCTTGTAAATTGGTAACGAGAACATTGTTTTGTTTTATTTTTCAGAATAAATTGTTGTTGTGCAGTTATGCCAGGTGGTAAGTGTATATTTAATCCAGCTTGGTTAGATAATGTCAAGTATAAGGATTTTTTGCTGAAACAGAAAGATGCTTCTAAGTTTAAAGCAAAGTGCAAAGTATGTGATCGTTGCTTTAATATTTCAAATATGGGTGAGTCTGCCATTACTAGTTATGTGGCTAGTAAAAAGCATATTTCTTTATTGACAGCTAAACAAAGCAAACAGTAGATATCCAAGACTTTTACCAGAAGTCACGTGGTGCTGTTCCTATTAAAAAACCTGCAGTATCTGACATAAGTCTTGAAAATTCGTTTTCCCAAAACAATGTGCTAAAAGCAGAAATTCTATGGACGTTGAAAGTCATTACTTCACATTATTCATATAAGTCATGTGAAAACATCCAATCTGTACTGACCTTAATGTTCCCTGACAGTAGCATTGCAAAAGTTCACTTGTGGTGGAAAAAAAATGTGCATATTATTCTGTTTTTGGTATTGCACCATTTTTTATATCACTTTTAAAGGGAAGAGTCAAATCTTAAGATAGATATGTGTTACTGTTTGACGAGACCCTTAACAAGGAAACTAGCAAAAAACAGTTGGATTCTCATGTTAGGCTTTGGGATGGCGGGCAAGTTTGTACAAGACACTTAGGCTCTGACGTTTTAGGACATGCTACTGCTGACGTATTGTGTAGTAAAATTCAAGAAAAGTGTTCCGGCTTAGGTTCTGGTAACTTGCATCAGCTGTCCATGGACGGACCCCATGTCAATTGGAAAGTTTATGATATGATGCTGAATGCATTAAAACTAGAGGGCCATGCCTCTTTGTTGAATGTTGGCAGTTGTAGATTGCATATTGTTCATAATGCTTTCAACAGTGGCTGCAAAATAATGCCAGAACTTGGTGAGACTATTCAAGCATTGTATTACATATTCAAGGACTCTCCAGCTAGACGTGTGAAGACTTTTCGAAAGTGATAAACTGCAACATCTTTCCGCTAAAGTTTTGCAAACACTGTTGGCTTGAAAATGTGAGTGTTGTTGAAAGAGCTATTGAAATTTTGCCAAGTATTCCATTATATGTCAGCAAGGTTCAGCAAAAGATATTACCTGACCCTCAAAACAAGTTATTTGATGTGGTGAAGAAACATGTTAAAGACCCACTTTTTCTTGTCAAATGTAATTTTTTGTTAGTGTGGCTAAAAGTGTTGAATATTTTTTGACTGTTTATCAGACTGACCAACCAATGCTTCCCTTTTTGGCTCATGACTTATATAGTTTGTTAAAAGAAGTGATGCAAAGATTCATAAAGGATAACATAATGAACAGTGTAAATAGTCCTCTTAAACTGCTGAAAATTGAAATAAATGAAACAAATTACAAAGATACGAGTAAAATCATGATTGGTTTTGTTGCAAGCAAATTAATAATGGAATTAAAGAAAAGCCGAGATGTCAGTGACAAACATATTATGGAATTTAAGGTACAATGTAGGCATTTTTTGATCCAAGTTACTAAGAAGTTACTCGAAAAATCCCCTTTATAGTATCCGTTGGTTAGGTCAATGACATGTTTTGACCCAAGAAAGTTTTGGGGAAATAGAAGATATGGTTCAGAAGTTCAGCAGGATATTACTTATCCTTGCTGATGCAAAGAAAGATTTGGAAGCAAATTGTGATAATATCATAAAGGAGTATAGTGATTTAGTACAGGAACTTGTCAATGAAAGGAAGGCTGAGCTCACAAATTTTGATCCAAGAACACAGACTAGACAAGTTTTACCATGCTACTGTTGCTAATAAGTATAGACACTTTTGGGAAGTCATGAATATACTTCTGCTTCTATCCCATGGGCAGGCCACTGTTGAAAGAGGATTTTCTACAAATAAACAAATCATGGTGGAGAACTTGAGAGAAGAATCTGTTGTAGCAAGAAGAATTATTGTTGACCATGTAAATACAGTTGGGAAAATAGAAGATGTTGAATTGTCAAAAGAGCTATTACTGAGTGTTGCTTGTGCTCGTCAAAAGTATGTAGCTTACCTGGATGAACAGAAGAAAACCCAGCAAAAGATATGTATGAAAAAAAGAATGCTGCTAATGGAAGACACATCATGTCTTAAATCGAAGAAGGAAAGACTTGAAACAGACATTTCTGAATTAAAAAAATCCTCTGAGATGTATGCTGATCAGGTAGAATCAAAAAGCTCACTAACATTGCTTGCAAAATCAAATGCCCTGCGACACAGTATCAAAGAAAAAGCACTGTTGCTTGTTGCTGATGAACTTCATGAAAAACTCGTGCAACATAAGAATTGTTAAAGGGGTAGGGAACATCCTATCTCTTGAAGTTATAAGTCTACCTGAATGTACCTTTTTCTTAATGAACTTTTTAGATAACAAAACTCTGTGTATTCCCATTCTGCTTTTTCCCATTCTGCATTATTTCCCTTCTCGTTTATATTGTGGTCATTTAGTGGCTGTGAAGTGGGGAGAGGAAATGCAAGTCAACGGCAATTCCCAATCGAACTTTATTCCCATACGGCTTTATATTGTGTCCGTAAAACGGGGTAAACTTTACCTGCTAGAAAAGAGAAGTATACCTTTTCAAAGGAATTCACCTGGTTTCTTTCATAGCAGTTAGCGGCATGCAAATCTGTGGAAGAATTGATCAAGCTCATGCACACTGCGTATTAATCAGATTTCAGCCATTTTCAACACATTCCTTCAATATACACCATTTTTTCCCCATCGAGTTTTTAAGTAAAAAATCCCCTCCTCAGGGTCCCTAAGAACAACCTAAAATGTCGACAGAATTGAAGGCTTTTTTGTATGTGTATTATCATGCATTAAGTTTCGATGAACATACTGAAACCAGATGAAAATTTCCAGAATAAAATGACAAATTTCTAGGAAAAGCGCATAATCAAAAAACCTTTTTAGGCACTCCGAGCATTGCTCTTTCTCAGCTTTCAAAATAGTTAGACATATACAGGTTGCGTTCAAAAAGTTGGTCAAACATTTTCATGTATTAAATTACCTAAACATTTTAACCAGTAGCCATTTTTTTAAAATATCAAAAACAAAAAATCCAGGTAGAGAAGGTAAAGTACATGTTGCAAAAATATGCTTTTAAATGTTTCCCTCATACTAAGTAGGCATACAGTAACATCAGTATTTTACTGTCTGCCATCCAATGAAGGCATGTTACATATTGTAAATAGAAAGTTCAGAAGTTCGGAGTATTTTTATACCAGTAAAAACAGAATCTGCTTTTTTGGTTCTCCAAAGGGTTTGCATTCCAGCTTTTCAGGTTCTTGTTTCTATCTAGTTTCTTGAATTCTAGAGCATGGAATATCCTGCCTTTTAGGTTTGTATCAAAGTGGATAAAAAAAAATTAAATCCTGTGAAGCTTGGTGATGCACATTGTCATTATTGAGGTTTACATGATTCATGCTCTGTGAATGATTTGGGGTCTTTTACTTTAGCTCAGTGCCTGTTTTCTTATTTAGGCACTGTAAAAAAAATATTGTGTTACAGGGAAGAAAATTATCAGTATCATGCATGTATTCTATTTTGTTTGTTTCAGAAATGCAAGGAAGCATGTTTAAGGTTTTAATGAATCAGAATTTCCCATCTTTAATGATGTGTATATACCTTTTCTGCTTTCAGTTGATGTATTGTAAATGTGTAGTGCTTCCCCGGTGGCCAAATGGTCTAACCATTCGCCCGAGGTGGGTGTGGTTTTGAGTCCCATATGAGGTATTGGTGGTGTATTTGTCTGATGGCATTGATGGCCTTTCTCTGCAACAAGTGGCCCTAAATTAGAAATGTGTGGCTGCTTATAGCACTCAGAGTTGCACATGATGGTCAATAAACCTTGAAACACAAGAAAAAAAAAAGTAGTAAACTTCACCGTAATTTGCAATATAGGCAACAACGCACTGTGATTCTAGCAAAAGTTTGGGCTCCTGGAATTTTTTTTATGAACTCCTGGAAAACTCCTGGAATTTATTTTCTTTAAAAGTGTACAAACCCTGTTTTCCCAGCAAACAAACATTAACTAATGTGCCTAGGATATATCTATTATGCCACACTGGTTCATTATGTTTTTCTGTGCTTAGCCTTGCTTGTTCACTAAGCCTTAATTTGAGTTTTACTGAACTGCTTTAAACTCGTGCATGCAATAATATGCAGTTGGATAATCTGTGTATTTTTCTGCACTTAATGCAGATTGTTTAATTCATCAAATCCAGTAGAAGACCAGATGGATTGTTCAGTGCTGAAAAGAACACAAGGCCAGCAGAACAACTTATTCAGTTTCTTGCTACCACACAACCACTGTATATCATCCTATAAACCAGAACAGAAATGATGCATACATGTTTTTGTCTTTATAGTAAGTTCAGATAGTGGTCTCCCATTAATTATGAAGCTAAGTTTCTCAGCATATAAAAATGATCCAAAAGACAAAGTATTTTGGAATGCAATTTTCTGAGTTTTTTGAGTTCACGTGCCAGGATACTGTGAATGTGCCAGAGATAATTACTTCCATGAAGCATACACTCCGAAGAGTCGCAGATAACAACAAATAGCATGCTAATAGCATTACTTTTATATTCCTGAAATAATGGCATGTCACTGCTCACGAAACTACTGAAAGTTTGACATAAACCAGCAATGAAACTAAATACAGTAACTAATTACACTAACACAGCAAACTTTTGAGAAATTGCAGCTTCAAATTATTGTTGCAAGAGAGCTCTCTGACTGGCCTTTTGGCAAACGTGCATGCTTAAATTAGTGGCATTTCTTTCAGTTTTTAACCTTGAAACTCCCTTGCCAGTGGCGTAACTTGCACAACGTGCATCCTCCCTCGCAAGATTTACTTCAGCACCCCTAAGCACAGTAATTTTCCCAGGTCTTCAAACACAAGGGAGGATGCATTTTTTGCAGGTGTGTGTGTGTGTTAGAAACAGGATTGGTAAGTTTCTGCCAAGGCGGTTAAAACCACTGGTTAAAACTGGCATGGCAGAAACTAGTTTGTGCCATAAAAGTGGCAATAACTGGCAGAAACCCAGAAAATAATTGTCTTGTAATAAAAACTTACTGAAGTACCACAAATGCCGCCCCGGTGCTGCAGTGGTCTGAGCGATGGCCTCTGATCATTCGTCTGAACGGGGTCCGGGTTCGAATCCCAGTGAGGCATGGATGTTGTGTTTGTCTTATGGCACTAGCTCTCTCCCTTCCCTGGAACCAGTGACCCTAAATTAGAGACGGGCGACTGCTTATAGCCCATTAAGTTGCTCAGAGTGGTCGTTAAAAATCCAATAATAAAAAAAAAAAAAGTACCACAAATAGCATATAATGAATTACTGAAGTACCACAAATATTTGTCATCTCTGATTTTAAAAAAAATGAAAAAATGGTTTAAGTACTTTTTTTAGTTTCTGCCAGTTGTTGCCATTTTCTGCCAATTTAAACCGGTTATATCCAGTTTCTGCCACCGGCACGGCAGAAATCCAACCCTGGTTTCTAACTTAGAAAGTCGGGGAGAATCTGCAAAAGTAATGGTGGTACTTAGAGCCCTGCAGTTTTAACTTTTTAAGTAATAGATTTGATTATACATGTAATTTTTTTGTCCTAAACTAGAAGAAATCACTCTACACATGCGGCTGCTGTGAATAAATGTTGACGTCTGTCGTGCACCTAATCCTAGGTAACTGTTTTCCCACATCCTCCACAGGGAATCCCACTGTGGCCTCGTGCTTTTCCTCAGCAACACAGAGAGAGAGAGGGTGATTGGAGAGCGATAGTATTATTTACAACCCATTGCAGAGCGATAGTATTACAACCCGAAATCAAAGAGCCAAACACTTTCAATCTGTAGAACATTCAGTGTTTTAAAAGTGAAACTTGAAATTTATTTAGGCAAAGCTAAATATATCTTAAAGCAAAATATAAATCTTTGGGTTAATTATTGTGTGTGTTAAATTTTTTTCATAAAACTATAACGGGCAGCTGCAGTACGCTCTTCGTTACCTGTGCCTCCCACAGCTGTGGGGGTGGTAGTTACGCCACTGTCCCTTGCGTGTTTCTTTCCTTTGGTGCCATGGAAGTGTTTTTGAATGCCTTCCTTGTACCCCATGCTTAGCACTACTGGCTGTCCACCCTGCATTTCACATTGGACAGGCATTCATTGTTACTGAGACTTAGCTGGACGCATTTATCTGTGTTGCTTCCAATGTGTGACTTAAGACATTTTATTTTCTTGTTTTCATAAAATTCAAATTTGAATTTGCTCCCTAGAAAAAAAAAGATACTGAAATAAAGTGCCCTTCTGCATTATGTTGGTATGATATTTTTATTTTACTTTAATGCTACATATTTTTAATTCATGCAAACGAAAGTGCATTAAAAGTAAACATTTATATTAATTTATTATTAAACTTCAATAACTATGCACCCAACCAAAAGGAGGCAATACTTCCATCGAAGCTTCACCACTGCTGTATAATCCAATTGGCCCTGAAGTGCACCATGAGAATGTGGCTTATGCACACAAACCAGAATCAAGTCAAAATTTGGAATTCCATTGAGCAAAAGAAAAAGTATGCTGCATCAATCCACCACTCAGTACAAGTTAATTATGAAAATAATTTCTGAAATTGGGCCAAATAAGCTCTCAGAAAACCAGCTAATCAAAGCTTGCCAACTATGGCAAGGAATAAAAGACAGGCACAAGTAATTGAGGTGAAAATTTATGATAGTTTTCTGCAATATGAACAATTCATTGTAGTTACTTGTGCATTACGAGGATTACTAGGATATAAGTTTTCACTTTACCAAATTTTCGGGTTGTACCCCAACCCTTCTTCAGGACTGACTAAGATAGAGGGTGCTGCCACTCAAGTGGTAATGTCATACCCCTATGTTCGTTAATCGTGGAACCTCTTCTCTCAATGTGTAGATTTTCTTCAAGTTCCCGTTTTAGATAGTGTTGTTGGTGTGCAAGAATTTTTAAAGATTCCCAGTTCATTGAATGTCCAGTACTTTGTACATGTTTATCTAGGCCTGTTTTGCTTGTAATGTTCCTAATTGCGGCTTTGTGTTCAGCTACATGGGTGCGGAGTTGTCTCTCCTACATATATGTTACCACAATTGCAGTTTACACTGTAGATAACTCCTTCATGTAGTAGCATGTTATTTTCTTTTTGTTTAAACTGAGGAAAATATTTTTTTTATTTTATTGTGTAAGTGAGGAGCAAGAAGAATATGGAAGTTAAGGCTAATTCTCTGCAGCATTTCAAACAATCCTTTATGATAAGTTATTTTTCTAGTGAGTTTAGTGTTTTCATCAGATTGCTTATGGCTTGACTTAGCTTTTTTCTCTTAAACATTTTTTTCTATCCAATTTTCCGGGTAATTGTTATGTCAGCGTCTTCTTTAATTCTTTTTTATGGATTTCTTTGGAAGTTATTTCAGAATTTCAGTTTTTGTAAAATGAATTGTTTGTATTTCAGAAAACTGAAAATCCTCTTGTTTTGTATTTGATTGATAGTAATTGTTTTGGTCTAATTAATTTGTTTGTTTTATAAACCGAGTATGGCTTATATCGCTTTAAAAATTACTACCGTTTTCAGAGTCTTTTAATAGTATTCATAGTCACGTATTAAAAATTTCCCACCAGAAATTCTCAACCCCCTCCATTTTACAAACACAGGTGGGAAGACTTCCGTTTCAAATTTAAATTTTAAGCTCTGCAAAGACCAGAAAGAAGAAAAAGCAAAACACTAAAATTAAAGAGATATGATGCAGGCTTATGGAGAAAATCTGGAAATGGTTGACATTGTAAGGCTAGTAGGTAAATAGACAATTATGGTTTTACTGAGTGGTGGGTAAATGTAGCATATGCCATTGACACAGAGAAAAGGTAACCAGAAAGGATTTTGAGATCTGTCTGTGAAAGCTCAGCAGAGTAAATTCAAGGGAAGAGAAAGGTAATAATTTTAGCTGAGTAATAATCATTATAGTTGCTAACTGTTGTTACAAATAATAAAAAATAAGATTTTGGAGGTGAAGATGAAAATATACTTGGGAAGATTTAGCAAATATAATGTACAAAGGGGGAAACTTGATTCCAATCCATTTGACAGTGTGTGTGCTATAGTGCCGGCACAATTGAGTAACATTAAAGCTCTGCTCTTTAAGTCAACAAAAGAAAATTATATTAAAGATAATAGCAAAGGAGAGAAGACATTGTATTGTGCCTACTGAAAAATTAAAAAAAAATTAAGAAACAAGAATTTTGCTAGGTATTTTATCTACCATGATAAAACTTTATGTACAACAACTCCCCTTTGGAGAAGAAGCAGTTCTTTACAATAAATAAGGAATATTCCCTACCAGAAATTGTGCAACACAAAAAGGACTTTTTAAATTGTTTTTTAGAAGCGGAGATACCGAAGAAATATCAAGTTTTTTTGTCTGAAGATGTTCAAATTAACAAGAGTGCGACTGATACCAAGCATATAAATAGCAAAAGATTGGAGGTCAGAACAAACGTCTTGATACAAGACTATTCAATATTTTTATAGAAAACTTGTACTTTTATAGACCCTTGTATACAGTGTTTAAGCTGGAATTTTTTCTCTTGTAACAATTTAGATATTTTGTCAGCAAAAGTTGTAACAAAATACTGTGCAGTTTAGCCAGACTTTCAGTTCTATTTTATGATAGCTATCAACAATACATAATTGTGACGTTCGTAATACTGTTTCTCACATTATTCATGAACATGTTGACTACCTGCCGGAGCATGTCGTATACAACGTAGTACATGAAACAATTATTATGTTGCATACGACATGCTCCTGCGGGCATTCAACATGTTCATGAATAACGTGTAAAACAGTTATGAACGTCATAATTATATATTGTGGATAGCTATCATAAAGTAACATTTATAAGCCACATAGTCAGGGTTCGATAAACGCATTATATGAACTATCAGACCGTAAATTGTATTGCAGTTCTATTTTTTGCTATATTTATTTATGAAAATACTAGCACAATGCATTAGTTAAATAAATTTTTGTATTTTAAATAGCATTCAGGAAAAAAAAACCAATAGGCTTTTACACTTCTAATTTTATAAAAATACATTTGCTGATGTATGGAGTTTGTGAAAATATGTACAAAGATCAGGACTGAGCACAGCCACAACTGACGAAACAGCAACCAACAGGTCAATTCGAACTGAAACGATGTGTGCTGCTCCTGTGGTCGCTGCAGCAAAGAAACAAGCAAAATGCCTCTTCTTTCCTTATCCATCACAGCAAAGCCCTTGTGAAAGGTGCTCTCAAGGCTCACCGGTGCTTTTCTGCAATTCCTGAAAAAACAGTGGGAGATGGAAAAATGACAACAGGGTGAAGCAGTGTGGGAAAGGGTTGACATAAAGGAAAGAAAAAATGACGGGGAAGGATACCAGGTCGGCAGGACTAAGCAGCGATGATGGAACAAAAAATGAAGGGGATAAAAACAATGCAAGGGCAAAACAGGTGGGCGGGATTATGAAAGAAAAATTATGGTAAACATTTGCTTTTTGGCGATTCAGTGTGGACTTTTTTGTCTTTATCGCGACTTGGCAAAAATGTGAGCTACTGCTTATACACTGTTTGTATATAGTATTTTTAACAAAATCTTTATGCATAGATAGCTTTTACACTTTAAGGGACTATGGGAGGTTAAAGATGTGGAAGCTATGGAAAATAATGAGAGCTATAAAAGTTATTTCTATAGGCAAATGTAATGATGCATTATCCTTTGAATATAAATTGTTCAAAGTTGTGTAGTCTGTATATACAGCCTTTCTTAAAATCTGTATTTTCATAAAACCTCACAAAATATGTGTTTATACTAAATGATATAATAACGTGAAGTATTTCTAAATTATTAATGAATGCATTGTTTTGCATGCATTTTACAAGTAATGTTCTAAGTTTGCTACTACATTTATATTCAATAGGTAATATTTAAATAAAAACAGAAATGTAAATAAACTTATTAATGCAGGATATCTTCTTGATAAAAATTTGCCTAGAAACCTCCTGTTTTGATTTAATAGACACATCTACTAGCTCTTCTGGTTCAACTATAGTATGCTTTTCTTTAGATCTCGCTTCTTAGGATTTTGCTGTTAGTTTGCAGCACTTGAGATATTTTTTTCAATGTTTTGACTGCAATAGAAATTAAAATTAATACTGAAAACGCATGCAGTAGTTACAGCTAATGCTGGAAAATGGGTTTAATTGAATGTTTGTAAAATTGCCACAATGATAATATCTAGCAGTAAAACTGTTAATTTCTTGCCCCTGATTAACTTATTTTTCTTAAACTTTGTGAAAGGTTTAAGCATTTTATTTTCCCTTCTGGCCTCTTGAAGCTTTTTTGAATATGTAACCCTTTTATATAAATTCTTTGGTGAGTTGAGTAACAATACTTACCACAGAACAACTACTTTGTTAACATTGTATCTACTGTCAGTCTTCTAGGCTGTGAGTGAAGTATGCTCAAAATAACTAACATTTCATGAATTCAATACTCCTTCAGAAATAAAACTCACAAATCTGATTAGAACCTAAGTATTTACACCGGTAAGAACCTATTTACAATTTTACACATATTTGTAATTCTACTACCAAACTACATTAAAGTTGTGTTTTTAATACGCCTTTACTAGCAACACACCTCCCTGTACATACCTTCCAGGTTTTACGATTTACCCATTAAATTTACGAAAATGTGACTTGTTTTACGGGCAAAATGTCAATTTTACGGATTTGGTGATTCTCAGAGACTTTTTTTTCCTGATGATTTTGCATCCACTATTAAAACTGTTTTTTACTTAAACCATTCAAAGTAAATCGCCATTGTAAATTACGAATAACTTTTCAGTTACATGTGTTTATGTGGGCATTTGCCGCAGTTTTCCCACGTTTTAGGTTTATTGTTTTGCGTTGTTTCAAACACTAAAGCTTGCAGCACGCATAAACTGAACTGCTCCAACCAGCTGGTCTTGTTTAACTTTGGGTTTGGTTCTCTTCCTCTCTCTTGCACACTGTTTCCCTCCTCCATTTTTAGATAATCCATTGTTTGTCTCCCGGGTCGTAATTTCTCAGTAGGCGAGTGTGGGGTGTGTCTTGCATTGGACCACATGTCTTTATTACTTTCAGTTTGAAATGCTATCTCAGAACGTAGTTTGTAAGTGAGTCACGGAAAATTCTCATCGATTACTTCTGTTCCTAATCCACGTCAATTGTGTGTATTAATTATTCAGAACATAGTTATCATAGAAAAAATTTTTAAATTTTTTTTAAATGTGTGGAATTTTTAAGCCCAGATTGATACCCAACATGATGAAATTAAGCAAAAGCTGCCAGTTTGGTGAAATTAAAAATGCATTGGGACATGGTTTCGTAACTTCTTTGGCAGTAAATTTGACCTAACAAAGTAAGAAGTTAAAAAAAGAAAAAAAGTAAGTCCAATGTTCATTTGACCCAGTGCTTCTCCAGCAATGATTTATTTTACTGGACCATTAGTCAGAAAGTTATCTAGTCTCTACGTTTTCCAACCATGCTTTGTTCATCACTCGATAACATGCATAAGAATGTCTTTGCTTTTGATTCAATGGGATAATATATTTTTCTCTGCAAATTTCAGCTCTTTAATCTGTTACTGTTTTACTATGGCAGTTTTACTTGCATTTTTTTCCAAGTGTCAATAAATCTAGTATTAGTGATTCGTTATGAGCAGCAATATAAAAGGGGGTGAGGGAGTACTTTCAAACATTCCGTGATGCATATTCTGTGGAATTCCCTGGTATTGCAAAATCTCCAAATAATGAAAAATATGCATTTTGCATTATGTGTTGATGTAATTTCAGCATTTCATGCGGTGGAAGGAATGATATTACTTAATACTAATCATATTTTTAGTGCCAAGCATAAATCTAATGTTGACTGCGTGGAAAAAAATATGAAATTAACTTCCTTTGTTAAAAGTTATAATGAACTGGATGCGATTTGTACAAAAATGTTTGTTCACTTCATTTTCAGTTGAGCATAATTTACCAATTAGCGTCCCTCAGTCACTCATTTATTTCATTTTTTTTTTTATTTGACTGTCTCATCATCCATCTCTCCATAAGATAAACCAAGCATGAAAATGGTACATTTTTGAAAACATTTTAGTTTGTTCTGTGACGGCGTGGGATCCGATGCAATCCAGTTGGATTTTGGGTCAAAGGGTGGAACATCCTTCCCTTTAGATGCAGGCTTACTTAAAAATAAATTTTTATCTCTTTATAGATCATAATTATAGCATAGTAATGAGAAATTATGTATAGATTCTATTTTAATCGAGCTAAATGTGCCAATAAATTCAAACATCTGTAGTCATATCAATTAAAAGTTGATACTTGATTTAGGTAACATCGTTTTTTAATCAATATGTTCGGTACATTAAGTCAATATGTGTGACAAGTAATTTCATTGAATATATCGATTACGGATTTTGGTTTCTGAAAGTTGGCAGGTATACCTGTATAAAAAAAGACCATCTTTTAAAATTATCATTAATTTTCTAACATAGCAGTTTTAGGTGTCAAACTCGTACATTTTACAGGCTATGTACAACTAAAATCAAAGAGTAACAAATAGTACAAATGAACTCCACAGCTTGGACTCTTATGGGCAATCCTTAATATTATATATTGTTTAGGTCTTTCATTCACTGTGTGAACATCACCAGAACTACCTCCACTGTTGTTTAAGGTCACATAATCATACTGAATTATATGAATGCTAATATGTAGAAATAATGAATTGGACTTTCGTTTGAAAAGTTCTAAAGTTGCTAAATGCTAGCTTTTTTTTTTTTTGCTTAATTTTTTTCCTTTATCCCGTCTAATCCCCTTTTTTAAACAAATCTTTTGGCCCTTTCTACTTTACATGCTACTTCAAAGATTTTCACCTTTTCCTGCTATAGAGTAGGTTTCACCACAATTTAACAGGCTGCATTATGCATTGCTTAATGATTTTGACATATTATTTGACAATTTTAGCTTCTGCCACTTTGTTGCCATTTCGTTTTTTAGATGAAACTAGTTTTAAAGCCTTTTGCTTTGCTATGTAGTTTCTTCATTTTGGTTGAAAGTTTCGATGTTACAGAATTTATCTACTGCTTTTTAATCGCTCTCTAGCATTGCATTTACATTTTGCTGCAGATATTTTGAGATATAATATCCACCTCAGCTGATGCTATTTTGCATTGTGGTTGCTTCTTCTGTTGCCAGGTTTGTTGGATATCTATCACCCATCTCATTACATAGTGATAACTTATTGAAATGAAAAGCATTTAAAGGTTTTACTGAGATTTAATTATGCAAATTCTATTTTAACTGAAGTTTTCAAATACCAAACTATGAACATGCCATTTTATGCACAATAAAATAATGCAAATGACATTTAAAAAACTTTAATGATAAGACATATGGATTTTAATGTAAGTACAAAAAACATCCGTGCCCTGATCTGTAGCGACCGAGATTCTGTGAAAGACAAGGACAAATGGGGAATTTACAATATTCCATTATGTTCCAATGATGAAAGTAACTCAGTCTGCATACATCGGCTCTACCTCCAGGAAATTAGGCTAGAATTATAGAACACAAATACAGTGTCCGCAATGGTGCACAAAACACAGTGTTGGCAAGGACTGTTTGCGGAAAGGATATGAACCTGAATGGGACAAAAAGCGGCTGTAGTGGTGATCCCATCAAGTAAGTCATCTTTGTTATTTACAGAGAGTTTGTTAATTCTTAAGAATATGGACTGGTGCTGCAATGATGAGGTTCCGGTTTCTGTATCGGGAGTGTGGAAGAACCTCATACGGTCTGGACGTCATAACCCTATCTTTCACTGTGAATGCTGACTCTATTTCATAGAACATTAATTGCTTACATCAATAGTGTGTTGAACCGTAATCATGCATATACGGTAATCTGGCAATGTGTATGTTATATTAACCTTTGTGATCTCTAGGTCGTGTTCATTTCATCTGAGGATGGTCCTAAAGTAGGGCCGAAAGTACTAATGAAATTGGTTTTAACTTATCATTAAAGGTTTTCAAATGTCATTTGTGCCATTTTATTGTGCATAAAATGGCATGTTCATAGTTTGGCGATATTCAGCACGATTGGTTTTTGGTGATGTTTTCAAATACTCTTTGTATTTTGCGAGTTCTTTTTGTATTTTCAGACATTTCTGTCCTCTAGATCTTCATCAAGGCCTGTTGTCAGTGATTAGAAACAGCTTGCTCTCTCATTGGCAGTCTGTTATAGTATATGTGGTTTAGGCCTTTCATTCACTGTATGACATCACCAGAACTTCCTCCACTGTTGTTTTAAGGTCACATAACTGTACTGAATTATATGAATGCTAGCATGTAAAAGTAATGGATTGGACTTTGTTTTGAAAAGTTCTGAGTTGCTAAATGCTACCCCCCTATCCTGTCAAATCCTTTTTTTTTTTTTGATCTTCTGACATTCTCTATTTTGGAGGCTACTTCAACGATTTTCATCTTTTCCTGCCATAGAGTAGGTTTCACCACAATTTTACAGGCTGCACTATACATTGCTTAGCAGTTTTGACCTATTATTTAACAATTTTAGCTTCTGCCACTTTGTTGCAATTTTGTTTTTTGGATGAAACTATTTTTAAAGCCTTTTGCTTTGCTATGTAGTTTCTTCATCTTTCTTGAAATTTTCGATGATACAGAATTTTTCTACTGCTTTTTAATCGCTCTGTAGCATTACATTTACATTTTGCTGTAGATATTTTGAGGTATAATATCCACTTCAGCTGATGCTATTTGCATTGTGATTGCTACTTCTGTTGCCAGGTTCGTTGGATATCTATCACCCATTTTATTAAATAGTGATACTTTATTAAAATGAAAAACATTTAAAGGTCTTACTGAGATGTAATTATGTAAATTCTATTTTAACTTGAGTTTTCAAATACTCTTCATATTTTCTGAGTTCTTTTTGTATTTTCAGGCATTTCTGCCCTCTAGATCTTTATCAAGGCCTGTCATCAATTATTATAAACTGTATCCAAGGCTTTGTTTACACAGTATATTTTAATTTTGTTGCAAGGTTCTTTAATTATCATATTATTGGTAATTAAAATCTTGTGTATTTTCTAAGTGCATCATTTTTTTTTTATTGGAGGTTTAATGACCACCGTGAGCAACTCAATGGGCTATAAACAGTTACCTGTCCCTAGTTTAGGGTCACTGGTTCCAGGGAAGGGAGAGAGCCAGTGCCATAAGAAACACACAACATCCATGCCTCACCGGGATTCGAACCCGGATCCCTTTCGGACGAATGATCTGAAGCCATCGCTTAGACCACTGTGCCACCGGGACGGCTCATTCATTTTGGAATTAAGTTGTTTATGCTGTTTATAAGCTTCATAGGTTTATTTAATGGAACTGTTTTTCTGGATGTAGAAACTAATTAGTGTCTTATGTTTATATGGTTCTTAATCAAATGTTTTAACTTTATGCCACAAATGTTCACATTTGCAGGATTGTGTGTGACTTACCAAAGCACTTTTTTTTTACCTCTATTATTAAGTTATTAAATGTTCTTTAATCCATTCCAATTTTTGAAACTTTTTGTCTTATATAATTAATGTTGCAGTCCAAAGGAATTTGATATAACATTATTTGTTGGTCATGTAAAATTGGAAGTATCTTTATTAGCTAATTTACTACCTTGTTGTATGCTATAGTTGCTATTTTTATATTATATTCATTAGTACATGTTTACCATTTTGCCAATTTTCCATAATTTGCCATGAGTTTGAATTTGACTATTTTGCAACTTTTTTTTTTTTAAATCTTTGTGGTAACACTTCATTTTAAATGCTGGCAAAATGGGTTTAAACCAGGGAGCACTGCCTCCCAAAACCTTAAATTATGAAACTTTTTGAGAATACCTCCAGCTTAAAATAGTGTATAATTTTTCCACCAGGGGGTGTGCATGTATATCTTATTTTTGTCTCAAATCTCTGTTTCTAAAAGTCCGATTTGAAAAATTCTTTCATTGTTGAACGTTTTTGGTATGAACTGTTTCTCATATAATTTCAAACATTTTTGAATGCACAAGTGCGCCACTAGAGGGCGCAAGTTCTCGTTTCCATTTGCAGCAATTCTGCGGGACGAAAAACCCAATTGAAAATTATTCTCTTTCGATCAGATACTAACCATGAAAACTCCTTGTGTGTATTTTCTTCCCAAAATAATGAACAATTTTGCCGCTAGAGGCGCAAATATGTAATCTATTTTTCGAATATCTGCACTTCTAAATGTCAGATTTAAAACATTATTTTAATACCAAGTACCATTTACCTTATGGAACACTTTAGGTTTGTATTTGAGGAGGTTTGTGGTTCACAATTCTGCCACTAGGTGGTGTTTGTGTACTTCCGTTTGCAGTCTATCATTGCCTCCAAAAACCCTATTGAGAAATTTCTTTTTTTACTGTGTCATTCGCTATGTTAAAGATGGAGAGTGAATAAGATTTTTGCAACAATAAGATCCTTTTCAAAAAAAAAAAAAAAAAAAAAAAAATGTGCCTCCCCGGTGGCGCAGTGGTCTAAGACGCTGGCCTCTGATCATTCGTCTGTAAGGGGTCCGGGTTCGAATCCCGGTCAGGCATGGATGTTGTGTTTGTCTTACGGCACTGGCTCTCTCCCTTCCCTGGAACCAGTGACCCTAAATTAGGGACGGGCAACTGCTTATAGCCCATTGAGTTGCTCACGGTGGTCGTTAAACCTCCAATCAAAAAAAAAAAAAAAAATGTACAACTTTTCTCCTAGGGGTTGTAAAGGTCAAAACGTTTTTCTTGCTATATCTGCTTCCGGGAGACGTATTTGAAAAGTTCTTTTTCCTTAGCATAGCTTTTCATACATAGCTTTTTCCTTAGCATAGCTTTTCATATTATCGCCAGGTTGCCACTGGCGATAAACTTCATTGTCGTGGCGACTAAAAATGTTTGATTAAATCGCCAATTCTGGCGACCTGTACGGGGAAAAACATTTATTTTATTTAACTTGTATGGACATTTTTTTTAACTTGTACGGAACTCGCACGTTTTTGAAAATTTTTACTCCAAATGTACAGAAATGGCACGAAATGGCACAAAATTTGATTTGTACGGAAGTTCGCCATCACCTTTTTCATTCTGCTTGAACAGCAGAAAAGAAAAAAAAAGTTTATAAAAAAGGTGAGGGTGTCGGTTTATGATCACAAAGAATGCACCAAGGCTGATGGGTCATCGTGAGGGAACGAGGTTCTCAAGGTTGCGGTGGGGATGAAAGCCTGTGGTGGACAGCTCAACTGTCTGCGTTGGAGAAGGTCCAACAGTGAGAAATTTTTATTAAAAAAAATTTCTCCAATTTTTTAAATAACAATGCAAATTTTACAGTAATCAAGAAAATAACAATGCAAATTTTACAGTAATCAAGACACGTCAAAATAATCTCCCATGTGAAATTTCGTCAAAATCCGATGAGAACTTTAGAAGTTAGGCCTTTTCTTTTTATTATTTTTAATGAATGTTGCTGAAAGCCTGCATAGTCCACAGGAAAATTCTAAAATCCGGAATCTGCATAGTCCAGATTTTCGAGGTTGCACTGTAATATTTCCATACCTGCGAACTACTACGGAATGTCTGTAGTTTCTACGGATTTAGTTGGCTGACTACGGACCTCGCTGTCGAAACTACGAATTTTCATTTTTTTTTATTTTATTTGTTTTATGATATGCATGTGATTCTTAAGCGTATTTGCGGAATTCCGCGTTTTTTTGTCATCATTTAGATCGTTCTCAGGATTAGTGTAAAACTGAAGACAATTTGCAAGTGGGTGGGTTGGGGGAGTTCCATCTCGAGACGGTATTTCGTGTCTCAAAACTTTCGAAAACGGTAGTTGAATGGAGTGAAAAAGTTACAGTAATCCTAATTTGTTTCTCCCGATGTTGCCTTAGTGTAAAGTTTTATTGTTAAATATGTTTTTATTGCATAAAAGTATTTCAGCTTGAAACTGTAGGAAACAATGTGCAAAAAAAGAGGTTAGACGCCGCCAACATTTCCCCGTAATCTTCAGGCATCATATTCTTCCGTGAAATCGAGGAACTCCGCCTTTTTCATTATTATTTTGGTAATTTGCGAGATCAATGAACCAGTGAACACAATGGGGGGATTGACAGGGGATGTTCGTCGGAAGACGGAATTCCATCTTTACGAAAACGGAAGGTTAACGGAGTTCAGATTTTTTCCGTAATCGTAATTCCTTTTTCCTCACGATGTTGCCTCTTCCCAGTATTATTGTTAAGTAATATTTAACTGCATAAATATTTGTATTTCAGCTTGAAAATAGCGGGGAAATTTCCAAAATCGGAAGTCGGACGGGGCAAAGATTTCTCCCGTAAGCCCACTCCCCTCCCCACGTGATGTTCCCACTCTCCTGCATTGTTTTATTACTTCAGTTTCAACTTTTAAGAATACTATAACTGAAATATGCAAAATTAAACATACTGATATTATACTAAGCAATTTTATAAAAATAATTTAGTATGAAATATACAATTTGATTTTTTTTTTCAAAGTTTGGCCACTGAGTTTTTTTTTTCATGGCCACTAACAATTTTGGTCCTGGTGGCCAATGTCTACCAGCAAAATTTGTAAGTCTGGATCTTTAGTAGCTATGCTATAGCTACATGCTTTTTTTAGTTTTGCTATAAGCTACTTTTCGTCTGTTTTCAACTTTTCCATTATGCAAAATTCTTCTGCTAAAAGTCAGAGTTATATCATGTTTCCTTCTATATCTCTTCTTTTAACTATTCGATTTGAAATTTTTTTTGCCTCTAATACCTTCCTTCTGCTATGAGAAACATTTTTTGCACCATTTGTTAATTTTCGTGTCATACTTTTTGGCCACTGGTGCTGATGTTTTATAAGTAGCTGATTTTTTTGTGGGTTATTTTGAAATTTGCTAATGAATGCTTTATACAAAAATTTGCCATAAAATCAGATTGCTTTCTAATATCATAAACTTAAATCTAGTTGTTTCTTAGTATTTTCTGAGTAAACTAATCACTTTGCATTTTCTATAATTACACTGCCGGACAATTGCTAAGGACGGATGACAATAGCAACGATAGCAACCATAAAATGGAAGGCAGGAAAATGTGGAAATTAGCATAAGTGCGGGATACAGTAAGACGTGTTGTGCGTATGCAATTTTTGGATTGCCGACTTGTTCGTGACGTCATAGCGCTGATAAGAGATATAAAGGATTTGATGCGTATTGGCCATTGTTGTTCAAACGCAAAGTTGAAAGGGAAAGAATCAATTGACGAACTTGCAATTTTCAGTGTGTCTTTCCGACATCACCTAGATGATTTTACGCGTGGCCGTATTATTGGCAAGATTGAAGAAGGGCGAAAAATAACAGATGTTGCCAGGGAGTTCGACGTCGGCCACAGTGTTGTTTCAAGGCTTTGGAAATCATTTCAAACAAATGGAGAGTGTAGCAAACGTCACGGGGAGGTCGTGTTCGCAGTACGACACCTGCAGAAGATCGGTACATAGTGCTATCAACAAAAAGGTGCAGCACAGCTAGTGAGGTAGCAAATCAGTTTATGGCTGCTACTGGCAAGCGGATCTCCCGAAAAACTGTCGCCAGACGTTTGCATGAAGGAGGACTATACGCCCGCCGTCCTGTTGTGTACATCCCATTGTCCAGACGTCACCGTACCGCCCGTTTGCAATGGTGCCATCAACATCGCAGTTGGACTGATAACGACTGGTCTGCTGTCCTCTTCTCAGATGAGAGTAGATACAGTCTATCGTCTGATTGTCGAAGACAACTGATCTGGCGTGATAGTGGTACTGCATATTGTCCAGCAAACATACAGGAAGGGGACCGATATCCGACATGTGTCATGGTATGGGCTGGCATCATGATCAATGGCCGTACCTCCCTCTATGTGCTTCCAACTGGGACTATGACTGGCCAGTGATACATTAATGATGTTCTGCTACCTCATGTTCGCATTTTCCGTGGTGCTGTCGGTGATAGATTCATTTTCATGGACGACAACGCAACATGTCATCGAACAGTCGCTGTCCAGGAGTGTCTTGAGAGCGAGGATATTCAACGCCTCGTATGGCCAGCACGTTCTCCAGATCTAAATCCCATTGAAAATGTGTGGGATGCTTTGGGGAGGAGTCTTGCTGGTCACCAATGCCCTCCAATAAACAAAGATACCCTCATCCTTGCACTGACAGAGGAATGGGATAAATTGCCCCAACAGCTGCTTGATAATGTTGTGCAAAGCATGACACGACGTGTGGAATCTTGCATCGCCCTCCATGGTGGCCATATCCCGTATTGACATATGACGCCGGAACGCCTGCCGACGGTAATTGCATTTTCTTCACGTTTACGTATTCTGCACAAAATGGCCTGTTTGTCCCTTGAACACGTTCCAAAGCCTTCTGGATTTCAGAGCACAATAAATTGTCTTTCTTGTAATGTCCTGGCATTCTGACATTATTTTATTTCACTTGGCATCCAACCACACTAACTTTTTTATGCGCTATATAGCCGTTTATGATCCGTCCTTAGCAATTGTCCAGCAGTGTAGTTTTCTAATCACGCTCAGTTAAATTGCTTTGATCACTGATTAATGAATGCAGTTGTACACAGCCCTTGGATTTAAGGTTTTCCCGTATTCTCTTTCATTTCACGTTGCACATTTTTGTGCATACTTTGTTTGCTGGCGAGTACAAATTTAAAACGTAGCTACAGCGTCAATATTATGTTGAACATTCTTTGCCTAAATAAAATGTAATGCAAATACTTGCTCCCATGACTATGTTTAAGAAATAACAATCCCTTTGGTCCTTTGAAAAAAGTTCCAAATATTTCACCTTTCCTTACCCTTAAATTTCTAATGAAAGCATTATTTCAAAATAATTAAATATAAATAGTATTTTATGTATTGATTTTGTGGTTTATGAAAGCATTTCAAGAGTAATAATGTCACATACCTATGTATTTTTTAGTTTTATGTTGTTTTCTATTCTGTAATTTGCTTCAATAATTGTACTAAAGCCAAAGTAAAAGAATAAATTTTTCTCAAAATCAGTGTAGTATACTGTATATAAAAGTTAAGTAGATATTAAACCTGGTCTTATTTTCAGTGACAGTTTTGTTATTTCAGTATTTATCTGTGATTCTAAGTTTCTGATTAGCTGCAGCGGACATCATTTTTAACATTCTGTATGACGTTTGCCCAAGCATGTAGAAAGTTGTTTTCTGTAGGTTACAGGTTGAACAAACTTATGGTTTCACTATATTTTAAATAAAAGCGTTTGAATCGTATATCCTGGAAAAAAATCCAAAAGTCCTGGAATTTTGTGATTGAAAAAGTGTATGAACCATGGGTAGGGGTGGGTGTGACAAAGTACTCTTCATGAATATCAGTTCATGTGAACAGTAGTACATTCTAGAAAATTGGAGTTTTGCTGGGGACAGGAGCAATTTTCTTCCCAGCAATGCAAATTTATCCTAGAAATGCTCGCCTTTCTCTGATAATACTGTTTAGAACACACTCTTTAAATAACATTCAACTAAACTCAGGTGACCAGATTTTTGAGAATGGAATTGAGAACAGAACGACATGTCCTCAGTTTCAATGCAAAATTGAGGACAATTTTTTTTTTCAAAATAAAGACCTAATGGGGGACAATGTGGTAAAGCTGAATATTAGCAAAGAATATTATGAACTGTACCATAATTGTCCAGTTTCATGGTAAAACATATGATGAATCTGAAGGTAACTTTGATGTGAAATAAGTATAAAACTGCAATACAGCAAAATATTACTTCTGATAAATTTTAAATGCATTATATTACTTGAATATTATTATATATAATAAATATAGCCTGTATACACTGGTGTGCAAAAATTAAGGACGGGTTTTCGAATGTAACGTCGTGCAGAAGTACTCCACATCGACTCAGATCATACCATAAGATCCCCAAGATGTAAGAATATGGAACAAGTGAGCAAAACCATCCAAACAAGGAATCCAAAGGATACAAAGGCACTTTATTGAAAAGGTAGCTTCGAGCACAACTGGACAGAAAACAGAAACGTCCATGTGACAGGCAGCTGCGAAGAAAAATCCAGTTTTTAGTAGGGGATATGATCACCCCTGACTGCGTTGCAGGATTTACAACGTCTGTCCATGCTGAGGACGAGGTTGTCAAGGAGCTGTTGAGGCATCGCGGCCCATTCCTCTTGTAGAGCCAATCGTAGCTGCGGAATTGTTGCTGGCGGCTGGTGACGTGCTGCCAAGCGTCTCCCGAGAAGGTCCCACAGGAGTTCGATTGGATTTATGTCTTGGTACCTTGCGGGCCATTCCATGCGTTGAATATCTTCACTCTCCAACAGCCACTGTACGATGAGGTGTAGCGTTGTCGTCCATGAAGAGGAACCCAGGAGACCCACAGCACCTCTAAACAGACGCACTTGAGGCAGGAGAATCTTGGTACAATAGCTGACACCAGTGACTGAACCTCCTTGGAAGATGTGGAGATCAGTACAGCTACCAAGCATGATGCCATCCCAAACGAGAACTCAGCCACCTCCAAACCGGTCCCTTTCGATGATGTTGGAGGTGTGATTGCGTGTTCCCTGCTCTCTCTCCAGATGTGTATACTTCCAGAATCGCTCGTCAGACTAAATCTGCTCTCATCCATAAAGAGAATTTGGCCCCATTGCTGATGTGTCCAGTTCTTGTGTTTCTGGCACCACAGAAACCGCCGTCTCCGATGAGCAGGCGTTAATGGCACACACCGTACTGGTCGTCGTGCAAATAGACCACCTTTGTGCAGCCTCCTGGACAGGGTAAAACGCGATAACGGATGTCGAGTTGTCTGCTGCATGTGCCTTGCGATTTCTCCCGCTGTCTGCCATCTGTCTCTTCTCGCCTGTAGGACAATATACCGGTCGTCCGCCACCGTGGTTGCTCGTGGACGACCACTGCTAAACTCTCGGACAGCTGTTCCTGTCATTTGAAAAGCTCTCCAAACTCGTGAAACGATGCTGTGAACGATCCCGAACTCCTCGGCCACACTAGTCACACTTCGACCTTCTTCCAACTTCCCAATGACACAACCTCGGGTAAAGTCATCCAGATGTCGTCTACTGGATTGCCTGTTGGCCATATCGCACGGTGGCAGGAACTCGACGTCGTTCAAACCGATGTACACCGTGCAATAGCTTTCACCGAATTGCTGAGCGTACACCGCCCATGCGCTTTATACCCTTCCGACCCCCCCATCATGCTGCATATATGAGCATGCCCTACCGTACCGGACCCTAGTCTATCTCCTGAGTGGTCTTTCGGTCCGTTCTGCCTGCTCGTTCCGCTGTTATGCTAATTTCTCCTCCTCATCTTTAATTTTTGCACACCAGTGTATAATATTATATCGTGCAATATTATATGAATATCATGTCATGCAGAATATTCTGATAAAATTTAAATGTTACTGAGATGGGACAGCACGTAAAAACAAAGCTGCATTTTGATTTTGTACTGAAATTTCATTGTGATTCTGTACAAGAAAAAATATCTGAAACCAGAAAATTACTATTCACTGAGCAGGCAGGAATATTCTACTCAGTGTATAGTAATTTTAAAAAATTACTATTTTATCATATTACTATACACTGTTCACACAGATGAGTGATTGAAGTAGAATTCTCTGTGTGTGTGTGTGGGGGGGGGTCTGAAACTAGCATTCTTCAGCAATTTCATAAAATTTACTATACACAAGAACGAATATTCCAAATCCAATAACGCTGCTTGAAGAAACAGTTTAATGGAAATAATGTACTGAACAAAAGTTGTAAAACTTAATGGAAACTGCTTTATGCAACCAAATTTGGCCTCAATTACTTATTTAATTGCAGGTTAAGTGGAAGCTGAAAAAAGTGATTCATTCCCCATTCTAAAAATATTTTAGTTAAATTCATTTAAAACAGAAACGAAATAACACCACTATTATTGAGATGGCCTTGTTCGATGCTTCGGCATGTCTGCCATTAATTAGCATGATTTCTGGCTCAATTTAAGGAAAAATTTATCCACCTCAGGAAATAGTTCCATACCTTCATGAGTCCATTTTTTTTTTGTGATTAAAATAAATTAATGCTAAATTTCATTTTCATAGATTCAATTGAGTTTTATGCCCTATGTTCAGCAATTTTTTTCCTATTTTGATTATTTAAAAAAAATAAAAAATTGAGGACACAAGAAATTGAGTACATCTGATGTCCTCCATCAGTTTTATGAAATTGATTATGAAGCATGAAACTTGAAGACTGTCCCCAGAAAATGAGGATGTCTGGTCACCTTATACTAAACACATTCACTTCTGGAGATCCAAAAACAGTTTTTAAAAGCATTTCTGAGAAGCTCAAAAGACAAATTTGATTTTTCAAAGCTGAAAAAGATGATTCTAATAATTGACTTCATGGCTTCCTCTTATTACTTGCACTCTTCAGAAACAATTCCACACACCATAACTATAAGTTTTCAGAAAACTTGTCAAAAGCAATCATTTCCATTAAATCCGATAAACTCAGGTATTAGAGACAAACAAATGTGAAAAAAATTGTATCAAGTGTGTACAATGAACAATTATGTGTAAGAAACTGAGCAAATTGAGCAATGGTCTTGCTGAGGTCAGCAGTTTCACCTCAGAGCAAAATTCAGGGAAATTTGAGGAATCAAAGTAGAATTTAGCTGGGGGAGAACATCCTAGAAAGTTTCTAATGTTTTGATTGTGAACAGACCCCAAATTGGATTTTGACAGGTGAGTTATAAAAAGATCTTATAAAATATGTTGATGATTCAGGTTTTGCTCTACACCAACTGAAATGTTACTCTACACCAACAGTTTTAGATGTCTTTGAGTTAACATTTAAACAAACTTCAGGAGGATCATACCAACAAATCTGGCACACCTTGAAATACTATGTGTAGAAAGGAAGCACTACTTTGCCTAAAAATATTTTTTATATTTATGTAAGATCACTTTTATCTGGCAGATTTGAACATTTCTTATGTAAGATCACTTTCATCTGGCAGATTAGAGAACAGCAATGGAATATGTATCCTTTTTAAGCAAACTAGTGTTTCATTTCTGCACAGTGTTCCAAGGTATGCCAAATTTTTGGTATGATCCCCCTAAAGTTTATTTACATGTTAGCTCAAAGAGATCTAAAACTGTTGGTGTAAGGTAATATTTTATTTCTCCCATTCATTTTCTGTGATTTTATAAAAAGTACATGTGTTATACTGATCTTTTTCCTGGGAAATATCGGAGAGCTTTTAAAAGTCTTCATATTTTACATAAATTAGAACACTTAAATTAGAAGTTTCTAACAAATCCTCATCTCTGCAAGTTAAGCATACAGTTTGAAACTGTCGGCAGCATGTTGCTGGGATGGGATACTAGTGATAGGTCGGTACTTCCTTACTCATTACAATGTAAACTAGTACAGAAGATCGGTACTTTCACATTTCAGTCGTTACTCGTTACTTTTTCTATCTCGGGACAAGTACCGATTTGCAGCAGTCGTTCCTTGGACCTGGTTGCATCGGTACATCCGTAACCGTTACAATGTAATGAGTACAGAAGATCGGTACTTTCCTACTTCGTTACTCATTACATTTTCTTTCTCGGAACAAGTACCCATTTACAGAAGTCGTTCCTTGGACCTGGTTAGAGAAGTCATTACTGTTTCTTTCTCGGGACAAGTACCAATTCACATTCTCATTTTTAACGCTAAAATTATCGTTCCTTTTTTTTTTTTTGAGTGATTATTGACAAAACTATGCAATCAATTGATTCCAAATTAGATACATCTATTTATTATCTTTTCAGGTATTTACAAAACAATTTTTAATAAGTTTCATGAAGAATCACACCCGCAAATCCCCTCGACCATGACACTGCGCGAAGATCCACTGTTGCTGGTTGGCATGATTTTTCCACTCCAGGTGATCTGAAACAAAACACTCGAACGGCGTTTTACTCTATGCACAAGTAGTTATCGTTTGATGAACCAGAAAAAAAAATATGTTTGAGGAAATGGTGACTTGTCAAACTCAAATTATCAATTTAGCTAAAAGAATTGACAATGTTTTTAGCTATTTAAAAAATATATACATAACGAATCGCGTTTCTGGTTCATCAAACTGTAAAAGGATGTTCGCTGAGCATGCAGTTTTACATTTGAAGTCGATCGGTGCAATAGTTTTTGAGATATGATGCCAACCATTCGCGAAAAAGCTGTTTCGAGAAAAACGCATTTAAAGTTTCAAGTACAGTTTACAGAGGTATATCGTGTGCTTACAGCATTTTTCTGCTAATCTGCTATACCAGAGCCATACAGTGTTCCTTGCTCTACTTCGTAGAACTCGTTTAGAGACATTTGCTCGCTTCTACGCCTTGTACGAGCCTCTTTTGTAGCCTTGAGGCTGCGTCTCGACGATATCTGCTGACGCTGTTGGTCCCGCGCGTTGGCAAATAACTTTGTTTGCTCACCAATAACAATTCCTATTTATAACGAGGAACAGTACACCAATTAAGTAGTAAATAGTAATACTGTACTAGTGATCCAATTTATTGGCGTAGGAAATAAACACATAAGCGTTTCCTAGCTTTCGCACATCAACCAGATGGCTGTTACAAGGAAGTTTCTGTCTAACTTCCTTGAAAAAGCCATCTGGTTGATGTGCGAAAGCTTGGAAACGCTTGCGTGTTTATTTCCTACGCCAATAAATCGGATCACTAGTACAGTGTTACCATTTACTAACAATTCCTATTGTTGTCACCATTTTCAGAACGGCAGAAAAACCTTCATTAAAAATGCCTGCTGCTACATAAGCTGTCGTTTCGATGGTTGTTTGGGCGCGAACCACCAAACAGTAGAATTGAAAGTTTCGTTGCCGCCCCGGTGGCGCAGTGATCTAAGCAATGGCCTCTGATCATTCGTCCGTAAGGGGTCCGGGTTCGAATCCCGGTGAGGCATGGATGTTGTGTTTGTCTTACGGCACTGGCTCTCTCCCTTCCCTGGAACTAGTGACTCTAAATTAGGGACGGGCGACTGACTGCTTATAGCCCATTGAGTTGCTCACGGTGGTCGTTAAAACTAAAAAAAACACTTTTTGTTGTTGTTCTGAGTGTCACCACCCAAACACGACGTCTTCATAAAGACGTCGTAAATGCTATATAGCATTTACGACGTCTTTATGAAGTGGCGGTTTGTGATTGAATTCGTCCAGAGTTTTCTTAGCTTCGGCTTTCTCTGTGTCCCCACTGGACAATAATAGATTGTAATTTGGCCAATTTTGTGAATTTCGACATGAAATTTAGTATACATATTCTTAAGACTTGAACTAATAAAATAACTTAAAAAAATGAGAACCCCCTAAAGCATGAGGCACCCAAAGTGATGCGATTTTTCGCATGTTTAGCCGTTTTTTAAAAATGTGCAGCATAGTTGTATGCGAAAGGTTACTCTCGTCAGTGAGCTCACGAATTGTCCACCGTCCATCATTCTCCAACAATGCAGACAAAGCGAGCACTTCAGTTTCGCTCACCTTGGGATGCCCGTGCCCAGAAGCATAAATCAGATTTCTCCGCCATTTTTTGAAGGCTGCCACTCACCTTGCTACTGTTCTATACGGTAAACCAGATACCCCACGAGCTTACTGTAGTCCTTCATAACATTCCTTCACGGTACGACATCTAGCAACTTCCATTTTTAGCCAACAACTCTGCTCGAACTTTGCAAACCTGGCTTTAGACTGCTTACCGATTACGAGGTGTGTTTGTAACGGTACAGCGCATATTACGTTCGGGAGAGGATTCAACCATTTTACCCAGAGGTACTTCGGGAAAGCACATTACATAAAGGATACCCGCTAGATTGTCTTGGATGACTCCCGAAGGTGCATCGGCAGAAAAGGCTTACATTTGCACGGCAGTGTCTGCATTGAATCTCCGCTGATTAGCAAAGGATTGCCTTCTCCGATGAGTCACGTTTCCTGCTTCATCGAACGGATAGACGTCGGTGCATAGGGCAAGAAACGTCGGATTCTCGCTAAATAATTTCCAACCTCTATAAATGGCTTTAAAATTGGAAGCTGGAAAATACACTGATGAGTCACATTATTGTGACCACCAGCTAATATCCAGAGTAACCGTCGTGTGCAGCGCGGACAGCACTAGGAGTGACTCAGTAAGGTTCTGAAAGGTGTTCACAGATATGTGGAGCTATGCTGACTGCAGTGCATCTGGAAGGTGCGTGGTGGAGGATCCATAGAACGAACACCACGATCGAGGTGATCCCACGCATACTCAATTGGGTTTAACTCTGAGGAATTAGGGCACAGGGAAGTACTTTGATGTCTTCATCGTGCTCCTCCAATCACTCTCGCACATTTCCAGCTGTGGGACACGTCGCATTGTTGTGTGGAAGATCTCATCCGCCCCAGGAAAGACAATCGGCATGTATAGGTGTACATGGTCCGCAAGGATGGATTCATAACAAATTCGGTCCATTGTGCCTTCCACAGGTATGAGTGGACCCAGAGAATGCCACGAAAAATTCCACAGACCGTAACGCTGCCCCTACCAGCTTGTGTTCTTCCAGCAATGGTTGAAGAGTGTTTGTTCTCCGATGTTTCTCGCCCTATGGACCGACGTCTATCCGTTCGATGAAGCAGGAAACGTGACTCATCGGAGAAGGCAATCCTTTGCTAATCAGCGGAGATTCAATGCCGATACTGCCGTGCAAATGTAAGCCTTTTGTGCCGATGCACCTTCGTCAGCATAGGTGCAGTGACCATCCGTTTGCATTAAAGCCCCATACGGAGCAAGGTTTGCTGAACTATCGTTTTAGACGCACTTCCGGTAGCCCCCTGGTTCATTCTGCCAGTGAGTTGCTCCACTGCAGCGTGTCGATCGGCCCTCATGCACCTTCGAAGCCGACCTTCACTTCTCACATTAATGGCACGTGGTGCTCCGCAGTTTCCACTCGCTTAATTGCAATGGTGTCATTTCTCCAATCACGATACACTTTAACCACAGCAGCACGCGAACAGTTCACAAACTGCGCTGTTTCAGAAATACAGCCAATCTTGTCCCGAAAGCCGATATCCCATTTTGCAGATCTGATAATTCGCTCCTTTTATCCATGACAGCAATGAGTGATATGTTTTCAGAATATATACCCTCCAAGCAGCTAACGACACGTGCCTTCTGTCATTGGCTACGCGCTGTTGACGTCAAAAGTAGGAGGTGATCACAATAATGTAGGTCGACTGTGTATATTTTTCGGACAATAATTGTGAAGTCACATATCCAATGAATTTTAGAAATAAAGCACTTATCACTAGTTTCATGGTTTTTATTAGCTTTTTCGTTAAGATTTTTCAAAGAAACGCAGTCGTTTGGAAATTTGAGATATTGTTTTAACTCTTTGAAATGTACTTCACACAAGGAGGTTTGAATGAGAAGATGGAGCAAGGGTCCGCCATTCGTTTTCTGTAATCAAAATGAAACCAGGGAAACATCAAAATCATGAAGCCACAAGCTCTGCTGCCATGTGTCGGTAAGACGATTGAGATCAGATTCGCACCGAGTTGTAAGAATAGGGCTGCCGTTAATCAAGTTTTCCTCTCGGTATTTCAATATGTGGATCAGTGAAACAAAATGCTGTTACTTGGTGACATGTAATAAACGTTTAAGGTTCGAAATGTTAAGTGTTTACTGATGTTTTTATACATCAGACGTGTTTTGGATGTCTACTGTTCTTAGGTCATCAGACATACATACATTAGACTTGAGAATATTTGTTCTTCATGCCTGTTCAGTTTATGGGTTATACGTTTGCAAAATCAGCTCTTTCCTCCGAACATATGAACTGCACTGCTTACAAGGAAACGGACATGTGGTTGTCGCTGATTGTAAAACCAAAGTATGTTGTTTAGATAGAGGATCATAAGATATGTTTATATCCAAACTTTGAGCTGCTATGGAAAACAGGGGGAGCCACTAGAGCTTTGTTCATGAGCATTATATTAAGTAATGTATGTACACTGAAGTGCCAGAAAAACTGGTACAGAGGAGCTTATGCAAAATACATAGCAACGTCACCTATGCGCGTACTCGGTTGCATTCGCCAGTTCGTGTATAAAGCGATAGACATCCTTGCCAGCTGTCAGAGCTGTTTTCGGCATGAGAATGACAAGTAGTAACGATTTAAGCGATTATCAACGCGGTGTCATAGTTGGCGTTCGTGAGATGGGCCATAGTATACTACACTGCCGGACAATTGCTAAGGACGGGTGACAATAGCAACGATAGCAACCATAAAATGGAAGGCAGGAAAATGTGGAAATTAGCATAAGTGCGGGATACAGCAAGACGTGTTGTGCGTATGCAAATTTTGGATTGCCGAACTTGTTCGTGACGTCATAGCGCTGATAAAAGATATAAAGGATTTGACGCGTATTGACCGTTGTTGTTCAAACGCAAAGTTGAAAGGGAAAGAATCAATTGACGAACTTGCAAGTTTCAGTATGTCTTCCCGACATCACCTAGATGATTTTACGTGTGGCCGTATTATTGGCAAGATTGAAGAAGGGCGAAAAATAACAGATGTTGCCAGGGAGTTCGACGTCAGCCACAGTGTTGTTTCAAGGCTTTGGAAATCATTTCAAACAAATGGAGAGTGTAGCAAACGTCACGGGGGAGGTCATGTTCGCAGTACGACACCTGCAGAAGATCGGTACATAGTGCTATCAACAAAAAGACACCTGCGCAGCACAGCTAGTGAGGTAGCAAATCAGTTTATGGCTGCTACTGTCAAGCGGATCTCCCGAAAAACTGTCGCCAGACGTTTGCATGAAGGAGGACTATACGCCCGCCGTTCTGTTGGGTGCATCCCATTGTCCAGACGTCACCGTACCGCCCGTTTGCAATGGTGCCATCAACATCGCAATTGGACTGATAACGACTGGTCTGCTGTCCTCTTCTCAGATGAGAGTAGATACAGTCTATCGTCTGATTGTCGACGACAACTGATCTGGCGTGATAGTGGTACTGCATATTGTCCAGCAAACATACAGGAAAGGGACCGATATCCGACATGTAGTGTCATGGTATGGGCTGGCATCATGATCAATGGCCGTACGTCCCTCTATGTGCTTCCAACTGGGACTATGACTGGCCAACGATACATTAATGATGTTCTGCTACCTCATGTTCGCATGTTCCGTGGTGCTGTCGGTGATAGATTCATTTTCATGGACGACAACGCAGCATGTCATCGAACAGTCGCTGTCCAGGAGTGTCTTGAGAGCGAGGATATTCAACGCCTCGTATGGCCAGCACGTCCTCCAGATCTGAATTCCATTGAAAATGTGTGGGATGCTTTGGGGTGGAGTCTTGCTGGTCGCCAATGCCCTCCAATAAACAAGGACACCCTCATCCGTGCACTGACACAGGAATGGGATAAATTACCCCAACAGCTGCTTGATAATGTTGTGCAAAGCATGACACGACGTGTGGAATCTTGCATCGCCCTCCATGGTGGCCATATCCCGTATTGACATCTTACGCCGGAACGCCTGCGGACGGTAATTGCATTTTTTTCACGTTTACGTATTCTGCACAAAATGGCCTGTTTGTCCCTTGAACACGTTCCAAAGCCTTCTGGATTTCAAAGCACAATAAATTGTCTTTCTTGTAATGTCCTGGCATTCTGACATTATTTTATTTCACTTGGTATCCAACCACACTTGCTTTTTTATGCGCTATATATCCGTTTATGGTCCGTCCTTAGCAATTGTCCAGCAGTGTATCTACCAACAAGTAATTGGGCACCTGTGATAGCAAAGGAAAACGAAGTTTATTCACCATCAATAGTTGGTGGAGCCTCCACGAGCGGCGATTTCAGCTGCGACCCTCCGGGGCATACTCTCAACCAGGCTTTGTACAACGGCTAGCGGTATTTTCTTCCACTCGGCTTGGAGAAGACAGGTCAGTTCCTTCACCGATTTCGGACGGTGGGGGAGCCCCTTAAGTCGACGCTCCAACTCGTCCCAGAGGTGCTCGATAGGGTTAAGGTCCGGGCTCTGTGCAGGCCAGTCCATTCGATTAACCCCATTGTCACCACACCAAGCCATGGTGGACCTCGCAACATGACAGGTGACATTGTCATCTTGAAAGTAATATGGGTTCACCCCGTAAAACTGCCACAACGTAGGAAGCGCATGGTCATCCAAAATGGTGCAATAGGTCTCGGCGTTGAGTCTACCAGGAATTGCGACCTAGGGTCCCATGCCATACCAAAAGAAACACCCCCATAGCATAATTCCACCGCCGCCGAAATTCACAGTTGGCACAATACATTCCGGCAGGAGGCGTTCTCCAGGCAGACGCCAAACCCAGACCCTGCCATCCGAACGGTAGAAGGTGAACCTTGATTCGTCGCTCCAGAGAACCTGTTTCCACTGTTCAACGGTCCACTGTCGACGTTCTTTGCACCACGTTAGCCGAGCAGCGCTATTGGACTTGGTGATCAAAGGCTTGTGGGCGGCAGTACGTCCATGATAACTGAGCAGATGGGCTTCCTTACGGATGGTATTCATCGAAAGAACACTCCCGGATGCCTGTTTAAACTCCTCGCCGATGTGGCCCATCGATTTGGTGCGGTTCTTCCGAATTTCTCTGGCCAGCACCCGTCGGTCTCTAACTCGCAGTTTTGTGGGTCTGCCGGGTCGGGGCACATTCAGACAGTCACCTCTCATCTTCCACTTGCCAATCACGTAGGCTACTGTCGATTTTGGGTACTTCAACTAGCTGGATATGTCACGTATGGATCGACCATTTCTGTGATACCTGACGATTACACCTTTCTCGAAACCAGAGAGCTCCGAACTGCGTGGCATCTTGCATGCGACTGATTGCGTTGTTGTTTCTTACACGATATTTAACGACGGAGGCCGTGACGTGTATCAGGACCGCAGATATCGTCGATTGCAGGGGTGTCCAATTACTTGTTGGTAGATAGTGTATTTCGGAGGTAGAAACGAAGTTCGGATTTTCACGGACGACCATTGCAAGGGTGTACAGTGACTACAAGAATTCCGGCTAAAACCTCCAACCTACGATACTAGTGTGGCCGTAAAAAGACATTGGGTGAACGTGACCATCGTCGGCTGTCGAGAATCGTTTCACGCGATAGGCGTGCAACACTCTCGCAGGTATCATCGGAATTAAATGCTGGAGCTTCAACAAGCATCAGCGTCCGGACCGTGCAACGTACCCTGCACGATATGGGCTTTGGGAGCCGACGCCCAACTCGAGTCCCCTTGATGGGTGCACGACACAAAGCTAGGCGCCTCGCTTTGGCACGGCAATACCGCCACTGGACACTTGATGACTGGAAACCAGTAGCCTGGTCTGACGAGTTGCGTGTCCCACTGTATCGGGCAGATGGAAGAATTCGTGTGTGGCGCAAAACCCCATGAAGCTATGGATCCTACCTGTCAACAGGAAATTGTACCGGCTGGTGGGGAGTCCGTAATGGTACGGGGTGTGTTTAGCTGGACTTCACTGTAACTCCTGGAACGTCTACAAACGTCTGTGACCGACCAACGCTATGTGCGCATCCTTTCTGACGAGGTACACCCGTTCATGTCCTGCATTCATGCTGATGGGTTGTGCCTGTTCCAATAGGACAATGCACCTCCACACAAGTGTCGGGATGCCACATTATGGTTAAAGGAGCATTCATCTGAGTTTGGGGTGTTGCCATTCCCATCCAAGTCCCCGGATCTGAACGTGATAGAACACATTTGGGATGCCATGCAACGCGCTATCGAACACAGGAATCCGAGACCTCGGAATACACCCGAATTGTGGAACGCTCTGCAGGAAGTATGGTATGCATTGCCTACAGCATATTTCCAGAAGTTAGTGGAGTCCGTGCCCCGTCGTATTTCTGCAGTCCTGCGCTCCCGTGGGGGACCTACCAAGTATTAGACTGGTGTACCAGTTTTTCTGGCACTTCAGTGTATATTATGAAGGTTACATTAGAACTTCTTACTGTTATTTTCTCTGGATACTTCCAAACGCTTCTCCAGTATTGTTTTGAATCGTGCCTAATTCAGTAATGTGGTAGAGAAGACTGCGAGGAAACAGCATGCATGAAATGTGCTCATTGTGAGAACTACTTTTATTTGGATCATTCCATAATTAAAGATCTTTATATTTTTGTCGTACATGAAAGGTGAGTGCAATACCAGGGGTATATCCATTACTGAACACGCTATACCAGGGGTTCCCAAACTTTTTGAGACCGCGCCGTCCTTCAAAGTCATGTTATCCGCGCGACGCCCCTGTACCCAAAATAAAAAAATAAAAATGCTTAAATTCAAGTTGGTGGTATTTTTTAAAAATAAAATAGTCATTTACATTACTTGCTTGTATTCATGCAGATTATACACAGATTAATTACACTCTGAGAATGTTCTACGTTCTTAACAACAGTGCACGTGAAACCGAAATTCAAGTACGTGTCATCATAATTTCTCGACTTGTTCCTTCTCACCTGTTTAGAACTACTTGCAACTTCTCTGCACCACGTTTTTTATTAAAAAACTTCTCCATTATCATAAACCAACACATACTCAAATAGAAATAAATACGTTCACAGTTAATAAAACACAGCGGCTCAGTTATAACGAATGTTTATACACGCTACATACTGTATGTATCGAATGAAGACTGCGTAGTAAACTAAGCGCCCAACAGTGCGGCAGCAGAACGTTATCGCTTCACCTTGCCTGGCTCAGTCCATTTTCCGACTGCAAGGAAAGCAAGATCCGTACGACGCCAAGCCAAGTTTTCAAAGAGCATTCCAGTCTGGAACTCAGATGAAGGGAGCGCTTTCACAAAAAGAAAAATTATGTGTTTTCTTTTTTTTTTTAACATTCTTTCTTACAATTCATTCTCTAAAATAAGTACATGTCTTGAAAATTTGTATGTTGCGTTTCACTATAAAAAAATTATAAGCTTTAGTGTTTCCTTATAGTCGCGACGCCCCGGACCAAGACCGGCGAGCGCCCATAGATTCTTCATTGCTCTTGCGTCGCCGGTCTTGTCCGCATAGATTGGGAACCTCTGCGCTATACTACAATATATATCAATTCATGAATACTTTGTAATGATTACCAGTTGCTTAAAACCTTAAAACAACAAAAACCATTCCAATACGGGCTGCAAGAGAAATGAAGTATCCATGAATATTGTTTCTGCCAGTGTTCTTTGATGTCCTATAACTTCATTTACACTGAAGAGCAATTGAATTAAAGACACCTGTCTAGTAACGTGTAGCACCACCTTTCGCCCGGATGACGGCGGCGATTCGTCTCGGCATGGACTCGACAAGACACCGGAAGTGTTGGGAAGCCATACGGATCAACGACCCCTGAACAAGCTCCCACAGTTCACGAAGATTTGATGGAGGGTCACAGCCTCGAACATCTCTCTCGATGGCACCCCAGATGTGCTCGATGGGATTGAGGTCAGGGGATCTAACTGGACAAGGAAGGAGGTCACGTCGGTGGAGTGTTCATCCAACCATTCGGATACAATTCGGGAGCGATGGCACGGTGCATTGCCTTGTTGCAGGATGGTCCCCAGTGGCATGTTGAAGACGCACAAACGGGAGCAAATGGTCGTCCAAGATATGCCGGTAACGTTGACCTGTGAAGGACGATGTCAGACGTACCAGGGGTCCTATTTCAGTCCACGTAAACAGTCCCCAGACGAGAATGCCACCCCCACCAGCTTGAAGAGTACCCTGCTGGCAAGAAGGATCCATCGCTTCATGTGGTTTGCGCCATACTCGTATCCTGCCACCCACATGTACCAACGTGAATCTCGATTCATCAGTCCAGGCCACATTTTCCCACATGTCTAGGGTACAGTGGTGATGTTCCCGCGCCCATACTAATCTTTGCACCCTGTGATGTGCGGTCAGCAGAAGCACCCTCGTGGGACGATGGCTTCTGTACCCCATAGCGAGGAGATGGTTCTGGATCGTGTGGCTGCTTACACGTTTTTGTGCATAAGCGTTAAATTGCCGAGTGATTTCTTGTACTGTGGCCCGTCTATCCGCTGTTACAATGCGAACTAGCCGACGATGACTCCGCTCATCCACACGCTGTTGTCCACGGCAGTTGGCCCTTGCAGAGATGGTTTTACCGGATTCGATGTACTCACGGTGCACCCGTAACACAGTGGCTCGTGAAAACCCCAGTGCCTGCACGACTTCCGAGATGGAGTGACCCATTCGTCGGGTCCCGACGATTTGCCATTCGTCTTGCCCATACTGCGTCCGACTCTTACTGATTCCTGTCGCATCACTCCTTATATTGTCGGATCGCTGCATACGTCATGTCGTTTCCGTTTACAGGGCCGCCCACAGCGTCACATTTGCATAACGCCAGCTGTGCGATAACGCCAGTTGTCTTCAGTGTATATTCCATAGCACCTAAAAGTTTGTCATTATCCATTACCCCTTCAGTACTGTCGAATGATGTAACAAGCACTGTGCATCTCGCGACAACGGTCCGGAGCGTTCCCTTGTTAGTACGAAAAATGCGGATAGTAATAGAAAATCAAGACATTTCGTAATTTTTACAAAGAAAACTTCGTTTAAATGTTAATAGGAAGTGATTAACATAGATAGTACCAAACAAAAGTTCGTGAATAAATTATTGTAGATAATTTTTCGAGGGGAAGGTTATGCTAAGCAGTGCCACCTTAACACTTTTAGGGGTTTGGGCCGTCATATTTTTCGGGGTTCCTCATCTTGTACATACAGAACATATACCGGGTGCGCCATATAAAAGAGGCCCCGTGGTCAGACGTTGTTAGGCGGGTTTCCAGTTAAAACCACTTTGAACTGGTTTCTGCGTGTACAGCTGCAAAGGAATTCTCCGGAGTGGTTAGTCACAGCCAGAGCACTGTAGGTACGCGGTCATAAGTGTAAGTGATGAGAGAACAAAGGCAACGGAAATGGTTTTAAGTACGGAACAGCGGATTTTTATTGTGGAACAGTATTTCAGAAATAACTCATACAAGGTTCTAAATGAGCTCTTTACGGAAAAATTTCCACATTGTGCAGCACCGGCGAAATTAGTGGTACAGAAGTTAATGCGGAAATTTCGTGAAACCGGCACGGTGTGCAACAGGAAAAGAAGCAAACCCAAGGCAATTCGTACTGAAGACAACATCAAGGATGTGTGCACAATGATGTTACAAAGCCCTCGGAAGTCGATTCGCTGATTATTATCTGCAACGGGAATATCTGCCACGTCATGCCGACGCATACTTAAAAGGGATTTGCATTTTCGGCCATACAAAGTTACGGCGCTCCAAGAACTTAAAACTCCTGATTCTGCAAAACGGATGCAATATTGTAAGTGGCTTCAGGAGACCATTGTCAGCGGTGAAATGGACCAAACACTTTATTACATGACAGATGAAGCATGGTTTCTTCTGTCCGGGTATGTCAATGCGCAAAACAGCAGGATTTGGACCGACACGAATCCCAGACAGATATTGGAGACTCCTCTAGGGTCGGACTTAGTATAAAGGGGCCGGGTGGCATATTGATGCGAGGGGTCGGGAGCGGCTATTGCCACCCCTGGCAGCCGAAGGCGAATTTTTTTTAAAATTTCAATACGGTTTTTTTGCTACGTTTTAGCGCATTTTAAAATTTTAATTGTTAGATGAAAAAAAGGTATTAATTAGGGCTCGGGGCATACGCAGGTAATCGTTGAATTAAAATTGTAATGATTAAATTATAAATATATAGAACTCGTTACTACGTGTTATCGCACCTGGTTAATTTTATTGAAACTTGAATAATCAATCAACAACAAACAAAGATCTTCGCTCTTTCCACGTTTATAAATGAGTCACGGAAAAATTCTCATTGACCGGAACCGGGAGTCGAACCCAGGGTCTTCCAGTTACGCAACAACTTCGTTAAATTTATCAACAACTTCGTTAAACTTTATCATTCTTATAACTTTATCATGAAACAACATCAAAGTCATTAATAATATCTGTTTCAGTGTTCAATATTACGAATGCTTCTGAGTTCTTGTCCTAACAGCACACGAAGCCTAGTCTTTCTGCGCTTTAAAGCAGAAAATGCCTTTTTACATGTGTAAATGCAACCATCAGCAAAGTGCAATATGCACCATAGAGATTGCAGTATGCACTAATGTGCAAATTATTCTGAGACAACAGCTTGCAAGCACAAGGCACACAATTTCTACAATTATGTTCAGTCGATAAACAAGTCATGACACTCTCATCCTGGTTATTATCCTCAAGTGCATCATCTCCATTCGTCTCCATGTCGATCTCATATTCTCATCCCGTTCATATGTTTCCCCAAGTGTTTGGGACATATCCTCATAATTAGCTGAAAACGATTCAAGTTCCTCTGCCAGCGTATTCCTGTCGATTTTGCTGAAATTAGCAATCGCATGTAGTGTACTCTCAGGAACTCCCTTAGCGACTATGTTTTTAAAGTTTCGTGGACCCAGAAATGCTGCGTCTTTCATGAGGCCTTCGTTGCTGCTAAATTTACCGATGATTTTTACCATCTCTCTCTTCATGACAACTTTGTAAACTTGTATGCAAAACTTTACCTTAGGATCGGTGATTAGCACCGACTCATCTTCGCATAACTCATCAAATTGTTTCCTTTTCTTTGCAATTCTTCGCGAAGGCAACTCGGTTTCCACACTAATTTCCTCTGCCAAAGTAGCGTCAGTTTCAAACTCTTGCTCAAGTTCTAATGCAAACGCCCTTGCTTTCTGAAACACGTGCTCAAATCCTTCTACTTTATTTAATATTGTTTTCCGCAAAGCCCTTTATCAAGTTCCAAGCTTTAAGATAGTCCATTCTCGGAGTCTGTAGGTACTTGCTAACTGGAGTTGTGACGAAAAAAGGTCTTTGAAAACAAATGCGACGATAATGGTTTCAAACTTTAAAAATGAGTCCAGAAGCGATTTTGCTTCGAATGCCGCCTTTGACTCAAATTCCTTGCTGGTAGAGATCGCATGAAGAGTTTTAATCAGCACAACATACCGTGTTTTATCAAGAATAGTATCCAAGGCTTTGTCTTTCGACCACCATCTTGTCTTTCCTATATTTTGGAGGCGTCTCAGCTTCTCTTTCCTATTTGTCATTGCCGCTAGTGTCTCAATCCAGACTGAAGTACGTTTGTAAGATTCATGGATAAAAACGCACACTGAATCTAACAGACCAAATAAATTCCTTGCTTGCACGCAGCTCGCTGTTGATTCAGTTATGACAAGATTAAGGACGTGTGCATAACAATGAGTGAATATTAAGTCCGGCACTTCCTGCTTTAGTATGGCCTGGAGACCCTTGTATATTGCCCAGCCATATTTGCGGGCCGTCAAACGATGAACTAATCATATGTTGCATATTTAGGCCTAAGTCCACCAATTCTGGTTTTATAAGACTGTGGTAACCTGTACCAGTGGCTCTTCTTATAGGCAGCATGCTTATTATCCTTTCACGTACTGTTGCTCCATCATTCACGTATCGTAAGCAAATCGCCACTTGATCTTTTTTTTTTTTGATTGGAGGTTTAACGACCACCGTGAGCAACTCAATGGGCTATAAGCAGTCGCCCGTCCCTAATTTAGGGTCACTGGCTCCAGGGAAGGGAGAGAGCCAGTGCCGTAAGACAAACATAACATCCATGCCTCACCGGGATTCGAACCCGGACCCCTTACGGACGAATGATCAGAGGCCATCGCTTAGACCACTGCGCCACCGGGGCGGCCCACTTGATCTATAGCATCAACTTCCTGACACGAGTCACCCTCAAGACTGAAGGTCTTCGCTTCATTAACTTCTTCCACAATCATTTGCTTCACTTGACGAGCACAACTAGAAATAAGTTTGTTGACTGTTGTTTTGGATAAAAACGTCACCAGCGAACCTCGTCCTTTAGTTTTAGCAGACTGTTTTCTCACTTGACTGTGTGATATTGATTCGGAAACATGGTCCCGCATAACAGAATCGTACTTGGCTAAGAGAAGTACTAAGCTGAGAAAGTTTCCATGGTGTCCACGTGCTTCATCCAAACAGAACGCTGATTCACTTTTACCTCGGTAAGAAAGTCCTTGCTTAGCTATAAACAATATAATGTCAATTATCCTCCTTAGTATCAGACGCCTGTTGGCAATTGCTTCCGAGTTTCTTTGCTTTGCCCGTTGTTCAATATTTTTCTCGCTAGCAACAGGGCTGACAATAGCTGTCGTATGAGACTGACTCGATTCATGCCTCGCAACTTGATCGTTTATATGCTTTTGGGATGGAGTCATTCCGGTTACAAACGGACTTTCAAAATTATCTTCGCAAAGCACATGCGAATTGTGCAGAACAGTTTGTTAAAGCTAAACAGTAAGAAAGCAATTCATGGTTAACAAGTCTGCCATTCGGTAATGTTCGAAAATATATTTTACTTGCATCGAAAGGCAAGCTGTTCTTATCACTTGATATCTGAATAGGATGGCACGATAGAAATCTCAACTTTTCTGATGTGCATGCGTTGCTTCTAGGAGGTGCAAATGCAGCGAGATTTCAGTTTTCGTGGGTTATACTGATAGGCATAGGCTGACTTGCAGTTGCACACGATGTGCTAGACTCTGTCGTCGTTGGTTCCCGTGATGGTTTTGGTAGAACTGGTTCTTGTTCCTTTTAATCATGTCGGTGAGGTTTTGAAGAAGTTGGCGTGGAATCATAATTATTTTGATAAATCTGATTCTGATCCTCGACTAATGTCTCCCGAGCCTCCTCTCCCTCAACTTGCTGTGGTATTTCAGAGACAAACTCTCCGGGTTCAACTTCAGCTGTTCGCCTTAACGGTGACGGTGAAGTTGGTGCAGGAACCACGACCATTCCTGCAGCTTTAAATGCTAACTAGACGAAACCGGTCGGAATCGACGAGTAGTTATTTTCTTTTTTGAAAAGAATAAACTCATATGAAACAACAAATCTAAACTTTATTTGATTGAAAAAATCACTCAACCACTTCAATAAAGAATAGTCCAGGTTCGTGATTTTTTTGTTGACTGAAGGTTTAACGATCACCGTGAGCAACTCAATGGGCTATAAGCAGTAGCCCGTAATATTTTCACTAACAATGGTCGACGAAATGTTTATTTACATCTTTACATAATGGTAAACGTCTTATCTACGTGAATCAACTGGATTGAATGAATTTTAAATCGTATGTATACATCACACAGTCCAACGGCATAACGCAATCAGGTCGCCGAGAAGAGTGTTCGCTGTTTCGATGAGAGCTTTGATATGAATGCCTGCTAGGGTTGCTTTGGGCAACGGTTCTCTCAGAAAAGAAAAGACTTCGGACTATCTCAGTCCCTCCATGGTTCCGCCTTCAACAGCGCGTGAGTGAACCGCACGCTTCTCCCATAGACTTTACATGGGAAATTTGCCGCACCACCATGCCCGAACCGTTGCCCAATTTAATTTTTTCTTCGACCGGCACATCTACATGGTAAGACCTTTATTTTGATACCTCAACCATACCTTTACATTCAGCCGTTCTCTCAAAATAGGACTCACAGTAAAAAAACCTTATATAATTAATATCTAGATTTCTGTTGCATAGGGTGTGATCCAGCACTTTGTAATTCCGCATTCCTTTTCTTCTGTCGTTTTTGAGAACCTGATTTCTGTTTATAAGCCTAAAAAGTAAAAAGGAATATTGTGAATGTAATGTCAATAACAACAGTGATCTAAAACTACAAGCAAAACTCATCAAGCAAACAGATTACAGTGAACAGATGTGCAATTTTGGGTATATTTAGACCCCTGATTCCAAATTTGCTATTAGTTTTACACTCTAACCTACGTATATTATTATTATTTTTTTTTGATTGGAGGTTTAACGACCACCGTGAGCAACTCAATGGGCTATAAGCAGTCGCCCGTCCCTAATTTAGGGTCACTGGTTCCAGGGAAGGGAGAGAGCCAGTGCCGTAAGACAAACACAACATCCATGCCTGACCGGGATTCGAACCCGGACCCCTTACGGACAAATGATCAGAGGCAAGTGCCTTAGACCACTGCGCCACCGGGGCGGCCCTACGTATATTAAATAAGTATATTTAGTATAATATTAACACAATATTATATTATATTTTTAGTTCTTTAGTTCCCTTGGTACTTATTCAGTGTACTGAGGTTAGAGTGCAAGTAATTTTTAAAATCATATTTACTCGTACGAGCTTTTATACGTAATTGGACTGTTTTAAAATGCTTGTATTTAGGCATTTATTTGACATTTCTTTCAAAAATTATGATGCTCCAGGAATAGTTTATAACAGGAAGACAAATTTAACTCATTTTTAAATTTTCCTCTTCACAAATTAATATAAATAAAGCTATGTATCATAAGTTTTGCTTTGTAATCCCGTTTTACGGGAATATCAACACTAAGCTATATTCCAAAAACTAAAGGTACTAAACGAAAATTAAACTGATTTTCGTAATCATCACATGAAACTTATATATTAAAAGGTGTATTTGTTTTCTAATGATTAAAACACATTTTTATTTGTAAACCAGTGTCAGGGCCGGCTGCAGTATAGGGGCAACCGGTGCAATTGTCCTGGGCCCCGCAGTATAAATACATGTATATAATGATTTTATGTCTCGCTCGCTTAGCATATATTTTGAGTTCGTCACTATTCTTTTTGGCAGACAGCCCTTAAAACACTATTTTTACACTGTTTCTCTTCTTAGTTTGCAATTACCCCTTTCAAATACGTAGGTTATCTCCATTCTTCAGACGGATACGATACTGAGATTTCCTCGATGCCCTAAATAAAAAATAGCATTACTGTTATTATTCAGAGATAACTTTAAGTTATCTTTTTTGTCAGGAACTTTTTATATTAGAATCATCACGCAACCTCCCAAGTCCCGTCCCACGGAATAAAATTGTAGATTTCTGTAGATTTCTCTCGAACCTTTCAGTTTACATTTCCACATTATGGTCTCTCTCTCTCTTTTCCCTTTTTGGCGTTTCGTTCTCAAAGCAAATACTTCTTTGATTGAGATAGCTGTTTTCTACGACAGTTTTCTTGTGTAATTAAAGAAAAAAATATCTTCCCTATTACGAAGGCGAAATTTTTTAAAGATGATAGCTTTTTTTTTTTTACTTAACTACTTTAAAATACGAAATTTGTTCTAGGGCCCCGCACTGCAATTTCCCCCCGAGCTGCCCAAGCCCCACAAAAGTATCATTCGATCCTGATCAGTGTAATTGTTATTGCATGGTAAGTTTCAATATGCGGCGTAAAAGCTTATTAGTGTTTGCTCAGAATTTAAAAGTACGATGCTTAAATAGTTTAAAGAATCTTTATTTGACGTTCATTAATTGCTTACTTCCGGAATGATGGTCTACAATTAATAATAAGCCCCATTTTACAAATAAAAACAATAAACGTATTGGTGATTAAAATTTCTCTAAGAATTCGCTATTTCAAACGTGAAACCTAGTAAATACTTAGTTAAAAATTGAATAAAAGTTTTAAAACATAAAAATTTTACATGTAACAATGTTTTTAGAGAAAAAATAATGTAATTGTAAAATAGAAACTTGAGTTCTACAGACACCTGGACATGGTGTACTAATAATTGGACAAGAATAATGAGACATTATTTATACTAAGGCCTGATGTCTTAATAGTAGAACAACAAATACTAAACTCATATTTGCAATGTATTTTCTCATTATTTTTGAAATTAAATACATTGAGTTTGGAAAAAAAGAGCCTACATTTATGAAATTGAATTTAAAAAGCAGTTAATTAATAAATATATGTAAACAAACTTTTTAAGTTACACGGTTTTTTTAAAATGCACTAAAAAGTAAAAAATAAGCTTTTTAGCTGTCACAACATTCTTCGTCATATGTGACTAAAAATAAAATCGTCGGGCGCCCATAAAAGAATAGTATCGGTTAGGAATGCATATTATTTAGTAAAGAGTAATGTTGAATACCCTTTGAAATGAAATTTATCTAAACAATTGTCAGCATACTTATATGTACATATAATATTTTTTAATGCTTTCCCAACCAATACAATTCTTTTATGAGCGCCCCACGATTTTATTTTTAGTCACAGATGACGAAGAATGTTGTGATAGCTAAAAAAATTAGTTACATAGATTTTATTTTTAGTCACATATGGCCAAGAGTGTTGTAATAGCTAAAATAATTATTTTTTACTTTTTAGTGCATTTTAATAAAACCGTGTAACTTAAAAAGTTTTTTTACGTATATTTATTTTAAACTTTTCAGTCTTTTGTGAAATTGTGATTTTGTAATCAAAATCGGCTCGGTAGAAGTGGGTCAAAATTTGGTTTCTGGATTCTACCCAGACAAACAAACAAACAAATAAATATTATACTGTCATCGCAAATACGTATGTGCGCAAAATTAAAAAAAAATCGGCTCGGTAGAAGTGGGTCAAAAATTGATTTCAGGATTTGACCCAGAGATTCCAACCTAAATAAAACCTTATAAAAATAGTAGCATCAATCAGAATTCAGAACTAAAAAAATTGTATGCCTTCGTTTTGATTGACTGCAAAATGCTAATGGCTAGTCGCTTCCAATGCTTTGCAATTTGAGGCTTGTGCTGCCACATGCCACCTGATATCAAAAATGAGATTATATCAGTGGCGGCTCGTGGCAACTGAAACAGGTGGGGCCAGTAGCCGAAGCCCAACAATGAAATATAAAAAATGTCATTATTAGGCCAACTGTTCAGACCCCCGCACCCCCAAGATTCCTTTACTCTGCCTCTGTTTACCCCCTTGACTCACAATAATGCCCAAATCAGGTAGGAATGTGTCAACTATTGTATTGCACACGAAAAAAATTTCCTCAGAATAGAATGCATAACTATTAACAGAAAAATGTTAAAACTCCTTAAATAAAATTTTTACCTTAAAACATATGAGCATTAATTTATGTTGCCGCCCGGTGGCGCAGTGGTCTAAGCGATGGCCTCTGATCATTCGTCCGAAAGGGATCCGGGTTTGAATCCCGGTGAGGCATGGATGTTGTGTTTGTTTTACGGCACTGGCTGTCTCCCTTCCCTAGAACCAGTGACCCTAAATTAGGGACGGGCGACTGCTTATAGCCCATTGAGTTGCTCACGGTGGTCGTTAAACCTCCAATAAAAAAAAAAAAAAACATTTGTATTAGTTGTGCTTTGTGTTTCTTCAGATTTCTCAACTGAGGAATAATAACCACAGAATTCACAGGATAAAAAAAAGTAGTGAAAAAATAATAACTCCAAATATATGCAGGGAGGGAATGTTTCATGAATTTCGTTCCATTTAGAATGAGTACCATACTAACATTTGCATTATTTGAAAGGTTTAATCTTTTTTTTTTTAAAGAACTTGTGAAACCTAAAAACATATATGTACTCATGTTCAAATTATACTTACAGGTTTTCTCATTTATTTATTTATTTTTAACATAGAAAATCATCAACTGAAATTAGTTCTGCAAAGCGCTTTGTAAACTTCATACTCTTGGAAACTCAAATTCTTGGGCTGATAAGCACCGAGTTTTTTTAAGTGAAGCTTTTCGACTCAAATTCTTGGGCTGATGAGCACTGTGTTTTTTAAGTGAAGCTCAAACTAAAAATTCTTGGGGTGATAAGCACTGAGTTTTTTAAATGAAGCTTTTCTTCCAGATTTAAAGCAAAGAACAGAGATATTAACAAAATATCCACTCCATTCAATGTACTCGACAAGCAAAAAAGTCACGACACAAAGAAACAACACATCACCGAGAGAGACAGACACGAAAAAAAAACAACTGAACTTTGCTACGGCATTTGAAAAATCTTCCGCCACCCTTGAGCCCCTGGAAACTTGTCGAGGGAGGGGGGGGCTTAAAACCTAAAATATGAAATATAAAGGATTTCTGGTCCGAGCGGGAGAATTTCAGCGTTTACAAGCTACAACAACTCTACAAATTAGCTGAGGGCATGTGCGTGCTGGGGGGGGATGGGGTAATACCAAAAGTGCAAAATATAAATAATTCCTAGTCCGATCGGGAGATTTTGAGCGTTTACAAACTACACCTCAACAAGAAATTATATTTACAATTTTGGAATCTCCCTTCCCCCGACCGAGACAGGTTTTCTGCGTTAGCACATGTCCGCAGAGAGCTTGTTGAGATGTAGTTTGTAAACGCTCAAAATCTCCCGATCTGACCAGAAATTCTTTACATTATGCACTTTTGGTATCACCTACCCTCCCCGACAGGTTTCCTGAGGCAGGACATGCCCTCAGATAATTTGTTGACTTGTAGGTTGTAAATCTCCCGATCGGACCAGAAATTCTTTATATTTTACACTTTTGGTATTACCCCCCCCCCCCCGAGCACGCACATGCTCTCAGCTAATTTGTAGAGTTGTTGTAGCTTGTAAACGCTGAAATTCTCCCGCTCGGACCAGAAATCCTTTATATTTCATATTTTAGGTTTTAAGCCCCCCCCTCGACAAGTTTCCAGGGTTTGCACATACCCGCAGAGAATTTGTTTAGCTGTAGTTTATAAACCTTAAAAAATATCGTAAATAAGAAAATACGAAATTACGGAAATTTTTTGTGTCAGGTAACCAATCTCGGGAGACGTAGCCACGGAGCAGTCCAGAGCGCAAATTTTATACGGCCATTTAACATTTTTGTGGCTAGTTTTCCGCTTTGCCTTTGGCCCGAAAATCATGGAAATGTCTAAATTTCTTACAGAAAATGAAATATTAAAAAAAAAAAAAACATTTTATGAACAATAGTTGCCCAAGTAGTGGGGAATATAGCCACACGAAATTTGTTTATGCAGAACAATTTTATGGCACTGAAATTCCAATGTGTCCATCAGTTCTCCATGTGGATGTGGCCACTTCTTCTCCGCACCTTTTGTGCTGTGGCCAGTTTAGAGTTTAGTCTGATCGGCGTGTCACATTTGCATACAATTCTGTCAGAAACTTGGGGATTCTTGCAAAGAAACTTATGACAAGTTGCCGAGAGTGCACGAGTCATCCATGAGTGTAAGACTGGTGGTACAAATGTTTCGAAAATGGCAGTAAAAGTGTCCAAAGTGATGATTGTTGTGGAAGGCCCTCAACAAGCAGGAATGAAAGAAACGTCCAAGAAGTTCATTCAGCTACATCTGATCCTCAAATCTTCAGTGAGCATTGCCTGTACTGATCCAACACTAAGGCCTAAGTTGTCAGCATGTTCTCTGATAGTAATTCTGCAATTTACCCTCACAGCTGAATGAATTTCTTGGACATTTCTTTCATTCCTGCTTGTTGAGGGCTTTCCACAACAATAGTCACTTTGGACACTTTCACGGCCATTTTCGAAACATTTGTACGAGTCGTACAATCGCAGACAACTTGTGCTGTCCTCACCATACATTCTCAGTAACTTGTCATAAGCTTCTTCGCAAGAATCCCCAAATTTCTGACAGAATGTGACACAAATGCGATGTTCAACTTTCTTAGACATCGTTAATGCAACACACCATTCAGACTAGACTCCAAACAACTGGCCACAGAAAAAGACACTATGCCGGCAGTGTTCTCTCAGTCAGGTGCATGTGCAGTAGGTTTCGAGGTCACAGTCTGCAAAACGGCATTCTGCTCCGCAGCTTCATTTAACAGTTATGCATGCAGTCTTGATACTTTTTGATCACCCCTTGTAGTTATAATGTATTGCCCCAAATTTCATCAAAATCCTCAATTTATGAAAACATTTCTATGACCCCCCATCCCACCTGGAATAACAACAACAAAGAACATATACTAGATTTCGTAATTTCTTACACAAACTGTAAAACCTAGAGGGCAAATTCTGCATAAAGGAGGTTTAATTCCAGCATCATATAGAGCAAATATTGATCACTAATACATGTATAAATGGAAATAACATCTACCCCAAATGAATACTTTCTGATGCACATGGACAAGAAAAATAAAGATGCTTGAATGACATGTTTTATTTACAAATATAAAAAAATTGAAAATCACAAAAATTTTAAATGTCTACAGATCATGTAAAAACAGAGCTAGGTAGAAATCCTTCTTTTGTTGACAAAGATGGAGTTAAGCTTTCCTCACACAAGAAATAGTATGGCAAAATGACCAGATATCCCTGGATCTTCTGTAGCATTTGAACAGCAGCAGCTTGATCTTTGGATGCTAGTGGTTCTACAGAATTGTACGTTTTCAGTTGAGCAAAGTTTCGAACCTGATCAGTGGGAACACAGTTAAAAACCTGCAGTACAAAATATGAAAATGAAAATTAATCAATCACTCTTTGTTTCATGCTACAAGAATCGTTTGAAATCATTCACTGTATTTACAATATAAAAATTATTGAAACTAAAACAAGATAAAATGGTATGTAGTTCAAAAGAAAGCAAATTTCAAACTTAAGTACAATGGTAAGTAAAATTGCATAAAGTGACGTAGCAACATGTTCACTTTTTCTCACGTTATTTATATTTAGATGCAAGAGGAATATCTCAACAAACTGTGTTACAATTAAAAAAGAATGTCAGTGTTGACCAGTTCAAAAATAACATAGAAAACTTACCCATGAATGAATGTTGTATCGCAGCTGAACCGAATAAAACCAATCTAATATTGCAAATGATGTAAAAGTTGTTCGTAAGATATTAGTGCATCAATTGAATAAAATGTTTGAAGGAATAAAACCGAAAAGCATAACCTTGGACAGATCACAAAGTTGCAATGTTATATCGTTACTGAACGAAATACAACTGATCTAATGTTGCAAATGATATGTAATAGTGGTTCATCAGATATTAGCACATAGATTGAATAGAATGTTTAAAAGAATAGAGTCTCAAAAGCAAACCCTGAATGGAATGTTTGAAGGAATAAAAATCTAAAAGCATAACCCAGGACATAACACTAAGTTGAAAATGAAAAAAATAACTAAAAAGTTCTTTTGAAGTTAAAAGCAAACAATAGCAACATCATGATAAAAACAACCACTATATCTTTCGAATCTCGTAAGCCCACACCAAATTCCTCCTCTTGTCCTTTAGCAGACTAGTTTTGACTAATATAATTATAGTCATTTTCAGTGGTCATACTGACATGTGTCTTTGTTAAGTAGCCACTGATTCGCCCAGAGTCAAGTCGCTGTGCCAGTCCATCGCATAACTTTTACTGTGCACCTCGATGCGTGGCACCCTCTATTGATTGCTTTCGTTTACATTCATTTCAAAGTAAATCATGCATCGTTATTCTCTAACTTACGTTTTTAATTTTTCTTTCTTTTACGAAGGAGAAAGGAGAGAGAAAAATTAAAAACGTAAGTTATAGTATAAAGATACACGATTTAATTTGAAATGAATGGAACCGAGAGCAATCAATAAAGGGCACCACAGAGGTGCCACACATCAAAGTGTGCAATAAAAGTAATGCGATGGACTCGCACAGCAACTTGACTCTGGGCGAATCAGTGGCTACTTAACACCAGAAGACATAACATGTCAGTATGACCACTGAAGATGACTATAATTATATTAGTCAAAACTCGTCTGGTAAAAGACAAGAGGAATAACTTAGTGTTGGCTTACGAGATTCAAAAGATATCGTGGTTGTTTTTATCATGATGTTGCTATAGTTTGCAGTTAACTTCAAGATAACTTTTTAGTTATTTTTTAATTTTCAACTTAGTGTAATAATGTCCTGGGTTATGCTTTTAGATTTTTATTCCTTCAAACATTTCATTCAAGATTTACTTTTGAGATTCCATTCTTTTAAATATTTTATTCAATCTATGTGCTAATATCTGATGAATCACTATTACATATCATTTGCAACATTAGATCAGTTGTATTTGGTTCAGTAACGATATAACACTGCAACTTTGTGATGTGTCCAAGGTTATGCTTTTAGGTTTTATTACATTTTATTTGTTTGCATTTTGGATTCCTTCCTTTCAAACATTTTATTCAATTCATGCACTAATATCTTATGAACAACTTTTATATCATTTGCAACATTAAATTGGTTTTATTCGGTTCAGCTGCGATACAACATTCATTCATGGGTAAGTTTTTTATGTTATTTTTGAACTAACTGGTCAACACTGAACTTTTTTTAAAATTGTAACACAGTTTGTTGAGATATTCCTCTTGTACCTAAATATACATAACAAGAGAAACAGTAGTTTCGGTGAACATATTGCCATGTCACTATATGCAAGATAAAATGGTTTTAAAAGACATTGCCTCAAACAAAGTTTTTTTCTTGTTTTGTTTTATTGTTGTATCTGCTAGAAATTGTTCTATGATCATATTTGCCTTTTGTTGACTCTACAGCTGCACAGCATTCATTGTTTAATTTTTCTTTCTGTTGATACCATTCACTTCCCATTTCTTTGTCACTTTTCTTTAGGTGTATCTTTTTTGTTTCCTCAGATGATGATAATTTTATCAATCATGCTGAAAGAACTTTCAGCCCAAGGACCATGAATGCATGATAATGAAGCTTTTAGTATTTTAGGTAACTTTGAGAATATGGATACTTTTGAACACTTTCATCAATTCTTACAAATTTCCCAACTCTGTCACTTCCATTTTTGGAAATTTCCCCCTCCCTCATCAAACTTAAATGCAAAGAATTACGGGGAGAAGTAACATTTAGCAACAACAAACAATAGTGGGAACATCGCGAGGGGAAAATACCATTACGGGAGGAATCTTTGCTCCGTCTGACTTCCGCTTTCGGAAACTTTTCCCCCATTTTTAAACTGAAATGCAAATATTTTTTGAACAAAAGGCTATTTAACAACAATACGGGGCAGAAGGAACATCAAGAGAAAACAGTATGATTATGTGAGAAATCTTCACTCCATCTAACTTCAGTTTTCGAAAGATGGAATTCTGTCGTTAAACGGAAAATGACCTTCACCATCAACCTCCCCCAAATTTTTTTAATTGCGCATCGATCTCACACAAAAAAAAAGGACTTCAAAAATAACAGAAAGGTGGAAATTCCTCAAATCCACGGAAAAATCATCTGAACGTTACAGGGAAATTTTTGTGCCTTCTTAACTTCCATTTTCGAAAGTTTTGGAAGACGAAATACTATTCCCAGATGGAAAATGACCTCTCCCTCCCCCACTAATCACTAAAAAAATTATCTTCGGTTTTGCATCAATCATGGAAATGATCCAGACGAGGACAAAAAACAACAACAACAAAACAACAACAACAAAAAACGCAGATTTCTGCAGAAAAATCTCATGAATGTTCCTGACATGAATGATAAAATATACACACAGAAACTTCTATTAAAAAACAACAGTGTGTAATCAGTTTAAGCTGGTAACCAAATTTCCACAACATTCCCATAAATGTTCAATACCTTTACAGGAATCGATCCAGGTGGAATTTGATGCCGTTGGGTGGTATCTTCATAAAAATATTTTGAGCTGTGATGGTACCTTAACTTTCAGTAAAATTTTGTCCTACCAAAAACATTTGATTTTTGTGCAAGAGGCATCCTGTATATTGCGTTTGAAATGCGCATTTTTTTTTCTGTCATTATGAACTGTTTTCAGTAAAACAGTCTTTGCCAAATGCCTATCAGTTACTGTGTCATCACTATCGGCAACTGAGGCGATGGTCAGTGGAAGGAACCTCAAAGCATTATGGGAGCATGTGCTTCCCTCTAACAGCCTGGAGGCTTCGTTATAGCACTTTACATGCCTTTTCCAGGATCAACCCAGAAGTAGGGATGGGCACATATATGGGTGAGAAACATCAACGTTGGACATCAGTGGATACTCATTCTCAAAACATTTGTAGTGTTGGTGAAAATTTCTAATGTATAGTGAAAACCTCCACATTTTGCTAAAAAAACCCAAAGAATTCGCATCTTTTCCATCTGCAGCAGTAATGGGCACATTGACGAGTGAAATTGCTGTTTAATATGTTGGTGATAACTCACCAATTCAACATTGAGTAACCAATAGTATTTGTTAAAACGCTTGATGTATCAGTGGAAATCTCGATGTATCGGCTCCTGTAACATCGAAGCTAAGAACTGGATTTTCGCCGATGAAAATTGAACAAAACAGGGAAAAATTCGCTAATTCACGGCATAGGAAGATAATTTCTTCCTCTTTAAAATCATGCAACAAAGAGAAATTCATTTACTTCATGTAGAAAATATTCTTTTGCAGTTTCAAACATCGACGCTCAAAGACATCAGCGTTTTTCACCCATCGCTACTCAGATTAATTTTTGCCATACTGGCCGTGATCCCAGGAGATTTACGGTATTTACAATTATGAGGAGAGGAGCCTGATGGAAAGGTACTGACCATTTGTTTTATGGGAAATCTGGTTGTGACATATGAGAGAATTTTAATTTAATTTTTTGTTATTTGAGTTATTTCTTTTCTTCTAGCACTTAAAAAATTTTGACTTTTGATATTTTTCCTGGTTTAATACAACCTGGAGTGTTAATGTTATTATTATTTTGGTGATCTCATCTGGAGCATAATCAGAGTTGTATAAAAAAATTGTATCTGCATGCACAATAATCAAAACAGAACACTTGCCGCAAATCCTGAAAGTGTGAACCATGATTACCAATAGAATAACAATGAATTAAAATAACAAATAAAAAATAAAAAATGACTGAAAAAATAATAAAGCTAATTACTGTCAGAATAACAATTATAGAGGATTAAAATTGAAAAAAAAACCCCACACTATAAAATAGGGTAAATTTTATAAAAATAGGCAAAATTTCACAAAAATGGTTACCATCTTTAAAAACCTGGATCAACCTCTGCTTTAATAATTTAAGTAAAAAAAAAAATTATTTGAGACAAAACAGTTTTAATGTTAGACCCTAAGGGCATAGCTAAAAAAAAAACCTGGTTATTTTATCAAGTGATCAAAGGATGGTAAAAAAATATCTTGTGGCTACCTGGCTTAGGTTTTTAACTGCTGTTGGTGTTTACAAACTGAATTGCTACACCATACCCTTTATACTGTTAAACATTACAAATATATGATTCCTAGTGGTGGCAAGAGCACATTTTGCAATATTGCCCAGTGTAATAAAACATATAAAATATAAGTCCTTTAGCCCTTTATTAGTTTGACATATTGCTTCATCAATCAAATAAACAAAAACAAACATGCCATATTCTTTTTTAAAAACATAAATAAATTTATATTCGATCTACATCCTCTAATCAAATCTTTCCACGATAAAACTTGACAGGACATAATTTGCATTGCTATGTTGCCAACCTCCCTTTTCTTGTCCCAGAATATGGCAACATAAAAGCAGAAACTGTGTTGCCACACATGGGAGAAGGGGTGAGGCACATTTTCCAAAAACACTCAATTACCCTTTGACCCTTTTTGAACTCTGGACCAAGAAATTACACACCACAACTCAACTTTGACCAGAGCAAAGGGTCCTTATTGCCAAGGTAATAATACTTTGGAACCAAACTCCTGCGAAAATGCTTTGTTGTATTATACTATGTGGCTGGAAATTTCTCTGTTTACAATGAATTTTTGTTTCTTTTTTTGAATGGCACTAATACACTTTGAATTATTACAATTTGAAAGGCAGGACATTCTAGCAATGGCAACCCTGGTTTCATGAGAGAGAAAAAAAAAAAAATGAATTGAAGATGGTCACACAACACAAGGTCAAACTATCATAATAATACAATAATTTTGGACTTTGCACCTTCTCTGCTTTGCATGTGCCGCAACCCAAGACCTAACTTTAGTGGAAAGAACAAGCAATCTCTCATTTCTTGAGGAGTGAAGATTGCAACATTTTTGTTCTTTGTACATTCTTTGCTTTGCATGTGCTTTTTAAGCCCCAACTTTAGTGGGAAGAACAAGTACGCTCCTCCCTTTCTTGAGAAGTGAATCTGTAGATTCATGGCATGCACTTATTCACTCAGAAGAGGATTGTTTTTCTCACATGTTTGAGGTAGATGTTATAAAATGCTTTTGTAAAAGGGACAGTAGAAAAAAATGCAAATAAATTCTTAAGAATGAAAAAATAAATTGTCCACTCATTCATGTGGATGTTGATCTTTAGTTTTTAATCAACTTCCAGTAAAATGTAGTAGTCATGGTTGGTGAATTTTCAAACCCTGTGTAACAGCAATTTTTTTTTGCATGGCACAATAAAATGCACTAGTACACACATTACACAACTGATACAGAGCATGCTTTCTTGTCCCAGCACATACCATGTAAGTCTAGTTTTTTGCTCAGCAAAACCACAATAACATCATCATATCTCATTGCCATGGGACATGATGGTGGTCTGCTTAGCAGATCACCGAAGTCAGCCAACGATGATGGTACACAAAGAGCTTCATGTTGGCAGCCATTGCTAGCCAAATGATTTTCTTAGTCAAATCAAAAGAATTGCCACATGTTTCTTAACACTGTTTTCAATTATTTGAATTTCTTGGGCTTTTGGCTTGCTTAGGTTGCACAGAATATATGCCACTGGTTCCTTTATGCAACCGATGCCCTTAATAACATATAAGTACAAATGCCCACGGATCTTCACATCAGCAATTTTAATTTGCAACCCTGTTCCCAATCTATTCTTCTAAGTGCTCAATATCTTTAACAGTTAAAAAGGGGGAAAAACCGACTAAATCATTGACTAATAATTTAATTTCCATTATTTTTCACCAAGATCTACATGTTTGAAATAAGATCTACTCACAAAATGGAAATCAAAGTGTCTGAAATATGTTGCAGGAAGAGAACATGAATTTCACACCAAAGGCAAAGAATAAAAGAGCAAATAATACTGAAAGGCCCAAAATTCTTTGGGGCACCAACAAAGAGAAACTTAAAAGAAGCTTTAGGCACATGGATTTTTTTAAAACTTTTTTTTTAGAAACAACACTGGACAGCAACACTTAACGATGAAGACACATACACACAAATAAAAATCACAACAGTCGATGCATTATCAGGATCACAGTGTGTAATAGTTATGCAAGTAAAAGGGTTGGCTAATATATATTAATATATACTACATTTTATTGAAAATGCAACACCAAGAAAGGCAGGAAACAGTGATCTGAGATTTATGTGGTTGATATTTTATGATTCAGAAAGAAAATTACACTTACTAAGATGTCAGTGAAGAAAGAGGCCCTCCAAGTAATTAGTAGGGAGTGTGATGACTGCTTGTATGTAGCATGGCATCAAACAGAACAGCTCCTGGATGGTTAGCTGAGGAATGTCATGCCATACTGCCTCTTTCTGGGCTTAGAGCTCATCTTCAGTTACTGTTGGCAAAGCTTCACAGCCCAATTCTCATGCAGCCATGTCCCATGCACGCTCAATTGGTGAAAGATCTGGTAAGTGTGTAGGCAAGGCAGAAGTGAAACATCATGAAAAAACATATACCATGTTGTGGTACAACAACCATCATATGAATACTTGTACCTGGACATCTGTTACCATGACCAAGGGTGACACACAACCAAAAGAAATTACTGTATAAAATTTCTCTACACAAATGTTTAACTGGAATGAAATTTGCTTCCGACACTGTTAACTGAAATGAACATTGCCCTGATAAAATTAATGATTCAGAATGCTCATTATTTGGCCAGCATCTACTTATGCAAATTTGACAGAGAACATAAGTGATAACATTTTACTTTTGACACAGAAGTGCATCACTTCACTGATACCCACGCAACCATCTCTTCAGAAAACTTTGAAAACTGTCTCACCTAGAAGCAGGAACAAAGCCCAGAAATCCCAATTTCCAATTGAATATGCTCTCATAACATAACTAAGGACAAAGAAGTTTCAAGCAACTGAAGCTATGGAGGTGGCTACATGGGAAACTGTAAAATAAGGCACTTCTGAGTTAAAAATGATATTCTTATATGTTAGATATTGTGCTTAGAGGATGCACCTCTTCATTAATTTTTGTGATAACTCTAGTTTTTTTCCCTGTGAGGAGTTAATCACTGAATTGTAAAGATATTTATTACAGTATGGGATCTTTTATCCGGAGTCCCAGTATCCGGAACATTATAAAACCCGGCTGTATTCCAAAACAAATAAATTTGAAATTAGTGCTAAGTAAAAAAAAAAAATGTGTTCTAAATTATGAAACTGAAATCTGTGGTGCTAAATTATTCATACAATTTCAAACGATAATTTATTGTGCAAGTAAAGAAAATTGGTACATTGTGTTTTTCAACAATTTTGGTCAACGTTACGTGCGGCTAGGAAGGATCCAGAAGTTCTCAACCAACCAAGCTGTGGCCACGGAGCTGAGCACAGGTGTATGTACCCATTAGTGCTGGAGAGAGAGAGAAAGATAGAGGAGGGAGACATGCATGCTGTCAACAGATGGTAGCATGTCAGAGGCCGCCCCTCATTCATCAGCATCATGCGTAACTAGCCGAATACAGAAGATTAACTAAGGTTTGGTTAGCCTGCCCACTGATTGGTCATAATGATAGTTCCATCACTCCTATAAAAAGGCTAGTCAGATTTATACCTTTGTTCAGAGATTTGCATCATTAGAAAGCATGAGATCACAGGAGAAGAGTGAGTGCTAACGTGCCACCATCTACCTTTGGGCTGAAAACAGAAGGAGCGTGTTTTCTATCAATCTTTTGCAGGGTAGGTTGCCCATGCTTTGTTTTGAGGAAGACAGGGAGAAAGACGATCTGAAAACGTAGTGACTCCCACATACGATTCTTTCTTTTTTTAGCAAAATTTTCACCAATTGCAACTCTGAATAATTCACTATCACAGAGACATTTATTTGCATAATTTAGAAGAGGATTACAAATAAGGGCCAACGAAACTTATGATTACTTAAGAAGCAACAAGGCTCACACCTTTTTCATCTGTGAGGCTAGAGCTTTTATTCGTATTTCTGCTGCATATTTTCATAGGCAGAGACTTTTTACCTAAACCTACATCGTGTCAAAAATGCTTCTAGGAAGGCCACCGGATGTGATGTGTGTCAAAAGAAAACATGTGACATGTCAATATATAAGACTAGCCTGTTGTACCCATTGTTGATGGGTTAGTGATAGTATAAAGTAAAAGCTATATCGGCAATTAAATTAAGCCTGGTAAATCAAGGTTTATACAACTTTGTAGTACAACCAAGTCCATATTTCTTGATGGTTTTGGAGTCTCGACTCGTAACATCTTTTCTATTATCAGAACTGATCGTGACGTGATTCCCGATCTATCTAGACCCGGTGTATACCGCATACCTTTAGTCAACCCTAATAATCCAGAGAATGTGAAATATTATATAGGTTCGACTCTCAGGACCTTAAAAGTACGATTATCGGAACACCAATATTACTTGAGGTCAGACTCCACCAACACAGCACTAACTGAAACTGTGGACCAAGAGGGAAAAATACCTGACTGGAAGAACGCCGTGGTTTTGAACTCTAAAGTAACAAGGGGAAATGTTTTCCTCTCCGAGAACTTATATATCCATTCATATGGGCCTTTATGCTGTAACTCAGAACTTCCGTCATTCATTCCTCACATATGGAAAAAACTAATCCCCATCGATATGCTCGGAACCACTACAGACAATATTGTATAACCTTACATATCTTCGAACTATTGATTGTTTTTGATTTGCTATGTTGACCGAAGTCAACGCCCACTGTGTTGCATCATGGGTCAAACCTGATCGTATATAAGTGGACCACTTGTTGTTCTTTATGGCCTTAAGCCTGAAGATGGGATCTAGGGATCCCGAAAGATCTCGCTTTTAACTTGCTTTTACTTGTGAATAAAGTTTTAAAACTAGTCTATAGTATCAGCAGGGATTAATGTTTTTAATCGTACGTAGACAGCTTTTATGACTTACATGTTGCTTTCGTGCGAAACACAGTTTTTATCGGTTTTTATCAGGTTTTAGGTATTGTGCTTCAAATCACCAAATAAAGCATTATCCAGAAAACTCCCAAGTTCCAAGGGTTCTGGATAAATGTCCCATACTGCATCATGATAAGCATGCAACTGAAAGGCTCTGAGAAGAAGATGCAAAAGATCCATCTTAAATTTATGAAATTTAAGATGATATTTTGCATTCTTATTCATCAGAAAACCATTAGGAAACAACATAATTGAGAAAAACAGAATAAATCTTACAGATGAGGTTAATGATTTTCTGGGAAAAGTGCTGCACAAGAATATTTCGTAAATCATCTCAACTTTTGTACAATAAGTATGAAATTCAGATTTGGTGACCCACCTTTTCAAATATCACGGTATTACGGGCTGCAGTCTTCAGCCATATCTCTTGGAAAAAGGACTCGGAAACTAGATCTCTGATGTCAGTTTTAGAATGTTTCTTATGTAACAGTCCTAAGTGCTCTCTAGATGGAACAAAGGAAAAAAATAAGCAGTATGTAAATTCCATTACTGCACTCAGTTTTACACATGCACTGTTTTCTCTCTTTCTCTCTACAAACACATATACACATGACGGTGCATTAATAATTATCTATGATGCAATTCAAATTTCTTTTCTGTCGGCTGCACTGCTTGTTGTGACTGCATGTGTGGACATGGTGTCCCTGTTGCCACTATGGTGGATGTTTGACCTCAACCTCTCAGTTCTTTGGTGGTTGTTGTGCTCTTAACAGGGCTGCTCTGCTTTCTATATGAACCAAAGAACAGTGAGCAGTGATCCATTTTTGTGGCCTGAAAGTGCACCACAGACTGAAGTTCCTGGAAGGCTTCCAGAACAGTTCTTTGCCACAATGGAATGTCTATGAATGGATTTCCAAGTTCAAAAATGGTGGCACAGTGTAATGCATGAAGAAGCAGAGGGACACCTGCCCATCCATTGCAGGTGACTATGTAGAACAAGTCTGTACTTAGTAAACAAACGGATGACTATTAATAAAATGGCAAATTGTATACAAATTAGTCAAGTCTCTGCCTATGAAATCATCAGAAAGAGAGACTTAACTTTTACAAAATCTGTGCAAAATGGGTTCCAAAACTTTTGACAGAAGTGCACAATCATTTCAGGGCCAGAAAAATTTCAAATTTGCAACATACCCAAATACACACCATACACATACTCTACTATTTTTTCTAAATGTTTCAGAAACAAAGTACTTTTAGAGCATTTCATAAATTGCACTCCAGCAATGAAATTTTAACTCACTTATGGATCACATGGATCACTTCCATGTCAAATCAGCACAAGAAAGTAAAATTTTTGGACTGAACCCTTTTGATTTTCACAAAGCTTGGCAAACTTGCAGGCTTTATAGAGAAGCTAATCAATGCAAAATTTCAGCTTACACACAATACTTCTACAGTTGTAACAACTGTATTCATTACACAGAAATGCTACTTAATAAGCCATAGCCTGCAATTAAAAGCAAATGCTGAGAACTACTAATGGAAGCTATTTTGTTGTTGCATGACAATGCAGTCCCCACTGTTGAAACCCTCCAGCAAATGAATGTTTAGGTTATGGATCATCCTCTATATAGCTCCATAGGTGTCACTACCTTCTGATTATTGGGGGGGGAGCAGAGATATATCTTCCCTTACCTTCCCAACTCTTTTGTTCTTCTCACTATAAAACAATGTATTATTTTTACTTGAGAGCTCTGCCTTCCCCACCCTGTCAATTTATCCACCTTTAGAATTCAGATACTTCATGATGCAATAACCAGAATTTATGTTAGCTGTATTGTACGAGTAATTAGGGGTAAAATCACTACATTGAACTCTTTCAAAGGTGAGTGTCAACAATGTATTTATCCAGTTAAAGTACATTTTTTCACCTATACTTTAATGACATTTCATATGTAGGCCTAGTGTATAGAATAAAATCTTGTTCTATACAGCCCTGATTTAGAAGCAGGAACATAATAAGTCCATAGTTTCCATTTAATCACAAACTGATTCAAAAACGCTCTTCCTTCCGTCTCTGTTCGATATGAAAATCTTTGCCACTTTGTCCAGGTCAACAGTATCGAGTATGCTCTGGTGGACATAGCACAATGCTACATGGTTAAGCTGTATTAGTGTATTTAGTACAATGATAACAAATTCTCAAGGTTTTAATTGATTTGAAAAAAAATATCCTCAATGTTTTAATTGATTTGTAAAAATAATAATTTCCCACATCAATGTAGCCTATCCCTCGGTTCCCCATTTAGCAAAATATTGCGGGGGGACCCGTCCCCGTATCTCCATAGGCTGTGACGCCCGTGATAGCTCTGATCTCACCCTCTTAGACTATTAATTCTTTGGTCTATACAAAGATGCCTTAAGAGGCTGTTGATTTACTACTGACCAAGAAGTGGATGAAGTGTTGCATGCAAACTTGTTTCTCAGCATAAAAAAAGAACACCGATGGCATACAGAAGTCTTTGCAATGCTGGACCAAATACATTAAAAAGCAAGGGAATTATTTTGAAAAATGATGTCCTTGTTAGTTTTCAACTGTTGCAACATATGTATTTTATAAACATGAGGTGCACAATTATATTAACTCATTGTTAGCATCTTTGAGGGATTTTGGCCATAACTCACCACGCTGGCCAAGCGGGTTGGTGAGTGTGGGATAGCATTTCCTCTAATCCCGATGGTATAGTTATACCCCTACTTGCGGTCGTGAGGGCCCCTTTAGTGGGAACAGGATGCACCATGAGAACGCGGGGTTGACATTTGCCAAGGAGGGGCGATATGTTGTGCATCACCTGACCTTGCATCCCTGTATATATCATCATCATTGTCAACCATTATCAATCCACTGCTGAACGAAGGTCTCCCCAAGTTTCCTCCACAACGGTCTGTCTTGTGCCAGTCTCGTCCATGTCACTCCCGCATACTTTTGAATTTCATCCACCCATCTCCCATGTGGTCTTCTTCTGGGTCTTTTCCTGTCCCTTGAAATCCAATCTAAAATTTCGGCTGTCCATCAATGGTCTGTCCTTCTGGCAGTATGTCCAGCCCATTGCCATTTCAGGGATTTAACTCTGAACATGATGTCTTCCACTCTTGTCATTTTTCGGATCCACGAGTTCCTCTTCTTATCTCTCCTGGTTACACCAAGCATGCACCTCTCCATGCTACTTTGAGAAGGATGCAATGATCAAATACCTTTCTTTTAAGACATAATGGCATATTGCTCTTGAAAATTATACTGTTTTTTCCAAAAGCTCTCCATACAAGTTTTATATGCCGATTAATTTCTTCATCAATGTGACCCTCACTTGATATCTGCTGTCCAAGATAAACATACGTGCCTGTTATCTCCAGCTTTTCTCCATCAATCGATAAATCTTCATTTCTTGTAAAAGCATTGAACATCAGTTTTGTCTTCTGAAAGTTCATTTTTAATCCCACTTCTTTACTTTTGTCAGCAAGTTCCTGGATCATACTCTGCAGCTCTGATAGGGTAGTTGCAAAAATGACTACGTCATCAGCAAAACGAAGGTGGGTTAAATTATCACCATTAATCTTTATCTCTTTGTTTTCCCAGTTCAGTGATTGAAAGACATTTTCCAATGTAGCATTAAAGAGCTTCGGAGATATGGTGTCACCTTGTCTTACTCCCTTTCCAATTTTTATGTGTGTTGTATTTTCAAACAGCCGAATCTTTGCACTTGAATTTTCATAGATGTTATTAATAATATTAATGTATGCATCTTCAATACCACAGGATTTCAGAGCCATTGTAACTGCTGACCATTGAAGACACCTCTGCAGTTCCCATTTGGAAAGAAACAAAAAAAGTTGCCCCATTCATCAACAAAGCATCTCTGCATTTCCAAGAAAGCATTGACATTTTGTTCACCAAAAACTGCAATTCAGAGACCCCTCACCAAATCCCATTTATTTGGATCTCTACTAAAATCTGGCAACAGTTCCAACACTCCAAATTCAAATTGTAGTTCTGGCAACCAGCCCATCCAATCGATCGCGGGTGATCAAGGTCGTAGGATGACCGAAAGCTACTGCTAAACGAACCTTTTACCATACGTGACTATCTGTGTTTTCGCTCGATTTCTATATTTATGATGATCTGTGCTTGGTGGTGGCGGCAGCATGTGGGTTCGATCGTGTAATGACATCTACATCAGCCTTCATGATGCACTGAGGTAATCGCCTTTACGATGTATCGCAGTTTCGTCAGTCGAAAAACCAAAACATCGATGTAAAATTCACATCGGGCTTTCTTGATGTATCGATACATTGCCCAGCCCTAGCGGCTTGCTCTGGCTTTTTCAAGTTTTTGCCTAACCATTTGCTAAACACATTTTTTTTGACAGAGTTTTATAAAAAATTGTACAAAAAAGGTGATCGCCGATATTTTCGCCAAAACTTTTTTTCATCGCCAAAATGATTTTCCCTCCCGCAAATTGAGAAGAATGCGACTGGCACCGTGATCCCTGCATATATATAAGGCGTAGATGTGCAAATTTCCGTTAAAGTGACTTGTTATGTGTAAGTATGTGCTTTACATAGCGCCTGTTGGGCAGTTTTCGGACAGCTTCAGAAATCCGGAATTTTCATAAATCTGGCGCCGGATTTTCGAGGTTTTACTGTATATATACACTGATGTGCAAAAATTAAAGACGAAGAGGATAAATTAGCATAACAGCGGAACGAGCAGGCAGAACGGACCGAAAGACCACACAGGAGATAGACTAGGGTCCGGTACGGTAGGGCATGTGCATATATGCAGCATGACGGGGGGGGGGGGTCGGAAGGGTACAAAGCACACGGGCGGTGTGTACGCTCAGCAATTCGGTGAAAGCTACTGCATGGTGTACATCGGTTTGAACGACGTCGAGTTGCTGCCACCGTGTGATATGGCCAACAGGCAATCCAGTAGGCATCATCTCGATGACTTTACCCGAGGTCGCGTCATTGGGAAGTTGGAAGAAGGTCGAAGTGTGACTAGTGTGGCCGAGGAGTTCGGGATCGCTCACAGCATCGTTTCACGAGCTTGGAGAGCATTTCAAACGACAGGAACAGCTGTCCGACAGTTTAGCAGTGGTCGTCCACGAGCAACCACGGTGGTGGACGACCGGTATATTGTCGTACAGGCAAGAAGCGACACACGGCAGACAGCGGGAGAAATCGCGAGGCACATGCAACAGACAACTGGACGTCCGTTATCGCGTTTTACCGTGGCCAGGAGGCTGCGCAAAGGCGGTCTATTTGCACGACGACCAGTACGGTGTGTGCCATTAACGCCTGCTCACCGGAGACGGCGGTTTCTGTGGTGCCAGAAACACAAGAACTGGACACATCAGCAAAGGGGTCTAGTTCTCTTTACGGATGAGAGCCGATTTAGTAAGATGAGCGATTCTGAACGTATACACATCTGGAGAGAGCAGGGAACACGCAATCACAACTTCAACATCATCGAAAGGGACCGGTTAGGAGGTGGCGGAGTTCTCGTTTGGGGCGGTATCATGCTTGTTAGCCGTACTGACCTCCACATCTTCCAGGGAGGTTCAGTCACTGGTGTCCGCTATTGTACCGAGGTTCTCCTGCCTCATGTGCGTCTCTTTAGAGGTGCTGTGGGTCCTGAGTTTCTCTTCATGGACGACAACGTTACACCTCATCGTACAGTGGCTGTCGCAGAGCTGTTGGAGAGTGAAGATATTTAACGCATGGATTGGCCCGCAAGGTCCCCAGACCTAAATCCAATCGAACTCCTGTGGGACCTTCTCGGGAGACGCTTGGCAGCACGTCACCAGCCGCCAGCAACAATTCCGCAGCTACGATTGGCTCTACAAGAGGAATGGGCCGAGATGCCTCAACAGCTCCTTGACAACCTCGTCCTCAGCATGGACAGACGTTGTAAATCCTGCAACGCAGTCAGGGGTGATCATATCCCCTACTAAAGACTGGATTTTCTTGGCAGCCCGCTGTCACATGGACGTTTCTGTCTTCTGTCCAGTTGTGCTCGAAGCTACCTTTTCAATAAAGTGCCTTTGTATCCTTTGGATTCCTTGTTTGGGCAGCTTTGCTCACTTGTCCCATATTCTTACATCTTGGGGATCTTATGGTATGATTTGCGTCGATGCGGAGTACTTCTGCACGACGTTACATTTGAAAAACCGTCTCATCCTTAATTTTTGCACGTCAGTGTATATATGTATATAAAATAAATGAAACACTCAAAATTTAGCAATAAACAAAACCCTTCTAAGCAACATAAAACTGCATCTTAATTTGCCACTAAAACAATGCTAGGTTGTGGTAACATGGCACAAGAATTACACAGTACTTTCCATATCAAATTATCAAAAAATAAAAAGTGTTGTTTAATTAAAAAATGCTCTCCAAGTTTGCGATTTCTACTTTTTCCCCACTTTTTAATCAGAGAAACAATAAATACAAGATAATGAGAGCAGCTTAGTGAAACCACTACAAATAGCCATTTTTACCTATCTTGTGCAATGCTATTGTGAATTTAATTATGCAGTTGTTTGCAACAAATAGCAAGCATGCAATATGACGTGTTTCAGTTGTCATGTTCGCATATTTCTTTGTATTGTAGATGTTACTGTTGTTTTTATAAAAACTTAATTTTATCTTTGACATTTTTACTTTCGTAGCTGCCTTGAAACAGCCACACTAGAACTTGTGGAAAGAAATTTCGTAATGTTAAAAAACAGTGGAAGACAAAAATTGGGCTATACACTGAAGAAACAAGTGAGCAGTGGATTAGGCTTATGGACTTGGTAGTGATAACAGTTGTGAAAAACATATTTCCAAAATAATGTGATTTTTTTGAAGGAATTAGCTCTAATTTTTTTTGCAAGTTTTTTAAATACTACTTAAGCGTAGGTGGTTATATTTCTGATTGATCATCAGGATACTCTTAGTGGCTATGTTTTGGGTGCCATTTTTGTCTCATTTATGCTTCTGTTAATCATTCAAGCAAAAAGATAATTCATTTTTAACTAGAGACATATAAAATTATGTGAAAATGTGGAATTCCGCATAATCTGAAATTTTCCACAATTTTACAGCTGCAGAATAATTTATTCATCTGTTTTTTTCCTCACATGTTCCCTTCAGCCTTAATCTGAGGAGTTTTTTAGGTACTGATGGGTAAAATCTCTAAGAAAAAAATATTAAAAATTAGTGTTATTAAAACACTAAATTTAATACAAAATTCATTATCTAGCAAGATTTCTGTGAACTGGGAAACTTCACGTACATTTATTTGAGCTCCCTGAAATCTTAGATGGTTGCACTCACCATGTTTTCTAACTGCTGAAATATTTGGGAGGGGGCTAGTCCACTCTAGCCTCCCTGTAGCACCGCACCTGCTTTGGAGTAAAACATCTGTAATGGAAACCTTTTCTCTCCCACATGACCCACATACCTGAACCACCTAAGTATGTTTTCATCAACTTTGTCTTCTACATAGGAAATATCCAACTCAGACCTAATATCTGCATTGATAATCCTGTCATGCTACTGAATCCATCTGTTTCCCCCTATAATTTCTCTCACCACTCTAAACACTGGCTAAATCTAACCATCTAATGAGAATTTTACTTTGCACCTAACTGTCACAGCCACAGAAAAAGCTTTATCGAAATACTGCATTATAAACAGCTAGCTGCTTGAAATAAATACCTATAAATCAAGTAAAAGAATGACATCATTTTATGAAGACGAAAGCAACACGAGCCCAACTTTTAACTTACTTGAAGAGTGCAATTCGAAGGCTGCTGCAAAACTGGCCAGCTTTATACGGTTTTCCATCCATAACAGAATCAACAAATATGCTGTCATTCACGACAACAGCAATTTCACTATCTCGACGACCTAAGAGACTTCTGTCATTTATGTTAGCAGAACCAATAATGGCTGTCCTGTCATCCACAATCATCAGCTTACTGTGCACATATATTAGTTCTGTAACCTAGAATAATTGTTAGTATTTTAATGCAATGACAGCTTTACATATGTGAAAAATACAAAAAGAATTCTTAAATGGCATGTGTATGCTTTAAAATGTTACTGACACTATTTGATAATGAAGAAATAAACATGCGTAGAAAAAATATTATTTGGATTTAATATCAGTTAATATTTTTATACACAAATATTTTACAGTTTTACAAACATCCTGTGATGGATGTCAGTGAAGCCTGAGTTGTATGTCAAGATCTCTGTAAATGGCGAAGTTTGATATGGCAACAGTAAGTAAATAATCAGTTAAAAATTTATCTGGTAGTTTGTATTTTTCTGTGGAGCTAACCTCTGAATCTCAGAGAACAGCTTAGAAGACATGTATGTATGTACAAACATCCTGTACAATTGTAAGGACTAACCACTTTGTTTGCACTTTACGATATCAAGGACTCACTGAATGTCAAGCACAAGCTGCCTGTTTTACTTTACAATTATATTTTTATGGTTATCATTTGAAAAATTTTTTTGGCCTGATTAGAGCACAATTAAATGTATGGTGATTTGATGCTGTTATTTTACTGATTAATGCTCTATGCTGAATGTAACTGTTGATTTATTAGCTGTTACTTCATGCCCCTTTATGACACTATTGAGAAAATTAGTGATATTTTTAATAAGACATTCTCTTGACACAGTAACATGCAAGGTTCTTAGAAAGAGGAGAGGTACGTCCACCTTAAGTGTGCTGCCCTCCCTCCTGCTTTTCTTGGTGGTGCTGTGAGGTTACGATGGTCATAGGCAGGTCTTGGCCAAAAGCGCATGTAGCCATAACTCTTCATAAAGCTCTGGGAATTTTCAATGAAATAAATAGCGCCAGTTTTGAGTGAATAATTTCTAAGCAAAATTTTACAAATATTCAAGTATTTTTTAAATCAGAGGAAAAATATCACTGGACAAAAATGGGAATATGGCATGAATACTGTTTTATGCTTACTATGTGAAAAATTTTGGTAACTCTTATTGAAAGAAAATACTTCTAGCATTAAGTATCAAACTTCCATCTTACAATAACAACAGCTTAGAAATTTTCTTTGTACAATGGCAAATCTTTAAGAGAGCCTATGGACACCATACAGCCAGTATGGAATGGAAGAAGTTCATTTCTTCCAATAACATGCATTGCCGAAAGTGTAGAATACATTTTGTTGAATATCTATTTCTCCCCCAAAAGCACACTGCAATGGCTCTTTGGAATTGGGAAATTAATCTACAGTTCATAATGTCACAATGGTCATTTACAAATTTCGTAAAACTAGCAATTTTTTTTTTTCAGAAAAAAAAAATCTACAGCTTAGCCTACACTGTTAGATAGCATCTAGACTGCTAAATTATCTCTCTGTATCATGTTGTCTCTTGTATTTGTGTGCATCCAATTTATTTTATGAAGCACCTTTATATGAGCTATTTCATTCCATTTGAAGGATCAAATATTTGCTTATTGATGGTTGTTACACACTACAAACGCTTTCCATGGCGAAATATGTGGTTTTGGAGAAGTTTTCTTTGAACTATGATTGCTATAGAGTGTGACAGCACTTCCTAGCATTTTAAAGATATTTGTATGTTACACAGAAAACAAATGACGAAAGAAAAAAAGGAACAAGAAGGGAAAAGCACAGGTCTAAAATCGAATAAGAAATACGGTGGGTAATCACTACAGCACAAGCAACCGAAGGGCCTCGACTTTGCTCCTGCGATTCTTTATGGCTGCTGTGATGTCATACTCAGCATCACAGATCAAAGGTGATTAAACCAACATTTTCCCTTCTACATACCTTGGTAATATGTACACCAAAACAAATAATGAGACTAAATGCACAATAACACCATAGAGTTAAATAAAACGTTTTTGAATCCATTGTACATATTTCATAGTACCACAATTTATTGTCTAATGAGATTAGAATTTCATGTAATGCAAAAATTCATGCCCACATCATTATACTCACATTTTGTTATCTTCCAATAATGCAAAGTTCAAATCCCATAACAAACTGTATTTTCTAAATGGTAACTAAATTGCATAGTCCATTGCCTAGATGAGATTATAAAGCTAATATGGTAGAACCGACATACATATAATGAGCTGGTATTTAGCAAAACCCTGGATTTAATGATAGAATCAGGAACTTATGTTCAGTATAATGCCAGTTCAAAGCTAATTTGATTGTTTTTAAAGAACAAAATTTAATGACGTCTCTGGATTTAATGTGAGGTGGCAACTAGTTCTGTGTGACATTGGCGAAAAGACCCCAACTCACTGGGTTTTGTTCCAGAATCCTTAGGTTGAATGACCAACTGGAACCATCAGCTGTGGGCTAATCCCCTACACTGGTGCACTTACCTGATTAAAAAGAAATCAATATCCGGACTCAAGTGTGGGATATGGTGGACCTACCACACTTGAGAAGGATGGTCCACCATGGAATCGACCAGGACGTTCTAAACGGCATATGAGAAAGAGATCTTAGCTGAGTGAATGTAACATTGGTGTATGGAATACTAGAGGTATAAATGGCAAGATGAACAATGTGACTGAAGAGATGAATAAGTATAGATTGGATGTGCTGTGTGTAAATGAAACCAAAAAGAAGGAAATTGGGGTAGAAGAAGTGAATGGCATGGTGAGTGTGTGGGCTGGATTATTGGATAATGTGAGAGGACAGGCTGGTGTAGGTGTGATTTTAAGTGAAAAGATGACGAAAAACTTGATTCACTATAGTTGTGTGAGATAATTCTCTGGATTCGTTTGACAGTGAAACTTCAGAGAATTCTAATTGTTGTAGTGTATGCTCCTTGTGACTCGGAACCTTCTGATAAAAAGGAAGATTTCTGGAATGAGCTAAAAGCTGTTTTGAGCCAGTTTGGTGCTAAAGAAAAAGTTATAATAGCAGGGGATTTCAATGCTTGAGTAGGTGTGCAGAATGCAATTTCTGACAATGTTCTGGGTAAGTTTAATGATACTTGTGTGAATGATAATGGTGAAAGATTAATTGAACTCTGCATTGAGAATGGTTTGTGTGTATCTAATACTATTTTCAACCACAAAGATATCCACACATATACTTGGGAAAATCGTACTCTTGGTCAAAAGAGTGTGATAGATTTTGTTGTCTACGATCAGCGTCTGAAACACTTAGTTGTTGACACCCGTGTGATGAGAGGTGCGGATGTTGGTTCTGATCATTACTTGGTAGTGTAAAGAGTGAAACTTAATGTTCGTTGGAGGAAAAGGAATAGGAAGAAGCCCAGGATAGAAAGAATAAAGGTTGAAAGGCTCCTTGAAGATCATCAGCGTTATTCTGACTTACTCAGAGAACGACTGAAGGAGCTGAAGTCTTGTGAGAGGGATGTAGAAAAGAAGTGGGAATGTTTTAAGAACTGTGTTGTCACTGCTGCTAAAGAGGTTTGTGGCACCACAATAGAGGCGATGCTTGGTGGAATGGTGAGATTGAAGAGGCAGTAAAGAGAAAGAAGGAATCCTACTTGGGGATGTTGCAAGGTAAAGTTTCTGTGGATGAATATCGCTGTAAGGAGCGTAAAGCTGCTTTGCCAGAGTAAGGCAAAAGATAGGAAGGAGAAGGTGAAAAGGCATGAATTGGCTTTTTGGAAAGATAGGAATTCTTTCTGAAAGTACATAAGACTCAGGAAAAAAAAAAGAGGAAACAAAGTTGTAAGTCATGTGAAGAATACAATCGGGGAAATGATATGGGAATCCAATGAGTTAAGTGAAAGATAGGGTGAATACTTCTGTGATCAGGAAAGCAAAGATGATTCTGAAACAAACGCAGATGATGTAACAGTGAGGGATGGAAGCACAGGAGGGATCTCAAGAGAAGTGTATAAAGCTCTAAAATCTTTTCAGAATGGTAAGGCTCCGGGAGTTGATGGCATAACTGCCGAGATGTTGAAATATTGTGCTGACTCTGTAATTAACTGGTTAACTGAAATTTGCCAGTTGTGCTGGCAGTTAGGAATGGTCCCTCAGGATTGGAAGGATGCTATTATTGTTCCCTTGTATATGGGAAAAGGTGATCAGACTGAATGCAAGAACTATTGGTATTAGCTTACTAAGTGTGCCAGAGAAAGTGTTTAGTAAGGTTGTTATTGAAAAAGTATGGGGTCTTACATCAGAGAAAGTGTTTAGTAAGGTTGTTATTGAAAAAGTATGGGGTCTTACATCAGAGAAAGTGTGGGATGTTCACAGTGGTTTTATGCCTGGTAAAGGCTGCACTAACCAAATTTTTGCATTATGTGTGATGGTTGAAAAGGATCTGGCTGTTGGTAACAAAGTTTTTGCTGCCTTCATAGATTTAGAGAAATCTTATGACCAAGAAAATAGGACACTTTTGTGGAAGGTATTGAATGAATATGGTATTACTGGGAATCTACTTAATAGTATAAAAACTACTTAATAGTATAAAAACCATAAAGCTTGTGTACGAGTGAATGGTGTTTTATCAAAATGGGTTTCTATTGGTGCAGGAGTCAGGCAAGGTTGTGTAATGTCACCATGGCTGTTTAATATATTTATGGATGTATGCATGCATGATGCCAAAATAGATAATAGTGGTTTATGTCTTGGTGATATCCATGTGTGCAGATTGCTCTATGCTGATGACATGTCCTATTGGCAGAGAGCAAAAGTGATTTGCAGAGTATGTTGTCCCGGATGTACGAAGTGTGCATGAAATTCAAACTGAGTATAAATAAGGGAAAAACCAAAGTTATGGTCTTTGAGAAAGGAACTGGTAGTACTAAATGTAATGTAAGTATAAATGGCACTGTGATTGACCAGGTGAGTGAGTTTGTGTATTTAGGAAGTATGTTTGACAAAGAGAACAAATTGGATGGCGAAATTAGTAGGCGAGTGAATTCTTCATTGAAAGTCATAGCTGCTCTGGGAGGTTTTCACAGGAATGATGGGTTCTCTAGACAGTCCCGCATGGCTGTGTATGAAAGTGTAATTTTTCCTACTCTGATGTAGGGTAATGAAACCTGGGTACTACAGAAGAAAAATAGAAGTAGTTTGTGTGCTGGAGAAGTGCGTTACTTACTGGGGGTGTGTAGCAAGACACGGTCTGATTATGTGAGGAATGAAGATGTGTTGCAGTTGTGTGATGTGAAGCAAAATGTTGTTAGCAAGGTGGAGACTAATATGTTTTGGTGGTTTGGCCATGTTGAAAGAATGAGTGATGAGATGCTTACTAAGAAAATCTTTTTTAGCCTTTTAATTTCTTTTTTTCAAATCGGAGTTTTAGGAGAAGAGTTATCAGGAAAAATGTAATTTACTTTTACGCCCCCTAGCGGAAAATCTATGCGTAATTTGAAAAAGAAACTATATCTAAAATACTCTTCGACATAAATGGAATCGAAAGATAAATTAATTTTTTCAATCGGATGTTTAGAAGCAAATATGTGGAATAAAACATAATTTTGAATTCGACATCATCTGCATTTACGCCCTCTAGCGGCGAAATTGTAGATCGTAAAAAAAAAAAAAATAATGAAATGAAGGATTATTATTCGCATATTTCAAGCTTCCGAACGCAAAAGAATTTTTCAAATCGGACTAATAGTTGCAGAGATACCGTGGGTACAGACGGACGGACAAACCGATAAAATAAGCATGATCTTTTTTTACAAAAGACGTGCTAAAAAACTCAAGACATTGATGAAAAAAAACTCACTCAAAAACTGAAGAAAACTTTTGCATGAAAGAGGACATACACAGAGTTCCCCCACCTTTCAAGGAGCGAGGGGCTAATCGTGGATCGACATTACCCTTGTTAGGGTTTCGTGGAGCAGCCTCGTCCAGAATTGGCAAGTAATGGACGACGAAAGCTGCAGTGACCACTCAGCGATAACTTTCGAGATAGGTTCGGAATGGCCCAGCCGACCCCAGCGCAAGAGGTTCTCATTGCAGAATCTTGACTGGCTGGTTTTCAAAGCAAAACTCATTACCCTGTTGGGGCGGGGGGGGTGCAGAAGAGATTGGACCGGTGTCAAACCTAAACTCCCTCTTCAAGAAACTTACCAGTCAGGTCATAGCGCTTTGCGAAAGTTGCAGGGAACAAAAAGGGGAGCTAAACCCCCACCCCTGGTGGTCCGAAAAACTTAAAGCCCTAAGGGCGAGGGATAGGCGGTGCAGGAGAGCAATGCAAAGAGCAAAGGTAACCCTGCAAGACCGGGTAAACACAGAAGCGCACAAAAAAACTCAGGTAGCATATAGAAAAGAACTAAATTTTCTCAAAGACCACTTACTGGAGGGGCCTGTGCGAAATCCAATCACCGGGAAACCCTTTCAGGATCCCCTACAAGATTGAACGTGGATCCATCACAGAATCGCTAAAGCTGGCAGCGGTCAAAAGGGCGGATGGAAGTTTAACACGACCCTTGCCTCTTGGACTACCACTTCCAAGGAGCCCAGGGAGATAGAGACTCCCCACAGCAAAAGAAAATGAGGGATGAATGTCCGATCCTTCCAAACACGGTTGAGGACACCCCTTTCACGAGAGAGGAGGTGGAGTATGCCCTCTCCAGTCTAAATACTGGCAAAGCACCGGGCAAGAACGGGTTAGACCTCAGCATAGTCAGAGAAATCTACTATACAAATCTCGGGTGCTTCGTAGCACTCCTAAACGAATGCCTAGGGATATTCCCAGACTTGTGGAAGACAGCAGTGCTAGTTCTTTTCAACAAAACCGGAAAGGACAAGGCTGATTCCGCAGCCTATAGGCCTATCTGCCTTCTTTCCACGTGAAGTAAAGTGCTGGACAAGCTCATTACCAACAGAGCGATTAGCTTTCTCATGGGGCGGGGAAACAGGAACCAATTCGGTTTCCTTCTGGAGAGGTGCACCACGCAGGCAATTCAATGTCTCAGAGAGAAGGCAGAACAAAATAAAGCGGAAGGGCTCCACACCTGCTTTATCTAACTAGATGTGAGGGGGGCCTTCAAGAGTGTTTGGTGGCCAATGGTACTTCACCGACTTAAGAAATTTGGCTGTCCTAGCAACCTGTTCCAGCTCATTAGCAGCTACCTGTCTGACAGGAGGGTAGAGTTCGAAGCGGGTAATGGGCAATTCTCACGTTCATACCAGAGAGGGTGCACGCAAAGATCCAACTCGGGGCCGCTATGGTGGAACATAGTTGCGGACCTAGCTTTGAACCTAGAATGGGAGCCGACAGTGGAAATACAAGCCTATGCGGACGATTTCGTTCTCGTGGTCTCCGCCTCAGGGAGACACGTGATCAAAAGAGAGGTGCACAGTGCCCTAGCTGTGCTGGAAAATTGGAGTAGGGAAAGCAAACTTTGCTTTGCCCCTGAAAAGACCACTCTTTTAGCAATAGCTGAGAGCGGAGTATGAAAACATCACCTAAGTGCAGATTCCAAGGTTGCACGATTAAGGCGGTGAGAGAGATGTAGTACTTGGGTGTGGTCCTTGATCAAAATCTGTCGGGGCTGCCACACCTAAAACAACTTCGCTCCAGGTGTGGGCTGATCTTGAACAGGTTGAATAGCATGCGGTTATCGGGCAAAACCAAAAAAGCCATCTATCAGCGCGGCATAGAAAGGATTCTGACGTATGCCAGTGGAGCATGGTGGTCTCCCACAGTCAGAGTGAGGAGGGGCAGAAACTAAATCCAGAAGATGGCCCTGCTAAGGATCACCGGCTGCTTCCGCTCCACATCAACCTTAGCAGTTCAAGTGCTTGCAGGGTGTGAGCCGGCGGACCTGGTAGCGGAAAGGGAGGTAACAATGCACTGCCTAAGGTCAGGCGAGGATGCCTACTTTTTCGGAGTCCCACACTGAGCCACCATTATGGAGTTGGAAAGGGTGGACTGGACCATCCACCCAGCAGAGGAAATTTGCCCACAGGAGTGGGGCATGAGCTGTTCACATATGGCTCGAAACTAAAAGGGCAGGCAGGGGCAGGCTTCTGTGCGCTTTCGGATGGCAATAAGGTGACAGCAGAATGCTTTAAATGATCGCAGAATGCTTCTGTCTTTCAAGCAGAACTTCTGGCAATAGAGATGGCACACACATGGGCACTCCCTAGGCGTAGTGAAGACGAAATAAAACTTTACTCAGACAGTGAGGCAGCACTGCAGGCTCTGAGTAAATTTAGAGGGAAAACCCCCATCGTCCAAAGGATCAAAACCCTCCTGAGGGCGGAGGGAGATGGGGCAGTTAGTTTCCACTGGGTACGAAGCCATGTCGGGACCCAAGGAAACGAAAGAGTGGATCAGCTGGCGAAGGCAGCCAAGCTGAAAGAATCTGTAACCGAATGGCAGGTCAGGTGGGACATGGGAGAGACCGGGCAGAAGACGTATCAAGTGTTTCCAAAGGTCTCGACCAAACGAGCCCAAACTAACAAGTTCCTGAACCAAGTATTCAGCGGCCATGGCATCTGCCCTGAATACCTTAGCAGATATGCGATCAGGAAATGCTCTTGCCCCTACGGCTCACGGACAGCAAGCGTGGATCACCGCATCTTTGAACGCAGTGACCTTGCAGAATGAAGAAACACTCTGATCCCAGGAGCACAAAAGACCTGGAAATTGGAACTGCTCATCCAATCTTCCGTAAACAGGAGGGTCTTATAGCCCTGGTGGAAAGGCTAACACTCCAACAGAAAGTGACCTTCCTCAACCAAGGGGGAACGAGTCGCCAGAGATGAACGTGCACAACGAAAGCGATTCGGACTTCGAGTGAAGAGAAGATTCAAGGAAGAAGAGAAAGAATCAGGTACGACTAGTACCAGTGTAAATACCATGTAAATACTTTGTCATACTATTCAACTTTGTAAGTCCCTGCATGAGGATATAGAAATAAAACTGTGTAAATGAATTTTGTTTGAAATAAATAAAGGGACATGGCTCCCCAAAATAACTAAGCTAGTTCGAGGGGTAGACAACTTTCCCAGTCAACCCTCAAAATTTCACGGCTTATCCCGCCAGACTGAGCGGGAACCCGACCAAGGTGCGCTAGGTCGCTAGCATGCGGAGGCCTCACGGGATGGTCTCTGTACCACGGGGGTGGCAGAGGCCCGAACCGGCGTCTCACGGCAGGATAGACCACAACACTTAAACTTAGAGAGTTCCATTAGTCCCCGTGGAGCCAAGCAAATTGGTGGAACGGGACAATGAAACCAGTATCATACACAGTAGTCTGAATGCCAATTAATTTGAGTCTCCCCTCAGTTTTATGATTATATTTCAAAAGCTTACGTTGTGATTATGTACATTGCCTTGAATAAAGGCTTTTAATGACTACTTCAGTGTCTAAATAAATGTGGATTTTCTAGAAAAAAGTTCAATGAGGTTCTTACAATGAGTTTACACTTTAAATTATACAGTACTATTTTAATTATTTATACTTTATCGCATGCACATTGTTCTTATTTGAACTTTTTTTTTTTACATAAGTTACACATGTTCGTGACCTTATATTATAAATAGACCATTCTTCAAACTTTAGCCATGTTGTGAACTCTGAAAGTGGGAATCAATGTTTCAAGTCGAAAATCCATAAATGGAAACTTAAAGAAAGAAGGAACAGTCACAAAACTAATTAAGTACACGGATCAAAACAGTAATTTGTATTTTACCTACGATTTAGAGTAGTACAGATAGTGTAGTAGTACTTTGGTTGTTCGTGCTTTGTTGTATGATTTTTATCTCCAGTAACAGAAAAAAATATGTATTATATATGCTTGAATGAAGAAATTTCAGAAATCTTGAAGCAGCATTGATATAAAAAACAAAGTTGAAAAAAAAATACTAAAAAAGGTAACCAAACAATGAAGGATTTGATGTCCACCTCCAGAAATAGTAAAACTACAGGATTTGCACTCCGGCCTATCGCCTATGCATTTTGATCCTAATACCGAGGGTCATCCTGTGGGACAATAGCATCCATCGACACTCTGGTGTCTTGTCACACTGTAGTTCTCGCATACTGTGAAAAACCCAAGTCACTATAACCTTTCATGTATAGGTCAAGTGTCACGATGTTGAAAACATTTGTTAATTCTGAGCTGCCCTTCATCTCTGTGTTCTCAAATGAGCAACTTTTATTGAATTTTTTAGTATTTCTTTATAAACTTTTATGAAATTTTAATGAAATAATGAAATCTCAAAGCAGCACGGATATGGTTTTTAATGGCCAGCTGCTTTGAGATTTCTGAAAATTCTTCAATCAACCCTAGTTTTCCATTTTCCCCTGTTACTGAAGATAAAAGTGATGCAGCAAAGAGCAAACAACCAAAGGACTACTACGCTGTTTTTACTGTTCTAAATCGTACATAAAATACAAATTACTGTTTTATTTACCATATACTTTTTTTGCTTCATTACTTTTGGTCACCACCAAGTTCACTGGTACCAGAAGATATTTGAAGATTAAAAATCAGTGAAGTTTAATGAAAATTTCAAGTTTTAATTCATGAGAACAGGGTAGAAAAGAAACAATATATATCACATGGAAAGCTTTTATTTGCCTGATTTGAGGGAATTAATTTATTTTAGTACTTTCCGCGTGTGGGGTGGGAGTTTGGGCTTTATCAGTGTCAGCCAACTTTTCTTGGAACCTCTCTTCCCAGATTCCACCAGCTAACTAACTTCCTTCCCCCTTAGTCCACTAGCTAACTAACTTTCTTTCCCCTCATTGCTCTTTCATTTCCTATTTTTACATGATGGGATGAGGTCGTCTCAACACTTGGGGAAGAAATTCTCATGCCCCTTTCCCGTATGTTAATGACGTAAGTAACAGGCTGTAATTTATTTGTCCTGTACCTATGCTGTTTTGCAATAGGGATCTCTCTCTTTCATTTGTCGGGGGGGGGGGGTAGGCTCAGTGCTGTAGCTAGGTAGGACCCAGACCCAGGAAGGGTTGAAGGATCATTATGCATTATGGTGGCACTCAGTGTTACACTACAAACTAACCTTTTCCACAAATACTGAAGGAAGTTTTTCTTTGTTTTTTCACTTCCTTTGTTAATTTACTTCACTAGCCAATAATATTTTCCCTCCCAAAAAGTAAAAACAATAAAATAAAATACAAAATATAAAAAAACGAGGGACTGAAAGAAACTGAACCGTCTTGAAATATATTTAAAAAATTACATTCTCTGAATTTATTTGATTGTGGTTGAGTCACAGGTTCTTTATTGGTGGATGAACTATACTGCTCAAAATAATTAAGGAAACATGTGACTTTGGCGACATTATGCAGGCCCATAGTGAGATATCTTGCCGAAAAGTGCAAAACATGAGTGTGATTTAAACAGCTGAATCATGCATATCCTTAAGCAAATTAGTGCCTGTGACATCAGAATGAATAAAAACGAAGGTTTTCCAGGCGGTCCTTTATTCTGCCACGTTTATTGTGACATTTGGTTTCTTGAAGTTCGGTTTCAATGGTGTCACAGCAGCACGATTTACTGGAATCAATGGCGTGATGAGCTGTTGGCAGGCTGGAAGTAGGTCAGACACAGAGAATGGTAGCAGAAGCCATTGGAATGTCACAAAGAGTCATTTCCTGACTATGGACATGATTCCAGAATACGGGAAGTGTTCAATAAAGGCAAGGTCAAGCTTGTCCACAAACAACTACAGCAAAGTACAACCATTATCTATTGTTAACAGCCCATCGGGACAAGTAGCAAAATGCTGCTCAGTTCCAGCAAGAGCTTCTCGTAACAACAGGACAAAAGTTGTCACCTCAAACTATCCGTAATCGTATTTACCCAGGTGTCCTTCATGCACGTAGACCAATGGTGTGTATCCTTTAACCACAAAGCACCAAACTGCCTGTGAAAACTGGGCTGCGGAATATCATGGTTGCCACCTTTTGGTATACTTTATTTCCAGCCATAGTGTATTTTATGCTCAACAACGTGAGTCGCGCAGGATTTTTTTTACAATATCTCTTTCTCTCCCGATTCTTCTGAGCAGTGTATTTAATTATTTTATTTTACTATTCTGGTCCTTTCTGAGGATCCGAACAGCTTCGAGGAGTTACTGATGTCGTATTTTGATTCTTTTTACTCCCTTTCTTCAGTTACAATTTTTCTCCGTCTTTTATCACACATTCTCACTCACCGGTGCTCGGAGATAGCCTCTTCTTGCTGCAGTAAACAGCCAAACCCCCTTCCTTCCCTACTCAAAAACCAACAGATCTCAGATTCACGCCATCAACCCTTTTCTGCCACACACAGGCATCATAAAACCACTGCTACTGACCCCAAAACAATGGATAGGGAAAAATTAAAAGCTCTCTATCTCATATAGATTTCTTTTGAGCACTGCTTCCCTCAACATTAAGCTCTTTGCAGGCAATTAACTACATAGAAGTTCCTTAACAGCAGTTTCACATCTTATATAGTCCCTTATCAAGTTACAAATAGAGTTATCCCTTCTCCGCAACTACACGTCCACACTTCCTTCCCCCCTCTTCTTTTCTTTTCTCAATTGAGGAGGTGGGAGAGGAATTTCTTTGATATTTTATATTTCCTCAAAAAAAAAAAAAAAAAAAAAAAAAAGAGGGGACATTTCTCTTTTCTGACCTTTAACAAGCCCTGTGCCTGTGTGGTTGAGAATCATTGGTGTAACTCTTTCTACAGATTCACCCAGAAAAGTTTTTCTTTTTTTGTCATTCATTGTTATACTGTACGGTCACTTCAATTTCACTTTGTTAAAAAAAGTTCATTAAACAAATAAATATGGTATTTATGCTGATGATGAAGCACAAGAGTAATTTTTATAAACCACAGAAAATAAAAATTCAGAATTTACAACAATAGCCATCTTCCAGGAAGGGGAGAGTGGGTGAGCCTCCTAGAGCCACATCACTGAGAGGTATATGAGATGTCTTTCTTGGATAATACATACATTAGGCTGATGAAGAAAAAAACAAAAAGCTGAACTTTTTAACCAGGTGAAAAAAATCTGAACGTGTGGCATAATAGTGTCAATATAATGCAGCATGAGCAAGACTGAATTGTTTACTGTATTTATTAATATAAATATTAAACTGGAGCACACTGTTCAAAATATAAATTTACTGAATTCAAAACAAAATATAATGGCTTTAAAAGATACTGCTTCAAATAGTTTTTTCTTTTTTCTATTGTTTCACTTGCTAGACATCAGCTCAAGTTTCCTCTTGTGAACAAACTTGGCTTTCTTTGCAAGTTCTGTATATATGTTTGTCTTTTGTTGACTCTGTAGCTGCATAGCATCCATTGCTTACTTTTTCTTTCTGCTGATATCTATCCCCTTCCATTTCTTTACTGTTCTTTCTTTCTATGCTTTCAGATGACAATAATTTTATTCATCATGCTGAAAGAATTTTAAGCTGAGGACCATGAATGAATATCAATACTTTTGAACACTAGGCATCAGTTGTTACAAATTTTCTAACTTTGTCACTTTTCCTAACTTTGTCACTACGATAGCTGCCAACTAAAAATAAAAAACCAGAAGATTGCTAAAAAAAAATAAAAAATAAAAACAATCCAGAACATTGCATATAATCAGGTAGATTTTTCTGATGTTAGTTTGTTATACAATATAAAATGTCCACACAGAGCTAAAACGGTATATTTTGTTTTGCAATAGTTACACACGAATTTTTATATGCACTTCAACAAAACAAGGGAAAGATTAATGAAGAAGTCCATTATCTTATGTATAATTTACTAGATTTTGAAACACTCTATTCATAAAAGTCAGAAAGAAAATTCTATCCTTTTGGATACCTACACAGAATTTCCCTTTTTTTCCTTGCTGCTGTCTCCCCCCCCCCATACGTGTCACGATATCGGACATTTTTTGTTTTTGATTCCTTAAGAAATACCTGGCCATTTTCGATCTCCCCATTTTTTTCTTTTCAAACCTACTCTGTTTAATTCTGCTTTATTTAACATTATCAGGGACACAGATGCGCTTCTGAAGTTGAGAAAACACTAAGTGGAGTTAACATTTTTTCTTTTTCAGGTTTTCCTCAAACACCAATAGGAATCCTGCAGTAAATGTAATAAGTGCCTACACAGACAGCTCACGGTGGTCTTTTGAACCCATTAACAAGTGTTAGGATCTTGAAAACAAGAAAATAAACTTCACACAGATGTTTAATAATGTTATTTCACTGAGATTTTCGATTTCCATAGCAAACTCGATGTTTTTCGTCGTCCGTAGCGGGCCGACGATTTCACAGCATACTCTATGTTTTCCGTCGTCCGTCTCTAGAAGACCAACAATTTCCATAGCATGCGCAATGTTTTTCGTCGTCCATGGCCGACCGACGATTTCCAAAGCGTACTTGATATTTTCCATCTTACATAGCGGACTGACGATTTCCATAGTAACTACGTAAAATCCGCAGTACTTGGAGTCTCCGATTCTTTCTTCACACCACATGACCTTATTTAGCGTCAAGCGGAATGGTGCACACGGAGAATTCACTGTGCCGAAGTCCTGACGACGACGACGACGGTGTACTGGGGTTCTGGCGCACATTAGCGCTGAATTCCTATCTCTGTTATATACAGGCATGGAAGTGGGCAGTGATAGAAAAAGCTGAAATTCCACACGCGCGCGGGTAATAAAGTGTTGAATTTTGCACTTAACTCTCTAATGTATACAACCATGATATTTAGGTATTGGTCACATGCCTGCCAACTAAATAGATTTAATGTATGTATTTTGTTTCAAGAAAATTAAATATATGGTACAATATAATATAAGGGGGAAAATTGCTGATGAGGTCATATGCATAGAAAATCACTCACCTTAGTACAGAACGATGTCTTTAATCAAATGAGGAAATTAATCAAATGTCTTTATAAGATAACAAAGTTGTATGGAAATGAAATCTTGAAGGTTTGAAAAACTTCAGACATGTTTGTTAATAAGTAATAAAAGTTTGATGAAGAATAAATGTTCATTCTTGATTTGACACAAAATTATTAATGAAGAAATATGATAAATGCTTGTGAAAACGTTAGACATTTTGTAGATAAATAATAAAAGTCATTCACAACTAATGAAATTTCATTTTCTTAAGTTGTTTCTGTCTAACAATTTGTTCTAACCTACTTTTATGAATTAGTCAGCTAGAGTTTTCTTTCTCTTGAACCAATTCATTTGATTTTAATTTGCTGCGTAAGTTATTAGAGATATTTAGCTCCTTTCCTCTTCTTCTCATTTCTTCTTCCTTATCTTGTAATTCTTTCTTATATTCTGAATATGATTTCATATTTTGGCATACAGGATCATGCGTTTTCTTTAAAAAACTCTTTCTTATATTCGGAATATGATGATTTCATATTTACAGGATCATGCGTTTTTCTTTAAAAATTCCAAGGCTGATTTATCGCGATTCAGTAGCTTATATTTCATGGTTTGAACAGATGAAAATGTTTCAATTTTCATGTTGCTGGATTCTTTATCAAGTACATCCCCCATCATACAAAGGAATGTTCCACTTGAGAGCCAGAAAAACAACTCAAAAATGCCTTCATTATTTTTGAGAGGGCACTGAATTTGTTTAACTTAAAAAGTGCATGTTTTCGGATTCACTGAAATTTATTTATGTAAATATTAAACTGGAGCTCATCATTGCATCCAAAGTATAAAATTACTGACATTTAACAACAACACAGGGTAGAGGGAACATCGCGCGAGCGGGGATCGTGATTGCAGGCGAAATTTTCGCTGCGTCCGACTTCCGTTTTCGGACATTTTCTCTCCGTTTTTCAAGCTAAAATACAAATATTTATGCATTAAAATGAAACTTAATAACAATACTGGGCACAAGAAACATCGCGAGAAAAATAAATTAGGAGTATAGGAAAAAATCTTCACTCAAAAACTTCCGTTTTCGAAAGTTTTGATAGATGAAATAGCGTCCCCAGACGGAACAGACCTCCCTCCCCCCAAACAGCTTCTTTTCAGTTTTACATCGATCTCGAAATGACCCAAATGATGACAGAAAAAGCGGAATTCCGGGAATCCACGAAATAATATCATGTATGAGTAAGAAGTAACTAAGAAATGGAAAAACACGAATTTTATGGAAAATGAAAGTGAAAAATCGATACTGCGTTGCTCAATTTACGGGACACGGAAACGGCGCGGATTCCACCACGGGCGGATTTAATACCGATCTAGAAATTTAATTTCGTTTAATAAAAGGGAAAGAGGCGAAAACAATTGCTCTCTGTTAATTAGTTTTGAAGAAATATCAGAAATACGGTAACATGCATTTCATTAGAAAAAAAATCTTAAAAACAAACAAACAAACGAAGTCGCTCTTTTTACTAATACCGAAGATATTAAAAACGAGGAATCTCAACACCCAAGAAACATTCCAGAAAATATCTAACAAGTGTTAGAATCTTGAAAAACACAAAAATAAAATAAACTTTACACAGATGTTTAATAACGTTATTTCACTGAGATTTTCGATTTCCGTTGCATACTCAACGTTTTCCGTCGTTCGTAGTGGACCGACGATGTCCATAGCATACTCGATGATTTTTTCACGATTTCCATAGTAACTACATCAAGCGGAAGAGTGCGCACGGAAAACCGACGATGACGACGGGGCACAGAGGTTCTTGGCGCCCAATGGCACAAAACCTGCCTTTTGTAGCAAGATGGCGCAAGACTTTTGTTTTGGCACACTTTGGCGCAGAATTTCCATCCCTGGAAGAGGTGACGTCATTCCCAGCAGTAACCATCCCGTAGTTTGAAGTCATTACGATTTTGTTTTCCGCAAGAGCGAAGCATACCCCCTCCCCACCCCACCCCATAAAGTCTTCATTGCATTTTTTGGAATAATATCGGTAACACCAAAAACAGAACAGAAGAAAGCGGATTTCCGCGTGTTCGCGTAAGTCATTTATGCCCGTGTAATATACTTTATTTATAGGGCTATTTTTAGCAAAAATACAGAAAATATTAAAATCCGGAAAAAAAGTTCTTCCGGCCGGAAAACCGGACTGTATAAAAAATTGGAAAACTTCCGCAAAATCCGGAAGAGTTGGCAGGTATGCAGTACCGTTTTTTGGATGGTTTTCCCTCACTTATCAAGCTGAAATACAGACATTTAAGAAGGAGGATAACGCTTAACAACAACAAAGGATACAGGGAACATCGCAGTAAAAAATTACGAATACGGGCGGAATATTCGCTCCGTAAGACTTCCATTTTCGGATATTTTCCCTCCATTTTCAAGCTTAAAACTTATAGTATAAAATATTTTACAATACTAAGCAGAACGAACACCGAGCGAGAAAAAAAATTACGATTACAGGAGAAATCTTTACTCCGTCTAACTTCCGTTTTCAAAAGTTTTGAAAGTCGGAATTCAGTCTTCAAAAGGAAAACGACCCCACCCCCTTTTTGTGTTCAGTTGCGTACCGATCTCATGAATGCCGCAAATGGTAACGGAAAAGATGAAATTCCTCGAATCCGTGGAAGAATTTCATGCTAAAACATTACAGGGAAATTTTCTCAACATCAAAAATTTCCGTTTTCGAAAAATTTTCCTCCATTTTTAAAGCTGAAATACAAATACTTATATAGAATAAAATTATATTTAATAATACTGCGCAGAAGAAACATAGCGAGAAAAATAAATTACGATTATACGGGGAAAAACTTCGCTCGTTTGACCTGTTTTCGAAATTTCTCGAAGATTAAATACTGTCCCCACAAGGAAAACACCCCCCCCAAAAAAAAAACTCCCTTCAGTTTTACATTGATCTTCAGGATGACTCAAATGACGAGGAAAAAAGAAAAGAATCTTATGCGTGAAGATTACAGGGAAATTTTCCCGACATCAAAATTTCCGTTTTCGGAAAATTTTCCTCCATTTTTAAGCTGAAATACAAATATTTATGGAATAAAATGAAATTTAACAACAACACTACGCAGAAGGAACATCGGGAGAAAATAAATTATAGGACTATAATGGGAAAATCTTTGCTCCGTTTAACCTGCGTTTTCGAAAGTTTTGAAAGATGAAATACTGTCCCCAGGCAGAAAACGACCAGTCCCCCCCCCCCCCACTAATACCCAAAAAATTTCTCTTCAGTTTCACATCGATCTACAGGATGACTCAAATGACGAAGAAAATAAAGCGGAATCCGCGGAAGAATTCAGTGCGTGAAGATTACAGGAAAATTTTCCTGACATCAAAAATTCCCCTTTTCGGAAAATTTTTCCTCAATTTTTAAGCTGAGATACAAATATTTATGGAATAAAATTATATTTAATAACAACGCTACGCAGAAGGAACATCGCGAGAAAAATAAATTACGATAATACGGAGAAAACCTTCATTCCGTTTAACCGGCGTTTTCGAATATTCTAAAAGATGAGAACTGTTCCCAGACGGAAAACAATCAGCCAACTAATCCAAAAAAATTCTCTTCAGTTTTGCATTGAACTATACAGGATCACTCAAATGAGACGAAAAAGGTGGAATTCCGCAAATCCGCAGAAGAATCTCGTGTATGGTAACTGAGAAAATTTCGTATAAATGCTCGTAAGGCCGGTTTCACAAAGGTTTTCTTTTAACAACAGAAAATGAAAAAAAGAAAAAAACTCGTGACCTTAAACCAAAATTCGCGACTATTTCGTGACTTTTTTGACCTTTTTCTCATTTCGTTACTTTTTCGGGACTTTCGGGACCGGTAGACACCCTGGGTTCTGTATTTTTTTTTTTTTTTGATTGGAGGTTTAACGACCACCGTGAGCAACTCAATGGGCTATAAGCAGTCGCCCGTCCCTAATTTAGGGTCACTGGTTCCAGGGAAGGGAGAGAGCCAGTGCCGTAAGACAAACACAACATCCATGCCTGACCGGGATTCGAACCCGGCCCCGTTACGGACGAATGATTAGAGGCCAGCGCCTTAGACCACTGCGCCACCGGGGCGGCGGTTCTGTATTAGGATTATAATTTGTCTGTGGTTGACTTTATTACAATACTGATTATGTCTGAAACCTGCAGCAGGGCGCGGTTTTGCAGAAATCATATTGCATTTGTTTGCAAGTTACAGCTTTTTTAAGTTTTGTGATATACATATATATATAGTATATACACACTGAAGAGCAATTGAATTAGAGACAGCTGGCGTTATGCAAATGTGGCGCTGTGGGCGGCAATGTAAATGGAAACGACATGGCGTATGCAGCGATCCGACAATATAAGGAGTGATGCGACAGGAATCAGTAAGAGTCGGACGCAGTATGGGCAAGACGAAGGATCTAAGCGCATTTGATCGTGGGCAAATTGTCGGGGATCGACGAATGGGTCACTCCACCTCAGAAGTCGTGCAGGCACTGGGATTTTCCCGAGCCACTGTGTCACGGGTGCACTGTGAGTACATCGAATCCAGTAAAACCATCCCTGCAAGGGCCAACTGCCGTGGACAAAAGCGTGCGGATGAGCGGGGCCATCGTCGGCTAGCTCGCATTGTAACAGCGGATAGACGGGCCACAGTACAAGAAATCACTCGGCAATTTAACGCTAGTGCACAAAAACGTGTAAGCAGCCACATCATCCGGAACCATCTCCTCGCTATCTCTTACTGATTCCCGTTGCATCACTCCTTATATTGTCTATTGTCGGATCGCTGCATACATCATGTTTCCGTTTACAGGGCCACCCACAGCGCCACATTTGCATAACGCCAGCTGTCTCTAATTCAATTGCTCTTCAGCGTACATGAGAAAAAGCTGATTAGATTAATGTATAATTGATAAAATTTAACATTAAGGGCAATTCAGAATTTTTGGACTAGCAACATTTTATGTATAAATGAGAAACATAAACAAGGTTCTACTGTATTGCCTTTTTGTGATTTTTTGTGAATTCCTCAAAGCAGTCATCTTATTACCAACAGAAAATCCAACATCAACTTTTCGATATTCAGCATGAATATTACTGACACCAAGAACTAAGTTGAAATATTTCATAACGTTTGATGAACAGCTATTTCACACAACTGGTTAAACAAATCTACTTAAAAGATTTTTTATTTTAAGATTGTCATATCATGACAGGAAAGGCAACATTGGCTGATCAGCCTGGTATTTCACTAAAAATGAATTAAAAAAATCTGCAACAGACTGAAAACATGAGATTTTTGGAGGTGCTATATTAAGTCTTTTGCATAATCTCTCAGAACATCAGAAGATTTATTTTGGGGATTTTTTACTCTTCCTGATCTAACAACTTTGGCATAATCTAATATACCAGGACATATCTGTAATGAATGTTCACATACTGTAACTTTTTGAATCAATATTTTTCCAAACAGAGGAAAAATATTTAACTTTGTGATGTTCATAAAAACATCTAGTCTAGCAGGGTGACCCCTTATTAATCATACATGAGACCGACAAAGGAACAAAAAAGCTGAACTTTTTAACTGATTGTAAAATCAAAACATGTGACGTGAAAGTGTGAATATAACACAGCACAAGCAAGATGGAATCACTCACAGTAATTTATTTATGTAAATATTTAGAGCACATCACTGCATTCACAATACAAAATTACTGAATTCAAAGCAAAATAAATTTGTTCTAAAAACTTTGCTTGAAACACAGCTTTTTTTTTTTTTTTGTGCTTGCCAGAACATTCAGCTCAATTTTCTTCTTGTTTTGCTTTCTTCTCAGCAAGTTCATCAATGGCCATATTTGTGTTTTTTTTGTTTTTTTTTACTTTGCAGCTGCACATCAATCTTTGCTTAGTTTTTCATTCTGTTGATATCATTCCCTGGCCATTTCTCTTCACGACTTTTCTTCTTTTTTTCTCTTTTTATTCCCTCAGATGACAATAATTTACCAAATTTACCAATCATGCTGAAAGAACTTTCAGCCTGAGGATCATGAATATATGATATTAAAGCTTTCACTACTTCAGATAAATGGCATAACTTTCAGAATATGAATACTTGAACACCATGCATCAATTATAACGAATTTTTAGACTTTGTCACTTCCATCTCTGGAAAATTTCCCTTCCCTTATCAAGCTTAAGTGCAAACATTTATGGGAGAAAGTAACATTTAACAACAACACAAGATAGTGAGAACATTGCAGGAAGAAAAAAAATATGATTATGGGAGAAATTTTCGCTTTTGGCTGATTTTCGTTTTCGGACACTTTTCCCTCCATTTTAAGATGAAATGCAGTATTTGTAGAATAAAAAGATATTTAACAAGAATATTGGACAGAAGGAACATTGCGAGGAAAAAAAATATGACTATGGGACAAATTTTTGCTTCGTCTAACTTTCGGTTTCGAAGTACAGAATTCCTTCTTCAAACAGAAACTGAATCCTTGTTCAGTTGTGCACAGATATCCAGAATGCTCAAAATTATAACGAAAATGGTGGAGTTTTTTGAATCCATGAAAGAATCTCATGCCTGAAGACAACAGGGAAAACTTTCCGCCGTCTTAACTTCCGTTTCGGAAATCGTTACGCACAGTTTCATGCTGAAATACAAAGATTTGTGCAATAAAATTATAGTTAACAACAATACTGTACACAAGTAACATCGTGAGGAAAAAGAAATAGCGATTATGGGAAAAATCTTCACTCCGTTTAACTTCCGTTTTCGAAAGACGAAATGCCGTCCCCAGACGGAAAACGACCCCCCAATTTTTTCTTTAGTTCTGCATCAATATCGAGGATGACCCAAATGACGACAAAAAAAGCGGAATTCCGCGAATCTGCAGAAGAATCTCATGTACACTGGTGTGCAAAAATTAAGGACGAAGAGGAGAAATTAGCATAACAGCGGAACGAGCTGGCAGAACGGACCGAAAGACCACTTAGGTGATAGACTAGGGTCTGGTATGGTAGGGCATGTGCATATGTGCAGCATGACGGGGGGTGGGGTGTGTGTGTGTGTCGGAAGGGTATAAAGCATACGGGTGGTGTATGCTCAGCAATTTGGTGAAAGCTATTTCATGGTGTACTTCGGTTTGAACGATGTCGAGTTGCTGCCACTATGTGATATGGCCAACAGGCAATCCAGTAGACGACATCTGGATGACTTTACCCGAGGCCGCATCATTGGGAAGTTGGAAGAAGGTCGAAGTGTGACTAGTGTGGCCGAGGAGTTCGGGATCGCTCACAGCATCGTTTCACGAGATTGGAGAGCGTTTCAAACGACAGGAACAGCTGTCCGAGAGTTTGGCAGTGGTCGTCCACGAGCAACCACGGTGGCGGATGACTGGTATATTGTCCTACAGGCGAGAAGAGACAGACGACAGACAGCGGGAGAAATCGCAAGGCACATGCAACAGACAACTGGACATCAGTTATCGCGTATTACTGTGGCCAGAAGGCTGCACAAAGGTGGTCTATTTGCAGGACAACCAGTACGGTGTGTGCCATTAATGCCTGCTCATCAGAGACAGCAGTTTCTGTGGTGCCAGGAACACAAGAACTGGACACATCAGCAATGGGGTAGAGTTCTCTTTACGGATGAGAGCTGATTTAGTCTGACGAGCGATTCTGGACTTATACACATCTGGAGAGAGCAGGGAACATGCAATCACACCTCCAACATCATCGAAAGGGACCGGTTCGGAGGTGGTGGAGTTCTCGTTTGGGGCAGTATCATGCTTGGTAGCCGTACTGACTTCCACATCTTCCAAGGAGGTTCAGTCACTGGTGTCCGCTATTGTACCGAGGTTCTCCTGCCTCATGTGTGTCTGTTTAGAGGTGCTGTGGGTCCTGAGTTTCTCTTCATGGACGACAAAGCTACACCTCATCGTACAGTGGCTGTCGCAGAGCTGTTGGAGAGTGAAGATATTCAACACATGGATTGGCCCGCAAGGTCCCCGGACCTAAATCCAATCGAACACATGTGGGACCTTCTTGGGAGATGCTTGGCAGCACGTTACCAGTCGCCATCAACGATTCCGCAGCTGCGAGCGATTGGCGCTACAAGAGGAATGGGCCGCGATACCTCAACAGCTCCTTGACAACCTTGTCCTCAGCATGGACAGACGTTGTAAATCCTGCAACGCAGTCAGGGGTGATCATATCCCCTACTAAAGACTGGAATTTTCTTGTCAGCCACCTGTCACATGGATGTTTCTGTCTTCTGTCCAGTTGTGCTCGAAGCTACCTTTTCAATAAAGTGCCTTTGTATCCTTTGGATACAAAGGCACTTATATATATATACAAAGGAACTTTATATATATCCTTTGGATACAAAGGTATGATTTGAGTCGATGTGGAGCACTTCTGCACAACGTTACATTCGAAAAACTGTCTCGTCCTTAATTTTTGCATGCCAGTGTATGTACAATATAAGCTTGATAACATTACTCTGCACCCAGATCATTTAGCATCTATCTTGAAAGCATCATACATGATTACAAGCCACAACTACTTGTGTTTCATATTCCACAATTGTAATTTTGTTTCCCCTGATTGTGCAATAAATCATAAAATTTCCAATTCACATTAGGACAATCCATGGGTAATTGCAAGATGTTACCTGTAGGAAGTCCGTTAATGCCTAAAGATTTATTAAACTGCTCCAGCATTGTTTTTGCAGTACCATGGCCTAGAAAACTTGAATTAAGATATTTTGTAATGTACATGATAGTCCATTTGCACCTTGTGGTTCAGACCGGTAAACTGCCTAGTTATTTCACTATCTGGGAACAACTGTTGTGCCAATGAGCTTATCTCTCAGAAGGAATTACACGATATATGGGGATCCACTACCTTTAAGGCCCATAAAATTTCTAAAGTTAACACTTGGTTGTCTCTTACATTTCTTGAAAGGCTACTATAACTGGGTTTGCATTTTGTAGAATCAACTATAGCTGTAGGTGAATCAACTATAGCTGTAGTTTGCAGACTTTCTTGGAAGATGATGTCAAAGTAGATAAAAATCTTTCACACTAGCATGAGTCACATCTAAAAATGCCCTTTCTGCATTACTATGCATCTTCGATTTTGCATGGCTTGCAGTAGCACTTTCACCCATGTTCAAAAGACATGTTATTTTCACACCATGCATTGAATTTATTTTCATCTGCTCTAAGCCAGCAAGCATATTCTGGCTTCTTAAGCCAAATAGCATTAAAAAAAGGTTACCTGGCATCGTTACAAATTATTTTCAGAAAACAATTAAATAATTTTCCAAAACAACAGATCGCCTCCAAAAAAACACAAGCATTCCTCACAATACATACAAAGCAAGCATACTTCCTCCATTATGGGTTGCGACTTATGAACCCAAAAGATTTACGAAGGATTCTGGGGCTCCCATGCTTGCCAAAAATAGCGTTGTTCTGACCTACCACCTTGGCATTCTTCAGTTTCGCACTGTTAAAGGGAACAATATTTTTTTTAAGGAGCAAATGCCTTGCACATTTCAGCATGACATTAAAAATAAAAATTACAGTAAATCATTTTGCATGATTTCTAGAAACTGTCCCTGACTTTTTTTAGTTTCCATGACTTGCGTGAACTTTGTTAGAACCAGAAATTTTAAATTTATATTTCCTTAAACAATGTGGAAGAAATATTATTCTCATAATACATGGCCAATATGTGAAAAACAGTAATTACAGTCAATTCAGCGATGTCTGATTGCTGTGTTGATTATATTTCCTATATTGAAAAAAAAAAAAAAAAAAAATGATTGAGCGATATTAAACCCTCTGTTAGTAAACTCTTGCAAACCTCCTTTCTAAATGTGATTATTTCAGTTATCATTAAAGAGAAGTTACAATAATTGCTTTTTACATGATTTGAATCTTCATTTTTATTTTATAAATGATTAAGAATAAGTAGTCATTTTTTTAATAACATCATGAAATACAAATTTTTTTGATAAAAATTATTGGTGGGATGTCAAATGTCAAAAGTTAAAGATTACTGGTTTAGGGTACTCTTTATTTAAGAAAATGTGTTAAAAATATGAAGGCCATCTGCACACTTATTTAACTTCATAAAGTTGTTTAACAAATATACTTACTAATTTATCATTTAGTACTCCAAAATTTCTAAGCCCATAGAAAGAAACATAGCACAGAGGATCTTTAACTGAAATCACAACATGAATGTTTCTTAGAATCACAAAAGAGAATTAATTTTTGCATAAGTTACAAAGAGTTTAGCTCATTAAATACAATGTATCAAATTTCATAAAGAGTCAAAAGTCGAAATGAGAACAATGCATGCTTTCTAAAGCCAAGTACAGTAGATAGGTAACTATTTGGATTAACATGGACCAAGGGTAATTGAATCATTAAAAAAATCTAAAAAGTCAAACAATATAATAGGAAAAGCTATCACAAAATGCAAATACTATGTTATTCATAGTAATATGAATTAAATGATAACTTCTGATGGGAATTAGACACCCAGGCAGTGCAATAAAGTTGCTTTCTGTATGTGAGAGTAATGCATTTTCTTCATAAGTATATTCATTTATTCCCAGAGCTTTTAATACCATTTTCTTCCCTATAACATAGTGAGTAACAACGCATTCTTCATGCATTCAGATAGCACTCTGTTTATTAACAAAATAATTAAAACAAGAAATGTTTACTTGTTTAAAAAGATGGATTTCACTGTGCATTGTCCAAATCAATTTTTTAAATTTTTTAATTCTAATTTAAAAAATTCATTTAACATTTTTTTTTTTTTTTTACAGCACGTGAGTGACTAGAGTTAGAATAATAGTCATTCAGCTCCATTACCCAAAAGTTTTAAGGTTTCCCACAATGCTGCATGATCTTTATTTCTTTAACCTAATCCACTTAAAACTTTTCTGGACCCAGGAGTGAAAGTTGATATGTTCATGGGGTTGTCACAAAACTATGTTTTCAAATCAAAGTGGAACCCAAACTCCCAGGTATTAAATAGGCTGTTATAAGACAGTTCTAAAAGTAAAATCTCTCATGGATTAATGACATAATAGCCAATCCTACTGACAATATTATCATTTAAATTTTATTTTTATTTTATATGGATTACTAAAATATCTTTCTACCATTAAGTGCCACATTTCTGGGTTGAACTACAACCTCTCAGGAGGACCAATTGTAGCAAGTAATTGTTGCCAACTTGGGTGTCAAAATTGTAAAACCAGAGTAAGCCGCAATTAACAGATTGCGGTCTCCTCTGGTTTTACAATTTTCATACTTAAGGTGGAAGTGAGGCTTCACAGGGCTTACAATACAGTCAGAGTAAACAGTATCTGGCTCAGGTCATGGAGACTGTTAATACACTTCAGTCTTTGATAGCCAGGGTTAGCAAAAATCCTGAACAGAGCATAAACAAGAGAATTCAAAATCACCCACCTTATATCCGTATAACTAAACTGATATTTTATTTACAAATATAGGTGTCAGAATATCCCATCAGCAGTACAAATGATGATTACAGGTGGGTAAATGGAATGCATTTAGTCAAATATGAACTTTTAACACAAACAAAAATCTAGTCCTTACTTTCCTTTTCAATGGCGGTCACACAACTCAAAAAGGAAGTCTGTTACTCTCTATTGCACTCACAGCATTGCTAAATGTCTCCTTATCTACTCTCTCACGTGTGCTCATAGATTGTTTGATGCATTCTCGTGTTGGCAGAACATGACGTGTTACTTGACGCTACTCGTCTCGGTCACGGCATGTTCCCAACAGACTCAAACACCAATCAACTGGTATATTAGGTAAATTTATGATGGAAAACCAGAATGAATGAAGAAACAAAATATCCATGTATCACTAAAACTGAGGCAGTGCTTGAACCTGAAAGTCTTAGTCTTGGGTAGAACATGGAATGAAACATTCTACCGTCTTGGTCACTGGGAATTGGTAGGGCACTCAGAACACAAAAAAGATGCAGATTTGAATCCTGCCCTAGAATAAAGTAGTCTAGCTCTACTGATAAAGTTGGACACACAGATGAAACTTAATTCAGGTGTCTCTATGCTCTAAAAGAGCAAGCTTATCAGCCTCCCATGTTGAAATGGAAATCAATTCTTCACAGTTTCCTGTATTATTTGCTCTGGTTCGCTTACAACTGTGTGTGTGTGTGTGTGTGTGTGAGAGAGAGAGAGAGAGAGAGAGAGAGAGAGAGAGAGAGAGAGAGAGAGAGAGAGAGAGAGAGAGAGAGAGAGAGAGAGAGAGAGAGAGAGAGAGAGAGAGAGGGAGGGAGGGAGGGAGAGGGGCGGGAGCTATTACATTGATGCTCTGATGACTGGTAGTGAAGCCTGGGTACTTCAGAGAGAGAGGCATTTCCTTTGATGTTGTTGTTGCGGTCCCGACTCAACATCTGCACAGTCGTTACTGTATTTGTATCAGTCTCTTGTTAATCTTGCGGTTACTGTGGTGCCATCTATTGGGGGTCTTGTATGCGATTTATCATTGGGGTCTTGCATAGGATTTACCAACTAATTGGTATTGAGGGTTTTGTATAAGTTTTACCGACTAATTGGTAAATTCTATACAAGACCCCCAATAGATGGCGCCACAGCAACCGCAAGAGCGACGAGACTTGGATACGAATACACTGGAGATTTTGAGTTGGTACCGTAACGACAACAACATCGAAGGAATTCAGTTATTACTGAAGAAAGTCATGGTCATACGGCAGAAATGTGTCTGGTTTTTCAAAATGGTGTGGAACCTTTGGTGTGAATTTGTTGGCTTCCATTAATGTGCGATGTGACTTCGGGTTACATGCTTTACAAATAATACAATCTGGGTGTTGATCATGGCCTTTTACCCTGTCCACTTTTAGCTGTGCCTTTTAGCTATCATAGGTTTTAATGCATTTCATTGCCTCACCCTCTTTCTTCACTGTGAAGATGTTTCATACTATTTTTTACCCCCTCAGAATGATAGTTGATATAGTTAACAATGGTTTTCAGCCATTTCTTATTGGATTGAAGGGTTTCATTGTTTTTTCACGCCTCTTTGCTTTGATGTTATCATCATGATACTTGAATAAGGACTCTTTGACCAACCCCATAATAACGAAGTGACTCAGCAACAAAGAGATGTATGACCAACTGAAACAACGATACAAAATTAAAAAAAACAGGTAAGAAGATATCTTATGTGAATTTGAATATTTTTAAGCATGTCGTAAATACGTTGAGGCTTACACGAACACTAATTCCTGCCATTCTACTAATGCTGTAATAAAACGGGAGAAACAGGTATTCAGAGTTGAAGAAATATTCTTCTCATAATCCGTGGTAAATACGTCATGTTAATTAACACAGCAATCGGACAGCGCCGAATTGGCTGTAATTACTGTTTCATACGTGAATTAAATCACGTCAGAAAACTTGAAAATTTCGCCGCCGTTGAGCGGGAATCGAATCCGCATCTCCCGATTTACGTTCGAGCGTGCTATCTGTTGCACCACCCACGACGGCGAATTGACAAGTTCCTGTGTGTTAAGAGCATCGTAATATTCTCCGACTGTGTTCAGATTCTGCTGCCATCTAGCGTTGTTAAGAAAATCTCGTTGTTTAGGCAGTGCCGGATCTAGGGGGCAGCTGGGGCGCAAGCCCCGGCTTGGCTGTAATTAGCGCCGAATTGGCTGTAATTACTGTTTCATACGTGAATTAAATCACGTCAGAAAACTTGAAAATTTCGCCGCCGTTGAGCGGGAATCGAATCCGCATCTCCCGATTTACGTTCGAGCGTGCTATCTGTTGCACCACCCACGACGGCGAATTGACAAGTTCCTGTGTGTTAAGAGCATCGTAATATTCTCCGACTGTGTTCAGATTCTGCTGCCATCTAGCGTTGTTAAGAAAATCTCGTTGTTTAGGCAGTGCCGGATCTAGGGGGCAGCTGGGGCGCAAGCCCCGGCTTCTGCATTGATAGGGGCGTCAAATTACCTCTGTGGAAAGAAAAGAATTTTGAAGAGGTACGAAAAGAAAAATGGAAAAGAATTTTTCTTATTACAAAAAAAAAAAAAAAAAAAAAGATTTTTTTGCTTAATGAAAAAAAAATCTGAGATAAGAAAATACCTCAGAGAAGGAGAACAAACGTTGTCCCTTTTGTGTGAAAAGATGTCAGGTCAAATCGGGAACAAAAGTAGCATTATTGGAAAATTACGTGAGAACTGTTGGCAACATTGGCCAATCCAGTTCAGCCTTGCGCTGGCTAAGCAAGGTCTTTTTCTTGCGTCTTCTATTTTGCTCGTGTGCGGTAACATAGGAGGTAACAGCCTAGGGCTCTCTCCACACGTGCAGTGCTAAACTAATTTTTTTTTTTTTTATTCTCCACAATTCCTAATGAAGAATTAAGATGCTGTCAATGAAAAGAAAGTTGTGAGGAAGTCAAAATGCTAAAAGAGCTCAGAAGAAGAAAATGGAAATTCAACAATCAGCAGAAATGTTTTCAACGTGGATGAACTCGTCTGATCGTACTGACCAGGTCAGTGAAGAAGGTAAAGAGAGAAATTGTTATAGTCTTATATTGAAAACATTAAAAATAGCCCATTGTATTTTAAATAGAGACCCGTGTAACCCCTCTGCCGGGGCTGTAGTAATGGTTTTTAACCCTTATTAATATAATTGCTTTGCTGTTGATTTTTTGTTTTAAAATAACTTTTATTTTGTTTAATGTGATCAGAAAATATGTTTAACTGTGTAAATTTTCGAAATTTTTACTAACTGCCGAGTTGTCGTGTGGTAACTTTGTTGCTGACTTTAACCCTTTATTTGCACTGTGTCTGTATGAAACGGACAATGGAAAACTATGGACATGATCAATGCGTAATCTGGGTTAATATTATAAAAACAAAAGTGGCCTGACAATTTATTAAATCCGGGTTTGTGATGGGGGGGGGGGGGCAAGGTTTCTAAAGACGTTAAATCGAACAAAGTGTTTCGCAAGGTATTTTTATTAAGATATTTGTGTGTGTGCTTTAAACGGCGTAACTGAAAGTGATTAACAAGCTTTTTTTAATGGCCGCTTGCGTGTATGAAACAGTTGTATTTGCAGGCTGAAATTTTTTTATGTGGTGCTTGTGTTTAATTTATGGATGATTTCTTGATGTGTGTTTTAAATGTTCAGTGTTTTTATTAATGTGCGTGTTTGAAATGCTCAGTTATTACGGTGTGTTTAAAATTATGTTTATTAATACTCGTAATCAGTGATCGCGTTAACGCCTGGACAGGAGTATTTTATGCATCAAAAACGGAAATTAATTCCTAAAAAAAAACTGGGACGAATTTTTACTTTTCCAAAAATTTTAAAAACCGAATCTAGGTTGTTGTTTTTTATTATCATCATTAGTCATTACTATATATATATACCCCCCCCCTTGAGTTGACTGTTGAACACAGAAGTTGTGCCATTGATAATGTAATTCCTTCCTCTTTTCCACCCCAAGCTCTGCCACTGTTCTTGGTTTCGCATATCTCGGGCTGCGGGAAAACACGACCCCGAAAGACCAAGGTATGTGTGGACAAACGACTATTTCTGTCACCACTTGGGAAGAGAAATTCCAGTGACTTTGATCTCTGCTGCCATGCCCGGTGAACAACAGAGCTACGAAAACGCTGTAAATAGAGGGAGGAAGGCAACTTTTTTATTTTTGTTTTCGAAAGTTCTGAAGGAAAAGAAATAGCTCTTCTGTACGAAAAAAAAAGATTGGGGTTGGGGGCAGATTCCTGCTATTTACAACTGAAATGTTTTCTGTTGTACTTCTTTTTTTGGGGAAAATCTAAAAATATGAGCTAGTAAGCGTGGTATATATAATATTTTACATATATTCTACATATTTTTATACTTTAAATTTAATGGAATTCATATTTCTTACGATTACCACAATACTTCCTTCATATAATTATTGTTATGATTTACATGCTGCATTTGTAGGAATCATACAATTAGAACTTTATTTCATTTGTAGGAAAACTTCCTACTGTCCTACATAATGGTATTTTATTTCATATCTTTCCACAGATGATCTCAGAGAGCTGACACAAATTGAAAATGAAGGAAGGCACAGTGAGCCCCATGAGGAAGATCAGATAGTTGTAGTTAAAGAAGATCAGAACAAGGTCCAACTCCAAGAAAATGACATGAAGGAAAACGAGAAGCGTTCAGATCAAATGCAAGATGACGAAGAGGGTATAAATGTAGATTTATGTATTGGTGGCACAGGAAAAAATATTCCGTCAACTTCTGGTGAGTTGGATTTAGATTCTCATGATCCAGGAAGTTGGCCTGAAAAGTTTTGTGATGCCCAAAGATGCTTTTTGACAAGGAAGAGAACTGAAATTCGAGATGTCCATGAGCCTAATGATCTTGCTAACAGTCTAAGGGATGGTAGGAAGCTTACCAAAAGAATGGTTTTACAAATAGCTTCCAAACAATTTCAGAGTTCAGAGATCATGGTTAGCGTACAGTAAGTCGAAAAAGGCACTTTTCTGTACCTTCTGCAGATTATTTTCAGACTCCATTCTCGATCAAAAGTTATCAACTCTAGCAAAAAAAGATGGGTTCACTCAGTGGAAGAAATTAAGTGATCGAATTCCAGAGCAAGAAAACTCGTTAAATCACAAAATGTGTTTTTGTTCATGGAAGACGCTGGAGTCATAATTCGTAACAAGAAAAGGCATAGATAAAGAGCTTCAAGAGCAAATCAGAGAAGAGGAAAACCATTGGAAAGCTGTGTTGCTATCTACTGATGTCATTGTGCATTTGGCAAAACAGGGTAGCCCATTTAGAGGATCAGAAGAAACCAGTGACTTTGGTGACCCTAGCAGTGGAAAGTTTCTCAATATCATAGAGCTCGTTTCACATTACCATGCCCCTTTACAAGAACATATTGAATGCCACAAAAAAGGTCAGCTTACTTATTTTTCTCACGCAATACAAGATGAACTTTTGAAAATAATTTCAGGAAACATTAGGGAAAAAATACTGAACGACATTAAGGAAGCAAAGTATTTTTCCATGATGTTTGACTGCACTCCTGACGTAAGCCATCAGCAGCAGATGTCTCAGATTATAAGGTACATACGGGTTGATGAAAATGGTCCAGAAGTTGAGAGCTTCATTGATTTCCTCACTGTGACGGATAAAACTGGTTCAGGCCTGTCAGAAGCCATCATAGATAAACTGAAAAGGGATGGGTTGGATATCAGCAACTGCATGGGCCAGTCGTATGATAATGGTGCTAATATGGCTGGATAGAACAAGGGTGTTCAGAAACATAACTTGGATAAGAATTCCTTAGCCTTTTTTATACCATGTCCAGCTCATTCACTCAATTTAGTGGATTTTCACGCTGCTTGTGAGGTGGTAGAGGCAGAAACATACTTCGGTACACTTCACCGCCTCCATTTATTCTTTGCTGCATCAACTTCAAGGTGGGAAGTTCTTTAGGCTCATGTGATAACCACACTGAAATCGCAGACACAAACCAGATGGTCAGCCAAAATTGAAGGCGTGCAAGTTGTTTTTTTCCAACTGGAAAAAGTCATGAAGTCCTTAGATGAACTTAAGAACTACAGTGACTCAAACTTGGAAACGAAAGATGGGGCCAAAAATCTTTTGAAAGACCTATCAATATATGAATTTATTGTGATGACCTGTTTCTGGTTCAAAGTTTTGAGTCATATTCACCGGGTCAACAAACTTCTTCAAACAGAGGATATAACAATTGATATGTCTGCAAAGCACATCCGTGGACTCATCAAACTTCTGGAATCGTCTCGAAATACTTGTGCAAATGATGCAATCACTGAAGCCAGAGAAAAGGCAGAGGAACTTGGGTTGAGCCAGAATTTCCGTAAAGTTCGAATGAGGAAACGGAAGACATTTTTGGATGAAGAAGATGAAGAGGTTCAAATGTCTACAGAAAAGAAATTCAAGATCCTTCTTTTGGAAGTAATGGACAGGGTGCTTTCAGAACTAAGAAGGAGATTTGAGGCAATCGAGGAACTAGATAAAAAAATTTAGCTTCCTTCATGGCTCCAAGTTCCAGTCACTTTCTGCAGGAGAACTAAGGTCGAAGGCATCTCAGCTTGGGGAGACGTATTCAGATAATATCTGTAAAGCTGAGCTTGAATAAGAAGTAGATAGCTTTAAGCATCACTCTCTGAGCCTGGACAGTAATTTGAAAACTGCATCTACTAAAGCTCTCCTAAATTTCATTTTCAAATGTAGACTTGAAGATGCGTACCCAAACATTTCAACAGCACTTAAGATTTTGTTGACACTTCCAGTGACTGTTGCATCAAACGAACAAAGTTTCAGAAAACTAAAGCTGATTAAAACGTACGTACGGAACACTATGAGACAGGAACGTCTCTCAAACCTAAGTATAATTAACATTGAACACAAAGTGGCATCACAAACATGATATGATGAAGTCATTAAAACCTTTGCAGCCAAGAAAGCTCGCAAGATAAAGTTATAGGAATTTTTTTGCAATCATTTTTGTACACTTTTTGTAGAATTTTTTGTGTTCACACCATAAGTGTAATTAAATAATACCCTCATTTTGATAATCTGGTAAAAGGCCTCCTGTATACACTTTTTTGTACAATTTTTTTGTTCAAACCATAACTGTAAATAAATAATACCTTAATTTTGAAAATCTGGTATAAAACCTCGTGTGAAGAGGGGGGGGGGGGGGCAGTCAGAGGTTTTGCCCCACCAAAGAAAATTTTTAGTTCCTGCACTGGTTTAGGTATTCAGAGTTGAAGAAATATTCTTCTCATCATACGTGGTAAATACGTCATAATTAACGCAGCAATCGGACATTGCCGAATTTGACTGTAATTACTGTTTCACACGTGAATTAAATCACATCAGAAAACTTGAAAATTTTGCCGCCGTTGAGCGGGAATAGAACCTGCATCTCACGATTTACGTTCGAGCGTGCTATCCGTTGCACCACCTACGACGGCGAATTCACAAGTCTCTGTGTGTTAAGAGCATCGGAATATTCTCCGACTGCGTTCAGATTCATGCAGATTCTGCTGCCATCTAGCGTTGTTAAGAAAATCTCCAGTTGTTTAGGTATTCCAAGTTGAAGAAATATTCTTTTCATAATATGTGGTAAATATGTCATTCGCCGTCATGGGTGGTGCAACGGATAGCGTGCTCGAACGTAAATCGGGAGATGCGGATTCGATTCTAGCTCTACAGCCGCGCAATTTTCAAGTTTTCTGATGTGATTTAATTCACGTGTGAAACGGTATTTTGCAGTCAAATTCGGCGATGTCCGATTGCTGTGTTAATTATCATGGTGAGAAACAGGAATAAAGACAAAAATATGTTTTTATGGACTTTAAATGACGCCCATGTATTCTAAATGATTCAAAACATTATTTAATTTACATTAAAACAAAACAACACAAACTCTGCATTTCACCTTTTCCTCCTCCTTGAACATTTGTCCAGTTAATTTTTGCTTAGTGGTGATTTTTGGCAATGGCTTTGGACTTTAGTAACAGTAGTATTGTTGGAAGCTTTAGTGGTACAAAGCAGTTACATTAAATTTTGAGGAACTCCAGTAATAAACCATTAAGAAAACCTGAAGCACATAAAAGCAAACATTACTTACTTGTCTTTGCAAGACGCTGACACAGAGATCTTGGACCTCGGCATATTGAACTGTAATTCCAATGAGTGACAGCTTGAATTAAGGTCCCAGTTCCAGTACCAACTTCTCCTTCAAAGGCTGGCAATAGTGGCATGACCACATACACATGGAATCTTTTGTTCTCTCTATAAATGATGATTTCTATTTTGTAATATTTTCCAGATCATATACTGTATGAATAACATAAAAAATATGAAAGTAACATATACAGCATTAGCACACACATCTCTTAATCGCTTGGGACGATGAAAAGAAAATATCAGTAATACACCAATGAGCAGTTACATTATGACCACCGTGGTTCCCATGCTCACTGCATGTCATCGTGCAGGGAGACCTGGCTGGGCCTTGGGCTACTCAGGCCCATGCGCAGAAGGCTGCGATGAACTGTGTGCTGCGACACATTGCCCTGCTCACCGCTGTCGTAGTTGAGGGCGATTTGTCGCACCGTGGCCCTGCGGTCGCTGTGATCAGTGCGCGACAGTCTCCACTCCCCTCTGTCATCAATAAGGTGCTGACGACACACTGCTGGACGACGGTTCATCGTTTGGCCATTTGTGCACCACTTTTGATATGTACTCACTACAGCGGCACGTGAACAACCCACAAGTAATGCCGTTTCTGAGATCGTAAGTTCTGAGGGGCAGTGCCATCACAATTTGTCCTTTACCGAACTCTGCTAAATCGGCAGCTTTTCCCATTCTGACTCCGAACACTCTACTAACCGAACACCGTTCCTCGGGTTGTATACAGTATATACTGCTCTGTGAACTTCACCTGTGCCACCATTTAATCTCCGGGTGTGCTCATTTCTCTAGGCTGGGAGTGGTCATAATGTAATGGCTCATCGGTGTATATGCAAGAAACTCAACAAGTAATACTACACATACATGCACCGATATCAATTTATATAAATGGAAGTAGCAAAGTTAATACAACCCCCCTTTTTGTGGCTTTTCAGACAAATACTCATAGCTGAATGATTTTCAGCTATCCACAGTTATTGCTGAATATGTATTTTTTTACATTTCTGTGTTTCATGTTACAGACAAACATGTTGATGAATAGAAGGACAGATACATTTAAAATTTTGTGCCCATGCTTTCATTTATTAGAAGTGGCAAGAATTCCTTCAATGTAACTTCTAGGAGCAGATACATAATTTCTGCAGATAGAGTGACTGATGGATAAATGGAACAACAGACTTGTAAACATGATTTCTTGTATCAGACACAAAATATTTTTCAGTCCAACCTTCTAGAAATGGAGATACACTATATTGACAAAAGTCACCGGGCACCTAGAAGAAAAACACAACATAGCATTTATTGACATACATTAGTATGGTGTCGGTCCACCTTTGGCCTTAATGCATGCACTAATCCTTTCTGACTTGCTTTCGACAAGGTTTTGGAACACAGCGATAGGTATGCGCTTCCATTCAGTACATAATGCTGCCACTAACTGTTGCTTAGTAGTAGGCCTTGGTTCCAAACTTCTTATGCAGCGCTCTAATTCATCCTACAGGTGCTCTATGGGATTAAGATCAGAGTTTTGTGCTGGTTAGTCCACACATGATACAGAATTATCGTCAAACCACGCAGTAACAGTCCTTGCTTTATGGCTTGGTGCATTATCCTGCTGGTACCAACAAGGCTCGGTTCCATAGTATTGCCACAGAGTTGGTAGGGCATAATTGTCCAGAATATTGAGATAGACGTGCTGGTTAACAGGTTTATCCACAATAACCAATGGGCCGGGACCATACCACGAAAAACACCCCCACACAAGTACACTGTCAGCTCCAAACTTGACCGTAGGAACAGTACACTGTGGTAAATAGCGTTCCCCTTGCTGCCTCCATACCCACACACGGCCATCAGACTGATGGGTCGTGTATCTGGATTCATCAGTCCATAGGACCCACTTCCATTGATCTACGGTCCAGAATGAATGTTCTTTACACCATGCTAAACAACGAGTAACATTCCGAGTGGAGATGAAAGGCTTATGAGCAGTCGTACGACCACAGTAATCCATGGAATGAAGTTCTCTGCAAATGGTACATGTACATATCAAGGTTCCAGCATTTTTACTCACCTGTACCCTGAGGTCTTGTGCAGTACTCCGTCGATTAGCTGTAATGACTCTCCTGAGACTTTGACATCCTCTATCACTGATTTTCGTTGGTCTGCCGGTACGTTTTGCTGCTTCAGGCATGCCATGTGTCTTCCACTTATTCAGTACATCTAAAACAGTTGACTTGGGTATGTTTAAACGCCTCTCAGTTTCTCTTATGGACAACCCACTAATATTTTTTTTTTTTTTTTTTTTTTTTTTTTTTTTTTGATTGGAGGTTTAACGACCACCGTGAGCAACTCAATGGGCTATAAGCAGTCGCCCGTCCCTAATTTAGGGTCACTGGTTCCAGGGAAGGGAGAGAGCCAGTGCCGTAAGACAAACACAACATCCATGCCTGACCGGGATTCGAACCCGGACCCCTTACGGACGAACGATCATAGGCCAGCGCCTTAGACCACTGCGCCACCGGGGCGACCAACCCACTAATATAACACCCAACAATCTTTCCTATCTCAAAGTCAGTTCTCTCCCGCAGCAACATTTTCACTCAACCTCACAGTGAGATATTATCGCGGCCAGCTGCAGGCTTGTTTTTATACTGTTTGCAGCTGCACCGCACATCTTAGCAATGCAGTGGATCCGTTCATTTGCTTTTGAAGGTCCGGTGACTTTTGTCAATATAATGTATTTCTGCAGATGAACAGACTGATTGATTTATAGATATACAGAAGTACAGATACACTGAAATTTCATGCAAATATTCTTCCTCCATCAGAGCATGTTTCTCTAACCCAATTTCAAGAAGCTGAGAACTTGAATTTGCAGACAGACAGTGATTGGTGGATGCACAGGATTGGATATACAACTAGATAATTTTGTGCGCATGCCTTCTTGTGTCAGAAGCAGACGGAATTTCTTTTTAGAAATGGAAATATTTTTTTTTTTATGGACTGGGCTGGCACATGAACAGAAGGAGAGATATCTGAAATCTTTTATTTAATAAAGAAAGAATTGTTCAGTATGACATTTTGAAGGAGAAACAAATTTTTGAAAGAAGACAGATGAAATGGCAGACATAATCAAAACTACAGGTTTTTCCTCTGATTTGTGTACCACTAAGAGTTGGAGATGTGATGAACTGATGCATAACCTCAGGGCCCGACTTACACAGAATTGGGCGCTAGGCACAACCCAAAACGAGGCCCCTTCCACTCAACATTTACTTTACGGAGTCGAGTAGGTAGTATGACCATTTTGGGCGACTGTATTACAATCCAGCGTAATAATTTAATAAACACAATACATTAATAAGACTGACATTAAATTACGTTAGTACCTGGTAAAAATATTGTTTTCTCCTAGATTTTTATGCTGTCCTACTGATTTGCATCTGAAAAGACTTGAACCTTCATCAATAAAACAGTTGTGTGTGAGAAAGCCATATGACAGATAAAATTCAATTGGACATTGGATTTTTTGCCAGGTGTGTCTAAACTATACTATTGCCATATTAACCAGGGGTGTATTTAAGAGAGAGGTTTGGGGGATTCAAACCCTGCCTGAATTAAGTCCAAAGATTTTTCAAATATAACTTTTGGGAGCTAAAATGTCAAAATGTTTAAAAATTGCTTCAGAACCATGCAGTATTTGAAATTGAAGTATATAGTTGATCTTCATAAGCCATAATTACAAACATACACATACTGCTAGTTTTTATTACACAACACAACAATTTTTTGTTTAATCTCACACAAAAACCCTCCCCAAATTATCTGGAAAATGTTACTGATATTAACTAAAAATATCACATATTATATTGCCAGTACTTGCTTGTGTTTTGCCAGCAATTTATATATAGTTACTCCACATCACATCTACCCACGTATAAATATTTTGAAAAAGGGAAAGTTTTTTTTTTAACCAAGATTTTGGGGCCCATTCAATTTGAGGGCCCTAGGCATGTGCCTTGTGTGCCTAGGTGTAAATCAGGCCCTGCATAACCTTGTTGCTGTATGCTTACTGTAATGAAATACATGATGAATGAAGACACTAGAGTACTATGGAGGAAAAAAGATGAGGTGTCAGTGAACACAGAGTATTTCATTTGAGAATTAAAGATTAATGGTAAAATTTTCCAGTGTGTGTGCTATAAAACACTGTCACCTTAGGCAATATATTGGAAACTGTGATACCTTGTTGCTGTGTTGATGCAATGTTACATACAGTGGTTTAATGCATGTGTGCTATTAGAATTATTTGCTTAACCTACAGACACAACAAGAGTGTTTTTTGAAAAGCAAGGTCTGCTTTGGTCGGCATCCCATATATGGCAATGTATGTTTTAATAATGATAATTTGAACTAAAAAGTGAAAATGTATTTTTTAATAAAAATCCTATAGACCATTAATTTTCAATTCAACAGAGAATCAGAAGTAATTTTACTTACTGGTGTGCTCTCATTATCCGTTGATATAGACATTCAGCCACACTATTGAAAACATCTTTGTCACCATGCTCCAAACTCACAAAGAACTGGTTCTAATCCATAAGAAAAAAAAAAAAAACATAATCAAAAGGTCTGAAGAACAGGATCATATCAGCACTTTGAAGTAGATCTGCACACATTATGTGCCATACTAAAAATATTTTATAGTACATTGGTTGTGCAATTACTAAATTTCTTAAAACTACATATTCTATACATTTTTCTGTGGAATTCTTTCATTTTTCATTTTTTCATTTTTGTGTTGAAAAAGAAAAAAAGAGCATATGCATACAAGGAATATTCCTTTTCATGTGAAAATAAGATACATAAATATTGATAAGTCACAATCCACTCTCCAAAACTGGGATGGCATGATAATGATCTACCTGATATTTAATTGACCTGGCCAATTTTGCCTGAATTGGAAAAACTTGGCTGATTTCCCTTGCCACATTATTCATTTTCTTTCTTCCCTTTTGAATTTAAAGGTGCATAGACTTCATGAGTCCCAGGTAAGGTTTCTCACCCATTCACTGGTGAATGGTGTTTGCTTATGGCTTCTGTGGTTTACAGGCTGACCATGTGAGGCTAGAAAGGAAGGGAGTCATATATCATCCATGTTTCACTTGGGATTAGAACCCATGACTAAAGGGGCAGCTGTGCTTCACTCTCTCTCTCTCTCTCTCTCTCTCTCTCTCTCTCTCTCTCTCTCTCTCTCACACACACACACACACACACACACACACACACACACACACACACAGAACCATAACAGCCTGAAGCAAGTATTGTTTTATACAACATCTGCACTTACGAAAATTGCAATTCATGAGGCAACCTTATGGGTTGTCTTATGAATTTAAATACTTATACAACATCTGCAATATTTTACATTTCCTGTTTTACTTTTCCATAATATGAACTACGTTTCTTCAATAAAACTCAGCTCTTAACAAAAAAGAGAAACTACACATTAACAGCCTCATGTTGATTTGTTGAAACTGCATACAAACAGGACAGAAATATGTTCGAATAGGAAAGTACAGGCAAGCAAAACAAGAGCCACTACAGAAGTTGTTGGTGAACCTATAACAACAGGAATTACATACAGGAAAAACAACAGTATGCAAATCTAAGGGTCTTTTAATGACTTGAAAGCTTTTTTTTTCTTTTATCCTCCCACTTTACTGGCAACAGCAAATTCAGTCATGATAATTAATACAGCAAGCAGACATCAATGAATTGATTGTAATTACTGTTTCACACGTAAATTCAATCACATCAGAAAACTTGAAAATTTCATCGCCGTGGAGCAAGGAATCGAACCCGCAGTCATGGAAGGAATGACAAAATTAGATGACAGAGAAATAGAAATTATAGACTTCTCACTTTGCAGAAGCACATGCTCTTCTTGATGACTGGCATGCTTACATTGCATTATAATGGAGTTCACATGCTCTAGGACAACACTATCATTTGTCACTCATGAATCATGTCCAACTGATTAAGAAAACATATAAAGTGGAATCCCGTTAGGTGAATAAGTTTGACCATGTGCAATACTCAGAAGATATGCAGAAAATATGTAATGCTTTGTTTGCACTGTGATTACCATTCATGAAGTGTTTACAATAAATCAGAATAGAAGTGTTTAATAACAAGGCAGCTGCTCTGGAAGTAAGATGCAAGCCCACCTTTGGATTTGAACCAGAATATTTTTTTAAATTTTAAATTCAAAGTAAGTTTATTTGGAAATTACATTCTACTAACAATTCACCAAAAAAGGACTTACCTAAAAACTTGTACATTTTTCAGACACGTTTTAAATGCTGCACATACCGGGTGATCCAAAAGTCTTGCACATTTTGAAAACGTAATAACCTGCAGAGTTTTGAGAGTAGGGCAACGCGGTTTGTGTAGAAATGATCAGAATTACATCGGGTTTTTTTATGAAATCACATAATTTTTTACTCATTTTACTTACATTTTTCATTGCCAGATAGCGCAGCAACCACAGGTTGGAAGTGTTGAGAAAAATAGACACCTAATTGTACCAGGTTAGACACCTCATTGTAACAGGCGTTCAATGTGATGGACATCCTTTTCCAGCACTGCCTGTAGATGAGAGAAAACACCATGGACGCCATTGAAGAGCATGTCTGGAGGTATAGCTGCCACATGGTGTCGAATGGATCTTTCAGCATGGCCAATGAAGTGGGGCAACATCTGTTCACTTGTGATTTTAGGTAACCCCAGAGCCAGAAATTGCAGGGTGTCAGGTCTGGTGACCGAGGAGGCCAGGCCTTCGGAAAGTGTCGGCTCAACACACGATTTGCGCCAAACATCTCTAGCAGCAGTAGCTTAACGGAATGTGTGATGTGGGGTGGTGCTCCATCCTGCGTAAATGTGCACAGATTCACTGCATCCCACTCTTGCAAGCTAGGGATAACATACGTTCGTAACATGTTCGCATAATGTGCACCTGTCACTGAAATGGTTTCAAAGGAGGTGCCACGGACCTCTTACAAAAAAAAAAAGAAAAAAAAAAAGGACCGATAATGAAGGAAGCCGTGAATCCACACCACACTGTCACTTTCGGCTGATGAAGTGGCGCTTCAACGACTACTCGGGGACGTTCCATGGTCCAGATGCGGCAGTTGTGCGTGTTTACCGCTCTGTTTAGGGAAAAGCGTGCCTCATCGGTCCATAAAACGTTCATCAGCCAGTTCTCATTGATATCCATTTGTCGAAAAAACCATGCTGCGAACTCCTGATGCTTCACGTAATCGCCAGCTTGCAGTTCGTGATGCGGTTGCAGTTTGTACGGGTATCTGTGCAGAATTCGCTGTAGTGTTCGCCATACAGTCCTGTATGGAATGCCTGTTGGCCGAGAAACATGGCGAGCACTGGAGTCGCCATGTGCGGATGACATTACAATCACATCCATTTCCTGCGTAATCGTCTCTGCTGCAGTAGCACGTATTCGTGGTCTACCGCTTCGTGGGCATGCTGCCAAAAACTCTGTTACCTCGAATTTTTTCACCATTTGCCGCAGCGCAGCGCTTTCCATCAGTCCTTTCCCACTGCAATCACCTTTCAGTGACCAGTAGGCTCTCAACGCAGCACTCGCACATTCAACGTTGCAATAGAACAATTTCACCAAGAGCGCTTTGTCTGGTAATGACAGCATACTGACACAGATTGCTGTGACTTGTGGTTGCTTCCCAGCTGCTGCTTTTATATCCACTATCCCAGACCTGTTTGCCTATGGTGCCATCTGGTGATGAAAAATGTAAGTAAAATGAGTAAAAATTTATGTGATTTCATTCTGATCATTTCTACACAAACCGCATTGCCCTACTCTCAAAACTCTGCGAGTTATTACATTTTCAAAATGTGCAAGACTTTTGGATCACCTGGTATTTGGCTTTTGCTCCTACTCTCATACAAAATATTAAATATATTGTTTTCAGGAAACTTCCTTAAAATACCAACTTATGTTCTGCATTACTTACTTAAAATAGCTTCAAAAGATTTAGAAAATAAAATAATAATTGAAAAATTCAAGTTTAAAATACTTATGAAAAGTAGCTTCCAAAAATAACCATCTGATCATCTTGAAACGCCAATTCGAAAACATCACTACTATGCCACCTTTAAAATTTAATATTTGGATTTAAAAATTAATTATAATAATTAAAAAATGAGAATCAATTGCAAGTTTTTATTCATGAAAAGTCAAGTAATACACTGCTGTTCACTATCAGGCATGAAAATGAGCAGTGATAGGAAAAGCTGAACTTCCATGCGCGTGGCGTGTGTGCGTGTGTGTGTGGGGAGGTAAAGTGTTGAGGTCATATGCATGGAAAATCACTCACTTGAGTACAGAACGATGTCTTTAATCAAATGTCTTTATAATAAGATAACAATGTTGTATGGAAATGAAATCTTGAAGGTTTGAAAAACTTCAGAAATGTTTGTTGATAAGTAATAAAAGTTTGTTGAAGAATAAATGTTCATTCTTGATTTGACACAAAATTATTAATGAAGAAATATGGTAAATGCTTGCAAAAACGTTAGACATTTTGTAGATAAGTAATAAAAGTCATTCACAACTAATGAAATTTCATTTTCTTAAGTTGTTTTTGTCTAACAATTTGTTCTAACCTTTTATGAATTAGCTGGCTAAAGTTTTCTTTCTCTTGAACCAATTCATTTGATTTTAATTTGCTGCACAAGTTATTAGAGATATTTAGCTCTTTTCATCTTCTTTTCATTTCTCCTTCCTTATCTTGTAATTCTTTCTCATATTCTGAATATGATTTCATATTTTGGCATAAATCTCTATTTACAGGGTCATGCAAATAATCGTTTTTCTTAAAAAATTTCAAGGCTTACTTATCCTGATTCAGTACCTTATATTTCATGGTTTGAACAGGTGAAAATGTTTCAATTTTCATGTTGCTGGATTCTTTATCAAATACATCCCCTATCATACTAAAGGAATTTTCCACTTCAGAGCCAGGAAAGCAACTCAATAATGCCTTCATTATTTTTGAGAGGGCACTGAATTTGTTTAACTTAAAAAGTGCATGTTTTAGGATTCACTGAAATTTATTTATGAAAATATTAAACTGGAGCACATCACTGCATCCAAAGTATAAAATTACTGACATTTAACAACAACACAGGGAAGAGGGAAAGTCTTGCGCGCAGGTATTACGATTGCCGGCGAAATCTTCGCTCCGTCCGACTTCCGTTTTCGGACATTTTCTTTCCGTTTTTCAAGCTAACATACAAACATTTATGCATTAAAATGAAACTTAATAACAATACTGGGCAGAAGAAACTATGTGAGAAAAATTAAATTATGATTATGGGAAAAAATCTTCACTCCGTTTAACTTCAGTTTTCGAAAATTTTGAAAGATGAAATACCGTCGCCAGACGGAAAAGACCCCCCCCCCCCCCCAACAGTCTCTTTTCAGTTTTACATCGATCTCGAAATGGCCCAAATAATGGCCGAAAAAGGGGAATTCCGCGAATCCACGATATAACCTCATGTATGAATAAGAGGGATGTAAGGTCAGATGATGCTTAACATCACAGCCTCTCCTTGACATATGTCAACCCCGCCTTCTCGTGGTGCATCCTGTTCCCACTAAAGGGGCTCTGACGACCGCCAATAGCGATATAACTATACCATCGGGATTAGAGGAAATGCTATCCCACACTCACCAACTCACCAACCCGCTTGGCCAGCGTGGTGAGTTATGGCCAAACCCCTCTAAAATGACTCCACAACTTAAATCTTGGCTCTCAGTCTCCGGCAGCTGGAATGTACCTGGCCAAGGCAGCGGCCAGTGCGACATGAAGGCAGGGGGTGCTAAGAATCCCCGGAGGACCGGACTAGGTTGCCATCTGATGCTGACCTTGGCTACGTATAATGGATGCTCCCTATCTTCTGATTCAAGGCTTCTTGAATTGGAATGAGGAACTACAAAGGATCAAGTGGGACATCGTCGGGCTAAGTGAGGTAAGGAGAAAAGGAAATCTCATTGAACTGAAAAGTGGACATCTCTTCTACTATCGTGGGACCGATACTGGCAGAACTAGTGGTGTTGGATTTATAATAAACAAGAAACTGAAGGATAAAGTTGTAGAAGTTGAAAGTTCCTCTGACAGAGCTGCACGACTCGTTATCCAACTCTTGAGAAGAAACAAGGCTCAGATTATTCAAACTTATGCACCCACCACAAGTCATCCTGAAGAAGAAATTGAAGAATTTTATGAGGAAATTCGTCATCTAAATAATAAAGGTAAGCAGCACTTGAAGATAATTATGGGAGATTTCAATGCAAAAATAGGGCAACGGCAAGAGAATGAAACTTCAGTGGATAAATTCAGTCACGGCAACAGAAACAAGCGTGGAAATACTCTCGTTGAGTTTGCAGAGGCAGAAGGGTTTTTCATCTTGAACTCCTGTTTCAAGAAAAAGCCACAACAGGAAATGGACATGGAGACATCCAAATGGGATGACAAGTGAAATTGATTTTATTATGTGTAACAAAAAATTCGTCATCGAAGACTGCAGTGTGCTAAACAAGTTTAACACAGGTAGTGACCATAGATTGGTGAGATGTAAGATGCACCTCAAAACTAAACTCGAACGTGGCAAGCTCATAAGACAAACAAAATGTATTGACATAACCAACCTTGAAAAACACCATAATACCTTCAAGTTGGAACTGAAGAACAGATTCTCTGCTTTAGAAGGCCTAACATCGGAAGAAGTGGATATTTCTGAAGTTAACAGAAAAGTAACCAAAGCTCTTATGGAAACAGCAACAAAATTAGCTGGGTCTAAGAACAAGTTGCATGTGAGCAAATTATCAGGAAAAACCAAAATGTTGATGCAAAAAAGGAGAGAGATGAGGACAACTAAAGAAGATGGGACTTCTAAAGTGGAATATATAGAGCTATGCAAGATTGTACGAAAAAGTATCACTGAAGATGTAAGGAAATTCACCTGTGAACTAGTGAGGAAAGCAACTGAAAACAACCAAAGCCTAAAGATAGCAAAGGGACATCTCAGTAAGGGAAGAAAACAGATTATGGCACTGAGAAGAAGAAGATGGTTCTGTAACAAGAAATAGAGGCAAAATTTTGACAAGAGTGAAAGATTTCTACTCCAAATTATATGAAAGGGATGAGACATGTACTTCAGACATCATGAAAGGTACCAGTACCAGAGTTCCTCCAGTCCTCCCAGCAGAAGTTGCACATGCAGTCAAGAACATGAAGTGGGAAAAAGCTCCAGGAGAAGATGGAATTACTGTAGACATCATACAAGAAGCAAGTGGAGAAATCGAAACAGTACTCGCCCAAATTTTCACTCAATGCCTTAATGAAGGGAAGATTCCTGAGGATTGGAACAACGCTACAATGATCCTGCTACATAAAAAAGGTGACATTGAGGATCTCAGGAACTACAGACCTATCAGCCTCCTATCAGTGGTTTATAAAATCTTCACTAAAATTCTTTCACACCGCTTGAAGGTAACACTGGACATGGCTCAACCGAGAGAACAAGCTGGATTCAGGAGTGGCTACAGCACAATAGATCATATCCACGTACTGAGAGAACTAATTGAAAGAGCGAGGGAATATGAACTTCCATTGTGCATGGCTTTTATCGATTATGAAAAAGCCTTTGATTCAGTGAAACCATCAGCAGTTACAATGGCTCTGAAATCCTGCAGTATTGAAGATGCATACATTAATATTATTAATAACATCTATGAAAATGCAAGTGCAAAGATTCAGCTTTTTGAAAATACAACACACATAAAAATTGGAAAGGGAGTGAGACAAGGTGACACCATATCTCCAAAGCTCTTTAATGCCACATTGGAAAATGTCTTTCAATCACTGAACTGGGAAAACAAAGGGATAAAGATTAATGGAGATTATCTAACCCACCTTCATTTTGCTGATGACATAGTCATTTTTGCAACTACCCCATCAGAGCTGCAGATTATGATCCAGGAATTTGCTGACAAGAGTAAAGAAGTGGGATTAAAAATGAACTTTCAGAAGACAAAAGTGATGTTCAATGCTTTTACAAGAAATGAAGATTTATCGATTGATGGAGAAAAGCTGGAGATAACAGACACGTACGTTTATCTTAGACAGCAGATATCAAGTGAGGGTCACATTGATGAAGAAATTAATCGGCGTACAAAACTTGCCTGGAGAGCTTTTGGAAGAAACAGCATAATTTTCAAGAGCAATATGCCATTATGTCTTAAAAGAAAAGTGTTTGATCAAGGCATCCTTCCAGTGCTTACGTATGGTGCAGAGACGTGGACCTTAACTAAAAGAGACATACAAAGGCTGCAGACAACTCAAAGCAGCATGGAGAGGTGCATGCTTGGTGTAAACCAGGAGAGATAAGAAGAGGAACACGTGGATCCGAAAAATGACAAGAGTGGAAGACATCATGATCAGAGTTAAATCCCTGAAATGGTAATGGGCTGGACATACTGCCAGAAGGACAGACCATCGATGGACAGCCGAAATTTTAGATTGGATTCCAAGGGACAGGAAAAGACCCAGAAAAAGACCACATGGGAGATGGGTGGATGAAATTCGAAAGTATGCGGGAGTAACCTGGAGGAGACTGGCACAAGACAGACTGTTTTGGAGGAAACTTGGGGAGACCTTCATCCAGCAGTGGATTGATAATAGTTGACAATGATGATGATGAGTAAGAAGTGACTAAGAAATGGAAAATCCCGAATTTTATGGAAAATGAAAAATTGATACTGCGTTGCTCACTTTGCCGTGAAACAATTTTACGGGACACGGAAACGGCGCGGATTTCCACCACAGGCGGATTAAATACCGATCTAGAAATTTAATTTCGTTTAATAAAAGGGAGAAAACGATTGCTCTCTATTGATTAGTTTTGAAGAAGTATGTATTAGAAATAGGGTAACATGCATTTCATTAGAAAAAATTCTTAAAAAAGACAAAAACAAAAAACGAAGTCGCTCCTTATCACTATTACCGAAGATATTTTAATATCTTCCTTGTTTTTTTAAACAAGGAATATGACAAGAAAACATCAAAAATAAAAATATAATCAGGCTGAGAGAGAGAGAGAGAGGGGGGGGAAGGCGGGGGGACTTGGTCGAAAAAATTTGATATGAGGAAACGGTAAACGACGTGACATTCTCAACACCCGAGAAACATTCCCGGAAATATTTAACAAGTGTTAGAATCTTGAAAGCACAAAAAAACTTTACACATATTTTTAATAACGTTATTTAACTGAGATTTTCAATTTCCGTTGCATACTCGACGTTTTACGTCGATCATAGCGGACCAACGATTTCCATTACATACTTGATGCTTTCCGTCGTCCTTAGCGCACCGACGATTTCCATAGCATTCTTGATGTTTTCCGTCGATGATTTCCATAGTAACTAAGTAAAATGCCTAGTACTTGGAGTCGCTGAATCATTCTTCCCAGAACATGGACTTACTCAGCGTCAAGCGGAAGAGTGCGCACGGATAATTTACTGTACTGAAGTCCCGATGATGACGACAGGCACAGAGGTTCTGGCGCCCAATGGCACAAAACCCGCCTTTTGTAGCATGATGGCGCAAGACTTGTTTTGGCACACTTTGGCACCGAATTGCCATCCCTGGAAAAGGTGACGTCATTTCCAACTGTAACCATCTCGTCGTCCGAAGTCATTACGATTTTGCTTTCCGCAAGAGCGAGGCATATCCCCCCTAAAAATTTTATTGCATTTTTGGAATAATATCGGTAATGCCAAAAATGGAACAGAAAAAAGCGGATTTCCGTGGAAGTCTTTTCATGCCTGTCACTATACGAACATTTTCGATAAAACCTGTTACTGTCTTCATAACAGCTGTTGTCCCTTGTATTTCTTAGCACCTGAGATGTTCAACTGAAGAGTGCATCTGTTACCCTACAGGAGTTGTCAACAACTTTTAAAGGGCTAGGAATATGTATACAGATTTCCCAGACCATCGGAATATTACTGCTGAAGTTCTGACATCTGTTTGGGATACCCAAATAATAAACTCTTACAGTATATATTGTTGAGTTGGATTTTCTTTTCTAGGGTTCTAGTAATAATTGTTGGATCTTGGAAGATACATAAATTTCATGAAAGATGTCACATTTACGCCAAAAAAAAAAAAAAAAAAAATAAAAAATCGGATTGTCATCTTCCAAATTTGATACATGATCTGTTTTCATTTTCTTTTTCAATAGTCACAGTTGCAGAATATCATAACTCTTTTTTAGAAGTGTGCGATGAAAACATTTCATTCTTTTCAAATTTTGGGTAATTATGATTTCTTACACAGTATTGAATAAGTGCAATTTTTTTCTTTTTTCTGTCAGTTTTTTGTATAATGGGCAAGTAGTCTTTTAATCTGTTTTTTTTTTGTGCTGCCAGTGTAAGAAACTGCAAGGAAATTTAACTTTATTTGTTAAAAATTTTTCTGATTACATGGCATATTTGATGATTGTACATTAACAACAGAGCTATACATTTACTCAAAAATCATAAGTTAAAAAAATTCTACAAACCTCAATGTAAATAAAATATTCAGCTTTCATTATCGCATCTTCATATGCTTTAAGAATAGAATTCTCTGTACAGTCAATTCCTGCTGACCACAAACTAGTACTTCTAAGAATCTAAATAATATGAATATTGAAGTTAAAATGTTGCAGCGAGTTGATAAAAAAATTCTCTATAACAATTACATTGATAGCAGTGAAGTTACTTCAATGTCATTTTTACTATCAATAATGCAAAGAAATAATGTTTGCCAAATTTGATAAAAAGTTACTTCATGCACATAGTTATAACATATAGTTCTTAATTTAAAAATAATAAAAATGCTACCTAAAACTGATGTTTCTTATGCAAATGACTATTCTCTGGTTAAAGATGTCTCCACCTAGCATACTACTACCATAAGTGCAGTCAACTCTGGATATAGTGAACTCTGTTATAGGGAACATTCGGCTATAATGAACCTAAATCATTGGTTCTAATCCGGAACATTGGAAATGTACATTAAAATTTTCATTTATAGTGAACCTAAAAAATAAAACTTAAAAGAAAAGAATGTACTTGTAACATTAAATTGCAACTTATTTCAAAACAAACCTTCTTGTAAAAACTTAAAAGAATGTGTTGAGAACAATATTGCAGGCCTTAAGTGCATTGAAGGACAAATGTAGGATTAAAAACCTCAGCAACATCAAGCTAGTGTTCCTGCTTGCCAACACCACATCATCCTCCACCCCATGGATCAAGGTGTGATTTGCAGCTTTAAAACCTATTACAGAAGGGAAGTAAAGCTTCATTTAATCCAAGCCTTGGAATCAAAGCAGAACACATCAATAAATGTTCTGAATGCTGTACATTTCCGAGACAAAGCGTGGAGGAATGTGTCAACTGTCACTATACAGAACTGTTTCCGGAGGTCTGCTTTGGCTACTGGATGTGTGGCATTCGAAGAGGAGGATGATGGGCTTCTCAACGACCTGCTTCAGCATATTGGTGCAAATTCCACTGAAGCTGAAGATTTTATCGATGATGACTGTGAAGCTATAACGAATGAAATCCCGTCAGATGAAGCTATTGTCAAGGCTGTAAAAGGCGGTTCCAGCAGGGAAGAAAACGAGGCTGAAGATGACGAGGATGATAATGAAGAACGTGTTCCAACAGTGAAAGAGAGGTTGTAGTGAGTCAGGACTGAGCTAAATTTCCTAGAATGTATGGAAAATGTAGAATCGAGTGTAGCAAAAGCACAGACTCCAGAAAAGGGCATAGGGAAAATATTTATTAAAACTGTTTGCAGCAAGCAGTGGTACATAACAGACTATTTTCGTGTTAATTAAGGTATTGTAGAATTAATTTTGCTTACTTAATTTAATAAATATACATTATGTACATAAAATATTATTTATTAGATACATATGTACATATATTTTATTTTCTTGCTCACCATTCCACTCAATTCAGGTTGAAGGAAGACACTTTGGTTTTAGTGAACTTCGGGCATAGTGAATGAAATACTATAAGCGGAGTTGACTGTACTACAGCTGAACATCACATTTGGTTTGCTGTGTGCAACAAAACTGTATGTCACTATTCCCAAAGCAATGACTGATAAGCTGCCCATGATTGACTTTCTGTGTATTATGTACAATGGCCTCCTCCTTTTTACTGTAACACAGCTCCAGATTGAGCTTATTACATCTCTTTGAGCTATTTACTCAAAGCAAATATTATACATTTTTTTTTTTTTTTGCAATTTCAGAGAATGGCAGGAGGTTTTTTAAATAACAAAGCAGAGCAGAAAACTACTAATGGCATTTTATTATGCATTGATTGTTTTTGAATCATAAAGATTTTATTTCTAAATGCCAGTAAAGGAAATTATATTGGGACCATGGTCCCAATAGTCATCAAATTGTGTACATTGTTCGGTTCCTGATCAGTTTTTGAAATTTTCATCACAGGATGGTGTTCTTGTGCTGCCATTTTTCGACTGGATTCTGCTGAATTTTCAGAAAATTTTGATTGGTTGCTTATATTTTGGGAAAACATAAGGAAATTATCACAAATATTGTTAATTTTGATGGATGGGTCCTCGTTGCAAGCTTGATAATTGGTTGAAATTTCGATTGATTTTGTCGTATAAAAAAGGAAGATTTTGTCTTTCTATTTTGCAAAATTTTTTGAATGGGTTGAAGAACAAGCCATAATCTTGTGTCCCACTTTCGCACACTTTTACAACTCCTGTGTGTATAATCCTCATTTCATAGTCTTCCATTCGCAAGAAGTTGGGTAATTTCTTCTTCATATGGAGCTTCACAATACAAGTCTTAGACTTCAGAAATTAGAATACTCCAAGAAAGGATATTCTCTCACACTACGGGCCCCCACCGTATCTTGGTAGAGAAGCACTGCATATCACAGTCATCACCTTCCAAATCAAACAGTCTTCAAGGCATCCCCAGTAGGCTTCCTTCATATGGAACTCCAGTAGCGCAGCCAGGATTTCTGTTTGGGGAGTGCCCAGTCTAGCTGGAATAATTGAAAAGTTGTAATTAGGAAGAAATTATGCTGTAAAATATTTGAAAGATGAATGATAAAACCTGTAATAAATTTTTTTTTCTATTACAAAATTGCAGAAACTCATTTTTTTTTATTGAAGGTTTAACGACCACAGTGGCAACTCAATGGGCTATAAACAGTCACCCTTCCCTCATTTAGAGTCACTGGTTCCAGGGAAAGGAGAGAGCCAATGCTTTAAGACAAACATAACATCCATGCCTCACCAGGATTCGAACCCGGACCCCTTTTGGACGAATGATCAGAGGCCATCGCTTACACCACTGTGCCACCGGGGCAGCCTAAAATTCATTAAAAGCAACGGAATCAAATGAGGTCATTTCCGGTCATCGCGAATGATTCTTTTAATTACATACAGTGCAGCCAATATAGTTCTAGCAATGCAGTGTAACGTGATAAATCTAAAGAAATATATTCTGGTATGTAGGCACATTTTAAAGAGAATATAGGAAAATGCCAAATTTCTCAATATCTGCTTTTGAAATATTTTTTTCTGGGGTCACTTTATATTAAGCGGGGGAGTGGGGACCCCAACTTTTGACTATAGTTTGTCACTCAAAATATTATACTTACTATAATAATAAAATGTGAATACAGCATATTTATTAAACTAATTTAGAGATAATAACTGTACTTGGATATGTAACTATTGTCAACAGAGTTCTAATAACTGTATGATGAAATAAATCACTTACATTTTTTTCAGAGGGTGCTAATTTCAACCTAAAATTCCCTAAATTTTTCCTAAGATGTTCTTTTTGTTAACTGGAATTATGATTTTTGAAATTTATCTGGTTGGTTGATTATTGACCTCCACTGGGCACTACTTATGCTACACAGATGACTAAATGGCCCAGGTCAAAGCCCCAAGGGACAGGAGTTAAGGTTTGTTTATAATGAGGAGTTCCTACTCCAGAAATTTATCTGGAATATATATTTATATATATACACACTATATTGACAAAAGTTGCCGGACACCGCTTCAAAAGCAAATGAACGAATCCATTGTGTTGCTAAGATGCGCGGTACAGCTATAAACAGTATAAAAACAAGTCTGCAGCTGGCCGCGATCATATTGCACTGTGAGGTTGAGTGAAAATGTCGCGGCGGGAGAGAACTGACTTTGAGATAGGAAAGATTGGTGGGTGTTATATTAGTGGGTTGTCCATAAGAGAAACTGAGAGGCATTGAAACATACCCAAGTCAACTGTTTTGGATGTACTGAATAAGTGGAAGACACATGGTGTGCCTGAAGCAGCAAAACATAATGGCAGAGCAAAGAAAATCAGTGATAGAGGACGTCGAAGCTTCAGGAGAATCGATACAGCCAATCGACGGAGTACTGCACAAGACCTCAGTGTACAGGTGAGCAAGAATGCTGGAACCTCAGTATGTACAGTATCATTCGCAGAAAACTTCATTCCATGGGTTACTGTGGTCGTACGGCTGCTCATAAGCCTTTCATCTCCACTCGGAATGTTACTCGTCGTTTAGCATGGTGTAAAGAACATTCATTCTGGACCGTAGATCAAATCGAAGTGGGTCCTATGGACTGATGAATCCAGATACACGACCCATCAGTCTGATGGCCGTGTGTGGGTATGGAGGCAGCAAGGGGAACGCTATTTACCACAGTGTACTGTTCCTACGGTCAAGTTTGGAGCTGACAGTGTACTCGTGTGGGGGTGTTTTTCATGGTATGGTCCCAGCCCATTGGTTATCATGGACAAACCTGTTAGCCAGCACGTCTACCTCGATATTCCAGACAATTATGCCCTACCAACTCTATGGTAATACTATGGAACTGAGCTTTGTTGGTACCAACAGGATAATGCACCGAGCCATAAAAAGCAAGGACTGTTATGACATGGTTTGACAATATTTCCGTATCGTGTGGACTGGCCAGCACAGAGCCCTGATCTCAATCCCATCGAGCACCTATGGGATGAATTAGAGTGCCGCATAAGAAGTTTGGAACCAAGGCCTACTACTAAGCAACAGTTAGCGGCAGCATTATGCACTGAATGGAAGCGCATACCTATCGCTGTGTTCCAAAACCTTGTCGAAAGCATGTCTCGAAGGATCAGTGTGTGCATTAAGGCCAAAGGTGGACAAACACCGTACTAATGTATGTCAATAAATGCTATGATGTGCTTCTCTTCTAAGTGTCCGGTGACTTTTGTCAATATAGTGTATATATACACTGATAAGCCATTTGACCACCCCTAGCCTAGAGAAATAAGCGCGTCCAGAGACTGAACGGTGGTGCAGGAGAAGTTCATAGAGCAGTATATGTACAACTCGAGAACTGGCTTTTCGGTTAGTAGAGTGTTCGGAGTCAGACTGGGAAAAGCTGCCGATTTATTGGAGTTTGATAAAGGACAAATGTGATGGCACGACGCCTCGGGACCATGATCTAGGAAACGGCATGGCTTGTGGGTTGTTCATGTGCCACTGTAGCAAGTAGTATCAAAAGTGGTGCACAGATGGCCAAACAACAAACTGTCATCCAGCCTTGTGTCGTCCGCAGCTCAACGATTCCAGATGGGAGCAGAGACTGCCGCGCATTGTTCACAGAGACCACAGGTCCACAGTGCGACAAATCACCCGCAGCTACAACAGTGGTGATCAGGGCAGCACACAGCTTATCACAGCCTTGTGCGCATCGGCCTGCATAGCCGAGGACCCAGCAGGGTCCCCAGGCTCACTGCACGTCATCACCAACAACACATGAAATGGGCCCCAGATCATCGAGATTGGAACGTGGATGATTGGAAGAAAGAGGCCTGGTCTAACGAATCAAAATTCCTGGTGCATCACATAGATGGCTGAGTATGGATACACCAATTATGTATGGTGAAACCACGTAGATGGCCGAGTGCGGATACGCCGATTAGGCTATGGCACCTGGATGCACTGTTGGGGTAAACAGGATGGAGGCGGCAGTGTTATGCTCTGGGCGATGTTCTCTTGGGACATTTAGGCCCCATTATCCCAATAGCACAATCCCTGACAGGTATCAAAACATTGTTGCAGACCAAGTTCACCCATTCATGGCAACAGTGTTCCCTGCTGGTGATGACCATTACCAACAGGATAATGCACCATACCACACTACGAGAATTTTCAAGGAGTGATTTGAGGAACATGCTGGTGACTTTCTGTTAATGCCCTGATCTCCAAATTCGCCTGACATGCGACCAATTGAAAATTTCTGGTTTGACTTGGAAAAGTGGGTTTGCGCTAAATCACCACCACCCCAAAATGTACTAGAACTGAAGGACATGCTGTTGACATTATGGTACCAGATACCCCAGGATACCTATTGCCACTTCATCTAATCAATGCCTCGCCAAGTGGCCGCTGTTTTGTGGGGTAAAGGGGGTCTTACAGCTTATTAGGTAGGTGGTCATAATGTAATGACTCATTGGTGTAAGAGATTTTCTCAGATGCAGCATTGTCAATATGATGCATGGTTGCAAAAGGTTGAGCTACCCTTCTCTAGACAAAACTTATATTTTCTGATTCTAATTAAACAGGGTTCTCACTCATTTTCTCCCAAAATATACAAGCAGTTTTTAAGGACTTTTAAGCACCCTCCAAAATTTCTTTAAGAACCTTACAAATTGCACACACAAAAATAACATATATACAAATATACTTTTACACATGATTCAACTATACAAAAAAAGTCCATTGATGAAGCTTGCAATATTGTTGCATATAATTTAAGTTTTTGTGGATCTAATAAATTACACTTTATGCAATTTAAAAGACAGTTCTGCTGGTCAAATCAGTTTTCATATGAAAAAATCACATATACAACAAAAAGAACGTAAATCATAAGACTGTAGTTAAAGTTATGAAATCTAGATTCAGATATCAGATATAATTATTTCATGGCTTGAATTGTAAAACCAAAGCCAAAGTCGAGTTCACCACGAGTCACTGACAATAGCTCCTCTTGCCCCATGCTTTCCCATGGGCTTTCTGCCAACATCACATGGCATCATCAACTTAGCCAACCAGCAGCAAAAGTTGTACACACTACATTGTAACCTGACAAAAATTAAGGACTTTTAAAAGCACCCTAAAAATTAAGCACTTTTTAAGGACTTTTAAGCATTTATAAGGACTGTGGGAACCCTGTTAAAAACTACCTGGTATGTAGCAGTGCTTTACATGCATACACATCACTAAGCTGTTCTTTGAAATTTAGAGGTTAGCTTCTGAAGGCAAGGTCATCTGGAAATCAAAGTTATCAATGGTCTTAGGTTTTATTTACTGTTGATGTGCAGCCAAACAACTCCATTTACAGCTACTTTGGTGAAGGACCTGAGTTTCACTGACATTCATCACATCTCACACAAGATCTTTTGTACTTCACACTCAATCATTTTCTCTTGCAGTCATTCCTGAATTAGGTCTTCCTATGATTCTCTTTGTCTTCCTTAAACTACCCTGTCACTTGTGCAGAATAACCTCTCTTAGCACTTCCTTACTCATTCTTTCAATATGGCCAAACCACCTCAAACTATTTGTCTCCACCATACTAACATTTTCCTTCGCATTACATATCTTCATTCCTCATGTGATGAGAACATATCTTGCTATGAAACCTCTGTAGTTAGTGACACCTATCTCCAGCACACAGATTCCTATATCTCTTATGCAGCACTCAAATTTCATATATATTAATATCACAATGGAAACTATTACACTTTTATACACAGCCACTTGAGACCTTCTTATGAATCCACCAGTCCCTGTGAAACTCTCCTAAAGCAGCCGCCTATGACTTTCAAAGCTGAATTCACTCACCTACTGCTTTCACCATCTGTATGTTTCCTAAATAAACAAACTAACTCACCTGGTCTAACTCTGTACAATTTAGACTGATCTTGCATTTAGTACTAACAGTTATTTTCTCAAAAACCAGAACTTTGGTTTTTTCCTTATTCATATTGAGTTTGGGTTTCATACAAACTTTGTAGATCCAGGACAACATACCCTACAACTCACTTTTGCTTTCTGCAACAGTACTGTGTCATCAGCATGCAGCAACCTGTACACATGGGAATTTCCATGACATAAATCAGCTTTGCCTCTTTCAACAACATGCAGACAAGGTTGCATGTTGTCGAAACAGGCAAAGCTCTTTGTCTTACTTCCGCACCAACAGAAAACCTTTTGATAAGACACTATTCACATGCACACCTGCATGTCTAGAAGTGTTTTGATCATGATAGTTTAGTGTACAGCAAAATCTCTCTTTTTGTTCTCCATTTTGCCTGGTATCATCCCAAATTTTCAACATCCCAAATTTTGTAGTTGCTTTTATAAAAGCACGCTTGGAGCCAGAATCAGAAAACCACAAGACCTCAAACAGTTTTATAATTAGTAACCACAAAATGCTGATGATAAATTCATCACATTAATATTCACAAGGAAAATTCACAGAAAAGAAAAACTAGTATTCTGCCATGCCCTTTGAATATTTTTTTTTTTTGTGTTATTCCAGGAGAACAGTAAAATATAGATTTGTTAATTCAAAAAGATACTGAATGCTTGGCTTTTCAATAAAATACGAACCAAAGATTACCAGAACATTTCATTTTTTTCTTTTAAAAGAAAAAATGAAATGTTTAATTGCTTTTCTGCCCTGCTTTACATTCTAATTGTTCTTGTATAGGGATCCCAGACACACTGGAAAAAAATACGGGACACTTACCACTGAGGGTGAAAGTTTAGTATGCGCATTGCGCATCCATCCACATATGCCAGTCTTGCAAAATGATTCTAACTATTCTTATTAATCAATATTCTTATTAATCAATCAGTCTTGCTCACTCCTGCAAAACGGTGTACAGTGTACGGTTTGTGGTGGCAAAACAAGCCACCACAAACCGTATACTCCACTTCTATATAACTGTCTCACCCAATTTTGTAAAAAAAAAAAAAAAAAAAAAAAAAAAACTAGTTGTAAATGCATAAAAAAAAAAAACGGAAATTCAGTTTTTAAAGTGTCTGTAAAATCACACTTCCTTTTCGGCATTTTCAACATTCAGCAGGGCCACAGGAGAATTGAAAAACCATACATTTTAACAGCAGCCCCATACAGTAATTAATACTCTGCAAGCACCAACCTGTTTCTCTCGAAGCAAGCTACTAAAATGACGTGGGGTAAGCAGACCGTTCCGCTCCGGTTAGAATACTGACTACATCCACCAGGTGTCGAGGTCACATGCCCTCCCCTCCCCCGATATCAATCTGTCACGGCTGTGCTTGCCTGCGTAATGAGAGCACTGACCACAGAGTTAGACGCTGGAGATATCGTCACGGGAGATAACAGTCAGCTTTGCGTGCAGGTTAAAAAATATGTTTGTAAAAGAATAGAAATTGTAACTCATTGATTTTGTTTTTCAGTCCTGAACTCTAAAATACAGAACAAAAAGCTGTCCCAAAGAGTTTTCTCGAGACAACGGGATGCATTAGCCAAAAACGGGATGATCCCATATTTTATGGGACGTCTGGGATCCCTATTCTTGTAAATAAAAAAATATGATTACAACTGAAAAATGAATGAAAACTTGAACACTCAGAACATCTGAATGAAATGTTATTTCATTCTGCTGTTTCCTGCCAGTTTATATATATATACACTGGCAGAAAGTGAAAAAAGAACACCAAGAAGGAATTGGCGGACGATCATGAAATTTACATATGTTAATGGGGTCGAGTTTACGTAGGTGTGATGTTAATTTCGGGACCAACCAGTGAGCGCTTACGCCACAGCACGGCATAATATGCAAATTATCGTCGGTGGTATTTAAGGAGCACGGCGAAGTGAATGTAATCAGTCGTTGGCGTACGGACACGTGCGAAGACCCTGAAGAAGCTGCAATGCCTGGACATGGAAGACGTGTACGATTTCAGCAGTTATCGGACTTTGAACGAGGTCGTCTAGTCAGACTCCGTGAGGTTGGGTGGTCGTATAGTCATATTGTGGAGTGAATTGGACGGGAAGTATCGGTGGTGGTATGATGGTGGCATAGATGGTCCGAGGAATATACCCACACGAGAAGACGTGGAACCGGGAGTCACAGACGGACTGATGAGCAGACCGATCGACGCATAAGAAGAGCGGCGTTGTCAAGCAGAACATCCACTGCGACGCAAATCCGAGCTGCCGTTGCACCTGAGGTGACTGTGTGAACAATCCGCAACCGTCTACTGGGTGCAGGAAGGAATACGTGCACGTGTGCCTCTGGCATGTGTACCTCTGACTCCAGCCCACCGTCAGGAATGGCTGCAGTGGTGTCGCCAACGTCTGCACTGGAGAACGCAATGGCGATCTGTCGTATTCAGCGATGAAAGCAGATTCTGTTTGGGAGCCTCCGATGGCCGTATGCGTGTTCGCAGAAGCACAGGGGAGCGTCTCCACCCTTCTTGCATCCGCCAGCGACACACAGGGCCTACACCTGGTCTCCTGGTGTGGGGAGCGATCAGCTATCACTCCCGTACACAACTAGTGTTTGTACCGGGTACATTAAACAGCACCTCCTACATCAACAACATCATTCAGCCCGTTGTACTGCCATTTGTAAGGTCGGTCCATCGTGGTGTTTTCCAGCAAGATAACGCATGCCCACACACGGCACGTGCAACACAACATGCACTTCAGGGTGTGAGACAACTTCCATTGCCTGCACGTTCACCGGATTTGTCCCCCATTGAGCACGTGTGGGATTTTATGGGACAACGACTTATCCGGTCTCCACGGCCAGCCACGACCATCCCGGATTTACGCGTCCAGGTTGAGGATTCTTGGAACTCAATACCCTAAACTTACATCCAACATCTGTACGACAGACTCCATGGCAGAATTGCACAGTGTGACGCAGTTCATGGCGGTTCAACCTTGTACTAATCATGTTACATGGAAATGTTATTTTTCAGTTTACCAGCAAATACAGCTGTATTTTGCCATAATGTTTTGATGACGTTATCCTCTGTATTCCGTTACTATGCTGTATAAATTTCGTTGGTATCAGACGTCTCCTTCTTGGTGTTCTTTTTTCACTTTTCCGCCAGTGTATATATATCTTTTGGTACAAAATTCTTTTGCTGTCTGCACTTCTTCAGCATAAAACACTAGCCTTTTAGAACCACAAATGACAAGTAAGAGAACCACAGGAATTGCATTTTTGGCTTCTCTATCATCAACCAAAATTCCAACATAAAGCTATAATTCTAACTATGGAAGCAAATTAATAAATTAAGAAAACCTGTTTATTTTGAACACACACACACACACACACACACACACACACACACAAAGCAAATTTTCATGCTCAAAATAATAAAAATAAATTGCAAATAGCATGTAGCTTTCAAAATTTTGAAAGATGGAAATTATTTCTGTAGGCTTAAAAAGGCAGATATGAAAGCCAACAGGGAAAGAGTAACAGGATGATTCAAAACATTAACATATTAGTATTCAGACAGAATTAATTTCAAAAGTTTGGTTATAGAATGAATTATAAAATCTGGAATATTTCAGATTTTCAAATACAGTTTTCAGAAATTATAATAAAATTTCTCAAATGATTTTTTTTTTTTGGTACATGAATTCTGAAATTATTATGTTGTATTCAAGTAATCATGATATTGACATGTGACTGCAACAAATTTATATGGAACGAAATATATTCTGAATACCAAGCAATGACTATATGATAGTGTTTTATACCATACCTGACAACTTGCCATTAGCATGGAACCTACTTCAGTGTTTAGAATTGGTGGAATAGGGTCCAAAAATTCATAACATTTTGGAAGTAAGAGAGGATACACATTGTCATACTTTGCAGTTCCTGTCTACAGAAGAAAAACAGAAAATAACTACATTATTAAACTGTTTTTACAATGAAAAATATCTTTTTCACCATTTAATATATTGAATTTGAAAGTTGTAACTAAACACACCATATTGTTAGAAAGTCACTTACTTTTGGTTTTACAGTGATATTAAGTTGCATCAGGAAATATTCAGTAAAAGAATTCACCTAATTATCTTTTCTCTCTGAGTTTTTTCTCTCCTGAAATTTCTGGCCTCTATAGCATTCAATGCCAACAAGCTTCAGTCAAAATATGGAGAACCAGCCATGGCAATCACCAAAAAGGCAGTAATAACACAATTAATAATAATAATAAAAAAAAGGAAAATTAAATGAATTTCTAACTGAATAATACATTATGAATTTTTTCTACAGACAGAAACTTGTCAAAACCTAATTCTGATACTACTGGACCTAGAAATGTGAAACTTTGTCATGTGTATTTAGTGTTACTTGGAACATTCCTGAATATTGCACAAATAACTACCAAATTATTTTACCACTTTTTAATCCCTTCCATGGTGGTTTCATTGTGTTTCTGTTTTCCAGTTATTATGATCTGCCAATCATGCTGTTTAACTTGCTTGGAAAGAAATGTATGCAATCAGACTGAAACTTGCAAGATTGGTAGGTCATCTGAGGAGGTACAAATTATTACAATCGCAGTGCACATGCACACGATTTGTGCCATCCACACTCTTGTAGCTGTCCCACAAGAGGTATAAAAGCAGGATGCACAAGGCAAATTGCTGTAGTCGATTCACAAGAACTGTGGTAGTAAGGTAGCGGATACTGAGTATGCTATGCCACAGGAGATGAGACCTCTACATACAGCTGACAGACTTTGAGTGAGACTGATGTGTTGGACTGTGGGAAGACGGACTTTCCTTTTGCAGCATTGCCGCTTGTGTTGGACAAAATGAGAGCACAGTGATGTAAATGTGTCAGTGGGGAGAGGATGGTCTGATGCACCAACATGAGGGATGTAGAGTCAAGTGATGGACGAATGCACGAGAAGACAGTAATCTCCACTGTATGGTATGAGTGGACAGAACAACCATGTCCTGAAGGTTAGCACACCAATGGAGGTTTGTATCACCTCAAGGGTTGTCTGCAAGCTCTGTCTAATGCTGTTTGCTTTAGAGAGGCCTCATTGCTTGCTGTCAGTTGCTTTGACTTCTACCATAACACACAGCCATCAGTGGATGCAATAGGGCCAATAACAGACACTGGCATGATGAATGGTAGCACATAGTGTTTTCTGACTCGTTAGTCATGATTCAACCTAATAACCCAAGATGGACATATCAGTGAATGGCTGCTGGAGGCATGCATTATGCACTGTCATACAGGCTGGACACTGGACTTTTTGGTGTGGTGTGCTATTGGGTTCTATTCATGTTCCTGTCTCCTATGTATTGCAGGAATGATGACTAGCTAGTGGTACATTGTGGAAGTTGAAGTGCAGCGATATCTGCAGATGGTCCCCAGTGATATCTTTCAACAGGATTATGCCTGATCACATGTGACAAGGAATGTCTTACAGTTCCTGGATTCCTGGGCCAGTGTGTTTGTGTGATTTGTCACCCATTGAACAAGTGTGAGACAGGGTTGCTTGATGTCTGGCCCATCAGGCTCTGCCACCAGTTACCCAAGATGAACTTTGGATATGAATCAAGACAGCGTGAAATGACCTTCAGCAGTGTGACATCCAGAACGTCTTCCAGTCAATGCCATGCCATGTATGAGCCCCTATCGGCGGGCACTCATGGTAGGTACATAAGGTACTGAGTATTGTGTTCCACATCACTTTCAACAGAGAGCAGTTCAACAGACAGGTTTGTACTTCTGACCACTTACGTCTTATGTCATAAGTAATATACTATAAAATTCTCACTTCAGCATCTCATGTCTTTCTTGGTGTTGCTTTTTCAAAATATAACAGTGTAAATAAAAAAAAAAATCTTGAAAGTTGAATTTATCAAATCAGTATGTGGAAAATATCCAATGCAAAAATTCAACATGAAGTTTTGAATAATATAAAAAATAAACTGTAGTTTACATTAAATTCTGAAATTCAGAAGTAGAAATTAAAATTTATTCATTCACTTCTTACTTTTTCCATATTTTGTAATAATGAACTTTGACATACTGCATATTATAAGAGGAAAAAAGTTGCCATAAAGATTACCATATCTGGAAAATACATGCATATTATCAGTACAAATTATCTACATAACTTGCCCAGTTTATATGTCAGTGCCTCCAAGATAAAATTCTTGAAGGATGTTTCTGAATGATGGATTCGTTCAAATTGTCCAATTGCCGACAGTACACATTCGAATTAATTGTATGGTTCCGTGGTAGGAGCTCGAAAAACACGACACCTTTAAAATCCTAACACACTGAGACCAGAACCATCCGCTGATGAATGTCTGCTTTGGATGTCGTTTGAGGCGAAGCAGCACGTCGGGACCAAGACCGTTTGCGCAGCACATTGTTGTACACAATCCACTTTTCGTCACCAGTTATCAGTCGCTTCAAAAAAGGATTGTTTTCCTCAGGTTTAATGAGCATATCACAGATGTTTATACGTGCCGTTAATTGAGTTTCTTTGAGTTCACGAGGAACCCACACATCGAGCTTGCTTACGTATCCCAGCTTCTTCAGGTGGTCGTGGACACTTGAATGATGGATGGGCAACATGTCTGCAATCTCTCGTGTTGTGTAACGTGGGTTTGACTCAATCAATGCCTTGATATGGTCATCATCAGACTCGGTTGGCCTCCCGGACCGAGGAGCATCATTGAGGTCAAAATCATCGGCACAGAATTTTGTGAACCACCGCTGGCACTGACGTTCTTGTAGAGCATTATCACCGAACACTTTACGCAACTTTTCACAAGCTTGACACACGTTCTTCCCTTTACGGAAGTAAAATATGGCGAAAATGCACAGTTTGGTCGTCCATCTTCAACTTGATGTCAAATCTTTGCAAATCAACCAAATTGCTCACTATTCCTTTTAGACTGCAGCTAGGAACTGGCACCTGTCGAATGCCATAGCGACAACAGAGCTGCACATGCCTCTAGTACTTCTAAAACTGCCCAACCACCATCGTGTACCATAATACGTCATGACTTTTCTGACAACCCAATATGTTAGTGAAACCTCAAAGATGGTCATCAAGTGAATTGTGCTGTACTTTATGTTAGTTAAAAATGCTAAATGCTTTCAAATGATGTTTTCCACTTCAAACGAATGTGAACAACTAAGTTTCACTCAAAGCCCAAGAGAACAGTTTCAAAGGACACATGATATACTAATTAGGAAAACTGAAGAAATTTGGGTGTTCAATGCTTTCATATCACCTTTGGGTGACATCTCACACGTACAGAACAAAACAGAAATTCCATAGATGCAATGTAAAAAACTTTTAGGGAGATCTGTACCTTTTTCTGAGATACTACTCGTCTTACCTTTGTAAAATTCCATCTCTGAATAAAATGGCGGGCTACATCTCTTGCTGCAGCACCTTGAACAAAACATGAGACATCATGCCATGGCATTCTTGGGGTTTTGCGACGATCTACAGAATCTAAAATGGATAAAAAACTCTATTCGTAACACCAAAACTAAATTAGAAAGAAAGAAATAACTAGAAATTGTTTTCATATCTTTTAAACATGGATATTATACTTTAAAGCTACAATTCAGAAAACAGTTTAGAGATCAGAGAAAATCTCATTAATGGTCATGCTACATGACAAACAGTTTCTTTAAGGACATTAATTAAGGAGCAACACAGTTTGTTTTTGAATCCCAAATTATTGATTAGGCAGCAAGGGTGCATAAGCTAGCAAAGCAATGAACTTCAATAAAACTTAAATCTTATAAAATCAAAAGTATAGCAGCTGGAAAAAGAGCTACACAAAATGGAGATCAACATGACTTTCCACATGCAGTGGCATATGAGTAATTTTTTTCTATGTTCTTTTGGATAGCTATGACCAGTTTAACAGAATAAATATGTGGCACTAATGTTTAAATATACAGTCGAACCCCTATTTAACGGACTGCGACCTAACGAATTCCATGACTTTACGTACATTTTTAATGGTCCGGATGGAACCACATTGAAATTAATGCTTGGCGTTTCCCGATTTAACGAACACGTTTCCTCAATTTAGTGAATTTTTTTTTATTTTTTCTAAACCACCAAATTGTGTCAATTAGCATTTTAACCTTAAAAGTTAGCTAGAAAGAGAGCCTTGCATAACAGAAAATTTTTACGTATGCAGTCAACCAGAGTTTCAAAGAACACCATCTGCCATACAGCTTGACAGAATCATAAATCAGTTCACCTTTCCTCCGACTATCAAGCGTAAGCTTCTTACAAGATGAAGCAAATGACTAGCAAGTTCCAAAGGAGCGCAATGTTTTCTTGCGTGGCTGGGAATCAGGAAGAAGAAAGGAGGTGCGTGTGTGGTGGTGGTGGTGGTGGTGGTGGTGTGGGGTGTGTGTGTGTGCAGAATTTAGAGTACCCTGGGGATTCTTGTTTTCAGCTACAGACAGAGCAATAGCTTTCTGTCAGGTCAGGGGACACACATTGTACGTACCCATTCCTGAACCTCCTTGAATTTCCCCCAAATTGCCCGTGTCTTTCTTTTCTTTGCAGTGTTAAATCTACAAGTCAAATTAACCAACACAGCTCGTTTATGAATAAAGTTTTGATGAACATACTGTATATAGCACTAGAAATGAGGAAAGTTGGAAGTTAAATTGCATGAGCAATGTAGATTGCAAAAGGGCGTTTTGTGAGAGCATTTAAAAAAAATGAGTAAATGCAGCAAAAAAAGCTGAAAAATTTTTCAATCAGTGAAAAAATGGACATTTTGTCGCACCTTTACGCGAACCCAGGATCACAGACTGCTGCAGCAGAGAAACTCGTAATTTTGAAGTCAACGTTGTGTACCATAACGAAAAGTAGGAAAGAAATTGAAAGCTGTGCATCAAAGTGGAGGCAGTTTTCGAGTAAGAAGAAATCTATGAAAGCATCACCCCTGAGTTAATTGGGAAATGCTCTTGTCACTTGGTTCCAACAAATATGAGCTAGTAATTTGCCTATTAGTGGATCACTTCTGAAGGAAAAAACAGTTTATCTTGCACAGTGACTTCAAGTAAAGAATTCACCGCATCAAATGAATGGATTGATCGTTTTAAGCAAAGACATAATATAATGTATGGAGTTCTATCCGGCGAAAGCAAATGTGTTGATCCCGTGACGGCACAAACTTGGAAAAATGAACAGCTGCCACAAATTATTGAAGGGTACATGCTGTGTGACACTTTTAATGCTGATGAAACTGGACTGTTTTATAACCTGCAGCCAGATAAAACACTGTGTTTTCGAAATGACACCTGACAATCACACAATTTCGTAATAAAAGTGTTATACTAATTCACTGAAAGAAAGGGAACTTAGCTTGCTTACATATCCTGTTATGAACACTAGCTTAATTTGAATTTTACATTCGAAAGGCTTCCTCAATTTAGCGAATTCCGCGATTTTACGTACAAGACTGTTGGTCCCTTAAAGTTCGTTAAATCGAGGTTTGACTGTATATGTATATACAGTGTATATATACACTGAAGAGCAATTGAATTAGAGATACCCGTCTAGTAACGTGTAGCACCACTTTTGCCCTGATGATGGCAATGATTCGTCTCGGCATGGACTCGACAAGACACCGGAAACATTGGGAAGCCATACGGATCCACGACCCCTGAACAAGCTCTCACAGTTCATGAAGATTTGATGGAGGGGGTCAGAGCCTTGAACATCTCTGTCGATGGCATCCCAGATGTGCTCGATGGGATTGAGGTCTGGTGACTTAGCTGGGCAAGGAAGCAAGGTCACGTCGGTGGAGTGTTCATCCAACCATTCAGATACAATTCGGGAGCGATGGCACAGTGCATTGTCTTGTTGCAGGATGAGGTCCCCAGCGGGATGTTGAAGATGCACAAACAAGAGCAAATGGTCGTCCAGGATAACCCGGTAACGTTGACCTGTGACGGACAATGTCATACGTACCAGGGGTCCCATTTCAGTCCACATAAACAGTCCCCAGACGAGAATGCCACCCCCACCAGCTTGAAGAGTACCCTGCTGGCAAGAAGGATCCATCGCTTCATGTGGTTTGTGCCATACTCGTATCCTGCCATCCGCATGTACCAACGTGAATCTCGACTCATCAGTCCACAGGCAACATTTTCCCACATGTCTAGCGTCCAGTGGCGATGTTCCCGCGCCCATGCTAATTTTTGCACCCTGTGATGTGCGGTCAGCAGCGGTACTCTTGTGGAACGATGGCTTCTGTACCCCATAGCGAGGAAATGGTTCTGGATGGTGTGGCTGCTTACACGTTTTTGTGAACCAGCGTTAAATTGCCGAGTGATTTCTTGCACTGTGGCCCATCTATCTGCTGTTACAATGCGAGCTAGCCGACGACGACCCCGCTCATCCACGGCAGTTGGCCCTTGCAAGGATGGTTTAACCGGATTCGATGTACTCACGGTGCACGCGTGAAAATCCCAGTGCCTGCACGACTTCCGAAATGGAGTGACCCATTCGTCGGGCCCTGACAATTTGCTCACGATCAAATGCGCTTAGATCCTTCGTCTTACCCATACTGCGTCCGACTCTTACTGATTCCCGTCGCATCACTCCTTATATTGTCAGATTGCTGCATACATAATGTCGTTTCTGTTTACAGGGCCACATTTGCATAATGCCAGCTGTCTCTAATTCAATTGCTCTTCAGTGTACAATGTATATATAACACCTAAAATTCTGTTCAGCAGATCTAATTATTATGTATGATGACACAGATACACACTTAGCTGCATTTACAAAAGAAACCACAAAAATCCTGATAGAACATTTATACAAAACTTTAAACTTACCCAAATCCTCGACAGATCCTCCACTGCAGTACCATATTGAACTGTTCGTGATGTAGTTCATGGCTTATTATAGTTGACTTTAATCCTAACTTTTCAATCCTGCACTATAATTTTTTTTGTCCAAACAGTATTACACAACAAAAGAGTATTGCTATGAAAATAAAATTTAATGCCTGTATTTGAGATTCACCATTGTAGGTTTGATATTGGTTACACGCTAGTTATTGAAAATAGAAGATATTGAAAAACTAGTTAAAAATTCTTTAGGTTTACAACTTTATGAGTAGCATATCCCAGACCATGAACAAAGGCACAGCACAAAAACCTAGCAAAGGATCACAACAATGAAAGCATTGCATAGTGAAAAAATCAGGTTGTAAATTAGAATCATATGGAGATATAAAACCTTAAAAAAACTTAATAAGTGAATTAAAAAGGCCCAAAACAACATCAAAGCACAACTTCAAATTGTCAACCTGATGCATTTTATCAGGCTGTGCCAATGGAATTATCAATGTGCTATACTGTAGCTTGAAGAAACAGCAGCAGCATTTGTGCCAATGTATTAAATGTCCAATGGTATGATACGTCATCAAGGCATTCAGTGTAATCTGTCATAGGTAAGTTACGGTAAGACTGAATTTTTATTTTCTAACTTTTCTTTTGTTGGTCCAAGCTTTTTTTAATTTCAATTAAATTTCTCAAAGCATATGACAACACAAATGGACTATTATTTTTGCAATTCAGTTCTTTAGTTATTTTTTTTTTTGATATGGATTCTACTATGAATATCTCTTCCTCTCTGCTGTTAATCCAATTAGAAGTAATGATGATATTCTATAAAAACAAACATTCACTTATCCGAAAGATCTTGGTCATTTTTTTATCTTGTAACACTTCAAAGCACGTCACTTATATTGCAGTTGGCTTTCTGAGGTTGAACTGATTCTTTGCCTATGATTTTCCTTCTTCCGGGGATGAAACGTTGTACTATTATTAACTGGACAACACAAGCAGGTTTCTTTCTGCCATATGAAACGTAACCATAGCTCGTCATCACGATAAAAAACCTCACACATACACACACTATAACCACGCATTCATACATTCCGTTAAAAACACTATGTACATATTTACACTATATACTTTCCCAGGCGGTTAAACCATTTGTCAACTGTGATTAAAAAAGTGCTCAATCCGTTTAAACCACCGTGTTAACCCTATTGCATGTGCCAACCTCATTCAGCCCATCATACACAACCCTCTAGCGCTTTCAACAGGCGCTGTCTCCATCAGGAGGCAGCTGTGTCTCACCTGCCTACCACAGCTCAAGTGAGCTGATTTATTGAGGCCCGGGTCTCAGTCGCAATCTCTGCGTCTCTGGTGCCATCTATTGTCATTGTTTCTCTTTTTCTTTTTTTCTCTCTTAGCTGTTGTTCTATTTTTATTAAAGCCTTCCATTGTTCACTTAAGTTGCTAGGCTCATTAATGTTGCATACTCTTGATCTATTTTTTTCGATTAATATTGATTCTGCAATTCGCAACTGCCTTTCGTTTTTACAGCTCTTAATAATTTTAATATCTTCAAACCTTGGATAATGATGATTTTCCAGACAGTATTGGGTTAATGCGGTCTTAGCTTCTTTTATTCCAATTACTTATATGCTGGTTCAATCTGTATTTTAATTTGTTCTTGGTGCTACCTATATATGACACAGGTGGTTGTTGGTTTACAGGAATTTCATAAACTCCTGCTCTATCCAATTGGCTGATTTTTTCATTTTTTATTACTAAATTTTTTATAGTCTGTACCTGATTTCCTACTTGTATATCATATCTGCCACATATTTTATTAATTTCAGCTGACACGCCTTCAACATATGGTATTGCACCAACATATTTTAATAGTTTTTATCAGTCTTGCCTTTATTATTAGCCTGAGTTACTTCATAAATCCATTTCTTTAATACTTGTTTAGGGTAACCAAAATCATGTGCAATTTTTTCAATATATTCAATTTCTTCTTTTTTATGTTGGTGCAATACCATATGTTGAAGGTGTGTCAGCTGAAATTAATAAAATATGTGGCAGATATGATATACAAGTAGGAAATCAGGTACAGACTATAAAAAATTTAGTAATAAAAAATGAAAAAATCAGCCAATTGGATAGAGCAGGAGTTCATGAAATTCCTGTAAACCAACAACCACCTGTGTCATATATAGGTAGCACCAAGAACAAATTAAAATACAGATTGAACCAGCATATAAGTAATTGGAATAAAAAAGAAGCTAATACCGCATTAACCCAATACTGTCTGGAAAATCATCATTTTCCAAGGTTTGAAGATATTAAAATTATTAAGAGCTGTAAAAACGAAAGGCAGTTGCGAATTGCAGAATCAATATTAATCGAAAAATAGATCAAGAGTATGCAACATTAATGAGCCTAGCAACTTAAGTGAACAATGGAAGGCTTTAATAAAAATAGAACAACAGCTAAGAGAAAAAAAAGAAAAAAGAGCAACAATGACAATAGATGGCACCAGAGACGCAGAGATTGCGACTGAGACCCGGGCCTCAATAAATCAGCTCACTTGAGCTGTGGTAGGCGGGTGAGACACAGCTGCCTCCTGATGGAGACAGCGCCTGTTGAAAGCGCTAGAGGGTTGTGTATGATGGGCTGAATGAGGTTGGCACATGCAATAGGGTTAACACGGTGGTTGAAACGGATTGAGCACTTTTTTAATCACAGTTGACAAATGGTTTAACTGCCTGGGAAAGTATATAGTGTAAATATGTACATAGTGTTTTTAATGGAATGTATGAATGAGTGGTTATAGTGTGTGTATGTGTGAGGTTTTTTATCATGATGACGAGCTATGGTTACATTTCACATGGCAGAAAGAAACCTGCGTGTGTTGTCCAGTAAATAATAGTACGACGTTCATCCCCGGAAGAAGGAAAATCATAGGCAAAGAGTCAGTTCAACCTCAGAAAGCCAACAACAATATAAGTGACGTGCTTGAAGTGTTACAAGATAAAAATGACCAAGATCTTTCGGGTAAGTGAATGGTTGTTTTTATAGAATATCATTAATGAATTGCACGTAAATATACGCTCTTTGCTGGTGATTGATACCTAAAAAGGGCAAATATTTTGATAGAAGTAATGATGTTTTAAACAGCAGTAAAAGAAAGTGGTTTTGCTCTGTTTCCTGTTCCACTTTTTTTTATATGTTTGAATAACCTAGTTTCAATATTTCTTTTTGTACTTCCTATGTAGAAACATGGGTTCTCATTTTGATCATAGATTGGGTTTTTGTACACTCCTGATTTCTTCAAACTTGTGCTGTCATGATTTTTGGTTATTAAGGTTTTTATACCTTGCACTTTTACACCAATGTTTACATTATATTTTAAACCTTTTTTTTGGCATAGCATCCATATCTGTAGGTACGTAAAGCAGTGATATGCAAAATTCTCCTTTACTTACCCCTATCGGTGATTTTTTGTAGTTATTGGGTTGTCGGAAAAGTCATGATGTATTTTAGCCATGTTTTGCAAAGGTCATTTATTGATAGAAAGAACAAAGATCAATCAATGATATAATGCCCGTTTTGTTCGATAACCTTTTGCCATCTTTCAGTGAGCTGCAGAATGCCTCGTTCACAGAAGGACCTGTCTTTCATGGCGAAAAACTGTCCAAGGTGCTGATTTACAGCCTCATCTGAATTGAACGTTATACAACGCAAGGACTGTTGAAGAGAGCGAAACAAGTGGAAGCCTGATGGCGCAAGGTCAGGCGAGAATGCTGGGTGTGGCAACACATAACACCCAAGCTCCAATAATTTCTGGCAGGTGATCAAACTTGTGTGTGGTCTGGCGTTGTCGTGATGGAACACAACACCTTTACGATGAACGAGCTATGGACGTTTCTGGATGATGGATTCGTTCAAACTGTCCAATTGCTGACAGTACACATTTGAATTGATTGTTTGGTTCCATGGTAGGAGCTCGAAAAACATGACACCTTTAAAATCCCACCACACTGAGACCAGAACCTTCCGCTGATGAATGTCTGCTTTGGATGTCATTTGAGGCGAAGCAGCACGTCGGGACCAAGACCGTTTACACAGCACATTGCTGCACACAATCCACTTTTCGTCACCAGTTATCAGTCGCTTCAAAAAAAGGATTGTTTTCCTCAGGTTTAATGAGCATATTTCAGATGTTTATACGCGCCGTTAATTGAGCTTCTTTGAGTTCATGAGGAACCCACGCATCGAGCTTGCTTATGTATCCCAGCTTCTTCAGGTGGTCTTGAACGCTTGAATGATGGATGTGCAATGTGTCAGCAATGTCTCGTGTCGTGTAACGTGGGTTTGACTAGATCAATGCCTTGATTTGGTCGTCATCAGCATCGGTGGGCCTCCCGGACCGAGGAGCATCATTGAGGTCAAAATCACCAGCACAGAGTTTTGCGAACCACCGCTGGCACTGACATTCTTGTAGAGCATTAATACTGTACACTTTATGCAACTTTTCACAAGCTTGACACACGTTCTTCCCTTTACGGAAGCAAAACAGTAAAATATGGCGAAAATGCACAGTTTGGTTTTCCATTTTCAACTTGATGTCAAATCTCTGCAAATCAACCAAATCGCTCACTATTCCTTTTAGACTGCAGCTAGAACTGGCACCTGTCGAACGCCATAGCAATAACAGAGCTGCACATGACTCTAGTACTTCCAAAACCGCCCAACCACCATCGGGTGCCAAAATACGCCATGACTTTTCCGACAACCCAATATTTGGATTGGATCATTTTGTAATATCAACTGCTAAAGTTAATTATGCTAAAATGATGTAGCCAATATTTTAATCCATGAAATTTCTTCATGAAATTAGCTGTTGTCTGATGAATGAGTATATGCTCTATTTATATGTGATCTAAAAGCAGCTAATTTGTAGTTTTTAGGATAGTTGGAGTTAGTGATTTCTCATGCAATATAACTTGAAATTACTGTCTTATGGATCAAATTATGAAATATCTGTAAATGTCATATGGGATTTTTATTTGTCATTCACAAAAATTGGTTAAACTATTCAAAGCAAGGACATGAAAACAAATTGTCTCATGCTTTAATTTTTGGAATAAAATTTTTTAAATGAGCATATTCATAGGAATACTTTTGTTTCATGATTTTGTACTACTGAAGCAAGACTGCTGTAATTTTGGCATCAGCTCCACCTCCCTGGAACAAAAGAAGAACAGAATTTCTTAAGAAGTTCAAATTTGCTTTTCAAAATGGTTGATAGCATAAATTTGGTGGAATTTTTTTATTTCTTTACCACATCACTTTATTTTTTCATGTCCTTGGCATTGACTAACTTAATCACTTTTGGATCTTATGTGAAGCATAAAGTATTACATGCTGACCCTAGGCACAATGAAGCATGAAAACAAAATTAATACACATCAAGTCAATTTCTCAAGTGTCTGCTCACATTTTGATAACTGGCTGATAACTTACAGTACCGACAAAAAATGTTTTACTGGTACGTAAGTGACAACAAACAGAAAAGAATAAAATCAAGATGAATGCTTTTTGTGGGCATAAAAGAATGTGTAGTTTTCTTAAGTGACACCTAGTCTCTTCAGCTTTACTCCAATAGGAGATCATTCAATGGAAAATTTAAGATCATGCACATTTTTTTCTTCACTCCTTAGCCAATTATTAAAACTGGGCAATAATATATACAGAAGTTTACTAATTGTTAAATATGAGAAAATACCTCATTCTTTAGCAGAGAAAGTAAATAATGTATACATCTTCTGGTTTTAATTTATTCAAAATTTCACGGTAACAAGTAAGGCAAACAACCAACAGACATGCCAACCTTCAAAATCTGAAAATCGGGAGATTTTTACAGCTCATAAAATCACACGAGCACTATTTCTTATCGACATTTTTTCAGACTCCTACTGAAATTCATTTTCAGGTACGTCGATTTTGCAAGATAAAGAAAACATAAAATGGCCTGCAAGTTGTTTTTTTTATGAATAAAATAGCAGCCAACTGTTTTTTACGCTTTCCAACCGTAGGTTGAAGAAACGTATATGCTACAGCTTTGTCCGTCCATCCGACCGGCCGCATGATAACTGGCATAAAAATGGTTTGATTTCGATGAAATTTTAGTATGTGGTAGGGGACCACCTGGGGACAAACCCTATTGAAAATGGAACAAATGGGGTCAAAGGTCATGACGTAGGAGCGGAATCATTCCATTGCCCTTATGCGTCATAACTTGCGTAAATATGGTTCGATTTCAATGAAAGTTTACTATGTGGTAGGGGACCGCCTGGGGACGAACCCTATTCAAAATGGGTGAAGTGGGGTCAAAGGTCTGGACATAATATCGGGATGCATTCCATTGCCCTTATGCGTCATAACGTGCGTAAAAATGGTTCGATTTCGATGAAATTTCAGTATGTAGTAGGGGACCACCTGGGGACGAACCCTATTTAAAATGGACGGAATGTGGTCAAAGGTCAGGACATAGGATTGCAATCCATTCCATCCCCCTTATCCCATATGATTAAGGTGGACGTCAAGTAATTTTGCTTCCTATATTTCCAATGGAAAAACTTTTGTACACATTTCCTTCACAATTAACGTTTCCAAGGATGAAAATTTGAACATCGATTAAAATAACTTCATATTATAACTTGGAAAACTTAATATTTTCTAAAATATAACCATAATTATATTAAAAATCCATAACTTTTCCTTTGGTGGTATTGAAACCAGAGAAAAGATGGCGCAACCTGTACTTTGATGATGTCAGTGGACAAATAATTGTTGGATTGCATAATTACGGTTATGGTTTAGAAAATATTAAGTATTCCAAGTTATGAAATGAAGCTATTTTAATCGATGATCAAATTTTCATCCTTGGGAACGCATTAATTGTGAAGAAAATGTGTACAGAAGTTCTTCCATTGGAAGTATAGGAAGCAAAATTACTTGAAGTCCACCTTAAAGTAGCAATTCTTGTATGTATGTATATACATTTTATTTTGAAAATGGCTCTAAGAATTTTGATGAAAGTCGTTAACCTACCATTTTCTGGTACTAGAAATCAATTTAGCTTGATCTCGACTTTAGGAGAATTCGTTTAGTGGGTTAAATAACCACCCCGAATTATAACATTTTCAGTGCCATGGCGTTGTTCCATTAATGTTACCAATGCTTAGAAATCTTATGACGTCACAATCTCGCGTTTGAGAATGTTGGCGCGCGGTCACGCCATCTGTCTCATTATGTCACGTGTTGTGTGTGGATCCTATTAAAGTTTTATAACATCACACTTGCGGCGAGCAGATGTTTGCAATTCCCATCTGCCTCATTACGTCACGCGTTGTGTGCGTATGTCCGTCCGCACGATTACTCGTGTTACAATAGTTCAATTTTGATGAAATTTTAGTATCTGGTAGGGGATCACCTGGGAAGGAACCCTATTTAAAGTGAACGAAATGTGGTCAAAAGTCAGTATATAGGAGCCGGATCCATTCCACTGCTGTTATGCATCATAACTAATGTAAAAAAAGGTTCGATTTTGATGAAATTTTAGTATGTGGTAGGGGACCACCTGGCGACAAACCCTATTGAAAATGGGCGAAATGGGGTCAAAGGTCAGGACATAGGAGCAGAATCACTTCCATCACCATTATGCGTCATAACTTACGTAAAAAGGCTTCGATTTGGATGAAATGTTAGTATGTTGTAGGGGCTTGCCTGGGGACGAATTGTATTGAAAATGGGCGAAATGGGGTCAAAAGTTAGGACACAGGAGCAGGATCTATTCCATAGCCCTTATGCGTCCTAACTTAGGCAAAAATGCTTCGATTGCGACAAAACTTTATCATGTTATTTCGGAGGTATACTGAACCCGTTCTGTTGAATATAATCGAAATGGAATCAAAGGTCAGGGCACAGGACCGAGATTTATTCCACAGCCATTAATCTCATAACTTCAGTAATGATTTCTGGTATGTTGGAAAGCGTATTATAATCAATGCATTGCATGATTTTACAAACTTGTTTGTTTCTTCTTTAGGTTGTGTGTGAAGGCTAAGAAGACAAAAAGCATCATAATAACATTGCCTTTTGTTACAAAGCGAGGCCAACTGCAACTACTCCCTTTTGTCATTTTGTGAATTTGCCACAACTCAACTGTTAATCATCATTTATAAAACAAATAGAATGCGCGTGGCTATGTTGATGTGAGGGGTTGAAAGACTGAACTGCAAGGAAAAACAGAGTAGCTCCGATTTGTCAGTCAATTACTGACCCTCGCCGGCATTCTAGTGCCAGAGCGGGTGAACTCTTTGCTGAAGGCATTGTTGTATGACCATCGGACTGGGAGAAATTTTTTTAAGCAAATTTTTTCTGATCCATCTCAGATGATTGGTCAGAAGCCAGCACTTAGACCACTGTGCCACCAGGGCGGCTTTCTTTTTGCATATAGGAGAGGAAAAGTACAAAACTGATGACTGTAATGCTACCTTGCATCGACGCAAAAGAAAAAGATTTCACAGGCGGTTCGAAATCATGGTGGTTGATGGAATTTCGACCTTACTAATGTTTAATTCTCAGTGAAAATCAGGAGAATTTCACATTCATCTGGAGGGCGGGCGGAAAGGCTGAGAATTCGGAGTCTCCCGCCTAAATCCAAAGAGTTGGCACATCTGAAATAAGTTCCACAGTAGCTGAGCTTCTTTATGTAGCATTAAGAGACATGGGAAGGAACATTCAATTATTCATTTAAATTTTTTTTCTTTTTGATTGGAGGTTTAACGACCACCATGAACAACTGAATGGGTTATGAGCAGTGGCCCCTAACTTAGGGTCACTGGTTCCAGGGAAGGGAGAGAGCCAGTGCCGTAAGACAAACACAACATCCATGCCTCGCCGGGATTCGAACCCAGACCCCTTTTGGACGAATGATCAGAGGCCATCGCTTAGACCACTGTGCCACCGGGGAGGCAAATTATTCATTACAACTGATAATATACAATAAAAAAGGTTTGCAATGAATGTGCTCCAGTGCATTAACAAATTGAAAAACAACAACATGGAAGTAGACTTTGTGCAAATAAGAACAAACACATACGAATGCTTTAAGCATTTATTAAATGAAATGGTAATCAAATGAGTTTCTTCAACAAACATATTGGCAAATACTGTCCTATCAAATGACTCAGAATATCACATTCAATTTCTTATCTTGAAACTTACTAACTGAATACAATCTGACAGATCTGTTAACAAATCTGGTTTCATCATGATTGAAGCAGATTTGAAAGTCCCTCCAACCTGCTTACTAAATTGAGTTTTAACAATTCTTTTTACTTCCCATTTATTTGTTTATTGTAAATCATAATTTTGACCTATATTTCCGATTTCAACTTCATAATATCTATTATCATAGTTTAGCTTTGGTCACAGCACAATTTCTGAACAAATCAATGTAAACTTTAAATATTCGGCCAACTGTATGTCACAAGATACTAAATAGCGAGGGAATACAAACTTACCCATATAAGGCTCATTTAATTTGTCTAGATCTTTGGATATAAAATTACTGTAATCCTTCCCATGCCAAAGTCTAAATTTTCGTTCTAAGCCTAAATGCACAACAGCCATTTCTTGAATAGTTCGATGCACGTCGGCTGGAGTCGGTAGATTGTCTAAGCACCTGAAAGTAATTCTAAGTGGCAAATTCTGGATACGATACACAATCATTCATTAGTCATAACGATTGCACAACATGAAAGCACACAAATTAAATACATTTTTAAAGTAAATGATAAGGGCTAAACAAAGATTACAGCGATTTCTACAGGAAAATCAACAGTTCACCAAACTAACAACTCTATGTTAATTGGATTCCTTGTTAACCTAGGCCATACCAGCATTTAAGGCTGATTATAATGATTAGCAAAGTACATTCTTTCTTTCTGTTTTTTTTTTTTTCAGGTTATCAAGAAAAAAACAGGGCAATCCAATCCATTAAACCAAATTTTTGACATTTATCTTCTAAAAATCTACTTATATGTTGATTTGACCACCTGACAAACTTATTATTACATTATTTTTCAACTTCACATTGTTCTTTTTCTTTATATTCTGTAGTTAAATAATTCCCAAAAGCAACTGGGCTGGTAGGAATCACCAAAAAAATATTTACCAAAATGTAATGTAAATGTTTTCTGAGTACTTAAGGAAGTGCCAGATGGTGGGTGTTCAAGAGCTGTTGAATCATTGCAGGACAGCAATATCACAGAAGGATGATTACTTTAAGGACGGTACAGTTAACCTGACGAACATGTACTTGAGCCTTAAAAGTAACAAGAAGTGCACAAAACTTTTAAAATGACTAATATCAACTTTGTCCAAACACTGCATATGATGTAAACATTCTATATATGTAATGTGGAAACCCTGCTCTGCCTGGTAACATACTGGGCTATTTTGCAAGGACACTTGTTCTCATACTTTATATGAGCTACAAACACAAGCTAATGCTGTATTGATCAGCATCCCCTACAAGACTGGTTAATGATCTTACTGACAGTTTGCATCATTGCCCCCATCTACTTTCAGGGTTTTTAACAGCAGTCTCTTAGTTACTGTTAGTCTCTTAAATTAATTACAGATAGTAAAGTCGATTGAATGTCAGTTTGTCAGGCTGGAGAAGTAAATATTCCTCAAATGAGTCCTATGAAGTGAGTTCTTTTCACGTTGGTAACAATGTTTTTAGTAATGAGAGCATCTAAGATGGTAAAGAGAAAACCATCATTATTACAGAGCCATACATCTGTTTTATACATCTGGTTCCAGAGAAAGTACATTGTAGTTAACAACAATATCCATGTCTTTCCCTGGAATCTAAGCCCATGGTATAAGAACTCAGAAGCCCATGTCCTAGATAAATGAACCACTGGGAGACTTTTGCTGTTCCAGTGATTACATCACTTCCTGATATGGGCTTGTGGCTTGTACAACATGCAAGGGGTGATCAAAAAGCATCAAGACTGCGTGCATAACTCTTAAATGGAATGGCAGAACAGAATGTCGTTTAGCAGGCTATGACCTTGGAAACTACTGCACATGCACCCGCCGAGAGAACGTTGTCGGCACAGCACCTTTTGTGCTGTGGCCAGTTGTTTGGAGTCTAGTCTGATTGGCGTGTTGCATGAATGATGTCCGAGAAAGTTGAGCAATGCATTTGTGTCAAATTCTGTCAGAAACTTGGAGATTCTTGCAAAAAAACTTATGACAAGTTACTGAGAGTGTACTGTGAGGATTGCATGAGTCATCCATGAGTGTACAACTGGTATAAACGTTTCAAAAATGGCTATGAAAATGTCCAAAGTGATGATCGTTGTGGAAGGCCCTCAAGAAGCAGGAATGAAAAACGTTCAGGAAGTACGTTCAGCTGTGAGGAAAAATTGCAGAATTACCATTAAAGAACTTGCTGATGACTTAAGCCTTAGTTTTGGATCAGTACAGGCAATGCTCACCGAAGATTTGGAAATGAGATGTGTGTCTGCAAAATTTGTTCCACAAGTCCTCTCAGATGAGCAAAAGGAAACTCGACTGTTTGCGGCCATTGGCTTGTTGGAACTGGCCAGAAATGACAACTTTATGAAAAAGATTGTTACTCGCCACAAAACATGAGTTTATGGATATGACCCAGAAACAAAGGCTCAGTCCTCACATTGCCCCCCCGCCCCCTAGCTAACCAAGACCCAATATAGCTTGCTAAACATCATTAATGCGACACACTGATCATACTAGATTCCAAACAACTGGCAACAGTACAAAAGGCACTGGGCCAACAGCTTTCTCTCGGCAGGTTGAAGTTCAGTAGGTTCCAAATCGGCAGCTTTTCCCATTCCGCCTGCCATAGGGCATTCTGCTCTGCCACTCCATTTAACAGTTATGTATGCAGTCTAAATACTTTTTGATCACCCACTGCATCTAGTGTTTTATACACCTGTCTCCAAGTTTAATTACTTCCTGGACAAACAATTTGATTCATTTCATTTGCGTATGTAATACACTATGGGATTCCTCCTTACATTGATGAGCCATTACATTATGACCACCTACCTAATATGCTATAGGAACCCCTTTAGCCCTCAAAACAGCGGCACTGGGAGAGACATTGACTCGAAGAGGTGGCGATAGGTATACTGGGGTATCGGTACCATAATGTCAACAGCAGGTCCGCCAGTTCCTGTACATTTTGGGATGGTGGTGATTTAGTGTGAACCCGCTTTTCCAAGTCGAGCCACAAATGTTCGATTGAGTTCATGTGAGGTGAATTTGGAGGCCAGGGCATTAACAGAAAGTCACCAGCATGTTCCTTGAACCACTTCTTGACAATTCTGGCAGTGTGGCATGGAGCATTATCCTGTTGGTAATAGCCATCACCAGCAGGGAACACAATTGCCATGAATGGGTGAACTTGGTCCACAATGATGTTAAGATACCTAACAGCTGTCAGAGATTGTGCTATTGGGATAATGGGGCCTAAAATGTCCCAAGAAAAGATGATCCACAGCAAAACAACGCTGCCACCAGCCTGGTTCTGCCCAATAGTGCATCCAGGTGCCATAGCCTCCATTGGTAATCAGCATATCCACGCTTGGCCATCTACGTGATGCACTAGGCATCTTGATTCGTCAGACCAGGCCAATTTCTTCGAATAATCTACAGTCCAATCCGGATGAACTTGGGCCCATTTCATGCGTTGTTAGCGATGACGTGCAGTGATCATGGGAACCCGGCTGGGTCTTCGGCTACTCAGGCCCATGTGCAGAAGGCTGCGATGAACTGTGTGCTGTGACACATTGCCCTGATCACCACTGTTGTAGCTGCAGGTGATTTGTCGCACTGTGGTCTGCAGTCGCTGTGAACAATGCGCAAGTCTCCGCTCCCCTCTGGCATCAGTGAGCTGCAGACGACTCACGGCTGGACGACAGTCGTCATTTGTCATCTATGCACCACTTTTGATACTTACTCACCATAGTGCAGCACGTGAACAACCCACAAGCCGCGCCGTTTCCGAGATCACAGTTCCAAGGAGCTGTGCCATCACAATTTGTCTTTTATCAAACTCCGACAAATCGGCAGCTTTTCCCATTCTGACTCCAAACACTCTACTAACCGAAAGCTGGTCCTCGGGTTGTATATATACTGCTCTGTGAATTTCACCTGCGTCACAGTTCGGTCTCCAGGCATGCTCATTTCTCTTGGCTGGGGGTGGCCATAATGTAATTGTTCATCGGTGTAACTTCATAGTGCTTCATTTCCATGTTGTGAAGTGTTTAGCACGAGAACTTCATCCACCCAAAATAAGAAATATCATTCAAAGAAACAGTGGGTTCATGTTCAGTAGGTACCAAGGTCACAGCCTGCCAAATGGCATTCTGCTCCGCCACTCCATTTAACAGTTATGTACACAGTACCGAAACTTTATGATCACCCCTCATATCTAGTGTTTTATACTTCTGTTTCCAAGTTTCATTACTTCCTGGAGAAACAACTCGATTCCTCTCATTTGTGTAATTAACACCACGGGATTCCTCCTTAACTTCACAGTGTTTCATTTCCATGTTGTGAAGTGTAAATGCAAGAACTTCATCCACCCAAAACAAGAAACACCATTCAGAAAAACAACAGGGAAAGTGCTACAGCACTATAATATAAATAAATTGCAAATGGGAAAAAAAGCAATCAGTTAATCTCTATAATATGCAAGAAAAAGAAGTTCCTTCAAACTGAAAAATAACCAAATATGTTACTATTAGAAGACTTGGGAGAATACACAAGCTTAGCAAAGTAAGCTGCAAATGAACCAAAATCTAAAAACTGTAACAAAGAAAAATGAAAGAAAGAAACCATCAAAAATTGATTAGAAAATTAGAAGAGTTGAGGATGTGAATTACCCTAAAAAACAACAAACAAACAAGCTGTCGGGCACCGCTGAGTTCAATCTGCCACTAGGTATTACTGATTCCAAATCTCCCAAATGGGCCCAACGTAGGTTCTTTTGAATCCGGTCGAGTTGAACTCGATTGCTGAAATACTGAAACGTGTAGTCAGTAATTACTTAATATCTAAGAAGACGAGTGACTCCAATAATCAGTCCTTTGTTAAACGTAACAAAATTTAATAGATGAGAAACAAACTCTGTTTGAGAAGCTATCTCCACGTGCCAACAGGTTTCCAGATGGGGAACACTTTACTATCTTGGAAATATCCCGCAAGACCCTCCACCACGTTTAACTTCAGTCTTTCCGTCCAAATCTCGGTCGATCTCTGATCGCCAAAAAACCCTGACTTTTCCATCAGCCAAAACGTAAATCCTTGAGAGGTCTAACCGACACTCCTGGCTCGAACACGCCGTTCGTCAAGAAAAAATCCCGGTCTTCGTATATATCGGACCACTCACTGTCCGACTATGTCGAAGGCGAAACACCAGAAGCCCTCTTAGCGAACGTGTCGCTCCCTTTTATAGCCTTACCCTTCTCCCCCCCTGTGCTTCTGGAATCCTGTTTCCGTGGAGTTCGACTCTCTTTGGGAGCAGTGACCTTGCACCGACACATCAGACCAAGTCGTCCAGGTCAAGGGGTGCCGCTAGGCACATGCCTGACTCGGCACTCCCTAATACGGCGTACAAAAGAAATGTGCCACGTGTCTTCCACACACGTTGGAATTTGCATTACATTACACTTGAAATAATAAATTGATACAGAAAAGGCTGCTACATGAAAATAATTATTGGGAGCTTGACTCCGTCACCTTACACAAACAAAACAGCCACTGACAGAAACTCATTATCTTTCATGTACATTATAAAATGAAGATGTTGGCCGAATGATTATTATTATTATTATTACTAAAATGAGATGTGCATTGGTAAATCTGAAGAAATATTCTACCAAAATGTTGGCATCATTTATTAACACAAAAATAATAAAAACAATTATTTGAAAGAAAAAAACTTTAACACTTGTTAAAAAATGCGTCATTGGAGCAGTATAAAAATGCCAGTGGCAGAAAAGCCAATTTGGTTTGGGATTTTTCAACTATTATTACATTGATCAAATTAGAAGAACCCCTGCTTTCAATTACATTTTTTTAAAGATTTCCACTTCATCCATATGTGAATAATATTCAACAGAAATCTAACAGTAGAACAAAAATGCAATAAAAATATATAAAATAAAACCTGGTGAGGTGCGCACCTCTGCATGCTGCCAACAAGTGTCTGTAGTGTCATATGATCAAAATTTTCTGTAAAAATAACCACTAGTATACTGTGTATAGTAACCATCTGTGTGCAATGTTTCATGCAGTCTCTACCTGATAAAGTGTGGTCAAATAGATTCAAAGCTGCACAAAAAAAAAAAAAAAAAAAAAAAAAAAAAAAAAAAAAAAACATTGAGAACAAGTATTAAAAACTTATCTTCCCTCTGATTCTTAGGGTGATCTGTCATACGCCCTGGTGGTATTATTCCATGAAAAGTGAGTGTCATTCCTTATTAATGTCTCCTTTCCCCTCTTCTTCATTCTTCAAAGTCAAGTCACACACATAGGGGTGTGAGGTGCGTTGGCAAACCCATGTCCTCACTCCTTAGTTGAGTTTCCTGTGTTCTCACTATAGCTCATGTTAGTTAACTTTCTCATTGATAAATACTTGATTTTATAACTACTCAACAATTACGTTTTCTAGCAATTGTACATGCATAGTTAATCTGTACATAGTTTGAATAGTTAAAATTTATTCCTCTAAAATTTGTAATCTTTAAAAAGCCTTTGCTTTTTAAGATAACCTTTGCAAGGCAGACAATTAAAAAAAATGCTACCTGTGAATTGTAAATCATAAAATAATTGTGTTTAGAACATTTAAATTTTCTAGAACCAGCAGAAGACTACTGCAAATTTCAAGTAAGGGAAACATACATCAGAAATACAGGCAAATCCAAAATGGCATACCTAAAACAATATATATGCAAGAAAACAATGAAAATATCTCTTTCAGTCAAAAAATACATAAAACCAAGAACTATGAAGTAACTCAAGTAATGCTAACATGGTTTCAATGGAGATTCAATGTTCAAACATCAGGTCTTGTGTAGCAAGCTATTCCTTCAGATTTTGCTCAAAAACTGGGCATTAAAGAATTTACAGCTAGTAACAGATGCTTTGAGTCATTTGAAAAGCAACATTGTAAGTATTTCTCCAAAAATTTTATGCAGTGAATCAAATGATGTTGATTCTGTGTTGCTGTTCTCTGAGATTCAGAGGTTAGCTCCTCAAATAATCTGCCAGATTAAAGTTAAAAAGCGATGGTGCTAGGTTTTGCTTACTATTTTATGGCTCAGATGTCTCTTATATAAAAATCACAATTTATAACAGAATTTATTTACAAAAATGAATTCTTAATCTGTTTTAATGGTGTAAAATAATAAGTAAGCAGACAGCAAGCTTTCACCACTCATGGGTGGCTTCATTAGGCATAACTGAGATAAACACTGTAAACAACAAACAGAAAGTAAAAAAATTCTGACTAACTCAAACTTAAATATATAATCAAAGTTGATTAACGCTTATGTCATGTGTTGTGAAATAATTGAACATGGTAAATATGTCTCATGCAGAACCCATAAGATAGCATGGGTGATGACGTGGATCTTTTATTAGCATGTGCCAGATATAGGGGAGATCAGTTGTTGTTTCTTCATTGCAGGCATCCATGCTGGTTATTATTTCTAACGATTCTCATATTGCTGTGGCCCTGGGAGTTGTGTAAGCAGCTATTTTTTGAATTTCTTTCCAGTAGGGTTTAACAGCATTGTTCTTGACCTCTCTTGCTAGGGCTGTGGTAAGCTTTCCCAGTTTGACATCACATTTAGAATCATAGTGACTAAATGTTATGAACAGAACACAAATATTCTTTTAACTAACAAACAAATTATAAATCTACAACAGACATCACTCGCATTGCTGTGATGTCTGTTGTAGATTTGCTAGAGACGTTTAGAATCATAGTGACTTAGAAAAAGTCACTATGATTCTAAACGTGATGCCAAACTGGGAAAGCTTACCACAGCTCTAGCAAGAGAGGTCAAGAACAATGCAGCTAAACCAGACTGGAAAGAAATTCGAAAAATAACAGCTTACACAACTCCCAGGGCCACAGCAATACGAGAATCGGTAGAAATAATAACCAGCACGAATGCTTGCAATGAAGAAACAACAACTGATCTCCCCTATATCTGGCGCATGCTAATAAAAGATCCACGTCATCACCCATGCTAGCTTATGGGTTCTGCATGAGACATATTTACCATGTTTGATGATTTCATGAGACATGACATAAGCGATAATCAACTTTGATTATATATTTAAGTTTAAGTTTGAATTACACGGAATTTCATTACTTTCTGTTTGTATCTTTCCGGTGTTTATCTCAGTTATGCCTGATGAAAGCTTGCTGTCTGCTTACTTATTATTTTACACCATTGAAACGGATTTAGAACTCATTTTTGTGATTATTTTGGTGTTATCTACCCGATTCTTATTAGAATTTATTTAATTTGGAAAATGTTATTAACAATTTAATAGGAAAAAGAGTGTTTTTTTTTTTTTTTTTGAGCCATGATGTCAATCTCTGGCAGTGGCTAATGTAGTGATAAGTGAAAAGATGGCAATATTTAAATGGAAAGACTTACAAGTTTTGTGGATCCTTACAGTAAATTTCATACTGCCATTTTCTATTCAACACTTGCTTGCAAAAAAATATGATAAAATTCCAATTGAAATGCTACATATTGAAATGATTAAAATCTGACAGGTAGTTAAAAGAATAAGTTAGGCTTACCCAAAGTTATTGAATTCATACTGATGTTCTACCTTGTTAACAAATAAGCCTAAAGTCAAATGATCTCAACTGTGAAATGCAGAAATCAAGCCACCTAAATTTATCTCTGATAGCTGTAGATAATGAAATAAATGAACTATTCGAATGGCCAGGTCAAAAGATGAAAATTTGAATGAGTTAAAAACTGAACAAATAAAATTCAAGGAAATTAGACAATTAGACAGACATTAAAACCATTTAAAATCATAAAATTTGAATTTTCACCTATGACTTGTACAACTAGCATTGCCTCCTACAGTACTGCGGATGCATGTTGCTTAGCACTTTGCTGGAATTTTGAATGACAAACAGTTGGCGTACCATATTAGATTTACAGTGCAGAGAAATTAATCCATCTAAATTTATTTAAAAATAAACTAAATTTAGACTTACACATCTTGATTGGCACCTTCTCTTACATATTCCAACAACAGCTGCTCCCTCATATTTTTAAATGCCTAAGGAGACATAACTAATAAGCAACTTAATGAACAAAACTGTTTTTCATATCAATGTTGAATCATTCAACTACAGAATTATAGCAACACTTGCATGAATACTAAATCAACTCACATTCTTTACAAGGAACAACTTCGTACTTTCTGGTTGTTTCTTGATGTCGAATCAGAAACTCCTCACATGGGACAGTATTTTTTTTAGGGGCAGGGAGAAAAATATTTCCCTTAATACTAAATTTTAAAAAATTTAGTACTCAATTTAAATAAAACATACAGACATGTGGTATGATCAAGGAAAAAATTTGCAGGATAGCAGTATAAGTATAGCATTTATGTGCAAAAATAATATCCTTAACTTTACAAATTTGAAGATGTGAATCCATTTTTGTTGTAAATATGACATGGATGGTTAAGTCAGAAAATATCCAAAAACTTAAAAATTTCGTTGTCCTGGAGCGGAAATTGAACTCAAGTCTCCCGGATAGTGCCTGAATATGCTAACCACTACACCACCCAGAACGACCAAGTTTCAAGTTTCTGATATAAAAAAAAAAATAATTGATTGGAAACTTGGTCGTTCTGGGTGGTGTAGTGGTTAGCATATTCGGGCACTATCCGAGAGACGTGAGTTCAATTTCCACTCCAGGACAACGAAATTTTTAAGTTTTTGGATATTTTCTAACTTAACCATCCATGTCATATTTACATCAAAAACGAGTTCACATCTTCAAAATTTGTATTGTATGGTGTAATCCCGTATTCCATTCATGATCCTTAATTTTTTTATTTGGTGGTTTAATGACCATTATGAGCAACTCAGTGTCTACAAGCAGTTGCTTGTCCCTAGTTTAGGGTCATTGGTTCCAATCTTTAAATTATAAAACTTCTCTACATGATTTTCAGTAACTCAGTTTCTTCAGAATATTCAAAGCAAACTGAATTTGCTTGTACCACTTACTGGTCATCCATGTAACACTTCTCAGAAAACTTGAAAATCTCATCGTCCTGGAGCAGGAATCGAACCCGCACCTTTTGATTACCGGTCGAGTATACTAACCATTACACCACCCAGGACAGTGAAGTTCCAAGCAACTGAGACACAAGAATCTGAAAGTCCTCAGATTTTCGCTAGTCGAAGTGTACCCTGCTGCCTCATAGCGCTTTGACCCAATTCCCATCTGGATGGGTGTAGGTCGGAGGTCACCAGTACCACAGATAAATCAATGAAGGAAGAAATATTCTTGATAGTACATGGAAAATCGACAAAATATTCAAAGCAAACCGAATTTGCTTGTACCACTTACTGGTCATCCATGTAACACTTCTCAGAAAACTTGAAAATTTTATCGTCCTGGAGCGGGGGTGGTGTAATAGTTAGCATACTCAACCGGTAATCGGGAAATGCGGGGTTCGATTACCATCAAATTCAGTTTGCTTTGAACATTCTGTCGATTTTCCATGTACTATCAAGAACATTTTCCTCTTCATTGATTTAACTCAGTTTCTTGAAAGATATCACAATGCAATGCAAATCTAAAATTCACAGAGTAAATATAAGCCTCAAGTTCTTCACTTAGCATTTTACATGTTTTCTCTTGTATTTACTATGATTCAGAATATTCAAATTAAGGGCATCAATGAAATTCTATGACTGCTGATGATGCATTTAATGGCACATTTTTTACTCATATACATAAAAAACCTGCAGTACCAAAATAACTACTTAAATAGAATCATAGTGACTAAATGTTATGAACAGAACACAAATATTCTTTTAACTAACAAACAAATTATAAATCTACAACAGACATCACATTCTCAAGATGAAGGCAATTTGAGATCAACATCAGGAGAACAGATGTCTGTCACAAAACACTCAGCACACTATAACATGGACCTCACTCTGGAGGACCCAGTGGTAACAGGAGTGGCACTACCTGGCCAAACTTGCCAATTTCTTCGATCCTTTGTGGACCCTAATAGCTGCATGACAACTTCTGGGGCATGGATTCGTATATTGAATTTGTAAGTACATGAAAAGTAATCAGAGAATGCAGTACCCCATGGTAAAAATGCAGAAGTACAGTACAAAACAAAGCACCTGTTTAGTTGATAACATTAATTTGATACACAAGAAAATAATTTATTTTAAGCAGTATGTGGAATAGGGGAAGTTACATCCCTTTCAAAATCTCTGCAATTAGGAGCAGAATGTCTGTGGCAGTTTAGTTTGTGCTTTAGCAGTAAGCAACTGTTCTTGTGAAGTGGGCATTAAAACAAAACAGCACTAATGCAGAGGCTGTCACTGAATGGCATATCCATTAGTACATAAAAACACCAAAACACACACAAGATGCCTTCACACCCACAGCTGATGACTACCACTCCACCTGACAGCAAAGCAAAGACAAAGGGAAGGGACAGAAGAGACCCAGGAGGAGGGGTTCTTCTCTCTCTCTCTCTCTCTCTCTCTCTCTCTCTCTCACCCTTGGAGTTGTGGTGCATTTGCAAAATCCACAACTCCAAGGGTGTGTGTTTTTATGTATTTTGCCTGACGTCCCAAGAGCAATGGGTCTTGTTTACCTGTAGGTGTTTTCCACTCTAAGGATGGGGATGTAATCATGAAATGATAGCCTTCCATTCTGTTTCTGATGGGTTTGGCTGAACCAATTGTTGGTCCATCTTTTGGGTGAGAGACTTTTCTTCTGCTTGCCCATGAGTCTTTCATCAAGCAGCAGTTCTCCAGCAATTCCCTGGTTTTTCAACAGCTAGGAATTCTTTGGGTTGTTCAATATTTTTCATTCTTATGAAGCAGCAGGCAGCAATAATTTACGAGTGAATTAGTTTCATAGCTTTCCTCTTTCACATCTCAACTCAGACTGCTGTTTCTTTGTTTTCAAGCAGAATTTCAGACCATGCAACAAAAGCTCTGATCGCTTGCAAATGAGCATGTTTACGGCAAAAAAGAACTATTAGCAAACTTTTCAGTTGTTTACTTCTGCCTATGCCTTGTTGCTGGCCCATAAATGGAACTGTCTTACTCACGAGGTTTAAGTATTATGCTAAAAGATCTCATGCCATCCAAAACTGCCCTGAGTTATGGAGAAAAGCTTTTAACTTTACCTGACGAGGTGAATTTCAAAGGTTACAACCTCTTTGTTTCAGAGCCCACTCTCACATACAAAAGCAATACAGCAGAATTTTGCCAGACGAATTTATACTTAAAATCACAATGACTAATTTTGCATCCTAAATACACTCATTGTCATGAAAATCCGCACACCAAGAAAAGACTGTGCAATTAGGGCAAAACTCGGCGAATAGCTACGGGAGGGCAGACATGCAAATAATTAAAGTTTTGTGCGATTCCACATGTCCGCACATCCAAGACCGGAGCTGCAATTGCAATCCTTGGGGCTTATAAGGTGCCACGCAGGGGATTCCACATTCATGCCGAAGTGCACGGTAGGAGTCAGGTAGATCCCTGAGCGATCGACATGCCGAGGAGCCATCGCAGATTAGTGTATGGGCAACTGATGGAGTTTGAACGAGGCCGTATCGGCGGGATGAGAGAGGCAGGGCAGTCGGCGTGCCAAATCGACCACCATCTGGGCTGGTTGGATAGTACGGTGTGATTGTGTGGGGAACAATGGACACGGGAAAGCACCCAGACATGGCGGACTGGCTCTGGATGACCCAGACACACCACCAGCAGAGAAGACCATTGGATTGTGAGAACGGCTCGCACAGATGCAACGACGTCCTTGTCCAATATCCAGAGACATGTGATGGCTGTAAAAGAGACTCCTGAGTTTGCCAGAACCATTTCCAGATGCTTGGCAGAGGCGCATCTGCACTCTTGATGGCACTTACGTTTTCTGCCATTAACACCTGACCATCGACAGCGTTGATTGCAGTGGCGTCAGCAGCGAGCAACATGGCATGCTATGGACTGGTGACGTATAGTGTTCAGCGACGAATCCCCCTTCTGTATGGGAATGAACGACCACTGTGTCAGAGTGTGGAGGACCGTAGGTGACAGCTACAATCCCAACCCCACTGTACAGCGGCACGTGTCCCGAACTGCAGGTGTGATGATCTGGGGAGCTATCACGTATGACAGCCAGATTTCTCTCGCAGTTATCCGAGGGACGTTGACAGCCCAGCGCTACCTACAGGAGATCCTGGGACCCCATGTGCTGTCTTTCTTGGCGGAGCTATTTTCCGACAAGATAATGGCTGTCCACACATGGCTTGGGTTTCCCAGGATTGTCTACACCAGGCTTCAATGATTCTGTGGCCTGCCAGATCACCCGATCCCTCACCTATCGAGCATGTGTGGGACCAGATGAGATGCCAGCTTTCTCCACATCCCAGTGTTCATGATTTAGAGTTTTATTTGTAAGAAGTGTAGGCCAATCTGTCCCAGGATAACATAATGCATCTCTTTGATTCCATGCCGGAACATATCACCACATGTGTCCATGCACGAGATGGTCCGACGCGGTAATTGTTGGAGGTTCCATCCACGGACCCCAGACAGAAGTGAAAATCCTTAATTTTAGGGTAAAAATCACACTTCCCACAATACATGAGACTTGCAACAAAATAGGTATATAATGTATTTAATATCATATGTTGCTCCAAAGGTTAACATGTTTAAAGTTTAACTCAGATGAATTCAAGACAATTACCACCACACAACATATCTCATGGCAGTGAGATAAAAAAACAATCCACCCAGCAGAACAACCAAAAAACCATCACAGACAACCACACCTACTGATAACACAAGACAACAGGACTGTTGCCATTCTACAAAAAAGAAATATTCTTGCTGCTGTTGATACATCACTATCAGTAGCAAATGCTCATTTGCATGTTTGAAAATACATAGTTGAAATAAGGTACATATTTTGTGCACACATGATTTTCTTTCTTCATGCAAGAATAATAACAAACAAATACATTTAACAAATTATACACTTGCCAGAAGTCATGGAAACAACACAAATATATATACATTTTTTCTTTAGTACATGAAACATGCCTAACAGTACTAACGCTGATCGGAATTTGTACCGTATGTCCGCGGAAAATCGTTTTGCTACTGTGATATTGTAATCACTTCTGTCCTTGGTATGTACCATCTCACTACTAAAATCTCATTTCAATCAGACACCTCTTCTTGGTGTGTGGATTTTTATGACAATGAGTGTATTTCAATATTCCAGAGGATTTGTTAAATATGTTTAAAGGTGCTTACCTGAGCTTACATAGCTGCTGATTAATTGATAGGTATTTTTACAGAGACAAAGCAAAAATACAGAACTTCATGCAACATTTATTCATTGACTATTCTGCGTACATGCAATATTACTGGGACTGGAAGGTTATTATATATTCATGTAGATGCATAAGGTGCCACTAGGGCAATACATGCCATTCAGAGCAATATAGGTTTGTATGTACACAAAAATCCAAAATTCATGTATCAAGGCAGTCATCCATGTGCCACAGTATTTCACCAACATATAAGCCACCAGCGTGACTTGAAAAACCGAATAAAACAATAGCAAGCTATTCAACAAAACAGTTAATATTTCTGTTGGTGTACACAACTGAGTTGCTAATTTATTAGAACTAATAGACCATCTTATGCAAATGAGTTGATACATTATCGAAGATCTAAATAGGAAAATGAGTGATCTAATGGATTTTGTGAGCAAGATGGTAGTGAGTGCTTGCTAGAATGGTGCCAGTATCTAAATGGGAAAATGAGTGATCTAATGGATTTTGTGAGCAAGATGGTAGTGAGTGCTTGCTAGAATGGTGCAAGTATCTAATTGGGAAAATGAGTGATCTAATGGATTTTGTGAGCAAGATGGTAGTGAGTGCTTGCTAGAATGGTGCAAGTATCTAATTGGGAAAATGAGTGATCTAATGGATTTTGTGAGCAAGATGGTATGGTAGTGAGTGCTTGCTACAATGGTGCAAGTATCTAAATGGGAAAATGAGTGATCTAATGGATTTTGTGAACAAAATGGTAGTGAGTGCTTGCTAGAATGGTGCAAGTGTCTAAATGGGAAAATGAGTGATCTAATGGAATTTGTGAGCAAGATGGTAGTGAGTGCTTGCAAGAATAGTCTAAGTATCAGCAAACCTGCTGCACTTATTAAATCTGTAGGAGCAACAGTAGCAAGAGTATACAGAGACCAATTAACATTGCAAGAAACCAGCATTGAGCACATGACTTGTGGTCAGTATTGCCCAGCTGAAAACTAAGGTGAGGGGAGAAGAACCATATCCAGATGGCCTAACAAATGCATAACAGAAAATCAAACAACAAAGGATTCAAATGAGGTACAATGACAAATAACAAAGCAGCACTGTCTGCATTATACAGCATAGATAAGTCTTATGCTGTGTGCCATAAACAAGAAAAAAACTTCTCCAGTGGGCTTGGAAGCACTAAAGGTGGACCCTAAATGATTAGAAAAGGGTCATATGGTTTGATGAGTCACAATATTTTGATACAACGCCAAACGCAAGACTATGGGGGGATGGGGGGAGGGACTCCCCTCAACTTTTCTCCCTCTTAACCCTCCCAAAAAATACTGAAATGCTGCCATGGAGAATTTTACAATTGCAGGAGTGTTTGAGGTTGTGTCAGAGGCTTTACATTCCTTAAAATCTGAAACAAGCTGGACATTGGTAGGTACTATGCCATACCTAGAAGGAAAGGTATATGACTATCAGTTAGCAATGCAGAGAGAACAGCACATGTAATCCATAGCTCTTTCTTTTTTTACCCTCCAAGAGACAGGGAGAACAGCACATGTAACCTGTAGCTCTTTCCTTTTTACCCACTCTTGTGCAGACACCCTCAACAGCAACCAAAATTGTCTTGGGTACTAATTGAAGTTCTTGCCTACTAAATGTAGCATTATAATTGGTGTATGTCTGTTAAGAAGCATTTTTGGTCTATTGTCTTTCAGTCACTGCTACTGCATGCATAGTTTTATTATTCCTCTTGTAGCAGGAGAATAGGTTAATTTTTTCAGAATACTGCCACTACCTATTCACTTATTCAGCTCTTCAGGGGCATGGAAGTGAGAGAAAAAAAAAGCCCCCCTTTAACTTTGTGGATCACAGGTTGTCAGATGGAATACATCTTCCAATATGAGAGAAAAGCAGTATCAACCATTTTTAAGTGTGTTTTGTAAAAAGAATAAGCACACAGAACAAAAATTTATTCATCCCTAACAGAAATGACAGTAGGAAGTTACAGGTTGCACAGAGGGCACTGTGATAGCATTGGTGAGAGATAAATAGCACTGACATGGTCTACAGGATAATTTCTGTCTCGTGCAGTGGTGAAGAGCAACGTGCGTATTGAATTTAGTCTGCAATAGGGGCCCGCAAGACAAACGTTACTGAGTGGCAAAAAAGGAGCCATTGTGTTTGACCAAGCCCAAGGACACAAAGTGAATGAAGTCACCCAATTTATTAACTATATGTCAACAAAATAGTTTCCATATCATCTACTGTTTCGCACGTTACTAGAAATTCGAGCACGGGAAAAACGTCCATATAATAAAAAATTTTTTATTTCAACTTGTCACTAATATTCCTTTTTTTCTTTTTGATGTTCCTTATAATAGTTTAGAATTTTATTATGAAGATTACAAATTTATATGAAAAAATGTTTTTATATGTGCAGTCAAATGCATCATAAGTTATCAAAGTCCTCCAATACGTAGAGACAATATGTATTAAATGATTAATATTATTCCAGTTTTTTAACTCATGATTCACGAAATTAATACAATAGAAAAGAACTTTTGAACCTTTTGATTATGATGCGTTGAATCAGTAATAAGCCATCTTGTTATCGAAGAAGGCACGATTTTTCTTTCCTGTGGTATCAGCTTCCAAGTTGAACTTCGATCTTATAATTTCTTATTATAGATGATGGTTGCATGTTTCATTTTCCGTGGCTCGATATCCCAAACTAGTTTCAATTCCTTCTTTTGGAATCATCTTCAGTGGGTATTATGATCTACTTCTCATACAAGTTGTGTTTCGGCCACTTACATCGATTCTACTGGCAGCGTCAGACTTTTCATGGCAGTTGTACTCTTGCGCATGCTATTTTTTGGTATTAATGCACGTGCATTAATTATTATGATCTACTTCTCACAAAATAGCATGCGCAAGAGTACAACTGCCGTGAAAAGTCGGACGCTGCCAGTAGAATCGATGTAAGTGGCCGAAACACAACGTGTATGAGAAGTAGATCATAATACCCACTGAAGATGATTCCAAAAAGAAGGAATTGAAACTAGTTTGGGATATCGAGCCACGGAAAATGAAACATGCAACCATCATCTATAATAAGAAATTATAAGATCGAAGTTCAACTTGGAAGCTGATACCACAGGAAAGAAAAATCGTGCCTTCTTCGATAACAAGATGGCTTATTACTGATTCAACGCATCATAATCAAAAGGTTCGAAAGTTCTTTTCTATTGTATTAATTTCGTGAATCATGAGTTAAAAAACTGGAATAATATTAATCATTTAATACATATTTTCTGTACGTATTGGAGGACTTTGACAACTTATGATGCATTTGACTGCACATATAAAAACATTTTTTCATATAAATTTGTAATCTTCATAATAAAATTCTAAACTATTATAAGGAACATCAAAAAGAAAAAGGAATATTAGTCACCCAATTTGTTGGTGTGTCGAAGCGTACTGTCCAGCGGGTCTACAAACAGTGGTGTAGTTCGCAGTCAACTGAAAATTGGCGACATAACTGTGGGCGGAAAACGATTCTCACCAACAGGGACCGCCGCCATGTTTCATGCCTGGTAACTGCAAATCCGTTTCAAACCAGGCAAAAATTGCTCCAAACAGTCAATGGAAATCCATACTAACCAATATCTGTAAAGACATTGCAACGAGAACTGCATGCAATGGACATCTGGAGCAGAGTACCACAGAAGAGGCCTCTTTTAAACAGCAAGTCACAAAGTCGCATGTTATCATTGGGCTCAGAGGCACCAAAACTTTTTTTTTTTTTTATGATTGGAGGTTTAGCGACTCCCGTGAGCAACTCAATGGCCTATAAGCAGTCGCCCGTTCCTAATTTAGGGTCACTGGTTCCAGGGAAGGGAGAGAGCCAGTGCCGTAAGACAAACACAACATCCATGCCTCACTGGGATTTGAACATGAACCCCTTTCGGACGAATTATCAGAGGTCATCGCTTAGACCACTGCACCACCGGGGCGGCCACCAAAACTTTACCGTGGAGGATTGGAAACGAGTAATTTGGTCTGATAAGTCTCCTAATTGTTGGTACTCCAATGATGGGAGGTGACGAGTGCATCGCAGGCCCAATGAAGCCTTTAATCCTGATTGTATCGAAGGTGTTGTTCAAGCTGGAGGGGGTTCTGTTATGTTTTGGGGATGTTTTTCATAACACAAAGCAAAATGAGCCCTCTTGTTGCAGTGATGTGATGATGAATTTGAACCAGCATGCATACTTCCGCATTCTGAAAGATGAAGTGTTGCCCTACATCTCCAGCAGCAGCATCACATTGCCACTCTTGTCTTATAAGATGACAGTTGCCGTGTGCACAGGGCTAAAACTGTGTCTGAGTGGCACAATGAACAATTAGCAACACTGTCTCACCTTGACTGGCCTGCCAAATACCCAGATTTCAATCCTATTGAAAATCTATAGTATCATTCAGAACAGAAGGTGGGATGCCAGAATAGACACCCATGCACTTCAGGACCAATTGATGCACAAGTGGCTGCAAATCGATGTTCAATACACCCACAACCTTGTGTAGTCTCTACCCCACCGGATTCATGCTGTTATCAAGGCAAGAGGCGCTGTCACCCATTATTCGATAAGTTCTGTCAGGTGTGACTAATTTTTTGTCCGGTGTGCTTATACAGTCGATTCCACATATAACGGGCTAGCACAATACGAGCTTCGCAATAAACTGGGATCCTTGAACTTGTGTAATATGCTCACTTGTTATTTTAACCGCATATTACGAACAATAATGATCGATATCCTATTTATAAGATATCAATACAGTATTGAAACCCATCAGTCTAAAATTCCATGACAATTATAGTTTCATACAATAACCTTATGAAACAGCCTTCTGTCTAGGATGCAATATTTGAATGATTAATTTTCAGCATTCATGAAAAGCAAATTTTAGGAAATGACAATAGCCTCTACACAGAAGAAATTTAGTGTCCTTATTTTATGCAGTTGCGTAAGCATATTATGTGTTGATCAAAATTCTGCCACAGAACTTCATTTGTTTTAATTTAAGATAAAATGAACTTCAATACTGAGAAAGAACTGACCTATGAGCCAAGAAAGTTATGCCAGAACATATTGAATAAAAGCATGTGTTACTGTATATTACTGTTGATATCACTTATAAGCAGAAATAACTCCTAGACCATTATCTTGATACATGTGCAGAATTCTGCACATTTAAAAAAAAAAATCATTCATCAATACTGAACTTTTGTGAGCTCATGAATAGAAATATAAACAAACTGATACGAATAGCTGTAAAACAAATATTTAAAAATTTCCAAGCAAACTTGAAATTAGTTTTTTACGAAGCTCAAAGGCTGACTTCAATTGTGTATCAAATAACACATCCCTAATTAAAAATTTATAGATTTCATGGAAGCCAGAGAAAAAGAGTTAGGTAAAAACACCCATATTTACCTAGGACTTGAAATCAGGTATTCAAATGACAAGTTCATGCCTTGTATCAACATTCTAAATCTTTGGACATTGTGTGACCTCAAAGAAAAAAGAGTTAGTTTAATGATCCCTACCGCCATGAACTTGTGAAGTGAAGGAAAAAAAAAAACCCATAATACCCATGTCTTACATTCTAATATGATCATCTAAGAAGGTAGGGGCAATGAAAAATTCATTTCAGTGCTCCTTCTGTGAATGTGTAAGGGGTATCATAATGAATTTCCATATTCATTATTCTTAACTACAAACACAGATGACATTAAAAATGAACTACCAGTAGAATTCTTCAAACACCTGATTAGTATATTTTATACACCATTTCTCTCAAAAGGCATGCATGAAAAACAGGCACTGAAATCTCAAGAGCACTGCTCAATTTCATAGTAAAATGGATGTTTAGATGTAATATATGGTAGAAATTATGAAATAAGAATGCTGTGTGTATGTGTGTGTGTGTAGCTATTGTAGTTTCTAGCTATACAAAGATAAATTTTCATGAGAACACCCTGCAACTGGAGAGCTTAATATATATTTACTTGTGCAGAAATACCATGATCCCAAAGGCCAAGCCACCTGCATATATGTATCCATATCTTCTCTTTAATTTTCCATTTGCCCAACTTAGAGCTTTATAGCTGCATTCTTACTCCAAAAAAAAAAAAAAAAAAAAAAAATCATACCATTTATATTCTCAAATTTTTGACAACAAAACAGTGATCTATTTAAAGTCAACAAAATTTTCCACTTTCATATTTTTACAGAACTGCGGCTAGCCAAACATCAGAATATTTTGCCCTCATGACAGATTGTTGGACAAATTTGGCTGAATACAACAAAATGGAGGTGGAAATGGCAAAACTATAGAACTATGAAAAGTAATGCATTTATTATGCTTGTGCAAGACAAATGCAATATATATATACTAAACATTTTTAAATCCACATTTTACTAACAGAAATAGCTTGAATTTTCTTAGTCGCAACTTTCCATCGTTTTTTATCTGGGTTCTCATCTTCATGTTCATCTGGTGATTTCTGATTAATTTCATCTGATCTTGAAAGTTGTTCCTTCTTCAGTTTGGCTGCCTTAGAATCTTGACGAGGATAATAAATTTCCTGAAGCTGAAAAAGAATAAAATACTGATATCACACACACACACACACACACACACACACACACACACACACACAAAAAAAGAAAGAACTGCTACTGACAACAAGAATAACATTACAAAAAGTACATTCATTATTAATAATTGTACTTTAATTTATTTAACCAAAACGCAAATTAAATAAAAGGTCTGTCGAAACAGTTCACTGAATTTTAATAAAAAAGATGAAACTGAAAAATTTATGACGAAACACCTCAATTTTAATTAGTTTAAAAAACTTGCAAAAAAAAATGTGAAAGAGTTCAGCCTCAGGTACAGCAAAATATATTAACAGTCACAACTTTATGGGATGAATCATCATTTTGCAGTGATAGACTAGTATTTAGAATTGTACTAGCATATTTCTTGATGAATCATTATCTGGAGTTTTGATTAATTTCTTCTTGGCACAGATGTACTGTATTTTCACTGTTGTCCACGTAGCCGCTCTTTCAGAAAACTTGAAAAATTCCATTGCCCTAGAGCGGGAATCAAACCCGCACCTCCCAATTACTGGTCGAGCATGCTATCCATTATACCACCTGTGACAAGAAAGTTCCAAGCAACTGAAACTAAGCAGATGTAGCTTAGATATCTGAGAACCTTTCAGATCGGCGCCAGTCAAAGCTTTTCATGCTTCCTCGTTGAAGCACTGGAACTTGGACCTACCATCAGACCCTGGATGTGAGAAAAGTCGTTGTGAAGCTAAGCACGAATAGCTTCGACTAGCGCAGATATGAAAGGTTCTCAGATTTCTAAACTACATCTGCCTAGCTTCAGTTGCTTGGAACTTCCCTGTCATGGGTGGTGTAACAGATAACATGCTCGACGGGTAATGGGGTGTTTGCTTCGATTCCCGCTCCAGGACAATGTAATTTTCAAGTTTTCTGAAAGAGTGGGTACATGGACAACACTGAAAGTATAGCACATCTGCGCCAATGATTAAATTTGTATAGCCTTCCATAAATTTGCGAATAATTATTTCTTCGGGGAAATTCGTTTTCCCACTTATGTATAATTTCTTTTTCTTGCCTTCTCCCTCTTTCTCTAACTTTTAGCAACCAATGCTTCAATTTTTTAAACAGAAAACACGTGAAACAAGAACATTTTGAAAATTCTTTATTCATGCATACATTACTATAATAAAAAAGTTGTCAATGCTTTCAGACTGCAAATGATATCAAAACATCCATTACAACGAAATAAAGAGTTCTTAATGTCTTTTAATTCTTTAATGGGCTGGAATGAGTTTACTCGGGTTAGCAAAATTAGCTGAAACCAGCTCAAACAAACATGTTCACTGTCTAAAAAGCGTGATGAATGCGGATGGAAAGAGTGATCCTTTTGATCAGAAAGTGTCTGCTTTGTTATGCAAAGTGGTCATTTATGGGAATCATTGACACTATTATTTTCTGATTGATTGCCTGAAAGAGCTATAACAATGGAAATGGACCCCAGAGTCACTTGTTTCTACCCAGTGACTCACAATGGAATGATAGCAAAAAACTCAAGTCCATGTCAAGAGGACTAGCTCTTTCCCATCATGCCTTGGATTACAAGAGAGAGAATAAAGGACTAGACATCAGTGATTGTCACCAGTCAGAGATTTATGGTTGGTACTACTGAGATGAGAGGAGGAATAGAATTGTTTTGCCAGAGTATTCGTAAAATCTGTGAACATTTCTATTTGGGGAGCACAGAAATTTTGGGCACCATTTACTTCAGTATATTGGCTGCTTAAATGGGTAATGAAAAACATAGCACACACAGAAAGTCAGTTTTAATACAACTTGATTCTGAAAAGAAAAAAAAATGCTTGTTGTTGAAGTGTAGAAGTTGAAGCTACTAATGATACGTGATATTCAAAGCAATTTTAATCATAAAGAATTGTGATACTGAATCAATAAACATGAAAGTAAATAAAAGGAAAAAGGAAGATAAAAGAAAAATTCTGTCAATGCAATTTCACCCTTGCATTTAAAATTCGCTTAACTAATTTAGAATTTCAAAATATAAGAGTAGCACTTTTGGCATACATCATTTTAGGCTATGACAAAGTGAACTACAAAAATCTTCGCATAAGAGCTTATATACATTATCTCATGCCAATGTAGTTATGTTAATTTTTTTTGTTAAATCATCTGGGAACAGAGGAGTTATAAGGAACTTCAGGATTTTCAAATAAATTTATCTACTCATCTAGTCTACATGACATAAAGGGGGAAAAATGAGGGTGGAGAGGTTAAGTCAAAGATGTTAAGATCAGCTCAATGCTCAAAAGGTTTGCTACCTTCTTCAAGACAAACATCTACCATCACTATTGTGATTTGCAAAAAAAAAAAAAATCATAGTACAATTCAATTATTGTTGGCAACAGTCAGTTCAGTGATATACTTCAGCTCTTCCAGATGATCGACTGAAATATGCTTTTTTCTTTTTTTATTAATTCCCGAAGAACACATTTAGGTGATATGAGATCTGGATATCAGAATGGCCAAAGCCCATGATTCAAACTGCATTCATCAAACCAGCAACCTTTTCATCTTACAAAAACAGAGAGAAGGGGCAACAGGAAAGAAAATCTCCTCATGCTTAGCTATTGTGAAGGTTTTCCTATGAAACCTTTCAACTAAAGATATACTGTAGTTAACATGTACAAAATGACAAAAACCAATAACAAATTAAACTATTTTATCTTTATCCTGTTTTACAGCAAATACGACTTGCACTTGGAAAAGACAAAATTTCAACATTTTGGTTACTTACTGAGTAATTTTCAAAGTTAATACACTTTACTTTGACAACCTTTACAAATATTTCCATAATGATCGTGGTAGTATTTTCTTCAGCATTGTGAAATGTACCACCAGTCAAAAGTCAAAACTATAATACTCCTCAGCATTTTCTATCACCAGCATGCCTTTGTAAATGGAAATTTCATTAGTAATCAGCATACCTTCACGCTTGTCAGAAGTATCCTATTGAATGGTACACAAACAGCAGCAAATAGACTTAAGGCAAACTAATGTTTGGGCAATAATAATCATTCTTTTTCAGAGCTGTTCAACAAGTGTTAGCAGTATGACATCAACCAGAGTACCTCAGCTCAAGTTTCAGGAGGAATGTAGGGAGAGTTCATTACAGGACAGTGTGAAGGAAGAATATTGCTCAGATATCATGGCAAAGTAAACACACCAGACAAAATATTACGCAATGCTGATTTAAACATGTACATAAGTATAAAGTTGATGAACATAACAAGTATAAATATAGAAAGTGAAACTGCTGCATTATGATTGTGGATGTCTGAGGTGTGTGTGTGTTTAAAGCATCTGTAGCATTCTGTATTTCCTTTTACAGGTACAACTATGGGTCGTAAAGAAGATGTTACTGAGTGTCAAAACATGGCCTTTGTTTTTGCCCAAGAACATGGTCATTCCTTGCAAGAGGTGGTGAAGTTTGGTGGACTGTTCGAGTCAACAGGCAGTAGTGTCCATTTCCCGTGGAAGACGTATGAACATCGTCATTCCTTGTAAGAGGTGGTGAAGTTTGTTGGACTGTCCGAGTCAAGTCAGTAGTGTCCATTTCCAGTGGAAGAAGTATGAACATGGTCATTCCTCGTAAGAGGTGGCGAAGCTTGCTGGAATGTCTGAGTCAACAGTCAGTAGTGTCCATTTCCAGTGGAAGAAGTATGGAAGCTATCGCTGTAGGCGGAGCAACTGTGGTAGAAGCTCTATGATGACAAATAAGGATCATACGCATTTGGAATGATTAGCAACTGCTGCACATTTCCAGACCCATCAAGAACTGCTTCAATAGTACAATGCTGGACCCAGTAAACCAGTCTCAGAACAAACACTATGGCCAGAACTGCATGGCTTGAACATTTACAGTTGTGTTGCTCGGATACATCCAAAGTTAACAACTGTCCAGAAGAAAAATTACCTTGCTTGGTGGGCAAAACGACATCACCAGTGGACCATTGAACAGTGGCGACGAATAATATGGTCTGAAAAATCCAGATTCTGCTTGTATTCCAATGCTGGGCACCACTCCAGGGTCATGCGGAAGGCTGGATAGGCATTTAACCCAGAATGTGACCAAAGAGCTATGCAAAAAGGAGGTGGAAGTGTCACATTTTGGGGCTGTACTTCAAATATTGGAGTAAGACCATTCATGGAGGTGTCCAATCACATGAAATCTATGGATTATGTGCCACATTGAAATAAAACATTAGTTTCATTTGTCCAGTTTTTGGAACAAGAAGGACACATAGTGGATCCTGTGTTTCAAGATTATAAAACTCGTGTCCATCGAGTTAGAATTGTGCTGGATTGGTTTGAAGAACATGAGAGAGACATTCCACATCTCAATTGGCCTGCAAATTCACATACATACATATCACTAAGCTGTTCTCTGAGATTCAGAAGTTAGCTCCAAAAAGAAATACAAACTACCAGATAATATTTACTTACTGTTTCCGTATCAAACTTCTCCATTTACAGCGATCTTGACATACAACTCGGGCTTCAGTGACATCCATTACACACTGTACAAAGATCTCCTATACTTCATACTCATAATTTTTTTTTCATGCAGACACTCATGAATCTGATCCTCCCATGACTTCCCTGGCCTTCCTCTGCCTTTTCTTCTTGCCACTTGGGCTAAAAAGAGTTTCTTAGTAAGCATCTCATCATTCATTCTTTCAACATGGCCAAACCACCAAAGCATATTAGTCTCCACCTTGCTAACAACATTTTGCTTCACATCACACAACTGCAACACATCTTCATTCCTCACACAATCAGAACGTGTCTTGCCACAAACAACACATTTCTAAGTAACACATTTCTCCAGCACACAAACGACTCCTATGTTTCTTCTGCAGTACCCAGGTTTCACTGCCATACAACAGAGTAGGAACAATTACACTCTTATACACAGCCATGCGAGCCTCTCTTGAGAACCCATCATTCCAGTGAAAACCTCCCAGAGCAGCCATGACTTTCAATCAAGAATTCACTCGCCTACTAATTTCACCATCCAATTTGTTTTCTCTCTCAAACATGCTTCCTAAATACACAAACTCACTCAACTGGTCAATCACTGTGCCATTTACACTTACATTCCATTCAGTGCTACCAGTTCCTCTCTCAAAAACCATAACTTTGGTTTTTCCTTATTTATACTCAGTTTGAATTTCATGCAAACTTCGTACATCTGGGACAACATAATCTGCAATTCACTTTTGCTCTCTGACAACAGGACAGTGTCATCAGCATACAGCAGTCTGCACACATGGATATCACCAAGACAAAAACCAATATTACCTATTTTGGCATCACACATGCACACATCCATAAATATATTAAACAGCCATGGGGACATTACACAACCTTGTCTGACTCCTGCACCAATAGAAAACAATTTTGATAAAACACCATTTACTCGTACACAAGCTCTACTGTCAGCATACATGGCTTTTACACTATTAAGTAGATTCCCGGTAACAACCATATTCATTCAATACCTTCCATAAAAGTGTCCTATTTACTCGTTCGTAAGCTTTCTCTAAATCTATGAAAGCAGAAAAAACTTTTACCAACAGCCAGATACTTTTCAACCATCATGCGTAATGCAAAAATTTGGTTAGTGCAGCTTTTACCAGGCATAAAACCACTCTGAACATCCCATATTTTCTTTGATGTAAGACCCTGTAGTTTTTCAATAACGACCTTACCAAACACATTCCCTGGAACACTTAATAGGCTAATACCATGATAGTTCTTGCAGTCAGTCTGATCATCTTTTCCCTTATACAAGGGAACAATGATAGCATTCTTCCAATCCCGAGGGACCATTCCTAACTCCCAGCACAACTGGCAAATTTCAGTTAACCAATCAATTACAGAGTCACCACCATATTTCAACATCTCGGCAGTTATGCCATCAAATCCAGGAGCCTTACCATTCTGAAGAGATTTTAGAGTTTTATACACTTCTTTTGAGATCCCTCCTGGGCTTTCATCCTTTACTATGCCATCATCTGCCTCTGTCTCAGAATCATCTTTGCTTTCCTGATCTAATAACTCACAGAAGTATTCACCCTATCTTTTACTTAACTCACTGGGCTCCCATATAATTTTCCAAACTCTATTCTTCAACAACTTACAACTTTGTTTCCCCTATTTTGCTTGAGTCTCACGAACTTCTAGAAAGTCTTTCTATCTTTCCAAAAAGCCAATTCATACCTTTCCACCTTCTCCTTCCTATCTTTTGCTTACTCTGGTGAACCAGCTTAGCAGCTTCACCCTTCTTACAGCGATATTCATCCACAGAGACTCTACCTTGCAACATCCCCAAATAGGCTTCCTTCTTTATCTTTACTGCCTCTTCAATCTCAACATTCCACCAAGCATCACTTCTATTGTTATCTACTATTGTGATGTCACAGACCTCTTCAGCAGCAGTGACCACACAGTTCTTAAAACATTCCCACTTCTTTTCTACATCCCTCTCACCAGACTTCAGCTCCTTCAGTCGTTCTCTGAGTACATTAGAATAATGCTGATGATGTCATATTTAGATTGGGTGATTTTGCTGATGCAAATTCACCCAATTATGACTGGAAAAATCTGAGACATATTGGAATGGGCAGTGAAGAAGAAAAAAAAAAAAACTGCAAATTTGGCAGAATTATGGGATGTTATTGAGTATGGAGTGGAATGAACTTGATATGCATGTGATACTGAGTCATATCAACAGCATGCCAAACAAAATCAGAACTGTAATTAAAGCAGCGGTGATATAACTCCACATTAAGGAATAAAGTTTACATTAAGTAATTTTTTGCCCAGTGTGTTTATGAGCATATGAGAGGGTATTATCAATATAATGGGAAATGCAGATTTATAGAATCTTCTTCCTTCCTACATTGACTTGATTTTCATTTGATCCACATATTTCTGACTTAAACCACTCAAAAGCTATTAACTGCTTTCTAGAATTCTGTTTTCTTAACAGCTTCATGTTTTCTCCAGGCTTTGTCTATGAAAACTTTTCAAAGTTGAGTTCAGTGAAACTCACAACAAAGTGTTTATGAAGCAACAACTGTGAAGAAAAAGTTTTATAACAAAGAGCTATTCTGCTCAAGAATTCAGAAAATTTCTTTCTTTCTTTTTTCTTTCTCCGAGTTTTAAATTTCCTTGCAGATATTTCTGGTTTTAGGTTAATATTATAGACTATTCTCAATATTTCTGTCTGTGTTTTAAAGTTCATTTATACTAAATGCATTTTAAAAAGTGTTGCAAGATTACACATTAAGATATTTCCATTATTTAAAATAAAAACATAACTAACAAAGTTGGCTGAATCCTAGTTGCTGCCAATAAACAATAAATTAAAGACAGAACTTATGGAATTTTTGAGTTCACTAACTGATCCTTTATTCCTTGTGTTGTAGCTTAATTTACTAAGTCTGCTACTGATTTCATGTTCACAATCCAAGATTTGAACTTTATCCCAGGTAGCTTCCATTTACACGTTTTAATTTTTTGATTATTACACTATTTTTGGCATCATTTTTTCAATAGCTGTTTTGTGCACTTTAATCCAAGATGTTTGGCTAACATAACCATTACAGCAAACCAGAAACATCTTGGAAGTAATGTTCTCTTTACTTTTCGAAGTTGTCATTTGTGAGGATTGACTTACCTGTATTTGCTGATTTTGCTTTCCAGTTTTGGGCACTGTCAGTTATATTGATTTGTTACGTCTTTTTAATTGTTGCTTATATGATTGTTTAGTTTCTGTAATGTGCTATTGATATGTATCATATTAGTTTATTCTTTATTGTAAGCTAACAGCTAAGTTATTTTCCCTTCATTTCCTCAAAATATTAATGACTATTTTTAAGAAAATCACTATTAAAGTTATAACCATTTCTACAATTTTTTTTAGTTGATTTTACCTTTCAGACAGTAATTTAGTTCTAAAATTTCCTATCATGTCAATTTTAACTAAATTTGTGTAGTAAGATGCATAATTTAGCATTACATTATACCCACTTGAATTTATGGACATAATCAGTACAATCCATTTACCTTAATGAGCTACAATTTTCTCAAATTATGGTTTTTTTTGACCTTGTAATTTTTACATTTAAAAACTGAAAAGATTGTTTGTTTCTCTCTTCTTTTTTGATGTTCTGATTCAGTCCACATAACTTATTCAAAATCTCCTGCATAGTATGTAGTTTTGAGTCACGGGAAAAAAAGAATATTGTCCAAGTATCTCACACAGAGTTCCAGTTGCAGTCTACTTTCTGTAAATATTTACTAGGACAAGCCGCCAACAGTAACCGATAACTCGGGTACAGCTGGCAAATTTTGAGCGAAGCTATTGCAAAATCTAAGCTCATTAAGGCATCTACAATAACAAATTCTAAACAACGAACACATAAAAAATTTATGACTTCCAGAACAAAAGTACAAAGCATTCTAAAAAAGAAATGCCTAAACTTTATCATGAACTACTTTCTTTCACGCCTTCATGTTGGTTGTGATCAGGTTGCATGTAAACAAAGAGGAAAGACACACTCTGATCGGGAACCATGTTTTTCATTTTGTATCGCTAAAGACACACACACACACACACACACACACACACACACACACACACACACACACACACACACACACACACACACAAACTTCCTTTTATTATTATAGATTAAGCAAGTATTGAGCGAACAGACGGAGTCTTTCCATTTCTTCGTTTTTCAATTCAAACGATTTTTTTAAATTAATGTTAGTGACCGACTTTCGTGAAACGGTTCAAGTAAAAGGCCATTTAGTTTTAATTGAAACTCCTCAATGTGGCATGGAATTTCAGGAATCAGAAGGCGTCAAAACCTGACCATGGACGGTATCCAATCGCATGCCAAAAATCACGGTGATCGGATGTGTCATGTCGTAGCTATGCCCGAACAACTAATTGTCCAGAGTCTCGTATAGAGAGCGGATTTTTTCAATTATTATTAAAATTGGTCAGTTTTTTAATGGTTATTATTTTTATATGACACGACCAATCACCATGATACCAACCCTATGTCCTCACCATGTCCTTCCCTTTCTCTGTGGTAAGTGTCACCGCGATCAGCTGAAGATCTTTGGAGGAGATAGGAACAAACGACCCCTTCTCAAAACCTGAAAACCCCTAAAAATGCAAGTTTTGGATGATTATTCCTCAATGACACGAAATTTTGGGAATCAGAAGGTGTCAAAACCTGACCATGGATAATGTCCAATCGCATGCAAAAAATCATGGTGATTGGATGTGTCATCTTGTACCTATGCCCAAACAACTAATTGTCTCAAGTCTTATAAAGAGAGCTTCGCTCAATTATTCCATGTTAGTTATGTAAAATTCTGCTAGTTCTTGTGAATTTTGCTTTTTGTCTTGGGATTCAATGACAACCATGAGCAACTCTGAAAGCTATAAGCAGTTGTCCATCCCTAATTTAAGACCACTGGTTTTAGGGAAAGGGAACAAATCAAAAGGTGATCATAATTGGACAAACACATCACCCAGGACTCAAACTTGGACCCATCTCAGACAAATGATTAGAAGTCAGCGTCTGAGATCACTCGCTCACTGGAACAGCATTTTGATGAAATTATGGACCCAGTTAAGAGTTTCCCCTTTTGTCTGTATCTTATAATTAGAATAGTAAAGAAATAAGCTCCTGATTCATGTAGCAGGAAAACAAGCTCACTAATTTATTGACATAGGTATGCCTCCTAGTAAATATCATATGCATAGCCAACTTATTAAACATCTTAAAACAGGACTTACACTTGGGAGATGCTGATTTGAGTTCCCCAGGGATAAGCTGTTTTCAAGATTTCTGAAGAGCTGGTCACATGGGCGACAGCAATTAGATGGCACATACATGCCTACACCAAAAAATATGAGGGAATTTTAAATTCACAAGACACTACAGTAACTGGTTAAATATATTTAAACAATGAATTAAAACATACATAAAATAACAAAACTAACCTTACTGTTTGTCAAATCTGAGTCTGAACGTGATCTTTTATGGGAAAGCAGAATGTCTTGGGTTCCAATTGATGAGGTATGACGTTTGATATTCACTTTTGACTCTATTTCACCCATGTCAGTTAACCTAGAACATGTGGAAACTTAGTAACTGCTTTAAAAAATTTTGCATATTCTATGAATGTTTCAGCATATTAATGTAGGAAATAGACATAAGTCTAGAAAAGACTTCAAAATATGTACAAAAGTAAAAATTTGTAGAACAAAATAATCTTAATGCAGATCATGCATGAAGAACAAAATACATAACAATTTAACATATATTGTTAGACACAGGCAGGTGTTGATAAAGCTTTCTTAAACTTTATTTATTAATTAATTTTTACATCTTATGCATGAATGAAAACATCTATTTGAAGTAATGATCATTTCAGTTGGTCAGGATGATAAAATCTTCATGCCAAGGTTCAGGTGTGAATTCTGAGCAAGCTACACTTGTCATATCTGCCCATTGCTCTCGGCCATTTCTGTTCCCAGAAGCCAGTTGCACTAAATTAAAGTGATTTTCCTAGCATTCAGTGCTGTTGAGAGTTGAAAAATTAACACCAAATAAAAAACAAAACTAATTTTTTCTTACTTTTTTTTTCCAGTTTGCAATATGTTTCTATCATAATCTGAATAAACAATAGATTCTACAGTTTGCCATGCACTGTCTAGTGACAAAAAGACAATGAACAGAAGCTGTAATCAGATTCATCTCTTGGTGGTTAAAATAGCAGAGATGTATGATTCGGTGGTAAAATTTCAGCTCAGTGGGGTTTGCTTGTATAACAGATTTAGGGATTAATGAATCATGCAAGTTCAGTAAAAGTTAAATGGATCTGTTTATTCCAACAGCACATGTGAGAATAATGGTCAGGATGCATTTGTAACAGAGAAAGTATAGATTTGGTGACATAGTGAAGGTGACCTGTACTCAGGGCAAGAAATATAATTTGTGCTCCTTGAAAATGAACAACACAGATGATTGAGAAAGTGGTTTTGGGAAGTGACTTGAGTATCAATAAGCACCTACCCAAGAAAAGTTTATTCTATTTGTATATTAAATGTATTCTGAGAGTCTATTCAAAGCAAATTTGATATCACATCATGATATGCTTGAAAATATTAACTTAGATTAGAGAGCAAAAAAAAAAAAAAAAAAAAAAAAGGAATACAGTTGAACCCATATATAGCAAAGTAGAAGGGAGAGTTAAAAATATTAGATATATGTGAACTTTGTTAAAACTGGACAGATAAAAAAAGGGCTATTTTTGGCATATCACGTTTTATCAAGTTTAAGCTAGTAAATCATAAACTGTTCACCATTAATTGATGAACAGTTAACTAAAAAATATAGCTAGCAAAAAATAAGAGGGAGATAACATTTAACAACTGTAAAAATCAAAGTATCTGCTAAAAATTTGAAATTTCACATTTGATTCGCTGTTTGCATGTTACGTCCGAAACATGAGCCAATTGTTATTTGTTTTGTGCTCTTCCTGATAGCTGTCTTAAATGTTTTCAAACTTCCTCTGATGCTGTGGTTAAGGTGTTTCTAGATGCAAATTAAGTGATTGCATAACGGTAAGGGAAAAAGATGAAAGACAATATTTGCCCAGAGATGTATGTGTGACAAGCAGGGAAGTGTGTGTGTGGGGGGGGGAGGCCAGTAAAACAGAACATTTTTGTTTTTATGTAAACTGACCTGTCTGTAATGGACACCATGGGGTGTGTTGTCAACAGCTTGTAATTCCAAATTTTCCAGTGAAAGAGGAAGGGGTAAAATCTGGGTAAATGCCACTTTTGTTTGCTGATAACTGTGAACTTTGATGTATGCAGTTTTTCTGAAAAATATTGTTTGTAATATGCGGTTGAAATAACAAGGGAGAGTATATTAGAAAGTTCAAGGGACCTGTAAAAACTTGGGTTTATGCTGAACTTCGTATTATGAAAGCTTGTTGTATGTGGGTTCAACTGTATATGTTATGAATCATTATGGGGCCAAATCAAGGAGCATCAGAAATGCATAGCATCCAACAAAATGGAAAACTTAAAAAAAAAAAAAAAAAATAGAAATTTTATTGCCATTCCAGTGACTGAGGGATCTAAGGCTCTGGTTTCTGACTATTCATCCGAGATGGGCACGGGCTCGAGTACTGGGTTAGGAATGAGTGGTGTATTGGTCTGATGGTGATGGGCTTTTCCCCTCCCTGGAACCAGTAATTCCTAAACAGGAATGGTCATCGCCCAAATGCATTAGAGCTGCTCATGGTGATAATTAAACTACCAAACAAACAAACAACAAAACAAACAAAAAAAGAGCCAAACATTGAATTGCAAGGACATTTTTTACAAGTGAAAAGTGTATATTTCCATACTACAAAATTACTGCCGTGGCTCATTTCCAACTAGTTGCAACATCACTCCTAATCAAGTATCAATCAAGTTAATCAAATAACTTGAGCATGCACTACATGGCATTTATACAGATACTGTGTTCACAAAATTGCACCACAATATACGTTCAAAAATATCCTGTTTCACATGTTTATGTATGAGTTTAGTTTTGACCGAAGTTCACTTGGTCAAAACTGAAATTTAGTCGACAGTATCTATGATTCCTAACCCCCCCCCCCCTAAGTTGCACAGAAATTTATGGAAAATAAAACCTGAAAACAATTAACTCAACAAGGTTTGCTAATTATTAATGTGCATGATATACTTTAACATCCAATATTGAGATATATGTACGTAATGGTAAAGACTTATGTGTTTACTTTGCACTACATCCTGATAACTCCTTTAAACATTTTAAATGGATGTGACTTTAAAGTAGGGATGGAACATTCAAATCCTCGAATCCCGCGAATCTTGAAAAAGATCTGAGATTCGAGAACTCAAATCTTTGAAATTTTTTTGTCATTCGAACCTTAACCTAAAAAAATTGACGTTTGGTGTTTGCCATAGAGCAATATTTGTTTGAATTTTTGTCCGCATGAAATCTCCATTAAAGGTTTCTGATTTTTACATTGCCCTGAAAGAGTCCAGTGTTCAGTGTTTTTATTAACTCTTAAAACAATCATGTTTGGATTTTTGTTAATTTTCTGGAAAGAATTTACTCAATTTAGTGTTCCATGTTTAGTGTTTACCTACACTAACTCTTGAAGTAATCCTCCCCACCTCTACACTTGCTTTGATTTAAAAATATTTTGGAACTTTTTGTTATTAAAGAAAAATGTCAAAAATGTGAATTGTTACTCAAATATTTTTTTTGTCAAATTATGTTCAGAAAATGGAAATGAACCTCAAAGACTCAAGAGTTATGTACTTCATATAGTAAATGTAAATTATAAATTTCATTTGTATCTTCTTAATAAGTATGGGTATATTTTTTGAAAACTGTATTCTTGAATTTGTTTTTCATTAAATGCAGACTTCAAATTTTACTTCAATTATTTTTTTTAAATTTTAAGTAGAAGTCTTTTCTTTCCTTTTTTTTTTCTTATAATTATTCTTATATGAAGGATTCCAGAGATTCGAGAAAATTTAGGATTCGTCCCGCCTCTGCTTTAAAGGATACTTCCCAGAGGCAACCTATTACATTAAGCCTCCTTCAACAAACTTCCATACTATAAATTAACAGCACTAAACCTATATCATTAAGAACCTTTATAATTTTTCAACATTTACTCTATTCACATAATGTTAAAAAAAGGCAAACCTGACAGTACTATATATAGAATATAAATTAGCCTATGATTTACAAACACATTACAGCTAAGACTATGATGTCATAAGTTGTTCTACTTATGTTATTATTCAGTATTCTTCAATTTAAAGTAATGCAATTAAAATACATTAAGAACATCTAAAAAGCAGGTAACCTACTGGGAAAAAGTGATCCTTGTATCTAAATCCAAATGTTTTCACTTATGTTGTACAAGCATAGTCTTAGAAGAAACGTGTGATGAGAGATGCCGACTGCAGTGGTCTGAAATGCTTTGCAAGACTGTTACGTTGCAACCACAAAAGCCAGCATATTAAAAAGTACCCCCCCCCCCAAAAGGAAAAACATCTATGATACAGTACTGTGCAGGGGAAAAAAGAATTTTAGAAATTTGACGAAATTCAAACATTAACCACTGCTACAAATGTAAGACGTTGGAGGTTAGCTGAGTCAGTTTGTATAGAAAATAATTGAAATATCTTATGCAACCATACTGACCCAAATATCATTTTGAATCAATGGAAGGAATTAATAAAATTAGAATAGAAGTACAAGTTTAAAAAGAAATCATCATCATTGTCAACCATTATCAATCCACTGCTGGACGAAGGTCTCCCCAAGTTTCCTCCACAACGGTCTGTCTTGTGCCAGTCTCCTCCATGTCACTCCCACATACTTTCGAATTTCATCCACCCATCTCCCATGTGGTCTTCTTCTGGGTCTTTTCCTGTCCCTTGGAATCCAATCTAAAATTTCGGCTGTCCATCGATGGTCTGTCCTTCTAGCAGTATGTCCAGCCCATTGCCATTTCAGGGATTTTACTCTGATCATGATGTCTTCCACTCTTGTCATTTTTCTGATCCACGAGTTCCTCTTCTTGTCTCTCCTGCATGCACCTCTAAGCATGCACCTCTCCATGCTTTTTTAGTTTCCTGCATGCACCAAGCATGCACCTCTCCATGCTTTTTTTAGTTGTCTGCAGCCTTTGTATGTCTCTTTTAGTTAAGGTCCACGTCTCTGCACCATACGTAAGCACTGGAAGGATGTATTGATCAAACACTTTTCTTTTAAGACATAATGGCATATTGCTCTTGAAAAATTATGCTGTTTCTTCCAAAGGTTGTCCAGGCAAGTTTTGTACGCCGATTAATCTCTTCATCAATGTGACCCTCACTTGATATCTGCTGTCCAAGATAAACATACGTATCTGTTATCTCCAGCTTTTCTCCATCAATCGATAAATCTTCATTTCTTGTAAAAGCATTGAACATCACTTTTGTCTTCTGAAAGTTCATTTTTAATCCCACTTCTTTACTCTTGTCAGCAAGTTCCTGGATCATACTCTGCAGCTCTGATGGGGTAGTTGCAAAAATGACTATGTCATCAGCAAAACGAAGGTGGGTTAGATAATCTCCATTAATCTTTATCCCCTTGTTTTCCCAGCTCAGCGACTGAAAGACACACTCCAATGTGGCATTAAAGAGCTTCGGAGATATGGTGTCACCTTGTCTCACTCCCTTTCCAATTTTTATGTGTGTTGTATTTTCAAACAGCCAAATCTTTGCACTTGCATTTTCATAGATGTTATTAATAATATTAATGTATGCATCTTCAATGCCGCAGGATTTCAAAGCCATTGTAACTGCTGATGGTTTTACCGAATCAAAGGCTGTTTCATAATCGATAAAAGCCATGCACAATGGAAGTTCATATTCCCTCGCTCTTTCAATTAGTTCTCTCAGTACATGGACATGATCTATTGTGCTGTAGCCACTCCTGAATCCAGCTTGTTCTCTCGGTTGAGCCATGTCCAGTGTTACCTTCAAGCGGTGTGAAAGAACATTAGTGAAGATTTTATAAACCACTGATAGGAGGCTGATAGGTCTGTAGTTCCCGAGATCCTCAATGTCACCTTTTTTATGTAGCAGGATCATTGTAGCATTGTTCCAATCCTCAGGAATCTTCCCTTCATTAAGGCATTGAGTGAAAATTTGGGCGAGTACTGTTTCGATTTCTCCACTTGCTTCTTGTATGATGTCTACAGTAATTCCATCTTCTCCTGGGGCTTTTCCCCGCTTCATGTTCTTGATTGCATGTGCAACTTCTGCTGGGAGGACTGGAAGAACTCTGGTACTGGTACCTTTCATGATGTCTGGAGTACATGTATCATCCCTTTCATATAATTTGGAGTAGAAATCTTTCACTCTTGTCAAAATTTCGCCTCTATTTCTTGTTACAGAAACATCTTCTTTTCTCAGTGCCATAATCTGTTTTATTCCCTTACTGAGATGTCCCTTTGCTCTCTTTAGGCTTTGGTTGTTTTCAATTGCTTTCCTCACTAGTTCACAGTTGAATTTCCTTACGTCTTCAGTGATACTTTTTCGTACTGTCTTGCATAGCTCTATACATTCCACTTTGGAAGTCACATCTTCTTTAGTTGTCCTCATCTCTCTTCTTTTTTGTATCAACATTTTGGTTTTTCCTGATAATTTGTTCACATGCAACTTGTTCTTAGACCCAGCTAATTTTGCGGCTGTTTCCATAAGAGCTTTGGTTACTTTTCTGTTAACTTCAGAAATATCCATGTCTCCATGTCCATTTCCTGTGTGGCTTTTTCTTGAAAAAGGAGTTCAAGATGAAAAACCCTTCTGCCTCTGCAAACTCAACGAGAGTATTTCCACGCTGGTTTCTGTTGCCGTGACCGAATTTACCTACTGAAGTTTCATTCTGTTGCCGTTGCCCTATTTTTGCATTGAAATCTCCCATAATTATCTTCAAGTGCTGCTTACCTTTATTATTTAGATGACGAATTTCCTCATAAAATTCTCCAATTTCTTCTTCAAGATGACTAGTGGTGGGTGCATAAATTTGAATAATCTGAGCCTGGTATCTTCTCGAGAGTTGGATAACGAGTCGTGCAGCTCTGTCAGAGGAACTTTCAACTTCTACAACTTTATCCTTCAGTTTCTTGTTTATTATAAATCCAACACCACTAGTTCTGCCAGTATCTGTCCCACGATAGTAGAAGAGATGTCCACTTTTCAGTTCAATGAGATCTTCTCTTTTTCTCCTTGCCTCACTTAGCCCGACGATGTCCCACTTGATCCTTTGTAGTTCCTCTTCCAATTCAAGAAGCCTTGAGTCAGAAGATAGGGAGCGTCCATTATACATAGCCAAGGTCAGCATCAGATGGCAGCCTAGTCCGGTCCTCCGGGGATTCTTAGCACCCTCTACCTTCATGTCGCACTGGCCGCTGCCTTGGCCAGGTACATTCCAGCTGCCGGAGACTGAGGGCCAAGATTTAAGTTGTGGAGTCATTTTTGAGGGGTTTGGTCATAACTCACCACGCTGGCCAAGCGGGTTGGTGAGTGTGGGATAGAATTTCCTCTAATCCCGATGGTATAGTTATACCCCCAATAGCGGTATAACTATAAAAAGAAATAGGAGATTCTATGTGCATTACAAACATTATGAGAAAACCAAGACAGTCTCAAAGCATTTCAAACTGCTGCAGGCAGCATCTGTCATCATATGTTTTCTCCAGGACTATGCATACACAAGATAAACAAAAAAGTTTGGATTTAGATATGAGGGTCATGGCTTCCTGGACAGTAACCTGTTTTTTTAGATGTTCTTAATGTATTTTAATTGCATTACTAGAAATTGAAGACTACTGAATAATAACATAAGTAGAATGACTTATGACGCCATAAATAGGCTTAGCTGTAATATGTTCATAATGCTTAAGGCTACTTTATGTTTTCTATACATACATACATACATATCACTAAGCTGTTCTCTGAGATTCAGAGGTTAGCTCCAAAAAGAAATACAAACTTCCAGATATTTTTACTTATTGTTGTCGTATCAAACTTCTCTATTTACAGCGATCTTGACATACATCTTGTGCTTCACTGATATCAATTACACGCCGTACACAAGATCTTTCATACTCTACACTCATAATCTTTTTCTCATGCAGACACTCCTGAATCTGATCCACCCATGTGTTCTTTGGCCTTCTTCTGCCTTTCCTTCCTGCCACTTGGGCTGAAAAGATTTTCTTAGTAAGCATTTCATCACTCATTCTTTCAACATGGCCAAACCACCAAAGCATATTGGTCTCCACCTTGCTAACAACATTTTGCTTCACATCACACAACTGCAACACATCTTCATTCCTCACACAATCAGAGCGTGTCTTGCCACAAACCCCACGTAAGTAACGCATTTCTCCAGCACACAAGCGACTCCTATGTTTCTTCTGCAGTACCCAGGTTTCACTGCCATACATCAGAGTAGGAACAATTACTGTTTCATACACAGCCATGCGGCACTCTCTAGAGAACCCATCATTCCTGTGAAAACCTCCCAGAGCAGCTGTGACTTTCAAAGAAGAATTCACTCGCCTACTGATTTCACCATCCAACTTGTTCTCTCTGTCAAATATGCTTCCTAAATACACAAACTCACTCACCTGGTCAATCACAGTGCCATTTATACTTACATTACATTCAGTACTACCAGTTCCTCTCTCAAACACCATAACTTTGGGTTTTCCCTTATTTATACTCAGTTTGAATTTCATGCAAACTTCATGCATCAGAGTCAACATACTCTGCAACTCACTTTTGCTCTCTGCCAACAGGACAGTGTCATCAGCATACAGCAATCTGCACACATGGATATCACCAAGACATAAACCACTATTATCTATTTTGGCATCACGCACGCATGCGTCCATAAATATATTAAACAGCCATGGTGACATAACACAACCTTGTCTAACGCCTGCACCAATGGAAAACCATTTTGATAAAACACCATTCACTCGTGCACAAGCTCTACTACCAGGATACATGGCTTTTACACTATTAAGTAGATTCCCAGTAACACCATGTATTATATATTTGAGAAACGAATTTCTCCATCAGCAGTTTATAGTGGCAAGACACATTCTGATCATGTGAGGAATGAAGATGTGTTGGAGTTGTGTAATGTGAAGCGAAATGTTGTTAGCAAGGTGGAAACTAATATGCTTTGGTGGTTTGGGCATGTTGTAAGAATGAGTAATGAGATGCTTACTAAGAACATTTTTTCAGCCCAAGTGGCAGGAAGGAAAAGCAGAGGAAGGCCAAGGAAGTCATGGGAGGATCAGATTCAGGAGTGTCTGCATGAGAAAAAAATCATGAGTATGAAGTATAGAAGATCTTGTGTGCGTCGTGTGATGGATGTCAGTGAAGCTCGAATTGTGTGCCAAGATCGCTGTAAGTGGAGTAGTTTGATATGGCAACAGTAAGTAAATAATCAGATAAAAATTATGTGGTAGTTTGTCTTTTCTTTGTGGAGCTAACCTCTGTTCCTCAGAGAACAGCTTAGTGATATGCATATATGTATGTATGTTATTTATATTTAGGCACAAGAGGAATACCTCAACATAATGTGCTACAACTAAAAGAGAATGTCAGTGTTGACCAATTAGTTCGAAAAGAACATAAAAAGGCTTACCCGTGAAAGAATGCTGTATTGCAGCTGAACCGAATACAACCAATCCAATGTTGTAAATGATGCAATAATCGTTCCTAAGGTATAAGTGCATGGATAGAATAAAATGTTTAAAAAGTAGGAATCCCAAATCCATGCACTAATATCTTAGGAATGATTATTACATCATTTGCAACATTGGATTGGTTGTATTCGGTTCAGCTGTGATACAGCATTCTTTCACGGGTAAGCCTTTTTATGTTCTTTTCAAACTAATTGGTCAACACTGACATTCTTTTTTAATTGTAGCACATTATGCTGAGATATTCTTCTTGTACCTAAATATAAATAACGTGAGAAACAGCACTTTCAATGAACATATTGATATGTCACTATATGCAATTGTACTTACCACATATTTATATGTTTGAAAATTATTTTCTTTTGAACTACATAATATCATTAATCTTACTTGATCAGACCAACACAAGTCATACTTTATGCCAACCGTATCACCCTATATCAAAACAAAACAGCTGACACTGCATGACAAAAAATATGTGACAACATCAGGTAAGAATTCAAAAGCCCCTAATTTGAAAGCATCTTTTTGAAACACCTAAACACCATTTCAATGTCCGAGGAAACCTGAACATCAATGACAACAGTACTGAAAGTGTATCTCACTGCAAGTATCTTGGAAGCCTCTTAACAGAGGAGGGAGAGTGCTACAAAAAGATTTGATTGAGGACTGAAAAGTTAAGAACTTCACTCTTGAAGATAATAAGTCTGCTGTGCTGCAGAGATTTGAGACTACAAATGAGAATAAGGATGACACTGCTATGTATTCTCAGTTCTCCCCTACAGAGGAGAGTCATGGACCCTAACCCAGGCGAATATCAAAAAACTGAAAACCATTGAGTTATGGCATTTTTGGACTTACCGTTAAATCCACGTTGAACACTTACCGCACGTGTTGGTTTCCGTATTTCCGTTGTGTAGATGCGGCATGGGTTTTTTTCCCCATTTAGTTGCTGTTCCTTTTTAATTGGCCTCGTCACTAAATGAATTTGTTTCCTTTGCTGCTTCTACATTTTGATACGTTTTTACCCGCGTACTTTCGGTGACATTCCGTTACCATCATCTAGGGACGTTTTGCTCCGACCAGCACGGACTGTGCTGCTCGGAGCAAAACGTCCCCTACCACCAGCACGGACCGTGCTGGTCGGAGCAAAACGTCCCCTAGATGATGGTAACGGAATGTCACCGAAAGTACGCGGGTAAAAAACGTATCAAAATGTAGAAGCAGCAAAGGAAAAAAATTCATTTAGTGACGAGGCCAATTAAAAAGGAACAGCAACTAAATGGAAAAACAAACAAACCCCATGCCGCATCTACACAACGGAAATACGGAAACCAACACGTGCGGTAAGTGTTCAACATGGATTTAACGGTAAGTCCAAAAATGCAATTGCATTAATGCATGTCAAAAAAGAATTAACTTTTCAATAGCGGACTTTTACTAACGAAATCCAATATTGGAAGTACTTGAAACATTGAGTTATGGTTATAATGTTGAAAATATTTTCAGTGGATAAGAACATGAATGTAGAAGTTTTAACAAGAATGAATAAGGAATGAGAAACTGTGGAAACTGCCATGAAAAGAAAGGGACAGTATTTCAGGCATATCTTGAGTGAGCCCAGGCACCTGCTGCCACAACTCATCACTGAAAAACTAAAGAGCTGATAGATGAAGAAGAATGTCATAGCTACAGAACCTAAGAGAGACTGAACATCAAAGAGATGTTTCGTATGGCAACTTCAAGCATCAGCATTGCCATATTGATTACCAACCTCTTATAGGAGCAGGCACCACAAGAAGAAGCATGCATGTATCACATGCATACAACACAATATTACAATTATTTCAATAAATTTTAAAATAATATTTAGTACCTCTACAATGCTTAGTCAGCAAGTCACTCAGGGGAGAAAATAGTGTACTGAGAGTTTTGCTGTAGTTCAGATCAAACTAATTCTAGTTCAACTAAAACATATAAACTCCAATCATATGATTACAGCATGAAAACGATCATAATTAGAAAAGTATTTGATATTTTAATAATGAGACCACTCTTGAGTGAAAGAGGTTACGCTATAGTAGACTGGCATAATTTCAGACGGTTTTGACTTTAGACTGCATGAATTTCAAAAATTGAAATTTACATTAAATTCAAGGCTTACATATGTTTTTCTTACAGAAATATTTTCAAAAAGTGAAAAAAATTTCTGATGAAAACTTTTCCATCCTGCATCACTAAAATGTGCTATCATAAATACATAGAAGGGTGGCGACTGAGATTGTTTAGGGTTCAAAATATACACAATGCACACACTGCATCTGACTGTGGACTGAGAATGAATGATGATGATAAAATAACAAGCACTGAAATTACTAAATGCAAAAAAAACATTCGCGCACATGAACCATTAGGATGAATACCGTCTTCACACGGTTTTAATGATCTTAAAATATGAAATATATATACAAATAAAATACTCTAAAACACACTAGCACTTTCAGAGCAACAGTCGCCCCATCATTAGGTGTGATCGGATCTTCCAAACCGTTCAGTATAAATATCTGTAGTGCGCCATAACAGCAATCAATGTAACAGAATCTTGCGATATATGCGCCATCTGTCCCGGCGGATAAAATACGATCAGAGCGACACCACATCACAAATCGAAAACATGATTATAACCGCAATATTAAGTATTAAAGTCTAAAAAAGGAAGATAGTTCTGAGGATTGTCCAACACTTGTAGACAAAAGATGTCTCCAAATATCAGGTAGATCCCAAGGGCAATTATCATTACAGCAACTTCCTTTGAACGCAGAAATGAACAAACTCTCAGTCACCAGTAGCATGTGTGTAGAGGCTTGGGTTATCAAAATTTTGGCATTGTCCCAATCAGGGATTAAATCTTCTGAATCAATGCACTTGGTAAAGGCTGTACAGATATAGCTTGCTTTTAAACTGTATTTATGTTCCTGCAGCATGAGGCACAGTTTCCGACAAGTGGAGCCTATGTAATAGTTAATACTCTCTCATGCGAGTCATTGTCCAATAGTGGGATGCAATAAACACCCCACCTCTGTGAATCATCAATTCCTGGGCGGTCTTTCCTCAAAACGGATGATAGGTTGTTAACTCCCACGCCAAAATGTAGCCTGTATCTAGAGCAAATTTTCAACATTAAGGTAGTAAAACCAGGTAGGAAATCCATTTTTCCAACAAACTTTTTAATAACATGTGGATCACCAACCAAAGTTGAGAGAGGTTGATGGGATGCATAAACTCGACGAAATTTTTTTACAAACAATCTGTTGAGGATAGCTGAATGAGTGGGCTAAATCAAAAATGTAATTGATTTCCTGATTAAAAAAAAATCTAGTGGAAGAATGTGTAAATGCTCTATGAAACAAAAAGTAAAGCGTATCAACTTTATGTTGCATAGGATGAAAGGAGGCAAATGGGATTAAGGAACCCGGGGCAGAAGGCTTATGATAGACCGAAAAAGATAAGTGATTCGAAACTGAAATTACATTTCACATGGTCATAATGTAACGTACATTCAATAACATTTAAATATATCCTCTGTTACCAATAATAGCTTTACTATGAATCAATAAAAACAATGGCTAAACAAGACAAAGTCTCACCTATGCTGATAATCATCCCATCGTCCATAGCAGAGATCTAACCCTCCAATGAAAGCATAAGTCTGATCAATACACACTATTTTTTCATGATGGGCCCAAAGTAATACACCTTCTGTCACTGTGGGATGACGTAAAACCTATATGAACCAACACAGAATGGCTGAATGCAACACGAAGAAATATTTTTCCTAAGAATTTTAACTTCTCCACACAAAAAGAAATCATTAAAAAAAAAAAAAGAAATTTTATTAACATATAACTCAGAATAATATATGACATATTAACAATAAACATATGTTATCATCTACAGATGCACTTCTAAATTTTAAAAGGAATAATGCTAATATTCGCTTATTGATACACAATATCATTCTATACGTTTTACATGTTTACTTTGACACATATCCATTTATATGTTTTACATGTTTACTTTTGCAAACAAATCCTGCAAACTACTGTCTGCTGCACTTTTGAAATTCAACTTTAAAAAAGACTTAAGCATAACCACAATAGTAAGACAAAAATTAAACTAGAGCTTTGAAATTTACTCCAGAAAAGCCCACTGTTTCACAGGTTCTTATCAGTAAGTAAAAGGCAAATTCATGAAAGTTTGCAGTTTTTCTACTGATTCTTCAGGTATCCACAAAACTTTAGTCAAATTTTTGATGCTCCATTAAACCACACTGTTGCTTCACATTCAACTCACATGAAGGTAAAAATGAGTAGGCCTAAATAATACGACAAATGCAATTTTATGTACAACATCTAATTAAGAAGGATTCAAAAAACTATTCCAATGACAGTGCAAATTTTTTTCCATTAATTTCTTTATAATTAAAACTCTGGCACAGAACTTGTGTTTATTATTATTATTTTTTTGGTATCAATAAATACTACATTCAAATGACTTATGCTCATGGAAATGGGTATGCTGAACTGTTTATTTATTTTAGTAGATTAAATCTTGATTATACAACATTCTGTTTAACTGACTTTTCACTAACTACTTTTTTTTTTAACAAACCTTTAACTAAAGTACATGGTTATTTTTGTTTGTTAACTGCAAATGCTTCAGTAAGAACAAAAAAGACAATTAAGTATGAATCATGTAAAAGTTGATTGCATATGATTGATACAGAATAATCAACCAATGCCAAATAAACAGCACAAGAAAATTGTGAAAACCTTTTACTTTCATTAAAACTGATATCAGGCTGTGCAAATAAGAGTATACAGTAGATTTCGGTTAATGGAGCCATCAATTAATCAGGGCAGCCATTTATTTGGGACAATTTGGGAAGAACATATGAAATTAGCTCTTTGTGACAAAGCTTCGCATAACTGAGTTAAAGTGTTCTAATCTTGATGTGCCCTAATTAAGTGGAATCTACTGTATAAATCTTAATGACAAAAGCTGAACAGTAAATCCAACTGAAAATATTACAAAAGAAGCCAGTGAATCAGAGCTGATGATGATACAACCAATAATGATCAAATGGCAAAAAACAAAACAAGGAAATGGAGACATCTGATAATCCACTCATTTATGTTTAGCACAAAAATGTGACAATTACAGATATATTGCTCTTCAGGATATGGCATGATCCTGTTGCAAAGAAAGAATGGAAGCACAAAACTAAACTCAAGTCATTCATTTAAACATTATGAAAAATATTCAATAATAAAATTATTGGATTGCTTTATGAATAAAATACTATTTTAGTTGGTGAAATCCTATTGCGTATTTGATAGCTGCATTCTGTCTTTTCTTTTCTTTTGTTTAGCATTTTTACATTATTTGACATTCCCATTATCTGACCTTCAACTCCAATGAGGTCAGATAATCACAATTTCACCATAGCCCCCCTAAAGTTACAAAGTTATAGGAGCATGCTACCCCAAGAAATGGCACATGTAAATAAATCTGGTAAGTTATGGCCCAGTACACTATCATCTTATATGTATTTTGACACCCAACAGAAAGAAGCGAATGACGAAAACTGCTTAGGTGCAAATATACATGGAAATCTTCTAGCTATTTAAAATTTTTATTCATCATTTATGGATTGCAGTACTTACTTTTATTCCTTACAGTTTCAGAGTATTTCCACATTTATACGTTAGGCTTAAGGAAGTTTTCCACTATATCTAATAACATTTTTTGTACTTGAATTATTGTATTGTTATTGGAAAAAACAAAGTTAAAAAAAATGCAAAATTATTTACCATTTCGACTTATATGTTTTTCCCCAAGTCTTCCACAGTTAAAATTTTCAGACTGGCTGTATCCATATCAAAACTGTTGAACATGGGTTGATTTTTTTTAGGTCAAAACATTTAGAAATGGCAATGTCTTCAGTTGTTCTAAATGCATGTTTTAAAATGAATTATTTTCACCTTCAGGGGATTTTCCCCACAAGTTTGCAAGCAATCCAGATAATCATCATCCATACAGCAGCTTTGTTATTGATTTTGCAGTTATTAACATAGTACTGAATTGGTTTGCATCAGCATCCTCATGGCACATATATTCCCTTTGTCTTACTGGTTTATTAATGTTGTTTGGTGTCCTCTTACATCTTCTCTTGTTTCAACTGGGCTTATATGGGTTTTTTAATTTCCTTGAGCCTAAACCTGCATTACCATAGAAATACACTGAAATTGTAAAGACTGTTAAAGCACATTACGATAATAAGATTTAAAATAATATATTATTATACTTACTTTTATGTTTTTATGTAATTTAGACAGCTTTGACTGGCTGTACAAGCTGTTGATTCCCAAAGCAAGCTCTAGTTCTTTATACAGCAAGACAAATACTTTTATGCCTTGAATCTAAAACCAAAAAACAACCACAATCACAGTAAGAAATACATGTAACACACAGAATTGCGATAAGGAATACATATTGAAGACCTTTATTAATAATGAAATAATAATTAAACTGTACGACTTTTGCAACTTCACAGTTAACACATCAAAACACAATAAAAATTAGTAGTAAGGTCATTTCAATCTTTCACATGCCACCTCACCTAATAATAAAAAAATGCCAAAATAATTATTTATGTATTTTTTATTAACTCCATTGCAATGACAAAACTTACAAATAACATTACAAATAACAAGTTCTAGTTTTACCATTTTAACAGGGAAATTTTCTGTCATAGGTTGGTGGTGGAAATGCTCAAATTTAGCAGAAAAAAATATATTTTGTTTTTCTAGATCAGCAGTTTTCAAACTTTTGACACTGTGGAGCCCTTTTCTTCCAAGGATGAGGTCGCAGAGCCCCCAATTTTTTTCTATGCCTATGTTTATATTCAGTGCAAAATTTCCATGAGAATTTAAGAATTTCACTTCTGAGAAATCTAGGAAGTATTGGTTTCATTTCTGAGAAGTACTGGTTTTATTTAGCTAACAGCATACATAAGACTTTAGGTGTTTCTGATATTTTAGTATTCTTTCATAGTAAAACCAGTAGAGATCAAAGAAGAAAGAAAATGCTATTACAATGCATGGCAAGTATTCATAAGAAAAAAATATTGAATTACTGACTTCAATGCAACAAGAGCTGTTGTTTTTTCTCCTTACAAAGTATTTTCACATCCAGCTCTATGGAGGAGAGTTGTAGTAGCATCTCTGGCTCCCCTCTGTTGTGATATTTGGATTTTGTGGAAACACAGGTTGAAAAGCCAGTATCATACAGATACATATTGACAAAGGGAAAGAGTACTTTATCCACTTTCAGTGATAAACATGCGTACTGTTTCTTGAGGCTGCACCAAAATTCACCCAATGGTAGCTTATCAAATGCTACCCTTTCAGAAGTGTCAGATATCAGGTTGATAAGATTTTCATATTCACTTGTGTGCAGTCATGCTGTGAGGTTTGTCTTTAACTGATAATGGATCTTTTACCTATGTATAATTTTCCAAAATCACTTGCATTGCATTTAGTAAGTACTGCAAAAGGGCATCACTTATTTCTTGTAGGTGCTGGGTGAATTCTCCAAAAATCTTATCAGATTCATGAATGCTTCCTTCGAGCTCTTCCAGGAAGTTCGTAAATGTTGGGAAACTATCAACCTCATGATTTTGGAAATATGCAGTCCAGAACTGCACCTTTCTCTTGAAAGCAGCAATTTGGTCAGAGGCAGAGAAAACAGTAGCATTCTTTCCACGAAGACCTAAGTAAACTTTGTTAATTTTTGTGAATATGCCAACTAAATATGAAAGTCTAAACAACCACAGATCATCATTCAGCTGTTCTTCCAAGCCAAAATTGTGACTAATGATGAAAGTGCATACTTCAGCTCTTATTATGTACATTAACTATGAAAGAAAATTGAGGAAGTATATGAATTTTTCCATAGGATTTTCCTTGTCGAACATAATGGTGTTGGTGTCACAAGGGATTATTCACAGAAAGCATCATGGAGACCTTACAGAGCCTTTGTGGAGTTCCAGGGCTCCCTGGAGCACACTTTGAGAACCAATGTTCTAGATAATACTACAAAGTTTTGAACTGGAAGTGCAGCATGAAAATAAACTAAACCACCATGATCTACCACTTGCCTGATGTGAGTTAAAAGTTTTTGTGACTTAAAAATAGTCACACACACACACTAATAAAATGAAAGACTGCAACTCTTATTGTCCATCCTTTACAAAACCAGATGTACAGAAGCAGTTCATTGAGAACAATGAACTCAGGATGACAACTAAGAAACTTATAGAGAAAAATGAAAACTAATTTCAGCACAAAACAGATAGCTCAGTTCATTTCAGCACTTAATAAATTATTTAGATAAAATTAAATACAGTTTTCTAATGGGGAAACAAAATTAATTAGAGAAATCTTCTACAGAGATGTTTTAAAAGTGCTGGAGAGTATAAATAACAAATTAAAAGAACTAATTACTCTTCATCTTTATATGATAAAACTAAAAAAAATTAGAATCGAAAAACATAAAAAAAATTGGAATGTTCATGCATATCTTTCCAACATAATTAAATAAAATTTGTAATTAAAATGGAATTTCAGTTACAGCAAGTAAATTTTTTAATGACAATGAAAGAATTTTAAATTTTGATCAAATTGAAAAAAAGGTGAGCTGAAAACACTGCTGTAGCAATGCAATAAATCACAAGGACTATAATATCGAAGCCTGAAATTTAGTATATATCCATATTTACCGCTTTTCTTTTCAATATATGATCTAATTGCCAATAATGCCCGTGAAAAGTTGGCCTCTTCAAGTAGATTTCAGGAGTTAGCCACCAGTCAGCAATGAATATTTCTTCTTTGGCCTTTTCCAATGCAGATGCTACAGAATCGAAATACGTTGCACCATCAATTATCCTACAAATTTAAAAGATTAAAATAATTGTAAATATTGGCTACCTTACTGAAGTGTTTTGAATACACAGCAAATCACAAAGGATTGATATATTAGTGGACTTTCTCTTTATAGGCCCAGGTATTCTTTATTAAAAAATGAAAAAGAAAAGAAATAATATATTAAAATCCATTAAAATGTATGTCTGTTATAGTCTTCACCCAAGAAACAGCAAACGTTTTTTTTTTTTTTTTTTTTTTTTTTTTGGCAAAGAAACTTCTTTATGTTGTTTTCTGAAGCTGTTGTCACCCAAGCAAATTTGTATTTGGGGTTAATGACCCAATATTGGTCACTGATAAGCCAAACATTCAAAGTATTGATTTTTTTTTTTTTTTTGTCTAATCCAAAGCAGATACCTGCTCCTGATTTTCAGCTAACAGATTCTTCCTCAAAGTTGCAGAAATCATAGATCCCAAGATTCAGTCATCATCTTGTGGCAATCCCCAAAACATGAATCACTTATGTAAAATATGCAAAAACTAGAATAATTTTTAAAAGAATGCACATGTTGAGCAACATCTTCAACAAAATTAAATCAACCAATGTTTAGCTGATTATACCTCTTATGCACTTTGGTAACTGCTTGTATCATATCTTCAGGAAGTTATATCAGGCTTTTTATTTATGATAGTAATTAATCATTGTTCCAGACCAATCAAATTGAACTGATGAGTGCTGACAAGGTTTAGTCAGATTTTTCCTATGACCCACCGAGACTCTTGCGAGGGGGAAACGTAAAAATTAGAAGTGGAAACAGATTGCCCTCATAGGAAATAAATAAATAAAAAAAAAGTAGGGGAAAGTTAACAGTTACAGGTGTAGACAATTTTCCATTAAGAAAAAAAAAAGTTATAGGCTCACCTAACATACTAGGGATCGATCCAGGTTATAAAGATCATACCCATTTTTGTGAAATTCTGCCTATTTTCGTGAAATTTGCCCTATTTTTGTGTTTAGAGTAATTTTAATCCTCTATAATTAATATTCTGACAGTAATTATTGCTTTATTTTTTAATTATGTTTTATTTCTTTTAATTTATTCTTATTCTATTATTCTATTGCTAACCACAATTCACACTTTCTGAATTTGCAGCAAGTTTTCTGTTTTGATGATTATGTACATAGGCAGTTTTATTTTTTATTTTTTTTTAATACAACTCTGATTATGCTCTAGCTGAGATCTCGGAAAATGATAATAGTAATGGCAATAACAATCTAGGTTGTATTAAACCAGTAAAGTAATCAAAGGTCAAAATTTTTGAATACTCTAAGGAAAAGAAATACCTAAAATAAGATTAAAAAAAAAAAAAAAAGTCGCTCATGCCAGAATCCCTGCCGGTATGGCAAAGATTAATCAGAGTAGGGATGGGCAAAAAATATATGTGTTTTTGCGCATCAATGTTTTTGCAAGTGGTAATCGATGTTTGGAACTGCAAAAGAATATTTTCTACATGCAGTAAATGAATTTTACTTTGCTGCATTCTTTTAAAGAGGAAGGGAATATAATCTTATATCATGAATTAGCGATTTTTTCGCCATTTTGTTTGATGTTTCATTGCTGAAAATAGAGTTCTTCTCTTTCGATGTTACAGGAACTGATACCCTCCCCCACTCCCCAATAGAGGTTTCATGACTGATGTTTGAAATTGCAAAAGCGTAATCCACTAGAAATTTTTCTGTGATAAATAAATGAATTTATCTTTTTTGTTTTCTTTTAAAGAGAAAGGAAACCTTTCTATGTTGCGAATTAACGATTTATTCGCTGGTTTTTTTATGTTTCTTTCCTCGCTGAAAATCAAGTTCTTATCCTTGAAATTACAGGAGCTGATACATTGAGGTTTAAGATACATCAGGTGTTTTAACAAATATTATGGTTACTTGATTTTGAATTAGTGAGCTATTACCGAATATTGAACAGAAATTTATTCATCGATGTGCCCATAACTGCTGCAGATGTGAAAGGTACGAGTTCTTCAGCTCTTTAGCGAAACATCGAGGCTTTTTCTGATACATAAAATTTTTTCCACTGACACTACTGATGCGGGAATGTTTCAGGAATGAGTATCCACCTATGTGCCCATAAAGTAAGAAAAGGAAGTCCATCCCTACTTCTGAGTTAGCCCTAGAAAATGCATGTGGGGAAAACAAATGCTCCCATAATGCTTTGAGGCTCCTTTCAGCGAGGTTTGCCTCAGCTGCTGCTAGTGATGATGCAGTGATTGATAAGCATCCGTCAGAGACTGTTTTACTGAAAACAGTTCATAACAACAAAAAAGAAAGAAAGAAAACAGAGTTAAATACAACAATATTTAAAATGCCTCTCACACACAAATATTTTTCTTAAGATAAAATTTAATTGAAAGTGAAGACACCATCATAGTTCAAAATATTTTTGTGAAGATAACCGTTTCAGCTAAAAATATTTTTGTGAAGATACTGCTTAACAGTATCAAATAGCCCCTGGATCAACCCCTGCATACTTACCTAAATTTCTTGGCCAATTCTAGTAGTCTACATAATTAATACATAAATGTTTGCAACAAGACTACCAGCATTGGTCAGGAACAATGATGATATACCACCATAAATAATAAGCATGACTATATTTACCAACATATATTCCTGAAAATTGAAAAACATTCTGCATGGTGGCTTTGAAGAGTTTGGAAGTTGTGGAACAAATTAGGGAGACCTTCATTCAACAGTGGATTGATAATGATTGATGACGATCCCTGAAGATGACACAAGCAGTTACTGCAATGTGCAGAAGTATATAATCCGCTAAATATCTGCTGATTTGATTCTAGTGAAGTTGTTGCTTGACATGTGTGTTCTTTTAAGAACATTTCAATTTTTGAATGTTTATGTGTTTCTACAAGTGCAGCCTTGTTTGGAAGACTGCCACAGGAAATTTATTGAATCTTGGGATTTATGATTACCACAACTTGGAAGAAGTGCCTGCCAACAGAAGGGGAGGAATGTCCCTGCTGGGATGGTCCAAAACTGTTCAGCATTTTTGGATATATAGCCTCTCAGGTGAATCAAAATATAGCATTAACAATAAAGCACAGATAGTACAGCTCTGAAAAATAAAACTAATGGAAGTCCTTTTGCAAAAACAAATTTTTGTCTTTTGTGGGAAGACTATAATAACAGAGGCATTCTATTTTAGTAGGGTTTAATGTGTTTTTCCATGCTCAACTTTAAACTTTTGCTCTTTCTAAAGCAGAATTTTAGGAGTCACATTAACATATCAGAAAGGACAGCTATATCATGAATTTCATTTAAAAAATGAACTAGTGAAGTCATATACCAATAAATGATTTTTTTAATATTCATTGTATGTTGTGTTTCACATTGTTAATCAGCTATGTTGACATTATAGACCGGTCTTAAAATTTTTGGTCACTTACCTTTAATGAGCATGAAACTTTACGAATAGCCAAGTCAATTCACAGGTAAATAAACTTCACAAAATAGAAAAGAAAAGCACAAAGAAGATATAATACGTATACATATACATATCACTAAGCTGTTCTGAGATTCAGAGGTTAGCTCCAAAAAGAAATACAAATTACCAGATAATTTTTACTTATTGTTACCATATCAAACTTCTCCATTCACAGCGATCTTGACATTCAACTTCGGCTTCACTGACATCCATCACAAGATGCACACAAGATCTTCTATACTTCATACTCATAATCTTTTCTCATGCAGACATTCCTGAATCTGATCCTCCCATGACTTCCTTGGCCTTCCTCTGCCTTTCCTTCCTGCCATCTGGCCTAAAAAGATTTTCTTAGTAAGCATCTCATCACTCATTCTTTTAACATGGCCAAACCACTGAAGCATATTAGTCTCCACTTCGATAACAACATTTTGCTTCACATCACACAACTGCAACACATCTTCATTCCACACACGATCAGAACGTGTTTTGCCACAACCCCCCATAAGTAACAAATTTCTCCAGCACACAAATGACTTTTATGTTTCTTCTGTAGTACCCAGATTTCACTACCATACATCAGAGTAGGAACAATTACACTTTCATACACAACCATGCGAGCCTCTCTTGAGAACCCATCAAACCTGTGAAAACCTCCCAGGGTAGCCATGACTTTCAATGAAGAATTCACTCGCCTACTAATTTCACCAACCAATTTGTTCTCTCTGGTGAGTGAGTTTGTGTATGCATCCTAAATACACAAACTCACTCACCTGGTCAATCACTGTGCCATTTAGACTAATATTACATTCAGTGCTACCAGTTTCGCTCTCAAAAACCATAACTTTGGGTTTTCCCTTATTTATACTCAGTCTGAATTTCATGCAAACTTCGTACATCCAAGACAACATATTCTGCAACTCACTTTTGCTCTCTGCCAACAGGACAGTATCATCAGCATACAACAATCTTCACACACAGATATCACTAAGACATAAACCAGTATTATCTATTTTGGCATCAGTACCCATCACGCATGCACACATCCGTAAATATATTAAACAGCCATGGTAACATTACACAACCTTGTCCGACTCCTGCACCAATAGAGAACCTTTTTGGTAAAACACCTTTCACGCATACACAAGCTCTACTGCCAGCATACATGGCTTTTACACTATTAAGTAGATTCCCAGTAACACCATATTCATTCAATACCTTCCACAAAAGTGTCCTATTTACTCGATCGTAAGCTTTCTCTAAATCTATGAAGGCAGCAAAAACTTTCTTACCAACAGCCAGATACTTTTTAATCATCATGTGTAATGCAAGTTTGGTTAGTGCAGCGTTTACCAGGCATAAAACCACTCTGAACATCCCACACTTTCTCTGATGTAAGATCCAGTACTTTTTCAATAACGACCTTACCAAATGCTTTCCCTGGCACACTTAGTAGGCTAATAACATGATAGTTCTTGCAGTCCTTGCAGTCAGTCTGATCACCTTTTTCCTTATACAGGGGGACAATGATTGCATCCATCCAATCCTGAGGGTCCATTCCTAACTTCCAGCACAACTGGCAAATTTCAGTTAACCAGTCAATTACAGAGTCACCACCATATTTCAACATCTTGGCAGTTATGCCATCAACTCCCGGAGCCTTACCATTCTAAAGAGATTTTAGAGCTTTACACACCTCTTCTCTTGATATCCCTCCTGTGCTTCCATTCCATCCTTCACTGTGACATCATCTGCATCTGCCTCAGAATCACCTTTGCTTTCCAGATCCAATAACTCTCAGAAGTATTCACCCCATCTTTCACTTAACTCATTGGGCTCCCATATCATTTTCCCGACCCTATTCTTCACACATCTTAAACTTTGTTTCCCCTATTTTTCCTGAGTCTCATGAACTTCCAGAAAGTCTTCCTATCTTTCCAAAAAAGCCAATTCATGCCTGTCCCCTTCTTCTTCCTATCTTTTGCCTTACTCTGGCAAACCAGCTTAGCGGCTTCCTGCTTCTTACAGCAATATTCATCCACAGAAACTCTACCTTGCAACATCCCCCAAAAGGCTTCCTTCTTTCTTTTTACTGCCAACTGCCTCTTCAATCTCACTATTCCACCAAGCATCACCTCTATTGTTACCCACTATTGTGGTGCCACAGACCTCTACAGTGGCAGTGACAACAAAGTTCTTAAAATATTCTCAGTTCTTTTCTACATCCCTCTCACAAGACTTCAAAGCTCCTTCAGTCGTTCTCTGAGTATGTCAGAATAACGCCGATGATCTTCAGGGAGCCTTTTAACCTTTATCCTTTCCCTCCTGGGCCTCTTCCTATTCCTTTTCCTCCAACCAACACTCAGTTTCACTCATGACACCACCAAGTAATGACCAGAACCAACATCTGCACCTCTAATCACACGAGTGTCAACAACTAAGTGTTTCAGATGCTGATCATAGACAACAAAATCTATCACACTCTTTTGACCAAGAGTACGATTTTCCCAAGTATATGTGTGGATATACTTGTGGTTGAAAAATGTATTAAATACACACAAACCATTCTCAATGCAGAGTTCAATTAAACTCTCACCATTATCATTCACACAGGGATCATTAAACTTACCCAGAACATTGTCAGAAATTGCATTCTGCACACCTACTCTATCATTGAAATCCCCTGCTATTATAACTTTCTCTTTAGCACCAAACTGGCTCAAAACAGCTTTCAGCTCATTCCAGAAATCTTCCATCCTATCGGAAGGTTGCGAGTTAAAAGGAGCAGACACTACAACAATTATTATATTTGCACTTTTAAGGTATTAACCTCTTGCAAAGTGCGCATAGTTTACGTGCAATTCATAAATGAAAAAACCATTAGGAAGAACCATTCACTCACCATAAAGATCATGGTAACCTCCAATGACCACACACTTCCAACACGTCATTCATCGTGATGTAACTGGGCTTCCACAGGTTTACAAAGAAGTCTGTAAACCTGTGGAAGCCCAGTTACATCACGATGAATGACGTGTTGAAAGTGTGTGGTCATTGGAGGTTACCATGATCTTTATGGTGAGTGAATGGTTCTTCCTAATGGTTTTTTCAACTACAACAATTATTATTCCCTGAAGTTTCACTTTCAAAGGATCCAAAGAATTCTCACACTTAAGCAACTATAGTGAATCAAGTTGTTCATCATCTTTTCACTTAAAAGCACACCTATACCAGCCTGTCTTCTCACATTATTCAATACTCTAAACCACACAATCACCATTCTATTCACTTCTTCTATCCCAATTTCCTTCTTTTTGGTTTCATTTACACACGGCACACCAAATCTATACTTATTCATCTCTTCAATCACCTCATTAATTTTGCCAATTATACCTCTATTATTCCATACACCAATCTTATTCTCACTCAGCCGAGATCTCTTTCTGTTTCACCTTTTTCCAGTCCCAGGTCGATATCGTGGTGGACCATCCTTCTCAAGAGTGGTAGGCCTACCATATCCCACACTTGAGTCCGTTTTTGCATTTTTGGCAAAAAGAAGAGTTAAAAAATATTTCAATAATTACAAAATTATTTAAAGTAAAAAAAAAAAAAAAGGCAAGTCTTTTTGAAATGAAATAAAATTCACAAAAGAAATAACTAACAATTTAGAGCATTTTTGAATTACACCAGAAAGATAATAAAATGATTCACATCAGGGCTTGTACTTGTACTTAAAAAAGGTGTTTTGCCATCATTAAAAAAATGTTTTACTTTAGTAAGGAGCAACTTACAAAATGACTGTAGCAGAAGGCTTTTCCACAGAGGACAGACTTAGGTAGTTGAAGAAAGAAAGGATGACAGCACATAAATCAGCAATACAAAACATATTTATCAAAAATACATAATATCTAAAGTATTATTTACTTGATATTGTCAAAGTATTTTGCACGTTGTTGCTCCGTGAGGCGCGTGCTCCCGGCCTGAGAGGTCTTTTTGTTACAGGTTTTTTGGTTAGTTATAATTGGGCCGGGAGCACATGCCTCACGGAGCAACAACGTGCCTTTGACAATATCAAGTAAATAATACTTTAGATATTATGTATTTTTAATAAAAAGCACATTTATAGCATAAGACAGCCCTTAAAAAAGTTGCCTCATGAATTGAATATTTCATATTTATCAAAAAAAAAAAAAAAAAAAAAAAAAAGGATTGGATTGTACACATAAGTGTAGCTGTCACAGTATCAAGTGGAAATCACTAGAAATCATTAGTCACAAGTCATAGAAAGAAAACTGAAATGATTTGGAAAAGAAAAGTAATAAGATTCCATCAACAGGGATCACAGGGACTGGACACTACTTGAAGAGTGGTTCCAAATTTCTGAAGTAAACAATGCTGGAAACCTAAATAAGAAGCCAATATATCAAAATTGTGTATATACTCAATTCGTAAAGGTACTTACCATTGGCTTACGCAATGCTTGAAAACATTTCTTGCATGTAATGTTATGCAGTCTGAGAGAGGTACATGCTCGTCCATGACACTTGACATAAAATACATAAAAGTAATAACACAATAAACACCGGAAACTTTCCACCAGCAACCCTTCACAATGCTCATGAACTAAAATTTCCTAGAACTATAACTAACGTCATAAAACCATAAAACAGCTGAAAATTATTTCACTAATAAATAGTTTAGGACACAGAGACATGAAGAACATAAAGTTACGACCAGATTATATAACACAATTCACCTAATATGCACCACATGCAAAACAAAGAATTATTTAAATAACACAAAATAGTAAAGATTATCAATATGTTGCATCATTTTCATATATAGCTAATATAACGGCAGAACTTAATACCTAATACAGTCAAACCTCCATTTAATGAACTTCAAAGGACCAACAATCTTGTACGTAAAATAACGAAAATCGAGGAATCCTTTCGAATGAAACCTTCAAATTAAGCTAGTGTTCATAACAGAATACGTAAGCAGCTATGTTCTCTTTCTTTCAGTGACTAACTTTTCTAGTACTACCTGGGTTCATCAAAACTTTATCCGTAAACGAGTTGTGTTGTTTAATTTGAGCTGTAGATTTAACACTGAGGAGAAAAGAAAAAAAGCGCGATTTGGCGAAGAATTCCAGAGGTTCAGGAATGGGTACGTACCATGTGTGTCCCTGACTTCACAGAGTGTTATTCTTCGGTCTGTAGCTGAAAACAAGAAACCCCAGGGTACTCTAGCTTCCCACCCATGCAAGAAAATGTTGCGCTCCTTTGGAATTTGTTGGTCATTTGCTTCTGTCTGTAGGTGAAAACAAGAATCCCCAGGGCACTCTAGATTTCCTCCCCCATACCACCTTTCATTTCCAGCTTCCCACCCACGCAAGAAAACGGTGCGCTCCTTTGGAATTTGTTGGTCATTTGCTTCTCCCTGTAAAAAGCTTACGCTTAATAGGCGGAGGAAAGGCGAACTGATTTATGATTCCGTCAAGCTGTGTTGCAGATGGTGTTCTTTGAAACGCTGGTTAACTGCATGCATAACATTTTCCTGTTACGTGAAGCTCTCTTTTTAGTTGACTTTTAACGTGAAAATTCTGGCTAACACAGTTTGGTGGTTTAAAAATTTTTTTTTTCGCTAAATTGATGAAATATGTTTGTTAAATCGCGAAATGCCAAGCATTAATTTCAGTGTGGTTCCGTCTGGACCACAAAAAATTTACGTAAAATTGCGGAATTCATTAAATTACAGTCCATTAAATAGGGATTTGACTGTATATTAAAACCATTTAATTTTTGAATGGGAAGCTTTGTGGATACCATTGGTGATGTTGTAATTAACAGAGGTGAAAGAGTAAGAATGTTGGAAAGATTTGGAGTGTATCGCATTCCTATCGAAGACTCAAGATCAATGGCCTACGTAAGAAGTACTAAAAATAGTTTAAAATATAGACTCTTACACAGCATGTCAGAAACTGGAACAAAAAAGAAAATAAAACAGCATTAATCCAATACTGTTTGGAAAATAAAGTTCATCCCAAATTCAAAGACACAGAATTAATAACAACAGTAAAAAGTGAAAAACATCTTCAATTGGCAGAAACAGTAGTAATCGAAAAAAATCAGGGTAACATTTGTAACCATAGTGAACCATTTAATTTGCAAATACAATGGAAGGAATTAATGAAAAAAGAGCAAAAGAGCAACTACTCTGGGACAAAAGAAAAAGGAAAAACAAAAAGGAAGAAGGAAAAAATAAAAATATAAGAAGAGAAGAAATCATAACATCGGAAGTGGAGAGATCTCATTTATTGACACCAGATGGAGCCCCTGTGGCGGTATGTGCACGTCCTCACGAGTGTGGCCTGAAGAGCACGGAAACTTTGACATCAATTCATCTGTGTTCACTGAGGAATTCGGTTGGTACTCCTGATGACAATGCAACAAGCGCTGAAAGGCCTCAAAAGCTACATAGTTTTGTGTGGGCAAGAGATGGTTTTCACGGAATTCTTTAGGATTGAGAACTTGTTTTTTAAACAGGTCTATTAAGTTTTCACCCAAGTTTTTGCATGGACATTTGAGTTGAGGTGATTTTAGTTTGTGGGAAATTTTTTTTTAGTCGTTTAGTATTGAGTGATATTATACATTTTTTGGTTGAAATTTGTTTCCTTGAGGGTTTTGAAGTAAATTTGTGTTATTTAAATAATTTCTTCTTTGCTTTCCATGTGATGTATATTAGGTGAATTGTATTATATAATCTGGTTGTGACTTTATGTTCTTGGTGTCTCTGTGTCCTGAACTATTTATTAGTGAAATAATTATCAGCTGTTTTGTGGTTTTATGATGTTAATTATAGTTCTAGGGAACTTTAGTTCGTGAGCATTCTGAAGGTTTGTTGGTGGAAAGTTTCCGGTGTTTTCGCAAAGTTGAAGATTTGATGAATTGAGTTCCATGATATTGTGTAATTACTTTTGTGTATTGTATGTCAAGTGTTGTGGATGAACATGCACCTCTCAGATTGCATAACATTACATGCAAGAAATATCTTCAAGCATTGTGGATACCAAGGGTAAGTGCCTTTACGAATTGAATATGTACACAATTTTGATATATTGGTTACTTAGTGCACGTTTTTTTTTTTTAACAACTATTAGCAAGGAGGATTATCTAGCAGCTAAAGTCAGTGATTTAGTAAATGAAAAGTATTATTCACTTAAAAAAAAATCTAAAAATGATGACAAATGAAAATCTGCTAGAAAAAACCTTATCTACTTTCTACATTAGAAAACACTAATCTTTTTGTCAAATCCTTTATTTTCTGTTTAAGTAATCTGAAACAAAATTTCATCACATCAAGGCTTTTATATAATAATGATAGTATAAAGCCAATTCACTTTAGTATTATGAAATAAAATATCACAATAAATATACAAGTAGGTAACTCTAACTCATTACTCCATTTCATGATAGCAACCTACAGTTCATTCTTAGAAACACATTATTTATATCATCATCATCATTGTCAACCATTATCAATCCACTGCTGGACAAAGGTCTCAATAAGTTTCCTCCACAATGGTCAGTCTTGTGCCAGCCTCCTCCATGTCACTCCCGCATACTTTCGAATTTCATCCACCCATCTCCCATGTGGTCTTCTTCTGGGTCTTTTCCTGTCCCTTGGGATCCAATCTAAAATTTCAGCTGTCCATTGATGGTCTGTCCTTCTGGCAGTATGTCCAGCCCATTGCCATTTCAGGGATTTAACTTTGATCATGATGTCTTCCACTCTTGACATTTTTCTGATCCACGAGTTCCTCTTCTTATCTCTCCTAGTTACACCAAGCATGCAGCTCTCCACATGTCTTTGAGTTGTCTGCAGCCTTTGTATGTCTCTTTTAGTTAAGGTACACGTCTCTGCACCATACGTAAGCACTGGAAGGATGCATTGATCAAACACTTTTCTTTTAAGACATAATGGCATATTGCTCTTGAAAATTTTGCTGTTTCTTCCAAAAGCTCAACAGGCAAGTTTTGTAAGGCAATTAATTTCTTCATCAATGTGACCCTCACTTGATATCTGCTGTCCAAGATAAACGTACGTGTCTGTTATCTCCAGCTTTTCTCCATCAATCGATAAATCTTCATTTCGTGTAAAAGCATTGAACATCACTTTTGTCTTCTGAAAGTTCATTTTTAATCCCACTTCTTTACTCTTGTCAGCAAGTTCCTGCATCATACTCTGCAGCTCTGATGGGGTAGTTGCAAAAATGACTATGTCATCAGCAAAACGAAGGTGGGTTAGATAATCTCCATTAATCTTTATCCCATTGTTTTCCCAGTTCAGTGATTGAAAGACATTTTCCAATGTGGCGTTAAAGAGCTTCGGAGATATGGTGTCACCTTGTCTCACTCCCTTTCCAATTTTTGTGTGTGTTGTATTTTCAAACAGCCGAATCTTTGCACTTGCATTTTCATAGATGTTATTAATAATATTAATGTATGCATCTTCAATACCACAGGATTTCAGAGCCATTGTAACTGCTGATGGTTTCACCGAATCAAAGTACGTGGATATGATCCATTGTGCTGTAGCCACTCCCGAATCCAGCTTGTTCTCTCGGTTGAGCCATGTCCAGTGTTACCTTCAAGCTGTGTGAAAGAACTTTAATGAAGATTTTATAAACCACTGATAGGAGGCTGATAGGTGTGTAGTTCCTGAGATCCTCAATGTCACCTTTTTTATGTAGCAGGATCATTGTAGCGTTTTTCGAATCCTCAGGAATCTTCCCTTCATTAAGGCATCGAGTGAAAATTTGGGCGAGTACTGTTTCAATTTCTCCACTTGCTTCTTGTATGATGTCTAGAGTAATTCCATCTTCTCCTGGAGCTTTTCCCCACTTCATGTTCTTGATTGCACGTGCAACTTCTGCTGGGAGGACTGGAAGAACTCTGGTACTGGTACCTTTCATGATGTCTGGAGTACATGTATAATCCCTTTCATATAATTTGGAGTAGAAATCTTTCACTCTTGTCAAAATTTCGCCTCTATTTCTTGTTACAGAACCATCTTCTTTTCTCAGTGCCATAATCTGTTTTCTTCCCTTACTGAGATGTCCCTTTGCTATCTTTAGGCTTTGGTTGTTTTCAATTGCTTTCCTCACTAGTTCACAGTTGAATTTCCTTACGTCTTCAGGGATACTTTTTCATACTGTTTTGCATAACTCTATATATTCCACTTTGGAAGTCACATCTTCTTTAGTTGTCCTCATCTCCCTTCTTTTTTGCATCAACATTTTGGTTTTTCCTGATAATTTGTTTACATGCAACTTGTTCTTAGACCCAGCTAATTTTGTTGCTGTTTCCATAAGAGCTTTGGTTACTTTTCTGTTAATTTCAGAAATATCAACTTCTTCCGATGTTAGGCCTTCTAAAGCAGAGAATCTGTTCTTCAGTTCCAACTTGAAGGTATTATTTTTTAAGGTTGGTTATGTCAATACATTTTGTTTGTCTTATGAGCTTGCCACGTTCGAGTTAAGTGTTGAGGTGCATCTTACATCTCACCAATCTATGGTCACTACCTGTGTTGAACTTGTTTAGCACACTGCAGTCATTATTTATATATTGAGAGTTAAATGAAAAAACTAAAAAAGGCCGCAGATGGCCTAGTGGTCAATGTTTATGACTACCAAAGAAAAACCTTAGGATCTATCCTAGGCAGGTATGAATGCTCGAACCACTAAATATCTGCCTTGTATTGGATGGGCATGTTAAGTCATGGACTCTGGGTACTGGCTTCCCCAGTTATAAATAAGGGCATCTTCTTTCCCTTTTCTACCATTCTTTCATTTCCATATGCCTTGCTGTAGGGCACTCTAGCTCAAATCTCCTAGCTTCCTACTTGTAAGGGTTGTTTAAGATCTGGAGTCAGACACTTCCTTCCTTAAGTCCTCTACATAAATCTCCATCTCAAAAAAATAAAAAATAAAAATAAAACACAATTCATGTTGTCATTAAAAATACTTACCATCTGCATTCAGTATGTGGCCTTGGAGGGGCAAAGGAGTTGCGTTCATTAACTTCAATGAACTCAAAGCCAGCTTTTTCTATAGCTTGTTCAATTCCGGCTGCCCATTCAGCTGCTTCACGTTCACTTCTGCATTTCAGAAGCAAGTGCCTACAGTACAAACTTGAGCATACAATCAAATTGACACACACAAATACACTGCATTTAACCATTACAACATTTATGTAAGACTCACATTAAATCTACATGCTGTACAATTATTCAAGAAATACGCAAGGGAGAATTTAGTAGGCTTAGAAATCCACTTGTGGAGACTTGGATGGTCATAATATAATAATCCGGCCTGTAAATGTATTATTACAGTCCCAAACATGAAGTATATATTGCATACATTTGGTTCACTCTATTTTTCATTCTGGGACACATACAAAAGGAGTTCAAAACTCCACATAAGGTTTGTCCTTCACTTTGCAAAAAACAAAACATGAGTTTAAGATATGTGAAGAAGAGATCATTGATTTTGAGAATAGTAACAGCACCATCTGCATGGATATATTACCCTCAAATACAGCAAGATCAAACACACAGACCTGTGCAAGTAAATACAGATTATGGTTGCCATTTTAAATGTCTCCAGAAGGGCGTTACTTTCCAATAGTCAGGAAGTCCTACAATCCTCTTAACAGCATGCTTCATTGTTTAGTGCATCTTAAAATGTTCAATGAAGATTTGAATATTAAGTGAATTTTTATAACAAAATGTCCTTAAACACAGTTGACAGGCTTTTAAAGTCATAGCTGCCTTAGGAGGATTTCACAGGACTGATGGGTTCCCAGAACAATCCCAAATATCTATGTATGAAAGTGTAATTATTCCTACTCACAGGAGTTGTTGCTGAAGAAATGCATTACTTTATTACTGGAGGGGAGGGGGAGGGGGCATGTTCTAATCATGTGAGGTACAAAGATATGTTACAAATCTGAAATGTGAAGCAAAATGTTTTTAGATGGAGACAAATAATCTGAGGTGGTTTGGCCATGTTGAATGAAAGAATGAGTGCTGAGAAGCTTACTGAGGGAATTTATTCAGCCCAAGGGGCAGGAAAGAAAGGTAGAGGAAAACTAATGAAACTACTGGAGGAACAGATTCAGACATGTCTTCACATGAAAAATATAATGAATATGAAGTACAAAAGGTCTTGTATGAGACATGTGATGGATATCAGTGAAGCTTAAGTTGTGTGATGAGATAGCTGCAAATGGAGACATTTATATATATTGTTGTGCCTTGGGCCGAGCAGGGCTATGACTTCCATTGCTGGCCACCAATTGTTGCACCTTTTGCCAAGCTACTAATTTATTTTTAATTCCACAATCATGAAACATAGGTTCTTGATGCAAAGACTGTAATTTATAGGCCACACTTAAACAATCAAAACTAATCACACCCATACACATAAATGTGTCCTGCAAATGCCCTGACTGCACGAAACATCAACATTTAATAGGCTATAAAACAAAATGGCACACATATGCATCACAATGAGTTGTCTTCTATTTTAAGCTTTGGGTCAGCTTTGACCGAAATTTGCACCTGTTAGAAAGTTTTTGTGTTCTTAAATCCACAGTTCAGTTCTTAACAATTTACCAGTTCAGTTCATTACAGAATGTTACTTGATCTGCTTATACATGCCTAACATTTCCTCAACTATTAGTTAGCATACCAAATGTACCAACAGTAAAAAAATGTTTTTACTTACATGGGGCTGGAGCGATGTAAATCCACTACCATTTGTTGCACATGTTGAATAACACTAATTGCTGTGCCTAACCTTTTATTTGCTGCACACTTGCCTTGAGCAGACTTGGTTTCGATGCTTTCACACGCACCTGCACACAACATCTGTTGACACACCCACGCACACCTCTTGGTTGCCGTCGCTTCGCTTCGTAAGAGGAGCTCGCCTCTTTAGTTGCATATGGGGAGGTGATGATTATGATGATGGTTCCGAACTGCTGTTTTTCGAGTTCCAAGCCTGAGTTCCGTTCTTGGCTTTGCCTCTCCTAGGAGCTAGAGGACTACCCATGTTAACTTGCCGACTTCTTAATTCTCTGCTGCTTCAACTTCTTTACGAGCCAACGAGTCGCAAACTTCCATTCGGCTCACAGCAGGGGAATTACTGCTTTCTCATGCGGATACATGCATTCCGCTTTCTTAACGGCAATCTTGTCTATCCAGATCCATCTAGTTGCTAACCTCCATGTTTCAAAATGCGGGAGATTTGCTGCTTCTTTTGCCAAATAATATAGCAGCCCAAAGACACCAGGCCTTTCACATCGGAGATCATACCATTATCGGAGATGCAACTATTTCTTTGTTCATATGCTATCTTTCAGCCTTCCATGCAACATATTGTGCCAAGAATAATCTTGGCAACAAGTGTCTTTACATAAACACTAATTCTCTGGGACACTCAATTAATCTACGAAAGTACGAAAAAGTATCACTGAAGACGTAAGGAAATTCAACTGTGAACTAGTGAGGAAAGCAATTGAAAACAACCAAAGCCTAAAGACAACAAAGGGACATCTCAGTAAGGGAAGAAAACAGATTATGGCACTGAGAAAAGAAGATGGTTCTGTAACAAAAAATAGAGGCGAAATTTTGACAAGAGTGAAAGATTTCTACTCCAAATTATATGAAAGGGATGATATATGCACTCCAGACATCATGGAAGATACCAGTACCAGAGTTCCTCCAGTCCTTCCAGCAGAAGTTGCACATGCAATCAAGAACATGAAGCGAGGAAAAGCTCCAGGAGAAGATGGAATTACTGTAGACATCATACAAGAAGCAAGTGGAGAAATCGAAACAGTACTCGCCCAAATTTTCACTCGATGCCTTAATGAAGGAAAGATTCCTGAGGATTGGAACACCGCTACAATGATCCTGCTACATAAGAAAGGTGACATTGAGGATCTCAGGAACTACAGACCTATCAGCCTCCTATCAGTGGTTTATAAAATCTTCACTAATGTTCTTTCACACCGCTTGAAGGTAACACTGGACATGGCTCAACCGAGAGAACAAGCTGGATTCAGGAGTGGCTACAGCACAATAGATCATATCCACGTATTGAGAGAACTAATTGAAAGAGCGAGGGAATATGAACTTCCATTGTGCATGGCTTTTATCGATTATGAAAAAGCCTTTGATTCGGTGAAACCATCAGCAGTTACAATGGCTTTGAAATCCTGCGGTATTGAAGATGCATACATTAATATTATTAATAACATCTATGAAAATGCAAGTGCAAAGATTCGGCTGTTTGAAAATACAACACACATAAAAATTGGAAAGGGAGTGAGACAAGGTGACACCATATCTCCAAAGCTCTTTAACGCCACATTGGAAAATGTCTTTCAATCACTGAACTGGGAAAACAAAGGGATAAAGATTAATGGAGATTATCTAACCCACCTTCGTTTTGCTGATGACATAGTCATTTTTGCAACTACCCCATCAGAGCTGCAGAGTATGATGCAAGAACTTGCTGACAAGAGTAAAGAAGTGGGATTAAAAATGAACTTTCAGAAGACAAAAGTGATGTTCAATGCTTTTACACGAAATGAAGATTTATCGATTGATGGAGAAAAGCTGGAGATAACAGACACGTACATTTATCTTGGACAGCAGATATCAAGTGAGGGTCACATTGATGAAGAAATTAATCGCCGTACAAAACTTGCCTGGAGAGCTTTTGGAAGAAACAGCATAATTTTCAAGAGCAATATGCCATTATGTCTTGAAAGAAAAGTGTTTGATCAATGCATCCTTCCAGTGCTTACGTATGGTGCAAAGACGTGGACCTTAACTAAAAGAGACATACAAAGGCTGCAGACAACTCAAAGTAGCATGGAGAGGTGCATGCTTGGTGTAACCAGGAGATATAAGAAGAGGAACTCGTGGATCCGAAAAATGACGAGTGGAAGACATGATGATCAGAGTTAAATCTCTGAAATGGCAATGGGCTGGGCATACTGCCAGAAGGACAGACCATCGATGGACAGCCGAAATTTTAGATTGGATTCCAAGGGACAGGAAAAGACCCAGAAGAAGACCACATGGGAGATGGGTGGATGAAATTCGAAAGTATGCGGGAGTGACATGGAAGAGACTGGCAGAAGACAGACCGTTGTGGAGGAAACTTGGGGAGACCTTTGTCCAGCAGTGGATTGATAATGGATGACAATGATGATGATGATATATATAAAAGTGAAAGTTTGTATGTTTGTTCCGCATACGTTCCTAAACGGTTTGATGGATTTGCACCAAAATTGGCATACATACTCTTTATCACCCAGATTAAAATACAGGAGGGACTATTTTTAGAAATTCCATCCCTAAGGGGGTCAAATGTGTTTTTACGGGGCCCTCTATAGACTGGGTGCAAGTTGGCTGCTGCAGTATTACTCCGCGTGTCAGAGCAACGGTCGTGAGGTGACACCTCACTCCTCGCAAGCTACCGTGGTTCACGCATATGGGGAAGAGTCCAATTTTTGAAAACACAATGCACTGTTGGAACATGTTGTCATAAGTATTTTTTTGTTTATGTTACCATGGCATTTTCTTTGTAAGGATTAGGTTTCATTAGACTCCTAACAATTGGCGCAAGTGTCTCAAATATGGGTGCAGCTACAGGTTCCCACCAATAGGCGTGGTCCTCTGAAATAGCATCAAGGCTAAGTTGAAGTTAAAACAGACAGTCTTCTTCATACATAAAATTTAAATACAAGATTAGTATTGGTATTAGTATAGATAAAAGAAATAGCCTATGTCCATCGGAAAGAAGTAAGCTTCCCAACGGTGAAAGAATTATCCGAATGGGTTTAGTTTTCGAGATTAGTAAAAAAAATTCTGTATATTATCATGAACTGCTTTCTTTCACGTTGGGTGTGATCAGGTTGTATATAAACAAAGCGGAACGATACATGGGAAATTGGAAACTACTTGAAAGATGTTATTCGGTAGTACAGCCAAAAATAATTTAAAAATAATAAATAATAATAATAAATAAACAAAATAGGCTATGTCCTCCAGAAAGCTTCCCAACGGTGAAAGAATTATCCCAATCGGTTTAGTTTTCGAGATTAGTAAAATTCCGTATATTGTCGTAAACTACTTTTTCTTTCACGTTGGGTGTGATCAGGTTGTATATCTACACTTTAGAAAGCTGAATGCAGAGTGCAGGAAGTGCATTATTGTGCATGTTTGCTATTTCGAGTTTTTAGGGCTCAGGACGGCCATTATAAATTGTGATTTTTTTAATAAAATTTTCATCAAGTGTGGTGAAATGCTTTAAAAAAAAAAAAAAAATGCAAACCCATCAAACAACTTCAGCCGAAAGCAAAGAAAGTAAAATTACCAGGGATCATAGCATACTTCTGGAAAATTTTAGGTAGGAATTTTAGGAATTTTTAGAAAAATTTTAGGAAAATTTTAGGAGTGTATTTCAATAAAAACTAGATGTATATTTGTATACATCTAGTAAAACAACTTTGTATACATTGTAAAGAGTTTGCTTCACACCCTTCAACCATATATACTGATAGACTGCGCATGACATCAAAATTTCTGGCTCCAACATAAAATCACATGACAACAGTCAAAAAGATGGGTTACACCTGCTGTGCTTATGGTTGCTCTGAGCGATATAGTAAAGAAAGTTCTATGATTTTTCATGGGTAAGAAACGAATTAAATACCTAAGTCCATAAAGTTCAATTACTTAACCAGAAACTTGCAGCTATTGATATAAAAATATAGTAACTTAAGAAAAAAAAATGGAATGCATGTTCCAAATTCTTCGCAAATGTTCATCACATTATAAATCACAAAATGTAAACAACCCGATCATGCATGTATATAGCTCATAAGTAAACTTACCTGAAGAGTTTTCATTATATATGAGGCGCATTCACATAATACACCGAAAACACTGAAGTTCTGCAGCGTAAATTAGTAATCATAACAGCATTTTTACACGAAATTTGGAGTCTGATGATGACGTGCCCAATGTTTGAGCCATGGCGGCTTTGATGCAGCTATTGCCAATGTGCAGTCCATTAGTATATATGAGTCGAAGTTAACACCCAAATTTTTTGCATAACGTCTAATGTCTAAAGTTTAAGTATGATTTACTTCTAATGTTCAGTTCTCATCTTTTCACGTGTTATTATCATATTCAAGTATATTTACCACATTCAAGTTTCACTTTGAACATTAATATGCTGTTAAACCAGAAGCAATTCACGATTTTCACAGTAAAGTTTTCAGGTTTCACATTAAATTATAATATCCTAAAAAGGTAATTGAAAACCAAGAACTATGTACAATTGTTCACTGAATTACTTTTTTCATATTATTGTTTTAACCTCTTCCTGATTAGCCTATCTTTTTCTGCTTCTACCACAACTAATTTACTTTCAGTTTTCTTTATTTCAGCTGAACCTTGTATGATCAAGTTAGAGGCAACTGCTATTTCAACAGTATTTTGTTTTTCTACAGCTTTTCTCATTCTTTCTGTTCCCTCTTGAATTATTGCTAGGGAGGCTTCTTTGTCGTTTTTAAGTCTATTTATTTCTGCATCATTTTCTTTTATTTTGTCATCAAACTCAGCTTTTCTTTTTTCTCTAGCTGCTTTTCCTTATTTTCCCTCTCTTTCTGCTTCCTTTCTTTTACCTTTTTTGATTCTTCTTCCTTCAGCTTATCAACATACTCTTTATAAAATTTATGTGAATCACAAACACTATTTAACAAATTTCTTGTTATGGGAACTTTACTTACACATCCATAGTGTTTAATGGCCCCTTTAACTATTCTTAATGATGTTATAGTTGAGTCTTTTAAGTTAGCCTTGTCCTTCCTTAACAGAGCAGTGTTAACCGAAAATCCCTTTCTGCATCAGCATTACCATGAGGTAAAACTAAAATTGACTTTATGAGTTTAGCAAGATTTGAGTATTTTTCTTTTCCGCTAGAGTCTTTAATACTAAATATATTACGCCAGTAATGATCAATCCGCACTGGAATATGCCCTTCCTCTGAAAATTTCACTAGTTCATCTAGAGTTGGCTTATCGCAATTTAAAAGTTTCCACTCTTCTCTTACTCTATCAATTTGTTCCTCAGAAAGATGCAAAACACTTGAAATTCTGGTTATTTCCGAAAGTCCTTCAGTGACTGAAAGTTGAGTTGACTCTTTCTTTGGTTCTTTTACCTTTAAAACTTCTATGTCTCTTAGCTTTTGATTGCAGAATGGCAAATTTGACTTTAAATATTTTGTGGTTGCAATTAGTGATGATCTTACATCTAAGAGAAATAATTTCTGCCTGGTCTCCTGAACATTCCTGAGGAGATTTTTTTGTCTTCATACCAACTTCTAACTCCCCTAGTTTTTTCCATGAATTTTTGTTTTCAAAATCTACATTCTTTAGGTCTTCTCCAAATTTCCCTGCTATAACATCATCTTGGATAAACTGAGCCATAACATTCCTCATTAAAGTATTTAAATCAGAATATAACTGGTGTATTTTTGGTTCTTCACTCTGATAACATAATGAAAACTTTTCAAAATTTTGGTGTGAAAATGAAATTAATGCTAAATAGCAAGGAGTAAGCTCATTTTTCAGGAAACAGTGAATTCTTTTATACCTTGCCGAATTGCGCAGTTGTTTTTCAAATATTTTTTGAGATGGCAAGAAGTTTAAAAAATATTCTGTAATATTTAGCCATTGATCCAAGAGCCTCTGGGCTACAGAACCAACGGTTAACCATCTGTTGCTGACATGACGCAAAAGAAATTTGGCAGTGACCAATGTTATATCCTCGACAGATTTATAATCCTCTCGTCTTGCAGCACTACTCTTTAAAAAGTAATGCATATCAGTAGCAAATTCGTCAAAATCTATATTTAAGCTTGTCAAAAAAATTTTAAATGCATTACTAACAACATGCAGGTTGCAAAAACCTAGTTCCAAAGATTTCTGGCCTGTTTCTTGTTTTACAACTTCATTGAATTTGCGTAAAAAGCACTTATTTACATTTGGGCTGTCCATGGATACACAAATAATTCTGTTCAACGAAATATTGAAGGATGATAACACATCAAGAATTTCTTTTAGCAAAATATCTGCTGTTGCATGACCCAGAAAAACTCTTGTTAGGTATCGGCAAGAAACTGAATTTATTTCTGAAGACCAGTACCTGAGATACACATCCAACTGCCGTTTCACTTGTGTATTTGTAGTTTCATCAAATGCTATAGTAACCTTTCCTGGGCTACTAGATGCAATGTCTTTTTCAAATCCTCTTCAAAATATTTTGACAATCCATGTGATATCACATAAGCAACTTTTTCTTTAAGTTGCATTTTGGCTGCAATAGCAGAATCAGGAAACATTTCTTTGAAAAGTTCAACTGTTTCAGTGCATGAAACAAAAGACATATTGTCCTTAGCAACTTTCATGGCCCATAATGCTTCGGCTTTAGCCAACTGTAAATCATGACTCAGTACTTCACTAATATTTGTTTTGGGCTGAAGATACCGTCCTCCAAAGGCTTTCAGGATGGACTTATTTTGAAATTTACTTTGAAATTTCTGCAAATGTTTTTTCCTTTATGATGCGCTTTTACTTGTGAAAAGCCACTATTAGAAATGTTGAAAATTTCTGAACACAATATACACTTAGCAGAAAATATTGTTTCAGTTGCAGAACACCATTCTTTCAACTTCACTCCGTCCAATTCTTTGGCGAGCCACGCATCTTGAAATTTCGTTTTGGATTTAGGCATCTTAAACACTTGTATTACTAACCAGAAAATGAAAGGGAAGTACAAAAACACGTTCCAATATTGCAAAACCAGACAACTTCCCGAAATTTGGCTGCGAGGATGCCAGAAGATATGAAAAAAAAAAAAAAAAAAAGCAGGTCACCACTAGAGAACTGAACCTGCACACAGCACAGAGAACACCATAAAAGACGTAAAACCAGAAACTATCATACGCATCTCACGCAAGTTCAGTCAAAGCGAGTCGGAGCCGAGATATATTGCGCATCGAAGGTCGCTGTCGCCACGCATGATCGAAGGTCAATGATCACGTGCTCTACTGCCTGCCAAGATAATACTCAGCTACCATCCCATCGTCATTACCGGAGGTTACGGAAGGAGACCACATGTTTCCTCTTTGCTTCCACCCACCTGCGGTTTACAATAACAAAACATCAGCAGAAAGAGGAGGTTCCACAAGGCATGTACAAAAATAAAGTACGATCTTCTGCGTGCCACGGAGTTCGTCTGCAAAGCGCAAACCAGGGGTGAAAATGACCCCTCCCCTTTTCCCTTAGATCTCTTGTTACTCTCGAAAACTGTTCGAAGGCAAAAAAATGGAACGCCCGCCCGAAGCAAGTGCATCTCGATAGCGTCATTTTCCCCTCCCTTCAGCAGCACAGCATATAGGCTGTGTTTCTACAATAACAGGTCTTTTACCTTACCGTAATGGTAAATTTATTGGCGTTAATAACGGTTGTGTTTTTAATAAAAATAAGCTTACGAAAATTTTAGGATGAATAGCAAATTTTAGGTCTAATTTTAGGAATTTAAGGAGGGTCACAAAATATTAGGAATTTTAGGAATTTTAGGAGGAATGCGATCCCTGAATTACTTCAAGAGAGTGAGACAACCAAACAACGTGATCGAAGACTTATGGATCAGTGGTAAAGAGCCAGTGTATCTAGGGTGGCAGAGACCTTGGAACAGCGTGAGGCCCAACTTGAGCGTTGTTCATCATGGTAGGATTTTTTTATAGTGTGATTTACATTGTTACTTGAAACCAAACTTTATGTCTATCCCGGGCAACGTCGGGTATCTCCCCTAGTACAAATATAACACAGACAATGTATGAGATTACACCACGCTTCCAAACATCACATGGATTACGAGGCCATGACTATTGATAACAACGCACAAACTCCACCCCTCCCTTAAAAAAAAAAAATTGTTTATGGGGAGCTTTGCTGTCAAACATTTTCTATGATTTTAATGGTTTCAATACAACTGTGAAGGAATTTAGCAGAAATGGAAAAGCAAGCACTCAAAACTGACATTGAATACGAGGAGAATGATGATGTTCAGGAAGATACTGCTTCATAGAGGGAATAAGGTGGGGGGGGGGGAGATAAGTGAACAACTCTTGACAAGAAATAAAGGAAAATGATTATAAGAATGTTAAGTGCTATAGAACTCCTGGAGGAAATTCATGAAAAAATGGAAAGATCTTCCACTTCTGGGTAGAAATGAAGTGAAAATAAACTGGATACAATGTGGAAATGAAGAACATTAATATACGCTTAGAAAGATGCAATCCGTTTATTTTGCGCAAGAGGCGACAGAAACACTTAAAACAAAGTGTGCTAGCTTTTGTCACCACGGGTGACTTCTTCAGGCTAATGGACAGAAGACTAAAGCTGAAATTCTAAATAGAATAACATGCAATAAATAAATAAAGGCAACTTGATCACGCTAGTTACGTTAAATGAAAAAGTTTTACAAGAGCTCCCAACTTACGAACTTTCTTGTAAAAGTTTTTCATTTAACGTAACTAGCGTGATCAAGTTACCTTCATTTGTTAATATTGTTATGTGTTTTGCCCATCATCGTCAAACAATAAATACTTTAAACATACAAAACACAACGTTAATTAGTGTGATCACGCATGCTGCACGCTTTTTTAAACTATGTAAAGGGTGTGTGGGATGGAGCAAAGCATGCCAGTCACAAGGTAAGTTCGTTGAGAGGTCCTCATTACATGCGTTTGGCTTAGTCAGAATTTCTACAGTCTCTCTTATTGCTGTAGCTTTCTGGTTGGTGTATGGTGCTAACTTTTGAGGTTGTCCCAATGTGGGATCGCTGACAACTGCTACAACAGCTTTTTTTGTTATTCGCCACAATAGTAAAATCTACCACCAAACCAAAGGCTATCAGCTGTGCTAGCAGAAGCAGTAATCCGTCAGCTTGAAAACAAAATATGCAGTGCTAGCTACCCGACTCTCTACATCTGGCTCAGGTAGCAGATGATGTTTTCATTATTTGGACGTTCCCCAGAGATGAATTGGACACTTTTCTGGAACGTAACAACATGCACCAGGAACTTAAATTCAAGATGGAATGTGAAGAAAACAACACGATTCGCTTCCTGGACACTCTTATAACCAAGAATCCACTCACTAGCCTGCAGTTGAAAGTGCACTACAAAGCATTCTACGTCCCTAATATCATTCTCCCATCCTCAAGCTGCCCCATCTCCAGAAAGAATGCCCTCATCCACCACAGGACCAAACGAGTGCTCACGCACTACTCAAACACCACACACCAGCTGGAAGAAATCAATTTGCTCTGAGCCCTAACCCGGGTAGCTGGCTACAATAGCAATATGATTGAGACAGATCCAAAGTCACGAACCCAAGTAACCGCAACAGGGAGCCAAAACCTTGCTATATTGGGACTTCTCCATATCTTCCAGGCTTCACCTACTACTTGAAATATGCTTTAAAGAAACATGGACTTGACAGAGGAATTAAGAACCCCTAGACCACTCAGATCGCGAGTAACCTCCAAGGAACTGGGGAAGACCTCCCTAGATGATGTGGGTGTATACTCGATCTTCCTAGACTACCCTGATGGAGCGCAAAGGGTATATATAGAAATGACCAAAAGGTCATTTTAACTCTGGATCTCCGAGCACAAGCGAGATGTCAAAACTAGGTAGACTCTCTACAACCTTAGCAAGAGAAATCCAGCTCCGGTCGGCAATTTAACATTGGGACAACCTCAAAAAGTTGGCACCATACACCAACCAGAAAGCTACAGCAATAAGAGAGACAGTAGAAATTTTGACGAAGCCGAACGCATGTAACGAGGACCTCTCAACAGACTTACCTCGTGCCTGGCATGCTTTACTCCATTCCACACGCCCTTTACATTGTCTTAAATAAGAGTGCAGCATGCATGATCACACTAATTAACGTTGTGTTTTGTATGTTTAAATTGTTTATTGTTTGTTATTCTATTTAGAATTTAAGCTTTAGTCTGCTGTCTACTAGCTTTAGTGATGCTAACAAATTTTAAATTGCACACAGGTTCTCTAACAGTGAACATGAAAATGAAAAGGTGAGTACAAAGAAAGCCCTTGGTGTGTCTAAAATACTTTGCTCTCAAAAGTAATGTGGATATAAGAAAAATTATTAGTTATTAGTTTTTAAAAAAATTTCCACAATTTTTGAGAGCAAAGTATGGTATCATCATCATCATCATCATCATTGTCAACCATTATCAATCCACTGCTGGACGAAGGTCTCCCCAAGTTTCCTCCACAACGGTCTGTCTTGTGCCAGTCTCCTCCATGTCACTCCCGCATATTTACGAATTTCATCCACCCATCTCCCATGTGGTCTTTTTCTGGGTCTTTTCCTGTCCCTTGGAATCCAATCTAAAATTTCGGCTGTCCATCTATGGTCTGTCCTTCTGGCAGTATGTCCAGCCCATTGCCATTTCAGGGATTTAACTCTGATCATGATGTCTTCCACTCTTGTCATTTTTCGGATCCACGAGTTCCTCTTCTTATCTCTCCTGGTTATACCAAGCATGCACCTCTCCATGCTTCTTTGAGTTGTCTGCAGCCTTTGTATGTCTCTTTTAGTTAAGGTCCACGTCTCTGCACCATACGTAAGCACTGGAAGGATGCATTGATCAAACACTTTTCTTTTAAGACATAATGGCATATTGCTCTTGAAAATTATGCTGTTTCTTCCAAAAGCTCTCCAGGCAAGTTTTGTACGCCGATTAATTTCTTCATCAATGTGACCCTCACTTGATATCTGCTGTCCAAGATAAACATATGTATCTGTTATCTCCAGTTTTTCTCCATCAATCGATAAATCTTCATTTCTTGTAAAAGCATTGAACATCACTTTTGTCTTCTGAAAGTTCATTTTTAATCCCACTTCTTTACTCTTGTCAGCAAGTTCCTGGATCATACTCTGCAGCTCTGATGGGGTAGTTGCAAAAATGACTACGTCATCAGCAAAACGAAGGTGGGTTAGATAATCTCCATTAATCTTTATCCCTTTGTTTTCCCAGTTCAGTGATTGAAAGACATTTTCCAATGTGGCATTAAAGAGCTTCGGAGATATGGTGTCACCTTGTCTCACTCCCTTTCCAATTTTTATGTGTGTTGTATTTTCAAACAGCCGAATCTTTGCACTTGCATTTTCATAGATGTTATTAATGTTATTAATAAAGTATGGTATATACTTGTGTATAAGCCAAAAGCTGGAGACTTAAATCTCCAGCTGCCGGAGACTTAAATCTTGGCCCTCAGTCTCTGGCAGCTGGAATGTACCTGGCCAAGGCAGCGGCCAGTGCGACATGAAGGCAGAGGGTGCTAAGAATCCCCGGAGGACCGGACTAGGCTGCCATCTGATGCTGACCTTGGCTACTTACAATGGACGCTCCCTATCTTCTGATTCAAGGCTTCTTGAATTGGAAGAGGAACTACAAAGGATCAAGTGGGACATCGTGGGGCTAAGTGAGGTAAGGAGAAAAGGAGAAGATCTCATCGAACTGAAAAGTGGACATCTCTTCTACTATCGTGGGACAGATACTGGCAGAACTAGTGGTGTTGGATTTATAATAAACAAGAAACTGAAGGATAAAGTTGTAGAAGTTGAAAGTTCCTCTGACAGAGCTGCACGACTTGTTATCCAAATCTCGAAAAGATACCAGGCTCAGATTATTCAAACTTATGCACCCACCACAAGTCATCCTGAAGAAGAAATTGAAGAATTTTATGAGGAAATTTGTCATCTAAATAATAAAGGTAAAGCAGCACTTGAAGATAATTATGGGAGATTTCAATGCAAAAATAGAGACAACGGCAACAGAATGAAACTTCAGTAGGTAAATTCGGTCATGGCAACAGAAACCAGCGTGGAAATACTCTCGTTGAGTTTGCTGAGGCAGAAGGGTTTTCATCTTGAACTCCTTCTTCAAGAAAAAGCCACACAGGAAATGGACATGGAGACATCCAAATGGGACGACAAGTGAAATTGATTTTATTATGTGTAACAAAAAATTCGTCCTAGAAGACTGCAGTGTGCTAAACAAGTTCAACACAGGTAGTGACCATAGATTGGTGAGATGTAAGATGCACCTCAACACTAAACTTGAACGTGGCAAGCTCATAAGACAAACAAAATCTATTGACATAACCAACCTTAAAAAACACCATAATACCTTCAAGTTAGAACTGAAGAACAGGTTCTCTGCTTTAGAAAGCCTAACATCGGAAGAAGTGGACATCTCTGAAGTTAACAGAAAAGTAACCAAAGCTCTTATGGAAACAGCAACAAAATTAGCTGGGTCTAAGAACAAGTTGCATGTGAACAAATTATCAGGAAAAACCAAAATGTTGATGCAAAAGAAGAGAGATGAGGACAACTAAAGAAGATGTGACTTCCAAAGTGGAATATATAGAGCTATGCAAGACAGTAAGAAAAAGTATCACTGAAGACGTAAGGAAATTCAACTGTGAACTAGTGAGGAAAGCAATTGAAAACAACCAAAGCCTAAAGATAGCAAAGGGACATCTCAGTAAAGGAAGAAAACAGATTATGGCACTGAGAAAAGAAGATGCTTCTGTAACAAGAAATAGAGGCGAAATTTTGACAAGAGTGAAAGATTTCTACTCCAAATTATATGAAAGGGATGATGCATGCACTCAGACATCATGAAAGATACCAGTACCAGAGTTCCTCCAGTCCTTCCAGCAGAAGTTGCACATGCAATCAAGAACATGAAGCGAGGAAAAGCTCCAGGAGAAGATGGAATTACTGTAGACATCATACAAGAAGCAAGTGGAGAAATCGAAACAGTACTCGCCCAAATTTTCACTCGATGCCTTAATGAAGGAAAGATTCCTGAGGATTGGAACACTGCTACAATGATCCTGCTACATAAGAAAGGTGACATTGAGGATCTTGGAAACTACAGACCTATCAGCCTCCTATCAGTAGTTTATAAAATCTTCACAAAAGTTCTTTCACACCGCTTGAAGGTAACACTGGACATGGCTCAACCGAGAGAACAAGCTGGATTCAGGAGTGGCTACAGCACAATAGATCATATCCACGTGCTGAGAGAACTAATTGAAAGAAGCGAGGGAACATGAGCTTCCATTGTGCATGGCTTTTATCGATTATGAAAAAGCCTTTGATTCGGTGAAACCATCAGCAGTTACAATGGCTCTGAAAACCTGCGGTATTGAAGATGCATACATTAATATTATTAATAACATCTATGAAAATGCAAGTGCAAAGATTAGGCTGTTTGAAAATACAACACACGTAAAAATTGGAAAGGGAGTGAGACAAGGTGACACCATATCTCCGAAGCTCTTTAATGCCACATTAGAGGGTGTTTTTCAGTCGCTGAGCTGGGAAAACAAGGGGATAAAGATTAATGGAGATTATCTAACCCACCTTCGTTTTGCTGATGACGTAGTCATTTTTGCAACTACCCCATCAGAGCTGCAGAGTATGATCCAGGAACTTGCTGACAAGAGTAAAGAAGTGGGATTAAAAATGAACTTTCAGAAGACAAAAGTTATGTTCAATGCTTTTACAAGAAATGAAGATTTATCGATTGATGGAGAAAAAGCTGGAGATAACAGACACATACGTTTATCTTGGACAGCAGATATCAAGTGAGGTCACATTGATGAAGAAATTAATCGGCGTACAAAACTTGCCTGGAGAGCTTTTGGAAGAAACAGCATTATTTTCAAGAGCAATATGCCATTAAGTCTTAAAAGAAAAGTGTTTGATCAATGCATCCTTCCAGTGCTTACGTATGGTGCAGAGACGTTGACCTTAACTAAAAGAGACATACAAAGGCTGCAGACAACTCAAAGAGGCATGGAGAGGTGCATGCTTGGTGTAACCAGGAGAGATAAGAAGAGGAACTCGTGGATCCGAAAAATGACAAGAGTGGAAGACATCATGATCAGAGTTAAATCCCTGAAATGGCAATGGGCTGGACATACTGCCAGAAGGACAGATCATCGATGGACAGCCGAAATTTTAGATTAGATTCAAGGGACAGGAAAAGACCCAGAAGAAGACCACATGGGAGATGGGTGGGTGAAATTCGAAAGTATGCGGGAGTGACATGGAAGAGACTGGCAGAAGACAGACCGTTGTGGAGGAAACTTGGGGAGACCTTCGTCCAGCAGTGGATTGATAATGGTTGACAATGATGATGATGATGAAGCCAAAAGTTATTGGAAGAAATCCTTCTTTCAAAGTAGAGGAAGGTTGGCTTATATGTGGGTCAGTAAAAAATACAGCTGGACTTTTGAAGTGTTACATGAATTCTTTGGTAAAATTTGCCAATGGGTTTGTTTACATTTTATACCGCGGTAGGGCGTATCGATTTTTCTTACTTTCTTTTTCAAAAAATGAGGGGGTAAAAAAGTTGTGTTTTGGTTAGCAATTAACAATGGTATTTACAATAACTGGCAATTACATTGTTTTGCTTGGTAAATAGCTACTTCAAATTCGTGATATTTTCACGTTTCATGTAAAATTCGCAGCAAACTGTCTTCTCACAAGAAGTTCCTTCTTATCATTATTTCTGTCTGTACTTCTGCTCGAAGGTTAAGAATATACTGATATTATACTATAACATCTGTAAAATTTTTTATTCCACTCGTAAAAGTTTTTTACGAGTGGCATAAAAAATGTCACTATCATACAATTACTGACATTTTCTTGTTTATCTTTTTTCAGGCACGAATAGTTTCTTCCACTTGCAAAATCTGAAAATTCGGAACCATGGCTAGTAAAAGGAAGACAAGACTGGCAACTTCCACTCACATGAGTAACTTCATTGGAAGTGGTCGAGAAATGCTGCCTTCGGAACTCCCAACTGTGCGTGATGTTGTAAGATATGGGCTTCTACTAAGAGAGCAGAGTGGAGAGAATGTCAGAAATTACCCAGCAGCCACTCTTGCAATGGATATTTTTCCAAAACTGCGTGAAAAGTGGGAGCTAGCAAACAGTTGTTTTGTGGTGCCAATTTTAAATTCGAGAGTCACAGTCCTGAAGAAGATACAAGAAAACTGGTAAAAAGCAAAAAACATATCACTTGGCAGAGGAAAACTGGAAGTGAAAGAGGCTTTCATAGCTACGTTAGACAAGCTCTTTGACATTCTCAATTGCAAGTGTGAGATTAAGCTATGTTCAGAATTTGAGGGTCCATGTCCAGGTGGTGCTGACTGTAAACATGAAGTGCACATCTCCTGCTCTTGTTCTAAGGATATGAGAATCCCTGTCAAAGAACTAGTGTTTATTAAGAGTCAAAGAGAGAAGCTTGGATCTGTTGGGCAGCTTCAAATTGGATTACCAGATCTACCTGAGCACAGAAGACAAATTAAAAAGCAGAAGAGGCAAGAAGATGAATTAAGAAGAACTTCTGAATATAAGCAGAAAAGGAAGGAAGAGTTAACATTACAACCAAATGAAGTTCTTTGCTCCGACGAAGATGAAGAGCCAACTGATGTTAGGGTTGAAGAATCTGAAGATCCTTTGCAGATTCCATTTCATGATTCTGATGTACCTTCTACTTCAAGTACAAGTCATTATAATACATTACAATTGCGCAATGTTGCATTGCAAAGTATGAGGTATGGTGTCGGTCTACGTGCTACAGCTGCATTTTTGGATGCTGGATTAATTACTGAAGGAGACAGGAGACTGGTGGTTGATCACAATAAAGTAAAAAGGGCACAAGTAAAAGCCATGCAATAACTTGATGAAGAATTTCATGCTCGATGCCGGATAGGCAATATTGAACGTATCTTCTTTGATGGACGCAAAGATTCCACTAAAGTTCTGTTACAAGCAGATAACTCAAGTCATCAGTTTCCAAGTATTGTGAAAGAAGAGCATTACACTGTTTGCAGTGAGCCAGGTGGCAGGTATCTTTGCCATTTTATTCCAGAGAAAGACTTAACAAAAAGGAAACCTGCTGAAGTTATTGCTAACCATCTTGTGGATTTCTTAAAGAAAAACAGCATTGATAAAAGTTTGCAGGCTATTGGTGGTGACTCAATGAATGTTAACACTGGTTGGGAAGGAGGAGTCATGCATTGGGTTGAGGCAAAGCTGAATCGTAAACTAATCTGGTTGGTTTGCGCTCTTCATACTGAGCTACCTTTGCGGCACTTGATCACAGAGTTGGATGGAAAAACGTTGTCTAACAACAAGTGGAGTGGTAAGATTGGCAACATGCTTGATACTGCAACAGAACTTGAAATCAATCCCTCATTTGTCAGAATATCATTTCCAGAGCCTTTGGTTCCATTGGGTGACACTGTTGTCAAAGATCTCTCTACAGATCAGGCTTATAGTTACAGGATAACTCAGGCCATAAGGACAGGTGTACTTCCAACTGATCTGGCATTATTAGAAATTGGTCCTGTAAGCCACTCTCGGTGGTTAACAACTGCAAATAGGATTTGTCGCATATGGGTTTCTAAACATGGCCTTAAAGGCAACAACTTGAAGACGTTACAACTGTTTGTGGAATACATTGTTGGCGTTTACTATCCCTGCTGGTTTACAATCAAATCAAAATTCTCTTGGGTGGAAGGACCTTGCCACATTCTTTATCAATTGAAGCTCTTAAAATCTCAGAAGAAGGCAGTAGCAGATATTGTTTTGCCCACAATCCAACGTTCATCGTGGTTCGCATTTAGTGAAATGGTGTTTCAGACACTTTTATGCTTGGAAGACCAAGAAGAAAGGAAAGCAGGGGTCCAGAAGATAATTGAATTAAGGAATGAAGATGATGATACACCAGGAGAACTATCTGTTTGGCCTAGGATAACACCTGCAGTAAATCCAAATGCAACTTACCTTTTGGAACTGATAGACTGGTCTGCAAAAGTATATGAACCTCCACTTACTTGTAAACTCAAAATATCAGAAATAAGAAAGTTTGTTGAAGAGCCAATGCAAGTTCCAAAGTGGCCATGTCATGGACAGTCCATTGAGAGGTGTCTGAAACAAGTAACAGAGGCTTCTGGCAAAGTGTATACTCATGAGAAACAAGAAGGATTCATTAGAGGCCAGGAAGCAAGCAGAAGAATGATGTCTAGGAATGAATCAAAGCAAGATTTGATGAATATTGTTGGTTGAAGCTTTTCACATTTTTTACAATGTGTTTTCAGTGTTTCATAATAGAGACCAAATATAAATAAAATTGTTTGAGTTCATTAAACCACTTTTGAGCAAATTTTGTTGGAGTTTATAATAAATTATCCCCTTTTTTCAGAAATTTCAATATAAATTATAATCAAGCGCAAACTTACCAAGCTAAATGTTTATGAGTCAGGAAAAACTTTTTAAATTAGGACAATACACATCCAAAGACACATTTTTGGACCCCCTCATTCACAAAAATCACGAATTTTTATTTTTGCCCTCCAAATCGACACGCCCTAATACCACGGCTCTTTGCAATAGTTTTCTGACCAGTTATACCTTTAGCATTGCCCCCTCCCCCACACTTTTGAAGGGGGGAGGGCACAGCTATGGATAATATTGGGTAGGCATGGTTCTGCTCTCAAGACATCATGAAGAAATGGCACTCCTTTCATCAGCCAATGAGTACATGAAATGCAAAAGGAGACACTGACTTCACACAAAGAAGAAAATTATGATTGCAGAGATTTTTTATATTCTACCCCATGTATTTTATTTACTTGTGTTCAATGAGAGAGACACACACACACACACACACACTTGAGTCACATTATTGTGACCACCTCCTACTTTTGACGTCAACAACGCGTAGCCAATGAAAGCAGGCATGTGTCGTGAGCTGGCTCGGAGGGTATACAAGGTGTGCTGTAGGCATTCTGAAAACATATCACTCGTTGCTGTGATAGATAAAAGGAGCAATTTATCAGATTTGCAAAAAGGGATGATTATCGGCTTTTGGGCCAAGAGTGGCAGTATTTCTGAAACAGCGCAGTTTGTGAACTGTTCGCGTGCTGCTGTGGTTAAAGTGTATCATGATTGGAGAAATAGCACCATTGTGAATAAGCCACATAGAAACTGTGGAGCACCACGTGCCATTGATGCAAGAGGTGAACGTCAGCATTAAAGGTGCGTGAGGGCCGATTGACAAGCTACAGTGGAGCAACTCACTGGTCGAATGAACCAGGGAGCTACCGGAAGTGTGTCTAAAATGACAGTTCGCGAACCCTGCTGCATATGGAGCTCCAATGAAGATGGATGGTCACTGCACCTATGCTAATGAAGGTGCATCGACAGAAAAGGCTTACATTTGTACAGCAGTATCGCCATCGCTGATTGGCAAAGGATTGCCTTCTCGGATGAGTCACGTTTTCAGTTTTATCGAACGGATGGACTTTGGCGTATAAGGCGAGAAACATCAAAGAATAAACTCTCTTCAACCATTGCTGGCAGAACACAAGATGGTGAGGGCAGCGTTATGGTCTGGGGAATATTTTCGTGGCATTCTCTGGGTCCACTCATACCTGTGGAAGGCACTATGGGCAGAATTCATTATGAATCCATCCTTGCAGACTACGTACACACATACATGCTGATTGTCTTCCCTGGGGAAGATGGGAACTTCCAGCATGAAAATGCGACATGTCACACAGCTAGGAATGCCCGAGAGTGGTTGGAAGAGCGCAATGAAGACTTCAAAGTACTTCCCTGGCCCCTTAATTCCCCAGATGAGCATCTGTGGGACCAAACTCGATCGTGTTGTTCGCTCTGTGGATCCCCTACCACACACCCTCCAGCAGCTCTCAGATGCACTGCAGTCGACATGGCTCCACATACCTGAGAATACCTTCTAGCACCTTATTGAGTTACTCCCAGCCTGTCTAGCTGCAGTCTGTGATGCACACGGTGGTTACTCTGGATATTAGCTGGTGGTCACAATAACGTGACTCGACCATGTATATATGTATAATTTTAAAAAATCCAACCCTGTTTTGCATTTCACTATTTATATCACATAATGACACACAGAGAACCACCATCTCAAAGTAAACAAATTGCTGGCAACTTCAGTGGGAGGATTCACATAACACTTCTTCGGAAGTACTTAAAAATAATAATAAAAAAAATAACCTAGAGTAGGATTCCTATGAGAATAGGTGCACCTAATAGGATAAGCTCAAAACCTAATACCTTTTCAAATTGAGACCCTGGAATTTCTTGCTTTCAAACACGAAGGAATGCCTCATTATTTCTCCTGTGCAACTGCGGGATACCATCTTTCATACTGGGCATGCAGCGAGTCATACGCCATATAAATTACTTAGCTGTTGGGGACCCACATGCAACCAATCAGACATCTCTCTTCTCCTGAGTTTTCACAGCAAGAGTGGGTGTGCATGGTCTTTGGCCCTCATGTTGATACAGCTGACGAAAGCCATCAGCAAGATTAGCACTATGGAAGAGCAAAGACCCAGTGCTTTATAAAAGGTGGTAACTTGTATATACTATGGCCTATGTTGGCCTATATATAGGCCGACATAGGCCATGCTACTTCTGACGTGAAATAATTGTGGGGCACAATTTCATCAGAAATGGTTATAAGATCTTTCAAAAAATGCAGCATAAGTAATGCCATGGATGCTACAGGAATTATCTGGAAACTCCAATAGTGAATTGCAGCTTGAAGGTTTTCACAGAAGATAATCTCAGAAATTTACATAATTCATTTCAATAAATGTTTTCCAATATCTTGAAATTTAAGGTTGGCTATATGTCGGTCAAGGTTTTTTACAAATGTTTAGATGTTGAAGTAGGGGGTTGGCATACACATGAGATCAGCTCTGCACGAGTATACAGGGTATGTGGAATACAAGAAAACAAAGGACATAACCAAAATAATGAAAAACAGATGACTACAGTGTGCCAAGCATGTAGCTAGAATGCCAAAAGATAAATTCCCTAGACATGTGCTGGACTACAGACTTAAAGAGTGTGAGACCTTTAGGAAGACAAAGGATAATGTGGGAAGATTGTGTGAAGAAAGATGAGAGAACAACAATGAGAAGAACTGACTGGAGAGTACTGGTGGAAGATCAAAAAATCTGTAAGCAAATGTTGGAACAATAAGTTCTCATGAATGTCTTAGTGTACATACATATATAAAAACTTAATGTTACCTTGACATATTGCAAATAAGTAAAGCATCAGATTTTCCCACTTGATCTTTACCATATTTTACAGAAAAATCATGATCCATCAGCAGAACACACTTCACACGGCCATCACTTGGTTTCATGTATGCCACAAAATTATCCTTTACAAGCAACCATCTAACAAAAGAAATGGCAAAGACTATATTTGTTAATAACACAAAACAAAAGAATAATTTTGATGATAATGATTTTATACCAAATAAATATTTTCATGGAAGCAATTAGTTTTGTTGCACACTGAATAAATTAAATTATTACTAAAAGTACATGATGTACTTTAAATTCTGTTACCAGCAGCATATGGAAAAATGTGGCTGCTACTAAAACTGCCATTTTAAATGGCAAGAGAATTTTTCCTTTGAACACTTTGAATAAATAAGTGCCTACCTCATTCACATGCCTGCTCTTTAGAGAGCTATAAAATATGGAATGAGGAGAAAAACCATTTACAAATATTACCCCACATATCATTACTAGTGCATCATGTGTCTTAAGGAATATTATCTTTAGGAATAAACAGCATTTCAAAATTCACCTTTCGTTCTGCTAGATTTATTTAATACTAGCAACCTGGCCCGGCTTCGCACGGTAGCAATTTAGAATTTACGGCAAATCTAAAGAGAAACGATTATTACGTTCAACAGGCGACTTACTCTTTGTAAAGCCATTCTTTGGCTGTCATTTGCAAATCAAAATTCTGTTTCTTCGAAAGTTTCATTCTTTTAGCGTCTGGTGTACTATGACCTATATTTGTTTTTCGTCTTGGCATAATGTTAATACAATATTTAAATTTTAATTAAAGAGCTACTCAAAGAGATACATACGTGTGGACAAAAACAACTACGCATTTAGTCTGTGCGAGCACCGATAAACCAATTCTTTCAGTGACCGATGTAACTATGCATTTAGTCTGTGACCTTACATGCTGTAAGACCGGTCGTGGCGCATGTGCCTCGCGTCTTTTTCCCAAGCAAAAAGTTTCGTAAACCGGTTGCCATACATCGTTGTTTAGGCAGTGAAAGCCACGAAAGAATGTGAACAGCATTTTTTCTTTCTTTGTTGTCACTAAAATCGTTACTGCTCGGCTCCCTTTTGTCATAGATTGTTTCATACACCTAAACCTTTCTCGACAAATGCTCTATGGAATGATGAAACCGCATCAAAATCCACCCAGCGATTCTCGAGATTAGCCCGAACAAACAGACGCCTACCGGGGACTTTATTTTATACTATGTATAGTTAGTTACAGAACCAATTTCCAGCACGAACATATACTATGCTTTTGATTTCTAATTTAAAAATATTCATTATTGAAAATGATTCAGTAACTAATCTTGAGTAAGTTCCGCAAAACTAATAAATTTTAGTACAGTCTATGTTAAATTCATCTACTACCAAGTATCCAAGTTGGTAAAAAAAATATCATATTTCACAATTAATCTGTAATTTATGTATGTGGAACTTCAAATTAATTTATTTGCAATTAAGAATTCTACTAAATTTGCATCATTTTCTTTATAAAAGCTAACAATCCCTGATGTCAAGTAAAACCAACGTATACAAAAATATTTACCTTTCCTCTGATTTACCTCTTTTAGTGTTCTCTTTAGAGGCTTTTGTCTGGGTTGGCCACCTGGTTTGGTTCCCAGCTCCTCAAGTCACATAAATATTACAGAGCTCTCTTTTTATAATAATATATTTGAGCTCATTAATTCCATTCTTTCTAGATTTATTTTAAATGCTGTTATTTCACTTTAGATTTCTACAAATGCTTTCCTAAAGACAAGTCAGCTTTGCCTCTAGGTCCCACTGGAAATGTGGCATTAGTGGTAGCAAAGGTTAAGGCTTGCAACACATTATGTTGAGAGAGAGAGAGAGAGAGAGAGAGAGAGAGAGAGAGAGAGAGAGAGAGAGAGAGAGGGGGGGATGGGAGTGAGTTGACCTATGACTCACACTTACCCCATACGTGAAGGCATCAAAATGTCATATACACACCACTGTCACTTTGAGTGAATTTTTTTTTTTAGGCAAAAGATTATTTTAAGCCTCCAAAATTAAAAATTGAAAGCATTTACTATATGCCATTTTTTTCTTATCATTCACACTACTTTTTATTCATCTTTCTATACTTCAAGTAGACGATTCCCAACATTTTTGGAAATACAGTAAAAGGTAGTCTACCTTATGGCCCTTGTCAGGCTTAGTGGAGAATGAGGGGAGAGGGGGGGCAGCATAACCCAACTAAAATTCCTGACCACCCAACTAAAGCAATTTACAAGGGAGAATTCTACCTCCACTGTACTTTCAACAATTAAGGACAAAACGAATATCCAAAAGATCATGGTTACCTGATTTACATATATGCTTCTGTACATCTTAAGTTTTCAAAGCTTAGCTGTTTGTCAATTATTATTTTCAAAGATAATAGTCCAATACTAGAGACTGTACAGTCTTTGGTACTTGCATTTCTTTTCAAAAACCATACCTCCCATGCCTCATCTGGGAATAGAACTCAAACCCATCATGGGCGAATGGTCAGAAGCCAGTGCTCAGACCCCTCAGCCATCGAGATGGTCCCTTCCTTTTGATCACGCTAAACCAAATGAGAAAAGAAAAATACTTTCCACAGAAGCTGATGATGCAGTTGCTGTAAGAAACCACTGAACATCTTTAAGTCATCATCAAATGATGTTATTACTTTTAACAACATGTGTCTTCCACCAATCTAGTGCACTTACTTGAGTTACATATAGTTGAAAGAGAAAATAATTACATGGACCCCTTTTATTTGACAGTTAATCGAGACAAGGGTAGTTGGTGACAAGTAATTCCCTTTAGCAAAGTGTAGGCTATTTTTTTCTTTAGCAGTTAAAAACAGCTTATTATTAGTGGGTCAAGTAAATAATACAAAAAATGTGAAAGTCCTAAAGCTTGATTCTGGCATGCCAAAAATATTTTCATACTAGCTTTAAGGTTTTCACCTGCAAGCAATCTTCCAGTTTCTTCCAGATTTGAATAGCAGTCGAAATACTACGACATTCTTGAAACTAAGAATTTCTTGCAGAATATTTTATTCACCTACAAATATATTACTACGTGAAAATTATTGAAACTGGTATTTATTCATCATCATCATCATCATCATCACAAAGCTGTTCTCTGAGATTCAGCTTTACAAAGAAATACAAACTACCAGGTAATATTTACTTACTGTTGCCGTATCAAACTTCTCCATTTACAGCGATCTTGACATACAACTTGGGCTTCAGTGACATCCATCATATGCCATACACAAGATCTTCTATACTTCATACTCAATCTTTTTCTCATGCAGACACTCCTAAATCTGATCCTCCCATGACTTCCTTGGCCTTCCTCTGACTTTCCTTCCTGCCACTCGGGCTAAAAATATTTTCTTAGTAAGCAACTCATCACTCATTCTTTCAACATGGCCAAACCACCAAAGAATACTAGTCTCCACCTTGCTAACATAATTTTGCTTCACATCAAACTGCAACACATCTTCATTCCTCACACAATCAGAACGTGTCTTGCCACAAGTAAGTAAAGCATTTCTCCAGCACACAAATTACTCGTATCTTTCTTTTGTAGTACCTAGGTTTCACTGCCATACATCAGAGTAGGAACAATTACACTTTCATATACAGCTATTCGGGTCTCTCTTGAGAACCCATCATTCCTGTGAAAACCTCCCAAAGCAGCAATGACTTTCAATGAAGAATTCACTCACCTACTAATTTCACCATCCAATTTGTTGTCTCTGTCAAACATGCTTCCTAAATACACAAACTCATTCACCTGGTCAATCACTGTGCCATTTAGACTTCTATTGTATTCAGTACTACCAGTTCCTCTCTCAAAAACCCTAACTATTGTTTTTCCCATATTTATACTCAGTTTAAATTTCATGCAAACTTCATACATTCGGAACAACATACTCTGCAACTCACTTTTGCTCTCTGCCAACAGGACAGTATCATCAGCATACAGCAATCGGCACACATGGATATCACCAAGACATAAACTAGTATTATCAATTTTAGCATCACACATGCATGCATCAATACATATATTAAATAGCCATGGTGACATTGCACAACCTTGTCTGACTCCTGCACCAATAGAAAACCATTTTGATAAAACACTGTTCACTCATACACAAGCTCTACTGTCAGCATACATGGCTTTTACATTATTAAGAAGATCCCCACTAACACCATATTCATTTAATACCTTCCACAAAAGTGTCTTATTTACTTGTTCGTAAGCTTTCTCTCAATCTAAGAGGGCAGCAAAAACTTTTTACCAACAGCTAGATACTTTTCAACCTCAGTCATCATGCATAATGCAAAAATTTAGTTAGTGCAGCCTTTACTAGGCATAAAACCACTCTGAACATCCCACACTTTCTCTGATGTAAGACCCCGTATTTTTTCGACAACAACCTTACCAAATACTTTCCCTGGTGCACTTAGTAAGCTAATACCACGATAGTTCTTGCAGTCAGTTTGATCATCTTTTCCCTTATACAAGAGAGCAATGATAGCATCCTACCAATCCCGAGGGACCATTCCTAACTTCCAGCACAACTGGAAAATTTCAGTTAACCAGTCAATTACGGAGTCTCCACTATATTTCAACATCTCGGCACTTATGCCATCAACTCTTACCATTCTGTAGAGGTTTTAGAGCTTTACACACCTCTTCTCTTGAGATGAGGTGTATAAAGCTCTAAATCTTTACAGAATGGTATCTCTTCTCTTGAGATGAGGTGTGCAAAGCTCTAAAATCTCTACAGAATAGAAGAAGGCCCCAGGAGTTGATGGCATGACTGCTGAGATGTTGAAATATGGTGGTGACTCTGTAATTGACTGGTTAACTGAAATTTGCCATTGTGCTATTTATTAAGTCCTTTTTAATAATTTTAAATTTAACATATAATTAATTGAAATAATTTATTTACATTTAACCGAATTCTTAATTAATTTACAACTGTTATGGGAGGCCTGCACTGATATGATTTAAAACAGGAAACCCTGCCATTTCTTTCTCTCTCTTTCTCTCACTCACACACACAGTATGTATACACTGAGTGGCCACTTTATTATGACCACCTGACAGCTTTAAGAAAATGAGCTATGGCTGCACGCTGTTGCCACCAGAGGGCGAGGCTAGTATAAAAAGGGAAAGCTTAGTGCTTGCGACAGTTAGTAGAAGTGATTTTTGGGTGACGGGATGGGTAAAAAATGTGATTTGACGGACTTTCAACGTGGGATGATTGTAGGAGCTTGGTGCCGTGGAGGGAGTATCACCGAAAATGCCGCATTCATGAAATGTTCCAGAGCAGCTGTTGTTAAAGTGTTTAAAGACTGGACTGTCAGCCAAAAAACTGGGTCTCTACGTGCAACGTGTAGTCGTCATCGACTAGTGACTGCTCTGGCGGAATGGAGAGTGTCCAGACTGGTAACAGACAACAGAAGGGCAACAGTGCAGCAAATTACAGACCATCTTAATCAAGGATCCCCTCAAATGATCACTGCACGCACTGTTCGCTGTACACTGCATCGGAAGGGATATGGCAGCCGAAGGCCTGTTCGAACACCTTTGCTGTCTGCAGTTAACAAGAGAAAACGTCTCCAGTTTACACAGGAGCACAAGGATTGGACAGTCGATAATTGGAAACAAATTATGTGGTCCGATGAATCACGTTTTCAGTTGCACCATGCCGATGGCCAAGTGAGAATTTGGCGGAAACAGCACAACATCTCATGGAGTCCATGCCACGAAGAATCAACGCAGTATTAAAGGCAAAAGGTGGCCCAACGAAGTACTGAGGGGTGGCCATAACAACCCTGCAATCTCACACTCCAGGAAAGTGCTATTCATCAAACATGGTCTCAGATTCCACAAACCACCTATCAATATCTCGTGGAGTCCATGCCACGAAGAATCGGCGCAGTATTAAAGGCAAAAGGTGACCCCAAATGCATTGCTACAACCCTTCAAACTGGTGGAGGCAACGTTATGGTTTGGGTAATGTTTTTCAGGCATGCTTTGGGCCCTTTAATTCGTGTTGATCAACATCTGACTGGCACATCATATCTAAACATCGTTACGGACCAAGTGCATCCTGTCATGTGGATGGTTCATCCCAATAGCGATGGCTACTTTCAACAAGATAATGCGTCCTACCATAATGCTCGTATTGTACAGGATTGGTTTCAGGAACATGCCGGTGTGTTTACTTTGCTTAGGTGGCCCCCACAATCTCCAGATCTCAACCCCATTGATAATTTGTGGGATGAAGTTGAACGAGCCATCAAACAGCTGGATCCACAACCCTGCAATCTCACACTCCTGGAAAGCGCTATTCATCAAGCATGGTCTCAGATTCCACAAACCACCTATCAACATCTCCTGGAGTCCATGCCATGAAGAATCGATGCAGTATTAAAGGCAAAAGGTGACCCAACGAAGTACTGAGGGGGTGGTCATAATAAAGTGGCCACTCAGTGTAAAAGCTAATTAAAAAAACTATGCAAACTACAAAATCAAAGTGCAGTTACCACCCTAAATTTAAATGAATATCATCATCATTGTCAACCATTATCAATCCACTGCTGGACGAAGGTCTCCCCAAGTTTCTTCCACAACAGTCTGTCTTGTGCCAGTCTCCTACTTGTTACTCCCGCATAATTTCAGATTTCATCCACCAATCTCACATGTGGTCTTCTTCTGGGTCTTTTCCTGTCCCTTGGAATTCAGTCTAAAATTTCAGCTGTCCATCAATGGTCTGTCCTTCTGGCAATATGTCCAGCCCATTGCCATTTCAGGGATTTTACTCTGGTCATGATGTCTTCCACCTTTGTCATTTTTCTGATCCACGAGTTCCTCTTCTTATCTCTCCTGGTTACACCAAGCATGCACCTCTCCGTGCCTCTTTGAGTTGTCTACAGTCTTTGTATGCCTCTTTTAGTTAAGGTCCACGTCTCTGCACCATACATAAGCACTGGAATAATGCATTGATCAAACACTTTTCTTTTAAGACATAATGGCATATTGCTCTTGAAAATTATACTGTTTCTTCAAAAAGCTCTCCAGGCAAGTTTTATATGCCGATTAATTTCTTCATCAATGTGAGCTTCACTTGATATCTGCTGTCCAAGATAAATGTAGGTATTGAATGTCTCCAGCTTTTCCCCATTAATCGATAAATCTTCATTTCTTGTAAAAGCATTTATACATCACTTCTGTCTTCTGAAAGTTCATTTTTAATCCCACTTCTTTACTCTTGGCAGCAAGTTCCTGGATCATACTCTGCAGCTCTGATGGGGTAGTTCCAAAAATGACTACGTCATCAGCAAAATGAAGGCGAGTTAGATAATCTCCATTAATCTTTATCCCTTTGTTTTCCCAGTTCAGTGATTGAAAGACATTTTCTAATATGGCATTAAAAAGTTTGGGAGATATAATGAAATGAATATATGGTACAGGAAATATATGGAATCAAAATGGTGCATTTCTCACATTTTCCTTATGAAAATCAGGTAGATTCCAATTAATTGGATCATCGGTTAATCAAGAAAGCCATCTTTTTGGGACAATTCTTAAAGAAGCTTAAAGGGATAAAGCTTTGCATAATTTGGGCAGGTGCTTGTCTGGGCCAAAGTATATTAGTCCCAATGTGTCCCAATTAACAGGAATCTACTTATAGGGAATATGAGTAAAATAAGGATACCATAACTCCCCAAAAATGACATCATGGTATGAGAACTTTTTCCAAGGGTGACCTTGACCTCAGGCTAGTGAATTAACATGAGGTCATAGTTATGTAGAATTCAGTTGACCCATGGGAGGAGAAAAAAGAGAAATAACTTCCATATTCATCTTCAATATCCCACTAACCCCATAATTTATGAAACCATTTAGTTAAATATCCATCTAGTTACCTTTAAAATGAATCACTTTGAACATTTTGAATCACAGATGCCTCAAATGCAGGCAATGAATTAGTACTGTTCCAATATTTAAAAAGCATAGACAAACCATCCTGTGTGGAAGGATTGAACACTGGGTTGAGTAGAAACAAAGAATCTGATGCAAAATCCACGAGTAGGGAAGTCTAACAGAATGATATGATAAACTTCCATGCCTATGGACCTCTCCTCTTAGTTTCATGCTTTGGCAAAACTCCTTGATTTGCGACATACAATTCAAAGCTATAAGCTCCATATATGCAGTATATATAAGTTTATAGTATACATATATAAGTTTCAGGGTTACATTTAACTTCAAGTAAGAAAAATATATCTTTAAAAACTTACACGAGTACAAGATAGCTTCTCAAAGGCTACACTGACATGCTGATTTGTCAGTGGCTGTTTTACATAGCAAAGCAGACTACAGCCATACAATAATCTTACAAGCTGAAGAGTAATTAAACAGTGGCTGAACGGCAACATAATGAATGTTGAACAGAAGTCAATGACTTCAAATGTGTCAGAGGTTAAATGACTACATAACAGAAATTTGTTACCAGTTGAACAGCAATCTGTTGAGAAACTGGTTTACTGATGACTGAATGATAATTTAATAAAGGTTGAATGGTAGTCCAAGTTGTGGTGCAATGCTGGTTGAATATAAATGGCAGAACACTGGTCGGTCAGTGGTTCAACAGCGATCTGAAGCAACTGCACATTCATTTACAAGCAGCTGAATAGTTTTCTAATAACAGTATGACAAATTGCCTAATGACCTCTTACTTAGTTTTTGAATCAAAAACTAAGTAAGAGGTCATAAGAGGTCAAAAATTGCTGAAACATATTATATGTATACAAGACTGACTAAGGGAAAAAAACTGAACTTTTTTACCACAAGACAAGTCAGAATGTATGGTAAAAAGTGTGGATATAATGGATATAATACAGCATGCACATGACTGAATTCTTCACTAAAATTTATTTATGTAATTATTAAATTGTATTTAGTAGCACATGCAATTAATGGTCACTAGACAGTAACCTACAAGCTGCTGAATGATGGTCTGATGGTGGTCACACAGCAATGAACTGGTGAATTAAACTGATGTCAACTACTAGAAGAAATGTAGATTATCACTACCCAGCTTTTTTTATATGTAATCTGAAGAAAAAAATCTGTCAACCAAAACTGCATTGATGTCTTATCATTCTCAGTTCTGCTCTGATTAGAACAACAGATAGGTTAAGATAGAGAAAAAGTGAAAAACTGGATGAAATGCAAACAGCATATTTTACAGATAAACAGTTATTTTTATTATTTAATAATTTTACCTTGTTTTCCAATTACCACAACATTCGTTGAATGCACTTCTCACAGATTTCACAAAAGATGTTGCAGTGTATCCACCAGATTTTTTTCTACAAAACCTTCAATTCTTTTGTCGCCCAGTTCTCTTACAAATGATAAGGGACTTATCCCAAGAAATGCTAACTGTTGAAAGAAAGAAAAAAATGTGAAGTGTCTTAGCAAAATGTTTAGAAGAATAAATATTGTAACAGGTTACATCAGATACATGCGAAGTACAAGAGCAAAAATTGCTGAACACTTATTATACATATGTGAGACTGACCAAGGAAAAAAACTGAACTTTTTAATCAGGAGAAAAGTCAGAATGTGTGGTAAAAAGGGTGGATATAATGGATATAATACAGCATGTGCATGATTGAATTCTTCACTAAAATTTATTTATGTACATATTAAATTGTATTTCCAAAAATTGTATTCAACATCATTGTATTCATAGTATAAAATTACTGAATTGAAAACAAATAAAGTGGTTTTAAAAGACACTGCTTTAAAAAGTTTGTTTCTTCTTTTGTTTTGTTGCTGTACTAGCTAGAACAATCAACTCAAATAGCATTGCTTTCTTCTCAGTAAGTTCCACAGCCATACTTGACTTTTGTTGAATCTGCAGTTGCACAGCATCCATTGCTTACATTTTCTTTCTGCTGACAGCTTTCCCCTCCCATTTCTTCATTAACACTTTCTTTCCTTTTTTTTTTATGCCCTCAGATGACAATAATATCATCAATCATGCAGAAAGAACATTCAGGCTGAGGATGATGAGTGCACGACATCAAAGCTCTCACTATTTTAGATAAATGGTGTAACTTTGTGAATATTAGAATATTAATACTTTTGAACACCATGCATCAGTCAAAAATTTTTGGACTTGTCACTTCCATTTGTAAAAATTTTTCCACCTATCAAGCTGAAAGACATGCATTTATGGGGGAAATAACATTTAACAACAACATAGGATAGTGGAAACATAGCAGGAAAAAAAAAAAAAAAAAGAAGTTATTACAGGAGAAATCTTCACTCCATCCAACTTCTGTTTTCAGAAATTTTTCTTGCAGATGTAAGTAAAAGCCACTGTGCAGCATATATACAAAATACATGATCATGTGCATCACCATGTGGTCTAGGCAACTATTTAAGACTGCTACTCATCAATAATTATCAGTAGTGTTGATCACAATACAAGATACAGTATGAAAAATTCATTTGGAACATATGTGGAGACCTCAAGGTGATCGCTATGCTGTTCGGGTTACAGCCTGGATGCACAAAATTTTGCTGTTTTTTGTGCGAGAGGGACAGCCTGGATTGTAAAAGTCATTTCAAAAGGAAGACATGGCCTTCACGTAAATCTCTTACACCTGGTGAAAAAAATGTAATAAATGCTCCTTTAGTCGATCCCAAAAAACATCTATTTCCCACCTCTTCATATCAAATTAGGTTTGATGAACAATTTTGTGAAAGCCATGTATAGAAATGGAAGTGTTTTTTTGTACTTGAAGGAGAAGTTCCTTCAAGTACTTCTCCTTTTGTACTTGAAGGAGAAGTTCTTTTCATAGTACAACAAATTAGGGAACTAATGAAACATGAAACTTTTGAAGGACGTTTGAATGATTTAGAAAAATGCGCATGGGTTTCTTTCAAGAATTTGGTGAAAAACTTTTTAGGCAACAAAAAGTCTGACAACTATATGAACGTAGTACACAAGATGCTGAAAGCATATGAAGACTTAGGCTGCAATATGTGTCTCTGAATATTCACTTCCTTCACTTTCACTTAGATTTCTTTCCCGAAAACCTGGGCACCGTAAGTGATGAACACGGTGAAAGCTTTCATCAGGACATTTCAAGCATCGAAAAAAGATATAAAGGAAAGTGGAGTTCAAGTATGTTAGCAGATTACAGCTAGATTCTGAAAAGGGACCTTTCTGAGGCAAAGTATTCCAGGAAATCTTCAAGACCTTTTAGGCACGTTGAATATTAATTAATTTCCTTAGTGTACATGTCATTAATGTAAAATATTTACGTAACTGACACACAAAAACCTAACGTGATAGAGAAAAATGGTTATCATTATTGAATTCAGAGCGACAAATACTATAAAGATTGGCCAATAACATCCTTAGGACAGAAAAAAAGTTTTTTTTTTTTTTTTTTGTAGACCAGTGTAATTTTTTGGTTTAAGGAAAAAGAAAGTTATTAAATTACACATGTATTTCTTTAGCAAACACATAAAATACACTCACGCTAAAAAATTAAGGATAATGTTAGTTCCAACTCTTACACCCTTAGGACTGCAACCAAAATGTTCTACATATGGAGCATATTGAACTAAAGGAAAATTCAGAACAAAAAAAAAAAACAAAAAAAAACCAGGAAGATGACACCCAGATTTTGAGTGTAATAAGCACGTCTTTTGAATCCGTTCTGACGCAAATTAAATTTATCAAAACTATTCAAAGTCAATGGAACCGGTATGAAAAACAATAGTATCTGACAGAAGAAGTCTTTCAATAAGGTTTTTAATCCCTCAGATATTGCTGTAAATGGAATCGTGAGCTTACGCTCCCTGGTGGCAGACTTGTGTGTTAAGAAAAACATGAATTTATATGAGAAAAATTTCACAACGGAAATGCTCTCCAACACTGAAAGAATTTTTCAAATCGGACTCTTAGAAACAGAGATATCGACAAAAATAAGATGTGACTTTATGTCCCCTGGTGGGAAAACCATGCATTATTTTAGGAAGAAAGTATTCTCAAAATGTTTTTCCATATGAGCGATATCGGTTCAACGAAAAAAAAAAAAAAATTTAGTCGAGTTTTCAGGAGCCCAGATTTTGCTACAAATACATCAGAAACAGAAATTAACACTTATGCCCCGTGGTGGCCAAACTATTCTTTACTAAGCATTAGAAATTATGTGAATTTTTTTCCATCAGGTCTTGCATGCGATACAGGAAGAATTTTTCAAATCAAAGTTTTAGAAGCAGAAATAACGCAGAAAACGCAATTTACCTTTGTGCCCCCTAGCAGAAAGTCCATGATTTACATGAAATTTTTGAATTTATAGGAAAAACATTTCGCATCGGAAACACTATCCAACAAAGAAGGAATTTTTCAAATAGAACTCCTAGAAGTAGAGATACTGACAAAAATAAGATATACATCTACGCCCCTGGCGTAGAAACCATGCATTATTTTAAGAAGAAAATGTTCCTAAAAGGTTTGTCGACATGAGTAGTATCAGTCTACAAACAACTTTCTTTTCAATCAAGATTTTAGAAGCTCATATTTTGCTGCAAATAAATCAGAAGCAGAAATTAAGACTTACGCCACCTGGTGGCTAAACCATTTTTTACAAAAATGAGAAATTATGTCCAAAGGATTTCCCATCAGGAGCTGTATCCGGTGCAGAAATAATTTTTCAAATCGCAGATTTAGAAGCAGAGATATAGGGGGAAGCAATTTACCCTTACGCCCCCTAGCGGAAAGTCTATGAATTATTTGAAAATTTTGAAATTATATGAAAAACATGTCACACTGAAAATACTATCCAACAAAGCAGGAATTTTTCAAATCGGACTCCTAGAACGAGAGATATTGACAAAAATAAGATATACATCTACGCCCCCTGGCGGAGAAACCATGGAATATTTTAAGAAGAAAATATTCCGAAAAGTTTATCCACGTGAGTGGCATCAGTCCACGAAAGAATTTTTTCAATTGATATTTTAGAAGCTCACATTTTATGGCAATACCCCAGAAGCAAAAATTAACACTTCTGCTTCCTGGTGGCCAAAGTATTCTTCACCAAAAATTAGAAATTATATGCAAAAGATTTTCCATCAGGAGCTGTATCAGCTGGAGAAAATATTTTTCAAATCGGAGGTTTAGAAAAATAGATATCGGAGAAAACGCAATTTACTTTTACGTCCCCTAGCGGAAAATCTATGCGTAATTTGAAAAAGTAACTACATCTTAAATACTCTTTGATATAAATGGAATCGAGAGATAAAAGAATTTTTTCAATCGGATGATTAGAAGCAAATATATGGAATAAAATGTATTTTTGAATTTGACATCATCTGCATTTATGCCCTCTGGCAGGGAAATTGTACGTCGTAAAAAAACAACTAAATAAAGGATCATTATTCGCACATTTCAAGCTTCCCAATGCAAAAATAATTTTTCAAATCGGACTAATAGTTCCAGAGATATCGTACCTACGGACGTACGGACGGACAAACTGATAACATAAGCACAATCTTTATTTACAAAAGACGTGCTAAAAAGGATAAAAGATCATTGTACAGATACAGAAATACAAAATAACAGGAAAAATAAACAAAATAATTAAGAAATTGAATTCACCTTTATTATTTTATTATTCATAATGATCTCAAAAACTATCAAGTTACATATTTTAAGGGGGGGGGGATAACTCTTTTGTCTTTTCGTTATATTGAAATGAGTCTAATCAAAAGCACAGCAGAAAACATAAAAATATTAAATACAAATTATCTAAATATTAAAAAAAAACAGGGTCAGAATAATACACTTTGCAAAGGAAATATTAGGATTTTGTAAATACTTACAGTTTCATGATAGCATCTATATCCATGAAGATTTACCACAGCTTGTAGGTATTTTTCAAATGTTCTCTGTCAAATATATACATTAATGATTCAATCCACCGATGTTAAGTTTAATATAATAACATAAATAGAGTTGCAATTACATCATAAAAAGATGGAATTATTTAGTTATTTTAAAGCATTCATGTCTCTGAGAGAGAGAGAGAGAGAGAGAGAGAGAGAGAGAGAGAGAGAGAGAGAGAGAGAGAGAGAGAGAGAGAGAGAGAGAGAGAGAGAGAGAGAGAGAGAGAGAGAGAGAGAGAGAGAGAGAGAGAGAGAGAGAGAGAGAGAGAGAGAGAGAGAGAGAGAGAGAGAGAGAGAGAGAGAGAGAGAGAGAGAGAGAGAGAGAGAGAGAGAGATAGTTTTCCAGAAGATAAACTAATTTTTGCCCACATACATGATTTTTTCGATGGAGTAAATCATATTTTATTAATTTGCTGCCATTCTTGCTTGCTAAGTTTGACACAATATAAATGTCTTTATACAGAACAAAAAACACTTATCACAGGCAGGCTAAAACAACTCTTTTTGTTTATTTATTTTTTTTTTTTTTCACAGAATGATTCTTTTTGCTCACATCTCAACCATGGCATTAAATTTTTCTTAATAAAATCAAAATGATTATTTCATGTCTTAAGCTGTTATAAGATCATATCCTAGAGCAGAAACTATTTTGCATCTTAACTAGTAACATCTTCTCACAGGAAATAATGAAAATTAGACTAGAGCATTTCTTGAGTAACAATGGTGCTCTGAGACTTGCAGTTGCCTAAAACTTTTCACACAGATTAAATAGAATTTTGTTAATTACACACATTTAGCTCTGCAAAATTATAGTGCATATGGCTTTCTGAGAAACAGAATAACAGGATTCCATTTTTTAAGGAATTCATAAGTTTGGCAGGCTTGATATCACATTTCAATAAGCAATAAAATGCTGTATTTCACAGTAGTATTAATACACTGTCTGGCCAATTGGTTATAAACATCTAACTGATTTCTAATTCTAAAGCTCAAACTTCAATGCTTAATGAAATATGGTATTTCATAGAAGCAGTGCTTAGCCAATTTGTTTTGAGCATCTACCAGATTTCTAATTTTTGAGCTCAATGGGCAGGTATCATTGCTTGACTATGGAAAGGCATGCTTTGCACATGCTGGGAATGCATCTAGTTCGGCTTTATTCTAAAAAATGGTTTGGTAAAACAAACTGGAAAACAAAGCAATATGTACTAGAAACCCTTTATATATTAGGGAGTTTCCAAGACTTATCCTTCTAACTTTACTACATGAACTTCAATGGAATATTTTATCCCTTTCCTAAAGTTTTCATCCAACCAGGGACTACTGATTTGGAAGATTAGCCAAACTGCTGGAGATCTCCATCATGATCCCTAAATTAACTGCACATGCAAACTCAACTGGGATGCAAATGACATACCTCAGAACATTTGGTTATTGAGCTGGCATGTATAATTTTGGGAAGTAAGGTGTCAATATAAAGTCCCCCCTTCCCTCCAGAGGATCAAGTTCATGATATATTTCAGACAGGTCCCGGGCGATTCGTTCAACAATGATTGGTCCAATGCCGATTCGTCCAAAGCGACGATTGGTCCAATGTCCGATTCGTCCAATGGTACGATTGGTCCAACGCCGATTCGTCCAATGGTATCATCTTACCAACGGTAAACTTTTTTATTTACCAGAAAGGAATAATAATTTAAATTATTCTCCTCTTTATATCCTTTAGAAAGATAATTTCCGTATATTTGGTAATTGTCAACATTTTACATAAACCTGGTAAAAGGCACTCAATGGAGCATTTCTCAGCTGTTTTCAAAGCACCTAGGCCGCGGGCATTTTTTGAAGATTTTAATTTACAACCTAGATATTTAGTATTTGTAAATATGTTATAAAACCTAATAAAAGGTGCTCATCGTATCATTCCTCAGGTCTTTACGAGGCACCTAGGCCCCAGGCCGTTTTAGAAGATTTTAAGTTACAACCTAGATATTTGGTATTTGTAAACATTTCATAAAATCTAATAAAAGGCACTCATCGTATCATTTCTTAGGTCTTTACAAGGTACCTAGGCCACGGGCCTTTTTAAAAGATTTTGTCACAACCTAGATATTTGGTATTTGTAAACATTTTATAAAACCTTATAAAAGGCACTCAACGAATCATTTCTCAGCTATCTACCAGGCACCTAGGTCGCGGGCCTTTTTAGAAGATTTTAAGTTTCAACCTAGATATTTGGTATTTGTAAACATTTTATAAAACTTTATAAAAGGCATTCATCGTATCATTTCTGAGGTCTTCGCAAGGCACCTAGGCCGCAGGCCTATGAATTAATATTTCGTGCTCAAGTGAAAGTGCAATATTATTAACTTGATTTAATATGTAAACGTTATGAATATGACATTGGTAGAATATAAACTGTTAAAAAGGCCTACGAATTAATATTTTGTGTTTAAGTAAAAGGGCAATACTATTAACTTGATTTAATATGTAAACGTTATGAATATGACATCGCTGGAATAAAAACTGTTGAAAAGGCCTCTGTCCAAACCCCGACCAGTTGTTTCCATTGGGCAGTTGGCGGAAAACCCCACTGCATTCTACAAACAGAAATGGAACTCTAGTATTTTATATTATTTCATGCAAAAGAGAAACATTGAAGTTGATAGAACGGCTCGTACATCAGTAACTTTATACGGCAGCAAGGACAGTATAACAAGAAAACGCGATTCCAAAAAAAAAAAAAAAAAATCTGTAACCACAATATTACGCATGAAATGTAACATTATTTTACATTCTTTGGACTACCGGTACTTTAGTATAACATCGGAGATAGAATCAGAACAGATGAGACTTTTATAGCACGAGTAGCACTTCGGACAGATAGGATGGAAATTGGACCAATCGGCATTGGACCAATCGTTGTTGGGCAAATCGTATCAGACCCATTTCAGACAAGCACCTCTAGTGTCACCAACTATGGGAACTATACGTGATAGGTTCATTGACCTACTGGCACACTCCATTCCACTAGTAACAGTAAAGAATACATTTTTACAGTTCTCTTTTATTGGATTACATAAGGGCTCCATTCCTCTATCACCCTGTTCCTTCAGTCTCTGGACTATCAGTTCTTTTAGTTGTGTATATGTGGAGATAAAATGCTTCTGGATCGATGAATAGTTGCTGGACTGCATGCCATTCAAAGGTCTGCACATGATTCTTGTTGACATGGGTCCACTGGAACACCAAGTACTCATACCCACGAACAGTTAAACTATAGTGATTCTATTGTACCAGACATATTGGTCACTTCACATCTATTCCTACCTTACAGCAGTTGTTTTCCACTGAGTTGATGCTTTCTATGTTTGTTGCCATATGGAATATGCATGGAAAATAATGCCTCCTGATTTCACAATTTTCATCACCAAATTCTCAACCATTTTCAAGCTCCAAAATAGACACCTTGATCAGAGTCTATCAGATCTGATGTCTTCCTCATACTTAAACTTATGATCGAATCTTGTGCTGCTGTCACAGTAATGGCCTATAGGGCTTATAGGACTTTGTCGCGAGTCTGCTGCACTTGCACATACACAGTAATAACAGTGGAATTTCTGTTTAGTTAGGTGTCCATAACAAATTGATTCCACAATGAACAGCATTTTGTAAAATTATCAGTTGCATGTGATTTATTTATCAGAATAGTTAAAATATGGCAAGTTAATAAACTCAAGCAGCAGTGATTTGCACTTACAGTAAACTGCAACTCAAACAAGAGCATTTGAATCATGTTCAAATTATGTTACCTAACTGAAAATTACATTTGTGATTAGTAAGACAAGAAGATAGAAGTTGCACTCAAAAAGATAAAAAATAATAATAATCAGACACTGGCTGGATGGAGTGCACTCACTCAAGGAGACAGAAACCAAAAAATCATGAAAGAGTGATCCAGTTATGATAAAAGTTGGTGCTACTGCATAAAATGATGATAGGAATGCATTACAAAATTTTGTTTGCAGCATCAGTGAAAAATATTAGAATTTCTGAAAATTTATAATTAAATATGACCTTTACACGCTTGAATACAAGTACTGACCCAGACATACATTTTTCAAAGAGATATCAAATATCATTTTGTGTAGTATGCCATTCCAACATAAAAATGGAAAAACTGAAAATGAAAGTATCAAATTTGAAATCAAGCATCTTCTGATAGTGCTTCAGATCTGTTTGAGAGGTGACAGATCTGGTGATCTCACATACCATGGGAGGAAATTTACTTCTTGCACAACCTATGATATCTGGTAACACTGAAAATACAAGGACAGGCATCTGTGAAACATTATATTATCCAAACTCACCCAAAACAGGATGACAACTAGGTTTATGGCATTTTTAATGTAATAATGAGCTGTTACACTGCCTTACAAATGCATAAGAATTATTTTTTTGTCATATCCAATCACTCCACAAACTTTTACATTAGGAGTTTTCAGTGTGTATGTATCTTCCTTTTACACTGGGCCCTTTCTCCCAATCCCAGGTTTCTTCTGACCCTTATCTGTCCATCACTCATACTGAGAAAGAAATGGCTCCCAGTTTTCTTCCTAAAGAATTTTGGCTGGGCAGACAACATAGCAGCTCAAATCATGAAAACTTTAAATCATTTTCTTTTTCAGTTGGGCTTATTACCGTAACTTTTGTTGTATTATTCACACCAGCAAATAATCTGCAGACTGTATAATCCGCTGATAACAGATGCTGAACCAGAAGTGGAATTTCTGACAGAAAAATCAGTCACATAATGACCCAGGCATCCAAAGAAGTAAGAAAAAACTGATTCATTTAATAATAAGAAATTAAATTTTAAAGGTTACTTTTTTTTAAATTTTTATCTCCGGACAGATGAAGCTCAGTGGCGTGGCATCCATAGATCATGCTGATGCAGCTCCACAGTATTGCATTGCACCTTGCCAATGATGAAACTCTGATACAGAACAAGTCATAGAAATACAGTATGTACTTGCATATAAGTCGAAAGTTTTTTTTTTTCTTCTACTTTTGATTGGAGATTTAACGACCACCATGAGCAACTCAGTGGGCTTTAAGCAGTTGTCCATCCCTAATTTACCTAATTTAGGGCCACTGGTTCCAGGAAAAGGTGAGAGCCAGTGCCATAAGACAAACACAACATCCATGCCTCACCAGGATTCGAACTTAGACCCATCTCGCACAAATGATCAGAAGCCATCACATAGACCACTGTGCCACCGGAGTGGTCACACGTTTTTGGAAGAAATCCTGCTTTCAGAGCTGGGGGATCAGCTTATATGAGGGCCAATAAAAAATAGGGCTCGACTTTCATGAATTCTCCACACTGAATTTACCGACGAATTTGTTTACGTTTTAGACTGTGGCGCTGTGGCTTTCCGCATGTTACTGCGAGATTGTTTTCTGACCTTCTCAAAACTATCACGTAGTGACACGATGACATCCTCAACTGCGCCTCCCACTTTAAGTTCATATTTGGCAGTGTAACTGAAACATTTCCTTTTCAAAGACATCATGAATAGCACTGAAGGAAGATATCAGCAGCAAAGACGTTGGTTAAACTGGTGAAGGACAACACAAGGCACAGAACACATCAGATCCGAAAAGAGTAACACATAGATTCAGGCTGAAAACGCTGTGCGTACATTTTCATTGGCTGGTTGACAAAAACAGAGAAGGCACAATAGAGTTGTTCTTTTCAACAATACAAAATGACCCCCACTGTCCCTCCCCACAACTTACCCGATCTTTCATTACTACACCCCTCCACCCTCCTTTCCCTGCTCTGTACAAACTCCTCAATTGAGGAAAATTTTCCGAGGGAGTTCCTTTTCCAATTACACCCCTCTCCTGCACAATTACCCGGTGGATTTTTTTAAAAATCAAAGAAAAGGCTGTAAAAACCTTTTTTTTTTTTTTTTTTTTCTCTTAAATTGGCATATTATTCTCATCAGCGTATAATCTACAGAACCTATATTTTTAACATTTTTAGCAGATAATCCGCAGATTATATGACAAAAATTACGGTAACTGCTATTTCAAAATTCCTTTTTAATACTTTGCCATTTAGTTTTAGTGATTTACAGCATTTATACAACTTCAACAAGCTAGTTTTGCATCTAGATCCAATTAAAAGTTCTTTTGTTCAGCTGAAAAAAACAGCAAGATCAAATATTTAGAGTGGAGTATAAATCCATTTATTTACTGATCATAAAATAACGTATAGAAATCGCCAAGCTTTCGCTCTTTACTGGAAGGCTTTTTCAAGACAGTAGTAGTTGGACATAAAATGCAGAGAATTAGAACACGTAAGAAACGAAGATGTTTTTGAAAATAGCTTGGAATACACATCATGAGCAGTATGTACATACAGTATATTAATTGTGCAAATATACAATGTGCTGCAATGTGTTCCATGCTTTAATAATGCATGCCAAACCCTTGGTAGTTCCATAGCAACAGCATCACTGCATGCTATCTTGCTGGAGAGGATTTCAACTGTCTCTCTGATGGCAGTCTCTTTAAAGCTCATGTAAGGGACAACTTTTCTAATCTTCTAATATTATTCCATATAGAAGTGGCCAAGCAGTGCATGATTTTCCTGGCAAGCATCATATTCTGCATGTCCTGGTTGACACTTTTCATGTGTTCTTTACATATAGTGTCTAAGGATTGCTTTGTCATTCCAATATATAACTTTTCTGTGTTGTCAGAGTATACTAATGGTATAATGTACACACCCACCTTTTCTTTCTTGCATTATCTCTCCTTGCAGTTAGATATTATATGTTATAAAGGGGTCTGTGATCTTATTGCTATAGTCATGTTGTATTTACATGCTAAATCCTTCAATCAATATCTAAGGCCTGGGATATATGTGATGGATCCTGCATATCTCATTGTCACTCTAGTTGATTTTGTTACTGCAGACATAACACCATTCTTTACATTTCAATGCATTCTGCCTATATCATCTTTTTTTTTATATGCAGCTTTTATACCTTCACTGTTAATACTCTCAATATGCTTTAGATTCAGGCTGTTTTGGCTTGCATACATTATATGCTCTATGGAACGACACTCTAAACACAGTGACTTTGTACTCTTTAGGGCAGTGTGAATTGGGAGGGAAGAGGCTGGGCATCATGATTGGTTTATAATACATATGGAAATTGAAACTACATGTCTCATTTCTTTTGAGCAAGTCATCGAGATAACTAAGTGTTCCATTCACTTAAGCTCTATGGCAAACTTTATCATACTGTGTAGGTTGTTAATCTTGTGCAAATCATAATTTAATGTCTCCACTTCATGCTCCCATATGAAGAATATGTCATCTGCATAATGAACCCACACACTTGGGGCTTCTTAAGAGGGTTTAGGAAGATGAGGTTTTCAGGCAGTTTCAGCACTGCCTTCACAAGAACTGATGATAAAGGTGAACCCATTGGTGCTCCTTTTGTTTGACTGTAGACACCTTCATCCAACTTTAAATAGCAATGGTTCATCACTAGATTTAAGGTGCTTGCATTTTTTCTGGTTTGGGTCATCATAAATTCATTGAAAGCAACGGTTATCTCTTCACAGTTTCCTACCATCTCTAGTAGTTGTAAGGAAAGATATAATGACACTACTCTAAAACTTCCCAATATGTCTCTCTCAGATATTGTGAATCCCCTAGCATGTTCCGTAAAATCTTTCGTTGATTTAATTACGTTCTTAGAGTTTTTAAGCATTTAGAGAAAAAAATTAGCTAGGGATTTTTCTAATACATATGTAGGGAAACTGTTCTTGAGTACTGTTGGTCTAAGAGTAGATCCAGGCACCTGACACTTTAATTGTCCAAAAAGAGGGGGAATTTTTGCTGACATCCTAGTAGGTTTTGGTAAATATTTGTTTCTATCTGAAGCTTGAGCTTTCCGTATTATGCAATTAGGAGAATTTGTCAACTGTGGTACTCATTCCAACTGCTTCATAAATTCTTTTCTTTAAACACATGTAAACTTCTCTTCCTACTGTGCCAAGCATAAATGAAGTGTGGAAACTTTTCAGCCAACTAATTCAACAAAGTTGTGGAATGAACTGAAATTACAGAGAAAACTGTGTTTCCCTTTTTTTCTGTTTCAGGGTTCAATGACTGCCGTGAGCAACTCAGTAGGCTAGAAGCTCACTGAGTTGCTCCTGTCTCTAATTTAGGGTCACTGGTTCTAGGAAAGGGAGTGAGTCAATGCCATAAGACAAACACAACACCCATGCCTCACCAGGATTTAAACCCAGACCCATCTTAGACAAATGATCAGAAGGCAGCACACAGACCACTGTGCCACAGGAGCAACAGTAAACTGTCTTCTTGGCACTGGGCCATAAATTCAACAAATTTCATTAATTAAAAAACAAAAGAAGTTCATAATCTTTGACACAAAAACAGTAACTTCAACTCAGTAGGCTAGAAGCCCACTGAGTTGCTCCTGTCTCTAATTTAGGGTCACTGGTTCTAGGAAAGGGAGTGAGTCAATGCCATAAGACAAACACAACACCCATGCCTCACCAGGATTTAAACCCAGACCCATCTTAGACAAATGATCAGAAGGCAGCACACAGACCACTGTGCCACAGGAGCAACAGTAAACTGTCTTCTTGGCACTGGGCCATAAATTCAACAAATTTCATTAATTAAAAAACAAAAGAAGTTCATAATCTTTGACACAAAAACAGTAACTTCAACTTTAGAATTTATTCACAAACAATGTTACATCTCTTTTAATACTAAATCAAATTCCCCGAGAACTTCATTATTTATTCCCCATAATCCCTCTTGGTATTAGCACAAAATTTCATTAGAATTAGACCATTTTTAATGATTTCCTAGTTTCCACATTCCATTAATGTATGCCACCAAACAACTACCTTCTACCACTTCATAACAATAAGGTAAAAATTTAACTTTTAGTGAACTTTGCAATATATATAATAATTTTTCTTTATATTTTTCATCTAATGACCCTAGGTGAGAGTCTCAGATGAGGCATGGGTGGCAAGCCTGTTTGTCCTAAGGTGCTGGTTCTGTCCCTTTCCTGGAACCAGTGGCCCCAAATTAGAGACGAGAAATTTGTTATAGCCCTAAGAATTGTTCATTGTAGTCGTTAAAAATTGAGCAAAAAAAAAAAAAAAAAAGATGGAAGTTTATAATTTTTCATAAAAGTTGTTGAACACCCTTCGAAACACTATCCTCTGCAGCCTGCCAGCAATTATATCACATAGATGTGATGGTTTAAATATAAATTTTTAAAGCAGATCTGCCAGCCAAAATGCACCCCCTCTCTCAGCAACCAATAACCATACTAATAAAATAAATAATATTCATAATTAATAATCATCATCATCATCATTGTCAACCATTATCAATCCACTGCTGGACGAAGGTCTCCCCAAGTTTCCTCCACAACGGTCTGTCTTGTGCCAGTCTCCTTCATGTCACTCCCGCATACTTTCGAATTTCATCCACCCATCTTCCATGTGGTCTTCTTCTGGGTCTTTTCCTGTCCCTTGGAATCCAATCTAAAATTTCGGCTGTCCATCTATGGTCTGTCCTTCTGGCAGTATGTCCAGCCCATTGCCATTTCAGGGATTTAACTCTGATCATGATGTCTTCCACTCCTTGTCATTTTTCGGATCCACGTGTTCCTCTTCTTATCTCTCCTGGTTACACCAAGCATGCACCTCTCCATGCTGCTTTGAGTTGTCTGCAGCCTTTGTATGTCTCTTTTAGCTAAGGTCCACGTCTCTGCACCATACGTAAGCACTGGAAGGATGCATTGATCAAACACTTTTCTTTTAAGACATAATGGCATATTGCTCTTGAAAATTATGCTGTTTCTTCCAAAAGCTCTCCAGGCAAGTTTTGTACGCCGATTAATTTCTTCACTAATGTGACCCTCACTTGATATCTGCTGTCCAAGATAAACGTACGTGTCTGTTATGTCCAGCTTTTCTCCATCAATCGATAAATCTTCATTTCTTGTAAAAGCATTGAACATCACTTTTGTCTTCTGAAAGTTCATTTTTAATCCCACTTCTTTACTCTTGTCAGCAAGTTCCTGCATCATACTCTGTAGCTCCGATGGGGTAGTTGCAAAAATGACTATGTCATCAGCAAAACGAAGGTGGGTTATATAATCTCCATTAATCTTTATCCCTTTGTTTTCCCAGTTCAGTGATTGAAAGACATTTTCCAATGTGGCATTAAAGAGCTTTGGAGATATGGTGTCACCTTGTCTCACTCCCTTTCCAATTTTTATGTGTGTTGTATTTTCAAACAGCAGAATCTTTGCACTTGCATTTTCATAGATGTTATTAATAATATTAATGTATGCATCTTCAATACCGCAGGATTTCAGAGCCATTGTAACTGCTGATGGTTTCACCGAATCAAAAGCTTTTTCATAATCGATAAAAGCCATGCACAATGGAAGTTCATATTCCCTGGCTCTTTCAATTAGTTCTCTCAGTACGTGGATATGATCTATTGTGCTGTAGCCACTCCTGAATCCAGCTTGTTCTCTCGGTTGAGCCATGTCCAGTGTTACCTTCAAGCGGTGTGAAAGAACTTTAGTGAAGATTTTATAAACCACTGATAGGAGGCTGATAGGTCTGTAGTTCCTGAGATCCTCAATGTCACCTTTTTTATGTAGCAAGATCATTGTAGCGTTGTTCCAATCCTCAGGAATTTTCCCTTCATTAAGGCATCGAGTGAAAATTTGGGCGAGTACTGTTTCGATTTCTCCACTTGCTTCTTGTATGATGTCTACAGTAATTCCATCTTCTCCTGGAGCTTTTCCTCGCTTCATGTTCTTGATTGCATGTGCAACTTCTGCTGGAAGGACTGGAAGAACTCTGGTACCTTTCATGATGCCTGGAGTATATGTATCATCCCTTTCATATAATTTGGAGTAGAAATCTTTCACTCTTGTCAAAATTTCGCCTCTATTTCTTGTTACAGAACTGTCTTCTTTTCTCAGTGCCATAATCTGTTTTTTTCCTTTACTGAGATGTCCCTTTGCTATCTTTAGGCTTTGGTTGTTTTCAATTGCTTTCCTTACTAGTTCACAGTTGAATTTCCTTACGTCTTCAGTGATACTTTTTCGTACTGTCTTGCATAGCTCTATATATTCCACTTTGGAAGTCACATCTTCTTTAGTTGTCCTCATCTCTCTTCTTTTTTGCATCAACATTTTGGTTTTTCCTGATAATTTGTTCACATGCAATTTGTTCTTAGACCCAGCTAATTTTGTTGCTGTTTCCATAAGAGCTTTGGTTACTTTTCTGTTAACTTCAGAAATATCCACTTCTTCCGATGTTAGGCCTTCTAAAGCAGAGAATCTGTTCTTCAGTTCCAATTTGAAGGTATTATGGTGTTTTTTAAGGTTGGTTATGTCAATACATTTTGTTTGTCTTATGAGCTTGCTACGTTCGAGTTTAGTGTTGAGGTGCATCTTACATCTCACCAATCTATGGTCACTGCCTGTGTTGAACTTGTTTAGCACACTGCAGTCTTCTATGACGAATTTTTTGTTACACATAATAAAATCAATTTCACTTGTCGTCCCATTTGGATGTCTCCATGTCCATTTCCTGCGTGGCTTTTTCTTGAAAAAGGAGTTCAAGATGAAAAACCCTTCTGCCTCTGCAAACTCTACGAGAGTATTTCCACGCTGGTTTCTGTTGCCGTGACCGAATTTACCTACTGAAGTTTCATTCTGTTGCCGTTGCCCTATTTTTGCATTGAAATCTCCCATAATTACCTTCAAGTGCTGCTTACCGTTATTATTTAGATCACGAATTTCCTCATAAAATTCTTCAATTTCTTCTTCAGCATGACTTGTGGTGGGTGCATAAGTTTGAATAATCTGAGCCTGGTATCTTCTCGAGAGTTGGATAACGAGTCGTGCAGCTCTGTCAGAGGAACTTTCAACTTCTACAACTTTATCCTTCAGTTTCTTGTTTATTATAAATCCAACACCACTAGTTCTGCCAGTATCTGTCCCACGATAGAAGAAGAGATGTCCACTTTTCAGTTCAATGAGATCTTCTCCTTTTCTCCTTACCTCACTTAGCCCCACGATGTCCCACTTGATCCTTTGTAGTTCCTCTTCCAATTCAAGAAGCCTTGAATCAGAAGATAGGGAGCGTCCGTTTTACGTAGCCAAGGTCAGCATCAGATGGCAGCCTAGTCCGGTCCTCCGGGGATTCTTAGCACCCTCTGCCTTCATATCGCACTGGCCGCTGCATTGGCCAGGTACATTCCAGCTGCCGGAGACTGAGGGCCAAGATTTAAGTTGTGGAGTCATTTTGGAGGGGTTTGGCCATAACTCACCACGCTGGCCAAGCGGGTTGGTGAGTGTGGGATAGCATTTCCTCTAATCCCGATGGTATAGTTATACTGCTATTGGCGGTCATCAGAGCCCCTTTAGTGGGAACAGGATGTACCACGAGAAGGCGGGGTTGACATTTGTCAAGGAGAGGCTGTGATGTTACGCATCACAAGGTGTATGTAAGTCATAAGAAATCACTAATAATAACAGAAATTCAAATAGTTCAAAACTCTTAAAGAGTGAGGAAATGTTATTGTATCTAGCTGTTTTGCAAATAAAACACTAGTTCAGTTTCATGGCATTTCTCTTCTAGTTGTGGTAATTCTAGTATTGTCTAATTTATTGGCACTAGATAGAATATTTTGTGATGGTTATATGCAAGAAATAAAGAGCAGCCAAATTTATCATGAGCTTATACATTTTACAATGGAATATTATTATGAGCACATAAAATATTCTGCTATTTAATTAGTTCATTTAAGAGCTCATATGGCACACAGAATTCATATGATGCATTTAAATGCTATTCTGCATACATGAAACTACAGTATTTTTGTTTTTGGACTTATTTACGAAATAACTTAATTTTTAGATTTTTTTTCTGCAATAAAATAATATAATTTATTTTTTCATCAGGTTAATTCAACCATTAAAAGAAATATGTTCTATTATAATATGCCAATATATGTACATATATTTTTTTACAACTACAATTATAATGGGATAGAAAGGAACCACTCACCTTTCTTTCAGGGAGCTCATTTTCACTGACTAATATGTCAGGCTTACCTGGAAAACTAGGAACATGAGGCAACTTTTTTGTTTTAAATGTCTTCATTTTTTTCTTTATACCTGAAAGGAGAATTAAACGCTAAGTTTTGTGAAATATATGGCAGAAAAAAGCAGACATGTACTTAAAAGTTTCAAAATGATCCACTTTCAAGAAATCATAGCAGATGAGATTACTTTTATCATTTGAATGGAAGCACGGCTATCGTGAGTTGAGAGACAAAAGTGAACAAAATTTCAATTAAAATTTTGAGACTCCTTATGTTTTTATTTTACGGTGTTAATTAGTCATAACATAATTAATTAAAATTGTAAACAGTTTTAATCAAGGAAATGAGTATAAATAACATATTTTTATTTCATAAAGGCATGGAGTTCTTTTGAAAATACATAAATCAAGCAGAAATGGATGCTATATATATTTACTGAAAAAGTTGAGTTCAAAACATGATACTTCAAAATATAACAAATGGTTGAATGTTATTTGGAAAAGCTTCCGTAAAATAACTTTTTGCATATTGCTATTCTTGGCGACCAATGCATCTCACCCTCACTCACTAATACGTATGTGTTATGAACAATTATAATCTTAAAATAATCAAGCCAAACATAGAGCCGTAAAATTGTGACACACCTCATAGTTGAATCTTCCCAAAACATGGTCTAGTTGATAATCTATTCCAGTTATTTTCATCCATGACTTGTGCTATACAATTAGATGATTCCAGTTGGGGCACGTATTTAAGAAATGTGTATCCGCTTAAACGTAGTTAAAAGAATCTCAATCTGAATGAAGTATTTTCAAGACGACAAAATACATAAAAGGGGGGAGAAGAATGTCAGTTATAAAGGGCAAATTAAACTATTTTAAGTTCTTTAAGTTTATGATTGTTCATAACATATACTTATTAGGAGGTGAGTGAGGGTGAGATGTATTGGTTGCCAAGGATAGCCACATGCGAAAAGTTATTTTACAGAAGCTATTCAAAATAGCATTCGACCATTTATTACAGAAATGGATGCTTTCACATTTGCTTACACCTTTTTTTTTTAAATTACACATCTGATAGGAAGTTTTTACTTATACAGTACTAAATTAAATAGAAATGCCTATATACAGTTGTTACTTATACTTCACTCAACCCCAGGTTACCTCCCCAGTTTGGTTAAGTGGTAAGAAGCACTGGCTTCAGATTATTCACCTAAGATGGGACTGGGTTTAAGTGCCAGATGAGGCATGGGTAGTGTGCTTGTCTTTCAGGACTGTCTCTCTCTCTTCCCTGGAACCACTGTCCTTAAAAGAACAGTAAACTCATTTTCGGCATTTTTTTTTTCTCTGTGCGACAATGTAATGTCAAAAGAGACATGAAAACTGACGCAATCAGAAATGCTTTATTGTAAGTAGTTCTCCCGCTAGAGCGTTTTGAACTCAACTTTTTATGTAACAAACTATGGAGACACATTGCGTACAAACAATTCGCATTTTGGGTGAATGCCTGGATACCTGTAGGGCGAAAAATCAGAAAAGTAATCCCTTCTTGTGTTAAAATGTTTTCCTGAATCTAATGAACAACAGTATTTGGGTTTTGTTTGTTGCCCTGGAAATGACACAGACTATTTTGATTAACTCCCACTGTCACTAAAGATTTGTCAGCTACTGTCTATATACTAGTATATAAAGGTATTTTTCATTGAACTAAGTGCATATATATATTTTTTAAGTTTGTCCTATTGTCATGAGAGAAACAACTTTATGAGTATTTCTCGTAGCCCAAGTGCAAAGTCATTAACAACCCTCCGCTCCACGGAAATAAAAATACCGCAATAGTTGCACATGATATGGAAAACAAGAAGAAAAATATGAACTAGAAACAACAGTTAGATAAAAAGGCAGTTTATCTAACTGTTATTTCTACTATTATTACTGTATGGTAGGTTAGTCAGATATAGAAATTTTTCTACCAGCAGTTCAGCATCTCCATTACACATTTGAGCTGACCATCATAAATGGTTGGTTATACTAGACTGCCATGCTTCTAGTAAAGGAGTTTTCTTTTCAGCAACTTTTAGATTTTTAGTCAAACTTTTGGCCATGTGATGATCAATTTGGGATATTTTTTCTTCAAGAGGGCACAAATGCTTCTATGTCTATCTGATAAAAAAAACTGATGTTTTTATTTCTTCATAGAGGCCTGAGAGTAATAAATTGCATGCATCATTTTCTAAGTCCCTGTCAAAAACACCCTTTTGGACGACAATAAAATCTACAATATTTCCCTTGCGAATATCTATAATGGAATATGTACAGTATTTGGCGCAAAAACCTGGTGAATCAAACTATCCATCTCCGCTCACCCAAATTTTGGAATCGCATAATTTTAAATCATCAGCAATTTGTTTTTTCATACTGTGCCACGTAAATTTGATTATTGGCCCAACTAAAAATGTCACCACTTTGTAAAAACTAGTAGTTACTGAGTGCTTGTAAACCAAGGGTTTCAGTGAAATCCATAAACTGCTTAAAATTCATTCCAGTTGTGTAAATTGCAGCAGAAAGTTTGATGACAAATGAACAGGACACGTGCAACACAAGGAGAGAAATTCCCGACACTAATTACCTCCTACTTTCCCTCACAACCGCTACAGCGCTGAGCACACAGATGCCGCTGGTGCGAGAAGTGGTCTGACTGACCGCTTGTCTAGTGTGACATCATCACCAGAAACTTTGTCAGCTGTTTATTCAGCTCCCAATGGCCGTAGGAAAACAAATTTCGGCTCTATGAACATAATCCTGTCACCCGCATAACATGACAGCAAAAATTCGTATTTCCGAGGACCTTTTTTTAAGTTTAATGTTCCTTTAAGTTAGGGATGGGTGACTGCTTATATCCCTCTGAGTTGGTCATGTTGGTAACCAAACAACAAAACAAAAAAAAAAAGAAAAAGAAAAGAAGCTAAAGTGGCATGAAGGGGCTAATGTTATATTGCCACAAATGTTCACTTAACATCATACATATTAATAAGAAACATAGGGAAGTAATTTTTCACAAACACATGGCAGCACATATTCATGTCATTTACGGCACAGAAAAACCACGCTTTTTACTGTTACCCGTGCACCCATTTCTTCAGAGTGCTTTAAAATGGCACTGTCTTGGAGCAGAAAGGTTGTTAAGTTTCCTAAGTCACAACTTCTTAGATTCAGCTGCTCAGAACTTCATTAGCCTAGGTAATGAAATGGCAGCATGCTCAAAGAGAAATCAAGAGATGTGGGTTCAATTTCCACTCCAGGGCAATGTAATTTTCAAGTTTAATGAAGAGATGACTATATGGTAAACAGTTAAAAACACTGTGCTTTTGGGCCAATGGTGACAGTGTTCACTCAATTATGTACTCTGACCTGCCAAATAGGGGAAATTTTATTCTCTACTCTAAGACATAATTAGGTTTAAGGCCAATGATACATGAAGTTAAAAAGATGGCTAAAGGTGGAATGGAAATCCAAGTTAAATGGGAGAAAGTGACATAAAATAGCAATACATGCATTCTGATCTTCACTGCAGTGAATGATTGTATGTTGTAAGTACTATGTCCTGAAACCCAAACCACTGAAAAATACTAATTTGGTAATGTCCTAATACAAGCAACTGTGAAATCCACTGTGTGATACAGTGAAGTCTCGTGGTGTGCTCCTAGCTTCGACGGATAACAGAGTGAATGTCTGCCATCATGGTCTGTGATCATATCACTGGGAGACTTTGCTGCATCTCTTGGAGGATTTCAAAGTTGCTTGTATCAGAACATAACCAAAAATTTTTTATGCCCTCTTTGTGTGTAAATAAATCTTGTTAGCAGTGCAGTAATAATATTTTTGAAATACACATATATGGGGAAAAATCTAAGTGATAAGTCCACAAAGCCTCTGTACACACTACATTAATTATCTTTCCATTAGGTGCTAAAATGTTTCTAGTCTGCCTTTTTTCTTCGCACTTCATAGTTTCAGCAGTAGCTACGAATTTGCTCTTTTAGAAGGAATATAATGAAAACTGGTTTGACAGAACACACCCTGCACAATCCAGCATGCACTATGGATAAAATAATTTACTCAACTCACGACCGGCAATGAAGCACTGCATATGCCGCAAGAGTGACATACACTCATTGCCAGCAAACACTGATACCACCAATAGAATAATTATGCCCAAATGAGGGAATTATGTTGTTTCTCATGATGTACATGTGACAGGAACAATCTCATGAATAAATATTGCATATGCTGTTAAGCCCGTTGCAGAACTATGTGGTGAGGTCGCAGACATAAATTTTAACGTGTGAAACAGAAAATTTCAGAAGAAAACAATATGTTCTTCAGAATTTACTATCAATCTCATGAAGCCATCAATGGCTGAACAGTCTAGGGTGGTCTTTATTTACAGAGTAATTTTTTTTTTTAATTTTTCATAGTACTTACCCCTAATATTGTTGTCTGTGGAAAAAACGGTACATAAAAGATTTGTGGATGATTAGAGATTTTTATGACGTGTCACACCGAATCCAAACTTCGCAAGTAGGTTGTATCAGCAATTAACATAAGGAATTTAAGGATACGACAACGCTCCCGAAATTTAAGCGTGCACGGAAGATGAAAAAGAAATCCACAGGAAACATCTATCTTCCCTGCTTCATAACCTTGCAAGCAAGACCTTCTCCTCTGTAGATTCGAGCATGCGCCATTGGAACGTAGTACGGGAATTCCTCTTATGTGATTACGCGCTCTGCAGCAATTGAACACGCTGGTCTCCAGTAAGTTACTGTAACGCAGCAACAAAACAAGTGTGAACAATGAACATGGCTTCAGCTTCACACGCTTCAGTTGTAGCTCAAAAACTCTGAAGTCTGGCTGGTCAGGCAACCAATTGATATTATTCCGGATAAGAAGCTCCCATCGAAAGGAGAGGTTCTGCGTCGTTTGTTCTTCCTTATAAGAACGGGAAAGAACATAGTTCAGAATGCTTCAAGCATTATCACGCAAGAGCTTCTGTCAATCTAAGGAAAAGCCCAAATACCTACCATGGCTGACTACAACATCATCTCAAAGGTTCAGAAGGAGTACAACCAGTGGCTTGCTCTTTGGAAGGGAAGTTCTTGGTGATCTGAATCACAGATAGATAAGGAAAACTCTTCACTGAGGAATTGGCCAATCTTTTCGATATTGCCCATACCAACGCCCTTGACATGATTACCATTTTTGAAGACAAAGAGTTTCTATTGACCCAAAAGAGAAAAGGATACATTTGTGGGGAAGACAAAAGGTTAGCAAGGCAGGAAGCCCGAAAGAGAGAGAAGGAAGACAATTTCAAGTGACTGAAATGAAAACACGCGGAAGAAAGGGATTAGTTATTTGCAAAGGTTGAACTAGCCTCATCGAGTAGCAGCAGCGCTGAAGAGGAAGATCGCAAAGCAATCACAGCAACAGCAGGTTCTCCAAAGAAAATGAAACGGACGAGGAAGAATATTGTTTCGCCAGCACTTGCCTCAGCACTTGATCGCACTAAGGTCAGCAACCGAAATGCAGTCTACGTGCTCTCAGCAACTGCTGCCACTCTGGGACATAATGTGGTACTGTAACAAAAGTTTTGTTTACACAGAAAGACTAAATTTTATTGCCAGGTTCCTCTTGCGGTTGCCAGTTATTAAATTAAAATCTTTTCTTTGTGTATTTTATAAGTCTATTTTTGAATTAAGTTATTGAAAACACTATTTATAATTTTTGAAGGTTCATTAATGGAACTGCTTTTCTAGATATAAAACCTTCCTTTAATTAGTCTCTTGTTTTAATGAGGTTCATAGTCCAATATTTTAAAGTTTTGGCTTTAAGATCCATTTTACACACATTTCTGCACATTCAGGCAAAATGTACTTTTGTCCTCTCTGGAATCTGTAATGTTCTAATAATTATTTATTGTTATATTAATTTTTCTTTAAATTATCTTATTCTATTGTTATCGTGATTCGCTGGTTTGCAGCAACTTTTTTTTTTTGTTTCAATGGTTGTGTACGCAGATACATTTTATTTTTATACAACTCTGGTTGCCACCACATTATGGAGATTGTGGCCCAAAAGGTCTTTGCCGCATGTGACATCCACTATACTGGTCCTGACATCCTGCTTTTTAAGAGCTTCCAACACCATTGCCAATTTATCAACCAGAAGAATTTTGAAGTCATCGAAGAAGAGGTCACAGAACGGGAAAATATTTTCAACTTCTGGGAGCAGCAGCTAACTGACAGCCAACCATGCGATGACTACCGGGAACTTCTAGAACTGACTATAATCTACCTAGGTGCCAGTCCTTCCCGAGGAATCCGGTTCATGCAGCCCGGAGCCCTCCATCGGGCTAGATGGATGGCTCGCGTCATTTACGCCATAAAAATATGCCTTTTTCATTCTCAATTTAAAATGACGAAGCATGAGCAAGCAGCCATAAAGAGATTCGCAGCTTTTGCTGTCAGCCTGTATTGTCAGATCATGGTTTGTGGCCCCACTTGCAGCAGCTGCCCCAGCCAACGACCTTGCTTTCTTGAAACAACTGGCAACTTATAATGACAAAGTCATGTCAAGTGCAGCTATTAAAGCCTTTTCCAGACATCTGTGGTGTCTGAACGAATTGTTGGTGTCGCTGTCTTTCTTTGACTCTGACGTATCCTTGACAGTGAAGAGGGACATGATCAATGCGTTAAATAAGGTGGTATCTGAACGAATTATTGGTGTCACTGTCTTTCTTTGACTCTGAAGTATCCTTGACAGTGAAGAGGGTCACGATCAATGCGTTAAATAAGGGTGGCATGGATAACCCCACAAAGAGAAGCAATCTGATGGTGACCCAATGTATTCATGAAAAGACGGTGGCCGACTTTGTGACCAGCTAGTCCTGTCGTTTTTTCCAAATGCTGGACGTAGACACCGAGTTTCTGTCTGTCGACTCCAGTGAGTGGGACAGATCATCAGATTATCAATCAGCAATGAATACTGTTAAAGCCCTGAAGGTAGTAAATGACTCAGCCGAGCGAGGAGTGGCGCTGATGCAGGACTACAAGAGCATTCTCACAAATAACAAAGACCAGAAACAGTACCTGCTGCAGATTGTGGAGGAACACAGGAACAAATTTCCAAACGCATTAAAAATGACCGTGAGTGACAGTAAACAGCAAACTGAATAATAATTGGAGAGTGTTTAATGTTTATTTACGGACAATGGCATTCCTTTATTTACTTGTACAATAAAAGAATTTAAGAGGCAGATTCTTGTGTAACGTCTCGTGTTTCACTGTTTCATTAAGTAAAGAAATATACAGGGTGTCTGAGAATTATTAGACACATTACAAAATTATATAAAACAAAACATTAAACAGACAGAAAGAAACTGACTGTACTAACTTACAATGTAACTACACAAGTTAATATATTTCGATGTGAGATCCCTTGGTTGCTCATAGTACGTCCAAGCAATACTCGATTTCATGCCATGTATTGGCAAGCATCTGAGGAGTTATGGAATTAATAGCAGCTGTGATATGTTGCTTCAGTTTCTGCAAATCAGTACAAGGCGTCTGATAGACACGATCCTTCACATAACCCCACATGAAATAATCCAATGGAGTTAGATCTGGAGAGCGAGGAGGTCACGGAATGGGACCACCAGGCCCAATCCATCTGTTGGGGAAATATTCATTTAGGCGCTTATGTACACACATTGACCAATGCAGAGGTGCACCATCTTGTTGGAAAACGATGTCATATCTTTTGATTGGGGTATAGTGAAATTTTCTAGCATATCCAAGTAAATCTCACCATTTATGTTTTTTTCGCAGAAGAAGAAAGGGCCAATCACTTCTCTTTTTGATAGGGCACACTACAGATTAACTTTTGGAGAATCACATTCCAGTTCAATAGCAGCATGAGGCAGTTCACTGCCCCATATCCTACAGTTGTGACGATTCACAATACCTGATACATGAAATGTGGATTTGTCACTAAAAATTACAGTATTGAGAAAGTTTTCATCGTTTTCCACTCAATTCAGCATATCCACAGCGAAATCGTATTGCAGAGTGTGATCATTTACATGCCTTTTGCACTATTTGAATTTTATAAGCATGAAACTTTAATTTCTTGTGCAAGATATCATGAATTGTCGATTTCGGAATGCACAGTTCTCTGCTTGCTTTACGAACGGATTTCCTGGGGCTTTGTCGGAAACTTTCATTAACTTGGTCAACCGTCTCACTGCTGATGCTAGGCCTACCGGCTCCTCCACGATGTTCCACATTGCCAGTTTCTTTAAACTGTTTCATCCACCGCTTAATTGAATTTGTTGACAGAGGACTACAACCATACTCTAAACGGTACCGTCTTATAACTTTAATGACAGACTTTAATTCCGCAAGCCATAACACACACATCACCACACCTAGCACCATCTATCAGATTCTGGGAATAACAATTCTACAAAACAAAAATATAGAAACTGTGTTAGTAATACGTGACATAGAAAAACAGACAATGCTCATAGTTTTTTTTGTACATAATTTTGTAATGTGTCCAATAATTCTCAAACACCCTGTATAAAGTTCGAACTCCATGTGACACCTCTTAAAATTGCCTGATCAGCTGAAAATTCAAGGTACATCACTTTCTCAACCCAGTGAACAGCATTAACAGGTAAGACATTAATATTTTTTTATCATAGTTTATAAGGACCACCTTATTGCACACACATGCTCAAGGTCCCATACATATTCTCATATGTCTAGTAACTTTCTGTTTCCTGCAGAAATAACATAACATGGTGAATACAAGGATTGTTCAATGAATAAGGCAACAAAATGTCCAGCATCAAGATTATAAAAACACCAATGAAGAGTTAAAGTGCATGTGCATGCCATAAGAGCCAGGAACACCAAAGAACATCAGTACCTGAGAGCTTTGTGACCATTTATTTACTAGGAACAGTTGTAGAAAGATGGCTGTGTTATATGGTCAACATGGTCACACGAGGAAGTTCGTCTGGCTTCTGACCATTCATTTGAGATGGGCCAGGGTTCGAATCCCAGGTGAGGCATGGATGGGGTGTTTGTGACAGGAGCAATCTCATGAAGCCATCAATGGCTGCACACACATGTTCAAGATCCAATATGCATTCTCATGTTACCTGAGGGAACTAAGCACTTTGTACAACTCAAAAATAATTCTGCATGAGGTCTGTTATCTTATTTTGAACAATCCTTGTAATTTGTGCTTTCATAAAGCCTCCTTATTGGGATTACAGCTTGAAACTGGCCCCACTGCAACCTTGACATCACTGAAAAGAAAAAAAAAATAATAATCTCCAAATTTTGAAATGTCTACCATTGTTTTTTGATAACTTATGGCTGCCAAAATCAGATACACACATAAAGAAAAAAACTGTAGAAAACACATTGTTTTTTTATGGCAGTGAGAGTGGGTTAGAAGCTGGTGACATGAGAAAAAGAATCTAGAAAAAAGGTATTGCCTAAAATCAATGCTCATATTACAACTCAGCTAGGTATTTCTTCAGAGAAAAAGTTTATTAGGAGCACCTTGTATTTGTTGCATGAGAGAGAAAATATTAAAATAAAGAAAGGTGTATACTATATTTCATGTTATTAGGAAGTAAAACAAGAGGCAGATTTTGAATAAAGTGTACAGACGGCATCATATCAATTATATGTTAGAAGCAGATGATATTGCAATGGATAGAAAGTGATGGAGAGAGATTTGTTGTTTAGCAGAATTAATTTATTCTTTCTCTCTTTTTATGTGATCTACACCCAAAACATACCTCAACACCATACTGGCATAGAGATGTGAGATGATATAACTGATAATAATAGGAAACAATTGCTTTAGATACATGCTCACAGTTCCAATAATACAAAATATATCACAGAAAGAACGAGAGAGAGAGAGAGAGAGAGAGAGAGAGAGAGAGAGAGAGAGAGAGAGAGAGAGAGAGAGAGAGAGAGAGAGAGAGAGAGAGAGAGAGAGATGAACATGGTGTGAGTAATTTTACCTACTTGCGAGTGGGTAAGCGAATTACCAAAGAAGCTCGGTAAAGTTGCAATTGATTATTCAGATGGAAAAATTGTCGATAGCGATGCTGAACAATCCACTCATACGAAGCATGTTCAACTTTGATCACATATCTGAAAAAAAAAATATTACTGCACTCAGAGAACAGAAGAAATGACTTTCAATAGTTTCTATTACTCTACAGAATCATCTATAAAAACGCGTAATTCTCAAAAAGTACAAAATCACAAACTATGTAGTTCCACTTTATTAATTTTTCTATTATTTCCAGTCCATGATAAAAACTTCAGAAGTCACGCAAAAATACTGTTACCTACAGGAGAAAGACAGCATCAAAAGAAGATGCAGGACTTGAAAAATATCTGAAAAGTTACATGACCAGCTGGGCATGTGCAGAAATTATTTGCCTGCCCAGGTAGTAAAAGCTAGATGCCCAGAAAAATGTATCTTTTAAAATAACAAATCAAAACCATAACTTGTTTTAAGTTAAAAAAATACGATGAACTTTTTATATACATGTCTTGCAATTTCATTTTAAAGATCTGTATTAAAAATTTTCAATGCACAAAAGCGTGTGTATGAAGTTTTAAGACGATGATGCTAATTGCTGTGAAATTATACGATCATGAAATTGGTATTTGAGAAATTTAGTGACTCTTCCATGTTCCTTTTGTTGAAGTTTTCGTCCTATGTCACTAAACACCGGAGGCTAGTTACATCAGAGGCATGCATCGTGTCACAGACCATAAACGACATTTGGAGCAAAACAACATACATATGCTTCCAATTTCTAGACCTAGAGCATAATATAATTAAAGAGGCTCTTCTGTCCTTAGCACTCCGTAACAATAATACAACTTCTGGCGATTGGCAGTGAAATGAAACATGACATACGACGACTGTCTTTTTTCTTGTAATTTTTTTTTATTTTTAAATTTTTTATTATTAACTTATTATTTTCTTTTTTACTTTTAACTTTTTTTATTTTTTATTCCAAACCTTTTTATTTTTAAATTTAGTTGCCCAGGCCAGACAACTAAATTCTTTATTTACCTGCCCATGCCAATAATTTACATGCCCCGGGCATCTCGAGCATGGTATTTTTCAAGTTTCAAGCCGTAAGATGGCTTTGCCAATTGCAACAGAATGGAAGAAGTATAACCCTTACTTTGTACTGCAACATACTGGCAAAGAACATCTACTCAAGACATATTTAATACATTTTTTAACATATTTTTTGGCATATAAGTTGATATGGAGTATAATTTGAAGGGGTAAAATTTCTCTCTCAATTTCCTTATCTTCATTCACAGTTAATTCTTTGTATAATACGAGGGCAGAACAAATACAGTTAATGTTTTGAATTTATGTAACGCTATTTCTGATAGTTCAGTAACTATTATAAGAAAAAGAGAGTGAGGTAACCTACCACATTTATCTTTCCAACGAACAGTTGAATTCTCATGAACTGATGATACTGTATTCCTTTCCTCTGACTAACCAGTCGGAGAAGCCACTGTGCAAAGGTGAAATAAAAAAAGAAAGACAGGAAGTGTACCAAATTAGAGTGATGCCTGCATGTAGCATGAGTTGTCGTTCACTGCTTCCTCAGAGTCTGATTGAAATCAGAAGCCAAAAGAGATTTTGATTTCAATCAGAAACATGAAATAAATTAAAATAAGCATAATAAAATGGAACAAATAGTTGATTTTAATTCAGTTGAGAGATGCAATTCAGAGATTGACAAAGCAAAAAAAAAAAACCTGTCATTGCCAGTCACTGGTCATTGCTGTTCTTAAAGACTGCTGGCTGTCACCGCTGGCTGTCAATATGATTGTCACCAGGCAATCAACTGTGAACAGAAATATTAGTTTCAGTAGCATTTAAATAAGGTCTTAGTGAATGGAATATTGCATTTTGCATGCTTTTGGAATGGTTTCTTACAACCGTAATATTACATTTTGGGTGCTCAGATCACGGCCAAATTTAAAGCACAAAATGCTTTGTTTCTCTCTCTGAGAAATTTCAATGACTAATCAGAGATACATCAATGTTGCACATAAGTCAAGGTCAGCACTTCTGAAAGAAAAAGTTTTCTCTTATACAGCAAAAAATATGATACATGGATAATCCTGCAGATACTATAAGAAAATTAACTGATACCTGCAAGTTGCATTAAAAGCCCAATTGAATTGTTTTTTTTTGTTTTTTTTATCAAAACATCTGCAATATTTTCAAAACACTACAGGTAAGTACCAGTTGTAAATTTTTGCTAATTAGGCCACAGCCAATTTTACAGGAATGCAAAACTGTCATTGTACAATTTCACAAAATATGCTTTATAAGCAGCATAACACAGAAAATGGTCTTTTGCAATTTTGCCTCTATGGTTACACAAGATAGTGCAAACCATATAAGGACTTTTTCTTTCATTTTTGAATGGATACATAAATACGAGGGCCATCCAAAAGTAAATACTATTTGTGCATCATCCCAGCACAAGTGTGAAGTGTTGGTTGCACATGCACTGTTGTGTTGCTTCATCCATTAGCCATGAACGCCATTTTGTGAGGTTGTGCTTATGTTAAAGGATTGTGCTGTGCGTTAATAACGTTTAAGTTAATAGAATGGCCTGCTGACTGCAAAGTCCAGTTTGTGATAAGATTTCTGAATGTGAGAAATGTTAGGCCAGATTCATTGATAAATTTGCAAAATTTACAGACAAAACGCAATGAGTGTAGGAATGCTATGGAAGTGGGTTTGAATGTTTAATGAAGGACGACAAAGCGTTCATGACGAATTACACAGTGGTAGGCCTTCTCTGGTCATGGAAGATTTGGTGAAGATAGCAAATAAAAACATTAGCCAGAACCAACACTTCACAATTTCTGATCTTTCAGAATATTTCCATGAAGTTTTGAAATCATTACAGAAAAGCTTCAGTACCACAAAGTGTGAGCATGATGGGTGCCAGAGATGTTGAAGGAAGAACACAAAATGAAGTGCATGGGATCTGCTTTGGAATTTTTGAGGCAGTACATGGAGGAAGGCAATGATTTTTTAAGTTGTACAGTGAAGAGAGACAAGACTTGGATCTGTCACATCACACCCGAATTGAAATAGCAGACCCTACAATGGAAACACATTGGCTCACCTATGGCCGAAAAATTCAAACAAGGTCAACGAGGATGGGCAAATGTCTTTTGGGGCAGGAAAGGAATTTTGTTGGTGGAATTCCTGCCTGAAGGCATGACAGTAATTGCAGCCATTTTATTGTGAGACACTGAGAAAGTTGTGTCATGCAATTTGAAACAAATAGCACTGCATGCTGGGCAAGGGAGTTACCTCACAATCCACTGAAATTATATTTCACAGTATGGTAGAAGGTTGAGAGCAATTTTAAAAATATTTGCTCCCAGTTAAATTTTAGGTCACCCTACACCACTGCTATTAGTTGCTTATGATCAGCATCTGAAGCACTTACTTGTTGACACCATAGGCATAGCCAGGGGGGTCCTCGGGTCCAGACCCCCTTGAGAGGAGATTTAGTATGAATTTAAAACGATATATATGTATATATTGGGCACCAATGAACCAAACCCATGCCCCCCCCCTTAAGAAATTTCTGGCTACACCACTGGTTGACACTTGTGTGATGAGAGGTGCAGATGTTGGCTCTGATCATTACCTGTTAGTGTCATGAGTGACACTGAAAGTTGTTTGGAGAAAGAGAAACACACACAGGAAGATGCCTGTGATGGAAAGAATTAAGGTTGAAATGCTTCTTGAAGAACATAAGTACTGCTCTGAAATACTTAGTGAGTGACTGAATGTGGAAAAGAAGAGGACATGTTTTAAAAACTGTGTTGTCGCTCTCGCCAAAGAGGGCTGTGGTATGCAGAAGCGGGTAGCATTGAATGTGATGCTTGGTGGAACAGTGAGATGAAAGGAGTAGTAAAGAAAAAGAAGGAAGCATATTTGGAGATTTTGCAAATTAGAGCTTATGAGAATGAATATCGCTGTAAGAAGCACAAAACAATAAAGCTGGTTCATCAGAGTAATGCAAAAGATAAGGACAAGGTGGAAAGACATGAATTGGTTTTTGGATAGATAGAAAAATATTCTGGAAGTACACAAGATATAGGAAAAATAGGGGAAATAAAGATATAAATTGTGTAAAGAATAAGATTGGAGGAATGATATGGGACCACAGTGAACTAGAAGATAGGGTGAATATTTCTGTGAGTGATAAGAACATGAAAACAAAGGTGATTTTGAGGCAGAAGCAGATGAGAGAAGGAAGCACAAGGATGGATCTCAAGAGAAGAGGTCTGTAAAGCTCTCAAATATTTTTAAAACAGTAGGGCTTTGGGAGTGGATGGCATAACTACTGAGATGTTAATACAGGGTGTCCCACTCACTACTGAACCCGACATTTCTTTAATAATATTAACACTAATGAAGATATCGCAATGAAATTTGAAGTGGACTCACCTCATTTCGTATGAAATGTGATGACAACACAACATGTGCTGGAAGTGGTCACCATTTGCGTCCACACAGCATTGAACTGGGAGCACCATATCGTGGAAAGTGTTTGCCAGTACGTACGCCATCACTGCCTGAATTTCTTCGGTGATGTTTGCTTTCAAGGCATCTATGGTTTGTGGTTTCTTTTGGTAAACTCTCCCTTTTAGATATTCCCATGAAAATTAATCAGGAGGCATCAGATCGGGAAAGCACGATGGCCATATACTCTTCGAAATGACACAGTCGCCGATAAAAGACTGAATTTTGGCCATACTGGTGTGTGATGTCGCTCCATTAGGCGGGTAATATCCAATGGAGAGTTCTTCGTCGCCCAATTGATTTACAAAGGTGTTGAAGAATTTCATATATGCAACTGTTGTGATGGTTATATTGAAGAAAACAGAACCAATTATGCGGCACCAGGTCATCCCACCCCACACCAAACACTAATTTTCTGTGAATGAAGGGGTTCTTCAGGTATCGCGTTGGGATTTTCAGAATTGACGTATTGCAGCAGTGTGGCGCATCCAGCTGGCTGGCGGACTGCTCCTCAGTGCTGTCACTCTTAGGCATGTGTCTGCCATTAAGGAACACTCCAGCTGGCTGACGGACAGTGCTGGATTTAATGCTGTCTGGACACAAATGGTGGGCACTTCCAGCACATGTTGTGATGTCATCACATTTCGCACAGAATGAGGTAAGTCCACTTCAAATTTCGTTGCAATATCTTCATTGGTGTTAATATTATTAAAGAAATGCAGGGTTCAATAGGAAGTGGGACACCCTGTGTAAAGTGGTGACTCTGTAATTGAGTGGATAAGTGACAGTTGCCAGTTGTGCTGGGAGTTAGGAATGGCCCCCTCAGGATTGGAGGGGCACTATCATTGTTTCTTCGTGTAAGGAAAAAGGCGATAGACAAAATGCAAGAACTATCATGGTATCAGCCTGCTGAACACACCAGGGAAAGTGTTTGGAAAGATCATTGTTAATGAGATACAAGGTCTTACATCAGAAAAGGTGTAAGATGTACAGAGTGGATTTATGCTTGGTCAGGAATGCACTAACCAAATTTTTGACTAATGTATGACAGTTGAAAAGTATCTTTCTGTTGAAAGATACTTTTTGATTGTCATACATTAGTCAAAAATTTAAAAATGAGAAAATTTATGACCAAGTAAACAGGGTGCTTCTGTTGGAGGTCCTGAATAAATATGGCACAACTAGGAATCTGCTTGAATGTGTGAAAGCTACGTATGCTGGATGTAGAGTGGGTGTGAATGTTTCATTGAAATGGTTTTCTGTTGGTGCAAGAGACAGAGAAGGTTGTGTAATGTCAATGGTGATCAGTACATTCATAGATGCACGCATGTCACCAAAATAGACAATACTGTTTTATGTCTTGGCAATTTCTATGTGTGCAGATTGCTGTATGCTTATGACACAGTACTGTAGGTGGAGAGCATTAGTGAATTAGAGTATGTTGTCCCAGATGAATGAAATTCAAGCTGAGTATAAGTAAGAGGGGAGGAACAAAGTGATGGTTTTTGAGCAAGGAACCGTTAGTACTGATTGCAAGATCAGTCTAAATAATACAGTCAGAATGGAGGAATGACTTTGTGTGTTTAAGTATGTTTGAAGGAGAAAACAGATTAGATGAACTTAGTAGGTGAGTAAATTCAGCTTTGGAGCTCATAGCTGCTTTAGAGGATTTTACAAGACTGCTGGGTTCTCAAACATGTCCCAAATGGGTGTGTATGAAAAGTGTAGTTGTTCCTACTCTGATGTATGGTAATAAAGCTTGGTACTGCAGAAGAGACATATGAGTTGTTCGTGTACTGGAGAGATATGTTACTTACGGGGGTTTTGTGGAAGAACACATCCTGATCAGGTAAGAAATAAAGAAGCATTGTAGTTGTGTAATGTGAAGCAAAATGTTGTTAGTATGGAGATAAATAGTCTGAGGTTGTTTAGCAATGTTGAAAAAATTAATGACGAGATGCTCACTAAGTGAAATTATTCATCCCAAGTGGAAGGGACAAGATGCTCACTAGATTCAGGAATGTCAGCAAGAGAAAAATATGATAAGTATAAAGTACTGGTCTTATGTGAGATGTGTGATGGATGGCAGTGAAGCTTATGTTGTGTTCCAAGATTAATGGAGATATTTAATACATTGACAATAAGCAAAATCTAGCATCATCAGTAACTTTTACTTTGGCAGATGGGCTTCCTTTGAGGAGCTAACTTCTGTATCTCAGAGAACAGTTTAGTGATACAAATAAACAACACAGCATTTAAATTTGACCTGTATTGAAATACATGCACAAAATGTGTAACGAGTATTGATGCTGCATTATAATTTTTGAAAATAAAAAGTGGCTATAGGAAAGTTAATAAGAAAGAAAATAAAAAGAGACTGCTGGTTGTTTGAGAGAAGAAGCAGTATAGAGAAGGAGATATAATTTTAAAATGCTATACAGATTTTTGGAGAAACCATTGTCTTCTGAATACAAAATAAATAAATAAATAAATAAATAAATAAACTTAGCAGTGGACTAGAAATCTTGCTTCAAAGTTCCACTCATGTAAGAGGGATGTTAAGTGTTGTGTAGTGACAGTACATCTTAGCCAAATATCAGTAACATCTAATTTAGCTAAGGAAATCAAAAATGGGTGCACTTGTAGAGATCTCTGTTGTCTTGTGTCAGTGGACAATGCTTCTGAGCATTATTTGATTGCGATCAAGTGACAGAAAAACCCACAGTGCTAAGTCACCAAACTTATGACAGGTTAAATTTTATTTTAATTTGTGGATCTTTCAAAATTATTCACATCTACTGAGTTCTCTCGTATTTTCAAATGTTTCTGGCCCCAAAATCTTCATCAAGGTCAGTTCTCTGATGTATTGTAGAACAACCTCGGTATTGCAGAAAATACACAGAAGTTGCTGGAGTGCTGGAGAGATGCACCACAGGTCTTGATAAATATCTAGAAGCCAGAAACATCTAAAAATACAAAAGAACTTAGAAGATATGAAGAATAATTGAATGATTTTGAAAAATAAAATTTAATTATTTTAATCTTAGTAGTCTGTAGTGCTTTTAATTTACAACAGATCTTAGCTGTTTCTTCAATTTACATGAGTTACATTAACACAAAAGACACCTCACAAAACCTATTAATGCATAAAACTGTAATTCAAACGGCAGATTTTCCCCATAATTAGAATTCAATTTTTAAGAGAAAAAAATACAGGATAACATCTCCCTCACACCAGATAATAATATAAAACTTGTTTTATGATTCCAAACATGCACATAAAATTCAACGTAACAACCAAGGTACAATGTAATTACTTTCCTATCAAATGTAGATATTGAAGAAAATAAAAAACAAAAATTCTGGGTAGCTGTACCTTATGCTAATATATTTTCAGTGATGAATCATTACTTTCACAACACCAGTAACAATTAATACAAAATAACTCACACTAAAATAAATACAAAATAACTCACACTAAAATAAATACAAAATAACTTACAAGTAAGGATTAAAATGAGCAGAAGGATTTACTTTAACATCAACTATTTTTATATGAATCCCACATCCTGGAATAAGAGGATCCTGTTGTAAATCATCAAATGGGTGGCAAAGATCCTGAACTATGGTAAAAGGAATTTCAGCAAGGTCTCCAGATTCTGAAAGATTAATTCTGTTACAAAGTACATCTTTCATGGAGTGCACCATATTTATGAGCACACATAGATAAAAGTATATATTTACATTAGCTTCACATTTACAAACATACTTTTAGCTCAGATTTGTCACTCCTCACTTATACAGATTCAAAATCTTTGGGAAGAAATATGTAGTTCCTTCATTATATACTACTAAGGCAGAAGATTAAGGTAACAAAGAAAATCGGATTAACCTCTATTAAACTAAAAATATTTCAGAAGGTATTTACTAACAAAGTACCAAATCCAAATAAAAGGTATAACATTATTTTAAATAAATTTCATGTTGATTAGATTTCAACATGATACAAATTGTTTTTTTTTTTGTTTTTTTTAATCTGAAAAAGCTATAATGCATTCCACTTCAGAATAAGAGAGAGAATAATTGGCATTACATTCCCTGGAGAAAAATAGTACTAAAATAAGTAGAAAAGTTTGTTCCTGATGACATGCACTCATTTATGGAGATAAACCAGAGAAAACCTTAAGGTTTTCCTGGATTAAAATCATAACAAAAACCTTCTGATTTTAAGTAATATCATTCACTACAGCATTGGTTTCCCAATGGTTGACAAATTAATTTCTAAAATTTTTTCAAGAAGTAGATTAATTAAATAAAAGAAGTTAACATGATTCTGTAAGTTTGCTATGCATAAATTCACCAAACAATTTACAAATTTACAACACAGAATGGTAACAAAACTCTGATTCAACCAAAAAAATAATGACAATTGTTTTTAAGTAGGATGCACTTGTTTTTAAACATTTCTTCTACAAGAAGAATGCTTTTTATGATGATAGTTGATTTCCTTCCATTTCAGATAGCAGTCACAAAATTTTTGTGCTATTTTTTTTTTATTATACTGATTTGTTACAGACAAGTGACAATATGCTCAGAAGGAAAGCTCATCCAGTTTGTTCATATTTTTTAAGATTCTACAGACCCCTGATGATCATAGGTGACAGTTATTATCCATAGCAACCGCCTCCCTCCAGTGGTGGAACCTAACTGGCCAAAGGTCACAAAACTATCATATAGGTAGCTTTGGGGCAGATTTGGACTCACCCTATTGCGAGCTATTGCATCGGTAGCCATGCGAGTTTCAGCTAGTCATGATAACATATTTTGTAGAAATAGGATAAAGTTCCCAGGTTTCGGTCTGAAAACTATGTATGTTTTTGTGACCTTTTGCCAGATACATTACAGCCGCATACCACAGATGCCCAGTGGTGGCTCATGCCACTGAAAATGAAAATGTGCCTGCTACGACCCCCCCACACTTTCAGCCAAGACCTTGGAATTGGGATTTAACGGGCTTTATCAGCCTCACCATCTACCATAAAAATTAAATAAAAATAACGATGAAGGAAAATTAATAAAAGCAACTCCAGATGTTTTTGTAATTATATACAAATTTATATGAGTTGTTAATCCTTTTTTTTAACTTTCTAGCTTTAGTAATTACATTAATCGGGTTTTTATTGTTAGTGGTTAAATTTATAATCATATATTCGATAAAATATTACGCCTAATATTTTGAAGAATATACGGATTTGGGATGTAAGGTCAGGTGATGCGTAACATCACAGCCTCTCCTTGACAAATGTCAACCCTGCCTTCTCGTGGTGCATCCTGTTCCCACTAAAGGGGCTCTGACGACCGCCAATAGCGGTATAACTATACCATCGGGATTAGAGGAAATGCTATCCCACACTCACCAACCCGCTTGGCCAGCGTGGTGAGTTATGGCCAAACCCCTCCAAAATGATTCCACAACTTAAATCTTGGCCCTCAGTCTCCGGCAGCTGGAATGTACCTGGCCAATGCAGCGGCCAGTGCGACATGAAGGCAGAGGGTGCTAAGAATCCCCGGAGGTCCGGACTAGGCTGCCATCTGATGCTGACCTTGGCTACGTATAATGAACGCTCCCTATCTGCTGATTCAAGGCTTCTTGAATTGGAAGAGGAACTACAAAGGATCAAGTGGGACATCGTTGGGCTAAGTGAGGTAAGGAGAAAAGGAGATCTCATTGAACTGAAAAGTGGACATCTCTTCTACTATCATGGGACAGATACTGGCAGAACTAGTGGTGTTGGATTTATAATAAACAAAAAACTGAAGGATAAAGTTGTAGAAGTTGAAAGTTCCTCTAACAGAGCTGCACGACTCGTTATCCAACTCTCGAAAATATACCAGGCTCAGATTATTCAAACTTATGCACCCACCACAAGTCATCCTGAAGAAGAAATTGAAGAATTTTATGAGGAAATTCGTTATCTAAATAATAAAGGTAAGCAGCACTTGAAGATAATTATGGGAGATTTCAATGCAAAAATAGGGCAATGGCAACAGAATGAAACTTCAGTAGGTAAATTCGGTCACAGCAACAGAAACCAGCGTGGAAATACTCTCGTTGAGTTTGCAGAGGCAGAAGGGTTTTTCATCTTGAACTCCTTTTTCAAGAAAAAGCCACACAGGAAATGGACGTGGAGACATCCAAATGGGATGACAAGCAAAATTGATTTTATTATGTGTAACAAAAAATTCGTCATAGAAGACTGCAGTGTGCTAAACAAGTTCAACACAGGTAGTGACCATAGATTGGTGAGATGTAAGATGCATCTCAACACTAAACTTGAACGTGGCAAGCTCATAAGACAAAGAAAATCTATTGACATAACCAACCTTAAAAAACACCATAATACCTTCAAGTTGGAACTGAAGAACAGATTCTCTGCTTTAGAAGGCCTAACATAGGAAGAAGTGGATATTTCTGAAGTTAACAGAAAAGTAACCAAAGCTCTGATGGAAACAGCAACAAAATTAGCTGGGTCTAAGAATAAGTTGCATGTGAACAAATTATCAGGAAAAACCAAAATGTTGATGCAAAAAAGAAGAGAGATGAGGACAACTAAAGAAGATGTGACTTCCAAAGTGGAATATATAGAGCTATGCAAGACAGTAAGAAAAAGTATCCCTGAAGACGTAAGAAAATTCAACTGTGAACTAGTGAGGAAATCAATTGAAAACAACCAAAGCCTAAAGATAGCAAAGGGACATCTCAGTAAAGGAAGGAAACAAATTATGACACTGAGAAAAGAAGATGGTTCTGTAACAAGAAATAGAGGCGACATTTTGACAAGAGTGAAAGATTTCTACTCCAAATTATATGAAAGGGATGAGACATGTACTCCAGACATCATGAAAGGTACCAGTACCAGAGTTCCTCCAGTCCTCCCAGCAGAAGTTGCACATGCAATCAAGAACATGAAGCGGGGAAAAGATCCAGGAGAAGATGGAATTACTGTAGACATCATACAAGAAGCAAATGGAGAAATCGAAACAGTACTCGCCCAAATTTTCACTCGATGCCTTAATGAAGGGAAGATTCCTGAGGATTGGAACACCGCTACAATGATCCTGCTACATAAAAAAGGTGACATTGAGGATCTCAGGAACTACAGACATATCAGCCTCCTTCCTATCAGTGGTTCATAAAATCTTCACTAAAGTTCTTTCACACCGCTTGAAGGTAACACTGGACATGGCTCAACCGAAAGAACAAGCTGGATTCAGGAGTGGCTACAGCACAATAGATCATATCCACGTACTGAGAGAACTAATTGAAAGAGCGAGGGAATATGAACTTCCATTGTGCATGGCTTTTATCGATTATGAAAAAGCCTTTGATTCGGTGAAACCATCAGCAGTTACAATGGCTCTGAAATCCTGCGGTATTGAAGATGCATACATTAATATTATAAATAACATCTATGAAAATGCAAGTGCAAAGATTTGGCTGTTTGAAAATACAACACACATAAAAATTGGAAAGGGAGTGAGACAAGGTGACACCATATCTCAGAAGCTCTTTAATGCCACATTGGAGGGTGTCTTTCAGTCGCTGAGCTGGGAAAACAAGGGGATAAAGATTAATGGAGATTATATAACCCACCTTCGTTTTGCTGATGACATAGTCATTTTTGCAACTACCCCACCAGAGCTGCAGAGTATGATCCAGGAACTTGCTGACAAGAGTAAAGAAGTGAGATTAAAAATGAACTTTCAGAAGACAAAAGTTATGTTCAATGCTTTTACAAGAAATGAAGATTTATCGATTGATGGAGAAAAGCTGGAGATAACAGACACGTACATTTATCTTGGACAGCAGATATCAAGTGAGGGTCACATTGATGAAGAAATTAATCGGCGTACAAAACTTGCCTGGAGAGCTTTTGGAAGAAACAGCATAATTTTCAAGAGCAATATGCCATTATGTCTTAAAGGAAAAGTGTTTGATCAATGCATCCTTCCAGTGCTTACGTATGGTGCAGAGACATGGACCTTAACTAAAAGAGCCATACAAAGGCTGCAGACAACTAAAAAAAGCATGGAGAGGTACATGCTTGGTGTAACCAGGAGATATAAGAAGAGGAACTCGTGGATCCGAAAAATGACAAGAGTGGAAGACATCATGATCAGAGTTAAATCCCTGAAATGGCAATGGGCTGGACATACTGCCAGAAGGACAGATCATCGATGGACAACCGAAATTTTAGATTGGATTCCAAGGGACAGGAAAAGACCCAGAAGAAGACCACATGGGAGATGGGTGGATGAAATTCGAAAGTATGCAGGAGTGACATGGAGTAGACTGGCACAAGACAGACCGTTGTGGAGGAAACTTGGGGAGACCTTCGTCTAGCAGTGGATTGATAATGGTTGATGATGATGATATGAATTTAATGATCTGTGACGACCTCAGTTGCCGAGAAAACATATTCAACTGAGGATCATCTAAAAAAATTATTTATTTACTCAACTTTTTTGAAAAATATGTTTTCATTTATTTCCATATTTTTAATGGGCAACACTTTTGTAGTGTCTTTGTTCAGTGTACAATCAACCTTGTACTCTTACTATTTGTGTTTTTCAGTGCACTTCTGAAGAGTTTAAAGATGAATTAATTATACATGAATTAACTAAATTACTCTATGTATTAAACTATAAAGATTTTATGAAATGCAAAAAAGTATAAATAATTGCACATGGATCAAGCTTAATTTTAGACCCTCCCCACAAATCATGAATCCTAAGGATTTTGCTGAGGATTTATTTTTACTTTTACTTAGGATCCTAAGGATTTTACTTCAACTTTTCCCTCTAAAGTTCTTGAAGAAAATGATCCCTTCAAGAAATAATATACTGAATTAATTGCAGTCGCCATTCAAGAAATTAAAAGATTACGAAAATTTCACTGAAAAGAACAAAAAATAGAAACACACAAAAAGAATTTAACTGTTTTGACCATGCAAATTTCTTGAGAGCATGGTCACAATCAGACAAACTACTACTCCTGTTTCTGTCAACTACCACAAACTGTAGAAACTGTGGGTAAATCTTTGCTGCACTGCCCCTAGTTCTAACAGGGGAAAGAGACTGGAGCATGCGCAGAGAAGTTCAGCATGATGCAAGCCTTTGTGGTCTGCTTGAGAAGACCCGGGGGGTAGCGTTAGAAGTAGAAATAAATTTTCTACAGGCCCAGCGGACCACTCAAATTTGCAAATCACTTGTCTGCCAAAGTGCCCATAATGCATAATTTTATTGGAGCTGTATATCACAAACTTAGAGCAACAGAATGCGTACATGTATGTATGCAAATAATGCATAAATGAAACACAAAGCACAGAAACCAGTTGTAGAAATTAGAATACAACAACAGAAAAAAAAATTCAGTGGAGCCAGTTTATATCAAAATGTGGTGGTCTACTCATTTTTACTGGTCCAGAAACGGCACAAATACTAATACATTTAATATGCATATGGTACACTAAAGAGTAATATATAGTTAATTTCAAATTAAAGTTTGTAGTACAAATATTACGAAATATTTTGATTCAGACCTTGGTATCCTACAATCTAAAATTTTCATAAAACTCAAGTATAGTTTGCAATTCCGATATTCAGTTTTTGAGTAGTAAATATCTGAATTTTAGAAAACCCAAAAACTGTCATAACCAAACATGGATATTTTGAAATCTGGTTCAGTTCTTTATAAACTTGTAAATTCCAAAACAAAAGAAAAAAAAAATTACTGGCCACTAGGGCCAATAACAAAAATATTTCACCAGCCCGATGGAATCTTTACTGGCTAATGGCCAGCGGACCACCGGGTAATTTGAACACTGGGGTGTGTGGCGTAAGCTGCAGGAGTAGCCACATTGTATGGTCATGCTGACTGACAAGTAGCACAAAAGACCGGGCACTGTGACTTAAATTCTTAATAAAATGCTTTTAAGACCGATTGGCGAACAAGAGCTTTCTTTGACTACTGCCCGGTTAAAAATAAGATTTTGTGCTGGCAGCAAATCATTGATTAACGCATGTACTCTACACACACACACACACACAAAAAATTGAATTGCCATTTGTATTGTTTTAATACGAATTGCAATTCAAAACTTCTTAGTGTGCTACAGCACGGTAGCACATATTCACAAGCTGCCACTGCAGATGTCTCATTGATGTTGCATATGATAGTACTACAGTGTGGTTGCGATAACCCAAACTAATTAATGCACTATACTGTACTGCATTTTCAGATTACCAAGGGTCATAAATGATCCAGTCATGTATTAAATACAACACACATAAAAAATGGAAAGGGAGTGAGACAAGGTGACACCATATCTCAGAAGCTCTTTAATGCCACATTGGAGGGTGTCTTTCAGTCGCTGAGCTGGGAAAACAAGGGGATAAAGATTAATGGAGATTATATAACCCACCTTCGTTTTGCTGATGACATAGTCATTTTTGCAACTACCCCACCAGAGCTGCAGAGTATGATCCAGGAACTTGCTGACAAGAGTAAAGAAGTGAGATTAAAAATGAACTTTCAGAAGACAAAAGTTATGTTCAATGCTTTTACAAGAAATGAAGATTTATCGATTGATGGAGAAAAGCTGGAGATAACAGACACGTACATTTATCTTGGACAGCAGATATCAAGTGAGGGTCACATTGATGAAGAAATTAATCGGCGTACAAAACTTGCCTGGAGAGCTTTTGGAAGAAACAGCATAATATATTTTTAATCATACAGTAGAAAATTTTCCAGACTATATTTTTAATCATACAGTAGAAAATTTTCCAGTGTATATAAGTATATCTATATTACAAACGTATGCAGACCTGCCAACTTTCAAGAATTTAAATCCGTAAAGAAATTTCAGTGAATGTTTAATCAATATGTTCCATTGACTGATCTTTCGAATGTACTGATTAAATGCATCGAACATATCGGTTAAAAGCCGATTTATTACGCACATGCGTGTTTTATCGATTTTAATCAGTTACATATGCTATAATTAAGACATCTGATACTATTTAATGCTTACAATCGATACATAACTATTTCATTAGTACGTTATCATTAGGGTACATAAGTAAATTTTAATTTGTAACTCTGAAATTATTACAATAAAAGTTGCAATAACTTTTTCTTAATTATGGATTTCACCTTAAATTTTTGTGCCAACATGTTAGAATGCCATTAAAAAACGAAATTTTAAATTTTACGTGAGGCTGATATTTTTCATTTCTTGCTCTCTCTTTTTCAGCAGTTACCTCCAATTGTAATTCTACAGCATTTTTACCCCATCTTTCCTGCTCGGCTGCAAGTAGAAAGGGTTGGGGACACACAAATGGGAGTAAATGTGATCAGGTTAATCCGAATGTAAAGGCAACCTGGGGTACACATATTCTTTCCAAATCGTACTAATTTGGGGGGTCAGAAATCTAAAATATGTCGTCTGTAAAATAACCGTAAAACAAGCAGAATTTTTGTAATTTTTATGGGTAAATCGTAAAACATGGCAGGTATGTGTATATACGTTGACCAAAATACACAGCTAACTTGTATCAAGCAAAACATTCCACACATTTATGTTGAAAATAAAAAAATTGAATAACAAAATGAACAGAAAAAAATATGTGAGTTCAAATAAATATAAAATTTAATATTCATACAATCTCAAAAACTGAGCAGCAAAGGTAAATACTGAGTGTGAGCTACTGACCGAAAAAAAGAACACTAAGACACAGGTTGCTTTCTTAGTCACAGAATATTTGTTTCCCAAATATTTTAGTAGTCGAATCATTTATGCTTTCATTATTGTATCATACTTGAATACACAAAATTGGGGTCTTCAGATTGATGAAGCATCATACATAAAAGGGTAAAAGTTTAATGCTGATTACCTATAAACCTTCGCCATTTCTGTCGTTCCATTTCAAGATCTTTTGCCTCTGACAAATCATTCCATCTAACATTAAAAAACAATTTCATGTCAGCAATTCATTTTGTTCGAGGTCTTTCCCTTGGTCTGCAACCAGATGTTTTAGAATGTAGCACCTGTTGTGAAATCTTTCCTGTCCCATATGACACATGTGCCCAAAGCACATTATTATGTTTACATTTTAAACTCTGCTTTCCATAGTAGAAATGGCTAACTCAGATCTAATATCTACATTATTAATTATTTTGCCCCACTGTATTCATATTTGCCTGATATTCTTCTAAGCTCTTTCATATTAGCCATATCAAAATGCCTAATTAAACACTTAGCATTTGATTCTCACTGCCACAGATAAGTAGCTCTAAATACTGCATTACAAATAGCAAACATTAGTTCTTTCTTTATAGCCAATATCCTCCTTAGTAAAAATAGTCTTACATAGCTGATACGAGACCTTTCCTATAGATGATTTTGGTTCTAAATTCAAGACTGGTGGTGCTACAGATACTGGATAAAACTTAATCACCTCCAGAAATTTACTTTTAATACTTGGTTACATCACCATGTGCAGAAATCATGGCATTAGTTCTTGCTGGTAGAGATTCAACATGTTTTAAATAACTTAGAGTCAATTTTTTAACATTCTAAAACAGTTTGTCTCACAATTCATTGAGATTCCTGGGATGCTGAAGTTTGGTTTCTGCATTTAGTTCAAGTGGTCCTGTAAATTCTTGACAGGATTTTAATCAGGCGATTTGGTTGGCCAGTCTGTGTGTCCCAAAGTTGTATCATGCTCTTCATACCAATCCAAAATGGTTTTAGCTCTATGAACTGTACTGTTGTCATTCTGGTAAACTGGGTAAGTTACTTGATGAGAATCATGGAAATGTTGTGCTAAAGGAAACACGATTGTCTAAAATTTCCCTGTAAGCATGCTGACCCTGATTCATTGTATTCTTCACCTCTACTAGTGGGACTAATTCATAACCATCAAAAACAACCCCACAGCATTACAGATCCACCTCCTTTGGCAAGAACTCTTTGAATACACTCAGGACTGAATGTTTCTTTAGACCTCTTGTTGACCCTACACTTTGCATCATTTGAGTCTAGGTAAAATTTGGATTCATCAGATTCTACCTGTATGACAGTCCACGTCCTGTGAGCTTTCTTTGTGAGCTTAAGTTAACATTGGTTTCACTCTTGCAACAGTGCTCCAGATATAACCATCTGTTGAAGTTCCCTACGCAATGTTCGTTCAGATATAGACATGTGTGGTCCATTATATACAGATTGGAGGAGTTCATGCCTTGTTTGAAATCTATTTTCGTTGAACAGGCGAGAAATTCTGCACCACTCACAACTTGCCAATATAGTGTTTCGTTTTCAGTTTTTCTCTTTATTTTCAGTCAAGTTTGACTTACACCAATCTTTATAAACACATAGAACAGTTCTTTTGCTAACACCTGCAAATTCAACAACTACCCTAATGCAGTGTACTTTTGGCTGGCCAAAAGCCACGACACCTTTTTGCCAGTCACTTACATGTCTTTTTAAATCATCGATTTTCATTTTTTTAAAATTTCAGCTTAAAATTTTCCTGTAGAAAGAAATAATACATATTTTATTATATAACCCAGAAATATTTAAATAAAATTCAAATTATTGGGTTGTCGGAAAAGTCATGACATATTTTGGCACCCAATGACGGTTGGGCGGTTTTGGAAGTACTAGAGGCATGCACAGCTCTGTAATCGCTATGGCATTTGACAGGTGCCAGTTCTAGCTGCAGTCTAAAAGGAATAGTGAGCAATTTGGTTGATTTGCAGAGATTTGACTTCAAGTTGAAGATGGAAGACCAAACTGTGCATTTTCGTCATATTTTACTGTTTTACTCCGTAAAGGGAAGAACGCGCATCAAGCTTGTGAAAAGTTGCGAAAAGTGTATGGTGATAATGCTCTACAAAAACGCCAGTGCCAGCGGTGGTTTGCAAAATTCTGTGCAGGGGATTTTGACCTCAACAATGCTCCTCGGTCCGGGAGGCCCACCGAGGTTGATGACGACCAAATCAAGGCATTGATCGAGTCAAACCCACGTTACACGGCACGAGAGATTGCAGGCATATTGCACATCCATCATTCAAGCATTCATGACCAACTGAAGAAACTGGGATACGTAAGCAAGCTCGATGTGTGGGTTCCTCATGAACTCAAAGAAGCTCAATTGACGGTGCGTATAAACATCTGCGATATGCTCATTAAACGTGAGGAAAACGATCTGTTTTTGAAGCAACTGATAACTGGTGATGAAAAGTGGATTGTGTACAACAATGTGCTGCGCAAATGGTCTTGGTCTCGACGTGCTGCTTCGCCTCAAACAACATTCAAAGCAGACATTCATCAACAGAAGGTTCTGGTCTCAGTGTGGTGGGATTTTAAAGGTGTCGTGTTTTTCAAGCTCTTACCACGGAACCAAACAATCAATTTGAATGTGTACTGATGGCAATTGCACAGTTTGAACGAATCCATCATCCAGAAACGTCCATAGCTCGTTCATCGTAAAGGTGTTGTGTTCCATCACAACAACGTGAGACCACACACAAGTTTGATCACCCGCCAAAAATTATTGGAGCTTGGGTGGGATGTGTTGCCCCACCTAGCATACTCGCCTGACCTTGCGCCATCAGACTTCCACTTGTTTTGCTCTCTTCAACAGTCCTTGCGTGGTATAACGTTCAATTCAGATGAGGCTGTAAATCAACACCTTGTACAGTTTTTTGCCACGAAAGACAGGTCCTTCTATGAACGAGGCATTCTGCAGCTCACTGACAGATGGCAAAAGGTCGTCGAACAAAACGGGCATTATATCATTGATTGATCTTTGTTCTTTCTATCAATAAATGACCTTTGCAAAACATGGCTAAAATACGTCATGACTTTTCCGACAACCCAATATATCCTCAGAAATATATCATATTAAACAATTACATATATTGCTGCAGGTGACTAGTTTTTGTCTGGTGTATTTATGAAGGTGTGTGAGTGGTATTTTACCATGGATATCATTAGGGAGCAAAATCATTGCAAAAATCCAAAAGGCCCTGGGGAGAATACTAAGATGGATTTGCTTTCTAAGTCATGGAAGCGTTAGTTTCCAGTATTTTTAGGTTGCTGATTTTGGTACAAGTTCAAGAAACTGGTCAATGACATAGCAGTACTATTGTTCTACCATGGCTGTCACTAAAGAACCAAGTCTTGCTGTTTAAGTACAGAGTGAATCACTTAGAACTTTACCCAAAAAAAGCGCTATAATTTTGAAAGAGGAAAACATTTCAAGCCGAAATTTGAAGACGAAGTGCCTTACCTTTACACAACCACATCAATATCAGAGATGTTGAAAATGTCTACCAATTGCATCCAAACAGAGATTAACTCATAGCTGCATACTGTCAAATGTACGCCTCAGCATGTTGGTATTTATTGCTTCAATTTCCTATGTGATGCTGTTTTTCACCTGCCGAATAGTCCTAGACTTATTGCTGAATGCAGTACCTTTCAGATGACCCCATAAGAATTAATTGGGTGGAATTAAATCCGGAGATCTGGGCGGCCACAAACCTTTGGAGATAACCTGTTGCCGAAGAAACTTCAAATCTCAGCCAGGCTGGCATTGGAAGTGTGACAAGTTGCACTACCCTGTTGGAAGAAGCCATTCTGCAGTTCAATATCATCAAGTTGGTTCACGAACTGCATGAAGATATTGACATACACTTCTGTGTTGACTGTTTGTTCAAAGAAAATGGGTCCAATTATAGTTCTGTGAAATGGCGAATCATATACCAATCTTTATGTGATGCATTCTTTCCTCATGAATGACATGGGGATTCTCACTCGCCCATACCCATGGATTCTGTGAGTTGACATAGCCGGAAAGGTGGAACTAGGCTTCGTCTGTGAACCATGTAATGTCTAATACACTTGGATTTTGAATGACAAATTCTTTAAACCTTCGGCAGTAATGCATTCGCTTCGTCATGTCAATTGGTAATAGCTCATGAACAACTGTAACATGATATGACTTAAGTTTACCCATATTTGCAGCCCTCTGGCAGGTGGAATATGGTAGTTCTGTTTCTTGCGACTGCCTGCGTAACAATTTCTTTGGAGACTGCAATAATATCTTTTTCACACACTGCACAGTGTTTTTTGACATTGTGTGCCGCCCTCCTCTCAAGTTCCTTCGCAAGATTTGAAATCGTTGGCTTCGTAGGAGGTTCCCCGATTGGAAAATTTCTTCTTAAACTCTTTCTGACACTCTTTGAAAGAGTCGGAATTCCAATAACTTTGAACGATAAACACGCGCTCAGCAATCGTGAAAACCATCATACTTGACGCCAGAGTTGTATAAAAATAAAATGTATCTGTGTACATAACCATTGAAACAGAAAACTTGCTGCAAACCCGCAAATCACACGATAACAATAGAATAATTTAAAGAAAAATTAATAAAATAAATAATTTATAGAACATTACAGATTCCAGTGAGGACAAAATAAGTACATTACAACTGCATGTGCAGCAATATGTGTGAAATGGACCTTTCAACTGCATGTGCAGCAATATGTGTGAAATGGACCTTTATGGCATTTTATTAAAATACTGGACTACGAACCTCATAAAAACAAGAGACTAATTAAAGAAAGTTTTTATATCCGGAAAAACAGTTTTATTAATGAATCTTCAAAATTTATAAATAGTATTTTCAACAACTTAATTGAGAAATAGTAGACTTACAAAATACATAAAGAAAAGGTTTTAATTTAATTACTGGCAACTGCAAGAGGAACCTGGCAATAAAATTTTGATTCTTTTTGTGTAAACGAAACTTTTGATACAGTTCCTATACTTTGAGAATAGGCCTTGATAAAATCTAGAGGCCAGAAAAGTCTGTAAAAACAAAACTCAGAAGATGTGAAAAAAATTAAAAGTTCAAGTTAAAATAGAATTAGATATATTAATCTGAGTAAAATGTTGAGTACATGTTTTAATTGCTGTAAACAACATTTTACTTTGTTTTAATCTACAAGCAAAAACTATCTGTAAAATCTGCTAATAATTTGGAAACTATCTGCGTACGGCGTACACATGTACGTCTACATTCTTCTACTCTGCTTGACGCTAGCCAATGGACAAAGTGAAACCATTTCCACCAGACTGTATTGTGGTGCCATCTGGGCATACAAGCCAAATGACGTAGAGATGGATGTGAATGTCAGAATGTACTGCACTTCGTCTTCAAATTTCAGCTTGAAATGTTTTCCCTTTTCAAGATTATAGTGCTTTTTTGGGGTAAAGTACTGAGTGAATCACTCTGCCATTTCATGAAGTATAAAAAATAACTGAACTGTTATTGTAAGACTATAACTCAAATGTATGCACAGTTACACAGCTTGAAAATTGCAGTGAAAATACAGGTTTACTTACTGTTAATTCTTCTAACAGAAATGTATTTAGAAAGATGTTAACTGAACAAACCAGAAACTGTGTTTTCCATCTCTTCCTCTTTTTCTTCTTCTGAACTTTCCTCATTGTTACTGACATCTAGTAATGGATATCTTTCCTCAGAGGAAGCAGTTCCTCCCATGTCTACACATTATTCCACATATTTGAAACTATAATTGTGAAGGAAAGAAAAAGTTCAAAATTTTAAAATATCTTTAGCAAACACATGTGCAGGTATGCCAGTAAATATCTGATGTCCACATGGACAGAAGTGCAGAAGTTAAGAAGAGCATATTATATACACTTGAAAGTTTAAAATAAAAGTTTTAAAGAAATTAATGGTTCATCTTCAGAGAAATATGAAAATCACTGAAGAAATATTTAATGATCAATGTGTCTACCATATCATTGTTCACCAACCTAACAAAACACTAATATTTTTTCTCTATGAACCATTAAAACTTAAGCCAGAATTATTAACACAGCAATCAGACATCTCTGAATTGCCTGTATTTATTGTTCATCATGTAACATTGATCACATCAGAAAATTACATTGCCCTGGGGTGGGAAGTGAACCTGCATCTCCTGATTTCCATTCGAGCATGCTATCTGTTACACTGCCCAGAATGATCAAGTCCCAAGTATCCGAGTGTTAAGAATCAACTGTATCTCAGTGTTAAAAAAACTGACTGGCAAAAATCAGCAAATGTTCTGATCCTCTGAATTGCCTGTATTTATTGTTCATCATGTAACAATTAATCACATCAGAAAATTACATTGCCCTGGGGTAGGAAGTCAACCTGCATCTCCTGATTTCCATTCGAGCATGCTATCTGTTACACTGCCCAGAATGATCAAGTCCCAAGTATCTGAGTGTTAAGAATCAACTCAGTGTTAAAAAAAACTGACTGGCAAAAATCAGCAAATGTTCTGATTTTTAACATTCAGATAATTGGGACTTGATTGTCCTCCTGGTGTAATGGATAACATGCTCGAATGAAAATCAGGAAATGAGGTTTGATTCTCACTTCAGGGCAATGTAATTTTCAAGTTTTCTGATGTGATTAATGTTATGTTCACCATGAACAGTAAATGCAGGCAATTCAGATGTCTGATTGCTGTGTTAATAATTCTGACCTATTTCCACATATTATGGGAATAATATTTCTTCTGCAGAATTTAAAGTTTAGGCCTACAAATACGTTTTATTCCCAAAATTATAATAAATCAGGGTTGGTCAGTGGCAAAAAACTGGTAAAAACTAGGCAAAAATGGCAAAATGGAAAATACGTTAGACTAAACACAATAATGCACTTTACGTAGCAATGATTTATAGTACTGATATCAACAGTAAAGTATTTTTTTATACATCACTCATTATCATTTATTAATTTTGCTAATGAAAAACATAATTTCAAATACAACACAAAGCAATTTCAATGTTGAAAAACAAAATTAGAGTTCCAAGAATCTGTTTCATTACTGGATGAAACAGATTCTTAGAAATTAAGATTGCTTAGAAATTAATAATTAAGAAACCATGTAAGTACTTGATTAAAATAAATTATTTTGGGAATTAATTATAGTCAAACATGTCCATCAAGTAACGCTGCAGTTGAAACAATATTTTCAAATTTTTCATTTGCACACTCCAAAATTCGGAATAAGCTAACAACAGAAAATGTTTCAAAACTTATTTTTTTTTGTTATGCAATGCTGAAACAACAAAAATTTGGATTTGATGTAGGAGATATTGTTGAATTAGATGATGAAATTGATTACTAAAGTATGAAATGGGCATTTCATGTGAAATCAACCAGCAAAAATAGCATTTTCAACCTGACCATTTTTGATTTTTATGAAACTTGGTATATTTGTAGAATTCATCAATATAAACATATATGAATTTTTTCAGAATTTTTAATGCATGCGTTTTTGAGTTATTGATTTTTGAAATTTCAAAAAAACCCCTGAAATTTCATCATCTGAGCAAACTTTAACTGCCAATTACTCGAGTTCTAGTAGAGTTAGGGTCATGAATTATGGCTCATTTTAAATATCTTGAATTGGGCTTTCATTTGATATGCCACATGATACTATTAAAAAAATTAATGTCACTTTTAAAATTGAAATATTAAAAAACACGTGTTTCTTAAAAAATCTGAAAAAAATATATGTTGAACAAACATTATTTTTCTACATATCCTGAAAGTTTCATAATGGGATCGCTATGGGATCACTATAAAAAAATAAATAACATAGAAGGACGTTACTAAATGCACCATCAGTGACTGAGGAATTGTTTATTTTGTCTGTCTAAAATGTTATCCCTGGTCTTTACAAACACTGCAAATGTTAATGAATTAATTATAATTAGTTAAAAAGTTAATATATATCCATAAGGGTAACAAATTGTGTTTCTTTCCTAGGTTTTAAAGTAAAAGCAAAGTAAAAGATGGATGCCAGCAGACCATCCACATGAAAAGTTTCAAGTGTGGTTTACTGTTGCAACCCCCTAGGGAAACCAAACCATAAATATAACAAAAAAATCTGCGACCAGTTTCCAAGAATCTATTGCTACAGAACAAGTTGTTCAAAACTGGAGACAAGATCTGTGACAGTTGTCGTAAAGCAATCCAGAAATTTCACTCTGAAGCTGCTGAACATTCTTCTTCACCTTTTGACAGCTATAATGAACAAGAAGCCAAAGACCATGCTGTTCCATCTGAAAACATTGAAGTATCAACTCCTGAAAAAGAGCATGCTATAGAAGCATTTAACAGAAGTTTAAAATGTCTGGATGAAACACCAATCAAGAAAAAACGCCTGCAAGAAAAAAAATACCCTGAAGAGAAATATAAAAAAGCCCAAGAAGCATTTCGAGCAAAATTATTAAAGTTAAGAGCTGCGTCAGAAAATCAATACATAGTAATTTGTGACTTTGCTGAAAATTATTCTTTTGTATTGCAAGATGCAGCTCCGGGTTTTCACTGGAACAATGCCCAAGCAACCCTGCATCCTATATTTATATACTATTGAGATGAGAAAACTCAGAACCTATAACATGTATGTTTTGTGATTATATCCGGCTGCCTAATTCACGACAGTATAGCTGTCCATCTGTTTCAGCGTTACCTAATTAATTTCATGCAGTCACACTTTTCTCAAAAACCTGAAAAGATATTTTATTTTTCGGATGCAGCAGCTTCACAATACAAAAACAAGTCAAACTTCCTCAGCTTGTGCTACCACGAGACTGACTTTAATATAAAAGCAGAATGGAATTTTTTTGCAACAGCACATGGCAAAAATGCATGTGATGGGATAGGGGGTACTGTGAAGTGATTAGCTGCAAAGGCAAATTATGACCCCACGCCAACTCTTTGAATGGGCCACTGCTAATATTGCCTCCATTCACTTTCGGTTTGCAACAACAGAAAATTACAAAGAGGAGGAAATTATCCTTAAAAGTAGAATAGCTTCTGCTAAGACAATAAGTGGTACTCAGAAACTCCATTGTTTCATTCCTGCAGGAAAACACAAATTACTAGTCAAAACTTACTCACCTTCTGAGCATTTTAAAGAAGAGATATGTGCAACAGATGAAGGGCAAGAGAACATTAGTTTTGAAAATATGGTAGGTTTTGTGATTAGTAAGTACTCAGAGCACTGGTGGTTGGGATGCGTACTTGGTGTGAATGAGGACACAGAAGAGGTAAAAGTGAGCTTCCTGGAGCCACATGGTCCATCTCCATCATACAAGTATCCTCAATCACCAGATATATTGTTGGTTCATAAATCTGATGTTTTGTTAAAAGCTGATCCTACAACAGCTACTGGAAGAGTATGTAATTTAACAATGACTGAGACAAAGAAGGCAAATCAAGCACTGGCATACAAGTGTGGCAAAATTTAAAAGAAAGAAAAAAAGCAGGATACATATAGAAGATAAAATAATTTTGTAAGTGTAAATATGCACACAGAACCTTATACTGAATTATGAAATGAATTACTTTGGGACACAGTTTAAAATTACTTAGATGTTTATTTTCATTCTTTAACATTCACAATGTTTAAAAGAACAAGTATTACATTTTACACAAACCACATAAAGAATACCCTTCCAGTCATGGGTGGAACCGGTAAGTACATCTGGCACATTTCAGTTGCATTGTTCTACGTTATTATTTTTTGTATAGTGATCCCATAGCGATCTCATTATGAAACTTTTAGGATATGTAGAAAAATAATGTTTGTTAAACATATATTTTTTTCAGATTTTTTAAAAAACATGTTTTTTAATATTTCAATTTTAAAATTGACATTAAATTCTTTTAATAGTGTCATGTGGCACATCAAATGAAAGCCAATTCAAGATCTTTAAAATGAGCCATAATTCATGACCCTAGCTCTACTAGAACCCAAGCAATTGGCAGTTAAAGTTTGCTCAGATGATGAAATTTCAGGGTTTTCTTGAAATTTCAAAAACCAATAACTCAAAAACGGATGCATTAAAAATTCTGAAAAGAAAATCATGTTTGTTTACATTGATGAATACTAATTGTAGTATAATTGTATACCAAGTTTCATAAAAATAAAAAAAATGTCGGGTTGTGAGCCTTGTTGATTATGGAATGACCCAAATGTGCCTTTGTATCCTTAAATTGAAATTTGAATTTAAAAAATAGAATCTGTTTCATTTATTTCAATTTTATATTTCTTATTTGTGCATGAGCTGCAAGATTTGTTAGTTCATCTTCATCAAATTGGGTGTAAAAATTTTGGGTTTTGAAATATTGTTAATAATTAATTTCTTAGTATAAACATGAGCAGTTTGTTAACAGATTTTAATTACTGTTTTGCATGAGGGAATGATTTTCATCCCTATGAATTGGGCAAACAAAATTATACCTCCATAAACACAACTTGTATTTTGTACTCATATTTCCTTAAATCAGTTTCAAAGTGATAAAAACTTATTTTATGTCAAAAATAATACTTAACCCTTAAATAAAGGTTTAAAAATTCAAAATTATTTCTTTTCCCTTTAAAATCATTTGTAGAAAAAAAAACCAAAAAAACTTGATTATATGTCCTGTAAATAAACACAGTAAATCCCTATTTTTGCCAGGACGGTTTTTACGTTTTTTTTTCCCACCTTTGGCAAAAACTTGCCAACCCTGTAATAAATATATAATAAGGAATCAGTCAAATAATCTTTTTCTTTCACTTATTCTGTCACTAAAGTATCAACACATATTTACACTATAAGAAATTATAAAGACAATTACATGAAAGTTATGCCAAAGATTTATAAGGTGAAAACTATAGAAAGAGATGCTAATCAGGATTACTAATGTTGCTGTTTCTGGATTATAAATTCACGTATATTTTAAGGATCTTATAGCACACGATGTAGAGAAGGACCTGCTGCAAATAAAATGTTTACTATTATTATTGTCACAATTAAAAATACTGTTCAGTATGAGTTGTAAAAAGCAATGTAGTATTTTCAATATTTCTATGTGGGCAGCTGAATATTTTGATTTTCCTTTCACTCTGTAAACATGAATCTGAATATAAATTTTATAATTTTTCTTCTTTAAATGACAATAATGGCTATTGTTAGATCCACAAATTCCCTATATAAAAGAAACTACTTCTATGCATACATAAATATAATGATGGTAAGCGTCACATTTGTAGATGAAACGTTTATGAAGATTTCATCTACAAATGCTTATTTTTTCATGTAAAACAGCAGGCAAACATTTTGAAATTATGCCTTTAGAACTCACAGGAGCAGAAAGGATTTTTGGCATCAGTTTCACCTGAATATGCTTTTTGAGCAGAAAAATTTCCAGACAGTTTCAGAATATGTCTCCTCTGAGAAGGTTACTGAAGGAGAAGCCTCTTAAATATGTCTAAAAAGTTACTGTGGAAAACAAAATTATCAGACAGAATAAGCTATTTCAGTTTCAAAAGAAAATAAAAGTGTTTAGAAGTTGGATGCACTTGTATCATAATTTTATGTAATTATTTTACATGAGAATGTTTTTTGTATGATTACAGTCAATGGTTTCTTCCTATTTCAAACAACAGAAATAATAAAAGATGACATAGCTATTCCTAGAAGTTATTGATAAATTTTAAGTATAAAATGGGGTTTCTAAGGAATATATTATTATTCAAAGTAAACTTTGCCAAATCTTGGAGCAGTAAACCTATCCATCTTTGGGATTTAAATATGTGTTGCCATTCCTTTGAAAAAATCCAAACCTCCGATCATTTAGTATAATTCTTCATTTTCTTTCTATTTCTAAATGGTCTGCTATTTTTCTTTTCAAAAAGTGCTGTTGGTGTGCCAGAACTTTCACAGAATTTCAAATCACTTTCAGCCTTATATTTTATACATGTCTGCCCAAGCCTGTTTTGTTTGAAATGCTCTTAATCGCAGCATTTCTGCCCTCATTTTCTGCTACTCTTGTTCTAAGTTGCCTACCTATCTTTCCCACACACGGCTGAGACCACAATCACCACATGCACATTTTATGTTACATTAATAAAGATAAAAATTGGTGAGTTTTCTAACTGGCCAGTGGATGGTCCAAATCTAGTGGCCATCTTGCACAGGGATATTTTGTGTTGTATAATGCACTGTACCTTTTATATATTTAGACATAGATATATTATGTAAATATATAGTGGTTACTCAGTGCATAAATATAATCTAAAAAACCTGAACATGTTTACCAGGAATGAGAATGTTTCATGATTTTCAGAATTTCTGATTTTTCTGATCAAGCAGCATTTTTTTCCCTCTCACTTTTCTTCCTGATTTTATTCTTATTTTTTATATTTTTCTGACCATGTTCTCCATTTTCAATATATTCAGTAATATTAAAAACAAAGTGCAACTTCGAGTTTTTTAAGTATTTTTTTTTTCTAATGAAGTGCATGCTTTTTGTTTCTTCTTCAAAATCAATCAGTACAGTAATCATTTTGGCCCACTTCCTTATTTTTAAAGCAAAATTAAATATCAATATAGGTACTCAATTTGTTGTTGACAGAATCTGAGCCATTTTCGTAACCCATAAAATTGTTTTCATGGCAGAGAGAACAATGCAGTACCTATTTTTGATATTTAATTTTGCTTAAAATGTGTTTTCCCATTCCCTAGTAACTTTTTTTTTCCATGTTAGGGAACAGGGCAAGAATGTTGTACTTTGTTTAAAGAGAAATTAATGTTCTACAACTGTAACACAGTCTCACTGTGCAGAAGAAGCAACTCTATAGGGAATGAAAGATGGCAATGAAAAGTCAAAGTTCTGATTTTGAGCTTTAATTCTTTTTTTGTAAAAAATAGGAAAGATGCCTTTTTGTAACACAAACAATGTAACTTGTATTCTGATCTAATCATCAGTTCAACAAAGTGGCTCTCCAGGCATGCTATGTGCTCTACTTCTATTCAGACCAATAGTGTGCAAGAAGTTGGTTCAGGATATCAGAGTTCTACCAAGTCTTTGAGCCCCAAACTTTAGTGGTGGGGGATAACTTTTCCATTTCTTGAACTGTGAATCTATAAATAGATTGTACTCACTTATTTACTTTGGATGCTGATGGCCTAGTAGTCAATGTTTGTGACAGCCACGGAAAAGTCTATGGATCGATCCCAGGCAGGTACAAATGCTCGAACCACTGAATATCTACTGTGCGTCGGATGGGCATGTTAAGCAGTTGGACTCTGGGTACTGCCCTCTCTCCTCTCCCAGTTATAAATAAGGACATTTTCCTCTCCCTGGCTTCTGTGTGACTTGCCTGTCAGGCACTCTAGCCCAAATCTACTAGCTTCCTACTTTTAAGGGTTGTTTAAGACCTGGGGCCAGACACTCCCTTCCTTAAATCCTGTCATAAATCTCTAAATTTACTTTGGATATGAAGGACTGTTGTTTTTCCCCACATGTGATGTGAATGATAAAAAATGCGTTTGATAATTAATAGATTTAAAAAAAAATGCAAGTAAATTCTTAAGTTAATAATGAAATTTGGCAACCAGTCCATGTGAAAGGGCAATTTTTCAAGCCTGGCGACTAAAGCAACTTTTACTGCTGGCCACTTAGTTTTTATACAGTCGCCTTGTGGCGAGTGGTAACCGCTAATTTTTATCTTTGGCTGCAGATGACTTTTTCATGTAAAAGGATGTTTTCCTCTTCTTGCTTTAGGGAGATAATATTTTAATGTATAATCCTGGAGGTTTTACATTAAATTTTTTACTTCTGAAGTTTTCAAACAGTCCTTTTATAGTATGTGATTTTCTAGTTAAGTGATTACTTACTTTGGACTTCTCTTTCATTTCTTTTTTTATCAAAGATTTCTGTGATTTATAGTTTCTCTAAGATCTTAATTTTTTCTTTGTGATTTTTTAAAATCTTCCAAATAAATTAAAGTATTTGTTTTCTCCAAAAATTGTGAAGCCATATTAATTTTTATGTGATTAGAATGATTTGACTGATAGTCTAACATTTATTACTGTTGGTAGGTTTTTATGTATCCAAATGTTACAATTTTTTTTTATTTATTACTAATATCAAGCCCAAATAGTCAAGCTGATTTTCTTTTCACATCTTCTAAGGTGAATGCTTAACCCATTGACAGTCATGATGTTTGCCTGTAAAACTCCCTTCCAAATTTATGAAGTAGTTTGCTAGAAAAGGTACTAATGGTGAACCCATTGCCAGTCATGATATTTGCCTGTAGAAATCACTTCCAAATTTAAAATAAATATGTTTCGAATCAAATATTAACATTTCATAAATCTCTGTTTTTCAATACTGTAATTGTGAAAGATTATTTTATCAGCCAAATCTTCTGCAAAGAATTCCGAGAGTTAGACTTTATTACAGGATTGGTGACAACCTGGAAGATGGGCAGGATTACTGCCCAAAAATTTGAGAAGTGAAAAATAATAATTCCTTAAAACTCCATTTTATGCTTAAAATTTATGAACAGAAATAATGCTTCACACAATTTTTAATTCACATAACTTTTTTTCTTTTATTGGAGGTTTAACGACCACTGTGAGCAACTGAGTGGGCTATAAGCAGTTGCTCGTTTCTAATTTAGGGCCACTGGCTCCAGGGAAGGGAGAGAGCCAGCACCATAAGACAAACACAACATCCATGCCTCACCGGAATTCGAACCCGGATCACTGTCGGATGAATGATCAGAAGCCATAGCTTAGACCACTGCGTCACCAGGGCGGCTCACATAACTTTGTTCGAAACATGTCAAGCAGTCTATGGTAGTGTTGCTCCTAATGGGAGTGGACCAGGAGCTCTGGCCCTCCCCATGAGGTACACTTGGTCCCTATGTCTTTGTGAAGTTTAATTTTTAATTGTTAAGTAATAGAAGTAACTTTTTTTCTAAATTTTAGGAACATGCTATTACAAACATGATACCAAATAATTATGAGGATTAGGATTTGAACACTTATTTGTACATGAACCCCATTCTTCTTCTGAATACTTTATTTGCACATGAACTCCATTCTTCTACTGAATACTTTATTTGCACATGAACTCCATTCTTCTTCTGAATACTTCATTTGTACATGAATTCCATTCTTCTTCTGAATACTTTATTTGTGCATGAATTCCACTCTTCTTTCCTTTTGTGTGAATTTGAGTGTTACGTTTTAATAAAATATTTCTTCCGAGTACTTTTTCATATTTAAAAAGAATGTTTTTCTCTATTGACAAAACAGCCAAGTTGCTCGAATGTACATGTCTTTGTGTGGCTCTAAGATATATCTTGATTCAAATATACATAATATCTAAGGTATTTTACCAGATATTTCAAAGTATTTCGCACGTTGTTTGCTCTGTGAGGCACGTGCTCTTGGCCCGAGAGGTCCCTTACGTTACGGACCTTTGGTTATCTATGAACATTTTTTTTGCAGAAATAAAGCAGTTAGGTTATATATTTTTAGTTCCACATTCATTCGCACAATCAAACGTTTAAAATTTACTATTAATTAAAAGATTTTAGTAGAAAGAGTTATTTTAAACGTTTGATTAAGCGAATGAATGAATGTGGAACTGAAAATATATAACCAAATATTAATAGTACATTTTAAACATTTGACTGTGCGAATGAATGAATGTGGAACTGAAAGTATATAACCTAACTGCTTTATTTCTGCAAATTTTTTTTTTCATAACTAACCAAAGGTCCGTAACATAAGGGACCTCTCGGGCCAGGAGCACATGCCTCACAGAGCAAACAATGTGCGAAATACTTTGAAATATCAGGTAAAATACCTTAGATATTATGTATATTTTAATCAAAAGCACGTTTATAACATAAGACAACCCATAAGGTTGCCTCATGAATTGCATTTTTCGTAATATCTTGATTCTTTTTAATACAAAAAAACTTCCTTCGGCCGTTGCAGTTGTTGATGGAAAGTTTAATATTAGGTCTGCTAATTTGTACACCTCGCTAAACACTATGTCTAATTTATTCAACTTTATGTAACAAGTAATTTCTCTTACTGACTTGTTTTTGTATTAATCGAGGGAATAAAACACCTTCAGTTCATTTTTTAATCGAGCTGTATCAAAATTTGAAGCATAGAGTTCTTTAAGTTCTGACAGTAAGCTTTCACAAAATTTATCAAAACAGTTCAAATCCAACAAAGCCACTAATTTAAGACATAATATTACTGATTTTAATTAATTGACACTTCACACAAACTCAAACAACTCTCACAAAACATGTGCCCTTATGGGCTGGAGCATACGAGTGACTGAGGTAGTCTAAGTCTTCTCTTTTCAGAGCAAACCATTGCCAAAAGCAATGGCCAATTCCCCTCCACCCGCTCATTCACGTTGCCATGGGAACGCTAGCAGGCGATTGTATGGAAGGTATTTGAATCAGAACAATGAAGACTCTAGAAGAGCTGGTTACGTTACGGCACTGGTCTTCTCTCTCCAGAATGAATCAAAGAAGGGAATCCGCACATGCTTTTTTTCACAGCGAAAGCATCAACATATCTTAATACTGTTGATAATTGACTTTTATTTGTGTATATTTAATTGACTCTTATTTGTGCATTCTCTGGGCTTTGCAGCTAGCCTCGAATATAAGCCACTGATTAGTATTTTTAAACATATGTTCTTTGAATGTTTTGAAATGTACTTTAAATATAGCTGAGATATTTTTATTGCTTCCCAATATTTTGGAAGATGTTTTTTGCATTGTATACTTAGTTGCATCCACAATAGTTTGGGCCACACCCATACAGAAATCCTCAGTGCACCACTGGTCCATGGCATGATCATAAAAACACCAAAATTCAGTTTGTTTACTTTGTACAACTATTAAAACCACAGACTACTATACAGGACTGTTGCCATCCATAGCTGCACCCCTTAAGAGGATGAGGTGGCGAGTGAATGGGTCACAAAGCAATCATATAGTTTACTTTTTAAATTATTTATATTGTATTAACATCAGTAGCACTATTTAGTAGAATAAACAACTACTAAATAAGGATTCTGGATGTTGGTTTTCCTGTTGAGTATTTCGTGAACTTGTCGATGCATGAATAATGAATCCATATGAATAAAAAAGAACACAAAAAAATGTAAAATATTATTTCTAATGCCTAAAATGTATAGGGAGCATCAACTATTGTAATAAATACAGCATTCACATGAAAAATTAAATTCATCTAAACTTGTAAACAATTACCAAAAATTAAAATACTCTTTAGTAAGCCTTCCTAAGCAGTAGCACACCCAGAAATTTTCCAAGGGGTGGGGGTGACTTGGAACACAGAATTTCCCAAGGGGGGGCGGTGACCCCCTTAATTTACCGGGAAAAGTAGTCAGGTGCCATAACAATTAAGGAGGTTGACTTTTGTACATATATTCTTATCCAGTTACTAGTAATGTTACAGTAGAAGAAAGTTGAAATTCATTTTCTGGTTAAATTTTTCTAAACTTATTTAACAGAACCACTCCCTTATAATTATTGTAGTGTTAGAATTAGAAATAAATCTTCTATTGGCCCAGTGGACCACTAGAATTTGCAAACCACTGGTCCACCAAAATGTCCACTGCTCCATAAAAAAACAACAACCCCCCCCCCCTTAAAAACATTTAAAATATATGTAGAAAATAACGTATCATTTCAATAGAATTATCTCCTATATTTGTTTTTAAACCTATCATTAGTTTGCAGTCTAAAAAGGAAACCATACAGCAAGGTAAAAGAAATGAAAATTCATCTTTTAACTTGTAAGAAATTTAAAAAAAAAAAAAAAATATTACTAGCCGTCCTGGCCAGTAAAATCAACAGTTCAGTGGTCCGACGGAAGTTCTACTTGCCAATAGCCAGCGGAACACTAGGTAATTCAAATGCTGTTATTGTATGTTACAATTACATGGTACATGATTAAGAAATATATGTAGATCGCGTATCGTGATTTTTAATGTTACAAACTTTGACGTAATAAGTTTCTGCTCTGTCAACCGGGTAGGGTGGGAGAATAGGCCTTCCCAGTGGGTGTGCCACTGTTCCTAAGGGTTCAACAAATAATGAGCAAAATCACAAGCAAGAAACACACATAGAAAAATAAAATTGCTAAAAGAAATAACTGCTTTATAAGCATACACTGAACTTGAATTAATTGGCGAGTTTCAACAACCAGAAAATTATAGGATTTCATTGACAGATACACATAAAAAAAGTACATATTTTTAACTTAAAAAATACAAGGTATATTTTTAAGATCATAAAATGGGACAGCACAAACTTTGTATGAAAGGGCAAAGGAGATGTTTAAAAAAAGGCATTTAACTTAATTCTTTACTTTTTATTAATCTAAAAAAAAAAAAATGAAGTTGCACATAATACCATGAAAGTGTAGTGTTATTTTAAAGCAATTAGAGCATGATAATTTAAAACTGAAATGCAGAAAAAAGTGCATGATTTTATCATGTAAGTTGGGCAGGGTGCATTGTCCTGGAGAAAAATATCTACAACTCCTGTTAGTAACTAGGGATGTAGTGGAGCCAGAACACCCTTGTATATTTTTTTCGAGCTGGTATATGTTCCAGTAAAGCCCAATTGTTTTCTTTTAAAATGCGAATGTCCTATAATTCTTTTCCAGTTAAAAATGCAACAGAAAAACTGCCCAGTTAGTGTAATTAACATCCCATGTTTGTTTGAAGGTAGAGTTAGTCTCTAAATCCATTCTCGCTTGGCAGTCCCAAATGGTGAAATCTTGTTCTTGAATGCCAAAATGTGAAAATCCGCAAGTCTGATTTCGACTGATCACTATACTTTCTTATACTATAAATACAAGAAAGTAAAAAGGGAACAGTGGAAATGGGAGGAGGTGTAAGTCGGGAAAGGTATTTAAGACATAAAGGCACTGCACGTTATTGTACTTTTTCACTTTTTGCACGTTCCTGTACTTTTTCACACCACTGATAGTAACTGCAGTAAAAGATACATTACTTATAATTTCTGCCTCCAAAACAATTGCATAGCATTTTCACTAGCAAACATATGGAAAATATAGAATTTCAAACGTAAAGAGAATTACGGAAATAAAGGACAGCAAGAAGGGCGATAAACATCGAATGAAAATTTAGTAACCTTACGGAAGACTAACGCACTTAGTTTTATGAACTCTAGCCAACCCAACATATCGGTTTTGGCATTTTACTACTTAAATAATTATTTCTAACAATGGAATGTCATTTCCCATGCTTTTTTTTTTTTTTTGTTAAACTTCGTTAAAAATATATCGACCATGCTTTGCAGGAAAGCAGACGTACTGTTTTGTTTACATTTTACGGCGATCGAAACTACTGGCTATTGTAGTATTATCCACTGCTGTAGACTCTTGATGTGTGTGTGTGTGTGTGTGGAGTGGGAGGAGACAGCTGTGATATGTCAGAAACTACGAGATAATTTGGAGAGTAAAACCGAAAACAGAAGAGAAATGAAAACAGAAGAGAAATGCAGTTGACTGGGAACTTTTTGCTTTTTCGACAAAATGCATTATCATGACTCACTGAGCCAAACATGGTTAATGATGTAATAATAAATAACGGAACGAGTCCAAATAAGTCAAAAAGCTATATATATGATAGTTTTGTGACCTTGGTATCAGTTGACTGTAAAATGCACACATTTCTGCACTGCATTTCTCTTCTGTTTTCTGACGGATTTTACTAGAAGTGTTATGGATACCATCTTCAGTTTCGACGTTTGTCAATACTTGTAAACGGTTCGAAAACAAATTACTTTTCGTACGTTGAAATTTCAGCCATTAATTCAACAATAAGTTACCTACATTTAATACAATATCAGTGTGAAATTCCTCTTTCGTATAGATGCATTGAATAAACTACAATTTTACTAAAACACACATTGCACACTCATGCATTTTTAAAGTTCGCACGCACAAAAAGAAAATAATTGTTCAACTTTAACTGAATCACTGTTGCCAAACGGTTCAATAGATAGAAGTACAAAAAATCAGAAATCAGGAAGCACTTTTCGGACACGAAATGTATGTCTATATTTTTAATTACATCTATAAACATGCACATAGATAATTGTGCATATATGTTGATATCACAAAATTAGTGCACATACAAATGTAGGAAACCGGAAAAGTTATACATAAATGTAAAGTCAACTGTAAAAATACTTGTAAGCAACACTCTTACTCAAAAATTACATGGCGCGCGCTGTTGATCAGTCACCTGAAGTGTTGAAGATGGTTGAAGTCTCACCATTCCTCGGAAATGTGTCAGAGTTCAAGAAGTACCGGATGACACATGGGTGGTGTGCCTGTCTAATGGCACTGGTTTCGTCCCTTCCCTGAAACCACTGGACCTAAATTAGGAACAAGAAACTGCTTATGGCCTTAAAAGTTGCTCATAGACTAAGGTGACCAGATATCGGGACACCAATTTGAGGACAAAAGGGCGTGGCGTCCCCAAATCGGTAGTTCATTTGGGGACACATACGTACTCAAAATAAATATGCAAATCTTTTTGTCACAAAACTGCATTGCTTCAATAAGTGTGATATTACACATTAAAATCTGGGTCTTAAAAGGATATATCTTATAGAATGTTGAATGTTGGTAATTTGTATTGACAAAGCAGAACTATGATGGCCAGAACATATTAGCTAAAGTAAAATGCTTTGCCTTAGGTACATGCGCTGAATTAAAATTAGGTTGCGCACCGTAGTAATTGCATGGCGAGTTTTTCATTTTGCCAAAGTTTTTGGAGAAACTTAGAACAAGTACAGTCGAAATTTGACAGCGCCAGTGGTGCATTGACCTAGTGCTGGCTACTGACCATTCGTACAAGTTGGTACGAATTCGAGTCCCGAATGAGGCACAGGTAGTGTGTTTGTCTTGCAGCACTTGCTCTCTCCCTTCCCTAGAACGAATGTCTGCAAATTAGAGACAGGTGACTGCTTATAGTCCTTAGAGTTGCTTGTAGTGATCGTTAAACCCAGAAAGAAAAAGAAAAAAAAAGGCAAAATTTGTTTTCACAAAAAGCATGTTGAAAAATTAATACAACGGAAATTACTTTTAAGAACATTTTTCATTGGAAATCTAAAGGGTTAATGAGGGTGTAAATTCGAGGATATTTGGGGAGAAACATTAAAATTTAAGGACAATTTGCTTCCCCAAAGGCTTCAAAGGTTTTTGGGGACAGTAAACTAAATTCGAGGACTGTCCTCAAGAATTGGGGACGTCTGGTTAGCTTATCATAAACGTCGTTAAATCCAGATTACGGTGCACGGTAGACAGATGATTGAACTCTCAGCTGAAATGTGGACTCTTAATGTAATCGGCCACCAGATGCCGCTGGGGAGATGCAGGCCATCAATTCCAGGAGGTGAGTAAACCGCTGTCTGAATCACGATTCACGATGACGTTTTTTTTTTTTTTTTTTTATTGGAGATTTAACAACCACCGTGAGCAAATCAATGGCCTATAAGCAGTCGCCCTTCCCTAATTTAGGGTCACTGGTTCCAGGGAAGGGAGAGAGCCAGTGCCGTAAGACAAACACAACATCCATGCCTCACCGGGATTCGAACCTGGACCCCTTTCGGACGAATGGTCAGAGGCCATCGCTTAGACCACTGCGCCACCGGGGCGGCGTATCACGATGATGTATAGCTTTGTTGTTGCAATGCGTTTTTTAAGCATGCAAATAGCCGTATTGTACTTCTCAAATATTATTAGTCCTTACACATCAAGTACGCCAACATAAAAATTATAAAAGAGAACGTATTTTTTAGACAGATTTCCATGTAGAAATGACACGCCTTTAAACGACAACAGTGATGCTAGGAATGAAAGGAATTTCGTTTATGAATTGATAATACGATCGTGTTATATATATATAGGACAAGGTAGGCTTCCGTTATATAAAAACGGTGTTACAGATGTAATTTAATATACAGTTGCAGAAAGCTACCAGCGTCATAATTATGATCGCGTAACATTTTGAATAACTTATTTTAAACTTTTTTAGATAAATATAGGACACGTAAATTTATATTACCTTTTTGCTTTAATGTAGTTGTCGTGTATTTATACAGCAGATACGCTTCTATCTTTCCCTGCATGCATTTAAAGGTGATGGTGTGTGTTGAGAATGTAGCAACAGTAGCTGTTTACTTCTAAATAACTCGCAAAATATCATTGTGCATATTACATGAAATATATCAATGAGAGGTTCTTAAATTTAAGTGCCTAATGTTTTGAACGCTCCTTAGCAGTATTCAAAAGCCCTCTGCTTTTTGGGCAATTATAAATTGTATGTATTAGGTATATCATATGAATGAGCAATGGGTAAAAGTGTAGTTTAGCTTCCTAAATTATTTCGTCGGAAATGTTGAAGGATTTCTAAAAAGGGAGACGTACAGATTTTTAAGTATGCAATTTTATGGCGAATGGTGAAAAAATTTCATCATTATGATGTATTTTAAAGATTTTAACCGTAGTATTTACGTGCCAGTACGACGCCGACGCTGTGAACAGAAGCTGCGACAGGCCTACCACACGCCGCGGCGACATTAAGCTTTGCTCCGCTGAAACGGAGGTCTCGTTGTAGTCTCGTTGTATAGTCTCGTTCCGGCTGCCATTCTACTGGCGGAAGAGTACAAAAGGAAAGGTGAGCGTTCTTGCCAGGAAAGCGATCCAATTTGTAATGCTGCGCTACAGAAAATAGATCATTATTTCTGTCTCGCATTTTAACATCACAATCTGAGAATTTCTTGTTTTTTTTTCGCGTATGATTCTTTAATGCATAATTTATGAACTCACTTCTTCTAGAGCTTTTTTTTTGTTATCCAATTTCAATGAATTGCGACCAACGCTGTCAACAGGAGGAGCAAAACTTTTGAATTTTCGATGATATGTAACTTCCGTTGAAGAGAACACGGCCTCTACTTTAACGCTTTGGTAGAAGAAAGGACGGCATTTGCATACTTTCTATTTCGTACCAGGGAATCATATGCATAAGAACTAAGCAATTTTCATTATGTGTTTTAAAAACTGCGACAGAAATGAAGAACTATTTTCTGTCAGGTAGCACTACAAACTGGATCGCTTTCCTGGCCCCTTTCCTTTTGTACTATTCCGCCAGCAGAATGGCCGCGGAGCAAATTCGTTGCAGCGGCGTTGTGTTAGGCGTGCCGCAGTTTCTGTTCACAGCGGCGTACTCGCACATAAATACACTGAAGAGCAATTGAATTAGAGACAGCTGGCGTTATGCAAATGTGGCGTTGTGGGCGGTCCTGTAAATGAAAACCACATGACGTATACAGCGATCCAAAAATATAAGGAGTGTTGCGACGGGAATCAGTACGACTCGGACGCAGTATGGGTAAGACGGAGGATCTAAGCCCATTCGATCGTGGCCAAATTGTTGGGGTCCGACGAATGGGTCACTCCATCTCGAAAGTCGTGCAGGCACTGGATTTTCACGAGCCACTGTGTCACGGGTGCATCGTGAGTACATCGAATCCGGTAAAACCATCCCTGCAAGGGTCAACTGCCGTGGACAACAGCGCGTCGATGAGCGGGGTCATCGTCAGCTAGCTCGCATTGTAACAGTGATTAGACGGGCCACAGTGCAAGAAATCACTCGGCAATTTAACGCTGATACACAAAAACGTGTAAGCAGCCACACCATCCAGAACCATCTCCTCGCTATGGGGTACAGAAGCCATCGTCCCACGAGGGTACCGCTGCTGACCGCACATCACAGGGTGCAAAGATTAGCATGGGCGCGAGAACATCGCCACTGGACCCTAGACATTTGGAAAAATGTTGCCTGGACTAATGAGTCGAGATTCACGTTGGTACATGCGGATGGCAGGAAACGAGTACGGCGCAAACCACATGAAGCGATGGATCCTTCTTGCCAGCAGGGTACTCTTCAAGCTGGTGGGGGTGGCACTGCTGGGGACTGATTACGTGGACTGAAATGGGACTCCTGGTACGTGTGACATCGTTACCGGGATATCCTGGAAGACCATTTGCTCCCGTTTGTGCGTCTTCAACATCCCACTGGGGACCTCATCCTGCAACAAGACAATGCACCGTGCCATCGCTCACGAATTGTATCCGAATGGTTGGATGAACATTCCATCGACGTGACCTCGCTTCCTTGGCCAGCTAGGTCACCTGACCTCAATCCCATCAAGCACATCTGGGATGCCATCGAGAGAGATGTTCGAGGGTCTGATCCCCTCCATCAAATCTTCGTGAACTGTGGGGACTTGTTCAGGGGTCGTGGATCCGTATGGCTTCCCAAGGCTTCCGGTGTCTTGTCGACTCCATGCCGAGACGAATCGCCGCCGTCATCAGGGCGAAAGGGGTGTTACACGTTACTAGACAGGTATCTCTAATTCAATTGCTCTTCAGTTTACATCAAATCGATTCTCTACAAAATTTAGTTTTAGTTATTTTTCATAACACTAGGGGAACCTCTAGGCTCGCTACGCTCGTTTCGAGAGTAGCGCTCGGGCCCTGCATCCCAATATTCAAGTATATCACATGAAATAAAAACTGGAAAATTTATATAAATTTCAATTTTTATATGATACAAACATGAAGACTTAATTTAAACATGTACATGAAATTAAAGTAATAACAACATCTTAAGATAGTATTTCCTTGTACACTATATTTTGAACTTTTTTCCCATTCCTCGGTATTTTTAGTTCAGTCCTATATCCATAATATTAACATTACTGGTGCGCGGTTTACTTAAAAAGTTGTGGCACGAAATGCGAATATTTTAATGTTTTTGATGGCATATTGGATGTCTGCATCTATTCTAAGATGGCGGCTTGTTTACAATTTTTGTTTCGCTCCTCGTGAACTGCCTGTTGGATTTTTGCGGAACGTTTTTCAATTTCCTTCTATTTTTATCGAAGATCTTTGCTTCGCCACCATTCCGGAGCTTCCGGCAACGGTATTTTGGGTTCTGGCCTATATCTGTAATGTTAATATTACCGGTGGGCGGTGGCAGTGTGTTCCTTATTCATGGATTACTCAAGGAAGAGACTTGTAAATTGAACATATTTTCTGAGTTTTTTTACTGTCGTAATTTTTTGGAAGAGCGAACTTTTGTCGATGTATACGTCTTACGGAAATGCTAAACCGTTAAACAATTGAGATAGTTTTTACCAACAAAACATATGCAAAACAAATTCTCTGCGTCACCATGGCAGCAGGTCACGGGATCACAACTTTCCTGTGTGGTTATTGCTGAAGACAGACTAAGCCGTTCGTTCCTTTCCTTTGCGTCTTTAAAAAATGCTTAAAAATCAGAAAGTGACTTTTTCTTAAAAAAATTTTTTGTAAAAGAGGAATGATAGTTTTGAGTTTATTCTGTAAAAATTGCAATGCGTTATGATTTATAGTTTGCCATATATCCGTTTGTTAAAATGGATCCCATCGCGAAATAGAGAATTTGGTAAAATTTAAAATTTTAATTTCTCGTAAACTAAATCGAAATTCAAAAAAAGGGCAACAAGGTGCAAAAATTCGGCCATGGCCCTACATGCCTATAAAGTTTCGTGGTTCTGTTGCTGTTAGTGGGTCCGGAAAACGAACTGATAGCACTTTCTTGCTTACCTTAATTTTGAAATACAATTGCTCTTGAAGTATGGTCAGAATCAAAAAATGGTTTATTTCAACGTGTTCTCCAAGCAATTCTCTACAGCGATGTAAATTTCCTATTTTTGTGTTCAATACTTTTTTCGCTGCGAGCTAAGAAAGCGCGAGTGTCGCGAAATTTCTAAAACAGCGGCGGTGGGAGCGGTAGTTACTTTTTTTTTTTTTTTAATAGAGAGATATATGTTATGGGCTGGGTCTTTGCCTCACCAACATTTCGCTCCACGAGCCGTCACTGAGAGAATTACCAGTTCAGTAACGCTGAAGCGCACAAATCGTCACCACACTCTCTTCGTTTTGATCTTGAATTTATTATTAGACACAGTATTTCTTTCAGGCATACAACCAGGGGGCGAAGCCCTCTTGGAAACGACCATTCGCCCCCACCCCGGAGACATATTAGGTTACCGAGCCAAATTTTAATAAATTCAGGCTATGATGAAAAAGGAAGTTTCGTTTCTTTTTATGCAACAAATATTTCTCCAATTGTATTTTTTAAAATATTTGTTCAAATGGTGCTAGTTATAGTTTATTTTATTAAAAAGTGTATTACGACGCATGGTATCCTTCAAATATAATAAGTAGACTAGTCATGCCTAATTATCTGGGAATCGCGATTTAGGAACAAGAGTGAGTTGAATGCATTTAATAGATAAAAATATCAAGACCCTGCCTCCCCTCCTTTAGCTGAAAAAAGTTTGTTATTCTCGAAATGTTTGAAGAATTAAGTACTATACCAGGGATGTATATAGAATTTTTTTTCGGGGAGGGGAGACGAAAAGAGGAAGTTTTTGAAATCCACCATCTTTAACAAAATTAAAGTTAATGAAAAATTGAAGAAAAATTAAAGCATTTTTTTCTAATGTAAGTTGATACATTTTTTTAAAATTAAGGGGCATTTTTTCTAATGTAATACGCATTTTAACCAAAAACAAAAAAAAAAAGAAACATTTTCCGTGGGAAGAAAGGCCCCCCTCTAAATGCGCCCCTGTGCTAGATATATAGTAATTACTTCTATATACACTGGCGGAAAGAGAAAAAAGAACACCAAGAAGGAGACGTCTGATATCAACGAAATTTATACAGCATAATAACGGAATACAGAGGATAACGTGATCAAAACATTATGGCAAAATACAGCTGTATTTTCTGGTAAACTGAAAAATAACATTTCCATGTAACATGGTTAGTACGAGGTTGAACTGCCATGAACTGCGTCACACTGTGCAATTCGGCCATGGAGTCTGTCGTACAGATGTTGGATGTAAGTTTGGGGTATTGAGTTCCAAGCATCCTCAACCTGGATGCGTAAATCGGGGATGGTCGTGGATGGCCGTGGAGACCGGATAAGTCGTTGTCCCATAAAATCCCACACGTGCTCATTGGGGGACAAATCCGGTGAACGTGCAGGCCATGGAAGTTATCTCACACCCTCAAGTGCATGTTGCGTTGCACGTGCCGTGTGTGGGCGTGCGTTATCTTGCTGGAAAACACCACGATGGACCGACCTTACAAAGGGCACAACAACGTGCTGAATGATGTGCTGTTTAACGTACACAGTACAAACACTAGTTGTGTACGGGAGTGATAGCTGATCGCTCTCCACACCAAGAGACCAGGTGTAGGCCCTGTGTGTCGCTGGCGGATGTAAGAAGGGTGGAGACGCTCCCCTGTGCGTCTGCTAACACGCATAGGAGGCTCCCAAGCAGAATATGCTTTCATCGCTGAACACGACAGATCGCCATTGGCTTCTCCAGTGCAGACGTTGGCGACACCACGGCAGCCGTTCCTGACGGTGGGCTGGAGTCAGAGGTACACATGCGAGAGGCACACGTGCACGTAGTCCTGCATCCAGTAGACGGTTGCGGATTGTTCGCACAGTCACCTCAGGTGCAACGTCAGCTCGCATTTGCGTCGCAGTGGATGTTCTGCTTGACAACGCCGCTTTTCTTATGCGTCGATCGGACCGCTCATCAGTCTGTCTGTGACTTCCGGTTCCACGTCTTCTCGTGTGGGAATGTTCCTCGGACCATCTACGCCACCATCGTATCACCACCGATACTTCCCGTCCAATTCGCTCCGCAATACGACGATACAACCACCCGGCCTCGCGGAGTCCGACTAGACGACCTCGCTCAAAGTCCGATAACTGCTGAAATCGTACACGTATTTCATGTACGCAGGCATTGCAGCTTCTTCAGGGTCTTCGCACGTGTCCGTACGCCGGCGACTGATTACATTCACTTCGCCATACTCCTTAAATACCACCGACGATAATTTGCATATTATGCCGTGCTGTGGCTAAAGCGCTCACCGGTTGGTCCCGAAATTAACATCACACCTACGTAAACTCGATCCGATTAACATATGTAAATTTCATGATCGTCCGCCAATTCCTTCTTGGTGTTCTTTTTTCACTTTCCGGCAGTGTATATAAATATAGTAGTTTTTTTTTTTTTTTATTGGAGGTTTAACGACCACCGTGAGCAACTCAATGGGCTATAAGCAGTCGCCCGTCCCTAATTTAGGGTCACTGGTTCCAGGGAAGGGAGAGAGCCAGTGCCGTAAGACAAACACAACATCCATGCCTCACCGGGATTCGAACCCGGACCCCTTCGGACGAATGATCAGAGGCCATCGCTTAGACCACTGCGCCACCGGGGCGGCAATATAGTAGTTAAAATTATATATATATATATACGTATAAAACTTGCCTGGAGAGCTTTTGGAAGAAACAGCATGATTTTCAAGAGCAATATGCCATTAGGTCTTAAAAGAAAAGTGTTTGATCAATGCGTCCTTCCAGTGCTTACGTATGGTGCAGAGACGTAGACCTTAACTAAAAGAGACATACAAAGGCTGCAGACAACTCAAAGCAGCCTGGAGAGGTGCATACTTGGTGTAACCAGGAGAGATAAGAAGAGGAACTCGTGGATCCGAAAAATGACAAGAGTGGAAGACATCATGATCAGAGTTAAATCCCTGAAATGGCAATGGGCTGGGCATACTGCTAGAAGGGCAGACCATCGATGGACAGCCGAAATTTTAGATTGGATTCCAAGGGACAGGAAAAGACCCAGAAGAAGACCACATGGGAGATGGGTGGATGAAATTCGAAATATGCGGGTGTAACATGGAGGAGACTGGCACAAGACAGGCCGTTGTGAAAGAGGCTTGGAGAGACTTTCGTCCAGCAGAGGATTGATAATGGTTCACAACGATAATGATAGCAAATGGAAAACTTGCCCCCTCTAAGGTTCCATTTGCCCCCCGGCGAAAAAGTCCTGAAAGAAACACTGATTAGACGCGCACGGCGATTCTCACCCACGTCTGCAGGTACAGTCCCAGCATGCTCCAAATTAGACCTCTGTAGGAATTTACCTTTTTTTTTCAGTCCAAAATGTTAGGTTGCGCATATAACACTACTTTTATCGAAGATCTTTAGCATTCGGGAGGACATTTTTAGGAAAAAAACCAGCACTATATCAGTGGTGGACTGGCGATCTATAGACGGCCGTGGAAGCTACTTTGTGTGGCGCACTTTTCGGAAAAATTGTCAAGGTATTCCATCCTTAAAACACCGTTTACTGTCTAAACATCTTTCCAACTCAAGGCTATCAGTCACTGCATTTTTTTGTACTGAGGCAATAATTCATAACATTCTCAGGTATATCACAGCTTTACACTTCAACGTAGGCCCAACACTGAGCTACCGTTTTCTATTTCTGAAATACGGTGGCCCAGTGTTGGGCCTACGCTAAATCGCAAGGCTTGTGAAAACACACATTTGTCCGCACCCCTCACTTCGCAGTAAGTTGCTCTCCCAACTAAGCAACACGGACGGAATGTATCGCTGTAGATTTGTCGTCTTGATACGTGCTTTACCTCTGTAGTACGTTACATCATCTCTCCCTATTTTTTTTTTTTTTATTTGAAGCGAAGTGGGTATTTTTTCATTAATTCTAGACGATGTGTAGAACAAACATCACACATTTTTCGAAGAACCCAACAGCCAGTATTTACGTTCGGGCGCCAATGTGAAAACACAAATTTGTCCATGACGGGGATCGAACTCGCGCATATCACTGCAGAGTAAGTTGCTCTCTCAACTAAGCTACACGGACAGAATGTATCGCTGCAGATTTGTCGTCTTGACGCCTGCTTCACCTCTGGAGTACGTCACAGACTGTGCTATCCATTTTCTTGGACCGCATATCCCTATTAAAATTTAAGGTAAGAATAAAATTACTTTCGTTGGTTAGAAGCAAAAGTTTTCTGAGAGAGACTGTTGGAGATTTCGTTTCTCATGAATTTTATTGGGATAACTGTATTCAGAATTTGCAAAATTTTCTTAGCTTTTAATGAGAACGAAAATCCAAATGTGCCAAAAATTAATTTCTTTTTCAGGACTTACCTATCAATAATACAAGGCGTGTCCGGAAAGTAATGAGACTCATTCAATAACAGACGTTTAATTAAAGTTATACTTACATAACATTAAAATTATTCGAAATAACATCTTCGAACTTCAATACACCGCTGCCAGCGGTTCTGCCACGCCGCGTAGCTTGCCTGGAAGTCGAGAACAGGGATCGCTTTCAAAGCACTCGTCGCGGCAGTTTGCACTTTTGTAACTATCCCAAAATGGTGTCCTTTCAGGCTGGGAAACAAAAGAAGTCAGCCGGGACCAAGTCCGGGCTGTAGGTAGGTTGGGGCAGCGTTGCCACGTTGTGTTTCGCCAGAAACTCTCTCACTCTCAGCGACGCATGGCTCTGCGCATTATCGTGAAGAAGAACCCAAGTGTTGGTGATCTCCGGGTGGACGCGCGCAACTCTGTTCTTCAGCCGTTGAAGCACTTCCACGTAAAATGCAGCGTAGACCGTTTTTCCGGGTGGTACGAACTCCTTATGGACAACACCTTTACAGTCAGAGAAGACAATGAGCATCGATTTCATCTTTGATTTGCACATTCGAGCTTTCTTTGGTCGAGGAGACTCGGAAGTGTGCCACTCTGAGCTCTGTCTTTTCGTCTCCGGATCGTACTCAAAGACCCACGTTTCATCACCTGTTATCACTTTCTTCAAAAAACCAGGTTCACTCCTCACACGGTCCACAAGTTCACGAGAAATCGGCACACGGGTGTTCATCGGTCAAAAACTTAGGAACCAATTTGGCGCAAACTTTCCACATCTGCAATTCTTGCGTGATGATTTCGTGCACAATGGATTTCGCGAGTCCCACGTGTTCTGCTACCAATCTAACACTAAGACGTCGGTCAGAGTCCAAAACCGCTTTCACCTTTTCCACATTGTCGGAAGTGTGAGACGTTGAAGGGCGCCCTGGGCGTGGCTCATCCTCGACGCTCTCTCTACCCTCTGTGAACGTTTTGTGCCACCGAAACACTTGCGCTTTCGATAAAGCATCCTTTCCGTAGGCTTTCTGTATCATAGTTAGCGCCTCGGTCGCGGATGTTTCAATTTTAACACAAAACATTACCGCGTATCGCTGTTCGATACTCTTCTGCATTTTGACCGTTCCGTGGACGCTCACACAGCTTTCCACTTCGCAAGCGATCCTCACTCTGTAAAAGTTCAGAGCTAACTGACGAGACATTGATCGTTTACCTAACATACCCCGCCACTCTTCACGCCAGGAGACTCCTCCGCCCTCCTGCCCTTCTGATTGGCCCAGGAAAAGTGGGCTCATTACTTTCCGGACAAACCTTGTAAAATAATTACGAAAAATTACCTTGAAAAAACAGAAAACGTCCAGAATTGCAAGAAGCTCCATGTAAATTTATAAAGTGAGATAAATTAAAGAATACGAAAATTAATTTTCATTGAATTACTTTCAAATGGAAAAAGTAACTTCGCTGTATAGCTGATACAGACTTGCAAGAACTGCAGTTCAAGAATTCATGTAATTATGAAGCCCAAAAATTGTAAATTAGATGCAAATCCCATTCAAAAAAAAAAAAAAAAAATAGGGAGGGAGGCGTTTACGTGTAAAGAGTAGCAACCCAAAATTTTTACCGTAGGAGAACCCCAGTGCATTAACTTTCACAATGAATTTCGAATTTCTATCCCAGACTATTAATAGCATATTTGATTAGATTGTATTGATTATTTAACTGCGATTGGCAAAAGCGGACTGAGACAGAAAATGTCAAGGAACTGGGATGAAATTTGAAAGTCGAGAAAGGGGAAAGGGGTGTATCAAAAACAGGGTTTGGCTCAACAGAACATTTGATATCAAGGTTTGAAAGTCGAGAAAGGGAAAGGAGGTGTATCAAAAACAGGGTTTGGCTCAACAGAATATTTGTTACGTAGTTTTCTTGTTTTTTTCTGAAGCCGTCGAAGTGGTAAAAAAACTATGCTGCTTTAGCATAACATGGTTTTCTTTAGCAAAAATATTGAAGTGCAAGTATATCCTTTTTTCTTTTCTTGATTTAGTATAAGGCAGGGGCTGCGAAACTTTGAGAAACCAAGTTCTACCTTAAGCTATCATTCCCTACTATGATCTACTATGGCTTATCGCAGTGACATAAGCATATTTAAATAGGAATAAGCCTATTTCACCAGTGTTTTCTAGTGTGTGTGATTTTGTAAGTTTGGAAACAAATACAGAAAAATACCGTAATATTTAAATTTTTTTCTTACGCTTTTCCAACCGTAAGATGAAGAAGAGTATATGCTCCAGCTTTGTCCGTTTGTCTGACTGTCTGTTTGTCCGTCCGTCCGCACGATAACTAGCGTAAAAATGGTTCGATTTCGATGAAATTTTGGTATGTGGTTGGGGACCACCTAGGGACGAACCCTATTGAAAATGGAAGAAATGAGGTCAAAGGTCAGGACATAGGAGTGGGATCCATTCCATCGCCCTTATATGCATCATAACTTACGTAAAAATGCTTCGATGGCGACAAAACTTTATCATGCTGTTTCGGAGGTATACTGAACTTAAATATGTTGAATATAATCGAAATGAGGTCAAAGGTGAGAGATTTATTCCACAGCCATTATTCTCATAACTTGAGTAATAATTTGAGTAATGATTTCTGGTATGCTGGAAAGCGTATCATAGTCAACGCATTGCATGATTTTACTAACTTGTGTTTTCTGAAATACTATTTTTCAAACAAATTATACAATTTTACTTATAGATTCTTTATTTACAGTATTTACGCAAATGAGGCATTACATTATGACCACCTCAGCCTAGAGAAATGAACGCGCCTGGAGACCGAACGGTAGCGCAGGTGGAGTTCTTTTTTTTTTTTTTTGATTGGAGGTTTAACGACCACCGTGAGCAACTCAATGGGCTATAAGCAGTCGCCCGTCCCTAATTTAGGGTCACTGGTTCCAGGGAAGGGAGAGAGCCAGTGCGGTAAGACAAACACAACATCCATGCCTGACCGGGATTGGAACCCGGACACCTTACGGACGAATGATCAGAGGCCAGCGCCTTAGACCACTGCGCCACCGGGGCGGCCAGGTGGAGTTCACAGAGCAGTATATATAAAACCCGGCTTTCGGTTACTAGAATGTTCGGAGTCAGAATGGGAAAAGCTGCCGATTTATCGGATTTTGACAAAAGACAAATTGTGATGACACGGCGCCTCGGAACTAGATCTTGAAAATGGCGCGGCTTGTGGGTTGTTCGCGTGCCGCTGTAGTGAGCACGTATCAAAAGTGGTGCACAGATGGCCAAATGACGAACTGTAGTCCAGCCGCGTGTCGTCCGCAGCCCAGTGATGCCAGAGGGAAGCGGCGACTGTCGCGTATTGTTCACAGCTACCGCAGGACCACAGCGCGACAAATCACCTGCAGCTACAACTGTGGTGATCAGGGCAATATGTCACAGCACACAGTTCATCGCAGCCTTCCGCGCATGGGCCCGAGTAGCCGAAGACCCCTCCTGCTCACTCCACGTAATCGCCAACAACGCATGAAATGAGCCCTAGATCATCGAGATTGGACCGTGGATGATTGGAAGAAAGTGGCTTGGTCCGACGAATCAAGATTCCTGGTGCATCACGTGAACGCCGCCCCGGTGGCGCAGTGGTCTAGGGCGTTGGCCTCTGATCATTCGTCGGAAGGGGTCCGGGTTCGAATCCCGGTGAGGCATGGATGTTGTGTTTGTCTTACGGCACTGGCTCTCTCCCTTCCCTGGAACCAGTGACTCTAAATTAGGGACGGGCGACTGCTTATAGCCCATTGAGTTGCTCACGGTGGTCGTTAAATCTCAAAAAAAAAAAAAAAAAAATCACGTGAACGGCCGTGCGCGGATATGCCGATCACAAACGGAGGCTATGGCACCTGTATGCATTGGTGTCCAGAAATAGGCCGACGGCTGCGGTATTATGCTGTGGACGATGTTTTCTTGGGACACTTTAGGCCCCATTATCCCGATAACGCAATTCCTGACAGCTGTCAGGTATCTGAACATCGTTGCGAACCAAGTTCACCCATTCATGGCAATTGTATTTCCTGCTGGTGATGGCTATTACCAATAGGATAATGCGCCATGCCATACTGCCAGAATAATCAAGGAGTGGTTTGAGGAAAGTGCTGGTTACTTTCTGTTAATGCTCTGGCCTCCAAATTCACCTAGCATGAACCCAATCGAACATTTGTGGTTCAACTTGGAAAAGCAGGTTCGCGCTAAATGACCACCACCTCGAAATATACGGGAACTGGAGGACCTACTGTTGACATTATGGTACCAGATACCCCAGGATACCTATCGCCACCTCATCGAATCAATGCCCCGCCGAGTGGCCGCTGTTTTGCGGGCTAAAGGTGTCGATCCTACAGCTTATTTGTAGGTGGTCATAATGTAATGGTTCATGGGTGTAATTCTTAGGTGTTGATGCATGACACTGCATGTCTTCACAAAGCTTAGAATATTGAGGCACATATTCAGTGAGGCACAGTCGGAGACACTCTTCTAAATGAGCATCAGTCAGGAAGCTCCTATAATTTGATTTCATTATTGTCATTTCTAAAAAAACTGCTTCACGGAGATATGTAGATACAACAAACGATCGACCGTACGAGAGCTCGCGATCGGCAGTTTGGCCACAGCTAGTATAAGGCTTACCGGCCCAGAACATCGCGCCCCACCGAGAATTCTTCTAGTAAACAGGAGGCCCAGTCCGCGCCTGCACTATATTCGTACCAATACGGTACATATATTTTTTGGTTGGGGTTCAACAACCACCGTCGAGAGCATTTCGATGGACTACAAGCAGTCGCCCGTTCCTAATTTATTACCACTGGTTCCATGGAAGAGAGAGAGAGAGAGAGAGAGAGAGAGAGACAGTGCTGTAAGACAGGCCTAATATCCATGCCTCACTGGGATATGAACGAGGATTCATCTCGGTTGAATAGTCAGAAGCCAACTCTTAGACCACTGCGCCACCGGGGCGGCCCGATAATATTCATAATGAGGAATGTTTTGCGTATAATTTCTAATTTTTTATTGTTTTCTCGGTGCGGGTGGCGTAAGGGCATAAAATAGATTCCGATTAATTGGGCCATCGGTTAATTGGGGCAGCCATTTATTTCGGACAATTCTCGAAGAACATCCCAAACTAGCTCTTTGGGATGAAGTTTCTCATAATTGGGACAGCCGCTTAATTGGATCGAAGTGTTCTAGTCCCGATGTGTCCCAATTAGGCTAACCGGAATCAACTGTATTTCTCTTTCCCATGTATTTGCAGCAACATATGCGTTCCTGAAAATTTTATTGAAAACATTATTTTTCTGTCATATACCACTCACTAAGGAAAACTTTTCGCGCATACTTTATGCTTATAGCAGCGGATTTATACACACACACCCATAACACAGCTCCACCCCAAAATTTTTATCTGATACCGCCATAAAAAATGTAAACACTCCTGCTTAGCACACACAAAAGTGTGTGTCTGTGTGTGTGGGTATCATCATTATTCTCAACCATTATTAATCCACTGCTAGATGAAAGTCTCCCCACGTTTCTTCCACAACAGTCTGCCTTGAGCCAGTCTCCTCCATATCACTTCTGTCTGCTTCCGAATTTCGTCCATTCATCTCCCACATAGTCTTCTTCTCGGTCTTTCCCTGTCCCTTGGTATCCAGTCTAAAATTTCAATTGTTTATTGGTGGTCCGTTTTTAGGCAATATGTCCAGTCCATTGCCATATCAGGAATTTTACTCTGATAATGATGTCTTTCACTCTTAATATTTCCCTGATGTACGAATTTTTCTTCCTATCTTTCCTGGTTACACGAAGCATGCATCTCTCCACGCTTCTTTCAGTTGTATGCAGCCTTTGTATGCGTTTTTTAGTTAAGGTCAATGTCTCTGCTCCGTACGCAAGAGCTGGAAGGATGCATTGATTAAACACTTTTCTTTTAAGACAATGACAGATTGTTGTCCTTTGAAAATTGTACTGTTTCTTCCAAAAGTTCTACGCAGCTTTATACGCCGATTGACTTCTTCATCAATGTGACCGTCTGTTGATATCTGTTGCCCAAGGAAAATGAAAGTATCGGTTACCTCCAGATTTACCCTATTAATCGACAAAACTTCTTTTCTTGTAAAATCATTGTATATCAATTTTGTTTTCTGAAAATTCATTTTTAATACCTCTTCTTTACTTTGTCAGCAAGTTTCTGGATTATACTCTGCAGCTTTGAAGAAATAGTTGCAAGTATGACTACGTCATCAGCAAAACGAAGGTGCGTTAAAATGAAGATCAGCAGTTTTCCATTTTTGAAGATTTCCATATTTTTAATTGTAGGTTTAAAGTCTTTTAATATTTCACCATAAAGATTTTCAGCCATTGCAAAAATTAACCCTTGCTTAAGACAATACACAGTATTTTCCACTATGGGGGCGTAGACGTAAGTCTTATTTTTCTCCATATCTCTTACAGTCCAGTTTACAATATTGTTGCTTTGTCGGACAGTGCCCTGGCAAGGAAAATTTTTCATAAAGTTTTCTGTTTTTGGTAACTTACAATTTGCTAATAGAGGGCGTAAGTTCACATTTCTATTTAAAACGTATTTGTAGCAATAGCTGTACGTCTAAAAACTGGATTGAAAAAAAAATCCTTTTCTACTAAATACGGTTTCTCCGAGTGTCAAACCCAGGCCCAACTCAGATGAATAATCCAAAGCCAAAGCGTCAGACCACTTGGCTAGCTGGGGGAAGCAATATGGTTTTTATAGAAGCAACGAAGCACAATAAAACATTTATTGAATTTAATAGCATCTACATTTACTCCCATAGAGGAAAAAATTATGCATCGGAAAAAGACCAAAAGTCAAGAATCATCACTCTCACATTCCAAGCTTCCCAATGAAAAAATATTTTTTAAATCGGACTAACAGACGCAGAGATATGGTGTTCTCAGACTGACTGATGGACATAGTGGTAATATAAACACGCTTGTTTTTCTGCTTCAGAAAGATGTGCTGAAAATCGTTTTTGCGCCATCTTTTCAGAATGAAACATTACTGATAACTCTACCTATGTAAAGTGGTGTCATTAGACCAATTTTTCGAGGCTCATGCTCCCCCCCAAAGAAGCGCAAAGCCTTCCCGATCAAAATAAACCTTTTCTTGTATTAGCTTACCTTTACCTATGTAATATTTGCCACTTAAAAAAAAACGCAAATGTGAATTTTCCTAAATATTATGTTGTCAAAGGAAAAAAGAACCTCTTCCTTCGATTCCCTTTTTCTCCCGATGAGGTGGTCAGGTGTCACAGCAACAGCATTAAGATAACATTACTCTAGTTGGGGGAACAATACGTCAAACAACTTAATGATTTACGGGGGTGGGAGTATCGTGGAGGCACGTACCATCAATCCCAAGCTAACAAAAGCCCAAACCATGAGAATCAGCCGTAGGTCAAAAGACTGAAGGAACGATGTACGACAGCAACTGCAACAGCTTGTCGGAAACGGTAATATTCATATGAAAAGGAGGCATATTTACTAGGGTAATAAAAACAGCATGAAAGGGAGCAGAAGTTTCCACTAAGTGAAGGCGTTTGTTTCACGGGGTAAAGGAATTTCGGTGGGGTATTAGACCATTTTTCGCTACGGTAGTTTATTGGTGGATGTATTTGGCCATCGTGTGGAAAATAGAATAAGGGCGTTGAGAGCGGAGAACTGTCGCATGATAGATTCTTTTTTGCAGAACAGTGTTGCTACTCATTCTTCTCAATTAAGTGCAGTTGATTTTTTCTTGTACACTGCAAGCTGTACTTTCAGATCTACTAGGAGGGAAAAATTAAAAAAAATAGCACCGCGAAATACTTATCTTGGAAGACAGCGTCAAACAACGGTTTTTAACCCTAGTAGTCACTGAGTGCACAAGCTCTCTTACACACGAGAAATGCATTCCAAACAAAAATGCTCTATTTATTGTCGATTTTATTCAAATTCAATTTCAGACAATTGTCCTGTTATACAGAGGAAAAATCTGGTATGTATCAGGTTCGACATTATTCCAGTTTTATGAATAACTGAGGTAAATCAGGGTACTTTAGATAGCTTTTGTCGAGTTGCACATCTTTGCTTCTGGGTGCATTTTGAAGAAATATTATTTCAAAAGTTATATACCTTATATATAAAACACAAAACGCTTGTTCGTCTGAAGCAGCAAAACCACTCGAACGCCAGACTGTGGCATCGTGAAATTTGCATAGCTTATTAATACTGGAATTTCTAGGTCAACGCAACTATTTTAAGATCTCTACGTTGTTCCGTTCGCGAGTTATGAATTAATTAATACGCTACTCAAAAAAGTCAGCGTCGTTTGCTCCGTCATCGTTATCCTGGTCCAAATCTGAAAGCACGTGACTGCATTCATCACCGCGGCACATCCACAGGTGTTTCTATTCTTTGAGAACTGCATAAGAAAATGCAAAAACGAATTTTGCGAAATCTTAACGAAACGGGCTGAAAGTTTTATCAACACCATGAATTGGTAATAAGAGTAGTCCCTCAAAAATTTCACCGGAATCCGGTCAACATTTTTTAAAATAGGCATGGAATTTTTAAATCATCGGTAAACAGAAATATAAACGCAGAAACGGTTAATAAAATTTTCACGGCTAATTTAAAAAGTTATTTACCGATTTAGGCGAAATTTGGAGGTCATGTTCCTATTAACGATTTATGGTGTTCATTAAAATTTCAGCCAGTTTCATAAAATATTCGCAAAGATACGTTTTTAACTTTTTTATCCCAGAGATTCACCCTCAAAGACATCTGAAACTGAAAGCACGTGATGCATTTGATCGTCGATAACAAATTGTTAACGAATTTTGCTCAGTCAGTGTTCTAATGCTGTGTCTCCTGGACGGGTGTTAAATAATCCGTAACGTTTTTGGTCCGTTTGATTCTACTGATTCTATATACTCTGTACATTTCGTTGCTTTAATTATCGACAAATATTTGTGACAACAATGTACGGCCAAGTGCTGAAATAATCACACTATGAATAAATAATTTGTAATGACCGAATTTGTGAAATCAGTTTTTTCTTTCTTGAAAGCAGTAAATTTTCCCTCGATTATTTCAGTGACATATAAGGGAATATGAAATTAATAAGCCTAAATCCCGAGCAAAGCCGGGTAGTAAAGCTAGTATGTATGTATATATATATAACGGATGGGTTTGGCCCTTCCCAATCCATCATTCCAAGCGACGCCACTACGCCACTGTCTACCTAGCACAAGTATGAATGTGTATAATCGCTGAAAAGTGAGAAACAGAAATTTCCGGTAACAGAAGCGATTAGCGGGAATAGTTTGATTAACTATTAAATTTCAATCTTCTGCCGGACCACTTGATTTTGAAGTCTTGTAGCGAGGTCGGATATTGTAGCATATCGCATGACATTTTGGTTATTGTCACGCAGGATATATCTTTCCCTCTCCCCCATTTTGTGCACCAGCTATTGCATGCCGTGTTGCCGTCGGAAACCTGGTACTTAAGTTACTGTACAGATGATTGTATGACGTCTATGCATCAGTTTGTGTACTCCTTAAGACAAAAGCTACACTGGCGGAAAGTGAAAAAAGAACACCAAGAAGGAATTGGAGGACGATCATGAAATTTACATATGTTAATGGGGTCGAGTTTACGTAGGTGTGATGTTAATTTCGGGACCAATCGGTGAGCGCTTACGCCACAGCACGGCATAATATGCAAATTATCGTCGGTGGTATTTAAGGAGTACGGCGAAGGGAATGTAATCAGTCGTCGGCGTACGGACACGTGCGAAGGAAGACCCTGAAGAAGCTGCAATGCCTGGACATGGAAGACGTGTACGATTTCAGCAGTTAACGGACTTTGAGCGAGGTCGTCTAGTCGGACTCCGCGAGGCCGGGTGGTCGTATCGCGGAGCGAATTGGACGGGAAGTATCGGTGCTGGTACGATGGTGGCGTAGATGGTCCGAGGAACATTCCCACACGAGAAGACGTGGAACCGGGAGTGACAGACGGACTGATGAGCAGACCGATCGACACATAAGAAGAGCGGCATTGTCAAGCAGAACATCCACTGCGACGCAAATCCGAGCCGTCGTTGCACCTGAGGTGACTGTGCGATCAATCCGCAACCGTCTACTGGCTGCAGGACTACGTGCACGTGCGCCTCTGGCATGTGTACCTTTGACTACAGCCCACCGTCAGGAACGGCTGCAGTGGTGTCGCCAACGTTTGCACTGGAGAACGCAATGGCGATCTGTCGTGCTCAGCGATGAAAGAAGATTCTGCTTGGGAGCCTCCGATGGCCGTATGCGTGTTCGCAGACCCACATGGGAGCGTTTCCACCCTTCTTGCATCCGCCAGCGACACACAGGGCCTACACCTGGTCTCCTGGTGTGGGGAGCGATCAGATATCACTCCCGTACACAACTAGTGTTTGTACCGGGTACGTTAAACAGCACCTCTTACACCAACAACATCATTCAGCCCGTTGTTGTGCCATTTGTAAGATCGGTCCATCGTGGAGTTTTCCAGCAAGATAACTCACGCCCACACACGGCACGTGCAACGCAGCATGCACTTCAGGGTGTGAGACAACTTCCATGGCCTGCCCGTTCACCGAATTTGTCCCCCATTGAGCACGTGTGGGATTTTATGGGACAACGACTTATCCGGTCTCCACGGCCAGCCACGACCATCCCCGATTTACGCGTCCAGGTTGAGGATGCTTGGAACTCAATACCCCAAACTTACATCCAACATCTGTACGACAGACTCCATGCCAGAATTGCACAGTGTGACGCTGTTCATGGCGGTTCAACCTCGTACTAACCATGTTACATGGAAATGTTATTTTTCAGTTTACCAGCAAATACAGCTGTATTTTGCCGTAATGTTTTGATCACGTTATCCTCTGTATTCCGTTATTATGCTGTATAAATTTCGTTGGTATCAGACGTCTCCTTCTTGGTGTTCTTTTTTCACTTTCCGCCAGTGTATTATATCTATTGTAAGAACGGACATATTTATTATGTTAAAATATAATAATGCTGAACATTATGTTACTTTTTCACAAAGAAAAGTAAGACAGTAAAAAGCCCAAGAAGGCGACAGAAGGTTCGAGAACATTTTTTTCTGATGTCGTGAGCCTCAGACAAAGAACCTAAGTTTTCTCACGACTTAGAAAGGGAGAGGCCTTTCCAACGAACTGATAACATCTTCAATGATACCGCGTCCTTCGCTGTACATTGTCAGCGTTGCACAGACCCCTAAAAGTCTGGAAAACCAGCCATCCACCTTTGTGTAGATACAACAATGTCTATTGTGTTATTGTAAGAATGTATTTCGGCGGTAGGATTACTTTCTCAAAGGGTGCACTTCCTAATGGAAAGATCTGACGGACCGCAAGGACACGGAAGGTGGGATTAAAACCCATCAGTTAAGTACGCCTCGCCGACGCCAGGGATTAAGCAGGTACGTGACGTCAAAGGAGGGAGGCAAGGCAGGAGAAGGGCCCCACATTAGCAGTGTCGGCGCTAGGGGCTTCGCATGCGTAGTGCGTAGGAGGCGAGGAGAGCAGGTCTCTAAAGAGGAACCTGTTAGTTAGCCTGCTTTCGTCTAGCGGAGAGAGTAGTTCTCCGGTAAGGGGACGCAAAGCGTTTTTCTTTTTTTTTGTGAGCAGACGGACGTTCCAGTCACGGAGGTCCGAGGCTCTGGATGAGATTAGCCAGCGCACTATCTTTGGAGAGATAGGGTTTTTGGTAGCAGCGGTACTGGTCCCGGTCAGGGAATCCCGCTTGCGTAATAGATATTCCTCTACAGTAAGTCAAATCATAGTACAGTCTAAGAGTGAATTCGTAGCGACAGGGAATTACAGTTAGACTAATCATACTCTCAGAGTTACAGATCTACCTAATAGTAGGTAGATTCTCTCTAGAACGTCAACGCCGAAAGCGAGGACTTAGATATTTTTCTTCGGAAGTGTTTCTCCTAGATTTCATGTCCACGCACTGTCATATCTTAGCCTTAGTGAAAACCCGAGGCTAGAGGAAGTTTAATCCACCGCCGTCGAAACCTAACTGATTATTTAATAAATGTTTGTGTTGTCTTAGTAAATTCTCTCGAGATCCTTAGATCTTAGTTGTGATTATTATTTTGTTCGTTCAGCTGTTTCGATCCGCCTTCCTGGATCACAGATTTCATAACAAAGAGGGGAAAGGCTTCGTTTATTCGCCCGAATAGAGTTTAGGAGTGTTTCAGAGAAACACAAACACTTCTTTGTGTCTGTGAGAAGCACCTTTAGGGTGGATGCCTCAGATTCATAAGTAGGAGGTGGAGCTACGGCACGTGACCAGTACTTTCGCTCTCACAGCTATCAAGAGTAAATTTTATATTTAGGGGTATTGCGAAATAATACTATAAAGCAGTACATTTCGCCTTTTCTTAAAGATAATTGAAAGTCATTGTCAGTTTAAAAAGGATCTCAAGTTTCAAAGCATTCTGTTGCTTCGAAAAATCACGACGAAAAAAAATACGTAATTTGTAATAAGTGCTCCTACAGAAAACAAATTAAATTATTACAAACGTATTCAGAAAAACAATAAGATCCAACAGAAAACAAAACGATTATTTCACCCACATTAACAGCAAAAAATAGTTCATCATCGCGCGATTAGAGCTCTACCTTATACGCAACTGCGTGTTAGTGTCTTTCTGATGGCTGAACGGCAGCACGCGCAGTTCCCGTAGAAAAAATCCATTGTTCGAAACCCGTATAGGGAAGAGGTCCGCAGATTTGCCGAAAAAGTCAAAATTGAAGATTTTGTGAAATTTCTGTATAAGTACGAAAAAAACCGAAACGGACTTTTCTTAAATAAATGGAATTACTGACTAAGGAAATGTTGTTAAAATGCTGAAGTTAGAAGAAACGGAAACTTATAAAAACGGAAATTTCGTTGAAAGACGGGCACCTACTGGTAACTTTGCCACACGTTATTTTCAGGAATTTTCCGTGAATTCACACCACTTATTTTCTTCAGTGCATGATTATGTAAACAAATTCCGTTACTTTTATTTCAAGTTAACCACGAAAAGTGCCTTAGCATCGCTTAGCCTAGAAAAGCGTGCCTTAGCTGAGCTAAGGCACGCTATGCTTCATCTACATCACTGCATTAGCGTCTCTTCTGAGTTCGCTGATTCTGTTCCCGAACGAGCGCTTAGTTATTCCGATGTAATATCGTTGAGTTATCATCATTGTCAACCATTATCAATCCACTGCTGGACGAAGGTCTCCCCAAGTTTCTTCCACAACGGATTGTCTTGTGCCAGTCTCCTCTATGCTACTCCCGCGTACTTTCGAATTTCATCCACCCATCTCCCATGTTGTCTTCCTCTGAGTCTTTTCCTGTCCCTTGGAATCCAGTCTAAAATTTCGTCTGTCCATCGATGGTCTGTTCTTCTGGCAATATGTCCAGCCCATTGCCATTTCAGGGATTTTACTCTGATCGTGATGTTTTTCATTCTTGTCATTTTTCTGATCCACGAGTTCCTCTTCTTATTTCTCCTGGTTACACCAAGCATGCACCTCTCCATGCTTTTTTGATTTGTCAGCAGTTTTTGTATGTTTTTTTTAGTTAAGGTCCACGTCTCTGCGCCATGCGTAAGCACTGGAAGGATGCATTGACCAAACACTTTTCTTTTAAGACATAACGGCATATTGCTCTTGAAAATTATACTGTTTCTTCCAAAAGCTCTCCAGGCAAGTTTTATACGCCGATTAATTTGTTCATCAATGTGACACTCATTTGATATCTGCTGTCCAAGATAAATGTAGGTATTGGTTATCTCCAGTTTTCCCGCATACCACCAGGAAATAATAGGGGTATGGCATAAACACCAACCTCATTGGTGATTGGAGATCTGTTAAAGCCAACTTGTAGGCATGCCATGCAAGGATACAGGAGACCTTATGCCTACACCGAGGTATGGCTTTCTTGGGACGTCCTTGAGGATGCCAGGAAGACCTGGAATATGGGATGAAAAGTACATCCTTTGATGAGTGAGAAAATATGCTTGCTTAATTCTTTACACCTATAAACGGTTAGTTACAATAATTTATTTTCATATGCTTGCTGCATATCAACCGTTCTGTTATTTATTTGAATGGTTACTTTAGTTTTAACGTAGTAGCATGTTTGGTAATAAGATAAGACGAAAGCATTTTCTGTTGTGGAAACTGTTCAAAAACAGTGTCAAAACATTTCCATTTTCAGCTCAATACATTTGTGCCACCTTGACGGTCGGAATCCCATGCAATCTGTCGACATTAAAATATTCTCTACTACCCCACTGCGCATATATGTCACATGAAGTTTCAATCCAGGAAACTGATGTAATGTCTGTTATGATTGGTGCAAATCTCGCAGCAAAGATATCTTACAAACATTAATAACAACAAAAGAAAAGCAATGATATGCTTATGATAGTGATTTTTTACCACATGAGATACAATGACAAAGGGGAAATGAGAAGAGCGGTGATGCTGCGTTTTTATCTCATCTGATATTTTTATCTGTTTGACAACAAAACTATCTTCGTATATCTGAGTCAAATTTTTTTCACTCAACGAATTCGGAAACGAAAGGATATTCATCTATGTAACATCGAACGAACAGGTACGTAAATGTTCTAATTCTGCTTTACGTGTGGAACTGCAATACGCATATCGTGTTAAAAATGCTTTTTACTTTTTCTTAAATATGTTTTTATTCAGTCGGATCTTAAATCTAACTCTCACACTGATTATCTTATTTCCCTAATTTCTCGAAATTTTGAATCATTGGGAGAGTAATGGTTTATTTTTCTCCGAAAATTATGATTTTACTTTATTACACTTTAATTTATCCGAGCCATACTCATTTTGTATTTCGGTCTGGGGCTCGACTACCAATTATAACATAACTGAACTTCAGAGATCACAAAATAGATTTTGAAGACTGGTGCAATTCAGACTTTCAGGTTCCTGCTTTTCCAATCCTAATTTTCTCCCAAGATTGCAGACTAATGATGTTCAGTTATTAAATATTGATCAGTTATACCCTTTTTAACTTGGCAAAACTCACGTTTAAAAGGGTAAAGAACGACTTATGTATTCTCTGGTTTAATTTCTTTAACTGTTCCTAACCATTCTTGCTTAACTAGATACAAAACCTCACTGATCACTTATTTCCCTTCACATGAACATTCTAGAGCTTTAATTAATTATGCTGGTCAGCAGATTTGGAATTCGCTCCCGCGACGATTGATTGTTGGCTATTAGTAATTATAATTTGTTTAAAAGAAAACTTTAACAACACTTACTTTCCTGAAATCATTTTCGTGATGCCCTTATTAATATTATCATTTTCACCTCCTAAACGGGTTGTACGATGTGTCTGACTTGCTTTGTTCTTGGATATCTTTTATGTGTTTAGTCGTCAGGATGAGAGGGCTCGTCAGGCCTCGTGGAGGCCTTTTCCCTCTTATTTCCTGGTTGTTGCTGCATTAATTTACTTTACATTTGAATGTCTACTGCACATTGTAACAACCAAAATACGAAATAAATGAAATGAAAAAAAATGACAGTATAGAGTTATTTGAAAACATCTTGTTGTTAGATGAGAATTGGTTAACGCTTAAAAATTTTAGGGAAAGCAGTTTGTTTTTATGTGCTGATTTTTTCTACAAAATACTAGTATTTATTTGAAGCGCCATATTAGCCATTTGATAAAGCGATTCAGCATCGAATCTGCTTTACGAGTACAGCTGCAATATTTATATTGCATGCATTAAAACTGCTGCTATTTTTTGACATTAATGTTATTTTAAAATACCTTGTGCTCAGGGAATTATGAATCGATTAGCTTTTAAAGTCTTAACGAAAAGCAAAAGCCCTTTAATCCTATGCGATGTTTTTTTTTTCTGTAACATATTTGGTCATCAGGAGTGAAAGATATTTAAACTGAAAAAGCCATGTTAAGTGCTAGAACAAGCTATTCAGTTACATCTACATTTTGTTATTTAAAAAAGTAACGTAATTTACGGTTTTTGAGAACGCTGCTTTTACGTTGGCAAATTCCAATACAGCGAAACCACGGCTATACGTTTTCCTGGGGGATGGGTGATCTTAAAAAAGTATAAATGTCAAAAACGTTAAACGAAATTTCAAAATGTTAATGCTACTGCAAAATTTAAGCTCTGAAGGAGTATAAGATGCTCCTTAATAATGATTTATATAATGTCGAATTGGCGGCGAAAGTAAAAAAAAAAGCGCTATAAATTATAATACAGGGTGTCCATAAATGAAGTATACAATTTCAGTATGCTATTGAAAAAATCCTACAATAAATAACAACTTACTTTTAATGTCAAAACACAAAGCCGCGGATGGCTTAGTGGTTAGTGTTTCAGACTATCGATGCTGGGTCCCCAGGTTCAAGCCTGGGCTGATCTTTCAGAGATGGCGTGATTTACTAACAATCGCTGAATATCCGCCGTGCATCGGCCGAGCACGTTAAGTGACGGCCCCCAGGCTGGACCCACTGGTTAAATGGGTATCCTTTCCTATACCCCACCTGAAATTCTCTCACCCCTCTATGTGCAATATCGTACTTGTACGGTGGCGCCATCTACTGTACTCTAATCTCACTACAAACTGTTCTGTCAAAGTCGCTAGACTTGCTCTCATTCCTTCTGTTTCTGTGTCCTGCCCAAAAGGCGATCTCGCTGTAGGTGGCTGGGACCTAAACTCTACTACCTGTGGACGGAAGTCCTACAAGAAAATGACGCTGACCCCCCCCCCATGTCAAAACACATGGTAACTGTGAAAGTTTTTTTTTTAAATGTCAGTAGGTCTCCACGTGTGCTCCGTTGGTTGCTTGCAGGATGTCTAAACGATACTCCAATTCCACCCGCGTACGCTGGAGAATGTCAGTAAATCTCCACGTGTACTCCGTTGGTTGCTCGCAGGATGTCCAAATAATAGTCCAGTTCCACCCACGCACTCTGCAGAATGTCAGTAAATCTCCACGTGTGTTCCTTTGTTTGCTCGCAATATGTCCAAACGATAGTCCAGTTCCACCCACGTACTCTGCAGAATGTCAGTAGATCTCTACGTGTGCTTCGTTGGTTGCTCGCAGGATGTCCAAACAATAGTCCAGTTCCACCCACGCACTCTGCAGAATGTCCGTAGATCTCCACGTGTGCTCCGTTGGTTGCTCGCAGGATGCCTAAACGATAGTCCAGTTCCACCCACGAACGCTGCAGAATGTCAGGTGTAACAAGGAGGAAGGCTGCAGTAATGCGTTCTTTGAGCTCAGTGACAGATGTAACCTTTTTCTTGTACACAATGTCCTTAGAAAAACCCCAAAGAAAAAAAAAATCGCATGGGGTAATATCAGGAGAACGGGGGTGGCCATGCCATCGAACCCCCATGTCCAATCCAACGCCCTGGAGAATGGTGGTCTAAAGATCTGCGTACATCCAAAGACCACTGCGGAGGCACTTTATCTTGCTGGTAAATGCTGTCTTGAATATCCTGGAGCTGTGGAATTGCGAATTGTTCTAACATGCCCAGGTACGTTAGGCCAGTAACGGTTGGTTCAGCGAAAAAAAGGGCCCTAATACTCTGTCTTCCATTAGGCCAGCAAAGACATTGACCTTCATTGACTTTTGGTAAACGATGTCTTGAATATCCTGGAGTTGAGGAATTGCGAACTGGAATGTTGTTAGAGATTTTGACTTCGCAAAATCAAAACACACCCGCTGCTTTCTCCACTAGGGAAGCCGCGTTTGTTGCATTCCGTGTTTGACGAGATTTTCCATTTCAACAGACACCTGGCGCCATCTGTCATCTGACTAAACAAACTTTAACACTTGCCACGTCTCTTCACGTTTAAACGGAGTTTTTTTCTATCGTATTTCTTTTTGTAGCATACTGAAGTTGTATACTTCTTTTATAGACACCCTGTTTATTTTATCACACTGAAAAAAGCATAAGCCTATGGAAATCCAACTTCTCTTTTGACGACTCTATCTGTTTATAAAAGGCCTGATTCTACATATATAAATTAAGTGAAATCCCCACAACTAAGAATCGGAGATAAGTGTTTCAGTATGGAACTCATGAATTAACAGGTTATTTTTTCTGCTGATCTGAAGAGCATCCATTTAAAACCAGAATGTTAAATATTGACGATACCTTTAGGGGATTCTATTCCACTACGCCACGAAATAGTTGAGCCACAAATTTACGTTGGTAAAACAGGAATTTGTCGGTGAAGGAGGTCGAAGCCATGTCTCCTCGCTCTGAAGTTACCTGCTCTAACCGACTAAGCTACACCGACAGAATGTGTCGCTGCAGATTTATCGTCTTGACTCGTGTACTTCACTTCAGTAGTACGTTACAACGTCCCAGACATCTACTAGTTTTTAAATACCGCGTACGTGCGTGAGTCATGAAATGCGAAACCGATTTTTCATACAGACAGAAAGTAGACAACATACCCTTCTATGATGGGATCAAGATTCAACTTTGGATGTATCAAGAAGGAACACGACAACGCTGTATACCAATTCTTTCAAAGTTGTAACATACCGGACTGCGAGTAAAAGAATCAAAGAACCGTGTATTTTCGATAATCTGAAATTCAGAACTTAATCAATAATCGCAAAAAGCGTATAAATGAATTACGTATAATCGAGTTAAAAAGGCGATTGAAACTACAGTAAAATATCGGGACTAACGCAGAATTACGTATAAAATGAAAAACGTATTACCGAGGCTCCACTGAATTTTGTGCGTATTTATTATTTGTTGGGGTGATTGTGACGTATACAGTAATTTAACCTTCCTGTTGAGTTCCTGCATTCTTATGTAAATTTGGTTTATTCCCGTTTACGGTTTTCCTACGCTTAATGCCCCAGATTCTCTCTCGACGAATTTGAGTTTGGCAACCATGGCGACGGGTCAGAACTTAATGACGTATGCTCAAGTTACAGATAAGAGTTGCTGTTTTGAATGTATCAGTCTCGTTTTCTAGTAGGTTATACTTTTGATGACCACTCTTTGATTTGGTTTATTCTCTTCAAGCGGTTCCCTAATCTTAACGCCATATTACTCTCTCTCAACGAATTTGGGTTTGGCAACACTGACAACAGGTCAGAAGTCAATGATGTATGCTTAAGTTAGAGACAAGAGCTGCTGTTTTCAATGTATCAGTCTTACTTGTTTTCTGTAGGCTATGCTTTTGATGATTACGCGTTGAGCACTATGCTCAACGCGTAATCATCAAAAGCATTATGCTCAACGCGTAATGCCAGCTTTATGCATCCGAGTCTTTGAACATTGTTAGTGTTGTATGCTTAAGCGAGTTATATGCTCAAGTTGTGACGAGCTGAGAGGTATTATATGCTGTGGGCTAAACAAAATTGGACTGGAACTCATGTAAGAACCCTTATGGTTTATTAAGAAGTGTTTTGATCTATGAACAGTTCAGTTTTCAACTACTACGACTGAGATTCATCCGAAAAAATAACCTTTAAATAGCGTGTAATTGAAGTTACAGATAGACTAAGGTTAAACTAACTGTTTAAGTTTATGTAATGTTTACTGATAATTCTCACTAGGTTCCTCTAATTCACCTTGTTTGTTTGGGAGTTTAATGACCACCGTGAGCAATTCGATGGCTTTAAGCAGTCGCTCGTCCCTAATTTAGGGCCAGAAGTTCCAGGGAAGGGAGAGAGCTAGTACCGTAAGACAAACACAGCATCCACGTATCACCGGGATCCGAACCCGGACCCATCCCGGACGACCGGTAAAACGCCAGCGCTTAGACCACTGCGCCACCAGGATGGATCTAATTCAGTTAAAACATTATGCGATCACATTTCGATTAGTAAGGTTCGTATGTCTCTAGTGTTCGAAATGTGATCTCAAAACATAACTGTGGGTCTTATTTCAACAAATAATAGGCACCCCGGTGGCCCAGTGGTCTGAGGTTCTGCATCCTAATGGGTTCGGGTTCGAGTACCGGATGTGGCATGGGCTTGTCCAACGGCGCTGGCTCCAGTCCCCCCCCCCAAACAAGTAGCCCCTAATTGGGGACGAGTGACCGCACCTAGGTAAGGGGTTGTAGGTGTTTCTTATAGCTTTAGGAGTTGCTCATGGTAGTTGTTGAACCCCAATATATATATATAAAAAAATCATATGAAAACTACTACCAGGCAGTTCTCATATATATAAAAATCATATGAAAACTACTACCAGGCAGTTCACCTACGAGATGCAGTGCAGCAAAACACGAAAATATTTTGTGTGCATTTCCTGCCCTAAATAATGCATGATCTTTCCGCTAGGGGTGCCATTATTTATCTGTTTTTCTCGATACTTCTGCTTTTAAAAGTCCGATTTAAAAATTCTTTGAACACCGGATGCCATTTACCATGTAGAACACGTTGCGTGTACTCGTGGGTTTTCGTATTTCATAGTTCTGGCGCTAGGTGGGGTTAGTGTGTATTTACGTTTGCGCCCGTGCTCCCCTTCTAAAAATCCTATTGATAATTCTTTTTTTATTATATGTCATTCGCTAAAGTAAGGACGGGGAACATTATCCTTTTCAAATAATGCTCAGTTTTCCGGTTGGGGGGGGGGGTGCAAATGTCAAAACTTTTTTCTAGCTATCTCTGCTTCCAAGAGGCTCACTTGAGAAATTCCTTTTCCTGAGCATAGCTTTTGCCATGAAGAATATTTTTAACATATTTTCTACTTTCCCATAATTCAAAATTCTTCCGCCAGGAGCGTCAGCTTATAATTCCATTTGAAAAAGTTTATTCGATTCTAAAAATCCCTTAGATAAAGCTTTATTTGGTAGGATATTCTTTACTACGAAGCGTATTTTGAACAAGGGGGTTAGAATAAGATATCTGGAGATGCCTTTGTCAATGGACCTTATTCGACTTTATTTTTTTTTTTTTTATTGGAGGTTTAACGACCACCGTGAGCAACTCAATGGGCTATAAGTAGTCGCCCGTCCCTAATTTAGGGTCACTGGTTCCAGGGAAGGGAGAGAGCCAGTGCCGTAAGACAAACACAACATCCACGCCTGACCGGGATTCGAACCCGGACCCCTTACGGACGAATGATCAGAGGCCAACGCCTTAGACCACTGCGCCACCGGGGCGGCCGACTTTATTTGTGACGTCAGAAGTGGATTTCTGTGGACTAACATGGCAGCTGATTTAATGTTTTCGCTATTTGACTTTCCCTTACTGTTGGTTGATTTTTACAATCCTAACGTCATGGAGTCTACCGACGAATTAATAGAGCTACAGGACAAAGAAGAAGAAATTAATTTCTTAGAAGAGCAAATAAAGGTTGTACAAATATACTAAGACAATTTTGTTATTCAATGTTTATTTCGCATGACGCAGGAGAACATCACCATTAGTCATCATGAAGTTCTTAATGCAGCATTTCTCGTACACTGTATATTAAATTTTCATGTTCTTATTGTCAGATATTGGCAAAATATCTGAAACATAAACTTGGGAATATTTTCTGCAAAACAAAAGCATTTAGAAGCTCAGACAAATACGTAAGAAGGAAACAAACTAGGGTTCGCACGCTAGGCAATCTGCTTAAAAATTAAATGAATGCGTAATATTAAGAGAGAAATTATAGATATGAAAAGAGAAATAACAGATATGTTTGTTTCATTCTTTGAGGAAAGTTGAACTTCATTCGTAATTTACCAATTCAAATATTCCATGTATTTTCTTCTACCCCCGCTTTTTTTACGCTTTCCAGCCGTAGGTTGAAGAAGCGTATATGCTCCAGCTTTTTCCGTCCGTCTGTCTGTCGGCACGATACCTCACGTAAAAATGGTTCGATTTCGATGAAATTTTAGTATGTGGTAGGGGACCACCAGGGGACGAACCCTATTGAAAATGGGTGAAGTGGGGTCAAAGGTCACGCCATAAGAGCAGGATTCATTCAATTGCCCTTATGCGTCATAACTTGCGTAAATATAGTTCGATTTCGATGAAATTTTAGTATGTGGTAGGGGATCATTAGGGGACAAAACCTATTGAAAATAGGTGAAGTGGAGTCAAAGGTCACGCCATAAGAGCGGAATCCATTTCATTGCCTTTATGCGTCATAACATGCGTAAATATGGCTCGATTTCGATGAAATTTCAGTATGTGGTAGGAAACTACCTGGGCACGAACCCTATTGAAAATTGGCAAATTGGGGTCAAAGGTCAGGCAGGGCATAAGAGCGGGATAACATGCGTAAATATGGCTCGATTTCGATGAAATTTCAGTATGTGGTAGGAAACTACTGGGCACGAACCCTATTGAAAATTGGCAAATTGGGGTCAAAGGTCAGGCAGGGCATAAGAGCGGGATAACATGCGAAAATATGGCTCGATTTCGATGAAATTTCAGTATGTGGTAGGAAACTACTGGGCACGAACCCTATTGAAAATTGGCAAATTGGGGTCAAAGGTCAGGCAGGGCATAAGAGCGGGATTTATTCAATTGCCCTTATGCGTCATAACTTGCGTAAAAATGGTTCGATTTCGATGAAATTTTGGTATGTGGTAAGGAACCACCTGGGGACGAAACCTATTGAAAATGGGTGGAATGGGGTCAAAGGTCAGGACATAAAACGGGATCCATTTTATTGCCTTTATGCGTCATAACATGCGTAAATATGGTTCAATTTCCACGAAATTTTAGTATTTGGTAAGGAACCACTGGGGACGAACCCTTTTGAAAATGGGGGAAGTGGGGTCAAAGGTCACGCCATAAGAGCAGGATCCATTCAATTGCCCTTATGCGTCCTAACTTGCGTAAATATGGTTCGATTTCGATGAAATTTTAGTATGTGGTAGGGAACCACCTGGGTACGAACCCTATTGAAAATGGACGAAATGGGATCAAAGGTCAGGTAGGACATAAGAGCGGGTTTTGTTCCATTGCCCTTATGCGTCATAACTTGCGTAAAAATGGTTCGATTTCGATGAAATTTTAGTATGTGGTAGGGAGCCACTGGGGACGAACCCTATTGGAAATGGGCGAAATGAGGTCAAAGGTCAGGACACTGGAGTGGGATCCATTCCATTGCCCTTGTGCATCATAACTTACCAAAAAATGTTTCGATTGCGACAAAACGTTATCATGTTGTTCCGGAGGTATAGTGAACCGGCTCTGTTGAATATCAACGAAATGGGGTCAAAGGTGTGGAAAGAATAATAGCTGTGGAATAAATCTTGCTTTTGCTGCACAAAAGCAAGATTTATTCCACAGCTATTATTCTCATAACTTGCGTAAAACTGCTTCTATTGCGACAAAACTTTAGTATGTTATTCTTGAGGTGTACTGAACCGGGTCTGTTGAATATCATCGAAATGGGATCAAATGTCAGGACACAGGAGCGAGATTTATTCCACAGCCATTATCCTCATAACTTGAGTAATAATTTCTGGTATGTTGGAAAGCGTGTATCATAATCAATGCATTGCATGATTTTACTAACTTGTTTTTTTTTTTTTGGGAATCGAAATTCGAAGGAACACTACGAGGTACGAGATTTCAACTGTCTTTGACTCATAGTGTCATAACATCCAAAATCTTTTTTGTTAAAATGGACAAAACATATTGGAGAGTGCATATTGGGATCGATATCACCACGTTTCATTTCACACAGCCATTCCTTTAAAGATTTCGTCTTTTTTAGAGAAAAATTAAGGAATGTTGTCCTTTCCTTACGCAATTTAGGCTGCAGAACTTATTAGCACAACCATAATATGAGGAAAAGTTAGACATGTCGTTAGTAAATTTATGAAAATAACGATTTTCCTGACCTCCTGCAACGTAACGCCATGTTAAGCAATGGAAAAACGCATGTAAACAAACTGTTGTTGGTCCGCGGCCACGGAAAATCTTTACTATGATGCAATGCCAGGTGAATAAGGTCCATAGAGCCTATGAATGCCACAAAGTTGGTGGTTTTCCAAGGCTATTGCAATGCATTTTGCGTTGGCTAAATCGCATTCTTTCGTTGCAAACGCTTCTCATTTTGCATCGTAATTTGCTGTCGATGTGTAAGAGAATTCTGAATTTATAAAATTCATAATTATTTGGAAGCAGCTTCCCATTTCTATTTTAAATTGAAGTTCATGAAACGTTAATGAAAGTTCAAAACAAATACAAGGTTAAAATTAAAACTTCACTTGTGCATGAAGCATAATCCATTCCGGTTTGATATTAACACGATTTCTGCAACCCAAAACTACACAATTCAAAAATACACAGAGCTGAAACCGCATGACTACCATGTAAAAAAATCAAAATTCGCACACTTTGCGGCTTCACGGTTAAGAGACTCAGGTTCACGAATAAGAGACTCAGGGTCACGGTTAAGAGACTCAGAGTATCCCCAGAATTCTTATTCTAACCTTGAATTTGAACCGATTTTCTTCTTTAAGTAACACAAAGCTTTTCCGCTATGAGGTGGAAGGTTATATCATGTTTTCCTTTATATTTCTTCTTCTAACTATTCGATTTGGAAAATCTCTTTGTCTCTGTAACCTTTCTTCCGGTATGAGAAACTTTTTGTGCACAATTTGTTAATTTTCGTAACATACTTTTCGCCCGCCATTATGTGCAATTAGTATTTCTATTTCTGCACTTCTTATCCATTTAAAAATCAGGTTGCTTTTTTAACCGATTCCATTGACTATGAATACGTTCACATTACGTAATTTAAATAATGCGCAGTTGTTCCCCAGGTGATGTAACAGCATGTTCTGTTTTTCGATTTTTTAGATTTTCAAAAAATCTGCTTTGAAGTATGTTTTTTCGTATCGGAAATGATTCAAAAGACGTGTTCGTTACAATCGAATGTTCGATGTTGATTTTCTTGGTTTATTGTAAAAACAAAAACAAACAAAACACGAAGCTTGTTACTGAACATGGCGCTGAAGCTCCGCTTAACAACAGGATGAAGAGATGCCATCGGAACACACCTTTTGTGGCCAATCAGATTTTTTTCATTGAAGGTTTAACGACCACCGTAAGCAACTCAATGGGCTATAAGCAGTCACCCGTCCCTAATTTAAGTTCACTGATTCCAGGGAAGGGAGAGAGCCAGCGCCGTAAGACAAACACAACAACATCCATGCCTCACCGGGATTCAAACCCGGACCCTTCTCGGACGAATGATCATAAGCCAGCGCATAGACCACTGCGCCATCGGGGCGGCAGATTTTTTACTCATGCAGATATTTCACAAGAACTGTACAGAATCTGTAAACGAACGAATGACACATTGAATTATGCTGAAAGGGTGGATACGTTTGGGAAGGCTGATTTTATTCGGTACGGGAATAACTTTGATAGGAAATACTACACTGCAGTCCAAACCCAAACGACGGACTACAATTTTACCTGCATAAGAAAAACAATACATGACCGCAGCCAAATGGAAAAAAATTACACTGACTGCATACGAACGCACGAAAAGACACAAAAAATTGTTTATAGATGACGCACAAATTACATTGTAATCAGTGTTTACGCAAAAGTTACAAATTTCCGTAGGACATAGTTCGAGAGTGAATGTGCAGTACTTACCGATAACCACGCGGAGAGATATTTCAGTATGGAACGTCCACCCCGAACTGCGATGCAGTTGTCACAACTTCATGGCATGCTGAGCACCAAGTGATCTAGGAGTTCCCGAGACAAATTGGCTCATTTCTCTCTCAGAGCACGGATGGGGCCTTGCTTGTTTTCTGCAGGAGAGTTTCAACCACCGATGCGTCTCCCCATTGCGTCCCAGATGTGTTCGGTGGGGTAGAGGTCTGGAGAACGTGCTGGACTGTCGATACGATGAATATCCTCGGTCACCAGAAGTGTCTGCATTGCTCTTGTACGCTGAGGTGTCGCGTTATCATCCATAAACAGAAATTTTACGCCTACAGCAACACGAAATAATCGAACATGACGTAGAAGAACGTTGAAATATCGTTTGCCCACCATAGTCTCATTTCCCACCGTCTGTAGTTCGGTGTGCCCATTAACCATGATGCCGCCGCACACCATGATCCCGGCAATGCCGTATTTGCCCCCCTTTTGTGCACATTCTCGCTCTGGTACACCACTTTCACGCCAGATCAACTGACGTCTAGAATCCGACGAGGACCGGCTGAAACGACTCTCACCTGTGAAAAACACATTGGCCCGTTGATGACGTGTGCAATTTCTGTGGATACGACACCACTGAGGACGTGCGCTATGTTGAGCCCTGCGAAGAGAGACGAATATTGCTTTATATGTCGCAGACGTCTTGTCACAGTTTTTCGGGATATTCACGTTCCTGTGCTGGAATGGAAGCGACTCTCAAGCTGACCTGTCGTGGTGCGGCGGTTACGTTTTGCTATTAGAATTAAAAATCAGTCTTTATACGTCATAGTCGAGCGAGAGGAGAAATAGCACGCCTTTGAAACGTATTCTATTGGTTTCAAACATTGCCCAGAGCCTGGATGCCACACCATGCATGATTCTAAACTCCTGGCAACATCACTCACTCGGCGGCCTTCTTTTAGCTGTCCCGTGATTCTTCCCCGAGTGAAATCATCTAGATGATGTACTTGAGACATAACGTGAATTACACATTCGTACTTTTATGCCTTTATGACCAGATTTTACTTCAAACACATGTCACCTACCGCCCTTTTCTCTTTTATCCCTTTAAGTAATACCACGTGACCCATGTGCGCACGATTCGACATTTAACATGTGCACCAGCCCCTTACTGAACGTCCCCAGTTACACAAATTGCCACAAGCTATTGCGTCTGATTTCGTGGTTGTAACCTTTCGAAATAGTGCTCGTCCTTAGGTTTTGGACACCAGTGTATTAAATCACGTTTTAAATAATAAAAACTATGAATATAAACACAGTCAACTCCGCTTATAGTGAACCTCTGAAGACTCGTATATTTCGTTCACTATGTCCGAAGTTCACTAAAACCGAAGTGTCTTCCCTCAACCTGAATTGAGTGGAATGGTGAGCAAGAAATAAAATATGTACAAATGTATCTAAAAAATAATATTTTTATGTACGTAGTATATATATTCATTAAATTAAGTAAACAAAATTAATTTTACATTACCTTAATTAACATGAGAATAGTCTGTTATATGCCGTTGCGTGCTGCGAACAGTTTTAATAAATATTTTCTCTATGTCCTTTTCTGGAGACTGTGCTTTTACTACACTCGATTCTACATTTTCCACACATTCTAGGAAATTTAGCACAGTCCTGACACACTCCAACGTATCTTTCACTGTTAGAACACGTTCTTCATTATCATCCTCGTCATCTTCAGCCTCGTTTTCTTCCCTGCTGGAACCGCCTTTTACAGCCTCCACAATAGTTTCATACGACGGGATTTCATTCGTTATAGCTTCACAGTCATCATCGATAAAATCTTCAGCTTCAGTGGAATTCGAACCGATATGCTGAAGCAGGTCGTTGAGAAGCCCATCATCCTCCTCTTCGAATGCCACACTTCCAGTAGCCAAACCAGACCTCCGGAAACAGTTCTGTAGAGTGACAGTTGACACACTCCTCTATGCATAATGTTTCCAAAATGTACAGCATTCAGAACATTTATTGATGTGTTCTGCTTTGTTTCCAAGGCTTGGATTAAATGAAGCATTACTTCCCTTTCTGTAATAGATTTTAAAGCTGCGAATCCCACCTTGATCCATGGGTTGGAGGATGACGTGGTGTTGGCAGGCAAGAACACCAGCTTGATGTTGCTGAGGTTTTTAATCCTACCTTTGTCCTTCAATGCACTTAAGGAATAGTACGCCTACAATATTGTTCTCAACACATTCTTTCAAGTTTTTACAAGAATGTTTGATTTGAAATAAGTTGCAATTTAATGTTACAAGTACATTCTTTTATTTGAAGTTTTATTTTTTAGGTTCACTATAACCGAAGTTGAGGGCTCACTATAAACGAAATTTTAATGTACATTTCCGATGTTGCGGGTCGGGACCAATGATTTAGGTTCACTATAGCCGAATGTTCACTATAATAGATTTCACTATATCCACAGTTGACTGTATATATCTGAGTGAGGAAAAAAAGCAGTTCACGCATTGACAAAAATAATAAAGTTTATGAAGGCTCAAAATGCTTCAGATACACATAGAATCTGTCCGACAGCATAGCTATAATACGTACATGTTTCTGTCATTCGAAAGGAAAATTTTGTCCCGGAAAAAACTGAAAAGCTTGCTTGCACATACCTCCAATGAATCAGAAAATTTTGGTTGTACATACCTCCAAGGACGAAAAATTTCTTCTCTGATATGAAAAGAAAATTTTCGAATCTTCACCTAGGATCCGTACAGGACAAATTGTTCACTAGAAAAACCAGACAACATGCATAAAATCTTGATGGTACATACCTCTATCCGATATAAAAGGAATTTTTCTTTGGGCTGGTGCTAATGAAATGTCCGGCGCAAACGAGCATTAATGACAGGCCCCCACTACAGCGGAATTGAACCACCCACAGGTGTTGCAGGTATTACGTCATAGAGTTACTATAAATAGCTAGCACGTGTGAAGAAAAAGATTCAGGTGTGGTTTGTTTGGACGTAACGTGGCTTGCAAAGGAAACATGCAGACGCTGGATTTGAGAGTCATCTTCCTGTATGAATTTAAACTGGGCCATTCTGCAGGAATTGCCACTCGAAACGTCAAAAAAGTGTTTGGGGAGAATACAGCCAACGAAAGAACCATTCGGCGATGGTTTGTGAAGTTTCGAAGCGGAAATACGGATCTACAAAATGAAGCACGTGATCACCGACATGTTGCTGTTTCTGACGATGTTCTGTTACGTCTGGTTGAAACGGACCTCCGAAAAACGTGTTGTAAGATAGAGCCAGAGGTAGGTGTCCACCACACGACAGTTGTTCGGCGTCTGGCTGCGCTGGGTAAGGTAAAAAAGCTAGACATGTGGCTGTCGCATGCGTTGACAACTGCCAACAAGACTAGGCGTTTAAAAGTCTGCACGTCGCTGCTTGTCAGGAATAAACAGGAACGTCTGCTGCATCGGATGGTCACCTGCGACGAGAAGTGGACTCTTTATGATAATCGGAAACGATCTGCACAATGGTTAAGCAAGGTACAGCCTGCTGGATGGCATCCTAAGATATCCTACACACCAAGAAGATGATGCTTCTTGTCTGGTGGTCCACAGCCTGGATGATTCGTCGGATTCGTCGAAGTTTCTTGGCAAGAAGCCAAACCATCACTGCAGAATGTTATTGTACTGAATTACCCCAGATGCATCGGAAATTGCTGCAGAAACAACCGGCTTTGGTCAACAGACATGGTGATCTTCTGCTTCAGGACAACACTCGCCCTCATGTCGCACATAACGAACGACGCTGACACTAAATGCCTTGGGCTATGAAGCACTGCCTCATTCTGCCTGTTTCCCGGACTTGTCTCCGATAGACCCTCATCTGTTTTGTCGCCTGGATCACTTGCTGTCCGGGAAATAGTTCACAACAGACAACGGATTTCAACATGCAGTTGATGAATCCTTCGCGTCCCAGCCACAAGGCTTTTTTCGTTCCGGGATCATTGCCTTGCTGGACAGATGGCAACATTGTGTCGATTCCGAGGGGGATTATTTCGCCTAGGTAAGTTGTCTTATTTTTCCGTTCTCGCCGTCTATGTGTGCTGGTCCTTTGCCGGACATTTCATTCTCACCAACCCAATAGTTCCTCTTCTAAAATTAGAGCTATGTCCTCCAACAAACAGGACACAAAGGCAATCTAACGGATAGCGTAAAAATTGACGTGCTTCTGTTATTGCGTAGTCATCAGAGTTTTGAGCCTCTGTAACAGCGAAAAGAATTTTTTTCCCGAAAGCATGGTATTTCTGTAATAAACTCTAACACCAGCTCTTGATATCAACACATAGCGGAAATTAATAAGGAGTTAATCTCCACAAAACACATCCAACATCTAAGCTTTCTTCCCTAATTTTTTTGTCACTGAAATTCTATATGTACAGTCAATTCTTCTGAAAACTGTTACCATGTAGCAAATTTCTTAGAAAACTTGTAAAATTGCGTCCATCTGGAGCGGCAAACGAAACTGCATCTAATTTTCACGATATTCTGATTTGGAGCATCCCTGATTTCTGACGCAGAAGCCAGTTATATCGGTACGAATGTTTTGCTGCTACGAAGAGAAAGTGAAGAATTCCACTACTTCCGTCAGGATCCACTACTTCAGTTCAATTTCCCATACTTTATGGGTGTTCTAGTTGCTACATAATCAGAATGATATAAAAAAGTACAGGTTAATTCCCACCAAGAATAGTGCAGTTTACAAATCTTACGAGCAGTTTGACACGTGAATAAACAATGAATTAACACATAAGAACTTCGTGCTCAAAATTATATTAGCCAAGGTAACGCTGTCTCAGCACGATCACATAAACTTTCGTCTAAAACAACATGTTCAGTAGTTAACAAGTTAGTAAAATCATGCAATGCATTGATTATAATACGCTTTCCAACAACCAGAAATCATTACTCAAGTTATCACTCAAGTTATGAGGATAATGGCTGTGGAATAAATTTCGCTCCTGTGCCCTGACCTTTGATCCCATTTCGATGATATTCAACAGAACTGGTTCAGTATACCACCGAAATAACATGAAAAAGTTTTGTCGCAATCGAAGCATCTTTACATAAGTTATGATGCACAAAGGCTATGCAACAGATCCCACTCATGTGTTCTAACTATTGACCCCATTTCGCTCATTTTCAATAGGATTCGTCCCCAGGCAGGCCCTTACAACACACCAACATTTCATTCAAATCGAAGCATTTCGTACGTAAATTATGACGCATAATGGCGATGGAAGTGATTCCGCTCCTATGTCCTGACCTTTGACCTTATTTCGTCCATTTTCAATAGGGTTTGTCCCCACATGGTCCCCTACCACATACTGAAATTTCTCGAAATCGAACCTTTTTTACGTTTGTTATGACGCATAAGAGCAGTGGAATTTATCCCGCTCCTATGTCCTGACCTTTGACCCCATTTCGTTCACTTTCACTAGGGTTCCTTTGTAGGTGCTCTCCTACCACATACTAAAATTTCATCGAAATCGAACGATTTTTACGCGAGTTATCGTGCGGACGGACATACGTACACAACGCGTGACGTAATGAGACAGATGGCGTGACCGCGCGCCAACGTCTCAATCGCGAGATTGTGACGTCATAAGATTTATAAGCATGGGTAACATTAATGGGACGACGCCATGACACTAAAAATGTGGTAATTCGGGGTGGTTATTTAACGCACTAAACGAATTTTTCTAACGTTGAGATCAAGCTAAATCGATTTCTAGTACCAGAAAACGGTAGGTTAACGACTTTCATCAAAATGCTTAGAGCCGTTTTCAAAATAAAATTTACATACATACAAGAATCGCTCCTTTAATAGTATGGGATAAGGGCGATGGAATGGATCCCGATCCTATGTTCTGACCTTTGATCCCGTTTTGTCCATTGTCAATAGGATTCGTCCCCAGGTGGTCCCCTATCACATACTAAAATTTCATCGAAATCGAACCGTATTTACGCACGTTATGACGCATAAGGGCAATGGAAAGCATCCTGCTCCTATGTCCTGACCTTTGATCCCACTTCACCCATTTTCAATAGGGTTTATTCCCAGGTGGTTCCTCTACGATTTACTAAAATTTCATCGACATCGAACCATATTTACGCAAGTTATGACGCATAAGGGCAATGGAATGGATGCCGCTCCTATGCCGCGACCTTTGACCCCATTTCGTCCATTTTCAATAGAGTTTGTCCCCAAGTGGTCCCCTACCACATACTAAAATTTCATTGAAATAGAACCATTTTTACGCGAGTTATCGTGCAGACAGACGGACGGACAAAGTTGGAGCATATACGCTTCTTCAACCTACGGGTGGAAAGCGTAAAAAATGATGTTTGTTTACAACTAAAAACCACATGCAGTGATAAAAGCCAGACAAACACAGATAAAAGCGAGATCTTTCGAGCTTGCTGCAAGCTTATTTTCAAGCCGAAAGTGTCATCGACGTATGGCGCACGGGGATTACATACTAGTAGACCCGACCATCATGCACCAGTTACTTAACCGCTGAACAGTTACTTTTAATTACTGCACACGTTGTTTTAGATGGAAGTTTATGTGGTCATGCTGAGACAGCGTTACCTTGGTTAATAAGAACAATGAATTGTTGAGTTTCTTTGTCAGAAGTAAAGAGATATCTATTAATATTAACCACATTTCTGTTTTTTATAGGTTACAACTTTTGCAATGGAGGACATTAAACGCCCTGGAGACTCACTATTTTTGAATGAAAATTTAAGCGACGTCACTGTGCGCGTTGTTGACAAAGGAGAGACGTGGCGTTTCCCTGCTCATAGGCTTATTTTGCAGCATGGTAGCACGCTGCTGGATGATATGGCCACAGACCAAGGTTCTCCCTCAGTAGTTACCTTACATGATGTTTCTCCGGACACTATGCTTCTCATACTCAGGTAACCAAACTCTTTATTGTAACAAAAGTTATTCACCCAAAACACCAGTGATTAGAGCCATCTGGTCATCCGGATTAGGCTCACAGCCGAGGCTCCCGTGAAACATGGATAAAGCGCTATCCTATAGCTCGGGCTTTGTGTCCTTCCGGGAAATAGTGACTTTAATTTAGAGAAGGGCGATTCAATATAGCCGTAGAGGCTCATGGGTGTCGTGAAATCCCGAAAAAAAAAGTTAGAGATAAGACAAATGCTTTTTAGAACACAGGTGCCACATTTAGAGCAAATTTGAGTTTTCACTCGAATATTCATTCTTCTTCCGTCAAAGATTGTAGTAAGCATCCTTTACTCAATGTTTGGGTAACAGACATCAGATGTCTTTTATCAGCCCTTCTGAAAAGTGGTCGCAAATTGCATAGAGAACTGGCCTGGCTCTGCGAGATTATAACAAAGTAAATTTCTCCGTCATTTTTGGTCTACGCCGGGATTCGAACCCGGATCCTCTCATTCCGGAATAAGTCACTCTACCAATTGAGCTACGCGGACGTTTGTTCTGACTACTATCTGCCTTTATGTCGTGTGCGTCCTGCTGGCAGGTACGTCACATCTCCCCCCCATGAAAGAGGGCCGGGGGCATGGCCCACGGGTCAGCCGTGACCATGAATCGTTGCAGGCAGCTATCCACTGTAGAACGTGCAATTGAAAACTCCCAGTCAATTTTTTTTTATTTATTTTTTTATTTTTCGAAGCGCTGAAGAAGGGTATTCTCTGATTTTTCCTATCTCGCGGTGTGGAAATAACATCACACCATTGGGAGATTTTTGAACGGTCGGATCATCCGGATAGTTCGGGCGCCATTATAACGAAGTAAATTTCTCCTTCATTTTTGGTCTACGCCGGGAATCGAACCCGAGTCCGCTTATTCCGGAACAAGTCGCTCTACCAACTGAGCTACGCAGACGTTTGTTCTGACTACTATCTGCCTTTATGTCGTGTGCGTCCTGCTGGCAGGTACGTCACAAGATCGACAAATCGGTTCATTTTCCATGACTTGATTAGAAAATTGTTAGAAGACTGGCAGGGACAACCTACTGATTTGGACTCTGTTGAACAGCTATGGAACAAAGGTTCTACAGGGTGAAAATCGGGAGATTATCCAGACTAATGTCGCAGCTTTTCAATTCCCTGGGTATTATATTCCACTCAACTCATGTAGGTACAAAAAAAGATAGAATCGCATCAAAATTTTCCGATTGGGATTGGACTGGACCAATGACACAGAAGTCACAATCCTATGTAATTTACTTATGTGTAAGTTTATTTAATAAGTTATTTTACCTAATATGTTCATTGTGTCGCAAATAAAGTTTAAATCTCAGACACTTATATTGTGAAAAATACAATTTGTATAATATTTCATACAACTTTTACCCATTCTCTATAGTACTTTTTTACGACCGTCCTCACATTATGTCTATGAAAAGGAAAACTGATGGTCAATGTAGCATTTTAAACGGTTGTTTTCTCAGGAAAACTACACTGAAGACAAGTTGAATATATATATATCATCATCATCCTCATCATTGTTAACCATTATCAATCCACTGCTGGATGAAGGTCTCCCCAAGTTTCTTCCACAACGGTCTGTATTGCGCCAGATATAAATATATTTGTGCGTGTGTGAACGGGAAGAGTAAGTGATGATGGATTTGTAATTGTGCTTAATTCTTATTTCGTACAGCGTCTTTTGACAGAAACATAGTCACGAGCTCGTGAATAATACAAATGAACAATGGGATATCTCAAGGCCATTCCACTGTTCAGAGCAAATTATAAATTAAAAAGATCTGCTTAAATTAGAGATAGTTTAAACAGATCAATATACTTTATAATTTGCAATTGTTAAATATTAAAATATATAAATGTAATGCTGTTATTTTGATGGAGATATCGAACAGTGTTGTTCTGATGCTATCAAGCAATGAAGACATCAAGAAATTGTTTTTTTCATACATCACATATATAAAATGGCGCAACCTGACGCCTGATAACGTACAAGGAGTGGAGGTTCTTACTTTCACTGCAAGGATTAAATAAATTTGGAAAAAAAAAGTCAATAGAAACGGATCATAACCAGAATAGGAAGTCATGGAGCTTCCCTTGTGGCCTAGTGGTCCAAATAGGAGGCAAGTTTGAGTCCCGGATGAGGAATGGTTGGTGCGTTTGTATGGCGCATTTGCGGAACGGACGACTGCTTATAGAACTAACAGCTTCTCGTAGTGGTCAACACACATGAAAAAGCTAAAAAAAAAAAAAAAGTCCTTCATGTGCTCTATTTTATCATTTACTGTAGGGTTAAGAGAAACCTTGCCTCCCTGGATACGTTGACATATTTATCAGCAAAGCTACACACTATTTTTCTCATTTGTGAATACAGGTACGGTTTGAGGCATACAGTATAGTAGCGTTAATAGTTGCAAAGAACCATTTCCGTTAGCAATGCCCTACCACCACCTGTCATTTTTTAGACTGGCAACAGTTGTGCAAGGCTCAACAGCGTTGAGTTCTGCAACAAGCGACAGTTTCATCTTCATGGTATGCTGCGTGATCTACACCGAAGAGCTGAAACAATATGGACCCCCGCCTCGATATGATGTTCGTCCTACAGGTGTCGTCAAAATAGCTCCCTTGTACTCCAGATATACACCGAAGAGCCAAAACATTATGACCACCTGCTTAATATCATGTTGGTTCTGCACGCCAAAACAGCTCTTACCCGGATATACACCGAAGAGCTAAAACATTATGCACCACCTCAAGCAAGTTTCAATGTGATGCTAGTCCTTCCTCCACGTGCCTTCCAAAAACAGGTTCTTACCCGGATATACACCGAAGAGCCAAAACATTATGACCTCCTTCCTAATATGATGTTGGTCCTCCACGTGACGCCAAAAAACAGCTCTTACCCGGATATACACCGAAGGAGCCAAAACATTATGACCACCTGCCTAATGTGATGTTAGTCCTTCCTCCACGTGCCGCCAAACAGGTCTTACCCGGATATACACCCTCGAAGAGCCAAAACATTATGACCTCTTTCCTAATATGATGTTGGTCCTCCACGTGACGCCAAAACAGCTTCTACCCCGATATACACCGAAGAGCCAAAGACATGAGACCAACCTGCCTAATGTGATGTTAGTCCTTCCTCCACGCTGCCGCCAAAACAGGTCTTACCCGGATATACACCGAAGAGCCTAAACATTATGACCCTCCTTCCTAATATGATGTTGGTCCTCCACGTGACGCCAAAACAGCTCTTACCCGGATATACACCTCGAAAAGCCAAAATATTTATGACCACCTGCCCTAATATGATGTTGGTCCTTCACGTGCCGCCAAAACAGCTCTTTACCCGGATATACACCGAAGAGACAAAACATTATGACCACCCTGCCCAATATGATGTTGGTCCTCCAGCCGTGACGTCAAAATATCTCTCTACCCAGATATACACCGAAGCGCCAGCAACATTATGACCAACTTCCCTAATATGATGTTGGTCCTTCACGTGCCGCCAAAACAGCTTATAACGAAGTAAATTTCCTCCGTCATTTTTGGTCTACGCCGGGATTCGAAACCCGGATCCCCTCACTCCGGAATAAGTCACTCTACCAATTGAGCTTACGCGGACGTTTGTTCTGACTACTATCTGCCTTTATGTCGTGTGCGTCCTGCTGGCAGGTACGTCACATCTCCCCCCCCGAAAGAGGGCCGTGGCATGAGCAGCCTCACGGGTCAGCCGTGACCATGAATCGTTGCAGGCAGCCATCCACTGTAGAACGTGCAATCGAGAATCCCCAGTCAATTTTTTTTATTTATTTTTTTATTTTTCGAAGCTCAGAAGAAGGTATTCTCTGATTTTTTCCTATCTCGCGGTGGAAATAACATCACACCATTGCGAGATTTTTGAACGGTCGTGGTCATCCGGATAGTTCGGGCGCCATTATAACGAAGTAAATTTCTCCGTCATTTTTGGTCTACGCCGGGAATCGAACCCGAGTCCGCTTATTCCGGAACAAGTCGCTCTACCAACTGAGCTACGCAGACGTTTGTTCTGACTACTATCTGCCTTTATGTCGTGTGCGTCCTGCTGGCAGGTACGGCCACAAGATCGACAAATCGGTTCATTTCCCATGACTCGATTAGAAAATTGTTAGGAAGACTGTAGGGACAACTCTACTGATTTGGACTTGTTGAACAGCTATGGAACAAAGGTCCCTACAGGTGAAAATCGGGAGATTATCCAGACTAATGTCGCAGCTTTTCAATTCCCTCGGGTATTATTATACTCCACTCAACTCATGTAGGTACAAAAAAAGATAGAATCGCATCAAAATTTTCTGATTGGGATTGATCACTCAATGACACAGAAGTCACAATCATATGTAATTTACTTATGTGTAAGTTTATTTAATAAGTTATTTTACCTAATTATGTTCATTGAAGTCGCAAATAAAGTTTAAATCTCAGACATTTATATTGTGAAAAATACACTGTATAATATTTCATACAACCCCTTTTACCCATTCTCTATAGTACTTTTTACGACCGTCCTCACATTATGTCTATGAAAAGGAAAACCGATGGTCAAGCTGTTTAAAAGAGCCAAAAGGTTGCTTTCAGGGAAAAAACTACATGGTTTGAAGATAAGTTTGGTTATATATACATCATCATCATCCTCATCATTGTTAACCATTATCAATCCACTGCTGGATAAAGGTCTCCCTAAGTTTCTTCCACAACGGTCTGTATTGCGCCAGATATAAATATATTTGTGTGTGTGAATGGAACGAGGGAAGAGTAAGGGATGATGTGATTTGTGATTGTGCTTTTAATTCTTATTTCGTAAGCAGCGTCTTTTGGACAGAAACATAGTCACGAGCTCGTGAATAATACAAATGAACAGTGGGATATCTCGTTACTAGGCCATTCCATCATTCAGAGCAAATTATAAAAATTAAAAAGATCTGCTTAAATTAGAGATAGTTTAAACAGATCAATTATACTTTATAATTTGCAATTGTTAAATATTAAAACAGGCAAAAATGTAATGCTGTTAGCTATTTTGATGGAGATATCGAATATGTTGTTCTGATGCTATCAAGCAATGAAGACATCAAGAAATTGTTTTTTTCTATACATCACATATATAAAACATGGCGCAACCTGACGCCTGATAACGTAGAAGGAGTGGAGGTTCTAATACTTTCACTGCAAGGATTAAATAAATTTGGAAAAAAAAAGTCAATAGAAACGGATCAAAACCAGAATAGGAAGTCATGGAGCTCTCCCTTGTGGCCTAGTGGTCCAAATAGGAGGAAAAAGTTTGAGTCCCTGGATGAGGAAATGGTTGGTGCGTTTGTATGGCGCATTTGCGGAACGGACTACTGCTTATAGAACTAACAGCTTCTCGTAGTGGTCGTTACACATGAAAGCTAAAAAAAAAAAAAAAAAAAAAAGTCTTTCATGTGCTCTATTTTATCATTTACCAGAAGAGAAACCTTGCCTCCCTGGATACGTTAACATATTTATCAGCAAAGCCACACTATTTTTCTCATTTATGAATACAGGTACGGTTTGAGGCATACAGTATAGTAGCGTTAATAGTTACAAAGAACCATTTCCGTTAGCAATGCCCTACCACCACCTGTCATTTTTTAGATCAAGAGTTGCAAGGCTCAACAGCGTTGAGTTTTGCAACAAGCGACAGTTTCATCTTCATGGTATGCTGCGTGATCTACACCGAAGAGCTGAAACAATATGACCCCCTGCCTAAAGTGATGTTAGTCCTTCCTCCACGTGCCGCCAAAACAGGTCTTACCCGGATATACACCGAAGAGCCAAAACATTATGACCTCCTTCCTAATATGATGTTGGTCCTCCACGTGACGCCAAAACAGCTCTTACCCGGATATACACCGAAGAGCCAAAACATTATGACCACCTGCCTAATGTGATGCTAGTGCTTCCTCCACGTGCCTCCAAAACAGGTCTTACCCGGATATACACCGAAGAGCCAAAACATTATGACCTCCTTCCTAATATGATGTTGGTCCTCCACGTGACGCCAAAACAGCTCTTACCCGGATATACACCGAAGAGCCAAAACATTATGACCACCTGCCTAATGTGATGTTAGTCCTTCCTCCACGTGCCGCCAAAACAGGTCTTACCCGGATATACACCGAAGAGCCAAAACATTATGACCTCTTTCCTAATAGGATGTTGGTCCTCCACGTGACGCCAAAACAGCTCTTACCCGGATATACACCGAAGAGCCAAAACATTATGACCACCTGCCTAATGTGATGTTAGTCCTTCCTCCACGTGCCGCCAAAACAGGTCTTACCCGGATATACACCGAAGAGCCAAAACATTATGACCTCCTTCCTAATATGATGTTGGTCCTCCACGTGACGCCAAAACAGCTCTTACCCGGATATACACCGAAGAGCCAAAACATTATGACCACCTGCCTAATGTGATGTTAGTCCTTCCTCCACGTGCCGCCAAAACAGGTCTTACCCGGATATACACCGAAGAGCCAAAACATTATGACCTCCTTCCTAATATGATGTTGGTCCTCCACGTGACGCCAAAACAGCTCTTACCCGGATATACACCGAAGAGCCAAAACATTATGACCACCTGCCTAATGTGATGTTAGTCCTTCCTCCACGTGCCGCCAAAACAGGTCTTACCCGGATATACACCAAAGAGCCAAAACATTATGACCTCCTTCCTAATATGATGTTGGTCCTCCACGTGACGCCAAAACAGCTCTTACCCGGATATACACCGAAAAGCCAAAACATTATGACCACCTGCCTAATATGATGTTGGTCCTTCACGTGCCGCCAAAACAGCTCTTACCCGGATATACACCGAAGAGACAAAACATTATGACCACCTGCCTAATATGATGTTGGTCCTCCACGTGCCGTCAAAATATCTCTTACCCAGATATACACCGAAGCGCCAAAACATTATGACCACCTTCCTAATATGATGTTGGTCCTTCACGTGCCGCCAAAACAGCTTATAACGAAGTAAATTTCTCCGTCATTTTTGGTCTACGCCGGGATTCGAACCCGAGTCCGCTTATTCCGGAACAAGTCGCTCTACCAACTGAGCTACGCAGACGTTCATTCTGATTGTTATGCGTCTTTATGTCGTGTGCGTCCTGCTGGCAGGTACGTCACATGTCCCCCCCGAAAGAGGGCCGGGGGCATGGCCCACGGGTCAGCCGTGACCATGAATCGTTGCAGGCAGCCATCCGCTGTAGAACGTGCACTTGAGAACTCCCAGTCAATCTGGTGTGTGGAATGCAACGTCACACACATTTATTTTTCGAAGCGCTGGAGAAGGGATTCTCTGATTTTTCTTATCTCGCGGTGTGGAAATAACATCACACCAATGCGAGATTTTGAACGGTTGGATCATCCGGATAGTTAGGGCGCCATTATAACAAAGTAAATTTCTCCGTCATTTTTGGTCTACGCCGGGATTCGAACCCGAGTCCGCTTATTCCGGAACAAGTCGCTCTACAAACTGAGCTACGCCGACGTTCATTCTGATTGCTATGTGCCTTTATGTCGTGTGAGTCCTGCTGGCAGGTACGTCTACAAGCTCTTACCCGGATATACACCGAAGAGATAGAACATTATGACCACCTTCCTAATATGATGTTGGTCCTCCACGTGCCGTCAAAATATCTCTTACCCAGGTATGCACCGAAGAGCATAAACATTATGACCATCTGTCTAATATGATGTTGGTCCTCCACGTCCCGCCAAATCAGCTCGTACCTAGTGAGACATGGATGGTATAAAATTTTTAAAGATGTCTTGTGGTATCTGGTACCAACACGTCGTTACCAGCAGATCCATTAACTCTTGTAAGTTACGTGGTTGAGTCGCCGCAGATCGGATTTCTTGTTCAAACACAAACCACAGATGCTCGATTGGACTAATATCTGAGAAATTTGGAGGCCAGAGAAATACCTGGAAGGCTTCCTTATGTTCCGAGAACCGTTCTCGAACTATGCTGGTAGTGTGGCATGGAGCATTATCTTCTGAAACAAGCCACTACTAGAGGAGAATATCGTTGCCATGAGAGGATATATCCTTGTGTACAATGATGTTTAGGTCACTGGAAGACGTCATAATTTCCTGCACATGAATGACTGCACCAAGAGTTTTCCAGAAGAACATTGCCCAAAGCATTACACTTCTTCCATCACTTGTTTTCGTCCCACGGTATATCCTGGTTCTACCACTACTCCAGGTAAACGACACACACACGTACTACACGGTGCAACATAAAACGAGATTCATCGGATCAGACAACATTCTCCCCATCATCCAAGCTCCCGTTTTGGTGCTCGCGTGCTCGTTGTATGCCCTTTCGAAGGTAACCGAGGTTAGCATTGGGCACTCAAAGCAGGCTGCGGGTACACAGCCCCATTTGCAGCAAGGTTTGATGTACTGTGTATTGTGACACATTACTTCCGTCACCAGCATTCAAATTACCGGCGTGTTGCGCCATAGTATCCCTTGTGTCGACCTCTACAATACGAGATTCCCTTTGTTCACCTCTAGCGTTTCGTGGTTTTTCCTCAGCCGACCTCTTTTGGAACGTAATAATCACGCCTGACGTGAGCATCCAGAAGTCTTGCAGTCTCGGAAATGCTCTGACTCAGTCATGTGGCCATTACAATTTGGCCTTGTCAAAGTCCGTTGCCTTTCCTATTTGAAGAACAAGAATGACAAGTATCAACAGAGCTCAGCATCACGGGCTATTTATACCGTTTCATGACCTTCACGTGCTCTGTCGTTTACTTGCAGTTACTTTGATTTTCATAAAGATGCGTTGGTCATAAGGTTTTAGCTCTTGGATGTGTATATGTAACGACTGCGCCTCAAAAACCACAGCCACTGAGAATAAAATGTTCTCTTGGTAGCTAGAAGGCACGGTTGTATTTGTTATGACGTGTTTGCTTCTTGAGAAAGGAATGTATTTTCTTTTCTGTCGTATCGAGGTATTTTCAGATTTTGGATTTTGCTATTGAAATTTAATCTTTATTTTGAGTGCGTATGTAGGCGTGATTTTCAACTATTGTAAGATGACTAGAGTATTTCTTGTCAAGAAACGTGATCATTACTCTTGAGACTGACACCGGTGCACAGGGGCTTAAAACGTCTTAAAACCTGGCCAAACCCATATTTTTGAAATTTTAAAAATAGGTTTGTTTAGCTCTCAGTGGTAGTGAGGAAGATTCATTGAAATCTATACAACCCTAGTTCTCATCTTCGTTAGTGTGATTAAGCAGGTAGTTGACCGTGAAATCTACCTGCTTAATCAGAAGAAGCGTTGCATTCTTTTGCTTGCTGATATCATATTCAGAATTTTAATATCAATTTTCTTTCGATACGTACACAGATATTGTCAATTGCTTTTGTTTTAATATTGTGGATCATTTAGAACTGTGCTGAGTGAATTTCAAGTGGATTCATAAATTTGTGACTGGACAAACAACGTAATCAGTCAGGTATATAATACACTGGCGGAAAGTGAAAAAGAACACCAAGAAGGAATTGGCGGACGATCATGAAATTTACATATGTTAATGGGGTCGAGTTTACGTAGGTGTGATGTTAATTTCGGGACCAACCGGTGAGCGCTTGCGCCATAGCACGGCATAATATGAAAATTATCGCCGGTGGTATTGAAGGAGTACGGCGAAGTGAATGTAATCAGTCGTCGGCCAACGGACACGGACGAAGACCCTGAAGAAGCTGCAATGCCTGGACATGGAAGACGCGTACGATTTCAGCAGTTATCGAACTTTGAGCGAGGTCGTCTAGTCGGACTCCGCGAGGCCGGATGGTCGTATCGTCGTGTTGCGGAGCGAACTGGACGGGAAGTATCGGTGGTGGGGCGATAGTGACGTAGATGGTCCGAGGAACATTTCCACACAAGAAGATGTGGAACCGGGAGTCACAGACGGACTGATGAGCGGACCGATCGTCGCATAAGAAGAGCGGCATTGTCAAGCAGAACATCCACTGCGACGCAAATCCGAGTTGCCGTTGCACCTGAGGTGACTGTGCGAACAATCCGCAACCGTCTACTGGATGCAGGACTACGTGCACGTGTGCATATGACTCCAGCCCACCGTCAGGAATGGCTGCAGTGGTGTCGCCAACGTCTGCGCTGGAGAACGCAATGGCGATCTGTTCTGTTCAGCGATGAAAGCAGATTCTGCTTGGGAGCCTCCGATGGCCGTATGCGTGTTATCAGCAGACACACAGGGGAGCGTCTCCACCCTTCTTGCATCCGCCAGCGACACACAGGGCCTACACCTGGTCTTCTGGTGTGGGGAGCGATCAGCTATCACTCCCGTACACAACTAGTGTTTGTACTGGGTACGTTAAATAGCACCTCCTACATCAACAACATCATTCAGCCCGTTGTTGTGCCATTTGTAAGGTCGGTCCATCGTGGTGTTTTCCAGCAAGATAACGCACGCCCACACACGGCACGTGCAACGCAACATGCACTTCAGGGTGTGAGACAACTTCCATGGCCTGCACGTTCACCGGATTTGTCCTCCATTGAGCACGTGTGGGATTTTATGGGACAACGACTTATCCGGTCTCCACGGCCAGCCACGACCATCCCCGATTTACGCGTCCAGGTTGAGGATGCTTGCAACTCAATACCCCAAACTTACATCCAACATCTGTACGACAGACTTCATGCCAGAATTGCACAGTGTGAAGCAGTTCATGGCGGTTCAACCTCGTACTAACCATGTTACATGGAAATGTTATTTTTCAGTTTACCAGAAAATACAGCTGTATTTTGCCATAATGTTTTGATCACGTTATCCTCTATATTCCGTTATTATGCTGTATAAATTTTGTTGGTATCAGACGTCTCCTTCTTGGTGTTCTTTTTTCACTTTCCGCCAGTGTATATTACTGTTTCATGAAATAGAATTTAGTGTTTTCAGTGGCCTACAAATTGATCGCTGACAATTGCTGTCCTAATTCAACGTTATGGAAATAGAATTAACGCTATTTCTGAAGGAAAAAAAAAAAGAAAAAAAGAAAAAGAAAAGCAGAATTTGCTCAAACTTGCCAGTTTGCACAAAATGCTAGGTTCAAGCAACAAGTGTACATTTATGAAACATGTTGTATGAGCACATTAGAAAAGAAATTTATAATGTTATTTGACTCTTCGAATTTTGTCATCTCTTACCAAGTAATTACCTGCCGAGCAGAAGAACATATTACATTCACGGTGGCTTTTCATTCTCTTCATTCATGAAGGTGAATGGTGGAAAAATGTAGAGAAACACACCTAAATCTATGTATTTCAGATTCTACAAGAACACTCTATAAGAAGAACACAAAAACGGCAGCACTTATTTGAGTACCTCCTCGGAAACACAAAAATAGAATTAGAGGAAGAGAAGAAAAAACTTCTGCTTGATGTAAATACATTTTGAAAACATGTTTTCGAGAGGTTTGACAAGGCACACCGTGTACCTGGACGATTTTTGGAAAAAAACTCAAACTGGCTGAACGAAAGCTTCGTAGTAATCTGGATGACGGATAAAAGCGCAAAGCCTTCTTCATCAAAAGGTGGTAGACCTATGTCAAGCTTTGATGAGTGCAATGAACTGTCGAAAAGAAGGAAAACGGAGGAACATATTGTGAGGTTGCAGCTCAGAGCCGTCTCAATGAAACAATGAGAAGAGAGTAATTTCGACAGAGACTCATCAAGAAGATGGCAGAATAACCGAGGAGAGCTGGAAAAATTCACAAGGCTTGGGACGATTCCAACAAAAATTAAACTGGCTTTTCTATGAGAAGGTTTGACTAAATATCAATATATTATTACAAGAAGTCCGAGCCAAACTGCGTAGAGTCGATCTATATCCATCATATATTGATGTCTTAAGGACGAAATGAAATGCTGTCCAGCAAATATTAAAGTTACAGAAAGCTTAGCCGAAATTAAATTACAGGATCTCTTGGATCATATAGCCACACATCTTGTTGAAGATATCTACTCTTAGTTACTTTCGAGCCTCTTGTCTCATTTATGCGTCCATCTCTCCAAATGAAAATGAAGCCAAAACCATTACCAAAAGTGGTTCAGAGTTTATCGAGCACCAAGCATGACACCAGAAACTACTCATACAGAACAGGAAATGTAATTTTCTTGTATGACCTTTAATTTCGTGTAAGTTAGTAATGGTTGTAAATTAAATTTTATTATAAATTAAACGCTTACCCTTGTCATAGGTACATTTTTTACGCTTTCCAACCATAGGTTGAAGAAGCGTATATGCTCCAACTTTGTCCGTCCGTCCGCACGATAACTGGCGCGAAAATGGTTCGCTTTCGATGAAATTTTACTATGTGGTAGGGGACCACCTAGGGACGAACCCTATTGAAAATGGGACAAATGGGGTCAAAGGTCACAACGTAGGAGCGGAATCATTACATTGCCTTTATGCGCCATAACTTGCGTAAATATGGTTCGATTTCAATGAAAGTTTACTATGTGGTAGGGGACCACCTAGGGACAAACCCTATTGAAAATGGGACAAATGGGGTCAAAGGTCACGTCTTCGGAGCGGGATCATTCCATTGCCCTTATGCGTCATAACTTGCGTAAATATGGTTCGATTTCAATGAAAGTTTACTATGTGGTAGGAGACCGCCTGGAGACAAACCCTATTCAAAATGGGTGAAGTGGGGTCAAAGGTCAGGACATAAGATCCGGATGCATTCCATTGCCCTTATGCGTCATAACTTGCGTAAAAATGGTTCGATTTCGATGAAATTTCAGTATGTAGTAGGGGACCACCTGGGGACGAACCCTATTGAAAATGGACGAAATAGGCTCAGTTACTGAGACGTCTCCATCTGGTGGGCATTAACGGCACTGGCTATATATTAGTTATAGCATTTAAATCCAAAGGAAGAGATCCAAAGTGAAAATCCAACAAATACGTGGCTCAGTTGAAAAAACAAACACATCGCTCTTTCCACGTTTTACCAATCGCTCTTTCCACGTTTTACCAATCGCCTAACGCTCTCGGCTAGATATCGAGAGATTCGGGATTCAATTCCCCGGTGGTGACCGAATAACAATTTTTCGGTTGCTGTGCGGTGCTAAAACGTGGAAAGAGCAATGGCTGTGTTTATTCACTGACGCCACGTATTTGGAGGATTTTCACTTTGGATCTCGATCTTCAATAGACTCAGTCGGAAATTTTTATGATTGCAGTCGTATTTGATAAATTACTGATGTTAATCTAGTGATCTTTGATATAGACTCTGAGTCGGAAATTTTTATGATCATAGTCGTGTTTGACAAATTACTGATTTTAATCTAATGATCTTCGATATAAACTCTGAGACGGAAATATTTATGATCATAGTCGTATTTGACAAATTACTGATAATCTAATGATCTTCGATAGACTCTGTGTCGGAGATCTTTATGATCATAGTTGTATTTGATAAATTACTGATGTTAATCTAGTGATCTTTGATATAGACTCTGAGTCGGAAATTTTTATGATCATAGTCGTGTTTGACAAATTACTGATTTTAATCTAATGATCTTCGATATAAACTCTGAGACGGAAATATTTATGATCATAGTCGTATTTGACAAATTACTGATAATCTAATGATCTTCGATAGACTCTGTGTCGGAGATCTTTATGATCATAGTTGTATTTGATAAATTACTGATGTTAATCTAGTGATCTTTGATATAGACTCTGAGTCGGAAATTTTTATGATCATAGTCGTGTTTGACAAATTACTGATTTTAATCTAATGATCTTCGATATAAACTCTGAGACGGAAATATTTATGATCATAGTCGTATTTGACAAATTACTGATAATCTAATGATCTTCGATAGACTCTGTGTCGGAGATCTTTATGATCATAGTTGTATTTGATAAATTACTGATGTTAATCTAGTGATCTTTGATATAGACTCTGAGTCGGAAATTTTTATGATCATAGTCGTGTTTGACAAATTACTGATTTTAATCTAATGATCTTCGATATAAACTCTGAGACGGAAATATTTATGATCATAGTCGTATTTGACAAATTACTGATAATCTAATGATCTTCGATAGACTCTGTGTCGGAGATCTTTATGATCATAGTTGTATTTGATAAATTACTGATGTTAATCAAATGATCTTCGACAGATTCTGAGACGGAAATTATTATGATCATAGTCGTGTTTGACAAATTACTGATTTCTAATCTTATGATCTTCGTTATAGACCCTGAGACGGAAATGTTTATGATCGTAATCTTTTTGCTAAGCTGTTGTTACCAACGTTATTACACGTGAAATACGTCGCTCTGTTATTGGGTCCCGATAGCTTCGTCTCTGCCGTCCAAAGCTTGAATATATAAACGGAAAGAAGTAGGGTTCACACAAGATGAACTTGAAAACAACACTTTGATACGGAAGCGACATGTGCAGATCGATAGAGTGAAAACAGAAATAACTCATGTCTATGTGTGTGTCTGCCTTCTCTGTAATATACCAATAGAGGATATAGCGAAGGACGAAAAAGCTGTGCGAACAAATTTTGGATAGAAGGCTGGAATCGTTCCTTCTAAAGTAAAGTGCAAGTGTAAATCCAAAAGTCTTTACCAACATTTTTTTAGTTAACACTTTCAAGGTACCTTACGTTAAGCTGGGTAAAACTCGAATTTCATCAAACGAAAGGAGAAAACATCAAGATCCTATTTCGGATTTTACTGCGTAACATTTTCAGTCAAAACTTTCTGCAAACTAGACATTGATTATATGCTTAAAGAACAAGGAAGCAAAATATGCACTTAAAAGGGCAGAAATATGCATTAAAAACTAAAAGCGCATGTACAAAACATATTCTACAACAAGCAGTATAGATGTGAGAATTTAATAAAATTTCAGTCAACACATATATCAGTAAACTTGAATGAAATGATGTTTTACGCAAATGGTACGTTTTTACGCATTGATGTTGCAGTGCATAGAAGAGCCAAAACATTATGACCACCTACCAAATATGATATTAATCCTCCACGTGCCGACAAAACAGCTCTAACTAGGCGAGGTATAGACGCTACAAGATTTCTAAAGGTGTTTTGTGGTATCTGGTAACAACACGTATAACGTAATTTATCTTTCCGCTGTAACTTAGTCCTTACGTCAGTAATTACGTTATGTGTGCTAAGTCAATGCAATATTAGAAGGTGCCCATACACCTTACAAGAAAGAGGTCAAGTAGTACTTACAAATACTTTTATTTTGCTTGCATGGGTTGTACTCCATACTCACATATGGTTTACTGGCTTACTCGGTTTCAGTATCAGTGATCTAACATCCAAACACAGTATAACATCACGTCTAGCATCACTAACATCAATCCCCCTAAACAACCGCTGCACATTGCCTTTTCATTTGTCGTTCTTATCTGGCCATACATACGTCACTCTTGTTCCGACCTCAGTGTGTTGCCAACGTCATTCTCGTTTGAGGGAAAAGACATAACGTTAAGTTAGAGAGGAACACCATTGCCATGAAAGAAGGTATATAGTATGCAATGATATTTACGTAGGTGGTAGAGGTTATAGTTTCCCGTCCATTAATGCCTGAACGCAGGGTGGCCAGAGCAATAGCATGTTTGGGAAAAAGAGCAATACATTTGGTGTACAGAGCAATACTTGGACGGCTTCCTCATGTTTTGCGAACCGTTCTTGAACAATCTAGGCAGTGTGGCATGGCGCATTATCTTTCTGAAAGAAGGCGCTGTGAAAGAGGAATACCATTGCCATGAAAGGAGGTATATGGTCTGCAATGGTATTTACGTAGTTGGTAGAGCTTATAGTTTCCCGTCCATGAATGACTGAACGCAGAGTGGCCAGAGCAATAGCATGTTTAGGAAACAAAAGCAATACATTTGGTGCCCAGAGCAGTACTTGGAAGGCTTCCTCGTGTTTCGCGAACCGTTCTTGAACAATCTAGGCAGTGTGGCATGGCGCATTATCTTGTGAAAGAAGGCGCTGTGAAAGAGGAATACCATTGCCATGAAAGGAGGTATATGGTCTGCAATGATATTTACGTAGGTGGTAGAGGTTATAGTTTCCCATCCATGAATGACTGAACTCAGGATGGCCAGAGCAACAGCATTCTTGGGAAAAAGAACAATACATTTGGAGGCCAGAGCAATACCTGGAAGGCTTCCTCATGTTCCGGCAACGGTTCTTGAACAACCTAGGTAGTGTGGCATGGCGCATTATCTTGCTGAAAGTAGGCGCTTCTAAAGAGGAATGTCATTGCCATGAAAGAAAGTACACGGTCTGCAATGATATTTTCGTAGGTGGTAGGGGTTATAGTTTCCCGCCCGTGAATGACTAAACGCAGGGTTTCCCATCAGAACATTTCCCAAAGCATTACACTTTATCCACCGCTTGTTTTCGTCTCACGACGCATTGTGGTTCCAACACTACCACAGGTAAAAGGCACTCACGTACCCAGCCTTCCACATGGTGCAACATAAAATGAGGTTCATTGGATCAGACGACATTTTCCCAATCATTCAAGCTCCAGTTCTGATGCTCGAGTGCCCATTATAGGTGATTTTGACTGTGAACTGAGCTTGGCATGGCCACTCGGAACGGCCTGAAGCCCCGCAGCCTCATGTTCAGCAGGGTTTGATGTACTGTGTGTTGTGACACATGTGAAAACACAAGTTTGTCTGCGCCCCCTCACTTCGGAGTAACACGCTCTCCCAACTAAGCTACACGGATGGAATGTATCGCTGCAGATTTGTCGTCTTGACACGTGCTTTATCTTTGTAATACGTCACATCATCTCCCTATTAATTTTTTTTTCTTTTTGAAGCGAAGAAAGAATTTTTTTTTCATTAATTCAAGACGATGTGTGGAACAAACATCACACATTTTTCGAACAATCCAACGGCCAGTACATCCATTTTTACTTTCGGGCGCCAATGTGAAAACACAAGTTTGTCCATGACGGAGATCGAAACCGGCCCCTCACTCCGGAGTAAGTTGCTCTCCCAACTAAGCTACACGGACGCTGTTCTAAGTTGTTCTCCTAACTGAGATACACGGACGTAATGTATCGCTGCAGATTTGTCGTCTTGACACGCGCTTTAACTCTGCAGGACGTGACACATATTACTCCCATCACCAGCATTCAAATTACCGGCGAGTTGTGCCACAGTATCCCTTCTGTTGGCTCGTACTGTACGGGGCAGCCGTGCTCACTTCTAGCATGGATGAGCCGTGGTCGGACTACTTCTTACCGGCGGTTCGTGGTTTTTCCTCCTCGGACCACCTGGTACCACTTTTTCAAGGTACTAATCAGGCTGACCGTGAGCACCATTCAACCTTGCCGTCTCGGAAATGCTCTGACCCAGTGGTCAGGCCATTACAATTTGGCGTTTGTCAAACTCGCTTAAGTCCGCTATCTTTCCCATTCGAAGAACTCCACGGAATAACAGGCTCACATTAGATGTTATTTAAAGCGTTGCATGAACGTGCCGTCGTTTACTTGCAGTTGCTTCGATTTGCATAAAGACGCGTTGGTCACAATGTTTTAGCACCTCGGTGTATACTACAACATACTTTCTCAAATTCTCTACACCTAAAATCATTTTGTATGCTGAAAAAGATCGTTCAACCTCATCCGCAGTCACTAGACGGTATTTATACGAATAAGCTCTTATCGGCAATACATGAGAAGGTCAGTTCTGTGCCATTTCTATTAACAAAATTATTTATTTTAACCAGTGCATCAAATTCTGGATTTTTATTCAGAACCACTTCTAACGTTCTCCTTGACTGTTTCTCCTATTGCATAAGGAACTTCTGACACCGTATCTTGAACTCTTTTTATTTGTTCCATTGCACTTTTCAAGCTGATACCCAGATTATCAAGACTTGGAATTGCATCAGGAAGTTCTGAAAAGTGGATTACAACTATTCGGAAGTTTTTCTGGAGAGCATCACCCGAAAGTACTTCTTCAGCAATGAGAATACCAACAACATCATCATTATCTAGACAATGCACCACATATTTAATTGAATAAAAATTGCACGAAGAGAATAAAACTGCATTCAGTCAGATAACTCATCATGGGCGGCCAAAGGGAGGGCAAGAAGGGCATTTGCTCATCCCTGGAAATCTGACTACATAATTTCTGGTTTTGGAAGGTACTACAAAGATTTCTGCGATGACGTTATTTCTGATTGCTAATTTTTCTGCTGAACTTCTGAATGAGTATGTATGCATTAAAAGTATGAAAAACGTTGTGAATGTGCAGTAGAAAATACACTCATCGTAAAAAAAATAGTTGTACCCAGAAGGAAGCAACCGACAGGAAGGAAACTTAGTGAGTAGCTTTGACATCGTGAGACATGCAAATGGTTCAAGTGTCACGCTCGGCCGCGCATGTGACGCAAGCAGAGAGGGGTCGTAGCGCTGTGCCTGACTGGCTATATAAGTTCGTCCCGTTGCACGCGCTTGCAATTCTGACTCATGCTGTTGTGTTGGTTGCATCTTTTGCAAGTAAAGTATGCCTCGGTGAAAAGTTCGGAAACAATACTAGCAGCTCGAGGTATTCGAGAAAGGCCTAATCATCGGGCTCTGGGAAGCTGGATGGACTTATCGCGGTATTGCGCGCCATATCGGTCGTGCGGATATCACCATTAGTACATGTTGGCGGCAATGGATAGAACAAGACACGCAGCAGCGACAGGAAGGGTCTGGAGATCTAGACGAACCACGAAGAGAGCTCTCTCTCTCTCTCTTCGTGGTTCGTCTAGATCTCCGACGGGTTCGTGGTTCCTCTATATCGCCGTGGTTCGTCTAGATGCGACGCGTTGTCCGATATGCGTGGAATGACCCAACAACCACGTTTGCGGATATTCAGCGAGCAGTTGTGCCCTCAATACATCGTCCGATTAGTGCCAGCACCTTTGACAGACGGTTGGACGACGTAGGACTACACCCACGCAGACCGTTACGACGATTGCCCTTAACGTCATTGTATCGTTGCCAAAGGCTGCAATGGTGTCGTGCCAGACTGTCATGGAGCCAATCAGAATGGCAGCGGGTGATCTTCAGTGACGAGTCCCGCTTTTGTCTTGAAGGAGACGACCGCCGAATCCGTGTGTGGAGGCACCGTGTTCAGCGACAAAATTAACGGTTTGTTGTCGAGCGTCACACGTCCAGAAGGCCTGGCGTCATGGTGTGGGGTGCAATTGCTTACGATGCCAGATCACATTTTGTGTTCATTACAGGCACTTTGACAGCCAAACGTTGCGTTAATGAGGTCCTGCAATCGGTGGCCCTGTTTTTTCTGAACGCTCACTCTGGTGCGATTTTCCGACAGGACAACGCTCGTTCGCGTACTCCTGCTGTCTCGAGAGCTTGCCTTCAAGGCACTGCCTCTCTGCCATGGCCATTTACATTGCCAGACCTATCGCCGATTGAAAATGTGTGGGGTGTTATTGGACGCGCTATCTACACCTCACCCCTACAGCCCAATCTACAGGAACTGCGTGAGAAGATTCAAGCTACCTGGGATAGCTTTTCGCAGAACGCAGTTGTGAACCTGTACAGCTCCATGTCAAGACGTCTGGCATGCTATGTGAGCAAGGGATGGCTTTTCGCAGAACGCAGTTGTGAACCTGTACAGCTCCATGTCAAGACGTCTGGCATGCTATGTGAGCAAGGGATGGCTTTTCGCAGAACGCAGTTGTGAACCTGTACAGCTCCATGTCAAGACGTCTGGCATGCTATGTGAGCAAGGGATGGCTTTTCGCAGAACGCAGTTGTGAACCTGTACAGCTCCATGTCAAGACGTCTGGCATGCTATGTGAGCAAGGGATGGCTTTTCGCAGAACGCAGTTGTGAACCTGTATAGCTCCATGTCAAGACGTCTGGCATGCTATGTGAGCAAGGGATGGCTTTTCGCAGAACGCAGTTGTGAACCTGTACAGCTCCATGTCAAGACGTCTGGCATGCTATGTGAGCAAGGGATGGCTTTTCGCAGAACGCAGTTGTGAACCTGTACAGCTCCATGTCAAGACGTCTGGCATGCTATGTGAGCAAATATGGCGGCCCGACGCCATACTGAGAGACACTACTTATTGGCGTGTAGCTCAATAAATATTGCCCATATCAGTCTCAATGTTTAATCATTTATTGTTCCTGGTAACCTTTATTTTCCTCCCGAATTGCATTGCAATCCGACACGTCCTTCTGAATGCAACTATTTTTTTGTTGATGAGTATCATCATCATCATCATTGTCAACCACTATCAATCCACTGCTGGACGAAGGTCTCCCCAAGTTTCTTCCACAACGGTCTGTCTTGCGTCAGTCTCCTCCATGTTACTCCCGCATACTTTCGAATTTCATCCACCCATCTCCCACGTGGTCTTCTTCTGGGTCTTTTCCTGTCCCTTGGAATCCAATCTAAAATTTCGGCTGTCCATCGATGGTCTGTCCTTCTGGCAGTATGTCCAGGATGATGAGTACATACGTGCATATATCCCAAGCGTACCTCCTCGTTTGATGCTCTTAATGGCACCAAAACTAGAGGTACCCTTTCGATGTTTTTGTTTGTTTGTATGTTTTTCTCTGTTTGTTTGTTTGTTTTTGTTTTTGCTTTAGAATAAAATGAGTCAAAAACTGTTTAACTGATAAACAGAAAATTTTATATTTCCAAGCTTTGTTAATTTTTTTTATAACAGATTTAGTTGAAAATGAACAAAAGTATTCTTTGTATATACAATGCGAAACCGTTGTTCGTTTCTCTTAGGCTAGGCGATTTAAAAAAAAACCGGACGATATATTTTTAAGAACTCCAAAGGAAAATCATTCATGGACGGCCGAAGATATACTGATAAATTTTTATACGATGAATAGTTAATTGACTACTGACTGAAAGCTGTAATAACAGGAAACTCTACAGAATCTAATTTATTCAACGGGGAAATGTGTTTCCCAGCTGATGCAGGAGTCTGCAAACATCAAACCCATCTAATAACGGCATCTTTTGCATTTCGTTTCTGCTGTGCCTGAACTTTTGAGACATGTAGATTATCCTTTCATGCCAGACTACAGTATGTATAATTATACCGATTGCATTCATGTATTGGTTTCCCATTGCGTAGTACACTATCTACCAATAAGTAATTGGACACCTGTGATAGCAAAGGAAAACGAAGTTTATTCACCTTCAATAGCTGGTGGAGCCTCCACGAGCGGCGATTACAGCTGCGACCCTCCGGAGCATACTCTCAACCAGGCGTTGTACGACGGCTAGCGGTATTTTCTTCCACTCGGCTTGCAGAAGACAGGTCAGTTCCTTCACCGATTTCGTACGGTGGGGGCACCCCTTAAGTCGACGTTCCAACTCGCCCCAGAGGTGCTCGATAGGGTTAAGGTCCGGGCTCTGCGCAGGCCAGTCCATTCGATTAACCCCATTGTCACCATACCAAGCCATGGTGGACCTCGCAACATGACAGGTGGCATTGTCATCTTGAAAGTAACATGGGTCCACTCCGTAAAACTGCCACAATGTAGGAAGCGCATTGTCATCCAAAAATGGTGCAGTAGATCTCGGCGTTGAGTCTACCAGGAATTGCGACCAAGGGTCCCGTGCCATACCAGGAGAAACACCCCCTTAACATAATTTCACTGCCGCCGAACTTCACAGTTGGAGCAATACATTCCGGCAGGAGGCGTTCTCCAGGCTGACGCCAAACCCAGACCCTGCATCCAAACGGTAGAGGGTGAACCTTGATTCGTCGCTCCAGAGAACCTGTTTCCACTGTTCAACGGTCTACTGTGGACGTTCTCTGCACCACGTTAGCCGAGCAGCGCTATTGGACTTGATGATCAAAGGCTTGTGGGCGGCAGCACGTCCATGATGACCGAGCAGATGGGCTTCCTTACGGATGGTATTCTTCGAAAGGACACTCCCGGATGCCTGTTGAAACTCGTCGCGGATGTGGCCCATCGATTTGGTGCGGTTCTTCCGAATTTCTCAGGCCAGCACCCGTCGGTCTCTAACTCCCAGTTTTGTGGGGTCTGCCGGGTCGGGGTACATTCCGACAGTCACCTCTCATCTTCCACTTGCCGATCACGTAGGCCACTTGTGACGTACCTGCCAGTAGGACGCACACGACATAAAGGCAGATAGGAATCAGAATAATCGTCTGCGTAGCTCAGTTGGTAGAGCGAATTGTTCCGGAATAAGCGGCCTCGGGTTCGAATCCCGGCGTAGACCAAAAATGACGGAGAAATTTACTTCGTTATAATGGCGCCCGAACTATCCGGATGACCCGGCCGTTCAAAATCTCGCAATGGTGTGATGTTATTTCCACACCGCGAGAGAGGAAAAATAAGAGAATACCTTCTCCAGCGCTTCAAAAAATAAATGTGTGTGACGTTGCATTCCACACACCAGATTGACTGGGAGTTCTCAAGTGCACGTTCTACAGTGGATGGCTGCCTGCGGCGATTCATGGTCGCGGCTGACCCGTGGGCCATGCCCCCGGCCCTCTTTCGGGGGGGGGAGATGTGACGTACCTGCCAGAAGGACGCACACGACATAAAGGCAGATAGGAATCAGAATAAAATGTCCGCGTAGCTCAATTGGTAGAGCAACTTGTTCCGGAATAAGCGGCCTCGGGTTCGAATCCCGGCGTAGACCAAAAATGACGGAGAAATTTACTTCGTTATACACTGTCGATTTTTGGTACTTCAACTCGCTGGATATGTCACGTATGGATCGACCATTTCTGTGATACCCGACGATCACACCTTTCTCGAAATCAGAGAGCTCCGAACTGCGTGGCATCTTGCATGCGACTGGTTGCGTTGTCTTTTCCCACACGATATTTAACGGCGGCGGCCGTGACGTGTATGAGGACCGCAGATATCGTCGATTGCAGGGGTGTCCAATTACTTGTTGGTAGATAGTGTATAACGCAGTTTGAAGTTTCTGACTTGATTTTCAATGTGTTAATTTGATTCGTATTTTTGCATTTTAACGTCGATATTTATTTCGCCCTTAACCTCCAACGGATCTCACTGAACGCAACGCATTTCAGAAATGAGTAATCGTAATAAATACGGGGAATGGACTGGGATTTATTTTTTTGATTGGAGGTTTAACGATCACAGTGAGGAACTCAATGGGCTATAAGCAGTCGCCCTTCCCTAATTTAGGGACACTGGTTCCAGGGAAGGGAGAGAGCCAGTGCCGTAAGACAAACACAACATCCATACCTCACCGGGATTCAAACCCGGACCCCTTTCGGACGAATGATAAGAGGCTATCACTTAGACCACCGCGCCGCCGGACGGGAACACCGTGTACGAATGCAACCGTTTGTGGAGGCATACATTGATCTGCGCATTGTATCGCTGTGTATTAAACATGCTTCTGTACAGACATGTTCTTGAATCAGCTGATTTACAGGCTGTCCTCTCAGTCAGATCGATATATAGCGCATCTCTCACTTCTTTTTTGTTCTATGATATGCAGTCCAGTAATTCAGGAAGCCACTGCCCAGCTGAGAACGAATCTTGGGAAAAGGTGGAAAATATGCGAGGACCAAAGAAGGACTCTTCGTACAGAGAGACAACAAACAGGAAAGCCGAAAATGTGGAAGAGTGTACTTAAGAAGCTATGGAGAAACACTTCTAGAAAGTATGGATTACTCCCCTTCCCTTTTTCCCGACACATACACTTTTTTAACCCGGACCCTTTTTTTGTCTACCCCAAAGGCTAGACAAGATTGCTTTAGTTCTTGTGGTGTAATATTAGGAGAAACGGGGCTGTCATAAGCGTACTGTCACAATTTTCGTTCTTGTATTTTTTCAGTTTATTTCTGGGTGTATGATAGTGGGAAGTATTGCATGGTGAATGTTATTGCACTTAATTTCACTGCGATACTCTTACCATCCAGATGCACTTACTTTTTTCTTGCTGCCACCAGTCTAGATTGGGGTAAGGTCTAGACGCCTTATGGAGATCCACTTTATTCGAGACAAAGGCGTGGTTGAAGACTTCCAAGCTGGTGCTGAAATGAGCCGAAGATATTTAACAAATAACAAATCAATTTATTATCCACCACTTAGGGTAATATGAAGGTTGGTTTTACACCTTGCCATAGAACATACAGAAGATGCTCGTCGGAATTTTAAGTGACAATAGAGCTTGAGCTGAGCAAATAGAAATATGATGCTTCCTTGTTAGCACCGTTCAGTTTTTACAAGAGTTCAGTGAAATCAAATTCAGTTCTTGTTTGAGTTCATAAGTTACGCAGCGTTCAACACATAAGGTAACACTTTAGCATAAGTTAGCTTTAATAGTATTATGCAGCACTTTGGAAACAAGATCTGAGATTTTCAGATCTCAGATATAATGGATCTAGACCTCGGCCTGATCCCTTGGAACAAAATATAGATAGTTACTAACCGCAATTAGTTGAAATCTACCCCTAGCTAACTCGACCGAAGCCGAGCGCCGTTCTTAAGTGAAAATCATCCCCCGCGATGACCTGATGTCCTACCGCAGAGACAACTAGACGAGAAGAGAACGCCAAAAAACTAACTTCCTGAGTTCTCCCCACACTTTCTGAGCTCCAGCGAGCGCTTAGCCAATCACGACGATGCATTCGACCTCCTTAGCTGTGCATCCTTCACTCTCCGCGTCCTGCTTCTCACGGTTTACATCCGCCCGAAAGTCTTCGAAGAATTTCATGCTCAAAGTTCTGAGAATTCATGGGCTCGTTGTGACCTTGTGAACTGGTCACCAAGATGGCTGTAATTCTCCCTTCCTCGCTTTTCACTTCAAAATGGCGTTCCATTGCCCACTTGTGATTTTTCCCACATTTACTTTTTTAACATTCAGCAGTTCCTATATTCCTGTGTGCCACTGACATCTTTTCCAATTCTTTTTTTCTAACGGTTTTCACATCATCACAGGAGCTAACGCTGGTTATCTCGTCCTTGACATTATAACAAATGTGTTAAGGGTCGGGATGAAAGTCACCTCTTCAGGATAGATGACGGTTCTATACATCTGATGGGAGAATGTTATTTTCCGAACCTGCTCTGCACAGGGGATTCGCGCATCAAATGTAAATTTAATGCATTTTATAACGAAGTAAATTTCTCCTGTCATTTTTGCCCACGCCGGGGCTCGAACCTGGGTCCCTTCATCCCGGAATAAGTCACTCTACCAATTGAGCTACGCGGACGTTCGTTGTCGCTGCTATCTGCCTTTATGTCGTGTGCGTCCTGCTGGGCAGGCATGTCACATCTCCCCCCGAAAGAGGGCCGGGGGCATGGCCCACGGGTCAGCCATGACCATGAATCGTTGCAGGCAGCCATCCGCTGTAGAACGTGCACTTGAGAACTCCCAGTCAATCTGGTGTGTGGAATGCAGCATCACACCTTTTTATTTTTCGAAGCGCTGGAGAAGGGATCCTCTTATTTTTCCTTATCTCGCGGTGCGGAAAGAACATCACACCATTGCGAGAGTTTGAACGGCCGGATCATCCGGAAAGTTCGGGCGCCATTACAACGAAGTAAATTTCTCCGTCATTTTTGCCCACGCCGGGGCTCGAACCCGGGTCCCCTCATCCCGGAATAAGTCACTCTATCAATTGAGCTACGCGGACGTTCGTTGTCGCTGCTATCTGCCTTTATGTCGTGTGCGTCCTGCTGGGCAGGCAAGTCACAATTTTCATTTGAAGATTACTTCAAAGGAGAAACATTTTTGCGATGTAAATATACAGAAGTAAAACAATTGTGTAAACGCTAGTTTGTCCACGACGGGCACCGAAGTCATGTCCCCTCACTCCGGAGTAAGTTGCTCTCCCAACTGAGCAACGCGGACAGAATGTCTCGCTGCAGATTTTTCGTTTTGACACATGTTTTCACCTCTGTAGTACGTCACATCATCTCCCTCTTATTTAATTTTTTTTGAAGCGAAATAGGAATTTTTCACTAATTCCAAACAATGTGTGGAGCAAACATCACACATTTTTCGAAGAACTCAACGGCGATTGGATCCATTTTCCACATCAGGAGCCAATGTGAGATACAAGTTTGTCCGCGACGGTCATCGAAGCCGTGTGTCTTCATTCCGGAGTAAGTCACTCTCCCAACTGAGCTACACGGACAGAATGTCTCGCTGCAGATTTGTCGTCTTGACACATGCTTTCACTTCTGTAGTACGTCACACAATGCATTAAAAAACATGCAGAAAAATGCATTTATATGCAATGATACTGAAAATGTCTAAAGTATGCATTTTTATATGCAAATCCGATGTCTACTTATAACACAGCATTCTTTGTTTTTATCAATCCGAATCAATAGTGGCAGCGCGTGTCATTGCCTCCATTTCTGTGAGAAACCCTTGCCAGTGTAGATTAGGTACCGCGACAACGTGGAACACACGAGGACAATGACATGCATTTGGCAAAGAGTCACATTGCATTATCAGGTGAGAAGAAGATGGAGGTCGATAAATGTAGTCTTCGGATGATCCTACGCTTTTATGGGGCCGCTGGTGGCCTAGTGGTCAGCGTTCGTTACTGCCACGGAGGAGACCTCGAGTTCGATCCCAGGCAGGTACGAACGCTGGAACCACTAAATATCCGCCGTGCGTCGGATGGGCACGTTAAGCCATCGGGCCCCGGGCACTGGCCCCCCGGTAATAAATAAGGGCGTCTTTCTCCCCTTTTCTACCTCGCTTCCGTGTCACTTTCCCATCGGGCACTCTAGCCCAAATCTCCTAGCTTCCTATTTCTAAGGGTTGTTTAAGACCTGGGGTCTATTCTTAAAGAATAAGGTGAACGGTCTGTCTTTGAATAAAGAGGTGATATTGAATATACAAGAACGGTCTATCTTGAAGAATGAGTAGAACGGTCTATCTTTGAATAATGAGGTGAGATTGACTATAGAAAACAACGGTCTATCTTGAAGAATGAGGTGAACGCTATATCTTTGAATAATGAGGTGAGACTGACTATAGAAAACAACGGCCTATCTTAAAGAATGGGGTGAACGGTCTATCTTTGAATAATGAGGTAAGATTGACTATAGAAAACAACGGTCTATCTTTGAATAATGAGGTGAGATTGACTATAGAAAACAACGGTCTATCTTGAAGAATGGGGTGAACGGTCTATCTTTGAATAATGAGGTGAGATTGACTATAAAAACAACAGTCTATCTTGAAGAATGGGGTGAACGGTCTATCTTTGAATAATGAGGTGAGATTGACTATAGAAAACAACGGTCTATCTTGAAGAATGGGGTGAACGGTCTATGTTTGAATAATGAGGTGAGATTGACTATAGAAAACAACGGTCTATCTTGAAGAATGGGGTGAAAGGTCTATGTTTGAATAATGAGGTGAGATTGACTATAGAAAACAACGGTCTATCTTGAAAAATGGGGTGAACGGTCTATCTTTGAATAATCAGGTGAGATTGACTAAAGAAAACAACGGTCTATCTGAAGAATGGGGTGAACGGTCTATCTTTGAATAATGAGGTAAGATTGACTATAGAAAACAACGGTCTATCTTGAAGAATGGGGTGAACGGTCTATGTTTGAATAATGAGGTGAGATTGACGATAGAAAACAACGGTCTATCTTGAAGAATGGGGTGAACGGTCTATCTTTGAATAATGAGGTGAGATTGACTATAGAAAACAACGGTCTATCTTGAAGAATGGGGTGAACGGTCTATCTTTGAATAATGAGGTGAGATTGACTATAGAAAACAACGGTCTATCTTGAAGAATGGGGTGAACGGTCTATATTTGAATAATGAGGTGAGATTGACTATAGAAAACAACGGTCTATCTTGAAAAATGGGGTGAACGGTCTATCTTTGAATAATGAGGTGAGATTGACTAAAGAAAACAACGGTCTATCTTGAAGAATGGGGTGAACGGCCTATCTTTGAATAATGAGGTGAGATTGACTATAGAAAACAACGGTCTATCTTGAAGAATGGGGTGAACGGCCTATCTTTGAATAATGAGGTGAGATTGACTATAGAAAACAACGGTCTATCTTGAAGAATGGGGTGAACGGTCTATCTTTGAATAATCAGGTGAGATTGACTAAAGAAAACAACGGTCTATCTGAAGAATGGGGTGAACGGTCTATCTTTGAATAATGAGGTAAGATTGACTATAGAAAACAACGGTCTATCTTGAAGAATGGGGTGAACGGTCTATGTTTGAATAATGAGGTGAGATTGACGATAGAAAACAACGGTCTATCTTGAAGAATGGGGTGAACGGTCTATCTTTGAATAATGAGGTGAGATTGACTATAGAAAACAACGGTCTATCTTGAAGAATGGGGTGAACGGTCTATCTTTGAATAATGAGGTGAGATTGACTATAGAAAACAACGGTCTATCTTGAAGAATGGGGTGAACGGCCTATCTTTGAATAATGAGGTGAGATTGACTATAGAAAACAACGGTCTATATTGAAGAATGGGGTGAACGGTCTATCTTTGAATAATGAGGTGAGATTGACTATAGAAAACAACGGTCTATCTTGAAGAATGGGGTGAACGGTCTATGTTTGAATAATGAGGTGAGATTGACGATAAAAAACAACGGTCTATCTGAAGAATGGGGTGAACGGTCTATCTTTGAATAATGAGGTGAGATTGACTATAGAAAACAACGGTCTATCTTGAAGAATGGGGTGAACGGTCTATATTTGAATAATGAGGTGAGATTGACTATAGAAAACAACGGTCTATCTTGAAGAATGGGGTGACCGGTCTATCTTTGAATAATGAGGTGAGATTGACTATGAAAACAACAGTCTATCTTGAAGAATGGGGTGAACGGTCTATCTTTGAATAATGAGGGGATATTGTCTATAGAAAACAACGGTCTATCTTGAAGAATGGGGTGAACGGTCTATCTTTGAATAATGAGGTGAGATTGACTATAGAAAACAACGGTCTATATATTGAAGAATGAGGTGAACGGTCTATCTTTGAATAATGAGGTGAGATTGATTATAGAAAACAACGGTCTATCTTTGAAGAATGAAGATGGCTTTCTTGCATCATTAAACTTTTTAGTTTCAACCGGGACAAACTTTTGACTCACTCTGGTACAGTAGTCACTGTGTAAAAAACAGCCTCGAAGATTAAACTATTTTACTTAAGCCCTAAGCCTAGCTTATTTACATAACATATATCTACTTAATCGACATGGCACCCGTGTGGTCAGTGGTGCAGGATTTCGGGTAATCGTTCGAGCTGGGCCCATATTCGACCCCGAATGAGGATTGGGAAGTGCTCCAGTCATATGGCACTGGATGCATTCCTTTCCCTAAAAAAACCGTTTGATATTTAGAGTAAAGCTGCTGTCTTAAGTGAATTTTTCCATAAGAAGAAAACAAAAATGTAATTCCGTGAGCCTCCCCGTCGTGGGCCAAAGTAAATTCCAAATTATTTATCAGCTGAATTCTCAATCTCAGTTCTGTTTATGAATACAGCGAGTGTTTTTTTAACAACCACAGTGAGTGAGCAACCCGATGGTCTAGCAGCAGTCTCCAGTCCCTAATTTAGGTCCACTGGTTCCAGGGAACGGAGAGCGCCGTTGCAGTAAGACAAACACACTATGGTCCATGACTAACCGGGATTCGAACTGAACCCATCTCGGACGAACGGTCAGAAGCCACAAGACTTAGTGTTTTGACTTTCGATGGTGTAAATAACTTACCTTTTGACTTTCGATGGTGTAAATAACTTACCTTTTTTCAGTTTATTAAGAAACAATGATAGCTCCCCTCCAATCCTGAGGGGGCCATTCCTAACTCCCAGCACAACTGGCAACTGTCACGTATCCAGTCAATTACAGAGTCACCGCTATACACAGGGTGTCCCACTTCCTACCGAACCCTGCATTTCTTTAATAATATTAACACCAATGAAGATATTGCAACGAAATTTGAAGTGGACTAACCTCATTTCATGCGAAATGTGATGACATCACAACATGTGCTGGAAGTGGCCACCATTTGCGTCCAGACAGCATTGAACCCTGCACACCATAGTGTGGAAAGTCCTTGCAAGTACGTCCGCCGCCACTGCCTGAATTTCTTTGGTGATGTTTGCTTTCAAGGCATCTGTGGTTCGCGGTTACTTTTGGTAAAGTCTCCCTTTTAGATATTCCCATAAATAGTAACCAGGAGGCGTCAGATCGGGTGAGCGCGGTGGGCATATACCCTTCGAAATGGGGCGGTTACCGAAAAAGGACTTAATTGCCGCCATACTGGTGTGTGATGTGTGTGATGTCGCTTCATCACGCTGGTAATATACAATGAAGAGTTCTTCGTCATCCAATTGATTTGCAAAGGTGTTGAAGATTTCCATATATGCAGCTGTTGTGATGGTTGTATCGAAGAAGATGGGACCAATTATGCGGTGCCAGGTCATCCCACACGAAACACCAATTTTCTGTGAATGAAAGGGTTCTTCATGTATCGGGTTGGGATTTTCACTGGCCCAAATACGGGAATTTTGAGAATTGACGCATCCGGGCAGGTGAAACCACGCCTCGTCCGAGAACCATGTGTAGTCCAGAATGCCCGGATTTTCCTGAAGAAATGTCTGAGACCGTCGACAGTATGTCACTCGTTTCACGTGGTCAGGCTCTTTCAGTTCGTGGACCACGGAGGTACGGAACGCATGAAGTTTCGCTTTTTTCACAACACGTTGGCAAGTGCTTTTGGACAACCCTGTTTCCTGTGACAGTCGGCAAAATGACTTCCTGAGAGACGCAAGTAGCCGGCCCTGTACATTCTGGATCGTTTCCTCAGACATTTGTGGACGACTTCCTGCATGGTCGTGTAATAAAGTCTCTTTGGTTTCCAATTTCTTCGGCAATACCAAAATGGTCGACTTGCTCGGCGGATGTCTGCCTGCAAACCTCTCCAGGAATTGCTGTTGAAAAGACTTTATCGATTCTGTTTTCCAATAAGTGCGAACAATAAACACTCGCTCCTTCAGAGTATACCGATACATCTTCATACGTACGCGAACAGTCACAAGCACTCACTATCAACAACCGTACTGTGTAGACACGCTCAGCGAAATGTTATAACAAAGCAGCAGTGAGGCTCGTCCGGCTGGCTGGCGCACTTCTCCTCAGTGGCGCCACACTTAGGAATGTGTCTGCCACTAAGGAGCACTCCGGCTGGTTGGCGCACTTCTCCTCAGTGGCGCCACACTTAGGAATGTGTCTGCCACTAAGGAGCACTCCGGCTGGTTGGCGGACTGCTCCTCAGTGGCGCCACACTTAGGAATGTGTCTACCACTGAGGAGCACTCCGGCTGGTTGGCTGACTATTCCTCAGTGGCGCCACACTTAGGAATGTGTCTACCACTAAGGCGCACTCCGGCTGGCGGGCGGAAAACGCCGGGTTCAATGCTATCTGGACGCAAATGGTTGCCACTTCCAACACATGTTGTGATGTCATCACATTTCGCACGAAATGAGGTAAGTCCACTTGAAATTTCGTTTGCAATATCTCCATTGGTGTTAATATTATTAAAGAAATGCCGGATTCGGTAGTGAGTGGGACACCCTGTATAATCTGTATGTACTTTAGAAACTTTTCTGGAATTCTTCTAAAAACAAATGCCCTATCTTGAAAAATTCTACCCCGACCTCACTTTTACATGATTCTTCACATCGATATCTTTTCATTGCATTTTTGATTTCGCTAGTTGGTAATACTGCTCGAAACCTTGCAGGTAAGAACAGTCAATAGTGAAATACATAAGACAAGGCTTAACATAAATAATAATTTAAACCATAAATTACGTGGGTCGTAAATCTAGTAACTTGGGGATATACCCTTTAAATATACTGTTACACACGTTGTGACGTACCTGCCAGCAGGATGCACACGACATAAGGGCAGATAGCAGTCATAACGAACGTCCGCGTAGCTCAATTGGTAGAGTGACTTATTCCGGAATGAGGGAACCCGGGTTCGAGCCCCGGCGTGGACTAAAAATGACGGAGAAATTTACTTCGTTATAACGTATCAATATAAAAAGTACACACCGATCCGCCAAAGCATGTGTATAACTGTCCTGAATATTTTATTTATTACAGCCATACGTTACAATACACATGTCGCATGACAGATTAATTTATGTCAGTAAAACTGGATTGGCTTCACTTTTAGGATATACAAGCTCTCGTATGCTTCACTGCTAAAATTTTTGTGGAACTTTGCGCATTTATAGTGCCTGCCCGTGTATCTGGACTTCCGAACGCTTCTGAGGTAATATCCTGCCTTGCGAATTCTGAATTGGTCCACATTATTGTATCACTGCAAGCACTACATATTGTCTTTAATTAACATTTGGTTTGATCTCCTGAATGCGACATGTGCATATAACGTATGGCTGTAATAAATAAAAGGTTCAGGACAGTTTTACACTTGCTTTGGCGGATCGGTGTGTATTATATTGATACATGTGTAACAGTATATTTGAGGGTACATCCCAATTTACCAGTTAGTAGTGGTATTTTTTTTAAAATTGTAAACTGATACGGTGGCTGACTTTTACCGGACACAGGAGCGAGCTAATTATAATGACATTCCGATGATTCTGTGTTATCAAAGACTAAGAGTACCTGCTATTCCATTCCATCAAATACTGTACATTGGAACCTCAGTTATACGTTTTTCTATTATGGGTTCTTCACTTTTATAATGAACTCTGCATTAGTCCCGATATTTTACTATACAGTAGTTTCCAACGCTTTTTCAATTCGGTTATACGCAATTCCTTTATATGCTTGTTTACGGTTTTCAACCGTAGGTTGAAGAAGCGTATATGCTCCAGCTTTGTCCGTCTGTTCGTCCGTCCGCACGACAACTAGCGTAAAAATGGTTCGATTTCGATGAAATATTAGTATGTAGTAGGGCACAACCTGGGTAGGAACCCTATTGAAAATGGCATCAAAGGTCAGGACGTAAGAGGGAGGGGATCCATCCCATTGCCCTTATGCGTCAGAACTTACGTAAAAATGCTTCGATTGCGACAAAACTTTATCATGTTGTTCTGGAGGTATACTGAACTGGTTCTGTGAGATTTATTCCACAGCGATTATCCTCATAAATTGACTAAAAATGCTTCCATTACTACAAAACTTTAGTATGTTGTTCCGGAGGTACACTGAACCAGTTCTGTTGAATATCATCGAAATGGGGTCAAAGGTCAGGGCACAGGAGAGAGAGATTTATTCCACAGCCATTAACCTCATAACATGAGTTAGAAGTTGAGTAATGTTTCCTGGTATGCTGGAAAGCGTATCATAATAAATGCATTGCATGATTTTATTAACTTGTTTTGCGATTATACTTTAAAATTAAATTTCAGATTATCAAAAATACACGGTTATACACGTACCATTAGCAGAGAACTTCATTCCATGGGTTACCGTGGTCATGCGGCTGCTCATAAGCCTTTCATCTCCCTCGGAATGCTACTCGTCGTTTTGCATGCTGTAAAGAATATTTATCGTGGACCGTAGATCAATGGAAACGGGTCCTATGGACTGATGAATCGAGATACACGATCCACCAGTCTGATGGCCGTGTGTAGGTATGGCGGCAGCCGGGGGAACACTATTTACCACAGTGTACTGTTCCTACGGTCAAGTTTGGAGTTGACAGTGTACTCGCGTCAGGGTGTTTTTCGTGGTATGGTCCCTGCCCATTGGTTATCGGGGACAAACCTGTTAACCAGCATGTTTACCTCGATATTCTGGACAATTGTGCCCTACCAACTCTGTGGCAATACTATGGAACCATGCCTTGTTGGTACCAGTAGGATAATGCTCCGGGCCATAAAGCAAGGACTGTTAAGGCGTGGTTTGATGATAATTCCGTATCGTGTGTGGACTGGCTAGCACAGAGACCTGATCTTATCCCATAGAGAACCTATGGGATGAATTAGAGCGCCGCATAAGAAGTTTGGGACCAAGGTCTACTACTAAGCAACAGTTAGCGGCAGTATTATGTAATGAATGGAAGCGCATAATTATATCTGTGTTCCAAAACCTTGTCCAAAATTTTCTCGAAAGGTCAGTGCATGCATTAAGGCCAAAGGTGGACCGACACCGTACTAATTAATGTATGCCAATAAATGCTATGTTGTGTTTCTCTTCTAGGTGTCCGGTGACTTTTGTCAATATAGTGTATATCTAACTGAAGTTTCAAAATACGGCCTTGTTAGATTACAGCTGACTTAATGCGGTCTTCCAACATGGAATGGTTCCCCGCCTTTGTTCTAGTGTAACTACTACCGGTATGATTAAAAACAATAAAAAACCGCAACTACATTACACTTGATGAAATGATGTTCACTTTTGTGGCTTCCTGCATAAATGCAATCTCCTATATATTCGGGGAATTTCGTTTAATCTTGGGCAAAAAAACAACTCTGCAGAGATAAATTCGAAAGCTACTTCTTTTCTCTAAATTTTAAAATATTTAAAACCGAGAATTACATTTTTCTTTTCTTTTTTGCAGGTATTTGTACACAGGCACAATCCCGCCTCTAAATACTAAGGCTACATTTCGTCTGTTACTGGATTCTAAGAGATTCAAAATAGAAGAATTGTCGGATCTTTGTGAGAACCGTTTACTTTCGAACCTGTCACTTCGCGATGTCTGCTGGCTGATGGAGTCTTCCAGAAATATCGGACTCGATCCCATATCTAATATTTGCGAGAACGTGATCAAGAATTACGCTCAAGTGATCTTCGAATCCCGGCATCTTCTCGAGCTGAGCCGCAGTAGCATGCAGAGACTCCTGGCGGCAGAGGATCTCAACGTCGTCGACGAGAGCGTTGCGTTCGGCGGCCTCTGGCGGTGGGCGAAACAAGAGTGCAGCAGGTGGGGAAAAGAAATGAAAGAGCAACACGTGGCAGATGCTTCCAGGGACCTACTTCACTTGATAAGGTAAGTTCGTTTCCGTTCGCAGACTCCAGCGCCTTCCAGTCGATAATAATAATGCCTTCCACATTTACGAAGAACTAACTCCTCGGCACCGGATGTTTAGGCGCAACAGACGGCGGGACTGGGAGAAAACCACTTTAAGGAAATGAATGCTAGCCGATAAAATTTTTACATCGGGAAGAAAGCCATGATGCAAAAAGAACAAACAGCGCAGTAATTTAGACGGTAACGGAAATGGATTTTCTGAAAGAAATGGAATGCTTTAATATCGGAGGGGGGGGATGGTTTACAAGTTTGAAGAGATCAACGTTATTTTATCCCCAGCGTATACGTGCAGAATCGGAAACGGGGAATTTACGTTTTCATCACCTCGTTCAAGATTTGAAATGAAATAGTATTACTAGCACAAATGTTCTCGATCATTTTTTGAATAATTTATAAACAAGATGTTGGGTGAGAGAGTATAACATATTTTCAGTAACTGCGAGTTAAGATGGCAATATTCCGGCAAAGATAGAATAATTTTTTCGTTGTTTAAAGTTTTGAGAAAGTACGATCTGTATTTTTACACAGATCGCGCACGTAACACAGTTGGAAAAGTGAAACATTTAATATAATTTTCTTACAAAATGGAAATAATTTAACTCTATCGCATGGACTGGCTAAAAAGAAAAACAAAGTAAACAAACTCAGTTACGAGAAGCTACCACAGGCACACAAATATTAATTAGAGAATCTTTGCAAATGAAAGGTAGGAAGTCACCTTTACACTCAAAGAAAGGCATGTTATACACTCCATATTAAAAACGTGTGCGCCCACCTTTAGCCCTAACAACTGCAGCTACACGTTGTGGCATGGACTTTACTAGGTGTTGGAAACATTATCATACGCAGCCATCTAATAACGTGTGGGCCCCCTTTCGCCCTCACAACAACAGCAACACGTACTAGTATGAACTCTATCAGGTGTTAGAAACATTATACAGAGCCATCAAATAATGCGTGGGACCACTTTTTGCCCTCACAAGAACAGCAACATGTCGTAGCATTGACTCTACTGGGTTTTGGAAACACTATACAGAGACGTCAAATAATGTGTGGGCCCACTTTTCACCCTCACAACGACAGCAACACGTAGTGGTATGGACTCTACTAGGTGTTGGATACATTATTATACATATCCATCTAATAACGTGTCGGAACCCTTTGACCCTCACGGCAGCAACAACACGTAGTAGCTTGGGCTCTATCAGGTGTTAGAAACATTACACAGAGCCATAAAATAATTTGTGAGCCTGGTTTTCGCTCTCACAACAGCAGAAATACGTCGTGGCATGGACTCTACCAGGTGTTGGGAACATTATTATACATAGCCATCTAATAACGTGTGGGAACCCTTTCGCCCTCACAACAGCAACAACACGTAGTAGCATGGACTCTATCAGGTGTTAGAAACATTATACAGAGCCATAAAATAATGTGTGGACTTGGTTTTCGCTTTCACAACAGCAGAAATACGTCATGGCATGGACTCTACCAGGTGTTGGGAACATTATTATACATAGCCATCTAATAACGTGTGGGAACCCTTTCGCCCTCACAACGGCAACAACACGTAGTAGCATAGACTATCAGGTGTTAGAAACATTATACAGAGCCATAATGTGTGGGCCTAGTTTTTGCTCTCACAACAGCAGAAATATGTCGTGGCATGGACTCTACCAGGTTTGGAAACGTTCGGGTGGTATTGCGACTCATGATTCCAAGATAGCCGTACGTGAAGTAACTAAAGTGTGGTTGGTGGTTTTAGATCTTAAATGCATCGTTCTACTTCTTCCCACAGATGTGCAGTTGGGTTCATATCCGGAGCCTGAGATGGCCATTCGAGGGTTATGAACTCACTGGAATGCTCCTCCAACCGGGGCTTCGGCAAACTGGAGTGATGAGACAGAGCGTTGTGTTTTTGAAAGAAGGCATTCTGCTGTGGTAAACGAGTGTAGGTAGTCGTCCAGATCGTCAACAAAGAATTAAGCGGTGATGATGGTTTAAAAAGGTATAAAGTGGCTCCAAGACGGTTCACGCACACACACACCCCAGAACAGTACACAGATTTCACCACCCTCTAGCACCCTGACGTAACATTTGGGGTCCATGGCCTCGTGTGGTCTACACAGCACACGCACCCTCCCGTCTACGTCTTGCAGCTTTAGCTCGTACCTTATACCTGTTTCTTTATTTTTGTTGTTTTTGTTTGAGGGGTTTAAATATAACCGTGAACAACTCGATGGCTATAAGCAGTCGCCTGTTCCTGATTTAGGATCACAGGTTCAAAGGGAAGCGAGAGAGCCAGTGCCACAAGACAAACACAACATCCGTGACTCACCGGGATTCGAACCCGGTTCCATCGTGGACGAGTGGTCAAAAGCCAACGCTTAGACCACTGCGCCACCGAGGTGGAAATATTTGTTTAACATGACAGTGATTGTTTCTTTCTAATTTAGTTGCTGTTTCATGATTTTCGTTATAAAGGATATGCAGTTATTGTGCAATTGATCGTTTTTATGCAGTGATGCGAAGAATGTCTAGTGTCATCAGCTTGAGTAGTTCATTAATTGTTATAAGATTGTTCAACAATTCTTCGTATCACTGCATCAAAATGATCAATCGCACAATAACTGCAGGGTGTTCAACCTCAACCCTAAAACTGTGGTTGAGCTTGATTTTAAAAAAAATACTATAATGGTAACAAATTATAAAAAGTTCAACCGAAGATAAACCTATATAGAGTTTATGAAAAATTTGGAAGTGACTTGTACTTTCCGTTCTGCAGAAATTCACTCATTTCAGGGAGATTGTGTAACACTCGGCGAACAGCTCCTTGATCTACAAGGGTTGGACAGAATAATGTGAACACTTAGGAAAAGAAGGTTCAGGCGGTTTCGAATGCCAAAGGTGGTCCCACACCTGAATGCTAAAGGGTGTGGGACCACCTTTGGCATTCGAAACCTCCTGAACTCTCCTTGGTATGGACGCATACGAAACCTGGATGGTAGTTAGTGGGATGTTACACCATTCTTCATGCAGAAACTGCTCCAGGTACTTGAGAGATGCAGGAGGAGGATAATGGGATCTTACTCTGTTTTCCAACACGGACCACGGTAGCTCGATGATGTTTAAGTCTGGTGATTGGGGAGGCCGAGGAAGGTGTGAAAGTTCGTCCTCATGTTCCTCGAAACATGATTGGACATTCCGAGCTCTGTGAATTGGGGCGTTATCATCTTGATAGATGACATTCCTTGCAAGAAACTATGCCTGAGCCATTGGATGGATTTGGTCGGCCAAAATGTTTTCATACACCCTGCTAGTCATCCGTCCTTTCGAGTTAATCGAACGACGACATGGCCGCCTAGAGCATGACAAAACCACTACCATGCTGTACTGTTCGAAGCAGACACTCTGGGTTGTACACTTTTGACGGTGTTCTCCACACGTAAACACATCCTGCGGTGAGGAATAGTGTGAATGTGGATTCATCCGACCACATTACAGGTTTCCACGCATCGGCAGTCCACGTTGTATTCTCCTGGCACCACTGCCGTTGCCGCTGTGTATTCACCCGGGTCACCAGAGATTTTTCATTATCAGCTCTGCCATGAATATTTTGTTTACGCAGTTCCCAGCGCACTATTTTCTTTGATACTGGGGTCTGGAGATGCAGATTGAGCTCCGCACTAATTTTCGGCGCCGTAGTCTTCTTATTACGGGTAACAATCCTCTTTAGTGCTCTCCTGTCTCTATCAGTCAGGGTCGTTTTCCTGCAGCTCTTGTGTTCCGCAGACGAAGTTTTGCCACGAACACGGTATGCTGTCATGTCGCTAGACACAGTAGCTCTCGATATCCCCACTATCCTGGCGACTATTGTCACGTAGGCACCAACTAGCCGGCCACAAACAATTAACCCCCTTTCGAAGTCCGTCAGGTTGCTCATTTCGTCGTCACCGTGAAAGAAATTTTGCAACAAGACACTTTAAATGCACTTAAACTGGACCTTGAGGTTCTAAACAAAGCTATTACAACCAAAAAGTGGTAGATACCTTTGCGTATTGCGACGTACGCAGCTGCATTAAAAGTCACGTCTCTGAGCATGGTGATCACATTATTCTGTACAACCCCTGTATATGTGTAACGGCCTAGCAGATATTTGTTTTCAATTCATATGTAGTGAGATGATTCACAAGAGAGACTCCATATAAGAAATCTGATGGAGACGATCGGAAGATCTATGGGGACTAGAATGACTGAGTGGTAACCACACACGTCTCAAAAAAAATTTCGCATGGTTTTTATTCCATGGTGTGCCAGGTGTCCTGTCATGCTCAAATTACGCATTCCTATCGCTGATCTCCAGAAAAGCGACGAATTGCGTAAGGTATTTTCATAGTTCAGCTCTCATAGTGTCCACAAAGAATATTGGATCAATAATCTTGTACGATGAAGTCACTCATCAAATATCGATTTTGCCCGAAGGCAATGAACGTTCGTGATCAGCATGCGAATTCTTCGAGCTCTGTAGCCGATCGTTTCACCTGTCAGCACACTCGTTTAAAAAAAGCATGTTTCATTTGTTAAAGGACGTTTTGTCTAACATTCAATTCTTGTTAAGAAGAAAGGCTTTAAGTAATGGTATCGTGGAGTTATCTATATTTCCAATTGATTGGGGATTTGCGTCCTCATAGCCCGAGCAGACCTTTCGAATATACAAGGGTGTAAAAAAAAACAAAAAAACAAAAACTAGGTAGACAGACCTCGTTCAGAAGCATTTATGAGATGAATGGAGTGTACACTGCTCAAGGGTAACTGCTTGTACTCTTTATACTTCCACGAAGTCACGATAGCAATTTAAACACATGTCATATCGTTACGGAAAGACTCGTATGCCAGCAGGGAAGAAATCGACGTCCTCTTGGTGCTACCATGTTGTTACAGTCTGCCTCATACCACCATCTAAGTGCTTCTTCAGAAATTAAAACGATGTAAATCTCAGGATTCGAGGTCAGTATTGCAGGGTGGAAACTTGAAAACTTCGCAACAACTCTTCAGCATGTAGTCCGGTTCCATCATTCAATATCACAGCACATCTGTTCAGAAGCCCAGCCGTTTTGCTGGGAATGTCACGGCGCAGCATGTCAAGTATCTGAAAATACCGTTTGGCTGTTACCCTTGCACCACGGTCTAAGAAATCAATCAGAAGTACACCCTGATAGTTCCCAAAGACATTTGACATGATGTTTTGGGTAGATGGCGACGTCTTGACTTTTTCGGAGGTGAAGATGTTGGGTGCTTCCACATCATGGATGCCTCTCTGCTTTTTGTTGCGTGACAATGCGCTGCAAGAAGTCCTCAACTTTCTGATCATTGTGTATCAAACGTGTGAGGAGAGACCCATTCGATTGTCTTATGTTCTTCTGTGAGACTATTTGGCTCACACCTTGTGAAAATTTCGGGATAATACAATTTGTCCTGCACAACACTAGAAACTATCCAATGAAATTTGCAGATCTAGGGCAACTTCTGTCACTATAATCCACCTGTTATTGTCAATAAGAGCATTGAATTGTAGCACGTCCTTTCGAATAGCAGTCATTGTGCGTCCATGTCAGTGTTTTTCGTCAACATCCGTCCTATCCTCTGCATAGTCCTTGCATAAGTGACACAACACCTTCGTAGTACGTATACATCTAAAACTAGTGATGGATTTCCACCAGTGTAACACCTTTGCACGAAGAAAACAAATAGCGCATTACCCTTTGCACTTTCTCCTGTGACCGTGTTAAAAATAATACAGCCATTTTTCAACAGCGGCTTTAAGCGAACGAACTGGCGCAAAGCTCTTTGGTGGCTAAATGATCATGCCTCATTGAGCGTGCGCACGCAGTTTAACTTTTCATTGGTGATTAAAGAATTCTGATGGGTGGCCAGCAATGTATTATTGGCATCATATGAGAACAGAAAAGCGCCAAATATTCAGCCCACAATATGGAAGAGGTTCCGTGATTGTATGAGCCTTTTTTGGATTTAATGGGCAAGGTAATATCTGCATTTTATCAGGACGTTAAAATGCCGTAACATACCAGGAACTTTTAAAAGACAGTTTGCTTCCAGCTGCTGCTGAAATAAGTGGTCCTGATTGGGTTTTCCAGCAGGGTGATGCGAGCATTCACAGAGACACGTCTGCGATGGCCTGGCTGAGATCTAACAATGTCAAATTACTGCCGTGGCCATCTTGCAGCCTGGATCTCAACCCAACTAAAAATCTTTGGGGAATTTTGGTTCGAAGTGTTTATGCCAATCACCGGCAATTTTCAAGCGTTAAAAATCTGCAAACCGGATTCCTGAACTGATGGCATAATACTGACGGTACAAGTATGCATAACTTGATGTACAGTGTGCCAAAACGTAAATTTCAGCTCATTGCGCGTGAAGGAAAGTCAATTAATCATTAATGATGTTTGCCACTTAAATATTCTTCTTTTGTTTTTTGTTTCCATATAATTCTGGAACAATGATACATGGTTTGATTTCATAAAGCTAGAACATTAAGTTAAGTATTAGGCGTACAAATAAGTTTTAAAGCGTTTTAAGACAAAGCAACTCGTAATTTGAGAGAAAACAGCAATACCTTTACGAATCAAAATATGCGCAGTCATTATCTATCACCTTCCGCCGTCCGGTCGGGCAGCTGAAGGATTCCAGCCATGAAGAATACTTCGTCGTGTGACGCGGATGAAGTCGTCAACCCATTTTTGCACTTCGTCACATGTCCGGAACCGTACAGCAGACAAACCATGTTTCATCGATCGGAACAAATGGTAGTCTGAAATGGCTATGTCGGGACTATACGCCAGGTGCTCCAAAACTTCCCAGCCAAGCGTCAATAACGTTTCCTTGACCGATTTCGTGACATGCGGCCTAGCGTTGTCATGCAGTAATTTCACGGTACGTAACCCTTTGCCTGTGAATGGACGTTTCCGACAGATTTCCTGGTTCAATGGCAGCAATTGCTGCTTGTAGCGATCAGCAGTAACAGTTTGACCCTGCTCCAATAGTTCATAATAGAGCACACTCTTCATATACCACCACATGCACAGCAGAACTTTCTTGGAGTGAATATTGCATTTCGGTGTCGAAGTCGTTGCTTCACCGGGGTCTACCCAGTGTTTTTTGCGTTTGGGGTTGTCGTACCATATTCACTTTTCATCACCCGTAACGATTTTTCCACAGGAAAGACTTTCTTTGTTGTTTATTCAACAGATTCGAAAACTTCATGACACGCTCATCCTTGTTCCTCTGGTTCAGGTCATGTGGTACTCATTTTCCTTCCTTCTGAATCTTTCCCACTGCGCGTAAATGATTGGAAATAGTTTGTTGAGTTTTCCCCAGATGTTCAGCTAGTTCATTTTGCGTTTGAGATTAATCTTCATCCAGCAATGCTTGCAGTTCCTCATGTGCAACCAACTGTGGAGCTACGCTACGTTCTCGATCACTAACATCAAAATCACCTGCTTTAAACCGTCTAAACCAAAACTCACACGTGCTTTTCGATACAATATTCTCCCCCAGAACAGATCAATGCAAATGCAGGGCTTTTTCCTTGATGAAATTCGTAACGAATGCAGTATCGAATAAATGCAGTATCGCTTGCGATCTTTCACGTACAGATGTGCAAGTGCGTTTGACTATTGGGCAAACTTCTGTGTCACATGTTATACTCCGGACCAATTAGGGTTACATGACGACAACGCGGGGAATGCCGGCTATGTAGATTAGCAGCATACGTCACACACCCAAAAAAAGCTTTAAAACTTATTTGTACACCTAATATATGTTGTCAACAACGTTTGACGTGTGTATATTATGTTGCTGGTCATGATACATACTTTTCCACTAGAAGTCTTTGTTATTTTCTGCATGCAACTGTTTTCGCTTATAAAATTATGTTCACATATACAGGGTGCATAGGAAAGTCACTTTAGCCGGGAATAATTTGCGAACGGAGAGAGGTACAGTTATGCAAGTGATATAACGGTATAGTAAAGCGAGTACGCCCGATCGAATGCAGCCAATAGCAGCTCCCCTAGTGGCGAAATGCGGAAGTCAGCCATTGCAAATCGAAAACGAAAAGAGATAGAGCAAAATTTCCAATTACAAAGTTGTAGGCCATCAATTTATTAGTACAAAACAACATTTGTCTCACACGGATAAGACAAATTATCGACTGAATACCCTAAAATGTCCGAAATCTATGCGCGACCTTTTGTGTGAACGTTTGAAGGGAACAGGCGTAGGTATGAGCAAATACACACAATTTATTGCATAAATGCGTAATTATGTCAATACAGTTTGATGACGTCAGACAAAACAATAACAAAAAAGGCAAACTGGCGCACAGTGATAAAAAGTTAATGCCGAGTATGTTCGAAGAGTTCGCCATTGCCCACGATACACATTTGTATTCGTGAAAGTAACTCTGCATGCACATTCCTCAGCATGGAAGGTGTCACACTATTGCAAGCATCTGTATACAGGACGACGTAGATTCAGTAGACTTGTAGGCGCTGTTGCATATACACCTTGTTTTTTACGTAAACCCAGAAATCCAAGCTCGCCATTCTCACACAGCGTACATAGACCTAAACTTCTGATCATGGTACATCCTGCTACTGGTTTTTATATCGTAGGTACGATACAACGTCACAATCTGCATTTGCATACGGCTACATTTGCGAAATATGAATATGCAGATTCGAATTGTCGCGCATCGATTTCGGACATTTTAGAGTATTCAGACAACAATTTATCTTATCCGTGAGAAACAAATGTCGTTTTGTACTAATTAATTGATGCTATACAACTTTGTAATTGGAAATTTTGCTCTATCTCTTTTTGGTTTCGATTTGCGATGACTAACTTCCGCATTTCGCCACTAGGGGCGCTGCTACTGGTTGCATTCGATCGGGCGTAGTTGCTTTACTGTTCCGTTATCTCACTTGCATAACTGTACCTCTTTCCGTTCGGAAAGTTATTCCAGGCTAAATGGACTTTACTGTATTTACATCACGCAAAAATCATTACCTCAAGACTTTGCAGTCCCGGTAGTCCAGTGGTATGAAGCACTGGCCTCTGACCATTCATCCGAGGTGGCTCCGGGTTCGAATTCCAAATGAGGCATGGGTGATGCGCCTGCCTTACGGATCTCTCCCTTCTCTGGAACTAGCGGCTCTAAATTAAGGAGGACGATTTCTTACAGCCAATTGAGTTCCTTTATGGCAGTCGTTAAATCTCAAACTAAGTACCTCAGAATTTCCTAATAAGGCATTAATTCTTGTTTTGTTCGGGCCCATTGCTTTTGGGCGTGCTTCTGGGAAAGTTTCTCGTAATAACACAACGTCCTGTTACCAAACGAATGCTCCACAATGAGAAATGTTTTGTTCACGAGTCGAATTGTCTTCTTATACAAACAACGTTTCTAACCTCTGGTACACTGCACTAACAAGCGACCTTTTCCCGCGCTTCCAACAGCTTAACCGCGTGATGTCTCAACGAGGACAATCAGATTTTTTCCCACTGAAATAGCGAAATTTTATGCATGCAGTTCACGAAAACTGAAAATTAGGGTTGCGTTCTAAAATAAAATTCACGTATAACCATTTGTTAATTAAGTTTTTCTAAAAGTAAATGTAGAGCAACCATTTATTCCGAGAAAACGGAGACCGCAGATTCTACTGCTTTCATTTTCTTGTTTTGTTTTGTTACGAGATTTAAAGACACTCCATGAACATCTATGGTCATAAGGAGTAGCCCGTCTCTAATTTAGAGTAAGTAGTTCTGAAGAAGTTTCTGGACCAACGCCGTTGTGAAAACACACCACCCATTCCTCGTGAGAGACTCAGAGAAATGAAGGACTTACTCGCACGATTAACAAGAAAACTTGGTTTCTGACCATTTCGACACAACCGCAGCGATTACAAAATTTCGATGCTTATTACTTCAACTTCGTTTCAACCGGTGGCTCAGTTATCAATCAGATGCTCAGGTTCCGGGCTAGCCGTCCGAGGTAGTTTGGAATGAGACATGGGTGATGTGCTTGTCTTATGGCGCGTGTGAAAACACAAGTTTCTCCGCGACGGCCATCGAAACCGTGTCCCCTCACTTTGGAGTAAGTCGCTCTCCCAACTCAGCTACGCGGACAGAATGTCTCGCTGCAGATTTGTCGTCTTGACACTTGTTTACACCCTGTATTGCGTCACACGCATTTTGGCTCTCTCTCTCTCTCTCTCTTTCTGTCTTGTCTGCAACCAGTGGCTACAGTTTATGGACGGGCGACTGCTTATAGCTCTTAGCACTACTCATAATGGTCGTTAAACCCCCAATAAAAGTAAAATGTTTCCATTTTCTACATACATGGATTTTGTGAGCTCCATAGAAGCATTATCCCCCCTCCCCCAATGTTCTACAAGCCACGCTGTCTGGCTTGTACTTCGCAACAAGAATTTTAAGCTTACCTATAATAGTGCACCAATTTTTTAGCACGTCTTTTGTAAAAAAAGATCGTGCTTCTGTTATCGGTTTGTCCGTCCGTCCGTCTGTACCCACGATATCTCAGCAACTATTAGTCCGATTTGAAAAATTCGTTTTTCATTGGGAAGCTTGAACTATGCAAATGATGATCCCTTATTTCGTTTTTTTTTTTACGATGTACAATTTTGCCGGTAGAGGGCGTAAATGCAGATGATGTCGAATTCAAAAATACGTTTTATTCCACATATTTGCTTCTAAACATCCGATTGAAAAAAAAATTATATCTTTCGATTCCATTTATGTCGAAGAGTATTTTAGATATAGTTACTTTTTCAAATTACGCATAGATTTCCCGCTAGGGGCGTAAAAGAAAATTACATTTTCCCCGATAACTCTTCTTCTAAAACTCCGATTTGAAAAAAAATTTCTTCAGCGGATACATCTCCTGATGGAAAATCTTTTGCATATATTTTCAAATTTTTGGCAAATAATACTTTGGCCACCTAGGGGCGTAAGTGTTAATTTTTGCTTCTGATGTATTTGCCATAAATTCGTAGCTTCTAAAATATCGATTAAAAAATTCTTTCGTGGACTGATGCCACTCACATCGGTAAACCTTTTCGGAATATTTTCTTCTTAAAATATTCCACAGTTTCTCCGCCAAGGGGGCGTAGATGTACATCTTATTTTTGTCAATATCTCTACTTCTAGGAATCTGATTTGAAAAATTCCTGTTTTATTGGATAGTGTTTTCCGTGTGACATATTTTTCATATAATTTCAAATTTTTCAAGTAATTCATAGACTTTTTGCTACGGGGCGTAGCGGTAATTTGCGTTTCCCCCTATATCTCTGCTTCTAAATCTCCGATTTGAAAAATTCTTTCTGCACCGGATACAGCTCTTGATGGGATATCGTTTGCACATAATTTCTAATTTTTGTAAAAAATAGTTTGGCCACCAGAGGGCGTAAATCTTAATTTCCGCTTCTGTTGTATTTGCAGCAAAATATGAGCTTCTAAATTATCGATTGAAAAAAACGTCGTTTGTTGACCGATACTACTCATGTCGACAAACCTTTTAGGAAAATTTTCTTCTTGAAAAAATGCACGATTTCTACGCCACGGGGCGTAAATGTATATCTTATTTTTGTCAATATCTCTACTTCTAAGAGTACGATTTGAAAAATTCCTTCTTTGTTGGATAGTGTTTCCGATGCGAAATGTTTTCCCTATAAATTCAAAATTTTCAAGTAAATCATACACTTTCCGCTAGGGGACACAAAGGTAAATTGCGTTTTTTGCGTTATTTCACCTCCTAAAGCTATGATTTGAAAAATTCTTCCTGTATCGCATACAAGACCTGATGGAAAATATTTCTCACATAATTTCTAATGTTTGGTAAGAAGAAACCTTTTGAGAATACTTTCTTCCTAAAATAATGCATGGTTTTCCCACCAGGGAATGTAAAGTCGCATCTTATTTTTGTCGATATCTCTGTTTCTAAGAGTTCGTTAGCTCACGAATCCGTTTACAGCAATATCTGAGGGATTAAAAACCCGATTGAAAATCTTCTTTCTTTGGTCAGATCTATTGTTCTCCATACTGGTTCCATTGACTTTGAATAGCTTTGATAAATATAATTTGCGTCAGAACGGATTCAAAAAGACGTGCTTATTACACCCGAAAATTCGGTGTCAACTTTCTTGTTACGCTTTCCAACCGTAGGTTGAAGAAGCGTATATGCTCCAGCTTTGTCCGTCCGCACGATAACTCGCGTAAAAATGGTTCGATTTCGATGACATTTTAGTATGTGGTAGGGGGCCACCCGCGGACGAACCCTGTTGGAAATGGAACAAATAATGTCAAAGGTCACGGCATAGGTGCGGGATTTATTAAATTGTCCTTATGCGACATAACTTGCGTAAATATGGTTCGATGTCTATTAAATTTTAGTATGTGGTAGAAGACCACCTGGTGACGAACCCTATAGAAAATGGGACAAATGGGTCAAAGGTCACGACATAGGTGCGGGATTCATTAACTTCTCCTTAGGCGTCATAACTTGCGTAAATATGGTTCGATTTCAATGAAATGTTAGTATGTGGTAGGGAATCACCTGGGGACAAACCCTATTGAAAATGGGACAAATGGGTCAAAGGTCACGACATAGAAGCGGGGTGCATTCCATTGCCCTTATGTGTTATAACTTATGTCAAAATGCTTCGATTGAGACAAAACCTTTTCATGTTGTTCCGGAAGTATACTTTACCGGTTCTGTTGAACGTTATCGAAATGGGGTCAAACGTTAGGTCATAGGAGCGAGATCTATTCTACAGCCATTATCCTCATAACTTGAGTAATAACTTGAGTAAGGATTTCTGGTGTGTTGGAAAGCGTATTATAATCAATGCATTGCATGAGTTTACTAACGTTTTAATAATTTTTCGACGTTTTCCCTAAACATTGCAGCTTTCAAACAGTAAAATGAAGTGTAAACCAATTGCTGTGAGCCGTTCCATATTTTGATAAATGAAAGCAAATTAAATACGGGATTATGGACTGAAAGTTTACCCTTCTTGCCCAATTCTCCGTTAAAAATTAGGAAACATTTTGTTGGTTTATATTTACATGCGTGCAATAACATTCTTGTGCCACGGCTTTCTAATCATACATGGTTATTATTATGGCCGCCGACAACAGAGAGCTGGTAGCTTTATGCCCAATAACACATCAGAATTTTCTCTCTTTCTCGCTAACTTCAATAATATTTAAGCTCCGGAGACCGTGGTGTCCGTTTCATATCCTCTCATACAGAACTAAGAGTCACGAATTTCATTGATGCTACTGAGTACATTTACAAATCTAAATTTTGTACTCAGGTTTCTCATTTTCTGTTGCGTTCTTTCCTATGTAATGGCTCTTATTTACCTAGTCTTACCATAAATACTGTTAAAAAGGATTCAATGAAATAATAGAAGTTTAAAGATATTTTAATATATCTGTTATATGACGCAAGTAGGAGACTTGTAAATACATGGTGTGACGTACCTGCGCGAAGGACGCACACGACATAAAGGCAGATAGGAATCAGAATTAAACGTCCGCGTAGCTTAATTGGTAGAGCAACTTATTCCGGAATGAGTGGACCCGGGTTCGAACCCCGCGCGGATAAAAATGATGGAGAAATTTACTTCGTTATAATGGCGCCCGAACTATCCGGATGACCCGACCGTTCAAAATCTCGCATTGGTGTGATGTTATTTCCACACCGCGAGATAGGAAAAATAGGAGAATCCTTTCTCCAGCACTTCGAAAAAAAAAATAAAAAAAAAATAAGGGGGAGATGATGTGACGTACCTGCGCGAAGGACGCACACGACATAAAGGCAGATAGGAATCAGAATTAAACGTCCGCGTAGCTTAATTGGTAGAGCAACTTATTCCGGAATGAGTGGACCCGGGTTCGAACCCCGGCGCGGATAAAAATGACGGAGAAATTTACTTCGTTATAATGGCGCCCGAACTATCCGGATGACCCGACCGTTCAAAATCTCGCATTGGTGTGATGTTATTTCCACACCGCGAGATAGGAAAAATAAGAGAATCCTTTCTCCAGCACTTCGAAAAAAAAAAAAAAAAAATAAGGGGGAGATGATGTGACGTACCTGCGCGAAGGACGCACACGACATAAAGGCAGATAGGAATCAGAATTAAACGTCCGCGTAGCTTAATTGGTAGAGCAACTTATTCCGGAATGAGTGGACCCGGGTTCGAACCCCGGCGCGGATAAAAATGACGGAGAAATTCACTTCGTTATAATGGCGCCCGAACTATCCGGATGACACGACCGTTCAAAATCTCGCATTGGTGTGATGTTATTTCCACACCGCGAGATAGGAAAAATCAGAGAATCCCTTCTCCAGTGCTTCGAAAAATAAATGTGTGTGACGTTGCATTCCACACACCAGATTGACGGGGAGTTCTCAAGTGCACGTTCTTCAGTGGTTGTCTGCTTGCAACGATTAATGATCACGGCTGATCCGTGGGCCATGCCCCCGGCCCTCTTTCGGGGGGAGATGTGACGTACCTGCCAGAAGGACGCACATGACATAAAGGCAGATAGGAATCAGAATACATGTCCGCGTAGCTTAAGTGGTAGAGCAACTTATTCCGGAATGAGTGGACCCAGGTTCGAATCCCGGCGTAGACCAAAAATGACGGAGAAATTCAATTCGTTATAATGGCACCCGAACTATCCGGATGATCCTCCGTTCAAAATCTCGCATTGGTGTGATGTTATTTCCACACCGCGAGATAGGAAAAATATGAGCAGCACTTCGAAAGAAAAAAGAAAAATAAGGGGGAGATGATGTAACGTACCAGGAGATGTGACGTACCTGCCTGAAGGACGCACACGACATAAAGGCAGATAGCAATTAGAATCAATGTCCGCGTAGCTTAATTGGTAGAGCAACTTATTCCGGAATGAGGGGACCCGGGTTCGAACCCCGGCGCGGATAAAAATGACGGAGAAATTCACTTCGTTATAATGGCAGTAATCACTTTTTAAAATGGCTTCCTTAGGACGTTACACAGTCCTTCATACTCTGTGGCCATTCCTCAAAGCATTGAGCAGAGTCACAACAGGGAAAACTGCTACTACCTGCGCCAAAGAGCATTTCAGACTGTCAGTACTGGGGTATTGAATTTTGCAGGCCATATCCTCCAGCTCCGCCCACAACTTGCAATTCACTGGGTTGAGGTTAGGGCTGCTGAAAGATCAACCATCTGGAGAAAAGAAGTCTGGCACATTCATCTGAAGCCACTTTTGGGTTGACTTGGGTTTCTGGCCAGGTGCGGAATCTTTCTGGTAGCTCCACTGGCTGTATCTAAATAGAGTGTCACTCACGTTCTTGACCACTGGCACCAAAACTGTGTCCTGGTAGACTTTGGAGGATGTTTTCACATTTTTCGTGCAGAAATGGAGCTCCGTGGTGCTTTCGTAGGAGACACCCCACCAAACCATTACAGAAACAGGACGATGGGCCTTCATATTCCTTGGGTCTTTCTACTGAGCTTCTCGTGTGGTTGGCGCATACATCCTGTAAGTTTGGCGGTTGATAGCCTTTTCAGTAGTGAAAATCTTTACATCAGTGAAAAGCATCTTTCTGTGGCGATTGCCTGCGTAACTCTGCAGTAGACTTTTCGCTTTTACCACCCCCTGCTGCTTCATCTGTGGAGTGAGGAAGTGACCTCTGTACTCTGCCGGTAAGCTCTCAGCTGTTGGTCTCTCCGCACACGAGTGTACACTTCCTTACCATTTACATCCAGACACCCGCGTATCTGCAAATTATCTTTATTAACAGAAAATTTAATATTGTGTCCTGAAACGATTGGTCTTTATGACCGCCTCTAGTCTTCCTGGAAAACTCTCTTCCAGTTTTCTTTATAAATGTCCGTCCATAAACTCTCCCATTCGGCCTTCAAAGCATTTTAGCTTTGTTGGGAGATCTCTTCTTCCACATATTCGACAATCCAGTTCGTCCCACAGGGTTCAGGGTAGCACTTTGGGTTGGCCAGTCAAACCTTTTTGACGCCAATGATCTCAAACCAATCAGCAACAACGCGAGCAGATGCATTGTTCAGCTGACAGAGTAATGGGTATTCCTTAAAGTACTACTACAGAGTTGGTGCTAAATACACAGGATGTCTAGGTAGAGTTCTGCACTATTAGTTTTGTCCAAAACGACTAATGGCCCAAGCCGAACCACGAAAAATAGCACTATACCGGAAGGTACTTTTTCCCGACATCGCCACATCCTGGAACGACTGTAAGAGTGGTAGACTGTTTATCGTGACTCGTCAGTCCACAGCACAGTTTCCCATTGGTCTACAGTCCAAGATTAACGTTTCTTACACCACGCTAATCGGCGTGTGGCAATTATCGAATTAGCGACTTGTGAATGGCTGCTCGACCGTGGTATCGAATTAGCGAGTAGTGGATGGCTGCTCGACCGTGGTAACTCATGTCCTTATCGTCCTGCTTACTGTACGGGAGTTGACATTAGCCCCGGTAGTCTTACATAGAGTTTGCTTGATTTGAGACATTAGTAATTTGCGTTCTTAGTGGGTAGAACTTTGAACTCCCAGGAATGACCATCATACCGGTACACTGTGTACTGTGACTTGTTCATCCAAAGCACAGTTTTTCATTGGTATACAGTCGAAGATTGACGTTGTAGAGGTGTGGGCTTTCCCCAAAGTATTGCCAGAGTGAAACTGGCTAGGACTCACCACGAAACACAAGACCAACCGCGAGAAACATCTTCATATACAATTACGCTGCCTCCTCCAAACTTCATGGTGGAGACGATACAATCCGAAAGGTATCTTTATTCCGGCATCTGTCACTCCCAGGAACGACAATGAGACTGGTAGATTATGTGCCATGACTCGTTAGTTCAAGGCACGATTTTCCATTGTCAACAATCCGAAATTGATGTTCTTCACACCACGCTAATCGGCGCGTGGCTTTTGCAGAATTAGCGACTTGTGGATGGTTGCTCGACCACCGTGGTAACCCAGCGTTCTGCTCACTGTACTGCTCACGGTCATGCTCCTTAGCGTCCTGCTCACTGTATTGGAGTTAACACCATCAATCTTAATAGTCTCACATAGGGTTTGCTTGATTTGAGACAATGTTGATTTGCGTTCTTAGTGGGCAGTCCTTTGCTCTTCCAGGAATGACAATTCCACTGGTACATTGTGTACTGTGACTTGTTAGTCCGAAGCCCAGTTTTCCATTGGTCTACAGTCTAAGACTGACGTTCCTTATACCACGCTAATCTACGTGTGGCATTTGTCGAATTAGCGACTTGTGGACGGCTGCTAGACCATGGTAACCCATGTCCTCAGAGTCCTGCTCACTGTACTGGAGTTAGCATCAGTCTCAATAGACTCTCATAGGGTTTACTTGATTTGAGACAATGTTTACTTGCGTGCTTAGCGGACAGTTCTTTGTACAGATCTCCTGTCACGTCCCTTTAGCTTCAGAGGTTTATAGAATCATTTCTTGTCAGATTCATCTCCAGTCCGCTGTCGTTTGCCTATTGCACCAAACCCTTGACCTAAGGAGCATTTCTTTGCTTGGGGATTTTAACGACCACCGTAAGCAACTCAATATAGTATATTTCAGTTCCCCGTTCCCAATTTAGGGTCACTGGTTGAAGGAAAGGGAGAAGCCAGGGTCAAAAGACGAACACACCGAGAATGCCTCACGTGATATTCGAACTCGGCCCCGTCTGGGAAGAATGGCCACATGCCATTTCTTAGACCAATGCGCAACCGTGGAGGCCTAGGATCTTCAGTGTCACTGAAACGTCACGTATGGAGCGATTGTTTATGTGGGATACTCTGTTATGAATCTACCCTGAAAATCAGTGAACTCTGTCGATCGGGGCATCTTGCATTCACAGGCCACTATATCACAGGCCAAATATTTCTAGTTTGGCTTGTGATACAGTTCTTGCGTAGAACCGAATTCACTAACAGTAGTGGGGTGTCCGGAAATTAATAGTAGGGCAGTATATATCTTCATTCCCGCTCCGACCTGGTCGTCAGTGACCAAGTAGCTTACGATCGCTACTTTTGACGTATCATGTTCCTGAGGCTGAGTTCGAATTCAGTTATCAGATATGAATATTATGTTTACTTCTGTCATTGATTCTGTCTCTTCGTTGGAATCAGTTGCTCTAAATTAGGGACGGGCTATTCTTATTGTCATAGGTGCTCATGTAGTTGGTAAATCTTCAAATAAATAAATAAAGTTCTTTAAACATACGAAGTAATTGTTTCTGAGAAATATACAACTTGGTTTGAGTTACCTGAGTTGAGAGACTTCGTTGAAAGGAAATCAGGAACCGAAGCTTTCAGAATTTAAATATTTTTCCCACTCAACTCGAGTTATGTCTTTAGAAGCTTTAAAAGAGTCCAGAACTACCGTAGGGCCTTTGGAAACGTGAATACATCTGTAACTATATCCTAATATTTGGAAACTGATAATTTCAGAATCACGATAAGATCTGTGAAAATCCATAACTACAGTTGCATCTTTGGGAGCTCGGTTAAATTCATATTGTCAGATCGCAAGAAGCTTCGGTAACCTATAGCTGCAGTAAAGCACTAAGAAAAGTTAGCAATTTTACAATCAGAACTGAATCTTTGGAAGCTATTTTAAATTTAGAATTTGCACTGGTACTTCAGGTTACATTGCAAAGTCTGGTAAATTTAGATTTTTGGGAGCTTTAGTAAATTTAGGACCCCCCCCCCTCCTTCTTGAAAAACTGGTAATTTGTAAATTTAGGGTCTCTGGGAAAACTGGTAAATTTAAAGCCTTTGGAAGCTCTGACAAATTTAAAACTTGCTTTGGTGAATTTCGAATCTGTGGAAGCTCTTTAAAATCTTTGGAAGCTATGGTAAATTTAGAACTTGCACTGGTGACTTTTGGATCATTGGAAAGTATGGTAAATTTAGAATCATCGGAATCTTTAGCAAATTTAGAATCTTTGTAAAATCTGTTAAAAAATAAATTTAGAGTCGTTGGGGAAACTTTGGCAAATTTAAAATCTTTGAAAGTTCTGGTAAGTTCGAAATATTTGGTAGATCTGGTAAATTCACATTTCTGAAGACGTTTGCAAATCTAGGAAACGAATTGCTTATTGAAAGCCTAAATAATTTAAGAACAAGGTAGGATCTTAAGAATCATCGAGAAAAGCATACAGAAATTGCAGAATGTTAATGAATTTATTGATATTTTCATGTCTCTGTAAGCTACGCATGTGTCCTCTATGGTAGATTGCAAGTAATCATGCTTTGTGGTTTCAGTATTGATCATCGCGCCCGAGAGAATCTGTTATATCTATTAATTACTTCACTTTTGCCAAAAAGATACTTTTCATATTTGGGCTCCAGCTTAATTTTATACAAAAAGATAACGCCCAACATTGATTTTCCTTGAAAGAAATATAATTATGTCAGATGGGTTAGAGGAAATTAATATGATAAAGTCTCGACGTAATTACCTGTCAGAATATCCTTTTACATTAAAGCAGAAAGCAACAATAGTAGGAAATGTGGAAGAATTAATGTCATCAGGTTTATCAGAATCCAACCAACTGCTTCAGTAAGGCAGGCTTATTGTTCTAGAGAACCGTAATTAGGCAGTTCGAAGCGGTTCTGCCGAAAAGTATTGCAAAGAGTAGGGATGATTAAACAAAAGCCACCGTGACGTCATCTCACTGCAGGAGTCACGATGCACAAAATCTCGCGATCGTGATCCTCACAGATGACGACGTTCTCTGCAGATGGAGTTAATGGAGAAGAAATATTATAAAAGCAGCAGTCCGAATTAAAAGATTAGTGTTACACATTTATACAAAAAGGCTAGATGTTTTGAGCATGACATATATTGAGATGCCAGTTTATTAGGTACACATCACTGCCGTCGGAACACAAATGGTTCACTCCAACTCGTATGACGTCACGTGAGCAAGTTGTGTGGTTTAAATAAGGCACACTAACTAGCCAAGTAGCAGGTAACGTTCAATTCAGGGTCGGAATGAAAAAAAGAGTGGATCCATTTCGACGCGCAGTAATGAAGGCATTTTAGGACGATTCACGCATGACGTAGCTGTGGAGGGAAATCGTTTGCTTGGATGGTTTGTTTACATTCATTTACTATTACTCTTGCGTTTATTTAGCGGTATTTGCTCGGTTCTTTGTTATGGAGAGCTTCGGATTTCTGTTACGCTAGGAAAACGATAACTGTTGTGTTTACAAAAAGGTTAGCGTTGTGCTACAAAAAGCGGTTAGTATTGTCAAAACTTACATGGATTGGGTAACTTCAGAAATCATTATATTGCTGTGTGTGTTTGCCAGAAAACTTTACAACCCCACCATTCTGTGCTGTTATTTCGTCAGAACGATGCCAAATTGTGCTGTTACCCCATGTCTATCGGAGAATAAGAAAACGAAAGGAACTGGGATTAAATAATAACAAGGAACTGTACACCAATCACACTTAAAATAGTATCACTATATTATTAATCCGAATTTCTTGGTGTAGAATACAAATCAAGGTTTCCAAGCTTTCGCACATCAACCAGATGGCTTTCTCAAGGAAGGTAGACAGCAAACTGCAAACTGAATAATAGAACGCTTCAACAATTTGAACGCGGTGACTTGACTCTCCGACATCTTTGTATGCCATGCTTCAGGGAAACTCTGAGAAGTCCCCGCTTTCTAATGAGGCAGGTGTTTATGCCATCCCTTTAAAATATCCGGACGGCTCCAAGCGATACTACATGGGAATGACTAAGCGTTCGTTTGGAACTAGAATCAACGAGCATAAAAGGGACATAAAGAACTGTAAAGTAATAACAGCCCTAACAGAGAGGTCCAGCTCAAGTTCGTTACTCCTATGTGGGATGACGTAAAGAAATTAGCCTCCTACTCCACCCCAAAATTTACCGCCATTCGCGAAACTTTAGAGATCATCACCAACAGAAAATCATGCAATGACAACCTCTCGCTGGAGCTGCCACGAGTTTGGAACTAGTTCTTCAAATAATGAATGCATTTCGTTTTCTTCTATGATTCCGCGCGTTAACGAGCATGACGCCTCGAGGCTTTGGATGAATAATTACTTAGCGTCTGCTCGTTTATGTCAAGTCAAGTCACCGCGTTCAAATTGTTGAAGCGTTCTATTATTCAGTTTGCAGTTTGCTGTCTACCTTCCTTGAGAAAGCCATCTGGTTGATGTGCGAAAGCTGGGAAACCTTGATTTGTATTCTACACCAAGAAATTCGGATTAATAATATAGGAACTGGGATTATTTATTTCGCATTTCCAAAAGATCAAATGCTGCAAAAAACGTGGCTACTGAAATGTAAACGAAAAGGTTATATCGATGTGAAACATGCTATAAATATTCAAATAAGTCAGTGGAAATGCAACAGATATGATATTACTGAACAAGAAACAACTACAATGTACAGGGTGTCCGAAAAATAACTGTGCAGTGAAAGCAACCCTTACCATGTCAAACTGGTTACTACAGGAGGTGTTGGAAATGAGCCCCACGGACGTCCAGACGTGTTTGTACACGCTTCTGCATGTCGGTGAAGACCTTTCTCAGGGTATGTTGTGTGATTTTATCACACAACATACCATGAGAAATATCCTGTGGTGGGATTTGCATGGTTCCATTTGTAACGGCAGACGATACCGTTACAGGTGGAACCATGCCTTAGCTGTAAAGCAAGTCACGTTCAGAATGTTCTCACCTTCTTCAGACAGGAGCTCTTGGAACCAGCTGCAGTGCCGAACACGGGTCACGTGGTCTGTTTCTTTCAGATAGTGCACGACAGACACTTTGTTACGGGTGAAAACACAACTTCCTTTTCAGAATATCGTGGGCTGTACTCTTTGGCGCATTAGCTTTTTGAGACAGCCGCCTTACGGGCTTGTGTAGATTCCTCTGTATCCTGTCGTGGTTATTCTGTAAGGCCTCGTCTGCCGTGGATAACCTACCGGTGCGGGGGGCATCCGGAACACTGCCAGTTTTCCGAAACTTCATGAGCTGAAGAACCGCATTACGGTGGAAGACGTCTGCATCACGAAAATTTCCTAGCGAACTGCTTCTTCTGTGTGCTTTTCGTTATGGCGGGAGACATGTTCCACCAAAAACGCTCTTTGTTCAACCGTTAACAGCATTATTCTTGTGCCGAGACGACTGAATAATCGACACGTCTACCTCCGTCGACCAAGCGCTCGGGAATGACATTTGCCCGGAATGACAGCTGCGCGCGCCTCGGTGTGGGGAGACATGAAGGTTATCAGACACAGAGCACTTCCACTTGGAGGGTCAGTTCTACTGTAATTCCATTCAAAATTTTGTTTATTATTACATTACTGCAATTCGTACATTCAGTGCACAGTCATTATTCGGACACCCTGTAGCAAAGACTTAAATTAAAGCTACTTGTGCTAAATTAAAATCTCGAAATAAAGTTTTGAATGGTTTGCTATCACCAAAGCGACGATACATGCATGTGAGGGCAAAAAAATCCAAGGCTTTGTACACAGATGGTCATGTATTTTTTACCTGTATTTATCAAGATAGCCTAGAAGTGGGATTAATCAGCATGTTAAAACTATACAAATTAGAAAAGATCGGGGAATATTATGTCGATATAAATTCCTTATTTGTTTTGGTAAAGATCTGAAGCTCCCCACCATGTTGTTTCATAAACTCATGTTACACACGGTGAACGTAATTCATTCTGAATTGGACATTTTTCTTTACTTTAGTAATTACGCGACGAAGTGAAAATTTTTAAGTGGTGAAAATTTTAGCTGAAAATAGGAATTTTTGTCGCTGACAAATCCGCATCTCCTCGCTCCGGAGAGGGTTGCTCTAACCAACTAAGCTACCCAGACGGAATGTATTGCTACAGATTTGTCATCTTGACACGTGCTCCACTTCTGTAGTACGTCACAGTTCTCCTATGTGTCTTAAGTTATCTATGCACGCTGTGTTTTGCATCCGCTCCGTTCATCCACAGTGACGTCAAATGAAAGAGCCAATGAGAGCATAGAAAGCTAATGGACCCAACCTAAATATATATCTAAGAACCTTGGGAACGAACGACACGCAAAAACCTGCATTAATGGGCGATCCCGTGGACGAAACTAACTGGGTGGATGAAAGAGAGGTCAAAGGTGACTGGCGATATGGGTTCTCTGTTCTTTTAGCCCACTTTCGGAAATAACCCTGGGCAAACACCAACGTTGGCCGCTCCGGTGGAGCAGTGGTCTAAGATCTGGCGTCTGACAATTCGTTCCGAAACAGTACGTGATCAAATCCCGGGAGGCATAAGTATTGTGTTTGTCTTACGGCACTGACTCTCTTCCTTACCTGGCTGTAAATTAGGGATGGACGACTGTTCATTGCCCATCGAGTTTCACCAACAACACCAATGTTTTTAAATTCTGCAGTGATTTGCCCAGTTGTGACTCGTTTGTTCGCTTCCAAGATTTTTGCAAGTCTTCTTTGATCATTCTGATCCATCAGCTGTTTTGATTTTTTTATTGGAGGTTTAACAACCACCGTGAGCAACTCAGTGAGCTATAAGCAGTCGCCCGTCCCTAATTTAGGATTACTGGTTCTAGAGAAGGGAGAGAGAGCGCATAAAACAAACACAACATCCATGCCTCACCGGCATTCGAACCCGGACCCATCTCGGACGAATGATAAGAAGCCATCGTTTAGGCCACTGTGGCGGCCTGTTTTGATCCACAGGGTCAACAATTACTGGAAGTTTTCTGTGTCGGGCATCATTTACGGTAGACCCTCATTGTGCATGAAAAACTCAGGAAGACGACCGTTTGGGAGATGCTCCAATCAGCACGTTTCATTACATATTCAATGTCACTCAGATCACTCGTTTTGCCCATCCCAACCCTCAACCGACCACTAACTGATGCTGGATGAGCTGGTCTGCTAATTTGTACAGCATATTGCGCTCACGTGCTGACTATCGCGTTGAAATGAGCCAATTACGTGAGGAGTGCAGGGTGCACACACACACACACACACACAAAACTGGCATCTCAGCGCGTGTACTTGTATGTGTCATTTTTGGCCTGAAACGATGTGTATGAGCTGGGAAAACCTAAATTTGCCGGTGGCGCGGCTAGAATCCAAATCCGTCTGCTCCGGAGACGAATGCTTTTCCAGTTAGGCTACACCGGTTAGCTCTTATAGCTGCTAGTTGTTGTCTTGAAATGTGAGTTTCCCTAGTTCGTGTGTCACAATCCTCCCCCCTACCTTGGAAAAGAGTTGGGATGGAATTGTAGGTTTCCGGGTCAGCCGACAAACCATACCTCTCTGTAGAAGAAGGAATTCTCACTAATACCAGACTGTATGTGAAAGAAGCATCACACATTTTTTCGAAGCGAAGTGGGAATTCTCATTAGTTCCAGACGAGGTGTGGAAACGAACATCGCACATTTCTCGAAGAACCTAAAGGCAAGTAAATCCATTTCTACGTTCGGTCGCCAATGTGAAAACCCAAAATTTCAGGTGGCGTGACTCGAACTTGCATTCTTCTCTTCCGGAGCCCACCGCTTTCCCAATCAAGCTACACCGACAAGGGCTTATCACTGCTACTTGTCGTTTTGACAAGTGCGTCACCTGCCGCCCTGGTGGCGCAGTGGTCTAAGGCGTTGGCCTCTGATCATTCGTCCGTAGAGGGTCCGGGTTCGAATCCCGTTCAGGCATGGATGTTGTGTTTGTCTTACGGCACTGGCTCTCTCCCTTCCCTGGAACCAGTGACCCTAAATTAGGGGCGGGCGACTGCTTATGGCCCATTTGAGTTGCTCACGGTGGTCGTTAAACCTCCAATTAAAAAAAAAAGTGCGTCACCTCTGTAGTGCGTCACAGAGCCCGAAAAATCGTGTCAGAAAATCCTTTGTACATGCACGTGGCTTATTAAAAATTTCCTTCTTTTTCTGGGTGAAAGGCTCAACATTATGTTTGTATTAATCACAATAACTACAGGGGTTCATCAAAACAATGGAAACACCAACTGGAGTGCACGCAATGCGCAGCATGAACATCATAAGGAAGGCGCCACGCGCGATGTGAGATATACGAGGGGTGATCAAAAAGTATGATGAGTGCGTGCATAATTGTTAAATGGGACGATGGAGCGCTACGCCCTTTGGCAGGCTGTGACCTTAGGAGCTATTGCACATGCGTCTGCGGAAAGAACGCTTTCGGCCAGTGCCTTTTGTCCTATAGCCAGTTGCTTGGAATCTAGTCTGATCGGCGTGTTGCATGAACAATGTCAGAGAAAGTTGAGCTACGCATTTCCGTCGAATTCTGACAGAAATTTGGAGGTTCTTGAAAAGAAACTTATAACAAGTTACTGAGAGTGCATGAATCTTCCATGAGTGTATGATGGGTACAAACATTTCGAAAATAGCTGTGAAAGGGTCCAAAGTAACGATCGTTGTGGAAGGCACTCAAGAAGCAGGCAGGAATGTAACAAACATCCAAGTGTGCAAAGTGACGATCTTTGTGGAAGGCCCTCAAGAAGCAGGAAGGAATGAAAGAAGCATCCAGGCCTGCAGGCAGGAATGAAAAAAACATCCAAGCAAGCAGGCAGGAATGAAAGAAACATCCAAGTGTCCAAAGTGACGATCATTGTGGAAAGCCCTCAAGAAGCAGACAGAAATGAAAGAAACATCCAGGTGTCCAAAAGTGACGATCGTTGTGGAAGGCCCTCAAAAAGCGGATAGGAATGAAAGAAACATCCAAGTATGCAAAGTGACGATCGTTGTGAAAAGCCCTCAAGAAGCAGGCAGGAACGAAACAAACATCCAAGTGTCCAAAGCGACGACAGTTGTGAAGGCCTTCAAAGAAGCAGGCAGGAATGAAAGAAACATCCAAGAAACTCGTTCAGCTACGTCTCATCCCCAGATCTTCAGTGAGCATTGCTTGTGCTGATCCAAAACTAAGACCTAAGTTATTAACAAGTTCTCTGGCAGTAATTCTACGATTTTACATCATAGCTGAACAAACTTCTTGGACGTTTCTTTCATTTCTGCTTGTTGAGGGCCTTTTACAACAATCGTCATATTCAACACTTCCACGACCATTTTCGAAACGTTTGTACCAGTCGTGCTCGCGTAACTTGTTTTCTCATGCAGCCCTCACTATACACTCTCACTAACTTGTCATAAGCTTCTTTGCAAGAATCCCTAAGTTTGATTCCTACCTCGCTTCAAAAAAATATGTGATGCTCTTTCTACATGTCGTCTCGATTTTGTGAGAATTCCTTCTTCTACAGATAGTTACTTCAAGCATGGTTTGCCGGCTGACCTGGAAACCTACGACTCTATACCAGCCTTTTTTCAAGAGGGGGGATATATGTATATACAGAGGTGACGCACATGTCAAGACTGCAAGTAGCAGCGATAAAGCCTTGCCAGCGAAGCTTAAATGGAAAAGCATTTGGCTCCGGGCAGAGGGATGTGAGCTCGAGTTCCACCACCGGCAAATTTGGGTTTTCCCAGCTCATGTACATTATTTCAAGCAAAAAATGCTACATACAAGTACACGCGCTGAGATACCATTTTTGTTTTGCACTCCTTTCATAATTCGCTCATTCCAACGCGGTAGTCAGCACGTGAGCGCAACATGCGGCACAAATTAAGCTGATCAGCATAAGTTGATGTTCTGTTGAGGGTCGGAATGGGCAAAACGAGTGATCTGAGAGACTTAGAACATATCATGGTCGAAAAGTTGGACTGTCCAGCCCAGAGTCCTGACATGAACCCTATAAAGAATAATTGGAACGAATTCGATCGTCAAAAAGTTGGACTGACCAGCCCAGAGTCTTGACATGAACCCTATAAAGAATATCTGGAACGAATTCGATCGTCGAAAAGTTGGACTGGCCAGCCCAGAGTCTTGACATGAACCCTATAAAGAATAACTGGAACGAATTCGATCGTCAAAAAGTTGGACTGGCCAGCCCAGAGTCTTGACATGAACCCTATAAAGAATAACTGGAACGAATTCGATCGTCGAAAAGTTGGACTGACCAGCCCAGAGTCCTGACATGAACCCTATAAAGAATAATTGGAACGAATTCGATCGTCGAAAAGTTGAACTGGCCAGCCCAGAGTCCTGACATGAACCCTATAAAGAATAACTGGAACGAATTCGATCGTCGAAAAGTTGGACTGACCAGCCCAGAGTCCTGACATGAACCCTATAAAGAATAACTGGAACGAATTCGATCGTCGAAAAGTTGGACTGACCAGCCCAGAGTAGTGACATGAACTACAGTATAATGAATCACTAGGACAAATTGGATTGTCGGGTGCGTGGGAGAAGAGCTCGCCCTCTTCCCCAAACAAAGCTGAACTGGTCGCTGCTCTGAAGACCGAATGACGGAAAATATCGGGTGACATTTGCAAAAAAACTGATGGAGAATATTCTGCGAAGAACAGAGGCCGTTATAAAAGGCAAAGGTTTCAGAACACAACACTAAATTTTCTCTAAACAAAGATTACTGCTTAGACATGCTCGTGTCCAGATGTTAATGGTGGGGCAGTGTATACTGCACATGCCTTCTGACGAACTTTCTATGTTCAAAGCTTTCGTTGTGCAAATATATATATATATATCATAATCATCATTGTCAAGAGTTATCAATCCACTGGTGGATGAAGTTTCTTCCACAACGGTCTGTCTTGAGACAGTCTCTAACATGCCAGTCCTGCATGCCTTCGAATTTTATCCACAGATCTCCCACGTGGTTTCTCCTGCCGCTTAGTATCCAGTGTAAAATTTTGGTTGTTCGTAAATATATACATATACATATGAAAGAGCGTACTAAATTTTAAACTCAGACTACAGATTTCTATTCACGATGCACTAAGTGATATAACAAACATTATGGAGTTTAACATACATCGGCTACCTTTTGAAACTCTTTGATTTGTCTCAAGTGCCACGTTGATAATTTTCCTGATTTGACATCGGAAGTTCTTTATTAAATCCCTTTAACTCTTTTTTAGTTTTTAACTACTTAATTTTTATAGGAACGGGATGTTCTCCTTGTAAGAAATCTCTCATTTTCTTTTCCCACCGCGACACTCTTCCCATGTTTCTCGGTGACTAAATAAGTCAAAACGTTATTCATTTCTGCAGTTCAGAGTTCATGTATTATACTTCGCTTATATGTCATTCAGTACTGATGAATTCCCTTTATAAGAGCACTTATATAGGAATAGGTATGTCCGAGAATAAAAACCTTGAAAAAAACAACAACAACAACTACAGTTAGTAAAATTGAGTCATACGACGAGCAGTCTTTGTTCATCTACTGACCCGAAAACGAACTGTCTACTGCAAATTAAACAAACTACATTTTCCATTAAAATCAATACGCGAGAAATTCTGACAGTAGTTGTTTCTTACTGGCTTCTTACTTCTCGATTAATGAAATCTTTTTGACAATATTGTCCAATCAGATATTATGAGCGCATTTCATATGTGTTTCTGTCTTAGCTTGTCAGTTATGTCTATCTCGAAGAAATACACTGAAGGAAAAAAATCCCAACACCACGAAAAAATAGTGGTAGAGGAATGAAATGGCGGCAATACATTTGTATAGGTAACATATTTAATCGATTAAGGTTTCAAGATCACAGCTTATTGTAAGCGCGAGAAGAGCCATTTTAAATGTGAAATTCTGGTACATTAATAACCAGTGTAACCACCAGAATGTTGAATGCAAGTACGCAAACACGTTCATGCATTGTGTCGTACAGGTGCTGTATGTCAGTTTGTGGGATGGAGTTCCATGCCTGTTGCACTTGGTCGGTCAATACAGGGACGGTTAATGCTGGTTAGGGTGACGCTGGAGTTGTCGTCCAATGATGTCCCATACGTGCTCGATTGGTGAAAGATCTGGTGATCTAGCAGGCCACGGGAACATGTCGACACTATGTAGAGCATGTTGGGTTACAACAGCGGTATGCGGACGAGCGTTATCCTGTTGGAAAACACCCCCTGGAATGCTGTTAATGAATGGCAGCACAACAGGTTGAATCACCAGGCCGACGTACAAATGTGCCGTCAGAGTGCGTGGGATAACCACTAGAGTGCTTCTGCTGTCATAGGAAATTGCTCCCCAGACCATAACTCCAGGTGTAGGTCCAGTGTGTCTCGGCCGCAGACAGGTTGGTTGCAGGCGCTCACCTGGCCTCCTTCTAACCAACACACGCCCATCACTGGCACCCAGGCAGAACCGGCTTTCATCAGAAAACACAACAGATCTCCACTCCGTCCTCCAATGAGCTCTAGCTTGACACCACTGACGTCGCAAACGGCAGAGGTTTGGAGTAAGTGGAATGCATGCTACAGGGCGTCTGGCTCGGAGCTGTCCTTCAAGTAAGCGATTTGTAACAGTTCGTTATGTCACTGTGGTGGCAACTGCAGCTCGAATTGCTGCCGCAGACGCGGTACGATGCGCCACGGCCATACGCCGTACACGGCGGTCTTCCCTCTCAGTAGTGCCACGTGGCTGGCCAGAACCCGGTCTTCTTGAGGCAGTATCTTCCCTTGACCACCGCTGCCAACAATCATGCACAGTGGCTACATTCCTGCCAAGTCGTTCTGCAATATTGCGGAAAGAAAATCCACCTTCTCGTTAGCCCTATTACACGACCTCGTTCAAACTCCGTGAGATGTTGATAATGGCTTCTTCGTCTTCTTAAAGGCATTCTTGACTAACATCAACACCCTACGTCGAATCTCAACGATAACTAACGCTCATGAACGTTACAGCGCGTATTTACAGCAAACCTGCTTTGCATGTTCCGAGGGGCGCTACTAGCGCCACACGTATGCGCCGAGCGCGAAATTTACATAGACGTCATCTTACAGATATACTCTGACCGCCTACCAACTGTCGTTTATCTCACACAACCCCTTCTTGGTGTTGGGATGTTTTTTCCGTCAGTGTATATAATTAGTTTAGGAAGATGAAGGATTATTTAAAAAATATGCGGCGTCCTTTAAAAAATTTGAAATGTTTGACCTAAAATATTTTCTCTGCCTATATCCATGAATCAATATGAAAGGCACTATATTAGGGATATCATATTCTCCATCATTAAAAGAAGGACATTTCACACTTATCGGTCGTGAAAAAGAGGACATATCAGCGAAAAGCGAGGACAGAAAACGAAGACATATCGGTAGCCAAAATTTTAATAAATGAAATGAACAATCCGAAAGTTTTGCAATAAAAAGTTATAAATTATTGATAAATAAAGAACCCACTAAATTTTTATTTATTAAGTTATTCAGCCATCACATTTCAAAAAGTTAAAATTTAACCATCCCATTTCGAGAAGTTCAAATTCAGCCATCCCATTTCAAGAAGTTCAAATTTAGCCATCCCATTTCAAAAAGTTCAACGTATCAGTGAGTTGGCCCATCTTGATTTTCTGAACATTTATATTTTTCTGCATATAGTATCATCTTCAACTAATCTGAGTTTCTTTTCAAATAGGCATGGAATTCAGAGCATGAGATGTTTTTGAAGTTATACTGCAGAAATCGAATGCCTTTAATGGAATGTACAATTAACTTGTTTCTTTACTTCGTCTATTGACTTTACATAAGAGAAAAAAGGCCTCTCAACATTTGCGTTGCGAGGAGAAAATGCAAAAAACATTTGAGAAATCTTTAAGAATTCTGAATGTCAGTCAGTATTTCTCGACTGTTCAAATAATTTGGTCCACTTGCGAAGAGCCAAAAACTGATTTAATTCTTTATCATTAATCTCACTTTCTACAAATGTTTTCACATTGTTTAGTGGATCAAAGCATTTCATCATAAGTTGGGACTTATTTATCAATTAAACATTTTGCAGAGGTTTCCACATCTTTCCATGTCGGTACTTCGTGTAGAATCATCCATGTGGAACATGAGAGACCTTCCCCAAGGTTTCTTCCATTTATCCAAATATTTCACGCAACTACTGTACAGGCATTTCAAATCATCGCAAAATTTGTCACACAAACAAGTCTCTCCCAACGTTTCTTCTGCAAGTAATACCTTAACTTTCAAAGGCAAGATTTCGTGAATCAAATTTTCATTAAGAATGTCTCTTACTCTCATATCAAAACTGCAAAAAGAAGGGTGTTCAACCCAAGGAAACTTCACCGCTAATTGCCAACACTACATGAAACCTAGCAATTAGAGATGTGTCGTTCGCGAACGATTCGTTCAAAAAGAACGAATCAGCAAGCTGAGACGTTGGCGAACGAATCTTTCCTGAAAATAATCGATTCTGCAAAAGAACCGATTCCATAAATGAATCAGTGAGAACTACTCAAGCCAATGTCTTTGGAACTACCTTTTTACTAGACATCGAAATTTCACCAGGCTGTCTCGATGAGGTTCTCGTTCTAGTCAGAAAATCTTACCTTACTCAGAAGTGTACAAATGCAATAAATTACGTGAACGTTTTGAAACGATCTTACAAGAAACCCGAGGGGAACAAAATTTCCATAAGAATTAAAAACATATTTAAACTTAAAAATCGTCCACTGAACCGGAAACTCTCAACTAACGAAAGCATTCTACTCAACCGTTTCGCTAGATACAAATCGTTCTCAAAACCGGACGAATCACTAACCGAAACGAACTAAAGGATTTGACTCAGAAACGATTCGAGATATAAAGCGTTCTCTAAACCGGAAGAATCAAGCGACCGAAACGAACGAATCTTTTTAGTGAGTCTAATCGAAACAATCGGTTTGTCCATCTTTACTAGTAACCAACAGCTGTGCGAACTAGCGTAAACGAGAACCAAACCGGAAATTCATGGGGACTGTTTATGTTTGTTGCTAAAAAGCCGGACATTTTTCAATTTATAAACAAAATCTGTCCGGACGTAGTGTTAAGGTAAAAAAAAAATAATAAAAAAATAGGACATGTCCGGCTGAAAGAGGACGTAAGGGTAACCCTACACTATATGATCGAAAGTATCCGGACACCCCTTTTGAGAAGTGGATCTGCCCATATGTGTCACAACCATGGCCTACATAGGTATAAGAAGCCACATGCGGCTCGAAAAATATCATAGACAAGCATAAACAGATAGAATGGCCAGCAGAGCTTAGTGGCACGGTCATGAGAAGACATCTCAGCAACAGGTCAGTTTGCGAAACTTCTGCCGTGTTGCTACTGCCCAGGTCAACTGCACGTGGAGTAATTGTGAAATGAAAACGCCTAGGAGCAACAACTGCGCAGTCACGACCTGGTAGGCGACGGAAAACGATAGAGCGGGATCACCAAGTGCTGAAGCGGGTGGTGTGACAAAATCGTGTGTCCTGAGTTGCAACAATCACCACTGAGTTTCAAAAGGCATCTGGAAGAAACGCTAGCACCTTAATGGTTCGTCGAGAGTTGAGGGGAATGGGTTTCCATTGCAGAGTAACAGCACACAAGCCGAACGTTAACAATATCAGCACCAAACGTTGATTGCAGCGGCGTAAATAAAGCTTTGGGCCAGTGGACTCTGGAGAAGTGGACACGCGTTCTGTAGAGTGTTGAGTCACATTTGATCATCTGGCAGTCCAATGGACGAGTCTGTCTGTTTGTGGAAGATGCCAGGTGAACGCTACTTGTTTGTCTCTGCTGTGCCAACTGGGAAATTGGGTAGAAGAGACATCATGCCCTGAGGCTGTTTTTCATGGTTTGGGCTAGGCCTCCTACACTGAAGTACCAAAAGTCATGGGGTAGGAGAATGCAAATTTTAAACTGGCGCTGCCGTCGTATAAATGCTTCGACGTACGCCACGATTTTTATTAATTGCGAGGTGTAATCTCGTGAGTCAGGTTCAACAACCGCCAGTAGAAGTATGCCAAACCGAGGTGAATTATGGGAGTTTGAACGAGGCATGGTAGTGGGAGCCAGACGGATGGAACATTTAATTTTCAAAGTTGTTCGAATATTCAACATTCCTCGATCCATGGTGTCACGTGTCTACCGAGAATACCTCATGGAAGGTAATACCACCCACCGTGGACAGCTCAGTGGCCGACCACGGGAGCTAAATGACCATGACCATTGACGTCTGACCAGGATTATCCACGCTAACAGACAAGCGACACTGGCTCAACTAGCATCCACATTCAATACAGGAGGTACTATAGACATATCCATCAGGTTAGTGCAGCGAAATGTTGCGTCCATGGAGTATGGGGGCAGAGACCTACCATAGTGTTTTTGTTAACACCACGACATCGGATGCAGAGCCTCATCTGAGCTCGTGAACAAGGTAATTGGACCCTGGAAGACTGGCAACGTGTGGTGTGGTAGAATGAATAACGCTACCAGTTGTTACGAGCTGATGGTAGGGCACGGGTGGGGCGAAGGCCCTATAAGGATATGGACCCAAGCTGTCAACAAGGCACTGTGCAAGCTGGTAGTGGTTACATACATGTGTAGTGTGTCTTTATGTGGCACGGTTTGGGCCCTTTGCTCCTCGTAAATACGTCATTAACCGGCAATTGCTTTGTTGCTCTTCTGGGTGACAATATGCAGCCCTTCATGGACTTCATATACCACAAAAACGATGGGAATTTCCAGGCGGACAATGCACCAAGTCATCGGACCCAAGATGTCCAAAATTGGTCCGAGGAGCATTCTGGACAGTTCCGACGGATGTTATGACCACAACGTTCGCTCGATATAGAGGACTTATGGGACGTGACGAAAAGGCCTATTCGCACCCAAGAGCCGGCGCCTACAAATACCAGGGAACTGTGGACGGCTGTTCAGACTGCATGGCTCAACATCTTGCCAGAAGTCTTCTAGCCACTTGTGGAATCGATGCCACGTTGAGTTGCTGCAATTCTCCGGGATAGAGGAGGTTCTACACGATACTATGTACGTATCCCATGACTGTTGGCACTTCAGTGTAGTTCCAGTGCTGTTTGTGATTGTTTGTTTGTTTGTGATTGATGGTTTAACGACCATCGTGAGCAACTCAATGGGCTATAAGCAGTCACCCGTCCCTAATTTAGGGTCACTGGTTCCAGGGAAGGGAGAGAGCCAGTGCCGTAAGACAAACACAACATCCATGCCTCACCGGGATTCGAACCCGGACCCCTTTTGGACGAATGATCAGAGGCCATCGCTTAGACCACTGCGCCACCGGGGCGGCGTAGTTCCAGTGCCCCGGGAACCTTAACGAAGGGACCTATGTTGACCTTTTCTGCAATTCTGTGCTCGCAACATTAGGGAAAAAGTTCACTGAAGATTCTTTCCTTTGTCAAAGGACAATGTCCCCGTCCACAAAGCGTAGTCCCTGCAGGGAATGCTCTGATGAGATGGGTGTGGAAGAACTTAACTGGACAACACAGACACCCGATCTCAACCCATGGAAAATCTTTGGAGTAAATTGGAACCCCGACTGCGAGCCAAACGGAACCATCCTACATCGGTGACCACCTAATTTGAACCCCGACTGCGATCCAGACCGAACCATCCTACATCGGTGACCCACTTAATGCACCTAATTGGAACCCCGACTGAGAGCCAGACCGACTGCGAGCCGGCTTACTTCATTACATCGGTGACCCACCTAGTGCTTTTGTAGCCTAATAGAAGGCTATTCCAGCAGCAACGCACCAAAACTCAGTGGAAAGCCCTTCCAACAGAGTGGAAGCTGTATTAGTAGGTGTACAAATAAGTAAATGGACGATGTCATCGCTCTTTCCACGTTATTTTTTAAACAACGCATAGCGACTGAAAAATTGTATTTCGGCACCGCTGGGATCGAACCCCAGAACTCTCAATAACTAGTCGAGTGCGTTCGAATTTACGCTAGGGCACGTATTTCTATCGCCCTTTGACCATTTCTATCGCCCTTTGAATTTATCAGCTACAATTAAATAGCTGTTGCGTTAAATGCCTCCAGATGACGGACGACATCTCAGTTGCTGAGACCATCAATACGTATTCGTGTAGTCAGATGCTGACTGATAAACCACGCATGGCGCTGAGAATTGTTGGCGCCGTAGCGTAAATTCGAACGCACTCGACTAGTTATCGCGAGTTCTGGGGTTCGATCCGAGCGGTGCCGGAATACAATTTTTCAGTCGCTATACGTTGTTTAAAAAATAACGTGGAAAGAGCGATGACATCGTCCATTTACATTATCTCCACGTATTTGATATATATTAATCGTACAAATAAGTTTTAAAACGTTTTAAGGCAGCGCAACATGTAATTTGAAAGACAATAACAATACATTTAGAAATCAACATATGCGCCGTCATTATCTATCACCTTCCGCCATCGGTCGGGTAGCTGACAGGTTCCAGCCATGAGGAATACTTCACCATGTGACGCGATGAAATCGTTAACCCATTTTTGCACTTCTTCACATGTCCGGAACTGTACAGCAGACAAACCACTTTGCATCGATCGGAACAAATGATAGTCTGATACACCGATCTCTCTAAAACTTACAAGCCTAAATGGCAATAATGTTTCATTGACCAATTTTCGCGACATGCGGCCTAGCGTTGTCATGCAGTAATTTTACGGGACGCAATCCTTTGCCTGTGAATGAACAGTTTTTTTTATTGGAGGTTTAACGACCCCGGCGAGCAACTCAATGGGCTATAAGCAGTCTCCCGTCCCTAATTTAGGGTCACTGGCTACAGGGAAGGGAGAGAGCCAGTGCCGTAAGACAAACACAACACCCATGCCTCACCGGGATTCGAACCCGGACCCTTTTCGGACGATTGATCAGAGGCCATCGCTTAGGCTACTGCGACACCGGGGCGGGAAATGGAAGTTTCCGACAGATTTCTTGGTTCAATCGCAGCAATTGTTGCTTGTAACGATCAGAAGTAACAGTTTGACCCTGCTCCAATAGTTCATAATTAATCACACCCTTCATATCCCACCAGATGCACAGCAGAACTTTCTTGGAGTGAATATTGCGTTTCGGTGTCGAAGTCGTTGCTTCACGGGGTCTACCCAGTGTTTTTTCCGTTTGGGATTGTCGTACCATATCCACTTTTCATCACCCCGTAACGAATTTCCACAGGAAAGACTTTCTGTGTTGTTTATTCAACATATTCGAACACTTTATGACACGCTCATCCTTGTTCCTCTGGCTCAGGTCATGTGGCACCCATTTTCCTTCCTTCTGAATCTTTACAATTGTGCGTAATCGATTGGAAATAGTTTGCTGAGCTACCCCCAGATGTTCAGCTAGTTCATTTTGCGTTTGAGACGAATCTTCATCCAGCAATGCTTGTAGTTCCTCATGTGCAACCTTCCGCTAAGCTCTCAATCGCTAACATGAAAATCCACTGCTTTAAACCGTCTAAACCGAACATCACACGTACTTTTCGGTACAATATTCTCCCCCAGAACAGAACAGATCGATGCACATGCTTTTGCAGCACTTTTTCCTTGATGAAATTCGTAACGAATGCAGTGCCAAAAAATGTAATATCGCTTGCCATCTTTCACCTACCGATGTGCAAGTGCGTTTGACTGTTGGGCAAACTTCTGTGTCCCTTTTATACTCTGGATCAGTTACGGTCACATGACAACAATGCGGGGGAACGTCGGATGTATAAATTAGCGGTATACGTCATACAAAAAAACGCTTTAGAACTTATTTGTACACCTAATAGTACGAAAGAGAACATTTCGGCCACGTTGATACTAATTCCTTTCCTATTACAAGGAGTTCGTAGATAAGCAAGTGTCTGGATACTTTTGATTAGATAGTGTGTCAAGAATGGGGCTTTTGCCGCCCCGGTGGCGCAGTGGTCTAAGGCGCTGACCTCTGATCATTCGTCCGTAAGGGGTCCGGGTTCGAATCCCGGTCAGGCATGGATGTTGTGTTTGTCTTACGGCACTGGCTCTCTCCCTTCCCTGGAACCAGTGACTCTAAATTAGGGACGGGCGACTGCTTATAGCCCATTGAGTTGCTCACGGTGGTCGTTAAACCTCCAATCAAAAAAAAAAAAAAAAAATTGGGCTTCAATTTTTTTAGCGAGCAACCTTCGTACCATAACAGGAATAACTTAAAAGTTTGGACGTTTAACTGACAAGACCAAGTTAAAAAGTCAAGTTGGTGAATGAACATATTCTTACTAGCCACACACAGTAGAAAGAGTAATTAAGAAAAGTGGTTTCTTTAAAAAATATTATAGACGATGTATTTCGTATGCCATCAGATATAAAGAAACCAGGTTCTTATGTTCTATGGATACATGTGAGAAACATCTATCACAAGTAATTATATCCCTCTGGTAAACAGAATTCTGTTATTAGTAAAGATCGTATATGACGTCTCCTGAACTTAAAGGGTTCAGCTCTGACACTAATTATCATCAGTTATATGTAAAGGTCTACTAATGGCTTTTATCTCCTTCGAGTAACCTTAAAAGAACCCGTCATGCTTTAGTTTTGCGACCATTGATTCTGCAGTAAACAACATCTTAGGAATACGTTGGGCAGCAATAAAGACACAAAGTGGTAAAAGACATAATTGCGAGAAAACATTATTGGGCTCAGAAGACATATCATGATACAGCTGTGTTATATCTACTACAAAATCATGTAACAGAAGTCTCGTTCGAACTGCACATTACACTGAACAACAAAAATAAACTTTTTGTTTGTTACAAAGACTGCATATGCCGAATCATACAGTATTTGTCATGCTGATTACAAATCTGCTTGCTAAATTGTGCTATCGGGCATAGTTCGCAGTAACCTGTTGTTTCAGTGTACAATAAGCCTTCATTTCGGCACGTGTATTTTGCTACAAGCAGTTAATTACACTTAACTTAAAAAACTAATTAATGACTTCATTTCTTCCTCTTATTACTTTCAGTATTATAAATATTTAACGGGAATTATCTAGGATAAATTATTAAGTACATTACCTCTGTAATACCTAATAATTTATCCTCGATAATTCCCGTTAAATATTTATAATATTAAAAAAGTAGTTATTTTAATTTTCTTCTGTGCTTTGGTTGTACTACATCCCTTTTTAGAGTCCAACAGTAATCAGCTAGCATTTTAACGCTCCATTTTTCGTTCATAGCGGTTTTCTATGGTACATATGTCCCGATGAAAACGTTCTCCGTGCTCATCGCTTATAGCTCCTAAGTTCTGTGGGGAAAACTCCAGATGCGAGTGAAAGAAATGTATTTTAAGGGACATATTGCATCCTATGGCCTTATAGGTTTCTAGAAGCTCAGTAACGAGTTCTTTATAATTTTCTGCCTTCCGGTTACTTAAAAAGTTTAGTACCACATCTTTAAAGGACTTCCATGCTGCAGATTCAGTCTCATTCAAAGTGCCTTCAAATGCAATGTCACGTATAAGTTATAACGAAGTAAATTTCTCCGTCATTTTTATCCACGCCGGGGTTCGAACCCGGGTCCACTCATTCCGGAATAAGTTGCTCCACCAATTAAGCTACGTGGACATTTTATTCTGATTCCTATCTGCCTTTATGTCGTGTGCGTCCTTCTGGCAGGTACGTCACATCTCCTGGTACGTTACATCATCTCCCCTTATTTTTTTTTTTTTTCGAAGTGCTGGAGAAAGGATTCTCTTATTTTTCCTATCTCGCGGTGTGGAAATAACATCACACCAATGCGAGATTTTGAACGGTCGGGTCATCCGGATAGTTCGGGCGCCATTATAACGAAGTAAATTTCTCCGTCATTTTTATCCGCGCCAGGATTCGAACCCGGGTCCACTCATTCCGGAATAAGTTGCTCTACCAATTGAGCTACGCGGACATTTTATTCTGATTCCTATCTGCCTTTATGTCGTGTGCGTCCTTCTGGCAGGTACGTCACATCTCCTGGTACGTTACATCATCTCCCCCTTATTTTTTTTTTTTCGAAGTGCTGGAGAAAGGATTCTCTTATTTTCCCTATCTCGCGGTGTGGAAATAACATCACACCAATGCGAGATTTTGAACGGTCGGGTCATCCGGATAGTTCGGGCGCCATTATAACGAAGTAAATTTCTCCGTCATTTTTATCCGCGCCAGGATTCGAACCCGGGCCCACTCATTCCGGAATAAGTTGCTCTACCAATTGAGCTACGCGGACATTTTATTCTGATTCCTATCTGCCTTTATGTCGTGTGCGTCCTTCGGGCAGGTACGTCACATCTCCTTGTACGTTACAAAGTTCACTTATTTGTGGACCAATAAAAATGCCTTGTTTAATTGTGGCTTCAGATATTTTGGGGAACATGTTCTTTAGAAAGCGAAAGACTTTTCCATCTTTATTCAATACCTTTAGAAAACTTTTTATCAAACCCTGTTTGATGTGAAGCGGTGGTAAGTACACGTTCTGAGGACTTACTAAAGGCTCAGCGACATTTTTTTACCTGGAATTAAGGACTCTCTTTTAGGTCAGGTCTTTTTAATGTAATGAGAACTTCTGTCCCTACTGTTCCATTCACAGAGGAATCAGCAGTATTTTGTGTATCCAAGTTGTAGTCCAAGGCGTAAAGCTATCACTTTTATTCCATGAGTGTTGTTTGTATACTATACTTTGAAGCAACAGTTTCATATTTGCATATGTTTCTTTCATGTATGAAGCATATGCAACACGTACTTACGGATACATGTTTCCGTTATGAAGGACAGCCTTTTAAGCTTATTTTTGAGGAATCAATGAAAAGTCTCCATTCTTCAGGTTTGTGTTGCTGTCCTAAGGCTTTAAACAGTAAGTCTATATCATTGCAGTACACAACATCACCACTCTTCGAAAATACTGTAAGTATTCAAAGTCTTGCTGTCGTCGACGAAAACTACATACTTCTGTACTTGGTTGTAAAAGATTCCATCCCTTCAATCTTGACACCAATATTTCAGCCTAACGTTTTGCTAAATGAAGATCACAAACCAGATAATTTAATTTTTCCTGACTTATAAGATGAGGCACAGAATCTTCCGAGAAATCAGGGTCTTGTTTTTACTTCAATATATTCTTCGCTGTGAGGATTTATTTCATCAGTATCACTGTCATCTGAACTCCATGACTCTGGAGGTACAGGAACAGGAAGATCTGGATCATGAGGAACAGGTCTTATGGCAGAAGGAATACTGGGATACTGTATCGTGTCTTTGGTCTGAGCTGTAATTCTACATATCTTAGTGATGCAGAAGTAACAGTCTGTTGAGTGGTCTTTTGGTTCTCTCCTAACCATTGGTACCGCAAATGGCATTTGACATGATCCCTTCAACCAGCCAGTCAACAAAGCTGCACATGAATTACAACAAATGTGAGGCACCCAAGATTTATTTAATCACTTATTTTGCACTGGAAATATGATTTTCTAATCAACGGTGTGAAATGTCACCTTTGAGACTTTAAGTAAATTGTCTACAATGTAGCAGGAACTGTTTGGATAGTTCACACAAGTACGCCGCATTATTTAACGTACTCTTTGCACAATACACACTACTTTTAAAAACCACGAGAAAATGCACATCTTCCAATACCTATTAAATGCATTCAAATGACAAAAATTCTGCTTTGTTCCCCTTCCCAGAAGGAACTGCACAACAGGTAGTAATGGCGCCAGTATGTCTACTCTCAGAGACACAGCCATTCTGACTGCAGACAGATGTCCCCGTTGGGAATCATAGAGAAATTCCTTTAAGTGACACAACATTCACCAAAATAGAGAGTTCCATTACGAGAAATTTGATCCCAGTGGAGGAATTGTGGCTTCATATTTAGTTTCGGCACCCGTAAATACATACAAAACCGTTAAAGTTTTATTTGTAACAAAACCATTGTTGTTCAGGGTTATTTGATGTCTTAATCATGTGTAAATGAATCCCGAGTCACCAGACCATGCCCTATTATTCTCAGCTTTGCTGTCATGCAACGACTGAATTTTTTAATGTTTTGCCCTAAAGATTAATTCTTGCTAATACAGTAAGTTCCCGACTTACGCGGTTGATTCGATCCGAAGATTTCCGCGTAAGTCGAAAGGGGCTTAAACGCACGTTCGTTTCTAGAGACAATTAAAGCTAAACTATTAATATAGTATATGAAAAGATCAGTGAAAAAGCACAAATTGATCCTGAAATATAAGAGAACATGTAAGCGAAACAAAACTCACATGCTTACAGTGATATACATAAACACTCATCGTAGAAAAAATAGTTGCACCCAGAAGGAAGCAACTGACAGGAATGAAACTTGGTGGGTAGATTTGATATCGTAAGACATGCAAATGACTCAAGTAAGACGCTCGGCCGCGATATATGACGCAAGCAAGGAGGGGGTCGCAGCTCTGTGCCTGACCGGTTACATATATGCCTCGGAGAAAAGTTCGGAAGCAGTTGGAGGAGTTTGAGAGGGGACGCATCGTCGGGCTCCAGGAAGTGGAATGGTCTTATGGCCATATTGCGCGCCATACCTGTCTTGCGGATATCACCATAGCACGTTGTTGGGTGCAGTGGATAGAACAAGGCACGCAGAAGCGACAGGAAGGGTGTGGGAGAGCTAGACGAACAATGGAGAGAGAAGACCGACGGGTTGTCCGACATGCGCGGAGTGAACCAACAACCACGATTGCGGATACTCAGCGAGCAGTGGCGCCCTCCATGCATCGTCCGATTAGTGCCAGCACCATTGGCAGACGTCTGCACGACGTAGGACTACACGCACGCAGACCGTTACGACGACTGCCCTTAATACCATTGCATCGTCAGCAAAGACTGCAATGGTGTCGTGCCAGACTGTCATGGAGCCACTTAGAATGGCAGTGGGTGATCTTCAGTGACGAGTCCCGCTTTTGTCTTGGATGAGACGACCAACGAATCCGTGTGTGGAGGCACCATGGTCAGCGCCAAGATGAACGGTTTGTTGTCGAGCGTCGCACGTCCAGGAGGCCTGGAGTCACGGTGTGGGGTGCAATTGCCTACGATGCCAGATCGCCTTTGGTGTTCATTACAGGCACTTTCACAGCCCAACATTATGTTAATGAGATCTTGAAACCAGTGGCCCTACCTTTTCCAACAGGAAAACGTTCGTCTGCATACTGCTGCTGTTTCGAGAGTTTACCTTTAAGGAACTGACACTCTGTCATGGCCAGCCACATCACCAGACCTATAGCCGATTGAAAATGTGTGGGATGTTATTGGATGCGCTATCCACACTCCACTCGTACTGCACAATCTGCAGGAACTGCATGTGAAGATTCAAGCTGCATGGGATAGCTTATCGCAGGACACCGTTAGGAACCTGTACAACTCTATGGCCGAGACGTCTGGCATGCTGAGTGAGCAAACATGGTGGCCCGACGCCATACTGAGAGACACTATTTATTGGCGTGTAGCTCAATAAATATTGCTCATATCAGTCTCAATTGTTTAATCCTTTATTGTTCTTGGTAATCTTTACCTTCCTCCCGAATAGCATTGCCATCCGACACGTCTTTCTGGGTGCAACTATTTTTTTGATAATGAGTGTATATAGACCGTAGTAGAACATATGTACTTGGTTGTAACAAATGTTCGTAGCGTTAGGCAGTAGGTGGCGTTGAGACGTGGACGCTTTGCACGTGTAGTGGAAGCATGGGACAGATAGTGTAACAGAACCTGAAAGGTCACAGTGCAACAAGCCGCTTGCTGCGAGTTGTATGTGGATTTGTGCAGTTTAAGTGGATTGAAGTGAAATTTGAAAACGGAGGACAATAAGGTGCATTTTCTTTTTTAATGCTCTTTTCTTTTCCAGAAAGGAAAAAACGCTGAACAGAGGACATAAATCATATGTGTCGTTTATGGAGATGGTACCGTAGCTGCAAGTAATGTTCGTAAGTGGTGCGTTCGGTTCAGAAGTGGCAATTTAGATCTGAAAGAAAGACCGGGAACGTTCCCCAAGGCATGCAGTCGTTGTTGATGACCAAATCGTAACGCTCATTGAAAATAATCCACGTCAAACGACAGGAGACATCGCTGATATACTCAACATATCTCATATGAGGGTTGCAAGGCATTTGCAGACACTCGTATACGTGAATCGCTACGATGTTTGACTGTCACACGCTTTGACGGACAAAAATTAAAATGATTGCATTTCCATATGTGATTCTCTGCTCAAACGCAATGCCAACTACCCATTATTAAACGGACGACCACGGGCGATGAAAAATGGATCGTGTACAAAAATATGGTGCAAAAACGGTCCTGGGGAAAACGAAACAAGCCACCGTTAACCACTCCAAAACCAGTCTGCATCCGATGAAGATGAGGCTGTATATCTGGTTGGATTGGAAGGGCGTCGTACGTTATGAGTTCCTGCCGCCCAACCAGACAGTGAATTCCAACATGTGCTGTTCCCAATTCGACCGATTGCGAGAAGCTATCGATTCAAAGCGTCAGGAATTGGCCAATCGAAAGGGTGTCGTCTTCCACATGGACAACGCCCGATTACACGTCTCTTTGCGGAGCCGGCAGAAATTGGTGCAGCTTGGCTGGGATGTTCTACCTCAACCGCCATATTCCCAGGATCTCGCACCTTCAGATTACCGCCTATTCCGGTCCCTACATAATTCCCTTAAGGTGGACGTCTAATGATAGTTTTCGTTATGATATTTTGCTTCTTTTTAGTTTAATAATATTTTGCTTCCCATACTTCCAATGGGCAAACTTTTGTACACATTTTCTTCACAATTAATGCATTCCCAAGGATGAAAATTTGAACATCGATTAAAGTAACTTCATATTATGATTTAATATTTTCTAAAACATAACCATAATTATATTAAAAATCAATAACTTTTCTTTTGGTGGTGTTGAGAGCAGAAAAAAGATGGCGCGACCTGTTCATTGATGACGTCAGTAGACAAACAAATGTTGGATTGCTTAATTATGGTTATGTTTTAGAAAATATTAAGTATTCCAAGTTATAATACGAAGTTATTTTAATCGATGTTCAAATTTTCATCCTTGGGAACGTATTAATTGTGGAGAAACTGTGTACAGAAGTTTGCCCATTGGAAGTATAGGAAGCAAAATCACTAAACGTCCATCTTAATGAGAAAAACTTCAATTCCCTGGAATCCTGTGAAAACCACCTGGAACAATTAATCGCACAGCAAGATGCCAAGTTATGGGGGGATGGAATCCTGCAGCTGCTCACAAATGGCGACAGGTTGTTGAACAAAATGGCACATGCGGTTCAATACATCAATGTACAGGTATGTCAACACTGTCTTTCAATTTCACCTAACCTACGATACAAACTTCTGTTACAACCCAATATTTGTACATAACACTCTTACAAACTATATATTAATATGCACCCGATTCCACAGTTGTCGAGGACATTTTAAAATACTTGTCTAAGAACATCTGCGCAATCGCCTTTGTTTTCTCGTCATAAATTCCTTTGGTTTGTGGCAAGCAAGGGCATCATGCACTGCTCTAAACACTTTCGTCAACCTTTTGGGATCTGGCCTTAAAACCAGACCGTCCTTCGTCGATCATTATGAAGCATTCTGACATCCGCTTAGCTTCAAATCGTTTGGGTGATTCAGCTCATTTTTCTTCTTCTGAAACTTCGTGTTCGTTTCTTGCTCTTCTTGTGCTGAGACTATGAATTGAAACCATTTTCATGCCGTTTAATAATCTCTCTACTTTTGTTGCCATAGTTACAATCCGAGTCGTATTTCCATGTTTTTTTTACATGTTTGTTGACGACACGCGGCTACTATCCAAGTGGACAGCCAATACACAACTCTGGAAAAATGAAAAACGTAAATGTGTGCTGATGCATGCCGTCGAAAAGCGATCCTAAATGGCCAGTGTTTTCAACTCCAGCGGTCAGCCCCTCAAGCTTTTTCCACACTTCTGAGATCCCTAGAGCCATCTGGTAGTCGTAGTTGTAAGTTGAAGATACCCTACAAGATGCAACTTCGCAACTCCGAAACCAGTAACTCGAAACCGCGTAATCGGCGACTTACTGTATCCAAAAGATCAGATCATTATTTTCCGGCTTGAATAGCCGTCAACATGTCTCATCCACGCAATGAACTCCTTGGAAACCCGAAAAATGAGGATGCATTTTTGATTAAAGGGCGTTTTGAAGAAGAACATCTTTACATTTTATGTCAGCTAAGTCCGAGTACAGACAGATGACATGTAATCCTCTGGAAGCCAATACCTCAGCCCGAAGTCATGTGAGTTCGCTTATCATCTGACCCAGAGATGCTCCTCTCTTTTCAATTTCGACTATCGTACTTTTCTTCCCTAACGGTATGCCAAGAACCATGTTGTGCCATGTATTCTGATAGTGTGCGCCATGTGAAACATCGTGTGCGTGTGTTCCGTATACAGTATATCTAAATTACTTTCTTTTTGAGTTTCTCTTCTTATGTAAATTTAGTTACTTCTCGTTATATTTTAACTGAAAGACACATTACTTTCCCGAAGAACTTTTACAATTTGGCAACACCGACCGTGAGGCAGAGCAGCATATAATGTCAACATTGAATGCAGCGGAGTGGAGTGGAAAGTTGGCGAAAGAGTTTATAATGAAGTAAATTTCTCCGTCATTTTTGTCCACGCCGGGGCTCGAAACCCGGGCCCCATCATTCCGGAATAAGTCGCTCTACAAATTGAGCTACGCGGACGTTCGTTATCGCTGCTATCTTCCTTTATGTCGGGTGCGTCCTGCTGGGCAGGTACGTTGTTCCGTATATTCATATCTCAATCACAAAACTCACTCTGTTCCTTCTTCGCCTGTCACAAAACCCTAAGTGTCATCAACAGCCTGCTGCTTTTCTCAGCTGCATCCGTCACTGATCACGTGACCAGTTCTCATATCCGCTACTACAAATACTTTAATAGAGTTTTACGTAAACAATAACAAACTAGGGCGAATGAATCTTTTCTCACGCCTCTGTGAGACCAGTGGCAACGGAGAAAAGTTCTCTTGTCAACAGCTGCGAAGCTTGACTTCCAACAAAACATTGTCGACAGAAACGCCAGCAAAGTAATTAAAATTACTTCTCAAGCGACGCGACGGCTTTGTTTCTCAATTTAAAACAAAAAGGAATTATCACATTTGTAACATTACCCCCTTGTTACGAAAGGTTTCAAAAGGTAAAGTACAGGAAAAGCTTTAAATCTCTGTTTTCCGCTGAGTTCTTTCTCCAAAATTTGCTGTCGCTCCCGAAATACGCATCTGGGCAAAGTGTACGACTCTCGGCGACTTAATCAGATACTTTATTCGGTGAACCAAATGGTTTATTTTCTTTTACAACTTCGTAAGGACGTTCCCAAGGTATTTGTAGCTTAGGAGACAATCCCTTCCTCCACTGTGGGCTGTGTAGCCATAGTAGCTTGCCTTCGATGAAAGCGTTACCGTTGGCGCGCGTACCATCAGGTGTTTTCATGTGCTCCCTCGCAGTCTTCACATTTTATCTAGAAAACTGATACACTTTCTGCAGATTTTCACACAACTCGTGAAAGTACGTTGTCACTTCGCTAGCGGGGCTCTCCTGTTCGCCGAATGTCAGATCACACGGAAGTCTCAGCTCTCTTCTACTAGAGATATTCCCTGTGGCTTTAAGCTCTACCGAACTATATGCAAGCAAAAACAATATCAACGTATCATTGTATCTCAGAATCAGAGAGATTCTGAGATACAAACATAAATAAATGCTGAGCTATCGTTCGATTTAATATTTCACACACATTCCGTCAGAGTTTGGGTTCATGACGCAAGTGTGCTTCTCCCTTATACTCAAAAGGATACACATTTCTTAAAAAAATTTAGATTCAAATTTGAGACCTTGGTCCGAATGTGATGCCAATAGGGTGGCAAATCAGCTGACTTAACTCTCAATGAGAATTTCTGCTGTAGGTTTAGTTTCCTGACCTTTCATTGGAAAAACTTTAGGCCATTTGGTGAAATTGTTAATCATCACCAGGAGGTATCGGTTATCGTTCTGGGTTCTGGGGAAAGGGCCCAAAACATCAAAAGTAATTAATTTCATAGGTGCTCCCATATTGTAGGATTGTAGCCGACTATGGCATCGCGTCGTCGGACATTTCCGGGAGGTGCATAGATCGCAACTGCGGCACCAGCGCTCTACTTCTGTTCGGTGACCCAACCATAGAAACACTGTCGTAGCTTCGGCCAAATCTTTCTAAGGTCTTTCAGTGGGACTATTATGGATTTGAGAGAAAACTTCTTCTCTTTTTGACTGAAGCAGAATTAATTGCAGATGAGTGTCATTTCTCTCTGTTATCCTCGACTTCTCTATGAAGTGCTCCATTCTGAAAGATTAACGAGTCCCATTGTGCCCAATAATTCTTAGCGGCAGGACTGTTGGCAGTAATGACGGAACAATCAGGACACTGTGAAGAATTTTCTTCCTATATCATAATAGGGCAAATGCCGTCGTCGTAGATTATTTCAGAGTCCGTGTCCGCGACTTACTTTCTCAGGCTTTTCTCTGAAATAATGTTTTAACTCACTCGGTGTTTAAATCTAATTCGCTAACATTACGAATTTTTATAAAAGAAGTTTGCCTAGTTTCACGTGGCTCCGAAGGTATCACTTAAGAACACAATTCGTGAGGAAAATAAAACGGGAAATACTATTCCTGAAAACATGGAAATGTACTATTTAGTTCTCCTTAAAGTTTGTCAATTATTGTGAAGTATATATTGACTTGAAAAATATGATTCGATTTAACGCTACTCAGATGATTACCGTCTGCGCACGATTAAAATAAGAGTAAAATCTTATAAAACTTTTAACGGATCTAGATAAAACCTTACATAATACCTTTCGGATCGTAAAATACGAACCATCATCAGATGTTACAAGTACTGGCAATACACAATATATATATACAATAGGACAGAGCCACCCAATCCGCCCCTTGGTATCGGCCAGAACAAGTCCAACTAGGCCTTTAGAAAGTGCCATAGCTAAATACTTAAAACCATTAACAGCGGCCTCAAGATATTCAGTGTCCGGTACTCAACAGGTAATCGACAGAATCAAATCTGTTAATAACATGAACCTACATTGCATATTAGTATCATTGGACGTCTCTTCTCTCTTTCCCAGTGTTCCGGTGGAGTTGGTTCATGATATTATAAGAGACAAGCTAACCTCCATTGAGATAGCGTCCGATTCAGAGGTTAATGCTGTAATGGAAGCTCTTAAGCTAATGTACAGGAGGACCTATTTCAAGTTCAATCAGGTTCTTTACAGACAAACATGAGGGGTTCCAATGGAATCACCCCTGTTCCCAATTTTGGCAGAAGTTATTATGCAGAATTTAGAAGAAAAGGTCCTAAGAGAATCTGATTACAGACCATTACTATACACGAGGTACACAGACGATGTGCTAATGCTTTGGTCCCATTCAAGGGAGGACCTCGACGTATTCGTTTCTCAAATGTCCAGTCAATTTGAGTCAATTGATTGTGCAGTTTAAATTGAGGACAACAACTCTTCAGCTTTTTAGATTTATGGTTGGTCCGTAATCCTCGTTCTAATCAAGTGATTTATTCAGTATTCAGGAAACTGGACTCGTGTACGTCAATTATTCCATATTCCTCGGCAGATCCCTGGTGTCAAAAAACATCGGCCATCACCTATCTTTTGAGACGCGCTTCTACCCACTCGGCAACCCAGCTCCTACGCCGTCGAGAAATCGGCAAGACAGTTGGTATTGCTGAGGATACAATCATCTGCACAGATAGTGTATGGACTGCTTGGTAGACTACAGAGGAATAACGTATCTATATTACTACCAGTCAATAAGCGAACAAAGAAATTTGTAGGATCAGTCATGTATGATCCTAGAATAACGTTTGCCCTAAAATGGATCTGTAAAAGACATCTCATCAATTCTGGGGAAAGAACTATTAATTTGCTCTCTTCCATCAAGAGCGATCGTGATTCAGTGGACTTATCACATAAGTATGGAGTATACATGATACCTTTGGAGCCTGTGCTGCCCACGGAAACAGAAAAAGTATACATAGGATCTACTTTTTGGACTTTCAGGACTAGGTTGTCTGAACATATGTTTGACATAAAAATGAAAGAAATTCGACCGCGATGTCACGTTTAGTCAAACAGGGCTCCGACGTTCCAGTTTGGGATCATGTTTCTGTACTGAACGTTCCAATGTTCAGATCACACCTCAGGTTCACAGAAAGCATTTTCATTCATTCTTTCGGGGATAGGGCGTGTAACGATAACACACCGGAACTCATACCGCTTCCTTGGAAATCGGCACATCCCTATTCTACCAACCATTGTTCCCGGAGGAATTTCCATACAAACAACTCTTTGACGCCAACAACTACAACATCCAATCAAATTTCGGATTATATTGACTCCTCCCAGAGAACACGCCAATTATGTTGAGGGCTGTTTCTGTTGTGTATATATATATTTTGTGTATTGCCAGTACTTGTAACATCTGATGATGAATCGTATTTTACGATACGAAAGGTCTTATGTAAGGTTTTATCTAGATTCATTAAAGGTTTTTTAGGTTTTTACTCTTATTTTAATCGAGCATAGACGGTAGTCATTTGAGTAGTATTGATTGAATGGCACGAATAGTTTTTTAGACATGATTCGATTTCTTTCCTGTTGCTTAAATTTTCCTGACTTTAGAACGTTTGTTCTATTTCTACTTACCAAAGCTTTAGATTTTCATGTAAAATGAAGCATACGGGATTGTCCCTTTAAGAGATAACTGTCCACAGTTATACAATGCTGACCACCCAAAATGCAACACCAAGAAGGAAGCATCCGATTGGCCTGAAATTGGCAGCATGCGTCGCCCGCGAGAGGACATGCAAACGATTAGCTTTGCAGGGCATATGCAAATCATGTGCTCCCGACACGCCACAGAGAAGCACTATAAGAAGAGTGCACAGAAGGCGGGGTGTAAGTAATGGAAGTGTGTTGTGCTGCCGGACTTGTGCGTGGGAAGCTTCCTGAAGCCTCGTCGCAGAATACGGCAGTCATTCCAACGCGTTTCGGAGTTCGTTAGAGGACGAATAGTGGCTTATCGCGACAGCGGTTTATCGTAACGAGACATCGGCGCCCGTGTGGGACGACATCCAGCCACAGTGAGGCGAGTATGGATTCTGTGGGTGCAGGAGGGACGGACGGACCGACGTGAGCGATTGCTGCAGCCGCTGCACACCACCAAACGAGAGGACCGGCATGTCGTGCGGCGGGCATTGATGGCTCGCACCGCCACAACACGAACGTTAGCGCAGGAATTAGGGTGTGTTGCACAACAACCTGTGTCCGCCCGTACCGTTCGACGTCGTCTGCAGGAGTGGGGACTCGTCGCACGGCGCCCATTGCTCCGATTACCATTGACGTTACACCACCGGCGAGTGCGGCTGCAGTGGGCCGTTGAACGCCGCACCTGGACTACGGAATGGCACGACATTGTCTTCTCCGACGAATCCCGCTTCTGCCTGCAACACCACGATGGTCGGACCTGCGTGTGGCGGCACCACGGCGAAGACTGTGTAGCGCCTGCATTATGCATCGCCATACCGGTCCGTCGCTTGGCGTTATGGTTTGGGGCGCAATTGAATATGACTCCCGCAACCCTTTGGTACACATCGTCGGTACACTCAACAGCCACCGCTAGGTCTCCGACGTTTTGGAGCCTGTAGTCCTCCCTTACCTGCAGGACCTGCCAGCGGCCACGTTTCAACAGGACAATGCGAGCCCGACCGTGGCACGCATCGTGCAACAATTATTCACGGCCCACCAGGTGTCACTTCTGCCGTGGCCCGCCTGTTCTCCCGATATGTCGCCCATCGAGCACGTCTGGTCGCTTATCGGCAACCGAATGGCCCGGCAAGCACCACCTGCGGCCACGCCTGATGAACTGTGGCAACGTGTGGAAGAAGCCTGGACCGACATACCCCAAGCCCACATCCAAAACCTTTTTCGTTCGATGCCGCGGCGTGTGGCGGTCGTTATTTCCAGCCATGGGAGCCTCACGAACTATTGATGTCTGCGTGTTCCGCAAGTCGCACGGGCCTGTAAGCTCAATCGTTTCATCTTTGTATCTGTTGTTATGTGTCCAGTAAATCTGGCTTCGTGTCCTTCTTGGTGTTGCATTTTGGGTGGCCAGCAGGGTAATTTTAAAAACATTAGACGAAAGCGAGACTCTCATGAAAAACATTCTGTGATCTTAGAGAGAAATTATAGAGATTCAACACTACACTGGTGTGCAAAACTTAAGGAAGAGACAGGTTCTAACCTGTAGCTTCGCACAGGAGTGGCCTGGATAAGTGAAATTCAAACCCAAATGACTCTGCTAATTACCAAAATGATAACGGAACGACATCGACACAACTGCAGATACTAAAGGGTATAGTGAAACTTTATTCAATATTGGCTACATACGCTGGGTGCCATGATACAGATCCTCAGTAGGAGATATGATTACCTTTAACGTCGATGCATGATTTGCACCGTCTGTCCATACTTCGTACTAGGTCGTTGACGAGTTCTTGCGGTAACATCACCCATTTTCTCGTCAGCACCTCCTTCAGCTGTTGGACAGTTACCGGTGTGTGTTGACGTGCAGCAAAGCGTCCACCCAGAGCGTTCTACACGTGTTCTATGAAATTTAGTTCGGAAAAACGTCCTGGCCAATTAATTCGCTCAGTGTCTGCACTTTCCAACAACTCATCAATAGCCTCCGTCCAATGGGGTGTAGCCAATCGTACATTAACACGAACTGCGGACCAATGGCACATCGGAACAGACGAACATGGGGAAGGATTATCTCATTACAGCAGCGTGCACCGCTTTCAGTACCCCCTTTTAGTATCTTTAGCTTCGTATGACCATCGATCGGAATGCCTCCCCCAACACGAGAACAGAGCGGCAGCCGAATCTATCCCTTTGATTGATGTTTCTGAGGCGATACAGAGTGCTTACTTTACGTCAGATTAGTTGACGTTAGAATTACTAGAGAGAATAAATATACTCTCATTAGTATAGAGTGCCGTATTCCACTGTTCTGCTGTCCAATCCTTATGTTCTCTGCACCACTGTAAACGATGTCTCCGGTGAACAATTGTTAATGGAACGTAGCGTACTGGTAATCGGGCAAACAATCCATATTTGGGTAGTCGCCTGGCGAGTGTAAACCGCGATATTGTGCGTCCTGTGCTCATGATCAGTTGAATTTCAAGGTTACTTGCTGCCTGTTATCGATCCCTCTTGTACTGTAAGAGCAGTTATCGGTCCTCACTTTTTGGGTGGTTTTAAATAGACGACGACTACTGGCCTTTCGCACAGCTGTTACTATAATCCCGAAGACCGACCACTCACGCTATACGATGTTATGGGCAAGACGGAACTCTTGGGCCACACTCATCACAGTTATCCCCTCCTCGAGCCTTCGAATTATTCTACCACGAGCAAAGTCATCACGATGTTCTCGACGGGCCATTTCTCCGTCTCTAGCACACAGAAAACGCAATCGAACGTCTGTAACACTTATGCACACAGTCCGGTGGCTTCTGATCAACTGATCCTATTGACTAGCGTCTCGCGACAGCAATATTATCCACATGTATCGAGTTATCTCATTGGCAGAAATAAAACCGGCACCCACCAATTGGCGACCGGCACTGAAACAGCGCTTGTAGTTTGCATACGTCGTCGAAGTCGTGACACAGGTTGTTTACATCTTAGTTAACATTAGTTTCTTCATTGGCTGCTGTCGGCACAAATCGAACAATTTAACCTGTTTGCAGTATACATCCAAATATAAAAATGGCTATTCTTCCACAAACGGGCGCATTCCTCACAGCTAAGACAGCGGAACGCTAGAACAGCTCCGCGAGCAATCTACTGTTTTCGATCTGGCAATGCATCTGTTGTTGTTTACATTCGAATGCAAACATTATGGGTGGTTATCTTTGCATTCTGTTCTTATTTTTCATTCATCATGATGACTAACGTTGTGTTTTTTTTTGTACTAAATGAAAACTATAACTGAAATGTTGAAAAAGAACTAAAAAAAATGAACGATCTTATCGCTATATACGTTGGGAGACTGATAAAAAATTATACTTTCGTATTTACAGTAAGTATTTTAATTCGTACTGAGAAATATATAGCAAAAGACAATTAAAGAAGAAAAGCAGCGATATTTATTGCTATTCGTAATTCCTTATTATTTCAAGGGTGGGTAGCCGCCCCGGTGGCACAGTGGTCTAAGGCGCTGGCCTCTGATCATTCGTCCGTAAGGGGTCCGGGTTCGAATACCGGTCAGGCATGGATGTTGTGTTTGTCTTACGGCACTGGCTCTCTCCCTTCCCTGGAACCAGTGACCCTAAATTAGGGACGGGCGACTGCTTATAGCCCATTGAGTTGCTCACGGTAGTCGTTAAACCTCCAATAAAAAAAAGGGGGTGGGTGGCGAACCATATCTTTCACACCATGATATGCATGTTTTTCTATCTCGTACGACATCGTTAACGAGACTATACAAATTCCATTGAGGCACTATAAAATACAACAGACCAATTCAACGACAACTTCATGGAATTTTAATACTATCGAAGGGTAATATGGACGGACAACTTAATATTTACTGAGCGTTGCCAGATCGAAAACAGTAGATTGCTCGAGGAGCTGTTCTAGCGTTCCGCTGTAAACAACAAGTGCCGTTTCAGTGCCGGTCGCCAATTGGTGGGTGCCGGTTTTATTGCTGCCAATGAGATAACTTGATACATGTCGATATCGCTGTCGCGAGACGCTAGTATCCTAATTGGACTGCGTGAGCGCATTTTGTTCCCACAACACGCAAACCACACGTCATGCTCCATTATTACGCACGTGCTCTTGGTTCTGTTACCAGGCATGGTCCTGACCTATTTGTGTTTGGTTGCTGCTGCCATTTACGGTGTCATTTTACTTTTTCCACTGAAATGAGCACTTAATTGACAAAAGTCACCGGACACCCCTTCAAAAGCAAATGAATGGATCCGCTGCGTTATTAAGATGCGTGGTACAGCTGCAAACGGTATAAAAACAAGCCTGCAGCTGACCGCGATCATATCGCACTGTGGGTTGTCCATAAGAAAATCCGAGAGGCGTTTAAACATACCCAAGTCAACTGTTTTGGATGTACTGAATAAGTGGAAGATACATGGTGTGCCTGAAGCAGCAAAACGTACCGGCAGACCAAAGGACATCAGTGATAGAGGACGTCGAAGCCTCAGGAGAGTCGTTACAGCTAATCGACGGAGTACTGCACAAGACCACAGTGTACAAGTGAGTAAAAATGCTGGAATCTTGGTATGTACACGTATCATTTGCAGAGAACTTCATTCCATGGGTTACTGTGGTCGGGCGGCTGCTCATAAGCCTTTCATCTCCACTCGGAATGCTAGTCGTCGTTTAGCATGGTGTAAAGAACATTTGTTGTGGACCGTAGATCAATGGAAACGGGTCCTATGGACTAATGAATCCAGATACATGACCCATTAGTCTAATGACCGTGTGTGGGCATGGCGGCAGCTGGGGGAACGCTAATTACCAAAGTGTGCTGTTCCTGCGGTCAAGTTTGGAGCTGGTAGTGTACTAGTGTGGTGGTGTTTTTCGTGGTATGGTCCCGGCACATTGGTTATCGGGGATAAACCTGCTAAACAGCGCATCTACCTCGATATTCTGGACAATTATGCTTTACAAACTCTGTGCCAATACTATAGAACCAAGTCTTGTTGGTACCAGCAGGATAATGCACCGAGCCATAAAGCAAGGACTGTAACGGCATGGTTTGACGATAATTTCTTATCGTGTGTGGACGTGGATTGACGATAATTCTGTATCAGCACTGAGCCCTGATATTAATCTCATAGAGCACCTATGGGATGAATTAGAGAGTACCGTATAAGAAGTTTGGAACCAAGGCCTGCTACTAAGCAACAGTTAGCGGCAGCATTATGTACTGAATGGAAGCGCATACCTATCACTGTGTTCCAAGACCTTCTAAAAAGCATGTCTCGAAGGGTCAGTGCATGCATGTAGTAAGGTCAAAGGTGGACCGACACCGTACTAATGTATGTCAATAAATGCTATGCTATGTTTCTCTTCTAGGGGTCCGGTGACTTTTGTCAATATAGTGCATATATATTTGTGACTACAGAGCTTGTGGTGTTGAGATAGAAGGAAAAAAACAACGTTTACCTAAAGTAAAAGGTTTATGATACATCGACTATAGTTTCGCAGAGCGTTTGGCTCGGCATCATCAGGACGAATCGAGCGTAAACATTCAAATCATTGCGACATCATCAGAGTTCTGACTCACGGTTTTTCGTGAGTTGTTTCCACTCGCTTGAAAGAATTGGAATCGACGTCATGTCGTTGTCAAGCCATGAAGAGTTCCGATATATGTGGAAAGCTTCTAATACATTAAGCTTGACAGTAGAATCAGGTTTATTAATAAGCATAGCGTTTCCAAACAAAAATTGATGGTTATTTTCGTGACAATGTTGGGCTATAGACGACTTCTTCAGTTCACAGTTCCCTACGTAAGCCCTGTGCCCCTTCACATGGAAACGTAAAGCCCTGCAGGTTTGTCCTATATATGGAAGTCCACATTCACAACGTTTATTAACCTTTATAAACCTTTTATTATAGTAAACGTTTGTATTTTCATTCTTTTTCCCACTTCGTCCTAAGGTTTCGCACACCAGTGTAGTTATGTTTTAAACCGTGTTATTATATTGCTCTTAGAAATGTCATCCTCTCATGAGCCACGACTCATGTAAATTTCTTTTTTGTTGTTCTAGGTTTTCAGAAATGAGAGATAGGTCTGTTGTTCCTCGTTTGGTTCTCGAGCGAGCAGAGAAATCTCCTTGCGATGGGCAAACCATAAAACCAAAATCACGTCGTCTAACTTACAGACAACCTCTAGATTTACTTGACCACTGTTACGGCGTTGTTATTCAAGGTCCTCGCTGCTGGGAAAAACTTCGACCGGCGTTGACTTCCAGGGAGCATTGTGCCACAATTTCCGTTGACCGGGACGTTTATCTGATGGCCTTGCAAGCCGATGTTGTGGAGCAGCGTCCCCATGGAAACGTTCTATACGTCACAGTGATGAAGGAAGAGACTGGTATTGAAGTGCATCGACAGGAAGTCGTTTGGGCTGACACGTACGAAAGGAAAACTGCAAATGGCGACGAAGAGTCCTGGCTCCTCTGCGACACACGGTTTCCAGTGCCTGTCCGGCTTACGGCAGGAACATTATATTCCTTATACCTGATCACCGTAGGCAAGCCAGGTGAAAGCTTTCCCTGGCAAGCGGTCGGGCAAAAAGAATTTCACGTTGACGGTCGAGGACTTCATCTTAATATTCATTCTGCTTCATTGGTGTCTTTGAGAAAGCTTTACCTTCTCAGTCTAGACATGGCCTGGCATTAATTTTTCATCTTGAACCACTCCTTTTAGTAAAATATCCTTCTAGTAACAAGAGCAATGATTCTTCAAATGACAAGAGCAATGATTCTGTAAATGGACGATCTCGAATTTCTCGTTCTGAAATGAACATTTCTTCAAGGTGAGCAGAAGGAGAGCAGTCAAGTACTTTTGTATCAAATCAAATTCATATTTCTCATCTAGTGCTGTTAACACTAAGAGATTACGATGAAAAGGAGGAGATATTTAGAGTTTCTTTTCTTTTGTAATAGAAAATGGGATCTTAACCTTCCAATCATTCTTAAGTACTACAAGTAACACCTTAGGGAATACAGACACTTGACGTGGACCAGGAACACCAAACAGAAGTAATCGCTCTCTCCACGTTTATAAGTGAGTCACAGAAAACTTCTCATTGGCCGCCACAAATAATCGAACCCAGGGTCTTCCAGTTACGCGCCAGTTATGATAATTTTTCCGTGACTCTCTTAAAAACGTGGAGAGAGCGATTACTTCTGTTTGGTGTAACACCTTAGTTTTGGTAAAGGGAAGAATATTCCGTAGCTTCGGTGGTACCGTACGTTCTGCTTTTCTGGTAGTTGTTAGATAAAAAAAATCACTTTTTCAGTCCAGGTATGCCTTGGAACTAATTTTTCATCCTACTCATAACAGTAAGGATTCCTCTTAGTGAAACGCAAATGCTCAGAGCAGTCTTCAGCAGAACATGAATGGTAATTCTTTACCCTCAACTATTAATCTTTTTAAAAAAAATTACGAGGAAGACAGTCCAATGTCATTACAGAAAACAGAGTTCAGTTTTGCCATCCTCAAATATTCATTTCTTCAAGACGAAGAGAGTAGTCCAATACCTTTGCAGAAAACCAAACTCATGTTTCTCATCCATCAACGCTGTCAACATCAAGAGTTCTGGATGCAAAGGAGGCGGTGAATGGAGTGGTTCTAAACAAAATTAAATTACAAATTTCTGTCCTTAAAACTTACATTCTCCTTTTGTTGAAGAGATGAACGACTGATAGATTCTACAGAAAACCGAACTCAACGTTCATGTTCTTAGATACTGCCGATAATAACTGTATCTGCTCTAACTGAAGAGATCATTGTAGGAATTGCTTTTTTCTTCTTATTTTAGGTAAAGTTGTTTTGACGTGTATAGTCCGTTAATTATTTCCTGGCAGCTTGGAATATTGGTATTGACACGTTTTAGGTAAGTTTCGCATTATAAAATAGAAATGTGTCATTTTACAGAAGACGGAAGGTCTTTGTTTGGCTAAGGAAACGACAGGTTTTTTTCTTAAAATGCGAACCTCCCCTAAAAATAGTCAATTTCATTCTTCCCAAATGCCAGGAAATAATGAACAGACTATAACATAAAATATTTTCTCACGCCAGTGAACCAGACGTGATCAGAAAAATGCTTCAGCGTGGAACAAAATTCTGATTTTTTCCTTTCGAGGACTTTTAGTAGTAACATCTTGACAAAATTAGTAGGAAAATTCCAACAATGCTTCTGCATAAAAATGAATTTCGATTTCTAATTCTGGTTATTAATAACAGAATGGCTGTTAAATTTTATACCATGAGATTGTAACTAATGACAGAAGTACAAGGTAATGAGAAAATATGTAGCAGTATTCTTCTTCACAAGTACGAATCATGATTCCGGGTATACAAATATGCAGACTGACAATGATTTGAAAGTAGTACCACAATATCAAGGCTGGCGGCATAAAGATTGATGTACATTCCACTGATGTGGCATTTTAGAGAACAAGACATACTTTCTGTGTTATAAATAAATTATATTTTGTGTTGAGGGTGCCTTTACCAAATTAATTTTTCAAATCAAACTCATGCTCTGGTCGTACAGGTGATCGCATCTACTTTTAAATATAAATAAGAAACACAGATGAATTACTGTTGTGATAATATCGTTTAATGGAAAACCTACTTTTTCTGACTGAGATCTTTCCCCAAATTATTTTTGATGCAACTGTATAAAATAAAAAGTTTTTGAAATTCTACCTAAATGGTAATCAGTATACACGCGTCGTATAAAGAGCTGAAAGTTTAGATACTGAAATTGAATCTCTTTTCTTCCCTAATGTTTTCCGAGTTTCCATTTGGTACTGAGAGAAACTGCAGTGGTCAGACTGATAAGTTTTCGCAAAACACAAATTTGTTCATTACTATTTATTCAGCAAAATGTTGCAATATAGATGGCTATCACGATGTTTAATTTTTAGTAGTTTTGTTACAAAATGATGAATTGGTACTTTGATTTAGAATGTTTGTTTTGTTTTGTACGTGAAAGAAGAAGAGTATTAAAGACATTTGAACATGCTTCCATTATTTAGTAAAAACCTTATACTGAACATTTACAAAAAAATGATGTTATATTTTATCTTTACGGAGCAAGTATTCGCCTATATTTATGTACAACATCCTGGTTCGTATGAAAAAGTTTATTTCACGTCGAATTTTTGATTGTTTTTTGATAGTTGAAGTTTTCTAATCTCTGACACAGCAATTTACTGACCTGGTGGACGAGTGGTGTGAAGTGTTGGATTTCAGTAATTCGTTCGAGATGGGTCCTGCTGGTTCGAATCCCGAGTGATGCATGGACATACTAAAATGTCATCGAAATCGAACCATGCTTACGCAAGTTATGATGCATAAGGGCAATGGAGTGCATCCCGCTCCTATGCCCTGACCTTTGACCCCATTTCGACCATCTTCAATAAGGTTGGTCCCCAGGTGGTCCCCTACCACATACTAAAATTTCATTGAAATCGAACCATATTTACCCAAGTTATGACCCATAAGGGCAATAGAGTGGATCCCGCTCCTATGTCGTGACGTTTGACCCGATTTCATCTATTTTCAATAGGGTTCGTCCCCAGGTGGTCCCCTACCACATACTAAAAGTTCATCGAAATCGAACCATTTTTACGCCAGTTATCGTGCGGACAGACGGACAAAGCTGGAGCCATTTTTACGCCAGTTATCGTGCGGACAGACGGACAAAGCTGGAGCATATACGTTTCTTCAACCTACGGTTAGAAAGCGTGAACAAAAACAGCAATGTAAGTAAAGCAAAGACCGTTACCTTAATACGATATAATACATTGTATTTTTTATCCGTTAATAGGCGTAAAATTACACAAGTTTCGCAAGCTTTCACTGCCAACGGGAAGCTTCTTCAGGCTTCTGAATCTAAACACTAAACAGAAACAGGTGAAGAATAAATGCAAATGTAAAAATTTTTAAAATCACTTTTACCATGAGACTTGTATTACGCCGGGAGCTCATTTATTGTCCAGCGAGCTCTTAATGTCTAACACCTAGTGCCAGATAGGTGAAATTTTAGTAGTTATGTCTGTGTTACACACGTCACTGCCTGTTGTAATCTTGATTGATTCTCGGATGGCTGTTTACTTAGGACCTCTATAGGGGGCAAGTCTTCTTATATCCTTCCAGATCATTGGGCATCCTTAAAATTCACGTCTCGTGCTAACGCGGTAGTTAGGTTTCTTATATAAAAAACTTCATCACGTTTTTTATATCCCGTTTGTGCTCTGCCTCTCTGAGGTGTAAAGACCTCTTTGTCATTCCGATATACCAACTTGTGGATGCTTCCGGGTATATTAATGGAATGCCGTATACTCCGGCTTGGGTGGATAATGGTTGCCTGTCACGATCACTACACTGGCGCCCAAAAACCTAAGGACGAGCTACATTTTTACATGTACTATAAGAAAAACAATACAGGACTGCAGCCAAATGGGGAAATAATTTTATTGCCAACATACAAAACACATGAAGAAGCACAAAAGTTGTTTACAAATTACGCACAAACTACATTGTAATCAGTATTTACGCAAAAGTTACAAATTTCCGAAGGTCATAATTGGAGAATTGACATACAGTGTTTACCGATAACCAGGCGGAGAGACATTTCAGTATGGAAAATGCCCACTCCGCTCTGCGATGCAGCTCTCACGATGTCGTGGCACGCTGAGCACAAAGTGATTCAGGAGTTCCTGGGGCAAATTAGTCCACTTCTCCCTCAGAGAACAAATGAAGCCCTGCTTGTTTTTCTAGAGGATGCCTTTGAGCACTGTGAAAACACAGGTTTGTCCACACTGATCATCGTACCGGGTCCTCTCACTCCGAAATAAATCGCTCTACCAACTGAGCTCCCAGACATGGGCTCTCATTGCTATCTGCCTTTATCTCATGTGCGTCCTGCGACGCAGGCACGTCACATCCCCCCCAAAGAGGGCCAGGACCATGTGTCGCTGTAGGCAGTCATCCGCTGAAGAACGTGCATTTGAGAAATTCCAGACAATTTGGTGTGTGGAACGTAACATCACATTGATTTATTTTTTTCGAAGCACTGAAGAAGGGATTCTCATTTTTCCTGTCTCGCGGTGTGGAAATAACATCACATCATTGCGAGAAACTTAACAGCCGGGTCATCCTGGAAGTTCGGGCGCCAATGTGAAAACACAGGTTTGTCCGCGACGGGCATCGAACCCATGTCCCCCTCACTCCGGAGTAAGTCGCTCTCCCAACTGAGCTACGCGGACATGTGCTCTCAGTGCTATCTGCCTTTATCTCATGTGCGTCCTGCGGGGCAGGAATGTCACAGCACCAATGTGTCTACCTATGGTATCCCAGACGTGTTCGATGGGGTTGAGGTCTGGGAAGCGTTCAGCCAGTCGATGCGATGAATATCCTCGGTCTCCAGAAGTGTTTGCATTGCTCACGTACGATAAGGTGGCGCGTTGTGATCTATGAACAGAAAGTCTTCTCTTACAGCATCACGGAATAATCAAACATGAAGTATAAGAACTTCAAGGAAAGCAAACTGAATTTGCCTGTACCACTTACTGGTCATCCATGAAACACTTCTCAGAAAACTTGAAACTATCAATCGTTCTGGAGCTGGAATCGAACCCCGCATCTCCTGCTTACCGGTCGATAACCATTACACCAACCAGGACAGTAAAGTTCCAAGCAACTGAGACATAGGAATCTGAAAGCGCTCAGATTTTCGCTAGTCGAAGCCTCCATGCTTTCTCATAGCGCTTTGATATAATTCCCATCCGGACGGATGTAGGTCGAGGTCACCAGTAACACAGATAAATCAATAAAGGAAGAATTATTCTTCATAATACATGGAAAATTCGCAGAATATTCAAGCAAAGCAAAGTGAATTTGCTTGTACCCCTTACTGATCATCCATGTAACACTTCTCAGAAAACTTGAAACTATCAATCGTCCTGGAGCGGGAATAGAATCTCTCATCTCCCGATTACCGGTAGAGATCGAAACATTTTTACTAAAGAACTTCTTTTATAGTCCCATTTTCCAGCACCTGTAGCTTGGCGCTTTCACTAATCATGATGCCACCCCACACCATGACCTCGGAACCGCCGTATCTCTCCCTTTCGTGCAAATTCTCACGCAGTCCGCTTTCAGGCCAGATTAACTGACGTCTAGAATACGAGGACAGACGGAAACGAATCTCATCTATGAAGAGTACGTTGGTCCATTGATAGCGTGCCCAATTTCTGTGGATACGACAACACTGAAAACGTGCGCTACGTTGAGCTCTGGATAGAAGAACGCAAACTACAGGTCTTCGGGCGTATAGCCTTATATGTAGCACACGTCTTGCCATAGATTATCGGGATGTCCGCGTTTCTGTGGTAGAATGGAAGCGACTCTCAAGCTGACCAGCCGTGGTGAGGCAATTACGTTTTGCTGTTACAACAAAAAATCTGTCTTCATGCGTCGTAGTAGAGCGAAGGTGACCTCCTACCATTCGTCTGGAACACATTCCATTGGTTTGAAACGCTACACAGAGCCTGGATATAACACTATGCGCGATACCAAACTCCATGGCAACATCACTCACTCGGCGGCCTTCTTCCAGCTTCCCTATAATTCTTCCCAGCGTAAAATTGTTTAGATGATGTTTTTGAGACATAACGTAAATTACACGTTCGTACCTTTATGTCTTGACGTCCAGATTTTTCTTCAAGCTCATTGCCTACCGTGACGTTTTCTCTTTTATTTACGCTTTCCAACCGTAGGTTAAGGAAGCGTATATGCTCCAGCTTTGCCCGTCTGTCTGTCTGTCTGTCTGTCTGTCTGTCCGTCCGCACGATAACTCGCGTAAAAATGGTTCTATTTCGATGAAATTATGGTACGGAGACGAACTTTATTGAAAATGGAAGAAATGGGGTCAAAGTTCAGGACATAGGAGCGGGATCCATGTCATTGGCCTTATGCGTCATAACTTACGTAAAAATGCTTCGATTGCGACAAAACTTTTTAAAGTTTTGTCGCAATCGAAACTATACTGAACTGGTTCTGTTAAATATAATCGAAAGGGGTCAAAGGTCAGGACACAGGAGCGAGATTTATTCCACAGCCATTATCCTCATAACTTGACTAAAATGCTTCTATTGCAACAAAACTTCGGTATGTTGTTCCGGAGGTATACTGAACCGGTTCTGTGGAATGTCATAGAAATGGGGTCAGAGGTCACGACACAGGAGCGAGATTTATTGCACATCCATTATCCTCATAACTTGACTAAAAATGCTTCCATTGCGAGAAAACATTAGTACGTTGTTCCGGAGGTATACCGAACCGGTTCTGTTTAATATCATCGAAATGGGGACACAGGTCAGGAAACAGGAGCGAGATTTATTCCACAGCCATTATCCTTATAACTTGAGTAATGATTTCTGGTATGTTGGAAAGGGTATCATAATCAATGCATTGCATGATTTTACTAACTTGTTCCGTTAAGTGATACCACGCGATCTCTGTGCTCACGATTTTACATTTTGCATGTACATAGACTTTCTACTGAACGTACCCAGTTATGCAAATCGCCACAAGCTGTTGCGTTTGATTTTGTGGTTGTAATCTTTCGAAACAGTGTTCATTCTTAGGTTCTGGACAGCAGTGTACTGAGGCATCGACAGAGGACTGAGGGAAGTGATCTTTTGAAAAGAAATGATTAAACGAAACCTTTTGAAGCCATTTTAAAGTGATTTTATGCTATAGACGGTTTTGATCCAATTATAGCGTTACATACACTGTGTTTCCGAAAGTATTTGGACACCTATCTATAGTTTCTTTATTTCAAAGACTACAGTCTTGTGACGATTATATATACACTAGTGTGCAAAACTTAAGCAACAACGTCGTTTGACAGCATACAGTCATGACAGGGGAGACAAGGGCGATTTGCGGGTTGTACAAGGGAACAACAACTCATGGCAAAGGTGATGCATATGCAAATAGCAGGAGTTCTACGTCAGAGGTGACGTGAGGGCACGTAAACTGTGTGGAGGCAACGCGCGCAGTGCCAGCCTACTACAAAAGACGGCGGACAGAGGCATTTCCAGACATTCGCTGCAAGTGAAAGTGAGATCGATCGTGCAATATGGCTAGGAGAAACCATCAGGATGCCTTTACACGTGGTAGAATGATCGGCAAGCTGGAGGAGGGGCGTACCGTGATGAGTGTTGCCCAAGAGTTTGGAATCGATAAAAGTGTAGTGTCACGAGCTCGGAAAACCTACCGAACGACAGGTACAGCTGTACGAAAGGTAGGTGGTGGTCGCCCCAGGAAAACAACGGCGAGTGACGACCGATATCTCGTCGTGCAAGCGAAAAGAGACCGGAACCAGACAGCTGGCAGCATGGCGCAGCGGTTGCGTACAGCAACCGGACGACAGGTATCCCGGTTTACTGTGGCCAGACGCCTTCATAAGGGTGGGCTATATGCCCGCCGGCCGGAACGCTGCACACCATTTACGGCAGCCCATCGGCGGCATCGTTTACAGTGGTGTCGCGAACATGCACACTGGACACCTGATCAATGGAGTCACATCCTCTTTACCGATGAGAGTTGTTTCAGTCGGACAAACGATTTTCAGCGCCAGTTGATCTGGCGAGAGGTAGGGACACGCTTTCATCCCACGAACATCAGGGAACGAGACCGTTGGGGTGGTCCTGGCGTACTTGTGTGGGGTGGCATTATGCTGAACGGTCGGACGGAGCTCCACATTTTCGACACAGGTTCCGTAACCGGAGCGCGTTACTGTGATGAGATCATCCGCCCCCACGTGCGTTTGTTCCGAGGTGCCATTGGTCCAGACTTTGTTTTTATGGACGACAACGCTCGCCCACACAGGTCCCAAGCAGTTGAGGACCTGTTAGATTCTGAAGATATTCGCAGAATGGAGTGGCCAGCGTGCTCCCCTGATTTAAATCCCATCGAACATGTGTGGGATGTTTTAGGGAGACGCCTGGCGGCACGATCGTTTCCCCGGAGAACACCAGACAACTGACACAGATGCTCACCGAGGAGTGGGAACTGTTACCTCAAGAACTGTTGGATCATCTGGTGTTGAGTGTGGCCAGACGGTGCCACGCAACCATTGCACTTCGGGGAGGTCATATCCCGTACTAAGGGACTCTGGATTGTTGTTCTCCCTCATGGACTGTCGGTTAGGTGTACGAATGCCATGCTGTCAATAAACCATTTTCTGCTGCCTGCCTTCGTGTGTGCGTTCTATTCATTTGTTTGCTACGCTGCTTTCGTCATCCTTTAGGTACTGCATTGTGCCTCTGTAGTGTGAATTTCATGTCTCACAGGTGAGTTTTCGCGGAATTACGCCAAAATCAGTAAAGTTGCTTAAGTTTTGCACACTAGTGTAGATTAAGATAATACAACGTAGTTGTCACAAATGTTTATTTTTCAAGCCGACCATGGTTTCGCTGTGTATTGACCTAGCTTCATCAGGACGTCCTGATGAAGCTAGGTCAATACCCAGCTAAACCATGGTAGGCTTAAAAATATAAACATTTGTGACAACTACGTTGTATTATCTTAATCTATACCTATCTATAGTTTCAACAAAAACTTTTATTTCAAAATTTTAGCTCATAAAAAGGGCCACCTCTATCTATAATTACAGTACATACCCTTCTAGGTATGCTTTCTTCTAAATTCTGTAAGTCTCGACGGAAATACATTCCCCCACTATTCCTACAGTCTACTGCCATTAAAGCTGATTCGCAGGAAGTTCGCTATGAATGAGATTTGATACTGCATTCCAATGCATTCTAAAAGTGCTTTACTGGGTTGAGTTTCGGATCTGGAGCTGGCCAGTCCAATATTTTAAGGTGTTTCTTCACAAACTACTCTTGTACACATCGTTCAGAGTAGCATGAAGCATAGTCGTGATGAAGCAAACAACGGTCCACATCGTAGTAGTGTCACAGTGTACAGATCTCGGAATTGTCCTGAATATCGATGTACAAGTTGGATTTCATGGTTCTAAGTAAAACAACAACCAATGGATAAAGTTCCAACGAGCTACAATGGTTCCAAACCATTGCAGATCCGTCAACAAACTTGACAGTTGGAATGATGCAAAAATGAGGGAGCCGTTCTTCTGTCAATCGTCAGATCTAAACATGCATGTTGGAGTGAAGCAGTGTACATATAGCGTGATTTATCGCTCTACAGATCCGCCTTCCAGCATTCGTTCTACTGTCTAGGAACAGCTGGTAAGCTAGTAGTCCAAAGGTCGTTGAATATTTACAGAAAGGATGTTATGGAAGCGTAGAGAATACAAGGTTTTACAAACAGCTCTAACACTGAAGGATATTCCTGCATCATTTTCAAGCTCGGAAGAGAGGTCTTCTACGGAGGATGTTCATGATTCTCGGGTTATTCTCAGCATCGTTCTTTTCGTATCTTTCCAGAGGGTTTTTCTGCTGTAGTAGAACCTTCGGCCCCTCTTCTTCAAATTGCATCAGCTACAGAAGATTTCTATATATTGGGATGACAAGAAAAAAATTGCATTTCTGCATTGTATTCTTTTGTGCCGCTAACCTGCAGTGATATGCTTCCGATGTTGCAAATCGTATAAAAGCAGCTCGTTGCGAGGGTAATTGATTCATGTATGACACAAGTGTATCGAAACGTGCACTTAACGTTCACCGCATTGCATAAAACAGCCATGAAGTTTGAAATGTTGACTTTTATGTGCCATTACTAGGAGCAAGGGTTTCAAGCAGATGAAACAATAAAACGAAGCAAACAGTTGAAACCGAAAAGAGTTTGCAGAGAACGCAAAACTGGTTCAAGAAGTTTGCAGACAACGCAACACTGGTTAAAGATGTTTGCAGACAACGCAAAACTGGTTCAAGATGTTTGCTGCTGGCAACATCAGGTTGGAGAGTTCTCCGTGGTTGATTTGGATACCCTGCTCACTGCTGTTGAAGCAAATCAGACAACCAGCACCAAAAATTATTGGTTGAACTGGAAGTTTACAAATCCACTATGTTGTCCACCCGCACAAGCTCAGAAAGATTTAGTGACGATGGTGCGAGGTGCCGCGTAAGTTAACGCGACTCAACGACGAGTCGAGGTTCGCAAAGAAGTGCCCAAAAATCCACGTGACACTCGGTTCATCAAGCGGATAGTTTCTAGGGATGAGAAGTAGATCTACATGCACAACACGGACACCTTCAATCAGTAGTAGAACCACCTGTCTCCAAACTCGGGCATTTCTATAAAAAAGGTCATGCTGGGTGTCTGGTAGAATTACGAGAATTTTATCCACCTTGATCTCATTCCGGGTGGTCATTCAATCAACACCGAACTGTATTCTGAGCAGCTGCATAGGATGTAGGACAAACTTAAGTAACTGTAATCTACATACTTTAGTCAAGAAGAAGCGGACGTTCCTTCAGCAGGACAATGCCAAGCCTCATAGCGCCATTAGGACCCAGGCGAAGCATAGGACCTAGCTTGACGGAATCTAGGTGATACCAAACACAGCATACGGCCTTTACCTCGTCCCTTCTGACTATCACCTATTTTGAGCGATGACGCGTTTTCTCTACGTTAGGCACTTCCCTAATTCTGACGAAGTGGAACGCGAGTGTTAAGAGTTCTTTACCTCTAAGTCAAAGACATGGTACAGTGCTATGATGGAACACTTTGAAGAAAGATGGGTAAAAACTTTTGAACATGGTGGTGAGGCAGCATGGAATGATCTTCAGCAGTGCGACATCCAGGACCTCTGACATTCGATGCCATGCCATGAACGATCCGTTATCATTTGTTTTACCCATCTATTTATTCCGGATCACTCTTATACGTCAGTACTTCTGATCACTTACGTCTTGTATCCTAAATAATGTACCCCATAAATCTCACTTCATTATCTCATCAACTCCTTCTGGATGTTGCATTTTCAACAGACAGCAGTGTAATTCGAAGAACTGACAAAAAGAAACACGGAATACAATGCAAATATGGCATCAAAGACTTTCTTTAGCTGTCAATGCTCTTAGTGATAGTTAAAAGCTCTTCCACAGAAGTATACCGAACATTTATAAAATGTGTGACGTACACCTCCGTTTAACCTCCATTTTGAGTTTCTTTTCTCTAACGAAAATTTAGTTACTCCACGTTAAACGTTTCCTCAATCAATGACATATTACTTCCCCGAAGAGTTTTTACAGCGTAGCAACACCGAGAGTGAGTTTGAGCTAGATAAAAATGCCAGTATTGAATAGAACGACATAGAGAGTTGAGCGGAGCAGATGGTGCGTAATATCTGACGTGAAGTTGTCGAGATTTATGTGCGTAAGAGAGGTACGAGATCTATGTACGAGAATTGTTGGTAGAACGAATGTAAGAGTTGTATCATATTAAGATTGTTGTCTGGAGTGAAGCCACCGTGTATACGTTCTGATAAGAGATTATCTTCGTGTCCTGAAGTACAAGTGATTACCGAATAAAATAGTGAATAGTGAGCTAACTTAAGTTTGTAGTATTTTGATGTTTAAATGGATGTGAAGAATTCTGTTTATTGTTAATATTACACATAAACCCTAACATACTGCAATCTAAACACTCTTTATAGTGAAAAGTTCCGTAAAGTTCAGTCGTCTTCCGGATAGCCCACACAATCGTATCAGAAAAATATGACCACCTATGTAATAATGGGAATATCCATCCTTGGTCCAGATGACAGCTGCAAGATGGCGTAGTATAGACGCAATGAGGCTCTGGAAGGTTGCTAGAGACACACGTGCTCGTTCGGCCTGCAACAGAGCACGGAGATCCCGGAGATGAAGTGGTTCTGGGTCGGCACGTCGAAGCTGTCAATCCAAATAGTCCCCCAAGGGCTCTATCAGATTGAGGTCGGGCGATTTCGCCGGCCAAGTGTGAACGGAGACATCGCTGTCGTGTTTCTGGAACCAGTCACGCACCCCGTTAGCGGCGTGGCACGGAACATTGTCCTGTTGAGAGACACCATCACCACCAGGGTAAACGTCCAACATGAAGGTATGCATGTGGTCAGCGAGGATGGAAAGGTAACCATTGGCGTTCAAGGACCCATCCAGTGGTACCAGTGGTCCCAGGTCATAACAAGGAAGCATCCTCCAGACATGCAGACCGCCATCGCCGGACTGTACGTGACCCACAAGCATGTCTGGGTGTTGTCTCTCGTGTGTCTGACGCCGTATCCACCACCGCTTGACCCTTCTGGGGAGTAGAAACCTCGATTCGTTGGAGAAGGCAACCTTTTCCACTCTTCCACTGTCCAATGACGGTAGTCGCATGCAAACTGAAGGCGTCGTTGCCGATGGACCTGGGTTAACATGGGCGCCTTGACGCAGCGTCGACAATTGCTGCACTGTTGCACGTCGATTGCACTTCAGCAGTCGACGGAGTCCACATTCTCCCCTGGGGTCGGTGGCCTATGGGGTTCCGCAGTTATGACGTCGGAAGGTACTCGGTGTGTCAGCGGTCCATTCTTGGTACACCCTTACTACAGCACCTCGCGAACAGCCCACGAAGTCTTCTGTTTCTGAGATGTTTCCACCCTTGGCGCGGTAGTCGATGATCATTCCTTTTTGAACGTCCGTCAAATCACCACCTCTACCAATTGTGCTCACGTTATTCACTATGGCTCATCTGTCCAGGCCGGCCATTCATATCTCCGTGTGGTCGACCTTATCACGTGCACTCTGTGACGCGCCTGAGGGTTTCACTGTTATTCCAGGGGTGGTCATATCATTCTGATACGACCGTGTATATGCGATGCAGAACTAACTAAGCAGTGAATAACATTTACTTTCAGTAAAGTCAAAGTCTACTTACTAGGTCAATTAATATTTATTGGTCTTTGTTAGGTTCTCAAGTCAGCACAACATCACAGAATATAATTTACTTCGTACTTAATCATCTAGTACTTCGACATCTAAATACAACAGATTCACATAACAAGAATGCTCGCCAAGTCATACTAACTCAACAACAATTTGAGACTTCAGTATCAACGAAGTACAACATCAACATAAGCGATTCAACCATGCTCGAATAATACGAATAATATCTCTCCTAACAAATTTCTACACACACGTCATTCACTTTTGATTTAGCGTCAATTTGCCAAACCAACATTCAGCGAGGAAGAAAATGTTGCGTTAAGAATAGAAGCTGCTTTAAGGGAATGAGCCAATATTTACATAAGAGAACAGGAACCAAAACGGAAAGTTAAATAAGAGTATACGTTAGAAGCTGACTTGCTGATTCTTCAGATTCTTCAGACCTGAACGTTTGTTTAATTTATGACAAAGTGTGATTTGCGTGCAACGAAGTTTACTTCGAACATTAGCCAAGACACAAAATTAAGTACGCGAACTTAAGTTACGGATATTTAAACTGAAGTGCCAAAGGTCATGGTATACGTACCTAGTATCGTGTAGGACCTCTTCTAACCCGACGAAATGCAGCAACTCGACGTGGCATCGATTCAACAAGTGGTCAGGAGACTTCTGGAGAAATGTTGAGCTATGCCGTCTTAACAGTCGTCCACAATTCCCTGGTATTTGTAGGTGCTGGATCTTGGGTGCGAATGGACCTTTCCATCACGTCCCATAAGTGCTCTATTGGGTTCATATCAGGTGAACGTGGTGGCCACACCATCCGTCGGAACTGTCCAAAACACTCATCGAATCAAATTTAGACAATTTCAGTCCGATGACATGGTGCATTGTCCGCCTGAAAACCCCATCGTTGTTGGGGTACTTGAAGTCCAAGAAGGACTGTAAATGGTTACTCAGCATAGCAACAAAGCGATTATCTGTTAATGACGTGTTTACGAGGACCAAGGGACCCAAACCGTGCCACGTAAAGACACCCCACACATGTATGGAACCACCACCAGCTTGTACAGTGACTTGTTGACAGCTTGGGTCCATGGACGCAAGGAGTCTGCGCCACACACGAACCATACGATCAGCTCGTAACAACTGGCAGCGTGACTCCTCGGACCACGCCACATGTTGCCAGTCTTCCAGGGTCCAATTACCGTGTTCACGAATCCAGGTGAGGCGCTGTGTCTGATGTCGTGGTGTTAACCGGCACTCTGGTAGGTCTTTTGCTCCCATACCTCACGGACGCTAAATTACGCTGCACCAACCTGATGGATATGTCTCTGGTATTTCCTGCATTGCACGTGGATGTTATTTGATCCAATGTTGCTTTTCTGTTAGCATGGAAAATCCTGGTCAGACGCCGTTGGTCAGGGTCATTGATCACCCGTGATCGGCCACTGTGCTGTCGACGGTGGGTGATGATACCTTCCATGAGGAATTCTCGGTACACACGTGACATCGTGGGTCGAGGAATGTTGAATGCTCGCACTACTTCGGATATTACATGTCTCATCCGTCTGGCTCCCAGTACCATGTCTCGTTTAAACCTTTAACGACCATGACCCTAAACTTTTGTATCACTCTAAACATCATAACACCCAAAGCTGTCTGTTGGTTTGCTTCTTTGTTTAGTAACAATAATAGTGACTGAATGTGACCTCTGATGATCCCTCATAGGTCGTGCAAATTCAAAGAAGCGGTAAAGATAGGAAATCTGACTCACTCTACAGAGGCGTTTCGGGCGGCTGTGGTCATTTGCATGTACGGGCGTTTTGGGCGTTATGGCCGTTAAAATGTTAAACTCAGATAATTCACATCGGTTTGCCATAATCCTACTGGCTGTTGTTCCATAATCCTACTGGCCTCGCAATTGGTAAAAAATCGCGGCGTACGTCGAATCCTTTGTACGATGGCAGCGCCAGTTAAATATTTGCATACCACCATCACATGACTTTTGGCATTTCGGTGTAAATCTTAAAATACAGAAATTATTTGATTCCGAATTGGAACCGAATAGATTTAATACAATTATTCTTAACTTTTGCTGTTAAATTCATTCACAGTAAAACGGTTAGAACTGATGTCGATTTATTCTCAGATTTATAGATTCCTAATTTAATTGCATCTATCTAAGGATCTCATCAGTCGCATTTATCTAGGGGAACGCTCACATCTGTGGGCAAATTAATTTAAAAGCTAACGCATTCAAAAGATGTTCTGGAACAGCGATGTTAAAATATTCAGCGTACGGAAATACTTTTCATTTTTTTATTTCTCCAAAATGATTTTTGTTTTTGAGCTTTTGGATAGTTACATGATCTCAAAACAATTTCACCAGAATTGAATTACTCTGAAGAATAGGGAAAACCGAATCCTTCCAAATTTATTTCGAAAAGCTCTTAACATTTCTGCGATAATGAACATTTCTGGGCAAATGTGTTTCAGAGAAATGTAATGCATCGGAAAAAGACGCTCTAGAATACCAAATCGTAGCTCTGACGTGGAGAAGAGTTTCCGAAGCTGACACGGTATGACGAAAGACAATGAATTTTCCCTCTTTCGGTTTCTGACCTTCTTCTTCCTTTCAATACCATAATAGACTCATGGAAACCATCGATTCTCCTCGAATCCTTCTTATCGTGGTGGATCAAATTTCAGACTTCATCAAGGAGTATACATGAGCCGAGACTATTTCAAGGGCCTTTCGGGGATGCCTTACAAGTGCCTTTTGTGGGATGGAATTTCTAAAGGGGAGAAGATGGGGGAAAAAGAGAGGTTTAAGTTGGAGATGTGCAGTCGCAGATGAAACCCTTCACATATTCTAAGCTAATGAAGTGAGTCCGTCGACGCCTCGCTTTCCCGCACGACTCTAAGTGTCACTTGGAATGAAAATTTCCCTTAGGTAATTACGGGTTTCGGTTGCCTCAGTCTTTTCTTCGGTTGAATTTGATTTTCCGTAGAACTTAATTTAGGATTTTAATTAATTTTACGTAACTGAAAGCTCTCCCTACAAATTACGGAGCACGAAATCCGGTAATTTTGTAGCACTGCTGAAACTAAATAGCTGCTATGTGTATACATATATATACATATACTGTATGTATGTGTGTGTGTGTGTTCTTAAAATGTTTCTATTACAACGTCAAGAGATAGATAGATAGATAGAGAGAGAGAGAGAGAGAGAGAGAGAGAGAGGGAGAGAGTTTTCTGCAGCACTGGGGACCATGTCACCATTTTCTAGCGCTAAGAAATCTAACTAACCGAAATTAATAGTTAAAGGTTCGTTATAACTGCTCATGCGTGTGGGTATCATAATCGAGAACTAAGAGAAGAAATTTATCCCTAGTTTGCTTAGGTTACCAACTCTTTTCACTGCTCATAGAACCAGCTGTTTTTGTTCTTCGGTAGGATAGAACCTGAACCGAAGAACAAAAGCAACTGTTTCTCTTTCCGGCTAGAGAGAGAGAGAGAGAGAAAGCCAAATTAGTAGAAGGCATCGAGTTTATATTAGATGGAGTCACCACTCTTGTCCACGCAGCACTGGCCGCCATAAGTCATCGCCAGTGCTGCCCGTGACGTCATATCCAGGCAAAAGGCTGCTCTGAAACTACAGAAACTAATGGAACAAAAGCTGCGCGGCGTATTGACAAATAAATGATGGATTTAATAATATTTATCAATTATACAAGCTTACTGTTTTACCAACTGTATAATGTAGTTTGTTTTTGTCTGTATGTGACGTCACTCCAAAGATTAGTTGTGACCTATTGCGACAGAGCCAGTGGTATCTCAACCTAATGTAAGCTCGATGGTAGAAGTATAAAATTATCAGGAATTCGAGCGCCGGTTTAGAGTATTTAGTAGATTTTTTCGAGTATTTTAGTAGATTTTCTTATTAATCTTGGGATACATTGCCAATTTATAATTGGTCAAGGGTATGACGGCGCTTCAGCTATGAGTGGTCGATTTAATGGTGCACAACAACATATTGCACAAAAATATAATTTGTCTGCATGCATGTACTGTGCATGACACAGACTCAACTTGCCATATCTGATGCCTGTAAATTCCCAGCTACGAGTATTAGAAATTGTATGGGGTCAATTGGTAGTACAGGATGGTTCACTCGGGACTGAACATTTATTATGGGGAATATACGATGAGCGTGAAAACCGAACGGAGCGGTTCTTCATTCCTTAACGAAGCAGTCGACATGCATTACCTGTGAATAAAATGTCTCTCCGGCAGCTGAGTGGGTGATTCACTCGAGACGGAACATTTATTATGCGGAATATATGAGATGGAGATTATACGATGAGCGCGAAACCCGAACGGAGCGGTTCTTTATTCGCTGACGGCGGAGCAGTCAACACGCATTACCTGTGGATAAATTGTCTCCCCGGAAGCTGGGTGGCGTCGCATTTACCCACCATCTGTCTAGTAGTGGTGGGAGAATAACCTGTCTCCACAGACAGTTTAAACGAGGAGGTCGAATGAAGACGGTGTACTCAATTAAAGAGGGTGTGTTCATTGTGCGTCAGTACTGGGTAACCGGTTCCTTCAAACAATGTCAGAAGCAGTTTCTGAAGAAATTTGGTGGGCGTAAACCACCCACTAGAACCACCATTTCGAAATTGACGAAGAAGCTGGGAAGATTGGTGGATCCGCATACGGGCGGACGACCCCAGATGGCGGAGGTTAATTTCAACAGGACGGTGCAACGTGCCACACCTCCAATAAGAGCATGGTAAAAATTCGCAACTTTCTCCAGGACAGGATTATCTCCAAAGACCTGCGGCCACCTAGGTCTCCCGACCTGACACCTCTAGATTTCTTTCCCTGCGTCTTTTAAAAAGCAAGGTTTCTGCCAACAAGCCAAAGTCGATTGAGGAACGGAAAGGCAACATCACACGTGAAATTTCTGCCATCGACGTCGCTACGTTACATCGCGCATTCGCCAATATGGAGCGTCCGGTGAATATATGTGCCTGCACTCTGGCGGTGGGAACTTCAAGTATCTTAATTGAGACATTCCTATTTGTCATGGATCAAAGTACGTTTTACATTAATTTCATTCAGATGTGCCTTTGCTATCGTGAGTTAATAAAAAAAACTAAGTGTTCATTAACGAATGAATCACCCTGTATATAAAACTGTTTTAATATTCCGAAAAGACAAGCAATTCTAAAACTTTAATTTGAAAAATTGACGCCTGAAGCATCTGCAGTTCGATTAAAACAGTTGTATGCAACGAGATGGGTTGAACGGCATGAGTCAGGTTTCGTTTTCCTTGAACTTCAGAATGCCATGATTGATTCGTTAGAAAATAGTACTTCTTGATGTGACAAAACAACTTCCTCAGCCTACGTTCAGTTATTGTCCGCTATTAGGAGTAGAGAATGTCAAGTATCTCTTCGAAGCATTTTAACGGTTTTAGCTATAACTCTTCCTCCAAGTCGGATACTACAAACCAAAATTTGAATCTACACCGATAAGTCATTCCATTAGGACCACCCTCAACCTAGAGAAATGAGGGCGACTGGAGACCGAACGGTGGAGCAGGTGAAGTTTACAGAGCAGTATATATACAACCCGAGAACCGGCTTTCGGTTAGTAGAGTGTTCGGAGTCAGAATAGGAAAAGCTGCCGATTTATCGGAATTTGGTAAAGGGCACATTGTGATGGCAAGGCACCTCGGAACGCGTATCTCGGAAACGGCTCGGTTGTGGGTTGCTCACGTGCCGCCGCAGAGAGTACGTATCAAAAGTGGTGCACAGATGGCCAAACGACGAACCGTCGTCCAGCAGTGTGTCGTCCGCAGCTCGTTGATGCCTGAGGGGAGCGGAGATTGTAGCGCATTGTTCACAGCGACCGCAGGGGCCACAGTGCGACAAATAACTAGGAACTACAACAGTGGTGATGAGGGCAATGTGTCACAGCACACAGTTCATTGCATCCTTCTGCGCATGGGCCTACGCAGTTGAAGACCCAGCTGGGTCCACATGCTCACTCCACGTCACCGCCAACAATGCATGAAATGAGTCCAAGATGATTGAGATTGGGCCGTGGATGATTGGAAGAAAGTGGGCTGGTCTGAAGAACCAAGTTTCCTGGTATATCACGTAGACGGTCGAGCACGGATACACCGATCACCAACGGAGGCATTGGCATTTGAATGCATTGTTGGGCGGAAACAGGCCTGCGGCGGCAGTGTTATATTGTGGACGATGTTTTCTCGGGACACTTTAGACCCCATTTTCCCAATAGCACAATCTCTTACAGGAGTCAGGTGTCTGTACATCGTTGCGGATCAAGTTCATCCATGGTAACTGGTAACTGTGTTTCCTGCTGGTGATGGCCATTACCAACAGATAATGCGCCATGCCACACCTCCAGAATCGTCAAGGGGTGGTTTGAGGAACATGCTGGTGACTTTCTGTTAATACCCTGGCTTCCAAATTCACCTGACATGAACTCAATCTCACATTTGTGGTTTGACTTGGAAAAGTGAGTTCGCGCTAAATCACCTCCATCCCGAAATGTTCGGGAACTAGAGGACCTGCTGTTGACATTATGGTACCAGATACTCCAGGATACCTACCGCCACCTCATCGAATTGATGCCTTTCCGAGTGGCAGCTGTTTTGCTGGCTAAACTGGGTTCTAGAGTTTATTAGGTAAGTGGTCATAATGTAATAGCTCATCGATGTAGTTGCAGCTCTTGAGTTGACAATTCATGCCAATAATAACCTCATCGAAGTCAGAAAGGATGTAGTAACAGCGTTTTGGAACTATTTTCAACGATGTCACTGAAATACGTGAAGAATCTGCGGCAGAAGTACGTATTCTACGTAGAACTGGAGGCAAATCTGTCGTTTTAACAGTGGCGGCTGGTGACTACGTGCTGCAGAGCTGCTGCACGCTAAAAGTTTTTGAATTGCGATTCGTATTGTTTTAAAACGAAACGCGTGGCAAATAATTTTAGCGGAAAGTACATGCATTAATCAATGATTTTCTGCCAGCACAAAATCTTATTTTTAACCGGGCCATAGCCAAAGGAAAGCTCTTATTCGTTTATCGGCTTAAAAACACTGTATTAAGAACTGAAATCGAGGTGCCCGGTCTTTCGTACTACTTGTCGATAAGCCCGCCAGTACAGTGTGGTTGTCCCCGCTGCTTACGTCACAACTACCCTTGAGTGTTCTCCAGCAGTCCACAACAACTTGCAGCGTGCTGAACTTCTCTGAGCATGCTCCAATCTCCTTCTCCTATTAGCACTGAGGGCTGAGCAAAGTTATACACAGAATTCCTACAAGATGCGGTACTTGACCAAAACAGAAAGAAAGCTTACCTTATTGCTAACGTGCTCTCAAGAAACTTGCGCGATCAATCAGTTAAATTCTTTTTGCGTGCTTCTATTTTTTGTTCTTTCTAGTGAAATTTTTGTAACCTTTTAATTTCTTGAATGGCAACTGCAATTAATCCCGAAGATCCTTTCTTGAAGGGATCATTTTCTTTAAGAATTTTAGAGGAGAATATTGAAGTAAAATCCTTAGGTTCCTAAGAAAAATGAAAATATATCCTAAGTAAAGTCCTCTGGATTCATGTTTCTAGGGGAGAGCCTAAAAATGAAGCTTGATCCATGTGCAATGCATACTTTTTTGCATTTCGTAAACCTTTTACAGTACAATACGTAGAGTAATTTAGTTAATTCATGTGTAATTAATTCATATTTAAGCTCTGTGAGGTATGCTCTAATTTAACTTTCCTTTTTAGTTTCTTTCTCTATGTAAATTTGAGTTCATTCTGTATCTTCTCTCTCGCAAGAGTATGATTGGCAACACTTTGAGGTAACAACACGTGACCTGTGGACGTGTCAAATGAGAACAGAACGATATACACAATATTAACAAAAGTCACCGGACACCTAGAAGAGAAACACAACATAGCATTTATTGACATACATTAGTACGGTGTCGGTCCACCTTTGGCCTTAATGCATGCACTGACCCTTCGAGAGATGCTTCCGACAAGGGTTTGGAACACAGCGATAGGTATGCGCTTACATTCAGTACGTAATGCTGCCGCTAACTGTTGCTTAGTAGTAGGCCTTGGTTTTAAACTTCTTATGTGGCGCTCTAATTCATCCCATAGGAGCTCTATGGGATTAAGATCAGGGCTCTGTGCTAGTCAGTCCACACACGATGCGGAATTATCGTCCAACCACGCCGTAACAGTCCTTGCTCTATAGCTCGGTGCATTATCCTGATGGTACCAACAAAGGTCGGTTCCATAGTATTGCCACAGAGTTGGTAGGGTATAATTGACCAGAATATCGAGGTAGACGTGCTGGTTAACAGGTTTCTCGACGATAACCAATGGTTCGGGACCATATCACGAAAAACACCCTCACACGAGTAAACTGCCAGCTTCAAACGTGACCGTAAGAACAATAAACTGCGGTAAATGCTGCCGCCATACCCGCAGTGTATTGTTCCCCCTGCTGCCGCCATACCCACACACGTCCATCAGACAGAAGGATCGTGTATCGGGATTCATCAGTTCATAGGATTCGTTTCCATTGATCTACGGTCCACGATAAATGTTCTTTAGACCATGCTAAACGACGAGTAGCATTCCGAATGGAAATGAAAGACTTATGAGCAGCCGCACGACCACGGTAACCCATGGAATGAAGTTCTCTGCGAATGGCACGTGTATATAGCAAGTTTCCAGCATTATTACTCACCTGTACACTGAGGTCTTGTGCATTACTCCGTCGATTAGCTGTAACGACTCTCCTGAGGGTTTAACGTTCTCTATCACTGATTTTCTTTGGTCTGTCGTACGCTTTGCTGCTTCAGGCACGCCATGTGTCTTTCACTTATTCAGTACAACCAAAAGAGTTGACTTGGGTATGTTTAAACGCTTCTCGGTTTCTCTCATGGACAACGCATTAATATAACATCCAACAATCTTTCCTTTCTCAAAATCAGCTCTCTCCCGCCGCGACACTTTAACCCAACTTCACGCTGTTATATGATCGCAGTCAGCTGCAGGCTTGTTTTTATACCATTTGCAGCTGTACCGCTCATCTTAACAACGCAGCGGATTCGTTCATTTGATTTTGAAGGGGTATCCGGTGACTTTTGTCAATATAGTGTATAATGTTTGAGAAGCAATATTATGTGGAGATGGTGGAAGTTTTCATACCAATTGTGGAAGAGACGTTTGTTAAATTGAAGTTTGAGTTATTTGAAGGCTGCGTGTTCTGCTTTAGTGTTGGTGTTGCTCTCTTAACCAAGTGTTATTATTATTATTAACTCACGTTCGTTTAATTATACCTTGTTGAAGTGCCAAAGAATTAGTGTCACTATAAAGACGAACAGTAAGAGATATTTTCTGAAGTTCCTTGAATGACTCCTGTTTCACTGAAGGGGAAGTTTTTTTATGTAGTGTTCAGTCAGTTCTATCTACACGAACATTACAACTCTTTAGAAGTGCATTGAACATCACCAATAATAAGATTACAAGGTTGACTGTACATTGAACAAAGACACCGCAAAAATATTTCCCATTAAAATATGGAAATAAATAAAAACATATTTTTCAAAAAACTTGAGGAAATAAATGATTTTTTTAAGATGATCCACAGCTGAAATGTTCTCTCGGTAACTGAGGTCGTCCGAGATTAATAAATCCGTATACACTAAGTGGCCACTTTATTATGACCATCCCCTCAGTACTTCGTTGGGCCACCTTTTGCCCTTAATACTGCGTCGATTCTTCGTGGCATGGACTCCACGAGATGTTGATAGGTGGTTTGTGGAATCTGAGACCATGCTTGATGAATAGCACTTTCCAGGAGTGTGAGATTGTAGGGTTGTGGATCCAGCTGTCTGATGGCTCGTTCAAATTCATCCCACAAATTCTCAATGGGGTTGAGATCTGGAGATTGTGGGGGCCACCTAAAGAAAGTAAACTCACCGGCATGTTCCTGAAACCAATCCTATACAATACGAGCACTATGGCAGGACGCATTATCTTGTTGAAAGTAGCCATTGCCATTGCGATAAACCACCCACATGACAGGATGCACTTGGTCCGCAACGCTGTTTAGATATGATGTGCCAGTCAGACGTTGATCAACACGAATTAAAGAGCCCAAAGCATGCCAGGAAAACATTCTCCAAACCATAACGTTACCTCTACCAGCTTGAAGGGCTGTAGCAATGCATTTGGGGTCCATGCTTTCGTGCTGTTTCCGCCAAAGTCTCACTCGGCCATCGGCATGGTGCAACTGAAAACGTGATTCATCGGACCACATAATTTGTTTCCAATTATCGACTGTCCAATCCTTGTGCTCCTGTGCGAACTGGAGACGTACGTTTTCTCTTGTTAACTGCAGACAACAATGGTGTTCGAACAGGCCTTCGGCTGCCATATCCCATCCGACGCAGTGTATGGCGAACAGCGCGTTCAGAGATCATTTGAGGGGATCCTTGATTAAGATGGTCTGTAATTTGCTGCACTGTTGTCCTTCTGTTGTCTGTTACCAGTCTGGACACTCTCCATTCCGCCCGAGCATTCACTAGTTGATGACGACCACACGTTGCACGTAGAGACCCAGGTTTGCGGCTGACCGTTCAGTCTTTAAACACTTTAACAACAGCTGATCTGGAACATTTCACGAATGCGGCGGTTTCGGTGATACTCGCTCCATGGCTCCGAGCTCCTACAATCATCCCACGTTGAAAGTCCGTCAAATTGCATTTTGTACCCATCTTGTCATCCAAAAATCACTTCTTCTACTGTTGCAAGCACTAAGCGTTCTCTTTTTATACTAGCCTTCGCCCTGTGGAGGCAAAAGCGTGCAGCGATAGCTCATTTGCTTAAAACTGTCTGGTGGTCATAATAAAGTGGCCTCTCAGTGTATTCTGCAAAATAGTACGCTTAATATTTTGTCGAATATATGGTTATTAATTTAACCACTAACACTAAACAAGTTAGTAAAATCATGCAATGCATTGATTATGATAGGCTTTTCAACATACCAGAAATCGTTACTCAAGTTATGAGGATAATGACTATGTAATAAATTTCACTTCTGTGCCCTGACCTTTGACCCCATTTAGAAGATATTAAATAGAATTGGTTCAGTATACCTCCGGAACAACAGTAGAGATCGAGGTTGAAAATGTTTTTTTAGCTGCTTGACGGTAAGATATACGGATAGACAGCGCATGGTGATAGAAAGAGAAAATCTCTATATAGGAAGTTCCCGTAAGTCAGGTTGGCATCGGGCCCAGAGAAGGCTTACGGCGTTTTGGAGTACGCGAAAACCGAGTCCATTATCGCGGTTCAACGGTACTTTCGTGCGTGATTTCGAAAGGATGAACAGACAGATCAAACAGTGCGCCAGTGGTACGATGGATTCCGGAATACCGGATGCTTGTGCTCAGGCAAAAGCCTGGGCCGACCAGGTCCGTCGTAGGAAAAAGTCGACCGAGTGAGGAAGGCCTTTCAACGCAGTCCTCGCAAGTCGACTAGGCGTGCCGATCAGTAGCTGGAAACCGCACAGAAAATAATGTGGCTAATCGTGCGTAAGCGTCTCCGTGTGAAGCCGTATAGGCTGCAGTTAGTGCAAGCTGTAACACAAGATTATCACAATCGCCGGTTCCAATTTGGCAACGACGTGCAGGAGCACATGGACACAGACGGTTTTAGTGAGAAACTCGTGTTCAGCGACGAAGCCACTGGAAAAGTAAACTGACATAACTTGCTGATATGAGGATTAAATAATCCACATGCAACCGTGAAACACCTCTGTGACTCTCCAAAGGTAAACGTGTTCTGCATCATGTCATGCTACAAGGTTTATAACCCATTTTTCTGTGCCGAAGCTACCATCAATGACAGCATCTTCCACGATATGCTTCAGCTGTGGCTGATGACAGTACTTCAAGACGATAGTGCTGACTTCAATCTCCAACTAGATGGGGCTCCACCCCACTTTCAAAGGGTTGTCCGTGCCTGTCTCAATGAGAAGTTATTAAACACGTGGATTGGCAGTGCATCTGCCGACGATCAACCATCTTTTGACTGGCCACCTCGATCAGCGGACTTAACGCTGTGTGACTCCGTCCTGTACAGCTACGTTAAGAATCAGGTGTTTACGCCGCTCCTGCACCAAGATTTAACTGAATTTAAACAACGCATTACCATGGCTATCACTCAGGTGGGCCAGGCAAAGCTGGTGCGAGTGTGGGCCAAACGGGATACTGGACAGACAGTGGAAAGGCGGATACATCCAGTATTTGTAAGATCTGTTAAAAACTGAATATTTCTTTTTGCATTACCTTTAACTATGTTACTTTATCCCTTTCCGTTATGATGTAGTGGTACAATAAAATCCCGAAGAACATTATGACACACACTGTACAATAGATTTCCTACTATGCTCAACAGATAAAATCTTCCACTACTTCCATATTCACTGGTTTTGCAATCCTTCTTTACCAGCGAAAGCATGTCTTCGAGATCGCGCGTGAAGCTGTCTTTCTCATTTTCATGCTTTTAAGGTACACCTGGAGTCATTGTTTGTGAAGATATGTAGTGAGTAGCAAAGTAAAAGTGGAATGGAGTAACTGCAGAAAAACATCAGCCAAACTCTATGATAGATTGCTAAGGCTGAAAAGCTAAGTTTTCACAGCTATAGTAAGACCATCAGCGTTGTACATGAACAAACCTATGTAGAATAAACTGAACGTTGCAGAATTGCAAACGTTGAGATTGATCTCATACAATACAAATTTGGAAGATGTGAATCCTTTTATTGGTGTAAATATGACATGGATGTTCAGTCAGATAATACCCGAAAACTTGACAATTTCGTCGTCCTGGAGCGGGAATCGAACCCGCGTCTGCTGGATAGCGCCCGAGTATACTAATCACACCACCCAGAACGACCAAGTTTCAAGTTTTCCATTAATTTGAATATAACCATCACAGGATTCGCTAGTCGAAACAACCGACTAGCGAATCATTCCCGTGATTGCCCGGAGGCGTGATTTCCATTGAGTCCCGTAATTGCCCGGAGCGCCTCTGGGCAATCACGGGAATGAATTCTAAACCCCCAGATTCGCTATATATGAATTCCGGTTGTTTCAACTAGCGAATTCTGTGATGGTTATATTCAAATTAATCGGAAACTTGAAACTAGGTCGTTCTGAGTGTAGCACAGTCGGACGCTATCCGGGAGACGCAGATTCGATTTCCGCTCCAGGACGACGAACTTTTCAAATTTTCGGATATTATCTGACTTAACATCCATATGTTATATTTACGCCAATAAACGGATTCACATCTTCGAAATTTGTATTGTACAATGGTGTAATCCCGTATTTCATTCATTGATCTCATACAGTTCGTAACAATAAAATTGCAACACTATGAAGAAATGGTAGAAAGCCTATACAAATCAGCAGGTGGCTAATCAAGTCAACACATGCACATAATTAAAATATGGGACCAACCGATTGCAGCGTTTGCCGATATGAGGGAGAATGCTTCTGTCGTAACGCACTAAGACTGGCTCCTCACGAGAAGAATTTCCCGAGTTCGAGCTGCGATTTCAGGAGGAAATGAACTTCCTGCAAAATGCGAAGGCACCAAATTTGCCGACCATTTTACTAGATCAGTGTGTTTGAGGAGACCGTTTATTAGTCTCCGAGAGGGTGAGTGGTCGATTCTCCATATTGCGTAGCATTGGATCGTTGCCCAGAAGACATTTGGGAAAAAGAGAAAGTGTAAACGTTAAATTTGGAATTAGTTTAAGGAAAATAAACCAAAATTTACATAGAGAGAGAGGAATTATACTGCCGGTACTTTTAATAGGCATAGACGGAGTCGTGCGCGAAGCGACCCTGTTATATTTTACCGTGGACGAAGCGACCCTGCTAATCGAATCATTTTACTTATATAATACACACACACAAATCGTAGTCAAATTACTTACATCTAATTAATTAATTACTTATATCTTCTGAATTTTGTAGCTTTTGTCCTCAGTCCAACTTGGTAAGATACATAATTATTTCAGGCATTTTTTAAGGTCTTTAAATTTCCAAATTTGACGTGTGATGCACAAACAACAATTAAAAGAATTAGGAGAACTTGGTCCAAAAAGGAAGAAAATGTGTATACAAATAGAAGAACGCTTTCGTAATATCATGGCGGAATTTGGAAATTCTAAAGACCTTAAAAAATACCTGAAAGCATTAAGCTATCAACATTCAAAACATGTAAGTACTTAAAAATGTCTGAAAGCATCAAAATTCAGAAGATGTAAGTACTTAATTAATTAGGTGTAAATAATTTGACTACGATTTGTATATATGTATGTAAAATGATATTAAAAACTTGTATTTAATATAAAAAACTTGATGTAAGTAATTAATTAATTAGATGTAAATAATTTTACTACGATTTGTATATATATATATATATAAGTAAACTTATGCGATTAGCAGGGTCGCTTCGTCCACGATGGAATATAACAGGGCCGCTTCGCGCACGACTTTCCACAGGGTCGCTTGGCGCTCGGTCGCTTCCCGCACGTAATCGCATGGACAAACACAATACCTTGTCCTGGGTGAAGCATGGGTGGCGTGCTTGTTCGATGGCGCCGGCTCTCTACCTTTCCTGGAACAAGTGGTCCTAAATTAGAGAAGAGAAATTGCTTATAGTCCTAAGAGTTGCTCATGGTGCTCGTTAAATCCCGAAACACAACAACAAACAAAATGTTATGTACTTCCCTTACATGTGAAGGGATTCAAATTCATCACGGTGGCATATCAAAGCACAAACATTACGTAGCAAAAAATATTAAGCATTCTAAAGAATTTTATTAAAAACACTAATTTCGCTCATGAACAAGGCTGCCACTTTGCGATTGAAGTTTGAGTTGATAAAATCAGTTCCCTCTGATGATGCATGTATCAAAAAGTCGAAGTGTGGCGTTCTGGCAGTTCCGCTAGTTTCGTATTTCATTAGAGATTTTTGCGTTGGTTTTGTAAAAAAGTAAATAGTTTTTCATGAACCGCATCACTAAGAAATATAACACAGATCCTTGCATTGTAATTTTTGGGTGAAATATACACCATATTGACAAAAGTCACCGGGCACCCCTTCAAAAGCAAACGAACGGATCAGCTGCGTTGTTACGATACGCGGTACAGCTGCGAACGGTATAAAAACAAGCCTGCAGCTGACCGCGATCATACCGCACTGTGTTATTGAGTGGAAATATCGCGGCGGGAGAGAACTGACTTTGAGAAAGAAAAGATTGTTGGTTGTTATATTAGTAGGTTGTCTATAAGAGATACCGAGAGGAGTTTAATTAAGCATACCCAAGTCAACTCGTTTGGATGTATTGAAAAAGTGGAAGACACATGGCGTGCCTGAAACAGCAAAATGTACAGGCATACCAAAGAAAATCGGTGATAGAGGACGTCGAAGCCTCAGGAGAGTTGTCACTGCTAATCGACGGAGTACTAGACAAGACCTCAGTGTAGAGGCGAGTAAAAATGCTGAAACCTCGGTATGTACACATACCATTCACAGATAACTTCTTTCCATGGGTCACCGTGGTCGTACGGCTGCTCATAAGCCTTTCATATCCACTCGGAATGCTACTCGTCGTTTAGCATGGTGTAAAGAAAGAACATTTATCGTGGACCGTAGATCAATGTAAACTGGTCTTATGGACTGATGAATCCAGATACACGATCCATTAATCTGATGGCTGTGTGTGGATATGGCGGCAGCAGAGGGAACGCTATTTACCACAGTGTACTGTTCCTACGGTCAAGTTTGGAGCTGACAGTGTACTCGCTTGGGCGTGTTTTCGTGGTATGGCCCCGGCCCACTGGTTACACTGGTTATCGTGGACAAACGTGTTAACCAGCACGTCGACCTTGATATTCTGGAATAATATGTATGCCCTGCCAACTCTGTGGCAATACTATGAAACCGAGCCTTGTTGGTACCAGCAGGATAATGCACCGAGCCATGCAGCAAGGACTGTTACGTCGTCGTTTGATGATAATTCCGTATCATGTGTGAGCTGTCATAGAGCCTTAATCTTAATCCCATAGAGCCCCTATGGGATGAATTAGAGCGCCGCATAAGAAGTTTGGAACCAAGGCCTACTACTAAGGAAAAGTTCGCTGCAGCATTATGTACTGAATGGAAGCGCATACGTATCGCTTTGTTCCAAAACCTTGTTAAGCACGTCTCGAAGGGTCAGTGCATGCATTAAGGCCAAAGGTAGGCCGACACCGTACTAATGTATGTCAATAAATGCTATGTTGTGTTTCTCTTCTAGGTGTCCGATGACGTTTGTCAATATAACGTATGTCATTCATTAGGCGAAATTTTCATTTAGATTTTAACCTGCCATTCTGTAAATACGTGGCTTTATTATTTGAGTTTTGAAATATCTGTATACGTTCATTATTCTGTTCCTCAATATATTTGCTTTTATAGGGAGTAAATGACCAGATAAAAGGCAATATTATTGTTTCACAATTTCAGTAGATATAAACATATGATTAGGTTTATCATAAATGTTGCTGGTCTATGAGCCTATTAAATTTTAAATATTTGTATAAAATATCAATAAATATGTGTAGGTAAATATCTGATAATAATTGTAATTAATAATAATTATAATATTAATAAAAAATAATTATTATTATACAGTATAATACGAATGTAATAATGATAAATATTTGATATAATGATATGTTAATAAATAGTAGGTAAATATGTGTTATATAAATAGATAAATACTTGTAGGTCAGATACCTGGATACCAGAACATTTGGCAGCTAATCGAAACATATGACATTTTGCCTGGAAACAAGACAAAAAGAACGTTGAAAGCTCATAGATAATGAACATATCTGAATCTTATGTTAATATCTACTGAAATTATGAATAAATAAAATTACCAAATATTATTCGTTTATCTAGTCGTTTATCTAACAATATAAATAGAATGTCTGTCTGTATGTTACCTATGAGCTCCTAAACCCTTTGACCGATCTGGACCAAATTTTGCACAGTACCTCTCTAGGACCCTGCGGAAAGTATAGACTACAATGAAGCCTGAACGCTACCCCCTCCCGTTGATTCCACCCCTTGTGATAATTGATGTTTAGTGCATGAAGGCGCCAATTAATTTTCAAATATTATATTTTGACATAATTGCTACAGTAAAGGAACAAACGGGATTTGTCTAATAACCAAATGAATTTAAGTTAATTGTTATAAACTTCTATGCCTTTTCCGTAATTTTAACTTAAATCGAAAAAGTGAAAATCTGTTGGATAAATCAATCCAAAATCCAAGGAGGGGAAGTTCCTAAGAGAAGCTGAGACCCCTCAACAGCGTGAATTTCACAATGGCCCCGAAAAGGCGAAAATCTATTGGACAAATCAATCCAAAATCCAGGAAAGTGAAATTATTATAAGAAGCTGCGATCCCTCAACAGTGTGAACTTTAGAATGCCCCGAAAAAGCGTAAATCTGCTGGAAAAAATCAATCCAAAATCCAAGAAAGTGAAATTATTATGAGAAGCTGCGATCCCTCAACAGTGTGAACTTCAGAATGCCCCGAAAAAGCGAAAATCTGCTGGAAAAATCAATCCAAAATCCAAGAAAAATGTTCGGAAAGCCCTGGCCCAGATGTTGATTCATGTGTTTTTTGTAAAACCCGGGCAATGCCGGTACCTTCGTCAGTTCCCTATAAAAGCAAATATACGTGAAGAACAGAATAATGAAAATATACAAATACCTCAAACCTCAAATACGGAGTGCTGTTTTGAGCTGTACGTATGTAGCAAAGACAGGGAAAAAACTGTCATATTATCATAGAATAGGAATAATTGAATAATTGTATTTTTCAAAAGTGAATGATAAGAGAATGCTTCAATTTTTTTTTCTTTTTGATTAGAGGTTTAACGACCACCGTGAGCAACTCAATGGGCTATAAGCAGTCGCCCGTCCCTAATTTAGGGTCACCGGTTCCAGGGAAGGGAGAGAGCCAGTGCCGTAAGACAAACACAACATCCATGCCTGACCGGGATTCGAACCCGGACCCCTTACGGACGAACGATCAGAGGCCAGCGCCTTAGACCACTGCGCCACCGGGGCGGCGAATGCTTCAATTAACACTCTAGCTAAATGCTGAGTAAACTAGGTGACGTTGAACAATTTAAATATATTATCTTAAAATCAGCGACGAAGGTTCCTTTAAAAGTGTTTAATTTTTGTGAATAAGTACGTAGATGTAGGAACCTGGAAATTATCAACAAGAACCGTCCAAATGACAGAGTAATGAAAGCAACGCAGATAGCAATACGCGTTATCGAACAAGCGGCATGTTCCTGCGTTAAGATTAATAATATAACGGCTTATCCTAGAATGGTATAATTATAATAATATTATGGCTTACCCTAGAATGCTTTAATTATAATGCTATTATTATTAATCATAATATGGCTTATTCTAGAATGGTATAATAATAATAATATTATTAATAATATTAATAACAATTACTATTATATAAGTTAATAATAATAATATGATCACCCATTTCTAGGATAAGCCTTTTTGCTCATGTTTCAGCTGAAAAGTTCAAAAATTACATTAAACATTTTAAGTTTTCAGGCCTATTTGGAGAATTCGTTCAGTTTTGAAGTCACTTTTACGGTGTAAAATTTTACCGGAAGTTGTTTTATTTTACTCACACGTTGAGAAACTGGAATTTTCCCGTAGAAACGTTAGTTTGAAAGTTATAACATATAATTTAATTATTGAATGCTGCGCTTCCAGTTCGTGAGTTGAAACAATACTAAATGCTTAACAGAATACTTAAACGACCACTAATGGTCTCAGAGATCGATATAGCAAGAGATGGAACTTACTATGACTGATTTATTCGCTTCCTGTTTGTTGACTTATAGCGTGAAATCACAATTCCTCTTTCAATAACTAACAGAGTTTCATTGACTTAATCGCAGTGTCAATCTTGTAGGCACAACTGACAGCGTGTAGATCATTAACTCCTTAAGCGGCCGATGTACTTGCTCGAAATGGTGCCCAAAATTGTCTGTGTTCCCTAAACAGAAATCTTCACATGAGTGCCAGATTTTTAAGAAAGCTAGCTACCTCAAAACAATGTCCCTTTTCCTCTTATCTCAGCAATAGCAATTATTTGCCTGTCGCTGTGTGATGAATGGGGAAGGAAGTTTCCCTGACACAGACATCATGCCACTCGGTAGAAACAAGTATAACGAAGCTAAAGGGGAAAGAAACACTTCCTGATGCGCGGGTTCACTCATTCCATCCGCGTTCTTCCCACTCCTTAGGCAGCGAATATATTCGTTTGAGTTAATTTCAGCTCATTTTGCAAACCCCGAGTTAATTCGTTTCATCAGGATGAAGGGTTAAGGTAATATGCGTCAAAATACAATAAATGAATAGTCTTTCGTCGAACCACCACCACCACCACACATATTTTATACTCCGGAAGTAGCTTTTTAATTTACCTTCGACTCACTCTAAGTCGATGCCAAGAAGCATAAGGAAATGCGAGAAAGTCGCGTGCTGTTCAGAAAAAAAAAATCTGACGGAGAAGTAACGCAACGTCCAGAAATGAAGGTTAAATTAGAAATATACATCACAAATGTTGTGATGATGTGAACATATTTAGGACAGGAAACATTGGAAAAAATCCGAAATGAGAGACGGAACGCCATTTTTGCCCTGCAAGAAGAAAAGCCACGACAGGTAGGCCATATTGTGTGCCAGGGTCTCACGGAGAGAAGAAGGGGGAAGGAAATTCTTTCTATGGTGAATTTTGCGTTTAGCCAGAAGTTCACAAAACATGGGGATCCCCTCGTAGCTCAGAAAGCTACAACCAACTGTACTCCAATTAACCCTAAAAGTGTACTGTTGGTAAAGGCGGGAGATCCTTATCACGACTCGGCGTGGAACGCAAGAACGGTATCCATCCGCGTTAATGTGCTCTTCTACTGTTTCCTTTCTTATCCACCCACCCACACACACATCTCACAAGCAGAGGGGACTGTGAGTGGGGGTCAGGTGCAAACCGAAGTGCTTCCCTTACTGCCTTTTTAAGTAACCTACCCTTCGAGTTTCCCCAATTGTCAATTTATTTTCTCTGTACTAATGTAGGGACAGGTCTTCCACCTCTTCCTCCCGTCCGAGTTGTATCCAAAGTGGGCAGAAACAGCCGAAAGGGCGAAGCTCTTGATTCAGCAACTTCTCATAACAAATTTATTTCCAAAAGTGTACTAACTTCTGGAACTTGGCAATTTTATGGCAATTTCGTCTGATAAACTACTGAGCAAACACAAATGCATTCTGAGCAATAATTCTACTGGTTTTCGCTCAAAACTCTGGGAACTAGTTTTCGTAGCGGAGGTAGCTGTTTCGCACGCTACATGGTGGTACACTCTTAGCTTGACTCAGAGTATAGAGACCTGCAGAGGAGTGTGAGATGTTTACCACATGGTCCTGTTGCTCCAAAGACGTGCGCTCACGTGATTGGTCGTGCGAGGTCCGGGCTGCACAGTTTGAGCGGGAAAAAGTTATAACGAACTTATGCGGGGCACTTCTCGCTCGGAAAGGAAATTGGAAAGTCGATCGGTAGTCGTCGCTCAAGGGATGAGAGCACAAGATACTTACGGAAGCTATTCGGTTGTGGCTGACTAGATAGTTAGGAGCCTACCTGTGGGTTAAGGCCACTAGGGAATATACACTGCGTTACCTGCGGGTAAATGTGTAGTAACTAAATATCATATGAAAGAATGCGGTCTGCCCCAAAAAAGTCCTCCACTTGAGTTGAGAGATCCTGCATACTTTAAAGCAGCTAATTCCAGCAATATTGTGATACATTCTCAATGTCATATGTAGACACAAATATAGTGCAGGACTGGACTGTGAATGAACTATGATCGTGCTATAATGTTGACTTGCTCGAGATCAAGAACCGTTTTATCACGTGACATGTATCTTCATCATACTCGTCACTAAGCTGTAAATAAATGTAAATAGTGTAACCAATGCTCAGCTCTGAATCTGTGCAATTTAACTTATCCTTCACCATGCCTTTGAGGAGCAGTACAACAGAGTAAGTTTGACCAGGACTGACAAAATAAAACCTTGTCTGGGGGCAGCAAATACTGAACCCTAGTCATTTACCCAAACTCCAATCTACTCACACAAATTTAAAGAAGGAGTAATAAGCAAAAACCATAAAATCTACCAACCCCACGAAGGAACATACACTGACGGAAAAAAAAATCCCAACACCACGAAAAAATTGTTGTAGAGGAATGAAATGGCGGCAATACATTTGTATAGGTAACATATTTAATCGATTAAGGTTTCAAGATCACAGCTTAATGTAAGCGCGAGAAGAGCCATTTTAAAAGTGAAATGCTGGTACTTTAATAACCGGTGTAACCGCCAGAATGTTGAATGCAAGCACGCAAACGTTCATGCATTGTGTCGTACAGGTGCTGGATGTCAGTTTGTGGGATGGAGTTCCATGCCTGTTGCACTTGGTCGGTCGATACAGGGACGGTTAATGCTGGTTGGGGGTGACGCTGGAGGTGTCGTCCAATTATGTCCCATACGGGCTCGATTGGTGAAAGATCTGGTGATCTAGCAGGCCACGGCAACATGTCGACCCTCTGTAGAGCATGTTGGGTTACAACAGCGGTATACGGGCGAGAGCTATCCTGTTGGAAAACACCCCTGGAATGCTGTTCATGAATGGCAGCACAGCAGGTTGAATCACCAGACCGACGTACAACTGTGCCGTTAGGGTGCGTGGGATAACCATAAGAGTGCTCCTGCTGTCATAGGAAATTGCTCCCCAGACCATAACTCCAGGTGTAGGTCCAGTGTGTCTCGGCCGCAGACAGGTTGGTTGCAGGCGCTCACCTGGCCTCCTTCTAACCAACACACGCCCATCACTGGCACCCAGGCAGAACCGGCTTTCATCAGAAAACACAACAGATCTCCACTCCGTCCACCAATGAGCTCTAGCTTGACACCACTGACGTCGCAAACAGCAATGGTTTGGAGTAAGTGGAATGCACGCTACAGGCGTCTGGCTCGGAGCTGTCCTTCAAGTAAGCGATTTGTAACAGTTCGTTGTGTTGCTGTGGTGACAACTGCAGCTCGAATTGCTGACGCAGACGCGGTATGATGCGCCACGGCCATACGCCGTACACGGTGGTCTTCCCTCTCAGTAGTGCCACGTGGCCGGCCGGAACCTGGTCTTCTTGAGGCAGTACCTTCCCCTGACCACCGCTGCCAACAAACATGCACAGTGGCTACATTCCTGCCAAGTCGTTCTGCAGTATTGCGGAAAGAAAATCCACCTTCTCGTAGCCCTATTACACGACCTCGTTCAAACTCCGTGAGCTGTTAATAATGGCTTCTTCGTCTTCTTAAGGGCATTCTTGACTAACATCAACACAATACGTCGAATCTCAACGATAACTAACGCTCACGAACGTTACAGCGCGTATTTACAGCAAACCTGCTTTGCATGTTCCGAGGGTCGCTAATAGCGCCACACGTATGCGCTATTAGCGACCTCGTTCAAACTCCGTGAGCTGTTAATAATGGCTTCTTCGTCTTCTTAAAGGCATTCTTGACTAACATCAACACACTCTCAACGATAACTAACGCTCACGAACGTGTTGACTAACATCAACACGGATCTCAACGATAACTAACGCTCACGAACGTTACAGCGCGTATTTACAGCAAACCTGCTTTGCATGTTCCGAGGGTTGCTAATAGCGCCACACGTATGCGCCGAGCGCGAAATTTGCATAGACGTCATCTTACAGATGTACTCTCACAGCCTACTAACTGTCGTTTATCTAACACAACCCCTTCTTGGTGTTGGGATTTTTTTTCCGTCAGTGTATATGACAGACGTATGTCTCAAATTGTATTACCTATTTAACTTTCCGCTTTGGTTTACTGTCTTTTATCTAAATTTTGGTTACTTTTCGTTATAGGATATGTTCTGAACTTAGGTTGGTTGGTGAATTTATATGGCGCAAAGGCCATGTGTGGTCGAAGAGTGCCAGACACAAGACAATCAAACAAACAGTGTCAAAAACGTGGTATAATGCTTAAAAGCAGGCTGATTCGGTAAAAGTGAAAAATGAGAATGAGGCAAAGCTTAAAAACTAGATATGGTTAAAAAAGCCAATTTGTTTAAAAAAGCAAACAAGAAAGATGACACCGAATTTTCGGATGTAATAAGCACATCTTTTGAATCCTTTCTGAGGCAAATTAAATTTATCAAAGCTATTCAAAGTCAATGGAACCGGTATGGAAAACAATAGTACCTGACGAAAGAAAGAAGATTTTCAATCGGGTTTTTAATCCCTCAGATATTGCTGTAAACGGAATCGTGAGCTCACGAACTCTTAGAAACAGAGATATCGACAAATATAAGATGTGACTTTACGTCCCCTGGTGGGAAAACCATGCAATATTTTAGGAAGAAAGCACTCTCAAAAGGTTTATCCATATAAGCGGTATCGGTCCAAGAAAAAAAATTTAGTCGAGTTTTCAGGAGCCCAGATTTTGCTACAAATACTTCATAAGCAGAAATTAACACTTATGACCCGTGTTGGCCAAACCATTCTTTACCAAACATTAGAAATTATGTGAAAAATATTTTCCATCAGGTCTTGTATGCGACACAGGAAGAATTTTTCAAATCGGAGATTTAGAAGCAGAAATAACGCAGAAAACGCCATTTGCCTTTGTGCCCCCTAGCGGAAAGTCTATGATTTACTTGAAAATTTTGAAATTATAGGAAAAACATTTCGATTGTATTTGGATCAGGTCAAGCTGACCAAATACAAACAAGCTGCAAGATGAGTGATATGTCTGTTAAGTGACTTCGTCTGGTAGATTAGCGAGAGATTCGCTTCTTCAGTGAGATTTTATGAACTATTGTTAGTTTTTGGCTTCAAGTTTACCATTAAGTGTTAATAACCTCCGTTGAATTATCTTGACGTCGCGCTCAGAAGAAATAGAACATCTAGCTTCGATTTTAACGTTTATTATAAACCGACCGCAGTACCGAACCTTGTCCCTCCTCATACGCACTGCCCAAAGGAGTACAAACTTTCCGCTTTAGAGCGTGATTCCAAAGAGCGTACAACGTATGCAAACCCGACTATCTGAATAATAAAGAAGTTGAGAATATCTATAGCAAAGGTCTAAAGGCTGGATATAAGAAGGATGATATAGATAGAGTACATAAGACTGTGAGAAATCGTATAATATCAGCAATAGAAAAATCGCCTAGTAGGACAGTGAGATACGCAGGATCCATCACATATATCCCAGGCTTTACATATTGGTTGAAGAATTAATTACGCAAATACAGCATATTAATAGCAATGAAGTCCCCGACCCCGTTATCACATATAGTATCAAGCTGCAAGGATAGACAGTGTGAGAAAGAAAAGGCGGGTGTGTACGCTATACCGTTGGTATATATTGACAACACGGAAAAGGTATATATCGGAATGACAAAGCGATCCTTGGACACTAGATGCAAAGAACACGTACGAAGTGTGAAGCAAGACATGCAGAATACAGCCCTCGCCAGAGAAGTCATGCATTGCTCGGCCGCTCCTGAATGGAATAATATTAGAAGAATTGCCCCTTACACGAATTTCAAAGAGACTGCCATCAGGGAAACAGTGGAAATCCTATCCAACAAAGTGGCATGCAATGGTACAGTCTCTACGGAACTACCAATGGTTTGGCATACATTATTAAAAGATGGAAACACATCATATAATTACGTGACAAAAATTCATGTTATATGCTCGTGATGTTCCCCGCGTTATTTTCAAAAATCATCTTCGTTCTTTACATGTTCCAATTCTCTGCTCCCGCACGGGGATAACTGGTTTCCCAGTTATTTGGGGAGCGGCGCCCCCACGGCCCGAGCTGACCTTGTGACTGGTCACCATCTGATGTCACGCCACCGCTTGTTTTTTATTTTGGTGTTTGCAGGGACAGCTGTTCATCCAGCTGTTGGGGAGTCGCGTCCCCACGTTCCCGAGCTGGTCTTGTGTCTCGCTTTTTCGTTTTTCTTTATTTTCTCCACTGGCCAGTTGCCCGTGTTGTATTCTCTAAATAATCGCTACCACGTTATGTACTAACACCCCGGTCTTGTGGTTTTGTTACCCTCCACCACTAACTGTTTTATATTAACCGCTCAGTTCGTAGGTTGCTGAGATTCCGTTTAGGTTCCCTGCCAGGATTTGTCTTCTTTGGATTTCTTTTTTTTTCCTTTTAGCTGGTTTGGGTGCTAGACCTACCTGCATGTTTGCCGCGTGCGGAGACCCGTGAGGCGGAAATGGGATGTCTGGCGGCTGAGGTCGCAGGAGACCGGTTAAGTGCCTCCTGTGTACCAACACTCCTCTTCGACCCCGGCTTCGCTGTAAACGGGAGGCTAGAGACTAACCCACCTCTAGTCAGAAGTCTTGTACCAAGTTGTGTACAGGGCTTTAGCGGCTTTTTTGTCGTATAGCACGGCAGGGTAAGCCCGGGGGCTGTGGGATCATGCCAAAGGCGTTGGCATGACGGTACCCGGAGGCCGAAGTGTCCGCCGAGTGCGTGTGATCACAGCCAACGGACTATATCTGCAACGTATAAGCTCCAGAACTGTGTCCAGCGTCATTTTCTTGACTTGCAGACCTCCAGTTCTCCCTCGTAGGGCTCGGTGGTGGGTGGAGTAGTTTGCAGACGAATCCTCTTCCTTTTTTCCATGGGTAAAAACAAAAAGAAAAACTCCAGATTTAAGTCACCTGAGAAAATGATCGTTGACACCGACTCTCCTTCGTCTTCTCAACCTACCAAGTCTCATACCCTTAAACGGTCTTTAGACCTTGACCTGGACCAAGAATGTGGAACCTCTTCTTCGGCTGCTGTACCAGTCGCTCCGAAGCGTCGTCTCCCCTCGATTGCTGTGACTACGCATGCTACACACTTACTTGTAGAATCCATCGATCCGAATGAGAGACTGTCCACCAGATCTCCCTTTTTCATTTCTAAAGCTTTGGACGCTGCGGTTGGCCCCTTGAAGTCTGTGAGGAAGCTTCGCTCTGGGTACCTGCTTGTCCAAACTTGCAGTGTTTCTCAAAGTAACACTTTTCTGCACCTCACTAGTCTTCAAGGCATTCCTGTCAAAGTGACACCTCACCCGTTTCTTAACACCTCTCGGGGTGTTATTTCGGAGTTTGATCTCTTGCCATGCAGTGAAGAAGAATTAGTGACTGAACTTGCAGACCAAGGTGTTATTGCTGCACGTCGTATGATGTTCCGTCGTGATGGTTCTTTAATTAAGTCTAAAAATGTGATCTTGACTTTTAACTCCCCGAAAGTTCCGACCGAAATCAAGGCTGGCTACTTGGTCTGTGGTGTTCGCCCGTACATTCCCAGTCCTCTGCGCTGTTTCAGGTGCCAGAGGTATGGGCATTCACAACGTTTCTGTAAGAGTTCCGCTCGTTGCGCAAATTGTGGCTCCAGTGAACATGACGGGGAAGGTTGCACTTCTGCGGCCTGCTGTGTTAACTGTGGTGAGGCCCATGCAGCTTACTCCGCAACTGTATGAAATGGAAGGAAGAGATGGCGATCCAGCGCCTCAAGACCATGGAAGGCCTCTCGTACCCTGCTGCCAAGGCCAAGTTGGGTATACCCACCAACCGCCAGCGTACTTTTGCCGCAGTAGTTCAGTCTCTGCCACAACCCGTGCAGCCCTTTGTGCCGCGCCCTGTAGCTCTCGCCGCCCTTGCCAAGCGATCTACAGCTGAACAAGCGACACAGGTGGATTTCCCCGAGCTCCAGATTTTTCAAATAGCTGAGTCTGCGCCTTCTCTTTTGAAGACGACCGACTCTTCCAGTTCCCAGCAGAAGGCCTGCACGTGCGGAAGACCCGGCCCTCAATCCGCAAAGGTGTGCAGTGTCCATCCAACTGTCGCGGTCCGCCTGACCAACATTGCAACTGTCTCGGAATCAGCGAGGTCCCCACCCTCAACCAACATTATAGAGGAACATAGGGGGAGGAGAGTGACAGTTCGTCCCCAGCCTCAACCAACATTGCAGAGGAACATGGGGGTGAGGAGAGTGACAGTTCGTCCCCGCCCTCGGCCAGTATTGCAGAGGAGTGTGGGGGAGGAGAGTGACGGTTCGTCCCCCTCCTGTGACTCATCCTTTGTGTAGTTGTGTTATATAAAAAACATATTATAATACTTATAATAGCCAGTTAATATATTTTTATATAAACCCAATTAACTATCTTGTCTTCACGGCTTTCATCATCCTTTTTTCCAACTTTTACCACGCCTGTCTGCTCTAAATCATTTTCCATGCTTTTAAAAATCTGTAGCTGCTAGTTCTTTGTCTGGCGCTCTTTGGCCAACGATGGCCCTTGCGCCAATAAAATCTAATCACCAACCAACCAATTCTCTGCATTTTTGTGTCTATCATTGCCTTGAAAAAGCCTCCCAGTGGAGTACGAAAGCTTGGCGAATATTTGTGCTGACTACACCACGAAAATAAACGGATTTCATACGCTATATGCGTTTCGTAATTATTCAACTCTGGTGTATTTAAAAAATAAAGTTGTAAGTTCGTATTCTTCAACTAATTCATTCGCCGAAGCTCCTAGCGTCTTTTGTGTGTCAAAGTAACGAGATCGTCTATTTGGTGTAAGGCCATCAAGGAAGCATTAAACAGTTTCTGTGGATTACCCGTAAGTCTTTATTTATCTCCATTTTCGCAGGTAGAACCCTGAGTATACTGAAACATTATAAAGTTCCAAGAGGTTCTGCAGTCTTGTACTCACGTATCCCTAGACTCCGAATAGACATGTCCGATAAGAATGCTGATGATTCCAAAGCACATACGGAGGAAAATTGTACTGGAATGTTTGCTTTAGGGTAGTTTCCCCTGGTTCACCTACTCTTCCAGAAAAAAATAAGTTTTTCTAATTTTGGTTGCTCGCTTCACTCAGAGTGAAACGTTAAATGACATTGTAAACAGTGTTTACCTGTCAGTGTGTGAGTTCAGTCAGTTTTGTCTTTTGTCAGAACGTAGACTTTGAGCATCAAAGCTCATTCAACCTGCGGTTGAAGGACATTAAGAAATGAAGCAGTGAGATCGGTAATTTAAATTTCGCTCGACAAACCATAGACACCTACGGAAACACAAGGCAACTAACTCATTGAGAATCCCAAATATTGATTAACGAATTCTTGCAAAGGCGGTCGACGTCAAGTGACAGGAGTGACATTTCAGAGTTTTAATCTTTGTTCGCAGTGTTTCATCACACGTCATAGTGGACGCATTCGAAGAGTGAAAGAGACGCCGAATGAAAAGAAGGAGGGTAAGGCGTATCCATGGTAACTAACGTGACCCGATTATGTCCGAGTAGCCAATGAAAATGGAATTCGCAGTGGGAGTTAATGATCTTATAAGATATTTGCATTGTCTTGGCTGTATTGATTTATGCTCCTAATGAAAATGCGAACGCCAGGGTAAAATAAGGCTACATAAAAACTGCTTGGGAAAATGCTATCTCGATTTTTTTTTGAGGGAATTCCTTTTTTCATTTCACATGGAGTTGTTTTCAGCTGCCAAGATAAATAACACGTCTGAAAATACCTGCATTTTAAAATATGGAAACCGTCAGCCGCTGTCCCTGTTTTCTCCAGTTTCGTGTTAGATTACAAGAAAAGATAGTAAAAATGTTTAATTTTAGAATCTTCGTGTTGCAAAAAAGAAAAATAATAACTTTTAAGTCGACAAATAAGAGCTGTTAGCAATCATAATGTGAACGGACTTTTTGTACTCTTGGTCGTTCGTTTGAATCTTGAGATGTGTTTGCTGTGTGTGTGTCAGTGCTGAGACGGGCCGAGCCTGAGCCAGGGCTCGAAACGGGCTCGGGATGCATAATAATTACTGGAGTTCTGGCTCGGGCTCTAAGAGAGGAAGAGAATTTTCTTCCTTTTTTTTTAATTCTGATTTTGTATGATTTATCGCACGAGACTTTTACACTTTCTAGTTATTAAATAGAATTCTTCGGCAACTGGGATTGGGTAACAAATGCGATGGGCAATGGATTACAGAATTTCTGCGAAGGAAAAGTTTCGTTAAGAACTATAGATAGTCCATAGCAAGCTGACCAAATTTGCTCCCTACCTCAACGGGGCAGCTCCCTGCTAATTCTGTTGAGCAACGTACGACGTAGATTGCTGTGCCGCCCGATTTTTCCTAATGACCTGCTCTCCCGAAGCATTTCAGGAAGAAATGAATGCTCAAAGAATTTAAAGAAATAGATAGACATCCCTTCCCCACTCCGTAGTTGAGAACGACATCGGTTAATTGCCGGGAAGAAAAGAGTGGAAGCCTGGAAGAGATTTGTTTTAATGCCTAAACAGTTTAATCATAGTTTCTTTAGCTCGTTCGAGCCCAGGCTGTATCTTGCAACATAAAAGTCGGACTAGGGCTGACATACTTCGAGCTCGGACGGGCTTGGGCTCTTAAAATTGTGCCCGAACTCAGCTGGGGTGTTTGTGTGTGTGTGTGTGTGTTGCAATTGTGGTCCCGAAACCAGTACCTCTAAAGTAAGAATGCGTGGCTCCTGTCCTTCTGTCTTTAGATGTTACTCAGAGATGTTAAAAAAGAATTGATTGCTTGTTGACAACCTTAACCATATTCGTTTCTATGGTTGACCTCTTGACGGAAATTATCTTTCCCTATTACAGTGTTCAGGGTATCATGTTTCTTACGTTGCAGGCTGATCTGCACACATTCGTGAACGAAACAATGCCCCCTCTTCCGTAGACCCGCACTTCTTAAGTATTTTCTCTGGACCACTCTATTCTTTGTGACGTATACTTATAATCCAATCTTCCTTTTGAGTTCCTGTGTTCTCATGTAAATTTAGTTTCTTCTCGTTAAATATTTTCTGACTTAACACCACAGAATTTCTTCCGACGAGATTGTAAAAGTCGGTAGCCTGACAGTAGGCCAAAGTTCAATTAAAGGTAAAAAACCGTACTGAGTGTGCAGAGTTCTGTCACATATTGGGCAGAGTTTGAGAGCGATATTATGTTTTGAGAGCAATATCATGTTTTGAGAGCGATATTATGTTTTGAGAGCGATATTATGTTTTGAGAGCGATATTATGTTTTGAGAGCGATATTATGTATTGAGAGCGATATTATGTTTTGAGAGCGATATTATGTATTGAGAGCGATATTATGTATTGAGAGCGATATTATGTTTTGAGAGCGATATTATGTATTGAGGGCGATATTATGTTTTGAGAGCGATATTATGTTTTGAGAGCGATATTATGTTTTGAGAGCGATATTATGTATTGAGAGCGATATTATGTTTTGAGAGCGATATTATGTATTGAGAGCGATATTATGTATTGAGAGCGACATTATGTGTTGAGAACGATATTGTAACAGCTAAGTTATACTGAGCAACGTTTCGCAAAGCTATATTTTGAATAAGATACTAAAGCGGTGTTCTGAGTACGTGATGTTATATGGTATGAGAATAGAGATTTTAGTCGAGCGTATCTTGTTGTTGAGAACGACGTGTCTGTTGAAAGACTATTTGACGCTCTGACCGAAAGGATTTTGTAAATACTGTTTCGTGGATTTGGATCTTGTAAGTACTGTTTCAAAACTTGCCTTGGCCGTTATTTTGAAAAGTATCTACTTACAGATTTCCATGCTTAATTAAGATTTCAGCTGCTACGAACGAACAACTTAGAGTTGTGAGTGTTAGCAAAGTAAAATATAAGTCAAGTGATATTGTGATATTTAAGCAAAGCAAAGTTAAGTTTAGGGTGCTGCCCTGGTGTGGTCTAAGCGCTAGGCAGTTTTTCTTGTGTGGAAAAAGTTTAGTTTTATTTTGCAAACCAGTGTAATGCTTGATGATAATGATAAATTCGGCTGAAACTCTTTTGATACCTTTTTTTAAAATGAAAAATGAAAAGAATGGTAGACAAACCATGGTAACAAATGGAAAAACTTAGCGACGAAGGCTTTGTACTGCTGTAGTGTATCCAATCAACTTGTTTTTCATTTCTGTTATAAAATAGCTAATTATTGTAGGTTTTTTAAAGGTTACGGAAAGCCAATGAGTTTTCCGTGACAAATAATAACACCGTCTATGTACGATATTTAATGTTAGAAGATGAAGAATATTTACAATTAAAAACCCCAGTAGTATTTTAGGGGTGACATTCACCCCGTCATCAGGTGGAACAGACGTTATGTGTTACTCGCGCAAATTTATTAGAATACAGCAATGCACCGCGGGTAAAGGTCTTAAGCGTCACAAGATTGTGATTGTTACCATCGCAACCGAGCAAACGCACTCGTGGAATTTCCAACACTAAAGCATTCACATAGTAATACAAAGATTTTGTTACGTTATTAAAGGCAATTGTCAAATTCAGATGTTGTTTTTAATTGATATAATTTACAGTTCAAATTAGCTACGTGATTTTTCCAAATTTTTGATATGTGTACAGGTGTATTGTCATTACAACATCTGTCCCCCAGGGCTTCAATGTACAGGCTTTCAACAAGGTGTAGTGAGTGTACGTGCGCTGGAGTTACCAACAGTCTGATATTCGTCCAGTCTGGTTGTAATGTTCCATTTAGAACATTCCTAGATAATGCCGTATTATTGCGGTTGGTTCGGATATCGATTTGTGTTCCTGTACACGGATACCCAAGCTTCTCTTTGTGGACCCTACTTAGTTGCTGACATATTTACCTGTTGAGGAGTCTAACATTGGAATGTTATACACTACCCATTTGCTTATTATGCAAGTTGTTGCCCTATCTTTTTTAATAAACGATATAAGATTCCTTGATCGGGTACGAAACTGTATAATATGCTTTGAGCACATAGGATATGCTTAATGATGTGTGGGTGCTGATCTAATGCTCCCACAAATCGTTTGTTAGACTTTGGGTCTTGCTTCAGACCTTATGAAGCTATCATTTATTATTCTGTGGTATATTCTGTTGACTGAAGTTCTTGGATATCCATGTTTGTTCGCCAACTCGAAAATGAACTTTACCTCAGACTGTAAATGACTTTCGCTTGAAGAGTGCGTGAAGGCTCTTCTAATAGGAAAGTTGAGGGCAGATAACTTTTGTGGAATTGGATGTGAAGAGTTAAACGGAATAAGACTATGTGACGTGCCTGCCCCACAGGATGCACACGACATAAAGGCAGATAGCAGCGAGAACGAACGTTTGCGTAGCTCAGTTGGTAGAGCGACTTGTTCCGGAATAAGAGGACTCAGGTTCGATCCCCGGCGTGGACCAAAAATGACAAAAAGATTACTTCCGTATAACTATTACAATCTGTTGGCTTGGTATAAACAGAAAAAAGAAACAATAAATTAGCTTCTGGATCACCGGATATGCGAACATCCAGAAAAGGCTGTGAAAAATTAGATTCAAGTTCTATCGTGATTTCCGTGAAACTCTGGTGTTCTGCGGAACGCTGCTTCAACACAAAAGTCCAATTCTCAAGTTCTGATCATTCAGCTTGAAGTCACTGACTTTAAAGAAATGGAGTCCACAGTCAAGGTATATCTGTTGTTGCAAAAGTGAATATGGTTTTAACGTTTTATGCTCATACGGTTTTACGCCGCACGGTGGTGCAGTGGTCTAAGCGATGGCCTCTGATCATTCGTCAGAAAGGGGTCCGGGTCCGAATCCCGTGAGGAATGGATGTTGTGTTTGCCTAACGGCGCTGGCTCCATCCCTACCCTGGAACCAGTGACCCCAAATTAGGGACGGGCGACTGCTTATAGCCCATTGAGTTGCTCACGGTGGTCGTTAAACCTCTAATCATCCAATCCAATCCATACGGTTTTACTGAATTATTTTACAGGTTAATCCGTTTGGGCAGGGATCATTTTAAAAATGCTGTGGTATGGCTGGTAACAGATATGATAAGTCAATATTTAGCAGAAAATACTTTGGTGGATTGGAGTTTATCTAGGATTCTACATGACCCCTTTCCGGTCTCGGCAGAGTTCATATCGGGTGTTCAATTCTTGCCACGTGTTTTCTAACATCTGTGGTGTAGGGTTAGTCGTCACCAGCTGTACGGTTCCTTTTTCTTCTCTGAAGACACTGTGTGATCAAGACCACAACTGGACATGCTACAGACCTTCTTGGTACCGCTACTGGATTACGGTATCTTTTTACAGCAAGACGGGGCTCCACCTTATTTGTCACTGGAAGACAGGAACACCCTCAACAACATATTCAATGACGGGGTGAGTCGTCACCAGCCGTACGGTCCTTTTTTCTTCTATGAGGACACTGTGCGATCAAGACGGCACCTGGACATGCTACAAATTTTCTTGGCACCGCTATTGGATCAAGATGTCTTTTTACAGCAAGACGGTGATCCACCCCATTGGTCACTGGAAGTCAGTAATAACCTCAACAACACATTCAATGGCAACCGGCGTGGGCGCGCTGGCCCTATTCTTTGGCCTGCGAACTGCCCGGATCTTACTCCCCCGATTTCTTTGTGTGAGGGTTTGTGAAGAACATCGTCTACGCACAACAACTTCAAAGCCAGAATAAATTGAAGGTCAAAAGTTCTGCAGATTTCGCACAAAACACTCCACAGATGTTAGAAAACACGTGGCAAGAATTGAGCACCCGGTTTGAACTCTGCCAATCCGTAAATGGGTTCATGTAGAGGTCTGGACAAACTCCCGTACATAAAGGTAAATTCCGCCAAATATTGACTTATTGTATCTTTTACAAGACGTAGCACAGCATTTTGAAATTAACCCAAATGGATCACTCTTCTCTCTATTCTATAAAAAAGAAACTTCTGCCGCTGTTTTAAAAATTTCGCGACACTCTTGTTTCCTAGCTCGCAGCGCAAAACGTATTGAACACAAAAATACGAAATTTACATCGTTTGTAGATAATTGTTTGGACAACACGCTGAAATAAACCGTTTTTCGATTCTGACCATACTTCAATAGCTATTGTGTTTCAAAGTTAAGGTAAGCAAAAAAGTGCTATCAGGGCACGTTGCGGACACACTAACAGCAACAGAACCACGAAACTTTGTAGGCATGTAGTGCCACGACCGAATTTGTGCACCTTGTCACCCGTTTTTTGAATTTCGATTTAGTTTACGAGAAATTAAATTTTTAAATTTCACAAAATTCTCTATTTCGCGATGGGATCCATTAAAAAAAACGGATATATGGCAAACTATAAATCATAACACATTGCATTTTTTACAGCATAAACTTACAACTATCATCCTTTCTTTATAAAAAAAGTGAACAAAAGTCATTTTCTGATGTTTAAGAATTTTTTAAAGACCCAAAGGAAAGAAACTAATGGTTTGTCTGTCTTCACGATAAACACTGAGGAACGTTCTGGTCTCGTGACCTGCTGCATTGGTTACGCAGCTATTTTTAGCACTCTCTTCTCATTGGGTGAAAGGACAGGCAACAATAACAAACTGGTAATGACGCAATGCTTAATGACGTAGCGACGCTTTTAATAAAGTTCGGCGTTTTCGGCCTGCATACGTGAATACACCTATATGCAAACATCGGCTTTCGCCTCGTATATAAAAAGCAAAGCGGGAAAATGCGTGTGTGTTCGTCCGCGAATCGTTCGACCACTACTAAATGACCTAGAGACCTGAAAATTGGCATGCTGATAGGTCTTAAGGTCCGTATACCTACAAAAGTACGAAAAAAATGGCGGCTTTGGAACACTGTCTGCTTGAATTTTTCGCAAATTGTTTTGCCACTTCTAAAGGACCTAGAGATATTAAAATTGGCCTACGTATAAGTCTTAAGGTAAAAAAAAAACAAACAAAAAAAACAATGATGGCTTTGGAACATTGTGTGCTTGAACTTTACGCGAATTGTTAGACCACTTCTAAATAACCTAGAGATCTAAAAATTGGCATGCTGGTAGGTCTTAATAAAATCCGGATGCCTGCAAATGCACGAAATAAAAAAAAGAAACTTTTTCTTCTTGATTTTTTCTACCACTTCTTCCTAGAAACAAGTTTGAAACCCAAAAAATTCAAAAGGGTGGCTTAGCTTCACTGTTTCAAAATGCTCATAGGTTTAAAGATAATTTTGTCAGAATCACATAAATGCTTTGAAAATTTAAAATTTTCATTTAAAATTAAGGGGCGACAATGCCTGCTTGTTTTACGTCAAACTGTATGCTGACGTCACGACGCTCTTCTAAATCGTAAAACAGTTACGTATTTCAAATTACTTTTCTTTCACTTAAATACTTTTCTCTTTCTTTAATTTTATGTTCAAAAAATTATTTTATAGATTCACCGTTCGGAGAACGGGCATGATTGCTGGTTCTTTAAAATTTCGTAAGAATCGGAAAATCAAAAATTGCTACATCACGTGGTCAATGACGTTCGCATTTTCAGAAAGAAAAGAAAGATGTTTTCTTGGGCGTACGTCAGTAATGAAAATCGATACGTCTATCTTAAGGATTTTTTAGGTCACGATGCCGCTTTTTTTTTTTTTTTTTTTTTTTGCAAAGTTTATAGATTGCTGTCTATGCAAACGGTGTTCCTCTTCGACTTGGGAATAGAACTATAAAAGAACAGAACAAGGGAAATAGTCCCTACGGCTGAAACAAGAGCTTCATTAGTCTACTTTCTTTGGGAGCTGCGTTTATTTTTAGGGTAGGATAAGAAGTTTTCGTCAGGAAGAAACATTTTTATCTTTCGTCTCTTCTTTATGTTTTCAGTGGAAGAACAGGCACTCCGTGAGGCTTTGTGGTAATCATTAGTCACCAGTTTTCGAATAATCCCTATAATCTTCCAACCGTAAAGAAACCTTATGTTACTAGGAAATAAACGAACACAATTTTTTTACTTAACAAAATAATTGATAATGTGTTAGAAAAAATAACGGCTGCGAAAACAAACCTAAAAACAGGCAAAATAAGTTTTCATTATATGAAACATATACAGATTAATAAATACATAGTTGACGTGGATTAGGAACATAAAATAGAAGTCATTGCTCTGTCCACGTTTACAAGTGAGTCACGGAAAAATTGTCATCGGCCTCCACCGGGAATCGAACCCAGGGTCTTCCAGTTACGCGCCGGACATGCTTCCACTGCGGCCACGAAATTCTCCAGACTCACATACGACAAACTGCCAAACCACCTGGCAGGTGCTACTTTGGAGCCCCGCACAATGCTGGGGATTCGCCAAAGATGAACAGCAGCAAATGAACAAATAACTAGAAGGCAAATGAATAATAAATACACAGTTGACGTGGATTAGGAACATCAAATAGAAGTATTCGCTCTTTCCACGTTTATAAGTGAGTCACGGAAAATTCTCATCAGAAAAATTCTCATTTATATACAGAATAATTTTTGTGACTACGTAAAACATACTAGTACTACGTTAAATGCTTTTCCAGCCGTTTAGCGTAACAAACTCATTTTTCAGGGTTCGGAATAATTTGGAATAATCCAGAAATCGCGCGAGGAGGCGCTCTTTACCCTAAAGTAAGCATATATTTTTTTATTTTTTTAACAATTTAACCATATTTCTTTTTAGTATACGCAAACTCTGCAGTATGTCAGTCCCTTACCTGAAACGCAATATTATTGTTTGCAATCTTACTTAACACTATTATAATTGGTGATTAATCAGTTTGAAAATCAACACACGAAAATATTTATGAAACCTATATAATAGGCTGCGTCTGTCTCTAATGCTCAGACAGCAACGCTCTGACGTCTCAGTACTTGCAGCGCCATCTACTTTTATCCGGTGGCCGAAATCGGAACTAAGCTCACCGCTATCGCACGATATGTAAAATCAAGGGGAAAAACCGGAAAATAAAATAAAGTTAGTAAGACAAATGACATCATCTGTGGCAACACGCACGTGCTCGAACAACTGTGTGCGACATTTTCTCTGTTACGTATGTGTTATATCGTGTTTTCTTCGCACTGCAGAGTAATTTCATAAAAAAGAAATAAAATTGCTGAGTAATTTCATATAAAAAGGAATCGGCGTTATTCTATTTCATAAAAAGCAACAAGTAAAATTGTAAGAAAGTAACTGCAGAAGTAGTTTTGATTCACTGTAATGGAAGTTTAAAAAAATTATTGGTTACGCGGAATTTTTCCTATGGAAGAAGATAAAGCTGAGAGAAAACGCCGCTTAAATAGAGAACGACAACGGCGATGTCGTGGAAACCAATCTTCTAATACTTTTCATAACTTGAACAAAGGTAAACCTAATCGCATCTATTTACCTACATATACGTGTAATAGGCTTCTGTCATGATAATATTGAAAAGGGAATATTACGAAAATTTTGTTGTTGGTGACCTATCTTATAGACTGCCCATTAATGATTCAACCGTTTATTATAGTCATATGTATATGTATTTTACGATTCGTGTCACAAACAATTTTAGTCACGGCTTTTTCAAGCATGCGTGGCACGGGCTACGAGCTATACTGGTTTCCATAAGTTAAGCAACAAAACGAAAAATCGCGATAATTGGGCGAAATATAGTTCTAATCACACGAAATTTGCCTATGTTACGGACGAATGCATCGATGTTCGGAAGCCAAATGAGTGGCGCTGTCAGAGCTTTATCCAAATGCGCAAGAGCTTAAAACCAACTGTTTCAGAGGGAGTCGCCAATTCATGTGCGGCAGTGAACGACAAGATTTCGAGATAGCGATTTTGTTAACATGGATTCGTGACGTCATTTACCAGCGGAGTTACGATACAGAGCGATATGCCGACTCGAAGCAGGACAACGGCAGGCGGATGTCGCAAGATGGCTCAACTTCGAGCGTTCTGTGGTCAGCAGGATGTGGCAGCAGTTCCAAGCCACTGGTGACGCTTCCCGAAGGTGCAGCGAAGGTAGGCCAACGGCGAGGACCTCCGCGGATGACCGGCATTTGCGGCTTTTGGCACGACGGAATAGGACGTCTACATCGACTCATCTCATATCTGTACTTGCGGCAGCCACCGGACGGACGGTATCAGCTTCAGCAGTACGCAGAAGGTTACATGCAGGAGGACTGTACGATCGGCGACCCTTCACCCTCCGATACTGGAGGGAACGTTTCAATTGGGCATGGCTGCATGTGAACTGGACTTAAAATCAGTGGAGATCCGTTCTGTTCACTGATGAGCCGCAATAGTGTTTACAGAGCGATTCTCGCCGAGTTTACATCTGGAGAGAAGCCAGTACTCCCTATCATCCCTCTAATATCCAGGAAAGGGACATTTATGATTGTGGTCATGTTATGGTTTGGGCAGGCATATCGTTAGGCGACCGTGACGACCTCTATGTGTTGCCACATGGAAATCTAAATGCTCAGAGGTATAGAAACGACATCCTGGACCCTATTGTTCGTCCATATGCGGCCGCAATTGGCGATACATTTGTAATGCAGATGGATAACGCCCGCCCTCACACAGTTCGCCTTGTGCACCAGTACCTGGAATATGAGACTATAGTCTGTATGGAGTGACCAGCAAGCTCTCTTGATCTGAATCCCATTGAGCATGTCTGGGATGCTCTCGGGAGGCGTGTTGCTGATCTCCAGCTCCCTCCACGAACCCTTCAGGGTCTCCGCACTGCTTTGCTCGAGCAATGGACGCAACTACCCACGGAACTGCTCGACACAATAATCAACAGCATGGAACATCGCTGTTGAGCCACCACACTAATGGAACATCGCTGTCGAGCCACCACACTAATGGAACATCGCTGTCGAGCCACCACACTCATGGAACATATCTGTCTGTTCGGGGTAACTACACTCCCTATGAAGTACCTTTTACTATTTCATCTTGATACCTGTATTTTCGTATTTGCATCACTCATACAAAATGTAAATACTTTGTGTCACATGTTCTTTCAAAAATACTTTGTGGCACATATTTCTTATTTGCATTTGGTCTGATAAAGCTTATCACAAAACTTCATCCGAACCGGTTGCATACTTTTTGAGTTATCAGGATTTTCTTCATTTGTTGCTAATTTATGGAAACCAGTGTAATTAATTAAGAATGCACTAAACTGCGCAAGTTGAAAACGCTTCTAGCTTAGTATTAATCCTTTTATTTACAGGTTCTACAAGCAAACACAAGTTAGTAAAATCATGCATTGCATTGATTAGGATACGCTTTCCAACATACCAGAAATCGCGCGCAGACAAATCCTCCTCCCTGCCCTGACTATTGATTCGTTCAGTATATCTCCGGAACAACATACTATCGCTATAGAAGCATTTTTTTTTTTTTATTTGAGATTTAACGACCACCGTGAGCAACTCAATGGGCTATAAGCAGTCGCCCGTCCCTAATTTAGAGTCACTGGTTCCAGGGAAGGGAGAGAGCCAGTGCCGTAAGACAAACACAACATCCATGCCTCACCGGGATAAGAACCCGGACCCCTTCCGACGAATGATCAGAGGCCAACGCCTTAGACCACTGCGCCACCGGGGCGGCAGAAGCATTTTTAGTCAAGTTATGAGGATAATGACTGTGGAATAAATCTCGCTCTTGTGCCCCGACCTTTGACCCCATTTTGATGATATTCAACAAAACCGTTTCGGTATATCTCCGGAACAACATGATAAAGTTTTGTTGCAATCGAAGCATTTTTACGTAAGTTATGAAACATAAGGGTGAAGGAATGGATCTCGCTCCTATGTCCTGAACTTTGGCCCAATTTCGCTTATCTTCAATAGAGTTTGTCCCCGAGTTGTCCCCTGCCACATACTAAAATTTCATGGAAATCGAACCATTTCTATGCGAGTTATCGTGCGGCCAGACAGACGGACATAGCTGGAGCATATACCCTTCTTCAACCTACGATTAGAAAGCGTAAAAAAGTAGAGCGCCAGTGAGCTCAGTTTTAGCTTTAATTCTAGAGGACGTAATACTATGACCACTCGATAACCCCATTTTTCTAAACTGTGGTAAAAAACCTTGGGTACTAACCCATTACGCGGACGATATATTCTTCATATGGAAACGAGGAGTACAAGATCTGAATGATTGTTTTGCATGCGGATAATAGCCAACATAATAAGATGAAGTTCCTAATGGGACTTGAAATGAATGAAAAACTTAATTATCCAAACATTGCACTTAAAAAAATCCATTTTCGATTTCGATGTGTACTATAACCAACAGCGGCACCCAATCTCGCCTCTCCTGCTTCACACTACCCTAAAGAATACAAACTCTCAGCTTTTGGAGCATGGTTCAATCATTTATATGATATATGGAAGCCGGGCAGCTCAAATGCGAATGAAACCAAAAAACAATTGTAATTAAAGGCATAAAAGCTGGATATGGAGAAGGTGATATAGTCGCCCCAGTGACGCAGTGCTGTAAGTGCTGGCTTATGACCATTCGTCTGAGAAGGGTCCGGTTTCGAATCCCGGTGAGGCATGGATGTTGTGTTTGTCTTATGGCACTAGTTCTCTCCCTTCGCGGGAGTCATTAACCCTGAATTAGGGACGGGCGACTGCTTATAGCCCATTGAGTTGCTCACGGTGGTCGTTAAACCTTCAATCAAATAAAAAAAAAGAACACATATAAAGAATGGCATAATATCGATGGTAACAAAATAATCAAGAACGACATGAGATAAGCAGGATTCGTCACGAGTATTAAACGTTAACTGAAGAACCTAGTGTGTACATGTAACCTAAGCTTTAACTGTAAAATCTCTGACCCTTTTTTTCTCATACACTGAAGAGCAATTGAATTAGAGATATGTGTCTAGAAACGTGTAGTACCACCTTTCGCCCTGATGATGGTGGCGATTCGTCTCGGCATGGACTCGACAAGACACCGGAAGCGTTGGGAAGCCATACGGATCCACGACCCCTGAACAAGCTCCCACAGTTCACGAAGATTTGATGGAAGGGGCATCAGAGATGCGAACATCTCTCTCGATGACATCCCAGATGTGCTCGATGGGATTGAGGTCAGGTGACCTATCTGGCCAAGGAAGCGAGGTCACGTCGGTGGAGTGTTCATCCAACCATTCGGATACAATTCGGGAACGATGGCACGGTGCATTGTCTTGTTGCAGGATGAGCTGCCCAGTGGGATGTTGAAGACGCACAAACAGGAGCAAATGGTCGTCCAGGATACCCCGGTAACGTTGACCTGTGAGGGACGATGTCACACGGACCAGGGGTCCCATTTCAGTCCACGTAAACTGTCCCCAGACGAGAATTCCACCCCCACCAGCTTGAAGAGTACCCTGCTGGCAAGAAGGATGCATCGCTTCATGTGGTTTGCGCCTTACTCGTACCCTGCCATCCGCATGTACCAACGCGAATCTCGAATCATCAGTCGAGGCAACATTTTTCACATGTCTATGGTCCAGTGGCGATGTTCCCGCGCACATGCTAATCTTTGCACCCTGTGATGTGCGGTCAGCAGCGGTACCCTCGTGGGACGATGGCTTCCGTACCCCATAGCGAGGAGATAGTTCTGGATGGTGTGCCTGCTTACACGTTTTTGTGCACCAGCGTTAAATGGCAGAGTGAGTTTTTGCACTGTGACCCGTCTATCCGCTGTTACAATGCGAGCTAGCCGACCATGACCCCGCTCATCCACACGCTGTTGTCCACGGCAGTTGGCCCTTGCAGGGATGGTTTTACCGGATTCGATGTACTCACGGTGCACCCGTGACACAGTGGCTCGTGAAAATCCCAGTGCCTGCACGACTTCCGAGATGGAGTGACCCATTTGTCGGGCCTTGACAATTTGCCCACGATCAAATGCGCTTAGATCCTTCGTCTTACCCATACTGTGTCCGACTCTTACTGATTCCCGTTGCATCACTCCTTATATTGTCGGATCGCTGCATACGTCATGTCGTTTCCGTTTACAGGGCCGCCCACAGCGCCATATTTGCATAACACCAGCTGTCACTAATTCAATTGCCCTTCAGTGTATATATCTAACTAATAGGGGAGACAATAAAATGAAGAAGAAAAGCGGATGTGTACGCTATAAACCATTAACATACCCTGATAACACAGAAAAGTTAGATATCGAAATGATGAAACGATGCTTAGCCAGCTGCCCCGGTTGCGCTGTGGTCTAAAAGAATGGATGGTGACCCTTCTTCTGAGAAGGGTCCGGGTTCGAATCCCGGTGAGACATGAATGTTGTGTTCGTCTTACAGTACTGGCTCTCTCCCTTCTCTGGAACCAGTTGCTCTAAAGTAGGGACGGGTGGCCGCTTATAGCCCACATTTTTAGCCATTAGAACACATAAGAAAGGTCAACCACGACCAACAGAATATGGCCCTTGCCAGGGAAGTTCTGCAGGACGCGGCCAATCCTGTATGGATTTGGATCAGACGAATGGTCCCTCACACGAACTTCAGAGAGACAGTTGTGAGGGAGACAATTCAGATGCTTTCCAGCATGCAGTTGTGTCTATTTAACCACGTAGTGAATAACAGATCATATAAGATGTAGAGGATTTTAGGAAGGGAGTGTCTGACCCCAGGTCTTGAACAACCCTTAGAAATAGGATAGCTGGAGATTTGGGCTAAAGTGTCCGACAGACACCGAAAAGAGGTAGAAATGGGAGGAAACGCCTTTATTTATTTCCGGGGGTCCAGTACCCGGGGTCCGACGGCTTATCATACCCATCGGAAGCACGGCAGATATTTAGTGGTTCAAGCGTTTGTATCTGCCTGGGATCGAACCTGATGTTTCTCCGTAGCAGTCACGAACGTTGACCACTAGGCCATACGGGGCCCAAGAATTTACAACTCAGATCAGATCACATGCAGAGGATTTTAGGAAGGGAGTGTCTAACCTCATAAAATTATCTTAGATGATCCCACTAACGCACATAGTCAATCTATAGTTAGTGGGATCATCTAACGCACATAGTCAATCCACAATTAGTGGGATCATCTAACGCACATAATCAATCTACAACATCGTGTGCCAGATGACGTTCAGACGATGACTTTGGAAAAGTCGAAAAGCTTTAACGAGAGTTTTAAAGGGAGTTTGATTGTGGAATAGTGGTGATCTTGAGCATGACGGGATTTTAGATTGTTTCTTGGATTTTAATGGTGAAATGTTTTAGACCAAGTTTTAACCGGTTGTGTAACGGCAGCATATGAACAACGATGGATTAAGAAATGTTACCGGCATGTACATACTTATCAGTTAGAGTGTTGAAATCAACGGGCAATAATGTACATGAATGGAAGAATAAATTCAGAGGTTTCACCTACCGGAGGAGTTATAATTGGAAGAATCGCGGCATGGTTGAGATTCGTCAGTGTGTCCACAAAAAAATTAAATTAACAGACCAACAATGTGCTTCATATCGGCTATGGATCATAAGGTACGTAATAGTACTTAGGTCCACATGTGAAGATATATTTTCTAACTATGAAGCATTTATAAATATAGTTACAGAATTTTTTTTTTTTATTAAACTTCTGCTAGGCAGCCTCTCGTACTGGTCGGTCGGAGGGAAAGAACATAGTTACCTCAGTTCGTTAGAAAAAATAAGCTTACGAAATTCAACTTTTTGCCCAGAAGAAAAAAACAACAACACAGAAATGACTTCACTTTCTCTTCCTTTCAATGCTCTTTGAAATAGCAAAAATATAGTTACAAAATTTCGGAACTACCTTTTTAGCCTTGTATTATATTCAGGATGACTTATGTATGAATAAAGATAAGGAAGTAGAGAAATTTAACCCCTTCGACTTACACTACATATCGACTTACAAGCCGAAAAATGTTGTAGGATCAACACAATTCTTGGTCTGCATATTCTTTATTAATATCTTTAAAAATATGCCTAATGAAAACGTTCTGTGTGTTGTAGGTCGAAAGTTATGAAATCTGAAGAAAGCACCAGAATCAGACAATGGTCGGTCATCGAGTTCCTTCTCAAGACCGGTGAAACTTCAGATATGGACCCTGGAGTAAGCACCAGAATCATGTAACGGTCGGTAGTTCCTTTTCAAGACCGGCGAAGCTTCAGAAACTTTAATTCACAGAAAACTGTTCATGATGAGGAAACAACTGAGAGGAGAAATGTGCAGAAATGGAATCATCGCGTCGAAAATGATGATTTTTATAACAGTGATAGATCTAGGCTGGGTTGATCAGCAACTGTAACAACGGACAAATATGAGGCCCTTGTTGAACAAATGATCCAAGCTGTCAGAACAGTAACGAAAAAAATCTGATAATTTAACTTTCAATGTCTAAAGGAAATGTTGTGCAGTAGCTTTCAACCCTTGGATATCGAAAAATTAACAAAAGGTGGAAGCTAAAGCTTTCAACATGTGAGATGAGGCAATGAAGAAGAAAAATATACGCCGACTTCTTGGAGAATTTCTCTGATCCACCATCTGAGACTTTTAAGGAAATCATAGCATGCGACGAAACCTAGTTATATCACAATGACCCTTGCTCTAAACGTCAGTCAATGCAATGGACCCACAAAATAAACCCATTTAGGAAAAACCCCAGGCCTTCGCTATCAAAGAACAGAATCATGATCACCGTCTTTTGGAACGAAGATGACATTATCGTTCTTTTCACACTTGAAAAGGTTGCTAATATTAATGAGAAAAGATAGTGTTAATCCTTAACGAAACTTTAGAGCCACAGCAGACGTATAGTTAAAAGACTGAAAGACGAATCGTTAAGTTTCACCAGGATAATGCAGAACCTCACACGTCGCATCTAACTCTTCTGACAATTGCAAATTTCCTTTGGGGTTTTGTATTTTACCCTGCGTGACGTCCTGAACTGGACTCCTCGGATTTTCCTTTCATTTTGGAAGATAAAAGAAGTTTTCACTTGGGAAAACATCAGAAAACGTTAGATGAAGTTCACAGAGCAGTATATATACAACCCGAGGACAGGCTTTTGGTTAGCAAAGTGTTCGGATTAAGAATGGGAAAAGCTGCCGATTTATCGGAGTTTGATAAAGGACAACGGCGACTCGGAACTACGATCTCGAAAACGGCGCGGCTTGTGGGTTGTTCACGTGCCGCTGTAGTGAGTACGTATCAAAAGTGGTGCACAGATGGCCAAATGACGAACCGTCGTCCAGCCGTATGTCATCAGCAGCTCATTGATGCCAGAGGGGAGCGGAGACTGTCTCGCATTGTTCACAGTGACCTCAGGGCCACAGTGCGACAAATCACCCGCAGCTACAAGAGTGGTGATCAGGGCAATGTGTCATAGAACACAGTTCATCGCAACCTTCATGGGCCTGCGCATATGTTGTGTCGATTCCTACTACGGTTCTCTGAGTTGTTCTTCGATTTTCCTTGATGAGCTCATTGACTTTTTGCCTGTTCAGATTCCAAGTTGCGATTATGGGCCTCCCTCTTCGCGGCTGATCCTTTACGGCCAGCATTCCTCCACTGTGCCTTGTTATTCTTACCGAACGATGAACAGTGCTGATGTCCAAATTTCCAGAACCATAAACTGCCGCTAATCTGGCGTGTATTTCTTTGGGAAGTACATTATCATGAGTTAAGGTACATTATCATGAGTTACTGTATAACTGATCGCTTTTTAACACCCATCGACACAGTAAAAAAAGAATCATCTATTTTAAACACAATTAATTAGTTAAAATATATGTATGGAGGACTATCACGCAGTAAAATAAAGCTAATGGCACAAAGAATCGTTTGCCGTTTGACTGGTTGCTAGGCAACGAGTCATGCGTGAGACACTTGCGCGGACGCATAATTTATTGAACACGCCTCGTACATATTTCATCTGTCACGTTTCCTTGGAAAAATTCCTGTTGTATCGAACTGATCAAGCAAGAACAAATTTTCTAGCATTTTCTACTCATAGTTTTCTAGGTAGGTCAAAATTGTGAAACGGAAAATTGGATCAAACTGTTTTGAACTGTAAATGCTGTGAGTTAGCGTACAGTCATGCTGCCTCGGTGTCAGAATGGTTTGAATTGCTAGCTTGCTTCTGATCAGTCATTAGACATGTGACCGGGCGGGTTCTTGACCCTGATGAAGCATGGGCGATGTGTCTGTACGATGGCTCTGACCTTGTCGTTTTCCTGGAACCAGTGGCCCTAAGTTACGGACGAGTAAATGTTAACAATAATGAGCCATTACATTATTTCCACCTACCTAATAAGCTGTAGGACCCTCTTTAGCCCGCGAAACAGCAGCCACTCGGCAAGGCATCGATTCGATGAGGTGGCGATAGGTATCTTGGAGTATCTGGTACCATAAGGTCAGCAGCAGGTCTTACAGTTACCGTAAAATTCGGGGTGGTGGTGATTTAGCGCGAACCCGCTTTTCCAAATTGAACAACAAATGTTTGATCGGGATCATGTCAGGTGAATTTGGAGGCCAGGGCATTAACAGAAAGTCGCCAGCATGTTCCTCGAACCACACTCCTTGACGATTCTGGCAGTGTGGCCTGGCGCATTATCTTGTTAGTAACAGCCATCACCAGCACGGAACACAGTTGCCATGAATGGGTGAACTTGGTCGTCAGCGATATTCAGATACCTGACAGCTGTCAGGGATTGTGTTTTTGAGATAATGAGGCCTAAAGTACCCCAAGAAAACATCGCCCACAGCATAACACCACCGCCGCCGGCCTGTTTCCGCCCAACAGTGCATCCAGGTGCCATAGCCTCCGTTGGTAATCGGCGTATCTGTGCTCTGCCGTATACACGATGCACCAGGAATCTAGATTCGTTAGACCAGGCCACTTTCTTCCAATCATCTACGGTCCAATTTCGATGATCTTAGGCCCATATCATGTGCTGTTGGCGATGACGTGCAGTGAGCATGGGGGCCCGGCTGGGTCTTCGGCTACGCAGGCCCATGCGCAGAAGGCTGCGATGAACTGTGTGCTGTGACACACTGCCTTGATCACCACTGTTGTAGTTAAGGGGTTATTTGTTGCACTGTGGCCTTGCGGTCGGTCGCTGTGAACAGTGCGCGACAGTCTCCGCTCCCCTTTGGCATCAATGAGCTGCTAACGACATATGGTTGGACGACGATTCGTCGTTTGGCCATCTGCGCACCACTTTTGATATGTACTCACTACAGCGGCACGTGAACAACACACAAGCCGCGCCGTTTCCGAGATCGTAGTTCCGAGGTACCGTGCCATCACAATTTGTCTTTTATCAAACTCCGATAAATCGGCAGCTTTTCCGATTCTGACTCCGAACACTATACTAACCGAAAGCCGGTCCTCGGGATGTATATATACTGTTCTGTGAATTTCCCTGAGCCACCGTTCGTCTCCAGACGCGCTGATTTCTCTAGGCTGGGGATGTTCATAATGGAATGATTCATCGGTGTGTACAGCATATGAGTTGCTCATGGTGGACGTTAATCTCCAAAACAAGAACAACAACAAAAAAAGAGATAAAAATCAAAAAATACCTTCACACATATCTCAAGTCTACGCATGTTTATAATTGCCTTAATTAATTAGCTTAACCTACTTATTGCAGTTCTCGCGAACCTAATAGTTTCAGCTCTTCTGCTGCAGAAAATATATTTATCAATACAATTTGCGTAGAGGTACATTAGAGCAATTTCTCAGGGTGTAAAGCTGCTGAAGTAATAATTTATTCTCCTGACGTAGTAATTTATAAGCATCCCTAACGTAACTTCACGCAATTTGCGAAAACCATTAAGACTCGATAATGATCTCAAGCTATGATAAATGAATTCGGTGTTATATTATAATAAATACCTACTTTCGAAAAGTCGAAAAAAAGAAGGAAAATAAAAAAAGATCTGCGAAGCACTGCTTGAAGTGATGATAACACAGCTAAACGATTAACAAATGACCATTTTTTTACTAACTTGATGTGAAATTTGCTTCAAGATATTACTGAGAATTATAATACACAACATATTAGCAAGCAGCTCGAAAATAACTTTCTCTGAAAAAAGGAAAATATTCCAAAATTATGGCGCACTTATTTGCCGAGTCATTTTAAGTTTACACCAACCAAAGAAAATAATTTCTCATTGATTCAAATGTTTACTATATGCATAAGTTTCCAGAGCTTTATGTAGACGGCTGTAAAAGCAGAACTGCTGATTTTTTTGTCAGAATTTCGTTGTGTTGGGGAAAGATGACAATTCTATGTCAAACCATATGTTTTGGCTGACAGCCGACACGTGCGGTTAGTTGAGCTACGACATGGCGATTGACAAGGTGCATATTCATCACTGTGTGTTGTTCATGTTTTGTTTTTATTTTGATTGAAGGTTTAACGACCACCGTGAGCAACTCAATGAGCTATTCCTAAATTATGGCCACTGGTTCCAGGGAAGAGAGAGAGAGCCAGTGCGTAAGACAAACACAACATTCATGCCTCACCGGGATTCGAACCTGGACCCACCTCGGACGAATGAGCAGAAGCCAACGCTTAGACCACTGCGCCACCGGGGCGGCATCTATTTTTAATCTCGGTATACCGTGAGAAAGCTATACAGTACATGCGCGTGTCATGAGTGGTTTGTAAGTTCAAAAGTGGTGATCGCAGGGTGGAGTTCAAGCAGCTTAGCGACAGCCCAAGGAGATGGAGAGATGCATATCTGAAAATACAGCCGAAGGAAATGCATATTTGAAAATGCGGCCGAAGGAGATGCAGAGATGCATATCTGAAAATACAGCCGAAGGAAATGCAGAGATGCATATTTAAAAATACGGCCGAAGGAGATGCAGAGATGCATATTTGAAAATACCACCGAAGGAAATGCATAGATGCATATTTGAAAATACGGCCGAAGGAGATGCAGAGATGCATATTTGAAAATACCACCGAAGGAAATGCATAGATGCATATTTGAAAATACGGCCGAAGGAGATGCAGAGATGCATATCTAAAAATACAACCGAAGGAGATGCAAAGATGCATGTCTAAAAATACAGCCGAAGGAGATGCAGAGATGCATATCTAAAAATACAGCCGAAGGAGATGCTGAGATGCATAACTAAAAATACAGCGGAAGGAGATGCATAATTGAAAATACGCCCGAAGGAGATGCATATTTAAAAATACGGCCGAAGGAAATGCAGAGTAGCATATCTGAAAATGCGGCCGAAGGAGATGCAGAAATGCATATTTGGAAATATGGCCGAAGGAGATGCAGAGATGCATATCTGAAAGTGCGGCCGAAGGAGATGCAGAAATGCATATTTAAAAATACGGCCGAAGGAGATGCATATTTGAAAATATGGCCGAAGGAGATGCAGAGATGCATATCTGAAAATGCGGCCGAAGGAGATGCAGAAATGCATATTTGAAAATACGGCCAAAGGAGGTGCAGAGATGCATATTTGAAAATACAGCCGAAGGAGATGCAAGATGCGTATTTGAAAATACGGCCGAAGGAGATGAAGAGAGGCATATTTGAAAATACGGCCGAAGGAAATGCATAGATGCACATTAGAAAATACGGTCAAATGAGATGCAGAAACGCATATTTGAAAATATGACCGAAGGAGATGCAGAGATGCATAGTTGAAAATACGACCGAAGGAGATGCAGAGATGCATATTTTAAAATACGGCCGAAGGAGGTGCATAGATGTATATTTGAAAATACGGCCGAAGGAGATACAGAGCTGCATATTTGAAAATACGGCTGAAACAAGATACAGAACGTATAGCAGATGCATATTTGCAAGCTCTTCGAAATAATGATGATGCCGACCAGTCAGCCACAGAACCGGCACTACAGTCACTCGTGAATCAGTCGACTGCGTTTCGCCGTTTGCATGCTTTGAGAAAGATTCAAAATATATATTCGACCATAAAACGCTGGTAACGTATGCAGAGACCTAGTAAGTTTAAAAACCGCTAAGAAGAACGAAGTACTCAAATTTACATAGAGAAAGAAACTGAAAAGGAAAGTCAAATTAGAGTATACGTCACAGACCTTTTTGCTATGTATTGCGAAATCTGCATTCGTGAAACGATGGAACAGCATTTACACTATTCTGGTGGTACAGCTTTACGAGTAAGGAACATTCAGAGAAAAGATATGAACTACCAGGACCCTGGAAGAAACACGAAAATTTTCGCACCTTCCTTTTATGCCGATTACCCTCCAGAAAGAAGCATGCAAGCAAATGCTATCCTTTTGCCATTCACAGCGCCAATTTAAAACCTGGAGGTGAGTTTTTGAACTGCTCTTTATTGTTTTAAAAATCGGTTCCTCATGTTAAAGTGTTTCTCCATCTGGTGGTCACTGTAAATGGCTTTGAACAGAGATAATTTAATTATAATAACCATGTACAGCATCCTATGTACACCAATTTGAATATCGATATACTTTCTCAGGACACACTCTGTATACTCAAGGCTTCAAGCGGATTCTTCACTCGGATGTCCAGAGTTTAGGTGATGTGAAAATGAGAAACTGTTCTTTTGCGGCCACTTGTGAGCATAGGTCCAGTTTTTTCTCCAAAGAGACTAATTTGCAATGAAGCTTTTCACATTTTGTGGGATTTATTTAATTTACATATAAAAGATATGCTTAGCCTCAGAATACACTAACATTCCTAATGATTCATATATACATTGGAGCAATTTTGCTTTAATGTTTATCACTTCTTAAGGGGTTATGTCATACCGCTAGTTGCACAAGACAAAAGGGAATCTTTTTTTTTTTTTTTTTGATTGGGGGTTTAACGACCACCGTGAGCAACTCAATGGACTATAAGCAGTCGCCCGTCCCTAATTTAGAGAGACTCCACGGAAGGGAGAAAGCCAGAGTCATAATACAAACACAACATCCATGCCTCACCGGGATTCGAACCCAGACCCCTTTCGGTCGAATGATCAGAGGCCATCACTTAGTTTCAATATTCACTTTTATTCACTTAAAAGAATTACAACAGAACATCCCCAACCTCACACGCAGTGTGAGAGAAGGGAGAAATAAAACAAAATGTATATATTTACAATGAAATGATAATTATACAATGAGCAATGACAGGCTTTGTATTATTTGCTGTAAACAGCAGTAGCTCTGAGATAGTTGTTCATTGAAGTTTTGGAACATCACTGGAGCGAAACAATTTACAGAAAAAATTCGCGCAGTTCTAGTGACATGGAAATCACTGGTGGCAGAGAGTCATTGTGAGGATGAAGAGAACTGTGTACAAAAGGTGACATCAGCAGGAAGCAAACACAATCCAGTTCCAGGAGAAAACATGGTGAGGGAACAGTAAAAATTGAAAGTTCCGACGTAGGTTTATTAAAACAGCAGATGAACAGTCTGGGCACTAGAAAACTGAAACCAGGGACGACACGGCGACCATGTTGTGAAGAAGGCAGGTAACCGTGCCGTATCTTTCGCCAAGGAGTATTCCAGGGTGAGTCTGGCTTTAACCCTGTTGCGGTAGTGTGCAACCAAGGAGGTAGAGAATGTGATAGGATCTGGATATAGTAACTGTAGCAGGTGAGAGAAAATAATATATTTAGCTAGGATAAATAACTACGAACAAACTGGTAAAATAGAGGAGAAACTTGTAGAACTGTGGCAGAGGAAACGATAATCTTCTAGGGTGAGATCACTGGCACAAGAAAGATGTGCAAGTTGGAACATACTGTGAAATAGTGGGAGCAGCGTCGGACAGTAAACAAACATGTGTAAGACGTCTCCAACGACGTTACAAAAAGGAAAGAGATCTGATGATACTATATTTATCCGGAACAAAGTCGAAGGGACAGGCAGTCGATTGTGCAAAAACCTCCAGTGCTCATTAAGTTCTGAGGAGAGGGCCGGTGAATGTTGGGCAGTAGACCAGACTGAGGTTAGTGCAAAAGAAGGAACAGAGGGAATAGGGCAAGGTAACGCAGAAGAAGAACGGAGAAAACGGTACAGGGTGCTGGTGGAAAGACTGTGGAGAGGGAGGAGATCACCGGAAAAGGGAACGAAGAACGGAAAAGGGAGATAGGCAGAGGAAACGGAAAGGAGGCCGGAGGAATCGACTAGGGAAGGAAAAAGTGATTGAAGAGCATGTTTAAGTTGGAGGAAGTTATCAGAGAGTTCGGGCGAGGGTGGTAGGGTGGGAAAAAGGTCGGAAACGGGTTTCCATGAAAAATCGGGGAGGACCAGTTGGGAAACGGAGACTACATCAGCGTGTAGCTATGCGGGGAAAAAGAAAAAGTTGGCAGTAGGGGGATGGAGGACGGAGGAGAAAAAAGAGGCTAGGAAAGAAGATCAAGAGTAGAAGAGGGGGTTGACGAATGAGCGGTAAAGAACGAAGGAACTGAACAGCTTCATGGTAGACTAGAGGAAAACGGGGGGGATGACAGTGGGAATATCCATATTGAGAAGAAGATGGACGGTGAGGCAGGGATTAAGGGGGAAGACAGAACATTAAGCAAAAGAATGGAAGCGGAAGAGTCTGGTTGAACTGTCAAACGGAGGAAATTGAAAATTCTTACAGCTTTATAACGCATGGTAATCTCTGGCATATTGAGGCCACCACAAGTCAAAGGGAGAGACAATACCGAGGAAGATAACCAATGAGTAGATGACCAAACAATGCTGAGCATTGCTGATGTTGTTGCAGTTTGAACGTAGGCTGGTGGCTGTTGTGCAATCCAGGAATGATAAACTAACGAGAGGATGTGGGTGCCAGAAAGCCGGGTACGACTGTGGTAGGTCAAACAGCACTCGAGCGTGGACCAGTAAGCAGCGGTGTGACGTAGTTTCCTGACGAGGGTCTCCAGGTGGCAGCCGCTGCTTAGACCCGGCTGCCAATGTGCACCCCAAGTATCTTTTGACTGGTGGAAGTCCAATGAGTGCCCCACGGTGTATCAGGGCGATGTCTCCAGGAGCCACACCACAAGCCTGTACACTTTGAAAGGTTTAACGAAGTGCCGGAAGCCGCAGCATACACTTGATACCATGCAAGAACAATTGTGAATTGCCATTCTTCTCGGATGAGAACTGTGAGATCATCGGCGTAGGCAGTAAGAACGATAGAATGGTGCCTGGTGCTATGCTGAATGGTGGAGGGAGGTTGTAGAAGAGAACGGATAGAGCAAAGAAAAGGCTCAAAGACTAGAGAGAAAATTTGTCCGGAAAGAGGACATCCTTGACGGATGCCCTTACGAAACGGAATGGGGGCTGTAAGGAAGGAGGCCGTCCGTATATGGACAACTGAGTCCTGGTACAGGGCAGGTAGGGCTGTGATGAAAACAGATGGGAAACCGAAGGCAGAGAGCACAGAGGTAAGCCACTGATGACTCACGTTATCAAAGGCCTGCCTCTGATCAAGATTGAGGAAGGCTAAAGGTTCGGAGGAAAGGTGGGCAAGGCAATATGAGTCATGGAGGAGATTAATATTAGTATGAATGCTTCGGCCAGGGATGGTGTACGTTTGATCGGGATGTATGACGGTGGGAAGGACAGGGTTCAATCGAAGGGAGAGTATTTTAGTATAAATCTTGTAGTCAACATTAAGGATGGATATAGGACGGCAGTTATCCAACTCCAGCAGACAACCCTTCTTTGGAAGTAGAATGATGTGAGCTAGAGTAAAAGCGGGGGGAAGAACAGATAAGGAAAAAGCAGCTGTAAAGCAAGGCAATAGGAGAGGGTGTAAGAAAGAGGAAAACGTACGAAAGAAATTAACTGTCAACCCGTCAGGACCAGGTGACGAGTGACAGTTAAGTAAGGCAAGTGACTGTACTAGTTCTGCTGGTGTGATAGGCATAGAAAGAGATGTAACAAGATGCGATGGAATATGTGGTAAGGCACGAAGAATCGAATCAGCATGCGGAGAACTTGACTGGAACTGAGCAAAACGTGACTGGAAATATGTTCTAACACCGGAGCAAATGAGAATGGGGTCATTAGTAACAGTTCCATCGGGTAACTTCAGATTACGGAGGTGATGAGCAGAACGTTTGTGGAATTCCAGTGTTGAACCTGTTCACATAGATAGTCATTTGGCTGGAGATAAAAGAGCTTGAGGCGGTGAAGAGCTTGTTGGGAGACAGGAAGTAGCAAAGGCACGAAGTTCAGCTTGGTAATGAGAAAACAGCGGAGAATCAAGATCTAGGGAGGAAAAAATCGAGCGTGCAGTATCAATCTTCATAAAGGCGTTAGTACGTTTTTCGTGGGAATATTGTTTGGTATAAAGAAGAATTTGGGATTTGACATTTAATCAGTGTTGCAAGGGACAAGAAGCAAAAGGAAGCGTATATAAGGCTTGTTGGAGCTGCGATTGTATGAAATATACGTAAGTTGAATCAAGTAAAAGATCATCATCAAGGGTCCAAGTACGGTAGTATTGCCGAGGAGATGGACCGGTGTGAAGACACACTACGACACATCTGTGGTCGGAAGAAACTGTCGGTGTGTGAGAAAGGGAGATAACTGAAGGAAGAAGAATTGAAGAAACATAAAACCGGTCAAGTCGGGCAGTTGTAGGGGAGGAAGTGGAGTAGGAGCGCCAGGTGTACGAACGAAGAAATGGGTGCAGGTGTCGAAAATAATCTTGGAGTTGTAGCTGGTTGATGGCTATAGAAAGTGCTCTGGTAAGAAAATACCTGCTATCCGTGGAACCGTTCGATCTGTTGAGGGAGGATCGGTCAAGGGTGCAGTTAAAATCACCACCTAAGATGAAAATATCAGTGGCTGGAAGACCTTGAACACAGGAAACAAAATGCTCAAAAAGACAATCTGCATACTGTTGATTGCCGGAAACATAGATGTTGAAGATATGGTATCGGAAGTTGTGAAGTCGGAAGGACAGAAGCTGCAGGAGGTCACGATAAATCGGTTTGACCGTGATATCAGTAATGAAGGATCGAAGACGAAAATGGATGGCCACCGCAAGTCCTGAGTGAAGACTAAGTCGATGGACATGGTAGAATTGAAATGGCCAGGTTTGCCACCGGTGGTATGGGGTGTTGGGATGGCAGTTAGTCTCCTGTAGCAATAATATATCCGCATCATGCAGTGTAATGTCTTCAAACACTAACGCATTGGTAGGAGGGACGGATCATCCCTTACATTTGAAAGAAAGTAATTTTAACTTGAAAGAGGTTGTAGTGGTTGAATATTACTATCAGTACTTCTGTGAAGACTGGCTACACGTTTCCTTAAGTTAGATGTTAGATGTAGTTAGATGTAGGAACTGCTGTTGGAGAGAAAGCCTGTCGAATTGGCGAACGGGAACGAGAGCAGCATGGAGAAGACGTCACCGGCGAGGTGGAACTCTGTCTGGTACGTTTCAACGTGGGAACGCCGGGAGAAGCTGGTGGGTGTAGGACAGTTAGATCTGACTCCACATTGGGGGATCCAAGGGAAGAAGATGAAGCAACACGCGGAGGGGTTGCCATTCCTTTTCTGAAATAATACCCTCCGAAGAACGTAGAGGTACCACAGCAGCAAGTGGGTCCAACGATGGAGAGATGGCCAAAGTTCCTGTAGTAGATATCGAAGACTTGGAGACTGATGATAAATCATCATTTGCTGGGGGAGAAGCCTCTGGAACAACAGTAGAAGGGATCAAGGACGTCTGTGGAGCTGAACTTGGTGTGGCCAGAGAAACTGGTGTTGAGGGTGGGGTGTTGACTTCTGGCGGTATGGAAATAGGTGCCTTGGCAGATACATGTGGACAAAGTGATTGGATGTGGCCATATGCCTTGCATTTAAAACAATGCAAGGCAGTAACGACATCGATCCGGAAAATCTGCTTGCCTACAACCACAGTGAGGTCAGTAGGGCAATCAGCAATGGCATCTTCAGTAGGAAACAGGATCCTTGCTTGGCGACGCAGACCTAAGATGTTCCTGTCATCTGGGTCTGTTGGTGCGGAAGACAGAGTGGAAATGGAACCAACTACTTTTCCACAACGGGAAAGGGCCGCCATTAAGTAATTGTCCTTGATTTCTGGTGGTACGGGGTAGCCCGTAACAAGTACGGGGCGCTGCGTGAGCGGGACTCCCAGTAAGATATGATCCCCAACATGCAGTCCGTCAGATAAGACGCGCTACAAAAACTCTGGCTTCGCAAAATAGATGAGAACAGTCCTAGGCTTCCTCGCCATATGGGTGATCGCTCCCTTAGGGAGGATTCGGCGGACGGCTGAGGAGTATTTCTTAATGCTGGTGTCCGGGAGGGCATCAAAACATATGCCAAGTTTCTGTGTGAGTAAAACCACCTGCCCAGCAGCTGAAGTTTCCGGAATATCGATGCGTAATTTCTTGTTGTCTCTAGTGACAATCATATCAAGAGGCGTTGTACATGGATTCTTCGCTGTAGAGGAAGATGAACTGGTACCCTTCACAACGGAAGCATAAGGTAGAGTTGCCGTAGGAATGGACGGAGATGGGGAAGGTCGAGACGCAGTGCTCGCAGGAGCAGATGAAGTACCAGAGGCAACGGATACTGAAGAAGTTAATGACGTCACTGTGGTGGAAAATGACGGGAAATCAACATCCATAAAGTTGGAAGAAGAGGTGGTAACATAAGATAACGCGGCTTGGAAACCAGCTGCGTGTGATGACCGAACGTGGCCAGGCGGGGGCGGAGCTTTGCTATCAAGCTTCAGACCTGGCCTATCAGATGCGGGCGCCGCCATTTGCAATGGCTGGTTTGCTAAACCTGACCCTGGGCAAAGCCAGGACGGAAAAAGTTAGTACAAGTAAAGTTCTACTTACAGGACGTCAATGTCGGTCTCAATCGACACAGGAGACGTTCACAACACAGGAGATACACAAAATGACGGCACACACACAAAAGAACACCAATAAATGCAGGTCAAACACGGAGCACAGGTCAACACAACCTTTACAAAGCCATCACTTTGACCACGGCGCCACCGGGGCGGCCAAAAAGGGAATCAAATGAGCTAATTAGAACTTTCCTTGTTGTCATTGCCAAAATACAAGTTTATTTACTTGGAATTGCAGACACAAGCAGACGAAGTCAGTAAGCAACTGTATACAATTAATCCAAGGTAAATATAGTAACAAACACTGAGGTCAACACCAGGGCCGGATTAAGGTGGGGGTTATAGAGGCTATAGCCTTGGGGCCCACCATGACCAAGGGCCCACCATGACCAAGGGCCCACCATGACCAAGGGCCCAGGAGGCATGCCTAGCCAAACAATTGATAGGTAGCTAAAGAGAGAGAGAGAGAGAGAGAGAGAGAGAGAGAGAGAGAGAGAGAGAGAGGGAGAGAGATTTATAAATTAGTTTTACTTTTGTCTCGTATGATTTCCACTTGGTCAGAAACAGAAGCTGGAAGACGAACAGATTTGAAGTCAGTGACTCACCAAGGGTAAAGGTTTCATGTAGCTGCGTACAGCGGGATCGGAGTGACAGTTTCAGTTTCTTCACTACCATATACCCACACCTCCCAATTTGCACTTGGAACCGTTAATGGTCGAAGTCTCCTATGGCTTCGCATTGTGTAGCAAAAAAGATGCATTAAGAAAAGTATACAATGCTAAATCATTAGAAAATCCAAGACAAAATTTAGGAATCTTAAGCTTTTAACTCATGTTCTTGTGAGAACAGTGGAAAATATAATGATTTTTTATTAAAACTCTGCAGGTAATTTATTAGTTTGAACAATGCACTTCGTATTAGTTATCATCCCCATATTGATACCGTCTCGTGTTTTAATGGTCTTCATAAGGATTATCCGTCATGTTGTTCTTTGGGGGCCTTATGAGAACAATGAAAAATACAGAGACTTATTATGAAAACTTTGCAGATAATGTAGTAGTTATAGTTTCGTGTTTTAACGGACTTCGTAATGGTTCCCTGTTATAAGTTCTTTGGGGGAGGGGGCACTCATATGTCTTAGCCTTGAGGCTCACTCAAATGTCTTAGTCTAGGGCCCCACTGAGGCCTTAATGCGGCCCTGGTTAACACAAATAACATGACTGCGAATAATTTATAATCTGTTGACAAAACAGCGATAAATTACAAGCTTGACAGCTGAATTACACGAACCACATCCATTGCTGTAGTAATGGACTTTTATCTACGTCTTACTGACTTGACTGCCAGCCAGAAATCTCTGAAAAAAGGAAGCTCTTGGGAGATCTAACGTTAGAAGTAACATAATTTAAATAAGAAGTAACATAATTTAAATAAGAACAGAGAGCCGAAATGTAAAGAGCTCCTGGGGGCACAGTGGTCTAAACGCTGGCTCGGATCGTTCCTCCGAGATGGGCTGAAGCTCGCACCCTGGATGAAGCATGGGCTTGAAGACTCCCTCATGGCACTGCCCCCCTCCGGAACCAGTGGCCCTAAATTAGGGACGGGCGAACGCCCATTGAGTTTCTTACGGTGGTCGTTAAACCCCGAAATAAAAAAATATTGAAAGTTAAATGAGAAGTACATCTCACATGTTATGAAGCAATGAGAAAATACATCCGTATGTTCGGCGTTAGCTCGCGCCGCCGTAGCAGAATAGTGGCGACGTACTACGTACGTTGCATACTTATTTTGGTTCTGCATACAAAACCGATTTCCCCAGAACCTCATTAAATCCTATTGCAGACTCAAGTTCATGTATGCAAGTTGTCCGTTTTTCGAAATTTCGGAAAACGGAAGTGAGACGGAGTGAAGATTTATCCCGAAATTGTAATTTGTTCTTGTGATGTTCCCTCGATGTTCCAAGAGAGGATTGTCTGGTATTATTGTTAAATATCATTTTATTGCATAAATGTTTGTGTTTCAGTTTGAAAATGGAGGCAAGAATTTCCAAAAACGGGTTAGACGGAGCCCAGTAATCTTACTTTCTTTTTCTCGCAATGCGTTCTCTGTCCTGTATGGTAATTAAATATTATTTATTAGATAAATGTTTGTGTTTGAGATTGAAAATGGAGGAAATTTTTCCGAGAATGAAAGTTGGAGGGAGCGAAAATTTCTCCCGTAATCGTAAAATGGAGGCAAAAACTTTCGACAAAGGAACCTAAAGGCAGCGAAGAATTCTCCCGTAATCACCCCGCCCCCTTTTTGTGCTTTTCCTGCAGTACATTATTGTTTAATCATCATTTAATTACATAAATGTTTGTATTTGAGATTGAAAATGGAGAAAAAGTTACGGAAACAGAAGTAGGACAGAGCTAAGATTTGTTCTGCAATCGTAGCTTGTTTTCTAGGAATGCATCTGTTCTTTATTGTTGTCAAATAACATTTTATTCTATAAATATTTGTACTTCAGCTTGAAAATGGTGGTACATTTTCAGGTACAGTGGGCCAGAGGGTTCGTGCGTCTAGTTATCATTGTAATTGCTGTAGAACTTAGGTTAGATATATTTTTAAGGAGATGAGATATGAGGTGGTCAGTTCTTTTCTTTTATTTTATTTTAATTTCTACCTGTGCACATTTTTATTGTTTTTCGCATCTAGCAGTTATCTAGCCCAGAGACCACCCGCAGATTACTTTGTGGCCCTATGATATCTGCCGCAGACTGATGAGGAACTTTCTGCTGTGGGGGTTCGCACATCGCAAAACAGACCACGGACGAAAGCTCCTGAAACATTGTTGCGGAAGAAATTATACAGTGAGATTTATTAGTTTTCGCTTTAAATTTTACTTCACTTGAGCTGTAAAACGCTACTGGAAACTGGTCTGAACTGACTCGACACGTTCATCCAGTATCACGTGACATTTTTTATCTGTGGTCATGAAATTATTGATTCCAGAAAACGGGTCTTGAAAATTCTTTACGAGTCAAACTGTTGTGTTTAGCACGCTATCTCTGTTTCTGAAAAATTTTATTTTTTGGAAGCGTGCGTGCGTCAGCAACGTTTTTCGCCTTTTCTAAATATGAAACTCCCGCTTTGTTCATAGACACTTTCATTGCAGTTGAAAACAAAATAAGAAAAGTAGTAAGATATTTTAAAAATACGGTAGACACTTTCATTGCAGTTGAAAACAAAATAAGAAAAGTAGTAAGATATTTAAAAAATACGGTAGACACTTTCATTGCAGTTCAAAACAAAATAAGAAAGTGTAAGATATTAAAAAAAATACGGTAGACACTTTCATTGCAGTTTTCAATGCAATGAAAGTTTTTACCGTATTTTTTAAATATCTTGCAATCAAAGTCTCTTACTACTGTTATGTGATGATGAAAACAAAATCTCATAAGTAGTAGTAAGATATTCAGTTGAAAACAAAATAAGAAAAGTAGTAAGATATTTAAAAAATACGGTAGACACTTTCATTGCAGTTTTCAATGCAATGAAAGTGTTTACCGTATTTTTTAAATATCTTGGAATGAAAGTTTCTGCCGTATTTTTCAAGTATCTTACTACTATTATGTGATGATGAAAACAACATCACATAAGTAGTAGTAAGATATTTAAAAAATACGATAGACACTTTCATTGCAGTTGAAAACAAAATAAGAAAGTAGTAAGATATTTAAAAACAAAATAAGAAAAGTAGTAAGATATTTAAAAAAATACGGTAGACACTTTCATTGCAGTTAAAAACAAAATAAGAAAATGTAAGATATTTAAAAAATACGGTAGACACTTTCATTGCAGTTTTCAATGCAATGAAAGTGTTTACCGTATTTTTTAAATATCTTGCAATGAAAGTTTCTGCCGTATTTTTTAAGTATCTTACTACTATTATGTGATGATGAAAACAACATCACATAAGCAGTAGTAAGATATTTAAAAAATACGGTAGACACTTTCATTGCAGTTCAAAACAAAAGAAGAAATTGTAAGATATTTAAAAAATATGGTAGACACTTTCATTGCAGTTCAAAACAAAATAAGAAATTGTAAGATATTTAAAAAATACGGTAGACACTTTCATTGCAGTTTTCAATGCAATGAAAGTGTTTACCGTATTTTTTAAATATCTTGGAATGAAAGTTTCTGCCGTATTTTTTAAGTATCTTACTACTATTATGTGATGATGAAAACAACATCACATAAGTAGTAGTAAGATATTTAAAAAATACGGTAGACACTTTCATTGCAGTTGAAAACAAAATAAGAAAGTGTAAGATATTTAAAAAATACGGTAGACACTTTCATTGCAGTTTTCAACGCAATGAAATTGTTTACCGTATTTTTTAAACATCTTGCAATGAAAGTTTCTGCCGTATTTTTTAAGTATCTTACTACTATTATGTGATGATGAAAACAACATCACATAAGTAGTAGTAAGATATTTAAAAAATACGATAGACACTTTCATTGCAGTTGAAAACAAAATAAGAAAAGTAGTAAGACAGTTAAGAATACCGAAAATTAGGATCTATTAACGTATAGGATGTCTCCTTTTTGTTGGAATTATTTAGAAAGGTTTCACATGGTTCAAAAAGATTAGACACTGAGCGTTCACTGAGTTATGACTACCTACCTAATACTTCGTAGGTCCTCCTGTCGTTCTCAGTAAGAAGCTATCTGACGTGGCATCGATTCAAGTAAAATACCGGAAGCGGTTGGGAGATATGGTCAACCAAGATGTATGTAATGCGGCCTTCGATGCAGGTGTAGAGGTGATTACTGTACCCAGACTCCTTACGTGCCGTTTCCATCTTATTGAGCTACTTTTTCCTCCGGCGCTTCCTGTCCCTGATGTGGCTCCTCATCTACAACTTGAGTCTCCCTCCTCAACGCCTGTGGGATCTTACTCCCCCTTCTGGTGATATTGTGGGAGTTCGGAGGCTAATCGATATGCTGGGAATATGAACTGTGTTCCTCAAACCATTACTGCACAACGTTGGACCTGTGGCTTTGAATACACCGTCGCCATTCGGAAAAAAGTGCAACATTTCTGGGTGTACAGAGTCAGCAACCAATTCACGATAGTGGATACCAGAGTTGGAAACGAGCCAAAAATTTCGGACCCGTACGTCACGTAATTGGACCCGATTCGGACCCTACCCGGATCTGTTAAGTGATTCGGACCAGACCCTTCGAACTGTATCGTATATACCGGACGTTCAAAAAGTCTCTCCGAATCACGTTCAAAAAAGGTGCACCAATTACCTCTACACTTGCATCGAGGGTTATATGGAAAGCCAGCGAATGTATTATAGGAACAGATCATTTACTCACTTACCTACAGGAAGTATTGAAACTGTAGTTCTCCATACTCATGACATAACCAAACTGACTATTTTACACATGTTTTCAAACACATCTACGAGAGTCAAAAAGTCCCTCCGCAGTAATTTTAAGGCTGTTCCACCTAATTTTGATGTCGCTACAGTCAAATATTTGAATTAAGCGGCTTGTTGTATGCTTAATTTAAGTTTCTTTGCTGTTCTCTTGAAAATATAGCAAGCTTCAGAATATGTTTCACAGCAACACCAATTTTTAGAAGTTCATGATGAGTTGAAAGTTTTCAAAATGTGGATGTTGTTTTCGTCATTGCACCTCAGAAGGAAGGGACACTTTTCCTTCTGAAGACACTCTTTCTTCATATTGCATGGCAAAACATTTTTCAGTCCGCGGGCACCACTATCGAGCACAAAAATTCACAGTGCACATTTATCTTTAAAAAAAAATTGTTTTGCTTTTCAAAATTAAAACGGAAATAAAACGGGGTAGAAATCGGGTCAGGAACACCTCGACCCGAACCATTTGACCAGCTAGAAATTGTCGACCACTTGACCCGCAACCCGTTTCCATCTCTGGTGCACGCCAGTCATACGTTGTTCCACATGCACCTAGGGGTCCAAGGTCCTATTAAGTAAACATTCCGTACATCATATAACTGCCTCCACAGGCTTTGCAGTGTGGAAACCATGCAGACTCGTCAGACCAGCAAACTTTTTTTCCCAGTCATCCAACGTACAACTTGCATGAGCTCTGCACCCGACGAGTCTTTTGTGCTGATGAAGCGTGATTAGGGAAGATGTCGTCAGGGTCGTCTGCTGTTATAGCCCATAAAAGTGGACGTGCTACGCATGGTCATGACAGGTACTGTTCCAAGTCAACTGTTGAACAGTTCTGAGTCTGTTGACCAGTACGAGTCGTCCGACCAGGCGCTGACCTCTCGCATCAACCTTTTGCTGTCCCGAACAGTTTTGCCTCCGGGTTGTTGTTTGACCATTTTGACGGCATTCAGGACACATTTTAACTATGGCGGCTCGCAGACAACCCACCAGTTCAGCCGTTTGGGAAATCGAGGCACCCACTCTCCGAACTTCCACAATCTGTCCTTTCTCAAAGTCCAACAAATCCTTCCGTTTACCCATCCCGCTTCAAATTTCACTACCTACTGATCCACTCACACGTTATATATGCTACGTTGGTCTACTAATCGCGCCCTCCCGGAAATCACGTGGTCAACGGGCCACATACACTTTTGATAGGAGCAGAGCCCGACTTAAGACTAGTGCGGGCCTGGGCACAAACAACTTGGGGGCCCTCCATCCCCGGGTATGAATCGTACTCTTAATAAATTAACAATGGTACTTGCGTATTAATTCACCGAGAAAACGTTTTCTTAATTCAACAAAAAATTTTGTCGATATACAGTCAACAAAATTTTCTGTTGAATTTGCAAAATTATTTTGTTGAAAATTATTGTGGATTTAACAGAATTTATTGCTACCACGACAGCACGTTTTGTTCATTTAACAAAATGATTAGGTCGATTTTTTGGGAATTTGTTTGATCCAACAAAACATATTGTTATAGCAACAAAACTTATTGTGCCACGATAACAATAAGTTTTGTTGCAGCAAGAAAACATTTTGTCATGATAACAATATGTTTTGTGGATCAAATTCCCCAAAATCGACCTAATCATTTTGTTAAATGAACAAAACGTTTTGTCGTGATAACAATTAAATTTTGTTAAATCAACAATAATTTTCAACAAAATAATTTTGCAAATTTAAATTTTTGTTGTTGATTGTACAATCAACAAAATTTATTTTTGATTCAACAAAATGTTTGTTGAAGGCAGCACCCTTGGTGCTTCGCGCAATGATTTTACAATTGTGCGCGTAATTGTATAAAGCACAAGAAGTGCTTTATATCTCCAGTCGCTGACACAAAAGTACATGAACTCACTTTGTATTCATCGTAGTGGGCGTTTCCTTGCCTTCATTAAGACAAAATCAGTAATCAGTTTACCATAACTTTAAGATGTAGTCAGATCATTTTCAAAAGATAGAAGTGCTAAAGATGTTAATTGTGATTGTCCCATTGTTGATCTTACTGAAGAATTCAGTCTAAAAAATAATGAGAATGAATGCTCACTTGTGGTGTTAGATAACCCACGATGTGGCATAAACATTAAACATGGGTTAGTAAAAATACTTCTTTAAATGTTCACGTTAATTTTTAAAATAAAACGGATTTAAACAAGTGTAGCCCGCTGAATTGCCATCTTTCAAATGGATGTTAATAATCGATTTTTTGAAGCAACACATCGATGCATATTTGCGCTCGGTGAAAATTAACTGGTGTACGCCGCCGTCGTCGTTTTTGCTGCCCATAAATATAAAACTTAAATGTTAGTGCTTAAATTGCCCCCCCCAATCCATGGGGGGCCGTGGACATGAACCCCACACGCCCTTGCATGGATCAGGCTCTGGATAGGGGTGGTCATAATTCAATGATCATTCGGTGTGTAGTTTTGCAGAATTGAAGATCTTTCGTTTTGAGATGTATAACATTTTGCAGAATTCAAATCTGTGTTTCGAAAAGAAATTCTGTATACATATTTTTGCCCCTAAATGAGAGTTGAAAATCCCGTGTGACTTCTCCATTTGGTAAACAATTTTTAAAAGGTTTCACTGGGTTCTAAACTGCTCCCAGTTTACAACTATTTCATTGAAGGACATAGGAAAAGTTACAATGGTGAAGCTGCCATTATCTTTAGGAAATCCGTTTCTAGAGCCAAATCTTAAAGGTTAGTACGAAACACGCTTTATTCCTGTTAAGAGCGGCTATTGTGGACTTATTAACCTGTTTCCTTGCCACACTCGATTGTTACAGGTCATTACGAGTACGAAGAGTACCTTTTACCATGGAAACCGGAAGACCGTCTTCAAAAAAAGCACTCTTGTGTCCCTAGTACATACTTCAGACGGCTCCGAAGTATCTGCTCGATAGATTTTTTCCCCCTTTTACCTCATTCATCTCTTGCTAATGATATCGAAAGTAAACAAACGGTTCCTAGAAACTCGAGACAAAATGGGCTCTTTATCTGTATTATATGTATCATCATCAAACAAATAAAGAAGAAAAAACCGATGAAATAAATAAACAAGTTTACTAAAGGAAGTTGAACTTCGGTTCTTTTTCTAGTGCTGTTTCTAACGAATAAATCTCGCCTTATTCTTCCGATGCAAGATTCAAATTTTTGAAATCGTGTTGCAGTTAGTTATGTTATAACTTAGAGGAAACTGGAAATAGTGAACTGTAGCGAATGAAAAGGAAATAAACAAAAAAGGTGACACCGAATTTCCGAGTGTAATGAGCAAGTCTTTTACATCCTTTTCGACAAAACAACAACAAAAAAAAACAAGTTCAAGCAGATTTTAAGAAGTAAAAAAATCAGCGAAAAAGAGAACGCTTTTATGCTTCCTAGAGAAAATCTGCATTAATTTGCATACGGTGCATTTCGTGTACTCCAGTCGCAGTCGGTATTTCAATTTGTTTGTTTTTGTACTTTTTCAGCTGACACCCAGGGTCGAAGGGCACCGCCTAAAATTATTGCACCGGCAAAGTGTTGCCATCGGAAAAAACGTTTAGGGGAGTAAGTGGCTAGCTACATAACTCTAAATTTGTTGGAGCAAAAAATTTCTGTGTCACAATAACACTATGTTTGGTTGCAGCAACAAAACGTTTTATCATGATAACAATACATATTGTTGGATCAAAGAAATTCCCAGAAATCGACAAAATTATTTTGTTAAATGAACAAAACGATTTGTCATGATAATACTAAATTTTGTAGAATCAACAATATTTTTCAACAAAATAAATTCTAAGTTCAACAAACATTTTTTGTTGACTGTATATCGACAAAATTGTTTGGTTGATTCACCAATTTTCTTTGCTGAATTAACAAAAGTTTTTCTCAGTGTATGCACCGATGAATCATTCTATTATGACCACCCCACCGTAGAGAAATGAGCGTGAATAGAGACCGAACGGTGGCGCAGGTGAACTTCAAAGAGCAGTATATATACAATACGAGGACCGTCTTTCGGTTAGAATGGGAAAAGCAGCCTATTTATCGGAGTGATGGCACGACGCCTCCGAACTACGATCTCGGAAACGGAGCGGCTTGTTCACGTGATGCTTTACTATGTATTATGTATCAAAGTGGTGCACAAATGCCCAAACGACGAACCGTCGTCCAGCCGTATGTGGTCAGCAGCTCATTGATGTCAGAGGCGAGCTGAGACTGTCGCGCATTGTTCACAGCGACCACAGGGCCCCCAGTGCGAGAAATCACCCTCAGCCACAACAGTGGTGATCAGGGCAATGTGTCACAGCACACAGTTACTGCCGGGTAAATATTACTATTCGTGGAATCCCCAAGTTCAGCGGGTGAAAGTTTATGAATGAAAAAGGTATTCCTGTAGTTTTCTAGTACATTTATTTTAATTAATTTAGATTATTGAGCCGGGATGGCTACAAATGTAGAAAGTAAAGACAAAAAAAATTATTTAGTTAATTTACTTTTACCAAACAAAAAAAAGTTAGAGGAATGGAAATACCTACCTTCAGTTCCGATGCTAAATTGCGTTGCAGTTCTTTACTGGAAAGTATTAGTCACAAAAAAACACTAATTCTTGCACTTATCATAACAAAAATGATTAATTTCTCAAAATAGAAAAGTAAAAATGGAACTTTTACGATAATTTTATATGGAAGCCCTTGACTCCGGGCTCCAACACATTCCAGAAGCCGTCTACGGCCTAAGTTAGAGTACCATGAGATAGTATATCAAATTTGGTGGTTATAAATTTAAAGCTGTAGATTTGCATAGCGGACAAACAAACAAACATTCAGCTTTATACACCGATGAGCTATTACATTATGACCACCTACCTAAAAAGCTGAAGAACCCCTTTAGCCCGCAAAACAGCTGCCACTCTGCGAAGTATCGATTCGATGAGGTGGCGATAGGTATCCTGGGGTATCTGGTACCATAATGTCAACAGCAGGTCCTCCAGTTCCCGTACATTTCGGAGTGGTGGTGATTTAGCGTGTACTGCTTTTCCTAATCGAACGACAAACGTTCGGTTGGGATCATGTCAGGTGAATTTCGAGTCCAGGGCATTAACAGAAAGTCACCAGCATGTCCCTCGAACCACTTCTTGACGATTCTGGTAGTGTGTTATGGAGCATTATCCTGTTGGTAATGTCTATCACCAGCAGGGAACACAGCTGCCATGAATGACCAAATTTGGTCAGCAACGATGTTCAGAAAAATGTGAATTTGGTCCGCACTAGCAAGAAACACAGGTGCCATGAACGGGCGAATTTGGTCCACAACGATGTTCATGCTGTAGCCGTCAGCGATTCGTTCCTTATAATGGGGCCTAAAGTGTCCCAAGAAATCATTACCCACAGCATAACATCGCCGCCGGCCTGTTTTTGCCCAACACTGCATCCAGGTGCCATAGCCTCGGTTGGTAATCGGTGTATCAGCACTCGGTGGTCTACGTGGTGCACGAGGAATCTTGATTCGTCAGACCAAGCCACTTTCTTCCAATCATCCACGGTCCAATCTCGATGATCTTGGGCCCATTTCACGCGTTGTTGGCGATCACGTGCAGTGAGCATGGAAACTCGGCTGGGTCTTCGGCTACGCAGGCCCATGTTCAGAAGACTGCGTTGAACTGTGTGCTGTGACACATTTCTCTGATCACCACTGTTGTAGCTGCGGGTGATTTGTCGCAATGTGGCCCTGCGGTCGCTGTGAACAATGCTCGACACTCGTCTCTCGCATTAATGAGCTGCGGACGACACAGGGCTGGACGATGGTTCGTCACTTGGCCATCTGTGCGCCATTTTTGATACGTACTCACTACAGGGGCACGTGAGCAACCCACAATCCGCGCCGTTTCTGATATTGATATTGTAGTTCCAAGGCGCCGTGGTTTCACAATTTGTGCTTCATCAAACTCCGATGAATTGGTAGCTTTTCCCATTATAACTCGAAACGCTCTACTAACAGAAAACCGGTCCTCGGGTTGTATATATACTTCTCTTTGAACTGCGCTTGCGCCACCGTTCGGTCTCCAGGCGTGTTCATTTCTCCAGGCTGGGGGTGGTCATAATGTAATGGCTCATCGATGTATATTAGATATTTTAGAATGTTCAAAACGATACAGAGCGTGAAATTAAAAAAAAATGCCTTCGGCAATGGATGCTATTATTACAGCGTTTCTCTCGACGATAGGAGTCCGAATTCTACGTGATACACAACTAGCATATAAAAAATAATAATTATTCATATTTTGGTGGATCGTTTACGGGATCCCTTTCAATAAAGGATTGTAATTCTGTGTTGTTAATTCTGTGTTGTCACTTTAATGCTCAGTGAAACAAAACTTACTAGCAAAGCACACCATGGATTATAGAATGGCATAGCTATTCGAATATCGCTGTGGCCTTAATGTTCATGGAAATGGAGCTCCGTGATATATACTCGGACATGTTTATGTGATCATTAAAGCATTCAAGAAAAGAGCTGAGTGTATCTGATTTCTTTTTTGATACGAAGGAAAGTGGATATCTTCTCTAATACTATAGCTCTGGATGATCAAAAGGGTATTAAAGATGATCCCGGAAGCTTTATTTTGACACACTTGTAATTTGGCAAAGATTTCCTGCTTGCTGGCTGGCACCGACCCAACATAGCAGGCATTAAGAATTTCCAATGAATTTCTCTCGGTCGACGGAAGATATTCTTTTTCGGAAATAAAACACCAGTTAAGAATGATAATAACAGGAGCGTACGGCTGATAGGAATTATCTGAAGCATCAATTTTATGTCTTACAAATTACGGGTGAGAGCAATTCAGTTCTAGGAAAATGGGGATTTCACGGACATGAGCTCCTTGTTTTTGACATAAAAAAGACGTAATTCGCAGTTCGTCCATGTTAGTACTAATAAAAAAATTGAAATGTGTATCGAATGCGAATCGAACCCGCATGGGGACACTACTCACACGACGAAGTGAACTTTATAAATATCCCTATCCGCTGCCCAAGCGTAGCGCATGAACTTTTTCATGGAAGAGGTTTTGATTCCCAGACAAAGAAGTTAAAATTCCTCTTTTAAAAACAGAAGTTTTAACTGCGTGACTACAGAACTACCGCGAGTGGTTGGCCTCAGGAGCAGAAAACCCAGCGGGACCAATGTGATGCGCACTAACCGCTAGGTCACTCGACCCTCCTACGTGATTTGGGAATATATTGTTAACAGCTGGTTGGCCTCAGGATCTGGAAACCCAGAGGGACCAATGTGATGCGCACTAATTGCTAGGTCACTCGACCCACTACGCGATTTGGGAATATACAGTTAACAGCTGGTTGGCCTCAGGAACTGGAAATCCAGGGCGACCACCGTAAGGTCACTCGACCCTCCTACGTGATTTGGGAATATATTGTTAACAGCTGGTTGGCCTCAGGATCTGGAAAACCAGAGGGACCAATGTAATGCGCACTAATTGCTAGGTCACTCGACCCACTACGTGATTTGGGAATATACAGTTAACAGCTGGTTGGCCTCAGGAACTGTAAACCCAGGTGAACCAATAGGATGCGCACTAACCGCTAGATCACTCGACCGTCCTACGTGATTTGGGAATATAGCTGGTTGGCCTCAGGAACTGGAAATCCAGGGGTGCCAATGTGATGTGCACTAACCGCTAAGTCACTCCACTCTCCTACATTGTTTGGGAATATATTGTTAACAGCTAGTTGGCCTCAGGATCTCGAAACCCAGAGGGACCAATGTGACGCCCACTAACCGCTAGGATACTCGACCCTCCTAGGCAATTTGGAAATATATTGTTAGCAAAATTATATTCGAAAATATTCGCGTTGGGATCAGGGGTGCAAGCGAGACCTGGTAAGGCCTGGAGACGCCAGGCCGTATTTTTCAGGAAATGCCAGCAGCACCAGGATACTTTATACCCAACGGTGCAGTTGATCAACGGCTGCAACTAATTCACCCTTCCCTGTAGTTTGGAGGTGGTTGAGAGTGGCAGACCGGATGTATGAGACTGACAGTGTACTTTTTTTAGGACTGCATCAATATATATAAATCGATGAGCCATTCGATTATGACCATCTCCAGCCTAGAGAAATGAGCGCGCTTGGAGACTAAACGGTGGAGCAGGTGAAATTCACAGAACAGTATTTATAGAACCGAAGGACCGGCTTTCGGTTAGTAGAGTGTTCAGAGTCAGAATGGGAACAGCTGCCGATTTATCGGAGTTTGATAAAGGGCAAATTGTGATGACACGGCGCTTCGGAACTACGATCTTGGAAACGACGCGGAGTTCCTCTTAGTAGGAAAACCTGCAACCTGCTGTGTTCGCTCAGTGTGCTTGAAATCAGACTGCGAGTTGGCATTTCTTCCCATCACATGCTTGAACTTGTTGCGACCTGGAAACAGGTTCTGCTCTCACGCAGTACCTGCAGATTGTGCGGTAAAGGTGGAGTGTGGATAGCACATCCATTAGCATCCCACATATTTTCAGCAATTGGTGCAGCAAATGGAAAGTAACAAGAAAACTTTCCACCGCGAACCACCTTCGTACGTAACTGCGCGACACTAAATCAAAATATCGTCTGCCTGTAGCGTGGCCGACGCTCAAATGCAGTAGGTTAACGGAAGTGACGTCATTCAATTCTATTTCTGTACGTTCAGCCATTCTTGTACATCATAAGGACTGCACTGAGAGCACCCGGAATCTGTTTTAAAATTAGTAACAAAACAATTGTTTCGTCATTTTCAAACTCTTGCCTAAAGTTCACAAGGAGCTCCGTCGAACTTCCGTTATCGGAAAAAGGGTTCACGTGCAGCTGCAGTGAGTACGTATCAATCCTGGTGCACAGATGGCCAAACGACGATCCTTGGTTCAGCCGTAGGGGCACGGCGACATATCCCCCGCACCTACAACAGTGGTGATCAAGGGCAATGCGTCACAGCACACACTTCATCGCAGCCTTCTGCACATGGGCCTGCGTAGCCGAAGACCCATTCGGGTCCCCATGCTCAATGCACGTCATCGCCAACAACGCATGAAATGGGCCCACGATCATTGAGATTGGACCGCGGATGATTGGAAGAAAGTGGCCTGGTGCATCACGTAGGCGGCGGAGCATTGATACGCCGATCACCAACGGAGGCTATGGCACCTGGATGCACTGTTGGGCGGAAACAGGCCGGAGGCTGCGGTATTGTGCTATGGGCGATATTTTCTTGGGACACTTTAGGCCCCATTATCCAAATAGCACAATCCCTGATAGCTGTCAGGTATGTGAACATCGTTGCGGACCAAGTCCATCCATTCATGACAACTGAGTTCCCTGCTCGTGATGGCCATTACCAACAGGATAATGCGCCATTCCACTCTGACAGAATCGTCTAGGAGTGGTTCGAGAAACAGGCTGGCAGTGGCGTAGGAATGCTTTTGATTTAGGGGGGGGTCAAAGCTCATGAACCTTACATCTCAAGGATTAAGCCATCTATGGATGACCCTCTCCGAATTTTTTTTTTTTTGGGGGGGGGGTAGTATATTAGAGTTTTTATAAAATACGTGTACTGATCAGGAATTAATCCGAATGAACATTGTTATCATCATATTATTATTAATTATTACCATTATTACCATTTTTATTGCTGACAAAAAGTTCACATTATTAATTTCTTATCAGAAAATGAATGGAGAAGTTTTTTATTTTTTTGTGTTCTCTCTTGTTAATTTCTGTACTTTTTTTCCATTAAAATATTGAGCAGGGACAAGTCAATATTAGGATTAATTTCTGTCAAAAGGGTTTGGAAAAGAGGGATTCCTCAGGAAATGTTATATAACTCTTTACAAGAACGAATTAAATTTCTTATCATTTTTGTTTACTTTAATAAAGTAAAACCGCAGTAAGATAAAAACTGCTCTACCCGCGAAGATAGTACCATTGAAGAATTATGAAGTCTATATTAAAAACTTTGAACGATACATAGGCTGACAATTGATGTAAAAAAACATTGGTCTGGTGCAAAGCTAAATGATGGTGGAGATATCGAGGAATTGGAGTTCTATGAGTGGTATGTGAAATCCGTAATGCACTTGTATTGCTACAGATCTTAAGACAGAAAACAATTTTAGTGCCGGGGCTGCTGGCGCTGAAATGTCCACTTGTGCATTAAATTTTTTTTAAAGTGCTGAAAGGACGACCTGATAAAGATGCATGGGACTTTAAGAGAAAAGAAACATTGATCACAAGTATGTTATAAAGCCCTAGCCCTACCATATGCTGTTTGAAGTTATTAAAAAAAACCTCGCACTCGTCGTTTCCCTGCAGAACTAATTTGCCGGTGTTTCCCAGATGGTTGGCCAGTTTTTGGTTGATGAAAAGCCTCCCACTACAAGCTTCGGATATAAAAAAAAACAGATGACCCGTGATATTTCTTTGGAAAAAAAGAGAATAAAAAAAAAAAGTAGCATATAAATGTTACATTTCACTCTTTATGAATGATTGGTTTGTGTTTGCTCATATCTGGGGGAGGGGGGTTACAGTAGATATTAATGTACCCCTCACCAAAATTTGGGGGGTACATTGTACCCATGTACCCCACCGTTCCTACGCCACTGCAGGCTGGTGACTTTCTGTTAATGCCATGGTCTTCAAATTCACCTGATATGAATCCAATCGAACATTTGTGATTCGACTTGGAAAAGCGGGTTCGCGCTAAATCATCACCACTCCGAGATGTACGGCAACTGGAGGACCTGCTGTTAACAATATGGTACCAGATACCCCAGGATACCTATCGTCACCTCGATACCTCGCCGAGTGGCCGCTGTTTTGCGGGCTAAAGGGAATCCTACAGCTTATTAGGTAAGTGGTCATAATGTAATCGCTCATCGGTGCACATATTCGATTTCAAAGATTCTTTGCCCCCCCCTTCCGCACACATACCTGCTGGAGTTGATGACGCCTGGGCCGGTCTGTCTTCGGAGCTCTAGACAACTTTTTTTTTTCAGGACTGGCTGGGATTCGTACTATGTTTTTACGGGCGCCAGGGTCCCAAACCACTCCCTTTAAGTCGTGCTTCTAATTGAAAAATAACATTCAATTGTTTAAAAATTCGTGCCATCTTCGAAAGCGTCTGTGGTTAAGAGGTCGACGCAGAGGAAAATAATCGAAGAGAGGAATTGCCAGAGGACGACCGAAGTCTGCTGTGGAAGAAAGCGTCTCTCCCGTTTTCTGCTTGGAGCGGTAAATTAGGAGCTGTAAAGGAGCGTGGAATAGTTCCAGGTTTTCTATACCACCGGGACGAAGCTGCTGATGCCCCATAGCACCAGGATGATAACAAGCCATTTTTTCGGAAAGAGAAAAAGATGCTTCTATAGTATGCGATCGACAGCAGGCACGACAGCGCGGTAACCGAACTGGCTACCGAAACGGGTTCGGGAAGAGCTCTGAAAGGCAACGATTAGCACCCTTCTTCCCGGCCTTGCGACCAGACTCGGCATTATGCAGCTGACTACCTCGTTGGCGAGGATGTGCGTGTGGCAACCAAAACCTTGAACGTATGTCTAGCCAGCTCCACTAAGATTACAATACAAATTTGAAGTTGTGAGTCCGTCTATTGGTGTAATTATGACAAGAGTGGTAGGTCAAATAATATCCGAAAACTTGAAAATTTCGTCGTCCTGGAGCATGGAGTCGAACCTGCGTCTCCCGGTTTGAGGCAGAGTATGCTAACCACTACACCACACAAAACGACCATGTCTCGAGTTTCCGAGTAATTTGAATTTAACACACCACTGGAATCGCCAGTCGAAGCAATGACATTCATATTTAGCGAATCTGGATGAATACAGATTAGCGCCGCCCCGGTGGCGCAGTGGTCTAAGGCACTGGCCTCTGATCATTCGTCCGTAAGGGGTCCGGGTTCGAATCCCGGTCAGGCATGGATGTTGTGTTTGTCTTACGGCACTGGCTCTCTCCCTTCCCTGGGACCAGTGACCCTAAATTAGGGACGGGCGACTGCTTATAGCCCATTGAGTTGCTCACGGTGGTCGTTAAACCTCCAATCAAAAAAAAAAAAAAAAAGAATACAGATTAGCTAAATAGAATTCATTGTTTTCAAAGACAATGTAGAATTCATTGTCTCCCGTGATTGCCCGGAGAAGCAGATAAACCATGAAATTGTTGGAAGGGTGATTAAATTATATTATTTCTGGAATCATCTTTCGTTTCGTTTGCTACGATCTATCCAAAGCACTATTCTACTTCAATCACTTACCACAATGACATTTAAAACATTTTATTACACAAAAAGACATGTACACAAAATATTAAGCTCTCCGCTACAAATCCCCACGGCAACATGTACCTGCAGAGAAGTGACGCTCTCACGTCACGCACACGATCTCTGCAATGCGATGTACATCTGGCGCCATCTATTGAGCCAAATAGTAAATAAATGATTGAGAATTACAAATTTAACAACAGAAATACGGGATTACACCAGTATACAATACAAATTTGAAGTTCTGATTCCGTCTATTTGTATAATAATATCTGAAAACTCGAGACTCTGTCGTTCTGGGTGGTGTAGTGGTTAGCATACTCGGGTGCAAACCAGGAGACGCCGGTTCGTTTCCCTCTCCAAGATGATGAAATTTTCAAGTTTTAAGATATTATTTGACTTACCACTCTTGTCATAATTTACACCAACTAGAGGAAACCCGTCGGAATCGACGGTCAGCTTTTTTTTTTTTAGAAGAATAAACTTATATGAAACAACAAATGTAAACTTTTTTAGATTGACAAATTCATTCAACTACTTCAGTAAAGACTGCAGAGGAACTTTCAATCAACATATGGAAAGAAGCCGCCCGATGTCAAGAGCATTAAGTTGTGGTAGGACAAGTTGAAGACCACAGGATCTGTTGCTGACTTACCGAGAACTGGCCGACCATCAACTTCAGCTGAAAGGGTGGAAGCAGTGAGACAGTCTTTTGGGCGAAGTCCCAAGAAATCAGTGCGTAGGGCCTCACGTGAATTTTTTTTTTTTTTGTAGGTTTAACGACCACCGTGAGCAATTCAATGGGCTATAAGCAGTCGCCCGTCCCTAATTTAGGGTCACTGGTTCCAGGGAAGGGAGAGAGCCAGTGCCGTAAGACAAACACAACATCCATGCCTGACCGGGATTCGAACCCGGACCCCTTTCGGACGAATGATCAGAGGCCAACGCCTTAGACCACTGCGCCACCGGGGCGGCCCTCACGTGAATTACAGATGCCCAAAAGTTCTGTTCATGATTTATGAACATTTCAGGTTTCCTGGACACTGACACTGCTACACTACAGCCACGTTGCGGAAACCTACAACAAAAAAACTTGGTTAGTTTTTCAACATTTTGGCACCAGGTTCACATCTGTAACGTACATACAGCGGATATGAATGACGTTTGTAATCAGGGAAAGACTTTTCGGACACCCTGTATTTCTATTTTTTGCTCGTCGTCAAATAGATGTTTTACTATTTCGCTCTTTTCCCATGACTAATAAATATAGGCTTCCAACTGAGATGAGTGTAATACACGAACTTCCACATTCTTACTGAGTGAGCCCTTACCAATCTCTCAAACAGTCGCATCTCATTATCGCTGAGAATTACGTCATAATCTTCAGCAAAAAGCCAACATGGTTCATAGTGTAAAATGTACACTGGCGTGCAAAAATTAAGGACGAAGAGGAGAAATTAGCATAACAGCGGAACTAGCAGGCAGAGCGGACCGAAAGACCACTCAGGAGATAGACGAGGGTCCGGTACGGTAGGGCATGCGCATATATGCAGCATGACGTAGAGGAGGGGGGGGTATCGGAAGAGTATAAAGCATACGGGCGATGTATGCTCAGCAATTCGGTGAGGGCTATTGCTCGGTGTACATTGGTTTGAACGACGTCGAGTTGCTGCCATCGTGTGATATGGCCAACAGACAATCCAGTAGATGACATCTGGATGACTTTACCCGAGGTCGCGTCATTGGGAAGTTGGAAGAAGGTTGAAGTGTGACTAGTGTGGCCGAGGAGTTCGGGATCGCTCACACCATCGTTTCACGAGCTTGGAGAGCATTTCAAACGACAAGAACAGCTGTCCGAGAGTTTAGCAGTGGTCGTCCACGAGCAACCACGGTGGCGGACGACCGGTATATTGTCCTACAAGCGAGAAGAGACAGACGTCAGTCAGCAGGAGAAATCGCAAGGCACATGCAACAGACAACTGGACGTCCGTTATCGCGTTTTACCGTGGCCAGCAGGCTGCACAAAGGTGGTCTATTTGCACGACGACCAGTACGGTGTGTGCCATTAACGCCTGCTCATCGGAGACGGCGGTTTCTGTGGTGCCAGGAACACAAGAACTGGACACATCAGCAATGAGGTCGAGTTCTCTTTACGGATGAGAGCCAATTTAGTCTGACGAGCGATTCTGGACGTATAGACAACTGGAGAGAGCAGGAAACACGCAATCAGACCTCCAACATCATCAAAAGGGAACGGTTTAGAGGTGGCAGAGTTCTCGTTTGGGGCGGTATCATGCTTTGTAGCCATACTGACCTCCACATCTTCCAAGGAGGTTCAGTCCCTGGTGTCCGCTAAAGTACCGGGTTCTCCTGTCTCACGTGCGTCTGTTTAGAGGTGCTGTGGGTCCTGAGTTCCTCTTCATGGACGACAACGCTATACCTCATCGTACAGTGGCTGTCGCAGAGCTATTGACGAGTGAAAATATTCAACGCATGGATTGGCCCGCAAGGCCTCCGGACCTGAATCCAATCGAACACATGCGGGATCTTCTCGGGAGACGCTTGGCAGCACGTCACCAGCCGCCAGCAACGATTCCGCAGCTGCGATTAGCGCTACAAGAGGAACGGACCGCGATGCCTCAACAGCTCCTTGACAACCTCGTCCTCAGCATGGACAGACGTTGTAAATCCTGCAACTCAGTCAGGGGTGATCATATCCCCTACTAAAAACTCAATTTTTCTTGGCAACCGCCTGTCACATGGACCTTTCTGTCTTCTGTCCAGTTGTGCTCGAAGCTACCTTTTCAATAAAGTGCCTTTGCATCCTTTGGATTCCTTGTTTGGACGGTTTTGCTGACTTGTCCCATATTCTTACATCTTGGGGATCTTATGGTATGATTTGAGTCGATGTGGAGCACTTCTGCACGACGTTACATTCGAAAAACCGTCTCGTCCTTAATTTTTGCATGCCAGTGCAATCTCTTTGCTTTAGATGAGTTAATTTATGCATAACTTGGAATTTTATATGAATCAATGTACGTCACTTTTTGATGTCTCAAGTAGATCAACTGATAGCACGCTTGGCTGGTTTTGATAGCTTAATTGATGCCATATCTCAGTTCTTTAGCTAGATTAACTGACACCAATGCTCGGTCCTTCAAACTGATACCACATATTCAAATACACAAAGCAGGAGACTCAAAGGTAAATCTGTTTTTTTTATTAGAGCTTTAACGACCACCATCAGCAACTCAGCACTGGGCTAAAAGCAGTCCCTAATTTAGGGTCACTGGTTCCAGGGAAGGGAAAGAGCCAGTGCCATAAGACAAATACAATATCCATACCTCACCGGGATTCAAACCCGGACCCTTTCGGACGAATGATCAGAGGTCATCGCTTAGACCACTGCGCCACCGGGGCGGCAGGTAAATCTTCCACAGAGACTCATGGCAAAAAATTGGCCCCGAAGATCTCAATAGAACAGCGCGCCAGTAGACTGACATGGAACTAAAACGAAGAACCGTAACCGTCTGCCTTTTTTTTTTTTTCAAGAGTTTATAACTCAGATCATATGTAGAGGATTTTGGAAAGGGAGTGCCTAACACCAGATCTTAAACAACCCTTAGAAATAGGACGCTAGGAGATTTGGGTTAGAGTGTCCGATAGACACCGAAAAGAGGTAGAAAGTTGAGGAAACGCCTTTATTTATTTCTGGGGATCCAGTACCCGGGGTCCGACTGTTTAACGTACCCATCGGACGCACGGCGGATATTTAGTGGCTCGAGCGTTCGTATCTGCCTGGGATCGAACCTGAGGTTTCTCCGTGGCAGTCACGAACGTTGACCACTAGGCCATCCAGTGCCCAAGAGTTTACAACTCAGATCAGATCATATGTAGAGGATTTTAGGAAGGGAGTGTCTAACCCCAGGTCTTAAGCAACAATTAGAAATAGGAAGCAAGGAGATTTGGGTTAAAGCGCCTGATAGGAAAGTGACACGGAAGCGAGGAGGAAAGGGGAAGGAAGACGCCCTTATTTATTTCCGCGGGGCCAGTACCCGTGGCTCGACGGCTTAATGTGCCCATCCGACGCACGGCGGATATTCAGTGGTTCGAGCCTTCGTACCTGCTGGGATCGACCCCGAGGTTTCTCCGTGGCAGTCACGAACGTTGACCATTAGGCCATCCGCAGCCCGAGTTTAAAACTCTGTCAGCGGTGCTCCTTATATACCCACTGGTACCGTATCACGTGACAGACGTTATCTTAGTTTCATGTCCGACTACTGGGGCGCTGTCATAAACACGACAGTTGGACCTCTGTCTCTCTTCCTCTGTGTTCAAATAGCTGAGGTCAGCTTGTCTTCACTTCATTTCTTCTCAAGTGCCGTACCTACCTCAGAGGTGATGCATATGTCAAGACGGCAAAGTTGCAGCGACAAACTTCGTCGGCGTAGCTTAGTTGGGAAAACATTCGACTTCGGAGCAGAAGAATGCGGGAGACCTCTTTTTTTGCTACCGGCAAATGGCTTTTACGCTATGTTGGCGCCCGAACGCAAACAGAATCTCCTGGGTGTTGGGTTCTTCGAAAAATGCGTGATGTTTTAATGAGAATTTCTTTTTCTTCAGTGACTTCCTTCAAGCGTGATTCACAGGCTGACCCGGAAAGCTACGACTGCGTTCCAGCCCTTTCTCAAGGGAAGTGGTGGTGGTGGTTGGTGGTTGGTGGTGGTCGGGGGGGATGGGGGAAGGGGGTAGGGATATTGAGTTGATGCATAAGTTTATGCAGTTTTACTTCACGAGTGTTTCCCAGGTCAGTAGTGACGGCGCAGATAGCCAGTTGTATATCAAAATGTAGTTAGTAATATCGTGTATCTAAATCATATTGCGTTGTTTGATTGTGGCTAATGATTTTTTGGTTTTAAGGTGCAGAAGTATGGAGTGTCAAGTAGAGAGGAATGAACATTTCCGACATCTGCTCCTCTACGAGTTTAACAAGGGATCCACAGCCGCCCGCCGAGGTTACTCGACAAATTTGTGCAGTGTATGGGGAGGATGCTATTGCTCTGAGGACAGCCCGTAAATGGTTTAAGCGGTTCCGAGGTGTCAATTTTGACCTCAACGACTCTCCACGCTCAGGTCATCCATCTCACTTTGATGAGGATCGTTTGAACCATCTCATGTACTTGGAGCCGCGTCAAACCATACGTGAATTGTCCACTAAGATGGACTGTGATCAGGTCACCGTGGTGCGATTCCTCGACGTATGGGAAAGGTCCAGAAATTGGGGTCTTGGTGCCTCACACTTTCACCGAGGACAACAAGAATCAGCCTTTTGTCATATGTGGTTCCTTGCTCTCCCGTTACCGCGAACGTTCTCAGCAAAACAAACCCTTTCTGTCACGTATTACTACTGGAGATGAAAAGTGGTGCCTGTACTTAAATTTCAAGCATCTGAGGGAATGGTTAAGCCAAAACAAGATGCCCACACCACATCCAAAACATAACCTTCGTCCTGCGAAGAACATGTTGTATGTCTGGTGGGAAATTGAAGGCATTGTTCACTGGGAAATGCTGCCGAAGAATCGGACCATCAACGCTGCAACTATTGTGAGCAACGCCGCCGTGTGGAGGGAACAATTCAGCAGAAACAACCACATCGGCGACATGGTGTCCTTCTCCAACATGATAACGTACGCCCTCACAATGCAAGCATGACCAAAATACCCAATCAGGTCATGAAATGGGAGATCCTTCCACATCCGGCCTATTTCCCAGATGTCGCTCCTTCAGACTATCACCTGTTCCGATCTCTGTCGAATACACTCCGTGGCAGAACGTTCAACAATGATGTTGATCTCTAGAATTTCCTTGATGATTTCTTCGCAGCAAAACTTACACGTTTTTTCAAGAATGGCATTGCAGACCTATCCAGACGTTGGGACACCATCGTAAACAATGGGGGGGGAGTACATAGTTGATTGATTCCGTTTTCCCTTCTGATGTTATACATTCCTATAGTGCGGTGAAAAAAACGGTATGAACTTATGCATCAACCCAGTACATGCTGTACGGACCTCGGAGGTGACGCACACGTCAAGACGGCAAAGTTGCAGCTCCAAAATAGACGGTGTAGCTTAATTGGGAAAACTTTCCGCTCCCTGAGCAGAAAGATGGAGGTTCAATTTCCGCAACTGGTAGATGGATTTTACACTAAACTCGCGAAGCTATTATACACTGCTGGTCACCCAAAATGCAACACCAAGAAGGAAGCATTCGATTGGCCTGAAATTCGCAGCATGCGTCGCCAGTGAGAGGACATGCAAACGATTAGCATTGCAGGGCATATGCAAATCATGTGCGCCCGGCACGCCACCGAGAAGCACTATAAGAAGGGTGCACAGAAGGCAGGGTGTAAGTAGTGGAAGTGTGTTGTGCTGCCGGACCTGTGCGTGGGAAGCATCCTCATGCCTCGTCGCAGAATACGGCAGTCATTCCAGCACGTTTCGGAGTTCGACAGAGGACGAATAGTGGCTTATCGCGACAGCAGTTTATCGTACCGAGACATCGGCGCCGTGTGGGACGACATCCAGTCACAGTGAGGCGAGTATGGATTCGGTGGGTGCAGGAGGAATGAACGGACCAACGTGAGCGATTGCCGCAGCCGCGGCACACCACCGAACGAGAGGACCGGTATGTTATGCGGCTGGCATTGAGGGCTCGCACCGCCACATCACGAACATTAGCACAGGAATTAGGGTGTGTTGCGCAACAACCTGTGTCAGCACGTACCGTTCGACGTCGTCGGCAGGAGCAGGGACTTATCGCACGGCGCCCATTGCTCCAATTACCATTGACGTTACACCACTGGCGAGTGCGGCGGCAGTGGGCCGTTGAACGCCACACCTGGACTACGGAATGGCACGACATTGTCTTCTCCGACAAATCCTGCTTCTGCCTGCAACACCACGATGGTCGGTTCGGCGTGTAGCGGCACCGCGGCGAGAAACTGTATGACGCCTGCATTATGCATCGCCATACTGGTCCGTCGTCTGGCGTTATGGTATGGGGCGCAATTGGATATGACACCCGCACCCCTCTGGCACACATCGCCGGTACACTCAACAGCCACCACTACATCTCCGACGTTTTGAATCCTGTAGTCCGCCCTTACCTGCAGGACTTGCCAGCAGCCACGTTTCAAGATGACAATGCGCGTCCGCACGTGGCACGCATCGTGTAACAATTCTTCACGGCCCACCACGTGTCACTGTTGCCGTTGTCCACCTGTTCTCCCGATATGTCGTCCATCGAACACGTCTGGTCGTTTATCGGCAACCGAGTGGCCCTGCAAGCACCACTTGCGGCTACGTCTGATGAACTGTGGCAACGTGTGGAAGCAGCCTGGACCGACATACCCCAAGCCCACATCCAAAACCTTTTTCGTTCGATGCCGCGGCGTGTAGCGGCCGTTATTGCCAGCCATGGGGGCCACATGAACTGTTGATGTCTGCGTGTTCCGCAAGTCTCACGGGCCTGTAAGCTCAATCGTTTCATCTTTGTATCTGTTGTTATGTGTCCAATAAATCTGGATTTGCTATTTCGTGTCCTTCTTCGTGTTGCATTTTGGGTGATGAAACGGTGCTCTTTATGTATTTAAAAAAAAGCTGATTCTGAGAGTTCTTCTCCATAAATACAATGTCTGAGTGTATCTAATAATTTAGTCAAGCAGTAAGTATCAATTGAAGCGGTAAATTTTAATTTGTGTTTGCTAGTATGTCACGAGAAGAACGTAAGGGTATATCATCCTAAACAGTATCATAAAAGTAATTACGCAAATAAATTACGTGTCTTTTCTTCATAAGTAAAAATAACGGCAGAAACAGAGATTGATCACATCGGTCTGACTCGAACCGTTTTGCCTGTTGTTTTCATTTGCGATTCCGTTAAAGACGTACACAGAGACCTGAATGGATCCGGATTTGCCAAGTTGGTAAAATATAGAAGTGATGCAGTGCGATGGCCCATGTCAGACAGTTTAGTGAAACGAAAAGTGAATGCCGGGAATTCTTTTCTTCCCCTTCCTCCAGGCGCTTCCTCTGAAAAGTACTCAGGGAATGAGATAACAACCAGTGATGAAACGGTGCTCTTTATCCACGGTAATAGTGCAGACGCGCACTCGTGGAGAATGTGAATTCAGAAGTAAGTGTAGCATTGTTAGTGAGCCGAATGGCTCGTCTCTTCGCTGAAATGCCTTCAGGTCCATCACCGTTATTCACAGAGCATTAATTGAAGACTGAGAGTTGCACACACTGAAAAACAGGGCGGATTTGGAATTCCTGCAAAAGCATCAACGAGGAAAATTTATCTAACCGGATGAAAAAAGAAAAGAAAAGAAAAGTTCATGAGATGGGAAATTTTCTACTTCAAGAGAAGCAAAGCTATGGGTATCATTAGAGGAATGTGGAAATGCGCTGGCTTAAATAAAGCAGTAATATCTGCTTTAAAGACATAAAGCGGAGATTTCAATTATTCTTTGTTAAACATGACGTGAATTTGGGGAACTGGAAACAATAACGATGTATATACCGCACGGCATTACAATTTTGAGTATTTTTGAAATAATATTCTCTTTCGAAATACCTGCATGGCATTGAGAGCAGGAAGCCGAATGTAGTCTGTTGTGCTGAGCATTAAGGAGTTTTCAGCAAACAGTGTCTGAATATTTAACGATGTTCGGAACAGGGCCTTCCATTGATGCAACATTCGAGTTCTTGACTTCTACGAAGCGATATAATGAAGCATGGAGAGATGATACACAGGAGATTTGAACAAATTCAAAAAGTTGCAGTTTTTTATACGTGCTCACCGAAAATAGAATAATGCGGTAGAACCTCAGTTATACGCTTTTCACTTTTATACGTAACTAGCTCATAGCCCGTGTCATGCTCGGGTGAAAACACTGTGACTGAAATTTTTATAACACGAATCGTAAAATACATATGCACTACTATAATATGCAAAGATTCGGCTCTTTGAGAATACCGCACACATAAAAATTGGAAAGGGAGTGAGACAAGGTGACACCATATCTACCAAGCTCTTTAATGCCACATTGAAAAATGTCTTTCAATCACTGAACTGGGAAAACAAAGGGATAAAGATTAATGGAGATTACCTAACTCACCTTCGTTTTGCTGATGACGTAGCCATTTTTGCAACTACCCCATCAGAACTGCAGAGCATGATCCAGGAACTTGCTGACAAGAGTAAAGAAGTGTGACTAAAAATGAACTTTCAGAAGACAAAAGGGATGTATAATGCTTGTAACGTATACTCTAGATTCAGTTTATTTTTGATTTTACTATCTCTTGTTATTTTATTTTCCTATGCAAATTATCTTCTCACTTAACGAGATGTTGTTTCTCCCGCTGAATTATATGTGGCAACGAGTGTAAGTCATGACGTGGTGGTATGCAGTATATATAGGGCGCGCTCAAGTATACCAGAGAGCTTCGTTTTATATGTGATAGGTTCTTCCTAATTATTGATATGCGATTCTACGGTAGTACGAAAGTTCGGTCTAACAGTAGTTGTGTTATTTTGGAGTGTGTATTTGAGTAAGGGATGTAAGGTCAGGTGATGCGTAACATCACAGCCTCTCCTTGACAAATGTCAACCCCGCCTTCTCGTGGTGCATCCTGTTCCCACTAAAGGGGCTCTGACGACCGCAAATAGCGGTATAACTATACCATCGGGATCAGAGGAAATGCTATCCCACACTCACCAACCCGCTTGGCCAGCGTGGTGAGTTATGGCCAAACCCCTCCAAAATGACTCCACAACTTAAATCTTGGCCCTCAGTCTCCGGCAGCTGGAATGTACCTGGCCAAGGCAGCGGCCAGTGCGACATGAAGGCAGAGGGTGCTAAGAATCCCCGGAGGACCGGACTAGGCTGCCATTTGATGCTAATCTTGGCTACCTACAACGGACGCTCCCTATCTTCTGATTCAAGGCTTCTTGAATTGGAAGAGGAACTACAAAGGATCAAGTGGGACATCGTCGGGCTGAGTGAGGTAAGGAGAAAAGGAGAAGATCTCATTGAACTGAAAAGTGGACATCTCTTCTATTATCGTGGGACAGATACTGGCAGAACTAGTGGTGTTGGATTTATAATAAACAAGAAACTGAAGGATAAAGTGGTAGAAGTTGAAAGTTCCTCTGACAGAGCTGCACGACTCGTTATCCAACTCTCGAGAAGATACCAGGCTCAGATTATTCAAACTTATGCACCCACCACAAGTCATCCTGAAGAAGAAATTGAAGAATTTTATGAGGAAATTCGTCATGTAAATAATAAAGGTAAGCAGCACTTGAAGATAATTATGGGAGATTTCAATGCAAAAATAGGGCGACGGCAACAGAATGAAACTTCAGTAGGTAAATTCGGTCACGGCAAGAGAAACCAGCGTGGAAATACTCTCGTTGAGTTTGCAGAGGCAGAAGGATTTTTCATCTTGAATTCCTTTTTCAAGAAAAAGCCACACAGGAAATGGACATGGAGACATCCAATTGGGACGACAAGTGAAATTGATTTTATTATGTGTAACAAAAAATTCGTCATCGAAGACTGCAGTGTGCTAAACAAGTTCAACACAGGTAGTGACCATAGATTGGTGAGATGTAAGATGCACCTCAACACTAAACTGGAACGTGGCAAGCTCATAAGACAAACAAAATGTATTGACATAACCAACCTTAAAAAACACCATAATACCTTCAAGTTGGAAGTGAAGAACAGATTCTCCGCTTTAGAAGGCCTAACATCGGAAGAAGTGGATATTTCTGAAGTTAACAGAAAAGTAACCAAAGCTCTTATGGAAACAGCAACAAAATTAGCTGGGTCTAAGAACAAGTTGCATGTAAACAAATTATCAGGAAAAACCAAAATGTTGATGCAAAAAAGAAGAGAGATGAGGACAACTAAAGAAGATGTGACTTCCAAAGTGGAATATATAGAGCTATGCAAGACAGCACGAAAAAGTATCACTGAAGACGTAAGGAAATTCAACTGTGAGCTAGTGAGGAAAGCAGTTGAAAACAACCAAAGCCTAAAGATAGCAAAGGGACATCTCAGTAAGGGAAGAAAACAGATTATGGCTCTGAGAAAAGAAGATGGTTCTATAACAAGAAATAGAGGCGAAATTTTGACAAGAGTGAAAGATTTCTACTCCAAACTATATGAAAGGGATGATACATGTACTCCAGACATCATGAAAGGTACCAGAGTTCTTCCAGTCCTCCCAGCAGAAGTTGCTCATGCAATCAAGAACATGAAGCGGGGGAAAGCTCCAGGAGAAGATGGAATTACTATAGACATCATACAAGAAGCAAGTGGAGAAATTGAAACAGTACTCGCCCAAATTTTCACTCGATGCCTTAATGAAGGGAAGATTCCTGAGGATTGGAACAATGCTACAATGATCCTCCTACATAAAAAAGGTGACATTGAGGATCTCAGGAACTACAGACCTATCAGCCTCCTATCAGTGGTTTATAAAATCTTCACTAAAGTTCTTTCACACCGCTTGAAGGTAACACTGGACATGGCTCAACCGAGAGAACAAGCTGGATTCAGGAGTGGCTACAGCACAATAGATCATATCCACGTACTGAGAGAACTAATTGAAAGAGCGAGGGAATATGAACTTCCATTGTGCATGGCTTTTATCGATTATGAAAAAGCCTTTGATTCGGTGAAACCATCAGCAGTTACCACGGCTCTGAAATCCTGCGGTATTGAAGATGCATACATTAATATTATTAATAACATCTATGAAAATGCAAGTGCAAAGATTCGGCTGTTTGAAAATACAACACACATAAAAATTGGAAAGGGAGTGAGACAAGGTGACACCATATCTCCGAAGCTCTTTAATGCCACATTGGAAAATGTCTTTCAATCACTGAACTGGGAAAACAAAGGGATAAAGATTAATGGAGATTATCTAACCCACCTTCGTTTTGCTGATGACGTAGTCATTTTTGCAACTACCCCATCAGAGCTGCAGAGTATGATCCAGGAACTTGCTGACAAGAGTAAAGAAGTGGGATTAAAAATGAACTTTCAGAAGACAAAAGTGATGTTCAATGCTTTTACAAGAAATGAAGATTTATCGATTGATGGAGAAAAACTGGAGATAACAGATACGTATGTTTATCTTGGACAGCAGATATCAAGTGAGGGTCACATTGATGAAGAAATTAATCGGCGTACAAAACTTGCCTGGAGAGCTTTTGGAAGAAACAGCATAATTTTCAAGAGCAATATGCCATTATGTCTTAAAAGAAAAGTGTTTGATCAATGCATCCTTCCAGTGCTTACGTATGGTGCAGAGACGTGGACCTTAACTAAAAGAGACATACAAAGGCTGCAGACAACTCAAAAAAGCATGGAGAGGTGCATGCTTGGTATAACCAGGAGAGATAAGAAGAGGAACTCGTGGATCCGAAAAATGACGAGAGTGGAAGACATCATGATCAGAGTTAAATCCCTGAAATGGCAATTAGCTGGATATACTGCCAGAAGGACAGACCATAGATGGACAGCCGAAATTTTAGATTGGATTCCAAGGGACAGGAAAAGACCCAGAAAAAGACCACATGGGAGATGGGTGGATGAAATTCGTAAATATGCGGGAGTGACATGGAGGAGACTGGCACAAGACAGACCTTTGTGGAGGAAACTTGGGGAGACCTTCGTCCAGCAGTGGATTGATAATGGTTGACAATGATGATTTGAGTAATACCAGGAGCTCCCCAATAAAAGGTTAAAAGTGAGTACGTTTTCTTAGTTCATTTTATTTTCAGACCTCTGTCTGGCCGTTAAGTCTATTTCATTGAGTGTTTACGTTAAGTTCAGGGGATATTGTGTTTACCGCTCTAATAAGGAGCCTTCAAGGTACTAATGTACTAAAACCGAAGTTATATTACTGATATTCAAGATAATGAGGAACGCTGAGTAAAAATAATTCCATATTCTTGGAATTTATTGCACGTGAGTGTCTTACCTAAACAAACTCTAGCACTTTGAAGATTAAGCACACTTTAGCTACGTCAAGTAACCTTTCAATAACCCTAACGTGACTTAACGTAAGCTTTCCTGCACTACACGTCCAGGCGGAGAATCTTATTCATTATATGCTTTTACAAGAAATGAAGATTTATAGATTGATGGAGAAAAGCTGGAGATAACCGATACCTACGTGTATCTTGGACAGCAGATATCAAGTGAGGGTCACATTGATGAAGAAATTAATCGGCGTATAAAACTTGCATGGAGAGCTTTTGGAAGAAACAGTATAAGTTTCAAGAGTAATATGCCATTGTGTCTTAAAAGAAAGGTGTTTGATCAATGCATCCTTCCAGTGCTTAAGTATGTTGCAGAGACGTGGACCTTAACTATAAAAGACGTACAAAGGCTGAAGACAACTCAAAGAAGCATGGAGAGGTAAATGCTTGGTCTAACCAGGAGAGATAAGAAGAGGAACTCATGGATCAGAAAAATGACACGAGTGGAAGACATTATGATCAGAGCAAAATTCCTGAAACGGCAATGGGCTGGACATATTACCAGAAGGACAGACCATCGATGGACATCCGAAATTTTAAATTGGATTCCAAGGGACAGAAAAGACCCAGAAGAAGACCACATGGAAGATGGGTGGGTGAAATTCGAAAGGATGTGGGAGTAACATGGAGGAGTCTGGCACAAGATAGACCGTTGTGGAAGAAACTTGGGGGAGACCTTCGTCCAGCAGTGGATTGATAATGGTTGACAATGATGATAATGATGGTGAATAAACGGTTGACTTATTGATGGGTAGTCTATAAGATAGGTCTGCGATTAGCTCTACCTTCGTTCAAGTTATGCAAAGTACAGGGTGACCCAAACAAAACTATACCCATAGTAGCCCAAACAAACCTATACCCATGGTAGCCCAATTTAATGATAACTTATTTGGTTACAGGTTCTGACAATCTACGGTATTATAAGAACAGTTTGTTTCTTGTAATTATAACTTTTTTGGTTATGGTGCTGACTATCCATCGATCTATATACCAGTTTACTTGTGAGGAGTTTCTCAGAAGCAGAGAAGATGGTCCTGAATTTTTCAGGAAAGAAGTTTCATCGTTGAGGCATATGTGAAGCAGACGTCCTTCAAAATGTGTCAACAGGAGTTTCAAACAAAGTTTAAAATTCGACCATCGACGAAGGTGTCAATCAATGATCTGGTAAAAAAGCGGCTTGCAATTGATTCAGTGACAAATGCTGCCAGAAATTATGCCAAGCGCATACGTACTCCAGAGAACATTGAGAACATTCGCGAGCGAATCTTACAGTCTCCTAAAAAATCTACGCGTCGAGTATCTCAAAAAGCAGGAATTTCACATTCTTCGTGCCAGCGAATATTGAAACTCGATATGGGTGCTAAACCGTACAAAAGTTTTGCATTGCATCAGTAGCAACATCAAGATAAACCCGCACGTGTGCGATACTGCAGGTGGTTACAGGAAGAAATTGCATCTGGCATGCTGGACACGAATCTCTACTTCATGAGTGTTGAAGCATGGTTCCATCTAAGTAGATATGTAAATTCCCAGAACCGTCGATATTGGAGAACAGAAAATCCACATCAATTTGTGGTGACCCATCTACATGCGCAGAAACGTTTTGTGTGGTGTGCTGTGTCAGCAGGTACGATTATTACAATTTTTATCCCACGGGACCATAAACTCAGCTCGATATATTGCAAACATTTTCAACCCATTTGTCAATCAGCTTAGCTTACCAACGAGAAGCCATATTGTTACTTTCAGCAAGATGTAGCTACAGCCCATACTGCCCACCATTCAATGAATGCGATTTTTGAGGTGTTTGAGGAAGACCGTGTTGTGAGTCGTGACCTTTGACCTGCTTGATCCCTTGATCTGTCTGTGTGTGACTTGTGGGGTGTAGTAAAGGGTCAGGTGTATTCCGATAACCCGAGAACTCTTGAAGAGCTTCAAACCAACATCTCTGCTGAAATTGCTAAGATTACACCACAACAATTTCAAACTGTGTTCCAAAACATGCTGCAAAGAACCGACCCATGCCTTAATAACGAGGGCGCTCATTTCCAACACCAGATGAAGAAACTATCTTGGACACTATAACATTAAATAAATCATTTGCTTATTTAATTTACTCATTTCATATAGTTTTGTTTGGGGCACCCTGTATTAAAAGATTGGTTTGCACGCCATCGCCGCTGTCGTTCTTTATTTAAGTGACGTTTTCTTTCAACTTTATCTTCTTCCATCTTGTACTACGAAGAAAAAATTCAACGAACCAATACATTTCCATCACAGTGAATCAAAACTACGCCTGCAGTTATTTTTTTTAATTTGTTTCTTTTAATGAAATAAAATAACGCTGATTCCTTTTAATCAAATTAAATAACGCTGATTCCATTCTATGAAATAAAATAACGCTGATTACTTTTTATGAAATAAAATAACGCTAATTCTTTTTTATGAAATAAAGTAAGGCTGATTACTTTTTATGAAATTACTCTGCAATGCGAAGAAAATGAAATAAAACACGCCATAACACCTACGTAAGAGAACAAACGTCAGAGACAGTTGTTCGAGCAAGTGTGTGTTGCCACATTTGAAATCTAACTTTATTTATTTCCAGATCGCAGATCTTACTAACTTTATTTTATTTTCTGATATTTCTTCTTCATTTTACATATCGTACGATAGCGGTGAGCTTAGTTCCGATTTCGGCCACCAGATAAAAGCAGATGGGGCTGCAATGACGTCAGAGCGTTAGGGACAGATATATAGGTTTAATAATCCGTTAGTCCCGATATTTCAATGCACCGCTTTTTAAACTCGGCCATACGCAATTCATTTATACGTTTTTGGCAATTATACGTTAAAATTTGAATTTCGGATTATCAAAAATACACGGATCTTTGATTCCTTTATACGTAACCCAGTAGGTTACAACTTTGAGAGAATTGAGACAGCTTGTTTTTTGCATGCATGAAATAGATGGTGCAACTAAAATTTTACTAAATAACGTTCACAGTTCTCCATTTCCTATCAATTCAAGAAATTTGAGGCAAGAAAAAATTTGTAGTTACTACTCAGCGCTTAGCGCTGAGTCAACTGGTGGGCAAATTGCTTTGAAAAGAGCGATGCCTGTATTGTGTTGATGCATAAGTTCATGCCATTTTATTTCACTAGTGTTTCGCAGGTCAGTAGAGACGGTGCAGATGGCCAGTTGTATATCAAAATGTAGCCAGTAATATCATGTATCTACACTGACGGAAAAAAAAATCCCAACACCACGAAAAAATAGTTGTAGAGGAATGAAATGGCGGCAATACATTTGTATAGGTAACATATCTAATCGATTAAGGTTTCAAGATCACAGCTTATTGTAAGCGCGAGAAGAGCCATTTTAAATGTGAAATGCTGGTACATTAATAACCGGTGTAACCGCCAGAATGTTGAATGCAAGCACGCAAACGTTCATGCATTGTGTCGTACAGGTGCTGGATGTCAGTTTGTGGGATGGAGTTCCATGCCTGTTGCACTTGGCCGGTCAATACAGGGACGGTTAATGCTGGTTGGGGGTGACGCTGGAGTTGTCGTCCAATGATGTCCCATACGTGCTCGATTGGTGAAAGATCTGGTGATCTAGCAGGCCACGGCAACATGTCGACACTCTGTAGAGCATGTTGGGTTACAACAGCGGTATGCGGGCGAGCATTATCCTGTTGGAAAACCCCCCTGGAATGCTGTTCATGAATGGCAGCACAACAGGTTGAATCACCAGACCGACGTACAACTGTGACGTCAGGGTGCGTGGGATAACCACGAGAGTGCTCCTGCTGTCATAGGAAATTGCTCCCTAGACCATAACTCCAGGTGTAGGTTCAGTGTGTCTCGGCCGCAGACAGGTTGGTTGCAGGCGCTCACCTGGCCTCCTTCTAACTAACACACGGCCATCACTGGCACCCAGGCAGAACCGGCTTTCATCAGAAAACACAACAGATCTCCACTCCGTCCTCCAATGAGCTCTAGCTTGACACCACTGACGTCGCAAACGGCAGTGGTTTGGAGTAAGTGGAATGCACGCTACAGGGCGTCTGGCTCGGAGCTGTCCTTCAAGTAACCGATTTGTAACAGTTCGTTGTGTCACTGTGGTGGCAACTGCAGCTCGAATTGCTGCCGCAGACGCGGTACGATGCGCCACGGCCATACCCCGTACACGGCGGTCTTCCCTCTCAGTAGTGCCACGTGGCCGGCTGGAACCCGGTCTTCTTGAGGCAGTACCTTCTCTTGACCACCGCTGCCAACAATCATGCACAGTGGCTACATTCCTACCAAGTCGTTCTGCAATATTGCGGAAAGAAAATCCACCTTCCCGTAGCCCTATTACACGACCTCGTTAAAACTCCGTGAGCTGTTGATAATGGCTTCTTCGTCTTCTTAAAGGCATTCTTGACTAACATCAACACCCTACGTCGAATCTCAACGATAACTAACGCTCACGAACGTTACAGCGCGTATTTACAGCAAACCTGCTTTGCATGTTCCGAGGGGCGCTACTGGCGCCACACGTATGCGCCTAACGCGAAATTTGCATAGACGTCATCTTACAGATGTACTCTCACCGCCTACCAATTGTCGTTTATTTAACACAACCCCTTCTTGGTGCTGGGATTTTTTTTCCGTCAGTGTATATCATATTGCGTTGTGTGATTGTGGCTAATGATTGTTTGGTTTTCAGGTCAGGAAGTATGGAGTTTCAAGCAGAGAGGAATGAACATTTCCGACATTTGCTCCTCTACGAGTTTAACAAGTGATCCACAGCCGCCGAGGCTACTCGACAAATTTGTGCTGTGTATGGTGTAACGTATACTCTATATTCACTTTCCTTTTGATTTTACTATCTCTGGTTATTTTATTTTACTATGTAAATTATCTTCTTACTGAACGAAATATTATTTCACCCGCTGAATGAGATCTGGCAATGAGTGTAAGTCATGACGTGGTGGTAGCTAGTATATAGGCGCGTTCATCGAGACTTAGGGAGAGCTTTTGTTGTTGTTATGAGAGAGCGTTGTTGTTTACGGAGAGCGTTTATAATACGAGGAGAGATTGTGTTGTTATGAGGAGAGATTCTTCATTAGTGTAAAACAAGTTGTGTGTGTGCTTTAGTTGACCAAGAGTCTTATAATAAAAAAGTTGCAGTAAGTACGTCTTTCTCAATTAATAGTTTTTGTCAGACCTCTGTCTGGCTGTTAGGTTTACAATTAGTTTCTTACCATAAATAACCAGCGTTAAGACTTTGTTTACGTTCATAATTAACTAACAACAACCTTTTTGAATTCACTATTTTGAAGCTTAGTACAAGTATATCATTAGCTAGCAGGTAGAGCATTATTCATTCATAATAATTAGCTTAGCGGAAAAAGCTAAATAAAGCTAATTCATTATAATTGGCGCCCGAACTTTTCTCGAACACGAGATCTTGACGTTTGTTATCCATGTCTTCCTTACCTGAGACAACTTCAATTTTCTACCCCAAGGCAAGTTCCGAGGGTAATGGTGTTTTTTATGACAATTTGCAAGAAGCCTGTGGGTCTGACTTTGATATGCATGATCTACACGTACCCAGGCATTCTTCACCATTTCGTAATATACCAGCTTCCTATTACCCTGAGTCGCGGGTCGTTCCTGAGGGAGTTCAATCATCCTCTCAGCGAAGCAGAATGCTTGCCCATTTCGTGCCGCATGCAGGAACAATTCATTTCAATGGTTTGGAGGGGTCCTTAAAGTTCCTCGAAGATCTGGAAGATCATTTTGATCTATATAATATTCCTGAAGACTGCAAGGTACAAATCGCCGGCACTTGCTTGAGGGATACCGCTAAGACCTGGTATCGGCAGTGGAGAGTGTCGAACCCGGATTCTCATTATGAGAATTTCCGTGCAGAATTTTTGGAGGTCTTTCCTTTCGGCCTCAGTCGAGCTAGCCTTGCTCAACAGCTTTTTTCACGTCAGCAAGGTCCCAATGATAGCCCTGTTGCATTTGCGTTGGAGACTACACGCTTATATAACCTAAGGGATCCACATGCCAGTCATGTTGACATGTTGGATACCCTCGTGCAGCAGCTCGACCCATTCTTGCAAGATTTCCTTGAGGTTCGACACCCTGCCACGATTCATGAATGCCTTCGCCTCATACGCACATATGAAGAGCGACATGGCAAACATGGTTCAACTCACCATGCTCGGGCACCCCGCGAGGCTTATTACGAAAACCCTCAGCGGCATAATAGACATAATAACTTTCAGCGCGAGCATACACAAGCGCACACCCAAGCTTCATACGTTCCACCACACAGAAGAGTGGCAAACCAACAGCGAGTTTCTGCACAAGCTTCGGAATATCGTACACCTGCACAGTATGCTTGACCCCGTTTCACTCAGCAGCATTCGGAACGTTATCATGCTCCGGGCAATGATAATTTTTCTGCCCGTGCTGAAAGCAGACGTAGAAGATATGAAAATGTCAACAGACACGCGGAGTTCCCGACGCAGGTTTCACACAGTTTTCCTCATCGTGAAAATTTTCCCGATACCCGGCAGGGTAGAGGTTTCAGACCACATGATAACCCAACCAGGATTCCTTTAAACTTCCAAAGGAAGTAGACCAAGGGTCGGTCCTGCTTCCTGATACCAAGCATTCTGACCCTAAAACAGTATTAGTGACTGTTCAAACTCCTCAGTTGCCTGATGTATTCTTAACAATTGAAGATATTATTGTCGAGACAAAGTTCGACACTGGGTCTGAAATATCAGCCCTAAATACAAAGTTTTGCACTGACAATTTTCCTGCAATACACGTTCAGCCTGCGACGCAGTATTTGCGAGGTGCAAATAATGAAATCTTCAGTATCTCAGGAACTGTCACATTATCTTTAGGGCTGGGAAAAGCTCGTTTTACGCATTCTTTCCTGCTTATAGACGAACTACCTGTGAAATGTTTAATGGGCATGGACTTTATACATCAGTTTCAAATAACTTTGAATTTCGTACAGCATGTGATTTCCTTTCCGGAACCTGTCGAAATGGTTCCTACGGTTCCTGTAGATATAACGAGTTTGTTATTGAGTACCCAATTGAATGAGAGGCAACGAGACCTGCTTTCTCTCCTTTTACAGGAAAGCCCTGGTTTATTTTCGGATCAACCTGGTTTCACACAGGTGGTTTATCATGTCATTGACACTGATGGTTCGAAACCAATTGCGACGAAACCTTACCCTTGTGCTCCACATAAGAAACAGGAAATGCAACGTCAAATTTCTGAAATGATTAAGCAGGGCATAATCAGAGAATCCACAAGCGCCTGGGATGCTCCTGCCTTTTTGGTTCTAAAGAAACAATCCAATGAATTTCGTTTCGTGACAGATTTCCGCAAGCTCAACCAAGTCACAAAAACGATCAATTATCCACTACCTGTCATGTCACATATTTTAAATGACCTATCGTCAACCAAATGGATGTCAACCTTGGATTTGGCGAGTGGATATTGGCAGGTAGCAGTACATCCGGACTCTGTCGATAAAACAGGCTTTGTGACTCCTTTTGGGGCCTATGAATATTTACGTATGCCTTTTGGACTAGCTTCTGCACCTGCTACTTTCCAAAAGCTTATGGATACGGTTCTCAGACCTGTCCTGGGTCCCCATGTGCATGTCTATTTGGATGACATTATTATTACATCAGAGACTTTTGACGAGCACCTTTCTCTGCTCAAACAGGTGTTCCAACTCATATACAATGCTGGCTTGACGTTAAAACCCAGTAAATGCCAGATAGCGAGGGACGAGATTGTATATCTGGGGTTGAAAATCACTCCCCACGGCTTATTTACTGATAATGAAAAAATTAGGCCTATTGTTGACTTTCCTCGGCCTAAAACAGCAAAAGAACTATCACGCTTTCTGGGAATGACCGGATGGTATCAGCAGTTCGTCCCCGCTAATGCTACAATCTGTGAGCCATTGTATGCTTTAAAACGTAAATACAAGAAGTTTACTTGGACACCTGAGGCTAACGCTGCATTTGAAACACTGAAGTCTGCATTGACTCAGCCTCCGGTGTTGGCTTTCCCGGATCATACTAAGGAATTTGATATTTATACTGATGCATCCGGAGTTGGTCTTGGTTGCGTTTTGTCACAAGCTGGGCATCCAATAGCTTTTGCGTCTCGTACTTTAGCCAAAGCTGAACGCAATTATTCAGCTACGGAACGTGAATGTCTTGCTGTTGTGTATGCGCTGAATAAATTTCAATGTTATCTTAATGAATTGACAGTTAACATAATTACGGATCATTCTGCCCTTCAGTATTTGAATTCTGCTAAGCACCTATCTCAAAGACTTATGAAGTGGGCTCTGAAGTTACAGGAGAGCAATATCAAAATTTCGTATCAGCCAGGTCATAAAAATCAATTACCGGACGCATTATCTCGCGTTCCGATTAGTGGGGTCCCCACTGAAGCTACTCCTGGATGTCAGCCTTTACTTCTAATAGCTGATATAACATCCAGAGAGCAGATAATGGCAGAATTAATAAATGATCCAGATTTTGGGGATATCTATAATTTTTGCTTGCGAGTTCGCCCCTACAAAGTGATCCTTCTCTGGCTGGAAGGTCACAACATTTTGAAGTAATAGAGGGTCTTCTTTATTATACAAAATCTCGGACTACTAGGGCAGAGTTTCGCCCATGTATTCCGCGAACCCTTAATATGGCCCTTTTAAATGAATTTCATGACAAACCTCTTGCAGGCCATTTAGGTATTCGCAAGACCCGTGGTAAATTGCGGGATGTTGCCTATTGGCCTGGCATGTACCAAAGTGTGCTCGCATACGTTCAATCATGTCACTTGTGTCAGATTAATAATTACCGTAATGTAAGACCGGCCGGTCACTTGAAATCTAGTTCAAGTTCTCATGTGTTTGATATTATTTCAATAGATTTATTGGGACCTTATCCATTATCTGTTAAAAATAAAGCTCGTTACGTTTTAGTACTAACTGATAATTTTTCTAAATGGGTTGAAGATTTTCCCATTAAAGCTGCTACGGCACAAGTTATTTGTAATGTCTTAGTTAATGAAGTATTTTCTAGATATGGTGCACCTAATAAAGTAGTTTCGGATAATGGTCCTCAATTTATTTCTGACATTTTTGAAAGAATGTGTGCGAGACTACACATTCAACATAAATTCATTTCCCCATACCATCCCCAGAGTAATCCTGCGGAACGCGTTAACCGCACGCTAGTGAAAATGATTGCGACTTTTGTAATGGATCATAATGAAAGATGGGATGACCATTTGGAGCTTTTGCGTTCGCCCTCCGCTCGTCGGTCCACGAGTCTACTAAAATTACTCCGGCAGAACTTTTTCTGGGTCGCAAAATTAAAACCCCTTTTGAAAATTTAACGGGGATTATCGACGAACTAAACCAGCGACCAACTCCGCAATCAGTACGCATCATGGCAGAAAAAGCTCGTGTTGCAATGCTAGGAGCACAAGCGGCTCAAGCAAGATATTATAATTCTAGGCGTAGGGAACCAGATCTTGTCGTTGGAGATCTCACTCTCGTGGAAACGCACTTCCAGTCTTCTGTTTCGCATACTTTAGTGAAGAAATTTGCACCCAGCTACGAAGGTCCATATCGGGTGGCAAATATCTTTGAAAATAATATTGTTCTGGAGAAACCTGACAACCAATTTCAATACGTACACGTTGATCAGTGTCGCAAGTATCATGAACGGAATATCGATTTCATAATCAACCCTACTCAACCTTCTGTTCCACAGACTCAAGAGTCTATATCTCATGTTCAACCGCCAGAAATTTTGGGCGAACCACCAAACATTTTTGAAGAATCTCCAGTGATTTTTCCTTCACCCTCCTCTCCTCAAGACGGGTTTCCAAACACGCAACCTGATTCTCCCATGAGACCAAGGCTCGAATTGAGTTCTTCGAATACTAGTATCGTTCCTTTCCCTCCAACCATTGCCAAGACTATTGCTGCGCCGTTTCCGGACAACTCTGCACCAACGCGGGCTACTTCTTCTTTGAATACCTCGTCAGAAAGTATTCCTATAGGCAAATCTAAACATCGCCCTGCACGACCACTGAATTACAGCAGCGACTCAGAGGCTTCAGACATTTCCGACTTATCAGTTATGAACACTAAATTTCATGTTACAAACCGTCCAGCACCACCAAAGGCTGGGCGCAAACGTGACTTGTCTCCCCAATCTGCTTCGCCACAACAGCGCCGAAGGCAGAAATCTTTGCATCCGCCCGGGTTTCGCCCCTGGAACCTACGTTCAGGGCAAACAGGGCCGATGCCCACTGCTACTCTCATGCCACGTGGGCGTAAGAGAAAACAAACGATGTGGCCGGAGCCACGTCCGTCCAAGAGAATACTGGAAGGACACAACGGGCCCCAGCACAAAGGGACTTCATATCAAAAGCCTGGGGAGCCCGTTCCTATCAGCCGCAAGGATTTCCGGACCACCAGACTTCTGACGTTCCTGACCGTTCCTATCAGCCGCAAGGATTTCCGGACCACCAGACTTCTGACGTTCCTGACCGTTCCTATCAGCCGCAAGGATTTCCGGACCGCCAGACTTCAGCCGTTCTTGACCGTTCTTCTCAGCCGCAGGGATTTCTGGACCCACAGACTTCAGCCGTTTCGGACCAAAGGATTTCCGCCATTCCTGACCGTTCCCGTCAGCCGCCGGGATTTCCTGACCGACAGCAGACCGATGTTCCAGATCCATTAAAGTCCCTGAAGAGATCCAAGCCACCTGATTTTACCAGTCCGATTAGGCCTGGAAAACGTTATTGCACTAGAGTTTTTTATGCGTCCTCGAGATAAGTAAGTTCTCGTGGATAGGTTCTTTTCTCAGTTTGTTGTTTTTCCTGCACGACCAGTTGGCGTGTCAGAATTTCTTTTTTTCGTGTGGGCCTATGCATTCTTTTTTGTGTATATATGTGTGTTTTTTTTATATATTTATTCTATGTCCATCTACTAATCCACTTTTTTTATATATATATATATATTGACCTCAACGACTCTCCACTCTCAGGTCATCCATCTCACTTTGATGAGGATCGTTTGAACCATCTCATCCACTTGGATCCGCGTTAGACCACACGCGAATTGGCTACTGATACTGGTGCAACTCCTGGAACGTATGGGAAAGCTCCAGAAATTGGGGTGTTGGGTGCCTCACACTCTTACCGAGGACAAGAATCAGCATGTTGTCATATGTAGTTCCTTTGCTCGCTCGTTATCGCGAATGTTCTTAGCAACACAAACCCTTTCTGTCGCGTAATGAAAAGTGGTGCCTGTACGTTAATTTCAGGCATCTGGGGGGATGGTTAAGACCAAACAAGACGCCCATACCACGTCCTAAACATGACCTTCATCCTGCGAATATCATGTTGTGTGTCTGGTGGGACATGGGAGGCTTTATTCACTGGGAAATGCTGCGGAGGAATCGGACCATCAACGCTGCTCTTTATTGTTAGCAACTCCCCTGCGTGGTGGGAACAATTCATCAGAAACGGCCACATCGACGACACGGTGTCCTTCTCTAACATGATAACGCACGCCCTCACAGTGCAAACATGACCAAAATTGCCATTCAGGACATGAAATGGAAAATCCTTCCACATCCGGCCTATTCCCCAGATGTCTCCCCTTCAGACTATCACCTGTTCCGATTTCTATCGAATGCGCTCCGTGGCAGAACGTTCAATAATGATGTTGATCTCCAGAATTTCCTTGATTTCTTTGCAGCAAAACCTGCATGTTTTTTCCAGAATGGCATTTCAGACCTATCCAGATGTTGGAACACCATCGTAAACAATGGGGGAGGGGGAGGGGGATACATAGTCGATTGATTCCTTTTTCCCTTCTGATGTGATACATTAATGTAGTTCGGTGAAAATGACGTCATGATCTTATTCATCAACCCAATAAATAAGGTATGATTCAGGGGCGTATTTTGTTTGGGGGGGGGGGGGGGCGCAAGGCAAAATGTTTCATTTCTTTATGTATTTTGTTAAAGTGGGACCTGCATTAGAAAAAATGCTTTAATTTAATGAAAATAGGTCAACTTATATTGGGAGAAGAGCTTTAATTCTTTCTTTTATTTTTTATTAACTTTTTTTTTCCTGGTGGATTTCAAAAACTTCAATTTTTTTGTTTTACTACATGCATTTCAAAGTTAACGTTTTTCTTTTCGGTATGCTACAATTTTGAGAGAATTTGAGACAGCTTGTTTTGTGCATCCATGAAATAAATGGTGCCGCCACCAAAAATTTAGTAAATAACATTCACAATTCTTTATTTTCTCTCAATTCAAGAAATTTGAGACAAGAAAAAATTAGTGGATATTACTCGGCAGCAGTAAGTGCTGAATCAACTGGTGGGCAAACTTCTTTGAAAAGAGCGATGCTTATAAGTAAAGTATGTGTCAGGGGCATATTTAATGGGGGGGGGGTGGGTGGGGTGGCATTTGTCTCCCAAAATACTTCATTTCTTTATGTTTTTTGCTAAAGTGGGGGACACGCATTAGAAAAAATGCTCTAATTTAATGAAAATGGTTCAACTTACATTAGAAAAAATGTTTTATTTTTTTCTAGTTTGCATTAAATTTTTTTTTTTTTCCTAGTAGATTTTAAAAACTTCAATTTTTGTTGCACCCCGGAAAAAATTCTATTACGCCTCTGATATGTGTATTACAGTTAACACAAAATCGCATTCGGATTTACTTCATGCATTTCAAAAATAACGTTTTTCGTTTCATGTATTGAAAATTTGAAATCGTACAGAATTTTTTTACCTAGATTTATAATGAAATTAGTGTAAAAAAATACAAATGTCAAAATGGGCTATGCCTATTTTGACATTTGTATTTTTTACACTAAAAAATACAAATGCCTATTTTGACATTTGTATTTTTTTTTACACTAAGCAAAGAAAGTATGTATGTATGTATGTAGTCACTGAGAAAAACGTTTTGTTAATTCAGCAAACCATGTTGCATCGATCGGAACAAACGATAGTCTGAAGGGGCTATGTCGGGACTATATGCCGGGTGCTCCAAAACTTCCCAGACCAGCGTCAATAACGTTTCCTTGACCGATTTCGCGACATGCGGCTTAGTGTTCTCATGCATTAATTTCACGGGATGCAATCCTTTGCCTGGGAATGGACGTTTCTGACAGATTTCCTGGTTCAATCTCAGCTATTGTTACTTGTAGCGATCAGCAGTAACAGTTTCACCCTGTTCCAATAGTTCATAATAAAGCACCCCCTTCATATCCCACCAGAGGCACAGTGGAACTTTCTTGGAAGTTTCGGTGTCGAAGTCGTTGCTTCGCCAGGGTTTACCCAGTGTTTTTTGCTTTTGGGATATCGCACAATATCCACTTTTCATCATCCGTAACGGTTTTCTACAGGAAAGACTTTCTATGTTGTTTAATCAACAGATTCAATCACTTCATGACACCACCATCCTTGTTCCTCTGGTTCAGATCATGTGGCACCCATTTTCCTTCCTTCTGAATGTTTCCCATTGCGCGTAAACGATTAGGAATGATTTGTTGAGTTACCCCCAGTTGTTCAGCTAGTTCATTTTGCGATTGAGACGAATCTTCATCCAGCAATGTTTGCAGTTCCTAATGTGCAACCTTTTGCGGAGCGCCACTACGTTCTCGATCGCTAACATCAAAATCACCTGCTTTAAACCATCTAAACCAAAACTAACACGAGCTTTTCAATACAATATTCTCCCCCAGGATAGAACAGATCGATGCACATGGTTTTTCAGCAATTTTTCCTGGATGAAATTCGTAAAAAAGGCAGAGTCGAATAAATGCAGTATCGCTTGTCATCTTTCACCTACCGATGTGCAAGTACGTTTGACGGTTGGGCAAACTTGTGTGTCCCATTTTATACTCTAAACCAGTCACGGTCACATGACAACAACAAGAGTGAATGTCGGATATGTAAATTAGTGGTATACGTCACAGAAAAAACGCTTTAAAACTTATTTGTACACATGTAGTGACTTTTCGAAAGAAAAATGATTCTGTATGAGACCGTATACAAATGTCAAAATAGACATGGCTTTAAGGTAGCAAGCACAGTATGTATGTATGTCTTATATTATAAATCAGCTTAAACTAAACTTACGAGATTTTTTACACTTTTTTTGTTTTGTTTTTGGAGGCATTTAAAATTTTACAATAATACTTAACATTTTAAAATTTGGTTTACACGTTTCCTTACATTTATACGTTTCTAAAGCCATCCTCTAGGAAAACACATAACCGAGGTTCAACTGTATGTGACTAGATTTATGAGTTTATTTGTTTGAGTTTGATCACAAGAAAATCTCTTTAAGGTATTTAAACATAAGTGACGAAATATAGCAATTTCCCGCGCCGGTGGCCGAGTGGTTAGAGGCGTAAGTTTCTGACTAATCGTTCGAGCTAGGTCTCGATTCGAGTGTCGGATGAATCTCTGCTTGTGGGCTTGTCTTACGGAGCTGAGTCTACCCCTCTTTCAAACCAGTGTACCTAAAATAGAGAGGGGGCGACTGCTCTTAGAGTTACTCATTGTAGTCGTTGAACCCCGAAAGAAAACAAAAATATTACTCATATATGATCGCTTTAACAGTTTATCGTGTCTTTCGGAAAGAAAAGCGATTCTGTATGAGACAATCAAAATATGAAATTTAACCGCAGCAGATTGTGTCACAGGTGACCTATGACCTCATTTAAATCAGAAAATGGCGGATAGAGGAAGATATATTTCTCAGTTGATGTTAAAAATAATAAAAAAAGGAAAACAAGTGAAGCTCCTGTCACATACAACAGAACGATCCATTGTTGATTATGTGATAAGCGATCTTCTTGTTTGGCAATATTGTTATCTTAAGAATCAACTTCTGAAGCGTAGCATGAGCTTTCGCATCAATTGGACACGGCTTTTTCGTACTGGAAACAATGCCATCACAGATATAAACCTGACCCCCTTTTTTATTCACATTGTATCAAATTTTAAATTACCTTTCTACGCAAAGCATAATAATGAAAGCACAAATGTAACGTTGTGATGATATGGGTTAACTGAGCTTTGTTTACATAGTACTTTGATTCTTTTTCCCCACTTGCTGCTTGTCGCCAATTCTGGCGCAGCATAAAATAACTTCCCCAGGAAATCAAACGAATGTGATGCCGAAAACATACAAAATCTGATGGCGTTCTTTAGGACAATAAAATCTGGAAAATACCAGAATGCCGAAAGTTAAAATGTTATAATTCCTTAGTCATCGATCGTTGCATAGTATGGCAATTTTTATTCTAGATAATTTAACGATATCACTTAAATATAAAATCTGTTCTCTTCTGCATGTTATTTCCATCGGTATTTAAGTATTAACATTTTTTTTTATGTGTACGGGTTTTACGATTCCCATGAAAATTTAAGGGTAAAGGAATTTAAACATGCCCAGCAGGGGTTCAAACCCCTGGAAGATATCGCGCCTATCAGCCCTGTGAATAAGTAAATAATGGACCTATTGGAAAGATCAGGCGCATGCATTTCCACTTTCGATAATGGTTACGAAAAACTGCAAGTTCTATCGACTGCGCTTGCGCCTGAAGCCCAAAAGGATGCATGTGCTCAGATTGTCTAACGCAGGAATGGGGAACCGTTTTATGTTCGAAGACCGCATTAAGTTAGCTGTAATCTAATAAAGCCGGATTCAAGAAACTTCAATTAGATATATTTCAAAATGTACATTATTTTGTAAAAATCTAACTACTATATACTAACTAACTTCAAAAAATAAAAATAAAAATTGTTAATTCTAAAGTTAACTAACCTTTTAATGGCTTCGCTGTGACTGCTTTTTGATGGAAAGCATTTGAATATTTGGTTGCAATATGGATGCCCGCAGAATCAGCTGATACTCAAGATGGGTATCCGTCATTTTAGCTGATCCTCTAGATTGGTATCCGCAATTTTAGCTGATTCTCTAGATGGGTATCCGCCATTTTAGCTGATCCTGTAGATGGGTATTCGTCATTTGTGACCGTAAGGACGTCTTGATTTGGGTTAGGTACGAAAACGTAGATTCGCAGCAATAAGTTGTTGAAAAGCAAGAAAGCATTTTTCGTGCACGTTGCCGAAGGAGTGGGTAGTCTTTTGCAATTTTCCATATTTCAAATGGATCTTTCTTAGCGTCAAATAAGGACTCTAATGTCAACTTCTGAGATCTCAATCAATTCTATCTGTGGTTCTACAGGAGCCATGGAGACATTAAGTAGGTGAGGTTGAAATGTTAATTTCAGTTGATGTCATGACTCTCAGAGTCAGTGAACCTTTCGTTGTATTTTCCAATTAATAATATAGTGGCATTAGAACGAAATCATGAGCTTAGCAGGTGTCAAAATAGCCCTTATGACTTAATAATGTTTTAATTGTGGCCGTCAGTGGGGGAGCATTATTTCATTGAATCTTCTTTTAATATTTGGTATTTTAAATACGGTCATTGTAAGATTAAAATAAAAATAATAAAATACAAACAAAAACATATTAATAAAAATAAAAGGATTTGTTCTGCAAAATTTTGATTCACCCAAAAGAACACACTTAATAACTGTATGGCCGCACTTAATAACCTATAAACCCGCACTTAATAATCTATAAGGCCGCACTTAATAATCTATAAGGCCGCACTTAATAACTATAAGGACGCAGGTTCCCCATCCCTGATCTAACCCATAGAGAATACTATTGTTGCCCCAATTCTACGACTTGGTTATACGGCGTCTTTTAAGTTGTAAAACATTCATCCCCCCCCTCCAATTGATTTCATTGCTTTTTTCGCGTTAGTTTAACAAGCTACCTGCTGCACGTGGGCAACTATTTTATTATACACTCACGGACAATGAAATTAGTGCATCGAGAAGGAAGCATCGGATTGAATTGAAATTTTATGGACGTAATGATACAGATGAATGATACACATGATACCAAGAACAGAGCTGCAGGACAATTACAGAGGGACATGTGGCACGCGGTCCGCTCATCTTCAATAGCGCGTTGCACCGCCTCGTGCGGCGATACATGCTGCAATATGGTCCGGCAAGGAGGCAAACAGATGGCTGATATTGTCCTGCGGAAGACTGGCCCACACGTGTTGGACGGTGTACTCCAAATCTCGGATAATCCGGCTTGGCTGCAGCTGGCGTTTCAACTGGTCCCACACATGCTCGACAGGGGACATGTCCGGGGAGCGGGCAGGCAATGGAAGTGTTTGGGCATGACGTAGGCAGTCCTGGGCAATCCGAGCAGTGTGCGGGCTTGCATTATCCTGCTGGTATAGCGCACGTGGAAACCCTGTCAGGAATGGGAGCACATGGGGCCGTATAGTTTCATCCATATACCGCTGGTCAGTCAATGATCCAAGTACCACTACTAGAGCTGATCGGCTATCGTAGGCTATGGTCCCTAGACCATAATACCTGCAGTGGGTGCTCGATAACGAGGTTGGAATTATGCCGTTGACCCGGGGACCTCCACATCCGGACACGATGATTATCCGTCCCCTAAACGAAGGGGCACTCATCGCTAAACTCCACACGTCGCCAGTCTGTGGTGTTCCACGGCGTTCTGGCCTGGCACCACTGCTCACGGGCCAGCGGTGTTCCGGTGTTAATGGCAGCACACGTAAGGGGCACTGGGATCGCAGATTCGCTTCCGCAAGAGGTCGGGAAATGGTTCGTGGGCACACGGGAGCCGCTAGATCTGCCTGTATAGTGGACCGGGTTCCCGTTGGATCTGTTCGTGCCTGGCGCAGGATCCGTCGACCCTTTCTACCGGTGGTCCTCGTGGTCTGTCCGGAGCCACTCCGCAGTGTGGCAGTGCCGTCATGTGTCCACTGCGCCCAACACAGTCCGACGGTATGGTCAGAACGATCCACGTGGAGGGCTATACGGCGCACCGAGCGCCTTACGGTTTTCAGTCCGATGATCAGGCCTTTCTCAAAGTCTGCAAGTTGCATAAATCGACGTCCCTGTCGTCTATCCGGCATTCTTGTCACTCTGTACTGCTGCTTACGTCGGTCGGTGCTTTTCATTTTCATGGGATATCGACTACACGCCGGTTTATCAAGCCGCCGGTTCGTGCTTGCAGCGCTCTTACAGGGTGTGCGGTCATGAGCAAGCGCACCAAACGTGAATCATTTGCATACCAGCACGCAGTCTAGCTATTTGCAAAGTTTCGTGGTTGTAGCATGTTTTCTTCTAGGTGCGCAAATTTCATTGTCCGTGAGTGTAATGTAACGGGTTATTTTTGTTTATTTCTGTCTTCAAACTGTCTTTGGAGCAACCTGAATGAACAGCAGTGCTCCATCAACGTCAGACATTGGGAATATCAGTGTCGTAAGTTAAAGTGCCCTTGATGTTGCGCCTTGTACTTTCCTATGGGAAAATGAAGCTTTCAAAAATGAAAAATAAAAAGATTTGCGTTTAAAGATGCAAGCAAAAAAAAAAAAAAAAAGACCTGCGAGAGAAGCAACTAAAAAAATTTGCAGATGAAATAAACTCTTAGCTTTTGTGATTAAAAAAATACAAATTAACATGACAGTAAAGTGCACGTTTTATAACATTTTATTACCCGTTATGTTCCCTATCGTAAGATTCTGGTAACAATACGCAAAGAGGGTCACACCTCGTCACTACTACTTAACATATACTAATGTTTTAACCTCTGATCTTCACATAATGCGACGGGAAGCGAGCGAGCTTTCCTTTTTTTTTTTTTTTTTTTTTTTTTTTTTTGATTTTCTGCTTTCTTTTTAATTCTTTGTACTGTTCTGGCTGTTTTGATGCTACACATCTATACATCAAGTAAGTCCCAAGTAAAAAGTTTGAATGTAACGAAAATGGGTAACGGAAAGCTGAAATCTGATCGTGCCGCATGTTACGCATGAAATGACGCAACAATAGTTAACTTCATTGTTATTCAACGATATAATTTATAAACTATGGCCGAACACTTTTTCATACACTTTTTCATACACTTTTTCATCACGTTTTACATAAACGTAACAATATCTCATTGCAATCTGCATAAATTACGAGAACCCCATGCTAAATGTGATAAAAACCATTACAAAAATGCATTTTGATGCTATGCATTTTTCCTGAAAGTAGTAAAGTATGCGGCGTAGCGAAATTTGGTTTCCTCTTGACTTCTCAGGACGTCTTTCTTTTTTTTTTTCTTTTTTTTCGTTGGAGGTTTAACGACCACCGTTGTCAGCAACTCAGTGCCCCCCTTCCATGGCGCAGTGGTCTAAGCGGTGGCTTCTGATCTTTCGTCCGACAGGGGTCCGGGTTCGAATCCCGGTGAGGCATGGATACTGTGTTTGTCTTACGGCACTGGCTTTTTCCCTAGCCTGGAACCAGTGACCCTAAATTAGGGACGGGCGACTACTTATAGCCCATTAAGCTGTTCACTGTGGTCGTTAAACCTCCAATAAAAAAAAATGAAAAAAAAAGCAAAAAACTCAGTGGGTTATAAGCAGTCGCTACTCCCCAATTTAGGGCCACTGTTTCCAGTGAAGGGAAAGAGCCAGTGCCGTAAGACAAACACAATATCCATGCCTCTCCAGGATTCGAACCCGGACCCATCGTTTAGACCACTGCGCCACCTGGGCGGCCCCCACTGGACGTTACCTGCATTTGACGAGAGCGTTAAAATGATGTATAGCACAATGAGGTGCAACCTGTAGATATCCTAGACCAGTGGTTCCCAAACGTGTTCCACTTCTGTACCCCTTTTATACCCATTTCTATAAATTGTACCCCTTGTTCTTAAAATAGCTGTTTTTAAATATTGATACTTTTGTTCAGTGCCTATCTTAATGTGAAATAGTGGAAATCAGGTAATGAATTGGGAAAGGAAAATTACTACCCTAAAAGTAAACCGCCGCCCCGGTGGCGCAGTGGTCAAAGCGATGGCTCCTGATCATTCGTACGGAAGGGGTCCGGGTTCGAATCTCGATGAGGCATGAATGTTGTGTTTGTCTTACGGCACTGGCTCTCTCCCTTCCATGGAACCAGTGTCCCTAAATTATGGTCGGGCGACTACTTATTGCCCATTGAGTTGCTCACGGTGGTCGTTAAACCTCCAATCAAAAAAAAAAAAAAAGTAAACCACAGATTTATTTTAAAATCTCAAAAGTGATGCATGAACTGGGCGTAATGATTGGTAGAAGAGCGGTTTGGGGGAGGGGTTGATAGCCACGCACTCACCAATCACTATTCGCTAATGTGAGCTGGTTTTGAAGTGTCTCCATTAACGGTGATTCAAACTTAACATTCATTGTTCCATAACTAATGTTTTGCATTTTTTTTACTCTACTTGTTTTTCCGCCATTACTGATTATTTTTTGTGTACCACTGAACGGCCCAGCACGTATCCCCCTGGAGGTACGCGTACCACCGGTTGGGAACTGCTCTCCTAGACCAAAAGTTACCAATCCCTCTCACTAAGACACTTGTGATTCAGCTTTTTCTTTCTATCTTGAGGTCAGAATTTTAGTTGGGCATGCGTAAATGTACTTTTGCAGATGTACTGAGGTCAGATAATTTTCATCACGTTTCATCGGTGTCCATGTCATTTTATACGTTCGTCTAAATCTAAATAATATAAAAAGAAAAAAAAAAATGGTTTTTGTAAAAACTATTGGGTTGTCGGAAAAGTACTAGAGGCATGCGCAGCTCTGTTATCGCTATGGCATTCGACAAGTGCCAGTTCTAGCTGCAGTCGAAAAGGAATAGGAGCGATTTGGTTGATTTGCGGAGTTTGACATCAAGTTGAAGATGGAAGGTCAAACTGTGCATTTTCGCCATATTTTACTGTTTTACTTCCGTAAAGGGAAGAACGCGCGCCAAGCTTGTGAAACGTTGTGTAAAGTGTACGGTGATAATGCTCTACAAGAACGTCAGTGCCAACGGTGGTTCGCAAAATTCCATGCTGGTGATTTTGACCTCAACGATGCTCCTCAGACCGGGAGGCCAACCGAGGTTGATGACCACCAAATCAAGGCATTGATCGAGTCAAACCCACGTTACACGACACGAGAGATTGCAGACACATTGCACATCCATCATTCAAGCGTTCACGACGACCACCCGAAGAAGCTGGGATACGTAAGCAAGCTCCATGTGTGGGTTCCTCATGAACTCATAGAAGCTCAATTGACGGCGCGTATAAACATCTGCGATATGCTCTTAAATGTGAGGAAAACGATCCTTTTTTGAAGCGACTGATAACTGGTGACGAAAAGTGGATTGTGTACAACAATGTGCTGCGCAAACGGTCTTGGTCCCGACGTGCTTCTTCGCCTCAAACGACATCCAAGGCATTAATTCATCAGCGGAAGGTTCTGGTCTCAGTGTGGTGGAATTTTAAAGGTGTCGTGTTTTTTGAGCTCCTACCACGGAACCAAACAATCAATTCGAATAACGAATCATTAATCAAATTAAATAACGCTGATTCCATTCTATGAAATAAAATAACGCTGATTACTTTTTATGAAATAAAATAACGCTAATTCTTTTTTATGAAATAAAGTAAGGCTGATTACTTTTTATGAAATTACTCTGCAATGCGAAGAAAATGAAATAAAACACGCCATAACACCTACGTAAGAGAACAAACGTCAGAGACAGTTGTTCGAGCAAGTGTGTGTTGCCACATTTGAAATCTAACTTTATTTATTTCCAGATCGCAGATCTTACTAACTTTATTTTATTTTCTGATATTTCTTCTTCATTTTACATATCGTACGATAGCGGTGAGCTTAGTTCCGATTTCGGCCACCAGATAAAAGCAGATGGGGCTGCAATGACGTCAGAGCGTTAGGGACAGATATATAGGTTTAATAATCCGTTAGTCCCGATATTTCAATGCACCGCTTTTTAAACTCGGCCATACGCAATTCATTTATACGTTTTTGGCAATTATACGTTAAAATTTGAATTTCGGATTATCAAAAATACACGGATCTTTGATTCCTTTATACGTAACCCAGTAGGTTACAACTTTGAGAGAATTGAGACAGCTTGTTTTTTGCATGCATGAAATAGATGGTGCAACTAAAATTTTACTAAATAACGTTCACAGTTCTCCATTTCCTATCAATTCAAGAAATTTGAGGCAAGAAAAAATTTGTAGTTACTACTCAGCGCTTAGCGCTGAGTCAACTGGTGGGCAAATTGCTTTGAAAAGAGCGATGCCTGTATTGTGTTGATGCATAAGTTCATGCCATTTTATTTCACTAGTGTTTCGCAGGTCAGTAGAGACGGTGCAGATGGCCAGTTGTATATCAAAATGTAGCCAGTAATATCATGTATCTACACTGACGGAAAAAAAAATCCCAACACCACGAAAAAATAGTTGTAGAGGAATGAAATGGCGGCAATACATTTGTATAGGTAACATATCTAATCGATTAAGGTTTCAAGATCACAGCTTATTGTAAGCGCGAGAAGAGCCATTTTAAATGTGAAATGCTGGTACATTAATAACCGGTGTAACCGCCAGAATGTTGAATGCAAGCACGCAAACGTTCATGCATTGTGTCGTACAGGTGCTGGATGTCAGTTTGTGGGATGGAGTTCCATGCCTGTTGCACTTGGCCGGTCAATACAGGGACGGTTAATGCTGGTTGGGGTGACGCTGGAGTTGTCGTCCAATGATGTCCCATACGTGCTCGATTGGTGAAAGATCTGGTGATCTAGCAGGCCACGGCAACATGTCGACACTCTGTAGAGCATGTTGGGTTACAACAGCGGTATGCGGGCGAGCATTATCCTGTTGGAAAACCCCCTGGAATGCTGTTCATGAATGGCAGCACAACAGGTTGAATCACCAGACCGACGTACAACTGTGACGTCAGGGTGCGTGGGATAACCACGAGAGTGCTCCTGCTGTCATAGGAAATTGCTCCCTAGACCATAACTCCAGGTGTAGGTTCAGTGTGTCTCGGCCGCAGACAGGTTGGTTGCAGGCGCTCACCTGGCCTCCTTCTAACTAACACACGGCCATCACTGGCACCCAGGCAGAACCGGCTTTCATCAGAAAACACAACAGATCTCCACTCCGTCCTCCAATGAGCTCTAGCTTGACACCACTGACGTCGCAAACGGCAGTGGTTTGGAGTAAGTGGAATGCACGCTACAGGGCGTCTGGCTCGGAGCTGTCCTTCAAGTAACCGATTTGTAACAGTTCGTTGTGTCACTGTGGTGGCAACTGCAGCTCGAATTGCTGCCGCAGACGCGGTACGATGCGCCACGGCCATACCCCGTACACGGCGGTCTTCCCTCTCAGTAGTGCCACGTGGCCGGCTGGAACCCGGTCTTCTTGAGGCAGTACCTTCTCTTGACCACCGCTGCCAACAATCATGCACAGTGGCTACATTCCTACCAAGTCGTTCTGCAATATTGCGGAAAGAAAATCCACCTTCCCGTAGCCCTATTACACGACCTCGTTAAAACTCCGTGAGCTGTTGATAATGGCTTCTTCGTCTTCTTAAAGGCATTCTTGACTAACATCAACACCCTACGTCGAATCTCAACGATAACTAACGCTCACGAACGTTACAGCGCGTATTTACAGCAAACCTGCTTTGCATGTTCCGAGGGGCGCTACTGGCGCCACACGTATGCGCCTAACGCGAAATTTGCATAGACGTCATCTTACAGATGTACTCTCACCGCCTACCAATTGTCGTTTATTTAACACAACCCCTTCTTGGTGCTGGGATTTTTTTCCGTCAGTGTATATCATATTGCGTTGTGTGATTGTGGCTAATGATTGTTTGGTTTTCAGGTCAGGAAGTATGGAGTTTCAAGCAGAGAGGAATGAACATTTCCGACATTTGCTCCTCTACGAGTTTAACAAGTGATCCACAGCCGCCGAGGCTACTCGACAAATTTGTGCTGTGTATGGTGTAACGTATACTCTATATTCACTTTCCTTTTGATTTTACTATCTCTGGTTATTTTATTTTACTATGTAAATTATCTTCTTACTGAACGAAATATTATTTCACCCGCTGAATGAGATCTGGCAATGAGTGTAAGTCATGACGTGGTGGTAGCTAGTATATAGGCGCGTTCATCGAGACTTAGGGAGAGCTTTTGTTGTTGTTATGAGAGAGCGTTGTTGTTTACGGAGAGCGTTTATAATACGAGGAGAGATTGTGTTGTTATGAGGAGAGATTCTTCATTAGTGTAAAACAAGTTGTGTGTGTGCTTTAGTTGACCAAGAGTCTTATAATAAAAAAGTTGCAGTAAGTACGTCTTTCTCAATTAATAGTTTTTGTCAGACCTCTGTCTGGCTGTTAGGTTTACAATTAGTTTCTTACCATAAATAACCAGCGTTAAGACTTTGTTTACGTTCATAATTAACTAACAACAACCTTTTTGAATTCACTATTTTGAAGCTTAGTACAAGTATATCATTAGCTAGCAGGTAGAGCATTATTCATTCATAATAATTAGCTTAGCGGAAAAAGCTAAATAAAGCTAATTCATTATAATTGGCGCCCGAACTTTTCTCGAACACGAGATCTTGACGTTTGTTATCCATGTCTTCCTTACCTGAGACAACTTCAATTTTCTACCCCAAGGCAAGTTCCGAGGGTAATGGTGTTTTTTATGACAATTTGCAAGAAGCCTGTGGGTCTGACTTTGATATGCATGATCTACACGTACCCAGGCATTCTTCACCATTTCGTAATATACCAGCTTCCTATTACCCTGAGTCGCGGGTCGTTCCTGAGGGAGTTCAATCATCCTCTCAGCGAAGCAGAATGCTTGCCCATTTCGTGCCGCATGCAGGAACAATTCATTTCAATGGTTTGGAGGGGTCCTTAAAGTTCCTCGAAGATCTGGAAGATCATTTTGATCTATATAATATTCCTGAAGACTGCAAGGTACAAATCGCCGGCACTTGCTTGAGGGATACCGCTAAGACCTGGTATCGGCAGTGGAGAGTGTCGAACCCGGATTCTCATTATGAGAATTTCCGTGCAGAATTTTTGGAGGTCTTTCCTTTCGGCCTCAGTCGAGCTAGCCTTGCTCAACAGCTTTTTCACGTCAGCAAGGTCCCAATGATAGCCCTGTTGCATTTGCGTTGGAGACTACACGCTTATATAACCTAAGGGATCCACATGCCAGTCATGTTGACATGTTGGATACCCTCGTGCAGCAGCTCGACCCATTCTTGCAAGATTTCCTTGAGGTTCGACACCCTGCCACGATTCATGAATGCCTTCGCCTCATACGCACATATGAAGAGCGACATGGCAAACATGGTTCAACTCACCATGCTCGGGCACCCCGCGAGGCTTATTACGAAAACCCTCAGCGGCATAATAGACATAATAACTTTCAGCGCGAGCATACACAAGCGCACACCCAAGCTTCATACGTTCCACCACACAGAAGAGTGGCAAACCAACAGCGAGTTTCTGCACAAGCTTCGGAATATCGTACACCTGCACAGTATGCTTGACCCCGTTTCACTCAGCAGCATTCGGAACGTTATCATGCTCCGGGCAATGATAATTTTTCTGCCCGTGCTGAAAGCAGACGTAGAAGATATGAAAATGTCAACAGACACGCGGAGTTCCCGACGCAGGTTTCACACAGTTTTCCTCATCGTGAAAATTTTCCCGATACCCGGCAGGGTAGAGGTTTCAGACCACATGATAACCCAACCAGGATTCCTTTAAACTTCCAAAGGAAGTAGACCAAGGAGTCGGTCCTGCTTCCTGATACCAAGCATTCTGACCCTAAAACAGTATTAGTGACTGTTCAAACTCCTCAGTTGCCTGATGTATTCTTAACAATTGAAGATATTATTGTCGAGACAAAGTTCGACACTGGGTCTGAAATATCAGCCCTAAATACAAAGTTTTGCACTGACAATTTTCCTGCAATACACGTTCAGCCTGCGACGCAGTATTTGCGAGGTGCAAATAATGAAATCTTCAGTATCTCAGGAACTGTCACATTATCTTTAGGGCTGGGAAAAGCTCGTTTTACGCATTCTTTCCTGCTTATAGACGAACTACCTGTGAAATGTTTAATGGGCATGGACTTTATACATCAGTTTCAAATAACTTTGAATTTCGTACAGCATGTGATTTCCTTTCCGGAACCTGTCGAAATGGTTCCTACGGTTCCTGTAGATATAACGAGTTTGTTATTGAGTACCCAATTGAATGAGAGGCAACGAGACCTGCTTTCTCTCCTTTTACAGGAAAGCCCTGGTTTATTTTCGGATCAACCTGGTTTCACACAGGTGGTTTATCATGTCATTGACACTGATGGTTCGAAACCAATTGCGACGAAACCTTACCCTTGTGCTCCACATAAGAAACAGGAAATGCAACGTCAAATTTCTGAAATGATTAAGCAGGGCATAATCAGAGAATCCACAAGCGCCTGGGATGCTCCTGCCTTTTTGGTTCTAAAGAAACAATCCAATGAATTTCGTTTCGTGACAGATTTCCGCAAGCTCAACCAAGTCACAAAAACGATCAATTATCCACTACCTGTCATGTCACATATTTTAAATGACCTATCGTCAACCAAATGGATGTCAACCTTGGATTTGGCGAGTGGATATTGGCAGGTAGCAGTACATCCGGACTCTGTCGATAAAACAGGCTTTGTGACTCCTTTTGGGGCCTATGAATATTTACGTATGCCTTTTGGACTAGCTTCTGCACCTGCTACTTTCCAAAAGCTTATGGATACGGTTCTCAGACCTGTCCTGGGTCCCCATGTGCATGTCTATTTGGATGACATTATTATTACATCAGAGACTTTTGACGAGCACCTTTCTCTGCTCAAACAGGTGTTCCAACTCATATACAATGCTGGCTTGACGTTAAAACCCAGTAAATGCCAGATAGCGAGGGACGAGATTGTATATCTGGGGTTGAAAATCACTCCCCACGGCTTATTTACTGATAATGAAAAAATTAGGCCTATTGTTGACTTTCCTCGGCCTAAAACAGCAAAAGAACTATCACGCTTTCTGGGAATGACCGGATGGTATCAGCAGTTCGTCCCCGCTAATGCTACAATCTGTGAGCCATTGTATGCTTTAAAACGTAAATACAAGAAGTTTACTTGGACACCTGAGGCTAACGCTGCATTTGAAACACTGAAGTCTGCATTGACTCAGCCTCCGGTGTTGGCTTTCCCGGATCATACTAAGGAATTTGATATTTATACTGATGCATCCGGAGTTGGTCTTGGTTGCGTTTTGTCACAAGCTGGGCATCCAATAGCTTTTGCGTCTCGTACTTTAGCCAAAGCTGAACGCAATTATTCAGCTACGGAACGTGAATGTCTTGCTGTTGTGTATGCGCTGAATAAATTTCAATGTTATCTTAATGAATTGACAGTTAACATAATTACGGATCATTCTGCCCTTCAGTATTTGAATTCTGCTAAGCACCTATCTCAAAGACTTATGAAGTGGGCTCTGAAGTTACAGGAGAGCAATATCAAAATTTCGTATCAGCCAGGTCATAAAAATCAATTACCGGACGCATTATCTCGCGTTCCGATTAGTGGGGTCCCCACTGAAGCTACTCCTGGATGTCAGCCTTTACTTCTAATAGCTGATATAACATCCAGAGAGCAGATAATGGCAGAATTAATAAATGATCCAGATTTTGGGGATATCTATAATTTTTTGCTTGCGAGTTCGCCCCTACAAAGTGATCCTTCTCTGGCTGGAAGGTCACAACATTTTGAAGTAATAGAGGGTCTTCTTTATTATACAAAATCTCGGACTACTAGGGCAGAGTTTCGCCCATGTATTCCGCGAACCCTTAATATGGCCCTTTTAAATGAATTTCATGACAAACCTCTTGCAGGCCATTTAGGTATTCGCAAGACCCGTGGTAAATTGCGGGATGTTGCCTATTGGCCTGGCATGTACCAAAGTGTGCTCGCATACGTTCAATCATGTCACTTGTGTCAGATTAATAATTACCGTAATGTAAGACCGGCCGGTCACTTGAAATCTAGTTCAAGTTCTCATGTGTTTGATATTATTTCAATAGATTTATTGGGACCTTATCCATTATCTGTTAAAAATAAAGCTCGTTACGTTTTAGTACTAACTGATAATTTTTCTAAATGGGTTGAAGATTTTCCCATTAAAGCTGCTACGGCACAAGTTATTTGTAATGTCTTAGTTAATGAAGTATTTTCTAGATATGGTGCACCTAATAAAGTAGTTTCGGATAATGGTCCTCAATTTATTTCTGACATTTTTGAAAGAATGTGTGCGAGACTACACATTCAACATAAATTCATTTCCCCATACCATCCCCAGAGTAATCCTGCGGAACGCGTTAACCGCACGCTAGTGAAAATGATTGCGACTTTTGTAATGGATCATAATGAAAGATGGGATGACCATTTGGAGCTTTTTGCGTTCGCCCTCCGCTCGTCGGTCCACGAGTCTACTAAAATTACTCCGGCAGAACTTTTTCTGGGTCGCAAAATTAAAACCCCTTTTGAAAATTTAACGGGGATTATCGACGAACTAAACCAGCGACCAACTCCGCAATCAGTACGCATCATGGCAGAAAAAGCTCGTGTTGCAATGCTAGGAGCACAAGCGGCTCAAGCAAGATATTATAATTCTAGGCGTAGGGAACCAGATCTTGTCGTTGGAGATCTCACTCTCGTGGAAACGCACTTCCAGTCTTCTGTTTCGCATACTTTAGTGAAGAAATTTGCACCCAGCTACGAAGGTCCATATCGGGTGGCAAATATCTTTGAAAATAATATTGTTCTGGAGAAACCTGACAACCAATTTCAATACGTACACGTTGATCAGTGTCGCAAGTATCATGAACGGAATATCGATTTCATAATCAACCCTACTCAACCTTCTGTTCCACAGACTCAAGAGTCTATATCTCATGTTCAACCGCCAGAAATTTTGGGCGAACCACCAAACATTTTTGAAGAATCTCCAGTGATTTTTCCTTCACCCTCCTCTCCTCAAGACGGGTTTCCAAACACGCAACCTGATTCTCCCATGAGACCAAGGCTCGAATTGAGTTCTTCGAATACTAGTATCGTTCCTTTCCCTCCAACCATTGCCAAGACTATTGCTGCGCCGTTTCCGGACAACTCTGCACCAACGCGGGCTACTTCTTCTTTGAATACCTCGTCAGAAAGTATTCCTATAGGCAAATCTAAACATCGCCCTGCACGACCACTGAATTACAGCAGCGACTCAGAGGCTTCAGACATTTCCGACTTATCAGTTATGAACACTAAATTTCATGTTACAAACCGTCCAGCACCACCAAAGGCTGGGCGCAAACGTGACTTGTCTCCCCAATCTGCTTCGCCACAACAGCGCCGAAGGCAGAAATCTTTGCATCCGCCCGGGTTTCGCCCCTGGAACCTACGTTCAGGGCAAACAGGGCCGATGCCCACTGCTACTCTCATGCCACGTGGGCGTAAGAGAAAACAAACGATGTGGCCGGAGCCACGTCCGTCCAAGAGAATACTGGAAGGACACAACGGGCCCCAGCACAAAGGGACTTCATATCAAAAGCCTGGGGAGCCCGTTCCTATCAGCCGCAAGGATTTCCGGACCACCAGACTTCTGACGTTCCTGACCGTTCCTATCAGCCGCAAGGATTTCCGGACCACCAGACTTCTGACGTTCCTGACCGTTCCTATCAGCCGCAAGGATTTCCGGACCGCCAGACTTCAGCCGTTCTTGACCGTTCTTCTCAGCCGCAGGGATTTCTGGACCCACAGACTTCAGCCGTTTCGGACCAAAGGATTTCCGCCATTCCTGACCGTTCCCGTCAGCCGCCGGGATTTCCTGACCGACAGCAGACCGATGTTCCAGATCCATTAAAGTCCCTGAAGAGATCCAAGCCACCTGATTTTACCAGTCCGATTAGGCCTGGAAAACGTTATTGCACTAGAGTTTTTTATGCGTCCTCGAGATAAGTAAGTTCTCGTGGATAGGTTCTTTTCTCAGTTTGTTGTTTTTCCTGCACGACCAGTTGGCGTGTCAGAATTTCTTTTTTTCGTGTGGGCCTATGCATTCTTTTTTGTGTATATATGTGTGTTTTTTTTATATATTTATTCTATGTCCATCTACTAATCCACTTTTTTTATATATATATATATATTGACCTCAACGACTCTCCACTCTCAGGTCATCCATCTCACTTTGATGAGGATCGTTTGAACCATCTCATCCACTTGGATCCGCGTTAGACCACACGCGAATTGGCTACTGATACTGGTGCAACTCCTGGAACGTATGGGAAAGCTCCAGAAATTGGGGTGTTGGGTGCCTCACACTCTTACCGAGGACAAGAATCAGCATGTTGTCATATGTAGTTCCTTTGCTCGCTCGTTATCGCGAATGTTCTTAGCAACACAAACCCTTTCTGTCGCGTAATGAAAAGTGGTGCCTGTACGTTAATTTCAGGCATCTGGGGGATGGTTAAGACCAAACAAGACGCCCATACCACGTCCTAAACATGACCTTCATCCTGCGAATATCATGTTGTGTGTCTGGTGGGACATGGGAGGCTTTATTCACTGGGAAATGCTGCGGAGGAATCGGACCATCAACGCTGCTCTTTATTGTTAGCAACTCCCCTGCGTGGTGGGAACAATTCATCAGAAACGGCCACATCGACGACACGGTGTCCTTCTCTAACATGATAACGCACGCCCTCACAGTGCAAACATGACCAAAATTGCCATTCAGGACATGAAATGGAAAATCCTTCCACATCCGGCCTATTCCCCAGATGTCTCCCCTTCAGACTATCACCTGTTCCGATTTCTATCGAATGCGCTCCGTGGCAGAACGTTCAATAATGATGTTGATCTCCAGAATTTCCTTGATTTCTTTGCAGCAAAACCTGCATGTTTTTTCCAGAATGGCATTTCAGACCTATCCAGATGTTGGAACACCATCGTAAACAATGGGGGAGGGGGAGGGGGATACATAGTCGATTGATTCCTTTTTCCCTTCTGATGTGATACATTAATGTAGTTCGGTGAAAATGACGTCATGATCTTATTCATCAACCCAATAAATAAGGTATGATTCAGGGGCGTATTTTGTTTGGGGGGGGGGGGGGGGGCGCAAGGCAAAATGTTTCATTTCTTTATGTATTTTGTTAAAGTGGGACCTGCATTAGAAAAAATGCTTTAATTTAATGAAAATAGGTCAACTTATATTGGGAGAAGAGCTTTAATTCTTTCTTTTATTTTTTATTAACTTTTTTTTTCCTGGTGGATTTCAAAAACTTCAATTTTTTTGTTTTACTACATGCATTTCAAAGTTAACGTTTTTCTTTTCGGTATGCTACAATTTTGAGAGAATTTGAGACAGCTTGTTTTGTGCATCCATGAAATAAATGGTGCCGCCACCAAAAATTTAGTAAATAACATTCACAATTCTTTATTTTCTCTCAATTCAAGAAATTTGAGACAAGAAAAAATTAGTGGATATTACTCGGCAGCAGTAAGTGCTGAATCAACTGGTGGGCAAACTTCTTTGAAAAGAGCGATGCTTATAAGTAAAGTATGTGTCAGGGGCATATTTAATGGGGGGGGGTGGGTGGGGTGGCATTTGTCTCCCAAAATACTTCATTTCTTTATGTTTTTTGCTAAAGTGGGGGACACGCATTAGAAAAAATGCTCTAATTTAATGAAAATGGTTCAACTTACATTAGAAAAAATGTTTTATTTTTTTTCTAGTTTGCATTAAATTTTTTTTTTCCTAGTAGATTTTAAAAACTTCAATTTTTGTTGCACCCCGGAAAAAATTCTATTACGCCTCTGATATGTGTATTACAGTTAACACAAAATCGCATTCGGATTTACTTCATGCATTTCAAAAATAACGTTTTTCGTTTCATGTATTGAAAATTTGAAATCGTACAGAATTTTTTTACCTAGATTTATAATGAAATTAGTGTAAAAATACAAATGTCAAAATGGGCTATGCCTATTTTGACATTTGTATTTTTACACTAAAAAAATACAAATGCCTATTTTGACATTTGTATTTTTTTTTACACTAAGCAAAGAAAGTATGTATGTATGTATGTAGTCACTGAGAAAAACGTTTTGTTAATTCAGCAAACCATGTTGCATCGATCGGAACAAACGATAGTCTGAAGGGGCTATGTCGGGACTATATGCCGGGTGCTCCAAAACTTCCCAGACCAGCGTCAATAACGTTTCCTTGACCGATTTCGCGACATGCGGCTTAGTGTTCTCATGCATTAATTTCACGGGATGCAATCCTTTGCCTGGGAATGGACGTTTCTGACAGATTTCCTGGTTCAATCTCAGCTATTGTTACTTGTAGCGATCAGCAGTAACAGTTTCACCCTGTTCCAATAGTTCATAATAAAGCACCCCCTTCATATCCCACCAGAGGCACAGTGGAACTTTCTTGGAAGTTTCGGTGTCGAAGTCGTTGCTTCGCCAGGGTTTACCCAGTGTTTTTTGCTTTTGGGATATCGCACAATATCCACTTTTCATCATCCGTAACGGTTTTCTACAGGAAAGACTTTCTATGTTGTTTAATCAACAGATTCAATCACTTCATGACACCACCATCCTTGTTCCTCTGGTTCAGATCATGTGGCACCCATTTTCCTTCCTTCTGAATGTTTCCCATTGCGCGTAAACGATTAGGAATGATTTGTTGAGTTACCCCCAGTTGTTCAGCTAGTTCATTTTGCGATTGAGACGAATCTTCATCCAGCAATGTTTGCAGTTCCTAATGTGCAACCTTTTGCGGAGCGCCACTACGTTCTCGATCGCTAACATCAAAATCACCTGCTTTAAACCATCTAAACCAAAACTAACACGAGCTTTTCAATACAATATTCTCCCCCAGGATAGAACAGATCGATGCACATGGTTTTTCAGCAATTTTTCCTGGATGAAATTCGTAAAAAAGGCAGAGTCGAATAAATGCAGTATCGCTTGTCATCTTTCACCTACCGATGTGCAAGTACGTTTGACGGTTGGGCAAACTTGTGTGTCCCATTTTATACTCTAAACCAGTCACGGTCACATGACAACAACAAGAGTGAATGTCGGATATGTAAATTAGTGGTATACGTCACAGAAAAAACGCTTTAAAACTTATTTGTACACATGTAGTGACTTTTCGAAAGAAAAATGATTCTGTATGAGACCGTATACAAATGTCAAAATAGACATGGCTTTAAGGTAGCAAGCACAGTATGTATGTATGTCTTATATTATAAATCAGCTTAAACTAAACTTACGAGATTTTTTACACTTTTTTTGTTTTGTTTTTGGAGGCATTTAAAATTTTACAATAATACTTAACATTTTAAAATTTGGTTTACACGTTTCCTTACATTTATACGTTTCTAAAGCCATCCTCTAGGAAAACACATAACCGAGGTTCAACTGTATGTGACTAGATTTATGAGTTTATTTGTTTGAGTTTGATCACAAGAAAATCTCTTTAAGGTATTTAAACATAAGTGACGAAATATAGCAATTTCCCGCGCCGGTGGCCGAGTGGTTAGAGGCGTAAGTTTCTGACTAATCGTTCGAGCTAGGTCTCGATTCGAGTGTCGGATGAATCTCTGCTTGTGGGCTTGTCTTACGGAGCTGAGTCTACCCCTCTTTCAAACCAGTGTACCTAAAATAGAGAGGGGGCGACTGCTCTTAGAGTTACTCATTGTAGTCGTTGAACCCCGAAAGAAAACAAAAATATTACTCATATATGATCGCTTTAACAGTTTATCGTGTCTTTCGGAAAGAAAAGCGATTCTGTATGAGACAATCAAAATATGAAATTTAACCGCAGCAGATTGTGTCACAGGTGACCTATGACCTCATTTAAATCAGAAAATGGCGGATAGAGGAAGATATATTTCTCAGTTGATGTTAAAAATAATAAAAAAGGAAAACAAGTGAAGCTCCTGTCACATACAACAGAACGATCCATTGTTGATTATGTGATAAGCGATCTTCTTGTTTGGCAATATTGTTATCTTAAGAATCAACTTCTGAAGCGTAGCATGAGCTTTCGCATCAATTGGACACGGCTTTTTCGTACTGGAAACAATGCCATCACAGATATAAACCTGACCCCCTTTTTTATTCACATTGTATCAAATTTTAAATTACCTTTCTACGCAAAGCATAATAATGAAAGCACAAATGTAACGTTGTGATGATATGGGTTAACTGAGCTTTGTTTACATAGTACTTTGATTCTTTTTCCCCACTTGCTGCTTGTCGCCAATTCTGGCGCAGCATAAAATAACTTCCCCAGGAAATCAAACGAATGTGATGCCGAAAACATACAAAATCTGATGGCGTTCTTTAGGACAATAAAATCTGGAAAATACCAGAATGCCGAAAGTTAAAATGTTATAATTCCTTAGTCATCGATCGTTGCATAGTATGGCAATTTTTATTCTAGATAATTTAACGATATCACTTAAATATAAAATCTGTTCTCTTCTGCATGTTATTTCCATCGGTATTTAAGTATTAACATTTTTTTTATGTGTACGGGTTTTACGATTCCCATGAAAATTTAAGGGTAAAGGAATTTAAACATGCCCAGCAGGGGTTCAAACCCCTGGAAGATATCGCGCCTATCAGCCCTGTGAATAAGTAAATAATGGACCTATTGGAAAGATCAGGCGCATGCATTTCCACTTTCGATAATGGTTACGAAAAACTGCAAGTTCTATCGACTGCGCTTGCGCCTGAAGCCCAAAAGGATGCATGTGCTCAGATTGTCTAACGCAGGAATGGGGAACCGTTTTATGTTCGAAGACCGCATTAAGTTAGCTGTAATCTAATAAAGCCGGATTCAAGAAACTTCAATTAGATATATTTCAAAATGTACATTATTTTGTAAAAATCTAACTACTATATACTAACTAACTTCAAAAAATAAAAATAAAAATTGTTAATTCTAAAGTTAACTAACCTTTTAATGGCTTCGCTGTGACTGCTTTTTGATGGAAAGCATTTGAATATTTGGTTGCAATATGGATGCCCGCAGAATCAGCTGATACTCAAGATGGGTATCCGTCATTTTAGCTGATCCTCTAGATTGGTATCCGCAATTTTAGCTGATTCTCTAGATGGGTATCCGCCATTTTAGCTGATCCTGTAGATGGGTATTCGTCATTTGTGACCGTAAGGACGTCTTGATTTGGGTTAGGTACGAAAACGTAGATTCGCAGCAATAAGTTGTTGAAAAGCAAGAAAGCATTTTTCGTGCACGTTGCCGAAGGAGTGGGTAGTCTTTTGCAATTTTCCATATTTCAAATGGATCTTTCTTAGCGTCAAATAAGGACTCTAATGTCAACTTCTGAGATCTCAATCAATTCTATCTGTGGTTCTACAGGAGCCATGGAGACATTAAGTAGGTGAGGTTGAAATGTTAATTTCAGTTGATGTCATGACTCTCAGAGTCAGTGAACCTTTCGTTGTATTTTCCAATTAATAATATAGTGGCATTAGAACGAAATCATGAGCTTAGCAGGTGTCAAAATAGCCCTTATGACTTAATAATGTTTTAATTGTGGCCGTCAGTGGGGGAGCATTATTTCATTGAATCTTCTTTTAATATTTGGTATTTTAAATACGGTCATTGTAAGATTAAAATAAAAATAATAAAATACAAACAAAAACATATTAATAAAAATAAAAGGATTTGTTCTGCAAAATTTTGATTCACCCAAAAGAACACACTTAATAACTGTATGGCCGCACTTAATAACCTATAAACCCGCACTTAATAATCTATAAGGCCGCACTTAATAATCTATAAGGCCGCACTTAATAACTATAAGGACGCAGGTTCCCCATCCCTGATCTAACCCATAGAGAATACTATTGTTGCCCCAATTCTACGACTTGGTTATACGGCGTCTTTTAAGTTGTAAAACATTCATCCCCCCTCCAATTGATTTCATTGCTTTTTTCGCGTTAGTTTAACAAGCTACCTGCTGCACGTGGGCAACTATTTTATTATACACTCACGGACAATGAAATTAGTGCATCGAGAAGGAAGCATCGGATTGAATTGAAATTTTATGGACGTAATGATACAGATGAATGATACACATGATACCAAGAACAGAGCTGCAGGACAATTACAGAGGGACATGTGGCACGCGGTCCGCTCATCTTCAATAGCGCGTTGCACCGCCTCGTGCGGCGATACATGCTGCAATATGGTCCGGCAAGGAGGCAAACAGATGGCTGATATTGTCCTGCGGAAGACTGGCCCACACGTGTTGGACGGTGTACTCCAAATCTCGGATAATCCGGCTTGGCTGCAGCTGGCGTTTCAACTGGTCCCACACATGCTCGACAGGGGACATGTCCGGGGAGCGGGCAGGCAATGGAAGTGTTTGGGCATGACGTAGGCAGTCCTGGGCAATCCGAGCAGTGTGCGGGCTTGCATTATCCTGCTGGTATAGCGCACGTGGAAACCCTGTCAGGAATGGGAGCACATGGGGCCGTATAGTTTCATCCATATACCGCTGGTCAGTCAATGATCCAAGTACCACTACTAGAGCTGATCGGCTATCGTAGGCTATGGTCCCTAGACCATAATACCTGCAGTGGGTGCTCGATAACGAGGTTGGAATTATGCCGTTGACCCGGGGACCTCCACATCCGGACACGATGATTATCCGTCCCCTAAACGAAGGGGCACTCATCGCTAAACTCCACACGTCGCCAGTCTGTGGTGTTCCACGGCGTTCTGGCCTGGCACCACTGCTCACGGGCCAGCGGTGTTCCGGTGTTAATGGCAGCACACGTAAGGGGCACTGGGATCGCAGATTCGCTTCCGCAAGAGGTCGGGAAATGGTTCGTGGGCACACGGGAGCCGCTAGATCTGCCTGTATAGTGGACCGGGTTCCCGTTGGATCTGTTCGTGCCTGGCGCAGGATCCGTCGACCCTTTCTACCGGTGGTCCTCGTGGTCTGTCCGGAGCCACTCCGCAGTGTGGCAGTGCCGTCATGTGTCCACTGCGCCCAACACAGTCCGACGGTATGGTCAGAACGATCCACGTGGAGGGCTATACGGCGCACCGAGCGCCTTACGGTTTTCAGTCCGATGATCAGGCCTTTCTCAAAGTCTGCAAGTTGCATAAATCGACGTCCCTGTCGTCTATCCGGCATTCTTGTCACTCTGTACTGCTGCTTACGTCGGTCGGTGCTTTTCATTTTCATGGGATATCGACTACACGCCGGTTTATCAAGCCGCCGGTTCGTGCTTGCAGCGCTCTTACAGGGTGTGCGGTCATGAGCAAGCGCACCAAACGTGAATCATTTGCATACCAGCACGCAGTCTAGCTATTTGCAAAGTTTCGTGGTTGTAGCATGTTTTCTTCTAGGTGCGCAAATTTCATTGTCCGTGAGTGTAATGTAACGGGTTATTTTTGTTTATTTCTGTCTTCAAACTGTCTTTGGAGCAACCTGAATGAACAGCAGTGCTCCATCAACGTCAGACATTGGGAATATCAGTGTCGTAAGTTAAAGTGCCCTTGATGTTGCGCCTTGTACTTTCCTATGGGAAAATGAAGCTTTCAAAAATGAAAAATAAAAAGATTTGCGTTTAAAGATGCAAGCAAAAAAAAAAAAAAAGACCTGCGAGAGAAGCAACTAAAAAAATTTGCAGATGAAATAAACTCTTAGCTTTTGTGATTAAAAAATACAAATTAACATGACAGTAAAGTGCACGTTTTATAACATTTTATTACCCGTTATGTTCCCTATCGTAAGATTCTGGTAACAATACGCAAAGAGGGTCACACCTCGTCACTACTACTTAACATATACTAATGTTTTAACCTCTGATCTTCACATAATGCGACGGGAAGCGAGCGAGCTTTCCTTTTTTTTTTTTTTTTTTTTTTTTTTTTGATTTTCTGCTTTCTTTTTAATTCTTTGTACTGTTCTGGCTGTTTTGATGCTACACATCTATACATCAAGTAAGTCCCAAGTAAAAAGTTTGAATGTAACGAAAATGGGTAACGGAAAGTGTCCAACCCATTGCTGAAATCTGATCGTGCCGCATGTTATCGCATGAAATGACGCAACAATAGTTAACTTCATTGTTATTCAACGATATAATTTATAAACTATGGCCGAACACTTTTTCATACACTTTTTCATACACTTTTTCATCACGTTTTACATAAACGTAACAATATCTCATTGCAATCTGCATAAATTACGAGAACCCCATGCTAAATGTGATAAAAACCATTACAAAAATGCATTTTGATGCTATGCATTTTTCCTGAAAGTAGTAAAGTATGCGGCGTAGCGAAATTTGGTTTCCTCTTGACTTCTCAGGACGTCTTTCTTTTTTTTTTTTTCTTTTTTTCGTTGGAGGTTTAACGACCACCGTTGTCAGCAACTCAGTGCCCCCCTTCCATGGCGCAGTGGTCTAAGCGGTGGCTTCTGATCTTTCGTCCGACAGGGGTCCGGGTTCGAATCCCGGTGAGGCATGGATACTGTGTTTGTCTTACGGCACTGGCTTTTTCCCTAGCCTGGAACCAGTGACCCTAAATTAGGGACGGGCGACTACTTATAGCCCATTAAGCTGTTCACTGTGGTCGTTAAACCTCCAATAAAAAAAATGAAAAAAAAAGCAAAAAACTCAGTGGGTTATAAGCAGTCGCTACTCCCCAATTTAGGGCCACTGTTTCCAGTGAAGGGAAAGAGCCAGTGCCGTAAGACAAACACAATATCCATGCCTCTCCAGGATTCGAACCCGGACCCATCGTTTAGACCACTGCGCCACCTGGGCGGCCCCCACTGGACGTTACCTGCATTTGACGAGAGCGTTAAAATGATGTATAGCACAATGAGGTGCAACCTGTAGATATCCTAGACCAGTGGTTCCCAAACGTGTTCCACTTCTGTACCCCTTTTATACCCATTTCTATAAATTGTACCCCTTGTTCTTAAAATAGCTGTTTTTAAATATTGATACTTTTGTTCAGTGCCTATCTTAATGTGAAATAGTGGAAATCAGGTAATGAATTGGGAAAGGAAAATTACTACCCTAAAAGTAAACCGCCGCCCCGGTGGCGCAGTGGTCAAAGCGATGGCTCCTGATCATTCGTACGGAAGGGGTCCGGGTTCGAATCTCGATGAGGCATGAATGTTGTGTTTGTCTTACGGCACTGGCTCTCTCCCTTCCATGGAACCAGTGTCCCTAAATTATGGTCGGGCGACTACTTATTGCCCATTGAGTTGCTCACGGTGGTCGTTAAACCTCCAATCAAAAAAAAAAAAAAGTAAACCACAGATTTATTTTAAAATCTCAAAAGTGATGCATGAACTGGGCGTAATGATTGGTAGAAGAGCGGTTTGGGGGAGGGGTTGATAGCCACGCACTCACCAATCACTATTCGCTAATGTGAGCTGGTTTTGAAGTGTCTCCATTAACGGTGATTCAAACTTAACATTCATTGTTCCATAACTAATGTTTTGCATTTTTTTTACTCTACTTGTTTTTCCGCCATTACTGATTATTTTTTGTGTACCACTGAACGGCCCAGCACGTATCCCCCTGGAGGTACGCGTACCACCGGTTGGGAACTGCTCTCCTAGACCAAAAGTTACCAATCCCTCTCACTAAGACACTTGTGATTCAGCTTTTTCTTTCTATCTTGAGGTCAGAATTTTAGTTGGGCATGCGTAAATGTACTTTTGCAGATGTACTGAGGTCAGATAATTTTCATCACGTTTCATCGGTGTCCATGTCATTTTATACGTTCGTCTAAATCTAAATAATATAAAAAGAAAAAAAAATGGTTTTTGTAAAAACTATTGGGTTGTCGGAAAAGTACTAGAGGCATGCGCAGCTCTGTTATCGCTATGGCATTCGACAAGTGCCAGTTCTAGCTGCAGTCGAAAAGGAATAGTGAGCGATTTGGTTGATTTGCGGAGATTTGACATCAAGTTGAAGATGGAAGGTCAAACTGTGCATTTTCGCCATATTTTACTGTTTTACTTCCGTAAAGGGAAGAACGCGCGCCAAGCTTGTGAAACGTTGTGTAAAGTGTACGGTGATAATGCTCTACAAGAACGTCAGTGCCAACGGTGGTTCGCAAAATTCCATGCTGGTGATTTTGACCTCAACGATGCTCCTCAGACCGGGAGGCCAACCGAGGTTGATGACCACCAAATCAAGGCATTGATCGAGTCAAACCCACGTTACACGACACGAGAGATTGCAGACACATTGCACATCCATCATTCAAGCGTTCACGACGACCACCCGAAGAAGCTGGGATACGTAAGCAAGCTCCATGTGTGGGTTCCTCATGAACTCATAGAAGCTCAATTGACGGCGCGTATAAACATCTGCGATATGCTCTTAAATGTGAGGAAAACGATCCTTTTTTGAAGCGACTGATAACTGGTGACGAAAAGTGGATTGTGTACAACAATGTGCTGCGCAAACGGTCTTGGTCCCGACGTGCTTCTTCGCCTCAAACGACATCCAAGGCATTAATTCATCAGCGGAAGGTTCTGGTCTCAGTGTGGTGGAATTTTAAAGGTGTCGTGTTTTTTGAGCTCCTACCACGGAACCAAACAATCAATTCGAATGTGTATTGTCGGCAATAGGACAGTTTGAACGAATCCATCATTTAGAAACGTCCAGAGCTCGTTTATCGTAAAGGTGTTGTGTTCCATCACGACAACGCGAGACCACACACAAGTTTGATCAACCGCCAAAAATTATTGGAGCTTGGGTGGGATGTGTTGCCACACCTAGCATACTCGCCTGACCTTGCGCCGTCAGAATTCCACTTTTTTCGTTCTCTTAAACAGTCCTTGCGAGGTAAAACTTTCAATTCAGATGAGGCTGTAATTCAGCACCTTGTACAGTTGTTCGCCACGAAAGACAGGTCCTTCTATGGAGGAGGCATTCTGCAGCTCACTGAAAGACGGCAAAAAGTTATCGAACAAAACGGGCATTATGACATTGATTGATCTTTGTTCTTTCTATCAATAAATGACCTTTGCAAAACATGGCTAAATACATCATGACTTTTCCGACCACCCAATAAACAGTCGAAATACTTAATACCGCCACCGCCATATTTTAGAAAATATTTACTTTTATTATTACTACAATGAGCGGCATTCAGGCACGCACAACCCACGTACCTAAATACCACTCAATGTCAAGATTTAGTAAATCTTATTATTTGTTGTTATGATTTAGTTCCACCTATTATGTGCCGGACTGTGGCTCCCACCGTGAGCTTCAACAATATTTTATTTGGAGCAAACATGGACAGGAAGATACAGATGGCCTGTGCTTAACAGTTACCAAAAGATAAACAAGTGGATGACCTATTTACAATGACAATGAGATATTTACATTATGTGGATGCACTATATACAATGTAAGCAAATTCATAACACTGACAATACTGGACTGATGGGTTGACTTACTCTATGTACAACATATGTTCGCAATGTGCATCAGCAGAGTGCCATCTCTAATAGGTGAACACCAGTACAAGGTATAACTATAAATTTTACAGTGCAAAAACAAACATGTATATTTTGAGCAATCTTGAAAAAAAGAAGAAAAGAGAAGAAAAGAGCAGAAGGTTTATACTTTTCAGTATCTGAAAGATAAGCGAATAAATGATCTATCCACAATGATGGTGTGAACTCTATACAAATTGAATGCAATATCTCTCTTGTGAAACGCTGTCAAATTACAAAAAGAACTATTACTTAGGCTTAAACAAGTGCCTCAATCACAGTGCTATAGATTAACTTGTAATGAACAACAACATATGTACACAAGATGCAACGGCATAGGGAAGACACTAATAAGGAATTACAATTCCATGGTACAACTGTAAATTTCACAGTGCAAAGGGCAAAGTATATTAGTACAAACAGAACTTGCATTTTACAGAAAGTTTATACTTCGAGTACAATACAAATAATGAAAATATGAAACTACTCTTTGCACAGTAAATATGCAATACAGCGCAGAACATTATCTAATAGACTGATTATTTCCTATTAGGCACATGTGACATGAGAAAAACCACACTGTGTAACATTAACATATAATTGAAATACTATCAAAGCGTTTGCTCCGCACCATGAGCATAAAACTTAAGACATGTAATCGTGACCCAACATGCGAAATGTGCCAAACATAAATTTTACAGTGCAATTAGGAAAGTACATTAGTATATACAAAACTGAGCTTTTGGCATAGCAACTATACTTCAGGTACAGTACAAATAACCGAATGATGAACAATTACCCCCTGCACTACAAAAGTGCTAAACCTTGCAGAACATGGTGTAATCGACTGATCATATCCCTTTATGTACATGTAACATGATCAGAAACCACACTGTGCAAAATCAATAAGACAATTTAAACACTATCAAACAGTTGCTTAGCACCGTGAGCAAAAAACCATATATTATAAAGCCCGGCAGACATAAGGAAAGTGCCGAAAAAAAAAAAAAAACTTTAAACTTATTTTAAGTGCCTGTGGTATAACAAGAAACTCACCTACAGGACCTTGTTGGTGAGAAACATGCAAACGTGCAGTAACATTAAGAAGCGATTATGACAAAAGCACCTAAGAACACGATAATCACAAAACTATACTTCAATTAGTCCAAACAATTTCACAGACGTCAGAACAAAAGTCTAAGGTCTTCTGATGGACCAGAAAAACCATTGACGAAAAGGTGACCACACTGACATAAAGTGTGGGATTCGATTCGCAGCCTTAGCAACAGTGAAAGCAAGCCTCAAGCGTGAAATCATTCTGTTCCGGAACTGACTGCACATCGCAGCTCCCGCCTGAAAGATGGTAGGCTGTATAGGGGTAGAACGTAACTGTTGATAGTAGCAAAAAATCACATGTTTTGCTAATATGAATACATAAGCACATGACTCTGATATAGGAATAGGCGGAGTACTTGAGCTGAGTAGCGTGCTATAGGCTGAGAAGGAGAGATCATTAGTACTAAGGCACTGTGCAGTAGTGAAGGTCAGATGTAGCAAGGGAAGAAGCACTGTGCAATGTTGATACACATGATCTACATCCGCAATCGTACAGCAAAACATGCAGTTAGGCGAATCAACAAGCGTCATCCTGAATAATTTGGTAGGAACTGGTAACCGCCGATGAAGAAACAACCATTGGATGTTTCTTTCTGCTGGAATAGATAGTGGCGAATTAGACATGGACCACACTTGTGAAAGAGCGACATTCGGAACATCTGGAATCATCAATGGTGTAGCATACAGTGGATCAATGAGACAACGGTAAAGAGACGAGACAGAAAAACTGGAGAGAGGAAGCGATGAGCCCCGAACGGAAAGGAAAAAGGGAAGAAGAAGAGAGAGGCAGAGGGAACAAGAGTTAACCCAGCTTGAGAGGCAAGGTTAGGGAAGAGGGTAATGATTGAAGAACGGAAGGAATCATACAGCGAAAGAGAGGAAGAGGTAGGGGAGATGTGGGGACAGATCAGAGAAGGGTTTCCAAGAAAGATCTGGAGAAATTAGATCCTGAACAGATACTATTCCAGCGGGGAGCCAGGAAAGGTCAGTAAAGTAGGGAGCATTAGGGGGATGAAGGATGGAAGAAAAGAACAGGGGCTCAGCTAATAGTTCAGTGGTGGGAGCCGGTGGAGCACGGAAGAGGGGTAGAGAACGGAGAAAGGAAAGGACCTCTTTGTAGAAAGGGGAAAGTTTAGAATGAAAAAAGGAGATTGATCCATTAGAAGATACGTGATGAAAGTGATTCGGGGATTCCTAGGAGATATCATGACATCTCTAACGAGCGTAACTGGCGACTCTGGTGCACTTAGTAGCCGCAGGAAAGAAACCACTTTATGTGCTTTATAGTAGGTGTGAACTTCCAGCAGTGAAATACCTCCATCAGTGACTCGACGACAGAGAGTGGAGACCTGGATCCAATGGTACCTGTTCCATATTATCGTTGAGATGATTCGAGTGATTTCATTGAGGTGATAAATGGGCATACGTTCTGCTGACCATGCATATAAGCATGGTGAAAGAATATAAGTCTGAGCTATTCTAGCTCTTGAGAAGTAAGAAGTACAAAACTGGGAACCTCGCCAGAATGCAGCAGTTCGAGTAAGGCGTGTTCTGAGAGCATTCCATGTTTCATTTTGAGCAGAAAGACGGACTCCGAGATGGACCCCAAGGAATTTTTGGGATGAAGCAGTCCATGAGGCGCCCCACGGGGTGTCAGTCCTAGAGGCCCACGCTCCGCTCCATAGGCCTGCACTCTTGGATGTATTAAGTGCTGCCGCTGAACATGAAGAATATTGATCGTAAATCTGGAGCAAGATGTCGAATTGAGCGTCTGTCCTTACACAAAAGGTCGCGTCATCGGCATATGCAGAGTATGTCACAGAAAAGTGCCTAGTATTTGCAGTAGGCGGCAACTCAATGGGCTATAAGCAGTCGCCCGTCTCTGATTGAGAGTCACTGGTTCTAGGGAAGGGAGAGAGACAGCACCGTAAGACAAACACAACATTCATGTCTCCCTGGATTCGAACCCGGACCTATCTCGGACTAATGATTAGACCACTCCGCCACCGGGGCGACACCACTCGTTTTATTTCACACCCGCTAAGACATTCGCATGCGAAAAATGCATAGCACAAATTATCTTAGCCGCCCCGGTGGCGCAGTGGTCTAAGCGATGACCTCTGATCATCCGTCCGAAAGGGGTCCGGGTTTGGATTCCGTTGAGGCATGGATGATGTGTTTGTTTTACGGCACAGGCTCTCTCCCTTCCCTGGAAACAGTGACCCTAAATTAGGGACGAACGACTGCTTATAGACCTTGAGTTGCTCACGGTGGTCGTTAAACCTTCAATAAAACAAAAACAAAAAAGCAACAAAATGATCTACAAAGGGTACCCCCTCGATTAAAAAAACAAAAAAACAAAAAACAAAAAAAAACTAAATTATCTACAGAGGGTACCCTCTCGATTTAAAAAAAACACAAAAAAAAACACTCAATTTTCTACAAAGGGTACCCTCTCGATTAAAAAAAACAAAAACAAAACCAAAATTGTCTACAAAGGGTACCCTCTCGATTAAAAACAACAACAAATTACCTACAAAGAGTACCAGGGTACACTCTCGAATTTTTTTCTCTCTAAGCCCTTCGGATATTCACTTATTAATCCCCAGTTATTGAATGATAAGGATTTCTATTATTTGGTGTATTTTGCAAATACTGATAATCCAATGTTTTTAACTAACTTCGGTTTCTACTCATCCTGGTTGTTGCAGTTACTATTTCGACTAACCTCAGTATCTCTTTGGTCACTTCCACGTGAGCCGCCCCGGTGGCGCAGTGGTCTAAGCGATGGCCTCTGATCATTCGTCCGAACGGGGTCCGGGTTCGAATCCCGGTGAGGCATGGATGTTGTGTTTGTCTTACGGCACTGGCTCTCTCCCTTCCCTGGAACCAGTGACCCTAAATTAGGGACGGGCGACTGCTTATAGCCCATTGAGTTGCTCACGGTGGTCGTTAAACCTCCAACCAAAAAAAAAAAAAAAAAAAAAAACTTCCACGTGACGCGAAATCACTGCACTAAGAGAAAGATATTATAAGGGATCAAGTGTCGTTCACTATCGGATAGAACGAGATGATCTTCAAACGGCATTAAAGTGTTAAAGCAATCGTGATGAGTTTGCTGATCAAATTTTGTTGCGCTCTAATGTATGGATTTTCTCTGCTCATTAGCACGAGCAAAAGCATATGCAGAGGAAAAGGAAGCAAACTCGCACGTCTACGATTACTTGATACCATTTTTGAATACTAGATATATATTAAGTGTGTGCTGGATCGGTCGTGAGATATGCACAGCCAGTACACACGGTTTCCAGATCTCATTCTTCTTGATTCTCTTTTTTCCTGTAGATCTTTGCGAAGGAACATGACAAGGTTTCGACATTGCTAGAAACATTAGGGTGGATCCACCTAAAAACTTTGCCCTATACTTCCAATCATGGGCGTAACCACTGGGGGTCGGGGGTCAGGACACCCTCAGATTTTCAGAGTCGGGGACCCTCTCCTCAATGTAAAGGACCTCCCTCACCCCCAAATTTTTCGGGAATATAATGATATAATGCACACTTTTTGATGATGTGAACCAACTAAATTTAATAATGTAAGATTGTAATTTTTCGTAGAATGCAAACACGTGTAGAATGTGTACTTAATAAAACAGCAATATCGATTCCTAAAAAGCAAACTCATTTCTTCAACTTTGTAATTTACATTTCTGTCCTATCAAAACATAGTTTTACAGTTGCGTTCGCTAAGTTCCACAATTCGCCAACAGAGGCGCTTATGTCGTGCCCGTCAGATCGCGCCCCAGCAACTGCTTTCCTCCTGCATGTGTGTGTGTATAGCGGGTCCCAAACTCCAACACATTATATTTATAATATTGTATATATCATCATCATCATCATCATCATCAATGTCAACCATTATGAATCCACTGCTGGACGAAGGTCTCCCAAGTTTCTTCCACAACGGTCTGTTTTTTCCCAGTCTCCTCCATGTTACTCTCGCATGCTTTCGAATTTCATCCACCCATCTCCCATGTGGTCTTCTTCTGGATCTTTTCCTGTCCCTTCGAATCCATTCTAAAATTTCAGCTGTCTATCGATGGTATGTCCTTCTGGCAATATGTCCAGCCCATCATGATGTCTTCCACTCTTGTCATTTTTCGGATCCACGAGTTCCTCTTCTTATCTCTCCTGGTTACACCAAGCATGCACCTCTCCATGCTTTTTTGAGTTGTCTGCAGCCTTTGTATGTCTCTTTTTATTAAGGTCCACGTCTCTGCACCACATGTATGCACTGGAAGGATGCATTGATTAAGCACTTTTCCTTTAAGACATAATGGCATATTGCTCATGAAAATAATACTGTTTCTTCCCAAAGCTCTCCAGGCAAGTTTTAAATGCCGATTAATTTCTTCATCAATGTGATCCTCACTTGATATCTGTTGTCCAAGGTAAATGTAGGTATTGGTTATCTCCAGCTTTTCTCCATCAATCGATAAATTTTCATTTTTTGTAAAAGCATTATCTGAAAGTTCATTTTTAATCCCACTTCTTTACTCTTGTCTGCAAGTTCCTGGATCATACTCTACAACTCTGTTGGGGTAGTTGCAAAAATGACTACGTCATCAGCAAAACGAAGGTGAGTTAGATAATCTCTATTAATCTTTAGCCCTTTGTTTTCCCAGTTCAGTGATTGAAAGACATTTTCCAATGTGGCATTAAAGAGTTTGGGAGATATAGTGTCGCCTTGTCTCACTCCCTTTCCAATTTTCATGGGTGCTGTATTCTCAAATAGCTGAATCTTTGCATTTTCGTAGATATTAACAATACTAATGCATGCAGCTTCAATACCGCAGCATTTCAAAGCCATTGTAATTGCTGATGGTGTCACCGAATCAAAGGCCTTCTCATAATCCATAAAATCCATGCATAATGGATGTTCGCCGCCCCGATGGCGCAGTGGTCTAAGACGTTGCCTCTGATCATTCGTCCGTAAGGGGTCCGGGTTCGAATCCCGGTCAGGCATGGATGTTGTGTTTGTCTTACGGCACTGGCTCTCTCCCTTCCCTGGAACCAGTGACCCTAAATTAGGGACGGGCGACTGCTTATAGCCCATTGAGTTGCTCACGGTGGTCGTTAAACCTCCAATCAAAAAAAAAAAAATAATGGATGTTCATATTCCTTCGCTCTTTCAATTAGTTCTTTCAGTACGTGGATATGATCTATAGTGTTGTAGCCACTCCTGAACCCAGCTTGTTCTCTCGGTTGAGCCATGTCCATTGTCACCTTCAAGTGGTGTGAAAGAACTTTAGTGAAGATTTTATAAATCACTGATAGGAGGCTGATAGGTCTGTAGTTCCTGAGATCCTCAATGTCACTTTTCTTATGTGTCAGGATCATTGTATCATTTTTCCAATCTTCATGAATATTCTCTTCATTAAGGCATCGAGTGAAAACTTGGGCGAGTACTGTTTCAATTTCTCCACTTGCTTCTTGTATGATGTCTACGGTAATTCCATTTTCTCCTGGAGCTTTTCCCCGTTTCATGTTCTTGATTGCAAGTGCAACTTCTGCTGGGAGGACTGAAGGAACTCTGGTACCGTTCGTAATGTCTGGAGTACATGTATAATCCCTTTCATATAGCTTTGAGTAGAAATCTTTCACTTTTGTCAAACTTTCACCTCTATTTCTTGTTACAGGACCATCTTCTTTTCGCAGAGCCATAATCTGTTTTCTTCTCTTACTGAGATGTCCCTTTGCTATCTTCAGGCTTTGGTTGTTTTCAATTGCTTTCCTCACTGGTTCACAGTTGAATTTCCTTACATCTTCAGTGATACTTTTTTGCACCGTCTTGCATAGCTCTATATGTTCCACTTTGGAAGCCACATCTCCTTTAGTTGTTCTCATTTCTTTTCGTATTTGCATCAGAATTTTGGTTTTTCCTGATATATGGTTCTTACGCAACTTGTTCTTAGTACCAGCTATTTTTTTGATGTTTGCATAAGAACCTTGATTAGTTTTTTGTTAACTTCAGAGATGTCAACTTCTTCCGACCTTAGACCTTCTAGAGCAGAGAATCTGTTCCTCAGTTCCAATTCGAAGGTATTATGATGTTTTTTAAGGTTGGTCACGTAAATACACTTTGTTTGTTTTATGAGCTTGCCACGCTCGAGTTTAGCACTGAGGTGCATCTTACCATTCTATGGTCACTACCTGTGTTGAACTTGTTTATCACATTGCAGTCTTCCATGACAAATTTCTTGTTACACATAAGAAAATCAGTTTCACTTGTCAATCCATTGGGATGCCACCATGTCCATTTCCTTTGCGGCTTTTTCTTGTAAAAAGGAGTTCACGATGAAAAACTCTTCTGCCTCTGCAAATTCTACAAGAGTATTTCCATATAATGTGCGTATGTGTGATTAGACTCCCCTCCTCCAGATTTTGAAACATGGTTACGCCACTGTTTCCAATGGTAAAACGTCTGTAGACATTTTCTTCACAATTAATGATTCCAAAAGATAAGAATTTACACATCGATAAAATATTTTACAATATACTAGACTTTATATTATAGTATACTATAGTACACTAATATTATAGTATTCTAGGCTTTATATTATAGCCTAGTATACTTAATATTTTCTAAAAACTTAACAATAATTATATTAAGAATTAAAATATTTTCTTTTAGTAGTGTTGAGACCTGCAAACAGGTGGCGCCACATCTACAGTACATATGACCCTCTAAATGAAATAACGTTGCATTTTTTCAATATTTTTTTAATTTTTGGACTGGAATCAACACTTTAATTTATCCATGCGGTATTCTGGAACCTTTAGAATGATTTGAGCAACTTAGATTAAATTTCCTGACAACAATGTAGCTGAAAATGCTGCAGAGTGAGATTTCTGGTTTTATTTCATAATGAAAAATAAGCAGAACCAACAGTTCTGCTAAAACGTTCAGTTAAATTATTGTCAGAACATTTAATCTACGTGGCTCAAATCACTGTAAACATTCCAGACTATCGAATGGATAGACGCAGTGTTGATTCCTTTCCGAAAATTAATAAAACTATTGAAATAAAAATGAGACGCGATCGCACCGAGCAAGTCACATGTAGATGTGGCGCCATCTATTTGCAGGTCTCAACACCACCAAAGGAAAATTTATTGATTTTTAATATAATTATGGTTAAGTTTTAGAAAATATTAAGTGCATAGCTTGTGCCAAAGCAACTGAGAATGTTTTTATAAAAAAATGGGCGTTCAACCTTGGCACGACTCTCAAAAAAACGGTAGTCGTTGTAGTAACCACAGCAACCGGTCACACCTGTTTATCACAAAGCGTCGTCAGTACTGCGGAGTTTAATAAGCGTTGTTTCATGAACCCCTAGCAAGTGTTTTCGTGCTGTAATTTTTCGAAAAAATCGATGTAACAGAGGAACAAAGAAGCGCCATTAAATTTTGCTGTTGACTTAAAATCTTTGTCGGAGAGACATTCCGTCTTATGCATGAGGTTTATAAGCACACCGGACAAAAAATTACGGAATGCTAATTTTATTGGTTATAATGGGGTTACATCACCACGAGTTCGAAGCACAGCCTTGATTTTCTTTGGCATGCTGTCAATACGGGAGCGGATGACATTAATGTTCGGTTTGCCCCACACTGAAAAAGTGGTCCCGCAGAGTAGTCAAAATGGGAGGGTGTTGTTGTCTCTTCTGAACGGCCCGTTCGAGCATGTCCCAAATTTTCTCTATAACATTGAGATCAGGCGAATTGGCGGGCCAGGTGAGATGTGAGACGTCGACCTCATGTTCTGCAAACCAATCCTGCACAATGACAGCTCGGTGGACAGTGCTGTTGTCGTCTTGATAACGTGGATCTGGAATGGCGGCATCTTGGAGGAACTGAACGTATGGCAACACCTCGTTATACAACAGTTTCACGTAGTCCACCGCTTTCATGCCATTAGACACGTGAACTAAGGGACCCACCCCAGCACTGGATATACACTCCCAAAACATGACACTTCCTACCCCCTCCTGTACAGCCCTTTTCACACATTCTGCGTTGAAGGCTTCTCCGGTCTTCCGCATGACCCTGGATCGACTATCATTGGAGTAAAGGCAGAACCTGGATTCGTCCGACCAGATGATGCGTCGCCACTGTTCTGTGGTCCAGTGTCGGTGTTCCCTCACCCATTCCAGCAGCTTTTTCTTGTGCATGGCAGACAGCTTGGGGTGTACCCTAGCTACATGACTGAATATTCCTACACCATGTAGTTATCGTCGAAGCATTCGTTCGGAAACAGGCTGACTGGGTCCCGCATTGTACTTTTGCAGCAATTCATGCCGCGTTTGGAACCGTTTTGCGGTTGATAATAGCCCCAGACATCGACGATCACGGTTGCTTATGATGGTTTTTCTGTCGCAGCTGCTCCGACGTGAATTGTCTCCGGCCGGCTCCTTCCACGCTAAATGAACATTACTGACTGTGGACTTGGGCACACCAACAAACTCCGCCACCTCCCTCAGCGAATGACCATGCTCACGACCAAAGACGATCGCTCCATTTTGCCATTCTGTTACGTCCCCTTTTCTACCCATGGTACTACCTGTAAGCAACAATAAAACTGATTACGCATGCACGTCTTACAAGGCTGAAAAAGTAACAGGTAACATACAATACTTTCCATTCCATTATATACACGCATTTTGCTCTGCCTGACCAGTTTCCAACTGTTCCTCCGGATGACAGCATTCCATAATTTTTTGTCCGGGGTGCTTACATATGAATGTCTAGGAAAATCAACAATTTACTGATGGCATAAAGAATTTATGGACGGTTGTGAATTGGCGGTTTTAATCGCACATGGAGGAGGACCGTCAACGAGTGTTACAAAGGTAAACATCAATACAATAGGCGTTATTATACAGGAAGTCAGACACCTATCAATTAGAGACATGGAAGACATGGTTCACATTTCAAAATCATCAATTCACAGAATTTCAACCGAGCATTTGAACATGAAACGAGTTCATTCAACTTGGGATACCCATTTGTTTTCATGTCCGGCCCAATGCAAGGACATACATGGCCAGTTCTGTCGTTTCTTATTTGGAGAAAACGTATATTAAATTGATGCCCTAAACTGCGTATTGTCCAGACTTGTCACCACGTGACTTCTGGTTGTTCCTCATTAAAAAAAAGACATTACGGGCATGGCAATTTGAGACTGATCAATAACTTATTACAGCTGTGCAGGGGTACTTCAACAGCATTTCAGAAGAAGAATTCCAGAAGACATTCAAAAAGCGGGACGAACGTTGGGACACCTGTATACGATGCAGTGGACAGTATTTCGAAAAAGATGAGCACTTCCTTGATAATTAAAGTGAGCATTTTCAAAAAGTGAGGGGAACTTTGGGACACCTTTATTCGATGCAATGGACAGTATTTCGAAAAAAATGACCACTTCCTTGATAATTAAGGTGAGCATTTTCAAAAGTGGGAGGAACGTTGGGACACCTGTATTCGATGCAATGGACAGTGTTTCGAAAAAGATGACCGCTTCCTTGATAATTAAGGTGAGCATTTTCAAAAAGTGGGAGGAACGTTGGGACACCTGTATTCGATGCAATGGACAGTGTTTCGAAAAAGATGACCGCTTCCTTGATAATTAAGGTGAGCATTTTCAAAAAGTGGGAGGAACGTTGGGACACCTGTATTCGATGCAATGGACAGTGTTTCGAAAAACATGACCGCTTCCTTGATAATTAAGGTGAGCATTTTCAAAAAGTGGGAGGAACGTTGGGGCACCTGTATTCGATGCAATGGACAGTGTTTCGAAAAAGATGACCGCTTCCTTGATAATTAAGGTGAGCATTTTCAAAAAGTGGGAGGAACGTTGGGACACCTGGATTCGATGCAGTGGACAGTATTTTGGAAAAGATGACCACTTCCTTGATAATTAGGGTGAGCATTTTCAAAAAGTGGGGAGAACGTTGGGGCACCTGTATTCGATGCAATGGACAGTGTTTCGAAAAAGATGACCGCTTCCTTGATAATTAAGGTGAGCATTTTCAAAAAGTGGGAGGAACGTTGGGACACCTGTATTCGATGCAATGGACAGTGTTTCGAAAAAGATGACCGCTTCCTTGATAATTAAGGTGAGCATTTTCAAAAAGTGAGAGGAACGTTGGGACACCTGTATTCGATGCAACGGACAGTGTTTCGAAAAAGATGACCACTTCCTTGATAATTAAGGTGAGCATTTTCAAAAAGTGGGAGGAACGTTGGGACACCTGGATTCGATGCAATGGACAGTATTTCGGAAAATATGACCACTTCCTTGATAATTAGGTGAGCATTTTCAAAAAGTGGGGAGAACGTTGGGGCACCTGGATTCGATACACTCGACAGTATTTCGAAAAATATGACCACTTCCTTGATAATTAAGGTGAGCATTTTCAAAAAGTGGGGAGAACGTTGGGGCACCTGTATTCGATGCAATGGACAGTATTTCTAAAAAGATGACCACTTCCGTGATAATTAAGGTGAGCATTTTCAAAAAGTGGCAGGAACGTTGGACACCTGTATTCGATGCAATGGATAGTATTTCGAAAAAGATGACCACTTCCTTGATAATTAAGGTAAGCATTTTTAAAAAGTGAGAGGAACGTTGGGACACCTGGATTCGATGCAATGGACAGTATTTCGGAAAAGATGACCACTTCCTTGACAATTAAGGTAAGCATTTTTAAAAAGTGGGAGGAACGTTGGGACACTTGGATTCGATGCAATGGACAGTATTTCGAAAAAGATGACCACTTCCTCGATAATTAAGGTGAGCATTTTCAAAAAGTGGGAGGAACGTTGGAACACCTGGATTCGATGCAATGGACAGTATTTCGAAAAAGATGACCACTTCCTTGATAATTAAGGTGAGCATTTACAAAAAGTGGGGAGAACGTTGGGGCACCTGGATTCGATGCAATGGACAGTATTTCGAAAAAGATGACCACTTCCTTGATAATTAAGGTGAGCATTTTCAAAAAGTGGGAGGAACGTTGGGACACCTGGATTCGATGCAATGGACAGTATTTCGAAAAAGATGTCCACTTCCTTGATAATTAAGGTGAGCATTTTCAAAAAGTGAGAGGAAAGTTGGTACACCTGTATTCGATGCAATGGACAGTGCTTCGAAAAAGATGACCAGTCCCTTGATAATTAAAATGCGCATATTTAAAAGACAACAACATTCTCAGTTGTTTTAGGATAACATTTGTATACTAGGCTATATAATATAAAGTTACTTTTATCGATGTGCAAATGTTCATCCTTGGGAATGCATTAATTGCGAAAAAAATGTCTGTAGAATTTTTTACCATTGGAAACATAGGACAAAGGTTTTAGATTGATCCACCTTAAGCAACTTGAAGAGAAGAATAAGAATATTACATATATTACACAAATTATCGTGCATTTATTGCGAATCATTTCACTGAGAGTCGTTTTGGTGAATGCATTGAAACAGAAGTAAAAAAAAATGAAGTACATAAAAAAAGGGTTACCAAGCTGGGAAAGTTTGATAATGTACAGAATACAAATTCTTTCCGAATCACAAGCAGATGGAAACACTGAACAGGTAGACAGCCTCTGATTACCAGTTTTATGAAATTGTTTGAGTGATAATTAATGGATAAGTAGAAAAGTGACTTGTAAAAATCTTTATGAAGGCAATATTATATATGAATATATTCAATCATTGATAACGAAGATTACTAATTAAATAATCTTCCGGGGAACATGGAAAGAAAGAGGGAATGTGAGGTGGCGGGGGAGAGTATATGAAACAATACTGTGATAGAAATTTTACATAAAATTGCTACTTTTCTGTTTGGAGTTATAACTCACTTAATGAGTAAAAAAAAATGAAATAACAAAGCGAGTCGAAGATTTTTGGCGCTTGTCATAGTGACCTGAACCAGGTTCAAGCTCTGCTTGTAAAAACGCTGTCTTTAACGCTACTTCTCAAGCAATTACTCTTTTCAGAATGTGATGGGCTTTCCTCTGACATTGAAGCGAAAAAAGAAATTTGCAGAAACGTTTTTGAATATTTCATTCTTGTGGGAGAAGCATCACTTAATCAACAATTACGTCCCCCCCCCCCGTCGTCATAGTGGAGCAGAAACAGACATTTAGACGCACATTAATATTCCCACTTAAGAAACTTTCATCATATGGAAACGCAATGTTCGTAAGTTAAAAGAGAGAGCCAAGAAAATTAACATAATTGCAATTATGGAAAAATGATAATTGCCGCACACAAATTGAACGCAGCTGTTTATTATCAAAATGTAAATGCTGATGTGACGAGAATTGAAAAGACAGAACGAAATAAAAACAAACAAACCAGGCTGCTATTCTTCTTTGTGAAATCGTTTTATTTCTAGGGATTCTTAATTTTCCTGAAAATAATATAGAAAATAATAAATTCATGATTAAATAAGCATTTTCTTCCCGTCACATAAATAATATCGATAAAAATCCTCGGCGTCAGATGGTAAATTAAATAGTTCATGATTGCTTAAACGTTTAAAAAATTTCTTTGAAAGTCTATTATTCCCTTGAATAGCCCATTACAGCATGCAGGCGGCGGAATTTTGAATTTCTTAGCTGCTACAGGTCACCATCAACATCAACAGCTATTCTCAATCCACTAATGGATGTAAGTTTCCCCAAGTCTTTTTCACAAATCTGTGTTCTGAGCCATTCTCTTTCATGTCCTCCCAACATGGCTTCGAATTTCATTTTCCCATTTTCCACGTAGTCTTCTTCTGGGTCTTTCCTGCATCTCGGTATCCAGTTTAGAATTTTAGTTGTCCATTGGTTACTAAATCGTCTCGCAATATGTCCACCCCTTTGCCATCGTCACTTTGATCATAAGGTAAACATCTCTTACAATTTTCCTGAGCCATAAGTTCATCTTTCTGTATTTTCTGGTTATACCAAGCATATTTTCTGGTTATACCAAGCGCTCATCCTTCTATGTTTCCAGACGGTCATCCTTCTATGCTTCTAGAATCATCGTTTTGGACTTTTCAGAAGCCAATCCTTCTGTGCTTCCAGACGGCCTTTACGATGAATGATTTGCTACGAGCGAAATATTCGACGCACCACTAAACTCCATGGCATTCATGTATCATTAACTTTCTTAAGTGTCACCATTATTTCCTAGCTGATTGCTGACTCACATAATGGTTGACACATACTAATTCTCGACATTGATTTTCCTATTGGGAATTCGTTTTCGAACTCATGGGGACGGAATGAAGTTACAGGTGCTGCGACTTCATTGTGTATTGCAGTAATGGTGGATTGAATGATCATTCACAGCGGTGAGAGCGAATCATTCACGGTGAAGAGTCGTTCGTCTTGAACGAATCGTTTACGAATGGTTCATCACTACTGGTAGGTCCGACACTTGGTGCTTTCGTAGACGACCCTCGGTTCACCAGTGTTGAACACTCTTCAGTGATTTCCGTTTGTTCTCTCAAAAGATTCACGCCGGTTTACTTTGTCTCTGATGAACGACAAGCTACTTTCGTTCACAGGACCGCCGACTTCTGGAAGTGTTTTTGCATGTCTCACTATTCATAGTAAACCTTTGATGCGGTTGTGTGGGAAAAGTCCATGCGAATGGCTATTTGACGCTAGAGGCCGCACTCCTAGCACCAACTATCATGCTACGTTCAAAGTCTTTCAGATTCCACTCCTAGCGTCAACTATCATGCCACGTTCAAAGTCCTTCAGATTCCACTCCTAGTCTCAACTATCATGCCACGTTCAAAGTACTTCAGATTCCACTCCTAGCCCCAACTACCATGCCACGTTCAAAGTCCTTCAGATTCCAGTCGTAGCCCCAACTACCATGCCACGTTCAAAGTCCTTCAGGTTCCTCACTTACACCGCGCTCTCATGCCGTCTTGAGTATTGGAGTGAAGTATTTGTGTGACGAGGGCAGTTTATTGAATGAACTATAAATATGTGACTTTGCCTAATATAAGAGATGATTAGAAAGTTTCCGTCCGAGGTCGCTGCAAGACCGCGTATGGCGTAAATGTTGACGATAGTCAGGCTGTATAAAGGCGTCAGTAATCTGTGAGGGTAAAAGTCGAATTGTGGCGTAGTGCTGTTTTGTTGAATATAATGATGGCTCCATTGTTACCGAGCGCGTCCAAAGCAGATCAACGTGCTGTTATTCTGTTTATGTTTTCTGAAGGAAAGAAACCTGCGGAAATTCATCACAGAATAGCGGCGATGTATGGTGATGCGTGCTTCTCAAAGACATCTGTTGTGGAATAGTGTCAAAAATTCCGTGAAGGTCGCGGTAGGACTCACGATTTGCAGCGATCTGGGCATTCATCCATATCAAACACGTCCGGTAACATCGATTATGTGAAAGCCGCTGTTCTCAATGATCAGCGAGTAACCATTCGTCAAATCAGGGAGATCAGCGCGAGCTACCAAAGTGTTCAAGAGGGTCTAGAGTACTGGTGAAAAACTTCCAAATACGTGGAGGCAAAGTAAATAAACAATGCCATCGCTCTTTCCACGTTTTTCTTAAATTTAACACACAGCAACCGAAAAATTGTATCTCGACACCGCTGGGATCGGACCTCAGATCTCTTGATAACTAGCCGAGTGTGTTCGCCTTACGCTATGGTGCCAATAATCCACGGCGCTATGTGTGTTTATCTGTCAGCATTTGACTTCACAAATTCGTAGGGATGTGCTCAGCAACTGAGACGTCTCTATCTGGTGGAACTTAACGGCACAAGCTATTTAATTATAGGTAATAAATCCAAAGGGCGAGAGAAATGGTTAAAAAATTTCCAAATACCTGGAGACAATGTAAATAGACAGTCATCGTGCGCCAGCTCCCACACGTTCTGCATAATTTCATTTTCTCAGCAGACGGTGAATACGACCCACTGGAAATTGCAGACCGGCACGGCTCGACCTGGTCTTTGACTTTCCCTGTATTTCACGTTGACGATGCACAACGCCCTCGCGCATCCTTCATCGATATCTGTATCGATCCCAAGATGGTGGCTTGTTTACACTTTTTTGTTTCGCTCCGGATTGGCTCTGAGGACTGGACCCGTCGTGCTGGGTCGGAAGCGGGTGTGGTACTGTACCGGGACTGGGCGAGTCTTGCTGTCGCAAGGCGAGAAACAAAGAACATGCGGTATATAAGCGAAACTTGCGCTCGAACGCGGAGAAATATTTTTCGAAAGATAAACGATGGTGTTGTACATCTTCAACGTGAAATACAACACACACTCTTTCCACGTTCTTCTTGAGTACCGTAAAGTGTGATGTCAATGTATCCCGCGAGCCCTCAACGGTAATCTGGAAACACAATTTTCTTGGGTCTAAAGTACCGTAAAGTGTGCTATCGATGGATCCAGCGAGCCCACAATAATGATTATGAAACACATCGTGCGGCAGTCTCTCTGTAGCACTTGCAGGGTTTCAACGTGGAGGGCAACGCATTCTTGGAGAGCACTGTGTCCGACGACGAAACTTGGTGAAAAGAATCCAAGTCTGTGAGCATACAATGGCGGCATTCGTCCTCTCCCCGTCCGAAGGAATTCAAGAGGTAAGCTTCTGCTGGAAAAGTGATGGCGACAGTGTTCTGCTACCGTCGAGGCCCATTGCTGGTAAAGCTCAAGGATCCAGGTGACAGTATCAATGCAGCACGTTATTGCGAAACATTTGCGCGTTTCCGTCGTTCCATTAAAAATAAACATCCCGGAAACCAGGGTAAAGGGTAATGTTACTGCACGACAACACGTGCCCTCACGTTGACAACATTATAGAGGATAAATTTGCAAGCCCGTAAAGGACAAACCTTGGAGCACCCTCCTGACAGTGCAGATTTTTCTCTCCTTGCGACTTCCACTTCTTTGGTCTTTGAAAAAAAAACACTAAAAGGACGTAGGTTCCAGTCGGACCAGGACGTGAAGCAGTCTGTATTGGATTTTTGTACGCAACAAAAAAACAGACTTCTACCGCAACGGCATCTTCAACCTTGTTCGTCAATGGGACAATTGTATCAACTGGCAAATACTTCTAAATATCTGAAAACCATCAAAACGTCTCGACTCCGAACGAAATTTTTGATCATGTCTTATACATTGGCAGCTCAGCGTATACTGGAGCCATTATGAATAACCCGTTAGTACTTATTTTTCTTGGTATGAACATAGTAACATTGCAACACAATTTAAAATGTTTAAATAATATCAATCGCTCATATTTTCAACACTAGAACCACCTACCCAGTGGCACAGTGGTCTAAGCGCGGGCTTCTGCCTATTCGTCTGAGACGGGTCCGGGTTCGAATCCCTGTGAGGAATGGATGTTGTGTTTGTCTTAAGGCACTAGCTCTCTACCTTCTCTGGAACCAGTAGCCCTAAATTAGGTACGGGCGATTGCTTACAGCCCATTTAGTTGCTGACTGTGGTCGTTAAAGCTCTAAATAAAAGCAACAACAAAAAAGTTAGTAAAATCATGCAATGCATTGATTATGATACGCTTTCCCACATACCAGAAATCATTACTCAAGTTATGAGGATAATGGCTGTGGAATAAATCTCGCTTCTATACCCTGACCATTGACCCCATTTTGACGATATTCAACAGAACCGATTCAGTATACTTCCGAAACAACATACTAAAGTTTTGTTGCAATAGATGCATTTTTAGTCAAGTTATGAGGATAATGGCTGTGGAATACATCTCGCTCCTGTGCCTTGACTTTTTACCCCATTTCGATGATATTCAACATAACCGGTACAGTACATCTTCGGAACAACATGATAAAGTTTCGTCGCAATCGAAATATTTTTACGTAAGTTATAACGCATAAGAGCAACGGAATGGATCCTGCTCCTATGTCCTGACCTTGGACCCCATTTCACCCATTTCCAATAGAGTTTGTTCCGAGGTACTCCCGTATCACATACTAAATTTCCATCGAAATCGAACCATTTTTACGTAAGTTATGACGCATAAAAGCAATGGAATGGATCCCGCTCCTATGTCGTGACTTTTGACCCTATTTCGCCCATTTTCAATAGGGTTCGTCCCAAGGTGGTCCCCTACCACATACAAAATTGTTATCGAAATCGAGCCATTCATAAGCGAGTTATCGTGCGGACGGACAGATGGACAAAGCTGGAGCATATACGCTTCTTCAACCTACGGCTGGAAAGCGTAAAAAACATTATAATCCAAGGCCGTAGTAACGCTGTAATATAATTGTTCTTACTTATTAGCATAGGCTTCGAGAGTACATAAGGTGTGCTTCGAGAGTATATAAGGTGTGCTGTGGGAGCGTCTGGGGAAAACAGGGCGGCACGTGCTAAACTTAAAAAGTCAAAAAAGTAATAACTAGTCGTTTGCCTTTTAAATGTTATAACAAAAACTACGCTAAATGTTATAAGGGAACAACGCTACGCAATATCGAGCATTGCTATGACTGCAAGCAGTCATTCATTGCACAACAGCATTAAGTCATATCATGATGATTTTCATCATCAGATAACTGCACGAGGTGCTTTGAAAGGCATATTTTTTTCATCCTCATTGGGGTGAATCAACTCAAACCTCGAACACTTCGTAGTTTAGGATATACACTGTCGAGTCACATTATTGTGACCACCAATTAATATCCAGAGTAACCGCTGTGTGCAGTGCGGACAGCAGCTAGACTGGCTGGGAGTGACTCAATAAGGTGCTGGAAGGTGTTCATAAGTATGTGGAGCCATGCTGACTGCAGTTTATCTGAGAGCTGCTGGAGGGTGCGTGGTGGAGGATCCACAGAGCGAACAACAAGATCGAGGTGGTCCCACAGATGTTCAATTAGGTTTAAGTCTGGGGAATTAGGGAGCCAGGGAAGTACCTTGAAGTCTTCATTGTGCTCTTCCAACCACTCTCTTTCTAGCTGTGTGACACGTCGCATTTTTGTGCTGGAAGATCCCATCCGCCCCAGAGAAGACAATGAGCATGTATGGGTGTACGTGGTCTGCAAGGACGGATTCATAACGAATTCGGTCCATAATGCTTTCCACAGGTATGAGTGAACCCAGAGAATGCCACGAAAAAAACATTTCCCAGACCATAACGCTGCCCCCACGAGCTTGTGTTTTTTCAGCAATGGTTGAAGTGTGTTTGTTCTCCGATTTTTCCCGCCTTATACGCCAACGTCCATCTGTTCGATGAAGAAGAGAACGTGACTCATCGGAGAAGGCAATCTTTTGCCAATCAGTGGAGGTCCATTTCCGATACCGCCGTGAAAATGTAAGCCTTTTCTACCGATGTACCTTCGTTAGCATAGGTGCAGTGACGATCCGTCTGCATCGGAGCCCCATACGCAGCAGGGTTTCCTGAACTGTAGTTTTAGACACACTTCCAGTAGCCCCCTGGTTCATTCGGCCAGTGAGTTGCTCCACTGTAGCGTGTCAACCGGCCCTCGCGCACTTTCGAAGCCGACGTTCAGCTCTCACATCAACGGCATGTGGCAATCTGCAGTTTCCACATCGCTTATTCACAATGGTACCATTTCTCCAATCACGGTACACCTTAACCACAGCATCACGCGAACAGTTCACAAACTGAGCTCTTTCAGAAATACTGCCACCCTTGGCCCAAAAGCCGACAATCATCCCTTTTTGCAAATCTGATAAATCGCTCATTTTATCCATGACAGCAACGAGTGATATGATTTCAGAATACCTACAGCACACCTTATATACTCTCGAAGCCAGCTAACGACACGTGCCTTCGTTCATTGGCTACGCGCTGTTGACGTCATAAGGAAGAGGTGGTCACAATAATGTGACTCGACTGTGTATTAGGCATGTATAAAACCTAAGTTATGGTGCTAAAAGCAGTTAAACAGGAGCATTTTCGGAGAAACTATTTCCGGGAATTCACTCACCCCCAAGAAAAAATGTTTTTTATTTGTGTCCCCCCAAAAAAACATTTAGTCACGCCACACCTATGCGTATTAGTACCACGTGCATAGCTTACTGATGCTTATATCTTCAGTATTGAAATACAAGTTTGTAAAATCATGCAATGCATTTATTATAATACGCTTTCCAACATACCGGAAATCATTACTCAAGTTATCACTCAAGTTATGAGAATAATGACTGTGGAATAAATCTCGGTCATGTGTCCTGACCCTTGATCCCATATCGATAATATTCAACAGAACCGGTTCGGTATACCTCCGAAATAACATGCTGAAGCTTTGTCGCAATCGAAGCATTTTTACGTAAGTTATGATGCATAAGAGCTATGGAATAGATCCCGCTCTTGTGTCCTAATTTTTGACCCCATTTCGCCCATTTTCAATAGAATTCGTTCCCAGGCAGGCCCCTACAACATACTAACATTTCATCCAAATCGAAGCATTTTTACGTAAATTATAACGCATAATGGCGATGGAAGTGATTCCCCTCCTATGTCCTGACCTTTGACCCTATTTCGCCCATTTTCAATAGGGTTTGTGGCCAGGTGGTCCCCTACCACATACTAAAATTTAATCGAAATCGAACCTTTTTTACGTTAGTTATGACGCATAACAGCAGTGGAGTGAATCCCGCTCTTATGTACTGACCTTTCACCCCATTTCGTTCACTTTAAATAAGGTTCCTTCCCAGATGATACCATACCAGATACTAAAATTTCATCGAAATCGAACGATTTTTACGCGAGTTATCGTGAGGACGGACATACGCACACAAAGCGTGACGGAATAATGCAGATGGGAATCGCGACCATCTGCTAGCAAGATTATCACGTCATAAAACTTTAATAGGATCCAAACACAACGCGTGACGTAATGAGACAGCCGGCGTGACAGCGCGCCAACATTCTCAAACGCGAGATCGTGACGTCATAAGAATTCTAAGCATTGGAAGCATTAATGGAACGACGCCATGACACTAAAAACATTATAATTCGGGGTGGTTATGTAACCCACTAAACGAGTTCTCCTAAAGTCGAGATCAAGCTAAATCGATTTCTAGTACTAGAAAACAGTAGGTTAACGACTTTCATCAAAATTCTTAGAGTCGTTTTCAAAATAAAATGTACATACATATGTAAGAGAATTGCTACTTTAAGGGGGACGTCAAGTAATTTTGCTTCCTATACTTCCAATGGAAAAACTTTTGTACACATTTTCTTCACAATTAATGCGTTCCCAAGAATGGAAATTTGAACATCGATTAAAATAGCTTCATTTCATAACTTGGAATACTTAATATTTTCTAAACCATAACCATAATAATATTTTCTAAACCATAGCCGTAATTATGCAATCCAACATTTATTTGTCCACTGACGTCATCAAAGTACAGGTCGCGCCATCTTTTTTCTGGTTTCAACACTCCCAAAGGAAGCGCTACAGTTTTTTAATATAATTATGCTTATGTTTTAGAAAATGTTAAGTATTCCAAGTTATAGTATGAAGTTATTTTAATCGATGTTCAAATTTCCATCCTTGGGAACACACTAATTGTGAAGGAAATATGTACAAAAGGTATTCCATTGGAAATATAGGAAGCAAAATTACTTGACGTCCACGTTAATAGTGTGGGATAAGGGCGATGGAATGGATTCATATCCGATGTCCTGACCTTTGCCTCCATTTGTCCCATTTTCAATAGGGTTCCTCTCCAGGTGGTCCCCTACCACATACTAAAATTTCATCGAAATCGAACCATTTTTACGCACCTTATGACGCATAAGGGCAATGGAATGTATCCCACTCCTATGTCCTGACCTTTGACTCCACTGCACCCATTTTCAACAGGGTTCGTTCCCAGGTGGTCCCCTACCACATACTAAAATTTCATCGAAATCGAACCATTTTTACGTGAGTTATCGTGTCGACAGAAAGACGGACGCACGGACAGACGGACTTAAAAAGCTGGAGCGTATACGCTTCTTCAACCTACGGTTGGAAAGCGTAAACAAGAAGATAGTGACATTGTAACACAATTTCCATCCTTTATTAGAACCATGTGATAACTCAGGGCGTACAATTCCTGAAAAGGGATGTTGTGAGTGAAACCCTTAACTGGGTTATCAAAATGGAGAGGAGGCCCTTCGTAAAGAAGAGAAACAAAGTAGGTGCTACGTCGATTATCGAGGTGTTGTACGTTTATTTAAGGGAAATGCTTGGAAACATGGATCCTCAACAGCAGCACTTCAGCTGCGAATAAAACGGAAGTTAGCCAATTAAACAAAGAGGGATCACTGTTCCCCTGTCACTGAAGAATAATTAAAAGACAAGGACTCCCTACTTAATCGCAATCCTCTGAGAGACGAGTATCTCTGCTTGAATTTTACGAAGCAAGTAAATAATGAGAGCTAAATGAAACATATTGTTAAGCTAAAATTTTCTTTCCCTTTGAAGAGGATATCGCTGCAACGAATTCACTGACCGCTTTATATATTGCAAGAAAACACTATATCATTATTTGTGCTTCTTGTTGTTTGAGTGTTTATCAAATGTCACTCTGCTTCATTACCTTGCAATCTTTCGGGACTGGCCCGCGCTTTCCGATTTCTAATGAAATGAGCCTCATCACAGAAAATAATAAGCAAAGTATTAATTCACGTTGCTCTTCAAACCTAAAAAGGAATTCCCATTTCTCTGTCACGCATTTTTAACAATTATTATTTTCGACATAGAAATGTCGCTATCATCCGTAATCCAGGAATTCATTTCTGCCGCCCCTCCCCGTTGGCGCAGTGGTCTAAGCGACGGTTTCTGATCACTCGTCCGAGATGGGTCAGGTTTCGAATCCCGGTGAGGCATGGCTGTTGTGTTTGTCTTACGGCCCTGGCTCTCTCTCCCTTCCCTGGAACGAGTGGCCCTAAATTAGGGACGGGAGACTGGTTATAACCCATCGAGTTGCTCACAGTGGTCGTTAAACTTTCAATAAAAAAAAAAAACTAAAAAAGAAAAACAAAAGGTTCATCTTTCAAAAATCTAAAATCGTGTCATTCTGAAGTGGAAATTGAACCAACATACCGTTTTTTTCCTTCCGATTATGTTGCCTTTATCTCACTATGGGAAATGCTTTACCGAGCATCTTCGATATAAAAGGTAGGTTCAAGAAGCTTCTTTTTTTACGCTTTCCAATTGTACGTTGAAGAAGCGTATATGCTCCAGCTTTATCCGTCCGTCCGCACGATAACTGGCGTAAAAATGGTTCGATTTCGATGAAATTTTAGTATGTGGTATGGGACCACCTTGGGACGAACCCTATTGAAAATGGGACAGATGGGGTCAAAGGTCACGACGTAGGAGCGGGATCATTCCATTGCCCTTATGCGTCATAACTTGTGTACATATGGTTCGATTTCAATTAAATTTTAGTATGGGGTAGGCGACCGCCTAGGGAAGAATCTTGTTCCAAATGGGTGAAGTGGGGTCAAAGGTTAAGACATAAGAGCGGGATGCATTCCATTGCCCTTATGCTTCATAACGTACGTAAAAATGATTCGATTTCGATGAAATTTCAGTATGTGGTAGGGGACCACCTGGGGACGAATCCTATTGAATGTGGACAAAATGGGGTCAAAGGTCAGGATATAGGATTGCGAACCATTCCATCGCTCTTATCCCATATTATTAAGATCGACGTCAAGTAATTTTGCTTACTATACTTCCAACGGAAAAACTTTTGTACACATTTCCTTCACAATTAATGTGTTCCCTAGGATGAAAATTTGAACATCGATTAAAATAACTTTATTACAACTTGGAATACTTAATATTTTCTAAAACATGACCATAATTACATTAAAAATCAATAACTTTTCCTTTGGTGGTGTTGAAACCAGAAAAAGGATAGCGTGACCTGTACTTTGATGACGTCAGTAGACAAACAAATGTTGGATTACATAATTATGGTTATGTTTTAGAAAATATTAAGTATTCCAAGTTATAAAATGAAGCTATTTTAATCGATGTTCAAATTTTCATCCTTGTGAATGCATAAATTGTCCAGAAAAAAGATGGCGCGACCTGTATTTTCATGACGTCAGTAGACAAACAAATGTTGGATTGCATAATTATGGTTATGTTTCAGAAGATATTAAGTATTCCAAGTTATAAAATGAAGCTATTTTAGTCGATGTTCAAATTTTCATCCTTGTGAACGCATAATTGTCCAGAAAAAAGATGGTGCGACCTGTATTTTCATGACGTCAGTAGACAAACAAATGTTGGATTGCATAATTATGGTTATGTTTCAGAAGATATTAAGTATTCCAAGTTATAAAATGAAGATATGTTAATCGATGTTCAAATTTTCATCCTTGGGAACGCATTAATTGGGAAGAAAATGTGTACAGGATTTTTTCCATTCGAAAAACAGGAAGCAAAATTACTTGACGTTCACCTTAAAGGAGCAATTCTTGTATGTATGTAAATTTTATTTTGAAAACGGCTCTGAGGATTTTGATGAAAGTCGTTAACCTACCGTTTTCTGGTACTAGAAATCGAATTAGCTTGATCTCGACTTTAAGAAAATTTGTTTAGTGGGTTAAATAACCACCCCGAATTACCAAGTTTGCAGTGTGGTGTCATAGCGTCGCTACTTTAGATATTGGCGCGCGGTCATGCCATCTATCTCATTACGTCACGCGTTGTTTGTGGATCCTATTAAAGTTTTATGACGTCACACCTTGCTAGCAGATGGTCGCGATTCCCATCTGCCTCATTACGTCACGCGTTATGTGCGTATGTTCGTCCGCACGATAACTTGCGTAAAAATTGTTCGATTTCGATTAAATTTTAGTATGTGGTAGGGGAACACCTGGGAAGGAACCCTATTGAAAGTGAACGAAATGGGGCCAAAGGTCAGGACATAAGAGCGGGATCCATTCCACTGCTCTTAGGCGTCATAACTAACGTAAAAAAGGTTCGATTTCGATTAAATTTTAGTATGTGGTAGGGGACCACCTGGGGACAAACCCTATTGAAAATTAGCGAAATGGGGGTCAAAGGTCAGGACATAGGAGCGGAATCATTTCCATCGTCATTATGAGTCATAACTTATGTAAAAATGTTTCGATTTGGATGAAATGTTGGTATGTTGTAGGGACCTTCCTGGGGACGAATCATATTGAAAATGGGCGAAATGGGGTGAAAGGTTAGGACACAGGAGCGGGATGCATTCCATAGAGCTTATGCATCATAACTTACGTAAAACTGCTTCGATTGCGACAAAACTTTATCATGTTATTTCGGAGATATACTGAACCAGTTCTGTTGAATATCATCCAAATGGATCAAAGGTCAGGGCACAGGGGTGAGATTTATTCCACAGCCATTTTCCTCATAACTTGAGTAATAGCTTGAGTAATGATTTCTAGTATATTGGAAAGCGTAGTATAATCAGTGCATTGCATGATTTTACTAACTTGTTTACGCTTTCCAACCGTAGGTTGAAGAAGCGTATATGCTCCAGCTTTGTCCGTCCTCACGATAACTCACGTGAAAATGGTTAGATTTCGACGAAATTTTAGTATGTGGTAGGGGACCACCTGGGGACGAATCCTATTGAAAATGGGCGAAACAGGGTCAAAGGTCAGGACATAGGAGCGGGATTCATTCCATTGCCATTATGCGTCATAACTTGCGTAAAAATGGTTCGATTTCGATAAAATTTCATTATGTGGTAGGGAACCATCTGGGGACGATCCCTACTGAAAATGGGTGAAATAGGGTCAAAGGTCCGGACATAGGAGCTGGATCCCTTCCATTGCCTTTATACATCATAACTTGCGTAAAAATGATTCGATTTCGATAAAATTTAATTATGTGGTAAAGAACCAGCTGGGGATGAACCCTATTGAAAATAGGTGAAATAGAGTCAAAGGTCAGGACATAGGAGCTGGATCCATTCCATTGCCTTTATGCGTCATAACTTGCGTAAAAATGGTTCGATTTCGATGAATTTTAGTATGTGGTAGGGAACCACCTGGGGACGAACGTTGTTGAAAATGGTGAAATAGGGTCAAAGGTCAGGACATAAGAGATGGATCCATTCCATTGCCTTTATGCGTCATAACTTGCGTAAAACGTGTTCGATTTGGATGAAATTTTTGTATGTTGTAGGGAACCACCTGGGCACGAGCCCTATTGAAAATGGGCGAAATGGGGTCAAAGGTCAGGCAGGGCATAAGACCGGGATTTATTCCATTGCCCTTATGCGTCATAACTTGCGTAAAAATGGTTCGACTTCGATTAAGTTTTAGTATGTGGTAGGGAACCAACTGGGGACGAACCCTATTGAAAGTGGGCTGAATGGGGTCAAAGGTCAGGACATAAAAAGCGGAATCCATTCCATTGCCTTTATATGTCATAACATGCGTAAATATGGTTCGATTTTAATGAAATTTTAGTATGTGGTAAGGAACCACCTGGGCACGATCCCTATTGAAAATGGGCGAAATGGGGTCAAAGGTCAGGCAGGGCATAAGAGCGGGATTTTTTTTTTTTTCTGATTGGTGGTTTAACGACCACCGTGAGCAACTCAATGGGCTATAAGCAGTCGCCCGTCCTTAATTTAGGGTCACTGGTTCCAGGGAAGGGAGAGAGCCAGTGCCGTAAGACAAACAAAACATCCATGCCTCACCGGGATTCGGACCCCTTACGGACGAATGATCAGAGGCCAGCGCCTTAGACCACTGCGCCACCGGGGCGGCGCGGGAGTTATTCCATTACCCTTATGCGGCATAACTTGCGTAAACATGGTTCGATTTTGATGAAATTTTAGTATGTGGTAAGGAACCACCTAGGGACGAACCCTGTTGAAAATGGGCGAAATGTGGTTAAAGGTCAGGACACTGGAGTGGGATCTATTCCATTGCCCTTGTGCATCATAACTTACCTAAAAATGCTTCGATTGCGACAAAACGTTATCATGTTGGTCCGGAGGTATGGTGAACCGGTTCTGTTGAATATCAACGAAATGGGGTCAAAGGTCATTGCACAAAAGCAAGATTTATTCCCCAGCCATTATTCTCATAAGTTGCGTAAAACTGCTTCTATTGCCACAAACCTTTAGTACGCTATTCCTGACCCAGCAAAAACAGTATTGCTGGGCCAGCAGTGATGGACCACTGATGGCCCTGTTGTGGCATATGACAACTGACGGGGTGCCAACTGTTGGCCAGCTGTTGGCCGCCCGGAAAATTTAATGATTGACGGTTCGGCAGCGGCAACATAGTGCTGGGCCATTTCTGGCAGCCAGTGACTGTAAACACCATTTATGATGTCATATATAATTTGAATATGTAAGTGCCATTCGTCCTGATGAAGCTAGGTCAATACCCAGCGAAATCATGGTCGGCTTGAGAAAATAAACATTTGTGACAACTACGTTGTAATATCTTAATCTATATATAATCGTCACAAGACTGTAGTCTTTGAGATAAAAAAAAAGTCATTGTTTGTATCTGGTGCAATTACGAGGGTTGATCCATTTTTCAGTTTGTTCTGTGTAGCAAGTATTATCAATTATGAATCGCTGGATCGGATGCAAGGCAAACGGAATCAACGGTACTCTGTTTTTATTCTCTGTTTTAGTCACGGGCGCTCTTTAAAGTGTCAAGCTTCATACCCAGTGCTCGAAATGGAGATTTTGAAGTGCCGGTATGCTCATATTTAGCAAAACTCATCGGAGAAAAATCCCTGGAAGAAAAGCCCCCTTTTGTTTTAAAATGTAATTGACAACTTTGTAGAATATTATTGCACCATAACTCAGACAGGATGGATTTCAGTTGATTATTTTGTGGATCCAGGAGACACTACTTTTGTTACATCGAAGACTGTGGTTAGACTTGTTTACAACTAGGAGTTGTTCTCCGGGACCAACGGATTAGCGAAACTTTTGAACCTTGGTTAATGACTCAGCTGGACTTGAACCCATAACTTTAAGGTCCCGAGCCGAGAAAGCAGCCCACTTCCAATAATAGGGACTTTCATGAAGTAGAAATTTGGGCAATTAGAATCTCCGCAATTAAAATTAATATTGTCTTAAATTAATAACAAAATCATCTCTCTAAAAAAAAAGAGGTATCAAGTGTGGAAAAAAGTTTATTCTCATTTCTGCAAAACTAAAATATACCGATGAGTCATTACATTACGACCACCTACCTAATACGCTGTAAGACCCCCTTTAGCCCGCAAAACAGCGGCCACTCGGCGAGGCATCGATCCTATGATATTACGATAGGTATCCTGGGATACTTGGTACCATATGTGAACCGCAGGTACTCCACTCTAGTTCCAGTACATTTCAGGTAGTGGTGATTTAGCGCGAACCCGTTTTTCAAAGTCGAACCACAAATGTTCGATTGGGTTCATTTCAGGTGAATTTGGAGGTCAGGGCATTGACAGAAAGTCATCAGCATGTTCCTCGAACCATTCCTTGATGATTCTGGAAGTGCGACGTGGTGCATTATCCTGTTTGTAACGAGCATGTGACGTACGATGTACGAGCGCACGTAAGATAACAAACAACAAAACTTTTATCCAGAGTTGAGAATCCAATGAATTAATATAGTCGTAAATTTTTATTATCTGGATATCATTGCAATGAAACGTATTTACAACCGTATTCAAATTTAAAAATATGATGTATATATAAATCATATCAACCCATCAGTCATCTATAGTCGCCGTAGTTTACACTTATGTTACTAAACATCGTATTTTTAATAGACTGGCATAAGGTGAGAAAGTTTTCTAATCTTCTTGTTTACATTCCATTCAGGATTACTGCGTTAACCCCCGCTACCAAAGAATGACGTTACTAACACCATCTTCATGGCGTAGTTAATAGCGTAGTTGAAAACCATCATCATGGCGTGGTTGAAAACATGATTTGTCAGACCACAGTACCCTTTCCTACTCATTTACTGTCCAATTCTTGTGTTCCTGAGCGAACTGGAGGCGTTCCTTTTTATTTGCTGCGGATAGTAATGACTTACGGACAGGCCGTATACTTCTGTAGTCCATATGATGTAATGTGCGGAGAACTGTAGAGACCATCGGACTTGGTCCCTGATTCAGATATCTCTAGTCTGACGAACTGTTGTCTGTCTGTTGGACTGAAGATATCTGCCTACTCTCTGCTCAGCTCGAGCATCCAGTAGCCGTTGACGACGACATGCTTTGAGCTCAGACCTGGATTGTTAACTGGTGTTCTACTGTCTGTGAACTTTAACAACTGCTGTCCTCGAACATTTCACAAGTGCATCCGTTTTGATAATGCTCGCACCAATGCTTCGAGTGCCCACGATCATTACACGTTCAAAGTCCGTCAGATCGCGTCTTTTACCCATTATTCCTTACGCAATGCACTTCATTAGTCTCTTCATTCCTTCCTCGAACATCTTTCACAGGTGCAGCCGTTTTACTAATGCTCTCACCAATGCTTCGAGCACCCACGATCATTCCACGTTCAAAGTCAGTCAGATCGCGTCTTTTACCCATTATTCCTTACGCAATGCACTTCATTAGTCTCTTCATTCCTTCCCTCGAACATCTTTCACAGGTGCAGCCGTTTTGCTAATGCTCGCACCAATGCTTCGAGCACCCACGATCATTCCACGTTCAAAGTCCGTCATATCGCGTATTGTACCCATTATTCCTTACGCAATGCACTTCATTAGTCTCTTCATTCCTTCCCTCGAACATCTTTCACAGGTGCAGCTGTTTTGCTAATGCTCGCACCAATGCTTCGAGCACCCACGATCATTCCACGTTCAAAGTCAGTCAGATCGCGTCTTTTACCCATTATTCCTTACGCAATGCACTTCATTAGTCTCTTCATTCCTTCCCTCGAACATCTTTCACAGGTGCAGCCGTTTTGCTAATGCTCGCACCAATGCTTCGAGCACCCACGATCATTCCAAGTTCAAAGTCCGTCAGATCGCGTCTTTTACGCATTATTCCTTACGCAATGCACTTCATTAGTCTCTTCATTCCTTCCTCGAACATCTTTCACAGGTGCAGCCGTTTTGCTAATGCTCGCACCAATGCTTCGAGCACCCACGATCATTCCACGTTCAAAGTCCGTCATATCGCGTATTGTACCCATTATTCCTTACGCAATGCACTTCATTAGTCTCTTCATTCCTTCCCTCGAACATCTTTCACAGGTGCAGCTGTTTTGCTAATGCTCGCACCAATGCTTCGAGCACCCACGATCATTCCACGTTCAAAGTCCAGTCAGATCGCGTCTTTTACCCATTATTCCTTACGCAATGCACTTCATTAGTCTCTTCATTCCTTCCCTCGAACATCTTTCACAGGTGCAGCCGTTTTGCTAATGCTCGCACCAATGCTTCGAGCACCCACGATCATTCCACGTTCAAAGTCCGTCATATCGCGTATTGTACCCATTATTCCTTACGCAATGCACTTCATTAGTCTCTTCATTCCTTCCCTCGAACATCTTTCACAGGTGCAGCCGTTTTGCTAATGCTCGCACCAATGCTTCGAGCACCCACGATCATTCCAAGTTCAAAGTCCGTCAGATCGCGTCTTTTACCCATTATTCCTTACGCAATGCACTTCATTAGTCTCTTCATTCCTTCCCTCGAACATCTTTCACAGGTGCAGCCGTTTTGCTAATGCTCGCACCAATGCTTCGAGCACCCACGATCATTCCAAGTTCAAAGTCCGTCAGATCGCGTCTCTTACGCATTATTCCTTACGCAATGCACTTCATTAGTCTCTTCATTCCTTCCCTCGAACATCTTTCACAGGTGCAGCTGTTTTGCTAATGCTCGCACCAATGCTTCGAGCACCCACGATCATTCCAAGTTCAAAGTCCGTCAGATCGCGTCTTTTACCCATTATTCCTTACGCAATGCACTTCATTAGTCTCTTCATTCCTTCCCTCGAACATCTTTCACAGGTGCAGCCGTTTTGCTAATGCTCGCACCAATGCTTCGAGCATCCACGATCATTCCACGTTCAAAGTCCGTCAGATCGCGTCTTTTACCCATTATTCCTTACGCAATGCACTTCATTATTCTCTTCATTCCTCCCCTCGAACATTTCACAGGTGCAGCCGTTTTGCTAATGCTGGAACCAATGCTTCGAGTACCAACTATAATGAATAAAATTCTCCGGCTGGACGTGTAGTGCAGGAAAGCTTACGTTAAGTCACGTTAGGGTTATCGAAAGGTTACTTGACGTAGCTAAAGTGTGCTTAATCTTCAAAGTGCTAGAGTTTGTTTAGGTAAGACACGCACGTGCAATAAATTCCAAGAATATGGAATTTAGTTTTACTCAGCGTTCCTCATTATCTTGAATATCAGTCATATAACTTCGGTTTTAGTACATTAGTACCTTGAAGGCTCCTTGTTAGAGCGGTAAACACAATATACCCTGAACTTAACGTAAACACTCAATGAAATAGACTTAACGGCCAGACAGAGGTCTGACAATAAAATGAACTAAGAAAAAGTACTCACTTTTAACCTTTTATTGGGGAGCTCCTGGCATTACTCAAATACACACTCCAAAATAACACAACTACTGATAGCCCGAACTTTCGTACTATCGTAATATCGTAGAAAAGTAGGTAAATCGCATATCAATAATCAGGAAGAACCTATCACATATAAAACGAAGCTCTTTGGTATACTTGAGCGCGCCTATATATATACTGCATACCACCACGTCATGACTTACACTCGTTGCCACATATAATTCAGCGGGAGAAACAACATCTCGTTAAGTGAGAAGATAATTTGCATAGGAAAATAAAATAACAAGAGATAGTAAAATAAAAAAGAAACTGAATCTAGAGTATACGTTACACAACGATCATTCCACGTTCAAAATAAGTCAGATCGAGTCTTTTTACCAGCTTCTGGGGGATAGCTACTTTGCATAAAGCGGTCGGGTGGTCACAATAACTTGGCCATTCAGTGCATATTCGCAGTAAAAGATTCATAAATATTTAAAATATGTACATGGTATCCAAAAGATTTATCAGTTCTTGGCAAGAATCTAAAATAAGATTCTGTACTTCCCAATGAGGGTCGTAAAACTTTCCATAAGACTTTCGGGGTCTGCTTATTTGTTTTGACGTTTTTCTAAGAATCTGAAGATCTTGACGTTTGTTTTTGTTTCGAGTTTTAATGACCACCATGAGCAATTCTTAAGCTCTGTAATCAGTCCCTCGTCCCTAATTTGGGGCCGATGGTTCCACAGAAGCGAGAGATATAGTGCCGTAAAAGAATCACACCAACCCATGCATTTTCATGGACTCGAACCCAGGTCAGTTCAAACCAATGGTCAGAAGCCAGCGTTCAGACCACTGCACCATTTTTTATTGCTTATTGTTTAGTATAAGTGTTGTTCAATAAGTAGTTAGACTTTCTGCCCGAAAGAGTCAAAAGTATGGCGTACCTAAAAATACTCGCCGTCAGTATTTAGACAGCGGTCCCATTGTTGCACATGCCCTTGTATTCCTGCGGTACAAAAGGAGACAGGCTGCTGCTGCAACTAGTTATCTACAGCTTCACGCCCCTGATCATCCGAAGTGAAACGTTTGCCTTTGAGAAATATTTTCATAGGTCCGAAATGTGAAAAATGCACGGCGGTAGGTCAGGACTACACGCTGGATGTTGAAGGACTTATCAGAGAAAGCGTTGCAATGTCCTTTGCGTGGTAACTGCCGTTTTGCCGCAAGGCGTTTTCACGCAGGAGCTCAATACTCTGAGTGAGGTTGCCAGATCTTCTGTTTTTGATGGCTTGTTGAAGCTTCAATTTTTCACAATAACGTTCGGCATTGACCGTTGATCTTCTTGGTAGCCACTCAAGAAGCAATGGTTCTCGATGGTCAAAGAACAGTGTTAACATCACCTTGCCCGAGGAAATGGTGGACAGTGATTTCCTCCGCGGTGGCGATGATGCCTCTTTTCACTGCATGCTCTGCCGTTTCTAATCTGGCTCGGACTCCAGCTTTCGTCCTCAGCAATAATGCGTAGCAGGACATCTTCACATTCTACAACGATAGTCCCATTCGTTGACTCATCTGTTCATCGGACAGATATTTTGGTACCCACGTGACATAAACCTTACGATACATTCAAGGTGCGAATGCATGATCGTATCGGCAGTTCCGATACTCACACTCGGCACTGTTCGATAGTTCCCGGTTCGTGATTCTTCGGTTGGCTTTTCCTGCAGCATCCACACGTGCAATTGTCGTCACAGAAACTGCATGACGTGGTGCTCCTGATCTTGGCTTGTCTGCAGTGCTTGTTTGTCCACCACTAAATAGCTGCCAACACCGTACTACAGTACTGCGTATAAGACAGACAGGCCCATACACCGCCTACATTCGTCTGTGAATTTCGCTTGGTGGCGATTTCTCTTCTTCCAAAAACCGAATTACAGCACTTTGAGCAAATTTGGATGTATCCATCTCCTACGAGAGAACAATAAAGTTAGTCTAGCATGTTACGCGGCTTCCGTAACAAACAAGCTGGAATGTATTTGCATAGCTTTTAAATCGTCTGTACACTAGCGCCACCCGTTGACAAAATTAGGAAGCGCAAACGCACTCCAGCCAAAGAGTCTCACTACTTGTTGAACAACTCTTATAGGTGTTTTTTTCTGTTTCTTCTAGCGATCTCTGCACTTATTCAACGATTTCACCATATGGTTTTTTCAGAAGTTGTTTTTCTGTTTCTTCTAGCGATCTCTGCACTTATTCAACGATTTCACCATATGGTTTTTTCAGAAGTTGTTTTTCTGTTATTTTTAACATTATTCCATTCTCCGAATAATTGATAAGACTCCTCGTTCTTCTTCCCCTTGAGCGTCTCTTGAAACATTTCTCTTTTTCAGGAAGCGAATTTTTTTTTCTAAACATTCCTGTTTACGAAAGCAGTTAGGAAGCGAATTTTTTTTTCGAAACATTCCTCTTTACGGAAGCAGTTAGGAAGCGAATTTTTTTTTGAAACATTCCTCTTTACGGAAGCAGTTAGGAAGCAAACATTTTTGCCATCTTTTTCCAGATATCAAAAACCCTGGAAATCGCATCTGAAAAATGAAATTTTTTAATGTAATTTTTAATTCCGATTTTTCGCCAGCGTTCGCAACATCCATTACATTTCCTTTCTTAACGTTCTTCCGGTAGTGTGTCCGTCCATTAATTTGGGGCAACTGGTTCTAGGTAAGGGAGAGAACCAGAGTCGTAAGAGAATGACACAAACACAACCTATGCCTTATCCAGACTCGAACTTGGCCTCACTCGAACCAACCGTGAAAAGCCAGCGCTTTGACAATTGCGTATCACCATTTTTTTTTCAGTTGATGGTTTTTCATCGAAATTTTCAATTGTCTTATCTGCGTCTCCGTTTTTTTTTACCGATTTCTTCATTGCTTTAACTATTTAATCATCTGTTTCTTTCAGAAGTTGCTTTTCTATCTTTTTGTGCATTATTCCAGTCTTCAAATAATTAACCAGAATCCTCTTTTTTATTCCAATCTCTCTTACGCAGGATTATTGATTTTGTAAAATCCGTCTCTCCGGAAGCAGTTAGGAAACAAAATTTTTTCCACCTTTTTCCAGATATAAGAAACCGTGTGAATCGTGTCCGAAAGAAAGAGATCTTTTTTTTTTTTTTTTGCCATATCTGAATCGGATCCTTCGCCTGCGTCTATTATGTTTTCTTTATTACTTTCTTTTGGTAGTGTGATTTAAAAGTGTATGTTAACTGCGCTTTGGGATGTAAACACCAACATGATATTTTCTCTCCGTAATTTTATGTTCCATTTCCAAAGGCATTCATGTAAATTTTGCTGGTCATCCAGGTATCGTTTGAAAATTCATTATCTTAAGGGACCTGTTTAACGTCTTTAAGATATATCGCATCTTTTTCTTTGTGAGTGACGATCAGCGTATCTTGAACAAATCCTTACGTGTTAGCGGAAGGATCTGTTAGGGTCCTTCCACTAACATAGGACTCAATTAGGCTCACATAGGGCTGAGTTTCGCTTAGCAAAAGACCGAGTTAGGCACGATTTTTGTTGTTTTCAATAGATGCTTAAATTGTTTTCAAGCATCTCAGCACCCTGAAGTAATCACAAGCCATATCCGTATTGCAAATTCTATAAGATTCGTGACTTTTAAGAATTTCAGAAAAAATTTCAGATGTTCCTTTTTCCGCAGCCATGTTGTCAGCATCTCCGTTTTCACCGTATGCATTTTTTTATGTGACGCTATTTCTTTGCTTCAATCGCGTCTGCCCAAAATCAGTTGCTCCCCCTCCCCCCGAGTTTCATTTAAATGCTACACCAAAGTGAAAATCCTCCAAATACGAGGCGTCAGTAAATAAACAAATACATCGCTCTTTTCATGTTTTACCAACACACAGCAACCGAAAAATTGGTATTCGGTCACCGCTGGGGAATTGAATCCCGGGCGCGTTAGCCTTACACCACGGCGGCCGATAATCCACGGCGCTATATGTGTTTTTTTAATCAGCTTCTGACATCATAGATCCGTAAGATGGGCTCAGCTACTGAGACGTCTTTATCTGGTGGACATTAACGGCACTGGCTATATAATAATTATAGCAGTTAAATCCAAAGGGCGAGATCCAAAGTAAAAATTCTCCAAATACGTGGCGTCAGTAAATAAACAAATACATCGCTCTTTCCACGTTTTACCAACACAGCCCTTCTTACGGATTTATTATGTCAGAAGCTCACAGAAAAACACACGTAGCGCCGTGGATTGTTAGCCATCATGGTGTAAGGCTAACGCGCTCGGCTAGATATCGAGAGATCCGGGATTTAATTCCCCGGCGGTGAACAAATAACTATTTTTCGGTTGCTGTGTGTTGGTAAAACGCGGAAAGAGCGATGTATTTGTTTATTTAAATACTACACTCTTTGCCGAAATAAACGAAGCACGCCGAGGAAGTCGTACGATCCTGATGAAAGTCAGCATGCAAGTACCTTAGGGCCAAATATGCAAATGATAAAAGAAAAATAACAACCAATGACTGAATGGTGGCCAGCCAGAGCGCATGGGAAACCGGGAATCGAGAAGGGTATATCAAGAGTAAATAAAGCTCACACGCAGAGACAATTGTGACAGCGGATCACGGTTGCACTAACCTCCGGTGAGGATGCCCTGACTTCGGGTCCATGCACAATACGAGCAGCTGAGGGAGTTTCAGAAGGAGGTATAATTGGGCTGAGAAAGGCCGGTTAGTCAAGTGGCAGTATCGAGAGACAATTTGGGTCGAAGCGACGCAGCAATCGGACGATGTTGGCGACAATGGGTAGAGATAGGCAAAACCCAGCGGCACGTGGGCAGTGGACGGCCGAGGGCAACGACAGAGCGATCATGAGAGTCTCACGAACAGAACCAATTTGTCGCTCTCAACCATACGTGGCCATGTTGTATCGCCTACAGGTAATTAAGTGGTCATCCGGACCGCTGCCAGACGACTTGCGGCACGGTGACTACATTCGAGGAGGCCTCTCCGTCGCCTACAATTAACCAGCGAGCATCGCCGGCATCGGTTGCATTGGTGACGGGCCCTATCGAAGTGGAAGAGTGTCCAGTGGCGTCGTGTTCTTTTCAGTGATGAGTCACGATTTGCACTTGGCGCCGATTACCAGAGCATCCGTGTCTGGAGACAAGCCAGCCAGCTCACAGATCCTGCCTTTACCGTGCAACGCCATACGGTGCGCACTCCGGGAGTGACTCCCTGGGAAGCTGTTTTCTACGATAGCCGGAAACCCTAGATAGTCCACCGTACCATGCTTACGGCTGAACGGTACGTCGAAGACATTCTACGACCTGTTATGTTGCCATTCCGGTCGCAGCATCACCGAGCACTTTTTCAACAGGATAATGCCCTGCCACACACGGCATGGCTCTCCCGGGCCTGCCTACGTACTGTCGACACCCTTCCATGGCCAGCCCGATTGCCCGGCGTATCACCGATCGCACATATTTGGCACATGATGGGACGACACCTACACCAATCCCAAAACGTTGGCGAACTGGCCGGCAGTTTGGACACCGACTGGTATGCTATACTTCAGGACAGTATCAGTCAACTGTATGCGTCTATACCACACCGGGTAAATGCTTGTATCAGAGCCAGCGGTGACGCTACAACTTACAGATTTATTCCACGCGTGCAGCTATGAATAAATGGCCCAAGTGCTCTGCAATTGCGATGATTTCCATTCCTAAATATACACACCGATGACCCATTACATTATGACCACCTACCTTATAAGCTGTATGACCCCCGTTTAGCCCGCAAAACAGCGGCCACTCGGCAAGGCATCCTGGGATATCTCGTATCATAATGTCAACAGCAGGTCCTCCAGTTCCCGTACATTTCGGGGTGGTGGTGATTTAGCACGAACTCGCTTTTCCAAGTCCAACCACAAATGTTCGACTGGGTTCATATCAGGTAAATTTAGAGGCCAGGGCATTAACTGAAAGTCACTAGCATGTTCCTCGGACCACTTCTGGATGATTCTAGCAGTGTGGCATGGCGCATTATCCTGTTGGTAATGACCATGACCTACAGGGAACACAGTTACCATGAATGGGTGAACTTGGTCCGCAACGATGTTTAGATATCTGACAGCTGTCAGGGACTGTGCTATTGGGATAATAGGGTCTAAAATGTTCCAAAAAACATCGCTTACGGCATAACACCGCCGCCGGCCAGTTTTCGCCAAACAGTGCATCCAGGTGCCATGGCTTCCGTTGGCAATGGACGTCCGTGCTCTGCCGTCTACGTGATGCACCAGGAATCTTGATTTGTCAGACCAGGTAAATTTCTTCCGATCTTCCACGGTCCAATCTCGATGATCGTGGGCTAATTTCATGCGTTGTTGGCGATGACGTGCAGTGAGCATGTGTACTCGGCTGGGTCTTCGGCTACGCAGGTTCATGCGCAGAAGGCTGCGATAAACTTTGTACTATGACACATTGTCCTGATCACCACTGTTCTAGCTGTGGGTGATTTGTCGTACTGTAGCCCTGCGGTCGCTGTGAACAATGCGCCACATTCTCCGCTCCCCTCTGTTATCATTGAGCTGCGGACGGCACACTGCAGGACACCCTTTTGTCGTTTGGCCATCTGTGCACCACCTTTGATACGCACTCACTACAGCGGCAAGTGAACAACCCACAAGCCGCACCGTTTCCGAGATCGTAGTTCCGAGGCACCGTGACATCACAATTTGTCTTTTATGAAACTTCGATAAATCGGCAGCTTTTCCCATTCTGACTCCGAACACTCTACAAACCGAAAGCCGGTCCTCGGGTTGTATGTATACTGTTCTGTGAACTTCACCTGCGCCACCGTTCGGTCTCCAGGTGCGTTCATTTCTCTAGGCTGGGGGTGGTCATAGTGTAATAGCTCATCGGTGTACATTGCACATATCAATTGTCATCTCGTTTGAACGATTTCTTCTGGGTGCTTCGTTTTTTTTTTTTTGTTTTTTTTTTCGGCAAAGATTAAAAACCCGTAACCTTTCCCATTAGTATTCAATTGCTAATTGGGGCACTCTTAAATACCGCTTTCTTGAACCACTGTAATAGGGTTTCTTTAAAAATACATCATTTCCCTTCACGTTTTCTTTTTGTGTTGGAATCTCTGTTTGATGCGACGTTGGCGATGATTTCCTGCTTTCAAAATTTAACTTAATGTGGTATGTGGGACATTCAGGTTCAAAGTATTGGGTTGTCGGAAAAGTCATGACGTATTTTAGCAATGTTTTGTGAAGGTCATTTATTGATAGAAAGAACAAAGATCAATCAATGATATAACGCCCGTTTTGTTCGATAACCTTTTGCCATCTTTCAGTGAGCTGCAGAATGCCTCGTTCATTGAAGTACCTGTCTTTCGTGGCAAAAAACTGTACAAGGTGCTGATTTACAGTCTCATCTGAATTGAACGTTATACCACGCAAAAAACTGTTGAAGAGAGCGAGACAAGTGAAAGTCTGACGGCGCAAGGTCAGGCGAGTATGCTAGGTGGGGCAACATATCCCACCCAAGCTCCAATAATTTTTGGCGGGTGATCAAACTTGTGCGTGGTCTCGCGTTGTCGTGATGGAACAAAAAAACCTTTACGATGAACGAGCTCTGGTCGTTTCTGGATGATGGATTCGTTCAAACTGTCCAATTGCCGACAGTACACATTCGAATTGATTGTTTGGTTCCGTGGTAGGAGATCGAAAAACACGACACCTTTCAAATTCCACCACACTGAGACCAGAACCTTCCGTTGATGAATGTCTGCTTTGATGTCGTTCGAGGCGAAGCAGCACGTCGGGACCAAGACCGTTTGCGCAGCACATTGTTGTAAACAATATACTTTTCGTCACCAGTTATCAGTCGCTTCAAAAGGATCATTTTCCTCACGTTTAATCAGCATATCGCAGATGTTTATACGCGCCGTCAATTGAGCTTCTTTGAGTTCATGAGGAACCCACACATCGAGCTAGCTTACTTATCCCAGCTTCTTCAGGTAGTCGTGAACGCTTGCATGATGGATGTGCAATTTGTCTGCAATCTCTCGTGTCGTGTAACAAGGGTTTGACTCCATCAATGCCTTGATTTCGTCGCCATCAACCTCGGTGGACCTTCCGGACCGAGGAGCATCGTTGAGGTCAAAATAACCAGCATGGAAATTTGCGAACAACCGCTGGCACTGACGTTCTTGTAGAGCATTATCACCGTACACTTTAAGCAACTTTTTACAAGCTCGACGCGTGTTCTTCCCTTTACGGAAGTAAAACTGTAAAATATGGCGAAAATGCACAGTTTGGTCTTCCATCTTCAACTTGATGTCAAATCTCCGCAAATCAACCAAATCGCTCACTATTCTTTTTAGACAGCAGCTAGAACTGGCACCTGTCGAATGCCATAGCGATAACAGAGCTGCGAATACCTCTAGTACTTCCAAAACCGCCCAACCGCCATCGGGGGCCAAAATACGTCATGACTTTTCCGACAACGCAATAGCATTACTTTGATTGTATTTTTCAAATAAAGCTTTGCTTTTCAGATAACAATACTTCTCTGACGGATCTCAATGTTTTTACCGATGTACAAAACACCTGCTTACTTTGAAATATGTTCTGAACTTGCCATAGGCAAGTACAAAGGGCATCCTGAAAGTAATGCTTCTTCCCTCGTAAGATTTTTGCTTGTTGCAGCAAAAATGTGAAACTTGGGGTAAAATACTTGGACATATTGCTAATAATGCTAGCCTATTTACCTCACTTTCTATACATTTCCGCCATCTTTGAATCCATTGGTAAAATCCATTTTGGAAAAATTCCTGAGGCTGTCGCTTCACCCATGAGTTCACAGATAGTTTAACGTCTGCCACATCGTCGAAACCTTCCCCACGAAGGGTAGTTTTCAAAGGGGCAAACAGGAAAAAGTCTGAGGGAGCCAAATCAAGACAGTAAGGGTGTTGGGGCATCACCGTCCACTCCATTTTGGCAATAGCCTGTGAAGGCTCCATTGAGCTGTGGGGACGTGCTATATCATGGTGTATACCAACTCTATGAAGTGGTATGTCACGTCTTTTCCGTCCGATAGCTTCCTTTAGATTTTTGAATGTGTGCACATAGTGAGCACTATTTATTGATGCACTCCGTTCAAGGAAGTCAGTCAAAATAGCACCACGTTGGTCCCAGAAAATTGTCACCATCACTTTTGTTTTCACCTTTTTCTGTCGATGTGAAAATGTGCGGTGCCATTACATTGACGCACGTTTTGCTTCTGGGTCAAGAAAGAACACACAGGGTTTCATCCCCAGACACAACATTAGAGAAAAACACTTCAGCTCCCCTCTCATAACAGTCCAAGAGGTTCCGGCACATGTCCACCCTTTGCTCACATTGTTCACGGTTTAGGTGTCTTGGGATCCACTTTGATAAAACTTTTCTGTAGCCCAGATCCCTAATTAATGTTTCCATGGTCAGGAATCCCAAGCTGTCGAATGCACGATTCAGAAGTTGAAAAACGTGCACTTAAAATAAAACCAACTACATTGGCAAGCACTTTCGAGGCTACTTTAGCCTCATCATCGGGCCCAATTGCGCAAAAAGATGGTTACAGGGATTTATATACAATCATGGAATTATATAACTGGTGTTGCTTAACTGAAAATGGCATGTTACAAATAATTATATGTAAATGAGACTCACGTATCTGGAGATCCAACAGCTGAAGCATCTAGCTGGTTCAACAGTAGAATCCAGAAGTGAGGTATAGTTACAGGTAAGTCGTCGTCGCAACACCTGGGGGAAAACCGTGTAGAGCACAAACTTTCAGCAAGCAACAAAGAATGTTTATCAAATGCAGAGGCAATTAGTGTGGTACGACTCCAGTCTGGGTAATGTTCACCTTGCGCAACTGTGCGGGCTATGGCAGAAGAGGTAGAACCAATCAGGTGATGCGCAACATCACAGCCTCTCCTTGACAAATGCCAACCTCGCCATCTTCTGGTGCATCCTGTGGCTACTAAAGGGGCTCTGACGACCGCCAATAGCGGTATAACTGTACCATCGGTATTAGAGGAAATTCTATCCCACACTGACCAACACGCTTGGTGAGTTATGGCCAAACCCCTTCAAAATGACTCCACAACTTAAATCTTGGCTCTCAGTCTCCGGCAGCTGAAATGTACCTGGCCGCTGCCTTGGCCAATGCGACTTGAAGACAGAGAGTGCTAAGAATCACCAGAAGACCGGTTTAGGCTGCCATTTGATGCTGACCTTGGCTACTTACAATAGAAGCTCCCTATCTTCTAATTCAAGGCTTCTTGAATTAGAAGAGGAACTACAAAGGATCAAGTGGGACATCGTCGGGCTAAGTGAGGTAAGGAGAAAAGAAGAAAATCTCATTGAACTGAAAAGTAGAAATCTCTTCTACTATCGTGGGACAGATACTGGCAGAACTACATTTGTTGGATTTATAAAAAACAAGAAACTGAAGGATAAAGTTGTAGAAGTTGAAAGTTCCTCTGACAGAGCTGCACGACTCGTTATCCAACTCTCGAGAAGATACCAGGCTCAGATTATTCAAACTTATGCACCCACCACAAGTCATCCTGAAGAAGAAATTGAAGAATTTTATGAGGAAATTCGTCATCTAAATAATAAAGGTAAGCAGCTCTTGAAGATAATTATGGGAGATTTCAATGCAAAAATAGGGCAACGGCAACAGAATGAAACTTCAGTAGGTAAATTCGGTCACGGCAACAGAAACCAGCGTGGAAATACTCTCATAGAGTTTGCAGAAGCAGAAGGGTTTTTCATCTTGAACTCCTTTTTCAAGAAAAAGCCACACAGGAAATGGACATGGAGGCATCCCAATGGATGGACAAGTGAAATTGATTTTATTATGTGTAACAAGAAATTTGTCATGGAAGACTGCAGTGTACTGAACAAGTTCAATACAGGTAGTGACCATAGAATGGTAAGATGTAAGATGCACCTCAATGCTAAACTGGAGCGTGGCAAGCTCATAAAACGAACAAAGTGTACTGACGTGATCATCCTTAAAAATCATCATAGCACCTTCAAATTAGAACTGAGGAATAGATTCTCTATTCTTGAAGGTCTAACGTCGGAAGAAGTGGACATCTCTGAAGTTAACAGAAAAGTAACCAAAGCTCTTATGGAAACAGCAACAGAATTAGTTGGGTCTAAGAACAAGTTGCATGTGAACAAATTAAAAGGAAAAACCAAAATGTTGATGCAAAAAGGAAAAGAGATGAGAACAACTAAAGGAGATGTGACTTCCAAAGTGGAATATATAGAGCTTTGCAAGACAGTACGAAAAGGTATCACTGAAGATGTAAGGAAATTCAACTGTGAACTAGTGAGGAAAGCAATTGAAAACAAGCAAAGCCTAAAGATAGCAAAGGGAGATCTCAGTAAGCGAAGAAAACAGATTATGGCACGTGAGAAAAGAAGATGGGTCTGTAACAAGAAAAATAGGCGAAATTTTGACAAGAGTGAAAGATTTCTACTTCAAATTATATGAAAGGGATGATACATGTACTCCAGACATCATGAAAGGTACCAGTGCCAGAGTTCTTCCAGTCCTCCCAGTAGCGGTTACACATGTAATCAAGAACATGAAGCGGGGAAAAACTCCAGGAGAAGATTGAATTACCGTAGACATCATAGAAGAAGCAAGTGGAGAAATTGAAACAGTACTCGCCCAAGTTTTTACTCGATGCCTTAACGAAGGGAAGATTCCTGAGGATTGGAACAATGCTACAATGATCCTGCTACATAAAAAAGGTGACATTGATTATCTCAGGAACTACAGACCTATCAGCCTCCTATCAGTGGTTTATAAAATCTTCACTAAAGTTCTTTCACACCGCTTAAAGGTGACAATAGACATGGCTCAACTGAGAGAACAAGTTGGATTCAGGAGTGGCTACAGCACAATAGATCATATCCACGTACTGAGAGAACTAATTGAAAGAGCGAGGGAATATGAACATCCATTATGCATAACTTTCATGGATTATGAGAAGGCCTTTGATTCGGTGACACCATCAGCAGTTACTGAAGATGTATACTTTGATTCGGTGACACCACCTGCGGTATTGAAGATGCATACATTAATATTATTAATAACATCTATGAAAATGCAAGTGCAAAGATTCGGCTATTTGAGAATACAGCACACGTAAAAGTTGGAAAGGGAGGGAGACAAGGTGACACCATATTTCCCAAGCTCTTTAATGCGACATTGAAAAATGTCTTTCAATCACTGAACTGGGAAAACAAAGGGATAAAGATTAATGGAGATTATCTAACTCACCTTCGTTTTGCTACTGATGTAGTCCTTTTTGCAACTACCCGATCAGAGCTGCAGAGTACGATCCAGGAACTTGCTGACAAGAGTAAAGAAGTGGAATTAGAGATGAACATTCAGAAGACAAAAGTGATGTTCAATGCTTCTACAGGAAATAAAGATTTATCGATTAATGGAGAAAAGCTGGAGATAACAGATGCGTACGTTTATCTCGGACAGCAGATATCAAGTGTGGATCACATTGATGAAGAAACTAATCGGCGTATAAAAATTGCCCGGATAGCTTTTGGAAGAAACAGCATAATTTTTAAGAGTAATATGCCATTATGTTTTAAAAGAAAAGTGGTTGATCAATGCATCCTTTCAGTGCTTACGTATGGTGCAGAGACGTGGACCTTAACTAAAAGAAACATAAAAAGGTTGCAGACAACTCAAAGAAGCGTGGAGGGGTGCATGCTTGGTGTAACCAGGAGAGATAAGAAGAGAAACTCGTGGATCAGAAAAATGACGAGAGTGGAAGACATCATGATCAGAGCAAAATCCCAGAAATGGCAATGGGCTGGACATACTGCCAGAAGAACAGACCATCGATGGACAGTGGAAATTTTAGATTGTATTTCAAGGGACAGAAAAAGATCCACCCAGAGGAGACCACATGGGAGATGGGTGAATGAAATTCGGAAGTATGCGGGAGTAACATTGAGGAGACTGGCACAAGACAGACCGTTGTGGAAGAGGCTTGGAGAGACCTTCGTCCAGCAGTGGACTGATAATGGTTGACAATGATGATGATGATGATTCCAAAAGAAATGTGAAACTTAGCACAGGCATTCTCAAGGATGTTGAATGGGTGGGTTGTAATCAATCGTACCTACATATCGCACAGTGTGTGACTCCCATTGTAACGCTGTAAATTGAAGACGATTCTTCCTTCTGTCCAGGCAAGATATATCGTCATAAGAGTAGCCAAACATGGAAGCGATTGTCAAAATCTTCTGAAATTCTGCACGTTGCAGAGAAAGGTTCGAAGAGTGGGAATAGGAGCATTTGAGAAGAAATCTAAATGCAGCTAACTTGGCTCCAAGGGTGTGAAGAGTCGCGAGGTATAAGTACGGACACGCAGAGGGCTTCATGTGCACGGAATACTGTAAACCTGAAGACCTATGTGAAAGAAGGAAGTCCAAGAAAGGTAGGGTGCCCTGTTGCTCCAACTCAATGGTTAATTTAATCGTAGGGTATGTGAGGATCAAAAATCTGTAATGGAATGTAGTTGCTCAAGAGGAATGAACCAACAAACCAGAATGTCCTCTAAATGTTTCTATACAAAAAAGTAATCGCTAATGCTTCCATACCAGCGATGACTTTGTCTATTTACATTGATTTCACGTGTTTGAAAGATTTTCACCATTTCTCTCGCCCTTTTGAATTCATTAGCTATAATTTAATAGCTTGTGCCGTTAAGCTCCACCAGATGGAGACGTCTCAGTTGCTGAGCCCATCTCTACGGATTTGTGAAGTTAGATGCTGACAGATAAACACCCATAGCGCCGTGCATTGTTGGCACCGTAGCGTAAACCGAACGCACTCGGCTAGTTTTCGAGAGATCTGGGGTTCAATCCCAGAGGTGTCGGAATGCAAATTTTTCGGTTGCTGTCTGTTGATCGAAGAAAGACGTAGAAAGAGCGATGACTTTCTGTATTTACATTGTCTCCACGTATTTGGAAGATTTTCGCCGTTTACCACAATGAATTGCATCACATAACTCCTGGATGGTGATACGATGATCAGCTGCGATGAGGTCTTTCACTCGTTGCCTGTTGGCACCTGTCACTGCAGTTGCGAGTCTCCCTCTCCGTTGTTTGTTCGACACTGAACTTTCTCTCTCTCTAAACCTCTTCTTCCATATTCGGACATTACCAATATCGATTGTGGCTGCTCCGTACACCGCCAGGAGTCTTCTTTGGATTTCTGCAACTTCACATCCCCCTTTTTCTAAGAATTCAGCTGCTTTTATCTGTCATTCATGATCTTTACTTCAGATTCTCAAAAACATTTGTTCTCACATTGGTGACATATCATAGTACATGTCAGTGCAGTTTCATTAAAATCACTTCAAAAGTTCAAAAGTTATTAAGGAGGAGGCATTACTTTCAGGATGTCCTTTGCACTTTTACGGTAATGTTTTAAGTGATTTCGTTAAGCTCTTAGGCCAATATCATCTTAAATTTTTAATTCTGTTCTCAGAAAATTATTAAACTGTTTTTATGCAGGAATAAAGCAGTGGATAAGAAATATGCTAGGTACAGACGTTAGACAAACTCTAGGTCCGCCACTTCGCCACACACAGACACTCAGTTTCTCACCCTCCTACTTTAACTATCCTTTCATTGTATTGATAAGTTCGATTGCTAATCACTCACTAAAGTAAGATAAGAAGACTGAAGCGAACACAGTGACCCAACGCTAACTCAATCATGAAGGATTTTGAATGAGATAAATTTTTTTCACAAGTAGAAGGAAGAAACACTCATCTTTGGAAAAAAACTTATGGAATGTGCTGAAAACAATTTGGTGCCACTCTAAACAAAGCACTGTGTATTGCAGTTTATCCTTCATTGGGTAATCACTAACTGGATATACAATCCTCACTCTCAGAGACGTGTTGGCCCACCGGGACACCGGGATCTTTCCCGGTGGACGATCATGACCCACTTTCTTGTATCCTCTTGGTTTGAATTGTTTGGAAAGGACGAATAATTATTTTGGTACTTATGAATAAAAATCGTTAGCTTCACTTCAGTTTTATGTAATCTGTCTAAAACTTCATTTGAGTTTTATGTAATCTGTCTAAAACTTCATTTGAGTTTTATGTTATCTGTCCTTAACGAAAGTGAAAATCTTCCAAATACGTGGCGATAATGTGAATGGACAAAGTAATCGCTCCATCTACGTTTTTCTTTAATTAACACACAGCAACCGAACAATTGTTATCCAAACACGGCTGGAATCGTACCACAGATCTCTCGATAACTAGGCCATTCGCCTTACGTTACGGTGGCCAACAATCCACGGCGCTATGTGTGTTTATCTGTAAGCATCTGACTTCACAAATCCGTAGGGATGGGCTCAGCAACTGAGACGTCACTATACGCTACGGTGCCAACAATCCACGGCGCTATGTGTATTTATCTGTCAGCATATAACTTCACAAATCCGTAGACATGGGCTCAGCAACTGAGACGTCTCCATCTGGTGGGGCTTAACGGCAAAAGCTATTAAATTATAGCTAAATAGCTTGTGCCGTTAAGCCCCACCAGATGGAGACGTCTCAGTTGCTGAACCCATGCCTACGGATTTGTGAAGTTATATGCTGACAGATAAACACACATAGCGCCGTAGAATGTTGGCCACCGTAGCGTAAGGCGAACGCACTCGGCTTGTAATCGAGAGATCTGGGATACGACCTCAGCGGTGTCCGGATAAAAAAGTTTCGGTTGCTGTGTAAAAGGAAACGTGGAAAGAGCGATTGCTTTGTCTATTCATATTGTCTTTAACACTTTAAGCGGCCGATGTACGTGAACTAACCGATGCCCAATACTTTTGCTCTCTCCGAACAGAAATGTTCGCATAGCGACGGGCTTTTACAAAACCTATGACAAAACAATTTATCTTTACCCCCTCTGATCTTCGCAGCACCAAAAATAAACCTGTCACAGGTGATAAGCTCTCGTTTCTTGTCTTATATTCTCTATTCCATGACCCAAAATTTGATATGGCAGGGCAAGTCCCCTTGTCACAAACATCATGCAACTGGATAAAAACAAGTGATTCAGACATATTATTTCTTCTTCACTAAATTCCTCTCCATTGACATAGCCCCTTATCAGTTAATTAGTCAGAGAGGATTTGTATCAGTCATAAGTCTGAACGACCAGTCTGAATAACAGTCTGAACGACCTGAATAACAGTCTGAACGACCTGAATAACAGTCTGAACGACCTGAATAACAGTCTGAACGACCTGAATAACAGTCTGAATAACAAATCTAAGAACGAAAGCAACTTTTCTTATGCTCTATAGTTTTTAAAGTGACTCGTAGGAGCAGGGCTTTGGGACCACGAAACATACTCTGAAGGAATTCGTCCGAGTCGCGTTCGGCACACTTCTTAGACAGAGTATACATTCATCCGAGTTGATCTCAGCCAATTTTGTCAACCACAAGCTAATTCATTCTAGCCGGTTAAAGGGTTAAACAATCTTTTCCTTATATATAAAAATATTTTCCTTTCTGCTTCAGTAAAAAAATTGCTGCCGGACCAAGTACGCTGTCATAAATAATTAAACTTGGATCGAAAGGGACATTGATAGGCCCTATTCTCCCTTTGTAATCTTAAAGAGGCGCTAGTAACAAATTTAATGTTCCTTCATCACCCACATCTATATCTACGTGCGGATATAGAACACAAAGCGATCCTCTAGCAGAGATGCTCCAAAATCCGTGTTCCACCCACATTTACCTTAAAAGAAACAACTATTTACTGGTACTGGTTCATGGATCAAAATGGTAGTTCATGAGTCAAAATAATGGGTAGAGAAAAAAGAAGTATATTCAATCAGGTGAAACGAATACCGTTGCGTAGTAGTGCATCAGTGCATGGACGTCGCCAAGGGGGAGCGAAGGTGGGCGAGATTCCACCCTGAAATTTGTCTTGCCCTCCCAGTTCAAGACGTGGCACTTTCCAATTTTTTTAACATTAAAATATAACCTGGATTTTATCAGTAATACTGAGTGGTGTTTTTTGTCTTGTAGCCCCACGTACTTTCCCATAGAAAGCGCGTTCTTTACTTCTCCGTAAAAAGGTTATCAAAATAGCATCCGCAGGGCTATGAAAATTCAGTTGTTCTCAACGTTTTTAAATCCTTAGCTTAAGCTTTTGTTCACGTTAGTATGGCCAGAGGCGAATAAGAAAGGTGGATAGGAATTCACTGAGAGAGGTCATTACTAATTGCTGCTGTTTCTTTGCTCTACTAAGTATGGGACTGCAACACAGAAAGTGGATTCTAAAGCTATATCAGCGCTCTTAAGACTGTCCCACTGCAGTAAGGGAGTATGATGTGGCTGACGGCTGCTTTGGAGGAGAGCAGGGCACAGCAAGGTCGATGGCTTGAAGGAAAAAGGGACAGTAGTAAAAACAGTGGCGTAACTACCACCCCCGCAGCGGCGGGGGGGGGGCGCAAGTAACGAATGGGAGTCTGTAGCTGCCAATTATAGTTTTATGAAACAATTCGAACACGCACAATAATTAACCCAAAGATTCCCATTTTTCTTTAAGATATATTTAACTTTGCTGAAATAAATGTCTAATTTCACTTTTAAAATACTGAATGTCCTGCAGATTGAAAGTGTTCGGCTCTTTGACTTTGGGTTGTAATACGATTGCTCTGCATTGGGTTGCAAATAATACGAGCGCTCTACAATCGCCCTCTCTCTGCGCTGCTGAGGAAAAGCGCGAGGCCACCGTGCTATTCCCCGTGGAGGATGTTGGAAAACAATCAGTTACTTTAGGATTACGTGCACGACAGGCGTAAACATTTATTCACAGCAGCCGCAGATCTGCCATGTGTAAGAGGGTGATTTCTTCAAGTGATTTATTTTAGTTTTGGACAAAGCAATTACACGTATTGTCAAATCTATTACTTAAAAAGTAAAAACTACAGTTCTCTAAGTACCACCATTACTTTTGCCGACACTCTCCTTGACTTCTTAACACCTCCTCTTCCCCCCAACTACAACACACACGCACCGCGAAAAATGCTCCTCCCTCATGTTCGAAATCCTTGGAAAATTACTGTGCTTAGGGGTGCTGAAGTAAATCTTGGGGGGGGGGGGACACTTTGAGCTAGTTATGCCACTGAGAGGAAGAGACTTAAGGAGTAGAGAGATGTGTCTACGTGTCACGACGTTAAAATTCAATTTAGAGAAACAAATAGAACGTCTTTCTTTAAAGAAATTGTTCAAGAACTGTGCTATTTCCATAAGCAAAAATTTCAACATTTTGAAAATAAACTGTGACATTCACAGCAAGAAAAAGTCGAAGGCGACATTCTACTGACACTTATATTCTATACTAGTAGCCTATCAGTCATTGTCATGCTATCTTGGTGTACCTGTGCCGTTACTAGTCCGAATTCCTTTGTCGCCGGCAGTGAGATACATTAATAAATCTTTCTTTCAGTGTTTTGTAAATAAAGGTTGCTGTAAAACTTACCCCAGCAAAAATGATACCCGCCCATCCTGATTTTGAAGTCTAGCGACGTCCCTGCATCGGTGAACAGGAAAAATATCAAAAGTTTGACATTTTATATTTTTCTTATTCGACATTTGATATTTGATATCATATTCTGTTTGACATTTGATATTTGATATCATATTCTGTTTGACATTTGATATTTGATATCATATTCTGTTTGACATTTGATATTTGATATCATATTCTGTTTGACATTTGATATTTGATATCGTTTGATATTTTTCCTGTTCGACATTTGATATTTTTCCTTTTCGACATTTGATATCATTTGATATTTTTCCTGTTCGACATTTGATATTTGGCATTTGATATCATTTGATATTTTTCCAGTTCGACATATGATATTTGACATTTGATATCATTTGATATTTTTCCTGTTCGGCATTTGATATTTGACATTTGATATCATTTGATATTTTTCCTGTTCGACATTTGATATCGTTTGATATTTTTCCTGTTCGACATTTGATATTTTTCCTGTTCAACATTTGATATTTTTCCTATTCGACATTTGATATTTGACATTTGATATCATTTGATATTTTTCCTGTTCAACATTTGATATTTGGCATTTGATATCATTTGATATTTTTCCAGTTCGACATTTGATATTTGACGTTTGATATCATTTGATATTTTTCCTGTTCGGCATTTGATATTTGACATTTGATATCAATTGATATTTGACGTTTGATATCATTTGATATTTTTCCTGCTCGACATTTGATATTTGATATCATTTGATATTTTTCCAGTTCAACATTTGATATTTGACATTTGATATCATTTGATATTTTTCCTGTTCGACATTTGGTATTTTTCCTGTTCGATATCATTTGATATTTTTCCTGTTCGACATTTGATATTTTTCCTGTTCGACATTTGATATCATTTGATATTTTTCCAGTTCAGCATTTGATATTTGACATTTGATATCGGTGACCAAAAAGTTCGACATTTCATATTTTTCTCATATTTATTTATTTCCTGCTACAACACACTCTTTTGAGTAAGGTTTGGGTAGATTTTTAAAATTCTTAAATTTCTGTTAAAATTTGTTCAAGACTGAAATAGTTTTACAACGCATATTTCAAAAGTTCTCTTTCATCCAGGAGTTAAAAGCATTTTTTTCCATGAGGGAATTTATGTGGTGCTCCCCTGTGGGTATGCGCGTTTCTGTAGTGGACCATAAGACTAAAATTCTCGGATTGGTTTCATCGACCCAATCTACCCCTGCTCCAATGGCGTACCTGGGGGAGGGGGGGGGTTAAAAAGAGCCATTTGCACCCCAAAATAATTTTGTATAGTATTAAAATTAATAAAAATTATCGGTGACGTTATTTTGCTAGTGTCGCCATTCTGGTCTTCCTTAAATTGCCGTTAGTCACTTCTTTATTTGGAATGGTCACACGAGGTCACATATGCCTATCCCCCCCCCCCCCCAGTACGCATTTTCCCCTTGTATACCACCGAAGAAAGAAGAGAGCGTCAGTCTAATGAACGTTGGAGGGCTGGGGCCTGGGGAAAGGAGGGGGTAAGCCTTTTATCTTGAGTACATACCACAGCAGGAAAACAAAATCGCAGAATGAGCATTACTTTGTAATTAATAGTATTTGAGAAAAATAAAAATGCCTGTTCTCATACACATTTTTTTCAACACTTTAGGAAATAAGTGATATCGTAGCTGCAGTAATAAAACCAAGAATATGAGAATTTTTGGTTTGTTGACTTGACATCATATAAAATTTTATTCACTGATGCATAATACAGATGCAACTTGATGTAAATATTATGTATAGTGCTTGAACAGTTTGCTGTAATTGCAAAAGTGATTCTTTGATCGAATTCAATTTTTAAATAGCGATAATTCCAACTACAAAATTTCTTATTCGTGGTTTTGACATATCCGCGACCATATTCATCCCCCAAAATTAATTTCTGGGTAGGCCACTGCCCTTCTCACTTTTATTTTATTGAAAGGAAAATTATAATACCAATTCAGGAAAGAAGGCAATACTTTAATAACGAAGTGAATTTCTCCGTCATTTTTATCCGCGCCGGGGTTCGAACCCGGGTCCACTCATTCCGGAATAAGTTGCTCTACCAATTAAGCTACGCGGACGTTTTGTTCTGATTCCTATCTGCCTTTAGCGTCCTTCTGGCAGGTACGTCACATCATCTCCCCCTTATTTTTTTTTTTTCGAATTGCTGGAGAAGGGATTCTCTTATTTTTCCTATCTCGCGGTGTGGAAAGAACATCACACCAATGCGAGATTTTGAACGGTCGGGTCATCCGGATAGTTCGGGCGCCATTATAACGAAATAAATTTCTCCGTCTGGCCTACGCCAGGATTCGAACCCGAGTACGCTTATTCCGGAACAAGCTGCTCTACCAATTAAGCTACGCGGACATTTGTTCTGATTCCTATCTGCCTTTATGTCGTGTGCATCCTTCTGGCAGGTACGTCACACTTTTTTATCTCCTTTCAGAAAGCACAAAAAAAGAATTGTTGTACGTTTTAATTTTTCTCGAATCTACTATATCTCGTAATTTTAAACTTTCTTGAATTTAGATATTATTTTTCTTCACTTGTTGCGCAAACTTCCCCAAGCGAATTGAAGTTCATTAGAGAATAATTCGATTTTACTAGCAATTAATTCCAAGCTTTAGCAAAAGATGTCGCTACCTCCGTCCTCCATTGGAGTAAACCCTCAGAGCCAGAGTGTGTGAGAGAGAGTAGGAAGATTCTGATGGGATGGAAAAGAGACTTTTGCACGCTGTTTTCTGTACACCCGATTCACTTCTAGGCATCCCGGTGTTACAGTGAATGCTCATTTAGTACCAGTAGAGTTCAAGGTCTTCTCTCGGATCTTTCCTCGAAGCCGCGCTCCTTCCATCCGAGTGGCAGGTAACTACGAAGTGATGGTGTCGGCGGCGCCATGATGGCTGTCTTTACCTGCTGCTGTTGCTTCTCCACCTGGCTCAGGACCTTACCCATGACCAGCACGTGAGACACGGCCCTGTTTGCCTGCTGCTGCTGCCGTTGCTGCGCCTGCTGCGAGGGGGATGTAGACTGCGAGCAGCCGCGGCGCGGTTCCAGCATCCTGGGGGAGGGGATGTCCCCTGGTACCATCATCCAAGTCATGGGAAATAATCAGGCCAGGGTAAGTACTGCATACCACCCCACATTTCTCTTTAGAAAATACTGCATGGCACTGCATGCCAAACCAAGCTCTGTCACACTTCATTCGTGAAAAAAAAAGAAAAAAAAAGTGTTTTCCAGGACCCACAACAACTATAAAAAAAAAAAAGATGGCAACGTGTGAAATTTGTTGTAAGACTCTTCTTTCCACAGGGTAAAAAACTGCGAGGATTTCTGAGAAGACTCGGAAATCACTTAACGAAATTAAAAAACAATATTGGAGGCAGTTGCTGATAAAAAAAAAGAGAGATAAATGAATACTGATATACGACGCAGAATCTTGATAGATTTAGTTTTTTCTGACAGCCAAATTGACAAACCAATGAAATACGACAAAATCCGTGTAACCGCGTAATAACAAAATGAAAGGCAAACTTTTAGAAAAAACAACAACAGTTAAGTAAAAGAAAAGCGTATAAAAACACCCCTTCCCAATGCTGGCCATTTAAATTGTTTTTCCTGAAGTGATTTTTCTATCGCGACGCCTACTAGCCTCAGCTCTGATTTTGATGCAAATCTGCTCCAGAGAGATTCATAAGAAATTTGGCGATATAATTATATAATCTTTTTATTCTGAAGTGTTTTGACCCATGTTTTGTCAGTCCAGAGGTACTACTCACTCTTTAAGTTTGTTATTTTTACGCCAAATCTATAACCTCTTGACGCTGGGCAGAAAAGAACCGGGTATTAATGCTAAAATAACGATTACATTTCAGTCCACATAGGCGGGCAGTGACCTGCGTGCATGTCGAGCAGGTGCCATCTTGGGCATTGCTCTACAGAACTGCCAGCGTTTGTTCCACCCTTGCAATTCTTTATGGTATTACAAACAGTAGTATGATTCCCTTTATGCGTCCTTGATAATAAGCATCGCGCAGATCACTCCGCGACTAATTGATTCGCAGGATTAAGTTCCAGGTAAAATTTTATTGCGGTCAATGTATTCATGAACTAATTGCCTCACAAATGAAATACCTCCTAGCAAATGCGCAAGCAAAGAAATTAATCACGGAATTGTTAGTTATAAATTTTGCCATTTGTTTCCAAGTTTCATGAAAAATGCAATCGTTAAACCACAAATGAAAAGCCGTTATTAAAATCTTTTCTCGCTTATTTCAAATTCCAGCACTGATGCCACATATGAAAAAAAAAAAGCAGAAATGTGAGAGCAGAAGACATATATTTCACACGTAAGAATAATATTTACTGACCACTATTGTAAAGTTTCTTCTTACCTTGATTTTAGATTGGATGAACAAAAATAACGCAAACACTTCAGTAAAAGATAAACGACAATTTGAAATTCTTCAAATCAGCGAGGAAAGCGTCCTACTAGTATTTTATGTTCGAACAGTACTCGAAGCTCAATGAAACGTATGTTAAATCCAAATTTAAAATTAAAATAAGATTTCAAAGTGAACTCCTGTAAGTGGAGAAGGGAAGGCAATTACAGTTGAACAGTGAATTTTATTTCTGCTATCTACGATGTGCGTGAATTTAGTTAAATGCAGTTAACTCAGCCGACATTTTGCTTCATCTCCTTCCATTTAGAATCGGGAAACATGCAACAAAACTATTGATTGCGCTTTAACATGCAATTCACAAGTCATTTTTTTATTGTTTTTATTGTAAATCGTAAGGTTGGCACGCGAGCAAATGCCAAAGTAAGGTAGTCATATCACGAAATTAGAAAACATCAAGAGACATGTTCATTCATCCACTTCATCATTAATAAATGACGCATTTATTATTTATTTCTTCAGATTTTCTGTTAAAGCTTTTAACAGAAAATATGAAGAAATTTATCGGCATAGAATTTCCAGAAATACCATATTTTACCCATCATGTTCCTTCATTATATTCTACGAGACTATTAGACGATGACAAATATCTGATAAAACAGTTAGTATAAAAATGTACCATTTCGTGAAAATTGAGATTTGAAAAATATGCCTCCTTAAAATGCTTTGCTATACAAAAAGGTTTCTATCAGATGCAAATCATAAGTTTATTAAAAGTTGGGTAAGTTCAGTATGCCTGTCAGAAGAAAAATTCAGAGATGAGTGACGGTGATGCTAGAAATGCCTTCTTTATGATAAAAATTATCACATTACACGAATTTCAGAATCGAGGCACGCTTTTCGCTTTACAGGTTAGGTGCCTATATTTGCCCAAAATAATGGAGTGAGCTGATTTGATATTAGATAAAGTTTCAAATGTATTTGCGATGGTTTTCTGGATTTTGTTGGAAAAATAATCTCACAAAAGAAAATAATCACTTATGGTTCTGTATCATATGTTTCGACAAATATCACTCATGATTCTGTATCATGTTTCCATAATTACTAAATTCTTATACTTTATTAATTATGGGACATCAAATTTGATAGATTTTTTCTAGCGTAATTAGTCCTCCGTAGAACTACTGCTTTTAAAGTTATTGGACTCTAAAAATATCTCCTTGCAGATGAAATCGAAAATAAATAAATCAAAATAAACAAAAAATAAAAAATAAAAGTACTTTTTCTGCTTTTTAGCCGATCGGATGGATTTTTGTGAAAATGTATTTCTGTCTCCCGGACCCAATGACGGTCATGCAGTTTTGTTTCAATGGACAATCTCTCTCTCTCTCTCTCTTACACACACGCGCACACGCACGCACGCACAAAGGACAAAAAAATTGAACTTACGGTAAAGCGAAAATTTTTTTCAATAGAAAAAAATGGTTAATAACTTCAAGCCAAGGTTTATTCTGACGGTACACCCACCATACAAAAAAACAGTTATCAACTCATCAGAACAAAAATGTCAGCATTTCTATTTTCGCGGGATTAAACTGAACTCTATCACAAGTTAATGAATTTCCATTTCTCTAAAATTCAAACTACTTGCAAATCTCTCAGTCTCGGATTTTCCAGTTGCCTTTGTCAAAGAGAAAGAGCTGAAATTCAAAAGAATATTTTTATTTTCGTTTTTCCTAAAACTAGGTAACTAGCATTCTCTATTGCCCGACTTCTGTTCGCCCTAAGAGTGAACTTCCTCTCAGACCTTGCATTTCCATTTTTCTAAAATTATTCCAATTTGTGCAGAAATTCCTATCGAAATTCGGAACATTCATAGAATTTCGGTTTGTCTAAATATTTTGAACGCGTAAGATAAATGCGATTTTAGCACAATACTTAAAGTTCTGTTTTTTTTTTTTAAATCACACTACGGAAATTCTAGGCGATCATTGTCTCTCCATTTTAGTAAAACCCAGACAACTAATGTACTACACAGACATTGAATTTCGATTTTATTAAAAATATGAGGAATTAGATTTAACGCAATCCTAAGATTTCTACTCTCCTGAAGATCAGTTAATGATATTGGACATAACCCATCATTGAGATTTTCTTAAAATCAATGATAAATCTGCTCATCCATCTACATTCTGTTTTTTAATAAATTAGGCTGTTGAACATACACCCATGAGCCATTACTTAATGACCACCCCCAGCCCAGAGAAATTAGCGCTCCTGAAGATCGAACAGTAGCGCAGGCAGGCGAAGTTCACAGAGCAGTATATATATATATACAACCAGTGGACCGGCTTTCGGTTAGTAGAGTGTTCGGAGTCAGAATAGAAAAAGCTGCCGATTTATCGGAGTTTGATAAAGAACAAATTGTGATAGCACGGTGCCTCGGAACTAGGATCATGAAAACCGCGCGGCTTGTGGGTTGTTCACCTGCCGCTGTAGTGAGTACGTATCAAAAGTGGTGCACAGATGACCAAATGACGAACCATCGTCCAGCTGTGTGTCGTTCGCAGCTCATTGTCGCCAAAGGGGAGTGGAGACTGTCGCGCATCTTTCACAGCGACCTCAAGGCCACAGTGCAACAAATCACCCGCAGGTACAACAGTGGTGATCAGGGCAATATGTCACAGCACACCGTTCATAGCAGCCTTCTGCGCATGGGCCTGCGTGGCCGAAGACCCAGCCGGGTCCCCATGCTAACTGAACGTCATCGCCAACAATGCATTAAAGATCATCGAGATTAGAACTTCAGCCAGTCCTCAAGTTTCTGTTTTTCCGAAATGAACAATATTGAAGCTATCGTTTGACTTTCAAGTTTTCTAAAACTCACAGATTTCAAGTTAGTTTGCAAATTTGTGTTTCTCTGGAAATAATAATAATAAAAACAACTCGGACAATTCCGTACAATCTTAGAATTTCAATCTCTCCCGAAAAGAAAAATAGTAACTTCCAACGATCCCATACAACCCCAACTTGCACGACACAGTTTTTGTCTTTATAATGTACATCACGGGATGGTCTACTTTTAATGCCTGGTAGTATATGTAGCTAATGACGTTTGAATTTTTTGGATGAGCTGTTTACTGCATGGCAGAAAAAGTACCTTGGGAGTTTTTCAGTACAGTACTGCTCATGTTAGTGAACTCATTGGAAAGGAATAACCATTCGATTGACTGAACAGAGCATTAAGAGGTGCAGGACTTACTCTGGCAAGCTTCTTGAATCCGAAGAGAGAGTGGAGAAATATTTCTCCATTCCTCTTCAAGGGACACTATTTTGAATTTTGTGAAAACACTGGTTTGTCCAGGCTGGGCATAGAAACAGGGTCCCCTCACTCCGGAGTAAGTCGCTCTCCCAACTGAGGTACGCGTACATGTGCTCTTATTGCTATCTGCTTTTATCTCATGTGCGTCCTGCGGCGCAGGCACGTCACATCTCCTCCCCCCCCAAAGAGGGCCGGGACTATGTGTCGCTGTTGGAAGTCATCCGCTGAAGAGCGTGCATTTGAGAACTCCCAGACAATTTGGTCTGTGGAACGTAACATCACACGCATTTATTTTTTCGATGCACTGAAGAAAGGATTCTCATTTTTCCTGTCTCGCGGTGTGGAAAGAACATCACACCACACCATTGCCAGAAACTTACCGGCCAGGTCATCCTTGAAGTTCGGGCGCCAATGTGATAACACCGGGTTGTCCACGCCTGACATCGATTCCGGGTCCCCTCACTCCGGAGTAAGTCACTGTACCAACTGAGCTACACGGACATGTGCTCTCATTGTTATCTGCCTTTATCTCATATGCGCCTGAGGCGCAGGCACGTCACAACCCACATAGTGTTTTCAATGAGTGAAACTGATGTAAGCCATAATTATTGTTTTTCCTCTAAGCAGCTTAGGGTGGTCGGAAGATGTTGTCAACCAGTTATCTTATCTGTCCTTCACTAGCAGGTACCATTAATTTTAAAATTTAAAATGGTAAACGAGTCGGAACACGGTAAAACCGAAAGCTGATGTTTATTCTGAGTTTGGTTTAAAAACAAAGATTGCGAATTTTTCCACGCCATTATAAAATAAATCTCCTGAAGATCCTATATTAATACGTATGTTGCTATAATACAATCGCCCTCCCTCCCCCTTAAATGCACAAGTTCATCGCCGTAAGGATATACACTATCTACCAACAAGTAATTGGACACCCCTGCAATCGACGATATCTGCGGTCCTGATACACAACACGGCCGCCGCTGTTAAATATCGTGTGGGAAACAACAACGCAACCAGTCGCATGCAAGATGCCACGCAGTTCGGAGCTCTCTGATTTCGAGAAAGGTGTAATCGTCGGGTATCACAGAAATGGCCGATCCATACCTGACATATCCACCAAGTTGAAGTACCCAAAATCGACAGTGGCCTACGTGATTGGCAAGTGGAAGATGAGAGGTGACTGTCGGAATGTTTCCCGACCCGGCAGACCCATAAAACTGGCAGTTAGAGACCGACGGGTGCTGGCCAGGGAAATTCGGAAGAACCGCACCAAATCGATAGGCTACATCCGCGAGGAGTTTCAACCGGCATCCGGCAGTGTTCTTTCGATGAATACCATCCGTAAGGAAGCCCATATGCTCAGTTATCATGGACGTGCTGCCGCCCACAAGCCTTTACTCACCAAGTCCAATAGCGCTGCTCGGCTAACGTGGTGCAAAGAACGTCGACAGTCGACTGTTGAACAGTGGAAACAGGTTCTCTGGAGCGACGAATCAAGGTTCAACCTCTACCGTTCGGATTGCAGGATCTGGGTTTGGCGTCTGCCTGGAGAACGCCTCCAGTCGGAATGTATTGTGCCAACTGTGAAGTTCGTTGGCGGTGGAATTATGCTATGGGGGTGTTTCTCCTGGTACGGCACGGGACCCTTGGTCGCAATTCCTGGTAGACTCAACGCCGAGACCCACTGTACCATTTTGGATAACCATGCTCTTCCTACGTTGTGGCAGTTTTACGGGTGGACCCATGTTACTTTTAGGATGACAATGCCACCTGTCATGTTGCGAGGTCCACCATGGCTTGGTATGGTGACAATGGGGTTAATCGAATGGACTGGCCTGCGCAGAGCCCGGACCTTAACCCCATCGAGCACCTCTGGGACGAGTTGGAGGGTTGACTTAAGGGGTGCCCCCGCTGTCCGAAATCGGTGAAAGAACTGACCTGTCTTCTCCAAGCCGTGTGGAAGAAAATACCGTTAGCCGTCGTACAACGCCTGGTTGAGAGTATGCCCCGAAGAGTCGCAGCTGTAATCGCCGCTCGTGGAGGCTCCACCAACTATTGAAGGTGAATAAACTTCGTTTTCCTTTGCTATCACAGGTTTCCAATTACTTGTTGGTAGATAGTGTACATAAGCTATTTTTTTCAAAATAAAATACCATAAACTTGATAATTGATCTGGCTGCAAATATTGAGTTGGAAAGAAAGTAATGTCAGGTGACAAGATAGTCGAAAGCCCGGCCACGGCGCAGATTGACCACTGAGACTGCGCAGCACGCCAGCATGACATCAGCAGGTAGGTTGGCTTAAGCCAGTGGCAGTTAGCCGTAAGAAGGCGAAAAGTGTAAGTGCCAGCCAACATGGAAGTGGACAAGTTGCACATCTGCCATTGCATGCTGTATGAGTTTCTTCCCGGTAGCACCCCCGCAAGTACCCCCGCAAATGCTGTAAGGAACATTACCAGTGTGTACCCCAATGCCATAGCACATCGTCAGTGCTGTCGTTGGTTCGAACGGTTTCGAGAGGGAAATGTTGACCTGTCAGACCGTCCCGAAGCTGGAAGACCTGCAACAATGGATATGGACATACTGAATACCTTAGTGGAGACCGATCCACGCGTGATCACGCGGGAATTGGCCGAACAGCTGGGGACTACCCACACGAGCATTATCACGCACCTGCGTCAAATTGTGAAGGTGCACAAGAGGGGAGTTTTGGGTATCCCATCAGCTTACAGTTGAGTATAAAGCAAATCGAATGAGTGCACACGTTTCCCTGCTTGCACGTGACCTAGTTGAACAGTTCTTGGACCGGATTGTGACAGGTGACAAGAAACGGGTTCTGCAAGACATTGTCAGCGCCCGGAAACAGATGTTGGACCCAAAACAGAAGCCCATGCCGACCCCCAAAGCCGGCTTACACCCACGTAAGGTCCTGCTGTATGTTTGCTGGGATATGCGGTGTGACTGGTTTTTTGAATTGCTGCCGGAAAAAAACACTATCACCGCCCACGTCGGAACGACGAAGACTGCTGAACCGCAAGGGCGTTGTCCTACTGCAGGATTGTGCGAGATCACTCACAGCATCGGTGACCTATGACAAGGTCAGGGATCTGGGCTGGGAGCTGCTGCCGCACCCTATGACGTATTACAGAGGTGAAGCACATGCCACGACGGAAGTCGCAGTGATAAACTCCGTCGGTGTAGTTTGGTCGGTTGAAACAATTGGGCCCGGAGCGAGGACCTGCGACTTCGATCCACTTCACCAACAAATTTGTGAATTTCACATTGGCGCCCGATTGTGGAAATTGGATCCACTGGCCGTCGGGTTCTTCGAAAAACGTGTGATGTTTGTTCCACACATCGTCTGGAATTCATGGAAAAAAATTCCTCTTCGCTTAAGAAAATAAATTAAGAGGGAGATGGTATACTACAAAGATGAAGCAAATGCCAAGATAAACTTCGTCGATGTAGGTAAAGTCATGCCAGTCGTGTCAGTGTAAGTAAAGTCACCTTGTCAGTTATAGGTAAAGTCAGTTTGATAAAATCGTGTCAGTGTAGGCAGTCAGTATGGTAAAGTCGTGTCAGTGTAGGTAAAGTCGTGTAGCTGTAGGTAAAGCATGACCTACAGCTATACCATGTCAGTGCAGGTAAAGTCGTGTCAGTGTAGGTAAAGTCACCCTGTCAGTATAGGTAAAGTCACCCTGTCAGTATAGGTAAAGTCAGTTTGATAAAGTCGTGTCAGTGTAGGTAGTCAGTATGGTAAAGTCGTGTCAGTGTAGGTAAAGTCGTGTAGCTGTAGGTAAAGCATGACCTACAGCTATACCATGTCAGTGCAGGTAAAGTCGTGTCAGTGTAGGTAAAGTCACCCTGTCAGTATAGGTAAAGTCACCCTGTCAGTATAAGTAAAGTCACATTGTCAGTATAGGTAAAGTCAGTTTGATAAAGTCGTGTCAGTGTAGGTAGTCAGTATGGTAAAGTCGTGTCAGTGTAGGTAAAGTCGTGTAGCTGTAGGTAAAGCATGACCTACAGCTATACCATGTCAGTGCAGGTAAAGTCGTGTCAGTGTAGGTAAAGTCACCCTGTCAGTATAGGTAAAGTCACCCTGTCAGTATAGGTAAAGTCAGTTTGATAAAGTCGTGTCAGTGTAGGTAGTCAGTATGGTAAAGTCGTGTCAGTGTAGGTAAAGTCGTGTAGCTGTAGGTAAAGCATGACCTACAGCTATACCATGTCAGTGCAGGTAAAGTCGTGTCAGTGTAGGTAAAGTCACCCTGTCAGTATAGGTAAAGTCACCCTGTCAGTATAGGTAAAGTCAGTTTGATAAAGTCGTGTCAGTGTAGGTAGTCAGTATGGTAAAGTCGTGTCAGTGTAGGTAAAGTCGTGTAGCTGTAGGTAAAGCATGACCTACAGCTATACCGTGTCAGTGCAGGTAAAGTCGCGTCAGTGTAGGTAAAGTCACCGTGTCAGTATAGGTAAAATCACCGTGTCAGTATAGGTAAAGTCACCGTGTCAGTATAGGTAAAGTCAGTGTACTGTGTTGGTGTATGTAAATCATTCGGCACAGACAAATTTGTGAATTTCACACCCATCCTAAAGTATGTTTCTGGACGCAACTTAATATGTAAAAAAATTGTGGTTTGATTCAAGTCGTCCTCGCTTATTATGACACTCGTTTATAGCGACATAAATTCGGCGTTACCTTTGATGTCGTTGTAACCGAGTTTGACTATATTTTCAAAAGATAAGCTGCGAAGTTAGCCACTTTCGACGCTTATGTTATTAATTGCAGAGGATGTGACTTGCAAAATTATTTTCCATATCTTGACCAAATTTTAAACGCAAAAATCGTTTTCTTCCTTACCAATTTAGAACCACGAGGTTCAAAAATATCTCTCAGTTTTGTTTCTGCATTAGAGTATGCTAACTGAATGCTATTTTTCACTATAATTTGATAAAGGGCATGATGGTTTAAGCAACCTTTGCGTAATTATTCCTAATAATTATACCTTTGCGTAATTATTCCTCTATAATTATTCCTAATATTAAGCGCATAGAAGTACTGTACTCCCATTGAGCTTAATACCAACATCTTCATACTCCTTTTTTTTTTTTCGTAAGAAATCTTTCATTTTTATTTAATTGCGCTTTAGACCTGCAAAGTCCACTATGAGCAAAAATTATTAGCAACATTTTTGTATATGCTTGATTCCTCTGCAACATACTTTCAAATGCATTAGATTCAAGTCGTCTTTCGTTTTTAGAGAGGCCGTCGATAATGGCTGGATCAGAAGGAGAAAAATAAACGTCCACAGTTAAAATCGCCGTTTTAATATGAAATATCACTTCACTGGTTATTTTTTTTTTGCTAATTAGCAGAATTGAAAGCCATTCTGGCAGACGTAGTGAGCGTCAAAACAGTTCCGCATTTTCGCGAAAAGCAGTAACTCGACATATGGAATTTCGAAATACATTTTTGGAGGTTTCTAATAATGTAAGGCCCACTGAGTTTTACAGATTACTTAGCTTAATTTAATTTCGGGCCAGTATAAATGTTAAGTGTGACTTAAAACTAATCTAAACTGGTGGATTAGATCAAGAACGCGTGTAACACATGGAAATGGAAAGTGGAGATAAGCTGGATACATGGAAGGACAGATGCAGGATGAGATGTTAGAGAGAATACCGATACCCAAATCACCGACCGGAAAAAAAAAGACTAAAACTAATTTTCTGAGATAGCCAACTAATATCACGAGGCCCCAGAGTTTTGCAGTGTCTTACATAGTTTTATTGAAATCTATGCATTTAATAAAATTATGTGTAACTTAACCTATGGAAACGAAAGATGAGATCAAGAAGGGTGTAAAGCAAGAAAATGCAATGTGAAGGTACGAAGGACAAAAGAGTGCGATGCAGGACAACAGCGTCGACAGACATGATTCCAACCAGCAGAACTCCAACAACGAAACACTGATAGCACAAAAAAGTCAACAGGGCAAAATACCAAAAAGTCGTTTGCATTTTATTGCTGAACTGTTTGCTGGTCCTCAAAGGTTTAAGTAATAAAAAACTATATATGTCTAATACGTAACTGACATCTGCGATGCGTATCTTGCGCCATTCAGTAGGGCAGTTTTTTTTTTCATAATTAACGTGCATGAAAGTCTTTGTTGGTGTCGCGTGAATTCGTTGTCTACGTCAATTCGTCGCCTACGTCAATTCTCCGCAAGTCAATTCGTCGCCGTCGTCAATTCTCCGCAAGTCAATTCGTCGCCTACGTCAATTCTCCGCAAGTCAATTCGTCGCCTACGTCAATTCGCCGCAAGTCAATTTATGGCGGAAAAAATTCATCGCTTACACCAATTCGTCGCATTTCTAAATTTTAGTTACTTAAAAACTGCATGCAGAAAACTTTTTTCTCTTTCCTTCCGCCTCTCTCTAATGCAGGAACAGTACTTAAGCTTTGAAATATTAATCTGCTGATTTTTTCTTTCTTATGGGCGAAAAAAACTGTGTAAGATTTCAGACTTCACTCTTTCTGTCCTTTCTTTCTCTTGTTAGTTTCTCTGTTTATGCGTCCTGTTCTTATGATCAGATTAAAGAAATTCTTTTGTGATTGACTGATTGAAAGCGATAGGCAAGCGGTTGATAAGATAATTGATGTCTCTTCTCCCGTTCGCCCGCCTATGTGTCCACCCGCAGAAACGATAATAACTTTTTGAAATGTTAATTAGAAAAAATAATTTTTTACCCAACAGGAGAAAACACGAGCATAAAATTTCAGAAATATCCATCCATTCCTCAGTTTGTCTGCCTGTTCGTCCGAAAAATACTATATCAACCCTTCAAAAATGTAGAATTGATAAACGTCTTTCTCTGCGTAATAAAGAAAAATGTGAGCGTAAGATTTCAGTAATCCTTCCGTCCGTTCATTTGTCGCTTTGTCTATCTGTCTGTCTGCCGAAATTCTCTCTCTGCGACTGACCTTGTTTCAAAAAATCATTTTGTAATTTATAGAGACAGGTACGAGCACGATGCTATCGATGACTCTCCTTCCTTTGCTCGGTCTGTCTGTATGTCCATAGAAACGATATCTCCGTTTCTAATAACCGAAATTCTTTCTCTGCGCAACAGAAGAAAACCTGAACCTGAGAATTCAGGAATATCTCATTCCTGTACATACAAGTAACAAAACAAATTTCTTCGTTCTGGGCGTCAGAAGCAGAAATCGTTTTCTGAAGACGGACGGACAGACAGACAAACTGAGGAATAGATGGTTGGAAGGAGATATTTCTGAAATACTGTGCTCATGTTTCATCCTTTAGGGCAAAGAATGAATTTTTCTAATCAGCATTTCGAAGCGGAAGTATCGTTTTTTTGCCGACAGTCAGATAGGCGGAGGAGCGGAAGAACAGACATCGATAATCTTGCCTACATCCATCAACCGCATGCCTATCTGTATCAATCAACCAATCACAAAAGAATTTCTTCTATCTGATCCTAAGAAGAGGAGACATCGCTTCTGCGGACAGACGGAAGGAAGGAAAGACACCAATGATCTTGTAAGCATGCCTGCATCTCTCAGTCATGGAACGAATTTCTTCACGGGAGCAGTAATATAATTTCTGTGGACGGATAAACAGAGAAGTCGACGTGGGATAGCACGGAAGGAGAGATGTCTGAATTCGCATACAGTACTTTCCGTCCATGAGAAAGAAAAAATCAGCAGATCAACATTTCGAAGCTTAAGTACCGTCCATGCAGCAGACAGAGAGAGAGAGAGAGAGATAGAGAGGCGGAAGAAAAGAACGAAAATCGTACGCTTTTCTGTATGCGATTTGTAAGTAATTAAAATTTGGGAACGCAACCAATGGATGCAGGCGACGAATTGACGTAAGGGATGAAATGACGCTGGCGATGAATTGACGCATAACCGTCTTTGTTCCACTGCAGATCAATACAAGTTATCTTCGAAAAGCCGCACAAACAGATATTCATTGCTTTAACGTTAGTTATGTACAAGAAGCATGAATAACCCATTATCACTGACAACAGCGCTAAGTATTGTCAGAGCAATGAAATGCATGACTTGGAATACCAAGCTTTCCAACAAACAAGCAAAATGCGGAAAATATATAGGTGGTTTGTCATGTCAATGCATTAGTTGTCGGACTTCCGGTTGTAAAAATTGTGTCTGTCAGAATCTTGACCCATACCAAGACGATGTTGCGTGAACAAAAGTAGTCACTATTTGAGGATCCGAAGACCAAAAGGGAGGTGAAGAGGCGATTTCGAGGTAGACGATGAATAAAAAAACAACACAGAAACCATTAAAATAGGAAGACTTGGAGGAACCGGGGAATCGTCTGTATTGGTGTTCTGGAAAATTTGTTTTTTTTTAATTTTGCTCTTACATTCAAGTCTTAAAACCCTGCTTTCCTCACTTACATGCAAATTTACCATTTGACTCCAACACAAAGAAGTTATTTATTTTATTTGTATTCTTTTACGTAGCGTGAAAAGCATAAACTTGAATCCCTTTTTTTTTCTTTTTAAGCAAACATTTTTCAGAGGAAGATATTCTGAAGAGCAGCGTATAAACGCCATACATCGGATAGGCTTCGAACAGACACTGAATTCTAAAGTAAGTAAAGATTAAAAATATTCTGAAATTTCCAAATGCATTTTCCCTAAGAACGTAATTTCTTTCTTTCATTACTTTGGTTGGAGTTCTCGAACGTCTGTGCGTCTATGAAACCGTCTTGTCAGTGTTCACGTGTTGAAATAAAACAGATCGTAATCGGAAATTCAACTGAGTGCACTGTTTGTTTGACGAAATTAAGTTTCATGCTTAAATCTCCTAGGCTCGTTCCACCATTGTGTGTTGCTTGTATTTAAGCAGGAATGCAATACAAGGTGAATCGCAAATCGCACTAATCATTCACTATGCTACAAAATCTGAATATATTGGGTTGTCGGAAAAGTCATGACGTATTTTGGCACCCGATGGCGGTTGGGCGGTTTTGGAATTACTAGAGACATGCGCAGCTCTGTTATCGCTATGACATTCGACACGTGCCAGTTCTAGCTGCTGTCTAAAAGGAACAGTGAGCGATTTGGTTGATTTGCGGAGATTTAACATCAAGTTGAAGATGGAAGATCAAACTGTGCATTTTCGCCATATTTTACTGTTTTACTTCCGTAAAGGGAAGAACGCGCGTCAAGCTTGTGAAAAGTTGCGTAAAGAGTACGGCGATAATGCTCTACAAGAACGTTAGTGCCAGCGGTGGTTCGCAAAATTCCGTGCTGGTGAGTTTGACCTCAACGATGCTCCTCGGTCCGGGAGTGCCAACCGAGGTTGATGACGACCAAATCAAGGCATTGATCGAGTCAAAACCACGTTACACGACACGAGAGATTGCAGGCACATTGCACATCCATCATTCAAGCGCTCACGACCACCTGAAGATGCTGGGATACGTAAGCAAGCTCGATGTGTGGGTTCCTCATGAACTCAAAGAAGCTCTACTGACGGCACGTGTGAACATCTGCGATATGCTCATTAAACGTGAAGAAAACGATCCTTTTTTGAAGCGACTGATAACTGGTGACGAAAAGTGGATTGTGTACAACAATGTGCTGCGTTAACGGTCTTAGTCCAGACTTGTTGCTTCGCCTAAAACGACATCCCAAGCAGACATTCATCAGCGAAAGGTTCTGGTCTCAGTGTGGTGGGATTTTAAAGGTGTGGTGCTTTTTGAGCTACTACCACGGAACCAAACAATCAATTCGAATGTGTACTGTCGGCAATTGGACAGTTTGAACGAATCCATCATCCAGAAACGTCCAGAGCTCGTTCATCGTAAAGGTGTTGTGTTCCATAACGACAACGCGAGACCACACACAAGTTTGATCGCCCGCCAAAAATTATTGGAGCTTAGGTGGGATGTGTTGCCATATTCAGCATACTCGCCTGACCTTGCGCCGTCAGACTTTCACTTGTTTCGCTCTCTTCAGCAGTCATTGCGTGGTATAACGTTCAATTCAGATGAGGCTGTAAATCAGCACCTTGTAGAGTTTTTCGCCACGAAAGACAGGTCCTTCCGTGAACGAGGTATTCTGCAGCTCACGGAAAGATGGCAAAAGGTTATCGAACAAAACGGGCATTATATCGTTGATTGATCTTTGTTCTTTCTATCAATAAATGACCGTTGCAAAACATGGCTAAAATACGTCATGACTTTTCCAACAACCCAATAGATGGTATTTCTCTCGTGCGAGGCCCCGAATTATCGTTTATTACGGACATGATATACAAGGTAAACAAACGTAATTGTGCTAGTACATACCTTGAGAGATGTCTAACGTATCGTATCACAACAAATGCTGGAAGTGGCCTCTACCTTCTCGAAGATACGTGGCAGCCCGGCGCTCCATGTTTGTGAATGTCTGAATTAGCTGAGTGTGGATGATGTCAATTGCAGCAGTGATGTTCGCTTTCAGTTTCTGGAGTGTGCGTGGTTTATTGTCATAAAGCCTTCTCTTCAACATGCTCTACAAGGGAAAGTCTGGGGGACTCTGATCTGGAGACCATGGTGGCCATAATCCTTTGGAGATTATACGTCTTCGAAGAAGCTGGTTACAATTTACTTAGACCTTTTGAACGTGTTACAGGTCTCCCTGTCTTGCTGGAAGTAGCGACGTCGTACCAGGACGAGTCATAAATTCGTAGCGTTTTGGGATAAAATGTTCAGTTGGCACCATATGTTGACCACATATGGCTATTCGGCAAACTACAGTCCATCAGAGTCTATGGTCTTTCACCAACGTTCAGCCAAAGATGCAATGCCGTTGCGATACCAGGCGGATGGCTTGGATAGAAACACCTCAGTGATGCTATCTTTCATAACCCCCGAGGAATGGAACTGTCTGCCGGCGAAGAAGTGAGCCATGGAATGAAACAGGTGAAAACCCGAAGAGGCAAGATCCGGGCTATAGACTGACTGTGGTAGGATTTCAACTCCAAATAAATCTTGAATTTTCTTGTGGACAGTCCGTGACCTATGACATGGGGCGTTGTCGAATTGCAAGAGGACCTTCTTTTGGTTCACCATTGTGGGGTAGCGCTGGCGTAGGACGTCGTAACGTCGTATACGTGTTACAGCTGGTCGGCACACAGGTTCCCATCGACTGCCCGACCATGTGACACAAGCGCACAGTGGACAGGACCCTCGAAATTCCACCATGAACACAACATTGTCTTCACTTCAAAACGCCTTCTTTCATCTGTACCGCGAAATGCTACGAACATATGACTCTCTGGTAACTTAAAATCTAACTGATAAATAAATGTGTCGATACTTTCGCAGTACAAGTCTGTGTTCACCGTCGTTTCAAAGAACATTGGTCCCATGACGCGCGTACGCTACATGGCGCACCACACTCCAATCCTTGAAGTAACGCAGCGGACGTTCATGAATCGAATGTGGATTCACTTAGGCCCACAAGCGCGTATTCTGCGAATTGATGTACCCAGACATGTGGAACCACGCTTCGTCTGAGAAAAATGCTATGTCCAGGATGTCATCATTTTCAGCTATGAAGGTATGAAACTGGTTCCAGTATGACACCCTTTTTGTGAAATTGAGCCCCTGCAGTTCCTGCACTACAGACACCCGATACGGGCGAATGCTCTCTTTTTTTTAGCTGCTCTGTGGCAAGTTGAAAATGACAAGCCAGTTGCTTGGGACAGTAACCGTAAGGGCTTGCTTGGTGAGTTAAGCAAACTATTGCGCATGTCCTGCACGGTTTCCTCTGCCATTGATGGACGGCCAACTCGTGGACATTCACCAACGTGCCTGTTGTCTCCAGTTCTTTCACCATCTTCTGTATCGCACTTTTTGACGGCGCTGAAACATTAAATCGCTGTCTGAACTTCGAGCGCGTAACCTTAAATGAAACCGTAGTCTGGTATGGTTTGACCAAGGACGCTTTCTCCTGAATCGTGTACATGTTTACCGCACCGAGACTAGCCGCGAACTGAGCTTATCAGGGTGTGGGGAAATCGGCGTCGGAAGTTGTCGACGGTTCCTATGGCTGCCGCAATGTGGCGCCATGCAGGCGAGACATGCCGGAGTCGTGTTGCATTTACCCCTTTAACGACCATAACGCCCAAAACGCCCAAAACGCCCGTGCATACAGACGACCATACCGCCCGAAATGCTTGTATAGAGTGAGTCAGATTGCCTTCCCTTACCTGTTCTTCAAATTTTCACAACCTATGAGGGATCAGCAGGAGTTCCCCTCAGCCACTATTGTTGCTATTAAACAAAGAAGTGAGCCAAGTGACAGTTTCGGGCATTATGCTATTCAGAGTGATACAAGATTTTTTGGGCTATGGTCGTTAAAGGATTAAACATGTCGCTATCCATGTCGGTACTCCCATTGTTGTAACCGCCCTGCTTGTACATTATGTCTGTAGTAAACGATAACTCGAGACCTCCTATGAGTGAAACACATATAGTTTAGCTACGACCCACCACCAAATTTAGCCCTTATAACGTAATCTCTTTTTGTGTTGAACTTTTGTCGTTCTTCTTAAGTTATTTTTAAAACATAACCATACGATGAAATAGTTCCTAAATTAAACCTTAACGGCCAGACAAAACATTTAAACAGACGTCAACTTATTGTAAATGATGCTTTGTTCCTCCAGCACAATAGCACTTCAGGATAGTATAGAAATATCATACCACATATCTAACACAATTCAACACCCCACACGAGCAACTGTTGTTTCGTAGTTTTTATCTATCATTCGTATCTCATACAGTTACACGTCACGCTCACTCTGACCTCAAATGTGTTGCCAACAGTATTCGTTTGAGGGAAAAGATGTCACGTTAAGTGTTCTTCCTTTCTTTTATTGGAGGTTTAACGACCACTGTGAGCAACTCAATGGGCTATGGGCAGTCGCCTGTCCCAAATTTACGGTCACTGGTTCCAGGGAAGCGAGAGAGCCAGTGCCGTAAGAGAAACACAACACCCATGCCTCACCGAGATTCGAACCCGGACCCCTTTCGGACGAATGATCAGAGACCATCGCTTAGACCACTGCGCCACTGGGGCGGCGTCACGTTAAGTGTGAAGTATAACTGAGAACAAACTCAAAATTTACATAGGGAAAGAAACTAAAATGGAAAGTTAATTTAGAATATACGTCACACCTTTAAGCGACCGATGTACCTGAACCAAATGGTGCCCAAAATTTTCTGCCCTCTCCGAACAGAAATGTTCAAACAACTTTAATCTCAGCAATGTCGACCATAATCTGTTACGGTGATAGCTCGTTTCTAGTCCCCTATTCTCTACTCCTTGACCCAGAGCCTGATGGGGGAGGACTAGAGTTTCATGATGTCCCCCTGATACGGACGTCATGCAACAGGGTAGCAACACGTGACTCAAATGTTTCTCTATTTAGTTCGTTGCCCATGTAATCGCCCTTTTAGCAGACAATCAGTCGTCCCCTTAAATGAATACTTTGAAGAAGAAAGGTAAGGGGAAAGCAGCGCCAGTTTGCAGGTTCACTCGCTTCAGCTGCATTCGGTCCACTTCTTAGACAGCGTATATATTTGTTCGAGCAGATTTCAGCCCACTTTGCTAACCCCGGATTAATTCAATCCAGCCGGTTAAAGAATTAAAACGCTTTTTCACTCTTTGTTCGAACGATGCTTGCACACGTCGAAGAGATATTTCCGAAATATAACTGAATTCCGAAGTGATATCTTCTTTCAATTTTCCAGTGCTTTTAGGGGCTTATGGGGAGGGGAGGGTTCAATTGATTTCGAATGAGCCCAAAGGAAGAAATCAATACTTATGAGGTTTCGTTTTATGGGGTTCCTTTCAACGTGGCCGCGGCGTTCACTGTATTTGTTGAAAAGTTTGTGTTTTAATGTTCACGTAGAATTAATGCTTAACGTGGTCGTCTCCGTTTTGTTCAGAAAGGGAGTCTTATGTCGTCGCAAAGGACAGCTTCTAGAAACTCCATTAAGTTCGTAACATATGTAGGAACCTTACCCCTGTGACACTCCTTTCAAAGGAACGAGGGTGAATGAATTTATCACCCCATATACCAACTAAAAATAGATTCGTGGATAGTTTTGTGTATGAGTAGTCCCCATTCAGTTCGAATTATTACGTAACAAATAAATCAAATTGCACAAGTTAACATAAACTCTGAAGTGACATGTGGCTTCATCACTGAAGATCGTCACGTTCATTTCTCCGTTGAGAAATCCACTCAAAAAATCTTGTCATCGATCAGTGCCATCACCGTAAAAATCAAATCCTGTATTTTTAAAGTTGTATTACGCGGGAAAGTGGATTCCCTATTTCTTTTTCTGGAATAAGAATTATTAAAGTTTGCAAATTTTGAAATACTCTGGAGTGAAAAATTAAAGGATAATTGCTAAAAATAGCCATTACTCTCCACATAAAGGCATGAAATGTGCACAAAATCTTTGTTTTGTCCTAACGCATAAAATGCAAAATGATTCGGTTCACTAGTTTGAATGTAACACACTTTGTGACATAAAAGAACAAAAAGAGCAAAATTAAGAAATGTGACGTAACTAGAGAAAAACAAATTTAGGAACTCAAGGGAAAAATATAGGAAGGGGTGCTATCACTCCTGACAGAAACACAACATTCGCAATGATTTTTCATGCTGTTTATCAGATTAACGGTGAGATTTTGCGGAAGTTTCACTGCTTCTCAAGGGCACTTACTATTGCTGGAAAGGGACTGGAGTTCCAAAGTCTTGCATCCTAAAGCGTCACACACATGTTCAATCGGATTTAAATCCGGAGAGTAGGCAAACCACTCTATTCTTCAGATATCCTCACTTTCCAGGTAGTCAGAGACGATTTTCACTCGATGGAGTTGTGGATTATCGTCCATTAAGAGGCATTCTTCATCGACAGCTGCTCTACAGTGTTTCATATATTGGTCTAGGATCTCGTCTCTGTATTTCTGAGCAATTAGTGAACCTCCCTGAACGACATGAAAGTCTGTGCGGCCATTTAACATTATGCTTCCTCAAAGCATCAGTGTCTTTTTAGGATGTTATTGGATATATTTTTTGTCTCCGGCTCTCTCCAGATAATGATACGTCTAGTATCGCTCTCGAAGCAAAATCGAGATTCATCGGTGAAGATAACACGGTCCCAGTCAGCGGGACTCCATTTGCGATGATCTCTATACTTCAAACGTGCGTACCTGGAGGTTGAAGTGAAAGGAACATAAAACATCGGTCTGCTTGGGCAGAGGCCCATCTTCTGCGGGCCTAGTACGCACAGTGAACCTGGTAGCATGCCCTGTAGATGCAGCAAGTTCTCGGCCAATCTATTGTGCTGTCATCCTACTGTTTCTCTCCGCTGTTAAAGCTAGGAATCGGTACCTTGACGTAGTTGTTGCCGGCGGACGGCCTTGTCCTGGACGATGGGATATACTCCGCCGTGTCATTCTGAACTCTTTCCACGGTCTGGAAAGAACGTTTTGGTGTATATGTAACGCATGGTATACCTCCTACTGACTCTATCCGGCTTCCATTCTTAAAATCGCCCTCCAGTTTTCACAATCATTCAAATGCTTTCTTTTTGACACATTAGAACATCGGACTTTATCCGCAGTAACGTCTAACCATAGTTATAAGTGCTTTAACTCCACCTTTCGGATGCACTCTCGGATAACGCGTCCGCAATTTAAATATTCTTATCTGCGGAGGCAACATTTGAACCCTGCGTTCGATAAACCATCTCAAAACTAGCATCTTCGCCAATTTGGATTCCACTTCATCAAGCAAAACGCGAGTTTTGGCTTTTTTTACCGATAATCATTTAATGTTTTACTCTAGTGTAAACCGATGCGTCATTACATTATGACCACCTACCTGATAAGCTATAAGACCCCCTTTATCCCACAGAACAGCGGCCATTCAGCGATACATTGATTCAATGAAGTGACGATAGATATCCTGGAGTATCTGGCACCATAATATCAACGGTAGGTCTTCCAGTTCTCGTACATTTCGGGGTGGTGGTGATTTAGCGCGAACCTATTTTTCCAAGTTGAACCGCAAATGTTCGATTGGGTTTATGTCAGGTGAATTTGGAGACCAAGGCATTAACAAAAAGTCACCAGCACGTTACTCGAACCACTCCTTGACGATTCTGGTAGTGTTGCGTGGCGCATTATCCTGTTGCTAATGGCCATCACCAGCAGGGAACACAGTTGCCATGAATGGGTGAACTTGATCCGCAACGATGTTCAGATACCTGACAGCTGTCAGGGATTGTGCTATTGGGATAATGGGGCCTAAAGTGTCCCAAGAAAACATCGCCCACAGGTTAACACCACCGCCGACGGTCTGTTTCCTACCAACAGTGCATCCAGGATCCATAGCCTCAGTTGATAATCGGCGTATCTACGCTCAGCTGTCTACGTGATGCACCAGGAATCTTGATTCGTCAGACCAGGCCACTTTCTTTCAATCATCCACGGTCCAATCTCGATGATCTTGGCCCCATTTCATGCATTGTTGGCGATCACGTGCAATGAGCATGGGGACCCGGCTGGGTCTTCGGCTATGCAGGCCCATGCGCAGAAGACTGCGATGAACTGCGTACTGTTCATCACTGTTGTAGCTACGGGTGTTCTGTCGCATTGTGGCCCTGCGGTCGCTGCGAACAGTGCGCGACAGTCTCCGCTCCCCTCTGTCATCAGTGAGCTGCGGACGACAGTTCGTCGTTTGGCCATCTGTGCACTACCTTTGATACGAAGTCACTACAGCGGCCACATACTGCGCCGTTTCCAGCACAATTCGTTATTCATCAAACTCCAATAAATCGACAGGTTTTCCCATTCTGACTCCGAACAATCTACTAACCGAAAGCCGATCCTCGGGTTGTATATATACTGCTCTGTGAACTTCACCTTCGTTGTTGTTCGGTTTCCAGGCGAGTTCATTTCTCCAGGCTCGGGGTGGTTATAATGGAATAGCTCATCGGTGTATAATCTTCTCATAAATGTTAAGGATGTTTATAATACGCACCAAGGCTGTATCCAATGTTTCTGTATCGCTTAGGTTTTCTGCTCTCCTACGTTTAGGACTTTTAGACAGTTTTTTCGAAGCAATTTGACTAATATTCGGACAACTGATTAATCAATTGGAGAAGGACTGCTTCATTATGTGAAAATCATCTGCAACTATGAGGCGTGTAAAACCAGGTGAACTATGCTAAGTTTAATAAAATATATGTGTATTTACATCATATTATCATCATTAACAATTCCAATCCTCTGCTGAATAGTCTCTTCAAGTCGTTTCCACAACTTTCTGTCTTGGGCAATTATCTTCCTGTCACTCAGGCATGCTTTATAATTTAATACACCTATCTCTCACTTCGTCTTCTCAGGTCTTTTCCTGTCTCCTGGTATTCAGTCTTGTATTTCAGTTGTCCAACGGTGGTCAGTTCTAGCAATGCATCAAGCCCATTGCCACTTGATGGTTTTACTTGGATCTCGATGTGATCAACTATTGCCATTTACCTGATTCATGAGCTGCTGCTCCTAGTCGTCCTAGTTATACAAGCATGCAACTCTCCGTGCCTTTTATCAGTTTTTTCAGCTTCTATGCGTCTTTTTTAGTTAAGGTCCACACTTCTGATCCAGAAGAAAGAACTGGAAAGATGCATTAATTAAACACTTTTCTTTTAAGAAGTAATGGCAAATTCCTCTTGAAAACTGCACTATTTCTTCCAAATGTCCTCCAGCCAAGGTTTACAACTTTTATACAGCTTATTAATTTTTTCTTGCTTGATATGCGTTGTCCAAGGAAGATGCCTTCCAGCATCAGTTACTTCTAAATTTGCTCCATCAAACTGTCCGGAGATTGAGCGCAAAGTTATCATCTGTGAATTCGCTCGAGTGGGAGTGTAGGGCACGCTGAGTGTGGGATAGAATTTTCTCCAATTCCTGTGGCATATTTTTACTGCTATTGGTCGATCGTCCAAGCATCTTCAGTGAAAACAGGATGAATCACGAGAAAGCCAGGTTGCCATTTCTCTACGATAGGGTATATGCTGGTCATCGATAAATCTTGCATATATATATATTGGACTTCAAAGCAGTCATTGTGCTAAGGTGTGTCTTAATGGTGCTGGTCTGTAAACACTGCTGACATGCTATGAACAATGTAGGACATATAACTGATGGTCGGAGCATGCAATAGGGTCATTTGGATGCCGCAGCCTGGGCTCAGATGGGTAGACGTAGCCGCAGCTCTTCATATCCTAAAGTGTGATAAATATACAGTATTTCATCCGCGCAATCGGGAACAAGGCAATGTCGAAAAACAACATAGAAGTGGTCTTCCGAGAATAACTGCTGCCCATCAAAGTGGGTATCTACAACTGTGACGTACCTGCCAGCAGGACGCACACGACATAAAGGCAGATAGGAATCAGAATAAACGTCTGCGTAGCTCAGTTGGTAGAGCGACTTGTTCCGGAATAAGCGGCCTCGGGTTCGAATCCCGGCGTAGACCAGAAATGACGGAGAAATTTACTTCGTTATAATGGCGCCCGAACTATCCGGATGACCCGGCCGTTCAAAATCTCGCATTGGTGTCATGTTATTTCCACACCGCGAGACAGGAAAAATCAGAGAATTCCTTCTCCAGCGCTTCGAAAAATAAAAATGTGTGATGTTGCATTCCACACAGCAGATTGACTGGGAGTTCTCAAGTGCACGTTCTACAGTGGATGGCTGCCTGCAACGATTCATGGTCACGGCTGACCCGTGGGCCATGCCCCGGCCCTCTTTCGGGGGGGGGAGATGTGACGTACCTGCCAGCAGGACGCACACGACATAAAGGCAGATAGGAATCAGAATAAACGTCTGCGTAGCTCAGTTGGTAGAGCGACTTGTTCCGGAATAAGCGGCCTCGGGTTCGAATCCCGGCGTAGACCAGAAATGACGGAGAAATTTACTTCGTTATACAACAGACGCTCGCAGAAACTCACATTGTCCAACCACCATATCCGAAATGGTCTACGATGAGAAACCATCAATAAAAGTGCTAAAGCGGTCTGCAATCCAAAGATCTCAGTGGGCGCAATAAGACCTTCTTCGGCGATGACAGTGACGAGGCGTCCTGCTCAGCGATGAGTCCAGTTTCGTCCTATATTACGATTGTCAGCGACGTTATGCCTTCAGAGACTCAGGAGTGCGGAGTAGTCAGCAGTTATGCTCTTCCATTCAACCGAGGCTGAGTTATGGATTCGGGGAGAGATTTGTTTTGATGTGAGCACAGACCTTCATGCCGCCCCGGTGGCGCAGTGGTCTAAGCGATGGCTTCTGATAATTCGTCCGAAAGAGGTCCGGGTTCGAATCCCGGTGAGGCATGGATGTTGTGTTTGTCTTACGGCACTGGCTCTCTCCCTTCCCTGGAACCAGTGACCCTAAATTAGAGACGGACGACTGCTTATAGCCCATTGAGTTGTTCACGGTGGTCGTTAAACCTCCAATCAAAGAAAGAAACAAAAGAAAAGAAACAGACCTTCATATTTGTGAGGACACATGAACGGCAGCATGTGCGGAGGCGATATCACGGTGCAATACAATAGGCCATAATTTTCTCTTTATGTGTGATAATCGCACGATGTCTTCGAGCTTACGTCGTGGCTCGCGAAGTCGGCGATCTCGGTATTGCGCGGTTTTCCCAACCTCGAATGTTTCCCGACCTAAATGCCATTGAGTACACCTGGGATGCAGTGCACTGCAGCTTCGACCAATATCACTAAGCCACAACTACATTGTTAGAGTTTGGGAGCTCCACTACCCAAAAGCCCGCTGAATCAATACTACATTTTTTGAGTTTGGGAGCTGCACTACCGTAATTCCCTCTGAATCTCATCTGTATGTTGCTACCGAGGCGAGAAGTTGTGAACAGCGGACTGACTGATCAAGGCAAGCCACGTGTGCTTCTCATTCCTTCGAAGTCAATAAGTGTTATTTCGTCCGAACGTTGAAAGTACCATACAGCACCATTTGTCTGACCTTGTTATGTCTGTTTTGTTTTCTGCACCTTATGTTGTCTGTAATTAAACGCATAGGTTGCTTTCACATGCTGTTGGTTTCCTTTTTTCCGTGATATGGCTAATATCTTCTGTATAGGTATTTAACGACCACCATGAGAAATTTTAAGGCTATATTCTTTATTTAGGGCCACTGGTTTCAGGGAAGGAAGAGAACCAAATCCAATGGGAGTACCGACATGGATAGGGACCTATATCTCATTGGGACACCAACCCGTTCTCAGCCTGGATGATTAATAAAAAAAACGTTACCTGTGACCACTTAGTCACCTGACGGGTTATGTTTTTTTTCTTTTTGGCGAAATTTATATGTGTACTCTTTCTAATCTCATTGTTTTCCAGTGAAAATCAATACACACAGATGCACACAAGTGTGTTAATATATACATACATTCCATTAAATAACAATAAATTATGATTTCGAAATTGGATTTTACATCCCTAATTGTAAATTATGATTAATCTTGTACAAGGAACAGTCAAAAATTCTTTGGAGGTGGATCCACATAAAAACTATGCCCTAATGTTTCCAATGTTAAAATCTTCTGCATACAAATTTTCAAGTTTTAGGATATTATCTGATTTTCCATCCTTGTCATATTTACACCAAAAATCGGATTGTCATCTTCAAAATTTGTATTATATGGTGTAATCCCGCATTTCTATCACTTCTGAATACATTTTCTTCACAACTAATGCATTCCCAACGATGAAAATTTCACATTGATAAAGATAACTTTTATATTACAGCCTAGTATACTTAATATTTGCTAAAACCTACCCATGATTATATTAAAAATTAATAACCTTTCCTTTGGTAACGTTGAGATCTGCTAACAGATGGCGCCACATGTATATGTTACATGCTGAACGTAATCAAGTCAAAATTTTTTCTTCAATAATTTTATTAATTTTCGGAAAGAAATCAAAACACTTGTGTCTATCCATGCGACAGTTTGAAATGTTTAGAATGATTTGCGCCACTTAGATTTAATGTTTTGACAATAATTTAGCTGAAAATATTAACAGAATTGTATGTACTGCTAATTTTTAACTATGAAACAAACAAGAAAGCTCTCTCTGCAACCTTTTCAGCTAAATTATTGTCAGAAAATTTAACCTAAATGGCCCAAAGAGTTTTAAACATTCCAGAGTGTCACATGGATAAACTCAAGTGCTGATTATATTCCGAAAATTAATAGAATTATTGAGAAAAATTCGACGTGATTGTATTTAGCAGGTCTCCTGTAGATGTAACGCCTTCTATTAGCACATCTCAATTAAAGGAAAAGTTATTGAATTTTAATGCAATTATGGGTAAGTATTGGCAAATATGAAGTATATTAGGCTATAATATAAAGTTAATTTTTATGAATGTGCAAATTTCAATCCTTTGGAATGCATTAATTGAGAAGAAAATGTCGACAGAAGTTTGTATCCTTGCAACACATAAGGCAGAGCTTTAAGATGGATTCACTTTAAGTGAAGAAATGAATTCCATTTTAGGAGAACGCAGTAAAATGCGCTTCTACCTTGTCTATGCTACCTCATGCTAAACACAGAATGTATTTATTTCATCATTCATAAGTACATGGGCAAATTATAACGAAGTGAATTTCTCCGTCATTTTTGGTCTACGCCGGGATTCGAACCCGAGGCCGCTTATTCCGGAACAAGTTGCTCTACCAATTAAGCTACGCGGACATTGATTCTAATTGCTATCTGCCTTTATGTCGTGTGCGTCCTTCTGGCAGGTACGTCACATCTCCTGGTACGTTACATCATCTCCCCCTTATTTTTCTTTTTTCTTTCGAAGTGCTGCTCATATTTTTCCTATCTCGCGGTGTGGAAATAACATCACACCAATGCGAGATTTTGAACGGTCGGGTCGTTCGGGTGCCATTATAACGAATTGAATTTCTCCGTCATTTTATCCGCGCCGGGGTTCGAACCCGGGTCCACTCATTCCGGAATAAGTTGCTCTACCAATTAAGCTACGCGGACGTTTTATTCTGATTCCTATCTGCCTTTATGTCGTGTGCGTCCTTCTGGCAGGTACGTCACATCTCCTGGTACGTTACATCATCTCCCCCTTATTTTTTTTTTTTTTTTTGTTTTGTTTTGTTTCTCGAAGTGCTGGAGAAAGGATTCTCATATTTTTCCTATCTCGCGGTGTGGAAATAACATCACACCAATGCGAGATTTTGAACGGCCGGGTCATCCGGATAGTTCGGGCGCCATTATAACGAAGTGAATTTCTCCGTCATTTTTGGTCTACGCCGGGATTCGAACCCGAGGCCGCTTATTCCGGAACAAGTTGCTCTACCAATTAAGCTACGCGGACATTGATTCTAATTGCTATCTGCCTTTATGTCGTGTGCGTCCTTCTGGCAGGTACGTCACATCTCCTGGTACGTTACAAAATGTAGCAATTTTAGCATTGCTAACTCGAAAAAAGTTGATTCAAAGTGATGTACTTTGTTATAAAGAATTGCTGTTAAATAATAACCACCAGAGGGTAAAAAATGCAAGCCTTACCATGAAAGTAAAAAAAATTCTTATCATATTCCACGATATTCTATCTTATGTTATTAAAAATTCTGCATGAATTTGAACTTGACCCTTAAGTAGTTGTATTGACATGATGGTTTCATAGGTATATTGAAAAGTACTCCCGAAGTAGTGAATAGAAAGAAACTATACATGTTCTGAAGGAAAACAAGAATTTGTTAAATTTGCTTTCAGTTCGAAGTCCTTCAGAGGTATGTATGGCATTTATTTTGCACTTGATCATTAGAATTTGCAAGCATTTTTACACCCAAAAGCGATTAAATATTGAAACTAGTATAAATTGTACACTGACGGAAAAAAAATTCCCAACACCACGAAAAAATAGTTGTAGAGGAATGAAATGGCGGCAACACATTTCTATAGGTAACATAATTAATCGATTAAGGTTTCAAGATCACAGCTTAATGTAAGCGCGCGAAGAGCCATTTTAAACGTGAAATGCTGGTACATTAATAACCGGTGTAACCGCCAGAATGTTGAATGCAAGCACGCAAACGTTCATGCATTGTGTCGTACAGGTGCTGGATGTCAGTTTGTGGGATGGAGTTCCATGCCTGTTGCACTTGGTCGGTCAATACAGGGACGGTTAATGCTGGTTCGGGGTGACGCTGGAGTTGTCGTCCAATGATGTCCCATACGTGCTCGATTGGTGAAAGATATGGTGATCTAGCAGGCCACGGCAACATGTCGACACTCTGTAGAGCATGTTGGGTTACAACAGCGGTATGCGGGCGAGCGTTATCCTGTTGGAAAAACACCCCCTGGAATGCTGTTAATGAATGGCAGCACAACAGGTTGAATCACCAGGCCGACGTACAAATGTGCCGTCAGAGTGCGTGGGATAACCACGAGAGTGCTCCTGCTGTAATAGGAAATTGCTCCCCAGACCATAACTCTAGGTGTAGGTCCAGTGTGTCTCAACCACAGACAGGTTGGTTGCAGGCGCTCACCTGGCCTCCTTCTAACCAACACACGGCCATCACTGGCACCCAGGCAGAACCGGCTTTCATCAGAAAACACAACAGATCTCGACTCCGTCCTCCAATGAGCTCTAGCTTGACACCACTGACGTCGCAAACGGCAGTGGTTTGGAGTAAGTGGAATGCACGCTACAGGGCGTCTGGCTCGGAGCTGTCCTTCAAGTAACCGATTTGTAACAGTTCGTTGTGTCAATGTGGTGGCAACTGCAGCTCGAATTGCTGGCGCAGATGCGGTACGATGCGCCACGGCCATACGCCGTACACGGCGGTCTTCCCTCTCAGTAGTGCCACGTGGCCGGCCGGAACCCGGTCTTCTTGAGGCAGTACCTTCTCTTGACCACCGCTGCCAACAATCATGCACAGTGGCTACATTTCTGCCAAGTCATTCTGCAATATTGCGGAACGAAAATCCACCTTCTCGTAGCCCTATTACACGACCTCGTTCAAACTCCGTGAGCTGTTGATAATGGCTTCTTCGTCTTCTTAAAGGCATTCTTGACTAACATCAACACACTACGTCGAATCTCAACGATAACTAACGCTCACGAACGTTACAGCGCGTATTTACAGCAAACCTGCTTTGCATGTTCCGAGGGGCGCTACTAGCGCCACACGTATGCGCCGAACGCGAATTTGCGTAGACGTCATCTTACAGATGTATTCTCACCGCCTACCAACTGTCGTTTATCTAACACAACCCTTTCTTGGTGTTGGGGTTTTTTTCCCGTCAGTGTATACATCTGTTTCCGGTATGATGACGGACCATCAGATTCATAGACTGTGTAACGTGACTCGTCTGTCCAAAGGACAATTATTTTCCATTGGCCTAATGTTTCTTACAGCACATTAAACAGCATATTGCATTGATTGAAATGATTAACGGCTTCTGGGTGGCTATTCGATCATAGTAACCCATGTCGTGCAGCTTCCTGTACACTGTACTGCTCTCCCATCAGTCCCAATAGTCTCGCAGAGGGTTTGCATGATTTGATAAAATGTTGATTTACGTTCTTAGTGGACAGCCTCTTACACATCCAGGAATGACCATAAGACTGGTACACTGTGTACTGTGACTCGTCAGTCTAAAGCACAGTGACTTATTAGTAAGGCAACCCACTTTGTGCAAATAAAGTCTAGAAATTATGCGTTTTAAATCCTAAAATTATGCAAATTGTGCATTTTGCGTTTAAATACATGTAAATGTAGTAGAAAACCACTGCTGCACTTGGTAGACTCTTTTTTTATTATGTTTTTTATTTATGTGAAAAAAAGGTAAAATTTGAATAATAAATTTTGGAAATGCCTTTAATTAATGCATAGGATTTAATGTCTACATGTGTTTAAACAAACTGTCTGTTTTAAAAATCAAATATTACAGGATTAGCTCACCATTTATTCAGAATCTGAATCCCGAGTAGTAACATGTTCAAGTTCTGATTACAACTCTTCAGCTGCTCCATTAAATGTCCCTCGAAGATGGGCCTCCAGGTTTGCTTAGGAAAATCCGTATCTATCCACAGATAGTGTTTTTTGTGGTAGGAGAAGCTTCTTTAAACGTCAGCAGTGCTTGCTACGACGGAATGCGCATTCAGTGCTGCGTCACTTAACAGGGGACAGTCCCGGCTCATCTTTCTCCAGAAGATCTACCTCTTTCGTCGACTTGTCTTCCTCCAGTGTTGCAGCATTGAGTGAGAACTCTCGTGCTGGTATATCTTCTAACGTAAATCGTTGCAGTTCCGGCTGCAGAGGCGGTCCCGTATCTTCTGGACAACATTTGCGAGGATCACAAAAATTGCACTTCTTTTCAGAATTGAGCCATAGGGTGCCTGCCGTCTAGGTAGGCTACAGCTTGGAGCACAGGAGGCCACTTTGCAGCAAGAGGTCCTGGATCAAGGCTAGCAGCAACTAAATCTCCGAGCAATGGGTACTAGGAGTTTCCAGCTTCTTCATTACAACGTCCAAATCGACGGCAACCAATGCAACTCTCTGCATTTGCTCAAACAAGGTGGGGTTGCTTCACAGCTCCTTCAGTTCCTATACGGCCAGGCTGTCGTCGTCAAGAGCTTTTGTACTTCTACCTCAACGTTCTGGGAATGTTACTTGGCGGCTCGAAGCCAGGTCCCATAACGGGTAATTACTGAAGAGGGCGGAAGTATTAGGTTTTTCCCGGCAGCGCGTAGGCATTCTTGTAGGGCTTGCCGTCTAGCTGGAACCTTAGGCAAAGCAGACTTGACGCATACGACGTAATGATCAAGTATTTTGTGCGAAAATCGCATTTCCTCTCACGCTAGGTGCAGAACGTGGGCCGGACACGTGCTGTGCATAAGTCGGCTGCAAACGCCTTTCAACCGATTTGCAGCTGCACATATGTAGGGGGCATTGTCCGTGGAATACACCACTAGATTTATTCCATTGACACCTGCGGTCTTCAAAGCAGTGAGGGTGATGTCTACGACAGTATCTGCATTGCACTTGTGTACGATTTTTGAAACTACCACTCTTGGACTTGCGTGGCTCCCCAGTGGAGACACGTTTACTATTTTACACGTAAGAAAATCATGCGTTTCGTCAACTATTGCAAAAACATCGCGATTTTTCCAAAGGCGCCTTGTTTCTTAGAGGTCAGAGTTGCTTACTTGAGGGAGGATCCGTCTGAATGTGGTCTCAAAAGGGAGATTCTGGCCATTAGTGATATTTTTCTTCATCCACTGACGAAAAGTGTTGTTTCGAAACACGTGCAACGGAATCTGGGCGCCAACGAAAACCGACACCATTTCCTCCCACTGTTGTTTACTGCTATTTTGGCGGTCAACGGTTTCATCCAAAATCTCTTGATGGGTGTGTCCTTCTTTGCACCGCAAATGTTTCCCACTTGCGACGTAGGCAGACACGATAGATTTACTTGTGAAATTGACAACTTCTAAACAGCACTTGCACCACAGATTATTCGATTTCAGTTTAAGTGCAGTTCTTGGAAAATGTAGAAGACGAGATCTCACTGTAACTTTGTCTTTTCCCATTTTTGGCGGCTTCGTAAAATTTTTTAACTAAAATTTCACACCCCGCCGGAAAATAAAATGTGCTTATGCGCTGCCTTCAGATGGCTGATTGGCGCGGCTGTGATAGAGAAATATTTCAGAGAAGTTTAGACTTTGGCACCTGAACTGCGTCATCTCAGCAGATTCCCAGCTCATACTTCTACAACCTATCCAATGAAACCTAAAACGCCACTCAGCTATCCCCCCCCCTTCCTCCCCGCTACCGCCAGAGACAAATCCACCTCGCACCGTTGCGTCGCCGGTCGCGTTGTCATCATCGCACACCTCAATTTTATCAAATAAATAAAAAATTGAACTCCAGATATTGCTTGGAAAAATGTAGCTTATGAATTTTGGGCGGATGCATGTAATGCAAATTGATGGCAAATTATGCATTTAGTTCATTTCATGCAAAACGGGTACCCAGGTTTAAGCACTTTCTCAGCATAGTTTGTATAAGCATCTTATTTAATATAGCAACCCATGGTCTCCGGGGTCGAAATGCATTTTATGCAGTTGGGTTGCCCTACTCATTAGTCTACATTCTAAGATTGGCATTCATTACATCATGAATTTAGTAGTATGGTAATGCAAGAGTAGAGTCGTAGTATTATTCTCTGTAAAAAGTTTGAACCAGGTCTGACAGTTCTGAAGAACAATGTCTATGATATGAGTGAGTCTCATACCTTTGATTGTTCACTGACTTGCTTCCATGCTTTAAACCTTTAATTGGTTGGAACGAATTAACTCGTGGTTAGAAAAATGGGCTCAGATCAGCTCAAACTAACTAATTAGGGTTAGCAAAATGAGCTGAAATCAGCTCGAGCAAATGTATTCGCTGTCCGAGAAATAGGCCGAACGCTGCTGGAAAGAGCTCGCCTACGCATCAAAGAGCATTACATTTCCCTTAGCTGTGGTATTCAAAATTTTCTTTAGGGACATGAACCTCTCTGAGTGACCTGTTAAAAGAGTTATAACAAAGTCGACGAATCTAAGTAAGGAAAGAGAACATGTTTGAGTCACTTGTTTCTGCCTATTGGCATAGTGTCGCAGTGAAAGGGATTAGACCTTCCCCATCACGTCTTAAGACATGGAGCTGGGAACAGAGGATAGAAGAGACCGGAATAGCTCTTATCACCAGTGACTGGTTCATGGTTGGTACTGCTGAGATAAGAGGGGGAAAAGAAGTTCCGCCTTGGCTTTCGTAAAACCCGGCCGCTATGTGAAAATTTTGGGCACCATTTAGTTCAGGTACGCTAGCCACTTAAAGGGTTAATACAATCATCGTTAAAAAAAATAGTTGCACCCAGAACGAAGCAACTGACAGTAATGAAACTTGCTGGATAGGTTTCATATCGTGAGACATGCAAATGATTCAAGTAGCACGCTCTGCTGCGTATGTGACGCAAGCAAGGAGGCTTCGTAACGCTGTGCCTGACCGGATATATAAGGTTTCCCCGTTGCGCTTGCTTGCCATTCTGACCCGTGCTGTTGTGTTGGTTACATCCTTTGCAAGCGAAGTATGCCTCGGAGAAAAGTTTGGAAGCAAATCGAGCAGTTGAAGGTGTTCGAGAGGGGCCGCATCGTCGGGCACCGGGAAGCGGGATGGTCTTATCGCCGTATTGCGCGCCATACCGGTCGTGAGGATATCACCATAGGACGCCGCTGTTGGAGGCAGTGAATAGAACAAGGCCTGCAGAAGCGACAGGAAGGTTCTGTGAGACCTAGACGAACCACGGAGAGAGTGGGCCGACAGGTCGTCCGACATGGGCGAAGTGACCCGACAGCCATTACAGTGGTATCCTCCGTGCATCGTTCTATTAGTACCAGCACCTTTGGTAGAGGGCTGCACCACGTAGGACTACGCGCATACATACCGTTACGACGACTGCCCTTAATACCATTGCATCGTCGCCTAAGACTGCAATGGTGTCGTGCCAGACTGTCATGGACCCACTCAGAATGGCAGCGAGTGATCTTCATTGATGTGTCCCGCTTTTGTCTTGGAGGAGCCGACCAACGAATCCCTGTGTGCAGCGCCAAGACGAATGGTTTGTTATCGTGCGTCGCATGTCCAGAAGGCCTGGTGTCAAGGCGTGGGGTGCAATTCCTCACGACGCCAGATCCCTTTTGGTGTTCATTACAGGCACTTTGACAGAACAACGTTACGTTAATGAGGTCCTGCAACTAGTGACCCTACCTTTTCTGAATGCTCACTCCGGTGCAATTTTCCAACAGAACAGCGCACGTCCGCATACTGCTGCTGTCTCGAGAGCTTGCTTTCAAGGCACTGACAGTCTGCCATGGCCAGCCGCATTGCCAGACCTATCGCCGATTGGAAATGTGTGGGATGCTGTTGGACGCTCTATCCACACTCCACCCCTACCGCACAATCTGCAGGAACGGCGTGAGAAGATTCAAGCTGCATGGAATGGCTTATCGCGGGACACCATTAGGAACCTGTAAAACTCCATGCCTAGACGTCTGGCTTGCTGTGTGAGCAAACATGGCAGCCGGACGCCATACTGAGAGACACTACTTATTGTCGTGTAGCTCAACAAATATTGCCCATAAGAGTCTCAATGTTTAATCATTTATTGTTCCTGGTAACCTTTACCTTCCTCCCGAATTGCATTGCAATCCGACACGTCCTTGTGGATGCAACTATTTTTTTGACGATGAGTGTAGATTACTCTAAATATAATCTCACCATTTTTTGAGATCACTACAGTTATACTATGTATACATATTTTATTAAAATCTATGTGAATTGAGCATCTTATTATTTTTTGCTTTTGTGCCTCTTTTTTCGAACGCCTTGAAGTTTCAAAATTCCTTTAGTGAAGGTATGATTGAACAAGATTCGTATAACGAAATTTGGAAGGTATGGTGGTAATAAATGGCTCCTGTGTGGACTATAATAGCTGTTGTTGTAAAAGGAACGGTACTCGGGCGAACATTTACTTCTTATAGTAAAAAGAGATGGCAACATCTGTGAACACACAGATGTTGCCAGTTGAAGATGCTATTTTAATATTGTTTTGTTATCGCTGCAACTACGAAGTGGAAGTGTCAGAATTTTATATAGCCTTATAGAATATTTAAATTTGGTTAAAACCGAAGAATCTGACTGATTTAATTCCTTAATGTTTTTGAGAAAAAGAAAGGGAAGGGAACAAAAGAACAAATAGCCAATAATCAGTTTATTTCTAGTGATATAATTTCCATTCTGATTATCCATATAATTAACATATTAAACCTTATATACGTGGCTTATATCAGTTTACGATAGCTATCAACAATTCAGTTGTGACGCTCATGTTACTGTTTCACACGTTATTCTTGAATATATGGATTACTTGCGAGAGCTTGTTGTATGCAATGTAATATATGAAACAATATGCACATTAAATTACCGTATTATTACTCGATAACGTTTAATAATACTGGCATTGAATGTGCATATTGTTTCATATATTACGTCGTATACAACAAACTCCCACTGCTAATCGATATGTTCAAGAATAACGTGTGAAACAGTAATATGAGGGTCACAATTGAATTGCTGATAGCTATCATAAACTATTTTCAAGCGAGTTTTTATTTTCCTTTCAGCATAACAAATGGGGTAATAGAAATCTTATATTTGGTGAATTCCTTTATGCGATTAACAGTTTTGAGCTTGAGAAATAGCTTTCTTTCTTCATTAATTTAAGAAGGCGAAGATTATTAAAACGACAAAGTGCGTTGGGAATCAAAGTTTTTGAAAATCGATTAATGCGACCTTGGTTCAGTTTTAAAATTTAGGGAGTCAGAAAACGAATTAACTGGGCACGCTGCAAGTTTGACTTTCGAGTAACTGAATGAATACAAAACATTTCAGACCTGAAGCAGTCTGAAAAGAAATTTACGTGGGTTGTTAGTCAGTTGAATTAATTCCGAAACTTGGGCATAATGAATTTGGATCAGTTGAATTCAGAGAATGATTTAAATATATGAGTTAGAAAAAACGCTTAAAATGACCCAGTGTAGTTGTGATGAGTATTCAGAAAGCAATCCATGTAGCATGATGCATCTCATACTTCCAAACTTTAAAAACTAATTAGAACATAAACCAGAGTCTTTCAGCTAGTTGAATGATTAAAAATTTTAGGGCGTTATGGATAAATACACAGTCATATCAGAATAATATGACCACACGGAATCACAGTGTACCTTCCCAGGCGCGTCACAGAGTGCACGTGACACGGTCGACCATACGGAGATATAAGCGGCCGGCCAGGACAGATGAGGCATAGTGCGCGACGTGAGCACAACTGGCAGAGGCAGTGATTTGACGGACGTTCAAAAAGGAATGATTATCGGCTACCGCGCCAATGGTCCGGAAGCATCTCAGAAACAGCAGATTTCGTGGGTTGTTAGCGAATTGCTGTGGCAAGGGTGTACCAAGAATGGACCGCTGGCACACCGAGAATCTCCCGACGTCATTGCTGTAGAGCCACAAGACCATCGATTGCTGTGGTAAGGGTATGCCAAGAATAGCCACGAAGGCCATCGATTCCAGAGGAGAACGTCGCCTCCGTCGACTGGTAAAGGGCAATCGACGCTCAACAATGCAGAAATTGGTCACGTGAGTGAACTTTGGGGCACCAAGATACGCGTCCCCCTATAACAGTAGAGCGAGCCTTGTTGCGCATGGGTCTCCGGAGGCGAGGCTGCGTCAAGGCGCCCATGTTAACCCAGGTCCATCGGCAACGTCGCCTGCAATTCGCATGGGACTACATTCATTGGACAGTAGAAGAGTGAAAAAAGGTTGCCTTTGACGAATCCTGGTTTTAACTCAACAGGAGTGAAGGCGGTAGCGATTACGGCGTCAGACACACGCGAACCAATACTCGGACACGCTTGCCGGCCAAGTAATGGTCGGCGGTAGCAGTGTGCATACCATGGGGATGTTTTCCTGGTATGACCTGGGACCGCTGGTATCACTGGATGGGTCCGTGAGCCGTAATGGCTTCCGTGAGCCGTAATGGCTTCCGTTCATCCTCGCTGACCACATACATCCCTTCATGTTGGACGTTTACCCTGGTGGTGATGGTGACTACCAACAGGACAATGCGCCCTGTTATGTCGCTAAGGGTGTGTGTGACTGGTTCCAGGAACACGACAGCGATGTCTGCGTTCTCCCTTGGCCGGCGAAATCGCCCGACCTCAATCTCATAGAGCACTTGCGGGACTCTTTGGACCGACCAACAACCACGTCATCTCCGGGATTTTCGTGCTCTTCTGCAGTCCGAATGGGCACATGTACATCGGGCAATCTTCCAGGGCCTCATGGCGTCCATGCCACGCCGTCTCGCCGCTGTCATCAGGGCCAAGCGTGATTATTCCCATTATTAGGTAGGTGGTCATAAACCGAATGAAATTGATACATTTAGTTACGAGGTTTAAAAGAAATTTGGCATTCAATGTGTTTGAGATAGGTGAGTTGGAAAAACAATTTTTGTGACTTCTAATTAGTTGCATGATATTACGAAATTTCATCTGGTTCGTAGTAATACTAATTATTTTATTTCTAACACGATATGCATAGCTACATGTATATCTTATGATATTATACAGGTAGCCCTATCTTATGATACATGTAGCTACATCTTATGATAAATACCGATAGCATTACCATATCTCATAATATTACACAGGTAGCCATATCTTATGATACATATAGCCACATCTTATGATATATACCGATGTCATTACCATATCTTATGATATCACCGGACATCTAAAAAAGAAACACAACATAACATTTATTGACATACATTAGTACGGTGTCAGTCCACCTTTTGGCCTTTATGCGTGTACTGACCCTTCGAGACATGCTTTTGACAAGGATTTGGAACACAGCGATAGGTATACACTTCCATTCAGTACCTAATGATGTCGCTAAATGTTGTTTAGTACTAGGCCTTAGTTCCAAACTTCTTATGCGGCGCTCTAATTCATCCCATAGGTGCTCTATGGGATTAAGATCAAGGCATTGTGCTGGCCAGCCAACACACGATGCGAAATTATCGTGAAACCACGCCGTAACAGTCCTTGCTTTATGGCTCGGTGCATTATCCTGCTGGTACCAACAAGGCTCGGTTCCATAGTATTGCCACAGAGTTGGTAGGGCATAATTGTTCAGAATATCGAGGTAGACATGCTGGTTAACAGGTTCATCCACGATAATCAAACGTCCGAGACCATACCACGAAAAATACCCCCACACGAGTACACTGCCAGCTCCAAACTTGACCGTAGGAACAGTACACTATGGTAAAAAAGCATTCCCCCGGCTGCCGCCATACACACAAACGGCCATCAGACTGATGGGTCATGTATCTGGATTCATCAGTCCATAGGACCCGTTTCCATTGATTTACAGTCCACGATGAATGTTCTTTACACCATGCTAAACGACAAGTAGAGATGAAAGGCTTATGAGCATCCGTACAATAACGGTAACCCATGGAATAAAGTTCTCTGCGAATGGTACGTGCACATACCGAAGTTCCAGCATTTTTACTCACTTGTCAACTGAAGTCTTATGCATACTCCGTCGATTAGTTGCAACGACTCTCCTGAGGCTTCGACGTCCTCTATCACTGATTTTCTTTGGTCTGCAGGTACGTTTTGCTGCTTCAGGCAAGTTATGTGTCTTCCACTTATTCAGTACATCCAAAACAGTTGACTTGGGTATGTTTAAATGCCTCTCGGTTTCTCTTATGGACAACCCACTAATATAACACCCAACAATCTTGCCTTTCTCAAAGTCAGTTCTCTTCCGCCTCGACATTTTCACTCAACCTCACAGTGCCATATAATTGCTGTCATTTGCAGGCTTGTTTTTATACCGTTTGTAGCTGTGCCGCGTATCTTAACAACGCAGCGGATCCATTCATTTGCTTTTGAAGGTGTGTCAGGTGACTTTTGTCAATATAATGTATATCGATATTCTTAGTCATACCATATCACGATATGAAGCACTCAATATTAATGCTTATTTAAAATGAGAAGAAGGATTTTACTCATTTGAAAGGGGAAGAAGAATTTTACAACGTGTTTTTGAGATAGGTTATTGGGAAAAGCAATTTTTGTGACTTCTGATCAGTTCAATGCTATTACGAAATTTCATCTGGGCGGTAGTAATACTAATTATTTTATTGCTAACACAATAACACAATATCCATAGCTATATCTTATGATTATTATACAGGTAGCCATATCTTATGTTACATGTAGTCACATCTTATAATATATATCGATATCATTTCTACATCTTATGATATATATCGATACCATTTCTACATTTTACGATATATATATCTATATCATTTGTATATCTTATGATATATATCTATATCATTTGTATATCTTATGATATATATCTATATCATTTGTATATCTTATGATAAATATCGATATCATTTCCACATCTCATGATATATATCGATACCAATAACGATATCAGGCGCTCACTATTAATGCTTATTTAAAAGGGGAAGAAGAATTTTAAAAATACTCTTCTCAAATTCCAACTTTTTCTTTCCTTGCTATACATGAACATCTAAGGAGACTTCACGATTCCCTTCAACACTGTGGTTTCAAAACGCTTTCAATTTGTACAGCTGCTAATTTTCCCTAAAGAGATCCGGGTCATTTTCAATCTCCGTCCTATTTCCCCAATATCTTATCATTATTTTGTTTATGTTCACAAATCACCCTTTCCCCTCAAAATCTTATCGTTATTTTGCATTAATACTGTACCATGAACTGTTAAAATGCAGTCATACAAGTTAAACGTGTAGCAATGAAGTTCTTAGATAAAATACGTTGTTTTTAAATAATGTCCCGTCTATGTTCCCAAATCACCTTTTTGACATTTACGTCACGAAAGAAGAAATAAAAAATGTACCAAATGGGGACGGCGCTTACCGAGTTAAAAAGGAAATATTTTAAGCCGAAAATCTGAAATTAATTGTTAATGTGTGATGAGCAGGTGCTCAATAAATCGCCGAAATGAACTGTTTTAGCCAATTTCAAAGAAATCAAATTCTGTTAAGGAGCGATTCTTCATCTCCATTCTGTTTCCATTTTTTAAGCAATACAAAGATTCCACCAAAAGCTAAGGATGTATAATTTAATGCCGAAAGAGCTATAATGAGAGAGGCACGGCTATTAAAAATGGTGAGCATTCTTGAGAGAATTTCAAGATAAAATGCTGTGGAACATGAATTTGTTTTTGAAAGAAATAAACGAACGAACGAACAAAGACTGGACATACAGAAAGCAGCAAGCCAAAAAACAGGGCTTTCAAAGGAATTTTTTAAATCCTATGTATGTAAAACTCATTGTTTAAAGAGGTTATTTTTTTATTAGATTCAGCAATTTTTCGAGAATATGAAAGTTATAGTTCGAAGCTGTTACAGAACTCGAAAAATAATTTGAATTTTAAACATCCACTGTCGAAAACACTTTTCTGAAAACACAATTAAGTCCCACGCTTAAAATTTTGTTGCACTGCAACAGCCAAAATATTTTATTAGAGTTTCTCAAAGCACGCGCATCCTGAGCTTCGACCCCAACATCGGACTTTCCGATTGCTTAACATGAGTACTGCAGTGAAGCCTCTGGTCTTTGCAGTGAAAACGAAACAACAGGGGCAGTGCGTTTTGTAGCTTCCGTACTTGACTGACATCTTTGATTTCGTAAAAAAAAATAAAGTGGCTTCTAGGCCCATTTCTAACAACTGAATTATCAAACAGCAAATGCAGCATTTATTAGCTGTTATGTTTTTTCGTTCTTTTGGATGTAGATGATAGAGAATGGCATTGATATCTTAGATTTCATCATTGAGTTGTTGTACTCTTAAATCTTTGCTCCTTGCAATAACATGAGGATTACTAAGAATAAAAAGTTGTAGGTCAACGAATTTGCCTTACTATAAAATATTAATGCGATCCGCGTAGTTGCATTGTGAACCGCACTATTGAAGTAGAATCATGACAGTAATAATTTCATAAATGTAGACTTTGCAAAAGAAGCAAACTTTTCTTTTTTTCTCCCGCAATTTTTCGCCTTATGAGCATCGAAGTTCAGAACGTGTCACCCGCACCAATTTATAATCATAGTATGCTCCAGGGAAAGGATAAAATGTTATCCGTTGAAAAAAATATACCAACACAGCAACAGAAAATCCGGAATTCCCGATTTCAAAGTAAGGCTCACTAACATGTGATATCAATTATAGCCGCCGACGTTCTAGAAATCCAATGGGTGCTCGAATTTTGCAAATGGAAGTCGATGAGGGCTCAAGTTCTGAACAGAAAGTCCAATGGGTGCATTCACGCACATCTACAGTGGAACGTCGATTATTCGCCAAAAAGTCGTATGATTTAATCGGCGAAAGGTTTTTTAAATTGGATCTGATATGTAATTTGTTTGATTTGTAATATTTGGAGGTTTAGTGACCACTGTGTGCAACTCGACGGGATATAAGCAGTCGCCCGTCCCGAATTTAGGGTCACCGGTTTCAGGGAAGGAAGAGAGCCAGTACCTTAAGACAAACACAGATCTATACCTCACCGGGATTCAAACGCAGGCTCATCTCTGATAAATGATCAAAAGCCAGAGTTTAGATCACTACACCACTGGGGCGACTCTGGTATATAATTACATATGCTCATAATCTTTCTTATGCCCATTTTATAGATACTCACTTTTGCAGTTTTTTTTTTTTTTTTGTGGTGTTGGGTGCGACTTTTGCTGCTATCTGTGATTTAATAGGTGCCTGAATACCCACGTAGTCGACCCACGTGAAAGGCAGGTTCGCCTTATTTTTTTAGAATGGATTCGGTGTTTCTGCTGAAAGTCTGATATCGGGAAATTTCTTGCTAATCTTCAAAAAAGATGAAAAATCGTTTGAGTAAAGGAGTTTTATTTTCAATTTTATACTTTAGTAAAGGAGTTTTATTTTTGAGTAAAGAAGTTTTACTTTTCAGTTATAATGTACTTTCAAAATACTTTGTTTTGCAAAAAATTAAAAACAAGGAATTGCTTTGGCTAACATTAACAATACTTTTTGGCGTGTAGCACAATAAATATTGCCCACATCAGTCTCAGTGTTTAATCATTTATTGTTCCTGGTAATCTTTACCTTCCTCCCGAATAGTATGGCAATCTGACACCTCTTTCTGGGTGCAACTATTTTTTTGACGATGAGTGTACATTTATATACTTAGTATATACAAATTAACTAAGAGAAAATAAGAAAATATAAAGAATTATAAATAAATAAAAATAAAGATAAAAAATGGGAAATAAAGCCGAAGAATAAGGAACAAGCCGTTTCTTGATAAACCTGAACGCGCAAGAAACAAAATACAAGTTATCAACGAAATGAAATAATTAGTACAGTGCAGAATACTAAACTGACAGTAGAACAAGAAAAAAATATTAAAAGGGAAGCTTACTTAAAGTTGAGAAGGGAAGAACCATTGAAGTCAAAGGGGCAGAGACATTGGAAGCCATTCAGGACGGCTTTTTCACAAGGTATGCTGAATTTTCTTCCTGTTTCCACCCTGTTTAAAGGATTTGGGTTTCTGCCTATTCTGTGTGTTATTAGTTGATTTTTGAGGAGGAGACTCCGTAAGTAAAAATTAATTACGTACTATTTAACCTGTCAACCTAAGTATGGTTTTTACCTTAAACTAAGTGTGGTTCCATTTTATACAAGTTAAATAGTAAGTAATTAAAAATTTAGAGTCAAAAGTTTTAGAAAACCAGGTAGCAATTGAACAGGCTGCAGAACCAATGCCCGATCCAAAACAAGTTCAATACAAACAATGTTGATAATTTTCGTATCCAATGTGAAACTTTTCTCTTTATTGCTTCCCAAAACTTTCCTTGAACAAAACGTTGTGCCTCTTTCGAAAACGCTCTAACCATCCTTTAGAGGCGTGGAACTCTTTTCCAAGATTTTTGGCTATATCTCTTGCTCGTGTTTGCAGAAGAGGGCCTGAAAATAGCAAATTTACCGATCTTGAACAAACCTACCATTCCCAGACAATTTTATTCAATTGCCTATCCCGGCGTCATCATTTCTGGCTCTCCGGATGTTTCTCTTCGTTGAGTTAATAATCATGATGCTACTGTTCTGTTATCTGCCTTTTCGCTTTAAAATGTCATTAATTTGAATTTTTCTGACATTGAAATTCTTTGCTAAATGCTTAATAATCACACTTTCATATCCGTGAATTTCAATAACTTTAACTGTTTTATCCAAAACGAGAATATTATCCTTTGACGCCATGGTAAGAGTCAAGTGAACGAACGCAACTCACAACAAGCAAAAGCTGTGAATGACCATCTCAGTGAACAAATAATTAGACAATTAAATCGAAGCGTCTCATTGAAATGCGTATGAAACAGCCAGCTGTGAAGACTTTGGACTTTGCATTCAGCAAAGAGAGCAAAGCTGATCTCATGATCTAAACCTGAGTCGCGGCACGTGCTTAAGAAGAAGCCAAACCGTAGATGTACTGCAGTTTGCGTAAAAAACTCAAAAGCAATCTCTCTCTGTTTAATTATGCGATCTAGAACCTCTAGCATATTTGTTCCGTGTGAATTATACTCTTTATCGGATAATGTTTTGTATTCAATTAAAATATTTGACGGCACGTGAAAGTTTTCGAACTTTCCGTTGTTACGGGGTTGATTTCCTTTCTTACTATTTCTGTTTTCGTGTTAGACAGGTTAAATAGTACGCAATTTTCTATTTCTCATTTCGAAACCAAAAAAAAAAAAAAAAAAAAAAAAAAATCCCTTTTTGAGCAGGTTTCCGTTTTATGCAAGTTCCATCTTAAGCAGGTTTTACTGCATATAAATATATATAACCTCTCCCCAAGTTTCCTCCACAACGATCTGTCTTGTGCCAGTCTCCTCCATGTCACTCCCGCATACTTTCGAATGTCATCCACCCATCTCCCATGTGGTCTTCTTCTGGGTCTTTTCCTGTCCCTTGGAATCCAATCTAAAATTTCGGCTGTCCATCGATGGTCTGTCCTTCTGGCAGTATGTCCAGCCCATTGCCATTTCAGGGATTTAACTCCGATCATGATGTATTCCACTCTTGTCATTTTTCGGATCCACGAGTTCCTCTGCTTATCTCTCCTGGTTACACCAAGCATGCACCTCTCCATGCTGCTTTGAGTTGTCTGCAGCCTTTGTATGTCTCTTTTAGTTAAGGTCCACGTCTCTGCACCATATGTAAGCACTGGAAGGATGCATTGGTCAAACACTTTTCTTTTAAGACATAATGGCATATTGTTCTTGAAAATTATGCTGTTTCTTCCAAAAGCTCTCCAGGCAAGTTTGTACTCCGATTAGTTTCTTCATCAATGTGACCCTCACTTGATATATGCTGTCCAAGATAAACGTACGTGTCTGTTATCTACAGCTTTTCTCCATCAATCGATAAATCTTCATTTCTTGTAAAAGCATTGTACACCACTTTTGTCTTCTGAAAATTCATTTTTAATCTCACTTCTTTACTCTTGTCAACAAGTTCTTGGATCATACTCTGCAGCTCTAATGGGATAGTTGCAAAAATGACTACGTCATCAGCAAAACGAAGGTGAGTTAGATAATCTCCATTAATCTTTATCCCCTTGTTTTCCCAGCTCAGTGACTGAAAAATACACTCTAATGTGGCATTAAAGAGCTTCGGAGATATGGTGTCACCTTGTCTCACTCTCTTTCCAATTTTTATGTGTGTTGTATTTTCAAACAGCCGAATCTTTGCACTTACACTTTCATAGATGTTATTAATAATATTAATGTATGCATCTTCAATAAAAGCCATGCATAATGGAAGTTCATATTCCCTCGCTCTTTCAATTAGTTCTCTCAGTACGTGGATGTGATCTATTGTGCTGTAGCCACTCCTGAATCCAGCTTGTTCTCTCAGTTGAGCCATGTCCAGTGTTACCTTCAAACAGTGTAAAAGAACTTTAGTGAAGATTTTATAAACCACTGATAGGCTGATAGGTCTGTAGTTCCTGAGATCCTCAATGTCACCTTTTTTATGTAGCAGGCTCATTGTAGCGGTGTTCCAATCCTCAGGAATCTTTCCTTCATGAAGGCATCGAGTGAAAATTTGGGCGAGTACTGTTTCGATTTCTCCACTTGCTTCTTGTATGATGTCTACAGTAATTCCATCTTGTCCTTGAGCTTTTCCCCGCTTCATGTTCTTGATTACATGTGCAACTTCTGCTGGGAGGACTGGAAGAACTCTGGTACATTTTATGATGTCTGGAGTACATGTATCATCCCTTTCATATAATTTGGAGTAGAAATCTTTTACTCTTGTCAAAATTTCGCCTCTATGTCATGTTACAGAACCATCTTTGTTTCTCAGGGCCATAATCTGTTTTCTTCTGTTACTGAGATGTTCCTTTGCTATCTTTTGGCTTTGGTTGTTTTCAATTGCTTTCCTCACTAGTTCACATTTGAATTTCCTTACGTCTTCAGTGATACTTTTTCGTACTGTCTTGCATAGCTCTATATATTCCACTTTGGAAGTCACATCTAGTAGACTAGTAGACTAGTGATTTCTATAAATTCATTCCTGCTTCGTTATTGTGCTTTCAGTATTTTGCAAAATCCTTACAAACTGTATCAACGATTAGTTGGAAACGAACACATCAGCAAGGTGTGTAATTCACGAAGGATTTGTTCGGAAAGAATAAATAAGCAAATTGAATCATTCACAAACGATTATGTCATGAAAATAATTGATTCCGCAAAAGAGTTGATTTCCTGAATGAATCAGAATTACTTTTCACTTGACATCAGAAGTTCACCAAATTGTTTCGGTGAGGTTCATTTCACCCTGTCAACAGAAAAGTTAACTTATTCAGAAGTGTGAAACATGTATTAAATTGTGTGAACGTTTCGAAAAGAACTTATTTCAAAACTAAGGAATGTTTTTACCCCTAAGATTTATGAAATAAATGCACAAACTTAAGATCATTCATTACATAGGAAGAGTCAACGAACGACACAAAAGCTTTTAAGTTTGGATGCGACTCAGAACAGATTCTGAAGAGCTAATCCATACGTAAATCGTTCAATAAACCAGAAGTGTAAATGAATGAAAGCATCTAACTTAGAATCGATTACAGAGAGCCACTTTCTGCCCAATTCGTTCACTAAACCTGAAGTGCCAACGAACGATACGAATGAATCGATTAAGTGGGTCGAATCGGAAGAATCATTTAAGTGAGTCGTATCGACAGAATCGATTAAGTGAGTGCAATAGAAAGAATCGATTAAGTGAGTTGAATCGAAAGAATCGTTTCTTTCAAAATAATTTCTTTGCCCATTGCTAGGTACTCTCCGATATACTCTGCTCCAAATTCCCATACTGTAGAATTCAATTTCCTTCTCGGTGTTATTTCGGAAATAGGCTGATATATCCTCACTGTAAGTTCTTCACACACCTTTAGTGAGGATATATGACGAAATTCCGTTATATCCTCACTGAAAGTCTTGTAGCATCCTATCTTGTTTGAAATCCATCCCCAGTCACTAGGAGTGAATGAAGAAATACATGGAAAAATTTGCTAATAGTTCCAGCTTTTTAATGCAAAAAGAACTTTTTAATCCGCCTTTTAGAAATATTGATATACATGTAATATCTGTAGATAACCAGCTACTCAGGTCCTCTGGTACGACCTCCCATCCAGCTCTCCCTAATGTTTCGATATTTTGCTATTAAGGTTCGCATAAATATAGAGACAGTCGACTTTGCGCCGTGAACGCAATGCGAATATAGGTAGGAAGCTGAAGTTTTACCTAATTAGACATAACCCTACAACAAACGTTTCGATCCGTCGAGATGACCGGATTGTGTGAAAAGAACACCACAAAGTGAAATAGTGTAATTTTAGGTGTCTCATAAATATAAAGACAACTATGTAAAGTAGCCACATGCAAATGAAATGTACAAATTAGCATGTTGTACGCACTCGCATGGGCCATAATTCGGTCCAGCCTACAAAAGACAGTGGGCCTGCCGTCAGGCATTCATTTGCCGAAATGCCACGCAACAGTCAACTTTCTGGTGAGGAGGTGCAGAAGATTTGGAGACTGAGAGCAAATGGATTGCCTGTAGCGAAAATTTGTAAAGCCATGGGGAGGAGTAGGGCAGTCATTTATAAGACTTTATCGAAACGCGGTACGTTAAGTGTCACAAAACAGCCTGGAAGGCCTCAAATAACAACCAAACGAGATGATCGTGCCATCATGCGTTTAGTTTCATCCCAAAGGTTATCACTACGTCAAGTTTCTCGGACTGTTGGTGTCACTGTCTCAAAGGACACAGTTCATCGACGAACCAAGGAAAGTCGCAGCATTTTGCTCCGTAAAATGCGCCGTCTGCCACACCTCACGCGGCGCCACAAGGAAGCTAGATTGTTATGGGCAAGCAGCCACATGCACTGGACGGACGAGTGGATCACAACTATTTTCTCCGATGAGAAAAGGTTCAACCTGGACGACCCTGACGGTTGGAACTGCTATTGGCATGATTTATGACGCGAGCAACTCACCTTCTTCAGCAGACAGAAAGGAGGGGAATCTGTGATGGTCTGGGGTGCTTTTGCGTTCAATGGGACAACGGATATCGCTTTTCTGCAAGGCAGGCAAAACTCCGAAACGTATCAGGGCATACTCAGCAGCCACCTTCTACCGTTTGCCGAAACTCTAGCGGTGTTCACTATCTGTTCCAGCAAGACAATGCCTCTATCCATCAGTCTGCATCAACGAAAAGCTGGGTTAACACTCATCATGTGACCGTAATGGATTGACCAGCACTCAGTCCAGATCAGAACCCTATCGATAACTTCTGGGGTATCCTAGCTCGTGATGTGTATGTGAATGGACAGCAGTTCTCAAGTGTGGTGGCATTGAAAGAGCAGATTGAATGAAGCTGGTACGCACTTCGTCCAGAACATTTACATCACTTGGTGGACAGCATTCCCAATCGGGTTTTCAGTGTTATTCGGAACAACGGCTCCACTATTCGTACCGGAGGTGCTCATAACTAGTAAATCTTTATATTTTTGAGACATATATTTTTTCTTGTACTTGGCGTTGGAATTGTTATATTTCCGTCAAACTATTGTGCAGCCGCGTGTCCTATGCTATTTTTGCTATAAATATGAGGTGTACATTTCAGCTCGTTGTTGTTTCTTTTTTATTCGATAATTTGTTCTGTCTCTATATTTATGCGACGCACTATAGTAGGCGAAAAAGCGCTGCAACGTTAAGGAGAATGCGTCTGTTTTAGGCATTGTAAAAATTTTGGTAGTAACAAAATTTATTCATCAATTAGAACGCTAGTTTCTTTGGCTCAGGCTATCCAGCCACAGCATATCAGGGTCACGTCTCGTTGCTACGGGGGGCGAGATGTGACCCTGATATCACTCCGTCTCTTCCTCTCGCTTGCGCACTCGCCACGCGTCTGCCTTACACACACTTTTTCCGTTTTTCCTCTCTGAGGGAGCTCTGCGTTGCCTCAGGCGAAACCACCTTGTCGTGCAAGGTGTTTTTTTACATCACCCTTGACGCTGGGGAGATATTCATTTCCAGTAACACAAACATCACCTTAAGCATTTCATGTTACATTTTCACATTGATTCATGTAAATATAAAAGAATTCATCACTGTAGTCCCTACAGTGCCAAACATCTAAACACATTTACGTCAACAAGTGGAAAAGCTGTACATCATTGAAATTCAAAAGCACACGAATCATTCAATCATTAGTAGAGCTATTTGTTGCAAAAAGTTATTTTTTGTCTAATACAACTTACATATATGGAGGTATCATGTCTACAGTAAGAAAAGCGTGCCCTTAAAATATAATAATGGTAGTGTACACGCCTGTCTGAACAGAGTGCGTTTTTATCATTCGTCCGAGTAACGGTTATCGCGCTATCAAAAAAGATTTTACCTTTCCTTCAGAATGTAGTCTTACATTGCTATCAGCTTTTCAGAGTACGATGCAACTGGCACTGGTAGCTCGTGTTCGCGTTTGTTAACACGACATCAGCATGTACGTCTCTTTCTTGAGTAACTGTCTGATAAGTTTTGAGTTGCGTGACGTAACTAGAAACTGATAACCGCAAAGATCGTTGTATGGCGGCACTTTTTCGATAGTTTTATCATTGAGGTTAGTCCCTTCCGGCGATCCAGAAAGTATAGCCTGCGGTTTCAAGAGGAGCAACCTCAAGTATTGTTATATGTGTAGCATGCCATATGCTACACATGCAGTATTTTTATAAAATATTTTGCGTTGAGCATGTATACCGTATCTTTCTTCTTATAAGTCGATATGGAGTACAAGTCGAATGGGTAAAATATCTCAGTTTCCTTGTCTTCATTCATAGATTTGTCGATCCTGAGTAGGATACAGCAAACACATTTAGTGTTCCGAAATTCTGTAACTGTATTTTTCATTCATAGATTTGTCGATCCTGAGTAGACTACAACAAATACACTTAGTGTTCCGAAATTCTGTAACTGTATTTTTCATTCATAGATTTGTCGATCCTGAGTAGACTACATCAAACACATTTAGTGTTCCGAAATTCTGTAACTCGTATTTTTCATTCATAGATTTGTCGATCCTGAGCAGACTACAACAAATACATTTAGTGTTCCGAAATTCTGTAACTGTATTTTTCATTCATAGATTTGTCGATCCTGAGTAGACTACATCAAACACATTTAGTGTTCCGAAATTCTGTAACCGTATTTTTCATTCATAGATTTGTCGATCCTGAGCAGACTACAACAAATACATTTAGTGTTCCGAAATTCTGTAACTGTATTTTTCATTCATAGATTTGTCGATCCTGAGTAGACTACAACAAATACATTTAGTGTTCCGAAATTCTGTAACTGTATTTTTCATTCATAGATTTGTCGATCCTGAGTAGACTACAACAAATACATTTAGTGTTCCGAAATTCTGTAACTGTATTTTTGATGTTTCAGTAATTATTAAAAGGAACAGAAAATGTGGCAACTTCCGCATTTTTTTTTCCGCAAAGAGTTGAAATTTTGTAACATTCTTTCTTTCTTCTTACGAACTGACGCTGCCTGTATTATTTCCCTCTGACCGGTCAGTCAGAGAATCTGCCGCGTAAAGAAACAAGAAAGATGAGCCCGAATATTCGGGTGTAATGAGCACGTCCTTTTGAATCCGTTCTGACGCAAATTAAATTTATCAAAGCTATTCAAAGTCGATGGAACCGGTAGGAAAAAAAATTGTATCTGACGGAAGAAAGAAGTTTTTCAATCGGGTTTTTAAACCCGCATCTATTGCTATAAATGGACTCGTGAGCTTACTCCCTCTGGTTGCAGACTTGTGCGTTAAGAAATATTTGAACTTATATGAGAAACATTTCGCAGCGGAAACACTCTCCAACAAAGAAATAATTTTTCTAAGCGGACTATTTGAAGCAGAGATGTGGACAAATATAGAATATGCATCTACGCCCCCTGGCGAGAAAACCATGCATTATTTTATGAAGAACGTATTCTCAAAAGGTTTTTCGATGTGAGCGGGATCTGTCCAAGAAAAAAAACCCAGTCGAGTTTCCAGGAGCTCAGATTTTTCTGCAAATACATCAGAAGCAGAAATTAACACTTATGTCTCCTGGTGGCCAAACCATTTTTAACCAAAAATTAGAAATTATATGAAAAAGAGTTCCGATAAGGAGGTGTATCCGCCACAGAAAGAATTTTTCAAATCGGAGTTTTAGAAGCAGTCATAACGCAGAAAACGCAAATTTACTTTTGCGCCCCTAGCGGAAAGTCTGTCATTTAGTTGAAAATTTTGAATTTATATGAAAACATTTCGCATCGCAAACACTATCCAGCAAAGAAGGAAGTTTTCAAATCGGACTCCTTGAAGTAGAGATATTGACAAAAATAGGGTACACATCTACGGCCCCTAGCGTAAAAACTATACACTATTTTAAGAAAAAAATATTCGTCAAAGGTTTGTCCACGTGAGTAGTATTGGTCCACAAACGAATTATTTTCATTCGAGATTTTAGAAGATCACATTTTGCTGCAAATACATCCAAAGCGGAAATTAAAAGTCTTACGCCCCTGGTGGCCAAACCGTTTTTTACCATAATTTGAAATTATATGCAAAGGATTTCCCATCAGGAGTTGTATCCGGTACAGAATGTTTTTTTCAAATCGGAGTTTTAGAAGCAGAGATATCGGGAAAACGCAATTTACCTTTACGCCCCGCGGAAAGCCAATGAATTATGTGAAAACTTCGAAATTATATGAAAAACATGTCACACTTCAAGCTGTATCCAATAAAGAAAGAACCTTTAAAAACGGACTATTAGAAACAGAGATATTGACAAAAATAAGTTATATATCTACGCTCCTTGGCGGAGAAACCATGCAATATTTTAAGAAGAAAATATTCTGAAAAGTTTTATCGACGTGAGTGGCATCTGTCCACGAAAGAATTTTTTTAAATCGAGATTTTAGAAGCTCAGATTTTATGGCAATTATATCAGAAACAAAAATTAACACTTACGCCCCATGGTGGCCAAAGTATTCTTTACCAAAAATTAGAAATTATATGCAAAAGATTTTCCATCAGAAGCTGTACCCGCTGAAGAAAAAAATTTCCTAATCGGAGTTTTAGAAGAAGAGATATCGAAGAAGACGTAAATTACTTTTGCGCCTCCTAGCGTAAAACCTATGCGTAACTTGAAAAAGTAACTATACCTAAAATACTCTTCGACATAAATGGAATCGAAAGATAAAATAATTTTTTCAATCGGATGTTTTTAGAAGCAAACATATTGGATAAAAATATATTTTGAATTCGACATCTGCGGCCAAATTTACGCCCTCTAGTGGCCAAATTTACGCCCTCTGGCGGCCAAATTTACGCCCTCTAGCGGCCAAATTTACGCTATTGTGTGTTGGGTACTCAGATTACGACAGAATTTAAAGCACAATCTATCTAACTAAATGTATATTTCCATTGAGGAATTTCAGTGACCATGTGACGTATAAGAAGACGAGACCCAGACTTTTGAAGAAAAATGTCTCATCTTATTCGCAGAGAAATGCGGTAATTCGTACAGTGTCTTGTGTAAGATATTTGATTTCCTTACGGAATGTTTTGCATTAGATATCAAAACACACCTGACAAAAATTACGGAAAATTAACACTTTGTTTCTTAATATGGAGTTATATCACCACTTGCTTTAATTACAATTTTAAATTGTTTTGGCATGCCATCAGTGTGACTCATTATCACATGCGTATCAAGTTTTTCCCACTCCATGCTCAAAAGATCACTTAATTCCTTCAAATTTGCAGGGTGTTGTTTTTCCTTTTTCACGACTCTTTCTAACATGTCAAGGAGTTTTCAATTACGTTTAGATTGGGTGAGCTTGCAAGCCAATTGAGATGTGGAACGACTCTCTCTTGTTCTTCAAACAAATCCAGCACAATTCCAGCTCGATGGGAGCGAGAGTTTTCGTCTTGAAACACAGGATTCACTATGTGTCCTTCTTGTTCCAAAAACTGGACAAATGGCAATAATGCATTATTTAAAAGTGGCATGCAATTCATAGATTTCGTGCTATTGGACACTTCAACGAATGGTCCAACTCCAGTACTTGAAATACAGCCCCAAGACATGACACTTCCACCTCCTTTTTGCCCAGCTCTTTGGACACATTCTTGGTTAAATGTTTCTCCAGCCTTCCGCATGACCCTGGGGCAATCACCATGGGAATACAAGAAGAACCTGGATTCGTCGGACCAAATTATTCGTCTCCACTGTTCAATGGTCCAGTGACGATGCTGTTTTGCACAAGAAAGGTGATTTTTCTTCTGGATAGTTGTTAACTTCGGACGTATCCAGGAAACACGACTGAAAATGCCAACGCCATGCAGTTCTCTCCGTCGCTTTTGTTCTGAAACTGGTTTGTAGTTTTGAAGCAGTTCTTGACGAGTATGGAAGAGAACAGCAGTTGCTGATCGTCCCAAACGTCTACGATCCCGATTTGTGATCATAGAGCTTCTAGCACAGTTGCTCCGCCTACAGCGATAGCTTCCATACGTCTTTCAAGGGAAATGGGCACTGTTGATTGTTGACTCGGACAGTCCAACAAACTTCGCCATCTCTTACAAGGAATGACCATGTTCATAATTCTCCCACTAGAAATGGCCATTACTGACTGTTGACTCGGAGAGTCCAACAAACTTCGCCACCTCTTACATGGAATGGCCATGTTCATATTTTTTCCACTGGAAATGAACACTGCTGACTGTTTATTCAGACAGTCCAACAAACTTCGTCCCCTCTTACAAGGAATGATCATGTTCATACTTCTCCCACTGGAAATGGGCACTACTGACTGTTGACTCGGGCTGTCCAACAAATTTCGCCACCTCTTACATGGAATGGCCATGTTCATATTTATTCCACTGGAAATGAACACTACTAACCGTTGACTCAGACAGTCCAACAAATATCGTCACCTGTTGCGAGAAATGACCATGTTCTTCGCCAAAAACATGACCCTCTTTTGCCACTCAGTAATGTCCCCTTTAGGACCCATAGTTGCATCTGTGAAAGGGAATACGGAATGCTACAGATGCTTTAAACAGACACATCAGTCATCCACAATCATAATACAGCCGTTTCACTCTCCACATTTATACAATGCGTAACGTTCATCAACTTTATACTTATGTACATGTTTCAATCCGCATTCGATAATTTTTTGTCCGGTGAGTTTAGGTATCCCCTACAATATCTTGTGTTAGACATCGAGATATTATTTGTTAAAATATTTTTGAGAAATATTTGCATTACTCATGTACGTCTGTTAGTATAGGACTTGTGGCAAGTTTATTATCCGTACTGATGAGAGGAGAAGGATATATAAATTGTTTAGCTGTAGATTTTGACAAAACATAACATTTGACGTGCCGTTCAGAGCGAAAACCCTGGCCGCTATATGAACATTTCTGTTTAGGGCAAGCAGAAAACTTTGAACAGCATTTGGTTAAGATACATTGGCCGCTTAAAGGGCTAATGGACAGTATATGAAGAGCATCAATTGACTCTTCTTTTAAACTTTAATGCTTTGTTCTTTTCAGAACCGCAAACGAGCGTTCGTTTGAACAGTTGGAAATTGGTATTGGTAAAAAAATCCTGAGGCATGTGGTAACAATGGGAAAAATATGAACTAAATTCAAGTCCCTTAACTTCCCAAGGCAAATGAGGGGATCTGTGCTCTCAGTAAATGAATTGTTTCGTCAGGATTCGAAACTGAAGGAACTCTTCAGCAAAGTCTTCTTCAAGTTCATTTGAATGCTGATTTTGCAGCAATTCAGCTGCTTCCATCACATTACTTAGATCATTCTTGTAGACAAATCCAAATCTAGAGTCCAATTCCTCATATGACTTCTTGGTTTTCAACTGTGAAACAAGATTGTTACATATTACCTAAAAAGTTTGAGTGGTGAAGGAATCTCTATTATTAAAAGCAACGTCTGGAGTTGATGGATCATCTAGAAATCGGTTCTTGGGTATTTTCTTCCTCTTTGAGGATTCATAATCGATTTCTCTCGGTATTAACTGGTTGGATTCTTTCTCGAACAGTTCGAAAATTTTTCTCACGAAATTCAGGATGAAGTCAATAATTGACTCACATAATGGTAAAACTAACGACAAAATGCCCATGGAAGATTGAAAGGGAAGTTCTCACTTTGTTGATTCGTTGCAATATTGCCCCAGATAATCGTTTACAAAGCAGTCTCTTTTTTCATTAATTTTGCATGAAGAGACTTAAAAATTGGGTTTTGGAGGTAGTTTGGAGGCCCGCCAAATTCTGAGGCCCTGTGCACATGCACCGCATGCACGTGCGGAAATCAGGCCCTGCGTACAACCCGCTTATAACGAGCCCGTATTTAGTGAAATCCCGGATTCAAAAAGCACAACAGGAACTTTGGTTTGGTGTAACGTTAATTCAAAGCTAATTTGATCATTTTTAACGAGCAAAATTTAATGAAGTACCCGAATTTACAGAGAAACAGAAAAGCCAAGGGGATCTCTTTTAACGTGCAAAGTGACAAAATTAAACGACATTCCATAGTTAACGAGGCAGACAAAATCTCCTGCGCACCATTTTGGAATTGAGGTATCGAAGTGGATTCTGACAGCGGAGAAGAATCATTGCGTGCTAGTGGAAGAATATTGCGGGAAAAGCAATGGGAAAGGAATACATCCAATCCTCAACTAGCGAGTTGTGCAAAACAGTCTCCCTGCCACCTACTCTGCGTCAGCAAAGTTTAAAACAGGCCAATTAATCAGAGGCAAAAGGAATATGAGTCGGGTTCACGCACATTAAAGTGCGTTTCAGGAACCAATTGCAGAGAAGATAGGGAAGTAACGAAATGCTGATGCAGCTGGAGGAAATACATCAGATAAGAATTCCTGGAATTGTGTCCATTGCCCCTTTCACCTTACAAGTGAGCGTTTCATTGAGAGGATCGGTTCTGCCTTTGCTTCATGTCTGTTGTGTAGTTAAAAGTGCAGTTAGTCTCACGTGGACGTCAAGTTCAATTTACGTGAAAAGTTTCATTAATTGAGTATTAATGTAGTTAATTAAATATTTCACGTATATTCAATTGTTATGGATATATAATGTGAACGTATATGCTCATTCTCACGCATGCGTATTTTTATATGGTAGTAATTTTCACCACAATACGCACTTAGCGAATGCCCGGATTTAACGAGGGTTTCTGCCGGTCTGGAGCTTCTCGCTGTAAGCGGGCTATATTGTAGGTATACACACTTAAAACTTTAATTCTACATATCAATATACACTATATTGACAAAAGTCACCGGACACCTAGAAGAGAAACACAACATTGAATTTATTGACACACATTAGTACGGTGTCGGTCCACCTTTGGCCTTAATGCATGCACTGACCCTTTGAGGCACGCTTTCGACAAGGTTTTGGAACACAGCGATAGGTATGCGCTTCCATTCAGTACATAATGCTGCTGTTAACTGTTGCTTAGTAGTAGGCCTTGCTTCCAAACTTCCTATGCGGTGCTCTAATTCATCCCATAGGTACTCTATGAGATCAAGATCCACGCACGATACGAAATTACCGTTAAACAACGCCGTAACAGTCCTTTCTTTATCGCTCGGTGTGTTATCTTGCTGGTACCAACAAGGCTCGGTTCTATAGTATTGCCACAGAGTTGGTAGGGCATAATTGTTCAGAATATCGAGGTAGACGTGCTAGTTAACAGATTTACCCACGATAACCAATGAGCCTGGACCATACCACGAAAAACAGCCCCACACGAGTACACTGCCAGCTCTAAACTTGACCGTGGAAACAGTACACTGTGGTAAATAGCGTTCCCCGGGCTGCCACCATACCCACACACGGCCATCAGATTGATGTGTCGGTCCATCAGATTGATGTTCTTTACACCATGGTAAACGACGAGTAGCATTCCGAGTGAAGATGAAAGTCTTATGAGCAGCCGCACGACCACAGTAGTCCATGGAATGAAGTTCTATGCGAATGGTACGTGTATATTTTTATTTTTACTCACCTGTACACTGAGGTATTGTGCAGTATTCTGTCGATTAGGAGTAATGATTCTCCTGAGGTTTCCATGTCCTCTATTACTGATTTTCTTTGGTCTGCTGGTGCGTTTTGCTGCTTCAGGCGCACCATGTGTCTGACACTTATTCAGTACATCCAAAACAGTTTACGTGGGTATGTTTAAACGCCTGTCGGTTTCACCCAACAATCTTCCCTTTCTCAAAATCTGATCTGTTCCGCCGCGACATTTTCAATAAACCTCACAGTGCACTATGATCGCGGTCAGCTGCAGGCTTGGTTTTATACCGTTTGCAGCTGTACTACGCATCTTAACAACGCAGCAGATCCGATCATTTGCTTTTGAAGGGATGTCCGGTGACTTGTCAATATAATGTAGAATGGAATTAAAAAAAGAACATTTCTACCTAGCGAAATGTAAAAAGCCAATTCCGGAAAACCCCTTGCAACTATCCGCACCTATCTGGCGGTATCTTGTATATAAAATAGAAATTCAGAAATACTTTAGTTTTATCAGGCATTTCACTGTGCCGCTGAATATGCCTTTCCACGATGTCATGTGTAATCTACGAACGTTAACTTGACTTAATGTACATCATCCGCTGCGACTCCAGTAATGCTTCAGGTTACGATTCCCCTACGTTTAGAATCCATAACTTGACGTCAGTCTCTTTTCCTCATTGATTGCAGCGGACAGCAATGCTTTTCATCGCCTACACAGACACAAACATACACGAGCACACAAAAGAAACTAAACTCGGTAAGAGCTTTTCTTTTCGCTTACCTGTGTTTTCTCTTAGCGGTGAATCCAACAAGTCTTTGAAAAACTCCTATGTCTGGCATTTAGCTTTTAGCGTGATGTCGTAACACGCTTATTTAAGTGACACGATAGTCAGACAATGGCAACACCATCCAACCCCGTGAGCTTGTAGAAGGAGAAATTCCCTTAATAAATTTTGTATCCGTGGCAATATTGATATTTGTAGTGTCTTCAGAGAGAGCGAATTGTGTGCGATATTGGAAAAATGGAAAGAAACCAACTTTTGAGCATTGGCTAAACATTCTGAGAGGTTCAGTCTGATTTTATGCCTGAGGAAAGAAACGTTATTTTTAGCTCAGAAAGCTTAAAAGTTACAGGATATGAAAAATCGCAAAAAAATATTGAATTATTAAATTTTTTTTAATGCTCTCAAACTTAAAGCACTTTTCCTTAAATTCCATTTGGAAGCTTAGAAATATAATATACGCACTTGTTTCAAAATTTGATAAAAAACAGGAAAATGAACAACGTTGCTATTATCTTAAGGAATTCATTCGTTCGTTCATGTATACAACCATAATACCTTCTGAATTTTGAGAGAGAGAGAGAGAGAGTGAGAGAGTAATGCGAGAGAGATTGTGTGGAAGTAAGTGTGTGAGACTTAGTGTGTGAGACTGAGTGCGTGAAAGTGAGTGTGCGAAGGTGAGTATGTGAGATTATGTGTGTGAAAGTGAATGTCTGAGAGAGAGAGTGTGTGAAGTCCAGACCAACCATTCCTGTTTTACGTTTTACTTCACGTCAGGACGAAAATATTTCAGTTACAGAAAGTAATTCCATTACTTTTTCGACATCTATAGGTTTACTCATTAAGGTCTTTAGACAGATTGAAGAGCTGTAGATATTAGAAATTTCAAATCGTTTTGGAAGGTGTTCTATTAAACCGGCTTTCTAAAAATTTCACATCCTGTTCTCCAGCTTTCGGGTGAAACAATGTAAGGTTGTTCATATTAAAATGACCATTAAATACAGTGAAAGGTACTGTCATTTCCTAACAAACTTTGAAATGATAACATTGACACTGTACAACGTATCGTACTGCATTTTAGACAAGACTGGTGTATGCCTTGAATCAGAAAAGAGAGATTAGATAACTCCTTGGATTTGAGTAAATGATACTGTGGCATCAGGTGCTTTGGAATAGACATGATCAATCTCTGCCAGGAGAAGGGGAAGTTGTGGCCTAGAAAAGTTAAGTACTTACCAGAGAACGATTCGAGTTAGATCTGATGGATGAGTTCAATTTAGATTAGAATAAACTATTTTGTGGCACCAGGTGATATGAAATAGACATCATCAATCCATGACAGAAATTGTGGCCTAGAAAAGTTAAGTTCTTACCAGAGAACGAACGATTCGAGTTAGGTCTGATGGATGGGTTCAAGCCAGATTGATTTGGTTGATAGCCAATAACTATTTCAGGAAGAAAACGCTGGTCTCCAGCAGAAAGACAGATTGGCTCCTACAAATGTAGACTTTGTATAAAAAATTACTGGTCATTGCTCGAAGAATTGTTGAATAGACAAGATTCTCATCATTCTGATTCTTCGTAAAGGAGTCTGCCACCTTTAGCATCATACAAGCTACATTAAAAAAAGAGATTTTGCTTCTTTTTACAGTGTTGATGCTATTTTTTATGCGGTCAGTATATAAACATGATATGCATTAAGAATGTGTAAAAATTCTAAAATTTTGAAAAACACAACCCCAAAAAGATTTACTGTATCGGTTGACCTTGCTTTCCATCTGGTAGTTTCTCTAGTTCGGGTGAGTTACCTGTAACAAAAAAAAAAACATTGTTTAAGCAGCGATCTGTGAATTGTAGTGTACGTAGTTTTAAATTTATCAATAGAAAAGACCTATTCTCCGCCCAGTTGACGCAGTGGTTTAAACTCTGGCTCCTGATCATTCGTCCGAGATGGTATCGGGTTTGAATCCCGGTGTGGCATGGGTATTGTGTTTGTCTTACGGCACTAGCTCTCACCCTTCTCTTGAACCATTGACCCTAAATTAGGGATGTGCGACTGCTTACAGCCCATTGAATTTGTGACGTATTACAGAGGTTAAAACCTGTAATGCCGCCCCGGTGGCGCAGTGGTCTAGGCGATGGCCTCTGATCGTTCGTCCGAAAGGGGTCCGGGTTCGAATCCCGGTGAGGCATAGATGTTGTGTTTGTCTTACGGCACTGGCTCTCTCTCTTCCCTGGAACCAGTGACCCAAAATCAGGGACGGGCGACTGCTTATAGCACGTTGAGTTGCTCACGGTGGTCGTTAAACCTACAATACAAAAAAAAAAAAAAATAAAACCTGTATCAAGACGACAAATCTGCAGCGAGACATTCTGTCCACGTAGTTCAGTTAGGAGAGCGACTTACTCCGGAGTGAGGGGTCACGGAAAAACTTGTGTTTTCACAAGTTGCTCACGGTGGTTGATAAACTATCAATAAAGATGCCTATGTACACGAGTAAATCCAAATAGGAATTACGATTCCAGCTACAAGAAACAACGAAAGCGAACTAATGACGCAGAAGAAAGATTACGAAAAAAGGAGGGTTCAGTCATAAGGACGCTATAGAAGACAACGTAGGAGCCCTGTATAACGATTTTCTCTCCGGACGTTTGGCATCACTGGTAATAAGTTCCGCGAAAGAAGCCATCCAGAGATTTGGCGCTGAAACTCTCTTTTTCTATGCTATTTCTCGGAAAAATCACTGACGCAGACTGAATTCAACCTCGTTGATTCCATTCAGTTTCCAGCAATATGAAAACCAAAATTGCCACCCCGTTGCGCGCAGTGGTCTAAGCGATAGACTCTGATCATTCGTCTGAAAGAGGTTTAGGTTCGAATACCGGAGAGGCATGGATGTTGTGTTTGTCTTACGACGCTGTTTCTCTCCCTTCCCTGGAACCAGTGACACCAAATTAGGGACGGGCGACTGCTTATAGCCCATTGAGTTGCTCATCGTGGTCATTAAACCTCCAATAAAAAACAAGAAACCAAAATTGTAGTTTTTCAAATATTACATTCGGAAAGAAGGAAAACGATTGTGATAGGTTTAAAAACATTATATGGTTCCCAGAAAAGAAAGAGCAAAATGAAATAATTACGACTTCGCGGCCGACCACAACTTATTTCGAGAAGGACCGATTGCTATCCCTAGTTTAGGATATAACTATTCTCTTCCGGGAACGTTTTAGACAAAACCGGATTGATGCACATTGCAGAACTCTTAAAGTCAGGAGCAGTGAGCCTTCCAGACAATTATTTTTAAGTGAGAGAAATTGGTTTTTGTCTGAAACCTCTTTAAATTAGAAACGGTAGACTCTGCTGCAGAGTGCTTCAGACTAGAATAAATTCCCGGAAGAGCTTCGCTTTTGATGAGATTAGTCGCTCTCGCGAAGTGCTTTAGATCAGATAAATTTGATTTCTGCCAGAGAGCGCTTTGTGTTAGGCGAAATCGGTTCCTAAGAAACATCGCTCTTCGTTGGAATGGGAAGAGCAACCATGTTTCATCCTATGTTTAGAAATCGCTATTCGCAGGATGGACTTTAAAGGAGATTTAGCCATTTGGTGAGAGAAAATATACACTTTTCATTTGTGAAATAAAACGGAATAAACTGGTTTCACATTAATTGTTCCTTATTGCCCATCTTGAGTCTTTATCACATTGATTACGCTATTTACGTTGCATTTTTGAGGAAAATGATACTACTTTTTTTACACTTATAAGTGTTCCTTAATTATGTGGATTGCTTAAGTTTAAAGCCATTAACAATCGGTATGAAAAAAATTAATTAACGTTTTATTTTATAAAACTACATTAACATTAGCGTAAACTGTTAATCACTGTTTTTCTTCTGTAATATAGAGTCACTTGCAAAAGTTTAAGACCACCTGTTGGTGTTAGAGTTTTGCTGATTGCGTCAGCTACTGTCTGTATTACTCAACTTACTGTCGGTGTTGCGTCATCCTACAGCGGCAGCTGTTGATAGAGTTGGGGGAAGCGTACGAGCGTCAGTTTGTTTCTGATTTTCATGCTGAGAGGCTTTCTACATATTTTTTATATAGCAAAAAATGGACAAGAAGCGTCATTAAGGGTTACTCAGAGCCCACAAATAATGACTTTACATCATGAAGGATACTCCGAACGTGACATAAGCAGAAAGGTGAATGTGAGCAAGACTGCTATTCATAATACGATCATGAAATATCGAGATACAGGTCAATTAAGCGACCGAAAGAGAAGTGGACGTCCAAGGAAAACAACCCCACGTGATAATAATGGCATAAGGTGAATAGTTATGCGTTCTACGAGAAGTTCGTGCAAGAAAATCAAGGTCTTTCTACATTCAAAAGGGTCTGATAGTAGTATCAGCACTGTTTCGCGTCGTCTTAAGAAATTATGGATTAAAGTCTTATAAACCTGCACATAATTCTAGACGAACCACTGTCACGAAAAAGAAGAGACTCCAGTTTGCGAAGCTTCATCAATCGTGGACTGCTAAAAATTGGAGCTAAGTTCTTTATTCCGACGAATCAATTGTGCGTCAATTTGAATCACGTGAAGCACATGTTTGACGAGCAAAAGGCAAAAGGTTTGATGCAAAATACACCATTAGCACCGTGAGACATCCGCCTAGTCAAATGATATGGGGTGCTATGTCAGCATCCAGTACTACGTCATTATCCTTTTATGCCGACAGGCACTACCATGACTTGTACTTATTTTGGAAATGTTGCATGAGAAGCTGTTACCTCATATGCAAGTGCACAAATGGACAATCTTTATACAGTCTGTAGTACATGAAAAACTGAAACTGAAAAAATACTACCGTCTCAGCACAGTTATTTAATGATAAAAGATGACACGTATTTAGAATTAAAACCATTAGTACTTTTGGGATGACTCTCACCCCGTCCTCAGACGTGAGTGGTTGTGCGTTGTGTTTGCACTTATATACAATTAGACTCATGTTGCATTATGGGTACATTTCGTCAAAATCGTTGGCCATATGTTGCCATCTATAACATTACAAATGTTTAACCGCAAGGACACATAGATAAAAGCTTATCTCGAAATTATTCAATACAAATCGTGACGACATATCTTATTGCTGAAAAAATAACATATTCTGATTATTGCTTAAAGTTCGAAGAAGCGATCTGATTTTTCCAAATCCTTGGTACATTGCTCGGACTGTAATCATTACAGCATTGGTTGCCGAAGGCAAAAGTATACATGCTCTCGGCTACAAACAATGAATAGACGGATGCGGGGGTTACCAGTATCTTGATGTTATTCCAATCTGGTCGCAAGCTACTCACCATTGACATTCTTTGCCAATGCTGTATTGCTGTGGCCAGCTTTTACATCGTATTTGTGTTCTTGCAACCGCAAGCCCAAACTTCTTTCTGATGAGCCCACATATTTGCTAATGTATTCACCAATGATTGAGTCTAACGTGGGAATGTTATAGATACCCCACCTTTGTAATATCTCTGTCTTTTTTGTCTTTTTTGATGCATGAAAACAGATTCTTAGAGAGAATACCAAACTGCAAGTTAAAACGTGAACAGAGGTGCTATAATATATTTGGAATATACGCGTAATGATCCAACGTTCCCAGAAATTTCATGCTAGTTTTTTGCTCTCTGATTAGATTAGTGGATCTAGCATTTTTAATTTTGAAGTAAATTCTGTTGGTAGATGAGTTGGATAGCCATATCTGCTTGCAAGGTCAAAGATAAACCGAACTTCTGAATTTAGGGAATGCTCTGTAAAATTGTGCGAAAAAGCTCTTCACGATAAGAAATTAATAGCAGAAAACTTATGTTATATAGGGTGTGACGAGTAAAATGGAATTAAACTAATTGTAAATATATGTCATCTTTTATCATTAAATAATCGTGCTGAGACGGTAGTATTTTTGCAGTTCATTTAGCACGAAGTAATGTATTATTTCATGCAGTCTGTACATGATGGTGCTTCATACCATAGATGAAAGACAGTAAAGGACTACCTGCAGAGGAAAATTATAACTGTCCTTGGCTGGTCCGGTAATAGTCCCGACCTTAACCCCATCGAAAATTTGTGGACCATTTTAAAAGACAAGGTAGCAGAAAAACAGCCATCAAATTCCCAAGCTTTGACTGACGTGATAAAGTACGTGTGCTACAAATACAGTTCAACTGACTACTGCAAATCCCTCATTGAGAGTATGCCACACCGTATTCTGTCCGTTATAAAAAAACAAAGATGGGCACGTAAAGTATTGATTTCGGTCTTGTAACGTACCAGGAGATGTGACGTACCTGCCCGAAGGACGCACACGACATAAAGGCAGATAGGAATCAGAATAAAACGTCCGCGTAGCTCAATTGGTAGAGCAACTTATTCCGGAATGAGGGGACCCGGGTTCGAATCCTGGCGCGGATAGAAATGACGGAGAAATTTACTTCGTTATAGTCTTTTTGTGTTCTAAAGAATGTAACTATTCATCTGTAGTGTCATTTTTTTCAGATATCTCTGACTAGTAATTAGTTGTTTCTTTGAAAATCTTAATTTTCAATAAATTGACAGGTTGTCTTAAACTTTCGCAAATGACTGTATATGAAGTTTACTAATAACCGAATCAGCATGTGGTATTGACCGAAAGATAGAGCTGTTATACGTAATCTAAGCTTTGTTGACTTACATAATTTATTACCCGAAATAAACTAAGAACGAGTAAAGGTAACAAAATTCTGTGAACTCTCACGCGCACCAGAAGCAGTAAATATGGCAACTAAAATGCTTAGGACACGTCAGTATTCTAGTCTCGTGGGCTACTTTGCTAAGATTTATATCTGAAAGCCTTGAGATGACTCCCGGAATTTACACTTTCGGGTGCAGAGAAGTGTTGCAGAAACACAAGAAAGACTGTTGCTCAACAAACAGCTGTGATAACGGCAGGTTTCTAGTAAGTCTGTATGTGTGTGTGTCATTGAGCGCGCGCGCTCGCCTTCCTTAGCACAAAGCAACAAGTTCACGCCTCTTACTCAGATAGAGCTTTCGGTAACCCTTTCTAAATTTTCAGAAAAGCTTATTCTCTATCATGGAATTTTGAGGTTAAATAATATTTTATTTAAGTGACTTCTGTATGTGCTTGTTTACAAAGTACCGCCTTCTTGAGTTCATGATAAATAGAAAACAAGAAAGACGACATCAAATTCTCAGGTGTAATGAGCGCATTTTCCGGATTCTTTTCGACACAAAAAAGTTGCGCATTTTTTAAAACTTACAATGTGCGCAGTGTTTTTCATAGTGAATAAAACCAACATCTATTTCAAAGAGAAGAAATGTGTCTGTGACGTACTACGAAGGTGACGCACATGCTAAGACGGCAAGCTGGAGTGATAAGTCCTTGCCGACCTAGCTTAATTGGGAAAGCATTCATTTCCGTAGCAGAAGGATGTGGGTTCGAGTCCCATCATCGACAACAATTTGCTTTTTCACATTGGCGCCCGAACGTAAAAAAAATGGATCTATCAGGTTCTTCAAAAATGTCTGATGCTCCTTCCACACATCGTCTGGAATTAGTCAGAATTCCTTCTTCTACAGTCTACTTCTTCAAGCATAGTTTGCTGGCTGACCCGAAAACCTATGATTTCGTCCTAGCCATTTCTCAAGAGGGGAAATATATGTACTACAGAGGTGACGCACATGTCTAGACGGCAAGTAGTAGCGATAGGCCCTTCCCAGCGTAGCTTAACTGGGGAAAGCATTCGGCACTGGGGCAGAAAGATGTACGTTCCAGTCACCACCAGAAAATCTGGGGTTCAGATTTCTTAATATCACAATTCGTTTGGTAGAAATTTTTACTCACAAATTTAGGCCAATGTAATAGATGTTGTAAGTGACCACCACGAGCACCCAATCAAGTATGAACTCATTTTATTTGATTTCCAGGCATTCATCAGTTCTCTTTGAGGTATGCTTTTGTTATTAGCAGTTACAGAGGTTTCAAGACCCTGACGTGTATGCCGGCTTTTTTCGTAAACTTTATTTCTTGCAGCTCTCAAAAATGAAAAAAACAAAACAAAAACAGATGGGATCAAATCTGGTGAGAGAAGGGAGGGAGGACACAGTTTTTTTTTTTTTCTTTTTGTGATTTTCCGATTTCCAAAAATTTCGCGCAGGAGTGGTCATCGATCGTATGACAATGTGGAACAAGATGTTGTTTTGCTGAACTACCATTTGTTAAGCAAGTACTCATGTCTGAGAAAACTTGAAAATTACAGCGTCCTGGAACGAGAATCGAACCCGCATCTCCCGATTTACGTTCGCGTATGTTACCGTTTCACCACCCAGAACAAGGAACTACACATCGTCAACTGCTTGAGGATTCTTTTTTCTGGATGGTGTGACGGTAACATACTCGAACGCAAATCGGGAGATGCGGGTTCGATTCCTGTTCCAGGACGATGTAATTTTTCCAGTTTTCTGAGGCATGTCTATTTGCTTGATGAATTTGGCGTCCATCTGCATGAAACATCTATTTGACTATCACCATTTGTTTATTTCAACCTCATCGACTTCGCCGACGAATTAGTAGAGAATATTCGAATAATAACATTCAGAGTTTATTGTTCCGTTGAATAATATATAGCCAATGATTCTGCTTAAACGAAACTACTAAGCTTCTGCTGATGGAGAGGCGTTTTCTGTAGCCTGTAATTAAGTGTTTTGATCAGTCACATGCCCTGATACATGGAAACACGTCACATCAATGAAGAATGAAAGATTCAGAATACCATCAGTGTTTTTAGTGATACGTTGCTAAAATCAGGAACAGTAAAGATTTTGCTTTTGGTGATCTGCTCCTTTCAATTCTTGGACTGCTGTGACTTGGTATGGGGAAAGACAGAGATTCTTCTTAATCACTAAACGCGCATTGAAGGACCGATATCTTGATTTCATGAAAAATTCCGCATTGATTTTGAAGGATTTTGCATTGCTGATTCAGAAATTTCCACGAGTTTCTCATCAGTCACTTTCAGTTGCATTCCACTTTGCTGCGCGTCATGTGCGAAACCTGTGTCGGAAAATGCGTATTAATGTCAGAGCCGAATGACTCATTTGGAAATTTATGCAGAAAATTTTTCTGTGAGCCTTGCGTATGCGTCCAAACTCGCCTAAAGTACTGGGAGCTTTGAGTATGCTCCCAAGCTCGCCTAAAATATTCTCAATCAAAAACTGGCATGCTCTTTCAATGAGAAAACCACCGCCAGCGCTGGAAACAAAAAGCTCGGACAATTGGATTGTACACCGACTGCTGTTTGACCTTGACTTTATAAAATGGCTGACGATGTAGCCATTTATGTAAGTGCTTCTTCTGAGCGCAAGGGTAGTGCATGATGCAGAAGCCTGTTGGCTAGGATGAAAAGTAGGATTAAGGACGAACTTGATGAAAATAAAATGGATGTAAATTGCATTTTCAAGAACTAAAGATTTTGAAGTTGATAGAGCAAATTAAGAAGTTCACCTACCTTGGACAACAGATATCAAGATTTTGAGGTCGATAAATATTTTTGAGGTTGATAAAGATTTTGAGGTTGATGGAGGAAATTTAGACGTGCACCTACCTTGGACAACATATATCAAGATTTTGAGATTGATAAAGATTTTGAGGTTAATATAGGAAATTTAGAAGTGCATCTATCTTGGACAACAGATATCAAGATTTTGAGGTTGATAAAGATTTTGAGGTTGATGGAGCGAGTAAATTTAAAAGTGCATCTATCTAGGACAACAGATATCAAGATTTTGAGGTTGATAAAGATTTTGAGATTGATGGAGCGAGCAAATTTAAAAGTGCATCTATCTTGGATAACAGATATCAAGATTTTGAGGTTGATAAAGATTTTGAGGTTGATGGAGCGAGCAAATTTAAAAGTGCATCTATCTTGAACAACAGATATCAAGATTCTGAGGTTGATAAAGATTTTGAGGTTGATGGAGCGAGTAAATTTAAAAGTGCATCTATCTTGGACAACAGTTATTAAGATTTTGAGGTTGATAAAGATTTTTGAGGTTGATAAAGATTTTGAGGTTGATGGAGGAAATTTAGAAGTGCACCTACCTTGGACAACAGATATCAAGATTTTGAGATTGATAAAGATTTTGAGGTTAATGTAGGAAATTTAGAAGTGCATCTATCTTGGACAACAGATATCAAGATTTTGAATTTGATAAAGATTTTGAGGTTGATGGAGCGAGCAAATTTAAAAGTGCATCTATCTTAGACAACAGATATCAAGATTTTGAGGTTGATAAAGATTTTGAGGTTGATGGAGCGAGCAAATTTAAAAGCGCATCTATCTTAGACAACAGATATCAAGATTTTGAGGTTGATAAAGATTTTGAGGTTGATGGAGCGAGCAAATTTAGAAGTGCACCTACCTTGGACAACAGATATCAAGATTTTGAGATTGATAAAGATTTTGAGGATAATGTAGCGAGCAAATTTAGAAGTGCATCTATCTTGGACAACAGATATCAAGATTTTGAGGTTGATAAAGATTTTGAGGTTGATGGAGCGAGCAAATTTAAAAGTGCATCTATCTTAGACAACAGATATCAAGATTTTGAGGTTGATAAAGATTTTGAGGTTGATGGAGCGAGCAAATTTAAAAGCGCATCTATCTTAGACAACAGATATCAAGATTTTGAGGTTGATAAAGATGTTGAGGTTGATGGAGCGAGCAAATTTAAAAGTGCATCTATCTTAGACAACAGATATCAAGATTTTGAGGTTGATAAAGATTTTGAGGTTGATGGAGCGAGCAAATTTAAAAGCGCATCTATCTTAGACAACAGATATCAAGATTTTGAGGTTGATAAAGATTTTGAGGTGGTTGGAGCGAGCAAATTTAAAAGTGCATCTATCTTAGACAACAGATATCAAGATTTTGAGGTTGATGGAGCGAGCAAATTTAACAGCGCATCTATCTTAGACAACAGATATCAAGATTTTGAGGTTGATAAAGATGTTGAGGTTGATGGAGCGAGCAAATTTATAAGTGCATCTATCTTGGACAACAGATATCAAGATTTTGAGGTTGATAAAGATTTTGAGGTTGATAAAGCGAGCAAATTTAAAAGTGCATCTATCTTAGACAACAGATATCAAGATTTTGAGGTTGATAAAGATTTTGAGGTTGATGGAGCGAGCAAATTTAAAAGTGCATCTATCTTGGACGACAGATATCAAGCGAGAGCCACGTCAAAGAAAAAACTATAGGTGTATAAAGCTTGGCTGGAATAAAGTTTGGAATACAGTACAATTTTCCTGAGACATTTACCGTTACGTCTTAAAGTAAAAGTGTTTAATCAATGCGTCATTCGAGTTTTTACGTATGGAGTAGAGGCATCGACCTTAACTAGAGGCATCCAGAAGCTGCGGACAACTGAAAGAAGCATGGGAAAAAGCATCCTTGGTATATCCAAGGGAGGTAGGAAAAGGAACTCATGTAAAAATTAAATAAGTGAATGGTATCATGATCAAAGTACGGACCCTCAAGTTGCAATGAGCTGCACGTGTTACTAGATGAATTGCCCACTGTTGGACAACTGAAATATTAGAGATTCCTAGGGACAGGGAAAAACCCAGAAGAAGACCATGTGGAAGATGAGGGAATGAATTTCGAATGAGTGACATGGAAGAACATTGCTCTAAACAAAGAGTTGTGAAAGAAATCTAGAGAGACCTTCACCCGCTTGTGGATTGAGAATGATTGTTGTTGTTAATGATAATGATGGTGATATATGTACAGTAGATCCCGCGCATAATAAGTCCGTATTTAGAAAGATCTCAGATGTAACGAGCAAAACAGGAACTTTGAACTTTTGTTTAGTATAGCGTCCATTCAAAGCTAAGTTGATAGTTTTTAAGGAGCTAAAATGATTACTTTTACAGCATAGTTACAAAATTTAATGAAATTCCATATTTAACGAGGCAGGAAAAACTTGATTCACGCTGTCCTAGAATGGAGGAAAGGAATGGTGGCATACAGGAGGAAATTACAACAGTTCATTGGAATCTTGCTGTAGTTGTGGAAGAATGTTGATAGAAAAGCAATGGAGAAGGACTACATCAAGTGCTGAACCAGTGAGTTGTGAAAAGGACGCTTTTTGTAACCCATTCCAAATGGTGTATCTCGTTAACAAAGTTAAGAACATGCCACCTATACTCCTAAGGAAAAACAGGATGGGTGGGATTCACGCACACGTAAATGGATTTCTGGGAGACGACTGCAGAGAGGGATAGGGAGCAATGGAATGGGAAAACAAGAGATAAAAATTCCTGAAATGGAATCCATTGTCTTTTGAAGCGTCTGGAATGCTTGTCCTAAGCAATTACTCTGTTCAGTAGTCAGTAAGTACAGTTTTTCTTCCTTCTCCGAGAAAGTAAAAATGAGCGAGCGAAAATGCAATCAGACCTTTAAGAAGCATTAAGGTGGTTGTTTAGATTACTGTTCTTTTCTTTTCTTTTTATTAAATCTTTATGTCTAGACCAAACTCAACGTTAGTAATGGACAATACAAGAAACCAACAATTTCTGGTTAAGGAAGTGTTGGTTTAGTTCTGCGTTCGAGACAAAAGCAGATTTCGTTGTTGTTAGGAAAAGTTCTATGTTCGAGACAGAGGTTAGAACAGTTAGATTGGTCTGAGTCCAGACCAAGGCATTTACCGCTTAGTGTCAGCTCAAGATCAGCAGGGAAGCCTTTCAACTTAAACTTAACTCAAAATAACACCAGGCCCAAACTAGATCGAAAAATAACCTAACTCAAAAATGGAACCTGACCCAAACTAGATAAAAAACTAATCCCGATGCCTAAACTAGAGCGGTATTTTAGCCTTTACACAGTGTAGTGCAACATTTTACTTTATAAATGTCGACGCTACGTGATTTGATCACTTGTGCGATATATCCGCAGTTAAACAAGAGTGCTCTGTCTTTTTTGCGCTTATTTTTTTTTAAGATGCACGCCATAGAGATAAATTCTCATTTTAGGTAGGCTGATAAAACTGAACTGCGGAGCCGACATCCGCAACAAATGAAGCCCACGACGTGTTGCGTTTTCGAAGGTAATCTCAGGAAAACTTTAAAAGTCGGCACTGTGATCAATAAAGTACTAGGAATTCTTCAGAAGTTTGTCGTTTTTTTAGTACTAACAATGAATCGTGAATAAAAAAGGGGTCAGAATCAGATCAGACCCAACTGTTTGACTCAAAAGGAAACCATTTAAAAGCTGAGGGTTTTTAAACATCCTGCAAGATTTCTTCTCACTCAAATTTCTTTGTGTTTTCTAATGTCTGAAAAACAGTGTACGACTGTTGTACCGAAAGTAATGCAAAAGGGGCAGAATTTTTTCATTAACTGACAGAGGTCGTCCGAATTGCACATACCGGCAGAGTAACTCTTCCTGTATAGTAACTCGTCTTCTTCATAGCAGGTAAATAATGGATTCGAAGCAGAAGCAACGTGCCGTCATTGAGTTCTTGACGTAGGAAGGGTGCAGGCTGTCCGACATCCACAGAAGGCTACAGAATGTTTGCGGAGATGACACCACTGACAAGAGCAATGAGCACAAATGGATGAAAAAGTTTAAAAAAGAGGAAACCAGCTCTGAAGACTAACCAAGCAGTGGGAGACCATCATCTGCGACCACTGTCACGAATCATCAGCGAGTGGATGAATTGATTCGCGCCGAGACACAAGTCACAATCCGTGAGCTCGTTGCACAACTGGACTGTGGTCACAATGACATACAGAACATGGTGGAAGAATTAGGGTTTTCGAAAATGTGTGCAAAGTGGGTACCCCAGGAGTTGAAGGACAGAAAGGTGGAAGTCTGCTTTGATCTGCTAGAAGCGTTTGAAGCCAAAGAAGACACGTTTTTTTGGTCTGGTGGCAGGGGATGAAACGTGGGCGTATCTTTATAATCCGTAAACGAAGAATCAATCCATGGAATTGCGTCACACCTCTTCACCAATGCTTAAGAAATTCAAGAGCCAGCGATCAGCACAGAAAGTCATGGGGACTGTTTTTTTTGGGGGGGGATAACAGGGGTATCATTCTCCTTGATTTTTTGGAACGTGTCCATACCGTGACCAGCGAGTGGTACATTGAGACCCTCAAGAAGCTTAAAGAAGCCATAAGGAGGAAGAGACAGAACAAGAATATGAAAAAGATCCACATTCGCCATGACAATGTGAGACCATACACATCTTTGGTAACAAATCAGGTGATCAGTAAATTATGCTGGTCGGTGGTTCCCATCCACCGTGCAGCCCAGATCTGGCGCCCTCCAACTTCCACCTGTTTGTTCGAATTAAGAATAGTCTTCGGGGAGGACGATTTGATAACACAGACGAGGTGAAAGTGGCTGTGAAGAAGTGGGTCCAACAGTCCACACGTGAATTTTTTCAAAGAGGATTCGATAGTTGGGTTCATCGATGGCGCAAATGCATTGCTTGTGATGGAGGCTCTGTTGAGTAGTACCTTTGTATAGAGGAAGAGTTACTGTAGCAACATGTGCAATTTGAACGATCTCTCTCAGTTAATAAAAAAGTTATGCCCACTTTTGCATTACTTTCGGTACAACCCTCGTATTACTGTTTTTCAGACATTAGAAAACTGATCGAGCTAGGAGTAGTGTATTTACTATTGTAACGTATATTCTAAATTAACTTTCGTTTTTAGTTTCCTTCCCTATGTAAATCTTGAGTTTATTCTGTTATTCTTCACTCTTAACGTGATATCTTTCTCTCAAACGAATACGTTTGGCAACACAATTGAGGTTGAATGCACGTGACGTACGCCTGAGTTTTGATAAGAACAAGAGATAAAAACGACGACTGATCTATTACTTGACAACGTTGTAAGACAGAGCGTTGGTTTGTAAACTGATTATTGATAGGAGTGTTGTGATAATGTGTGGTGTGTGGAGCGTTCACTACAATATGCTATGTTACGATGTGTGTGCTACATCCTGAATAAAGCATCTTTTTCCGTAAGTTTGACTTCTGTTATTTACATGTTTCGTCTGGCCGTTAAGGTTTCTTTCATTTAGGAACTATTTCTTAGTATGTTGATGTGTTAAAACAACGTAGAAGTAGAAAAGACTTTTACGCTATACTATGTCTAGACCTGTCAGTGTGCTGATATTGTGGCTAAAATGTAAAGTTACAGCATCTGATGAACTCCAGAGACTGAATAATACAGCATAGGAACAAAGAATGCAAAGCGGACTGCGGGCTGAAGTTTCTAATATGTCAGTCACCATGTTCTTCTGAGTCTTGTACTTCTTTTGTGCTTTCGTGGAAGAACAGTATCAAATGGTGCTCCAAATAAAAATTTTCATTAAAGAGCATTAGTTTTGTCTTACCGGTAAGACTGAAACATTCACACCTACGCTTGTTTTACGCTTGACATTGTAAGAGAAGACAGGGTGGTAACGGTAAATATTTAACCAAACTCCTTCAGAAACAACACGCCATAGCTCAAACACAGCTCCATATCGACGGAGCTCTGTTTCTGTGAAGCCTAAAAATTTCTCGCCCTGTTCTTTAAGTGGGTTAAAAGGATGCGATCTGAAATCTTAGATGGATTCATAGTTTGCATTATAAGTTGGAAAACAGTTCGAGGAAATACCATAAAAGCGTTTGCGAAATTCTTTACATTAGGTGGGTGAGCAAACTTCACGGCGAAGCAACATGATAACTCGAAATGGATAGTGAATACGACCTAAATTGCTCCTCGAAAGCGAACACATCTCAAGATCCTAAATAATATAACAGCTGCGTGGGAGATATTTTGCAGTCGCGGTTCTTCGCTTTATTTGATCTTCCCAAACCCACACACGGGTTTTTTTTTGTTTTTCTGCTCTCCAAGAAGCGTTTAGTATGAAAGTTGGCGATGACAGTTAAGCTAAGTATTTGCAACATATCGTTGATCAAAATATAAAATAAAAAAGAAGTAAAAATAGCAGTGCCTTCACTATTGTTCTAGTTAATCATCTTGATTTAGTTAAAAATCTTAAATATTGTAATGTAGGATGCGACATGACGTATTCCTAAAGCGACGTATGAGTCAAATCGACAATGAAGCAGGGATAAGTCTGCCGGCATAGTTCAAGTGGGAGAGCAGCCGCGCCGTAGTAGAAAGCTGTGGGTTCGAATCCCACCATCGGCAGGAAGGACACTGTTCCTTTTCGGCAGAAAGGTTTTCAATCATTTTTCCAGTATCGCAATAAACACACTGAAGTGCCAAAAGTCATGGGGTAGCAGTATGCAATTTTTTTACTGGCACTGCAGTCGTACAAAGGTTTCGACGCACGCCACGATTTTTATTAGTGGTGAGGAGTAATCTTGTGAGTCATGGTGAACAACCGCCAGTAGGATTATGGCAAGCCGACGTGAATTATCGGAGTTTGAACGAGACCTGGTACTGGGAGGAGGGACGTCGCTCGACTTCGAAATCGGGATGGGCGACGGGTAGACGAACATTATTTTTGGTGGGGCAAGCTTGATGGCAACGTTTTATTACGAAACACTGAAAGAACGAATATTTAATGTTGTTTTTTTATTGAAGGTTTAACAACCGCCGTGAGAACTCAATGGGCTATAAGCAGTCGCCGGTCCCTAATCTGAGGTCACTGGTTCCAGATTAGGGAGAGAACCCGTGCCGTAAGACAAAAACAACATCCATTCCTCACCGTAGTTCGAACCTGGCTCTTCTCAGACGAATGATCATAAGCCAGCTGTCTTCGACAACTGCGCCACATGGGCGGTTTTAATGCTTTTCACTAGCTGCTACAAAATAATTCATGAAATCTTCACCCCTTTAACCTGAATACACATACATACACGGATCTTCTTATTAGTTACGCAACTGACAGAAGTGTTCGTAAAATGTCGCCTTCAACTTTCCGCTTGTTCTGAATGCATTATCTTAAAATTCTTTTCAAAATTTTCCATTTTTGCTTACGAAAATAGTATTGTACTTGAACAATTTATTTAAAAGAAAAGGTCGTTTTTGTTTATTTAAATCAAAGTTTAACATCGTGCCACGCAGACACGATATCTCCCCTCTCCTTAACTTCCTTCCTTCCAGCCAGCGACTTTACCTTGCAGTCCTCTCCTACAAAGCAGTCGTCAGTCCCTTCACGCACTTTCACTGTCCCGGGACAGTCTTAAGAGTGCTAGTGTAGCTTTAGACTCCAGTTTCCGTGTTGCAATTCCATATTTAGTAACTAAAACCAACAGCAGAGCAATTAGTAATGATCTCTCTTAAAGAATTCCTGCCCACTCTCCTCATTCTCCCCTCGCCATAATAACATGAAAAAGAGGCTTAAACATGGATTTAGAAGAGCGGAGAAAAATTCAATTTTCGTGGCTCTGCAGATGATATTTCGATAACCTATCTACTGTGAAGTAAACAACTCACTTCTTAGGGGAAAATAAGTAGGGCTGCATGAAATAAAACATAAGACTTGACAAAATGCAGATTATGTTTTAAAATTAAATATACTGAAAATGGCCCATCTTAAACTGGGTGGGCTGCAGCAGGGTGGGCTTACCCCCTTGGCAACGTCCCTGACTTGGAGATACACGGATTGGACAATTAATTTCCGAAGATGTGCTGACATTCAAAAGTACTGGATCCACGGTGTCACGTTTGTACTTGAGCTTAGTTCGGGCTCATTTTTCGGAGCCGGAGCCTACCCGAACCCGAGTTTTATATTGCAAGATAGAGGCCGGGCCCGAACGAGCACGAAAAATGGCTAACCTGTTCAACCATTAATAAAAAAAAAAAACATTTCCTTTTCCACACTTCCCTCCTCCTGCAATTAACCAATGTATTTCTCAAATAGAGAGTAGGGAAGGGACCTCCATCTGTTTTTATTGCGTAACTGTACGATTTTTTTACCATTCGTTTCCACCTGAAGTGCATCGGCCGCCCGGGAATCCAAAATGATCGGGCGGTGTTGCAATTGTATGTTGCTCAAATAATACTAATACACTGCTGGACAATTGCTAAGAACGGATCATAAACGGCTATATAGCGCATAAAAAAGTAAGTGTGGTTGCATGCCAAGTGAAATAAAATAATGTCAGAATGCCAGGACATTACAAGAAAGACAATTTATTGTGCTCTGAAATCCAGAAGGCTTTGGAACGTGTTCAAGGGACAAACAGGCCATTTTGTGCAGAATACGTAAACGTGAAAAAAATGCATTTACCGTCCGCAGGCGTTCCGGCGTAAGATGTCAATACGGGATATGGCCACCATGGAGGGCGATGCAAGATTCCACACGTCGTGTCATGCTTTGCACAACATTATCAAGCAGCTGTTGGGGTAATTTATCCCATTCCTCTGTACGGATGGGGAATCCTTGTTTATTGGAGGGCATTGGCGACCAGCAAGACTCCTCCCCAAAGCATCCCACACATTTTAAATGGGATTCAGATCTAGAGAACGTGCTGGCCATACGAGGCGTTGAATATCCTCGCTCTCAAGACACTCCTGGACAGCGATTGTTTGATGACATGTTGCGTTGTCGTCCGTGAAAGTGAATCTATCACCGACAGCACCACGGAACATGCGAACATGAGGTAGCAGAACATCATTAATGTATCTTTGGCCAGTCATAGTCCCAGTTGGAAGCACATAGAGGGACGTACGGCCATTGATCATGATGCCAGCCCATACCATGACACTACATGTCGGATATCGGTCCCTTTCCTGTATGTTTGCTGGACAATATGCAGACCACTATCACGCCAGATCAGTTATCGTCGACAATCAGACGATAGACTGTATCTACTCTCATCTGAGAAGAGGACAGAAGACCAATCGTTATCAGTCCAATTGCGATGTTGATGGCACCATTGCAAACGGGCAGTACGGTGACGTCTGGACAATGGAATGGGATGAACACAACAGGACGGCGGGCGTATAGTCCTCCTTCATGCAAACGTCTGGCGACAGTTTTTCGGGAGATCCGCTTGCCAGTAGCAGCCATAAACTGATTTGCTACCTCACTAGCTGTGCTGCACCGGTGTTTTTTGTTGATAGCACTATGTACCGATCTTCTGCAGGTGTCGTACTGCGAACACGAACTCCCGCGTGACGTTTGCTACACTCTCCATTTGTTTGAAATGATTTCCAAAGCCTTGAAACAACACTGTGGCTGACGTCGAACTCCCTGGCAACATCTGTTATTTTTCGCCCTTCTTTCAATCTTGCCAATAATACGGCCACGCGTAAAATCATCTAGGTGATGTCGGGAAGACATACTGAAAATTGCAAGTTCGTCAATTGATTCTTTCCCTTTCAACTTTGCATTTGAACAACAACGGTCAATACGCGTCAAATCCTTTATATCTCTTATCAGCGCTATGACGTCACGAACAAGCTCGGCAATCCGAAATTTGCATACGCACAACAAGTCGTACTGTATCCCACACTTATGCTAATTTCCACATTTTCCTGCCTTCCATTTTATGGTTGCTATCGCTGCTATTGTCATCCGTCCTTAGCAATTGTCCGGTAGTGTATTATCGTGCCATAATGCGCTGTTATATGTACGTTGCTAAATAAAATTAACAGGGAGCTACTGCGTGGAGATTAGGGGTAAATTATCGTCGGAATGCTATCAACTATCCAATATCTATAGTTCTTCAAAAAACTTTTTCATCTCTGCAGAAACACACTAATGCGCGGCCTATGGCATTTTCTACGCAAGCCATGAATAAAAAGCTATCACGATTGCCCGCGCGAGAACCAGTTGCCGAAGAATTCCCTTTATCAACTATAAACTGCATCATTTGCTAAATCATATAAAATCACATTTATGCATAAAAAGAAATTCTCTCGCTCTCCCTCTCTCTCTAAAAACCCGAGCCCGAACCGTAGTAAATATTCTACAGCCCGAGCCCGATTCGGGCCTGCTTCGGGCTTTCGGGCTCGGGCGTAGCCCGTCTCAGCTCCGGTGTGTACCGAGAATACCTCATGGAAGGCATTACCACCCACCGTGGACAGCGCAGTGGCCGACCACGGTGGGTGAATGACCGTGGCCAGCGTCTTCTGACCAGGATTGTCCATGCTAAGAGACAAGGGACACTGGCTCAAATAACATCCGCATTCAATTCAGGAGGTACCAGAAGCAGGCACATCCAGCAGGTCAATGCATCGTAATTTAGCGCCCATGGGTTATTGGAGCAGAAGACCCACCATAGTGCCTTTGTTAACGTCACGACACCGGACACAGCCGTGGCGAACGAGATAATGAAGGCATGTGCAACTGAGGTGCGGAGAGCTGTTACGTCACGACCACCGTCCCTTCTGAGGGCTCTTCCCTTACCTCCAGCACATTCTTCAAAGTGCTTGAAGTCGCGGAAGTGCATTATTCCTTGCTTTTCCGGTGAACTTGTGACGATGTAAAGAAACATTTAATAAATGATGAAAAGTATTTTAACTTGCTTAACAGAGGCGGTTTAAAATATCCGTCGCCTGAGACAGTTAATCCTATTTCGGTAACATACATTGAAGAGCAATTGAATAAGAAACAGCTGGCGTTATGCAAATGTGGCTCTGTGTGCGGCCCTGTAAACGGAAACGACATGACGTATGCAGTGATCCGACAATATAAGGAGTGATGCGACGAGAATCAGTAAGAGTCGGACGCAGTATGGGTAAGACGAAGGATCTTAGCGCATCGTGGACAAAACCTGACGAATGGTTCACTCCATCTCGGAAGTCGTGCAGGCACAAGGATTTTCACGAGCCACTCTGTCACGGGTGCACGGTGAGTACATCGAATCCGTTAAAACCATCCCTGCAGGGGCCGTTATATGCTGTGGATAACAGCGTGTGAATGAGCGGGGCCATCGTCGGCTAGCTCGCATTGTAACAGCGGATAGACGGGCCTCAATGCAAGAAATCACTCGGCAATTTAACGCTGGTGCACAAAAACGTGTAAGCAGCCACACCATTCAGAACCATATCCTTCCTATGGGGTACAGAAGCCATCGTGCCACGAGGGTATCGCTGCTGACCGCACATCACAGGGTGCAAAGATTAGCATGGGCGCGGGAACATCGCCACTGGACCCTAGACATGTGGAAAAATGTTGCCTGGACTGATGAGTCGAGATTCACGTTGGTACATGCGGATGGCAGGATACGAGTACGGCGCAAACCACATGAAGCGATGGATCCTTCTTGCCAGCAGGGTACTCTTCAAGCTGGTGGGAGTGGCATTCTCGTCTGGAGACAGTTTACGTGGACTAAAATGGGACCCCTGGTACGTGTAACATCGTCCCTCACAGGTCAACGTTACCGGGATATCCTGGACGACCATTTGCTCCCGTGTGTGCGTCTTCAACATCCCACTGGGGACCTCATCCCGCAACAAGACAATGCACCGTGCCATCGCTCCCGAATTGTATCTGAATGGTTGGATGAAAACTCCACCGACGTGAAGTCGCTTCCTTGGCCAGCTAGGTCACCTGACCTCAATCCCATCGAGCACATCTGGATGCCATTCTGCTCTATCCTTTTGTTTTCAATCTGAGCTCCTATATTTATTAGATGAATCTGGACATTTGGATCGTTTGGCTCTATTTCGCTGATCTAATTAAACGGGTTTGCATTGGCATGTACAGTAAATGTCTGCACGGGCCTGGGAGGGCTTTTTATTTCAACAGTTAAATGAAAATTTCTGAACTCGAGCCGGTCCAGGCCGGATCTAAACTAGAAAGTTTAGTATTTTCTTCTACACTAGCAAAAATCTTTGTATCAGGAAACGAAGACCGACTTTTTAAATAAGCAGATGGCGAAGTTCACTGAGTGAAACGAATCTACCACCGGATGAGTTGATTAATTACAGCCGAAACCGATAAGCCGGGCTGTAAGATGAGAGTATAAAATAGGCCGGTTTATTTCTTTAAAAGTTGAAATCAAATTACATTTTTACTTCGTCAGCTATAGCGACTAAAACACGTGGCTTTTTTTCTTTTCCAAGAAATGTTTAAACAGAGTTTTCAGCTACATGAAACCAAAACCAAAACAAACTTCTGGCGCCATTCATTTTTACAGAGGAGATGAGTAAGTTCAAATTATTTGTTTACATATTTATGGAATGAAGGCTACTTTTTTATACTTAAGAGGAGCAGAGGCAAAGCGATTTCCTATATATAATAAATAACATATAATTATATTTAGGTACATGTAGTCTGGTGTAAATCTCAACCGTGCTGATAATTCCTACTAAAAATACCCGGTATCTCTGCGTCACATTCCTTTTACACTACGGTAAGCCAGTTCAATAGCGCAGCTTTATTTCTTTACAGCAAGAGATCTGCAGCCTTTTCTGAATTCGCCAGCAACATGACACAATGGAATAACGCTCGCAGGCCACATGAATAAGAAGAGAAAAAATGCTTTTGTTTATTATGAACATCGAATATTTCAGACAGATTTTGAATCTTAAAACTTAAATTTCGTAAAAGAAACGATGCAATTATCATGAAATCTGCGTTACGAACATGTTCAAAATGGATGATACCCCCCTTTTTTAAGTACTCTTTAAAAATTTCAGTTATTTAATTTATCGCAGTATAGCTGATTGAAGATTTCAGAATTCAAATTCTATGTACCCGAGGTATCTGGATATTAATTTTCTCATTTCAAAAATGTTTCTTCCCATTTTAGAATTTCCTTTGTGAACATCTCGCTGGTCATTAAAGAAGTGCTCCGCTGTCACGTGTTGAAGACCCTTGCTCTAGAAAAATCCTTGCGTTATTTACAATAAGTGGTAGAGAATGCTTGATGTAAATCTGAAACGGGTGGGGTTAGGCCGGCTGTAAACCGGAAATTCCAAAATTCCAAGGCTATAAACCGGAAATTCCAAGCCGGACCGTGAACTGGAAATTCCAAGCCGGGCCATGAACTGGAAATTCCAAGCCGGGCAGTGAACTGGAGATTCCAAGCTAGGCCGTGAACTGGAAATTGCAAGCCAGGCCGTGAACTGCAAATTCCAAGCAGGGCCGTAAACCAGAAATTACAAGCTGGGCGTTAACTGAAAATTCCAAGCAGGGCCGTAAACCGGAAATACCAAGACGGGCCGTGAACTGGAAATTCCAAGACGGGCCGTAAATCGGAAATTCCAAGCAGGACCTTAAACTAGAAATACCAAGACGATTAACGACCGTGGCGTTTTTCTGGGTCGTGAACTGGAAATTCTAAGTATTGCCGTAAATCGGAAATTGCAAGCACGGTCGTGAACTGGAAATTCCAAGCAGCGCCGTAAAGTGGAAGAACCAAGACTAGTCGTGAACTGGAAATTCGAAGCCGCGATGGGCTTTCGAGATTTAAAACAGTACAGACCTCAGTTGTATAGTACACAGAACTCGTCTTCAGACAGGTGTTACGTCTCAAATATAATTTTTGCCGGTCTCCACATACGGAAGAGTAACACAAGAAATCTTAGGCCAGAAGCTTGGATTCGAGTTTCGGCTCAGGCATGGATGTTTGCTTTCTTTCACCTTATGCCTTGAAGTAAGAGGGTGGCTTGAACGTCAGTGGTATTTTAACATTTCCAACACACACTCTCTTTTTCTCTCATTCTTTCCTTTTCCTGGAATGAGTGTATCTACTTTGGATGGAAGGTACCCTCGAGAGTCTTGCGTTATTACCCATGAGGCCTGCTTTGAATGATAGACCAGCTGTTATCTTCCATTATCGTTTTATTCCCATCTGAGAATCAGTGGCCTTAAAGTTAAAATGGCGACTCCTGCAATAAGAATAAAGAAACAAAAACAAAAAAACAACAACAACTATGTAAGCGTATTTTCCTGCAAACATTACAAAAAGACGTTTCCATTCCTTTTCGTTCTACCTATATGTGTCAGACAGCATACATACGTTTCTATCCAACCGTTTAAACAGTCGTCAGCATCACAACTTGTGTTGCAGTGCATGCTAGAATTTACTGCGTGATGATCAATGCCCCTCAATGGAGAAGGTGCTATAAACGATCGCGGCGTTTTAATGTCTCTCTCTTTTTTCTCACTCACTTCTTCCTTTCTCTAACCCACTTTCAGTCACTCTACAATTTATGCCGTCTCTATTATTTCCCTTTACCTGAAAATTCAGGAATTGTGCGCTTTGCTGTCGTTTCTAAAGCCGCCATTTCATTGATCGTAAGTCAAACGGTGATGCTACCTTTCCCGGCATTCAGACCCTCCTGGCTGCTGACCATCCCCTGTGATTCAGCACTGCGGCGGAGAAATAAAACAAACACGTAACAAACAGAAGCACAAGGAGAAAGACCGGGGGAGAAGATGAAAAAAAAAGAGAATAAAAGAGAGCAGTTACCACAGACACGTAATTCTTTGGAACGATGCTCTCGGATGAGAAGAGGATTTGTGGTCCCTTGTGAACACGTGTTCTAGAAGCAGTCCAATCGAAGAACAAGTCGCTTGGTCATAGGGAGGTTCACTCCTGAGTAAGTTTACTCTCCACATAAAAATGAAATTCTCTGTGCGTGTGCGGCTGACGATGTGTGTAAGTTGCTATTAAGCACGCTGTTGCCCAGGAGGATCAGTGGGAATTACAACTGTATTCTCGTGTTCGTTAGAGACCAACAGAAACTGAGGAAAATTGTATTAAGCATATTGTGTGCACACACACACATATATCTTCGCAGCTTGGGGAAAAAATCTTCTGAGATGTTACAAAGTAAAAAAAAAAAATCGATCAATAGCCAGATATTGTATCTCGATGAAAGCATGGACTCAGTTAAAATTGAAAATCAATATGTCCCAAGTCTTGAATTGGTAGACTGATTGATTTATGACACATATGGCAAAAGGGACTCAGGGTATAGAAGAGATAGACTGACACAAAGCTTGAGGAACAAGCCCATTAAAGATCCCCGAACAACAGGAGCATCTATAACTTTTCGTTCAAAAAATTATTTCTTTACATTTATTTATTTATTTATTTATTTATGCTGTTACATAACATAAGAACATTACAGTAAGTTATGCATACAAAGGCTACTAAATAGCAAAGGGAACAAGGGAAAAGGACTTTTAGGAGTCCTGACGTAGCCCTTAGTTCCATCAAAAGTATGAAACAAGTGAGTCTGGCCTTGAATCCAAATAAATATTATTATTTGGATTCAATTAAAGAACATATCTTTTATTTTTTAACTCAGTTGGTGAAAATCCTCTAAATCCGTGGCGTCAGTGAATAAACAAAGACATCGCTCTTTCCACGTTTTATCAACACATAGCAACCGAAAAATTGTTATCCGGTCACCGCTGGGGATCCGAATCCCAGATCTCTCGATATCAGGCCTAGCGCGTTAGCCTTACGCTGGGGTGGCCAACAATCAACGGCGCTAGGTGTGCGCTTTTGTCTTTGTTTATTCACTGACGCCACAATTTTTCGGTTGCTATATGTTGATACAACGTGGGAAGAGCGATGTCTTTGTTTATTAACTCAGTGGGTGTTATAAGTGTTTTTTAAAGTGATTTTGGTTATTGATATTTGTTAAATCCAAAGGCAATGAATTCCAGTTATCTGGGACAGCATAGTTTAAACTTTGCTTTAACAGCTGAATTTTAGGCTGCATTGGGCGAAGCGGTAATCTATTTCTTGTTTGGTAGTTGTGTCTATTGCAATTAATTTCAATTGAATCTATATGCAAATTGTTCTTAAGTCTCTGAAACAGGATTTCGCCAAGATTGTAATAGTAAAGTTGATGTATTGTTAGCATTTGGAAATCATTCGGGTGAACTGGAGGACGTAGATGTGGGTGTATGGATGTAGTCATAGTAGTACTTCGTTTTGAAAGTAGGTCTATGAATCTAATATATTTATTTTGTAATGCTGTAATTTATTTAAATTTGTTTGAGTTGTTTGACCCCAAGATAAAAAAGTAGTGAGTCTGAATTAATGAGTAATACAAGAGAATTAGTGTTTTAACTAAAAGAGTTGTTAACATTGTACTAATGAGGCCAATATTTCTAGTAATTAATTTATTCGAAACTATTTCTATATTTTTAGCCCATCGTAAGTCAGGGGTAAGATTCACTCCCACATAATAAAAATCTGGTGCTATATCAATTAATTTAATCTCTAATAATAAATTTATAGTATGGCCCCATTCAAATCTCTGCCGGAGAAGACATAGCTTTAGGTTTAGAAGTGTTAACTATCAATTCATTAGTAGTTAGCCAATTTGAGTATAGCTGTAAGTCAGTGATAGCTTTAGTAATGATGTCATTTATATTGTGTCCCCTAAAAATTAATGTTGTGTCATCTGCGTATAGTATAACATCGTTTTCTGATGTTATGCTAAATATATCATTAACATATAAATTTAATGACAAGGGTTCCAGAGAATCCACCTTTCTATTAATCCACTTTTCCCTCAGTTTTCGAAACAATGTTTGGTATACATTTGACTTTATCATCGTTAGTTCCGATTTGGAGCATACGCTAAAAATACAGAAAACAAGAAAGATGACACCGAATTTTCGGGTGTAACGAATTTTCGGGTGTAATTCTTTTGACTCCGTTCTGACGCGAATTAAGTTTATCAAAGCTATTCAAAGTCAATACAACCGGTATAGAAAGCAGTAGTATCTGACGAAGAAAGAAGTTTTTCAATCGGGTTTTTAATCCCTCATATATTGCTGTAAACGGAATAGTGAACTTACGCCCTCTGGTTGCAGACCTGAGCGTTAAAAAATTTGAAATTATATGAGAAACATTTTGCAACGGAAACGCTCTCCAACAAAGAATTTGTTTTTCAAATCTGACACTTAGAAACAGAGATATCGGCAAATATAAGATATGCATGTACGCCCCTGGAGGGCAAAAGCATGCATTTTTTAAAGAAAAAAGTATTCTCAATAGGTTTTTCGATGTAGCGGTGTCGGGCCAGGAAAAATGTTTTTTCAGTCGAGTATTCAGAAGCTCAGATTTTACTGCAAATACATTAGAAGCGGAAATGAAGGCTTAATTAACCATTAACCAAACCATTTTTTTTATCAAAACTTTGAAATTATACGCAAAACATTTCGCGCCAGGAGCTGTATCCGGTGCAGAAACAATTTTTCAAATCGAAGTTTTAAAAGCAGAGATATCAGGGGAAACGCAAATTTTCTGTACGCCCCCTAGCGGAAAGTCTATGAATTACTTGGAAATTTTGAAATTATGTGAAAAAACCATTTTGCACTGGAAACTCAATCAAATAAAGAAGGCATTTTTCAAATTGCCCTCTTAGAAGCACACATATCGACAAAAATAAGATATACATCTACGCCACCCGGCGGAGAAACCATTAATTATTTTAAGAAGAACATATTCCGAAAAGGTTTATCGACGTGAGTGGCATCGGTCCAAGAATGGATTTTTTCAGTCAGGATTTTAGAAGCTCAGATTTTGCTGCAAATGCATAATAAGTGGAAATTAACATTTACGCTGCCTGGTAGTCAAACCATTTTTTACCAAAAATTAAAAATTACATGTGAACGATTTCGCATCAGGAGCTGTATTCGCTGCAGAAAGAAGTTTTCAAATCGGAGTTTTAAAATCAGAGATATCTGGGAAAACGCAATTTATTTTTACGCCCCTCTAGCGGAAAATCTATGAGTAACTTGAAAAATGACTATACCTAAAATACTCTTCCACATAAATGGAATCGAAAGATAAAAGAAATTTTTCAGTATGATGTTTAGAAGCAAATATATGGAATAAAATGTATTTTGAATTCGATATCATCTTCATTTACGCTCTCTAGTGGGGCAATTGTACAAAGAAGAAATAAAAAAAAGGGAAAAAAGGATCATCATTCACATTTTTCAACCTTCCGAAAGCAAAAATAATTTTTCAAATCGCACTAATAGTTGCTGAGATATGGTGTCCACAGACGGGTAGACGGACGGACGGAAAAACCGATAACATTAGCACGATCTTTTTTTACAAAAGACGTGCTAAAAGAAGGCGCCACTTACTCGTGTCGGTTGGTTTGTCAGTTGATTTCATATCCTGTTTTCCAGAAAATTATTGATAAACCTTTTAACATGATAAAGTTATGAATTCTTCGCTTTTCTTGATGCGTAATTCCTCTGCAATGTGGTATAAATACTGTTATGTCGTTGATGGCCTCCTACCCGGAATCAGATTCGAGACGCCACGCACAGGATGAAACCGGAATGTCGGATTCCACCTCAGAGCGGTAAAGAAAAGTAAAAATTTCCTTTAAACTAAAAATAAAAGCAACATTTAATTTCTAAAAATTACAAGTTTGATTTCAGAAAATGCAGCACTAACGTTAAACAGAGTGAAGAATTCATACGTAAATCAGTATGTCTGACTGACCATAGCTAATAAGTTCGTAGAATGAAAAAAAAAATCCTTCGTACTGCAGGCCATAATGCTTGCCATAAATGATCTCCTTACCTTTTTACATATGGCCAAAGTGTAGTCCACTGTACGTATCCATACTTCAACGCACGCACACACGCACCCACACAAACACACACACAGTGGCGTGCCTAGGAAGGTGACCCCTAAATTTGGAACTTTTTAATATTTCAAAACGCGGTTTTTTAAAAGGCAAAGTTTTGTTAGTATTTGAAATTATTTTTACGTCACATGGCAACAATTGAACGTGTTTTCTCCATGAAAATGAGGAAGCGGCAAGGAGCCAAGGACCAGAATGTCCCATGGAAATGAAAAGCCAATACATGGGTATATTGAATGTTTCTGTGGTCACGAGGAAATACCAAATTTGAGTTCCATGACTTATTTCAGATTATTCTAAAGCACACTGAAAAGCAAGGAATTTTGATAAAAATATCAAGAATAACATCAAAACAAAACTAACGCTGTTACATAAACACAGAAAACACCAAACACTATTGCAGGATTTCAGTACCATTTTAGACATGTTTATTAGTGCTTTGGAAAATAGATTTTTCGCACACAAGTCGGTCTCATCAGGACTACAGTCTCTTTTCCCAACAAATCCGGGGCCGCTGGTGGCCTAGTGATCAACGTTCGTGACTGCCATGGAGATAACCTCAGGTTCGATCCTGGGCAGGTACGAACGTTCGAACCACTAAATACCTGCCGTGCGTCGGATGGGCATGTTAAGCCGTCGGACCCCGGGTACTGGCCCCCGGTAATAAATAAGGGCGTCTTCATCCTCCTTTCTACTTCGCTTCCGTGTCACTTTCCTATCGGGCACTCTAGCCCAAGTCTCCTAGCTTCCTATTTCTAAGGGTTGTTCAAGACCTGGTTAAAATCCTCTACATATGATCTGATCTGACCTTTCCAACAAATCTCAATGTGGCACCATCTCCTCAAAATACTGATGGTTTTAAAACTAATAACTGAATTTTATAGAGGTGACTTGAATGACTCACAAGAAGAACTAATCGCAGAACTGACTGTAGTACCGTAGAATCGCCAGCAAAGAAAAGGAGCACTGGCCAAAAGATGCATTAAGTGCTTTAAAAACTGGGCTGCAGTGAGGTACCAAAAACATTGTTTTACATACCAGGTACTTTATCAGTCACAACTTCAGAAAGCGAGCGTTCGGTTTCAACATAGCGTCTCTTAAAATCATATCTACGTAATATCATATCAGAACTGAGTCGCATCGGGTTAACATGACATCACATTAATCGAGAATACATACCGAAAGCTGAAGAAGTTTTAGATGAAATAGCAAAATAATCCCCTAGAAAGCTGGAAATACGACTCAAGTAATAACATTAAGTAACATAAGAGTTGAGTCAAATAAAAAAATATTTGTCGAAATGAGTGTCGTCAACTTCATGGATTGTTAGTTTTACTGCACAACGAAAAAAGCGCCATTATACAAATAGAAGAAGGTAAAGTTAATACTAGAATTACTTGTATCTTTTAAATATTTAACAATGAGTGGTGTAATGTTCTTTTTTTCTGAACAATTAAATAGCCGAGTATAATCGTCAACCATTATGTAGTGATAAAATATGAGTAATAAGATTATTAATAATTATTTCCAGTATTATTTATTTCAATATTTTTGCGCGGATGTTGCATACATTTTAAAAATGCACTCATAGCACATAAATGCACTATAGTCCATAACTTATCTTCGAGCTACTCAATTTCTATTTCTACGCTAGCGTGCAAAAATTAAGGGCGAGACGGTTTTTCGAATGTAACGTCGTGCAGAAGTGCTCCACATCGACTCAAATCATACCATAAGATCCCCAAGATGTATGAATATGGGACAAGTGAGCAAAACCGTTCAAACAAGGAATCCAAAGGATGCAAAAGCACTTTATTGAAAAGGTAGCTTCCAGCACAACTGGACAGAAGACAGAAACGCCCATGTGACAGGCGGCTGCCAAGAAAAATCCAGTCTTTAGTAGGGGATATGATCACCCCTGACTGCGTTGCAGGATTTACAACGTCTGTCCATGCTGAGGACGAGGTTGTCAAGGAGCTGTTGAGGCATCGCGGCCCATTCCTCTTCTAGCGCCAATCGCAGCTGCGGAATCGTTGCTGGCGGCTGGTAACGTGCTACCAAGCGTTTCCCGAGAAGTTCCCACACGTGTTCGATTGGATTTAGGTCCGGGGACCTTGTGGGCCAATCCATGCGTTGAATATCTTCACTCTCCAACAGCTCTGCGACAGCCACTGTACGATGAGGTGTAGCGTTGTCGTCCATGAAGAGGAACTCAGGACCTACAGCACCTTTTAACAGACGCACGTGAGGCAGGAGAACCTCGGTACAATAGCGGACGCCAGTGACTGGACTCCTTGAAAAATGTAGAGGTCAGTACGGTTACCAAGCATGATACCACTCCAAACGAGAACTTCGCCACATACAAACCGGTCCCTTTCGATGATGTTGGAGGTGTGATTGCGTGTTCCTTGCTCTCTCCAGATGTGTATACGTCCAGAATCGCTCGCCAGACTAAATCGGTTCTCATACGTAAAGAGAACTCGACCCCATTTCTGATGTGTCCAGTTCTTGTGTTCCTGACACTACAGAAAACGCCGTCGCCGATGAGTAGGCGTTAATGGCACACACCGTACTTGTCGTCGTCCAAATAGACCACCTTTGTGCAGCCTCCTGGCCACGGTAAAACGCGTCAATGGACTTCCAGTTGTCTGTTGCATGTGCCTTGCGATTTTTCCCCGCTGTCTGCCGTCAGCCTCTTCTCGCCCGTAGGACAATATACCGGTCGTCCGCCGCCGCCGTGGTTGCTCGTGGACGACCACTGCTAAACTCTCGGACAGCTGTTCCTGTCGTTTGAAATACTCTCCAAGCTCGTGAAACGATTCTGTGAGCGATCCCGAACTCCTCGGCCACACTAGTCACACTTCGACATTCTTCCAACTTCCCAATGACGCGACCTCGGGTAAAGTTATCCAGATATCGTCTACTGGATTGCCTGTTGGCCATATCACACGGTGGCAGCAACTCGACGTCGCTCAAACCGATGTACAACGTGCAATAGCTTTCACCGAATTGCTGAGCGTACACCGCCCGTGTGCTTTATACCCTTCCGACACTCCCCCCTATGTCATGCTGCATATATGCGCATGCCCTACCGTACCGAACCCCAGCCTATCTCCTGAGTGGTCTTTCGGTCCATTCTGCCTGCTCGTTCCGCTGTTATGCTATTTTCTCCTCTTCGTACCTAATTTTTGCACACCAGTGTAGCTTTGCCGAATGCGCCAATACTAACACTTTCATGGCATATTTAACAACTATTTTTTGTTTATTTTTTCTTGTTTACTTAAGTGATCAGAAGGTAAATCTACTCTTCTTGAAAGTAGAGACTACAATCTCGTGATGATTATATATACTGTATAAAGGAAATACAACGTTTGTCAGAAATATTTTATTTTTTAAGTCGACCAAGGTTTCGCTGGGCTCTGGCCTAGCGTCATCAGGACGAATGGCACGTAAATATTCAAATTGTACATGTCATCGTAAGTGGTGCTTACAGTCACAGGTTTTTGGTTAGTTGCTTCCACGCGCTTGATAGAAATGGCTTAGATGTCATGTCATTAACAAGTTTGCGAAGAATTCTGATATATATGGAAAACTTTCAAAATATCAAGTTTCGTGGTTGAATCTGGCTTGTCAATTAGTTTAGAGAAATTTATGGTCCTTTTCGTAACAGTGTTTAGCCATCGATGACTTCTTTAGGTCACAATTCCGAATGTAGGTCTTGTGCTCCTTCAATCGAAAACGTAAGGCTCTGCGGGTGTGTCCGATATACGAAGCGCCACATTTACATGTGATTTGATAAATTCCCCACGAGTTAGTTAGTTAGTTAGTTAGTTAATTGACTTTAGTGGCGCAAGGGCCAGGTTTGGACAAAGAGCGCCAGACACAGAACTATCAGTTAAAGATTTTTAAAAGCGGGGTGAAATGATTAAGAGCAGACAGGCTTGGTAAAAGTTAGAAAAGAGGATGATGAAAGCTGTGAAGACTAGTTAGTTAATTAGGTTTATATATAAATTTATTAAATCACTGTTATAATTATTATAACTTTTTTATTTTTTATTTTTTATTTTTTTTTTTTTTAAATAAGTTTTAAAAGGTCAATCTGCTTTAAGAAAGAAAATACTGCGAAAGTGTCGCAGTGGTCGCCCAAAAGCTTTTGCAGTGTAGCTGCGTCGTCATCCAGCTGAAGAGACTGAAAATAGTGAAACCGATGATTACGAAAACGAACACAACTGCACAAAACATGAGAGACGGTGAGTAAACGTCGCATGTCTCACACACCGGGGCAGTGTCGCCACAGAGCAAATAGCTATGCGTGAAGCGACAATGCCCAATGCGGACACGCGCAAGAACAACTTCTTCCCTACGGTTCCGGCGACACGATGATGTCCAGACTCCAAGGATAGGTTTAACACGGTGCAGTGTATTCTCCACCTGTTGGTCCCACAGACCCCGCGACGTTCGTCTGATATGATCGTTAACAAGAAAGCGAAAATCACGGTGGAACAGTGACAAGGGTGTGACGACCAAAGAAGAGGCAGAACATTTTGTGTTCAACATAGCTCTTTGATCCTAAAAAGTTCTTTTGTTAATGGGTTTAAGAATCACTTTAAAATTAAAGGTTTTGAGAATTTTTGAAATTTTGAAGGCAACGGCACGGGAAAATGGAGGAACACCTTGACCCGATCCGTTTGACCGTCAAGAAATTTTCGACCCGATTATCCGCAGACCCGTGACCCGTTTACATCTCTGGTACGACTAATCTGTGAAAATAACCCGAAACTGAGGAATGTGCAATAATCACTGTCTAGCACTACAACTGATCTCTACGCCGTCATAGGATACAGCGCAGTACAATAACAAAGTTCAGCAACATAATAGTTTTCGAATTCTTGATATACCACATACAAGACTGAAGTACTGTTATTTGCAAAAGTTTAAGACCACCTATTGATATTAGGAGATTTCTTCCAATTGCCTCAACTATTGTCTGTACTTCCTGTTGGTGTTGCATCATCCTACAGCGACAGCTGTTGACAAAGTTGAGGGAAGCGAACGAGCGTCAGTTTTTTTCTGGTTTTCATGCTGAGAGGTTTTGTATGCATTTTCTATATTGCGAAAAATGGGCGCAAAAGAGGGCACAAATAGGGACTTTATATCGTGAAGGATACTCCAAACGTGGCATAAACCGAAAGATGAATGTGAGCAAGACGGCTATTCATAATATGATCATGAAATATCGAGTTACAGGTGAATTTAGCGACCGAAAGAGAAGTGGACGTCCAAGGGAAACAACCCCACGTGATGATAATGGCATAAGGCGAATAGTTATGCGTTCCCCGAGGAGTTCGTGCAAGAAAATCAAAGCCTTTCTACATTCAAAAGAGTCTGATATTATTGTCAGCATTGTTTCCTGACGTCATAGTAAAGATTTTGGATAAACCTGCACATAAACCTAGACTAACATCTGTCATGAAAAAGAAGAGACCCCAGTTTGCGAAGCGTCATCAATCGTGGACTGCTGAAAATTGGAGCCAAGTTATCTTTTCCGATGAATCAACTGTTCTTCAATTTGAATCACGTGAAGTACATGTCCGACGACCAAAAAGCAAAAGGTTTGATGAAATATACACCGTTAGCCCAGTGAGACATCTGCCTAGTCAGATGATATGGGGAACTATGTCAGCATACGGTACAGCTTCATTATCCTTTCTGCCGATAGTCACTACCATGACTGGTTCTTTTTCTGTGGAAATGTTACGTGATAAGCTGTTAACTCATATGCAAGGGCAGAGATTCACAATCTTTATGCATGATGGTGTTCCATGCTACAGATCAAAGACAGTAAAGAACAACATGCAGAGGGAAAACATAACTGTGCTTGACTGGTAAGTTAATTGTCCCGATCTTAACCCCATCGAAAATTTGTAGACGATTTTAAAAGACAAGGTAGCATAAAAACAGCCATTAAATTACTAAGCTTTGGTTGGCGCGATAAAGTACGTGTGGTGCAAAGACATTTGAAATGACTACTGCAAATCCCTCATTGAGAGTATGCCACATCATGTTGTGTCCGTTATAATAAAACAAAGATGGCCACACAAAGTACTGAATTTGCTCTTTTTCTGTTCTAAAGAATGTAAGTATTCATCTGTGGTGTCATTTTTTCAAATATCTCTGACTAGTAATTAGTTGTTTCTTTAAACAATATTGATTTTCAATAAATTGACATGTGGTCTTAAACTTTTGCAAATTACTGTAATTACTGTAAATAGTTTTGCTCGCTCTATGGATCCTCCACCACGAACCTTCCAGCAGCTGTCAGATGCACTGCAGTCATCATGGCTCCACATACCTGTGAACACCTTCCAGCACCTTATTGAGTTACTTCCAGCCCGTCTAGCTGCTGTCCGCGCTGTACACCACGGTTACTCTGGATATTAGCTGGTGGTCACAATAATGTGACTCGACCGTGTGTAAACGTACCTCTTCCACTCTGATAAGCATTTTTGACAACCGTTTCTGATTTTTGTGAGTACACACGTCATCTGTTAGCATTCAGTTTTGAGCCACGGATAAAGATCTGATTTCTTGAGCGAGAAACTCAAGATGTATGATCAAATTTTGTAAGAGGTATAACTGGAAGTTCCTCTCTAAAGTCATCTTCAAGTACCAGACTACTCTTTCGAAATATGCTGTCAATGTACACTTGAAGAAAGCCAATCTACAGTTGCTTGGAACTTCACTGTCCTGGGTGGTGTAACGGCTAGCATACTCGAACGGAAATCGAGAGATGCGAGTTAGATTTCCACTCCAGGGCGATGAAATTTTCAAGTTTTCTAATAGATTTTACATGGATGACCAGTAAGTGTTGCAAGCAAATTCAGAATTTATATTCTGTTTGCTTTGAATATCCTATTGATTTCCCATGTACTATCAGGAATATTTCTTCCTTCATTGATTTAAAAGAAAACATGGTTAAACACAGCCTGTATGTATGCTGTAAAAACATCTTCTTTCAAAAGTACCATTAGCTTTTATGAATATTCCGCCGAATTAAGGCAAACAGGAGTTTTCAGAAAACCTGTTTTAAAAATTGTCTCTCGTACAGATTCATGTTGTCTTGATACAATAATTTTCATTGATTGTGCAGAACGTTTGTGTCGAACCGCTCTTAGTAATCATAGTATTTTATAAACATTTTACTACCTTATGTTTTCACGAAGACGGGCAACCTTTTGTCAAGGAGCTTCGTGAAGCTTAGATTGACTCCCTGAATATTTAAATACCGTAAAGCTCAAATTTAAGTTTGATAATTTTAATTACAGCGTCTAACACAGATAAGAGAAAAAGTATCCAGGCTCTGAACAGCCTGTCTACTGTAAGAACTTCTTCCTTCAGATGTGCCATTAGAATTTATGAGTCTGCTCGCGGAGTGACCCATCTCCTGTTGACAGTCCATAAGTCGGTCGCTAGACAGCATGCTCCGTCTTCTTGCGGCGTGTTCATTCCGAATAAAGTAGTCGCGCGTTGCACAATAAACTGAGTTTGTGAAACATATGTTGTCCTTTAAGAGACCCAATTAAGGTAATGAGCTTCGCCGCAGTTGACATCCGTCATGCTGGCCGTAGTAATGGTTGAGAACGAGCCTCGAATTTATAGCATCCAACATGTGGCTTCGAAATCGTGGGTCGCACTAAAACTTTGCCTCGAATGGAGAAGGGAATGAATAATTTCTGCTGAAGAGCAGCGGGCGGTGCTAGTTTAACTATAAACAGGGAGCAGCCTCAGTCTTATAAATTTCATCGAGCGCAATAGGAAAGGAAACGATGTCTTTATTCACAGGGCTCAGAAGTATTTTTGTGATTTTTAATCGCAGTCATTTATGAATTCTTTACTATATGGAATACTCATTTTTTGTACCAGGACCATAAGATACAAATTTATCCACCCATTAAACTGATGAGAAAATAATGCGCATGGCGGTTATATTTGGGCCGACACTCTAGACACATTAATAACCAAATCTTAAAAAAAATGTTTTTTTGGCATTCTTCGAAAGTTCATAAAAAGAGATGTTTTAGCATATAAGGACCTTTTTCTGCATCTATAAACTGTTGGACATTGTAATTCGTATAGCCGACCCCTCAAAAGTCTTGAATCGAACATGTCTCCTGAAATCCTCTCAAGCAACGGAAGATCGTGCGTAGCTGAGATACACACAAGCTATATCAGAATTTTATGGATAGCACTTTTAAAAACTGCTAAAGTCTTGCTAGTCTGCTAATATCCTAAATAAGTTGTTATCGCTTCAATAGTCCATGTATACAGTAAACTTTTATAGAAAAACAGGATTTTGACGTCAAAACTATTTAATAATTGAAAGTCTTGATATTGCTGTTTGCTTTATCTTCTTCATTACGCTTCATTCTCTTATCATCATCATCATCATCATCGTTGTCAGCCATTATCAATCCACTGCTGGATGAAGGTATCCCAAATTTTCTTCTACAACGGTCTGTTTTGGGTCAGTCTCATCCATGTCACTCCCGCATGCTTTCGAAGTTCATCCACCCATTCCCACATGGTCTTCTTTTGTGTATTTTCCCGTCCCTTGGAATCCAGTCTAAAATTTCGGTTGTTCATCGGTGGCCCGTTTTCCTGGCAATATGTCCACCATTTCAGGAATTTTATTACGATCATGATGTCTTATATACTCTTGTCATTTTCCTTATTCTCCGGTAACTGTTTTTCTCTTTCTTGATTACACTAAGCTGCCTTTCCCAGGTACATTCCAGCTGCTGGAGACTGAAGGCCAAGATTTAAGTTGTGCAATCAGCTTTGTGGGGTTTGGACATAACTCACCACGCTGGCCAATCGAGTTGGTGAGTGTGGAATAGCGTTTCCTCTAATCCCGGTGGTATAATTATACTGCTATTGGAGGTAGTCAAAGCCCCTTTAGTGGGAACAGGATGCACCGTGAGAAGGTGGAGTTGACATTTGTCAAGGAGGTATATACATTTTGTTTTCTTTTTCTTGGGGGGGGGGTTAACCTATATTTTTTGGGGTTCACCCAGTTTCTAGTTGTTTGTAAAGGTGCCTGAATTCAATCTTTGCTGGGCGCTACTTCTGCTTGTCTACAGGTTCATTCGTTTTGAGATTTGGTTTGAATCTTTGCTGTTTTGCGTGTTGGGTGTGTCTAGGGTGTTTTGTTCCGAACTTTGGTTCGTTTTTGAGTTTTCAAGTTTGAGTTGGCTGAAAGAGTTATCTTATATATACAGGGGTTGGACAGAATAATGTGAAAACCCATATTTTTGGAATATATATATATATTTTTTTTCCAAAAATATTAAAATATTATTATTGTTCTCCCAACAGATTAACACACAAGGAAAAAATATAGGTAATCTTTCGTTGCTAGCGAAACTCAGGAACTGTTGCTTAAAACAGTGTTCCGCAACCTTTTTCTACTCGCGGCACACCATAAATTATCAATGCCTGAACACGGCCAACCAAAATGTTAATCCCCTCAAAAACGTATGATATGACACTATTAATATAAATACGTAATGTAATCAACCTATTATAATTATTATTCTATTATATACTGCCGGAAAGTGAAAAAAGAACACCGAGAAGGAGACGTCTGATACCAACGAAATTTATACAGCATAATAACGGAATACAGAGGATAACGTGATCAAAACATTATGGCAAAATACAGCTGTATTTGCTGGTAAACTGAAAAATAACATTTCCATGTAACATGGTTAGTACGAGGTTGAACCGCCATGAACTGCGTCACACTGTGTAATTCTGGCATGGAGTCTGTCGTACAGATGTTGAATGTAAGTTTGGGGTATTGAGTTCCAAGCATCCTCAACCTGGACGCGTAAATCGGGGATGGTCGTGGCTGGCTGTGGAGACCAGATAAGTCGTTGTCCCATAAAATCCCACACGTGCTCAATGGGGGTCAAATCCGGTGAACGTGCAGGCCATGGAAATTGTCTCACACCCTGAAGTGCATGTTACGTTGCACGTGCCGTGTGTGGGCGTGCGTTATCTTGCTGAAAAGCACCACTATGGACCGACCTTACAAATGGCACAACAACGGGCTGAATGATGTTTTTGATGTAGGAGGTGCTGTTTAACGTACCCGGTACAAACACTAGTTGTGTACGGGAGCGATAGCTGATCGCTCCCCACACCAGGAGACCAGGTGTAGGCCCTGTGTGTCGCTGGCGGATGCAAGAAGAGTGGAGACGCTCCCCTGTGCGTCTGCGAACACGCATATGGCCATCGGAGGCTCCCAAGCAGAATCTTCTTTCATCGCTGAACACGACAGATCGCCATTGCGTTCTCCAGTGCAGACGTTGGCGACACCACTGCAGCCGTTCCTGACGGTGGGCTGGAGTAAGAGGTACATATTGTGATGCGTAACATCACAGCCTCTCCTTGACAAATGTCAACCCCGCCTTCTCGTGGTGCATCCTGTTCCCACTAAAGGGGCTCTGACGACCGCAAATAGCGGTATAACTATACCATCGGGATCAGAGGAAATGCTATCCCACACTCACCAACCCGCTTGGCCAGCGTGGTGAGTTATGGCCAAACACCTCCAAAATGACTCTACAACTTAAATCTTGGCCCTCAGTCTCCGGCAGCTGGAATGTACCTGGCCAAGGCAGCGGCCAGTGCGACATGAAGGCAGAGGGTGCTAAGAATCCCCGGAGGACCGGACTAGGCTGCCATTTGATGCTGACCTTGGCTACCTACAACGCACGCTCCCTATCTTCTGATTCAAGGCTTCTTGAATTGGAAGAGGAACTACAAAGGATCAAGTGGGACATCGTCGGGCTAAGTGAGGTAAGGAGAAAAGGAGAAGATCTCATTGAACTGAAAAGTGGACATCTCTTCTATTATCGTGGGTCAGATACTGGCAGAACTAGTGGTGTTGGATTTATAATAAACAAGAAACTGAAGGATAAAGTGGTAGAAGTTGAAAGTTCCTCGGACAGAGCTGCACGACTTGTTATCCAACTCTCGAAAAGATACCAGGCTCAGATTATTCAAACTTATGCACCCACCACAAGTCATCCTGAAGAAGAAATTGAAGAATTTTATGAGGAAATTCGTCATCTAAATAATAAAGGTAAGCAGCACTTGAAGATAATTATGGGAGATTTCAATGCAAAAATAGGGCACCGGCAACAGAATGAAACTTCAGTAGGTAAATTCGGTCACGGCAACAGAAACCAGCGTGGAAATACTCTCGTTGAGTTTGCAGAGGCAGAAGGATTTTTCATCTTGAATTCCTTTTTCAAGAAAAAGCCACACAGGAAATGGACATGGAGACATCCAATTGGGACGACAAGTGAAATTGATTTTATTATGTGTAACAAAAAATTCGTCATCGAAGACTGCAGTGTGCTAAACAAGTTCAACACAGGTAGTGACCATAGATTGGTGAGATGTAAGATGCACCTCAACACTAAACTGGAACGTGGCAAGCTCATAAGACAAACAAAATGTATTGACATAACCAACCTTAAAAAACACCATAATACCTTCAAATTGGAACTGAAGAACAGATTCTCTGCTTTAGAAGGCCTAACATCGGAAGAAGTGGATATTTCGGAAGTTAACAGAAAAGTAACCAAAGCTCTTATGGAAACAGCAACAAAATTAGCTGGGTCTAAGAACAAGTTGCATGTAAACAAATTATCAGGAAAAACCAAAATGTTGATGCAAAAAAGAAGAGAGATGAGGACAACTAAAGAAGATGTGACTTCCAAAGTGGAATATATAGAGCTATGCAAGACAGTAAGAAAAAGTATCACTGAAGACGTAAGGAAATTCAACTGTGAGCTAGTGAGGAAAGCAATTGAAAACAACCAAAGCCTAAAGATAGCAAAGGGACATCTCAGTAAGGGAAGAAAACAGATTATGGCTCTGAGAAAAGATGGTTCTATAACAAGAAATAGAGGTGAAATTTTGACAAGAGTGAAAGATTTCTACTCCAAATTATATGAAAGGGATGATACATGTACTCCAGACATCATGAAAGGTACCAGAGTTCTTCCAGTCCTCCCAGCAGAAGTTGCACATGCAATCAAGAACATGAAGCGGGGGAAAGCTCCAGGAGAAGATGGAATTACTATAGACATCATACAAGAAGCAAGTGGAGAAATTGAAACAGTACTCGCCCAAATTTTCACTCGATGCCTTAATGAAGGGAAGATTCCTGAGGATTGGAACAATGCTACAATGATCCTGCTACATAAAAAAGGTGACATTGAGGATCTCAGGAACTACAGACCTATCAGCCTCCTATCAGTGGTTTATAAAATCTTCACTAAAGTTCTTTCACACCGCTTGAAGGTAACACTGGACATGGCTCAACCGAGAGAACAAGCTGGATTCAGGAGTGGCTACAGCACAATAGATCATATCCACGTACTGAGAGAACTAATTGAAAGAGCGAGGGAATATGAACTTCCATTGTGCATGGCTTTTATCGATTATGAAAAAGCCTTTGATTCGGTGAAACCATCAGCAGTTACCACGGCTCTGAAATCCTGCGGTATTGAAGATGCATACATTAATATTATTAATAACATCTATGAAAATGCAAGTGCAAAGATTCGGCTGTTTGAAAATACAACACACATAAAAATTGGAAAGGGAGTGAGACAAGGTGACACCATATCTCCGAAGCTCTTTAATGCCACATTGGAAAATGTCTTTCAATCACTGAACTGGGAAAACAAAGGGATAAAGATTAATGGAGATTATCTAACCCACCTTCGTTTTGCTGATGACGTAGTCATTTTTGCAACTACCCCATCAGAGCTGCAGAGTATGATCCAGGAACTTGCTGACAAGAGTAAAGAAGTGGGATTAAAAATGAACTTTCAGAAGACAAAAGTGATGTTCAATGCTTTTACAAGAAATGAAGATTTATCGATTGATGGAGAAAAACTGGAGATAACAGATACGTTTGTTTATCTTGGACAGCAGATATCAAGTGAGGGTCACATTGATGAAGAAATTAATCGGCGTACAAAACTTGCCTGGAGAGCTTTTGGAAGAAACAGCATAATTTTCAAGAGCAATATGCCATTATGTCTTAAAAGAAAAGTGTTTGATCAATGCATCCTTCCAGTGCTTACGTATGGTGCAGAGACGTGGACCTTAACTAAAAGAGACATACAAAGGCTGCAGACAACTCAAAGAAGCATGGAGAGGTGCATGCTTGGTATAACCAGGAGAGATAAGAAGAGGAACTCGTGGATCCGAAAAATGACAAGAGTGGAAGACATCATGATCAGAGTTAAATCCCTGAAATGGCAATGGGCTGGACATACTGCCAGAAGGACAGACCATAGATGGACAGCCGAAATTTTAGATTGGATTCCAAGGGACAGGAAAAGACCCAGAAAAAGACCACATGGGAGATGGGTGGATGAAATTCGTAAATATGCGGGAGTGACATGGAGGAGACTGGCACAAGACAGACCGTTGTGGAGAAAACTTGGGGAGACCTTCGTCCAGCAGTGGATTGATAATGGTTGACAATGATGATGATGATGATGATTGTTCGCACAGTCACCTCAGGTGCAACGGCAGCTCGGATTTGTGTCGCAGTGGATGTTCTGCTTGACAACGCCGCTCTTCTTATGCGTCGATCGGTCCACACATCAGTCCATCTCTGACTCCCGGTTCCACGTCTTCTCGTGTGGGAATGTTCCTCGGGCCATCTACGCCACCGATACTTCCCGTCCAATTCGCTCCGCAATACGACGATACGACCACCCGGCCTCGCGGAGTCTGACTAAGCTACCTCGCTTAAAGTCCGATAACTGCTGAAATCCTACACGTCTTCCGTGTCCAGGCATTGCAGCTTCTTCAGGGTCTTCGCACGTGTCCGTACGCCGACGACTGATTGCATTCACTTCGCAGTACTCCTTCAATACCACCGGCGATAATTTGCATATTATGCCGTGCTGTGGCGTAAGCGCTCATCGGTTGGGGTCGAAATTAACATCACACCTACGTAAAGTCGACCCCATTACCATATGTAAATTTCATGATCGTCCGCCAATTTCTTCTTGGTGTTCCTCTTTCACTTTCCGCCAGTGTATTATTATTAAACAGAAATCGACTCATGCCTTTATAAACAATTTATGAACTTTAATTCACGGTGAAAAATACAAGAAAATACACTTTTCTATTGCTATTAAAGTAAATAATTCTACTCATACCTTCAATGTGATACTTGCGCCTGCTTAGCTGCACACAGGCGGATGATCTGTGGCGGAAAGATTGACAATGCAAGTCTCATTTCTTCATCGACGGATTTGAGTCTCTCCCTCTTTGATGTTTTAATTTCAGTCAACGTCGAGAAGCCCAGTTCACACAAATATGTAGTTGAAAATTGGCAATAACACATTAACTGCCATCTCGGCGATAGCCGGGTATTCACTCCTTATTGCCAACCAAAATGTGTCCAAAGGCACTTTGTTTTAATTTCAATGTTCTGGCTGCTTTTAAATCTGCGTGTTCCTCTTGTATATTAATCGGAAGAGGTTTTGAATTCGCAACGAATGGATCACGAACCCAGTCGAAATCTTGAACACTCTCTCCAAAATACTCCTTGAACTTCTGCTGCAAGATTTGTAAATGTTCTTTAATTAAGTCCATTACTACTTTATTACCGTCAGCAAGAGGACATACAGTCAGGAACATCTCAAACGACCCATTAGTGTAATAGTAATAGGAAATAGCAAGACTGACTAGGAATCACAATTTTCGGACTACGTCAGAGCACAGCTGTGATAGAACTGAAATAATTGTAAGACGCGGGACCTATACTCTTCAAAGGGAAGGAGAGAAACATATACCGACTTATTTAAAATAAAGTCTAAGAATGGATAAATGCATCGGCACAGGAAAAAAGTAATAAAGTTGAAGAAGCACTAACAAACAGGGACAAATACCAAAACAACGTAATAAAATAATAAAAGACAGGGAAAGTTTTGATAATCCCCGCACTTCTGGGGAAAAGCGTACACAGAACACGCTGCAAATCTAACAAAGAAGCCGCATAGCGCAGCGGTAGAGGCCAAAAATAGAAATATATCAATAAGCAAAACTACGATATAACAAATGTGAGTAAGTAATTTAGATTTAATTTCTTAGAAAACATAAAAATTCGCGTCATGTAATAAAGAATAAACAAGCATCATCTTATTTAACCAGTGCAGCGGAAGAGAATGAAATACAAGCATATGAAACTAGGTTAAAATTAAAAATAAAACTCGACAATTCATTTCTTACAATAAATTATTAGATAAAAGTTCGCTTCACACCTTTCACCTTGTAGGGGCACACTGGTGGGCCGCGGCACATCGGTTGCGGAACACTTACTTAAAACACGGTGACTCACTGCCGTAAAATTCAGAATACAACGATTGCATCTTCGCCGTGTTTGAGAAATTTGACACGTGGTCCCAACGAGAATAGTCTTAAACACGGCCTACTGCTCAGTTTGGACCGACCAATCGGTTAGTAGAAGTTGCATAACGAGGGAGTAGCCGAGACGATCAGTAACAATAGAAGAAGGGCGCGGTTTTCTTTTTTAGTTTTTTGTCTTATTGTAAGTATTAAGAAGGCATTGCACAAAGTCTTCTGAGGACACCAGTTGGTCAAAACGTATCTTAGAAAATTGTGGTGCACAATGGAATGAAAAGATATAAGGAAGGCAGGAGATCACCCGAAAAACCTCCATGATGCGACCGATCGAACACGACTTCCGGACAAGAAGCCAAGATGCCTCACAGCAGTGTTGTAAAGCAACAGATCGCTTTCGACTTCCAGACAAGAAGCCAAACGACGCATCCAAGAGGCCTCACAGCAGTGTTGTAAGGCAACCGATCGATTTCGACTTCCAGAAAAGAAGCCACGCGACGAGTCCAAGAGGCCTCACAGCAGTCTTGTAGTACGACCAATCGATTTCGATTTTCGGACAAGAAACCAAACGAGGCATCCAAAAGGCCTCACGACAGTCTTGTAGGACGAACGATCGCTTTCGGCAAATGACACATCCAAAAGGCTTCACAGCTGTCTTGTTGGGCGACCGATCGATTTCTACTTCCGGACAAAAATCCAACCGTCATCCGAGATCGATCTATTTCGACTTCCGGATAAGAAGCCAAATGACGCATCCAAGGGGCATCACGGCAGTGTTGTAGGGCGACTAATCGATTTCGAATTCCAGACAAGAAATCAAACGACAAATCTAAGAGGCCCCACAGCAGTGTTGTAAAGCTATCGATCGATTTCGACTTCCGGACGAGAAGCCAAACGACGCATCCAAGAAGCCTCACAGTAGTCTTGTAGGGCGACCGATCGATTTCGACTTCCAGATAAGCAGCCAAGCGACACGTCCAAGAGGCCTCACAGCCGTCTTTTAGAGTAACCGATCGAATTCGACTTCCAGAGAAGAAGCCAAACAACGCATACAAAAGGCTTCACAGCAGTGTTGTAGTACGACTCATCGATTTCGACTTTCGGACAAGAAGCCAAACGAGGCATCTAAGAGGTCTCACAGCATTGTTGTAGGAGTACCGATCGATTTCGACTTCTAGGCAAGAACCCAAAAACGCATTCAAGAGGTCTCACAGTAGTGTTGTAGGGTGACCGATCGATTTCGACTTCTAGGCAAGAACCCAAAAAACGCATCCAAGAGGTCTCACATTAGTGTTGTAGGGTGACCAATCGATTTCGAGTGGTAGACAAGAACCCCCCCCCCCCCAAAAAAAAAAACGCATCCAAGGGGTCTCACAGTAGTGTTGTAGGGTGACCGATCGATTTCGACTCCCAGACAAGAATCCAAGCGACGTATCCAAGAGGCCTCGCAGCAGTGTTGTAGGGCGACTGATCGATTTCGACTTCCAGACAAGAAACCAAGCGACGTATTCATGTGGCCTCGCAGCAGTGTTGTCGGGAAACCAATCGATTTCGATTTCCAGACAAGAAGCAAAGCGACGTGTCGAAGAAGCTTCACAGCAGTGTTGTAGGGTGAGTGTAAATGACCTTACCACTCAACTGTGTATCCCTCACATAAATTGTTTTACCATGCTGACGGAAGATTTTGGCCTAATGAGCAAATCAGCGACGTGAATTCCACACACACTAACCACGACACAAGAAAAATTCCACTACGAAATTTCACGGAGTAACCTTGCTTGGTATCGTCGCAATAATAGGGTGCACGCAAGGTTACCCTGCTTAGATGAAAGTTGGGTGGCATTTTACGCACCCAGGCAACAGCATCAGTCACGGTCCTTTGATGAAGCAGGTACTTTGGCGGCGTCATCACCCCGTGCAGCGTAGCATGAGCGTATGATCTTACTGGCCTTTGGCGTGGATGTACGTGGCATGGCTGTTTAAAAGACGTATGATGAAAACATCACCATGACATTGGAGCGGTATAAGTTGTTTCTAGAGGAGCATATCCCGGCATAGCACTGCAACATCATGCAAAACGACTATTCATAGTAATGACACGGTCACGCACGGCCCGGATTGTTCGGGTGCTCATTGGACATAACGATTGGAAGGAGCTATCACATTATCGTATTCACCGGAAACGAACCCCTGTGATTTAAATTGTTTTGATCATTTGAAAATGGGTATGTCTGGTACTCGTTGCAACAACAAGCACGGTTTGTATCTCCGAATCACAGGCATTTTGCGCAGACTCATTGACTCGGGTGATTTTAATGGTGTTCTTGAGCTGCCCACATTTCTAAAACGTATTCTTAATAATGAGGAGAGCTACTTATAACTAACCTCAAATATTGTAATCGTTGCTTTGGTATTAGAGGAATTATAGTAAGTGTTCACTTACTTTTCGAACGCGCGACCTATTAAAAACAATTTTCTTGTTATTGTTTGGTTCCATGGAGTCGTGCTCGCCTATAGGGGACTGTATAAATAAAAGGTCGCCATCTTGATCTGTTCTCAGCAATCAACGTTCGTGACTGCCACGGAAGAACCTCAGGTTCCAACCCGGAAGGTGCGAACGCTTGAACCACTAAATATCCACCGTGCGTCGAATGGGAACGTTAAGCCGCGGGACCTCGGGTACTGGCCCTCTAATAATAAATAAGGGCGTCTTCCTCCCCCTTTCTACCTCGCTTCCGTGTGACTTTCCTATCTGGCACTCTAGCCTAAATCTCCTACCTTCCTGTTTCTAAGGGTTGTTCAAGACCTGGGGTCAGACACTCTATTCCTAAAATAATCTACATATAATCTGATCTGTTCTCAGCAAGATACTGCAACTCTTCTATGGTCATTCCACGAACGTCTTAAATTCCATCCAACCATCTTGTTCTCTGTATTCCCCTTCTTCTGCTTCATCCAACCTTGCCAAGCATGATAATTTTCTCAAACCCATTATAGGCACACATCACATGTCCAAAATATGTGACTCTGCTTATAGATCATTGTCTCAAGGGAGCATCTGCGCTTGATTTCGGGAAGTACTGATTGATTAATTCTTCTTGCAATCCATGGAATTCTAAGTAGCCGTCTCCAGGTCCATAATTAAAAAGCATAAATCTTTTTACGCTCGTTCTTTCTCCATATCCAGCTTTTACAATTATACATCACCAGAGGAAAGACCATTCCTTTAACAATTACAATCTTTGTTGTCACTGAGATGTCTTCATCTTTCATAATCTTCTCTAAATTTATCATTGCTTGCCTTCCTAGGGATAATGTCCTCGTTATTTCTCTAGTACATCGCTCCTCATTATATGTTTCGGAGCCCAATTATTTACTTCGTCAATTATAAAATCTGTAAGGTTGGAACTTGACATGACCTTTATCTTAATATTTAACGTTGAACCTGATTTTGAACTCTCCACTTTTACATTCTTGATAATGTCCTCTAAATCTTTTCTCTGCTGTCCTATAAAACTAATAGTGTCCTCTACCATTAACAAACCTCATAGCAATATTCTCTAAATCTACTGTAAAGATTCCGAACCACCAGCAAAAAAAAAAAAAGAAAGCTTATTGAGGAAGAGAAACCGGCGTCACTGAAAAGTTGTTGTCGTTTTTCAGAACCATCTCATATAATGGGCGATTAGTTAAACCTTATCAAATTCGAGGACGCAAATAGAAACTCGCTACTAATAATTTATTTAATCTAGTAGGCATTTTTTACAATACCAGAATTGTACCGAAAGTAATGCAAAAGAGGTTATAAATTTTATATTAACTGACAGAGGTCGTTCAAATTGCACATGTTGGTGGAGTAATTCTTCTTCTATACAAAGGTACTACTCAACATAGTCTCCATCACAAGCGATGCATTTGTGCCATCGTTGAACCCAACTCTCGAATCCTCTTTGAAAAAATTCAGGTGTAGACTGTTGTACCCACTTCTTCACAGCCATTTTCACCTCATCTGTGTCATCAAATAGTTGTCTCCGGAGAATTTCCCCCCATTGGACCGAACAGTTGGAAGTCAAAGGGCGCCAAATCTGTTCTGTACGGTGGATGGGGGACCACCGACCAGCCTAATTTGCTGATCGCCTGACTTGTTGCCAAAGATGTGTGTGGTCTCGCATTGTCATGGTGAATGTGGAACCTTTTCAGATTCTTTTTCTGTCGCTTCCTCCTTATGGCTTCTCTAAGCTTCTTGAGTGTCTCAATGTACCGTTCGCTTGTCACGGCATGGCCACGTTCCAGAAAATCAAGGAGAATGACATCCCTGTCATCCCAAAAAACAGTTATCATGGCTTTCTGTGCTGATCAGTGGCTCTTGAACTACTTAGGCCTTTGGTGAAAAGGTGTGACGCCATGCCATGGATTGATTCTTCGTTTCCGGATCATAAAGATACACGCCCACGTTTCATCTCCTGTCACCAGATCGAAAAATAAAACCGTGTCTTCATTGGCTTCAAAAGCTTCCAGCAGATCAGAGCAGACTTCCACCCTTCTCTGCTTCAAATCGGGTGTCAAGTGCTGAGGTACCTACTTTGCACACACTTTCCGATACCCTAAGTCTTCCGCCATCTTCTGTATGGCATTGTGACCACGGTCCAGTTGTGCAACAAGTTCACGGATTGTGACTCGTCTCTCCGCGCAAATCAGTTCATCCATTCTTTGACAATTCGTGTGAGTGGTTGCACATGATGGTCTCCCACTGCGTGGTTTGTCTTCAGTGCTGGTTTCCGCTTCTTTAAACTTCTTTATCTATCTTTAAACTTCTTCATCTATCTTTAAACTTCTTCATCTATCTTTAAACTTCTTCATCTATCTGTAGACATTACTGTTGTCAGCGGTGTCATCTTCGAAACATTCTGTTGACTTCTGTGTATGTCAGAAAGCCTGCACCCTTCCTTCGTCAAGAACTCAATGATGGAACGTTGTTTCTGCTTGGAATCCATTAACTACCTGCAATGAAGAAGAAGGGCTACTATAGAGGAAGAATTACTGAACCAACATGTGCAATTTGAACGACCTCTGTCGGTTAATAAAAAAGTTATGCCCACTTTTGCATTACTTTCGTACAAACCGTGTAAATTATGTTCTCATTCTCTTTTCCCATGTCACAATTAGTGTTAAATGGCCTTTAGTGCAATTGTAGTAGTAATCGCTTAATGTTATGCTTTCTCCAGCCGGGCGAAGAAAGAAGTATGTACTATTAAAACAACAACATAACTAGTAAAGGGCAACAATAGTAAGAAGAAAAGACGCCGACTGTTTGGCTACATATCTACGCAAAGAAAGAAAAAGCTGTTTAGAGTGTTTTACTGATTACGGTGAATGTGTAGCAGTATCAAGTTACGACTCCAGATAAGACAAAAAGATAGGAATAGTTCCGAGTGGAAAGTGAAGTAATCATAGCTAGTTGTAGTACCATTCATCTCAGACAGCGGCGTCAAAGTTTTGCGACTGCGTCTTACAACAACGATGATGATACCTCACAGGAGCTGTTCGGTGGACTATACCTGTAGAGTTAAGTAATTTTTCTGTTCGAAATTCGAAACTTTTTTTCAAGTTTATTATGCTTTTGCTGGTTAGTATCTCAAAACAACGGTGGTTATTAATGAGCATTTGATTCGGGTGTCTGAAGCAAAAAGCTTTACCAGCATTAAACGCGATGCATGTTGCTCTGTTAATTAACGAAAAGGGCGAAAGCTATAATTCATGTCAGGCGCTTTTAGAGAAAAGTGAGAGTCAGCTTTAAAACCTCTCAATATAGGAGTTTGCTCTCATACAAGATTTCACTGGAATATTTGAAAAATTGCCATAATGAGCATAAGGCAAAAACAAAAAAAGCCCTTTGCCTTTCTAAACTTGATACTGCGTTTTATTTCATGGAAATTACTTTCTTTGCTTTACTCGTACAACACACAGCTTAGGGGGATTATAACGCTCAAACTCTCCCTTGTTTCTTCAGGGTTGAATGATGAGCAAAAATCCTTTGTTAACCAAACTGAACTCTTTATTTTATCGTATAAATATAATACTACATGTTTCACTCAGCTTATACTGTCGAAAAGCACACCGTTTCCTATAAACTAAAGCTTTTTAACGTGTGGTGTTTCGATACGCTGATGATTTACATACGATTACCAGTGGCAGTTTTACTCAAGCTCGCCCGCAAATTACTATCGTCATTCAGATAGCGCTTGTTAATGTTTTAAAGTATCTTACGAAGCATTTGAAATAATAATGATGTGAAAGAGCGTGTGGGCCAGTAAAAGAAAACAAAATTAGGAACGCCGAATATATATAACAATGAACTGGAACTCGAATTCATCATTTTTCTCAGAAACAAACTTAACTCCTGGGTTTCTAAAATTGTTTCAGACAGTAAGACCAGCTTTGTGCTTAAAATCGCACTGTTTTCGTCGTTTTCTAAAAATGCTTTGCATTGCAATATCTTAATGTTTTGATGCAAAAGAATCATGTTGTCAGTTCAGATGGTCCTAATATCTGCGGCACAAGGCGTACTCTTTCTTCTTTTTCCTTTATCTTTTTTTTTAAGAGAAGAGGTTTTTTGCCGACAGAGGAAGAGATCCTGAGGTAAGAGCTTATGAAACTTGCATAAATCCACAAGTTGATAAAGAGCTAAAAATGATATATTCTCGTTATCATTAGATATAAATTAATACACCTACTACAATTATGAAATTTTTTATTCCGTCTTTTTATTTATAGGTGTAAATAACAACACAACATTAATTACCAAGCTTTCACTTGTCAACAGACAGCTTTCTCAAGGTACGCTACAAACAGAATGCATAGAATTAAACAAACAAACAATAAAAAACGTTCTTTTACGTGTTTTTTCACATGTCATCATAATATAACTTGCGTGACATGTTAAACAGCATTCACACGATCATGCTCTACCTCAAATAATTTCATATGAAGAGAGGACGCATATCAAGAAAATGTTTCATATGATATCCCCCAAATATGGCGAGGTTTCATATGATTGTATGAGACAGCATTATCATGGGAATGCTGTTTAACATGTCACGCAAGTTATATTATGATGGCATGTGAAAAAACACGGGAAAGAACCTTTTTTTTATTGTTTGTTTGTTTAATTCTATTCATTCTGTTTGTAGCGTACCTTGAGAAAGCTGTCTGATAACAAACGAAAGCTTGGTAATTAATGTTATGTTGTTATTTACACATATAAATAAAAAGACGGAATAAAAATTATTTCATAGTCATCATCATTGTCAACCATTACCAATCCACTGCTAGATGAAGGTCTCCCCAAGTTTCTTTCACAACGGCCTGTCTTCCGCTAGTCTCCGCCATGTCACTTCCGCATGCTTTCGAATTTCATCCACCCATCTCCTATGTCGTTTTTCTTCTGGGTCTTTTCCTTTTCCTTGGAATCCAGTTTAGAATGTCGGTTGGCCATCGGTAGTCCGTTCTTCTGGCAATATGTCCACCCCATTGAAATTGCAGGGGTTTTACTCTGATCATCATGTCTTCCACACTTGTCGTTTTCCTTATACATGAGTTCCTCTTCTTATCTCTCCTGGTTACACCAAGCATGCATCTCTCCATGCTTATGTCAGTTGTCTGCAGTCTTTGTATGTCTTTTTAAGTTAAGGTCCACTTTGCTCCGTACGTAAGCATTAGAAAGATGCATTGATTAAACACATTTCTTTTAAGACATGATGGCATACTGCTCTTAAAATTTGTACTGTTTCTTCCAAGAGCTCTCCAACCGAGTTTTATACGTCGATTCATTTCTTCATCAATGTGGCCTTTGCTTTAAATCTGCTGTCGAACTTAAATGTAGATATCGGTTATCTCCAGCTTTCTCTCCATTAATCGATACATTTTCATTTCTTGTAAAGGTATTGTACATCAGGTTTGTCTTATACACATCTAAAAGTACTCAGTAAAATGATTACTTAAAACACGCATTTGAAGAATTCGTAGCCTGAGAAATGGCTTAATTACATACGCTTGAAGCCGAAACGTCGATAAAATAATCGATCAGACAAGTCATTACATTAGGACCACCTACCTAATAAGCTGTAGGCCCCCCGTTAGCCCGCTAAACAGCGGTCACCCGGCGAGGCATCGATTCAGTGAGGTGACGATAGGTATTCTGCGTTATCTGGTACCATAATATCAACAGCTGGTCCTCCAGTTCCCGTAAATTTCGGGGTGGTGATGATTTAGTGTGAACCCGCTTTTCCAAATCAAACCACAAATGTTCGATTGGGTAAATTTGGAGGCCAAGGCATTAACAGAAAGTCACTAGCATGTTCCTCGAATTAATCCTTGACGATTCTGGTAGTGTGGGATGGCGCATCTTCTTGTTGGTAATAGTCATCATCAGCAGGGACCACAGTTACCATGAATGGGTGAACTTGGTCAGCAACGATGTTCAGATACCTGACAGCTGTCAGGGATTGTGCTATTGGCATAATGGGACCTAAAGTGTCCCAAGAAAACATCGCCCCTACAGCATAACACCACCGCCACCGGTCTGTTCCCACCCAACAGTGCATTAAGGTGCCATAGCCTCCGATTGCAATCGGCGTATCTGCGCCAGGCCGCCTACGCGAGGCACCAGGATTCTAAATTCGTAAGCCCAGGACACTTTCTTCCAATCATCAACGGTCCCATCTCGATCTTGGGCCCATTTCATGAGTTGTTGGTGATGACGTACAGTGAACACGGAGACCTGGCTGGGTCTTCGACTACGCAGGCCCATGCGCAGAAAGCTACGATGAACTGTGCGTTGTGACACATTGTCCTGATCGCCACTGTTGTAGCTGCGGGTGATTTGTCACACTGTGGCCCTGCGGTCGCTGGGAACAATGCGCGACAGTCTCCGAATCCTTCTGGCATTAATAAGCTGAGGATGACAGATGGCTGGACGACGGTTCGTCGTCCAGCGATATGTGCACCTCTTTTGATACGTACTTACTACATTGGCACGTGAACAACTCACAAGCGGCGCCGCTTCCGGGATCGTAGTTCCGAGGTGCCGTGTCATCAGAATTTGTCCTTTGTCAAACTCCGATAAATTGGCAGCTTTTCCCATTTTGACTCCGAACAATCTGCTAACCGAAAACCGGTGATCGGGTTTGTATATGTACTGTCCTGTGATCTTCACCTGAGCCACCGTTCGGTCTCCAGGCGCGCTCATTTCTCTAGGCTTGGGGTAGTCATAATGTAATGTCTCATCCGTGTAGATTCAAATTTCGGCGCACTTCAACGTTAGCAAATCTAATAAAAAGAAAAAAAAAATCCTGTAAAATGACTGGTTAGTCATCAATTTACAGAAACTCCCCCTAAAAAACTCTGATATTTAGTTTCTCAGGGCGTATGCGTGGAAACAAATCTGAAGTTCAGTAAATTGTTTTAAAAACTCGTAAAAGTAGGTAAAATCAAAAACACATGAGGTGTAATTTTAAGATACGTAGGTCCCTTCCGACAGTGCACACTTTTTTTAAAGACTTGTCATGAGAGGTAGTTTTCCAGGGTTTAATAGGGTTTAATACCGTAATCAACTTTGCTCTGCTTTTTTAGCATGTGTTTTGAAAAAAAAAAAACAAAAAAAAAAACGATGTTCTCATGTTACCACTATGTCCGTCCGCCAGTCTATAGACACCATATCTCTGCTTTTATTAGTTAGACTTGAAGAAATCTTTCGAAATTGGGCAGCCAGAACTGTGAAAACGATGGTCTTTATATCTTGTTTTTTTTTTCACGCACAATTTCGCTTCTAGAGGGCGTACCCGCAGCAGATACTATCGAATTCAAACTATATTGTATTTCATGTCATTGCTTCTAAAAATGCAATTAAAAATTCCTTTTTCATTAGATATCCTTTACCACGAATACCATTTTGCGTAGAGTTTCTTCTTTAAATAATGCTCAATTTTCCTGCTAGCGGACGTAAATTTAAATTGCATTTTACTCGATATCCCTGCTTCTAAAAGTGAGATTGGAATTTTTTTTAACCATCGGATAAAATTCGTGGGTGAGGAATGTTTTGAATGTAATTTCTGATTTTTCCTGGCGGACAATTTCTGTTTCCGATAAATATGCAGTAGTGTGTGTGCTCCTAAAAGCTCGACTGAAAGTATATTTTTTCATTCAGGTACCGCTCACGAGGGAAAACACTTTGTGCATATTTCCCGTACAAAATAATTCACAGTTTTTTCGCCAGGGTGCGTAAAAGTATATCCTACATTTTCCGATACGTTCTAAACACAAAATCATGCAGTTAGAGGGAGTAACTGCATATTTTGTTTCCCTCCCAAAACAATTCAAAATTTATATTAAATCTTCCTCGATATCTCTGCTTCTAAAACTCCGATTTGGAACAATTCTTTTAAAATCGGTTTCACTTCGTGGATCATTTTGCATATACACTAAGGCACAGTTCAAACCCTAAGTGGCGTTAGTGGGTATTTGTGTCTGCAACTGTAAATTCTTTTGGATTTGTTTTTCCGTACTGTGTTCCATTTTCAAATGTAAAGATTACAAAGATTTTCTAAGTTAAAGATGTTCAAGTTTTCCCGCTAGGGTGCGTACGTGTAGAATCCTTTCTCATGCTATCTCTATTCTAAAATTCATATTAGGAAAAATTACTTACGCTATGAAGAATATTTTACACATGCTATTATTGGCATATTTTCAGTGTATTCCATATATCCACTTCCTCCAGAAAACTTGAAAATTTTCATCGTCCTGGAACGGGAATCGAACTCGCACCTCCCGATTTCCGGTCGAGCATGCTGGTCATTGACACTACCCAGGACAAGTAAAATACATGGAATACCGTGAAAACATGCCAATAATAGCATTTCAATGCCTACCATGTGTTTATGAAGATTATTTCTTCGGAGAAATTCGTTTCCTAATTATGTATGTATTTTACACATACTTTCGACTTTTTCTAAATAATAAATTCTGTCGTTGGAGGTGTCTATGTGCATTTCTATTTGAAATAATACTTTTAATTGTAAAAATCCCTTCGAGGAAGCCCTTCTTGGTAGGATAACTTTCACTATGAAGAATATTCTCCTTCCACTTTCTTCTTGAACCAGTGCAAAGTTTCTCCTCTGGGTCAATTGAGAATTCAGCGTAACCTTTATTTTTTTAAAAGTAAAACTGTTTAAAAGTAGCTAATCGCCTTTTATTTAAGTAGTTGATGTTTCAAGTGCTCAGAACAAACAAGACAGGCTACGAAAATAGTTACGGAATTAAAAAAAAAGAATTAATTAAAAAAGGTGATCTAAGCTTGGAAGACAAGCCACGTGCAGGAAGACCGCAGGAACTCGCAGACGAGGAGCTGGAATAGCTGTTGCAAGAGGATGCCACACAATCGACGACGCAACTGGCGAAACGTTTGAAAGTGGCTGAATCGACAGTAGTATGGCGTCAACACTCTTCAGGCATTGGGGAAGATCCGGAAGATTGGTTAGTGCGTTCCGCATACTTTAACGGAGCGTAATATTGGTCAACGATTGGACATCTGCATTGCTGAAGAGATTTCAAGGGAAGAATATCTTGTGGAAGGTTGTCACTGGGGATGAAAAATGGGTCTATTGCGACAACCCCGTACGCAAGCGATCCTGGGTCGACCCAGGCCAGCCATGAACATCCACTGCAAAACAGGATATCCACGGGGAAAAGGTGCTGTTGTGTGTGTGTGTGGTGGGATATGCATTGACTGCTGTGCTTCGAACTGTTGAAACCAGGCGGAACAATCACTGCAGAACAATATGCGATCAGTTGATAAAACTGAACGCTGCAATCGAGTAAAAACGCCCATGGATAGGTAAAGGACGTCACCCAGTCATCCTGTTACACGATAATGCCAGACCACATGTCGGTACCACAACGAAATCAACCCTTGAACAGTTACACTGGGAGGTTTTACAGCACCCGGCTTACTCCCCGGACATTGCACCCTCAGACTTACATCTGTTTCGCTCTATGCAACATGCCCTAGCCCAACAGCGGTTCACCACAGTTCCAGAGGTGGAAAATTTCGTGACTGCGTTCTTCAGCTCAAAACCCAAGTCCTTCTATCACAGGAGCATTCATTTGTCATTTGTTGTCCGAAAAATGGCAAAAGGTCATTGATGCCAACGGCCTATATTTCGTTGAAGAAATGTGTACTGATTTCCCGATTGCTCCTGTCTCGTTTCCTCCTTAAAACGGCGGAAACCTTTGCACACCCCGAATAGATTTTGGTAAGGGAGTGAGACAAGGAGACACCGTATCTTCCAAGATTTTCAATATGATCAGACAAAATGTCTTTCAATCACTAAACTGGAAATACAAGGGTATGAAAATTAATGGAGATTGTTTAACCTAACCTCGTTTTGCTATCGACACAATTATCTTTAAAAGTACGTACCCCTTCAGGGTTGCAGAGTTAGGGATCCAGAAACTTCCTGACAAGAGTGAAGAAGTAGGATTAGAATTGGTCTTACAGAAAACGTAGTTCATATGCAGTGCTTTTACAAGAACTGAAGACTTGCCGTCCAGGTGGCGCAGTGGTCTAAGCGCTGGCTTATGACCATTCGCCAGAGTTGAGTCTGGGTTCGAATCCCGGTGAGGCATGGATGTTGTGTTTGTCGTACGGCGCTGGCTCTCTCCCTTCTCTGGAACCATTAGCCCAAAATTAGGGACGGTCGACTGCTTATAGCCAATTGAGTTACTCACGGTGGTCGTTAAGCCTTCATTCAAAACAAAGAAAAAAAGATTTACAGGTTGTTGGATCAAATATAGAAGTAACTGCTGTCTACTTCTTTCTTGGACAACAGATATCAAGCGAAAGTCACATCGAAGAAGAAATTAATAGGCGACACAACCCGGCTGGAGAGTTTTTGTAAGAAACAGTACAATTTTTAAGGGCGACTTACCATTTTATCTTAAAAGAAAAGTGTTTAATCAGTTCATCCTCACAGTTCTTATTTATGGATCAGAGACATGAACCTTAACTAAAAAGAGAGAGTCTGCAGACAAATAAGAAGAATAGAGAAATGCGTTCTTGGTGTAACCAGGAAAGATAGGAAAATGAATTCCTGGATTGGGAAAATTACGAGACTGAGTGACATGTGATCACCCTGAAGAATCTCGTGGCTTCTGACAGTTTGTCCGAGTTGGGTCCAGGCTGGAATCTAGGCGAGGCGTGAATGTTGTTTTTGTTATTCTTACGCAGCTGGCTCTGTCTTCTCCGTGGGACCACTAAATTAGGACAGTCGTGTGATGATGTGGAATTTTGGGATGACTACAAAGAAAAAAAAAAGGAAAAATGCCTGTATTGCTGGATGCCTTATCAAATGCTCCCCCCCGTCCCCACCAACCCATTTGGAAAAAAAAATTCGGAAATGGATAATGGGATGCAATTGTATATGAGCAAGAAGGAACGAGGAAGCAGAAAACTATTTTGTGAGAAAGTCACAAAAAGGGGAAGGCATCATGATCTTAATGCTTGGAACGTTAAATTCGAAAACTGAGGGAGCCTTAGGCGCAAGTAGGCCTAAGTGTTTAAATATATCTGTTGTGCATACCTTCGTAAAGAGTACCCTAAAGGGGTAGGCATAAGCTGTTTCAGCACGATAACAACGTGTTATATAACCCCATTGAAAAACCGTCTTCAAAATACATTAAAAACTTTATTTACAATAAAAGGTTAAAAACACATGCGAGATCTTTCGCGGTCACTCTGACCACATCGTCAGGCGTGAGTATGTATCGAGCAGGTAATACAGTTTTTATACAGCACACACTCAAGTATTTATGCAAACAAGGTACTCATCGTTGCCAGTTCCGATAGCATTATAATTATCAGAGGAAACCCTAACATCAGCTCGAGATTGATGTAAAATTAAAGTTCCCCAGGGTGAAGGGACAATACAGGGGAGTTCCTCATTTCAACAATTCACCCCATATTTAATAATAAATAAGCTTTCCATCACGTGCAAAGAGGGTGTAACCCCGTAGAGCCCAAAATCGAAGCATCATCCCAATCTGGAATGTAAGAACCAGAACGGACTGTTTTTCCTAGTGCAGAGAGAGGGTTCAAAGTTCTCAATGAATATTTGTGTTCCGCAATGCGCACACCAAGGCTACGTAGGGTAGAACCCATGCAAAATTAAAGTTCACCCTGGCGAACTTTAATTTGCCTCAACCTCGAGTCGATGTTAGAGTTTCCTCGGATAGTTATAATATTATCGGAACTGGCAACGATGAGTAATTTATTTGCATAAATACTAGAGTGTGTGCTGTATAAGAACTGTATTATCTGCTCGATACATACCCACGCCTGATGATGTTGGTCAGATTGACCGCGAAAGATCTCGCATGTGTTTTTAACCTTTTATTTTAAATAAAGTTTTTCTTGTATTTTGAAGACGGTTTTTCAATGGGGTTAGATAACACTTTGTTATCGTGCTGAAACAGCGTATGCCTACACCTTTAGGGTACTCTTTACGCAAGTAAGGGTGTTGCATGAGGCGTGCTGATGCGGGTGAAGGGCAGGAAGCAGAGAGAGGCCCGGAGGAGGGGTGCAGCGTGCGCGCTTCTGATTTGCTGTGCAAAGTCCAAGCTCAAAGAAACTTGAAGGGACGCGGGAACACGAAGAAAATTCTGGGCACTTTTCGACTATCAGAGAGTTATAGCGGAGGTTAGGTTATACACAGGAGATAGAATTGGGGACCTCTAACTAGCTCTCAGCTGCGGCTGAATAGCGTACGTGTTGGTAAGTAACAGCGGTTAGTTCTCCAGTAGTTATGAGTAGCAGTAGTCAGGCTGCTGCCTATACATTTGAGGATATTTTACCATTTTGAACCATGTACATGTGTGTATCATCCTGTCTCACAGTGTATAAATTCTATTGACTGGACCAACTGTGTTATCGAACCTGAAAAGGAACTGTGCAGCTGTTCGCCTAACCACGACCTGTTCAACATAACCGTTGATCCATCAATAGCCAACTACTTCAGTCTATGTATAGCATAGTGGTGAAGAATGAAGTTCTGTTATTGTTGTCAATAGTATCAGGTCTATTCAAAAGCAGCGTGAATCCTTGACCACGCTTTGGGAGAACAATAAGATCCGAGTAACGTTGTCCAGGCCTTAACTTCATGTTGTACTGGTGGCAGCGATTATTAATTTCATGAATATTCTTTGGATTACCGTACCAGGTAAAATTCTTACCAAGAAAAAATATTTATTCAAATATTCATCCCCCATCACACTCATCACTACACCAAAATTATCGCATTGGTAACCCCACAAAAAATTGCTACAGTGGTGGGATTCGAACCCATGCCTCCGAATAGACTAGTGCCTCAAACCAGTCTCGGACAAGTGAAACACTAGGCTGTATACCAAGAGACAGGAAACGACCAAAAAGAAAAGTACGTGGGGCATATGTGGAAAAAATTCGAATGACATGGAAGAGGGTGGCTCAAGACAGAGAGTTGTGGAGGGAGGTTTGAGTGACCTTCACCCAGCTTGAGAATGATTGTTTTTGTTGATGATGATTTTAAATAATTGAAGACTTTAGCTCAAATGAGATATCAAAAGCAGGGAATTCCAAAACTTGGATGTAGTCTGGAGCGTAATTATACAAAGAAAGAAAGAAAGGAAATAAATATTATAATTAATCATAGCTAATATCATTTGATTAGAACAGCTTTAAATACTCTACTACGATCATTGTATGTATGATTTGACACATTAACCAAAAGTGGTGTATTGGTAGAATAAACGACGAACAACTCACACGCAGCTTAGAAAAGAAAAAGAATACTGGTAATGTAGGACACTGTTCTGATTTCACAAGGGCATGCAACTTCTTGTCTGGTCTGTATGTTGGGTAAATAACACACCCTAATTCATAGACGACTACCTGCGTTTGTTCATCGGTCGTAGTTCAAAGGTTCCTCTTTTTCTGGTGACGTGGAGTCAAACCTTTTCCCCACACATCCGTGTCAAGAAGGGAAAACAAAACTATTAAACAATATCTCTCATCCTTCTTGTTGTTGTGTAATGTTTGCTGTCCTATGGGCACGGGGCGGAAACGTAAATAAAATTAACTCGCTTGCTACGGCACTAGGTACTGACTTCCAGATACAGGAACTTCGAGTACCACTGGTCCAAATTCGAAAATAAACTCTTCTATAGTTTTGTGCAACTTCTTCGCCCCCAAAAGGAAATTTTGTACATCTCCGGAAGTGGTACTTTTCAGCTCTCTACAGTGGGGCTCCCAGTACATGTTCGAGTGCCACTCTTCCCAAATGGGAAATAAACACAGCCAGAATATTGTTCTAGTTTTGTACATCAAAAAGGAAACTTTGTACACCACCGGATGTACAAAATTTCCTTTTGGGGGTGAAATAGTTGCACAAAACTATTGAAGATTTTGCACCCTTTTATTTTGTACCCTTTTCATTATTAGGATCTCCATTGCTCTTTAATAGTACTCGAAGTACGACTGTTCCAAAATTTCTTTTTGAAAATTTAAATGCACTTGTACTTAAACAACATGCACGTGGAGTGCCACTTTTCTTGAATCGAAAATAAGCACTGCCAGCGTGTCGTATTAGTTCTGTACTCCAAATGTAATTTTGTACACCATCGGAAGTGGTACTTTTAGGCAGTCCTTTGCTCTTTAATAATGGCGTTTTTCTTGCATGCATCTGGAGCGGCATTTTTCCAAAATCAGAAATAAACGCTGTCATAGTGTTGTATTAGATTTTTTACTCCCGAAAGAAAATTTTGTATACCACCGGAAGTGTTACTTCTCAGTTCTCCTCAATGGCACACCAGCATGCTCCTAGAGCGTCACTTTTCCAAAAGCGAAAATTAAAAAAAAAAAAAAAAAAAACTTTGGGTGTGCAGAACTAGTAAAAAACTTGGGCAGCGTTTATTTTCGATTTTGTAAAAATGACACTCCAAATGCACGTATCTCTGAATTTCTTGACATTTGTAGCTTACGCCTGTGGCCTCGCCATAGGCATTTACTTCTTTTTCCGTTTCAGCGACTTGCCAGCAGAAATAGTCTCACGTGCCATAGGTTATTTTTTTGTGGGGGGAGGGGGGGGTTTAACAGCCACAGTGAGAAACTCGGTGGTCTATAAGCAGTCGCCGGTCCCTAATTTAGGGCCTCTGACTCCAGGGAAGGAAGAGAGCCAGAGCCGTAAGACAAACAAAACGTGCATGCTTCATCGGGATTCGAACCCAGACTCATCTCGGAAAAATGGTCAGAAGCCAGCTCTTAGACTACAACACCACCGGGACAGCTGCCATAAGTTCTTCACCGGTGATCTATAGTAAATAATGCACACGTTATCCGCTTTAAATAACGCACAGTTTTCCCACTAGAAGGCTTGTACCTAAAAGAGTTTTCCTCGTTTTTTCTCCGGTTAAAAGTCCTATTTGAAAATGTTTTTTTTCCCATCGCATAGCTTTTGCTAAAAAAACGTTTTGCGCATATTTTTCATTGTTCCAAATTCTGCAGCCAAGCACGTCCGTGTATATATCTATTTATTTCCAAAAGCATGTGTGATTGTGAAAATTCCATTGAGAAAATTCTTTCTTCGTCAGATACTCTTGACTATAAAGAGCATTTTGCGCCTCCCCCTCCCCTTAAACCTTCATTGAATGCACAGTTTACCGGTCTGTGAGTGTAAAGTTTTATTACGTTTTCACACGCATCTCTGCTTCTTATTGTTCGATTTGAAAAATTCCACTTGCCTCGCATATTTTCCTCTGTGTAGAATATTTTAGGTACAGTTTGGTGATTTTAGTATTGCACATTTCTGAAACTAGTGGACGTAGTGTCAGAAATATGTAGTGCTGATATATTTCTGCTTGCAACTGTTTCATTTATTCTAGAAATCCGGTTAAAGGAATTATTTTCGTTACTAGTTCCATTCAAAATGAAGAGCACTGTGGATACTAGATGTTTCAATGTTTCAAATACGCGCATTATGGGGTATAAATGCATGTTCTTTTTTTACTTTTTTTTTTATTGGGGTTCAGCGACCACCGTGAGCAACTGAATGGGCTATAAGAAGTCGCACGTCCCTAATTTAGGGTCACTGGTTCCTGAGAAGGGAGTAACCCAGTCCCGTGGGACAAACACAACATCCATGTATCACCGGGATTCGAACCCGGACCCTTCACGGACGAATGGTCAGAAACCATCGCTTAGACCACTGCGCTACCTAAGCGGCCGCATTCTTTTTCTAAAAATCCGCTTTGAAAAATATTTTTCTTGTCTTAGACCACTGCGCCACCTAAGCGGCCACATTCTTTTTCTAAAAATCCGCTTTGAAAAATATTTTTCTTGTCTTAGACCACTGCGCCACCTAAGCGGCCACATTCTTTTTCGAAAAATCCGTTTTGAAAAATATTTTTCTTGTCTTAGACCACTGCGCCACCTAAGCGGCCACATTCTTTTTCTAAAAATCCGCTTTGAAAAATATTTTTCTTGTCTTAGACCACTGCGCCACCTAAGCGGCCACATTCTTTTTCTGAAAATCCGCTTTGAAAAATATGTTTCTTGTCTTAGACCACTGCGCCACCTAAGCGGCCACATTCCTTTTCGAAAAATCCACTTTGAAAAATATTTTTCTTGTCTTAGACCACTGCGCCACCTAAGCGGCCACATTCTTTTTCTAAAAATCCGCTTTGAAAAATATTTTTCTTGTCTTAGACCACTGCGCCACCTAAGCGGCCACATTCTTTTTCTAAAAATCCACTTTGAAAAATATTTTTCTTGTCTTAGACCACTGCGCCACCTAAGCGGCCACATTCTTTTTCGAAAAATCCACTTTGAAAAATATTTTTCTTGTTTTAGACCACTGCGCCACCTAAGCGGCCACATTCTTTTTCTGAAAATCCGCTTTGAAAAATATTTTTCTCGTTTTAAAGGATTCAGAAGACTTGATGATTATACCCGACAATTCGGTGTCATCTTTCTTGTTCATAAATCATGTTCGAAAGTTCTTGCATAATTAGAGGGCAAGCACATTTTAGAGCTAAGCTTCGTTCGGATGTTGTTCGACCTTTTATACAGATAATTTTAATGTAAAGAAATCTCGACATCTTTTATTTTTTTAATGTCCGAGATTACAATGGAAAAGAAAGATAGAGGAATTCAAAAGCATGTAAAATCCTATCGTCATTGTTATCGAAAACGCTTCTCCCTCGCGCAGCTTGGCAGTTAGTTGTCTGCCGGTGCACGAAGCAGATCGATAATGACCTTGACGTTGAAACGAACGAGCACTCGAATTAATCCCCATTTTTATTTGGAAATTACGCGTCCTCGTAATTAAGAGCGCGGGCATATTAAATAAAAAGCTATTAATTGCTACCGTGGAGCCGTTAATGAAGAAATTACATTTTTGCTACAAACATGACTTCGATCGTGGCTCAGAATTGCTGTCTGCGTAGCTTCATCAAAGGAGGGAATGAGCTAAGACTCGACTGGGTCTTTATTCTAAGATCGCATAAAACTAAAGCTTCTTCTGAGTAATGGGGGGCAGCTTTACTAAGCACACTGGCTCGCTGACGACACATGTGCAACCTTCATTTCTTTCTTTATCAATACTGCTTTTTTCCCCTCGTTGCACTGTGCTTTACGTTAACGTGCTCTTCATTCCGTGAAATTCTCCGGGATATTTTAATCACTTCATTTCTAAAATACGTAGGAAAAAAAAGAGAAAAACTTTGAATGGAGGAATGAATACTTTTTCACAAATTTTAGGTATAGCAAAGATTCATTTAATTCTATAATGAGATCTGCGACAGAAAACAAGGGGAAAAACGCAAAGCACTTGAAACAGTAGCGCATGCGCTCAGATGCAAGTGGGTTATTACACCCACTTTATATCACACTCGGCCACCTTAGGCCTGAATAGCTACCCTGGCAGCACGGTACATCGATTCGACGTCGAAATTTTGATCTTTAAACCTATTAAGTTGATATTAAGTCAACAGTAGAAGAAGATTCAACCTTTCGAGAGAAACATATACATCGTTGCTACGTAGTGTAGATGTGGATTCTGCGTTGATATTACGCAGTTCAGTCATCGTTTCTACGTTGATAGTACGCAGTTTAGTCATCGATTCCAGTACTGTTGTAATGTCGAATCTACGTTTACTCTACAATTTAGATGTTGAAACATGAAATTCTAAACTTTTAATCGTGGCATAAAATGTTGAATGCATTCGTATTTGTAGTACGATTCTACGACGCTGTCTACGATTAAAAGAATATATATATATATATATTTTTATTGTTTCAACATCTAAATCTTTTTCGGACGCATTCGAAAAAACGCATAATTCTCAAAAATTTCACAGAATTTTTGGTAATCTGTCAGCATCGCGCTAGGCCTATCCCTAATTGGTATATACGTACTCACAAATTACATATCTTAAAACGTTATTTTACTTAAAGGAACGAGACTCAACTTCGTAAAAACGAACTTAAGAAAAAAAAAACTTAACTTACCGGCGAAAAAGGAGACAGGTAAATTAGAATCTCGTCATACAACAGAAATGATACAACTCACCAACACCCCAGCATCCAAAAAGTTTGTTTGGCGTAATGCATGCAAAGGCGCATGCGCGCGATACTTACAGATCGCATAAAAACACCGATTATTTGACCTAAAGGGATAAACTGCGTAAAATTGTTTACATGTATTCTGAAATTCAATGTAATGATTTTTCTTGACTTTCCGTTTCATCGATTTTACGCTGAAAACTATGCCTCGATGTAATATCGACCTGGCAACCAAAAATCGATGTCGATTCGACATAACTGTATTACCAAGGTACTGCCTGAGTATGCCTTTTCTCGGTAGTTGCTAGCTAAAAAACTGCTGCATGCTTTGGCTCAGGTGCATTATCATGTTTAACCACATGCGCACTTGTGACGTTATGTACTATCCTGCTTAACAACATCTGCACATTTTGAACGTAATGCACTTTAGTGCTTAACTATTGGTTGACAAGAATACAATGTCCCATGACGAGGTATCCAAAGTCAAATACCGACCAAAGCGCACGTTGGCCACTGAGGCAGCACACGGGTATGACATCAGCAGGGAGGTGGTTTAAGTCAGTGGCAGTTAGCCGTCAGAAGGCGAAGAGTGTAAAGCGACACCCAACATGGAAGTGGACAAGGAACACATCCGCCATTGCATGCTGTAAGAGTTTCGTCGCGATAGCACCCCCGCAAGTGCTGTAAGGAACATTACCAGTGTGTACCCCAATGCCATATCACATTGTCAGTGCTGTCGTTGGTTCGAACGGTTTCGAGAGGGAAAGTTTGACTCGTCAGTGCTGTTGTTTGTTCGTCGCGGTAGCACCCCAGCAAGTGCTGTAAGGGACATTACCAGTATGTACCCCAATGCCATATCACCTCGTCAGTGCTGTTGTTGGTTCGTCGCGGTAGCACCCCCGCAAGTGCTGTAAGGAACATTACCAGTGTGTACCCCAATGCCATATCACCTCGTCAGTGCTGTTGTTGGTTCATCGCGGTAGCACCCCCGAAAGTGCTGTAAGGAACATTACCAGTGTGTACCCCAATGCCATATCACATCGTCAGTGCTGTCGTTGGTTCGAACGGTTTCGAAAGGGAAATTTTGATTCGTCAGTGCTGCTGTTGGTTCGCCGCGGAAACACCCCTGCAAGTGCTGTAAGGAACATTACCAGTGTGTACCCCAATGCCATATCATTTCGTCAGTGCTGTCGTTGGTTCGAACGGTTTTGAGAGGGAAATTTTGATTCGTCAGTGCTGTTGTTGGTTCGTCGCGGTAGCACCCCAGCAAGAGCCGAAAGGAACATGACTAGTGTGTACCCCAATGCCATATCACCTCGTCAGTGCTGTTGTTGGTTCGAACGGTTTGTTGTTGGTTCGTGTAACAGAGTGCTGTAAGGAAATTTTGATCACCTCGTCAGTGCTGTTGTTGGTTCGTCGCGGTAGCACACCAGCAAGAGCCGAAAGGAACATTACCAGTGTGTACCCCAATGCCATATCACCTCGTCAGTGCTGTTGTTGTTTCGTCGTGGTAGCACCCCCGCAAGTGGTGTAGGGAACATTACCAGTGTGTACCCAAATGCCATATCACATCGTCAGTGCTGTCATTGGTTCGAACGGTTTCGAAAGGGAAATTTTGATTCGTCAGTGCTGCTGTTGGTTCGCCGCGGTAGCACCGCCGCAAGTGCCGAAAGGAACATGACTAGTGTGTACCCCAATGCCATATCACCTCGTCAGTGCTGTTGTTGGTTCGTCGCGGTAACACCCCTGCAAGTGCTGTAAGGAACAATACCAGTGTGTACCCCAATGCCATATCACCTCGTCAGTGCTGTTGATGGTTCGTCGCGGTAGCACCCTTGCAAGTGCTGTAAGGAACGTTACCAGTGTGTACCCCAATGCCATATCACCTCGTCAGTGCTGTTGTTGTTTCGTCGTGGTAGCACCCCCGCAAGTGGTGTAAGGAACATTACCAGTGTGTACCCAAATGCCATATCACATCGTCAGTGCTGTCGTTGGTTCGAACGGTTTCGAGAGGGAAATTTTGATTCGTCAGTGCTGCTGTTGGTTCGCCGCGGTAGCATCGCCGCAAGTGCCGAAAGGAACATTACTAGTGTGTACCCCAATGCCATATCACATCGTCAGTGCTGTCGTTGGTTAAAACGGTTTCGAGAGGGAAATTTTGACTCGTCAGTGCTGTTGTTGGTTCGTCGCGGTAGCACACTAGCAAGTACTGTAAGGAACATTACCAGTGTGTACCCCAATGCCATATCCCCTCGTCAGTGCTGTTGTTGGTTCGTCGCGGTAACACCCCCGCAAGTGCTGTAAGGAACATTATCTGTGTGATCCCCAATGCCATATCACCTCGTCGGTGCTGTTGTTAGTTCGTCGAGGTAGCACCCCCGCAAGTGCTGTAAGGAACATTACCAGTGTTTACCCCAATGCCATATCACATCGTCAGTGCTGTCGTTGGTTCGAACGGTTTCGAGAGGGAAATTTTGATTAGTCAGTGCTGTTGTTGGTTCGTCGCGGTGGCACCCCTGCAAGTGCTGTAAGGAACATTACCAGTGTGTACCCCAATGCCATATCACATCGTCCATCGTTGTAGCATTTCCTGGACGGGCAACGGCTCACCAAACGGGACGATGGCAAATATGCACTTACTTACTTCTTTGTGTCCAAAGTGCCGACAGGGACGGTATCCAACAGCTGGCCAGATGATGGGAGCAGGTCGTGGCAAACGATGGCGACTACATTTTGTAGTGATTTGTACGTGTATATACGGTAATTAGCACTTTTTTGTTGCCTGCATATGCACACACTACTTTCGTTCTAACCCAATACTTTTTACACGTGTCGAATAGAGTGCATTTTCTTGTTTAACCACGCCTCTCAGTTACTCAAGAGAAGCAAAATAATGTGCGTAGTACGCACGCGTGGTTAATCAGGGTAATGCACATGATCCAAGAACTGAAAATGTTGATCGTCAGGACAATACATTCTATTTCAGATTTCTGGATGCTGATGAGTAGATAGATAATTCTTCTACAGCATGGCTGCGCATATTTGACATAGTGATTGGCTTGTTGTTTAACCCTCGAGATGGCAGGAGCTTTGGAAAAGGCAATGCGGAAATTTGTCACATGTGTAACAGAAAACTTCCCTAAAAGCGTCCTGCCTTTCTGTAGTATTCGTCGGGCTCACCTTAAAGGAATATATTCCTCTGGGCTCACCTCAGAGGAATATATGCGCTCTCGCCACTATGAGCTTGAAAATGTTTTCGACGCAATATTGCGTTCTCGTCGGGTTTGAACAGCTTTTTGATAAACGCATTATTGCGCCGTCGCCGCTTTGGGCACGGAAATCTCCGAACGTCTATATACGTTCTTGCCACCTGGAAGGTTAAATGTAGATTCGCAAGGCCCTTAGTGACCCAAAGAGTGCCCGTCGGACGTCATACATTACCCTGCTTAATGATGCCTTCGTACCTATGATCAGGTGCGTTATCCTGCCTAACGGGTACCTAAAATCAGATACATTATAGTGTTTAACCTCGTCCACACATCTCTGATACGGTGATGAATAGTTTTAAACTGATTATTTGCTGTATTTTAAGCTTCTAATAGATGTAACTTAACTTGTTTAGCTCAGTTCTTAGCTTAAGATTTTCAGAAAACTTTGTAGAACATGAATATAAGTTTCTTGGATAATTAATTAACTGCTAACGGCCAGAGACCAAAGAAAAGAATCCGATATGATAATTACATAACAATCGGAGACTTTATTCTTTCACTCACTGAAAGGTGAAATCCATTAACAACAAAATTGAATCCAATGTGAACAATTAGGGATCACGTATCTCAACAAGCTTTACCTCAACGATTTGCAATTTATTCGTATTCCCTACAACTCTACATACATAGATCACGGCAACTCCACCATTTTCACACTACTTCATTCAGTGTTGTCATTTCATCTGTCTATGACGTTAGCGTTGTTAAATAGTAAAAGTTGTTCGAGGAACTAAATTTACCGTATTTCCCGACCTATAAGTCGATGTAGAGTATAAGACGAATACGTTAAATTTCTCGATTTGATTATCTTTCGTAAATAAGTCAATCCTGAATGTAAGACGATTCTAAATTAAATAGAGTTAGCGTTCCGAAATTCTGTAACTATATTTTTAATGTTCTAGAAAATATTAGTGAAGAGAAAATAAGGGAACTTCCGCATTTCTCTTTTTGGCAAAAAGTTGAATTCCATAAGTATATCTCTTTCTTTCGAATTGATCCTACTGTATTGCTCCGAATTCAGCGCGGACAGATGTCTGTAGATGACAGCACGTTAGCTCTCTCTCATCTCCTTCCATCCCAAGCTCTCTCGCGCGGTGTCTGTTAGCTTCGTTGTGTTTTGCAGCGCGGTTATTGTTGGTTTGTTTTGTAGCGGTAAGTTGTGTCGAAGTGTTTTTTTTTTTTTTTTTTTTTTTTTTTGATCAGCACGTTAACTTTTGCAGTTCCGTTACAGTAATGCCTTAAAAACTAAAAAAAAAAAAAAAAACCCCTCTAGGAATGAGAGCAGAGAGCGCTGACATTTTGCCGTCTGTCGGCCGATCTGCTACAATGGTGCTAAGCGTGCCAAATTCGGAAGGAACGCTTGTAACATGATCGCGAGGGGGATGCAATTAACTAAACCTATCACGGCGATTTTAACGACGTTTCTGTAGAGCGGAAATATCTGTTACAGCAGTTTTTAAGCAAGTTTTTAATAACCACAATATTACATTTCGTATAGATTCGGAACAGTTTCTTATGAACGTTAGTATTGCGTTATGGGTGATCAGATCACGACCAAATTTAAGACACAATTTTTCTCATTAAAAAATTCCAATGAGTAATCAGTAGATATGCCGATGTAGCGTATAAATCAAGTTCTGGAATACTGAAAAAAAAAGTCTCGTCTTATACGCTGAAAAATACAGCACATACGATAACAGAAACTCAGAAGGTTAAATCGAGGTGTACATCACTCCTGTTTTACCCACATCTATGCACACCGGATATGGCGTGCCATTCCGATTACTGCGTTTGCGCACCTCACTTTCGCAGGATTAACAATCACTGGTCCCAGGTACACAAACGTTATTAAGCAGGATAATACATTTGATTCCGGGAGTGCGCACATAGGTTAAAAAATGTAGCTCATTAAATCGATCCAGTACAGCTTTCAAGACTGTACTGCGATGCTTTAGAGGATGAGCACGGACGGAGCCTTGTACACTGAAAATATTTACAGTCATTTGCAAAAATTTAGACCATCTGTCAATTTATTGAAAATTAAGATTTTCAAGGAAACAACTAATTACAAGTCAGAGATATTTTTAAAAAATGACACCACAGATGAATACTTACATTCTTTAGAACACAAAAAGACCGAAATCAGTATTCTGTGTGGCCACTTTTTTTTATGATAAACATAATGCGATGTGGCGTACTCTTAATAAGGGATTTGCAGTAGTCACTTGAAATCAAAGCTTGGGAATTGGATGGCTGTTTTTCTGCTCTCTTGTCTTTTAAAATGGTCCACAAATTTTCCGTGGGGTTAAGGTCGGGCCTATTACCGGCCCAATCAAACACAGTTATGTTTCTCCTCTGCAGGTATTCCTTTACTGTCTTTGATCTGTGGCATGAAGCACCATCATAGATAAGGATTGTGCATCTGTGCACTTGCATATGAGTTACCAGCTTCTCACGTAACATTTCCACAGAAAAAGGACCAGTCATGGTATTGCCTGTCGGCAGAAAGGATAAATGAAGCAGTACCGGATGTTGACATGGCTATTTGTGCCTTCTGAATGGCTCACGGGGCTAACGTTGTATTTTTCATGAAACCTTTTGCCTTTAGGTCGTCGAACATGTGCTTAACGTGATTCAAATTAACGCACAGTTGATTCATCGGAGTAAAGAACTTGGCTCCAATTTTCAGCGGTCCACGATTGATGACGCTTCGCAAACTGGAGTCTCTTCTTTTTCATGACAGAGGTTAGTCTAGGTTTATGTGCAGGTTTATAAGACTTTAATAAAAACTCTTTGCTAAGACGTCGGGAAACAGTGCTGATAATAATATCAGACCTTTTTCAATATAGAAAGGATTTGATTTTCTTGCACGAACTCCTCGAAGAAAGCGTAATTATTCACTTTATGGTTTTGTCATCAGGTGGGGTTGTTTTCCTTGGACGTCCACTTCTATTTCGGTCGCTAAATTCACCTGTATCTCGATATTTCGTGATCGTATTATGAATAGCAATCTTGTTCACATTCACCTTTCTGCTTATTTATGCCACTTTCGGAGTATCCTTCATGATATTAATATAAAGTCACTATTTGTGGCCTCTGAATAACACCTAACTACGCTTTGTTGCCCATTATTTGCTATATAGAACATACGTGCAAACCCTCCCAGCGTGAAAATCAAAAGCAAATTGATGCTATATCAACAGCTGCCGCTGTAGGATGATGCAACACCGACAGGAATTTGAGCAATACAGACAGTAGCTGACGCAATCGGCAGAAATCTCCTAAAACCAACAGGTGGTCTTAAACTTTTGAAAATTGCTGCATGTGAAATAAGCTGAACGTTGAACTGATGTTTGTGTAATGTCACCAAAGAAATTAGAATTAGAGATCAGAAGATCAGAGCAGTGCTACCAAAGAGGTTGAATCTGGGAATCAGAGGATCGCATAACACTGAGTAGCGATTCATTTTGTGACAATAATGTTAGATTTTTTTTTCCGATCGCAAATGCAAAAGTGCAAAGAGTTTCAAAACGTAAGCAATAGAACGTGTGAAAGCTTGTGCAAAGGAACGTGTAAAAACGATTTTGTGAAAATGTGAGCAATGGAACATGTGAAAACTGATTTCCGAAATGCATTGGACTCAAAGACTTTAGATGATTTTCTTCGGACGTAGAAGGATGGTGCTGAACATTAAAACCTTTAAGTCATAGTAAGCTTATGATTTTCCCACCGACGTTCTATAAACGGAAACAAACGTCTGCGTGAATCAGAAAGTGACTCTGAAAGATGTCATGTGAGGTGTACTGCCTTTTCAACTGATTAAAGTACTATGGGCCAATAAAAGAATTCTGGAATGTTCGAGAAACATTCCAGTCTTCGAAGTGATGATCCTGGATGTTTCTAGAGTTGGGATTTTTCTAGGAAAGATGGGCGCCTTATCTCTGGCGGGTAGGAAGTGCCGGCGGCTTACTGATTCTCCGAACTACTGGCGCTGTGACAGAGTGCACAAGGCGGGTCACCGCAAGTGTGTTCCTGACGCAGTATCAAGTTGACCAACAAAATTTTCCTCAAGGTAAAAATTACTCCGTCATGACGCTGTTTTCTCCACACAGAAAATAAAACATACACAGTGCGTAAAAGAATTTTTAAGATTAGCGCTAGATTTCAGCCTACGGTGGCGCCACCAGTGTAATCGCGAATGCGTTATAAACCGTGACCATCTGCTTGCTTTCTGCCAAAAGTGCTGCGCAATTGTTAAAGTAACCCAAACAAAACGGCCGCTCATTAGAGAAGTACAATTTTTTTCATGTTGAATTATTAAGATGGAACAAAAGGCTGTTATTAAATTTTACGCTAAACTTGGTAAAAGTTCCTTGGAAACGTACCAAATGATCAAACAAGTTTACGGTGAGTTTTGTTTAAGTAGATCAAATGTTTTCCTGTGGCACAAACGTTCTTTGGACGGAAGAGTGACGCTAGAAGATGATAAGCATACCGGAAGACCAAGTTCATCTAGGACACCTGAGATTATTGAAAAAGTGCGTGATTTCGTAGCAAACAATCGATGTGCGTCACTAAGAATGATGGAAGAGTCTTTAAACATCAACAAAGAAACGATTCGAACCATCCTGCATGAAGATTTGGGCAAAACAAATGTCTGTGCTAAATTTGTTCCACACACGTTAACCAATGAACAAAAATCAAGGAGAAGTGCACATTGCAGAGACATCATATCAGCAGCTGAAAATGATCCAAACTTCTTAAAATCGATTGTTACTGGTGATGAAACATGGTGTTTTCAATATGATCTAAAACAAAGCGACAAAGTGAGGAATGGGAGTCAAAAAACTCGCCACAAGCCAAAAAAACAAGAAAAGTTCCATCGAAAATCAAAACAATGCTCATTACATTCTTCGATAGTAAGGGTATTATCCACAAAGAATTTGTTCCAAGTGGACAAACAATTACTGGTGAGTTCTATTTAAATGTTTTGAGGCGTTTGATCGGCAGAATTTGTCGCATTCGTCCAGAATATCGGGATGAAAACAGTTGGTGCTTGTTGCACGATAATGCACCCAGTCATACCTCACTTCTTGTTCGTGGATTTTTGGGGAAAAAGTAATGTCTGTGTGTTGAATCATCCACCGTATTCGCCTGATTTAGCACTCTGCGACTTTTCTTTATTCCCAAAACTTAAAAATGACGTTAAAAGGGTGGTTTTTGATGATATTTCGACCATACGAACAGCTTTGACGCGTGCTTTGGAGGCAATTCCGCAAAGTGAACTGGAACAGGCATTCGCATCATTATTAAATCGCTGTAACAGGTGTATTGAAGCCGGAGGGACTTATTTTGAATAACAAACCAAAACAAATGATAATTTCTTGTTTCTATTTCATTTTACAGACCCAGTCTTAAAAATTCTTTGCCACACTGTGTATTTGCATTTGATTGGCATTATTTTTACGTCTTATAAGAAACTTATACATTTACTCCAGTATAAATATTTGGTCTTTTAAAATTTCGCGGAACCCCGGTTGGGAAACACTAGTCTAGAGACTACGTGGTCACCGCGCTAATCTTGTTCTCATCTGTAAGCATCATGGTCACTGAATAACGTTTCAGTGTCCTGTTTTAGGGGTTCGTTGGACCTTCGCTTGTAGAGAATTTCTAATTTTCGGAGTTTAACCTGCATTATTCCGCAATGATGAAACAAAAAAAATAAAACATCTGCTAAAATTAAGATGTTTTCTTTTGCAATAAAGACTACGTTTATTCTGTGAACTTATGGGGAAGATCTTTCAAGCTTTGCCCTGGTTTGTTTGCGTTTCACTATATTATTAACACATTGATCTGTTTCTCTATCAAAATGACTCTTCAATTATCTCGCCGCTAAGTTTTCCTTTCAAACTTTTCATTCTGCTTTTACGACAGCATTTTCCTGGATCGCCATCTCTATTCCACTCCTAGGACAAAACCCCTCGCGGACCCTCCTCTCTCTCTCTCTCTCCGCTTCGAACCGAGTCCGTCCTTCCTTATTCAGCCAGTGCGCAATTTCCGCCTCTTTCAGCTCTTCTCCAGCTGCTCTCAGAAAGCGCGGAAATTCCTTAATTGCCGTCTCTCTGACCGTCTTTCGTATGTCCCCACATCTATACCCCAGTGTTAAACTGAAGCTGTGACATTGTCTCGATACAACCCTCAAAGCTCATTGTCCACTTTCCCCTAGCATAGCAATAAAATGCCATAAAATCGAACTCGGCCATATCTTCGTACGGGACGCAGCTGCACGTAATTGGCGGAAAAGAGACCACCTCATAATTAACATTAAGGAAAGCGGAGATGATTTGACTCACCATATTCAAAATAGTTATTATAGCTTAATCTTGTTGAATCTATGATGACCAGATTACAGCTCTTCAGTCTGATACCATGGATTGAGGCGCTATCACTTTTAACAGCAGTTCACCTCTCGTACGCATAGTGGGTATAATAACAACACGATGGTACGTCGACGAGGTGCTGCAGCCCGTTTTGTATTTGCTTTATCACCGTAATATCCCTAACGTCCAGTTTCAACAATACCCGCCTGTACTACACTGAAGAGCATTGAATTAGAGATACCTGTCTAGTAACGTGTAGCACCACCTTTCGCCCGTCTCGGCATGGACTCGATAAGACACCGGAAGCGTTGGGAAGTCATACGGATCCACGACCCCTGAACAAGCTCCCACAGTTCACGAAGATTTGATTGAGGGGGTCAGAGCCACGAACATCTCTCTCGACGATATCCCAGATGTGCTCGATGGGATTGAGGTCAGGTGATCTAGCTGCCCAAGGAAGCGAGGTCACGTCGGCGGAGTGTTCATCCAACCATTCGGATACAATTCGAGAGCGATGGCACGGTGCATTGTCTTGTTGCATGATGAGATCCCCAGTGGGATGTTGAAGACGCACAAACGGGAGCAAAATGGCCATCCAGGATATCCCGGTAACAATGACCTGTGCGGGACGATGTCACACGTACCAGGAGTCCCATTTCAGTCCACATAAACAGTTCCCAGACGAGAATTCCCCCACCCCCATAGACCAGCTTTAAGAGTACCCTGCTGGCAAGAAGGATCCATCGCTTCATGTGGTTTGCGCCGTACTTGTATCCTGCCATCCGCATGTACCAACGTGAATCTCTACTCATCAGTCCAGGCAACATTTTCCCACATGTCTAGGGTCCAGTGGCGATGTTCCCGCGCCCATGCTAATCTTTTCACCCTGCGATGTGCGGTCAGCATTGGTACCCTCGTGGGACGATGGCTTCTGTACCCCATACCGAGGGGATGGTTCTGGATGGTGAGGCTGCTTACACGTTTTTGTGCACCAGCGTTAAATTGCCGAGTGATTTCTTGCACTGTGGCCCGTCTATCCGCTGTTACAATGCGAGCTAGCCGACGATGACCATGCTCATCCACACGCTGTTATCCACGGCAGTTGGCCCTTGCAGGGATGGTTTTACCGGATTCGATGTACTCACGGTGCACCCGTGATACAGTGGCTCGGGAAAATCCCAGTGCCTGCACGACTTCCGAGATGGAGTGACCCATTCATCGGGCTCGACAATTTGCCCACGATAAAATGCGCTTAGATTCTTCGTCTTACACATACTGCTTCCGACTCTCACTGATTCCCGTCGCATATCTCCTTATATTGTCGGATCACTGCATACGTCATGTCGTTTCCGTTTACAGGGCAGCTCACTGCACCACAGTTGCATAACGCCAGCTGTCTCTAATTCAATTGCTCTTCAGTGTATGTCAACATCAGCAGACAGTGCCTACAGGGTGCCAGGGTGCTTCCATGGCCACCAAGATCTACAGACTTCTACACAAGAAAGAACGTGTGAACCGTCTTTGGCAGACGACGTATCGTCTGGCAAAGACGCTTCACACGTTCAGTGGACACAGGTCAACTCGGCATGGTCAGATGAATTGTGGACACAGGTCAACGAGGCATGAGCAGATGAGTGGTGGACACAGGTCAACGAGGTATGATCAGATAAATTGGGGACACAGACCAACGAGGCATGATCAGATGAATTGTGGACACAGGTCAACGAGGCATGAGCAGATGAATTGTGAACACAGACCAACGAGGCATGATCAAATGAGTTGTGGACACAGGTCAACGAGGCATGATCAGATGAATGGTTGACACAGGTCAACGAGGCATGATCAGATAAAATGTGGACACAGGTTATCGAGGCATGATCAGATGAAATGTGGACACAGGTCAACGAAGCATGATCACATGAATGGTGGACACAGGTCAACGAGGCATGATCAGATGAATTGTGGACACAGACCAACAAGGCATGATCAGATGAATTGTGGACACAGGTCAACGAAGCATGATCAGATGAATGGTGGACACAGGTCAACGAGGCATGATCAGATGAATTGTGGACACAGACCAACGAGGCATGATCAGATGAGTTGTGGACACAGACCAACGAGGCATGATCAGATGAATGGTTGACACAGTTCAACGAGGCATGATCAGCGATACCGCACGACACCATCCGGGGAGTTTTCCACTCGATTGCTGAATGTATAACCCAGCATGGCAGTCCTACGACCATGGCAGTCTGGACTCAGGGCACATTATATTGTACACTCGTTCGAAGCATTTTGTGATTGCGCAGATGTTAAATCACTTTCCTTCCGACCTGGTTGTCAACATGTGTGGTAAATTTCGTGCCTTCCTTCGTGGTGTGGCATTTTTTTTATGTAGAGAATTGTATTTCCAGTCTGATTTTTGGGGAAGTGTAGTCACAGTCCTCTTGCTGCGGCGAACAGGAATTTTTTGAATCGCTTAGTTCCGGAGATAATGTACTTACATACGGAGAGCGTGATACTGTACGCATATTTATTTTTCGGAAAGCGTGATTTCGTAATCTTTCGAAGCACAAAGTAAGCTGAATAATTATTCCCTCAGAGAATGAAACAGTAAAGCACTTTGTGACTTCATAAACCTGTTGTTTGGTCATATTTTGTTTTCACTTATGTGTAATAGGAGTGCTGAGGACTGGGAATACTTACTCGTAGTCATGGGCGCCCATAACGTAGTATTCACGAGGGTGCAAAGAGAAATAGTAACTATGAATGCCATCTACAAACATCATACACAAATTTCCGTTGTGTCTCCTTGTTATTTAGCCGTTTTTACCACACTCTCAACGCATAAATTTAATTGGAAAACAGAAGACCTAAAATCTACATAAAAAAGATGGATAAATGAAATTTGACATGTTAGGACAATAAGGAAGTTTCTTTGTCGTTCTTTTCATTCTTTCTTCCAATTGTGTCACATGCGTCATAAAACGCCAGAGATCAATCAGTTGGTCATCAAGGAGGTCAAAATACCCTCAGGACAAATTTCTGGAAAAAACTTGCGGGAGATCTTTGTCCAGCAGTGAATAGCTGCTGCAGAGAATGATATACAAACTTGTATTTTCAACTTTATCTTTATTATCGTCCCCTTAAATCTGGTTACCAACCAAAACTATTTCAAGTTGGATGGAAACATCTGCAAACAAACTAAAGGAGCACCGATGGGTTCATCTCTATCTTCAATCCTTGCGGAAGCAGTACTTAGACCGCTAGAAGATCTCATCCTTTTAAATTATATCAAGAAACCCCGAGTGTGGATCAGCTACGCTGACGACATATTCTTCACATGGGAACATGGAGTAGATGAACTAAATGATTTCATGCGCAAGATAAATAACCTACAGAATACGATAAAGTTCATCATGGAACTTGAAAAAGATGCGACGTTGAATTATCTTGACGTCGCACTCAGAAGAAACACCACATCCAGCTTCGATTTCAACGTTTATTATAAACCAACCGCAATACCGAACCTTGTCCCTCCTGTTTCACTCTGCCCAAAAGAGAACTTTCTGCGTTTAGAGCATGGATCTATAGAGCGACTAAGGTATGCAAACCCGAATCGATAAATAATAAAGAAATCGATAATATTTACAGCAAAGGTCTAAAGGCTGGATATAAGAAGGATGACATAGACAGAATACATAGGACTGTGAGAAATCGTATAATGTCAGCAATAACAAAATCACTTAGTAAGACGATGAGATACGCAGAATCCATCACATATATCCTAGGCTTTACATACTGGTTAAATAATTTATTATGAATATGCAACATATTAATAGCAATGAAGTCCCCGACCGTGATGTCACCCACGTATCAGATATAATAACTTGTGATGTCACCCACGTATATATATATGCTCGTGATGTCACCCACGTATCAGATATAATAACTTGTGATGTCACCCACGTATCAGATATAATAACTTGTGATGTCACCCACGTATATATATATGCTCGTGATGTCACCCACGTATCAGATATAAATAATATCATGTTGCAAGGAGAAACAGTGTAAGAAAGAAAAGGCGGGTGTGTACGCTACACCGTTGGTATATCTTAACAACACGGAAAAAAAATATATATTGGAATGACAAAGCGATACTTGGACACTAGATGTAAAAAGCACATACGAAGTGTCAACCAGGACATGCAGAATACAGCTCTCGCCAGAGAAGTCATGCATTGCTCGGATATATATAGGAATAATATTAGAATTGCTCCTTACACGAATTTTAAAGAGACTGCCATCAGGGAAACGGTCGAAATCCTATCCAGCCAACTGGTATGCAATGATATGGTCTCTACTGAACTGCCAATAGTTTTGCATGCGTTATTAAAAGATGGAAACACATCGCGGCTCACCGTATGATTGCGTGATAGAAATTCATGTAATATGCTTGTGACATCACCCACGTTATTTTCAGATATCATCTTCCTTCTTTACGTGTTCCAATTAACTACATTTTTATGTCTACCATTGCCTTGAAAAAGCCTCCCAGTGGAGTGCGAAAGCTTGGCGAATCTTTGTGCTGACTACATCACAAAAATAAACGGATTTAGTACGCTATATGCATTTCATGATATATTTTCATTTATTCGCCTTTCATAATGTTCCATACTGTACATATATACGGTGTTTCCCAACATGCATTGGGAAACACCGCTAAAATTAACATTCTTTGCTTTGCAGTAAAGACTACGTTTATTCTGTGAACTTATGGGGACGATCTTTCAAGCTTTGCCCTGGTTTATTTGCGTTTCACTCTATTATTAACACATTGATCTGTTTCTCTATCAAAAGATGTCAAAGAACTTAGCGTTTATTTATTCGTTTTTGTGTTTTTCTATTTCATTCCCAACATGCATTGCGAAATTTTATTACTACTTTGTATTGTAAATTTCAGTTTTTCAGACTTATAATTCCCAAAGTTTTACCTATTTTTACTGAAATTACCCGCAGCCGGAAGTTCAACTGAACAATCAGCAATTAGAGTTATTGCTATCGCAAAAATCTGGTTCAATTTCCAGGAACAGATAGGGCCTGGTCCAATTGCGGGAAGGGAGGCACCCGCCCCCTCTTTGCCCCCTATGTGGGCGCCCATGCTCGTATTTAATTTAAGATTGGTGTATTCAAGGAAAAGAAAACTGCTTTCATATAATAATCACAACACCGTCACATTCGGTTTCCGATTTCATGCCAGCTCGATAAGTTAGGTTCTGATCAGCCAGGGAGACGAAGTACAAGTTCACGCATGCATCACTTTTTATCGTTCCTTCGTAGTATTGACATTTCACTCCGTCGGCAAGTTTTGCAAACCTTTCAAATCCGTTTTTCTTCGGCTTTGTCGACGAAATGTGCGCACAATACTGCGATTACGCGAGCAGATTTCTTCAGACACAAACATCTCCTTGCATAATCGGATAAAGAACTTAGCGCTTATTTATTCGTTTTTTTGTTTTTTCTATTTCACTCAAAACACTTAAATTTAAGTCCGATTTTTTCAACTGAGTTGTGTTAGCGAATGATAAATAATATTTACAGTCTTCGTAGCTGATTCCCTATCTTGAGGGAGGTTTTTTTTTTTTTTTTTTATTGGAGGTTTAACGACCACCGTGAGCAACTCAATGGGCTATATGCAGTCACCCGTTCCTAATTTAGGGTCACTGGTTCCAGGGAAGGGAGAGAGCCAGTGCCGTAAGACAAACACAACATCCATGCCTCACCGGAATTCGAACCCGGACCCCGTTCAGACGAATTATCAGAGGCCATCGCTTAGACTTCGCTTAGACTAGGCTGAGGGAGGTTTGAAATTAGTATTCATATTCATGAGTCGACTGACAGTGTCACACCTTTTTTTTTTTTTTTGATTGGAGGTTTAACGACCACCGTGAGCAACTCAATGGGCTATAAGCAGTCGCCCGTCCCTAATTTAGGGTCACTGGTTCCAGGGAAGGGAGAGAGCCAGTGACATAAGACAAACACAACATCCATGCCGGACCGGGATTCGAACCCGGACCCCTTACGGACGAATGATCAGAGGCCAGCGCCTTAGACCACTGCGCCACCGGGGCGGCGTCACACCTTTGCATCTGATTAATGATGAGATATGAAAACTACGTGATGCCCATTTAGAATTCACCTGGAATACTCCCTTTTAACACCTTTCAGGGTATACGAAGCACACCAAAGTATTGGAACACCTCATCAGATGCGTACCTGACATGGAGAATATGGAAATAAAAATCTATCAAACGATACGGATGATAATATTTCAGCGGTACAAAGAAGACGTCAGTTAATATCAAATATATTAATATTACTTTGTGGTCCATTACTTTGTCGTGATGAAGAGGCTTTGTTCAGGGTGAGCGATTATCAAAATTTGAGTCATCCATATGGTGGGATTATCTAGAAATGTAGTTTACGCAAGGCGATTATTATAAGATATCTGGAGGTGCCCTGATCAATGGAGCAATACCACTTTGCGTGAAGCCTATAATGGCGAGTGACGGCAATTAAAGTGTGGGAAAGCTGGTGGTTTTCAAAGCTATTGCAATGCATCTTGTGTTGGCCGAATCGCATTCTTTCGTCGCAAATGTTTCTAATTTTGCATCGCAACTTGCTGCAGATGTGTGAGAAAGTGCTGGATTTATACAATTCTGAATTAATCTGAGGCTCCTTTCCATTTTTATTTTGAACTGTCTGAATTGCCCGGTGTTGCTCGTGCTCGGGAGAATTTAGGGATAATTCACTATCTAAATTTTGTACGAATCAAATGAAAATGATAAATTTTTTATGGCGTTAACCGCACCTAATACTGTATTTCATTTCTTCATTGAATTTGAATTTTATTCTCTGTAAAATCTTTAGGCACACAATATTTTTAGTTTTTCCGTTTGATTTTTGTTATTTTTTATATACATATACACTGTTCGAAATTTTGTGGTAGGTTGCACCAAAAAGTGGTGCTACACCAGCTGCACCACTTTGTAGAAAAAAATACACCATTTTGTGGTGCAACTAAAACCATGGTGCAATATGTGGTACAACCTTGTTCCATAGCATGAAGCAAAGTTGCATTATGTTGTTGGGTTTTGTTTGCACCACAGAATGGTGTATTTTTATTACTAAAACCATGGTGTAAGATGTGGTACAACCTTGTTCCATAGTATGAAGCAAAGTTGCATTATGTTGTTGGGTTTTGTTTGCACCACAGAATGGAGTATTTTTTATTACTAAAACCATGGTGTAAGATGTGGTACAACCTTGTTCCATAGCATGAAGCAAAGTTGCGTTATGTTGTTGGGTTTTGTTTGCACCACAGAATGGTGTATCCTTTCCCAGAAAGTGGTATAGCTGATGTAGCACCACGTTTTGGTGCAACCTACCACAAAATTTTAACAGTGTAGCAGGAGTACCCGGTATTTCTATTTTTTTTATTTGTGGAATCACCAAGTTCAGCGGGTGAAAGTTTATGAATGAAAAATGTATTCCTGTAATTTTCCAGTTAATTCATTTTCATTCACGTAGGTTATTGAGTCAGGGCTACAAATGTGAAAAATAAAAAAAAAGTTAATTTAGTTAATTTACTTTTACGAAACAAAAAAGAAAAGAAGAGGAATAGAAATACTTACCTTTCACTTCCAATGCTGAACTATGTTTCAGTTCTTCACTGGAAAGCACCTGTCACAAAAAAATCAGTTGAAAAAGTGTTAAATTCGAATTCAAAATAAAAAAGTAAATAAATTGAATCTTTTACGAAACTTTTGTATGGAGGCCCCTTGACCCCAGGCTCCGACTCTTTCCAAAAACCGTCTACAGTCTAAGTTAAAGTATCATGAAATAGTATACAAACTCAAAATAAAAAAATAAAAAAATGGAACTTCTTACGAAAGTTTTGTATGGAGGCCCCTTGACCCCGGGATCCAACCACTTTCAAAAATCGTTTACGGTCTAAGTTACAGCGCCATGAAATAGTGTACCAAATTTTGTGGTTCAAAATTGAAAACTGTAGATTTGCATAGTGAACAAACAAACATTCAACTTTATATATTAGATTGAAATGCATGAACGTTAGTGCGAATTCAAATCAAAACATAACATTAAAATTGAAAACGTCACTCATGTGTGAAGTATGGTTCATTCCGGTTTGATATTAATACAGTTTCTGCAACCAAAAACCACGCAATTCCCAAAAAGAAAACAAAAACACAGGGTAAGCGACATGAATGTCATGTAAACAACCTCAAATTCCCACACCTTGCAGCTACGGTTAAGATACTCAGAGCATCTCCAGAAGCATTATTCTAACCTCCTTGAGTTTGCACTGGGTTTTCCGGTTAGCCCTTCTGTGTAATGTCCATAGCTGAGTTTCAAACAGTGCTTGACATGTTACACTTCATGTTGCAATCAGTCTCCTTTCCGCGGTTCATTAGACGTCAACACGCAAGCTCAGCTCTATTTTGTGTGCCCTGCAGATACTGAAGTAAGTTAATAGATTGTATGAACCTTCTTGTTTTCATTTTTCTTCCTTATCATTCTGTTATATTCCTGGGTTACTTTCCTTTAATCCTTTTTTTTATTTCCCCCTTTCCTTTCCTTTCTGTTTTTCTGTGTTCGCTTTACCTTTAAGGTGGACGTCAAGTAATTTTGCTTCCTATATCTCCAATGGAAAAACTTTTGTACACATTTCCTTCACAATTATTGTGTTCCCAATAATGGGAATTTGAACATCGATTAAAATAACTTCATATCATAACTTGGAATACTTACCATTTTCTAAAAATATAACCATAATTATATTAAAAAACAAGAAAGATGACACCGAATTTTCGGGTGTAATAAGCACGTCTTTCGAATCCGTTCTGACTCAAATTAAATTTAGCAAAGCTATTCAAAAGCAATGGAACCGGTATGGAAAACAATAGTATCTGACGGAAGAAAGAAGTTTTTCAATCGGGTCTTTAATCCCTCAGATATTGGTGTAAACGGAATCTTGAGCTTACGAACTCTTAGAAACAGAGTTATCGTCAAAAATAAGATGTGACTTTACGTCCCCTGGTGGGAAAACCATGCATTATTTTAGGAAGAAAGTATTCGCAAAAGGTTTATCCATATGAGCGGTATCGGTCCAAGAAAAAAATTTAGTCGAGTTTTCAGGAGCCCAGATTCTGCTACAAATACATCAGAAGCAGAAATTAACGCTTATGACCCCTGGTGGCCAAACCAGTCTTTACAAAACATTAGAAATTATGTGAAAAATATTTTCCATCAGGTCTTGTATGCGATACAGGAAGAATTTTTCAAATCGGAGTTTTAGGAGCAGAAAACGCAATTTACCTTTATGCGCCCTAGCGGAAAGTCTTAAATGATTTACGTGAAAATTTTAAATTTATAGGGGAAACATTTCGCATCGGAAACACTATCCAACAGCGAAGGAATTTTTCAAATTGGACTTTTAGAAGTAGAGATATTGACAAAAATAAGATATACATCTACGCCCCCCGGCGTAGAAACCATACATTATTTCAAGAAAAAAGTGTTTCTAAAAGGTTTGTCGACACGAGTAGCATCGGTCAACAAAAGACATTTTTTTCGATCGAGATTTTAGAAGCTGATATTTTGCTGCAAATACATCAGAAGTGGAAATTAAGACTTACGCAGCCTGGTGGCCATACCATTTTTTTACAAAAATTAGAAATTAGGTGCAAAGGATTTCCCATCAAGAGCTGTATCCGGTGTAGAAGGAATTTTTCAAATCGGAGGTTTAGAAGCAGAGAAATAGTGGGAAACGCAATTTACCTTTACACTCCCTAGCAGAAAGTCTATGAATTACTTGAAAATTTTGAATTTATAGGAAAAACATGTCACACTAGAAACACTATCCAACAAAGAAGGAATTTTTTAAATCGGACTCCTAGAAATCGAGATATTGACAAAAATAAGATATACGTCTACGCCCCTGGCGCAGAAACCATGCACTATTTTAAGAAGAAAATGTTCCTAAAAGGTTTGTCGACATGAGTAGTATCGGTCTACAAACGACGGTTTTTTTTTATCGAGAATTTAGAAGCTCATATTTTGTTGCAAATACATCAGAAGCGGAAATTAAGATTTACGCCCCCTGGTGGCCAAACCATTTTTTTTACAAAAATTAGAAATTATGTGCAAACGATTTCCCATCAAGAGCTCTATCCGGTGCAGAAAGAATTTTTCAAATCGGAGATATAGAAGCAGAGATATATTGCGAAACGCAATTTACCTTTACGCCCCTAGCGGAAAGTCTATGAATTACTTGAAAATTTCGAAATGATATAAAAAACATGTCACACGGAAAACACTATCCAACAAAGAAGGAATTTTTCAAATCGGACTCCTAGAAGTATAGATATTGACAAAAATAATATATACATCTACGCCCCTGGCGGAGAAACTGTGGAATATTTTAGGAAGAAAATATTCCGAAAAGGTTTATCGATGTGAGTGGCATCAGTCCACGAAAGATTTTTTCAATCGATATTTTAGAAGCGCAGATTTTATGGCAAATACGTCAAAAGCAAGAATTAACACTTACGCCCCCTGCTGGCCAAAGTATTCTTTACCAAAAATTCGAAATTATATGCAAAAGATTTTCCATTAGGAGATGTATCCGCTGAAAAAAAGATTTTTCAAATCGGAGTTTTAGGAGAAGAGTTACCTGAAAAAATGTAATTTACTTTTACGCCCCCTAGCGGAAAATATATGCGTAATTTGAAAATGAAACTATATCTAAAACACTCTTCGACATAAATGGAATCGAAAGGTAAAATAATTTTTTCAATCGGATGTTTAGAAGCAAATATGTGGATTAAAACGTAATTGTGAATTCGACATCATCTGCATTTACACCCCGTAGCGGCAAAATTGTGCATCGTAAAAGAAAAACGAAATAAAGGATCATCATTCGCATATTTCAAGCTTTCGAATGCAAAAAGAATTTTTCAAATCGGACTAATAGTTGCAGAGATACCGTGGATACAGACGGACGGACGGACGGACAAACCGATAACAGAAGCACGATCTTTTTTTACAAAAGACGTGCTAACAATGTTTCCTTCGGTGGTGTTGAAACCAGAAAAAAGATGGCGCGACCTGTACTTTGATGACGTCTGTAGACAAATAAATGTTGGATTGCATAATTATGGTTATGTTTTAGAAGATATTAAGTATTCCAAGTTATAAAATGAAGATATTTTAATTGATGTTCAAATTTTCGTCCTTGGGAACGCATTAATTGTGAACAAAATGTGTACAGAAGTTTTTCCATTGGAAGTATAGGAAGCAAAATTACTTGACGTTCACCTTAAACGAATACATATTTAAAATTGGGCTCCTCTTCCTTCAGATAAAATACAGTGGATTACTTTTTACTTTTTTTTTAAATTCTTAATTCTTATTTTTCATACCCCTCTTACCTCAGCTTTATTCTAGAGTTCTTTTTTTTTTTCCTGAAAGGGATTTTTTATAGCTGTATTTGGTTTGCCTTCTCACATATCGGAAATTGTGAGAAGGTCAACCGAAATTTTTCTTCTTTCTTTTTACTGTATTTTTCATATCCATATATTCTCCCCCTTCAATTCCCATTTTTCTTAAATCAACCTTATCTTTAAAATCTGTGTTGTTGTATTTCAGCATGGAAATCTCCGAAGCACAGATAAAAGAATCGGAAGATATTTTCTTGCTTTTTTTCAGTTTTTAAATTTTTTATCCTTCTTAACCTTTTTTTTCTGTTGGATTCTCCTTACGTTAAAAAGGATTTTTCTTGCCCTCATATTTCACCTCCCCACATAAAAGTGGGATCGTTTCTTTCTTTGAAAAGTATCTTTTTAAATTCTTATGTTTTTTCTCCTTTCACTTTACGTTTCTTGGGCTCACTTTCTTTTAAGAATTTTTCTTGTTATAATGGAGCCTGAGTTCTCCTCCACAAAGACTAACAAGCAGAAGATATTTTCTTCATTTTTAGTATTTTAAATTTTTATTCCCCTTTACACCTTCCTTTTTCTGTGTTTTTCTTCCCAATAAAAGGTATTTTCGTTTTACCATACCTAAGCTTAGGAGCTCTCCATTAACTGATAAGAAGAAACAAGGAATCTTGTCTTCCTTGATGATTCCTTTCTTCGTACGGATTTTCTGTGTGCAGCCTCTTGCTTGCTTGTTAAGGAGTACATGTGGATTTTATCTCATTGTGACCTTCCTTGGGAGTCGTTTAGTTCTCGCACTCTTCCCTTTTTTTTCGTGAGAGATGCCATAGTAGAATAGAGCTTTACAATTTTCAAAGTAAAGAGATACAGGGCTGAGTGTGAAAAGGATTTTTGAGATATTAAACTTCCATAACTCAACGGCCTAAAAGTTTTGTGTGAAAGTAGGAATCGAAAGAAATGCCGGGATGTAAGGACAGTCCGCGGATTATGCTGTCTCACAAAAAGAAACCTGAGTTTGTTGGAGCAAGAAAAAGAACGTATACTGCTTCACACTCTATATCTCTCGGTTAAATTTGCGGTGGGTGCTTGTTACGGCTATTAAAACTTCAGGTCATCGTATTTATCTATTTCGTGTAGCCCAATGCATGGAGATCTGTGACCTCTCACAGAAATTTCGACAGAAAGCGAACAAAATATGTAGTACGACGGGTCCACCTTTCAGAAACCAGAAGGGTTTAGCGACATAAAGTACTTCCCATTGTCTTTCGCCATGTGTAGTACTCCTGGTGAAAAAGGGATACCAACTTTGAGTTTATGCGAATTTTTCAAGATTGTTTCCAGTGGTCTTCCTCTAGAAGACATAAAAGTCATTTGTCAGGATTGAAGAGATTTCTGACAGAATGGTGGAGCAAGTAAACTTTGGAGTGGGGTAAAGATTTCAACATTGTACTAAGACTAAAAGTGTTTTACAATGCCGTGTGATTGTCATTGACAAAATGACGTGTGTGATTTACAAGCTAAGCAGTGCAAAAGTGTAACTATTCACGTGGATGAGCGATGCCAGCAGAATAGATGGAATTAATAATTGAAAATTAAAGCAACTAAAGATACCAAGGTTTTAGAGAAGGAACAAGATTGTGCTGTACTCTGCAGCGATGAAAGATAGGTGTCGCATAATTTTAACATGAAGTGTGCTCAAAACAGCATTGTAGAGGAATACAAGGGACACGGAGGAAGCATTGTGTAAACAAAGATGTAGGAAACATTGTGAGCAAGGTAACACAAGACAGAAGAAATGATCGAAGGTCCACAATAGCGATTTCATCTAATAGTGGGCCACAGAATAAGAGATAGAGAGCATTGAGGAATTAATTTGATTTTTGTGTTGATTTTTATTTCTTTTTACAGTGTCCAAACGGCAAGTATTTATAGGATGAGTGATATATTGTACGTTAGAGTGCTTATGGTTAATGTGGATTTTTCTTCGACTCAGTGTGGTTTTCTCACTGGACCCTAAAAGTTTCTGATTTTGTTCTTATCGTGCAGGCGACCAGTTCGACAGTGGACATCGCGCTGTTAGCGGAAGCCCACGGTCTTGTGTCCGATATGTTGGCGGACTCGTCACTTCCACCACACGTGAGCAGTCGGCTCCGAACCCTGTCTTCAATGCTGTCGCCTCCACATCACCAACAGCAGCACCGCTCGCGGAGAGCAAGCCTCGCTCTGCCTTACTTCAATGCCACGTCATCGGATTCGGAAGAAATCCCTTTCACTGGGGAAAGACCCTCAGCGTTGCCCAAGGTATGTATGCATGCTGGCCAGCCACCGACATCTGGAAATCGGGCAGTCAGAAAGCAACAAAAAATGCCATGGGTTAAGTAGGCTGATCAAAAAGTAAGGTTGCAAGACCTGAATCTCGTATCGGTATATTTAATGCTTTGAATAAAATTCTCACGCAACATTTGTCAAATGTTCAGGCAAAGTGTCGCTAGGTGTCATGACCTTGTTCATTCTCTCGGCACAAAAGTTTCCCTGTTGCTATTGTACGGTAATTTGTACTTCACCTGCAGTGAAACGACGTCTTTCAGATGATCTTTCACCTGTGGAAAGGTCACAATCTATAGGTGCTAGTTCTAGGCAGTGTGAAGCATCATGAACAAAGTCCCATAAAAATTGTTTTGGGGAATGCAGAGTTTGGCGAGCTACAGGCACCTAGGGAGTTGCCATGGAGGAAAATAACACGTGGTCTCAAAAAACCAGGTAACGCCCTTCTAATATCCTCTCTTTGGCGTTCCAGTCTCTCAGAATAAGCTTAAACAGCGATAACGATTGTGTCCAAAAATTCCCCTCAAAAAGCCACAGACGAGTACCTAAGGATTGTTGCTAGCACTTTTTCAGGAGACAATGGCGCACTGGAATTATTTTGTGTGGGTGATGTGGATGTGGTATATTTTCACGCCCCAAGGATGATCTCTTAGTACATGATGGTGGATCTAGGTTTCGTCCCTTGTAAGAACTCGGTGGAAAACTGGTTTCCAGCCAATGCGATAAAGTCGCAGAAATGTGAGATCGGCCACCATTCTCATTGCTTGGCCTTCTCCGGTTAATGCATGTGGAACCCACTTCTGCACACATATACTGTAAGATTCACGAACAACACACTACCCTAATTGTTAGAATGCCGTCGTTGCTCGATATAACATGAAAATTCAAATTTAACGATGACACTGAGGCAGTGTTTTTGCCTCAGTGTTTATTTACACTGAGGCAAAAGTTGAAAGTCAAAATCACATCACTAGATCTTTCGTGCTGGCTCCCAGCATATTCTCAGGCGAATTCTAAAACAGATATTGTAAAAATTTGAAAAAGAGTACACCGTGGAACGTCACTCTTGTTTTTATATACACTGCGTTCAGCTCCTGAATGACTTGAAAAAACGTCATCACACTCTGACTAATGATTTTTGTGTCTTAATTGTTATTGGGTGAGTTCTGAAATAAAGTTTGAGTTAATGGTTTATTTGCTCCTTGTTCGAAATTAACTGTATCGAAGGTGGAGGTATGAATCTGGGTGCTTCATCGTTACAATATTTATCAGGGTTATTGACGATGTGTAAACTCTCCGCTAGCAAAGTCGCATTTCTGTTGTTGTAAGAACAAATAACTCTTGCCGCATTCCAGAAAGAGATGTGGGCTCCCAGGTTAACTAATCTTGCAAGAGCTGTAGAAAGTTTGAATGCGTTTTGACACTGTGCTTGTGTTCCGTAATACGAAAGTTCAAATTCCTCATGGTGGATCTAATATAAATTTGATCTATGTCAACGGTATCCAGGACTTTAAAGGTATTTTGTAAACTCCGAATCTGCTGTTACACGGGATTGGGTCCCGATCTAGTTTTATAATTGACATTAGGTTGTAGGTTTTAATTCCAAAATCCAAGTTGTATTTTTTACGGGGAGTTTTAAGTATATATCCAACACTTTTGGAATATAATCCATGGACCCAACATATTTGCGTTGATTGGGTTCTCATTCAAACTCTATTTGCGTTGATTAAAACACATTCAAACTCTACAGCAGTTGCAAGATTAGTTAACCAGGAAGCCCACATCCCTCTATGGAATGAGGCAAGAGTTATTTCTTCTCACAACAGCAGAAATGCGACTTTGCTAGCGAAGAGTTTACACATCGTCAAACACGCTGATAAATGTTGTAACGGTGAAGTACCCAGATTCATACCTCCACCTTGAATACAGTTAATTTCGAGCTACAAGGAGAATATAAAGCATTAACTCGAACTTCATTTCAGAACTCACCCACTAACAATTAAGACACAACAATCATTAGTCAGAGTGTGGTGACGTTTTTCGAAGTCATTCGGGAGCTGAACGCAGTGTATATAAACAAGAGTGACGTTCCACGGTGGACACTTTTTTCAAATTTTTACAATATCTGTTTTAGAATTCACCTGAGAATATGCCGGAAGCGAAAGACCTAGTAATGTGATTTTGACTTGCAGCTTTTGCTTCAGTGTATATAAAAGTCATTTTCATTGTTAAATTTGAATTTCATGTTATATCGTGCAACGACGGCATTCTAACAATTAGTGTTACTGGCACGAATTTCTTCAAGAACTTCAACACACTTCCCGCAACCGTATACTCTTAAGATTTCACGAACAACACACTATCCGCAACCGTATGACATTCCAAACTCAAACGCAATACTCCCGACGTTACAAGCCTGCCTTCCTGAATAATTTCGTCAATACGAGCTATGTAGATTTCAGTTTTAGTGCTACTCGGACGCCCAATGTATGTAATTACCTTCGGTTACGATATCGATGTTACACTTTTCTCGTGCATTACAACACGTTGTTGATGGATATCAACCATCAAAAGCTTCTTCGCCCACAGAAATGGAACTCACCTCGGACCTACCAGCGAGACCAACGATAGACTAATCGCCATTTTGAACTGTCACAATGCAGCTGTAATATGCGCATGCGTAATCAAGCTGCATACACACGATGGTTGCATTTCCTACAGGTGCTGTCTTGGAGTAGTTAGTCTTGTAACCTTATTTTTTGATCAACCCATATGTTTTATCCAACTGTTTTGTAGGTGTTGAGGTTACGTTTATTCTTGTCTTTGCCCTTCATCCAAGGAAGAGAGAAAATAATGAATATCACTGGGAAATGTAAGCAAACTTTACAGTGATCAGCCAAATGACAAATGGAATTAATTACATCCATTTCTTGGATACTAACGTCGTTGACCCAATGGTTATTTCTTGCGCCGACGTTTCGTGTTTTAGTACCGCATGAGCCATATGGGTCGCGATGTTCTTCAGTTCTTGTTCTCGGCTTCTCAAGGGTTCAGTAAACTAAACCTGAGCCAGGAACAGTCGACTGCTCGAACTATCTGAAATAAATAAATGGACGTGACGGTTTTTATGATCAACTGAAGAAAATTTAACAAAATGCTCTTACACTTGTCGAAGAGTAGATTAACATAATCACTGAAACATTTACTACTCTGCATCTGAAGTTACTTCACGGTATTAAATAGAATAGTCTTCACTGAACAGACATTGAACATGAGGCATTTATAAAGTTTCCAACTTTTCTTTCTGTTTGCTAACGTCTTTTAAAAATTCGGATGTTGCCTAGCACAAACGATTCGTCGCAACAAAATTCCGTTGATAGAAGGCTTGAAATTCGATTTATTTTTTGTATACCGTAAAATTCCTTTCTTCTTATGCAGCTTGAGTTCGTACCATATGCATTTTAATTTTTGTTCAAATTATTTGTTGCCATGCTAATGCTTTTCTTTGTGGGCGCAGCGGTGAAATTAATACAGTGCTGACAGAACTGGCCCTTTTGCTCAGAGGTCCCCCCCCTTTTTTTTTTTTTGGTTGGGGATTTAACGACCACCGTGAGCAATTCAATGGGGGTCGCTGGTTCCAGGGAAAAGAGAGAGATAGTGCCGTAAGACAAACACAACATCCATGCCTCACTGTGATTCGTACCAGGACCCATCTTAGACGAATGGTCAGAAACCAGCGCTTAGGTCACTGCGCCACCGGGGCGGCGATATTTTTTTCGTGTAATACCCTGCTGGCCACCCAAAATGCAACACCAAGAAGGACACGAGATAGCAAAGCCTGATTTACTGGACACATAACGACAGATACAAAGATGAAACGATTAAGCTTACAGGCCCGTGCGACTTGCGGAATACGCAGACATCAATAGTTCGTGTGGCCTCCATGGCTAGCAATAACGGTCGCTGCATGCCGCGGCCTCGAACGAAAGAGGCTTTGGATGTGAGCTTATGGTATGTCGGTCCAGGCTGCTTATACACGTTGCCACAGTTCATAACGGGAGGTGCTTGCCAGGCCACTCGGTTGCCGATCAGCGACCAGACGTGTGCGATGGCCGACATATTGGGAGAACAGGCGGGGCACGGCAGCAGTGGCACCTGGTAGGCCATGAAGAATTGTTGCACGATGCGTGCCACATGCGGGCGCGCATTATCCTGTTGAAACGTGGCCTCTGGCAGGTCCTACAGGTTAGGGAGGACTACAGGCTCCAAAACGTCGGAGATGTAGAGGTGGCTGTTGAGTGTACCGGCGATGCGTACCAGAGGGGTGCGGGTGTCATATCCAAATGCGCCCCAAACCATAATGCCAGGCGAAGGACCGGTATGGCGATGCATAATGCAGGCGTCATACCAGTCTCTCGCCGCGGTGCCGCCACACGCGGATCCGAACTTGTCGCACGGCGCCCATTGCTCCGTCAATGGTAGCCGGAGCAATGGGCGCCGTGCGACAAGTCCCCGCTCCTGCAGACGACGTCGAATGGTACGTGCTGACACAGGTTGTTGCGCAATACACCCTAATTCCTGCGCTAACGTTCGTGATGTGGCGGTGCGAGCCGTGAAAGCCCGCCGCACGACATGCCGGTCCTCTCGTTCGGTGGTGTGCCGCGGTTGCCGCAATCGCTCACGTCGGTCCGTCCGTCCGTCCCTCCTGCACCCACCGAATCCATACTGGCGTCACTGTGGCTGGATGTCGTCCCACACGGACGCTGATGTCTCAGTACAATAAACCGCTGTCGCAATAAGCCGCTATTCGACCTCTGTCGAACTCCGAAACATTATGGAATGACTGCCGTATTCTGCGACGAGGCATCAGGAAGCTTCCCACGCACAGGTCCGGCAGCACAACACACTTCCACTACTTACACCCCGCCTTCTGTGCCCCCTTCTTATAGTGCTCCTCGGTGGCGTGCCGGGCGCACATGATTTGCATATGTCCTGCAATGCTAATCGTTTGCATGTCCTTTCGCAGGCAACGCATGCTGCGAATTTCAGGCCAATCGGATGCTTCCTTCGTGGTGTTGCATTTTGGGTGGCCAGCAGTGTAGTTTAACCTTACCAATGTGCTATTATGAATGTCATTTGATAGGGCTTTTATAAATAATCTTGTCCTGTATTTACCGGTGTATCCACAGTTGGATACACTCTTGATAAGTCTTGAGGAGATCTGATAAAAGACTGTGCTTACAATTATTCAAATATTTTTTTCCAATGAATTTACACTTGCCAGTATCTAGTTGTTTATAATGACAGATAATTTTTTTTTCTGATTTTTGTTTTGTTTTTCAAAATATATGCCACATTTTCTACCTGGACGGTAAAATATCAAACTCCCTCAGCAGACATCATTTGAAAGCGTAATAGCAACATAATTTATGATGCGCGTCATATGTAACATAATTGTATATTCTTAAGAGCCCCTTTATTACGTGTATTGATTTCAGAGCCCACCGCTTTTGAATAAATTGCACAATGATTAACCAACTATCGTTTAGAATAAAATTAGCAACTTTTCTCTTAATAAAATGTTTATTATACATCGTCCTGAGGATGCCGAGCCAAACGCTTTGCGAAACTATTTATAATAAACATTTTATTGTGAGAAAAGTTGATAATTTTGATTCTATCTTAACATCTCAAGCTTAGTAGTCATAAATTATATACAACTATCTCTTATATGTTGCAAGAATAAACACCCGCACAGACCTATGTAGCACGAAAAGAACTGAATGCGCTTTGCATTTAATTTAACTTTTTGTGCCCATTCTATCTTCTTGGTATCACTAACTTTGTTTCATTCAAACTGAATGCGCTTTGCACTTATTTAACCTTTTGTGCTCATTCATTCATCTTGTTATCTCTAACTTTGTTCCATTCGAACTGAATACCTTTTTCATTTAATTTAACCTTTTATGCTCATTCTTTCTTCTTGGTATCACTGACTTTGTGTCATTACAACTGAATGCGCTTTGCATTTCATTTAACCTTTTGCGCTCATTCCTTCATTTGGGTATCATTAACTTTGTTTCATTCTAACTTAATGCGCTTTGCATTTAATTTAACCTTCTGTGCTCATTCTTTCTTATTGGTATCACTAACTTTGTTTCATTCGAACTGAATGCGCTTTGCATTTCATTTAACCTTTTGCGTTCATTCGTTCTTCGTGCTATCACTAAATTTGTTTCATTCAAGCTGAATGCGCTATGCATTTAATTTGACTTTTTGTGTTCTTTCTTTTTTACCTTGGTATTACGAAGTTTGTTTACAGAAATATAAATGCTACATAAATAGAATTCCTGACGCGTAGATGTGACGTTCGACATTTGGGTTAACTGCACGCGCGTAAGAATAAAAAATTACTGTGATCATATTTGTTTCATTCGAAATTTTTGTTGTCAGGATCATACGAAGCGATTAGAAAAGTGACACAAATACAGTAGTTTTGACCAATGTCGTTCATTCTAGGTACGTGTCAGCGCATGAAATTATAATTTGTAGGTACAGGATGATCGCAATTTATGCAAATCTGAAATAATACGACATAAAATATTAATAGTTTCATTTTATGCGAAATATTTGATAAACTCATGGGACAAAAATATAGCTTATGACGCCACCCCTTTAGGTATGAACAGACGTGCTCTATGTAAAACATTCCTTTGATCTCTTGATGAACCGCACCACTCTTGGCAACCACCAATATATACATCGGTCCCAAAAAGTTGAGGATATTGTGGTTTCGAAGGAAAAGCGTGGTAATATGCAAATTTAGCGACCGCTGCAGTTAGGTTATCAGCATGGGCATCATATGTAATTTAGCATTATGATAACACAGTACGTGGCCTGCTAGCTCCGACAAAAATACAGTGCTAGAAGTAAACAAGTTAGTAAAATTGCATTGATTATAATACGCTTTCCAACATACCAGAAATCATTACTCAAGTAATTACTCAAGTTATGAGGATAATGGCTGTGGAATAAATCTCGCTCCTGTGCCATGACCTTTGATCCCATGTAGATGATATTCAACAGAACCGGTTCCGTATACCTCCGAAATAACATGATAAAGTTTTGCCGCAATAGAAGCATTTGTACGTAAGTTATGATGCATAAGGGCTATGGAATAGATCCCGCTCCTGTGTCCTAAACTTTGACCCCATTTCGCCCATTTGCAATAGGATTCGTCCCCACGCAGGCCCCTACAACATACTAACATTTCATCCAAATCGAAGCATTTTTACGTACGTTATGACGCATAATGGCGATGGAAGTGGTTCCGCTCCTATGTCCTGACCTTTGACTCCATTTCGCCCATTTTCAAAAGGTTTTTCCCCAGGTGGTCCCCTATCACTTACTAAAATTTCATCGAAATCGAACCTTTTTTTGTTACGTTAGTTATGACGAATAAGAGCAGTGGAATAGATCCCGCTCCTATGTCCTGACCTTTAACTTCATTTCATTCACTTTCAACAGGGTTCCTTCCCAGGTGGTCCCCTACCACATACTAAAATTTCATCGAAACCGAACGATTGTTACGCGAGTTATCGTGCGGACGGACATACGCACACAACGCGTAACGTAATGAGGCAGATGGGAATCGCAACCATCTGCTCGACAGAGTGTGACGTCATAAAACTTTAATAGGATCCACACACAACGCGTGACATAATGAGACAGATGGCGTGACCGCGCACCAATATCTCAGTCGCGAGCTTGTGACGTTATAAGATTTCTAAGCATGGGTAACATTAATGGAACAACGCCATGACACTGAAAACGCAGTAATTCGGGGTGGTTATTTAACCCACTGAACGAATTTTCCTAAAGTCGAGATCAAGCTAAATCGATTTCTAGTACCAGAAAACGGTAGGTTAACGACTTTCATCAAAATCCTCAGAGCCGTTTTCAAAATAAAATTTACATACATACAAGAACTGCTCCTTTAAGGTGAACGTCAAGTAATTTTTTTCTTTTTTCGATTGGAGGTTTAACGACCACCGTGAGCAACTCAATGGGCTATAAGCAGTCGCCCGTCCCTAATTTTGGGTCACTGGTTCCAGGGAAGGGAGAGAGCCAGTGGCGTAAGACAAACACAACATCCATGCCTCACCGGGATTCGAACCCGGACCCCGCTCGGACGAATGATCAGAGGCCATCGCTTAGACCACTGCGCCACCGGGCGGCCAAGTAATTTTGCTTCCTGTATACTTCCAATAGAAAAAACTTCTGTACACATTTTCTTCACAATTTCGTCACAATAATGAAAATTTGAACGTCGATTAAAATAGCTTCAATTTATAACTTGGAATACTTACTATTTTCTAAAACATAACTATAATTATGCAATCCAACATTTATTTGTCTACTGACGTCATCAAAGTACAAGTCGCGCCATCTTTTTTATGGTTTCAACACCACCGAAAGAAACGTTATTGTTTTTTAATATAATTATGGTTATTTTTTAGAAAATGTTAAGTATTCCAAGTTATAATATGAAGTTATTTTAATCGATGTTCAAATTTCCATCCTTGGGAACAAACTAATTGTGAAGGAAATGTGCAGAAAAGTTTTTCCATTGGAAATATAGGAAGCAAAATTACTTGACGTCCACCTTAATAGTATGGGATAAGGGCGATGGAATGGGTCCCGATCCTATGTCCTGAACTTTGACCCCATTTGTCACATTTTCAATAGGGTTCCTCTCCAGGTGGTCCCCTACCACATACTAAAATTTCATCGAAATCGAATAATTTTTACGCACGTTATGACACGTAAGGGCGATGGAATGCATTCCGCTCCTATGTCCTGACCTTTGACCCCAATTCACCCATTTTCAATAGGTTTCATTCGCAGGTGGCCCCCTACAATATACTAAAATTTCATCGATATCGAACCATATTTACGCAAGTTATGATGCATAAGGGCAATGGAATGGATACCGCTCCTATGCCGTGACCTTTGACCTCACTTCACCCATTTTCAATAGGGTTCATTCCCAAGTGGTCCCCTACCACATACTAAAATTTCATCGAAATCGAATCGTTTTTACGCGAGTTACCGTGTCGACAGACGGACGGACAAAGCTGGAGCTTATACGCTTCTTCAACCTACGGTTGGAAAGCGTAAAAAACGGGTCATTTCAGCGCTCGGTCTAGAAGTTTGCTGAATGCATTGCCTGCAGTGTGGGAATGACCTGAAATGATGTCCAGAGGACGTTTAAAGATTGACAACAGAAATAGGGCTGAAAATCATCTACATACATGGCGTCAGTTGAATAAATAAATCCATCGCTGTTTCCACGTTAAGCAGCGCACAGCAACCTAAAAATTCCTATTCGGCCGCCCTCGGGGAATCGAATCCCGAATCTCTCAATATCTATCCGAGCGCGTTAGCCTTACTCCACAGCGGCCAACAATTCACGGTGCTATGTGTGTTTTTCTTTTTCAGTCAGCATCTGACATCATAAATCCGTGGCTCAGCTACTGAGACGTCTCCATCATAGCTGAGCCCATCTTACGGATTTATGATGCCAGATGCTGACTGAAAAAGAAAAACACACATAGCACCGTGAATTGTTGGCCGCTGTAGTGTAAGGCTAACGCGCTCGGCTAGATATCGAGAAATCCGGGATCGAATTCCCCGACGGCGGCCGAATAACGATTTTTCGGTTGCTGTGCGTTGCTTAACGTGGAAAGAGCAATGGACTTATTTATTCAAGAAATAGGGATGTTTGCATGCTATACACAGGTGACCCGCAGATCGATGTGGTCGCTGCTTTAAGAATTTCGTAAAGTGTAGTTACTGGACTATTACAGATTTCTACGGCATGGAAACGTTGCACATCGATCCAGAACAGCTCACATGCAGAGGATTTTAGGAAGGGAGTGTCTGCCCCAGGTCTTAAACAACCCTTAGAAATAGGATGCTAGAAGATTTGGGCTAGAGTGCCTGATAGGAAAGTGACACGGAACCGAGGTAGAAAGGGAAGGAACACGCCCTTATTTTTTACCGGGGAGCCAGTACCCGGGGACCGACGGCTTAACGTGTCCATCCGACGCATGGCGGATATTTAGTGGTTCGAGTGTTCGTACCTGCCTGGGATTGAACCCGAGGTCTTCTCCGTGGCAGTCAAGAACGTTGACCACTAGGCCACCAGCGGCCCGCTGGTCGATCCAGGAGTGGTCACCGAGAATATCCACCAGGAGTCAAGGTCTCTCGCTACTGGACAGTGTGTGCTCGGAGAAGGCCTAGTATCACCAGTTGCCAACTCCGGGAAACACTTCGAGCTGCTTCTGCTATAAGAAGGCAGCTGAGATGTATAGCATTGACGTCGTCAAAGATGTACCTGGGTCCAACAGTACATGTCATGGAATACAAAGTGGTGCCATGTACTTTTCACAGACGAATTCCGTATCGATCATTATCCTGACACTGGATAGGGACACGTGTGCAGGAGATCCGGCAGACGAATGCAACCACACTATATGCAGTCCGTCTTACCCTTAACAGCGGCAACATGAATGCCTCAGTGTATCGAAACGAGATAATTGTGCCCATTGTGATACTGTTTTGCTCTGCTACTGGACACGGATTCCGTTTTGTCGATGACGATGCAACCAGTCACTGTGCCTTGAGCGTGCTTCAGGAGCTGGAGAATTATGGGACTGAATCGTTACAGCTACTCCGTGGTCTCCTGACCTTAAATCGATATCGATACACAAGAACACGAACCGAAGGTTCAAACATTGGGACAGCCATAATCGTTCAGAACCTAGAATACGGTTGACGCGCCTTCCCCTTAACAAAGATTAGTTGACTGCACGCAGGCTGGCAACAGATCCTTCAGTCGGGAAAAAGACGTGACGCCGTAGGTACAGTCGCCTTTAGAAAAGAGGAAGGAGCAGGAGCCCTACAGGAAAGATCAGAATGAAAAGGAGGTGAAGAGAAGAATGAGAGTGTATTATGCATCGCTAAAGCTGAATACTAAGTGATGAAGCAAACTAAGTCATTTCAAAGAGCACAATAGTAATACTGAATTTAATAAAGTCTGGTACCGTATTGACCAATTTTCTTAGTTGGGGGAAGGTAACTTGTAATTTTCAATAGAGGAGGAGATAAGTATATTTTTGCATGTAGTGCCAAATTATAATCTATATTTAGGAACCCAGGGAAAAATTTTGTCGTCTGATATATACACTGGCGTGCAAAAATGAAGGACGAGACGGTTTTTCGAATGTAACGTCGTGCAGAAGTGCTCCACATCGACACAAATCATACCATAAGATCCCCAAGATGTAAGAATATGGGACAAGTGAGCAAAGCCGTCCAAACAAGGAATCAAATGGATACAAAGGCACTTTATTGAAAAGGTAGCTTCGAGCACAACTGGACAAAAGACAGAAACGTCCATGTGACAGGCGGCTGCAAAAAAAGTCCAGTCTTTAGTAGGGGATATGATCAATCCTGACTGCGTTGCAGAATTTACAACGCTGTCCATGCTGAGGACGAGGTTGTAAAGGAGCTGTTGAGGCATCGCGGCCCATTCCTCTTGTAGCGCCAATCGTTGCTGGCGGCTGGTGACGTGCTGCCAAGCGTCTCCCGAGTAGGTCCCACAGGAGGTCGGTTGGATTTAGGTCCGGGGACCTTGTGGGCCAATCCATGCGTTGAATATCTTTACTCTCCAACAGCTCTGCGACAGCCACTGTATGATGAGGTATAGCGTTGTCGTCCATGAAGAGGAACTCAGGACCCACAGCACCTCTAAACAGACGCACGTGAGGCAGGAGAATCTTGGTACAATAGCTGACACCAGTGACTGAACCTCCTTGGAAGATGTGGAGGTCAGTATGGCTACCAAGCATGATACCGCCCCAAACGAGAAATTCACCACCTCCAAACCGGTCCCTTTCGATGATGTTGGAGGTGTGATTGCGTGTTCCCTGCTCTCTCCAGATGTGTATACGTCCAGAATCGCTCGTCAGACTAAATCGGCTCTCATCCGTAAAGAGAACTCGACCCCATTGCTAATGTGTCCAGTTCTTGTGTTCCTGGCACCACTGAAACCGCCGTCTCCGATGAGCAGGCGTTAATGGCACACACCGTACTGGTCGTCGTGCAAATAGACCACATTTGTGCAGCCTCCTAAGTCTGAAGCACTGAATAGCTAGCACACAGAAATAAGTAATTAAACACTGAGCTAAATTAGACAACCCAACGACCAGAAAGGAGTGGATTTCAACTTACGAAAATCACTGTCCTTTATTATCCAAATATTTCAGATCAAATAGACATCTACGATAATCATCAGCCGCGCAACAACGAGAATTTCTACTTTTCAATAAACACCACAACTTCTTAACATATAGAAAGTTGTAAAAGTACAACGTAACGCAACATTAGTCTACACACAACATCGCCACATTACCACCCATTTCGATGCTAGTTTCAATATTATATATCTCTCGTTTTTATCTGTCAACACGCACACGTCTCGCACTCTGAGCTCAAGACTGCTGCCAACACCATTCATCGAGTGAGAAAATATAACGTTAAATTAGAAAATGCTTTTTTTTTTTATTGAAGCTTTAAAAACAATCGCAGGCAACTCAATGGGCCATAACATCACCCCCTTGTAGCTACAGACCATCGCACCGGATTGTGACGTCACTGGGTTAGTCCGTAGTTGGGGAGAGGGAGATTCTGGTAGCGGTGCGGAGTGGTGCGAAATGAACGCGTCTTAACATACACCAACTAAATAAGTCACGCGGGTTCTTTTTAGTTTCCCTGCACTTAAATAAGGACTTCTGCGTTAGGGTCTTTTAAATAACTGACCAGTTTACACGTTTACTTTACAATCCTTTAAAATACAGAAGAAAAATAAGTCACCGCGTAAAATTTAGCAAAGCAATAATTTCGACCTAAAACATAAAAAGTGTAAGCAAGACAAATTCATCAATTTAATGAAAGCTTCGCTGTCTTTTCACCATACGTGCAAATTGTCACCATAGTTCACCGATTCATTCTTGTACTTGTGGTCAAATCATTCTTGTACTTGAAAAATTAGTTTGAGGGTCCATTACGAAGTACCGCCGTCGTTTCAAAAGATGTCAATTGACGAATTTACGAATTTAAAGAATCAGATTTTTCGTTTATTGCGAGCTTAGGAATACGAAATATTGAGTAATGAAATAATTCTTTTAGAGGAAATGTATTTTCATATCAGATAGTAACTAGCAATTTATGTGCGATTTATATGCACTTATATGTAAAAAAAAAGTGAAGAAAAACTGAATTTTTTCTTGTGTGTTTTTAAATTATTACCAAAGGTTCAATAAGACATTTTTTTAACATACATACAGTGAATTGATAGTTGATGCACTGATTTCATCAAATAAATTAAGATTTTAAGAAAATAACGCAGTTGTTATATTACTAAATGTACAATAACTGCATTTTAATGACGTGACAAGTTTTCCTAATTTTAGTACCATCTAGTTATGTGTTTGAACAACTTAATTTTGGTAAGAAAATGTAAAGTTTATAGTTTTTGTCTTTCAGAGCACTATTTAAAATACGTTACCTTGGCAAAGTGGAAAACATCTATATTAAGTATATTAATAGCACTAAACAAATAAAACTATCTGGATTCAGAAAATAAACATTTCTTTATAACTGAAAAAATATTGCCTAAAATAATTGACATAAATTTTCTGAAATTTGATTTTAAAGACGTATTCAGGAAAGCTGCCAATGTACATATGATTATGTTTGTGTAGTTCTTTTTGTATCACAAACACAATTTAATTATTTGTCCGTTAGCTGTTCCTTGAAGAATATCGAAGACATATTTTGAAGAATATCTGCAATTTGTTCCAATATTTTTTATAAAGCATTTTTCCAGATAAGAATTACATTTTTTTGAGAACCTGACAAACTCACATACAGCTTTTGTACTGAATAAATCTAAACAATAGTTTTGGTACGATAGGACCTTTTTAAAGGATGTACATATCTCATAAATTGAAAAACTTGATGTAACTTTGCCACGGTGTGACCTTTGCCTACCCAATCTGTAAAATTAAAATATCTACTACCCAATTCTGTCAAATTAAAATATCAAAAACCACGAAGTGCTTCTCATGGTACTAAGAAATGTCAGTGCAAATTGATTCCATTGCAAACACCGCAAATTAAAATTTATTAAATGCACATACACACAATTCATCACACAAAATGCTAACTGATGAAATTAATATTTCAAATGTCTAGATCTTTAAAGTATGCAAATGAGCTATTGTTTCGAAAATATTAGGTCACGTACATGTGGTCAGCATGAAAAACAACCCATAGAAGTGGTATAACTTTTAAAAGTATCATTTAACCGAAAAATGCCACTAGGCAAAAGTTTCAGGACTCAATGTAATCCTTCGGAACAAAAGTTTTTCATGCACTTGTAAACTTATTACAAGAAAAAGAAAGGCATAAAATGTTAAACCATAAATCAATACATTAATTCAGTTTAAATTTATTTAAAGAGCTTAGGAAATTGCTGAATGATTGGCTCATATGTAGAACTCACCATTGTGTCAGGAATATATAATTCCACTTTTCTCAGAATACAAAAACTGCCCTGAGAAAGGTAATTGTACCAGGAGATAATAGTTGAAAATAACTTTATCTCGTGGTACAATATAACTTTACATAGGAAATAATAGTTAAGAATAATTTTGCATGAGAGATAATAGTTAAGAATAAGTTATGCGTTTGTAATGAGTAACTTGCTAATGATCATGTACAGAAATAAGTATCCATCTGCCTTTAGCAAAAAAAATAAAAAATAAAAATAAAAAAAAATACTTTCCAATTACAGGACTGTTCTTCTTAACATGTAATGAATCGTACACAACTTAAAAAATATTTTTAAAATTATTTTAAACAATTACAATTCCATGCTCATATATTAAAAACAAACTATATTATACCTTTTTCTGTTAATTTTCGATAACTACGTCTGTTAACTACGTCAGCATAAAAGTTGAAGAAATGGAAAATGTTTAGTTTATTTTAATTTATTTCTTCAAACACTTAAGTTATCCACATACTTGTGCAAGCGTTATCATCATGACTAAATAAATATTGGAGTAATGAAATATCTTGGGAACAAAATCATGTACCACTTATTGTTTTGCCAGGTCATTTGAAAATTTCCTCACTTGATTGGGTTAACACTTTTGAAGTTTAGCATCACTTCGGAATTTGAAACATATGATAGGTTTACTAACAGTCTGCAGTTTAGCATCCCTTTTTTTAAAGCAGTAAAATGGTAGTGGTGCTCAACTTATTAAACCTCATTCTAGTGCGATAATGAACACTAAAGAAGCCAGTTACTGATGAATTTTAATTTACAAATTGACACTTAAATAGCTAAGTATGCGCGTATCAACATATTACGCTTGGGACCAAAAACATGCAACACTTATTATTCTGTGTTCATAATAAAGTTTAAAATCCCTTCTTACATGTTTTAGTTTAAATTTATTTGACACATTAGCAAAAACATGTTATGGGTTACTTTAGCAAACAAGCATTCTATCTATTCTTTCCACTACAAACATAAACTTCATTTTTCAAAAATTTTTTCAGTGCTCTGACTACTTTTCACAACACAAAATTCCTGTTGTGAGACGCATTTAATAACAAAATTAACCAAATTTAAATTAGTTCAAATTTTCTGGTTTTATGAGTTAGTTTAGGTAAAGTCTACAGGTAGCCATCATAAATGGTAATAACGACATGCTCAACCTAAGACACTTAAATAACTAAGTATGAGTATATCAACATATTACACTCGTGATCAAAAACATGCACCACTTATTATTCTATTTCCATAATAAAGTTTAAAATTCTTTCTTACATATTTTAAGCAGCTTTATATTTAAAAATGTTTATATATATATTTTAAGCTTATATTTGAAGCAGCTTTATATTTAAAAATGTTTATATATATTTATATATATTTTAAGCTTATATTTAAAATGTTGAAAATCCCTACTTACCTATTTTAAGCAGCATATTTTTAGCTTACATATTTTAAACATTTTATTATCTCCTGGTACAATTTCTTATGCTAGAGTTCTTGTTAACTCAAAAATTTTCCCGCTTGATTGTGGTTATCAATTTTCTTTGGAGGTCCCTTTTAGTAAGGAATTTGAAGATAGACACACGATGTCCATCGTCATAATTACCGCGATAGTGGGGTACACTGCATCTAAACGGCATGATGAATTTTCTTGTGGAGCTGTTTGTCCTAAAAACATTACTTCATGAGAAAAAAGAGAGAAGCAAACTTTTTTAGTTGGCAACGACAGACGCGCACATTGACTTTGACGCTTGTACAGCAAGCGAGCAAGCTCGACTACCCACCACGGATGACCAGACGACCCTCCTTTACGGGACACAGCTTCCGGCATTTTGTGCGCTGGCCTGCTGTTATAAGAAGGTGATGGCTATAAGCAGTCGCCTGTCCCTAATTTAGGGCCAAGGGATGGGAGAAAGCCAATGCCGTAAGACAAACAGAACATCCATGCCTCACCGTTATTCGAAAGTGGACTTTTTCTCGGACGAATGGCCATAAGCCAGCGCTTAGACCACTGCGCCACCGGACTGCAGAAAACGCTTAAAGAAAGCGAACTCTGATTTACATAGTGAAAGAAACTGAAACTGAAAGTTAAATTAGAGTACGCGTCATACGTAATGTATTATGTGTACAAATAAGTTTTAAAGCGCTTTTTGTGTGACGTATACCGCTAATTTACATATCCGACATTCCCCCGCGTTGTTGTCATGTGACCGTAACTGGTCCAGAGTATAAAATGTGACACAGAAGTTTGCCCAACAGTCAAACGCACTTGCACATCGGTAGGTGAAAGATGGCAAGCGATACTGCATTTATTCGACACTGCATTCGTTACGAATTTAATCAAAGAAAAAGTGCTGCAAAAGCATTGCATCGATATGTTCTGTTTTGGGGGAGAGTATTGTATCAAAAAGCACGTGTGAGTTTTGGTTTAGACTGTTTAAAGCAGGCGATTTTGATGTTAGCGAACGAAAACGTAGCGGCGCCCCGCAGAAGGTTGCACACGAGGAACTGCAAGCATTGTTGGATGAAGATCCGCCTCAAACGCAAAATGAACTAGCTGAGCAACTAGGGGTAACTCAACAAACCATTTCCAATCGTTTACGCGCAATGGGAAAGATTCAGAAGAAAGGAAAATAAGTGTCACATGACCTGAGCCAGAGGAACAAGGATGAGCGTTTCAGGAAGTGTTTGAATGTGTTGAATAAACAACACAGAAGGCCTTTCCTGTGAAAAATCGTTACGGGTGATGAAAAGTGTATATGGTATGATAATCCCAAATGGAAAAAACACTGTGTAGACCTCGGTAAACAACGACTTCGACACCGAAACGCAATATTCACTCCAAGAGAGTTCAGCTGTGCATCTGGTGGGATATGAAGGGTGTGCTCTATTATGAACTATTGGAACAGAGTCAACAAGCAAAAATTGCTGCTATTGAACCAAGAAATCTGTCGGAAACGTTCGTTCATAGGCAAAGGATTGCGTCCCTAGAAATTACTGCATGACAATGCTAGGGCGCATGTCACGAAATTGGTCAAGAAAACGTTATTGACGCTTGGCTGGGAAGTGTTGGAGCACCCGGCGTATAGTCTCGACATAGCTCCTTCAGACTATCATTTGTTCCAATCGATGCAAGATTATTTGTCTGCTGTAAGGTTCCGGACATGCGAAGAAAGGCAAAAATGGGTTGACGACTTCATCGCGTCACACGACTAAGTATTCTTCATGGCTGGAATCCGTCAGCTGCCCGACCGATGGCGGAAGGTGATAGATAATGACGGCGCATATTTTGATTCGTAAAGGTATTGTTGCTTGTTTTCTCTCATATTACATATTGTGCTGTCTTAAAACGCTTTAAAACTTATTTGTACGCTAATAACAAACTCTGGTTGTGCATCAGGGGTTGACTGTATTTGCATAGTTATGCGGTAATGACGAGCGAAAGAAAGGCTGTCCACAGGGCAGCAGCAAGAGTGCCAGAGTTGAAAAAGCAAAACTCGTAAACACTGTTTCATATGAACAATAATAATTATCAAAACAATCTCTTAAAAATAACCACAAAGGAAATAAGTTTATAGGTTTCACAACTTCGGAAACAACTTCTCCATGAAGCAGCTACCCCAAAACGAAAAAAAGCATCGGTATTGATGTAGCGTTGCTTCATCCTTTTGAAATATAATTGCTGGCGTTTCACGGTTTTTCAGCCTAGTGTCATGGTTGGAGGCTCTATCAGATCCAACACGCGTTCAAAGCTAAAAAGCATAGAAGGTACGTTTGACGATATGTTGATGAGGTGCTGCAGCACGTTGTGTTGCCATATCTCCGTGGTATCCCCGACGCCCATTTTCGACAATATAATGCCCGCCCGCACACAGCCAACTTCAGCAGACAGTGCCTACTGTTACCCTGGCGATCCTGAACCCCAGACCTCTCTCCAATAACAAAACGTGTGGGATATCATTGGGAGCCATACCTCAAAACACAATCCTAGGATTAATTGAGTCCATGCTGCGCCATGTTGCAGAGCAAAATGGTGATCATACAACCTATTGTCTCAAGCCACATCATACCCTCTTTTCGGCCATCGCATTTGTCTAATACCATAGAAATAAAATCACATATTTTCCAACTTAATTATCTCTGTGTGCGATTACGTTTCGTCTCATTTCGTGGATTCCTTCATGGTGTCGCATTTTCTCTGTCAAGCAGGATATATATAATTGTGCTGCCGATATTATGACTTTTTTAATGCTTTTCTGACTAATAAATTTTAACAAGCTTATGCTGTTGCGTTTTTAGCTTGCGTTCTGATAGCGATAGGTATATGAAGACATATTTTTCGTTATTGAATTTTAGTTTGACATGCAAATTTTAGTTTACGTTATTTTCTATCTTTTTTATTTCTTTGATTTATGAACTACTGTTTATGAAAATTGCAACATTATGAAAGAATAATAGTAATCACGTGAAACTTACAGGAAATGCAGAGCAGGATAGGACATGCAAATGATTAGAAGTGCAGAGCCATTGCGCATATCCGAGCCCGGCAGCGCCCTCGGGACAGTCGACTGAGAGGTATAAAGAGAGGGCTGTTTAGGATACACACCAGTAGGGCCGCGGGTGGCATAGTGGGCAACGTTCGTGACTGTCACGGAAAAGACCTCAGGTTCGATCCCAGGCAGGTACAAACTCTCGATCCACTAAATATCCGCCGTGCGTCGGATGGGCACGTTAAGCTGTCGGACCCCGGGTACTGGCCCCGCGGGGAAAAAATAAGGGCGTCTTCCTTCCCCTTTCTACTTCGCTTCCGTGTCACTTTCCTATCGGGCACTCTAAATCAAATCTACGAACTTCCTATTTCTAAGGGTTGTTTAAGACCTGGGATCAGACACTCCCTTCCTAAAATCCTCTGCATATGATCATACACACCAGTAGTGCATCTCGGACTGCGATTTGTAAAATGGTGGTCTCCAGGATTCAATAATGCCTTGGCGACGACGAAGGGCTCAATATCACCATACGACAGAGTTTGAACGGGGACGAATCTGCGTGAAGGTGCATTTTCGCACGGCAGCATTGCGGGTCGGACGGGATATAACGCCACGACAGTGATGTGCGTGTGAAGGCAGTGGATCGAGGAGAACCAGATGCATCGACAATCCGGCAACATACCGAGAAATGTGACGACACCACGGAATTACCGACACCTCATCCGCATGGAAGTGACGAACCGTTCCGCATCTTCGCAAGTGTAAGAACAACAGTGGAACACTGCAACAGGTGTGACATTGTTTGCCTCCACAGTTCGACGCCGTCTGCTACGCAGAGGATTGGTTGCACGTATCCCGTTGCGGCGGATTCGTTTGACCCTGAACCATAGACGCCTCAGGCTGGAATGGAGTTTTAAATAGACAATGGAGTGCTGATTGGCAACGTGTTGTGCTTTCGGACGAGTCCCGATACAACTTGGATTACCATGATGGCCACATACGTGTTAGACGGTATTGTGATGAGCGCCTTTTTCCAGAATGCATTGTTAGAGCATCATACGGGACGAACGCCAAGTGTGATGGTGTGAGGTGACATTGGGTACCATTTGCGATCTTGGCTGCTACGATTTGAGGGCAATCTTAAGAACGCTACATCAGGGAAGTTGTACAGGCATAAGTCATACCCTTACTTCACAGCACTCCTGGAGCGCTATATTCCAGCAGGACAATGTCCGACCTTATGTTGCCAGCGATGTTCAAGCCCTCTTCGCAGCACAGCAGATACCGCTTCTTCCCTGGCCTGCATGTTCTCCATACATGTCGCCTATTGAACAGGTCTGGGATATAGTCACTCGGCAACTGGCCCATCAAAGTCATCTAGCGGTCAGTACCAATGATCTGTGGACTCGCATACATGCCGTCTGGCAAGCAGTTACCCAGGACACCATCCAACGCCTTTTCAATGCAATGCCATGTCGTCTAGAAGCTCTTACTGCATCTCGCGGATGCTTTACAAACTACTAATTTTTGGCAAATCAAAATTGTTGTATAGTTCTGAAAATTAAATCACTTACGTGCAGTTATATCAGTAATGTGTGGTATAAATTTCATTCGAATCGCATGATTCCTTCTTGGTGTCGCAATTTTCACAAACAGTAGCGTACATGAAGATGTGTTAATGAGCTTTTTTTCCCACATGTTAGAGAAGAAAAGCATACTTTATCGCTCCTTATAGGTCTATTGACGTGAACCTAAAGACATGTCTACATGCTTTTTTTCCAGTTTGACTTTTGCTGATTTTATTTTTTGTTTCGTTGTTTGACATACAAATGTAGATGCAGATCACGCTATCACTCATTGAACCACGAGTTATTGTAGAAATGAAGATATGCTGATGTTTCGCTTTTTACCTCTTTTTTTCGACTTATGAACGAAAGTAAACTTACGTCATGCGCTTTTAGGCCGCTTTGACATTCACGTGAAGACATGATTACGTGATTTCTATTTTACTTTGACCTTGGTGCTGATGTTGTTGATGAAAGAAAACGTCGCTTGTTTTATCTCTTTTAGACGCTCGTCTTCTGGAATACATAACATTTATTAACGTTATCTGTTCCTTCACTGGGGAAGAGTTTTTTATTTTTGGTATGGGCATATAAATGAAGGCAAGTTTATGTTAATGCTTTTTTAGGTGCGTTTGGGCATGAACGCAAAGACATAGTGTATCAAACAAAGGTCTTCGCTCTTTCCACGTTTATAAGTGAGTCACGGAAAAATTCACTTATAAACGTGGAAAGAGCGAAGACCTTTGTTTGATGTTCCTGGTCCACGTTAAATGTCTGTATTAATTAAGCAAAGACATATAATATTGAAATTTAGTTTGACGTTTACATGAAAACGTTGCTAATGTTATCGCATTTTTAGGTTCGTCTTTTGACTTGTATTTGAGAACGTTAATGTTATCGCGATTTGTAGCTCGTTTTTGACATGTAAATGAAGATGTATTGCTTTTCATCTTTCCTTTTTGCCATGTGAATAAAGGCAAGCTTATATTGCCCTTTTTTAGCTTGCTTTTTGACATGTATGTGAAAATTACATCATTCCTTTTCAGTTTGGCGACGATGCTGATGTTCTTGCTTTTTTTTTTTTTTTTGTATGTCTCATTCTTTGACCTACACACAGAGATTTCGCTTAAGGTATCGCTTTTTAAGCGTTTCCCTTAACGTACGCGAGAATATATTCTGATATTATCGCTTTTTCTTTAACTTACTAGCTCATTGCCTGCTCTAAGATGGTTGTTTTTAAGCTTTAAATAAATATTAATATATAGGGGATGTTTCCCGACCTAAGACGGAGTGAAATTTTTAATTGAAGCAGATTGAAAACAAATCAAATAGACGCCGGCTTTTTGTACGAAAATATAGTTAAAACTGAAATGACTTTTTCTCCGACACAGTTGTTATTCCGTTCACGGCTTGTTTTAGACTGACCTATTCGAGGGTTAGTTTGCAACTTCATACTGAAGCTTTTTCTACAAAATAATACAACCTCTGACATTAAAAATCGGAACTATCTAAATTATCGACAATGTGTTGTTGGGGCGACATCTGTTCTTAGATGAAATTTTGCTCACATTGACATCTCAAGATTTCATTTTTTATTGTAGGTAAGAAGGTTTAGTTAGATTGATATTTTTCAAAATGTATAATATAATCAGCACTAAACTCGGAAAGTTAGTTAAATTAAAAAAAGTAAAAAATAATTAAAGCGCAAAAATTAATATTCGAATTGTGCTAAATTAAATTAATATACAAACTCATCTTGCCCTGATATTAAGATTTTAATTCGAATTTTGCAGATCGGATAAACAGAACTTGAGTCATTGATAATCCCATGGTTTTAAATTAGTACGCGATTATCTTGACATCTCAGTGTGATCGCGTGCAAACTCAGCTTGCTGTGATATTAAGAATTCAATTCGAATTTTGTAGATCGAAAAAATAGAACTCGAGTCATTAATAATCCAATGTTTTTAAATTAGCACGCAATCACCTTGACATCTAAAAGTGATCGAGGGTATTATGTAGCCGACAATCATTTTGACATCACGAGAGCACACACAAATTGATCGATAAATGATGGCGCAACAATGCTGACGTTGCTGTGACGTCAAGCGTTTCAGAGAGAGAGACAGAGAGAGAGTTGGGTGTTCATAGTAGTAATACACGAAGTCTTTGTTATATTGTCACTTTTTCCGTTTGTTTGTCGGTTGACGGATTTTCATTTTAGAAATAATGCTGTGTGTGCATTGCAGATACCTGGCATTTACATACTCCGAGAGATGAGCTTCCAGCATGTTCAGCGTGATCGGTTCGGTTGCGTTCATTTGGCGTAGACTTCCGAATGCGAGACAGTGAGATTTACTTTCGACGTTTTAAGCTAGTTTCTATCGGGAGGGTAAAAAGGCGACACAAACTCCCCAAAAAAGGTATGTGCTGGGTATGGTTAGGATGCTATAAGAACTCGACTGTGTTCGTACTGGTTTCCAAAGTTTCATTGTGGAGATTACTTATTCACCGATGTATCCCGCTCTGGAAGTTTCATTGTGAAGAAGACTTACTCACCGGTGTATCACGCTCTGGAAGTATCATTGTGGAGATTAGTTACTCACAGATGTATCCCTACTCAGGAAGTTTCATTGTGGAGATTAGTTACTCACAGATGTATCCCCACCCTGGAAGTTTCATTGTGGAGATTATGTATTCACCGGTGTATCCCGCTCTGGAAGTTTCATTGAAAAGATGATTTACTCTCCGATGTATCACGCTCTAGAAGTTTCATTACAAGATTACTTACTGACCGATATATCACGCTCTGGAAGCTTCATTGTGAGATTACTTACTCACCAATGGATCACGCTCTAGATGTCCTGATGAAGTTGACAACGACCAAATCAAGGCATTAATCGAAAGCAACGCCCACAATATGACCCGAGCAACTGCGCAGACATCGTTCATCTTAATCGTGGCTTTACATTTGGAAAAGGTTGGATATCTGAATATTTGGAGGCGGGATAACCTTTGCTGTGGAAGACGTTTCATTAGCATTACGCCGTTGCAGCACGTGACTCATACATAATGGGGCTGCAGCATATTTTAACCTCACTGTTCGTTAACAACTTAATAGTAAGTATCTGCCAGAGGTGTAGCAACTGCATAGCCTACATGCTCTTCAGATTTGAATGCACTGGATTTCCTCTTATGCGGACACCTTACAGCAGATGTTTACGTACGTGCCTCAGTTTATACACTGCTGGCCACCCAAAATGCAACACCAAGAAGGACACGAGAGAGCAAAGCCAGATTTACTGGACACATAACAACAGATACAAAGATGAAACGATTGAGCTTACAGGCCCGCGCGACTTGCGGAACACGCAGACATCAATAGTTCGTGTGGCCCCCATGGATGGCAATAATGGCCGCTACACGCCGCGGCATCGAACGAAAGAGGCTTTGGATGTGGGCTTGGGGTATGTCGGTCCAGGCTGCTTCCACACGTTGCCACAGTTCATCAGGCGTAGCCGCGGGTGGTGCTTGCCGGGCCACTCGGTTGCCGATCAGCGACCAGACGTGTTCGATGGGCGACATATCGGGAGAACAGGCGGGCCACGGCAGCAGTGACACCTGGTTGGCCGTGAAGAATTGTTGTACGATGCGTGGCACGTGCGGGTGCGCATTATCCTGTTGAAGCGTAGCCTCTGGCAGGTCCTGCAGGTAAAGGAAGACTACAGGCTCCAAAACGTCGGAGATGTAGCGGTGGCTGCTGAGTGTACAGGCGATGCGTACCAGAGGGGTGCGGGTGTCATATCCAATTGTGCCCCAAACCATAACGCCAGGCAACGGACCGGTATGGCTATGCATAACGCAGGCATCATACAGTCTCTCGCCGCGGTGCCGCCACACGCGGATCCGACCATTGTGGTGTTGCAGGCAGAAGCGGGATTCGTCGGAGAAGACAATGTCGTGCCATTCCGTACTGCAGGTGCGGCGTTCAACGGCCCACTGCCGCCGCACTCGCTGGTGGTGTAACGTCAATGATAATCGGAGCAACAGGCGCCATGCGACAGGTCCCTGCTCCTGCAGACGACGTCGAACGGTACGTGCTGACACAGGTTGTTGCGCAACACATCCTAATTCCTGCGCTAACGTTCGTGATGTGGCGGTGCGAGCCGTCAATGCCCGCCGCACAACATGCCGGTCCTCTAGTTCGGTGGTGTGCCGCGGCTGCGGCAATCGCTCACGTCGGTCGGTCCGTCCCTCCTGCACCCACCGAATCCATACTCGCCTCACTGTGGCTGGATGTCGTCCCCCACGGGCGCCGATGTCTCGGTACGATAAACCGCTGTCGCGATAAGCCACTATTCGCCCTCTGTCGAACTCGAAAGTGCTGGAAGGACTGCCGTATTCTGCGACGAGGCATCAGGAAGCTTCCTACGCACAGGTCCGGCAGCACAACACACTTCCACTACTTACACTCGACCTTCTGTGCACCCTTCTTATAGTGCTTGTCGGTGGCGTGCCTGGCGCATATGATTTGCATATGCCCTGCAATGCTAATCGTTTGCATGTCTTCTCGCGGGCGACGCATGCTGCGAATTTCAGGCCAATCGGATGCTTCCTTCTTGGTGTTGAATTTTGGGTGGCCAGCAGTGTAGAAGCTCCATGGAAATAGATCGTGGATGTCTGTCAAGGAATTCAAAACAGTGCAGGAGTTTTCGAACGTGTTTTACGATCGATTAAAAGATGCTGTGGAGTGTGCATAGCTGCTCAGGAAGATGATTTCGAACACTTGCTCTGACAAAGTCTTGCGCAACTGCTCTCATAGATCACTTACAGTGCGCTGTAGTAACAAAAAAGAAATTAATTAATGCTTTTGAACTTTCACTTGCAAAAATACACTATTGTTTGTAAAAACTGCAGCACCATGAAGGACTGCTGGTATTGCTTGAAACATACAGGATATGTACAACAGGTTGCGACATGGAAATGATTAAAATGCCAGTGAAAATGAGCACGCGGTTTCGGAGCAGCGCCCTCTGAACTATCCGGTCTTGGGTATAAAGAGTTGGCTCAAATGAGATGTTGCAATCAGTAAAGAGCCGACATTGCGTCAAGAGGGTGTTCACTTGTGTCTCCCTATGCCTCGTCGCTGAAAAAGGTCGGTCGCATTATGAACACCTGACCGACTTTGAGGGAGGAAATAATTGTTGGGATGGGAGAAGCTGGAATTTCCTACCGACAAATTTCTGCTCGTACGGGACAAAACGCCAGTATATTGATGCTCACGTGGTAGCAGTGGACAAATGAGGCTTGGACTCACAGAAATCCGGGAAGTGGACCGCAAAATCACGCCTATTGCACGGGCTGACAGACACCTCTACCGCATGGCAGTGACCGATCGCACAGCGACATCCACAATGTTAACGCAGCACCGCCACACCTCAGGATTTGTCCTCCAGCACAGTTCAAAGTCGTCTGCTTAACAGAGATCTGGTCGTTAGCAGCCCAATGCTGCGCGCTCTTTTGACCGTCAACCACAGACGACTCAGGCTCCAATGGGGTTTCGAATACAGACATTGGAGTGCTGAATGGCAACAGGTCGTGTTTTCTGACGAGTCACGATTCATCGTGATGCACCGTGACGGTCACATACGTATTCGAAGACATCGTGGTAAACGGAACCTTGCAGCGTGCGTTTTGCAACGTCATAACTGCCCAACGCCAAGCGTCGTGGTTTCGGACGCCATTGGGTTCAATTCGCGATCTCGCCTGATACGAATTGATGGTACTCCTAAAAGCCAGCGATGAATCAGGGGTATTTTAAAGGAAAAGGTGATACTCTTCCTTCAGAGTTATCCTGGCACTATATTCTAGTAGGACAATGCTCAGCCACATGGTTCTACGTCAATTCGTCGCGTGCGTCAATTCGTCGCGCGTCAATTCTTCGCCTGCGTCAATTCATCGCGCGTCAATTCGTCGAGCGTCAATTCGTTGCGGACAAATTCGTCGACTACGTCAATTCGTCGCGTTTACAGATTTGGTTACATACAAAACGAATGCAGGAAAACGTACGATTTCGAACGTCTTCCTCCCTGATCAAATTTATAAAGTTTGGATACTCAGACAGGATAGGAATATTACGCTTTTTCTTTGGCACTAAAAATATTAGACAGTAGACGGTTTTTGGAATGGGTCAGAGGCCCGGATGGTCAGAGCCCCCATACACAAAATATTCGTAAAATCTACAGTTTTCAATTGAGAACCACCAAATCAGGTATCCTATCTCATGGTACTCTAACTTAGACGGTTGTCGGTTTTTGGAACGGGTCAAGGCCCAGGGAGTCAGAGCCGCCCCCCCCCCCCATACATACAAAATTTTCGTAAAATCTAGTTTTCATTTCAGAACCATCAAATTTGGTATCATGAAACTCTAACTTAGAAGCTAGATGGTTTTTGGAAAGGGTTGGAGCCCGGGGGTCGGAGCCCCTCCCTCGTAAAAATTTCGTAAAATCTACAGTTTACATCTTAGAAGCACCAACTTTGGTATACTATCTCATGGTACTCTAACTTAGACAGTAGACGGTTTTTGGAACGGGTCAAGGCCCGGTGGGTCAGAGCCCCGCACATACAAAATTTTCTTAAAAACTACAGTTTTCAATTCAGAACCACGAAATCTGGTATACTATCTCATGGTACTTTAACTTAGAAGCTAGACGATTTTTTGAAGGGGTTGCAGCCCGGGGGGTAAGGGCTCCCCTCATAAAAAAATTCGCAAAATCTACAGTTTCCAATTTAAAACCACCAAATTTGATATACTATCTCATGGTACTCTAACTTAGACGGCAGACCGTTTTTGGAACAGGTAAAGGCCCGGGGGTCAGAGCCCCCGCATACAAAATTCTCTTAAAATCTACCGTTTTCAATTCAGAACCACCAAATCTGGTATACTATCTCATGGTACACTAACTTAGACGCTAGATGGTTTTTGGAAGGGGTTGGAGCCCGGGGGTAAGAGCTCCCCTCATAAAAAAAATTCGCAAAATCTACAGTTTCCAATTTAAAACCACCAAATTTGATATACTATCTCATGGTACTCAAACTTAGACGGCAGACCATTTTTGGAACGGGTAAAGGCTCGGGGGTCAGAGCCCCCGCATACAAAATTCTCTTAAAATCTACAGTTTTCAATTCAGAACCACCAAATCTGGTATACTATCTCATGGTACACTAACTTAGACGCTAGATGGTTTTTGGAAGGGGTTGGAGCCCGGGGGTTAGAGCCCCCCCCCCAATGAAAATGCCGTAAAATCTACAGTTTTCAATTTAGAACCACCAAATTTGGTATACTATCTCATGATACTCTAACTTAGACGGTAGACCGTTTTTGGATGGGTCAAGGCCCGGAGGTCAGAGCCATCCCCCCATAATTTGTTTTGTAAAATCTACAGTTTTCAATTTAGAACCATTAAGTATGTTATCATGAAACTCAAACTTAGACGCCAGGCGGTTTTTGTAAGGGGTTGGAGCCCAGAGGTCAGAGCCCCCCCCCCGAATAAAAAATATTCGTAAAATCTAGTTTCCAATTTAGAATCACCAAATTTGGTATACTATCTCATGGTACCCTAACTTAGACGGTAGACCGTTTTTGCAAGGGGTTGCAGCCCCGGGGGGGGGGGGGGGCTTCATAAAAAAATCGCAAAATCTAGCTTTCAATTTAGAACTACCAAATTTGGTATACTATCTCATGGTACTCTAACTTAGACGGTCGACGGTCTTTTGAACAGGTCAAGGCCCGGGGGGTCGGAGCCTTCCCCCTCCACATACATTCAAAATTTTCGTAAAATCTAGTTTTTATTTCAGAACAACCAAATTTAGTATCATGAAACTCTAACTTAGACGCTAGACGATTTTTGGAAGGGGTTGGAACCCGGGTGGTGAGAGCCCCCTACTCCTCATAAAAATTTCGTAAAATCTACAGTTTTCCATTTAAAACAACCAAATTTGGTATACTACTCATGGTTATCTAACTTAGACGGTAGACGATTTTTGGAAGGGGTCGGGGCCCGGGTCAAGGGAGCCCCATACAAAATTTTCGTAAAAAGTTCCGTTTTTTACTCTTAAGAATACCCTATCTACGTTCTAAGGCGCTCTTTGGCTCTTTGAGGGCCTTGTACCATAAACCATCAACCAGCCAACTAACCAACCTACGGTCTAAGTTAGGGCCTGTAGATAACAAGAAAGTGCAAAAATATGCGTTTAATGGTGTATTAAAAACACAAATCAATATAGTTTAGCTTTCACTACCAACGAGCGGCTTATCAGGAAGAAATATAATGTAATGTAAATAGAGAGTTCCAGATATTCAAAATTCAAAACGGTAAGAAAAAGATTATCAATGCCAATGTGAAGTCGAACGCAATCGACATCACATAGGCACAATGCATTTCCCAAGCGAGGCTCATAGCTCTGTGTCTTGCACCTATCAAGGGGACTCGAGTTCGGCGTCGGCTCCCAAAGCCCATATCGTGCAGGGTACGTTGCACAGTCCGGATGCTGATGCTTTTTGAAGCTCGAGCATTGAATTCCGATGATACCTGCGAGAGTGTTGCACGCCTATCGCGTGAAACGATCCTTGACAGCCGACTATGGTCACGTTCACCCAATGTCTTTTTACAGCCACACTGGTATCGTAGGTTGGAGGTTTTGCCGGAATTCTTGTAGTCACGGTATACCCTTGCAATGGTCGTCCGTGAAAATCCGAACTTCGTTTCTACCTTAGAAATACTAAGGCCCATCTCACGTACGCCAACTATGACACTTCGTTGAAAATCGCTTAAATCGTTATTACTTGTCATTCTCATGCCGAAAACAGCTCTGACAGATGGCAAGGATGAATATCGCTTTATATACGCACTGGCTGAAGCAACCGAGTAGGCGCATAGGTGCCGTTGCTATGTATTTTGCATAAGCTCGTCTGTATCAGTTTTTCTGGCTCCTCAGTGTACTTCTTGTGCACTTGTATAGAAAACCCCCTACGGGGCGCACAAAAACACCACGAGGGAGACCCCACCCTCTTTTCTGGGAAGGTTGAGGGGGCTATCGCGCCCCCTTTGCAGATAGGCAAAAAAGTCAATTACAAACTTGTTCAGCGAGGCAAAAGCAGTACATAAATGTTTTTGTCCCATAACAAAAAGTGGAAGGGGACCAGGAATGTGGCCCCAAGAAAATCACGACATTCGGAAGCAACGACAAGTGTTTAGACAAGACTGATTATTTAGAACTTACCAAAACTGGTAAGTTCTAAATAAATGAAAGCACAAAGAAAAAAAAATTTACAAACCTTACCAGCAGTTGTTGTTCTGGAATAAAACACAGTTCCTTGACATATTCAACATCAGACTTTGATGTCCAATACAGTAAAAAATACCCTGAGACAAGGAGAAATAGCATAAAGTGGCGAAACACTCATCTAATAGGAATATTGTATGCACATCTAATTGACTTGTGTACGTAGCAAAGCTTTCGACTTCCCGTCACTGGTTCACGAAGTGTTAGCATACAGACCATTCATATGATTTTTGTATTCTGAAGACGGAGCAGAAAGCACATTTGAAATCCATGCAAATATGCTTCGGTCACATCGCCTCAGGTAGCTTTCCGCTTTTTTCGCATGTGGAGAGTCCCTTCCCATGTTTTGTTATGGAACAAAAACATTTATGTGCTATTTTTGCCTTGCTGAAGAAGTATGTAATTTACGTTTTTGCCCTTTCTGCAAAGGGGCAGGGGGATTTCTCTCGCACTCGCAACCTTTCCCCCAAAAGGGGCGAGGGGATCCTTCGTGGTGTTTTTGTGTGCGTCATAGGAGGTTTCCTATACAACGCACAAGAAGTAAATCTCTAACTGCCAAAGTTCGTGAGATATTGACCTGATCACGAACTTTTCTTGTAACCCTGTATAGTACAGCATCCTAAGATGATAGAAAGCAAGTATATTACTATAGAATTTGGCTCACATCAACAAACATACCTTCTTAATCGCAACTGTGCGTTTTTATTACTATGTGAGGAACAGAAGTTGCTGCATATCAGACTTATACGGCCTTGGTTCCAAAAACTTGTCGATTGAGCACAGTAATAAGATTAGTACGTGCCGTCTTAAGAAACCACGTTTGTATATTTAAGCACGTTTAAACATTATCACTTGTTTCAACTAATTTAATCGATTTAAAGTTTGGTATATTCAAAGAAAAATCGTGTGCGCGCATTAAATTTTTTAACAAAATTTACGGATGGCATACGAAGTACAGGAATCTTTAGCGTGCACTGAAGCTGCTGTTACACGAAAAAAAGTAAGAAAGAAAGAAAAAAAAAGCCGGGGGAAGGAATAGTTGAAAAGAAACCATTGTACGAAGTGATCTTCGCACATTAGCTCGGGGGAAAATGGTCTTTATATAACTTCTGCTCAGATTAATTGGTTTCGTGAAGCGCGATGGTCTCACAAAGGAACATTTTTTTTCCGGCTTGATGAAAAGGAGCAATCATTTTCGCTTCGGTCGGAAGTTCTTGCAAGTCTCCAAAGCTAACAGAAATTTTCTGCCAGCAGAAATATATTTCAAAAAGTTTGAAGTGCTTTTCGTTGCATTCCATATATAAGGCGGAATTTATGACTAAATCTAATTTCAGAGAGACACTTCACTTTCGGGTAGCTTTTTTCCTCTCCGTTCCGTGAATTTCGAAAGAACCTTTTTGTGAATTTTGAAGGAAAATTATATAACCTCACTCTTTTTCGTTTCATGGAAAGGCTGATTTCGCAAGGGCCATAAATAAAAAAGACTCGAAAGATTGGTCCCAATCTCAGGAAAAAATCTCAGTTCATTTTTGATCTTCTACCTATAAATCACGATATAACGTATTACAAGCAGAAACTTACGAGGTTATTCTTAATCAACAGCACATAACAGTGTTTTTTTCGAACTACTCTGTACAACAATTAAACCTTTTCACTATCACATTTTCTTTCTTTCTGATGTAATAATGGTTCTTACTTATTTGTGATAATTTCTAAGTGCTATTTTATATATTAAAACGAAGGAAAATTATAATTTCATAAAAAAAAGATGATTTTGCGCATTGCGAGAACAAGTGTTATGCAGGAAAGTAGGTATGCTACAATAAAACAAGTTAGTAAAATCATGCAATGCATTGATTATAATACGCTTTCCAACATACCAGAAATCATTACTCAAGTTATCACTCAAGTTATGAAAATAATGGCTGTGGAATAAATCTCGGTCCTGTGCCCTGACCTTTGATCCCATTTCGATGGTATTCAACAGAACCGGTTTGGCATACCTCCGAAACAACATGATAAAGTTTTGTCGCAATCCAAGCATTTTTACGTAAGTTATGATGCATAAGGGCTATGGAATAGATCCCGCTCCTGTGTCCTAACCTTTGACCCCATTTCGCCCATTTTCAACAGAATTCGTTCCCAGGCAAGACCCTATAATATACTAACATTTCATCCAAATCGAAGCATTTTTACGTAAGTTATGACGCATAATGGCGATGGAAGTGATTCCGCTTCTATGTCCTGACCTTTGACCCCATTTCTCCCATTTTCAATAAGGTTTGTCGCCAGGGGTTTTCTACCACATACTAAAATTTCATTGAAATCGAACCTTTTTTACGTTAGTTATGACGCATAACAGCAGTGGAATGGATCCCGCTCCCATGTACTACTGACCTTTGACCCCATTTCGTTCACTTTAAATAGGGTACCTTCCCAGGTGATCCCCTACCAGATACTAAAATTTCATCGAAATCGAACGATTGTTACGCGAGTTATTGTGCGGACGGACACAATCACACAACGCGTGACGTAATGAGGCAGATGGGAATCGCGACCATCGCTCGCCGCAAGTGTGACATCATAAAACTTTAATAGGATCCACACACAACGCGTGACGTAATGAGACAGATGGCGTGACCGCGCGCCAACATTCTCAAACGCGGCGAGATTGTGACGTCATAAGATTTCTAAGCATTGGTAACATTAATGGAATAATGGAACAACGCCATCACTATAAACATTATAATTCGGGGTGGTTATTTAACCCACTGAACGAATTCTCCTAAAGTCGAGATCAAGCTAAATCGATTTCTAGTACCAGAAAACGATAGGTTAACGACTTTCATCAAAATTCTTAGAGCTGTTTTCAAAATAAAATGTACATACAAACATAGAAGAATTGCTACTTTAAGGAGGACGTCAAGTAATTTTGCTTCCTATACTTCCAATTGAAAAACTTCTGTACACATTTTCTTCACAATTAATGCGTTCCCATGGATGAAAATTTAAACATCGATTAAAATATCTTCATTTTATAACTTGCAATACTTAATAATTTCTAAAACATAACCATAATTACGCAATTCAACATTTGTTTGTCTACTGACGTCATGAAAACACAGGTCGCGCCATCTTTTTTCTGGACAATTAATGCGTTCACAAGGATGAAAATTTGAGCATTGATTAAAATAGCTTCATTTCATAACTTAGAATACTCAATATTTTCTAAACCATAATCGTAATTATCCCATTCAACATTTTTTTGCCCACTGACGTCATCAAAGTACAGGTCGCGCCATCTTTTCTTAGGTTTCAACACAACCAAAGGAAAAGTTATTGATTTTTAATATGATTATGGTTATATTTTAGAACATATTAAGTTTTCCAAGTTATAATATGAAGTTATTTTAATCGATGATCAAATTATCATTCTTGGGAACACATTAATTGTGAAGGAAATGTTTACAAAACTTTTTCCATTGGAATTGTAGGAAGCAAAACTACTTGACGTCCACTTTAATAATATGGGATAAGGGCAATGGAAAGGATCGCAATCCTATGTCCTGACCTTTGACAACATTTCGTCCGTTTTCAATAGGGTTCGTCCCCAGGTGGTCTCCTACTGCATACTGAAATTTCATCGAAATCGAACCATTTTTACGCACGTTATGACGCATAAGGGCAATGGAATGCATCCGGATCTTATGTCCAGATCTTTGACCCCACTTTACTCATTTTGAATAGCGTTTGTCCCCAGGTGATCTCCTACCACATAGTAAACTTTCATTGAAATCGAAATATATTTACGCAAGTTATGACGCACAAAGGCAATGGAATGATTCCGCTCCTACCTCGTAACCTTTGACCCCATTTGTCCCATTTTCAATAGGGTTCGTCCCTAGGTGGTCCCCTACCACATACTAAAATTTCATCGAAATCGAACCATTTTTACGTAAGCTATCGTGCGGACGGGCGGACGGACGGACAAAGCTGGAGCATATACGCTTCTTCAACCTACGGTTGGAAAGCGTAAATAAAATAGTAACTCTTATTCATCTCAACATCACAGGTCTCGTAATCATAACTTGTGATCTTCTAAAAATATTCTAACAATATATTTTATGAACATCATAAGTGTTGTGGTTCATTTTATCTCAACATCACAAGTATTGTAGTCGTAAAATATATTAAGTAGGTATGTTTTTCTTTTTTCCGATTTGTGTGTTAATTATTAGGTTGAGAATCTCGTAGTTCAATATCCTTTTTTTAGCACGTCTTTTGTAAAAAAGGATCGTGCTTATGTTATCGGTTTGTCCGTCTGTCCGCCCGTCTGTAGACACCATATCTCAGCAAATATTAGACCGATTTGAAAAATTGTTGTTATGTTGGGAAGCTTGAAATATGCAAATGATGATCCTTCATTTCGTTATTTTTTAAAATGTGCAATTTCGCTGCTAGAGGGCGTAAATGCAGATGATATCGAATTCAAAATACATTTTATTCCATATATTTGCTTTTAAACACCCGATTGAACAAAAAATATTTTATATTTCGATTCCATTTATATCGTATAATATTTTAGGCATAGCCACTCTATCAAGTTACGCATACATTTTCCGCTAGAGGGGCGTAAAAGTAAATTGCATTTTCCTTGATATATCTACTTCTAAAAATCCGATTTGAAAACGTTTTTCTTCAGAGGCTACATATCTTGATCAGAAATTTTTTTGCATGTCATTTCTAATATTTGGTAGAGAATGGTTTGGTCACTAGCGGGTAAATGTTAACTAATTTCTGCTTCTGATGTATTTGCCACAAAATTTGAGCTTCTAAAATCTCGATTGAAAAATTCGATCGTGAACCGATGCCCCTCGCGCCGAAAAACTATTTCGGAATATTTTCTTCTTAAAATATTGTATGGTTTCTCCGCCAGGGGGCGTAGATGCATATCTTAATTTTGTCAATATCTCTGCTTCTAATGGCCCGATTTGAAAAATCCTTCTTTATCGGATAAAATTTCTGGTGCGCAATGTTTTCATATAATTTCAAAATTTTCAAATAGTTCATAGATTTTCTGCTAGGAGGCGTAGAGATAAATCGCATTTCCCCCGATATCTCTGCTTCTAAAATTCCGATTTTAAAAATATTGCATCTGCATCGGATACAGCCCCTGATGGGAAATCCTTTGCATATAATTTCTAACTTTTGGTAAAAAATGGTTTAGCCACAGGGGGCGTAAGTCTTTATTTCCGCTTCTGATGTATTTGCAGCAAAATCTGACCTCCTAAAATCTCAATTGAAAAAATTCGTTCGTGCACCGAAACCACTTACGTCGACAAACCTTTTAGAAATATTTTCTTGTTAAAATAATGCATGGTTTCTACGCCGGACATATATGTATATCTTATTTTGTCCATACCTCTGCTTCTAAGGGTCCAATTATTTATTTTATGGAATAAAATATTTTGTATTTTATATTTTATTCCATAAATATCTCTGCTTCTAAGAGTCCGATAAATTATCTCTTTGTTGGAAAGCATCTCCCCTGCGAGATGTTTCTCATATATTTTAAAAATTTTCTTTAAGCACAAGTCTGCAACCACAGGACGTAAATTCGCGATTACATTTACAGCAATATCCGAGGGATTAAAAACCCGATTGAAAAACATTTTTCATCGGTCAGATACTGTTGCTTTCAATACCGGTTCCATTGACTTTGAATAGCTTTGATAGATCTAATTTGCGTCAGGACAGATTCAAAAGGCGTGCTCATTACACCCGAAAATTTTGTGTCATCTTTCTTGTTCACTGTTTTCATTGAAATTATTGACATTATAGTGTTTGTACTATTTTTAATTTCATTCGTTTCAAAGAGTTTCCTTTAAACTCTTTGAAGCGAATAAAATTAAAAATAGTACAGACACTATAATAATAAGCATTTCTTTAAACGCTTTGAAACGAATGAAATTAAATAAAATCAAAGCGTTTTCTTTAACACTTTGAAACGAATTGAAACGAGTAAATTTAAATAAAATCACAGCGTTTTCTTTAAACGCTTTGAAACGAATAAAATTAAAATAGTACAGACAGAGAGGAATAAAAAGAACAAGTAAACGTTTTCTTTTACTACAGGTTTTTTTTTCTTGTTTTGGGATTTAACGACAACACGTGAGCAACTCGATGGGGGTTGAGCAGCCGCCCGTCCGTAGTTTAAGGGCACTCGTTCCAGCGAAGAGAGAGAGAGCGCCGTTGGACAAATGCATCAGCCATGCCTAACCGGGATTCAAACCCGGACCCATCCCGGACTAATGATCATAAGCCAGCGCTTAGACCACTGCGCGACCGGAAGGCTGTCGAGTTATACATACAAAACATAGATTGGAAATAGTTCGTTTGACCATCTCTACAATCCTATGGAACAGTACGATGAAGGAGATATTTAAAATCTGTGTGACAGAACAGTTTAGGGAAAACATTATATTGTTAAAATAAGTCACCGTAGAGAAATTTCTGGGGGTTAAAAACGTTCGTAACCCAAAGACGCAAGAGGAAGTTCTTCAATGAAATTTGCTACATGGTCGAGTCACATTATTGTAGCCACCTGCTAATATCCAGAGTAACCGCCGTGTGCGGCGCGGACAGCAGCTAGATGGGCTGGGAGTGCCTTAATAAGGTGCTGGAAGATGCTCACAGGTAAGTGGAGCCATGCTGCATCTGACAGCTGCTGGTGGGTGCGTGGTGGAGGATCCATATAGAGAGAACAACACAATCGAGGTGGTCCTACAGATGCTCAATTGGGTTTAAGTCTGTGGAATTAGGGGGCCAGGGAAATACTTTAAAGTCTTCATCGCGCTCTTTCAACCATTCTCGGACATTTCTAGCTGTGTGACACGACGCATTTTCGTGCTGGAAGATCCCAACCACCCCAGAGAAGACAATCAGCATGTATGGGTGTACGTGGTCTGCAATGATGGATTCGCAACGAATTCCGTCCATAGTACCTTCCACAAGTATGTGTAGATCCAGTGAATGCCACGAAAACATTCCCCACACCATAGCACTGACCCCACCAGCTTGTGTTATTCCAGCCATGGTTGAGGAGTGTTTGTTCTCCTATGTTTCTTGCCTTGTACTCCAACGTCCATCCGTTCGACGAAGCAGAAAACGTGACTCATCGGAGAAGGCAATCCTTTGCCAATCAGCGGATACCCAATTCCGATACTGTCGTGCAAATGTAAGCCTTTTCTGCCGATGCACCTTCGTTAGCATAGGTGCAGTGATCATCCGTCTGCATCGGATCCCCATACGCCGCAATGTTCGCTGAACTGTCGTTTTAGACGCACTTCCGGTAGCCCCCTGGTTCATTCGGCCAGTGAGTTGCTCCACTGTAGCGTGTCGATCGGCTCTCACGCACCTTAGGAACCGACGTTCACTTCTCACATCAATGGCACGTGGTGTTCAGAAGTTTTCGCGTCGCATATTCGCAATGATGCCATTTCTCCAGTCACGATGCACTTTAACTACAGCAGCTCGCGACACAGTTCACAAACTGCGTTTTTCAGAAATACTGCCACTCTTGGACCGAAATTCGATAATCATCCCTTTTTGCGAATCTGATAAATCGCTCCTTTTATCCATGACAGCAACGAGTGATATGTTTTCAGAATGCTTACAGCACAATTTATATACCCTCCAAGCCAGCTCACGACACGTGCCTTCTTTCATTGGCTACGCGCTGTTGACGTCAATAGTAGGAGGTGGTCACAATAATGTGACTCGACTGTGTTTATGGTCTTAAGCATTTGGTAAGATAGAAACAAAACGTTAACATATTCTACTTGTCATCAGATAAACTTTTATGTCGATGTATCGTGAAAGGCTGTAAGTGAACAGGTTCTTTGATATCCTACAATATCTCAAAGTTAAAAAATACCTTTTACGTGTTTCAAAATTCTCAAGGTGATTAATTCCTTTGACATGCTTCCAGTTGCCTAAAGCGAACAATTCGTTGATACCCCAGCAAAGGCTGTTTATTAAGATGTCTTTGATAACTTTCTAAAAAATTTAGGAGGACAGTTCTTTTGATATACTTCTATGAGGATCAGAGTGGAAGGGGTACGTCATTTAGTATTTAAATAGTATTCATGCTTCGCGTTTGGTATATAAACAGCAGATTCCGGTTAATTGCGACATATCGGAGCTAGGACAATTTGGCTCAAGTAAACGACTGCCCCAGTTATGCGAATCTTTATCCCAAAGAGCTCATTTGGGTTGGTCTTCGATAATTGTCACAAATCAAGAGCTGTCTCGATTAACCGATGGCCAATTAACCGGAACCTACTGTATTATTCAATCTTGAAAACGGTACTTGACCGTCAATATAAGAGAGGTATTGCGGCAAATTTTCTAAAAATTCAGAATTTCTCCGTGGTACGAAAAATCCGTGAAATTCAGGTTTCTTTCAGTCATTTCTCGGAAAACGGTTCGTGAATTTCAGATTTTTTTTTCAGTGTGACATCCGTCGCAGCCTGTTCAAGTACTTTCTGCTATGAGCCTCAAGAATTCGCCTGCTGAAATTCAATATGAAATTAACTAGTTCCGACAAAAATTACGAGCCATAGAAATTAGTGATGTATGATAAAATGCCATTTCTCATTTTTGACTACAGTCAGAATCGATACGATACGGTTAATCTATGCAATAAACATCTATAATTGTTCCTCTACACATTGGCGGTGGGACTAAGTTTGTCTTGATGATCTAAAATTGTAAGAGGTAGAATGAATATTGAAATAAAAGGTACACGCACGAAATAATTATCCGTCACCGGTAAGGAAAACTACAAAAACGTCTGTGCAAAAAATTATTATTAAAGACCGAGAAAACATTTCTTCCTAATGATTTCTCTGCATAATGGATGAATAATTAAAAAAAAATTTATAATATGTTTCTCTGGTTAATTGTTTGCTTCGTTCTCTGTTTAATCTTTTGCTTTTTTCCACTGTCGACATTCTGCTAATTGTTCGTCTTTTTTTTCCAGACAATTAGAATCAAAACCACCATTTAATTAAACGCATGTTTTTGTCTCAGTTACAAAATACATTTAAACTTTTCAACTCCTCTAATACTTTATAATTAATTTAGTACCATGAAAACATATCAAGGGTAAAATTTAAAGAAATGAAGAGCGATATAATGAATGATACAAAAAAAGGCATCTTTTAACATTCTTGAACAAAGGACACTGAGGTCAAATCCTTAAAAGTTGAGTCTGTTTTTGTGCGCACCGAGTTTGACAATGACGTCATGACGTTACGTGAGTTCTGTTTTTATACAAGGTTTGGGGGGTTTTACTGAAAAAGAATGTTAAATTCTCGCAGTAAAACGTTTCGCAGGAGGTCATACCATGATGTGCGTTGCGGGGGAATTGCATGTGAAACCCAAAGACTGAACTCAGAAATATCAATGCGCGATTATATTACTCGATTAAAATTGATTGGCTATAGCTTCAAAATACACTGAGATGCGCATATATTTAGTACACCTTCCCTCGTCACATGAATGACTCATTCCAGCAGTTAAGCCTGCACGTGAATGTTGTACACGGTGTAAGTCCGGCATACAAGGAAGTGCTTTCAATAAGTAATGCTTCCGTGCAAGTGTCTCACGTATAACTTCTTGCCTAGCAACCAGTCAGACGAAAACGATTCTTTGTGCCATTAGCTTCATTTTTCTGCGTTATAGAACTGCGTCCATCTATTTATTCGTATTTAACCGTCTGGAACGAATAAACTCGGGGTTAACAAAATGGGCTCAAATCAGCTCCAACGAATATATTCTCTGTCTGAGGAGTGGGCCGAACGAGACAGGAACTAGTGAACCTGCGCATGAGAAATCGTTCGTGGCTTTTCTCTTTGGTTTGTCATTCAAAGTGGTCATTTAAGAGGAATGACTGTCATTAATCCATTCTGCCTAATTACCTTTTCCGTTAAGAATGCTATAAAATAGTGACGGACCTAAGGAAAAGAGAGGAAAGATGTTTGAGTTATTTGTTTCTACCCAGTGGCATGATGTCTGTGTCGGGGAAGTAGTCCTTCCCAATCAATCCTTGGGTCATGGAGCAGACAATATAGGATTATATGGGAATCAGACTATAAGACTAAAGACTATAAGAGAGCACTTATCATCAGCGATAGATTTCTAGTCGATACTGTTGAGATGAGAAGGAAAAGGAATTGCTTTGCCGTAACTTTCATAAAATCCGTCCGCTATGTAGACCTTTCTGCTTGAGAAGCACAGAACATTTTCTTCACCATTTGGTCCTGGTACATCAGCCGTTTAAAAGGTTAATTGTGTTTAAAATGGATGACTCTTTTTCAACTATGTCGACGAGTGTCAGACACCGATCAATTTTTAACTCATGAAAATGCGCCTCCCGGAGAAATTCACGGTACATTAGTGGCAGCTTATGATTCCAGAACTTTGGTCATAAGCATTGTTCGTCGTTAAGTAGGAAAATCAAAGGACAGTGGGGAAATGTTTGGCTGTAAAGGGTCAGCCGCGGAGTAGGAGGCCCGTAATCGCAACTTGCGATTTGAGCAGGCAAAACGTCGATGGGCTCATTAGAAAAAGTAGGAGAATAACACAGAGAACCATAACAGGTAAGCTGAAAATTAGTTTAGTTAGTGTCAACGACATTGTTAAAGTTCTAGGATACAACAAAGCGTGTGCTCGTAGGGTACCGCGTCACCTAACGTCTAAAATGAAGAAATAAAGACTTAAAACGTGCCGAAGGTTGCTTGCTCGCTAAGAAAAATATGGACGTGATTTTCTCCAAAGCACCGTGTCTGGTGAAGAGAGTTGAGGTCACCATTATGACCCAGAAATGAAAAATCAATCGCTGGAATACCAACAGCCACCTTCTCCTCTAGCAAAAATGTTCCAAACTCGAATTTCTGCCGGGTAAGTGAGCTCGCTTTAGGAAATATTTTCTCACAAATACATGGGAACATATTCAAAGTGATTATATTCAGACAGCACATACACTATATTGACAAAAGTCGCCGGACTCCTCTTCAAAAACAAATGAACGGATGTGCTGCGTTGTTAAGGTGCACGGTACAGCTCCAAACGGTATAAAAACAAGCATGCAGTTGACCGCTATCATATCGCACTGTGAGGTTGACAGAAAATGTCGCGGCGGGAGAGAATTAACTTTGAGAGAGGAAAGAGCGTTGGGTGTTATATTAGGGGTTGTCCATCAGAGAAACCGAGGGGCGTTCAAACATACCCCAGTCAACTGTTTTGCACGTACTGAATAAGTGGAAGGCACATAGCGTGCCTGAAGCAGCAAAACGTACCGGCAGATCAAAGAAAATCAGTGATAGAGGACGTCGAAGCCTCAGGAGAGTCGTCACAGCTAATCGGCGAAGTAATGCACAGGACCTCAGTGTACAGGTGAGTAAAAAAGCTGGAACCTCGGTATTTACACGTACCATTCTCAGAGAACTTTATTCCACGGGTTACCGTGGTCGTGTGGCTACGCTCATAAGCCTTCCATCTCCATTCGGAATGCTACTCGTCGTTTAGCATGGTGTAAAGAACATTTATCGTGCACCGTAGATCAATGAAAACGGGTCTTATGGACTGATAAATCCAGATACACGATCCATCAGTCTGATGGCCGTGTGTGGGTATGGCGGTAGCCGGGGGAATGCTATTTACTACAGTCTACTGTTCCTACGGTCAAGTTTGGAGCTGGCAGTGTACTCGTGTGAGGGTGTTTTTCGTGGTATGGTCCCGGCCTATTGGTTATCGTGGACAAATCTGTTAACCAGCACGTCTACCTCGATATTCTGGACAATTATGCCCTACCAATTCTGTGGCAATACTATGGAACCGAGCCTTGTTTGTACCAGCAGGATAATGTACCGAGACATAAAGCAAGGACTGTTAGGGCGTGGTTTGACGATAATTTCGTATCGTGTGTAGACTGGCCAACATACAGCCCTGATCTTAATCCCATTGAGCACCTATTGGATGAATTAGAGCGCCGCATAAGAAGTTTGGAACCAAGGCCGCTACTAAGCAAAAGTTAGCTACAACGTTATGTACTGAATGGAAGCGCATAACTATCGCTGTGTTCCAAAGCCTGGGCATGTCTCGAAGGGTCAGTCCTCGCATTAAGGCCAAAGGTGGACCAACACCGTACTAATGTATGCCAATAAATGCTATTTTATGTTTTTCTTCTAGGTGTCTGGTGACTTTTGTCAATATAGTGTATATTCAAATAAATCAGAATTATGCACTGAAACTGGCTGTGGTTACTGCTCTTCTATATAACAACTCCTCAGAAAACTTGATAAGCACATCTATTTGGAGTACGAATCGAACCCGCATCTCTCGATTTTCGTTCGAGTATGCTAACCATTACACTACCCAGGGCAATGACTCTTAGGGCGTTAGTTGCTTGGAACTTCATTGTCCTGGGTGGTGTAACGGTTAGGATATTCGAACGGAAATCGGGATATGCGGGATCGATTCCTTCTCCAGGGAGATGTAATTATCAAGTTTTCTGAGGATTTGTCACACGGAAGACCAATAACCACAGGTAATTTGAGTGCAGAATTCTGATTTATTTGAATATATGTGCTGCCTGAATACCATTGTTTAGAATGATCACTGTGTTCTGGGACTACAAAGTCATTATTCATCAGGAGTACAAAGGCACCACTATCAACTCTGAGAGCTACGTACCTCTAAAATGTTAAAGCAAAGAATACACCGCGTGCGTGCGGGGGGAGAGCCAATGATCTTGCTACACGACAACGCTAAACGACCCGCCAGTGTTTTCACTTCATACTCAGATGTGCTTACACTTCAGACTCTTCAGATGCGCTTTTATACTTGAGACTCAGAGGCCATACAGAAAATCGTGTTAGAAGTTTTTGAATACCCTACCTACTTACAGCCCTGTTTGGCGCCGTACGACTTCTGGTTGTTTTCTGCTCTCAAGAAACATCTGAAAGAAATTCATTTCACCTGTGACGATGATGTTCAAGCCGCTACGAAGAAATGGTTCCGAAAACAACCTCAAGATTTTTACAGAGACAGATATAAAAACAAGTTAGTAAAAGCATGCAATGCATTGATTGTGATACGCTTTCCAACATGCCAGAAATAATTACTCAAGTTATGAGGATAATGACTGAGGAATAAATCTCGCTTCTGTGCCATGACCTTTGGCCTCATTTCGATGATATTCAACAGAACCGGTGCAGTATACCTCCCGAACAACATGTTAACGTTTTGTCGCAATCGAAGCATTTTTACGTAGGTTATGACGTATAAGGGCAATGGAATGGATCCCGCTCCTATATCCTGGCCACATTTCGCCCATTTTCCATAGGGTTTTTCCCCAGGTAGTTCCCTACCACATACTAAAATTTCATGGAAGTCGAACCATTTTTCCGCGAGTTATCGTGCGGACAGACAGACGGACAAAGCTGGAGCATATACGCTTCTTCAACATACGGTTGGAAAGCGCAAAAAAACCTTAAATGTTGGTATATCTGTATCAAGCGTGAGGAGGACTATGTGGAAAAATAAAATATGTGAACTAAAGTAGAAATTCTGAGTTTGTTCTTGTTTTGTTTCAATTTGATACCTCGCTACTGGGCGTGTGTATAAATATGGAGGCATTATTTTCTGAATACCCTCTGTAGCTTACAAAGCATTAGTCAGCATTAAATCGAGGGTTGTAATGGAAGAGATAAATCTGAGCGACTTTGAATCTGGCATGATAGTTGATGTCAGCCTTGCCGATTCGAGCATCTCATAAACGGCCGAAATCCTGGACTTTTTACGCACAACAGTAGCAAGTGTTTAACCGTGAACGATGCAACACGCTAAAATCTTCCAGAAATCGGAAATGCTGTCAACGAAAACAGCTGGTAGATCACAGAGTTCAAAGGTGACTTGCAGGAATCGTGCAAGCGAACAGACTTGCAACAACCAAGGCCGTCTAGAAAATACAAAGCCATTATGCTAGAGAGAGACGAGTTCCCTCTTTTAGTGACTTCAAGCGGAAATCAAGGCTTCCGATTGGTTTCCAACGCTGTCGTTTATGACGTCAAACATGACACCGACGTATCAGGGCCGTGTATCATCAGAGTGACGTCACAAATGGGGTTAACTCAACTCTCTAATGTCATGGCTTTAAACATTCCTAGATAGCCTTGCCATAACCCAGCGAATCTCTTAAGATTTAAACACTGGTGCACCAAGAGCCATCTCCAAAAGTACCGCCTATTGGACCATGACGTGAATGGGCAACGACAGACGACGGCCATGTCTCCTGTCTCCTTTAACTTCTCTGATCCATCAACTGTTTTTTCCCCACAGAATCATGGATTACTTGAAGTTTTTGTGTGTCGTATTATTCACAGTAAACCTTTGCTCCGGTGATGTGTGAGAAAACGAGGACGACCGTCTTTTGGGGTATACTCGAGCCGGACATGCCTGGTCGAAACACTCGTGCCAAGTCCGAAGTCTCTCAGATCACTCGTTTTGCCTATTCCGACCCTCAGTTTCTCGCGTGATGATGCTGGACCAGCTGGTCTCTCAAAGTTTTTTTTTGTTAGGCAAAGCTATATACAAAACAGCTAGTGAAAACAAAGAATTACAGAAGACTATAATTTAGGCGCAATACAACAAAAGTATATGCAACAAAAGTAATAACTTATAGCATATTTAAATCTGAAGTACATGCAAATAATGTAAACATATACAAAGCACTATATCATATGAAAAGCATAATCTCAATAGATGCAGATGTACGAAATTTATACGTAGTGTGAAAACTACAAAGAAGTATTAATACACAGTGTGCATTTATACACTGCGTAGACACTTTATTATGACCACCCCCTCAGTACTTCGTTAGGCCACCTTTTGCCTTTAATACTGCGTCGATTCTTCGTGGCATGGACTCCACGATATGTTGATAGGTGGTTTGTGGAATTTGAGACCATGCTTGATGAATAGAGCTTTCCAGGAGTGTGAGATTGCAGGGTTGTGGATCCAGCTGTCTGATGGCTCGTTCAACTTCATCCCACAAATTCTCAATGGGGTTGAGATCTGGAGATTGTGGTGTCCACCTAAGCAAATTAAACTCACCGGCATGTTCCTGAAACCAATCCTGCACAATACGAGCACTATGGCAGGACGTATTATCTTGTTGAAAGCAGTCATTTGCCATTGGGATAAACCATCCACATGACAGGATGCACTAGGTCCGCAACGATGTTTAGATATGACGTGCCAGTAAGACGTTGATCAACATGAATTAAAGGGCCCAAAGCATGCCAGGAAAACATTCCCCAAACCATAACGTTGACTCCACCAGCTTGAAGGGTTGAAGCAATGCATTTGGGGTCCATGCTGTCGTACTGTTTTCGCCACATTCTCACTCGGCCATCGGCACGGTGCAACTGAAAATGTGATTCATCGGACCACATAATTTGTTTCCAATTATCGACTGTCCAATCCTTGTGCTCCTGTGCGAACTGGAGACGTACGTTTTCTCTTGTTAACTGCAGACAACAATGGTGTTCGAACAGGCCTTTGGCTGCCATATCCCATCCGATGCAATGTACGGCGAACAGTGCGTGCAGAGATCATTTGAGGGGATCCTTGATTAAGATGGTCTGCAATTTGCTGCACTGTTGCCCTTCTGTTGTCTGTCACGAGTCTGGACACTCTCCGTTCCGCCCGAGCAGTCACTAGTCGATGACGACCACACGTTACACGTAGAGACCCAGTTTTTTGGCTGACAGTCCAGTCTTTAAACACTTTAACAACAGCTGCTCTGGAACATTTCCCGAATGCGGCGGTTTCGGTGATACTCGCTCCATGGCTCCGAGCTCCTACAATCATCCCACGTTGAAAGTCCGTCAAATCGCATTGTTTACCCATCTCGTTACCCCAAAATCACTTCTACTACTGTCGTAAGCACTAAGCTTTCCCTTTTTATACTAGCCTCGCCCTCTGGCGGCAACAGCGTGCAGCCATAGTTCATTTGCTTAAAACTATCAGGTGGTCATAATAAAGTGGCCACTCAGTGTATATAGTGCAAAAATGTTTATAATACACAGTGTGTATTTATATATAGTGCAGAAATGTTTATACAAGTATTTATATTATACAATGTGTATATACACAGTAGAGTCACATTATTGTGACCACCTCCTACTTTTGACATCAACAGCGCGTAGTCAATGAAAGAAGGCGCGTGTCGTGAGCTGGCTTGGAGGGTATATAAGGTGTGCTGTAGGTATTCTGAAAACATATCACTCGTTGCTGTCATGGATAAAAGGAGCGATTTATCAGATTTCCAAAAAGGGATGATTATCGGCTTTCGGACCAAGGGTGGCAGTACTTCTGAAACAGCGCAGTTTGTGAGAACTGTTCGCATGCTGATGTGGTTAAAGAGTATCGTCATTGGAGAAATAGCACCATTGCGAATAAGCAAGTGGAAACTGTGGAGCACCACGTGCCATTTATGTGATAAGTGAAGGTCGGTTGCGAAGGTGTATGCGGCCCGATCGAAGCGCTACAGTGGAGCAACTCACTGGCCGAATGAACCAGGGGGGCTACCGGAAGTGTGTCTGAAACAACAGTTCAGCGAACTCTGCTGCGTATGGGGCTCCGATGCAGACTGACGGTCACTGCACCTATGCTAACGATGGTGCATCAGCAGAAAGGGCTTACATTTGCACGGGAGTATCGGAATTGGACCTCCGCTGATTGGCAAAGAATTGTCTTCTCCGATGAGTAACGTTTACTGCTTCATCGAATTAATGGAAGTTGGCGTATAAGGCGAGAAACATTGGAGAACAAACACTCTTCAATTGCTGGCAAAAGACAGGCTGGTGGGGGCAACGTTATGGTCTAGGAAATGTTTTTCTGGCATTTTCTCGGGATTCTCTGAAATGATGATCGAATCCGTTCAACGTTTTCCTCAGACACCGTACGCTTAGCATGATTACCAGTCATCGGTAACGAACTTTCCGTTTCTTTGAGTTGCTTCTTTCATTTCATAATGAACACGTCTGCCGTCGATCCGAGCTTGTATTCTCGTCAAAAACGGCGCTGCATAAGCGTCACGGACTTCAATTCCCCAAGGGATAGCACACAAAACACCTTCTGCGGTGGAGTGCCTATAGCTTCGGCGCATGCGCTGCACGCCCAAATTCGCCTGGTTTATAAATTTCAGAGATGCTACTTACAATGGCGCCCACCTTCTGTCATTCGATCTAATACTTGCTATGTTCCAAATTTTTCTTTTCTTGTACGTGTACGCGAACACACGATGATATTTCATAAGTGTTTAGGATATATTTTTTCATATTTTAGATGTACTTCTTGTATATAGAGTATGCACACACAGACACCCCCCCCCACACACACACACATATACACGGCCGAGTCACATTATTGTGTCCACTCAGAATAACCGCCGTGTGCAGCGCGGACAGCAGCTAGACGGGCTGGGATTGACTGAGCAAGGTGCTCGAAGGTGCTCACATAGATTGGTGAGATGTAAGATGCACCTCAACACTAAACTCGAACGTAGCAAGCTCATAAGACAAACAAAATGTATTGACATAACCAACCTTAAAAAACACCATAATACCTTCAAATTGGAACTGAAGAACAGATTCTCTGCTTTAGAAGGCCTAACATCGGAAGAAGTGGATATTTCTGATGTTAACAGAAAAGTAACCAAAGCTCTTATGGAAACAGCAACAAAATTAGCTGGGTCTAAGAACAAATTGCATATGAACAAATTATCAGGAAAAACCAAAATTTTGATGCAAAAAAGAAGAGAGATGAGGACAACTAAAGAAGATGTGACTTCCAAAGTGGAATATATAGAGCTATGCAAGACAGCACGAAAAAGTATCACTGAAGACGTAAGGAAATTCAACTGTGAACTAGTAAGGAAAGCAATTGAAAACAACCAAAGCCTAAAGATAGCAAAGGGACATCTCAGTAAGGGAAAAAAACAGATTATGGCACTGAGAAAAGAAGATGGTTCTGTAACAAGAAATAGAGGCAAAATTTTGACAAGAGTGAAAGATTTCTACTCCAAATTATATGAAAGGGATGATACATGTACTCCAGGCATCATGAAAGGTACCAGAGTTCTTCCAGTCCTCCCAGCAGAAGTTGCTCATGCAATCAAGAACATGAAGCGGGGGAAAGCTCCAGGAGAAGATGGAATTACTATAGACATCATACAAGAAGCAAGTGGAGAAATCGAAACAGTACTCGCCCAAATTTTCACTCGATGCCTTAATGAAGGGAAAAATTCCTGAGGATTGGAACAACGCTATAATGATCTTGCTACATAAAAAGGTGACATTGAGGATCTCAGGAACTACAGACCTATCAGCCTGCTATCAGTGGTTTATAAAATCTTCACTAAAGTTCTTTCACACCGCTTGAAGGTAACACTGGACATGGCTCAACCGAGAGAACAAGCTGGATTCAGGAGTGGCTACAGCACAATAGATCATATCCACGTACTAAGAGAACTAATTGAAAGAGCGAGGGAATATGAACTTCCATTGTGCATGGCTTTTATCGATTATGAAAAAGCCTTTGATTCGGTGAAACCATCAGTAGTTGTTGCAATGGCTCTGAAATCCTGCGGTATTGAAGATGCATACATTAATATTATTAATAACATCTATGAAAATGCAAGTGCAAAGATTCGGCTGTTTGAAAATACAACACACATAAAAATTGAAAAAGGAGTGAGACAAGGTGACACCATATCTCCGAAGCTCTTTCATGCTACATTGGAAAATGTCTTTCAATCACTGAACTGGGAAAACAAAGGGATAAAGATTAATGGAGATTATCTAACCCACCTTCGTTTTGCTGATGACATAGTCATTTTTGCAACTACCCCATCGGAGCTACAGAGTATGATGCAGGAACTTGCTGACAAGAGTAAAGAAGTGGGATTAAAAATGAACTTTCAGAAGACAAAAGTGATGTTCAATGCTTTTACAAGAAATGAAGATTTATCGATTGATGGAGAAAAGCTGGAGATTACAGACACGTATGTTTATCTTGGACAGCAGATATCAAGTGAGGGTCACATTGATGAAGAAATTAATCGGCGTACAAAACTTGCCTGGAGAGCTTTTGGAAGAAACAGCATAATTTTCAAGAGCAATATGCCATTATGTCTTAAAAGAAAAGTGTTTGATCAATGCATCCTTCCAGTGCTTACGTATGGTGCAGAGACGTAGACCTTAGCTAAAAGAGACATACAAAGGCTGCAGACAACTCAAAGCAGCATGGAGAGGTGCATGCTTGGTGTAACCAGGAGAGATAAGAAGAGGAACACGTGGATCCGAAAAATGACAAGAGTGGAAGACATCATGATCAGAGTTAAATCCTGAAATGGCAATGGGCTGGACATACTGCCAGAAGAACAGACCATCGATGGACAGCCGAAATTTTAGATTGGATTCCAAGGGACAGGAAAAGACCCAGAAGAAGACCACATGGAAGATGGGTGGATGATTTGAAAGTATGCAGGAGTGACATGGAGGAGACTGGCACAAGACCGACCGTTGTGGAGGAAACTTGGGGAGACCTTCGTCCAGCAGTGGATTGATAATGGTTGACAATGATGATGATGATGATATATATATATATACATACTTAACCTCATAAAGACAAAATAATCAAGACACGAAAAACACTGAATATTCCACTAGCCTGCGCAAAGCTGCATGACGAGACAGAAGCTCTAAAATACAATTCAAATAAATGCAAGACATAAATATAAAATACAATTCCTAAAACTCACCATTTAAGATCCTACTAAGAAACCAAATAGCAATAAACTCATAAATCACAGAACAATTCAACACGACCATGATTTACGAGCAACACATCGTATACTCGCTGTTCATAGTTTCCGAATGCCTTACGCAACGCTCAAACAGATCGCATGAAGGCCATTCTCGTCAGAGAACACGGGCCTGTGGTAACCCTTCGAAACAGGCAATAGCTAGAACTAACTAAAGGCCGCCTGAGCAATCCAAAAAATGCATTTTTTGGATTTCTCATTTCTCAAGGCTACCTAAGGAACACACAGGTTTATATATATGCTTTTATGACAGCAGCAACACGTTGAGGCATATTATCAACCAATCACTTATAGGTCTCGACAGGAATGTCTGGTCATTCGCCCTGCAAAGCTGCTGCCAGAGTGGAGAGCGAAGACTGTCGTTGTGGTCGATTTCGTATCCGTCAATCCAGTTCATCCCAGAGGTGTTCTATCGGATTAAGATCAGGACTCTGAGCAGGCCAGTCTTACAATTCCACCTTATTTTCAAGAAACCAGTCCTGCACACGTCGTGCCTTGTGGCAGGGAGCTCGATCGCGTTGGAAGAGACAACGGTCATAATACTGCGACATTGTTGGTAGGGAAGAATTATACTAAATGTCGTGGTACACTTCAAAGTTAATAGTTTGTGGTATAATAATCAACGGACCGAGTCCCATCCACGAAACACTACTCCATACCATGATGGATCCTCCGCGGAACTTAACAGTTGGAAGAACACAGGCCGACAAAAATCGTTCACCGGGCTATAGCCAAATCCAAACACTCGAATCAGATTGAAGCAGTTAAACGGCTCCAAAGAACAGCTTTCCAGGCATCCACAGTCCAGGAACGACGGGAGACACCCACCGCTCATAACGACACTTCGCATTCATGGTAGAGATGTGTGGCTTGTGTGCCCTGCTGTACCATAATAACCCATACCGTACAACTCTCTGCGGATAGCTAGATGAGCCATTACAAGCATTTTCTACTTCAGTAACAATGAAAACGGCAGTGAAAAAACGGGATTTCTGAACGTTTTTTACCATGGCTCTTTTGTTACGTTCCGTCAATTTGTGCTGCATTCCTGAATGTTCTTTTGCTGCAGTTGCACCATCCTGCTTCCATCTCTTCGCGACATCACTTAGAGTCAATTTTGGTATGTTTTGATTTGCTGCAATGCTACGTATAGAAACGTTACTCGAAAGACATCATCTTATGACCAGCCCACGCTGGGACACGGAAAAGTTCACTTCTACGTTGCACATCCACTTCAAAGTTACTGATAACATGACAGAACATCTGTGTTTTATATACACTGCCGGACAATTGCTAAGGACGGATGACAATAGCAACGATAGCAACCATAAAATGGAAGGCAGGAAAATGTGGAAATTAGCATAAGTGCGGGATACAGTAAGACGTGTTGTGCGTATGCAAATTTCTGATTGCCGAACTTGTTCGTGACGTCATAGCGCTGATAAGAGGTATAAAGGATTTGACGCGTATTGACCGTTGTTGTTCAAACGCAAAGTTGAAAGAGAAAGAATCAATTGACGAACTTGCAATTTTCAGTATGTCTTCCCGACATCACCTAGATGATTGTACGCGTGGCAGTATTATTGGCAAGATTGAAGAAGGGCGAAAAATAACAGATGTTGCCAGGGAATTCGACGTCAGCCACAGTGTTGTTTCAAGGCTTTGGAAATCATTTCAAACAAATGGAGAGTGTAGCAAACGTCACGGGGGAGGTCGTGTTCGCAGTACGACACCTGCAGAAGATCGGTACATAGTGCTATCAACAAAAAGACACCGGCGCAGCACAGCTAGTGAGGTAGCAAATCAGTTTATGGCTGCTCCTGGCAAGCGGATCTCTCGAAAAACTGTCGCCAGACGTTTGCATGAAGGAGGACTATACGCCCGCCGTCCTGTTGTGTGCATCCCATTGTCCAGACGTCACCGTACCGCCCGTTTGCAATGGTGCCATCAACATCGCAATTGGACTGATAACGACTAGTCTGCTGTCCTCATCTCAGATGAGAGTAGATACAGTCTATCGTCTGATTGTCAACGACAATTGATCTGGCGTGATAGTGGTACTGCATATTGTCCAGCAAACATACAGGAAAAGGACCGATATCCGACATGTAGTGTCATGGTATGGGCTGGCATCATGATCAATGGCCGTACGTCCCTCTATGTGCTTGTAACTGGGACTATGACTGGCCAACGATACATTAATGATGTTCTGCTACCTGATGTTCGCATGTTCCGTGGTGTTGTCGGTGATAGATTCATTTTCATGGACGACAACGCAACATGTCATCGAACAGTCGCTGTCCAGGAGTGTCTTGAGAGCGAGGATATTCAACGCCTCTTATGGCCAGCACGTTCTCCAGATCTGAATCCCATTGAAAATGTGTGGGATGCTTTAGGGAGGAGTCTTGCTGGTCGCCAATGCCCTCCAATAAACAAGGACACCCTCATCCGCGCACTGACAGAGGAATGGTATAAATTACCCCAACAGCTGCTTGATAATGTTGTGCAAAGCATGACACGACGTGTGGAGTCTTGCATCGCCCTCCATGGTGGCCATATCCCGTATTGACATCTTACGCCGGAACGCCTGCGGACGGTAATTGCATTTTTTTCACGTTTACGTATTCTGCACAAGATGGCCTGTTTGTCCCTTGAACACGTGCCAAAGCCTTCTGGATTTCAGAGCACAATAAATTGTCTTTCTTGTAATGTCCTGGCATTCTGACATTATTTTATTTCACTTGGCATCCAACCACACTTACTTTTTTATGCGCTATATAGCCGTTTATGATCCGTCCTTAGCAATTGTCCAGCAGTGTACAACATACATATCTCCCCACTCACAGCGCACCGTTCCGCGCAACAATTCTTTGCATTTATGCAAGTATTTTGTAGTGTCCGAATGCTTTTGTATATTTGCGTATATACAAAGGGCATCATGAAAGTAATGCCTCGTCTCATAAGATTTTTATTTGTAGCAGCAAAAATGTGAAACTTGGTGGCAAAATACTTGGACATATTGTTAATAATGCTGGCCTATTCAAAGTATTGTCCGTCACATTCTATACATTTCCGCCATCTTTGAACCCACTGGTAAAATTCATTTTGGAAATATTCTTGAGGCCGTCGTTTCACCCATGAGTTCACAGCCAGTTTAACGTCTGTCACATCGTCGAAACGCTCCCCAAGAAGGGTGTTTTTCAAAGGGGAAAACAGGAACGAACTCTGAGGGAGCCAAACCAGGACTGTAGGGGTGTTGGGGCATCACCGTCCACCCCAGTTTGGCAATAGCCTATGAAGTCTCCGTTGAGGTGTGAAAACGTGCGTTATCATGGTGTAAAACAACACTACGAAGTGAAATGTCGCGTGTTTTCCTTCTGATAGCTTCCTTTAGCTTCTTCAGTGTCTGAACATAGATAGCACTGTTTATTGTTGCAACTCTTGGATGGTGGCACGACGATCGGTTGTGATGAGGCCTTTCACTCGTTGCCTGTTGGCATCTGTCACTGCACTTGCGGGTCTTCCACTCCGTTGTTTGTCCGACACTGAACTTTTTCCCTCTCGAAACCTCTTCATCCATCTTCGGACATTACTGGCATCGATTATGGCAGCGCCATACACCGCCAGGAGTCTTCTGTGGATTTCTGGAGCCTCACATCCCTCTTTTCCCAAGAATTCAATTACGGCTCGCTGCTTTTCTGTCATTCACGATCTTTATTTCCGATTCTGAAAAAATTTGTTCCCACATTAGTAACATATCATAGTACATGTCAGCGCAGTGTAATTAGAATCACTTGAAAATTTCAAAAGTTATTAAGGAGGAGGCATTGCTTTCTGGATGCTACTTGTAAATATGGTATATACGTATATATATATATATATACACTATCTACCAACAAGTAATTGGACACCCCTGCAATCGACGATATCTGCGGTCCTGATACACGTCACGGCCGCCGCCGTTACATATCGTGTGGGAAACAACAACACAACCAGTCGCATGCAAGATGCCACGCAGTTCGGAGCTCCCTGATTTCGAGAAAGGTGTAATCGTCGGGTATCACAGAAATGACCGATCCATACGTGACATATCCAGCGAGTTGAAGTACCCAAAATCGACAGTGGCCTACGTGATTGGCAAGTGGAAGATGAGAGGTGACTGTCGGAATGTGCCCCGACCCGGCAGACCCACGAAACTGGGAATTAGAGACCGGACGGGTGCTGGCCTGAGAAATTCGGAGGAACCGCACCAAATCGATTGGCCACATCCGCGAGGAATTTCAACAGGCATCCGGGAGTGGTCTTTCGATGAATACCATTCGTAAGGAAGCCCATCTTCTCGGTTATTATGGACGTGCTACCGCCCACAAGCCTTTGATCACCAAGTCCAATAGCACTGCTTGGCTAACGTGGTGCAAAGAACGTCGACAGTGGACCGTTGAACAGTGGAAACAGGTTCCATGGAGCGACGAATCAAGGTTCACCCTCTACCGTTCGGATGGCAGGATCTGGGTTTAGCGTCTGCCTGGAGAACGCCTCCTGCCAGAATGTATTGTGCCAACTGTGAAGTTCGGCGGCGGTGGAATTATGCTATGGGGGTGTTTCTCCTGGTATGGCACGGGACCCTTGGCCGCAATTCCTGGTAGACTCAACGCCGAGACCTACTGCGCCATTTTGGATGACCATGCGCTTCCTACGTTGTGGCAGTTTTACGGGGTGGACCCATGTTTTTTTCTGGATGACAATGCCACCTGTCATGTTGCGAGGTCCACCATGGCTTGGTATGGTGACAATGGGGTTAATCGAATGGACTGGCCTGCGCAGAGCCCGGACCTTAACCCTATCGAGCACCTCTGGGACGAGTTGGAGCGTCGACTTAAGGGATGCCCCCACCGTCCGAAATCGGTGAAGGAACTGACCTGTCTTGTCCAAGCCGAGTGGAAGAAAATACCGCTAGCGGTCATACAACGTCTGGTTGAGAGTATGCCCCGGAGGGTCGCAGCTGTAATCGCCGCTCGTGGAGGCTCCACCAACTATTGAAGGTGAATAAACTTCGTTTTCCTTTGCTATCACAGGTGTCCAATTACTTGTTGGTAGATAATGTATATATATATGTAATTATGTATGTGTGTGTGTGTGTGTGTGTGTGGAGACGGAGAGAGATTCGTATTGCATACTGCAAATTGTTTTTATATATAATCATATTTGCAAATATTTTAAGCTCATGACGCGAGCGCAGATATTTTTATTGGGCACTTGAAATGTTTTTATCAGGTACTTACGGCAGAACTGGTGATAGGTTTTCTCGTTACACAGTTGAGTTCTGTTCTATATGTTCTACTTATCCGTTTCGTACAAAAACTTTAATTATACATAGCCAGAAAATATCTGAATTTCTTTCCTTTCGATGTTTTTTTTTCATTTGAGTAGAGGTTTAACAACCGCCGTGTGCAACTCAATGGGCTAGAAGCAGACGCCTGTCCCTAATTTAGGGCTATTGGTTTCAGGAAAAGTACAGAGGCAGTGGTGTAAGACAAACACAAAAGCCATGTCTTACCGGGATTCGAACCCTGATCCACACGCATGCATGATCAGAGTACATCGCTTTGACCACTGCGCCACTGGGGCAGCGAATTGCTTTTTATATGTAATACTTATATATACATTTTAGATATATATAAGGATCACAACTAGAGACAATTTGTTTTGCATACCCGTCACATACAGAAATTTTAAGTACTTTGCAACAAAAATATGTGATTTCTTCATTACACTTAAATTGTTTTCGCAAATTTCAAGTACATGACGAACAAACCTGGTGTTAGACACATATTTAATTTTGACGTATTTGAAGTTTTTGCAAATAAATATTCCAGGAAGAAATTTAAAGTTAAAATCTTACTAATTATGGCTATGATATAATTATACCTGCTGGATGGATTTTTCTTTTGTTATTATGAGTATATATTTTTGATGCGTATTCAGTTTTAATTTAGTGTGAGAGTTATATCTCAAATATTCAAGCTCTCTTTCCTTCTTTCTTTCTGTTTTCTCCACCCTGACAGCGTCTACGGAAAAACCTCCCTCCTAGCCTCCTTCGTCGGATGTCCACATCTACATGGACAACGACCACGTCGGCCACCGGAATGCCCACACTTGAGCCTGAACCCATCAGGATACGAAGCACCAGTTTCCGGAATCTCGATCCGGGACAGATAACTTCACCACCTGCATCTTCCGGGAATACCATGAAGCTCAATGGAGACCCACAACCACGTCTTGTGTCACCAGGGTAGGAATCAGGATTTTTTTACCTTCTAATTTTGCACCAAATTCCTTTGCGTAAAATGCAAAAATATGATGAGTAATTGGAACTCGAAATCGAACTGTGCAGGCACACTAATTTCTTATCCTAGAAAGCAAGTGTTGGTGTTGAATGTTCTATTATTTGGCATGTAGCCGATATAGCACGTCTTTCAACATGAATGTTTTTTTTTTAAAAAGCATGAACGTGCGTAGATTTGTGCTTTGTTGATTTGTAAAAACTATGACTGAACTTTTATTAGTCGTAACTGAAAAATTATGTATTTTCTGTTAGGGTAAATATTACTAAGAATTGCAACGTATTTATCGCTTTTTACGATATCAGAATTTTCCCGCCAGGAACTGTGAAAATACGACCTACGTACAATAAGTTCCAGGACTGACCGCATAACGGACGTAACAGTAGTGGGATAAAAATATCGCGTTTATGCCAGAAGACAGCAGTTCCTGGCTAATCAGCGAGCAGCTGGAAACCGCTTTATACCGATACCGACAGGCGGCAGACGGGCATTAAGGGAGTCATAGAAAGAGTGTTCATCCCATTTCATACTTGCCAACTTTCACGGATTATCCGTAAAATTTACGGATTTCTGCTTAATTTTACTGATTTACGGATAGAAGTCTTTTTTTACGGATTTTTTAATATTTCGATTGCTCAATCGAAATATTTCAATCCCCTGCAACCATCCATTTAGATTTTCTACCGGACCTTATGAGCGCTGTGTTACGCAATGATGTCATCTTTGACTCGCCGGCTTCGTGCGGAGCGATCAAGTATAAAAATGGCTCCGCTTCGTGACGTCGTGCGGTAGCTCTCTCTCTCTCTCTCCACGGGAGTGCTCAAGTGACGTGCCGACCAGAGTTCTCCATTTACGCTTCTAGTACGCATCGAAATTTTACCAACGCGTAAAAATACGCATCGGGAATTTTTTCGACGCGTAATAATACGCATCGGGAATTTTTTTCGACGCGTAAAAGCACGCGTTGGTAATTTTTCTCGGCGCGTAAAAGAACGCATCTTGAATTTTTCTCGGCGAGTAAAAATACGCATCGAGAATTTTTCTCGACGTGTAAAAATACGCATCTTGAATTTTTCTCGGTGCATAAAACTACGCATCGAAGAATTTTACCAATTCGTAAAAATACGCATCGGGACAGTATTTCGTCTTTCAGAGACGAAAGTAAACGAGATTTTTTTCCGTATTGGCAATTTCTTTTTCCTGTGGTGTAGCCTCTGTCCAGTATTGTCGTTATATATCATTTTATTCCATAAATATTTGTATTTCAGTTTGAAAATGGAGGGAAAATTTCCGAAAACGGAAATTTGATTGTGAAAAAATTCCGCTGTAATCTTTAGGCATGAGAGTACGACGGCTTCGAGGAATTTCTCCTCCTTTCCGTCATAATTTGGGTTATCCTCGAGATCGATGAATAACTGAATAGAAATTTTGGATCTAATTAGTAATGGTGCAGGATGTTTCCTCCTGAAACTTTCTAAACTTTCGAAAGAGGAATTTTCGTCTTTCAAAACTTTTGAAAACGGAATTTAGACGCAGTGAAGGTTTCTCCCGTAATCGTAATTTTATTTTTCACGTGATGCTTCCTCTGCTTAGTACTGTTGTCAGGGGTCGCGCTGCCGATCGGCATCTCCGCAATTCGCGAAAAAGAAATAATTTTGGCAATGGAAAAAAGCTTTGGCGATTACCTTTACATAGTGTTATAACACTTTGGCGATTACCTTTACATAGTGTTATAACACTTTGGCGATTACCTTTTAATAGTGTTATAACACTTTGGCGAAAACAAATTGAATTTGGCGACTAAATTGGCGTGAACTTTGGAAAAACCAGCGCAAACCCTGATTGTTGTTAAATATCATTTTATTTCATAAATATTCGTATTTTAACTGGAAAATGGAGGGAAAATGTACGAAAACAGAAATCGGACGTAGCAAAGATTTCCCCCGTAACTATTTTTCCCCCATCGATGATCAGAACATTTGTCCTGTATTCTTAAATACCCCCCCCCTAACAAAAAAGAAGTTTTGCATTTCAGTTTGATATACGTTGGTGGTGGTGGGGTTGGGGGGAGGGGTCCAAAAGCGAAATTGACGAAGCTGAAAAATTTGTAAAAATTGATGCATGGTGTTCAAAAGTATTTATATTTTCAAAGTTACACTATTCATCTGTTATCTAAAATAGTGAAAGCTGTCATGCATTCATGATGGATAAAATTGTCATCCGAGGGCATTAAAAAAACGATAATAAAGAAATGGGACGGGAAACAACGATGTCAGCAAATGAAAATTCTAGTTTAGTATTGAAACACCAAAGGTTTGCGAGACTAACATTGAACAAAATTAAGATTTCATTTTATGGTTTTTTAAATTATTATTTTAAACACAGATAATACTAGTTTAGTTATTGTGGCATATGAAGAGATTTTTACTGCATATTTATTAATATAATTATGTTTTGTTTTGTGGTAAATGCCGTACGCGCAAAAGTGTTACTGATGCACATTTTCCAAAGTTGGCAAGTATGCCATTTCATTTAGCTATGTAAAAGCAGAGAATAGACATCCGTTTTTGTTGGAAACTTGGCAAATGAGTTACTGAAACTTACAGAATGGTAAAAGAAGCTAATGGAGACGCAGCAGCAGAGTTTTCGAATTTTCGGTTTCGTGACGGGTTGTACACAGATGACCCATTATCTTATGACCACCTACCTAAAACGCTGTAGGCCCCATTTAGCCCGCAGGACAGCGGCCAATCGACGAAGCATCGATTCGATGAATTGGCGATAGGTATCCTGGGGCATATGGTACCATAATGTCAACAGCTGGTCCTCCAGTTCCCGTTCTTTACTGGATGGTGTTGATTTAGTGCGAACCCGTTTTTCCAAGTCCAACCACAAATGTTCGATTGGGTTCATGTCAGGTGACTTCGGAGGCCAGGGTATTAACAGAAAGTCACCAGCATGTTCCTTGAACCACTCCTTGACGATTATGGCAGTGTGGCATGGCGCATTATCCTATTGGTAATGTCCATCACCATCAGGGAACACAGTTGCCATGAATGGGTGAACTTGGTCCGCAACGATGTTCCGATACCTGACAGCTGTCAGATATTGTGCTATTGGGATAATAGGGCCTAAAGTGTCCTTAGAAAACATCGCTGATAGCATAACACCGCCACCGCCTGCCTGTTTCCGCCCAACAGTGCATCCAGGTGCCATAGCCACCGTTGGTAATCGGCGTATTCGCGCTCGGTCATATACGTGATGCACCAGGAATCTTGATTCGCTAGACCAGGCCAATTTCTTCCAATCTTCGATGGTATAATCTCGATGATTTTGGGCCCATTTCATGCGCTGTTGGCGATGGCGTGCCTGTGTAGCCGAAGTCCCAGCCGGGTCTTCGGCTACACAGGCCCATGCGCAGAAAGCAGCGATGAACTGTGTGCTGTGACACATTGCCCTGATCACCACTGTTGTAGCTGCGGGTGATTTGTCGCACTGTGGCCCTGCGGTCGCTGTGAACAGTGCGCGACAGTCTCCGCTTCGCTCTGGCATCAATGAGCTGCGGATGATGGTTCGTTGTTTGGCCATCTGTGCACCACTTTTGATCAGCTCAGTGCACTGATAATGTGGCCACCGCGTTCGCCCGACATGAACCCAATAGAGCACTTATGCGACGTGGTGGAAAGGTCCATTCGCACCCAAGATCCTGCACCTACAAATAGTAGGAAACTGTGGACGGCTGTTCAAACGGAATGGCTCAACATCTCTCTAAATAATTACATCTCTATATAATTAAAGAAAAACGTAGAAAGAGCAATGACTTTGTCTATTCACATTGTCTCCATGCAAGATTTTCACTATCACTCTCACCCTTTGGATTTATTAGCTACAGTATAATTTAATAGCTTGTGCCGTTAAGCTGCACCAGATGGAGACGTCTCAGTTGCTGAGGCCATCTCTACGGATTTGTGAAGTCAGATGCTGACACATAAACACACATAGCGCCGTGGATTGTTGGACACCGTAGCGTAAGGCGAACGCACTCGGCTAGATATCGAGATATCTGGGGTTCGATTCTAGCGGTGTCCGGATAACAATTTTTTGATTTCTGTGTGTCAATTAAAATAAAACGTCGAAAGAGCTATAATGAATTAGCTTTATAATCTTTTTGCTAAGCTAATTATTATGAATGAATAATGCTCTAAGCTTCAAAATAATGAATTCCCAAAAGGGTGTTGTTACTCGTTAATTATGAACTTAAACAAAGTCTCAACGCTGGTTATTTATATTAAGTAATCAAAGTCATAAACCTAACAGCCAGACAGAGGTCTGACAACTACTAAGAATTGAGAAAGACTGAACTTACTGAACAACTGTTTATTTCCGAGACTCTTGGTCAACTAAGGCACTCATATATCTTGTACATAATAATGAATAAACTTTCCGCTTATAGTACGCACACAACCAACACAACTCCAACACAACCTCAACCTCCAACAACACAACACAACAACAACCTCAACCCTACACCTCTCGATGAACGCGCCTATATACGAGCTACCACCACGTCATGACTTACACTCATTGCCAGATCTCATTCAGCGGGTGAAATAATATTTCGTTCAGTAGGAAGATAATTTACATAGTAAAATAAAATAACCAGAGATAGTAAAATCAAAAGGAAAGTGAATATAGAGTATACGTTACAGAGCGATGACTTTGTCTATTCATATCGTCTCCACGTGTTTGAAAGATTTTCACTATCGCTCAAGAAGTCTTCCGGCCACTTGTGGAATCCATGCCACGTCGAGTTGCTGCACTTCGCCGGTCTAGAGGAGGTTTTACACGATACTAGGTACATATGCCATGATGTTTGGCGCATCGTAGTAATTTTCGCCTCACTTTGCAAAAAGATAAAATAAAGCACCGTGATTCCACTAGAATTTAAGCTCCTGTAATTTTTTTTATAAACTCCTGGGAAATCTGGAAAATCCGTAAAAAGTCTTGGAATTTATTTTCTGTAAATGTGTTAGAACCATGTAAATATGGGGTAGGAATTACGAAACTGGTTTTCAGAAAAGAAAGAACGGAATCGAAAAATGTGTGCTTAAAGACCTTCCGAACGATCGCGATGTACCGATTGCCGATACCAGATGTAGAGAATTTATATTTGACTTATCGTTGCCTGTGAATGAGATTTCAGAAAAGTACTTTGCTTCTTAGAATTTCACATTAGTTTAGTGTATCCTGTTTGTGTTGGAAAGTTGGAGGTCTTGGAAGCATTTTGAAGTTTCTCCCGCTGAAATTGAATATTTCTCTTTGGATATTTAGCAGCTCGGTTTTTTCCATTCTGTAACACAAATCGCCCTCTTTAAGGAAATATTTGGTTGCATTCGTGGGAATTTCCTGCAAATTCCAAGAATTCAGACTTACCATGTGATCTTGGAAACACAGAACTTACAAGGAAGGAAAAAGGTAAACTTCTTCTTTGAAATTTTCTTTATGAACCTGTATGGAGCGGAAAAGAAGTTTTCGGTGCCTCATGGTTTTCTTATATATATCATGGTTTTCTTATATATACATGTATTTTATTTCATTTTTAAATACACCAGAGTTGAATTATAATGAAACGTATATAGCGTATTAAATCCGTTTATTTTTGTGGTGTAGTCAGCACAAAGATTCGCCAAGCTTTCACACTCCACTTGGAGGCTTTTCAAGGCAATGGTAAACACAAAAAGGCAATGGTAGACATTGCATTTTTGTGCCTTGAAAAAGCCTCCCTGTGGAGTGCGAAAGCTTTGCGAATCTTCGTGCTGACTACACCACAAAAATAAACGGATTTAATATGCTATATACGTTTCAAACAAAATCTATTGACATAACCAACCTTAAAAAACACCATAATACCTTCAAGTTAGAACTGAAGAACAGGTTCTCTGCTTTAGAAGGCCTAACATCGGAAGAAGTGGACATCTCTGAAGTTAACAGAAATGTAACCAAAGCTCTTATGGAAACAGCAACAAAATTAGCTGGGTCTAAGAACAAGTTGCATGTGAACAAATTATCAGGAAAAACCAAAATGTTGATGCAAAAAAGAAGAGAGATGAGGACAACTAAAGAAGATGTGACTTCCAAAGTGGAATATATAGAGCTATGCAAGACAGTAAGAAAAAGTTTCACTGAAGACGTAAGGAAATTCAACTGTGAACTAGTGAGGAAAGCAATTGAAAACAACCAAAGCCTAAAGATAGCAAAGGGACATCTCAGTAAGGGAAGAAAACAGATTATGGCACTGAGAAAAGAAGATGGTTCTGTAACAAGAAATAGAGGCGAAATTTTGACAAGAGTGAAAGATTTCTACTCCAAATTATATGAAAGGGATGATATATGCACTCCAGACATCATGAAAGATACCAGTACCAGAGTTCCTCCAGTCCTTCCAGCAGAGGTTGCGCATGCAATCAAGAACATGAAGCGAGGAAAAGTTCCAGGAGAAGATGGAATTACTGTAGACATCATACAAGAAGCAAGTGGAGAAATCGAAACAGTACTGCCCAAATTTTCACTCGATGCCTTAATGAAGGAAAGATTCCTGAGGATTGGAACACCGCTACAATGATCCTGCTACATAAGAAAGGTGACATTGAGGATCTCGGAAACTACAGACCTATCAGCCTCCTATCAGTAGTTTATAAAATCTTCACTAAAGTTCTTTCACACCGCTTGAAGGTAGCACTAGACATGGCTCAACCGAGAGAACAAGCTGGATTCAGGAGTGGCTGGCAGCACAATAGATCATATCCACGTGCTGAGAGAACTAATTGAAAGAGCGAGGAATACGAACTTCCATTGTGCATGGCTTTTATCGATTATGAAAAAGCCTTTGATTCGGTGAAACCATCAGCAGTTACAATGGCTCTGAAAACCTGCGGTATTGAAGATGCATACATTAATATTATTAATAACATCTATGAAAATGCAAGTGCAAAGATTAGGCTGTTTGAAAATACAACACACGTAAAAATTGGAAAGGGGAGTGAGACAAGGTGACACCATATCTCCGAAGCTCTTTAATGCCACATTGGAGGGTGTTTTTCAGTCGCTGAGCTGGGAAAACAAGGGGATAAAGATTAATGGAGATTATCTAACCCACCTTCGTTTTGCTGATGACGTAGTCATTTTTGCAACTACCCCATCAGAGCTGCAGAGTATGATCCAGGAACTTGCTGACAAGAGTAAAGAAGTGGGATTAAAAATGAACTTTCAGAAGACAAAAGTGATGTTCAATGCTTTTACAAGAAATGAAGATTTATCGATTGATGGAGAAAAGCTGGAGATAACAGACACGTACGTTTATCTTGGACAGCAGATATCAAGTGAGGGTCACATTGATGAAGAAATTAATCGGCGTACAAAACTTGCCTGGAGAGCTTTTGGAAGAAACAGCATAATTTTCAAGAGCAATATGCCATTATGTCTTAAAAGAAAAGTGTTTGATCAATGCATCCTTCCAGTGCTTACGTATGGTGCAGAGACGTGGACCTTAACTAAAAGAGACATACAAAGGCTGCAGACAACTCAAAACAGCATGGAGAGGTGCATGCTTGGTGTAACCAGGAGAGATAAGAAGAGGAACACGTGGATCCGAAAAATGACAAGAGTGGAAGACATCATGATCAGAGTTAAATCCCTGAAATGGCAATGGGCTGGACATACTGCCAGAAGGACAGATCATCGATGGACAGCCGAAATTTTAGATTGGATTCCAAGGGACAGGAAAAGTCCCAGAAGAAGACCACATAGGAGATGGGTGGATGAAATTCGAAAGTATGCAGGGGTGACATGGAGGAGACTGGCACAAGACAGACCGTTGTGGAGGAAACTTTGGGAGACCTTCGTCCAGCAGTGGATTGATAATGGTTGACAATGATGATGATGATGATACGTTTCATTATTATTCATGTATTTTATACTAGCTGAGTTGCCCGGCGTTGATCGAGAGAATTTGGAGATAATTCACTATCTAAATTTTGTGCAAATCAAATGAAAACGATTAATTTTTTACGGCATGAACCTTACCTAATACTGTACCTTATTCCTTCATTGAATTTGAATTTAATTCTCTGTAGAGTCTTTAGGCACACAGTACTTTTAGTTTTTCCGTTTCATTTCTTTTTATATACGTATAGCAGGGGTACCCGGTATTTTCCGGGTAAATATTAGTATACGTGGAATCACTAAGTTCAGCGGGTGAAAGTTCATAAATGAAAAAGGTATTCCTGTAATTTTACAATAAATTTATTTTAATTAATTTAGATTATTGAGCCGGGGAAGGCTGCAAATGTGAAAAATAAAAAAATGTAGATTTAGTTAATTTACTTTTCCGAAGCAAAAAAGAAAGGAAAAAGAATGGAAATACTTTCAGTTCCGATGTTGAATTGCGTTGCAGTTCTTCACTGGAAAACACTTTTAACAAAATTCTTGCACTTATCAGAACAAAAAGTGTTAAATTCGAATTCAAAATGAAAAAAGTAAAAAATGGACCTTTTTACGAAATTTCTGTATGGGGCTCCTTGACCCAGGGCTCCGACTTATTCCAAAAACAATCTACGGTCTACGTTAGGATACCATGAGATAGTATTGGGTTGTAGCGAATGAAATTTCCGGTGCGAACGAGCAGTAGAGACAAGCCCCAACCACGGCGGAATGGAACCAACCACAGGTGTTGCGGGTATTACGTCACAAAGGTACTATAAATAGCTAGCACGTGTGTGAAGAACAAGGTTCAGGCATAGCGTGTTTGGACGTAACATGGATTGCAAAGGAAACATGCAAACGCCGGATTTGAGAGTCATCTTTCTGTATGAATTGAAATTGGGCCATTCTGCAGAAATTGCCGCTCGAAACGTTAACAAAGCGTTTGGGGAGACTACAGCCAACGAACGAACCATTCGTCGATGGTTTATGAAGTTTCGAAGCGGAGATACGGACCTGCAAAACGAAGCTCGTGGTCAGCGACCTGTTGCGTTTTCTGATAGTGTTTGTTCTATTACGTGTGGATGAAGCGGACCCCCGAAAACACGTGTCGCGAGATAGCGGCAGAGGTAGGTGTCCACCACACGACAGTTGTTCGGAGTCTGGCTGCGCTGCGTAAGGTCAAAAAGCTGGACATGTGGCTGCCGCATGAGTTGACAACTGCCAACAAGACTAGGCGTTTGGAAGTCTGCGTGTCGCTGCTTTCAAGGAATAAACAGGAACCTGCACTGCATTGAATCGTCACCTGCGACGAACGAGAAGTGGGTCCTTTATGAAAATCGGAAACGATCTGCACAATGATTAAGCAAGGCACAGCATGCCGGACAGCATTCTAAGCCACACACCAATAAGATGATGCTCCTTGTCTGGTGGTCCGCAACCGTGGTAATTCATCGGAGTTTCTTGGCAAGAGGCCAAACCATCACTGCAGAACGTGCTTTATTATGCCAGATGCACTGGAAATTACTGCAGAAACAACCGGCTTTGGTTAACAAACATGGTGTTCTTCTGCTCCAGGACAACACCCGTCCGTCCTCATGGCGCACAACGAACGATGCTGACACTAAGTGCCTTGGGCTATGAAGTACTGCCTCATCTTGCCTACTTCCCGGACATGTCTCCGACAGACTATCATCTGTTTTGTAGCCTGGATCACTTCCTGTCCGGGAAACAGCTCACGACAGACAACGAGGTTCAATGTTCAGTTGATGACTTCTTCGGGTCCTAGCCACAAGACTTTTATCGTTAAGGGATCATGGCCTTTGCCGGACGGATGTCAACTATGTTTCGATGCCTAGTGGGATTATTTTGCCTAGGTAAGTTGTCCTACTTTTCCGTTCTCGCCGTTCACGTGTGCTGGTCTTTTGCCGGACATTCCATTCGCAACAACCCAATATATCAATTCAAAATAAAACTTTTTATGAAGATTTTGTATCGATGCCTCTTGACCCCGACCCCTACCAAAAACTGTCTACGGTCTAAGGTAGAGTACCATGAGTGACGTACCTGTCAGCAGGACGCTCACGACATAAAGGCAGATAGCAGTCAGAATGAACGTCTGCGTAGCTCAGTTGGTAGAGCGACTTGTTGCGTAATAAGCGGACTCGGGTTTGATTCCCGGCGTAGACCAAAAATGACGGAGAAATTTACTTCGTTATAATGGCGCCCGAACTTTCCGAATGACTCGGCCGTTCAAAATCTCGCATTGGTGTGATGTTCTTTCCACACCGCGAGATAGGAAAAATCAGAGAATCTCTTCTCCAGCGCTTCGAAAAATAAAAATGTGTGATGTTGCATTCCACACACTAGATTGACTGGGAGTTCTCAAGTGCACGTTCTACAGCGGATTGCTGCATGCGACGATTCATGGTCACGGCTGATCCGTGGGCCATGACCCCGGCTCTCTTTCGTGGGGGGGGAGATGTGACGTACCTGCCAGCAGGACGCACATGACATAAAGGCAGATAGCAGTCAGAATGAACGTCCGCGTAGCTCAATTGGTAGAGTGACTTATTCCGGAATGAGGGGTTCCGGGTTCGAATCCTGGCGTGGACAGAAATGACGGAGAAATTTACTTCGTTATACATGCGATAGTATACCAAATTTGGTGGTTCAAAATTGAAATTGAAAACTGTAGATTTGCATAGCGGATAAACATTCTACTTTATGTTAGATTAAGGAAGCTAAGAACATCTTGACAATAAGTTTTGGTTTATTAACTTTTTAGATAAATTATTGTTTAAAATTAATTTTATGTTTCGCATGATTAGTTCCATAATAATAATCATTTTACATGAGGATTTGTCTACATTATCAACAAAAGAGGTCACTGATTTGAGGAAAAATGTGAAGTTTATTTTGACTCCCTCCAATACTTGATATTCCCACACAACAGAGGAAAAAAGCATCGGAGCTGTTCTGCTCGAAAAAATGATATGAGGAGAACCCATGAAAAAAAAAGTTCGCAGAGATGCACATTAATGCAAAGACAGCACAAAACTTCTTTCTTTTTTAATTTTGTTATTAAAACCAGGAGAGTAGGAGATATCAAAACAAATTGAATGTTATCCTTAATTAATTCAACATTAATTAAAGTGTTCGTTGCATTTTCAGCTTTGTGTAATTAATCTTCTTGAGCCAGCTAGTCTCTCAAGGGGTCTGAGAGCATGCAGTTTCCTTGTTGCTTGTCTGCGAAATGACTCTGAATAGAACGTTTTCGCAAAGTGCAGGAAAAGGAAACCTGACGGTTTTTGCGTTACAAAGAGAAGAAATACGAGGAAACAATTGTGCCACTGACGCGCTTCAAGAAATGGAAAGGAACGACACAATGAATCTAAAAGTTTCCTCCAAACTGTCAAAGATCTTAGATATGGCTGATAAGTGTGACATCTAATGAAAAATAGCATTTGATTACGTATTTACAAACTTGCGCAAGTTTCAAATACAAAGGGACAGCTTCATTTGAGTGAGTCTGGTGTTCCTTATTCTTTCACAGTTCGCGGGTCAAAGAAGCCTATTGGGCGACGCATGTGATTTGTATGTACTGAGTTAGTTGCGTTACAAGATACTGTTTTCAGACACATGCTCAGTTAGTGAACTGCTGTACGGCACAAGGCTTGCACACTGTTCCGCTGTAACCCATAATATGGGTCAGCCAATACACTATCATCATCACGGCGCCACTCACGCACACGCTCGAATTCACACAAGTACGAAGCAAAAAGAAGGTTAAAAACAACTTACTTTACTTACCAAACGTGGGCGACAAAACTCGAATGCAAAAAACTTCTAGGGAAGAAGCATCACTGGAGTCAGGGTGGAAGCGCTTAGAGAGAAAACAGGAAAGAGGCCGGGGCGTACTGATAGCCCACGCAACACCGCAGTGCGGGGGGTCCTACCAGCTAAGAGAGCCTCAGCAGAAGGATTTTTCAAAATTTTTGCGGCACTTCATATGTCATTGGTTAAAGATATAGCCAGGATTTTTTTTTTTTTGATTGAAGGTTTAACGACCACAGTGAGCAGCTCATTGAGCTATAAACAGCCTCTCGTCTCATATTTAGGGTCACTGGTTCCAAGGAAGACTGAGAGCCAGTGCCGTAAGACAAACACAACATCCATGCCTCACCAGGATTGGAAGCCGGACACCTTTCGGATAACAGTGAGAAGCCATCGCTTAGACCACTGCTCCACCGTGGCGGCCAGGAATTTTTGATGGCAGCTTTGAATGAAATATTAAAAAGAAAAACAATTTTTTTCTCAGTAAATAAGCAAAATCTTCAAGAAATTATTTTCGTCTCACTTTGTAAAAACTGGGTGACCAAAAAACCAGCTGTTCCAGAGGATTTGAAGCCCATTTTCACTGCCATACCAATAGTTCCTATATATGTGTATTAACAAGAGAATGTGAATGAAATATCAATTGAATAAATGAAATTTTCATATTAATGAGGAAAAGGTGTTATAATGTACACTTGTTTGCACATAACTGCGCATGCTTCAGAATATAATGAGCTAAAAGGTGTTCTTCGCGGGAACGAAAATAGAATAAACCGAGACCTGTGTCATTTTGTTTTTTGTAACAGACTTTTACTATGTGTAAAACATTGTGACATTAGGTTAAGTGTTTTTTACGCTTTCCAACCGCAGGTTGAAGAAGCGTATATGCTCCAGCATTTTCCGTCCGTCTGTCGGTACGGTAACTCACGTAAAAATGATTCTATTTCGATGAAAACATAGTATGTAGTAGGGGACCACCTTGGGATGAAGCCTTTTGAAAATGGGACAAATGGGGTTACAGGTCACGACATAGGTGCGGGATCCGTTCCATAGCTCTTATGCCTCATAACTTGCGTAAATATGGATCGATTTCAAAGAAATTTTAGTGTGTGGTAGGGGACCGCAGGGGAACAGATCCTATTAAAAATGAGTGAAGTGGGGTTAAAGGTCAGGACATAGGAGCGGGATGCATTCCATTGCCTTTATACGTCATAACGGGCGTAAACATGGTTCGATTTCGATGAAATATTAGTATGTGGTAACGGACCGCCTGGGGAAGAACCCTACTCAAAATGGGACAAATGGGGTCAAAGGTCAAGGCATAGGATCGGGATTAATTCCATCACCCTTATCCCATACTATTAAGGTGGACGTCAAGTAATTTTGCTTCCTATATTTCCAATGGAAAAACTTTTCTACACATTTCCTTCACAGTTACTGTGGTCCCAAGGATGGAAATTTGAACATCGATTAAAATAACTTCATATTATAACTTGGATTACTTAACATTTTCTAAAACATACATCATACGGTAAATGAAACGGTGGCCATGTTACAGGAACTTTTCGGACTTCCCTTGGTCTCAAAACATTCGTCACCTGAACTTACTCCTCGAGATTTTTTTCTTTTGGGGACATTCAAAAGGTCAAGTGTTTTACAAAAATTATGATATGCTTGAAGACTTGAACGCAAGCACTGAAAGAGAAATTGCAAACATAGCTGAACAAACATTACCTGAAGGGGTTGCAAATGTCATGAAAAAAGTACAAACCCGCATCCAGACGAGAGGAAACCATTTCCAACACTTGTAAAGGTAAGTATATGTACATTTTTGTGCTTTGTGTCTTTGCACAGTAAATCAATTAAATTTCATATTGTAATAACACAGTTACGTACATTTTGAAATACCCTGTAGAAGCATCTGGTGATTTTATGCCAAGGGTCTCGAGTAGGGTATTTTGTAATTCATGTTTCGTTCATTGAAGATGTCAATATTAAGAAGCTGCAAAGTTGTCTTTAGGAAGTCTTAGTGTGTATTGACTCCAGGGCTGTTGATAGAGCTTTTTCACCTCGGTCTTCCCCACACTACGAATCGGCAGCTTTGTTATTGCTGTGCTGAGCAAACACCACGAAACCCGTAGCGAAATTTTCTGGAAATTACCTTTGTACTGGTATATTGCGTTCAGAATTTTTTCTGTTAGTAGAGAGTGTTCAACTATGTACTCTTCTTTGCACTAGCCGCTTTCCTTATGACTGAACTGTGAAAACACAAATTTGTCCGCGCCGCTGATCGAATCCATGTCCCCTCACTCCGGAGTAAGTCGCTCTCCCAACTGAGCTACGTGGATAGAATATCTCGCTGCAGATTTGTCGTCTTGACATATGTTTTCACCTCTGTAGTCCGTTACATCATCTGCCTCTTAATTTTATTTTTTTTTGAAGCGAAAAAGGAATTTTTCATTAATTCCAAACAATGTGTGGAGCAAACATCGAAGAATTCAACGGCCAGTGGATCCATTTTCCACAATCGGGCGCCAATGGGAAAACACAAGTTTGTCCACGATGGGCGTCGAATCCGGGTCTCCCTCACTCCGGAGTAGGTCGCTCTCCCATCTGAGATACGCGGGCAACCCCCCACCCCTGCCGAAAGAGGGCCGTGGGTATGGTCCACGGGTCAGCCGAGACCATGTGTCGCTGTAGGCACTCATCCAATGAAGAACGTGCATTTTAGAAATCCCAGACAATTTGGTGTGTGGAACGTAACATCACACACATTTATTTTCTCGAAGCACTGAAGAAGGGATTCTCATTTTTCCTGTCTCGCCGTGTGGAAAGAACATCACATCATTGCGAGAATTGCTTGCCATGTTAAACCTTGTGCTACTTGTTTACGAATGAGCTTCATCTGCACACTTGGTGCCATTTAGAGCGTTTGTACATAGGTAATACTCTGAATAAAATAAATGGATTCTAAATTCCTCATTTTCACTCCTGAGGTGTTCTGTGAAATTTCGTGCAAAAACAAAGCGTGTTACATCTTTGGTTTTCAAATCAAATACAGCATATTTATGCTGTCTCTTATGATGATATGACTCATGTATTTCTTGTATGCAGTTATGCATTTTGTTCACATGCAATATTCAAATGTTTTACACTTTTTTTCATAAGATCCATCTGTGCTGATCATCTACGAAAACGTACATCAGATATCTTGTTCTGGAACGAGACGGAGCACATCTCACGGAAGCGACGAAATTAATTTTGCGCGAATGGTGTCGATAAAGTTCGTATCTGTTTCGTGGACAATCTCATTTTCGTGGATATACATAATTTGACTTTTGAGCTTAAACTAACGAAGTTAAATCAACCGGATCTGCAAGCACTTATGCTAAACGTGCAGTTGTTTTTAGAAAATCATTTTACTGAACTCGTACGACGACGTTCTCTTTGGATGAGCACTTCCTTCAAGACATTTTTAGAACAAAAATCTATTCCAGAGTGAATCCCTTGTTCTATTTGTTCATGCAAGCACAGAGACATACGTGAAAAGAAAGAACAATGCTAAACGAACAAACAAACAAAAACCTGCAGGCACTGGGAAAATGTATAGAAAACCACAGGAATCGATCACAAAATCTCCTAGAAACGACGATAACGTGTTTACCGATCACCATGTCGTTCGCTTGTTTCAGATTATTTCTGACGGCAGCCAAAACTGCAGGCCAGAAAAGCATTTGTTTTTCACTTGGCCATCTTTCGAGCTGTCCGCATTGTTTTTTGAAAGAGGAGTACCCTTCACATAAGTGAAGACGTTGCCGTTTCCGCAGTCATGCAGTGATGTCCTCGAAATCGATTTATATCCTGAAAAGAATGCTAAACAACCACTGTATTCTTAACATACAAAGAGACGTCACTTAAAACCATCCTCATGTTATACCAATTAGAACTTCCACTCCTACATACTACTTAATTAGGGTACCCTCATGTTTTGTCTGAGCACTAATGCTCTAAGGACCACTCTCATGTTATACCTGATCTGAGAGAAGGAGCACTCATACTCAGAACTTAATTAGGACTGTCCCCCATGTTATATAAGTAAGAAAGAGAACTCACGCTCAATGCTTAGTTAGAACCACACTCATGTATACACACACTATTAGTCTAGATGCATAAAGGCTACATTGGTGAAGGCGATTGCGTATAGTTTGAATTGACAACCAGAATTTATTCTTATGTAAATTTGGTTAATTCTCCTTAAACATTTTTTCTGAACGCCACATTTTCCGTCTCGATGAATTCAACTTGGGCAACACCCGACAATAGGTCAAGTAATGCTGAATTAGAACCACACTCATGTAATGCCTGAGAAAATGAACATTTATACTATGGCGTATAGTATGATTTTACCTTATTTTTATTCATTTATTCTTATGTAAATTTGGTTAATTCTCGTTAACTATTTGTTCAGAACGCCACATTTTCCTCCTCGATGAATTCAACTTTGGCAACTCCCGACAATAGGTCAAGTAATCAATCTTGAGAAATAATAGCTCAGGTGCTCAGAATTAAGTGTACTTTCTTGTTTACGACTGCAGACGGCTATATTGTTTTCGACTGAGTTACGTTTGTTGAATATTATTCGAGGAAAGTTTATTTGTGGAAAGGACGAGTGATATTTATGTAAAGCGAAAGATTGTTATATCCTTAGCGTATAATTTGATAGTTGTTATTGAATGCTCTGACGTACAAAAACACCACTAAATAAAGAAGATTAAACTGCAAGTCACTTTGATTCCTTAAAGAAGCCCAACAGCTTATTACAAAAGAGCTTTGATTTGTGCATAGTTAAGTTTTCAGCTGCTACGACTAAAACTCATCCGGGATTACAACCTTATGCGTTAACATCACAATTTATGTTTATAGCGAAGCTAACGTGTAGTTAAAGTTACCAAGTTAGTATACCTGGTAATAATTTTAGACATTGCTTTAATCCAGAAAGACGTTATAATATTTAATACATAATTAGGTCCATCTTTACATTGCACGTGAGAGAAAGAGCATTCATACTCAATGCATAATTTGATTTTGTCCTCATGTTACATTTATGAATATAAGAACGAGAACTCAATACTTAATTAGGAGCATCCTCATATTATGCTTGAAAGAACGAACACTTATATTTAATAATAATTAATTCGGATCATTCTGTGTTACAGCTGTGTGGAGAACTGCTACTCATTATTTAATGGGAACCACATGTTATACATGTGAGAAGGAGCACTTCTACTTGTGGCCTGATGGGGACCACGTGGTATATATGTTACAAGCAACGGGGACTACGTGTTATACAAGTGAGAAGGAGCACTTCTGACCATTACTTAATGGGGACCACATGTTATACATGTGAGGAGCCCTACTACTCATTGATTTAGTGGGGACCATATATTGCACATGTGAGAAGGAGCGCTACTGCTCATATTTAATGAGAACCACATGTTATTCTTGTGAGAAGGGAGTACTACTGCTCATTACTTAATAGGTGACTACATACATGTGAGAAAGAGCACAAATACTCATTACTTAATAGGGACCACATGTTATACATGTGAGGAGCACTATTACTCATTAATTTAATGGGTACCATATATACTACTCATTAATGTGATGGGGACCATATATTGCACATGTGAGAAGGAGCACTACTGCTCATTATTTAATGAGAACTGTAATGTACCAGGAGATGTGACGTACCTGCCAGAAGGACGCACACGACATAAAGGCAGATAGGAATCAGAATAAAATGTCCGCGTAGCTCAATTGGTAGAGCAACTTATTCCGGAATGAGGGGATCCGGGTTCGAATCCTGACGCGGATAAAAATGACGGAGAAATTTACTTCGTTATAGAACCACATGTTATTCTTGTGAGAAGGGACTATTACTGCTCGTTACTTAATAGGTGACTACATGCATGTGAGAAAGAGCACAACTACTCATTACTTAATAGGGACCACATGTTATACATATGAGGAGCACTACAACTCATTAATTTAATGGGGACCATATATTACACATGTGAGAAGAAGCGCTACTGCTCATTATTTAATGAGAACCACGTGTTATTCTTGTGAGAAGGGAGTATTACTGTTCATTACTTAATAGGTAACTACATACATGTGAGAAAGAGCACAACTAATCATTACTTAATAGGGACCACATGTTATACGTGTGAGGAGCACTTCTGCTCATTATTTAATTGGGACCACATGTTATACATATAAAAAGGAGCACTCACTCAATACTTAATAGGGGCCACATGTTGTACGTGTGAGCGGAAGCACTACTATTCGTTAATTAATGGGGACCATATGTTACACATATGAGAAGGAACACTCAATACTTAATATGGATGACCCTCGTGGTGTACCTGTGAGAAGGCGCACTCATACATTGTGTAAAGTGGAGCATCGTCATGCTACACTTAAGAGAAGGAGCAATCTTAACTATACTTAATTAGAATTGCCCTCATGTTATAACTGAGAACAAACGCACTCGTACTCAGTAATAATTTATTTGAACCGCACCTGCGAAAAGAAGCGCCATGCCCAATACTTAATTAGGACCACATATTATGCAGTTCTCCCTACTTAAATGGAATCATTCATATATTAACGTGTGAGAAGGAGCACTCATACTCAATGCTTAATTAGAAACAACCTCGTGTTTTACCTGAGAGAAAACGCTCTCATATTCAATAATTAATTTGCACCACATGTGAAAGGAGCACTCATTTTCAGTATAGTCATTTGTAAAAGGTGAAGACCGCCAATCATTTTTCTACCATTTTATTTCGTGATTGCTTCACTTCATTTTTTGATTAGAGTGACGATACTGTACATCAAGTCGGCCCAGTATTTAAAGCTAGTTGTCATGCAGAGAAATTGTAATTTACATGTTCTCTATCTCGAATTATGAAAGGAGGGGAGACCATCGCACTGAACATCGTATTCGAGAGGGCAAAACTAGTGTGACCTTACTCAACGAGGTGACTTTAAAAAAATACAAATGGTTACTTTACGCTCTGAACGTTAAATAAGCACAAAGCTGCACGTCATCAAGACCGCCATCTACTGTACACTGAAGTACCAAAAGTCATGGGATAGCAATATGCAAATTTTTAACTGGCTCTGCCGTCGTATAAAGGCTTAGACGCACTACCCGATTTTTATCAGTTGCGAGGTGTAATTTCATGAGTCAGGCCAGTACCAGTAGAATTATGGCAAACCGACGTGAATTATTGTAGTTTGAAAGAGGAATGGCAGTGGGAGCCAGACGGATGGGACATTCAATTTCTGAAGTTGTGCGGGCATTCAACATTCCTCGACCCACGGTGGTGTCACGTGTCTACCGAAAATACCTCATGGAAAGCATTACCACCCACCGTGCATAGCGCAGTGGCCGACCACGGGTGCTGAATGACCGTGACCAGCGGCGTCTGACCAGGATTGTCCATGCTAACAGACTAACGACACTGACTCAAATCACATCCACATTCAATGCAGGAGCTACCAGAGATACATTCATCAGCTCAGTGCAGCGTAATTTAACGTCCATGTGTTATGGGAGCAGAAGACCCACCAGAGTGCCTTTGTTAATACCACGACATCGGACACAGCACCTCACCTGGAATCATGAACACTGTAATTGGACCCTAGTAGACTGGCAACATATGGCGTGGTCCGATGAGTCACGCTATCAGTTGTAGCGGGCCGATAGTAGGGTTGCAACGTAGACCTCATGAGACCAATGACCCAAGCTGTTGACAAGGCACGGTGCAAGCTGATGGTGGTTTCATACATGTGTGGGGTGCCTTTACATGGCACGATTTGAGTCTCTTCTGGTCCTCGTAAATTCGTCATTAACCGATAATCGCTTTTTTGCTCTGCTGGCTGACCATTTGGAACCCTTCATGGACTTCATATACCCCAACAACGATGGGGTTTTCCAGGCTGACAACGTACCATATCATCTGGCCCAGGTTGTCCAAAATTCGTTCGAAGAGCATTCTGGACAGTTCCGACTGATAGTGTGGCCACCGCGTTCGCCCGACATGAACCCAGTAGAGCACTTATGGGACGTGGTGGAAAGGTCCATTCGCACCCAAAATCTTGCCCGTACAAATACCAGGGAACTGTGGACAGCTATTCAGACGGAATGGATAAACATCTCTCCATAAGTCTTCCGGTCACTTGTGGAATCGATGCCACGTCGAGTTGCTGCACTTCGCCAGGCTAGAGAAGGTCCTACTCGATAGGGGCTCAAAGCCTTGGCGATACTAGGTACGTATCCCATGACTTTTGGCACTTCAGTGTATAATGCGATAATGAAATGTAAAAATAATACATCATTTAGCGATCGGAAAGAAGGTGGCTGTACAAAAAGAACAAACTACTCCCAGATGACGATGCTATACGACGAATCGTCATGCGCTCCCTTAAGAGTTGCTGCATATTTAAGGTTTGTCTGCATTCTAATGGGGTAGAAGTTAGTGTCATCTCTGTTGCAAGACGTTTAAGCATAGAGTTTAGTTTTATTATATGGCTGGAATATACCATTGCTACTGAAATGCATATTGCACACGAATGGGTGTAAATGGTTGGCTAGGATGACCACATATTTGGGGCACTCAAAGTCGATTGTAGATTAGGGACAATCAGAGTCGATTGTACACGTACCAATGGTCCCATAGCATTCCAGCTGAAGACACCCTTCACCGAGCCACCACTAATTTGTGCTGTTCCAAATAAACATGGAGGGTCCATAGATCCATGAGATTGACGCCAGATCCTCACCCCACGATGCTGGATTCATCACTTCAAGCTATTTGCTTCTAGTACTCTGTGGTTCAGTATTGATGTGCTTTTTGCCAGGCAAAGCTTTCAGCCGTGTGTCGTGCCGTTACTAGTGGGACCCTTGTGGACCGTCGGCTGCCAAACCCTAGACGTTTAAGGGTGCGTAGTGTGACGTATTACAGAGGTGAAAACATGTGTCAATACGACAAATCTGCATTATGTCCGCGTAGCTCAGTTGGGAGAGCCACTTACTCCGGAGTGAAGAGACACGGATTCTATGTCGGTCTTGAACAAACTTGTGATTACATAGTAGCAATGTCCTTGCCCTGACATGACGACTTCTTGCACTGTTCCAATCGGTGGTTATTTCTGATATTGTCTTGAGGTAATCAGTTCGAACAATGAAGCCCGGACGGCGCACGTCACGAGCTGTCAAGGCTGACACACGTCTACAGTTAATTCTCGAGCTTGTTCTTTTGCCAGAATTTTCGTATTCCCGCAACAGTCTGGACACTGTAGCACGGGAAAATCCCAGTCTGTTGACGACTTCCAAGATGGAATGGCAGACACATCCTGCGGGCACCTACAATCTGCCCTCTGTCAGAAACATGCAAATCACGGGTCTTACCAATCACACCTGCAATCACTCACTATTGCGGAAGCTGTGGGCGATGGCTGCATTTAACCACAGTTTCGGCTGAGCATGCGCGATAATGCGGGAACAGCACCCAACCATTTGTATGACTTCTGCTATGTCTAATTCAATGGTACTTCTGTGCATCACAAACAACATAATTTTTTGCAATTTAATTTCCTTTGAACGTTTCAACTTTTGTTCTCACTTGGTGGCCCAGTGGATAGAACGCTTGGCTGTTTTAATTGTCAAATCCCTGTATAACGAAGTAAATTTCTCCGTCATTTTTATCCGCACCAGGATTCGAACCCGGGTCCACTCATTCCGGAATAAGTTGCTCTACCAATTAAGCTACGCGGACATGTATTCTGATTCCTATCTGCCTTTGTGTCGTGTGCGTCCTTCTGGCAGGTACGTCACATCTCCTGGTACGTTACATCATCTCCCCCTTATTTTTTTTTTTTTTTTTTCGAAGTGCTGGAGATGGGATTCTCTGATTTTTCCTATCTCGCGGTGTGGAAAGAACATCACACCAATGCGAGATTTTGAACGGTCGGGTCATCCGGATAGTTCGGGCGCCATTATAACGAAGTAAATTTCTCCGTCATTTCTGTCCACGCCAGGATTCGAACCCGGATCCCCTCATTCCGGAATAAGTTGCTCTACCAATTGAGCTACGCGGACGTTTTATTCTGATTCCTATCTGCCTTTATGTCGTGTGCGTCCTTCTGACAGGTACGTCACATCTCCTGGTACGTTATACCTGCCTCAACCAATATACGTTTTTTTAATGTCGTAATGTTCATTTCTGTTGTGTACATGACCAATGATCATTACCATGAACTATTCATGAAATGTTTTAATGCTCAAAACAACAATGGACATCACAACATACTTTCATATTTGGAACGTATCTGTTTCACTTTAAATGATTTAAAAACTTACTCTACTTATCTTTCCCCAGACCAGCCAATTGGTTAACAAGATGATGCATTGATATGATTAATATGGATATGGTTGACATGATGATGCCCGTCAATAATGAATATTGATGGGCATCATCATCTCAACCATTATAAATCCACTGCTGGATGAAGGTCTCCCAAAATTTCTTCCAGAACAGTCTGTCTTGAGCCAGACTCCTCCATGTCACTCCTGCATCCTTCCGAATTTCATCCAGCCATCTGCCACGTGGTCTTCTGGGCCTGGGTCTTTTCTTGTCCCTTGATATCTAGTCTAACATTTCGGTTGTCCATCGATGGTCCTTCACCCCAGGTACTGCCTCCCCGGTAATAAATAAGGGCGTCTTTCACCCGCTTCCTACTTCGTTTCCGTGTCTAGCCCAAATCTCCTAGCTTCTTATTTGCTAAGGGTTGTTTAAAACCTGGGGTCAGACACTCCCTTCCTAAAATCCTCTGCATATGATCATATGATCATTTGGTCCGTTATTCTGGCAACATGTACAACCCATTGCCGTTTCAGGGATTTTGCTCTGATAATGATGTCTTCCAGCCTTGTCATTTTCCTGATCGGTGAGTTTATTTTTTGTCTTTCCTGGTTACACCAATCATGCATCTTTCCATGCTTCTTTCGTTTGTCTGCAGCGTTTGTATGTCTTTTTTAGTTGAAGTCATAGTCGCTGTTCCGTATGTAAGAACAAGAATGATGCATTGATTAAACACTTTTCTTTTAAGGGTAAATATATTACCCTTAAAAATTGTACTGTTTCTTCCAAAAGCTCTCCAGCCAACTTTTATACGCAGATAAATTCTTTTATCAATGTGACCCTAGCTTGATATCTGTTACTCACAATAAATGTAGGTATCGGTTGTGACGTACCTGCCAGCAGGACGCACACGACATAAAGGCAGATAGGAATCAGAATAAACGTCTGCGTAGCTCAGTTGGTAGAGCGACTTGTTCCGGAATAAGCGGCCTCGGGTTCGAATCCCGGCGTAGACCAAAAATGACGGAGAAATTTACTTCGTTATAATGGCGCCCGAACTATCCGGATGACCCGGCCGTTCAAAATCTCGCATTGGTGTGATGTTATTTCCACACCGCGAGACAGGAAAAATCAGAGAATTCCTTCTCCAGCGCTTCGAAAAATAAAAATGTGTGATGTTGCATTCCAAACAGCAGATTGACTGGGAGTTCTCAAGTGCACGTTCTACAGTGGATGGCTGCCTGCAACGATTCATGGTCACGGCTGACCCGTGGGCCATGCCCCCGGCCCTCTTTCGGGGGGGCGGAGATGTGACGTACCTGCCAGCAGGACGCACACGACATAAAGGCAGATAGGAATCAGAATAAACGTCTGCGTAGCTCAGTTGGTAGAGCGACTTGTTCCGGAATAAGTGGCCTCGGGTTCGAATCCCGGCGTAGACCAAAAATGACGGAGAAATTTACTTCGTTATACGGTTACTCAAAATTGTCCCCATCAATCGATAAACCTTCATTTCTTGTAAAAGCATTGTACGCCAATTTTGTTTTCCGAAAGTTAAATTTTAATTCCACTTCTTTACTCTTGTCAGCAAGCTCCTGGATTATACTCTTCAGCTCTGAAGGGTTATTTGCAAAAATGACTATGCCATTAGCAAAACGAAGGTGAGCTAAATAACATTAATTAAACTTTGTCCTCTTATTTTTTCCAGTTCAATGACTGAAAGATATTTTGCAATGTAGGGTTGAAAAGTTTGGGAGATATGGTGTCATCTTGTCTCACTCCCTTTCCAATTTTTATTATTGCTATATCCTCAAATAGTCAAACCTTTGCACTTACATTATCATATATGTTATTAATAATGCTAGTGTATGCAACTTCAATACCGCAGGACTTCAAAGCCATCACAACTGCTCATGGTTTCACGGAATCAAAGGCCTTTTCATAATCAATGAAAAGTCATGTACATAATGAGATTTCATATTTCCTCGTTCTTTCAATTAGTTCTTTTAGTACATGGATATGATCTATAGTGCAGTAGCCACTCCAGAATTCAGCTTGTTCTCTTGGTTGAGCTATGTCCCGGGTTATCTTCAAGCGATGTGAAAGAACCGTGTGAAGATTTCATGAACCACTGGTAGAAGGCTGATGAGCCTGTAGTTCCAGAGATCCTTAATATAATCTTTTTTATGTAGCAGGGTCATTGTGCCATTGTTTCAATCAAAACACACACACACACACACACACACACACACACACACTTTGTGTTGCACGAACAATAACCCTTCCTCTGTAAGCGGAAGAGCGACAAGAAGATATAATAGCATACATAATTCATAATGCATACATTAATGCTGGAGCTAATCCAGCACGAGGGAAAAGAAGATCTTTGAAATGCCTTGTTTAGAATCTGGAAGCGAATTTTTGAAAAGGGTTTTTGCCGCCGCGGTGACACAGTATTCTGATCGATGGCTTCTGATCATTCGTCCAAAAGAAGTCCGGGTTCGAATCACGGTGAAGCATGGATGTTGTGTTTGTCTTACGGCATTGGCTCTCTCCCTTCCCCGGAACCAGTGACCCTAAATTAGGGATGGGCGACTGCTTACAGCCCATTGAGTTGCTCACAGTGGTCGTTAAACCTCCATAAAATTAAAAAAAAAAAGAAAATTTAAGATGCCGGAAAACGACACGGAAATCTGTCAGGCACAGAATTTATTTCAACCCATCGACTAAACACAGAGCCGACCAATCAGCTGTAAGACCAATTCGGAAGAACACCCAAAAATGAGAACGCACTAACAATTAAACTAAAGTAAAAACTAAACTATTTAGCTAAGTAGTAGAAACCACGCAATTCGAGCTTGCGATCCTAATGAAAAATGCCCAATGCAGCCTGGCTTCCAACCTACAGTACTCAAATTGGGATACTACGGGTTTGTCGCGAGAGCAATATTAGAAATTTACCATTTATGGTATTTATGAATATACTAATGGGTTGATGCATAAGTTCATGCCGTTTTTTTCACCGAACAACAGGACTGTATTACATCAGAAGGGAAAACGGAATCAATCAACTATGTATCCCCCCCCATTGTTTACCATGGTGTCCCAACGTCTAGATAGGTCTGTAATGCCATTCTTGAAAAAGCGTGCAGGTTTTGCTGCGAACAAATCATCAAGGAAATTCTGGAGATCAACATCATTTTTGAACTTTCTGCCACAGATTGCATTCGACAGAGATCAGAACAGGTGATTGTTTGAAGCAGAAATATCATGGAGAATAGGCCAGACGTGGAAGAATCTCCCATTTCATGTTCTGAATGGCCATTTTGATCATGTTTGCATAGTAAAGGCGTGCTTTATCATGTTGGAGAAGGACACCATGGAGCCGATGTGGCCGTTTCTGCTGAATTACTACCTCCATACGGTGGAGTTGCTCACAATGGAATGCAGCGTTGATGATCCGATTCTTCGGCAGCATTTCCCAGTGAAAAATGCCTTCCATGTCTCGCCAAACACACAACATGATTTTCGCAGGATGAAGGTCATGCTTTGGACGTGGTGTTGGCATCTTGTTTGGGCTTAACCATTCCCTCCGATGCCTGAACTTCACGTACAGTCACCACTTTTCCTCATCAGTAACAATACGTGACAGAAAGGGTTTGTGTTGCTGAGAATATTCACGATAACGGGCGAGCAAGGAACCACATACGGCAACACGCTGATTCTTGTTTTCCTCGGTGAGAGTGTGAGGCACCCAAGACACCAATTTCTGGACCTTCCTCATACGTTCGAGGTATCGCACCACGGTGACCTGATCACAGTCCATCTCAGTGGCCAATTCTCGTGTGGTTTAACGCGGATCCAAGTGGACGAGATGGTTCTAAAGATGCTCGTCAAAGTGAGATGGGCCACCTGATGGTCACAATTGCCACCTCGGAATCGCTCAAACCATTTGCAGGCTCTCCTTGGAGCAATAGCATCCTCCCCATACACAGCACAAATTTGTCGAGTAGCCTCGTCGGCTGTGGATCCCATGTTAAACTCATAGAGAAACAGATGTCGGAAATGTTAATTCCTCTCAACTTGACACTCCACACTTCTTTCTTTTTTTTTTTTTTTTTTTTTTTTTTGTTGATTGGAGGTTTAACGACCACCGTGAGCAACTCAATGGGCTATAAGCAGTCGCCCGTTCCTAATTTAGGGTCACTGGTTCCAGGGAAGGGAAAGAGCCAGTGCCGTAAGACAAACACAACATCCATGCCTCACCGGGATTCGAACCCGGACCCCGTTCGGACGAATGATCAGAGGCCATCGCTTAGACCACTGCGCCACCGGGGCGGCCCTCCACACTTCCGGACCTGAAAAGCAAAAAAAAAAAAAAAAAAAAAAAAACATTAGCCGCAATCACACAACGCAATATGATTTAGATACACGATATTACTGGATACATTTTTATATACAACTGGCCATCTACACCCTCACACTGACCTGGAAATACTCGTTAAATAAAACGGCATAAACTTATGCATCAACCCAATATTTACCAACTGGATGTATTTAAATATTTTAGAAACCTGTGCTGCTATAATGGTTGAATATCAGCCCTAATAACAGTAACACGTAAAAATGGACTACGTCGATACTCCATGTCAAATGTGCATAAGGTTTCCACAGTGGTGAGCTTGAAGTTATTCTTTAAACAAATTTCGATTTATGATTTCTGTTTTTACATTTCCGGCAACCAAACAATTCGCACCTGTTAGTTTTATGTTTACTGAAAAACACCTTTCGTCTCGCCTCGAAGAGAGGATTAGTAAAAGAATTATCGAGGTTTCATAGTTCGCCGTTATAAATAAACGAAAGAAAGAAAAATAAGGAAAACGAAATCTGAAAAGCTTAGAACCGAACCTTGCGTTATAATTGAATAAAAAAATGCATCCTTTTTTGAACTGGAATTCAATTTTCTGCCACTTTTCTCTGACGCTTGTGTCTACGGCTGTTGCCAGGTAATCCGCTTCAGAAAATTCGGAGAACATAATCAAATTCTCTATACAATTGCTTTCCACGAAACATTAAACGGAAAACGACGGACGGGAGTTAAGTCCTTTTTTTCCCTCTTTTGTTATTTCATCGGAACCATAACCTAAGAAAATGACTTTTGCGAACACCGCCATGCTAAGTTTTGTGAAGTGCTCCATTGATTGTATAATATTATAGATTTTGCGTGCTCGCAGCGGTACAACGAATAACTAATGAGATCCGCAAGCTCATTATAGTAATTCTCTATAAATGAGTTATAAATTCAAAGATATTTTCATAAGCAAGCCCCTACAACAAGGCTTTATTTAATTCGTTCCATAGGAGCCACCAATAGGCCCCCCTGTCAGATTACGTTTATCTTAAAATTCGTTTTGTTTCAATATTTACTTTATATCATCATTATTGTCAACCATTATTAATCCACTGCTTGACGAAGGTCTCTCCAAGTTTCTTGCACAACGGTCTGTCATGTGCCAGTCTCCTCCATGTCACTCCCGCATACTTTCGAATTTTATCCACCCATCTCCCATGTGGTCTTCTTCTGGGTCTTTACCTGTCCCTTGGAATCCAATCTAAAATTTCAGCTGTCCATCGATGGTCTGTCCTTCTGGCAGTATGTCCAGCCCATTGCCATTTCAGGGATTTAACTCTGATCATGATGTCTTCCTCTCTTGTCATTTTTCTGATCCACGAGTTCCTCTTCTTATCTCTCCTGGTTACACCAAGCATGCACCTCTCCATGCTGTTTTGAGTTGTCTGCAGCCTTTGTATGTCTCTTTTAGTTAAGGTCCACGTCTCTGCATCATACGTAAGCACTGGAAGGATGCATTGATCAAACACTTTTCTTTTAAGACATAATGGCATATTTCTCTTGAAAATTATGCTGTTTCTTCCAAAAGCTCTCCAAGCAAGTTTTATACGCCGATTAATTTCTTCATCAATGTGACGCTCACTTGATATCTGCTGTCTAAGATAAACATACGTATCTGTTATTATATAATATATAGAGAGTTATATCGAAATTCATGCCGGGCATGAAATTTAAACCCTTTTTTTTATTTATTTTTTATTTTTCGTATGAGTCGAGTTGGAGTGACGATACTTTAACCAATGTAAACTAAAATCGTGCTGTAAGAACATTAAAAAGTTAGATTTCGCCGTCTTTGCACGATATTTCAGAAATGATTATAATTTTAAATTCTAAAATTTAATGATATTTAAAATCACAAGATCTTTCAAAACGTTTTGCGTTTTGTCATCAGGTAAAATGATACAAGCACAACAGAGAACACTGTTTTATTGACCTCTGCCTTGGGGTTCAAGAAACGCATGCACACAATCGAGATCTAATCTCCTTAAATCGATTTTTTACAAATTAATACACCAACACAATATACAAATCATCAATTATATAAATTAATCATAAAAACATATATATAGCATACTTAATTCACATATAAGTTGAAACCCCACTTTTTAGCAATTACTAATGTAGATCTATTTGAAACACCAATAAATTTTCAGTATGGAACTTGTCTCGAAATACAACAATTACATTATTTAAATCAGCAGAGAATGTTTTAAAACGTAAAAATATACAAAACAGCAACTTATTAAAATATGTAATCGGTGAGAATATGAAGGAAGTGTATAATCGCTGTAAATTGCGACACATTGAAAAATAATATGTACTTGTTTAAAACTGAGCGATTTTTTGGTATGTAGCATATAATACCTCGACGACTTTCTCAATTGTGTCCTGTATAAAATTTACGAAATCCAGAACTACACAAAACTTCTACATGCGAATTTCTTTTAAATAAGGAAAATATTTCGTAATGTGAGATTAAAATTTTTTTGAAAGCAGAGATTTACTATTTTTTAAATACTGAGTTGTTTAGAACAGTAACGAATTTTTTTCAAGGTGTGGAATTGTGTAAAACAGAAATAAAATATACGAGAGGTTCGTAAATGAAAGGAAAACTAATATATCTTTTAATTTAAACTGTTTAAGCCGAAATTAAATTTTAAACTCAGAACTTTTTGAGAGAGATGTAAATTTTTTAATTTTTTGGCACACGGAAACTTTCCTTGAACTCAGAAATGCTCTAAAGTTGTTAATATGTAGAATTAGTTGTAGAAGCTGTGAATTCCATAAACACTGATGAGTTTTTAAAATCAAAAGCCCTTTTTAAGCAGCATTTTTCTTTTGATAACGTAAAACTTTACATTAACGCAATATCTGTATCGCATTTTGTAGTAGATTTCGAAGCTCTGAGAAATAGAAATTTATGACTTTGCCAAAGCAATCAGTACAGCATTTGCTGTGTTAAGGTGGTTCTACCTGAAACCTTTGCCCTATGTTTCCCATGGCAAAAACTTCTGTAGACATTTTCTTCGCAATTAAAGTATTCCGAAGGATCAAAATTTGCACATCGATAAAAATAACTTTATGTTATAGCCTAGTCCTGGAATGGGAAACCTGCGGCGTTCTAGGCTATTAAATGCAGCCTTTTAAGTGAATACAAATTTTGCAAAACAAATCCTTTTATTTTTTAAATATGTTTTTGTTCGTCTTTTATAATTTTTATTTTAATCTTAAAATACCGAAGAGTAAAAAAATATTCAAAGAAATAATGCTGCCCGACTGACGGTCACAATTAAAACATTAGTAAGTAATAAGAGCTATTTTGATACCTGCTACGCTCATGATTTCACTCTATGGCTCCTAAAGAACTACAGATGGAATTGATTGAGCTCTCAGAAAATGACATTTTAAAGTCCTTATTTGTCGCTAAGAAAGATCCGATTGAAATATGGAAAAATGCAATAGAATACGCACGCCTTCGGCAACATGCACGAAAAATGATTTCTTGCTTTTTAACCACTTGTTGCTGCGAATCTACATTCTCCTACCTGACCCAAATCAAAATTCCCGCAAGGTCACAAATGACGGGTACCTATTAGAGGATCAGTAAGAAAAGGGAACCTCCATGTTGCAACTAAATATTCAAATGCTTATCAACGAAAAGCAGTCACAACAAAGTCCTTAAAAGGTTAATTAACTTGAGAACTAACGATTTCTTTTCTCATTTTTTAAAGCTAGGTACATAGCAAGATTTTTACAAAATAATGTATATTTCGGAGTATATCTAATTGAAGTTTATTGAATGAATCCTTGTTAGATTACAACTAACTTAATGCGGCTTTCCAACACGAAAGGTTCTCCACTTCTGGCGTAGTGTACTTAATATTTTCTAAAACTTAACCATAATAAGAATTAATAACTTTTTCTTTGTTATCTTTGAGATCTGCCAATAGATAGCACCACGTGTGCATGTTACTTGTTAATGCAATTACGTCGCAATTATTATTATTATTATTATTTTTTATTGGAGGTATAACGACCACCGTGAGCAACTCAATGGGCCATAAACAGTCGCTCGTCCCTAATTTAGGGTCACTGGTTCCACGAAAGGGAGAGAGACAGGGCCGTAAGACAAACACAATATCAATGCCTCATTGGATTCGAACCCGGACCCCTTTCGGACGAATGATCATGATCAGAGGCCATCGCTTCGACCACTGCGCTTCCTGGGCGGCGTCGCAATTGTTTCCAATAGTTGTTTTGACTGGAATCAACACTTGAGTCTATCCATGCCATAGTCTGTAATGTTTTGAGTCACGTAGATAAAATGTTCTGACAATAATAAGTAATCCAGCAAGTTAATTCTACGACATTGGGACTCGTAAGTCCCAATGTGCAGTTTTCCATTGTCAACAGTACAAGATCGAAATTCCTTACAAAACATTAACCGTCGTGTGGCATTAGTCAAAATAATCAGCGTCTTGTAGATGGTTGTGTGATCGTGATAATCCATTTTGCAAAGTATCTTGCGCGCTGTTGTGAAGTCTTTGTGTTGTCGTTCAAAAAGTAACAAGACTGACGTCATAGCGCCATAACAAACTAACGCAGAAAAATGCAGCTGCCTGTGTTGGAACACCTGCAAGGTCAGCCACGTGCGACGAGTCGTTACAGCGCTCAGCTAGTTCATTCTTGTAGTAGACGGCGTAGAATTCAGACGTTCAGGTAGTTCATTCTTGTAGTAGACGGCGTAGAGTTCAGACGCTCAGCTAGTTCATTTTTGTAGTAGACTGCGTAGAGTTCAGACGCTCAGCTAGTTTATTCTTGTAGTAGACGGCGTAGAGTTCAGACGTTCAGCTAGTTCATTCTTGTAGTAGACGGCGTAGAGTTCAGACGTTCAGCTAGTTTATTATTGTTGTAGACGGCGTAGAGTTCAGACGTTCAGCTATTACGTTCTTGTAGTAGACGGCGTGGAGTTCAGACGCTCAGCTAGTTCGTTCTTGTAGTAGACGGCGTAGAGTTCAGACGTGTTTTTGTTACCCAGTATGGATTTAAAACTGGAGCAAAGAGCAGCTACAAAATTTTGCGTGGCTTGAATAAATCGGCCTCAGAAACGCCCGAAATAAATAAAACTGCCTATAAAGAAGATGCTTTGTCCCGTGCAAGAGTTTTTGAGTGGCACAAGAGTGAAGAGTGTCTGGAAGATACGCGACTCTCCGGTAGGCCTTCGGCATCGATTACGAAGGTTAATGTCAATACCATCGACGAACTCCTGCGTGATGACCGCCGAATGACCATTGAGAAAATTGCTAATGCGATGCAGATATCCGTTGGTTCCGTTGACTACATCTGTGAGAATCCGGTTGGTGTACCAACACGTCGCTGCAAAGTGGATTTCCCATTTGCACACGGATGAACACAAGACAAATTACGTTATCACTTATCACCCATGGAAGTGCCAGCTACGACGTGAGCCACACTTTTCTGATCGAGTCTTCACACGTGATGAGACATTTTTTCACCATTTTGATCCAGAAACAAAGCAACAGAGCACCCAACGAAAACACCTACAGAGTCCCCGATCCAAGAAGGCAAAACTGCAGGAAAGTCCATGCACCCAGTTTTCTTAGATAAAAAGGAAATTTTATGTGACCATGTTGTTCCACAAGAGAAAAATATTACCTGTGCCTATTATTCTGAAGTTCTCAAACGTCCTCTAAAGAAAATAAAAAATCCAAAAGCACCAAGAATATGAAAAAAATGGTTGGATTTTGCATGACGATAATGTCCCTGCACATCGTGCTTTACTGACCCAGCAGGTTATCCAGATGTAGGAATCGAAATGACTGTGCATCATCCATATTCGCCGGACCTGGAGCCGTGTGACTTTCACCTATTCCCTGAAGTGGAAAAACAACTTCGTGGGTGTAGGTTTGCATCAAATACTGAACTGGGTGATGGGTATCCTAAACAGCATGTTGAGGAAAAGCTTCGAAAACCCCTTCAGGAAGTGGATAGAAAGGTGGGAGAAGGGCTTCGAACATCCCTTCAGGAAGTGGATAGAAAGGTGGGAGAAGGGCTTCAAACATCCCTTCAGGAAGTGGATAGAAAGGTGGGAGAAGGGCTTCGAACATCCCTTCAGGAAGTGGATAGAAAGGTGGGAGCGGTGCATTCAGGTAGAGTGAGAATACGTCGAAAGCATGTAAGTGTTTTACTGCATTACACATCTTCCCCGTGTAAAATCAGTCTCGTTACTTATGAATGACCCTCGTACTGATGCTAACATCAGTCCCAATATTCACATATATGTTGTTGTTTTTTTGCTTGAGACAATGTTGGTATGCGTTCTAAGCGGAGAGTCCTTTGCAGAGCTCTCTTGTCACGTTCTGTTAGCTTCGGAGGTTCACCGGGTCGTTTCTTGGCCGATTAATCCCCAGTCGGCTCACATCTGTATATCATATCATATCATATCCCCAACCGTAGACCTAGAGATCTTCAATGCTGCTGAAATGTCACACACGGAGCGATTGTTTCCGTGGCACCATATTATCAGTCCACGCTGGAAGTCAGTTAAATTTGTCGATCGAAGCAGCTTCCATTAGCAGTCGTGCAATTTAGTATCATCATAGCTGTATAAGCATATTTACAGTTATGTAAAATAACGCTTGCGTAGAATCTAATTCAATATCAACAAAGGGTTGTCCGGATATTAATTGTTGGGTAGTGTACTTTGCAAAACCCAATTATCACTCACGCCGCACAACCTCTAATAGGATGGGGGTCCCGCAAACTTGATTTATTTTGAAGATACTTAATTCATCCCTGGAGATTAAATTCGTACAGAAGACTGAGTTTGGAAACATATGTGTAACATGTTGGTAAGCTAATTTCGCCCATGCTGTTTTCCGTTTTAAAATATCGCACTGTCGCTTCCATTCATCAAGGTTACATCACCGCTGCTAATTTTATTCCGTCCCGAGAGTTGCGGGTGAAACTTTATTATTAGGTTTTCATCTGGATCATGCGTAAGTGCTGTTTCCACAGAAAGGCCTAGTGCTTGGTAATTGATGAGCGGCTGTGCACTTCGCTGTAAATTTTTGCAATTTTAATCACTTTGCTTTCAAATAGCGGAGTTGAAATAAATTCGTAGAAATCGTAATAGCGCTAGTTCTGTTAGTTATGACAACGACATCTTCATTCGTTCTTCTCAATTGTTCCATAATTATACAGCGGCGTTATAAAAGGATCGGAACATCGTTCTTGTTTCTCGGCTACTAAACACGATGCTACATAAAACGCAGTTGAATTCAGAAAATCATGATAAATATAACTTTTTCTATCGATTGTTTTTCAGCACGGATATTTACTTCTGTATGAAGGAGCTTTTTATGTTAACCCTTCTCCCACTTCTCTATACTTTTTCTCCTCTTCTGAAAACTGAATTTCAAAATTTGTTTTTGTATGTGATAGTGGAAAACAATCTCAGTTTCTCCTTCACCGTTTCAATCACTGTGGATTTATCTCTGCTTCCGAAAGTTGGACTGCAAAACGCTTTATATAAACTGTCGAGAAAAAGATAAAACAATCCCCACTTCTTTTGTTACAAATTTTTCCCGTTACGTGGTATAAATATATACATCGGGCATTTGTCACAGGATTTAATTTTTTGAAAAACTGATTGTAAATCTCTTTTTCTTTTTCTTTTGATTCATTCGAAGTGAACATGGCAGTCCTTTCAGATTTTCTTGGAATAAGGCTTTTAAAAAGGCAGAACTTAAGAAATGTGAAGTATGCTGCACCGTCTGTAGGTGGAATTATTTTCTCTGTTGTCTTGAAGTATCAAAAATGATACCTGTGATTCTTGGCGAAAAAGTGGGAATTTTATTATCTTATTTTATGCCGAATAGATGGTGAAATTTGAATCTATCCTTGTGGCAGATTACAGATTTCTTAGAAAGTGAAATGTTCTGGAGCGGGAATCCAGCTCGCATCTCCCAAATTTCTTCCAAATGTGCTAACCTCTACAATAACTATGGAATTTAGATTACGAGCAGTTGAAGCATATTAAAAAATAACCTGTTCAAATTTGCAGGCCGTTAAAACATTTTCATTATTGTAACAGAGGCTCTGTGATCTAAATGGAGTATCCAGGCATTATTTCAGAAATGTCGAAGCCTCCAGTCACAGAAATGAAAGTTAATTCCAAATTATCTATGTCATAAAAACAAGTTATAATGAATAACGCTTTTGCTACTAAGCTAATCGTAATGAATATAGCTTTCACTAATACTATAATGAATTCAATGCTTGTACTAAGCTTCTAATAGTGAATTCAAATGGTTGTTGTTACTAGTTAATTAAGATCATGAATAAAGTCTCCTGCTAGTAGTGTAGTAATAGTAATGAACAAACTTATAACTGGTAGTAATGTTGTAGTAGTAATTAAGATGAATAAAGTTTTATGCTGGTTGTTACTAATAACACTAAATGAAATAAACCTAACAGCCAGACAGAGGTCTGACAGTACTATGAACTGAGAAAGATGTACTTACGTAAAACCTTTTATTATGAACTTCTACTGGTATCATCACACATTTCACACACAGCTACTCAAATAACACGTAGCTCCTTGCACATGAACAAACGCTCTCTGTATACAACAACCGCTCTCCCTATACAACAACAAACGCTCTTCCCGTACAACAACAAACGCTCTCCCTTTGCATCGTTGAACGCGGCTGTTTATACTGGCTACCACCACGTCATGACTTACACTCATTGCCAATCTCATTCAGCGGGTGAAATAACATCTCGTTCAGTAAGAAGATAATTTACATAGAAAAATAAAATAACCAGAGATAGTAAAATCAAAAGGAAAGTGAATCGAGAGTATACGTTACAAAATGCCTGTGCTTTTCATGTGTGTTTGGGCAATATTGGGATTTTCTGTAATGCTTCTTCTAAAATTTATTTTTTGACGTAGGACTACGTCTAACTAAGAGGATAGCATAGGGCGACTTACGGCCGACCGTGTGACAAAAAATAATACCCAGTTGAAATCATTATAGCGTTAAAAATACGTGCCGCACACTAATTGTGTTAGCATATTCGTAAACAGGACGGAGTTCAATTTGCATACTGCGCAATGTAATGCTTCTTCTAAAATTTTCTGTAATGCTTCTGAAATTATTTGTAATGCTTCTTCTAAATCAAATTTTAAAATTTCTTCTAAATCAAATTTTAAAATTTTTTCTAAATAAAATTTTAAAATTTTCTATTTTCATTTTTAAAATTTCTATTTTAAATTTTAAAATTTTCATTTGAAAATTTTAAATTTTCAAATTTAATATTTTTTTAATTATTAAATTTAAAAAAATTCTAAATCAAATTTTCAAATTTTCTGTAATTATTTGCAATGCTTCTTCTAAATCAAATTTTAAAATTTGTAATTATTTGTAATGCTTCTTCTTCAATCAAATTTTATTATTTATAATGCTTCTTCTAAATGTAATAATTTTCTATAATGCTTCTTCTAAATGTAATAATTTTCTATAATGCTTCTTCTAAATGTAATAATTTTCTATAATGCTTCTAAAATTATTTGTAATGCTTCTTCTAAAAGCAATGCTTCTTCTAAATGTAATACTTCTTCTGAATGTAATGCTTCTTCTAAAATTTTCTGTAATGCTTCTTCTAAAATTATTTTTTGACGTAGGACTACGTCTAACTCCTCGGAAAGTATGGGGCGACTTACGGCAGACCGTGTGACAAAAATAATTCCCAGTTGAAATCATTATAGCGTTAAAAATACGTGCCGCACACTAATTGTGTTAGCATATTCGTAAACAGCACGGAGTCCAATTTGTATACTGCGCAATACATCGTGCGCGTGATGCTCCCTTCGCTCCCTCTGCGCAGGGGAGATGCAATATCTCGGGGTTATCAGCCGCGTTTGACTCAGTCTATCTGTGCAATCGTGAGCGCAACGCGACTGTGCGTCATATCTTTTTAAAGCTTTCGACGAGATCTTTTCAAATATGTAAAGAACGTTTCGCAGTGATTTGAACTGAACATTTTAAAAACTTTTTCTTGTGAACCGGTGAACACTTTTGAAAATATCGCGGTTTATCTGGACAACCGTGAGTGCAAAAGAACTATGCGTGGTATCGTGTAAAAGCTCTCGATGAGTTCAATTCAAATATATGAAGAACATGTCGCAGTGGGTTGAACTAAAATTTTTAAAAATTGTTTTCGTGTGAACGGGTTAACATTTTCAACAATGCTACGGAATTCGCAGAATGAACGCAAGCAAAACTGGAGAAAATCAAAACGGGAGGCACGAGCAAGTGATGAGGAATAAGAAGGCTAAGAAGACTGCAGCCTAACGAACTAGAGAGTTCGAGAACGCCTGAAAGCAGCCGCCGCCAAACAAAAATCCAACACACCGATCGAACACGTACCCAGCCCATCTCAAACTCTACTTTCTGTTCGCCATGTATCCCGCATTATTTGTAAAAATTACGTAAGCTACTTTTCATATCCTACACTATTGGCTAAAACAAATTAAATAAACGCTTTGAAACCATACTCGATTAGCTCATTTCAACTCTCCGATCTGCAAGTCGTAGTCCTACGTTCCAAACTGAAGGCTCAATCAGAACTGAGCCTACCTGTATTTTTTATTTAAAATTCATTAAAGACTTTGATAGCTTCATTTCTGTTTAAGGTTTCATTGGTTGAAATGAAGCAAACTTAAGGGAAATGAAAGGTTTCTGAGTATTTTACATGTCATTTTTTATTTCTATGCATGATTTTGTTGCTTCTATGAGTTTCTTTTCTAGTCTTTTGTGCTTCCATCGCAGACTTCTGGGGATTGTATATAATCAGTGCGTAATCACCTTTCAGATGTCTGAGGAACCGCCACACGCGCCATACACAATAAAAAAGAAATCCTTGTGCCGGCAGAGATTTGAACCTGTTTTCAAAAATACGTAGGTAAATCAAAACGTAAAGGCAATTGGAAATTACACTGTAACTGCAACGGATATCAATCGTTCGCAATGGCTTATGGGTAGTCCGAACATGCACAGCGCAGCGCTCTGCCGTTAGTCTAGTTCAAGATTAGTAGATGACAAGGTTATGCTCATCGTGAACTTCCGGTGGTTGCTTTGTGACGTCACTGTCTAAATCGCCATCGTAAGACTACCTAATTGCCACGTTTCTTTCTATCTGAATCATAGCAGCGTGTCGGAATTGTTATTCGTAAACCAGCTGGAATAATCTTCATTCTATCGAACCTTTTAATGTTTACAGTTTTTAATTAAAAAAAATTGGGGAAAGTTGCCGAGATGCGTTTCCTATTACTTATAAAGAAATTCTTTGTTATATGACAATAATATGTCCTGCTGTGGGATTTACCTTTTAAATTTATATAAAAGCAGCGAAACTTCCTCTTGTAACTAAATTAACATTTATAAGTATAGCCGCTTTCCCTCCCTTTACGTGAAAAAACGTGCTGGAGGTATTTTTGAAATCTCCGTTGCTAAAGTATTCACATGACTATGAATTTTTTGTATTTAGTACAAATGTGCGCTTTTGCATAAGCTTTTGTTCTGTGTTTGAGTTATAAAAATTGTTGACATCTTCCTCTATAGCTACGGACGGTGATGTAACTGAGTGTTTGCGCGATTATTCGTCTGTGAGGAAGGCGGGATGAGCAAAACTTACTGTCTATTAACCTTGAGTCTAGTAGAAGCCAAGGTTAAATGGCATAATCCGCTATGGGATGGTACCATTGTTGAACAACGCTCTGTAGTGTGATTTCTTTAGGCAGAGGGCGTGAAACCTGCTGAAATTCATCGAAGGATGTTGGCTCAGTATGGAAGTGAAAACAGCATGACTGAACAAAAATTTATGAATGAGTAGAAAAATTTAAAGCGGGAAGAACAAGTTTAACAGACGAAGATCCATCTGGTTGGCCATCAACATCGACTGCATCTTTTATCCGTTGCCTGATCTCTCAGCTCTCACTAAGAAATAGTAACTTTTACTTGGAGGACTTCTCGAAAATACCTCTTACAGTTTTTGTAACTGTGTTTCACAGGCAAAATCTAGTGTGGCGTTATAGCAATGAAACGTTCCCGACTCCTTTGTTTTTAAAGCAGCATTTCCTTAAAAGAATCAGAACATCTTCAGAGTATACAAGAAAATGTATTATTTATTAAAAATAATCTTTCACCTATAAATTACCCATATATCTGCACGGGGTTGGCGTAATTTTTTTAATTACCAGCTTCTGTTCGGAGGTAATATGAACTTTCCCCAAAACGGAATAAATAAAAAAAATAAGAAACAAGACCTGATCATTTCTTCCATGCATTAATATGCACGAGCGAAAAATACTAATGTTAATGAAGCTATAAAATTACTTCGCCCGATGAAATGCTCTTTAATTGCATAACTGGAAAATCGACGGCACCTGAAATGATTTGTTTAAGATCCAATTAAAGCACAATCATTTGTACAAAAACGAAACGAAGAATGTGCTTTCTGGTGTAAAATTTTAATGCTAACGTCAGTGAATTTTATTAGTTCTGAACTGTCGATAAAGTTTATTATCTCCAAGCATTTAAAGATGCATAATGAACATCACGTTCAGAGGTAATGTTCACACGACTCGTAATGAACTTCTTCTCAGATCTTCACGCGAGACGTGCGGATTTTTTCGGGGGTATGACAGAACTATACTTCCAATGAAAATTTTGACACTTTTATAATACTAGCTTTACTTTTTGGCTTTACCCGGTACAGTATGTATGGAATCTGTAGAATCAAACGGACCAAAAACGTTACGAATTATTTAACACCCGTCCAGGAGACACAGCATTAGAACACTGACTGAACAAAATTCTTTAACAATTTGTTATCGACGATCAAATGCATCACGTGCGTCTTTCAGTTTCAGACGTCTTAAAGGGGCGAATCTGTGGGATAAAAAAGTTAAAAATATATCTTTGCGAATATTTTATGAAACTGGCTGAAATTTTAATGAACACCATAAATCGTTAATAGGAATATGACCTCCATATTTTGTCTGAATCGGTAAATAAATTTTTAAAATAGCCGTCAAAATTTTATTAACCGTTTCTGCGCATATATTTCTGTTTACCGATGAATTAAAAATTCCATACCTATTTTAAAAAGTTTTGACCGGATTCAGGTGAAATTTTGAGGGACTCCTCTTATTACCGATTCATGGTGTTAATAAAAATTTCAGCCACGTTTCGTTAAGATTTCGCAAAGTTCGTTTTTGCATTTTTTTTATGCGCAGTTCTCAAAGAATAGAAACACTTGTGGATGTGCCGCGGTGATGAATGCAGTCACGTACTTTCAGATAACGATGACGTAGCAAACGACGCTGACTTTACTGATTAGCTTATTAATTAATTCATAACTCGCGAACGGACACAACGTAGAGATCTTTAAATAGCTGTTACGGTGACCTAGAAATTCAAGCTATGCAAATTTCAGGATGCCACAGTTTGGCATTCGAGAGTTTTTGCTGCTTCAGACAAGCAGACGTTTTGTGTTTTATATATAAGATGTAGGTGGTATTGCGTCAGGTGGTAGTGTTAAATATATGTGGTTGTGAAGAAGGAAGAACGAAAGCCGTCTCGGTGAACGAGTGGACAGTAGCGTAGGTTTTCTGGCTCAGGGATCGAGCTAGTTCCGGGTCCGAGCCTCGGATGAGGTATGAGTGGTGCATTTGTGATACGTCACGGGTTCTCCAACTTCTCTCGTAACAATCGCCTAAGATTAATAAAGAGCGATTGCTTTCAACCCTTAGACCTGCTCATGGAGGTCATTATGCACACACACACAAAAAAAACAGGATTGGGGAGCTCCTCGAAAAATCCTTCAAGTGTTTTTTTTTCTTTTGTTTGTTTGTTTGTTTGGGAGTTTAAAGACCACCGTGAGCAATTCGACGGGCTATAAGCGGTCGCGCGTTCATAATTTAGGGTCACTGGTACCAGGGAGGGGAGAGAGCCAATTCCGTAAGACAAAAACAACATCCTTGCCTAACTGGATTCGACCATCTCACATTTTGGACGAATAGTAAGAAGCCAACGCTTAGAACACTGCGCCACAGGGGCGGCCTTCAATTCTTTTATCGTTAATATTCTTCCTGGGCATTTGTTTGCGTAGTTTACAAGTACACACAGTAGAAACAGAACATTATAACCACCCTTACCTGATGTTTAGATCGTCTCTGGCGCGACCGTTCAAACATGTGTAAGTCAAGGCTGTGTGTAGTGCTCTCTGACATTTGCAGTATCAGTTGGAGCTGAAATGCTTCTTTTCCAGTGCGGGTCCGGACTTGACCTTCTTTGAAAAGCGCATGATCGTCGTTTACAGAGAAAAGGGTGGAAGAATCTGGAAAACAGCAAACATTGTCGTCTGTTCACGGGTTACGTACAGTGGATGGGAAAGGTACAACTCGTGACCGGCAGGTGGCTGCTGGAAATTACTACACTGATCTACAAGGTTCCTTCAAATTAACGTAGACTGATACTGCGAGTCATTGCTGGTTTATTAGGGTTCACCGCAGAGTGATAGAGTGAAAGTGCAAAGGACAAAAAGGTTACTGTACTATCACACATACTCTTCTCTTGCATTCATACGTGCATCCCATTGTTGCACACCTTATTGGATACCTTCCGCAAAACTATTCTTAGACAGCTTCTAGGACATGATTTGAATCGTTGGTCCTTCAGGAACTTTTTCAGGGGTCCGAAGATGTGAAAGCAGCACTGCCACAGGATGAGGCTACAGGAAGGATGAGTAAGCACTTCCCAGCGCTTCCTGTGGGAAGTCCTTGACCATCCTTCCTGCTTAGTGCTAGGTAAGAGAGGGAGCTCGGCCGAATTGTTCGGACAAATAGTCGGCTACCTTGGCACAACTAACTATGGTCTACATCAAGGGAACACAAAGGGGTGCATCCACATCTACAGCGCAATGTCCTACCATCGTATTGGCTCACGGTGTAAACGGATAACCACAGCACGTAATTGGCTACAACGATTAGGGTTTGCCAGAAAGCATCAATAGTGAGACGTGGAAGGATTGAAGAAAGTTGTCTTCTCTGATTAATCAAGTTTTCTGCTCCGTCGAGTGGACGAACGGTGGCGGACAAGGCGAAAAGCTGCGAAGAAGATGGTACAAGAAACCATGACCCCACGGATACAAGCAGTGGCTTGGTGTGACGCTCTGGAAGCTGTTTTCTTGGGACAGTCTTGATACCCCTGATAGCGGTAGGTGGCTAGAGGAAGGATGGCCAAGGACTTCCCAGAGAAAATGCTGGGAAGTCTTTGACCATCCTGTAGCTTTATCCTTTCACAGTGCTACTTTCACATCTTCGGGCCCCAGAAAAAGTTCCCGAAGGACCAACGATTCAAATCAGACGCCAATGTCCTAGAAGCTGTCTAGGAATAGTTTTGCGGAAGGTATCCAATAAGGTGTGCAACGATGGGGTGCACGTATGAATGCAAGAGTGTAGATAGTACAGTAACCTTGCCCTTCGTATTTTCACTGTATCACTCTGCGGTGAAGCCTAATAAACCAACAACGAAGCGCAGACTCAGTCTACGTTAATTTGAACGACCATTGTAGACCCGTTACCGGAGAATTCGTCCAAAGACGATTGGTTCAATGTCGATTTGTCCAAAGGGACAGTTGATCCAATAGACTAGTCGACCAATGTACGATTAGTCCAAAGCCGGATCGTCCAATGGTACGACTGGTCCAATGCCGATTCATCCAATGGTACAATTGGTCCAATGCCGATTCATCCAATGGTACAATTCGTTCAACGCCGATTCGTCTAATGGTATCATGCTATCAACGGCCGGTTTTTTTTTATTTTTAAGAAAGGAATAATAATTTAAGTTTTTCTCTTCTTCATATCCTTTTGAAAAACGATTTCCGTATATTTGATATTTGGAAACATTTTATAAACCTGGTAAAAGTAGCTCAACGGAACATTTCTCAGTTATTTACAAAGCTGGGAGTTTTTAGAAGATATCAAGTTACAATCTAAAATATTTGGTATTTGTAAACAGTTTTAAAAACCTAAAGAAAGGCATTCAACGGATCATTTCTCAGCTCTTTATAAGGCACCTAGGCAGTGGGCCTTTTTAGAAGATTTTAAGTTGCAATTTATATATTTGGTATTTGTAAACATTTTATAAAACCTAAAAAAAGGCACTCAACGAATCATTTCTCAGCTCTTTACAAGGCACCTAGGCCCTATGAATGAATATTTAGTGCTTAAGTACAAGCGCAATATTATTAACTTGATTTGATATGTAAACGTTATGAATATGACACCAGTCGAATAAAAAGTGTTAAAAAGGTCTAGACCTAAGGCCTATGAATTAATCTTTAATACCTAAGTGCACTATTATTAACTTGACTTCATATGCGCACATTATGAATATGACCTTGGTAGAATGAAATCTGTAAAAAAAGGCATAGGCCTAGGGCCTATAAATTAATATTTAGTGCCTAAATAAAAGCGCAATATTATTTACTTGATTTCATATTTAAACGTTATGAACATGACATCGGTAGGATAAAAGCTGTTAAAAAGCCTCGGTCCGAACCCTGTCCAGTTGCCTCCAGTGGCCAGATGGCCGAATCCCATGGCATGCTACAAACACGAACAGAAAACTAGTCTTTTCTGTTGCTTAATGCAAAAGAGAAACATCGAAGTTGATTGAAGGGCTTGTACATCAGTAACTTCATACGGCAGCGAGAACAGTGTAGCAAGAAAACGCGATTCCGAAAAAAAGACAAAAAAAATTATATGACCACAATATTACGCATGAAATGCAACATTATTTTACATACTTTGAACTACTGGCACTTTCATGTAACATCGAAGATAGAATCAGAAGGGATGAGATCTATAAAGTACGAGTAGCACTTCGAACAGATCGGTAGCAATTGGACTAAACGTACCATTGGACCAATCGTACAATTGGACGAATCGGCATTCGATCAGTCGTACCATCGGACGAATCGTACCTTTGGACCAATTGTCCCTTTGGACTAATCTGCATCGGACGAATCGTACCTTTGGACTAATCTGCATCGGACCGAGCGTCGTCGAACGAATCGTACCAGATCCAGGTCAGTGTAGTGATTTCACTGTAAACTCTCTACACGCGTAACAAAAATCATTCCGGTGATTTTAGACAGCCTCGTCTTTTACCCATCTTTGTGCTAACGATTCACGGATAAACAAACGCAATAAAAAACAAAAACAATCACAAACGCATGCAGATGGCAACTGGTGACTGAAACAAGCTACAAACCATGTGAACAGAGACAGGTGACGACAAACATTCAGCCTCAAGGCAATGAGGTATCAGTACATTAAGTCATCAAACAGAAGTCATCACTCTTTCCACGTTTATAAGTGAGTCACGGAAAAATTCTCATTGGCCGCCACCGGGAATCAAACCCAGGTCTTTCCAGTAATATTTATGAATGGAACCCAGGGTCTTTCTTAATTATTCATTCGCCTCCTAATTATTTGTTTATTTGCTGCTTACCACCTTTGGGGAATCCCCAGCATTGTGCGGGGTTCCAAGAAGCAACCTGCCAAATTGGCTTGGCAGTTTGCGTGTGTGAGTCCGGAGGATTTCGAGGCCGCTGTGGTGAAGTGGAAGCATATCCGGCGCGTAACTGGAAGACCCTGGGTTCGATTCCCGGTGGTGGCCAATGAGAATTTTTCCGTGACTCACTTATAATCGTGGTGGAAAGAGCGATGACTTATGTTTGATGTTCCTAGTCCACGTCAAATGTCTGTATTAAGAATTGTCGCTTTTTCTACAAATATGGTTTGTTTTACGAGCATTTATGATAAATGATCCTACTTGTTTTTTCTGACATTGTGATATGATACAAAATATCCTGATCTAGAATCAGCTTGTCAGCACTAATGTAAAATGAGTTTTCATTTATGTTACCGAAACCTCGGTAGCTAGTGATTTTGTCGTGCTGTGAAACAAAGCTGCCTTTCATGGACGTAGAGCAAGAAGAAGACATGTGACCACAAGCTCTATTTAAAAAATAAATAAATGGGCAGATGAAGAAATCGAAAAACAGAAGAAATGTTAAAGTACAGGTGACCCTTCAGGTTCCCAGATATTTCAGTAATTGAATATATGAAAGCACTTCTAGCAAATGAGCTTGTCAGGACCAGCTGCTCAAACATTCGCCCTCACTGAGATCTGGTGACATGAGCGTATTTATGTATTATGAGAATGAAAAAAAGGAAAATTTTGTTCCACAATTATTTATCTCTTTTCTTCGTGCGTCATCACGTGCTGAGGCCATGCATTCTACGTTTTTATTTATGTTCGTTTCGGCTTAAAGCGGTAAGCGTACTGATGTGGAAATTTAATCATTTTGCACCAAGCGAAACCACCTAACACTCTTACATACTCCCTGCAGCTTCCATTTTCTTTTCTCCTTTCTTTTTTTTTCCATGAATTTTACTGACACGACGTCTTCTGTCTTAAAAATCACGAGGTTTCCATACAGTGAAAAAGAGCACAGAGAGATTTTTAATTAAAATCTGTAGAGCGTTTTACTTTGGGAAAGCAAATCCTTTGTTATCAGCATAACTTATAAACACGTAAATACATATTTCTTTACAAATTTTGTAGATGACAATCCGATTTTTGGCGTAAATGGGACAAGGATGGTAAGTCAGATAATATCAGAAAACTTGAAAATGTTCATCGTCCTGGAGCGGGACTCGAATCCGCGTCTCCCAGAAAAACGCCCGGGTATGCTAACCACTACGCCACACAAGTTTCAAGTTTCCGATCAATTTGAATATAACAATCACAGGGATTCGCTAGTCAAAGCAACCGGTATTCATGTTTAGCGAATCTGGAAGTTAAGAATCTTATCCCGTGTTTGCCCGGAGAAGCAGATAAATCGCTAAACATGAATGCCGGTTGCTTCGACTAGCGAATCCTGTGATGGTTATATTCAAATTGATCGGAAACTTGACACGTGGTCGTTCTGGGTGGTGTAGTGGTTAGCATACCCGGGCGTTTTCTGGGAGACGCGGATTCGAGTCCCGCTCCAGGACGATGAAAATTTTCAAGTTTTTGGATATTATGTGACTTACCATCCTTTTCACATTTACGCCAAAAATCGGATTGTCTTCTTCAAAATTTGTATTATATGGCGTAATCCCGTATTTCCTTCATGACATATTTCTTTATTTAAATGTATGCATTTCATGTGTACATATGTATATACACGGTCGTATCAGAATAATATGACCACTCCAGGAATCACAGTGTACCCGCCCACGCGCGTCACAGAGTGCACGTGACAAGGTCGACCACACGAAGATATAAGCAGCCGGCCAGGACAGATGAGCCATAGTGCGTAACGTGAGCACAGCGGTAGTGATTTGTCGGACTTGCAGAAAGGAATGATCATCGGCTACCTCGCCAAGGGTGGAAGCATCTCAGAAGCAGCAGACTTCGTGGGCTGTTCGAGAGCTGCTGTTGTGAGGATGTACCAAGAAAGGACCCCTGGTACACCGAGTGCCTCCTGACGTCATAACTGTGGAGCCCCAAAGGCCATCGATCCCAGAGGAAAACGTCGCTTCCGTCGGCTGGTAAAGGGCAAACGACGCTCAACAGTGCAGCAACTGATCACACAAATTAATACTGAGGCACCCAGGTACGTGTCCCCGATAACAGTAGAGCGAGCCTTGTTGCGCATGCGTCTCCGGAGTCGACGCTGCGTCAAGGCGCACATGTTAACCCAGGTCCATCGGTAACGACGCCTGTAGTTCGCATAGCACTACCGTTATTGGACAGTGGAAGAGTGGGAAAAGGTTGCTTTCGACGAATCGAGGTTTCTACTCCACAGAAGTGACAGACGGGGGCAAATATGACGTCAGACACACACGAGAACCAACACCCGGACACGCATGTCGGTCAAGTGCAGGCAGGCGGTGACATTGTGCATGTCCAGGGGATATTTTCCTGGTATGACCTGGGACCGCTGGAACCACTGGATGGGTCCCTGAACGCCAATAGCTACCTGTCCATCCTCGCTGACCACATGCAACCCTTCATGTTGGACGTTTACCCTGGTGGTGATGGTGTCTACCAAAAGGATAATGCGCCATGACATGTCACTCATGGGGGGCGTAATTGATTCCATGAACACAACAGTGATGTCACTGTTCTCCCTTGGCAGGCGAAATCGCCCGACCTCAATCCCATAGAACACTTGTGGGACTATTTGGATTGACAGGTTCGACGTGCCAACCCACAACCACGTCATCTCCGAGACCACGCCACTGTCATCCGGGCCAAGGGTGGTTATTCCCATTATTAGGTAGGTGTTCATATTATTCTGATACGACCGTGTATATTCTCAAGCTTCTTCCGCCACTGTCTGTCTTGAGCCCGTCACTTCCATGTCACTGCGGTACGTCTTCTAATTTCATCCATCCATTTCACATGTGGTCTTCTGGGTCTTTTACTGCACCTTGAAATCCAGTCTAAAATTTCGGTTGTCCATCGTGGTCTGTTCTCCTGGCAGTTAGTGTGTGTGAGCCTGGAGGAATTCAAGGCCGCTGTGGTGCAGTGGAAGCATATCCGGCGCGTAACTAGAAGACCTGGTAAGGGCAAACGTTCGATTCCTGGTGGCGGCCAATGATAGTTTTTACGTGACTCACTTAAAAACGTGGAAAGAGCGACGCCCTCTGTTTGATGATCCTAGTCCACGTCAAATGTCTGTATTAATTAGAGAAAACGAAACTCATGTAACATGCTTTTACAAGAAATGAAGATTTATCGATTGATGGGGGAAATCAGGACGTAACTGATACCTATATTTACCTTAGACAGAAGATATCAAGCAGGGATCACATTGATGAAGAAATTAATAGGAGTATAAAACTTGGTTGAAAAGCTTTTTGAAGAGACAATTGAATTTTCAAGAGCAATATGCTACTATGTCTTAAAAGAAAAGTGCTTAATCAGTTCTTCCTCCCAGTTCTTACTTACGCAGCACAGACATGGACCTTAACTAAAAAAACTTCAAAGACTGCAGACAACTGAAAAAAGAATAGAGGTAATGGGCTGGACATAGTGCCAGGAGAACAGACCACGATGGACAACCAAAATTTTAGACTGGATTACAAGGTGCAGTAAAAGACCCAGAAGACCACATGTGAAATGGATGGATGAAATTCGAAGGCGTACCGCAGTGACATGGAAGTGACGGGCTAAAGATACACAGTGGCGGAAGAAGCTTGAGAATATACATGGTTGTACCAGAATAATATGAACACCTACCTAATAATGGGAATAACCACCCTTGGCCCGGATGACAGTGGCGTGGTTTTGGAGATGACGTGGTTATGGGTTGGCACGTCGAACCTGTCGATCCAAATAGTCCCACAAGTGCTCTATGGGATAGAGGTCGGGCGATAGGCAGGTTACTTCTTGGAGCCCCGCACAATGCTGGGGATTCACCAAAGATGGTAAGCAGCAACTGAACAAGTAATCAAAAGGCGAATGAATAATTAATAGAGACATTTGACGTGGACTAGGAACATCAAACAGAGGTCGTCGCTCTGTTTGATGTTTTCCGTGACTCACTTAAAAACGTGGAAAGAGCGACGACCTCTGTTTGATGTTCGTTTTTTCTGAAAGTTCATTTTTAATCCTGCTGCTTTCTCATGGAATGTAAGGAGCTGTAGTTGTAGCTGGATTTAATATCTGGTAACCATACCTTCTGCAGTACGTAGGGCTTTCACCCTGTTAGGCTTTGTGGAAATGAGATCAGCTATGGTGCTCTGTGGAATTTGAGTCCACAATTCATGTAACAATGCCAGCAGGTGTGACTTGTTGGTTGGTTGCTGTGGCATCCGTCGTAATTTTTCATCCAATGTGTCCCATGGGTATTCAGTTGAGTTCGTATTAGGGCTCTGGCTTGGCCACGACAGTTTCTGGACGGCGTTTTGTTTGTGACATGTTTGGGTATGTTTTTCTCCATGAACAAGGAGGTAGTCTTTGACGTCTGACCACTGCGGAGTATTGGTAGCAGGCCCCTCTCAGGATGGTAGAAGTTGCTGTGATGCTCGCTGAACACCATGAACAAGGAGGTAGTCTTTGACGTCTGACCACTGCGGAGTATTGGTAGCAGGCCCCTCTCAGGATGGGTATGCATTTTTATGCGTCGACGTTTCCTTTACATTCTGTGAAGACTGAACGACCCATATGGTTCCCCATACCGTGACTGAAAAGCCGCCATGTTTCACAGCTGGCTGTAGGTGCTGCAAGCTGAATTCCTGGCTGGGAAATCGCCACATCCATCCCCTACCACTGTTTAAAAATTTTGCAAATTGGGATTCATCGGAGAATATGACAGTATGCTAAAATTCTAAGGGTTTATCAATGATGTATGTCGCCCATGCCAATCTGCGACGAATATTTGCTTCTCACAAAAGAGGTTTTAATCAAGTCTCTCTTCCATGATAGCCAAGTCGGTGACGATACCGCTGAGCACGTGTGGAACTCACTTGGAGCTGTTCTGTAATCTCAGCGGCCTTACTACGAGGATTGATTTCCACAGCAAGCTTGCCAGCTCGAAGACATCACTGTGATAGCCCAGGGCGACCCGTACGTAATGCGGGTGCTTCCTTGCCTACCTTCTTGAATTCCACTAGCACTCGATTAACTGTGGCAAGAGGAATTCGCAGGTTTGCAGCAATCTGACGCTGGCTGGAGATTCGTCCTGTCTGAAAGTCGCTTTGTCCCTTGGCTCCCTCGGGCGAGGCATGTTCGTTCGGTGTCACTTATTCACTTTCCTGCAAAATATATTAAAGGGTTTTCGAGTATGTAATTCAATATGGACTCCACTAGATAGCAAAAACAATTTGGTAAAATCAAGCAATGCATTGATTATGATACGCTTTCCAACATAGCAGAAATCATAGAAAAATGCCTTGGTTTTGAGATGGCTAAACTGCTGTGGTATAACGTTTGAGGTTCACATATATCAAAATTAAATCCCTTTGTGCCCGTGTTACCTATCTCTATTATCAAGAGCTACCACACATAAGCCGTTTTATAATTAAAAATCCTATCTAAATCGGACAATTTCCACGGAAGTTATCGTGCGAAAATAATGGCTAACGAATCTCACGCATGCGCACTGCCCGCAATTGCTGACGAAAAACATTTTTGGCGGAACTGCTTCCAAAGTCGTTACGGAACAACGTATTGCATCTCTTCGCAATAGAAGCCTTTTTACTCACGTTATGAGGATAATGGCTGTAGAATAAATCTCACTCCTGTGCCTTGACCTTTGACCCCATTTCGATGATATTCAATAGAACCGGTTTAGTATACCTCCGGAATAACATGATAACGTTTTGTCGCAATCGAAGCATTTTTACATAAGTTATGGCGCTTAAGAGCGATGGAATGGATCCAGCTCCTATGTCCTGACTTTTGACCCCATTTTTGTCCATTTTCAACAGGGTTCGTCCCCAGGGTGTCTCCTACCACATACTAAAATTTCACTGAAATACAATCACTTTTACGCGAGTTATTTTGCGGACAGACGAACAAAGCTGGAGCATATACGCTTCTTCAACCTACAGTTGGAAAGCTTAAATGATACTACGATATGTGTATATTTACATACGTCAAGCGCGCGCATACACACACTCACACGCACAGAGAGAGAGAAGGATAAAACGAATCAGATGAAGATCATGTGGAAATGGGTTGATAAAACTTAGATGTATGTACGAGTGACATGGAGGAGACTGGCTCAAGACAGAAAGTTGTGGAAAGCATTTGAGGATACCTTCATCCTGTAGTGGTTTGATAATGGTTGATAATGATGATGATGATATACACAGATATTAAACGAGGGCCACATAGAGGAATAAATGAGTACGAGTGAAAACAAAATCTTGATTGGAGAGTTTTTGGGAGAAACAGTAGAATTATCAAGTGCAGTTTACTCTTATGTCTTAAAAGGAAACTGTTTAATCAGTGAATCCTGTAAATTTTTCCTTGTTGATCGGAGACATGGACTTTAACTAAGGGAAACACTCAGAGGCTGCAAACAATTCAAAGGAGGATACGAAGAGGAATACATAGAGTAGAGAAAATGACAAGAGCGGATGTCATCGTGATCAAAGTTAAGGCCCTTAAGTGGCAATGGGCTGGACATTTGCTAAAAGAACTGACACTTTTGGGCAACTGAAATACTACAATGGATACAAAGAGACAGGAAAAGACACAGAAGAAGACCAGGTTGCAAATGGGGGGATGAAATGGGTGGTTCAAAAGTATGCTCGAGTGACTTGGAAGAGACTGGGTAAAGGTAGAATGTTTTGGAAAACACTTGGGGGTGATCTTCATCCAGCAATGGATTCAAAATGCTTGCGGATGATGATATACAATATACTTTGTACATACAGTATATACTGATGAGCCATTACATTATAACCACCCTCAGCCTAGCGAAATCAGCGCGCCTGGAGACCAAACGGTGGCGCAGATGAAGTTCACAGAGCAGTATATATACAACCCGAGGACCGGCTTTCGGTTAGTAGAGTGTTCGGAGTCAGAATGGGGAAATCTGCGGATTTATCGGAGTTTGATAAAGTACAAATTGTGATGGCACGGCACTTCGGAACTACGATCTTTGAAACGGTGCGGCTTGTCGGTTGCTTACGTGCCGCTGTAATAAGTACATACCAAAAGTGATGCACAGATAGCCAAACGACGAACCGTCGTCCAGCAGTGTGTCGTCCGCAGCTCGTTGATGCCAGAGGGGAGCGGAGACTGTCGCGCATTATTCACAGCGACCGTAGAACCACAGTGCGACAAATCACCCGCAGCTACACTAGTGGTGATCAAGTAGTGTGCCACAGCACACAGTTCATCGCAGCCTTCTGCGCATGGGCCTACGTAGCCAAAGACTCAGCCGAGTCTCCATGCTCACTGCACGTCATCGCAAACAACGCATGAAATGGACCCAAAATCTTCCAGATTGGATCGTGGATGACTGAAAGAAAGTGGCCTGGTCTGACGAATCCACATTCCTAGGGCATCACGCAGACGGCCGCGGCACCAGCTGTTGTCTTTCGAGGCGAAGAGCTCCTTCATCCTACCTGTCACCTTCTCCTGGTTCTTAAAGTGCCGCCCGCGAAGTAAATGGACCATGGACTTGAACAAGTAATAGTCTGACGAGGCAAGTTCCGGACAATATGCTGGGTTTGGCAACAGCTTGATGACCTCAAGTTCCTGGAGTTTTGCCTGGGTTGTTCGCGCAGTATTAGGCCGAGCGTTGTCCTGCTATGGGAGAGCGCGCTTTCTGTTCACCAGTGACGAGTACGTCTCCTTCGAAACGGCTTATATCCATTCCAGCTGTTCAAAGTAGAGATTGGCATTGATGGTCCGACCATCTGGAACAAATGCGTAGTGGATTATCCCCTCGATCTAAGTAGAGGTTGGCATTGATGGTCCGACCATCTGGAACAAATTCGTAGTGGATTATCCCCCTCGATCTAAGTAGAGGTTGGCATTGATGGTCCGACCATCTGGAGCAAATCCGTAGTGGATTATCCTCTCGATCTACGTAGAGGTTGGCATTGATGGTCAGACCATCTGGAACAAATTCGTAGTGGATTATCCCCTCGATCTAAGTAGATGTTGGCATTGATGGTCCAACTATCTGGAACAAATTCGTAGTGGATTATCCCCTCGATCTAAGTAGATTTTGGCATTGATCAAAGTAGAGGTTGGCATTGATGGTCCGACCATCTGGAACAAATTCGTAGTGGATTATCCCCTCGATCTAAGTAGAGGTTGACATTGATGGTCCGACTATCTGGAACAAATTTGTAGTGGATTATCCCCTCGATCTAAGTGGAGGTTGGCATTGATGGTCCGACCATCTGGAGCAACTTGTAGTGGATTATCCCCTCGATCTAAGTAGAGGTTGGCATTGATGGTCCGACCATCTGGAACAAATTCGTAGTGGATTATCCCCTCGATCTAAGTAGAGGTTGGCATTGATGGTCCGACCATCTGGAACAAATCCGTAGTGGATTATCCTCTCGATCTAAGTAGAGGTTGGCATTGATGGTCCGACCATCTGGAACAAATGCGTAGTGGATTATCCTCTCGATCTAAGTAGAGGTTGGCATTGATGGTCCGACCATCTGGAACAAATGCGTAGTGGATTATCCTCTCGATCTAAGTAGAGGTTGGCATTGATGGTCCGACCATCTGGAACAAATGCGTAGTGGATTATCCCCTCGATCTAAGTAGAGGTTGGCATTGATGGTCCGACCATCTGGAACAAATGCGTAGTGGATTATCCCCTCGATCTAAGTAGAGGTTGGCATTGATGGTCCGACCATCTGGAACAAATGCGTAGTGAATTATCCCCTCGATCTAAGTAGACGTTGGCATTGATGGTCCGACCATCTGGAACAAATGCGTAGCGGATTATCCCCTCGATCTAAGTAGATTTTGGCATTGATCAAAGTAGAGGTTGGCATTGATGGTCCGACCATCTGGAACAAATTCGTATTGGATTATCCCCTCGATCTAAGTATAGGTTGACATTGATGGTCCCACTATCTGGAACAAATTTGTAGTGGATTATCCCCTCGACCTAAGTAGAGGTAGGTTGGCAATGATCAAAGTAAAAGTTGGGATTGATGGTCCGACCATCTGGAACAAATTCGTTGTGGATTATCCCCTCGATCTAAGTAGAGGTTGGCATTGATCAAAGTAGAGGTTGGCATTGATGGTCCGACCATCCGGAACAAATTCGTAGTGGATTATCTCCTCGATCTAAGTAAAGGTTGGCATTGATCAAAGTAGAGGTTGGCATTGATGGTCCGACCATCTGGAACAAATTCGTAGTGGATTATCTCCTCGATCTAAGTAGAGGTTGGCATTGATCAAAGTAGAGGTTGGCATTGATGGTCCGACCATCTGGAACAAATTCGTAGTGGATTATCCCTTCGATTTACCTCCAGAAGCAGAGCATCACCTTGTGTTCGAAGCACTCATGTTTGACAACAGGTTCTGGAAGCTGTCCCGGGCTCAACCACTGCCATTGTGTGTTAGGATTACGGAAATAGACCCACTTTTCATCTCACGTTACAATTTTTTTGATAAAACGTACATCGCGCCGGTTTTCTGGGGGTCTCGGGCACACTTCCACTCGGTAGTTTGCTTCATTTGGCGTCAGTTTGTGAGGGAGAGTGCTGAAGCTCCTGTAGACCTTGCCGAGGTTCTGGAGGTGACGAACCACGGTGATCTGTGATATGCCCAGCTCGCCTGATAATCTCCGTGTGCTGGTTGTCGGATTTGACTCTACGACCTGGCGCACGGCCTCCGAATCCAAGGTTCGCGGCCTACCTGACCTTGGCTGATGGTCGAGGTTTCCGCCACATGAGCGAAATTTCTTTAACCATCTGGTTGCGGTGCTGTGGTCCACGGAAACTTCACCTTTCGCATGCCAAATGTTTTGTGTTGCTAGAGCAGCGTTATGGACAAGTTCAATCTCCTAAAGCAAAAGTTATCTACTTAGCCAGTCGTGGCTGCTCATCTTTTAGGCGTCCCAACCACAGACAGAATGACGACATGCAATGCTGTTCACAGCAACGACTACCACTTTATATCCCTTTCGACTGACTGTAGTGCGCGTCTTGAACTAGTTTAAACACGTCACATACCCGCCGGAGCACATGCATTTATGCAAATATTGCAAAACTTGCGACTCACCCTCTGTATCACCAAAGAGCTTCGCCGTGTGGCGACATCGAAACTTGACTAAGTTCCTCTTTCTGCTACCGCAAACACCATTTTTGTATCTATGTGTATCACTGATTTACAACGATTTCTTATCGGTTGTTTTCGTTCCGGACACCCAATAGTCGTCTATTGGAGTATTTGTTTTTTTCATATATGTGGAGACTTTTTGCTGTGCAGAATTTGATTACATTCATTCGTGTTAGTTTAATTCGATGTTTTAAACAAAATTACGTGATGCGAAACGACACATTTAAGAACGCCAAAATATGAGTAATAAATAAAGTGTTCATGTATAGTTGTATGTCTCACCTTCGAAGTTGTTACGTGTTGTACGATGTATCTTACAATGTTCACCTGTGATTAGAGAAATTTAGATTGCGTATTTGTGTACCAAAAATCAAATTACCATTTCAGTGATAAAATCTCCTTTGTTGCACCTGTGCTACATAGCAGTATCAATTGATTTGCGGTGTAGTCCTTGACTTTTGCCATAACTGGTTATCAGACATTTTTAATGTCGATAAATGAAATGAATGACATTTCATTCATTGATATTCTGCGCCTCAGGGCAATCACGTGAATGAATTATAAACCTCCAGATTCTCTATATATGAATTCCGGTTGCTTCAGCTAGCGAATCCTGTGATGGTTACATTCAAATTAATCGGAAACTTGAGATTTGGTCGTTCTGGGTGGTGTAGTGGTTAGCATAATCGGGCGCTATCCGCGAGACGCGGATTCGATTCCCGCTCCAGGACGACGAAGTTTTCAAGGTTGCAGATATTATCTGCGTCCCAGGTACGCAGCAATATGATGACGTGTTAGTGTCATGTCGTGGAACCTACCCTGTCGCTCATTCCTGTACGTGATATGTTTGAATCATGTCATCCATTTTATTTTCAGCCTTGCATTTGATGGCGTCATGCTTTATTAATTTTTTTACGAAAATGGAATGAAAACTTTTGAATGCTGGATTTCATCACGTGAGCCAATTATGACGTACATTTAAATTTTATTTTTGTGAAAATAGAAACTACATACTTCTGAAAACAGTGCGCCCAGACGTCCTTCACTTCGTTATATAACCGACTTTCGAATTCGCTTATTTCTTTTCCTATCACCAGACGGTGAAGTTTAATATGCCATCGAAAACCGGGTACCATATAAAAATCGGGATGAATTATTAGGAGAAGCCCTCTTTCTCTGAGAACGAGAGTTTGTTATGAGAAATTAACTGTCTTGGGAAACGCATCTGCCTATTAACACAAAACCAATTTGCACCAGCCAATGAAGAATTTCTATTTCCCGCAAGCAACTATGTGTTTATTACATTGCTGGTGCATTCGCACCAGAAAATGATAATAGCACGAAAAAGAAAGCAGAACTTAAATTATAACATACGTTGGTTATTCTACTAGTAATGCTTGAAATATAAAGAGAAACGTGAAGGACATTTCAGAGGTGGTTGTTATTTAACAACACTGCTGACCACCCAAAATGCAACACCAAGAAGGAAGCATTCGATTGGCCTGAAATTCGCAGCATGCGTCGCCCGCGAGAGGACATGCAAACAATCAGCATTGCAGAGCATATGCAAATCATGTGCGCCTGGCACGACACCGAGAAGCACTATAAGAAGGGTGCACAGAAGGCGGGGTGTAAGTAGTGGAAGTGTGTTGTGCTGCCGGACCTGTGCGTGGGAAGCTTCCTGATGCCTCGTCGCAGAATACGGCAGTCATTTCAGCACGTTTCGGAGTTCGACAGAGGACGAATACTGGCTTATCGCGACAGCGGTTTATCGTACCGAGACATCGGCGCCCGTGTGGGACGACATCCAGCCACAGTGAGGCGAGTATGAATTCGGTGGGTGCTGGAGAGACGGATGGACAGACGTGAACGATTGCCGCAGCCGCGGCACTCCACCGAACGAGAGGACCGGCATGTTGTGCGGCGGGCATTGACGGCTCGCACCGCCATATCACGAACGTTAGCGCAGGAATTAGGGTGTGTTGCGCAAACAACCTGTGTCAGCACGTACCGTTAAACGTCGTCTGCAGGAGCGGGGACTTGTCGCACGGCGCCCATTGCTCCGGTTACCATTGACGTTACACCACCGGCGAGTGCGGCTGCAGTGGGCCGTTGAACGCCGCACCTGGACTACGGAATGGCTCGACATTGTCTTTTCCGACGAATCTCGCTTCTTCCTGCAACACCACGATGGTCGGATCCGCGTGTGGCTGCGCCGCTGCGAGAGACTGTATGACGCCTGCATTATGCATCGCCATACCGGTCCGTCATCTGGCGTTATGGTTTGGGGCGCAATTGGGTATGACACCCGCACCCTTCTAGTACGCATCGCCGGTACACTCAACAGCCACCGCTACATCTCCGACGTTTTGGAGCCTGTAGTCCTCCCTTACCTTCTGGACCTGCCAGCGGCCACGTTTCAACAGGACAATGCGCGCCCGTACGTGGCACGCATCGTGCAACAATTCTTCACGGCCCACCAGGTATCACTGCTGCCGTGGCCCGCCTGTTCTCCCGATATGTCGCCCATCGAACACGTCTGGTCGCTGATCGACAACCGAGTGGCCCGGCATGCACCACTCGCGGCTACGCCTGATGAACTGTGGCAACGCGTGGAAGCAGCCTGGACCGACATACCCCAAGCCCATATCTAAAGCCTCTTTCGTTCAATGCCGCGTCGTGTAGCGGCCGTTATTGCCAGGCATGGGGGCCACACGAACTATTGGTGTCTGTGTGTTTCGCAATCCGCACGGGCCTGTAAGTTCAATCGTTTCATCTTCGTATCTGTTGTTGTGTATCCAGTAAATCTGGCTTTCCTCTCTCGTTTCCTTTCTTGGTGTTGCATTTTGGGTGGCCAGCAGTGTATTTTAATATGTGCTGCTGAAGCTCGCAAATCAAATTTGATATGCCGAAATCACTTTGTGGTACGCTTTTATTCCTTGGTAAAATGTATGCATTTCGGGGGCGGGGGGGCAGGAAGGGAAGGGCAAAATCCATTGCAAGACATTCTTTGAGTGTTTACGTGTTGTGTATACTGTATGACGATTTAGTTAGACCTCTCATGCGAAGAAACATTGATAATGCAGTAGCTATTCAAACAGTAGTTTTGTGTAAGCATTTTATGTAAAACAGTAAGATTCTACATCTTCTTTCTTCACGTTCCAAAGTGTTGGAACTTTAATATACAAAATCAATACATCATTACGCGGATTCTGTTCTTAAATTTAAAATAAAATGGGAAAAATAACAGCAAAGTCATTGCTTGACTGAGTTTCACACATTTGGACGGACAACTTTTAGGTTTACCGCGCAAAATCATGTCAAAACATACGTCCTGAAGATATTGTTCATTAGAGTTGAACTCTAACTCTTTTTCTTTGAATCAAGAGTTGTCCTTACTACAGATACGAAGGTTGTACCAAAAGTAATGCAAAAGTGGGCATAACTTTATTAATTTCATTTCCTATCAGCAGACGGTGAAGTTTAGTATGCCATCGAAAACCGGGTACCATATAAAAATCGGGATGAATTATTAGGAGAAGCCCTCTTTCTCTGAGAACGAGAGTTTGCAATAGTAATGCAAAAGTGGGCATAACTTTATTAACTGACAGAGGTCGTTCAAATTGCACATGTTGGTAGAGTAACTCATTCTCTATACAAAGGTACTACACTCAACATAGTCTCCATCACAAGCGATGCATTTGCGCCATCACTGTACACAACTCTCGAATCCTCTTTGAAAAAATTCAGGCGTGAACTGTTGTACCGACAACAAAGTCATTAAAAGGCTAGTTAACTTTAGAATTAACATTTTTGATTCACATTTTTTGAAATTAGTTAGTTCATGGCAGTTAGAGTTTTACAAAATAATGCGCATTTTGAAGTGAATCTAATTGCCGTTTATTGAATGCGTCCTTATTAGATTACAACTAACTCTATGCGGCATTATTAGATTACAGCTAACTCTATGCGGCATTATTAGATTAGAGCTAATTCTATGTGGCCTTGTTAGATTACAGCTGTCTTTATGCCGCCTTCCACCAGGCGGGTACAAACGCTCGAAACACTAAATATCCGCCGTGCGTTGGATGGGCACGTTAAGCCGTCGGGTCCCAGGTACTGGCCCCCCGGTAATAAATAAGCGCGTCTTCCCCCCTTTCTACCTCGCTTCCATGTCATTTTCCTATCGGGCACTCTAGCCCAAATCTCATAGCTTCCTATTTCTAAGGGTTGTTTAAAACCTGGGATCAGACACTCACTTCCTAAAATCCTCTGCATTCGATCTGATCTGATCTATGCGGTATAACGAAGTAAATTTCTCCGTCATTTTTGGTCTACGCCGGGAATCGAACCCGAGTCCGCTTATTCCGGAACAAGTCGCTCTACAAACTGAGCTACGCAGACGTTCATTCTGATTGTTATCTGCCTTTATGTCGTGTGCGTCCTGCTGGCAGGTACGTCACAGCGGCCTTCCAACATGAATAGGTTCCCCACCTCTGGCTTAGACCATTGTGCCACTGGGAACACGAATTTGAAAGAGCGTGAATCGTGATCCTCATGATCAGTACGAAAAGAATTTTTCACGTCCCACTTAAAAATGCAGAGGATAGACAGATGGACGGATAAAGTGGTGTCTTTAGGGCGCCCCCGAAACTTAAAACGTACTAAAAAGCATCTGTGTTTAATCTTGAAGGATTCTAATACCATTTCCGTACACTAGAGCGCAACTCCTTTTATTACTTGGGTTAAATTTTCAGTTTTATGTGGATCTGATATTTGCAGTGATACTTAGGAAACTCATGGAAGGAAATACGCGTAAAGTTTTAAAAGCACAATAGAAAAAGGAAAACATGAGAAAAGGGGCAAATGTATTTGATTCTTTTTTTCTTTTTCGTGTGGCTCATAAAAAGTAAAGGGCACAAATATAAAAGATTATGAGAGTTATCCACTGTTCCTGTTTTGGAAGTAGATTTACTAACGGAGACGAATTACTGGAGCCAAGGGAATCAAAGGATATATTAAACTGAAAGGCAAACAAAAGTGTGATCAGGAAATTATTGAGCAGATAAAAAGAAGGAAGGAGAAATGACGTGGGCGATTTTTATCTTCTCCCACTTGAGAGATTTCGTGTTCTTAGGCGGGCATGTTTCGAGGAAGAAAATGACGTACCCTTGATCTGCAAGGGATTCGTGAATGCGTTGTAGGAAAAGCGTGGCAGAATTTAATGTGCGTAATTCCGAGTGATCACTTTCCGAGTGGAGCCTTGATGATTTCTCGGGAAGAAGAGCCAGGCGATCTACCCCCGTTGTCTATTTCGCCTTTCATGATTTCATCTATGGGGTAAACAAGGAGCAACTCGGACGGCATCGGGGTGCCCCCCCCCCACACACACACATACACAGACACCCGTTTCAGTGTACTCCTCCCAGAACCTGTTGGATATGATGTCTTTGTGCGCGTTGTTTGTGGTTTTGAGAGGGAGGTCAATTCAGGAGGAGGCGACCTCATTTGCAGCTCTTGCGCAGGATGCGGTTGCCACGGCAACGACTGCAGCATCCTCCTCCAGCGTCTAATTGCTCCTCTTTCTTCCTTGTGCTCTTCAAAAGAAAATCACCCGGACTCAGCAGATGTCGAGTCTAATGATCTAGCGATCGCTTCATGTCATGTGACCTAAGCGATTTTATCTCCACGCCCTCCTCGCTTTCTACTTCGCATCTTTTTTCCTTCTTCCCAAGCTTCTCATCCCCCCACCCGCCTTCCTTTCTTTTACTTAATCCTCCACTCAAACGCAGTTGTAACATTTTTCTTCTTGTTCTTTTTCCTTTAGACAAACCCCCTATTAAATGCCTGGTTACAAGTTGCGTAAATAACATTTTCCCGCAGTGTACAGTAATTACTCGAAGGAAGCAAATAAAAAAAAACACAGAAAACATAGTTAACCTTAAAAAAAAGATATGCTAGAAAAATTTAATCGTGATTAAACAATGTTGTAGTTGATTCTACCAGATACGTTTTTCGCGTTGTTTCGAAAGGCCTATACAGTATCAGAAAAGTGTTGAGTCGATATGCACATTTAGGTTTAAAAGCTCATAGCGTATGAATATTTCCTGTTGTTTGTACTAAGAGCTGATAAAAAAACTGGTTTAAAAATTCTAGGATGGTTTCCTACATACTTGATTTATGGAACATGGTAGATAGACTCTTTTGATGAATTACAGAATAAAAGCTTAGAGAAATGTGAAAGCAAATAAATTTGGTATGTTTCGAAGAACTAGAAGCAAATATATTCAAAACATATGGAGCGTCGAAGCTAGTAACTTCATTCTACGCGGAACTTAGAAATAAAAAATGCAAGCAAATGACCTTTTTCCTTCGGTGAAAAAGTACATAAAAGCCACGGCTAGTTTCCAGGAAAATACACCGATCAGCCAAAACATTAAAACCACCTACCTAATATAATGCAGGTCCTCCTCTAGCCGTCAAAATTCCTCTTACCGGATGAGGCCATGACGCTGCCCACACCAGCTTATGTTCTTTCAGCAATGGTTGAAGAGTGTTTGTTCTCCGATGTTTCTCGCCTTATACGCCAACGTCCATCTGTTCTATGAAGCAGAAAACGTGACTCATCGGAGAAGGCAATCCTTTGCTAATCAGCGGAGGCCCAATTCCGATTCTGTCGTGCAAATGTTAGCCTTTTCTATCGATGCACCTTCGTTAGCATAGGTGCAGTGATCATCAGTCTGCATCGGAGCCCCATATACAGCAGGGTTTTCTGATCTGTCGTTTTAGACACACTTCCGGTAGCCCCTTGATTCATTCAGCCAGTGAGTTGCTCCACTGTAGCGTACCGATCGGCCCTCGCGCACCTTCGCAGCCGACGTCCACTTTCCACATCAATGGCCCGTGGTGTTCCGCAGCTTCCACATCGCTTATTCACAATGGTGCCATTTCTCCAATCACGATACACTTTAACCACAGCAGCACGCGAACAGTTCACAAACTGAGCTCTTTCAGAAATACTGCCACCCTTGGCCCGAAAGCCGATAATCATCCCTTTTTGCAAATCTGATAAATCTTTCCTTTTATCCATGACAGCAACGAGTGATATGCTTTCAGAATGCCTACAGCACATTTTATATACCCTTCAAGCCAGCTCACAACACGCGCCTTCTTTCATTGGCTTCGCGCTGTTGACGTCAGCAGGAGGTGGTCACATTAATGTGACTCAACTGTGTATATACATATCATTCGCGACGTTGGCACGTGAAGCTGATTAGTTGCACTCACGCCTTATTTGCATTATGCAGAGGCGGTTTTAGTGTTTTGGCTGATCGATGTATAACTGTGATTAAAACGTTCAGTGCTAACATTATTTTTAATCACCCTTCCTTGGATCCAGTGGACCGAAATTATGGAGAGTGACTGCTTGTAGTGGTCTTTATACCTCCCATATTTATAAAAAAAGAAAGAAAGAATAACTGAAATAAATGTCAGCTCATTTACTTCCGTTATTCTTTGTAGAGACTAATCTTAATAAGTCTCCTCATTTATATGAGACATTATGAGCGCAAATTTCCTTCAACTACCCGACATTTATTATTTTTTGTTGAGGCTGAACCTCATCAACCTCTTTAAGTTCCGCTGAGCTATCTAGATGCTGATTTTAATCAGTCTTTCTATTTGCATTATATTTTAAAGAATTTAATCTCCGTCAGCCTTCTTACCTTTTTCTACGCTTTGTGGATACTACTCTTCTTCAGTCTACATGTTCCTCTCTGTACTTTGTAGAAGTGAATAATTTTCTTTAGGTTGCTTAATTTAACTTTTTTTATAATGCTGCTGATTGAAGTTCTTATTTCCACTATTCTTTGTAGAAGTAAATTTTCGTCAGCTACTTAGTTCTGTTATGTGGACGCCAAACGTTTGATTCCTTACAATGTGAAAACCCAAATTTGCCGATGGTGAACTCGAACCGTTATACTTCTGCTCTGGAGCCGAATGCTTTCCGAATTAAGCCACGCCGGCAAGGGCTTATCATTGCTACTTGTCGTCTTGGCATGTGCATCACCTCTGTAGTACGTGACATATGTATATCCCTCCCTTCAGATAGGCGGGAACACGAAATCGCTGGTTTCGTGTCGTACGCAAAGCATGCTTGAAATAATTCTCTGTAAAAATTCAAGTAAAATGAGCTGTCATTGCACGATCCAAGGAATATGGGGTCAAAGTTGAACCCTCCTTTAAATTATTTAATACGTTAAAATATATACATACATTAAAACATACGAGATCTATCGAGCGGGCAGCCCGCTCGTCTTCAGGTAAAATATTAACAAGCAAGGTACATGGAGGCAATGCATAATATACAAGATTGGTTGGCAGTGACGTCTGTCACAGCGCAGTCGCGTTGACCTACGAACCACAAATCAAAGCATGATGAACTTACTCTGGTAGGGTGGAAAGATTGCTATGGGCGGCCGATATAGTCCGTTAGTCGGTGGTTGGACGAAGGTCCTCCAGGCAGATGGAACCGTACATGGCAAATCGTCATTACAGCAATGGTCACCGTAATAACGTATAAATAGACTTTCAGAAAACACAGTTAATCTTTTAGTTTTTAGAGTCAGTAATACACGAGCGTCATCCTAAATGGGAAAATGCGATCCAGCCGGGACAAGGTTTTAGCAGAAGAGTTGCTTCTGACGTTGTATTTATGTTCAGAGAGTCTGACCCTAAAATGCGCAGTGTTGAGCTGGAATTACAACCAACATCTTTAAGTTAATTAGAAAAGATAAGGACCCGGTGTATGAATATGAAATCAATAAGAGCGATGTTTATTCCATTCCCATGAAAAGCCGTGACCCCGCTATCGAAAACCAGGTGTATATCGGATTTCAACTAATATTGCGCTTTGTGAACGATATTCTTTGTTATTCTACTTATTTTCAGTATACTTTGTGGCCGTGGATCTTTGTCAACCTGTTTACTTATATTGTGTTTTATAGAAGAGGATCTTTATTATTATTGTAATTTTCTTACGCTTTATAGAAGAGTATCTTCGTCAGCTTTCTTACTTTCCCCACAGGCTTTGTATCATCACCTTTATATATTTTTTAATGTTTTTTATGCACATGAATATTTAAAAGTCTTCTTTCAGTTTATCAATATTTATGTAGAAGCTTATCTATTCAGTTTTCTTATTCTAATACAAGCATTGCTAAAGATCAGCGACTACAAATCCTCATGACAGGAAGAGACTGAGATCTACCTGCGGAATGTATTTTCCGCACGTAGATCTCAGTCTCTTGCTTTCATAAGGATTCGTAGTCGCTGATATTTAGCAATGCTTTTATTTCCTTTGTACTTTATTGGGGCGTAAACCTTCGTTACTGCTCTGACATTCAGTTTGCCTAGTAGATTCCCCAGTTTTCTTGCTTTGTAGAGACAAGGAATTATTGAAATGGTCTGAATGACTCTGCAGTAGGGCAAACTAATATGCAATAGTAGAAACTGGATATACTTCAGGAACTTCCCAGAAGTGTGGTGAGTTCTATAGATGAGTTTCTTACGAGTTTTTGATGTCATAAACGGTTTTCGATAATATGCGGAACAAATGTGCTGATATTGTGTAACGTAAAAAAAGTTCCATTAGTGGTGTGAGAACTCATATTCAGCGATGAACTGGGCATAATAAATTAAAGGCGGGGAGCGAATAACAAATGAGACTAATTTTATTACTGAGACGTTGATTAAAGAGAGATCAGAGGAATCATGCATAAGAAGGATCGTATTCAATGAAGCCTAAAAGAGCAGACTGCCAGTAATGAGCGCAAAAGTCCGTTTGTCAGCCGTGTGATGAATGCGTGTGAAACACGAGTAATAGGGAAAAGGCACCTCAATTCACTCTTTTCTGACGGGAACATTAAAGTGGGACAAACAATTTTTTTCTCTGGGGAGCTATGTTTTGAGTTCAAAGGCATGCCTTAATGAATATGTACAGGGATTGGACAAAAAATGTGAACGACTGGGAAATAGGAGACATGTCTTTATTAATAAGGTGTTGGACCACCATTTGTCTTTAATACAGCTTCCACTCTTCTTGGGATAGATTTATAAAGCTTTTGAATAGTCTTCAGTGGAATGTTATATCATTCGTCGGCTAGAACATGAGCCAATGTCTTCCGAGGTGGAGGAGGAAATCTGCTTCCTCACTCTGCTTTCCAAAACTGCCCAAGTGGTTCGATGTTATTCAAGTTAGGTGATTGAGCTGGCCAGAGCAGATGTTCAAGTTCACCTTGGCGTCTCCTCAAACCAAGACTGAGAGAGAGGGAAGGAGGGAGGGAGGGAGCGAGAGAGAGAGGGATGGAGATAGGGAGGGAGAGAGCGTGAGAGAAAGAGAGAGGGGGAGAGAAAGAGCCAGAAAGAGAGGGAGAAGAGAAGAGAGAGGGAGGGAGGAGGGGATGGAGAGAGAGGGAGGGAGGAGGGGATGGAGAGAGAGGGAGAGAGAGAGAGAGAGAGTGAGAGAGAGAGAGAGAGAGAGGAAGAAAAAAGGAGAGGAGAGGGAGAGAGAGAGAGGGGGTGGGAGGAAGAGGAAAGAAGAGGAGAGGGAGAGAGAGAGAGAGAACAGTTCTCCGTGTGTGTAGGAGCACACTTTCATCTTACAAAATGTCATCAATGTTGGGAAACAACACTTCGATCATAAGATGCACCTGATCACCTAGAATGTCCAAGTACTCGCTGATAGTAACTCGACAATGTTAAGTAATGATAGCGTCAGCCGAATACCAAGATACGGCGGCCCAAATCTTCACAGATCCATACCACATGTTTGGCAGTCGGAACCAGTCATTCCGAATTGTACGCCTCCTTGGGGTGTTTCCATATATAAACCCGACCTGCTGTTGGGAATAATCTAAATATAAACTGATTGGATCACATCACACGTTCCCAGTCACCAGCTGTCCAGGTTTTATGCACATGACACCATATTTTTCGCATTATAGATTTGGTTTCTGTGATTAAAGATTTATCAGTTGCAGCTCTTATATGCATGTCGGCTTTGTGAAGTTCTTTTCAGACTGTTTGTGGGGAAATAGGGTCTTCTAAGTGAATACTGAGTTCTTCTGTCACTTTTGCTGCAGTGATTTTGTTTTCTTTGAACACAATCTTTGTTAATATTCGATGGTCCCTCTCATTCAATCTCGGTTTCAGCCCAGTATTCTTCTTCGCCGATGAAGTCTTGCCATGCTTTGTGTAAATATCTTTCCTTGATGGCCTTGTGTCTAGCGCTCTTTGGCCAAACATGGCCCTTGCGTCATAAAAATCAACCAACCAACGATGCCTTGTGTGCGCAATCATAACCGTGTAGACAGTTGCTCTTGAAACACCATATATTGGGTTGATGCATGAGTCCATGCCGTTTTATTTCACGAGTGCTTCCCAGGTCAATAATGACGGTGCAGATGGCCAGTTGTTTATCAAAATGTAGCCAGTAATATCGTGTATCTAAATCATATTGCGTTGTGTGATTGTGGCTAATGGTGTTTTGGTTTTCAGGTCCAGAAGTATGGAGTGTCAAGTAGGGAAGAATGAACATTTCCGACACCTGCTACTCTGCGAGTTTTACAAGGGATCCACAGCCGCTGAGGCTATTCGGCAAATTTGTGCTGTCTGCGCAGATGATGCTATTACTCCGAGGACAGCCCGCAAATTGTTTGAGCCGTTCCGAGGTGGCAAGTTTGACCTCAACGACTCGCCACACTCAGGTCGTCCATCTCACTTTGATGAGGATCCTTTGAACTACCTCATCCACTTGGATCTGCGTCAAACAACACGCGAATTGGCCAATGAGGTGGACTGTGATCAGACCACAGTGGTGTGACACCTGGAACGCATGGAAAAGGTCCAGAAATTAGTGTCTTGAGTGCCTCATACTCTCACCGAGGACAACAAAAGTCAGCATGCTACCATATGTGAATCTTTGCTCGCCCGTTATCGCGAATGTTCTCAGCAACACAAACTCTTTCTGTCATGTGTTGTTACTGGAGCTGAATAGTGGTGCCTGTACTTGAATTTCAGGCATCGGAGTGAATGGTTAAGCCTAAACAAGACACCCACACAACGCCCAAAACATGGCCTTCATCCTGCGAAGCACATGTTGTGTGTCTGGTAGAACATGGAAGGCATTATTCACTGGAAAATGCTGCCCAGGAATCGGACCATCAACGCTTCACTCTATTGTCAGCAACGCACCGTGTGGAGGGAGCAATTCAGCAGAAACGGCCACATCGGCGCCATGGTGTCCTTCTCCAACATGATAACGCACTCCCTCACGGTGCAAACATGACCAAAATGGCAATTCAAGACATGAAATGGGAGATCCTTCCACATCCGGCCTATTCTCCAGATGTCTTCCTTCAGACTATCGCGTGTTCCGATTTCTGTCGAATGCACTCCATGGCAGAACGTTCAATAATGATGTTGATCTCCAGAATTTCCTGGAAGATTTCTTTGCAGCAAAACCTGCACGTTTTTTCAAGAATGACATTTCAGATCTATCCAGATGTTGTAACACCATCGTAAACAATGGAGGGTGGATAGATAGCTGATTGATTCCGTTTTCCTTTCTGATGTAGTACATTCCTGTAGTGCGGTGAAAATGACGTCATGAACTTTTGCATCAATCCAATAATTTGGCTGTTATGGTTACAAACGCTCCTGCTAAACGGACTCTCATAACTTATCCTCTTTAATAACATAAACCTACATAATAATGGCGTAAAAATTATTTTGTCTAACCCCCGCATGTATGACAGCACTTCTCTTTTTTTCCTTAAGTGCCGTGTCCTGCACATTCTTGGCCATCATCATCATGCACTGTAGACAGACATGATGACGATTTCCCTTTGCCTTCCTCGTTGCAGTACTGCAGCCATTCACCGTGATCTAAATATGCCCGCGATGAACCAGAGGCTGACCGTCAGAAATGGTTGAATGAATCCAACGCCGAATTTAAAGATTCACCAACGTATTCACTTGACATTCGCAGAACATCTGGAAAACCCCGAACTGGAAGGTCAGCGAAGGAATTTGAACCCCCAACATGACGCCTACAAAACAGCCAAGAGACAAGCATGTTTAACAACTATGCTGGGCGTGTAGTACGACACCACTCGGTTATTAAAATACCGTCCTATATCTTTCAACATCGCATTTCGAATTACACCCTTGAGTTGGATAAGTGAATGCGTGATTTAAATTTAATCAAACGGAAAATAGCTTGGACCTGACGATTTCATTTCCTGTTTCCGTTTAAAGCAAATCTCATGAACAATAATTAATATGTAGCAGATAATTTTTCCTTTCAGGAGCTATTTTATGAATTTCAAAATCCAACTAAAAATGAGTATGTATGTATGTATACTTGTATGTATATAGACTATGTCTACGTGAAAAAATGCGTACAAATATTTATGTATGCACATTTCTGTGTCTGATCTTGCAAAAACGAATGCGTACATTACAGCACTCGTTTATTAAATTATCAACGTATCGCCTTCACATTCCCTTTCAAGTTTCGAATTTCAAATTTTGAGTTTGCATAGTTTAAATTTTATTAAACTGAAAACAGCCTTTAGTATTTGCTTTGAGATTTTTTCTGTCGCTGTGTAAAGCAAATCATTTTGAACAGTAATTCAAAAGTGGGATATAATTCTTCCTTTGAGCTACGTTTTGAATTTCAGAGTGCCCCTCAAGCTGACTATATGTATGCGTTCAGGTGTGTGTGTATGCGTGCATGGTCGTATACACATTTGGCACCACACGCTTATTAAATTTTCTCTCTGTTGCCACCTCATTGCATTAAAGTTTGAAATTCTGAGTTGGATAAATACATAGCTTACATTTAATTAAACATAAATCAGCTTCTACGTTTTGATTAGTTTTTGTGCCACCAAATGAAGGTTAAATGAGTAATAATGAAAATGATAAATATTAATTAAAGTGTTACATATAATGAAAATGAAATGAAACTAATCTTTGTGTAACGTTTTCAACTAGAACCATTTTGAATGCGATTCCACCTTCGAAAAATACACAGTCTTTGCGCAAAAGGGGGAAAAGTTAAATTGTATTTTTCCCGATATATCTGTTTCTAAAAGATCGATTTAAAAAATTCATTTTCCAACGGATAGCATTTATAGTGGGGAATATATGTCTTGCACAAAATTTGTAGTTTTTCGTAATGCGCAGTTTTGCTACTACCCGGGGCATACGTAAATATTTCGCTTTGCAGCATATTTACAGCCGTATCTGTTATCTTAAAGCGTTACGAATGGTATCTCATAGTGTTCACAGACGAGTTCCGGTTTAACCTGACTCACCTTGATAGGCAGATCCTTGTATGGGAGACGCCCTTGTGAATGACTGTTGAAGAGGTGCATTTAGGAGTGTCATACGGTCCGGACACGGAGTGTTACGGTGTGGGGCGCTCTTGGTTTTTTCGTTCACGTTGCGCCCCATACACATCGTCGGAATCCTGAACCGCCAATGGTACATCGAGGATATTTTGGAGAGTGTACCGTATTTTCAGACGGTCTCTGGCTCCATTTTTCAATAAGACAACGTCTGGCTACATGTGGCACGGAAATGCGTTAGATCTCTTGGATGTCCGGCATGTACCATTTCTACTGCAACGTAAAAATATTTATCTCCTATTGTGTCTGTCATGGATACGGTCAGCGTTGGAAACCGGTCAAAAATTTTGGACCCGCACCCGACCCGGGCGTCGTATAATTGAACCTGACCTGGATTCGTAACTAACCCGTACCTCACCCAGACTAATCTGCTTTGAATTATCAATTCGAAACCTCAGTATACAGGGTGTCCATAAATGAAGTATACAACTTTAGTATGCTATTGAAAAAAATCTTCTATAAATAACAACTTACTTTTAACGTCAAAACTCATAGTAGCTGTGAAAGTTTTTTTTTAAAATATCAGTAGGTCTCCACGTGTGCTCCGTTGGTTGCTCGCAGGATGTCCAAACGATAATCCAGTTCCACCCAAGCACGCTGCAGAATGTCAGTAGGTCTCCACGTGTGCTCCGTTGGTTGCTCGCAGGATGTTTAAACGATAGTCCAGTTCCACCCACGCACTCTGCAGAATGTCAGTAGGTCTCCACGTGTGCTAAGTTAGTTGCTCGCAGGATGTCCAAACGATAGTCCAGTTTCACCCACGCACGCTGCAGAATGTTAGGTGTAACAAGGAGGAAGGCTGCAGTAATGCGTTCTTTGAGCTCATTGATAGATGTAACCTTTTTCTGGTACACAATGTCCTTAAGAAAGCCCCCCCCCCAAAAAAAAAAAAAACTGCATGGGGGGTATCAGGAGAACGGAGTGGCCATGACGTCAGACCCCAACGTCCAATCCAACGCCTTGCAAAATGGTTGTCTAAATATCTGCGTATATACGAAGACCAGTACGGAGGCGCTCCATCTTGCTGGTAAACGATGTCTTGAATATCCTGAAAATATAGAATTGCGAATTGTTCTACTATACCATGCAAATTAATTGGGACATGCTATTTTGTTCTCAGAATTGTAATGTGATCCCCAGTTGATGTCGGAAACCCACGTAAACCGGTTTTATCAGCTGTGAGGTGGTGTGACTGTTAGAACTTGATAGTAAGAATGGGGTTTGACCGGTTTTAAACAGGAAATAGGCACTTCAGCTTCAGTTGTGAGCTTTTGTGTGGGACAGGTGGATGTTAGTTTTTGCTCTCTGTGAGTACGTGTTGCTTTCGTGTATTGAAAAATGGATATTTCCCCAAAGAAGCGTGCAAAAATAATGGCTCTGAAGGATCACACTTCTATGACAGTGAGAGATATCGCTCCTGCAGTTGGTGTAGGCAGATCATGTGTATCAAGACTGCTTACGCGATACAATGCATCTGGATCATCGTCTCCAAAAAGGAGAGGTAAATATGGAAGAAAACGAAAAACAACTCCACGAACCGATAAATATCTAATCAGAAATAGTAAAATGAATAAAAAAACAAGCACCGACCTTCAAAGAGATTTATTGGCTAGTGGTTGTGATGTTAGTGATTCAACTGCACGCCGTAGGCTTTTGGAAGTTGGCCGGAAGACAAGAAGACCAACGAAAAAACAATATTTGAATGCGAAAATGAAGATAAAACGCTTGGCATGGGCCAAAAAATATAAATCATGGACTGCTGATGACTGGAAAAAGGTAACTTTCAGTGATGAAACGCATTTATTTGTGCAGGGTTACCAAGCAAATGTCGTTAGACGAAGCAACTGTGAACCCTTAAGACCTGAGCATGTCAAACAAACTGTAAAACACCTTCCATCTGAAACAGATGTTTTGGGGTTTTTTCACATCAAATGGCACTGGAAGCTTAGTTCCTGTTCAAGGCATGATGAATTCAGCCAAGTACGTAGAAATAGTACAACGTAGGATTGTTCCATTCTTGCAAACTTTTGACGGGACATTTCAACCTGACTTGGCTCCATGTCACAGTTCGAAATTGGTCAAGAATTTCATGCTGGAAAATCAAATTCATTTGCTTGATTGGGCTGGAAATTCACCAGACTTAAATCCCATAGAAAACTTGTGGAATATTTTGAAGAGACGTTTAGGTAAAATGGACTGTACAACCAAAGAACGCATGATAACGAATGCTATAAAAGTGTGGTTCCACGATTATGAAGTCAACAATATGTGCACTCAATTAGTGGAGTCAATGCCAAAAGGAATTCAAGAGGTCATTTCTGCTAAAGGAGGACATACTTCATACTAATACAGGTATTTATCAGTGTATATCAAGGCATAGAATGATATAAAGGCATAGTTTTAAAAAAAGTGATTTTTTACTTTGTCCCAATTAATTTGCACAATATAGTAACATGTCCAGGTACGTTATGCCAGTAACGGTTGGTTCAGCGACGAAAAAGGGCCCTATCACTCTATCTTCCATTAAACCAGCACAGACATTAAGCTTCGCGCTGTCTCTCTTGTGTGCTACGACCGCATGGGGATTTTCCGTACCCCAGATTCGGCAGTTATGTTTATTTACTCTGCCAGAAACATGGAATGTTGACTCATCGCTGAAACAGATCCGTGAAAGGAGGGTGGGCTCATCATTAGTGTGATTAAACATTTCTACCGCAAATGCTTTTCGACGTGGTTGATCATTTGGTCGAAGTTTTTACACTAATTGCACTTTATGTGGATATAGGCGCAGACGTTTATTGCAAAACCTTCTGAACCGTTGCTTGCGGTATTTCGAGTTCACGACTGGCGACGCAGGCGGACTTCTTCGGGCTCCTTAGCTAAGACTTACGCACGTCTTCTACCTTTTCGTCCAAAATGGAAGGTCTCTCAGTGCTTTTGCCTTTCAAGAAACTTCCTGTTGTTTTGAATTTATCTGCCCATTGTTCGATCCTTCTTCGTGTCGGCGGCAGTCTCTTGTACTCCGTTCTGAACTTACGCTGAACTGTTGTTAGTGATTTTAAAAACACGCACGCTGCTTTCTCTACTAGGGAAGCCATGTCTGTGGTATTCCATGTTTGACGAGATTTTTCATTACATGAGACACCTGGCGCCATCTATCATCTGACTTAACAAATTATAACACTTACCACGTCTCTTCACGTTTAAATTAAGTTTTTTTCTATCGTATTTTTAATAGCATACTGAAGTTATATGCTTCTTTTATAGACACCCTGCATAATAATAATTATACATAATCATACATAGCTTACGGGAACGTATAATTTACTCACTTACCTACAGAAAGTGTTGGAGCTGACGTTCTTCACATAACCTAAGTGTTTTACACATGCTTTCAACAAATCTGCGACAGTCAGAGAAAGTCCCTCCGCAGTAATGCTAAATCTGTTCCACTCAGTTCTGATGGCGCTACAGTCGAAATGTTTGAATTAAGTAACTTGTTGAATGTTTAATATCAGTTTTTGCTGTTTCCTTGATAACATATCAAGCTTCAGAATGTGTTTCACAGCAACACCAATTTTCTCAAGCTTTAGTTGAAAGTTTCTAAAATGTGGATTATGATTTCATCATTGCCCCTCAGAAGGATGGGACACTCATGAAATCACATTCATATATTGAAAACTTTCAACTCATAACAAGCTGTGAAAATTGGTATTGCTGTGCAACTTATTCTGGTTCCTTAATGAGACGAAACAACTTTCAGCATTCATTTCTTTGAGTTTTTTGCTTTCAAGAAGCACGTATTTGTAGGTGTCTACGACTTTTTCAATCTCCTTAATATTAAATTCATCCATATTAACAAATAAGACATTAGACACGGCATTCCATGGAAACAGGCTGTTAGCACGTCAAACTAAAACCTGTGAATGCTCAATGCAAAAACAAAAATAATATGAAAAGTAACACTCGTTGTCACATTGTGACACGCACTGTGTGAGAGAGTGAATCAGGGGAGAAGCAGGCGAAAGGTGTTTGTCTGTACCTAGTTAGCTCCGGAAAATCGCACTGAAAATAAACGCAAAGGAAGTATCGTTTAAAGATATGGTGTCGGTGTGTTTAACGTCGGCGTCGTATCGTCGGTCGGTGTAAAACTTCGTGGCTTTAAGAAACAGGCGACAATATTTTTGAATAACAAATCATTTTTCACTCCGCGGGTGCCATCATCGAGCACAAAATTCCACAGTGCACATATTTTATCGAGCACAAAATTCCACGCGGTTTTATTTCCGTTTTATTTTATTTTCAAAAATAAAACGGAAATAAAACCGGGTGGAAATCGGATTAGAAACACCTTGAATCCACCCATTTGACCAGCAAGAAATTGTCGACCAGTTGACCCGCTGATTCGTGACTCGTTTTTAACACTTTCCAACCGTCGGTTGAAGAAGCGTATATGCTCCAGCTTTGTCCGTCTGTCTGTCCATCCGTCCGCACGATAACTCGCATAAAAAAGGTTCGATTTCAATGACATTTTAGTATGCGGTAGGGGACTACCTGGGGACAAACCCTGTTAAAAATGGGTGAAGTGGGGACAAAGGGCAGGACATAGGTGCGGGATGCATTCCGTTGCCCAAATGCGTAATAACTTGCGCAAAAATGGTTCGACGTCGATAAAACTTTATTATGTGGTAGGTAACCACCTGGGGACAAACCCAATTGAAAATGGGCTAAATGGGGTTAAAGGTCAAGACATAGGATCGGGATTCATTCCATCGCATTTATGCGTTATAACTTACGTTAAAATGCTTCGACTGAGACAAAACTTTGTCATGTTGTTCCAGAACTATTCTTTCCCAAATCTGTTGAATATCATCGAAATGGGGTCAAAGGTCAGGTCATAAGAGCGATATTTATTCTACAGCCATTATCCTCATAACTTCAGTAATGATTTCTGGTATGTTGGAAAGCGTATCATAATCAATGCATTGCACGATTTTACTAACTTGTTATCTCTGGATATGGTAGCTGGATAACTGGCCCGTTAGGCCACGGCGCCATCTATCGAGCACGGCTTTTGGGTGGACCTCTTCAGTTCAGTGCCACGCTGTCGTTGCGGGTACACTGTATGCTTAATATCGTGTCTTCCAGCAAGACTCCTCCCCAAAGCATCCCACACATTTTCAATGGGATTCAGATCTGGAGAACGTGCTGGCCATACGAGGCAGCATGACACTCCACGAATAGACATTCAGGACCTCTTCAGTTCAGTGCCACGCTGTCGTTGCTGGTACACTGTATGCTAAATATTGTGTCTTCTTCTGCACTTACAGCGCTGTACTTCTGATCGTTGATGTCCTGTAGTGTAAGTTATCTGCCATATAAAATCCACTTCGTTTTCTCGTGTGCATATTCGTGTAACTTCTATAAAAGCCAGTGTATGTATATTTGTATATATTTCAAACTACACTGCTGGACAATTGCTAAGGGCGGATCATAAACGGCTATATAGCGCATAAAAAAGTAAGTGTGGTTGGATGCCAAGTGAAATAAAATAATGTCAGAATGCCAGGACATTACAAGAAAGACAATTTATGGTGCTCTGAAATCCAGAAGGCTTTGGAACGTGTTCAAGGGACAAACAGGCCATTTTGTGCAGAATACGTAAACGTGAAAAAAAGGCAATTACCGTCCGCAGGCGTTCCGGCATAAGATGTCAATATGGGATATGGCCACCATGGAGGGCGATGCAAGATTCCACACGTCGTGCCAAGCTTTGCACAACATTATCAAGCAGCTGTTGGGGTAATTATCCCATTCCTCTGTCAGTGCACGGATGAGGGTGTCCTTGTTTATTGGAGGGCATTGGCGACCAGCAAGACTCCTCCCCAAAGCATCCCACACATTTTCAATGGGATTCAGATCTGGAGAACGTGCTGGCCATACGAGGCGCTGAATATCTTCGCTCTCAAGACATTCCTGGACAGCGACTGTTCGATGACATGTTGCGTTGTCGTCCATGAAAATGAATCTATCACCGACAGCACCACGGAACATGCGAACATGAGGTAGCAGAACATCATTAATGTATCGTTGGCCAGTCATAGTCCCAGTCGGAAGCACATAGAGGGACGTACGGCCATTGATCATGATGCCAGCCCATACCATGACACTACATGTCGGATATCGGTCCCTTTCCTGTATGTTTGCTGGACAATATGCAGACCACTATCACGCCAGATCAGTTGGCGTCGACAATCAGACGATAGACTGTATCTACTCTCATCTGAGAAGAGGACAGCAGACCAGTCGTTATCAGTCCAATTGTGATGTTGATGGCACCATTGCAAACGGGCGGTACGGTGACGTCTGGACAATGGGATGCACACAACAGGACGGCGGGCGTATAGTCCTCCTTCATGAAAACGTCTGGCAACAGTTTTTTGGGAGATCCGCTTGCCAGTAGCAGCCATAAACTGATTTGCTACCTCACTAGCTGTGCTGCGCCGGTGTTTTTTTGTTGATAGCACTATGTACCGATCTTCTGCAGGTGTCGTACTGCGAACACGACCTCCCCCGTGACGTTTGCTACACTCTCCATTTGTTTGAAATGATTTCCAAAGCCTTGAAACAACACTGTGGCTGACGTCGAACTCCCTGGCAACATCTGTTATTTTTCGCCCTTCTTCAATCTTGCCAATAATACGGCCACGCGTAAAATCATCTAGGTGATGTCGGGAAGACATACTAAAAATTGCAAGTTCGTCAATAGATTATTTCCCTTTCAACTTTGCGTTTGAACAACAACAGTCAATACGCGTCAAATCCTTTATATCTCTTATCAGTGCTATGACGTCACGAACAAGTTCGGCAATCTAAAATTTGCATGCGCACAACACGTCTTACGATATGCTAATTTCCACATTTTCCCGCACTTATGCTAATTTCCACATTTTCCTGCCTTCCATTTTATGGTTGCTATCGTTGCTATTGTCATCCATCCTTAGCAAATGTCCGGCAGTGTATATTGGGGATGAGGAGCATTTTTCTCTAAGTCTTTCAGTGATCTTTAATTGTTTCGTTCTTTGTCCATCTCTTTTAATACCAATGTTTTCGTCTGTAAACTGTAAAGTGGTTTTATTAGGCTTGAAGGTAAATATTTTTTTTAATTCTGAATAATTTAAATCCGTTTAAAAGCGTTTTCATGAGCCGAGTGTGTTTCTAAATTGACCCCTTTTTTGTTCTCATCCAAAGTTTTGAAGGTAAAGATATTAATCCTTGAATCAGTTTTGTTCTTCACTTATAACCCACGGTGTCCATAAAGTCTTTCCCGCATTACAAGAATTAATACAAAAAATATATTACAGTTACAAGAAAGGGATTGTACGACAATGATGGTGCACAAGTAAAGTTTTTTTTTTCAGTGTCAATACACATCCACATGGGCGTCATTTGTGGCCCGGAGGGCATCTAAGTGATATTCGATTTCACGCCATGTTTTGTTTAACATCTCAGCAGAGACAGAAGAACTAGTGACGTCCGTTATGCTGCTCTACAACGTCTCGACATCTGGAACATTGCTAGAGTAAACTTGGTATTTCACATAACCTCACAGGAAAAAATCCAGAGGGGTTATGTCGGGCGATCGAGATGTCCATGTCATGGGACCATCGAGGAGATTCACGTCATGCGATTCCCTTATTGTTTCCTATTTACTGTTCCATAGACGTGGAATGTGGCTTCATATGAAAATCAGACACGGTGCAGATAATTACTCTCATGAGCTATGCGCTGCAACATCTCCGTCGCAAATGAAGCACGGCGGGGCAGGTCATCATGTTGAAGAGCTTGAACGATCTGTACCTTATAAGCGTACAGATGAAGTCGTTTTTGTAAAATTTATAGTGGCACGGGGGGAGGGGGATCCCAGTTTCCAATGAAGCACGACTAATGGATTTCCTGGGGCTTCGTAGAAATGTTTCCTGAACAGCTGCAGTTGTCTCTTGTGTAACCGGTGGTCCGACCGCTCGGGGGAGACCGCCAACACTACCCCTTCGCTTTAAACTTTTCATGCCAAGCTTTTATGCTTTTTTGGTCCGGTGGTGATCGTCTGTACTCTTTTCTGAAACGACGCTGGACAGTAACCGCCAATTTGGTCTCATGGAACCACAACACGCACGCCGCTTTTTCTTGCATGGAAGCCATTATCGATGAAGTGCTCCTCTTATTCCGCAGTAGCGCTCACCTAAAGAACAGATAAAAAAAACTTCATGAGTGCTGCTATATTATGTTGCCAACCATTTTATTTAACTTAGATTTTCAATATTAATTTTTGTAATGTGAGAAAGACTTTATGGACCCCCTGTATTATCAACGAAAAGATTAATCTTGTTTTTTAATACTTTTGAATAAATTTTGTAGCCTGCATTTAGAATAATTATTTCTCAGTAGTTTTCGTAATGAAATTCTTTTTACCGTTTTTTTTAAATGGGAATTACTACTGCTTGGTTTCATTGAATAGGTATTGTATTTGTATATTATGATCGGAGTATTTATTTTATTATATTTAGAATTTTCAGTTGGCAAAATTTACCCGAAGTTTGCATATTTAACTTTTTAAGCTTCCAGTTTTCCAATTTAATTTTTTGTCGCTGTGTTGAGTCAAGTCTTTTTTAAAACACCGCATCTTCGGTAATTTGTATTTAGCACCAGGTAAAAACTTGTTTTTAGTTCCCTTTGAAACTTCGCGTACGTGTATTTAACGACCATCCATCTCGGAACTGCATGAGAAGCAGACCAGTCGATTATTGCCTCCGTCTGGTCTAAGATGGGACTTTCCTGTGATTATACTGGAACGACATCTTCGTAAATAAGGATGCAATCAATCATCCTGGTATCTCCTCCTTATCGCTCTGTTTACACTTGTTAAGTTTTCAGAGATGCGTGCTGCTTCAATGAAACACGTGTTGCTCAAGAACAACTTACTTGGAGGACGGATTTCATTCTCTCCGTTTTCGCCTCTACATCCATAATCACAAATAGTCTCTTTCTGGATTTTCTCATTTTTTAGCTTAGGAGTATCTTACTGCGTTCATGGGTGATACTGCTAACAGTATACATCTTTGTGGAACCACATCCATTGTAGATTACGCAAAACGTTTCTACGCTTTCCTTTTGGATACCAGCAAGGGGCTGTAAGTATCATAATGCTTCAACAGTTGTAAGAAAACAAAATATTGTTAGAAATTGTCTTGACCGTGTCACGCAACAGTTAAGACCACCAGCAACAGTTTAAGACCACCTGTCAATTTATTGAAAATTAAAATTTTCTAAAAAACAACTAATTACTACTCAGAGATATTTAAAAAATGACACCATAGATGAATACTTGCATTCATTAGAACACAAAAATACCGAAATCGGGACTTTGTGAGACCATTTTTGTTTTTTGTAACGGACAGAATACGATGTGGCATACTCTCAATGAGGGATTTACGGTAGTCATTTGAAATATTAATATCTGTGCACCTCACGTACTTTATCGCGTCAATCAAAGCTTGGGAATTTGATAGCTGTTTTTCTGCTACCTTGTCTTTTAAAATGGTCCACGAATTTTCGATGGGGTTAAGGTCGGGACTATTACCGGGCCAGTCAAGCACAGTTATGATTTTCCTTTGCAATTAGACCTTTACTGTCTTTGATCTGTGGCATGGAGCACCATTCTGCATAAATATTGTTCATCTGTGCATTTGCATATGAGTTAACAGCTTCTCACGTAGCATTTCCACATAAAAAAGGACTAGTCATGGTAGTGCCTGTTGGCAAAAAGGATAATGAAGCAGTATCGGATGTTGATATCAGGTGCTATCCCCATATCATCTGACGGATGTTGATATCGGGTGCTATCCCCATATCATCTCTCGTGGTGCTAACGGAGTATTTTTCATCAAACCTTTTGCCGTTTGGTCGTCGAACGTGTACTTCACGTGATTCAAATTGACGCACAGTTGATTCATCGGAAAAAAGAACTTGGCTCCAATTTTAAGCAGTCCACGATTGATGACGCTTCGCAAACTGGAGTCTCTTCTTTTTCATGACAGAGGTTCGTGTGCAGGTTTATAAGACATTAATCCAAAATCTTAGCTAACACGTCGGGAAAAAGTGCTGTTACTAATATTATACCATTTCGAATGTAAAAAAGCCCTGATTTTCTTGTACGAACTCCTCGGAGAACGCGTAACTATTTGTCTTATGGTATTGTCGTCACGTGGGGTTGCTTTCCTTGGACGTCCACTTCTCTTTCGGTCGCTAAATTTACTTGCATCCCGATATTTCATGATTCCATTATGAATAGCAATCTTGCTCACATTCACCTTTCTGCTTATGTCACGTTCGGAATATCCTTCATGATATAAAGTCACTATTTGTGCCCTCTGAGTAACACTTCAAGACGCGTTTTTGCCTATTTTTCGCTATATAGAAAATAAGTACAAAACCTCTTAGCATGACAACCAGAAGCAAATTGAAACTCGCACGCTTCCCACAACTCCATCAGTAGCTGCCGCTGTAGGATGATGCAACGCCGACAGGAAGTTGAGTAATACAAACAGTAGCTGACGCAATCGGCAGAAATCTCCTAATACCAACAGGTGGTCTTAAACTTTTGCAAATGACTGTATTTCGCAGTTTTCATGTTTTTTAAAAGTTAGCATGAAAGGCAAATGTGGTGCTAAAATGTTTTAGCACTTTTCTCCGTGGTATCAAATAAACGATAACAATTGGAACCATGATTGCAATTTCCCTGTACTGTGATTTTGTGCTTCAAGAAAGCGTATGGAAAACGTTGAAAGGAAAAATATTTCAGTCTTGACTGATGATTTATTTGCACTTCCTTCCTTTACATTTCTTCTTTACCTTTCAGTAGTGGATTTTAGTGAAAATACGTTAACACCCTGTTGCACGTGAAAATTCTCAAGACTTCTTCAATGGATTATCTAAAAGCCAATTGAAAGTCTTTCAGTTTTTCACAATCTACCCATTGGTCGCTTATTCATATCCCTTCCTATTATTTTAATTTTATCTGTTTAGCGCAAACACCTGTCTTTTTGCTCTATCTGAAAAAGTACAAAATCGTCGCATTTGATGACAAGTTCCAGGTACTGTGACGTAGTACAGAGGTAAAGCACGTGTCAAGAATAGTTGGGAGAGCAATTCACTCCAGAGAGAAGGGGGAAGAATTTGATTCCCGTCATGGACATATTTGTGTTTTCTCATTGGCGCCCGAACTTATAAATAGATGTATTGGCCGTTGGGTTCTTCGAAGAATGTGTGATGTTCGTTCCGCATATCGTCTAGAATAAATGAAAGTTCGTTCTCCGCTTACAAAAAAAGATTAAGAAGGAGATGATGTGACATGTCAAGACGACAAATCTGCAGCGATACATTCCGTCCGTGTACTTAGTTGGAAGAACAACTTACTCTGGAGTGAGAGGGCGAAGTTTCGATCTTCGTCATCGACAAATTTGTATTTTCACAGTATCCCAATGCTTTTTGTTATCATTTGTTCTCTGAATACTGTAGCACTATATTTGGAATGCATTCCTCCCTTTTGTAAGTAGCTACTGGTAACGTAATTTAATGTATAATCCTAGGCTTCGAATTGGCGTGGTCGTTGCTGCCACCGTGTGGTCAGAGGGAGGTTTCTGACATAGCCATGCATAATCTCGAATTTCAGATGAAATATGGATAATGCGTTTGCTTCACGGAGCGTGTTCTCTCTCTTCTCCCGGGTACCAGTGGCCCTAAGTTAGGAACGTACGACTACTTATAAGCCTGAGAGTTTCTCATGATGGTTGTGGTGAGATAGCCATCATTATCATCAACTATTATCAATCCATTGCTGCATGAAGATCTCACCAAGCTTCTTTAACAACGGTCTGTCGTGTGCCAGTCTTCCCTATGTTACTCCCGCATACTTTCGAATTTCATCCACATATCTCCCATGTGTCTTCTTTTGGATCTTTTCCTGTCCCATGGAATCCAGTCTAAAATTTCGGTTGTCAATCGACGGTCCGTCCTTCTGGCAATATGCCCATCCCATTGCCATTTCAGGGATTTTATTCTGTTCATGATGTCTTCCACCCTCGTCATTCTTCTTATCCACGAGTTTTTCATATTATCCTTCCAGGGTATACCAAGAATGTGTCTCTCCGTGTTTCTTTCAGTTGTCTGCATCCTTTGAATGTCTTTTTTAGTTAAGGTCCATATCTCTGTCCCATATGTAAGAATTGGAAGGATACGTTGATTAAACATTTTTCTTTTAAGACATAGTGGTATATTGCTCTTAAAAATTGTTCTGTTTCTCCCAAAAGCTCTCCATCCAAGTTTTATACGGCGATTAATTTCTTCATCAATGTGACTTGATATCTGCTGTCGAAGGTATGACCTGGGAATGCTTTTACAAGAATCTTCATTTCTTGTAAAAGCATTGTACATCACTTTTGTCTTCTGAAATTTCATTTTTAATCCCACTTCTTTACTCTTGTCAGCAAGTTCCCAGGTCATACTCTGCAGCTCTGAAGAGGTAGTTGCAAAAATGACTACTTCATCAGCTAAACGAAAGTGAGTTAAATAATCTCCATTAATCTTTATCACTTTATTTTCCCAGTTCAGTGAGTGAAAAACATTTCGCAATGTGGCATTAAAGAGCTTGGGAGATACAGTATGTTCGGGTATTTGAGAATACAGCACCAATAAAAATTGGAAAGTGAGTGAGACAAGGTGTGGTGAGATATTTATCACTATATAGGCTTAATGAGAAATAAGAGTTCTGTTAGTAACTAGCTTGTTTCTTACTCGTCGCAATTAAACTTCTGTTATTCTAAATGAAATTAATAACGAGGAACTGTACACAACTATTCGTATATATATACACTACTGAATTGCCTGGGGTTGCTTGGAAGAATGTGATGATAATTCACTATCTAAAATTTGTACAAATCAAATGAAAACGATTACTTTTTTAGGGCATGAACCGTACCTAATTCAGTATTTCATTTTTTCATTGAATTTGAGTTTTATTCTCTGTAGAGTCCTTAGGCACACAGTAGTTTTAGTTTTCCCGTGTGAATTGTTTTGTTGTTTTATGAACAAATAGCAGAGGTACCTGCTATTTCCCGGGTAAATATTACTATTCGTGGAATCACCAAGTTCAGCGGGTGAAAGTTCATGAATGAAAAAGATATTCCTGTAATTTTACAGTTAATTTATTTTAATTCATTTAGGTTATTGACCCAGGATGGCTGCAAATGTGAAAAATAAAAATAAGGGATTTAGTTAATTTACCTTTACGAAACAAAAATAAAGGGGGGAAGAAATGGAAATACCTTCACTTCCGATGCTGAATTGTGCTGCAGTTCTTCTCTGGAAAGCATTTGCCACAAAAAAAAAATTCTTTGCCCTTATCACAACAAAAAGTATTAAATTCGAATTCAAAAGAAAAAAAGAAAAAAATAGAACTTCATACGAAATTTGGTATGGGGGCCCCTTGACCCCGGGGGCTCTGACCCATTGCAAAACCCGTCTGCGGTCAAAGTTAGAGTACTATGAGATTGAATACAAAATTTGGTGATTCTAAATTGAAAACTGTAGATTTGTATAGCGGACAAACAAACAAACATTGTACTTTATATATTAGATATATAATTATAAATTGGATGTCTTGATGAACAACGGATTATTGTGAAATCAAACAGAAGTCATCACTCTTTCCACGTTTATAAGTGACTCACGGAAATATTCTCATCGGCCGCCACCGGGAATCGAACCCAGGGTCTTCCAGTTACGTGCCGGAGGAAGCAACCTGCCATGTGGTTTGGCAGTTAGCCGTATGTGAGTCTGGAGAATTCGAGGCCGCTGTGGTGCAGTGGTAGCATGTCCGGCGTGTAACTGGAGGGCCTGGGTTTGATTCCCGGTGGCGGCCGATGATAATTTTTCCGTGACTCACTTATAAACGTGGAAACAGCGATGACTTCTGTTTCATGTTCCTAATCCACGTCAATTGTGTGTAATAAGTACGGATAATTGTGATTTGATTCGTAACCAACAAGTGTTGTCTGGCTAAAAGTGCTGGATGATGTGTCGTAGCAGCAAACAAAGTGTATTAAAACGTAAGCCACGTTGTTTCATTTCATACCCTCTGACGTATTCTGAAAACATGAACGTCGAAGAGACAAAACATTATGACCAGCGCGAATTTATGCAAATCGATGCAACTTCAGGTAAACGACGGCGCGTGTGAAGATCATGAAACGGTATAAATAACACATGATAATGAGCTCTGTTAACGGAAAGAAGCATGGGGAGATAGATGCCTGCTTGGTGTAATCAGGAAAGATAAGGAGAGGAACTTGTGGATAAGGAAACTTACAAGAGTGGGAGTCATCATGATCATAGTAAAATCTCTGAAATGGCAGTGGGTTGGACATACTGCCCAGAAGAACAGACCACCGAAATTTTTGAGTGGATACTAAGGGACAGAAAATGACCCAGAAGAACACAACATGGGAGAAAGATGGATGAAATTCGAAAGCATGCCGAAGTAACATGGAGAAGACTGGCTCAAGACAGACAGTTGTGGAAGAAACTTGGGGAGACTTTCATCCAGAAATGGACTGATAATGTTTGACAATGATAATAATGATGATGAACGAGCTTTGTTAATAAGCGTTATTCTTGTTCTTCAGTTGAAAAAGGCAGCGGACTTAAAATCGAGTTTGACAGGGTTCAAATTGTGGTGGCCAGAAGACTGGATCAAAGGAGTTTTGAGAGGGCCAAATTGTGGTGGCCAGAAGACTGGATCAGAGGATTTTTGAGAGGGCTAAATTCTGGTGGCCAGAAGAATGGATCAGAGGAGTTTTGAAAGGGCCAAATTGTGGTGGCCAGAAGAATGGATCAGAGGAGTTTTGAAAGGGCCAAATTGTGGTGGCCAGAAGAATGGATCAGAGGAGTTTTGAGAGGACCAAATTGTGGTGGCCAGAAGAATGGATCAGAGGAGTTTTGAGAGGGCCAAATTCTGGCGGCCAGAAGAATGGATCGGAGGATTTTTGAGAGGGCCAAATTGTGGTGGCCAGAAGACTGGATCAGAAGATTTTTGAGAGGGCCAAATTGTGGTGGCCAGAAGAATGGATCAGAGGAGTTTTGAGAGGGCCAAATTGTGGTGGTCAGAAGACTGGATTAGAGGATTTTTGAGAGGGCTAAATTGTGGTGGCCAGAAGAATGGATCAGAGGATTTTTGAGAGGGCCCAATTTTGGTGGCCAGAAGAAGGGATCAGAGGAGTTTTGAGAGGGCAAAACTTGTGGGCTTCAAAAAGGGGTCAGCGGAGGGAAAGTCAGTGATCCGCAGGTAAGGTGTGAGCCGAGCACGGATCATCTATGCTAGAGGTGAGCGAAGACTATCCCGTAGGGTACGAGCCAACAGAAGGGATACTGTGGTGCACCTCGCCGGTAATTTGAATGTTGTTGACAAGAGTAATGTGTGTCACATACATCGAACCCTGCTGAAAGTGGGGCTACCCAGCCACAAGCCACTGAGCGTGCCCATGCTAACCTCTGTTCACCGCTGAAAGCGCCTACAGTGGGCACACGAGTATCAAAACTGGACCTTAATTGATTGGATAAAAGTCGTCTGGTCTACTGAATCACGTTTCCTGTTGCACCATGTGGACGGCAGAGTAGGTGCCCGTTGTTTACCTGCGGAAGTGTTGGAACCAAGATGCACCATTGGACGAAAACAAGATGGTGGAGGGACATTAATGCTTTGGGTAATGTTCTTCTGGAAAACCTTGAGTCCAGTCATTCATGTGCAGGAAGCTATAACGTCTAAACTATTACATCACTGAAGATCAGGTACATCTTTTGAAGGCAACGGTATACACCTCTAGTTGTGTCTTCTTTCAGAAGAATAATGCGCCATGCTACACTACTCGATTTGTTCGAGAATGGTTCGTGGACCATGAGGAAGACTTCCAACCATCGCCTTGGCCTCCCAATTCCCCAGACATCAATCCAATCGGGCGTCTGTGGTTTGTGTTGGAACAGCAAATCCTACCTGTAGCGACTGAACTACGTAACTTACAAGAGCTAAAGAATCAGCTGGTAACGTGTTGTTACCAGATACAACAAGGTATCTTCAGAAATCTTGTAGCGTCCATTTCTCTCGGGTTAAGAGTTGCTTAGGTGGCACGGGGAGGACCAACATCATATTAGGTAGGTGGTACTAATGTTTAGTCCCTTTGGTATATATTCGGGTAAGAGCTGTTTTTGTGACACAAGGAGGACCAACATCATATTAGACAGGTGGGCATAATGTTTTGGCTCTTCGCTGTATATCCGGGTAAGAGCTGTTTTGGTGGAACGTGGAGGACCAAAATCATATTAGACAGGTGGGCATAATGTTATGGCTCTTCGCTGTATATCCAAGTAAGAGCTGTTTTGGTGGAACGTGGAGGACCAACATCATTTTAGGCAGGTGGGCATAATGTTTTGGCTCTTCGCTGTATATCCAGGTAAGAGCTGTTTTGGTGGAACGTGGAGGACCAACATCATTTTAGGCAGGTGGGCATAATGTTTTGGCTCTTCAGTGTATATCCGGCTAAGAGCTGTTTTGGAGGAACGTGGAGGACAAACATCATATTAGGCAAGTGGGCATAATGTATTGGCTCTTTAGTGTATATTCGTATAAGGGCTGTTTGGGTGGAACGTGGAGGACCAACATCATACTAGGTAGGTGGTCATAATGTTTTGGCTCTTCGGTGTATATCCGGATAAGAGCTGCTTTGGTGACACCTGGAGGAACAACATCATGTTAGGCAGGTGGGCATAATGTTTTGGCTCTTCTGTGTACATTCGGATAAGAGCTGTTTTGGTGACACCTGAAGGACCAACATCATATTAGGCAGGTGGTCATAATGTTTTGGCTCTTCGGTGTATATTCGGATAAGAGCTGTTTTGGTGACACTTGGAGAACCAACATCATATTAGGCAGGTGGACATAATGTTTTGGCTCTAAGGTGTGTATTCGGACAAGAGCTGTTTTGGTGGCATGTGGAGGACCAACATCATACTAGGCAGGTGGTCATAATGTTTTGGCACTTTAGTGTATATTCGGGTAAGAGCTGTTTTGGTGACACCTGGAGGATCAACATCATATTAGGCAGGTTGGCATAATGTTTTGGGCTCTTCGGTGTATATCCAAAAAAGAGCTGTTTTGGTAACACCTGGAGAACCAACATCATATTAGGCAGGTGGACATAATGTTTTGGCTCTAAGGTGTGTATTCGGATAACAGCTGTTTTGGTGGTATGTGGAAGACCAACATCATACTAGGCATGTGGTCATAATGTTTTGGCTCTTTAGTGTATATTCGGGTAAGAGCTGTTTTGGTGACACCTGGACGACCAACATCATATTAGGCAGGTGGGCATAATGTTTTGGCTCTTCGGTGTATATACGGGTAAGAACTGTTTAGGTGGCACGTGGAGGACCAACATCTTATTAGGCAGGTGGTGAAAATGCTTTGGCTCTTCGGTGTATAGGTAAATTAAATTTTTAGTGTCAACGAACATTAAAACATCCGGGTTCTGCAGTGAAGCTAATTCCCCTTACGTGGGATAAGCTTTTTAACCTTTTCAATGAAGTTCACTTAACGTAAAAGCAACAAATCAAATTAATATGGACTTAAAACATTATAAGGTGCCGAAGGTGATAGTTAAACCCCAAAAGAAGCAAACAAAGTAAAACCATATCGGGCTATTTTTATGTCACCAAAAATTTTGGATTCAATTCATCTCTGATGGACTGCATTTTCTTCTAATTGATTTTTCAGTCTCTGGAGAACCGGAAAAAAATCAACTGTATTAAATTCCGGTACTCCTTGATTCTTGTTAGTTTTCTTAGAGCGTTTTCACTTCAGGTATTTTTGAATTTCCAAATATCAAAATCAAATTTTGCATTCTTAGTTGTAAGTTAATGTTAATATTTGCATTTATCTGTTTTATTTCATCAGTAATTTTATGTTTTTCCTTTTCTGTAGTGATATTTTATTTCATTAAATATTTTGACTCTTCCTTTGTTGTTAGTTCACCATTTATCGGTGACTTGAAATTCCTTCTGAGCGTTTCTAATTTCTCAGTTATCGTTGATTACTAACGTTACAAACGTGATTTTAATTTTTTTAATTATGGAGCTCTCAGTTGTTAAACCTGTTTTCAGTTTATCAATTGTTGCTTGTCTTTTGCGATTACTCGACTGTTTTCATTTCATTAATTAATTTTGATTCTTTGTTAAAGCTGTTTTCAATTCATCAATTGTAGCTTGTCTTTTGATATTTCTGCGACTTTTCGTTTCGTTATTTATTTTTGATTCTTTCTGACCTAAAGAATCGTTTTTACTACATCATTTGTTGTTCCTTTTAGCAATAAAATTATACTTTACATCATCGGTTAATTTTTTCATCACCGTAGAAGATGTTTTACCTCATGAATAACCGATTCTTCCATTGAATTTGAAATCCCAGTTTCCACATTTGTTTCTTCCTGTTTCTACTAACATGGCCACACTTTCTGCGGTACAGCGCGCGTTGAAGGAAATCCTTTGACCACGCTCTTCACATTTTTTACTGGTGTCTTGAAATGCATTTCTAACTGCTTCCCACCATGAGAGAGAAGGTGGACGTTGTGCTTCTAGATACAGAGGACATTCACGCATCTTTAAAACGTTTTCGATAAGAAATTACAGAAAATAAAAGTTCGAAGAATTGAAACTGAAATAACGTGTTAGATGAATTGTAATGTTCGTAGAATATAGCTGTCTAAACAGTACATAAATCAGTTCACAAAAACTTTGCCTACAGTGAAACAGGAGTCTACCAAGAAAACGTCAAGAAAAGGTTACTTACAGATTGATTCCTTCGAGCAGAACAGAACACTTTAATGCTACTATTGGCATAATTTCCCTGTATTCCATGTAACCACTTTCTTAAGAAAACTTGGTGCTTATAGCATATTGAGTTGCTCACGGTGGTCGTTAAACCTCCAATAAAAAAAATCGTGCTGAAGCGGTAATTGAAAACGCACCTCCGGATTTCCGGTCGAACATGCACTACCTAGGACAACGAAATTCCAAGCAAGTGAACATAGATATCTGAGAACCTTCACATTTGCGCTAGTCGAAGCTATTCCTGCCCCCATCGTAGCATCTCACGACCTTTTCTTACATCCAGGGTCGGATGTAGGTCACAAATTCCAGTGATGAAAGTACGTCATATGCAATTGGGAAACGAATTTTCCCGAAGAAATAATTCTTCATCAATACATTGTAGGCATTGTAATGCTATTATTGGCATAATTTCGCTGTATTCCATGTGACCACTTCCTTCATAAAAATTTTAAAATTTTCATCGTCCTGGAGCGGGAATCGAATCCGCACCTCCTGATTTCCGGTCAAGCATGTTAGTCCTTAAACTACCCAGGACAAAGAAATTCCAAGCAACTGAACATAGATATCTGAGAACCTTTAGATTTGCGCTAGTCGAAGCTGTTCCGGCCCCAGACTGTTCCAGCACGACATGCAGCCTTTAACTAGACACAACTTTAACTAAACAACGTCTTTTTCACAATTAGCATTATACTTCCACCATCTCCACATACTGCTGCTGCTCAAACATTATATATCGTCCAGTTCTCATCGTACACCCACACACGCCATACGTTCTGACCTCAAGGTGTTGCCAATCATACTCTTGCGAGAGAGAAGATATCACTTTAAGTTTGCAAAACGCTAAGGAGAAAGAACTCAAATGTACATAGAAAGAGAAACTAAAGGAAAGTTTAATCAGAGTACGTCACAAAACACGAAAGAAACATCCGCGGCAGTTAAATATCGTCTGCTAAGAAAATGGCGCACGTAAACAAGCTATGAATAGAAGGTTATGTTTTTGCTTTTCACGAAAATAAATATTCGTATTCTGTAATTAAAAAACGCTGTGAAAATCATGAAATTAGCATGTCTAAATGTAAAATATGCGATATTATTAATAATACAAGAAAAATTGTCAAGCATTGCTTTTAATAATAAAAAAAACATCGAACGAATATCAAAGAAGGTACATACTTTTACGAATATTTAAAAAGTAATGTCTCTGGTCTTAAAAGGAAATCCATTTACCCAAAGATCAATCGCTAAGCCGTTAAAAATCTCCGTATCAATTGTAAGCAAGACAATAAACAAAACTTTGATTCCGAAAGAAAAAAAAACATAATGTTCTCGCCCGTTTGCATAGGCACATGGCTGAACGCTGAACACGGTGTAGACTTCTCTATGAAAATCACTTAGTCGAAGACAGATGGAAATTTATTGTGACTATATCATCATCATCATTGTCAACCATTATCAATCCACTGCTGGACGAAGGTCTCCCCAAGTTTCCTCCACAACGGTCTGTCTTGTGCCAGTCTCCTCCATGTCACTCCCGCATACTTTCGAATTTCATCCACCCATCTCCCATGTGGTCTTCTTCTGGGTCTTTTCCTGTCCCTTGGAATCCAATCTAAAATTTCGGCTGTCCATCGATGGTCTGTTCTTCTGGCAGTATGTCCAGCCCATTGCCATTTCAGGGATTTAACTCTGATCATGATGTCTTCCACTCTTGTCATTTTTCGGATCCACGTGTTCCTCTTCTTATCTCTCCTGGTTACACCAAGCATGCACCTCTCCATGCTGCTTTGAGTTGTCTGCAGCCTTTGTATGTCTCTTTTAGCTAAGATCCACGTCTCTGCACCATACGTAAGCACTGGAAGGATGCATTGATCAAACACTTTTATTTTAAGACATAATGGCATATTGCTCTTGAAAATTATGCTGTTTCTTCCAAAAGCTCTCCAGGCAAGTTTTGTACGCCGATTAATTTCTTCACCAATGTGACCCTCACTTGATATCTGCTGTCCAAGATAAACGTACGTGTCTGTTATCTCCAGCTTTTCTCCATCAATCGATAAATCTTCATTTCTTGTAAAAGCATTGTACATCACTTTTGTCTTCTGAAAGTTCATTTTTAATCCCACTTCTTTACTCTTGTCAGCAAGTTCCTGGATCATACTCTGTAGCTCTGATGGGGTAGTTGCAAAAATGACTATGTCATCAGCAAAACGAAGGTGGGTTAGATAATCTCCATTAATCTTTATCCCTTTGTTTTCCCAGTTCAGTGATTGAAAGACATTTTCCAATGTGGCATTAAAGAGCTTCGGAGATATGGTGTCACCTTGTCTCACTCCTTTTCCAATTTTTATGTGTGTTGTATTTTCAAACAGCCGAATCTTTGAACTTGCATTTTCATAGATGCTATTAATAATATTAATGTATGCATCTTCAATACCGCAGGATTTCAGAGCCATTGCAACTGCTGATTGTTTCACCGAATCAAAGGCTTTTTCATAATCGATAAAAGCCGTGCACAATGGAAGTTCATATTCCCTCGCTCTTTCAATTAGTTCTCTCAGTACGTGGATATGATCTATTGTGCTGTAGCCACTCCTGAATCCAGCTTGTTCTCTCGGTTGAGCCATGTCCAGTGTCACCTTCAAGCGGTGTGAAAGAACTTTAGTGAAGATTTTATAAACCACTGATAGGAGACTGATAGGTCTGTAGTTCCTGAGATCCTCAATGTCACCTTTTTTATGTAGCAAGATCATTGTAGCGTTGTTCCAATCCTATATAGATCTACCTAAATGACTGTAACCAAGGAAGGTCGATTTACTATCGCTGAAGAGCAAAAAAAGACTTACAAACTTGGTTCCAAGAATCCTAAAAACAGTGTCAGTAAAGAATTCATGATTATTGCTGGTTTCCCATACAATGGGAAATTAAAGTTAAGAAAAGTTGAAAAGAATGCTAAAATCGATTCTACATATTTTTTTCATATTAATGTTTTAACTCCCATATTTAAAGAGGAAATACCATTCCTTTATCCACAGAACCTTGTAAGAGTAGAACTCCATTAGGATATATATCCATATACCAGTCATATATCCATATCTACCACTCCATTTCTTGAAAAAATGAAAATAGAGAAGGGTGTGAAGTCTATACATTTTACTCATACTCCATCAAAGTCCCATGATATCTCACCAATGGACTATTGGGCTTTCGGACTGCTAAGAAGAGCGAATTCTAAACGCAGACCTAAAACAATGATTGGACTATGGAAAGCAGTGGAAGGGAACTGAAGTAAAATACCACCACCAATTTTAAGAATTCTCTATTATCTTGGAAATCTAGATGTATGTTCATATGCCAGAGAAAGGGCTATCAGATAGAGCATTTAAGAAAGAAATAATTTTATTTTAAACATTAATTTTATTGCCGGAAAATTGTTCTAAAAATGTATGAACATCCTCTGTATTACACATTTCTGGCAAAAATAAAAATCCACAATTTAATTTGGGTGGGGGAGAGTCAGAAATGTTGATTATATGTTCTTAGTTCCACAGCTTTTCGTTTTTTTTTTCATGAATAACGTTGCCCACGTTTTACTACAGCCCCTGCTGCACATTATCTCTTCGAATTTTAAACACCACACACAGCTTCCGCAGGAAAATATCTCCTATATTCCAGGATTTTTCAGCATACTCAGTTCTTCTATTTTGCAGTTTCCCACAATACGGGTTCCAAAGGACGACCAGTTTTTCAGCTGTACTGGAACCTACAGTGATGTTAACCTTTCATTTTTTAGACTGCACTTTAGTCACATTACCCAGTGATGTTTGGCAAGATGTGTTTGTGTGTGTTGTATTGCATCACTTTTGCCCAAAGCATTTCAGTCTGGTTTCTCCTTAATGCTTATCGTTTCGGTTTTGTCTAATGTGTTTCAATCAAGAGCTGTTCTTGGATATTGCTACCATGTCTTTAGCTGAAAGTAAATCATTATAGTTTAATTTAGATAATGCTAATATTTTCTATTGCTTGTTGTTCTGTGACTTGATAGCCTTGGGTCAGGCATAGCTCTTTTTTGTTGCTGTTGCTTTTTTCTTTTTGTCCATACTAGTTTCTTGTTTGTGGTGAAAAACTCCTGCTTTGTCAACTTTCTTCATCTAGATTCCCTTTGAATCACGCAGTTTCTCTTTTGTCAGATGTTCTAGAACACTGACCTACTTCATGTCGGACTGCGCTGAGCTTGTCTTTTGTAGAATGTTCTTCGATCTAGTTTGATACTGAACTTTCTGGTTTTTTGCCTTTTGCCGTTGAATATTCTTCTATTGAACCTTTTAAAGGATGATTGTCAGTTAATCATTTTATGGAACATTCTTCGAATTCGTTCCCTTCGATTAGCATTGAACTTCTCTTTCGTTGAATGTTTCTTGATCTAGTTCCCTTTAATATTATGCTTACTTTCTCGAATGTTCTTCGCTCTAGTTCTGAATGTGTATGATTTGAAGTTTTTCATTACTGAATGTTCTTCAACGTTATTCCTTTTGACGTAATGGTGAACTTCTTTTTTTGTTAAATGTTGTCCCTCCCCCATCTCTCTCTCTCTCTATCTCTCTCCCCCTGTCACTCCCCAACACTCTCCCATTTACTCACCTATTCAATCACTTTCTCTTTTTCTCTGCCTCTCACACTTGCTCTCTTTTATTAAAATATACAAGGGTTGAACAAATTAATGTCAACACCTGGAAAATAGACGATACATTTTTGTTAATAAGGAGTTGGACCACTATTTGACTTTAATTCTTGGAACAGATTCATACAGTTTTTGAATAGTCTCCAGTGGAATGTTGTATCATTCGTCGATCAGAACATCATCTGAATGCTTCAGAGGTGTTGGAGGAGGGAATTTTCTTCTCATTCTGCTCTCCGAAATTGCCCACAGTGGTTCGACTGTATTCAAGTCAGGTGATTTAGCTGAGCAGGGCAGATGTTGAAGTTCATCTTGATGCCCTTCAAACCCAGAATGAAGTGTTCTGGCTACGTGTATGTGTTCATTGTCATCCTGAAAATGGCATCACTGTTGGGAAACAACATTTGGGCCCTAGGATACACATGTTCGCCTACAATGTTTAAGCTCTCGCTGGCGGCAACTGGACCATATAGGGAAATGACGGGGCAAGCCGAATACAAAGATATGGCAGCCTAAATCGTCACAGATTCACCCTCATATTTGACAGCTGGTACCAGACATTCCGAATTTCACGCTTCTTTTGGGGTTCTCCGTACATAAAACCGACCTACTGTTGGGAGCTATATAAATCAGGACTCGTCGGACCACATCACACGTTTCCAATCATCAGCTGTCCAGATTTTTATGCTCATGGCACCATTTCTTTTGCATTTCAGAGCTGATTTCTGTGATTGAAGGTTTAGAAACCACTGCTCTTCCATGGCTGTTGGCCTTGTGAAATTCTCTGCAGACTGTTTGCTTTGTGGGAAAAGAGTCTTCCAGGTGGATATTGAGTTCTCCTGTCACTCTTGCTGCAGTAGTTATGTGTTGTTCGGACACATTCTTTGTTAGTGTTCAACAGTCCCTCTCACTTAATTTCGGGTTTCTCCCACTGAATGAAGTCTTGCCATGCTTTGTGTGTGCAGTCATAACCGTAGACTCTGTTGCTTCTGAGACACCAGACAATTTGGCTGTTGTGATTACAGATGTTCCTGCTAAACCGAATCCGACGATTCGTCCTCTTTGGAAGTCTGGCAGATAACCCATTTCACCGACCGCCCCTACCTTGTACCACACTAGCATATAACCTAAAGGATATATAAAAAGAAAAGATACACAAAAGATAATCTCAACGGGGTTTTTTCAGTGTGACCTACACGAATAGCATTAACCCCTATAATCATGGTGTTTACATTATTTTGTTCAACACCTGTAATAGTTTTATTACATGGAGACGTCTTCGCTTTTTTCTCGTATGATATGTGAAATATACTTTAATTTAACTGTCCTTTTTAGTTTCTTTCTTTATGTAAGTTTGAGTTCGTTCTCCTTAGCATTTTTCAAACTTAACGTGATATTTTCTCTCTCGTTAGAGTATGGTTGGCAAGATCCTGAGGTCAGAATGAATGGTGTATGAATGTCTGAGACGAGAATTGAACGATATATATAATGTTTTGAGAAGCAGCAGTGTGTGTGTTGATGGCGGAAGTTAATGCTAATTATAAAAGAGACGATAGTTAAAGTTGTGTTTAAGTTGTTGAAGAAATTCGTGCCAATAACACTAACTGTTAGAATGCCGTCGTTGCACGATATAACATTTTTTTGTTGGAGGTTTAACGACCACAGTGAGGAACTCAATGAGCTATAAGCAGTCGCCCGTCCCTAATTTAGGGCCACTGGTTCCAGGGAAGGGAGAGAGCCAGTACCGTAAGACAAACACAACATCCATGCCTCACCGGGATTCGAGCCCGGACCCCTTTCAGACGAATGATCAGAAGCCATCGCTTAGACCACTGCGCCACCGGGGCGGCGATATAACATATTACTAAAAGTCAAAATGGTCGATGAAAATGACTTTATTTACACTGAAACAAAAGTTGAAAGTCAAAATCACATTTCTAGATCTTTCGTGCTGGCTTCCAGCACATCCTCAGGTGAATTTTAAAACGACAATATCTGATTTTAAAATTCTTCTGAGGATGTGCTGGAAGCCAGCACGAAAGATCTAGAGATGTGATTTTGACTTTCAACTTTGGTTTCAGTGTAAATAAAGTCATTTTCATTGACCATTTTGACTTTCAGTAATATGTTATACGACGGCATTCTAACAGTTAGTGTTAAAGTTTTGTCTATTTAAAAGAAAATTGTATCTATTTTTTAAAAAAGAAGTTTTCAGTTGTGTCTATTTTAAAGAGACGATAGTTTAGTTAAAGTTGTGTCTATTTAAAGGTTGCGCGTTGTGCTGATATTTATATATTTATCGTTAAGAGTTAACTTTGTTTAGTTCAGAAGTTTACTACTAATCTGATACTTTTAGCGTTCACTTTTAAGTATTCTGTTTTGTTGGAATGCTACTGTACAAGTATCTGCTGACAGAGAATAAAGGAATCCATCTGCAAGCAAACTTTTCTGAAGTTATTTGAGTGATTCCTGATTCTCATAAAAGTGACGTTATTAAGAATATTGAGAACTGATTTGTGTACTCGTAGCATTCAGATACCTATACTTAAACTAACATTACAAACATTCTTGTGTGATTCTTTCGATTTGAAAGCGATTATAGGCAAAAAAGAAATCGCATTTTAATCACACTCATGTATGTTAGATATTGTTACAATTTCCTTTCAGATTTCGTTCCCTACAAGATTTCTCCTTTTTATCATCATAATAAACAATTCTCAATCCAGTTTGATCGATGAAGGTCTACCAAAGTCGCTTCCGCAGCTCTCAATTGTCTTCCATATCACTCCAGTATGCATTCAAATTTCATCCACAAATCTCCTACGTGTTCTTCTTCTGGTTCTTTACCTTCCAGTCTAGTAGGCAACTCAAAGAAGTGGCGCTCGTTCGCCGAACATGGCCTTTGCGCCATAAAACTCTGTCAACCAACCAACCAATTCAAAGAAGTATGGAGAAAGTACAAACATCACTCCATGCTTCTTTGAGTTGTTTGTAGCCTCCGTCTTTTTACAGTGAAGATCCATATTTCTTATCCATAGGTAAGTAAGACTTGGAAGAATGCATTGAGTAAAACTTTTCTTTTAAGGCATAATAGGAAATTGCTCCAGAAAATTGATTTGTTCCTTCCAAATGTACTGCACTTAAGTTTTATGAGCTTATTAATTTCTTCTTCGATGTAGCGCTCGCTTGATATCTGTTGTCCATGGCAGATATACGAATCACGCATATACATAGAGAGCTGTGACTTCAAAAGTGTGATTTAATAAATGTGAGTTAAGTGAACATATGGAAACCTATTTTTAAAGCCCATCTTAAATTTTGCTTCTCACTTCTCACAATTTATTGGTCGATTTCAGTACATCTGATCTCTCTAAACTGTGGTTATTTAATTTAAGTATTAAATATTTCTAGAAATTTTTAAGTGTAATGTAGAGCATGATGCAAGTGACAAAGAATCCGAGTAGAAAATATTTTTAGGTACACTTTTCGATGAAATTTAATTTAAAAAACTGAGCATTTGCACTCATATAAGCTTCTTGGTTCTAACGATACCAAAATCTAAGAACATTCAGTTGGCAGATGAAGCGAAGATATCATTCTTCGGTTTTCTCTTCTGTACTTTCTGATACATGAGTGTCACTGTATAGACAGAGTACCGTCCTATATGAAAACGTCGTGGCTCATACAACAGAATAAATTCTTACAGTCCTCCCGAGAAAACTCATGTTATATTTCTGAGTTTATGGTGAGATGTATTAGAATGCGGACGGGTTTTCACGAAAGATCAATCCATTCAAAATTACAGCACTGAAATAATAGTTTTGAGCCACGGAATGCAACTATAAAGATGCAGATAGGCCTTACGAGTCCACATTGCGTCACATAGAACCTTTAGTTAAACGGCGGTATGTAAAATTTAATACATTACTATATATCGAAGTTGTTAACTGAAAATTAACGTTTTCATTCAAGCTTTTCCACTTTCCTGCAGCTGTTATACATTAGACGCTTTGCTTAAATTCAGTTTCATGGAATTCAGTGCAGAACTTCCTTGCAAACTTCAAATGCAGCATTCCGATGTACTGCAGTTTCAGTGTTGTCGTCAGGCGCACCGACAGACACAGAGAGAGGATTTACCTTGTGCAACGACTGTCTACGGAAATATAACAATTTTCTTAAAGCACTTCCACAGTTAACATGAGCAACTTTGAAGAGCTGAGACATTTGAATGTGACAATTCCTTATATAAACATTTGTTCATGGTATTTAAAAACTGTAGGGACATGAGGAATTTGTTTAGAGCTTAGAACTTTTGTAAAGTTTGTGTCAAACATTAGGAAAGTTTTGTCGATAAATTCCAGCTTTATTAGCTAGATGTCAATTATCAACTAAATGAGTTGATAGAGCGTTTTGTGCCCAGTTTTCTCAATTATACTCAACAAAGTTAGGCTATGTAAAGATAAATATTTTTATTGTGCAATAGAAAAGTACCGATATCTTTACGTGTTGGTATTAATTGCTTACCCTTTAATTCACAGCCTACATTTCTCGAACACCACAACGTTCAACTACGTATATGAGTGTAAGCAAACATTCTATTATGGAGCACTTCCTTATTTTGGGAAGAAAAAAATAATTACGGCGCTTTGTGTACTTTTCTCTACTACGGTGAATTCAGCATATAAGAAATCGTACTACCAGTATTTTTGCAACTGAACTTCATCGCACGAACCCATATTTATACAGATCCAAGTTTTCGCGAAGGCTTTATTGAAATAATTCAAATTGAATTTTACTATCTAACTGCACTTTGGAAAGTTACTGTGACATATCAGTAAATTAAAAGTTACTGTGACGTATCCAGTAAATTAAATATGACTACTTTTGATTAAAGAAACATTTTAGGAACATAAAACAACGCAAATTAAAAGAAATTTACATAAATAACATATATACATTCACCACCATTATCTCTCAGTTACACCAACAGACAGACTCTTAACCAGGAAAGATCCACGTCTGGCGGCAGCCGACCTGCGTTCCGTTTTTTTTTGCCCGTACTAGAGATTCACACTACAGTCCAGTGCCCAACCTCTCTTTTCTGTTTTGCCCTACCTAATTTACATCTTTTGTCCGAACTTTGTCATTATCTAGCCATACATTCCTAATAAATTTAGGAACAGAATCTGAGATAACGAAATGCGAAATGATGTCCGTGCAGGAATGGTTTGATTGAGATGGGTGAACAAGAACATGATAATCCCGCACAGAGCCACGATATCAACCCCATAGAACACCTTTGGGATGAATTGGAACGCCGACTGTGGGTCAGGCCAAACCGCCCGACCTAGGTGACTGATCCAACTAATGCTCTTGTGGCAGAATGAAAGGCAGTTCACACAGCAACGTACCAAAGTCTAGCGAAAAGCCTTTCCCGCAGAATACCAAAATCTAGTTAAAAGCCTTCCACGCAGAATACCAAAATCTAGTGAAAAGCCTTCTCACGCAGAATACCAAAATCTAGTGAAAAGCCTTCCACGCAGAATACCAAAATCTAGTGAAAAGCCTTTCCCACAGAATACCAAAATCTAGTGAAAAGCCTTCCCACGCAGAATACCAAAATCTAGTGAAAAGCCTTCCCACGCAGAATACCGAAAGTCTAGTGAAAAGCCTTCCACGCAGAATACCAAAATCTAGTGAAAAGCCTTCCACGCAGAATACCAAAATCTAGTGAAAAGCCTTCCACGCAGAATACCAAAATCTAGTGAAAAGCCTTCCACGCAGAATACCAAAATCTAGCGAAAAGCCTTTCCCGCAGAATACCAAAATCTAGTGAAAAGCCTTCCACGCAGAATACCAAAATCTAGTGAAAAGCCTTCCACGCAGAATACCAAAGTCTAGTGAAAAGCTTTCCCCGCAGAATACCAAAATCTAGTGAAAAGCCTTCCACGCAGAATACCAAAATCTAGTGAAAAGCCTTCCACGCAGAATACCAAAATCTAGTGAAAAGCCTTCCCTGCAGAATACCAAAATCTAGTGAAAAGCCTTCCCCACGGAATACCAAAATCTAGTGAAAAGCCTTCCCCGCAGAATACCAAAATCTATTGAAAAGCCTTCCCGTAGAATGCCAAAATCTAGTGAAAAGTCTTCCCCGCATAATACCAAAATCTAGTGAAAAGCCTTCTCCGCAGAATGCCAGAACCTAGTGATAAGCCTTCCCCGCATAATACCAAAATCTACTGAAAAGCCTTCCTCACAGAATACCAAAATCTAGTGAAAAGCCTTCCCCACATAATACCAAAATGTAGTGAAAAGCCTTCCCCGCAGAATACCAAAATCTAGTCAAAAGCCTTCCCCGCAGAATACCAAAATCTAGTCAAAAGCCTTCCCCGCGGAATACCAAAATCTAGTGAAAAGCCTTTCCCGCATAATACCAAAATTTAGTGAAAAGCCTTCCCCGCATAATACCAAAATCTAGTGAAAAGCCTTCTCCGCAGAATACCGAAATCTAGTGAAAAGCCTTTCACGCAGAATACCAAAATCTAGTGAAAAGCCTTCCACGCAGATTACCAAAATCTAGTGAAAAGCCTTCCCCGCCGAATACCAAAATCTAGGGAAAAGCCTTTCTCGCAGAATACCAAAATCTAGTGAAAAGCCTTCCCCACATAATACCAAAATGTAGTGAAAAGCCTTCTCCGCAGAATACCAAAATCTAGTGAAAAGCCTTCCACGCAGAATAGAGGCTTTGGTAGGAGAAAAAGGGTGCACTTACTCAATATTAATTCCTTTTCAATTTTAGGAAATTTGTGGCTAGCGATGTGTGCGGACAATGTTGAGCAGATAGTGTATATGAATCCTACAGTAAAACTTTCAGCAATTTTGAATTCATATTTCTTCTATATATATTTTTTTCTATAATATTTTTGGAGCATAAATGCTTGCTTATTTTGGAGGATTTTAGTGCTTGAACATCCGGGCTTTAGTTATTAGTGAATCATGGTGAAGATGTATTTAGTTAATATATATTATTTAGTTTTTACTTATTATTTTAAAGTAACTAAATTTATCATCATATTATTTCCTCCTCTTTTTGTATAATTTCCTATTGTATATTTTTGTATGTTTCTAACAACCGCTCCTCGGTATATGCTGAACAAAGGAAGGAAAAATTTCATTAGTATACATCAATCAAAAACATTTACCACAGATATTCCGTTTGGTAAATCTAATGAGTCCTGAAGAACAAAAGTTTGATTTCCCAATAAGATTTAAGAATTTGTCAAAATATGGATTACATTTTCCGTAGAAAATTATTGCCATCTACTAGATAGTTTCAAGTAGATGGCAGCACAGAAACATCTTTCACAGGGTTTGGAAAACGATGGATATTTAAGACCGACTCCGTGACAAAGTATGTGAAAGTTGGGATATTTATTAGTGACCGTGTGACAAAGTATGTAAAAGTAGTTACAGAACGTATATTTAAGATCCACTCTATGACCAAGTCTGAGAAAGGCCGCGGATGGCCCTATAGCTAGAGAAGAAGGCCTTCCAACCGTGTTTTCGGGGTTCTATCCCAACCTGACAGCCCAACCGCTAAATATTTGCCATGCCTCGGAGAGCATGTTATTGGTCGTCCCGGGATATTGGACTCCGTTACAAATAAAATCACCTGTTCTACTAATCTTCTTCTTCCTCGCTTCCATGTGGCTTTCCTATCGGGCTCTTTAACCCAAATCTTCTAGTTTCCTACTTACACAGATGCGCCACTGCATTATGACCAACCCCAACCTAGAGAAATCAGCGCGCCTGGAGACCGGACGGTGGTGCACGTGAAGTTTACTGAGCAGTATTTATACAAAACGAGGACAGGCTTTCGGTTAGTAGAGTGTTACGGAGTCAGAAGGGGAAAAGCTACCGATTTATCGGAGTTCGATGAAGGACAAATTCTGATGGCACGGGCCTCGGAACTACGATCTCGGAAACGGCGTGGCTTGTGAGTTGTTCACGTGCCGCTGTTGTGAGTACGTATCAAAAGTGGTGAAAAGATGGCCAAACGACGAAGTGCCGTCCGCAGCTCATTGATGCCAGAGGAGAGCGGAGGCTGTGGCGCATTGTTCACAGCGACCGCAAAGACACCGTGCGACAAATCACCCGCAGCTAAAACAGTGGTGATCAGGGCAATGTGTCACAGCACACAGTTCATCGTAGACTCCTGCGCATGGGCCTGCGTAGCTGAAGACGCAGACGGGTAAAATGTTCATTGCACGTCATCGCCAACAAAGCATGAAATGGGCTCAAGATCATTGATATTGAACGGTCGATGATTGGAAGAAAGTGGCCTGATCTGACGAATCAAGATTCCTGGTGCATCACGTAGACGTCCGAGCGCGGATACACCGATTACCAACGAAGGCTATAGTTCCTGCATGCAATGTTGGGCGGAAATACGCCTGGCGGCGGCGGTGTTCTGCTGTGGGCGATGCTTTTTGGAATACTTCAGGCCCCATTATCCTAATAGCACAATCACAGCTGTCAGGTATCTGAACATCGTTGCGGACCACGTTTACCCATTCATGGCAACTGTGTTCTCTGCTGGTGATGGCAACCAGAGGAGAACACAGTTGCCATGACAACGCGCCATGTCACACTTGCAGAATCGTCAAGCAGTGGATCGAGGAACATGCTGGTAACTTTTCGCTAATGCCCTGGCCTCCAAATTTACCTGATATGTACCCAATCGAACATTTGTGGTTCGACTTAGAAAAGCGGGTTCGCGCTAAATGACTAATACCTCGAAATTTTCGGGAACTAGAGGACGTGCTGTTGATGTTATGATACTAGATACCGCAAGAAACCTATCTCCGCCTTATAGAATCGATGCTTCGCTGAGTGGCCGCTGCTTTGCGGGCTAAAGAGGGTCCTACAGCTTATTAGGTAGGTGCTCATAATGTAATGGCTCACCGGGCCATAAAGGCTGTTCAAAACCTGGACTTAGACACTCTCTTCCTAAAATCCTTTGACTGGCTCACGAACGTATGCGAACAAAGTTACCTATGTCAACCAATAAATTACTGAAGCAGATTGTAAGACGTCAGAAATAATTATAGAAAAATACAGGCATTTCCACACGGAAGGTAACAAATCACCTCGTCGAAATACGGCACATAGTTCGTGCTCTATGTATACCAGAGTTGGGCAAAATCGGAATTCAATTAATCGGCAATGCATTACAGCGTAGTACACTGGCGTGCAAAAATTAAGGACGAGACAGTTTTTCGAATGTAACGTCGTGCAGAAGTGCTCCACATCGACACAAATCATACCATAAGATACCCAAGATGTAAGAATATGGGACAAGTGAGCAAAACCGTCCAAACAAGGAATCCAAAGGATACAAAGGCACTTTATTGAAAAGGTAGCTTTGAGCACAACTGGACAGAAGACAGAAACGTCCATGTGACAGGCGGCTGCCAAGAAAAATCCAGTCTTTAGTAGGGGATATGATCACCCCTGACTGCAAATAAATAAATACATCGCTCTTTCCACGTTCCAGAAACACATAGCAACCGAAAAATTGTTTTTCAGCCGCCGCCGTGGAATTTAACCACGGAACTCTCGATAACTAGCCGAGCGTGTTAACTTTACACAACGGTGGCCACCAATCCACGGTGCTATGTGTATTTTTAAGTCAGCTTCTGACATCATAATTCGTAACATGGGCTCAGCTACTGAGACGTCTCCATATGGTGGGCATTAACGGCACTGGCTATAAATAATATAGATACATATAGGTCCCGGGACCTTGCAGGCCAATCTGTGCGTTGAATATCTTCACTCTCCAACAGCTCTGCGACAGCCACTGTATGATGAGGTGTAGCATTGTCGTCCATGAAGAGGAACTCAGGACCCACAGCACCTCTAAACAGACGCACGCCAGGCAGGAGAACCTCGGTACAATAGCGGACACCAGTGACTAAACCTCCTTGGAAGATGTGGAGGTCAGTACGGCTACCAAGCATGATACCTCCCCAAACGAGAACTCCGCCACCTCCAAACCGGTCCCTTTCGATGATGTTGGAGGTGTGATTGCGTGTTCCCTACTCTCTCCAGAAGTGTATACGTCCAGAATCGCTCGGCAGACTAAATCGGCTCTCATCTGTAAAGAGAACTCGACCCCATTGCTGATGTGTCCAGTTCTTGTGTTCCTGGCACCACAGAAACCGCCGTCTCCGATGAGCAGGCGGAGACGGCGGTTCCCACACCGTACTGGTCGCCGTGCAAATAGACCACCTTTGTGCATCCTCCTGGCCACGGTAAAACGCGATAACGGACGTCCAGTTATCTGTTGCATGTGCCTTGCGATGTCTCCCGCTGTCTGCCGTTTGTCTCTTCTCTCCTGTAGGATAATATACCGGTCGTCTGTCGCAGTGGTTGCTCGTGGGCGACCACTGCTAAGCTTTCGGACAGGTGTTCCTGTCGTTTGAAATGCTCTCCGAGCTCGTGAAACGATGCTGTGAGCGATCCCGAACTCCTCGGCCACACTAGTCACACTTCGACCTTCTTCCAACTTCCCAATGACGCGACCTCGGGTAAAGTCATCCAGATGTCGTCTACAGGTTTGCCTGTTGGCCATATCGCACGGTGGCTGCAACTCGACGTCGTTCAAACCGATGTACACAGTGCAATAGCTTTCACCGAATCGCTGAGCGTACACCGCCTGTGTGCTTTATACCCTTCCGAGACCTCCCCCCCCCACGTCATGCCGCAAATATGGGCATGCCCTACCTTACCGGACCCTAGTCTATCTCCTGAGTGGTCTTTCGGTCCGTTCTGCCTGCTCGTTGCGCTGTTATGCTAATTTCTCTTCTATAACGAAGTGAATTTCTCCGTCATTTTTATCCGCGCCGGGGTTCGAACCCGGGTCCACTCATTCCGGAATAAGTTGCTCTACCAATTAAGCTACGCGGACATGTATTCTGATTCCTATCTGCCTTTATGTCGTGTGCGTCCTTCTGGCAGGTACGTCACATCTCCTGGTACGTTACACTTCTTCGTCCTTAATTTTTGCACACCAGTGTAGTAATGGGAACAAGAACTTAGCGTTACCATTACCTGATAATGGTGAACTGGTCATTAGAATTGCATGGTGATTTTAATGGCATGTAACAGTTACCCATTATAATCGTAATGGTTAATGATTAACTATATTTCGGAAATTAACCAGTAACTTATGGGTAGCAATATAATGTGAATAAACCAGCAACCAGTACACTCTTACACGTTGTGCAGATTATTTGACAATTGTTCCACCCCTCGGACCTCAAAATGCGTGTATGTAGGTATTGGACATTGTACGTGTATGACATGAGTAGTTGCCCCGTCTTCCCCGCCAAGTAAGGTGTTTTGAACGAAATAATACGGTAAGTACGAATGGATGTTTATTTCTATTGGAGAATAGTACAAAAATGAAAGAAAGATCAATGCCTTTGCATGTGATCTTAATCTTCAACAAAGAACAATTCATTGAAGCGCACAACAAAAGAGTCAGGAAATAACGAATTCTGCATTAAACGCCAATAGAAACCACTCTGAGACACTACATCACTTGACATGGAAGGACTAAAAGGTCTGATTGCTACAAAATATGGCAACCACAAAGTGAACTACGTTAGTATGTAATTATTATTTGCAAATTGTGTTATTTCATTGCCAAATAATTCCATTGAGTTTGAAAGGCATTTTAAATAATTGAATTATATCCTCTTCATTGTAATGCATTACAGATTAATTTCATTACCTTGTGCAAACCATACTTGGGATTACCTTGTAATGCATTACACGTTAATTGTAATCTGTACTTCCATTACTTGGTAATGCATTCCTGCCTAACTCTCATGTATACTCATGACTTGAAGTTCTAAATTGTTACCTGTTGCATCTGCCACTGTATTCGTGGAAATGAAAGGACCGTAAGCTGATGAACTGAAAAGTACGAGGGTTGTACCTAAAGTAATGCAAAACTGGGCATAACATTTTTATTAACTGACGGAGGTCGTTCAAACTGCACATGTTGGTAAAGTAACTCTTCCCTTTTACAGAGGTGCTACTCAACAACAGTCTGAATCACAAGCGATGCATTTCGGCTATAATTAAAGACAATTCTCTAATCATCCTTGAAAAAATTCAGGTGTGGACCGTCGCACCCACTTCTTTACAGCCACTTTCACCGCGTCTGTGTCATCAAATCGTCCTCCATTGGACCGAGCATGTGGAAGTTGGAGGGCGCCAGATCTGGGACGTACGGTAGATGGGGGACCACGTACCAGCCTAGTTTGCTGATCGCCTGATTTGTAGCCAAAGATGTGTGTGGTCTCGCATTGTCATTGTGAATGTGTATTCTTTTCAGATTCTTGTTCGGTCTCTTCCTCCTTACGGCTTCTCTAAGCTTCTTGAGTGTCTCAATGTCCCGCTGTCGCTGGTCACGGTAAGGCCACGTTCCTAAAATCAAGGACAATGACACCCCTGTAGTCCCGAAAAACACTCACCACGACTTTCTGTGCTGATCGCTGTCTCTTGAACTTCTTAGGCCTTGGTGAAGAGGTGTGACGCCATTTCATGGATTGATTCTTCGTTTCCGGATCGTAAAGATGCGCCCACGTTTCATCCCTTGTCACCAGATCGGGAATAAAACGTGTCTTCATTGGCTTCAAACGCTTCCAGCAGATTTCCATCTTTCTCTGCTTCAAATCGGTGTCAACTGCAGTGGTACCCACGTTGCACTCAATTTCCGATACCCTAAGTCTTCCACCATCTTTTGTATGGCATTATGACCACAGTCCAGTTGTGCAACAAGCTCACAGATTGTGACTGGTCTCTCCGCACAAATCAATTCATCCACTCGCTGACGATTCGTGTCAGTGGTCGCAAATGATAGTCTCCACGTGCGTGGTTTGTCTTCAATGCTGGTTTCTTTCCCCTTCTTTAAACGTGTTTATCCATCTGTGCACATTGCTCTTGTCATTTATGTCATCTCTGTAAACATTCTGTAGCCTTCTGTGGATGTCGGACAGCCTTCACCCTTCCTTTTTCAAGAACTCAATGACGGCACTTTGCTTCTGCGTGGAATCTATTATTTACCTGCAATAAAGAAGAAGAATTACTATGGAGAAAGAATTACTCTACCAACATGTGCATTGCAATTTGAACGACCTCTGTCAGTTAATAAAAAGGTTATGCCTACTTTTGTATTACTTTCGGTACAACCCTCGTATATTTTCCCGATAAATCAAGTGTCTAGTTGGCCCACACCAAACCATTGGAACTGGAAATGGCATATATTTTTATCTTACCTTTCAATCATTCACTCATGCCAACAGAGCAGGAAATGCAGCAGACATGTCGAGCCCATGTTTTGTCCTGTTCCCTAACATGACATCGAAGATACAAGTTATAGTCTTTCTCCAGAATCTTTGTCAAAGAATGCCCTCGGATTTTAAAATGTAATTTCCACACACGTAACAAAACTTATCTGACACATTAACACATTCACGACGCTGTCATTTTAGCGCCAAAATTCACTCTTCAGTGTACAGCACGTGCTCCTCCGGCAATGAAAACAAAAAGAATGTCGGTCTGAGCTTAGATTACGGTTACGTGTTTTCTTCCACTTGGCAATTAGTGTTGCCAGCCACAAAAAGTAAAATATATAATATCCTCCCAGTTGCCTGATGGTGTTGCTATGGGAAGATCTTAATAGGAGTCCAACTGACCAACAACAAGAAAAGGTAACGTGTTAGCCGTTTTAAAGGCAAGATCTAAAATCAGTAGCGGAAAACATTTAAAGGCAGCTAAAATTGCTCATGCTATTGAAACCTTATAAACCATTGCCATGCAACAGAACAACGTTTGCCCCAGGAAGAATAAATTTTGTTTTCCTAACTGTTGTTCGTGCTAATCCTTATTTGACTCGAATCGAATCCTTCTGTTTGACATAAAACAAAGATCTTCGCTCTTTCCACGTTTATAAGTGGGTCACGGAAAAATTCTGATTGGCCGCCACCGGGAGTCGAACCCAGGATCTTCCAGTTACGCGCCGGATATGCTTCCGCTACACCACAGCGGCCTCGATTTCCTCCAGACTCACACATACTAACTGCCAAGCCAATTTGGCAAGTTGCTTCTTGGAGCCCCGCACAATGCTGGGGATTCACCAAAGATGGTAAGCATCAACTGAAGAAATAATTAGAAGGCGAATGAATAATTAATACAGGCATTTAACGTGGACCAGGAACATCAAACAAGGATCTTCGCTCTTTCCACGTTTATAAGTGAGTCACGGAAAAATTCTCATTGACCGCCACCGGGAGTCGAACCCAGGGTCTTCCAGTTACGCACCGGATATGCTTATATTGGTTTGGCAGTTAGTATGTGTGAGTCTGGAGGAATTCCAGGCCGCTGTTGTGTAGCGGAAGCATATCCGGCGCGTAACTGGAAGACCCTGGGTTCGACTCCCGGTGGCGGCCAATAAGAATTTTTCCGTGACTCACTTATAAACGTGGAAAGAGCGAAGATCTTTGTTTGATGTTCCTGGTCCACGTTAAATGTCTGGATTAATCCTTCTGTTTGAGTTCGAGCAGTAGCGATATTGTTGCAAGTAGAAGTACTGATTTAAGTAACATGTGTTATGAAAATGTTGAAAATATACATAACATATGCACATACTTCAATTTATCAGTCACTAAATTTCTTGGTAATCCTTATGTAGACATTATATGAAACATAAATATCGCGTTACGTAACACACACAACACAGTAAATTATCATTTCATTTTTTGTCATATCTGTCAAGAGGAACTTTCATACTACAACATTCAAATTTAACGCACAGTGAATTATCATTTCATCAAGTACACTCTGATGTCATATCTATCAAAAGGAACGTTCATACTACAACATTCTAAATTTCAGCTTTCTTATCAGGAATGCTCTAAAGCAGTGGTTCTCAAAGTGTGTTCCGCGGAACCCAGGGGTTCCGCGACAGCCCTCTAGGGATTCCACAAGCAATTCGTAAATCATATCCGAAATTTTCAAGAAAATCTGTTAATTCCATATTTTTGCTGATGACAGTCTTAATCAACCAATTCTTCGCAACCAATAAAAAACAGGAAAAAAGATGTGACAGAGAACCATGAAAACCACGTGAGACAGAACATCACAAAGAAGGCGTGCAAAAATATTGAGGGAGGAGTCAAACAGTTTGGCGCCTGAAACGCTGATAGGGCGATGTATGGCCTTTTATTGTTGCCTAGGTCTGAACATCTGTAGAGTGCCGGTAAACTTAGCAAGAATGTGCTGCGTAGTTTTGGCCAGTCTGTGTTAGTCAGCATGTGCTTGTTAAAGTGTGCTCTCTACTCCGCTTAACGTTAGAAATAGATCGTTGGCTTAAACAGGGTACATTAAAACGTTCAAGGTACGAAATTTTTGAGTCGAATTCTTTATCAGTGCCTGGTACTTCTCATATAGATGAGAATGATAATGACCAAGAAAGAAACGAATTTGCTTCAGTTCAAGAAGATGATGCACGTTCTGGAAGGCGTGATCGCGATAAAACTGTCAAATTTGCGAAAAGAAGAAAGTACGATGAGAGTTATATTGGTTTCGGATTTATGAAAGCTGATGATAATCCGCAGTGCGTCATATGCTGCAAAGTTTATCACAATAGTTCAATGGCACCTGCTAAACTTCCGCGCGATTTGGAGACTACTACACATCGAGAGCTCAAAGAAAAGAAAGTTGATTTTTTTGTACGCAAGCGTGATGAACTTTTAAAAATGAAGAAAAAATATTTTTCATGCAGCACATACCGTGAATGAAAAAGCTACAGAGGCTTCCTTTTTAGTAAGCTATAAAATAGCACGAGCAGGTGAACCTCATTCAATAGCAGATAATCTAATCAAGCCATGTGCTATTGATATGGTTAAGTGTACCCTTGGTGAAAAATCGGCCAAAGAAATATCGAAAATTCCGCTGTCAAATGATACAGTGTGTCGCCGAGTGAAGGAAATAGCAGGCAGTGTACAAGAGGAACTTATTTTTTGTATCAAGTCTTGCGGTTTTGCTTTGCAAGTGGATGAGTTTCAGGTCTCGCGATATTGCTCGTCTTTGTAAAATATCCAGCATCTCTAGCAGAAGATTTTCTTTTATACCAGTCGCTAACAGCACATGTAACTGCAGCAGAGATCTTAAATATCTTAAATTCCTTCTTTGAAGAAAATGAAATTGCGTTGATATTTGTACAGATGGTGGTACAGCTATGGTGGGAAAAACATCTGGTGTTGTCGCACGCATCAAAATGACTGCAAAGAACTGTACCAATTGTAAAAACGGACACATTAACGATGTTAATTCATTTCAATGATAAACATTATGTGGTGTTTTTTTTTTGACCAAAGAAAACATCGCAAGTTCCCAAAATGACGACAGAGAGTACGCAAATATGTTTAATCCTTTTTTTTTGGTGAAGTCGAGATGTATGACAAAAGACTTCAGGTTTTCACGCCTTAGAAAGGGCCTGGACTTGTTCTACGAACTGAGAATATCGCCAAGGACGCGGTGACTTTCACAGATACATTGTTCATTTTCACTTGGCGCCTACAAGTCTGAAATGCAGACATACTATTTTGTTATATTGTAACAATGTGTATTGTATTGCTACGGATGTACTACGGTGGCAGGATTGCTTTCTTGGAAGGAAGTACTCACGAATGTATGGCCTGAGAATAGGCGAAGAACACGCAAGGTAGATTTAAAAGTCCGGGAGCCCGATTCCCGGAAAGCGACTAGGGGCGGAGCAGGTGAAGGGCGCGAGAGGTGACACGTAGCCAGAGAGGAGAGCAGCGTGGACCTGCCAGCGTAATTGAAGGTCAGCGCCATCGACCTTGAAAGAGGAGCAGCGTGAAGGGGGAAGCAAAGAGATCACTCCGACGGGATCTGCTCGTCAGTCTATCTTCGGAAAGCGGAGGTGATAGTCCTCCGATAGAAAGGAACACGTTTGCGTTGATGGTAGGGTGGACTCTCGCAGTCCACGGTGAATGAGCGGGCACCGACCCTAGAAGAGGTAGGTCGCCGCTACAGAAGGAATCGACCCGAGTCATGGATTCCGTTAGAGTAGTTGATGATGTACTACTGAATTACGGACTTAGTACAGGCTACTGAAATATCGATTAGAGAAGGATAGCTAGAAGACTATTCCTGAAGCATCGAGGAGATAGAGGTCTATCTAGTGTCAAGGAGACTCTAAGTTAGGACGCCAACGCAGAGTGAGATTTCTACAGAATTCGATCACCTTATCTTGCGCGTTCCACGATCCTTGCTAAGCCCAGTCATAACGAGGCCACTTTCAAGAGCGAGTAATCCGCCGCCATCAAAATTCCAGTTGATGAAGAATAAATGTTTCGTGTATGTGTTGACCAAACGTGCTTTTCAAATTATTATGCCTGAAGGTGAATATACTTCCGTATAACCAGCTGTTGTCGCTCTGCCTCCCCGAATCACAGATATATATACTAAAGTGGGGGAGGTTTCGTTTGTTCGCTCGAACAGAGTGAGTGAGAGAGAGAGAGAGAGAGAGTTTCCGGGAAGAGTAAACCACTCTCTGCTTGTTGTAAGAGCCCACATAGCGCGTGCGCCTCGGATCCTTAAGTAGGAGGCGGCGCTAAGTCACGTGACGACAAGTTTGCTCTTACACCAATAGTCACTATATGCTTCATAGGCAAGCTCTTGCAGCGAAAAATATGTCTCTCCATCTGAAAAGCGCCCTGGATGAAGTACTTAAAATGATAAACTTCATAAAAGCTCGTCCTCTAAATAATAGATTGTTTAAAATCTTGTGCGATGATATGGGTAGTGCGCATACGTCATTGCTTCTACATACGGAAGTTAGGTGGTTATCTCGAGGGAAAATATTGGAACGCTTTTTTGAACTTCGAGCTGAAGTGCATGCTTTCGTCACAGATAACCACTTTTATTTGGAAGATCGATTAAATAATAGAGAGTGGTTATTTCGAGTGGCTTATCTATGTGATATTTTCTGAATATTGAATGAATTCAATCTTGCACTTCAAGTAAAGCCAATTGATATATTCACTACCAACGGCAAAATTGTGGCATTTAAAAAAAAACTATTTTGGACCAGTTGTGTCCGTAGCCACGAACTTGACTGCTTTCCAACGGTGAGAAACTTTCTGTCAGAGTTGGACTCAGAAATAGAAAACAAACAATATGATGAAATCACCCAGCATCTGGAAGCTCTCCATCATCCAATGAGGCACTATTTTTCTGATGAGCAACACGAAAAAATAAAAAGTCAAATTTGTTATGAATAAAAAACCTCCATGCTTTTCATCTGATGAATATAAAAAACGTATTGAACTGACGTCAGATTCTTCAAAGACATCTCTTTATAAACCAGTGCCAGTGGCAGAATTTTGGTGCAGTTTGAAAGGAGAATATCCATTATTATCGCAAAATGCTGTGTCAGTACTCTTACCATTTGCGACAACCTATCTTTGTGAAACTGGCTTTTCTGTGTATGCCTCGACAAAAACTAAGCACCGGAATAAGCTGAATGCAGAGCCTCACATAAGATTGCAACTTTCTTCGATAGAACCGAATTTTAAAGAACTGCGTGGCAATAAAAAGCAACGCCATTCATCACATTAATATTTTTCATTAATGAATTCTTGCATCATGGCGGCCATTTGTATATTTTCTTGTGATTTTTGTAAAATTTAAAAATGAAATGAAGGTTGCCACCTACGCTTTCAGATAAATTGAGTTTCCAAACGAGGTTCAACTTCTCCTTCTAATCATGCTTAGATCAGTAAATGAACAAATTTATTGAATTCAAATTCTCATATTCGTTAAACATTTTCTATTTGTGGTAATAAATTTGAATATTTTCCAACCATTTTGTCTGGATCAACATGCATATATGAAACGGTGCCTAACAAAGCATCCAATTTATGTGCCCTTTTTCTCCTAGCATTCTCAGCCTCTCTTCTACACATACCGAATTCACACAAATAATGCCTAAGGATTCTTTTTTTCATATTGCAATAAAATTTAGATGGTAAACTTTGGTAAGTGCTTTAACGTATTTTTAAGTCCCGGTGTTCTTGAAATGTGATAAATTAGTGAGGTACATTTGTCTGTCACACTTACATTCAACATTCCTAAAATGCGATTCTTAAATGCGCCTCTTATTTCGCTAATTAGATATGAAAGTTCTTTTCTCAAATATACACTCATGGTCATTTTATTACGATCACCTACCTAATAAAGTGTTGGACCATCTCTTTGGTCTTCAGAAAACGGCAATTCGCTTCGGAACTGATTCGGCTGAGTTTTGGCAACGTTCTGATGAATTTCTTCCAATTCACACAGGCTGGAACTCATTGCATTTAAACGTCTGATGTCGTTCTCAGCTTCATCCCTCAAATGCTCTATGGCATTGAAGTATACATTGAAACAAGAAAAGACTATGTTGTTTCTGAAAGCACTTCGAGAGAATATAGATACACATTGTTTTATGTTGCAATGTCCATTTATAAGAACTTCACTGTGTATCGCTCTTCTTTGGTGGCCGGATAAAAAAGCGAAAGTCGCCATAATGTTTCTAAGGCTAAACAAAAAGACAATATAGGTATTGCAGCATGGCCCATTGTTCTTCGGAAAGTCTTCCAAACGGGACACCAGAGAAGAGCTGTGCGCCATCCCTGCTCTTCTGAAGTAGCCAGTGGGAAAAAAAGTGAAAGCTGCCATCATGTTTCTAAAACCAGTCGGAGACAAAGTAGACATTATGGAGTGAAATGTTGTCCTTCTGTAACCTCTTTATGGTGCATTGCTCTTCTGAGGTGACCAGTGAAAGAAAACGTGAATGCTGCCATCATGTTTCTGAAACCAGTCCGAGATAATATAAGCATTGTAGAATGGTGCACTTTCCTTGAAATACTTCATGATGTATTGCTTTTCTCAGGTAGCCAGCGAAAGAATGTGATTGTTGCCTTCATGTTTCTGAAATCAGACCAAGACAAAATAGGTATTGCTGCATTGTGCCCCGTCCTTCTGGAGTACTTCGTGGCACATTTCTCTTCTGAATTGGCCAGTGAAAAAACCCGAAAGTCGCCATAATTTTATAGTCCGAGACAGTACAGTCATTGAGACATGGTGCATTGTTCTTCTGAGGTGACCAGTGAAACATTTTGAAAGTAGCTGTCATATTTCTGACACCAATCTGAGACAATATAGGTATTGTGCATTGTTATTCTGGAAGTCCTTCACGGCACATTGTTCCTCTGAGGAGTGTGAAAGTCGTTATCGTATTTGTGAAACCAGTAATATATAATATAGACACTGTACATTGTCCTTCTGGGAGTCCTTCATTGTGCACTGCTCTTCTGAGGCGGCCAGTAAAATAGTAAAAGACAACGAAACTTCTGTGAAACCAGTCCGAGAAAATACATCTTGGAGTGGTGCACTACTTTTCTGAGGTGTCCAGTGAAAGACGGTAAATGTCATCATGTTTGTGAAACCAATCCGAAATATTGTAATATGGGCATTGTGTATTGTCCTTCTGAAAGTCCTTCATGGTGTACTGCTCTAATCAGGTGGTCAGTGGTAGGTGAAAGTCGTCATAATGTCTATGAAACCAGTCCGAAACAACATAGGTATTGCCCTTTGTCCTTCTGTAAGTCCTTCACGGTGCACTACTCTTCTGAGGTGGCTAGTAAAATTAGTAAAAGTCGCCATCATGTTTCTGAAACCAGTCCGAAAAATATAGACATTGGGGTATGGTGCCCAGTCCTTCTCGAAGTCCCTAATGGTGCATTGCTTTCCTTAAATGGCCAGTGAAAGAATTTGAAAGATACCTGAAACTAAATTCGAAGGCTTCAAATTATGGATGCGCGAATGCGTATACCCCTTAAGAGTTGCTTAAGATGGTCGCAAAACCAGGAAACCAAAATTCGAAATTAAGCGTTGCGGCTCTGATTCTGGTTTCGTAAACTTTTTACCCTTTCCAGTGAAATGTATATTTACTCCTAGGCATAGTAAACTGAACGCATGATTAATGCGGTAGAAATATGAATTTTTGACGATTTCAAAAAGGCTCAGAGAAATAAATAAAACATGTTTAATAGAAAAAAAAAGAAAAAGTTTGGGGGGGGGGGAGATATCGATCGCATTTTAATTTTTTTGGGTCATATATAGAAAGTGTGAAGGGGGAAAAATTCTGTTCCGCAGAGTTCAGGTGAATTAAGACCATGAGCTCACGTGTTTTCAAGATATTAGAAACAAAAACGGTCAGGCTGTTTTCTGCTATCTGAATTGCGGTTTGATCACAAAAAGCACCACGACCTGTCAACCATTAATCTCCTTTCCTCAAGGGTTAATAAAAACCACGTGGAAATTTATGAGCGGGAAATATTAAGGGGCAAAAACTAAGAATATTTTATGATAGACCCGGTAGCAAAAGAAGTTTTGAGTAAGCTGAGAAGAACGGTGAACAACAAGGCCATTTCAAAATTGAAATTTTACTAATTCAACCAACTTTACAGTACATTTCTAAAAGCAAATAAAAGTGTAATGCTTTCAAAAATATCCAGTTTTCATTAGCATTGCAAAGAGAATATATTCTGCAATTAAAATAAAGATTCAGTAAGTAGCTGAAATGTGCACGACTTTGTTAGAAATTTGAGAAGTAAGAGGTTAATTCAAACGCCAAAAATTCATTTCTTATGGTCTATAGTCAGAAACTTCTTTACTTCGAAAATTTTAAAATTATTAGTTCCCGAGGGAAAGTTATAAACTATTTTAAAATTGGAAATGCGGAAAGTATTTGAAGCACTTAATTATGACTTTTTGATGTTCTATCAGTTCCAAAAATGTTTCTTGGGAGCTGAGAAAGCGATTGCATTTATACTTTTAAGAAATAAAGCAATAATAGAGCATATAAATAAAACTTACATTTTCTAGGCTTTATATACATATACGAAGGGTTCTGATTCATCTGATTAAAGCTTAGCGTGAACTCGTGAACTATCATGTCATAATTCATATCAGCTGTGTTTATGTCGCGAAAAGAAGCAAGAAAATAACATGTTTCCACCCCCTTTCCCTTCCTTTGTACCGGAAAAAGACTCCAAATGAAAGCCGAAAATTCGTGTTTGGAAGTATGAAAGGAAAGACCCTAATGAGAGCAATCAGTGATAGTTTGATACTTTACATGTGCTTCAATATTACGTAGGACAAATTTATGACACTACTGCTAGTATTCAGTATTAGTGCAGCTAGTGCTTTCTTGCAGTTGTTTTACCGTTATTTTAAATTACGTCCACCTGGAGTCAGCTTGCAAAAGCATAAGATAATCATATCTAAAGCTGTTCCCCAACTAATGCGAACCCTGAAAATGTTATATCATGATGTGAAAAGAATACTACTTCTTTATCATTTCGATTAATAGTAACTGACAAACAGCGTTTCAGAAATAATAACTCGAACCTTTTTTATGGGTTTTTATGAACCATTTTTTAATCTTTGTTTTCTGTGCGAACATTTTTACGGTTCAAAAGTTGTAAAAATAAGGTAACTTGAATACACAGGATGTTCTGTAAAATCATGAAGCCGGCCAATATCTCGGAAACTATTATTACTAATGTTCTATTTTTGTTACCCTATGGCAATAATGGTGAGATAACATTGGAACCCGTTGTTATCACATGGGGGGGGGGGGGGGTGATACGGAGAAATATATTGCCTTCTTAGTCAATTACAGAGTTGTGTAACCAGCAGAAATAGTACATTTCTTTGCCCCGGAGCAAAAGATTAAAAAAAAAAAAAAACGCGAAATCCTCTTAGTAGCGAAACCTGAGATTTCAGACAGTACTATGTATAAATGAATAAAGCGGACTTTACGGGAGAAAAAAATTAATTTACATGGTTGTATACATTTAATGTCCACTATAAGCAGCAATGCACGTTTGTACGCATTCATCAGCTGTCTTCGCATGTTTTTCAACATAACAACATCGACATTGCAACTATGATCCGCAGTTGAATATCTAGTAGGAGTACATTCAGCATGGCCACAGCTGGTCCCGAAGAACAAAATTCGAGATGAGTAACTTCAGGTGATCCGTATTAAGAGAAAATACAACGTGGTTTGTCACAAATTCATCAGGATGACTGGCACGTAAATATTCGAATTGTATATGATATCATAAACGGTGTTTACAATCACGGGTTTTGGTTAGTTGTTTCCACACACTCGATAGAAATGGGGTGGATGCCATATCATTAACAAGTTGCGAAGACTTCTGATATATATGGAAAACTTCCAAAATATCAAGTTTGGTGGTTGAATCTGGCTTGTCAATTAGTTTTGCTTCTTCAAAGAGAAATTTATGGTCCTTTTCGTAACTGTTATTAGCCATCGATGACTTCTTTAGGTCACAGTTCCGAATGTAGGTCTTGTGATCCTTCAATCGAAAACGTAAGGCTACGGGTCTGTCCCATATAGGAAGCGCCACATCCACATGGAATTTGATAAATTCCTCGCAAGTTTTTGTCTTCAACATAGTCCTTTGATCCTAAAAAGTTCATTTTGTTTATGAGTTTAAAAAGTACTTTACAATTAATCGTTTTGAGAATTTTTGAAAGCAATGTCACGGGAAATGGAATAATGGCAAAATTATCTCGCAATGGGCGCATCACAGGAGTTAACGTGGAGAGAGGCTTCGGTTTCCGGAATTTTGTTAGAGCCTTGTCTATAATGGAAGGGTTGTATCCTCGTTGTACTGCAACACGTTTAAGAAAATAAAGTACTTTTTCCAAACTGTCTTTATCTGAACATATATGTATCGCGCGATATCATCATCATCATCATCATTGTCAACCATTATCAATCCACTGCTGGACGAAGGTCTCCCCAAGTTTCCTCCACAACGGTCTGTCTTGTGCCAGTCTCCTCCATGTCACCCCTGCATACTTTCGAATTTCATCCACCCATCTCCTATGTGGTCTTCTTCTGGGTCTTTTCCTGTCCCTTGGAATCCAAGCTAAAATTTCGGCTGTCCATCGATGATCTGTCCTTCTGGCAGTATGTCCAGCCCATTGCCATTTCAGGGATTTAACTCTGATCATGATGTCTTGCACTCTTGTCATTTTTCGGATCCACGTGTTCCTCTTCTTATCTCTCCTGGTTACACCAAGCATGCACCTCTCCATGCTGCTTTGAGTTGTCTGCAGCCTTGTATGTCTCTTTTAGTTAAGGTCCACGTCTCTGCACCATACGTAAGCACTGGAAGGATGCATTGATCAAACACTTTTCTTTTAAGACATAATGGCATATTGCTCTTGAAAATTATGCTGTTTCTTCCAAAAGCTCTCCAGGCAAGTTTTGTACGCCGATTAATTTCTTCATCAATGTGACCCTCACTTGATATCTGCTGTCCAAGATAAACGTACGTGTCTGTTATCTCCAGCTTTTCTCCATCAATCGATAAATCTTCATTTCTTGTAAAAGCATTGAACATCACTTTTGTCTTCTGAAAGTTCATTTTTAATCCCACTTCTTTACTCTTGTCAGCAAGTTCCTGGATCATACTCTGCAGCTCTGATGGGGTAGTTGCAAAAATGACTACGTCATCAGCAAAACGAAGGTGGGTTAGATAATCTCCATTAATCTTTATCCCCTTGTTTTCCCAGCTCAGCGACTGAAAAACACCCTCCAATGTGGCATTAAAGAGCTTCGGAGATATGGTGTCACCTTGTCTCACTCCCTTTCCAATTTTTTACGTGTGTTGTATTTTCAAACAGCCTAATCTTTGCACTTGCATTTTCATAGATGTTATTAATAATATTAATGTATGCATCTTCAATACCGCAGGTTTTCAGAGCCATTGTAACTGCTGATGGTTTCACCGAATCAAAGGCTTTTTCATAATCGATAAAAGCCATGCACAATGGAAGTTCATATTCCCTCGCTCTTTCAATTAGTTCTTTCAGCACGTGGATATGATCTATTGTGCTGTAGCCACTCCTGAATCCAGCTTGTTCTCTCGGTTGAGCCATGTCTAGTGCTACCTTCAAGCGGTGTGAAAGAACTTTAGTGAAGATTTTATAAACTACTGATAGGAGGCTGATAGGTCTGTAGTTTCCGAGATCCTCAATGTCACCTTTCTTATGTAGCAGGATCATTGTAGCGGTGTTCCAATCCTCAGGAATCTTTCCTTCATTAAGGCATCGAGTGAAAATTTGGGCGAGTACTGTTTCGATTTCTCCACTTGCTTCTTGTATGATGTCTACAGTAATTCCATCTTCTCCTGGAGCTTTTCCTCGCTTCATGTTCTTGATTGCATGTGCAACTTCTGCTGGAAGGACTGGAGGAACTCTGGTACTGGTATCTTTCATGATGTCTGGAGTGCATATATCATCCCTTTCATATAATTTGGAGTAGAAATCTTTCACTCTTGTCAAAATTTCGCCTCTATTTCTTGTTACAGAACCATCTTCTTTTCTCAGTGCCATAATCTGTTTTCTTCCCTTACTGAGATGTCCCTTTGCTATCTTTAGGCTTTGGTTGTTTTCAATTGCTTTCCTCACTAGTTCACAGTTGAATTTCCTTACGTCTTCAGTGATACTTTTTCTTACTGTCTTGCATAGCTCTATATATTCCACTTTGGAAGTCACATCTTCTTTAGTTGTCCTCATCTCTCTTCTTTTTTGCATCAACATTTTGGTTTTTCCTGATAATTTGTTCACATGCAACTTGTTCTTAGACCCAGCTAATTTTGTTGCTGTTTCCATAAGAGCTTTGGTTACTTTTCTGTTAACTTCAGAGATGTCCACTTCTTCCGATGTTAGGCCTTCTAAAGCAGAGAACCTGTTCTTCAGTTCTAACTTGAAGGTATTATGGTGTTTTTTAGGTTGGTTATGTCAATAGATTTTGTTTGTCTTATGAGCTTGCCACGTTCAAGTTTAGTGTTAAGGTGCATCTTACATCTCACCAATCTATGGTCACTACCTGTGTTGAACTTGTTTAGCACACTGCAGTCTTCTATGACGAATTTTTTGTTACACATAATAAAATCAATTTCACTTGTCGTCCCATTTGGATGTCTCCATGTCCATTTCCTGTGTGGCTTTTTCTTGAAGAAGGAGTTCAAGATGAAAAACCCTTCTGCCTCTGCAAACTCAACGAGAGTATTTCCACGCTGGTTTCTGTTGCCATGACCGAATTTACCTACTGAAGTTTCATTCTGTTGCCGTTGCCCTATTTTTGCATTGAAATCTCCCATAATTATTTTCAAGTGCTGCTTACCTTTATTATTTAGATGACAAATTTCCTCATAAAATTCTTCAATTTCTTCTTCAGGATGACTTGTGGTGGGTGCATAAGTTTGAATAATCTGAGCCTGGTATCTTTTCGAGAGTTGGATAACAAGTCGTGCAGCTCTATACGCAACTGTAAAGCGCTGAGTTTTTGTTGCCAAGGGTGATTGGAATTGGCAACAAAAACTACGAAAAGACAAAAAACAACAAGACTGCGTCACAAGGTAGTCTTTGAAATCAAGAAACTTCACATTATCTTGGAAACCATAGTATTAAGCCTCGTCGCTGGAGTAAAATTTGGTATAACCACCGTAGTACTAATTCACTTCCGTGCCCAGTCATGCTGGCACCACATGCTTTGAAATAAGTGTAATGGCGAATAATCTAAGTAATATGCTACACCCACTCTTAGCAGATGTAAACTTCGTTCAGAATTCGAACGCCGGAAGTGAAAAAGAAAGGGCTCCACTAAGTGGTCACAATACAGGCCACACCAAACGTTGCAACGGTTAAGTTATTGGCAGAAAAACATGGTAAGGCGCATTTCATATTTTCTCACCATTTTTGTTAGTACTTAGTCGAAAAATCTGTTACCGCAATTACAGCCTTACAACGGCGTGTCCCATGGAGTGAACCAAGCGTTTTAGTTCATCAGGTGTTATAATGTGAAATCAAGTTTGTATGATCACTTCTATTTGCATGAAATGATGAGATGGCTTGTTAAAAAATTCCGAATTTGAAAAATGCTCCTTGTTCGATGAAGTATACTATTGAACCGGGTGGTTATAAAATACGTATTTCCATTCTCGTATGTCTAGAAAAGCGAGAAACGAAAATATCCCCATGAAACGTGGTAGGTAGCTTATTGAGTGCATGCGAAAACGATTTAGCGAGGAGATTAGTCCGACATTGCGCTTCTAGATGAACAAAAGCACTGCAAACGCAAAGAAAGAACAGACACGTGCGTGAATTTGCTGTCTATTGGTAACACAAACGTTTTAGAGTACACTGCTGGTCACCAAAATGCAACACCAAGAAGGACAAGAGATAGCAAAGCCAGATTTACTGGACACATAACAACAGGTACAAAGATGAAACGATTGAGCTTACAGGCCCGTGCGACTTGCGGAATACGCAGACATCAATAGTTCGTGTGGCCCCCAAGGCTGGCAATAACGGCCGCTACACGCCACGGCATCGAACGAAAGAGACTTTGGATATGGGCTTGGGGTATGTCGGTCCAGGCTGCTTCCACGCGTTGCCACAGTTCATCAGGCATAGCCGCGAGTGGTGCATGCTGGGCCACTCGGTTGCCGATCAGCGACCAGACGTGTTCGATGGGCAACATATCGGGAGAACAGGCGGGCCACGACGGCAGTGACACCTGGTGGGCCGTGAAGAATTCTTGCACGATGGTGAGGGCGCGCATTGTCCTGTTGAAACGTTGCCGCTGGCAGGTCCTGCAGGTAAGGGAGGACTACAGGTTCCAAAACGTCGGAGATGTAGCGGTGGCTGTTGAGTGTACCGGCGATGCATACCAGAGGGGTGCGGGTGTCATATCCAATTGCGCCCCAAACCATAACGCCAGGCCACGGACCGGTATGGCGATGCATAATGCATACGTCATACAGTCTCTCGCCGCGTTGCCGCCACACGCGGATCCGACCATCGCTGTGTTGCAGGCAGAAGCGGGATTCGTCGCAGAAGACAATGTCGTGCCATTCCGTAGTCCAGGTGCGGCGTTCAACGGCCCACTGCCGCCGCATTCGCCGGTGGTGTAACGTTAATGGTAATCGGAGCAATGGGCGCCGTGCGACAAGTCCCCGCTCCTGCAGACGACGTCGAACGGTACGTGCTGACACAGGTTGTTGCGCAACACACCCTAATACCTGCGCTAACGTTCGTGATGTGGTGGTGCGAGCCGTCAATATCCGCCACACAACATGCCGGTCCTCTCGTTCGGTGGTGTGCTGCGGCTGCGGCAATCGCTCACGTCGGTCCGTCCGTCCCTCCTGCACCCACCAAATCCATACTCGCCTCACTGTGGCTGGATGTCGTCCCACACGGGCGCCGATGTCTCGGTACGATAAACCGCTGTCGCGATAAGCCAGTATTCGTCCTCTGTCGAACTCCGAAACGTGCTGGAATGACTGCCGTATTCTGCGACGAGGCATCAGGAAGCTTCCCACGCACAAATCCGGCAGCACAACACACTTCCACTACTTCTGTGCACCCTTCTTACGGTATTCTGCGACGAGGCATCAGGAAGCTTCCCACGCACAAATCCGGCAGCACAACACACTTCCCGCCTTCTGTGCACCCTTCTTACGGTGCTTCTCTGTGGCGTGCCGGGAGCACATGATTTGCATATGCCCTGCAATACTAACCGTTTGCATCTCCTCTCGCGGGCGACGCATGCTACGAATTTCAGGCCAATCGGATGCTTCCTTCTTGGTGTTGTATTCTGGGTGGCCAGCAGCGTATAATATGCTGGCGATCACAAGAGATTGCATTGCACAAACGAAGAACGGCATGCGATACGGCTGCTCGCAGCATGTCGCAGTTGATGTTGTCCACTTCACGTCTGATACTCGTTTTCAGATATGACAGAAAGTCTGTGCCGTCCCTATAAACTTTCCTTCAGTTTATAGCATCAGATGTGATGTTAGCCACTTCACATCTGATACTCGTTTTCAGATATGACAGAAAGTCTGTGCTGTCCCTATAAACTGTCGTCTATGCCGTCCCTATAAACTGTCCTTCAGTTTATAACGTCAGATGTGATGTTAGCCACTTCACATCTGATACTCGTTTTCAGATATGACAGAAAGTCTATGCCGTCCCTATAAACTGTCCTTCGGGTATCCCCAAAGACAGAAATCACAAGGAGTGAGCTTCGGTGAACGAGCTGGGCAAGACTGCCGAATGTTCGATTGAATATTCGCATACGAACCTTTCCATGTGAACGACCAGCAATTTCTTGGATATGAGCAGTGATGCTTCTGTTGTGCATTATAGGCAATCTTTTCCGATGACCAGCATATTGAGCAGATTTTTCCCTGAAACGTTTGTGCTGTCAATAACTAGTAAATTCATACATGTGTCTGTTCCCACCTAGCGTCGAAAGTTTGAACTGAATTTAAATTGTTTTGCCATAGTTCAGTATGCTACCATCCACGTTTCGTCGCGATATCTCCATTCCTCGCTTTCCTAGAGACTCGAGAATATGATTTCTTTTTTCGTTTTTTTTTTTTTTTTTTTTTGATTGGGAGTTTAACGGACACCGTGAGCAACTCAGTGGGTTATAAGCAGTCGCCCGTCCCTAATATATGTCCACTGGTTCCTGGGAGGGAGAGAGCCACTGCCGTAAGACAAAGACAACCTCCATGCCTCACCGGGATTCGAACCCGGATCTATCTCGCACGAATGGTCAGAAGCCATCGTTTAGACTGCTACGCCACCGCAACGGCGAGAATAGGAATGCTTACTTTATAATCACCCGGGGTATTGAATCTACCTGTGAATCTTTCATATTTAATGTGTGGTCCTTCACGTGCATTGGTAACACACAATGTCCCACTAATGTGAAAAAGCTGTTTCAAGCATTAGTTCTCAATATTGTGAATTTGGACTTCTCCCCCACGTCCTCAAAAAGCGTTCACATTAGATTGTCTTTTGTGGAATTATTCGTGCCCCGTTGATTATATTTCTTGAGAGGCACGAACGGGAGTTACACAAACGCAACGTTCCCGGCAGTATCCTCCTGTGTTGCAAGCACCCCCTTGAGCTGGCGAGCATGATCATAACTCACTAAATGATATTCATCGCGCAGAGAGCAGCTCTCATTGGACTGAGCAGCAAGTCGCCCAGAAACCTGACTGGGAGGTCTCATCCCTTAACAGCTGAGGCTGAATAGGGCAAACTGCCATTAATCCACGGCTCTTTGCCTTCATTGCTCCTTCTCGTACACTGATCTGTAGAGGATTTCGAACACGGCTCTAAATGCAATGAACACACATGTTCTGTATTATGACTAAGACGTGACCATGAATGAACTCACTCACATCTGCACGTGTGAAATGGGACCAAGAAACCCTTTAAACAGAAATCGGACTAATACTGGTGTCTCTTCAGGGTGTTAGCATACAATATTCGGCGGTCGTGGCTAACGAGAAATACGTTTTCGTTAAAACGAATAAATCCAGCGGAGGTGAAACAATTCAAGCGGAGTTTAACTTGAAGTCCCGGTTTACGACGCTAATTTATTCCTGAGGGCTGCGCTGCAAAGCAGTGTCGTCGAGAATTGAAGCACCCTGTATATGAGACATCTCCAATTCGCAGAAAATTATTTTCATGTAAAACAGATGAAAGGGCAATTGATAATTTCTAACATAATTTTCTCACCAGTGCTTTTACGTGTAGCATTCAGCAGTTGCAAATAATCAACAATACTGTTTCTTTTGAACAATTAAATTTAGAGAGAGTGAATGAATTCATTCGTAGTTTCAACTAATAAATTCATACCTAAGTTTATGTTCTCTTAATACACTGCTGTTAATAGAAATTGCAACACCAAGAAAAAAACAAGCAATCACAATGAAATTTATGGGAGTGATTAGTTATGGTACAAGCTGCAAACGATTACAATTACATAACGATTCGTGATGAGGAAGGCCAAAAAAATTAGTAATAAGTAAATACACCATGGGCGGTGATAACGGAGCCTACACGCAGTGAGATCGAATGAAACAGTTTGGATGGGCGTCTGCGTTATTGCATTCCAATCTGCATTTACACGCATCCACAATTCGGCGAGGCCATGCGAGCCGGTCGCTGCACGATGACACCGAAGACGTTCTCTATAATAGGCGACAAATCTGGCGAGCGAGCAGACCAAGAAAGACGAGCCACTCGATGTGCACAGAGTACGTCTTGTTCAAAGACGGCTCCCAGGATCGTCTTTGAACAAGAACAAGACGCACAGAGTACTATTTGTTCAAAGACGGCTCTCAGGATCGTCTAAAGGAAGGGTAGGAGTTCAGCTTCCAACACTTCCGTGATGTAGCGTTGGCAGTTTAATGTGCCTGTGATCCGTAGTAGGCGAGTGCGTAAATGAAACGCAATAGCGCCACAGACTATCACTCGGTCTGGGGCCGGTATAACGCTGCACAGTGCAACCCTCCAGGTGCCGTTCACCAGGATTCGCTCGTCATAATGCGTTAGATTGGATCTGGACTCGTCCAAAGACATAATATGCTCCCATTCAGCACTCCACTTTCGAAGTTCGCGGCACCACTGCAATCGTTGTCGCCTATGGTTCAGAGTCAAGAGAAGTCACATCAATGTAGGGCGAACAGCGGGGCCCCTATACGGCAATCAGTGATGAACAGTTCTTTCAGACATCGGATGAAGCAATGGACGGCGAGCAGCGGGGGCCCTATTCAGCAATCGGTGATGAACAGTTCTTTCAGACATCGGATGAAGCAATGGACGGCGTGCAGCGGGGCCCCTATTCAGCAATCGGTGATGAACAGTGCTTTTAGACATCGGATGAAGCAATGGACGGCGAGCAGCGGAGCCCTATTCAGCAATCAGGGATGAACAGTTTTTTAGACATTGGATGAAGCAATGGACGGCGAGCAGCGGGGCACCTATTCAGCAATCGGTGATGAACAGTGCTTTTAGACATCGGATGATATGTGACCGCAAGTGTCGTGGATGGTGCTAAGCTTGACGTAACTGCCATACGGTGAAAGTGCCGCTCTTTCCGTTCGGTCGATCGTGCGATTTCGAGCTCCAGACCCTGCACGACAATGCATAGAATCTTCTGCTGTCCATTGACCCCATATACGCCTAACGCGTGCAGCAATATCATGTTATGATAAACCACCTTCTCTGAGTCGAACGATTCTACCTCTTTCAAACTTCGTCAAGTGTTCGTACGGGCATGTTTACATGTTAACAACGGCGTACAGTCGAGTTTAGCGATAGCAAGTTTAAAACTTGCTGTCTGTACGCCTTCTTCTATACCCCCTGGTGAGACGTTTCCGAAGGCGTTGCGCGCGCCTCACGTTTGCATGTGCGCTGCATTTGTAAGCATTTGCATCTCCGATGGTGTCCTATTCACCGCGCAAATTTCGTGCAAATCCGAGCATTTCTTCATGGTGTTGCGATTTCTATTAACAGCAGTGTATTTCTGGAGGGCTTAGCTGGGTCATCGAAAATTGAAAGATAACTTGGGATGAATGTTGAAATTGGTAGTTCCAGCATCATTAGATTCTTGTTCTTCTTTTTACCTATAGGTGAACGATAATTATTGCCCTCTGCCAGACGAGGGCCTCTTTCAACGTTTTCCAGTGAAGCCTGTCTTTATCTGTTGCAATCCAGTTGTTTCCTATCAGCTGCGTCCTTCCACCTTTATCTTGGTCGTTCCAAATTCCTTCTTCCTGGAATCCGCATTACAACTCCTTTAGTTTGTTTGCTATCAGTTATTCTTCCTGTATGTCCTTCGCGCCTGTGTTTTAGTATTTTGTCACTTTTTCTGTCTGCTAATTTGGTTTGTAATCCAGGTATCTTTTTTCTATCTTTTAGTGTAATATTTAAACATTGATCTTTCCATTGTCCTCTGGCACCCTTTTGGCGTACACAACTTTTGCTTTCTTTGCGTTCAAGGCTCTGCACCGTAGGAGAGTACTGGCATATCGCATTGGTTAAATGCATTTCATTTCAATTTTAAAGGAATATCTGTTTTGAAAGTAAGTATCACCTAAACTGCCATATGACGTCTTCCACCCCAGCTGGGTTTTTATATTTCATTATCCAGGCTCCCATCAATTTTAATTTTTTGTTGTAAATGTGTAATGTAGTTACTCTTTCGATTCTGTGCTCTTCTAAAAGAATTTCTTTGTATGTAGGAAACTTATTAAACATGATTTTTGTTTGGTCGCTATGAATCATAAGCCCTGTTCCTTTGCATTATATACAGTCGTATCAGAATAACAGGACCACCTACCTAATAATGGGAATAACCACCCTTGGCCCAGATTAAAGAGGTGAGATGGCGTGGCATGGACGCAGTGAGGCTCTGGACGGTTGCCCAAGGCGCGCGTGCTCATTCGGACTGCAGTAGAGCCTGGAGGTTCCGGAGAGGACGTGGTTGTGAGTCGGCACGTCAAACCTGTCGATCCAAATAGTCCCACAGGTGCTGCCTGGAATTGTGGTCCGACGATTTCGCCGGACAAGGGACAGCGGGGACAGCGCTGTCGCGTTCCTGGAACCAGTCACGCAATCCCTTAGCGATGCGGCACGGCGCTTTGTCCTGTTGGTAGACACCATCGTCATCAGGGTAAACGTCCAACATGAAGGGATGCATGAGGTCAGCGAGGATGGACAGGTAGCAGCATTGGCGTTCAGTGACCCATCCAGTGGTACCAGCGGTCCAAAGGCATACCAAGAAAACATTGCCGAGATAGGCACACTGCCACCGCCAGACTGTATTTGATCGACAAGAGTGTCTGGGTTTTGGTTCTCGTGTGTCTGACACCGTATCCGCCACCACCCTCCACTTCTGTGGAGTAGAAATCTCGATTCGTCGGAAAAGGCAACCTTTTGCCATTCTTCCGCTGTCCAATGACGGTAGTCCCATGAGAACTGCAGGCGTCGTTGACCTGGGTTAACATGGGCGCCTTAAAGCAGCGTCGACCCCGAAGACCCATGCATAACAGGGTTTGCTCTACTGTTTTTGGGGACACCTACCTGGGTGTCCCAGCGTTCATTTGTGTGGTCGATTGCTGCATTGTGGGTCGATGGCCTTTGGGGTTCCACAGTTTTGACGTTGGGAGGTACTCGGTGTGCCAGCGGTCCATTTTTGGTACACCTTTGCTACAGCACTTCGCGAACAGCCCACGAAGTCTGCTGTTTCTGAGATGCTTCCACCCTTGGCGCGGTAGCCGATGATCATTCCTTTTTGAACGTCCATCAAATCACTACCTCTGCCTACTATGCTCACGTAATACAATATGGCTGAACTGTGCCGGGCGGCCGCTTATATCTGCGTGTGACTGACCTCGTCACGTGCATTCTGTGACCCTGTGCGGGTACACTGTGATTCTGGGGAGGTCATTTTATTCTGATACGACCGTGTACATGTAGCTCATTTATCGGTTTTAGTACTGCTCTGTTCGCGAAGATAGAGACGTCAGCCGCAAACCTAAGATGAATTAAAAACTTGTTATCTATTTGTAGGCTTTTTAACTGTTTGCAGGACCTGTGTTATTTCTTGTTCTTATTTGTGATGTTCCGTTATTGTAAACATGCTTCAGTAGTTTAATATAACTGCAACGTGTGCATTGATTTTTAAGTGATTACCTTATATCATTTCTTTTGAGAGCGGCAAATGCATTCTTAAAGTTAATAAAGGCCAGAAAAAGGGCGAACCGAAAATACTTCTTTTCCAGTACTTGCTCTATGGTATGTATATGGTCTATTATACTAAACATACTTAAACCCAGCTGCCACAACCGGTTGATTTTGATCCAAAATGTTAGTAATAATCTGTTTTCCAGGGTTTTTGTTAAGATTTTGTATTGTACTGAAAGTAAGGTGATTGGTATTGTATTGTTGATATTGTGTATTCCTCCTTTGTTAAACAGCAATATCACAATGACATTTTTCCAGGCATACGAAATACTGTACTTCTGTTTTTTAAGCATAGTGTAAGATATTTTGCAATATATGCTTCAATAACATCATCTCGTGATTTTAGCAACTCTGTCTGTATTCTCTCTTCAGCAGAATTTTTCTTATTTTTGAAGTTGTTAAGGGTTTCTTCACATTCTTCTGCTGTTACTTCAAGTATAAGTGCTCTTTTTTGCATCACCTGTGTATGCTTTTGTCATTGAAGTCCCGTGTGATTTCTTAGTCTCTTTAACAACTCTCTCGATGTGCATTTGGCGTACTCCCTGCCCATTACTTTTCTACCAAAATACTGTAATTCACTAACGCGCAACTATTCCTCTAGGCCAATGAAATTTTTTCCTGTATGCCACCATTGTTTTTCGGGTTTAACGACCCTGAAGAACATGAAAGGTCATTAGAAGTCTCGTGACCCTAATTTAGAACTATTGGTTTCCCGAAGGGACTGAAAAGTCGTCCTTCACTAATTTAAGGCCAATAGTTTCAGAGAAAGGTCTCTGAAATCAGTGGTCTTGAGAAAGGACTCTGAAACCAGTGGCCTTGAGAAAGGAACTCTGAAACCAGTGGCCTTGAGAAAGGACTCTGAAGCCAGTGGCCTTGACAAAAAACTCTGAAACAAGTGGCCTTGAGAAAAGACCCTGAAACAGATGGCTTGAGAAAAGGACTTTGAAATCGGTAGCCTTGAGAAAGGACTCTGAAACCAGTGGCCTTGAGAAGAGACTGAAATAAGTTGCCTTGAGAAGATCAGATCATATCGAGAGAGAATTTTAGGAAGGGAGTGTCTGACCCCAGGTCTTAAACAACCCTTAGAAATAGGAAGCTAGGAGATTTGGTGCCCGATAGGAAAGTGACACGGAAGCGAAGTAGAAAGGAGGAAGAAGACGCACTTATTTATTACCGGGGGGGCCAGTACCCGGGGTCCGACGGCTTAACGTGCCCATCCAACGCACGGCGGATATTCAGTGGATCGAGCGTTCGTACCTGCTGGGATCGAACTCGAGGTCCTTTCCGTGGCAGTCACGAACGTTGTACACTAGACCAGAGTTATGAGCTATGTGTTTGACCAGTGGCACTGGGTCTGTCCCTGTTTTTGGGACCAGTTGCCCTAAACAAGGAGCGGCAAATTCTTTACACCTAAGATATTCGAAAAAGTCTTTAAACCATTAAAATAAATAACTAAATAAATATCAACACATAAAAATCTACCTTGCCATATCTGGGACCACCTACAACGGATAGCCACCAGCCCATACCTCTAACCACTCGGCCAACGGGAAGGTTTACAATTGGTCTGATGATTTAGTATTAATATCTAAGAATGTTGGCAGCTTGCGGTATAATAATCTGTTACGCGAAACTTCTACAGATTTTGGGATATGGTCAAATGTTGAGATACCTAAATTTATGGCTGGAAACAGAATTGCAGCAGATATTAGTTTTGTATTTCTGGGAGATGCTTAAACTGGTAATGACTTTTTACTGTCTTAGTTGTAACGTACCAGGAGATGTGACGTACCTGCCAGAAGGACGCACACGACATAAAGGCAGATAGGAATCAGAATAAAACGTCCGCGTAGCTCAATTGGTAGAGCAACTTATTCCGGAATTAGGGGACCCGGGTTCGAATCCTGGCGCGGATAAAAATGACGGAGAAATTTACTTCGTTATATAGTGTAGTAATTTGTAAGGCAGGGAAGTAAGTTGAGGAACTGGTGGACATCAGAATCAGCAAAGCATTTCATACCAGCTGTGAAAGACAACTTCCTCTAAGCAGGAGGTAGTTCGTAGAGAAAAACTATTTATATATGACGGCTGATAAATAAGTAGCTTCCAATGTTGTTTGATGGCTGATAAGGGATATGTAGATCGGTATCTAAAAACTTCACTAAGCTCTCGTGACAAAAGGGCATTGTTTAGCACATAAGTTTGAATAAAAAAGCAAATAGCTGGAGAACAGGTTCCCATGTATTTTCTACTTTTCTAGAGCATGTTCTTCATAGTATCTAAAAATTCATATTTGAATTTGCCAGCACCTCTGTTTCCACAGAGCAGATTTCAGCATTCAATTTGCTTTATAAAATAATGCTGAACAGATGGAGAAGTTTGATACTAAGCCCATATGTGCAGGTGCATTCCTACTCGGCGATCTTGATTATTTAAAAATGGTTCAACTCCTTCAGCCACTTTTGTTTCATTTTTTAAAAGGGGCTATACTGCCCCAACCACTTGTTTTTCATTACTTAAAAGTGGCTAAGCTCCTCCAGCCACTTGTTTTTCATTATTTAAAAGGGGCTAAACTCCTCCAGCCACTTGTATTTCGTTGAAGAAGTAGCTAGAGGAGTTTGAAAAGGAAAGCGTTGTGAACAATCATAAAAGTTCAGGACTGGCATTCATGTTTTACTGCAATGTCCAAAATGCTACTCTATAAAAACTTACAAATTTATTGTAACTAAGGTAACCATGCACATAACAGAAAAAAGCACTTTTCATCAGAATTTATAAGAGCAAATGGGGGAAAAGCAAACCATCATTTATTAAAATTTTAAAGCACGTGAAATCCCACTTAAATTCAAATCTCTCAGGGGAAGTATAACGAAGTGAATTTCTCCGTCATTTTTATCCGCGCCGGGGTTCGAACCCGGGTCCACTCATTCCGGAATAAGTTGCTCTACCAATTAAGCTACGCGGACATGTATTCTGATTCCTATCTGCCTTTATGTCGTGTGCGTCCTTCTGGCAGGTACGTCACATCTCCTGGTACGTTACATCATCTCCCCCTTATTTTTCTTTTTTTTTTTATCTTTCGAAGTGCTGCTCATATTTTTCCTATCTCGCGGTGTGGAAATAACATCACACCAATGCGAGATTTTGAACGGTCGGGTCATCCGGATAGTTCGGGCGCCATTATAACGAAGTAAATTTCTCCGTCATTTTTGGTCTACGCCGGGGTTCGAACCCGGGTCCACTCATTCCGGAATAAGTTGCTCTACCAATTAAGCTACGCGGACATGTATTCTGATTCCTATCTGCCTTTATGTCGTATGCGTCCTTCTGGCAGGTACGTCACATCTCCTGGTACGTTACAGAAGGAAATACAAGATTAATTGATTATGTGTGACAAATTTTTATTTACACAGGAATTTTTCTGCTTTGTAATAAAGAGAATGTTCACACATTTTAGAACGTCTTTGATGAGATATTAGAGAAAACAAAAGAAGTTCATATAATTTAAACTGGCAACAGCGTGTCAGATGAACAAGGAAGAAACATCTGCTGCAGTTAAATATCATCTGCTAAGAAAAAAGCGTAAGTAAACAAGCTGTGATTATGTTTTTGCTCTTTAAGAAGAGAAATATTCGTGTTCTGTAATTAAAAAACGGTGTGAAAGTCGTGCAAATAGCATTTCTAAAGATAAAATAAGCAATAGTATTAATAACAGAGGGAACAATCGCCAAGCATTGCTTTTACAAGGAAAAAGAACACCAAACGACTGTCCAAAGAAGATTCGTACCTTTACGACTATTTCAAGAGTAAGGTCTCTGGTCTTAAATGAAATCCACCGGCCGGCGCGGTGGTCTAAGCAATGGCCTCTGATCATTCTTCCGGAAGGGGTCCGGATTCGAATTCCGGTGAGGCAGGGATGTTGTGTTTTCCTTTCGGCACTGCATCTCTCCCTTCCAGTGACCCTAAATTAGGGCGTACGACTGCTTATAGTCCATTGAGTTGCTCACGGTGGTCGTTAAACCTCCAAACAAAAAAAATAAAAAAATCCACCGACCCAAAGAGCAATCAAGTCTATACATTAAGTCCTTGAAAATCTCTGTATCAACAGTAAACAAGGTAATAAAGAAAGGTTTGAATCTCAATAAAAAAGAAAAGCATGATGTTCATCGCTTTTAGCTAGGCACGTGGCTGAGTGCAGAACACGGTATAGACTTCTTTATAAAAATCACTTAGCCGGAGACAGATGGAAAGTTATTATGACTATTGATGGAGCATAGATCTACCTAAACGACTGTAAGAAGAAAACAAATCGGTTTACTATCGCAAAAGAGCAGAAAATGATTTACAAACTTGGTTAAAATAATCCAAAGAAGGTTTCAAAAAAGGATCCATGATTATTCCTGGTTTCTCGTTCAGTGGGGAATTAATATTAAAATAAGTTGAAAAGAATGTTAACATCAATTTTACAGATCACCAAAATAATGTTTTAACTCCTACATTTAAAGCCGAAATACCATTGATTTATATACAGAACCTTCAAAACGTAGGGCATCAGGATAAGGTTACCAGTCTACCACTCAATTTCGTGAAAAAAGAAAAACAGAGAGGATTATCAAGTCTATACATTTTGCTCATATTCCTTCAAAGTCCCCTGATGTGTCACCAATGGACTAATATGCCTTCGGATTGCGGAAAAGAGCGTTTTCTAAACGCAGATCTAAAACAATGATTGGACTATGGAAAGCACTGGAAGAGGAGTGGACTAAAACACTACTTAGATGCTCTGTTATCTTAAAAATCGAGGTGTAGGTTCATAGTCAACAGAAAGGGCTATTAGATAGAACATATAAGAAATAATTTTATTTTAAATATAAATTATATTGCTTAAAAGTCCTTTTAAAACGTGTGAATATCCATCTGTAATTAAGTTTTCAAGTTGCGAAATTAAATATGATCATGAATAAAATAAATTTCAAAAAGTAAGAGAAAAATTTTAATATGTACACCTCCCATCACAAATTTCAAGCTCGAAAAAAATTGTAATAACAAACAAAGTGACTTAGGCAAAGTTTTAACTGTAGTATTGTGTTAAAACATACAAGTATCAAAATAAGTGTTAAATTGCGATTCACGCAAAAAGTAATACTCAAATCAGAACTCCCAACGTAAGACATTTCATTGGAAGCTCTCCGCAAAACGTGGAAAGTTACAGAGTTAATTCGAAACAGCAATTTTACTCGTCATATTGTAAAGAAACGTCTAAAAAATTAAGAATTACGAAGAACCGCCGATATGTTATAGGCTATCTAATCAGTGGCAGAAGTAGCTCAGTTCTTTTTTAACCATTCTCTCATCTTAAAACAGTCGTCCTGAGGCCTATACTGGGCCGTCTGAGAGTAACAACCTCTCAAAATACCCGATACATGGCATTATTGTCCAGACGGAATAGGGGAGCAACAGTACATACTCTGCGTTCAGACCTCGTCGCAACCACATGAAGACATCTACCCGTTTTTACTCTAACAAGGAAGCTTAAAGCTTTGGACTATATACCTGAAGAGATGCTGTATGAGTGACGTTATGCCCAAACCACCTGCTTAAAATTTTGCCATGATCATGCCAACTGGATATTGGAAAAGTGATGTGATGTGTTGTTCACGGATGAGTCCAGTTTCTCTCTGGAATCGGACAGACAGCACACGTGAGTTATTACCGAGAGAGGATGGAACCCGCTATACATCTCGTAATATCGTCCAACGAAATACTCTTTGCTGCGATAGTGTGACTGTGTGTGCTGGCTTTTCATTGCATATTTGTACTTCTCTCCATGTTTTCCTCGATTCCTATGTAATGAATCGAGAGAAACAGAAAACTGGCTTGTGCAAAAAATGCATCACCCCAATTTTCCAAAGTCAACTTGACATGATCATGCAACATTTTAAGCAGCTTGTTCGGGCGTAACGACACTCATAATATGCAGATGCAGTTGGCATAGATTTCACCATATTGAATAACACCGTAGTCCTCCCTCGTAGACGCACAGCTTCAACAATAAAGTTTACAATGGAAGCATTGAATGCATTTTCTGCAGACCTCAATCCCATAGAACTTCTGTTGGATGACCTAAGAACAGGAGTATATTGCTGCAATAAAACCCTCACGCCCTACCTTCAGAAACTTCAGCATGGCGCACATTCATTTGTGGCAGTAATTGCCTTCACGATGAATCGTCTTGTCGAGGTTATAAGTCCACGGTGCCAAGTCTGCATTGCCTCCAGAAGCATCACATTCCATATTGACTACATGTTTTGTGTAGCAGAAGCTCATCTTTTGTTTTGGGTTGTATCTCTCAGGTGTGTTTCTCACAGCTCATATGTGCCATTATTGTCTTATACTAATAACGCAAGTAGCGTATTCATCCTGGTACCACGTAATAAAGTTCGACATTAATTGGTTAATTAATGTTTAACTGCACTTATCTTTTGGTGAGGTGTGTTTATTAAGCACCACGTGTGCGTTCCTCTTATAATGAATCTGTTTCGAGATTTTTTCACTACTGAAAAATAGAGCAATAAATTATCGCTACAGAGAATGAAATTTCATTTCACAACTAAACCAACTTTCGAATTTTTTATCTTACTTATCCACGTATCTCGGAAAAACACCCGCTCGTCGTAGGCATTAGTTTCAGCTAAAGAGAGTGACTAAACTCAATGAGAAATTATATACTTTTCAAAAGAAACAGAATTCTATTTGAGGTATTGAAAATGTTCATGTTGTGTCACCTGTATGAAGATGGCCTACGTTGCCACTTTAATTAACAGATTGTTTTTATTCAAACTCATTAAAGTGCCAAAATAAAGTGGAAAAGAAGATTTCCCCAAATTTTAAAATAAACTAATGAAAGATTGCCGATTCTCTCTTCAAAATTTTAGAAAAGGTCCTGAAAAAAACTTTATGCCTGCTCTGTCTACTGAAACGCACCTTTTCTGAAAGTGGCTGTGCCGTGAATATGGTATTGCAGGGAAGCTCTCTAAATATACCAAATTTCGAATCAGGCAAAATTGCAGGAGACACTTAAACGCTCTCACGAAAGAAGAGTTTTTGAATATGCTTCCTAAGATAGCAGAATTCCTGGGATAGGTGCATCACGCTAAAGAAATGTTTTGGGACTGCTACCAATTCTGCGAGTTCAGCAAAATTATAGTGTATTCTCTTTGGTACCACGCTTAGCTGACGTGACCATGTAGCATTAGAATAAAGCTTGAAATAGAGGAAGTCGTATCAAACAATAAAATTCAGGTAATTTAGGTTGGTTCTAGATGATTACATACTTAGATAATATTTGTTTAAAAGCGTATATGCAAATTTAACTGTAAACATAGGAACCTCGAAATGAAGATCCGAAGCATCGCATTTCGAAGCAGCGAAGGCGAAAATCATTTTGCCTAAACCTAACGTACAATAGCGGCTGTCGGGAGAATTGCAGGTGATGGCAGCAGGGAACTCAATTAAAACGGAATGAAGTCGAACCCAACTGCGATGCAATTTCGTTCCTGGTCAGTGACACGTCTCAACGCTCGAACATAAACGGAATGTTCTGTATGCCTGAGAGTTCATTTATCGCAACGTCGTAATATTCTTTTAAATGCAAAAGCATTACAATTGGAAACCCAAGTACTGTATTCCGTACCACTCTACACTAAAAAAATCTACATTATGTAATTACCTCATATATACATACATAATCATCATTATTGTCACCCATTATCAATCCACTGTTGGATGAAGGTCTCCCCAAGTTTCTTCCACAACGGTGCACCTTGTGCCAGTCTCCTCCACTTTACTCCCGCATGCTTTCAAATTTCGCCTACCCATCTCCCAGGTGGTCTTCTTCTGGGTCTTTTCCTGTCCTTTGGAATTCATTGTGGAATTTCGGTTGCCCATCAGTGGTCCGTTCTTCTGACAACATGTCCAGCTCATTGCCATTTCAGGGATTTTATTCTGATCATGATGTCTTCCACTCTTGTCATTTTCCTTATCCATGAGTTCCTTATCCTCATCTTATCTCTCGTGGTTACACCAAGCATACGTCTCTCCATGCTTCTTTCAGTTGCTAGCAGTCTTTTTATCTTTTTTTTAGTTAAGGTCCACGTCTCTGCTCCATACGAAAGCACTAGAAGGATGCATTGATTAAACACTTTTCTCTTAAGACATAATGGCATATTGCTCTTAAAATTGTACTCTTTCTTCCCAAAACTCTCCAACCAAGTCTTATACGTCGATTAATTTCTTCGTCAATGTGATTTTTGCTTGATATCTGCTGTCCAATGTAAATATAGGTATCGGATACCTCCAACTTTACCCCATCAATCGATAAATCTTCATTTCTTAAGCATTAAAAATGAAGTTTCAGACGACAAAGCATTGTTCATCAATTTTGTTTTCTGAAACTTCACTTTTAATCTCACTTCTTTACTATTGTCAGCAAGTTCCTGGAATATACTATGCAGCTCTGAAGGTCCAGTTGCAAAAATGACTATGTCATCAGCAAAACGAAGGTAAGTTAAATAATCTCCATTAATCTTTATCCCTCCGTTTTCCCAGGTCGATGATTGAAAGACATTTTGCAATGTGGCATTAAAGAGTGTGAAAACACAAGTTTGTTTGGGACGGACATCGAAGTCGTGCCTCCTCACTCCGGAGCACGGCGTATGATAGTCAGGTGGTACGACTCTGGAAACAAAAATCCCCATTAATGTCACTTGTCGCCAGATGGCGCGACCAACGTGTGGGCCGATGACTCGACACAACCTATGTTTTCTTATGGGAGGAAGGGGCAGAAGTATTCGTGTTTTAAGAATGCTGTTTTGCATGGAATTGAAAAAACAGAACCTGAAACGCTTCGTAAACATACAATTTTCTGCCTGCCATGTGGGATGTCGTCAATTATAGCGATATGTATGCATATTTATGTTTGGTAATCCCACTGATTAGTAGGCACGCATTGTATTTCATGTTTCCACACCTTTACGTAGGTTAATTTTATTTTTCATATACAGAACAGCAAGTTTAAAGCGGCGGTCTATAATTTTTTCCATCGTAAACTAAATTTTTTTAATTAGAAAAAAAATTAAATGTTTATCTATGCGCGATTGCTATGGTTTCACGCGGGCCACCATTTAATCCATTTAAAAATGGCGGCGCTCAGGTATAACGTAAACAACTTTCACTGCCAGAGTTCTGTTGATATCAAAGGACAAATTAGTGATCGTCTGTCATCTCCTGGGGCTTTAAAAGTTGATACCGTTCTTTACATGTCAAATAATCTGTCCGATAGTCCGATACAAAACGCTTTCGCCCCATATCAAAAACGTAAGAATTGAACTTATCGTAGGCCGACACACAGCTGCATTATACATTTTAGTGTCCTTCTAAATTAAAAAGAGTTGATGTGCTTTAACCCCTGTAGAGAAACTTCAACTTTTCTGGAATTTCAATACCACACAACTACACAATATAAATAATAAAAAATGCCTGTGATAAACACAGATTCAGCACTGATGAAATCATAAATGGTATGTATTCCTATGATGATTAGGGTAAACAATCGACCCACAACTCCTGAACGCCCTCTGCCGAGCTATGACATTAACGATCCATTTTTCTAACTCTTAACCCTATGGGAAGTTGTAGCACCTGACTATCATACACCGTGTTCCGGAGTAAGTTGCTCTTCCAACTGAGCTACGCAGACAGAATGTGTCGCTGCAGATTTGTCATCTTGACACATGTTTTCACCTCTGTAGTACGTCACATCATCTCTCTCTTAATTTATTTTTTGTCTTTGAAGCGAAGTAGGAATTTTTCATTGTTTCCAAACAATGTGTGGAGCAAACATCACACGTTTTTTGAAGAGCCCAACGGCTTCTTCGAAAACTACAATAAGAATTCGATAGTGGGAAGAAATCTTTTGCCGTTATCCTGAAGCTGGGTCAATGTAGTGCTGTATTTCTCACTATTACGCAACAAAACTTTTATATTCAGTAGAGATGTTCTTCTGTGATGATTTCATAAGACTCTGTAATCAGTAACATAACTCTTTTGAAATGCTACGAAATATTGTGTATTGAATAACGATTTTTCTGCATTAATGGCACAGAAAAAAAAACTGTAATCAGTGTTGTACAGAGAATGTTCACACATTTTTAGAACTATTTTCCAGCAACATAATTAATATTTAAAATAAAATTATTTTTTTAAGTGTTCTATCTCATAGCCCTGGACAATGAACCTACATCTAGATTTCCGAGATAACAAGGCATTTATTAAAATTGGTAGTGGCATTTTGTTTCACCCTCTTCCACTGCTTTCAATAGTCCAATCACTGTTTTAGGTCTGTGTTTAGAAAGCGCTCTTTTTAGCAGTCCGAAGGCACAATATAGTCCATTGGTGATATATCAGGGTACTTTGAAAGAATATGAGTAAAACGTATAGACTTGATACTCCTCTCTGTTTTCCATTTTTTCAAGAAATAGAGCCGTAGATTTGGATGTATCAATGGTAACCTTATCCCGATGGAGTTCTACTTTTTGAAGGCTCTGTGGATAAAGCAATGGTATTTACTCTTTAAATATAGGAGTTAAAACATTATTTTGGCAATATGTAGAATTGATTTAAACATTATTTTCAACTTTTTTAACTTTAATTTCTCACTGTACGGGAAACTAGCAATAATCATGAATCCTTTACTAAAGCTTTCTTTGGATTCTTTAGATCAAGTTTTTACGTCTTTTTTTGCTCTTTTACAATAGTAAATCGCCTTTTTTTTGTTACAGTCGTTTAGCTATATCCATGCTTCATCAATAGTCACAACAAGTTTATATTTGTCCCCGGCTAAGTGATTTTCATAAAGAAAATATACACTGTGTTCTGCGCTCAGCCACGTGCCTAGCTAAAGGCTGTTTTTTGTTTTGCTTTTTCAGATTCAGATCTTTGTTTATTACCTTGTTAACAGTTTATGCAGAGATTTTTAACTACTTAGTGATTGCTCTTTTGGGTCGGTGGATTTTCTTTTAAGACCACAGACCTTACTTTTAAAATAGTCGGAAATGCGTATTAAGAGAATACAACGTGGTTTGTCAAAAATATTTATTTTTTCAAATCAACAATGGTTTCGCTGGGTATTGACCTAGCTTCATCAGGACGTGCCATTCGTCCTGATGAAGCTAGGTCAATACCCAGCGAAACCACGGTCCACTTGAATAAATAAATATTTGTGATAAACCACGTTGTATTGTATTAATACGTATAATCGTCAAGGGACTGTAGTCCTTGAGATCAAGAATCTTTAGTTTAACGAACTTCCAGACTACACGGGTACGTAAGTAAACGTCTGCGCATCTTAAACGGAAGCCATTTTAACATCCTGATTGGCTACTTCAAATTCAACTTTCTACGTGAAGTGAATTATAGGAACGCTGTACATCTAATGATCCTGAAAGGACATGACCACTTTAAAATGTTCGATTAATCGTTTTTCGAAACTGAGAATAAAGAAGTTCGTATTACTGAACCATTTGAATTTCTTACAACGATGCAAAAGACATCGCATCTTACCGAACTTTACATCCTTGAAACGTAACCTAATACCTACTCAGAACGTAAAAAAAGCAGAATGCTTTGTTTGTCGTTCTTAGAGCTGTTATTAAGGACACTCGGAAGGACATTGCGAAGGTGGAACATGAACTTTATGATATACATCTTTGGTTAGCTAACAAATTAGCAAATTCTGATGCTTTAGACGAAAACACTTCAGCTCGTAGTATCAACATGTCATCGAATCACAGGATTTCGCTTGAAAGAAAATTCGCAACATTGATAGCTGGTAATAACAATAAGCCGGATTATACCCATAGAAATAATAACGGAATAGTGTATCCAGATAATGAAGTGTTTGTCGACTTGTCTGGTCATATTCTCACTGAAATTCAGAAGCGGACGTTTCGATATAATTCTAAACTTACTAACTCAAGAAAGATACCGGTATCAGACACAGTTCCGTCAGTTGAGAGATCTCTAATAAAAAGCGGTAGTCTCAACTTCGAAGAAAAAGAAATAGTTAGACATTGCATCAGCCAAGTGATAATCGAAAATCACGCTACTTTGCCTAGACCATTTTGTTTTCTTGATTGGAGGTTTAACGACCACCGTGAGCAACTCAATTGGCTATAAGCTGTCGCTGTCCCTAATTTAGAGACACTGGCTCTAGTAAAAGGAAAGAGCCAGCGCCTTAAGACAAACACAACATCCGTGCCTCACCGGGATCCAACCCGGACCCATCTCGGCCGAATGATCAGAAGCCATCGCTTAGATCACTGCGCCACCGAGGCGGCAAACCAAATTTAACCAACAAAGAAAGTAATGCGTTTAAAGAATTGCGCCCAGATTTCAATTTCATCATCACTAGAGCTGAGACGTGCCATTCGTCCTGATGAAGCTAGGTCAATACCCAGCGAAACCACGGGCGACTTGAAAAAAATACATATTTGTGACAAACCATGTTGTGTTCTCTTAATACGTATAATCGTCACAAGACATTCTTTGAATTTCTTTTGGTGTTCTTTTTCCTGTTAAAAGCAATGTTTGACGATTACTTATTTTACATTTAGAAATGCTAATTGCATGATTTCCACAACGGTTTTTAATTACAGGATGCGAATAGTTCTCTTCGTAAGAGGAAAAAAATAACGTCCTGTCCACAGCTTGCTTACGTGAGCCATTTTCTTAGCAGCAGATGTTCCTTTCCTGTTCATCTAGCACTCTGTTGCCAGTTAAAATTCTTTGAACTTCTATTTTCTGCAATTTCGTATCAAAACCGTTTTAAAAATATGTGAACACCCTTTATGCTCCTATTGCAATGATGCAACGAAATTTCCTGTTCCGCAAAGTTTCTCAATCGTGATGGCTTAGCTGCATATATTATAGCAAAAGTCTGTCATAATGATATAATAAAAGCTTGTCTTCAGGAAAACTCTTCTGTCGGGTTTATCCACTATTTTTAGTAGTGAGCCTTGTTGTGATGGTTCAGCAAAGTTCTGCATCCGTTGCTTTCTTTTTGGTAACGGTGCAACAGTTTCACATGTTATGTTCTTGTGTCGTAACAGTAAGACGGAAATATAGTACATTCCGTAGCACTTTTTTTCAGTTTTTTCCTTTATTATCCTCTTTAATAAAAAAAACGCAGTTATTTCCGTTTCGAGCGTGTATGCAACATATTTCTTCTCGCTGTATCTGCTTCTAAAAATCGTATTTCAGATAAAATTCTGTTTCCATCACGTAGCTTCTGCTGCAAAATATATTTTTCGCCTATTTTCTGCGTTTCCGTAGTTTACAGATCTGTCGCCAGGAGTGTCAGCATATTATAACATATATTCTAATTTAACTTTATTTTCAATTTCTTTCCTTATGTAAATTTTGTGTTCGTTCTCTTTAACTTACATTACATTAAGGTTATCTCCGAGATTCAGATATTGGCTCCTCAAATGAAATAATATAGCAAATGCCAATTGCTACTGGTTTGTCAGACACTTCTATTATAGCCACCCTGGCGCACAACTCGAGTTCCACGCATACATGCATCACGTGTCTCTCTTGATACTCATCTTTTTCATACATTCTTGAATTTGATGCTTGATTATTACTTTGTCCACCCCTTCAAATTTTTTTCCCATTTACTTGAGCTTCATAAATTAATTCCATTCTATATAAAATCATTCGTGCTGCAAATATTAGAATTAAAGACTTCCGTCTAGTTACACTACTAATAGGATTTCTTCTCCAGTACATTGAGGAAAAGGTTTTAACAGAACATCCAAAGGTCGCACTCCTCTATATGAGGTATGTCGACGATGTACTCCTCCTATGGCCACACACCGTTACAGAACTGGAAACATTTACTGTTCGTTTATCTTCTATCTTTCCAAGGTAAAAATCCTCCAAATACGTGGCGTCAGTAAATAAATAAACACATCGCTCTTTCCACGTTCCAGAAACACATAGCAACCGAAAAATTGTTTTTCAGCCGCCGCCGTAGAAATGAACCACTGAACTCTCGATAACTAGCCGAGCGCGTTAACTTTACCCCACGGTGGCCAACAATCCACGGTGCTATGTGTATTTTTAAGTCAGCTTCTGACATCATAAATCCGTAAGATGGGCTCAGCTACTGAGACGTCTCAATCTGGTGGGCATTAACGGCACTGGCTATATATATATATAAATACAACACACGTGAAAATTGGAAAGGGAGTGAGACAAGGTGACACCATATCTCCGAAGCTCTTTATTGCCACATTGGAGGGTGTTTTTCAGTCGCTGAGCTGGGAAAACAAGGGGATAAAGATTAATGGAGATTATCTAACCCACCTTCGTTTTGCTGATGACGTAGTCATTTTTGCAACTACCCCATCAGAGCTGCAGAGTATGATCCAGGAACTTGCTGACAAGAGTAAAGAAGTGGGATTAAAAATGAACTTTCAGAAGACAAAAGTGATGTTCAATGCCTTTACAAGAAATGAAGATTTATCGATTGATGGAGAAAAGCTGGAGATAACAGACACGTACGTTTATCTTGGACAGCAGATATCAAGTGAGGGTCACATTGATGAAGAAATTAATCGGCGTACAAAACTTGCCTGGAGAGCTTTTGGAAGAAACAGCATAATTTTCAAGAGCAATATGCCAGTATGTCTTAAAAGAAAAGTGTTTGATCAATGCATCCTTCCAGTGCTTACGTATGGTGCAGAGACCTGGACCTTAACTAAAAGAGACATACAAAGGCTGCAGACAACTCAAAGCAGCATGGAGAGGTGCATACTTGGTGTAACCAGGAGAGATAAGAAGAGGAACTCGTGGATCCGAAAAATGACAGGAGTGGAAGACATCATGATCAGAGTTAAATCCCTGAAATGGCAATGGGCTGGACATACTGCCAGAAGGACAGATCATCGATGGACAGCCGAAATTTTAGATTGGATTCCAAGGGACAGGAAAAGACCCAGAAGAAGACCACATGGGAGATGGGTGGATGAAATTCGAAAGTATGCAGGGGTGACATGGAGGAGACTGGCACAAGACAGACCGTTGTGGAGGAAACTTGGGGAGACCTTCGTCCAGCAGTGGATTGATAATGGTTGACAATGATGATGATGATGATGATATATATTATAGCAGTTAAATCCAAAGGGCGAGATCCAAGGTGAAAATCCTCCAAGTACGTGGCGTCAGTAAATAAATAAACACATCGCTCTTTCCACGTTCCAGAAACACATAGCAACCGAAAAATTGTTTTTGAGCCGCCGCCGTGGAAAAGCAATTTTTCGGTTGCTTTGTGTTTCTGGAACGTGGAAAGAGCGATGTGTTTATTTACTTATTTATTTCTATCTTTCCTTCTATTTTTTTTAGTATAGAAATGGAAACTAACTTTTTTCTTTCATTACTGGATTCCAAACTTTGCAGGGACCCTCTATCTAATACCATTTAATTTTTTATATTTCGAAAACCCACTGTCTCTCCTATCTTAATCCCTTTTGATTTTTATCTCCCTCAGAACTATAAACTAGCCGGAATTTCTTTTTTTTTTTTTTTGTTTAAACGAGCTCAAACCCATAGCTCTTCTCGAAAGGCAAGGACTCAAGAACTTTCCTTCATTAAATACCTAGCAAAGAACTTTGGATACCCTGATTATCTAGTTCAGAAAATAATTAAGAAAACCCTGAGAACGTATGAAACCGCCCTAAGTTCCGAGACTTGATATATTGGTTCAGTGAACTTTCATCCATTGCTAACCCCAATTCTTAGGATTATTTGTAGAAGACTGCAATTGGGAATTGGTATCCGAACCCGAAATATTTTTTCTCTTCTACGTTCAGACCGTGACCAAGTTAAGAAGTACAAACAACATGGTGTTTATAAAGCACCTCTACGAACCCTGGACCCGTCATTGCCTTCTTCCTCCTATATAGGCTCCACCCGGAGGAACCTAGGGTTACGTTTGAAAGAACATAAAAATGATTTGAAATAGGGGAACCTGTCAACGGCTTTAGAAAGAACGGTAAACATGGGTAACTACGTTCCACTATGGGACGAGGCAGTAATTATCTCTTCAGCCTCTACTTTGACTTACTTGTTATTCTTGGAGAGCCTACACATTTACCATTTGGGCGACTCCTGTTGTAATCACAGCTCCCCTCGTCAAATTCCAGGACCGTGGCAACATCTGTCACCCGGTCACATAATTGGAACTAGAGACTTCTAACCGTGACCATAATGTTAAGTCTGATATGCAAATTTCTTTTAAATTTACCTGTGCTACCTATATATACTTGGATGTACGGTCTAATTTTACCATCTGAAGATGGGCGTATAGTAATGCCCGAAAGGCCTAATGTGTGTCAATGTTTTTTAATAAAGTTTTAACTAATGTAGGTTTAACTTATTTTATCGTGCAACTAGACGGAAGTCTTTAATTCTAATAATTGATTCCATTATTTGTTCTTTCAACATGTCCAAACAACCTCAGAATATCTGTCTTAATGTTTTGTTCCACTTCGAACATATGCAAAACATGTATGTTCTTTCGTGATCAGAATAATTCTTGGCTTTTTTCAAAAAAGAGCCTATACTAAATATACATGCAAGGTTACTATTGTTTTTTAAGAATTCCTTTTTTTTCTTTTTCGAAGGTTGGAATCCCTAATCAACGCCATCCCAGACCAGAAAACGTCATCTTGCAACAAAGGCAGATCATTCTCAACAACGGCGATCCCATCGGGACCTCCGCGACGGAAGAACTCCAGAGAGAGGAAGACCGTCTGCAGCCTACACCCTCTGACTCCCCATGACGTCAAAAGCCTGAACCAGGTACACGAAAATGCTCAACGGGCGGAAGAAGTCGAAGAAGCAGACGAGGAAGAAGAGGAAGAAGACGAAGAGGAGGAAGAAGAAGAAGAAGAAGAAGAATGTGATCTTGTGCCTCTACCACCTCTGCCATCCTTTCGCAGAGTCAATATGACATCTGATTACGAGAGTAGCAATGATTCCCCCCGAGTGGGAGTGATTCTGCTACAGATGACCTTTCATCTACTGGGAGACTTCTCAGGATATCCAGGCATGTTGGCGTACAGACAGGCACAGGAGGGTCGACCAAGGGGCCCTGCAGTCTCTGTGGCCGACGCTCGCATCATGAAGAACTCGAAGAAGAACAGGAGGTAACTACAAAATTGGAAATATTTTAAAATTAAATATAGCAAATCTCCGAAGTTTTAATATTTGCAAACCTGCTTTTCTACTCCATGTTTAGAGGCTCAGAAAACCAAGTTTAATTGTGCTTAAAATTGTTGGTTTTGTTGAATAGTGTCTACAGCGAAAGGAAAGAGAATGTTCTAAAGTTAATTTTATTAAAAAGCAAATACGCTAAATTTCTTGAACGCTGTACCCATGATACGCACAATTAAACCTATATAATAAGCTACGTCTGTCCCTAACACTCTGATATCATTCAGTACTTGTGTAACCGAGGCTTCCATGTCTATCAGAAGTGAAGTTCAGTAGCCATTTTTAGAGGTAGTGAATTGTAACCATTTTCCTTTATTTCCCGCCATTTTGATGAGCTGGAAAGCAAACAACAATGTATTTCTTTTCCCGCGCATAGCAGCAGAGGGGATGTTAGATTTATAATTCCGTCGATGTGAGAAGAATGAAACTGGACATTATTACTTTTCCGCCGTCCCAAGCAGCACGAAGAGGGAGGGGGGCAGCGAGCCAATTAAAGAATCTTACGTTTTCGGAGAGAAGGCATCTTAAGGTGTGGCCTGACTTTCGAGGAATAGGTGGGTCTTCATTCTTCGGACGAGGGGACAGTTTTTTTTAGGGGGTTGCTCTCCGAGTAAGAGAACAAGGGACTCGGTTGGCAGGTATCGGGGAAGAAGGAGGATTTTTAGTGAGGTTTTGAAGGTATCGTGGGTATGTCGGATCGGATGAGATAGGAGGAATGAGACCGGCCGGGAAAAGATAAGCACATTCGGCGTGCTGACAATTAGAGCAAAGCGGAAACCGAGGTGTTAATAAAATAATGAAAGCACGAAAATGACGGACAAAAGCTTGGTGACATTCCCCGCAACATCTGAATAAAAGTCTTCCTCACTGCACGAAAAGAGTTTAACTAGAGTCGATTTTTGATACCTTGTATTTTATTTATCTACTCCAGTTGGGAGAATTACGGGTAAAACCCCCGATTCAGAACTTACTGCACAGCAAACATCAAACGAACTTCTCCACACAGGGCGCTGTAATAGAACTCAGCACCAAGCCCTGTAACACTTGCAGCGCCATCTGGTTTTATCCGATGGCCGAAATCGGAACTAAACTCACAGCTATCGCACGATACATAAAATCAAGGAGAAATACCGTGAAGTCAACGCTCTGGCGTCATTCATTACTTGCAGCGCCATCTGCTTTTATCCGTTGGCCGAAATCAGAACTAAGCTCACCACTTTCGCACAATACGTAAAATCAAGGAGCAATACCGGAAAATAAAATAAAGTTAGTAAGGCAAACGACTTTGTCTGTTGCAACACGCACGTGCTGAAACAACTGTCTGCGACGTTTGTTCTGTTACGTAGGTCTTACGTCGTGTTTTATTTCATGTTCTTCGCGTTGCAGTGTAATTTCATAAAAAGGAATCAGCGTTATATTATTTCATGAAATGGAACAGGTAAAATTGTAAGAAAGTAACTGCAGCCGTAGTTTTGATTCACTGTGATGGAAAATTTAAAAAATTATTGGCTCCGTGGGATTTTTTCTTTAAAGTACAAGATGAGAGAAGATAAATCGGAAAGAAAACGTCGCTTAAATAGAGAATGACAACGGCGATGGCGTGCAAACCGGTACGTTTTGCTACTTCAGGCACGCCATGTGTCTTCCACTTATTCAGTACATCCAAAACAGTTGACTTGGGTATGTTTAAGCGCCTCTCGGTTTCTCTTATGGACAACCCACTAATATAACACCCAGCAAAATTTCCTTTCTCAAAGTCAGTTCTCTCCCGTTGCGTCATTTTTCATCTCACAGTGCGATATGATCGCTGTCAGCTGCAGGCTTGTTTTTATATCGTTTGCAGCTGTATCGCGCATCTGAACAACGCAGCGGATCCGTTCATTTGCTTTTGAAGGGATGTCCGGTGACTCTTGTCAATATAGTGCATGATAGGAATGTCTCCTTCCAGCAGAGAATTTTAAAACAACTCAGAATGCCTTTATGTTAGAGAAGAGGGTATCAAGTTAAATGGTGCCACTGTAAATAAATTCCGATTGCCCACTACCCTACATTGTTGGCCACCTCTCGAAAACACCCGCTTTAGGTACTGATTAAGAAAACACAAGTAGAAGTAAAAGAAGAGTAACGACGTAGGACGCACAATAAATGCCCAAAGACAATATGCGTCTTTAGTATAAAAAATGTCTGTTTACATGTACTGCAGAAAATTACTGAAAACTTGAACTCGTAGATTGTTTTCGTTATCAAGGAAAATACTTCCTTGGTGATAGCAATCAAAGAAAAGAAATGAGAAGCAGAATAGGGCAAGCCAACACCAAATCAACCACATAAAGGAATAAACGAACCGAAAAAATTGGTTATAAAGGGAAACTGAACCGGCAACTTCGAGCTAAAATTGTGATGGATTAAATCTGCTGTATTCTTCTAAATCAGTGTGTGACATAGGAACGGAAAGAGGATTAACGAAAACACTTGAGGCCTTTGAAATGCGGTGCTCTCAGACGAAATTAAAAATTTGTTAGGTTAGTAAAACTTCTAATGAAATTTCCTCGAAAGAGCGACTTCATCTTCAGAAAATAATACAGCAAATAGAATTGAGCTATTGAGACGAGACTTGAGAGCAAGGATGTGTGTAATGCCCTAACTGATTTTGAATAGCAAGATAGAAGGATAAAGAACAAAAAAAAGACGGATGAATGATTTGAAACATTATATTGGGTTAATATTTTACCAGCTTAGAAATAGAAGACGAAGCTGTTTATTAGCTGTCAGCTTCCCATTCGAAAATGGCGTTAAGGTGCGTCGCATAAATATGTAGACAGTCCAATTTGCGCCGTCAACGCAGTGCAAATGTAGGTGGTACCTGAACCCTACAACAAAACTTTTCGATCCGTCGAGATGACCAGATTGTGTGAAAATAACACCACAAAGTGAAACAGTGCAATTTTAGGTGTCTCATAAATATAAAGACAAATACACTATCTACCAACAAGTAATTGGACACCTGTGATAGCAAAGGAAAACGAAGTTTATTCACCTTCAATAGTTGGTGGAGCCTCGACGAACGGCGATTACTGCTGCGACCATTAGGGGAATACTCTCAACCAGGCGTTGTACGACGGCTAGCGGTATTTTCTTCCACTCGGCTTGGAGAAGACAGGTCAGTTCCTTCACCGATTTTGGACGCTGGGTGCACCCTTTAAGTCGACGCTCCAACTCGTCCCAGAGGTGCTCGATAGGGTTAAGGTCCGTGCTATGCGCAGGCCAGTCCATTCAATTAACCCCATTGTCACCATACCAAGCCATGGTGGACCTCGTAACATGACAGGTGGCATTGTCATCCTGAAAGTAACATGGGTCCACCCCGAAAAACTGCCACAACGTAGGAATCGCATGGTCATCCAAAATGGTGCAGTAGGTCTCGGCGTTGAGTTTACCAGGAATTGCGACCAAGGGTCCTGTGCCATACCAGGAGAAACACCCCCATAGCATGATTCCACCACCGCCGAACTTCACAGTTGGCACAATACATTCCGGCTGGAGGCGTTCTCCAGGCGGACGCCAAACTCAGACTCTGCCATCCGAACGATAGAGGGTGAACCTTGATTCGTCGCTCCAGAGAACCTGTTTCCACTGTTTAACGGTCCACTGTCGACGTTCTTTGCACCACGTTAGCCGAGCAGCGCTATTGGACTTGGTGATCAAAGGCTTGTGGGCGGCAGCTCGTCAATGATAACCGTGCAGATGGGCTTCCTTACCGATGGTATTCATCGAAAGAACACTCCCGGATGCCTGTTGAAACTCCTCGCGGATGTGGCCTACCAATTTGGTGCGGTTCTTCCGAATTTCTCTGGCCAGCACCAGTCGTTCTCTAACTCCCAGTTTTGTGGGTCTGCCGGGTCGGGGCACATTCCGATAGTCACCTCTCATCTTCCACTTGCCAATCACGTAGACCACTGTCGATTTTTGGTACTTCAACTCGCTGGATATGTCACGTATGGATCGGCCATTTCTGTGATACCCGACGATTATACCTTTCTCGAAATCAGGGAGCTCCGAACTGCGTGGCTTCTTGCATGCGACTGGTTGCGTTGTTGTTTCCCACACGAAATTTAATAACGCCGGCCGTGACGTGTATGAGGACCGTAGATATCGTCGATTGCAGAGTCGTCCAATTACTTATTGGTAGATAGTGTATGTAAAGTAGCCACATGCAAATGAGTGTACAAATTAGCATGTTCTGCTCACGCGCATGTGCCGCAATTCGGTCCAGCCTACAAAAGACAGCGGACCTGCCGTCGGACATTCATTTGCCGAAATGCCACGCAACAGTCAACTTTCTGGTGAGGAGGTGCAGAAGATTTGGGGACTGAGAGCAAATCGATTGCCTGTAGCGAAAATTTGTAAAGCCATGGGGAGGAGTAGAGCAGTCATTTATAAGACTTTATCGAAACGCGGTACGTTAAGTGCCACAAAACAGCCTGGAATGCCTCAAATAACAACCAAACGAGACGATCGTGCCATCATGCTTTTAGTTTCATCCCAAAGGTTATCACTACGTCAAGTTTCTCGGACTGTTGGTGTCACAGTCTCAAAGGACACAGTTCGACGACGAATCAAGGAAAGTCGCATCATTGTGCTCCGTAAAATGCGCCGTCTGCCACACCTCACGCGGCGCCACAAGGAAGCTAGATTGTTATGGGCTAGCAACCACATGCACTGGACGGACGAGTGGATCACAACTATTTTCTTTGGTGACAAGAAGTTTAACCTGGACGGCCCTGATGGTTGGAACTGTTATTGTCATGATTTACGACGCGAGCCACGCACCTCTCTTCAGCAGATAGAAAGGAGGAGAATCTGTGATGGTCTGGGGAGCTTTTGCGTTCAATGGGAAAAAGAATATCGCTTTTCTGCAAGGCAGGCAAAACTCCGAAACGTATCAGGACATACGCAGCAGCCACCTTCTACCATTTGCCGAAACTCTAGCGGGTGTTCATTATCTGTTCCAGAAAGACAATGCCTCTATCCATCGGTCTGCATCAACGAAAAGCTGGTTTAACACTCATTATGTGACCGTCATGGATTAGCTAGCACTTAGTCCAGATCTGAATCCTATCGAGAACCTCTGGGGTATCTTAGCTCGTGATGTGTATGCGAATGGACGGCAGTTCTTAATTGTTGCAGCATTGAAAGAGCAGATTGAACAAAGCTGGTAAGCACTCCGTCCAGAACACTTACATCACTTGGTGGACAGCATGCCCAATCGGGTTTTCAGTGTTACTCAGAACAACGGCTCAACTATTCATATCGGAGGTGCTCATAACTAGTAAGTCTATATTTTTGAGAGAGCGTTTTTCTGTTTTTTTCTTGTACTTGGCGTTAGAATTGTTATGTTTCCGCCAAACTGTTGAGCAGCTGCGTGTCCTATGCTATTCTTGCTATAAATATGAGGTGTACATTTCAGCTCGTTCTTGTTTCTTTTTCATTTGAGAATTTGTTCTGTCTATATATACATGTATATGCGATGCACTTTAGAAGAAAAATAGATGATGGGTTATTTAAAAAGTTCTTTTTAAAAAAGAGAGAAAATATCCCATGCCGCAAAAGGCAACAAACAAATACTTCAGTCCGATTTTTTTTTACAAAGGAGAGAGAAGTTTTTAAAAAAATCTTAGCGTCCCTTTTCGAGAAAGCACTTTATCGGAACTATGAGCCAAAGATAAATCTCAAGAATATTTGGAGCATTGCTTTTATTTGTATTCTTGTGCTTCATTTTATTACTTTTAGCAGTTCCGGTGGTCAAGCAGTCTGAGATGCAGGCTTCGGATCATTCATGTCGAAAACGGACTAGGATGCCGGTCCCGCATTAGTCATGGGGGCAGTGTCTCATAGGTGGGGCTGGATGTTCTTCCTGAATTTCTCACCTCTAACCAGTAGCCCTAAACTATGGACGATTATTACCCCTCTGAGTTACTCATGGTGGTCGTTAAACCCAGTAATAATTTTAGTACATATGAACGAAATCAATTTATGGATTACGTCGGTATGGCGTCTTGGAAATCGAAAAACTCTTTCCCCTAAGCCCGAGATAGTACTAAGAACTGTACTGCATGAAATCACAAATTTCTCGTTGAGACTTGAAGCCCTACCTATCCTTCTGCTCCGGAGCAGAATGCTGCCTTCCCGATTAAGCTACACCGACGGAGTGTTTATCACTGCTACTTGTTGTCTTGACATATACACCGATCAGCCATTACTCCATTATGACCACTCCCAGCATAGAGAAATCAGCGCGCCTGGAAACAGAACGGTGGCGCAAGTGAAGCTCACACAGCATTATCATCATCATCATCATCATCATTGTCAACCATTATCAATCCACTGCTGGACGAAGGTCTCCCCAGGTTTCTTCCACAACAGTCTATCTTGTTCCAGTCTCCTCCATGTCACTCCCGCATACTTTCGAATTTCATCCACCCATCTCCCATGTGGTCTTCTTCTGGGTCTTTTCCTGTCCCTTGGAATCCAATCAAACATTTCGGCTGTCCATCGATGGTCTGTCCTTCTGGTAGTATGTCCAGCCCATTGCCATTTCAGGGATTTAACTCTGATCATGATGTCTTCCACTCTCGTCATTTTTCGGATCCACGAGTTCCTCTTCTTATCGCTCCTGGTTACACCAAGCATGCACCTCTCCATGCTGTTTTGAGTTGTCTGCAGCTTTTGTATGTCTCTTTTAGTTAAGGTTCACGTCTCTGCACCATACGTAAGCACTGGAAGGACGCATTGATCAAACACTTTTCTTTTAAGACATAATGGCATATTGCTCTTGAAAATTATGCTGTTTCTTCCAAAAGCTCTCCACGCAAGTTTTGTACGCCGATTAATTTCTTCATCAATGTGACCCTCACTTGATATCTGCTGTCCAAGATAAACGTACGCATCTGTTATCTTCAGTTTTTCTCCATCAATCGATAAATCTTCATTTCTTGTAAAAGCATTGAACATCACTTTTGTCTTCTGAAAGTTCATTTTTAATCCCACTTCTTTACTCTTGTCAGCAAGTTCCTGGATCATACTCTGCAGCCGTGATGGAGTAGTTGCAAAAATGACTACGTCATCAGCAAAACGAAGGTGGGTTAGATAATCTCCATTAATCTTTATCCCTTTGTTTTCCCAGTTCAGTGATTGAAAGACATTTTCCAATGTGGCATTAAAGAGCTTCGGAGATATGGTGTCACCTTGTCTCACTCCCTTTCCTATTTTTATGTGTGTTGCATTTTCAAACAGCCGAATCTTTGCACTTGCATTTTCATAGATGTTATTAATAATATTAATGTACGCATCTTCAATACTGCAGGATTTCAGGGCCATTGTAACTGCTGATGGTTTCGCCGAATCAAAGGGCTTTTTCATAATCGATAAAAGCCATGCACAATGGGAAATTCATATTCCCTCGCTCTTTCAATTAGTTCTCTCAGTACGTGGATATGATCTATTATGCTGTAGCCACTCCTGAATCCAGCTTGTTCTCTCGGTTGAGCCATGTCCAGTGTTACCTTCAAGCGGTGTGAAAGAACTTTAGTGAAGATTTTATAAACTACTGATAGGAGGCTAATAGGTCTGTAGTTCCTGAGATCCTCAATGTCACCTTTTTTAAGTAGCAGGATCATTGTAGCGTTGTTCCAATCCTCAGGAATCTTCCCTTCATTAAGGCATCGAGTGAAAATTTGGGCGAGTACTGTTTCGATTTCTCCACTTGCTTCTTTTATGATGTCTACAGTAATTCCATCTTCTCCTGGAGCTTTTCCCCGCTTCATGTTCTTGATTGCATGTGCAACTTCTGCTGGGCGGACTAGAGGAACTCTGGTACTGGTACCTTTCATGATGTCTGGAGTACATTTATCATCCCTTTCATATAATTTGGAGCAGAAATCTTTCACTCTTGTCAAAACTTCGCCTTTATTTCTTGTTACAGAACCATCTTCTTTACTCAGTGCCATAATCTGTGTTCTTCCCTTACTAAGATGTCCCTTTGCTATCTTTAGGCTTTGGATGTTTTCAATTGCTTTCCTCACTAGTTCGCAGTAGAATTTCCATAAGTCTTCAGTGATACTTTTTCGTACTGTCTTGCATAGCTCTATATATTCCACTTTGGAAGTCCCATCTTCTTTAGTTGTCCTCATCTCTCGTCTCTTTTGCATCAACATTTTGGTTTTTCCTGATAATTTGTTCACATGCAACTTGTTCTTAGACCCAGCTAATTTTGTTGCTGTTTCCGTAAGAGCTTTGGTTACTTTTCTGTTAACTTCAGAGATGTCCACTTCTTCCGATGTTAGGCCTTCTAAAGCAGAGAACCTGTTCTTCAGTTCCAACTTGAAGGTATTACGGTGTTTTTTAAGGTTGGTTATGTCAATACATTTTGTTTGTGTTATGAGCTTGCCACGTTCAAGTTTAGTGTTGAGGTGCATCTTACATCTCACCAATCTATGGTCACTACCTGTGTAGAACTTTTGTAGCACACTGCAGTCTTCTATGACGAATTTTTTGTTACACATAATAAAATCAATTTCACTTGTCCCATTTGGATGTCTTCATGTCCATTTCCTGTGTGGCTTTTTTCCTGAAAAAGGAGTTCAAGATGAAAAACCCTTCTGCCTCTGCAAACTCTATGAGAGTATTTCCACGCTGGTTTCTGTTGCCGTGACCGAATTTACCTACTGAAGTTTCATTCTGTTGCCGTTGCCCTATTTTTGTATTGAAATCTCCCATAATTATCTTCAAGGGCTGCTTACCTTTATTATTTTCATGACGAATTTCCTCATAAAATTCTTCAATTTCTTCTTCAGGATGACTTGTGGTGGGTGCATAAGTTTGAATAATCTGAGCCTGGTATCTTCTCGAGAGTTGAATAACGAGTCGTGCAGCTCTGTCAGAGGAACTTTCAACTTCTACAAATTTATCCTTCAGTTTCTTGTTTATTATAAATCCAACACCACTAGTTCTGCCAGTATATGTACCACGATAGTAGAAGAGATGTCCACTTTTCAGTTCAATGAGATCTTCTCCTTTTCTCCTTACCTCACTTAGCCCCACGATGTCCCACTTGATCCTTTGTAGTTCCTCTTCCAATTCAAGAAGCCTTGAATCAGAAGATAGGGAGCGTCCATTATACGTACCCAAGGTCAGCATCAGATGGCAGCCTAGTCCGGTCCTCCGGTGATTCTTAGCACCCTCTGCCTTCATGTCGCACTGGCCGCTGCCTTGGCCAGGTACATTCCAGCTGCCGGAGACTGAGGGCCAAGATTTAAGTTTTGGAGTCATTTTGGAGGGGTTTGGCCATAACTCACCACGCTGGCCAAGCGGGTTCGTGAGTGTGGGATAGCATTTCCCCTAATCTCGATGGTATAGTTATACCGCTATTGGCGGTCGTCAGAGCCCCTTTAGTGGGAACAGGATGCACCACGAGAAGGCGGGGTTGACATTTGTCAAGGAGAGGCTGTGATGTTACGCATCACCTGACCTTACATCCCACACAGCAGTGTCATCATCATCATCATCATTGTCAACCATTATCAATCCACTGCTGGACGAAGGTCTCCCCAAGTTTCCTCCACAACGGTCTGTCTTGTGCCAGTCTCCTCCATGTCACCCCTGCATACTTTCGAATTTCATCCACCCATCTCCTATGTGGTCTTCTTCTGGGTCTTTTCCTGTCCCTTGGAATCCAATCTGTAAAATTTCGGCTGTCCATCGATGATCTGTCCTTCTGGCAGTATGTCCAGCCCATTGCCATTTCAGGGATTTAACTCTGATCATGATGTCTTCCACTCTTGTCATTTTTCGGATCCACGAGTTCCTCTTCTTATCTCTCCTGGTTACACCAAGCATGCACCTCTCCATGCTTCTTTGAGTTGTCTGCAGCCTTTGTATGTCTCTTTTAGTTAAGGTCCACGTCTCTGCACCATACGTAAGCACTGGAAGGATGCATTGATCAAACACTTTTCTTTTAAGACATAATGGCATATTGCTCTTGAAAATTATGCTGTTTCTTCCAAAAGCTCTCCAGGCAAGTTTTGTACGCCGATTAATTTCTTCATCAATGTGACCCTCACTTGATATCTGCTGTCCAAGATAAACGTACGTGTCTGTTATCTCCAGCTTTTCTCCATCAATCGATAAATCTTCATTTCTTGTAAAAGCATTGAACATCACTTTTGTCTTCTGAAAGTTCATTTTTAATCCCATTTCTTTACTCTTGTCAGCAAGTTCCTGGATCATACTCTGCAGCTCTGATGGGGTAGTTGCAAAAATGACTACGTCATCAGCAAAACGAAGGTGGGTTAGATAATCTCCATTAATCTTTATCCCCTTGTTTTCCCAGCTCAGCGACTGAAAAACACCCTCCAATGTGGCATTAAAGAGCTTCGGAGATATGGTGTCACCTTGTCTCACTCCTTTCCAATTTTTACGTGTGTTGTATTTTCAAACAGCCTAATCTTTGCACTTGCATTTTCATAGATGTTATTAATAATATTAATGTATGCATCTTCAATACCGCAGGTTTTCAGAGCCATTGTAACTGCTGATGGTTTCACCGAATCAAAGGCTTTTTCATAATCGATAAAAGCCATGCACAATGGAAGTTCATATTCCCTCGCTCTTTCAATTAGTTCTCTCAGCACGTGGATATGATCTATTGTGCTGTAGCCACTCCTGAATCCAGCTTGTTCTCTCGGTTGAGCCATGTCTAGTGCTACCTTCAAGCGGTGTGAAAGAACTTTAGTGAAGATTTTATAAACTACTGATAGGAGGCTGATAGGTCTGTAGTTTCCGAGATCCTCAATGTCACCTTTCTTATGTAGCAGGATCATTGTAGCGGTGTTCCAATCCTCAGGAATCTTTCCTTCATTAAGGCATCGAGTGAAAATTTGGGCGAGTACTGTTTCGATTTCTCCACTTGCTTCTTGTATGATGTCTACAGTAATTCCATCTGCTCCTGGAGCTTTTCCCTGCTTCAAGTTCTTGATTGCATGTGCAACTTCTGCTGGAAGGACTGGAGGAACTCTGGTAACCGGTATCTTTCATGATATCTGGAGTGCATATATCATCCCTTTCATATAATTTGGAGTAGAAATCTTTCACTCTTGTCAAAATTTCGCCTCTATTTCTTGTTACAGAACCATCTTCTTTTCTCAGTGCCATAATCTGTTTTCTTCCCTTACTGAGATGTCCCTTTGCTATCTTTAGGCTTTGGTTGTTTTCAATTGCTTTCCTCACTAGTTCACAGTTGAATTTCCTTACGTCTTCAGTGATACTTTTTCTTACTGTCTTGCATAGCTCTATATATTCCACTTTGGAAGTCACATCTTCTTTAGTTGTCCTCATCTCTCTTCTTTTTTGCATCAACATTTTGGTTTTTCCTGATAATTTGTTCACATGCAACTTGTTCTTAGACCCAGCTAATTTTGTTGCTGTTTCCATAAGAGCTTTGGTTACTTTTCTGTTAACTTCAGAGATGTCCACTTCTTCCGATGTTAGGCCTTCTAAAGCAGAGAACCTGTTCTTCAGTTCTAACTTGAAGGTATTATGGTGTTTTTTAAGGTTGGTTATGTCAATAGATTTTGTTTGTCTTATGAGCTTGCCACGTTCAAGTTTAGTGTTGAGGTGCATCTTACATCTCACCAATCTATGGTCACTACCTGTGTTGAACTTGTTTAGCACACTGCAGTCTTCTATGACGAATTTTTTGTTACACATAATAAAATCAATTTCACTTGTCGTCCCATTTGGATGTCTCCATGTCCATTTCCTGTGTGGCTTTTTCTTGAAGAAGGAGTTCAAGATGAAAAACCCTTCTGCCTCTGCAAACTCAACGAGAGTATTTCCACGCTGGTTTCTGTTGCCATGACCGAATTTACCTACTGAAGTTTCATTCTGTTGCCGTTGTCCTTTTTTGCATTGAAATCTCCCATAATTATTTTCAAGTGCTGCTTACCTTTATTATTTAGATGACAAATTTCCTCATAAAATTCTTCAATTTCTTCTTCAGGATGACTTGTGGTGGGTGCGTAAGTTTGAATAATCTGAGCCTGGTATCTTTTCGAGAGTTGGATAACAAGTCGTGCAGCTCTGTCAGAGGAACTTTCAACTTCTACAACTTTATCCTTCAGTTTCTTGTTTATTATAAATCCAACACCACTAGTTCTGCCAGCATCTGTCCCACGATAGTAGAAGAGATGTCCACTTTTCAGTTCGATGAGATCTTCTCCTTTTCTCCTTACCTCACTTAGCCCCACGATGTCCCACTTGATCCTTTGTAGTTCCTCTTCCAATTCAAGAAGCCTTGAATCAGAAGATAGGGAGCGTCCATTGTAAGTAGCCAAGGTCAGCATCAGATGGCAGCCTAGTCCGGTCCTCCGGGGATTCTTAGCACCCTCTGCCTTCATGTCGCACTGGCCGCTGCCTTGGCCAGGTACATTCCAGCTGCCGGAGACTGAGGGCCAAGATTTAAGTTGTGGAATCATTTTGGAGGGGGTTTGGCCATAACTCACCACGCTGGCCAAGCGGGTTGGTGAGTGTGGGATAGAATTTCCTCTGATCCCGATGGTATAGTTATACCGCTATGGGCGGTCGTCAGAGCCCCTTTAGTGGGAACAGGATGCACCACGAGAAGGCGGGGTTGACATTTGTCAAGGAGAGGCTGTGATGTTACGCATCACCTGACCTTGCATCCCACACAGCAGTGTATATATATGTATATATATATATATATTTGACAAAAATTCAGCTATAAATATCTGGCACAGCACTAACAAATGACCTTACAATATTAAATTATCTTCTTTTTTCACAAGTGCCACATGACGGGTCACATGTGGCTGATGACTTCCAATTAATACTTTGTCGTTTCTACACTTACTGTCACTTTAACCGTAACCAATACTCTTCTGTGGGTGTTCCTGTGGGATTGCGTGTCTAGCATTTTCAGTTTAAGTGTTCAGGGGAGGGAGGACATGCTGCTCCTTATCTGTTGGATTGTTCATTTTGGATACTTGTAACTGCAAGGGGGCACGAAGATTGGACACTTTTGATTTTTTGATTTTTTACTGTTCAATATTATTGTACATTTCGTTTTTTGTTCATTTGTTCTGTTATTGATTTTGTTTAAATTTATTCATCACTGCAATCCGGTGACCTAATGGTCACGCAGGCGGTTTTTGTATACTACAAACCGGTTTCCTGTTCTGAAAGGTCACCCTCAGACTGGTGTTCCCCTGAAGAGAAAAGTCTAATCTAACAGGTAGTGTTCTTCTTTTATGGGCAGTTCTTGGAGAGTTCAGGAATTTTTTTTTTTGTTCATATATCATATCATTTTACTTTTGTACTTCTCTTTATAATAGGGTTTTAACTTCATTTTTTTCATGTGTGTCAATGTATATAAGTGATTGTCTAAATGCATGTGATACTAAAGTATTATAGAATCCAATTTTGATAAGCTGCTGTGGCGCTGTCTTATGGTATTTCTGTGTATTTTCATTAATTCATATTTTGTGATTCTGATTTTGAATAATTTTACTGTTCATATATACATACACACACACACACACACACTATCTACCAACAAGTGATTGGACACCCCTGCAATCAACGATATCTGCGGTCCCGATACACGTCACGGCCGCCGCCGTTAAATATCGTGCGGGAAACCACAACGCAACCAGTCGCATGCAAGATGTCACGCAGTTCGGAGCTCTTTCATTTCGAGAAAGGTGTAATCGTCGGGTATCACAGAAATGGCCGATCCATACGTGATATATCCAGCGAGTTGAAGTACCCAAACTTGACAGTAGCCTATGTGATTGGCAAGTCGAAGATGAGTGGTGACTGTCGGAATGTGCCCCGACCAGGCAGACCCACAAAACTGGGAATTAGAGACCGACGGGTGCTGGCCAGAGAAACTCGGAAGAACCGCACCAAATCGATGGGCCACATCCGCGTGGAATTTCAACAGGCATCCGGGAGTGTTCTTCCGATGAATACCATCGGTAAGGAAGCCTATCTGCACGGTTATCATTGACGAGCTGCCGCCCACAAGCCTTTGATCACCAAGTCCAATAGCGCTGCTCGGCTAACGTGGTGCAAAGAACATCGACAGTTGACCGTTGAACAGTGGAAACAGGTTCTCTTGAGCGACGAATCAAGGTTCACCCTCTACCGTTCGGATGGCAGGGTCTGGGTTTGGCGTCTGCCTGGAGAACTCCTCCTGCCGGAATGTATTGTGCCAACTGTGAAGTTCGGCGGCGGTGGAATTATGCTATGGGGGTGTTTCTCTTGGTATGGCACGGAACCCTTGGTCGCAATTCCTGGTAGACTCAACGCCGAGACCTACTGCACCATTTTGGATGACCATGCTCTTCCTACGTTGTGGCAGTTTTACGGGGTGGACCCATGTTTCTTCCAGGATGACAATGCCACCTGTCATGTTGCGAGGTCCACCATGGCTTGGTATGGTGACAATAGGGTTAAACGAATGGACTGGCCTGCGCAGAGCTCAGACCTTAACACTATCGTGCACCTCTGGGACGAGTTCGAGCGTCGACTTAAGGGGTGCACCCAGCGTCCGAAAACGGTGATGGAACTGACCTGTCTTCTCCAAGCCGAGTGGAGGATAATACCGCTAGCCGTCGTACAACGCCTGGTTGAAAGTACGCCCCGGAGGGTCGCAGCTGTAATCGGGTTTCATATATACACCGGCGTGCAAACATTTTGGACGAGAAGGTTTTCCAAATATAACGTCGTGCAGAAGTGCTTCACATCGGCTCAAATCATACCATAAAGATCCCCAAGATGTAAGAATATGGGACAAGTGAGCAAAACCGTCCAAGCAAAGAATCCAAAGGATACAAAGGCACTTTATTGAAAAAGTAGCTTCGAGCCCAATTGGACAGAAGACAGAAACGTCCATGTGACAGGCGGCTCCCAAGAAAAAATGCAGTCTTTAGTAGGGGATATGATCACCCCTGACTGCGTTGCAGAATTTACGTCTGTCCATGCTCAGGACGAGGTTGTCAAGGAGCTGTTGAGGCATCGCTGCCCATTCCTCTTGTAACGCCAATCGCAGCTGCGGAATAGCTGCTGGCGGCTGGTGACGTGCTGCCAAGGGTCTTCCGAGAAGGTCCCAAACGTGTTCGATTGGATTTATGTCCGGGGACCTTGCGGGCAAATCCATGCGTTGAATATCTTCACTCTCCAACAGCTCTGCGACAGCCACTGTACGATGAGGTGTAGCGATGTTGTCCATGAAGAGGAACTCAGGACCCTCAGCACCTCTAAACAGACGCACGTGAGGCAGGAGAACCTCGGTACAATAGCGGACACCAGTGACTGAACCTTCTTGGAAGATGTGGAGGTCAGCACGGATACCAAGCATGATACCGCCCCAAACGAGAACTCCATCACCTCCAAGCCGGTCCCTTTCGATGATGTTGGAGGTGTGATTGCGTATTCCCTGCTCTCTCCAGATGTGTATACGTCCGCAATCGCCCGTCAGACTAAATCGGCTCTCATCCGTAAAGAGACCTCGACCCCATTGCTGATGTATCTAGTTCTTGTGTTCCTCGCACCACAGAAACCGCTGTCTTTGATGAGCAGGTGTTAATGACACACACCGTAATGGTCGTCGTGCAAATAGACCACCTTTGTGCAGCCTCCTGGCCACGGTAAAACGCGATAACGGACGTCCAGTTGCTTGTTGCATGTGCCTTGCGATTTCTCCCGCTGTCTGCCTTCTGTCTCTTCTCGCCTGTAGGACAATATACCGGTCGTCCGCCGCCGTAGTTGCTCGTGGACGACCACTGCTAAACTCTCGGACAGCTGTTCCTGTCGTTTGAAATGTTCTCCAAGCTCGTGAAACGATGCTGTGAGCGATCCCGAACTCTTCGGCCACACTAGTCACACTTCGACCTTCTTCCATCTTCTCAATGACGCGACCTCGGGTAAAGTTATCCAGATGTCGTCTACTGGATTGCCTGTTGGCCATATCACACGGTGGCAGCAACTCGACGTCGTTCAAACCGATGTACACTGTGCAATGGCTTTCACCGAATTGCTGATCGTACACCGCCTTTGTGCTTTATACCCTTCCGACAACCCCCACCTCCGTTCGTCATGCTGCATATATGCGCATGCCCTACTGTACCGGACCCTAGTCAATCTCCTGAGTGGTCTTTTGGTCCGTTCTGCCTGCTCGTTCCCCTGTTATGCTAATTTATGCTCTTCGCCCTTAATTTGTATACACCAGTGTATATATGTAACACGAGGACCGGCTCTCGGTTAGTAGATTCTCCGGAGTCAGAATTGAAAAGCTGCCGATTTATCGGAGTTTGATAAAAGACATATTTTGATAGCACGGCGACTCGGAACTACGATCTTGGAAACGGAGCGGTTTGTGGATTGTTCACGTGCCACTGTAGTGAGTACGTATCAAACGTGGTGCACAAACGATGAACCGTTGTCGATCCGTGTGTCGTCCGCAGCTCATTGAATTCCAAAGGAGAGCGGAGATTTTTTCGCATTGTTCACAGCGACCGCAGGGCCACAGTGCGACAAATCATCCGCATCTGCAACAGTGGTGATCAGAGCAATGTGCCACAGCATACAGTTTATCGCAGCGTTCTGCTAATGGGCCTGCGTAGCCGAAGACCCAGCCGTGTCCCCATGCTCACTGCACGTCATCGCCAAAAACGCATGAAATGGGTCCAAGATCATCGAGATTGGAACTTCGATGATTGGAAGGAAGTGGCCTGGTCTGACGAATAAAGATTCCTGGTGCGTCACGTAGACCGCCGAGCGCTGAAACGCCGATTATCAACGGTAGCTATGGCACCTGGATGCCCTGTTGGGCGGAAACAGGCCGGCGGCGGTGTTATGCTGTGGGCGATGTTTTCTTGAGACACTTTAAGCCCCATTTTCCCAATAATACAGTCCCTGACCACTGTCAGACATCTGAGCATCGTTGTGGATCACGTTCACCCATTCATGGCAAACGTGTTCCATGCTGGTGATGGCCATTACCAACAGGATAATGCGCCATGCCACACTGTCAGAATCGTTATGGAATGGTTCTAGGAACATGCTGGTGACTTTGTATTAGTGCCCTGACCTCCACATTCATCTAACATGAACCCAATCGAACATTTGTGGTTCGACTTAGAAAAGCGGGTTCGTGCTAAATCAGCACTACCCCAAAATGTACGGGAACTGGAGGACATTTTGTTGACATCATGGTACCAGATACTCAAGGATACCTATCGCCACTTCATCTAACCGATGCCTCGCCGAGTGGCCGCTGCTTTGCAGGATAAAGGGGATCCTACAGCTTATCAGGTAAGCGGGCATAATCCAATGGCTCATCAGTGTATATGACGTACAACTCTGTAGTTGCGGACCAAGTAGACCTATTCATGCAGGTTTCGGGTCTCTTGCAAGCCATACTTGAAGTTACTCTCTGTAGGAGAAGGAAGTTTCCGTGTTTCCAGACGATGTGTGGAAGAAGCATCACACATTTTTCGAAGCGAAGAAGGAATTATCATTCATTCCAGATGAAATGCGAAAGGAAGTGTAACCGGAGCTTCTAGATTTATTAGAAGCGAGATTATGTTGCCACTTTTAGAGATAGGGAATTGTAGTCATTTTCTTTCAATTCCCGCCATTTGGATGGGAAGGGCAGCGACAGGCAAAGTACCTTTTTTTACCACGCGTCGCAGCAGAACGGAGGTTAGATTTATAGTTTCGTCGATGTAAGAAGAATAAAACTGCACATTATTGCTTTTCAGCTGCCCCAAGCAAAGTGGCGAAGCGAGTAGAGGGGGCCAGCGAGCTAATTAAGGAATCTTGCGTTTTTCGGAAAGAAGGAATCTTGCGTTTTTCGGAAAGAAGGCATTTTAGTGTGTGGCAGAGGGAAACTCGGTAGCAGAAGGTCGACGAGGCAGGAGATCTTGAGCGGGGTGCAGTATCTTCGGGACGAAGGGAAGTAGGGAGAAATGAGGCCGATGATGAGAGAGACGGAAAGAGATCATGAGGGGTTAATATGTAGAAAGAACGGAGATCAGGACAAAGCTTACAGACATTCCCCGTAACATCTGAATAAAAATCTTCCTCACTGCAAAATTCAGCCTGAGTCTATTCACTGTTCTATACTTTGTATTGTATTTATCTGCTCTAGTTGGGAGAATTACGGGTTAAACCCCATATACAGAGTAAACATCAAACGAACCCTCCACACAGGGCGCTGTAATAGAACTCAGCACCAAGCCCTGTAACAGAACATCACACATTTTTTGAACAACCTAACGGCCAGTAGTACGGGCGACTATGTGGAAAACATCATTTTTTTTTGTGGTGACAATGGAATCCCCCCACACATCATTCTGCTCCGGAGCCTAATGCTTTCCCAATTAAGGTACACCGACAAGGGCTAATCACTGCTACTTGACATCATGGATCACCTCTGAGGTACTGAATACAATACATCTGTGTTAATAATTTTCGATATGTGTTTCTTTAATTGGTGCTTATGTTTTATCACTCTTTTTTCAATTTAAGAATGGACAAGAAGAAGAGGCAGAAGAATCTGCTCCATCCATGGGAATTACAATTGATGACGTCAGTTACGATCTAGATCAACTAGCAAACGATCCCCTGCTGGACCTGATAGGAATTTGGGACTTCCCTATTTTCGACATGGAGAAAAGGGCAGGCGAACTCATCCTGAGCCAGGTGGGTGCTCTTTCGCATTCTATCTCTCGCAGCCACATCACTTAATTAATTAATATGCGCATCGAGCAATTAATTAAATTTCTCCACTCTAGCATCAAGTCTAACGCTGTTTGGTTCGCTAATGAGTTGCAGTACTGTGTTTTGGCATCTGTACTATCTAGATGTGTGTGTTTGCCAAAATATCAATTTATTGCTACGGCCACCCCTCTTGGGTGCTTTACATTCATAATAAGTCCGACTTTCACGTTGTGCAGTTTTTATTCGGACAGACTTGTTAGAGGCGTAATATACAACCGCGCTTGATAACATTTTCGTGATGTGCGACGGGTTTGTAGCAACTGATGATAAAACTGAGCGTTGCACGTATCAAAGAGACACGCCCTCGGGATAATGTCCGACAGCAACCGATTCCCCAGAGGCCATAGGTGCATAAATTGTAATAACGGAGCAAGCTCTTATCGAAACGACAGTTTCACATTTATAGTGGCTGTGGTATGTCACGTGATCAACATTTAACAATACTCCGTTCTGTAAAGCTGTATTATTAACAAAAGGAAAAAACATCCATTTTATAGAAACTAAGATACTGTGTTGACGTGGAATTCTGGGATGACTACAAAAAAATGCTAGATGCTAGTATTGCTGGATGTCTTATTACACTGCTGGAAAGTGAAAAAAGAACACCAAGAAGGAGACGTCTGATACCAACGAAATTTATACAGCATAATAACGGAATACAGAGGATGACGTGATCAAAACATTATGGCAAAATACAGCTGTATTTGCTGGTAAACTGAAAAATAACATTTCCATGTAACATGGTTAGTACGAGGTTGAATCGCCATGAACTGCGTCACACTGTGCAATTCTGGCATGGAGTCTGTCGTACAGATGTTGGATGTAAGTTTGGGGTATTGAGTTCCAAGCATCCTCAACCTGGACGCGTAAATCCTGGATGGTCGTGGCTGGCCATGGAGACCGGATAAGTCGTTGTCCCATAAAATCCCACACGTGCTCAATGGGGGACAAATCCGGTGAACGTGCAGGCCATGAAAGTTGTCTCACACCCTGAAGTGCATGTTGCGTTTCACGTGCCGTGTGCGTGCGCGCGTTATCTTGCTGGAAAACACCACGATGGACCGACCTTACAAAGGCACAATCACGGGCTGAATGATGTTGTTGATGTAGGAGGTGCTGTTTAACGTACCCGGTACAAACACTAGTTGTGTACGGGAGCGATAGCTGATCGCTCCCCACACCAGGAGACCGGGAGTAGGCCCTGTGTGTCGCTGGCGGATGCAAGAAGGGTGGAGACGCTCCCCTGTGCGTCTGCGAACGCGCATACGGCCATCGGAGGCTCCCAAGCAGAATCTGCTTTCATCATTGAATTTTTAGATATTGTGCCAACAAAAATAATGTACATAGAACTTTTTTTAATTATTGTTTGCTGTATTTCATTTCGAATATAGTGTGGGGGAAATACAATATATCATCATAAAGGCAATGCTGTACGTGCTGAGCTATAGTTATGAATGATTCATGCACCGATCAGTCGCGACAAGTCCTATCAGCCATTGTTCAGCCAGTAGTGAAGTGGCCTTCACGGTGTAAGCATTGGGAGTGTTGTGTTATCTTTTTTAAATGAATAGAATCTTGTGCATTATGCCAAGAAAGTGTTGATACTTTCTGTTATGTGTGTGGTGAATAACCTTCACAGCTCAGAGGAGGAACTTTTAGCCCGTTAATTAAAATACGTTATAAGCTTTATTTTGGTTGTAAAGTGATAAGAGTTGGGCTCTTCATTTTTGTTGTGTAACATATGTTAGACTTCTCACAAGATGAGTGACTGGTTCTCGCCATACGTCTTTTGCAGTTTCCATGGTTTGGAGGGAACCATCAAACCACTCTTCAAACTATTAATCCTGCTTAACAGATATAACAGGGATCAGAGCTAAGTCCAAATAAATCCTGATTCATCCTGATTTGCTTACTATAATGAGACTCACTGGAAGGATTTACCTTTGCCAGAACCTACATAAAAATAGGACGTTTACTGATGATGCCTGAGAGACAAATGACATTCATAAAGAACAAAGGAAAGACTTTCATCATGATCCTGATTTTAAAGCAAGTGCTTCTTCGTGTAAGCCTCGTTTATTAAAACAGGGATTCCTAAATAACTTGGAACCTGATTTAAATTTGTCCAAAAAGCCGGCTGAACTTTTAGGATACCTAAATAACTTGGAACCTGATTTAAATTTGTCCAAAAAGCCGGCTGAACTTTTAGGATACCTAAATAACTTGGAACCTGATTTAAATTTGTCCAAAAAGCCGGCTGAACTTTTAGGATACCTAAATAACTTGGAACCTGATTTAAATTTGTCCAAAAAGCCGGCTGAACTTTTACGATACCTAAATAACTTGAAACCTGATTTAAATTTGTCCAAAAAGCCGGCTGAACTTTTAGGATACCTAAATAACTTGGAATCTGATTTAAATTTGTCCAAAAAGCCGGCTGAACTTTTAGGATACCTAAATAACTTGGAACCTGATTTAAATTTGTCCAAAAAGCCGGCTGAACTTTTAGGATACCTAAATAACTTGGAACCTGATTTAAATTTGTCCAAAAAGCAGGCTGAACTTTTAGGATCCAGGTTAAAAGGGCGGAATTTCCTCCACCGAGATACTAAAATATGTTTTTTTTCACTACCGTGAGGCTTAATTTAAAACTTTCTTTTCATAAGAAAGAAATTTAGTAATTTGTAATGATATTTGCTCTGTAATGTAAGCCTTGGGTCATGAACTGATACAACAGAGTGGAACTTGTTCATTGACACCTCTGCAGCTATCTTTAAATCTATGCTTCTTATTTCCGTCGGTGACATTAGTCCACGCAAACAGATATGAAAGAGTGATATGAAAATATGAAAGTACTTAGTGAAAATCCTCCTAATACGGCGTCAGTGAATAAACAAAGACATCGCCCTTTCCAGGTTTTATCAACACATACCAACCGAAAAATTGATATCCGGTCACCGCTGGGAATCCGAATCCCAGATCTCTTCATATCTAGCCGAGCGTGTTAGCCTTACGCTACAGGTGGCCAACAATCAACGGCGCTATGTGTGTTTATATGTCATCTTCTGACATCATATATCCGTAAGATTGGCTCAGCTACTGAGACGCCTCCATCTGGTAGGCATTAACGGCACAGGCTATATAGCCATATAGCTATATCTGGTGGATATTAACGGCACTGGCTATATAGCTAGTGCCTTTAATACCCACCAGATGGAGAAGTCTCAGTAGCTGAGTCCATCTTACGGATTTATGATACCAGAAGCTGACAGAAAAATACACATAGCGCCGTTGATTGTTGGCCACCTGTAGCATAAGGCTAACGCCAGATATTGAGAGATCTGGAATGCCGATCCCCAGAGGTGACCGTATAACAATTTTCGGTTGCTATGTGTTGATAAAACGTGGAAAGAGCGATTTCTTTGTTTATTGTATGAAAGTACTTTTTTTTTTTTTTTTATTGGAGGTTTAACGACCACCGTGAGCAACTCAATGGGCTATAAGCAGTCGCCCGTCCCTAATTTAGGGTCACTGGTTCCAGGGAAGGGAGAGAGCCAGTGCCGTAAGACAAACACAACATCCATGCCTCACCGGGATTCGAACCCGGACCCCGTTCGAACGAATGATCAGAGGCCATGGCTTAGACCACTGCGCCACCGGGGCGGCTGTTCCAAAACTTTGTCGAAAGCATGTCTCGAAGGGTCAGTGCATGCATTAAGGTCAAAGTTGGACCGACACCGTACTAATGTATGTCAATAAATGCAATGTTGTGTTTCTCTTCTAGGTGTCCGGTGACTTTTGTCAATATAGTGTTTTGTGAACCATTATCAGTCCACTGCTGGACGAAGGTTTTGGCAACTCTCTCCCATATCATGCTTTCGAATTTTAACCACTCGTTTGCAATGTGATCTAGCTCGTTTCCTGTCGCTTGAAATTCAGTCCAGTATTTCAGTTGTCTGACGGTGGTCAGTTCTTCACGTAAAATGTATTTCTCTTCTAGTTAAGGTCCGTGTGACTGATTTATAAGTAAGAAATGGAATGATGCATTGATTAGAAACGTTTCTTTTAAGACCTAGTTGGAAATTACCTTTGAAATCTGTACTGCCAAGTTTTATACGCGTATTAATTTCTCCTCTTCGATGAGGCTGTCGCTTGAGATCGGTTATCCAAATCAGATTTTGGCGTGAGTTACTTTTAAAGTTTCTCCATCGAGCTCTATATTTACAGTTTTGTTAAGCATTGTAAATCAATTTTGTTTTCTGTAACTTCATCTTTAATCCCAATCCTTCACTCTTGTTGGCAAGTTCCTGGATCACATTCTGAGGAGGCACTTGCAAAAATGACTAATGTCGTCGGTACAACGAAGATGTGTTAAATAGACTCCATTAGTCTTTATCCCCTTGTCTTCACAATTCATTATTTGAAAGACATTCTGCAGCGTGTTATTAAAGATCTTGGGAGATACAGTGTCACTTTGTCTCACACCTTTTCCAATTTTTTATGTGCTTGTTGAATGATTGGAAGACATTCTGCAACGTGCCATTGAAGATCTTGGGAGATATGGTGTCACTTTGTCTCACTCTCTTACTCTCTTTCAAATTTTTTTAAGTGTTTGTTGAAGGATTGGAAAACATTCTGCAATGTGTCATTGAAGATCTTGGGAGATATACTGTCACTTTGTCACACTTCCTTTCCAATTTCTATATGTGCTTGTTTCTAGAACAGTAAATCCTTTACACTTGCATTTTCATAGATGCTGTTAATGAATGCATCTTCAGTGCCGTAGGATTTCAGAGACATCATAACTGCTTATGGTGTCAGGGAATCTGAAACTATTTCTAATCAATAAAAGCCACACATAGCTCGCTCTTTCAACCAGTTTTGTAAGTACGTGGATGCGATCTACAGTGCTGTAGCCATTTGTGAATACAGCTCACTCACTTAGTTGAGCCATGTCCAGTTTTTCCTTCCTGTGATGTGACACTATCTTAATAAGATTTTCTGAATAACTTGGCATACTGATATTGCTATTGAAATTTTTTCGTATGTACAAATAGGATGGATTTTCAATTAGTATCTTTTATAGTTTTTCCTGCAGGAGAAACCAGTGCACTTGATGATACTGTACTTCAAGCATAGCATCATTTCTCTCTCTCTCTCTCCCTCTCTCTCTCTCTCTCTCTCTCTCTCTCTCTGCTAACATTAGAGTAAAAACGAAGTGTGTATTAACTATTTGTTTCTCGTTTTTATTTGTTTGGTTTCCAATAGACAGTATTCCAACGTCACAAACTTCAAGCATCTTGCTTGTGTGGGGTGGACATTAATGGAAGAGAGACCATATTAACATCATGCTCGCAGGTACAGGTAAAGAAATTTTTAAAGCACGTGTAGGTTCACAATTCATTTGGATATTTTGACATGTTCGCAAGAACGAAACATGATAAAGAAACTGTTAGTGTAGGCTCTTTCATTTACTTTCTTAGCTTTCTCCTGTGTTGGGCTTGCCACGGAGAATCCACTTGAAACGTGAGCGCATCGGTCCGGCTGAGATTTGTCCCGAGATAATCTTCATCACAAACAGACGAGTGGCACCTTGGCTAAGAGTGACGTCACCGGGCTGTTTCCCCTTCGCGTCATAAAGGAGGCACTTCCTTATCTGAATCCTTCGTTATCAACGGAGATATGATGAAGGCCGACTTCGAAAGAAAAAAAAATAAAAACGCGATAGAGCATAAGTTGCTTTCGTTCGTCTTCGCTGATCGTAGGTGTTCTTGTTTTCCCTGTTTTACACTTTTTACCCACAGTCCTTGTGGAAAGCCATGTCAACTGTCGTCTCGCAAGAGATTTGCATCTTTTGACTTCCCAATTCGCTTTGGCTCTTACGCATGCGCGTAAAGCAAAACCGGGCTCTCATGCAACCTCCGATTAGTCATTTGGCTCACATTTTTGTCAAAGCGCAGCTGGATATATAGATGAAATCCTTTTGGCATATACTCTGTGCGTGCTCAACAAAACAATATTAACTTTTTTTGAGCCTCCAAAACGTCGTTTGTTTAAGCTCTCGTCGCACATTCTCATCTAAGTGAAATTAGCTTCCTTCATTTCGAATACTGTTTGATTCAGTGTGCGCCTTTATGCAAGCTTGTAGACGAAAGGTTGGCTCCCTTGAGCAAGACTTGCACATAGGACGTTAAATAAATTCGGTTCCTCTACTTCTGGGAAAAGTTTAGCAAAGTGCAACTACTTTAATGCAGTAAACTGAGTGTATGTCACCTAGACAAAATTAGGAGGAAGCTGAAAATTGGCATACAAGTAAAACCCATTATTTTGAGCAGCATATCAAAAGTCTCCAACTTTTCCGCCATTGCTTTCGCCGCCATCGTGAAAAATGGCCGCCTATGGCACATTGTACAAAAAAATGCATAACTCGGTTTCCAATCAAGGTGAAAACAAAATGCTGGCACGAAAATAAAGATAATGTGCTGTACAATAAGTTAATTAGTTGTTTGATATGTATTGATATTAATTGATATAGTTAGAATATGTCTACATCTGGCGATCATCGATTAAGCACGTGGTTTTCAATGCTCCACTGTTTGCGGATTTTTCCTGTGTAAATATTGACTTTACCTATTTAAATTTTGTGCCATTTAATCTTCATTATCTTTAAAAAGATGCTCAAGGTAGTTCTCTACGACCAATAGTTCGCATATAATATGTAAGTTTAGTTTTCTCATGTTGGGCTAGACCTCGCGACTCCGGCGGGTTGTTATTGGCTACTAGATTCTTATTAACTATTTCTTTCCTCTTTAATATAGTTTCTCCTTGTATTGAAGAAATATGGGCAATTTTGTACGGAAAATCCACCATACCACACATACTTTCCGGCCATGCGTACGCAAGATCTGTACGAGCTGACTTGCTGACATACCAAGCCTTAACAAAGACATACGCAGCCTGACATGAATCACTGCATATCATAAACATGTGGACAAAGTTGTTCCATTGTCTCTGATTCCCCATTTCCCTTAACAGCGTATACTTTTAACGCCTAACAAAGCAGATGTTTTCGTTAAGAAATTTCAGCTCTATATAACTACGGCAAAGAAATCTGTATGATGCCACAAACGCTCACTTATAGTGGTACAGAACAGTGATGACATAAGTAATTCACTCTTAGGAGTTCATTCATCATTCTCGCGAGTCATTCACGAACGCTCATTCAAATGAATGGTCTTTCAATTCGCAACCACTAGCGGCCGGCTGTCCCACAACACTCACTGAAGAAATCATTTTTTGCTCAAAGAGTTTGCTAGTGCAAGGCCAACCGAAAATTGGTAAACTGTCTAAAACTGAAGTACCAGGTTGTCCCAGAACAACTGAGAATGTTTTTACGCGAAACAAAAATATGCGTACCTTACTTATCAAGGAAGTGGTCATATATCTTTCGAAATACTGTCCATTGCATCGAATACAGGTGTCCCAACGTTCCTCCCACTTTTCGAAAATGCTCACCTTAATTATCAAGGAAGTGGTCATCTTTTTCGAAATACTGTCCATTGCATCGAATACAGGTGTCCCAACGTTCTTCCCACTTTTTGAAAATGCTCACCTTAATTATCAAGGAAGTGGTCATTTTTTTCGAAATACTGTCCATTGCATCGAATACAGGTGTCCCAACGTTCCTCCCACTTTTTAAAATGCTCACCTTAATTATCAAGGAAGTGGTCATCTTTTTCGAAATACTGTCCATTGCATCTAATACAGGTGTCCCAACGTTCCTCCCACTTTTTTAAAATGCTCACCTTAATTATCAAGGAAGTGGTAATCTTTTTCGAAATACTGTCCATTGCATCGAATACAGGTGTCCCAACGTTCCTCCCACTTTCGAAAATGCTCACCTTAATTATCAAGGAAGTGGTCATCTTTTTCGAAATACTGTCCATTGCATCGAATACAGGTGTCCCAACGTTCTTCCCACTTTTTGAAAATGCTCACCTTAATTATCAAGGAAGTGGTCATCTTTTTCGAAATACTGTCCATTGCATCGAATACAGGTGTCCCAACGGTCCTCCCACTTTTTGAAAATGCTCACCTTAATTATCAAGGAAGTGGTCATCTTTTTCGAAATACTGTCCATTGCATCTAATACAGGTGTCCCAACGTTCCTCCCACTTTTTGAAAATGCTCACCTTAATTATCAAGGAAGTGGTCATCTTTTTCGAAATACTGTCCATTGCATCGAATGCAGGTGTCCCAACGTTCTTCAAACTTTTTGAAAATGCTCACCTTAATTATCAAGGAAGTGGTCATCTTTTTCGAAATACTGTCCATTGCATCGAATACAGGTGTCCCAACGTTCCTCCCACTTTTTTAAAATTCTCACCTTAATTATCAAGGAAGTGGTCATCTTTTTCGAAATACTGTCCATTGCATCTAATACAGGTGTCCCAACGTTCCTCCCACTTTTTTAAAATGCTCACCTTAATTATCAAGGAAGTGGTCATTTTTTTCGAAATACTGTCCATTGCATCGGATACAGGTGTCCCAACGTTCTTCCCACTTTTTGAAAATGCTCACCTTAATTATCAAGGAAGTGGTCATCTTTTTCGAAATACTGTCCATTTCTTCGAATACAGGTGTCCCAACGTTGCTCCCACTTTTTGAAAATGCTCACCTTAATTATCAAGGAAGTGGTCATCTTTTTCGAAATACTGTCCATTGCATCGAATACAGGTGTGCCAAAGTTCCTACCACTTTTTGAAAATGCTTACCTTAATTATCAAGGAAGTGGTCATCTTTTTCGAAATACTGTCCATGGCGTCAAATACAGGTGTCCCAACGTTCCTCCCACTTTTTGAAAATGCTCACCTTAATTATCAAGGAAGTGGTAATCTTTTTCGAAATACTGTCCATGGCATCAAATACAGGTGTCCCAACGTTCCTCCCACTTTTTGAAAATGCTCACCTTAATTATCAAGTGGTAATCTTTTTCGAAATACTGTCCATTGCATCGAATACAGGTGTCCCAACGTTCCTCCCACTTTTGAAAATGCTCACCTTAATTATCAAGGAAGCGGTCATCTTTTTTGACGTGCTGTCCAATACATCGAATACAGGTGTCCCAACGTTCCTACCACTTTTTGAATGTCTTCTGGAATTCTTCTGAATGTTGTTGACGACAATTTGAGACTGATCAGCAATTTTTAATGTAATAAATTGCTGATCAGTCTGAAATTGTCGTCTTCGCAATGTTTTTTTTATAAATGAGTAACAACAGGAAGTCACATGATGACAAGTCTGGACTGTATGCAGGTTGGGACATCAACTGAATATTCATTTTCTCCGAATAAGAAACGATAGAATTGGCCATGTGCGGCCTTGCATTGGGCCGGACATAAAAAGTAATGGGGAACCCCAGTTGAACAAACTCGTTTTATGCCCACATGCTCGGTTAAAATTCTGTGAATTGATGATTTTGAAATGTGAACTGTATCTTCGATATCTCTAATTGAAAATTGACTGTCTTCCCGTATAATAGCACCTATTGTATTGATGGTTACCTCTGTAACACTCTTTGAAGACCTTCCTCCATGCGCGATTAAAGCCGTCAACTCCCAGCCATCCATTTATTCCGTCTGTAAATTGTTGATTTTCCTAGACATACATCTTTATAAGCCTTTTGCATAAGACGGAGAGTCTCTCCGGCAAACTTCTTACATCGACAACAAAATTTAATGGCGGGTCTTTGGTCCTCTTTCACATCCATTTTTTCTATAAATCACAGCGCCAAAACACCTCTTAAATAAACAATTTTGGGTAATGTTTATACTTACGTAAGAAATACAATAGAAGAGCTATTTTTCAGTGTAGTCGCCTGGTTTATTTAAACATTTATCGTAACGTGGCACGAGTTTATCTATTCCTTTTCGAAAAAATTGTCGTCCAACTTGCGATAACCATTCTCCCGTCCCGTTTTTGACGTCTTCTCCGAGTTATATCGCCGCTTCGCAAGGTCATTTTTTATGGGGCCGAACACATGGAAATCACAAGGCGAAAGGTCTGCACTGTATGGAGGATTTTCCTAAACATTCCATTTGAATTTGTCAAGGAGAGCCTCCGTGATGATTGCCAAAGGTGGTGTTGCGTTGTCATGCAGAAGGACAATGCCTCCTGACAGTTTTTCCGGCCATCTATCTTTAATCGCCTTTCGCAGCCTCTTAAGGGTTTCCCAATATAATGCCGCATTAATCATTCGGCATGAATTCATAATGCACAACACCTCGATTGTCGTAGAAAAGGGTGAGCATAACCTTTCCGGCGCAAGGAACAATTCGGCATTTTTTTCGGAGGCGGAAAATGTGAATGTTTCCACTCGCATGAAGTTTGCTTCGTTCCTGGTGAGAAGTGATAGACCCAAGTCTCGTCTCCGGTCACGATATGGTCCAAAAATTAATTTCCTTCCCTGTGATAATGATCCAAATAAGCGAGTTGCTTGTAAACGTTGCGCTTTGTGTTGTTCTGTTAGTAAGCGAGGCACCCATCGAGCACAAACTTTTCGAAACTCAAGACGCTTGGTGATGATGTGGTGTACACTTCCGTCCGAAATATTCAATTCATCCGCGACCTTGTCCACTGTAATTCGCCTGTTTGCATGACTCAATTCCTTAATGAGATCCGCGTTTCCATTCGTTGTCGAAGTCGACTACCTTCCCTCCCGGTAATCATCTTCGATATCCCTGCTTCCTTTCTCGAACAGTGAACGTCATTTTGCGATCGCCTGCAGCGAAAATGATTTGTCAGCGAACACTTCAATTAATGGGCGTTGAATTTCCTTAGGGTTCAACGTCTTGGCACACAAAAAATGGATCACTGGCCGGATTTCGAACTGACACGACGTGTGTACATATATTACTTACGGTACATTATTTTCCACCTAGAGGGTTTCTTGGTATCTTTGTTCTTGGGACTTTGTCAACGCTCAAATTCCGATTAAAAATTTCGTTTTGAATCAAGATTTCATTTTTAATCAAACTTTCACGCTAAAATTCGGTTAAAATTTCATTTTTAATCAAAATTTCACGCTAAAAAATCCGATTAAAAAATTTGTTTTCATGAGCTGGATGTAGTTGTAATTTAACAGGCATTTTCCAGCTGTTCTGTTGTAAACGTTTTCCTCTTCGGTGGCGTAAACTTTGAAGACCTTACCTTCGTTTCTACATATTGGATCAGGAAACTTCTTTTCGCCATAGCAAGTTCTAACAGCAGTCAGTGTCATGCACATGCCTTTTGATTTTCTTTATGTAGGAGTAGCGTATTCCTCCTTTAGATGAATATCAATAGGTTTGCATTAGATTCGACAGCTGTGTTTCTAAAAGTCCTATTCTAAGAATGCTTTTCCCACCCAATTGCTGTAACCATGTCACGATTTTCCAGGGATTTTTAGCTTTTATGATGCAAACTTTTCCTGATAGGTGATGTAAAATTAGAATTTTTCTTTGTTATAAAATTTCTGAATGCAACTTCAAAGTAAAAAATAATAAAAAAATAATATGAAAGTTTTAATAGTACATAACAATTTTCTCAATTTGCGACAGAGAAGCCTATTTATTAGATGCCGCTTTTATTAAGCATTCATTCATTTTGGCGGCAAATATCATATTTTTCATTCATTTTTCTTCAGAACCAACAATTTCCCTTTACAATCATAAATGAGTTGAAATCAAACATACATCTGTTTTAAGGTGAAACTCAACTTACTTTAATAACATGCTAGCCAGAATCATATGCATGGATATTACGGCGAAATTATCAATAATTACTGATTCAGATTTTAAGAAGTCACTTTCAAAAATGACAGTTACTGAAGTACGTTTGCATGATCCGTAATTTTTTTTATTGTATAGTCAAAGCTGGTATGCCAAAATAAATTTACGGAAACTGGTAATTTTCTGCGAATTGAATACACATTTCCAATTGTTCAAATATTTTTCAAACTCCAGCGTCACAGAGGTAACAATATGATATTGTGCAACGATTATACAGAACAAGTTAGTGAAATCATGCAATGCATTGGTTATGATACGCTTTCCAACATACCAGAAATCATTACTCAAGTTATGAGGATAATGGCTGTAGAATAAATCTTGCTCCTCTGACCCGACCTTTGACCCCATTTCGATGATATTCAACAGAACCGGTAAAGTATACTTCCGGAACAACATGAAAAGTTTTTTCTCAATCCAAGCATTTTTACGTAAGTTACAACGCATAAGGGCAATGGAATGGATCCCGATCCTATGTCCTGACCTTTGACCCCATTTCACCCATTTTCAACATGTTTCGTCCACAGATGGTCCTCTACCACATACTAAAATTTCATTCAAATCGAACCATTTTTACGCAAGTTATGACGCATAAGGGCAAATATCAGTAACACCGAGCATCGCTCGGGTAAAGGGGTGATGAGGGCACACAAAACATTTATATTTTGATATGTTATTTCCAAGTATTGTAATGCTAAGTCTAAACCATCACGTTTAATAATGATAGACGAATTAGAGACAAATTAATTTAGAATAAACATCAAAACAAAGATGACTGGTAACTTTTTATTTGTGATAGAGTAAGAAATGTTTTAAAATTGTTTTTTATTATTCCCGAACATGAAACACCAAACAATAAATGTTAACATGGGGTTCTTCATCGCTGTCTATTTATACGCCGCATTTGATCGAGTTTTTTTCCGTTATAGATTCATTGAAGGTTATATAATAACGTCGGACATTATTTCCATGCTCCTCGCCTTAGCTGCTCGGAATGGTCTTTTTGTGGACTGATCTTCTTCCAATGGAAGGTAATGTGTTTCTAGACTGGAATGTGATCGGAAACCATCGGCTCTTGAATATCCAAGCTGTTCCATATTTACCTCTTCCGTTTGTTCTTGTTTCTTGTTGCAACAGTGCCGTATTCTTCTTATTCTTCTTATTAAAGTTGAAACGTGCACGTTTCGTAGAGGGTCGACCAGCCACATTTTTTATATTGTTTTACCATCCACGTGACACTCTGTTAATAGTAATTAATAAAAATGAACGAATCATATTTTAGCACAGAGTATACGCTCGTCATCAAGTGACTATTCAAAAATGTAACAAAAAAAATGCTGTATTAAGTTTAAATTTTGAAGGAAAAAACATGCGAAATCAGCGTTCCGCTGCTTATACTACGCATCAACTCCAAGCAACTGGTACAACACACTTTTTGTTCTAAAAGAAAATAGAAGTAATGCGTAATACGCACACATCGCGTGACGTAATGAGGCAGATGGTCACGAGAGTGTGACATCATAAAACTTTAATAGGATCCACAAACAACGCGTGACGTAATGAGGCAGATGGCGTGACCGCGCGCCAACATCTCAATCGCGAGTCGATCGCGAGAGTGTGACGTCATAAGATTTCTAAGAATGGAAAACATTAATAGGACGACGCCATGACATTAAAAACGTGGTAACTCGGGGTGATTATTTAACCAACTAAACGAATTTTTCCAAAGTCGAGATCAAGCTAAATCGATTTCTAGTACCAGAAAACGGTAGATTAACCACTTTCATCAAAATCATTAGAGCCGTTTTCAAAATAAAATTTACGTATATACAAGAATTGCTCCTTTAATAAGATGTGATGGAATGCATCCCACTCCTATGTCCTGACCTTTTACCCAACTTCACCCATTTTCAATAGTGTTCGTCCCCAGGTGGTCCTCTACGACATACTAAAATTTCATCGCAATCAAACCATATTTACGCAGGTTATGACGCATAAGAGCAATGGAATGCATCCCGCTTCTATGTCCTGACCTTTGACACAATTTCGCCCATTTTCAATAGGTTTCGTCCCGAGGTGGTCCCTTACCACATGCTAAAATTTCATCGAAATTGTACCATTTTTACGCGAGTTATCGTGCGGACAGACGGACAGACGCAAAAAGCTGGAGCATATACGCTTCTTCAACCTACGGTTGGAAAGTGTAAAAAAGGATTTGAAAATTGGGTACTGTTGCGAATTCATAACAATTACTGTACAGACAAATTTGAAAGCTTCTCTGCATTTGTTTTGATACTTTTGATTTTTGAGCAATACCATATACATTTTGTGGATTCCAATTAGAAATTAAGTGGCGAGAATCGTGGATCACTTTGACTGTGTAAGCAAGCAACTGTATTTCGTATCTGAAAATATATTTTTTGGGGTCTGTCGATTATTCAACCATGCTGTGTCGCGCAGGAATAAAACGAAAGAGTAAGCGCAAAAAAGAGAGACATAGGAAAAAGGAAAGAAACGGTGTGAAAACGAGAAGGAAATAGAAAGAGAGAGACAGATAGAATGCGATGTGAGAGAGAAAGAAAGCTACTAAAGACACAGAAGCAAAAAGGAAAAATGCAGGCAACTAAAAAGAGACAAAAACAATTTCTATGATTTGCTATCCAAAAGCGTTGGATGTGAATGAGAGAGAGAAGAAGCGAGTCCGGACTAACAGGAAAAGTAAGAGAGAGGAAGCAAAGCGAGATGAACAGAAAAAGAGAGAGGCAGCAAAAGACACATACACAGAGGGGGGGCAGTTTCTACGAGTAAGTATTTCAAACTGTTTGGTGTGTATGAGAAAGAGGCAGAGAGAAAAAGGCTTCTGTATATATGTAAAGAGAGAGAGGGGGAGAGAAACGAAGATACAAAGAAAGAAAGAAGCAGAGAAAAATAATTTCTCTGGATTAGTATCAAAACTGTTCAGTTTAAGACAGGAAGGAAAAGTTATATACCTAGAGAGAGAGAGAAAGGAAGGTAGGCGAGACCGAAAGAAAAAAAAAGAAGGAAGGGACAAAGACTGTCCGGTGGCGCAGTGCTCTAAGCGATAGCTTCTAACCATTCGTACGAGATGGGTCCGGGTTCGAATCCCGGTGAAGCTTGGATGTTGTGTTTCTCTTACGGCACTGACTCTCTCCCTTCCCTGGAACCAGTGACCCTAAATTAGGGACGAGCGACTGCATATAGCCCACTGAGTTGCTCACGGTGGTCGTTAAACCCCCAGTTAAAAAAAGTGGTAAAGAGAATCAGAAACAAACAGAAAGAAGGAAGTCAACTAAAAAGAGACAGAAAAAATTTCTATGATCTGCTGTTCAAAAGCTTTTGATGTGGATGAGAAAGTAAGGTGGAAACTATGCGAGGCGAACAGAGAAAGAAAGAGGCAGTCAAAAACACACACACACGCACACACACAGATCGGGGATAGTTTCGTCGAGTTTGTATTTAAACGCATTTTGATGTGTGTGTGAGAGAGGGAGAGACAAAGACTTCTTTATATATATGTAGAGAAGAGAGAGAGAGAGAGAGAGAGAGAAAGAGAGAAGGGAAACAAAGATAAAGGGAAAAATATGCAGAGGAAGAGAATTTCTACAGAATAGTATAAAAACTGTTCAATGTGAGACAGTAAGAAAGAGTTATGCAAACAGAGAGAGAGAGAGAGAAAGGAAGGTAGGCGATACAGAAAGAAAGAAAGAGGAAGCGATAAGACTCTAGAGACAGAAAAATATTTAAGACTTATTATCCAAAAGCATTTACTTTAACTTAAGTTGTTCAAGCTTTCTTGAAGCGTAAATATGACTAGATGATTTTATTAAATTTATACCATTCAGACTTTCTTGAAACATAAGTACGTTAAGCTAAACGAACAGTTAGAGCTTATTGTGTTATACATTGTAACTCACTGTAATCGTATTGAAATGAGTGAAAATTGTTCCAAGTATTTCAAATTCATTACCCAAAAGTTTGTTGATGTTTGAATATTTATTAGCGGCGTGCTTTTCAGTTTCATTGAATTATCCTTATTCATGGAGCCATAATCAGCATATATCTTTTCCTCACTTAACAGATGTGCTTTCGAGTGTTCACCGCAACGGGTCTGATGGAATCATTCCGGATTCCTCCAATGCAGTTCCTCAGCTATTACCATGCCTTGGAAAAAGGATACAGAGATAAACCATGTAAGTTGATTACTGTTCACCCTCATTGCTCTGTTGCAAAGAATGGTTACGCTTCGGCGTGAAATAAATCAAGGAAACAGAGAGCCGTAATATTCTGAAACAACTAATACTATCTATATTTAATTCTTACGAATTTGGATCAGATACGAAACAATCCTCGATATACGAGAGGATTGCGTGTATTTTAATTATTTTGCAAATTGAAGAGTCGTTTCAGATTGCGGTAATACCCATTGAACGTAAAGATATAGATAGCACTTTCGGTGAATCAGGATTGGGTAAGTTTAATGCCATGTGAGATAAATGGAGATGAGAATGCTGAAATTCGGAATGAATTTACAATATAAAACGAGAAATACAGTAGATGTCTCTTAATATTATAAATGCCTATGTTCTCATTTTGGGAACATCTAAAGAAATTCATATTTTATAAAAAATAACATATAGAAGGTTTTTTATATTTATTTATTTATTCATTCATTTATTTATGCTGTTACATAACATAAGAATATTACAGTACGTTTTGGATACAAAGGCTATTGAGCAGCAAAGGGATCAAGAGAAAAGGCCTCTTAGGAATCGTGACATAGCCCTTAGTTTCCTCATAAGTATGAGACAAGTGAGTTTGGCTTTATGAATTATTTCTAGTAAATAATTAGCATTGTTGTTTTGATATAATTAAAGAAGATATCTTTTACCTTTTAGCCCAGTAGGTATTTTAAGTGTTTTTAAAGAGATTTTTGTTATTAATATTTGTTACATCCGAAGGCAATGAATTCCAATAATCTGGACCAGCATAGTTTAAACTTTGTTTTAATAGCTGAGTTTTATGCTGTATTGGGCGAAGTGGTAATCTATTTCTTGTTTGGTGTGTAACGTACCAGGAGATGTGACGTACCTGCCAGAAGGACTCACACGACATAAAGGCAGATAGGAATCAGAAAACATGTCTGCGTAGCTCAGTTGGTAGAGCTGCTTGTTCCGGAATAAGCGTACTCGGGTTCGAATCCCGGCGTAGACCGAAAATGACGGAGAAATTTACTTCGTTATAATGGTGCCCGAACTATCCGGATGACCCGACCGTTCAAAATCTCGCATTGGTGTGATGTTCTTTCCACACCGCGAGATAGGAAAAATAAGAGAATCCCTTCTCCAGCACTTCGAAAAAAAAATAATAATAAGGGGGAGATGATGTGACGTACCTGCCAGAAGGACGCACACGACATAAAGGCAGATAGGAATCAGAATACATGTCCGCGTAGCTTAATTGGTAGAGCAACTTATTCCGGAATGAGTGGACCCGGGTTCGAATCCCGGCGTAGACCAAAAATGACGGAGAAATTCACTTCGTTATAGGTGGTTGTGTCTATTGCAATTAATTTCAGTTATATTTATACGCAAATTGTTCTTAAGTCTCTGAAACATGATTTCGCCAAGGTTATAATAAAAATGTTGATGTACAGTTAGTATTCGAAGATCATTCGGGTGAACTGGAGGATGTAGATGTGGACGTATGTGTGTAGTCATAGTAGTACTTCGTTTGGAATGTAAGCCTATCAATCTAATATATTTATTTTGTAATACCCATAATTTGTTTGAATTTGTTTTAGTTGTTTGACCCCAAGATAAAAAGCATTTGTTAATGTGAGTCTGAATTAATAAGTAATACAAGAGAATTAGTGTTTTAACTGAAAGAGTTATTAATATTGTACTAATGAGGCCAATATATCTGGATAATTTATTCTAAAGCATTTCTATATGTTTAGTCCATCGTAAATCAAGATTAAAACTCACTCCCAAATAACTAAAATGTGGTACTATATCAATTACTTTATTTTCTAACAATAAATTTATAGTATGGCCTTATTCAGATCTTTGTCTTGAGAAAACCATAGCTTTAGTTTTAGAAGTGTTAATTATCAGTTCCTTAGTAGTTATCCAATTTGAGTAAAACTGTCGTGTTAGTTTTAGTAATAATATCATTTATATTGTGTCCCCTAAAAAGTAATATTGTGTCATCTGCATATAGTATGATATCATTTTCTGTTGTTATGCTAAATATATCATTAATATATACACTGAAGAGTAATTGAATTAGAGACAGCTGGCGTATGCAAATGTGGCGCTGCGGGCGGCCCTGTAAACGGAAACGACATGACGTATGCAGCGATCCGACAATATAAGGAGTGACGCGACGGGAATCAGTAAGAGTCGGACGCAGTATGGGTAAGATGAAGGATCTAAGCGCATTTGATCGTGGGAAAATTATCGGGGCCCGACGAATGGGTCACTCAATCTCGGAAGTCGTGCAGGCACGGGGTTTTCACGAGCCACTGTGTCACGGGTGTACCGTGAGTACATCGAATCCGGTAAAACCATCCCTGCAAGGGCCAACTGCCGTGGACAACAGCGTGTGGATGAGCGGGGTCATCGTCGGCTAGCTCGCATTGTAACAGCGGATAGACGGGCCACAGTGCAAGAAATCACTCGGCAATTTATCTCTGGTGCACAAAAACGTGTAAGCAGCCACACCATCCAGAACCATCTCCTCACTATGGAGTAAAGAAGCCATCGTCCCACGAGGGTGTCTCTGCTGACCGCACATCACAGGGTGCAAAGATTAGCATGGGCGCGGCAACATCGCCACTGGACCCTAGACATGTGTGGGACAAAATGTTGCCTGGATTGATGAGTCGAGATTCACGTCGGTACATGCGGATGGCAGGATACGAGTACGGCGCAAACCACATGAAGCGATGGATCCTTCTTGCCAGCAGGGTACTCTTCAAGCTGGTGGGGGTGGCATTCTCGTCTGGGGACTGTTTACGTGGACTGAAATGGGACTCCTGGTACGTGTGACATCGTCCCTCACAGGTCAACGTTACCGGAATATCCTGGACGACCATTTGCTCCCGTTTGTGCGTCTTCAACATCCCACTGGGGACTTCATCCTGCAACAGACAATGCACCGTGCCATCGCTCCCGAATTGTATCCGAATGGTTGGATGAACACTCCACCGACATGACCTCGCTTCTTTGGCCAGCTAGGTCACCTGACCTCAATTCCATCGAGCACATCTGGGATGCCATCGAGAGAGATATTCGAGGCTCTGACCCCCCTCCATCAAATCTTCGTGATCTGTGGGATCTTGTTCAGAGGCCGTGGATCCGTATGGCTTCCCAACGCTTCCGGTGTCTTGTCGTGTCCACGCCGAGACGAATCGTCGCCGTCATCAGGGTGAAAGGTGGTACGTGCTGCACGTTACTAGACAGGTATCTGTAATTCAATTGCTCTTCAGTGTAAATTTAATAAAAATAGTCCCGAAATCGATTCCCGTGGGACTCCATAATGCGATTGCTCTAAAGTGGATTGGAATTAATTAATTTGCGTGTATTGTTGTCTTTTTGTTAAATAATGTTTAAGTAAAGTATGAGGCACTCCCCTTATTCCCAGAGTAGTTAAGATTACAACAAACAGCACAATATTAAAAAATAAAATCAAGGCCTTAAAATATTTTTATAAAAGTATATGAAAACCGACCATTTTCGGAATTTCTGATATTCTTACGTTCCGATACTTTTTTAAAACTGGTTGTTTTAAATAAACACAATTGTGGCTAGGTTATTTCCATTCATCTAACCATTTATGAACTGCACATAAAAAAAATTCGTCAGCGTTTCAACATGTCACTCATTTAAGGAAAAAGGTAAACCTTAAAGGTGACAGCATTTCTAGTTTGCTGACATAAGATTTCTTAACAAATGATAAAATAAATACGGAATTTGTTGCCATAGCTAGTCTTGCAATATTTGTGTTATTATTACTGCAAATTTTTATTGCATTCTCTCGAACGTAAATACTATCGGCATGTAAAATGTTAATATTCTCCCATGGGGATGCTGCGTAATGGCATCCCGATGAGATAACATTAACATTTATGCCAATTAACATTTACATTGTGATAACATTAACAGTTACGTCGATGCCACGCAATCTACAAGCCGCTTGTGATGGGTACACAAGATACTAACTATTGTTTGTTCAACATCATTTACAGGTCTGTATCTGATCTCTTATCTTGTATCATACACCGACAAGCCATTATATTATGACCATCCCCAGCCTGGAAAAATGAGCTCGCCTGGAGACCGAACGGTGCCGCAGCTGAAATTCGCAGAGCAGTGTATATATAACCCGAGGACCGGCTTTCGGTTAGTAGAGTGTTTGGAGTCAGATTGGTTTGATAAAGGTCAAACTGTGATGGCACGAAGTCCCGGAACTACGATCTCGGAAACGGCGCGGCTTGTGGGTTGTTCACGTGCCGCTGTAGTGAGTACGTATCGAAAGTGGGGCACAGATGGCCAAACGACGAACCATCGTCCGCAGCTGATTGATGCCAGAGGGGAGAGGAGACTATCGCGCATTGTTCATAGCGACCGCAGGGCCACAGTGCGACAATTCGCCCGCAGCTACAACAGTGGTGATCAGGGTAACGCGTCACAGCACAGCCTTCTGCACAGGGACCTGTGTAGCCGAAGACCCAGTCGGTTCCTCATGCTCACTACGCGTCATCGCCAAAAACGCATGAAATGTGCCCATGATCATTAAGATTGGACCGTGGATGATTGGAACAAAGTGGCCTGATCTGACGAATCTACATTCCTGGTGCATCACGTAGACGGCCGATCGCGAATGCGCCGATTACCAGCGGAGGCCATGGCACCTGGATGCGCTGTTGTGCGGAAACAGGCCGGCGGAGGCGGCGGTGTTATGCTGTGGGCTATGATTTCTTGGGACATTTTAGGCCTTATTATCCCAATAGTACAATCCCTGACAGCTGTCAGACATCTGAACATCGTCGTGGACCAAGTTCATCCATTCGTAGCAACTGTGTTCCCTGCTAGTGATGGCCATTACCAACAGGATTATGCGCCATGCCACACTGCCAGAATCGTCAAGGAGTGTGGTTCGAGGAACATGCTGGTGACTTTCTGTTGATGCCCTGGCCTTCAAATTGACCTGACACGAACCCAATCAAACATTTGCTGTTCGACTTGGAAAAGAGGGTTAGCGCCAAATCACCGTAAACCCAAAATGTACGGGAACTGGAGGACCTGCTGTTGACATTATGGTACCAGATACCCCCGAATACCTATCGCCACCTCATCGAATCGATGCCTTGCCGAGTGGCCGCTATTTTGCGGGCTAAAGAGGGTCCTACAGCTTATTATGTAGGTGGTCATAATGTAATGATTCATCCGTGTATATAGAATACAGCAAAGTAGGGAAAATGCTAGTGTTCCCGTGCGCTAATTGTTCGACCACTTCTAAGTAACCTAGAGATCTGAAAATCGGTATGCTGATAGATCTTAACGTCCGTATACCTAGAAAGCTATGAAAACCAAAAAAAGTCAAAATGGCGGCTTTGGAACATTGTCAGCTTGAATATTTCGCAAACTGTTCGACCACTTCTAAACGACCTGGAGATCTGAAAATTGGTATGCTGATAGATCTTATCGTCCGTATACCTAGAAAAGTCCGAAAAACGAAAATATCAAAATTGCGGCTTTGGTATATTCTCTGTTTGAAATTTTCGCGAATTGTTCGACTACTTCTAAATGACCTAGAGATCTGAAAATTGGTATGCTGATAGGTCTTAAGCTCCGCATACCTAGAAAAGTCCGAAAATAAAAGAAATTCCAAATGGCGGCTTTGGAATATTGTCGGCTTAAATTTTTTTACCACTTCTACACTTAGAAAAGTCTGAAAACCCAAATAATTCGAAAGGGTGTCTTATCTTTACTGTTCAAAATGCTGATAGGTTTAGATATAATTATACCAGAAACGTTGAAATACTGTAAAAATTCCATGAAATTCTGATTTAAAATTAAGGGGTGCCAAATCCTGCTACCGTTTTGCGTTAAACCATATACATTGACGTCACGACCCTGTTCTAAATCTCAAAGCAATTAGGGATCTTAAATTTGTTTTCTTTCTCTTAATTATGTTTCCCTTGATTTATTTTATGCTCAAAAAGGATATTATATATGCACCATTCGGAGAACGCGCATGACTGTTAGTATACCCTATAAATTTCACTTCTTCTCAGGTCTTCCTTTTTTTTTTTTTTTTTTTTCTGATTGGAGGTTTAACGACCACCGTGAGCAACTCAATGGGCTATAAGCAGTCGCCCGTCCCTAATTTAGGGTCACTGGTTCCAGGGACGGGAGAGAGCCAGTGCCGTAACACAAACACAACATCCATACCTCACCGGGATTCGAACCCGGACCCCTTACGGACGAATGATCAGAGGCCAGCGCCTTAGACCACTGAGCCACCGGGGCGGCCAGGTCTTCCTTGGTGTGGCCTTTACAACAAACAGCAGTGTACGCAATGATGTTATATTTATGGACAAGAGCAATCACTTGCAGTGGCGTAACTAACCCCCCCCCGCTGCTGCGGGGGGAGCAGGTAAAGAAGGGGCGTACTGCAGCTGACAGTTATAGTTTTATGAAAAAATCCGAACACCCACAACAACAAACAAACAAATAATTTACCCAAAGATTAATATTTTCCTTTAAGATATATTTAGCTTTGCAGGTAAATAAATGTTAAGTTTCACTTTTAAAACATTGGATACCCTACAGAATGAAGTTATTCCGCCCTTTGGCTCAGGTATGTAATACGATCGCTCTCCAATTGCCCTCCCTATGTGCTGCTGAGGAAGAGTGCGAAACCATATGGGAATACCCCGCGAAGGATGCGCAAAAACGGTCAGTCATCTAGGATTACAAACACGACAGGCGCATTTACTCACAGCAGCCGTAGATCTGTGATGTATAAGAGGGTGATTTCTTCAAATGATTTTTTTTTATTTTGAACAAAACAATTAAACGTTGCTATTGGTTTTAGTGCTTCCTTATAGTAAGCATGCCTATCTCATTCACTGTGTAAAAACTTTAATATACAAGCGAACGACATCCATTTGCAAAATGGCACAAAAATGCCGAAATGGAGCACAGTATGTCACAAAAATGCCGAAATGGAGCACAGTATCGGAGGAAAAGAGAAGGAGGGCGCGCGAAGAAACTTTCCAAATCCAAGCACTTCTTTTTACGCTGAGCCTGTTTAGCTCAAATGACGTTTCTCATGAAAAGAGTGGTGATTTGTTTAGCTCGTCAGTTGCTCAAAGTTTAGAAGCTGTCATTTGACACAAACTGAGCACTTCAGAAACAAGTGAAAGTAAAACGGAATATTTATGAAGTCTTATAATTATTAACCTTAACTATGAAAGAAATACGGGATTACGCCATATAATACAAATTTTGAAGATTCTTAACCTCCAGATTCGCTAAACATGAATGCCGGTTGCTTCGACTAGCGAATCCTGTGATGGTTACATTCAAATTGATGGGGAACTTTAAACTTGGTCGTTCTGGGTGGTGTAGTGGTTAGCATACCCGGCCGTTTTCTGGTAGACGCGGGTTCGAGTCCCGCTCCAGGATGATGAAAATTTTCAAGTTTTCGGATATTATCTGACTTACCATCCTTGTCACATTTACGCCAAAAATCGGATTGTCACCTTCAAAATTTGTAACCTTAACTATTTAAATATATTTTGCTGAATTCGTTCCTTGCGATAAATGTATATCCATGCATTGGTCCGCTCACCGTGTTAATCCTGATTGGCTGATTAATAACCTTACACAGTATTTCTGTTCCAAAAATTACTCAAAAAGTTAAAACGACAGGGCTAGAGGAACCCCTTTTACTTTTTCAATCTCCCTATCTTCCTGACCTTCCTCCTCCCTCGATCGTGTTCCGAATCCTGGGAAAACTTTGTGCTTATAGGCGCTGAAGTAAATCTTGCGGGGTGGCGCACGTTGTGCTAGTTACGCTACTTCTCACTGGTACTGTGCAATTAAAGAACAGCAGTTCAACTGTTCTTAAATATTCAAGCAGAAAATCAGACCTTAAACATTCAAAATGATCACCAACATTTTTAATAACTCAGTATGTTAAACTAAGATTCCAGAAAAGCACACTAACGTAAACAGAGTTACAGAAGTAACAAGACTTCAGAGTGATGCGTTTTTATTCTTGAAACGACACAGTCCAAGACTTGACACCTTATACGCAAATGCGCTGAATAAGATGTGACAGCATAGCGCATTCGTAGACATTGTAGACACTGACATGTGCCTAATTAGTCAGTTCATTTATATGTATAGTCCCTGTATCTGTATCCAAATTATAACCTGACGGAATATCAGACATAGCCCAGAAGAGAAAAAAACTTATGCGAGCTCAATATGGAAAAAATAACGAGAAGCGACAGAAACAAAAAGATCAAAGGGGCACAGTGGCAAATCTGCCACAACCTACAACGTAGAACTACGTCAACTGTCACTATCTCTCTAGTTCTAACACCCTTAAAGTATTCAGCGTAGGACAATTGATGTAGCCCTATGTTGTAGGTTGCGGCACAGTTTCTACTGCGCCTCTTTGATTTTTTTCAGAAATAAAATTTTTAAGAAATAAAACGAAAATGTTTCATTTAATTTACGTGAAAGCAATTTATACTAAATATAATTCACAGTAGCTTATGCTGATTATAAATTAATGTTAGTAGACGTAGAAGGAGTTCATCGTTCTCAGTAGTTATTGCTAATATTGTTTGAAGAAATCGTTCTTCAGAAACATTTTTTCAAATTCCTTAGTTACCTCTTTATAAATTTGGCGATACGTCTCGGTCCTAATGTGCTCTTCCTGTTGTTACTCTTGTTCTTGTCTAGATTCAGAATGCATTGTCGGCGTAAAGGTTTGAGACGTAATACATTCATTATCCAGCGAATTTGTGAAGATTGACGATGTACATTGCTATTCCATGCTCGGTGTAAAAATTTTAAAATTTGGATCAATGACATCAATCTCCATCTTTTCTTGATGTTCATGCAGTTGAAGTGGAAGGTTGTGGCTCTAGAGTCGAACTCGGGTGAAACTCATCCTAGCTACTCTTCCTGCACTCCCGTGACCTTCCGGTTGATGATTTAGGGGGCCTTTTTGGATTACTCTCGTTCTCCTCTAGCTGTTTCTTCAACTTTCGTCGGTTCTTATAGTAATTTTCCCTAGATTTTCGGGGCATTTCTGAATTTCCGCCACCATTTTTTTTTTATCTAAAATACAAATAAAATTTTAATCCACTTTATTTCGGTTTATGACATACGTCCGTTAGCTCTTCCCGTCTATTTATGGAATGCGGGGCTGAGGTCATCGCTATCATTATCTATTCACTAGTTATCAACCTTAAAAGGGCGTGCGGCGAAACGAAATCACGTGAAATTTAGCTTAACTTTCTAAAGCTACTGTATCGAAGAGTTAAAGCGTGGAGAGTTGAAACGTGTTTTGTTATAAATGGAACTCTATAAACAATCTAATGATGTATTATTTGTTGCTCTACGATTATTAGTTTCGAACATATAAGCGTTCAATGTGTGACATGTTTTCATTTGCTCCTGTGCTCCCGATGTTACCCTCTACCCAGCGCGAAGAAAGACGTAGTTCGGCGTCAAAACTTACATAAGTGAAAAGTCAACAAAAACAGAACATTGAAAGGTAGTATACGTACGTCACTAAGCCATCTACTAATTGATTTTGAGTTCAGAAATGCAGGATTGGAATTACGCGAGCTTGTTAAGCTCAGAGTTTGAACTCCCATTAAGACACATTGTGAGTTTGTTCAATCCGCATTTCGCAGTCTGGGGCTGGCGATTACCTTTGGTTTACCTACAGACATGACCTTCTAGACGAGTAGATATCATTTAGAGCTTGGCGGGTGCTGCACCCTCTGGCCATGTAGTGCTTATTCAAAAGAAGCACATATAAGTAGAAGTCGCTTGTTGTAATCACTTAAAATGATAATATTAGAATAATTACATCCCGAGCCGCGAATGGCTTAGTGGTTAGCGAGTTAGACTGTCAATGCAAGGTCCTCGGGTTCGATCCTGGGTTGATCTTTCAGAGATGGTGTGATTTCCTAACAATCGCTGAATATCCGCCGCGCATCGGAGGAGCACGTTAAGTGACGGCCCCCAGGCTGGACCCACTGGTTAAATGGGTATCCTTTCCTATGCCCTCCCTGAAATTCTCTCATCCCTCTGTGTGCAACATCGTACTTGTACGGTAGCGCCATGTACTGTACTCTAATCTCACTACAAACTGTTCTGTCAAAGTCGCTAGACTTGCTCTCATTCCTTCCGTTTCGGTGTCCTGCCCAAAAGGCGATCTCGCTGTAGGTGGCTGGGACCTAAACTCTACTCACTGTGGACGGAAGTCCTACAAGAAAATGACAAATACAAAAATAATTACATCCCAATCAAGTGCGAAGAAACACATAATACAAGGTAAAAACATAGTTTATTATTATCAGGGTTTCGTCGGTTAGTGTTTTTATTGGTTTGACTTTGTCGCTTAACCATCCCGTTAAAAAGCATAAAGTAGGCTGTTTAATCCCCTTATTCCATGCTTAATCACTTTATCTCATTCTCTCTCTGTAAACAATAAAAAGATGATAAACCCTCAAAGTACTTTCAACTTTCTTTATACCCCGTTCCTAAGAGCTCAAGTCCGTATAAAAACTGTCAAATGGATAGACAATAGGCGCTAACATAATTAGTATATTTCTTTCTTTCCTTCTTTCTTTTTTCTGGTGTCTTCGTTAGCATCTTTTTTTACGGTGTTCCGATTTAATTGGTGATGACATAAGAACAGAAGCGTTGATCACAAGGTAAACTGGTTTACTCAGTATTAATTCTTTGTTATTTGAGGAGAAGCATTTTCTGCTCTTCATTGGAATAACAGATTACTCGCACAAGCATTTTTAGTTGATCTTAGCTCCTTTTCTGACCAATGTACTCACACAAGCGCGCGCGCACACAGTCTCTTATGATGAGCTGATCCACTTCTCAAAACTTTGGACCACTGTAAAGTGCTTGTCAAAATATGTCATGTGACCGAACGTAAGACACTAGAAGAGAGTCACTGGTCTTCTACTCTGACAGATTCAAACTTTACAGATAGCAAGCATGCTGAAGCAGATGGAGCTGAAAGCCGATAAACTTCCAACACATGCTGAAATGAGAAAATCCCTCTGAATTTTGGGCAGCTGTGAGAATCAGAGAAGCCCAATAAACAGCGTGAAGGAAAGTTATAGACGGCTATCTATAAATGGATTTTTCAAATTATTTATTTTTCTATTGTGCTTCTTTAACCGTTTTTAAAATTCCAACTTAAAAAATTCAGCTTTCAGATTTTTAGACAATGTGTTTGCAATCTAGTTTGAACAAACATTATCATTAAAATGATTACTTTTTTTGAGATTGTAGAAGAAATATTCTTTGCAAATACAGGAAACAACTACAGAATTTTTAAGACGGCAAACAGAATAACCATAGTCTTGCTTACTGTTTTCAGCATGTAACTTTAACATCAGAAAACTTGAAAATTACATCGCCCATGGAGCGGGAATCGAACCCACATCTCCCGATTTCCATTCGAGCATGCTGTCTGTTACATCACCCAGGACGAAGATGCTTCAGAATTTGCTTCGACTGTCGAAAATCAGAGAATGTTCTGATTTTTAACACTCAAGTACTTGGGACTTGGTCGTCCTGGGTGGTATAACGGATATCATGCTCGAGCCCAAATCGGGTGAAGCGGGGTTGTTGTTTTTTTCCTCTCCAGGGCAATGAAATTTTGAAGTTTTCTGTTCAACATGTGACTGTTAATGTTACATGTTGAACAATAAGCAAGACAACGACTCTTTGTTTGCTACCTTCAAACTCCTGATTAATTCTTTTATTTCATCGATAAACGTTATCATCCTGTTACTACAGTGAAACTTCGGACACTTCTTAATAGCGAATATCTCGCTATAACGGAAAATTTTTAAATTCCCGGAAGAAATGCATGGCTTCTTATGGGGCATTCACTTCTTAATAGCGGACATTCTAAATAACGGACGCGGACACACTTAAAGTACAATACAACGGACAATTTGCTATCGGTTCTAGGAATTCCTGGGGGTGTGATTCGCCCAAAGTCACAAAATGTTTCCTTTTTCTTATTTTACCCTTCCTCATTCACTATTTTAACAGTTTCGTTCCCGAGGACTAGTAAATTCTACGGTGCTAAGTTCTATGTGCCCCGGGTAAGTGGCCAAAATCGCTGGAAAAAGGATTAGCGTTTGTGCTAAATAGACAGTCAGACCCTCTCTTTGCATACATACATCTGACCAGGAGAAATTGCGTTCTAGCTCTTAAGGTACTCCCAATGGATGAGACCTCAGAAACGGGGAGCAGCGCTCAGGGCCGGCTAATTCGGAAACGGTAATTATCAGGAAATTATCAGAAACGGGGACCAGCGCTCAGGGACTGCTAATTCGGGAACGGTAATTATCAGGAAATTATCAGAAACGGGGACCAGCGCTCAGGGCCGGCTAATTCGGGAACGGTAATTATTAGGAAATTATCAGAAACGGGGACCAGCGCTCAGGGACTGTTAATTCGGGAACGGTAATTATCAAGAAATTATCAGAAACGAGGACCAGCGCTCAGGGCCGGCTAATTCGGGAACGGTAAATAACAGGAAATTATCAGAAACGGGGACCAGCGCTCAGGGCCGGCTAATTCGGGAACGGTAATTATCAGGAAATTATCAGAAACGGGGACCAGCGCTCAGGGCCGGCTAATTCGGGAACGATAATTATCAGGAAATTATCACAAACGGGACCAGCGCTCAGGGACTGTTAATTCGGGAACGGTAATTATCAAGAAATTATCAGAAACGAGGACCAGCGCTCAGGGCCGGCTAATTCGGGAACGGTAAGGAAATTATCAGAAACGGAGACCAGCGCTCAGGGCCGGCTAATTCGGGAACGGTAATTATCAGGAAATTATCAGAAACGGGGACCAGCGCTCAGGGACTACTAATTCGGGAACGGTAATTATCAGGAAATTATCAGAAACGGGGACCAGCGCTCAGGGCCGGCTAATTCGGGAACGGTAATTATTAGGAAATTATCAGAAACGGGGACCAGCGCTCAGGGCCGGCTAATTCGGGAACGGTAATTATCAGGAAATTATCAGAAATGGAGACCAGCGCTCAGGGCCGGCAAATTCGGGAACGGTAATTATCAGGAAATTATCAGAAACGGGGACCAGCGCTCAGGGCCGGCTAATTCGGGAACGGTAATCGGATTGAAACACATGCAAACACAATTCAGGTATGTGTGGAAGGGACTCGCCTTCTGTTGTTTGGTAAGGGCAAGAAGGTCAGAGCATATGGATCAATTTCAAGTCCAGAATACTAGAAATTACATTTGTTTGCAATAATCATGTTGGTTTTCCTCATCAAGCGAGCTGTGAAGTAAACATTTCTCAAACATTCGATTTTAAAATGTAGTACAAACTTAAGAGCTTGGCTCTGAAAGAAACAGTTGAAATAGTGGAGCTGAGTGCAAGGGAAAAATTAAGTCTGCGCGTATAAGAAGATAAACCGGGGAATGGAAAACACAAGTGAGTGAAATATTGGAAGTTATGACGTAGAAGTTTTTTCGTACTTCTACGTTATTTTAAAAACATGACCATAAGTTGAAATAGTTCCTAAATTAAACCTTAACGGCCAGATGAAACACGTAAACAACAGAAGTCAAACTTACGGAAAAGATGCTTTATTCAACGATGTAGCCAACACATCATAACATAGCATAGCATATTGCATTAAACGCTCCACACACCACACAGGTCTTAACACAACGCTCTACAACACAACGCTCTACAAGCAACAGTTTTCTCATAGTTTTTATCTCTCGTTCTTATCAAATCAGGCATACGTCACGTTCATTCAACCTCAATTATGTTACCAACAGTATTCGTTTGAGAGAAAAGATATCACGCTAAGTGCGAAGTATAACTCAGAATAAACTCAAGATTTACATAGGGAAAGAAACTAAAAAGGAAAGTTAATTTAAAATATACGTCACAAAGCCTTGGCAAGATTGTAATGGCAACCAGAAAATTAAGTGAGCTTTCCCTAAACTGATGGTTTAGCTGTAGATACTCTTACCTATGAATGGTTTTGCCGCACTAGAGCCAACAACATTCTTTTATCAAGGACTTTAATTTGTCAAAAGGCTTTAGAAATCGCAAATGAATTAGGATTCACAGAATTCAAAGCTTCAGGCGGCTAGCTAGAAATTCATTTAGAAAACAAAATTTCTCAAGAATGTAATAGGTAAACAATACTTGATTACAAATTTTGAAAATGACAATCCGTTTTTTGGCCTAAATGTGACAAGGATGGTAAGTCAGATAATATCCGAAAATTTGAAAATTTTCATCGTCCTGGAGCGGGACTCGAATCCGCGTCTCCCAGATAGCGCCCGGGTATGCTAACCACTACACCACCCAGAACGACCAAGTTTCAAGTTTTACGATTAATTTGAATATAACAATCACAGGATTCGCTAGTCGAAGCAACCGGCATTCATTTTTAGCTAATCTGGAGGTTAAGAATCCTATGCCGTGATTTCCCGGAGTAGCAGATTATATTTAAATTAATCGGAAACTTGAAACTTGGTCGTTCTGGGTGGTGTAGTGGTTAGCATACCCGGGCGCTATCTGGGAGACGCGGGTTCGAGTCCCGCTCCAGGACGATGAAAAATTTTCAAGTTTTCGGATATTATCTGACTTACCATCCTTGTCACATTTACGCCAAAAATAGGATTGTCATCTTCAAAATTTGTATTATATTGTGTAATCCCGTATTTCTTTCATGAATACTTGATTATTTTGCTTCTTAGGTTTTGATCGATATTTTTTTAATAAAGGTTAGTACAAGTTTGCTCTATGTATTGCATTTACGTACTTGTATTTACTTATCTTTTAAACTGCTCTTAGTCATAAACATAGCCTGCTGTCATAAAGCATGATTTTCCCAATAGAGGACTCTTCTAAATAACGGACAGTTTTTCTTTCCCCTTCCATGTCCGCTATTCGGAAGTTTTACTATATTAACAAAACGCCTGCTTCCAGACGTGCTGTTTGTTCTAAAGCACCTCTGTCTAGGTTCTATAAAATTTTGATGCGTTCAATATCGCTGTACTAAAAATCCAAGCTTTTTAAAGTAAAAGGTGACCGTATCTATGGGACAAAGGTATTTCAGATTGCTGTAGCAAAAATCCGACATATTAAACATTACAAAAAAAAGATATCCACAGTCGTGTTCTGAACCCCGGAGTATTAAGCAATGAATTTGTGATTACCAGGAACAAAACTAAACGTCAAAAGTTCAATTTGTAGGAAGAAGTTAGAAATAAAATTTTAATTAATAAGGTGGATGGTCTAGTGAGTTTAATCCCTATACTTCCAATGGAAAATTTTCAGACCCTATTTCCTCAGCGAAGAAAGATTTCCCATACATTAAAATTGACCCACACATGAAAAACATTCTATGTACAGTCGGTGTTTTTTTACAAAAAACTTTCCTGAACTATATTAAAAATCAATAACTTTACTTCCATGTAGTTATGATACATGCTTACAGGTGGCTCCACTCTTCCTAACTCTACATCGAAGTAAAGTTATTGGTTTTTAGTATAGTCCAGAAAATATTTTTGCAAAATACACCAATTGTATGATATTAATTAAGATGTTTTTTATAAGTGGACCAATTTTGATGTATGGGAAATCTTTCTTCGCTGAGGAAAGAGGGTCGAATTTCTTTGCGTTGGAAACATAGGGAGCAAAATCACTGGACTTCCAAAACCTTAACTCTGTACCATAGTGGTAAGATCTCTGAAAAATGTGATAAAAAATTCAACTGCTTTTAAAAGTTTAAGTAAGCATCGTTTCTTCTTGTCTTTTAAAGTCAATCGTCAATAGCTACAGAGTAATACTTAAACTGTTTATCACTGGAAGTCTGTTAGGATTATTAAAGAGCTTGTCAAAGACGAACCGGTATGCATAGGATGCAAATAAAACGTCATGTCTAAAAGGGCCATCCAAATCATCAGAAACGAAAATCATATTAAACCGTGCGAATGGGTGTAAAGTCCATATACGTGCTCTGTTGGTGAAGTTAGCAATTCGGTAAAATGGTCTTTCGGAAAAGTGAACTTTTCGGTAAAACAGTCCTTCGATAAAACGATCTTTTCGATTAAACTACATTGCGGCGAAGTTCGTTGTTCGATAAAACGACCTTTCTGTTGAGAGTTCTTTTTGTTAAAACGATGTCCTTTCTGTGAAGTGATCTTTTTCGGTTAAACGTCGTTTTTTTTAAGTTATCTTTTTGATAAAACGACCTTTTTGTGAAGTGATCTTTTCGATGAAATGTCCTTTCTGTGATGTGATCTTTTCGGCGAAGTGATTTTGAATCAAATGACCCTCGATGAAGTCGGCGTCGAGTCAATGAACTACACCCTTGCTTTAATAGGCTTTTCTTTTTTTTTTTATCATGCGATTCCTTTTCTTTATAGGCAACACACTTTATAAATAGTAAAATCGAATATCCTGAGAAGCTTTTGAAACAAATTTTCAAATCTAAACATAGCTTCTCCGTTGCAACATGGCTTTCCGTCTCTTAAGAATACCTCCTACCAACACTGCATACAAATTAGCATGTAGATTTTATCACGCCTCTGTCCTTGAGATATTTAAAATGCTGATATACGTAGCGTCATGACGAGGGTGATAAACAATTCAAATTAGGTTTGCCTCTCTGCGAACTGAGTGAGGATAAATTTTAGCAAAGTGTTTATGAAGCAAGCAATGTAAAAGTTTTATTTAATTTATTAGACCAAAAATCAGGGTAATTATGAAAACCTCTTTCTCAGTACAAAGCGTAAGAACGTGGCAAATAAAATTAACACTCATTACAAACGTTTTTAGACATAAATATGATTTCTCATTAAGCAATTTCACTCGCTAAATGAGAGGCGCGTAATTATGGTATACAGGGGGTTGGACAGAATAATGTAAACACCACGCTCAGAGACGTGACTTTTAAGGCAGCTGCGTACGTCGCAATACGCAAAGGTATCCACCACTTTTTGGTTGTAATAGCTTCGTTTAGAACCTCAAGGTCCTGTTTAAATGCATTTAAAGTGTCTTGTTCTAAAATTTCTTTCAGGTTGCCGACGAAATGTGTGATCTAACAGACTTCGAAAGAGGGCTGATTGTTGATGGCTGGCTAGTTGGTGCCTCCGTGACAACAGTCGCCAGGGTAGTGGGGTTATCGAGAGCTATTGTGTCTAGCGTCATGACAGCATACGGTGTTCGTGGCTAAACCTCGCCTACGAAACACAAGAGCGACCAGAAAACGACCCTAACTGATAGAGACAGTAGAGCATTAAAGAGGATTGTTACACCTAATAAGAAGACCATGGCGCCGAAAATTAGTGCGGAGCTCAATCTGCATCTCCAGACCCCAGTATCAAAGAAAACATTGCGCAGGGAAGTGCATAAACAAGATATTCATGGCAGAGCTGCTATCGCAAAACCTTTGGTGACCCGGGTGAATGAACAACGGCGACGACAGTGGTGCCAGGAGCATACAACGTGGACTGCCGATGAATAGAAGCCTGGAATGTGGTCGGATGACACACATTTCCTACCTTAGGACATGTTTACATGTGGAGAACACCACCAGAAGCGTACAACTCGGACTCAACAGTGCAGCATGGTGGTGTTTCTTTTCATGTTCTGGGCGGTCATATCGTGGTTTTCAGCACGTCACCTGATCACTTTAAAAGGACGGATGACTGTCAATGGGTATAAAACCATTTTGGCCGACCAAGTCCATCTAATGGCTCAGCCATTGTTTCCTGCAGGGGATGCCATCTATCAAGTGGATTCACACAGCTCGGGATGCCCAATCATGGTTCGAGGAACACGAAAATGAACTTTCACTCCTTCCTTGGCCTCCCTAATCACCATACTTAAACATCATGGAGCCACTATGGTCTGTATTGGAAAACAAAGTAAGATCCCGCTGTCCTTCTCCTGTATCTCTCAAGGACCTAGAGCAGTTTCTGCATGAAGAATGGTGATACAACCCGCTAACCACCATCCAGGATTTGTATGCATCCATTCCAAGGAGGATTCAGGCGGTTTTGAATTCCAAAGATGGTCTCACACCCTACTAGGTACGTAAAACCTTCTTTTCCTAGATGTTCACATTATTTTGTCCAAACTCTGTATGTCACCTACTCATAAATGTTTTTCGAATCTTCAGCTCAAGGTAATGAAATTCTTAAACATAAATTGGATTAGTAAAACTTTTGGGAGTATCATTACAATGACTCCAAAGACACGCTCTTTTAGGCCAGACACTTGGTACCTGAAGGGAACAAAAATAAGCAAGATGACATCGACTTCTTAGAGATCTTTTGTAGTTCTCTAACAAGAAAATTAAAGCGAGTTCCCGTCCACGTAATGAGAAAATATCACAGCGGAAGACATGATCTCCGAGACAGCAATCGAGGGAACAAATAATAAAAAAAATGTGTTTACACCACTTAGTGAAAACCTTGTGCATCGCAGAAATTCAGACGTTCATGAATTATCTTCATGGCAATCACTGTCCAGCGCAGGAAGATATCATTGAGTTATTATCTATAGATACGGAGACTTTGTATCTACACACGGGCCAGGAGATACTAAAAGTACGAACCTTTTCTTTTCTTTCTGGTTTTGTTTTTAAAAACCAATTGTTAAATAGTAGAACGAAAGAAATGGGGCAAACCTTTCCAGAAAGTGCTTGACTTCACACATTTATCTAGAAATTGTTTTGTCATAAGTAAATACCTGTACAGTCCAATCACGATCTAACGTTTTTCAAGGGAGCACTAAAAACGAAATTTAAATCCGGAAAACCATTTAAATGCGGAAGCAAATGTAAATAGGAAATACACAGTGGTGTATGGGGCCGTAACGGCGTTCCGGTACTTTTTCTTCTAACTGGCACGCGTTTCAGTAAACCGTATACAGCAGGATTTGTTTTCTTTTTAAAATACGAATGGCTCAATTTCTTTTCCAATAAAACAATGCAACAGAAAAACTGCACAATTGGTGGAATTAAAGTCCTATGTTTTTTCGAAGGTAGTGTTAGTCCCTAAATCCATTCTCACTTGGCAATCCCTTGAAACTCGTTTTTCTACTGCTGTTAAGAACGCTGAAGTGGAGATATTGTAGTGGATAAATTATTGTAATTGGGAATTTAATTAATCTAGTCGTTATTAAGGAGTGTAGTTGTGGGTCTCAGGGATTTTAGTCCAGTTAGTGGTGCTCCTTAATTATGCTGGAAGTAGAGGAGATTATTTTTTTCTCTGGGGTCAGTTTCATACAGGCGGAAAAAATCCGTCGAAGCTATAAATCTCCAGGCTGTTCTACCGCTCGTTTTCAGGTGGAATTTAGAATTACACGTGCTGTACCCAAACTACCCCTATCCAAATATCTCGAGAACTAAGACTCCCAGTAATAAATGTCTTTCCCCATTGCACTCTAAATTAGTTTTGGCTTCCAAAGACATCTTACTCGCTAATATGGGGCTTATTTTAGTTTTTCCACCCCAAACAGCCCCAATGTGGGCCCTAAAATTTAAGCGTTTTTTACCAAAATGGGGTAATCTTATTCCTTGAAAGCCAAAACGTGTAAATCCGGAAGTTTGATTTCTACTTAACACTATACCTTCTGATACTAAAAATATAGGAAACTGCAAAGGAGAGAGACGGAATGAGGGGGTAAGAAGAGAAAGGGTATTAAACGTAAAGACACCGCGCGTACCTGTACTTTTTCAATTAGTACTATACAGCGATACATACATATTTATAATTTTGGGATTTCGAAATATAACGTTAATTTTCGGTAAATCGTTAGATCTGGGAAATATTAAATCGCGATTCGACAGTATCATGAAAACCATGATTTTATATTAGGTGTTTTCTGATTGACCTTCTGTCTGAGGATATGGTATTAGCTGCATGTAATTTCCGGCAGTCCTTATGCAATTTTTTTTCCGAGAGATGGCGCAGATTTTGCCACTTTATTCCACTGCTAGGTAGCTGGGATCCAATATTTGCTACGTATTTCCCACATTTTCAGATGCATAAATTTCTAGCTATATGTTGAAAATGCAAATACTTATAATTTCCCTTTTATTTCTGTTTCATCGAATAAGGAACTTCTTTTTGTGTGTATAAATGTAGATGGCACCAAAATCGTCATATGTTTTCTTTCTTCCTGGTTTACAACTTTCTCTGTACGTCTTGTAAACACAGATTTGAATCAATTACGATATCAGTTACATAATAATCTTTATCCCAGTATCATAATCGCCTACGATTTCCAGAACAGTAATGGCAAAAATTCGGTTTGGAGCTTGTACAACAGATGAGCGTGATGAAGATTCACGTCCGTTTTTTGCCTGTATTTGTCTGGCAACGTACATATAGTCTTGTATTTATGACGATATCTGCATCCATTTCCATCAAAAATATTGGAAAAATGTCTTTTGTACCGGAAAGATGCATGCATGACCAAGATTCCGCCGTTTTTCACAGTATAAAGAATTTGCCTTTCAGATGGTGGTCTTTTATAGTATTATTACATACAAACCGCACACGAAATTATCTGTCCACGGGTCCAGTAACAATGTTACCTTGGGACTTCGGAGACTTCGTGTCGTTGTAAAAAATCGTTGAACACTCTCTTGATAAATTTTATTATTATTATTTTTTTCGTTGTTGTCGACTTTCTCGGCCACGGCCGGTGAGCAAAAGGCGGAAATATTCATCTCAAGCCTGGGAATTCAGGAACTTTCTGGTGCTATAGCTGGTTTGTAGAATGACTGCGTTTTGGATTGGATGAAGCAGTTTCTGGGGCAATCTTAATTCCTCGAGATTTTTCAGAAAGTTATTTGGTACCACTGAGGTTGTCCAAAAGACAACTGGTTCAATCTGCGTTCGGCTTTGTTTCCAGATTCTTTGGATTTCCATTCACAGCTTCTCATATTTCGAGATTTTTTCTTATACTGTGTTCTTTGGGTATTTTGAACAATAAATGCCAGAAATCACGACATCTATTCTTTAATTTGTTTTGAAATAGAGTATGCGTATTTAAGTGGTGCATCTATCGATTGTGTCTTCATCAGTTTTTTGTCTACAGTTACAATGTCATGTCGATTGTGGTCAATGATCTTGTCCGTGATGATGGTTTTGTCCCAGCCCATATGTAATTCGGATTTTCGAGAATAGGTTCTGGTTGGTACTTGTAATAAGGCGGAGTATAGCCTTAGATAAGACCGTTTTAACGTCAAAATGTTGAAATAAGGTCTTAACTACCTGGTTGTGTCTGTTCAGGTATTACCCACTTTTCGAAAGTTCGCTTTACGCGACTTCGCTTTTACGAAAGACCTACATCAGTACCTGTTTTCGCTAAAAGAAAGAAATCTGAAGAGGATTTTCGCGTTTACGAGAAAAGGCGAAAAGCGAAAATAGCGTTCAACATTTGTTTTGCAACGAGCCGTTATAGAGGCAGCGCTCACCCGACCATCGAGAGTGGTGCCGCTAAAGCTTTGAACTGAGTGAGCATGTGTGCTTTATCACCATTTATGTTGTGCATCCGTTAGCAAGATGTGTCCTAAGGTATCAGAAAAACATAAGAGCTCGTAAAGGTGTTAGGCTCAGCTTGAAACTGGGCGTCATTAGGCGTTTTTTAGTTGTTGTTGTTTTTTATTGGAGGTTTAACGACCACCGTGAGCAACTCAATGGGCTATAAGCAGTCGCCCGTCCCTAATTTAGGGTCACTTGTTCCAGGGAAAGGAGAGCCAGCAACGTAAGACAAACACAACATCCATTTAGAGAGCCAGCGCCGTAAGACAAACACAATATCCATGCCTCACGGAATTCGAGCCCGGACCCGTTTCAGACGAATGATCAGAGGCCATCGCTTAGAACACTGCGCCACCTGGGCGGCATTAAGCATTTCGATCGTGGTGAACGAAATGAAGACATTGCGGGTGCGCTGAATTTGCCTGCATCTGCCGAAGTTGCTATTGGTTCTGCTAGTAGCAGAACCAGTAGTACCTTCAGAAACCAATGGTACCTCAACATCACTTCTCTGCCTTCCAGTGTGCTCGCTGTCTTCCCCATTTTGGTAAGCGAAACTATACTGTCCATACATTATTTCTACTTTGTACAGGCTGTGTATTTTTCGTGTCATTCGTACTTTCACCATACGTTTCGTGTTATTTAGTATGATTTGGTAGCTTGCTTTTTTGAATATGGGAATAAATTAATAGTAATTCGTTGTTTGCTTTACGCCATTTCGGCTTACGAAAGGTTTCATAGGAACGCTTTTCACTGTAAATATTTTTCTGAAATTCACAAGCAGCTTACCGTGATTTTTTTCGTGAATCAACGGAACATATTTCTGATATAACTTTTTCCGTGAAATGACTAAAAGAAATCTGAATTTCGCGGATTTTTCGTACGCCAGAGAAATTTTGAATTTTGCGAAATCTTTCCGCAATTCCTCTCTTATAGTGATGGTAAATTACCATTTTTAAGATTTGTTAACGGAAAAGTTCTATATTTTCAGACATTATATTCCTCTCTTATATTAACGGAAAAACTGCATTCTCACTTTTTCCGTATCCATACGAAGCAAAAATAGAGAAATTCATGGGAATACTTGAGGGGTTGATTAACTGTTAAATTTTAATAGTCTGTCGAAATATTTGATTTTTTTAGAAGTTTTGTGAAATGATATTTTAAAACAGTTACATTTCCCCTTCTCTTAAAGATAACTTAAAGTTATTGTTAGTTAAAAATGATCGCAAACTCCAAATCATTCTCATGCTTCGAAAAATCACGCTGAAAAGAATATGTAATTTGTGATAAAATCTCCTACAAAAAAAGTAAAATTATTACAAACGTATTCAAATAAAAAAAAAAGCTCCAATAGAAAACCAAATGACTAAATCACTCTCATTAATGAAAAGAAAAGAAAAGAAAAGAAAATCATCAATCATCGCAAAATTAGTTTTACCCTGAACGTGAGACTACTTCCTGTTACTTTCTGGCTTAGTGGTTAAGACGCGCGACTTCAACCCAAAGGACTGGGCTCGATCTCCACCACCAACGCAAAAAGATTCTTTCGCGTAAGGGTTGAAATATTCAGTTTGTTGGATTTTGCAAAAAATCTGTGTAAATACGGAAAAACTTAAAACGGACTTTTCTGAACTCTACGGAGTTACTGACTACGGAAAATCTGTGAAAATACGGAAGTTGAAAAAAAACGGGAACTTTAAAAAATGGAAATTTCGTTAAAAGACGGAAACTTACCGGCAACTTTGCTACACGTTATTTTCAGAAATTTTTCGTCGGTGTCACCGTTCACGCACTCTACCGTCGGCGTATTTTTACACGCCGACGGTAGGGCGCGTTAACTGTGTAGATAATAGAATACCATACACCCCAACTGGGAAGTCGGAGTGTTACAGGCCGAGGGAGGAGGTGAAATGTTCTAGGATGTAATCTGCCATGGAACCTTTCTTACCTGTTGAAATCACCGCCACGACACAATGCTATGTTGACGCACCCGCCGATCACCTACACATGTTCATGGTTATGCATTTGCCACAGCAGTCTGCCTTTTTTCAACAAGGCAATTTCCCGCCTCATCTCTCCCATTATGCGAAATGCTAGCAGGAGAAGCTTTCATTCCTGTGATTTCGCAACCCTCGAGTGGCCCTCTCACTCTCCGGATTTGAAACCAATTGAGCATCTGTGGATGTGAAGTGGAACGGTACATTGGAGCTAGAAGCCCACCACCGGCAACTCTCGGCGCTTACGGGCGGCGGTGCTTGAATCATAAACCGCAATAAAACCGGATCATTTTCAACACCTGGTAGAGTCGATGCCACGACGTGTTGTTGCTGTTATGAAGGCAAAAGTTGGGCTTATTAGGTCGGTATCTCTTCTCTCTATATATAAAACAGACTGTGTGTGTGTCTATCGGTCGGATTTCACATAGAATTAGGCGACCTAGAGCGACGAAATTTGTTATGAAGGTACCTGTAGACATCTTCTGGTGCACCTCGAAGCGATTTTTTTTTCATTTGAATTTGATTTTTAGTTATTTAATGTTACGCGTTTCTACCCGATCTGAGTGTGTCTTTCCGCTTTGTTGACATCAACCTGATCACACCGAACGTTAAGACGTGCAGAAAAGTAGTTCACCGTAAATTTTAGGCGTTTCGTTTTTAGAATTCCGTTACGACTATTTCCATTCGTAAATACATTTATTACGCACATTTTTGTAAGCCTTTTTTGCCGATTGTATTATGACCTTGAGGGCGGAGAAGAAGAAAAAGAAAATAGAAGGGTTTTTTTCAATCTGCGTTATTAGTTCAAAAGTGTCATACGTCAGAAGGTCATCATACTGTGACGACGTTGTGAACTAGAAAATAAAGTAAAAACGAAATTCTTAACGAAATTGTTTAAAACGAAATTGTTTTAACGAAATTCTAAAAAAGAAATGGCTCAAATTTATCGTGAACTAAAGGACTTAATATTGTTTATCCCGAGGCTCTACAAGAATAAGGTACTTTTCATCTCAATCAATTTCATTGCATAAGCATTCTGCTTTAAACTTTTTGAATTATTTACATTGGACGTGACAACTACTAAATAATTCAAATACATTTTTTATCCTAGTATTCTATTCCGGGAAGTTGTACTACAAAATTGTATATACCTTGATTTACCAGTCTTAATTTAATTGCCGATATAGCTTTTACTTTATACTATCTATCACTAACCCGTCAACGATGGGTACAACAGGCTAGTATACAATATTTTGTCCTTTCAGTGTGTTTATTCAACTATCGATTAATATGGATTTTGGTAAGTGTGTATATCTATGCATCCTAAGAAGAAGATATTTTTTTTATTTTATTTTCCTTGCTAGATCACAATCGCACGCATGCTTCCGATGTTCTTCATGGCGTTTTCTTCTTAGTCTCACAGAATATTCCTGGATTTGCTCAGATGCCAGCTGATTCCACAGATTCCCCTTTGCACAGAAGCATCAGTAAGTAAAAAAATTTCTTTCCTTCTTTTTGTAACCGCATTCAATTAGAATTTTCTGTATTTATAAGGTATGAAACTCATTTATTTACGCTGAACGACATTAGATTCTTTTTTTTTTTTTTTATTTTGGGTGCGCTTTAAACTTCAGGACAACTTTCTACAAATCTACGTAATGATTATTTCCCCACTGTTACTTTTTTGGTTTGTTTGTTTGTGTGGGTTTAACGACCACCGTGAGCTACTCAATGGGCTGTAACAAGTTGTCCATTCTAATTGGAGCTTCTGATTCCGGAAGGGAAGGAGCCAGTGCCGTAGGACAAGCACAACACCCATGCCTCATCTGGGCTCGAGCCCTGAACACGGGACGAACGGACAAAAACCAAAGCTCAGGCCAGTGCTCCACCGGGGCAACCTTCACTATTATTCCCCCAAGGCGAGGTCAACATGTTTTATATCCTACATACATAGATACATACATGTATGTATGGCAGCAAAAATTGGGGACATTTATAAATTTTGAAGATGACCATCGTTTTTTGGTGTAAATATGACAAGGATGGTAAGTCAGATAACATCCGAAAAACTTGAAAATTTCGTCGTCCTGGACGGGAATCGAACCCGCATCCCCCAGATAGCGCCCGGGTATGCTGACCACTACACCACCTAGAACGACCGTGTCCCGAGTTTCCGATTAATTTCAATTTAACCATATATATATAAAAATTTGAATATAAACTTGATATATGAATATATCAAGTTTCCGATTAATTTGAATATAACCAAATATATATACTAATTTGAATATAAACTTGTTATATGAATATATAAAGTTTCCGATTAATTTGAATATAACCAGATATATATATTAATTTGAATATAAACTTTTTATATGAATATATAAAGTTTCCGATTAATTTGAATATAACCAGATATATATATTAATTTGAATATAAACTTGTTATATGAATATATAGAGTTTCCGATTAATTTGAATATATTCAAATTAATCGGAAACTTGGTACTTAGTCGTTCTGGGTGGTGTAGTGGTTAGCAAACTCAGGCGTTATCTGGGAGACGCGAGTTCGATTCCCGCTCCAGTTCGACGAAAAGTTCAAGTTTTTGGATTTTCACCAAAAAACGGATTGTCATCTTCAAAATTTGTATTGTAAGGTGTAATCCCGTATTCCATTCATGATTGTGGACACTTTTTGAAATTTTCATGTTTTGCAACTTCGCAGGTTTATAGAAAATGTTATTTTGCACCAATTGCAAATGTTTATATGTCAATTTAAAGAACATTTTATGATGAATTCAATACAAAAAACAGAATGTAAATATGTATAGTACAAAAAATTATGCTTACTTTAGTCTAAGAAAGAAACACAAGTGTGATTCAGTTAAGAAGCGGATTGTAAGTGCAAGAAGAAGACTGTTAGCTGTATAAGTGAAGCGTAATTGTAGATTGTGTGAATATTTTTAGTATTTCTTTAAATTTAACGTGTAGATAATAAGTACGGCAATGGCACCAAAGGAAAGAGTTGGTTGGTCACCTACGAAAAGGAACAGGATTGTTTTATTACGTGAATCGGGTCGTTCTTATGCTGAAATTGCAAGGCAAATAGGTAGGTCAGTGATAACAATTGGTTTACGAAAGTGTAGTTTACTGTATTACGAAACAAAGTCACTGAACAACAAACCAGAAAAAGGGTGAAAAAAGTGCACAAAAGCTGCTGATGATAGAAGAATAAAAAGACTGTATTTAAAGGACAGAAAATTTTCAACTGAGGCTATCAAAGATGAATTGTGTTCAACTGGTGTTTCTGTCAGTTCAAGAACGATAAGGAGCAGACAATCAGATATGGGACTGAGAGGTAGGATTCCGACAAAAAAGCCATATCTGAATCAACAGCAGCGCAAGAAACGACTACAGTGGGCAAAAGAACACATTGGATGGACAGACGATCAGTGGAAACAAGTTATTTGGAGTGACGAAAGTTAGATATCCTTATTTGGTAATGATGACCGAAAATACGTGAGACGTAGAGTAGGAGAAGAGCTACATCCTGACTGCATGGAGGCCAAACAAGCATTATGATGGAAAGCACCCAACAATCGTTATGATTTGGGCATGTGTGGCAGCAAATGGTGTTGACCAACTTTATGTAATCGACGGCAAGCTGAACGCAAGAAAATGCATTGACACCATCCTGGAACCAAAAGTGCTACCTTCCGTCAGGGATCTCTTTCCCAACAATGCCCCATTTCTTTTTCAGCAAGATTCAGCTCCCTGCCACATAGCAAAAATATGCAATCAGTGATTCACAAAAAAGTCTGTTCCATTGTTGACCTGGTCAGGAAACAGACCTGACCTGAACCCGATAGAAAATTTGCGGCGCCGTTTGAAAAGCCTTGTACGAATAAGGCATCCATCAAATAAAAGGCAATTAACTGAGACTATAATTGCTTCCTAGCACCACGCAATAATGAAGGCAGATCTTCAAACACTTGTTGGCTGAATGAGACGTCGCTGTGATGCGGTTTTAAAGAATAAAGGCTACCCTACTAAATATTGATATTACATTGAAATCGTAAGTGGATTACAGTATATTCAGCATGATTGCAGTATCCCCTGCATAACGTTTTTTTGGTACTGCATATACTTGCATTCTGTTTTTTGTATTGAATTCAGCATTAAATGTTCTTTAAATTGACTTATAAACATTTGCATTTGGTGAAAAATAACATTTCCTATAAGCCTTCAAAGTTGCAAAACTTAAAAATTTCAAAAAGTGTCCACAATTTTTGCCGCCACTGTACATACATACATACTATATATGAATTTATGTGTCTTAATGTTTCGCTGTTTGTTCCTATCCATCTGTGAATGAACATATTTTCCATGGTTCGCAACTGCAATGGTTTTATGTATCGGAGCCTGAAAAGGTGTTCCATGCAATTTCCATAATTTCCTGGCATTCGTTCTTTCTGCTGGGTGACCTAGAAACATGGTTTAATTTACCATAAATCGTACACATTCAGAAGAAGGAGCAGGGATCTTTCTTATTTGGAAAACGTAGTGTAACAGTGTAAATGTTTTTTTTATGTACAAGAACATATGTTTCAGGCTTGTCTGATGCATAGTTTAACCGCTAGGCGTAGCAAGTCTGTATTTATCACGCTATGCACTCATGAGCCATAGCATTACGATCACCAATCTAATAACATGCAGTATTTCTCCGTGGAAACCAGTTGCACTCGTCGTGGCATCGAATCCATTATGTCACGGAAAGTGTCGTTAGGTATTCTGCCCCAGGTGGTCCGAATGACGTTCCGGAGTTGTATGACAACTTGCACCCAGCGTGGCATCGAATCCATTATGTCACGGAAGATGTCGTTCGGTATTCTGTGCCATCAAGAAAGAGTGTGACATCTCGGACTTCGGTGACCGCTTGCACTCAGCTTGGCATCGTATCCAGTAGACAGAGGAAGGTACACTCAGGTATTTTGTACTATATGGACAGAATGACATCTTGAAATTCGACGGCGAATGGTGGTCCTGGAATGTAACACATGCTGCTAATGTTTGATGGGACTCAAGTCGGGGAAATGGAAATTATCGGCTTGAAAACCCCACGCAATGCGTGGATAAGATCCATGCTCCATTGCTGCACAACACTGACCGCGTTACACGGGACGCTGTCTTTGAGAAAGAGTTTGGTGTCATCCGGATGCACAGTCACCATATAGGGCAACCCATGATCCGAGAAAATGTCTACGTAATACCTAGACATTTTCTCGGATCATTTGTCTAGCTATGACACCACGCAATGCGTGGATAAGATCCACGCTCCATTGCTGCACAACACTGACCGCGTTACACGGGGCGCTGTCTTTGAGAAAGAGTTTAGTGTCATCCGGATGCACAGTCACCATATAGGGCAACACATGATCTGATAAAATGTCTACGTAGTACCTAGCGACGTGGATTGGTTCCACGGGTATGGTGGGACCCAGGTAAGAGAATAACCACCACAGCATGATGCAGCCTGCATGTTTCCATCAAACCATGCACTCTGGTTGCAGATGTTGACCCTGGCGGCGTCGAATTGTTGGTGCTAGAACCTGGGATCATCTGACCAGGAGACAGTTTTTCCAGTCGTCAGATTTCCAGTGACGATCGGCCAAAGTGGGCGCATGAACGTGCCGACTGCTTAGGCATATCCGTTGGATTGTGTGCTCTTGTTGAGGGACCGTGAACAGTCAGTTGTCCAGGATAGCATGTGCAAACCAGCGCGCCTTAACTGTGAAACAGTGGTTATGTCTGCTTTCTGATCCTTCGAACAGCCAACAATGACTGCAATCTTGAGATGCTATTACCAGCCTTCTTAGTGCCAATAAGCAAACATCTATAAACCCTTTCCTTTCCCCATCGCAAGGGCTTTATACTGGCGATCGGACACACCCTGTTTATGTTGTATGTACATGTTCCGCGTAGTTTTGTAACGTCAATACTACGTGCTGTTGAGCGCCTGCACTGATCTAGGGTATGAATGTAGTCGAGAAAGTACCTGTTTGGTGATGTAAAAATGAGCGTGCCAAAACACTTTTGGTTTACTTTTCAGATTGTTTTGGTATGCATTCATCCTATGAGTTAGCGTACGAATGCACCGGTATTTGTTTCTGTACCTACATTTGCAGAGTCGATACTGGAAAAATTCTTTCTATGTTAGGTAGATGTAAGTATGCACAAGATTTTCTTCATATATCCTATTTTGTTTTATTTTCAGTGTTACATTTTTTTGTTTCGTTTTTTTAAAAGCACGTTTGTATTTATGTGGACAAACGGTCCATTAGGATATAACTGAAAATGTGCGTAGATCTTTTGCGTTTTCTGTTATTTCCTTGAGCACATTTTTTTCGGTTTTAAGGTATAAATACACAATTTATCACATTATATGTCTCTGTTATTAGCAGACTAGGGGGTGGGGGATTCTCTTGGTTAGTATATGCTGGAGCATAAAAAATATTTTTCAATTTTCTATGCGGCAGATCTACCTGCTAGTAACATAATCAATAGTATGTTTAAAAAATGTACACGGTAAAAAATATAAAAAGATCTTAGCTGGTTGTGCTCACGATGATCCCCGTTACCACCGAATTCCATAAAAGCTTGCATGCGATGAAAAATATTGTATATCATTCACAATTATGTCTCCATGATAGTACACGTGAATCAGGGGTGTGTTCTGATTATTCGCAGAAGTTTTAGTCCTGATCGAAGTCCTGTGTATAGCATGAATGGTGTGTTTGTGCATTTCTTTTCATCATTCTATGAATAAATAGCCCAACTACGTTCATCCCTTAGCATGAAACCCCAAATATTTTGGATAACTCATGAGTGAATGGATTGATCGGAACTTGAAATTGGGTCGTTCTGGGTGGTGTAGTGGTTAGCATACCCGGGCGTTTTCTGGGAGACGCGGGTTCGAGTCCCGCTCCAGGACGATGAAAATTTTCAAGTTTTCGGATATTATCTGACTTACCATCCTTGTCACATTTTAGCCAAAAATCGGATTGTCATCTTCAAAATTTGTATTATATGGCGTAATCCCGTATTTCTTTCATGACTTTCATGATGGATTCTTATGGCTTGTGGTAAAGCAAAAAAACTAAATATAAACTATTAAATAAAATAAAGTGAATAAAACGCCGTACTTTTTCTATAAAAAAACATGTTAATATTCTCATGTATAATTTCCTTTGAAATTCCATGTGTAAATGTTGTGCTTTGTTGCCATAGCAACAGAAAACGGTTTTACACAAATGCTGCTGTGACGTAATCTCATGAAAATTAATGGCATGACCCTAGATGTGCGTTACGTCACGTGATCAAAGTCGTTTCAACAACAATTTAGAAACAGGAAAACGTTACGTTACAACAAATTAGAAGCAGGAAAACCTTATGTCACGAATATTCCTTTCATTGTTATCGCTCAAAAATGACCTATAAAAAACAAATACATGAATTTATAAATAATTAAACGAGGTATTTCCTCTTACTTCTTTTGTATCTGCTGTGACGCATATTCTATTTTAAATTTCATTTTTTGTTCCCTTTCCTATGTAAATTTGAGTTTGTTCTCTTTTGCACTTTCCAAACTTAACGTGATATCTTTTCTCTCACATGAATGGAGGTTGGACATACATACATGTGAAAAGAACAAGACGTGATAAGATATAATGGGCTGCGCAGTAGCTGTGAGAGAGGAGATTTTGATGGTGAACGCTAATGCTCCTTTTGGATACGAGACTGCTTAATTGCCGTTTAAGTATTTTTGAAGGCTATGTATTCTACCCTTTGGATACGAGACTGCTTAATTGCCGTTTAAGTATTTTTGAAGGCTACGTGTTCAACATTAATGACAGTCTTGTGTTTCATAGTTAAGTGTTATTGTGGATATTAACTCAAGTTCCAGTGCTGTGTTTCATAGTTAATTGTTATTGCGAATAGTAACCTAAGTTTCGTTGATCTCACCATGTTGAAGTGCTAATGATCAAGTGCCTATTAACAGCAATAAAGGATTACCTGTAAGTAACAACTTCCTGAACTTTATTTGAGTGACTCGTATTTCACTGTAGGTGAAGTTTCTGATCTATGTAGTGTTTTAGTATGTCAGCTACACACAGACGCTACACCGCTCACGGCGAACGGTTGGGGTAATAAATCTTCTGAATTTAGATCCACGCGTGATTTTTATAACGTTGTTTTGAAACTAGGACTCACTGCGGAACTAAATATTTAAAACTGATCTGACACAAAGCTAACCCCTTTTTTCCGATATTTGTATATTTATATGAGTATTAAATCATTGCGGATGCATTGACTTAATAGTGTATTAATTTAATTATAGCATAATACAATTAAGCATGTTAACACAAGTTTTCATGTATTTATTTTATTATGTATATAATTATTCATTGTGTATACATTGACTTAATAATATACTCTGACGGAAAAAAAAATCCCAACACCAAGAAGGGATTGTTTTAGATAAACGACCGTTGGTAGGCGGTGAGAGTACATCTGTAAGATGACGTCTATGCAACTTTCGCGCTCGGCGCATACGTGTGGCGCTAGTAGCGCCCCTCGGAACATGCAAAGCAGGTTTGCATTAAATACGCGCTGTAACGTTCGTGAGCGTTAGTTATCGTTGAGATTCGACGTAGAATGTTGATGTTAGTCACGAATGCCTTTAAGAAGACGAAGAAGCCATTATCAACAGCTCACGGAGTTTGAACGAGGTCGTGTAATAGCGCTACGAGAAGGTGGATTTTCTTTCCGCAATATTGCAGAACGACTTGGCAGGAATGTAGCCACTGTGCATGATTGTTGGCAGCGGTGGTCAAGAGAAGGTGCTGCCTCAAGAAGACCAGGCTCCGGCCGGCCACGTGGCACTACTGAGAGGGAAGACCGCCGTGTACGGAGTATGGCCGTGGCTCATCGTACCGCGTCTGCGGCAGCAATTTGAGCTGCAGTTACCACCACAGTGACACAACGAACTGTTACAAATCGGTTACTTGAAGGACAGCTCCGAGCCAGACGCCCTGTAGCGTGCATTCCACTTACTCCAAACCACTGCCGTTTGCGACGTCAGTGGTGTCAAGCTAGAGCTCATTGGAGGACGGAGTGGAGATCTGTTGTGTTTTCTGATGAAAGCCGGTTCTGCCTGGGTGCCAGTGATGGCCGTGTGTTGGTTAGAAGGAGGCCAGGTGAGCGCCTGCAATCAACCTGTCTGCGGCCGAGACACACTGGACCTACACCTGGAGTTATGGTCTGGGGAGCAATTTCCTATGACAGCAGGAGCACTCTCGTGGTTATTCCACGCACCCTGATGGCACAGTTGTACGTCGGTCTGGTGATTCAACCTGTTGTGCTGCCATTCATGAACAGCATTCCAGGAGGTGTTTTCCAACAGGATAACGTTCGCCCGCATACCACTATTGTAACCCAACATGCTCTACAGAGTGTCGACATGTTGCCGTGGCCTGCTAGATCACCAGATCTTTCACCAATCGAGCATGTATTGGACATCATTGGACGACAACTCCAGCGTCACCCCCAGCCAGCATTAACCGTCTCTGATTGACCGACAAAGTTCAACAGGCATGGAACTCCATCCCACAAACTGACATCCAGCACCTGTACGACACAATGCATGAACGTTTGCGTGCTTGCATTCAACATTCTGGTGGTTACACCGGTTATTAATGTACCAGCATTTCACATTTAAAATGGCACTTCTCGCGCTTACAATAAGCTGTGATCTTGAAACCTTAATCGATTAAATATGTTACCTATACAAATGTATTGCCGCCATTTCATTGCTCTACAACTATTTTTTCGTGGTGTTGGGATTTTTTTCCGTCAGTGTATAAGCTTCTTTTAAACTAGCTGGTAATTAAAACACGAAAAGAGTATTAGCTAAACTGCGACATACCGTTACGTGACATGTTAATATTTTTTCGTCCTGGAGGTAGTTTTTGGACAAAGAACACTTGACCTAAAATCGAAAACCTAAGTTTGATGTTTCAACCCCAGTTTCTCTCAGTTGTCGCTAACAGATACAAAGTGAACAGCGCAGATTTACCAAAAAAAGTAATTACTGAGCATTTGTAGCATTCATTTTATTTCATTCTGCTCTATAACCGTCATTTTCAATGGTTTTGGCTAGTAAATAAATGAAACACTTCCTACTAAGAAGAAACACAACGTTTAGACCTTTGAGCATAACGAATTAGAGGTGTATTGTTTCTCGACATAAATATGGCAATTTGAAAGCTCTGTCCATCTGCAGAGCATCCCATTCAGTGTACGCTAAAATTACAGTAAATTATTTGACCCGAAGAGATAAGGCAATAACACCGAAACGCAACTTTAGTAAAGAGGTTTTTATGGCATGTCATCCGAGAAAGGAAAGGAAAGTACGCAATTATATAAATAGCATTATTTTTACTTTTTCTTAAGTGCTTTCTCACCATTGATTTTATGGATTTTCGCAGTCTGGAAACTTGTTTCCTGTCCGCATTCCACGTTCACGAATGCTTTGGGCTGTCATTTGCAAACCTATACTTTTAGCCATCGGACGAATTCGTTTAATGTGAACACCACGAATCTCATTTCCATTATGGATTTTTTCGGCGTGTTAAGTGTCCTGAAGGATTACCTTGGCGTTTAGTTTTAAAAGATACCTCTTGCATTCGTCAATTATCATTTCTTTGGGATGCGTGTAGATTTTGCTACACTGGCTTTTATGAATAAGCTTTTTTTTTTGCTTAACCTTTTCCTTAGATCTGATAGTTTCCAATTCTCAAAAAGGGAAGCAGTACCAGAATTATTTTCCTTCTGGGCTATAACGCAGTGCACTCTCTGTGCTACCAAGAAATTCGAACGCACTTTAGAATTAATTTTCGGCATGCTTTCTACCTTAGAAGTGGACGCGAACAGGAGTGAACCATATTTTTAGCACGTCTTTTGTAAAAAAGATCGTGCTTATATTACCGGTTTGTCCATTCGTCCGGCTCTGGACCAATTATTTATTAGTCTGATTTGAAAACTATTTTTTGTATTGGGAAGCTTGAAGTAAGAGAATGATGATCCTTCATTTCGTTTTTTTTTTTTTTTTTACGATACACAATTTCGCCGCCAGAGGGCGCAAATGCAGGCGATATCGAATTCAAAATATATTTTGTTCCATATATTTGCTTCTAAACATCCGATTGTATTTATTTTTTTACCTTTCCATTCCATTTATGTCGAACACACTTGAAAAAGTATAGTCACTTTTTCAAGTTACGCATAGATTTTCCGCTAGGAAGCATAAAAGTAAATTGCGTTTTCCCGTATGTCCCTGCTTCCAAAACTCCGATTTCAAAAATTATTTCTGCATCGGATACAGCTCCTAATGGAAAATTTCTTGCATATAATTTCTAAGTTTTGGTAAAAATCGTTTGGCCACCAGGTGGCGTAAGCGTTAATTTATGCTTCTGATGTATTTGCAACAAAATCAGAGCTTCTAAAATCTCGATTAAAAAAAATCGTTCTTGGATCGATACTACTCACGACGACGAACCTTTCCGGAATATTTTCTTTAAAATAATGTATGGTTTCTCCTCCAAGAGTCATAGACGTATATCTCATTTTTGTCAATATCTCTACTTCTATGAGTCCGCTTTGAGAAAGTCCGTCTTTGTTGGATAGCGTTTCCGATACGAAACGTTTGGCGTACAATTTAAAAAATGTCAAGTAATTCATAGACTTACCTCTAGCGGGTGTTAAAGTAAACTGCCTTTTCCCCGATATCTCTGCTTTCAAAAATCCAATTTGAAAAATTCTTCTTGTACCTTATACAGCTACTGGTGAAAAATGTTTTGCATATAATTTGCAATATTTGGTAAAGAATGGCTTGGCCACCAGGGGGCGTACGCGTTAATTTCAGCATCTGATGTATTTGCAACAAAATCTGAATTCCTGAAAACTCAACTGAAAAATTTCTTTCGTGAACTGATACCCCTCACATCGGAAAACCTTTTGAAAATACTTTCTTCTTAAAAAAATTCATGTTTTCCCACTAGGGGGCGTAGATGCATGTCTTATATTTGTTAATATCTCTGCTTCTTTGTTGGAGAGCGTTTCCCCTGCGAAGTGTTTCTCATATAATTTCAATTTTTTCTTAACGCACATGTGTGCCACCAGCGTGCGTAAATTCACGTTTCTGTTTACTGCAATTTCTGAGGGATTAAAATCCGATTGAAAAACTTCTTCGGCCAAATACTATAGGTTTTCACTGACTTTGAATAACATTAATAAATTTAATTCGCGTCAGGACGGATTCAAAAGACGTGCTCATTGCAACCGAAAATTGCCCCCCGTTGGCGCAGTGTTCTAAGCGCTGGCTTCTGACCATTCGTCCGTGAAGGGTCCGGGATCGAATCCTGGTGAAGCATGGATTTTGTGTTTGTCTGACGGCATTGGCTCTCTCCCTTACCTGGAACCAGTGGCTTTAAATTAGGGTCCGGCGACTGCTTATAGCCCTTCGAGTTGTTCACGGTGGTCGTTAAACCTTCAATAAAAAAAAACTGAAAATTTGGTGCCATCTTTCTTGTTTAATAACGAGGCGGCAGTGGTGTACTCCTGGAAAATCATCTGGCTTGGCGCTCCGAACATCGGCCCAGGCATTATCGTGTCCAACAGGTGTGCGGAAGAGATTGGGGCGTGGGGTGAGACCTTTAAAATCGAATATACAAGGGTTGTACGGCTAAAACAACTGAGAAGGTATGCTTACCTTAATTATCAAGGAAGTGGTCACCTTCTTCGAAATACTGTCCATTGCATCGAATACAGAACGTTCCTCCCACTTTCCGAATGTCTTCTGGAATTCTCCTTCTGAAACGCTGTTGAAGCACACCTGCATAGCTGTAATACACTGAAGAGCAATTGAATTAGAGATACCTGTCTAGTAACGTGTAGCATCACCTTTCGCCCTGATGACGGCGGCGATTCGACTTGGCATGGACTCCACAAGACACCGGAAGCGTTGGGTAGCCATACGGATCCATGACCACTGAACAAGATCCCACAGTTCACGAAGATTTGATGGAGGGGGGTCAGAGCCTCGAACATCTCTCTCGATGTCATCCCAGATGTGATCGATGGGCTTCAGGTTAGGTGACCTAGCTGGCCAAGGAAGCGAGGTCACGTCGGTGGAGTGTTCATTCAACCATTCGGATACAATTCGGGAGAGATGGCACGGTCCATTGTCTTGTTGCAGGATGAGGTCCCCAGTGGGACGTTGAAGACGTACAAACGGGAGCAAATGGTCGTCCAGGATATCCCGATAACGTTGACCTGTGAGGGACGATGTCACACGTACCAGGAGTCCCATTTCAGTAAACGTAAACAGTCCCCAGACGAGAATGCCACCCCCTCCAGCTTGAAGAGCACCCTGCTGGCAAGAAGGATCCATCGCTTCATGTGGTTTGCGCCGTACTCGCATCCACCCATTCGCATGTACCAACGTGAATCTCGACTCATCAGTCCAGGCAACATTTTCCCACATGTCTAGGGTCCAGTGGCGATGTTCTCGCGCCCATGCTAATCTTTGCACTCTGTGATGTGCGGTCAGCAGCGGTACCCTTCGTGGGACGATGGCTTCTGTACCCCATAGCGAGGAGATGGTTCTGGATAATGTGGCTGCTTACACGTTTTTGTGCACCAGCGTTAAATTGCCGAGTGATTTCTTGCACTGTGGCCCGTCCATCCGCTGTTACAATGCGAGCTAGCCGACCATGACCCAGCTCATCCACATGCTGTTGTCCACGGCAGCTGGCCTTAGCAGGGATGGTTTTACCGGATTCGATGTACTCACGGTGCACCCGTGATACAATGGCTCGTGAAAACCCCGTGCCTGCACGACTTCCGAGATTGAGTGACCCATTTGTCAGGCCCCGACATTTGTCCATGATCAAATGCGCTTAGATCCTTCGTCTTACCCATACTGCGTCCGACTCTTACTGATTCCCATCGCATCACTCCTTGTATTGTCGGATCGCTGCATACGTCATGTCGTTTCCGTTTACAGGACCGCCCACAGCGCCACATTTGCATAGCGCCAGCTGTCTCTAATTCAATTGCTCTTCAGTATAAGTTGTTGATCAGTCTCAAATTGTCGTCCCCGTGATGCCTTTTTTGTTTTAAATGGGGAACAACCAGTAGCCACATAATGACAAGTTTGGATTATATGTAAGTTGGGGCAACAACTTAGTATTCATTTTCTCCAAATAAGAAACGAAAGTACTGGCAATGTGCGGTCTTGAATTTGGCAGCACATGAAACCAAATAGGAAACCCAAGTTGATCAAACCCGTTTCATGCCCAAACACTCGTTAGAATCCTGTGAATTGATGATTTTGAAATGTGAACCATATCTTCGATATCTCTAATTGATATTTGTCTGTCTTCCCGTATAATAAAACCTATTGTATTGATGTTTACTTCTGTAACATTCGTTGAAGGTCTTCCTCCATGTGTCATTAAAGCCGTTGACTCAATGCCATCCATAAATTCTTAACATACGTACGTATCTTTAAGCTGTTCTCTGAGATTCAGAGGTTAACTCCCCAAAGAAAGACTGTTTGCCAAGTACACACTTAATTGGCAGAACTAGAAATTAGTTACTTTTGGTGTATGAAATGTCTCCATTTACAACGATCTTGGTACACAGCCCGAGCTTCATTAACATCCATCACACGCCGCACAGAAGACCTTTTATACTTCATACTCATAATCTTTTTCTCATGCAGACATTCCTGAATCTGGTTCTCTCATGATTTTCTTGGCTTTCCTGTAACTTTCTTTCCTGCCACTTGGGCTTAAAAACTCTCTTAGTCAGCACTTCGTCACTCATTCTTTCAACATAGACAAACCACTTAATAATATTAGTCTTAACCTTACTAACAACATTTTGCCTCACATCACACATCTGCAACACATCTTCGTTCTTCCACAGCGAGTCTTGCCACAAAACCCCCATAAGTAACGCCATCTCTCCAGCACACAACGACTCCTATGTCTTTTCTGCAGTACCCAGCTTTCAATGCCGTACATAAGATGAATATTATTTAGTTATTAAAAAGATAAAAAGAAATGCAAAAACTTGGCAGTAGAGTTTGTGTGCGAGTTAATGGTGTTTTATCAAAATGGTTTACTATTGGTGCAGGAGTCAGGCAAGGTTGTATAATTTCACCATGCCTGCTTAATATATTTATGGATGCGTGCATGCGTGATGCCAAAATAGATAATAGTGGTTTATGTCTGTGTGATATCCGTGTGTGTGCAGATTGCTGTATGCTGATGACACTGTCCTGTCGGCAGAGAACAAAAGTGAGTTGCAGAGTATGTTGTCCCGGATGTACGACGTTTGCATTACATTCAAACTGAGTATTAATAAGAAAAAAACCAAAGTTATGGTTTTTCAGAGAGGAACAGGTAGTAATGAATGTAATATACACTATATTGACAAATGTCGCCGGACACTCCTTCAAAACCAAATGAACGGATCCGCTGCGTTGTTAAGATGCGCGGTACAGCTGCAAATGGTAAAAAAACAAGCCTGGAGCTGACAGCGATCATATCGCACTGTCAGGTAGAGTAAAAATGTCGCGGCGGGAGAGAACTAACTTTCAGAAAGGAAAGATTGTTGGGTGTTATATTAGTGGGGTGTCCACAAGAGAAACCGAGAGGCGTTTAAACATACCCAAGGCAACTGTTTTGGATGCACTGAATAGGTGGGGGACACATGGCGTGCCTGAAGCAGCAAAACGTACCGACAGACCAAAGAAAATCAGTGATAGAGGACGTTGAAGCCTCAGGAGAGTCGTTACGGCTAATCGACAGAGTAATGCACAAGCCCTCAGTGTACAGGTGAGTAAAAATGCTGGAACCTCGGTATGTACAGGTACCATTCGCAGAGAAATTCATTCCATGGGTTACCGTGGTCGTGCGGCTGCTCATAAACCTTTCTTCTCCACTCGGAATGCTACTCGTCGTTTAGCAATGTGTAAAGAATATTTATCGTAGACCGTAGATCAATGGAAACGGGTCCTATGGACTGATTAATCCAGGTACACGATCCATCAGTCTGATGGCCGTGTGTGGGTACGGCAACAGCCGGGAGAACGCTATTTATCACAGTGTACTTATCCTACGGTCAAGTTTGGGGCTGGCAGTGTACTCGTGTGGGTGTGTTTTCGTGGTATGGTCCCGGCCCATTGGTTATCGTGGACAAACCTGTTAACCAGCACGTCTGCCTCGATATTCTGGACAATTATTCCCTACGAATTCTGTGGCAATACTATGGAACCTTGTTGGTACCAGCAGGATAATGCACCGAGTCATAAAGCAAGGTCTGTTACGGCGTGGTTTGACGAAAAGTCCTTATAATGTGTGGACTGGGCAGCACAGAGTTCTTATCTTAATCCCATAGAGCACTTACGGGATCAATTAGAGCGCCGTATAAGAAATTTGGAACCAAGGCCTACTACTAAGCAACAGTTAGCGGCAGCATTGTGTACTGAATGGAAGCGCATACCTATCGCTGTGTTCCAAGACTTTGTCGAAAGCATGTTTCGAAGGGTCAGTGCATGCATTAAGGCCAAACGTGGACCGACACCGTACAAATGTATGGTAATAAATGCTATGTTGTGTTTCTCTTCTAGGTATCCGGTGACTTTTGTCAATATAGTGTATATCATCATCATCATCATTGTCAACCGTTATCAATCCACTGCTGGACGAAGGTCTCCCCAAGTTTCCTCCACAACGGTCTGTCTTGTGCCAGTCTCCTCCATGTCACTCCCGCATATTTACGAATTTCATCCACCCATCTCCCATGTGGTCTTCTAAAAATTTTTTCCAATCTAAAATTTCGGCTGTACATCTATGGTCTGTCCTTCTGGCAGTATGTCCAGCCCATTGCCATTTCAGGGATTTAACTCTGATCATGATGTCTTCCACTCTCGTCATTTTTCGGATCCACGAGTTCCTCTTCTTATCTCTCCTGGTTATACCAAGCATGCACCTCTCCATGCTACTTTGAGTTGTCTGCAGCCTTTGTATGTCTCTTTTAGTTAAGGTCCACGTCTCTGCACCATACGTAAGCACTGGAAGGATGCATTGATCAAACACTTTTCTTTTAAGACATAATGGCATATTGCTCTTGAAAATTATGCTGTTTCTTCCAAAAGCTCTCCAGGCAAGTTTTGTACGCCGATTAATTTCTTCATCAATGTGACCCTCACTTGATATCTGCTGTCCAAGATAAACATACGTATCTGTTATCTCCAGTTTTTCTCCATCAATCGATAAATCTTCATTTCTTGTAAAAGCATTGAACATCACTTTTGTCTTCTGAAAATTCATTTTTAATCCCACTTCTTTACTCTTGTCAGCAAGTTCCTGGATCATACTCTGCAGCTCTGATGGGGTAGTTGCAAAAATGACTACGTCATCAGCAAAACGAAGGTGGGTTAGATAATCTCCATTAATCTTTATCCCTTTGTTTTCCCAGTTCAGTGATTGAAAGACATTTTCCAATGTGGCATTAAAGAGCTTCGGAGATATGGTGTCACCTTGTCTCACTCCCTTTCCAATTTTTATGTGTGTTGTATTTTCAAACAGCCGAATCTTTGCACTTGCATTTTCATAGATGTTATTAATAATATTAATGTATGCATCTTCAATACCGCAGGATTTCAGAGCCGTGGCAACTGCTGATGGTTTCACCGAATCAAAGGCTTTTTCATAATCGATAAAAGCCATGCACAATGGAAGTTCATATTCCCTCGCTCTTTCAATTAGTTCTCTCAGTGCGTGGATATGATCTATTGTGCTGTAGCCACTCCTGAATCCAGCTTGTTCTCTCGGTTGAGCCATGTCCAGTGTTACCTTCAAGCGGTGTGAAAGAACTTTAGTGAAGATTTTATAAACCACTGATAGGAGGCTGATAGGTCTGTAGTTCCTGAGATCCTCAATGTCACCTTTTTTATGTAGCAGGATCATTGTAGCATTGTTCCAATCCTCAGGAATCTTCCCTTCATTAAGGCATCGAGTGAAAATTTGGGCGAGTACTGTTTCGATTTCTCCACTTGCTTCTTGTATGATGTCTATAGTAATTCCATCTTCTCCTGGAGCTTTCCCCCGCTTCATGTTCTTGATTGCATGAACAACTTCTGCTGGGAGGACTGGAAGAACTCTGGTACCTTTCATAATGTCTGGAGTACATGTATCATCCCTTTCATATAATTTGGAGTAGAAATCTTTCACTCTTGTCAAAATTTCGCCTCTATTTCTTGTTATAGAACCATCTTCTTTTCTCAGAGCCATAATCTGTTTTCTTCCCTTACTGAGATGTCCCTTTGCTATCTTTAGGCTTTGGTTGTTTTCAATTGCTTTCCTCACTAGCTCACAGTTGAATTTCCTTACGTCTTCAGTGATACGTTTTCGTGCTGTCTTGCATAGCTCAATATATTCCACTTTGGAAGTCACATCTTCTTTAGTTGTCCTCATCTCTCTTCTTTTTTGCATCAACATTTTGGTTTTTCCTGATAATTTGTTCACATGCAACTTGTTCTTAGACCCAGCTAATTTTGTTGCTGTTTCCATAAGAGCTTTGGTTACTTTTCTGTTAACTTCCGAAATATCCATTTGTTCCGATGTTAGGCCTTCTAAAGCAGAGAATCTGTTCTTCAGTTCCAACTTGAAAGTATTATGGTGTTTTTCAAGGTTGGTTATGTCAATACATTTTGTTTGTCTTATGAGCTTGCCACGTTCCAGTTTAGTGTTGAGGTGCATCTTACATCTCACCAATCTATGGTCACTACCTGTGTTGAACTTGTTCAGCACACTGCAGTCTTCGATGACGAATTTTTTGTTACACATAATAAAATCAATTTCACTTGTCGTCCCAATTGGATGTCTCCATGTCCATTTCCTGTGTGGCTTTTTCTTGAAAAAGGAATTCAAGATGAAAAATCCTTCTGCCTCTGCGAACTCAACGAGAGTATTTCCACGCTGGTTTCTGTTGCCGTGACCGAATTTACCTACTGAAGTTTCATTCTGTTGCCGGTGCCCTATTTTTGCATTGAAATCTCCCATAATTATCTTCAAGTGCTGCTTACCTTTATTATTTAGATGACGAATTTCCTCATAAAATTCTTCAATTTCTTCTTCATAATGACTTGTGGTGGGTGCATAAGTTTGAATAATCTGAGCCTGGTATCTTCTCGATAGTTGGATAACGAGTCGTGCAGCTCTGTCAGAGGAACTTTCAACTTCTACCACTTTATCCTTCAGTTTCTTGTTTATTTTAAATCCAACACCACTAGTTCTGCCAGTATCTGTCCCACGATAATAGAAGAGATGTCCACTTTTCAGTTCAATGAGATCTTCTCCTTTTCTCCTTACCTCACTTAGCCCGACGATGTCCCACTTGATAATTTGTAGTTCCTCTTGGAGCAGTGGATTAACTGCATAGTTAGGTAAAAGGTAGCCTAGGATCGCAAGGCCTGGAAATAAGTGGCCTGGCTGCCCCAGGTCCCGACTGCACCCCTACGTGTTGGCATGACGTTTCCGAGGAAATATTAAAAATGCTTTAAATTCATTTTTAATTTACATATTCTTTCAAGGTCGTGATGATGCAATAGTTAATATTAAATATGTTTGCAAAGAACTTCTGATATTGACTCGTATACAAGAGCGCCATTTAAATGTCACATATACGAGGGTTGTCCTAATAACTCCAGTAATTTTGAAATTGTTTACATGAAAATTTGTATAAATTTATGATGATATGCCTGCTTATGATGATCTTCTGAGTAATTGTATTCCCTTTCATGAGTATGTTAGTCAAAGCAAAGGATGAATATTGGGCTAAAGCAAAGAGTTGTTATGGAGGTTTTGGAAGTGGAAGATTGCAAGGCGGCGGAGATCCATATGAGGCTGGAAAAGGTTTAACGAAATATTACAATCGATATCAGCAACGGTCAGAAGATGGGTGAACGCCGTGTTGCCGAATGTTTAGCTCATCATGGTGGTCATATGAACTACTGACTCAGGCCATGTTATGGCCTCTTCGCCCGTCGCACTGGTGTAATCCCTCAGAAATTAAATCAGTATAAACAACCTATTTGTTTACACATGTGACAAGTGTCTCATTTCGTGCATTCCTCCATGGTGTGGCACTTTCTAAAGTCTAGCAGATATAATCTTCATTGAGGGGAGGATTTGGCGTAAATCATCACGCAGTCCAAATCAATTCATGAGTGTAGGCTGACATTTCTTTAATCCCGGTGGTATAATTTTACCGCATGGTCGGTCATCAGAGCCTCTTCATTGATTACAGGATGCACTACACGAATCTTGATCAAAGTCGACTCAAGTAGCAATAAGCTCAACATATTGCCAGGAGAATTGACCATCGTTGAACAACTGAAGTTTTAGACTGGATACGAAGGGATAGGAAAAGACCCAGAAGAAGACCACGTGGTAAGTCAGTGGATGAATTTCGGAAGCATGCCTCAGTGACGTGAAAGAAAATTTTCAAGACAGAGTTGTGGAACAGACTTAGGGAGACCTTCATCCAGTAGTGGACTGAAAATGACTGATGATGATGGTATATAATATTCGCATTATATTCGATACTTAAAAATATTGTAAATATGTGTACTTATCAAAAATGTACGTAAAACATTGTATGACGTACCACTGAGGTGGGGTAAGAGTAAAAACGGCAAGTTGCAACGATAAGCCAAGGTCGGTGCTGTTGAGTTGAGAGAATAATCGCCTCTGGAGCAAAGAGACTTGGGTTCGAATCTACGTCTAGCAAAAAGGTCTTATTTCAACTTAACGTAAAAACGAATCTTCTGGCCATAAGGTTCGAAAATAACGTGTGATATTTCTTATACACATCGTCTGGAATATATCAGAATTCCTTCTTCTACAGTAAGCTCCTTCAAATATGGTTTTCCGGCTTACCCGGACACCTACGATTCCGTCCCAGCCCTTTCTCAAAGAAGTGAGAGGGATATACAGGGTGATCCGTTTGCGTAGGGATAATTTTAAATTGCTATGGTATGACTTGTAATAGAAGTAATAAGTCAATATTTGGGGGAAATTACCTTTGCGAATGGGAGTTTGTCTAGGCCTCTACAATACCCCCTTTGCGAACTTGGCAGAGTTCATACCGGGTGCTCAATTTTTGCCACGTGTTTTCATACATCTGCGGAGTGATTTGTGCGAACGCTGCAGTACAGAGGTCTAATTCTGCCAGAAGAGCGAGAAATGGCGTCTTCTCTGAGGACACTGTACGACGAGGACCATACCTGGACATACAGATTTTCTTGGTACCGCAGCCGGATAACAATATAATTTTACAGTAAGATGGGGCCCCATCCCACTGGTCACTGGAAGTCAGGAACTTCCTCAACAACACAGTGAATGACAACTGTTGTGGCCGCGATGACCCTATTCCTTGGCCTACTAACTCTCCGGATCTCATTCCTCCCGAATTCTTTGTGTGGGGGTTTGTGAAGAACATCGTCTACGTACAACGACCTCAAAGCCTCGATGACTTTAAGGTGAAATTTTCTGCAGCGTTCGCAGAAATCCCTCCGCAGATGTTAGAAAACACGTGGCAAAAATTGAGCACCCGGTGTGAACTCTGCCGATTACTCAAAGGGAATCGTGTAGAAGTCTAGACAAACTCCCGTCTACAAAGGTAACATCTGTCGAATATTGACCCATTATATATGTAACAAGCCATACCACAGCCTTTTTAAGTTATTCCTGCGCAAACGGATCACCTTGTATGTGACGTAGCACTGAGGTGATGCAAAAGTCAAAATGGCAAGTTACAGCGATAAGCCAAGGTCTGTGTAGTTCAGTAGGGAAAATAACTGGCTCCTGAGGGAGAAGACGTGTGTTTGAATGCCACCACCGGGAAAAAACGACTTTATTTTTACAATTTGTAGTTTGAGCAAAATGTGGTAAAGCAACATATTTAATAAAATAATGCTTAATTTCTAAAATTAATGCAAGATTTTTCCTTTTTTTTTTTTTTTTGTGACAACGAATGCATTTGAATTTATTTTTTTTTATTGGAGGTTTAACGACCACCGTGAGCAACTCAATGGGCTATAAGCAGTCGCCCGTCCCTAATTTAGGGTCACTGGTTCCAGGGAAGGGAGAGAGCCAGTGCCGTAAGACAAACACAACATCCATGCCTGACCGGGATTCGAACCCGGACCCCTTACGGACGAATGATCAGAGTCCAGTGCCTTAGACCACTGCGCCACCGGGGCGGCTTGAATTTTGGCAGTTAACAACGAATGCATTCGATTTTGGCAGTTTTTCAAAATTTCATGTCAAACTTTGAAGGTTCCGTTGTACCTAAGACTACGTTATACTTGGGCCATTGCATTAGATTTGACTCTACGATTTCACGATCACCAAGATGAAATATTTTTTCAGATGATTCATTAGTACATACAAATTAAAAATGACATATATTTATTATATTAAACTGTGCACAAATCATTCCTGCCGGTTTCTTAAGCATATTTGAGTGGCAAGTAGTCAAATGAAATGCACTCGCTTAATGATACAGTTCTTCAAAAATACTCTTCGAAACTGCGACATTACATTCGTAAAGTAAGAGACAAAGTCTGAAAGTTAGTTTAGTTTTTCGTTTTGGCTGTGTTTTTCAAAGTGCGAATCATATTAAATCGTCTTATCCACTGGCTTACTTCTCATACTTTTTATGTCGTATTGCTGGGAACCTTAACTATGCCTTTTACGACGTCTACTTGTCATGCATTCGACAACCTTGCCACCACATTTAGGGCGTTCACTTGGGGGCGAAGAGCGTAATCAGTAAGTAATCTGTTTGTACTTCCAACCCCCCGCACTGAAGTACAGCTATATTCCGGTCACGAAGAATGACGTCAACTTGGATAGTCGAAATATTGCGTGCAAATGTGGGAAAACACCCTGGAAAGAGAACGAGACGGCAGATACATGACGTCATTTTCCCCTTATGCTTTATTTATTGGTCGATTCGCAATGTATAATAAATGGCTTGCCAGGTGAAAAAAGAACAAAGCCACTTTTCTCTTGCACCCCTTCTTCCTTTGCAGATCTATAAAGCAGGAAAGGTAATAAAAAGACTACATTCATCGCTTTTTATGGTTAAAGAAAGGAACCATGAATTCCGGAATGATATTCTTCTTATACTGAAATGAATTTTAAATTAAGGAGAGTATATATTATTGTGCCGTAGTAGATCGCAGTAATATTTTATTGCCGATTTTAAGGAGGCGAGTGTTGTCGAAAAAAATTGCATTTTGCAAAGAATACGTTCAGATTTCGCTTATTTTGATACACAATAAGCAGAGAGATAGTACAAATTACTATAGGAAACATGTGTGCTAGGCAGTGTTAATTGACAAGTCGCTTTAAATATACAGGCAAATTTCTTTTAATGATTTTAATCTGTTATAGAAAAACTAACGTTAAGTGTCATTAATTGGTAATAGGATTTATAATATGTTAAAGCTCTAATCTGTTCCAGATGCCTAGTCAATCGACTTTCAGTTAGACTTCCATAGCTCTGCGTTTTCAAGTAAATCCCATCTTCGCATGTACCACTTCGCGTTGTTTAGAGATATCCTGCTCAATCTCAAAATTAAGGGGCAAAGGAAGTAGTTCTTATGTTTAAACGAAGACGACGATACAGAAGAAATGAATGACGTATACTCTAATTTAACTTTCGTTTTTAGTTTCTTTTTTAGCACGTCTTTTGTAAAAAAAGATCGTGCTTATGTTATCGGTTTGTCCGTCCGTCCGTCTGTACCCACGGTATCTCTGCAATTATATTAGTCAGATTTGAAAAATTCTTTTTGCATTCGGAAGCTTGAAATATGCAAATGATGATCCTTTATTTCGTTTGTTTTTTTTACGATGTACAATTTCGCCGCTTGAGGGCGTAAATGCAGATAAAAAAAACGAAAGATGTCGAATTCAAAATTACGTTTTATTCCACATATTTGCTTCTAAACATCCGATTGAAAAAATTCTTTTACCTTTCGACTCCATTTATGTCGAAGAGTATTTTAGATATAGTTTCTTTTTCAAATTACGCATAGATTTTTCGCTAGGGGGCGTAAAAGTAAATTACATTTTCCCCGATAACTCTTCTTCTAAAACTCCGATTTGAAAACTTTTTTATCAGCGGATACATCTCCTGATGGAAAATCTTTAGCATATAATTTCGAATTTTTGGTAAAGAATACTTTGGCCACCAAGGGACGTAAGTGTTAATTTTCGCTTCTGATGTATTTGTCATAAAATCTGAGCTTCTAAAATATCGATTGAAAAAATTGTTTTGTGGACTGATGCCACTCACATCGGTAAACCTTTTCGGAATATTTTCTTCCTAAAATATTCCACAGTTTCTGCGCCAGGGGGCGTAGATGTATATCTTATTTTTGTCAATATCTCTACTTCTAGGAGTCCGATTTGAAAAATTCTTTCTTTGTTGGAAAGTGTTTTTTGTGTGACATATTTTTCATATAATTTCAAAATTTTCAAGTAATTCATAGACTTTCCGCTTGGGGGCATAAAGGTAAATTGCGTTTCCCCCTATATCTCTGCTTCTAAATCTCCGATTTGAAAAATTCTTTCTGCACCGGATACAGCTCCTGATGGGAAATCGTTTGCACATAATTTCTAATTTTTTGTGAAAAAATGGTTTGGCCAGCAGGTGGCGTAAATCTTAATTTCCGTTTCTGATGTATTTGCAGCAAAATATGAGCTTCTAAATTCTCGATTGAAAAAAACGCTGTTTGTAGACCGATACTACTCATGTCGAAAAACCATTTTAGAAACATTTTCTTCTTGAAATAGTGCATGGTTTCCACGCCAGGGGGCGTAGATGTATATCTTATGTTTGTCAATATCTCGACTTCTAGGAGTCCGATTTAAAAAATTCCTTCTTTGTTGAATAGTGTTTCCGATGCGAAATGCTTTTCCTGTAAATTTAAAATTTTCAAGTTAATCAATGATTTTCCGCTAGGGCGCATAAAGGTAAATTGCGTTTTCTGCTCCTGAAACAACGATTTGAAAAATTCTTCCTGTATCGCATACAAGACCTGATGGAAAATATTTTTCACATAATTTCTAATGTTTGGTAAAGAATGGTTTGGCCACCACGGGTCATAAATGTTAATTTCTGCCTCTGATGTATTTGTAGCAAAATCTGTGCTCCTGAAAACTCGACTAAATTTTTTTTTCTTGGACCGATACAGCTCATATGGATAGACCTTTTGAGAATACTTTCTTCCTAAAATAATGCATGGTTTTCCCACCAGGGGACTTAAAGTTACATCGTATTTTTGTCGATAACTCTGTTTCTAAGAGTTCGTAAGCTCACGATTCCGTTTACAGCAATATCTGAGGGATTAAAGACCCGATTGAAAAACTTCGTTCTTTCGTCAGATACTATTGTTTTCCATACCGGTTCCATTGACTTTGAATAGCTTTGATAAATTTAATTTACGTCACAACGGATTCAAAAGACATGCTTATTACACACGAAAATTCGGTGTCATCTTTCATGTTATGTATTGGGTTGGTGTAGGAGTTCATGCCGTCGGACTATAAGACTGTATTTCATCACAAGGGAAAAAGGAATCAATCAACTATGTATCTCCCCCATTAATTACGATGGTGTCCCAACGTCTGGATAGGTCTACAATGTCATCCTTGAAAAAACGTGATGGTTTTGCTGCGAAGAAATCATCAAGGAAATACTGGAGATCAACTTCGTTGTTCAATGTACTGGCACGGAGTGCATTCGATAGAGATCGGAACAGGTGATAGTCTGAAGCGGCGACATCTGTATGCCGGATGTGGAAGGATCTCCCATTTCATATCCTGAATGGCCATTTTGGTCATGTTTGCACCGTGAAGGCGTGCGCCGATGTGGCCGTTTCTGCTGAATTGCTCCCTACACACGGCGGAGTTGCTAGCAATAGAGTGCAGCGTTGATGGTCCAATTCCTCGGCAGCATTTTCCAGTGAATAGCGCTTTCCATATCCCACGAGACACACAACATGCTTTTAGCAGGATGAAGGCCATGTTTCGAACGTGGTGTGGGCTTAATCATTCTCTCCGATGCCTGAAATTCACGTACAGGCACCAGTTTTCATCTCCAGTAAAAATACGTGGCAGCAAAGGTTAGTATTGCTGAGAACATTCGCGATAACCAGCGAGAAAGGAACCACATATGGCAACACGCCGATTCTTGTTGTCCTCGGTGAGTGTGAGACACCCAAGACCCCAATTTCTGGACCTTTCCCATACGTTCCAGGTCTCGCACCACTGTGGTCTGATCACAGTTCATCTCAGTGGCTAATTTGTGTGTAGTTTGACGCGGATCCAAGTGGACGAGATGGTTCAAACGGTCCTCATCAAAGTGAGATGGGCGACCTAAGCGTGGCGAGTCGTTGAGGTCGAAATCGCTACCTCCGACCTGCTGAAACCATTTGCGGGCTGTCTTATGAGCAATAGTATCCTCCCCATACACAGCACAAATTTGTCTAGTAGTCTCGGCAGCTGAAGCTCCTTTGTTAAACTTGTAGAGTAGCAGATGTCGGAAATGTTCATTCCTCTATTTGGCACTCCATACTTCCGGACCTGAAAACCAAACAACCATTAGTCACAATCACACCACGCAGTATGATTTATATACACGATATTACTGGCTACATTTTGATATACAACTGGCACTCTGCACCGTTAATGCTGACCTGGGAAACATTCGTGAAATAAAACGGCATGAACTTATGCATCAACTCAATAAATATTGAGTTCATTCTCTTAAAGCGTTTTCTATCTTAACGTTATTTGTTCTTAGTCACTGAATGTATGCTGGCAACTGTCTTGAGGTCAGAGTGCGGGACGTGTGCGTGTTGACAGATAAGAACGAGATATATAATGTTGGATCAAGCAGCGAAAACGGGTGTGTTGTGGTGTAATGTCATACTCATGGAAGCTGCATTACGCTGAAGCGGTGTTTACTTGATATCTAAGCTTTCGAGTTGTGCTGTTATAAGTTTAATGTTGGGGTTTGTTAATCAAGTTTTCTTCTTACTAACTTACGTTAATTAGCTTCAAAATATTAGTGCAGTTATGAATCAAGTTCTGCATGAAAAGTGCTTATGAGATATTGGCAGAATAAAAGGAAGAACTGTAAGTAATAATTTCTTGAACTTTATTTGAGTGACTCTTGTTTCACTTAAAAGGAGTGCATAAGAAAAGTGTACAATAACAAGATTTTGAAAAAAATATAAAAGTGTTTATTGTATATCCTTTGGATTAGGTAGAGCACAGTGCATTTGTTACTATCTTCGCTTTGAGGAAGTGGATGGAAGAAAAGAAGTGCTTTTTTTTTTTCTTTCTAGAGGGATAAAGGTCCTGGAAAGCGAACTAAATTCGTTTAGTGAAGTATTTGCCATCCTTTTGCTTAAATCATAGTTCATTGAATCTTGAGTAACTTTATGTACTGTATCATGTTTTCAATTTTTTCTTAAAATTATTTGTTTGCAATACTCATCAAAATTACTAGAAAAAGTCATAAAATGCAAATATCTTCTTTTCTAGCTTGTGAAAAATCCTGACAAAAATATATATTATAATTTTGAAATATATACATTATTAGGAATCACCTCTTACTTTAAAACTTCACGAACTTGATTTTCAAATGCAGATAAATGTAAATCAACAGAAAAGTAAATTGATTATAATTAATGTGCGTTTCTGCGTTGAACGTAATGAAAAATCCATTTGCATCATGAAAAAGCAAACAAACGCTACTCGCCTTGCTGGACTCGCTGGGTGCTACAATTAGTGTGCTAATCAACCACTTTAAGCCAATGACGCACCACATCGGCGTCTTTGATTAATGATGGGCCGTACTGGCGATTTTAAGTAAAGACGCGCCGCATTAATGCAGAACGGCGTGAACTAGTGCTACAGTTTCTGTGCTTTTCAACCATTTTAAGCGAATGATGCACCACAGCGGCGCCTTTAAGTTATGAAGCACCACAGCGGCGGCTTTAAGTTATGACGCACCACAGCGGCGCCTTTAAGTTATGACGCGCCACCGCGGCGCCTTTAAGTTATGACGCGCCACCGCGGCGCCTTTAAGTTGTGACGCGCCATATCGGCGCCTTTAGTTATGACGCACTATATCGGCGTCTTTAAGTTATGACGCACTACAGTGGCGCCTTTGAATATTGACCCACCATCTCAGCGTCTTTAAGTAATAACACACGGCATCGGGGCATTGAGTAACGACTTGTACTAGCTTTTGATTCGCCCGTCTTCGGTATTTTTTGAAACAAAACTACCCATGTTTTCTGTGCCCCGCGGTATGCCGACACTAATTAGATTTTCTACGCGTGTACGCTATCTCCATCTCACTATCTGAGAGCTTCACCAGAATGGAACAATGAAGTTTTATGGACAGTTCTGTAGTCTATGGAAGTGATATATAAATTTCTCTTTTAACTTCAGGTGGCAGAAGCAATTCTCCTAACACAAATCGAGAAGAGGACGTCGATGACACATACGGGGTCATGGGAGCCAATTTTCCAGCCTTAGAGCTCATGGCCTTGTACACGGCGGCTGCTATGCATGACTATGACCATCCAGGCAGGACTAATGCCTTCCTTGTAGCTACCATGTCACCACAGGTTAGTACTTCCTAAGCTCTATGCAAACTGCCAGTAACAAATCTCAGTGTGCTCAAATTCGCGTCTGTAAAATCTAATCGAATCATTTTTCTTTCTGTGGATCTATCTCTCTGATTGCAGCAGCCTTTCCTTTCTCTCTATTTGAAATCGACAAGTTAAGTCATCACTCTGACAAGGGAACGGTCCGGACCGTTGTCGCTAGATGCACAGTGTATTATATCATTCAACAGTACTGAAGGGGTAATGGATAATGACAAACGTTTAGGTGCTATGGAATATAAATGATGAAGTCATAGGACATCAAAGAACACTGGCAGAGACAATATTAGTGGAATCTTCATTACTTTTGCTGCCCGTAGCGAAATGGTTTTTGTTGTTTTAAGCAATATATTACAGAGTACTCATGAATGGATATACAGTATAGCGTGTTCAGTAATGAATATACATTGCACTCACCATTCATGTACGACAAAAAAATATGAAGATCTTAAATTATGGAATGATCCAAACAAACGTAGTTCTCACAGTGAGCACATTGCTGTTTCCTCGCAATCTTATCTACCACATTCCTCAATTAAGCCCGATTCAAAACAATACTGGAGTTGTGTTTGGAAGTATTCGGGATTAGTAGTGATATAACCACACTTATAAAATGCAAAGTGCATTTGGTTTTGAAATCGAAGCGCTGAAAACCGATAGTGAACAAAAGACTGCAGACGCAGAAAGTGGTCTCTCTATCAAACGTTCATGTCTGATGTTACCAAGAGAGTGTCCGTTATGAATTTAACCATATCTTATAGGGAGTTCTTGCACTTATTTTTATAGAAAATAATTGTAAGAAGTTCTAATATAACATTCATAATACACATACACTATCTACCAACAAGTAATTGGACACCTGTGACAGCAAAGGAAAACAAAGTTTATTCACCTTCAATAGTTGGTGGAGCCTCCACGAGCGGCGATTACAGCTACGACCCTCCAGGGCATACTCTCAACCAGGCGTTGTACGACGGCTAGCGGTATTTTCTTCCACTCGGCTTGGAGAATACAGGTCAGTTCCTTCACCGATTTCGGACGGTAGGGGCACCCCTTAAGTCAACGCTCCAACTCGTCCCAGAGGTGCTCGATAGGGTTAAGGTCCGGGCTCTGCGCAGGCCAGCCCATTCGATTAACCCCATTTTCACCATACCAAGCCATGGTGGACCTCGCAACATGACAGGTGGCATTGTCATCCTGAAAGTAACATGGGTCCACCCCGTAAAACTGCCACAACGTAGGAAGCGCATGATCATCCAAAATGGTGCAGTAGGTCTCGGCGTTGAGTCTACAAGGAATTGCGACCAAGGGTCCCGTGCCATACCAGGAGAAACACCCCCATAGCATAATTCCACCGCCGCCGAACTTCACAGTTGGCACAATACATTCCGGCAGGAAGCGTTCTCCAGGCAGACGCCAAACCCAGACCCTACCATCTAAACGGTAGAGGATGAACCTTGATTCGTCGCTCCAGAGAACCTGTTTCCACTGTTCAACGGTCTACTGTCGACGTTCTTTGCACCACGTTAGCCGAGCAGCGCTATTGGTCTTGGTGATCAGAGGCTTGTGGGCGGCAGCACGTCCATGATAACCGAGCAGATGGGCTTCCTTACGGATGGTATTCATCAAAAGAACACTCCTGGATGCCTGTTGAAACTCCTCGCGGATGTAGCCCGTCGATTTGGTGCGGTTCTTCCGAATTTCTCTGGCCAACACCCGTCGGTCTCTAACTTCCAGTTTTGTGGGTCTGCCGGGTCGGGGCACATTCCGACAGTCACCTCTCATCTTCCACTTGCCAATCACGTAAGCCACTGTCGATTTTTGGTACTTCAACTCGCTGGATATGTCACGTATGGATCGGCCATTTCTGTGATACCCGACGATTACACCTTTCTTGAAATCAGAGAGCTTCGAACGGCGTGGCATCTTGCATGCGACTGGTTGCGTTGTTGTTTCCCACACGATATTTAATGGCGGCGGCCGTGACGTGTATCAGGACCGCAGATATCGTTGATTGCATGGGTGTCCAATTACTTGTTGTTAGATAGTGTACATTTCATAATATAACGCTCATTAATAAGGCTGTAGTGGCTCCTCCTGTTGTTCATAGCAGCTCAAGGTTTGGATATAAACATGTCTTATGATCCTCTATCCAAACAATATACTTTGGTTTTGCAATCAGCGACAACCACATGTCCGTTTCCTTGTGAGAACGTTCATGTATTTGACTGCCTTACTTATCTCAGCTCGAAATCGGTGTTTCTTGTGGAAAACTAAGTATCTCGAGTGTTAGATTCTCATAGTAATGGGAGACGGGCATCAGTGCATGCGTGGGTGTGTCTAAGTGCATAAATATTAATAAGCATACTGATCTGAGGCTAAGGAGGTTCCGCGGAAGCGTGCGTTTTTACCATGGTAGTCTTCTTTTCTCTTTCTTTTTTTTTTTTTGATTGGAGGTTTAACGACCACCGTGAGCAACTCAATGGGCTATAAGCAGTCGCCCGTACCTAATCTAGGGCCACTGGTTCCAGGGAAGGGAGAGAGCCAGTGCCGTAAGACAAACACAACATCCATGCCTCACCAGGATTCGAACCCAGACCCATCTCGGACGAATGATCAGAAGCCATCGCCTAGACCGCTGCGCCGCCGGGGCGGCCATGGTAGATATGCTTCATTGCCTTTGCAAATGCATTTGCTCTCGTTTGCAGTCTTTACAAGTTAATTTTGCACGTAGAACTCCTTTCCGAATGAAGTCACTCCTACAGCTGAATGCAAATGGTCATTTCACTCATCACTTTTCTTCGTACAAATAATTTCGAAGTTTAATACGCGAAACTTTCCGCAGTTATAGCAAACTGAAAGATTCTACTTAAAATAGTACAATTATATTAGTAATGAGAATTTCTTGGCGTAGAATACATATCAAAGTTTCCAAGCTTTTGCACAACAACCAGATGGCTTTTTAAGGAAGGTAGACAGAATGAAAAGTTGAACGCTTCAACAATTCGAACTCCGTAACTTGACTTGACAATAAACGAACAGGTGCGAAGTAATTATTCATTCAAAGACCCGAGATGTCATGTTCGTTTATCACGCGGAATCAGGAAGGGAAAACAAAGGGTATTCAATATTTGAAGAACTGGTTTTACACTTGTGGAAACTCCAGCGAGACGCTGTCATTGCATGTTTCGCTGTTGGTAATGCTCTCCAAAGTTTCGCGAATGCCAGTAGATCTTGGGGTGGAGTAGAAAGGTCATTTCTTTATGACATCTCGCATAGGAGTGGCGGACTTGAACTAGACTTCTCTGGATAGGGCCGTTGTTACTTTATCGTTCTTTATGTCCTTTTTATGCTCGTTGATTCTAATTGTAAATGAACGTTTGGTCATTCCAATGTAGTATCGCATGGAGCCGTCCTGATATTGTAGAGGGATGACATAAACACCTGCTTCATTGGAAAGTAGGGGTTTGTCAGTGTTCTCTGCTCCTATGTGGAATGACGTAAATAAATTAGCTTCCTACTCCACCCCAAAACCTACCGCCATTCGCGAAACTTTGGAGATCATCACCAACGGCTAATCATGCAATTACAGCGTCTCGCTGGAGTTGCTACGGGTTTGGAACCAGTTCTCCAAATAGTGAATGCTTTTTGTTTTCCTTCTGTGATTGCGCATGATAAACGAACATGACGCGTCGGGTCTTTGAATGAATAATTACTTTGCATCTGTTCGTTTATTGTCACGTCAAGTCACCGCATTCAAATTGTTGAAGCGTTCCATTATTCAGTTTGCAGTTTGCTGTTTTCCTTCCATGAAAAAGCCATCTGCTTGATGTACTTGGAAACTTTGATTTATATTCTACGCCAAGAAATTCGGATTACTAGTATAATTATACCATTATAAGTATGATTGGTGTACAGTTCCTTGTTATTAATTGAAAAATTTTATTTGCATTGCTTTTGCATTTCTTAAGGAAATCCATGGGATTATTGAAACGCTGGTAAAGATAAAATGAAGGACTGGCTTTTAAATACCACTGTGTGTAAATATAGCCAGATCTCCTCACTGTGATGCATCAGATACATTTCTGCTCAGGAAAGATGTTGCTTCATGCAACAGAAATCTTTAAAAAGTTTTTTAGTTTTCGTTTTAACGAAACTAATAATGGAAAGGATGGTCTTGGAAAAAATAACTGTCTTCAGAACGATGCCAAGATCTTAGGCAGCAAACACAGTTCCGTCTATTGTACTAGGGCAATTCAAAAAATAAAGTTCCCAATTTAATGAATGAAGAAATTGATAGGCACACCCATTTGTTCTATATCTCTTCCAAACAAGCATGACAGTTCTTAGCCTTCGCAGGTAATGCCATAGCCAAAAGATAGCTGTCGACTCTACGTGTTGACATTAATTCGAGCCCAAGCTCGCGCTCTAACACTCATACACATATATAAAGGGGTTTATCAAAATAATGGGAACATTGACTGCGACTGGAGTATATGCAATGCGCGGTATGCAAATCCCAGAGATGACGTCATGTGAGGCATATAAAGGGGGCAGGACGATGTCGGCTATCACGTAGCGAGCCGCGGATGACCTAGTGATCAACGTTCGTGACTGCCACAAAGAAGACCTTGGGTTCGATCCTAGCCAGGCACGAACGCCCGAACCACTAAATATCCGCCGTGCGTCGGATGGGCACGTTACGCCGTCGGACCCCGTGTTCTGGGCCCTCGGTAATAAATGAGGGCGTCTTCCTCCCCCTTTCTATCTCGCTTCCGTGTCTCTTTCCTATCCGGCACTCTAGCCCAAATCTCTTAGCTTCCTATTTCTAAGGGTTGCTTAAGACCTGGGGTCCACACTCCCTCCCTAAAATCCTCTACATATGATCTATCACTCAGCAGTGCTATAGTCGCAGATGAAACATCGGTTGTGGAGTTATTGCCGACTATGCTAGATCTCAATTACCTCAAAAAAAGGCATGAGTAGTGGCGCGTGTTTTGCAGGAGCTTTAGTAACTAGAACGGCAGAAATAGTAAGTGTAACACGAGGAAGTGTTTCGAAGAATATGACTACCTATCAAACAGGACACGGTGTTGCCTCCAAAAGTGTAAATTGTGGATGCCACACGAAGATGTCAGATAGGCGAACGCTGTAACGGATTGAACAACGGAAGCACAAGACCGCAGCACCGCAAATAGAAGCAGATTTCAACACCAGTCATAATGATCTCATAGCTGTCATAACAGTGTTTCGGAAAATCCATAATGCCGGTATCAATGGCTGTGTCGCAACCCACAAACCTCTGATTACCAACATCAATGCAACAAAACATGTAAGGTGGTGCAAAGCACATCGAACCTGGGATCCAAAAGATTGGCAAGGTATAATCTGGTCTGATGAACCGTGCTTCACATTGTTTCTCACCACGTAGAGTCTGACGAAAACCTGCAGAAACGTACCACCCCGACTGTTTGGTGGTTCCGGCTGTGAAGTATGGAGATGGATCTCTGATGCTGTGGGGTGCTATATCATGCGATTCCTTGGGGACATCCCATTATTATGTAGTTGGTCATTCTGTAAGGTCATGCCATATCTCCATCTTACGAATCAGTTCTTGCTGTCCATCTACACCCAATGTCGTAGGCATTTCCCCTAATGACCGTCCCTGTTCTCAAGCAAATAATGCACCCGTGCATTGTGTCAAACGTGTCAAGTTGTAGTTCGCAGACCATGAAGATTGGGTAAAGCATGGCCACCTCAATATTATTGAACATTCGTAGGAACATCTGGAACGAAAGGTCAGATCACGTTTTCCTCCCCCAATATCACTGACGCATTTGGGACAAATTTTACAGGAAGAATGGTCTCCAAATTCCATTAACGTACGTGCATGGCTTGATCAAATCTATTCCAAGTCAAACTGTTTCTGTTCTGAAAAACACAGGTGGGACCTACAGCTTATTAATAAGACGTTCTCCTCAAACAATGTTTCATTATTTTAAATTTTTTGTATTAGCCCTTTTTATTATCATAAAGCACAGTAATCAACAGCATTTAGAATTTACATCAACTCCTCAGCTTTACCTTGATGTGTACCGTGTTATTTACCATAACGTAATAGTTTTTTTTTATTTGAAACCTATGCGCATAGCAATATAGTGTCTGTGTGTGTGTGCTTTTTTCTTATTGAAATCTTATGTTTGAAGTACGTCATTGCAATCGTAAAAGATATACCCTATATTGACAAAAGTCACCGGACACTCTTCAACAGCAAATGAACGGATCCGCTGTGCTGTTAAGATGCGCGGTACAGCTACAAACGGTATAAAAACAAGCCTGCAGCTCACCGCGATCATATCGTACTGTGAGGTTCAGTGAAAATATCGCGGAGGGAGAGAACTCACTTTGAGAAAGGAAAGATTGTTGGGCGTTATATTAATGGATTGTCCATAAGAGAAGCCGAGAGGCGTTTCAACACAACCAAGTCAACTGTTTTTGATGTACTGAATACGTGGAAGACACATGGCGTGCCTGAAGCAGCAAAACGTACCGACAGACCAAAGAAAATCAGTGATAGAGGACGTCGAAGCCTCAGGAGAGTCGTTACAGCTAATCGACGGTGTACTGTACAAGATCTCAGTGTACAGGTGAGTAAAAATGCTGGAACTTTTATTATGTACACGTACTATTTGCAGAGATCTTCGTCGAATGGTAAGTCGGCTTATGAGCATCCGTCGTCGTGCGGCTGCTCGTAAGCTTTTCATCTCCACGCGGAATGCTGCTCGTCGTTTAGCATTGTGTAAAGAACATTTATCGTGGACCGTAGATCAATGGAAATGGGTCCTATGGACTGAAGATTTCAAATACACGATCCATCAGTCTGATGGCCGTGTGTGGGTATGGCGGCATCCGGGGAACGCTATTTATCACAGTGTACTCTTCCTACAGACACGTTTGGAGCTGGCAGTGAACTCGTGTGGGGGTGTTTTCCGTGGTATGGTCCCGGCGTAATTGGTTATTGTGGACAAACCTGTTAACCAGTACGTCTACCTGGATATTCTGAAGAATTACGCTCTACCAACTTTATGGCAATACTATGGAACAGAGCCTTGTTTGTACCAGCAGGATAATGCACCGAGCTATAAAGCAAGAACTGTTACGGCGTGTTTTGACGATAATTCCGTATCGTGTGTGGACTGGCCAGCATAGAGCTCTGGTCTTAATCCCACAGAGCACCTATGGGATAAATTAGAGCGCCGCATAAGAAATTTGGAACCAAGGCCTACTACTAAGCAACAGTTAGCGGCAGCATTATGTACTAAATGGAAGCGCATACCTTATCGCTGTGTTCCAAAACCTTGTCAAAAGCGTTTTTCGAAGGGTCAGTGCATGCATTATAGCCTAAGGTGGACTATCACCGTGCTAATGGATGTCAATAAGTGCTATGTTGTGTTTCTCTTCTAGGTGTCCGGTGAATTTGGTCAATATAGTGCATATGTATTTTATCTTCATTTTAGTCTCTGTTACACATTTCATGAGTAGACAGTCGTATCAGAATAATATGACCACCTACCTAATGACGGGAACAACCGCCCTTGGCCAGATCACAACAGCGAGACGGCGTGGCATTGATGCAATAAGACCCTGAAAAGTTGTCCGTGACACGCATGCCCATTCGGACTGCAGCAGAGCACGGAGATCCCGGAGTTGACGTTGTTGTGAGTCGGTTCGTAGAACCTGTTGATCCAAATAGTCCCATATGGGATTGAGGTCGAGCGATTTTTCCGGCGAAGGCAGAGCGAAGACATTGTTGTCGTGTTTCTGGAACCAGTCGCGCACCCTCTTAGCGGCGTGGCACGGCGCATGTCCTGTGGTAGGCACCATCACCACTAGGGTAAATGTCCAACATAAAGAGATGCATGTGATCAACGAGGATGGACAGGTAGCCATTGGCGTTCAGGGAACGATCAAGTGATACCAGCGGTCCTAGGTCATACCAGGAAGACATCCCCCTGACATGCACAATGCCACCGCCGGCCTGCACGTGACATACAAGAGTGTCCTGGTGTTGGTTCTCGTTTGTCTGACGTCATATCGGCCACCGCCCGTCACTTCTGCGGAGTAGAAACCTCGATTCGTCGGAGAAAGCAACCTTTCCCACTCTTCCACTCTCCAATGACTGTAGTCTCGTGCGAACTGCAGGCGTCGTTGCCGATGAACCTGGATTGACTCAGCGTCAACTACGAAGATCCATGCGTAACACGATTCGCTCTACTGTTATCGGGGACACGTACCTGGGTGCCCCAAAGTTCATTTGTGAGGTAAATTGCTGCACAGTTGCGCGTCGATTGACTTTATCAGTCGACGGAGGCGAAGTTCTCCTCTGGGGTCGATGGCCTTTGGGGCTTCACAGTTATGACATCGGGAGGTACTCGGTGTGCCAGAGGTCCATTCTTGGTACACCCTTACTGCAGGAACTCGAGAACAGCCCACGAATTCTGCTGTTTCTAAGATACTTCTACCCTTGGAGCCGTAGCTGATGATCATTCCCTTTTGAACGTCCATCAAATCACTACCTCTGCTCATTGTGCTCACGTTACACACTATGGCTCATCTGTACTGGCCGGCCGCTTATATCTCCGTGGGGCCAACCTTGTCACGTGCACTATGTGACGTGACTGGGCGGGTCCACTCTGATTTCGGGTGTGGTTATATTATTGTGATACGACCGTGTAGTTCTGAATCACTTCAAGATGCACAAGATTTGTTGTAATATCAATATGTATTGTTTTAGCAACCTATGTTAGAACTTCTTTGCTCTAGCTTTGTTTAGGGAATCATTTGAGACATGATATATCAAAAATAAAAACAGCAAAATAACCGCGTGTAGTTTCCGGGAAAAAACATGTTTCCGGTTATATAACCATTCTTGACTATAAAACATTCAGCAGCTCTCCTCATTTTGAAGTTTTCCCGATTTCCATCCGAGGTTGAAATTTTAAAGATTTCGTTGGGAAAATGTTCAGCCTTCAAAAAGAATGTATTCCATCCAACACCCCATCTAATTTTTTCAACACCCTCCCACGAACATTTCAGCACCTTCCCTTTCAATATGAAATTAGTAGATAATCCTCTGCTTCGAACCAGTGTCCTCAAACTAGGGATATGTGACTCCTAACAGTCTTAGGTGCTCAGAAACAAACGCTAATGGATAAACACGGGGTCTGTTCAAAAAGTTCCCGAACTTTTAAGTGCTGTTCCGGTGACGCAGTGGTCTAAGCGATGGCTTCTGTCCGAGATGGGTCCGGGTTCGATTCCCGGTGAGATATGGATGTTGTGTTTGTCTAACGGCATTAGCTCTCTCCCGTCACTGGAACCAATGGCTCTAAATTAGAGACTGGCGATTGCTTATAGCCTACTGGGGCCGCGAGTGGCCTAGTGGTCAATGTTCGTGACTACCACGGAGAAGACCTCGGGTTCGATCCTGGGAAGGTACGAACGCTCGAACCACTAAATATCCGCCGTGCGTCGGATGGGCACGTTTAGTCGTCGGACCCAGGTTCTGACCCCTCCCGATAATAAACAACGGCGTCTTCCTCCCCCTTTCCACATCGCTTCCATGTGACTTTCCTATCGGGAACTCTAGCCCGAATATCCTAGCTTCCTATTTCTAAGGGTTGTTTAAGACCTGGGCTCAGACACTCCCTTCCTAAAATTCTCTACATATGATCTGATGTGCTGATAGCCCACAGAGTTGCTCAAGGTGGTCGTTAAACCTCTAATGCAGAAAAAAATAAAAAAACTTTTATGATATCCTGCTGACACGTGCCACACCAATGGGCTACAGTAGGTTGCGCTGCGTAGCAGTGACCTTGGCAAGTAACCTCTTGTTTCCCGCTTCTTTCAATTGGATTACTCATTGTGCTGCATCGCTGTGTTCATGAGCTTGTCTTTTTCTATAATTTTCAAAGATGGATGAGTTTCACGAGCAGCGTTTAACATCGAATTTTGCGTCAAACTTGGCAAAACGTTTACCTGGAAACTCATGAAATGGTGAAATAAGATTATGGTGATCAACGTTTAGGCCGTACACAGTGTTATGAATGGTTTAAACGACAGTCAACTGATGATGAGCCCCATTCAGAGCGGCCTTCGGCGTCAACTGATGACACTCATGTGGCCCAAGTTCGCGATATCGTACGTTCAAATCGTCGTTTGATTGTTCGAGAAATTGCGAACGACTGCAACAATTCAATTGATCGTGATATCACATTTTGACCGAAAAACTGGAAATGCATCGAACTGCCGCAAAGATCGTCCCACGTCTGGTGACACAGAATCAGAGAGACAATCACGTTGCAATCTGTCAGGAACTTTTGGATTGCATATACGAGGACGAAATTTTAATGATAAGAATTATCACTGGTGATGAGACTTGGGTTTGCGGCTGCGATGTTGAGACGAAAATGCAGTCTTCAGAGTGAATTGAAAACAGTTCACCAAGACCGAAAAAAATGCGAAACGTCAAGTCAAACGTGAAAGTCGTGTTGACAGACTTTTGGCGTATAACTACGTCTTACCCGCGCTAGGTAGAGGGCAACATCAAGAGCACAAATGTAAGGAAAACATGTCACACTTTGAATGCTTATATCTTCGAAAGTAATAATCGTAGAGTAAGAAATAATACATCATTAGATACTTTATGGAGTCTCATTTGTAACAAAACAAGTTTCAACCCTCCACCCCTTAACCCTTAGATACAGTAGCGTTAGAAAGCTAAGCTAAATTTCTTGTGATTTTGTTTCACCGCACGCCGTTTTAAGGTTGATAACTAGTGAATAGATAATGATAGCGATTATCTCAGACACTCATTCCGTAGCTGGCAGTCAAAGCTAACGGACGTATGTGATAAACCGGAATAAAGTGGATTTAAAATTTATTTATTTTTTCAGACAAAATAATTTGGTGACGAAAATTAAGAAATGCCGCGAAAATCTAGGGAGGATTGCTATAAGAACCGACAAAAGTTAAAGAAACAGCTCGAGGAGAACGAGAGAAATCCGTAAAGTCCCGCTAGGTCATCAACCGAAAGGTTACGGGATTTTAGGGAGCGTCAAAAGTCCCCGCGACAGAATGTGTTTCACTGGAGTTCGACTCTAGAACCACAACTTTCCACTTTAACTGCACAAATTGAGCCTGAACAGAAAGAACACATGGAGATTGATGTCACCGATCCAGATTCTCAAATGTTCGCACCGAGCGTGGAATACCAATGTATTGGGTTGCGGACTAAGTAATGGCGTTTTTTTTTTCAAACGTTAGAAAACTTTATTTCGCAACAACAAAAAATAAGAATTTAATCAATAATGTATTCACCACTAGTATTTACAACTGCTTCCCATCGTTCAACAAGTTGTTCGATGGCAATAGAAATCTGCTGGTCGTGACCCGAAGAAGTCGTCCAACCACGTCCGCAATTCCACGTCATTATTGAACGACACAAATGGTTGGAAAGCAATCGAAACAGATAAAAATCGGATGGAGCCAAGTGTGGAGAATAGGGAGGGGGCGGCAGAACTTCCCAATTGAGCGCTTGAATGGCGGTTTTGATCATATTGGCGATATGGGGCGTAGCGTTGTCGTGCTGCAGCAGAACTCCGTATCGCCGGTCGGGTGGCTTTCGTTGCATTGCGTCGTTGAGTGGAAACAGTTGTTGAACATAGAGGTCCGCGTTGACTCATTGTTCCGAAGAAGTTCGTAGTGGATGATGCTTTATCAATCCCACCAGACACGCAACATCGTCTTCCGAGGATGCAACTCTTGTTTTGCTCGCGGCGTTCAGTGTTTCGTAGGACTGAGCCACTCTTTTCGCTGCTTCATGTTGACGTACAGACACCATTTTTCGTCGCCGGTAACGATGCAGTTCAGAAATCATTCCTTGTGACCATGAGTAGTCCTGTGACGAGAAAGCAAACCGGCAGCAATTGTGTAACATTGATTTCTGTTCTTGTCGTTCAAAACGTGCGGAACCCAAGCGCCGAGCTTTTGAACTTTTCCCATTACATGAAGGTGATTCACGACTGTCTTCTGATCACAGTTCATTTGCTGAGCCAATTCTCTGGTCGATTGACGCGGGTTTTCGTGCAGCATCTGGTTCAATTGCTCTTCATCGAACTCAACCGGGACGAACCATGTCCTTAAGGTCGAAATTGCCGGATTTAAAGCGCGAAAACCACCGTTGAGCCATCCTTTCAATCACAGCATCTTCACCGTAGACAGCACAAATCTCGCGAGCAGCTTTCGTGGCATTGGCCCCTCGATTAAACGCGAAGAGCAGCAGATGTCGGTAATGCTCCTTTTTTTCATTCCATTTTAATGACCTGAAAGCCAAATAAAATTAACTCAAATCACACACACTGGCATGTAGAGCGAACACATATCTATCGCATAGTATATCACATGTTGCCACAATTTTTTTATTTTGCCACACAAATAGACCTGTGGAAGAAACCGACATTACTTATTCCTTAACCCAATACAACGCCAGTCTTCACAACTTCTCTGTATAATGAATGTATTAATTTTCAAACATTTACACCGCCGATGCATTCTGAATCTAGACAAGAACAAGAGCAACAACAAGAAGAGTACATTAGGCCCGAAACGTGTCGCCAAATATATAACAAGGCAACTAAGGAGTTTGAACAATTTTTTCTGAAGAACGATTTCTTCAAAAACAATATTAGCAATAACTACTGACAACGATGATACTACTCCTTCTACTTCTACTAGCAATAATTTATGATCACCATAAGTTACTGTGAATTGTATTCAGTATAAATTGCTTTTAAGTAAATAATTTTTTTCCTTTCGTTTTATTTCTTAAAAATTTTATATCTGAAAATAATCAAGGGGGCACAGTAGGAACTGTGCCGCAACCTACAACGTAGGACTACGTCAACCGTCCTTCGCTGAATACTTTAAGGATGTAGAACTAGTGAGATAGTTCCATGAAATAGTGACACTTGACGTTTCTACATGGTAGGTTGCGGCACAGTTGCTACTGTGCCCCTTTGATTTTTTGACGTCGAAATCATTGTTCATCAAAACTTTTTACCAGTGGGAAAAAACAGTGAATCGGTCGCGTTACCTTGGAGTGCTGAAACGTCTGCGAGAAAATGTCAAGAAAACAAGTTAGTAAAATCATGCAATGCATTGATTATGATACGCTTTCCAACATACCAGAAATCATTACTCAAGTTAGGAGGATAACGACTGTGGAATAAATCTCTCTCCTGTGCCGTGACCTTTGACCTGGCTGGATATCGAGAGATTCGGGGTTCGATTCCCCGACGGCGACCGAATAACAATTTTTCGGTTGCTGTGCATTGCTTAACGTGGAAAGAGCGATGGATTTATTTACTCAACTGTCGCCACGTATTTAGATGATTTTCAACTTGGAAGTTATAAGGCTAATGGCTGAAGAATGAATCTCGCTCCTATGTCCTGACCTTTGATTCCATTTCTTCCATTCAATAGGGTTCGTCCCCAGTTGTCCCCTACCACATACAAAATTTTCATCGAAATCGAACCATTTTTATGCGAGTTATCGTGCGGACAGGCAGACAAACGGATAAACCTGGAGCAAATACGCTATGCCGCCCCGGTGGCGCAGTGGTCTAAGGCGCTGGCCTCTGATCATTCGTCCGTAAGGGGTCCGGGTTCGAATCCCGGTCAGGCATGGATGTTGTGTTTGTCTTACGGCACTGGCTCTTTCCCTTCCCTGGAACCAGTGACCCAAAATTAGGGACGGGCGACTGCTTATAGCCCATTTGAGTTGCTCACGGTGGTCGTTAAACCTCCAATCAAAAAAAAAAAAAAAAAAATACGCTACTTCAACCTACGGTTGGAAAGCGTAAAAAAGGCCCGAGCTGTGGAAAAACAAATCATCTATCACGACAACGCGCAGGGACACACATCGCTGCTGATTCTTGACTTTTGTGACAAAACGGAGACAACTGTGTTTTCTCAGCCTCCCTACTCGCCTGATCTGGCCCCGTCTGACTTTATCCTGTTTCCAAAGTTAAAATCCACATTGAAAGTTCGATGATTCGACACGATCGAGAACATTAAGGAAAATTTGGAAGCAGACCTATCACTGCTTCAAGAATTGGAAACGTCATTGGGCGAGGTGTATCAAACGAGGAGGAGATTATTTCGAAGGCAACAAGGCTGAATAATTTATAGGTACACCCAAAAAATTATAAAAACAATTCGGGTACTTTTTGAACAGATCTCGTATTGAAAGTGTGCGAGTGAGTGAAATTAAAATGTTTGCAGAATTTAGTTTTATTTGTCGCTATTTGTTGTATTCTGCTTGCTTTACAAATATGTCTTTTATGCAGGATGTTGTTCCGAAGTGAGCAGCATTACTCGTTCTGACCATGTCTTTATAATGTCTGTATATTGTTCAGGCCGTTTTGTACAACGATCGGTCGGTGCTGGAGAATCACCACGCTGCTGCAGCCTGGAGTCTGTTCCTTTCGAAGCCCGAGTTCAACTGGCTGTGCAACCTTGACAAAGCCGAGTTCAAAAGATTCCGGTTCTTGGTCATCGAGTGCATTCTGGCCACGGACCTCAAGAGGCACTTCGACATCCTCGCCGAGTTCAATGCCAAGGTGAGTTCGCGCTCCTATTCTTCGACTGAAGTTCTACAGTATATATGATTTCGCACTGATTCCAGATACAGCGCACAACCCAAATCATCGTGGTTGCTCCGGATTCCACGAATAGAACAGCCATTGGGAATTTCAGTGCCTGAGATTTCTCAAATAAAAATTTGCTTATGAATCTGACAATCGTACATTTTATACGCAGTGCAAGGAAGTTGGTCCGGTAAGTACTAGCTTCCAGCTCTCCTTATATTTTGGATATTGAAAGGCAAGAAAGCTCGGCAAATAAAACCAAATCTCCATTAAACATCATCAAAATTTTGTAAGTATCGACATTTTTTTTCGTCAGTTAGAACTTCAACGTCTCGGGATATCCACCCGTAGCATAACAGGGTCACGTCTCCCTAGTACAGGCTTCTTCCCTCGTCTACCTTTTACTGGCGCTCTCGCAAGCCACTTGTCTTACACCCTCTCTCCGGAGTTTCCTCTCCGAGGAAGCTCCGCGCTCCCTCCGGCGAATTCACCTCGCTGCACAAAGTTTTGCTGACCTCGTTTTCGCATTCAGTCATGTAAATAAAACAAGAAAATTAATCTTGCCACGATAAAGTCCCTGCACAAAGGATGGCTGTTCTTTTACTGGGGCACAATTGTAACAGAAGAACGAAAGAAGTCGCAATTAACAGCAAATAAAATTTCTTCAGCAGCAGTCCCACAGAAATACTAATGAATACAATTTACACCAATTGGTACCCTGCTTTATCATTTCCCTCCGCACTGATTAATTACTAACTAGCTTTGCATTTCCTTTAACCACGACACCTTTCTATTATTTCATTAACCACACTCTGTGGGCGTTTATCAATGGGCGATATTGGACCTCATTTGTTGAAGGGATATTTTATTTCTCCCTCGGCTGATTCCTTTCCCTCCGAATTAGTTAAGAAACTAAAGCCTAAGGAAATTGCTACCGCGGACAACAAGGATTGGTTTTCGTGTTTAAGTGGTTTCATATACGACTCGCTTTACCATTAGTCATTGAATCTCATTATGTGAGGACAAATGACAACCAACTGGAGCATTTTATGTTGCATTTTACCCGTTTTGCTTCACGATCATGGAAGAACAACATCTTTGGTCGCTGTAGCACATTCAGCAGGGGTCAACGGCGGCAATCTTTCTCTTCCTAAAGCTTGTTGCTATCATCATGTGTATGCTATCAGCAACCAATATCGTAAGTAATTGTTATGCATTTCTATATTTTGTCTTCATGTTTTCATTTTTTACGACTGAACTTAGCTATAAATTTGGAAATAAAAAACTCTGCTAATGTAATTTTAGTGGAAGGAATGGTAAAATATTTGCTCTCTCTCTCTCTCTCTCTCTCTCTCTATCTATCTATCTATCTATCTCTCTCCTTGGAATTCTTTTATTTTACATCTTTATGAATTTTTAATACTGAATCAGATGCATCTCGAGCAACAAAAAGTTCGTTTCTTTTTGCATGTGTGTGTGTGGAAAAAAGATTTACTGATGTCATTGTAAAGCGTCTCGATCCGAAAGTTCATAACATATCAAAAATCTTTCCGTATGTTGGTCCTTAACCTGTATTCGCACATCTCCTTTTGCATTCCTACTCTAACTACTAAAAATTCGATTTTTGTAATAGAATTTATACTCACGCGGCTGTAGAGAGCTGTGATGTGTTTTCAAGTTAAAATTTAATGGAGCGATTTCACGTTATTTGTTTCCTTTGAGGAGCTCAATAGTTCAAGTAGTTTATTGATAGACTGAAAGCAGTAACGTTCAACAAATCGGTTCTTTCCTACTTACCCAAGATTTTGCTTTACCAGCGTGTAATTAACTCCAAATCATTTTCAAGGTTAATCTTCCGAATTTCAAAGCAACCATTCAAGTTTTTATCGACTCTACGGGAAACAAAAAACAGTATACGAAGGAAACTCAAAATATGCATGAAGGTGGAAGAGAGTCATTACCAATAACGATCATTACATAAATGCTTAAGCACGTAAGTACGTTTGCTGCGTCAGTTCACTCTCCTAACCAAAGGGCGATGTTTGCTACAGGCACTTGAATAAAAAGGCACGTGCTGAGAAGAACAGATACAAGTGAAAATGACAACCCGCCTGGAAACATGTTCTCACTCGGAGATACGCGCTGTTAATTGGTTGAACGGTCTGACGAACCCACCTGTCTGTCTTCTTGTAACAGATCGTCTAGACGCGTCACGTTGCTGACGTTTTTGATGTTAAATTCTTTTACTGCGTTTCTCATCGTGAACCCACTGAGCCTGTGAGAATTTTGAAGGCAATACCGACTCGCTCTCAAAGCTCTTGACTAAAGGACTGTAGATTTAGTGCAGTTGTCGATGGATCTCCTCTGTCGACGTTTCTTGTGCCCAAAGAGATACAACTACCGAGAGTCTTTCCGAATGAGACCATACTTCCACGCTGGTCGTCATCTCCGCTTTCCAACCGTAGGTTGAAGAAGCGTATATGCTCCAGCTTTGTCCGTCCGTCTGTCCGTCCGTCTGCCCGTCTGTCTGTCGGCACGATTACTCGTGTAAAAATAGTTCGATTTCGATGAAATTTTAGTATGTGGTAGGGGACCACCTGGGAACGAACCCTGTTGAATATGGACGAAATGGGGTCAAAGGTCACGACATAGGAGCGGGATCCATTCTATTGCCCTTATGCGTCATAACTTGCGTAAATATGGTTAGATGTCGATTAAATTTTAGTATGTGGTAGGGGACTACCTGGAAACAAACCCTATTGAAAATGGGTAAAATGGAGTCAAAAGTCAGGATATAGGAGCGGAATCACTTCCATCGCCATTATGCATCATAACTTATGTAAAAATGCTTCGATTTGGATGCAATGTTAGTATGTTATAGGGGCCTGTCTGAGGACAAATCCTATTGAAAATGGGCGAAATGGGGTCAAAAGTTCGGACACAGGAGCGGGATCTATTCCATAGCCCTTATGCATCATAATTTACGTAAAAATGCTTCGATTGTGAAAAACCTGTATCATGTTATTTCGGAATTATACTGAACCAGTTCTGTTTAATATCATCGAAATGGGGTCAAAGGTCAGGACGCAGGAGTGACATTTATTCCACAGCCATTATCCTCATAACTTGAGTGATAACTTGAGTAATGATTTCTGGTATGTTGGAAAGCGTATTATAATCAATGCATTGCATGATTTTACTAACTTCTTTTTACTTGGATTTGTTATCTATTGCTTTGCCTTGTAATTCAAACTCCAGTGCCAAACAACGCTCTCTAGTCAGAAGAGTGCAATGAATTGGGGGAAACGGCGATTTGCATGTCACTGTTCCTCCGCCGAAGAATATCACAAGTTATTTATTGATCACCCTTGCCATTTTATTCAAACTCGTGCGCCTAGATATCCAGTCAAAAGAGTGAAATCTACTCAGAAGAGTACAATGGCGTTTGGAGGTACCGTTTTACATATTCTTAAACCGCTGCCAAAGGTAATCGGAAGTTTCTCATTGATCAGACTTGCCTTTCGGTTCAACTTGTGCGCCAAACAATACCATTTAATCAGGAGAGTGCCATCCATGGCTTTGAAAGACAGCGATTTACATGTCCCTATTGTGTCTCCAAGGAACATCATAAATTACTTATCGATCATCCTTGCCCTTTTATTCAAACGTATGCGCTAAACAACGCCATCTAGTTAGGAGAGTGCAGTGGATTTTGGAGATACCGATTTACATATCCTTAATCCGCAGCCAAAGGTAATCCAAAGTTATACATTGTTCAACCTTGCCATTTAATTCAAACTCATGCTCCAAGAGATCTACTCAGGAGAGTGCAGTCTATTCAGGAGAGTACAATGGCATTCCAGATAACGTTTTACATATCCTTAATCCACCGGCATGACCATCGGAAGTTACTTATTGATCAGCTGCGCCTTTCTGTTCAAACTCGTGCGCCAAACAACGCCATCTGTTCAGGAGAACGAAATGACGTTGTAAGACAGCGATTTACGTGTCCCTATTCCGCCGCCGAACAACATCAGAAGTTACTTATTGATCAGCCTTGCCATTTTATTCTAACTCGTGCTCCAAACAACGCCATCTATTCAGGAGAACGTAATGACTTCGGGTGACAGCGATTTACATGTCCCTATTCCGCCGTTGAAGAACATCAGGAATTACTTATTGACCAGTCTTGTCATTTTATTCAAACTCGTGCGCCAAACAACGCCCTTTGTTCAGGAGAGTGCAATGGCGTTGGGAGATACCGATTTACATATCTTTAATCCGCAGCCAAAGGTCATCTGAAGTAACTTACTGATCAGCCTACGTAACACTAGAAAATTAAAAAAATGCCTTTCATGAGATCATTACAGGAATAGATTGCGTAAGTTCGGACTTTCTTTCATAGTGTGTCAATTGTTTGCTTGTTTTGCATATTATTATCCAATGAGTTTTGGCATAAAATATGAATTGCTAGGCTTTTGAATTATATTTACTTCCGTTATTACCTAGTCTGAATGAAGAATGGCGTAATATAAGAGCTGTGTTATGTGACTAAGTAAACAGAATTATTCATCCATTTCCATTTCAGGTGAATGATGACGACTCGCCGGGACTAGACTGGACGTCTGAGGCCGATCGACTTTTAGTCATGCAAATGGCAATCAAATTAGCAGACATCAACGGACCTTGCAAGTGCCGAGAGCTTCATATCCAGTGGACGCATCGCATCGCAGAAGAATTCTACGAGCAGGTGGGTTTCATTTCATTTTCTCCTTCTCACTTAAGGCAATGACATCGAGATATTTCAAGAGATACGTGTGTAAACAACCGCACCGTTTAGAATTTATGAGGACGCACTCTATTTCTGCGAAGTGGTTATCATTTTTTCATAAATACATTTGTGACGTATATTCTAATTTAACTTTCATTTTTATTTCCTTTTCCTATGTCAATTTGAGTTCGTTCTCTTTTGCACTTTCCAAACTTAACGTGATTTCTTCTCTCTCACATGAATGAGGTTGGCAACACTTCTGAGGTCAGAGATAGTGACGTATGAATGTGATAAGAACGTTAGATAAAAAGGACAATTCAGCAGTTGTTTACTGTGTGTGTGTGTGTGTGTGTGTGTGTGTGTGTGTGTGTGTGTACGATCGTTGTGAAGCTAGATTATACGACAGATAATTAAGGTATTATGTGTGAAGTGTAAAACTCGCAGTGCTATATTTTGGATTTCATCGAATATTGCTGGACCAATAAAAGGCTATCGTAAGTTTGACTTGTGTATATGTTTCGTCTGGCCGTAAAACCTTAATCCCGTGCAACTATGGCATCGTTTTATCATTTAGTTCAACATTTCCTTAGTCATAGTTTTAGACATAGCGTAACACCAATCTCGCACACGAAAAAGGGTTACGTTATACATTACGTACCTTTTACAAATGTAATAAACACCTCCTTGTGTACGTGTGTATGTATTCAACTATTTCCCCAAAACTAGGAAACTTGGCAAATTCTGCATTAATTTCGAAGTGACTTTGTGTTTGGGCCTTGCAGTGCCAGTCTTCATTTCTGTGAAAACTTTCCACGCAGGACAACAGCAGCTGTTTACAGAGTTCGATTTAGACTCATCGGTAAACAGTTTCTAAGTAATTGCCTTTGGGCAAATTGAAAGCGCGTTCTATTTACCGTTTGAAACAACTTTCCAGTCCTCCGAGTGGTCTCTTACTGCGGTTTACTACGCTATCTGGCTTCAGTGCTGTTACGTGAATGCATATGAGCAAGAGACATATTCAGTGCATCATATTCCACGTCAAACGTCATTTTTACAGCATTTTTAGCACGTCTTTTGTAAAAAAAGATCGTGCTTATGTTAATTTTGTCCGACCGAACATCTACCTGTGCTGCAACTATTAGTCCGATTTGAAACATTCTTTTTGAAATGTGAAATGTGGGAATAATGATCCTTGGATTCGTTTTTTTTTTTTTTCGATGTGCAACTTCGCCGCTAGAGGGAGTAAATGAAGGTATCGAATTCAAAATACATTTTATTTCATGTATGTGCTTCTAAATATCTGATTTAATGTTTTCCCCTTTCGATGCCATTTCTATCGATGAAGATTTTAGGCACAGTTCCTTCTTCAAGTAATGTATAGATTCCCGCTAAGAGGCGTAAAAGTAAAATTGCGTTTTCCCCGATATCTCAGCTTCTGAAATTTGAAAAATTCTTCCTGCATCGGATACAGCTCCTGATGGGAAATGTTTTGCATATAATTTCTAATTTATGGTAAAGAAATATTTCGCCACCAGGAGGTGTAAGTATTTATTTCTGCTTCTGATGTATTTGCAGCAAAATCTGAGCTTCTGAAAACTCGACTGAAGAACTCCTTTCGTAGACCGATACCGCTCACCTCGGAAAACCTTTTGTGAATGCCTCCTACCTAAATTAATGCATAGTGTTTCCACCAGAGACGTGGATATATATCTTTTTTTTTCTTTTTTTTTTGTCGATATCTCTGCTTCTAAGCATCCGATTTGAAAAATTCTTTCTTTGTTGCAGAGTATTTCTCGTGCGAAGTTTTTCTCATGTAATTTAAATTTTTTCTTAACGCACAAGTGGGCCACTAGAGGGCGTAAGTTCACGTTTCCGTTTACAGCAATATCTGCGGGACTAAAGCCCAACTGAAAAAATGTTTTCGGTCAGGTACTACTAGCTGTGAAAACTCCTCGCGTATATTTTCTTAGCGAAATAATACACAATTTCGCCGCTAGGGGACGCAAATGTCTTACATATTTTTCGCGATTCTTTGATTCTAAAGGCGCTTTTTAAAAAATGCTTTTAACACCGGATACCATTTACTTTGTGGAACACTTTAGGTTTGTGTTTGAGAGTTTTGTAGTTCACGGCTCTGTCGCTAGGTCGTATTTGTGTACTTCTTTTTGCAGCTGTATACCCGCTTCTAACAGCCCTATTGAGAAATTACTTCTTTTGCTGTATGTCATTCGCTACAATAAAGACGGGGGATATTTTCCTCTTTCAATAATGCACAGCTTCCCCGCTGGGGGGCGTAAAGGTCAAAACCTATTTCTCGCTATCTCTGGTTCAGGGAGACGTATTTGAAAAGTTATTTTTCCTTAGCATAGCTTTTGCCATGAAGAATACTTTTCGCCTTTTTTCAACATTTCCATTACGCAAAATTCTTCCGCTAGAGGGCGTAGATTTATATCATGTTTTCTTCCTTATCTCTTCTTACAACTGTTCTATTTGAAATTCTCTATCCCTGAAACCTTTGTTTTGCTATGGCAAACTGTTTTTGCGCCATTTGTTAATTTTGTAACGTACTTTTTAGCCGCTGGTGTAAATAGCTGTTTCAATTTCTGAATGTTTTATCGATTGTGTCGCAATAGATTCAAAAGGATTTATCGATTCAAATGGATTATCGATTGTGTCGCAATAGATTCAATCGATAAAACATTTCTGAATGTTTTATCGATTCGTGTCGCAGTAGATTCAAAAGACGCGCTCATTACAAACCGAAAATTCGGTGTCGTCTTTCTTGTAGCTTCACTGCGAATAACAACTTCACGCCACAGTATGCCTTGAGCAAACTTGCAGTTCGTTATCGCATAGGTCTAGCACAGTATGTTGTGTAATTAAATGGAAAACCTCAGTAAACAAAATGAATTTCATGCAAATAAAAATTAAATGAATAAAAACGCCATAATGTTGCCGTAAAACTCCTAAGTAAAATGAGCAGCTCTTGCGGAAAACAAAAAGAAAAATAGCTTTTAAATGAAATTCTGTGTCTTTTTTTTAGCAATGTCATCTCTCAATGCATCTGCGCAAGATAATTGTGAAATAAATATGGTATCAGGTGGAGGAAGGGGAGAGAACAATACACTGAGAAGAGAATGGAAGGAATTGATAAAAACTGAAGAGAAAGAAAAGAGAGAGGTTGGAGATAAAGTAAGATGTTGAGGAAGAAAAACAGACAGAACGAGTCTGGAAGACTAATGATACTGAGATGGAGGGAGAAAGATACAAGGGTAGCATGAATAGTAGGAAAACACAAATATGATAAAGATAAAGGTACTGTGAGAAAGAGAGAAGACGCTGAAGAAGAGAAAGTTGGGGACTAAATTAAATATGACCATTCGGAGAGGAAAACATAATGTGAGGTACGTCTAGAAATATTGACAGAGTGAGAAAGAGACTGGAAAACAGAAGCGAAAGTGTAGAAACACTGTATGAAAGAGAAAGGGAGAAACTAAGAATAAATCAAGTCAACGAGAGAGGCTGATAATACGAAGAAATTTAAAGGCAGTGATATTGAGAGAGAAAGCGAGGCTGAGGAACAGAAAACAACTGTAACGATAGAGATAATACAACAAAAAGAGATAAAGGCAGAGCGGAGGAGCTGAATGAAAATCAAAATGCTGAAACAGAAAGGGAGAAACTAAGAATAAATCAGGTAAAAGAGAGAGGATGAGAATACGAAGAAAGATAGCAGCAGTGATATTGAAAGGAAGAACCAGGCTGAAAAACAGAAATCAACTGTAACGATAGAGATAATACAACAAAAAGAGAGAAAGGAAGAGCGGAGGAGCTGGATGAAAATCAAAATACTGCAAGAAAAGAGAAGAAGGCTTATTTTGAGGTGAGGAGAAAAGATACTGTGAAAGAGAGAGAAAGAGACTGAGGAACAGAAGGATAAAAATAGATTCCCTGAGAAAGAGAGATACACTGAGAACAGAGAGAAGGGAGATGACAGAAGCATTGTGTGTGTAAGAAAGAGAGAGAGAGAGAGAGACAGGCTGATAACAGGGAGAAAGACAGCTGAAGGGGTGCGGAAAGAAATAGAGAGGCTAATTAAACAGAATGGATCCAAGGCCATTAACTTTTCTTAACGCTCCAAATTTTAAGGGAGGTATACAACTACCTTAATGAGATGTCTATAAGGGGAAAAATTGTGTGCTCATGCTCTGTCTGTTTTTCTGCAGAAGCAATTGCAGACTTCCAATTTGGTAAATGTAGCGATACTCCGTTTACACGTTTTTCAAGATACCAAGTGAAATTAAAGTATAATTGGAAAATCTTATAAATGAAACATGGTACGTTACCGTCCCTAGATGGCAGCACGTTATTCTGTGGTAAAGTATGCGTAGCCGTTAGTGTTATTATACTAGATACTACATAGTACGAATATGTAGCATTTTTTTCATGTTCTAGGGTACTAGTATTTTCAGTTATCCTTTTTTTTTTTTTCAGTTTTTTTTATGTATACCGATTTCAATCACACTGCATAAAGTTACAGCCCTTGTAAGTACAGTAGGTAGCACATGTTCTGCATGTACATACATACAAAGCATTACTGCTAACTCATTTATGATCCCATTGGAAAATAGGAAACGGAATTTGCGGTGAAAAGGACAGATGGGAAGTGAGTTTGGTAAACGGAATTCATGTAGTTTGAATTTCAAATTCACGACATGACACTACCATAATTTACCGTATAAATGAGAAGAAAGTTAATTTGGTAAATGTGTAATTGGTGAAATTTAACATTACAGGCAGTTTAGAATTTCGGGGAGGTGGCATTTTACGTATAAATGAGAAACCAGTGAACGGAATTCTACTGTATAATAAAAAGCTAAAAAAGCTAAAAATTATGCTCTTTGTGGAGAATATTATTTGATGTTATCTATATCAATAGAGGAAACTACTGAACTTAGAGACTTGAAATTTTGGTATGCACACGTGTAGCGGTTAAATGGGTATGATGCACCTCGAAGTATTCTTATTTATTAATATTTTGTAATTCGAATTTACTGAAAAAAACGGCAAGTGTTGTTTATATAGTTTTAAAGGTATTTAACCATTGTTAAAATCTCATCGTGCGGCATGTTGTCTCATCAAGTGAAGCAACAACAGTTAATTTTATTGTTACTCAACAATATATTTTATCAAACTATCGCCGGACATTACTTCATTACACTTTACGTAAGCGTAACAACACCTTATTACAATCTACATAAATTACGAGAACCTGATCCTAAATTTAATAAAAGCCATTACAAAAATGCGTTTTTTTTTATTGGCGCAGCAACTAATATGCGTCAACTTTGACACATTTACGAGTGGCTTTATCTAAGAAAATTAAAACTACAAGCCTATGAGGGAGAATAGAAGCAAAAACATTAATAGGTTGCGCCGAAATGTTTTAGGATGCACTCCCAAAGTCTGACGTGTATGAATCCTCCGCAGTTGCGGGCGGGTTTGTTTACGTTTCAGACCGCGGCTCTTCGTGTGTTACCACACACTGTAAGAAATTCCAAACTATTTCTGTGGCAAAATTTTGACTAGGTTTCTTCAATCATTGTTTCGAATTTGACATAAAGCTGACTACTTAGAATTTGAAATTTGATCTTACTGTTTACTGGTTTAGACTTTCGAAGTGTGTCTCCTTTCGCCGAAGTGGTCCATGCTCTGCTTACGTTTCAGATCGCAGCTCAGGGCCAGATTAAGGCATCAGTGGGTCCCTATGCTAAGACATCTGAATGGGCTCTGAGAGAAGTGATGTTGGCGAATCATGGTGAATTCCAGTAAACGCGAAACTAGCTATGCATTCTTCAAACTAATAAATTATGTGCATAGTTTTCATACGAGCAGGTCCCTATATTTTTTGCTGTGCTTATGGGAACAGTTAAAAGATTCAGATTCCAGATTTTGTTTTGGACGTTTTAATGACTTAATATTGTACGCTTTTCGTAGAGCATCTTTCTTTTCATGCAATTACAAGGAGTGTTCAAATGAAAAGGTACGAAACGACACTGTGGGTATAAACGAAGACTTTATTCAAAGTATACACCATAGGCCGTAGCACAACGATCCCATTGATTAACGAGCCGAAGGATTCCTTGTTCCCAGAATTTCTGTGGCCGTGACGAGACCCAGTCCTGCACAGCGTCCTTGAGTTCGTCGTCCGAGTGGAAGCGCTTCCCTTTCAGATGTTTTTTCAGGGGACCAAACACATGGAAATCGCAGGGCGACATGTCCGGGCTGTAGGGCGGATGGTCAAGCTGCTCCCATTGGAACTTGGCCAGTTCCGCGTATGTGACCCTGGAGACGTGTGGACGCGCTTTATCATGGAGCAGAACCACACCCTCCGCGATGAATAGCGGCCGCTTTAACAGCTTCCGCTGTCAGAAATCGGATAACGCCTCGCTGCTCCTCAATCGTCGAATTTTGCAATGTGAACGCCATCCTGTCCTCACACGCACTGCCGCGTCAATTGGACGGCGCTCTTTATAAGAGCCTCTGCTCTCTCCTGCGCATGCGGGCGCCCGCGCATACTCCGATCCATGCCGGCGACTCCAATCGCATCCCTAGATGTGTCGCTACGTTCTCCCATAGCGGCATAGGCAAATATGTTAACGGTTACGTTCTTATGACGTTTCGTACCTTTTCATTTGAACACCCCTAGTACAAAAATGTTTGGTGCCATCTTTTTGGTTCATTTACGTGATGGTTCCAGGCGAAAATGATAAGAAATCACTAAATTTTTCATTTACTTCGAGATATGTATTTAGGGCAGAAGTTACCAAACTACGGCCCACGGACAAAATCCGGCCTGCCAGGAAATTTCTATTTTTACAATTGTAAAATTCATTTTACATTTTTAATTTTTTTTTCTGATTGAGAAAGATAGTTGCCATATGTCACAACATGGCCGGATGTCATAGCAACGTTTGATTGACGCTTCTCTTTTAAAACCTGTTTATTATTACTACTAAAGTGCCTTTCAGAAGAGTGAGGGAGGATTTTCAGTCCTGGAACTATTCAAGCGACAGTTTGCACAGCTGAATTTTTCTCATTTTCCATCTTGTAAGTATATGTGGGACAAAATGTCTGATAAGTTTGTTTTTGATGTTGAGCACGGTGTCACAAATATTAAGTTGTTGAAAGCTGAGTTTGAATGACGTTTTGGGGATTTTGAACAAGCATGAAAAATCATTCCAGCTATTGCAGGATCCATTTACTTTTACAGTTGATGATGCCGAGGAGAATTTACAGTTGGAACTGTTAGATTTGCAATCTAATAATCATTTGAAGGCATTGTTTAAGAGTGAAAGTTTGACAACCTTTAATTCTCTTTTGCCAAGAAATAATTTTACACACCTGAAAAGTTTTGCCAGGAAAATGATTTCAGGGTTTGGCAGAACATATCTTTGTCAACAAGCTTTCCCGAGAATGGAATATGTTAAATCAAAGCTTCGTTCACGATTGACCGACAACCACTTGTCAGACTTTTTAAAAATTGGGTTGTCCGATTTATTGGAAATCTAGCTAAAACATTCCAGAAACAATATCATTCTTCGCATTGATCTTTTTTCTAGTTTAAGATGTGATGAAGTCATTTAGTAAGTTTAGCTTTGTATTTGTTTTAGATGTGTATAAATATCTTGAAATATTTATTTGAAAACTTTTATGTTAATTTATAGAGTATGTCAAATTACTTACACATTGAAACATATTACTAAATAGTTCATTGAAAATTTACAATATCTGCATTAATTGATCTTTGATTTGCCATTTTTTTTAATCCGGCCTGCCCAGCTTTACCCAATTTCCCATTTGGCCCTTCTCTGCAAAATATTGGTGACCCCTGATTTAGGGCATCAGAATATAAATCACATTAGCAGCAGCAATTTTTTTTTTTTTTTTTTTTTTTGAGGTTTGACGACTACCGTGAGCAACTCAATGGTCTACAAGCAGTGGACCGTCCCAGATTTAGGGCCGCTGGTTGCAGGGAAGGGAGAGAGCCATCGCAGTAATACAAACACAACATCCATGCCTCACCGGGATTCGAACGCAGACACATTTCGGACGAATGGTCAGAAACCAGCGCTTAGAGCACTGCGACACTGCAGTTATTTTGGAAGCAGTAAATTAGTCTAATCACACACTCAGGAACAATTAAATTTGCGCACCAAAAAGGAAGCATCGGATTGAACTGAAATTTTATGGACGTAATGATACAGATAAATGATACACATGATGACAGAGAAACAGCTGCAGGACAATTACAGAGGGATCTGTGGCACGCGATCCGGTCGTCTTCAATAGGGCGTCGCACCGCCTCGTGCGGCGATACATGCTGCAATACGGTCCGGCATGGAGGCAAACAGACGTCTGATGTTATCCTGCGGCAGACTGACCCACACGTGTTGGACGGTGTGCTCCAAATCCCGGATAGTGCGGCACGGAGGTAGATGGCGTTTCAACTGTGTGGGCAGTGCAGCTCCACCGTGTGGCAGTGCCGTCACGTGACCACGGCTCCCAACACAGTCGGACGTTATGGTCAGAACAATCCACGTGGCGCGCTACACGGCACGCCGACCACCCTGCGGTTTTCAGCCCGATGATACGGCCTCTCTCAAAGTCCGTAAGTTCAGTAAATCGACGTCTCTGGCGTCCACCCGGCATTGTTTTCACTCTGTACTCTTGCTTGTGTCGGCCGGTGCGTTTCGCTTTCATTGGGCATCGACTACACGCCGGTTTATAAGGCTGCCGGTTCGTGCTTATAGCGCCTCTACAGGGTGTGCGGTCATGCGCAATAGCACCAAACGTGGATAATTTACATACCAGCACACATTCTAAGTATATGCAAAGTTTCGCGGTTGTAGCATGTTTTCTTCTAGGTCCGCAAATTTCATTGTCCGTGAGTGTATTATACAAACACGCGTGAAATGGAATACGTTAGTGGCCACAGCCAGGTAAATCCAAATTTTGAAAATTAGTTTACCATATACCTACGCACTTCAGCCTTCAGAAGAATATGCTATTTTAACACTTACAATTATTTCATAAGATGTAATGCGGACAAACAAATGCACAATCTTGGTACCCTGCGTTGCGCTAATGCCTTTGCAAACTAAATGTAAAAGTTCTCTGGCTGATTATCGGTTCTAGAGCTGAGCTTCACGCTAATTCCAGAGCATAAGCACATAGCAAAGCATACCAATAGGTGGTATTAAGATCACTGAAATACACGGTCCAGTCACATTATTGCGACGACAAGCTAATATCCAGAGTAACCGACGTGTGCAGCGCGGACAGCAGTAGGACGGGCTGGGAGTGACTCACTAAGGTGCTGTATTGTTGTTCACAGGTATATGGGGTCATGCTGACCGCAGTGTATCTGACAGCTGCTGGAGGGTGTGTCGTAGAGGATCGATAGAGCGAACAACACGATCAAGGTGCTCCCACAGATGCCCAATAGGGTTTAAGCCGGGAGAATTAGGAGGCCAGGGAAGTACTTTGAAGTCTTCATCGCGCTCTTCCAACCACTCTCGAACATCATTTCTAGCTGTGTGACACATCGCTTTGTCGTTCTGGAAGATCCAATCCGCTCCACGGAAGACAATGAGCATGTATGGGTGTTCGTGGTCTGCAAGGATGGATTCATAACTAATTTGGTCCATACATAAAATTATTTGCGCTTCGAATCAACTGTACACTGCGCTGATCACAATACAATAGAAAATTGAGATGCTTCAGATGATCTAATTTTCTACACTATATTGACAAAAGTCACCGGACACCTAGAAGAAAAACACAACATAGCATTTATTGATATACATTAGTAGGTTGGCCTTAATGCATGCACTGACCCTTCGAGACATACTTTCGACAAGGTTTTGGAACACACCAGTAGGTACGCGCGCTTCTATTCAGCATATAATGCTGCCACTAACTGTTTCTTAGTAGTAGGCCTTGGTTCCAAACTTCCTATGCGGCGCTCTAATTCATCCCATAGGTGCTCAATAGGATTTAGATCAAGGCTTTGTGCTAGCCAGTCCACACACAATACGGAATTATCGTCAAGCCACTCCGTAACAGTCCTTGCTTTATGGCTCGGTGCATTATCCTATAATGGTTCCAGCAAGGCTCGGTTCCATAGTATTGCCACAGAGTTGGTAGTGCATGATTGCCCAGAATATTGAGGTAGACGTGCTGGTTAACAGATTTGTCCACGATAACCAATGGACCGGGACAATACCACGAAAAACACCCCCACACGAATACACTGCCAGCTCCGAACTTGACTGTAGGAACAGTACACTGTGGTAAATAGCGTTGCCCCGGCTGCCGCCATACCCACACACGGCCATCAGACTGATGGATCGTGTATCTGGAATCATCAGTCCATAGGACCCGTTTCCATTTATCTACGGTCTACAATAAATGTCCTTTACACCATGTTAAACGACGAGTAGCATTCCGAGTGGAGATGAAAAGCTTATGAGCAGCAGCACGACCACGGTAACCATGGAATGAAGTTCTCTGCGAATGGTACGTGTACATACCGAGGTTCCAGCATTTTTATTCACCTGTACATTGAGGTCTTGTGCAGTACTCCGTCGATTAGCTGTAACGACTCTCCTGAGACTTCGACGTCCTCTATCACTGATTTTCTTTGGTCTGCGTGTACGTTTTGCTGCTTCAGGCACGCCATGTGTGTTCCACGTATTCAGTGCATCCAAAACAGTTGACTTGAGTATGTTTAAACTCCTATGGGTTTCTCTTATGGACAACCCACTAATATAACACTCAACAATATTTCCTTTCTCAAAGTGACTTCTCTCTCGCCGCGACATTTTCACTCAGCCTCGGAGTGCGATATGATCGCGGTGAGCTGCAGGCTTGTTTTTACACCGTTTACAGCTGTACCGCGGATCTTAACAACGCAGCGAATCCGTTTATTTGCTTTTAAAGTTTTTTTTTTATTATTGGAATTTTAACGACCACCGTGAGCAACTCAATGGGCTATAAGCAGTCGCCCGTCCCTAATTTAGGGTCACTGGTTCCAGGGAAGGGAGAGAGCCAGTGCCGTAAGACAAACACAACATCCATGCCTGACCGGGATTCGAACGCGAACCCCTTACGGACGAATGATCAGAGGCCAGCGCCTTAGACCACTGCGCCACCTGGGCGGCTTTTTGAAGGGGTGTCCGGTGACTTTTGTCAATATAGTGTATGTTCACCGTCAATGAAGACTGCAAATTTAAGCCAACTGTGCCGGCACAAATTTAGATTTTGTTGGTGTGTTATTTTTAGTTATTTTGTTTTCATTACCGGAACACATCTCAGCTAAATGTTTCAGTGCAAGTTTTCTAAGCTTTGTTATTCAGGAAAGCTTGTAAAACGAAGCTGATTCATGCATTGCTTTTCTGAACTGGAACAGCGCTGGATATCTCCGCTAGTTTATAATAAGCCTCCCGAGAATGCCTGAATAAATTTATTATTTAGTGAATCCATTAACAAAGAACTTTTATTTTGTTCACCAGGCAGTGTTTACATGTACCAATTAATAAACACTGAAACTGATGCTAACGAAGCTGCTAATTTTCTTACAGAATTCCTTTAGGAAGCTAATGTTACAACCATGGATGATCATGTTGCGTAACGGAATGTGTGTGTGCATGCCTCGAATTCCTATAAGGCAAACAGATTCTTCATTTCGGTTGAATGCCGGTAATTAAGCCGAAGCTTCTCCTTGACCATCAGCAAAATTCAGTCAGTGATAAATTTCGTGCTCAACCCACGTTTTCGCACTTTCTTTTGTTTTTCTCGGGGGTTTTAGATGACGGAAGAAATATCGGTACAATATCTCAAAGAGCAATCGATGCACGGGGAATATTTTTAACATTTAATTTTTAACGTTCGTCCAACAAATGGATTTTTTTAGGGATTAAGTACTTATTGTTCTGAATTTATTTTATTGGAAGGGGGTGGAAAAGTAATGACCGGGGCTGGATTGCTAATTACACTTGTTTTTCCATTTTCGAGTGTTATAGGCCAGTAGCACTGAATCTCAATTTCAATAAAAGGAAAAACTGGTGTCCTTATTTTGAAAGCACTTTCCTATCGGGAACTCTATCCCAAATCTCCCAGCTTCCTATTTCTAAGGGTTGTTTAAGACCTGGGGTCAAACACTCCCTTCCTAAAATCCTCAACATATGATCAGCTTGATCACCTGTGACAGGTCTGTTGTAGGTAGTGCTGAGGGCAGAGGAGGAAGGAATTGTTTGAAATTGTTTGCGAAGAAAATACCGATATTTAGGTGCATGCTTCGAAAATCCCAGCGCTGTGTGAATGTTTTTGTTAGGGAAGCGGAAAAAAAAATTTCAGCACGATTTGGTTCAGGTACATCGGCCGCTTAAATGGTTAATACCACTTCTTTACTCTTACTAGAAAGTTTCTGGATCATACTAATCAGCTCTGAATCGGTTCTTGCAAAAATGACTACTTCGTCAGCAAAATGGAGCTGGGTGAAACTACATTAATCATTATCCCCTAGTCTACCCTGTTCAATGATTGAAAGACATTCTGGCATTGAAGAGCTTGCGAGATATGGTGTCGCCTTGCAGTCAGATATAAGTATAATTTTAACTGAAAGATTTAATCTATGAAGCTAATGAAAAAAAAATTAAAGTTAGTTCTAATTGAGCCGTCAGTTTAGAACGTAGTAAGACTTGCAGATCGGAGAGTTGAAATGAGCTAGTCGAGTATGGTTTCAAAGCGTTTATTTAATTTGTTTTAGCCAATAGTCTATGATATGAAACGTAGCTTACATAATTTTTAAAAATAATGCTGGATACATTGCGAACACAAAGTAGGGTTCGAGATGGGCCTGGTACGGATCCGATCGGTATGGTGGATTTTTGTTTGGCGGCGGCTGCTTTCAGTCATTTTCGATACTCTCTAGTTCGTTGGACTGCAGTCTTATTGGGCTTCTGACATTCCTCATCACTTGTTTTTGCCTCTCGTTTTGATTTTCTCCACTTTTCCTTGCGTTCATTCTGCGAATTCCGGGGCATTGTTGAAAATGTTAACCCGTTCACACGAAAACAATTTTTAAAAATTTTAGTTTAAACCACTACGATATGTTCTTTATATGTTTGAATAGATCTCGTGGAGAGCTTTAAAATGGTACCACGCACTGTCGTTTTGCACTCACGGTTGCCCAGATAAACCGCGATATTTTCAAAAGTGTTTACCGGTTCACAAGAAAACAATTTTTTAAATGTTCAGTTCAAACCACTGCGAAATGTTCTTCGTATATTTGAATAGATCTCGTCGAGGGCTTTAAAACGATACTACGCACAGCCGTGTTGCGGTCACGGTTACCGAGATAGACTGAGTCAAACGCTGCGGCACACCCAGAAATATTGCATCATCTCCCCGAGCACAGGGAGCGAGAGGAGCGTTGCGCGCACAATTTATTGCCCAATACGCGAATTGGACTCCATGCTGTTTACGAATATAACACGATTAGTGTACGGCACGTATTTTTAACGCTATACTGATTTCAGATGGGACATATTTTTGCCACAGGAGATCGGCCATAGTCGCTCCATGCTATCCGCGTAGTTAGATGTAGTCCTACGTCAAAAGATACAACAGCGAAGTTACAGTTTCCTTCCTCGGTAGCCAACTGGCCAGAAGCTTACGTTTCTGCTTAGATGTCCTAGTTGGGCTCAGGTTCGAGGCCTGAATGAGGCATGCCGAGGTATTTGTCCTTCTCTGGATTAGTGGCCCCAGTTTAGGGGCAGGCGACTGCTCATAGGGTTCAGAGTTGCTTAGGGTTGTCGTTAAACGCCCAAAAAAACAAGCAAATTTTTACTTTCATGACTCCTTCTGAATCAAAGGTGAGTTCTTGAGGAAAGCGTAGAGCACCAACGGTTTTCTTATCCCTCGTTTTATCCACTTGGTAAGTCAGAAATACCCCCCCCCCCCCTCCCTGTGGCGCAGTGATCTGAGCGCTGGCTTATGACCATTCGTCCGAGAAGGCTCCGGTTTCGAAATCCGGTGAGGCATGGAAGTTGTGTTTGTTTTACAGCACCGGCTCTCTCCCTTCCCTGGTACTAAATTAGGAACACACAGCTGCTTATAGCCCATCGAGTTGCTCGCGGTGGTCGTTAAACCTTCAACAAAAAAAAATGAAATAAACCGGTAATGAAAAAAATGCTATACATCTTTCACTAAGCAGAAATCAGTGGTCGTAAATGCTGTACATCTTTCACCAAACAGGTGTTCCTGATCCACGCCGAGTGTTTGAATTAACCGTACATCTTTTGCATGCCAAATCTTTGTAGGTGTGAAATAAAATGAGTGATTCGAGAGTATAGGTATATTTATTTATGTGTAATACGCCGAACTTATTTGCGCCGCCCCGGTGGCGCAGTGGTCTAAGCGATGGCCTCTGATCATTCATCCAAAAGGGGTCCGGGTTCGAATCCCGGTGAGGCATGGATGTTGCGTTTGTCTTACAGCACTGGCTCTCTCCCTTCCCTAGAACCAGTGACCCTAAATTAGGGACGGGCGACTGCTTGTAGCCCATTGAGTTGCTCACGGTAGTCGTTAAACCTCCAATAAAAAAAAAAAAAACTTATTTGCGTCACTCACGACCACACCGAGCCACAATCCGATGCATACTAAGTGGAATTATTGTAAATCATAACAACAAACAATAACGTTTACTAATTCCTGACATTGAGCGGTACTTGGTTCGGTTAAAAAATTAATGTTATTGTCGTAAAGCCAATAAAAGAAGATAAGTGAGACATAAAAGTAAATATTTACTAAGCTATGGCGGCGGATATAGTAAATATTTCGAATATTTAGTTCTTCAAAAACAATATTTATTTTTATTATATTATTCAGATTTATACGAACGTAAGAAACTCCCCTGACACCGATGAGATGCGATGTAGCGAGCAAAGTCCATCTGCACATGCGCAAGCTAAATTCTGACCTCAAGATAGAAAGAAAAGCTGAATTGCAAGTGTTTTAGTGAGGGGGATTGGTAACTTTTGGTCTAGGATATCTAAACGCATCATATTATACAGGGTGATCCCAAAGTTTTGCACATTTTGAAAACGTAATAACTCGCGGAGTTTTGAGAGTAGGGCAACGCGGTTTGCGTATAAATGAAAAGAATGACATCGGGTTTTTTATGAAATCACATAAATTTTTACTCATTTTACTTACATTTTTCATCGCCAGATGGCGCCATAGGCGAACAGGTCAGGGATAGTGGGTATGAAAGCAGCAGCTGAGAAGCAACCACAAGTTAGGGCCGCGGATGGCCTAGTGGGCAAAGTTTGTGACTGCCACGGAAAGGACCTCAGGTTCGATCCTAGGCAGGTACAAACGCTCGATTCACTAAATATCTGTCGTGCGTCGGATGGGCACGTTAAGCCATCGGACCCCGGGTAATAAATAAGGGCGTCTTCCTCCCCTTTTCTACTTCGCTTCCGTGTCACGTTGCTGTGACGTCAGCGTTCCAGAGAGATCTGGGTGATTATATATATGATGTCATTAATACAAATTCTCTCATCCACGGGCCGCGGGTGGCCTAGTGAACAACGTTCATGACTGCCACGGAAAGGTCCTCAGGTTCGATCCACTAAATATCCGCCTTGCGTCGGATTCCGGGTACTGGCCCCCCGGTAATAAATAAAGGAGTCTTCTTCCCCCTTTCTACTTCGTTTCCGTGTCATTTTCCTATCGGGCACTCTAGCCCAAATCTCCTAGCTTCCTATTTCTAAGGGTTGTTTAAGACCTGGGGTCAGACACTCCCTTCCTCAAATCCTTTACATATGCTCATATGATCAACCACAAGTCACAGCGGTCCGTGTCAGTATGCTGTCATAATGTACGAGTGCTGCGTTAAGAGCCTACCGGTCCCTGAAAGGTGATCGCAGTGAGAAAGGACCGATGGAAAGTGCTGCGCTGCGGCGAAAGGTGAAAAAATTCGAGGAAACGGGATCTTTGGCAGCACGCCCACGAAGCGGTAGACCACGTACACGTGCTGCTGCAGCAGAGACGATTAAGCAGGAAATGGGTGTGATTGCAATGTCATCCGCGCATGGCGACTCCAGTGCTCGCCATGTTTCTCGGCAAACAAACAGGCATTCCATACGGAACCGTATGGTGAACACTACGACGGATTCTGCACAGATACCCGTACAAACTGCAACGGCTTCACGAACTACAAGCTGGCGATTACGTACAGCGTCGGGAGTTCGCAGCGCGGCCATCACATTGAACACCTGGTACAATGAGGTGTCTAACCTGGTACAATCAGGTGTCTATTTTTCTCTACACTTCCAACCTGTGATTGCTGCGCCATCTGGCGATGAAAAATGTAAGTAAAATGAGTAAAAATGTATGTGATTTCATAAAAAACCCGATGTCAATCTGATCATTTCTACGCAAACCGCGTTGCCTTACTCTAAAAACTCCAACTCCGAGAGTTATTTCGTTTTCAAAATGTGCAAGACTTTTGGATCACCCGGTACATCATTTTAAAGCTCCCGTCAATAGCAGGTCCCCCCCCCATTGGGGGATCGAGCGGAAGCCAAATTTTGCTACGACGCGTACTTTGCTCCTATCGAGAAAGATGCTTAGCATAAAAATGCATTTTTTAGTGGCTTTTATCGCATTTATCACCAGGTTCTCGTAATTTACGCAGATTGTAATGAGATATCCTTACGTTTATGTAAAACGTAATGAAATAATGTTCGGGAATAGTTTTGTAGAAAATATTGCTGAGTAACGATGAAATCAACTATCGTTACGTCACTTCACGGGTTAGCATTCAAAAATCAGATTTTAACAATGGTTTTAACTACTTCTGTTACTCATTTATTGCATTGAAATTTTTTACTTGGGGTTTACATTACTGCTGTCGGGAAAGATGCATGGCATCAAAATAAATATTAATTATGTAGTAAATAAATAAGAAATGGGAAATAAGCTCTAACCCATGAATTATCCAGGATCCAAACTCAGGTAACGAGAGTAAGCAATATTTTTAGCATGTTGTTTTCTACAGATATGTGAATGGAAGAGTTGTTATACTAAAAATTTCCAACAATGATATCTGCCCCCCGTCATTTTCAGACACTCTCAAGCGAAAGATCGTAGAGCTGATTTGATTTGAGGATTTGCTATTCTTGTCACACAGTTCGTCGTAGCGATTCCATCTTAGGAGAACATGCTTCAGATCCACCCTCTCCGTACCTTTTTTTTTAATTTTGCACGCGAATTCTTTTGCTGAGGACATATCGCCTACATTTTTTTTTTTTTTTTTTTTTGCTAAACGTGCAGACGCAGTTCTGTGTTCTCCATTAAAACTTGTCACGGATTCCTGGAATCACGGCCGACACCTGCGTAGAGTGCCGTGTTCTGCATATATATTTTTTTGTATATCCTACTTCCCCGTTCACGTTTCTGCAGCAAACAACGTGTCGAAAATATTCATTTGAAATCATGTTTTCAAATGTTCCAGAACGGCAACTAAATATCCTCAAACTCTTTTGTAGTAAATTCGCTGTTTTTTTCTTTATTCCTTTTTTTTTATTTCAAATGATGAAAACCCTCAAACAGTATTTTCGAAAGAGTTTGCAAAGTATCTAATTTTTTTTAATATCATGCTAAATTATGAAGTCATTTTCTCTGCTTTCTAGCTTCACCTTCTTATCATCATCATCATTGTCAACCATTACCAATCCACTGCTGGACGAAGATCTCCCCAAGTTTCTTGCATCTCATCGATTCGATGAGATGCAAGAAACTTGGGGTTTCGTGCAGACTGATTGTATTATTGTTCACCGGGCTGCGTCGATTACGAAATTGTTCTTCGGCAAATTCGTAATCAACGCAGCCCAAACACTCAGTGTTAAAGAGTGTTTTTAGAACTTGGAGTTCTTTAGAAGGTATTATAGATTCACATGTTTTTCATCTTGTACTAGATGCACTAAAATATATTCTTAAAGACAAAATATCATCCAAACCAGCTTCCAAAAATTACATTGCCATTAGGTTCCTTAGTAAAAGCTATGAAAATCTTAAAATAAGAAAATTATTCTATCATAATGCTAGCAGCTTCCCCATTTCTAAGCATCAAACTGTAGTTAGCTTTAAATATGTTAAAACCTTGGGTTCTAGTGTAAAAAGTTACAAATCACATGACTCACTTACTAATCCTCTTGACTTTAGCTGTAATTGTAATACATACCAGGGTACTGTATATTTTGATAACTTATATAACCTTGTTGTCACAGGTAATCTAGAATTTATTGATAACCTCAATCTTAAAAAGCTTATGGAATTTGGTACAAAGTTCAGGCCCTCCTTCCACCTCTCTAAAGAGAGAATTAAGTTAGATGTCTGGATTTAAATAAATACATTGTTAAAACCAGCCTTACCCACAATTTGCCAGTTGAGGACTTTGCTGAATGGAAAAGTAAAATTTTGGAAGAACTTCAAGAAAATTTAGCTAACTTAAATATTGCCCAAGATAATAGCCTCTTTTTCTCTGAAGAATTAAAGCAATTTTTCAATAATCTACAAAAAGAATACATTTTTACAACAGCTGATAAAGCTAGAAACAATTTTGCAATAATTTGTAAGAAATTCTATTTTGACTTAATCAAAAGTGAGCTACATAATAAAGTCACCTATCTCCCTGCTCCTGTTTCAGGTAAGGAGCTAGCAAATAATTTCAAGGCATTTCACAAAGAGCTTCGGCTGAAACTGGCTACGAGTTATGAAGCTGAATTTCTTTATCTTTTTGCTTCTGCAAAATTTCATAAGGAGCCTGTGAAATTTAGATTCATAACTAGTGGGACTAAAAGTCACAAGAAAGCAATGGATTAGAATTTGGAATCAGTTTTGAAGCAGGTTTTAAATCGCGTAAAATCTTGTTCTAACTTAAACATTAAGGATTTGGGGATTATTAACAGAAATGCAGAGGTTATTTCTGACATCCTAGATGTTAAGCCTATAAATATTAATAGCTATGACTTTGAAAATTTATACACCAGCCTCTCTATTGATGATATTATTAACACCCTTAAATTACTTTTTGTAGAATTTAAGGTCTCTGACATAATTTCAGAAAGTTCCTGAAAAATATTTTTAAGTTGCTGCATTAAAAATAATTTTATCCTTTTCTGCAATAAGTTCTACAAGCAAGTTAACGAAGTTCCAATGGGTTGCTCACATTCCACAAGTGTTTGTACAATCTGTTCTTGTTCTTCAAAGAATAGCTGTTTATTAAGAACAACTCTTTCAAACAAGAGAGCTATTTGTATACTCACAGATATATAGATGACCTTCTTTGCTTAAATAATTCTGAAGTTTTTGAAGATGATTTTTCGGCTATATATTCAAGCTACCTTAAGTTAATTAAAACTAACACTAATAACCAAGAACTTGATTTTCTAGATTTGTCTATTAATCCTAATGAAGGTAACCCAGGTATTAGTTTGTATGATAAAAGAAATAATTTTAATTTTACAATTTTAAAATTCATAAAGTGGTCGAGTAATATCTCCAGCAAGGTTATCGAGAATATCTTTATCTCGCAGCTTTTAAGGTTGTCCAGGATTTGCAGCTTGGAGGAAAATTTAAGCACCATGTTCAATTTCTGATCAGTCAGTTTATCGATAACCAGGTTCCAAGGGCTTTCTTGAAAACCACACTCAAGAAAATTGTTCTCAAGTATAGTCTTAGGATTGCAGACTTACTCTAATCTAATAAATAAGTGACTGAATGAATCATCTAAATTAAAGCTATAACATAGAAGTTTAGATTATGATGTTACTTTTACTTAATTAGAAACTCAAAGCACTCTCTCAATTCCTTTTCCTTGTAATTCTAAAAAAGTTAAAACTAGCCTAATTAAAATATATTACAAAAAAGTTAAAAAGTAAAAAATTATACAAAACAAGTATATATTAAAAACTAAGAAGAAAAAAATAATATAATTTAAATAATTAGAAGGCATGGAAGGTTTAAGTTTTTTGGTGGTATTTTAATACTTTTAAAGCCATTTGGGAACAGTCTAAACTGTTCAATTTTATAGTATTCCGACTAATTTATAGCAACTTTAAAACTGTTTAGAATTTGTCTTATCTTAATCATAACCACAGTACGTTCTGGAAATTTAGTTGCCTTTTTGACTGCCAGGTGGCGCTGCCGGCGTTACTGCTTCGAGTCACGTCGAGATTTGAAACCGTTCAGGTAGGACATGTTCGTTTTTTCTCCTTTTGGTAAGTTTCTTGTTTTTGCTTATTATTTTATTTTTCTATAAAAATATTTTTTTTTAGGTCTGAAATTTCTCCTTTTCTCCTATTGTGTTTTGGAGTTTTTCTGCAGGTTTTCCTCTTAATCGAGGTTAGCAGACAGACAGTCGTCCAGCATGCCCCATTATTCAGGCCTCGTTTTAGTTTGAATTTGGGCAAGTGCAGCTTTGACTAGCTTTTTTTTTTTTTTTCCATCTTATAACTCTCCTTTGGCAGTTTCTTGTAAATAAGTCAACAAAACTCAAGCTTTCTTCCACCTTTAGTTATTTAATGAATATGCTTGTAAATAGTTTCATTTATTTAGTTCGCGGTTGTAACAATTTTTCCTAGGTACTCTAGCCTTTTATACTTCTTGGACTTAGTATATTGGATTCTATTTGTGTGAAGTCGGGCTTCGACCATGCAGTCTGCTAAAGTAATATTTTTAGGGTACTTAATTTTTTCTTCAAAAAAATTTTTTCCTTTTTTTCCTTTGATTTTTTTAGTTTACCTTTTTTGGGAGGTGTTTTGGTGTTTTCGGGTCTCTTGAGGTAGGTGTAGGTTATCTGTGGGGTTTTTTATTTGTTTTGGGGTGGGTTGCTTTTTATTTTTATTTTTTATTTTTATTTTTTATTTGCGCGTTTTCTGGTTATTATTTTGCTCTTTCGTAGCAGACTGGGTGGAGCAGAAACCCACACTTTTTGGTCTATAGATGTATGAGAGGTGTTATCTGTGCTTAGCCCTTGATGAAGCCATAGATAGCAGCTTGCCATAGTTCTATATTCCTTTTTATTTCCTCCTGGTTGTTTGTTAAATCTCTTCTTCTGATTTCTCCGAATGAGTTGCTCCAGCTTTCAGTTTTATAGTAATTTTTGTATGGACAGAATAATGATAACACCTAGGAAAAGAAGGTTTTACGTACCTAGTAGGGTGTAGGAACCACCTTTGGCATTCAAATTTATCTGAATCTCCCTTGGAATGGAATGGAAGCATACAAATCCTGGATGGTGATTAGTGGGATGTTACAATATTCTTCATGCAGATACTACTCCAGGTCCTTGACAGATGCAGGAGGAGAATAACGGGATCTTACTCTGTTTTCCAACACAGACCACAGTAGCTCTATGATGTTTAAGAGTGGTGATTAGGGAACCCAGAAACGGTGTACAAGTTCGTCCTCATGTTCCTCAAACCATGACTGAGCATTCCGAGCTCTGTAAACTGGGGCGTTATCATTTTAATACACTGCTGGCCACCCAAAATGCAACACCAAGAAGGACACGAGATACCAAAGCCAGATTTACTGAACACATAACAACAGATACAAAGATGAAACGATTGAGCTTACAGGCCCGTGCGACTTGCGGAACACGCAGACATCAATAGTTCGTGTGTCCCCTATGGCCGACAATAACGGCCGCTACATGCCGCGGCATCGAACGAAAGAGGCTTTGGATGTGGGCTTGGGGTATGTCAGTCCAGGCTGCTTCCACACGTTGCCACAGTTCATCAGGCGTAGCCGCGGGTGGTGCTTGCCGGGCCACTCGGTTTTCGATCAGCGACCAGAAGTGTTCAATAGGCGACATATCGGGAGTACAGGTGGGCCACGGCAGCAGTGACACCTGATGGGCCGTGAAGAATTGTTGCACGATGCGTGACACGTGCGGGCGCGCATTGTCCTGTTGAAACGTGGCCGCTGGCAGGTCCTGCAAGTAAGGGAGGACTACAGGCTCCATAACGTCGGAAATGTAGCTGTGGCTGTTGAGTGTACCGGCGATGCGTACCAGAGGGGTGCGGGTGTCATATCCAATTGCGGCTCAAACCATAACGCCAGGCGACGGACAGGTATGGCGATGCATAATGCATGCGTCATACAGTCTCTCGCCGCGGTGCCGCCACACGCGGATCCATCCATCGTGGTGTTGCAGGCAGAAGCGGGATTCGTCGGAGAAGACAATGTCGTGTCATTCCGTAATCCAGGTGCGGCGTTCAACGGCCCACTGCCGCCGCACTCAGCGGTGGTGTAACATCAATGGTGATCGGAGCAATGGGCGCCGTGCTACAAGTCCCCGCTCCTGCAGACGACGTCGAACGGTACGTGCTGATACAGGTTGTTGCGCAACACACCCTAATTCCTGCGCTAACTTTCGTGATGTGGCGGTGCGAGCCGTCAATGCCCGCTGCACAACATGCCGGTCCTCTCGTTCTGTGGTGTGCCGCGGCTGCGGTTATCGCTCACGTCGGTCCGTCCGTCCCTCCTGCACCTACCGAATCCATACTCGCCTCACTGTAGCTGGATGTCGTCCCACGCGGGCGCCGATGTCTCGGTATGATAAACCGCTGTCGCGATAGGCCACTATGCGTCCTCTGTTGAAATTCGAAACGTGCTGGAATGACTGCCGTATTCTGCGACGAGGCATCAGGAAGCTTCCCACGCACAGGTCCAGCAGCACAACACACTTCCACTACTTACACCCCGTCTTCTGTGCACCCTTCTTATAGTGCTTCTCGGCGGCGTGCCGGGCGCACATGATTTGCATATGCCCTGCAATGCTAATCGTTTGCATGTCCTCTCGCGGGCGACGCATGCTGCGAATTTCAGGCCAATCGGATGCTTCCTTCTTGGTGTTGCATTTTGGCTGGCCAGCAGTGTAGATGGCATCCCCTGCAGGAAACAATGCCTGAGCCATTGGATGAACTTGGTCGGTCAAAATGGTTTCATACGTCCTGCCAGTCAGTCGTTCTGTCAAGATGATCAGGGGATCTGCTGAAAACTAAGATATGTCCGCCCAGAGCGTGACACAACCTCCACCATACTGCACTGTTAGGCGCAGACAGTCTGGGTTGTACACACATGTAAACACGTCCTGCGGTGTTCTCCAGACGTAAACACGTCCTGCGGTGAGAAATAGAGTAAATATGAATTCATCCGACTACATTACATGATTCCATGCATCGACAGTCCACGTTGTATGCCCCTGGCACTACTGCCGTCGCCGTTGTGCATTCACCCGGGTTACCAGAGGTTTTGTAATAGCAGCTCTGCCCTCAATATCTTGTTTATGCAGTTCGCTGCGTATTGTTTTCGTTGATACTGGGATATGAAGATGTACATTGAGCTTCGCATTAATTTTCGGCGCCGTGGTGTTCTTATTATGGGTAAGAATCGTCTTCAATGCTCTCCTGTGTCTAACAGTGAGGGTCGTTTTCCGGTCGCTCTTGTGTCTCGCAGACGAGGTTTTTTCACGAACACGGTATGTTGTCATGGCGCTGGCCACGATATCCCCACTACCCTGTCAACTGTTGTCACGGAGGTACCAACTAGCCGGCCACCAACAATTAGTTTCTTTCGAAGTTCCTTAGGTCGCTCATTTTGTGGTTCCCCTGAAAGAAATTTTGCCCCAAGACCCTTTAAATGCACTTAAACAGGGTCTTGAGGTCCTAAACAAAGCTATTACATCCAAAAAGTGGTGGATACCTTTGTGTATTGCAACGTACGCAGCTGCATTAAAAGTCACGTCTCTGAGTGTGGTGTTCACATTATTCTGTCATACTACCGCATTACAAACACAACATCATCTTATAAAGGAAACCAATTTTTAAATTTAAAGAAATCAAGGTCCCAGACCAAAATGCCACTTATAAAGTTAGAAGTCGCATACATAGTTACATACGTATATATATTTCGCGCCGATAGGTAATGTCCCTGCTACGTGCTGTGGGATGCGTCTGTTTGTGAAAATATTGGTATTCGTAATGACATATGTCATCAATATACAGGGGTTGTCCAAAATAATGGAAACACCTGGAAACAATAGGTGTTACGTACCTATTATGGTGTGGGAGCACCCTTGGCATTCAGAACTGCTTAAATCCTCCTTGGAATGGTCGCATACAAGTCCTGGATGGTGGTAAGTGGTATGCTGTACCATTCTTCCTGCAGAAACTGTCCCAATTCCTTGAGAGACACCGAAGGTGGATAAAGGGATCGCAATCAGTTTTCCAACACAGAACACAGAGGCTCAATGATGTTTAAATCCAGTGATTGTGTAGGCCAGGGAAGGTGTGCAACTTCATCCTCATGTTCCTCAAACTTATAATTGAACAGTTCGACTTCTGTGTATCATCATCTTGAAAGGTGCAATCCCCTGACGAAAACAATGTTTGCGCCGCGAAATGCACATGGTCGGCCAAAAGAGGGACATAGCCACCACTAGTGATCCGTCCGTGTAATTGGATAATGGGACCTGCTGCAAACCACGAGATCATAGCCCAACCCGTTACGGAACCGCCCCCATGCTTCACTGTTGGAAGGAGACAGTCGGAGTTGTAGGCTTCTGCGAGGGTTCTCCACACGTAAACCAGTGCTGTGGTGGGGAATAGTGAGAAAATTGATTCATCGGAAAACAAGACATGTTTCCCTTGATCCTCAGTTCACGTTTTATGTTCCTGCCACCACTGTAGTCTCTGTTTCATATTCACCTGTGACACCAGGGGTTTTGCAATCGCAGCTCTGCCGTAAATATTGTGCTTATGCAACTCCCTTCGCACGGTATGGGTCGACACTGGGATTTGGAGATGTGCATTAAGCTCAGCAGTCATTTTCGTCGCCGTGGTCTTCCTCCTTGCGGTCACAATATTCTTTAATGTCCTCCTGTCTCTCGCAGTGAATTTGGTTTTCCTTCCACAGTTGTGTCTCGCAGATGATGTTATGCCATGAACATTGTATGCTGTCATGACCTTCGACACGGTACCTCTCGATACCCCCAATACCTGGGCCACTGTGGTTACCGACGTACCAACCAGACGGGCTCCTACAATCTGCTCTCTTTGGAACTCCGACAGGTCACTCATTGTGCCTTCACCTGGAACGAAATTATGCAAACACCGATTTACAATACAATCACACAGACCCTTGAGACTATAAGCAACCCTTTTTTACAAAAAACATTGTAGCTACATGCTCGTTTTACTCACAAAGCAGCACATACCAGAGTCACTGTTTTCAGCGAGGTGTTTCCATTATTTTAGACAACCCCTATGTGGACTGCAATTTTTCTGCACCGTTGAGCGTTGAAAGGTGGGAAGAGCCGCCCGTCCTGAGTTTTAGGTTGCTTTCACTAGAAAATATGCAAAAGAAATAGTAATGATCAATTAGAACTCTGATTTGGAAACGTTTTCCCAGCTATGTTTCTCCATATGAAATGAGAAAAAGACTTTACGGAATATTGTTTTCAAAAATTATAAGTTATGTAAAATAAATAAATTAGAGATATTATCAAAAGCCCGGTTGTTGTATGTTTTATAAGTATAAGCATTCTCTATCGTCCGTTAGTGAAGTTCCAAGAGATTCGAAGAAGAAAGTTCAAACATAGAACGTGACGCAATAAATGTCGAACGAAAGACAAAAGTGGTGAAAGACCAAGATAAAGGGTTTCTCTCCTTCCAGGAAAGCATAATTATTGCTGAATTTATATTCTACCCATGCCGAAATTGCCGCTCATTTAACCCTTCCACTGCGATGTTCGATTACAGATGAAAGAATAGCACCCTCTGACCTTGCACTACGAAGTTTGATTTCAAAGTACAACGCAAGGTCATTGTCTGCCATTTTTCAAGTCCATCGTGCTAAGTGATTAAAGTAACGTTTTGTGCATATCTCATCGAAAATGTAAATGTGCTCATCTTTTATTCAACAGAAGGATTTCCCTTTTAATGTCTGTCGATAAATGAATCGCATGTGTCTGCTGTAGACAAACAATACAATATGACTAAAGCTTTACGCCATTTTTACAATTCCCTTTCCTTTTCTGTGTATGCATTCTTTTTAATTCCTTGTGAAAAATACATGCATAGATACTTGAGACAAAATACTCACAGAGTGATCATGAAGAACACCATAACGTCCGGGTCTGGGGAAAATGTGAACTGAAAATGTATGCAAGTTTAAACGTTTTTCGACTTTTAGAATAATAGTTTGTCCAAATGGTAACTAAATAATTACCGTGATTTTCTGGTTATTTACTGGCTGTTTTCTAGTGGCATTTCTATAAAATGATCTCCCTCAGCTTTTCTGAACCATTCTTCTTTAGAAAACTATTTAGCGTTACAGTAGTTCTCTGAATAATATAGGAAGTAACCATGAAACTTTCCATTTCCACCATTTTTCCTTTGTAAAATCATCTTAATCAAGTAATTGTGTTCGCTTCATTTTTTTTGTTTTAATAGTTATTTATTTTCACATGCCAATATCTCGTTTTTGGATATTTACTTGTAATGATAAGTAAATATGCGCACGGAAGAATTAGGAGGATATCTACAATGTCCCGTCTGATAAAGAGAGAGAGAGAGAGAATACGAACGTTTTTTCCTTGTGAAATCTACATCAAGTAGTTGTATTCCCTTCATTTTTTTTTCTTTCTTTCTTTTCCTGTATTACTGTGCGTATTTCTAGATTCTCGTGTTCTCGTATTTTCCCTGCAACAGCGTGGGCGTCCTTTTTTTGTAAAAATCTAATTGTTGATAATTGTGTTCTCTTTAGTTTTTTTTTCTTTTGTTGTTTTTTGTCTAAGAAAGTATCTTATTCGTAGATTTTTTGTACTTGGATTTTCCTCAGAAGAAATGCAACGTTATTTTCCTTGTGAAACCTGCTTCATTAATTCAAAGTGTTCTCTTCAGTCTTCTTTTCTTTGTTTTTTAGTTTTTTATTTTCCGATTTTCATATTTTTTCCAGATATTGTGTGAATGTTCTTCTTCAAAATCTACCCCGTAAATTTCTCGGGTTCTCTTCAGTTTCTAATTTTTTTCGACATAATTTTTTTCTTGTACTTCTAGATTCTCATATTTTAGTATTTTCTCAGAGACAGTCTCTGCAATATTTTAATATAAAATCTGTTTCATTAGCTAACTGAGTTTTCCTCAGATTTTTTTTCCTGAATTTTTCCCTTCTGTTCCTTTCTTTGTAGTTTTTCGCAAATTTTCTTATTTGAAGAATTTTCTATAGAAAGTTTGGAAGTTCATTTCTTTCGAAAACCTACTGCATAAATTACCCATTTTCTTTTCAGGTTTTCTCTTCGTTTTTCATTTTTACTTTTCTTTCCTCTTATATGTTGTTTGTTCGCAAATGTTTCGATCAGTAGAGTTCCCTTGTGAGAGTCTGGAAGATTTTTTTTTCTTTTTGTCAAAACCAACCCCATAAGTCAATTGTGTTTTATTTATATTTCCTGGTCTTTTTTTCTTTCTCCCTTTTTCAAATTTTTACTTTTACTTCTTCATGTTCATTCGCAGATTCTGATATTTAGGACTTTTGACAGACATTTTGTGAGTTGGTTTCACTTTAAAACCAACTACATAAATCAATTGTGTTCCATTCAGTTTTTGGTTGTTGTTTTTTTCAGAATCATTATACCAGGTTTTTCATTGTCTATCATCCTTTATATTGTGGCATTTCAATCCCAGTGCATGATGTAATGGGTATTTTCTAAATTGAGGTCCTAGGTAGTAATCGGAATAATTTTACCTAACGCCACACCCTTTGTTGAATAATCTTAGCCACTTGATCGTGTCTTTTATTATTGTTACAAAAAAATGAATACTGCGAAAAATTCAAACTCTCATCGTCTTTTAAAATTCAAACTCTCATCATCTTATCAAATTTAAACTCTCATGATCTTCCAAAATTCAAACTATCATCGTGTTCTGAAATTCAAACTCTCATCCTTTTTTAAAATTCAAAATTTGATCATTTTCTAAATTTCAAACACCATCTTCTCAAATTCAAACTCTTACCGTCTTCTAAAATTCAAACTCTAATCGTCTTTTAAAATTCAAACTCTCATCATATTCTGAAATGCAAACTCTCATGATCTTCTGAAATTCAAACTCACATCGTCTTTTGAAATTGAAACTCTGATTGTATTTTAAAATTCAAACTCTGTCTCATCGTGTTCTAAAATTCAAACTCTCGTCGTCTTTTAAAATTCCAAATTTGATCATTTTCTAAAATTCAAACTCTCATCATGTTCTAAAATTCAAATTCTATTCCTCTTTTAAAATTGAAACTCTAATTGTCTTTTAAAATTCAAACTCCTCTCTCTCTCATCGTGTTCTAAAATTCAAACCCTCGTCTTCTTTTAAAATTGAAAATTTGATCATTTTCTAAAATTCAAACCCTTATTATCTTCTAAAATTTAAACTCTCATCGTGTTCTAAAATTCAAACTCTCATCCTCTTTTAAAATTCAAAATTTGATCATTTTCTAAAGTCTAAACTCTGATCGTCTTTTAAAATTCAAACTCTCGTGGTCTTCTAAAATTCAAACTCTCATGGTGTTCTAAAATTCGAACTCTCATCATCTAAAATTCACGCTCATCATATAAAATTAAAATTCTCATCACGCGGACTACATTCTAGGGGACCATTCCACCGCCTACCATTGGCCAGCGTTGCAGGGAAGTGGTGCCCGATCAATGTAGGATAGTGTACAGTGGCGTTGTGGTCTTCCGTGATGAGTCACGGTTTGCATTTAGCACAGATGATCAGCGCATACGTGTCTGGAGACGAGCCGGCCGACGCACGGATCCTGCCTTTACCATGAAACGACACACAGATCGTACACCGGAGTGACTGTCTGGGGAGCCATTTCCTATGATAGCCGCCGGACACCATTGGTAATCCTCCTTTTCACCCTCAGGGCTCAACGGCCTGTTGTGTCGCCATTGCTGTCGCGACATCTCCGAGCAATTTTTCATCAGGATAATGTCCGGCTACACACGGTACAGTTTTCCCATTGCCTGACTGCGTAATGTCGACACTCTTCCACCGCCAGCCCGATCGTTCGACCTCTCACCTATCGAACATGCCCATCCCGGAATGTCGGCGAACTGGCCACCAATTTGGACACCATATGGCATGCTATACTTTTGGACAGTATGTGTGAACTGCATGCGTCTATACCACGCCGGGTAACCTATTGTATTCGATGCAGAGGTGGCCTTACAACGTACTGACTAATTCCACTCGTGTAGCTGTTTTATCCGAATAAATGGCCCAACTGCTCTGGAATTGGAATCATTTTCTTTCCTATACACGTATATTGCACATACCAATTTTCATCTAGATTGGATGAATCCTTCTGGGTTCTTCTTTTTTTTTTCAAAAAGTGTGATACATCGAGTAACCTCATTAGATTCTCCTTCTTTTCTTTAGGGAAGTGGCAGGCAAAAGGCGTGTAGATGCTCTTTAACATCATCTTCCCTCTCATGGTGAGGTTTTTGTTCACGCCATTGATCATGCTAATTTGTTTATAAATACGAAGCCCAGTTGATTTGAAACACGGATATATTTAGTCAAAAACATATATAATATTTATTCATGTAAGTCATGTTTTTTTCACTCAAAAGTATAAAAATCATGTGATGAGTTCTTACATTTCCTTCCATTCTTGCAGTTTCTCATCAAACCACACATTTGTAAATTCTTTAAATAACAGACCTTTTTCGCAACTATCTGCTTTTTATTAATAACTACTAAATGCATGAGGCACATTTTAGTACCATAATCTTCTGTGACATACTACCAACATGCAATTTGTTAATGTCCCACCCCAACAACATGATTTTTTACTTTTGAGTTTTTACTTTTAACCCTTAAAAATTGGTTGTGTGATTTTCAAATCACCTTGTATTTCACCAAGAGGTGGTCTGTAGGGCCTTTCACTTTACTAACGGTCTTTTAGATAGAAACAAAACAAGATATATCCCACGGATTTATCGATCTCTCTATATTACTGCCGCATAAATTTTCGTCTCATCATTATTTTTGTATGAATAAAAGAAATTACAAGCTTCGCATTCGCAAATTGATTTTGTTTGCCCGGGGTATTGTGTTTGGCAGATTAGATAGTGAAACTAATAGACAAGTGAATTCAGCTCTTAAGTCTTAGCTGCTTTAAGAAGATTTAACAAGAGTGATGGACTGTCAAAAATTGTTTGAATGGCTTTAAACGGAAGGACAACTTTTCCTGCTCTGTTGCACGGTACCAAAACCTGAGTACTGCGAAACAGACTTAGGAGTCCTTTGTAAGCTGGAGAGATGCAGTGTTTACACACATCGCCGTTTCTTTACATGTACACTGGTGTGCGAAAATTAAGGACGAAGAGGAGAAATTAGCATAACAACCGAACGAGCAGGCAGAACGGACCGAACGACCACTCAGGAGCTAGACTAGGGTCCGGTACGGTAGTGCATGCGCACATACGCAGCATGACGTAGGGGCACAAAGGCGGTGTACGCTCAGCAATTCGGTGACAGCTATTGCACGGTGTACATCGGTTTGAACAAGGTCGAGTTGCTGCCACCGTGTGATAAGGCCAACAGGCAATCCAGTACACGACATCTGGATGACTTTACCCGAGGTCGCGTCATTGGGAAGAAGGTCGAAGTGTGACTAGTGTGGCCGAGCAGTTCGGGATCGCTCACAGCATCGTTTCACGAGCTTGGAGAACATTTGAAATGACAGGAACAGCTATCCGAGAGTTTAGCAGTGGTCGTCCACGAGCAACCACGGCGGCGGACGACCGGTATATTGTACTGCAGGCGAGATGAGGCAGACGGCAGACAGCGGGAGAAATCGCAAGGCACATGCAACAGACAACTGGACGTCCGTTATCGCGTTTTACCGTGACCAGGAGGCTGCACAAAGGTGGTCTATTTGCACGACGACCAGTACGGTGTGTGCCATTAACGCCTGCTCATCGGAGACTGCGGTTTTTGTGGTGCCAGGAACACAAGAACTGGACACATCATCAATGGGGTCGAGTTCTCTTTACGGATGAGAGCGGATTTAGTCTGACGAGCGATTCTGGACTTATACACATCTGGAGAGAGCAGGGAACACGCAATCACACTTCCAACATAATCGAAAGGGATCGGTTTGGAGGCGGTACCACGAAAAGTTCTCGTTTGGGACAGTACCATGCTTGGCAGCCGTACTGACCTCTACATCTTCCAAGGAGGTTCAGTCGCTAGTGTCCGCTATTGTACCGAGGTTCTCCTGCCTCACGTGCGTCTGTTTAGAGGTGTTGTGGGTCCTGAGTTACTCTTCATGGACGACAACGCTACACCTCATCGTACAGTGGCTGTCGCAGAGCTGTTGGAGAGTGAAGATATTCAACGCATGGATTGGCCCGCAAGGTCCCCGGACCTAAATCCAATCGAACACGTGTGGGACCTTCTCGGGAGACGCTTGGCAGCACATCACCAGCCGCCAGCAACGATTCCGCAGCTGCGATTGGCGCTACAAGAGGAATGGGCCGCGATGCCTCAACAGCTCCTTGACAACCTCGTCCTCAGCATGGACAGACATTGTAAATCTTGCAACGCAGTCAGGGGTGATCATATCCCCTACTAAAGACTGGATTTTTCTTGGCAGCCGCCTGTCACATGGGCGTTTCTGTCTTCTGTCCAGTTGTGCTCGAAGCTACCTTTTCAATAAAGTGCCTTTGTATCCTTTGGATTCTTTGTTTGGACGGTTTTGCTCACTTGTCCCATATTCTTACATCTTGGGGATCTTATGGCATGATTTGAGTCGATATGGAGCACTTCTGCACGACGTTACATTCGAAAAACCGTCTCGTCCTTAATTTTTGCACGCCAGTGTATATAAATAAGATTTCTAGCCGACGTGCAAAGTAAAGCAAAATGTTATTTTGAGGTTGTTTAACCTCTGACTGAGAGATTTGTTCAGACCGCTTGAAAGGAAAAAGGTAGAGGAAGACAAAGGAAATCACGGGTGGACAAGATTCAGGAATGCCTCCGAAAGATAAAGATACTGAATATGAAATACGAAATGTCTTGTGTGAGCCGTGTTATGAATATGAATGAAGATCGAGTTGTGTACTAAGATCGCTGTAAATGAAAATGTTTGACAAGTCAACAATAAATGTAATATCTAACACTATCAGTATTGATTTCGCTTTGAAGAGATAACTTCTGAACCACACCTTTGGTCACCATAAGTATTGCTGTTTTAAAAGGAAAACGTGGTGATAAGTAAATTTAGCGACTACTGGAGATAGGTTAACAGCTTGGGTAGCTACGTCATATATAAATTAGCATCATTACAATACAGCAGGTGACGTGCGAGCTCCGGTAGAAGTACTCTGCAAGAAATGGTAAACGGGTAGTTTCACCGCTTGGTCTTGAACTGTGCTAAATGCATTGCCTTCAGTGTGGGAGTAACCTAAAATGATATCCAAACAACGTTTAAGCATTGACAACAGAAATAGTCCTGTTGGCATGTTACATGCAACTGTGCATCAGATCGATGTAGCTGCTGCTTAAGGAGTTTCGCAAAGTACACACAAGATTTCTACGGTATGGAAATGTTGCAAATTGACCCAGGAGTGATTGACCGAGGATAACAACGAGGAGGCATCATCGTTACTTAATATTAACTGCTCGGAGAAGTCTTAGTATCACCAGTAGCTAACTCCGGGAATCACTTCGAGCTATTTCTGGTGTCACAGTTTGTACTCAAACGGTATGAAACCGTCTTTACGAGTACTGCCGCTGAGCAAGGAGGCCGCTGAGATGTATAACTTTTGACACCAGCTTACCGTCGTCAAAACTGTACCTGGGTCCAACAGTACATGTCATGAAATACAGAGTGACACTATGTACTTTTCCCAGACGAATCCTGTTTCGCCCTTTATCCTGATACTCGACGAGGACACGTGTGAAGGAAATCTGGCACACGAATGCAACAACACTATGTGCAGTCTGTCCACGCTTACCAGCGACAGTCAGTTCTGGTCTTAAGTGTGTTTTAATAGCCGTACTTCATTGTATGTTTGTCAAGGTAACATGAATGCCTCAGTGTACAGAAACGAGATCATTGAGCCTATTGTGACACTGTTTCACGCTGCTATTGGACATGATTTCCGTTTTTTTTTCGATGACAATGTAACCAGTCACCATGCCTGGTTTTTTCGATGATTATGCAACCAGTCACCATGCCTGGTTTTTTCGATGACAATGCAACCAGTCACCATGCCTGTTTTTTCGATGACAATGCAACCGCTCACCATGCCTGGTTTTTTCGATGACAATGCAACCAGTCACCGTGCCTGTTTTTTTCGATGAAAATGCAACCAGTCACCATACCTGGTTTTTTTCGATGACAATTCAACCAGTCACCATGCCTGTTTTTTTTTCGATGACAATGCAACCAGTCACCATGCCTGGCTTTTTTCGATGACAATGCAACGAGTCACCGTGCCTTTTTTTTCGATGACAATGCAACCAGTCACCATGCCTGGTTTTTTTCGATTACTTCAGGAGCTGGAAAATCATGGGATTGAATCGTTACTGCTGCATCACCCTTAATCCTAATGAAAACATTTGGGACGCTGTACAACGATGTCTGGATATACACGTTCCATACCCCAGTACACTGGCAGACCCCCGTAATGCGTTGCCTTCAATTTGGGACGAGCTGCCCCAGACATTCATCAATAATGTCATTGCAAGTATGCTTCGTAAGTGTCAGGACGTTCTTTGACACACAGAGGCGATGTTAACGGAGTACTAAAATCTAGAAGTATTAATCTTCTTCGAATTTACCGGTTTCTCTATATTGCAATGCTACTTTGTTGTGTGCATAAATTGCACAATAACATCATTGATGTTATTTCAATGCGTGTTTCTTGAGTCAGATATATACACTGAAGTACCAGATAAACTGGTACACCAGTCTAATACTTGGTAGGTCCCCCGCGGGAGCGCAGGACGGCAGAAATACGACGGGGCATGGACTCCACCATAGCTTCTGAAAATATGCTGTAGGCAATGCACATCATACTTCCTGCAGAGGGTTCCACAATTCGGGTGTATTCGGAGGTCTGCGATTCTTGTGTTCGATAGCGCGTTGCATGGCATCCCAAATGTGTTCTATCACGTTCAGGTCTGCGGACTTGGGTGGGAATGGCAACACCCCAAACTCAGATGAATACTCCTCTAACCATAATGTGGCGTCCCGACACTTGTATGGAGGTGCATTGTCCTGTTGGAACAGGCCCAACCCATCAGCATGAATGCAGGACATGAACGGGTGTACATCGTCAGAAAGGATGCACATATAGCGTTGGTCGGTCACAGACGTTTGTAGACGTACGAGAGGTTCCAGTGAAGTCCAGCTAAACACACCACATACCATTACTGACCCCCCCCATCAGCTGGTACAGTTCCTTGTTGACAGGCGGGATCCATGGCTTCATGAGGTTTGCGCCACACACGAATCCTTCCATCTGCCCGATACCGTTGGAAACGCGCCTCGTCAGACCAAGGCTACTTGTTTCCAGTCACCAAGTGTCCAGTGGCGGTGTTGCCGTGCCCAAGCGGTGCGCATAGATCTGTGTCGTGCACCCATCAAGGGGACTCGAGTTGGGCATCGGCTCCCAAAGCCCATATCGTGCTGGGTACGTTGCACAGTCCGGACGCTGATGCTTGTTGGGGCTCAGGCATTGAATTACGATTATACATGCGAGAGTGTTGCACGCCTATCGCGTGAAACGATTCTTGACAGCCGACGATGGTCACGTTCACCCAATTTCTTTTTACGGCCACTCTGGTGTCGTAGGTTGGAGGTTTTGCCGGAATTCTTGTAGTCACGGTACACCCTTGCAATGGTCGTCCGTGAAAATCCGGACTTCGTTTCTACCTCCGAAATACTATGGCCCATCTCCCGAGCGCCAACTATGACACCGCGTTGAAAATCGCTTAAATCGTTATTACTTGTCATTCTCATGCCGAAAACAGCTCTGACAGCTGGCAAGGATGTCTATCGCTTTATATACGCACTGGCGGACGCAACCGAGTACGCGCGCAGCTGACGTTGCTATGTATTTTGCATAAGCTCGTCTGTACCAGTTTGTCATGGCACTTCAGTGTACATCCTTTATTTCGTACAATATTGCTAACTTCCTGTGACCAGAGTAATTAGATAACAGAATCGCTGAATGTGGAAATTAGTGGAAGAACGTGCTAAGCATCTGGTAGGCATAGTTTAAAAATTTATGTCGTACAAATTTACGAAATTAAACGAACAGTCATCCATGTGGTCAACCTTCAGAAATGCATTTCGAAGAGGCTAATGTTAGTTGCTTTGAAATGCGCTGATGGAGGTGATGTAAGGATAAATCACACGGGACACACCGACGTTTGGAAATGAAAGTTCGATTCCCACTACAGGATGATTCACTTGTTAAGTTTACCCACATGAGAAACAAATATTATAGACATTTCTACACCACAAATAACTCAGCCCACTAGTGCATGTTAAAAGGAAGTAACAGAAGGCTCTGAGTTATTCGGTTAATTTTTTGCACTTCAGGAAACAATTGCGCAACTCTGGAAGGTAAATTACTGATTCTGAAAGAAGTTCATCCATGCTTAACAATTTACTTGATCCATATCCAGGATGAACTTTAGTGCTTAGAGTGCCCTGCTTTCCCACTGTTGTATGATCTTGGCAGTGCCATGGAGAAGCAGTGGACGACTAAGTCAACAAAATGTCTTTGGATTCTGTTTAAATGTTTACTTAATTTGAATGCTTCCTTGACATAAGTACGCTTCTCCCATCTCACTGCTTGAACCGCCCTTCAACCACTAGGAAAGATTTTTCTCTACTTCACAAGAACTCAGTATTGGAATTTAAATAAAGGCATGTAAATTGCAAACATTACAATTCTACATACACCCATATTCATAAAAAAAAGAGAACACCTGAATGGAATCGAGCTATGACTTTGATTTTTACAGGATATATTCATTAGGCAATACAGAACAAATTATTAGCATCTTGGTGTCATAAGTACCAAGTGCGTCTATATAGCTAATAATCGCTGTGGCCATCTCTGGCTTGTATCATCTGCTTTACGGGCTGAGACATTGAATCAAATAAAGTGTGAATGGTGCCTGAGGTAAAGCCATTCAATCTGTTTTTTTTTTTTTTGATTGGAGGTTTAACGACCACCGTGAGCAACTCAATGGGCTATAAGCAGTCGCCCGTCCCTAATTTAGGGACACTGGTTCCAGGGAAGGGAGAGAGCCAGTGCCGTAAGACAAACACAACATCCATGCCTGACCGGGATTCGAACCCGGACCCCTTACGGACGAATGATCAGAGGCCAACGCCTTAGACCACTGCGCCACCGGGACGGCCCATTCAGGCTGTATTGACCAGTGTTCAAAGTTCATCAACAGTTGCTAGCGGACGGTCGTACCGCTGCACACGTTGTTTTAAATCCAGCGATCTAGCCACCACGGCAGAAGTGGAACGTTCTTATCCCTGAAAAGAGTTGTCTCTGCAACACGCGGTGTGACATTGTTCTACTCATATATGACCCCGGAGACGTCCTGCAGATACAGAAGGGCGACCGGCCGTAGAATGTCATTGATGTAACAGGCACTCGTTATGGTGATACGGACTCTCGTGAGATGTGATCTGCTTTCGTATCCGATAGCACCCCAGGGCCATAATGCTTCGTATTGCTGTATACCCGGTGTGAATACACTCTTCCCGACATCTATCCCCTTGTCATCGACGGACACAGATGCAGCCGTCGATGACAAGAAGCGCGTTTCGTCTGAGAACATGATATTGTGACCTTTCCTCACGCCACTCTCTTCGTTCGATGCATCAGTGAAGCCTGGCAGTCCGTTGCTGCGGTGTCAAAGGTTGCCTGAGGAGGGTCAGTCGAGCCTGCAGTACATCGCCGGTTATTAAAGTCCTAACCGTAGTAACCTGTGACGTACTGTTACAATTGACATGGTGGAATGCGTCACAGTTCGCCAACGCCGTTGATCGTGCACAACGGTCACTGCTGCCTCGGTGGCGCAGTGACCTAAATGCTGGCTTATCACCATTCGTCCAAGATGGGTCCGAGTTCGAATCACGGTGAGGCATGGGTGCTGTGTATGTCTTACAGCGCTGGCTCCCTTCCCTGGAATCAGTGACCCTAAATTAGGGATGGGCGACTGCTTATGGCCCATTGAGTTGCTCACGGTGGTCGTTAAACCCCCAAACAAAAGAAAAAAAAGAACAGTCACTCAAGTACATCCTCATGAGATGGCGACTGTCCCACGGCGTTGTCTGTGTGGGACGACCAGAACCTTCTCTTCGTGACGTATGCCCTACTTCGTACCATTCCCTGCACACTCTTTCCACGACGGGACCACTGCGCACCCACACGACCTACAAGGAAGCATTATCGTCTCTCATGCCGATAATGCAACCACTGTCGAACTTGCTGATGTGACTGTACGACTGTCTTACACGACGACGAGGCATTCTTAGCCACTGCTGACCAAACACTGACATGTCGACCGCGCCTCGAGGCGCGTATTGCAGAAAAACGGCTGGTTTCCGGTCTGTGACGTTGCGCGATCTGATTTGCTTACACGCGTTCGACCCATGCATCTGTAACGCCAAAATGCCAATCATTTCTCCGATATTTCCTGATTAGCATATCCTGTAAAACCAAAGTCGTAGATTGGCTCCTTTCATATGTTCTGTGTTTTATGAACATGAGTGCACACTGAAGAGCAATTGAATTAGAGACAGCTGGCGTTGTGCAAATGTGGCGCTGTGGGCGGCCCTGTAAACAGAAACGACGTGACGTATGCAGCGATCCGACAATACAAGGAGTGATGCGACGGGAATCACTAAGAGTCGGACGCAGTATGGGTAAGACGAAGGATTTATGCGCATTTGGTGGTGGGCAAATTGTCGGGACCCGACGAATGGGTCACTCCATCTCGGAAGTCGTACAGGCACTGGAATTTTCACGAGCCACGGTGTCACGGGTGCACCGTGAGTACATCGAATCCGGTAAAACCATCCCTGCAAGGGCCAACTGCCGTGGACAACAGCGTGTGGATGAGCGGGGTCATCGTCGGCTAGCTCGCATTGGAACAGCTGATAGACGATCCACAGTGCAAGAAATCAATCGGCAATTTAACGCTGGTGCACAAAAACGTGTAAGCAGCCACATTATCCAGAACCATCTCCTCGCTATGGGGTACAAAAGCCATCGTCCCACGAGGGTACCGCTGCTGACCGCACATCACAGGGTGCAAAGATTAGCATGGGCGCGGGAACATCGCCACTGGACCCTTGACATGTGGGAAAATGTTGCCTGGACTGATGAGTTGAGATTCACGTTGGTACATGCGGATGGCAGGATACGAGTACGGCGCAAACCACATGAAGCGTTGGATCCTTCTTGCCAGCAGGGTACTCTTCAAGTTGGGGTGGCATTCTCGTCTGGGGACTGTTTACGTGGACTGAAATGGGACCCCTGGTACGTGTGACATCGTCCCTCACAGGTCAACGTTACCGGGATATTCTGGACGACCATTTGCTCCCGTTTGTGCATCTTCAACATCCCACTGGGGACTTCATCCTGCAACAAGACAATGCACCGTGCCATCGCTCCCGAACTGTATCCGAATGGTTGGATGAACACTCCACCGACGTGACCTCGCTTCCTTGGCCATCTAGGTCACCTGACCTTAATCCCATCGATCACATCTGGGATGCCATCGAGAAAGATGTTCGAGGCTTTGACCCCCTCCATCAAATCTTTGCGAACTGTGGGAGCTTGTTCAGGGGTCGTGGATCCGTATGGCTTCCCAACGCTTCCGGTGTCTTGTCGAGTCCATGCCGAGACGAATCGCCGCCGGTATCAGGGGGAAAGTGGTGCTACACGTTACTAGACAGGTATCTCTAATTCAATTGCCCTTCAGTGTATAAGCACTCTTTTCCAAGACTGAACGCTAACTTGTGTTTTGTAAGTATCTTATTTAAAGTTGTATCTTACTTTACGCAATAAGTAAAAAAAAAATGTGTCTGAATTCAGAAAAAGTTAACCGTATTTTGAACCAAGCATTTCTTTTTATTTCTTTCCAGGGAGATGAAGAAAGAGGTCTATGTCTTCCCATTTCGCCGTACATGGATAGAACGAACCCACAATTAGCCAAACTTCAGGAATCTTTCATTAATCACTTGGTGGCGCCTCTGTGCCGAGCGTATGGTGATGCTGGGTTGTTGCCGGGTTTCTGGGTTGATGACGACGAGGGTAAGCGCACAGTTCTCTCTGAAATCTGAAATTTCAGTTTCCCCGATCCAACGCAGCGGATCTTAGCAGTTCAGTTAGAACTACAAAGTAATGTCCTAATACAAGAACTTTGAAATCCGCCGGTAGATGCAGCCATTTCTCCTGGCGTAGATCACAGCTGAGTCCGCAGCTTTTTTCGCTGACTACCGTCGATGCTGGGACCCCCAAGGAGGCCGTCTGCAAATTGCGGTTGTAACAGTAACCTAGGAAACACAGCCAGAATCGTCAAGGGGCGGCTACAAATTGGAATCTGTCATACTAAATTGACAGAAAGCATCTGCACTCTCTTTTAGATCGATTACGTGTTTCGTTCATACTGTTGTTGTTTGTGTATTTCTTATCTCTTTTTTCATATCAACACGTTGTTTTCTTACCAAGATATGGTATTTTAACGTAGAAGTGGGAGGGTCACCTTTACTGTTTTACTTACTTTTTCTCCCTGGCATTACTTCGGGCTGGTCGCTGCTACTGTGTCCTACACTATATACAAGACCTACTAATGTCTTACATTCTTTATCATCCCTTCCATTGGAGTTCTAAATGACATGCTCCCATAATTCTAGCTTAAGTGTTCCGATCCATTTATTTACGCAAATCAGGAAAATCGATCTTATGCTCATTACTAAAATGGTCCCTGGTGCTTCCAACTAGTCTTCCCTGTCTGCTGTATTCTGAGCTTGCATCTAAGTGCTGTTATTACATTATAAAAACTTTAAATTCAGAAATAGCTTTATTTTCACTAGTTGCCTCACTGTTTTACCTGCTGTCAGGTTAACATTTAATAACTTTTTTAGTATTAGCCCAGGGTCCACTCCGACCTTGTATTACATATAGCGCTTGTTCTAAGCTTTAATATGAGTGGTATCCGATTTCTGTGCCTTCCTTACTTCCGTATATAGCTCCTGTTGTCAGCTCATTTGTATACACTGACCCCTTGTTTTTTTCTCATTTAGGCCTTACCCCTTGTTTTCAATATACACTGACCCCTTGTTTTTTCTCATATAGCTCCTATTGTCAGCTCATTAGCTCCTGTAGTCAATTCGTCTTGGAATGTTAGAATGTTAAAGAAGAAAGAAAGAACATCATATAGCTCCTGTTGTCAGCCTGTTGTCATATAGCTCCTGTTGTCAGCCTGTTGTCATATAGCTCCTGTTGTCAGCCTGTTGTCATATAGCTCCTGTTGTCAGCTCACTGACCCATTGTTTTTGTCTCCTGTTGTCAGCTCACTGACTCCTTGTTTTTTCTCATATAGCTCCTGTTGTCAGCTCACTGACCCCTTGTTTTTTCTCATATAGCTCCTGTTGTCAGCTCATTTGTATACACTGACCCCTTGTTTTTTTTTTCATTTAGGCTCCAACTCGTTTTCCTTCTGCACAACTACTTGGTGGAATAATAGAGTGCAGATGCTTTTCTGTCAATGTAGTAAGTAAGATTTGAATTTGCATGCCACCCCTTGACAATCTTGGCTGTGCTTCCTAAGTTACCCTTACAAACGCAATTTGCATACGGGCCCTTTAGGTGTCCTAGGGTCTATAGTCGTTAGCGAGAAAAGATGCCGGCTCTGCCGGCGATCTACCCCTGAGGTTACGCTGCATCTCCCTCTGGATTTCACAGTTGCTTGTATTAGGACATTACCCGTTATCTTAATGTGTACAGTAGTTATCTTGCAGCTTATCAACTCACCAGAATTGCACAATATTAGAACATTCTGTATAATACTGGTACAGAAATGACAGACACAATGGTTGTAATCTTGCACCACATTTCATTAAAATTGCGTTGTGTTATCAAATTTCTATGCAGGTACTGAATCAACATTCTACAGGTTCGTGGTATTAATTTAATTAACTATTTTATGAGGATAAAATTCCTGCTTACACTGTTTATACGTTAAGAAGTTATTTTTTCTTACAACGGAGTTTAACAACCCCCTTGTGCACCTTCAAGGATGGGAGGGAACTTGCACCGGATGGACAAACTACGTCCCTTCCTCGAGTTGAAGCCTGGACCCTGCACTCTGAAGAGCCATAAGCCTTCGCTTTTGACCACTCGAAGCTGTAACTCGAGATAACCTTAAGAATATACACTGAGTTGCCACTTTATTAGGCACACCTAATAATCTGGAAGCATGTTGCACTGCCCTTTATGAAGTATACTCAAATTTAACTTTAATTTTTAGTTTCTTTTCTCTATGTTAATTTTGATTTCATTCTCTTTTAGTGTTTTCAACCTTAACGCTATATTTTCTCACTCGCTGAATGTATGTTGGCAACTGTCTTGATTTCAGAGTGCGGAACGTGTGCATGTGGACAGATAAGAACGGGAGATGTAATGTTGAAGCAAGCAGCAAAAACCTGTGGTGAGTTGGTGGTTGTCGTAGAGGATGTACGAATCTGTAAGCTGTATTCTTTCATGTATATAACGTCTGTTGATCTGTGGTGTATTGTATATATCTCGTGTTAGCTTTTTTCAAACTATTAATGTGTTTACTAATTCAGGTTAATTGAACTAAGTGCCTATTGTGTTATTGGAGCTATGATTTACTTGGTAAAGTGCGGCTGAAATAAAGGCGAACTGTAAGTAAATCACTCTTGAACTTTATTTGAGTGACTTTGTTTCACTTATGGCGAGTGAATAAGAAAAGGAAATTTTACGTAGGGTTTCCAAAGCTGCGTACACACGTTTTAAATAGTACAGAATACTACATCTTGGCCTGAAGAACAGTTGAAATTCGTCAGAGCATTGAACATACCAAATGCTAGAAGTGTCGTGCAGGAATGGTGTTGTACCATTCGGAAATGACTGAGTCGCGCAGTTGCTGCACATTGGACAGCGGTACAGTTTCAAAGCGAACAGCCCGTTCCACATCATTCTCGATAGGGTTTAAATCCAGAGACTGTGCGGGCTGTTGAAGTAAAAGAAAACTCGTCGGTATGTCGTAACCTTTCTTTTTTAGAGAGTGGGATAGGAACCCACGTTTTTCCACCCCGAGTGGCTGTTCTCCCAACTGCACCACGCCGGCAGGTTTTTCGCTGCTTCATTGCCCATTTGACTATACGTCACATCCTCCCTCCTACAGAGAAAAGTAGGGCACGAAATTGCGCAGCACGTTTCGGGTCAACCGATGGCAACACTCGGCGAACATTTCATTGCAAAAGTATTTACTTGTTATTTGCGCACGTTTTGCGAAAGAGCCATCACACAATTTCTTTTCATTCTTCATTGCTAGGAAGTCCTTGTTTCGTTTGGGCGTCAATATGATCTTTCTTTGCCGACTGTGAGATTCGAACCCACATCTTCTTACTCTGGAGCCCCATAACAGAAGGCTCCTAATCAGTCAGCGATAAATATCACGCTGTCACAATAATTCTGCGGAAAGCCACTGGACAAGATAGCTACTGGATCTGAAAAACAAGAATTTGCAAGGCCAAAAATCAAAACAAAAAAAAGAAAAAAAAAGAAAATGACCACCTTATATTTATTCTACGCAAAAAAAATCTAGCCTAGGTACTACTGCTATTGCAATGACAAAAAAAGTTTAGCCTAGGTACTACAACAATTGCAATGGTAAAAAAATAGCCTAAATACTACAGCAATTGCAATGATAAAAAAGCTTAGCCTAGCTACTACAGCAATTGCAATGATAGAAACGCCTAGCCTAGGTATTACAGCAATTGCAATGATAAAAAAGTACAATCTAGGTACTACAGCATTTGCAGTGATAAAAAAGCTTAGCTTAAGTACTACAGCAGTTGCAATGATGAAAAAGCCTAGTCTAGTTATTACAACAATTGCAATTACAAGAAGGCCTAGCCTAGGTGCTACATAAGAAAGACTAGTCTAGGTACTGTAGACTAGTCTTTCTATGTAGCACCTAGACTACGCAATGATAAAAACTCCTAGCCTAAGTTCTATAGCAATTGCAATGATAAAAAAGCTTAGTCTAGCTACTACAGCAATTGCAATGATAAAAAACCGTAGTCAAGACACTACAGCAATTGCAATAATAAAAAAGCATAGTCTAAGTACTACAGCAGTTGCAATGATGAAAAAAGCTTAGTCTAGATACTACAGCAATTGCAATGCTAAAAAATCCTAGTCTAGTTATTACAACAATTGCAATGACAAGAAAGCCTACATAAGAAAGACTAGTCTGGGCACTACAGACTAGTTTTTCTGTGTAGTACCTAGACTAGGCAATGATAAAAACTCCTAGCCTAAGTTCCACAGCAATTTCAATGATAAAAAAGCCTATTTTAGGTACTACAAAAATTGCAACGATAAAAAAGCCTATTTTAGGTACTACAAAAATTACAATGATAAAAAAGCCTAGCCTAGACACTACAGCAATTGCAATGACAAAAAAGCCTAGCATAGGCACTACAGCAATTGCAATGACAAAAAAGCCTAGCATAGGCACTACAGCAATCGTAATGATGAAAATGCCCAGTCTAGGTACTACAGTAATTGCAATGGTAAAAAAGCCTAGTCTAGGTACTACAGCAATCGTAATGATGAAAAGACCTAGCCTAGTACTACAGCTATTGCAATGGCAAAAAAGCCTGGCTTACGTATCACAGTAATAGCAATGATAAAAAAGCTAAGCCTAGGAATTACTGCAATTGCAATGATAAAAATGCCTAGTCTGGATACTACAGCAATTGCAATGATAAAAACGCCTAGCCCAGGTGCCACAGCAATTACAATGATTAAAGAGCTTAGGCTAAGTACTACAGCAATTGCAATGATAACTAGGATCAGGAATACTGCCCTCTATCTAGAATTTTGCCTCCATTTTCACGATGAGCCATCATTAGAAAGCTAAGAAATAGTGAAAAAGAAATGTTGCCATAGGTTGCAACATACAGGGTTTGAACAAAATAATATGAGCACAATGATTACAGGGTTTAATATTATTTGTGTAAACTGTACTGAAAAAAACAAACGTTGTGATTGTCTTTTGTATATAATTTCTTGTAGGTTGTATGCCAGTGTGGTACAAGCTGTGTTCAGCAGCGCTTCGTACGGGCAGGAAATGGGTGACCTGTTAGAGAGGACAAATCATGAGATCCCGTTCAGCAGGAGCGTCTGTACCATGACAGCCAAGTTATTTGAATTTTCAAGAGCAACTGTCTCCACGGTTATGACTGCGGAATGCATGGCAGCATTTCATCGGCGATTAAGAATACTGGGCGGAAAGCGAGTTTGAATGAGAGGGCCCGCCGAACACTAACAAGGCTTGTGTCCAAACAAATACTGCAGCAAAAGTGGCAGAAAAAAGATGGTGTTATGAGCATAAAACCTGGACATCTGATGACTTGAAACGTGTGATATGGTCCGACAAGTCCTCATTTATATTATCCCCAACAGTTGGTCGATTTTATACCCGAGAACCCTCCAGGAAGGGTAAAATTTTTAATTTCTGTTTCCAACTGCCAAACATGGGGGTTGGATCTGTGATGATTTATGCTGCCATATCTTGGTATTCGGCTGACCCCATCATTACTCTACATAGTCGAGCTACTGCCAACTAGTACTTGGACGTTCTAGGCGATCAGGTGCATGCTATGGTCCAGATGTTGTTTCCGAGAATGATGCCATTTCTTGGTGTTTGGCAGGCCCCATCATTACCCTACATGGTCGAGTTACTGCCAGCGGGTACTTGAACATTCTAGGTGATCAGGTTCATCCTATGGTCCAGATGTTGTTTCCAAGAATGATGCCATTTCTTGGTGTTTGGCTGGCCCCATCATTACCCTACATGGTCGAATTACTACTAAATAATACTTGGACATTCTAGGTGATCCAGTGCATCCTATGGTCCAGATGTTGTTTCCAAGAATGATGCTATTTCTTGGAGTTTGGCTGGCCCCATCATTACCCTACATGGTCGAGTTACTGCCAAATAATATTTGGACATTCTAGGTGATCAGGTTCATCCTATGGTCGAGATGTTGTTTATAAGAATGATGCTATTTTTTGGTGTTTGGCTGGCCTCATCATTACCCTACATGGTCGAGTTACTGCCAAATAATACTTGGACATTCTAGGTGATCCAGTGCATCCTATGGTCCAGATGTTGTTTCCAAGAATGATGCTATTTCTTGGTGTTTGGTTGGCCCCATCATTAGCCTACATGGTCGAGTTACTGCCAAATAATACTTGGACATTCTAGATGATCAGGTGAATCCTATGGTCGAGATGTTGTTTCCAAGAATGATGCTATTTCTTGGTGTTTGGTTGGCCCCATCATTAACCTACATGGTCTAGTTACTGCCAAATAATACTTGGACATTCTAGATGATCAGGTGAATCCTATGGTCGAGATGTTGTTTCCAAGAATGATGCTATTTCTTGGTGTTTGGCTGGCCCCATCATTGCCCTACATGGTCGAGTTGCTGCCAGCGGGTACTTGGACATTCTAGGTGATCAGGTCTATCCTATGGTCTAGATGTTGTTTCCAATAATGATTCCATTTCTTGGTGTTTGGCTGGCCCCATCATTACCCTACATGGTCAAGTTACTGCCAAATGGTACTTGGACATTCTAGGTGATCAGGTCCATTATATGGTCCAGATGTTGTTTCCAAGAATGATGCCATTTCTTGGTGTTTGGCTGGCCCCATCATTACCTTACATGGTTAAGTTACTGCCAAATAGTACTTGGACATTCTAGGTGATCAGGTTCATCCTATGGTCCAAATGTTGTTTCCAAGAATGATGCCATTTCTTCGTGTTTGGTTGGCCCTGTCATTACCATACATGGTTGAGTTACTACCAGTGAGTACTTGGACATTCTAGGTAATCAGGTGAATCCTATCGTCCAGATGTTCTTCCCAAGAATGATGCCATTTCTTGGTGTTTGGCTGGCCCCATCATTACCCTACATTGTCGATTTACTGCCAAATAGTACTTGCACATTCTAGGTGATCAGGTTCATCCCATGGTCCAAATGTTGTTTCCAAGAATCAAGAATGATGCCATTTCTTCGTGTTTGGTTGGCCCTGTGATTACCCTACATGGTTGAGTTACTGCCAGTGAGTACTTGGACATTCTAGGTAATCAGGTGAATCCTATGGTCCAGATGTTCTTCCCAAGAATGATGCCATTTCTTGGTGTTTGGTTGGCCCCATCATTACCCTACCTGGTCGAGTTACTGCCAGCGAGTACTTGACATTCTAAGTGATCAGGTTCATCCTATGGTCCAAAAGTTGTTTGCAAGAATGATGCCATTTCTTCGTGGTTGGTTGGCCTTGTCATTACCATACATGGTTGAGTTACTGCCAGTGAGTACTTGGACATTCTAGGTGATCAGGTGCATCCTATGGTCCAAATGTTTTTTTCCAAGAATGATGCTATTTCTAGGTGTTTGGTGGACCCCATCATTACTTCATATGATCGAGTTACTGCCAACTAGTACTTAGGCATTCTAGGTGATCAGGTGCTACAAATGTTGTTTCCAACAACGATGCCACTTTTCAAGATAATAATGCGCCCATACGCACAAACACAACAGTTCAATCTTGGTTTGAAGAAGCACCAAGATGAACTTCATCATCTGCCCTGGCCAGCTCGATCACCTTACTTGAATACCATCGAACCACCGTGGGAAGTTTTGAATGAGAAGCAAATTTCTTCCTCCAACATTTCTAAAACAGTTGGCTGATGTTCTGATCAACGAATGGTACAACATTCTACTTGGGATTATTCAAGAGGTGCATGAGTATTTTCCAAGAAAGGTCCAACACAACTATTTGGACATGTCGCATATTTCCCAGGTGTTCACATTATTTGGTCTAACCTCTACATATGGACCTGTAATATAAACGTACAGAGGTTGGACAGAATAATGTGAGCATCACGCTCAGAGACGTGACTTTTAATGCAGCTGTGTACGTCACAATACGCAAAGGTATCCACCAGTTTTTGGTAGTAATAGCTTTGTTCAGAACTTCAAGGTCATGTTTAAGTGCATTTAAAGTATCTTGTTGCAAACTTTCTTCTGTTAGGTCGCTAATTTCTTGTTGACGAAATTAGCATCCTAACGGACTTCCAAAGAGGGCTAATTGTTTGTGACCGGCTAGTTGGTGTGTGCCTCCGTGACAACAATCGCCAGGGTAGTAGGGTTATCGATAGCTATTGTGTCTAGCTTTATGACAGTATACCGTGATCTTGGCAAAACCTCGTCTGCAAAACACAAAAGCGTCCGGAAAACGACCCTGACTGATAGAGACAGGAGAGCAATAAAGAGGATTGTTACCTCTAATAAGAAGACCACGGAGCCGAAAATTAGTGTGGAGCTCAATCTTCATCTCCAGACCCCAGTATCAACGAAAGCAGTGCGTAGGGAACCGCATAAACAAGATATTCATGGCAGAGTTGCTATTACAAAACTTCTAGTGACCCGGGTGAATGCACAACGGCAAAGACAGTGATGCCAGGTGCATACAGCGTGGACTACCGATGCATGGAAGCGTGTCAAGTGGTCCGATGAATCCACATTCACACTACTATCCACCGCAGGACGTGTTTACATGTGGAGGACACCGTCAGAAGCGTACAACCCTGACTGTCCGCTCCCAACAGTGCAGAATGGTGGTGGCTCTGTCATGCTTTGGGTGGTTACATCATGATTTTCATCAGGTCGCCTGATCACCTTGAAAGGACGGATGACTGCAGGGCGTATGAAACCATTTCGGTCGACCAATTCTATCCAATGGCTCAGGCATTGTTTCCTGCAGGGAATGCCATCTATCAAGATGATAGCATTCCAATTCACAGAGCTTGGGATGCCCAATCATGATTCGAGGAGCATGAAGGCAAACTTTGACACCTTCCTTGGCCTCTCCAATCACCATACTTAAACATCATCGAGCCATTGTAGTCTGTGTTGGAAAACAGAGTAAGATCCCGTTATCCTCCTCCTGCATCTCTCAAAGACCTGGAGCAGTTTCTACATGAGGAATGGTGTAACATCCCACCATCCACCATCCAGGATTTTTATACGTCCATTCCAAGGAGGATTCAGGCGGTTTTGAATGCCAAAGGTGGTTCCACAGCCTACTAGGTACGTAAAACCTTCTTTTCCTAGGTGTTCACGTTATTCTATCCAGCCCCTGTACATGCATATTGTCACTATACATATGTTTATATGGTGCGATTTCTCACCGCAAAACATGTTTAGTGAACGCCCTAATTTAGCGAGCATTTCCGTCGGTCCCGTACTCCTCGTTATTAGTGGGTCCTACTGTGGTACCAGTAAGGACAATAATACACTGACGGAAAAAATCCCAACACCAAGAAGGGGTTGTGTTAGATAAAAGACAGTTGGTAGACGGTGAGAGTACATCTGTAAGATGACGTCTATGCAAATTTTGCGCTCGGCGCATACGTCTGCGCTGGTAGCGCCCCTCGGAACATGCAAAACAGGTTTGCTGTAAATACGCGCTGTAACGTTCGTGAGCGTTAGTTATCGTTGAGATTCGACGTAGTGTGTTGATGTTAGTCAAGAATGCCTTTAAGAAGACGAAGAAGCCATTATCAACAGCTCACAGAGTTTGAACGAGGTCGTGAAATAGGGCTACGACAAGGTGGATTTTCTTTCCGCAATATTGTAGAACGATTTGGCAGGAATGTAGCCACTGTGCATGATTGTTGGCAGCGGTGGTCAAGGGAAGGTACTGCCTCAAGAAGACCGGGTTCCGGCCTGCCACGTGGCACTATTGAGAGGGAAGACCGCCGTGTACGGTGTATGGCCGTGGCTCATCGTACCGCGTCTGCGGCAGCAATTCGAGCTGCAGTTGCCACCACAGTGACACAACGAACTGTTACAAATCGGTTACTTGAAGGAAAGCTCCGAGTCAGACGCCCTGTAGCGTGCATTCCACTTACTTCAAACCACTGCCGTTTGCGACGTCAGTGGTGTCAAGCTAGAGCTCATTGGAGGACGGAGTGGAGATCTGTTGTGTTTTCTGATGAAAGCCGGTTCTGCCTGGGTGCCAGTGATGGCCGTGTGTTGGTTAGAAGTAGGCCAGGTGAGCGCCTGCAACCAACCTGTCTGCGGCCGAGACACACTGGACCTACACCTGGAGTTATGGTCTGGGGAGCAATTTCCTATGACAGCAGGAGCACTCTCGTGGTTATCCCACGCACCCTGACGGCACAGTTGTACGTCGGTCTGATGATTCAACCTGTTGTGCTGCCATTCATGAACAGCATTCCAGGGGGTGTTTTCCAACAGGATAACGCTCGCCCGCATACCGCTGTTGTAACCCAACATGCTCTACATAGTGTCGACATGTTGCCGTGGCCTGCTAGATCACCAGATCTTTCACCAATCGAGCACGTATGGGACATCATTGGACGACAACTCCAGCGTCACCCCCAACCAGCATTAACCGTCCCTGTATTGACCGACCAAGTGCAACAGGCATGAAACTCCATCCCACAAACTGACATCCAGCACCTGTACAATACAATGCATGAACGTTTGCGTGCTTGCATTCAACATTCTGGTGGTTACACCGGTTATTAATGTACCAGCATTTCACATTTAAAATGGCTCTTCTCGCGCTTACAATATGCTGCGATCTTGAAACCTTAATCGATTAAATATGTTACCTATACAAATGTATTCCCGCCATTTCAATCCTCTACAACTATTTTTTCGTGGTGTTGGGATTTTTTTCCGTCAGTGTATGATGCTCATGTTCTTTCCAGGAAAACGAAAATGTGTACACACAAAGACTGATCTCTGCTTCCGTGTAGTGAAAGTCTACCCGTTTTTACAAATTTATGTTTTTAGGATGCACTTTGTGCGGTGATGATAAGGTTTATTAAATCAACACAGCTGACAAAGTCCATCCAGATCAGATAGAGAGTAAAAGGGTTTTGTCTCGTAAGTTTGAAAGGTCACACAAGCGTTCGTGATAGGGTAAAATAGGGTTCCCTTGGTTATAACGGTTTTCGTTTCCTCTGATTGCTTGTTGTGTACGCAAACTAGAGTGCTTACACAACAAGTCATATTGTGTAAGTACCCTTGTAAAGTGTGACGCAATGCGATATGCCATGAATCTTCTTGTAATGAAGAAATAATAACGTCCGCTGATTCATGATCTTTAGTTTCAACAGATAAGTAATATTTTTGAAATATCCAGTTCTGTGTTGTAAGTAAAATAAAAAAAATGCGATTAATATTTGCCCTTTATTTGATGCGCGAAGTAACTTTAATGAAAAACATTTTTTTTGTTGTTGTTGAAGAGAAAACAATTCTTGTCTCTGAATTTCATCTAACTTGACATCTAATAAAAAATGCGATTAAAATTTCCCTCTAATTTAATACGCAAAGTAATGTTTTGACAAGAGCCATTTCCTCGCTGACAAGAAAACAGTTATTGGTCTCGGAATTTCAGCTAACTTGTCGCGACACAAGAACATTTCTCTCATCGCAAAAGATGTTTTCAAACAACATGGTTATGAAGGCTTAGCAACTTGTTTTTATTTTCTGCAGTTAGTACACTCTTGTGCAAAAGTTAAGTTACAAGCACAAATACCAATATTGTGAGAAAGCGGTTAGAGATATTACACCGAAACGAGACAGAACAATGACATGGACAACAACACGTAATATACTCCAAAATGAAGATAAAGCACTGAATGCATTTCAAATAAACCGTGTTACTCGAAAAAACCACAAATATACAAATTAAGGAATATACCAGAAGGTAATGGTGACGCATGATGGACAGCGTCGGGCATGATTTCCAAAAAGAGAGTCAATAAGTTCTGAGGGCAGGCTGTCGTACAACTGTACAAGAGCACTTCGCAGCTTCTGTACGTTTCTTTGAGGGGGTCTCAGAACAGCCACTCATCTCCCAAAAATGTCCTAGAGGTGTTCTACAGGATTAAGGTCCGAAGATCTTGCTGGCCACTCCATGACAGCAACACTTTCACTTTCAAGGTATTCAGCACCAGTCGAGCTATTTAGAGTCCGGCATTGTCCTGCATTAAAACAAATTCTGGAACGACAGCACTTCGTAGCTTCTGTACGTTTCTTGCAGGAGGTCTCAAAATAGCGATTCGTCTCCCTAAAACGTTCCGCAGGTGTTCTATAGGATTAAGGTCTGGAGATCTTGCTGGTCACTCCATGACAGCAACACCTTCGTTTTCAAAGTATTCAGCACCAGTCGAGCTATTTAGAGTCCGGCATTATCCTGCATTAAAACAAATTCTGTATCGACAGCACTTCATAGCTTCTGTACATTTCTTGGAGGAGGTCTCAGAACAGCCACTCGTCTCCCCAAAACGTTCCACAGGTGTTCTATAGGATTACGGTCCGGAGACCTTGCTGGTCACTCCATGATAGCAACACCTTAACTTTCAAAGTATTCAGCACCAGTCGAGCTGTGTAGAGTCAGGAATTGTCCTGCATTAAAACAAATTCGGGAACGACAGCACTTCGTAGTTTCTGTACGTTTCTTGGAGGAGGTCTCAGAACAGCGACTTGTCTCCCTAAAACGTTCCACAGGTGTTCTACAGGATTAAGGTCCGAAGATCTTGCTGGCCACTCCATTACAACAACGCCATCACTTTCAAGGTATTCAGCACCAGTCGAGCGGTATAGAGTTGGACATTGTCCTGCATTAAAACAAATTCTGGATCGACAGTAGTTGCGAACAAGCGAACATAAGGTGCTACAATCTCATCTCGATAGGGGATAGCATGCCCCTGGAAAACAGGTGCAGGTCGTATCGTCCGTTACGCATTATGCCTGCCCACACCACATAACCACCTCCAGGCATCACAGCCTTGCAATTTAACGTAGGCCCAACACTGTGCCACCTTCTTTTAGGTATAGAGGATGGTGGCTCCTAAATAAAATTGCAAGGCTGTGCTATCTGGGCCGCCTACATATGTGTCCCTGTCTCAGGTGTTTGATGGACGGTAACGCATGCCACGTTCTTTCTAGATGAATACACATCTGGAATCCGTTTGCAAAGAGAAACGCAACTTATCTGTGAATAGAACGTTAAAAAGCTGTTCACGTGACTAGTGCAGATGTTCCCGAGCCCAACGTAATCGTTCTCTCTTGTGGGATGATGTTAGCGGCAGATACACCAATGGTCTTCTGGCATAAAGATTGCTTTTCTGAAAATAACGTGCAGCAAAGTTGCCGGTAAGTGTCCGGTTTTTTTTTCAGAAATTTTCGTTGTTAAAAGTGCCCGTTTATTTTAACTCCGGTATTTTCACAGATCTTCCGTAGTCAGAAATTCCGTTTATTTCAGAAAAATCCATTTCACGCTTTCCCGTATTTAAAGTGAAATTCCGTAAAATCGACGACCCTGCATTTTTCAGCCCTTACCCCAGACAATTCTTCCTCTGCAGTCAGGATCTAACCCGCGCCGCTTGGGTTGGTTGCACAGGTAGCGCATGCCTTTAACCACTGAGCCACAGACACTCGGAAATATGAATCACGTACATCGTAAAACAAATTGCACGACAATGAAATTTTGTTTTTGTCATTAATACGAGTGATTTAGATATTTCATTTTCTGATGGAGCTTGTTATTTTTTCTGAATAGGTTTGTATTATTTTTTGTTCTGTAGGAAGCCTTTTCACAAATTAAGCATTTTTTCATCGTGAGTTTTCAAAGCAACAAAATGCTTTGCAACTTGATTTTTTTAAACTGACAATGACATTCAGTTATCTTTAAAAAAGGTGAAATGTATTTTTTACAGTACTATTTCACAAAAGAAAACTCCTAAATATAAAATTTACTCTTGATAGCTATATTAAGTTTTTCTTAAGTAGACATCATATAATCACCTGTACAATAAGTTAAGTAGCCGATTTCTTATAGTAACACAATATATAATAAATAGCTGGTGCACAAAATAGGGCAGAGAAGAAGAAATATCCTGTGCCACAATAAACAAAATCCATGCGATATGCTATCCAGAATATCAGATCTCGCTACGGAACTTCAAAATTCGACAGACGATTGACATTTAAAAGTTAATCAAACCTCAAGTACGGTAGAATTCCAATTATCCGAACTCCAGATATCCGGAACTCCAATTACCCGGATCGCTTGTTCTTCTTTCAAGTCCAAGCAAAATTAAGATTTTGTTAATTTATTTACGTGTTTTTATTTTTTTCGTTCATTTAAATAATACAAAATGATAATGCAGTGTAGTAGATATTATATTAATAAAGCAATTAAATTAATAAGTAGAAGTGCGTGGGAATGCCAAATTGCGTGAAACTGCGACCAGACGGCAACGAGAAAGTATCTGTGAAGTCTGTTAGTAGGGTCTCTGCTGTTACGTCATGCCAAGACCTGTCGCCTTCCCATTAGTTATGCATGACCGATGCTCTTCTCGTTTCGTACGAGGCATGCAAAGACACGTTTTCTCCCGGTGTCTCGCTTATCTCCCAGAACGCCAAACTGTATTAACTTTTGTTAATTTTATTAATTTACTTCAATAAGAAAATAATATAATGTTTGGTTAAATATTTAATTGTAAAGAGGTTACGTGTTTTGTTTATAATAAATTAAAAATACACTATATTGACGAAAGGCACTGGAAACCCCATCAAAAGCAAATGAACGGATCCACTGCGTTGTTAAGATGCGCGGTACAGCTGCAAACGGTATAAAAACACTGACCGCGATCATATCGCACTGTGAGGTTGAGTGAAAATGTCGCCGCGGGAGAGAACTGACTTTGAGAAAGGAAATATTCTTGGGTGTTATATTAATGGGTTGTCCATAAGAGAAACCGAGAGGCGCTTAAACATACCCAAGTCAACTGTTTTGGATGTACTGAATAAGTGGAACACACATGGCGTGCCTGAAGCAGCAAAACGTACCAGCAGACCAAATAAAATCAGTGATGGCGGACGTCGAAGCTTCAGGAGAGTCGTTACAGCTAATCGACGGAGTACTGCACAAGACTTCAGTATACAGGTGACTAAAAATGCTGGAACCTCGGTATGTACACGTACCATTCGCAGAGAACTTCATTCCATGGTTACCGTGGTCGTACTGCTGCTCATAAGCTTTTCATCTCCACTCGGAATGCTACTCGTCGTTTAACATGGTGTAAAGGACATTTATCGTGGACCGTAGATAAATGGAAACGAGTCCTATGGACTGATGAATCCAGATACACGATCCATCAGTCTGATGGCCGTCTGTGGGTATGGCGGCAGCCGGGAAAACGCTAATTACCATAGTGTACTGTTCCTACGGTCAAGTTTGGAGCTTCCAGTGTACTCGTGTGGTGGTGTTTTTCGTGGTATGGTCCGGGGGCTCATTGGTTACTGTAGACAAACATGTTAACCAGCACGTCTACCTCGATATCGTGGTCAATTATGCATATTTGGACAATTATATTCTGATTATGCATATTTGGACAATTATATTCTGATTATGCATATTTGGACAACGATATTCTGGACAAATATGCATAATTGTCCAGAATATCGTTGTCCCAACTCTGTTATGCCATACCAACTCTGTGGCAATACTATGGAACCGAGCCTTGTTGGTACCAGCAGGATAATGTACCGAGGCATAAAGCAAGGACTGCTACGGTGTGGTTTGACGATAATTCCGTATCGTGTGTGGAGTGGCCAGCACAGAGCCCTGATCTTTATCCCATAGAGGACCTGTGGGATGAATTAGAGCACCGCATAAGAAGTTTGGAACCAAGGCCTACTGCTAAGCAACAGTTAGCGGCAGAATTATGTACTGAATGAAAGCGCATACCTATCGCTGTATTCCAAAACCTTGTCGAAAGCATGTCTCGAAGGGTCAGTGCATGCATTAAGGCCAAAGGTGGACCGACACCGTACTAATGTACGCCAATAAATGCTATGTTGTGTTCCTCTTCTAGGTGTCCGGTGGCTTTTGTCAATATAGTGTATGTACGTACATAATTTCACTGTTTAATTTTTTCGATAAAAGTTTGTTTTGTATTACTCTATTTTTATGTAAATAAAGATATGTAATTTATTTTTTAAACTTTGTAACATTTGTTATTATAAAATACGATAAACGAAAAAATTATATTTCTTCACTTCAATTACTAAATACGTATTTGGCCTACAGAAAAAAAGACCACTCCATTATCCGGATTTTCCGAATATTCGGATGGGCTGTGGCCCGAGTTGATCCGGATAATTGGAGTTCTACTGTATTCTTACCAATCGCTCCTATTACCTGTAATTTCTCATCGTGCGAGCACGGAAAAAGTGTGAACGGAATTTTTCTGTTAATATGAGAAAGGAATTGTGGAAAGGTTTCTGAAAATTCAGAATTTTCCGTTAACACATTTCTAAAACTGTAATTTACAGTCAATATAAGAAAGAAACTGCGGAAAGGTTTCTGAAAATTCAGAATTTTTCTGTGGTACGAAAAATCCATGAGATTCAGGTTTCTTTCTGTCATTTTACGGAAAAGGTTGTGTCAGAAATATGCTTCGTTAATTCACGAAAGAAATAACGGAAAGTGGCTCGTGAATTTCAGAAAAAATGTTTAGTGTGGAAGCTCTTAAACCAGTTGACATGCTTCTGTTGCGTCTTGAAGTTAAGTGGTCATTAGAAACGGAAGTTAACCTTCGACGACGTGTTACAGGTCGTCTACAAATACTTATTGTACGTATTTTGGAATTGTCTCCAGAGCATGTTGACAACCATTCGAGACATACGAAGCCAACTTGCCACCTCTTTTTAGGATTTTCCCGGCTTCCAGTTTCCCAATCGCCCACCATCGCATATAATCGCTTAAACGATGTGTAGGTGACATTTTTAAAACAACATGTCCTTTACTTGCATTTTGATCATTAGATTAGATCATATGTAGAGGGTTTTAGGAAGGGAGTGTCTTACCCCAGGTCTTAAACAACCCTTAGAAATAGGAAACTAGGAGATTTGGGCTAGAGCGCCCGATTGGAAAGTGACAGGGAAGCGAAGTAGAAAGGGGGAGTAAGACGCCTTTATTTATTACCGGGGGCCAGTACCCGTGGTCCGACGGCTTAACATTCCCATCCGACGCACGGCGGATATTTAGTGGATCGAACCTGAGGCCTTTTCTGTGGCAGTCACGAATGTTGCCCACTAGGCCACCCGCTACCCACTTGCACTTTGACAACAGCGAAGATCTTTTATACCCTTGTTCCTATCCGCCCTTCACGAGTATTGGCTCCTCGAGTCTGTGTGCAATGCCCAATGGAACGTCATACGCGTGTCATCATGCGGTCATGCCTTACGTTACATACCCGTCACAGTCTGTCATACTCCCTGTAAAAGTCTCAGACCATGTGTTTCGTTCCGTTTCGTACTACGATAAAAAAAAAAACTTTCGCAACTTTCACAACTTTCACACGAGTTTATTTTCAATAAGTTGTATTTTACATACGCAAACACACTGCCCTCTCAAGATTCACTCAATTGCCTTTGGCTTTCCGTAGCTAATGACTGAGATACTCCAGAGGCTTTTAAGCGTTTAAAGTAATCGTTTTTTTTTTTTTTTTTTTTTTTTTTTTAAGACGGGGAGGGGGTTGTTTAACGACATACGCGAGTATTTTAGGATGGAAGCAGTCACCCGTCCCTAATTTATGGCCACTGATTCCTGGAATTGGACGGAGACAGCACCGTATGGTAAGCTCTGTGAAAACATAAATTTGTCCATGACGGGGATCGAACCCACGTCGGCTTACTCGGGAGTAAGTTGCCCTCCCAAATAAGCTACACGGACGGAATGTATCGCTGTAGATTTGTCGGCTTGACACATGATTCATATCTGTAATACGTCACATCATCTCCCTCTTAATTTTTTTTTAAGCGAAGTAGAAAATGTAAGCAAATTAAAGTCATCTTGGGGTGTGTGTGTGGGTGTGTGTGGGGGGGGGGGTATAACTCATCACGCTGGTCAAGCAGATTGGTGAGTGTGGGATAGCATATCCTCTAATCCTGGTGGTACAGTTATACCCCTAGCAATGTGGCGGTCATCAGAGCCCCTTTAGTGTGAACAGGATGCACCACGAGTATGCGGGGTTGACATTTGTCAAAATGGGGCTATGATATGTTTGCGCTTCACCTGACCTTGCATCCCTATATAATATATACTGTATATATATATACATTTTTTGGTGATTTTGTTTTCTTTTTTTTTTTTTTTTCGTTAATGTGCTAATTGATATTCCCGATATTATCTTTTACCGCGAAAAACGCCAATTTCAGTTGAAAGAAAAATACTCTGCAATATACTGTTGGAGAAAATAAATACCCTTTGTAAAACGTTTTCATAAAGTTGAAAAAAGAAAAGGGTACGACTCTCATTATTCCCAACATAAAATGTTCGATGTTATGTGTAAATTCGAAAATATCAAGAATTACACCTTTCATGTTTATCAGACAAAGTTTTCCTTAGTGGTTTTAATGCATAATTTTTTCCCTTCGATAAATGGTGACAACATTTTCAGTTTAGAGAATTTTAGAGCACCTTATCTTTCTGAAAATGTACTCACTAGATCAGATATTTTGCTTTCACGTTGTTATGGAATTAATGTTTTTTAATTACACAACGAACGTGAAAATAATTTCGAAAATGATAAAGTGAAGTGTTTAAAAAAAACTTTCAGTATAGCTACAATGCTGGGTTTCTCGTGTAATACTTATAGGAACACAAATATAATAGTTTCCTCAATATTGAACACTTACAGATATTGCAGGAGATGGGAAAATAGAACACAACTAAGGATATCATCTATTTCCATTATCTAACGACAAAAAAATCAGAAAAAATGAAAACGAAAACATAGTCAATTCGTCGCCGTTGGAGCGAATTCTGTGTCATCGCACTCACTAAAATATTTCCCCACCGAGACAACGCATTACTTGATCGGCGATCAAGAGCGACTCCGCCTTCTTGTTCTCACGTCACAAAACAGTTCTGGGGCTTTCTGTTAGACACCGTTTTGGTTGGATCTGGGTTCCAGTCTCGGGAACCTGTCCATCTGCGTCGTCTCTATACTTTCCTCAAAAACCAGAGGCCTTAAATAAGGGGCGGGGGACTTCTTACACCGTGGATGCTCATGGTGTTGTAATAAAACCCTGAAACACACACAACAACATGAATAAATGTCCAAAATGCGCTTATTGTATTTGTGTGTGTGTCTGTCGCAGTGGTCAAAGTGGCACAGAGCTACTGTCGGTATGGTCGACACCAAGATTTTAAATCGAAAGCCATTTTGCTTCAGTATGTTAAGGGCTCTGCTGCTACACTAAAACTGTAGTGTAACAGAAGAGCGCTTAACGTCTTTTCAGTCCCAGCTGCTAATAATTTATCAATTTTATCCGTTAAAAATGTCATTTGTCGATTTTTTCGTTAAAGTTTGTGCTTTTATCCTAATTTCTTTACGTAGTTTGTGACGAGTTTATAATTTATTACATACCGGGATGGTAAATAATGTTTTTTAACTGCCGGTATGCTCACTTCCATTTTTGTTAAGTACCGGTATGCCATACCGGCCGATATCGGTCCACTTCGAACAATAGTGTGTCACAGCCTCATAACATCGAACCTTTTCTCCATCGTGACAGCAAGCATCCAGGTGCGAAATCATCAATTCCTATGACATAGAATTGAAAAAATATTCAACGCGCATGCGTTTGGTAGGTCAATGTCTTTGGCATGAGAATCCCAAAAATAATCACTTTTTTTTCAAACTCAGATGCTGAAGCTGTTTGGAAACGTATCGTCTTGAGAAATTTTCAACGATAACATAACTGGACGAATCTCGAGAGGTGCAAATCCGTTTCTGTTCTAGGTTTATACAATTATCAAATTTTCTGAGATAGATGGATGAATTGCGGTAAACTGCGGCTTTTTTAAAACGGAAATTAACGATCCTGCAAAATATTTTTAGGGTGAAACCTCTTCTTCGATGTTTTCTTATATACACCGAAAATAATTGCTTATGATAACAAAATGCGATTAACGGCGGCGGTTGTTTTTTTCTTATAGATGATGGTGCGCTGGAAGATGAGAAAACGGAAGAATTTACGGAGGATGCCCAAAATGGTACAGAAGCAGGTGAGTTAATTACGGTATCTAGGCTTGCAATATACTTTTTACATATGTACTTTTGTCTGCGTAAAGGATTTCCACAGTTTAGTAATGCGTACTTTCCCCTCTTTATACTGCAGTCATTCGAAACTCTTGCCTTGTGAGAAATACCTCATAAAAACCTAAAGTGTAAGAAAAAGCCATGTACTCGAATCATTCCCTACATGGACTTTTGATGCCGTAAAACCATCAAACTGTTAAACCATTCACTCCAACTCCGACGTTCATGAACAGCAGATGCAGAGAAATGACTACCAATAACGTTTTCTTCAAACATCGGAAGAACTGCCAGAAGTGGTCATCTCCCTCTTTCATCAACGGTTGGCTGAAAACTAGTAAAGGGACCTTCTCAAATCCTTCGCAAAAACACTAACGAAAAGAGAAATAGTTTTAACTTATGATATAATATTAAAAACAGGTTATTATGAGTACAGCTTTTAAAAAAAATTGTGCTTACAGAGTCATTTCGTTCTTCCGTTCATCTGTGTGTCCCAGGACTCTGCGCCCATTAGTCCTATTTTAAAAATTAATTTTTCCGTTTGGAAATTCGAACTGTCTCTATATTTTATGACTCTATATTTCCTGCTTCTAATGATTATCTACATTTTCTGCTTCTACTGATTCTGTACATTTCCATCTTCTAGTTATTCTCTACATTTTCTGCTTCTAATGATTCTCTATCACTATGACAAAGATGTATGTACATTTCCTGCTTCTAATGTTTCTCTATATTTCCTGCCTCTAATGATTTTCTACATATCCTGTTTCTAATGATTCTCCACATTTCCGGCTTCTAATTATTCTCTACATTTCCTGTTTCTAATGATTCTCCACATTTCCGGCTTCTAACTATTCTCTACATTTCCTGTTTCTAATGATTCTCTATATTTCCTGCTTTCTAATGATTCTCTACCTTTCTTGTTTCCAATGATTCTCTACATTTCCTGCTTCTAATGAGCCTCTATTCACTATGAGAAAGATTTAGGTACATTTCGTGCTTCTAATGCTTCTTTAGTATAGGAGCACAAGTGTTCATTTCTATCTATTTTCACCATATATGTGTCTCATGCTTTGGATTGGTTTCTTTGTGAATTGCTTTTCGCATCAATTTTCAGCTATCATAATTCAGTTTTTATGTAGGGGCCGCAACTGAATATTTCTTTTTACAACCGCTTCGTAGTTTTTAAATGACAGATTTAAAAACTCCTGTTTCTGTCGGACATTGTTCTGCATTAAGAACATATTGTTAGATATCATGAGCACAGAAGTTATCATAACCTAACTTAGACGGAAGTTCATCACTACGTTTTATAAGATATAATTTAGTACTGCATTTTACATTATCGCGCACATTCTGTTTCTAAAAGCGTTCTCATTAAATATGATAATTCGCTGTCACCTTTCTTGTAAATGCCATGTGATTTACAACTATCAGTATTTTCGGTAACATTTCTTTTTTGAATATCGTGTCATCTACCTGAATTAAAAAATGAGATGTTTTTATAGTTGTTCTTCTCAGACGAGCGGGTTCGAGTTTGTTACCGACGTTGTTGTTTTTTTAGCACAGCTTTAAAGTAACAATTCATAACCATTGTTACGTTGAAGCTCTCCAGGTGGTACGCGAGACCTTAGTAAAACACAATATGTGTTTAGCAACGAAATAAAAAAAGGATTTTAAGCCGGAGCGGAAAAAATAATGTTTTGTCCTTTCATTGATTAAAGTGAAGACACAGTAGAAATAGAAATATGTGAATACAATAGAAATGCGTGTACAGTGGTATCAGAAAATATTGCCAGGAACTCAAACAATTTGAAGAGTGCTGCATTAAAAGCACCACATTGTGGCGCAACCTTTTTTCATAATGTGGTGCAACTTGCACCATAACATGGTCCAAAGTTGCACCATGTTGTTGGGTTTTGTTTGCACCACACATGGTGTAATCTTTTCTCAGAAAGTGGTACAGCTAGTGTAGCAACACTTTTTTGTGCAACCTACCATAAAATTTTAACAATATAGCACCTTGTCTTCCTAGAGCATCCCAAGCATTCTCGATCGGATTCAGATGGGGAGATCGTGCTGGCCATTCCATGCGGTGACCTCACGGTGAGGTTGGGCATTGTCATTCTGTAAAATGAACTCTTATCGTATTAAATTTCATGAGGTCTTGTATCTGATCACTTTACCATTGAGAAGTCATACAGCCTTCTGCAAGCAGACCGGAACTTTCTTCCAATGTAAAGCTGGCCCAAACCGTGACACTTCCTCCACCATAGAAATGATGTAAGAGAGATATGATGTCATCTATGTTCCCTTCAAATGATTACACGCAGAAAGTCACAACGCAGAGGAAACTGTGGCGTCACTTGTCTTCAGTCTAGATCACATGTTCTGCTGACCAACCCAACCATGCACTTCTGTGAGGTGTGGTCAGAGTCACTCACCACTGTACATTTGGCATACTGGCCATCCTCATTCAAGCTCATGCATGTGGTGGTTGGAGAAACAGAAGTTCCCGATCCTGCATTTCGGTCAGAACGCTGTTGTAATAATATTTTCATTCAGTAAATTGAAGGCACCTCACTTCACGTAGTGAAGTGGTCCAGGCATACCATCACCAAGCCTCTCTGTTTCTTGGAAGCGTATCGAAACACTGTGCTTAACGAAACGATCACATAACATTTGCTTGGGATTGTCCGGCCTCATGCTTTCTAATGGCGCTCCATTCTCATGAGACGTGCTTAACATAAACTCAATATTGCTGTAAGCGGTATCCAGGTTATAATGTGAATGAGCGGGTCTTTCTGATTGCTGTCTCATAATGATCGACAGAGAGACGAGCTCAGTTGGTGATTGTATCACGTTGGCAGCAAGCTTCTGAAACTTGAATATGACATATTACAGAAGAACTGCGAGTTTAGGCTGTCATACACGTTTCGCGGTATCGATCCCGTTTGTGTGACAAAACTTGTTAAAACTCTGTTTGATGCTTAGTTTTTGGAAACCACAGTACAGCGCTAAGAGTGAGAACTTCTAGCGACATGTTAAAAAATGTGTTTATGTTTTTCATGTTAAGTAAATGTTTTTTAAAAAGTGTTTTTTCTTCATGTTGTTTTCAGAAGCCAGTTCCTCTGCCCCGTTTAAGCTTCGGAAGATCGTTTGCCAGCAGACGAAGAACCTCCAGGAAAACTACGACTTCTGGATAGTCATCCTCAAACAAGAAACCTTGGCCTTAGAAGTAACTAATACAATAGAGCGCAAGGATAATGATATCGGCGCCGAGGAACAAAATCATCAGAAAAAGGTGATGCGATAGAATATACTCATTTCTTTGTGGATGAATGTGCAGCAGTGTGTGTAACCTAGCTGAGACTCTCGCTGGGTTAAGGCTTCTGCCTATCTGTTTGCAAGCTCATAAGTGTCGCAGCGTAGTTCCCCGCAATCTTCCGGTGAAGGAGTCCTTAAAGATCTCTGTAAATAACAGTTACCTTAACATTCGCTGCAATTTCAAAAAAGTGCCTACTTTCATACACTTAAAGTCATACCATCCCCCCCTTACTACTTTCTTAGAAATCCGCTCAGAGGACTTCCTCCATTTCCCAGAAGTACAAAACACTAAGTTTAATGATAAATTCATATTATATAACAAACTTTCTGTGAATTCGAAAAATTCTGGTACGTTTATCCAAATTCCCTAAAATCTTTGACGGTTGTACCAGCCATGTGTTCTAACAGCTTAAACATTTTTTTTTTTTTTTGGTGGGGAAGTGCTAAAAAGTGGGTTCAAAGAAAAGTTGGGTGAGCTGAAGCCCACCCGTAGCAACACGCCTGGGCTGGACTATGGAGGCAACCCAGGGGTCTCGAGGTTTAGAAATCACTTTAAAGTTTTCATATTTATTATATTTTTCAATTTCCGGCCACAAGGCGCTCAAAACGACATTTTTTATGATGTATTGTTTCTTAGTTCCCAATCCCCACCAATTATAAAAATTATATTGATGTATTTGTTTTTGTTTCTTAGGCAATATACCAGTTTTGAAGAAAGACTAAAAAACAACTGCATTGATCTTCATAGCCAGTTGTAGGATGTAGATTTCTGTGACATAGAAGGCAAGGAATTCTTTGAAGACCCACAAGATTTTTGTTAATTTATTTCTTGAAATTCAAGTTCATGTAGTGGCCTCGTCAGAAAGAAGTTTTCCGGAATTCGAGCATATAATGAGCTATCTACGGTCAACGGTGTGTCAAAAAGGATATAATAGTCTGTCTGCGTTAGTAATTGAAAAAAAAATAATCACGTTTACTTAAAGGATGTTCCGTATCCGATCCCTTTACATTTCCGCTGAACAGCGCAATCTTTATACTTGGTTTTTCTCAAACCCCAGGTAAAAGAAGAGCATTTTATTGCCACAACTGCTGTTAATAAGCGTTTTGACTGCTCCTCCACTTGACTGACAGCCTCAGGCTTAGCAAATTGATATGCCCCTCAATACCTACCGTTTCTAAGTTGTGTAGAAATAAGGATCTTCTGGCGGTTTCCGAAACCCAGATGTCAGCTGAGCTGCTAAGTAGCCAAAATTTGTTTATCGGTCTCTCCCTTTCCCCCATTACTCCTTCGGTATTTTTTTCATCGTGTGACTTTCCCACACTTTCAATTTCTTTTATGTTTATGTAACTTGTATATCACGAGGGTCGCTCAAAAACTAACAAGACTGATTTTGCATAGGTCAGAAGTGTAATGCAGTAAACATAGTTACATACTCTGGAAGTATTCTCCCTCTACCTGAATGCACCGATCCCGCCTTTCTATCCACTTCCCAAAGGTGTGTTCGAAGCCCTTCCTCCATATATGATTCAGGATGCCCATCACAACATTGTTCGGTTCAGTATTTGATGCAAACCGACCCACGAAGTTGTTTTTTCACCTCACAGAATAGGTGGAGGTCACACGGTGCCAGGTCCGGTGAATACGAAGGGTACGCCATCATTTCGAAGCTTAAATCTGGTATAACGTTCTGGGTAAGCAACGTACGATGTGCAAGGGTATTATTTTGATGTCATCAACGGAACCACAATGTCTCCAACGGACATCTGCATCACATTAACAACCTCCTTAATGGTCATTCGGCGGTTTTCGCACACGTGTGCCTTGATGGTATTGACATTAACCTCCGTAGTTGATGTCGAAGGCCTACCGTAGCGTTGCGCATCTTGCAGACAATTTTCACCATTCACAAATTTCTCGTGCCATTCAGAAACTCTTGCACGGGATAAAGCATCTTTCTTATAGTCTGTTTTAATCATTTCGAGCATTTCTGTGGAGATTTTATTCAACAGCGCGCAAAATTGTATAGCTACTGTTTGCTCCAATTTTAAGTCCATACTGAGTTAAAGAAACACGTCTGAACTCTACGCCGTCTACTGCAGGGGGAAAAAAAGACTAGCGGAGGACTATAACGACGCGTCGTCACGTGACTGACTTTGCAAGTGTTCCGACACAGGCAGCTGCATTTTCTGCATGGGTTTGTTATGGCGCTATAACGTCATGTTACTTTTTGAACGACCTACGTATATACCAGGCTGCATAAAATTTTCCGGATTCGAAGAAACTGTGACTGATATTATTTTTCCTTCACCATTTAGAAAAACAACTTTGAGGCCAACAGATGGCGCACGAGATTCAGTTACGAGAGAGTATCAGTCTGCATACACGTCATCATTGCGTAACATAATCATGAAGGTGACATATTGAGTTTGCTTATAGTCAGCGGCACACCCAGGATTTCAGTATAAGGGTGGCCCAAGATATTAAAGATGCAAATTAAAATACCGTGGAGGAAACATCTTCCAAAATATTGCGAAGCGATAAAATTATATACAAATATATTTTTAAATAATCAGCTAATAACAAAGAACACAGGATCAAGTGATGGCTCACCGGCAGGGCCCGGGTCCTTCTGAATGCACAATTGCTTATAGTAATAGCAACAGTAATATTTTTTGATATACACATGTTGTTGCATATCATAGTCATTGAAGTGATATGAGAGCATTTTTGGGCCATGATGTTTTTACGGACTGTCGCAACAGGAGTGCTTGAAAAGATTGCAGACAGCATTTCCAAATTCTTCATCATCTTGCATCACCGTTTAGGAGTGGTTCGTATATTGTCGTCGGAGTATAAAACACCTGAAGCTCCAGCAGCCACGGGAGAAAATACCACTCTCGTGGAGGCTTCGAAAAAGAACGATCACTGATGAAAACATAAAGCAGACTACAGGCATTCATTTTCCGCAGGTTTCAGAAATCTCATATAAGTACACACACAGAAATCTTACATAAGCACGCGAAAACTTTGCTATCTTTATGTAACCCACAAACTCACACAGACGCTACAAGAAGTCAAAGAGGACTGGATTCCTTTTTTGCATAAAGCACTGAGTTTTGCTATCAGGCATCCACGTGCTGGTTTCCCCTGGGAGAAGGCTGTGTCCACACCTAGGAATAACTTTGCAGAGGAAAAGTGCGTTTTGTTTTGTTTTTTCTGTGCTCTGTTAACTATGAGCTTTCTACAACGACGCGAACATGTTCAGTTGCCTGATATTAGTGCTAAAATATTGTTATATGAAAATATTTAAAATATAATTAAATAGTGACTTTGGCTATTTAGAGTGCGAAATGCAGCTTGAAATTCGCCTTCAGTTAAAAAGGCGTTTAAGAGATCCCGTGGGATAGCTATTCCTTTACGGCCCGTGGGACCACCCATGAACAAAAGGATCTCACTCCTCCTTATTTTCCCGCTGTTGGAGGACACACTTTCTAAGAGAAACCCCTCAAGTTACAATTCGAGCTTAGCAATTAACAACGGTCAACTTCTTACGTCAGGAGCATCTACCTTTCGGGGACAGAGAGTGAAAGGAAATGATACTGAGTGGTCTTGTACGAGATTTGAGACAGTTCGGAAGGATTTTGCGCAGCCACTAGGCAGGGATTTCTCCGGTCTTCACACAAGCAAAAATGGGAACAGATTCGGCGAGAAATACATAGAGAAATCCACCCCAAAATGCCCATCACCCGCTGGAATTATATGCTATTTATCTTGGTTAACGATACTTAACCTTTCCCCCCATTCAGAGTCGAGCGTAATCATCTGTTGTTACGTTCTATTTGTTTAAATATTTATTTATTTGCTTCCCTGCTCCAATGACGGGAACCTGCAAACAACGATTCTCCTGATAAGTTGGCGTCCGCTTCGTACTTAACAATAATCACGCCAACAATATTATTGAAATAAGCGGAACCCCGTTAATACCTTTTTAAAGGGACCAAGTAAATTTAACGTATAATTGAGAAATAAAATCACACAAACGACGCAAAGAAAGTTTAACATTAAAGGCAATTTTTGGATCGACGACATTTTAGGTATAAATGAGAACGTGTAAGAGAGAAGCATACAGTGAGTGGCCACTTTATTATGACCACCTGACAGTTTTAAGCAAATCAACTATGGCTGCACGCTGTTGCCGCCAGAGGGCGAGGCTAGTATAAAAAGGGAAAGCTTAGTGCTTGCGACAGTAGTACAAGTGAATTTTTGGTGACAAGATGGGTAAAAAATGCGATTTGACGGACTTTCAAAGTGGGATGATTGTAGGAGCTTGGAGCCATGGAGCGAGTATCACCGAAACCGCCGCATTCGGGAAATGTTCCAGAGCAGCTGTTGTTAAAGTGTTTAAAGACTGGACTGTCAGCCAAAAACCTTGGTCTCTACGTGCAACGTATGTTCGTCATCAACTAGTGACTGCTCGGGCGGAACGGAGAGTGACCAGACTGGTAACAGACAACAGAAGGGCAATAGTGCAGCAAATTACAGACCATCTTAATCAAGGATCCCCTCAAATGATCTCTGCACGCACTGTTCGCCGTACACTGTATCGGATGGTATGTGGCCGTCGAAGGCCTGTTCGAACACCTTTGCTGTCTGCAGTGAACAAGAGAAAACGTCTCCAGTTCGCACAGGAGCACAAGGATTGGACAGTAGATAATTCGAAACAAATTATGTGGTCCGATGAATCACGTTTTCAGTTGCCCATGCCGATGGCCAAGTGAGAACTTGGCGGAAACAGCACGAAAACATGGACCCCAAATGCATTGCTACAACACTTCAAGCTGGTGGAGGCAACGTTATGGTTTGGGGAATGTTTTCCTGGCATGCTTTGGGCCCTTTAATTCGTGTTGATCAACGTCTGACTGGCACATCATATCTAAACATCGTTGCGGACCTAGTGCATCCCGTCATGTGGATGGTTTATCCCAATGGCGATGGCTAATTTCAACAAGATAATGCGTCCTGCCATAGTGCTCGTATTGTACAGGATTGGCTTTGCCGGTGAGTTTATTTTGCTCAGGTGGCTCCCAAAATCTTCAGATCTTAACCCCATTGAGAATTTGTGGGATGAAGTTGAACGAGCCATCAGACAGCTGGATCCACAACCCTGCAATCTCACACTCCTGGAAAGTGCTATTCATCAAGCATGGTCTCAGATTCCACAAACCACCTATCAACATCTCGTGGAGTGCATTCCACGAAGAATCGATGCAGTATTAAAGGCAAAGGGTGGCCTAACGAAGTACTGTGGAGGTGGTCAATATAAAGTGGCCACTCAGTGTATAAGCGGGGTTCTACTGTACTGTAAGATTATCATTACCCCTGAACATCTTATGGTGCATATAGAGCGTAAGAATACTAATAGTGGACAAGAAAATGTTACTTGGGGTTAAACTTTTGAACACGTAGTCAATATACGCGGAATGGCCACTTTACTTAATGGACAAAACATTAGAGATACCTCCTACTTATAGCGTGTTGGTCCTCCTCTAGCGGGAATACACGCCGAGGCATCATCTCCACTATATACTAGAGGTAATGCCAGCTATGCCTGTTGCATCATTGTCCACAACTCCACCCGAGACATCGGTTCACGATCCATGGATCTGATGTTTCACTCCACGAAATCCCAGACAGCTTCCACAGGGTTGAAATCCGGGAACTTTGAGGGCCACTGGATGGCTCTAAACTCATATGAGTGTTCATCGAGCCGTGCTTAGGTGGTTGTAGCCCTGTGGGGCGGCGCATTGTCGTGCTGAAACAGACTATTGGCCCCAGGATACGCGAAGGCCATGAAAGCGTGTAAGTGATCAGCCAACACATGCTGGTAGCCCACAACAGTTTAGGACCTCTCCAGACACATTAAGGGGCCTAACTTGTCCTGCGAGAAGGCTTCCCAAACCATCACAGAGCCACCACCGGCTTGAACAGAGCCGACCTGGCACGACGGGGCCATAGCCTTATGTTGTCGGTTAGAGATGAGTTCGGGCTCAATTTTAGGAGCCTGGGCCCGGCCCGCTTTCTTTGATTACATTTGTTTGCCGAGCCCGGGCCCGGATTCTTGGAAAATTTTGCTTACCAAGGCTTGCATTTATGCATTATACACTGGCCAAAGATAGGGACCAAGCAAGGATTAGTTTAAAAATCATTAGTTTAAAAAGTTTAATTCAGTTAATCCACTTCACAATATTAATATGTTTTTAGAAATACTACGCATAAAGCCAAATGTTCTGACATGTAGATTTGAAAATAAATAAATAATCAACGTGCCCTTCGACCGTATCAGTAATTTTGGTAAAAGCTGAAGAAAAGAAAATCGTTTAGAAACAAAAAATTCCATTCGTTATTTCTTTTTGATTTCAAAATTTACTTTTATTTTGAATAAATTGCTTTATAAAACGTACAACGCCTACAGACAATTGCAAGTGTTTGAAATTTTGACTCTAGAAAACCAATCTCTGCAATATAATTTACATATATGCTAATTGGTAAAGGTAGTATAGGTGATGTAGTAGAACATAAAAAAAAGCATGTAGGGAAATTTCCAAAATTAAAAAAAAAAAGAACGTAAAAGCATTCCAGACCAGATTATTCTGCATTTTGTAGCATTAACAAAGCTTTGCGCTTAATAGTATAATAATCACAATATTATCATATCTGTGTGCAGTTTCCAGATCAAGTTCAACATGAATAAAGAGAGAAAGAGAATTGCATCTAATGCCTCAGCGCTTCAACTTGATCTTCTTTTCTCTAAAACTCGACCTGCTGCACTAAAAACCAACGTCACCCCAACAATCGCGGGAGTGAGGAAATTTAATAAAATAAATAGCAATACTTCTAATTGCACAGTGTTTGAAATTAATACATCATTTTAAAGATAAGATTCTTGATTTTTAATAAAATACGAAAAATGGATATGTGATTTTTTTCCCAGTTTTTCGGTACCAGACCTCCTTAAACTAATCCTTGCTTGGTCCATAGCTTTGGACAATGCATAATGCAAGTCTTGCTAAGCAAAATTTGTCTTGCAATGGCAGCTAGCTTAGGAAATTCAAAATCCTTCCACCATGGTAACAAATCCACAATAAAATTCAACACGTGTAATTCAACCGGGCTCGGAATTACACGTGTTGAATTAATTACAGTAATAAAATTCAAGACGTGTAATTCCGAGCCCGGGCCCGGGTTTTTCGGTAGTTAGTGAATTCTGAGCCCGTCCGGACCCGAGCTCATCTCTTTGTCGATACCGTTAAAAGTAGGGGATATCTGCGTGCTCCATTGAATTGAAAAATCACTTTGATTCATCTACCATATCATAAAGAATCTAATAGTGCTGTACTAATAATAGCTTATATGACATGAACACCTGACAGCCTGAATTTAATAATGCTCTACTAATAATAGCTTATATGGCGTGAATACCTGAATGGGAGAGTAGAGCCCATAACAGCGATGTTTACGTTCTGAAGGGCATAACCTCCTTGTCAATTGAAATCATGTATCAGCTTTTACCGATGTTAGTAAACAAAAAATCGATTAATCGGTTTTTGTAGTTTATGAAAAGTGATGGATTTGAACAAAAGGCAACACACACACACACACACACACACACACTTTACATTTTGGAGAAGATATTGCGCTCTCCACGTTTCTTAAGCTCTCTAACTCAGCTTTGAAATACACCACTGTTTGCGAAAATTGCAACGCCAAGAAAGAATCGCGTCATCCGAATGAAATTTATATCACAGATCCCTCACGCTACATGAGATAACTGATAAGATTTGTAAAGCCATACACGATTTTTTCGCTTCAAAACTCAGTATCGTGTAAAGCCACCTGGAGCAACAGTAGCACGGCATGGCGTTGAATGGAAGAGGTTTTTGATGTCGTCCTTGGGAATAGTCTGCCAGGCTGCTTCTATGCGAGACCAGAGTTTATTTGTGGTGACTGGAAGAGGCGCGTGACGGGCCAGTCAGTCCCTTAGCTACAATGTTGCAGACATGTTCGGTCGAGGTCATATCCGACCAACGTGCAAGCCAATGAAGAAGTGGTATCTGCCGTGCATGGAAGAGGTCTTGGACATTCCAGGTCACACGTGCCCGACCATTGTTCTTCTGGAATATAGCACCAGGATAACTTTGATGAAAGGGTATCTCCTCTTCCTCTAAAACATCCCTGATGTATCGCTGGCTATTGAGGGTTCCCTCAATTCCTATCAGGAAAGATCGCGAATTGAACCCAATGGAGCCCTAAACCATGGCGCTTGGCATTGTTCCGGTATGACACTGCAAAGGGGGTCTGGGTTCATTTGTCCGACGTTTACTTCACCGAAGGGTCACTTGACCGAAACTCAATTCACCGAAAAGATTGTTTCACCGAAAGATCGCTTGATCAAAACGTTCATTTCACTGAAGGGTCACTTGATCGACAGGTGCATTTCACCGAATGGTCACTTGATCGGAAAGTTCATTTCACCGAAAGGTCTCTTTACCTAAAAGTTCATTTCATCGAAGGGTGAGTTTATCGAAAACTTTGGATTTCATTACAGGATCTGTTGAAGCATGGTGGCAGTTCGGAAGAACAGACCCAAATTGCACTTTTGATTTCTCCGCGTCACAAAGAGCGCAAAGACTTAGTTTTAAGAAAAACAAATTAATTTTAAGTCCCTAGGGCCTCGGCTTAGGCCTTTTTAGTAAATTTTAATCGTGCGTGCTCATGTTCATATGGTTTACATAAAAAGTCAAGTTAATAATGTTGCACATTTATTCAGGCAAAAAGAATCAATTTGAGGTGCCTCGGCTTAGGCCTTTTTAGCAAATTCTAATTGTGCGTGCTCATGTTCATGAGGTTTACATAAAAAACCTTATGAGCATTAAAAATTCCCAGATCTAGGCCTAAGACCTCTAAATCAATGTTTCAGGTTTGAGCAAGAGTGCAACATATTTTACTTTAAATATTATGTAACGCTTATGAATGTGAGTAAGGTTAAAATCTGTTAAAAATGGCTCCTATCTGGGCCTACGGTTAAAACATTAATGTTTTATCGTTGAGTAAAAAATGGAACATTATTTACTTGACTTGACCCTTATGAACATGAGCTCGGAGGATTCAAATTTGATAAAAAGGCCCAGATATAATTAATGATATTTTCGAAAAACCTACTTATGGAGAGGTGTTTCATAGAAATTAAAAGTGCATTTTTTATACAATCCCATAACGTTTAGGTGGCCAGCTTTTCAAAAACCCGCACCTCACTCCAACAAATCTCTAACAACAAAATTCTAAGTTTTCGATAAACTGACCATTCTGTGAAATGATCTTCCGATATAATTAATTTTTAGGTGAAATAATTCTTCGGTGAAATGAACTTTTCGATCAAATGAATTTTTAGGTAAAGTGACCTTTCGGTGAAATGAAGTTTTCGGTCAAGTGACCCTTCGGCGAAATGTACCTTTCGATCAAGTGATTTTCGGTTAAATGATCTTTCGATCAAGTGAACGATACCCCACTGCAAGGTGCCGTTCACTACGATGTCTTCGAACACGTATGCGACCATCATGGCGCATCAGGTTGAATCGTTTCTCGTCAAAAAACTCAACCTGTAGCCAATCAGCGAGCCAGTGTCTGTGTTCGAGACCCCATTGCAGCCTGAGGCGTCTGTGGTTCAGGAATGCGCACCAATAGGCTGCTAGCGACCAGTCTTCTGTTATGCAGACGACGTCGAACTGGAACACAAAGCCTGACCTGTGATAGTGTTCCACTGCTGCGCGAACACCGTGGATGTCGCTGTGTGACCGGTCACTACCATGCGGTTGAAGTGTATGTCATCCTGTGCAGTCGTGTAATTCTGCTGTCCACTTTCCAGATTTTTGTGCGTCCGAGCCACATATGTTCACTGATGCCACGTTCTGATAATCACTATGCTTGCGTTTCATCTCGTACCAATAGCAATTTTGCGGTAGCAAAGTCCAACTTTTCTCATCCCAACAATCCTTTCTCGCTCAAAGTCCTTCCGGTTTTCATAATATGCGACCTCCTTCGGCGAAGGTGCATAGTGAGACACAAGAGACACCCTTTCGACTCAATGTCGGCTCTTCAATGATTTCCACATCGCGTTTGAGCCAACTCTTTATACCCAAGACCGGACAGTTCAGAGGGCGCTACTCCGAAACCGCATGCGTATTTTCACTGGCATTTTGAAAGTCCAAATCTGAAAATCCTCCAAATACGTGGCTGGCGTCAGTAAATAAATAAATACATCGCTCTTTCCACGTTCCTGAAACACATAGCAACCGAAAAATTGTTTTCAGCCGCCGCCGTAAAATTGAACCACGGATCTCTGGATATCTAGCCGAGCGCGTTAACTTTTACATGATGTCAGAAGCTGACTTAAAAATACACATGGCACCGTGGATTGTTGAACACCGTGTGTAAAGTTAACGCGCTCCGCTAGATATCCAGAGATCCGTGGTTATATTCCACGTCGGCGGCTGAAAACAATTTTGGTTGCTATGTGTTTCTGGAACGGGAAGGAGTTTCACAAACAGTAACGTAAGTTCATGTGGCTGATAAAAAATGCAAAAAGAAAAAAAAAGCGGACTTTTATCTAAGGGAACGTTACCAAGAAGTACAAATAATAATAAAGTTACCTAGAAGTCAATATTAATAACGAAGTAGATAGATGTTCGTAGTTATTGATTACTTGATACATCTCATACAATGCCGACTACTGGAAGAGGAGCAAAATACCAACGACCTACCGTTGGTATTGGTGTTGGTAATGTCACCGGCAGGAATGTGTCACAGATGGACCAACACGCTGCCGAAATCTATATGCCCTTGTCCTCCAAATATTTTGTGTTCTTCGACTTGATATAAAAAAATATCCTATAATTTCGTATAGCATATTAACTACTATGATGTATTCTATTTCTACTATGTTCGTAAAGATTACATGGATTTTTTGTTATGTCCACTGGAGAAAAGTTATTTCTATAAAAAACAAATCTAGAGCTACGTCTACAGCATTCGTAGACTGAAAACAAACTCCTGATTTTTGGAAATGCAGCATGATTTTTTTCTTGGGAAAATAGTCACATTAATCATTCATCCTACAAAATCAATTACACATTTCCTCACTAGCAGCTGGATTTTGTCAATATTATTTCGTCAACCGAAAGCATACCAAAAACGAGCCGAAAATATATAATTGCAGTGGAAACTGGATATAACGTCGGTCCGATTCCGATCATGTCACCCAAACAAAATACCTATGTAAACAAATACATTCTCAGATGGATATACCGCGGTTATCGCTTTGTCTCCTTATACCCGCGTTTTATTACAGACCTCCACTGTATTCCTTACAGGATCTTACTTTTACACTATGGGTCGCTTCAGTTAGCTGACTGCGTATGAATTTGTTTCTTTACAATATCTACGAGTTGCTTGTTCTCTGCTAACAAATGATGGTGACTGAGTCTGCGGTGGCTCCATCCTTGCACTGATCATGCACTTACATTTTCTCTGAAAGCAAGCATTACGCATACTCACATATTGCCTTTTCGTACTACCTAAAAGCACGCATCGCGCGTGCTAAGAAACGTAAATTTACCTGTACACGAAAGAAATCAGAACTTACACAAAAACGCCAATCATATTACAGGAAGTTGTAGCCCAAATAGTCAATCGGCTGGTCCTTTTTTTTTTTTTTTTTTGATTGGAGGTTTAACGACCACCGTGAGCAACTCAATGGGATATAAGCAGTCGCCCGTCCCTAATTTAGGGTCACTGGTTCCAGGGAAGGGAGAGAACTAGTGCCGTAAGACAAACACAACATCCATGCCTCACCGGGATTCGAACCCGGACCCCTTACGGACGAATGATCAGAGGCCAGCGCCTTAGACCACTGCGCCACCGGGGCGGCGGCGGCTGGTCCTTTATCAAGCAACAAAACAAGATGCCTATTCAGCACAGTATCTAAGGGTACAAAGTATGTACTTTGAGTACACAGGCATCTCCAGTGGACAAATTCTACAATGTTAACAGTTCTATCTAATCGATCTGACAATTGATTTTTGAACTGTACATAGCTTGTCCCAAAATAACTTAGAATGCTTTTATAAAAAATACAATACTGCAATCGACCTTGGAACGAGTCTCGAAAGGACGGTAGTCTTTGTAGCAACCATAGCAACCAGCTACACCTGTTTATCACGCATGCGTCATCGGTAATGTTCAGTTTAATAAGCGCTGATTCGTGAACCCCCAACAAGTGTTTTCGCGCTGTAATTTTTCAAAAAAATGGATGTGAAAGAGGAACAAAAATGCGCCATTAAATTTCGCTGTCGACTTAAGAAGTCTGTCGGAGAGACTTTCCGTCTTGTGCAAGAGGCTTATAAAAATGATTGTTTCGGAAAATCAACAATTTACAGATGGCATAAAGAATTTATGAATGGTCGTCAATTGGCGGCGTTAATCACACATGGGGGAAGACCTTTAACGAGTGTTACAGAGGAAAACATCAATACAATAGGTGTTATTATATGGGAATACAGACACCTATCAATTAAGAATATCGTAGATATTGTTCACATTTCAAAATGATCAATTCACAGAATTTTAACCCAGCATTTGGACATGAAACGAGTTTATTCAACTTCGATTTCCCATTTTTTTTTTCATGTGTAGCCCAATGCAAGGCTGCCCATGGCTAGTTCTGTTGTTTCTTATTTGGAGAAAATGAATGTTAAGTTGATGATCCAACCTGCATATAGTCCAGATTTGTCACTATGTGACTTCTGGTTGTCCCCCATTTAAAAAAAAAACAAGTTAGTAAAATCATGCAATACATTGATTATGATACGCTTTCCAACATAACAGAAATCATTACTCAAGTTATGATCATAATGGCTGTAGAATGAATCTCGCTCCTATGCCCTGACCTTTGACCCCATTTCGATTATATTCAACAGAACCGGTTAAGTATACTTCCGGAACAACATGATAAAGTTATGTCTCAATCGAAGCATTTTTACGTAAGTTATGACGCATAAGGGCAATGGAATGGATCCCTCTCCTATAATGACCTGACCTTCGACCACATTTCTTCCATTTTCAATAGGGTTCGTCCCCATGTAGTCCCCTACCACATACTAAACTTTCATCGAAATCAAACCATTTTTACGCAAGTTATGAAGCATAAAGGCGATGGAATGCATCCCGCTCCTATGTCCTGACCTTTGACCCCATTTCGTTCATTTTCAATAGGGTTCGTCCCCAGGTGATTCCCTCAACAACTTATTACAGCTGCACCGGCTGCTTCAACATCATTTCACAAGATGAATTCCAGAAGACATTCAAAAAGTGTGAGGAAACTTGTATTCGATACAATTGACAATATTTCGAAAAAGATTACCATTTCCTTGGTAACTAAGGTACACATTTTTTATGAAAACATTCTCAGTTGTTTCGGGACCACCATTGTATTTGGGATCACTAAATATAGGGAAAAAGGCAAAAGAAAGCAGTGCCAGAATTTCCGTGTCTAAAGGAAACTCTGAGTTCATCTCACATAGTTAACCCTTTAATGACCGTGACCCTAACATTTTGTATTACTCTAAATACCATAACGCCCGAAACTGTCTGTCGGTTCGCTTCTTTGTTTAGTAACAATATTGATGACTGAAGGAGACCCTTGATGATCCCTCATAGGTCGTACAAATTTAAAGAAAAGGTAACTGTAGGAAATCTGACTCGTTCTAGAGAGGCTATTCGGGCGCAGCTATGATCGTTTGGATGTACAGCTGCACCTTGTACATCCAAACGATCATAGCCGACCGAATAGCCTCTCTAGAACGAGTCAGATTTCCTACAGTTACCTTTTCTTTCCTACCGTTACCTTTTCTGTACAGCTGCACTCTGGTAGTTAAAGGGTTTAATGCAAAGAAGGCTCCAGGAGATGGATGATACCAAAAATTGGAGTGAAAATATACTTTACGAACTGACGCAATGCAGGGTGCAGCCACATAGAACAGAATATAAGAAAAAGTAAAAATAGACGATGACGTATACTCTAACTTAGCTTTCCTTTTGAGTTCCTGTCTTATGTAAATTTGTTTTTTCTCGTTAAACGTTTTTCTAACCTTAACGCGCTGTCCCGGTGGCGCAGTAGTCTAAGCCGTGACTTCTGGCCATACATCCGATATGGGTCCGGGTTCGAATCCCAGTGATGTATGAACACTGTGTTTGCCTTTCAGCACTGACTTTTTCCTCCTTCCCTGGAACCAGTGGCACTAAATTAGAGACGGGCGGCTGCTTATAGCCCATCGAGTTGCTCACCGTGGTCGTTAAACCAACAAACGGAACAAGAAACTTAACGCCACTGATTCCTGTCCGATGAATTTGAGTTTGGCAAATCTGACAGAAGGTCAAAAGTAGTTATGTATGCTCGAATCGAGAGATAAGTGCGTGTGTTTGAATATTTCGTGGCGCTTATGTTTCTATCTCACGATGTTTCATACAATCTCTGTGCTTTTGAATTGCTCGGTTGAGTTCTCTATGCTGTGTTTATGAGTATAGCCATTATATTATAACCTCCTACCTAATAAGCTGTAGGATACCCTTTAGCCCGCAAAACAGCAGACACTCGGCGAGGCATTGATTCGATGAGGTGGCGATTGGTAGCTCAAGTACCATAATGTCAACAGCGGGTCGTCCAGTTCCCGTACATTTCAGGGTGGTGGTGATTTAGCGCGAACCCGCTTTTTCCAAGTCGAACCGCAAATGTTCGATTGGGTTCGTGCCAGGTGAATTTGGAGGCCAGGGCATTAACAGAAAATCACCAGCATGTTCCTCGAACCACTTCTTGACGATTCTGGCACTATGGCATGGCGCATTATCCTGTTGGTAAGGGCCATCACCAGCAGGAAACACAGTTGCCATGAATGGATGAACTTGGTACGCAACGATGTTCAGATACCTGCCAGCTGTCAGGGATTGTACTATTGGGATAATGGGGCCTAAAGTGCCCCTAAAAAACATCGCCCACAGCATAACACCCTGGCTGTTTTCGCCTAACAGTGCATACAGTCTCCGTTGGTAATCGGCGTGTCCTCGCCGATTACCAACGGAGGCTGTATGCGCTGTTGGGCGTGTCCTCGCACCAGGACTCCTGATTCGTCAGACCACGCCACTTTCTTTCAATCATCCACGGTCCAATCTCGATTGTCTTGGCCCCATTTCATGCATTGTTGGCTATGACGTGCAATGAGCATAGGGACCCGGCTGGGTCTTCGGTTATGCAGGCCCATGCGCAGAAGGCTGCGATGAACTGTGTGCTGTAACACATTGCCCTGATCACAACTGTTGTAGCTGCGGGTGATTTGTCGCACTGTGGCCCTGCGGTCGCTGTGAATAATGCGCGACTGGCTCCGCTCCCCACTGTCATCAATCAGCTGCGGGCGACACATGGCTGGATTCCGATTCGTCGTTTGGCCATATGTGCACCACTTTTGATACGTATTCACTACAACGGCACGTAAACAATTCACAAGCTGCGCCGTTTACGATGCTCCGTGCCATCACAATTTGTTCTTTATCAAACTCCGATAAATCGGCAGCTTTTCCTATTCGGACTCCGAACACTCTACTAACCGAAAGTCGGTCCTCGGTCTGTATATATACTGCTTTGTGAACTTCATCTGCGCCATCGTTTGGTCTCCAGGCACGCCCATTTCTGTAGGCTGGGGGTGGCCATAATGTAATTGTTCACCGGTGTAAATGATTGTTTAGTTTACTTACGTCACTGTCTTACCGGAGTTGCCTCTCTCTATGAAATAAAATGATTTAAAAAAATAATCAGTTAAGCTTTGTGGGAAATGAGGAATACTGTGTTTTATGTACATTCATACTCCTATCTTAACCGAAAGTTTTTACAAGAATGAACGGATTAAACAGCTGAATCCCGCATCAACCCCTTTGCGTAGACGGCAGTTCTTAGAATAAAGTTATTGGTGATATGTTAATATTACACTGCTCTGAGGGAAAACAACAGTGAAAAATTATACAAGAACGAACACGAAGTGACAAAAGTTTTATACTTTCGAAGGGTATCTATGCTAAATAACTCGACGCCGGCTACCCCTCCAATAGCAGTAATGCCTGTAGCTCCTTCTGTGATTCCTTATGAACAACACAAAATAAATTTCCTACACCCGCGTCTAATCTTAAGAAATACGGCGTATCACTTACTCCGAATAGATATGAATATATCAGTAACATCTATTCAGTGTTACTAATACGCATTATTTTTTATGAATATATACAGGGTGTCCGAAAAATAACTGTGTACCGAAAGTAACACTTACCATGCCGAACGGGTTCTTGCAGGAGGTGTTGAAAACGTGCCCCACCGACGTCCTGACACGCCTGCACACGCTTCTGCATGTTGGTGAAGACCTTTCTGAGGATATATAGTGGGATTTGTTGGATGTGGGTTGTTATTGCAGCCTATAGCTCTTGAAGTGTATGCGGATTACCTGAGTACACCTTCCTCTTCAGTGCTCCCCACAGGAAAAAGCCATGCGGTGTCCAGAAAGTAACGTTCAGAATGCCCTCACTTTCTTCAGACAGGAACCCTTGGAACCACTTGCAGCACCAAACACGGGCCTCGTGGTCTGCTTCTTTCAGCTGATGAACGACAGACACTTTCTATGGGTGAAAATGCAACTTTCTTTTCAGAATATCGTGAGCTGTACTCTTTGGCACATCATCGTATTGTGACAGCCAACTCACGGACTTGTGTGGACTCCTTTGTGCCCTGACCTGGATATCCCGTACGGTCTCGTCTGCCGAGGCAGGGGGGGCATCTAGAACACTGCGAGTTCCCCGAAACTTTGCTATGAGCAGACGGTGGGGGACGTCTGCATCGCATAATTTCCTAGCGAACTGTTTTTGCACTTCGTCCATGTACTTATCGTCATGGCGAAAGACATATTCCTCCAAAAACATTCTCTGTTCAACCGTCAACACCATTGTCCTTATGCCGAGATGAGTGATCAATCAACACGTCTGCCTCCGTCGACCAACAGCTCGGGAATAATATTCGCTCAGAATGACAGCTGCGCGCGCCTCGTGGTGGGAGATATGAAGGTCACCAGAGACAGAGCCCTTCCACGTGGAGGGTCACTTCTATTCAAAATTTCTTTATTATTACATTACTGTAATTCGTACATTCAATCCACAATCGTCACCAGAGACAGAGCCCTTCCACGTGGCGGGTCACTTCTACTGTAATTCCATTCAAAATTTCTTTATTATTACATTGCTGTAATTCGTGCATTCAATCCACAATCGTCACCAGACACAGCACTTCCACGTGGTGGGTCACTTCTACTGTAATTCCATTCAAAACTTCTTTATTATTACATTACTGTAATTCGTACATTCAAAACTTCTTTATTATTACATTACTGTAATTCGTACATTCAATCCACAATCGTCTTCAGACACAGACAGCACTTCCACGTGGCGGGTCACTTCTACTGTAATTCTATTCAAAATTTCTTTATTATTACATTACTGTAATTCGTTCATTCAATCCGCAGTCGTCACCAGACACAGCACTTCCACGTGGCGGGTCACTTCTACTGTAATTCCACTCGAAATTTCTTTATTATTACATTACTGTAATTCGTGCATTCAATCCACAATCGTCACCAGACACAGCACTTCCACGTGGCGGGTCACTTCTACTGTAATTCCATTCAAAATTTCTTTATTATTACATTACTGTAATTCGTACATTCAATCCACAATCGTCACCAGACACAGCACTTCCACGTGGCGGGTCACTTCTACTGTAATTCCATTCAAAATTGCTTTATTATTATATTACTGTAATTCATACATTCAATCCACAATCGTCACCAGACACAGCACTTCCACGTGGCGGGTCACTTCTACTGTAATTCCATTCAAAATTTCTTTATTATTACATTACTGTAATTCATACATTCAATCCACAATCGTCACCAGACACAGCACTTCCACGTGGCGGGTCACTTCTACTGTAATTCCACTCAAAATTTCTTTATTATTGCATTACTGTAATTCGTGCATTTAATCCACAATCGTCACCAGACACAGCACTTCCACGTGGCGGGTCACTTCTACTGTAATTCCATTCAAAATTTCCTTATTATTACATTACTGCAAGTCATACATTCAATGCCAAGTCATTTTTCAGACACCTTGTATATATTTTATTGATTGGGTATTTAACGACCACCATAGGCAACTCTATGGGCAATGAGCAGTCACCCGTCCTTAATTTAGGGACACTGGTTTCAGGAAAAGGAGAGAGTCAGTGCCGTAAGACAAACACAACATCCATGCCTCACCGGGATTCGAACCCGTACGCATCTTGGACGAATGACGAATGATTAGAAGCTATCGCTTAGACGACTGCGTGGCTTGAATATTTGGAAATATGTGAAATTACACAGCAGTATTCGAAGAAAAATTTACATTATTAGCATATGACATTCTTGTCCGTTCTTCTAATTAAGATTACCCAAATTAACCATTTTTTATTTAAATTGACAAAAGGAATCAGTAATAAAAAGTAACAAAAGCATCAAGTAAAGAAGTAACAAATCAGATTTCACATTGCTTTTGAAAATTTGAAGCCTTCTTTCCGATTTGTTTTTACCTAATTCGTTCACCGCTAAAACACTTTTTTCACTTTGAGCGTGCGCAGTGCTCCATGTGAGACATGGAACCACCCTAGACTTAGCTGACTCGAGACATTAATCCTGTAACTGCAATTTCTGAATATGTTGAAGTGATGTAATGCTTTTTTGTGTATTTCAGTGCTGATATTAGATCTGAAGAGACATGAAGGATTTACTGAAGGATTTGGAAAAAGAAAAATTCCAATGGCGCCAAGAAAATCCACGCAACCTTCTTCGTTCCTCCGCTTGTGTTCCTTCCTCTCTTCCGAGAAGAAGGAGGAGGGAGGCGAAGGAGAGGATGGCAAGGACCAACTGTTGACGATGTTAATCCTCCCTGTCTGTAGAGGTTTTTCTTCACAATATCCTGGCTTTTTTCCTTCAGTCGATCTCAAGCTCCGACTTCTCATCTGGACTAATCACCAGAAGACAGACGTAGAGTAGTTGTTGTCCGTGCAAGGGTGTGTCGTGCAATCTCTGATACTGGATTTTACTGATGAGAGGGAGAAGGGAAGTAGATAAAAGAGGAGAACATCGGGACTTCCGGCTTAGAACAAGACTGTAGCGGTTGCGGCGCGTTAGGAAGTTGTTGCCTTGGCGACAACAAAAGTTTGCTAAGGTACACCTACCATGATTCGAGACCTCGGCAGAGAAAGAGGTGTGCAACTTCACTTAATGTTTTCTACAAAAGAAAAAAGAACTGTTTTTATGTCACGTATTATCAGTCAGTACCTGTTTATCATTAATCTCATGTTAGCTGATCAAGACTGCAGGAACTGAAGTTCAGAGGCTTCCTTTTCCGTACAAAGACACATCTTTCTGAGACACAGGTGTTAAGACATTCCACTGTTCATCCACTAGCGGTTAGACGATTCAAAATATGAAGGAAAAATATCCCAACATAATTAACATGGAAAATCTCAAAATCTGGCCTATCCAGGTAAAATATTTACTATCATTCAGAAGCGCAGTTGCAGAAAACGCCTTATACACAAATCTTGAGTACATAATGTATATAATGATATTGTCATTAATAATACCTTATAAATTTCACTGAATTGCATGTACCTTAAATAATTTTATGTTTTGATTCTTAAATTACACAATTTTTTTCACGTATTTGTAAGTCCTAGGTAAATAATAATAGCAGTGCCATTAGTAATGCCCCATGTGTTGCTCAATTGAATGTACCCTGGTAAAATCTTAGAATCTAGCTTTTAGTCATTTTGATTCACAGCATTTTTTTTTCAGAGACGCTACAAATTATGAGCGATTGACTATTATAATAATACTTTTAATAATAAAAATAATTATAATGAAGTGCATAGCTAATCAAAAATCAAATTATTGCAATTACACTTTTAGGAAATTGAAAATGAGAATAAATGAAAGCACAATTTAGATCACTTTTAGTAAAGCATCATATAGACGGAATTTTTCGTCCCATCGCATAAAAGCAAATGAAGAACTCCCAGGTCATGAATAAATAATGTTTTAATGAAGTCTCTCAGCAGATAAAAAAATACGTTGAAGTCATCATTTAAGAAACAGAAGAAAGTGCCATGTAACACAGTAGTGTAAATCGGATTGAAATATCCATTGTCACAAACGTATGTAAAGTACTTACAAATGAACTGTAGATTTGAACATCTAGTAAAATACTTTCCGTTGAAAATTAATAAAGGTAATACGTTGGCGTGTAAAGTCAGTGCTATACGATGGTTACGCCACATTCCTTTATGGAAAATTCATGAGCCAATTTAATTTGGGAAATTTTCAGTGCAAATGGATCCCACACAATGAATAAAAACTGACCACAGACATATTATTACACTCATCAATCAAAACCATTATTCAAACTTTTCCTATAGATGTAGAAACGTCATCTGGTTACAACATACAAAAGAAGAAACTAAAATATTGCCATAAAATTCAAAATGAAATAGTCGTTTTGATTCACAGCATTTTTTTACAGAGATGCTACAAATCATGAGCTATTGACTGTTTAATAACACTTGTAATAATAATAATAATAATAATAATAATAATAATAATAATAATAAAGTGCATAGCTAATCAAAATATTGCAATTATACTTCGCGGAAACTGAAAATGAGAATAAGCGAAAGCACAGTTTATATCACATTTAGTAAAGCGTCATCTAGGCAAAATGTCTCGTCCCATTGCATAAAAGCAAATGAAGAACTCCCAAGTCATAAATAAAGAATTGCTTAATGAAGTCTCTAAGAAGGAAAAAAATACGTTTAAGTCATTTAAGAAACAGAAGAAAGTGCCATGTAACACAGGAGTGTAAATTAGATTAGAATATCCATCATGTCACAAACGTATATAATGTACTTGCAGAAGAACTGTAGATTTGAAAAATTAGAAAAATACTTCCCGTTGAAAATTACTAAAGGTAATACATTGGTGTGTAAAGTCAGTGGTGAATACGATGGTTACGCCATTGTTTTTTTAGCCAAATCAGCGAAACACCACACTGAGATACGTTCGTCTAACATCAGCGTCGGAATATTGCAAATATTAATACAACCGATACTTTGTATTTTGTTATGAACAGAATATTACCATAAAAGGAAAGGACTTTTTAATTCGCATTGATCTTACTTGTTTGGTCTAACATGTGACTTTACGTGTTGCGTTAACCGAAAACTGGAACAAGTAATACTAATACTAACAAAGTAATGAGACTTCTGTCACTGAAGAAAAATGTGAGTTGAGTAAACAGCATTTCACGCAATAAAAATATTCAAACTTTTGATAATTACCACCAAAACGGATAAAATAATCTAACACTACTCAGGAAATGAAAAACTTTTCATTGGGATTCAGATCCATGTCGTAGCGAACAGAAAATGCAATGAAGCCACTAAAACTATGAATCACGTCATGGATTGCTACAGCCATCTCACACTAAAAACGCAAAGTGGAAGTTCAAACTCTTGGCCTTTAATATGTTTTAATGCAAGAGCGCACAACATTTAGGTGTGTTCGTTCAACTCAGGAGATTCTGTAGAAGAAAAAAATGCAGTTGCTTTTCGAAAAAGAACATGCACTGCACACAAAATATATCTCATTTTAAGAGATTAACTTGTAAGGAATGATAAGATAGCACAGGATGTTTTATATATCAGAAAGTGTAACTTATATCTTCCTCAAAAATTAACAAAAAGGAAAGAAATGTGCAGTTTCTTTTTATTTTCCTTTGCACCGGAGAAGTGAGGTATCAAAGAAGTGGTTCAGTTATTGATATAAAGGTGTTTCAAATGACGGAGGATCTTACAGACCAGCATTAATTGAAGGTAATTTATTTCTAAAAAATCAATTAAAATTTCGAAAAACTTGAAGTGAGCAACAAGCTGGTATCTGCGGTGTTGGTGCACCATGCATGACGATTCTGTTGGAGGAAAAGGCAATAGTCATAATGTTCAAATGAGACTTTCCCAAAGTTATCATATTAGTTAACATCGCTGATTTATATACAAAACAGTTTTAGGTGGAAAGGTTATTTAATCTCAGCATGACGGTTGTAAAAGCTGTAAATTTCATTTCTGGTAAGGCGATTAAGCAATCCCATATTCAGAGATAGTGATGCAGTATATCATGATGTTACATAGTTACTTAGTTGTGCCGATATTTGCATCGGTTTACCGTACTTTGGTATGAAACAACAGAATTTTCAGGGCAACAAGAAAAATCATATTTTGTGCTCCCTGTATAAATTTTTGGTGAGGTAAACATAACTTTAAATAAATTTGGCCTACTTAAGTATTTGAGTTGTGTATCCTTAGGCTAATCCAGCGCTCTCCTATATCTTACACGAATTGAAAACCATACTGGCATTTTATCACTAGACATAACTATTCTAATCTAGGGTTCTCCTCCATCTTATATCAATTGAAGACCTTACTGGTATTTTTTGACTGGACGTAACTATTCTACTCCAAGGCTGTTCTCCATCTTATACCAACTGGAGACCCTACTGATACCTTGTGGCTGGAGATAACTATTATAACCCAAGGATGTCCTCCATCTTATACCAATCGGATGCCTTACTGGTGTTTTGTGACTAGACATAACTATTTTGATTCAGGGATCTCCTCCATATTATACATTACTGGTATATTTTGACTGGAAATAACCGTTCTACTCCGCAGCTTTGCACCGTCTCATACCGATTGAAGAACTTACTGGTATTTTGTGATTGGACATAGCTATTGTAACCCTCCATCTTATGCCAATTGGAGACCTTACTGTTATTTTGTGATGGGACATAACTATTCTAATCCAAGGTTGTCCTCCATCTTATGCCAATTGGAGACGCTACTGGTATTTTGTGACGGAACATGAGTATTCTAATCTAAGGTTCTCCTCCATCTTATACCAACTGTGGACCTTACTGGTATCTTGTGCCTGGACATAACTGTTCTAATCTAAGGCTCTCCTCTATCATTTACCAATTGGAAACCTTGTTGGTATTTTGTGACGGGACATAGGTATTCTAATCCAAGGCTATTCTCCGTCTTATACCAATTGAAGACTTTACTGGTATTTTGTGTCTGGACGTAACTGTTCTAATGCAAGGCTGTCCTCCATCTCATACCAATGGAAGACGTTATTCGTATTTTGTGACTGGGCATAACTACCATAATCCAAGGATATCCTTCATCTTATACCAGTTAAAGACCTTATTAGTATTTTGTGAGTTGACATAGCTATTCCTTTGTGTAATACGCTTGTCCATAGAGGGTTTGGCATCGTAAATGTGGACAAAAACTCGAGTAAATATGATTAATTTTCGTAGCAATTTCCCCTGCTGCGGGCAGAGTTGAAATAATTGTGTCTTAACAATTCTAAAAAAAAAGCTTGATACCAGGCAACTTCTTCTGTGATTTCGACAATTTCTGCGGTACTAAATATAATAATTTTGATGGATAGAATTTCCGCTGCAGCTAAACCAAAGGGCAGAGATTTTGCTATTATACCTAGTCCTGAGATGAGAACAGTTTCTCAGTGTAGACTTTCATCGTTTTCCCCACAATAGCAGTAATCATATTCTATTATTACACTTTTCTGAAAAGAAAAATAAATTTTTCCGAAAATACATAAACACCTAACTAAAACTTACATAAATTAAAATGGCATTTCTTCTGTTCTTTTATGATAAAATTGTAATTTTAGAATTCTAAAATTAAAAAAAATTGAATCAAACAAACATACAATATGGTTATATTAAATAATGATAGGAAATTTAAAAAGAACTCAGCTTATTTTATTTTTAAATTTGAAATTTTTGCATAAATGTTAAAAATACTACGTGATCTTCCTTACACAATCTTATCAAATAGTAAAATTGTATTAAATAAGGTTACAAAGTTTGAAAAAAAAAACATACACAAACTTTTCCACGTAAATTCTAATGTTGAATTTATTATACACTATAGATAATCCCTTACTTGTGTTTATTCTGTAATGAAGAATACCATAAACAATGATATGCCGTTTTAAATTGTAATTCTTCATACATATATGTTTAGCTTTTCCCAGTTTATGTATAATTAATTATATCGTGTCGTGAGCTCATTTGAATTACATCAAAAAACACAAATGTTTCTGGCATTCACATACACCGAAGTGTCAAAACATTATGACCTCATATGATTGGTCCTCCACTTTCCGCCAAAACAGCTCTTACCCGGCGAGGGATAGGCGCAATAAAATTTCTAAAGGTGTCTTTCGTGGTATATGGTATAAGCATGTTGCCTGCATACCAGCAGATTCTTAAACTCTTGAAATTCACGTGGTTAAGCCGCCGCAGATCGTATTTGCTGTTACAACAAAAACCGCAGATTCTTTATTGGATTGATGTCTACGGAATTTGGAGGCCAGCGCAATATCTGGAAGTCTTCCTCATGTTGTCTAATCAATTCTCGAACAATCCGAGAAGAGTGGCATGGCGCATTATTCTTCTGGAAAAAGTCACTATTAGAGAGGAATACCGTTGGTATGAAAAGATATACCTGGTCAGCAATGATGTTTACGTAGATGGTAGACGTCATAGTTTTTTGCTATGAAAAGATATACCTTTGGCTGAAATACAGAAATATATTAGTATATACTGTATATAGTAATGGCATTACATTTCACACTATACTCATAAGGAGATATATCAATTTATGAAGTATGAGATATATAATTTATGAGGTGTTACTGGAGATACAGCAATTTTAGAGGTGTTATAGGAGATACATCAATTTATGAGGTGTAAAATATATAATTTATGAGGTGTGTCCCGTTGCTATGAAAAGATAGAAATATATGAGTATATATATAGTATATACTCATACATATATATGAGTATATATATATATATATATATATATTGCTATGAAAAGATATAGAAATATATGAGTATATGCACTATATTGACAAAAGTCACCGGACACGTAAAAGAGGAACACAACATAGCATTTATTGACATACATTAGTACGGTGTCGGTCCACCTTTGGCCTCAATTCATGCACTGACCCTTCCAGACCTGCTTTCGACAAGGTTTTAGGACACAGCGATAGGTATGTGCTTTAATTCAGTACATAATGCTGCCGCTAACTGTTGTTTAGTAATAGGCCTTTGTTCCAAACTTCTTGTGCGGCGCTCTAATTCATCCCATAGGTGCTCTATGGGATTACGATCAGGTTTCTGTGCTGGCCAGTCCACGCACGATACGGAATTATCTTCAAACCACGCCTAACAGTCCTTGTTTTATGGCTCGGTGCATTATCCTGCTGGTGTCAACAAGGTTCAGTTCCGTAGTACTGCCACAGAGTTGGTAGGGCATAATTGTCCAGAATATCGAGGTAAACGTGCTGGTTAACAGGTTTGTTCTCGACATCTAATGGGCCGGGACCATACCACGAAACACACCCCCACACGAGTACACTGCCAGCTCCAAACTTGACCGTAGGAACTGTGGTAAATAGCGTTCCCCGGCAGCCGCCATACACACAGACGGCCATCAGACTGATGGATCGTGTATCTGGATTCATCAGTCCATAGGACCCGTTTCCATTGATTTAAAGTCCATGATAAATCTTCTTTATACCACGCTAAACGACGAGTAGCATTCCGAGTGGAGATGAAAGGCTTATGAGCAGCCGCACGACCACGGTAACCCATGGAATGAAGTTCTCTGTGAACGGTACATTTAGATACTGAGATTCCAGCATTTTTACTCACCTGTACTGTACTCCGTCGATCAGCTGTAACGACTCTTCTGAGGCTTCGACGTGCTCTATCACTGTTTTTCTTTGGTCTGCCTGTATGTTTTTGCTCCTTCAGGCACGCCATGTGTCTTCCACTTATTCAGTACATCCAAAACAGTTGACTTGGGTATGTTTAAACGCCTCTCGTTTTCTCTTATGGACAACCCACTAATATAATACCCAACAATTTTTCCTTTTTCAAAGTCAATTCTCCCCCCCCCCCGCGACATTTTTACTCAACCTCACAGTGCGATATGATCGCTGTCAGCTGCAGGCTTGTTTTTATACCGTTTGCAGCTGTACCACTCTTCTTAACAACGCAGCGGATCCGTTCATTTGCTTTTTAAGGGGTGTCCGGTGACTTTGGTCAATATAGTGTATCCATTTATGAGGTCTGAAATATATCAATTTATGAGGTGTGTCCCGTTGCCATGAAAAGCTATACCTGGTCAGCAGTGATGTTTAGGTAGATGATAGACGTCATAGTTTTTGCACATAAAAAACTGGACCAAGGGGTTCCCAGTAGTACATTTCTTACACTTCCTGCAACGGCTTGTTTCGTCCCACGTTGCGTTCTGGTACTAGTACTTCTCCAGGTAAACGACGGTCCAGTTTTGATCCTCGCGTAACCTTTATATAAGCTTTCGATAGCGAACCGAGGTTATCATGGGCAGCTGGAGCGGCCTGCAGCTACACAGCCCCATTTTCGGCAGGTTGGATGTGTTGTGACACATTACTCTCGTCACCAGCATTCAAATTACTGGCGAGCTGCGCCACAGTATCCCTACTGTTGGCTCGTACCCTACGGCATACCATTCGCTCACCTCTAGTACCGATGAGCTGTAATCTGCCCATACCTTGCCGGCGGTTCGTGGTCTCCTCCTCGGACTACTTTTTAAAGGTACTAACCAGAGCTTATCGTGAGTACCCCAGAAGCCTTGCCGTCTCGGAAATGCCTTGACCCAGTCGTGGCCATTGCACTGTTAAACATTTTGTGGTAGGTTGCACCAAAAAGTGGCGCTACACCAGCTGCACCATTTTCTTAGGAAAGATACACCATTCTGCGGTGCAAAATAAACCCAACAACATAGTGCAACCTTGTATCATAACGTGGTGAAAAGTTGAACTATGTTGTTGGGTTTTGTTTACAAAACACGATGGTGTATCTTTTCTCAGAAACTACTGCAGCTGGTGTAGTACCACTTTTTGGTGCAACCTAACACAAAATTTTTAAGAGTGTACATGTTGGCCTTCTTGAAATTCGCTTAAGTTCGTATCTTTCTCATCTGAAGAACAAGAATAATACTGATTAGCAGATCTTAGTATCAAGTCTTATATATGCCACTTCATTATCTTCATACGAACCAATGAGCTGCGGATGGCTTAGTGGTTAGCGAGTCGGACTGTCAATGGGGAGTCTCCAGGTTCAATCCTGGCTGATCTTCCAGAGATGGTGTGATTTGCTAACAATCGCTGAATATCCGCCGTGCATCGGACGAGTACGTTAAATGACGGCTACCGAATTGGACCCCCGGTTACGTTGGGTATCCATTCCTATACTCACCCCTCTATGAGCAACATCGTACTTGTATGGTGGCGCCATCTACTGTGCTCTCGCTCATTTACAAACTGATCTGTCAAAGTCGCTAGACTTGCTCTCACTCCTTCCGTTTCTGCGCCCTGCCCAAAATGCGGACCCGCTGTAGGTGGTTTGGGCCTAAACCTTCTCTGTGGACGGCAGTCCTACATGAAAAATGCTTGGCTGTCTCTTCATACGCGTCGTTTACCTGCTGTTGCTTCGATTTGCATAATGACGTGCTGGTTATTGTGCAAATCGAAGCATAATGTTTTGACTTTTCGGTGTGTGACTGGAAACAAATTCAGCATAGGGCAGGTTATTGCTATTACCTTTAAAGTTATGTGCGTAAATAAAGGGCTCAGGTTTTTCTCGTGACCTTAGCTCATGCCTCCCCCCCCTCCCAAAAAACAAAAAAGAGATATCGTTGATCTAGCCATGTGCCATAACTTTTTTCGACATTTTGGACATTCCACCTACAATCAAAGTTTTGCAAAAGGTAAAAAAACTAATCAAATGAACAGCGTATTCATTATATTTTATTTATGGCGAAACCTGTACAGGACGGATATTATTTTTTTTCTTCACAATGAAGCTTTGACAATACCAGTGCAACTGCATTTTTAGTATGAAAAATTTAATAAAGTAAATAGGAATGGGAGATGTACCTAGTTTAGTGTACATCGTTTTATGTGACATCCAGTTCCACTAGCAAAAATTATTTTGCTTTGTATGTTAAAGAAATTATCTATTCTTATAAAATATCTCACAAAATTATGTACAAAGCAGTTGAAAACTCTTAATTTTTTTGAGGCATATATAATGTGAAGGATATGTTTGTAAGCTGCGCGCCATTTGAAAATTTTCAGTCTCTATGCTTTCACGATAAGGAAAATGCTTCAAATTTAATTGCCTCCATTTATGCACTGAATATAATATTTATAATATTTTTTTTTAGTTTCCACATTCCGATATTTACAAAAAACGTTAAGAGAACGGTAAAATATATGGATGACTTCGGCAGCTCGCTCTGAGCTTTCACGTAGTTCCCAACTTCGCGTGTACCACTCAGCTATATATAAACGGCCTGCTCATCGTTTCCATCGTTAAAGGGCAAACAAAGTAGTTCCGCATGAATGTCACATGCAGTATGTTTTTAGAATGATAATAATTGCAGTCATTTGCAAAAGTTTAAGACCACCTGCCAATTTATTGAAAATTAAGATTTTCGAAGAAATAACTATTTACTAGTCAGAGATATTTGAAAAAATGACACTACAGATAAATACTTACATTCTTTAAAATACAAAAAGATCGAAATCAGTACTTTGTGTGGCCACCTTTGTTTTTTCTTTATAACGGACAGAATACGATATGGCATACTCTCAATGAGGGATTTGCAGTAGTCACTTGAAATGTCTTTGCACCACACGTACTTTATCGAGTCAATCAAAGCTTGGGAATTTGATGGCTGTTTTTCTGCTACCTTGTCTTTTAAAATGGTCCACAAATTTTCTATGGGGTTAAGGTCGGGACTGTTGCCAGGCCAGTGAAGCGCAGTTATGTTTTTCCTCTGAAGGTGGTCCTTTACTGTTTATGATCTGTGGCATAAAGTACTATCATGCATAAAGATTGTGCATCTGTGCACTTGCATGTGAGTTAACAGCTTCGCACGTAATATTTCCACATAAAAAGAACCAATCATGGTAGTGCCTATCGGCAAAAAGGATAATGAAGCTGTACCGGTTGATGACATATCACCCCATATCATTTGACTAGATGGATGAAATACGGTGCTAAAGGTGTGTTTTTCGTCAAACCTTTTGCCTTTTGGTAGTCGAACATGTACTTCACGTGATTCAAACTGACGCACAGTTGATTCATCGAAAAAAGAACTTGGCTTTAATTTTCAGCAGTCTACGACTGATAACGCTTCGTAAACTGGAGTCTCTTCTTTTTCATGACAGAGGTTAGTCTAGGTTTATGCGCAGGTTTATACGACATTAATCCAAAATCTTTGCTAAGACGTCGGTAAACAGTGTTGAGACTAATATCAGAATGTAGAAAGTTTTTATGTAGTTACTTCTTCATTTCTTTCTTCGTTTGTGGTGCGTTTTTCTTTCCCTTTTCTTATTTTGTAAACGCTTGGTGCTGTTTCTATTTCAATGATGAATTTTCTGGAATTGATGTCAGGATTCACCGGCAGATTCAGATACATGTATGTTTTGGCCACGCATATCTTCAAACCAAACCATCTGGCTGACCAAATATTGAAGGTTCTTATTTCGCCGTTCTTATATATTGTAGCATTTATATTCATTTGATGATGCAATAGAAATAAAAAAATCCCCAGAATCGAAGAAATGAAGTGTCACAGTGAAATGCGAAAAAACGGAAACATCTCGTTTTCATTTCTTGTAAATCCGCGGATTTATGTTCTGCACTTCATGCATGAAGTTTTTTCCATTCCATATTTTAAACAAATTTTATTCGACAAAAAGTGAACTCACCAAACGTAAGATTCCTTTATCGTCCTATGCTCATATTGTCTTGCTTTAGCGGCGGAACTACTTAAGGAAGAAAATATGAACATAGAACAATAAGAAATCTAAACGTAAGATTTCTTTATTTTCCTATGTTCATATTGTCTTCCTTTAGCGGCGGAGCTACTTAAGGAAGAAAATATTAACATAGAACAATGAGAAATATAAACGTAAGATTTCTTTATTGTCGTATGTTCATATTGTCTTCCTTTAGCGGCGGAGCTACATAAGGAAGACAATATGAACATAGAACGATATTAAATATAAACGTAAGATTTCTTTATTGTCGTATGTTCATATTGTCTTCCTTTAGCGGCGGAGCTACATAAGGAAGACAATATGAACATAGGACGATATTAAATCTAACCATAAAATTTCTTTATTGTCCTATGTTCATACTGTCTTCCTTTAGCGGCGGAGCTACATAAGGAAGACAATATGGACATAGGACGATATTAAATCTATAAGATTTCTTTATCGTCCTGTGTTCATATTGCCTTGTTTGTGCAGTGGAGCTGCTTAAGAAAGACAATATGAACATAGGACGATAAGAAATCTAAACATAAGATTTCTTTATCGTTCTATGTTCGTATCGCCTTCCTTTAGCGGCGGAGCTATTTCCTCCACCCTTTAATTGGAAGTGAGCAGGTTTGTCTCTGTAAATAACGAGAAGTGGTACACACGAAATTAGGAACTACTTGACGGTGCAGAGCTGCCGAAGTTCATCCAAATATACTTTTAAACGAAAAATTGATGTTTCTCTTGCATTTGATAAAAAAAAAACAGTTATTTATTTTTTATACTTTCCAATCACAGTACTCCTTCCAGAGAAAAAAGAAGTCAGGAAATCATTTAGCATTTCCTCTGTCTGCCCTATTTAATATTTAATGCACTGAATTTTAATTTTTATTAAAGATACTTTCTCTGGAATTTTTTATGTCGCAATATGGTATGTCTGAAATTTATTTGAGAACTTTGTCATACTAATGCTTATTTTTAAGAATTTCTGAAAAAAAACGATGTTTTGTTTCTTCTTTGGGGAAGCAAAAAACTGAAAATGTAATTAGAAATATACTCGTAGAAGTGATCGTTCCAGTTTTAAGTAATTTTAAAAAATAAAATTTGCAGTGCGCACCAATGATACAACTGTTAAAAAAACGATTTGTTTCTCGTCTACATATTAATATCAAAAAATAAGCCTGAAATCTTGTAAAGTTAATATTTCTGAGATATACCTATTACCCTTCTCCGTTTAAAAAAGTGAACAACCAACAATATCGACCAGAAGTCATTGCTGTAAGCATGCAAGGAATTATAAACTTGTCGAGTCCATGCAGAAAACCATTGCAATTTCTTTCCAAAATCCACTTTGAACACTTTTACAGAAGAAGGCATTTCAACATACATCGGCCTGTCAAACAGCAAGCCTACTATTGTAAATCATAGAAATCGCCGAATGTGTTTATGTTATTGCAGCGCTCGCCAACTTGTATAAAAAAACAAGAAAGTTGTTTTCAATAGTTTCTAAATCTCTCTCTCTCTCTCTCTCTCTCTCCTACGCCTGCTAAACAAGCGGTGTGTATGTATGTATGTGTATATATGTTTGAGAGTATGACTGTGTGTGTGAGAGAGAATGTACGTTTATGACCTGTTTCAAGTATTATTAGGTGAGAGACAATCCAGAGCTTAAAATATATTTGGATTCTGAACTTCGTCGTATTTCAGTGTTCGTTGTCAGTGTGCGCTGCCATTTGTCACCGTGTCTGTCTATATGTTCTTCCTTTGGATTCCCAGACTTCCTGGGAAGTTAGCAAAAACACGTGGTGTGTGTGCGTGTGCGTGTGTGTGTATTGAAAGGCGAAGAAACTTCGTAACAACTATGAATGTTTCATCATTCTGTGATAATCTCGGGTATTTTGTAAAAAGTTTTGTCTTGATTTTCTTTTCTTGAATATTACTTAAAATACCTCTGTGACTCAATGTTTGTCTCTCTTTGTGTGTGTATATGTATGTATATATCAAATATATATATATATGGATTTAGTAAATGAAATAGAGAATACTGTACTGTTTTGCACGTGCAAGCGTAAGTAATGTTAGTTATATAAAACAAGAAGTATATATTCTAAAGGTGGAGTCTGTGACCTTAGGCGCTCAAAATGCGGAAAAATTACTGATCAGAAACTTAGCACAAATCAGTGGTTTACGAAAGTCTACGCCCATTCTCCCAAGAGAAACTGTTTATTAGCTCAATCGCCTGAAACAAACTCAAGTTAAAACTGTTAACATCAATGAAATATTTTTCTCTTAAAGTTTGTTTACCGACTAGCATTTAACATCAAATAAAAATAACAACGTTTACCACAATCAAAGGTTTATTATACATTGACTATAGTTTCGCAGTGCTTTTGGCTCGGCATCATCAGGACGAATGGACCATTCGTCCAGTAAATGACGCAATCGGCAAAAATCTCCTAATACCATCAGGACGAATGGACCATTCGTCCTGATGATGCCGACCCAAACGCTCTGCGAAACTATAGTCGATGTATAATAAACCTTTGATTGTGGTAAACGTTGTTATTTTTATTTGATCTCAACACAAGTTCTGTAGTCATAAATTATATATAGCATTTAACATTAACATACAAGGTCCATAAAGTCCTTAGAAACTACTACTTTAAATTTTAATAACACTGTAGATGAAAAATGACAAAAACAGTCAGTGATTTATAAAAAAATACAGCAATATATGAACTGAATCTTTCCCAGCAGTTGTTTGTTACTATTATGAACATTTATCATATGCAAACGGTGTACGAGTTTAGTCAAGGCCGTCTAGAGAGTACAAGGGCATGATATTAAAAAGATAAGTTCCCTCCATTTGTGGCGTCACTCTCATTCTCATATTAAACGGCCTGATGCGTCGGTGTCGTGTTTGACGTCATACACGACCAAGGTTAACAGACAGTAAGGTTTTCTCGGGTTTGCTCATCCCGCTTTCCTCGCAGACGAATAATCGTGACGTCATCGTCCTAACATCTGAATTGTAGATCCGAACTGTAGCCTATAGAGGAAGATGCCTTGTCAACAATTATTATAACTCAAACGGAAGAAAAGCTCTTACGAAAGCACAATAAATGTTACTTTAATTACAAAGGGAATTTTTGTTGTTTTTATATAAATTTAGAAGGGAAAACGCGCAGCAGGACATATTACTGTCATATTATAAAGAATTTCTTTATGAGGAATAGGAAAAGCACCTAGGAAACATTCCCAATTTTTTTCAAAATTAAAAATTGTAAACATTGTGCATTAAAAAATCTGGTAGAATTTATGAAGATTATTTCTGTTGGTTTCGAATAATTCCGACACGCTGCTGTGGTGCAGATACAAAAAAATGTGGCGATTAAGTAGCCTTACGATGGCAATTTGGACAGTGACGTCACAAAGCTATCACCGGAAGCGCAGGATGAGCTTAATCTTATCATCTGCTAACATTGATACACGACAGCGTTAGAAACCAGTCGGAAGCCTTGGTTACCGCGTGACGCCACTAAAAGAGAGAACTCATCTCTCTAATGTCATGGCCTTGTAGTTTCTAGCAAGGTTAGTAGATGACATGGTTATGCTCATTTTGCACTTCCCGTGATTGTTTTATAACGCCACTGTACAAATCGCCATCGTACTAACTAATCTCCACGTTTCTTTGTATCTGCACCATAGCAGCGTGTAGGAATTATTATTCATAAAACAGGTGGAACAATTTTCGTAAATTCTATCAGATCTTTAATGCATAATGTTTTCAATTTTTAATTTAAAATATTTGTGGAATATTGCCGAAATACTTTGCATATTCCTGATAAAGAAATTCTTGATTATATGACAATAATATGCATTTTACCTTCTTAATTTAAATAAAAACAGCAAAAATTCCCCTTGTAACTAAATTAACATTTAAAAGTATAACAGCTTTCCCGCCCTTTACGTAGCAAAAATGTGCGGGGGATATTTTTGAAATCTCCGTTATAAAAATATTCGAATGACTGTGAATTTCTTTTGTATTTAATAATAATGCCTTTGCATAAGGTTTTGTTTTGTGTTAGAGTTATAAAAATTGTTGAAAGATATCTTCCTCCATAGCTACACATGTCAGGACGATTCACATGTCAGGACGGTGATATCACTCAAGGACGTCACGATTATTCGTCTGTGAGGAAGTTGAGATGAGTAAACCTTACTGTCTATTAACCTTGTTTTCTAGACGGCCTTGGTTTAGCTCATTATTAATATTTGGTCGATGTGAGATGGCAACACTACGCTTCCTATTGCATCACTGTAAACATTATGTCTCTTTTGACATACGAAATTGTAGTTTATACCAGGATAAAACAATCTTTCCCAGCAAGTTTTTGATTCATTGTATTATCACGATAGTTTCAGCATACGCAGATCAAATATTGATTTTGTCGGCTTTTAATCATTTTTCGATCTACGTTTCACTACTGAATCGCTGCAAATATGGCATTTCCTCTGAGTTCACGCCCCAGCAAATTGTTAAAGATCGTCATACGAGATTGTTATTCGTATGTGTGTTGCTTTTGACTGAATGAGAGCAATTTTAAACCTCGGATGTTGCCACTAGAGTAGCAGGCGTGTGAAAATCATTGACCTCGGTGATCTTCAAACTCTTAACGTTCCGCTTCCATGAACAGTTATGAAAGAAATACTGTATTATAACACAGCAGCAATTGCGGCATCTCCACCTAACAAAAATCTTTCAAAACACAATTTAAGGTCTACATATTCATGTAAAAATGTTTAAATTTTAATGAATTCATGGATATTCTGAAAAATATCCATAAAAATTCAACATAGCGGACAAAAACTTTTGGTTTATTTTCATAGTTTTAACACGATAATAGTCTTCATTTATATAGGTCTTTATACATACACCACCATCACTAAGGCGGATTCATTATTTTGGCATTTTCTCACCCACAATCTGTAATTCCTTGAACACCCTCAGGAGGCAGAGGACGCGGAAAACTGCCAAGAATGACACATTCCAGGGCACGCAATGTAAATAGTATAACCTTTCCATAAAGGTTATAGTTAACTAGCAAGATTGAAACTCCCAGATTATAAATCTGGAAACTTCCAGGTGCTTGAGAGAAAACCACAATAAAATATTTCCCGTTAACGGTCATTTTCAGGAGTACCACCTGACCTTACGAAAATACCGAGGCTATTATTTTGGAAGAAAATAGAAAGTACCTCGTATATACTATTATTTTGTAGGAACGCAGAAACGACAAGTAGCGATAAATGAAGTTAATGGAGATGCATCAAAGCTTTACTTTGTGAACATAAAATGACGCAACTAATGAAAATAAAATACAGAATAAAATGTAGAAGACTCTTAATTTATCTTCCTCCGAAGTATGAATCACTCTTAGAGTTAATGTATATCATCCAGGATTGCAAATCATAATGAACTTTAATTTAGACATACATGTTTCTCCTAGATGCAAATTTACATTTGCTTCAATTTGAAGAGCCCAGCTCGGCCGGAAGGCTGGGCCAGTTTCAGACTTGCTAACTTATACCCCGGCTTGATCCAGGCTTGAACTTTCAACACTGGCCTATTTCAGACTTATCACAGTCGTTTCGACTTCAGCTCTAAATATATGCACCGTTCCTAATATATTTCCATGTCTTCCGTTTCATCCTGTATCTTCGTCATCCCTTCACCTTCTTAAGGTAAATTATAGCCATCAAGAGCATCATATAGCTAAACAGAATTTAAGTTTAATTTTTTAAAGTTCAGTGTCTCAACTGGATGCAAATATTTCCCGTTAACGTACAGTAATGATGAAGGAAGAGAATGTAACATTTCTGTTACAATAGTTAAATGTATCTTAAAATACGGGATGGCCCAGAAAAGTCGTCCCATTTTTAGAAAATTATTAAAAATAACACCACTAACAGACATAAGAGCTGCTGCATTTGAAAGGCAAACAACTATACCTTTTTTATGATACAAACTAAATACACTTCTATATGTGGCCGTTAGTTGTACGGAGGACGTCCAACCTATATTTAATTTTTCGCCAAGTCCGTTGTAATGAATCCATATTAACAGATGCAATGGCGTTCACGAGACGTTTCTCTAGGACTTTTAAATCACTCACCTTTGTCCTGCATTCTCTGTCTTCGACAAATTCTTAGAAAAAAAAACCATGAGGTTACATCAGGTAAAACGGCTGGCCGAGGAGTCAAGTCATCTCGGCTAAACTAGCGGTCTGGAGACACAGTATCCAGGTAGTGGCGAACATTTGTTTCCACTAGAGACAAGCTTTGTCTCGTTGAAAGATGTCTCACGCGGGATTCGAACTCGGGAATATCTCAGACGAAAGGTGAAAAGCCTGTTTCTCAGAGTACTCGGCTGATTGTGAAGATCTGCAAGAGAGAGTCAAATGAAAACCTTAAATGATTTTTTTCTCACAATTTATTGAATAAAAGTGGTACACATCTATATTATTTTTTAGTGTAATCTCCATTTGCAATACAAGTCCTCCAGACTTTACAAAGTGCATAGACTCCTGTAGAAAAAAGTTCTTTCAGTTGTCGCGTGTGCAGCCACTCATGAACCACCTGCTGCACCTCTTCATCGGACTTAAAATCCCCCTCCCTCCCATCGCATCTTTCATTAGTCCATAGATGTGGTAATAACTTAGGGTAAGGTCTGGTGAATACGGCGGATGTGGAAGACACTCGAACTGCAAGTCTTGTATGGTTCCAACAGTTAAACAGGCGTTGTCATGTTGCAACAAGACACTAGTACTGTGAAGTCCACATAGTTTGGATTTGATGGCAGGTCGAAGATGATTCCTGATAAGATCTTCATACGTGTCACTGGTTACAGTGTTCCCCCAGGGCATGTAGTGCTCCAAAATTACACCTCGTTCGTCCCAAATGAGAGTCAGCATAACCTTCCCTGCAGTTGGCTGCGTGCGGAACTTCTTCGGTTTTGGTGAAGGGAAATGGCGCCATTCATTGCTAGCTCTCTTGGTTTCTGGCTGATGATTATGAACCCAGGTTTCATCCCCAGTAACGATTCTCTGTATAAACCCACCACCTTCTTCTTCAAAGCACCGCAAAAGTTCTTGGCCAGTATCAACACATCGTTGTTTCGATTCTGGAGTAAGCTGGCGTGGCACCCACCTTGCAGACACTTTGTTGAGCTGGAGCACATCGTGGATGATGTGATGAGCTGAATCATGACTGATGTTCAAAAGTGCGGCTATTTCATCATCATCGCTCAGCCATTTCGCATCACACTCCTTTCAACTGCTGTAACGTACTCTGGTGTCACTACTCTGTGTATCTGACCCGGTCGAGGAGAATCCGTCACAGAACTTACACCGTTTCGATTCCTAGTCCATTCATACACTTGCTGGAGTGACAGACATGTATCACCATACTGAAACTTCATTCGACGATGAATTTCAATAGTTTTCACGCTTTCACTACTCAAAAAAACGGTTGATAGAACGTTGCTCCTCTTTGGAGCATGTTTCAAGTGTGAGGCGGCCATCTTTACATTGCTGCTGTGGCGTCACTAAGCTTGTCTGGACCGTGCTGCCATCTGTAAGAAAATCTTTTAGTCATTAGTAACAACATTGCCAAGTGACATGACAGTGACACTGTATTTTGAATTTTTTATTGCACTTTTAAGGTTTTCACTTGACTCGTGTGATATATGGCATGGTAGATTCCTAACTGTGAAGAAAAATGATGCGCGTTATAAAAATTCTTTTATGAGTTTTACTATTTCATTGTATTTCTAAGTATGCAGAATTCTACTTTAAATGATTCATGTCTCAGTGACTTTGTGGATTATCTTTGAAAAGTTTCTCTCAGATTGTGTCTTTGCTGATTTGAAATGAATAATTTTTTTAATCATCCTCAATCAGTTGGACATTGGGTTCCTCTGGCATCCATCTTTCCTATAATGAGCGTTGAATTTTCCTTTCATTATTATACGATTCATTTCTGATCGCCATAACGCACAATTATTCTCATTCGTCGTCAATTTCACTATTCCTTAATGCGAAAAATAATAATTTCTCGCGCTCACATGCCGTTTACAGATTGCTTTTATCATTTTCTCATCCCGGCCCGGCCCGTGACGTGCAATTTGCTATTATTTTGTGTTTCTATTGTATTTTATAAAATTGTGAAAATTAAATAATGAAATGTTATTGAAAATATTTAGTTGAATGTAAGCCTAAAAATATTAACTACACTTTAACAATTATCGAAGAATATTTAAAGAAAGACAAAAAAGAAGACTGAGCGCGCTCAGGATCTCCCTTTCTCTGAACTACAAAAGTCAGTCCCTATATAGATTAGGGATAGGAGAAACAATCAATGTCGTCCCCCTTTCCTATACCAATACACACACGGACACCCCACATCACTGCAGACACACCCAGTCCCCACTCCACACAACACACACACTGACGGGATCGAATATTTTTGTTGTCAACAAGCCCCAAAGTGGTTTTACCATCTTAATACCTACAGATGGTAAATACACTGTGGGTGCATGTCCTTGCTTTTGTGATTACTCTCTAGGCTATGTCATGGAAGCAAGTAAAGCTAGAAAAACAGTTAAACAGACCAGGAAATCGGGAAACACGATTTTTTTTCCATTGCGATAAAAAGAATGGGTTGACTTTGCCCGGCCCTTCCTGGACCGGTCCTAAGTGTCTGGGCAAAAGCCCGGCCCGGCCCTTTGCTTTGTTCTCCAAACTCAAAAGATCCCGACCGACCCATGCAGACCTCTAGCCCTACCTGATGTTCAAATGAGTTTTCAGAATTCGAATTTATCATTTATGTTTGTACAGATTTCAAAGAGTAATACCGGCGCTTATGAGGTTTTCCACACCGAAAAATACCACAAGGTAAATATGTCTTGCTAATATTTACCGATTGAACTTGCTTGGAAAGGCGAATGGGCGAATAAACTAATTTCCTTGGGTGATATTGTCAACCGCTATTATTCAGTGACGGTACGTCAGGAAGATATGGTTGTCTTCTGAAACATGTGCTATTTTGAAACGCAAGTCTACGAACGATGGATAAAATTGCATTTAAGTGCAACAACATTAAATATTCCATATTTACACTTTTGGAAAAATGTTACCTTTTTATTATTAAATAAATAGCACATGGTTAGAGAAAGCTGGCACTTTAAAATATTTGCATTGGTGTCAGCCAAGCAGCATGTCATGGTACAAATATTTATATAAATTTGTAAAAATATTGTATCTCAATTGTTATTTTTATATTTTATATTGTTTATGTTTTAGTTTCTTAGCAATGTACTTACTAGTTTTAGTGATGGCATTATTTGGTGAGCATTTGTTTCGTTGTATTTCACAAATCTATATCGTAAATTTGTAGGAAGAATATTCAACATTTCGCGAAAACTTAAAGACATACAAGAAACAAGGTCCGAAATATTACCATTTACATATCATGTGCAATTTTTATTTTTGTTGTTAATTTTATTTCTGTTCTATTTGCACGAAGAAACCTTTAATGTTTTTATTTTAAACCCGGCATATGTAAAACAGTTTGAGTTAAATATATATGCCGTTAGAGCTTTTTATGTACTAGCATTGTATATTTCATACTGTTGCGTCAAAATGTCTATGTTCTGTGCGTTATGTAACGTGAGTAAGAATTTTTATGGAATATTTATTGCCCTATTTCTAAATGCATATCAAAAGATTAGTGCATATAAGTGTTTACATGCTTATAAATCGGTAGGTAATATTCGTCTTTTGTTTTGTTTTTTCTTGTTTTGTATGCTGCAATGGTATGTCATGAGAACTTATATTGAGTTTAGGTCACACAGCGTAATAAGATTGCTCTATTTCTTTTATGCGTAGGAAGCATTATATTTCACGAAACATAAGATAAATCCTTCTAGCAAATCTAAACGAAATTGACATTTTTTTACGAATTTTAATAACCCTCCCTATTTTTTGAATCTTTAACGAGCTGTAATACAAGAAAGGAAAAAGCAGAACATGATGTATAATCTTAAAGAGATGATGTACTTTTTTGTGTATGATATATGTAAAGAAACTGAAATTTGTACAAAATTCGTCAATCTATCTTGATGTGTAATAAGTAAAACGAAGGAATGGAATTGGTAAATTTTGTGCTCGATTTTAATGTAACATCTTTACCCTTTTCCTACCTTTCCTTCACTTTTGTTTCTTGTAGAGATCCTTACGCTGACAAGCAATATAACGATCTACGTCTTGATTTAGTTAGCTACCATGATGCTAAACATTTTTAGACTTAAATTTTCATGCACTTTTTGTGGATATAAATTTTGAATAATTTTTTCTTGCGGGGTTCTGATCCCTACGACAGGACAGTAGAATACAGATGATCGGAACTAACATAGAACATGAGCGTTCCAGGTAAAACATTAGGCTGATCAAGAAAGAGTAAAACCGAAAGGGTAGTATATATATATACATATATAACGTGTCAGCAAAACTTTTTTTATATTGATCGATGACAAAATTACATAGTTGAACCATAATGAAACTGAGCCAACCTAGCTCCACAAAGTTCCTTCCTGTAGAAATGAATTTCATATTTCCTTTGAATACTTATTTATCTATTAGCGAATTTCTAATGTCATTTATAAAATATTCAGCCAAACTTCTTTAAACATTTATATAGCCTTATCTTCTGTTATGATTAATAAAAGCTGTTGTTTTTAGATGTTTAAAAAATGTCTTCCACTTTTATTCTGCTAAACTGAGTACAGTTTTAGACAAAGTCAAAGAACAGCTTAAAAATCTTTATCACCAGTCATATTATTGCCGCTGTCAGGAATTTGTAAGCCCCTTTCTGTTGCCTTCTCACCATGGTAATTTTGATCAGCGCGTTTTGTACGTTATGCTCGTTAATTGTGAGGAATTTCCGTCATCTGCTCTTCAGAACTTGGTAACCAAGTTCGCTAGCTTCGCTTCATCCTCTCACAAACATTTTGTGTTCTTACCTGGAACTTAGTTTTAATATGATATCATTCACAACTTCATCCACTTTATTGTCCATTTCTTCAGATCTTGTATCCTCACTGAATGAATTAAAAATAGTTTCCTATGTTTTCTGTAGGGTTTTTCAAATGATTCATCCGATTTCAAATGACTATATTTTCGAAGTTCACAAATATAGAGTGAGTAATGATACATCAATCAAAAGAAAAGCTGTGCAAATTCTGTTTCTCATCTTATAAGTGCTCTGTGTGACTTCCCTTAGTTACATGAGCAACAACGAGACGATTGTCTATTTCCACCCACACATAATCGCTCCAGCATGTGCATTGTCACTGACTCCACCGCAGTAATAATGCGTATTTTGAGCTCATCCAGTGTTGTAGGCAATGATGACACGTGCACAAAATCATTAGCATACCCCAAAAAGAAGATGTTGCACGGCGCAAAATCCAGTGACCTAAGTGGCCAGCTGTAAAGCACCAAGTCATGGGGTCCACTATGATCAATCCAAACGGCGAAGGAGCACTTCGTTGAGGAAATGGCGAACAGCGCAATGCCACAGCGACAGTGAGACCCTCTCGTGGTGTCCTACTGAAACTCTGAAATATTCTCTTTCATTTGGTGTATGCCAAGGTCATACTAGAGGTCTGCACGGGCCTTAATTTGGAAAGCCCGGTCCGGCCCAAGCCCGTACATCCAAGGCCCGGCCCGTTTTAATTTTTTTAATTAAAGCCTGGCCCGTATATTTCTTCTGTTTCCAAGGTCCCGGCCTGCACGTAAGATTTCAACAATTACTAAAACACGAATTTGACAACTGGTGCAGTCGGTCATTCGAATCCTGAAGAGTTTTCGATCACGTGACGTCTGTGGGAAGGGGGGATTGGTATACTCAAAAATATTGCATGTAAACGACAATTTTCATGCCTTTCAAATTTTCTTGGTTTTCAAATTATCATTGCCTACTGCCGGACCCAGAATATTTTTAGGGATAAGGGGGTGGGGGGGGGGGTCATTCGAAAAGTACGAAATATCCAGAATTATGTGTCCGGTCGTTCTACTTTACATTGTCTACAAGAAAATATTCTCCGGAAGCAATTTTTTCGCGAAAATCTTTCGCTTTCTTAAACTCCATAATAAGTATGGAAGAGTATTTATCAGCAACACTGAACTGAGCATATGCTAGAAAAAACGACAGACTGCCCAGCTAACTAGTGTCACAGAAGTTTTGAAAACAGCTGGGCTGTGATACCTAAGGGTTCAATTGCCATCTGCTGACTCCCTGAGAGTACAAATGGGAAGAAATACGGCACAGATTTATACACAGAAGTAAGTTTCTCCCAGCCCATTTCTCCCGTGCCATTTAAGACAACTTAAAAGCTTTTCACACATCTAGAAAACAAAATGCCGCCGACCAGAACAGTATAAAAGATCGTCTGAGAGCGGGTAGCTGGGTTTATAAATGCTGCAGTTAACAGCCTGCCCTGAAGCATGAGAGGAGGGTGAGAGAGAGAGAGAGAGAAGGGACCACATTCACACTGAAAAACTAAGGGATCTGACCCATTCCAATTGTTTTGTAGGAGGGGAGGATGTCGTAAAACTTCTATTTTTTCCAACAGCGGAAATTATTCAATCTTATCCTGCTGTTGTATGTTGTGAGATTTCCAAACGAGAAAGGCACCGTACAGCGATTGTTTTGCCCATAAAAAAAAACCCTGCTCGGCCCGTGTCTGTTTTACATTAAATATTGATGGCCCGGGCCCAACCTTTTTTCCAACTTAGAAATGAGCAAAGGCCTGGGCCCCTGCAGACCTCTAGGTCATACACGGTTGGTAGGTATGGAGTTATGCTCTTTTAAAATCAGATGAATCATTTGAATAACCCTCGTTGATAAGTATGGAATCATGCTCTTTTGTCATCATAATATATACAAAAATATCGAGCACCTTGTTGCTATATAAGTGAACGTATCAGAATATTGTCGATTCGGACAATTGGTACTTGTCTATGTAGCACATCTATCAAAATACAACGTTCCTGAAAATCAGCTTGCCGCCCTATCTGATGAATGAGTAATCCCAGGCACTGGCTTCTGACAATTGGTCCGAGGTGGGCCTGGATTTGTGTCCCACATGAGGCATGGGTAGCGATACCCGACTGCTTAACCCTTTAAGCGGCCGGTGTACCTGAACCAAATGTTGCCCAAAATTTTCTGTGCTCCCCAAACAGACGTGTTCGCATAGCTGCCCGATTTTAAGAAAGCTAACGGAAAACAGTGAACCTGTCACGGATGATAAAAATCCCTTCCAGTCCTTTATTATCTGTCTGCATCACGATCCTAGGCAGGGTGGGGGAGGCTAGTCCCCCTGACACGGGCATCATGCCACGGGGTAGAAACAAGTGACTCAAACATCTTCTCTCTTCTTTCTTAGTTTCGTCGCCATTGTCATAACCCATTTAGCAGGCAATCAGTGAAAGAGGACTAGTGTCACAATCCTCCTAAATGACTATTTTTGAATAACAAAGATAAGGAAGAAGGTAACACTTTCTGATGGGAAACTCCACTCGTTTCAGTTACATTCGTCCCACTTTCTGGAAAGCAAATACATACATTCGAACTGATTTTAGTTCATTTTTGCTAACCCACAATTAAATCGTACCAGCTGGTAAAAGAATGAAAGCCCTACGAGTTGAACGTGATGGCCGAAAGAAACAAAAAAAATGTCGGTTTATTCTACATTGCTTTGTTCGAATCTTGAAAATGATAATTATCGTACTGTTAGTTTTACGTGGTGCACTAGTATAAGTATCGTTAAAATACGTTTCTGTTCTTCACGTTTCGTTTCGATAATAAGTTTTCCGAGTGACATTTTAGCTTTTGTTTTAATGTTTAACAACAAACACCGTCCTGTACACTAAATTAGAACACAATCTCACCAACGTTTCACACTCAAGGTCGGCGGTCCAACGATCAGGATTGGAAACGGGTCAAAAGTTTGAACCCTGAAGTCACATAATTGGACACGTCCCGGACAAATCTGCTTTGAACTAAAAAAATAACGATTAACGTATAATTACTTACAAAATGGGAACCTATAATTTACTTACGTACAGGAAGTATTGCAACTCTCGTCCTTCATTTGCAAGATAAAACCTAACTGTTTTACACATATTTTCAAACACATCTTCAAGAGTCAAAAAGTCTCTCCACAGGAACGTTGAAGCTGTTCCACCTAATTTTGATGGCGCAGTGGTCTAAGCGATGGCTTCATTCGTCCGAGATGGGTCCGGGTTCAAATCCCGTGAGGCATGGATGTTGGTTCTCTCCCTTCCCTGGAGTCAGGGGCCCTAAATTAGGGACGAGCGACTGCTTATAGCCCATTGAGTTGCTCACGGTAGTCATTAAACTCCAATAAAAAAGATTGATGCGCTACAGTCCAAATTTTTGAATTAAGTAACTTGATGTATGTTTAATTTCAGTTTTTTCTGTTTTCTTGATGACATATCAAGCGTCAGAATTTTTCACAGCAACACCGCTTATATGAGTTGAAAGATTCCAAAATATGGATATTGTTTTCATCATTGCCCCCCAGAAGGAAGGTACATTCTTCCTTCTGCATTGCAAGAACATTGTCGTTTCCACGTGTCTGTGCCGAAATTCTAGCAAAATTAAAAAAGAAATCATCTAATGATCTCTCATAAACACTGCATTTATGAATTTAAAATATAGAATTTGGCATTAAATGAAAGAGTATCTGATAAAACTTGTACAGCAACGCTTATTGCTTAAGATCCATGCTTATATTTTGTAACTCACATGTTCGCAATCTCAAGTTAGATTTGTAGACGACACAAAAGACGCTGAAATGTCGTCGATGTTATAAGTTTCTGTTTTCTTTTGTTTTGTGTTTATGTTTTGTTTTTTCTTTTAGATAATTGAATACGATTACAGAAAAAAAGCAAATCTTTATCAATGGACGGTGTTTTTTCTTACTAAATTTCAAAATAAGCGCCCTTAGCTTTTCTGATGTGATTAATTTTACGTGAGAAACAGTAAATTACATGCAGTTCAGAGATGTCTGATTGCTCTGTTAATAATTCAGATGTATTTCCACGTAATATGTGAGGAATATTTCTTCCACACTATTTACCTAAGTGACTGGAGATTTACATATCAGAGACTGTTCCGGTGTCACACGATTGGTCGAATATCGATTGGTCTACACCCGATTAGTCGACAGTAACGATTGGTCGACATAACGATTGGTCGACACCCGATTGGTCGACAGTAACGATTGGTCGACACCCGATTGGTCGACAGCACGATTGGTCGACATAACGATGACCGACATAACGATTGGTCGAGAGTAACGATTGGTCGACATAACGATTGGTCGACATAACGATTGGTTAACAGTAACGATTGGTCGGCAGCACGATTGGTCGACATAACGATCAGTCGACCGTAACGACTAGTCGTTAGTAACCATTGGTCGACAGCACGATAGGTCGACATAACGATCAGTCGACCGTAACGACTGGTCGACAGCCCCCGGAGCACTTTAGGTATAGGCAGCTGGAGCACTTTAGGTATAGGCAGCTGGAGCACTTTAGGTATAGGCAGCTTAGGGAAACTGCCACACATAATTCGGAAACTCGGAAAATTGCCACACATTCAAAGCGTTTCTCGGACGAACGGCGATTTGTGCTTGCCCCCTAAATGAAAACCATGTGTCAATTTTCCGGTGGGGCAATTTTTCTGTGTGTGGCAATTTTACGGTTTGCTGAAAGATGTGTGACAATCTTCCGGTGGGGCAATTTACCGCCAAACTGTTTGCACTTACTCAAATTATTTTTCCAAGTTCCGTTGACCATTTTATGTCGACTAATCGTTATATCGACCAGTCGTTACTGTCGACCAATCGTTATGTCGATCAAACGTGCTGTCGACTTATCATTACTGTCGACCAATCGTTATGTCGACCAATCGTGCTGTCGACCAATAGTTATTGTCGACTAATCATTACTGTCGACCAATCGTTACTGTCGACCAGTCGTTACAGTCGGCCAATCGTGTGTCGGCCAATCGTTATGTCGACCAAAGGTTTGTCGAACAATCGTTACATACCCGACTGTTCTGCAGTGGTGTACCGGAAAAACTCGAGCCCCCCCCCATGTTTTCGAGGCCCTTTTGCAAAAATCCATTCGCCTTTAATTACCCAAAATTTTAACTTACCTATTATTAACTAGGCTTTGCGTTTTAATAAATCAAATTCTTTGAAACCTGCGAATATCTTTCGTAAAATCTAAATTATTCCGCTTTATTGTGTGAAACACAAACGAGTACGTTGTAATTAAAATAATCGCCCAAGTTTTATACAGATACAAATTACAGCAAAATACTTACGTCAAAATTAATCATATCATGCAAAACTTGTTATTTTAAAGAACTAAAGCCAGCTTTTTGAAATGGCTCACGATTGCACACACAAAACATGCAACTACTGTCTGATAGTGTCTAATGACTTCTCGTTTTATACGAAATGTCACATCATAAGTAAGAAAATAACTAAGTAATGATTAAGAAATGTAGCACAAAAAACGTAAAACTACTTAAATTATTTCTGGATATAAAAAATATACATGATGCCGCAATGTTTTGCACATAGTAAAGAAAGTCTTTTGACTCTATTAACTTATATTTATTTCACATTCTCTTGTTAACATAGACGCTTAGAAACTATTCCAAGGGCTGTGAAAAGGGGCCTCAAGTTCTCTTGAATAGCTGCTTTCCCGTCATCCGGTTTTTAGAACTATAGCAACGAAAATGATTTCTAAAGATTTTACGTATTCGCAGCGAAAAAAATGCTTTCCTTCTTAAGGCTGTCTTTGAATGAGTGTAAGAGAAATTCTATCCTATATTTGCAATGTACCTTCTTTTGTTCACATTTTCTCGAAGACTATTACTTTGTAGTGTTCGAAATTTTGAGCACAAATAAAAACGACCTATAGCTAATATTTGGCACTGTTATTATTCCGAAAACATTGTTAGAACTTTTTTTAAATTCAGTTTATCTGACTCGAAAGTATTCCAATTTGAGCACTAGCTGGCGCGATAAGTTAGCTTAGAAGTATTTTTGTCTGGAAGATACGAAATCTCTCTTTTCTGTGTGATTTGTTTTTAATTATCTAGGCCAAATAGAAATAATTTAATGGGCCCAAAAGTGAGACTGGAAACTTGTCTCCCATAAATCATCTTAAATCCTACTGTACGTTCATTTTTTGAAGACAAAATGTGTGCATAAGCAGAAAACCCTTGAACGTGAGGCAGAAACTACTCCTACCTACTAAGCTCCACCCCCAAATAACGTCATTGGCTAAAACGTAACAGTGTGTATTTTGTCTTTTCATTGTTGGAGCCAACGAGAGACCGCTTCCATTATGAATACGGCGAGGTCTGCAGTGATTCGCTGACGCCAACTTCTGGGGCAGTCTCTCAAGACGTAAAAGCCACGCCCAAGGAAGGATATTTTGCGCCATCTATCGCGGAACATGAACCTTAACACTCATTTAAAGACAGCCTTAATACGTTACTCAAAGCTGCCTTAATTCTTGGCTATTTCTTTAACCCGTTTCACACGAAATTTCCGCAAAAAGAATTTGTAAAATCTTTTTGCTCAAGCTAGAGCCTCTTTTAAGCATGAGGCCCACCCCCGGCAAGCCGGGTGTTGCAGGCGCTATCAATACGCCCCTGCTACTCTGGTTCTTAAGATGGACGTCAAGTGAAAAATGCGCCTCTATACTTTCAATGGTGAAAATTATGTAACATATGCCACCCCGGTGGCGCAGTGGTCTAAGCGATGGCCTCTGATCATTCGTCCGAACGGGTTCCGGGTTCGAATCCCGGTGATTCATGGATGTTGTGTTTGTCTTACGGCACTGGCTCTCTCCCTTCCCTGGAACCAGTGACCCTAAATTAGGGATGGGCGACTGCTTATAGCCCATTGAGTTGCTCACGGTGGTCGTTAAACCGCCAATCAAAAAAAATGTTACATATGTTCACATACAAGATATACTTCCTGACTCGTGAAAATTGGAACACGGAGCAAAACGATACTGAACTATAGCAGCAAACTGATGTACTTAAAAGAAGGTGCGAGACGTTTTGTAATTATTCGAGGGACGCTACGGTCCTCACCTTACCTCTATGTATAGTCAGTGGTTTGCAAACTTGAGGAAAGAAATATGGGAAATATTTTAAAATTAAATTGCCGCGTGTTGGAGTAGTTTTGCATGTCGTTAATAGATGGCGCTCTACGTACGTCAAGTACTAGAAACGTGCCACTTCATTACCATTTTTCTTGAATATAAAAAGTTTTCAAACAGGCAATAATAACTGAGCGGTTATAGACTTTTGTTTGATATATCAGTAATTATTTAAATCACTTACATTACAGTTTATTGACTTTTCTACCAGCAGACAACTGTAAATCAGAAATCAGATGCTGGTAATCGGAGATGCTGACAGGAGCTTATTCAGAAATGACCACCTGATAAGTGAAAGACTTTACAAAATTCACTCACAAAACTTAGACCCCCCTTCCCTCCCCCACACACACAAAAAGGGGGTCGCAAAACCTGAGCGATTTTCAGCGTCTTATATGAGCAGAAAGCTGCGTTGAATATGCCTTTATGTCCACTTTAAAACTAGATACTTGGGACTTTATCTTTATCGTCTTGGGTGGTGTAACCGATAGCATGCTCGACCGGAAATCGGGAGATGGGAGTTCCGTCCCTGCGCTCCAGGGTGATGTAATTTTTAATTTTTCTGATATGATTAATGTTACGTGAGAAACAATAAAATACGCGCAACTCAGAGATGTCTTATTGCTGTGTTAATAATTCAGCCCTTAGCTTTATTGTTCATAAAGATACCTAAAAGCGTTGATTCATTAATTTCCCTAAAAGGGAAGAGAACTAGCTTGGCATTAGTATAGGACCTTTCATAATTAGTGTACATCTAATCGAAATCTAAATAACTTTATGAAAACAGATAGTATTTTTTAATAAAAACCCGTTTATCAAGAAATGCGAAACATTATCAATTGGATTTCACTCCTTCGTGTTCCTTTCTTTTTCAAGTGCGAGCTGTTTATTTATTTATCCACTTAATATGCAACTTTTTTCGTTTTCATGTTCCCTGTTTCCGTCTTTCTGCCTTGGATAAGTGAATTCCGAGAAATTTTCAATTTTGGTGCTTCTTCCGTTTTGAAACATCCCACGATTCCGAACTGAGAGATTTTCCTTTTCTCTAAAAACTTTCTTGTATTATTAACTTTACAAGCAACTATCTGCGTATTTATAGTTCTCTAATTTTTAAGGTTCTCCTTGTTTTTTGTCGTTATTGTTAATTCTGTATTCTATTGTTTTCTATTTGGTAACTGAAGGGGTGCATCCTATCCTTTTTAGTAGTCCATCTTTATTTTTGGTAGGTTATGAAAAATGAAGTTCGATGCAGCCTCCTGTCTGTATTTTAGACAAGCACAGCAGGTTTATTTTGACTATGCGTATCATACAAGCCGTGAGTTGTTTCATTATGGCGTTAATTTATTTGCATTCCATACCTGATTAGAAAACACTCAACATGTTTCAACCATATTACATTACAAACTTCATCAATAGCACAGATCGCCTCCAAGAACGTATGAACCAACTGTGGAAGAAGTTGACATTGCGTTTTCAAATATAAACGTTTAACAATTACATTTTGTAGTGCAACGTTGCGATTTTTAATACACATTCTTACAGAAATGGTTGCCGAGAGATTTTTAAATTAACAGACAGTCCTTTATTTCACGTTTTTGCTCAAAGCCTGGTCTTTATATGTAGAAGATAGGAGGACTTCTTCATTATCGTCGTGATTTGGATGAGTTGAATGTCGAATAGCTAAGTATATTTTACTGCTTAATTGTGCAGGTGTATCAACGTTTATATCAGTTTTGCATCCGAGAGTTTTTACTGCAAAAAAACGAAAAATGTGACTTTCTGAGAATCAGTTGTGTCTGTGTGTTTTCAAAACATGGCGATATTAATCATTTTACCACCCTTACAAAATATTTTGTCGAGGTAACACGGGACACTAAGTTTTCATGAAAATTTTCAGGACTGCCTGATTAAAGTGTTGACTCATTGCAAAATAAGTCGCTGAAAATAAAGCAACGGACAAAAGAGTAAAACTCTTAGCTCAGTTCCATTGAAGTTGTGTTTGGCACACTTCTCTCTCGTAGATATGCATTCAGTCTAGGCGCTTTTTTTATTCAGGTGCGCTCATATCTATTTATCAGCGGAAAATATAAAAAATAATTTTGTTTTGTTGCTGTAATTCTTTCTTGTTTCCTCATTGCAACTTTCTGCTTCCCATTGCTACTTGCATTCGCTTGAATTCTTCTGAACTCAAAAACTTTTTTCTCTACAGTTCCTTCTAGGGCAGGAGAGATGCTTCCTCGCTTACACTCCCGGTAAATTCGTTATCTTCGATTTTACGCATAAATGACGTAAGATATATTATATGACGCCCCGGTGGCGCAGTGATCTAAGCGATGGCCTCTGATAATTCGTCCGAAAGGGGTCCGGGTTCGAATCCCGGTGAGGCATGGATGTTGTGTTTGTCTAACGGCACTGGCTCTTTTCCTTCCCTGGAACCAGTGACCCTAAATTAGGGACGGGCGACTGCTTATAGCCCATTGAGTTGCTCACGGTGGTCGTTAAACCTCCAATAAAAAATATATATATATATATTATATTACCTTATTTTTGGCATATTGGGTCTCTCTCTTTTTTATCAAAGGACAATATGATTTCAGAAGCTTTAAATTTAATTTGAGGTCCAAAACGCCCAGGTATAACGTCGATCAAAGGTGTCATTATCATCATCAGTCATGGGTATAATTCCCGTACGTGTCTGTTGCCATTTTAACTATATTATCCCATTGAAATCTGTTCAGTGCGAAGTGGCTCAGTTCTTGAAGAGTTCCACAGCACCAGTCTTTAATATCGTCAGCCCACACACGATGAAGGCGTCCTCTTGCATTTCTTCCGTTCATTAAGCCAAACACCTATGTCTTTAACTTTCTGTCATTTTTCATTCTGCAGATATGTCCAAAGAGTCTTACTTTTCTTTGTATGATTTTTGAAACAGGGAATCTTTTAGTTGTATTCTTCTGTGCACTTCTTCATTTCTTATCCTCTGGGTCCATCCGATTCATAAGATCTTACAATAGCACTTTCTTGCAAAAGCAAGTATCCTTCTCTCTGATTCCTTGGTCAATGTCCAAATGTTACATCCATATAGCATGCTGCTGAAGATTCATGTCTCGAGAATGCTTAACTTAGTTTTAAGGCTAATAGCTCTGCTCTTCCAAATTTTATCCATGGCTTTTAACAGTGTTATAGCCTTTGCAATTCTAATTAAAATATCTTTTTTGCCGTTTAAGTCATATGTTACACAGCTTCCGAGATAAGTGAATTTTCCTACATTTTCATTTTCTTTGCCTTGTAGAATGATCTCTTTCCTGATCTCTTTTGCGCCAAATACTATTGTTTTTGTCTTCTCTATGTTCATCTTTAGTCCATATCTTTTACCCTCTCCATTCAGTGCTTGTGCTATTTGATCCAGTTTCATTTCATCTTCCTCAATCAGTACAATGTCATCTGCAAAACGCAGATGGTTGAATCTTTGTCCTCCAATAGAAATTCGCGAGTCCTCATACCTGATTTGGTCCAAGATTCTCTCCAGATGTGAGATGAAGATGCTTGGCGATATTGGATCTCCTTGACTTGTACCACTGCTCCACACCTGTCTCCTATCACACCTGTCTTCTATAATCTCCACACCTGTCTCCTATAATCTCCACATCTTTCTTCTATACTGACAGCTGCCTGTACGTCCATATTTATTTATTTCAGAAGCCGAATTATCCTGGCATCCACGCCATATGATTACAGCACAGCCCAGGTGATGTTTTGTTTAATACTGTCAAAAGCTTTTTGGAAGTCAACAAAGCATGTAAATACTTTTGTTCTTTCTTCGTGCCTTTTCTGCAATGAGTCTTGAGGCTAATATCTGCTGCATGGTACTCCTGTCTTTCCGAAAGCTTGCTTGTTCATCTGCCAGGTGTTCTTCAAACTGTCTTCTTAATCTTTCAGTTAATGTAATCATCAAAATTTTACCCAGATGTCTAATCCACGCAATAGTTCTATAGTTGTTACATTCCAATGCATTTCTTTTTTTATGGAGAACCAGTAGCGTACCGGGAAATCTTGCCCCCCCCCCAAAAAAAATTTCTTCGAGGCTCTCTTGCGAAAATATATTAGCACTCAGTTACTTAAAATTTAAATTCCATATTTTAACCAAGTTTTTAGGCATTTTAATAATTTAAATTTTTTGAAACTTCCAGGTATTTTTTCTGAAACCAAAATCAGTGAGCTCTACTGCGTGTAACACAAATGTGCACGTTGCAATTGAAATAGTTGTCTTAATTTTATACCAACAGAAAGCACTTCAAAACAATTACGCCAAAGTTGAATTTATCATGCAAATTTTATTCTTTTAGAGAACTAAGGCCAGCTCTTTGAAATCCCTCACGATCACACATATAAAACAGGCAACTTTCATGTGACAGTGTAAATACAGAACACAAGTAGGCAAATAAATAGGTATCACTTAAGAATTGTAGCACGAAAAAAGTGAATCTACTGAAATTATTTACTTGTGAATAGAAAAAAAACATACTTAGTATATTGCTACGAGAAATTTCACATAGTGAAAATTTTCTCTTGACTTCGTTATAAAAATAATGACAATAGAAATTTCGCTCTTGACTCTGTTATGAAAAAAATGACGCAGTCCCTGTTTCTCCCCGCTAATAGTTCCTTTCAGTTCATTATATTCTGAAGCATGCGTAGTTACGTGCAAACAACTGTAATACATAACACCTTATCCTCATTGGTAAAAACTTTTCATTGATTGAACTGATATCCCTTTGACATTCTCTCTTAATAATGTATGGAAATTATTGCAATGACTATAAAAAAAGGTGCCTCAGGTCTTCTGAAATAACTGCTTTCCCGTCATCCAGTTTTAATAAATTTTAACCGAAAAAACAACAACCAGAATTAACTTCTTTTCTTTTTAATACTTCTTTCAAAGCTACCATAAAAACTTGCTCGATTTTTCTTTATTCATATGAAGTTTCCGCAAAATAATCTGTAAAATGTTTTTGCTGAAGCTATATACCTTATTAGCCGTGAGCCCCCCACCCCCACCCCCAATGCAGGGGTTGCGGTTACTATCAGTACACGCCTGTGGAAAACTATCAATATTGACTATCAAAGGTATAAAAATTATTTAAAATAATGTTCTACCTCTCGCGTCACTTTTGTATTGTTAATTGGTTGCTTTCATGAATGTTATTTTTAGGTTTTAACTGGCATCGAATTATTATGTACATCCACTATCTGTAATGACGTGGTAGTTCGTTTAAAGTGGAAAAGTATGTCACGAATAAATAAGGCGTTATTTCTAAATAGAAACAATTCCATGGGTTGTTTTTTTTCATTTTATACACTAACAGAAAACTTACATAAACATAAGAAAAGAAAAGAAATACAAAAAGAAATGAAAAGAAGTCTGTTTTCACTTCTGTTAATACCACTGCATATTAGAATGAACAGTTTATTGTCTGATATCATTATTGGTTGAAATCATCTTTTATGGGCAAACAGCATTCAGATGATGTTTTGTTAGCGTAACGTTCGATTAGCAATACCCTCATCTCTTTCTTTCGTTCTCGCCTTGTTTTTAATTTTTTAACGTGGTGTGACATCTCTTTTATACGCGTCTGTTTGTTTTGAGCTGAATAACATGAAAGAAAATTCATAAAAGGTATTCAAAGGTAACTCAGCCGCTGCTGCATGTTTAAATCATCCCACAGCAGCTAAATTTTCCCAAACCTCGCCGGAGCCGATGTATATAAACAAAGTTCTTCTGTGAAACACTTAGCCTCTTTTTATGCGTCTAGTGTGAATTAAATATTTACTTTTGATCTAGAATAAAAGAACTTGTGCGTCTGAATGTTTTTCATTTCCTATTACCAAGTGAAATCAAAGAAGTAATTTAAGTGTGAAAAGCATTCTGATAACAGAGAGAGCACAACAATTTCCTCCCAACGTTTACTTTCCTTTCGTTAGCTGGTAATGGTTTTTGTATTTTAGAATTAATTGTTTTTAATTTACATTTCTCCCTTTTCCTTTGAAAGTGAATTCAAACCAAGCTAAAAGCTAGAAGTATTGTCGCGCATCAGCGTATATGAATCTTATAATTGTACAGATTCGGCTAATCCTACCAGAAAAATTTTGAATGGCAAAATGCAAACCATACCCTGAAATGGTTAATTTTCGACCTTGAAAACATCTTGCGATAATCTTTCACAATTTTCTCGTAGACCTAACTGCTTGTAATTCACGTTTCTCTGTTTAAGAACTGATAAAGAGACAACTGCTTCTTGCTTACACCAATCAGTAGCTATAGCATCTACGAAAAGCCGGATTGTGCAAGCACCACAACATATGTTATGTATATATATATATATACCCTACGAAATAAAATGAATTATTTATTATCTATACAGAGAGTTACTTTTGAAAATAAGCAACTGAAAGTGTTAGGTAATCGAAGTCTCTGGGTTCTAAGCAGGTCTGGACTGGCAATCCCATATCCTGTTTAGAACCTTATGTACCATTATTTGATTTTAATCATCATTATTGAGATGTAATTATAGACTACTTCCCATTCTCAAAATCTTTTTTAAGACATAAAGGAGTAATTCCCATCTTATGTGAAATCACAAGTTTGTCCGCGACGGGCATCGAACCCATGTTCCCCTCACTCCGGAGTAAGTCGCTCTCCCCACTGAGCTACGCGGACAGAATGTCTCGCTGCAGATTTGTCGTCTTGACACATGTTTTCACCTCTGCAGTACGTCACACTTACTTAAAAGCAAAAGTCATCAACGCTTACTGTTTCAGTTCTGTTAACCATACAGGACTTCAACACATATGTGAATAACAACATATATTAACTATGGTGAGTTTTTTTTGTCTATTACGTACTATTATTATTAAAAATCTAACTGGCCATGGTACATTTTTTTACGTTTTTCCCCTTTTGGGGCACTGACGCAGTGTACTGAAATTTTGGGAAAATGTACACGCTTCCATTTTCCAAACGCATGTATCCAGACCTGAAATGCTAAGCCACACGTTGTGGAGATGGACATTTCCGTAACAGGTAAAAGAATCAATAGAATCTAAATAGTGAAAAATATGTAATCCAAATTTTGTGGTTAATTTTTTTTAATTGATTTATTTCATTTTACCTGCACGGCACAAATAATTTATATTTGTATAAAAAGGGCGTCCATTATTTAGAGCACACAGGAAAACAGTACGCGATCTTTGTGATAGACACAAGTTTCTTTGTAGTATTTCATTTCCCAATTATTAACTTTCTGCTTCCTTAAAATATGAGGATGTCAAATCGTGTTTAACTGGTAATCTGCTTCTTTGTACAAAATGGGCGCCTGGTCGGGAACCAAAATTAAACTTGATGTACTGACAATGCGTAATTGCGTATCAACCGTTAATCTGCTTGTTAACAAAGTTTTTCGACATTCAATTTCCTTGAAGTTTTCAATTCAGTGAAGAGCGTTGATATCAAGCAGAGGAGACCGTCAACTAAGCTGGATCTGATGCCATCCGGGATGAAGTGTCTTTTTAAGAGAATAGATAACTTCATAGGGGAAAATAAACGGTTCCTCAAGCTTACTTTTCATACCGGGGTGGCATACAACCAATACCCAATTAATTATGGGAACAGTACATTTTTTTTTTTCGCTACCATGAACAACAATTTGTAGGATTCACACAATGGTTGTGTCATTTGAGTGCAAGCTGGCATACAAATTAAATAAAACTTCAGTGTTGTTAACAAATATGACATAAATAAACAGACACCTGATTTGGTAATATTTATTTTCTGTCACCATGGAATGGGAGGAGCTGTATTTGTAGCTGGATTTAATATCTGGTAGCCATACCCTTTGCAGTACGTAGGGCTTTTACCCTGTCAGGAATTGTGGAAATGAGATCAGCAATGGTTCTCTGTGGAATTTGAGCCCACGATTCACATAACAAGGCCAGCAGATGTTCCATTTTGGTTAGTTTGTTTGGCATCCGTCGTAATTTTTCATCCAATATGGCCCACAGGTGTTCAGTCGAGTTCGTATCAGGGCTCTGGCTTGGCCAGGACAGTCCCTGGTTGGCGTTTTGTTCGTTCCATGTTTGGGTACGTTTTACCCTATGACATGAAGCACCATTCTCCATGAACAAGGAGGTAGCCTTCGACATCTAACCACCGGAGAATATTGGTAACAGGCCCTCTCAAGGATGGTTATGTATTTTTCTGCATTGATGTTGCCTACACATTCTATGAGGAGTGAACGACCAGTCATCCATATGGCTTCCCATATCATGACTGAAAAACCGCCATGTTTCACAGTTGGCGGTAGGTGTTTCAAGCTGAATTCTTGGCTTGACAATTGCCGCACCCAGGTCCTGCTACTGTCTAAAAATTGTGCAAATCGAGACTCATCAGAGAATATCATAAAAAACTAAGGGTCTCTCAATCATGTCTGTCGCCCATGCCAACCTGCGAAGAATATTTCCTTCTCCCACAAGAGGTTTACGTTGAGCCGCTCTTCCATGATAGTCAAGTCGGTGCAGTTTTGGAAATCACTTGGAGCTGTTCTGCAATCTCAGCGGCCTTGTTAGGAGGATTGGTTTCTACAAAACGCTTGAAAGCTCGAAGACATCTCTGTGATGGCCCAGGGCGATCCGAACGTGATTGTGGTGCTTTCTTGCCTGCCTTCTTGAACTCCACTAGAACTCGATTAATTGTGGCAAGAGGAATTTGCCCGTTTGCAGCAATCTGACACTGGCTGGCTCTGAGGTCCGATTGTCCCACGATTCGCCCATTCTGAAAGTAACTTAATTCCTTGGCTCCCTTGTGTCGAGTCATGTTCGTTTGGTGTCACCTACTCACTGACATTGTCCTATAAGAGATATTAAAGGGAATTCGAGCATGCAGGGCACTATAGACTCCACTACATAGCAAGTGTCATTACGACAGGTGTCTATTTGCTTACGTCATGTCTGTGCACTTCTTTTGTTATTGAAGAGCGCGTTTGTCAAATTGTAAGGAAACAAATTATATATAATATATATACATGTAGTTCAAATTTAGAGTTATTGCTCTCACGGCAAGAAACTAGAATCGCCATATAAAGAAATGTCCGTTAATTTTTCGAGATGCAAATTCGAAAAACTGGCGTTAACTCCCGGTAACTTCATATTCTTAAAAACATTTTCAATTTGGATTTTTTTTTTAATTTTAATGAATGATGAATCTTTGAGCTGTTCTTACTATACTTGCATATGCTTCGTGTAATCACTCCAGCAAAATTGCTTGCAATTTCAAGTTTGTAAGCTCTGACTGCAATCTCTGAGCTTTATGAGCTGCATGGAAAACCCGTCTTATGAGCGTCTTCAGATTGTGTCTTCTATCTGACAGCCTGTTTAAATCATTGTCTGCTTATCGTACTGCTGGTGTCTTTATTCATGAAAAGGTGGATTATGTACTACTTTTTTGTTAAGCCTTTTACAAATATACATTTTCTGTTTCAAAGATAGACGTAAAATGAATTAGTTCTAAATATCAAATTATACGAAACAGGGGAACATATTTAACCTACTTCAACAATAAACTATAATACAACAATCCCTAAACACGGCATTAATTGTCGGTATTTACGAATGATTAGCTTACTTCTTTTCTTTACTTCTGTATGAAGCATAGCAGACATTTTAAACATTGTTTCGTTGCCATTTCGCCTGAAAAAAAGCAGCGCCATCTGGCAATGAATTAATCGTCCGACTTGGCAATCAAGTCAAGAATCTTCGCCGTAAACACTGTTTTGTCGTCTGCGATTTGTCAATAGATATACCATGTTGAATCCAAGGAGGTTAGAACAGATGGAGTAAGGATGACATCACAAACTTGAGCAGACGACTTTAATTCTCAATTGTCTCGCCAACATGGTGGCAGAAGCTGTGATTGGCTGCGACTCGTCTCACTTACAGAGGCTGTGACGTCATGATCGTGACGTTTCGGTGGCTTCACTTTGATTACACGAGGGGAACGGCTGGCCTTTACTTCATCTATTCTAACCTTCTTGGTTGAATCCACAGATTGAACTTCCCTTCCACTTTCTCCCACACCAAAAAATGGCGTTTTACAATAATATTGTTCTAGTAACTGGACATATCTTTCTTTTGGTTTTTAAATCATTTCTCGTGCATACCCATGATGACGATGATGCTTAGTTTTGAGAAGCTTAATATTCAATAAGCTTAGGGACTAGGGTCTCACTGATCCCCTCCCCTCCCACCCACCCCTTCCCTTCCCTCTCAGGAAGCAATTCCTGGGTATACGCTTGTTGAATCGGTTCTCAAGTTCCTTTTACATTGCCAAGAAGTTCTGAAATCCTCTGCAGCACCTAATGATCAAGCTCCAGTTAAGGTTCCAGACCTCAGCGCTTAATTCGTTTTAATTTTACTCATTTCCGTTTCAATGTGGTTTTTCTGGTTGTGTGTACATGACTTTTTGGCAGTCAAAGTGAAATGATGAGAACTGTTTGCAGTAAATATTTGTTATAATGAAATATTTTGTGAAGTGTCATCCTAATCATATCATGAATAAAATATATTGTGCGTGATATTTTGACTTGTATATTTCATTTGTACTGTATAAGAACGTCTTTCATGTTAACTAAGAATGTTTGCTCTACGAATGTGTACGTATATCTGATGTTTCTAATAAACGTGTATTACAATAAACTTCTCATATCTTTTTTTCTTTCTTTTTTTTTTTTTTTTTTTTGGAATTTCTGTCTGCTATCAACATCCTCGAGATTCCTCGTTATTTCCGAAGAAACAATTGTTTAATTCTAAATCATCAGTTATTCCAGTTATTCGGCCTCTTGCTGGATGAAGAACTGCACAAGTCTCTTCAGTGTTCTTTGTTTTCAGCAGTCGTTCTATTACTAAACTGACTTTTACTGTATGAGGGTCACCGCAACAGTTTTGAGATACCGATGAATGGGTAATTAAAACTTTGTTTCAGACTTTACATTTTTTTTTTCAAAATCCACTCTTTGCCAAAATAACGAAGCACCCCGAGAAAGTCGTTCGGTCCTGATGAAGTTAGACCATATTCAGCTATTCTTAATTAAGTTTGCAAACATGAAGAAAAACAAGATAAGACATCTTAACATTTCTCAGTACCACACACAAATGGCAAATATATATATATATATATATATGGCTCTGAGAAAAGAAGATGGTTCTATAACAAGAAATAGAGGCGAAATTTTGACAAGAGTGAAAGATTTCTACTCCAAACTATATGAAAGGGATGATACATGCACTCCAGACATCATGAAAGGTACCAGAGTTCTTCCAGTCCTCCCAGCAGAAGTTGCTCATGCAATCAAGAACATGAAGCGGGGGAAAGCTCCAGGAGAAGATGGAATTACTATAGACATCATACAAGAAGCAAGTGGAGAAATTTAAACAGTACTCGCCCAAATTTTCACTCGATGCCTTAATGAAGGGAAGATTCCTGAGGATTGGAACAATGCTACAATGATCCTGCTACATAAAAAAGGTGACATTGAGGATCTCAGGAACTACAGACCTATCAGCCTCCTATCAGTGGTTTATAAAATCTTCACTAAAGTTCTTTCACACCGCTTGAAGGTAACACTGGACATGGCTCAACCGAGAGAACAAGCTGGATTCAGGAGTGGCTACAGCACAATAGATCATATCCACGTACTGAGAGAACTAATTGAAAGAGCGAGGGAATATGAACTTCCATTGTGCATGGCTTTTATCGATTATGAAAAAGCCTTTGATTCGGTGAAACCATCAGCAGTTACCACAGCTCTGAAATCCTGCGGTATTGAAGATGCATACATTAATATTATTAATAACATCTATGAAAATGCAAGTGCAAAGATTCGGCTGTTTGAAAATACAACACACATAAAAATTGGAAAGGGAGTGAGACAAGGTGACACCATATCTCCGAAGCTCTTTAATGCCACATTGGAAAATGTCTTTCAATCACTGAACTGGGAAAACAAAGGGATAAAGATTAATGGAGATTATCTAACCCACCTTCGTTTTGCTGATGACGTAGTCATTTTTGCAACTACCCCATCAGAGCTGCAGAGTATGATCCAGGAACTTGCTGACAAGAGTAAAGAAGTGGGATTAAAAATGAACTTTCAGAAGACAAAAGTGATGTTCAATGCTTTTACAAGAAATGAAGATTTATCGATTGATGGAGAAAAACTGGAGATAACAGATACGTATGTTTATCTTGGACAGCAGATATCAAGTGAGGGTCACATTGACGAAGAAATTAATCGGCGTACAAAACTTGCCTGGAGAGCTTTTGGAAGAAACAGCATAATTTTCAAGAGCAATATGCCGTTATGTCTTAAAAGAAAAGTGTTTGATCAATGCATCCTTCCAGTGCTTACGTATGGTGCAGAGACGTGGACCTTAACTAAAAGAGACATACAAAGGCTGCAGACAACTCAAAGAAGCATGGAGAGGTGCATGCTTGGTATAACCAGGAGAGATAAGAAGAGGAACTCGTGGATCCGAAAAATGACGAGAGTGGAAGACATCATGATCAGAGTTAAATCCCTGAAATGGCAATGGGCTGGACATACTGCCAGAAGGACAGACCATAGATGGACAGCCGAAATTTTAGATTGGATTCCAAGGGACAGGAAAAGACCCAGAAAAAGACCACATGGGAGATGGGTGGATGAAATTCGTAAATATGCGGGAGTGACATGGAGGAGACTGGCACAAGACAGACCGTTGTGGAGGAAACTTGGGGAGACCTTCGTCCAGCAGTGGATTGATAATGGTTGACAATGATGATGATGATGATGATGATATATATATATATACAGGGTGATTCAAAAGTTCGGTGCTAAAGTAAAATGCGATTAAACAAGTTACTAAAATCATGCAATGCATTGATTATGATACGCTTTCCAACATGCCGGAAATCATTACTCAAGTTATGAGCATAATGGCTGTAAAATAAATATCGCTCCTGTGTCCTGACCTTTGACCGCATTTTGATGATATTATGGAGAACCGATTCAGTATACCTCCGGAACAACATGATAAAGTTTTGTTGCAATCGAAACATTTTTAGTCAAGTTATGAGGATAATGGCTGTGGAATAAATCTTGCTCCTGTGTCCTGAACTTCGACCCCATTTCGGTGATATTCAACAGAACCTGTTCAGTGTACCTCTGGAAAACTATGATAAAGTTTTGTCGTAATCTAAGCATTTTTACGTAAGTTATGACGCATAAAGGCAATGGAATGGATCCCTCTCCTATGTCCTGATCTTTGACCCCATTTCGTCCATTTTCAATAAAATTTGACCCCAGGTGGTCCCCTACCACCAGGGTTGGGTTTCTGCCGGCAGAAACTAGTTTTGCCGTGCAAGTGGCAAAAACTGGATATAACCGGTTTAAACCGGCAGAAAATGGCAACAACTGGCAGAAACTAAAAAAAATGGAATGCACTTCAATGTTCGGCCCCCGTCGTCTGCTGGAATGATGGGAGAAACGCTTCGCGATAGGTGGTCCCTGCAGCTGCGTTGGCGTTTTTTGCTCCTTCGCTGCGAGCCGTAATCGGTGTGAAAACAAGAACTGCTGCGCAACACTGTGCAGCAGGAGTGTTAAGGTGGACGTCAAGTAATTTTGCTTCCATACTTCCGATGGAAAAACTTCTGTGCACATTTTCTTCGCAACTAATGTGTTCCCAAGGATGAAAATTTGAACATCGATTAAAATAGCTTCATATCATAACTTGGAATACTTAATATTTTCTAAAACATAACATTAAATATATTAAAAATCAATAACTTTTCCTTTGGTGGTGTTGAAACCAGAAAAAAGATGGCGCGACTGTACTTTGATGACGTCAGTAGAGAAACAAATGTTGGATTGCATAATTATGGTTATGTTTTAGGAAATATCAATTATTCCGAGTTATAAAATAAGGCTATTTTAATCGATGTTCAAATTTTCATCCTTGGGAACGCATTAATTGTGAAGAAAATGTGTACACAAGTTTTTCCATTGGAAGTATAGGAAGCAAAATTACGCCGCCCTGGTGACGCAGTGGTCTAAGGCGCTGGCCTCTGATCATTCGTCCGTAAGGGGTCCGGGTTCGAATCCCGGTCAGGCATGGATGTTGTGTTTGTCTTACGGCACTGGCTCTCTCCCTTCCCTGGAACCAGTGACCCTAAATTAGGGACGGGCGACTGCTTATAGCCCATTGAGTTGCTCACGGTGGTCGTTAAACCTCCAATCAAAAAAAAAAAAAAAAAAAAAAAAAGAAGCAAAATTACTTGACGTCTACCTTAAGGACGCGAAATATGCGGCGGGGGGGGGGTATTTTTGAAAGGAAGGGGCTTATTTTGTAATATGGCTGGCCCTGAGAAGGGCCTTTATGGAATGTGAGTAGTTCAGGTGTTGTTAAATATTTATAACGACGGAAAAGAAGTGTTTCCTCGCCATTGAGAACCTGTCTATCTAGTACGAATACTTAAGTGGAAAACATTACGTGCTAGGGAAGAACTGTTTGATGATAGCAATCATCACCTGAAAACAGTGTTCAGAGGAAAGACGACAATTTCGTCGGAATAAATACTCGAGAATGTGGTCTGCCAAGTGGTCTTTGTGAATTCCATTAGATAGTGTGTGTTTGAGGGTCCGCCAATTGTTCTCACCATGTGCCTCAGTAGTCGGATCGACGAAATTGAGCGAGTGGTTTACGAAATTGAGCGAGTGGTTGGAAACCACAGGATGGGAGATTGCGGTACGCAACCCACTGATCCGTCATTACAGTACTTCCATGTTGAACATGTTTCTGGATGATCGACAGCAATGTGTGAGCAGAGCGGTTATTCTCCGGGAAGATCTCAACCCTGAATCGTTTCGAATCTCGTTCAAACATGCCAAGGATCCAGGTGCCCTCAACGAGACGACCACGATTGTACTTCCGCTTCTCAACCTTCGCCTCATCCACTTCTACGATTACACCAGGGTCTCCAAGCTGTCCTTCGTCTTGTTCGTAGGCTACCCTAAACTATGCAACTAGTTCTCTGCAAGACTGATAATAGTCACTGACTGTCGCATAGGATGTGGAAACCCCACCCTGGGAAGATTCCTCAAGTGCATCATCGTAGGAGAATCCTTTGGCGAAACAATATAAAAGAATCATCACCTTATCAAGAGGAATGCAAGCTGCTTCAAACCACGTCCCAAGTAAAGGGGAACACAGCTCACTTTTCCCTGTACATGGCGACTGACAGAGCTACAACGCACGCTGGAAAAACACAAGCCACATATCGCTTAGAACAGGGCGAACATAAGTAAGTACACGGGATTCACGGCTCTCGCACTCAGCAAACAGCGATTACGTAACACACAGCGCGGGAGAAAACGCCGACGCAGCTGCAGCGCCATCTATCGAGAAACGTTTCTCTCGTCATTCCAGCGGCGCGTTCGCTGAAGCAGACGACAGGGGCCGAAGTCTAAAGTGTAGCCAAAAAGTACTTAAACCATTTTTGTATCAATTAGTACATGAAATTTACAGTAAACCAGAGATGGCAAATATTTTTTTTATTACAAAAATTTAGTATTATAGTAGTTTGTAATAATTAATCATTTCAATAATTAAAATATTATATTACATATATCATTTCATAATTGATCCTTGGCTATAATATAAGAAGCAACATGATTGGCAGACTGGCTATAAAGAAGAAGCTCATTGGCTTATGATTGTCTCAAGAAAACCAACCAGATAAGCCGTATTAAAGCCAAGGAACCACAATTTTTTGAACCACCAATCACAGCGTGTCTTATATATTTCAGAAGTGGTTCCATGTTTAAGCAAGGGGAGCCATTTTGTCAAAAAGAAAGTTTGAATGTAGTTTGTTTTGTTGACTTCTGTTTATGATATTATGTATACTTCTAGAGGTGGTAGGCCAGTTGACCAAATTTGGGGGCTTTATGTGCAGAAAAAGTAAATAATAAGCTAATAGTTGAATGCATCAACTGCAAGAAAGTTGTTAGTGCTGAACCTTACAAAATCAGCTCCTTTTCCTGAAACATATTACTCCAATGAAGTCTTAGAAAATGTCTCAGCTTCTACATTGTGGTCTAGTCTAAAGAAAACAACTGTAAATGAAGATTCCATAAGCCGCCCCGGTGGCGCAGTGGTCTAAGGCGTTGGCCTCTGATCATTCGTCCGTAAGGGGTCCGGGTTCGAATCCCGGTGAGTCATGGATGTTGTGTTTGCCTTACGGCACTGGCTCTCTCCCTTCCCTGGAACCAGTGACCCTAAATTAGGGACGGGCGACTGCTTATAGCCCATTGAGTTGCTCACGGCGGTCGTTAAACCTCCAATCAAAAAAAAAAAAAAAAAAAGATTCCATAACTCTTGCTTGCACAGTGATGATATTGCCTGCAATTTCTGCTGGGCTTGATAGAATATTCTCAAGCTTTTCGTTTATGCACAATAAATTATGAAATTGTTTGGGTTTGGAAACAGCAGCAAAATTGATCTTTTGCTATCGACTACTTCATGGAAAAAGTGCACTTGAATGGTGAATTTTCTGCAATGTACCTTTGAATAAATACTGTAAACATTGCAATTGAACTTGTTTTACTTTAAAATGCATTTCCCTATGCTAGTCATTATATGGATTCATTATATGCTATTTGTGGTACTTCAGTAAGATTTTATTACAAAACATAATTATTTTCCGGGTTTCTGCCAGTTAATGTTTATGTTTTGGCACAAACTAGTTTCTGCCATGCCGGTTTTAACCGCCTTGGCAGAAACTTGCCAACCCTGCCTACCACATACTAAAATTTCATCAAAATCGAAATATTTTTACGCAAGTTATGACGCATAAGAGCAATGGAATGGATCCCACTCCTATGTCCTGACCTTTGACCCCATTTCGTCCATTTAAATAGAATTCATTCCATGGTGGTCCCCTACCACATACGAAAATTTCATCGAAATCGAAACATTTTTACGCAAGTTATGAACTATAAGGGCAATGGAATGGTTCCCGCTCCTATGTCGTGATCTTTGACCCCATTTTGTCCATTTTCAGTAGGGTTCGTGCGGAGGTGGTCCCCTACCATATACTAAAATTTCATCGAAATCGAACTCTTTTCACGTAAGTTATGACGCATAAGGGCAATGGAATGGATCCCGCTCCTATGTCCTCACCTTTGACCCCATTTCGCTCATTTTCGATAGGGTTCGTCCCCAGGTGGTCCCCTACCACATGCTAAAATTTCATCGAAATCGAACAATTTTTACACAAGTTATGACGCATAAGGACAATGGAACGGATCCCGCTCGTATGTCGTGACCTTTGACCCTATTTCGTCCATTTTCAATAGAATTCGTCCCCAGGTGGTCCCCTACCACATACTAAAATTTCATCGAAATCGAACCATTTTTACACAAGTTATGACGCATAAGGACAATGGAACGGATCCCGCTCGTATGTCGTGACCTTTGACCCTATTTCGTCCATTTTCAATAGAATTCGTCCCCAGGTGGTCCCCTACCACATACTAAAATTTCATCGAAATCGAACCATTTTTACACAAGTTATGACGCATAAGAACAATGGAACGGATCCCGCTCGTATGTCGTGACCTTTGACCCTATTTCGTCCATTTTCAATAGAATTCGTCCCCAGGTGGTCCCCTACCATATACTAAAATTTCATCGAAATCACACAATTTTTTTGCGAGTTATCGTGCGGCCGGACAAACGGACAAAGGTGGGGCACATACGCTTTTTCAACCTACGGTTGGAAAGCGTAAAAAAGATCTATGGGTCGGATATACATACGGTTTGCAGATTAATAATCACCGAGGTACGGGATTTTGTATGGCATGAAAAAAAAATAGTTCAAAATCTGTGCAATAGAAGGCGCTGCTGCAGAGAATGCCACATAAGTGATGTTTGCACATTACTCGCACCAGCGTTGCATTCAGAGAGTTTTTTCTGTGGTGGGGGGGGGGGTGCAATTACAAATTTTGAGGGAGTTCAAACTTGTAATTATTTGATATTTGCAGTATATACACATACATATTATGTTATTTATATATGCATTAATACATATAACAATATTTTTATTACAATATAAAACTTCTTATGCTCGTATATCGCAATGCAAGTGATTAAAAATGTTATACCTTTATTTCAATTCAGTAATGCACCACGGATTTCACCATGCGGTGGCATAAAATATTAAGGATACTAATAAGATAAAGCTGTGCTGTAGAACCCCCCCCCTCCCCCATAAACACTAGGAGTGGCAAAAGTATCTTCGTCTTACTACAAGCGTATTTCTGATTATTAAGGAATCCTTATGGTGTTACCTGAAAACGTATGATGTAAATCATTCCCCTGCCACTTGGTTTCAGCCCCTTTAGATTAGTACATAGTAGTAAAAAAAAAACCAATTGTTTGAAATTCCTGAATTTCTTTTTGTCACAGGAGTGTAAACCACATACCGCCAGGGGAAAAAAACAAATTTTTATGTTAATAATTTGCTGTCGTTAAATAATAGGTAGCAACAAATATATTGTTGTATTGGAAGCCCTAACGTCACGTTAGCTGCACATAGGCTTAACTGTATACATGGAAACTCGGCATACAGAAGATTGAAATACAGCTGAATGCCAGCTTCCAAAATATGATGATGTATTGCAGTGCAAACAGCATGTCGTTGGTGATTACAAATCCACAGTAAACTTAACTACCAAATAAAAAATGCTTTAAAAATTTACAGAGTTCTGAAACAATACTTGGTTTTCTTGTTTGCCCCTCTTGCATATATGATCAAGATGAACTGGTCTTCTTCTACACTCCTGATTTTTATACAGAGAAAGTATTAAGTAATTTTGGTAGCACTTCATAATAGATTTTTAACAGGGACAATTGTTCCATTTAATAAACAAATTTACAAAAGCATTCTCATCTGGAGAAACAAATTTTGCTCTAGAGTATATATATATTTTCATAACTACTTTGATTTCAGAGCTACATTAAAAAAAATTATTTAAAGTGTTAACACTTTGTGTGAAGTCATTTAATTAACAACGGAAATTCTGTTTTTTTTTGTTTTTTTTTTTGTTGATGTTTTGTCGAGGTACTGTATGCATTATTGGCTCCATTGATTCGTCGGTTTTAGAAAAAGTAAATATACATGCCGACGGCAGTTTTAGTGTATAAAACAAAGAAATTAATTTAAAACTTAAAATAATCTTAATGCTACTACTACTGTCCATGTAGATGCATTTTTTAATAATATTTTCTTAAATTTTTTAAATTTATTTTTCCAAATATTCATCTATAAATAAAAGTAACTACACTAAATATAAGGGGTGATCACCCAAAAACCTACGGGGGTTTTCGGGGGAAACTAAGCACTCCCGGAAAGATGCCTGAATACAGCACTGACTTGCACAAAGCAACGTTAGGGTGAGACATAAAAACCAGTATGGAGAAATGCAGTCACGTTTTCAATGTGCGAAAATAATAAAGGTTCGTGCTGACATTCTGATTGCAAAACCACACGGTTTTATTAAGCTAATAATTTGCATATAACGTGAAATCAGGCGTGCACCTTTAGTGCCGATCATCTGTTGGGCAGGCATAGTGCACACGAATGGCCTCCTAGATCTCCAGATCTCACACCCGCTAATTTCTGGTTGTTGGGCTACTTGAAATCCCGTGTCTATAGAGGTAATCCCCAGAACTTACCATCGTTGAAAGACGCCGTACGGCAGGAGGTATCAGCCTTTCCTGTTGACATGTTGTTCAATGCTGTATCAGGCGTGATACCATGACTGCACTCAGTACTGGAATGTGGTAGTGGACAAATTGAGCACTTGCATCTGTAGATCATGTTGAAATAAAGTAAGTTTCACTAATTTAACGTAGATCTCATTTCACAATTCTCACCTCTCGTTGTTTTCTCTGCAGAAGCGCCCTCTGTTGTCCAGATTTTGAACTTTTTTTTCTCCATTAGGCTCATTAACAGGATGCCACTGTCAGATTGGTACATGTGGTCTCCGTAACAACTTCGGAAACCTGACGAGAGTCACCATTGTCATACTATTGAAGCATTTCGCTGCTCCATTCCACAAGTGTCAGTTTTTTGAGCTTCAGTCAAATTGTAAAGTACCCTCCGAGATGATTTTTTCACTCAAAGGTTACTGTGCAGGATGATTGAATCCCTCGGCTAATTGACCTCTAGGGAAATCTTCACATTCTTGCAAGTCAATCGGGTCTTCTTTGATTATTGTCTCCACCATCGCAATATTTTCCTCAGTCACTGCCGTCAGTGGTCTTCTGCTTCACTCTTCGTCTTTCACTGATGTCTGACCCCTTAAATTCAGCGAACCAATAAAAATACTGTTGCATGTGAAGAAGCAAGGTCACCAACTCCTGTCTAGCGTAATAGCGCCCGTGATTTGTTTAAATCGATTTTAAAATCTTACAGAATCTTACGCGAGAGTGCGCTCTTTCTAGTTCCATGGTCACTAACGTAATGACGCACTTCTTCGAATGTTGCCATTCACTGCAGGCGGTAGAGGAATGCGTGCTCCGACTATATGCTTGCGGTTTACACACAGTGGTTTGGATTATCCGCGTAACGTTCTTTTCCAACCGGTCTGCCTCCAATTTTGCGTATCTGAAAACTTATTTAGTGAACTACGTATTATATATGAAACCAGAGAATTAAGTTCGCGAACTCCCCCAACAGGTCAATATGTGGCTCACTAAAACGATAGTGTATGACCTGGTACTGTACTCTGACACCCCCAGTTGTTCGACTTTGAGTGAAGAAGTCGCACGCAGTGGTTGTAATTGTTGTAGTGCGTTTTTTGTTACTGTCGCAATTAATTTTTCTTTCAGAACTTACCACCATGAGCAACTCAGAGGGCAATAAGTATCGCCAGTCTCAAATTTAGGGCCACTGGTTCCAAAGAAGGGACAGAGCTATGGCCATCAGACCAACACATCTCTCATTCCTCATCAGGGACTCTAATCCGGCCCCATCTCGGGAACAGATACCAGCGCCCCGTACCACTCTTACAGTCGCAATCATGGCCGATATTGCTTGAGAGAAAAGAACAAACATCAAGTTTCTCATGAAACGCGAGGTAAACTAAAAATGCGGGAAATGTTAACTCAAGTATTTATTCGGGGATTAGAAAAAAACTGCGGTGTAAAACTGCATAGAGTGTTTCTGAGGAAAGAGAATAATTCACAGTTGTCGACAGACAGTCATGATAGACAAGCAGCAGAACGAACAGTCAAACATTGGGAAAATCTGGGAAGTCGTCTGAGCTAACCTGCGACGAAACATTGAGGAAGACGGACAAATGGATAGGGACGCACACAACTTTTGACTAAAAATCTAAAGATGAGAACCTTTTGTATAAAAGTGGTACCCAGGAATAAGAATGACGAACAAGAGCAAAGAACACTTGAAAGTTGCATGGACCTTTTTGGAAAGAAACTGGAGATGCCCTATTTAAACGAATAATTGAATCATAGGGCTACCCAACCTTTTGTATAAAAGTGGTACCTCATTAAACAATCAAGGAAATAAGAATGACGAACAAGGGAAAAGAACACTTGAAAGTTGCATGGACCATTTTGGAAAGAAACTGGAGATGCCCTATTTAAACGAATAATTGAATCATAGGGCTACCCATATGAACCTGAGAGATTTCAGGTATCCTCGCGGAAGCAAACTTCCGCCCAATTCAACATCAAATACTGTATATTCACCAGCATCGCCACAAGTATTACCATCTGGCTGCAATATACGGATGGCATATTTTTCATATGGCCTTACGGAAAGGAGGCTCTTCCACTTTTCCTGGATAAAATCAATGATATTGTTACACTGCGGAAGTGGCCAAATCAATATAAAATCACATTTAAAGAATTTAGTAGGGTAGCTCGCCGGGCGATGGCTATGCCCTGGGGTGAACATTGAAAATTTGGAATTCACAAATCATTAATTCTGGGATTTTTCATCGCCAAACCCTTTTTGGAGCGAAGGAATTTTTCCGGAACTCATTAAACAATCAAGGAAAAGAAACTTCACGGGCATTCAAAATGATTCATTCTACTGCAGGGGTTGGCCAAAGACATACGTATATACACTATCTACCAACAAGTAATTGGACACCTGTGATAGCAAAGGAAAACGAAGTTTATTCACCTTCAATAGTTGGTGGAGCCTCCACGAGCGGCGATTACAGCTGCGACCCTCTGGGGCATACTCTCAACCAGGCGTTGTATGATTGCTAGCGGTATTTTCTTCCACTCGGCTTGGAGAAGACAGGTCAGTTCCTTCACCGATTTCGGAAGGGGGGGCACCTTTTAAGTCGACGCTCCAACTCGTCCCAGAGGTGCTCGATAGGGTTAAGGTCCGGGCTCTGCGCAGGCCAGTCCATTCGATTAACCCCATTGTCACCATACCAAGCCATGGTGGACCTCGCAATATGACAGGTGGCATTGTCATCCTGAAAGTAACATGGGTCCACCCCGTAAAACTGCCACAACGTAGGAAGCGCATGGTCATCCAAAATGGTGCAGTAGGTCTCGGCGTTGAGTCTACCAGGAATTGCGACCAAGGGTCCCGTGACATACCAGGAGAAACACCCCCATAGCGTAATTCCACCGCCGCCGAACTTCACAGTTGGCACAATACATTCCGGCAGGAGGCGTTCTCAAGGCAGATGCCAAACCCAGACCCTGCCATCCGAACGGTAGAGGGTGTACCTTGATTCGTCGCTCCAGGGAACCAGTTTCTCTTGTTCAACGGTCCACTGTCGACGTTCTTTGCCCCACGTTAGCCGAGCAGCGCTATTGGACTTGGTGATCAAAGGCTTGTGGGCGGCAGCACGTCCATGATAACCGAGCCGATGGACTTCCTTACGGATGGTATTCATCGAAAGAACACTCGCGGATGCCTGTTGAAACTCCTCGCGGATGTGTTCCATCGATTTGGTGCGGTTCTTCCGAATTTCTCTGGCCAGCACCCGTCGGTCTCTAATTCCCAGTTTTGTGTGTCTGTCGGGTCGGGGCACATTCCGACAGTCACCTCTCATCTTTCACTTGCCAATCACGTAGGTCACTGTTGATTTTGGGTACTTCAACTCGCTGGATATGTCACGTATGGATCGGCCATTTCTGTGATACCCGACGATTACACCTTTCTCGAAATCAGAGAGCTCCAAACTGCGTGGCATCTTGCATGCGACTGGTTGCGTTGTTGTTTCCCACACGATATTTAACGGCGGCGGCCGTGACGTGTATCAGGACCGCAGATATCATCGATTGCAGGGTTGTCCAATTACTTGTTGGTAGAGAGTGTAATTTAAGCGACAAAAATGAAAAGCAATAAAAGACAAGGTAAGATAAAGGCATCACTTGTGAATACGATATGTAAATATACATCGAGCAGCCTCGATTTCCGCCGCAAACTGGTGGACTCAGTTGGTCAGTTTGTCGCTATTTAGCCTGCAAACTGTATTACGAATGATTGACAGCCTAATTCAGCTCCTTATTAATTCAATTTAATAAGTTCTCGTAGTCTTTAGTCGTCCTACATTCAGCCGGTGAGAGTCAAATTATTAAGTTTCTGTTCTTACAGTTTTTGTAGGATCTATTGTCCAAGTTTAAGTTGTAGCCCCACGCTGAAATGCGCGGGCCCTAATTCAAAGCGCACTGTTGACTCACGACGAAACTCGAGCCACAACACACACGTCGGTGGACGACACTTTGTTTCCACGAGTTGGCACTCACAGGAGGCGGCCGCAGTTTTATGAAGCTGAGCTGGTGTTGAATCTTCTGATCTTACTTCGCGATGAATCCTTTCTTCCCCTTTCTCAGATAGGGGACGGGGTGTCCTCCTCACTGCTTCCAAGACGGTTCACTGATGCTGACCCGAGTTAGGGCGTACGCTCCGGTCTTTCGTCTGTCAACAGCGGGCTAGCTTTCGATTTCTCTTTCAGTTTGCCGCAGTTTTTGGATGGCTTTGATTCCCTTTGGATGGCTTTGCTTCCCTTTTCCGGTCCAGAAACACCTTCAGCGCGCAAATGAGTTATAATTGTTCTCTGCCTTTCAGCGAGGAAATCTAGCCTTTATTTTAACGTCAGGGACTCACTAGCTCAGTGGTGGCCAACCCGCTGCACGCGTGCCTCAAGTGGCACGCGCAGGCTTTCTAAGCGGCACGCGCGTGCAAAGTCACTTTCTGTAATTTTAATAATTTATTAAGCGATTTATCATTTGTGACGGACATCGTGGGCCACCTTAACAACTTAAATCTGCGTTTGCAATGTAAAAACAATCTTTTACTAGTGTTGTTCAACTCAGCTGAGGCATTTAAAACAAAAGTTGTTCTTCTTGGAATGCATCTTTCTCGGCATGATCTCGTACATTTTTCTCGAGTGAAACAACTGCCGCAAACTGAGTTCGGTGAGATTCCAAACTTTTCTAAATATCACCAACATATTTCTGATTTGAAAAACTCATTTGAAGCCAGGTTTTCAGACTTCCGAAACGAAAAACAAAATCTTCTCCTTTTCACAAACCCCTTCTCACTTTCTAACGAGGACATTATTCACTATCCTACTGATGCGCAGGCTGAAATTTTGGAGCTTCAGAATAAGACTGCAATTCACAGCAAGTTCAAAGAGGTGCTTGGAAATCCACCCAGCCAGGAATTTTCCAATTTCCTGAAATATCTTCCCACCCTCTCAGTTTCCTGGACTACGAGAAATGGCCCTGCGATATTGCTGCAGGTTTGGCTCGAAAATATGTGAAAATACGTTTCCTATCATGAACTTGGTGAGAAATAAGTACTGATCAGCACCAAAAAATCTGCTGGTTCTTGCTACTTCATCTCTGAATCCCAACATTTAAGAACTGGTGAAGAGGAAAGACATCCAAAAGCCTCACTAAGAACTAAGCCGGGTTTGTGTCATGTGAATGGAAATGTAATCATACAATATTGGAATATGTTTCTTCCTTTTCAAGTAATTTGTGTTTTTAATATTCTAGTAAACTAGTTCTTGAATAATTATTACTGTTAAGTTACAATAGTATTGGTTTAGCAATATTTTTCTCTTCTCCATTGCTGTTTTATTCGAAGTATACAAAGTATACAGAGATACATAATTTTTGTATCCTTTCTGGCTACCGTGAAGGGGGTGGGTGGAGGTTAAAGTGGAGTGGCACGTTCAAGATCATTTACATCAAAAGTGGCACGTGGCGGGCCGTGGGTTGGCCATCCTAGCTCCTCCTTCTAACAAGGTATTGCTAATTATCGTCATAGCACAGGTCACATATTTTTCCTTGCCTCAAAGAGGATGGATGTATTCCTCCCGTCTCGTTACCGCAAAGCCGCGCGGCTTCTATTGGTTCACGGCTTCTATCACCAAGCTGCGCGGTTTCTATCACCAAGCTGCGCGGCTTCTTCCCAAGCCGCACGGCTTCTATCCTCAAGCCGCACGGTTTTTATCCCCAAGCCCCACGGCTTCTATCTAATCGGTCCCTTTTCTTCTCGCTTCTAAGTCGGTACGGCTTGCTTTCTCTGCCCTGTGGTTTAGGCGCACCACGTATTTACACCACAGATGGAAACGGGTCACCGAGTAGACAATTTTTTGCCGGAAACAGATCATCAAGTCAATGTGTTCCACACCCGATTTCGACCCGGTTTTATTTCCGTTTTATTTTTGGAAAGAAATTTTTTTTCAAAGAACCCTTCAGAGCTGCAGAGAATTTGCTGAGAAGGGTACAGAAATGAGGATTAAAAATGAATTTTCAGAACACAAAACTAATACGCTTTTACAAGGAATGAATATTTATCGAAAAGTTGGAGATAACCAATTCCTACATTTACCTTTGTCAGCAGATATCAAGAGAGGGTCATATTGATGGAGAAATTAATTGGCGCATAAAACTTGCTTGGAGAGCTTTTGGAAGAAACGGTAAAATTTTTAAGAGTAATATGCCATTATGTCTTAAAAGAAAAGTGTTTAATCAATGCATACTTCCAGTGCGTACGTACGGAACAGAGACGTGGACCTTAACTAAAGAAGGCATACAAAGACTGCAGACGATTGAAAGAAGCATGGGGACTGCAGACGACTGAAAGAAGCACGGGGACTGCAGACGACTGAAAGAAGCATACAAAGACTGCAGACGACTGAAAGAAGCATACAAAGACTGCAGACGACTGAAAGAAGCAGCATCTCCCCATAGCTTCTTTCAGTCGTCTGCAATCTTTGTATGTCTTCTTTAGTTAAGGTCCATGTATCTGCTCCGTACGTACGCACTGGAAGGATGAATTGATTAAACACTTTTCTTTTAAAACATAATGGCGTATTACTCTTAAAAATTGTACCGTTTCTATGCAAGCTCGGTGTAACTAAGAAAGATAAAAAGAGGAACTCGTGGATAAGGAAAATGACAAGAGTGGAAGACATAACGATCAGAGTTAAATCTCTGAAACGCCAAGGGGATGACATATTTCCAGAAGGACGGACCACCGATGAACAACCTAAATTTTAGACTAGATTCCAAGGGATAGGAACAGGCCCAGAAAAAGACCACATGGGAGATCGGTGGATGGAGGAGACTGGCCCAAGACAGTCCGTTGTGGAAGAAACTTGGAGAGACCTTCATCCAGCAGTGGATGGATAATGATTGACAATGATGATGATGACATATATTCGAGTTAATAGCTCAAAGCAGATTTGTTCGGATCCGGGTCGAGTCAGGGTCCAAAATTTTTGACCAGTTTGTCCAGCGATCCGTCCGTCCGTCTATAGACTCCATTTCTCTGCAACTATTAGTTCGATTTCAAAAATTCTTTTTGCATTGGGAAGCTTGAAATATGCGAATGATGATCCTTTATGTCGTTTTTTACGACGTACTATTTCGCCTCTAGAGGACGTAAATGCCGAAGATGTCGAATTCAAAATACATTTTATTCCATATATTTGCTTCTAAACATCCGATTGAAAAAATCCTTTTATCTTTTGATTCCATTTATGTCGAAGAGCATTTTAGGTATAGTTACTTTTTCAAGTTACTCATAAATTTTCCGATAGAGGGCAAAAAAGTCAATTACGTTTATCTCGATATCTCTTCTTCAAAACTACAATTCTAAGAATTTTTTCTTCAGCGGATATAGTTCCTGATGGAAAATATGTTGCATGTAATTTCTAATTTTTGGTAAATGATGCTTTGGCCACCAGGGGCGTAAGGGTTAAATTTTGCTTCTGATATATTAGCCATAAAATCTGAGTTTCTAAAATCTCTATTGAAAAAACTGGTTTGTGGATCGATGCCACTCTCGTCGATAAACCTTTTTGGAATATTTTCTTCTTAAAATATTGCATTATTTCTCCGCCAAAGGGCGTAGATGTCTATCGTTTTTTTTTTTTTTTGTCAATATCTCTGCTTCTAATGGCCCGATTTTAAAAATTATTTCTTTATTGGATAGAGTTTCCGGCCGTGTGACATGTTTCTCATATAATTTCAAAATTTTCAAGTAATTCATAGACTTTCTGCTAGGCCCTCCTTGTAAAGGTAAATTGCGTTTCCTCCGACATTTCTGCTTCTAAAACTCTGATTTGAAATTATTTCTGTATTACATACAGCTCCTGATGGAAAATGTTTTCCATGTAATTTATAATATTTATTAATGAAGGGTTTGGCCACCAAGAGGCATTAATTTCTGCTTCTGATGTATTTGCAGCAAAATCTGAGCTCCTGAAAACTCGACTAAATGTTTTTTTCTTGGACCAATACCGCTGACATAGAAAAACCGCTTGAGATTACTTTCTTCCTAAAATAATGCCTGGTTCTCCCGCCAGTGGGCGTAGATGCTTATATCCCATATTTGTCCATATCTCTGCTTCGAAGAGTCCGATTTGAAAAATTATTTCTTTGTTGGAGAGCGTTTCCGCTGTGAAACGTTTCTCATAGAAATGCAAATTTTTCTTAAAGCACAAGTCTTCCACCAGAGGGCGTAAGTTGACGTTTCCGTTTACAGCAGTATCTGCGGGATTAAAAACCCGATTGAAAAACTTCTTTCTTCGGTCACATACTATTATTTTTCCATACCGGTTCCATTGACTTTGAATAGCTTTGATAAATTTAATTTGCGTCAGAACGGATTCAAAAGACGTGCTCATACACCCGAAAATTCGGTGTCGTCTTTCTTGTTTAAAAGCTATCGTACTTTTCGACACATTCAAGCAGATCACTAGCAGCTGAAACACGGGCCTGTTTTGCTCAGCTGAGAGCAATTTTGGCTCAAATTTGGCAGGGACGCGTCTCATACCCAAATCACCTGTAAAAATCGAATGAACTGAACCGAAACTAATGTTGAAGTCTCCAGATAACTTACGACGTAATGTTTTTTCCGCACAGCTGCGTGCACAACTTTTACACTGTCTTCACTTTTGATGGTTGAAGGCCTACCAGACAGTTCATCACTCTCAACACTTTCACGACCATCTTTAAAACGTTTGCACCAATCATAAACTTGTGCACGGCTCATGCAATTCTCCCCATAGATTTTCTGTTACTTTAAGTATGTGTCTCAGCAAGTTTCGCCAGGTTTTTGACAAAATCTGATACAAATTCGTTGATCATTTTTTCGACATGACAAATGCAATGAACAGCTTCACACACGTAATAACAAAGCACTACTGAAAAAAAAAAAAACAGAAAAAAACAGACGAGTAGGGGAGACGTGATTCACGGCAATTTTTCGAGATCAACTGAATTTTTCCAATGTCAACCTGTGACAAAACACTTCTTGCTCTGACACTTATGCAACCAGCTTGGATACTTTTTGATCACACCTCGTGCAATACAGTTTTCTGCTGTTCTCGAATTAGAAAAGCCTTTGCCGCGTCCTGCGATGTCCCTTCTGGACAACTTGGACGAAGAAAGTCCTGGAATTAGTTACTGAGACAAGATACACCTCAAATCAGACACATAACTTTATCGAAAACACCAAAAGCAGACGTGTTAATATTTCTATGTCGCAGCTACACTACCTGGCTCAATTTCCTACATACCAAATGTTTCCTACAAACTCAAGGTTACTCACTCAAGAAGATGGACTATACGGTGCCTGCACAAGGTCTTCTGTATCTTTACACACCTTGCTTAAGAGAAATATTGACAAGCCACCTCTTTCTAAGCGAGTGTTAATGCTTTCTCTCTGCAATATCCGGACGGCTTCAAACAATACTACATCAGAATGACAAGGCGTTCGTTTAGTATTAGAATCAACGACCATAAAAGAGACACAAAGGCTTCTAAAATAACAACAGTCCTATCCAGAGAAGTCAAGTTCAAGTCCGCAGCTACTCTGTGGGATGATATGAAAAAATTAGCTTCTTACTACACCCCTTTCGGAAATCTTGGAGATCATTTCCAAGTGTGAGGCTTGTAATATAACGTTTCTTTAAAGTTGTCACGAATTTGGAATCAGTTCTTCAAATACTTTTTTCTTCCAAAGTACCACGTGCCCGACCAACATGATGCTTCGTATCTTTGAATGAATAATTTCATTCGTATCTATTCATTTATTATCTAGTCAGATCACCGCGTTCTATTTGTTGAAGCAATCAGCGAGTATTATTCAGTTTGCAGTTTGCTGTCTGCCTTCCTTGAAAAAGCCATCTAGTTGATGGGCGGAAAACGCTGATTTCTATTTTTACGCCTATGAATTCGGATTACTAAAAACCTTACGCCACTGGAGAGCATTCCATCGGGTTTTTTTTGGATTGGAGGTTTAACGACCACCGTGAGCAACTCAATGGGCTATAAGCAGTCGCCCGTCCCTAATTTAGGGTCACTGGTTCCAGGGAAGGGAGAGAGAGCCAGTGCTGTAAGACAAGCACAACATCCATGCCTCACCGGGATTCGAACCCGGACTCCTTTCGGACGAATAATCAGAATCCATCGCTTAGACCACTGCGCCACCGGGGCGACCCTCCGTTCTCCAACTAAATATTTGTATGATCTTGGAACTTCTTCATCATACTTTAACCAAAACAGCATAACGCAACCAAGAAAATAGAATAAGGGATGGAAGCATGTGCTCTCGCCTGTGAAGAAGCTGAGTTGCGTGGCCGCCATGTTACATTACCCTCAGTTGCTCATCTTTGCTTTTTAAGTTACTGAAGATATCAGTCTTTATTTCCTGTGAGAAACCCGTTTGCTTCTGACTTATTTATCGAAATCAGTCAGAAGAAAACGTAGCATTTATTGTAGCAGAAAAGAGATATTTTTGCGAACTAAGATCAAAAACGTATGATGAAATAGCTAAAATTTCCAAAACAAACTGGGAGGTTGTCCAATTTTCAGTAATTACCGATCGAAAACTACTTTCGAGAAAACGTTTCATTAAAATTTCGTAAGAAATCGGTCGTTTCTAGCGCATAATAAAATTCGTATTTTTTTTTTTTTTTTTTGCTTTAAAAAATTGTAAATTTTTACGTTTATTATTGGTACATGGTCATCTATCAACGCCAACGGATTTCATCGTGTGCTACAAACGCTTTTCAATTTTGTTTATTTCGTGTATTCTTCGTTAAAATTTCGTAAATTATCAAAGTTTAGCACGAATTCTCGTTTTTAAGTTACTATTTCTTGGCATTTGTGTTTTTGTGTTTTCAGAAATATTTACTCGATCATATGAAAAAAACAACGTGTTTTTTTTAATTATTATTGTAGGTTTAACGAACACCATGAGAAACTCAATGGGCTCTAAGCTAAGCTGACCAGAAGTCTCAAATTCTTGAGAAGTCCTCGAATTTAGTTTACTGGCCTCAAAAACATCTGATCCCTTCGGAGACGCAAATTGTCCATGAATTTTGATGTTTGTCCTCAAGTGTCCTCGAATTTACACTTCGTTATTAGTCCGTTAGATTTCTGATGAAAAAGTTCTTGAAAATAGTTTAGTTATACTAATTATCCAACATGCTTCTTCAGAAAACAAATTTGATTGGTTTTTTCCTCCTTTTTTCCCCGTTTAACGACCACCGTGAGCAATTCTAAAGACTATTAGCAGTCACCTGTACCTGAATTTGGGATATTCGCTCAATGGAAGGGAGAGAGCAAGTGTTAAAAGACAAACACACCACCCATGCCTTATTCGGGACTTGAACCCATACCAAATGGTCCATAGGTCGAAATTTTGCCGATCCACGCCAAATTTCGATGCCAACCCGGTATCTCAGTGGTCCAAGCGCTGGATGTTGACGATTCGTCTGATATGGGTCCGGGTTCGAATCCGGCTGAGACATGGATGTTGTGCTTGTCTGAAGACACTGTGCTCTCTCCCTTCCCTGGAACCAGTGACCCTAAGGGGACTGCCTATAGGCCATCGAGTTGCTCACGGTGGTCGTTACTCGTAAACAAAAAAACATAAAAAAAAGAGAGAGAGAGAAAGAAAATCGATTGTACTTGCTCTGAGTTCTCCCAAAAACTTTGGTAAAATGAAAAATTCGTCATGCAATTCGTTCATTTAGTGTGCAGCTTGATTTTCATTCAGCATATATAGCTGAGGTAAAAAGCATTTCACTTTTGCTAATATGTTCTCGCCATCATAGCTCTGCTTTGTCAGTACGAATTACCAACGTTCTACAAGATATAACTTTTTAAGACATAAATTTTCATATGTAACATCACAAATATACAGAATCAATACAGTTCTTTGACAAAAAGATTTGCATATTTATTTTGAGTATGTACGTGTCCCCAAATGATCTCCTGATTTCGGGACACCACGCCATTTTGTCCTCAAATCAGTGTTCCAATATCTGGTCACCTTAGTCTTTGCTTTCCTGAATTTGACCATTCGCTAGTTTGTCGTTTCGTGGATGGGTCAGACCTAAAACAACACAATTCATCAAAAGTTCTCATTTTGCTGAGAAAATCTGGGTTGCCATTCACCATTTCCACCAAGCGTTGCAAATCAATCAGACATAAATATTCATATGTAATATCACACATACAGAATCAACACAGTTCTTTGACAAAAAGATCTGCACATTTATTTTAAGTTGAATGATCTGCTGATTTGGAGACACCACACCATTTTGTCGACAAATCAGTATTCCAATATCTGGTCACCTTAGCCTCGGCTTTTCTGAATTTGACCATCCCTAGTTTGTCGTTTCGTAGATGGATCATACTCAAAACAACACAATTCATCAAAAGTTCTCATTTTGTTGAGAAAATCTGGGTTGCCATTCACTTTTTCCACCAAGCTTTGCAAAGCAGTTACACACAGTTCTCTTTGTTCTGAAGTGAGAAACTGTGGGACGAACACCTTCTGCTTGTCAAGAAAATCACAAATAATGCAGTGCAATAATATCTTACTAATATTTACTTCTTCTGCTATCATTCGACATGCTAGTCAACAATCCATAGCCAGTAGTTTACGAACAGACTGCACACTTTCATCACTGTTGTTGTCATCTGCTCACTTTATCAGCTTTTTTAGTACGTACGTGTCTCCAAATGATCTGCTGATTTAGAGACACAACGCCATATTGTCCTCAAATTAGTGTTCCAGTATCTAGTCACCTTAGTCTCGGTTTTCCATTCGCCAGTTTGTCGTTTCATCGATGGGTCAGACTCAAAACAACACAATTCATCAAAGATTCCGATTTTGCTGAGAAAATCTGGGTTGCCATTCACCATTTCCCCCAAGCTTTGCAAAGCAGACATAAATATTCATATGTAATATCACACATACAAAATCAACACAGTTCTTTGACAAAAAGATCTGCATATTTATTTTGAGTATGTACGTGTCCCCAAATGATCTGTTGATTTGGGTACACCACGTCATTTAGTCCTCAAATAAGTGTTCAAATATCTGGTTACCTTGCTATAAGCAGTCGCCCTTTCGTAATTTAGGGCCACTGGTTCCATGGAAGGGAGAGAGCCAGTGCCGTAAGACAAACTAACATCCATGCCTCACCGGGATTCGAACCCTGACCCATCTTCGACGAATGATCAGAAGCCATCGTTTAGAACACTGCGCCACCGGGAAGACCATTTTTTTCACTTTAGAGTTTTTGAACTGCTTCATGCATTGCTTTAAACAGGATACACTTTCGTGTGATAAGTTAAAGTTGTTTTTGTCGTACGCAGTGGTAAATCGTGATTGAACATGGCTTTGAAAGAAAAAAACAGTGTTGATATTACAGACTACATCCGTAAATGTACATAATATTTTGCTTTTCGCAAGAAGTCTTTAAAAGTGCTAACATGTGTGACGTTTTAGGTACGTAATTTGATGGGAACCAAGGAGGTTAAAATAAGTGGTGGGCCGCTCTGGTGGCGCAGTGGTCTAAGGCGCTGGCCTCTGATCATTCCTCCGTAAGGGGTCCTTGTTCGAATCCCTGTCAGGCATGGATGTTGTGTTTGCCTTACGGCACTGGCTCTCTCCCTTCCCTGGAACCAGTGACCCTAAAGTAGGGACGGGCGACTGCTTATAGCCCATTGAGTTGCTCACGGTGGTCGTTAAACTTCCAATCAAAAAAAAAAAAAAAAAGAATAAGTGGGGTAAGGGCCAACCGTTCCCCTCGTGTAATCAAAGGGAAGTCACCGAAACGCCACATGATGACGTCACAGTCAATCACAGTCTCTGCTCTGCCGCACGTTGGGCGAGACGTTGAGACGGGTTGCAGCCAATCACAGCCTCTGCCGCCATGTCGATGAGAAGATTTAGAATTAAAGTCGTCTGCTCAAAGTTTTTCAAGTTTGTGACATCATCCATACTCCAACTATTCCTACCTCCTTGATGGAAACGCTGTCAGAAGGGTAGCTGGGGATGGCTACCACACAGGAGTATAGTGGCTAGAAGAAAGAGAGCGTCGGCCCTTTTTTTTTTTTTTTTTTGGAGGTTTAACGACCACCGTGAGCAACTTAATGGGCTATAAGCAGTCGCCCGTCCCTAATTTAGGGCCACTGGTTCCAGGGTAGGGAGAGAGCCAGTGCCGTAAGACAAACACAACATCCATGCCTCACCGGGATTCGAACCCGGACCCCGTTTGGACGAATGATCAGAATCCATCGCTCAGACCACTGCACCACCGGGGCGGCCCGTCGGCTTCAGTGGTCGGCTTACTAGGGACTGCTTCTTGTGCTGCCCCTTAGATTAAATACAGAAACAGATATCAGATTGCAGCTATCTTCTATTAAGTCGCCGCCCCGGTGACGCAGTGGTCTAAGCGATGGCCTCTGATCATTCGTCCGAAAGGGGTCCGGGTTCGAATCCCGGTGAGGCATGGATGTTGTGTTTGTCTTACGGCACTGGCTCTCTCCCTTCCCTGAAACCAGTGACCCTAAATTAGGGACGGGCGACTGCTTATAGCCCATTGAGTTGCTCACGGTGGTCGTTAAACATAAAAAAAAATTCTATTAAGTCATACATTATAGAGATTTGCAAAAGCGTATTATAATGCCACTGTTCCCACTAAGCTTTTTTTTTTATTTTTTGTTAAATGTATTTTATTCTAATATGTAATGCCGCCCCGGTGGCACAGTGGTCTAAGGATGGCCTCTGATCAGTCGTCCGAACGGGGTCTGGGTTCGGATCCCGGTGAGGCATGGATGTTGTGTTTGTCTTACGGCACTGGCTTTCTCCCTTCCCTGGATCCAGTGACTCTAAATTAGGGACGGGCGACTGCTTATAGCCCATTGAGTTGCTCACGGTGGTCGTTAAACCTCCAATAAAAAAATGTAATGGGTTTACTAATTTTAATTGAATCAGTTGATAAATATCTGAAAATTTTAAAATTTCTCAGTTTTAATTTCTAGTACAGTTAACTTGTATAGATGAAACCTCCATAAACAAAAGCTCTTTCGTGTCCTCAATAAAATCTAAAAGTGTAAAGAGGTCCTGAGACTGAAAAGTTTGAGAATCTATTATAAATTTCAGTAAAGCGATTAAACCGTTTTACTGAAATTTAGCTGGCAACGATGACTCTTCGTTTTCGTCTGCTTTTGAGGAGGTGCAGGAGGAGCCATTTTCAAATTTTAGTTTCGTTTTGCGCAGTTTCTTAATTGTGCGGTTGGATCTATCTTTGTTGGGTAAGTTTCTATGAAGAAGATATTTTATGGGAGTTTCATGTATATAATGCGTAAATACAGAGAACCGGGATAAAGAACTAATTATGTATACATTTTTTCGGTTCTCATTCCTTAGAAACTTTCTAGGTCTTTCTCTTTCACCAGTGGAACATGGTGGGTGCGCTTTGGTTATGCTATTTGGGCGTAAAATACTCAATTCCCTTATTCATATTTACTAAGAGCGCACAACATGCTGATTTATTTTTTTCCTGCAAATACAATTGTATTTTCTATTATTTCACTCATATCATTTAAAAATGGGGAAATCCCGAAATAAGGTCTTTTGTGAGAAACTATATTTAGATTTCATTAATACTTTTATCGAGTGGTACTTTAATAATTGTGTTTAGTCCTCGTTACTTGTTATTTCATTTGTGTTTACTGTCTATGATAAATAGAGTAGTATTTTACTGTGTGAAGTTTTTACTTTCTTCCAACTTGGGATGAATCCCCATTTGGAATTAGTTTAAGATGGCCGATTTCGGGCTCGCCAATGATTCGAACCCTAACTGTACCGTGCAGCGCTGAACAAAAAATGTGTGAGTGCTAAACTTAGATATTGATGCAAAACGATAAGAAGGAATAAAAACAAAGAAAAGGATTTTTGTAATTATAATGTCTGAGAGGAACATCATCTGAATTTAAGTGTTTGTAACTTTGAGCATTCAAAATCAGACCCGAATGAATCTTTAGAAATTCTTTTTTGTGCGTGTGGCATACGACATTGGTGAATATATTGATAAAATTCTTGAAGATTTCATAATTTCCATAAGATTTTGAAAAAATTACAAAATAAAGTTGATATTTGATAAAAGACATTTTTTACTAATAAACTTATATTAATAAAATATATTAAGTAATTTTAAAAGGTTCGGAAGCATCCGACATTTATCCATTTTATCTTCTGTGAGTTTGCTTGATTTTTTGCATTTCTTTTTCTAGATACCTTTGCTTGTCTCATAGTTGCAATAAGTACTGTATTATGTGCTACATTAATGGCTAATAGACAAGTGTAGTCTATGAAAATGTAGAACACGATGAAACAACTACCAGATGAATGAGGCTAATCAACCAAAAAGGGTTTTTAGTGTAGGTCACTTTCATGGCTATGTAAAATCACTACAAAATTGATCATATTCCATCTCATTATAAATACTATGAATCAATACAAGTCAAATCAAAGTTATTATGGCATGTCATTTGAGACTTTGCATTTCTGCTTCTGACAAAAGTGGTATATTTGACAAAAGTTCCCCACATGAGAAAATTCTCATGACAGATTTTATTTTTAAGTATGGAAAATTGAAAAGAAATATACTTTATTATTTTAAGTTATTGGCACTTTTAAAAGTTTGAGAAAATGGAAATTTTTTTATTTCTGGGTGATTATAAATTGGGGCCAAATCATGGCTTGAATTTATCTATTTTTCTTTTACTATGTGATGCCAGTTACCACACCACATGCTAAGGCTATCCTAGCAGATTGGGCTCTGTGATGTAAGTACTGTAGTTGTACTGTCATATATAATCCTATTTGTTTTGAATGTGAAGTCAAATGTGTAATTTGGAATAACTAAAAAATGAAAATGATTTAAACATAATTCACATACTTTACTTGGATGTTACTAAAAGTAATAATGCATAACATTTAAACCATTTATGTCACAATTAGAAATATTAAAAATAAATTTTATTGCTCCACAAAAAATATTCTTTACAGGTCAGATACACTTGTTTTGCACAATTATTATTAGAATTATTATTTGCCTGAGAATGCTTGTTTTAGGATAGTTTATGCTTTCTTTCCATTGTAGATGATGGAAATAATATTGCACATGTTATTTTGCTTTTTTTTTATTCATACTGATTTGTTATGCATATGCCAACAAGTAAATGAGGTGCTCAGCAGAAAGTTGAACATCTGGTTTGTTTATTTTGTATGACTATTGGAATCACTAACTGTCATGCACAATAGTTATCACCTACAGCTGCTCTACCTGTAACTAGTGAAAGGTTATAAAACTTTCACACAGCTTGTTTTTTTGTTTTTTTTTTTTAATTTGGACTTCGTCTGGCACTTATTTTTGCATCAGCAGCTATGTTAAGCTTGGATATCTATGATAATGTATTTTGTAGGAAAAACAGCCAGTTTCTGTGTTCTGTTCTGCAAACTATATGATAATTTTGTAACTTTTTCCCAGTTATGTCTGTTGGTGGTTTTGATGGCTGTCGGGGACATATTTAGAGGGGACTAAGGAGCCTTGCCCCTCACCCCCAAATGTTCCATTTTTTGTGTTAAAATGTGACTTACATTAGAAAAATGCTTTAATTAAAAAAAAATCATCAACTTACATTAGAAAATAATGCATTCATTTTTTCTTCTATTTTTTAATAACTTTTATTTTGTCCCGATGGATTTCAAAAACTTACCATTTCCTGTTGCTCCCTTCTCCTGCACCCCCCAAACAAAATTCTGTATATGCCCCTAATGGCTATACAGACATAAACAAACTGGGTGTTGATGACTTTCTAGCTGACCTTCTCATCGGCTCATTGACAAATGTATGATGAACAAGAAAACCGCAGAGAAAAAAAAAGTGTGAAACATTATTTTAAGTCATTTGAAATGGATAGAAAGCATCAGCTATTTTTATAAAACAGTACTGTGTAAAACAAGTGCAACAAACATTTACCCCCCAAAAAAAGAAGCAGGTTGTGTATCATTAGTGTAAGCCAAGCAGTGATACTCTGACTTGAGCTCTCAAATTGTCTCTTTCCATGTGGCTCATATTTCAGGCTTCACTTTATCATATCATTCATCTGCAGCTGATCATACATTAGTGCCTTCTTACATTGGGACCTCAGTTTGAGTAGTCATCAGCATTCAAAGAATTTAATTTTAAATTGTTTTGCCAGTTACATTGTGTTCTTTTTATAAAACTAAAACTTATCTAACTTCATATCAGGCCTGGTGCCAGAACTTTTTCTCCAGGTGATGGGAGGTTTATGAAAATTTGCAGAAGAACAAAATGCAAAATTTCATTATGGCTAACTGCTGATATCTGCTTTATTTCAACTTCCATGGGGAATGATGATTGCAAGGTTTTGAAAGACAAAGGCTCCTGAGAGAAAGCCTGATCATAAGTGTTGATGCTTTCATTTCACTTCAGAGCAAGAAAGTCGCTTTTAAACTTTTACTATCACATGGGTTTGCTATAGACACAGCTTAGGCATAATAGCAGATTGGTGAGCTTTGATGTGCTTCATGGTATGGTTGTTGCTATCTGTTGCATATTCATGTTGATAAGTAGTCGATATTTTCTATTCCTTTTAGAGCAAGCAAATAAAATTTGCCCTGGGAAACTTTGCTGTGGTACATATTAGTAGTGTCTAGCCTATAGTTTGTGCTTAAGTTAGAATTAACTGTTATTGCATTATGTTGATTTACAAGACTGTGAATTCAACATTTTTTGCTACAACTGAAGTGTAAGATCTAATGCAGTGACTTATTTGCTTTTATCCAAAAAGATATGAGACACTAAAATGAGTCATAATCATATCAAAAAGCATATAAAAAAGGGTTAAGGAAAAAGTGTGTCCCAAGATGCAGAAATCTCTCCTCCCCTTGTTAAAATAACTGCATTTCATTTTCTACATCAAGCTGGTGACCTAGATTTCATTTTTCTTGAAACGAGGACAATATCTTTTTGGTCTATGCTTTGTGTAACAAAAAATGATAACATTTCTGAAAAAAAATTCTGTAGTTTTTATTTTTTGTCTACTGTTAAGATACAGCAGATGACATCTGAGGATGAAGAATCTGAACAACTTCAGATTTCCTCGTAACATGATTAAGTAAATCTGTATTTCAGATATTGAAGTTATTGAAGAAATACTGAATTTCCTATTTTTACTGTTCCACTTATAACATCTATCACATTAGAACTTCAATGTCCTGGGTGATGTAATGGGTAACATGCCAAAACAGGAGATGTAGGTTCGATTCCCGCTCCAGGGTGATGTAATTTTCACATTTTCTGATGTTTTTAGTTTCACATTGTTTCAAGAATTGATGCCTGTTTTTTCACAATAAACTGGTAGCATTGTTATTAAAAGTATATCATCTGCATTGTTACCAGTATCTTAAACAATATTAAATTTTGAAATGATATTACAATCTATTGTGCTGTTTAATTCTGTGAGTGTCACTGTTACATTTTTCCCTAGCTGAGCACTTTTAGCATGTTCTTTGTTATTTTTTACCTTGTGCTCCAAATATAAGTTTTTTCTTTTAAAATTTGCTGCATAATTCATATACAATCTAATCTGTATAGAATTAAGCTTGTAGTACTTGGGTATGGATCTATATATACTAGATATAAAAAAGAAAAGAAAATCAGTAATCAGAGATTTAATTTACTGAATGCCAGTTTCCTTTCCAGTATGATGCCTGTGGTAGGATTCCCTCCACTTCACATCAGGCCTTTTGTGTCTGGAAGTGATATGAAGACTTCTATAAGTGCAGTAAGTTCTATTAGTTATATACATATTTGATATGTATTTAAGTGTTTAGGTGTGTGTACACATTTTTCCTGGATGACTCATATAGTTATTGTACTTTGATTTTTGTATCACTAATGCCATCCTTCTAAAGGTCTTTAGCATTCATTGAGATAAAACAATGCATAGCAAGTTTTTTTCTTTCTCTTTGCTGCTGCTGTTCCTTTGCACAGAAAGTAGGAATGCCATTTCAAGATTGTGTTTTTAAACTAATCAGTTATCCTCATGTAAAGATGTCAATACAGTTTTTCGAGTGACTTCGCATGTCCAATTAGGTTGGGTGTGTGCTGTTATAGGAATAAACATGCAAAACAAATTTTATGTATAGCAAGCTGCAAAATTCATGCATTTATTTTGAACATACGAAAGCATTTCTTTTATTTAGCTGTTGTCTAATAACTTATGGTAAATATCTTACACTCCATTGTAAGAAAAATCTGAATTTTCTGTGCAAATATTAGAGTGATGAACAAATTTTCGGTATTTTTTTATGAGTTTTAAATACAGCATGAGGCTCTCTTTCTTCAACCCGCTTCATGCTATCTGCAAAAGCTGGCAGAAAGTGGGGCACTTAGTACATCGTCAACCTAAATGGATGTCAAAATTCAAATTGTACGTTTCAATCTGTGTTAATAAACACACCAAGTCACACAGTGGCGAAAAGACGGAAAAAAGTGACCAGTAACTCGTAGCAGAATGTAGAATTGTTTTTATGACTATGCTATTCCAAACGCAAAGAAGTAGACGAGTGGTGCTTTTTTAAGAGCGCACACCCTGGGAATTTGTACCTCTGCATTGAAACCACAAGTAAATAAAAACATGAACTGTAGCACCATCTGGAGAGCTTTGAATTACAGTTGCTTTAATTACAATTTGTATCACAACGTTGAATTGCACTGCTCCATGGTACTCCAGCGGCGCTCATTTTAGCTAACACACTCTGAGAGTTCCGCTGTTATGTTTGAAACCATAAGGAAATAAGAATGTGACCTGCAGCACCATGTGGAGAGTGCTTGTACCACAGCTGCTTTAGGATCATCAGATGTGTGGATGTGAAATAGCAAGCCCACCTGACGATTCTAGCATGAATGTAATATGCTTACTGAATGAACCTTTCCTCCTTAATGAAAACATTGTATGGGGAAATTAATTTTAACCACCACTTGAAGCCTTAAGATGAACTCTGGCGAATGTTATTAGAAATAAATCCAAAAATAAAATAAAATGATATCAATAATATAGGTTAAATTGCGACTCTGTATGGGTGTGTACCACATACCTAGCACACCCCGAATATTCGCCCTTGAGTTTTTCACTGAATAATACAGTGTATGTTTTTAACTTGACAGTTGTGCCCAATCACCAAAAACTAAGGAAACTAAAGAGATGACTATGAGAGTTACAATGATACAGTTATTTGAAAAAGAAAAATCACTGAAAAAGTTTGCAGGAAACAGATAAATGAATACAGTCACATCCACAAAAAAAAAAAAACACCTTTGAGATCATATTTAAATATCTAATGTTGATTGAACTTGTTATGCAGATGTAATTTATTTACCAACATGCATTATCAATAAGTGTCAGGTTTATGAAATTGAATTCTGTAAAACTTAAGCTGTATATAGGTTTATTAATAATGCATTAACAATCAGTGCTATTAATGATGGATTCTATGATAGTCCAGTGTTTTTTAAACATCATTCAATATAAATGTTTATTGTAGTTTTTCAAAATTTAATTCAAACTTTCAGAGTGGATACAACTTCTTAATTAAGTCTTTGTTATTCCACATTTGTGGTGATCTGACCAGCTAAGGCCAGTTATGTGCTCCAAGCATTTACCAATAATATTTAATGAACAACATGTGCACCATCAGAACCTACAAAGTTTTTGTACCTTACTAACAAGTTTTCAATTTCTCAATAAAATCTTGAATCTTTGAAGGCAAAAATGAATTATGCCCTCCTTTTAGAGGTCTTGCTGAAAATTTTCAGAGTCAGGATGTTGCTTAAGTACTGAAAATATAAGAATCTGAATATGCAAGCCCTGGCAAATATAGTGTACGAAGTATTAGTTCCCAGCCAAAGCCCTTGAGTTTTGGATGACTATTTTTTAGCATGTCTTTTGTAAAAAAAGATCGTGCTTATCGGTTTGTCTGTCCGTCCGTCCGTACCCACGATATCTCTGCAACTATTAGTCCGATTTGAAAAATTCTTTTTGCATTGGGAAGCTTGAAATATGCGAATGATGATCCTTCATTTCGTTTTTTTTTTTTACGATGTACAATTTCACCGCGATAGGGCGTAAATGCAGATGATGTAGAATTCAAAAATACGTTTTATTCCACATATTTGCTTCTAAACATTCAATTGAAAAATTCTTTTATCTTTTGATTCCATTTATGTCGAAGAGTATTTTAGATATAGTTACTTTTTCAAATTATGCATAGATTTTTCGCTAGGGGGCGTAAAAGTAAATTACATTTTCCCCGATAACTCTTCTTCTAAAACTCTGATTTGAAAAATATTTTCTTCATCAGATACATCTCCTGATGGAAAATATTTTGCATATAATTTCAAATTTTTGGTAAAGAATACTTTGGCCACCAGGGGGCGTAAGTGTTAATTTTTGCTTCTGATGTATTTGCCATAAAATCTGAGCTTCTAAAATATCAATTTAAAAAATCCTTTCATGGACGGATGACACTCACATCGATAAACCTTTTTGGAATATTTTTTTCCTAAAATATTCCACAGTTTCTCCGCCAGGGAGCGTAGATGTACATTTTATTTCTGTCAATATCTCTACTTTTAGGAGTCTGATTTTAAAAATTCCTTCTTTGTTAGATAGTGTTTTCCGTGTAACATGTTTTTCATATAATTTCAAAATTTTCAAGTAATTCATAGACTTTCCGCTAGGGGGCATAACGGTAAACTGTGTTTCCCCCTATATCTCTGCTTCTAAATCTCCGATCTGAAAAATTTTTCTGCACCGGATACAGCTCCTGATGGGAAATCGTTTGCACATAATTTCTAATTTTTGCAAAAAAATGTTTTGGCCACCAGGGGGCGTAAATCTTAATTTCCGCTTCTGATGTATTTGCAGCAAAATACACTGCTGGACAATTGCTAAGGACGGATCATAAATGGCTATATAGCGCATAAAAAAGTAAGTGTGGTTGGATGCCAAGTGAAATAAAATAATGTCAGAATGCCAGGACATTACAAGAAAGACAATTTATTGTGCTCTGAAATCCAGAAGGCTTTGGAACGTGTTCAAGGGACAAACAGGCAATTTTGTGCAGAATACGTAAACGTGAAAAAAATGCAATTATCGTCCGCAGGCGTTCCGGCGTAAGATGTCAATACGGGATATAGCCACCATGGAGGGCAATGCAAGATTCCACACGTCGTGTCATGCTTTGCACAACATTATCAAGCAGCTGTTGGGGTAATTTATCCCATTCCTCTGTCAGTGCACGGATGAGGGTGTCCTTGTTTATTGGAGGGCATTGGCGACCAGCAAGACTCCTCCCCAAAGCATCCCACACATTTTCAATGGTATTCAGATCTGGAGAACGTGCTGGCCATACAAGGCGTTGAATATCCTCGCTCTCAAGACACTCCTGGACAGCGACTGTTTGATGACATGTTGCGTTGTCGTCCATGAAAATGAATCTATCCCCAACAGCACCACGGAACATGCGAACATGAGGTAGCAGAACATCATTAATGTATCGTTGGCCAGTCATAGTCCCAGTTGGAAGCACATAGAAGGACGTACGGCCATTGATCATGATGCCAGCCCATACCATGACACTACATGTCGGATATCGGTCCCTTTCCTGTATGTTTGCTGGACAATATGCAGTACCACTATCACGCCAGATCAGTTGTCCTCGACAATCAGACGATAAATGTATCTACTCTCATCTGAGAAGAGGACAGCAGACCAGTCGTTATCAGTCCAATTGCGATGTTGATGGCACCATTGCAAACGGGCGGTACGGTGACGTCTGGACAATGGGATGCACACAACAGGACGGCGGGCATATAGTCCTCCTTCATGCAAACGTCTGGCGACAGTTTTTCGGGAGATCCGCTTGCCAGTAGCAGCCATAAACTGATTTGCTACCTCACTAGCTGTGCTGCGCCGGTGTCTTTTTGTTGATAGCACTATGTACCGATCTTCTGCAGGTGTCGTACTGCGAACACGACCTCCCCGTGACGTTTGCTACACTCTCCATTTGTTTGAAATGATTTCCAAAGCCTTGAAACAACACTGTGGCTGACGTCGAACTCCCTGGCAACATCTGTTATTTTTCGCCCTTCTTCAATCTTGCCAATAATACGGCCACGCGTAAAATCATCTGGGTGATGTCGGGAAGACATACTGAAAATTGCAAGTTCGTCAATTGATTCTTTTCCTTTTAACTTTGCGTTTGAACAACAACGGTCAATACGCGTCAAATCCTTTATATCTGTTATCAGCGCTATGACGTCACGAACAAGTTCGGCAATTCAAAATTTGCATGCGCACAACACGTCTTACTGTATCCCGCACTTATGCGAATTCCCACATTTTCCTGCCTTCCATTTTATGGTTGCTATCGTTGCTATTGTCATCCATCCTTAGCAATTGTCCGGCAGTGTATGAGCTTCTAAATTCTCGATTGAAAAAAGTGTCGTTTGTTGATCGATACTACTAATGTCAACAAACCATTTAAAAACATTTTCTTCTTAAAATAGTGCATGGTTTCTACGCCTAAGGGCGTAGATGTATATCTTATTTTTGTCAATATCTCTACTTCTAGGAGTCCGATTTGAAAAATTCCTTCTTTGTTGGATAGTGTTTCCAGTGTGACATGTGTTTCATATAATTTAAAAATTTTCAAGTAATTCATAGACTTTCCGCTAGGGGGCATAAATGTAATTTGCGTTTCCCTCTGTATCTCTGCTTCTAAATCTCAGATTTGAAAAAAAAATTCTGCACCGGATACAGCTCCTGGTGGGAAATTGTTTGCACATAATTTCTAATTTTTGTAAAAAAATGGTTTGGCCACCAGGTGGTGTAAGTCTTAATTTCCGCTTCTGATGTATTTGCAGCAAAATATGAGCTTCTAAAATCTCGATTGAAAAAAATGTCATTTGTTGAACGATACTACTCATGTCGACAAACCTTTTAGGAACATTTTCTTCTTGAAATAATGCATGGTTTATACGCCAGGGGAGTAGATGTACATCTTATTTTTGTCAATATCTCTACTTCTAGGAGTCCGATTTAAAAAATTCCTTCTTTGTTGGATAGTGTTTCTAGTGCGACATGTATGTGGTTCATATAATTTCAAAATTTTCAAGTAATTCATAGACTTTCCACTAAGGGGTGTAAATGTAAATTGTGTTTCCCCCTATATCTGCACTTCTAAATATCCGATTTGAAAAATTCTTTCTGCACCGCATGCAGCTCCTGATGGGAAATCGTTTGCACATAATTTCTAATTTTTGTAAAAAATGGTTTGGCCACCAGGTGGCGTAAGTCTTAATTTCTGCTTCTGATGTATTTACAGCAAAATATGAGCTTCTAAAATCTTGATTGCAAAAAAGTCATTTGTTGACCGATACTACTCATGTCGACAAACAGTTTAGGAAAATTTTCTTCTTGAAATAATGCATGGTTTCTACGCCAGGGGGCGTAGATGTATATCTTATTTTTCTCAATATCTCTACTTCTAAGAGTCTGGTTTGGAAAATTCCTTCTTTGTGGGATAGTGTTTCCGATGCAAAATGTTTTTCCTATAAAATCAAAATTTTCAAGTAAAGCATAGACTTTCTGCTAGGGGGCACAAAGGTAAATTGTGTTTTCTGCGTTATTTCTGCTCCTAAAACTCCGATTTGAAAAATTCTTCCTGTATTGCATACAAGACCTGATGGAAAATATTTTCCACATAATTTCTAATGTTTGGTAAAGAATGGTTTGGCTACCAGGGGTCATAAATGTTCATTTCTGCTTCTGATGTATTTGTAGCAAAATCTGGGTTCCTGAAAACTCGACTAACTTTTTTTTCTTGGACCGATACCGCTTATATGGATAAACCTTTTGATAATATTTTCTTCCTAAAATAATGCATGGTTTTCCCACCAGGGGACGTAAAGTCACATCTTATTTTTGTCGATATCTTTGTTTCTAAGGGTTCGTAAGCTCACAATTCCGTTTACAGCAATATCTGAGGGATTAAAAACCCGATTAAAAATCTTTCTTTCGTCAGATCTATTGTTTTCCATACCGGTTCCATTGACTTTGAATAGCTTTGATAAATTTAATTTCCATCAGAACGGATTCAAAAGACGTGCTTATTACACCCGAAAATTCGGTGTCATCTTTCTTGTTTGTTGTCGGAGTCTATTATCCATGTAGTACAATTATCTTTCACCTGACCAGTTAAGGGCAATTACATTAAGGTACTTCAAATTGTCAAGTAGGTGACAACAAATCTATCTCATAAATTTATTAATTTTGGGTAGCAACCCAAAGAGGGAACAATTTCTTTCATAATGGTAAATTAGTGCTGCTATTGTAGTTACAGTTCGGGATTTTGTTTTTCCTCTATATGTATAAATTCTATTGCTCCTAATTCTCTTTCATGTTTTCCTTTTTTCAATAGTTTAATATTTTTAAAGTCTGGAGTTTTATTATTTTTTATGCCGTATTGTACAATACTAAGAATCCCCGGAGGACCGGACTAGGCTGCCATTTGATGCTGACCTTGGCTACCTACAACGGACGCTCCCTATCTTCTGATTCAAGGCTTCTTGAATTGGAAGAGGAACTACAAAGGATCAAGTGGGACATCGTCGGGCTAAGTGAGGTAAGGAGAAAAGGAGAAGATCTCATTGAACTGAAAAGTGGACATCTCTTCTATTATCGTGGGACAGATACTGGTAGAACTAGTGGTGTTGGATTTATAATAAACAAGAAACTGAAGGATAAAGTGGTAGAAGTTGAAAGTTCCTCTGACAGAGCTGCACGACTCGTTATCCAACTATCGAGAAGATACCAGGCTCAGATTATTCAAACTTATGCACCCACCACAAGTCATCCTGAAGAAGAAATTGAAGAATTTTATGAGGAAATTCGTCATCTAAATAATAAAGGTAAGCAGCACTTGAAGATAATTATGGGAGATTTCAATGCAAAAATAGGGCAACGGCAACAGAATGAAACTTCAGTAGGTAAATTCGGTCACGGCAACAGAAACCTGCGTGGAAATACTCTCGTTGAGTTTGCAGAGGCAGAAGGATTTTTCATCTTGAATTCCTTTTTCAAGAAAAAGCCACACAGGAAATGGACATGGAGACATCCAATTGGGACGACAAATGAAATTGATTTTATTATGTGTAACAAAAAATTCGTCATCGAAGACTGCAGTGTGCTGAACAAGTTCAACACAGGTAGTGACCATAGATTGGTGAGATGTAAGATGCACCTCAACACTAAACTGGAACGTGGCAAGCTCATAAGACAAACAAAATGTGTTGACATAACCAACCTTAAAAAACACCATAATACTTTCAAGTTGGAACTGAAGAACAGATTCTCTGCTTTAGAAGGCCTAACATCGGAAGAAGTGGATATTTCGGAAGTTAACAGAAAAGTAACCAAAGCTCTTATGGAAACAGCAACAAAATTAGCTGGGTCTAAGAACAAGTTGCATGTGAACAAATTATCAGAAAAAACCAAAATGTTGATGCAAAAAAGAAGAGAGATGAGGACAACTAAAGAAGATGTGACTTCCAAAGTGGAATATATAGAGCTATGCAAGACAGCACGAAAAAGTATCACTGAAGACGTAAGGAAATTCAACTGTGAGCTAGTGAGGAAAGCAATTGAAAACAACCAAAGCCTAAAGATAGCAAAGGGACATCTCAGTAAGGGAAGAAAACAGATTATGGCTCTGAGAAAAGAAGATGGTTCTATAACAAGAAATAGAGGCGAAATTTTGACAAGAGTGAAAGATTTCTACTCCAAATTATATGAAAGGGATGATACATGTACTCCAGACACCATGAAAGGTACCAGTACCAGAGTTCTTCCAGTCCTTCCAGCAGAAGTTGCACATGCAATCAAGAACATGAAGAGGGGAAAAGCTCCAGGAGAAGATGGAATTACTGTAGACATCATACAAGAAGCAAGTGGAGAAATCGAAACAGTACTCGCCCAAATTTTCACTCGATGCCTTAATGAAGGAAAATTCCTGAGGATTAGGAACAATGCTACAATGATCCTGCTACATAAAAAAGGTGACATTGAGGATCTCAGGAACTACAGACCTATCAGCCTCCTATCAGTGGTTTATAAAATCTTCACTAAAGTTCTTTCACACCGCTTGAAGGTAACACTGGACATGGCTCAACCGAGAGAACAAGCTGGATTCAGGAGTGGCTACAGCACAATAGATCATATCCACGTACTGAGAGAACTAATTGAAAGAGCGAGGGAATATGAACTTCCATTGTGCATGGCTTTTATCGATTATGAAAAAGCCTTTGATTCGGTGAAACCATCAGCAGTTACCACGGCTCTGAAATCCTGCGGTATTGAAAATGCATACATTAATATTATTAATAACATCTATGAAAATGCAAGTGCAAAGATTCGGCTGTTTGAAAATACAACACACATAAAAATTGGAAAGGGAGTGAGACAAGGTGACACCATATCTCCGAAGCTCTTTAATGCCACATTGGAAAATGTCTTTCAATCACTGAACTGGGAAAACAAAGGGATAAAGATTAATGGAGATTATCTAACCCACCTTCGTTTTGCTGATGACGTAGTCATTTTTGCAACTACCCCATCAGAGCTGCAGAGTATGATCCAGGAACTTGCTGACAAGAGTAAAGAAGTGGGATTAAAAATGAACTTTCAGAAGACAAAAGTGATGTTCAATGCTTTTACAAGAAATGAAGATTTATCGATTGATGGAGAAAAACTGGAGATAACAGATACGTATGTTTATCTTGGACAGCAGATATCAAGTGAGGGTCACATTGATGAAGAAATTAATCGAGCGTACAAAACTTGCCTGGAGAGCTTTTGGAAGAAACAGCATAATTTTCAAGAGCAATATGCCATTATGTCTTAAAAGAAAAGTGTTTGATCAATGCATCCTTCCAGTGCTTACGTATGGTGCAGAGGCATTGGACCTTAACTAAAAGAGACATACAAAGGCTGCAGACAACTCAAAGAAGCATGGAGAGGTGCATGCTTGGTATAACCAGGAGAGATAAGAAGAGGAACTCGTGGATCCGAAAAATGACGAGAGTGGAAGACATCATGATCAGAGTTAAATCCCTGAAATGGCAATGGGCTGGACATACTGCCAGAAGGACAGACCATAGATGGACAGCCAGAGAAATTTTAGATTGGATTCCAAGGGACAGGAAAAGACCCAGAAAAAGACCACATGGGAGATGGGTGGATGAAATTCGTAAATATGCGGGAGTGACATGGAGGAGACTGGCACAAGACAGACCGTTGTGGAGGAAACTTGGGGAGACCTTCGTCCAGCAGTGGATTGATAATGGTTGACAATGATGATGATGATGATTGTACAATATCAATGACTTCTTTGTTTCGTTTTATTTCAATTACAAGCAGTGGCACCTGGTGTTGCCTAGATTTAACAAAAAATATACGAATCAGTTTCTAGGCTAGCATTTCAGAGCTTTCCTGAATAGGATATTTTACATGGAAACATTTAACTGAAATGTGTTCTTATAATGAAACGAAAATGATGAAAAAAAGTGAACAAAATCTATACTTGAGCCAGCACAATTGGCTTAAACCGGCAGTCTTTATTGACTGCAAATATAGGAAATTTGACATATCTGAATAAATCTAAAAATCATGAATTTTGCAGGTTGAGTACAACAACTTTTAATGATAGAACCTGTGTTTTGTTGATACTCAAGACAAAACTGAGAACAGGAAACTGTAGGCATTTAAACTAAAATAAGTTAGATGGGACAATTGGAATGTGTGGAATAAAATCATGGTCTCCTGCAACATGGCCAGTCAGGATAGTAGTTCCGATGACATTTTACATTTTTCCATTGTAGATTGCAGGGGGATCCAGATTTCATTGTGATAAAATAGATAAAACCTTAAGATGCCATGAAAGAATGTGCGAACGGAGATGTAGCAATATCAAGTTTTGAAAAAATGTGAAAAAAGAAAATTCTCATTTTCCTCTCATTTCATTTCATGTACTCAATTTACATTTAATTGAAATTTATATTTCCTTTCTAGAAAATCACGGAACTAACTGCTGTTTTTTAAATAGCGAAACTATTCATGATGTGTATGAATAGTATACTATATATTTCTCTATGATGAAATACATAGAGAGTAGCATTGTGAAATGTAAGCAAACTCGTTGGCAACTGTTGGGAAGATACACAGAGCACTTTGGAAGGTTAACACAGTAAACATACACAGTCAGATTTTAAATTGCAAATCATGCATGCTATGCCAAATTCTAAATGACTGAAGAAACCTAATCAAAATCTTTCCGTCAAATTAATTTGGAACTATCTATTTATTGTGAATAGTAACACACAGAGAGCCATGATCTGAAATGTAAACAAACTCACTGGCATTGGGGATGAAAAGATACATGTAATACTTTGGAAATTGAATGCAGTAAACAGAAGATCAAATTTCTAACTGTAAATAGCTCATGTTATATGAAATTTGAAATGATGGCTGAAGAATAGAATCTTCCAGAAAAAATAGCTTGGAATTATATATAGTGCATAGTAACACAATGATAGCTGCAGTCTGAAATTCAAACAAAACACTGATAATTGCAGAGGAAGGACATTCTTCAGAAGCCTAACAGAGTCAACACCAAGATCAAATTTCAAATTGTAAATCCCACATGGTGTGTCAAATTCGAAACCATGGGAGAAACAACCTAGTCAGAAATTTCCTGTAAAAATAGCTTGGAACTGTATATATAGTGCATAGTTAGACAATGGGAGCAGTGGTCTGAAATGTAAACAAATCGCAGACCACTTCGGCGGAAGGGCACACTTTGTAAGTCTAACACAGTAAGCAGCAAGATCAAATTTTAAATTGTAAATCACACATGCTATGTCAAATTCGAAACAATATTGAAGAAACCTAGTCAAAATCTTCCTGTGAAAGTAACTTGGAATTTCTTATAGTGCATGGTAAAATATGGAAAGCAACAGTCTAAAATGAAAATGAACTCACCTGCAACTGCACAGAAATCATACATGTCCGACTTTGAAAGTGTATCCCAAAAATTTTTGGCACAACCTATTAGTATTGTTGCTTCTATTGTGCCGTAGATGTTTTTCCACATAGATTTGTAGTATTTAACTGCCTCGATGAAGCCACCCATAAACATGTCAAAGTTTGGCACATATAAGTTGCTATGCCAATGAAAAATGCATTTTTATGATTGCTTCTATGAGGTTTAGCATTAGGTTCTTATAATTTATGCAAGGTGTGATTTTGTTATGTTTATATAAGTAAAACGTGATGAAATACTGATTGGCAATGGCAATAGTTTAATGAAATATACTATTGTGTAACAATGAAATGAACTATTGTTTCATCACTTCATGGTACAGCATGCCACATGATCATTTTTCGACAATGGTTAAATACTGTAAAAACTAAAAAATTAATTAAAAATCAGTAAATTGAATTACATATATATATATAAAGCTCTGTGGTGCATTATGTTCCCTTAACTGCAATGTCCATACCAAATTTCAAGTTGCCATGTTCAGTTGTTTCTTCTGTTGGTGACCTCAGGGCCGGATTTATAATTAGGCATGATAGGCAGTTGCCTAAGGGTGACTGCCAGAGGGAGGGGCAGTCATAATTTCATTTTACATTAAAATTTCTCATTTAAAAAAAATTGATTATTTGGGGGGGGGGCTCTTTGATTGCTTGTTATCTGCCTTTCCTTTTGCCAAAAGACATTCTCGGTAAAGAAAAAAAAAAAACATGAAAGAAAAGAATGATGATTTGAGGAAATGTCGGAAATCCAGTTTATTGTAGTAGTTGGGTAAGGGGTGTGGAGGGCTGAAGCTAACAGCATTGCTCCGATAACACTCTCGAAAGAAGGATTTATGGGCAGCTGGGCACTTGTTATTTTATTGTTTTATGAAGGCAAATGAGGAGGGTCTTGAGGTGGGGGCTCGAGGTGAAGCAAGACGAGGGAAATCGCGAAGGGGATAGATAAGGTAATTTCTAAATGCATCCCAGAAGGGCTATGACAAGGTAAGTTTCTCCGTCATTTTTATGCCAGGGGCGGGATTTGAACCCAGAAATCTCAGCTTCGGAGCTCTGAGTGCTATCCACTATACTACATTGGCATGTGCTCTTACTGCTAATCTGCCTTTATCTCATGTGCATCCTGCGGGGCAGGCACTCCACAGGGTAAATTATCACAAAGAGCAAAATATCTTCGTAAGCAAGTGGAAGATGGGAAAGCAAACAAATAAAAGAAAATTCCATGCCTCAGCCTACCTCACCTTACCATAAACAAAAGGGTAGGGTCTACCTTGGGAGTATCTTTAGTGTTTAGTCAATTCTCAGTTGGTGTCTTAGAGGGTAGGGGTCAGTTATCAATAGGTATTTTAAGATGAATGACAATCGAAGTAGTAAAAAAAAAAAAGAGAAAGCGGTTGTAGTTAAAGGGAAAACAAAGCAGAAAAAGATCATCAACATGCAGAATTGCTGAAAAAAATTCCTGCTATCGCAAATATTTTTGGAGTATCTTCCAGCTGCGGCCTGCCTTGGAGATCAGCTTGCGATTGAATCAAAAATAAGTGACAGTCATGCTGTGAATGAGGAAGACAGCTGCATAACTGAAGAAAAAATAATGTGTGCAGGTGCTGACAATCTCGATAGAGTGTACAATAATGATGAACGGGCAATCAGGAATGAAAGCAAAACCTTTTTTATCTGTGTTATTTCCGAAGATCCAGCAGACTGGATAGTTAATGAAGAAACGTGTGCCTATGTTGCCACTCGACAAAATGGGTGTCAAAATTCTCACGTCGACTTTCTTAACTCAAAACAGCAATATGGAAACCATGTCCGATATGCATCAAAGGATATTTTTTGTAGTAAAATGAAAAACGGCAAATTGAAACCCAGATCATGGTTGGTTTATTCCCATAGTAAAGGTTACGCCGTTTGTGCTCCTTGTCTTTTTGGAAAAAACCCTTCCATATTTACGACAGGCTTTAATGACTGAAAAAACGCACCTGCCTGATTAGAGCTTCCTAAAAATTTGTCGGATCATAAGTCATGTGTCACCTTACCTAAAATAAGAGGTGCTGCTAAAGGGCGTATAGATTCAAACCTTGTGGAACAGCTGCGTGAGACAGGTGGCAGCAGTCATCAAGTTTTTAGCTATTCAAGGATTACTGTTTCGCGGTTCAGATGAGCATGTAGGTAGCTTACATAATGGAAATTTTTTAGGGATTTAAGAACTAATTGCGCAATTTGATCCATTTCTCTCGAAACACCTGCAGCATTATGGAAAAAGCGGGAAGCTGAAACACATCGTATTTGTCAAAAACTAGCGGCGAAGAATTCATTCAAGTATTGAAAAACAAACTGATTAGAATTATTTTAGATGAAGTGAAAAAAGTAAAATATTTTGGAATTAGTATGAACTCAACACCTGATATAGCACATTGTGACCAGTTAACTTTAATTATAAGATACGTAAAACAGGGTGGAGAACCAGTCAAAATAATTCTGTGCTTCATTCCTAACAGCAGGCATAAATCAGATCAGCTAACAAAAGCTGTTCTAAACACTATAAATGAACATGATCTAGGTATTAAAAACTGTCGTGGACAGTCTTATGACAATGCAAACAATATATCCGGAGTGTATACAGGACTACAGGCCAAGATCAAGGAAATAAACCCATCAGCAATATATGTGCCATGTTTGGCACACTCTTTAAACCTAATAGGGTCTTGCGCTGCCTGCTGTTGCATGGATGCAGTTATATTTTTTTATATACTGCACAGATTGTTTATTTTTTTCTCCAAATCCACACAACATTGGGGAATTCTTTGTTAGAAAATAACTTCTGGCTTATTGACTCTAAAAGGCCTCTCAAAAACAGGTTGGTCTAGAAGACAAGATGCATGCAAGGCTGTAGAACAGAACTGGAAGGAAATAATCTAAGCTTTGACTGATATTTCTAGTGATTCTCAGGTAAAGCCTGACACACAAAGTGAAGCTATGGGTCTGTTAAACCATATCACTCGTTTTAAGTTTATTTTGCCAACTGCCTGGGCACTATTCTAGAACACTTCAATGCCATTAGCATAACTACAAAAAACTGATATATTCATCTTGGTAAAGTTGTAGAATTATATAACTCTTTAACAGAGTTCATCAAGAAAATGAGAGATTGATTTGATTACTATGAAGGAATTGCTAAGTCACAATTCTCCAAATATGAATACATATCTGAATATCAACATGAAAAAAATAGGCTAAAAAAACACAAAAGATCTGGGGAAAATCCAGGAATTCAAGATGAAATTGATCACTTAAAAGCAGGAAAAAAACATTTTCAGATAACCATATTTAATGTTGTGATTGATCAACTTATTTCAGAATTTAAACGCTGAAGTGAAGTTTACATATTATTGTATAATCGTTTCAACTTTCTTGAAAACTATAAATCAATGGATATATTCCAAGGGTGCGGGGGGGGCAGCAGTTGGTATAGCCAAATTTTTGATAAATTTAAAACACTAAAATAGACAAAACCTTTTTTTAAAGCATTTTTAAAAATAATAAGATATTAATAATATTAATGATTGATTGTATCAATTATTTTTGTTGTATTTTAGTATCTTGTACATTTATTAAAATGTTTGACAGCCTTGAAGGAGGTAAGGATTTTTCTTAGCCCCCTCCCCCACCTCCCTAAAAGTACTCATATGGATGCCACTAGATATATCTGACATCTCAAAGTTTGCAGAAAATTTAGTTGTTGAGTTTTCTGATGACTTAGAAAATTCCTTTGTCAGAGAATGCATTCATCTGGGTGGTCATTTAAAACTTTTGACAAAAGAGGAGAGAACATCACTTTTAGAACTGTGGGCCCTTTTGTGCAACCAGGACTTACATGATATTTATCCAAACGTTGACATTGCTCTGCACATTTTTTTATCAGTGCCGTCTACCAGCTGCTCAGGAGAATGTTCTTTCTCCACTCTGAAGAGAGTTAAAATTATTTGCAAAACTCCATTGGAGAAGATTGGTTAAATACTTTGTTGCTGCTGGCTATCGAAGGCGAACTGTTCCAAAACATGAACTGTGAGGACATAATTGATGAGTTTTCAGCACTAAAAGCAAGGCAAAAAAATTGGCACAAATATGTAAGTTAATATTTTTTGAACTGTACTTTAATAATACTGTATAACCATTAGACTATTATAAATTCAATATATAGTGATGAACTCATTTTTTTATTATTAAATTAAAATTGATGAATTCGTTTTGAAAATGTTTCAACAGCAGAGGAATTCCTTTCCTTATTTTTAAAGATTCATAAGAATATATTTATTATTATTGTTCTGTTGTTAGCTTTTGAGTAAGGAAATATATTTAAAAAATCATTAAAACTTTTTTAACATACTGCTACTGTGGAGATAAGTTCTATAACAAATTTTAGGTTGTTATATTAAAAGAAACGATTTTTGTAAGTATGAAACTGGATTTGAACCCTTAGCAATTAGTGTAAAGAAAATGCGTGTGTGAATGCAAAGGTGAGGGGCGGCCGGGGACACATATACTCACCATACATTCATTGTAGGACAACACTATTTTTACTGCATGTTTTTTTTGTCGATTCGCAATATGAACCATGTGTACCTCGCCTTTGTTTGATATTAAAAATATATAAATTTAGAAGGACCTAATATTAATAATTTGTTTATATATAATAATATATTATATATTTTATTTATATTATAATAAATTATTAATATTCGACCCTTCTAAACATATATTTTTACTATCAAACAAAGGAGAGGTACACATGGTTCATATCGTGAATTGGCAAAGAAACATGCTATAAAAGCAGTGTGTCCTACAATGAATGTAAGGTGATTTGATATGTGCTTCACACATTAATTTTCTTGCAAAGTTAAACTATGTTTTGTGCCTCCAATATACTGTACTGTTTTGTGGTTATTGATAGTATTCTCAATTAGGTACTACTATAAGCATCTGCTTTTTTCTATTAATACTCTCCAATAATATGCCCCACTTTTTCTAATAACTCAGTTTAACAAAAGTAAATAGTGATCCAGTGGACAATATATTAATAGTTAAGAAATTGGCAGAGATAAGAAATCCCAGAATTTTTACAATATTTGGAACCTCTGATGGGAGAAACAATTCCTACCATTTTTGAAAAATTACAAACGCATAAAGAAAATACACCAATGACGATTATATTATCAAAGTTGAATTCCCCAATGATACATCTATAAGAAACGTCTATAATTTTTTGAATAAAGCTCATATTGAGAAATGGCTTCCTAGTTTAATTGAATTAATAATCTAAAGCAACTTATGGGAATTTACTAGGAAAATTTTTTTCATTTATAGCTAATTTTCGGAGAAAACTCTTCTCCTTCTTCAGGCTCTCTTGTTGTTGTCACTTTTTGCTTGTCACTATCATGGTTACGGTTTACCTTGACGGTTACGGTTAACCTTGACGGTTTAGGTTATTTTTCAACAAATCCTGCCAGATGTTAGGCAGGGAAAATCCTTTGCAGTCATTGATGATGGAATTTTGATTTTTCTCAATCTCTATTCCTTCTTTCAGTTTTCTTTTTTGGAAATTGCTTTGGAAACTGATTACTTTAAGGGAATTCCAATCCATGCTGTGCCCAGTTTCTCTAACATGCCTATCTAATCCAGTCTTGTTGGAGCAATTTTTTAACTCGTATAGCTGAGCATAAAGCAGCTATAAAAAATTGCTCCAACAAGACTGGATTAGATAGGCATGTTAGAGAAACTGGGCACAGCATGGATTGGAATTCCCTTAAAGTAATCAGTTTCCAAAGCAATTTCCAAAAGAAAACTGAAAGAAGGAATAGAGATTGAGAAAAATCAAAATTCCATCATCAATGACTGCAAAGGATTTTCCTGCCTAACATCTGGCAGGATTTGGTGAAAAATAACCTAAACCGTCAAGGTTAACCGTAACCGTCAAGGTAAACCGTAACCATGATAGTGACAAGCAAAAAGTGACAACAACAAGAGAGCCTGAAGAAGGAGAAGAGTTTTCTCCGAAAATTAGCTATAAATGAAAAAAATTTTCCTAGTAAATTCCCATAAGTTGCTTTAGATTATTAAGTCTATAATTTTCCACAAAAAAAAAAAAATAGGTAAATACACAGTAAAGAACTTAATAGAAGTTATTGATAAACTTAAGCGTATAAGATTACCCCAAATGGTATTTTAGCAAATTTTAATGTCATTTCATTATTTCCTAGTTTTCCTGTAGAGAAAGCAATTGAAGGTATTAAGATTGTTATCAAAGTTACTACACCATAAGAAATGCACAATATTACTAGGCTTTAATGGGTCTAAAAATTCTTCCATTATGATGTAAATACAAACCGCTTAAAATATACCAAGCTTTTGCACTCCACTGGAAGGCTTCTTTTGGTCTTGTTTTCAGAGCCCAAAACAGTGAAATATAAACATTGAAATACACTTTTTGCCAAAAAAAAAAAAAAAAAAAAAAGAAAAGAAAAAAAAAAAAGCACCCTGAGAAAGTCATTCGATCTTGATGAAACTCTGCATGCAAGTACCTCAGGACTGTGAATGTGCAAATGTATAAATAAATAATGACCAGTGACTAAATAGTGGCCCGCCATAGCTCATGAGAACTGCACTTTGAGAAGGGTTTATTAAGAGTAAAGCTCACATGCAGAGACAGTTGTGACAGTAGATTGTGGTTGCATTAACCTCCACCGACTGTAAGGATGCCTTGATGTCAGATCCATACACAGTATGAGCAGTTGAGCGAATTTGAGAGAGGACGTATAATTAGCAGGGGGAAACCAGTTGGTCAAGTCGCCGCATCTCCAGGCATTTGTGTCGGAGCGACGTGAAAATCATACGATGTTGGCGCCAGTGGGTTGAGGAGGACACAGCCCAGCATCACATAAGCAGTGTGCGGCTAAGGGTAACAACAGAATGCAAGGATTGAGCAATTGTGAGAGCTGCATGAACAGAACCAAATTTGTCACTCTCAACCATTTGTGGCCATGTTGCATCATCTACAGGTATGGAAGTGGCCATCCGGACTATTGCCAGACGACTTGCAGCATAGGGAGGGACTACATTCAAGGACACTCCACCATCTACCACTGACTAGCAAGCATTACCAGTACTGGTTGCAGTGGTGTCGAGCCCAATCAACATGGGATAGTGTTCTGTTGCATCATGTTGTCTTCAGTGATGAGTCACGATTTACTCTTGGCACAAATGACCAGCGCATCCATGTCTGGTGACAAGCCAGCCATTGCAGGGATCCTGCCTTTACTGTGGAATGGCAGACGACTTGCACACCAGGAGTGACTGTCTAGGAGGCCATTTGCTACTATAGCTGAACACCCTTGGTAGTCCTTCGTGCCACCCTCATGGCTCAATGGTACATTAGTGACATTCTCAGAGACTCCAACTATTAAAGATTCTCTGTAGTCACTGCGGAAATCATTGTTCTGCTACAGATTATGGAAAGCATTGAATATACTATAGAAATTGAAAATCTCTATGAAATTATCTTTTGAGTGATGTGCATAAAGTTTATTTTCGTGTTTTCAAAATTCTTGCTTTCATTAAATGTTTTGGGGAGTGTCTATTGATATTTTTCAATATTGTGACATTTCTTAGATGTTTTTTCAGTATGCTTTGGTTGTCTTAAACATCTCTGATCCTATGACGGAGTTATCATGGCCCCTGGAATCGTGGAAATATCCAGAAATTTTATTTCCTTTCCTTCCAGATCTTGGAAAGCCCTTGATTTTTGTATTTATGTGTCAAGTCCTGGAGTATAGTACTAAAATACTAAAATTCTTTCCTGCGATGAACAATTTTAAGAAAAAAGTTACAAATTTAGGATAGTGTTTCCAGCTATTTTTGCATGGGAAAATACTGCTGTAAATTACTGCTGTAGCAGCTATGGGAATATTCTACTGTTTCCATTTCCACATTTTGAATTTTTCTGATCAAGTTTCTTGAGGTTTTGTTTGTTTGTTTTATTCCACCCTTATTATATTCTTATTGCTTATATTCTTCTGATCATGCTCCTCATATTTAAGATCATTGGTAAAAGTGAAAAAGCGACTTAGTGTTTTAAAGAATTTTCCTAATGAATTGCGTGTCTCCCTGTTTGCCATAGTATCTTCTTAAAACCGATCAGTAGAGAGTAAGCATTTTTGCCCTGGCACCCTTTTTTTTAGTGAAATTAAATTTCAGATCTGTCCATGGTGGAATCTGCATCATTTCCATGATTCTTAAAATAGTTTCACAGCAGAGTGAGCAACATAAGACCGATTTTTCAAATTTAATTTCTATTAAAATGAATGCTTTCCTATTTACTAGTCACTTCTTTTTGCATCAAAGGACAGAGCAAGCCCTTTTTCTTTTGGTTAAAGCAAAATTAAACTGTTTCATTCTGTAGAGAAAATGACTTTACAGGGGACGAAAGACTGCTACAGAAAGAAGTTCTGATTTTGAACTTGAATTTCTTTTTGAATAAAATAAAAAAAAATGCTTGCCCCTTCTTGCTTCTTGATATAGCAAGAAGCAAAGGAAAACCATGCATTTGTAGCAAAATTAAAGTTTAAAATGTGGTAATACCAATCCTCATTCTGCCGTGAAAACAACTGTACAGGCCATGGAAAAAGTGCAATTTTCAGCAAGGACGAAATGAGTAGCAATTTTCAGTTTAAATTTTGACTTAATAAAAAGCAAAAATGCTTGTTCTATTGATTTATCAGGGTTCATACGGTCCTTAAAAGTCCTTAAAAACTCCTTAATTTCCATATGCTTTTTTAAGGGCCCTAAAAAAGTCCTTAAGGACTCCTTAATTTCCATTTACCTTTTTTAAGGGCCCTTAAGAACTCCTTAATTTCTGTTCTGTTTTTAAGGGCTCTTAAAAAGTCCTTGAAAACACCGTAATTATATTATATTCAGTCGTTAAAAAAGTCGTAATTTTTTTTTTAACCAATAAAATGCGCGCGTTATGCAGGCCAGTTTTTTCATTAGCGTACTGATGATGGTTTTACGTCACTAGATCCACTAGATCGCATGTCGCAAAAGTTTACCCATGTTCTGTATTGCTTTTGGCAGTTTGCCAACCAGCTACCTTCAAATCCCTTTGGTTTAGATTAGATTTATTGCTGGCTTCTTCTTTTCTTTGCGCGGGGTCAGTGCAGTTCAGATCGTTATCTTCTGTTATTTATTAGAGAATGTGGTACTAAGTAAAGAGCTTAGAGCTTCTGTCTTTTCAGCTAGACAGAAATATGTTCAATATTTAGATGCCGAAAAAAAAAATGTGCCGAGCAACATCTGGGAGGAAATGTAAATTGATTGAGGAGGAATTGCAAATGCTTAGTACGAAAAAACTGAAAGTAGAAAAAAATATTGCCGAATTAAAGGAAACGTGCAGATGACCTTGCCGCCCAAGGGGAATTGATGAGAGATATGAACTGCTTCCTTCAATCAAATAGTTTTCAAAAATTAATAAAGGAAAAAAATGAAGAATTGGCAGAAATTACCATGTCAGTAATTGCAAAAAAGGAGCTGAAAAGTTGATTTCATTGTAGGCCTACGTCCTTTGTTTGACCTCAAAAAAGTGAATATGCACATAATATAATTTCCTTGCAGTCATTGTTGAATTGCATTACTGTTTTTTAAGTTTAAGAGCAAAAAAAGATGTATAATAGAAGTAAAAATTCTGAAGGAAATTTCATGTGTCTTGTTGTTACTGCAGTTTGTTTTAGCTTTTACACCTATACACTATTGCAGGGCTGCCAGACCTGCGCCAATTGCGCCAGCCTGCGCCAAAACGTTGTTCTTGCGCCATTCTGCTAAAAAATCGCCATTTCGATGAAATCTGCGCCAATTTTGCGCCAAAAGTTAAAATTTACCGGTCATCGATATTTTAGCGTTATCTTACGACATTCGAAATAGATTTAGCGGTTGATTTGTATGTGAGATTCTTCCGCGGATTCGTGGAGTCCCCTCCTTTTTTTTTTTTTTTTTTCTTCTTCGTCGTTTTCAAGATCGATGCAAAAGTGAAGAAATTTTCGGGATATTAGTTGGGGGGGGGGGGGTCGTATTCCGTCTGGGGACATTGTTTTGTCTTTTTAAACGTTCGGAAACGGAAGTTAAACGAAGTGCAGATTTTCCCCGTAATCATATTTTTTTTCTCGCACGATGTTGCTTCTGTTCAGTATTGTTAAATATAATTTTATAATTTCATTGCATAATTTCAGCTTGAAATTGTAGGCAACGACTTCCGAAAACGGAAGTTAGGCCGCCCGAAAATTTCCCCGTAATCTTCGGCGACGAGATTCTCACGCTGATTCGAGGAATTCCGTCTTTTTTTGTTATCATTTGTACCATCTACGAAATCGATGCATAACTGAACTGAAATTTTGGGAGGATTGGTGGTGGGGGGGTCGTTTTCTCCCGTCGGAGGACGGAATTTCATCCTTCGAAAACGGAAAGTAGACGGAGGTAAGATTTCTCTGGTAATCGTATTTTTTTTTTTACTCGCGATGTTTCCTCTACCCAGTATTGTTAGATATCATTTTATTCCATAAATATTTGTATTTCAGCTTGAAAATGTTGGATAAATTTCCGAAAACTGAAGTCAGACGGAGCGAAGATTTCTTCCGTAAATGTACCCCCCCCTCCCCGCGATGTTTCCACTCCTATGTAGTTGTTAAATGTCATCACCCTCATAAATGTGTGTGAATTTTAGCTTGATAAGGGTGGGGGAAAATTTCCAAAAACAGAAGTGACGAAGTGTGGAAATTTGTAAGAATTGATGCATGGTGTTAAAAAAAAAAAAGTATTCATTCTCTGAAAATTACACCATTTATCTAAAATAGTTAAAGCTCTGATATCAGAATTCATGGTTCTCAGGCTGAAAGTTCTTTAAGCATGATGGATAAAATTGTCATCTGAGGGAATAAAAAAAAAGAAAGAAGAGTAACAAAGAAAAATGGTAAAGGGAAAACTATGAACAGAAAAAAATAATAATAAACAGTGGATGCTGTGCAGTGGTAGAGTCAACAAAAGACAAATATGGCCGTGGAACTTGCTGAGAAGAAAGTAGGGTTTGCTCGCAAGAGGAAACCAGAGCTAATGTTTTAGCAAGTACAAGAACAAAACCAGGAAAAAAAAAAAACTGTTTGAAGCTCTCTTTCAAAACCACCCTATTTTGTTTGGAATTCACTAATTTTATAATTGTGAATACATTGGTGTGATCTAGTTAAATATTTTCATAAATAAATTACAGTAAACGATTCAGTTTTGTTCATGCTTTGTAACATTCACACTTTCTCACCGTGCAGTCTGATTTTTCACCAAATTAAAAAGTACAGCTTTGTTTTTTTCTTCGTCAGTCTCATGTATGTTAATTAAAATCGCTCACGAGCGCTATGGATAAATGAAAGGATTGTTTATATCGCATAACTTGTAATCAATTATCAGGAATACTGATCTTTTGGTTCTTACTTAAAGTCTGAATTTTGCCCCATACGTTCAGGGATCAGAATTTTTAGGAGGTTTTCTTTTTCTCATTTTGATCTACCTTGGGAAACATCTTCACCATCACACTTTTCTTTTTCCAGATGAAAGGTGCGTTGAACCACTTACTAACTCGCAATCGTCTGCTTAATGTCCATGTCCATACATGCAGGATCCCATGTATGCAAGAACAGTGGCTCTTTCAAACAGCAATGTTTCAACAAAAAAGTCATACACTGATTCTACTACTGAAAAAGAGGGGGGAGGATCTTGTGCCAAAACGTTACTGTGCAAGCGTTAAGTGATTGATAGAAGCAGCTTTTATCTAATCAATTTTACTAAATCTCACTATCATCTTATAGTTTTGGTTCCAGTTGTAATTGTTCACATCAATAACGAAAGTTTGACATTGATAATTACTTGATAAAAAACATTGTATGAAGAGTATCATGGTGCAACTGCTTAAAGATGATGCATATAGTTTTCACTGTTATCTTATAGTTTTGGTTCCAATTTGATTATTAAATGTTACATTAGTTTTCCTTTTATATCGAAGGTATGCTTTCCTTCAGAAAACCTTAGGAGTTTGTGATGAACACGCAAACCACGTATGCGTGACTTGCCAGTTGGTTGGTTTCAGAAATAATGTATTTTAATCTGAATGCCATGAATCTCGAAAAATATGCTGCTAAAAAACCAACCAAACAACAAACAGTAATTACATATTATTTATTCTTCCTAAGTGTATATTCACAAGCGTTCAGTATCAATAGCAACAGTTCTTGGACGCGGCAGCATTCTTTTTGTGTTACAGCGAAACAAATGCATTCAGAAGAAAATCCCTGATATTAATGTGTTACGCTTAAAATATTGCAGGTCATGTAGTTTCCAATAAATGGTGGGTAGTATAATTGTTTTCCTATTTATCTCACTGTAGGAACGACAGAAATGCTAATTAACAGTCGTAAGAGAAGCAGTAAAATGTCAACAAACCTGAATTATAAAATTTTTTCATAGTTCATAAAAGAATGGTAATTCAGTATATAAACATAACTTAAAAGCACAGCATGGACTTAAAACAATTAAAATTACTATCATTAGCTGCTCCAAAACCTGAGTTCTGCTCCAAAATGCAAATTTTCTGCTCCAAATTGCATATTTCCCTGCTCCAAGAATTGCTCCTAAAACATGGTAGGGGCACTAACACCCCTGCTATTGCTAAATGTTGAAAATCAACCTGCATTAAGTGTATGGAAGAAGTTACTGCAAGTGCTACAGCTGTAGAATTAAAAATAAAAATTAAAATGCAACAGTTACACAAGCAAAAATGTGTTATTCATCCAAATCTACGAAAACCAAATTTTTCTCCAGATTTGGGAATTCGGAAGCTGTGTAGTAAATAAATAAATAAATAAATAAATACTTAAAAGAAAGTGATGCTTCACTGTTCAGTTTTGATTCTTTGAATTCTGCCAATGTAGTTTTGAAATTTATGCAAACATTTTTATTGAACTTAAGGCTTTCAATTCCGATGATATGATTTAAGTTACGATGAACTTGTGTGTTTCGATTTGATTTAGATAGTGTGTTTACTTCCTTCATTAACCTAAAACAGGTCTAACAAGCTGTGCTGCATTTTAAAAAAATTTTTATTTTTCCAGCTGCAGCACTTGTAGTGATGCCACCCACAGAATTAATGCATTTAGTTTCTTAGCCTGTGTCTGTACATATTTGTAAAAGTAATTCTAATGGAAGGAATTAAGTTATTGAATAGAAAGGTAAAGATACCAAAAATTTTAAAGACTGACAATCACAGCCATATGAAATTCTAAGCTGTATTTGTAATATTGTTTTTGTTAAAATGAATTTGTAAATTAATAAAAAAATATAAATTCGGATAAACTTTGAAGGAAAAACAAATGCAAATTTAAAAAGTTTCCGAAACCACAAAGATGGGCCTATAATCACAATTAATGGGTGAAAATTTGTTGAAAATTGAAATTCCAAAGTAAATAAATTTTATGCTTCACACCACAATACGAAGAAGCAGAGTGTTAGTTCTGTAGATGCAAAGATATGCTTCAGGACAAATAATGGATCCAGTATTATCATTAAATAATGTATATAAGGAACTTTTAAGTTAGTTGGTTTTTCTGTTGGAGTATTTAGGTTTATTTTAGTAGAACTAATTTTAATTCGTATATTTGTGCAATGAAATATTCATTAGTTTCAACAAAATTGATTTATTGTGTTAAAATGACTTATGTTGTAATAGTTAACTCACATTTTGTATATTGTGTATATTTGCATGCAGCGATTATGAAGTCCTTAAAAAATATTTAAAGGTCCTTAAAAATAGCCTGAAGGTCTTTAAGAACTCCTTAATTTCCATTTTCAAAAAAGAGTATGAACCCTGTTTATGTACAAAGAAAGTACTGTAAGGAATAAGAAAAAGTACATTTCACTGTGAAACTTATAAAAAAAAATATGAAGGTCACATTTGTGCATTGTTACCATTGTTTTCAAATAATATTGCTTGTTTTTTTTTATTATTATTACTGTTGTTGTTGTTGTTTTGGGGTTTGAAGATAATCATGAGCAACTTAAATCTGTGTAAGCACTTATTATATTGTATTTACTGTAAGATTCCCATTGAAAAAAATAATGTTGGTACCACTTAGTGTTTCCCATAAAAAAGTCTTCAATTTATGGACAAGTTTTGGAGCAAGAATTTGTTTTTTTATGAATTTACACTGTCATTATGTTGTTCTGGAAATTTGTTTGTTGCAGAGTGTGTATAATATAATTTTCTTCATTACTACTGAAAAGCTAAAAACCATGAATTTTTGTTGTTTTTACTACTGAAAAATGCTAAAAACTACAGATTTTTTGTGATTACTACTGAAAATTTCCAATGAGTGTTGGAGTCTCTGCATTCTATGACCTGTTATGTTGCCATTCCTGTTGCAGCATCACCAAGCAATTTTTCAACAGGATAATGCCTGGTTACAAATGGCATGGCTCTCCCAGGCCTGCCTCCATAATGCCAACACTCTTACATGACCAACCTGATCACCCAACCTCTCACCGATCAAACATGTTTGGGACATAATGGGACGACACCTACCCCCATCCCAGAATGTCAGCATGCCCGCAATTTGAACACATTCTAGCATGCTATACCTGAGGACGGTATCCATGAACTGTATGTATGTGTCTATACCATGCCTGGTAACCACTTGCATTCAAGCCAGAAGTGGCACTACAACAGACTGACTTGTTCTACTTGTTTAGCTGTTTTATCCAAATAAAGGGCCCGACTGCTCTGGAATTAAAATCATTTCCTTTCCAATGCACGTACATTGCCCATACCAATTTACCAATTTTCATCTCGACTGGATGATTCTTTCTAAGTGCTTTATTTTTTAAATCACATTCTTTTCAAAAAAAAAAAAAAATCGTACTTTGGGACAATCAGTTGTTGAAACAAGTACAAATATCCCATTCACATGACTGGTGGAGATATGGTATGGATTTAGTAGGGGTGGTGCTGTTGGTTGTTGCTTCAGTGTTTGCTCAAAAACTTTTGCTATGCATCTGACAGGCCTAAGAACAAATTTTCATTGCCCATGTGTTTGTGAGCTAGTATTTTGACACTTTCTCATACGCTGTGCCAATGTAGTTTGTGTAAAGTGCTAATCTCTTCGTCTTGTTCCATAAGAGGATTGCTCCTTTTTGGGTGAGTTCCTTGCATAGGGCAGTTGTAATTTCTCATCTTTTACGTTTCTTTTGTGTTCCTTGCTCTGTACTAGATGGGACCCTTTTGTCAATCCTATATATATATGACTTCGTCCTGCTGCCTGGATGGATTGAGGACATTTCATAAATTTCCACTAAGTGTTCTTTGTGTACAGGTGGCTTGTTTGTTAACTCAGCGTTGTAGATTCAGGATATTTCTAATGGCCACCCTTATCCCATACTTTTTAATCAGTTTTTTAAATCTTAAGGAAAATTTGGGAAAGTGCATTATGAACCTACAATGATTACACTGATATGCAATTTTTCAACTTTTTTCTGTTGTTTTCAAATAAATAGGTGTATCTGAATGGATTTTTTGTGCAGATTCCGAAAATGACCTTCAAAATTCCGTATTACATCAGGTTTTTTCACAAATGACGGAAATGTGAAAATAAAAAAAAACGTTATTTTTTAATGACATTGCTATATGGCAATGTTTGTAACATGTGAAAATGTTCTCTGGAGGGGCGGAATGATTGTTTAAGGAATAGATAAACATAAATACATATTCAAAAGCAAACATACCTAACATTCGCCACTGGGCTCCCCTTCAAACTTCCTCTTTTTGGATTGTCTTCGGTGTGCGTCCGTACAGTCTCTGTTCAATATCCAACAATAGTCAGCCATCATATGTACAGTCCACTTTCCTTGATATCTCTTTTCCATCACTTTAATATCCTGATGGAAGCGCTCGCCATGTTCTTCCGAAAAATCACCAAGATTGTTAGGAAAGTAATTTAGATGAGCATGAAGAAAGTGAACTTTGACACTCATGTTGAAACCCAGCAGTTCATAGGATTCCAGCATGTCTCGACTAAAGTGGTGTAATTTGAAGCCTTCGTGTTCCCCAAAAAGTTGTGTACCACATTTCTGAATGCAGTCCATGCTCGCAATTTGCACTCACTCATGGTTTTCTCGAATATGTTGTCTTGCCATTAATTTTCGTATTTGTGGGCCTATGAAAATGCCAGCTTTAATTTTTTCAGACGTGATTGATGGAAACTTACCACCAAGATACTGAAAGCATTTACTGTCCCTGCTTAAAGCTGTCACGAATTGCTTCATTAAGCCAAGTTTGATGTGTAAAGGTGGCAACAGTATTTTCGAGGGATCAACCAGTGGAAGTGAAACAATGTTTTTTTCGCCAGGTGTGAATGTACTTCTGACTGGCCACTGCTGCCAAACCCAATGTTCCATCCTTGCTCTGGAGTCCCATTCACACAAAAAGCAAGGAAATTTGGTGTAACCTGTTTGTTGGCCGAGCAATATTCCAATCACCTTGAAATCCCCGCACAAAGACCATTCATGAAACTTGTACTGCACACTTTCCAGCAGTAATTTAAGGTTCTCGTATGTCTTTTTCAAAGTCATAGAATGTGCACCTTTTAAACTGGATTTGCTGGCATCTATGAACAACCTCCACTGTCCTGAATTATAAATAATGTTGAAGTATTTCATGACTGCCAGAATGTCTTGACAATATACCAAACCGCCTTCCTCAGCAAAAACGGAACCAATTCTGCTTCTCGGTGTCTGCACCAGGAGAATCTCATATTAGGACATAGTACATTCTTTTCCTGAAGTCGTGGTCCTAAAAGCTCTGCTGCGTCTTTATGTAAATTCAGATCACGAACCAAATCATTCAGTTCATGCTGGGTAAATGGCACTGGGGTTTCATACTCCATGCTGTCCGGTTGGTACATCTCATCACTTGTATCAACGTCTGAATCGGTGTCTGTTGGGGGCTTGATATTGGACGGGAATGGATTCACTATGGAGCACTCGTCTTATGGCAGATGGGATATTGGGATACACAATGTTACGCTTACTGGTTCTGGTATGGCCCAATATATTCACTGTGCAGAAGTAGCAGTCGTCACTGATTTTTGGCTCACGCCACACCATGGGTACACTGAACGACAATGATGCCGTTTTTCCACTTTTCCAGTTCCTCAACCCCTCCACACATGCACGGCACACATTGTGAGGAGACCAAACTTTGTCCTGATCTGCTAGTTTAATGGCGAAGTATTGAAAATAAGCATTTTTCACGAAAGGCGTAATATTTTGCCTCTGTTTTTTTCCTGTCGTATAACAGCCACATATGTAGCAAAATATGTCTGGATGATTTACACAACCACGTGAAGCCATTGCACACGCCACAAAGAAACATCCGAAAGGGACCAGTCCCTTCTTTGCACTGACTAGTGTAACATGTTCTGCCCCGAATGGTGCCACATGTGACCAATAGAAAGAAGGGAGCAGTGGCGTGAGGTATGAGTCATACTGCTGTGCCAAGATAACATTCTCTCATGTTCCGCCTTTGTGAGTGGCGCAAATCGTGACGTCATACAGATAAAACAGTTGCATTTCCATTGCCAGCTATATATTTATGTTTATCTATTCCTTAAACAATCATTCTGCCCCTCCAGAGAACATTTTCACACATAACAAACGTTGCCATGTAACAATGTCATTAAAAATAACGTTTTTTTAAATTTTCACATTTCTGTCATTTGTGAAAAAACTTGACGTGATACGGAATTTTGATGGTCATTTTCGGAATCTGCGCAAGAAATCCATTCAGATATACCTATTCATTTCAAAGCAACAAAACCTTGCATATTAGTGTTATTGTTCTGGATAGTTGAAGTCCTGGTTACAGAGATTTGGGCTCTTCACAAAACACAGAATATTAACATTTGCCTGGTAAACCCAGTTGAGAGTCTCCTGTCAATGATATATTTTTTTCTTTATCTCAGGTTGCTCTGGTGGAAGAATTAACAAATGCTCTTCTAAACCATGCTGTGAATGCAGTGGTTTTGTACAATTCTTGACAGAAGGACTTGGGAAGGGTTATGATGATGGTTTATAGAACACTTCCATGTGAAGCCAGCAATTTTCTTTTGTTTTAAAGACATCAGAGAGGAAATATAATATCTCACTGCTTTCCTGTCCATACATTGAATTTGTTGATTGGAGGAAGGAGTTTATTTCCGTCTGTGTTTGTGTCTGTCTGTCTCCCTGACAGAACATCATTAAGATGTGCTTTTCATGTTGTCATACAATGAAGATTTCATCATTTTATCTGTACCAGAATATTTTCAGACTGTACATTAAATCCTAAACCCTGATTCAGATATACATATGACATTGTGTTGTGTGGCTTCTCAACAGTTAGCTTATTCAAGCTAAAAATTGTGAAACAGAAGGTCTTTAGTAAAGAACCATTTTTTATAAATCTAGTATTTCAGTAAGTTATCTTCTTTGTAGAGGCATTTATCTAAACAGTATAGCAAGAATGACTTTCTGTTTTAAAAAAAGATGCTAAGTATTCCTGTTGGAAAATATACCAGTTCTGTTAAATATAATAAATTCATTAGTTTTAAGTATGCTCATTTTCAAGACTGTCTATCACTGTAACACTACAGGAGTGACCTTGACTTGGTGACCAAAACTTTTTGGTTTATTTATGTTCATTTCTTCACATCATTGAAATTTGCTGTTATTAACTGTTATGAAAGTGATAAATAAATATAACAGAGAATGGAGTCATAAAGAAATAATAGCCAGGTTTGTTTGCTTGTGTGTATGTTATTAAACTTCATTTTCATTTTGTTAAAGAAGCAGAGAAAACTTTGGAGACCCCTGAAATGCCTCAGATCTGTAGCCTTAAGTTATGGTGCTGATACAAATATGTAGACTCACAAAAAGTATTTTACTTTTTATAAATTAATAAAAATTTACTAATTGGACTAATTGCTTAAAAAAATGTTTTTCACACTTTGCAGCATTACTTATTGCTTTGAATTTTCTGCGGTGACTTCTTTTAAAGACCAGTTTTTAATCTGTTTAATGCTACTAACTGTAAAATTCTGTATTTAGTAAAGAGCAATATTCAACATTTTGATAATGCCATTTTTTTATTGTGAAAGTTTCATAAAAGTGGAAGACTAATTTTTGGTCATATATTTTTAGCCCTTGGGTGTTGCCAAGTGCCTTAAAATACCTCCAGTAACTGGTAACTTCAGCAGAAGCCTCAATGCTGGTAATTATCAAGTTGAACTTTTGTTTAATTATACATTTATGTGTTTCTAAATGTGTAATATTTTACCATGGCAAGTGATCTAAGTATTTATTTAGTTCATGTAATATTAAGCACTTTAGAAAATTTCCTTCCATTTTGGGTTAGTGTTAACATGCTGTTCTCTCTCACATCATAATTTTCCAGTTTTTTAATTTTTTTTATTTTGTCATTAACAGTACCTTAATTATTACCAGCATGGTATAGTGGGTGTGCAGATCTAGTAATCATTGTATATGAATTAACTGATAAATTACTGAAAGTGCATAAAAATAAAATCTTTAAATTTGTTATTCAAATGTTACAGATACTGAGAGATTGTGGTGTTTATATTTTTACAGAAATGACTTTTTTCTACAGGATTCTCATACAACCTGAAAAACCTGGAATTTTCAGATAATTTGAAAATGGTTAAAAAAAAACTGGAAAATTCTGGGAAAATTGTATTTTTCATAAAAATTGGGGGGTTGGGGGGGGGGGGGGACTGAAAAAGTCAGGAAACTTTTTATTTTGCCATAAAACTTTCATTTTTTCAGATTTCAGGCTTTTTGTATATTACATTTATGTATTACTAAGACTTTTTAAAATAACATAGAGTAGTTTTTTATTCCTGCAATGCAACTTGATGCTTGGTCTGTAATTTCTCTAATTCACTCATTTAACAAGAGTGCTGCAGTGTGTGTGTGTGTGTGTGTGGGGGGGGGTGATCCTATACTAAATGCACATCTTTTGTGTATGTTTCCACCCCAGATACAAAAGCAGCTACCACTGTCAAATTAGTGATTTGATCACTCAGTGTGGTATGAGCCATAGTGTTTCATTCACATGTTCTATTTGTTGACTGATGTTGACAGCCTTCCTAGAGACTGGGAAAAAATTCCCAGTTTTTTAAATGATTTGAGTGAAATTTTTTTGTGTCAGTTTTTAATTATGAGGTGTATAATCTGAATGTTCATTACATGGTGTTCTTTTAATTCTTCCTCATATGTGAGATGAACATGTTGAACAGAATTTTTTTTTGTTAAAAATTTTAACAGAATCATATACCTACATATTTTAAAGAGCATTTATTTGATAGCAGGTATATCACTTTTAACCTGCAAAAGTGTTTGAATTTTTTTCTGTAAATTAATAAACATATGTTCAAGATTTTTTTCATTAAATTACTGTATTTATTAATATTAATTTCAGAGTAGCAATTTTTTGCAATTACTGCCTGCCTAGAATTTAACAGATTTTACTTTAAATACATTGCATTTTTCCTTAATTCCCTAAAACTTAGCAAATTTGAAATTTGTCTGTTATTAAGTTTTTATTTGGCTTTTCTAGACAATTTTTTTCATGTCTTGTAGCATCGAGCAACTTAACACAATGGCCTGATGTACTCCTTCTTTGAGGTACAAATCACAAGAGAACCAATTAAACAATGGATCAAAACTCTGTACTGGTTGGTTTTCTTGTGACATGTTTCTCTGAACAGGAGCCCCTTCAGTCATTAGGTTTAGTTTCATCGTGTTATAGAGAAAAGAAAGACTGAAACTAATCAACAGACAAATTTTTTCTTACATATGAACAATTTGTACGAGGATGTATTAAATTCTACATTGGTGGTATGCCACTCAGGTTCACAACAGATCATGGAAATATGTTGCCAAAAGTAATGTACCTTGTTTATTTAGTTGTTATTACTAAAAAAGAGTTTAATTTTACAAAGATCAGTTATTTAAAGATCATAGTGAGAAGAACTGGCAGGAAAACACATAACACAGGCGTTACCCACTAAATTGGTAGCACTTACCACAGCATAAACAGGCGTTTGATGGAACATATCGCTGATGTTAAGAAAGGTAGCCCTTCCACCTCCCTTTCAATTTTAACCATCAGCGACACGTCCGCGACTCCCGATTGGCACAATGTTAAGCGAATCACCCCGTTCAGCAATCGGCATGCCCTCAGATACCGCGAAAGCATTGAAATCTACCTTACCCCTAGGACCTGCAATACTGACGCACCTTTTAACATCCCTATTATTTGGAAAGCGATTTTGAAATCTGGCAACAACTGACGCTTTTACCACGTGTCTCATTCCATGGCTGATGAAGGTAGAAGTTGCTACTGAAACGTCCCGCTCATAAATTTTCAGCGTAACTTACGCGTGTGATGACATTTTCATGAATTCTTTATATATTATTTAAAGAATTTACAAATGTGTGCTTTGGTGATAAAATGCAAGAATGGAAGGAAATGTAACAATTTATCGCAATATGATTTGGGTCTTCAGTCTGGGAAAACTTTCAAAACCGCCTAAAAAACCAAGAATTTTTTTTTCCTTTTCTGTTTAAAAAATCAAACTGAAGGGAAAATGTTCCAGAACCTTTGTTCAAAATTGGGAAGAAGGAATATTATTGACTTGGGAACCATTGTCTGTAGTAGGAATAACCTTTTTTTTTTATATATAACTTTTTTTTTAACCAGGCAGCAGGTGTATCTAAGTATGTCATTCCCTTTGAAGAATGTGATTGTTAGCCAGGAAGATTTCAGTGATTACTGTGAATTATTAAACCAGATGTCTGCACCTTTCATGCATATATGAGCTAACCAATTTAAAGATAGCTTCTGTTATGAGGAAGAAAGCAAGGCAACGAATACACATTGAGCTTTGAATGCTGTTACGTTTTGAATAGTTTATTTTTCGTGATGATAGTGTTAACTGTGCACTTGGAAGTGAATTTGAACTTAGGGGCGAGGAAACTGTCAATTGCAGCAGACTCGAGCTTTGGATGCTCACCCAGCTGTTGCTTGCAGCTGATGTAAGATGGCTGAGGCACCACCATTTCTGGCTGATATTCAATGGGGGCAGCAAAAAGAGCTATGTATGTCTGTCCCAATGTACAGATAAGGAAACTGCAACTGATGGGCCAGTGCTACAGATTTGTCCAGCAGAATTACTGGAGAAGTCTATCATATACCTATAGCTTTGATCCATGTGTTGTTGCAAAGCCATGCCAGTGCTGAGCATGGCTTTGCAACAACACACGGATCAAAGCTATATAGGCCTATGGAAAGATGAGAGAGAATTCCTATCACTTCCCCATAGTATGTATTAATATCAGAAACATCTCTGTTTGTGCATCTGTCTTCTGGTCCATCTTCTGCAGAAATTCAATCCGCTTCTGATGACCAGATCAAGGAAATTTCTTTTGTGACTTATATAAAGACAGGCATGAGTTTGGTATTATCATTGTCTCTTCCTACTTTGCTCAGTCTGTCCATCAGTCAGTAGAATTTCATCAATCTGACCATGAGAACCAGAGATATTATTTCTACTGTTGCGTGAATAGTCTGAGCAAAGAAGCTTAGTTATGTCCATCCATCAGTAGAATTTTGTCATTCTGACCATTAAAACTAGAGATGCTATAAAACAACAATAATGAGGTAGTTGATCATGAATAATAGTATAAAGCAACTACAAAATGTGTTAAATTAATTTCAGTTACGAGGATTGCAGATGAGGGGTTGGTGGTGTAAAATTTGATCATGAAGCCACTCTTTTTTAGTCTCTAATTTAGAATGTTGTGAATAATTGTCTCTACATAAAGCAAAATTAAGTAGTTTTTAAATGTACTTTTAGACTTCTTTGTGTAAAAACAGGGCTTTTGAATAATCATAAATTGTGTGGCCAACAAAATAATCATGGTTAAAATTTGCTGATAAAAAAATCCAGACTAAGTTGCCATACTAAGCATGAAAACTTTTTCAGAAAAAGCTGGGAAAAACAGAACAAAATTTTTTGGTCATAATTACACCTATCAAAGACAAAAAGGATATTTCAAACCTGTCTTTAGAAATGAATGTATCACCATACCAAATGCAAATATATGTTTATATTAATATATTAATTTAGTAAAACTATGTATTGCATGTTATAGGAAATACACTTGGTATTTTGCATAAAGTTTCAGCTATTGAATGCAAAAGTGTTTTTTTTTTTTCAATCTGGTTTTTTAGAACCATTGATATGCTAAATGTTTTGCACTGTCCAGTACATTTTTTTTTTCATTTTAGAAAATGACTTTCAGATAAGGAAATATTGTGTCTGTAGAGAAGTAGACATAGTGATTTGATGTAATGAGCACATGCTAAAAATTAGACCAGTCTTGTGAGCTGCTGTGTTTTCTGTACAATAAAGATGTTAGTTTCTATATGGTAAAAAGGTAGTTTCAGCCTTCTGTATTTGGCTGTGGACATTTCCTACATACATGGAGCAGACTGCTAAACAGATGAAGGCCATAGTAGTAGAAAATGTCTAGTAAAATAGGACTAGATGGGCATGCAAAAGAAATTGGTTATAAAATGTTTCTAAACAAAAGAAATCACTGTTTCTAAAGAACTCTTCCAGTTTTTAATTTAAGTAATATCACATTTTTAAGGTATTTGATTTAAAAATCATGATATACATTTTGTACATTTGCAATTTTTTAGTATGTTTTTCTTTTATACAATTTTTACACTCTGAAATTTATTCTTTAGACTCAGCTACTAAAAATTCAGCCTTTACATATTTGATGCTTAAAACAGATTTTTTGTAGATGTGATGGAATGGTTGATTTTAAATAGCATTTTTTTATTATCAGAAAAACTAGTGCTTTATCAAATATGTAAAAGATGACATTTTTTTCAAATTGTTGGCTTCATATAACTGAAGTAATTTGTGTAGAGTTTTAATAAAACTATTTAAACTAAAGATCTGATTTTTAGCAAATAACCTCAAGTTTCAGAAGCTTAAGCAAACATATATTTTGAATAACAACATTTCTTGAAATTAATGAAAAAAATTGTAAGTTTTCTAAGTTTAGTTTTAAAATTTTATTAAATATTCTCTTTGAGTTAATTTTTTTTATTTAATATTGTTTTTTTATTCTTTTTAGGTGCTATTACAGGACATCATGAGAATATAAATGCACTTCCTATGGGTACCAAAATTCCAGATAAAATAGGAAGTATCCATTCAAAATTAGTTGCTGATGCTGAAAAAATACAAAAGTGGAAAATTTCTGTTGAAATTGAGCAGCAGCTAAAGGTAAGCAATGACCCCCCCCCCCAAAAAAAACCCCCTGATGTGTGTACTTTGTGCTTTCCATGCATGCTTGAATATGTGATCACCCAATTACCATTACACATGTCTGCCTTCTGCAAATGAGCAAAGTGCTATATATGAGTTTTTTCTGTCTAAAGTTAACATTGCATTATGCAACTAAATTTTTAGTATCTAATACATTAATTATGTTTAAATGTCATGCAAATTATTACATCTTCAGGTACACATATGCCATTTTCTTATTACTATTACAGAATAAATCCAGTTTCAGAATCAAGGGTTTGAGCATGAATTTCCAATATGAAAACAGAAAAGAATAATAATAAAAAACGAGATAATTTTGGAACAGTGCTTGTTTTTTTTAAAAATACTTACAAATATTTAATAGTTGTTTTAGAAAGTTAACATTTGGAAGGCACTGTAGAAGCGTTAACAGATAATCATACTAGAAACAGTTGGGCTCACTGGTCTGGGATACACCACTGATATAGCACAGATCGAGTTCCAAAATAAGCTGAGATAAAAGGGTCTTTTTGTGGACACTGGCAAAATTCTGCTATAATTTTCCTTCCAATTGTTTGGAGGATTAATGGACATTGATATTGATGTTTCCCTGGTCATCTAGTTCGCATTGATAAAAATAATTCAAATGTAGCGAATCCATCACATAAAAGTACCAAGTGAAAACAAAGCAAGTTTGCTTGTTTGCATGAACATATGGGAAAAAGTGGTAGAATTTGCCATGCAATTAGAAAAGTCTAGCCTAAATGTAGTGGGCATCAGTGAGATCAAGAAATGAATGTCAGTAGAATGTGATCTTCATGGTAGATTTAACACGATTTATTCTAATGTAAAGAATGATCAGTCATGAGCTCATTACTATATTGACGTATAAAAGTTAAACGTTTACTGTTCATCACGTTGTTCTTGGTGTAAACATAGCCCTCCAACGTGACCTCCAACATATAATGCGCCGTAAAAGTTATTCATATCGACAACATTGAACATTGTATGGACTGTAAAAGTTATTCACATCGACACAAAAAGTTATTCATATCAACATACCAAACAGCAAACTCTGAATTACATATGTACAAAGAAAGTGCTCTACCTGCGATGTCGATGAGTATGTCCAAAAAACATCCACAGCTAATGTTCAATGTAGGCCTAGTCAAATATTCCTCTTCGTTTCAACACCCAGGAACGCAGGTGGTGAAATCGTACTTGTGATAAAAATATGCAGTCCTCCCACTGGATGAAGTCAGAATTAAAATGAGACACTACAAACAACCACAAGACAAAAGACCTAACAATATAAAATGGAACCAAGATTAAAATGAATTAAAAGAGATGGATGGTCAAAGTCGTCAAACCACATCACCAGACCGGTTTCAGCAAGTTTCATGCTATCCTCAGTGGTACTCCCATCAGTGCTTCTTCATCGTATGAACGTGCGCACATCAATGCCAAACTCGTCAGACATGGAAACCACTCCTTGGTTTTCTAAACACAAAGTATCCCTGGATCACAAGAACACAACACCTATGGTGCCATCTATGGTGAGATCAAGGACTTATTTAGACCCAGAAGAAAATAAGTCCTTGATCTCACCATAGATGGCACCATGGGCATTGTGTTCTTGTGATCCCAAGATACTTTGCATTTAGAAAACCAAGGGTGTGGCCTCCATGTCTGGCGAGTTCGACATTGATGTGTGCACGTTCATACGATGAAGAAGCACTGTTGGGAGTACCACTGATGATAGCATGAAACTTGCTGAAACCGGTCTGGTGATGTGGTTTGACGACTGTGACCATCCATCTGCTTTTAATTCATTTTTAATCTTGGTTCCATTTTATATTGTTAGGTCTTTTTGTCTTGTGGTTGTTTGCAGTGTCTCGTTTTAATTCTGACTTCGTCCAGTGGGAGGACCGCATATTTTTATCACAAGTACGATTTCACCACCTGCGTTCCTCGGTGTTGAAACGAAGAGGGATATTTGACTAGGCCTACATTAAACATTAGCTGTGGATGTTTTTGGACATACTCATCGACATCGCAGGTAGAGCACTTTCTTTGTATATATGTAATTCGGAGTGTGCTGTTTGGTATGTCGATATGAGTAACTTTTATGTGTCGATGTGATAACTTTTACGGTCCATACAATTTTCAATGTATGTCGATATGAATAACTTTTATGGCGCATTATTTGTTGGAGGTCACATCGGAGGGCTATGTTTACACCAAGAACAATGTGATGAACAGTAAACGTTTATACGTTAATATAGTAATACTTTGAGCCACGTAAACATATGCTCGATTCAGCATATGGCTTTGTGCTGATTTGGGTAGATAATGTAATCAGTCATGAGCTGATTGTAACTTTTTTTTTTTTTTTTTTTGATTGGAGGTTTAACGACCACCGTGAGCAACTCAATGGGCTATAAGCAGTCGCCTGTCCCTAATTTAGGGTCACTGGTTCCAGGGAAGGGAGAGAGCCAGTGCCGTAAGACAAACACAACATCCATGCCTGACCGGGATTCGAACCCGGACCCCTTACGGACGAATAATCAGAGGCCAGCGCCTTAGACCACTGCGCCACCATGTCTTTATATTTCAAGGGCTTCAAGATTTGGTTGCTTGGAACAGGGATATAGTTCCAAATAAAAAATGTGACCAAGAGGTGAATGGATTAGGTAAAAGCAACCTGGGAAAACGTACCTGGAATTTTTTTAAAGCAATTTGAAATTTAATATGTTGTTTTTATTAATTGTAAGTTTTTATTCAAATTTTGTTACTGAATTTTTAACATTTCTTTTTGTTGTTGAACTACTTAATTTGACCATCAGGTGAGTTTCAAAAATTTCTATTGTGCTCATACATATGGAATCCCAGAAAGAACTCAGGGTATCCCCAGTGGTTAGTTGCTTACTAGAATGCCCTTCATAATAAAAAAAACCCCATGTATTCCTCAGTCTTTATTCCAGTTTAATTTTCCCCTTCCATTTTTTTCTCCTAGCAGTATACTTATAAAACACAAACAAACAAACCCTTCCATTGCCTTTTTGAGTTCTGTCTTCTTGACAAAGGAGTTCACATTCTCTTTTCACACAACTGCATGAGCCAACTGTTTGAAAATAGAGAATACTATACTTCATATAAGTATAGTATTCTCTATTTTTCCATAAATGATCATTCAAAACTTCTCGTATCATCTAACCATGAAAAATATCTTAGTGCCACTAAACACAGAAGAAAAAAATGTGTCTTAGCACCCCTAAGGTGTGCTAAGGTACTTCTACTTCACCAATTGAGAACTTGGGAACCTGTACGTGAACTCACTGTTTGGCAGTGACATGCAGTGACCTAACAGACTACCCAAGCAGTCACAAAGGCAAATACTTTTCACAATTGACATTAGGTTCAGATTTTTGAAATAATAAAAGTGGAAAAACATGGCGTACGATATAGATACCATAGCTACTTTTTTATATCTATTCTTTTACACAACATAGCAAAATCTAAAACAAAATACTTCTGTTTTTCAATAGACTTCAGTCTAAACAAATAAACCGTCACCTAGCATACCTTTCTGTTTAAAAGTAAACTCCATTCTTCGATCACTTGCAGCAAAATGTTCTATTACAGAATCGAAAAAAGTATTTATTTCAGAGTATTTAATAAATCACTTTCTATTGATATCAGTCCCAAGATGCGAGAGTCATTTCTGTCCTGTTCTGTTTCGTGCGTATGTCTTAATTCACTTTAATGAAGAAAATGATCTTTCAACTGTTGAAGTGGACACAGGTATCACACTTATAAGTGAAGCCAATAGGTAAAGTTGTGGCATCGATTTTCCAAGTGCTGAAGTCGCTAACATCTTCATAAGTTGTATAGGTGACTTGTCAGAAAATTCGTGTGAACTGTATGCTATGATTAATTCGTTTTTCAAACGTACTTCATCAAAGTAGCAACCATAATTTTCAAGTAAGTTTTTCAAACCATCAGTTGGGAAAGTGTGAACGTAAGAGCTGTACTTCGAAGAATCCAGTAAGCACAGAAATGTAAGCTTTTCGTAATTCTGAAATCTTGTATTAATGTGTTGTTCGACATTATCAAAAATTTCAAAATATAATCTTCTGTGTTCAGTGGTAATCGTAATGTCTTCAGAAAGATTTTGGTTTCATTTTCTTGGGAGTCCAACATCAGCAATGGTTCCTTCGTACACTTCCTGAAAACGACCTCAGAGATTTCACAGCATTTTGTGTTTCCATTATCTTACTTCTGCAGTATACAATGTCTAATAAAGCATTCTGAAGCACGCTGAGCAAAACATCAGTAAGAGAAAAAATACTATGAAAGATCGCAAGAAGAAAGCAAAATTCAAAGTTTTCTAAATTGGACAAATGCCCCTGAACACCCACAAGAATATCTATCCCTTTCTACTTGTGATCGATGTTCTAACATGGCAAAAAAAGTCTGGCGAAGCTCTTCTTTTTTTTTTTCGTGAACAGTATTGACGAGTCATGATGAGTAATTCCATCTTGTTGGTCAAACATTCGGTAGTCGGCGTCCCAAAAAGGCATCAAGAAATTTTGAGCGCTTTGGTGATTTGGAGAAAAACACTGCAAGCCCACTAAGAGTAGCAAAAAAGATACAACATTCAGGAATACTTGAAGCGCTTTGGAAAAGTACTTAATTCAAACAGTGCGCATAGCAGTGAACAAAGACGGCTTGTGGAAAGGTTGCCTTAATATTTGACTGTACACCATGCAAGGAAGAGGCAATTGCTGCAGTTCCGTCGCAGCTCTGCGCGATGAGTTTTCTAGAATAGTCTGAAAAATCCTTAATATGGGACAAAATAAGACCAGAAAGTGCTGCCGCTGTTTTGTCCTCACTAACTTCTTGGAAGCACACAAATCTTTCTACCACCCTCCCTTCATTTGCATACCGATAAACAAAAGAAAATTAAGACCTTTTCGAGACGTCGTTAGTTTCATCTGCTAATATGGCAACAAAATTGTACGGCTTTAACTGGCTTTTAATTTCATTACACAGTGCATTGACGACAGAATCAATTAAATCATTTTGAATATGATTTGATACTCCTTTGAATACTGTCGAAGACTCCAAATGGTTTTTAAGTTCAGCATCATACTGAGCAGTGTAGTCCAAAAGTTCCAAATAATTTCCGCGGTTGGTGGAAGTTTTTGACTCATCATCTCCTCAAAATGAAATTTCTAGCTTTGCAAAGAAGCAAATGACATTTATAAGCCTATTCAAAATATCTCTATTGCGTTTTACCTTTTCATTGTGTTGACTTATGTTTTGTCGTATCTGGTCACTGACTTCACTTTCAATACGAACAGTTCCAAAAGTTGCGAGTGCAACAGATGCATGAATATGCTTAACAGCAACATCATGATCCCATATTGCTTTAGTTAAATTGCTTAGCTTGCTGTATCCTGTTGTCCAAGTGGAGCTTCTGTCTCAGCCAAATGGCAAACAGTTCCAACAAAACAGTTTGTTGGTCTAAACTATACATAATATCTAAGGTATTTTACCTGATATTGTCAAAGTATTTCTCATGTTGTTTGCTCTGTGAAGCACGTGCTCCCGGCCCCGAGAGGTCTCTTACGTTACGGACTTTTGGTTAGTCATAAAAATTTGCAGAAATAATACAATTAGGTTATATATTTTCAGTTCCACATTCATTCACTTGCACAGTCAAATGTTTGAAATTTACTGTTAATTAAAAGATTTTAGTAGAAAGAGTTATACTCATCGGGTCAGGAGACGTCTCACACGTGGCTCAGTGTTGTGGCAAGCGCTTTCTGCGGTACGTTTACCGCCGTCTTCGGGCCATTATTTCTACATGAGGGTTCCTCGCGTGTGTGTGGTTTTTGGAGTTGCCTGTCGGGAAACGATGGGAAGGTTTGCTGCCTGTATGTGTTAAGTGATTTGTTTCTAATGTGTCGCCATCTACTGGATGAGTTGGTAGGTATCAGTCGTAAGTACAGTGTATGTCTCTATGCGTTAGGTGATTTGTTTCTAATGTGTCGCCACCTATTGGATGAGTTGGTAGGTATCAATCGTAAGTATAATTCTGTTTTGTAAATATTTTTGGGCTATTATTATTTGTTCATAGAAAACAGGTGTATGTTTTTTTCTGTTTTTTTTTTCTGCTCTTTGTTTATTGGTGTAATTTTTTGTAATGTTCTTTTTTTTTGGCTTTTTTTTATGGATTTTTTCTTTTTTTATGAGTGATTTCCAGGCTGTGTCTAGTGTGGTGGGGTCTTGTAAGTTGCATATTTCATCTTTTTTCTGTTCAATTATGACGCTTTCGGAAATTTTTTAACCAAGAGGGTAAAAAATTTGCGTACCCGCAGAACATTCCCCCAACTGAAAGGTGTATTCCAAAAATTGAGACCATCATTCAAAGTGTCCCATATACACACAAACCAACTTTAAGATTTAAGTTATATGGAAATATATTGGATGAATATAATATGCAGTCAAAAAAAAGAAATTAAACTTGGAAAGATGACATATGAAAGACAACAACTACTAGACCTAAAAAAAAGACCCTACTATTGTAATTTGTGAAGCAGATAAATCAAATCAGTTAATAATACTAGATAAAAGTGAATATATTGTTAAAATGAACACAACTATTGAGGAATTAAAATGTGAGATAATTAAAAAAGACCCTTTTGACTCTCAGATAAACTTTTTAGCAAAAATAAGAAATCATAGTTCACTTTCTTCAGAAATTACCAGAGCCTATCCACCAGTAGGTACTGTAGTTCCAAGTATTTTGGGGAAAATAAAAACCCATAAATCCGACAGACCATTTAGAGTTATTGTTCCAAAATCAAAGTCCCCTCTAATAAATCTAGAAAGGAAATTATACAGATTTTTGGCCCCCGTTTTCATGAATAATGAATACTGTTTAAAAAGCAATTTAGAGTTCCATGAGAAAATAAAATATATTAATATTCCACTATCTGATATGTTTATGGCAAGTTTAGATGTTAAATCATTATTCCCAAGTACCCCTGTACCAAAAGCCATAGACATTATCACTAAAGAGTTAAGAAATAAATCTCACTTAAATAATACACAATTACAAGAGTTATTTAACATTTTATCCTATATTTCCAATAACAATTACTTTGAGTTTGACAAAAAAATCTACAGGCAAGAAGTAGGAGCCCCAATGGGATCCCCATTATCTTCTTTATTTTCAGAAATAATCATGAGTGATATAGAAAACAAAATTATTAAAAAAACTACCAAACCCACCTATCATTTATTGTAGATATGTCGACGACATCTTTATTTTATCTAAATTAAAACAAGAAGAACTTGAAATATTGAAGAATAAATTTACCACTTGTTACCCAGAAATTGAATTAACTTTAGAATTTGAACAAAATGAAAAAATTTCCTTCTTAGACATTGAAATAATAAAAAAAGACTTAAATTTAGAATACAGAGTTTTTAGAAAACCAACCTATGGACCTATAATTATCCCATATCAATCTGAACACCCAAAAACTCATAAAATAATTGGTATTAGGAATTGGGTTAAAAGAGCTTTCACATATTCCTCAAATAGAAAATACAGAGAAGAAGAAATCCAGTGGATTATTAACACAACCAAACAATTTGGATATGACACAAAAACTGTCAAAAAGCTGATTTTTGAATACAAGATGAAATTAAAAGGGTCTGGACAAAACATCCCAAAAAAGAAATACAAATTTTCAGGTTCTTTCCCTTTTATTAGAGGACTAAGTGGAAAATTTTTAAGATTAATGAAGAAGCACAACATTATTTTTGGACATTCAGTTCAGAATATTGGTGACTTAATTATAAAGAAAAAAGTAACAATAATATACTACAATCAGCAGGCGTATATGAAATTCCTATTGTTTCACAGAGTTCTGAAGACCACATATCATACATTGGCAGCACAAAAAATAGATTAATAAAAAGATTACATCAACACATAAAAAACTGGAACAGAAAAGAAGAAAAAAACAGCACTTATCCAACACTGTGTTAAACATAAACAATACCCTGATTTTGAAAATATCAAATTACTAACCACCCACACAAACGAAAAAGAATTAAGAATTTCCAAAAGCGTCATAATTGAACAAAAAAAGATAAAATATGCAACTTACAAGACCCCACCACACTAGACACAGCCTGGAAATCACTTATAAAAAAAGAAAAAAATCCACAAAAAAAGCCCCCAATAAAAAGAACATTACAAAAAATTACACCAATAAACAAAGAGGAGAAAAAAAAACAAAAAAAACATACACCTGTTTTCTATGAACAAATAATAATAGCCCAAAAATATTTACACAAAAGAATTATACTTACGACTGATACCTACCAACTCATCCAATAGGTGGCGACACATTAGAAACAAATCACCTAACACATAGAGACACACACTATACTTACGACTGATACCTACCAACTCATCCAGTAGATGGCGACACATTAGAAACAAATCACCTAACACATACAGGCAGCAAACCTTCCCATCGTTTCCCGACAGGCAACTCCAAAAACCACACACATGCGAGGAACCCTCGTGTAGAAATAATGGCCCGAAGACGGCGGTAAACGTGCCGCAGAAAGCGCTCGCGACAACAATGAACCACGTGTGAGACATCTCCTGACCCGATGAGTATAACTCTTTCTACTAAAATTTTTTAATTAATAGTAAATTTTAAACATTTGACTGTGCAAGTGAATGAATGTGGAACTGAAAATATATAACCTAACTGTTTTATTTCTGCAAATTTTTTATAACTAACCAAAAGTCCGTAATGTTAGAGACCTCTCAGAGCCGGGAGCACATGCCTCACAGAGCAAACAACGTGGGAAATACTTTGACAATATCAGGTAAAATACCTTAGATATTATGTATAGTTTAATTAAAATCACGTTTATAACATAAGACAACCTATAAGGTAGTCTCATGAATTGCATTTTTCGTAGTTTGTTGGTCTTAACAATTACGGCAAGCCATTCACATCTTTCATAATTGGCGTTTTGAAAATGTCGAGTAATATTCTTCTGTTGCTGCGTTAAACTTGGCAATGCAGGCATCGGTCTTCCTTTTGAAATCACATTTTTCTTTTCTTCAAAAGTTCGGCGAAAAAACAGAGTTTGTAACAAATCGGCCATAATGTCTTCATTTATGGAATCAGACATGGCTGTTTAGAATCTTTTTTAATACACATACATGATATATTCAGCAATTCACAGCACACGATGTAAAAAGAACTCCGAACAAGGCATCCTCAGTTCAATTCTCCTTTACATACTTACAAGGCATTTTTTTTTTAATTATACATGTAGTAGGCCTAACTAAAATTTCTATCATGTCTATCAATAATAATAACAAAAAAGCCCATGGGTGCTAGATATTACCAAGGGGACAAGTTAAGGGAAAGGAGAGGAGAAGGGGTGCCTGAATTTACTTTGCCCAGGGTGCCAATCATGTAAGCCCGGGGCCTGGTTAAAAGGAGAATGGTGGAGTGTGATGCAGGACACTATTTTGGAATGCTTCTGTGTCAGCACCATTATGCTTTATTTTATGTACCTCTAGTAATGGGAGAGATACCCCTTATTGAGGGAGTCCACAAAATAGCATTACAGCACCCACATCAGCATAGGTTAGTGCTATTGTAGGTACCAGGGTTCGTAAAGTCCTTAAAAGTCCATAAGAACTTAATTTCCATTTGCCTTTTTAAGGGCCCTTAAAAAGTCCTTAAGAACTCCTTAATTTCCATTTACCTTTTTTAAGGGCCCTTAAGAACTCCTTAATTTCTGTTCTGCTTTTAAGAGCTCTTAAAAAGTCCTTGAAAACACCGTAATTATATTATATTCGGTCGTTAAAAAAGGTCATAAATTTTTTTTAACCAAAGAAATGCGCGTTACGCAGGCCTGCTGGTTTCATTGATTAGCGTACTGCTGATGGTTTTACGTCACCAGATCCACTAGATCGCATGTCGCAAAAGTTTACCCATGTTCTGTATTGCTTTTGGCAGTTTGCCAACCAGCTACCTTCAAATCTCTTTGGTTTAGATTTGATTTATTGCTGGCTTCTTGATTTCTTTGTGCGGGGTCAGTGCAGTTCAGATCGTTATCTTCTGTCATTTATTAGAGAATGTGGTACTAAATAAAAAGCTTAGAGCTTCTGTCTTTTCAGCTAGACAGAAATATGTTCAATATTTAGATGCCAAAAAAAACAAAAATGTGCCAAGCGACATCTGGGAGGAAACGTAAATTGATTGAGGAGGAATTGCAAATGTTTAGTACGAAAAAACTAAAAGTAGAAAAAAATATTGCCGAATTAGAGGAAACGTGCAGATGACCTTACCGCCCAAGGGGAATTGATGAGAGATATGAACTGCTTCCTTCAATCAAATAGTTTTCAAAAATTAATAAAGGAAAAAAATGAAGAATTGGCAGAAATTACCATGTCAGTAGTTGCAAAAAAGGAGCTGAAAAATTGATTTCATTGTAGGCCTACATCCTTTGTTTGACCTCAAAAAAGTGAATATGTACATAATATAATATAATTTCCTTGCAGTCGTTGTTAAATTGCATTACTGTTTTTAGCACGTCTTTTGTAAAAAAAGATTGTGCTTATGTTATCGGTTCGTCCGTCCGTCAGTCTGTCCCTACGAAATCTCTGCAACTATTAGTCCGATTTGAAAAATTCTTTTTGCATTGGGAAGCTTGAAATATGCGAATGATGATCCTTTATTTCGTTTTTTTTTACGATGTGCAATTTCGCCGCTAGAGGGCGTAAATGCAGATGATGTCGAATTCAAAAATACGTTTTATTCTACATATTTGCTTCTAAACATCCGATTGAAAAAATTCTTTTATCTTTCGATTCCATTTATGTCGAAAATTACTTTAGAATATAGTTACATTTTTACATTACACATAGATTTCCCGCTAGGGGGCGTAAAAGTAAATTACATTTTTCCCGATAATTCTTCTTCCAAAACTCTGATTTGAAATTTTTTTTCTTCAGCGGATACTCCTCCGGATGGAAAATCTTTTGCATATAATTTCTAATTTTTGGTAAAGCATACTTTGACCACCAGGGGGCGTAAGGGTTAATTTTTGCTTCTGATGTATTTGCCATAAAATCTGAGCTTCTAAAATATCGTTTGAAAAAATTATTTCGTGGACTGATGCCACTTACATCGATAAACCTTTTCGGAACATTTTCTTTTAAAAATACTCCACAGTTTCTCCGCCAGGGGCGTAGATGTATATCTTATTATTGTGAATATCTCTACTTCTAGGAGTCCGATTTGAAAAATTCCTTCTTTGTCGAATAGTGTTTTCAGTGTGACATGTTTTTCATATAATTTCAAAATTTTCAAGTAATTCATAGACTTTCCGCTACGGGGCGTAAAGGTAAATTGCTTTCCCCCTATATCTCTGCTTCTAAATCTCCGATTTAAAAAAATATTTCTGCACTGAATACAGCTCCTGATGGAAAATCCTTTGCACATAATTTCTAATTTTTGTAAAAAATGGTTTGGCCACCAGGTGGCGTAAGTCTTTATTTCCGCTTCTGATGTATTTGCAGCAAAATATGAGCTTCTAAAATCTCGATTGCAAAAAAAGTCGTTTGTTGACCGATACTACTCATGTTGAAAAACCTTTTAGAACATTTTCTTCTTGAAATAATGCATGGTTTCTACGTCAGGGGTCGTAGATGTACATCTTTTTTTTGTCAATATCTCTACGTCTAGTAGTCCGATTTAAAAAAATTCCTTCTTTGTTGGATAGTGTTTCCAATGTGAAATGCTTTCCCTATAAATTCAAAATTTTCAAGTAAATCATAGACTTTTCCGCTAAGGTGCACAAAGGTAAATTGCGTTTTCTGCGTTATTTCTGCTCTAAAACTCCGATTTGAAAAATTCTTCCTGTATCGCATACAAGACCTGGTGGAAAATATTTTTCACATAATTTCTAATGTTTGGTAAAGAATGGTTTGGCCACCAGGGGTCATAAGTGTTAATTTCTGCTTCTGATGTATTTGAATTAAAATCTGGGCTCCTGAAAACTCGACTAAATTTTTTTTTCTTGGACCGATACCTCTCATATGGATAAACCTTTTGAGAGTACTTTCTTCCTAAAATAATGCATTGTTTTCCCACCAGGGGACGTAAAGTCACATCTTATTTTTGTCGATATCTCTGTTTCTAAGAGTTCGTAAGCTCACAATTCCATTTGCAGCAATATCTGAGGGATTAAAAACCCGATTAAAAAACTTCTTTCTTTTGTCAGATACTATTGTTTTCCATACCGGTTCCATTGACTTTGTAAATTTAATTTGCGTCAGAACAGATTGAAAAGACATGCTTACTACACCTGAAAATTCGGTGTTATCTTTCTTGTTTAAGAGCAAAAAAAGATGTATAGTAGAAGTAAAAATTCTGAAGGAAATTTCATAGGTGTCTTGTTGTTACTGCAGTTTGTTTCAGCTTTTACAACTATACACTATTGCCAAATGTTTAAAATCAACCTGCATTAAGTGTATGGAAGAAGTTACTACAAGTGCTACAGCTGTAGAATAAAAAAAAAAAAATGCAACAGTTACACAAGCAAAAATGTGTTATTCATCCAAATCTACGAAAACCAAATTTTTCTCCAGATTTGGGAATTCGGAAGCTGTGTAGTAAATCAAAAAAAAAAAAAAAAAAAAAAAAATCAATACTTAAAAGAAAGTGATGCTTCACTGTTCAGTTTTGATTCTTTGAATTCTGCCAATGTAGTTTCTAAATTTATGCAAGCATTTTTATTGAACTTAGGGCTTTCAATTCCAATGATATGATTTAAGTTACGATGAACTTGGGTGTTTCGATTTGATTTAGATAGTGTGTTTACTTGCTCCATTAACCTAAAACAGGTCTAACGAGCTGTGCTGCATTTTTATAAAAGTGTTATTTTTCCAGCTGCAGCACTTGTAGTGACGCCACAGAATTAATGCATTTAGTTTCTTAGCCTGTGTCCGTACATATTTGTAAAAGTAATTCTAATGGAAGGAATTAAGTTAAGTTATTGAATGGAAAGATAAAGATACCAAAAATTTTAAAGACTGACAATCACAGCCATATGAAATTCTAAGCTGTATTTGTAATACTGTTTTTGTTAAAATGAATTTATAAATTAATAAAAAAATATAAATTAAAATGAATTTATAATTCTTTGAATAAAGCTCATATTGAGAAATGGCTTCCTAGTTTAATTGAATTAATAATCTAAAGCAACTTATGGGAATTTACTAGGAAATTTTTTCATTTATAGCAAATTTTCGGAGAAAACTCTTCTCCTTCTTCAGGCTCTCTTCTTGTTGTCACTTTTTGCTTGTCACTATCATGGTTACGGTTTACCTTTACGGTTACGGTTAACTTTGACGGTTTAGGTTATTTTTCACCAAATCCTGCCAGATGTTAGGCAGGGAAAATCCTTTGCAGTCATTGATGATGGAATTTTGATTTTTCTCAATCTCTATTCCTTCTTTCAGTTTTCTTTTTGGAAATTGCTTTGGAAACTGATTACTTTAAGGGAATTCCAATCCATGCTGTGCCCAGTTTCTCTAACATGCCTATCTAATCCAGTCTTGTTGGAGCAATTTTTTATAGCTGCTTTATGCTCAGCTATACGAGTTTCTAGTCTGCGACCTGTTTCACCTATGTAAGATAGTCCACAACTACAATTTACTTCATAAACTACTCCTTGCATTTTTAAAATATCTTCTTCTCTTTGAACTATTTTAGGGAAAAATTTTTTTAACTTTGTTCTCTAAACTTGGAGCTAGCCTAATATTGTATTTTTTACTAATTCTCTTTAAAGCCTCAAATAAACCTTTGTGATAAGAAATTTTTCTAGTGAATTTTACTTCTTGCTTTTGTGGGTTCTTCGTACCATTAAAATTCAGAAGCTTCTCAATTTCTTCTTTAGGATAGTTATTTTCTGCAAGTATGACTTTAAGCTCTTCTTTATGTGCTTCTTTTTTATCTGCAGTAGAAACTATTTTATTAATTTTTCTAAAAACTGACTTGCTACATTTTTCTTAATAGAAACTGGATGATACGAATTGAAATCCAGTAGTCTTTTAGTATTCATTGGTTTTTTATACCAACTAGTGAGGAATTTTTCATCTTCATAATAGATAGTAATATCTAAGAAGTTTATTCTTCTTTCTTTTTGAAGTTCAATAGTGAACTTAAGGGAATCATCTAATTCATTGAATGAGTCTAGAATTCTTTCTGGAACAATTTCTGAGCTATCTATTATAAATAAGATGTCATCCATGTACCTGCTATATAAGCAGAAGTATGTGGGTTGTACTAGTATCTTTTCTTCTAGTTTTCCCACATAATAGTTAGCTAAGAGTGGGGAGAGTGGGGAGCCCATAGCTAGCCCCGATTTTTGAATGAAAAAGTTTTCCCAAATTGAAAGTAGTTGTTCTGCAAAGAGAAAGTAAGCATTTCAAAAATTCCTACTAATATGTTTTTTTCCTTGTTGTGAAAAACTATTAGGTCTGCCAAGTCTTCCGCTATAAAGTCTATAAGTTGATCTATATTAATGTGAGTATACATAGACACTATATCTAAACTACCCATAATAGGAGAATCTAATTTAGGAAGAAGTTCTAGTTTTTCTTTTAGCTGCATTGAGTTTTTAATCAAGTTAGGTGGCTCTTTTAAAAGATTCTGAAGGTGTGACTTTAAAAAATAGTTTAGATTTGAAAGAATAGAGTTTTTTGAGTCTCTTATTGGTCTAATTGGTTGGTGTTCTTTATGCAGTTTGACTATTCCATATATTTGAGGTAATCTGAACTGTAATTTTGAGAATTGTTTATAGTTTTCTGGAAGCTGGTTTTTCTTTTTTTGAAGTGAAATAAGCTTAGAGACTTTTTTTAATCAAATCTGGTAGTGGGTTTTCTTTTACTTCTTCATACATAGGTTTTTTAGTTCTTCTTCCATCTTTTCTAGATAATCTTTCTTATCCATAATAGTAATCAACTTACTTTTGTCTGTTTTCACAGCAACTATACTTTCATTTTTTCTGAAATCTTTAAGAGCTTTTAATTGACTATTATCAAAATTTTTTTGAGGTTTCCTTACTTGCTTCTGGAATTTTGTAAGGCTATTGTAGTAATCTTTTCTGAGGAGGTCTGCTTTAATTTGGTCCTCTTTTTCTAAAGTGCTGCAGATGCTTTCCAATTCAATTACCAATTTTTCTGGATTTATTTTTTCTTTGGATAGATTGAAATTACTTCCTTTATTTATCACTTGTAATAATTCTTGGCTAACTCCAGTAGCAGTGTTGTCCTTCACATGACTAAGAACTGCAGTTTTTTTGTTTTTACTTGAATAGTTTTTCTTCAAAAATTTTTCTTCTTTAAGGTTCAGCTTTTTAACAAATTTCTTATTTTTGTTTCTTACTCCAATTTTTAGCCAGTCATCCAATTCTGCTTTTACTGTATCCCTTAAGATTCCAGAAATTTTCTTTTCATTTTCTACTTTTACTTTTTTATAATAAGCAACATTTTTATATTTTGCTTCAATACTTCTTTTTAACGTTTTTTGCTCTATTTTTCTTATGAAGTTGGCTGAAAGTAAATCTTTAAATGGTGGAAAAATAACCTAAACCGTCAAGGTTAACCGTAACCGTAAAGGTAAACCGTAACCATGATAGTGACAAGCAAAAAGTGACAACAACAAGAGAGCCTGAAGAAGGAGAAGAGTTTTCTCCGAAAATTTGCTATAAATGAAAAAATTTCCTAGTAAATTCCCATAAGTTGCTTTAGATTATTAATTCAATTAAACTAGGAAGCCATTTCTCAATATGAGCTTTATTCAAAGAATTAGAACAGAGTATGGGTCAGATACTTGGCAAACAATAAAGAAAGTTCAACATGCTACATTGAAGATGGAAAGATCCATAGCTCAAATCAAGTTCCTGAAAAATTGCAAGGTAAATAACTTTATTCCAAATTCATTTAGACTTAGAAAACCATTTAAAGATTTACTTTCAGCCAACTTCATAAGAAAAATAGAGCAAAAAACGTTAAAAAGAAGTATTGAAGCAAAATATAAAAATGTTGCTTATTATAAAAAAGTAAAAGTAGAAAATGAAAAGAAAATTTCTGGAATCTTAAGGGATACAGTAAAAGCAGAATTGGATGACTGGCTAAAAATTGGAGTAAGAAACAAAAATAAGAAATTTGTTAAAAAGCTGAACCTTAAAGAAGAAAAATTTTTGAAGAAAAACTATTCAAGTAAAAACAAAAAAACTGCAGTTCTTAGTCATGTGAAGGACAACACTGCTACTGGAGTTAGCCAAGAATTATTACAAGTGATAAATAAAGGAAGTAATTTCAATCTATCCAAAGAAAAAAATAAATCCAGAAAAATTGGTAATTGAATTGGAAAGCATCTGCAGCACTTTAGAAAAAGAGGACCAAATTAAAGCAGACCACCTCAAGAAAAGATTACTACAATAGCCTTACAAAATTCCAGAAGCAAGTAAGGAAACCTCAAAAAAATTTTGATAATAGTCAATTAAAAGCTCTTAAAGATTTCAGAAAAAATGAAAGTATAGTTGCTGTGAAAACAGACAAAAGTAAGTTGATTACTATTATGGATAAGAAAGATTATCTAGAAAAGATGGAAGAAGAACTAAAAAAACCTATGTATGAAGAAGTAAAAGAAAACCCACTACCAGATTTGATTAAAAAGTCTCTAAGCTTATTTCACTTCAAAAAAAGAAAAACCAGCTTCCAGAAAACTATAAACAATTCTCAAAATTACAGTTCAGATTACCTCAAATATATGGAATAGTCAAACTGCATAAAGAACACCAACCAATTAGACCAATAAGAGACTCAAAAAACTCTATTCTTTCAAATCTAAACTATTTTTTAAAGTCACACCTTCAGAATCTTTTAAAAGAGCCACCTAACTTGATTAAAAACTCAATGCAGCTAAAAGAAAAACTAGAACTTCTTTCCTAAATTAGATTCTCCTATTATGGGTAGTTTAGATATAGTGTCTATGTATACTCACATTAATATAGATCAACTTATAGACTTTATAGCGGAAGACTTGGCAGACCTAATAGTTTTTCACAACAAGGAAAAAAACATATTAGTAGGAATTTTTGAAATGCTTACTTTCTCTTTGCAGAACAACTACTTTCAATTTGGGAAAACTTTTTTCATTCAAAAATCGGGGCTAGCTATGGGCTCCCCACTCTCCCCACTCTTAGCTAACTATTATGTGGGAAAACTAGAAGAAAAGATACTAGTACAACCCACATACTTCTGCTTATATAGCAGGTACATGGATGACATCTTATTTATAATAGATAGCTCAGAAATTGTTCCAGAAAGAATTCTAGACTCATTCAATGAATTAGATGATTCCCTTAAGTTCACTATTGAACTTCAAAAAGAAAGAAGAATAAACTTCTTAGATATTACTATCTATTATGAAGATGAAAAATTCCTCACTAGTTGGTATAAAAAACCAATGAATACTAAAAGACTACTGGATTTCAATTCGTATCATCCAGTTTCTATTAAGAAAAATGTAGCAAGTCAGTTTTTAGAAAAAATTAATAAAATAGTTTCTACTGCAGATAAAAGAAGCACATAAAGAAGAGCTTAAAGTCATACTTGCAGAAAATAACTATCCTAAAGAAGAAATTGAGAAGCTTCTGAATTTTAATGGTACGAAGAACCCACAAAAGCAAGAAGTAAAATTCACTAGAAAAATTTCTTATCACAAAGGTTTATTTGAGGCTTTAAAGAGAATTAGTAAAAAATACAATATTAGGCTAGCTCCAAGTTTAGAGAACAAAGTTAAAAAATTTTTCCCTAAAATAGTTCAAAGAGAAGAAGATATTTTAAAAATGCAAGGAGTAGTTTATGAAGTAAATTGTAGTTGTGGACTATCTTACATAGGTGAAACAGGTCGCAGACTAGAAACTCGTATAGCTGAGCATAAAGCAGCTATAAAAAATTGCTCCAACAAGACTGGATTAGATAGGCATGTTAGAGAAACTGGGCACAGCATGGATTGGAATTCCCTTAAAGTAATCAGTTTCCAAAGCAATTTCCAAAAAGAAAACTGAAAGAAGGAATAGAGATTGAGAAAAATCAAAATTCCATCATCAATGACTGCAAAGGATTTTCCCTGCCTAACATCTGGCAGGATTTGGTGAAAAATAACCTAAACCGTCAAGGTTAACCGTAACCGTAAAGGTAAACCGTAACCATGATAGTGACAAGCAAAAAGTGACAACAAGAAGAGAGCCTGAAGAAGGAGAAGAGTTTTCTCCGAAAATTTGCTATAAATGAAAAAATTTCCTAGTAAATTCCCATAAGTTGCTTTAGATTATGAATTTATAAATTAATAAAAAAATATAAATTCGGATAAACTTTGAAGGAAAAACAAATGCAAATTTAAAAAGTTTCTGAAACCACAAAGGTGGGCCTATAATCACAATTAATGGGTGAAAATTTGTTGAAAATTGAAATTCCAAAGTAAATAAATTTTATGCTTCACACCACAATACGAAGAAGCGAGTGTTAGTTCTGTAGATGCAAAGATATGCTTCAGGACAAATAATGGATCCAGCATTACCAGTAAGTAATGTATATAAGGAACTTTTAAGTTAGTTGGCTTTTCTGTTGGAGTATTTAGGTTCATTTTAGTAGAACTAATTTTAATTCATATATTTGTGCAATGGAATATTCATTAGTTTCAACAAAATTGATTTATTGTGTTAAAATGACTTATGTTGGAATAGTTAACTCACATTTTGTATATTGTGTATACTTGCATGCAGCGATTATGAAGTCCTTAGAAAATATTTAAAGGTCCTTAAGAACTCCTTAATTTCTATTTTCAAAAAAGAGTATGAACCCTGGGTACTCTGTTTCATACTTTATTACTGTGTCAAGTTTAAATCATCTTCATAAACTGTATCATAGATTTGCAGTTGTTATGTTCATGAGTGTATTTAAGTTGTAGGCCTCATGTTATTTGGTAAGATTATGAAAGAGCTCATCTAAGATCAAATCTATCTGTGTTAAGGATGCATAAAGTCATTTCAAATTTGGCATAATAACAAAATGTGGCATTTGGAGATTTTGCATTATACTTTGAAGAGAACTTCTGAAGTAGCCTCTCTCTAAGCATTGTTCTTTAGTTTTCTACATGTATGAGAATGAGAGTAAAACATGTACCCCAGAACACTAGAGAATCCGTGGGGGTGATTGGTGTGATTCCCCCCCCCCTTTAAACAAACTTTTTTACATTGATTGTAAACAATCAATGTATTTATATTTGTAAAATTATAGTAACAAATGCACAGGTTTTGGTAAAAGTTTTTAAAACAATTAAAATTTACTGTGAATTTGAAAATTAAAATTCTCTGTGTTCTAGCTTGAGAGAGAGAGAGAGAGAGAGAGAGAGAGAGAGAGAGAGAGAGAGAGATAGAGAGAGAGAGAGAGAGAGAGAGAGAGAGAGAGAGAGAGGGGCAATAGGTGTATTTTGTTTAATGTAAAATTTCCTTGGACTTCCAACAGAAATCGCCAGCAAGACAATAAACAGCACAGGAATGACTATGAAGTGAAGTCAGTAGAAATTCCTTTCAAAAGCAGTGGGAATCATGCATTGCAAAAGAATAAATGAATATTTTAAAGAGGAATTACCATTCATATTGCTTAGAAATTATTCACAATGATTCAACCTGGAAAATTTTCTATTAAATTAAGCCGTCTGAGTAGATCTCAAATTTGTTTTGAAAGATTCTATCCCAACTTGATATTTAAAAAGCATGGGGCTCATTTCCTCACAAAACAAGCAATTGAATGCTAGGAAAATGCTGAGTCTTCAGTTGTTTTTCCCATTTTGTGATTTAAATTGGGATGGGGGGAGGGGGAGTTTAATGACCACTGTGACCAACTCGATGGGCCATCCCAAATTTATGGCCACTGATTCAGCAAAGGGAGAGAGCCAATGCTGTATGACAAACACATCTGTGCCATCTTGGATGAATGATCAGAAACCAGTGCTTACCCACTATACCACCGAGGTGGCCTTAAAAATAAGCACATTAAATTTATTTTTATTTTTGTGATGGAGAAAGTTTTTCAAAAGCCGTGTGATGCCAGGGAGATACAGCTCTGCCAATTTGTGTGTTTGGCCATTCTACTAAGTGTTTCTATTTATCTTCTTTTTCGACTAGAGCAACTGCTCCCCTCCCCTTCTAAGGTAAGTTTCTGGATTTGCTCCTGACCCAGAATTATCTTAACAGAGATGGACAGCCTTTTATAACATTGAAGGATATACTGAATAGATGTATAGATGTAGTGGTGAATATTTTGATGAACATACTGAATGAAAATCCAGGAAGTAATGGACAGGTATAGTTTTAATAATGCAAAAAGTTTAGTGATGAGAAAATCTGGAGGACCATAGGTTCTGTGTCTGAAATGTGACAAAATTTCAGCTTAGCCTCATAATATAGTCAACACAGCAATCAGACATCGCCAAATTGACTGCAATTACTGTTTCACACATAACATCAATCACATCAGAAAACTTAAAAATTTCATTGCTCTGGAGCGGGATTATTTTTCTGTTTCCACGCTCTTGAAAGAAATGGAGTAGATGTCGTGTCGTTGACAAGCCGTGAAGAGTTCCAGTATATGTGGAAAGCTTATAATACATTAAGCTTGATAGTTGAATCAGGTTTATAAATAAGCATAGTGTTTCCAAACAAAAATGGGTTAACATAACCTTTTGGTACACAGAATGTTTGTAAGGGCATGAAACATTTGTTTGGCTTTTGTGAGTTCAGACAGATCAGTGATTTTGAAAATTTTCAAGAAAAGGGAGCAGGAAATATTGCAATAACTACTGTAGCATCTCTTAATTAGTGTTCCCTATTAAATTTCCTCAAGGATATTTGATAAGAAGCTTTGAAAAGTGGTGAAAAGGCAGCAGAGTGAAGGACAGAGGAGTTTGGGGAAGAGCAAGTTATGTTAGGATAATGCATTTGTTGCTGGGTAGCTTTTTTGAAAAGTTTCATTTGGTAAAGCAAGATTTATAAGTGATATTTAGTTTAAGTTAAAAGATTTTTGACCAGGTACAGTGTGTGAAAAGACTTCGGAACTATGGAGCAAAAGGTAAGCTGTTGGAGTTAGTTTCAAACTTTTGCATCAGAAGTCTCCCTGAACTTAGAGTGATAGGAAGTAATAGTAAGTGTGATTACTCCTTTGCTGTTGATGCAAAGTTGTTCCTCAATTTTGTTCATGGTCCATATGATAAAACATGCTCAAAGAAAGTAACTTAGTGTCAGATGTTAAAGTAGGTGTTTCTGGTAACCATAGATTGCTGTGTGTTGATGACTTACTGTTAATCTCTAAGAGTAAAAAATTGTAGCATACCCTCAATCAACTGAGCAGGATAAATGAAAAATTTGGGACTGAAGCAGATATTAGAAAATGTAAATCACTGACTCTGATTTAAACTCCAAAAATTAGTAAAGCTGCCCCGATGCCCAAATGGTCTGAGGTTCTGGCTTCTGGCCATTTGTTCGAGATGAGCTCAGGTTCAAGTCCCAGGTCAGGCATGGATGGATGTGTTTGTCTGATGGTGCTAGTTCTGCCCTCTCCTTGGAACCAGCCCAGCTGCCCTAAATTATGGATGGACAACTGCTTATAATCCAGAGAGTTGCTCATAGTGCTTGTTATATAAATCCTGAAACAAAACAAAATAATAATGATAATAATTTTACTACACAAGAGATACTAGAGCAAGCAACAGATTTCAGTTATGTGGGTTTTTCTTGACATGGAATTAAAAAACAGAATCAGCAATACACAGAAAGCTTCTATCAGCTGCATAGAAACATTATCTCTAAAAAAAAAAAAAAAAGGAGTTTGTATGAGAGAGAAAACTAGCTGCTTACAGTGAATGCATTATTATCTTTCTGTATGGAAACATGATTTGTTTCTCAAATAAAGGACTCTTTAAGAAGTTAGAAACTGTTGAAATGAGAGTGACTGAAAGAATATCTAAAAAGAGTCAGCTGTTTCAGTGGAAGGTTAAAATTAATGACACAGACTTTATGACTGAGCTGGGTGCTGCTTTGGAAGAAGAAAAGGTTAATATGATCACACTGAAGTAGTTTGGACTTTTGTACGACATGGAAAATAGAAGATTAAATCTGACAGGCATTATATTCTGTAGTATCTGGCCATGAACCAAGGGGTAACAAGGTAGAATGAACATCTAAAATCAGACAATAGTTTCCAATTTTACAGGCATGAAATCTTGCCATGGACCAAAATACATGGAGAACATTTGTGTCTTGATAGCTTTAAGTTCCACATAGTTCAAACAAGTAAGAGGTGCCAAAAGCGTTTGCTTGACTTTTTCCAGAAACAAAAGAACCTCAATAATTTTTCAAAACAAATTAACTTTCTTAAATATTGATTTTAGATAGTCTTACACTTGGATAATGTATGTATACTGCGTACATGTACTACAGTCATCAGTACAATCACATTTGCCATTTAGTACTAGTTTCAAATAGGTCTGAAAGTGTTTTTTTATTAATTACATGTACGTTTATTAAGTATCACAACATCAAATAAGAAAGGTGAATATTTTTTGTCAAAGTTTTTTTCCAATTGAATTATAATGAGCACAGATGCCCAATGCTCTACCAAATTCAAACAAATTTTTTATTGGAAAAGGAGAAATACCCTGAAAATCTTGTCACAGTTACAACTGTTTGACATAAAAAATTATTTCTCCACTCAGTGTTTATAAAATAATATCTAAAGATGCATAGGTAGATGAAATAATGATTTTAATTACATAATTTTTGGCATATATGAAATTGCCAAGATGCATTACAAAAATAACACTTTGTAGTGTTATGAATTGTGTAGGTTTCTTTTTACTTGGAATGGAATAAGTGGATGGATTATTCATACATGTTGGCCAGCAGTGTACTTTAATGAAGTTTAGTAAATAATAAATAAGTTTTAAGGAAGTAACTGGGAAATTGGTGACTTAATGTTTTAATTACAGTACAATTAACATCATAAGTGCTTATGGGGAATAAATAGAACTGAACAGTTTGTAGGAAAACCATTTGGATATGTATATATATGCTGCATGTGAGTATGCCTGTGTCATTTCCCAGTATTATTTCACTGCATTTCTCATAGTTGATATAGAACCACAGAAGAGAGAAAATATGTGACATAACTTAAGAAAGCTTACTACTTCATAAATGAAAATAAGGTAATTTAGTGATGAAATTTATAATATATGGAATTTTTAATCTGTATGAAAAGAGATCCATGGTGTTTTATATTTTTAAGTAGGATCTCGGGAATGTTCCTCTACTCTAGGTATTTAAATTTTACCGAGTCAAGTCCTGGTAGATGTGAGGTCATTTACTAATTGTTGCATCAGACTTCTTAATTATCGATAATATTTGTTTCTTTGTGTTGAATGATTTTAAAGAGAGTGCTTTCAGTTAAAGCAGTTCCAGTGCTCTTAAAGTTTATGTAGGATCCAAATATTTTTTATGACTAAATTAGATCACCTTCCCCTCCAGCAAGTTCAGTCATGAATAAATGCAAAATTTGCAATATTTTCAAGTATAAATTACTGCAAAGAAAATTTTAGTTTACTGTCTTAGTTTTCCCCATGTACTGAAGTGGGATAGAATACAAAAGGAAGCCTTTGCCTGGTTCTTCAGATGATCTCTGAAGTTGTATGTGATCTTTTCTATCTAGGTATTGATTACTTCTTGTACACCAACAAGTTACCACTTCCATCATACATTTTTTGTGTACTGAAAACATTGTTTTGATTTATTTCTTGAATTTATAAAACTTTGTAGTGTTTCATTTTGTTAATCATTCTTAAGACTGAGAAAATGAATTTATTTGTGTTCTTGTTTTTACAGTTTCTTTCACACTTACTTTTTTGCAGAACAAGAAATTGAAGGAGGCATACCAAACAAATGACTCACTTAGAAAAGAACTGCTGGATTTGCAATTGAAGAATGAAACTCTTAGCCTGCAGTTAGATGAAGAATTGCAGAATAGAAATGAAATTTTACAGAAGTTAGTTGCAATGCTAATTTCAGTTAAATACATCCTCTTCTAGTTTTTTCTTTTTTGCCATTGTTATTTCTTGATTTTGATAATGCATCTGATGTTTGACAGCATTTATGCTGAAGGCTGATTTTGTATCATGGAGTCTGTTTACATGCTTTCCAGACAGTATAGTGTAATTGGCTAAATTTAGTGAGAGTGAATAGTACAGCATATAGACACCTAGTAAATTGATGCAAGCAGTCACACACACACACATTTTCAACATTGAAGGATTATGCCACTGACAGAATCAGTCCATTTGGGGAAGGCCACACCATTTTCCTTTTATATGTAAAGTACTCTGCCATGGATTGTTGAAGAGTGCGATGAGCAGAGATTCATTTTCATCCAGACCACAGGATCTACACAGCCCTGTCTAGAAATACCCAGGATCAAAAGAGTGCTGAAGGTATGATGCAATTCTTCCCATGACAATTAAACATGACTAATAATTTGGTAATAGGAAGAGTCCCAATTTTTCTGAAGGGAACAATTCATTCAAAGGACAGTTGATTTAGACACATTATAATTCATCCAATAGTATGATTGGTTCAACACTCATTTGTTCAATACCCATTTATTTGTCCAATTGTTCCTTTTGTCCAACACCCACTGGTTCAAATGGACAACTCATCCACAGCTCATTTGTTCAAAAGTAACAGTACCTGAAGATGACATAATAGTGTTACTCTTCATATGTATTATTGTGTTTATATCCCCTGAATTTATTTTTACCTAATTTTCTTTTCAAGAAAGAAGATATACTGATGTTATCTCAGGTCTGTCTGAATGCACTGATACTGGAAACAATTTAGAACCAAAATAAATGGATATTGGAGCTATTCAATTGATTTTGATGGTTCATTTTTGCATTGGATAAAGGAAAAAGCCTAGTTCTATATATTCATAGGTTTTTCATATCTACCAGTCCCTGCACATAGCATCTGTGAAACTAATCAACCAATTCTGATTAGACTTTTTTTGCTGAATAAAGGAAAAGATTTTATTTCACACATGCTCATTTTGAATTTTCTAGATATACTAAGGATGAAAATTAGCTGACTGAAGAATAACATGTTTCCTTATTCAATGGAAAATGTTCAGAGAAGCAGTTTTTACCATGTTTTTTATTTTATTGATGAAATATTAAATGTTTCTTTCATCAGTTTTATCATTTTTTAGTCATTCAGATGCAAAAGTAAGTAGTTTCTATTTATTTGTGTAGTTTTTGATAGTAATGTTGATAACATGTTGGATTTATTTTTTATATGATGTAGCAGAAAATTTTTGCTACAGTATTATCACACCGCTTGAAGGAAACACTAGACATGGCTCAACCAAGAGAACAAGATGGATTCAGGAATGGTTACAGCACTGTAGATCATATCCATGCACTGGGAGAACTGAATGAAAGAGTTGCATATGAACTCCCACTATGAATTTCTTTCATTGATTATGAAAAGGCTTTTGATTCTGTGAAACTATTAGCAGTTTTAATGTCTTTGAAATCCTGTGGTATTGAATATTAATTATATATATGACATTATTAATTATATCAATGCTTAGGTTCAACTATTCAAGCACACAACACAAAATTAGAAATGGGTTGAGACAAGGCAACATCATATCTCCCAAGCTCTTCAGTACCACATAGTTGAATGGCTTTCAATCCCTGAACTGGGGAGACAAGGGGGTAAAGGTCAATGGTGATAGTTTAGCCCACCTTTGTTTTACTGATGAGTAATGACCTAGGAATTTTTGCAAGTATCTCCACAGAGCTATAGAGTATGGTCTAGGAACTTGTTAACAAGAGTTAAGAAGTGGTATTTAAAATAAACTTAGAGAAAATGACATTGATGTACAAAGCTTTTTGAAGAATGAGTGGTTGATGGGGGCAAATTTAAAAGTGAATGATACCTATGTCTACCTAGGATAACAGATATCAAGCAAGATTCACATCAAACACTAAATTAATAGGCTTATGAAGCTTTGCTGGAGTGCATTTAGAAGAAACACTACAGTTTTCAAGAGCAATTTAGTACACTGGTGTGCAAAAATTAAGGACGAAGAGAAATTAGCATAACAGCGGAACGAGCAGGCAGAACGGACAGAAAGACCACTCAGGAGATAGACTAGGGTCTGGTACGGTAGAGCATGTGCATATATGCAGCATGAAGGGGGGTCAGAAGGGTATAAAGCACATGGGTGGTGTATGCTCAGCAATTCGGTGAAAGCTATTGCACGGTGTACATCGGTTTGAACAATGTTGAGTTGCTGCCACCGTGTGATATGGCCAACAGCCAATCCAGTAGACAACATCTGGATGACTTTACCCGAGGTTGCGTCATTGGGAAGTTGGAAGAAGGTCGAAGTGTGACTAGTGTGGCGTGGCGAGGAGTTCGGGATCACTCACAGCATCGTTTCACGAGCTTGGAGAGCATTTCGAACAACAGGAACAGCTGTCCGAGAGTTTAGCAGTGGTCGTCCGTGAGCAACCATGGCCGGGGATGACCGGTATATTGTTCTACAGGTGAGAAGAGACAGGCCTCAGACAGCAGGAGAAATCGCAAGGCACATGCAACAGACAACTGGACATCCGTGATCACGTTTTACTGTGGCCAGGAGGCTGCACAAAGGTGTTCTATTTGCACGACGACCAGTATGGTGTGTGCCATTAATGCCTGCTCATCAGAGATGGCGGTTTCTGTGGTGCCAGGAACACAAGAACTGGACACATCAGCAATGGGGTCGAGTTCTCTTTACGGATGAGAGCCGATTTAGTCGGACGAGCGATTCTGGACGTATACACATCTGGAGAGAGCAGGGAACATGCAATCACACCTCCAACATCATCGAAAGGGACCGGTTTGGAGGTGGCAGAGTTCTTGTTTGAGGCGGTATCATGCTTGGTAGCCGTGCTGATTTCCACATCTTCCAAGGAGGTTCAGTCACTGGTGTCCGCTATTGTGCTGAGGTTCTCCTGCCTCACGTGCGTCTATTTAGAGGTTCCGTGGGTCCTGAGTTCCTCTTCATGGATGACAACGCTACACCTCATCATACAGTGACTGTCACAGAGCTGTTGGAGAGTGAAGATATTCAATGCATGGATTGGCTCGCAAGGTCCCCGAACCTAAATCCGATCGAACACATGTGGGACCTTCTTGGAAGACGCTTGGCAGCACGTCACCAGCCCCCAGCAACGATTTCGCTGCTGCGATTGGCGCTACAAGAGGAATGAGCCATGATGCCTCAACAGCTCCTTGACAACCTTGTCCTCAGCATGGACAGACGCTGTGATTCCTGCAATGCAGTCAGGGTGATCATATCCCCTACTAAAGACTTAATTTTCTTGGCAGCCGCCTGTCACATGGACGTTTCTGTCTTCTGTCCAGTTGTGCTCGAAGCTACCTTTTCAATAAAGTGCCTTTGTATCCTTTGGATTCCTTGTTTGGATAGTTTCGCTCACTTGTCCCATATTCTTACATCTTGGGAATCTTATGGTATATGCCGCTCCGGTGGCGCAGTGGTCTAAGCGATGGTCTCTGATCATTCGTCCGAACGGGGTCCGGGTTCGAATCCCGGTGAGGCATGGATGTTGTGTTTGTCTTACGGCACTGGTTCCCTCCCTTCCCTGGAACCAGTGACTCTAAATCAGGGACGGGCGACTGCTTATAGCCCATTGAGTTGCTCACGGTGGTCGTTAAACCTCCAATCAAAAAAAAAAAAAAAATAAAATCTTATGGTATGATTTGAGTCGATGTGGAGCACTTCTGCATGACGTTACATTCGAAAAACCATCTCGTCCTTAATTTTTGCACGCCAGTGTACTATGTCTTAAAAAAATGTTTAATCAATGCATCCATCTATATATAGTTCTCACTTATGGGTCAGAGACATGAATCTTAACTAAAAATACATACAGAGGCTGCGAACAGAAAAGCTTGGTGTGATGCATGCTTGGTGTAACCAAGAAAGAGTGGAAATGGAACTCGTGGATCAGGAAAATGACAAGAGTTAATGAAATCATAATCAAAATAAAGCCCTCAAGTGGAAATGGACTGAATGCTGGAAGAACTGACCATTATTGGACAGCTGAAGTGCTAGAGTAGATTTCATGTAATTGGAAAGACCCAATGAAAGACTACATGGAGATGTGTGGTAGAAATTCAACAGCATGCCAGAGTGACATAGAAGAGAAACATTCAAAACAGAGAATTGTAGAAGAGGCTTGGGAAGATCTTCATCTAGAAGTGGATCGAGCTGGTGATGATGAATACTGATCAAGTTTTAATCAAAATTGTTTACTGAACTTTACAAGAAAATAAAGCTCTATATGGTGAAGTTCATGATATGAAATGAAAAAGTTCTTGCAGGCAAAATGGAATATTAAAAAAAGTATTTCTGTGGGTTCTACGTATGCTATACAACTTTTTTTTCTGAAAATGTCTTTTAACTTAATAATTTTTTTTTTGAATAAAGCTCATCTTGAGAATTGGCTTCTTAGTTTCTTAATTCAATTACTAATAAAAAACAACTACTATGGGAATTTTACTAGGAAATGTTTGTATTTGAATTGCAAATTTTCAGAAAAAACTCTTCTCCGAAAATTTGCAATTTAAATAAAAAATTTCCTAGTAAAATTCCCATAGTAGTTGTTTTTGATTAGTAATTCATAAAAATGTAAAAATTTCTTTTTGTTGTATAACACATAACTAAACTGATTTGATTCAAGTGTAGTAAGTAAATCCTGAAATCAACATCCATTGTGTTTTTTCCTTATTTTTACATTATTTAACAAGTGGGATTTTATCAGAATTATTTTACATTTTACTCTTTTCTAAGAAAGTTTATTGAATATAAATGTATAAAAAATCATGTTATTATCTATATCTGCATCCATTACCCTGTGGATACCTGGTAGTTTAATTGAAACAGTTCATTTTCCTTTGGGTAACTTAAACTATGAAAACAGTGATCCACAACTCTTGTTATATTTTGAATGGACAAACTTGCTGCTAGGGGATGCAAATGACTTTTTACTTCTGTATTTATTTTATTCAAGTTGACTCACTGCTACTTATTCAATTCAAAAATCAATTTTTATTAGAATCCTTTCAGTAGGATAAATATTTTGCATACTTTGTCTACTCAAAAGAGGATGCACGATCCTTCTACTTGGGGGTGTAAGTGTGTATTCAATTTCTCTCATTATCGTGCTTATAAATGTGTAATTTCAAAAATTGATGTTTACATTAGATAACACCTACTGTATGGAATATTTTGAATGTATTTCCCACATTTTTATAATGCACAGTTCTTTTGCTCAGTACATGAGTTCTATTTGCAATTGTATATTTCCTTCTGAAAAAATTACTTGAAGAAATACAGATGCGCCCAACAATGAAAAATTTACACACATTTTTCTAACATTTGGCTTTATTCTGTGTGACAAATTTTGATAGATATCATAAAACATTAGTTTTAAGATCATATATGCCAATAAATGTTGCTACATTCTCACACTTATTTTGGTTCAAAAGACTTGCTCATTATACAGGGTGCTTCACTTGCAAGATGCCCCAAGTTATCATTTGATATAGATGTAATATACAAACAAGATGGTTGCAACTATGGGAGTACTGACATGGATAGAGACATATTTAAATTCAACATGACTCCTGCATGTCTTGCCGGAGTGTCGCTGCATTGTGTCCGCCACTCGAACTGTCACCAGCTTCTGACACCGAGTTCCCTACACCCTGATAAGCTCAGTTCCTGGCTAGTGCCGGGGCAGTAAGCATGTACACAATTGAAAAGAAAATGTTCTTGGTCAAATCATATTAGACTATGGGTTCATTCAAGGTCACGCGCTTGAATTTCAGAAAATGGTTTAATGTTGCAGTGCTGTCAAAAAGTGCAATACAGAAGATGGTGAAAAAACTGGATACAACAGACATGTTGATGAATGTCCACGGGACTGGCCATCCATCAGTGACTGAGGAAACAGTGCAGGATGTTTGTAACAGGTTTCTTAACTCACTAAACAAGTCCTTATGGTGACTGTTCCAAGAAATTGGCTTGTTGCCTTCGACTTGCAACTGAGCTGCAAAAAAGGGAGCATTTGTCCATCTTTAGTGTCCATAGTGCACAAACTGCACAGCAGCCTGATTTTGCAAGAACGGTGTCATACTGCAACTGGTTTCATACCTTCATGGCTGAAAATGATGACATCCTGGACATAACATTTTTCTAAGATGAAGCATGGTACCACCAGTGTGAGTATGTCAATTCGCAGAATACGCACTTGTGCGCTGAAGCAAATCCGCATGTGATTAACGAACATCCGTTGCATGACGTCAAGATTGGAGTGTAGTGTGCTATGTTGCGCACATGCATCATATTCTTTGAAACGATGGTGAACACAGACATATACTGCAAAATTGTCGACACATTTTTTAATCTGTTGGATGACATTGAGTTACAACTTGGCTACTTCCAGCAAGACGAGGTAATTTGTCACATGTCCAAAAATCTATTTCAGTTGTAACCAGCTTCTCCAAAGGAATATGGCCACCAAGGTCCCAAGATTCCTTCTTGTGGGGCATGCTGAAGGGAAAGGTCTATGCGAATAAATTGACATCAGCCGGTCTCAGCTAATTGAGACATTTGCAAACATGGAGTGTCAGGTTGTCAGGTGCTTGCAGGAAGGAGGCAGCCACTTCTGACATTTGTTGTGATACAATACATTGAAGATCTCTCAAGGTATGTACTTCCACAATTACGTTTGCCGACCTTGTATATTATTACTACATGTATGTTTGTAGTAAATGATAACTCAAGGCCTCCTGCGAGTGAAACACCTTGTACTAGCAAACGTTGTGATATACCTCTTGCTTAAGTGTACTTTTGACATTAACTTGAATAATTTGTGAAGTGGACAAAATTTCTTTGAGGTAAATTATTGAGATAAAAATAAAGGGCGATGATCAATAGCAATATCTACTTGTTTTACAAATATAGCTTTGTCTAGCCTTAATACTAACTTCCGTTTCCATTATGTATGAGATACAGCCATTACTTAATTTACAGTATTGTTAAAAACTATGGCAACCAAGTAGTTAAAATCTTCTAAATAGCAGGGACTTATACTCCGCCAGCATTTTCTCCCAGCTCTCCATGTTACTTTGATATTTGTGCAAAAAGTCTAATTGTTACAAAACAGATTATTGAAAGAAACAAATGAAAACCAGAGGCATATAAATAACAGATGAGGTGGACAACTGTTAGTGAGAATGGAAAAAGTTCCTAGTCAGATTGTAAACAATTTATTTTTATAACAAAAGTTGAACATCATGTAAGATGCTTTAAGCAGCATCTCAAATTGTAAAATTCTTGATACTTTTATATACTTGAGAAAGACACATAAGAAAAGTTATTTTATAAATACGAGTAACTTTTGAATATTATCAAATTTATAATATTTTGTAAGTACTGGCAGTTTGAATGGTTTAATTATTAATTCAATTGCACGCTGCGTGAATTTAAAGTGTATTAATGCTTTTTGACATTTTACTGTATTCTTTAAGATAAAATCTGGGTGAAACGTGGATGCTGGGGATTGAAATAATTCCTGGAATGTTACAAGAAGAAGAATACATTAGCATGTTGTTTATTTCCTAAAAAGTTTCAATTTAACCATGAGCAGAACTGCAATAATCACATAATTTTTACCAGCTCTTGAGGACAGACCATACAGTTGAACAAAATAGTCATTGGACAAAAAAATACCATTGGACCAGTGAGTATTAGATGAATCATGTGATTGATCAAATAGGTATTGGGCCAATTTGCGTCATTGAACTAATTGTAACTTTGGATGAAATGACGGGGATCAACATGTTGTAGAACCATCAAGAAAGGGTGTTCCCCAGGTCACAAAAGTCTGACATCTTGGCAATGGATAAAAATCTGCAAATCCAAAGAAAAATTGCATGCAGTGTTAAAAATCATGGTTCACGTTTCGCGCAATCATTGATCTGGATTTTAAGTTGAAAAACCACATGGGGTAGATGCACAGAATGCTTCTTCACTATGTGAAAGGAGTGTAAGATGAGATGTAGAGATCCTGTCTGAACATTATCTTCCATGTGACAACTGGTACTTTGTTATCACTCTTGATGAGTCTTTGATTTAGCTCAACAGTTTCAATGAGGCATATACAATTTATTACTTCTCAATAGGCTTTATAAAAGGTGAAATGTGGAAGATTTTCTGCAGGGTTAATGATCAGTGTTAGATATTGCTATCAAAGTGAGTTACAGATTCAAAAGGTTGGAAAAAAGTTCAGGTCAGTTTGACTTACTATCAAACTTACATCTTGATCTTTATTTATTGAGAAGAGATACTTGCCTTATACTGTGCTGGCTGAGAAAAAGTGTGGGTGCACCTGGGTAAGGTATCTCTCCAGCCATACAAGGTAGGCAATGCTGGGCCATTTTCATGTACTCAAGCAGAAAACCTGGTGTCTTCCTTAGTATATGTCAATGAAGATTGCTGGGTTCACTTAGATTAATTCCTTATGCCTTTAATAAAATTTTTAAAGCTGTTTGATTCCAAAATTTGGGTGGCAGGTAGGGATTTTGCAATAGCGAAGTCAGTCTCTTTGCTGGAACTTTCATTAGGTCAGAGGATCTGGGTGGTCACTCCATTCAGTGAATATCTTCGTCTTTGAGAAAATCATTGAGCAAGCGAGCTCGATCAGGTTTGGCATTATAAATGAGAATAAAATCTGGATTGGTGGCTCCCCTGAATGGCCTGACATAAAGGTTCAGGATCTTTTCTCTGTTTCTCAGGAAAGTAACAGTGCAACTCTGAAAGATGTACAGATCTGTGCATCCATTTGCCATGATTTGTGTTCAGACCATCATGCCAATACCACCAACATAGTCCCTTTATCTGTTGTTAGAGGGACTGTTACGGGTATATGGTTCTTTCCAGATTAAAATATGTTGTGAATCAGTGTTTAAACTGTATTGAGATTCATCTGTGAAAAGAACTTTGTCCAATGGTCTGGACTTCAAGCATGATGTTGGAAACTTCATGTTTAATGAAATCGCAAAGTGACAGAAGTGAGAGGTGCACAAATAACTGGTCTCCTTGCACATAAGGGCATTGCTCACAAAATCTTCTACTAATGATTATGCTTTGAAACCTGCACTCATGTAGCTTCTGCAAGCTTCAAAGAGATTTATGTAGCAAACATCTCTCTGTACTATCTGGCAGTCAGACACATATGGTGATCATCTACAGCAGTTGTGGCTATGGCAAGCCATTTGTCCTAGTCAACAACGAACACGTTCTTTCTGTTGAAACTGCCTCCAATCTTGACATGATATTTTGTGGAACATTCAATGCTGTGGAAGCCTCCATCTGGGACTAATCTGATTCCAACCCACCAATTACTCTCCACCACTGAAAATCATCTATACAATGTCTTTATGACATAATCAGCATGACATATCACAGAAGTGAAAGCAAAAGTTGCATAGAACAGCCACAAGATGTGAGTTGACTTGCACTTCTTTTTAATGGAATCCTAATTCGCATATTATGGCTTACCTGTAGAAAAAGTAAGTGTAGGACAGCCTTCCATGTAACGAAATTTTCATGTTCGCCAATTTTCAGTGCATCATTTTACATACATCAGCAGCTATATAAATTTTTGTAGATTATCCTTTAATTTTGATCCCCAGTGTATTTAAATCAAGGAGAACAAATATTTTGTAAGAAGTTTTACATTTCGAAATAAGAAAATATAAAATTGAGTGATTCTAGGCACTACATTTCTTTATGATCAGTGCATTCATCTCTGTATCTTTTCATTATCAATACACATAAAAAAAAAATAGTTGACCCTTATTCTTATCTGCTTACACAACAGTGCTGTTTCTTGTACCCACAATTTGTAGTGTTAGATTTCACTTTTTTTTTTTTTTGACGTGAAATCAATACATGCTTGCTATACATCACTTACACATACATACACATATATGTGTTGAAGTGAAGAAAAGTTAAATTTTAATCACAAAACACATGAGGCACTTCAATTCTTAGGTGAATTTATTACTAAACTTCCTATGGAATGCTCAGAGATGGGCAATGGTGGAAATGTTATTACGTTTGTTGGTCTCAAAACACTCACTGTAAAGTCTTGCAGAAATGCTATGTTTTCTTGAATGAAATAATTCAGTTTTTTTAAGTTTTATCTTTAAGAGCTGTAAATTATAATTCACTTGCTTCAATTACCATGTAGGATGGAGTGTTGTTTTGTTTATCAAAAACTGATGGATGCCACAGACATCCATTGAGAGATAAAGCCATGAGTAAAGAGAAATAGCTGTGCAAATGTAATACAAATTATTTGCTTTTAAGTGGAATGCAGGCACTAGGCTAAAATAGAAAAAAAAACTTTATGCAAGTGGAAATAGAAGAGTGAATGTGTGTTAGTGGGTGTACATATGTCAAAGAGATAGGAAGAGAAAGTTTTGGGAATGAGAAACTATCTGTAATGAAGAGTATTACATATTCTTCTGTTCCAGAAATTGTACAGAGCTGTAAGATTTTTTGCAAAAATATGGAATGTGCACATTTGATACCCTTCTATCATAAATTAAAAATTTTGTTTTTCATTCGCTAATTGTTTATCTGTGGTTATTTCTAGGCAACAGTCAACTAGGGAACTATGTGTTGCTTTGAAGAAGCACTTTGCTGTATTACAGGAAAAAACTGAATACTGTATGTTGTTTTTTGACTCATTTTTATGTTGATCTTATCATAATTACAAACTTTATAATGCTTTTTTTATTTGTGCTGCTTTAGTATCAGTTCATTGATGTATTTATGTAGTAAGATGAATCATTGTATGAATGAATTCAATAGAAGAATATAGCTATTGCATGTTATTTTCATTAGTGTTGAGAATGTTTTATTTTTGCTGTGTTTGCTTTTGTGATTCATGATTTTTGTACATTATTCTTTGTTTGATCACATCACTGTGCCTCACATCATTATGTACCAAGAAAGTGCCGTATTATTGAACATAGAAATACATGAATGAAATTTATTATTGTGTAGAAAAAATCTCTACCAAAGGCTTTAGTATAAAATCTATCAAGTGCTTAATAATTTGTTGTCGGTGGTTTGATCCCAATAGGTAAAGGAAGTACCATCACTGAAACTGCCACACTTAAATGTTTCTCTCTATTCTAAAAAAAAAAAAGGTAACTGCCGCTGCCGCTATTTTAGAAATGTCGGGACACTCACGCTTTCCTAGTTCGCAGCGCAAAAGATATTGAACACAAAAATATGAAATTTACATCGTTTGTAGAGAATTGTTGGGAGAACATGCTGAAATAAACCGTTTTTTGATTCTGGTGATACTTCAAGAGCTATTGTATTTCAAAGTTAAGATAAGCAAAAAACTGCTATCAGTTCATATTCCGGACACACTTAACAGCAACAGAACCACAAAACTTTGTAGGCATGTAAGGCCATGCCCGAATTTTTGTACATCATCACCCTTTTTTTAATTCCAATTTAGTTCACAAGAAATTAAATTTTTTAATTTCATGAAATTCTGCAATGGGATCCATTTAAAAAAACGGATATATGCTAAACTATAAATCATAACACATTGCAATTTTTACAGCAAAAACTCACAACTATCATCCCTCTTTTACAAAATTTTTTTTTAAGAAAAAGTCTTTTTCTGATTTCTAAGCATTTTTTAAAGACACAAAGGAAAGAAACGAACCGCTTACTCTTGTCTTGAGAGTTAACCACACAGGAAAGTTCTGGTCCCATGACCTGCTGCCATGGTGACTCAGCTATTTTTAGCACTCTCTTCTCATTGGTTGAAAGGACAGGCTACAATCAAATGGTAATGATGCAATGCTTAATGATGTAGCAACACTTTCTAAAGTTCAACGTTTTCCGCTGGCATACGTGAATACCTATGTAAATATAGGCTTTCGCCTCATATATATAAAGTAAAGAGGGAAAATGTGTGTTCGTCCGCGAATTGTTCCACCACTTCTAAATGAGTTAGGGATCTGAAAATGGGCATGCTGATAGGTTTTAAGGTCTGTATATCTAAAAAAGTATGACACCCCCCCCAAAATGGCGGCTTTGGAACATTATCTGCTTAAACTTTTCACGAATTGCTAGACCACTTCTAAATAACCTAGAGATCTAAAATTTGGCATGCTGGTAAGTCTTAAAGTCTGGATACCTGCAAATGCATGAAAACCAAAACAAACAGTGCTTTGGAACATTGTCTGCTGAAAATTTTCCACCACTTCTTCTACACTTAGAAAAAAGTACTTAAAAAAAAGTCTGAAAACCAAAAAATTCAAAAGGATGCCTTAGCTTTACTGTTTAAAAATGCTGATAGATTTAAAGATAATTTTGTCAGAATCATTGAAATGCTTTGAAAATTTCGAATTTTGATTTAAAATTAAGGGGCGTCAAAGCCTGCTCTGTTTTACGTCAAACCGTGTGCACTGACATCATGACGCTGTTCTAAATTGTAAAACAGTTATGGATTTTAAATTGCTTTTCTTTCCCTTAATTACTTTTCCCTTTCTTTTTATCTTATGTTAAAAAAAATATTTTATAGATTCACTGTTCAGAGAACGGGCATGATTGATAGTTATATAAGCATTAGTAAAGGTTGATACTTATTTATTCATAAGAAATATTGCAATGGGATAAGTATTTCATATGAAACCTAGTGTTGAAGACATTGTGAAATAGGCAGTTTTTCTTTGGACAATATTTTTACTTATGTAATGCATTCAAATGAGTGTTAACTTCAGATAACCCTTAGATCATACATACTATCACACAAGAAATTCTGACTGGTGAATGAGAAAAGTTTGCCTTTTATACTGAAAGAAATAAGTATTCAAGTGCAAGTGATTGCTAAAGTTTTTGCAAATTTCAATGTTTTGAAACCTAAATTAGGCTCCATTGATTAGCCCTTAATGTAATCTTCAATCCAGCTTTTGACCATCCTCCAATACAGAAAATTGTGCATGCCATCAACAGACCTTCATACTAATGTGTGGTTTCATTGAATTACTTCAGCCAACAACTCGTTGGCACTGTTGAAATGTTCTTCGGTTGTTTTTTAGTTTTGATGAAAGATCCAAGTCTAGTGCAAAATCTCTTTGGACATGTATTTATTTAGCTTATCAGAACTTCAATCTTCTTATGTGCTCATGCATTATTCTTTTACTTGATTTTCAGATATATATAGCTTTGTTCCATTTGTATAAGATTAAATTCAACGTTACATGGAATTCGTATTGGTTGAAATTTACCATACATAAACTAGACCAACAGTTCATGGAAATTCCCCAAGATATAATTTTATATCATAATATTTGCCCTTTTTAGGTATCAATCACCAGCAAAGTGCGTATATTTACGTGCAATTCATTAATGATATACTATAACAACAACCATTCACTTACCCGAAAGATCTTGGTTATTTTTTTATCTTGTAACACTTCAAAGCACGTCAATTATATTGTTGTTGGCTTTCTGAGGTTGAACTGACTCTTTGCCTATGAACTTTCCTTCTTCCGGCGATAAAACATCGTACTATCTTTTTTTTTTTTTTATTTACTGAACAACACACGCAGGTTTCTTTCTGCCATATGAAACGTAACCATAGCTCGTCATCACGATAAAAACCTCACACATACACACACTATAACCACTCATTCATACATTCCATTAAAAACACTATGTACATATTTACACTATCTACATTCCCAGGCAGTTAAGCCATTTGTCAACTGTGATTAAAAAAGTGCACAATCCGTTTCAAACTCAGTGTTAAACCCTATTGCATGTGCCAAACTCATTCAGCCCTCATTCAGCCCTCATTCAGCCCGTCATTCACAACCCTCTAGCACTTTCAACAGGCACTGTCTTCTTCAGGAGGCAGCTGTGTCTCACCCATCTTCCACAGCTCAAGTGAGCTGATTTATTGAGGCCCGGGTCTCAGTCACAATCTCTGCATCTCTGCGTCTCTGGCACCATCTATTGTCATTGTTGCTCTTTTTCCTTTTATTCTCTCTTAGCTGTTGCTCTATTTTTATTAAAGCCTTCCATTGTTCTCTTAAGTTGCTAGGCTCATTAATGTTGCATAATCTTGATCTGTTTTTTTCGATTAATATTGATTCTGCAATTCGCAACTGCCTTTCGTTTTTACAGCTCTTAATAATTTTAATATCTTCAAACCTTGGATAATGATAATTTTCAGCTGACATATGTTGAAGGCGTGTCAGCTGAAATTAATAAAATATGTGGCAGATTTGATATACAACTAGGAAATCAGGTACAGACTATAAAAAATTTAGTAATTAAAAATGAAAAAACCAGCCAATTGGATAGAGCAGGTGTTTATGAAATTCCTCTAAACCAACAACCACCTGCGTCATATATAGGCAGCACCAAGAACAAATTAAAATACAGATTGAACCAGCATATAAGTAATTGGAATAGAAAAGAAGCTAAGACCGCATTAACCCAATACTGTCTGGAAAATCATCATTATCCAAGGTTTGAAGATATTAAAATTATTAAGAGCTGTAAAAATGAAAGGCAGTTGCGAATTGCAGAATCAATATTAATCGAAAAAAACAGATCAAGATTATGCAACATTAATGAGCTTAGCAACTTAAGAGAACAATGGAAGGCTTTAATAAAAATAGAGCAACAGCTAAGAGAGAATAAAAGGAAAAAGAGCAACAATGACAATAAATGGTGCCAGAGACGCAGAGATGCAGAGATTGCGACTGAGACCCGGGCCTCAATAAATCAGCTCACTTGAGCTGTGGAAGACGGGTGAGACACAGCTGCCTCCTGAAGAAGACAGTGCCTGTTGAAAGCGCTAGAGGGTTGTGAATGACGGGCTGAATGAGGTTGGCACATGCAATAGGGTTAACACGGAGTTTGAAACGGATTGAGCACTTTTTTAATAACAGTTGACAAATGGTTTAACTGCCTGGGAATGTAGATAGTGTAAATATGTACATAGTGTTTTTAACGGAATGTATGAATGAGTGGTTATAGTGTGTGTATGTGTGAGGTTTTTTATCGTGATGACGAGCTATGGTTACGTTTCATATGGCAGAAAGAAACCTGCGTGTGTTGTCCAGTAAATTAAAAAAAAAAAAAAAAAGATAGTACGATGTTTCATCGCCGGAAGAAGGAAAGTTCATAGGCAAAGAGTCAGTTCAACCTCAGAAAGCCAACAACAATATAATTGACGTGCTTTGAAGTGTTACAAGATAAAAAAATGACCAAGATCTTTCGGGTAAGTGAATGGTTGTTTTTATAGTATATCATATAATTTTATGTTGGATGATTAGTAATGTGATATTGCAAGATAGAGTGAAATCAGTGCAGAACAAATTGAACTTTGTATATGTCATGATTTAATGTTGAAGAAATCATCTATGTAGTGAAGATTATTGTGATCTTATGAATTCAGAGTGGTGCAGATTTTCTCATCTGTGAGAAGGGCTGGCTGTAGATTTCTAGAAATATGTGAATGAAATTCTACAGGCTGACATTTAGAAACTTACCACTGGAAGCTTGATCAAATGAAAAATTTAACAGGGAAATGGTTTTCGCTAGTAGTTCTGATGGTTTTGCAAAGCCGTCAGAACTACAATGTGTGCACCTAATTTATCTCACAATGATACCCCTGAAACACATCGCTTCCATACAGTTCATTGACTGGTGACAATCATGTCGCCATCTGGTGGTACATATACTTTGAGAGCAGCAGTGATCAGCAGCTAGCAAAGGCAGTCATTTTCTGCTCTGTGTCAATTACTCAATTGTATCTCTCAACTGAATTGAAATCAACTGTTACATCCCTTTATTATATTTATCTTAATTAGTTCTATGTTTCAGATTGAAATCAAAAGCTCTTTTGGTTTCTGATTTCTATTGGATGCTGTGAGAAAGCAGCAAAAGAAAACTCACACTGCAGGTATCAATCTGATTTGGCACACTTTTGTGACCTTTTGGTTTTTTTAATATCATTTTGTGGTGGCTTCTTCGACTGGTCGATCAGAGGGAAGGAATTCAGTAGCATCAGTTCCTAAGAAAAAAATAAACTTAGAAATTCAACTCTTTGTTGAAAAGAAAAAAATGTGGAACTTACCTCACTTTCTCTTCTTACTAAGATTTACAGAAACATTAAATATGTAGTTATGGAAGTTTGGAACACTAATCGTATTTGTTCTATCCTTGTCTTATAATCAGGATCTACTTACCTATGAATGAAGATAAGGAAATTAGGAAATTTAACCCATTCGACTTGTACTGTATACCAATTTATATGCCAAAGAATGTGATAATAATTTCCTCTCCTGGATTCCATTTTTTATTTTAGTCCCACAAATATTGCATTGTTCTCTTATAAATAATGTAATTTATTTCAGAAACCCGACAACACTCTATAATAAAACACTGCAATCAGACCAAACATGAACTTCAATTAAACACCAAACTTTATTACCAAAAGTGCTTTTACAAAAATTCATCAGAACTGATAAATGTTTTGAATGGCTTGACGATGATGGGCAAAACACGTAACAATATTAACAAATAAAGGTAACTTGCTCATGCTAGTTACGTTAAATGAAAACTTTTACAAAAAGTTCGTAAGTTGGAAGCTTTCGACCTTATCTTAGGTCTTCATCCCGCCAATGGAGGACTAACATTGTTGCCAGATTCTGCATTTGAATTTTTCCTATTTTTGTTTCCAAAACTTAGAATTGATCTCCAGATCATCGGAATGTAGAGAGGAGATTCGGAATTGCAAGTCATTGAGTTGAAAATAATTTCCAGGCTTTCACGGTAACGGAGGGCAAAATGATTGTCAAAAGAAGCAATTCGTTTTGCTTCGTTCCAGTGGGGAACTGCAGATGTGTCTTCCATTGTCAAAATAGACAAGGCAGTATTAGGATTGGCTTTCGAAACATCTTTTTTATGTTCTAAAATTCTATGGCTAATGCTCCTGTATGTGCTTCCAATGTATAAGTTATCCCCAGTACAAGAAGAGATAGGAATGCAGTAAACTCTTGGGAGGTTCAGGCTTTCAACTTTGTCCCTATCCCTTTGTAGAAGTTTCAAGATGTTTGGGGTAGATTTAATGGCAAGATGGTAACCAAAACTTCTAAAAAGAATCTGTAACTTATAAGCATAGAAAGAATGGTACGGAACAGAACCACAGAATTTCAGGTCTTCTTTCTTATGAGGAAGGAGGCATTCAATTTTCGAATGGTTTTCATATTTCTTTATGAGGGAGTTTACTTCGAAAATCGAATGCCTCCTTCTTCATAAGAAAGAAGACCTGAAATTCTGTGGTTCTGTTCCTTACCATCCTTCCTATGCTTATAAGTTACAGATTCTTTTTAGAAGTTTTGGTTACCATCTTGCCATTAAATCTACCCCAAACATCTTGAAACTTCTACAAAGGGATAGGGACAAAGTTGAAAGCCTGAACCTCCCAGGAGTTTACTGCATTCCTATCTCTTCTTGTACTGGCGATAACTTATACATTGGAAGCACATACAGGAGCATTAGCCATAGAATTTTAGAACATAAAAAAGATGTTTCGAAAGCCAATCCTAATACTGCCTTGTCTATTTTGACAATGGAAGACACATCTGCAGTTTCCCACTGGAACGAAGCAAATCGAATTGCTTCTTTTGACAATCGTTTTGCCCTCCGTTACCGTGAAAGCCTGGAAATTATTTTCAACTCAATGACTTGCAATTCCGAATCTCCTCTCTACATTCCGATGATCTGGAGATCAATTCTAAGTTTTGGCAACAAAAATAGGAAAAATTCAAATGCAGAATCTGGCAACAATCTTAGTCCTCCATTGGCGGGATGAAGACCTAAGATAAGGTCGAAAGCTTCCAACTTACGAACTTTTGTAAAAGTTTTCATTTAACATAACTAACGTGATCAAGTTACCTTTATTTGTTTTGAATGGCAGTTCAAATAAGCAATATTTTCCCTACTGTTCTTTACACAAATATTTGTTTCCCAGTACAAAAATTATAGACACTGTTTTTGGGTTCATTTTTTAAAAGACTAAGTGAAATATGTTTATAGACACCATTAGGTTATTTTAATTGAGTCATTTGTTTTGTTAAATGCTTTTTTACAAAAAAAATGACAGCTGTTCTGATCAAAAATTAAAAATTTATTTGTGACCTAAAACATTACAAATTTAGGCATTTTGTTTCACTATCTAACAAAAACAGAAAGAAAGAAACTTAAACGAGATAAGACCATTTCTTAGTGCCGAAATTATCTTATCTGTCAATAAGCCAAGAAAAGATTTATAGATTTTAATTTTATAAGTATGTATTATAATCACTTTTAGCTGTTATGTAATCTTGGGAACTAGTACAAATCCTGCCAGACTGTTGTTCTGGTGTTGACTTTGCATTCAAATATTATATGAAATACGGCAGGGGATCCAAACCAAGTATACCGTGGGCATCCTATTTTGCAAATCATGCCCTTCTATGTTATTCAAAGTGCTTTTGGTAATATGTGTGTGTGCTTTCCATGAAAAAATGTGCTAAGAATGAATAAACGATGTTCCAGATTAATAGTTGGTGCATAGAATTTAGAAGCCATAGACCTAAGACATTTTTTTTTTCTTTGTGTGTCTTGATTTTGATATTTTAAAACAACTGGTTCTATAAAAATTCAGAACAAGTGTTTGTAATGCAAAAATTAAAGTATAAAAGATATTTAAACTGATATCTTTTTTTGTGATTGTATTGAAATACAGGTCGCATTTATTCAGTGTAACAATTTACTCTCTCGTTGATCAACCAAAAAATGTCTTATTTTTTTGTTTTATTTTTCATCTTACTTGATTATTAGATATTAAGGGACCAAAGTTATTATAAGCTTTATGCAAATACTTCAGATTCTTTTTTACACCACTGAAGGGATGAGATGAACATTTGAAGCAGCAATGAATGAAAATTCTGTAATAAGAAGACCACTGTTGAATTACATTGATGCTAATGGTCACTATAAACAGGCAGGTAATGACTACGGATGTGCACAAAAAATCTAAGATCCATTAAATGCTCTAAAAGTGAAAAAAAAACAACAAAAAAAAACTTTTACTTTTGATAAAACCAATCCATAACTATTGAAACACAATAAATAATACTAGTTATCTCATTAGTTACTTTGTATTATTCAGCTGGTATAAGGGAACTGCTATGTTTAAAAAATAATAAGAGGGCTTGATTTAAGTGCAGTAGTAGGGTTATTCCCAATGAAGTGATCCAACATATGCTGCTTGACTATTTAAAAAAAATAATAACTTTTTGTGTGTTGTTGTCTTTATATTTTATATTTCAAAAACACAATTATTTTATTTTTGCCATTTATTTATTTGTGTGTGTGTGTGGGGGGGGGGGTCTTGTCACATAAACATGCAGAGAAATGTCCGGTTGCCATTGGCACTTCCATGGGAGTTTCCTCAGGATATTTTTCATTGTCAGTCAAACTTTATAATCTGCAAAAATCTTGAATGGAGTTCTTGGACCAGAAGAATGGTAAAATTTTATAAAAACATCGTGTTATGTTGCACACTGATGTCTTCAATGATCCCAAGCTACATATATCCATCATACGTGCCTGTTACAGTTTCATCTTTCCCAAATTGTTGGTGATTCAAGTTTCATTACAGGTATGTCCTCAAACTCTTCTGATTTTGAGGTTAAGTAAGATCTCATGACACTCTCTGAGACAGGCACACATCAATGGTATGTCTGTGTATGAGGCAGTCATAAGCAGTTTTTTAACCTTTCTCGTAGCTGGACTTCATGAGCTAACATTTCTTCACTTTTGACAGATATATAATGCCTTTTAAGTTTCTCTGGACAAAATTTGTACATGTCTTCAGGAATTAAAATTTGACAAGTGCAAGTCGTATGCAACCTGCTTCTAGTTACTTCTCATTTCATGGTTCCAGCGGCTCCATAACAAGCACTTTTGCCATGGGCTTTAGAAGCAAAAAAAATCCACTCTGCCACAATTCCAAAGTCACTGGAATGCTAGCAGGTGTTTATTTTTTGTTGTTGTTAGTTTTTTTCCTTTTTCTTGTTCATGTACCAGTCAGTACTTGACTGCTTGAGAAAACTTGGGGGAAAAAAAAAAAGCTTAGAAAGTATACAAATGAGTGAATTTTCCCTGATTTCGCATCAATGTCATTTCTGTTTCTAGTTGAATCTCAAACTTTTCACTGTAGAGTGAAATGATGTACTTAAATGTGTACAAACCTGAGATTTTTATAAGGTCTCACACTGAAGATAATTGGCTTTAAAGAGATCGAAAAATAAGAGAAGCAGCCATGTTTAAGCTTATGGAGAAAATGGAGACAAGTGTCAGTTCAGAAGTTGTGTGTGCATATTCTGTAGTACTAGTTAAGAAGTATTCAGCTTTAGAACTTTTCTTCTTTCCATAAAATTTACACTTTAAAATACAAGTTTTTTTAACAAAATTGAAAAAGTTTCCAGTTCAGATTTTATTGATTAGCTGGCAACTAAAGTAAATTGTGCATTAACCAAAATTGTAGCTTGACTGTTCTGAAAAAAAAATGGTCTGTGTCTCAAGTCTCTACAACTAATAGAAACTGAGATATGTAACTTTCCATTAAGCTCAAAAATTGCAAAAAATGCTATCTGTTATGAAACAGATGTGGTCACCATATTACAGAAAAAATGGTGAAAATATAAAAAAATGGTGGTTTTGAACTATGAACTTATAAGGCTCATCCAAAAAATTATTTTAAAAACAAAGAAGTCATGCAAACAAATTGATTTACTTCTGGACCATTTCATTTGGATTGTTCCAGTATATTTCTACTCATTTGTTCTCTTTGTAGTTCATTCAAGATGAATAAATGAAAAATATTGGAAATGTTAATGGAAATTCAGTTGAATTAGAAGTTTTGTTGCTTTACGGGTTACAGTTGTGAATTCATATTTAGTGTTTGGTTTTGCCTTTTGGAAAAATTCTGAGTGGCAATATTTTAGAAATGGTGTGTTGTAATATGGAATTTTCTTTGTTGGATTTTCATGATATATAGGCTATTAATTATGGGAACTTTTCTCTAATTTCATAAATAAGTATAAATTTGTAAATATTTTGACATTTAAAAAAGTAGTCTTAAGAAGCAAATTTGTGATGTATCAACTGAGGAAGCTTGCAGTCCTATACACTATGACATTTTTTTATGTTATTTTTTAATGATCAGTTTTGTACATTTATATTAAAAATTAGATAAAGAAATGAAAATGTCTTTAACAAATTTTATGTGATGGATATTTCTAATGTGTGTTAATGAGTTGCTACTAGTGTTTGCATGTTGCATTGTGTTAATGATTTAGTTCTTATATGAAGAAGCGTATTTTAGTATGTAGCAATTAAATATGATTTGCCAAGATTTTTAAGTTAAGATAAATGACTAAAACTAAATAAATCAGCTCAGCAGATATTGCATCTGCTGAACAGTTAAGTTCAACTGTCTAACTAAAGCTGGAGATAAGTACTTCCTTCTAATAAAAGTAGGGTACAAGTATTGAAATGCAGTTTTTGATTTTGTAAATTTTTCAGTTCTCATTGTCTTATCTGTACCTAATTTAAGTGTGACTGGCCTAAGTTGGCTTTTCTGTTTAGGATAATGTATTTTGTTTTTCTTTCACACTGAAGTTTCATCTGCTATGTATTTATTTTTACATAGTGCAACTCATAAAAGAAAACTCAGAAATGATTGGAAATCAGAGGGAGGAAGCATTTAAGGTAAGATTCAGGACATGATACCACATGAATTTTATGCCATTCCATCTCTATGTGTTTTACCACAGCATACATTCATTTATTCAAGGTGTTATACAAAAGTAAAGAGAATGCTAGTATACAAAAGTAAAGGGAATGCTAGTATCATGCTAGACTGTACATTTGTGAACAACTTGCCATATTGCCTGCTGTTTTATAATGTATTGGTTTCTTCCTGGATGACATGGACTGTTAATGTGTATCAAAAGATCTGTAATATTTGGAATTGCAAAATTTCATCAAATATGTTATAATAATGTATAGTGTATATGCAATATGTGATACTGTGTGTATAATGTATATAGATACAAATACAAATAAATTTTAGCTTAGTAATTAATGACATCATGGCACCTCCAATTATTATTAATTTACTGTGAAAATGTTTAATTACAGGTTTTATAGAAATAATTTTTAATACGTATAATATCCAGAGTATGTTGCGCTACGAAGTTTGCATGAAATTTAAACTGAGTATAAATAAGAGAAAAACCAAAGTTAGGGTTTTTGAGTAAGGAACTGTTAGCACTGAATGTAATATATAAGTCTAAATAGCAGAGTGATTCACCAGGTGAATGAGTTTGTGTATTTAGGAATCATGTTTGACAGAGACAACAAATTAGATGGTAAAATTAGTAGGTGAGTGAATTCTTTATTGAAAGTCAGAGCTGCATTCGAAGGTTTTCACAGGAATGATGAGTTCACAAGAGAGTCCAGCATGGCTGTGTATGAAAGTGTAATTGTTCCTACTCTGATGTATGGCAGTGAAACATGGGTACTACAGAAAAAACATAGGAGCTGTTAATGTGCTGGAGAAATGCGTTACTTATGGGGGGTTGTGGAAAGATATGTTCTGATTATGTGAGGAATGGAGATGTGTTGCAGTTGTGTAATGTGAAGGAAAATGTTAGCAAGGTGGAGACTAATATGCTTCGGTGGTTTGGCCATGTTGAAAGAATGAGTGATGAGATGCTTACTAAGAATTTTTTTTTAGCCGAAGTGGCAGGAAAGAAAGGCAGAGGAAAGCCAAGAAAGTCATGGGAGGATCAGATTCAGGAGTGTCTGCATGAGAAAAAGATTACGAGTATGAAGTATAGAAGCTCTTGTGTACGTTGTGTGATAGATGCCAGTGAAGCCCGAGTTGTGTGTCAAGATCGCTGTAAATGGAGAAGTTTTATACGGCAACAGTAAGTAAATAATCAGTTAAAAATTTATCTGGTAGTTTGTATTTTTTTGTGGAGCTAACCTCTGAATCTCAGAAAACAGCTTTGTGATATGCATGTATGTATGTATGTAATTTTTAATACATATGGTGGTCAAATTTTTGAACTAGAACCTAGTTCATTGTCAGGACTAGTCACTGGAGTACTTGTTCTAAAGGAACTTGAAGAAGGGATATAAATATTGAGTACAAGAAGTACCACACTTAATGATTGCGGTTGGGCACTCACAACCAAATGCGACAACCATTCCAGTGGGATAGTCCTGATGATGAACTAGGTTCTGTTTGAAAAATACGACCATCAAATGTATTAAAAATTACCTCCATAAAACCCGGCATTAAAAAATTTTCACTGTAGATAAATTTTAATGTAACTGTTGCATTATATGAGAAAATGTTGAACTGTAAATTTGATATGTATTTTAATTTCTGGTTTGTTTGTTAATAATAGTCATCTATGTGGTGATTCTTTTTTTTTAATTGGTATCTGTGTGCTTGACAACTGAATATAGGAAGTCAATCAAATGAATGATGGAACTCCATACTAAGTACTTCTCTCTCTCTCATATTTTATACTAGCCAGTTGTACCCATCGGTGACGGGCTAGTGATAGTATAAAGTAAAAGCTATATCGGCAATCAAATTAAGACTAGTAAAACAAGGTTTATACAACTTCCTGGAATAAAATATTAGGATAAAAAATGTATTTGAATTATTTGGTAGTTGTCATGTCCAATGTAAATAATTCAAAGAGTTTGAAAGCAGAAGGCTTATGCAATGAAATTGATTGAGATGAAAAGTACCTTATTCTTGTAGCGAGGACTTCCTCATTCCCACATTCTGGTGTGGCTTAAAGATAGGATATACGTACAGAGAGTTGATGAACATGACCACCCAGGAATCAGGTTGAGTGTATATTGTCCATCCAAACAACTCGGAATGCTCTGTCGGTTGAATTTCACATGGAAATTAGGTGACCTAGAGCGACGAAATTTGTTATGAAGGTACCTGTAGACATCTTCTGGTGCAACTCAAAACTCCTTGTGGAAATCCTATCTTGTTCCAGCCTTCTTTCTCGTTCTTCTGCTGTTTCTTGTTCTCTTCTCCTTCTTTGATTTTCTCTATCCATTCTTTGTGTTCTTACACATTGTTTCTTTCTGAAAGGTTGAGGTATAGTATGATGACCTTCTGACGTATGAAACTTTTGAATTAATAACGGATATTGAAAAACAACATTCTATTTTCTTTTTATTCTTCTCCGCCCTCAAGGTCATAATACAATTGGCAAACAACACTTAAAAAAAAAAAAACATGTGCCTTTACGCTTTCTTTACATGCAACCTGATCACACCCAATGTGAAGGCGCAAAGATAAGTAGTTCAAGATAAATTTAAGCCATTTCTTTTTTAGAATTATGTTAAAACAACCTTTTTATTTTCTAGCTCACAACATCGTCACAGTATGATGACCTTCTGACGTATGACACTTTTGAATTAATAACGCAGATTGAAAAACTATGTTCTATTTTCTTTTTTTCTTCTCCGCCCTCAATGTCATAATACAATCGGCAAACAACGCTTACAAAAAAGGGCGTAATAAATGTATTTACGAATTAAAATAGTCGTAACGGAATTCTAAAAAAGAAACGCCTAAAATTTATGGTGAACTACTTTTCTGCATGCTTTAACGTTCAGTGTGATCGGGTTGATGTCAACATAGCAGAAAGACACACTCAGATGGGGTAGAAACACATAACATTAAATAACTAAAAATCAAATTCAAATTTTAAAAAGATCACTTTGAGGTGCACCAGAAGATGTCTATAGGTACCTTCATAACAAATTTCGCCGCTCTAGGTCGCCTAATTCTATGTGAAATCTGACCGACAGACGCTTTCTTTACATGCAACTTGATCACACCCAACACGAAGGCGTGAAGATAAGTAGTTCACGATAAATTTGAGCCATTTCTTTTTTAGAATTTCGTTAAAACAACATTCTATTTTCTAGCTCACAACGTCGTCACAGTATGATGACCTTCTGACGTATGACACTTTTGAATTAATGACGTAGATTGAAAAACAACGTTCTATATTCTTTTTTTCTTCTCCGCCCTCAAGGTCATAATACAATCGGCAAACAACGCTTACAAAAAAGGGTGTAATAAATGTGTTTACGAATGAAAATAGTCGTAACGGAATTCTAAAAAAGAAACGCCTAAAATTTATGGTGAACTAATTTTCTGCACGCCTCAACGTTCGGTGTGATCAACAAAGCGGAAAGACCCACTCAGATCGGGTAGAAACGCGTAACATTAAATAACTAAAAATCAAATTAAAATTTTTAAAAAATCGCTTCACGGTGCACCAGAAGATGTCTGCAGATACCTTCATAACAAATTTCGTCGCTCTAGGTCGCCTAATTCTATGTGAAATCCGACCAACAGACACACACACAGTCTGTATTATATATAGAGAGATGATATGTTGTATTTCTGTTTTCCCAGTTCCATTTATTTCCCTTGCATTGTTTTTGTCAATTGCACTGAGACTTTTTTTTTTTTTGGTAGCCTGTATGTTGTTTTCTTTTGTCAAAAGGAGTAATGAAAATGAAAACAAAGATGTAAAAGATTTGCAAACAAAAGTAAGAAATGAAGTAAGTTTAAAATGAATGTGTGCAATATCACCCCATTTAACAGTTAACTAGTTTCACATCTAGGACAGTCCCAATTTTTTAATTTTTTGAAGTTAATCGAAGATTCCTCAAAAATATATTTGAGCATTTGAACAGAATTTTGTGGGTTTGGCTTTATGTTGGATTAATTCTGACATGAAAATATGAGTTTCAGCACAAACAATTGATTCTCTTGTCTATGTGAAATTTACCATCCTATAAATACTAGCTGTTTCAAACCAAATCAACACAAGACATTAAAAAATGAATTTAGTGGGCATGTGTTCACCATTGGAATAAAAGACATTTTGCCATATTACCTACAAGTAATGTATTCTCATTCCATAAAAGTCTGCAGGTTTAGGAGCTACAAATGAACAGATACATTATTAAAAACTATCTTCTGAAAAGCTTCGCCATTCAGATGCTGCTGCAATACTAAGATTCAGCGAAAGTCTAATGGTGTGAGACCCAGTTAAATAGACACGTGTGGTGTTAATTTGCAGCTGAAGTCCTTGATTCTTTGGAAGTTTTGGCTTTTTGTAAGAGGAGTGAACATTATCCTGTTGAAGCATGATTCACCTTTGACTGACCAGCTAGGAATTATTACATTCTAAAGCAGTTGTCAGGTGAGCATGATGATAAGAATAGATCTCAGCAGTAATGGATTTGTTTGGTGAAAGCAAGCCAAAGAGAGAAATTTCTTTATGGCTACTAAACATGTCAAATGACTGCAAGTGTAAAACAGCTGCAGTTCGTTCATGTGTTTTGAACTACTTCAGCCAACCCACTGTTTTGTATTCTTAACATTGGCATAATATGCTTAATGTTTGTGTATAAAGATAGTTAAATAAATTAATGGAAGAATAAAACATTTGTGTTTGAGAATGTCACTCTCTTCTTAGTATATTCAATTGTATTGGTGCTGTGCATCTTGTTGGAAATGTTTCCTCAGGTTGTTCTTAGAGTCCTACAAATTTTAAATGTGTCCACTTGATTTCTCAGGAAGTCTCTCTCCCACATTTATGTTTTCTCTGATGCCAGAATTTTAGATTGTAGTGTGATTCCATCATCAGAAAATAAACCTGCTCTCAGGTTGGCATTTGTGATGTAGTATTGCATAAACACTATGAAAAAAGCTGTTGCTGATCGGTATTAAAATTAATTGTCTAAAATATTATTTTTAAGATGCCCATTATAATTTTTTTCAGTTCCTATATCTATTTTAATTCATAATATTTGCCCTTTTTAGGTATCAATCACCAGCAAAGTGCGTATATTTATGCGCAATTCATTAATGATATACTACAAAAAGAACCATTCACTTAAAGATCTTGGTCATTTTTTATCTTGTAACACTTCAAGCATGTCAATTATATTGTTGTTGGCTTTCTGAGGTTGAACTGACTCCTTGCCTATGACTTTCCTTCTTCTGGGGATGAAACATCGTACCATCTTTTTTTTTTTTTTTTTTTCTTATTTACTGGACAACACACGCAGGTTTCCTTCTGCCATATGAAACATAACCATAGCTCGTCATCACGATAAAAACTTCACACAAACACACACCATACCACTCATTCATACATTCCGTTAAAAACACTATGTACACATTTACACTATCTACATTCCCAGGCAGTTAAACCATCTGTCAACTGTGATTAAAAAAGTGCTCAATCCGTTTCAAACTCCGTGCTAACCCTATTGCATGTGCCAACCTCATTCAGCCCGTCATACACAACCCTCTAGCGCTTTCAACAGGCACTGTCATCCTCAGGAGGCAGATGTGTCTCACCCGTCTTCCACAGCTCAAGTGAGCTGATTTATTGAGGCCCGGGTCTCAGTCGCAATCTCTGCGTCTCTGGCACCATCTATTGTCATTGTTGCTCTTTTTTCTTTTTTTCTCTCTTAGCTGTTGCTTTATTTTTATTAAAGCCTTCCATTGTTCATATAAGTTCCTAAGCTCATTAATGTTGCATGATCGTGATCTGCTTTTTTCGATTAATATTGATTCTGCAATTAGCAACTGCCTTTCATTTTTACAGCTCTTAATAATTTTAATATCTTCAAACCTTGGATAATGATGATTTTCCAGACAGTATTGGGTTAATGCGGTTTTAGCTTCTTTTCTATTCCAATTACTTATATGCTGGTTCAGTCTGTATTTTAATTTGTTCTTGGTGCTGCCTATATATGACACAGGTAGTTGTTGGTTTATTGGAATTTCATAAACTCCTGCTCTATCCAATTGGCTGATTTTTTCATTTTTTATTACTAGAAATCAAGTACAGACTGTAAAAAATTTAGTAATAAAAAATGAAAAAATCAGCCAATTGGATAGAGTTTATGAAATTCCAATAAACCAACAACCACCTGTGTCATATATAGGCAGCACCAAGAACAAATTAAAATACAGATTGAACCAGCATATAAGTAATTGGAATAAAAAAGAAGCTAAGACCGCATTAACCAATACTGTCTGGAAAATCATCATTTTCCAAGGTTTGAAGATATTAAAATTATTAAGAACTGTAAAAACGAAAGGCAGTTGCGAATTGCAGAATCAATATTAATCGAAAAACAGATCAAGATTATGCAACATTAATGAGCCTAGCAACTTAAATGAAGAATGGAAGGCTTTAATAAAAATAGAGCAACAGCTAAGAGAGAAAAAAAGAAAAAAGAGCGACAATGACAATAGATGGCGCCAGAGACGCAGAGATGCAGAGATTGCGACTGAGACCCGAGCCTCAATAAATCAGCTCACTTGAGCTGTGGTAGGCGAGTGAGACACATCTGCCTCCTGAGGATTGACAGTGCCTGTTGAAAGCGCTAGAGGGTTGTGTATGATGGGCTGAATGAGGTTGGCACATGCAATAGGGTTAACACGGAGTTTGAAACGGATTGAGCACTTTTTAATCACAGTTGACAAATGGTTTAACTGCCTGGGAATGTAGATAGTGTAAATGTGTACATAGTGTTTTTAACGGAATGTATGAATGAGTGGTATGGTGTGTGTTTGTGTGAAGTTTTTATCGTGATGATGAGCTATGGTTACGTTTCATATGGCAGAAGGAAACCTGCGTGTGTTGTCCAGTAAATAAAAAAAAAAAAAAAGATAGTACGAAGTTTCATCCCCGGAAGAAGGAAAGTCATAGGCAAGGAGTCAGTTCAACCTCAGAAAGCCAACAACAATATAATTGACGTGCTTTGAAGTGTTACAAGATAAAAAATGACCAAGATCTTTCGGGTAAGTGAATGGTTGTTTTTGTAGTATATCATTATTTTAATTTAGTATGTTAATACTGTTTTGTTTTCTTTTATTTTTGACAGTGGAAGCATCAAAAAATTCATTTCCTGTGTGATAGTAATAAGTTCAGAGCCAGTTGTTCTGGCTGGTTGAATCAGTGGTGAAATGCTTTTAAAAACTTTTCTATTAAAATTGGAAAAAAAAAATCTCTTAAAAACAAAAAAGTTTGTTGACCAATAATTAAATTACGAATTCTGGTACCTTGACGATAAAAATAAGTTCGCATCTAGACATTTTTGATTGGTTGAATACAAATGAGTTTCAAAAGAATTTTGTAATCACTTCAACTTTTCTTTTGTGTTAAAACTTCAAAAAAAGCATTTCGAACGTGAAAAATTAGGGTTTCGAACAATGATTTTCATAAAATTGTTAATGATCTCTTATGAAAAATTATTTGTTTACATTTTCCAATATTTCATTATTATTATTTTTAACAGGAAACTTTCAGGAGTTTTATCACTGATTCAATCAATTGGAATGGCTGGTTTGAACTTACTGTTGTCATTAAGACAACAGGGGCTTTCCAGTTTGTTCTTTGTTGCAGACAAAACAAAAGAGGCAGCACATTTTGCAATATTAACCTGCTGAATTGAAATGGAGAACTTGTGATCACAGGCATTTTGTAGAAAAAAATTGCTTTTGTTTTGAACAATCAACCTAAGTATTTAGCAGCAACAGTTTTTGCACAGTGTCTACACAGTTTCATCAAATATTTTTTGTGGCACACAAATGCTTTCATAATGATGTCAGTCATTACTTCTCTGAAATACCAAACCTTTTTTTAATGACATTAACTTTGGCACTTAACATTGGCCTCTGTTAACAGATTGCAGTATTTTGGTTTGCAGATCTGACCCAAGTGTTACTTATATTTTTTGTCTTGCAGTACACTGTACTGCTGTTATGTGAAACAGCAGGTGAAAAATATTAAATAAGAATGTCATTCATAGCTTTCATAGCAAGCAGCACTAGTGAAAGTGGGTAGAATGGTGTGGAACAGTGTTCCTTTAAGAAATTAATAAAGGGGAACCGCATTTTTCTAAATGTAATAGTTGTAAACAAAAGTTTAGAATTAAAAAAAAATACATGATGCTAGACTGCAGGCAAATACATTTTGTTGATTTTTTTCCTTTTTTTAATGAAACAATAAAATTTGTTGTCCAAGCTAATAGATATAGAGGATGTTTACATTTTAGCCTTCATATCATGCCCTACATTAAGAATGACTTTTTTTTTGTTCTAACTAAAAGTCTTTGTGATACTGGCACTTTCATTTAAATTGAAGATTTGCTAGCTTTCATTCTTTTTCCTGATTTGTTTTATATGTATATGCTTTCCTGTAAAGGTGTATGCATTTGTAAACAGTGTTACTGGCTGGCTTTAGACTGCAGTATATTTGGAATGTGACATAGAAGAGCTTAGGCGATGTAGTGTCATCTTGTCTCACTTCCTTTTCAAATTTTATACCTGCTGTGTCCTTGAACAGTTGAACTTTTACTTTTTCCTTTTAATATTAGAGAGGACAGAAATCATGTGACACCTGGTTTCTGAGCAGTGCAATGCTGTTACCTCTCTCGCTAGTGGATGAACCCACTGCTTGGCAGGTGTATAGGTAGAAGTACATCACTGCATTCAAGTAAATGGTAATTCGATGGGAGCCCGATGCATGGGTCACTCTATCACTGAGGTGGTACAGGAACTGCTGTATCCACATTCAGTAATATCAAGAGTGTATTGGGAATACACCATTTCCAGAATAACATTGTATCGTGGACAGCGCTATGGACAGAGAAAGTTGGTGGATGAAAGTGGCTGTCGACGTTTGTTTCGCAAAGCTGCAACGTACTGGAGAGCGACATTGGCACAAATCACTGCCAACTTCAATAAGGGAGATTCCAGAAATGTCTCCACCAAGATCATCAGGTAGTCATTAGCCACAATAGGGTATGGGATCCACCGACCCACCAGAATCTAATTGCTATCACCACATCACTGGACTGTGTGTATCAACTGCACAAAGAGCATTGTCACTGGACCTTGGACGAGTGCAGATGGGTCTACTGGTCTGACAAGTCCCATTTCCAGTTGATTTGTGCAGGGAGGAGATTGTAGATTTGACAAAAACTGCATGACATGGAGTTTGCTAGATTGTAAATTTGACAAACTCCATATCAGCAAAGAGCTGATCAGACGTGTGGTTTGGATAATTATGGTCTGGAATTTGTTCAACTGACACATGCTGGGAGGGACTTCTGGTACATCTGGATGCATTTGCGAACAGTCCACACTACATTTCCATCCTTTCAGAACACCTGCATCCATTAATAGTCACCATGCACCCTCAGGACATTGAACTCTTCCAGCTGGACAATGCACCTCCCCGTAGAGCAGTGATGACTAGAATATGGTTAGAAGAGCATTCTGCAGAAGTTCTCACCCTGAAATTGCCTCCATTTTCACTGGATATGAACCCTGTAGAAAATCTTTGGGATGCTGTGAAAAGGTCTGTTTAAGCTTTGTATCCTGCACTTGGGAATGTAACAGAATTATGGACAGCAATACCACAAGCATGGGTAGAAACACATGCGAAACACTTTTGTGACATAGTAGACTGTATGCCTTGCCATGTGATTGCCCTTATCTGGGTGAAAGGTGGACCTACTTATCAATAGGTAGGTATCCCATGATTTCTATCCACTCAATGTATATATACACATATCATCATTAACCATTCTCAATCCACTGCTGGATGAAGGTCTCTTCAAGTCTCTGCCTTAAGCATGTCACTCCAGCATGATTTTGAATTGTATCCATCTATCTCTCATGTGCTCTTTTCTGGGTCTTTTTCTATTCTTTGGTATCCAGTCCAATATCCCAGTTGTCCAGTGGTGGTTAGTTCTAACAATTTGCCCAGCCCATTGTCACTTGAGGGTCTATACTTTGATCATGATGTCATCAGCTCTTGTCATTTTCCTGATTCATAAGTTCCTTTTCCTATCTTCCTTATTAAGGCAAAGCTTGCATATCTCCAGGATTTTTTGAGTTGCCTGCAGTATCTGTATGTCTTTTTACTTAAGGTCCATGTCTCTGATCCATAAGTAAGAACTGGAAAGGACACAGTAATTTTAAACACTTCTCTTTCATGACATAATGGTAAATTGCTCTTGAAGATTTTACTGTTTCCCCCAAAAGCAACTCCAGTCAACTTTTATGCACCTATTAATTTCTTCTTTGATGTGGCCGTTGTTTGATATCTGTTGAGTTAGATACATGTAGGCATCAATTACATGTATGGCATAAATTTGCCCCAGCAGCCTCTAAATCTTCAGTTCTCGTAAAAGCATTGTATATCAGTTTTGTTTTCTGTAAGTTGGCCATCAAAGAGGAAATTTAATCCACTTTCTTACTCTCATCAGCAACTTCCTAGATCATACTCTATAGCCCTGAGGATGATGCTTGCAAAAATGACTATGTGATTAGCAAAATGAAAGTTTGGTTAAACAATCTCCATTTATCTTTATCCTCTTCTTTTCCAAATTCAATTATTGGAAAACATTCTACAGCATGGCATTGAAGGGCTTGGGAGATATAGTATAACTTTATCTCACTCTTTCTCCAAGTTTGTATTAGGTGTGCAACTCAATTCTCGGGCACAGGTATGACATGTTGACAGCAAATTATAGCAAATCGAATATGTAGCTAATCAGGGAAATAATCCCCGTCGTGTTGGATACATTTGAGCCATCGGTCAGGGAGCTGCCGAATGCCACTGCAGAAAAAAGAGGGCTGTTTCGAGTTGATAAAGTCATCAATACTTGTGTGGACCTCCTCGACAGAAGTGAAGTGCGTATCATTCAGGTGATGTTGCAGGGAGCGAAAGAGGTGATAATCTGACTGGGCGAAGTCTGGAGAATACGCCGGGTGGAACAAAATCTCCCATCCCAGGTCGGTGATCATGTTTAAAATCGTTTTCGTGGTGTGAGGACGTGCGTATTCCTGAAGCAACAGGACCGGCCTTCTGCCCTTGCCAGTATATGGCCTTTTCGCCTCCAGTGCATCACTCACACGAATGAGTTGCTGACAATAATGCTCAGCATTGACCGTTTCACCAGGTTTGAGCAACTCATAGTGTACGATACTGCGCTGATCCCACCATATGCACAGCAACAACTTCCTGGCATGGATATTCGGTTTGGAGGTACTGGTGTTAGGCTGACCAGGATAAACCCATGATTTGTGCCACTTAGGATTATCATAGAGGATCCACTTCTCATCACAGGTCAAAATCTTGTGGAGGAAATCCTTCTTCTTGAATCTGGAGAGCACGGACACAGCAACATCATAGCACCTAGACTTGTTTGCAGCTGTGAGTTATTGGGGCACCCAATGGCCCTCCTTGTAAATCTGTCCAAGCTTGTGCAGGCAATTTGCAGTGGCTTGCAGTGTTACTCCGAGTTCCTGGGCAAGCTCTGACTGTGTGCGACAAAGATCCGCGTCCAACAGTTGTTCCAGTTCCTCATCGTCAACTTTCTGTGGCTGTCCCAGGCATTCTGCATCACGGAGATCGAAATTTCCCTGCTTAAACCGCTGGAACCACTTCTTACACGTACTGTAGGACACAGCAGCCTCACCCAAAGCAGCACAGATTATTTGCTAGGCTTCTGCGGCACTTGTTTTCAGCTGAAACGCGAACAGGAGGCAGTGCCTCAAATGTTGCTTCTCGAACGACATTGCTTTCATCATGAACTTTCGTCCCTTCTGTCACTACAGCTGCGAGCAGTTATGGTTGCCTGGAAAGCTGTTGGATGGCGCTGCAATCAGCCATTATCGCACATGGCTATTTGCGTTTGCTGACGTTCTATGATCGCTATGCGGTTAGGAGCCAAGAATTTAGTTGCACACCTATTATGTGCTGTGTCCTCAAACAGTCGAACCTTTTCACTTGCATTTTCATAGATGCTATTAATAATATTAATGTATGCAACTTCAATAAAGCAGAATTTCAAAACATTATAGCTGCTAATGGTTTCATGAAAACAAAAGCCTTTTGATAATAAATAAAGGTACTTTTTATTAATTCTCTTGGTGCATTGACATGATCTGTATGCTGTAGCCACTCCTGAATCCAGCTTGTTCTTTTGGTTGAGACATGTCCAGTGTTTTCTTGAAGTAATGTGACAATACGTTAGTGAAGATTTTGTAAACAACTGATAGCAGGCTGGTGGATCTGTAATTCCTGAGGTCTTTGAGGCTCCCTCTTTTGTACAACAGCATTACAGTATCATTGTTCTAGTCATCAGGAATCTTTCCTTCATTGAGGCATCTACTGAAAAATTAGGAAAGTGTAGTTCCTATTTCTGCACTGTCTTCCTGTACAATGTTCATTGTAATTCCATTTTCCCTGAAGCTCTTGCTCATTTACTGTTCTTAATTCCATGGCCAACTTCTGCTGGGAGTACAGCATTTTTTTTTCTTTTGGGATGGATTGCCTTATTGCGTCACGGGAAGAACTTTTGGACTTACAATTTTTTTAGGCTTCGCGCATAAGTCCATCCCCTTACTTTGAAGCTCCTTTTTTGTCCCAAATTTCTCGACTTATACGCGAGTATATACAGTACTTCTTCTGTTGATACACTTTGTAATGCAGAGAATCAGTTTCTCTGTTCCACTGTGAAAGTTTTATGATGTTTTTTAAGATTTGCCATGTTGATACTTTTCATTTGCTTTATGAGTTTGAATCATTCAAATTTTTTTTGTGAATATACACAGTGTATATATGTGTGTGTGTGTATATATATATATATATATATACAGATTATGTTATGTATATTTTTTGACAGCAAGAAGGATTTTTTTCTGAAAATTGAGCAGTTTTTTCCTACTAAAAAATTCTTAGAAGTTTCAACTGCTGAAGATTATTTCTCTTAAAGAGAAGATAGTTTCCCTCAAAATTATTGCATGATTTTTAATATTAGGAATAATTTAAAATCGTGTTATCAAAAATAACTTGAAAAATATCAAATAATGAACAAAAGTTTGAACAATTAATCAAACATACTTGTATAGTATTATCTATCATTACCTATGCACTGATATAGTATACTGCAAAATTTTGGTGTGCAGTCCTTGTATTAGATTTTTCTTTATTTTTAAGCAATTTTTTTTTATAATTTGTAGCTCTTATAACACATTCAGTTACACAGCAGGCGTACTACGTAAGCATGTTGAAAATTTTTACTCACCACTTGTACAATTTGCCTTTATAATTCTATTAAACCCCTTTTTTCAATTTATCAAACAGGATTTGGCGCAAAAGTTTAATGCCTTGCAGATAACTCACATGGAACGAGTGCAGACCTTCAACAATATAGGTAAGTGACTTTTCCATTGAATACAGGAGTACAGCCTTGGTATTTAGTTTTTCTAGTTGTTTAATGGTGACTGTATAGAGCAGACATACACTTTTGACAATGCCATATGAGATGCGAATTGAGTTGCCCTAAGGTGTTTTGTAAGAATCCTAGAATCTGTCAGAGATGTCATATTCATCTTTTTATTTCACTTGTACATATTACACCAAAATTAGCTGAGTAAATTTTCATGTGATTTGATATCTGGCACAAAATTGTAGGAGTGACATAATGAATTTCAGTCATGTGCTTCTGTGATGCTGTGAAATATAAAAATTTTCAAAGTGTGTTAATGCAGCTGTTCCTGAATAACTTCTCCTAAGCTTCAAGCATCAGTTGATAGTTGAATTTACTGTATGATTAAGTGTGAATCAATATGTTATGTAGAACAAATATTTCCAGGCGTACCTTGTAATAGATTTTATGGTGGAATATTAAATTTTATGTGTGGGTTTCATTTGAGAAATCATCTCACATTGGATTCATTAATGGAAACTCACCTAAAAGGTTGTTATTCCTTTTGCAACATTTACCGCACATATATTTCCACGTATATACAACATTTGAGTGTGAATTTGTTCCTGTGTTTTATATTGTAAAGTATTTATCTTCGTAACATGGGAATTATATTGTTAAAAACTGGAAAATTGTCTTATGTTGGTTTCATCGGTGTATTATATATTCTTTTTATTATTAACCTTAGATTATGTAACATATTGTTCGTTCTTTTGGGTGTTGTATTATGATATTGTACAGCAAAAGGGTTCTAATAAATAAATAAAATAAAATTAAATTAAAGAGTTTTTCTTGGTGGATCCAGCATTCTTTACTGATCTACTAAATATTTGCTTGAATAAGGGAGTATTTCCTAAATGTTGGAAGAAATCAGTATTAATAATGTTCAATAAAGAGGGAAAACAAAGAATGAAGCCTTTGGCATATCGTGCTATTTCCTTACTACCATATTGGGGAAAATTAATAGATAAGCTAATCACAGGTAGAGTTTTCTTTCATCTTGGTAATATAGAGTGGTTTGCACTTCAGCAGTACGGTTTCGTGCCTAACAAAAGCGTGACATTGGCTATTGATTACATTAGAATAAGACTCGATTTCATAAAGAGAATGGTAGACATACAGTCTTGGTTTCCATGGATGTAAGAAATGCATTTGGCAATGTTTGGTGGCCTGCAGTGCTGGAGGCTTTGAGGTCATCTGGCTGCCCGAGAAATCTTTTTACTTCGATTTGCAGTTATTTTCAAGACAAAGTTGTGGAATATTAATCAGGTTGTACAGGGTTTACTAAGACTTACACCAAAGGATGCCCCCAGGGGTCCAATTCAGAACCCCTGTGGTGGAATGTTATTGCCAACTTTGTTTTGTGACTACAGTTCTCTGATGCAGTGGAGTGCATTGCTTATGCGGATGATTTCATGCTGTTGGTCTCAGATACGGGACGACATACTGTTGAAAAAAAGGTTGAGGAATCATTACACATCTTGAATCAGTGGAGTGATCAATTTAGGGTTTCGTTTGCACTTGAAAAGATGGTACTTATGGTTTTTCTGAAAGGAGGAGTAATGAAGACTCCTCCTAAGTGTAAGTTTAAAAATGTAACGATGAAGTGTGTAAAGTAATTAAAGTACCTAGGAGTTATCTTAGATGAAAAGTTTACAGCTCTACCTCACCTACAGTATTTAAGAAATAAAATCTCAGTGATTGTGAGTACAATTATTTCTATGAGATTTTCGGGAAGAGTGCAGAAGATTTTATACAAGAGATGTGTGGAAAAGATTGTCAGTTATGCCTGTGGAGCTTGGTTTATTTCCAAGGTAAGAGTACGAAATAAATTGCAACAAATTCAGAGAGCGGTGTTACTTGGCATCACAGGATGTTACAGGACTACATTGACTGTGGCTCTGCAGATGCTTACCAGATGTTTGCCTTTGGATATAGTTATTAAAAAAGAAAGTGCGATGCTCAGACTTAAAAATTATAATGAAGAGGCAATTGTGTTTAATAAAGCTTTTCATTATGATAATTATGATTTCCTTCCTCGTGGTCAGCATGTGCATCCTGCAAGTGTAATGAGCTTGACTTGGGACATCTCCCCACCAGAGTCAAGATACTATGAGATCTATACAGACGGTTCAAAAATTAAGGATTCAGTGGGAGCTAGTTTCTGTGCCTACTCTAACGGAAACTTAGTTATTTAAAGATCAATTAGATTTTCAGATAATTCAACTGTCTTTCAAGCAGAGCTTGGGGGCATTGAATATGCCTTACAGTGGTTACAGACAAATCATAACGATATTATTCATTATTTTTCAGATAGTCAAGCAGCTTTTTAGGCAATTTGTTCTGCGGAGAATAATACCAGTGAAGTGGACCATATCAGGAGGCTCATTGGTTTTCTGGGAGTGGAACAAATAAGATTGCATTGGATTAAGGGCCACAGAGGGGAACCTGGTAATGAAATGGCTGACTATTTGGTAAAGAGGGGTGCTTCATAAGGGGAGATTGATCGTTTTGTGAAATATTCCATTTGTGAACTGGCTTTGGATCTAAAGAGACTTGCTACTGATTTCTGGTAGCAGCGATGGCAGGACTTAGAGGTGGCACAAGTCACTTATTCAACTTTTCCAACAGTTTCATATAATCGCTGCTTCTCTGACAGATATGTCAATCAACTACTACCTGAGCATGGGTCATTGTCTCAGTACTATCAACGATTTAACATCAAACAAGTTGAGTGTCTTTGTGGTGAAAGACAGGCCTCAATGAGACATATGGTGTTCTTTTGTACAGAACTTCGTGATCTTCAACGGCGATTCCTTGGTTCAACAGTGGAGTCGGATATATATGAAAATTTTGTTGAACATGATGGAACATAGGTTGAACGTCTCTAGATTTGCCAACTACTTAATTATTAATGAGAATCAAGTACTACAGCTTTGTCAAAGTCCGGAGACTTCATCAGTAATTTCTTCAGAGGACACAACATTATCAATGTAAATAATATTGTGAATAACGTACTGTTGATATAATTTTATTGTAAAGTTTTGTTAACTGATTATTATTATTGACATGACTTACTTTTGTTTGTGGAAAGTTGCTGTCGGTTTTCATTGTGGTATATATTTTATTGATCAAATTGATGTCAAAGATTGATCTTGGGTGGGGGCTGAAGCATTTTGTTCTCTGGGAATTTTAAACTTATGAGAGTTTGTGAATTTCGGAAATTGAATTCCTTTGGAAATTTTTGAGTTACGTAGTGTTTTACTGCATTTGTGTGTTTTGTAAGTTTGTAAATGTTAGTGTTTTGTTTGCATTGCTGTGTTAATTTGTAGCTGTTCTTAAATTGAAATGTGTTCCATGTGAAAATTACTTAGTCCCTTGGTACTTTCTTGTAAGTGTAAGATAAATTTGTAAATTTTGATTTACAATTGTATTTCGACTTGGGGTTTTCCAGGGCTTTGAGGTATATTTGATAAATTGATCTAAAAAATTACTTTTCTTAAGTTTGTGAACCCGAGTTGCGTTGTTCATTCCTGAGGGTTTTCAGTTGTTTGTTTTGACACAACGGATGTTGTAATCTTACGTTTGTTTCCTGGTGGTGGTAAATAATTTTTGTGAAAGTAGTTAAACACTATTGATACTATTATTTCAGTTATTATGAAATTCTACATTTTCGTTATGACTAATAAAGAACTGGGTTGGTCATAATCTCCCTGTTGTCTGAGACCCATCTCCCGAGTTCTTGGTGTTCGAGTTTGCGGTTTCATGGGATTGTTGTTGCAACATCCTACAGTGTTTACAGTGAGTTCTATTAATTCCTGTTATGCTTTAAGCGGTGCAGGCGGTGGTCTCCGGTACTTGCTTGAGACCTTTTTCTTGTTGTACCGTTAAGTAGTAGTATGGTACTTATGAAGGCTTGATAAAGAAGACTGTCACCTTTGAAAATTTGCCCATGAATAAAAATCCCATAAAAATATATCAGAAACTCTGTGACTTCGGTAATGTGACATATTAAGCGTAAGATGTATTGTAATTGAACTTGAAACCATGACATAACCTATCCCTACTGAAGCCATAGCAGTTTTTAGAACACATATTAAGAAGAAGCCCCATTAATTGCTACAATTCGACATGTTCTCTTCCTTGAAAACTGATGCAGTGACTAACAGCTTCCAGTCCTTAGGAATGAAACCAGTTTTTCATATCATCTTAATGATCCTGTGTGACCAAAAAAATAGCTGTCATTATTCATTAATTTCTGCATTAATTTCATTACAACTAGGAATTTTACCATACACTGGCGGAAAGTGAAAAAAGAACAAGAAGGAATTGGCGGACGATCATGAAATTTACATATGTTAATGGGGTCGAGTTTACGTAGGTGTGATGTTAATTTTGGCACCAACCCCAAGCGCTTATGCCACAGCACGGCATAATATGCAAATTTCGTCAGTGGTATTTAAGGAGTACGGCGAAGTGAATGTAATCAGTTGTCGGCGTACGGACATGTGCGAAGACCCTGAAGAAGCTGCAATGCCTGGACATGGAAGACGTGTACGATTTCAGCAGTTATCGGACTTTGAGCGAGGTTGTCTAGTTCTGCGAGGCCGGGTGGTCGTATCGTCGTATTACAGAGCGAATTGGACGGGAAGTATTGGTGGTGGTACGATGGTGGCGTAGATGGTCCGAGGAACATTCCCACATGAGAAGACGTGGAACCGGGAGTCACAGACGGACTGATGAAGGGACCGCTCGACGCATAAGAAGAGCGGCATTGTCAAGCAGAACATCCACTGCGATGCAAATCTGAGCTGCCGTTGCACCTGAGGTGACTGGGCGAACAATCCGCAACCGTCTACTGGATGCAGGACTACGTGCACGTGTGCCTCTGCCATGTGTACCTCTGACTCCAGCCCACCATCAGGAACGGCTGCAGTGGTGTCACCAACGTCTGCACTGGAGAACGCCATGGCGATCTGTCGTGTTCAGCGATGAAAGCAGATTCTGCTTGGGAGCCTCCGATGGCCGTATGCATGTTCGCAGATGCACAGGGGAGCGTCTCCACCCTTCTTGCATCCGCCAGTAACACACAGGGCCTACACCTGGTCTCCTGGTGTGGGGAGCGATCAGCTATCACTCCCATACACAACTAGTGTTTGTACCGGGTATGTTAAACAGCACCTCTTACATCAACAACATCATTCAGCCCGTTGTTGTGCCATTTGTAAGGTCGGTCCATCGTGGTGTTTTCCAGCAAGATAACGCACGCCCACACATGCACATGCACTTCAGGGCGTGAGACAACTTCCATGGCCTGCACGTTCACCAGATTTGTCCCCCATTGAGCACGTGTGAGATTTTATGGGACAACAACTTATCCGGCCTCCACGGACAGCCACGACCGTCCCCGATTTACGCGTCTAGGTTGCGGATGCTTGGAACTCAATACCCCAAACTTACATCCAACACCTGTACGACAGACTCCATGCCAGAATTGCACAATGTGACGCAGTTCATGGCGGTTCAACCTCGTACTAACCATGTTACATGGCAATGTTATTTTTCAGTTTACCAGCAAATACAGCTGTATTTTGCCATGATGTTTTGATCACGTTATCCTCTGTATTCCGTTATTATGCTGTATAAATTTCATTGGTATCAGACGTCTCCTTCTTGGTGTTCTTTTTTCACTTTCCGCCGGTGTATTTAAAGCACTAGCATCCTTCATTTCATGAACACCTGTGATCATCTAGCCCTCCTGCTTATGATTAGATGCCTGTCCTCTAGTTCTTAGATTTTTTATTTCTTTAATATGTTCGTACATTCTGTAAATTTGTACTCTTTAAAATAATTGCTCAGCAATAGCACTTTTGCAAACAGCAAATAGAAAAAATGCTGGAAATTAAGAAGAGAGAGTGAGCTGCAATAAAATGACCACAAAGTTTGATCACTACATCAAGTTTGGCAGCACTTAACTTCAGCTATTATTTATGCCACAGGCTAGGTTTTAACTGAAAAATTCAGATGTAAGTAAATTTCACCTCTATGAAATCCCATTAAATATAATTGAAAATTTTCCTTAGATTTAAATTGTAAATGTAGCCTTGAACTAGATATTTCTATCTCTCCTCAAATTTCTCTCTTTCCTTGTTGCAAGTTTTCTTTTTGCATCTCATTGATTTGGAAATTAATTTTAAAGGAGCAATAAATATGAACATTATGGATATGGCAGGGGTTGCTTTTCTTGTGGACTTGGAACTCAGTGCCCCTCAGTAAAATTTTTGAGTGCTTTGCCATTATTATTTCAAAGAAAACATTAGCCTTAGTGGAGACTCCCCTGTTTCTCATTGAAAAATGGTTAGATGAATCTTTCAGTTAATTACCTTTTCAGTTTTTGCACCCACAATATCTCTTACACTTAAGCACCTAGATCTGTCAACTATATATACAGGGCTTGAAAATGTTCATGCTGGTTCACCAGTCCAGCAAATATCTCACTCTCTAGCTGTAAGTCAACAGCCACAGAGGTCTGCCGATTTTATGTTTCGTGTTTTAAAGTTTGACTTGTTAAAAATATATACACATCTTTCAAATAATATTTCATCTGTAACCTAATTTAAACGATTAACCACTATATAATAACCAAAATCAGTTCTCCCTCTAGAGTAGATGATGGAGGAATCCTTCAATGTTTTAAAATTTTCCTAACAACTCCACGGAAATGCAGATTCTTGTGTTTGTCCTTTGACCTACGACAGCAATTGGCTAAGCGGCAGCTCGCATGGCGCATGTGACTCTTACACTTATTCACACAGTGTCTGGGGAAATCATTCTACTGGGCTTGCAGCTTCTTGATTCGTGTTCCTTGTTAAGCGCACCGTGTCTGGATGTTTTGACTCGTGGCATTCGCTATCCGATTTCTTTCACAGAGAAACCAGTTTCCCGTGCTGGCTCACAATCTTGCATTGCATCGCTTTTGTAAATAAAAATAAACTTTATTAAGAAACTGATAGTTTTATGTATCCAATGACAGGCATAATAACGTATAAATAATTGGCAAGTGAATTTAAATTGCTGTACTGAATTTTTTACTCGTCATCTGAAATTTTTCACTCATCACGAATGAGCAGACGACCGCATTTTTCAAGCCCTCTCTCTCTATATGTATATATATACAAAGGCTGCAGACAGCTGAAAGAAGCATGGAAAGATTCATACCTGGTGTAACCAGGAAAGATATGATGAAGAACTTGTTGATAAGGAAACTGACAAAAGTGGAACACATCATGATCAGAGTAAAATCCCTGAAATGGCAATGGGCTGGACATGTTGCCAGAAGAATGAACTACTGATGCAGAACTGAAATTTTGGACTGGATACCAAGGGACAGAAAATGATACAGAAGAACACCACATGGGAGATGGATGGATGAAATTCGAAAACATGGCAGAGTAACCTGGGGGAGAGTGACTCAAGACAGACGGTTGTGGAGGAAACTTGGGGAGACCTTCATCCAGCAGTAGATTAATAATGGTTGACAACACAATGATGATATACACTGTTATATAAGATGATGATGATGCATATATATATATATATATATATATATATATATATATATATATATATATATATATATATATATATATATATATATATATATTCTATTAAGAAGAGACTGAAGCAAAAAATTTTTTTGACTCACATTAAGTACAACGTAGAAAATGTTATATATTGACCGGTGTGAGTAAAAAGAGAAAACAATAATAGAAAAACAGAATGTAGAAAGTGTCGAGAATACCGAGCCTTGGCTTTATCAAGGACCAGCAAAACTCTGCATTTTCTCACTTCCACAAAGACCTATTTGGAAACGGGTTTCTGCAAAGCCATAGATGCAAGTAATAAGCCCACCAAAAAATTAAAAAATATATATATATATATGTCATAACCTCCACGAGTTGTATGACGAAGCTTTAGTTAACATTTTAGCATGCATCTATAACTTTCCTGGCCCAACCCATGCTCTTCATCTGTTACTAATAAACAGAAAGAAGATGATTATAGAAAACTCAAGTTGTAAGAGTGACTTAATGAATCAGAAGTAATGTTCACAATAACACATTGCCAAGTTACCTAGTCGCGAGTGACTTAATGAATCAGAAGTAATGTTCACAATAACACATTGCCAAGTTACCTAGTCGCCTAAGAGAGAATTTATACCTGAATAGCAATACTAAAAGTACTACAAATGCTTAAACTTTGAAATAAAAAAGGGAATATTAATTTTTTTCTAAAGCACAGATTCCTGAAAGAAAACTGGATTACAAAACCCCCTACTCCACAACTTCTGACAAATCAAACACGAGAATAAAATAAAGACAATAATAAACCAAAGAAATGCTTTGTGAAGGTTATATGACATAAACAGTTAGTTGCAATATGTACAAAGTATTTCAGAAGTGCTTTAAGTGCATAATTAAGTAGTTATTAAGATCTTAACGACATTGAAAACACATCGTTGACTACAAGAACAAAAAAACTGCCAGCTGCTTAGCCTAAGAGCCCTAAAAAACACGCAAAGTTACCAAGAAAAGAGAGAGTTAAAATCCGCAAAAAGGTTAATGTACTTGCTAGTGCCTAAATGCTTAAAGCAAAAATTAGAAAAAATGTTTAAAAAGTTCAAACATTGAACTTGGAAAACCCAAAACCTAAAGACAAAGAAGAGACCTTACCTCTTATGCAACTTTACTTCTTTCACTCTTGAAGAAACATGGCCAACCTTTTACCCCAAACTTTCATTCACCCCTGCCACTCCCTAGTCGCTGGGGGGCAGTGTGAGTGGGGCTGAAGGCCTCCACACACTGAAAAAATCCTACTCGTGGAGATTTTAACTAGAGAAAGATATAATTAAGAATGTGGACCTGTTTGATCAGAAAGAGCACAATTAACTCTCCAGAATACATGAGAAATATTATGAAATACACAAGTAGTGTATTCAATAACCTTTGCATGTATTTAAAAACCTTGTTGAGCTTCTATAGACTATTCAGAATTCTATTAATTTTAATGTTAGTTTTACTATTTTTAGTATAGCTGTTCTAGTGAATGAATAACTAGTTTTCTTTTATATTTATTTTTATTTTCTTTTATGAACAAATTTTTAAGTTTTTTTGTGATTTTGTCTATATTATTTAATTTTTTATTTTTAATAGGACCTTCTTATCCATAGCACTAAGGTTCCTTTTTGTAGTTAATATGCATCCTCTAGACCAACTTCCAAAAAGGCTTTCTTTGGTCAGAATCATATTATTAACTGTGTAGAAAATTAAAGCAGATCTGCCAACCTTACTCTATCATCCAGAATAATTTTTCTTAAAGTTCTTTTGATGAAAGAAGTAGGAATTTTGCTTTCTACAAAACTGTCTAATAGTATATTAATGTGGTAATTGAAGTCCAAATTGTTGCTGAAATTCAAAGCACCTGAGAAATTAGTACATTCTCAATTACTTTGGTTGATATGTTATTATTCCAGTGTAGATATTTAATTACTTTGAAAGGAAAATTAACTCTTTTATCAAAGAGGCTAATGGATGGGTTACCTCTGTTAAGTTTAATGCTTAAGTCTAGGAACTCCAGTTCCTGATTACTGTGGTTGGTTTTACATAAGTTAAGAGAGCTAGGATAGATATTAGCAAAATCACTTTCTATAACTTCTGAATTATTTATACACAGCAGATTGTCAATATATCTAAAGGTGTAAAGGTAGTTATTGGAGCAAGTGGAGTGATTTTTAATGAATTTATATTCCTTAAAGAACAGGAATAGATTTGCAATACTTGTGGATGTTGACGTTCCCATAGGGATACTGTTAACTTGCTTATAGAGAGTATTATTAAATAAGATATGGTTATTTTTTATGCAGCAATTGAGATAAGAGTTCCAGGCTCCTACATTAACAAATTAGTTAAGTTTAAATTCTGCATACAGCTCTTTAAAGGTAGTGATTATATCTGATAGAGGCAGATTAGTATATAGGTTCTCAAAATCATAACTATTAATATCTAAGGGATTTACTTCAAGTATAGTGGAAATTACTTTTGCATTATTATTAATTATCCAAAAATCTCTGTACTTCAAATTAGTACAGTTACTAATGTGTTTCAAGACCTTCTTCAAGATGTCTTCAAAAGCAAGGTCAATTTTCTTTTTATGACTCCTAACTCCACTAGCTATGAATCTGAACTTCACTGGATCTCTATGAAACTTAACAGTTGCAAAAAGAAAGGGAAATTCAGGCTCGTCTTCTCATTTGTGGAATTTTAAGTTTCTTGAAGAATGCCTTAAAACCTATTTTCTAACTGCTTGGTAGAATAACTTATGGGCTCGTAGGTTACTCAATTATTGAGTTCCATGGTTAACAATTCAAAATAGAATTTCTTACAGGTAATTGCAAAATTATTGCTTTTCTCCAAATTACAAGACCTATTTATTTTTACCACTACGGATAAAGCTAGCAATAATTTTGCAATTATCTGTAAGAAATTCTATTTTGAATTGTTAACCATGGAACTCAATAATAGAGTAACCTACGAGCCCGTAAGTTATTCTACCAAGCAGTTAGAAAATCGTTTTAAGGCATTCTTCAAGAAACTTAAAATTCCACAAATGAGAAGACATGAGCCTGATTTTCCCTTTCTTTTTGCAACTGTTAAGTTTCATAGAGATCCAGTGAAGTTCAGATTCATAGCTAGTGTAGTTAGGAGTCATAAAAAGAAAATTGATCTTGCTTTTGAAGACATCTTGAAGAAGGTCTTGAAACACATCAGTAACTGTACTAATTTGAAGTACAGAGATTATTGGATAATTAATAATCATGCAGAAGTAATTTTCACTATACTTGAAGTAAATCCCTTAGATATTAATAGTTATGATTTTGAGAACCTATATACTAATCTGCCTCTATCAGATATAATCACTACCTTTAAAGAGCTGTATGCAGAATTTAAACTTAACCAATTTGTTAATGTAGGAGCCTGGAACTCTTATCTCAATTGCTGCATAAAAAATAACCATATCTTATTTAATAATACTCTCTATAAGCAAGTAAACAGTATCCCTATGGGAACGTCAACATCCACAAGTATTGCAAATCTATTCCTGTTCTTTAAGGAATATAAATTCATTAAAAATCACTCCACTTGCTCCGATAGCTACCTTTACACCTTTAGATATATTGACGATCTGCTGTGTATAAATAATTCAGAAGTTATAGAAAGTGATTTTGCTAATATCTATCCTAGCTCTCTTAACTTATGTAAAACCAACCACAGTAATCAGGAACTGGAGTTCCTAGACTTAAGCATTAAACTTAACAGAGGTAACCCATCCATTAGCCTCTTTGATAAAAGAGTTAATTTTCCTTTCAAAGTAATTAAATATCTACACTGGAATAATAACATATTAACCAAAGTAATTGAGAATGTACTAATTTCTCAGGTGCTTTGAATTTCAAGAATTTGCAGCAACAATTTGGACTTCAATTACCACATTAATATACTATTAGACAGTTTTGTAGAAAGCAAAATTCCTACTTCTTTCATCAAAAGAACTTTAAGAAAAATTATTCTGAATGATAGAGTAATGTTGGCAGATCGGCTTTAATTTTCTACCAGGTAATAATATGATTCTGACCAATGAAAGCCTTTTTTGGAAGTTGGTCTAGAGGATGCATATTGACTACAAAAAGGAACCTAAGTGCTATGGATAAGAAGGTCCTATTAAAAATAAAAAAATTAAATAATATAGACAAAATCACAAAAAAAAAAAAAAAAAACCCTTAAAAATTTGTTTATAAAAGAAAAGGAAAATAAATATAAAAGAAAACTAGTTATTCACTCACTAGAATAGCTATACTAAAAATAGTAAAACTAACATTAAAATTAATAGGATTCTGAATAGTCTATAGAAGCTCACCAAGGTTTTTAAATACATGCAAAGGTTATTGAATACACTACTTGTGTATTTCATAATATTTCACATGTATTCTGGAGAGTTAATTCTGCTCTTTCTGATCAAACAGGTCCACATCCTTAATTATATTTTTCTCTAGTTAAAATCTCCGCAAGTAGGATTTTTTCAGTATGTGGAGGCCTTCAGCCCCACCCACACTGCCCCCAGCGACTAGGGAGTGGCAGGGGTGAATGAAAGTTTGGGGTAAAAGGTCGGCCATGTTTCTTCAAGAGTGGAAGAAGTAAAGTTGCATAAGAGGTAAGCTCTCTTCTTTGTCTTTAGGTTTTGGGTTTTCCAAGTTCAATGTTTGAACTTTTTAAACATTTTTCTAATTTTTGCTTTAAGCATTTAGGCACTAAGTACATTAACTTTTTTGCGGATTTTAACTCTCTCTTTCTTGGTAACTTTGCACATTTTTTAGGGCTCTTAGGCCAAGCAGCTGGCTTTTTTGTTCTTGTAGTCAACAATGTGTTTTTAATGTCGTTAAGATCTTAATAACTACTTAATTATGCACTTAAAGCACTTCTGAAATACTTTGTACATATTGCAACTAACTGTTTATGTCATATAACCTTCACAAAGCATTTCTTTGGTTTATTATTGTCTTTATTTTATTCTCGTATTTGAGTTGTCAGAAGTTGTGGAGTAGGGGGTTTTGTAATCCAGTTTTCTTTCAGGAATCTGTGCTTTAGAGAAAAATTAATATTCCCTTTTTTATTTCAAAGTTTAAGAATTTGTAGTACTTTTAGTATTGCTATTCAGGTTTAAATTCTCTCTTAGGCGACTAGGTAACTTGGCAATGTGTTATTGCTGAACATTACTTCTGATTCATTAAGTCACTCTTACAACTTGAGTTTTCTATAATCATCTTCTTTCTGTTTATTAGTAACAGATGAAGAGCATGGGTTGGGCCAGGAAAGTTATAGATTCATGCTAAAATGTTAACTAAAGCTTCGTCATACAACTCTGTGGAGGTTATGACATATATGTATATATATATATTTAAATGGGATGTAAGGTCAGGTGATGCGTAACATCACAGCCTTTCCTTGACAAATGTCAACCCCGCCTTCTCGTGGTGCATCCTGTTCCCACTAAAGGGGCTCTGACGACCGCAAATAGCGGTATAACTATACCATCGGGATCAGAGGAAATGCTATCCCACACTCACCAACCCGCTTGGCCAGCGTGGTGAGTTATGGCCAAACACCTCCAAAATGACTCTACAACTTAAATCTTGGCCCTCAGTCTCCAGCAGCTGGAATGTACCTGGCCAAGGCAGCGGCCAGTGCGACATGAAGGCAGAGGGTGCTAAGAATCCCCGGAGGACCGGACTAGGCTGCCATTTGATGCTGACCTTGGCTACCTACAACGGACGCTCCCTATCTTCTGATTCAAGGCTTCTTGAATTGGAAGAGGAACTACAAAGGATCAAGTGGGACATCGTCGGGCTAAGTGAGGTAAGGAGAAAAGGAGAAGATCTCATTGAACTGAAAAGTGGACATCTCTTCTATTATCGAGGGACAGATACTGGCAGAACTAGTGGTGTTGGATTTATAATAAACAAGAAACTGAAGGATAAAGTGGTAGAAGTTGAAAGTTCCTTTGACAGAGCTGCACGACTCGTTATCCAACTATCGAGAAGATACCAGGCTCAGATTATTCAAACTTATGCACCCACCACAAGTCATCCTGAAGAAGAAATTGAAGAATTTTATGAGGAAATTCGTCATCTAAATAATAAAGGTAAGCAGCACTTGAAGATAATTATGGGAGATTTCAATGCAAAAATAGGGCACCGGCAACAGAATGAAACTTCAGTAGGTAAATTAGGTCACGGCAACAGAAACCAGCGTGGAAATACTCTCGTTGAGTTTGCAGAGGCAGAAGGATTTTTCATCTTGAATTCCTTTTTCAAGAAAAAGCCACACAGGAAATGGACATGGAGACATCCAATTGGGACGACAAGTGAAATTGATTTTATTATTTGTAACAAAAAATTCGTCATCGAAGACTGCAGTGTGCTAAACAAGTTCAACACAGGTAGTGACCATAGATTGGTGAGATGTAAGATGCACCTCAACACTAAACTCGAACGTAGGAAGCTCATAAGACAAACAAAATGTATTGACATAACCAACCTTAAAAAACACCATAATACCTTCAAATTGGAACTGAAGAACAGATTCTCTGCTTTAGATGGCCTAACATCGGAAGAAGTGGATATTTCGGAAGTTAACAGAAAAGTAACCAAAGCTCTTATGGAAACAGCAACAAAATTAGCTGGGTCTAAGAACAAGTTGCATGTAAACAAATTATCAGGAAAAACCAAAATGTTGATGCAAAAAAGAAGAGAGATGAGGACAACTAAAGAAGATGTGACTTCCAAAGTGGAATATATAGAGCTATGCAAGACAGCACGAAAAAGTATCACTGAAGACGTAAGGAAATTCAACTGTGAGCTAGTGAGGAAAGCAATTGAAAACAATCAAAGCCTAAAGATAGCAAAGGGACATCTCAGTAAGGGAAGAAAACAGATTATGGCTCTGAGAAAAGAAGATGGTTCTATAACAAGAAATAGAGGCGAAATTTTGACACGAGTGAAAGATTTCTACTCCAAATTATATGAAAGGGATGATACATGTACTCCAGACATCATGAAAGGTACCAGAGTTCTTCCAGTCCTCCCAGCAGAAGTTGCTCATGCAATCAAGAACATGAAGCGGGGGAAAGCTCCAGGAGAAGATGGAATTACTATAGACATCATACAAGAAGCAAGTGGAGAAATCGAAACAGTACTCGCCCAAATTTTCACTCGATGCCTTAATGAAGGGAAGATTCCTGAGGATTGGAACAATGCTACAATGATCCTGCTACATAAAAAAGGTGGCATTGAGGATCTCAGGAACTACAGACCTATCAGCCTCCTATCAGTGGTTTATAAAATCTTCACTAAAGTTCTTTCACACCGCTTGAAGGTAACACTGGACATGGCTCAACCGAGAGAACAAGCTGGATTCAGGAGTGGCTACAGCACAATAGATCATATCCAAGTACTGAGAGAACTAATTGAAAGAGCGAGGGAATATGAACTTCCATTGTGCATGGCTTTTATCGATTATGAAAAAGCCTTTGATTCGGTGAAACCATCAGCAGTTACCACGGCTCTGAAATCCTGCGGTATTGAAGATGCATACATTAATATTATTAATAACATCTATGAAAATGCAAGTGCAAAGATTCGGCTGTTTGAAAATACAACACACATAAAAATTGGAAAGGGAGTGAGACAAGGTGACACCATATCTCCGAAGCTCTTTAATGCCACATTGGAAAATGTCTTTCAATCACTGAACTGGGAAAACAAAGGGATAAAGATTAATGGAGATTATCTAACCCACCTTCTTTTTGCTGATGACGTAGTCATTTTTGCAACTACCCCATCAGAGCTGCAGAGTATGATCCAGGAACTTGCTGACAAGAGTAAAGAAGTGGGATTAAAAATGAACTTTCAGAAGACAAAAGTGATGTTCAATGCTTTTACAAGAAATGAAGATTTATCGATTGATGGAGAAAAACTGGAGATAACAGATACGTATGTTTATCTTGGACAGCAGATATCAAGTGAGGGTCACATTGATGAAGAAATTAATCGGCGTACAAAACTTGCCTGGAGAGCTTTTGGAAGAAACAGCATAATTTTCAAGAGCAATATGCCATTATGTCTTAAAAGAAAAGTGTTTGATCAATGCATCCTTCCAGTGCTTACGTATGGTGCAGAGACGTGGACCTTAACTAAAAGAGACATACAAAGGCTGCAGACAACTCAAAACAGCATGGAGAGGTGCATGCTTGGTATAACCAGGAGAGATAAGAAGAGGAACTCGTGGATCCGAAAAATGACGAGAGTGGAAGACATCATGATCAGAGTTAAATCCCTGAAATGGCAATGGGCTGGACATACTGCCAGAAGGACAGACCATAGATGGACAGCCGAAATTTTAGATTGGATTCCAAGGGACAGGAAAAGACCCAGAAAAAGACCACATGGGAGATGGGTGGATGAAATTCGTAAATATGCGGGAGTGACATGGAGGAGACTGGCACAAGACAGACCGTTGTGGAGGAAACTTGGGGAGACCTTCGTCCAGCAGTGGATTGATAATGGTTGACCGGACTAGGCTGCCATCTGATGCTGACCTTGGCAACGTACAATGGACGCTCCCTATCTTCTGATTCAAGGCTTCTTGAATTGGAAGAGGAACTACAAAGGATCAAGTGGGACATCGTGGGGCTAAGTGAGGTAAGGAGAAAAGGAGAAGATCTCATCGAACTGAAAAGTGGACATCTCTTCTACTATCGTGGGACAGATACTGGCAGAACTAGTGGTGTTGGATTTATAATAAACAAGAAACTGAAGGATAAAGTTGTAGAAGTTGAAAGTTCCTCTGACAGAGCTGCACGACTTGTTATCCAACTCTCGAAAAGATACCAGGCTCAGATTATTCAAACTTATGCACCCACCACAAGTCATCCTGAAGAAGAAATTGAAGAATTTTATGAGGAAATTTGTCATCTAAATAATAAAGGTAAGCAGCACTTGAAAATAATTATGGGAGATTTCAATGCAAAAATAGGGCAACGGCAACAGAATGAAACTTCAGTAGGTAAATTCGGTCACGGCAACAGAAACCAGCGTGGAAATACTCTCGTTGAGTTTGCAGAGGCAGAAGGGTTTTTCATCATGAACTCCTTCTTCAAGAAAAAGCCACACAGGAAATGGACATGGAGACATCCAAATGGGACGACAAGTGAAATTGATTTTATTATGTGTAACAAAAAATTCGTCATAGAAGACTGCAGTGTGCTAAACAAGTTCAACACTGGTAGTGACCATAGATTGGTGAGATGTAAGATGCACCTCAACACTAAACTTGAACGTGGCAAGCTCATAAGACAAACAAAATCTATTGACATAACCAACCTTAAAAAACACCATAATACCTTCAAGTTGGAACTGAAGAACAGGTTCTCTGCTTTAGAAGGCCTAACATCGGAAGAAGTGGACATCTCTGAAGTTAACAGAAAAGTAACCAAAGCTCTTATGGAAACAGCAACAAAATTAGCTGGGTCTAAGAACAAGTTGCATGTAAATAAATTATCAGGAAAAACGAAAATGTTGATGCAAAGAAGAGAGATGAGGACAACTAAAGAAGATGTGACTTCCAAAGTGGAATATATAGAGCTATGCAAGACAGTACGAAAAAGTATCACTGAAGACGTAAGAAAATTCAACTGTGAACTAGTGAGGAAAGCAATTGAAAACAACCAAAGCCTAAAGATAGCAAAGGGACATCTCAGTAAGGGAAGAAAACAGATTATGGCACTGAGAAAAGAAGATGGTTCTGTAACAAGAAATAGAGGCGAAATTTTGACAAGAGTGAAAGATTTCTACTCCAAATTATATGAAAGGGATGATACATGCACTCCAGACATCATGAAAGATACCAGTACTAGAGTTCCTCCAGTCCTTCCAGCAGAAGTTGCACATGCAATCAAGAACATGAAGCGGGGAAAAGCTCCAGGAGAAGATGGAATTACTGTAGACATCATACAAGAAGCAAGTGGAGAAATCGAAACAGTACTCGCCCAAATTTTCACTCGATGCCTTAATGAAGGAAAGATTCCTGAGGATTGGAACACCGCTACAATGATCCTGCTACATAAGAAAGGTGACATTGAGGATCTCGGAAACTACAGACCTATCAGCCTCCTATCAGTAGTTTATAAAATCTTCACTAAAGTTCTTTCACACCGCTTGAAGGTGACACTGGACATGGCTCAACCGAGAGAACAAGCTGGATTCAGGAGTGGCTACAGCACAATAGATCATATCCATGTGCTGAGAGAACTAATTGGAAGAGCGAGGGAATATGAACTTCCATTGTGCATGGCTTTTATCGATTATGAAAAAGCCTTTGATTCGGTGAAACCATCAGCAGTTACAATGGCTCTGAAAACCTGCGGTATTGAAGATGCATACATTAATATTATTAATAACATCTATGAAAATGCAAGTGCAAAGATTAGGCTGTTTGAAAATACAACACACATAAAAATTGGAAAGGGAGTGAGACAAGGTGACACCATATCTCCGAAGCTCTTTAATGCCACATTGGAGGGTGTTTTTCAGTCACTGAGCTGGGAAAACAAGGGGATAAAGATTAATGGAGATTATCTAACCCACCTTCGTTTTGCTGATGACGTAGTCATTTTTGCAACTAGCCCATCAGAGCTGCAGAGTATGATCCAGGAACTTGCTGACAAGAGTAAAGAAGTGGGATTAAAAATGAACTTTCAGAAGACAAAAGTGATGTTCAATGCTTTTACAAGAAATGAAGATTTATCGATTGATGGAGAAAAGCTGGAGATAACAGACACGTACGTTTATCTTGGACAGCAGATATCAAGTGAGGGTCACATTGATGAAGAAATTAATCGGCGTACAAAACTTGCCTGGAGAGCTTTTGGAAGAAACAGCATAATTTTCAAGAGCAATATGCCATTATGTCTTAAAAGAAAAGTGTTTGATCAATGCATCCTTCCAGTGCTTACGTATGGTGCAGAGACGTGGACCTTAACTAAAAGAGACATACAAAGGCTGCAGACAACTCAAAAAAGCATGGAGAGGTGCATGCTTGGTATAACCAGGAGAGATAAGAAGAGGAACTCGTGGATCCGAAAAATGACAAGAGTGGAAGACATCATGATCAGAGTTAAATCCCTGAAATGGCAATGGGCTGGACATACTGCCAGAAGGACAGATCATCGATGGACAGCCGAAATTTTAGATTGGATTCCAAGGGACAGGAAAAGACCCAGAAGAAGGCCACATGGGAGATGGGTGGATGAAATTCGAAAGTATGCAGGGGTGACATGGAGGAGACTGGCACAAGACAGACCGTTGTGGAGGAAACTTGGGGAGACCTTCGTCCAGCAGTGGATTGATAATGGTTGACAATGATGATGATGATGATCATCATTATCAACCATTATCAATCCACTGCTGGATGAAGGTCTCTCCAAGCCTTTTCCACAATTGTCTGTCTTGGGCCTGTCTCCTCCATGTGACTTCAGCAAATTTTGAATTTCATCCTTTCATCTCCCATGGGGTCTTCTTCTGGGTCTTTTCCAGTCCCTCGGAATCCAGTCTAAAATTTCGGTTGTCCATCGGTGGTCCGTTCTTCTGGCAACATGTCCAACCCATTGCCATTTCAGTGATTTCACTCTGGTCATGATGTCGTAAACTCCTGTCATTTTCCTTATCCACAAGTTCCTCTTCTTATCTTTCCTGGTTACACCAAGCATGCATATCTCCATGCTTCTTTCAGTTGTCTGCAGTCTTTGTATGTCTTTTAGTTAAGGTCCATGTCTTGGCTCCATACGTAAGCACTGGCAGGATGCATTGATTAAACACTTTTCTTTTGAGACATACTGGCATACTGCTCTTAAAAATTGTACTGTTTCTTCCAAAAGCTCTTCATCCAAGTTTTATAATCGATTAATTTCTTCATGAATGTGACCCTCACTCGATATCTGCTGCCCAAGATAAATGTAGGAATCGGTTGTCTCAAGCTTTTCTCCATCAATCGATAAATCTTCGTTTCTTGTAAAAGCATTGTACATTACTTTTGTCTTCTGAAAGTTCATTTTTAATCCCACTTCTTTACTCTTGTCAGCAAGTTCTTGGATCATACTCTGCAGCTCTGAAGAGTAAGTTGCAAAAATGACTACGTCATCAGCAAAATGAAGGCGAGTTAAGTAATCTCCATTAATCTTTATCCCTTTGTTTTCCCAGTTCAATGATTGAAATACATTTTGCAATGTGGCATTAAAGAGCTTGGGAGATATGGTGTCACCTTGTCTCACTCCCTTTCTAATTCTTATTTGTGCTGTATCCTCAAATATCCGAACCTTTGCACTTGCATTTTCATATATGTTATTAATTATGCTAATGGATGCATCTTTAATACCGCAGGATCTCAAAGCCATTGTTACTGCTGATGCTTTCACGGAATCGAAGGCCTTTTCATAGTCAATAAAAGCCATGCATAATGGGAGTTCATATTCTCTTGTTCTTTCATTTAGTTCTCTCAGTACATGGATATGATCTATAGTGCTGTAGCCATTCCTGAATCCAGCTTGTTCTCTTGGTTGGGCCATGTCTAGTGTTACGTTCAAGCGATGTGAAAGAACCTTAGTGAAGACTTTATAAACCACTGAAAGGAGGCTGACAGGCCTGTAGTTCCTGAGATCCTCAATGTCACCCTTTTTATGGAGCAAGATCATTGTAGCATTGTTCCAATCCTCAGGAATCTTCCCTTCATTAAGACATCTGGTGAAAACTTGTGTAGTTTCAATTTTTCCACTTGCTTTTTGTATAATGTCCACGGTAATTCCATCTTCTCCTTTAGCTCTTCCCCGTTTCATGTTCTTAATCGCATATGTAACTTCTGCAGGGAGGATTGGAGGGACTTTGGCACTGGTACCTGTTGTAATGTCTGGAATAGATGTATCATCCCTTTCATACAGTTTTGAATAGAAATCTTTCACCCATGTCAAAATTTTGCTTCTATTTCTTGTTACAGTACCATCTTCTTTTCTCAGAGCCATAATCTGTTTTCTTCCCTTACCAAGATGTCCTTTTGCCCTCTTCAGGCTCTGGTGGTTTTCAATTGCTTTCCTCACTAGTTCACAATTGAATTTCCTTATGTCTTCAGTGATACCTTTTCGCACTGTCTTGCATAGCTCTATATATTCCACGTTGGAAGTTACGTCTTTATTTGTCCTCATCTCGCTTCTCTTTTGCATCACCATTTTTGTTTTTCGTGAAATTTTCTTTATATGTAACTTGTTTTTAGTACCACCTATTTTTGTTGGCTGTTTCCATAAGAGCCTTGGTGAGTTCTCTGTTAACCTCAAAAATATCCACTTCTTCCGATGTTAGGCCTTCTAAAGCAGAGAATCTGTTCCTCAGTTCTAACTTGAAGGTATTATGATGTATTTTAAGGTTGGTTATGCCATATAGTTAAGGTTCGTTATGCCATACAGTTTGTTTGTCTTATGAGCTTGCCACGTTCGAGTTTAGTGTTGAGGTGCATCTCACCAATCTATGGTCACTACCTGTGTTGAACTTGTTTAGCACACTGCAGTCTTCAATGACAAATTTTTTGTTACACATAATAAAATCAATTTCACTTGTCGTACCATTCGGATGTCTCCATGTCCATTTCCTGTGCGGCTTTTTCTTGAAAAAGGAGTTCATGATGAAAAACCTTTCTGCTTCTGCAAATTCTACGAGAGTATTTCCAAATTGATTTCTGTTCCTGCAACCGAATTTACCAACCGAAGTTTCATTCTGTTGCTGTTGCCCTACTTTTGCATTGAAATCAGCCATAATGATCTTCAAGTGCTGTTTGCCTTTGTTATTTAGATTCTGAATTTCCTCATAAAATTCTTCAATTTCTTCTTCAGGGTGACTTGTGGTGCATGCATAAGCTTGAATAATCTGGGCCTGGTATCTTCTCGGGAGTTGGATAACGAGTCATGCAGCTCTCTCAGAGGAACTTTCAACTTTATTCTTCAGTTTCTTGTTTATTATAAATCCAACACCACTAGTTCTGCCAGTATCTGTCCCAAAATAGTTGAAGAGATGTCCACTTTTAAGTTCAATGAGATCTTTTTTTCTCCTTACCTCACTTAGCCCAACAATGTCCCACTTGATCTTTTGTAGTTCCTCTTCCAATTCAAGAAACCTTGAATCAGAAGATAGGGAGCGTCCGTTGTAAGTAGGCAAGGTCAGCATTAACTGTCATTGTACTTCCTAACTAAGTTGGAGAAAGAGTGCAGTTATCAGTTGAAAGCACCCTCAATTTGCAAATACTTCATTATGTAATTTTATGTATTTTTAATTTTTAATATTTTTTGTTTCAGAGTTTAGTTCATACCCAAATTTATACTGAGAGTGTGTTGTGTATGTAGAAAACACACTCACCTGATAAAGTATAAATCTTATATATTCTCTATTTTAAATTAACCGTTCTTTGATAACTCTATGGTACCCTTGTTTTGTCTTATCATGGAGCTGCAAGTGGCATCTTTCTTTGTAAGCTTTTCATGTGCAGAAGTCTTCAAATTATGCTGAAAGCTGAAAAATAATGTCAAATGAAAGATAATGAAGTATAACTGGTGTTCATATGATGAATTATTATAATTATATTTGTCTTTCTGTGTACGTAGACTATTCAAATATCAACCTCCGGTGGGCTGTAAGGAAAACAAGCAATGTGAACAAAATTTTATTGTATACAAAAGCATACTTAGAGATCTTGGCTACTTTTCAACATAGCTACCCCATAAATTGAGACACTTATCCTATTGAGGTATGAGCTTTTGTATCCCTGCATCAAAGAAGGTTGCCACCTGGGAGCTCAGCCATGATTGGACTCGTCATTGTTGTTGAAGTGCTGCAATTTCAACGAGGTTTTCATGTGGGTGAAGAGGTGATAATAGCTCGGTGCCAGGTCTGGACCATATGGAGGATGATCGAACACCTCCCAGCCAAACTACTCTAGCAGCACTCATATGCATGCGGTCTTATGTGGCCACACATTGCTGTGAAGAAGCACAATGCCTGACGTTAGTATCCCTTTCCTTTTTATTTTTTATTGCCCTGCATAAGTTTCTTAATGTTTCACAGTACCTCCCTGCCATTATTGTAGTTATTGGTTCCATTCATGAAGTCAGTCAGAAACACTCCTTTCTAATCGTAGAAAATAGTTGCCATCAGCTTTTTCTGTGAAAACGTTAGTTTGCACTTTTAGGGCTTGTTTGGGGAATGTGTGTGCATTCACTGCTTTGACTGTTCTTTGCATTTGACTTTCACGAATTGCACCCACGTTTCATCACCCGTCATGATATCGTCAAGATATGCATCCCCAACTTCGCTGTAATGCTGCAAGAATGCCAAAGCTGATCCCATTCTGTGCATTTTGTTCACATCAGTAAGCATTCTTGGCACCCATCTGGCACAAAACTTATGGTAGCTTAGCCTACCTGTAATGCTCTCATGCAGAACAGTTTGAGAAATTTGGGGAAAATCATATGGCAGCTCTGATATTGTGAAGCAACGTCTTTTACACACTTTTTGGTCAACACTTTGAACAAGTTAATCAGTCACCATGAATAACTAATGTTGGCCACCTTCATCATCCACGTCTGTTCACTCATCTCTAAATTTGTACACCACTTTCTCACACATCCTTCGTTCACAAAGTTTGGATCGTGCACTCTACTCATTCTTCAATGAATTCCTGTGGCACTTTTCCCTTCAGCGTGTAAAAAATGGAGGACAGTGCCAATTTCACAGCTGGCGGGCATATCGATTGCAGCACACATTTTTACTTGTCCGTACAACACTGAGAACTAATGCCAGATGGCCAGATGTATGGCATGTGGAGAGGGCAAGCATCACATGATGCTACGGTGCATGCGTGAGCTGGCTACTGTTCCTACATTGGGCTGTACATTGCAATGGAGTTTGAAATCCGAATAGTCCTCGTAGTTTACTGAGATGAGGCAAGAATGAAATAAATTACTTTAAATATTTTGTTTTGGACTAGTATAAAAAGCAACACAATTTAATAATGCTTTCTGTGTAACAAATTTAGTGTTATCAGTTATGATCATTACACACTGTCATGCTTAATTTATTGGTTTTGTATTTGTAGTCTCTGCTGGTGAAAGAGAAATGAATGCAATGAGAGAAGCCTTTAAAAATCAAATGGATGAAGCAAACAAACAGGTATGTATAGATATGATGTGTTTTAATGTGTATGATAATTTGTAACAAGTTTGCTCAATTTCATTAAATTCCTAAGTGAATGGATATGCAGTACTCTTCAAAAAAACACTGCATGTCTTTTCATTGTATTATGTTAATCAGTTAATATATTGTACTGATGAAAGTGCTTATATTTAGTAATAAAAGAATGCATGGTTGTGCTATGCATCCATTCAGTCTTTTTGTTGTACTCTAATGACTCAATTCAAGAAAAACAATTATGAGTATCCAAATAAACTCTGAGGTTACTCACCTTCTCACCTAAAAATCTTGTAGGAGGTTTTCATCTTGTTAACAAACATTTCAAACACGTCTTTTTGTTTGTTACAGCGTGGTTCAATGTTTTGATACTTTCTTTAAAACTTGTGAAACTCCTATTTTCTCAAGTAAGCATGTGCCAAATCATATGTACAGAAAGATCTTTTGAAAACATGAACACAGAAACCCAATTAAAATGCAACTCGTTTAAGAACCTATAATACACAAATCTTTAAAAAAAAATTCCTTTAAAAAACTGTAACATCCTGTTAAAAATCTTTAGCCACAAATATTTACACAACACATCATTGATTAACAAAGAAATCCTAAAAGAACCAATTCTTCTGACAAAAATGAAAAACATACGATCTGCCAACAAATTCAACTATTTCCCATCACGGCAACAACATTCTCTCTGAGTACTTTCTGTGTCTACCGATGCCATTATCAAAGAGTGTTTTCAATCACTGATTGCTCTCATCGCCCTCCAGCATAGTGAATGTTCTAGTCCTCACATCATATTGTCTCATTTCGTTCTTCACTGATTTTCCTTGGTGGTGCCATCTGTTAGATGATTCAACTGCTACTTTTTCTGTTTTGGTTCAAAAATATATATTCAAGGGCAAACTGCTATTATCTTTGTATTATTTATTTTCCTTTAATTTGTCATACTAATTTCATTTCCCCTTTTTCTTTTCTCTTTTTTTTTTCTTTCCTTTTTTTTATTTTCATCTTTTTGGTTTTCTATTCTAATGAATTCTTTCTAGTATATGATTAAACTGCTAGGGCCATTGAAATTACATAACCTCTGCCTGTTTGTTTTTTTCAATCAACATAATTTCAGCTAATCTTAAATGCCTTTCAGTATGACAATTCTTGATAATATTTATTTCTTCAAGCTTTGGATATTGTTTATGTTCGATACAGTATTGGATTAATGCAGTTTTCGCTCTTTTTTTTTTTTTTTTTTGCCAATATTTAATATGCTGCTGTAGACAATGTTTTAGTTTATTTTTAGTGCTACCTATGTACGACATTGGGGGACTTCTTGGGATTTTGTAAACTCCAGCGCTGTCTAAGCATTTTGTATTTCCTTTATTATTGAGGACAACATTTTAGAAGAAAAGGAAAAAAAAAAAAAGAAAAAGAGGGAATGAAATGAAATTAGTATAACCAATTGAAGAAAAATAAATAATACAAATTGCAGTTTTCCCTTGAATACATATTTTTGAACCAAAATGAAAAAAGTAGCAGCTGAATCATCTAACAGATGGCATCTCCGAGGCAGATCAGTGAAGAATGAAATGAGATGATATGGCACGAGGACTAGAACATTCGTTGAGCTGGACGGCAAAGAGAGCAGTCAGTGGTTGAAAACGCTTCTTGATAACAGCATCGATAGAGGCAGAAAGTACTCAGAGAGAATGTTGCTGCCATGTGGGGAGATAGTTGAATTTGCTGTCAGATCGTATGTTTTTCATTTTTGTCAGAAGAATTGGTTCTTTTAGGATTTCTTTGTTAATCAATGATGTGTTGTGTAAATATTTGTGGCTAAAAAATTTAACAGGATGTTAGCATTTTTTAAAGGAAATTTTTTAAGGAATTGTGTATTATATATAGGTTCTTAAACGAGTTGCATTTTAATTGGGTGTCTATGTTCATGTTTTCAAAAGATCTTTCTCTACATATGGTTTGGCACACGCTTACTTGAGAAAACAGGAGTTTCACAAGTTTTAAAGAAAGTATCAATGCCTCGAACCATACTGTAACAAACAAAAAGATGTGTTTGAAATGTTTGTTAATGAGATGAAAACCTCCTACAAGATTTTTGGGTGAAAAGGTGAGTAACCTCAGAGTTTATTTGAATTATAAAAATTATGTTAATGTTAGAAGCAGCGAAATGGAATATTGTCATTAACAATGCAGTATTGATAAATTATGAGTATTTTTTACTCAAAAGGTAACTCATTGAATGCTTCCTGCAGGCTGGTGGCAATTATGATTTAACTCCTGCAACCATGGTACTAATGCAAGTGTTTGCAGAAGTTTCTTCTTAGTCTCTTCTCTATTTCCAAATCTTCTTTCTGCATCCTTTAATGACACAGACTTCTACTAAAGATTTTTACTGCATTTTGATTCATTTTATGTCAAGATTTTTGTATATGTCAATCTGAAGTGTTTTTATTAAAAATATTTTAATAGCTGACTTTTGCTCCTTTAAAAGGGTCTTTAGCTGTCCCTGTAACTCTCTTATGTGTACAAATCTACATTCACAATCTATGCTGTGAATGTGTACTCCTATTCTTACAGCAATATATATATTTTTTGTCTTTGTTTGACTTCTGGGTCATAACTTTTTGTTATTTTTTTCTAAGGTCATTGGAACTAATCTAGCATTAAACCCTTTACTGATTTTCTAGAGCTTTTAAAACAGACGTATAGCAATATTTAGACATCAGATAAACTGAATTCAGTAAACAATCTCAAGTAGACAGCCTGATATCAGAGAGAGAGAGAGAGAGAGAATTAGATGGTTTAAAAATTAAGAAAAGACTAGGAAGAAGCAACAATTATTCCTTGGCGTGGTTACTTCCTTGAGAATGGTCACAAAAGGTTGACCATGATCATAATGATATAAAAATTTATCATGAAGTTTGTTAAATGTTTCTGTACTTAAAAAATACTCAAAATCTGTGAGCAATGTTTATTTTTAATGTATTTTACAATGTGTGTAGGCTAATTAGTTAATAAAAAAGATAAATACTAGATTTTTGAAAAAGTATGAGGTATGTCTGTCTAGTTTTTGGAAACTCATTTTTCACATTTTATTCCCCTATTGACTGGCTTGCTTGGAAAACTGCGAATAGGTATCCCAACTGTGTGAAGAAAAATGAAAAACAGTGACATTTTATTTAAATTTTTGGGAGAAGTTTGACTGAATTTAACAAATAAAAATTGTGATTTCTAATAAATAATATCAAAAGGTATTCTTTACCTATTATTGAAAATGTATTTCGCACATGTGTTGCTCCATGAGGCACGTGCTCCCGTCCTGAGAGAGGCCAATTTGTGTTACGGGTTTTTTGTTAGTTATAAAGTTTTATAAATAAAACAATTTAGTTAAATATTTTCAGTTAAGCATTCATTCATTATTACAATCAATCATTTAAAAAAATTTTTCTGTTAATTAAAACATGCATAAGGAAATGGTATACTCATCGTGTCAGGGAACATGGCTCACATAAAAGGTCTTCGACGATATTACGGCGAGCACTTTCTGTGCTGCTAGAGCACCGTTTTCAGGCCAACTATTATCTACGTGAGGGTTCTTCGCATGTGTAGCCGCAAGAGTTGCCATGTCAGGGAAACGAAGGGTGGGTTGCGGTCTTCATGGCGTGTAACTAATCCAATAGATGTGGCTCCTCAAGTGCCACCATCTATTGGATTAGTTGGTAGGTATATCTGTCGTAAGTATATTATTCTTTATTTTGTAACGGCATATTGGATTATTACCATCTGTTTAAATAAACTGTTATTATTATTATTTTTTTTAGTCCTTTATTAAAAGGGGTGATTTTTTGTAATGTTCTTTTTTTCTTTCTTTCTTTTTTTCTTTCTTTCTTTTTTTTCTTTTTCTTTTTTATGCGTTTTTTTTTCTCTTTTTATAAGTGACTTCCAAATTGTATCTATAGTAGTGGGGGTCTTGTAAATTGCATATATTATCTTTTTTTTTTTTGTTTGATTATAACGCTTTCAGAAATCCTTAATTATTTTTCGTTTGTGTGGGTAGTTAGTAATTTAATATTTTTGAAATCAGGATATTGTTTATGGTTAATGCAGTGTTGGATAAGTGCAGTTTTTTTCTTTTTTTTTCCAGTTTTTTATATGTTGATGTAATCTTTTTATTAATCTATTTTTTGTGCTACCAATGTAAGACATGCGGTCATCAGAACTCTGTGAAATTATAAGAATATCCTGCTGCTTGTAGTATACTTATGTTAGATTTTTCTCTATAACCAAGTCACGAATGTTCTGAACAGAATGACCAAAAATAATGTTGTGTTTCTTCATTAACCTTAAAAATGTCCCACTAATTCTTCTAATACAAGGAAAAGAACCTGAAAATGTGTAGTTCTTTTTTGGGATGTTTTGACTGGACTTCTTTAATTTCTTTTTGTATTCAAAAATCAATTTTTAACAGTTTTTGTTTCATACCCTTATTGTTTAGTTGTGTTAATAATCCATTGGATTTCTTCTTCTCTGTACTTTCTATTTGAGGAATTTTTAATATAAGACAACCATTAGGATTTATCTCATGAAATGCACATTTCATAATTGTGATTTCTGTTGGAAGTTAATGGCAAATGTTTGTAAAAAATGGTTCAAGAGGACAGTTACTCATGAGTGAAACTGATTTGATTCCATTCTTGAAAATCTTGCTGACAGATCTGAGTTTCTGAAAATAATCACCATTTTTGCTGAAAGCCCTCTATTCAGGAAGAGAAAATATTGTCATGTGAGAGCATGTGTTTGGTCAAAAACATTACACAGGGGATTCCACTTTAGCATATGTTTATGAATTAGTTCTCAGGTAAACTGCATTTTAAGACAAACTCTAATATAAAAGGTGCAAATACATTGCAAATTTGAAAGAAAAGGAAATTTTGAAAGGTCCTCTTTTTAAAATCAATTTAGACTGCCTAAGATGTGCCAGAAGGAGGTATAATGATGGCTGATTCATGTTGCCCACACCTGCTCTGAGGAGTATAATGATGACTGATTCATATTGCCCACACCTGCTATGTGTCTGTGAAACTATCACTGAAAATGTTAAAGAACTTAACTGTAACTCGATGTAACGAAAAAAACTTAGCAGAAATAATAGAGAATAAATTTATTAATACGCTTTACCTCTCAAGTTTTAGTTCTGTACACTACATCATATCATCAGAAGTTCCTGTGTCTTACTACTTCCACAAGTGTGGCAACCAAGCCCAGACCTGTGGAAGTAGTAAGACACAGGAACTTCTGATGATGTGATGTAGTGTACAGAACTAAAATTTGAGAGGTAAAGTACATTAATAAATTTTTCCTCTATAATTCCCATTAAGTTTGTTGTTACAGACAGTAATTAGAGGAAGTCATTAATTGTAACTTGATGTCATGTTTCATATGCATGAAAAATATATATTGTAGAAAGAAATACCTCAACCATACAGTGAGAAGAACAAAAAAGGAAATACAAAAATCCCGAAGTCTTCAAGTAAAAGTTAGTTAAATGATTCCATTTGGAGTGCAGTATGGCAACATGTCTAGAGACAGCTTAGGGAAGACAACAGTAGTTTCTGGAGTCAACATGTCATATTGATAAAGAAAACTTTTTCATGGCATTCTGCAGTACACTATTTTGTAGCACACTGCTTAGTTTTTAAACAACAAAATAAGGAAATAATGATTGAATATATAAAACAAATGATAAATAAAATTAAATAAAGGCAAGTTAATTTCTGTTAAAGTGTAAGATCTGTACCTGGAACTTATGTCAGAGGAAATCCAACAAAAGGCAAATGTCACTTATACAGGGGTGAAAGAGTTCCTCCAAAAGGAAGAATTCATCCTTTTTGGAAGTCATCTGAGGAGTTCCTGAGATTGATGCAGAGATGCAATAATTGCAATAAAATGAACTAGATCAGTATAAATATGGGATTGACATTATTGGTTTGGTGTAAGCACATTGGCTAAAATAAGATTCTTATTCGTTCCTAAAGAAAGGTTAGATAATTTTATGTCTTTTATATATGCATATATGGTGCTTAGGGTAGTTAATAAATGCTGAAAGGTTAATTATTTTTGCATATTCTTATGTGGGAAAAGTTCAGCCTTTTTCTGCCATGACCAATTTCATGCCTGCTTAGAAAGATGAGATATTTACAAGCAAGATAGTAGTGTTCTAAAATCTGCTAGGTTTCACTAACTTCAGTACTGAAGCTAATATACAAATAATAAGAATGCAGAAGGAAACTGTATTTTTGTATCAAATAATGTAAGGACTCATTGATATTTTATCAGAGATTTGTATTCTTCTGGTGAATGAAACATGTGATTGTGACTGTCCATAACTTTCTGAATTTGCAATGTTAATAATGTTTCTCAAGTTATAGTAATGTTTCACTTAATATCCTAAATAGTTTTATGAAATTTTAGGAATAATGACCTATTAAACATCATTCTAGAATAGCACTTTTAATTTAAACTGGAAAATTCTAAATGCCCATAAAAATAAGTTACATTTTCTGTTAGTTGCAGAATTTAAATATGTTGTATATATATATATGCACTTTATTATGAAATTTTATTTGAATGTTTATCGATCTCTTAATACAATTATAGCTTGAGTATCTTAATGAAGTAAAGGAATCAAAAGAAAAGGACATAGCAAAACTTTGTTCAGAACTTAAAGAAAAGGAGATGTTTTGTAACAATATTGCCTCAGAGGAAAGTAAGTCCTTTCTTAATACTTATAATGAGAGGATGTTTTGCATGTTCTTTAGTGAAAAATATTATAAATAGAATGCTTGCATCTTTAAAATATTTTTCACTATTTTTTCCTTCAGCATTGTTGAGGACTCCAAATCATGAATGTTTAACATGAGTTCAGTTTTCAGAATAATAAAACCACGTTGTTAATTATTAAAATTTCAATTTTGAGAATGACACTCCTGGTAATGCTGCTTCCAGTTAAATAGTTCCTAGCATCATTTTTGTGTTAGATGTAAAGCTACAACCATATTTTGTTCTTTTTACATATTTAGTTACAAAAAATCTGTGAATATATGCTAGTACTGTCTTTAAAACACTAAAATAAAATAAAGTTTCTGCATTTTTCTGACATTGAACAATTTTGAATTTCTTAAACGTTTTCTTTCATGGAAGACAATTCGTGTAAGTCAGACTATATTTAATGAATATCTAACAAGGTTTTGAAAATATTCAGTCGGTGTTTTATGAGCTACCTTTGTGTGAAGACTAATCAATGGCATAAAAATATTTAAAAGGCCTTGATTTCGTTTTTTTTTTAGCAGTAGCAACACTTGCTAGTTGCCTTATTTTTTACTAGCAAATTGCATTATCTACTAGCAAAAGTTTATTAACATTATACAAAAGAAACTTTAACATGTCCCCCTCCATTAGTCAATGATGACAAAATTGTATTTCACCCCTGTAACTGTCACATTGTAATGCTGAAAAGATTAAAAATATTTACATATATTAGGTGTACAAATAAGTTTTAAAGCATTTTTTGTGTGACATATACCACTAATTTACATTTTCGACATTCCCCCAGCATTGTTTTCATGTGACTGTAATTGGTCCAGAGTATAAAATGTGACACAAAATTTGGTCCAACAGTCAAACGCACTTGCACATCGGTAGGTGATAGATGGCAAGGAATATTTATTCAACACTGCATTCGTTATGAATTTCATTAAGGAAAAAGTGCTGCAAAAGCATGTGCATTGATCTGTTCTGTTATAGGGAAGAATATTGTATCGGAAAGCACGTGTGAGTTTTGGTTTAGATGGTTGAAGCAGGTGATTTTGAGGTTAGCGATTTAGAATGTAGTTGCACCCCGCAGAAGGTTGCACATGAGGAACTGCAAGCATTGCTGGATGAAGATTCATCTCAAACACAAAAGGAACTAGCTGAACAACTGGGGGTAACTCAACAAACCATTTCCAATCATTTATGCGCAATGGGAAAGATTTAGAAGGAAGAAAAATGGGTGCCACATGACCTGAGCGAGAGGAACAAGGATGAGTGTGTCATGCAGTGTTTGAATCTGTTGAATAAACAACACAGAAAGTTTTTCCTGTGAAAAATTGTTACGAGTGATGAAAAGTGGATATGGTACGACAATCCCAAATGCAAAAAACACTGGGTAGACCCCGGTGAAACAACGACTTCGACATCGAAATGCAGTGTTCACTCCAAGAAAGTTCTGCTGTGCATCTGGTGGGATATGAAGGGTGTGCTCTATTATGAACTATTAGAACAGAGTCAAACTATTTCTGCTGATCGCTACAAGCAACAATAGCTGCGTTTGAACCAGGAAATCTGTCGGAAACTTCCTTTCAGAGGCAAAGGATTACATCCCACGAAATTACTGCATGACAACTCTATGCTGTATGTCTCGAAATCAGTCACCGAAATGTTATTGACGCTTGGCTGGGAAGTTTTGGAACACCCAGCGTATAGTCCCTACATAGCCCCTTCAGAGTATCATTTGTTCCGGTCGATACAACATGGTTTGTCTCTGTAAATCAAACTCATCTTTGTTATGTGGCTTCCTAGATTATTATATTCAAACTAGTTAGCTTATTTATGGGATTTATCTAGATAAATTCTTAAAATTTCTGCAAATTTTCGGAGAGAACTTCTCTCCTTTGTCAGGCAGTCTTTCGTTCAGTCTCCATCACGGTCTTCAGTTACGGTTAAGGCGATTCTGCACAATGACTTTGCCAGATGTTAAGCAGCAAAAATCCCTTACAGTCACTAATGATGAAATTCTGGTATTTTCCAATTTCAAGTCCCTCTTTCAATTTTCACTTCAGGAAGTTGGATTGGTGTCCAATGACAGTCAAAGAGTCCCAGTCCATGCGGTGTCCTGTTTTTGTAACATGTCCGTCTGATCCTGTCTTGTTTGAACATTTTTTTATTGCTGCCTTGTGCTCCGCGATGCGAGTTTCCAGTCTATATCCCATAAAAAAGTTAAATAGTTTGTCTGCTGTATGGTTCCGGACATGATAGTGCAAAAATGGGTTGACAACTTCATCGCTTCACACGATGAAGTATTCTTCATGGCTGGAATCCATCAGCTGTGCGACCGATGGCAGAAGGTGATAGATAATGATTACACATATTTTGAGTGTTGTTTTCTCTCAAATTGCATGTTGATTGTCTTAAAATGCTTTAAAACTTATTTGTACACCTAATAACTCACCTTTTCACAACCTGACAGATTAATTCTAACAATTTAATCTGATTGCAAGTATTTGAAAAACATTTTTTTTTTATTTAACTTTATTCACAAAATTCAAGAACACTATTCAAAATCTTAAGTTATTTTCTGTATGGTTTATGATCTGGGTTTCAGGTCTTTCCATCATACCACTTTAAAACAGCAGGCCTGGGGTCAAACTTGTCTTCGGACAGACCTTGAACTTCAATACTCATGAGAGCATTTAATATTTGTAAGTTTAAACTGCCCATGCAATCATCCTGGATTCTCTCCATGAAAATGAACCCAATCTAACGTGCAGAAGTATATAAGGGAAATATACTGGATATTTCTACTAGTGCCAAAATGTTTTTTATAATGTTTTACTTTTCAAGAAACATTTGTTTCCTAAAAACAGTTGTTCCTTTTTATATGTGTCTAAAATATTTTACACGTGCAATACAGTGGTGCTTTACAGTTCACACTAAATAAAACATTCAAGATTTTTCCATTAACAACTTTTGCGAGAACCACTTTTTATCACTAGCAAAAATGCATTTGCTTGCTAGCAATTTGCTACTAACTACCAGTCTAAATCGAGCCCTGATATTTAAGCTTACTGTTTTCAGCGTAAAGCTACAGGAATGAAAATTTTTAAACATTTTGTTCTTACTCAAAGCATAGATCACACCAGAAACATAATGGAAATTAAGCTATGAGATTTTGTGCTGAAAAATTCAACTTCCTTTATGTTGCCCGAAAAACTCCCCAGCTCTCTAGAATACCCAACTGTGCAACAAATACTGTCTGGTTTCAGTCAACCGGTGAATTTTCTACTTAAATCTCTAGAATACTTAAGTTAAAGGACCAACCAGACATAAAATCAGTAATACTATTGGAAAATTAATGATGAACTCTCAAAAAGATAAACAATGGAAAATTAAATACGAAAGGCAAGCCTTAATAGATTTAAAAGAAAATCCTAATATCAAAATAATAAATTCAGATGAAATGAACCAACTTATTATTATGAACCAATCAGCATACAATGAAAAAATGTTGGATACCATACAGGATCTGGATACAATGCTAGTTAAAAAAGACCCAACTGATAAAATAATCCAGCAATTAGCAATTTTCAAAAACCATAGTTGTCTACCAGAAGAAATAAAGAAGAAGACCTAAGCGCAATAGCTGCAAAAATACCGGAAATTTTTGGAAAACTTAAAACACATAAAGATGGAAACCCTATACGCCCAATTGTCTCTGAAATCCATATTAACAGCAGAAGCTATACTCATCAAAAAAACTGAAAATTGCAGTAATAACAATTTAATAATATTACCAGATCCATAGAAAAATATAATAGTAACATCAAAGAAATTAACTCATAAAACTGAAAATAAACATAAGAATATCAAACAAAAGTATAATAAGGAATCTACTTACGAAAACCAGCAACAGATGGAAGCACAAGATGGGGGAACGGACTGAACTCCCAGCGCAGGAGTACATCTGTCGAGCTTGTGTTAGACCGATAAGGAATGACATCAGTTTAGCTGAAGATGCAATGGTTGTCACATGGCAAAACACATCCTATGCGTAAGCCTAAGTTGTCAAGAGCTGATATCCAGCGGTTGCATTGAGGTGGAGAGATGTAAGAGTCTGTCTGTGTATCATATATTGAAATGGAGAGTCTTTTGTGCCATGAAGTTTACGAAGAACGTTCAAAACGAAATTCGACGCTCACAGGATTTTAGTTTGTACAGAAATAACTACGCAATAGCGGCTCAGTGATAACACGTAAGTACATACACCTGAAGTTTGAAACTATGATGTGCATGGTATTCCAAATCATTGATTTCTTCATATAGAGAGCGTTTCAAGGTAAAAACTAGCATTTTAATTTTCTCTTCTTAATTAAAAACAAGGCAGCAGGACTTCGGTCTAATATGAAAGGCAAAATTTTGGAAGACTACCAGGCTCCGACAGTCTACAATAACTACGAATATCGGCTCAACAATGGCATGCGTGTATGTGCAGCTGACGATAGTGACTATAGATTAAAAGAATTTTTATGAGCCATTACATTCTTCTCATGGTACAAATTTTAATGAAGAAAACTTTTTTAACTTTTGTTTTAACTGTAAAATTTTATTTTTATTGGCGGCTAAATGTAAGTTCTATAAAGTATCTTTGAGAGAACAGACTGCATTTTACCATTTCGTCGACTGATGAGGCGGTGCAATTATGAGGTGTTTTTAATTACAATAAGAAGTTTTTAACTCTGGTCTTTTTGCAAGAAACAATATGACGAAACACTATTCATTATAAATGTTCTATTTTTTCATGTAATTAATAATGTATGTACTAAAGATGTGCTCTTCAATGAAAATGCATAATATCTCAACGAATTGATGACATAAGGAAAAAATTAAAAACAACAAGAAGCAAGACTCCAGGTAAATACATTTCTTTATTTACAACATTAACACAAGAGTAATAAGAACTAACCAAAAAAATCTGTGTGGCTCTTCCGACAAAGGTCAAATAAAACGTGATGAACAGAAAATTTGACAGTTCATGTCATAATACCTAAAACCTATGTACCACATAATAGAAATACTTGATGAGTTTAACGAATAAGTAACTCTCATTAGGTTATATACATATAAATTTTCTCAGTTTTTGTTGACATTTTTGTGAAATCAAAACTTCATTCAAAAAAGTCACAAAAAAGCCAGAAGCGTCTACAAGAAAATAAAACACACAAAACAGAAAGTGAAGAAGTAAGTGAAGTCTTCAATTAAAGAAAATTTCATTCGGTTAAGTCAAAAGCTTTTACTATTAGAGAGGTAAAAAAATTCATATTCATTCAAAAATACGTATTCAGTATGTCACACCTGCTACCTTACAGCGTTTAGGTTGATAATGTACAATGTATAAACACAAACCAGGAGAACAAAAAACTGAAATAAAAGTTAATTCATTGCATCTCTTTCTCTCTTTCACTCCAGTACAAGATTTTCTGTCTCTGACAAATCACTACCTCTATTACAAGTTTCCATTTGACATCATCAATCAATCTTGCTCTAGAATTTCCTCTTTATTTGTAACTGGCCACTTTAGAATTTAGCACCTGCTATGATAATATTGCATCTCCCATACAACACACATACCCAGGACACTTAAATACCATGTTTTCTGAGAATAACACCATTCCAGGTATATAATACAGGGTGTGTCTAAAGTCTTTCCCTGATTACGATAAATTGTATAAAATGAACCGAGCTAGTTAGACGTACGTGGTTTGTTGCATTATTTGGGTCATATTCTCAAGTTTTCTGTTCTTTGTACTTTTGGAACAATAGGTGGCGCTGCACATCTGCAGCATAGTTTGTTGTTGAAAGCGTCAGTCGGCGAAATGACATCTAGTCTATGCAGGAGAAGGCTAATCGTGTTCTCCAGTTTTATGAAACCAAATGTGCAATTTCAGTGCAGCTGAAGTTTAGGCGTGAATATGATAGAGCTGTGCCTGATGTGAAGAGCATTAGGAACTAGTATCAAAAGTTTAAATAGACAGGTAGTGTCGGTGACCATGTAAGAAGTGCAAGACCTTCCATTAGTGAGGAAACTGTTGACACCGGGCATGATGCATTCGTACGAAGCTTGAGGAAATCAATCGTCATGCCTCTAGTGAACTGGGAATACCTATGAAGACAGTGCACCACATTTTAAGAAAGCGGCTTCGTTCTTTTTCATACAAATTGCAAATTGTTCAAGCCTTAAAACCTAATGATGGGACCAGACGTGAGACATTCGCTATGGATATTCTTGAACGAATAGACGAAGATAATGATTACCTGAAGCGGATTTGTTTTTCAGATGAATCAACTTTTCATACCTCAGGTAAAGTGAGCACGCATAATGCCCGTATCCGAGGTTCAGAGAACCCACATGTGGTTTTGGAGAAACGGAGGGACAGCCCTAAAATCAATGTTTGGTGTGGACTAATGCACAACAAAGTAATTGGACCATTCTTTTTTGTTGAGCCCACCATTACATCGGATATTTGCCTCGACATGATGCAGCTGTATGTTGCACCACAATTGGAAGAGCTGCAAAACTGGGTAATGTTCCAGCAAGATGGTGCGCCCCCTCACAGGGGTGAGTGTACCTGTTCATCAATTCTTAGATGGCAAATTCCCTAACAGATGGATAGGCAGAGATGGTCCCATACCCTGGCCACCAAGATCCCCAGACACTACACCCCTTGACTTCTTTTTATGGGGCTATATTAAGGATCAAGTTTATGCAACACCAGTTGCAGATATGAACACTTTGAAGGGAAGAACAACTGAAGTGCTTACAACCATCACAGATGGCATGTTGCAGAAGACATGAAAAGAGACAGAGTACTGACTGGATGTCCTCTGTGTAACAAAAGAAGCCCACATTGAGGTATACTGATAACTCGGAAAAAAACTTTGGATTTCAGGTAAGCTATATTGGAAAACCTTATGTGCCTAACGAGCGTGGTTCATTTTATATGATTTATTGTAATCAGGGAAAGACTTTAGACACACCCTGTATAATTCTGCAGTTCCATTAATTTCCTTGGTTCATTATCAGGTGTAATGCCACACCAGGTTTAAAGCCAGGTGAGTATACCACAGAGGAATTTTTATTTGAAAATAATTCCAACTCCTACCACCCATCTATTATTATAAAGAACTTCAGACCATGATACGTTGTTCTGAGATGGAATGGCTATTTCTGATAATGCTAGCAGTCTACATTATGTACTTTCACCAGAATTAAATGAGGCAATAAAGCGAATTGTTAGAAAAACTGTTTATTTATAAAACACTTAAACTCTCACCTCTCACAACTCACATCTAATAACATCACAGATGAGAAGTGCTGAAAATGCAAAGAAAGGGATACACTAAATGGCTGTTGTCACCACTTTTTCTTGCTGAACTTGTGTAGCTTTTCTTCCAAAGGGATAAAAGCCCTTCACGCTCCATTTCGAGAGGGTGAGGGGGTCGAAAGGCTATGAATGTTTCACAGTGGGGCATTGGTTATCAATCCCACTGCACTGTAGTATTAATAACTTATTGGTTGGTTGGAAGTGAATGTTGTTTAGCCTATGGCTGACACCTATGGTTGCTTATGTGTTTGCAGAGAGGGAGACCTCTCTAATTCCACGTGTCAGAAAGTGTATAATAATGGAAGTGAATACAATTTTGTGTTTTTCCTGTTACAGGTGACCAACTACATTTCTTGAAATCCATTTTTCAGACTCTCTAGGGTGGTGTGCAAATTGCCTGTGGGCCATACTACAATGTTACAAACTGTCTCGCAGATATTCCAAATTCAGAGATGCCAAGATTTTAAAAAGTTTGCTGTTATCAAGTTCATTATTTGAAAATTATAGCTATGCTCTCACCAGTATCCAAATTTTCCTTACCCACTAAGCTTGTAGATAGTACTCCCCTCTCATGCTGCCACAAATTACAAACAGTCACAGTGGGAAGTTGATCTAACACATTTTTCGCAAAAAAATTTTATGATAAAAATTGGATAGTACTCCCCTCTCATGCTGCCACAAATTACAAACAGTCACAGTGGGAAGTTGATCTAACACATTTTTCGCAAAAAAATTTTATGATAAAAATTGGATTGGGTCACGCTCTCTACCGAGTGAGCATCTGTTGAAGTGTTAGCTCACCCATAAGAACATTTTCAATACTTCATATGCTCGATCTCAAGGATCCCATGCTAATAAGTAATGAACAGTCAGCATTCCAAATTTTTTATAGCCCAGTGTTTTTCATAAATGATTCACAAAGCAATTCCTTTTATATCATGAATGACAACTGGAATTAATGATGTCAAAGAAAACAGTTATAAACCACACCTAGATGAACATCACATTTCACAGTTTCATATTTGTAAAATCAAGTTTAGCACTGCGGCATTATAATCAGAAAATATGGTATGTAAGTTATTTTTGTCTGCTACAGCAGTACCCAGCTCATATCTAATATGTGCATTATTTATCCTGTCAGTCCACTATATCCTACTTTTCCCTGTTACTCCTCTGACTAATCTCATGTCAAACACGTCTAACCACCAAATGCAAACTTAACTTTGTACCCAACTCTTACTTTGCAGCAAGAAAAGGTAGGTCTAAATATCGCATCATATAGTGTCAGCTGTTTTTCTTTGAGTAACCTTGCTGTTGGTCAAAATACTCTTATACACCTAATGAGAGATTTGATTTGGTGTTTCTCTGATTTCTATGAAGCCTTCCTGCTTAATTGGTTACTACACCCGAATTGTTAAAAATCTATTACCAGTTTAAATATCTTCCTCTGAACAACACAATTGATATTTTTACCAGTTTAACTTAAAATTGTAGATTTCTCCACATTTATCTCCTTTCCAAATTCTTCAGAAGTCATGCTCAGTTAAGATTATGCTGCAAGTTACTAACACACTTATATAACACCATATCATAAATGCACAGTAAATTTTGATATGTTTTATAGGAAATATGTGATGTCAAATATCAAATGATTTATGACTAGATATATGATACTAAGTGATTCATGCGTAAATAACTGTCTTATATAAGATGTGCAAAATGTGATAATACTACTTTAAATGCGATATACAGTTTCTAAACATTCAAAAAGATACCTAAGTCTTCACATACCATAAACAGCTCACTTTGAAATAGACAAACTGCATGATCATTGAACAATGTGCTTGTGCTACAGTAACACTTATTCAGGAATATTTCCACAGACAGGCTAGGCTGAGGTGAAAACAAGTTCTAGAAAAACACAAATAACAACCCTTAACTGAATAATTTACTGCCACGCAGAAATTATTTTTTTGAAGAACAGTATGAATTTTTAAATTTTTTAAATTGATTATTTCGAAATGTGGTCACTTTAATTAAAAACTGCATTCCAGCATGGCAATTGCTTAAAATTTGAATTATCTGAAATAATTTTAGTGTAACCCCTTAAATTTATAATTTCTTTAAAAACAAAAATATTTGTGTACATTCATATATATCACTAAGCTGTTCTCTGAGATTCAGTGGTTAGCTCTACAAAGAAATACAACTACCACATAAATTTTTAACTGATTATTTACTTACTGTTGCCGTATCAAACTTATCCATATACAGCGATCTTGACACACAACTCGAGCTTCACTGACATGCATCACACGACGTTCACAAGACCTTGAATGCTTCATACTCATAATCTTTTTCTCATGCAGACACTCCTGAATTTGATCCTCCCTTGACTTCCTTGGCTTTCCTCTGCCTTTCTTCCTGCCACTTGGGCTAAAAAAAATGTCTTAGTGAGCATCTCAATTCTTTCAACATGTCCAAACCACCAAAGCATATTAGTCTCCACCTTGCTAACAACATTTTGCTTCACATTACACAAATGCAACACATCTTCATTCCTCACATGATCAGAACGTCTCTTACCACTACCCTACCCCTCCCCCTCTCCATAAGTAACACATTTCTCCAGTGCACAAACGACTCTTATGTTTTTTCTGCAGTACCCATGTTTCACTGCCATACAACAGAGTAGGAACAGATACACTTTCATACACAGCCATGTGGGACTCTCTAGAGAACCCATCATTCCTGTGAAAACCTCCCAGAGCAGCTATGACTTTCAATGAAGAATTCACTCGCCTACTAATTTCCCCATCCAATTTGTTCTATCTATCAAACATGTTTCCTAAATACCCAAACTAATTCACCTGGTCAATCACTGTGCCATTCAGACTTATATTACATTCAGTACTAATAGTTATTTGCTCAAAAACCTTAACTTTGGATTTTCACTTATTTATACTCAGTTTGAATTTCATGCAAACTTCTTACATCTGGGACAACAGACTCTGCAACTCACTTTTACTCTGTGCCAACAGGACTGTGTCATCAGCATATATCAATCTGCACAAACAGATATTACCCAGACATAAACCAGTATTCTCCATTTTGGCATCATGCGTGCACACATCCATAAATATATTCAACAGCCATGGTGACATTACACAACCTTGTCTGACTCCTGCACCAACAGAGAACTATTTTGATACAACACCATTCACTCGTACACAAGCTCTACTGTCAGCATACATGGCTTTTACACTATTAAGTAGATTCCCAGTAACACCATAATTATTCAGTACCTTCAACAAAAGTGTCTTATTTACTCGGTCATAAGCTTTCTCTAAATCTATGAAGGCAGCAAAAACTTTCTTACCAACATCCTTTTTAATCATCATGTATAATGCAACCAACATCCTTATTGATCATCATTCCTAACTCCCAGCACAACTGGCAAATTTCAGTTAACCAGTCAATTACAAAGTTACCACCATATTTCAACATCTCGGCAGTTATGCCATCAACTCCCAGAGCCTTACCATTCTGAAGAGATTTAGAGCTTTACACACCTCATCTCTTGAGATCTCTACTGTGCTTCCATTCTTCACTGTGACATCAACTGCATCTGTCTCAGAATCACCTTTGCTTTCTTGATCTAATAACTCACAGAAGTATTCACCCCATCTTTCATTTAACTCAGTGGGATCCCATATCATTTCCTCAATCCTGTTCTTCACACAACTTTCAACTTTGTTTCTCCTGTTTTTCCTGAGTCTCATATACTTTCAGAAAGTTTTTCCATCTTTCCAAAAAGCCAATTCATGCCTTTCCACCTTCTCCTTCCTGACTTTTGCTTTACTTTGGCGAACCAGCTTAGCTGCTTCACGGTTCTTACAGCGATATTCATCCACAGAAACTCTACCTTGCATCATCCCCAAATAGGCTTCCTTTTTTCTCTTTGTTGCCTCTTCAATCTCACTATTCCACCAAGCATCACCTCCATTGTTACCCACTATTGTGGTGCCACAGACCTCTTTAGCAGCAGTGACAACACAGTTCTTAAAATATTCCCGCTTCTTTTCAACATCCCTTTCACATGACTTTAGCTCCTTCAGTTGTTCTCTGAGTAAGTTAGAGTAACGCTAATGATCTTCGGGGAACATTTAAACCTTTATTCTTTCCATTCTAGGCTTCTTCCTATTTTTTCCCCTCCAACCGACATTCAGTTTCACTCATGACACTACCAAGTAATGATCAGAGCCAACATCCGCAACTCTCATCACACGAGTGTCAACAACTAAGTGTTTCATACGCTGATCATAAGCAACACAATTTATTACACTCTTTCGACCCAGAGTATAATTTTCCCAAGTATATGTGCGGATATACTTGTGGTTGAAAAACTTATTAGATACACACAAACCATTCTCAATGCAGAGTTCAATTAATCTTTCACCATTATCAATCACACAAGGATCATTAAGCTTACCCAGAACATTGTCAGAAATTGCATTCTGCACACCTACTATAGCATTGAAATTCCCTGCTATTCATGGGTGCAAGTTTTCCGTCCAGAGGACGGAATTCCGTCTTTTGAAAATATCCGAAGACGGAAGCGGGACGGAAGAAAATATCAGTAAAAATAAAATTTCCAAATATATATTTTTCTTTTTTCCCTTTCTATCCATACGCTCTACTCCAGAAAGTAAGTACGCCATCGGCAACCACGCTCGTACCGTAGTACCTTGTTTATCGTAAACTCGGAGTAGCAGCGGCGCCTGATGCATTCTGGGAAAGAGGGGCATTCTGGTTGAAGAGGAATCGAGGAGCAACTACCTTGGACTACGCCGATCCTCGCCTATGTCATAACCCCCAGCTACGGGTACGTCACGCACCATAACCGGTTCACCCATCGACCACTGGCTCTGTCGCCGTAGGTCACAGCTAATCTTTGGAATGAGTAGTACCAGTCGATCTTGCCGTAATTTACGCATGTATGCGTACGCATTTCTATATATTAATTTACGTATGCGAAATTAACTAAGTATTGGTAAATTTGTGATTTCTTTTTTCAACATGCAGTCAGCTATCGAATTCATAGATTCGAAAATTATGTCGGCTTTGAACGATAGCAGTGTTAAAAATAAGTGGCGATGGGAATGGTTAGACGAGACTGATTCCCATGATCAGAGATCGCGATAACGCCTCTACACGCGTATTTCACGCCTTAAAAATGCCGAATATGCTTTAAATTTTAGAAATACGTATTTTTACGCATTGTTTTTCCATATGAAATTTCCTTTTATAATCGGTGATTACACCGCGATTATGGCCTAAAAATGACTTTTTTTTTATCAAGAAATTATATCTTAACTTTTATGTCAGAGTTTATGAAAAAATCATGATTTGGTTTCCATTGCCGAGCTGTTCAGCTAGGGATCGGCTTTTGGCAATCATTCGGAAGAAGCTTCAGGCAGTGTGGGAAAGACAGCTCAACCGATGGGCATGCGCATTTCAGCTGCGTCGGGATTGAGACGCTAGTGTATTGGTGCAGCATGGTGCCGTTAAACCTTGGCGTGGAGGAAGTGAAAAGCGCGTGTTTTGAAGTTCGTTTAATTGCCATTTCAGGGCGGAATTCTCCTGCTTTACGAAATTTTAAGAAAATATATATATAAATATAGAATCAGGCAGGGCTCGTTTTCCGCCTGGGGAACGGTATTCCGTTTTTCAGAACTAACGAAAGCTAAACGGAGTGAAATGTTTTCCCGCGAACGTAATTTCTTTTTCTCGCGAAGTTTCCTTTGTCCAGTATTGTTATTAAATATCAATTTATTGCATAAATGTTTGCATTTCAGCTTGAAAGTGTAGGCAGTAGTTTCCGATAACGGAAGTTCGACGGAGCAAAAATTTCCTTGTAAACTTTAGGCACGAGTTTCTTTTGCGGATTCGAAGAGTAACTCTTTGTTGTCATCAAAACTGAAGATAATTTTTTGGGGGTGGTGTGTGTGTGCGTGCGTGGAGGGGGGACGGGACGGAATCGCGTCTTTCAAAACTTTCGAAAAACGGAAGTTAGACGAACTGCAGATTTATTCTGTAATCGCAATATTTCCTCTGCTCATTTTTTTGTAAAATATATGTGTTTCACCTTGAAAACGGAGGGAAAATTTCCGAAAACGGAAGTCGGACGAAGCGAAGATTTTTTCGTAATCATAAATTTTTTTCGCGATGTTTCCACTGTCCTGAATTATTGTTAAATGTTATTTTCCCTCTATAAATAGTTGCAAAGGGAGAAACTGGACATTCCTCATATCAGAAGAATGGTTGAATCAACAAACTCTCAATTATGTTAACTGTAAACATCTCGTACATAGTATTCAAGATATTTTTTTTTTCAGAGCTGAAGGAAAACATGTTCAAAAATAAATTAGTTGACCTTTGCAATACTAAACTTGCACATCACAATGTCCAATGAAGGTTTATTTTATCTTTTGTGATTGAGATAGACTGTAGATTTCCTTCCTCCACAATAGAACTCTTTTTGAAGTTTGAGTGTGTAGAATCTGAATCTGTGAAGCAACACACACACAAGTTTTGGTACAGTCTTTTGAAAGCAAAACAAAAATTTTTGCAGCCTCATGGATAAAACAAGACAAGTAAGTAAGATTTTGATAAATTATGACTTATTTGATATAAAAGAAAATTAATTACATGCTAATTCATGTTTACATATTTATATATAGATATAATTAGTTGTTTTAATATAAAATATTATTTAGCTAAAAATTTAATGCAATAATTGTTCGTTCTCTAAAATTACTCCTTTGAAAAGAAAAATACTCCTTCAAAAATTGTGAAGGAGTATTTTTACTCTTTTGAAAAATCCTAGCATGATCTCTGCCCATGACGTCAAATTTGGTTTTTGGTGCCGGAAAATTAAGGAACCAGGATTTAGCTTTTGTGTTTTCTGCAGCAGAAAGTTAAACTATGGAAGCAATGGTAAAAAGTGCTGTTCAGACACAGTAAGGATGCTGATCATCAAAAGTGTGTACGATCACAGCAGCGTACACAAACATTGCCTGGAGTCGCTCCTGTTCAAAGAAATAATTCACCTATGAAAATTTGTGATGGTTACTATAAAACTGTGACCATGGTGAAGTGAATTAATGAAACGAGCTCTCTGTGTACACAACTACAGTTGGACATGCATAATCTTGATTATAATTTTTTTAATCCTTATGTAATTTTACAATTTAAATGACTTTTAAAAGTGTGCAACACTTATTTGATTCAACAGAATTTACTAAAGATTATTTAAAACATCTTCCATGGTATGTTATGTATTAATTATTACAATTTCAATAATTTGGTTACCATATCTCTATTATGGGCTTAAAATGCTCTATAAGCAGCAAATATGTAGATTGGATTTGAATATTATGCAAGATTTGTTCCTACCTAATAATCAAATTTTGTTTACATGTATATGCATTAATGTTCGGTCGTTTTATGCTCTTTTGATTTAATAATGAATTTTAACCACATATATTTAATGTATATTGTGTTTGAGTGTGCATGGTGGGGGGGGGGGATATTCAAAATATTTTCAGTCTTGGCCTCATCTCAGAACTTGCACCCATGCTGCTATTATAACTTTCTTTTTAGCACCAAACTGGCTCAAAACAGCTTTTAGCTCATTCCAGAAATCTTCCTTCCTATCAGAAGGTTCTGAGTCACAAGGAGTATACACTACAACAAATACTATTCTCTGATTGTTGTGTGCATGCCCAGGGGCGGATTTATGGGGTCGCACAAGTCGCAACCACGAAAGGCCCTGTGTTCCGGAGGGCCCCCAATTCCCTGTGAAAAGAGAAGTAAAGCAAGGAGGAAACAAAGAAGAGGAAAATAGAGTGAAAAAGTTGTGTTGATGAATATATTTTGCGGATTCATAGAAAAACTGTCGTGGTTCTAACTTTATATAGTGCTTGTCGTCTGTTCACTACTTAAGAAATGTAAAGTTGGCTATCCTGCTTGACAAGCGGGTAGAATTTTGCTAACTGTAGAGTAATTTCATTTGTGCGTGCTGGCGACACTAACCGTTGGTAGTGTCGCAACATAACTTAAAATATCGTCTATAATCTGTACTTCTGTGTTGCCATTCAATCTGCACGTTGTGGTATTATACAGTGTTATTTAATATTGTGATTACTAACACCTAACCTTGCCCTTAAAATAGGCATCATTGCAGCTGTTGTTTCTGTTTCATTTACATATAGTTTATGTGACTGATTCTTATGAAAATGAAGCCAGTAAAATGAAGTTATGAGTCAGGTTATGAAAAGTGAAAGAAGAAAAACAAGAAAGACGAACGTCTTCAAAAGCAAAAAGATAGTTTTTTAGTATTCCCTACAGCCTGTTCTGTGCAGAGTCATACCGGTGATGAGCGAATTGAGCAACAGCCTCCTTTTTTTTTTTTTTTTTTATTGGAGGTTTAACGACATCGTGAGCAACTCAATGGGCTGTAAGCAGTTGCCCCTCCCTAATTTAGGGTCACTGGTTCGAGAGAAGGGAGAGAGCCAGTGTCGTAAGACAAACACAACATCCATGCTTCACCAGAATTCGAACCCGGACCCCTTTCGGACGATTGATCAGAGGCCACAGCGCCACCGGGGCGGCTCTTGCGGATTCATGATCTTCGAAAGAATATGTGCAACTGGAACCTATACAAGACCCACACCATTCAAGCTTAGACAATAAAGATGGAAAGTCTAGTTTAATAAATTTAAATCTGGACTCCAGCTACTTAGATTCATGTGAGAAACCATCCCATTTGCCACTGAATGATCTTAATAGTCAGCCCTAAGAGCCAGACCAAATAGTCAACCAATGAGCATGAACCAACAAATCAAGAGGAAGATCATAGGCCTACCTGCTCAGTGAATTCATAATATCTTACTGATATAGCTTTATGGCCTTCTAACCCCACATCTGATATGATAGATTACTTTATTCGAAACAAATCAGAAAATAAAGGAGAACTAAAAAATATGAGGAAAGTATTTCCTGCTTCTGGGAAAATGTATTTCAGCAACGTAAATGAAAATCACTTTTACATGTTGAAGACAAATGGAACAATATAAAAAAGAGACTGGTTAATTTTTTCTGAAACTTCTAAGTCTGTTTACTGCTATGTGTGTGTAAACTTTTTCCCGACCATAAGCAATCACATAGGGTTCTTGTTGATGATTTACAGATTTGTCTGTACATAAAAAAGTTTCAAGAAATCATGAAATCTCGATGTCTCACTTGACAGCTATGTTCAATATGCTTACAAGGAATAAATTATCGAGGACAGTTTGTTCTCAACTAATGACTCAGATTGAAAATGAGAAGTGCTATTGGAGGCAAATACTATATCGAGTAGTGGCCACTGTGAAACTACTTGCAAGACTCGGACAACCAATCAGAGGTCACAGAGAAACTGAATGCTCTGAAAATGTAAATAAGGGTAATTTTTTAACTTGTATGGAGTATCTCGCAGAGTTTGATGACTTTCTGAAAGATCATTTTGAAAAGTATGAGCACTGTGGCTCAAGCAGAACAAACTATTTGTCTCACCAAACATATGATGAGATAATTATAACGGTTGCTTACCTTTTTACACATTTCCCTGCACGTTTTATTACTTTAGTTGTCTTGCTTGGTTCAAGCCCCTGGTGCAGTGTTCCATTTTTGTCTTGTTCCATTTAGACGAAAATGGAACACCGCACCAGGGGCTTGAACCAAGCAAGACAACTAAAGTAATAAAACGTGTAGGGAAATGTGTAAAAAGGTAAGCAACCTGTTATAATTATAATTGTATGCACGTAAATTATGAACAACTGTGGCCTGCGCTATAGATGTTTTAACACTAAAAATATAGGATGAGATATTAACTGTAACGGCAGAAAAACTTGAGTAGGTTTTTTGTGAGGAGGTTAAAAATTCACAGTACTTTTCAATTATCGCCGATTCTACTCCTGACGTAAGTCATGTGGACCAACTAACTTTTGTTGTGAGGTATGTAAAAGCTGATGGAAAAACTGTTGAGCGATTCTTTGGTTTCTTGCCCATAAAATCTCACAAAGCAGAGCATTTGAAAGATACTGTCTTGAAAAAGATTTCAGATCTAGGGCTAGATATAAAAAACTGTAGAGGCCAATGCTTTGACAATGCCTTGAACATGTCAGGCGTGTATATGCTGGCCTCCAAGCAAAAATAATTGAAAGAAGTCCCACAGCATTTTATGTGCCGTGCTCAAGCCATTCTTTCAATTTAGTAGGCAATAATGCTGCTGAATGCTGCAGATATACTGAAACTTACTTTGATTTTGTTCAAAAAGTATATACTTTTTTTTTCGGCCTCCACTAATCGTCGGAAAATACTTAAATCCCACTTTCAACCACATCAACACATTGTGAAGAGTTGAGTGGTACTCGATGGTTAGCAAGAGCTGATGCTGTATCAACCTTACGAGGAGCTTATAGTGAGATTAGAAAAGCATTGATTAAACTTTCTGAGTGTGAAACTGAAAAGCCTTTTGCCAAAACAGAGGCAAAATCATTGGCAAAAAAGTTTGACAAATATGAAACTGCTTTCATGACCGTCTTGTGGGACCTGCTGTTGCAACGAATCGACAAAGTCAGCAAATCCTTGCAGAAAGAAGATGGAAACATGAAGATGGCAGTAGATATATTTCAATCTCTGAAACTCTTCTTTGATGACGTATGTAATGATTATTCTTGCACTGACATGGAAGCCTCGACTTTGTCTACATCTGCAGAGCAAGAGCAACCAGACAATGATGAGAGTGGCAAAATAAGAATTAAAAGAAAGAGCGTTGCTGATGTGAGAAAGCAGAGACAATGAAGTTAATCTGGAGGGAAAAGAAAAAATTCGAGTGGAAATACTGAATGCTATCTGTGACAACCTGGTAGTTGATCTGGAGAAAGAAAAGCTTAGTTAGGGTATAAACTACTGTTCGTGAAAACTGCAACACCATGAAGGAATGATGGAAATCACGTGAAACTTGTAATCACGTGAGGATATGCAGAGCAGGGTAGGGCATGCAAATGATTAGAAGTGCAGAGTCATTGCACATGTCCGGACCCGGCAGCGTCCTCTGGACGGTCGAGTGAGGGGTATTAAGAGAGGGCTGTTTAGAATACACACTAGTAGTACATCGTGGACAACGAGTTGTAAAAGGGTCTCCAGGATTCAATAATGCCTCGGCGACGACGTAGGGTGGAATATCGCCTTTCGACAAAGTTTGAACGGGGATGAATGATTGGCCTGCGTAAAGGCGCATTTTCGTACCGTGACATTGTGGCTCGGATGGGACATAACGCTACGACAGTGATGCGCGTGTGGCTGCGGTGGCCCAGGAGAACCAGGTGTATCAACAATCTGACAGTGAACCGAGAAATGTGACTACATCCCAGGATGTCAGACACTTCATTCGCATGGCAATTACAAGCCGTCCTGCATCTTCGCAAGTGTTAGCACAACAGTTAAGCACTGCAACAGGTGTAGCATTGTCTGCCTCCACAGTTCAATGCCGTCTGCTGCACAGAGGACTAGTTGCACGCATCCCTTTTGGATTCCTTTGACCTTGAACCGTGGACACCTCAGGCTGGAATGGGGTTTTCAATACAGACAATGGTGTGCTGATTGGCAACATGACGTGTTTTCTAATGAGTCCCGATTCAACTTGGACTACCATGAGGGTCGCATAACGCATCAGACAGTATTGTGGTGAGCACCTTTTTCCATCCATGCATTGTCGAGCGTCATACGGACCGAACGTCAAGCGTGATGCCGTGGGGTGCCATTGGGTACCATTTGCGATCTCGGCTGCTACGACTTGAGGGCAATCTGAACAGCGACCGTTGCATCAGGGAAGTTGAACAGGCAGAAGTCATACCCTTTCTTCAGAGCACTCCTGGCGCTATATTCCAGCAGAACAATGCCCGACCACATGTTGCCAGGAATGTTTAATCCCTCTCCGCAGCACAGCAGATACCGCTTCTTCCCTGGCCAGCACGTTCACCAGACACGTCACCTATTGAACATGTCTGTGATATGGTCACTCGTCAACTGGCCCATCCAAGTCCTCCAGCGGTCAGTACCAATGATCTGTGGACTCACATACATGCTGCCTGGCAAGCAATTACACAGGACACCATCCAACGCCTTTTCGATTCAATGCCATGCTGTCTAGAAGCTCTTATTGCAACTCGTGGAGGCTTCACAAGATACTGATTTTTGCAGGTAAAAATTGTTGCATTGTTCTGAAAATTAAATCACTTATGTATAGTCTTATCAGTAATGTGTGGTATAAATTTCATTCGAATCGCATGGTTCCTTCTTGGTGCTGCAATTTTTACAAACAGTAGTGTATATTCGACCCATTCAATGAATATACCTCGGAAATATTGCTGAGGTCACATTTCGTGGAATGGTCTGGTGAACATGACCATTCTACAAAATGGGACTTCAGCAATATTTCTGAGGTATATTCAAATGCCATAGATGAAAAACTGTTTTGTGATGAACTACAGCACCTCCGTCGATTTGTGAATCGCGTGGATCAAGATCAATGCTCACTCCGGCCGGAAGATTGTTACGAACTGCTTGTGGACAGTGACAGTTTAAAAGAGACATTTCCAAATGTGAAAATCATCCTTAAAATTTTCCTTACTTTACCAATATCTCATGTAAGTCGTGAAAGATCATTTAGTGCTCTTAAAAAAGTTAGAAACTATCTACGATCAACACTTTCTCAACAGCACTTGAATAGTTTTTTTAATATTGTACATAGAAAGTAATGCACTGAATCATGTCAATTATGATGAAGTCATAGAAGACACTTTTGCTGCTATTAAAGCCAGGAGGAATTTGTTATAAACATAATACCGTGTTTGTAAGTAAATAAAATAGTGTTTCTGTTTGTTACAATATAGAATAATAATATAATTATTTGATGATGATAAAATTGATTATAGTCAATTTAAAAATTGTAGTAAATATACCAGGAACCCGGATGTGTCTCAAAACGAGGGGCCCTCAAAAGGTTCAGTGAGACGGGGGCCCCTACAGCATAAATCCGCCCCTGTGCATGCCTGATATAAAAATACCTGAGACTGAGGTAAATTTTTGAAGCTCTGTTGCTGATAATTAAATGCAGTCTGATTTACAGATCAATTAACACATTCATTCTCAGTGCACCCAGCTTGTAATGATGCATTAATGGCTTTCTTGGTATTACTCTGCTATAAATTAATTTCTTGGTATTACTTTGCTATAAATGGCTTTCTTTGCATTACTCTGTTTTAATGTCTCTCTTGGGGCTAAGTGAGGTAAGGAGAAAAGGAGAAGCTCTCCTTGAACTGAAAAGTGGACATCTCTTCTACTATCGTGGGACAGATACTGGCAGAACTAGTGGTGTTGGATTTATAATAAACAAGAAACTAAAGGACAAAGTTGTAGAAGTTGAAAGTTCCTCTGACAGAGCTGCACAACTCATTATCCAACTCTCGAGAAGATACCAGGCTCAGATTATTCAAACTTATGCACCCACCACAAGTCATCCTGAAGAAGAAATTGAAGAATTTTATGAGGAAATTCGTCATCTAAATAATAAATGTAAGCAGCACTTGAAGATAATTATGGGAGATTTAAATGCAAAAATAGGGCAGCGGCAACAGAATGAAACTTCAGTAGGTAAATTCGGTCACGGCAACAGAAATCAGCGTGGAAATACTCTCGTTGAGTTTGCAGAGGCAGAAGGGTTTTTCATCTTGAACTCCTTTTTCAAGAAAAAGCCACACAGGAAATGGACATGGAGACATCCAAATGGGATGACAAGTGAAATTGGTTTTATTATGTGTACAAAAATTTGTCATTGAAGATTGCAGTGTGCTAAACAAGTTCAACACAGGTAGTGACCATAGATTGGTGAGATGTAAGATGCACCTCAACACTAAACTCGAACGTGGCAAGCTCACAAGACAAACAAAATGTATTGATATAACCAACCTTAAAAAACACCATAATACCTTCAAGTTGGAACTGAAGAACAGATTCTCTGCTTTAGAAGGCCTAACATCGGAAGAAGTGGATATTTCTGAAGTTAACAGAAAAGTAGCCAAAGCTCTTATGGAAACAGCAACAAAATTAGCTGGGTCTAAGAACAAGTTGCATGTGAACAACTTATCAGGAAAAACCAAAATGTTGATGCAAAAAAGAAGAGAGATGAGGACAACTAAAGAAGATGTGACTTCCAAAGTTTAATATATAGAGCTATGCAAGACAGTACGAAAAAGTATCACTGAAGACGTAAGGAAATTCAACTGTGAACTAGTGAGGAAAGCAATTGAAAACAACCAAAGCCTAAAGATAGCAAAGGGACATCTCAGTAAGGGAAGGAAACCAATTATGGCACTGAGAAAAGAAGATGGTTCTGTAACAAGAAATAGAGGTGAAATTTTGACAAGAGTGAAAGATTTCTATACCAAATTATACGAAAGGGATGATACATGTACTCCAGACATCATGAAAGGTACCAGAGTTCTTCCAGTCCTCCCAGCAGAAGTTGCACATGCAATCAGGAACGTGAAGCGAGGAAAAGCTCCAGGAGAAGATGGAATTACTGTAGACATCATACAAGAAGCAAGTGGAGAAATCGAAACAGTACTCGCCCAAATTTTCACTCGATGCCTTAATGAAGGGAAGATTCCTGAGGATTGAAACACCGCTACAATGATCCTGCTACATAAAAAAGGTGACATTGAGGATCTCAGGAACTACAGACCTATCAGCCTCCTATCAGTGGTTTATAAAATCTTCACTAAAGTTCTTTTAAACCGTTTGAAGGTAACACTGGACATGGCTCAACCGAGAGAACAAGCTGGATTCAGGAGTGGCTACAGCACAATAAATCATATCCACGTACTGAGAGAAGTAATTGAAAGAGCGAGGGAATATGAACTTCCATTGTGCATGGCTTTTATCGATTATGAAAAAGCCTTTGATTCGGTGAAACCATCAGCAGTTACAATGGCTTTGAAATCCTGTGGTATTGAAGATGCATACATTAATATTATTAATAACATCTATGAAAATGCAAGTGCAAAGGTTCGGCTGTTTGAAAATACAACACACATAAAAATTGGAAAGGGAGTGAAACAAGGTGTCACCATATCTCCGAAGCTCTTTAATGCCACATTGGAAAATGTCTTTCAATCACTGAACTGGGAAAGCAAAGGGATAAAGATTAATGGAGATTATCTAACCCACCTTCGTTTTGCCGATGACATAGTCATTTTTGCAACTACCCCATCAGAGCTGCAGAGTATGATCCAGGAACTTGCTGACAAGAGTAAAGAAGTGGGATTAAAAATGAACTTTCAGAAGACAAAATTGATGTTCAATGCTTTTACAAGAAATGAAGATTTATTGATTTATGGAGAAAAGCTGGAGATAACAGACACGTACGTTTATCTTGGACCGCAGATATCAAGTGAGGGTCACATGGATGAAGAAATTAATCGACGTACAAAACTTGCCTGGAGAGCTTTTGGAAGAAACAGCATAATTTTCAAGAGCAATATGCCATTATGTCTTAAAAGAAAAGTGTTTGATCAATGCATCCTTCCAGTGCTTACGTATGGTGCAGAGACATGGACCTTAACTAAAAGAGACATACAAAGGCTGCAGACAACTCAAAGACACGTGGAGAGGTGCATGCTTGGTGTAACCAGGAGAGATAAGAAGAGGAACTCGTGGATCAGAAAAATGACAAAAGTGGAAGACATCATGATCAGAGTTAAATCCCTGAAATGGCAATGGGCTGGGCATACTGCCAGAAGGACAGACCATCGATGGACAGCCGAAATTTTAGATTGGATTCCAAGGGACAGGAAAAGACCCAGAAGAAGACCACATGGGAGATGGGTGGATGAAATTCGAAAGTATGCGGGAGTGACATGGAGGAGACTGGCACAAGACAGACCGTTGTGGAGGAAACTTGGGGAGACCTTCATCCAGCAGTGGATTGATAATGGTTGACAATGATGATGATGATGATGAAGTTCAAGTGAAGCTGATGAGAGAGTTATTAACATACAGATAGAGTTGTAAGATTTTGTATCAAAAGTCTGTTTAAGGATACTCTGAAACCAAGATAAACTGAGTATATTTTAATTTAAAATAAATTAAGATAGTTTCATGAATTTGAATTATTGTTTGTGGGCATGCATTTTATATTTTATTCATTTAAATAAATAAATAAATAAATAAATAAAAGATAAGGAGGATTTTCAACCAATTGAACAAAAAAATATTTACAAATAAAAAATAGTTTACAACATGTGTAGCATTAAGATTTCAAGGCATTAAATTTTAACAAGAAAACATGGTAGGGAATTTAACAAAAAATTAGCAAAGAAGAGGAAGTTATCAACAGACAGGGCTCTTGTTTTGATGACAAAAGCTGTTCAAAGAGAATAAAACCCGTATTGATTTTGATTGAGCAAGCTTGCTATATCAGTATAGTATTTGGACTTAGTCTCTTTTCCAATAGCAAGATGTAAGAATGAAGTCATTGTCTCAGGAAGTTTAGGAGTAGTGCATACAAGACATGGCATGCATGATCTTGAAAACCTTGAAAAGCCTTAAATTAAAAACGTTTTTTTCATCGCCTTGAATATCTGGGAATTTTTGCTATTTTCTGCTAAAAGTTGTGAAAATCCTTGAAAATTTGAATCCTCAATTTTCCAATTGTTATACCCTATAAAAATATAACAAAAAAGATGGGGATCTGAAAAATGAAATCCATAGCTGTGAAAAGAGAAGTATGCTTGTTTTTCTCTTATATCATAGTAACACAAACTTGCTGGACATGACTGCACAATATATTTGATAAACTTGTTTAAGATCATCCCCCGTCATACAAGGTTGGATTTGGCAGTAGTAACTCATATCCTCAATGATAACTCATTAGGCCTTGGGGCAAAGAACTTTCTTCTCTGTGAACTTTAAAAAAAGTTGTAAATATTTTTAAGGGCAGATTTTTCACTAAATGTCTCTTTTTTTAATTTAGTATGCCACACACCTTGTTTAACAAGCCTTGATTCTAAAAGTACTGGAAAAAGAAACAAAATGTGCCAAGTTATTATTTAAATTTCTCAAATGGGCTTTGCTGTCGAGGGCCATTATTTCTTTACTTTCAGGTTCTCAAAAATTCATGAAATTTTTTTATCCCCCTCCCCTCCCGAAAATGAGTATGAACTCTGATAAGAGAGGAAAGAGGAATACACGAGTACAATGGATGGAATTACTAAAACAGTTTTATTGACATAGATTAGATCTACTGGGTGCTTTCTTTAAGGAAAATGGTTTTGATAAAAACTTTAGAATAGGGGGAAGGGTGAAATACTGTTTAGACAGATGCTGGCCTGCATTACGCTTTGTTATGTTTTGGTTCTTTTTCTCTTTTCCTTTTTTTTTCTTCTTGTGTGTGTGTGTGTGTACATACATGTGTGCATGTTATATGTGTCATGTACTGTTTAGCCTGAATAATATTTTGGTGTGCCAATATGAAATCATGATAATATGTAGCAAAAAAGTAAAAAAAAATAGATTCTGTGATACCCAGTCAATTTTTCTTTCTGATCTGATACAGAGAGAGTTGTATACATGACACAAATTTGTTCACTGGTAATATTGTATTTAAAGGTAAAAATATTTCATGTAGAAAAATTTCTTTACTTTATTTATGGCAAGAGAGTGCTTATACAGAAGAGCTTTGTAGATTATAGTGTTAAAAAGTAATCTATGAAAAAAATGAATAGTAAAGATGTTGAATTAATTGGAAAACCGAACATGAATAGAGCCAGATCATTAAAAATTTGAATGTTTAAAGTTGTTCAGCAGCCTGCTTCATCACATATAGCTTTGCAACATATTATTTTGTGTAGATTAATTCTGATATTGCTTAGGTAACTTTTCTTTGATAGAAGAAAAAATTAATGAGAAAATGCTGAGGTGGTTTCGATCTGTACTTCACATGGGAAAAGAATGATGATGTAAGTGAATATTCCATTTTGCAATAACAAACTACTGACCAAGGGTTAGGCTCACTTACAACAAGGTGGACTGAAATTGTAAAACCAGCCATTAATGATTGAGGAAAAGATGTGTTAAAGGCAGAAAATGTTGCAACAACTGAATGAAATGATAAATACTACTGCAAAAAAATAATCCAAAACTACAAACAGTATTAGTTTTTTTTTTCTTTTGCTATTGTTGTTTGTTTGATTTTATTTTTCTGTGGCCTTTGCCAACAACATTCCTGAGTGCCATATTGTTATAAGGGGTGCGATCTTTAGTTCAGTATATGTAGTTTCTACTATTTTTGTTTACAAAATTTTCATTTTATGGTAAACAAACTAAATATTAAGTGACACCAGTTTTCCCCTGGTGTCTAAACATGTCTTAGTATTGCAATGTAATTTTATCAAATGACTATGTGTGATGCGGGCGGTCGCAGTGAGCGATGGGTTTGCCTCCTCGGGGCGCTCCGTGGTAACAATGGCACACACAACAGCAACTAGGCCTCTGTGAATCTTGGAGAGGTGCAAGCTAGTTCTGTGTGACATTTGCGAAAAGACCCCAACTCACTGGGTTTTGTTCCAGAATCCTTAGGTTGAATGACCAACTGGAACCCTCAGCTGTGGGCTAATCCCCCACACTGATGTACTTACCTGATTAAAAAGACAAAAAGAAATATTAAGAATGACTCAAGTGTGGGATATGGTGGACCTACCACACTTGAGAAGGACGGTCCACCACGGAATCGACCTGGACTTTCTAAACGGCATATGAGAAAGAGATCTCGGCTGAGTGAATGTAAGATTGGTGTATGGAATACTAGAGGTATAAATGGCAAGATGAGTGAGGTGATTGAGGAGATGAATAAGTATAGACTGGATGTGCTGTGTGTAAGTGAAACCAAAAAAAGGAAATTGGGGTAGAAGAAGTGAATGGCACGGTGAGTGTGTGGTCTGGAGTATTGGATAATATGAGAGGACAGGCTGGTGTAGGTGTGATTTTAAGTGAAAAGATGAAGAACAACTTGATTCACTATAGTTGCATAAGTGAGAGAATTCTCTGGATTCGTTTGAAAGTGAAACTTCAGAGAATTGTAATTGTTGTAGTGTATGCTCCTTGTGACTCGGAACCTTCTGATAAGAAGGAAGATTTCTGGAATGAGCTAAAAGCTGTTTTGAGCCAGTTTGGTGCTAAAGAAAAAGTTATAATAGCAGAGGATTTCAATGCTAGAGTAGGTGTGCAGAATGCAATTTCTGACAATGTTCTGGGTAAGTTTAATGATCCTTGTGTGAATGATAATGGTGAAAGATTAATTGAACTCTGCATTGAGAATGGTTTGTGTGTATCTAATACATTTTTCAACCACAAGTATATACACACATATACTTGGGAAAATCGTACTCTTGGTCAAAAGATTGTGATAGATTTTGTTGTTTACGATCAGCGTTTGAAACACTTAGTTGTTGACACCTGTGTGATGAGAGGTGTGGATGTTGGGTCTGATCATTACTTGGTAGTGTCACGAGTGAAACTTAATGTTGGTTGGAGGAATAGGAAGAGACCCAGGATAAAAAGAATAAAGGTTGATAGGCTCCTTGAAGATCATCAGCAGTACACTGACTTACTCAGAGAACGACTGAAGGATCTGAAATCTTGTGAGAAGGATGTAGAAAAGAAGTGGGAATGTTTTAAGAACTGTGTTGTCACTGCTGCTAAAGAGGTCTGTGACACCACAATAGTGGGTAACAATAGAGGTGATGCTTGGTGGAATAGTGAGATTGATGAGGCAGTAAAGAAAAAGAAGGAAGCCTATTTGGGGATGTTGCAAGGTAGAGTCTCTGTGGATGAATATCGCTGTAAGAAGCGTGAAGCTGCTAAGCTGGTTCGCCACAGTAAGGCAAAAGATAGGAAGAAGAAAGTGGAAAGGCATGAACTGGCTTTTTGGAAAGATAGAAAGTCCTTCTGGAAGTACATGAGACTCGGGGAAAAATAGGGGAAACAAAGTTGTAAGTTGTGTGAAGAATGAGATCGGGGAAATGATATTGGAGCCCAATTAGTTAAGTGACAGATGGGGCTAATACTTCTGTGAGTTATTAGATCAGGAGAGCAAAAATGATTCTGAGACAGATGCAGATGATGTCACAATGAGGAATGAAAACACAGGAGGAATCTCAAGAGCAGAAGTGTGTAAAGCTCTAAAATCTCTTCAGAATGGTAAGGCTCCAGGAGTTGATGGCATAACTGCAGAGATGTTGAAGTATGGTGGTGACTCTATAATTGACTAGTTAACTGAAATTTGCCAGTTGTGCTGGGAGTTAGGAATGGTCCCTCGGGATTGGAAGGATGCTATTATTGTTCCTTTGTATAAGGGAAAAGGTGATCAGACTGAATGCAAGAACTATCGTGGTATTAGCCTACTGAGTGTGCCAGGGAAAGTGGGTTGTTATTGAAAAAGTACGGGGTATTACATCATTGAAAGTGTGGGATGTTCAGAGTGGTTTTATGCCTGGTAAAGGCTACACTAACCAGATTTTTGCATTACGCATGATGATTGAAAAGTATCTGGCTGTTGGGAAGAAAGTTTTTACTGCCATAGATTTAGAGAAAGCTTATGACCGAGTGAATAAGACACTTTTGTGGAAGGTATTGAATGAATATGGTGTTACTGGGAATCTACTTAATAGTGTAAAAGCCATGTATGCTAGTAGTAGAGCTTGTGTACGAGTGAATGGTGTTTTATCAAAATGGTTTTCCATTGGTGCAGGAGTTAGACAAGGTTGTGTAATGTCACCATGGCTGTTTAATATATTTATGGACGCATGCATGCGTGAGGCCAAAATAGGTAATAGTGGTTTATGTCTTGGTGATATCCATGTGTGCAGAATGCTGTATGCTGATGACACTGTCCTGTTGGCAGTTGGCAGAGAACAAAAGTGAGTTGCAGAGTATGTTGACTTGGATGCACGAAGTTTGCATGAAATTCAAACTGAGTATAAATAAGGGAAAAACCAAAGTTACGGTGTTTGAGAGAGGAATGGAAAGCACTGAATGTAATGTAAGTATAAATGGCACTGTGATTGACCAGGTGAGTGAGTTTGTGTCTTTAGGAAGCATGTTTGACAGAGAGAACAAGTTGGATGGTGAAATCAGTAGGCGAGTGAATTCTTCTTTGAAAGTCATAGCTGCTCTAGGAGGTTTTCACAGGAATGATGGGTTCTCTAGAGAGTCCTGCATGGCTGTGTATGAAACTGTAATTGTTCCTACTCTGATGTATGGCAGTGAAACCTGGATACTGCAGAAGAAGCATGGGAGTCGTTTGTGTGCCGGAGAAATGCGTTACTTACGTGGGGTTTGTGGCAAGACACAATCTGATTGTGTGAGGAATGAAGATGTATTGCAGTTGTGTGATGTAAAGCAAAATGTTGTTGGTAAGGTGGAGACCAATATGCTTCGGTGGTTTTTGGAGCACTGAATGTAATGTAAGTATAAATGGCACCGTGATTGACCAGGTGAGTGAGTTTGTGTCTTTAGGAAGCATGTTTGACAGAGAGAACAAGTTGGATGGTGAAATCAGTAGGCGAGTGAATTCTTCTTTGAAAGTCATAGCTGCTCTGGGAGGTTTTCACAGGAATGATGGGTTCTCTAGAGAGTCCTGCATGGCTGTGTATGAAACTGTAATTGTTCCTACTCTGATGTATGGCAGTGAAACCTGGGTACTGCAGAAGAAGCATAGGAGTCGTTTGTGTGCTGGAGAAATGCGTTACTTACGTGGGGTTTGTGGCAAGACGCGATCTGATTGTGTGAGGAATGAAGATGTATTGCAGTTGTGTGATGTAAAGCAAAATGTTGTTGGCAAGGTGGAGACCAATATGCTTCGGTGGTTTGGCCATGTTGAAAGAATGAGTGATGAAATGCTTACTAAGAAAATATTTTCAACCCAAGTGGCAGGAAGGAAAGGCAGAGGAAGGCCAAGGAAGACATGGGTGGATCAGATTCAGGAGTGTCTGCATGAGAAAAAGATTATGAGTATGAAGTATAAAAGATCTTGTGTAAGGCGTGTAATGGATATCAGTGACGCACGAGTTGTATATCAAGATCGCTGTAAATGGCGAAGTTTGATACAACAACAATAAGTAAAAATATCTGGAAGTTTGTATTTCTTTTTGGAGCTAACCTCTGAATCTCAGAGAACAGCTTAGTGATATGTATGTATGTACTATGTGTGATAATTGTGATAAATGGGTTGATATGACTGTGGTGAGAAGGTGTTCATGAAATTTGCATTATATGCAAGAAGATCATGAACTTTAATGAAACAAATTTTGACACTGTGCATAGAGCAAGTAGCCTAAATGAAGGATATAAACTCACGTCAATCCCCAAGTGTTTCTTGTAGTAAATATTGATCCCTTACATCAGCTCATCAAATTGCATTAAAGAATTTCACTGGTTAACATAAAAGTATCATTTTATAACATTTACAAAGATTGCTTTATTTTTGTAGCATTTTGTGTTACTAATTTTATATAAATAACCATGCCACTTTTCCATTGCATTACAGAGCAGCATCTTGTACAGATTTCCAACTTGAAAGAAATTAACTGTATTCTTGGATCTCAAGTGAAAGAAGCAGGAGATAAAATTTCTGTACTTCAGGTAAATGATATTATTTTTACAATCTGTTGTTAGATTACAGAGAGTGAACTTAACTTAATGAATGCCCAATATATAAATTTATTGGTGCAGGGAAATTTTCATATTTTTAGAAAAATAAATTATGTTACTTATAAAACCATCTTGCAGTATGTTTAATCAGAAGTAATTTTTGGAAACACTGGTGTAAACCATCTTGCTTTTAAAAAGGCCAAGTAAAAGTTTTACTAGAATTTCAATGGTATGTTTCATGTACATGCTCCTGTGCATTTCGCTGAAAGCAAATACACACAGTACTTTTGTTATACTGACCATTTTCATGAATGAAATGCCACTCTGGCAGACATTTCAGTCATATAATTTTTTAGAGTTTTAACATTAAAAGTTACAGTGCCATCATGTGTGCTTCTTAAAAGAGATCATTTGCATTGCATCGGAGTTTTTGTGAGTCACAATGATCTTGGCTTTGTATGAAAAGTATGTTGCTTATCAGAGTTGTTATGTGGTTAAAAGGATTGTGTAGACAGTGATATTGACTGTAGAACAAAACTGTGTGTTGTGAGTTTTGTCTAACCTCCTGTTGCTACAAAGTTCAGCATGCTGGATGCTGGTTTATGTCCCTATTAAAAGTTACGTGATAATTTAGAATCATTTTTATCTCTCATGACCAATCTCCAGAGCATAGGAATATTATGTGCATGGTCTTCATTGCAGTAAGTGGGGCTACATATCTACAAATGGTGCTATTTCTTCAGTTGTAGACAATGTTTTCTAAGTCAGTGATTATTTTTTGTATAATTTCATAATGCGGAAAGAGTGTGGTAAAGCTGAGGTGTTGCTAAATATTATTGACATGCATTCCATCGTATGATTTATAAATGACGTCTTGATGCTGCTAACATAGAACCATCATTGATGGTGTCCTCTGTTGTAAAAATAAGTGATCTATGTTTTGCCAAATTTTAATAATCAATGTAAATGGATGAATGGATTTTTTTTTCAAATATGCAAATTCTTTTTCAGATTGTAAACATAAAATGCATACATGAGATGCTTTCGTAAATTCTCAGAATTTTGCCCCCCCTTTTGTCATTGCTTTGATCATTCTTCAGATCGATGCAAAACTGAAGATAATTTGTAATTTTTTTTTTTTTCACGATGTTGCCTCTGTGCAGTATTTCTGTTTAATATCATTTTGTTGCATGAATGTTTGTGTTTCAACTTGAAACTGTAGGCAACAATTTGTGAAAATGGAAGTTAGACGCCTCGAAAAATTCCCTGTAATTCTCTGGCATGAGATTCTTCTGCAAGTTCTAGAAATTCCGTCTGTTTCATTATAATTTTGGTCATTCACAAGATCGATGCACAACTGAACAGAAATTTGTGGGGGGGGGGGGGAGGTGGGTATGGTGACGAGGGATGTGGGGTTCGTCTCGAAGGACGGAATTCCATCTTCATGAAATTTCAGAAACAGAAGGTTGACGGAGTTAAGATTTTTCCGTAATCATAATTTCTTTTTTCTCATGATGTTGCCTCTGTTTTGTATTGTTGTTAAATATCATTTTACTACATAAATATTTGTAATTCAGCTTGAAAATGGGAAGGGGGTAGGGGGAATTTCCAAAATAGGAAGTTGGACAGAGCAAAGATTTATCCTATGATTGCCCCCCCCCCCCCGAGTGTTTGCATTTAAGCTTGTTAGGGGAGGAGGAAATTTTCGAAAACAGAAGTGATGTATAAAGCTCATGTTGAAAATTGGCTTCCTAGTTTCTTAATGCAATTACTGATCAAAAACTACTATTATGGGAATTTTTACTAGGAATTTCTTTTATTATTTCAATTGCAAATTTTCGGAGAAAACTCTTCTCCTTCTTCAGGCTGTCTTTTGTTGTTTATTTGACGGGAATAAGTGACAACAAAAAACAGCCTGAAGAAGGAGAAGAGTTTTCTCCGAAAATTTGCAATTGAAATAATAAAAGAAATTCCTAGTAAAAATTCCCATGATAGTAGTTTTTTATTAGTAATTGAAGTGATGTAGTTGGAAAATTTGTTCAAATTGATACATGGTGTTCAAAAGTATTAATATTCTCAAAGTTACACCATTCATCTAAAATAGTTAAAGCTTTGATATCATGCACTCATGATCCTCAAGCTGAAAGTTCTTTCAGCCTTTCGGATGAAATTATTGTTATCAGAGGGCATAAAATAAAAAGAAAAGAAAGAGAAGCAACATTAAAGAAATAGGGAGAGAAATATATCTACAGAAAGAAAAATTAAGTAATGGATGTCATGCGACTGCAGAATCAACAAAAGGCAAACTGAAAGTAGTCTGCATTTTTTCCATGCATTTTGATTTTTCACCCAGCTAAAACATTCAACTTTTTTCCCCTCTTTGTTGGTTTCATGTATGAAAACAATAGATTTCTGTCATGTGAGCCAATAAGGAGGCATCCTCAGAATATTAGAATTTTTACAGTGCCTTTTGTTATCATTTCCCTTCCATGAAAGTTCAAAGAAGTACTGATTGTTTATTCTAGATTTTAAGAAGAAATTGTGAGTTTTAATTTTGTGGCTAATGGGGACATAACTATGAAACATTGTTGTTTGGGGAAGCATTATGAATCTAAGTGACTTCTTCTAGATAAATGTTCATAAAATGTGACAGTCACCATGGAATTTTCAGGTATTCACTCTTATGCTCTCATTTGGATTAGGTTTCAAAATATTAAGAAAACATGGATTTTATATCACATCATAGAAATTAAGGAAGAAATATTCTTCAAATATATCGGAAATTTACAAGTACATTATTTTCAGCAATCATATTGCATTACTGAATTGCTTTTAATTCACTTTTCTTCTTGTAACATCTCCTCATAAACCTTATAAATTGGATTGCCCTGGAGCAGGGATCGGACCTACATCTCCCACTTTCCATTCGAGTCTGCTCCTGTTGCATCACCCAGGACAATGAAGTTCCAAGTAACTGAAGCCAAGTAATTATAGTTTAGGAATTTGAACAACATTAGATGTGTCTAGTCAAAGGACTGCAGTGCTTCATTGTGAATTTTCCTATATATTTGTGAAGAATATTTCTTTTTTTATTTCTATTATATATCTGCACACAGGTGATTTGCAACTTATACTGTATATCCATTCTTGGATTACAAAAGGTCATCGACACTCTGAGGAAACATTGTATTGCATTTCATAGTGCAAATCTGAAGTTTACTTTCCCAAGCTATCATTACTCAGTTTCAGTTACGTGGAACTTCATTGGGCAGTGTAACAGAAACACACTTGAATGGAAATCAGGATATACTAAATACAGCTATGTGAATTTAAATATCCAGCCCGCTGTCTTTAAATTAACATGCTTAATAGACACTTTTGAAGGTTACTCACCTATCCTAATAAGGTTTGGAAGTTACACTTCTTTAAATACATTTCCAGCATGTGATGAAGTTTGATTCTTGTTCCAAGGTGATGTAAAATTTTCAAGTTTTGTGGGAGAATATTAAATAAGGAACAGTTAATTAAAAGCAATCGAGGACTGCAATCTGACTGCTGAAAATAATGGATTTTATAAATGAACTCATGACTGGTTCTGGTGAAATTTTACTTTTTGGAGAAAATTCAGTGATTTTGTGCACCTTTTGAAAGCTTAAATGCTAGATTGTTAAATGATCAAAATGTTCTCATTTACAAATAATAATAATAATAATAATAAGAAGAAGAAGAAGAAGAAGAAGAAGAAGAAGAAAAAGAAATGGTGGAAGTTTTGCTGTGTAAAATATTTTCTGTGTAATCATTGCAGAAATCCATAAATAATCACCTTCACATGGATGGCACAGCAACTAATTCGTTTTTATGGCATTGATATGCTGGATTTAGCATTCTTTCATGTGGCCAGTTCTTCAGAAAGCTTGAAAATTGTATTGGAACTGGAATTGAACCCAATTCTCTGTGGTTCCATTCTGGCAGGCTACTGTTGTACCATATAGGGTACTGCAGTTTCCTGCCTTCCATGTAAACTAGAAATTGTTTCTTTGTGGATTTTTCAGCATTTTTGTCAGGGAGCTGCTGAATTCATGTTTTAAATGGCACAGAGTCGCATCTACCTACTCAGAGCAGGTGCCTTGTTTATCCAGTCTGAAAGTTTGTTAGGATTCCTTTATAACAGGGTTCTTTCTCTCTATTTTAACTCATCCAGCAGTAGTCAGGTCAAGTCTCCCTTGGACATGTCTGTATGACAGGACCATAGGAAGTTGAAGGTTTATTTAATTATATAATGCAGCTGACTTGTAACTCTTCTGATGCAATTGCAAAGAAATGCAATGTATTGGGTGATGTAATGGTATATATACATATCACTAAGCTGAAATACAAACCACCAGATAAATTGTTAGAAATTACTGATTATTTACTTACTGTTGCCGTACCAAACTTCTCCATTTACAACGATCTTGATACACAACCCGCGCTTCACTGACATCCATCACATGATATACACGAGCCCTATGAAGTATAGACTTCATACTCATAATCTTTTTATCATGCAGATACTCCTGAATCTGATTCTCCCATGGCTTCTTTGGCCTTTCTCTGCCTTTCTTTCCTGCTACTTGGGCTGAAATTTTTTTGTAGTAAGCACCTCATCACTCATTCTTTCAACATGGCCAAACCACCTAAGAACATTATTTTCCACCTTACTAACAACATTTTACCTCACATTACACAACTGCAACACATCTTCATTCCTCACGTGATCAGAGAGTGTCTTGCCACAAACTCCTTGTAAGTAACGCATCTTTCCAGCACACAAACAACTCCTATGTCTCTTCTGCGATACCCAGGTTTCACGACCATACATCAGAGTAGGAACAATTACACTTTCGTACACAGCCATTCGGAACTCTCTTGAAAACCCATCGTTCTCGTGAAAACCTCTTAAAGCAGCTACGACTATCACAGCCCAACAACAACAACAAAATTTTCTGGTGCCTCAGAAGTTAGATATATTCTTGGGTATATTTGGATCGCTGATTCCAAAAATGTCATCAGTTTTGCCCTATCAGCTCTAGTTTTGGAGATAGGGCATATCCGCCCTATATGCTGATGTGCAGAAATATTGTTATTTTATGTGCGTAAAGTCAGTGTATATTGTTATTTTATGAGTGTAAAGCTAGTGTCTGTTAGTCTAATTGGGAGTTTATGAACAACTATACAACCAGATAATCTAATGTGATCTAATTTTGTTTGCAGATTGAGTAGATGCCATGGCTTCCCCATGAAGAAGCTGCTTGAATAATCCAGATATCTTTTGCTACATTTGTGGCGAGTACACCCTTAAAGAAAGTAGGAAACCTATTTCTGAATTTGTGAAGAGGGCATATCTTGGTTAATTTGGTGTTCAGCTTGGAGACCAAGATAAGTTATGGGCTCCTCATATTGTATGCAAAACTTGCACAGAGCATTTATGGCAGTGGACAAATGGGAAAAGGAGCTCTCTGAAATTTGGAATACCAGTGGTGTGGAGGGAACTTAAAAACCACCATGATGACTGTTATTTTTGTCTTGTCAACATCAAGGGCATCAATCAAAACAATCGCAGCAATCAGACATATCCTGACCTCGATTCAGCAAGACAACTGCATTCACACTCAAATGAGGTACCCATTCCATCTTTTATCCACCTACCAGAGCTTCCAGAGGATGAGGAATCGAACATGTCTGATCACATACAAGGTAACAGCAGTGAGGAAAGTGACAGTGATTTCGTAGGTACTTCATCAAGTGCTCAACCTTTTAACCAACATGAACTGAGTGACCTCATCAGGGATCTGAACCTCTTAAAGGAGTCTTCAGAATTGCTGGCCTCCAGGTTGAATGAAAAGAATTTACTTTAATCTGGAACCAACATTACATTTTACCGTAGCAGAGAAAAGGATTTGCTGCCCTTTTTCTCTAAGTCAACAATCTAGTGTTCTGCAATGATGTCAGTGGCCTTCTCAGGAAAATGGGTCTATCATCATACATGCCAAATAAGTAGCACCTTTTCATTGATAGCTCCAAGGGGAGTTTAAAATGTGTTCTTTTACACAACGGCAACAGATATGGCTCAATTCCAATTGGTCACTCAGCCAGTATGACTGAGATGTACAAGTCAATCTCTCTAGTCTTGGAAAACCTGAAGTATCAAGAGCATTAATAGATGATTTGTGTAGACCTAAAGATGGTGAACTTTCTCCTTAGTCAGCAAAGTGACTACACAAAATATCCGTGCTTTATATGTTTTGGGGACAGCAGAGCCAAACACGACCACTGGATAAGAAAGGTGTGGCCTCTCAGAAAAGATATGGCAGTTGGAAAACAAAATGTCATGACGATTATGGGCAAAACACGTAACAATATTAACAAAGAAAGGTGACTTGATCACGCTAGTTACGTTAACTAAAACTTTTACAAAAAGTTCGTAAGTTGGAAGCTTTCGACCTTATCTTAGGTCTTCATCACGCCAATGGAGGACTAAGATTGTTGCCAGATTCTACATTTGAATTTTTCCTATTTTTGTTGCCAAAACTTAGAATTGATCTCCAGATTAACGGAATGTAGAGAGGAGATTCGGAGTTGCAAGTCATTGAGTTGAAAATAATTTCTATGCTTTCACGGTAACAGAGGGCAAAACGATTGTCAAACGAAGCAATTCGTTTTGCTTCGTTCCAGTGGGGAACTGCAGATGTGTCTTCCATTGTCAAAATAGACAAGGCAGTGTTGGGATTGCCTTTCGAAACATCTTTTCTATGTTCTAAAATTCTATGGCTTATGCTCCTGTATGTGCTTCCAATGTATAAGTTATCCCCAGTAGAAGAAGAGATAGGAATGCAGTAAACTCCTGGGAGGTTCAGGCTTTCAACTTTGTCCCTATCCCTTTGTAGAAGTTTCAAGATGTTTGGGGTAGATTTAATGGCAAGATGGTAACCAAAACTTCTAAAAGAATCTGTAACTTATAAGCATAGGAAGGATGGTAAGGAACAGAACCACAGAATTTCAGGTCTTCTTTCTTGTGAGGAAGGAGGCATTCGATTTTCGAATGGTTTTCATATTTCTTTATGAGGGAGTTGACTGTAACAGCAGGGAAACCATGAGAGAGGGCTATTGTAGAAATTTTGGAGAGTTCTTCTTGAAGAGAGAGTTGGCTGTTGCAAATGATATGAGCCCTGTGGATGTAGGACTTCAATGCTGCAAGCTTGTAGAGATGCAGGGTGCAAGATTTGTAGGGAATGATGTTAGTGGCTGCAGAAGGTTTTCGATAGACGGAACGAGTAATGGAGAGATCAGCGTTTCTGCAGATAGATACATCCAGGAAATCAATTTTGTGATTTACTTCCTTAGATATAGTGAGCTTAATGGAAGGAAATTTTTCTGTAATGGAGTTGATCAGTATCTGTAGCTCAGACTCGGAATGTGGCCAGCTAATGAAAACGTCGTCTACATATCTTAACCATAGGGAAGGTTGAAAAGGGTGTAGAGGAATTATGGAAACTTCAATATGTTGCATGTAGATTTCAGCAAGCAGAGGGGAAAGAGGTGAGCCCATGGGGAGACCAGATTGTTGCCTATACACAATTTTGTTGAAAACAAAACAACTATGTTGATGAATAGTGTGGAAACAATCATAAAGATCTTTGATAAGAGGACCGGGGGTTCAAAATGAAGAATCAATTTCTTCATGAGGAGCATGTAGGAATCAAAATATGGTACAGAGGGAAACAAAGATTCTACATCAAGAGTATACAGATTATCACAAGGAGGAAAGGAATTAGGAAGGTTGTGGATGAAGTTTGAAGTAGAGACAACTGTATGAGGATGGTTGGCTGCCAGGGATTTGCATTTGAGGACCAATCTCTTTTCAAGGTTTACTGCTGGAGAAAAAGAATATTCCACTAAAGGTCTGATGGGGTTACCAGCTTTATGCAGTTTCACTTGCAGGAAGAGCCTGGGAGTTCTAAAGTAAGGAGGGATTGATATATCACCAAGGAAGGATTGAAGAGTTTCTTTCTTAGCTAATCTGTCAACTGAGTTTTTGAGTGAGTTGGTGGTGTCTGACTGTAAAGGGATGCAGTTGGCAGATGTAAGAAAAGAAAGCACTTTTTGGTTTAGAGTTTCTTTACCAATGATGACTGGGCAACCTTTGGTAAGCAGGGACAAAATCATCCTGCCACCTTTACATATCAAGCTAGGCCTAATGAAACAATTTGTAAAGGCATTGAACACAGAAGGTTTGTGCTTTGGCTATTTATCACGTACATTCCCTGGACTGAGCATGGAAAAACTGAAAGCAGGGATTTTCGATGGTTCCCAGATAAGGCAGCTTATAAACGGCCCATATTTCATAGATTCAATGGACAACATTGAGTCTTGTGCCTGGACTTCGTTTGTTCTAGTTGTCAAAAACTTTCTTGGCAAATATAAGGCAGACAACTACCTTATATACTCGCGTATAAGTCGACCCCTCGCCCCCCACTTTCAGAGTAAAGAAATCGTAAAAATCAAAAACTCACGTATAAGTCGATCCCAGAATGAAAAAAAAAATTTCAATGAATTTATTCAAAAACATTTGAAAATGAAAAAAAATTATATATATAATAATAAATTTAATTTGCATACCCAAAAACTTCATCGGAACCCTTCAAAATCCGATTCCGAGTCAGACTTGCCAAACAGTTCAAAAAAGTCTTTCTGCATCATCGTAAACATCAGTATTCCCATCTATGCCGGGGTCATAAGAATCACTGTTGTCGTCACTCATAAAAATCTCATCATCCTCTGTGCCATCAAGTTTGTTGCTAATGCAACATTTCTTGAATGATTTCACCACCGTTTCTGCAGGTATAGCATCCCAAGCATCCTTGACCCATCGCACAATCAAAACGATATCCGGCTTCTTTAGATTTCTGCCCTTGGTTTCAGTCGGCAAATCGGAACTTATCCAATCCGCCTAATACCTCCGCACATTGTCCTTGAAGGGCTTATTAAGGCAGGCATCTAGTGGTTGAAGAACAGATGTCAACCCACCTGCGATGACAGCAAGAGTTGTTTTTGAATTTTCTGTAGTTTTTTTTCACTTCTGCACAATGGTGTGCAACAAACATATCCCACACAAAAAGGGAAGGTTTTCTCAAAAGTGCGCCTGGCCTTTTGTTCCACACATTCTTTAGCCAGTCAATTCTTCCAGATTCGTTCATCCATCCTTTTTCATGGGCACAACGGCAGAGTTTTGCGTTTGAAAATAATTAGCGGAGGTAGCTTCCAGCTGTCGGCCAAACAGGAAAGAACAACCATGAAACTAGTTTTTTTGCGGCCAGTCATTTTAATCAAGATATTTTTTTTCGCCCTTTTGGTTCACCATCTTATTTCCAGGAAGGTCGAAACACAGGGTGGTTTCATCCATGTTCCCTATTTGGGAAAGTTCAAAAGCAGTCTCTTTTCTCTTTTGAATTGCATACTTTTGAAATTCCATTATCTTTGCTTTGAGGTCACGAGGTAACTTTTGTGCAATTTTGGTGCGCTGGCGTAGACACAACCCATAGCGGTTCATGAACCCTGTGCACCAACCTGGTGAGGCACGAAAAGTGTTATTTGCGGCTGCAAACTTTTCATCTTTTGTGAGCTTTATTGCTCGCAAACATACACCAGTTCACGCTACAATCTAACCATTTTGTCTGCAGCCCACAATCCAATTATTCAAGACACTTTCCAGCTCTGGAAAAGATGCCGTTCCACGGCGCAGCACCTTTTACAATTTTCACCAAGTCCGTTTTTTTTTACGCCAATCTCGAACCAGTTTTTCGTTAATACCAATTGACATGAAGCAGCACAGTTGTTAGTATTTTCTGCAAAAGAAACCACTTTCAACTTAAGTCCTGCATTATAGGACATCCGCTTCTTTACACAATCTGTGTCAGCCATAATAGGAGAAGCGAGATCAGATCATATGTAGAGGATTTTAGGAAGAGAGTGTCTGACCCCAGGTCTTAAACAATCCTTAGAAATAGGAAGCTAGGAGATTTGGGCTAGAGTGCCCGATAGGAAAGTGACACAGAAGCGAAGTAGAAAGTGGGAGGAAGATGCCCTTATTTATTACCGGGAGGCCAGTATCCGGGGTCCAACGGCTTAACGAGCCCATCCGATGCACGGCGGATATTTAGTGGATCGAGCGTTCGTACCTGTCTGGGATCGAACCTGAGGTCCTTTTCTTGGCAGTCATGAATGTTGCCCACTAGGCAACCCGCGGCAGGAGAAGCGAGACAAAAACACGTGTGATTAAGAACAAGAAAAACCTCACAATGGCTGTGTTAGGTCCTAGGTCAGCGCAATAAACTGGTAATCAGGAGGGCGAAGCTTTCGATGCGCGGCTGCAACTGCGGTGTAGATACACAAAGCCAGGAGACTTTTCAAAGCGCAGAGAAATTCGGAGGGTCGCGATTTCGTAATTAATACCACATCATCATTTTTTTCTTTTGGGATGGATTGCCTTTTGCCTCACGGGAAGAACTTTTGGACTTACGATATTTTTAGGCTCCGCGTATAAGTCGACCCCCTTACTTTGAGGCTCCTTTTTTGTCCCAAATTTCTCGACTTATATGCGAGTATATATGGTACTCTGAATTAGTTGAGGACATGCTCTCCAATTTTAATAAGCTCAGCTATAATATGAGCATCAAGGTTCATTACCTACACAGCCACCTAGATCGCTTTCCAGAAAACCTTGGTGATTTAAGAAAAAAACAAGGTGAAAGATTTCACCAGGACATAACTATGGAAGACAGGTAACAGGGTAGGTGTGGTACCCACATGATGGCAGATTACTGCTGGAACCTTTAGCGGGACTGTCCTCGTAGATCTCACTCTAGTAGGTCCTATAAAAGATGTTTCTCATATGTTGAGTGACTGATCAGTTTATATTCTCTTGTTTTGAAATATACAGATTTAGTAATATGTGCTTGTTTCAATAGTATGATTTAGTAATATGTGCTTGTTTCAATAGTATGTTATGTAGTATCAAAATTTGTCAAGATCATGTCAAAAATAGTCCAATAAAAGACGTTTTTCATATGTTGAATGACTGATCATTTTATATGCTCTTGTGTTGAAATGTACAGATTTAGTAATATGTGCTTATTTCAGTATTATATATAGAGTATCAATATTTGTCAAGATCATGTCAAAAATAGCAGATCATGCGATGTAAGATCCCGAAATTTGATGGATGACCGGTGGAATCAGCATATAAGGTGGGTTTGCCCTAACTCCAAAACTAGGGCTGATAGGGAAAAACTGATGCCATCTGTGTAGACTCTGCGCCTCAAATATTTCCAAATATATCCAAGATTTTGTAATATGTGCATGTTTAAATAGTATGTAATATTAATAGCATCAATGTTTGTCAAAATCATGTCAAAAATTGCAGATCATGCGATGTAGGATCCCGAATTTTGACAGATGACTGGTGGAATCAGCATATAGGGTGGAGGGCATAAGCCCACCAAAACTAGAGCTGATAAGGTAAAACTGATGCCATTTTTGGAATCAGCGTCCCAAATGTATCCAAGAATAGGTTTAACTTTCAGGGCACCAAAATGTGTGTTGGGTAGTAATCAATGAGGAATTCACTCGCCTACTAATTTCACTATCTAATTTTTTCTCTCTGTCAAACATGCTTCCTAAATACACGAACTCAATCATCTGGTCAATCACAGTGCCATTTAGACTTATATTGCATTCAGTAGTAACAGTCGAAAACCATAACTTTGGTTTTTCCCTTATTTATACTCAGTTTGAATTTCATACAAACTTCTCCCATCCAGGACAACATACTCTGCAACTCACTTTTGCTCTGTGCCAACAGCATACATCAATCTGCACCCATGGATATTACACTGCCGGACAATTGCTAAGGACGGATGACAATAGCAACGATAGCAACCATAAAATGGAAGGCAAGAAAATGTGGAAATTAGCATAAGTGCGGGATACAGTAAGACGTGTTGTGCGTATGCAAATTTTGGATTCCCGAACTTATTCGTGACGTCATAGCGCTGATAAGAGATATAAAGGATTTGACGCGTATTGACCGTTGTTGTTCAAACGCAAAATTGAAAAGGAAAGAATCAATTGACGAACTTGCAATTTTCAGTGTGTCTTCCCGACATCACCTAGAGGATTTTACGCGTGGCAGTATTATTGGCAAGATTGAAGAAGGGCGAAAAATAACAGATTTTGCCAGGGAGTTCGACGTCAGCCACAGTGTTGTTTCAAGGCTTTGGAAATAATTTCAAACAAATGGAGAGTGTAGCAAACGTCACGGGGGAGGTCGTGTTTGCAGTACGACACCTGCAGAAGATCGGTACATAGTGCTATCAACAAAAAGACACCGGCGCAGCACAGCTAGTGAGGTAGCAAATCAGTTTACGGCTGCTACTGGCAAGCGGATCTCTCTAAAAACTGTCGCCAGACGTTTGCATGAAGGACTATACGCCCGCCGTCCTGTTGTGTGCATCCCATTGTCCAGACGTCACCGTACCGCCCGTTTGCAATGGTGCCATCAACATCGCAATAGGACTGATAACGATTGGTCTGCTGTCCTCTTCTCAGATGAGAGTAGATACAGTCTATCATCTGATTGTCGACAACAACTGATCTGGCGTGATAGTGGTACTGCATATTGTCCAGCAAACATACAGGAAAGGGGCCGATATCCGACATGTAGTGTCATGGTATGGGCTGGCATCATGATCAATGGCCGTACGTCCTTCTATGTGCTTCCAACTGGGACTATGACTGGCCAACGATACATTAATGATGTTCTGCTACTTCATGTTCGCATGTTCCGTGGTGCTGTCGGTGATAGATTCATTTTCATGGACGACAACACAACATGTCATCGAACAGTCGCTGTTCAGGAGTGTCTTGAGAGCGAGGATATTCAACGCCTCGTATGGCCAGCACGTTCCCCAGATCTGAATCCCATTGAAAATGTGTGGGGTGCTTTGGGGAGGAGTCTTGCTGGTCGCCAATGCCCTCCAATAAACAAGGACACCCTCATCCGTTCACTGACAGAGGAATGGGATAAATTACCCCAACAGCTGCTTGATAATGTTGTGCAAAGCATGACACGACGTGTGGAATCTTGCATCGCCCTCCATGGTGGCCACATCCCGTATTGACATCTTACGCCGGAACGCCTGCGGACGGTAATTGCATTTTTTTCACGTTTACGTATTCTGTACAAAATGGCCTGTTTGTCCCTTGAACACGTTCCAAAGTCTTCTGAATTTCAGAGCACAATAAATTGTCTTTCTTGTAATGTCCTGGCATTCTGACATTATTTTATTTCACTTGGCATCCAACCACACTTACTTTTTTATGCGCTATATAGCCGTTTATGATCCGTCCTTAGCAATTGTCCAGCAGTGTATTACCAAGACAGAAACTGATTTCAATTTAGAATATCATTTTATTAATAATCTAAAGCAACTTATGGGAATTTACTAGGAATTTTTTTCCATTTATAGCAAATTTTCGGAGAAAACTCTTCTCCTTCTTCAGGCTCTCTTGTTGTTGTCACTTTTTGCTTGTCACTATCATGGTTACGGTTTACCTTGACGGTTACGGTTAACCTTGACGGTTTAGGTTATTTTTCAACAAATCCTGCCAGATGTTAGGCAGGGAAAATCCTTTGCAGTCATTGATGATGGAATTTTGATTTTTCTCAATCTCTATTCCTTCTTTCAGTTTTCTTTTTTGGAAATTGCTTTGGAAACTGATTACTTTAAGGGAATTCCAATCCATGCTGTGCCCAGTTTCTCTAACATGCCTATCTAATCCAGTCTTGTTGGAGCAATTTTTTATAGCTGCTTTATGCTCAGCTATACGAGTTTCTAGTCTGCGACCTGTTTCACCTATGTAAGATAGTCCACAACTACAATTTACTTCATAAACTACTCCTTGCATTTTTAAAATATCTTCTTCTCTTTGAACTATTTTAGGGAAAAAATTTTTAACTTTGTTCTCTAAACTTGGAGCTAGCCTAATATTGTATTTTTTACTAATTCTCTTTAAAGCCTCAAATAAACCTTTGTGATAAGAAATTTTTCTAGTGAATTTTACTTCTTGCTTTTGTGGGTTCTTCGTACCATTAAAATTCAGAAGCTTCTCAATTTCTTCTTTAGGATAGTTATTTTCTGCAAGTATGACTTTAAGCTCTTTTTTATGGGCTTCTTTTTTATCTGCAGTAGAAACTATTTTATTAATTTTTTCTAAAAACTGACTTGCTACATTTTTCTTAATAGAAACTGGATGATACGAATTGAAATCCAGTAGTCTTTTTGTATTCATTGGTTTTTTATACCAACTAGTGAGGAATTTTTCATCTTCATAATAGATAGTAATATCTAAGAAGTTTATTCTTCTTTCTTTTTGAAGTTCAATAGTGAACTTAAGGGAATCATCTAATTCATTGAATGAGTCTAGAATTCTTTCTGGAACAATTTCTGAGCTATCTATTATAAATAAGATGTCATCCATGTATCTGCTATATAAGCAGAAGTATGTGGGTTGTACTAGTATCTTTTCTTCTAGTTTTCCCACATAATAGTTAGCTATTTTGGAAAAATTTTTTCCCTAAAATAGTTCAAAGAGAAGAAGATATTTTAAAAATGCAAGGAGTAGTTTATGAAGTAAATTGTAGTTGTGGACTATCTTACATAGGTGAAACAGGTCGCAGACTAGAAACTCGTATAGCTGAGCATAAAGCAGCTATAAAAAATTGCTCCAACAAGACTGGATTAGATAGGCATGTTAGAGAAACTGGGCACAGCATGGATTGGAATTCCCTTAAAGTAATCAGTTTCCAAAGCAATTTCCAAAAAGAAAACTGAAAGAAGGAATAGAGATTGAGAAAAATCAAAATTCCATCATCAATGACTGCAAAGGATTTTCCCTGCCTAACATCTGGCAGGATTTGTTGAAAAATAACCTAAACCGTCAAGGTTAACCGTAACCGTCAAGGTAAACCGTAACCATGATAGTGACAAGCAAAAAGTGACAACAACAAGAGAGCCTGAAGAAGGAGAAGAGTTTTCTCCGAAAATTTGCTATAAATGGAAAAAAATTCCTAGTAAATTCCCATAAGTTGCTTTAGATTATTAATTCAATTAAACTAGGAAGCCATTTCTCAATATGAGCTTTATTCAAAGAATTAGAATATCATTTTCTAAACTTTATGTATTTCTCACATATTGAGTATTTCTTATGGTGTTTATGTGAACTTTTGTATACATTTGAATCGATTATTAGTAAGATTTCTTGAACAACTTATTTAAAAGGCTGAAAAATCTGAACTGATTGGTCGCTATGAATCATGTGAAGCCCATGCCACTGAGCTCCAGCATCTAAATGTTGCACTAACAGATGAATATATGAAACATAAAAAAGAACATGAAGCAAAGATTAGATCCTTAGAAGTGAATTTAAGTGACACTAAAAGGGAATTATATGATGAGAAACAAAAGTAAGTTTCTTTTATTTGTTGCCATACCAAACTGATTTTCTATTTTACTACTTTATTTTTTGTGTTTTATTGTTGTTAAGATTCTACAACTTTAAAATGTTATTTATGTTACTTAGATTAAACTTAAAAATTCTTAAATGGCAATGAGAAAAGCATTTAATTTTTTGAATGCTAACAAATGCTTTTTTTTTTTTTTTCTGTATTTTGTCTTGGTTTTTTTCCATTCACTGCTAGTTCATATAATATATTTGAGCAATATTTTGCCTTAGAGATTAGAAAACAAAAATGTTGAAATAAATATAATTTTGTAGCTGCTGAAACTATATTTATTATCTTGATGACATGTTTAATTTTGTCTCATTGCTGTATGATTTTTCTAATTTCTGACCAGGTTTAAAACCTCATGCTTTATTTTTCCATTGCCTGCACTAAAGATAGCATTCCAGAAAAGAATATTCAAATAACAGCATTGTTAAAATGTGGAATAAAATGCAAATAAACTATAGCAATTATCCATTTCATTGGTGTAAGGAATTAAACAAACATTTCTGCCAAGTTTTGCACTTGAACAGATGTTTTTTTATAGGCTGACAGCAGACTATAAGCTGAATACTAAAATGTTAGAATTTAAATATGATTATGACTTGAGATTAAACAAATAAAGAATGAATCAACACAGAGTGCTCTGTATTTGAAGTCATGGGGTATGCTGGTTGGGCATGTACCATTTTGGTGTAGAAAAAATAAAATTAAGGTATTGTATCAAAATTTTTGACAACTCTAGGGATACAGTTTTTGCAGGCATCACAGCTAGTGATGAATCTCCAAGGTTTTTCAGAAGCCTGCTGATTTGAGTTTGAGTAAGGGGAGCTAATTCTTTAATACCAACCCACATGGGCATAGCGGACTTGGATTCCCCTTCTTTGGAGAGCACTGTGGATGCTCTTTCTTCTTTAGAATCTCTTTTGTTTTTGATGATTCTGGTCCTGAAACAACATTTAGTCATTCTGATATAATATTGGAATGACTAAAATCAAGGACATGCTCTGACACAGTTGGACTTATCTATCTACAGTAGCGAACAAAAGTATTTGGTGAAACACTTTTTCAACCATAATATTTTTTTTTGGCGGACCAAATTGGGTCATTTTGGAATATGATATGTGTTATTCAGTTGTAAACATGACCCATATGCAGATGGATCGGAAACCTTAACACAGATCAGGTACCAAGCTTAATCGCAAAAATCATACAAATTGACCAACAAAGTAGGTGTGTATCACATTCATTTAATGCAACGATAACAGAAAACAAGTACGAGAAAACAACAAAGCAATAACTAATACTTCGTGGGATAACCACGAGACTTAATAACAGCTGCACAACAAGCCGGCATCGAGTCCACTAGCTTCTCGGCGGTGACCTGCGGAATTCGCGCCCTTTCTGCAGACAGCTGGTCAAACTTCTGGGCCCTATTCGACAGGTTTTCTTCGCACATCATCTCTCCAGCTCCTCCCACGTGCTCGATGGGGTTGAAGTCTCGAGATTGGCTTGGCCAGTCTAGAAGTGTGACCTGTTGCTGCTGGAAGGCTGCCTTCGCTACTCTTGGAGGTGTGCTTCGGGTCGTTGTCTTGCTGCATGATCCATCCAGGGGATATGTTCTGGTTTGCCCATGGGAAGACATCATTGATGAGCATGTTCGTGTAGCTCTGACCGGTCATTATTCTGTCAGTCTTGATGATGGGGCCCATTCCATTGCAAGAGAAGGCGCTGTAAATCATGAGCGATCCTCCTCCGTGCTTGACAGTCGGCTGAATGAACTCGGGGTTGAATCTCTGGCCACACGGACTTCGTACGTATTGGATGCCATCACTTCCAAACAAGTTGAACTTGCTCTCGTCGGTGTAAAGCACCTTGCTGCAGTCCGCCGCGGTCCAGTGTCGATGACAACATGCGAACGCGACTCTGGCTCGTCAATTCTTGACTCTGATGAGTGGTTTCTTGGCGGGGCGTCTTCCATTCAATCCACCAGCAATGAGACGACGGGAGATGGTAATTCGGCTGACGTTCAGGTCATCGCTGTCGCGGAATTTGGTGGCAATGTCCACAGCAGTCAAGGTGGGATCAGCACGAGATCGACAGAGGATGCATCTATCCTGACGCAACGTAGGGGAACGAGGCCTACCACATCGCGGACTGTTCTCGACGGTCCCAGTCTTCTTATAACGTTGCAGGATAGCTGAAATGGACTGGTGTCGGATCTTCAGGGCCCTTGCAATGTCAGTGAGGCGCATTCCGGATTTCATCATGTTCATGGCCGCCTGGCGAGCTCCAACAGGGATCTCCGCCTTTTTACCCATTTCTGAAAACTTAAGATTGACTTATTATCACACTTCACATCACAAAACCCACAAAAATCACAAGAAAAACATTAATACATGCAGCAAACAAATGGGTAATAATTGGCGACTCTTGAATATGGCCCATTTCGAATGACAAATTCGCTCTGAGCGAAATACAAACTATGCGGCATTGTAACTCATGAATCAACACATATCATATCCCAAAATGACCCGATTTGGTCCAGCAGAAAAAAAATTATGGTCGAAAAAGTGTTTTGCGAAATACTTTTGTTCGCTACTGTACCTTACAGCTTCAGTACCTGGGATCAGTACCCTACATTTCAGGTGTTTCCTACATCCTTAAGACCACTTAGGCAGGTCTTGGTATTTGCATAAAGTCTCCTGCATCCTTATACATCATGTATAAAAGATTCACTGACGGACTTCCAATTACCAATGAGGCTGGTGTTTGCACCATACCACTATATTATACCTTGGTGGTACTCAATGATATTACATCAGATTGACTAAACATTCTTTTGAGACCAGAAACAGCAAACACAAAAATGATGCCAAGAAAAGTAGAGTCCACATCCCTCTCCAGAGAAGTGAAATTGAAGTCCGCTACTTCTGTGTGGAACAGTACTAAAAAATTAGCTCCTTACTCCAACCTGAAATCAACAGCCTTTCAAAAAATCTTGGATGTTATTACCTGCTGTGATGCATGCAATGACAGCATCTTTCTAGAGTTGCAAAAAGTTTGGATCCAATGCATTAATATTGTTTCTCCCCAACCTCCAATATTTCTGCCATGTGCACAACCAGCGTACTTTGTGACTTCAAATGCAGAACACTGTCTTTTCAATCTTTCTTTATTTGTTTAGTCAAGTCACAACTATAATTAAATTGTAACGTTTTAATATTCAGTTTGTAGTCTGCTGTCAAACTTGAAAAAGCCATCTGCTGTTGTGCGAAAACTTGGCAGAAATGTTTGCTCAATTCCTAATGCCAATACAACAGATAGTTGCTATAGCTTATTTTCATATACTTGAAGTATCAACCATTCTGTTATTTTGTGGAATAAAGTATTTATATACTAGAAATATTGTGCCATCTGTATTCAACAATGCTATAAACTCTCATTAACTGTTTTCATCTTTAGAATTTATATTTTCAATGTATGCATATTTACATTTAAATCATATATCTTAAATGAAGTATGATAGAAAATGAAGCAGATAAGTTTTGTGTTCTTATTTAATAAACCCTTTTTTTGTTGTGTTGTAACTTCTATTAATAAGTGTTTTGTCCTCATGGGATTCAAAATCCAAAATTTCTGCTTGAACTCACAAGGATCTATGTCCGTGTGACTTCATGTTAGTGAATATTATGCTACTTGATTCATTCTTTTTAACAACACTGAAACTATAATATAATTTCTTATATCTTCCTTCTTTTGATTATAACTAGAGTGAAATGTTAGGATATTTGCAACATTGCATCTGTGTTCATGTTGTCTCTGAGAATCAGAAAGGAGCAGCAACATTTTGGGTGTACTTGAAGAGCAGCAAAATTTTTGGTGCATTTGTAAAACGTTCATCAAACACTTCAGGAGGTGTACAGAAATCAACTCTTGCTTTTAATTATCATGTCTTGCTGATGTAAAATACTCAATGATGGCCAAAAGTTGTTTGAGAAATTTAGTGGGACTGTGCACATGATTGTGATTGAAATATTGGTCTTCATTAATATTTCATGAAGAACATTACATCATAGTTTGTGGGCTAGTTGAGCGGTTAATGATACTCATAGTTTCTCATTGAAAATTCTGTGACTATGATTTTCAAAGAGAATCTAAACATGTCAGGTGTGTTTGCTTATTGGATTCCATGAATGCTCACCTCAGAACAAAAAGCAGCACCAATAAAAAGTTGTCCAGTGTGGAAAAACCTGTATGACAAAGAAAGTAATGAATGCTCCATTTGATAATCACAGCAGGTGGTACATGTATTTATCTGTTAAATTTTTCCCAGCACATATGCAGAATATTTAACTAAAACACCAGAGGAACTGGGGGAAAAAAGCAGAACAAATTCTTCAGGTAGACCTATTCTAGTGAAAAATCATCAGAGCATGCACGATTGACAACTGTACATATGAAATCAGAAAGAGAACACCAAATGCAGATCAGTTACATTTCACTCAAGTTGATTCAAAACTTTAATGCACTAGACTTCATCAAAAGCCTTTGATGTTACAAAAAATGCAATTCATGAGACTACCTTATAGGTTTTCTTATGTTATAAACGTGATTTTAATTAAACTATACATAATATCTAAGGTATTTTACCTGATATTGTCAAAGTATTGCTCACGTTGTTCACTCTGTGAGGCACGTGCTCCCGGCCCCGAGAGGTCTCGTACGTTACGGACTTTTGGTTAGTTATATTAAATTTGCAGAAATAAAACAATTAGGTTATATATTTTCAGTTCCACATTCATTCACTTGCACATTCAAACGTGTGGAAATAACGGCCCGAAGACGGCGGTAAACGTACCGCAGAAAGCGCTCGCCACAACAATGAACCAATGAACCACGTGTGAGACGTCTCCTGACCTGATGAGTATAACTCTTTCTACTAAAATCTTTTAATTAATAGTAAATTTTAAACGTCTGAATGTGCAAGTGAATGAATGTGGAACTGAAAATATATAACCTAATTGTTTTATTTCTGCAAATTTTTTATAACTAATCAAAAGTCCGTAACGTACGAGACCTCTCGGGGCCGGGAGCACGTGCCTCACAGAGCAAACAACGTGAGCAATACTTTGACAATATCAGGTAAAATACCTTAGATATTATGTATAGCCTTTGATGTATATTTTCACTAGCTTCTTAATGAAATGTATTCAAAATACTAAGAGCCTATGTTAAAATGTAACCTGTTGAACAATTCTGATGGAAGTCAAATTGGTCATTAACAAGCATTGTTAACTCAAAGTAAAGATATGAGATCAACTGATTATTGATTTCTTCCCCATTACCATGGACAGAACTGGATATTAAACTATTATCAATAAGAAATCGTTGTAAATCAGTGAAAAACATAGAAACAAAAATTATGTTGATAGATGGCATTGTTGTTCCCCTGTGCAGCTGGCACATACATTGTGAGTTAGTCGTTATTGAAATTGCGTTCATGGTGCAGCAGAAAGTGCAGTGTTGTTATTGGCTCACAGAATTCCCACAATAACAGCGTGGCAGAAAAGGTTGCTGGAAACTGGCTCCCTTGAAAAGTAGAACACAAGTGGGAAGCACATGTCCAAAGAAAAAGTGGAGGTCATTCGTGAAGTGTTCCACTCCAGCCAACTAAGTCAGTTCCTCATGCTAATTGTGAACTGGGGATCCCAAGGTCGACATTCCACGATGTTCTTCATAAGAGGTTACATCTTTGTGCATACAAAATTCAGTTGCTGCAGAAGTCACAGCCAAATGATATGCCCTTGTGGTACCCATTTGCCTCTGACATGCTGTCAAAGATTGATAATGACAATGGCTTTCTTCAGACAGTGATTTTCAGTGATGAGTGAACATTTCATGTCTCAGGTATGGTCAACAGACACAACTGCAGGATATGGGGATCTGAGAATCTGCACGACGGGAGAGAGTTGCAATTAGGTGGCCATAAAGTGAACGTTTGGTGTGGCCTCAGTGTGCATGAAATTATTAGCCCGTTCTGTTTCATTGAAAGGAGTGTCACTGAAGACTGAAAATGTTTACTTGGATATTATGAAAATTTATTGCATACTGCAGATACCAGACTGATTCTTTTCCCAACTAGATGGTGTCCCCCTTATTACCCAATGCATGTCAGGGCTCATTTACATGAATGTTTTTCTGGATGTGATGGACCCAGGCTATGGCTTCCCAGATCCTTGGATTTTATCCCTCTTGATTTATATTGGGAGGGTGGGGAGGGCATGTCAAAGACATTGTCTACCAAACTCCAATAAACGATTTGGTGGATTTGTGTTTTTGAATCATTGCTGTCTGTGGGAGTACCTTAAAGCACATGGCAGGGGATCAAGTACTGTCCGGATATCTGTCGTACCACAAAGGGTGCACATGTGGAGATTTATTGATGCCCAATGAAACTTGGTGAATTCCACTTTCTGCGCCTGCAAACATCATTTTGTATCTATATTTTGCACTGATTTACAATGATTTGTTATTGGTAGTTTTCGTCCCAGACACCCTGTAGTTAGAATATAGGGAAATTATAAAACAATCCAGTGTAGAAGAAACTATGGTGGAAAAGACAATAATAAAAATGGTAAAAAAGAAAAGGCAAACAACGAGGGCTGAAAATGGAGGATCCATTTAACATGGCATCATCAAGTGCAAGGCAAGCAAAATAATTCGACATTTTCACCACCAACTAGAATTTGGTTTCTGCTTGTTCCTTTTGCCTAATTGACATTTCAAGTTAAAAGCTGAATTTTGTGCAGTAAGGAAAAATGGAATGTTATTTTAGGCACCAGAGAAAAAAAAATTAGGTAGGCTTTGATTTTGAAAAAAATTTAAAAGCTGAATTTGGATCCAAAACAAGTCTGACAAAGAAACAAAAATAAGAACTGTGAAAAAAATACTAAACAAACTAACAAAACACTTCTTACATGGGGAAACAAACGAGACCAATAAACAGTGCTGTAAGGTCTTTACTAAAATATCCAGGAAAAAGAGGTAAGAGGTTTACAGAAGAAAAACTATAAAAGGAAAGGAGAGATCAAATTTCCTGATAATTAAGAAAGAAGAAGTTCAAGTCCAAAAGAGCTGGAACAGGCTCTGTAATATTAGACTCTATCATGGATATTTGTGTTATTCAATTTGTACAGTATTAATTGAAGTCAGTTGCAGAATTTCTGTTGTTAAACATTTACATATCAGTAAGTTATTGTAGCACAGTGTCAATCTGCAATAATATCTTCGAATTAAGTAAATATTTGTTGTTTTTTCTAAAATTAATTTTCTTTTTCTTCACTGAAAACAAAAGTGACATCACAGTATTGAAACTCAAAATTTCATTTATTTTGATCATTTTTATTTGCTCTGTGATCCAAGAATCATAGTTTCATTGCTAAATCTTAGCTCTTAATCTTGATTTTTTGTTAGCTGCATAAAATCTGCTTTCAATTTATTTTGCAGTGTTGAGAAGCAACAAGTTGTGATAACAGATTATGAAAGTGTTGTACAATCTATGAGAGATGAAAAAGGTACTTGTATTTTTATTAACTATTTTAATTTAAACCTATTGTTGCATTTTTTCAAAGTCACTCTAGATATACTGTGAAATGAGGTGTGAGAAATTTACCTGCATCACTTTACAAAGCTGTAGGTTGATTTCTTAGAGAGTTCAGTATTCTTTTAAACTGAATGGACAAATTATAATATATACCTAACTAATAACATGTAGCTCCACTTTTTGCTCTCACAACAGCAGCCAGACGTCTTGGTAAAGACTCAATAAGTTACTGCCTGTGAAGCAAGGATCACCTGTCACAGGGCATCCACATTTGCTGGTTGGGTTGGTGAGCTCGAACAGATCTTTTCATTTCATCCCATAAACTCTCAATGGAGTTGAAGTCCGGCAATCCAGGGGGCCATTGCTGTTAAATTTACTTGAATGCATCAGGAAGCAATTAGTTACCACTTAGAAAGTATGAGATGTGGGGCTGTCCTGTTGAAAGGTGGCATAATGGTGCTGAAAGAGAATCTTTGTGAATAAGTCTAGATGGTTGATGAGGAAGTTTATATTCTTATTAACTATATGTCAACAAAATAGTTTCCATATCATCTACTGTTTCACACGTTACTAGAAATTCGAGCACGGGAAAAATGTCAATATAATGAAAAAAATTATTTCAACTTGTCACTAATATTCCTTTTTGATGTTCCTTATGATAGTTTAGAATTTTATTATATGAAGATTACAAATTTATATGAAAAACTGTTTTTATATGTACAGTCATATGCATCATAAGTTGTCAAAGTCCTCCAATATGTAGAGACAATATGTATTAAATGATTAACATTATTCCAGTTTTTTAACTCATGATTCACAAAATTATTACAATAGAAAAGAACTTTCGAACCTCTTAATTATGATGCGTTGAATCAGCAATAAGCCATCTTGTTATCGAAGAAGGCACGATTTTTCGTTTCCTGTGGTATCAGCTTCCAAGTTGAACTTCGATCTTATAATTTCTTATTATAGATGATGGTTGCATGTTCCGTTTTCCGTGGCTCGATATCCCAAACTAGTTTCAATTCCTTCTTTTTGGAATCGTCTTCAGTGGGTATTATGATCTACTTCTCATACACGTTGTATCTCGGCCACTTACATCGATTTTACTGGCGGCGTCCGACATTCCACGGCAGTTATACTCTTGCACATGCTATTTTGGTATTAATGCTCATTCTTAGTCATATTTTAATATAATTGGATGATATGGATTTCTGATTCTAAATTATTTGGTGTTGCCATTCGTTTGTTGAAAACAATTAATAAGGTCTTTTATTATATTTTTTAGCATTATTTTATTTTTCGATAAAATATTTCCAAGCGTACGGTAGACTCATTGGATCATTATTATTACAATTTGATCCAGTCGTTCTCTGAGTAAGTCAGAATACCGCTGATGATCTTCAAGGAGCCTGTCAACCTTTATTCTTTCTATCCTGGGTCTCTTCTTATTCCTTTTCCTCCAACCAACATTAAGTTTCACTCGTGACACTACCAAGTAATGATCAGAACCAACATCCGCACCTCTCATCACACGGGTGTCAACAACTAAGTGTTTCAAACGCTGATCGTAGACAACAAAATCTATCACACTCATTTGACCAAGAGTATGTTTTTCCAAGTATATGTGTGGATATACTTGTGGTTGAAAAATGTATTAGATACACACAAACCATTCTCAATGCAGAGTTCGATTAATATTTCACCATTATCATTCACACAAGGATCATTAAACTTACCCAGAACATTGTCAGAAATTGCATTCTGCACACCTACTCTAGCATTGAAATCCCCTGCTATTATAACTTTTTCTTTAGCACCAAACTGGCTCAAAACAGCTTTTAGCTCATTCCAGAAATCTTCTTTCTTATCAGAAGGTGTTCCGAATCACAAGGAGCATACACTACAACAATTACAATTCTCTGAAGTTTCACTTTCGAATGAATCCAGAGAATTCTCTCACTTATGCAACTATAGTGAATCAAGTTGTTCTTCATCTTTTCACTTAAAATCACACCTACATCAGCCTGTCCTCTCATATTATCCAATACTCCAGACCACACACTCACCATGCCATTCACTTCTTCTACCCCAATTTCCTTCTTTTTGGTTTCACTTACACACAACACATCCAGTCTATACTTATTCATCTCCTCAATCACCTCACTCATCTTGCCATTTATACCTCTAGTATTCCATACACCAATCTTACATTCACTCAGCCGAGATCTCTTTCTCATACGCCGTTTAGAAAGTCCAGGTCGATTTCATGGTGGACCATCCTTCTCAAGTGTGGTAGGTCCACCATATCCCACACTTGAGTCATTCTTAATATTTCTTTTTGTCTTTTTAATCAGGTAAGTACATCAGTGTGGGGGATTAGCCCACAGCTGAGTGTTCCAGTTGGTCATTCAACCTAAGGATTCTGGAACAAAACCCAGTGAGTTGGGGTCTTTTCGCCAATGTCACACAGAACTAGCTTGCACCTCTCCAAGATTCACAGTGGCCCTAGTTGCTGTTGTGTGTGCCATTGTTACCACGGAGCACCCCAAGGAGGCAAACCCATCGCTCACTACGACCTCCCGAAGAGCAAAATCATGACAGCTAAATGCACTGGATACTAAATTAACTAAGTTCACCTTCCATGCCATCAGGTAGAGTAGTGGAAATAATGTTGGACTGCATCAGGGCTAGAGAATAAGGAAGGGTTGGCCCACCAGGCAGTCCAAAGCAAGTCGCTTTGCTGGGGAGGACATGACGTCACTGCGAGTACACTGACGATTTAGAGAAAAATTTATTAACATATATATATAGCTAAGAAGGAAGAAGATATTCACCAGGTTTAGATTTTGACAGCATCGTGCTACATTTTTTAACGGCAGAATTTATCCATTTAGTTTTCTTTTGATTTGATTTTCTTTCCGACACTAAATCTTTGTTATGATTAATATGCCAAATTCTGATAAATGTTCGTACGCGGCAATAAATTTCCACAGCTTCTTTGCAGGTATCTGGAAATCTCTTTTCTATTACAGTTTTTAATTTTCGAATTATGCCTTTCTCTTGGGAAATCTCTGTCCCGTGAATTAACTTAAAAATTATTTCAAATTGATCTACCGTTTTCATCCACTTTGGAGAAGGCACCGTTAGTCCCTCGAGTGATAAAGTTTTAATCTATTGAGCAGATGGAAAATGTTCGGCATTTCTAGAAATTGTTCCGAGGGAGGGATCTTTATCGCGTAAGCGATAGGCAATATAACCTGCGACATAACTCACAGCTTGTTTCTCGGCATTACATTGCTCATCTTGAACTATTTTAAGTATGCCATCATCCCAATCTTGTGGCCATGGCTGATTGCAAATTTTTTCTAAAGCTTCTAAGTCATCTGTGTTTATTTCTCCAGATACTTCATCAAGAATTTCTTTATTATCAGCTGTAGTGAAAGCTTCCTTTAGTAGCTCTGCTGTCAAATATGTTTGGAGCATTTTACCTTCTTGAAACTCTGTATTAACTTTTTTGGACAAATTAGGCGATTTATTTGCCAGCAATATGTGTTTTAAACGACTAATAAATTCTGTAGGTGAGGGATGGTCATAAAAAGCACCTATGCCTCTTATTTGACTGAACAAACTCTCCAGGGCATCTTGAGTCAAATGAGTAGTTAAAATGTAACAGACTCCACGAAGCGTTAAATCCTCGTAGAGACTGAGAAGAGAAGAAATTGTTACAAGATTGCCTTTTTGGAAAGGCAGCATATGTTTTCTCCCCATTACTCTGAGATTCAGTATTTCTGACTTCATTTTGTTCAGAATTTCCTTTTGTTGTATAAAACGGAGGTTAATACCAAAACCTGCTTTTAGAAATTTGCTTTTGTCAGGGTGTGGGTAACTGCTATTCATAATGTCAAAAAACTAATCTACTAAATTGAAGAAAACTGCAGCGTTTTTATGCTCTGTTAGATATTCAATACCATTTGCAGTGGTGGCTGAAAGCAAAGTTTTTACTTTTTGTCTCTCGTTCCCTTTGATTGCTATATAGCACTGCAGCAATTTAGGACACAACTTTATCTCTCCAGAATCCTTCTCGAAAACTTCTTTGATGCCAGTTTGGAGCACAGATCTGTCCTGCAAGACAAGTCCATGGTCAATGAAATGATTGCGTAAAATTTTTAAATAGTGAGGAGTGTCTGCAAAAATCCAAATCTTAGAACTATCATCCAGCGGATGGTTGAAAAATGATTTTTCGGGAGAAATTAATAGTTCCTTTCACATGGTCATACAACCACCTAAATCTGAAACAATCGCTTTTACTATAATTCCTGTTTTTTCAAGGTTTACAATTATTTCAAACAGAAGCTTTTTATTCATTGTACGTTGAAAGTCAAAATACATGGGTTGTTTCCAGGAAGACAATATTCCTCTAACCAAAACAACTAGCACCTTTGAGTATGGACCTAAAATCTGGTCCATTCCTGTATCCTAACACACTTTACTATCAACGTGTACTTCATCAAAGCTTAAGACGCAAACTTTGTCATTTTCGGAAAGGGTTTTAGCTATTTTTCTGCATAAGGAACAAAACATTATGCAGAATTCCAGGATGACAACTAAATTTAGAACACCATCGCTTTAACGTGCTAGCACTTGGCAAAGGAATGCCAATTTTACACTTCCAAAATTCGTAAGCTTTTCTTGAAATAGTTCTAGTTACTATTCCTCTAGATATATCTTCTTCTGTCCATTTGTTAATAATTTTTTGTGTTGCGAAAAACTTTATCTGTGTTGGTGTAAAAATTTTCCTGAGGTTCATTTCCATCTGTTCAAGTATTTTATTTTTCATATTAGCTTTTGACAGGGCTTTTTGTATTTGCGCAATTTCTGCTCTCTTATTTCGTATGCTGATATTTTTTTACGCAAAACTTGAACAGTATTTTTGTGTTTGTTTTTCAAGCTACGTATTTCTCGTTCCAGTATGTCAAGCTTCTCGGTGAGAATTTTGTTCTGACTTCTAACCTCTGAGCAAGACATGCACTGAACTGATGCACACTTTTCTTCTGAATATCCATTGTCAGAATTGCAAGCAACTTCATCAACGTGTAACTTTTCAGCACTTGACTCCGCAGTTCGATTCAATACCCTTATACAGATATCTCTCTTAATTATTCTATGTTCTTGGCTTGTATGTGGTGTTGATTTTTCATTCGGTAAATTCAAACTGGGAACAGCTGTGGGTTTCAGAATTTTCTTTTCGGGAAGCCCAAGAAGGCGATTTTGCATGTCATTTTTGTAGTCTGAATTTTGGAAATGATCACTACGTATTCTTGCACTTCCAACTTTAAACTTGTCAGCACGCTTGCACTTAACAATCCATTCTTTTATCACATTAACATTTGAGGGGAAAACATGGTAAATAATGCCATGTTCTTTAGTTTTCTTTTGCGTATTTGTACAGTTAGCGACAGCACAGGATGAAGGCATATTGCGTATTACTTTGAATGGAAAAAAACTAAAAAAAAAACAGACGCTGAATATTAGTTAAAATAAAACTTACATCAGTAAAAAACAGACGTTAATGAACAACTACATAAACCACTACCAGTAAATTGAGAGCAACAGAAATAGATTGCACAGAGCGACTGGAATGTCACGAAGGTCACCATACTCCGGCCCTAGGTTGTCACAGGGGTCACCGAGTGTCCTCACAGTGACGTCACTGCGCCTTCCAATTGCCCCTCGGTCGGAGCATGAAACTGAGACCACAAGACAAAAGTATGAGCCAGCCCTTCCTTATTCTCTAGCCCTGGGACTGCATGGTGCCATAGTGTTTCTCACCATTAGATTGACTAAATGTTACTGCTGCCAGTGAGCTCAGCCAGATACTCATAATAATCACTGTGAGTCAGGCATTTGTTAGGCAAGAACAAGGAAAGATTGCTTGATTTGTTGACAGGCAATCACAAATCTATCCACAGAGTTAATTACACTGAAAGGAATTTACAGTGAAATGCCATGAAAAATTATCAGATTTCGACCAAAGTCAGCAATAAAAACATATTGAAGCCATAACTTTTAATTTGAAGTATCATAAAAGATCCTTACATTTGGGAAGGTTAAAATCGAGCATGACTGCTGCTTGTGCTTGTATACAAGTACTGACTGGTGTTCAGTGAGTCAGAGAGGTGTTAGATATTACCTTGTGCAAAGTCATTCCAGGACTGTTCCACTTCATCTTTAAATCAAAAGATTGAAAGGGCAGTGCTGAATTAAATGTAAGATCAGGTGACTTACAATTAGATCTTAGATACATTAATTTAGGATATAGCCAGGGAAGGACACTCATTTCTTGAAGAGCCAATCTAATTATGTAGGTGGCATGCAACACTGCATTATTCATATTCACTAAAAATTTGGTATCCATGGAGTTTTTATTTTTGACAGTTTCCACATTATCATCAATTGTCAAATTGCTCACCAGAAATGTTAGTGTTGTTTCCTTGTTGTGTCAGATTGCTTTCCAAACTATTTCACTTAAAGTTTGCAGCATATGTCACTTCCTTACACAGCTTCTCTCATAGGCATCTTCTCACTCCTCATTTGTTCACAGTCAAACACAAATGATTCTCATTGATCTCAGTGATCATCATTCGAACCTCCAAATAACTTCCCCTTTTACAGCTGTTTATGTAACAAATAAAATTTCTGAACTCCAACATTTGATATTCACTTTTCTTTTATTTCTCTTTAACTCTTTTTTTTTATTTGATAGTTTAAGAATTTAACTAGCCCATTTTGTATCATAGCAAATGGTTTACTGTATATATTGCAGAAACTATGACTAGGTATTTGGTATTCACCATCTGCTTTTCTGTTTTCATAGTGCCATAGAATGATGCACTATTGGCAAGTACTGCATTATCGGATTATACTTGGGCTCAGAACTTATTACCATATTTTCTTATTATGACACTGTGGCATTAAACTCAGTTTTATAAACATGCAACTCTGAAATGCAGTGTTTAACTAGATGCAGCATATAACTGTTTTCAGTAACATTATAAATTTCAACTGTTGTGTATGATATATCAAAATAATGCTTCATATATCATTTGTGATGGACGCTGAGCTGTAAAGAAGATGGATTGCTGAACCTGATTATTAGCATGGGAGCCTTAAAAAAGTTTCAAAGCCTGCATGTTAATGCATAACTGGATAATTTGGAGAGACGTAATTTAGCTTTTTACTACTGTGACTCCTGTCTTTATTCTTCCTTCTTCATGGTACAGTTGATGAATACATAACAGAAAGAACCATCTTCTTCACACATAAAATTAGAGAGATTCTCTCTCTTTTCAAGCACATAAACTTTCCTGTACATGTCAACCATAGGTTAAACAAAACATTCCCTCTCAATCCCCAGTTAGCTACCCAGTGTGGCAGGATTGATAGCAAATGCCGTGCTATGAAACACAGTTTTCCAACCCCCTCCCTCTTCCACAGAGATGGTGTGAAGCTCTTTTTATCCATTAATAAGAAGAGCTATATACAATTACAGCAAGGAAACAGTGATGACAATTCCTATTGATTGCATCACTTCCTGCATGTCCACTGTGCATTCATTTTAGATATCATTAGATGTGAGTCAAAGCACATTTAAAATATAATTTCCTTCCACTCTGCCACATTGGCTTGCTTATAGCCAATAAAAAGTGTGCAATAAACTACACTACCATTGGCAGGAATTGAGATTTAATTTTATCTAGCTGAATATGTATATATCAGACCATCGATGGACAGCCAGAATTTTAGATTGGATTCCAAGGGACAGAAGAAGACCACATGGGAGATGTGGTCTTCTTCTGGGAGATGTGGTCTTCTACCCAGAAGAAGACCACATGGGAGATGGGTGGATGAAATTCGAAAGTATGTGGGAGTAACATGGAGGAGACTGGCACAAGACAGACCGTTGTGGAAGATGCTTGGAGAGGCCGTCCAGCAGTGGATTGATAATGGTTGACAATAATGATGATGATGATATATGTACAGGGTCGAAATGATATTTCCGATTTAAATGATTTGGTACTCATGTTTAGTGTAAAGCAAATGCACACAACTAGTACTGTTAAAAAGCACATTTCATAAAGTTTTGTTCAACTTACTTATAAATGTTTAATGTACACTCCATGGGTAACACGGTGCAAGTAGATAATCAAGTTCCTACCAAACTCTTTGTAGCATGATGAACAATTGTACAGATGGCATTGACTTTTGGGAAAGCACGCTTGTGCTGCAAGATTGCATGGGGATTTTCAGTGCCCCAAATTCTCATGTTATATAGGCCTGTTTGCCTTTCCTGAAATGTGGAATGTTGTTTCATCACTAAAAACTAACTTTTCAGAGAAACCATCAACCTCCATTAGAGTGATAAATCTTTGACAGAAAGACACTCGCAGGTGGTGTTCATCCCTCTTCAGCTTTTGAGTCAACTACAGACGATACGGTTGCATGTGCAAACATTTCCTCAGAACTTGGCGTACAGTTTTCTACAGGACACCAAGTTCTCGACCTGCTCGATAAGTGGATTTCTGAGGACCCCTTACGTAACTTACCGAAACATGCTCCACTATATCTTTTCTTATCGACAGATGTCCAGTCGATTCTCCCATGCAAATGCAGCCTCTGTCTTGAAATCATGAATACCAATTACGAATTGACTTACTACTGAGTGGCTTTATCCCAAATTTTGTCTTCTGAAAATGCCATTGAACAGTCACAACTGATTTGTTTGTATGAAAATTGAAAACACAAAATGCCTTCTGTTGTTAGCTTGCCACCATTGTATGACTTGTTCCTTCTGCAGGACTTATTGCACTATCTACCGATCACCCGCAGAATTGGTAGTGGGGCATTGGAACTAGGAGAGATTGCCTTCTAAAGTACACATCTTGCAATTAAAAATACTCATTACATGTCGTGTGGTAAAGCATTGAAATCGGGAACATTATTTTGACTTACCGTCTCTCTCTCTCTCTCTCTCTCTCTCTCTCTCTCTCTCTCTCTCTCTCTCTCTCTCTCTCTCTCTCTCTCTCTCTCTCTCTCTCTCTCTCTCTCTCTCTCTCTCTCTCTCTCTCTCTCTCTCTCTCTCTCTCTCTCTCTCTCTCTCTCTCTCTCTCTCTCTCTCTCTCTCTCTCTCTCTCTCTCTCTCTCTCTCTCTCTCTCTCTCTCTCTCTCTCTCTCTCTCTCTCTCTCTCTCTCTCTCTCTCTCTCTCTCTCTCTCTCTCTCTCTCTCTCTCTCTCTCTCTCTCTCTCTCTCTCTCTCTCTCTCTCTCTCTCTCTCTCTCTCTCTCTCTCTCTCTCTCTCTCTCTCTCTCTCTCTCTCTCTCTCTCTCTCTCTCTGTGTGTGTGTGTGTGTGTAATCTCCTAATTGTGTTTATGATACAAGCTGACTACTTGGGTGTAGACCTCAAGTAAAAATTCCTTGTGATACACTTACCTGTAGCCTTAAACTTAGTGCAGAGTTGTTTCTGACAACACAACAACAAAATGAATGTAACTGCTACGTTATGCTTGGTGTGCCATTCTCAAAAAATATGGTAATGCACTTCATATTTAAATTAGTTTTCTTTTTAGAAATTTATTTTCTGTGTTCTTTATCCTTTATTTTATTTTATTTCATTTTTTTATTATTTACAGAAACACTAGAAAAACAGATTGTGACACTGAAAAAAGATGTTCAAAATGGCATGCAGTTACAGGTATGTTAGAGCAGCTATTTTTGCCATTTTTATATATTTCTTTCAGTTTCCAATGTACATGAAATTTGTTTTTCAATCAACTAAAAAATAGTTTAATTCAGAGGGGTTTGTAGTAACAATATATATATGTATTTTTTTAAGTGTATTATGTTTCCCTGTTGATAAGAAACATTTAATGTTAAACAATAAGGCAGATGCGTTTCTATTTGTTTTTATTTTGTATGTAAATGCCGTTATTAACTATAAAAAATATCCTGGATTACTCAGAAACTTAAAAATTATATTGTTCTGGAGAGAGAATCAAATCAGCATCTCCCAGTGTGCATCCAAGTGTGTTATCATCACTGCAACAACAGTATATTTTAAAACAACTAAAGTATAAATATCTCAACAAACATCCAGATTACATTAGTTAAAGCATACCTGTCTGTAGTAGAAAACTTTTCATTCTCTATGACTGTCATTCAGATCAGAAATTCCCAGTTCATCAGATAGGAATACCACAGAAATTCACAAAAGATCTCCATAAGTTCATTCTTTTTTTTTTTTCTTTTCTTTTTCTTCCTTTTTTTTTTTTTTTTTTCCATAAAAGTATGGTGTCTGACTGTCAAATCTTTATGACAGTTAATTACTGTACTTCTGTTTAGTCTATCCAGCTACAAATTAAATTTACACAAAACACTGGTGAACTTGCACTTCTTGATATAAAATTAAGAATAAAAATAATACAAAGAACAAAAAGTTTGATTACAAAATTTGTAGGAAGTCGTTCTTTGTCACTATAATACACTGATGAGCCATTACATTATGACCGCCCCCAGCCTAGAGAAATGTGAATGCCTAGAGACTGAATGGTGGTGCAGGTGAAGTTCACAGAGCAGTATGTATAAAACTCGAGGGCTGGCTTTCGGTTAGTAGAGTGTTCGGAGTCTGAGTGGGAGAAGCTGCCGATTTATCAGCTTGATAAAACACAAATTATGATGGCACGTCACCTTGGGACTGTGATCTCAGAAATGGCGTGGCTTGTGGGTTTTTCATATGCCGCTGTAGTGGGTACGTATCAAAAGTGGTGCACAGATGGCCAAACGACGAACAATCTTCATTCGTGTGTGATCCACAACTCGTTGATGTCACAGGAGAGCGGAGATTGCTGCGCATTGTTTCACAGCGACTGCAGGGCCACAGTGCGACAAATCACCTGCAGCTACAACAATGGTGATCAGGGCAATGTATCACAGCACACAGTTCATCACAGCCTTCTGAGCCTGGGTCTGTGTAGACGAAGACCCAGCGGTGTCCCCATGCTCACTGCACTTCATCGCCAAACAACGCATGAAATGGGCCCAAGATCATCAAGATTGGACCGTGGATGATTGGAAGAAAGTGGCCTGGTCTGACGAATCAAGTTTCCTGGTGCATCACATAGACGGCTGAGAATGGATATGCCAATTAACAACGGAGGCTATGGCACCTGGATGCACTGTTGGGTGGAAACAGGCCGACAGTTGCAGTGTTATGCTGTGGGCAATGTTTTCTTGGTACACTTTAGGCCCCATTATCCCAATAGCACAATCCCTGCTGACAGCTGTTAGGTATCTGAACATCATTGTGGACCAAGTTCACCCATTCATGGCAACTGTGTTCCCTGCTGGTGATGGCCATTACCAACAGGATAATGTGCCATGCCACATTGCCAGAATTGTCAAGGAGTGGTTTGAGGAACATGTTGGTGACTTTCTGTTAACGCCTTGGCCTCCAAATTCACTTGGCATGAACCCGATCGAACATTTGTGGTTCGACTTGGAAAAGCAAGTTCATGCTAAATCTTGACGATGATGGGCAAAACACGTAACAATATTAACAAATAAAGGTAACTTGATCACGCTAGTTACATTAAATGAAAACTTTTACAAAAAGTTCGTAAGTTGGAAGCTTTCGACCTTATCACGCCAATGGAGGACTAAGATTGTTGCCAGATTCTACATTTGAATTTTTCCTATTTTTGTTGCCAAAACTTAGAATTGATCTCCAGATCATCGGAATGTAGAGAGGAGATTCGGAATTGCAAGTCATTGAGTTGAAAATAATTTCCAGGCTTTCACGGTAACGGAGGGCAAAACGATTGTCAAAAGAAGCAATTCGTTTTGCTTCGTTCCAGTGGGGAACTGCAGATGTGTCTTCCATTGTCAAAATAGACAAGGCAGTATTAGGATTGGCTTTCGAAACATCTTTTTTATGTTCTAAAATTCTATGGTTAATGCTCCTGTATGTGCTTCCAATGTATAAGTTATCCCCAGTAGAAGAAGAGATAGGAATGCAGTAAACTCCTGGGAGGTTCAGGCTTTCAACTTTGTCCCTATCCCTTTGTAGAAGTTTCAAGATGTTTGGGGTAGATTTAATGGCAAGATGGTAACCAAAACTTCTAAAAGAATCTATAACTTATAAGCATAGGAAGGATGGTAAGGAACAGAACCACAGAATTTCAGGTTTTCTTTCTTTTGAGGAAGGAGGCATTCAATTTTCGAATGGTTTTCATATTTCTTTATGAGGGAGTTGACTGTAAGAGCAGGAAAACCATGAGAGAGGGCTGTTGTAGAAATTTTGGAGAGTTCTTCTTGAAGAGAGAGTTGGTTGTTGCAAATGAAATGAGTCCTGTGGATGTAGGACTTCAATGCTGCAAGCTTATAGAGATGCAGGGTGAAAGATTTGTCGGGAATGATGTTAGTGGCCGCAGAAGGTTTACGATAGACAGAACGAGTAGTGGAGAGATCAGCGTTTCTGCAGATAGATACATCCAGGAATTCAATTTTGTGGTTTACTTCCTTAGATATTGTGAGATTAATGGAAGGAAATGTTTCCGTAATGGAGTTAACTTCCATTTTATCAGTGTCTGTAGTTCAGACTCGGAATGTGGCCAGCTAATGAAAATGTCGTCTACATATCTTAACCATAGGGAAGGTTGAAAAGGGTGTTGAGGAATGATGGAAACTTTTTGTGTGTATTTTCTTCCCAAAATCATGCACAATTTCGCTGCTAGGGGTCGCAAATATTTAATCTATTTTTCTCAATATCTGTACTTTTAAATGTCCAATTTGAAAATTCTTTTAACACCGGATACCACTTATCTTATGTAACATGTTAGATTTGTAGTTCACACTTCTGCCGCTAGGTGGTGTTTCTGTACTTCGGTTTTCAGCTGTATCTCTGCTTCTAAAATTTCTATCGAGAAATTTCTTTTTTTACTGTATTCTATTTGCTACAATAAAGACGGGGAGTGAACAAGAGTTTTGCTACAATAGAAAGATCTTCTTTAAATAATGCACAACTTTCCCCTAGGGGGCCTAGGGGGCATAAAGGTCAAAAAACCTTTTTCTTGCTATCTCTGCTTCTGGGAGACATATTTGAAAAGTTCTTTTTCTGTAACATAGCTTTTGCCATGAAGAATACTTTTTGCCTATTTTCAACTTTTCCATTTTGCAAAGTTCTTCAGCTAGAAGGCATAGAGTTATATCATGTTTCCTTCTATATCTCTTTTAACATTTCGATTTGAAAATCTGTCTCTGATAACTTCCTTCTGCTATGAGAAAACTTTTTGTGCACCATTGTTAATTTTTGTAACATACTTTTTAGCCACTGGTGGAAGGAAGTAAGTAGCTGATTTTTTTAATTTTTTGTGGCTTATTTTGACCTTTATGAAATTTTCTAATGAATACTTTATGTAAAAATTTGCCACAAAATCAGATTGCTTTCTAATATCAGAAATTAAAATCTAGTAGTTTCTTAGTATTTTCTGAGCTAACTAATCACTTTCCATCTGCTATAATTAGTTTTCTAATCATGCCCAGTTAAATTGCCCTGATCACTGATGAATGCAACTATTCATGTAGCCCTTTGATTTAAGGTTTTCCCATTATTCTCTCTCATTTCATTTTTGAAATTTTTGTGCATAGTTTGTTTGCTGGTGAGTACAAATTTAAAATATAGCTAGAGTATCAATATTAGAAGCTCGAGCATCTATATTATGTTGAAAATCCCTTCCCTAAATAAAATGTAATGCAAATCCTTGCTCCCATGAGTATTTGTTTGAGAAATAATAATCCTTTGTTCCTTTGAAAAAGTTCCAAATATTTCACCTTTCCTTATCCTTAAATTTCCAATGTAAGTATTATTTCAAAATAATTAAGTATAAATAGTGTTTTGTATATTGATTGTGTGGTATATGAAAGCATTTTAAGAGTAATGCCACATTTATGTTCTAACTGTAGATTTTATACCTATGTATTTTTCAGTTTTATGAGGTTTTTTTTGTTTTTGTTTATTATTATGTATTTTGTTTCAATAACTGAACTGAAGCCAAAGTAGAAAAATATTTTTTTCTCAAAACCGGTATAATATAATGTGTACACAGGTTTGTTTTGTAGAACTTAAACCTGGTTGCATTTTCAGTGACAGTTTTGGTATTTCAGTATTTATGTGTGATTCTGAGTTTCTTGTTAACTGCAGCAGACATATTTTCAACATTCTGTATTGAGTTTTCTCAAGCATGTAGGGAGTTGTTTGTTGTAGGTTACAGGTTGAACAGACCTATGGTTTCACTATATTTTAAGTAGGAGCATTTGGATTGTATGTCCTGGAAAAAATTCCTGAAACAGTCCTAGAATTCTGTGATTGAAAAAGTGTACGAACCATGTCCCTCAACTCAGACTTTTTTTATCAGAATGTAAACATTTCTTACCTTTTACTCTTCCTTAAAGTTTGTCTCCTATTCTATTCAAAAATAACTTGAAAATTGATAGATATAAGCTTCACACTAAATCATTGCAAAGGTCCAGAAACAAAATTTTCAAAAATGGAACCAGTTTAATTCCTTGTTTGACAAGTCACAGTATCACTATAACTATTCAAAAATTTGCGTGCCTACAATTACTTTAATAAGAGCAATGAGAGTGAACTTACCCTTACCAGTAGGTCCGTTCTCTCAGAAAAGCATACATTTCTTTGCACGTTAACTTCCATTTTAATATCCACGGTTGGTTTTGGCCGTTGGTGCGGTGGTTTTTTATGTTGTCTTCAACATGTTCTTTTATTTGACTGAGTGAGCAATTTATTAACCTATACTGCAGAACTGATACATTGGTCCAAGAAACCTCTTTTATACTTTAAAAACCCTATATTTACATTGACTTTGAATAACCCTAACCGGAAATCTAATTGGCTTAAAAAAAAAAAAAACCCTAATTACATGAACATTCAGAAATCATAAACAAACTTCCTATTTACAAACACCAAAACATCTAAACAAAACATTTAAAACCCTAAAATTCAATTATTCACAACGAACTTATCTCATTGCCCACACTCTCATTCATGCACCACACCTCTGCCGTTCCCAACGTAGATTGCCCCAAGCAGCTTTCCACCCATCCAGCGTCATCATCTGGAGGCCAGTTGGTATCAGCCCTGCTATCACAGTGCGAGTGAGTGAGAGAAGCGATTTCTTGCGTCGGCCTCATGTTCCACGTCATATTGAACACATGGCCACCGTGGTTCCATCTGTTAAGAACTGTAGTTAATATTTTATTTTCTTCTGGAGTATTTTTTCCTTTTTTGTTCTATTTTTATTAGTTCTTTCCATTTTTCATTTAGTATATTTGGGTCATTATGATTACATACTCGATCCCTATTTTTTTCGATCAGTACTGATTCTGCAATACACAAATGTCTTTCATTGTTACATGATTTAATTATTTTGATGTCTTCAAATTTTGGGTATCTTTGATTATCTAAGCAGTATTGTATCAGTGCTGTTTTTGCTTCTTTTTTTTTTTTTGCCAATTTTTTATGTGTTGTTGTAGGTGATGTTTTAATTGGTTTTGGGTACTCCCTAGGTACGATATTGGTGGGATGCCTGTTATTGGAATTTCATACACCAGCTTTTTCCAAGATACTGCTTTTTTCCGTATTATTAATTATCATATGTTTGACCGTTAGTACTTGTTTTCCATCTGAATTCCATATTTGTGGCATAACTTATTTATCTCTGTTGATATTCTTGGAAGGTAAGGTAAAGCACCAACATATTGTAATTCCTTTTTTCTTTTTGAGGTTGTGGTATCTTGAATCTTAAGTTGTACTTCATATATCCATTTATTTATTTTTTGTGGTGGGTATCCATAACTAAATGAAATTTCTTTAATGTACTTGATCTCATCATTCTGCAATTCTTCTTAAGAGGAGTGTGTAATTGCTCTTTTAATTAATGTTTTAATGCTATTGCATTTTTGTGTATAAGGGTGTGTTGATGAATATGGAATCAGAACAGGAACATATGTTAGTTTTCTATGTACTTTATATTGCATATGGTCATTTTGTTTTATAACCTTTACATCCAGGTAAGGCAAGGAATTCTCTTTTCCATGTTCTATTGTTAATTTTAGTACCAAAAACCAATTAAAACATTGCCTACAACAACACATAAAAAATTGGCAAAAAAAAAGAAGCAAAAACAGCACTGATTCAATACTTCTTAGATAATCAAAGTTATCCAAAATTTGAAGACATCAAAATAATTAAATCATGTAACAATGAAAGACATTTGCGTATTGCAGAATCATTACTGATAAAAAAAAATAGGGATCGAGTATGTAATCATAATGACCCAAATATACTTAATAAAAAATGGAAAGAACTAATAAAAATAGAACAAAAAAGGAAAAAATACTCCAGAAGAAAATAAAATATTAACTACAGTTCTTAACAGATGTAGCCACGGTGGCATGCATACATACATACATATCACTAAGCTGTTCTCTGAGATTCAGAGGTTAGCTCCAAAAAGAAATACAAACTTCCAGATATTTTTACTTATTGTTGTCGTATCAAACTTCGCCATTTACAGCGATCTTGACATACAACTCGTGCTTCACTGATATCCATTACACGCCGTACACAAGATCTTTTATACTTCATACTCAGAATCTTTTTCTCATGCAGACACTCCTGAATCTGATCCACCCATGTCTTCCTTGGCCTTCCTCTGCCTTTCCTTCCTGCCACTTGGGTTGAAAATATTTTCTTAGTAAGCATTTCATCACTCATTCTTTCAACATGGCCAAACCACCGAAGCATATTGGTCTCCACCTTGCTAACAACATTTTGCTTCACACCACACAACTGCAATACATCTTCATTCCTCACACAATCAGATCCTGTCTTGCCACAAACCCCACGTAAGGAACGCATTTCTCCAGCACACAAACAACCCCTATGTTTCTTCTGCAGTACCCAGGTTTCACTGCCATACCTCAGAGTACGAACAATTACTGTTTCATACACAGCCATGCGGAACTCTCTAGAGAACCCATCATTCCTGTGAAAACTTCCCAGAGCAGCTATGACTTTCAAAGAAGAATTCACTCGCCTACTGATTTCACCATCCAACTTGTTCTCTCTGTCAAACATGCTTCCTAAATACACAAACTCACTCACCTGGTAAATCACAGTGCCATTTATACTTACATTACATTCAGTGCTACCCATTCCTCTCTCAAACACCATAACTTTGGGTTTTCCCTTATTTATACTCAGTTTGAATTTCATGCAAACTTCGTGCATCCGAGTCAACATACTCTGCAACTCACTTTTGCTCTGTGCCAACAGGACAGTGTCATCAGCATACAGCAATCTGCACACACGGATATCACCAAGACATAAACCACTATTATCTATTTTGGCCTCACGCATGCATGCGTCCATAAATATATTAAACAGCCATGGTGACATTACACAACCTTGTCTAACTCCTGCACCAATGGAAAACCATTTTGATAAAACACCATTCACTCGCACACAAGCTCTACTACCAGCATACATGGCTTTTACACTATTAAGTAGATTCCCAGTAACACCATATTCATTCAATATCTTCCACAAAAGTGTCCTATTCACTCGGTCGTAAGCTTTCTCTAAATCTATGAAGGCAGTAAAAACTTTCTTCCCAACAGCCAGATACTTTTCAATCATCATGCGTAATGCAAAAATCTGGTTAGTGCAGCCTTTACCAGGCATAAAACCACTCTGAACATCCCACACTTTCAGTGATGTAAGACCCCGTACTTTTTCAATAACAACCTTACCAAACACTTTCCCTGGCACACTCAGTAGGCTAATACCACGATAGTTCTTGCATTCAGTCTGATCACCTTTTCCCTTATACAAGGGAACAATAATAGCATCCTTCCAATCCCGAGGGACCATTCTTAACTCCCAGCACAACTGGCAAATTTCAGTTAACCAGTCAATTATAGAGTCACCACCATACTTCAACATCTCTGCAGTTATGCCATCAACTCCTGGAGCCTTACCATTCTGAAGAGATTTTAGAGCTTTACACACTTCTGCTCTTGAGATTCCTCCTGTACGATCCCTCATTGTGACATCATCTGCATCTGTCTAAGAATCATTTTTGCTCTCCTGATCTAATAACTCACAGAAGTATTCACCCCATCTGTCACTTAACTCATTGGGCTCCCATATCATTTCCCCAATCTCATTCTTCACACAACTTACAACTTTGTTTCCCCTATTTTTCCTGAGTCTCGTGTACTTCTAGAAGGACTTTCTATCTTTCCAAAAAGCACGTTCATGCCTTTCCACTTTCTCCTTCCTATGTTTTGCCTTACTGTGGCGAACCAGCTTAGCAGCTTCACGCTTCTTACAGTGATATTCATCCACAAAGACTCTACCTTGCAACATCCCCAAATAGGCTTCCTTCTTTTTCTTTACTGCCTCATCAATCTCACTATTCCACCAAGCATCACCTCTATTGTTACCCACTATTGTGGTGCCACAGACCTCTTTAGCAGCAGTGACAACACAGTTCTTAAAACATTCCCACTTCTTTTCTACATCCCTCTCACAAGACTTCAGTCGTTCTCTGAGTAAGTCAGAATACTGCTGATGATCTTCAAGGAGCCTATCAACCTTTATTCTTTCTATCCTGGGTCTCTTCCTATTCCTTTTCCTCCAACCAACATTAAGTTTCACTCGTGACACTACCAAGTAATGATCAGAACCAACATCCGCACCTCTCATCACACGGGTGTCAACAACTAAGTGTTTCAAACACTGATCGTAAACAACAAAATCTATCACACTCTTTTGACCAAGAGTATGTTTTTCCAAGTATATGTGTTTATATACTTGTGGTTGAAAAATGTATTAGATACACACAAACCATTCTCAATGTAGAGTTCGATTAATATTTCACCATTATCATTCACACAAGGATCATTAAACTTACCCAGAACATTGTCAGAAATTGCATTCTGCACACCTACTCTAGCATTGAAATCCCCTGCTATTATAACTTTTTCTTTAGCACCAAACTGGCTCAAAACAGCTTTTAGCTCATTCCAGAAATCTTCTTTCTTATCAGAAGGTGTTCCGAGTCACAAGGAGCATACACTACAACAATTACAATTCTCTGAAGTTTCACTTTCAAACGAATCCAGAGAATTCTCTCACTTATGCAACTATAGTGAATCAAGTTGTTCTTCATCTTTTCACTTAAAATCACACCTACACCAGCCTGTCCTCTCATATTATCCAATACTCCAGACCACACACTCACCATGCCATTCACTTCTTCTACCCCAATTTCCTTCTTTTTGGTTTCACTTACACACAGCACATCCAGTCTATACTTATTCATCTCCTCATTCACCTCACTCATCTTGCCATTTATACCTCTAGTATTCCATACACCAATCTTACATTCACTCAGCCGAGATCTCTTTCTCATATGCCGTTTAGAAAGTCCAGGTCGATTCCGTGGTGGACCATCCTTCTCAAGTGTGGTAGGTCCACGATATCCCACACTTGAGTCATTCTTAATATTTCTTTTTGTCTTTTTAATCAGGTAAGTACATCAGTGTGGGGGATTAGCCCACAGCTGAGGGTTCCAGTTGGTCATTCAACCTAAGGATTCTGGAACAAAACCCAGTGAGTTGGGGTCTTTTCGCCAATGTCACACAGAACTAGCTTGCACCTCTCCAAGATTCACAGAGGCCTAGTTGCTGTTGTGTGTGCCATTGTTACCACGGAGCGCCTCGAGGAGGCAAACCCATCGCTCACCACTGTGGCCATGTGTTCAATATGACGTGGAACATGAGGCCGGCGCAAGAAATCGCTTCTCTCACTCACTCGCACTGTGATAGCAGGGCTGATACCAACTGGCCTCCAGATGATGACCCTGGATGGGTGGAAAGCTGCACGGGGCAATCTACGTTGGGAACGGCAGAGGTGTGGTGCATGAATGAGAGTGTGAGATGAGTTTGTAAATAGAGGGCAATGAGATAAGTTCGTTGTGAATAATTGAATTTTAGCCTTTTAAATGTTTTGTTTAGATGTTTTGATGTTTGTAAATAGGAAGTTTGTTTATGGTTTCTGATTGTTCATGTAATTAGGGTTTTTTTTAGTTTTTTTTTTTAAGTCAATTAGATTTCCGGTTAAGGTTATTCAAAGTCAATGTAAATATAGGGTTTTTAAAGTATAAAAGAGGTTTCTTGGACCAATGTATCAGTTCTGCAGTATAGGTTAATAAATTGCTCACTCAGTCAAATAAAAGAACATGTTGAAGACAACATAAAAAACCACCGCACCAACGGCCAAAACCAACCGTGGATATTAAAATGGAAGTTAACGTGCAAAGAAATGTATGCTTTTCTGAGAGAACTGACCTACTGGTAAGGGTAAGTTCACTCTCATTGCTCTTATTAAAGAACCAGTTTCTTTTTATTAGCACAAGCTATAAAAAGGCACCTTGTTTGCATATTACTTATCAAATAATAAATAACCCCATTTGTTTCAATTTACTTCCGATATTGGAGGTTAATTATTTAACGTGCATTAATGCATTTGCATTTTTGAACTTCACTTTTAGTTGGTAAAGTTCGATGAACACTTACCGCACGTGGGGCTTGGCTTTCAATCCATATTTCCGTTACGTGGATGCGGCACGGGATTTTCATTTGGCCACGGGTCTGCTTCTTCTTTTTTTTTTTCTCCGTTGGAATTTATTTTGTCTTATCACCAAATGAGTTTTTCCCTTGCTGCATCCTCATTTACTTCAATATTTATTCATACCCGAGTACTTTCGGTACAACTACTATACCGTCTTCGAGGGGACATTTTGCTCCAACTAGCACGGACCGTGTCAGCTGGGCATTTCGGTGGTTCTCGCGGGCTGCTTCTGTCATCTGCTATCGCTTCTTCTTGGGCGTTGTGGCGCCATCTCTTGTTGGTCAGTGATCTCCTTTTTCGAACTTTTTCTTTTTTTTGCTCAATTTTAATTAAATTTCTCCAGCTGTTTCTCAAATTATTAGGGTCATTGTGGTTGCAAACTTTTGTCCTATTTTTCAATCATTACCGACTCTGCTATTCTGAGGTGTTTTTCGGATTTACAGCTTTTAATGATTTTTATATTTTCGAATTTTGGATATTTTTGGTTATCCAGACAGTATTGAATCAGTGCTGTTTTTCTTCTTTTTTCTGCCAGTTTTTTATGTGTTGTTTTAATCTGTGTTTAAGCTTATTTTTGGTACTTCCTATATAAGCCATTGGAGGATTTTCAGTAATAGGAATTGAGTAAATACCTGCTTTTTCTAACATTCTTATTTTATCATTATTTTTTGTTACTATATTTTTGATGGTATTTACTTTTCCTCCAATTTGAATGTTATGCTTTTTACAAATATTATTAATTTCATTGGTAGTGCCTTTAATGTAAGGAAAACCATTTAAATATTTGATTTCTTTTTTAATTACTACAGCATTATTTTTTTTTATTTTCTTTATTACTTCTGTGTCCCATTTTTTTATTAAATGGTTAGGATAACCAAAGCTGCTTGCAATTTTTTTTATGAATTTGATTTCTTCATTGATGAACTGACTATTTTCAGAATGCGTATATGCTCTTTTAATTAAGGTTTTTATACTATTGCATTTTTGAGGATATGGATGTGCTGAATTGTATGGGATTAGGACCGGAACAAATGAACTTTTCCGATAAACTCTGTATAGTAACTTATCTGTGGATTTGATAACATGTACATCCAAAAAGGCTATTGCATTATTTTTTCCATTTCAACCGTGAGTTCTATAGTTGGATATAATGCGCTGTAACGTTTTTAAAAAAATAAAAAAAATAAAAAAATTAACAAAACGTTACAGCGCATTATATCCAACTATAGAACTCACGGTTGAAATGGAAAAAAATAATGCAATAGCCTTTTTGGATGTACATGTTATCAAATCCACAGATAAGTTACTATACAGAGTTTATCGGAAAAGTTCATTTGTTCCGGTCCTAATCCCATACAATTCAGCACATCCATATCCTCAAAAATGCAATAGTATAAAAACCTTTAATTAAAAGAGCATATACGCATTCTGAAAATAGTCAGTTCATCAATGAAGAAATCAAATTCATAAAAAAAATTGCAAGCAGCTTTGGTTATCCTAACCATTTAATAAAAAAATGGGACACAGAAGTAATAAAGAAAATAAAAAAAAATAATGCTGTAGTAATTAAAAAAGAAATCAAATATTTAAATGGTTTTCCTTACATTAAAGGCACTACCAATGAAATTAATAATATTTGTAAAAAGCATAACATTCAAATTGGAGGAAAAGTAAATACCATCAAAAATATAGTAACAAAAAATAATGATAAAATAAGAATGTTAGAAAAAGCAGGTATTTACTCAATTCCTATTACTGAAAATCCTCCAATGGCTTATATAGGAAGTACCAAAAATAAGCTTAAACACAGATTAAAACAACACATAAAAAACTGGCAGAAAAAAGAAGAAAAAACAGCACTGATTCAATACTGTCTGGATAACCAAAAATATCCAAAATTCGAAAATATAAAAATCATTAAAAGCTGTAAATCCGAAAAACACCTCAGAATAGCAGAGTCGGTAATGATTGAAAAAAATAGGACAAAAGTTTGCAACCACAATGACCCTAATAATTTGAGAAACAGCTGGAGAAATTTAATTAAAATTGAGCAAAAAAAAGAAAAAGTTCGAAAAAGGAGATCACTGACCAACAAGAGATGGCGCCACAACGCCCAAGAAGAAGCGATAGCAGATGACAGAAGCAGCCCGCATGAGAACCACCGAAATGCCCAGCTGACACGGTCCGTGCTAGTTGGAGCAAAATGTCCCCTCGAAGACGGTATAGTAGTTGTACCGAAAGTACTCGGGTATGAATAAATATTGAAGTAAATGAGGATGCAGCAAGGGAAAAACTCATTTGGTGATAAGACAAAATAAATTCCAACGGAGAAAAAAAAAAAAGAAGAAGCAGACCCGTGGCCAAATGAAAAAATCCCGTGCCGCATCCACGTAACGGAAATATGGATTGAAAGCCAAGCCCCACGTGCGGTAAGTGTTCATCGAACTTTACCAACTAAAAGTGAAGTTCAAAAATGCAAACCCCATTTGTGTTTTCTTTCAGGATATTTTGTTCTCACAAAAGTGAAATAAAACTGTTTTAATGTATATATAGGAGGGCCATTCTTAGCACCACTCAATTGTACATATTAAATTTGCATGTGTGTGCTTTTTATTCAGTAGTAATTTTTATTTGTCTTCGTTATCCTGAAGTTTGGAAAATGGGTATTGTGTTATGAGGGAATACTGAAAAGTTCTCGGCCTAACCCACTTCTGTAATTGTAGCATTATTTTGTCACTGCAGCTCTAAAAAGTGTTCTTTTGTATTGTAAAGTACCAATTTTCAGACTAATAGCCCTTTTGTTGAATTTTTGAATGTGGAACTCCAGGCTGTAATGAAATTTCTATTCTTGCAGAAGAAAACTGCAAAGGAAATCTATGAGTGTATGACACAAACATTAAGTAACAAATGTCCTTCATATTCCACTGTGAAGAAATGGTGTGCTGACTTTCAGCGTGGAGACTTTGAGACCGAAGATACAGTAAGATCTGGGAGGCCTTCAGCAGTGACAACATCCGAAATTGTTGATCATGTTCATGACTCAATTTTGTCCGATTGGTGAATCTCAACTAAAACAATAGCTGAGACACTGGAGATATCCAGGAAACGCGTTGGGTTCATAATTCATGAGCCCTTGGATATGCAGAAGATGTCAGCGAAGTAGGTGCCCAAATGTTTGAACATTGATGAGAAACGAAAATGAGTGGACACTTACAAAGCGGTTTTGCAGCATTTTGAGCGATCTAATGATTACTTTTTGCAGCAACTTGTCACTGTTGATGAAACATGGTTACATCACTACGATCCAGAGACGAAAAAACAGTCCCCCTGCTGTGGTGGCACTCGGGTTCTCTACGGCCAAAAAAATTCTATACTCAAAGGTCTGCAGGGAAGGTCGTGGCAACAGTTTTTTTAGGTTTTGGAAGACGTTTTATTGACTGACAATCTCCTGAAGAGCCAAACAATAAATGCTAAATATTATTCCAACTTGCTGTGTCGATTAAAGGAGGCGTTGAAAGAAAAAAGGCAAGAAAAACTGTGGAAAGGTGTTATCATTTTTCAAGACAGTGCGCTGGCTCACAAGACTGGCAAGACAATGGATGTTTTGAGAAATCTGGCATTTAAGTGCATAGACCATCCATCCTACTCACCAGACTTTGCTCCATCAGACTATTTTCTGTTCCCAAACCTTAAAAAAAGTGTGAAAGAGAAGCATTTTTCGAATGATTTGGAGGTGATATTAGCAGCAGAACAGTATTTGAGTGATCAGACTTCAGAATTTTTTTGGAAGGGTTAAAGAAACTCCAGAAACGCTGTGCCAAGTGTTTTGAACTTCAGTGTGAATATATGGAATAGTCTGTATGTTTCATGGCTCTAGCCGATTTCTTTTTTGGTGAGGCTGGGAACTTATTAGCATCCCCTTGTACTTCCCATTATATTTTAAACTTAAATAAGTGTTCTGGTTACATATAATAAATGTTCTAAAAAATTGTTTTAGGAAAAAATAGAAAAGCTAGAGGAACAACTGGTATGTCTAGGTAAAGAGAAAGATGAGTTGATTGATGCTTTGAATGGAATGAAGTTAGATTTATCAGACAAAGGGTAAGTCCTTTTATGACAAGTTTCCTTCATTTTCTTCTTTTTCTCAAAAAGAATAATTTGAAATTTGAAGGTCAAAGTTTAACATCTTTTTGCTCATTTTTTTTCTTTTAAATATAAGGTGTGAATCATATTTGTAACATATACATTTCTTGAAACTTTTTTGTAAATCCCTTGTTCATCTCAATAGATTAATGCTCTAATAAAAGAAATTTTGTCATATTACCTATTGGAGAGTTGCAATGTGAAGTTAAGTAGCCTCTGTTGCTCAGATCTAGAGCTGCTACGAAGGGTTACTTTGGTATAATAGCAAACTCTTCAAGGAAATTACATCCATAAAAAATCTGTGTGATGTAGAAGTTAGTAGAGGGTAAATTCAGATCCTGGTCATTAAATACACCGATGAGCCATTACGATATGACACCCCTAGCCTAGAGAAATGAGTGCTCCTGGAGACTGAACGGTGGTGCAGGTGAAGTTCACAGAGCAGCATGCACACAAACCAAGGACTGGCTTTTGGTTAGTAGAGTGTTTGGAGTCAGAATGGGAAAAAGCTGGTGATTTATCGGAGTTTGATAAAGGACAAATTGGGATGTCACTGCACCTCAGAACTACAATCTCAGAAACAATGCGGCTTGTGGGATGTTCATCAAAAGTGGTGCACAGATGTCTAAATTGTGTCATCTGCTGCTCACTGATGCCAGAGGGGAACGGATACTGTTGCGCATTGTTCACAGCGACTGCAGGGCCACAGTGTGACAAATCACCCTCAGCTACAACAGTGGTGATCAGGGCAATGTGTCGCAGCACACAGTTCATCGTAGTCTTTTGAGCATGGGTCTGCGTAGCCGAAGAGCCAGCCGGGTCCCCATGCTCACCACACGTTATCGTCGACAATGCGTGAAATAGGCCCGAGATCATCAAGATTGGACCGTGGATGATTAGAAAACAGTGGTCTGGTCTGACGAATCAAGATTCCTGGTTCGTCACGTAGACGGCCGAGAGGGGATACATCAATTACCGATCAAGGCTATGGCACCTAGATGCACTGTTGGGTGGAAACAGGCCGGCAGCAGCGGTTTTATGCTGTGTGGGATGTTTTCTTGGGACACTTTAGGCTCCATTATCCCAATAGCACAATCCCTAACGGCTGTCAGGTATCTGAACATTGTTGTGGATCAAGTTCACCCATTCATGGCAACTGTGTTCCCTGCTGGTGATGGGCATTTATTTATGCATGGCACATTATCCAACAGGATAATGCGCCATGCCACACTGCCAGAAATGCCAAGGAATGGTTCGAGGAACATGCTGGTGACTTTCTGTTACTGCCCTGGCCTCCAAATTCACCTGACATGAACCTAATCGAACATTTGTGGTTCAACTTGGAAAAGCAGGTTCACGCTAAATCACCACCACCCTGAAATGTACCAGAACTGGAAGGCCTGCTGTTGACATTATGGTACCAGATACCCTAGGATACCTATCGCCACCCCATTGAATTGATGCCTTGCTGAGTGGCCACTGTTTTGTGGGCTAAAGGGTGTCCTACTTCTTATTAGGTAGGTGGTCATAATGTAATGGCTCGTTGGTGTACATCATCCACATAATTAATACAAAAGTGAAATGTGTAAATAAATGCACATCAATGAAGTACACTGGATTTCTTTATGAAATTTAATTATGTGGTAGAAATTTGAGAGATACGTTGATCAGTAATACCACTTTATTGATTTCTTTTTTATAACTGAGATCAGGATTTCAGTGTTGACAGGAAATGCCCACCCTTTATTTCTCTCATACATTTTTAAAGAATGTTTCCTTAAAAAATGTAATTTTTGATAGCATACTTACTGATTTTAGAATAAAAGTTTCCCTGTTTTTGTATAATGTTATATGTCAGATCTGCGTTTCCACAAATAGAGCAAGTTACATAATTTGTTTATTTTATGGTAAGATAAATGTAACTACGAAATTACTTTTGCATATAGACTGCACATTTTACCCATATTTTATCCTGTCATCATCTTTTAGACCACTGTGATGATGAGCTGGAATGCAGCCTGAAAATATGAGTGTCAGTAAATTGTTTTCTCTAGTTAAATTTTCATGTTTTTAATGAATTATTATTTTGGCTAAAATGCTTCAGAATGCCCTGTACTCTGTTATTATTGAAAAGTAAAAAAAAAAAAATCTTACAAGTGTAACATAGGTGGACTAGCTTTGAGAAACTAACCTTTGAATCTCAAAGATTTGCTTGGTTATATGTTTTTTTATTTGAATAAATCCTGATACAAGGGCCATCTTTGGCCAGAGAGCACCAGCACACATTACCGTTGTATATGCAGGTCAAAATAGACCTTGTAATATCAACCTCCAGTTAACTGGATTAGTAATATGTTTGTATGCATGTGAATATAAAACAGCTTTTACTAATGTGACACTCAAGTTTTTATTTTCTTCAAAATTTTATTGATATGAAGACAAATTTGTGATAAGTGAAGTATTTCATATTTCATCATCAACACAGGTAAGCTGTTTCATCTTTTAATGTTGAATGTTGATTCTTTGTTCAAAATTGGCTAGAAAATATTGTTTACCATTTATTGTTTGATGTAATAACATTTATGGCCATCTTTTCACTTACTGTGGAATTGTTTAAAAAATAGTTTAGTTCCTCATGAGTTTTGTAAAAGTTCTTCTTTTTTTTTTTTTTTTTTTTCTATGTACTGTTCTGAACTTGTCAAATTTTCAAGCCAAACAGTAGCTTATCACTCAGACTATGTCATACAAATAAATTATGTCCAATCTTTGTGACTATTAATTATATACACTCTGGTTTTTTTTTTTGCATTGTTTTGTTTTCAATTTCTAGTTCATGTTACCCCCCCCTCAATAGTTGGTCAGCTATGATAGTTTAAGGGTCCCAATTTTTTTCATATCTTGTATTTTTGATGTGCCTATCTAATCATGTTTTATTTGAAACATTTTAGTTGCAATTTATTTTTCTTCCTGCTGTGTAAGTCTTCAGCTGTTCTGTTTTTTGTATTAATATGAAGTCTGTTTTTTTGTAGACCACACTTCAACACTTCACCTAATCAAAAGATTATTTCTTTTTCTGATGGAAATTTCTGCAGTTTGCAGTTTAGATCTTTAGTGCAAGTTTTGTATAGAATTTTTTCCCAATTATTTGAAGTCATTCAAAAAAAAAAATCCTTTATGATAGAAGATCTGACTATTAACAATCCTTTTTTCAGTTTTTTAAACTTTTTACAATCACCTGAACAGAGTAGAGTAGTTGTTTTCTGACACAATAAATTTTAGTTCTGTTTTTGTAGAATAATATTTGTTCGTGTGAGGAATTCTGTTTTTCTGTCTTTTTATTAGAATTGTCTTGCAGCATTTGCTTTTATGTTGGTGATGTAAGAATTATGATCCAAAATTTTTGTGTTTGTAGGTTTCTTAAAAAGAATTGTTATATTTTTTTAACCACCTGTAGTTGTAGTGAGATTTTGTCATTTAGATTTCCTTCTTGTTTGGTTTTAAAGGAAGAATCTGTTACAATTCCATTGGAACTACAACAAGAACAAAAATTTAATTTTCGTGATCTGGTCAATAATCCAGGAATTGCAAAAAGAAAAGAGAAAAAATAGTGCAGTATTGTGGGGAAAAGTTTTATGCATATATATATATATGCTATGGAGTAGGGACAATTTAGCACTTCTTAAATCTAATTTATGAAGCACAAAGAAGTGATGGTTTGCCTAATTCTTAAACTGAAGTGTGAAAGTGTGTAACATTTGGATAGTTTATTTCTAGAAAGAAATATATGCATGTGGAATATTACAGCATTTAAACATAGGAGAAGAATATTTTGGATAATTTGTTTGGTTGAACAATTGCATATATTGTATTTTCTGACACATAATCTGCGGATTATCTGTTCCTAAAAGTTTAAATTCTAGCCACAGTGGATTATATGCTGGTGCAGATAATATGTAGCTCTCCCCCCTTCTAAAATGAAACAGTTTTGCTCTTTATGCCATGCCCTATAATGAGGGAAATCTGTATCATGTCAAAGCTTTAAGAATGCCACGTGCTCGACGATAATGCACAGTATCACTGCATCAACATATCTCCCCATTCCCCTTGGCTTTGACAGAAATGTCTGTGTGTATGTGTGTGTAGACATTTCCTTTCTGGGAATTGCTGCTCTGTAAAAGTTAGAGGAGAAAACATTGCTTGCAGCTAAGCACGTTGGCCTTGGATAGGGGAGAGCCATTTCCATTCCATGCTGCTCTGACCCGTGACTTCCGAAACGTCAACCCCCCCTCCCCCTCTTCCTGGAGTTCCAACCCCACTACCACTTGTTTATTTGGCTCTACTTCAAAGAGAATGAATACCTTTGGCACTACAGTTCCAAGACTGAAGGAGAGAACTTTGACACCATCACAAATTATTTATGGTCTGAAACCCAGTGATTCAGTTGTTGATGTAATTTAAGCATTACTCAGAGTTACAGCACAATTACCACTAAAATTAAATATATATGTCACAACCATTTGAAAGTCGCGGACTATTGTAACAGTAACTTTTTCAAATTTTCAAAAATTTTTGACGATTTTATATTTTGTTAAACTTGTTAAAGGGAAAGAGACTCGTGTATATATATATATATATATATATATATATATATATATATATATATATATATATATATATATATACAGTAAGGGATGTAAGATCAGGTGATGCGTAACCACAGCCTCTCCTTGACAAATGTCAACCCCGCCTTCTCGTGGTCCATCCTGTTCCCACTAAAGGGGCTCTGACGACCGCCAATAGCGGTATAACTATACCATCGGGATTAGGGGAAATGCTATCCCACACTCACCAACCCGCTTGGCCAGCGTGGTGAGTTATGGCCAAGCTCCTCCAAAATGACTCAACAACTTAAATCTTAGCCCTCAGTCTCCGGCAGCTGGAATGTACCTGGCCAAGGCAGCGGCCAGTGCGACATGAAGGCATTGGGCGCTAAGAATCCCCGGAGGACCGGACTAGGCTGCCATCTGATGCTGACCTTGGCTATGTATAATGGATGCTCCCTATCTTCTGATTCAAGGCTGCTTGAATTGGAAGAGGAACTACAAAGGATCAAGTGGGGCATTGTCGGGCTAAGTGAGGTAAGGAGAAAAGGAGATCTCATTGAACTGAAAAGTGGACATCTCTTCTACTAGCGTGGTACAGATACTGGCAGAACTAGTGGTGTTGGATTTATAATAAACAAGAAACTGAAAGATAAAGTTGTTGAAGTTGAAAGTTCCTCTGACAGAGCTGCAAGACTCGTTATCCAACTCTCGAGAAGATACAAGGCTCAGATTATTCAAACTTATGCACCCACCACAAGTCATCGTGAAGAAGAAATTGAAGAATTTTATGAGGAAATTCGTCATATTAAATAATAAAGGTAAGCAGCACTTGAAGATAATTATGGGAGATTTCAATGCAAAAATAGGGCAACGGCAACAGAATGAAACCAGAATGTAGGAAATCAGAATGAAACCAGAATGTAATTTACCAACAGAATGTAGGCAAATTCGGTCACGGCAACAGAAACCAGCGTGGAAATACCCTCGTTGAGTTTGCAGAGGCAGAAGGGTTTTTCATCTTGAAATTCTTTTTCAAGAAAAAGCCACACAGGAAATGGACATGGAGACATCCAAATGGGACGACAAGTGAAATTGATTTTATTATGTGTAACAAAAAATTCGTCATAGAAGACTTCAGTGTGCTAAACAAGTTCAACACAGATAGTGACCATATGTTGGTGAGATGTAAGATGCACCTCAACACTAAACTCGAACGTGGCAAGCTCATAAGACAAACAAAATGTATTGACATAACCAACCTTAAAAAACACCATAATACCTTCAAGTTGGAACTGAAGAACAGATTCTCTGCTTTAGAAGGCCTAACATAGGAAGAAGTGGATATATCTGAAGTTCACAGAAAAGTAACCAAAGCTCTTATGGAAATGGCCACAAAATTAGCTGGGTCTAAGAACAAGTTGCATGTGAACAAATTATCAGGAAAAACCAAAATGTTGATGCAAAAAAGAAGAGAGATGAGGACAACTAAAGAAGATGTGACTTCCAAAGTGGAATATATACAGCTATGCAAGACAGTACAAAAAAGTATCACTGAAGACATAAGGAAATTCAACTGTGAACTAGTGAGGAAAGCAATTAGAAACAACCAAAGCCTAAAGATAGCAAAGGGACATCTCAGTAAGGGAAAAAAACAGATTATGGCACTGAGAAAAGTAGATGGTTCTGTAACAAGAAATAGAGGTGAAATTTTGACAAGAGTGAAAGATTTCTACTCCAAATTATATGAAAGGGATGATACATGTACTCCAGACATCATGAAAGGTACCAGAGTTCTTCCAGTCCTCCCAGAAGAAGTTGCACATGCAATCAAGAACATGAAGCGGGAAAAAGCTCCAGGAGAAGATGGAATTGCTGTAGACATCATACGAGAAGCAAGTGGAGAAATCGAAACAGTACTCGCCCAAATTTTCACTCGATGCCTTAATGAAGGGAAGATTCCTGAGGATTGGAACAATGCTACAATGATCATGCTACATAAAAAAAGGTGACATTGAGGATCTCAGGAACTACAGACCTATCAGCCTCCTATCAGTGGTTTATAAAATCTTCACTAAAGTTCTTTCACACCGCTTGAAGGTAACACTGGACATGGCTCAACCAAGAGAACAAGCTGGACTCAGGAGTGGCTACAGCACAATAGATCATATCCACGTACTGAGAGAACTAATTGAAAGAGCGAGGGAATATGAACTTCCATTGTGCATGGCTTTTATCGATTATGAAAAAGTGTTTGACTCGGTGAAACCATCAGCAGTTACAATGGCTCTGAAATCCTGTGGTATTGAAGATACATACATTAATATTATTAATAACATCTATGAAAATGCAAGTGCAAAGATTCGGCTGTTTGAAAATACAACACACATGAAAATTGGAAAGGGAGTGAGACAAGGTGACACCATATCTCTGAAGCTCTTTAATGCCACATTGGAAAATATCTTTCAATCACTGAACTGGGAAAACAAAGGGATGAAGATTAATGGAGATTATCTAACCCACCTTCGTTTTGCTGATGACGTAGTCATTTTTGCAACTACCCCGTCAGAGCTGCAGAGCATGATCCAGGAACTTGCTGACAAGAGTAAAGAAGTGGGATTAAAAATGAACTTTCAGAAGCCAAAGTGATGTTAAATGCTTTTACAGGAAATGAAGATTTATCGATTGATGGAGAAAAGCTGGAGATAACAGACACGTACGTTTATCTTAGAGGACAGCAGATATCAAGTGAGGGTCACATTGATGAAGAAATTAATCGGCGTACAAAACTTGCCTGGGGAGCTTTTGGAAGAAACGGCATAATTTTCAAGAGCAATATGTCATTATGTCTTAAAAGAAAAGTGTTTGATCAATGCATCCTTCCATTGCTTACGTATGGTGCAGAGACGTGGATCTTAACTAAAAGAGACATACAAAGGCTGCAGACAACTCAAAGCAGCATGGAGAGGTGCATGCTTGGTGTAACCAGGAGAGATAAGAAGAGGAACTCGAGGATCCGAAAAATGACAAGAGTGGAAGACATCATGATCAGAGTTAAATCCCTGAAATGGCAATGGGCTGGACATACTGCCAGAAGGACAGACCATCGATGGACAGCTGAAATTTTAGATTGGATTCCAAGGGACAGGAAAAGACCCAGAAGAAGACCACATGGGAGATGGGTGGATGAAATTCGAAAGTATGCGGGAGTGACGTGGAGGAGACTGGCACAAGACAGACCGTTTTGGAGGAAACTTGGGGAGACCTTCGTCCAGCAGTGGATTGATAATGGTTGACAATGATGATGATTCAGTAAAATTGAAAATCTGGCATCGACAGGACCGGACGAGTGCAGGATTTCTGAAGCTATCCAAAAATTGCGTAACAGGCATTATGTAAAGCATATACTTACACATAACAGGTCACTTTAACTTAAATTTGTGCACCTTCACCTTATAAATGTGCAGGGGTCGCACTGCCGATCTCATTCTTCGCAGTTTGCACGGGGGGGGGGCGATGGAAAAATTTTATTGTTTTATTGGCAAAAACATTGGCTATTTTATTACCTTTTTGTATTATTTATTATAAAACTCTGTTGTGGATTATGTATCTGATTTTTAACTTTTACTATGAATTTTGTCTGTGGATTATATGCCAACTTATTTTCTCTCATGCTGAATTTTACCGTCTGCGGATGATATGCCGAAAAATATGGTAGTTATTGCTTCTGAGTAAGACTAAAGTTAATACTTGCATATTTAGCAAACAAAACTTGTTTCTGATTTATGTTAATTTTGATCTGAATAAAGGTTTTCATTTTGATGTTCTGATACAAATACCAAATCCTGATATCCATGCCCATTTTTGGTGCATTCTCATGAGCTACTATGAGGTGAAGATTTATTATCTTTTTGTTTGGACTGGTTGGAATGATATTCAAACCTTGCTACCCGTCTGTCTTTGTAAAAGAAGAAAATTGCATATTGAAAAGCATTGGCTTGCATCATATTTCTTTAGTAACAGTGGGAAGGTATCATTTTGTGATTACATGTAATATTTTTCTCACTCCCACAGGAAAAAAAAATGTTTGCAATGTCAGTAAGGAAAGAGTGAGATTTTGTTGCTCAAATTGCAATTTGTAAGAGAATATGGTTTAAGTAGAATTTGAATGTTTTGAAATATTTTCTCATTTTTATTTAATGACTTATTTTATTTATGTATATTTTACTTATTTTTATAATTTCGTATATAGTGATTTTTTTGCGCAATTTCTTTCAGATTTCTCTTTCAGAAATTGAAGAAATTATTATATGGGTTACATATAATTCTGAATAATTCTGAGAAGAAAAGTTGTGGATAATTGACCTAATAGTTATCTTCATGAAGGGTGCAGTTGATATATGAAAACAATTGCTTGTTTGTAGTTTTAAATATGCTTTGTAACTGACAGCCTTTCAGCCGCATTTTTCATTAGCATTTAGGTACTTTTTGCTGGTATTCATAGAAAGTTCATGTAAAATACATCTAAAAGAGAAGAGGTTTCATTTATCATATAGCTGAAGATATTTTGTTCTGGTTGTTCTACAGTTCATAATTATAAAAAGTTGCAGCTGTCCTAAATTAGAAATAAATTTTACTTTTATTGATTGTAGTTATCTTACGACATAAACTGAAAGTTATTTTACATTTTGAATAACAGCCAAAAATCATTGGTGACAACTTAATGATTAAAATGTAAGATCTTAATCAAGAGTAATCTTTTGGACCATGAGAGTTCAGTTCACAATTTACTCGTAACCAATAATTTTGGTTATTTGGGATCTTAATTTTGCGTGATGATATTATTTTTACATTTGTGTGAAATTATGCTGTTTTGTAATTTGTAACACGCTTGTATTGGTGAAATGTCCGTTTTTAAAGTGCTATGTAGTGTTGTTGCATGATGGTATCATTTCTCATAATTTTCAGGAGCCAGTATGAATCATTGCTCACTGAAATATCCTGCAAAGAGACCAAAACATTTAAACTTCAGGCAGAAGTTGTTGAACTAAAACATCAAATGACAATTATGTTGTCACAGAAAGAGGTATGTGCTCAAATCTTTTAGAGAATAACCATTTACTATATTTATTTATTTAATGCATCTTATGTGAGAAAATATAAATACATTTCAATAAGAATACCTATTACATGTAAACATTAATTATTTTTTGAATAAAGCTCATGTTGAGAAATGGCTTCCTAGTTTAATTGAATTAATAATCTAAAGCGTGGATTGGAATTCCCTTAAAGTAATCAGTTTCCAAAGCAATTTCCAAACAAGAAAACTGAAAGAAGGAATAGAGATTGAGAAAAATCAAAATTCCATCATCAATGACTGCAAAGGATTTTCCCTGCCTAACATCTGGCAGCATTTGTTGAAAAATAACCTAAACCGTCAAGGTTAACCGTAACCGTCAAGGTAAACCGTAACCGTGATAGTGACAAGGAAAAAGTGACAACAACAAGTCAGCCTGAAGAAGGAGAAGAGTTTTCTCCGAAAATTTGCTATTAAAGAAAAAAATTTCCTAGTAAAATCCCATAAGTTACTTTAGATTATTATATATTAATTATTTGTCAAGTGACATTTTCAGTAAGTAAACTTGTGACTGTGAAACGTATGACCTTAAAAATTTGCATCACTTAAATGAATAGAATATGAATATCTTTGTTTTGGAACTGGTGAAATTTTTCATAATTTCAAACGAAATAATATTGTAACAATCACTCAGAAGAAAGTTTTAAAATGTGAAAAAAGCAGTTTAGTTTATAAAGTGCTTTACTTTAAATATATTTGAGGCCAGTATTAATGTTCTGATGTAGCTGAATTTTCCTCAACTTAAAAGTTTTTATCAAATCACTTCTCATAATGATCTGAAATTAATGCATAATAATGTATTTGAACTCGTACTCAGATCAGCTCTGTCATCCTTGAAAATGTATTTTTTCATGTTAAAGAAAAACCTAATGCAACACATGGTAAACTCACAATAATTAAGTGGTTAATCAGTAAGTTTAATGTAATTTGCCATCAAGAAATCAACTATCTGTTCTACTGAGTGCAACGAAGCAGCATCTTGATGCAACAGTAAATTTGTAAAGGCTTTTTGTGGAACTACAAACTGTTATTTTGTGGTGCAACCAATTTGCAGTAATGTGTTCTGGTTTTCCAGTGTAATAATGGCTCTGAAAATACCTGTACTTCTGAAGAACACACCATATATTGCTTTCTTCACTGTATGCTGTTTATTTTTGTTTTCTTACAAGGGAATGGTCCAGACCATTGTCGCTATATGCACAGTGCGTTATATCATTCAACAGTACTGAAGGGGTAATGGATAACGACAAACATTTAGGTGCTATGAATTATAAATGATGAAGTTATAGGAGATCAAAGAACTCTGGCAGAGACAATATTCATGATATCTCCATTACTCTTGTGGCCTGTACTGGAATGGTTTTTGTTGTTTTAAGCAATTGGTATACATTACAAAGTATTGATGAATAGATGTACAGTATAGCGTGTTCAGTAATGGATGTACATTGGACTCACCTTTCATGCACGACAAAAAATATGAAGATCTTTAATTATGGAATGATCCAAACAAAAGTAGTTCTCACAGTGAGCACATTTCATGAATGCTGTTTCCCCGCAGTCTTATCTACTACATTACTCAATTAGGCCTGATTCAAAACAGTACTGGAGAGGTTTTTGGAAGTATCCAGGATGAGTAATGACATAACCACACTTATAAAATGCAAAGCGAGCTAGGTTTTGGAAATCGAGGCACTGAAAACTGATAGTGAACAAAAGATTGCAGACAGAGAAAGTGGTCTCTGTGCCAAAAGATCATGTCTGATGTTACCAACACAGTGTCCGTTATGAATTTAACCATATTTTCATGGGGACAGAAGAAGTACATACCTGCAAGCTGCACTTGTCTAGTACATTTTTCTGAAATCAACATCTTCCAGAATTCGACTCCATCGGGAACAGTTGAGTTGTAAAGTGCATCATCCCTGATTGATGTCCAGGAATCTACTAACAGCAGCATGAGCTCCTTTCCTGTGAGGTCTTCTTCCAAAAAGACCTTCAGTTCTTGTTTGAACATGTTTGCTGACTTGGCAGGATATTTTGATGTGTAGATGTTTTGATGTTTAGATCTTTGATGTTTAGAAGATCAATAGTCATGTTTGCAGTTCCACTCATGGTGATGACCAGCATGTACGAATGTGTAGTTGCTGAAATGGAACCTGTTGCCCCATAGATTTACTTCTGTCCATGAACAGAAAGGGTTCTTCCAAATCAAAGTTCCTTCTTGAAGCATGACTGATCAGTGTTCAGCACATCTACGTTATTTATCTTGCACGTTTCTATAAACGTTTGAACATTTCCAACAAATTATTTTGCCATCGCTTCCAAATCCCTGGATTCCTGAAAACATGATTTGCTCACTTTGTGGGTTACTTTCCACAAAACAATCTTGTTATTAATAATCTAAAGCAACTTTTATGGGAATTTTACTAGGAAATTTTTTCATTAATAGCAAATTTTCGGAGAAAACTCTTCTCCTTCTTCAGGCTGTCTTGTTGTTGTCACTTTTTACTTGTCACTATCACGGTTACGTTTTACCTTGACGGTTACGGTTAACCTTGACGGTTTAGGTTATTTTTCAACAAATCCTGCCAGATGTTAGGCAGGGAAAATCCTTTGCAGTCATTGATGATGGAATTTTGATTTTTCTCAATCTCTATTCCTTCTTTCAGTTTTCTTTTTTGGAAATTGCTTTGGAAACTGATTACTTTAAGGGAATTCCAATCCATGCTGTGCCCAGTTTCTCTAACATGCCTATCTAATCCAGTCTTGTTGGAGCAATTTTTTATAGCTGCTTTATGCTCAGCTATACGAGTTTCTAGTCTGCGACCTGTTTCACCTATGTAAGATAGTCCACAACTACAATTTACTTCATAAACTACTCCTTGCATTTTTAAAATATCTTCTTCTCTTTGAACTATTTTAGGGAAAATTTTTTTAACTTTGTTCTCTAAACTTGGAGCTAGTCTAATATTGTATTTCTTACTCATTCTCTTTAAAGACTCAAATAAACCTTTGTGATAAGAAATTTTTCTAGTGAATTTTACTTGTTGCTTTTGTGGGTTCTTCATACCATTAAAATTCAGAAGCTTCTCAATTTCTTCTTTAGGATAGTTATTCTCTGCAAGTATGACTTTAAGCTCTTCTTTATGGGCTTCTTTTTTATCTGCAGTAGAAACTATTTTATTAATTTTTTCTAAAAACTGACTTGCTACATTTTTCTTAATAGAAACTGGATGATAGGAATTGGAATCCAGTAGTCTTTTAGTTTTCTTTGTTTTTTATACCAACTAGTGATGAATTTTTCATCTTCATAATAGATAGTAATATCTAAGAAGTTTATTCTTCTTTCTTTTTGAAGTTCAATAGTGAACTTAAGGGAATCATCTAATTCATTGAATGAGTCTAGAATTCTTTCTGGAACAATTTCTGAGCTATCTATTATAAATAAGATGTCATCCATGTATCTGCTATATAAGCAGAAGTATGTGGGTTGTACTAGTATCTTTTCTTCTAGTTTTCCCACATAATAGTTAGCTAAGAGTGGGGAGAGTGGGGAGCCCATAGCTAGCCCCGATTTTTGAATGAAAAAAGTTTTCCCAAATTGAAAGTAGTTGTTCTGCAAAGAGAAAGTAAGCATTTCAAAAATTCCTACTAATATGTTTTTTTCCTTGTTGTGAAAAACTATTAGGTCTGCCAAGTCTTCCGCTATAAAGTCTATAAGTTGATCTATATTAATGTGAGTATACATAGACACTATATCTAAACTACCCATAATAGGAGAATCTAATTTAGGAAGAAGTTCTAGTTTTTCTTTTAGCTGCATTGAGTTTTTAATCAAGTTAGGTGGCTCTTTTAAAAGATTCTGAAGGTGTGACTTTAAAAAATAGTTTAGATTTGAAAGAATATAGTTTTTTGAGTCTATTATTGGTCTAATTGGTTGGTGTTCTTTATGCAGTTTGACTATTCCATATATTTGAGGTAATCTGAACTGTAATTTTGAGAATTGTTTATAGTTTTCTGGAAGCTGGTTTTTCTTTTTTGAAGTGAAATAAGCTTAGAAACTTTTTAATCAAATCTGGTAGTGGGTTTTCTTTTACTTCTTCATACATAGGTTTTTTTAGTTCTTCTTCCATCTTTTCTAGATAATCTTTCTTATCCATAATAGTAATCAACTTACTTTTGTCTGTTTTCACAGCAACTACACTTTCATTTTTTCTGAAATCTTTAAGAGCTTTTAATTGACTATTATCAAAATTTTTTTGAGGTTTCCTTACTTGCTTCTGGAATTTTGTAAGGCTATTGTAGTAATCTTTTCTGAGGAGGTCTGCTTTAATTTGGCCCTCTTTTTCTAAAGTGCTGCAGATGCTTTCCAATTCAATTACCAATTTTTCTGGATTTATTTTTTTCTTTGGATAGATTGAAATTACTTCCTTTATTTATCACTTGTAATAATTCTTGGCTAACTCCAGTAGCAGTGTTGTCCTTTACATGACTAAGAGCTGCAGTTTTTTTGTTTTTACTGGAATAGTTTTTCTTCAAAAATTTCTCTTCTTTATACAATATTAGGCTAGCTCCAAGTTTAGAGAACAAAGTTAAAAAAATTTTCCCTAAAATAGTTCAAAGAGAAGAAGATATTTTAAAAATGCAAGGAGTAGTTTATGAAGTAAATTGTAGTTGTGGACTATCTTACATAGGTGAAACAGGTCGCAGACTAGAAACTCGTATAGCTGAGCATGAAGCAGCTATAAAAAATTGCTCCAACAAGACTGGATTAGATAGGCATGTTAGAGAAACTGGGCACAGCATGGATTGGAATTCCCTTAAAGTAATCAGTTTCCAAAGCAATTTCCAAAAAAGAAATCTGAAAGAAGGAATAGAGATTGAGAAAAATCAAAATTCCATCATCAATAACAGCAAAGGATTTTCCCTGCCTACCATCTGGCAGGATTTGTTGAAAAATAACCTAAACCGTCAAGGTTAACCGTAACCGTCAAGGTAAACCGTAACCGTGATAGTGACAAGTAGAAAGTGACAACAACAAGACAGCCTGAAGAAGGAGAAGAGTTTTCTCCGAAAATTTGCTATTAATGAAAAAATTTCCTAGTAAAATTCCCATAAAAGTTGCTTTTGATTATTAATTCAATTAAACTAGGAAGCCATTTCTCAACATGAGCTTTATTCAAATCTTGTTATGTTTCCTAAATCTTGTGACCCATCATTCAAATGCCTTAAAGTTCAGCTGATTGCAAACATCAGTACACTTCTTTATTTGCATTGCCCATAGCCTAATTGTTCCGTCATGAATAATTGCATTCTTTGTACGCATTTGAAGAAAGTATTCAAATACTTCCCTGTTCAGCTGTTGTTGCAGAGATTTTGTATAGCAAGCACAGAACTTTTGAAGGATGGCCTAGTTCCCGATTCTCCTCTTTTGGACCATAACAGTGTTGAAGTTCGCTCTAGGAGAAAAGTTAAAGGTCAAGCTTGTGGAGGACACAGTTGGGGAGGTTCGAAGTTGCCATCTTTTCCCCTCGGTTGCTTGGTCCAGATTTTGTATGCATTCGCCAAGTATCCTTCTGGAAATTTGGATTGCGACTTCTTTGGTGATGGTCCATATGAAGACTCACTGTTTTCTGGAATTGGCGATTGTGCCTCGTCGTATGTTGGAGCATCTGTCACATCACGAAAGTCGTTTCCCATTTCCTCTTCATCTCCTTTAGATGATACATCATCAAAAAGTAGTGCATTTACCTCTTCAATAATGACGTCCTCCTCAAGCAACTCTTTTTTGATGTGTTCAGATGTGATGAGATCCATTTCACTTGGTGTGACCTTTGATGAAGTGAAGAAATCAGACAACAACTTCACTACTACTGCTGGATTCATAGTTCACACTGATTGCAGTACACTTAACAATGAGACACTTTCAGATGGTCAATCAACGTTTAATCACTTGTTTGCCAGTTCCTGGAATAGAAAATAATTGTAAGAAGTTCTGATATAACATTCATAATATACATACATTACATAATATACATACATTACATAATACAGAATGCTCATGAACAAGGCTCTAGTGGCTCCCCTGTTGTCCATAGCAGCTCAAAGTTTGGATATAAACATATCTTATGATCCTCTATCTAAACAGCATACTTTGGTTTTGCAATCAGCGACAACCACATGTCCGTTTCCTTGTTAGACCCACACATGGCATTTTTTTTTACAGTTTGGAACATTGTGGTAAATGGATACATGAGCTTTGTCACGTGTTTTGATTTTGAAAACTATGTTGGACCCAGTGAGAAAAATTTCTGTAATGAAGTTTGCCATTGGATGCAAAATGGTTGAGACTGCTGTAGATCCCATCCCAAGGATCTCTTCTATTCATTCATAAATACATCCTTTAGCATCTTCCATCACTCTTTTGTACAGCTGCTGTGGTATAGCTGAGCAGTCTTTCAGAATGGAACTTGTCCCTGAATGAGTTACTCTAAAATATCCTAAAATTTTTTAGCCACTGAAACATAGCTGCAGAGTAAGTGTTTTCACTGAAGGCCATTTACAAGCATTGTATACACAGTAGAGCTTGTGTACGAGTGAATGGTGTCATATCAAAATGGTTTCCCATTAGTGCAGGAGTCAGGCAGTTTGTGTAATGTCACCCTGGCTGTTTAATACATTATGGATGCATACATGCTTGATGCCAAGATGGACAATACTGGTTTATGTCTTGGTAATACCTGTGTGTGCAGATTGCTGTATGCTGATGACACAGTCCTGTTGGCAGAGAGCAAAAGTGAGTTGCAGAGCATGTTGGTCCGGATGTATGAAGTTTGTATGAAATTCAAACTGAGTATAAATAAGGAAAAAACCAAAGTTGTGGTTCTTGAGAGAGGAACTAGTAGTACTGAATGTAATATAAGTATAAATGGCACAGTGATTGACCAAGTGAATGAGTTTGTATATTTCAGAAGCTTCTTTGACAGAGAGAACAGATTAGATGGCGAAATTAGTAGGCGAGTAAATTCTTCATTGAAAGTCATAGCTGCTTTAGGAGGTTTTCACAGGAATGATGGATTCTCAAGAGTTCCGAATGGCTGTGTATTAAAGTGTAATTGTTCCTACTCTGATGTATGGCAGTGAAACCTGGGTACTGTAGAAGAGACATAAGAGTTGTTTGTGTGCTGGAGAGATGTGTTACTTATAGAGAGTTCGTGGCAAGACACGTTCAAATCATATGAGGAATGAAGATGTGTTGCAGTTGTGTAATGTGAAGCAAAATATTGTTAGCAAGGTGGAGACCAATATGCTTTGGTGGTTTGCCCATGTTGAAAGAATGTGATGAGATGCTTACTAAGAAAGCTTTTTCGGCCCAAGTGGCAGGAAAGAAAGGCAGAGGAAGGCCAAGGAAGTCATGGGAGGATCAGATTCAGGAATGCCTGAATGAGAAGAAGATTATGAGTATGAAGTATAGAAGCTCTTGTGTACGTCATGGAATGGATGTCACTGAAGCCCGTGTTGTGTGTCAAGATCGCTGTAAATGGAGATGGTTGATAAGGCAACAGTAAGTAAATATTCAGTTAAAAGTTTATCTGCTGGTTTATATTATCTGTTAAATGTTTATTTGTCAGATGGTCTTTCTTTGAGGAGCTAACCTCTGAATATCAGAGAACAGCTTAATGATATGCATGTATGTATATATGTATGTATGTATGTATGTATGTATGTAGAGCAGCTGCTTTGGAATTAACATGAAAGATTATCTCAAACAATGGAACCTCTGACCTGTTTTCAACAGACATCCATTTTAGTCCTGTCCTGAAGGAAATCTAATGGACACCTTGTCCTTTAGGATTTGGCATTGTTCCTTCAGTATTTCTGTGAGAGGAATAAGACAGAAACACAGAATGTAAAAGGTACTGTGCCTCAGGCAAGATGAGTTAGATTATGGCAGGTGTAATGGTAAAGATATATAACATTCATTTGTAAAAATAAAAAAAAACGTATACACATCAACTTTAAATTCATAGAAAATCATCACACAGCACTTTTCTCATTATACTTCCAAGTTTACCTTAACAATCTGAGTGACTGGCTGTTCCAAAGTAGCATTCTGAAGTAATCACAAACACAGTTGTTCCGAAGTAATCACAAACACAGTTGTTCCAAAGTAATCACAAACACCGTGGGAAGGAAAGGAAGAAGAAGGTACTAAAGGTGTATAATACATTTGTTGCACTTGATTTACACTGGTTACACGTAGGATCACTACTCACGCTCCAGCCATGATGAAAACCTAACTCTGAAAAAAAAGCCAGATTTCCTTTTACAATTCATGACAATGTAAGTCATTGCGTCCTCTGGCGGACTAGAGCAAAACCTAGAGGAGTCACTTACCTGGAAATACATAACACTTAAATCATAACACCCCTCCTCCCCAAGTTATGAAGTCCTCAAAACGTTTTGGTCTCACAGTTTATCGTCGTGGTCTTCTTGGAGTCAATTCGGCATCAGAGTATTTAGACACTGGTTCAGTAGGAAGTTCACTAACAGTATTTTCCAAAGGAGGAGAAAGAGTACTGGAATCTGAAACTTCAGGGACGGTTACAGGTGCTTCTACTTGTCGTTGTCGCATCTGATCCACATGGCACTTCACAGTGTTGCCTGTGGGTGTTATCGCCCTGTAGGAAACAGAACCGGTACGTTGAGAAACGGTAGCAGGAATCCACACTGGCTCATCTCGATGATTCTTGATGTACACAGGATAATCTGGCTCAAAATTACGTAGACTATGTTGTTCGAGCTACTTCCTCACATAAACTTCTTGTTTGATTTTACGATCAGTAGTAAGGTCTGGATGGAGGCAGTGTAAGTACGTCTTTAGTCGCCTAGACATTAACAGTTCAGCTGGACTAAAACCCGTAGAAGATGAAGAAGTGATGTGTTGGCGTAGCAGAAAATTAGCTAAGCGCTTCCTGCAAGACTCGTGTGTTATTATTTTGAGAGAATCCTTAGTAGTCTGCACCATTCTTTCTGCTTGGCCATTAGCTGCAGGACGGTAAGTAGAGGTCAAGACTCATCGTATGGCATTATTGCATAGGAAGACGTCATAAGCAGCAGATGTAAACTGAGGGCCATTGTCAGAAACCACTACATCAGGAATACCATGAGTACTAAATATTTCTTGCAAGACATCAATAGTAGCACTGGTTGAAGTAGATGGCATGTGTCTTACCTCCAACCATTTTGAGTAGGAATCCACAAGGATTAGGAAATTTTGTCCATGGTATGGTCCCGCGAAATCAACGTGTAGATGAGACCAAGGTTTAATCATAACTTCCCAAGGATGAACAGGAGCACGAGGAGGAGAATGTCTAGTTTCTTGGCATTGGGCACAGTCTTTCCGTGATATGCAATATGATCTTCCATGTGCGGCCACCACAACATATGAACGTGCAAGAGCTTTCATTCGCTCAATACCTGGATGAGCAAGATGCAATTCTTCCAGAACGTGCTGGTGTCCACATGTAGGTATGACTACACGATTTCCCCATAACAAGCAATTTTTATGAACAGAAAGTTCATTTTTCTTGGAGAAGAAGATACTGTAATCAGGAGACGGTTTTCCTTCAGGCCATCTCTTCAACACCCAGTTGAGAACACGTGATAGAATTGGATCCCGAAGTGTCATTTTGGCAATTTCACTAGCTTGTAATGGAGGATTGTCTAAATCTTCTGTAAACAACACTTCAAGTGGAGGTGGAATTTTATAATCTGGAATTTCTTGAAGTAATTTACTTAATGCATCAGCATTTTGAATTTTCTTGCCTGGTCGATGTACGAGTGTGAAGTCGTAAGCATTTAGCATTATAGATCATCTCAGCATACGAGGAGAAAGAATTTCTGGAGTAACTTTTGATCTGGTGAATAATCCTAGAAATGGTTGATGGTCAGTAACGATAGTAAATTGGTGACCATACAAGAAATGATGAATTTTTTTAACTCCCACTATAATACTCAGTGCTTCTTTATCAATTTGAGTGTAGTTCCTCTCGGTAGAAGTTAAGGTTCTTGAAGCGAAAGCAATAGGTGCATCTCTCCCATCTAGAAGCTTATGACTTAACACACAACCTACACCATATGGTGATGCATCACAAGTAAGAATTATTGGCAGCTTCTCATCAAAAGGAATTAACACGGCGTCAGAAGATAACAATGCCTTTACAGACTTAAAGGCATTGTGATGAATTTCAGTCCAAGACCCTGTATAATCTTTCTTGAGAATTTTATGCAATGGTTCTGCAACAGTAGCTTTAGACTTCAGGAAACTGTGGTAAAAATTAAGGAGTCCCAGGAATTCTTGTAGTTGTCGCTTGTTCTTAGGAACCGGCGTTGCCTGAATTGCCTCGACTTTAGTTTTTGACGGATGTATTCCACAAGCATCAATTCTATATCTCAGAAACTCCACTTCTGTGACGCCAAACAGACACTTCTCTTTTTTAGCACGTAGTCCAGCCTTTCTAAGCTGAGTGAGAACTTTGTGAAGCCTAGAAGCTAGCTCTTTGAGAGATGTTGCTCTAACTAGCACATCATCAGAATAGGGTATGACTCCCTCTAATCCAGTAAACAGTTCATCAATGATGTTTTGGAATATTCCAGGGGCTACATTTATTCCATACTGCAATCGTTTTACTTTAAATGCTCCCCTGTGTGTAACGAAAGTCTGTACTTCTGCAGACTCATCATCAACAACCAGCTGTAAGTATGCTTGAGCGAGGTCAATTTTTGCATAAAATCCACCCCCTTTCAATGGTGACAATAAGTGATCTACTGCAGGAATAGGATATGGATGTGCTTTCATAGCAGTATTCAGTGCCACTTTGTAATCACCACAGAGTCTAACCTCCTCGGAAGATTTAATCACTGGTACCACGGGTGTAGACCATTTTAGATTTGAGATTGGTTCAATTACATCTTCAGCTAAAAGCTTATCAAGTGCTGCATCAATCTTGGGACGAAGAGCAAGTGGAACAGTACTTGCCTTAAAACGCATGGGAGAAATTTAAGGATCTAGGGGTAGCGAAACTACTGGCCACTTGTATGAACCAAGTCTTTCCTCAAATACATCATTAAATTCTTTCACCACATCATCAACAGGGTTTGTTGAAATAGCATTTTACCCCTGTTATTGTAATTCCAAGTGGATGGAACCATGCATAACCTAACATGTTGGTGCACTTTCTCTGAGAGATCAGAAGCTGCAGTTGAGCGCCATGCTGAGTATGTTGTACATTCACAACACACATTCTGCGAAGGGGTATGGCATTCCCTTGAAAATCAGTTAAACATATTGATGAAGGCTGATTTTCTGGCTTATTTGCACGCCAGAGCCTTTTGTATGTATCATGTGAAATGATGGAGTGAAAGGATCCAGAGTCTACCTCTAAGCTGCAGTCCTTACCTTCGATGCTTAATGTAACGGTTTGTTTCCTAACAGAACATGTACTATTATGTAATACATTTACGCAATATTCAGAATTTATTTCCATATTTGTGCATTTTACTCTTGGGCTTCCTTTGTTAGAATTAGGACTAATGCTTTGCTGCTTGCCTTGTTGTTGTTAGCACGTCTTTTGTAAAAAAAGATCGTGCTTATGTTAACGATTTGTCCGTCCGTCCGTCAGTTCGTCTGTACCCACAATATCTCTGCAACTATTAGTCCGATTTGAAAAATTCTTTTTGCAATGGGAAGCTTGAAATATGCGAATGATGATCTTTTATTTTGTTTTTTGTCGAATTCAAAAATACGTTTTATTCCACATATTTGCTTCTAAACATCTGATTGAAAAAATTCTTTTTTCTTTCGATTCCATTTATGTCGAAGAGTATTTTAAATGTAGTTACTTTTTCAAATTACGCATGGATTTTCCGCTAGGGGGCGTAAAAGTAAATTACATTTTTCCCGATAACATTTCTTCTAAAACTCCAATTTGAAAAAAAAATTATTCAGCTGATACACCTCCTGATGGAAAATCGTTTGCATATCATTTCAAATTTTTGGTAAAGAATACTTTGACCACCAGGGGGCGTAAGTGTTAAATTTTGCTTCTGATGTATTTGCCATAAAATCTGAGCTTCTAAAATATCGATTGAGAAAATTCCTTTGTGGACTGATGCCACTCACATCGATAAACCTTTTCAAAATATTTTCTTCTTAAAATATTCCACAGTTTCTCCGCCAGGGGGCGTAGATGTATATTTTATTTTTGTCAATTTCTCTACTTCTTGGAGGGATAGTGTTTTCAGTGTGACATGTTTTTTATATAATTTTAAAATTTTCAAGTAATTCATAGACTTTCCGCTAGGGGCGTAGAGGCAAATTGTGTTTCCCCCTATATCTCTGCTTCTAAATCTCTGATTTGAAAAATTCTCTCTGCACCAGATATGATGGGAAATCGTTTGCACGTAATTTCTAATTTTTGTAAAAAAAACGGTTTGGCCACCAGGGGCGTAAGTCTTAATTTCCGCTTCTGATGCATTTGCAGCAAATTATGAGCTTCTAAATTCTCGATTGAATAAAACGTCGTTTGTAGACCGATACTACTCATGTCGACAAACCTTTTAGAAACATTTTCTTCTTAAAATAATGCATGATTTCTTCGTCAGGGGCGTACATGTATATCTTATTTTTGTCAATATCTATACTTCTAGGAGTCCGATTTGAAAAATTCCTTCTTTGTTGGATAGTGTTTCCAGTGTGACATGTTTTTCATATAATTTCAAAATTTTCAAGTAATTCGTAGACTTTCCGCTAGGGGCGTAAAGGAAAATTGCTTTCCCCCTATATCTCTGCTTCTAAATCTCCGATTTGAAAAATTCTTTCTGCACTGGTTACAGCTCTTGATGGGAAATCCTTTGCATGTAATTCCTAATTTTTGTAAAAAATGGTTTGGCCACCAGGTGGCGTAAGTCTTAATTTCCGCTTCTTCATGTATTTGCAGCAAAATATGAGCTTCTAAAATCTCGATTGCAAAAAAAGTCGTTTGTTGACCGATACTACTCATGTCGACAAACCTTTTAGGAACATTTTCTTCTTGAAATAATGCATGGTTTCTACGTCAGGGGACATAGATGTATATCTTATTTTTGTCAATATCTGTACTTCTAGGAGACCGATTTGAAAAATTCCTTCTTTGTTGGATAGTGTTTCCGATGCAAAATGTTTTCCCTATAAATTCAAAATTTTCAAGTAAATCATAGCCTTTCCGCTGGGGGCACAAAGGTAAATTGCGTTTTCTGCGTTATTTCTGCTTCTAAAGCTCCGATTTGAAAAATTCTTCCTGTATCGCGTACAAGACCTAATGGAAAATATTTTTCACATAATTTCAAATGTTTTGAAAAGAATCGGTTGGCCACCAGGGGCATAAGTGTTAATTTCTGTTTTTGATGTATTTGTAGCAAAATCTGGGCTCCTGAAAACTCGACTAATTTTTTTCTTTTTCTTGGACCAATAGTGCTCATATGAAAAAATCTTTTGAGAATACTTTCTTCCTAAAATAATGCATGGTTTTCCCACCAGGGGACGTAAAGTCACATCTTATTTTGTTGATATCTCTGTTTCTAAGAGTCCGATTTGAAAAATTCTTTTTATGTTGGAGAGCGTTTCCGGTGCGAAATGTTTCTCATATAAATTCATGTTTTTCTTAACACAGAAGTTTGCAACCAAAGGGCGTAAGCTCATGATTACGTTTACAGCAATATCTGAGGGATTAAAAACCCGATTGAAAAACTTCTTTGTTCCGTCAGATACTATTGTTTTACATACCGGTTCCATTGACTTTGAATAGCTTTGATAAATTTAATTTGCATCAGAATGAATTCAAAAGACGTGCAATTTTTACACCCAAAAATTTGGTGTCATCTTTTATGTTTTTTCTTGCAAACAGCTTCAATGTGACCCATATTCCTACAAAATCTGCACACTGTATTTCTGAATTTACACATAGAATGCATATGGTTTCCACCACAGCTATGGCATACACTTCCATTAAAAGGAATTGCATACTTTGAATTAACATTTACATTTTGTTTCTTAGAATTACTTTTAGTATGTTGCACATTACTTATCGATTCTGAAAAATTCCCACGAGTGCAAGTTTGAGAAAATATTTGCTTTGCCTCAGTAGCTGTTTCAGCAGCAAGCGTTTTCGAGAATGCGCCATCAAGAGTCAGTTCCGTTTCAGCTAAGAGCCTGCGTTGTACCACGTCATCCATTATTCCACATACTAGCTGGTCTCGTAGACGCTCATTCAGTGTATCTCTGAAATTACACTGCTCCGCTAAACGTCGGAGGTCAGTAACATAGTCAGTAATACTTTCACCTTTATGCTGAATACGTTTCTGGAACAGATAGCGGGAATAAATTTTTGAGGATCTACGACTAAAATGATTTTTTAACAATTCATTCAATTCATCATACGATTTATCAGTTAGTTTTAGTGGTGACACTAACGAATGAGCAATGCTCTGTGTCTCTGTTCCACAAGCCAACAGCAAAACAGCACGCTTCCTGGGAGCTTCAACAATACCATTTGCCTCAAAATAAAAATTCAGTTGCTCCACATACAAGCTCCACGAGGCAGGATTAGTAATATCGAACGTTGAAATTTGGCCCACTGCCACTACAGCCATTTCCCAGCTGACGAAAATACCAAGGGATGAACGAAAAATTCTCACCTCAATTCTTGAAGGATGCCGCAAGATTATAATTTTGCAAGGCTCCCGCCATTGCACTTTTGATTTCACACGACTGCCATAATCCTGTGACTCAGCCGCTCGATGTCGTATCCCATCAGTCGTCGCCAGATTTTCCAAAGTAGCATTCTGAAGTAATCACAAACACCGCGGGAAGGGAAGGAAGAAGAAGGTACTAAAGGTGTATAATACATTTGTTGCACTTTATTTACACTGGTTACACGTAGGATCACTACTCACGCTCCAGCCATGATGAAAACCCAACTCTGAAGAAGAATGCCAGATCTCCTTTTACAATTCATGACAATGTAAGTCATGCGTCCTCTGGCGGACTAGAGCAAAACCTAGAGGAGTCACTTACCTGGAAATACATAACACTTAAATCATAACACTGGCATTGCTAAAGTCTATTGACACAGAATCCCTGTGTTTTCCACAAAAGTTTTGTGCTTCATATGTGTGACAGTGTTTAATGTAATACTTTTATCACATATGAACATTTTTAGTGACCTCTTTGTTATGGAATAGATTTGGTTTTTAGAGCGGTTTATTCATTCATAACATAACAGTAGGTGTTTGATTAAAGGAATTTTTATAAATCTTAATTATTTTACAAGGTTTATCTTTCATCCTACCATTTTGTATTTGGTAGAACTAGCTAGAATAATTGAAATCTGTAGGCTATCTTGTTGGATACTTTTTACTTCTTTAGATCATGGTAACAACTGAGGTAACTTTCATATTTCGTATCTTGGTAACAACTGAGGTGACTTTCCTTTCTGTTCTTTATTACCCTCAGTCCAAGCATTATTTGCAACTGTGTGCATATTAATCATTAGTCACCCTCTGTTTAAATATGAATCTTGAGCAGAGGGTAGTTAATGATCAAAAAGACAATACAGAGGAATCATTTAAAGTTTTAAATGAGGGTGACTGCTCATGCCCTTTTACCTGAAAAATGCTTCAAATGTGATCTCCTGTGGTTTTATTTTTGACACATCTGTGGGTGAAATATTAAGAATAACAGAAATAAAACTAGGTGGAGCAGGGGGACCTTGTAATAAGATATTGATTTAACAGTTTTTACCTTAGACCTGAGCTAGACAAATATGTTCCAGATCTAGGAGCCAGTTGAAAAGAAATCAAATACCAAAAAATAACATAAATGTGATATATGATGATGATGATGACGATGATGGAACAAAAAATAGTACAATATATTATATTTATATCCACACCTGTCACACTGACCCTAAACCACAATTGCTGACAGAAATGTTGCAGCTCACAGGATGACTCAAAAGTCCAAAGAAATATGAAAGAAGCAATCTTTTCGTGGTATGGTCCCGACCCATTAATTATCGTGGAAAAACCTGTTGACCAGCACGTCTACCTCGATATCCTGAACAATTATGCCCTACCAACTCTGTGGCAATACTATGGAATCGAGCCTTGTTGGTACCAGCAGGATAATGCACTGAGCAGTAAAGCAAGGACTGTTATGACATGGTTTGACGATAATTCCGTATTGTGTGTGTACTGGCCAGCACAAACCCCTGATCTTAATCCCATAGAGCACCTATGGGATGAATTAGAGCACCACATAGGAAGTTTGGAACCAAGGCCTACTACTTAGCAGCAGTTAGCGGCAGCATTATGTACTGATTAGAAGCGCATACTTATCGATGTGTTCTTAAACCTTGTCAAAAGCATTTCTTGAAGAGTCAGTGCATGCATTAAAGCCAAATGTGGACCACCGACACCGTACTAATGTATGTCAATAAATGATATGTTGTGTTTCCCTTCTAGGTGTCCAGTGACTTTTGGCAATATGTAATATATATACAGGATGATCAGAATCGACCGCACAATAAACCTACTGGACGATTCCTTGTATAGAAAGAACCCGAAAACCATTGTCTGTTGTCGGATTGGACGTCACATTCTGGAGATATATGTGCCGAAAGTTTCGTGACGTCACATCCGGTAACGCACATTCTCATTGAAGAGCGACGTGAATAGTTATACAGACGCACGTATCACAAGGCAATCAAGCCGTCCCGGTGGAGCAGTTAACTAAGGCGATGGCTTCTGATCATTTGTCTGAAAGGGGTCCGGATTTGAATCCTGGTGAAGCATGGATGTTGTGTTTGTCCTACGGCACTGACTCTCTCCCTTCCCTGGAACCAGTGGTCCTAAATTCAGGATGGGCAACTACTTATAGCCCACTGAGTTGCTCACGGTGGTCGTTAAACCTCCAATTAAAAAAAAAAAAAAAGGAAAAAAAGGCAATCAACATTTTAAAATGTGGCACGGGGTGGGTATGCAAATTCGAAGGACGTGGTGGCGTGAAACCATCAATTGTATGCCTGCGCGATACAGCAGATAGAGATAAAAAGGTTTGGCAATGGTAGCAGGTAAGCTCATACTGCGTTGGTACATTTGACAGTAGTGTGGGTAGCCATATGTCGTACAGTTTGAGAGAATATTGTGACATGTATCTCCTATTGGGGAAATGTCATGGTTCAGCAGTGCCTGCAGCAAGGGCCTACAGCGAGCGATACCCAGCACAACGGCACGGGGATGCCCAGGTCATATGGCAGCTTGACGCCCGAATGCGCGACACAGGCAATGTCGCACCAAGTCCAAGTGTAGACAGTGACACTGGTACCTCTGTGAGAACACCATCCCTTAAACACGTCATACTAAAGTTCATAGAGGAGGAGCCAGTGACCAGCAATCGCGCTACAGTTCGGTGTGCACCAAAGTACCATGCTTACCGTTCTACATGACGAAGACCTGCATCCATATCACATCACACGGGTGCAAGGCCTATTACTACAGGATTATCCTCAAAGACAGGCATACTGTAAAGTGGCTGCTACAGCAACATGCTGCCAATAATAGTTTCATCCGCCGGATCTTGTGGACTAATGAAACAAGGTTTACACGGCAGATTATCTGCAACACCCATAATAGTCGTGTTTGGACATTGAACAATCCGCATGCAACACGTGAACACGCTCACTAGGTCCGGTGGGGTGTTAATATCAGGTGCGGTATTGTGGGCAATATCCTAGTGGGGCCATATCTTCTTCCCGAGCATGTCACAGCTGCCAACTACATGGTGTTCCTACGTGATGTTCTGTCGGACTTACTGCAAAACGTACCATTGGCTGTTCTCAGCAATCTATGGTTCCAGCATGATGGAGCACCGGCGCATTGCACTGCAAATGTTCGCCAGTGGCTGGATACGGAATATCCCGGTCGATGGCTTGGCCGTGGGGGTCCTGTCACGTGGCCTGCTAGATCACCGGATCTTAACCCATTGGACTTCTTCCTCTGGGGTCATCTAAAGGAACTGGTATATTGACGGCCTGTCAACAGCCTGCACGACCTAGTGGTCACCTTACACACATCCCTCACATCTGTAACCCCTGCTATGCCGCAATGCGTGCAGATGTCTATTCTTCGGCGGGCTGCCTCCTGTTCCCACTACAAGGTGGTCATTTTGAACACATGCTGTAATCTGACACGAATCCACGTGTTTTATCATATGTGTTGTAGTGGTACACATCAATAAATTACATGTTTTCTGTCAAAGTGATTGTGTAAGTTATTTCTAATGGCTGTATTCTTACCGAAAGTGACATCACGAACTTTTGGCGTGTATATCTTCGGAATGCGACGTCCAATCGGACAACAGACAAGGGTTTTCGGCTTCTTTCTCCACAAGAAATCGTTCGGTAGGTTTATTGTGCGGTCGATTCTGATCACCTTGTATATATAAAATATTCTGAAAAAGCCTTTTCAAAAAATATCTTAACAAATGTTATTACCCTGAAAATCCAAACATGCAAGAGCAGCAGAGAAGAATTTTCAGAAAAAAAAAACACTCAAAAGTAAGAAGCAAATTCAATGGGAGCCAAGAACTAGAAAAAAAAAAAATAAAAAACAATGCATACAAGCAGAGAAGAACAAGCAAAACTTTCTGCATGCTTGCTTGTTCTTTTCTGCTTGTATACAGTTTTTTTTCTAGTTCTTGGCCCCTGTTGAATTTGCTTCTTACTTTTCAGTATATATATATATATTTCCATCTCTTTGTGACCCTTTACTTTTTACTACATTATATTTTTTTCTGTTTTTAACACATGTTCAATACTTTTCCAATACCACCAACTCTCCTGACAACAGAACCTAAACTTATTCATTGTGTTAAATCCTATGAGGATCTACTTCTTTAATCATTTCGATATTGATTGTGCAGTGAAATTTTTGGAAATAAATTTTTAAAGTAATCTCTGTCTTTTAATTTTCACTGATTTTCGAAGAACTTTACTTTGTGATTTCTGTGAGTCGTGATATTCAGAAAATACATTATCTGATCAAAAGTATTTGAATACTTGCCTGTCCATCAACTCCCTGTAATAGGTAAGGAAATAATATCAAGTTGGTCCACCCTTTGCTGCTATCGCAGTCTTCTCTCCTCAGGAAAGGTTTTCTACTAGATTTCTGTGTGCTTCTGAGGAAATTGCCATCCCTTTTGTCACAACATCATTAGTCAGGACAGTCACTGACATTGGGTAGTTCAAGCTGGCTCATAGTTGGTATTCCAATTCATCCCAAAGGTGTTTGAACACAATATTCAAATATATGCACTAAAGTTCTATACAGTTGAAGTAGTTATGTTACGTGGCTAATGGTATGCTTTCATTGACTCTTTACTGTTCAACAGGTTATTCTACATTAGTGTAGAGATTCAAGATGTGATCATGACCGATAATAATTCAAGTATGTTCGTAACAAATCCAAAGGTGTTCTGACATCCCAAAGGTGTTCCATGGAGCTGAGATCAGGGTTCTGTACAGGCCTCATAGTTCATACGCTCCTTGAAAACCTTGAAAAGTCCTTGAATAAAGAAAGTTCATTTTCAAGTCTTTGAAAGTACTTGAAAACATTTAAGGCTCTGTAAATAGTACTAGTCATTTTTGCAACTACCCCATCAGAGCTGCAGAGTATGATCCAGGAACTTGCTGACAAGAGTAAAGAAGTGGGATTAAAAATGAACTTTCAGAAGACAAAAGTGATGTTCAATGCTTTTACAAGAAATGAAGATTTATCGATTGATGGAGAAAAGCTGGAGATAACAGACACGTACGTTTATCTTGGACAGCAGATATCAAGTGAGGGTCACATTGATGAAGAAATTAATCGGCGTACAAAACTTGCCTGGAGAGCTTTTGGAAGAAACAGCATAATTTTCAAGAGCAATATGCCATTATGTCTTAAAAGAAAAGTGTTTGATCTATGCATCCTTCCAGTGCTTACGTATGGTGCAGAGACGTGGACCTTAACTAAAAGAGACATACAAAGGCTGCAGACAACTCAAAGAAGCATGGAGAGGTGCATACTTGGTGTAACCAGGAGAGATAAGAAGAGGAACTCGTGGATCCGAAAAATGACAAGAGTGGAAGACATCATGATCAGAGTTAAATCCCTGAAATGGCAATGGGCTGGACATACTGCCTGAAGGACAGATCATCGATGGACAGCTGAAATTTTAGATTGGATTCCAAGGGACAGGAAAAGACCCAGAAGAAGACCACATGGGAGATGGGTGGATGAAATTCGAAAGTATGCAGGGGTGACATGGAGGAGACTGGCACAAGACAGACCGTTTTGGAGGAAACTTGGGGAGACCTTCGTCCAGCAGTGGATTGATAATGGTTGACAATGGTGATGATGATGATGAAATAGTACTTGAAAATTTTTGTTGTTGTTTTTTAAGTAATTATATGAAAAGGCATGTGTGTTAAATAATTGTTTGTGCTAAAATGATGTATAGAAGATTTCTGTGTAGTTCCGATAAAAACACCAAGCTGATCAAATAGTGTAGAATTTGCGTTCAACTCAGGGGAGTGTGTGGACAGCTGGTGCCTTGGCTATGATATCTCTATATAATAAAGAGTCAGCCATGTGAGCAAAATAAGTGGAATGATGTATTCAGAAATTGTGATGTGCTTGTGTTTACTGGGGTTAGGGATGCGCTCTTGTCAGAGGGTAGAACTTCTAGAAATTGCTTGTGCTTCACTTGTGGACACTTCGTCTTCTGGCTACAAAACATCAAAGTCATGCATCAAAAATAAAAAGTTAAAACAAACAATAAGTGTTATACCAGCGGATGAATATGAAAATAATGTACCCTTTCAAAATATTTCACAAAATAAAACAATTTCAAAAAACATCAAAACATAGGGGCAATTAAAAGTTAATAAAATAAACCAACTGGGGACAAGGGGTAACAGGCAGGTCATTGAAAGTGTGCCTGCCCCTGCTAAGATTAATGGTCTGAACCTACTAAAATACGTAACTACTAACCAACCGATGGTACACACATATGATAATTCAGGTTTAAAAAGTCCTTGAAAAGTGCTTGAATTTATTTTGCTTGGAAGAGTACTTCATGGGCCAGTCAAATTCTTCCACTCCCATCTCATCGAACCATTCTTGCACAGACCTCGCTTTGTGGACAGGGGGACATTGCACTGTTGGAAAATAAAAGGACTTTCACCAAACTGTTACCACTGATGTTTGGAGCACAGAATTGTTGAGAACAGCATTATGTGTTATGATTCCTAGGCACTGGAAACGGGGGGGGGGGGGGCAGCCCAAACCATGAAAAACAGCCCCAGAGCATGATGTCTCCTCCACCAAACTTCACAATAGGAACAATACAGGTAGTGTTCACCTGGCATTGTCCACACCCATGATCATCTGTCAGACTGCTAGATGGTAAAGCATGATTCTTCACTCCAGAGAAAGTGTTCTCACTACTCCAGAGTCTACTGGAACCAAGCTTTACACCACTCCAACTGACGCGTGTCATTGATTTAGCTGATGCTAGGATTGTGTGCTGCTGCTTGACCATGGAAACCCATTCTCTTCAGCTCTTGTTTCGGAGACAATTTGTGACATAGTGGCAAATGTAAGATAGGCGATTTCGTCCCACCACCCATTTCAGCACTCAGCAGTCATGGTTGTTTGGTTGCACAGTGGTACGCTGAAGGGATGGTTCAGTTCATTAAATTGTATTATTTCTTATTGCTGTGATATAACCAAAGAACTACTCCACCTTGAAATACTTATTACAATCACATTAGAAAACACAACAATTTATTACATAAAAAGACATGAGCTCTTCGCTTCACAATTCACCTCAACCTGTCTCTGTAGAGGCAAATCCAGGAGTCGCACTGTTGTGTCATACACAGAGAGTCTGCAGTGTGGTGCACTTCTGGCACCATCTATTAATGAAAATTGTATGTAAAAATATTAAGAATTACAAAAAATGTACAACAAATTGCCCCCTAATTCTCAGTCTGTAGTCACTTGCAACAGTTCTAAGAGTTCATAAAACTTATACCACATTTAAAAGTCTTAGGTAATTGTCAAGTTTCAATTTACTCAAAGACTTAGTAAGAAAGTCTGAAATATTTTTATCTGTAGTCCCAGACTGAAGATAAATTTTCTTATCTCTGAGTTTCTCATTAATGAAACTTACCTGTCTTACCATATTATTTAATTTATGTGACGTGCATCCACTGTTTCCTAGAAAAATTGCGGACTGGTTGTCAGAATGTATAATTGAACTTTGGAATCCTTTTCCAGTGAGTTCTTCCACGAAAAAACTGTAAAAAATGTCCCAGTCTTTATGGCCTTGACGACTGCTGTAATTTCTGCATCACATGTCGAGAGTGAAACTGTGGTTTGAGTTTTTGAAGTCCAGCTGATGAGACTTGGTCCCAGTAGGTATAAGTACCCACTTACTGATCTTTGCCCATCTTGTTTCCCACGTTGCCATGACGCATCACTATAGCATTCCAGTTTTGGATCACCTTGGGTAAACACCAAACAGTAATGTTTTGTTCCTTTTAAGTATCTTAGAACACGCTTGAGTGCTTGCATATGTATTTTTCTTGGGTCCTTAGTAAATTTTGATAGAGCTGTTATTGGATAAACTAAATCTGGTCTTGTTTTTGTAGCAAGATACATAAGTGATCCTAAAAGTTCTTGGTATTTTTTAACATCACATCCTTTTGATTCTTCATATTTCTCCAGGTCCTGATTTAAGTCAAGTGGTGTAGTTACAGAATTGCAATTTTCCATACTATACCTTTTCAGAATTTCTTCGATAAAGATTTGTTGTTTAATAGTGATCTATTTTTCCTTCTGAATGATTTCCATCCTTAGAACATTGCTTGTAATGTCACTTTCTCTTAGCTTTGATCTTCTGCTGATTTTTTCAGGTACCTCTTTTAGTATCTCATTATCTGAACTAATAACAATCATGCCATCTACATGTAAGCCTAAAAATAATTTTGAGTTACCTTTATCATAGCTAAAAGTACACTGGTCAGATTTGAAATTTTTAAATCCACATTTTACTAGATAGTTTCTGATAGTCTGAAACCATATTCTTCCATTTTGTTTTAGCCCATATAGTGCCTTGTTTAGCTTGCACACTAGCCTTTTGTTTCCTTGTGTGTTTTCAAAGCCAGGAGGTTGTTCCATATATATTCTATCCTGTAATTTTGCATACAAGAAAGCAGTTTCTACATCATAATGGTGTATTTGCCATTTTTTCATAGCTGCAAAAGCAATTAAGCATCGAAAACTGCTTGCTTTCATTACTGGTGAAAATGTTTCATTGTAGTCTTGCCCAAACCTTTGAGAACGTCCTAGTGCACCAAGCCTTGCCTTCTATATTTTGTTTCCTGATTTTTTTCTCTTTGTACTGAATACCCATTTACATCTTGTAGGCTTTTACACCTTCAGGTAAGCTTACTATGTCCCATACTTCATGAGCTTTGAGAGAATTTATTTCTCTCTCCATTGCTTCTTTCCACTTGTCTGCATCAGGCCTTTTCATGGCCTCTTCAAATGCTTTTGGTAAGCAGCACTGACTTTCAACTTTAAGAATCTCATCATGAGAAGTGTAATCTGAATCTTTTGCTGTGTTGTCTTCATCTGAAGATTCGTACCGTAATTTTTGTCATATAATCTACGGATTATATGACAAAAATTCGTCCATTTACATTATCTCCACGTATTTGATATATATTAACCATTTCTGTCGCCCTTTGAATTTATCAGCTACAATTAAAATAGCTGTTGCGTTAAATGCCACCAGATGACGACATCTCAGTTGCTGAGACCATCAATACGCATTCGTGTAGTCAGATGCTGACTGATAAACCACGCATTGCGCTGAGAATTGTTGGCGCTGTAGCGTAAATTCGAACGCACTCGACTAGTTATCGAGAGTTCTGGGGTTCGATCCCAGCAGTGCCGGAATACAATTTTTCAGTCGCTATGCGTTGTTTAAAAATAACGTGGAAAGAGTGATGACTTCGTCCATTTACATTATCTCCACGTATTTGATATATATTAACCATATATTAATCTACGGATTATCTGCTAAAAAAGTAAAAAATATAGGTGCTGCGGATTATATGCCGATGCAGATAATACACCGATTAAAAAAAACAAAACAGTTTTTATGGCCCTTTGATTTTTAAAAAAATCCGCAAGATAATTGTGCAGAAGAGGTGTACAATTGGAAAAGGAACTTCATTGAAGAAATTTTCATCAGGTCAGAAGTTTTTTGTATGGAGCGGAGAGAAGGGGTGGCATAATGAAAGATCGGGAAAGTTGTGGGGAGGGACGGCAGGGGTCATTTTGTATCGTTGCGAAGGACAGCTCTGATTGTCATGCTATCTCTGTTTTTGGCAACCAGCCAAAGAAGTACACACACCGCTTGCTGCACGAACCTATGCGTTCCTCCTTTCAGATCTCATGCACGCCATGCACTCTATTTAGTTCGGCCTTTGCCGTTTTCAGTTGACCAATGCCTTTGTTGCTGATGTTTTCATTCATTGCTGTTTATGATGTCTTTGAAAAAGAAACATTTCAGTTACACTGCCGAATTTAAACTCAAAGTGGTGGGCACAGTTGAGGTTTATGATCAAGCTACTGTGCGATAGTTTTGAGGTCAGAAAACAATTGTGCAGTAACACGTGGAAAGCCACTGTGCCAGAATCTGAAACATAAACAAATGCGTTGGTAAATTCTGTGGGAGAATTCGTGGAAGTCTAGCCCTATTTTTTATTGGGCCACGTATAAACCGATCCACCAACTCTGAAAGCAGGATTTCCTCCAAAAAATTTTGACTTATACGCGAGTACATATGGTATTTCTATGAATTGTTCTGTATCAACCTTTTGTCATTGGCAAGGTGTAATGCAATACTCTGGAGCTGCATCGCTGTGAACTATGGATGCCACGCCACTGAGCTTTATCTGTCCGGAGATAAAAATATGAAAAAGTAACCTTTAAAAATGAATTTCTTCATTTAATAAAATCATTTTTTTTCTTACTTCTTCGGACTCATGGATCATTGTGTGACTGACTTTTCTGTCGAAAATTCCACTTCCTGTTCAACACCTATGATGTGCAGATTATACAGCGATCTTTCTTTTCTGAATGTCAGTCTGCGAATTATGCAAAGGAAAAAAAAATTATGTGAATTTTGCGGACTGCGGATTATGCGTAGTGCAGATGATACGACGAAAATTATGGTAATAGTTTTTAAGCCTTGCTTTGAGGTCTTCGATATGGTCTCTCCTGTTCTATAGTAATTCTTTAAGGTTCATTTTCACTTTCTTCAGTGATTTCCAATTGTGGTTCATAGATGATTTGCTCATCTTGCACATTTAGTTCTATTTCTTCTTCATCATCATCAAACACCTCTTAAAATGTTTTTTCATTTCCACTGAACTCTAACATTTCACAATCTTGGATTTTAAATTTTGCTGTTTCCAACATTTTGCTTCCTTTCTTGTCTTCAAAGAATTTTACATCTCTAGATTCTGCAATAGAATTTTTATTTTATTGGATCATAGATACGGTATGCTTTCCTATCTATTACTTGAGTATCCCATAAAAATTCCGGCAGCTGTTTTGGGTTGGAGTTTTCCTCTTTCATGCTTTGGAATCTAGTAGTAAGCTGTACATCCAAAGATTCGCATATGACCCACAGTAGGTTGTTTTCCTGAAAATTTTTCTTCTGGAGTTACTGTGTCATTTTTCTTTGCAGGAGTCCTGTTTTTTATTTAGGTGAAAGTGTTAGTTGCCTCTGCCCAAAATTTCATTGGGAGTTTCGAGCCTATCAGTAATGCTCTGGTACCTTCACTTAGTGATCTGTTGGCTCTTTCACAAAACCATTCTGTTGTGGTGTGTAGACTGTAGTCAATTGATGTTCAATACCCTTTGCTTTAAAATATTCTACAGCTTGTTTAGAAAGAAATTCTGAACCATTGTCAGATCTTATTCTTTTTACTTTTGCATTCATGATGTTTTCAATTTGTTGAATAAAAGTAGACAATTTCTCTAGTGTTCCATTTTTGTTCTTTAAAAAATGTGTAAAAATTTTTTTCTAGAATATTCATCTACAATAGTTAATATAGCCTGCACCTCCCATTGACTTTTCGTGAATTGGACCAATTAAATCAATATGTAAAAGATCAAGCGGTTTAGTTGATTGAATTTCTTGCAAACTTTTGAAGGGTTTTCTGGAATATTTTGCTTGAATACAGGTTTCACAAGATCCAAGGTTTGTAATTTTTCAATCAAGTTTGTGAACCATGGAATGTGTTTTCATTTGGTTCATGTATGTTTCATTTACCTGTCCAAGTCGTTCATGCCAATTTTCCCACATAATTTTCCCTGCTTACATAATTACAGATTTGTTACTGATATCATCTTCACAGTTTACCACAAAAAAGCCATTTACTACACCATTTTCCATAATATGGCCACCATTCGAGTCAAAAATTACTTCTTGATTATCCTCGTCCAATTTATTAACATATATCAAGTTTCCTGAAAGCTGAGGAACATATAAAACATCTTTCATTAATAGGGTTTTATTATTTTCAGTTTTTAATTCTATAGTGCCTGTAATGTGTCGCCGTTCAAATCAATCAGGAATGCACAGTATTGAAGAAAAAAAGATTTCTTACCTGCCATTCAATTTTTTGGACGACGGCTCTTTTAAATCCCGGGTGTTGAAGTCGTTAATCAGTTGACAATAGCACATTAATCCACAGGAAATATGTAATTCCGCCGAAGTTGACACAAGGAATTCACTCGAGACACAAAATAAACATGTAACATATAATTAACACAAACAGATGACTGACCGCACACACACTAAAGACATGTAATGTAAAAAACTGGCGTTATTTTTTATCTTGAGTTCCATCTTGTTCAAAACACACAACTTTCTCCTTTAAGAGTTCAAATCAAACAATTTTTTTTCTCTCCTCTCGCTTCCCACGGAGTGACAGCACCCTCTATCAAAATCGTCTCCACAGGTGCTCAGATTTTTTTCTTCGGGAGTTGTTCTTCCGACATCCTCCCACCTTTGAGCTTCGGGTCAAGTCACAAAACTCAAACCATAAAACGTCGTCAGTCCATTCGCCGCATTGGCTTTAAGATCCGTCCATAACAGGATTGCACGTCTCCACCACCTGTCACTTCTTCTTGCTTTTCTAAAACATTCTTTAATAACTTGCCGTATTGTCTTTCTACACTTTATTATCCACTTCTTCTTGCTTTTCTAACACATTCTTTAATAACTTGCCTATTGTCTTTTTACACTTTATTATCCACTTCTTCTTGCTTTTCTAACACATTCTTTAATAACTTGCCGTATTGTCTTTCTGCACTTTATTATCCAATAACGTTCATGCAGAGTCAAGATTAGGACCTGCAGACCATCATGGCCTAGTTCAACATGTTTTTCCCAAATTATTTTTTTCACTATGTGATGTTTAGAAGGTAGTACTAATGGATGACAAAACGCCTCCGAGTCCTTTCTCAAGGTGATTGTCGTATTGACTCGAAGCAGCCCTTTTACGTCGATAAAGGTTTTCAGAGAAGTTTCTCTATTTTCGCCAAAACTCTGTCTTTGGACTTCTTTCAACATTACCATTTCGGCCTTTTTGACTTGCTCTACACTTAACTCGCCGAAACATCTTTCTGTTCGTTTGGCCTTTGCATTCCTGTAAAAACAAAAAATCCACGGCATGACTCTGATTATTCTGCTATTCGAGGAGATCTTTGTAGAATATTCGAAAACCTTCTCAATTTCTGTGTTAGTAGCAGACCCAATAGTTTTTCGCCTTTCTGAATTCACAACCTCCAAATTTGGAAGTGCTTCTGATGCTGGCCATTCATCACACAGTAATCTTAACCACTACGGACCTTCCCACCAATGAGAAATTTTCAACTCTTTCACTGTACATCCTCTCGAAGGGAGATCCGCAGGTTTCATAGACCCGGCAATGTGCCTCCAGCCTTCTGGGTCTGTTAGCCGTCGAATTTCCTGAACACGATTGTAAACGAAGGTTGCCCAATTTTCATTTCTTTTTATCCAGTATAACACATTTACAGAATCAGACCAATAGTACGTAGGCACGTTCTCCAGCCCCAAGTCTGATTTCGTTGTTTCTGCTAACCTAGCTTCAATAGTGCAGGCTAATAGTTCCATCCTGAGTATGGAAGGTAATTTCAAAGTGGCGACTCTACAACATGCTTGTATTAGCTGACACATCATGGACCGATCATTTTGACATTGAACAAAAATACAAGTAGTAAATGCTATCTTGCTTGCATCACAGAACACATGAAGAGATACCTCCGAATTGGCTGAAGCATCCTTTAGTATGCATAATGGAATCAACACGCCATTCAAACCTTCCAATTGCGTCTTCCAACGTTCAGATTTCCTAGACATAGTTGGAGGCAGCTTAGAGTACCAAGTGATCTGGCTCTTCCAACATTCTTGCAGCAAAACCTTTGGTCCCAGTGTGACCGGGCACGTGAATCCAATGGGGTCGAATACTCGATGGACGACTGAGAGGATCTCTCATTTTATCAATGGGGACTTTTCATCACTAGAGAGCCGCTTCACGTCAATAGACAGCTCATCTGAACTCGGTGTCCAACTCAGTCCCAGCACTGGGACCTTCCTTGCATCTCCATCTTCATCTTCCACTTCTGACGACGCAGGAGCATGCTCCCACCCTCGCAAATTGAACTTGGCTTCACTGAGGATATTTCGTGACTCAAAAATGAACTTATCAAGCTCCTCTCGGCAATTCATGCTGGAAACACAATTGTCAACCTAAAACAACCTCAGGAGTTTTTTCGCCATTTCCTGCAGATGATCCGGCGCGTTCTTCAGGTGAAATTCCGATGTTGCTCCCAGCAGAAAAGGGTTCGAAGAAATTCCGAAAACTACTCTTCGGTGCTGGGAGATTTTAAGATTTTCTTCCTTACTGTTCTCCCACCACAGGAACCTCAAAAGTGGTCTATCATGCCCCTGAAGTCTAATCTGTAAGAAAGCTTTCTTTATTGTCAGTTACCCCAATTTTTCCCATCCGAAATCTGTTTATAATCGAGGGTATAAGTTCTACAACATTCGGTCCCTTTTCCAGACAATCGTTAATGGAGGGAAAATTCTTCCCTCTCGCCGAGCCATCAAAGACGGGTCTCACTTTGGTCATTGAGTTCTCCTTGAAAACAGAATGATGAGATAAAAAATGCTCAGTTTTCACATTCTCCTCAGAAGATTTAACTTCTTCTATAATGCCCTCCTTCAGCCACTCCCGGAAAACATCTTCATAAGCATCTAACTTCTCAGTCCGTTCTAAGGATTTAACAGAGCCCTTCAATCTTTTAACTGCTATCTCCCTGCAGTCCGACAGAGGAGGGTGATCTTGAATCCATGGCAAACAAACCATATATCTTCCTTCCTCGTCTCTTGAAACATTACGAATAAAATGATCTTTTGCAACATCTTCGAGCTCTTTTCTCGCGATCTTTTCACCTGGATCGAGAATCCCCAAAGTATCAAGTCTCCACAATTCAGAAAGGTTTAATTCGCCAATGTGGAGAGAGATAAGGACATTAGGTTTACTGGCTTCCTTTTCTTCTGTTTTTCCCATAAATGTTCTTCCCAGACGCGTGTTTACTGCCACCAATCCATTGGAAAGGCACTCAGTTTCACCTGTAAATAACTTCCCTGCAAAGTCAGCTCCTATCAGAATATGAATTTCCTTCGGATCTTTCTCATACAGACAGTTATGTTGATTTGTGGAAATATCACTAATGAAAACTCCACGATTCGTCAGTTTTTTTATGCATTTTGAGTCCTCTAACTTCAGATTGAAAGCACGGATTCTTTTGTGATCCATCACCTCTAATTCACAAATATAATCGCCGTCAATATTGCTTAATTGAATCGAATACTTTTGTGCTTTTCACTTTTTTCTATTCCTCCAAAAAGTCCATGAATGACTTTTTCTTCCCCTTTGCTTTTCAACTTCAGTGCTTTAGCGACAAATTCACTTACATATGATCTCGAGCTACCTGTATCAATAATCCCTCGTATATAACGACTGATATCATTCTCCTTAATACAAACAATTAAAGTATGTAAATACACCTCCTTGGGACCGGAATTGTTAGTCAAAACGCTGGCTTCCAGAGCTTTATCATTTTCTTTATTATTTTCTGGTTTATTATCTTTCCCTTCGTGTTTATGAAAACACATAATAGATAGATGTCTATTACCACAGTGTGAGCAGGTAATTTTTACCTTACAAGAACGTGAAACGTGTCCTGATTTAAGACACCTAAAACAGCATCCCCATTTTAACAGAATAGATTTTCTTTCCTCCAGAGACAGATTTTGAGTTTCTTTGCACTCAGAGTTTGCGTGCGGCTTGTCACAAAAAACACAAACAAGGTTTTTCTTTTCTTTCAGTTCAGTGCTGAATAACTCAGCTGCTGTCGGTGTATTTCCCTTTTCTCTCGAGTCACGTGAGAGCTTCCGGCCACAGTCACCTGACCGAGGAGCAAGGGTGGCTGGCAAACTGTGGGGCCAGTCTCTGGTGACCAAACCACTAGCACTAGTACGCTCCCTTGAGATCAGTTCCTTCCTCAAAAATTCAATCAAATCTTTGATGTCATAACTGGCATTGGTACTTTGTTTGTTGAATTCTAAGATCAGATCAGGGGGAGCAATTTCAACAGCATCGGGCACATAAAATTTCCATATGTGTCTGACAAAACTCCCAGCGACTCTAAACTTCTTATTTGCGTTTGAACATTATCAAACAACTGTCGAAATGTTCCGATATCACTGGAATTCCTGAAAGGGGAAAGATCAAGCAAGTTACTCATATGTGCATATATTAACAAATCCTTTCTCCCAAATCGCTCTTCTAACATGTTTACAGTAATGTCGTAATTTTCCGGCGTGATTATAAACGTGATTATAACTATAAACGCTCTAGCGTTTATAGTTGTACCTCCTAAGTGAGCTTTAAGATAATTAAATATATCTACTTTGTTCAAAGAATCGTTCTTATGAATCGCCGATTCAAAAGAATTCCAAAATGTAAGCCATTGACTTACATCCCTGTAAAACTTGGAAATAGATAGCTTCAGCAATTTTATAGTCACAGAGTCCCTCATTCGTTGTTCTATTTTCGATTCATCTAGCTCGGGGCTCTGACCAAGAGACACGCCGTTATTCACAACATTTTGCCTTAATATATGAACTCGTTTGGATGCTCTATATCTCCATGTAGTTATTTTCTCACGATATTCTTCAGCACTTTCTAACTCAAACTCCAATTCTCCTGGGACTAAAACCTTTTCCAGCTCGGAATCAATTAATTTTAGTTCTGTTGATTTTTCATTAAGATGTTCTAAAAGTTCTTCAAGATTATCTATATCCACATCAGTTAGTTGAAGTTCCGCTTCCAGTCGCTTAACAATTTTGGTAACAGAAGTTTTCATCACGCCACATTTCTGTCTCAATCTAGCTCTAATTTCTTCGGCCATCTTTTCGTTTGAAACAATATATCAGAATGTCAACAAACAGAAGAATTCTCTCGGTTATGAATTCTGTTGCTATATGTTCAAAATACCTCAACTCAAAATCCCGGCAGGGATGCCATATGTAATGTGTCGCCATTCAAATCAATCAGGAACGCACAGTATTGAAGAAAAAAAGATTTCTTACCTGCCATTCAATTTTTGGACGACGGCTCCGTTAAATCCCGGGTGTTGAGGTTGTTAATAAGTTGGCAATAGCACATTAATCCACAGGAAATATATAATTCCGCCGAAGTTGACACAAGGAATTCACTCGAAACACAAAATATACATCTAACATATAATTAACACAAACAGATGACCGACCGCACACACACTAAAGACATGTAACATAAAAAACCGGCATTATTTTTTATCTTGAGTTCCATCTTGTTCAAAACACATGACTTTCTCCTTTTAAGAGTTCAAATCACACAATTTTTTTTCTCCTCTCGCTTCCCACGGAGTGACAGCACCCTTTATCAAAATCGTCTCCACAGCTGCTTAGATTTTTTTTTCTTCGGGAGTTGTTGTTCTTCGGACAGTGCCCATAGTCTGTGCATGTATAGTTGAATTATCTGCCTGTTTTATTAACTTGTTATCTTTCCTTGCATTGCTTATCCACCTTGAATTAGATGTCATATGTGATGTAGCCCCTCTGTCCAGAATCTATTCATTTTCTAAATATTTTTCTGGTTTTTCTGTTTTGACTGTCAGAACTGTGGGACCCTTATTTGTTACATCATTTATAACATTTGCCTTTTGATGCTTTGGATAAAATTTCACCCTGTGAGAATGTTGAACATTAGCTTCTCCTTTTTCACTTCCCTTCCTTTTGTTAGCTGGATTGTGCCAACACTCAACAGCTTTATAATTATTCTTAGAACAAATGTGGCATATAATTTTCTTTAAATTTTCATTTTTTCTGGGATAGTATGAAAGCTTTTCTCTATCATTTACTTTATATGCTGAGTAATCATGTGCATTTAGGGTATGCTAATTTCTTCCATGATGAGCCTTAAAAATTCTACCTACATCAGCCATTGTAGCACCTTCAAAATTATCAAATGGCATTGCTATGAGGTTATATTTACTTGGTAAACCCTTCATTAGTACATCGATAAATTCTTGGTCATCAATATCTGCCCCTAATATTCGTGCCTCTTTGATCAGTTTTTTAGCTCTTAATAAATAATCCTGCCAACTTTTATTTGCTCCCATTGTAATTCTAGAAACATCATTTCTAGCTTCTACCATCCTGCATTTTAAATCGCCTTCATAATGTGTATGTAGGGATTGCCAAATTTGTTTACTAGTTTGACAAGTTAAAACTAAAGCAACATGTGTATCAGACATAGAACATGTTATAATTCCTTTTTGCCTGAGCGTCCCTCATTTTTTATATAGCCTTTTCAGCTACGTCTTTTGGGGGATCTTCAGTTAAAACACTATCTAAGTCCTTACTTTCCAGAATACATAACATTCTGTATTTCCATGACATAAAATTTGTTCCTTCAAATTTCGGAAGTTGTGCGTTTTTCATCATCTTAAGGTGAATTTATTTGTATAGTGTAAATCGACGCCTCTTGTGTTTTCCATGCAGCGAAAAAAATTGTAGCACTTTTTTTTATTTATTTGTTCAGCAAAAATATGTTCTTACCTTTTCAGTATGTTATCCTTGGTTGCCTAACACCATTAGCAGCACTAAACCTAACGACCTCCAAGCCAAAAGCAAACATGGGGGAATTGAGTTTCTCTTCGAAGAACAAAGGTGAAAATGGCGCAGGTTTCTTCAATCTGCTTCACGCTCCGCACACTGTTTCCGCTGCTAGGCGCCATTACCCTCTGATGGTTGTTTTGGTTGCGCAGTGGTATGTTGGAGGGATGGTTTGGTTGATTAAATTGTATTATTTCTTATTGCTGTGATATAACCAAAGAACCACTCCACCTTGAAATACTTATTACAATCACATTAGAAAGCACAACAATTTATTACATAAAAAGACACGAGCTCTTCACTTCACAATTCACCACAACTTTTCTCTACTGAGGCAAATCCAGGAGTTGCACTGTTACGTCATAGACAGAGAGTATGCAGTATGGTGCGCATCTGGCGCCATCTATTAATGAAAATTTTATGTAAAAAGATTGAGAATCACAAAAAATGTACAACAAGCAGTCCCTCTCTGTCATTATTTAATGTGGTCTGCCACAACCTGGTAGGTTGTGATTTCACTTCCTCCTAGGCATTTCCACTTCCCAATAACATTACTTACAATTGATTGGGGCAGCTGCAGCAGGACAGAAATTTCTCAAATTGACTTGCTAAGAAGACATCCTATGACTGTGCAACATTAAAAGTTACTGGGCTCTGGTGTACTGCCCATTCTACTGTTTATGCTTGTATATGATGTTTGCCAGGCCATGTGCATCTTTTTATACCTGTGCACAGCCATGGCTGTGACGTATGTGGGCTTATTCAGTACTCAAAAGAGGTGTCCACATACTTCTGATCATATTGTACATATGTCATTGCAAGGGATCAGTGTTCATGTAATAATTTCAGTAAATCATTTCATCTGAATATCCTGGAATGAAATCCAGTTATTGGAGCTTTTTCTGCAATACCACACTTGTCTGGTTGGCCCCTCTACTTTATTTGCAGGAAATTATTTCATCATAGCTTAGGTTGATACACATAGATGTTCTGAATGCTGATTATTTATGGCATAAGTCTACCTACTGGTGAGAATACTTATCAAGAAAAGAAGTACATATGTTTTTCTTTGAGACAGAGATAAATTTGAGGTCGGCAATGTTCTTGGTGTGTACAAAATTCCTACCAATTGCATCAAATTTTCAAATCTTATGGCAGCTTGACTGGTATCAAATCCAATCTTGCCATCATGAAATCTATCCTACAAGAGAAAGGTTAAGTTGAAGACCTGAATGTTCCTGGTGTGTACAAAATTCCTATTTCTACTTCAGCTAGTACTACAGTGTACATCGGCAGCACTTTTTACTGCGTTACTAAACGTTTGAGCACAAAAAAGATGTCACCTAAGGCAGACCTAATTCTTCCTTGGCTTTACTAACTCTCTTAGGTACTCCAGCTCTGCCTGTCTGAGAAATCCCTTTTTGGCAACAAAAGGGCTTTACATTTTCATGAGAGCATTGAAGTATATATGCCATCAAACTGCAATACCGACAGTCCATGTTTTATCCCATCATTTTGCAGCAACCGAAATGAAAAACTTGAAAATGCAAATCTGGCAATGAGTCTTACTCTGTTTGTTTACAGGTGATCAAGACCTCAGGGAGTTTGAAGGTACTTCTGAGTTTCTAATTTCTTTGCGTAACTATAGCATGATGAAATCTTATTAGCTACGTTTATTTCCTAACAAAAGTTTTCGTAGTTCTGCTTGCTTGCTTTGATTATTGGGTCTTCTATAAGGGATCTTTTTTGTCTTGGCCTTGCAGACTGCTTCCTCTAGTTCTTCTGATCAGGGCTTGCTCCTGGCCGTTGGTCCGTGAGACCTTATTTCTTTGCCATCACCTACCAACTCCGAGGACAACATCCGAGGACAGTATCTTTATACTGTCCTTGGATTTTTTATTTTTTGCCATGTCTCTTTTCACTCATGTTAACATACCCAGTCCCCCTCTCTGTACCTTCTAGATGATCTAGTTTCCCCATCCAGCACTATTTTAAAGGAAGTGTGGAACTTTTGCCTTTTGTTAAACACCAAGTTGGGTGGCCTGCTTTCAGCTTGTGACCTTGGTATAAAACAATTATATGCATTGACAAATGATGGATACATTTTTATCCCTATGTTAATACTTTACAGTTTTTACTGCCATCTTTCTGACTGTGCTAGCATCTTAAAATGTTCCTTTATAATACATATTAGCTCTGGACCCAATATTAAGGAATCCTAACAAAAAAAAAACTACTGTCTTTTCCACAGGCACTGTCCATAAATAGCTATTGTTTTTGGTTGAAGTAAATGGTATGACATTATCTTTCCAGTGCCAATTCATCTGCTTTTTGGGTGCTCTTGCAATAACTTTTTTGAATGAAAAACATCCTTAGTCCAGAAGTCATGTGCAGGTGAAAATAGAGTGTAAATATAATAGTGTTTTTAAAAAATGGCATTGATAGTTTTTAAGAATTGCATATGCTCTGTAAAATATTGCCTTCACATTGTTGCCATTTAGAGATTAAACTTTGATAAATTCACTATTCTTCAGTTTCTACTGCAATCTTACAGTTGTTCCAGTGAAGATACCTAAAACTACACTTCTTAAATAATTTAGGGGATATTTTGGTAGTGACTGTGCATGGACAGATAAACAATGTGTTGATATCAAAAACGTGAATGAGAGGCAGTCGGAGCATGAAACATGACAAAACAGACATTACATAAGTCATTTGAGCAAATCGATGGCAATAATATAGCAACATACATGTGGTAATGAAGTTACACATGAACAAATTGGGAGAAATCTTTGTGTACAAACCACTGGAAGTGTGTACTAGTGATTGATAAAACACTGCGGCATCAGTGAGGGAGGCATTGAAAGGATGAGTTCATCCAGCAGTTTTAGGAAGTATTCTCCAGCACTTATCATTGAGGATATAGCTCAGAAATTAACTTCTGGTTTTTACACAACTTTTCATTGAGGAAAGATTAGTCTAAATGGTACAGAGTTAGACCAGGTAAATGAATTTGCATATTTAGAAAGCATGTTTGACAGAGGAAACAGATTAGATGGTGAAATTAGTAGAGAGTGAACTCATTTTTGAAAGTAGTGGCTGCCTTAGAAGTATTTCACAGGACTGATGGACTCTTGAAAAGGCCCTCAATAGCTGTGTATGAAAGTGTAAGTGTTCCTACTCTGAAGTACAGGATCAAAACCTGAGTGCTGCAGACAAGACATAAAAGTTGTTTGTGTACTGCATAGATGATCTGCTAATGAAAGGTTTGTGGCAAGGCACATCTTGATCATATGAGAAATGATGTTGTGTTGCAGATGCTTGATGTGAGGCAACATGCTGTTAGTAAGGTGGAGACAGATATTCTTAGGTGGTTTGGCCATGTTGAAACAATGCGTGGTGAGATGCTTATTAAGATAATTTATTCAGCCTAAGTGACAGGAAAGAATGGTAGAAGAAGGCAAAAGGAATTGTGGAAGGACCAGATTCAGGAATGTGTGGATGAGAAAAATATAGTAAGTATGAAGCACAAAAGGTTTTGTGTGAGATGTGTGATGAATATCAGTGAAGCTCAAGTTGTGTACCAAGATCACTGTAAGTAGAGACATTGATACATCAACAGTAATTAAAATCTAGTTCCATCAGTTTTAAACTTTAATGTGGCAGATAAGCTTTTTTGAGGAACCAACCTATGAATCTCAGAGAACAGCTTTGTGATATGATGTGTGTGTGTGTGTGTGTGTGTGTGTGTGTGTGTGGTGATAGTTTAAACACAATAGCTATTTACTCTTGCTTTTCATTATAGCAAAATAATTCTGTTGTCTGATTCTTAGTATACAATAAAAAATTTCTTTGCTGTTGGATGCTTTAAAATCAGCCTGTAAAAGATGTAAAGTGTTGTATTGTTACTGTTTTACATTATTTTCAAATTATTTGTTGAGACTGCATATTTAGTTTTCACTGTCTAACTTTCAGGAAAAGGTAGACAAATATAAGCAAGAACTTGGAGCCATTCTTAAAGAAAGGGATGACATTGCAGCTGATATTGAAAACAATAAAGCACTCTTATTGGAAAAGGAGTAAGACACTCTTTTTTCACCATGATTAATTTCTATGAAAAATGTTTATTAAGAATTTAAACCTATATTATTATTTTAAATTTAATTAAAAATAAAAATAAATAATTTTGTTTATCACAGAATTCAAAACAATAAAAAATATTAATCTTATATTAAAAGGTTAAACAGCAAGGCAAGTCATCTGTAATGACAACTTTAAAATGTTGTTTAAAACTAACTACATGGCTATATAATATGTTATTACTGTAGAATACAAATTCAGCAGTTCACTTTACTGTTTTACACATTACAGTTATAACAATTTCAAGAAGCCAAATGCTGCACTTCAAACCTTTGAATATAAGATATAACTACAATGAAAATGGGTGAATGAATACAAAGGCTTACTGTGACATTTCTTGTGATATTGCAGTTCACTAAGTAGGATCAGGCAACTTGTAATATATACACATTATGCTGGCTATTGCTAATTCCGCCCATACTGACCAAAAAACTACGAATGAACCAACAAAAGAAGAATGAACGCAGAACGTTTACGGCTGTCAAATCTAGTACAAAGAATGTTTAAAACAGTTGAATTTAGTACAAAGAATATTTACTACAGCCAAATCTAATACGACAATATTTACAACAGTCAAATCTAGTAGGCAACTTGTAAATTATACATATTATGCTGGCTGTTGCTAATTCCGACTGTATTGACCAAAAAAACCACAAACGAACCAACGAAAGAAGAATGAATGCAGAACATTTACAGCAATCGAATCCAGTATGAAGAATGTTTACAACCGTCGAATATAGGGTCATTCCATGTCAAATCAACCACCAAAAATAGCATTTTCAGCCCGATCATTTTTCGTGATCATGAAACTTGGTATATTTGTAGTGTTCATCACTGTAAACAAACATGATTTTTTTTTCAGAATTTTTAATGCATCAGTTTTTTAGTTATATAATTTTAAAATTAAAAAAAAACATGAAATTTCATCTGCTGAGCAAAATTGAACTGTCAATTACTCTGGTTCTAGTAGAGCTAAAGCTCATGAATTATGACTCATTTTAAGGATCTTTAGTTGGGCTTTCATTTAATGTCACATGACACTATAAAAAAAATATAAAGTTTCAAGGTCATTCAAAAAAATTTAATTTAAATATTAAAAAACAAGTGTCTTTAAAAAAATCTGAAAAAAAAATATATGTGACGTACATTATTTTTCTACATATCCTGAAAGTTTCATAATTGGATCTCAATGGGATCACTATAAAAAAAAATAACATAGAACAATGCAAATGAAATGTGCCATCAGTAAGTGAGGAACTGTTTATTTTGTCGGTCTAAAATGTTATCCATGGTCCTATAAACACTGTAAATGTTAATGAATTACATTATAATTAGTTAAAAAGCTAATATATATTCATAGGGTAACAAGTTTGGTTTCTTTTAGGTTTTACAGTAGAAGCAAATTTAAAGATGGATACCAGCAGACCAACCACATCAAAAGTTTGTAGTGCTTTTTACTGCTGCCAACCCCCTTGGGAAGCCAAACCATAAACATTACAAAAAAATCTGAAACCAGTTTCCAAAAATTTATTGCTACAGAACAATATGCTCAAAACTGGATCTGTGACAGTTGTCGTAAAGCAATCCAGAAATTTAACTCTGAAGCTGCTGAACATTCCTCTTCACCTTCTGACAGTTCTAATGAGCAAGAAGCCAAAGCACAAGCTTTTCCATTTGAAACCACTGGATTATCAACTCCTGAAAAAGTGCAGGCTATAGAAGCACTTAACAGAAGTTTACAATGTCTAGATGAAACACCAATCAAGAAAAAACACTTGCAAGAAAAAGAATACCCTGAACAGAAATATAAAAAAAGCCCAAGAAGCATTTCAAACCAAATTATTAAACTTAAGCCCTGCTTTGGAACCAAAGGATATTTCATCTTCTGAACCAGAAAGTATTAATTAAGTATTAATTAACAGAAATTATAAGCCAGTTGAAAGAAAAAATTCATTCTGCAGAAAATAAAAGCATGAGATTGCAAATATTGACCACACTACTTAATTCTTGGTCACTGAAATGAATTGAAATAGAATTTGGAGTTTCAAATTTCATGGCCAGAAAGGCTAAAAAGCCAGTAAAAGAAAAAGGTGGAAAGACTTTAGATAAAGACACAGTAGATTTAATACAAGAATTTTATGAGAGTGAAGATGTAAGCCACCAAATGCCAGGAAAAAAAAAACTTTGTTTCCATTAAAACAGAAAATATGCGTCAATGGGTACAAAACAAGTTGCATCTGAGTAATTTGCGTGAATTGTATAGTCTTTTTAAAGAGAGATTTCCAAAGAAAAAGGTGGGGTTCTCCAAGTTCTGTGAACTTTGCCCTAAGCACTGTGTACTTGCAGGAGCAAGTGGCACACATTCTGTTTGTGTTTGTACAATGCATCAGAATGCTTCACTGATGATGCCACAATACAAGTTGATGCCACAATACAAGTTACCTGAATTAACAGGAGACACTGTTCATCCAATAAATTCCTATAAAGATGTCCTTGCAAACATGATTTGTGGAAACCCTACACCTGCATGTTACTCAGCCAGTGCAACAATTGTCCAGGACTAGAAGAGCTCAAGAAGTGATTTGAAGATTTTTTGATCTAAATAGTATAGAAAATGTGACATTCAAGCAATGGATGCAATTAGAGAAGAGGACAGTACTTGAAACATTATCAAAATCCACACTAGAGTTTTTGGACTTGTTGTTTGGAAAAAACTTCCAGCACTGCTTCACTATTCTTTTATAGCAACTCAACAGTCATGTTACCTAAGACACCTTAAAGACATGATAACAGAAAATCAGTACATAGTAATTTGTGATGTTGCTGAAAATTATTCTTTTGTATTGCAAGATGCAGCTCAGGGTTTTCACTGGAACAATGCCCAGGCAACCCTGCATCATATAGTTATATGCTACCATGATGAGAAAACTCAGAGCGTAGGACATGTAAGTTTTGTGATTATATCCAATTGCCCAATTCGTGACAGCATAGCTGTCCATCTGTTTCAGCTTTACCTAATTAATTTCATGCAGTCACATTTTATTCAAAAAGCTGAAAAGATATTTTATTTTTGTGATGGAGCAGCTTCAAAATACAAAAACAAGTCAAACTTCCTCAACTTGTGCTACCACAAGACTGACTTTAATATAAAAGCAGAATGGAATTTTTTCGCAACAGCACATGACAAAAACGCATGTGATGGAATGCTATTATTGGCATATTTGCACTGTATTCCATGCTACCACTTCCTTCAGAAAACTTTAAAAAATTTCTCAGTGAAAATATGCCAATAATACCATTACAGTGCCTACCATGTATTTATGAAGAATTATTTCTTCAGGGAAATTTGTTTCTCGATTGTATATGACACATGTGATGAGATAGGGGGACTGTGAAGCGGTTAGCTGCAAAGGCAAGTTTACGACTTGTTTATAATGATCAAATCATGACCCCATGCCAACTCTTTGAATGAGCCAGTGCTAATATTGCCTCCATTCACTTTCAGTTTGCAACAACAGAAAATTACAAAGAGGAGGAAATGATCCTTAAAAGTAGAATAACTTCTGCTAAGACAATAAGTGGTACTCAAAAACTCCATTGTTTCATTCCTGCAGGAAAACACGAATGGTATCAGTCAAGGCTTACTCACTTTCTGAGCGTTTTAAAGAAGAGATATACATAACAGATGAAGCTGAAGAGAACATTAGTTTGGAAAATATGGTAGGTTTTGTGATTAGTAAATACTCAGAGCACTGGTGGTTGGGGCATGTACTTTGTGGGAATGAGGACACAGAATAGGTCAAAGTGATCTTCCTGGAGCCACATGGTCCATCTCCATCATACAAGTATCCTCAATCATTGGTATACTATTGGTTCAAAAATCTGATGTTTTGTCAAAAGTTGACCCTATGACAGCTACTGGAAGAGGATATAATTTAACAATTACAGAGACGAAGGCAAATCAAGCACTGGCATACAAGTGTGGCAAAATTTAAAAGAAAGGAAAGCAGTATTGTACATATAGAATATAAAATTATTGTGTAGGTGTAAATATGCACATTGAACGGTATACAGAATTATGAATTGAATTAGACTGGAACACAGTTTCAAAATGACTCAGATGCTTATTTTCATTGTTTAACATTCACAGTGTTTGGAAGAACATGTATGACATTTTACACAAACTGAATGAAGAATGCACTGCCAGTTAGGGGTGGAACTGGTAAGTACATCTGGCACATTTCAGTTGCATTGTTCTATGTTATTTATTTATTTATAATAATCCCATTGAGATCCCATTATGAAACTTTCAGGATATGTAGAAAAATAATGTACGTTAAACATATATTTTTCTCATATTTTTTTCAATTTGTTTTTTAATATTTAAAAAACATATCTCTCCAAGTTCTTGCTTATATCAAATGAAAGCACAACTAAAGATCTTTAAAATGAACGATAATTCACGAGCCTAGCTCTACTAGAGTCAGAGTAATTGGCAGTTCAAGTTTGCTTAGCAGATGAAAATTCATGTTTATTTTTTTATTTTATTTTTAAATTTTAAATACTACAGATATACCAAGTTTCATGAAAATAAAAAATAGTTGGGTTGTGAGCCTGGTTGATTTGACATGGAATGGCCCTGTATGAAGAATACTTACAACAGTTGAAGGATGAACGAAGAATATTTACAACAATCAAATCTAGTTAAGAAAGTGAAGTACCCTAGGACTAAAATTACAGAACAATATTCTGAAAAATATTACACTAAAAGGTTAAAAAATACTAAAACCATTAAGTTCAACATCAGCTTCGTTTCATCGCTATCCTCAGACTAGTTTCGGCTTGTAATATGTAAACCTTCCTCAATGAGTTGTTCATGCTAACAGTAGCAATCGATGTTATTTGGCACTTTGGAGCAGCCACTATGACGATTCTCTTCTGGTGTCACGTTGCCATCTTCGTTATACATCAAACCCTGTATCAGATGACGCTTAAGCTCTGTGGCGCCATCTATCGATGTTTTCATTCTTTAATTGTCCTTTTCTGTAAATACTCTTTACTCTGCCTTTCCTTCCGATTAATTTGTCCTTTTGTTCTTGTTCAATTAAATATATCCAGGCAAAGGGCAGATCAATCAGTGTGGTATTGGGATCAAGGTTCAACTTTGGTTGCACCACGAAGGAACACAACAAAGCTGTCTCAATTCTGGCAGAGTTTTTAGATACTGCAGGGTTCTCACCAGGGTTCCAGAATCAGGGGTGAAAATGTCCCCCAGGCTTTTTTTCTGGGGGTGATTTTGAAAAATCAGGGGTGAATTTTAAACAATCGTAAACTTAGAGAAAAATACTACATTTATGGGGAAAGAAAACGAACAAACACAAAAATAATATAAATATTTTATACATATCTTCTAATTTTGTTATTAAATATTTCAGCAGCTTTGTGAAATGGAAAGTTTTCTAGTGTTACATTTGTTGCTGATATTCGAATCAAATTTTTTAAAGTTTATTCTTTCAGTCTGTTGTGAAATTTATCTTTTATTCGATTTTGTGTGCTAAAAGAACGCTCTACTGATGCAAAACTTATTGGCACAGCCAAAGCAATTTCATACAACAACACTGTGCTTGGATACACATCTTTATACCTGCAGATGAAAAGTTCTGCAACATCTGCAAATTTAAAACTAGCATAGCTATTTTTAGCAGAATAAATATATATGGATATTCACTCAACAGGCATTTCAAATCTTCAAAATCTGTGAAGTGGTCTAACAACTTCAAAAGAAATTTGCATGACACCGATGAGGATATTTACTTCCCATCCCAAAAGCGTTTGAGCGAATTGGCTCCTTTCACAACAATGAGTAATAAAATAAACATAGGGACCTTTACAACATCGAAAACAAAAAATCACTTTAACACTGTATGAGCCGTTGCTTTTAGCCCAAAAATTTCGACAGGGTAAAAAAAAAAAAATTCTCAGTATCAATACAAGCATAAGCCAAATTTTAGAAACAAGTTCTTCAGATGAGGAAAAACAGATCATTTATACATTGATAAAATAATGAATGGCATTAACTTACCTTTTGCAAATAACGCTGGTTTTGATGACGCCTTGCAAAATGAACAAAACATCAAAATTGTTTTATTTTCGTCGGTTTTGACTTCAAGCCAGTCTTACATTTTGCGCCATTTCTCTTGAAAGTTAAGATGTTTTTTAATTTATTTGGAGGTACAGCAGGAACAGCCCCACTACATTTCTCAGGCAATATTTCACTGTTTAAAATTGTAGCACTCGATGCCAAACTTGCAGGATCATCAGTAGAACACTTCCTCTTTCTAATGAGGAACTTTTCCATTGTGTTATAGTAAGAACAAATATCAGAGCTGCCAACTTTTCAAAATCAAAAACCGGGACATCAACATGTGTTCAGCGGCGCATATTTACACTTTATAAAAATTAAAATTATATATTATAGGTTTCTCTATTTTTTTATTACAGTTAATTATTTAATACAAATAAAGAAATATTTACAAAAAAATAGTATTTAAGTATAAAATAAGATTAACAAACCTTGTTAATGAGTTTCATTTTTAGAGAGTGAGACACTGTTTTTTTCAGCGAGTCACCAATTTTTCTCCCCACCATAACAGGAGTCTTATCACATAAGGCAAGACAGTTCATCCACGGAATACCAAGATACTGAAATTCTTCAAGTTTGGCAATATTTTCACCTGTTGAACTGGTTTCTAGGCATGGAAAAGAGAACAGCATGCATCTCACTCGCTTGCAGTGATTATCTTAGTATGTTACCACAATTGCCCCCCCCCCCCCCGCCAAAAAAAACACCCCAAAATTTTCCCAAATCACGAAGATTGCTTGCAAAAATCAAGATTTACTATAAAATCAAGAACATTTGAGACAGTACCAGAACTGTTAATTTATGATTATCTATTATTAGGGGAGAGCAGTAATGTATGGGATGTGCTAGCAGTATGATTGATGATAATTGTATTCAGTTATTTTTCTGTATCAGTCACTCATAGATGGAGTTCAGAAATTGTGATGATTTTCAAGGTTTTGAATTTTCTTTTTTAAATTGAATGATGCAATTTTAGAAATAACTTGATTTCATTTAAGCAATGACAAGACAATGACTTTTTTTAAAATGCCCTTGGATGACAATTTTATCCATCACGATTGCACGATAGCGCTATTTTAGATAAAGGATGAATAGTGAAACTTTGAGAATATGAATACTTTATAGAACACCATGCATCAATTCTTACAAATTTTCAGCTTCTTCACTTTCGTTTTCAGGAAAAAGAATTACGATTACGTGGAAAATTTTTATTCCCCTCCCCCTCTCTTTGTCAAGTTGAAATGCAAACCTTATTTTGGAGCGGTGGGGAATATTTAAGAATACAGGAGACATGTTCAGAACATCGTTGGGGGGGGGGATTACAATTACGGGAGAAATCTTTGCTACGTCCAATTTTCGTTTTCGGACAGTTTCCCTCAATTTTCAAGTTGAAATACAAATATTTATTATAAAATAAAATGATATTTAACAACAATACTAGGCAGAGGAAACATCGCATGAAAAATAAAATTACGTTTATGAGAGAAATCTTCACTGCGTCTAACTTCCGTTTTCGAAAGTTTTGAAAGACGAAACTTCCGTTTTCAAAAGTTTCCAGCGAAAAACATTCTCCTCCGCTACCAATTGCCCCGAAATTTTTGTTCAGTTGTGCATCGATCTCGAGGAAAACCCCAATTATGACAGAAAAGGAGAAATTTCTCGAAGCTGTTGCACACTCATGCCTGAAGATTACAGGGAAATTTTTGTGCTGTCGAATTTCCGTTCGGAAATTTTCCCTCCATTTTCCAACTGAAATACAAATATTTTTGGAATAAAGTGATGTATAACAACAATACTGGACAAAGGCAACATCGGAGGAAAAAGAAATTACGATTATGGAAATCTTTATTTCGTTTACTTTCGTTTTTGAAAGACGAAATACTGTCCCGATGCGTATTTTTACGCATTGGTAAAATTTCGATACGTAAACACACGTTTTGATGCATACTAGATGCGTAATTAGTAATTACACATTTTGGCAAACTCGGCATGGTGCAGAATTAAAAAAAAATATGTACTTTGGCGCAATTAGCGCAGCTATTCCAATACTGAGGGAGAGCAAGTTTGGAAGGATTGGCGGGAGGGGTGTGTGCGATCGCTCCCAGCTAGAAACATGAGATAACATAAGGTTCAATCGCTATGAGATCATAATAAAGCAAAAGCAGGAGTTTACAATAAGCGACAATAACAACGATATCAATTTCCATCAGTAAAAAAAAAAAATTAATGAGCCATTTTGGCGAAAATCCGGAAGAAAATTTCTTCCGACCGTAAAACTACCCAAAACTCTGTAAAACTTTCGGGAAATCCGGAAAACTTGGCAGGTATGCGGACGTCATTGCACTGATAACGGCTTTTCTGACATATCATGTAATATCACCCTTCACCCGATATCAGCTTTGCCAATGCATCCAATATCCTCTGGCGGTTCTTTACCCCATATCCGTCCGATATTGGCTTTGCCGATGTATGCAATATCTGAATTTCAAAGGCGCTTACTTAGAAACGGGACCAATTAATAGTTTTCGCATTTGTGCGAAAAAAAACTATAAATATGTGCGCAAAATGCGATCGCAGTTTAAACCGTGATTTTAACAAAAAAAGACACAAAATTCAGAACTTTTACGAAATACATTGAAATCCGCAATTCTTCCAACCTGTCCGTAATTCGGTAATCATGTGGCTGAAGCCGTAATGGTTGGCACCCTTAGCAGCGCGTGGGCTTTCGTCTCATTGCACTCTATGCGGATCATATCATATCATATGTAGACGATTTTAGGAAGGGAGTGTCTGACCCCAGGTCTTAAACAACCCTTAGAAATAGGAAGCTAGGAGATTTGGGCTAGAGTGCCCGATAGGAAAGTGACCCGGAAGCAAAGTAGAAAGGGGGAGGAAGACGCCCTTATTTATTACCGGGGGCCAGTACCCGAGGTCCGACGGCTTAACGTGCCCATCCGACGCACAGCGGATATTTAGTGGATCGAGCGTTCGTACCTGCCTGGAATCGAACCTGAGGTCCTTTCCATGGCAGTCACAAACGTTGCCCACTAGGCCACCCGCGACCCCACTCTATGCGGATTATCCCGTAATTCGTTTATATACGACCGGGAGGGAAATGCTGGGATTGTACCGTGCTGACATGAATAGGATTGTACCGTGATGTCGTGAAATCGGCACACGTGATCTGAAACGGCATCGCCTTCTTAGATTTTCCATGCTAATAGCTCACAACTGAAATCTTTCTGTGCGCGCGCCCATTTTGCGCGTCACTTAATTTTTCTTGCGCAAATTCAAACTTCTTTGCGCGAAACATGCGTCTGCGCATGCTGTCGGGAACCCTGTGCTTCTTAGGCATAAAAAAATCAAAAGAACTGTGCGTTTTTGATTATCTTAAATTCGAATTTTAACATATAATAGCAAAAGGCATGTAAATTAATTATGTATAACCAAGTTAAAAATGTGATACAAACTACAGTAAAATATTGGAACTGATGCAGAATTATGTATAAAAGTGAAAAATGTATAATTGAAAAACATATAACCGAGGTTCCACTGTATATATATATCGAAATTAATGGGAAAAAAACCCATGTATGTTTTAAGGAAACAAACTTATTGTATATGTAAAATAAAAATCCTCTGAAGTCACCAATTCCCTTAGTTACATTTATTAATAAAATTCACATAAATTAAAGAGTTAGCTATTCACAATTATAAAATTGGAATTTAAAATGTAACAGATATTGTTTTACATTTACTGTAATCACAAAAATAATTACTTTTCAGGCTTGCTGTTTTTCTTATGCTGAGTATTAATTAAAAATGTGGCTTGTGGATTTAACTGTGTTATATTACTTTTATGTCCAGCATATTTATTAAATTTTTTAAACATGCTGAAGAAATCCTGTAGGGTGATGTAAAATCAGTGCCCTCATGGTTTTCAGAAATGCTGTTTTTGAAGATTCCAAATTGTGATGTTTTGTTAATCTCTCAAAAGGAAAAGGAATGCATTATCTTTATGGTATTCATCTATGATATAATGTTTTAATTTACTTTAGTGCAAATTTAACAGTATGAATTTCTCACTCATAGCTGTAAGTCATTTTAGTAAATTGCAAAGATGGTCAGTAATATTTTTTGCATTCATTTTTGTACTTTTTCTGGTGTTAATTTTAATTAACGAATGAGACTTTTTAGAGGTAGGGATTATTTCCCTTCATGTGCGTGTGTGCGTGTGTGTGTGTGTGTGGGGGGGGGGGGTCCATGTTTGTACTTCAGTCATAATTTTATTGTGAAATTACAGTGTGTAGAAAAATAAAAAAAAAATGTTTTCAGATCTCTCTGTGATTCATTGCAAACAGAAGTGAATGAGAAAGAGAAAAGTATTTCTAATCTTCTTGCTCAACTTGATGAATTCCAGTTACAGATTAAAAACATTTCTATTCAAGAAGAGAGAGAGAAGGTATGTAATCAAAGTATACATGATTATGAAAAACAAACTTGACCTTTTCCATATTTTGCAACAGTTTTGATAGAAGTTTGCATTAAAATTGTCATAGAAAAATAATATAAGAATTCTGAGTGTGTGTATATGTATATATATCCTTCATCCACCAGTGGATTGATAATAATTGACAGTGATGATGATATGTATATATACAGTATATATGTATATATATACTGTATATGTATATATATATATATACTGTATATGTATATATATACTGTATATGTATATATACTGTATATGTATATATATACTGTATATGTATATATATATCAACAACAACAATTATTATTAATCCATTGCTGGATGAAGATCTCCCCAAGTTTCTTCCACAATTTTCTGTCTTGAGCCAATCTTCTCAGTGCCACTCTAGTACACTTTCTAAGTTCATCCATTCATCTCCTACATGGTCATCATATGGGTCTTTTTTTTGTTCCTTGGTGTCCAGTCTAGTATTTCACTTGTAAAACAGTGGTCAGTTCTAGTAATATGTCCAGCCCATTGCTCCTTGAGAGTCTTTACTTTGATCTCATTTTCCACATCCATGAGTTCCTTTTTCTATCTTTCTTGGTTACATCAAGCATGCATCTTTGCATGCTTCTTTGAATTGTCTGCAGCCATTAGTATGCATCAGTTTCCTCTAGATTTGCCCCAATAACTGCTAAATCTTCAGTTCTTGCAAAAACATTGTCATCAGTTTTGTTTCCTATAAGTTCAATTTTAATCCCACTTCTTTACTCTTGTAAAGAAGCTCCTGGATCATACTTTCCAGGTCTGAGGGGGTACTTGCAAAAATTAATATATCAACAGTAAAATAAAGGTAAGTGGAATAATCTCTATTACTCTTTGCCCCGTTTTCTTCCCAGTTTAGTGTTTAAAAAATATTCTGAAATGTGGCATTGAAGAGCTTAAGAGATATGGTGCCACCTTGTCTGCCCCCTTTTCCAATTTTATGTATGTTGTATCCTTGAAAAGTCAAACCCTTATTTATACATGCGTTTTCATAGATGTTATTAATAATATTAATGTATGTATCTTCAATACTGCAGGATTTCAAGAACATTATAACTGCTGATGGTTTCATGGAATCAAAGGCATTTTCATAATAAAGGCCATACATAGGAGAAGTTCATATTCATTCTAAGGTCTTTCAATTACAGCAATTTTCGGCGTATTATCCGCACCAGCATATAATCCACAGACCGCGAAATTCACATAATTTTTTCCTTCGTATAATCCGCACATCATACATGTTGAACAAGAAGTGGAATTTTCGGCAGAAAAGTCAACACACAATGGTCCATGAGTCTGAAGAAGTAAGAAAAAAACGATTTTATTAAATGAAGAAATTCATTTTTAAAGGTTACTTTTTCATATTTATATCTCCAGACAGATAAAGTTCATTGGCGTGGCATCCATAGATCACAGCAATGCAGCTCCAAAGTATTGCATTACACCTTGCCAATTACAAAAGACTGATACAGAACAAGTCATAGAAATACTGTATGTACTCGCGTATAAGTCGAAAGCTTTTGGAAGAAATCCTGCTTTCAGAGTTGGGGAATCGGTTTATACGTGGACCAATAAAATATAGGGCTAGATTTTCGTGAATTCTCCCGCAGAATTTACTGACAGATTTGTTTACGTTTTAGATTGTGGCAAAGCAGCTTTCCGCGTGCTACTGCACAATTGTTTTCTGACCTCAAAACTATCGCGCAGTAACTCGATCATATCCTCAGCTGTGCCCACCACTTTTAAGTTTCATTTCTGCAGTGTAACTGAAACGCTTTCTTTCAAAGACATCATGAATAGCAATGAATGAAAACAACAGCAGCAAAGGCGTTGGTCAACTTAAAACGGCAAAGGACAAACTAAACAGAGGGGCACGGCGCACGTGAGGTCTGAAAGGAGGAACGCATAGTTTGTTCAGCAAGCGCTGTGCATACTTCTTTGGCTGGTTGCCAAAAACAGAGAGGGCACGACAGTCAGCGCTGTCTTTCTCAACGATACAAAACAACTCTTGCCATTCCTCCCCACAACTTTCCCGATCTTTCATTACAACACCCCCTCCTCTCCGCTCTATACAAACTCCTGATCTGAGGGGAAAAAATTTCGAGGAGTTCCTTTTCCAATTATGCGCCTTTTCTGCACAATTATTTTGCGGATTTAAAGAGCCATAGGAACTTTTTTAAATCAGCATATAATCCACAGAACTATATTTTTAATTTTTAGCAGATAATCCGTGGATTATACAACAAAAATTACAGTAGTTCTCTCAGTAACATGGATATGATATATAGTGCTGTAGCAACGTTTGTATCTCAGTAACATGGATATGATATATAGTGCTGTAGCGACTTCTGAATCCAGCTTGGTTATGATATGTCCAGTGTTTTATTCAAGTGATGTGACAGTATATCATTGAAGATTTTCAAAGCAACTGATAGGAGGCAATGAGTCTGTAGTTCCTTAGATTTTCAAGGTCCGTTTTATTATGTAGCAGGTTCCATGGCAATGTTTCAGTCATCAGAAATCTTTCATTGAGCATCTAATGAAAACTTGTGTGAGTGTAGTTTCTGTTTCTCCACTGGCTTTGTGTACAATATCCATGGTAATTCCATCTTGCCCTGGATCTCTTCCATTTCATGTTCTTAATTGCACATGCAACTTCTGCTCAGAGCACTGGTGGAACTTTAGTGACTGTATTTTCTTTTATGCTTGTAATAGATGTATCATCTCTTTCACATAATTTTTTGTTGAACTCTTTAGTCAAAATTTTGCCTCTATTTCTTGTTATAGTACCCTCTTCTTTTTTTCGTTTTTGAGTGCCATAATGTTTCCTTTTATTAACTGTGATGATTCTTTGCTTTCTTCAGGCTTTGGTTGCTCTGAGTTGCTGTTTTCAAAGTTCATAATTGAATTTTGTTATGTCTTCAGTGATACTTTCTGCACTGTCATGCATAATTCTATATATTCCACTTTGAAAGCTGCATTTTCTTATATATCTTGATCTCCCTTCTTTTTTTCATCAGGATTTTTGTTCTTTCTCCCTGATATTTTCTTCATGTGCAATTTCTTCTTAGCACCACCAAATTTTGCTGCTGTTCCTGCAAGGGCTTTTGTTAGGTTTACGTTAAGTTCAGAGGTGTCTACTTCTGTTGTTAGACCTTCTAGAATAGAGAATCAGTTTTGCAGTTCCATTTTGAAATATTTATCATGTTTTTAAGATTCATCATGTCAGTACTTTTCATGTGATTTATGAGTTTGTTACATTCAAGTTTCTTGTGTTTAGATGCATCATACATATCTCCTGGCTGTGATCTTTTCTTGCATTTAACCTGTTAAGCACACTGCAGTCTTCAAGGACAAATTTCTTGTTACACATGATAAAATGATTTTCACTTGTCATTCCATTAGATTGGCTACATATCCATTTTCTATGAGGCTTTTTCTTGAAGAAGGAGTACATGATGAATTCCACCTCTGCAAACTCTTCAAGAATATTTCCCCACAGATTTCTGTTGCTATGGCCAAATTTTTGTGCTACTTCATGTTATGGCTCTAATTTGGTACTGAAATCATCCTTAATAATCTTCAAGTGCTACTTGTCCCTTTTTATGTAGAAGCTGAATTTTCTCCGTAAAACTCTGATTTCTTCCTCAAGATGACTTTTAGTTGTGTAAGCTTGAATGATCTGAATCTGGTATCTTTTTGAGATTTGGATAAATGTCTTACATCTGTGTCTGGTGAACTTTCAACCTCTAGAACATTGTCCTACAGCATTTTGTTCATTTTAATTCCAACTCCACTAGTTCTGCCAGTATCTGTTCCATGGTAGTAGAAAAGATTGCCACTTTTCAGTTCTATGAGATCATTTTCTTATCTTCTTACTTCACTTAACCTGATGATGGCCCACTTGATCCTCTGGAATTCTCTCTCCAATTCAAACAGCCTTGAATCAAAAGATAGAGTTCTTCCATTATAACATTGCCAAGGTCAGCATCAAACAGCAGCCTGGTCCAATGCTCCAGTAATTCTTAGCACCCTTTGTCTTCATGTTGATGTTGTTCTGGCTGCTGCCTTTGCCAGGTACATTTCAGCCACCAGAGACTAAGAGCCAATGATTAAGTTGTGAAGTCATTGGAGAGCCCGGGGGGGGGGAGCATAAGTCACCCCACCAGCCAAGCAGGTTGATGAATGTACCACTATTGCATTGTCAGCTTCTTCAGTGGGAACAGGGCACATCATGGTCACTCTAGCACTTAAGTAAACAGGACACTTGCTTTTACTTACTTAAGTGCTAGTGTGCATCTCTACTATGTGCTTCTTATAGTATATTTTTGTCTCATTGAAAGTACTGGAATTGATCACTGCCTTGCTTGAGTCATGTGTCTATATGATGGCACATGTTCTGAAATATGTGCTTTAGCACCAAACAGGAGACTTCCATTATGTGGTGACTAATGTTTAATTTCTAAATCTCATTGTCAGATGGATTATCTGCATACACTCTCTCTTTCAAGAACTCCCACAGAGAAAAGTCTACAGGATATGAATTCGAGGATCATGGAGGCCAGAATTTCTCTGAGGTGATGTGGTCATTAAAGAAACTTTTCAGAAGTTTCATTGATGCATTTGTGGTGTGGCATATCTCTCTGCCTTGCTGAAACCATGATAAATGTTCCTGTTTTTCCACAGCACCCATAAACTGGAGCAGAAAGACCTGGAGTTGTCCGCGGTGTCAAAACATAGTGGCACCACTATTCTCTGTTGAGATATGACACACCATACACTGATCTGAGAATGCACAGAACTTCAGGCTGGATATGGGGATTCACTTATGACCAACCAGTAGCACAAGTTTTGTGAGTTCACATCATCATCATCATCAACAACAACAACAACAACCATGGCTACAATTGCTGTAGGTGTCAGTTGCCATTTTAACTATATTGTCCCACTGAAGTTTGTTCATTGCAGAGTGGCTCAGTTCTTGAAGAGTTCCACCGTGCCAGTCTTTAATATCATTAGCCCATACACAGTGATTGTGTCCTCTTGTATTTCTTCCATTCATTAAGCCATGCACCAATGCCTTTATCTTTCTATCATTTTTCATCCTGCAGGTATGTCCAAAAAAGTCTTAGTTTTCTCTGTATGATTTTTTGGAACAGTCTCTTTTAGTTGAATTCTTCTGTACACTTCTTCATTTCTTATCCTCTGGGTCCATCCAATTTGTAAGATTTTATGATGGCACTTTCTTTCTTTCAAAACAAGTATCCTTCTTTCTGATTCCTTTGTCAATGTCCAAATCTCTCATCCATATAGCATGCTGCTGAAGATGCATATCTCAAGAATGCTTAACTTAGTTTTAAGCTCTGCTGTTCCAGATTTTATCCATGGCTACAGCTTTCGAGATCAGTGAATTTTTCCACATTTTCAAGTTCATTGCCTTCCAGAATGATCTTTTCCTGATCTCTTTTGCATCAAATACCATTGTTTTTGTCTTTTCTATGTTCATCTTTAGTCCATATCTTTTACCCTCTGTTCAGTTCTTGTACCATTTGATCCAATTTCATTTCATCTTCTTCAATCAGTACAATGCCATCTGCGAAACACATATGGTTGAATCTTTGTCCTCCAATAGAAATTCCCATGTCCTCATACCTGATTTTGTCCAACATTCTCTCCATATGCGAGATGAAGATGCTTGGCAATACTGGATCTCCGTATCCACTCAAATAAAATCAGGCTTCACCTGTAGAAAAAAAACACTCTCAGGAATGTTCTTTCTTCATGTAAAATTTTAAAACTTGTCTTCACAGCCACATTTATCCTTGGTAAGTTCTTCTTCGAAGAAATTGCACACATGGGCCCTGGGATTTGCTCCATTAATGCTCAGAGGTATCTGGAGATACTGAACAGTTTTGTTCTACCACAACTGCAGCAGAGACAGTGTCTTGAATCGACAATTTTTTATGCACGATGGGGCACCTCCACATATCGGACGGTGCGTACTGATGTTTCTTCGACAACATTTAACCAAGAACAGAGTGATTAGTTGCTCCTTTCCCACACCATGGCCACCTCATTCTCCAGGCCTTAATTCCTGTGACTTCTGTTAGCAGGGACACTTAAAACATAAGGTTTATCAAGACAACGTTCCTAACCTGGCAGCCTTGAAAGACAGTATCACATTGCATGTGAGAAGCATCATGGAAGATCAGTTACATTCGGCCATTAAACACACTGCTCATCGACTTCAGGTTTTGCAGTTTAACAATGGCGCCCACATTGAGCAGTACCAGTTGCACCACTAAGGTTGCTATCTCTCCCTTGTGCAATTAAATACCGAAGACAATAAAACGTCTTGAACGCAACACGTGTGTTGGTTTCTGCTTCGTTTTTTGTGTCATTTCCTTGTAGCACCAAAAATTGTCTATATTATTGCAGCTTACAGCGCCAGAAGTCCCCTAGTGGTGACTTTTAGAACTTTTTTTGTGGAAATCTCTTCCGCATGCCCTGAATTGTCACCATACTAAATTTGGTTGTATTTGGGCTGCTAGATATCTCTCCACAGAGTGTTGACTAGGGATACTTTAATTATGATCACCCTGTGCATTGATTGAAGGTATACAAGATCAGCTGTCAGTGTTCACAGAAACATCATGTTTCAGCAGGAGTTTCTGTAATGTAAAGAAAGAGATATAGTTCTGTACCCTATAAATTTAAAATTCTTGGACACTATATTGGTATTTAGTGTGAGGTGAATGGTAATTAAAAAAAAACAATGCTGTCCATAAAATAATAAAACATGTTGCTGGTAAAAAAAAAATTTCAATATTTGTTTTTTACCCAGTTATTCAATGTTTTTAATTATGCTGTTTCTATACCTTAAATTACAGATGAAAGCTCTTCAGTTTGAAGAACAGCTGAAATGTTCCTTGAAGGAGAAAGAAGATTTGAGTAATGAATTCGAACAGATGAAGTTGCTTCTGTCAGAGAAAGAGTAATTATTTGCATTTTGATATTTTGTTATTATAAACATATTATTAGGGCATGCATTTAAGGCCAAGGCAGCAATGTAGCTCTGTGTAATTGTTGTTTTATAACCTCAAAAAAAAAATGGAAAAGTTACATAGTATATTAGTCACTTGTTTTTCTGTGACCTCATTACTGTCTTGCTTTCATTCTCTATTAGCCATTTTCCTTTCGTAAACTATTTGTCATTTTCAAAGATTACCACTACCAATTGACTTTCCATATATGCACTTTCATCTTTCATTTATTTTGTTGTTTGGCATGGCTAAAATAGGAAACATCACACTTTTCAATGAAAGTCCAGTACATTTGGCTTGAAAACCTACTGTTGAGATTTATGTCCTTTTGCTCAGTCAGAGAAAACTATGACTGTAGAAAGCTTGTTAGGTGAAAAAAAGCAACGAGAACCATTCAAAAACTGAAATGATCACTTGTTGTCTCCTCCTTTAAAAAAGCTGCTGTGTCTGCAGTGAAAATTGTAAACATTCTGTAAAAAACATTACCAGAAAGTCTAAAAATGTCACTGCTTGAGAAATTTTGTATATCATGCATCAAATGAGAAACAAAAAAAATACATCCTTGAATTGTTGAGTGTAATGTGCATGTCTTTTAAAAAATTCTAAGTGCTGACGAAGTTCCTCAGAAAAAAAAGTTTTAAGATATTCTAATAAAAACAGAAATATGAGTACTAGGGAGGCCCATCTTTGCATAGGAAATTTTTTTTATTAATTATCATTTGTCTCACCCTCTAAAATTGTTCCAATGCATGAAAAAGTAATACCTGTAAAATTTCATTGCATTCGAAAAATAAAAACACGTGCCTCCAGAGGGCCTATTACAGCGCAAGCTTCCGTTCCCATCCAACGAGTCTCCTGCGTGCATTAGCTTCCCGCGAAGGCCTAATGGAACTTTCTTGGCAAGATGCCAAAAACCAAGCTGTAAGTGTTGTACTACTCATTGTTATCTCAGTTGTGTTTTGGAATTTCGAGTTGATCAAAGCTTAAATGTAACTGGTTTGTTATAGACTACGTCTTCAACGCCATATGGTCATTGCAATGCGAAAAAAGTTTCACGGTTTGAGATACATCGATACATTGTTATATTTTGCATTTACTGAGGAAAGTAAAATTTTTGATTCTTTTTGAGACATATTGTTACCATGCTACTTGCTAAGTTTTCTCTGCTACATAATGTTTTCAAAGCACTCCCTAAGGAAAGACACTTCGGTTTATTTGATTGGACATTACATGCCCCAGATTGTTGGAAGCAAGCTCCCATCCAACAGACAAGTGCTGGGAGTAATGTTTTTTAACCTGCGTGAGGTACAATTAACTCTTCGAGAAAGTACGACGCTGACAATCCAAGAGGTGCTAATTTTCTGGAATAAAGCACATATTCCAACACGACAACAATATCATTGCATTCAAAATCTAGAAACTGTTTACGAGAATTGGAGATCATTGCAGAAAAATGCAAAGAGATCTAGTAAAATTCAAAAAAAAAAAAGGGAAGAGTTATTTGTGTCAAAGTTGAATGATCTGTTCGATATTGCCCTTGAAAATGCCTTAGAAATGATAACTATTGAAGAAGATAAGATGTTTTTAATAAATCAAAGGAAAAAAGGGCGGCCCAGTTTTCTGTGTGGTATTGATGTAAAATTGGCTGAACGGGGAAAAAAGAGCAGGAGAAAGACGATCCAAAGAAATTCAAAGGGTACAGCAAAGCATAAGAGAGGCTGAAACAGCAAGAGAAGTTATAGAACTGCAATGTTCAAGTAGTAGCGATGAAGAATCAATCCCAGACGAAGAGCCAATTCCATCGTGCTCTACGGATTCAATCGGGATGTCACAGCAAAAGAAAAGAAAGATGTATGGAACTTGTAATGTTATAACTTCAAAAATTGTAGCCGCTTTTGACAAATGCAAAGTTAGTGATAGGAATGCAGCTCACATTTTAATGGCCACAGCTGAAGCATTAGGTCATGATGTCCATGAACTATCAATAAGTAGATCTTCCATTCAACGATGCAGGCAACATTTACGTCAAGCGAGAGCAGAAAAATTAAAGGAACGATTCAAAGAAGCTGACCTGCAAGCAGCTGTCATTCATTGGGATGGAAAATTACTACCAGCTGTTACCGGTTCTCAGATGGTTGAGTGCCTTCCGGTCATAATTACAAGTAGAAATATAGAACAAATACTGCAGATACCACAGCACAGTTGCAAGGCTTCACTGGAAAAGAACAAACCTTAGCAGTATATGAAACACTTACTGATTGGGAGCGTACAAACAAGGTAAAAGCGTTGTGCTGTGACACTACTGTATCCAACCTCAGCTACTTAAAGGGAGCGGCAATTATTTTAGAGCAGATGTTGGAAAGAGATTTTTTATATCTTCCCTGCAGACATCATATATTTGAAATCATACTTAAAAGTGTTTTTCAGCTGAAAATGCCCTCTTCATCAGGTCCAGATGTGCAAATTTTCAAACGCTTTCAACAGGCATGGCCGAAAATTAATGAACAAAATTTCAAGTCTGGTGTAGAAGATGGAAATGTTCGAAAACTTTTATGTTCAAACGTAACAGAAATCCAATCTGTTATAATGCAGCACCTACAAATGCGACAGCCTCGAGACGATTATGATGAATTCTTAGAGTTAGCAGAAATTTTCATTGGAAACAACATCACGCGCGATGGATGGCAAAAGCACTTTATTGCTTAAAAATATTTCTGTTTCATGATGAATTTAAACTTACCTTTTAGGGAAAAAAGGCATTTCTGACATATGCATATTTCTTGTAAGAATATATATTAAGGCTTGGTTCAGAGCACCTTTGGCCTAAGATGCACCCAGCCATGACATACAATTTATGAAAAAGCTCGTTGAGTATGAATCTGTGGATCTAGAGGTATCTCGTATCACAGTTCACAAATTCAAAAATCATTTATGGTATTTATCCCCAGAAGCTTGTGCTTTAGCTTTTTTCGATGAAGGGTTATCTGTTGAAACTAAAATGAAAATGGTACAGAATCTAAGGAAAGACGGTACTCAAGAAAAGGGTGTCAAGCAAATCATGCTAAAAAATGATGATATTCAAGGACTAATAGATAAGTCTATTGAGGACTTCATTTCAGAAGACAGCAAACAGTTTTTGAAAGATTTCATATTCACACAGATTTCCTCAATACAGATCCAGCTTCCTGGCCTGAAAGTGAAGTGTTTAAGAAAGCCTCAGTTGTTGTGCATCAATTAAAGGTGGTCAATGACACAGCTGAAAGAGGGGTTAAGTTGATAGAGGACTACAACAAAATACTAACAAAAAATGAAGACCAGAAACAGTTTCTATTGCAAGTTGTCACTGACTACAGACATCGATATCCTGATGCAAAGAAGGAGACTGTACCAAAAAAATGGAGTGAGATTGTTATTTGTTTTCCATTTGTTGATATTTCTGCCATTATCTGTATTTTATTTCGGATTGTAATGAACAAACATTCCACAAATAACGCACAGTATCATCTTTTGGAATGTTTTAATAATTATTCATTAAATGCACAGAGAGTTTTTCTTGCAGTAATGAATAGTACAAGTTATCAAGTATTTTATTGTACCCTTGCATTGGCATTATGAAATTTTAACTGCTATTGCCGCAAGTTAAAGTGCAGCTGTTGCAATCGAAGCTTCACAACTTTTTTCTTTTTTGGCATCTTGCATTATACTAACAGTGAGATAGTTTAAGAAGGGAAAAGAGCCTAAGTGGGGAGAAAACGAAAGCTGTCCCTATAAAAGCATGGCTGGAGGCACGTGTTATTATCGTTCAATTGCAATAAAATTTTACAGATATTATTATTTCCTGAATTGGGACAATTTTGAGGGGTGAGACTTAAACATTTCAGAAGTTGAATAATTTGGGCCACCCTAATGAGTACCATATATACTCGCGTATAAATCGACTTCACGTATAAATCGAGAAAATCAAATCGTAAAAATCGAAAACTCGCGTGTAAGTCAATCCCAGAATGAAAAGAAAAAAAAAAAATTTCAATGAATTTATTCAAAAACATTTGAAAACGAAAACAAAATTATATATATAATAATAAATTTAATTTGCATACCCAAAAACTTCATTGGAACTCTTCAAAATCCGATTCCGAGTCAGACTCGCCAAACAGTTAAAAAAAGTCTTTCTCCATCATCGGCGCGTCATCGTAAACGTCAGTATTCCCATCTATGCCTGTGCCATAAGAATCACTGTCGTCGTCACTCATAAAAAATCTCATCATCCTCTGTGCCATCAAGTTCATTACTAAATAATGCAACATTTCTTGAATGATTTCACGACCATTTCCGCAGGTATCGCATCCCAAGCATCCTTGACCCATCTCGCAATCAAAACGATATCCAGCTTCTTTAGATTTCTGCCCTTGGTTTCAGTCGGCAAATCGGAACTTATCCAATCTGCCCAATACCTCCGCACATTGTCCTTGAAGGGCTTATTAAAGCAGGCATCTAGTGGTTGAAGAACCGATGTCAACCCACCTGGGATGACAGCAAGAGTTGTTTTTGAATTTTCTGCAGTTTTTTTCACTTCTGCACAACGGTGTGCAACAAACATATCCCACACCAAAAGGGAGGGTTTCCTCAAAAGTGTGTCTGGCCTTTTGTTCCACACATTCTTTAACCAGTCAATTGTTCCAGACTCGTTCATCCATCCTTTTTCATGGGCGCGAATGAGCACACCAGACGGAAAGACGACGCTTTTTGGCAGAGTTTTTCGTTCGAAACTAATTACTGGAGGTAGCTTCCCGCCATCGGCCAAACAAGAAAGAACCACCGTGTAACTGGTTTTTTCGTGGCCAGTCATTCTTAATCAAAATATTTTGTTCACCCTTTTGGTTCACCATCTTATTTCCAGGAAGGTAGAAACACATGGTGGTTTCATCCATGTTCCCTATTTGGGAAAGTTCAAAAGCAGTCTCTTTTCTCTTTTGAATTACATACTTTTGAAATTCCATTATCTTTGCTTCGAGGTCACGAGGTAACTTTTATGTAATTTCGGTGCGCTGGCATAGATGCAACCCATAGCGGTTCATGAACGTTGTGCACCAACCTGGTGAGGCACGAAAAGTATTATTTGTGGCTGCAAACTTTTCATCTTTTGTGAGCTTCATTGCTCACAAACGCATACCAGTTCGCATTACAATGTAACCATTTTGTCTGCAGCCCACAATCCAATCATTCAAGACACTTTCCAGCTCTGGAAAAGATGCCGTTCAATGACGCAGCACCTTTTGCTATTTTGGGATTTTCACCAAGTCCGTTTTTTTATGCCAATCTCGAATCAGTTTTTCGTTAATGCCAAATTGACATGAAGCAGCACAGTTGTTAGTATTTTCTGCAAAAGGAACCACTTTCAACTTAAATCCTGCATTATAGGATATTCGCTTCTTTACACAATCCGTGTCAGCCATAATAGGAAAAGCGAGACAAAAACACGCGTGATTAAGAGCAAGCAACACCTAACAGTGGCTGCGTTAGGTCGTAGGTCAGCGCAATAAACTGGTAATCGGGAGGGGGAGCTTTTGATGTGCGGCTGCAACTGCACTGTGGATACGCAAAGTCATGAGACTTTTCAAAGCGCTGAGAAATTCGGAGGGTCGAAATTGCGTAATTACTACCGCATTGGTGTTTTTTATTTCTTTCTTTCTTCTTCTTTTTTTTTTTCTTTCTTCTTCGGGTCGCGATTTCATAATTAATACTGCATCGGCATTTTTTTTCTTTTGGGATGGATTGCCTTTTGCCTCACAGGAAGAACTTTTGGACTTACGATTTTTTTAGGCTCGGCGTATAAGTCGAGCCCCTTACTTTCATGCCCCTTTTTTTGTTCCAAATTTCTCGACTTATACACAAGTATATACAATACAATTCCGAAAATCCGCAATTCTCTAAAATCCGCGTGGATTCGAACATCGGTCACAGTTACAGTTAACAGACGGATAAAAAAAAAAAAAAAAGGTTTCAGAAATCGAAGTTGTTTATTTTCCAGCTGACAAAAAAAAAAAAAAAGAAAAAATGTTTAAGATATTTTTAAAGGTTTTTAAAATATTTTATGTGTTTTCTCTAATTGAAAAATATTACTAATGATATATGTAATAGTGTTTGTTCTCCCTTGAGACTGGTGGGCGCCTGCCCAGCTGACAGTGTTTAAGCTGCCTATCACTTTTTCACCAAATTGCGACAAGCACAATACGCCAAAAAAAAGTTCACCTGAATCGTCAAAAAACGAATGCTAAAAATTGTGTTTTTTTTTTTTGTTTTTTAATCCTTGTTACCATTAAGAAATTTGCTCATTTACGCTTTCCAACAGTAGGTTGAAAAAGCGTATATGCTCCAGCTTTTTCCGTCCGTCTGTCCGTCGGCACGATAACTCACGTAAAAGTGGTTCGATTTCGATGAAATTTTAGTATGTGGTAGGGGACCACCAGGGGACGAACCCTATTGAAAATGGGTGAAGTGGGGTCAAAGGTCACGCCATAAGAGCGGGATTCATTTCATTGCTTTTATGCGTCATAACATGCGTAAATATGGTTCAATTTCGATGAAATTTTAGTATGTGGTAGGGAACTACCTGGGCACGAACCCTATTGAAAATTGGCAAATTGGGGTCAAAGGTCAGACAGGGCATAAGAGTGGGATTTATTCCATTGCCCTTATGCGTCATAACTTGGGTAAATATGGTTCGATTTCGATGAAATTTTGGTATGTGGTAAGGAACCACCTGCGAACGAAACCTATTGAAAGTGGGTGGAATGGAATCAAAGGTCAGGACATAAAAGCGGGATCCATTTCATTTCTTTTATGCGTCATAACATGCGTAAATATGGTTCGATTTCGATGAAATTTTTAGTGTGTGGTAGGGAACCACTGGGCACGAACCCTATTGAAAATGGGCGAATGGGGTCAAAGGTCAGGCAGGGCATAAAAGCGGTATTTATTCCATCGCCCTTATGCGTCATAACTTGCGTAAAAATGGTTCGATTTCGATGAAATTTTAGTATTTGGTAAGGAACCACCTGGGGACGAACCCTATTGAAAATGGGCGAAATGGGGTCAAAGGTCAGGGCATAAAAGTGGAATCCATTCCATTGTCTTTATGCGTCATAACATGCGTAAATATGGTTCGATTTCTATAAAATTTTAGTATGTGGTAGGGAACCACCTGGGCACGAACCCTGTTGGAAATGGGGTCAAAGGTCAGGCAGGTCATAAGAGCAGGATTTGTTCCATTGCCCTTATGTGTCATAACTTGCGTAAAAATGGTTCGATTTCGATGAAATTTTAGTATGTGGTAGGGAGCCACTGGGACGAACCCTATTCAAAATGGAGTCAAAGGTCAGGACACTGGAGTGGGATTCATTCCATTGCCCTTGTGCATTATAACTTACCAAAAAATGTTTCGATTGCGACAAAACGTTATCATGTTGTTCCGGAGGTATAGTGAACCGGTTCTGTTGAATATCAACGAAATCGGGTCAAAGGTCATTGCACAAAAGCAAGATTTATTCCACAGCCATTATTCTCATAACTTGCGTAAAACTGCTTCTATTGCGACAAAACTTTAGTATGTTATTCTTGAGGTGTACTGAACCGGTTCTGTTGAATATCATCGAAATGGGGTCAAAGGTCAGGACACAGGAGCGAGATTTATTCCACAGCCATTAATTTTATCCTCATAACTTGAGTAATAATTTCTGGTATGTTGGAAAGCGTGTAATAATCAATGCATTGCATGATTTTACTAACTTGTTTTTATTTTTATGTGGATAAAAATCAAACGTTTAATCTTACATCTCCCGTGCGCGCAGTCTCCTTACTGAGAATCCATGACTTAGTTCTGTTAACTTCTAGGAGTTCGACATATGGGGAGGGTGTGTGTGTGTGTGTGTGTGTACTGTTGGCGGCTTTCAAGTGTTTTAGTGAACTTGGGGGAGATAGATGGCAGAAAAGGGGAGGGTGATATTGGGTGAGGCCAGCAGAATGCAACAAGAGTAAGAGGGAAAAACTTCCTCTTCAGCTCACATGATTGCTGACCTTAAATGAAAAACACAAAAATGCATTTTTGCGAATTTTTTAGACAGCTGTCTGAAATTTCTATAAGCACCATAAATCCTTGTTACGAATGGATCTGTAAAATTTTGCCTGAATTGTTTAATAACTTTTTAACTAGCCATGAAAATTTTAATTAAACATTCCTGTGTGCCTGTCCCTCGTAAATCTCTTAATAAAAATGTTCATGGCTAATTAAAAACGTTTTTAACCAATTAAAGCAAAATTTGGGGAGTTGACTACTCTGAGCTGATTATGGAGTGTGTAAACATTTCAGCCAGTTTCATAAAGAATTGACAATGATGATTTTTCTTATTTTTTTATCCAGTCTACTGGCAAACCCTTTGTAGCAAACAGGAAACCCTGCTCTTACGTAATGCAGTTACAGGAGATGGGGAACCCTCCTGCTTTCCCCACCATCTCACTTGTTGAATTTAGCGGACAACAAGAAGTTTTGTTTCAAATTTGATAAGCTGATCTTTCCTTTGCATACTACACTATGGATATTTGTTGAATACTGTATAAATAAAAATATGCTTTTTAAACAATTCCCGCACTTCAAACCCCAGTGCCGCACGATAGTGAAATTAAAAGGGGGGGAGTTTATATACGTACGTATGATGTTTACCGCGATGCAATTACTTTACTGTAATGTCAAAACAATGATAAAATTAATTCAACTACAGAGAAATGTGCCGTCTGCTAGATTTAACAAGCGATCAGCACTTTCATTGTGCAATTGTGTTCATCACTTCAAGCTTACTTAGCATTATTTTTTTGTTTTTGTTTGATGGAATGTTTGCCAGCCAGAATGTTTGATTGACATATACAGTATTTTGTAAATAAAAATTCAATTAATTAATATTACTGTATTATGAATTTGCTCCCTATATTTTACTTACTTATTAAATACTGTACATATATCTACATAAATTCCAATTACTACTAATTACAGTATTAAATACATATTACTAATTAATTTTACTAATTATTTTTATTTAACAAATGAAAGCCTATAATACATACATACATATCATCCTATTTGAATTAGTATCATATAGTTTAGAGAACCTGTGCGTGTTTACAGTACATATGTATTAGTAAACACACACAGGTTCTTTAAAATCCGCAAAATTCTAAAATCTGCACAACCTCTGGAACCAAGTTGTGCGGATTTTCGGAATTGTACTGTACATATGGTAATTAAGAAATTTGTAATAAATAAAAGAAATAAAAGTTAACAATGAAGAAATTTTCATGATATCATAGCTGCAACTGTTAAATAAAAAAAATCTGGTTTGACACTGTAAGCAGTGGCCTTATGGCCAGCTCATATATATATATATATGACAATAACTATAAAACCGTGTACCATTGAGTTGTATTACTTACCGGGGATCCGCGCTTAGCTGCTAGAACCACTGGTAGAGTATATATCCATACCTCACTTCCCGCTAAGAACCTTCATAGGAACCCCACACTATTTTCTTGGTTTGGAACTTGAAACGTATATGAGAATGAACCAAGGTATAAAATCTCACTAACCAAAAGTAACACTGGAAATATAATAAGAAAAATCACAAAAAGAAATATAAAAACTCAGGTGCCGCAGGCCACTCATCAGGGAAAGACTTCCCGCGACATCCGAGTTAGGTTCGAGTTTCGTGCAGGTGTCAGGTTAGAAAATTATAAAACGAATTCTCAAAACGAGGGTTAAAAAAAAAATTTTACCAAACTTTTTACTAATTTAGGACACCTGGTCTTTCCTACTCGAACCAAATATACAATATATGAAATAAAACTATCTTACCTTGGCAATAAGTCCCCCCAATATCATCTCCAGTGTGGACGGTAGGTAACTAACTCCTATCAAAAATATGTCCCTCCCCTACTGAATTTGAAATGTCTGTTCCCTGTGGAATGGAACTCACAAACCTAAGGGCCGCCCCGGTGGCGCGGTGGTCTAAGGCGTTGGCCTCTGATCATTCGTCCGTAAGGGGTCCGGATTCGAATCCCGGTCAAGCATGGATGTTGTGTTTGTCTTACGGCACTGGCTCTCTCCCTTCCCTGGAACCAGTGACCCTAAATTAGGGACGGGCGACTGCTTATAGCCCATTGAGTTGCTCACGGTGGTCGTTAAACCTCTAATCAAAAAAAAAAAAAAAAAAAAAACCTAAGGAGTCGTGTGGCGACTCCTGTCGAAACTAATAAAAAGGATAAATGAAATAAAATAAAGTGGAATAAAAGTAAAACAAGATGTTGGTAATCTAATGTCTGCCAGTAAAATTTGTTAATGGTTCCGGGCGGCTCGGAAGAAGAGATTTAAGTTTGAGGCCCGAAAATAATTAGTCCAAAAATTCCATTCCACAGGGAACACACATTTCAAATTCAGTAGGGGAGGGACATATTTTTGATAGGAGTTTTTAACCCTCGTTTCGAGAATTCGTTTTAAAATTTTCTAACCTGACACTTGCACGAAACTCGAACCTAACTCGGATGTCGCAGGACGTCTTTCCCTGATGAGTGGCCTGCGGCATCCGAGTTTTTATATTTCTTTTTGTGTTTTTTTCTTATTAAATTTCCAGTGTTACTTTTGGTTAGTGAGATTTTATACCTTGGTTCATTCTCATATACGTTTCGAGTTCCAAACCAAGAAAATAGTGCGGGGTCCCTATGAAGGTTCTTAGCGGGAAGTGAGGTATGGATATATATATATATACAAGGTGGGATGTAAGGTCAGGCGATGCGTAACATCACAGCCTCTCATTGACAAATGTCAACCCCGGCTTCTCGTGGTGCATCCTGTTCCCACTAAAAGGGCTCTGACTACCGCCAATAGCGGTATAACTATACCATCGAGATTAGAGGAAATGCTATCCCACACTCACCAACCCGCTTGGCCAGCGTGGTGAGTTATGGCCAAACCCCTCCAAAATGACTCCACAACTTAAATCTTGGCCCTCGGTCTCCGGCAGCTGGAATGTACTTGGCCAAGGCAGCGGCCAGTGCGACATGAAGGCAGAGGGTGCTAAGAATCCCCGGAGGACTGGACTAGGCTGCCATCTGATGCTGACCTTGGCTACATATAATGGACGCTCCCTATCTTCTGATTCAAGGCTTTTGAATTGGAAGAGGAACTACAAAGGATCAAATGGGACATCGTCGGGCTAAGTGAAGTAAGAAGAAAAGGAGAAGATCTCATTGAACTGAAAAGTGGACATCTCTTCTACTAGCGTGGGACAGATACTGGCAGAACTAGTGGTGTTGGATTTATAATAAACAAGAAACTGAAGGATAAAGTTGTAGAAGTTGAAAGTTCCTCTGACAGAGCTGCACGACTTGTTATCCAACTCTCGAGAAGATACCAGGCTCAGATTATTCAAACTTATGCACCCACCACAAGTCATCCTGAAGAAGAAATTGAAGAATTTTATGAGGAAATTCGTCATCTAAATAATAAAGGTAAGCAACACTTTAAGATAATTATGGGAGATTTCAATGTAAAAATAGGGCAACAGCAACAGAATGAAACTTCAGTAGGTAAATTCGGTCACGGCAACAGAAACCTGCGTGGAAATACTCTCATTGAGTTTGCAGAGGCAGAAGGGTTTTTCATCGTAAACTCCTTTTTCAAGAAAAAGCCACACAGGAAATGGACATGGAGACATCCAAATGGGACGACAAGTGAAATTGATTTTATTATGTGTAACAAAAAATTCGTCATGGAAGACTGCAGTGTGCTAAACAAGTTCAACACAGGTAGTGACCATAGATTGGTGAGATGTAAGATGCACCTCAACACTAAACTCGAACGTGGTAAGCTCATAAGACAAACAAAATATATTGACATAACCAACCTTAAAAAACACCATAATACCTTCAAGTTGGAACTGAAGAACAGATTATCTGCTTTAGAAGGCCTAACATCGGAAGAAGTGGATATTTCTGAAGTTAACAGAAAAGTAGCCAAAGCTCTTATGGAAACAGCAACAAAATTAGCTGGGTCTAAGAACAAGTTGCATGTGAACTGATTATCAGGAAAAACCAAAATGTTGATGTGAAAAAGAAGAGAGATGAGGACAACTAAAGGAGATGTGACTTCCAAAGTGGAATATATAGAGCTATGCAAGACAGTACGAAAAAGTATCACTGAAGACGTAAGGAAATTCAAATGTGAACTAGCGAGGAAAGCAATTGAAAACAACCAAAGCCTGTAACCAGAAATAGAGGCGAAATCTTGACAAGAATGAAAGATTTCTACTCCAAATTATATAAAAGGAATGATGCATGTACTCCAGACATCATGAAAGGTACCAGTACTAGAGTTCTTCCAGTCCTCCCAGCAGAAGTTGCACATGCAATCAAGAACATGAAGCGAGGAAAAGCTCCAGGAGAAGATGGAATTACTGTAGACATCACACAAGAAGCAAGTGGAGAAATCGAAACAGTACTCGCCCAAATTTTCACTTGATGCCTTAATGAAGGGGAGATTCCTGAGGATTGGAACAACGCTACAATGATCCTGCTACATAAAAAAGGTGACATTGAGGATCTCAGGAACTACAGACCTATCAGCCTCCTATCAGTGGTTTATAAAATCTTCACTAAAGTTCTTTCACACCGTTTGAAGGTAACACTGGACATGGCTCAACCGAGAGAACAAGCTGGATTCAGGAGTGGCTACAGCACAATAGATCATATCCACGTACTGAGAGAACTAATTGAAAGAGCGAGGGAATATGAACTTCCATTGTGCATGGCTTTTATTGATTATGAAAAAGCCTTTATTCGGTGAAACCATCAGCAGTTATAATGGCTCTGAAATCCTGCGGTATTGAAGATGCATACATTAATATTATTAATAACATCTATGAAAATGCAAGTGCAAAGATTCAGCTGTTTGAAAATACAGCACATAAAAATTGGAAAGGGAGTGAGACAAGGTGACACCATATCTCTGAAGCTCTTTAATGCGACATTGGAAAATGTCTTTCAATCACTGAACTGGGAAAACAAAGGGATAAAGATTAATGGAGATTATGTAACCCACCTTCGTTTTGCTGATGACGTAGTCATTTTTGCAACTACCCCATCAGAGTTGGAGAGTATGATCCAGGAACTTGCTGACAAGAGTAAAGAAGTGGGATTAAAAATGAACTTTCAGAAGACAAAAGTGATGTTCAATGCTTTTACAAGAAATGAAGATTTATCGATTGATGGATAAAAGCTGGAGATAACAGACACGTACGTTTATCTTGGACAGCAGGTATCAAGTGAGGGTCACATTGATGAAGAAATTAATCGGCGTACAAAACTTGCCTGAAGAGCTTTTGGAAGAAACAGCATAATTTTCAAGAGCAATATGCCATAATGTCTTAAAAGAAAAGTGTTTGATCAATGCATCCTTCCAGTGCTTACGTATGGTGCGGAGACGTGGATCTTAACTAAAAGAGGCATACAAAGGCTGCAGACAACTCAAAGAAGCATGGAGAGGTGCATGCTTGGTGTAACCAGGAGAGATAAGAAGAGGAACTCGTGGATTCGAAAAATGACAAGAGTAGAAGCCATCATGATCAGAGTTAAATCCTTGAAATGGCAATGGGCTGGGCATACTGCCAGAAGGACAGAGCATCAATGGACAGCCGAAATTTTAGATTGGATTCCAAGGGGCAGGAAAAGACCCAGAAGAAGACCACCTGGGAGATGGGTGGATAAAATTTGAAAGTATGCAGGAGTGACATGGAGGAGACTGGCACAAGACAGACCGTTGTGGAGGAAACTTGGGGAGACCTTCGTCCAGCAGTGGATTGATAATGGTTGACAATGATGATGATGATGATATATACAAGGTAGGGCCATATTAAAGAAGAATTTAATAGGCATGTGAAACGTAGTTCGAGATAATTTGGAAGAAGCTATGCAATTTTCCCATATGTCTTAAAACAAAAGTGTTTCGTCAGTGCATAATCCAGTTGTTACTTATGAATCAGAAACATAGACATTAACTAAAAAGGACATACGAAGGCTGCAAACAACATAGATAAGCGTGGAGAGATGCATGCTTAGTATAACTAGAAAGCATCGATAGGAAGAACTCGTAGATCAGGAAAATGACAAGAGTTGATGACATCATGATCAAGGCAAAATCCCTAAAATGAACATGGACTGGACATATTGCTATTAGAAGTGATCACCATTTAGCAATTAAAATACAAGACTGGATTCCAATGAACAGGAAAAGACCCAGAAGAAGACCCTATGGGAAATGGGTGGGTGGATGAAATTTGAAAGCATGCTGGAGTGACGTGTAGACTGTCACAGAACAGAAAGTAGTGGAAGAGACTTGGGGAGACCTTCACCCAGCAGTGGATTGATAATATACATGTCCATATGTGAATTACCCTGACTACAGTAAGGTGTAGTTTTTAATGACAAGTCTTAGAACCGTTTTCTTTTTACAGGTGGCCTTGTACATGCATAGAGTTTCTGTGGTGGGGTGTTTCATCTACTGTATCTGTAACTATTAGCACTGTAGCAGTTGTGCTATTAAGATGGCATATGTGATGGAGAACGCATAATGTATTGTGTGTGTTTGGCAGAAACAAAATCTTGTATTAATATTCAGTAATAGTTCAGAGCAAAGAACGGAAATAAACTACCTGGTATGAAGTTAATTAAGTTGCAGAAGACAAAATTCTTAGAAACAGGTACAGTAGAAAAGGGAAGGAGCCTGGTAGACCATCAGTTTCTAATGAGATGGTGGGAAACAATCAAATGGCTTTTACACTGTTGCCATGGTAATTTGTGAGACCAGTTTCACACCGACTACAGATACTGAAGTATATGGTGCGCAAGGTGTTACATGATCACATTTACACACCTACAAATTACAAATTCTTCAAGAACTGCACCTTGGGACTGTCCAAAATATCAAAACATTGGAGATGAGATTTTCAACATCTGATGAGGATAATGACTTCCTACTGTGTCTGCTCTTCAGATGGGGCTACATTCAATTTTAGTGGTATAGTCAACAGATTGAATGTGTGTATTTGCGGATCGGACAACACGTGTCATTAACACACGTTTGGAACAGTCTAAAACTCACTGTTTGGGATGAGCTAATGCATGACATGTTAATTGATTCTTCCTCCTTTGCAGAGAAAATGGTGGCTGTAAATGTGTACTTAAATATGCTCATCAATTATCATTTATGTCATCCCCCAGCTGCAAGATAGGTAGCTGACTGTCATCTTCCAACAAAATGAGGCACCATTGCATTGGGCATATGTTGTTTGTGAAGCTTTTGACACAACATTTCTATAGCAATAGATTGGCAGGGATGGACCAATCCCATGCCCCCAGAGATCAGCAGACCTTACCCCTTTGGATTTCTTTCTGTGGAATTATGTTAAAGATGTGGTTTAGGCAGCAGTTCAGCACTTTTCAAGAACATATTTTAGATACAATAGCAAGATATACTATAAAAACAACCATTCACTTACCAGAAAGATCTTGGTCATTTTTTTATCTTGTAACACTTCAAGCACGTCAATTATATTGTTGTTGGCTTTCTGAGGTTGAACTGACTCTTTGCCTATGACTTTCCTTCTTCCCGGGGATGAAACATCGTACTATCTTTTTTTTTTTTTTTTTTTACTGGACAAAACACGCAGGTTTCTTTCTGCCATATGAAACGTAACCATAGCTCGTCAGCACGATAAAAACCTCACACATACACACTCTATAACCACTCATTCATACATTCCGTTAAAAACACTATGTACATATTTACGCTATCTACATTCCCAGGCAGTTAAACCATTTGTCAACTGTGATTAAAAAGTGCTCAATCTGTTTCAAACTCCGTGTTAACCCTATTGCATGTGCCAACCTCATTCAGCCCGTCATACACAACCCTTGGTTGTGTATGAGGGGCTGAATTAAAGAAGAATTTAATTGTGTATGACGGGCTGAATTAAAGAAGAATTTAATTGTGTATGACGGGCTGAATTAAAGAAGAATTTAATTGTGTATGACGATTTAATTGTGTATTAAAGAAGAATTTAATTGTGTATGACGGGCTGAATGAGGTTGGCACATGCAATAGGGTTAACACGGAGTTTGAAACGGATTGAGCACTTTTTAATCACAGTTGACAAATGGTTTAACTGCCTGGGAATGTAGATAGTGTAAATATGTACATAGTGTTTTTAACGGAATGTATGAATGAGTGGTTATAGTGTGTGTATATGAGGTTTTTATCATGATGACGAGCTATGGTTACGTTTCATATGGCTGAAAGAAACCTGCGTGTGTTGTCCAGTAAATAAAAAAAAAAATAAAAAAAAGATAGTACGATGTTTCATCCCCGGGAAGAAGGAAAGTCATAGGCAAAGAGTCAGTTCAACCTCAGAAAGCCAACAACAATATAATTGACGTGCTTTGAAGTGTTACAAGATAAAAAAATGACCAAGATCTTTCTGGTAAGTGAATGGTTGTTTTTATAGTATATCATTAATGAATTGCACATAAATATATGCACTTTGCTGGTGATTGATACCTAAAAAGGGCAAATGTTATGATACAATAGCAAGAGTTACACCCACAAAAGTTGGAAAATGTGATGGCAGGAGTGTCATCATTTAGGTATTTAATGTGTTGCTAGTGGTGCACATGCAGAAGTATATTTAGTTCATTAACTATGTATCAAAACTTTGTATGTTTATCTACTTAGCTGTTTAAATTTGTATGAAAGACCAGTGTTTATTTAAAAGTTATAACATGCTAAAATTTAGGTAATTAGTTACGGACACCCTGTGTGTGTGTGTGTGTGTGTGTGTGTGTGTGTGTGTGTGTGTGTGTGTGTGTGTGTGTGTGTGTGTGTGTGTGTGTCTTCATTGCCAACCATTATCAATCCACTTCTGGATGAAGGTCTCCCCAAGTTTCTTCCACAATTGTCTATCTTGAGCCTGTTTCCTACATGTCACTCTGGCATGCTTTCGAATTTCTTCCATCCATTTCCCACGGGTCTTCTTCTGTCCCTCGGAATCCCGTCCAAAATTTCGGTTGTCCATCAGTGTTCCGTTCGTCTGGCAACATGTCCAACCCATTGCCATTTCAGTGATTTCACTCTGGTCATGATATCCTCCACTCCTGTCATTTTCCGTATCCACAAGTTCCTTTTCTTATCTTTCCTGGTTACGCTAGGCATGCATCTTTCCATGCCTCTTTGAGTTGTCTGCAGTCTTTGTATGTCTTTTTTAGTTAAAGTAAAGGTCTCTGCTCCATACGTAAGCACTGGCAGGATGCATTGATTCAACACTTTTCTTTTAAGACATAATGGCATACAGCTCTTAAAAATTGTACTGTTTCGTCCAAAAACTCTCCATCCAAGTTTTATATGCCAATTCTTTCCTCAATCAATGTGACCGTCACTTGATATCTGCTTCCCAAGATAAAATGTAGGTATCGGTTATCATGCTGTTCTCCATCAATTGATAAATCTTCATTTATTGTAAAAGCATTGTACATCAGTTTTGTCTTTCGAAAGTTAATTTTTAATTCCACTTAACTTTACTCTTGTCAGCAAGTTCCTGGATCATACTTTACAGCTCTAAAAGGGTAGTTGCAAACATGACTACGGCATCAGCAAAATGAAGGTGAGTTAAATAATCTCCATTAATCTTTATCCGTTTGTTTTCCCAGTCCAATGATTGAAAGGCATTTTGCAGTGTGGCATTAAAGATCTTGGGAAATATGGTGTCACCTTGTCTCACTCACTTTCCAATTTTTATTAGTGCTGTATCCTCAGATATCCGAAACTTTGGATTTGCATTTTCCTAAATGTTATTAACAATGTTCATGTATGCATCTTCAATTCCTCAGGATTTCAAAGCCATTGTAACTGCTGATGGTTTCACGAAATCAAAGGCCTTTTCATAATCAATAAAAGCCATGCATAATGGGAGTTCATATTCTCTTGTTCTTTCAATTAGTTCTATTAGTATATGGATGTATATCATAATCATCAACCATTATCAATCCACTGCTGGTTGAAGATCTCCCCAAATTTCTTCCACAATTGTCTGTCTTGGGCCTGTCTCCTCCATGTCACTCCAGCATACTTTCGATTTCATTCTTCCATCTCCCATGGGGTCTTCTTTTTGGGTCTTTTCCTGTCTCTCGGAATCCAGTCTAAAATTTTGGTTGTCCATTGGTGGTCCATTCTTCTGGCAACATGTCCAGCCCATTGCCATTTCAGTGATTTCACTCTGGTCATGATGTCGCCCACTCCTGTCATTTTCCTTAACCACAAGTTCCTCTTCTTATCATTCTTGGTTACACCAAGCATGCATCTCTCTATGCTTCTTTGAGTTGCCTGCAGTCTTTGTATATCTTTTTTAGTTAAGGTCCATGTCTCAGCTCCATACGTAAGCACTGGCAGGATGCATTGATTAAACACTTTTCTTCTTAGACATACTGGCTTACTGCTCTTAAAAATTGTACTGTTTCTTCCAAAAGCTCTCCATCCAAGTTTTATACGCCGATTAATTTCTTCATCAATGTGACTCTCACTCGATATCTGCTGCCCAAGATAAATGTAGGAATCGGTTGCCTCAAGATTTTCTCCATCAAGCACTAAATCTTCGTTTCTTGTAAAAGCATTGTACATCACTTTTGTCTTCTGAAAGTTCATTTTTAATCCCACTTCTTTACTCTTGTCAGCAAGTTCTTGGATCTTACTCTGCAGCTCTGAAGAGGTAGTTGCAAAGATGACTATGTCATCAGCAAAATGAACGTGAGTTAAGTAATCTCCATTAATCTTTATCCCTTTGTTTTCCCAGTTCAATGATTGAAAGACATTTTGCAATATGGCGTTAAAGAGCTTGGGAGATATGGTGTCACCTTGTCTCACTTTTTTTCTAATTCTTATTTGTGCTATATCCTCAGATATCCTAACCTTTGCACTTGCATTTTCATATATGTGATTATCACTTTCGCTGCCAGCGGGCGCAGGCGCCAGCAAAAAAAAAATCGTTGTAAGGGGCCATGCTGGCGCCAGCGACTTCAACGAAGTTGCACGTGACTTCCTTGGCCTGGGAATGTGCTGTTACTTTTTTTTTTATACATTTCGTAAAACATCAGGTTTATTTCCGAAATGTGTTATGTTTTAAATATTCAGCTATGCATATATAATATGTGTGTGTGTGTGTGTGTGTGTGTGTGTGTGTGTGTGTTTGTATTATATTTTGTTTTTATGGCAAGCAGCATGTAAAAAAAATATGAGGCATAAATGTTATCCCGTTTGGAAAAAATAAGTAAAATAAAAGGAAAGTTACACTGGGTGCAGGTGCCTTGAACATTTCAATTAATTTGGTTTTTATTTTGTATTCCTTTCACTAGATTTACCCATGTTTTGAAGCATTAGATTACTACGCAACATACTGAAGAAATACAGCGTGAATCAGATGGCCATAGAAGTTGCTCGCGACTTCTATGGCCATCTGATTCACGTTATATTTCCTTTGATTGACGAATCAATTGGCCCCCAAATTATCTGCTTCCTTTTCCTTTTGATTTTACGAATCAACTATCTGCTTCCTTTTCCTTTTTTTCCTTTTGATTTGATGAATCAACTGGCCCCCAAGTTATCTGCTGCTGTTCATGATGTACGGGATTCACATCTAAACACCGATGTTCTTCCATTGTTTGCAAGAAATCACAATCATCATCATATTCTTCAGTACTGATTTCATAATCTGAATCAGAATCAGACGCAGAAGAAATTTCTAAACCGGAAAGACTTGATTCATTGTCACTTGTGTCCGATTCAACAGAATCGGTTGTTGTTGGACCAACAGTTGGATCATCTATAGCAGAAAGATCTGTAGCGGGGTTAATAATTCCAGATGGACTAGCAGTGGGATCAGGTATCCATGGAGAAGGACAACAGATTCTAATTTTCGCCTTTTGGAGTAAAACTTTTTGCTATTTATGGGGTCAGCCATCCTCACGCTTTGATTACAAGAGCAGTTATGGGATTTTCGTCGAACTACAAATTAGTGCAGTTGGGGAGAAAAACGGTAAAAAAAAAAAAAAAAAAAAAAAAAGGAAAGATGCATTCTGTTAACATCCCGAAATCTATTATGCTCAAGTGAAGTAAGTGCTGTCTAATGGAAAAAAAGAAATTTATAGCCCAAAAGGGAAGGAAGGAGGCTACTTTTCCTGCAGCATTTGTTTATATAAACTGCATCTGAGCAGAGGAATATTGTTAGTAAGAGAAAAGTGTTCACCCAGTTTTCTCTTAATTTGCTTCCACCAGCCACCCTGTGCTAAGGAATCAGTGTGTGGAACCACCTAAGTGGGAATTGCCTTCCCCCAGTAGGGTATTATATTTCCATTGTCTCCGACCGACGCGGTATCCCAGCTCAACCTCCACTAGACACAACATACTATCACAAAGAAAGGAAAGAGGAAGGAGCACTCATTATTTATAGACTTTCTACAATTCCTTTTTTACGGTTGGATCCAACCGTAGGTTGAAGAAGCGTATATGCTCCAGCTTTGTATGTCTGTCCTTCTGTCTGTCCACACGATAACTTGCGTAAAAATGGATCGATTATGATGAAATGTTAGTATGTGGTAGGGGACCACCTGGGGACGAACCCTATTTAAAATGGGCGAAATGGGGTCAAAGGTCAGGACATAAAAGCGGGATCTATTCCATTGCCCTTATGCATCACAACTTGCATAAAAATGGTTCAATTTCGATGAAATTTTAGTTTGTGCTAGGAGACCACCTAGGGACAAACTCTATTGAAAATGAGCGAAATGTGGTCAAAGGTCAGGAAATAGGAGCGGGATCCATTCCATCGCTCTTATGCGTCATAACTTACGTAAAAATGTTTCAATTGAGACAAAACTTTATTATGTTGTTCAGGAAGTATAATTAACCGGTTCTGTTTAAAAATCATCAAAATGGGGTCAAAGGTCAGGGCATAGGAGCGAGATTTATTCTATAGCCATGTTCCTCATAACTTGAGTAATGATTTCTGGTATGTTGAAAAGTGTATCGTAATCAATGCATTGCATGATTTTACTGGATTTTACTAACTTGTTTACATAAGCTTGTATGAAGTTGCTCGCGCCTGCATGGTCAATACAACATCACGTTTAACTTTTGGGCCAGGTCAGTCGCACGCAACTTCTGCATGTTTTGCTATAAATGGACTTGTGGTCAGCCAACTAGTAGGTGGTATAATATTTTGGGAATCCCATTACTGGAACTTCAGATATTTACTTCTGTTTATCTGGCCCCCAGGGCGATTTCTACAGAAGGCGTGTGCGCCCGCTGGCAGGGAAAGTGTTAATTAGTGCTAATGTATGCATCTTCAATACCACAGGATTTCAAAGCCATTGCTACTGCTGATGGTTTCACGGAAAGCCATTTCATAGTCAATAAAAGCCTTGCATAATGAGAGTTCATATTCTCTTGTTATTTCAATTAGTTCTTCAGTACATTGGTATGATCTATAATGCTGTAACCACTCCTGAATTTAGCTTGTTCTCTTGGTTGGGCCATGTCTAGTGTTACCTTCAAGGGATGTGAAAGAACCTTAGTGAAGATTTTACAAACCACTGAAAGGAGGCTGATGGGCCTGTAGTTCAAGAGATCCTCAATGTCACCTTTTTTATGGAGCAAGGTCATTGTAGCATTATTCCAATCCTCAGGAATCTTCCCTTCATCAAGACATCTCGTGAAAACTTGGGCGAGTGTATTTTCAATTTCTCCACTTGCTTCTTGTATAATTAATGTCCACGGTAATTCCATCTTCTCCTGGAGCTCTTTCCCGTTTCATGTTCTTAATTGCATATGTAACTTCTGCAGGGAGGATTGGAGGGACTTTGGCACTGGTACCTGTTGTAATGTCTGGAATAGATGTATCATCCCTTTCATATAGTTTTGAATAGAAATCTTTCACCCTTGTCAAAATGTCGCTTCTATTTCTTGTTACTGTGCCATCTTCTTTTCTCAGAGCCATAATCTGTTTTCTTCCCTTACTGAGATGTCATTTTGTTCTCTTCAGGCTCTGGTTGTTTTCAATTGCTTTCCTCACTAGTTCACAATTGAATTTCTTTGTCTTTAGTGATGCCTTTTCGCACTGTCTTGCATAGCTTTATGTATTCCACGTTGGAAGTTACGTCTTTATTTGTCCTCATCTCCCTTCTCTTTTGCATCAACATTTTTGTTTTTCCTGAAATTTTTTTCATATGTTACTTATTTTTAGTACCACCTATTTTTGTTGCTGTTTTCATAAGAGCCTTGGTGAGTTCTCTGTTAACTTCAGAAATATCCACTTCTTCCAATGTTAGGCCTTCTAAAGCAAAGAATCTGTTCTTCAGTTTCAACTTGAAGGTGTTATGGTGTTTTTTAAGGCTGGTTATGTCAATACATTTTGTTTGTCTTATGATCTTACCAGGTTCAAGTTTAGTGTTGAGGTGCATCTTACATCTCACCAATCTATGGTCACTACCTATGTTGAACTTGTTTAGCGAACTGCAATCTTCAATGACGAATTTTTTGTTACACATAATAAAATCAATTTCACTTGTCGTCCCATACGAATGTCTCCGTGTCCATTTCCTGTGTGGCTTTTTCTTGAAAAAAGAGTTCACATTGAAAAACCTTTCTGCTTCTGCAAATTCTACGAGAGTATTTCCACATGGATTTCTGTTGCTGTTGCCCTACTTTTGCATTGAAATCACCCATATTGATCTTCAAGTGCAGTTTGCCTTTGTTATTTAGATTCCGAATTTCCTCGTAAAATTCTCTAATTTCTTTTTCTGGGTGACTTCTGGTGGGTGCATAAGCTTGAATAATCTGGGCCTGGTATCTTCTTGAGAGTTGGATAACGAGTCGTGCAGCTCTGTCAGAGGAACTTTCAACTTCTACAACTTTATTCTTCAGTTTCTTGTTAATTATAAATCCAACACCACTAGTTCTGCCAGTATCTGTCCCACGATAGTAGAAGAGATGTCCACTTTTAAGTTCAATGAGATCTCCTTTTATCCTTACCTCACTTAGCCCGACGATGTCCCACTTGATCCTTTGTAGTTCCTCTTCCAATTCAAAAGCCTTGAATCAGAAGATAGGGAGCGTCCGTTGTAAGTAGCCCAAGTCAGCGTCAAATGGCAGCCTAGTCCGGTCCTCCAATGATTCTTAGCACCCCTGCCTTCATGTTGCACTGGCCGCTGCCTCGGCCAGGTACATTCCCGCTGCCAGAGACAGGTCCAAGATTTAAGTTGTGAAGTCATTTTGGAGGGGTTTGGCCATAACTCACCACGCTGGCCAAACAGGTTGGTGAGTGTGGGATAGCATTTCCTCTGATCCCTATGGTATAGTTATACAGCTACTGGCGGTTGTCAGAGCCCTTTTAGTGCGAACAGGATGCACCACGAGAAGGCGGGGTTGACATTTGTCAAGGAGAGGTGATATGTTGCACATCACCTGACCTTGCATCCCATGGATATATATACACTATCTACTGACAAGTAATTGGACACATCTGCGGTCCTGATACACGTCACGGCCACCGCCGTTAAATATCGTGTGGGAAACAACAACGCAACCAGTCGCATGCAAGATGCCACGCAGTTCGGAGTTCTCTGATTTCCAGAAAGGTGTAATCGTCGGGTATCACAGAAATGGCCGATCCATACGTGACATATCCAGCAAATTGAAGTACCCAAAATCAACAGTGGCCTATGTGATTGGCAGTGGAAGATGAGAGGTGACTGTCGGAATGTGCCCCGACCCGGCAGACCCACAAAACTCGGAGTTAGAGGCCGACGGGTGCTGGCCAGAGATATTCGGAAGAACCACACCAAATCGATGCGCCACATCCACCAGGAGTTTCAACAGGCATCCGGGAGTGTTATTTCCATGAATACCATCCGTAAGGAAGCCCATCTGCTCGGTTATCATGGACGTGCTGCCGCCCACAAGCCTTTGATCACCAAGTCCAATAGTGCTGCTCGGCTAACGTGGTGCAAAGAATGTCGACAGTGGACCATTGAACAGTGGAAACAGGTTCTCTGGAGCGATGAATCAAGGTTCACCCTCTACCGTTCGGATGGCAGGGTCTGGTTTGGCGTCTGCCTGGAGAACGCCTCCTGCCAGAATGTATTGTGCCAACTGTGAAGTTCGGTGTCGGTGGAATTATGGTATGGGGATGTTTCTTCTGGTATGGCACAGGACCCTTGGTCGCAATTCCTGGTAGACTCAATGCCGAGACCTACTGCACCATTTTGGATGACCATGTGCTTCCTATGTTGTGGCAGTTTTACGGGGTGGACCCATGTTACTTTCAGGATGACAATGTCACCTGTCATGTTGCGAGGTCCACCATGGCTTGGTATGGGGAAAATGGGGTTAATCGAATGGGCTGGCCTGCACAGAGCCCGGACCTTAACCCTATCAAGCACCTCTGAGACGAGTTGGTGCGTTGACTTAAGGGGTGACCCCATCGTCCGAAATCGGTGAAGGAACTGACCTGTCTTCTCCAAGCCGAGTGGAAGAAAATACTGCTAGCCGTCGTACAACGCCTGGTTGAGAGTATGCCCCTGAGGGTCACAGCTGTAATCGCCGCTCGTGGAGGCTCCACCAACTATTGAAGGTGAATAAACTTCATTTTCCTTTGCTATCACAGATGTCCAATTACTTGTTGGTAGATAGTGTATAACCCTCTTGCAACAACACACTTCTTCGGTGGCTGTAGAGTTCAACAAAACACTTCTGGAACCCATTCTTTGCAGTGTCCTTCAGTGCAACCAGCAATGTGTTTTTCACTTCTGCGCTCAAAAACTTATGACCCTGAAATCGACATGTCAGCCCAGGGAAGAGGCGGAAACCACAATGGATGAGGTCAGGTGAGTACAGTAAGTGTAGGAGGACCACAGTTCTTGTTTTGGTGAGAAACTCATAAACGAGGAGTGGCCTGTGTGCCGGTGCATTGTTGTGTAATAGCACCTGTGATTGATCGTCCCACGGTTGAGTCCTCTTCTTGTGGATCAACTCATGTAGATGTTGCCTAATGTCCAGATAGAGTTCCTTGTTGACAGTGCATCCTTAAGGGATAAATTCAAGGTAAACAATACCCTGGATGTCAAAGAAGACTTTTAGCATGACCTTACCTTTGCTGCGATCTCGGCGGAATATCTGCTTGTGTGGAGACAATGGCAATTTCCACATAGCTGATGCCTGCTTAGTCTGCAGGTCAAAGAGGAAGCACTATTTTTCATTCCCCATTATGATTCTTCTAAGAAATTGTTGGTCTTGGTTGGTGGCGGTTACGAGATTGCCTACCATTTCCATCCATATAGCCAACTGATCTTCAGTTAACATGAGTGGAGCGATGTGTTCACACACTCGGTGCACCTTCAGAACATCTGTTAGTATCTGTTGACACGTAGTCTCCGATATTCCTGCAGCCTGCTATTTAATCCATCGTTGGTTGCATGAGATGGCCGCAACCTTCGAAATAATTTCACCTGTGTCAGCTGTCACTGGCTGCCCACTTTGTTCATCGTCCTTGGTCTCCTGTCTGCCTTCTCTGAAATGTCGATACCAACTGAATGGTTGTGACCAGGACAAGGTGTTTTCACCATAAACTTGTGCTTTTGCCAAACGAATGCAAAACTTAATGTAAATGTGCTGCTCAAAAAAAAAAAAAAAAAAAAAAGGAAAAAAACACCCTTTTTCATCACTCACCAAACACTGCATAAGTTGCTCACAATACCTAGATGTACTGCAGTGAGCAGATGATGTAGATGGGCAAAACCAATTTCCCTCTGAAGAGGGATAATGTCATAACCTAATCCAATAATCACTGTAGGTGTGTGCTACATACAAAGTGCATGTATTTTGTAGTACAGGCACAGCACTGGGGAACTTTTGGATCCTACTTCGTATATAACTGTGCCATCTTTATTTCTGAAAAAAGGTTAAACATAAAAATGCAAACCTAAATAATGAGAGCAAATTAAGACTGAAACAAATGCAGAAAGTTTTTTGAATAAAGCTCATGTTGAGAAATGGCTTCCTAGTTTAATTGAATTAATAATCTAAAGCAACTTATGGGATTTTACTAGGAAATTTTTTCATTAATAGCAAATTTTCGGAGAAAACTCTTCTCCTTCTTCAGGCTGTCTTGTTGTTGTCACTTTTTACTTGTCACTATCACGGTTACGGTTTACCTTGATGGTTACAGTTAACCTTGACAGTTTAGGTTATTTTTCAACAAATCCTGCCAGATGTTAGGCAGGGAAAATCCTTTGCAGTCATTGATGATGGAATTTTGATTTTTCTCAATCTCTATTCCTTCTTTCAGTTTTCTTTTTTGGAAATTGCTTTGGAAACTGATTACTTTAAGGGAATTCCAATCCATGCTGTGCCCAGTTTCTCTAGCATGCCTATCTAATCCAGTCTTGTTGGAGCAATTTTTTATAGCTGCTTTATGCTCAGCTATACGAGTTTCTAGTCTGCGACCTGTTTCACCTATGTAAGATAGTTCACAACTACAATTTACTTCATAAACTACTCCTTGCATTTTTAAAATATCTTCTTCTCTTTGAACTATTTTAGAGAAAAATTTTTTAACTTTGTTCTCTAAACTTGGAGCTAGCCTAATATTGTATTTTTTACTAATTCTCTTTAAAGCCTCAAATAAACCTTTGTGATAAGAAATTTTTCTAGTGAATTTTACTTGTTGCTTTTGTGGGTTCTTTGTACCATTAAAATTCAGAAGCTTCTCAATTTCTTCTTTAGGATAGTTATTCTCTGCAAGTATGACTTTAAGCTCTTCTTTTTGGGCTTCTTTTTTATCTGCAGTAGAAACTATTTTATTAATTTTTTCTAAAAACTGACTTGCTACATTTTTCTTAATAGAAACTGGATGATATGAATTGAAATCCAGTAGTCTTTTAGTATTCATTGGTTTTTATACCAACTAGTGAGGAATTTTTCATCTTCATAATATATAGTAATATCTAAGAAGTTTATTCTTCTTTCTTTTTGAAGTTCAATAGTGAACTTAAGGGAATCATCTAATTCATTGAATGAGTCTAGAATTCTTTCTGGGACAATTTCTGAGCTATCTATTATAAATAAAATGTCATCCATGTATCTGCTAAATAAGCAGAAGTATGTGGGTTGTACTAGTATCTTTTCTTCTAGTTTTCCCACATAATAGTTAGCTAAGAGTGGGGAGAGTGGGGAGCCCATTGCTAGCCCCGATTTTTGAATGAAAAAAGTTTTCCCAAATTGAAAGTAGTTGTTCTGCAAAGAGAAGGTAAGCATTTCAAAAATTCCTACTAATTTGTTTTTTTCCTTGTTGTGAAAAACTATTAGGTCTGCCAAGTCTTCCGCTATAAAGTCTATAAGTTGATCTATATTAATGTGAGTATACATAGACACTTATCTAAACTACCCATAATAGGAGAATCTAATTTAGGAAGAAGTTCTAGTTTTTCTTTTAGATGCATTGAGTTTTTTATCAAGTTAGGTGGCTCTTTTAAAAAAAATTCTGAAGGTGTGACTTTAAAAAATAGTTTAGATTTGAAAGAATAGAGTTTTTTGAGTCTATTATTGGTCTAATTGGTTGGTGTTCTTTATGCAGTTTGACTATTCCATATATTTGAGGTAATTTTGTTAAGAGTAGTCATCCATGGATTTTTCAAGGACCAACACAAGTGATCCCTCTCTAATTTCCAAATTGACCTAGTGAACATAGGTTTCTGCTGTACCATATTTGTTTAGAGGGCCCAAAAACCAATATAAATTTAATGTAAACACATGTATATTACTCCACGAAAACATGCAAGCAACTGAAACTTCCAGTTTGCATTAGCCTGGAAATGGAGCCAGCCCAAACCTCATGAAACTTAAAATAATTAAAAGAAATGTATATTCCCAATTTTCTACATAATAATTTTACCTGAAATCTATGTGTGATATGCAGGTGTGACTCAATGTGAAAAAAACAAAACAAACAGGCAACCATTATAAAATTCCAAACTTGAGACTAAAACCCAAAAATAAAAGCTACAATTATATACATAATATTTCCTGAAATAAACCTAATAAAAGGAAGGAAATTGCCAAAAGCCAATATTAAAGATGTAGCTTAGAAAAGCCCCCCCCCCCCCCCAAAGACCAAGACAAACTTTGACAACACATGAAAGAATTATTCAGAACCTGCTATGCTTAAAAGAATGTAAAATTCCTAGCTAAAGTAATCTGCCATAAGCAGATGCTAGATAATGCTGCTTAAAAGAATCAGGTTGGTTAAGAGAAAATCCAAAGAACTGGAAAATTACTAAGTAGTACATACCTGAACATTGTACACTGTCTGCAACAATTGTTAGTTGGGCTATTTTTAGTTTGCCTGTTACTGTAAAAGCTCCATCTAGCTACCAAACCTTTAGCAGGAAAAAAATATATATACAAAAGAACTTTGGCAAAGAGGGCTAAAAGCCAACAGAGGAAGTTACACAACCAACTGTTAGCAAATTCTCCTAAGTGTGGTAAAAAATTAATTAAACCTGTTTATTTGGACTGAGCAAACACTCAACCGAACACAAAAAGAGACTCCTCAAAAAAGCATCCTGTATTTCACAGATTCCACCAGGATACTATTTTTAAGGTCTTGTGATGATGATGATGAAGATGATATGTTTCCACATATGGGAGCACCCTGGTCAGCCAATGGACAAATTGATGCTGCATGCATATTTGTTTTCCTAAAGAATGGTTAGAACCCATTTTGTGTCTGAAAAGCATCTCAGGTAGAGAAAGTGGAATGATGATATAGTATATGATTTTTGTGATTTGCCTGTTACCATCCTGTTAGTTTTAACTCCAGTGAAAACTCACTGTTTGATATAAACAATTTATTGTGGCCTACATTTCAGTATGTAGAATAAAACAAATGAAATTCATGAAAACTTGTTTTCATTCTTGTGTATCAGAACACTATCTTCAAGTTACCCTTTGTGGCTGTATTCAGTATACTTGTCACTCAACACCAAATGTGTAAGAAGCTATCATATTTCTTTCATAAAGCATTCAAGCATGGATCTTATAAACTGTAAACATTCCGTGTAAAAAAATTGAAAAATATTTTAATATATGGGCAGCTATTATTCTGTTTTAATGATATTCATTTATTTCATATGTTTTGCCTTTATTTTGTTTTGCGAGAAATCTGGATGTCCTTAAATAATATATTTTTATTTTACAGGTCATTATGTGAGTCACTGGGAACCAATATTGAAGAAAACAAGAAAGAAATATTAGATCTTATAATAGACAGTGAAAACCTCCAAGCTCAAATTGAAGAGTATTCTACTGTGGAAGATGTAAGTGTTGTCATGACTCATGTATTTTGATGTTTCCGATTGAAATAGCGTTTCTATGCCTGTTTTTCCTGCTTACTTCAAAACTGTTTTTTTTTTCCCTATCATGTCAGGATTTTGTAATATCATCAGTACTTATTTCAGCAAAATTAGTAAAATTGCATTCACGATAGAAAATGTTTTGGTAATTATTCTTAATGTTAGCCAACAAGTGGAACAGTGTTTAATCACATAACCTGCTAACCTAGAATTCTTTTTCCAGTCACTTAACAGCTCAGTTTCTTTTTCAAGCCATTGTTTTAACAAGTCAGTTTCTGTGTTAAGGCCTTTGTGTAAACCTTTTTATTTCTTTCCTAAAACCATTGTGTTAACAAATGAAATGCTGAGCATTTTGGCACTGATTGTCTATGGAAATGTCTTGCCTCTGATGTTTAAATAATCCTGGCATATTTTGTTGTAATGGCAAAATGTTAGATTTTGTGTGTGTCTGTGGGGGAGGGATGTACTTTTTCTATTTTGAAATTTAATTAGAAGATCGGGACAAGTCATGAGCACCTCACAAAGTATTCCAAATTTGTGTTAAAGATTTAAGACTTTGAAAAAAATAGTAAGGAAACAGCTATGCCCTTTACAGTTCCTATGGCATAGATAGAGCCTAAAATCTTATATATGACTGCATTTTTGCTTGAAAAAGGTTGCTAGCTACAGTGCCAAACATGGAAAAAAATTGTTTACCTTAACATTCCCCCTGCAATTAGACCACTTCCTCACAGAGACAAACTTTCTATTCCTTGTCTGCCAACTGGATTGTAAAATATAATAGGAGAGAACAGTGAAGAAAACGAATTGTAAGTCTGCATGCCTGATGTTACTAAGATCACTCCTCATGTTTACACACCCCAAACTTAATGATCTTGTATGAGATATGAACTTATTAAAAGAAAGTGCTGAGTTCCTTAATTCTTGACTGAAATAAAAAAAAAAATCTTATCACTGGGAGCACAGATTGCATGGTACAGGCATCATGAATGAGAGTTCAGTATTTTTCTAAGAAAGAATCTTTGGGCGGTCTTAGTGAGAGATAGGTTTGCCTCCTCAGGGCACTTCGTGGTAACAATGACACACACAACAGCAACTAAGGCCTCTGTGAATCTTCGAGCGATGCCAGCTAGTTCTGTGTGACATTGGTGAAAAGACCCCAACTCACTGGATTTTGTTCTAGAATCCTTAGGTTGAATGACCAACTGGAACTGTCAACTGTGGGCTAATCCCCCACAATGATGTACTTACCTGATCAAAAAGACAAAAAGAAATCAATATCCGGACTCAAGTGTGGGACATGGTGGACCTACCACACTTGAAAAGGATGGTCCACCACAGTATCGACCTGGAAGAAGGAAAGTCAGAGAGAGATCTCGGCTGAGTGAGTGTAAGATTGGTGTTTGGAATACTAGAGGTATAAATGGCAAGTTGAATGAGGTGATTGAAGAGATGAATAAGTATAAACTGGATGTGCTGTGTGTAAGCGAAACTAAAAAGAAGGAAATTGGTATAGAAGAAGTGAATGGAACGGTGAGTGTGTGGTCTGGAGTATTGGATAATGTGAGAGGACAGGCTGGTGTAGGTGTGATTTTAACTGAAAAGATGAAGAAGAACTTGATTCACTATAGTTGCATAAGTGAGAGAATTATTTGGATTCGTTTGAAAATGAAACTTCAGAGAATAATAATTGTTGTAGTGTATGCTCCTTGTGACTCTGAACCCTCTGATAGAAAGGAAGATTTCTGGAATGAGCTAAAAGCTGTTTTGAGCCAGTTTGGCGCTAAAGAGAAAGTTATAATAGCATGGGAATTCAATGCTAGAGTAGGCGTGCAGAATGCAATTTCTGACAATGCTCTGGGTAAGTTTAATGATCCTCATGTGAATTATAATGGTGAAAGATTAATTGAACTCTGCATTGAGAATGGTTTGTGTGTATCTGATACATTTTTCAACCACAAGTATATCCACACATATACTTGGGAAAATCGTACTCTTGGCCAGAAAAGTGTGGTAGATTTTGTTGTCTATGATCAGTGTCTGAAACACTTAGTTGCTGACACTCGTGTGATGAGAGGTGCAGATGTTGGCTCTGATCATTACTTGGTAGTATCACGAGTGAAACTGAATGTTGGTTGGAGGAAAAGGAACAGAAAGAGACCCAGGATGGAAAGAATAAAGGTTTTTAAAGGCTCCCCGAAAATCATCAACATTATTCTGACGTACTCAGAGAACGACTGAAGGAGCTGAAGTCTTGTGAGAGGGATGTAGAAAAGAAGTGGGAATGTTTTAAGAACTGTTTGGTCACTGCTGCTGAAGAGGTCTGTGGCACCACAATAGTGGGTAACAATAGAGGTGATGCTTGGTGGAATAGTGAGATTGAGCTTGGTGGAATAGTAAGATTGAAGAGGCAGTAAAGAGAAAGAAGGATGCTTATTTGGGGATGTTGCAAGGTAGAGTTTCTGTGGATGAATATCGCTGTAAGAAGCGTGAAGCTGCCAAGCTGGTTCGCCAGAGTAAGGCAAAAGATAGGAAGGAAAAGGTGGAAAGGTGTGAATTGGCGTTTTGGAAAGATAGGAAGTCTTTCTGGAAGTTCATGAGACTCAGGAAAAACAGGGAAAACAAACTTTTAAGTTGTGTGAAGAATGGGGTTGGGGAAATGATATGGGAGTCCAATGAGTTAAGTTAAAGATGGGGTGAATACTTCTGTGAATTATTAGATCAGGAAAGCAAAGATGGTTCTGATGCAGATGATTGCACAGGAGGGATCTCAAGAGAAGAAGTGTGTAAAGCTCAAAAATCTCCTTAGAATAGCAATGCTCCAGGAGTTGATGGCATAACTGCCGAGATGTTGAAATATGGTTGTGACTCTGTAATTGATAGGTTAACTGAAATTTGCCAGTTGTGCTGGGAGTTAGGAATGATCCCTCCGTATTGGAAGGATGCTATCATTATTCCCTTGTATAAGGTAAAAGGTGATCAGACCGAGAGAACTATCGTGGTATTAGCCTATTAAGTGTGCCAGGGAAAGTGGTTGATAAGGTAGTTATTGAAAAAGTATGAAGTCTTATATCAGAAAAAGTGTGGGATGTTCAGAGTGGTTTTATACCTAGTAAAGGCTGCTCTTACCAAATTTTTGCATTAATGATGATTGAAAAGTATCTGGTTGTTGGGAAAAAAGTGTTTACTGCCTTCATAGATTTAGAGAAAGCTTACGACCGAGTAAATAGGACACTTTTGTGCAAGGTATTGAATGAATATGGTGTTACTGGGAATCTACTTAATAGTGTGAAAGCCATGTATACTGGCAGTAGAGCTTGTGTATAAGTGAATGGTGTTTTATCAAAATGGTTTTCTATTTGTGTAGGAGTCAGGCAAGGTTGTGTAATGTCACCATGGCTGTTTAATATACACTGGTGGAAAGTGAAAAAAGAACACCAAGAAGGAGACGTCTGATACCAATGAAATTTATACAGCATAATAACGGAATACAGAGGATAACGTGATCAAAACATTATGACAAAATACAGCTGTATTTGCTGGTAAACTAAAAAATAACATTTCCGTGTAACATGGTTAGTACGAGGTTGAACTGCCATGAACTGCATCACACTGTGCAATTCTGGCATGGAGTCTGTCATACAAATGTTGGATGTAAGTTTGGGGTATTGAGTTCCAAGCATCCTTAACGTGGACGCGTAAATCGGGGAATGGTCGTGGCTGGCCGTGGATACCAGATAAGTCGTTTTCCCATAAAATCCCACATGTGCTCAATGGGGGACAAATCCGGTGAACGTGCAGGCCATGGAAGTTGTCTCACACCCTGAAGTGCATGTTGCGTTGCACGTGCCATGTGTGGGCGTGCGTTATCTTGCTGGAAAACACCACAATGGACTGACCTTACAAATGGCACAACAATGGGCTGAATGATTATATTAATTCAACATTTGTCGAAATCATTACGTGGTTTCAGAAATTATTAACTATATGTCAACAAAATAGTTTCCATATCATCTACTGTTTCGCACGTTACTAGAAATTCGAGCACGGGAAAAACGTCAATATAATAAAAAAAATTTATTTCAACTTGTCACTAATATTCCTTTTTGATGTTCCTTATGATAGTTTAGAATTTTATTATATGAAGATTACAAATTTATATGAAAAAATGTTTTTATATGTACATATAAAAACATTTTTTCATATAAATTTGTTTTTATATGTACATATAAAAACATTTTTTCATATAAATTTGTTTTTATATGTACATATAAAAACATTTTTTCATATAAATTTGTAATCTTCATATAATAAAATTCTAAACTATCATAAGGAACATCAAAAAGGAATATTAGTGACAAGTTGAAATAAATTTTTTTATTATATTGACGTTTTTCCCGTGCTCGAATTTCTAGTAACGTGCGAAACAGTAGATGATATGGAAACTATTTTGTTGACATATAGTTAATAAGGGCTGAATGATGATGTTGATGCAGGAGGTGCTGTTTAACGTACTCGGTACAAACACTAGTTGTGTACCGGAGCGATAGCTGATCGCTCCCCACACTAGGAGACCAGGTGTAGGCCCTGTGTGTGTGTGTCACTGGCAGATGCAAGAAGGGTGGAGACGCTCCCCTGTGCGTCTGCGAACACGCATACGGCCATCGGAGGTTCCCAAGCCGAATCTGCTTTCATCGCTGAACACGACAGATCGCCATTGCGTTCTCCAATGCAGACGTTGGCAACACCACTGCAGCCGTTCCTGACGGTGGGCTGGAGTCAGAGGTACACATACCAGAGGCACACGTGCACGTAGTCCTGCATCCAGTAGACGGTTGCGGATTATTTGCACAGTCACCTCAGGTGCAATGGCAGCTCGGATTTGCGTTGCAGTGGATGTTCTGCTTGACAACGCTGCTCTTCTTATGCGTCGATCGGTTCGCTCATCAATCCGTCTTTGACTCCCAGTTCCACGTCTTCTTGTGTGGGAATGTTCCTCGGACCTTCTACGCCACCATTGTACCACCACCGATACTTCCCGTCCAATTCGCTCCACAATACGACGATATGACCACCCGGCCTCGCAGAGTCCGACTAGACTACCTTGCTCAAAGTCCGATAACTGCTGAAATCGTACACATCTTCCATGTCCAGGCATTGCAGCTTCTTCAGGGTCTTCGCACGTGTCTGTACTCCGACGACTGATTATATTCACTTCGCCGTACTCCTTAAATACCACTGACTATAATTTGCATATTATGCCGTGCTGTGGCATAAGCGCTCACCGGTTGGTCCTGAAATTAACATCACACCTACATAAACTAGACCCCATTAACATATGTAAATTTCAGGATCGTCCGCCAATTCCTTCTTGGTGTTATTTTTTCACTTTCCGCCAGTGTATTTATGGATGCGTGCATGCGTGATGCCAAAATAGATAAGACTGGTTTATGTCTTGGTGATATCCGTGTGTGCAGATTGCTGTATGCTGATGCCACTGTCCTGTTGTCAGAGAGAAAAAGTGAGTTGCAGAATATGTTGTCCCGGATGTACGAAGTTTGCATGAAATTCAAACTGAGTATAAATAAGGGAAAACCCACAGTTATGGTTTTGAGAGAGGAACTGGTAGCACTGAATATAATGTAAATATAAATGGCACAGTGACCAGGTGAGTGAGTTTGTGTATTTAGGAAGCATGTTTGACAGAGAGAACAAGTTGGATGGTGAAATCAGTAGGCGAGTGAATTCTTCTTTGAAAGTCATAGCTGCTCTGGGAGGTTTTCACAGGAATGATGGGTTCTCTAGAGAGTTCCACATGGCTGTGTATGAAACAGTAATTGTTCGTACTCTGAGGTATGGCAGTGAAACCTGGGTACTGCAAAAGAAACATAGGGGTTGTTTGTGTGCTGGAGAAATGTGATCCTTACGTGGGGTTTGTGGCAAGACAGGATCTGATTGTGTGAGGAATGAAGATGTATTGCAGTTGTGTGGTGTGAAGCAAAATGTTGTTAGCAAGGTGGAGACCAATATGCTTCGGTGGTTTGGCCATGTTGAAAGAATGAGTGATGAAATGCTTACTAAGAAAATATTTTCAACCCAAGTGGCAGGAAGGAAAGGCAGAGGAAGGCCAAGGAAGACATGGGTGGATCAGATTCAGGAGTGTCTGCATGAGAAAAAGATTATGAGTATGAAGTATAAAAGATCTTGTGTACGGCGTGTAATGGATATCAGTGAAGCACAAGTTGTATGTCAAGATCGCTGTAAATGGAGACGTTTGATACAGCAACAGTAAGTAAAAACTATCTGGTAGTTTGTATTTCTTTTTGGAGCTAACCCTCTGAATCTCAGAGAACAGCTTAGTGATATGTATGTATAAGAATCTTTGATATATAGCTGCTCACAAGGATATAGCCAGGGAGCAGTTTTTGGGGTTTGAACCCTCTCTGGAATGCTGTACTTAAATAATGAGAGAGTAGATAGATCCATATACTTCTCTAAGTAGTATATAGCATGTAAATCCATATTTGAAAAAAAGGGGAGTACTAAATAGAAGAATTAAATCAGTATTTGAAAAATGGGGAGTATTAAATAGAAGAATTTCATGTGCAAGTACAATGTGTCAGAGGAAAAAATGTAACGTATGTATATGTTACGGTAAAAATTTATTTTCAAATTCAGAAACCCTCCTTGAAAACTCTTTTCTGGCTACCGCTGTGGTGGCTCATATGTTTTATAGTGGACTAATGAAATATTTTGGTGTTGACGATGATGGGCAAAACACGTAACAATATTAACAAATAAAGGTAACTTGATCATACTAGTTACATTACATGAAAAAACTTTTACAAGAAAGTTTGTAAGGTGGGAGCTTTCGACCTTATCTTAGGTCTTCATCATGCCAATGGAGAACTAAGATTGTTGCCAGATTCTACATTTGAATTTTTCTATTTTTGTTGCCAAAACTTAGAATTGATCTCCAGATCATCGGAATGTAGAGAAAAGATTCGGAATTGCAAGTCATTGAGTTGAAAATAATTTCCAGGCTTTCACAGTAACGGAGGGCAAAATGATTGTCAAAAGAAGCAATTCGTTTTGCTTCGTTCCAGCGAGGGAACTGCAGATGTGTCTTTCATTGTCAAAATAGACAAGGCTGTATTAGGATTAGCTTTCAAAACATCTTTTTTATGTTTTAAAATTAACCACAGAATTTTAGAACATAAAAAAGATGTTTTGAAAGCCAATCCTAATACAGCTTTGTCTATTTTGACAATGAAAGACACATCTGCAATTCCCCACTGGAACGAAGCAAAACGAATTGCTTCTTTTGACAATCGTTTTGCCCAAAAAGGAACAGTTCCGAAGTCACTGATAAGAATGTCCCCATGATCCATGCCCAAGCAATGCTTGGAGTCCAAGATTGCCATGTCACCAGGTAAATGACCTGGTGAAACATCACAGAGGTTGCTAGTGATGCCAGCTTTCTTCAGAAAAAAACTGTTTTTCGTCCTCGTCTTTTCACAAGGAGCCTTTAGGAATGGACATGAACAATAAAGTGTTACTGCTATTCAGCATTCAACATAATAGAATGTCTGATGCCAAGCTTAGGAAAACCAGTGAAATGTGAAATTATTTCACGGTTGTTGATGAAAATTTTGCTTCGTGTGATATTTGGAAGCAAAAGCTTTCTTACAAAGTTCGACTCGTCGTTCTGTTTTACTGCTCGGTCACACCCATCATAAACAGTGATTTTGTCACTGACACTGGTAAGACGGTGACTCACCATCCTGCTATAGCTCCATCATCACTGTCGTAAATGGTGATTTTTGTCACTGTTTAAAGTCACCTTTACTTCCTTGGAACTGTCACTGTGACAGAAAAAGCCCACCTCTAATATGGTTCCATCATGCACACTCCATTTACATTTGTGTTTTTCACAATGTGAAATGGCTGACTGCATTATTCATGTATTAGACACAAGTATGGGTGCTTAGGCAGTTAGAAGGTGAGTGGAACACTTGAAAGATAGGATCACACATACTACTGGTCAAATGCAGTGTGGTTGCCTGAGGACTGCTGAAGATCTCAGCAAAGTGAGAAGTACTAATATGTAATGACTAAGGATGAACTGAAGAGAAATCTGAGCACATAATGGAGTAGGAAGCTACATTGTACAGGCATTGATAATGATTTTGAATGTGGAAGAGTTTGTAGTCAAGGGTACCCTTTTTTTTTTTCGAGTGTGTCATTGCGCTTGCCTCAGTGGTGTAATGCCATGGTTGATGGCACTTTTGTTGAGCTGTGTAGTGGAGATTAATACTGGTTCCACCATCTGAACTTAGAAGTCAAAAGACAAATAAGCGTGGGATTGTGTCATGCTACATTCCTCACAAGCAAGCAAAAAAAAAAAAAAAAAAAAGAAAAGAAAAGAAAAGAACGACCAAGAACAGTTTCCTTAACTAGCAAAATGAAGGAAATTGTCACTTGGTATGCTAAAGGATGTATAGCATTAAATTGGTGTGTACTACAGAAGAAGAAACTATTGTTGCTGCTCAGTACAGTCATGCATTCAAAAAATGTCCTCATGTACTTTGTAACAAATATCTGATTTAAAAAAAGTCCCATTTTTCAACATGACAGTGTTCAACTTAATATTTTATTTTTGCCATTGGAGACAGTTGCAAAGAATGGTTGGAAAGTGCTTCCCCATCTTTTCCTGTAGTCCACACTTAACCCTTTCTGACTGCTGATTGTGTGAGTCCTTGAAAGTCCAAATTTTAAAAGGTCAGGCTTGTAAATGATGTGATAGTCCATGAGGCCATGTGATAGTCACTGCTCTTCATGGAACTGCATAAAACAATGTACACATGCATAAATTGATCTGGAGATTTTGAAAAAGTGAAGAAATGTGTCCATATACTGTATGTTATTTGTTTCTAAGTACACACCATATTTTCTTGTACACAAAAGAGCAATTGAATTAGAGACAGCTGGCATTATGCAAATGTGGCGCTGTGGGTGACCCTGTAAATGGAAACGACATGACGTATGCAGCGATCCGACAATGTAAGGAGTGATGCGACGGGAATCAGTAAGAGTTGGATGCAGTATGGGTAAGATGAAGGATCTAAGCACATTTGATCATGGGCAGATTGTCGGGGCCTGACGAATGGGTCACTCCATCTCAGAAGTCGTGCAGGCACTGGGATTTTCCACGAGCCACTGTGTCACGGGTGCACCGTGAGTACATCGAATCAGGTAAAACCATCCCTGCAAGGGCTAACTGCCATGGACAACAGCTTGTGGATGTGCAGGGTCATCGTCGGCTAGCTCGCATTGTAACAGCGGATAGACGGGCCACAGTGCAAGAAATCACTCTGCAATTTAACGCTGGTGCAGAAAAACGTGTAAGCAGCCACACCATCCAGAACCATCTCCTCGCTATGGCGTACAGAAGCCATCGTCCCACAAGGGTACCGCTGCTGATCGCACATCACAGGGTGCAAAAATTAGCATGGGCACAAAAACATCGCCACTGGACCCTAGACATGTGGACAAATGTTGCCTGGACTGATGAGTCGAGATTCACATTGGTACATGCGGATATCAAGATACGAGTACGGCACAAACCACATGAAGCGATGGATTCTTCTTTCCAGCAGGGTACTCTTCAAGCTGGTGGGGGTGGCATTCTTGTTTGGGGACTGTTTACGTGGACTGAAATGGGACCCCTGGTACGTGTGACATCGTCCTCACAGGTCAACGTTACTGGGATATCCTGGACGACCATTTGCTCCCGTTTGTGTGTCTTCAACATCCCACTGGGGAGCTCATCCTGCAACAAGACAATGCACCGTGCCATCGCTCCCGAATTCTATCCGAATGGTTGGATGAGCACTCCACCGACGTGACCTCGCTTCCTTGGCCAGCTAGGTCACCTGACCTCAATCCCATCGAGCACATCTGGGATGCCATCGAGAGAGATGTTCGAGGCTCTGGCTCTCCTCCATCAAATCTTCGTGAACTGTGGGAGCTTGTTGAGGGGTCGTGGATCTGTATGGCTTCCTAATGCTTCCGGTGGCTTGTCGAGTCCATGCCGAGATGAAACGCCGCCGTCATCAGGGCGAAAGGTGGTGCTACACATTACTAGACTGGTATCTCTACTTCAATTGCTCTTCAGTGTATAATCAACATGCTCATATTTCTGATATGTCCCTCATATAGATGTAAAAGCACATATATAAAGTGTATATGTGTGTGTTTTTGTGAGAGAGAGAGGAAGATGATAGAGTGAGTGATGGGATTAGATGGGATAAATGAATGAATGAATAAATGACAAAAGATGCCCATTAAGAAGAAATGAAGGATTAATAAAGCTGCTTAAAGGCATGATATGTTGTTGTTGTTTTTCTTCTCTCTGCTTCTCTCAACAAAACATTTGAAATCCTGCATTTTTCAAGAACTCGAGTCTCCTTTTATACTAACTCCATTTTAAGTGTTGCATATAGATTTGCTTCTCATTTATGTTGCACTTATGCATTAATCGTTATAGTTAGTGATGAATGCAATTATAGTTTAACTTTTCTTATTTTTGTAATATTCATTTATGTATGTATGTGTGTGCAATTATGTATGTTACATGATCATGTTTTCCACTGAGACACGTAATAACAGATTTAATGCATTGTGTATATTGTGTTATTTAATAGATGTCATTTCATGAGCTACAGGAACTGAAAGATAAACTTAAGATTTCTGAAAACAGGCGTGTTGAGCAAGGGTAAATATTTTTGTATATATATATATATAAAATTCACATAATTTCTTGCATTTGTACATATGATTTTTAACTGGAATATTTTCTTTAATATGCAAATTTTAAAGGACAGGAGCTTATCTTCATAAGGTCCTCACTACTGCAACCCACTGTAATTTCAGTGCTTACGGTTAACAATGGAATCACTCTTCCAGTAGGAACTAACCCATGGGTTTGTTGATGGATCTTTCCTCAATTTCAATTCATTCTGTGTCATCCTGATTCCTTAAAATAGTCAGAGCTGCTGATTTCTAGCTAGCTGTCTGGGCTGGGCCTGGGTTCAAGTCTTGGATAAGGCATGGGTAGTGTGTTTATTTCACAGTGCTAGTTCTTCCTTCCCTGGAACCCATGACCTCAAATTAGGGATGCAGCTATGTCTAGTAATTAGATTTACTTATGGAGATCACTTAAGCCTTCAACACAAAACCTTCTTGTAATTTACTTTTGAAGATATTCTGCTGATGACTAAAAATGTTATGTGAATACCAGTTCATTTTGTGGGTGGTTTTCCTTATATGTCTGTCCAGTATGATTTCATTAGGCATATTTTCAACTGCTCTTCCACCGGACTAACAAGTTCTTAGTTGATGACCACTGCTTGTTTAAGCATATGGAATTTTTTTATTTTGTTACTAAGATCTGGTGCAAATTTCTTGTTACGGTTTTTTTTTTATTAACACTTTGAAGAGATCAAGTATTCCTCTGTAGTAAAAAATGTTTTTCATGTTTGATTTCTCTTTTAGGTACTCTTTTCTTTTTCATTAAATAATTTTTACTAATCATAACTGGATAACTACTTTCAAAAAGAAATTATTTTTCCTTCTCTTTTCCATAATTTCTTCAGTTTCTCAGTTTAGTTAAAATAATATCGTCAATCATTATCAGTCCACTGTTGGATGAAGGTCTTCTCAAATCTTTTTTACAACTTTCTATGTTGACCCAATCTCTTCCAAGTCAGCCCAGCATGCTTTTGAATTTCATCCACCCATCTCCCTTATGGTCTTTTTTTCTGTGTCTTTTCCTGCTCCTAGGTATCCAATCTAGTATTTCAGTTTCCAACAGTGGTCAGTTCTTCTGGCAATATGTCCACCCCATTGCCACTTGAGGGTCTTCATTTTGATCATGATGTCATCAGCTCTTGTCATTTCGGTAATGCAGTTATTTCTCTCCCTATCTTTCCTAGTTATACCAAGCATGCATCTCTTCAGGCTTCTGAGTTGTTTGCAGCTTCTGGATGTCTTACTGAATTATAGTATATCTCTGATCCATAAATAAAAAGACTGGAAGGATGCATTAATTAAACACTTAAGACATAATGGTAAATTGCTCTTAAGAACTATATGGTTTCTTCCAAATGCCTTCCAAACAATGTTTTATACACCTATTAATTTCTTCTTTGATGTGGCCCTTGCTCAGTGGCTTAACTACCACTCCCACAGCTGCTGGAGGGGGGGGTAGGTAATAAAGGGGTGTACTGCAGCTACAAGTTATAATTTTATGAAAAAATTCAAACACACACAAAAACAAACAAGCAAATAATTAACCCAGAGATTCATATTTTCCTTTAAGATATATTTAGGTTTGCCTAAAAAATACTTCCATCTGTAGGACACCCATACTTCAAGTTTCACTTTTGAAGTATGGGTGTCCTACAGATGGAAGCTATTTGACTCTTTGTAATATAATCGCTCTACAATGGGCTGTAAATAATACGATCGCTCTCTAATCGTCCTCTCTTTGCACTGCTGAGGAAAAGTATGAGACTACATTGGGATTCCCTGTGGAGTATGTGGGAAAACAATCATGTACTTAGGATTACGTACATTACAGGCACCAACGTTTATTCACAGCAGCCACAGGTCTGCAATGTATAAGTGTGATTTCTTCAAGTGATTTATTTTAGTTTTGAATAAAACAATAACATGTTGCTATTGCTTTTAGTTTTTCTTTATAGTAAGTATGTCTATATCATTCATAGTGAAAATCCTCCAAATACATGGCATCAGTGAATTAACAAAGACATCGCTCTTTCCATGTTTTAGCAACACACAGCAATATATATCTCATTCATTATGTGGAAACTTTAATATTCAAACGAACAACATCCAGTTGTAAAATATCACAAAAGTGTCCATGTAAAGCACAGCATCGTTGAAAGAAAAAAGAAGGAGAGTGTGTGGAGAAACTTCCAAAGCTCGCTGGTTCATTTTGCCTCAGAGTCAGTTAAGCTTAAGTGCCATTTCTGATGAAAAGAATGATTTATATATCACGTCAACTGTTGATGGTTTAGAAGCAGACATTTTACAAAAACCAAGCACTTCAGAAATAAGTGAAAGTAAAATGGGTGATCATGAAGTCTTATAGTTATTAACCTTAACCATTTAAATATATTTTACCGAATTATTATCTTACGATAAAATGTATATTCATGTTCATGCATTGGTCCTCTCACCAAGTTAATCCTGATTAGCTGATTGATAACCTTACATTATGTACTTTTGTTCCAAAAATTACTTAAAAAGTTAAAATTACAGGACTCTCTAGGTATCCTCTTACTTTTCCAGACACTCTTCCTGACCCTCCCCACCACACACACACACCGTGAAAAACACATCCTCCCTCGTGTTCAAAACCTTGGGAAAGTTACTGTGCTTAGTGTGCTTAAGTAAATCTTGCTGGGGTGTGTACATTGTGCTAGTTATGCCACTGCCCTTGCTTGATATCTGTTGTCAGGAAAATGTAGACGTCAGTTACTTCTAGATTTGCCCCATCAACTTCCAAAGCTTTAGTTTTCATAAAAGCATTATACATTAATTTTGTTTTCTTAAGTTCTTTTTAAGCCCACTTCTTTACAATACTCTTCCCTGCTAGTTCCTGGATTGTACACTGTAACTCTGAGGGGTACTTGCAAAAATGATAATGTCATCAGCAAAGCAAAGGTGTGCTAAACAATTTCCATTCATTTTTATCCCTTTGTCTTTCCATTTCTATGCTTGAAAGACATAAACTGCAATGTGGCATTGAAGAATTTTGGAGCTATTGTGTCACCTTATTTTTTCTCCCTTTCCAATTTTTATGAGTGTGTCGTCAAACAGTCAAACCTTTACACTGGCATTTTTAGAGATGTTATTAGTCTTGATGCACGTATCTTCAATACTGTATGATTTCAAAGACATCAAAACTGCTGTTGCTTTCAGAGAATTGGGTGAGTGTAGTTTCTGTTTTTCCACTGGCTTCTGGCATAATGTCCATGGTAATTCCATCAAATTATCTTTTGGTATTCATGGACTTTTGTACAGATGACTAAAGAGTCTTATCTTTTATGTAAATAGCTAAGTTTAAAAAGTTAATATTTTCTTCATGTTGCACTTCTAGTGTGAACTTTAAAGACTCTTCTAAGCTACTGAAATTTTCAGGAACATTGCTTACTGACATGTGTCAAGGTTACTCCTACATTGCACAACGTACCATTTGAAATTCCAGGTCATTTGTATTTTCATAGTAATTCAGATTTGCTCTTACAGTTGAAGCATGAGTTTTTAGTGGTGGAGAAAATGTTTAACATTTGTAGTAAATATTCTAATGAGGAGATTGGTGAAATGTCCACTAGAGCGTTAATTATATGCATCAGAGTTGTGTTGAACCACGAAATTCACTTGAATCATAATGGATCCAGGTGTGACAGAATAAACATTATTGGACTTAGAACTTATGAGATTTCAGCAAGTGTATTATGGGGGGATGTAAGGTCAGGTGATGCGTAACATCACAGCCTCTCCTTGACAAATGTCAACCCCGCCTTCTCGTGGTGCATCCTGTTCCTACTAAAGGGGCTCTGACGACCGCAAATAGCGGTATAACTATACCATCGGGATTAGAGGAAATTCTATCCCACACTCACCAACCCGCTTGGCCAGCGTGGTGAGTTATGGCCAAACCCCTCCAAAATGACTCCACAACTTAAATCTTGGCCCTCAGTCTCCGGCAGCTGGAATGTACCTGGCCAAGGCAGCGGCCAGTGCGACATGAAGGCAGAGGGTGCTAAGAATCCCCGGAGGACCGGACTAGGCTGCCATCTGATGCTGACCTTGGCAACGTACAATGGACGCTCCCTATCTTCTGATTCAAGGCTTCTTGAATTGGAAGAGGAACTACAAAGGATCAAGTGGGACATCGTGGGGCTAAGTGAGGTAAGGAGAAAAGGAGAAGATCTCATCGAACTGAAAAGTGGACATCTCTTCTACTATCGTGGGACAGATACTGGCAGAACTAGTGGTGTTGGATTTATAATAAACAAGAAACTGAAGGATAAAGTTGTAGAAGTTGAAAGTTCCTCTGACAGAGCTGCACGGCTTGTTATCCAACTCTCGAAAAGATACCAAGCTCAGATTATTCAAACTTATGCACCCACCACAAGTCATCCTGAAGAAGAAATTGAAGAATTTTATGAGGAAATTTGTCATCTAAATAATAAAGGTAAGCAGCACTTGAAAATAATTATGGGAGATTTCAATGCAAAAATAGGGCAACGGCAACAGAATGAAACTTCAGTAGGTAAATTCGGTCACGGCAACAGAAACCAGCGTGGAAATACTCTCGTTGAGTTTGCAGAGGCAGAAGGGTTTTTCATCATGAACTCCTTCTTCAAGAAAAAGCCACACAGGAAATGGACATGGAGACATCCAAATGGGACGACAAGTGAAATTGATTTTATTATGTGTAACAAAAAATTCGTCATAGAAGACTGCAGTGTGCTAAACAAGTTCAACACTGGTAGTGACCATAGATTGGTGAGATGTAAGATGCACCTCAACACTAAACTTGAACGTGGCAAGCTCATAAGACAAACAAAATCTATTGACATAACCAACCTTAAAAAACACCATAATACCTTCAAGTTGGAACTGAAGAACAGGTTCTCTGCTTTAGAAGGCCTAACATCGGAAGAAGTGGACATCTCTGAAGTTAACAGAAAAGTAACCAAAGCTCTTATGGAAACAGCAACAAAATTAGCTGGGTCTAAGAACAAGTTGCATGTAAATAAATTATCAGGAAAAACGAAAATGTTGATGCAAAAAAGAAGAGAGATGAGGACAACTAAAGAAGATGTGACTTCCAAAGTGGAATATATAGAGCTATGCAAGACAGTACGAAAAAGTATCACTGAAGACGTAAGAAAATTCAACTGTGAACTAGTGAGGAAAGCAATTGAAAACAACCAAAGCCTAAAGATAGCAAAGGGACATCTCAGTAAGGGAAGAAAACAGATTATGGCACTGAGAAAAGAAGATGGTTCTGTAACAAGAAATAGAGGCGAAATTTTGACAAGAGTGAAAGATTTCTACTCCAAATTATATGAAAGGGATGATACATGCACTCCAGACATCATGAAAGATACCAGTACTAGAGTTCCTCCAGTCCTTCCAGCAGAAGTTGCACATGCAATCAAGAACATGAAGCGGGGAAAAGCTCCAGGAGAAGATGGAATTACTGCAGACATCATACAAGAAGCAAGTGGAGAAATCGAAACAGTACTCGCCCAAATTTTCACTCGATGCCTTAATGAAGGAAAGATTCCTGAGGATTGGAACACCGCTACAATGATCCTGCTACATAAGAAAGGTGACATTGAGGATCTCGGAAACTACAGACCTATCAGCCTCCTATCAGTAGTTTATAAAATCTTCACTAAAGTTCTTTCACACCGCTTGAAGGTAACACTGGACATGGCTCAACCGAGAGAACAAGCTGGATTCAGGAGTGGCTACAGCACAATAGATCATATCCATGTGCTGAGAGAACTAATTGGAAGAGCGAGGGAATATGAACTTCCATTGTGCATGGCTTTTATCGATTATGAAAAAGCCTTTGATTCGGTGAAACCATCAGCAGTTACAATGGCTCTGAAAACCTGCGGTATTGAAGATGCATACATTAATATTATTAATAACATCTATGAAAATGCAAGTGCAAAGATTAGGCTGTTTGAAAATACAACACACATAAAAATTGGAAAGGGAGTGAGACAAGGTGACACCATATCTCCGAAGCTCTTTAATGCCACATTGGAGGGTGTTTTTCAGTCACTGAGCTGGGAAAACAAGGGGATAAAGATTAATGGAGATTATCTAACCCACCTTCGTTTTGCTGATGACGTAGTCATTTTTGCAACTAGCCCATCAGAGCTGCAGAGTATGATCCAGGAACTTGCTGACAAGAGTAAAGAAGTGGGATTAAAAATGAACTTTCAGAAGACAAAAGGGATGTTCAATGCTTTTACAAGAAATGAAGATTTATCGATTGATGGAGAAAAGCTGGAGATAACAGACACGTACGTTTATCTTGGACAGCAGATATCAAGTGAGGGTCACATTGATGAAGAAATTAATCGGCGTACAAAACTTGCCTGGAGAGCTTTTGGAAGAAACAGCATAATTTTCAAGAGCAATATGCCATTATGTCTTAAAAGAAAAGTGTTTGATCAATGCATCCTTCCAGTGCTTACGTATGGTGCAGAGACGTGGACCTTAACTAAAAGAGACATACAAAGGCTGCAGACAACTCAAAGCAGCATGGAGAGGTGCATACTTGGTGTAACCAGGAGAGATAAGAAGAGGAACTCGTGGATCCGAAAAATGACAAGAGTGGAAGACATCATGATCAGAGTTAAATCCCTGAAATGGCAATGGGCTGGACATACTGCCAGAAGGACAGATCATCGATGGACAGCCGAAATTTTAGATTGGATTCCAAGGGACAGGAAAAGACCCAGAAGAAGGCCACATGGGAGATGGGTGGATGAAATTCGAAAGTATGCAGGGGTGACATGGAGGAGACTGGCACAAGACAGACCGTTGTGGAGGAAACTTGGGGAGACCTTCGTCCAGCAGTGGATTGATAATGGTTGACAATGATGATGATGATTATGGAGCTTTGAAAATTAGTTCAGATCTGAGAAAACTTCACAATTTCACGCGAAGATCTGAGAAAATGTGTGTTCCTGTGTCCATGCATAAGCTCAAGGAATCGGTGCATAAGGCGTTTATTCTATGCTGGAAATGGTGCCAAAAATATATCACTGATTAATTAGATAGTATTTTTTTAATGTTAAAATAGGTTTTCACTTATTCAACTATGTTAACACCCATATTAAAGATAAATGTGCAAAAATCCACATGTAACTGTATCAACAGCACTGTATGTATAATATGAAAATTAATATGTGGTGTCACCCAGGCTGGTAAAATTTGTCTAAAAAAATTCCAGAAGCAAGAAATGTGATATGCTCCCACAGGTCATTTCTTTACACCTTCTTCAGACAGTTATATGCATACATGAGATTCTTCTGCGGATTCGCAAAATTCCACCTTTTTTTGTCGTCATTTGGGTCATTCTCAAGATCGGTTCAAAAAGGAAGAGAAATGTTGGGGGATTAATGAAGGAGAGAGGAATCGTTTTTCATCTGGGAACGGTATTTCGTTTTCCAAAACTTTCAAAAACGGAAGTTAACTGGAGTGAAGATTTTTTCCATAATCATTATTGCTTTCTTCTTACGATGTTGCCTCTGTCCAGTATTGTTGCTAAATATAATATTATTGCATAAATGTTTGTATTTCAGCATGAAACTGTGGGCAACGATTTCTGAAAACAGAAGTTAAGACGGCGCAAAGATTTCTTTGTGGTCTTCAAGCATGAAATTCTTCCATGGGTTCAAAGAATTCTGCCCCTTCTGTTATCATTGGGAGCATTCTTGTAACCAATGCACAATGGAACAGAAATTTTGAAGGGATTGGTGGTGGTGGAGGATTAGTTTCCACTTTAGGGATGGAATTCCGTCTATCAAAACTTTCAAAAACGGAAGCTAGATGGAGTGAAGATTTCTCCCATAATCATAATTTTTTATTCGCACAATGTAACTTTCCTCCATAGTATTGTTGTTAAATATCCTTTTATTTGGTAAATATTGCATCTCGGCTTTAAAATATGCGGGGGGGGGTCTGAAAAACAAAGAAAGAATTGATGCATGATATTCCAAGCAAGTATTCATATTCTCAAAGTTATCTAAAATAGTGAAAGCTTTGATATCATGTGTTCGTGGTCCTCAGGCTGAAAGTTCTTTCAGCGTGGTGAATAAAATTGTAATCTGAGGGAATAAAAAGAAGAAAAAGAAAGTGACAATGAAGTAATGTGAAGAGAATTTAAGAAAAAATCCTGTTTAGCTACAGTCAACAAAAGACGAATATGGCCGTGAAACTTGAGAAGAAAGCAATGTAAGAGGAAACTTGAGCTGAAGTACATGTACATCAACTAAACAAAACAAAATACTGTGTTTTAAGCAATGTCTTTTAAAATCATATTGTTTTGTTTTGAATTCAATAATTTTATATTGATACAAATTCAGTGATGTGCTCCAGTTTTATATTTACATAAATAAATAACAGTGAACAATTCCACCTCTTGCTGCATTATATTCACACTTTCTCGTTGTACATTCTGATTTTTCATCCATTTAAAAAGTTCAGCTTTTTTGTTTCTTGGTTGGTCTCATGTACGAAAGCGGATCAAAAAGTTAGTTGCACTTTTGAATAAAAAACAAAACAAATAAAGAGATATACTCAGGGGATGTATGTTGGTTTAAAAGTACAACATTTATTCATTTTTCAACATAGTTACCTAAGGACTGTAAACATTTATTGGAATGTGTGATCAACTGTTTTGTACCTTTACAGAAAAAGTCTCCACCAGTTTGTGCAACCAGTCAAGGACTGCAGTTTGTACAGCCTCATTGGTTTGTAATCGTTGTCCACTAAGGTCCTGTTTCATTTTACAGAACAAATGGTGGTCACATGAGGAGAAGTAGGGGCTATATGGTGGATGTTGCTACACCTCCCACTTGAATGACTGCAGCAATTCCTTTTTTTTTTTTTTTTTTTGCTGTGTGGGGTGTGGCATTGTTGTGCAGAAGAATGACACCTTTGCTCAACTTACCTCGACGTCTATCCTTAATTACCTTTCACAAACTTCGGAGCGTTTGTCAATATAAGTCAACATTTGATAGTCGTCCCTTTTGGCAGAAATTCTGTGTGAACAGCACCTTCACAGTCAAATAAAGCAGTCACCATGACCTTTCCTCAGACGGTTGGACTCTGCACTTCTTCCTTGTTGGAGAGGTGACATGCTTCCATTCTATGGACGATCATTTGTTTTCAGAGGTGAAACGGTGAAACCACATTTCGTTACCCATGATGATTTCACACAAAAAATTATGACTCTCAGCAGAATACCTTTGCAGAAGAGCCAAGGATGACAGGAAACATTGGTTTTTGTACTGTTTGGTGAAAAAATGTGGCACCCATCTCGCACACAATTTTCAAAATCCCAGCTGCTTGTGAATGAGGGAATGCACAGTACATATCACGAAGCTGTTTGCTGAGATTCAGAGGTTAGCTCCACAAAGAAATACAAACTATCAGCTAAATTTTAACTGATTATTTACTTACTGTTGCCATATCAAACTTCTCCATTTACAGCAATCTTGACACACAACTTGGGCTTCACTGATACCCATCATACAACGTACACAAAACTTTCTGTACTTCATACTCATAATCTTTTTCTCATTCAGACACTCCTGAATCTGATCCTCTCGTGACTTTCTTTGCTTTCCTCTGCCTTTCCTTCCTGCCACTTGGGCTAAAAAATTCTTAGTAAGCATCTCATCACTCATTCTTTCAACATGGCCAAACCACCAAAGCACATTAGTCTCCACCCTGCTAACAACATTTTGCTTCACATTACATAACTGCAACACATCTTCATTCCTCACATGATCAGAACGTGTTTTGCCACAATCCCCCCCCCCCTTAAGTAACGCATTTCTCCACCACACAAGCGACTCCTATGTTTGTTCTGTAGTAACCAGGTTTCACTGTCATACATTAGAGTAGGAGCAATTACCCTTTCATACGCAGCCATGCGGGACTCTTGAGAACCCATCATTCTTGTGAAAACCTCCCAAAACAGCTATGACTTTCAATGAAGAATTCACTCGCCTGCTAATTTCCCCATCCAATTTGTTCACTCTGTCAATCATTCTTCCTAAATACACAAACTCATTCACCTGGTCAATCACTGTGCCATTTAGACATATATTACATTCAGTACTAACAGTTCCTCGCTCAAAAAACATAACTTTGGTTTTTGCCTTATTTATACTCAGCTGGAATTTCATGCGAACTTCGTACATCCGGCCAACAGACTCTGCAACTCACTTTTGCTCTCTGCCAATAGGACTGTCAACAGCATACAACAATCTGCAGACACTGACATCACCAAGACATAAACCAGTATTATCTATTTTGGCATCACGCATGCATGCATCCGTAAATATATTAAACAGCCATGGTGACATTACACAACCTTGCCTGACTCCTGCACCAATAGAAAACCATTTTGATAAAACACCATTCACTTATACACACGCTCTACTGCCGGTATACATGGCTTTTACACTATTAAGTAGATTCCCAGTAACACCATATTCATTCAATATATTCCACAAAAGTGTCCTATTTACTCGGTCGTAAGCTTTCTCTAAATTTATGAAGGCAACAAAAACTTTCTTACCTACAGCCAGATACTTTTCAATCATCATGCATAATGCAAAAATTTAGTTAGAGCAGCCTTTACCAGGTATAAAACCACTCTGAACATCCCACACTTTCTCTGGTGTAAGACCTCGCACTTTTTCAATAATGACTTTACCAAACACTTTCCATGGCACACACCTGCACCAATAGAAAACCATTTTGATAAAACACCATTCACTCGTACACACGCTCTACTGCCGGTATACATGGCTTTTACACTATTAAGTAGATTCCTAGTAACACTATATTCATTCAATACCTTCCCCAAAAGTGTCCTATTTACTCGGTCGTAAGCTTTCTCTAAATCTATGAAGGCAACAAAAACTTTCTTACCAACAGCCAGATACTTTTCAATCATCATGCATAATGCAAAAATTTGGTTAGAACAGCCTTTACCAGGTATAAAACCACTCTGAACATCTCACACTTTCTCTGGTGTAAGACCTTGCACTTTTTCAATAATGACTTTACCAAACACTTTCCATGGCACACTCAGTAAGCTAATACAACAATAGTTTTTGCAGTCAGTTTGATCAGCTTTTCCTTTCTACAAGAGAACAATGATAGCATCCTTCTAATCTCGAGAGACCATTCCTAACACCCAGCACAACTGGCAAATTTCAGTTAATCAGTCGATTACCGAGTCACCACCATATTTCAACATCTCAACAGTTATGTCATCAATTCCCAGAGCCTTACCATTCTGAAGAAATTTTAAAGCTCTACACACCTCTTCTCTTAAGATCCCTACTGTGCTTCCATTTTTCACTATGACATCATCTGCTTCTGCCTCAGAATCACCTTTGCTTTCTTGATCTAATAACTCAGAAGTATTCACCCCATCTTTCACTTAACTTATTGGGCTCTCACATAATTTCCCTGATCCTATTCTTCACACAACTTACAACTTTGTTTCCCATGTTTTTCCTGATTTTTATGTACTTTCAGAAAGTTTTTTTATCTTTCCAAAAATCCAATTCAAGTCTTTCCACCTTCTCCTTCCTATCTTTTGCCTTACTCTGGCGAACTAGCTTAGCTGTTTCACGCTTCTTACAGCAATATTCATCCTCAGAAACTCTACCTTGCTACATCCCCAAATAAGCTTCCTTCTTTATCTTTACTGCCTCTTCAATCTCATTATTCTGCCAAGCATCACCTCCATTGTTACCCACTATTGTGGTGCCAGAGACCTCTTCAGCAGCAGTGACAACACAGTTCTTAAAACAGTTCCACTTCTTTTCTACATCCCTCTAACATGACCAGATCCTTCAGTCATTTGGTCGTTAAACCTCCAAACTCCTTCAGTCATTCTCTGAGTAAGTTAGAGTAACGCTGAAGATCTTCAGGGAGCCTTTCAACCTTTATTCTTTCCATCGTAGGCCTCTTCCTATTCCTTTTCCTCCAACCAACATTCAACTTCACTCGTGACTCTACCAAGTAATGATCAGAGCCAGAATGCGCAGTGCTGTGTGAAATGTGTAATGTACTGGCAACTTCCTTGATTTTGATATACCTATTATCCTGTATGATGTCGTCAACGGTGGCAACACGCTTGGAGAGGTGGTCTGTCTTCACGGTATATTGGTGGTCTGTCTTCACGGTATTCATCCATCAAATTTGTGTGACTTTTTTCTAATTGTTGGCACCACTTTACAATGGCCGGGTGAAACGTGGCATTTTCCCTATATACAGCACAGATTTCACGATGTATGTGAGTGCAATTTTTAGGCGCTTAGCACACAAATATCGAATGGTTCCTTGGACTTCCAATTCGGAGTAAGAATCCAGTTGATGCTCCATTACAAACTGCCTCCTGCACACGTCTTATGCAGTTACTGAACTAAAAAACCTCCTGTCGGCAGCTGTGATGTACTGTCTACTTCACTCCCAAGCACACACAGTCTGACTGCAATCCCACCATAGCTGGCGCTAAGTATAACTTACTTTTTGATTCACCTATGTATAATATTTGTATGACAATGTTTTTCAAATACTATTAATGTTTCTGTGAAGCTGATGTGTTCAGTGAGGTCTTCTAAAGGCTATTCGCCCCATTTCCCCATAATACCTTCCTATGACGTATCTAGTGAAAGCCATTATAAATTTTATCACCTATCTATGTGATGCCGACTTGACTTGTGTTTCTTAATAAATGTTAAAAAAGAAAAAGAAAAAAAGTACATGTGAATAGCTGTTTCTGTTTACATAATTATTTTAAGCCTTTGTAACTCTTTGTACATTAGATAATAGTAAATGATATTTATTTTTATTTTCTCTTCCCTTTTCTGTTTTATTTTGTGTCATATTCAGTGAAAACTTTATATGAAAATAAAGTATGAGTATGTGCTGGTTGTGTTCGTCGTACGGCACTGGCTCTCTCCTTTCCCTGGAACCAGTGGCCCTAAATTAGAGATGGGTGACTGCTTATAGCCCATTGAGTGGCTCATGGTGGTCGATAAACCTCCAATAAAAAAAAAAATCCTCACATCTTAAGATTCCTTGATTTTGTATTTTCCTCACACTTAACATGCAGAAATAGCAGCATCTGGGATTAAAGTTATCTCCATTAACCATCTGCCTTCATTTTGAAGTCTTAATTGGCTGGGCATTAATACATTTTAAGTTGCACACTTTGAAATGTATTTAATGCCCAGCCAATGATTTAAACTATGGCCAATTATTCTCCAGCCAGACCACTCTGTTAATTTTGCCTGCAACATACATCAGTCCATTTACTTGCCATCAGGCGAATTCTCTCTCCCTCTCTCTCCTTTCTCACTTCTCCCACCATACTTCCCTTCAGCACACGAAAGTGTTTTGTGTTTGTCTGGAAGTTATTTAAAGAATTATTCAGTTCCATCTCCATTAAAAGTAGCTTTCATGTCTTAACCTTTGATAGAGCTTTCAAGGTTTTTGAGCCACTTGGTAGTTAGAACTTTCCACCTTAACGAATTCCACATTTCCATGATGAACTTTACAACACCTGGTAATTAGAACTTTCCTCATTAGACAGATTTCTACATTATGGAGTATGTCTGTTGAACACAGCTTTGAAGGGACTGAGAAATTTTTCAGGAGCAGACAGATTTTCACTTTAAACAAATTCCACATTAAACAGATTTTATTGTATACAGTAGTGGCCAAAATTGTGGAAACCTTTTGGGAAAAGTGTATTTTTGAGGTTGGATGGCTCATAACACCACTTTTTTTTTTTTTTTTTTTTGGAGTAATACCATAAAATTTTATATCAATGGAAAGATAATTTCATCAAAAATGTAATGCTATAAAGTTTGCTTAATTATCTGTATTCTATAAAACGTTATAGCAAAATAACCAGAAAAAGGAAGCACAACTTGCTTAGGTTGATATGAAGTAGCTTTCCTTCATTTGAATGTTGCCAATGAGCATGAGTGTTTAGAGAGCCAATCAGGTGTCATTTTGTTTTGGCAATGAGCCAATCAGGTCATAGTAGAATTCAGCTATTGATGTCATGTATTGGAACTGAGAGGAGAACATTTGTCAGTGTTTTATGTGATTGCTATCAAGTTGGTTGGGTTTGTGTGTGTGTGTGTGTTCTTTCATTTAGTGAGCTTGTAAACTGTAATAAAATTAAAGAAATGGTGCAAAGAGTTGATTGGTCACCTAGAAAGTGATGTAAAATAGTACTATTAAGTGAACAAGGATTCAGTTATGAAGAAATTAGAAGAAAAATTGGTGGAAACTTAACCAAAGGTGGCATTTCTAAATTTTTGAAGAGATATAAGGAGACTCGGTCACAACAAAACCAGACTGGTAAAGGCAGGAAAAGAGGCACAACAGCAAGTGATGATAGAAGAAATAAGAGACTGTGCCTAGACGACAGAAGAAAATCATCTGGGTGTATACAAGATGAAATGGCGCAATGCAAAGTGAGGCTGAGAGCAAGGACTGTTCAGCGCAGACTGCAGGAATTTGGTCTAAAAGCTAGAATTCCACAAAAAAAAAAGCCATTTTTATCTCTCAAGCAAAGGTTGAAAAGATTAAACTGGGCTAAAACCCATGTTAACTGGACAGCAGAACAATGGGGCAATGTTATTTGGAGTGGTGAGACCAAAATCTCCCTGTTTGGTAGTGATGGCATAAAATACGTAAGGAGAAGAATCGGAGATTTACATCCTGATTGTGTTACATGTACCGTGAAACACCCAGTTAGTGTTATGATCTGGGGTTGTATGACATCAAAAGGTGTGGGCAGAATTTGCAAGATTAATGAGATTATAAATGGTCAAAAATACATTAATGAAATATTTGAGCCCAAACTGAAGTCTTCCGCACGTGATCATTTACAAGAGAATGAAGCATTTATATTTCAACAGGATTCAGCTCCATGTCATGTTGCTGCTGTGTGCAAAAAGTGTTTTCAAGATAATCATATTCCACTGCTGCAATGGCCTGGGAATAACCCAGCCATTAACCCCATCGGAAATCTATGGAGCCGACTAAAGAAACTTGTTAGTCAGAAGCAACCCAGCAATAAAACCCAATTAATAGAAACAATAATTCAGTCTTTGTTTCACATTATAACAGCTGCAGAACTAAAAAACTTGGTTCATTCCATGGGAAAGCATTGTAAGGCCGTAATTAACGCTAAAGGTTATCCAACTAAGAATTAACTGACATGGTGAGAATTTTTGTATATCTCATTTTTTCTATGTGTTTCACTTTTCTTCATTATAACTGCTGTTCTAATACAAAATCCTCCATAAAAGTTATTGCATTACATTCTTGATGAAATTTTATTTCCATTGATATATAATTATATGGTATTACTCCAAAAAAAAGGGGGTGTTATGAGCCATCAAACCTCAAAAATACACTATTTTCAAAAGGGTTCCACAATTTTGGCCACTACTGTACACAGAGATGCCAACCTTCTGCGGTGCCTATCAGTGATCACCATACGAAGCCTCATCGTTTACTCATGGGAAGGGTATTTCATGAGAAATTAACGTGCAAAATGTGTAATAACCTTATAAAATCAAATATCTTATAACACGAGTCTTCTATTTTAATGGTTAATATTTTTAATAACCCAAGCGGGAATGAATATCAGTAGGTATCAAGCCGATATTGGTTATGGTAGCTGAATGTCATTTAATAACGGACGCATACCTGCCAATAAAAATTTTCCTAAATCAAGAAGATTTACCATAAAATCAAACAGATTTTCCCTTAAGTCATGAAGATTTTCCCATAAAAATAAGATTTACCCTAAAATTAAGAAGATTTATCCTAAAATCAAGATGATTTGCGACAGTACCAGAACTGTTAATTCACGATTATCTATTATTAGGGGAAAGTGGTAATGTATGGGGTGTGCTAGCAGTATGTTTGATGATACTTGTTTTCAATTATTTTTCTGTATCAGTCACTCATCGTTGGAGTTCAGAAATTTTGACGATTTTCATGGTTTTGATTTTTTTTTTTAGTTCAATGACGCAATTTTAGAAATAACTTGATTTATTTAAGCAATGACAAGACAGTGACCTTTCTTTTTTTTTTTATACCCCTGGTTAACAGTTTCATCCATAATGAATGCATGACTACTATTTTAGATAAACGATGAATAGTGTAACTTTGAGAATATGAATATTTTTGAACACTTGCATCAATTCTTACAAATTTTCAGCTTCGTCACTTTCATTTTCGACCCCCCCCCCCATCCTCTCTTTATCAAGCTGAAATGCAAACCTTTTTTTGGGGGGGATATTTAAGAACACAGGATGCATGTTCGTAACATCGTTGGGGAAAACATACAGTTACAGGAAAAATATTTTTTACGTCTGATTTTTTACAATACTAGGCAGAGGAAACATCGCATGAAAAATAAAATTACGATTATAGGAGAAATCTTCACTGGGTCTAACTTCCGTTTTCGAAAGTTTTGAAAGACGAAACTTCTGTTTTCAAAAATTTAGAAAGTTTCAGGCGAAAAACATTCTCCACCACTACCAATTTCCCTTAAATTTCTGTTCAGTCATGCATTGATCTCGAGGATAACTCAAATTATGACGGAAAAGGAGAAATTCCTCGAAGCCATTGCACGCTCATTCCTGAAGATTACAGGGAATTCTTGCGCTGTCGAATTTCCATTTTCGGAAATTTTTCCTCCACTTTCAAACTGAAATATAAATATTTTTGGAATTTGTTTTTTTGTTTTTGATTGGAGGTTTAACGATTACCGTAAGCAACTCAATGGGCTATAAGCAGTCGCCTGTCCCTAATTTAGGGTCACTGATTCCAGGGTAGGGTGAGAGCCAGTGCCGTAAGACAAAGAAAAACATCCATGCCTCACTGGGATTCGAACCCGAACCCCTTTCGGACGAATGATCAGAGGCCATCGCTTTTACCACTACGCTACTGGGGTGGCTTATTTTTGGAATAAAGGGATGTATAACAACAATACTGGACAGAGGCAACATAGCAGGAAAACGAAATTATGATTATGGAAAAAATCTTTATTTTGTTTACTTCCATTTTTGAAAGACAAAATACCGTCCAGATGAGTATTTTTAGGCATTGATAAAAGTCTTCAATGCATATTTTTACATGTTGATGTGTATTCTGCATGTTTCCCGATGCATATTTTGATGCGTTGGCAAAATTTTGATGCGTACTAGACACGTAATTACACATTTTGGTGAACTCTGCACGAGGCAGAATTTTAAAAATTTCGCATTTTGGCGCAATTAGCACAGCTATTCCAACACTGAGAGAAAGGGAGCTTGGAAGAATTGGTAGGGGGGGGGGGGCGATCTATAAATAAATATCGTTCACTGCTAGAAATATGAGATAACATATGTTTCAATCGCTATGAGATCATAATAAAACAAAAGCAGGAGTTTACACTAAGCGACAATAACAACATCAATTTCCATCAATAAAAAAAAAATTCAGGAGCCGTTTTGGCGAAAATCTGGGAGAAACCATCTTCCAACCGTAAAACTACCCAAAAATCCAGAATATTTGTCAGGTATGCGGATGTCATTGTGTCGATATCGGCTTTTCCGACATATTATGCAATATCGCCTTGCCGTTCTTCACCCGATATTCGTCCGATATTGGATTTGCTGATGTATCCAGTATTTGAATTTCAATGGCGCTTACTTAGAAACAGCACCAATTAAACATTTTCGCATTTGTGTGAAAAAAACTATAAATGTATTCACAAAATGCGATCGCATTTTAAACCGTGATTTTAACAAAAAAGGACACAGAATTCATAACTTTTGCGAAATACACTGAAATCTGCAATTCTTCCAGCCTGTCCGTAATTCCATAATCAGGCAGCAGAAACCGTAATAATTACGGAAAATCTGTAATGGTTGGCACCTGTGTATGTATACATTACGCACTTTCAAAAAATAATATTTTTGAACTTCTCAATAGTAGGTGTCAGTGCTGTAATTAGCTTTTCATGTGCCCTGTGCAAGGTTTTTTGGGGGTCCCTTACCTTTTTTGAAGGGGAGGGGGAAAATAATAATAAAACTAATATGATATGACAGTTGTTTTTAAATAATTTTTGTGTACGCAAGACATATACAAGTTCATTCACAGGTATTTATAAATAAAAATAATTATTTTAATTGCACTTATCTGGCTTTCATTTCAGCAAATTCATTGATTACATCATCATGATTAATGTATTTAATGATATTATGTTCAATAACTACACAGTTGACGTGGACCAGGAACATCAAATAGAAGTCATCGCTCTTTCGACATTTAATTTATGTTCAATGGAAATTATGCAGGGCTAGTTCATTGGCATAATCCTTGCACCTCCCCTGCTCAGTGGCATCATATGTACGGAGATGCTGAAGCATAAAACCACATAAAACAGCCAACAAAGCCAAGATGTGTGTGCGCGCCCAAAGATCACTTATTTACCAACTTTGACTAGAGCTCTAGTCATGTGAGGAAAGGAAAGGCTTGATCTTTAAATGAACCCTCTCTTTCTCACATGACTGGATGCACATCTTTAAAAAGAACTCTTTAGCATAATTTAAAAAAGATGTTCTAATCATGACTGACTGATACAAGACTACTTATTAACAGCAAACATTTTTAACTGGGTGCAATGAAGAAAGCTTTTTATTTCATCAATTGCTCGTGAAATTTAATTTACCCCATCACCTATGCAACAAGACAATTTTTTTTGTCAGTTTCATATCAGGGCCCTCTTTGCCCTGGGCCCATGCACCTGTTGCACTTGCTTAGTTATGGCACTGCTAGGTGTTATTCTTTTAGTTTTCTGTTTGTGTTACTGTAAAAAAATTAAACATATGGAAAGTGATTATACTAATAATAATTATGTGGGGAAAATATTTGCATGAAAAAGATGCAGTGTAATATGTTGATGTAGTTCTTTTTATTTTCAATTTGTACCATTTGAAAAACAAAATTGGAAATTACAAAGAATGTGAATATGCAAGTAGTAGTCATGTAAATTAAGTATTTTCACCAGAAAATGATAATAAAAGAATAAATAGAAATATTATTTTGTATTTTAAAGATTTTGGATTTTGTTTGAATTTATCATAGGCACCTAAATTTCTACTTTAAAAATTTTAGTGTGAAAGTCAGTTGAAGAAGCATATTGCTTTTGAAAGCAGCAATTAACTTCAAAGGGGGAAAAAGTTATTTAAATGTTAAACACACTCTTTGTAAAAAAAAAAAAAAAAGAAAGAAAAGAAAATGTAGCACCCTGAGAAAGTCATTTGTACTTCAGGGCCAAATACACAAATGATTAAATAGTGGCTCGCCACATTGCATGGGAACCACACATCTAGGAGGGTATATCAAGAGCAAAGCTTGCTCACAGAGACAGTTGTAACAGCGGATAGCGGATGCCTTTACCTTCTCCAACTGTAAGGATGCCTCAACGTCTGATCCGTGCACAACACGAGCAGTTGAGTGAGTTTGACAGAGGACGTATAATTGGGCTTAAAGAGGTCAGTTGGTCAAGTCGCCGCATCGCCAGACATTTAGGTTGGTGCAACATGGTAATCAGATGACGTTGGTGCCAATGAGTCGAGGAGGATACAAACCAATGGCACACGGGCAGTGGATGACTGAGGGCAATAACAGAATGCATGGATCAAGCGATTGTGAGAGCTGCACAAACAGAACTGAATTCATCGCTCTCAACCATCCATGGCCATGTTGCATCATCTACAGTACAGAAGTGGCCATTCATACCGTTTCCAGATAACTTGCAGCACAGGGAGTACATTCGAGGAGGCCACTCCACCGCCTACCACTTGCAAGCAAGCAGCGTCGGCGGCACCGGTTGCAGTGGTGTCAGGCCCGATCAACGTGGGATAGTGTCCAGTGGTGTCGTGTTGTCTTCAGTGGTAAGTCACAGCTTACACTTTGCGCCAATGACCAGCATATACATGTCTGGAGACGAGCTGGCCAGCACACAGATCCTGCCTTTATCATGAAACAATATACAACTCGCACGCTCAGAGGGACTGTCTGGGGGAGCCATTTCCTACAATAGCTGTACACTCTTGGTAGTCCTCTGCACCCCCTCACAGCTCAATGGAACATCGACAATATCCTACGACCTATTGTGTTGTCATTCCTGTCGCAACATCAGCAAACAATTTTTCAACAGGATAATGTCCAGCCACACACAGCATGGCTCTCCCAGGTCTTCATCCGTAACATCAACACCCTTCCATGGCCAGCCTGATTGCCTGACCTCTCACCCATCAAACATATTTAAGGTATGACGGGACACCACCTACGCCCATCCTGGAATATTGGTGAATGGCCTGCAATTTAAACACCATCAAACATACTATACCTCAGGGCAACGTCCATGAATTGCATGCGTCTATGTCATGCTGGGTAACCGCTTGTATCCGAGCCAGAGGTGGTGCTACAACATGCAGAGTTCCATATATATTAATTCATTGTTCAAAAACTTTGAACCACATTACGTGGCTCTATAAATCGTTAAAGTTTATACAACAGTTTTGTTGTAGTGCCATTTACTGTTTCACACGTTAATTAATATCATTAGCTACCCGGGAGCATTATTCATTATATTTTGAGAACTATATGTAATTATTGAACATATTTACAAACTGAACATAGTTTTTTGTTGTTGTTCTTACCTTTCTTCGGCATAGGTTGATATTCCCACTCTCTATTGTTCAGTCAATGGTTGTGGCCATCCAAGTGCGCACGAAGTATCACATTGAAAATTTGCCATCGTTGTCACTTCAAGTAATTAAAATATAATAAAACTGTTTGAATTAGGACTATGAACGATGAAAAGAACCATTAAAAGAATTTGGGTGATATAGTAAAAGAAATATTCGAGACTTTGAATGAGTCAATGACCATATTGGAAGGTACAGACATTAAGTCTATCAAATAATGAAAAGGGTTAAAAGAGGAAATATCCTTGCAAAAAAAAAAAAAGCATAAAAAAAAAAAAGACCTCAAATGAACAATCACTCCCATGCAGCCATACCCATATTAGTTTCAACTATTTTCTTACAGTCATCTTCTGTGGGTTTCACTACATCCATCGATTGTAACGTCTGGACAAAGGTAGCCTCCCTTGGTGACCTGCGCGCCTTCAGGTCACCAAGGGAGGCAACCTTTGTCCGGTAGACAATGTCTTTAAGGAACCCCCATAAAAAAATCACAGGGGTTATGTCTGGCGAATGGGCAGGCCATGTCATTGGACCTTCGCGTGCAATCCAACGACCAGGGAAATGCTGATCCGAGCATGCACGAACGTCTGATGACCAATAAGGGGGAGCCCTATCTTGCTGGAAAATGACACCTGGAATCTTCTGCAGTTGTGGACTGACAAACAGTTGTAACATGTCCAGGTATGTGCCACCGGTTATGATTGGTTCAGCAAACAAAAATGGTCCAATCAGTCTGTCCTGCATAATGCCACACCAAACATTAACTTTGGGGCTGTGTCTTGTGTGTTCCAGGACAGCATGGGGATTTTACGAACCCCAAATTCAGCAATTATGCTTTTTGACGGTACCTGACACATGAAATGTTGCAAACCACATCATGCAAGCAGCTTTTTTCGTTATGTTGTGGTGCCACACTGCGCTACCAGGCACCTAGCATCACCTATCAAAGCAAAAATAAAACTTTAAAACTTGCTTAAACATGGACAAAACATAAAGCATACATATCGCAAATACTTTTTGTACTAATCAACTTTGAAATTGTATACATCATTTCCGAACACCCTGTATTATATTTCAGTAAAAACTTATTTATAATTAAGCTTTTTCTTGTAACTTTTAAGATACTTCATATTCTTTGTGAAAGCACTTTTCCTGGCATATCCTTATCTAAAAACTTCTCACAAGAATCTCGGGCAAAATGTCTGAATGTTTGCAATAGGATTGCTTAATTTTAGTTTTTTTTTCATTCAATGTTTTTATTGTTTTTTTAACCTATAATAGTATTTTTTCATATAATTCTTCTGCTGCAAAACTTGAAAGTATTTTGGCTTTCTTTTTCAATGCATGTTATGGCATACTTAATGTATGAAAATAAATCACATCTTTGTAATATTTCATTACTTATATTCATTCATTAACTCATGTTTGTTTCTTGTGAAATGCTTTTTTAATCAAAACATGTAGTGATTTTTTGTTATGTAGTGTAACATTCCTTTATATTTTAGTTCAATGATAAGCAAACTTGAAAAACTACTTGTCCAAAAAGAAGAAGAATTAGCTGCTTCTGCTACTGAAAATGAAGCAAAGGTAGGTATGATTACTAATTTATGCATGCATAATTATATTTCTTCAGGAGCATTTTCATGTCTGTAATATAAAATATATAGTATGAACAATACTTATTTGTAGCCGTTTTAATGTCATATTGCATTAGCATTGTTACATCTCTTTTTCCAGCCTTGTAAAACGATCCATTCTTGAGAAAATACAGCATCTGGAACAAATGAAATCCCAGCTGAACTTGAAGAATGGGATAAGGACCAGATGATATTCCTACAAAGAATATAGGGTAATGCACAGTTTACAAGATATAAGTTCAAACAGACAGTCTGGAAAGCTGCTCTCCAGGACAGTGCATCCTCTGACTTAGTGGTTGTCTTGAATGCCAACTTTCTTCAGCTTTGTGCTCAGGGGTTAGGAAGGAGTTGGGATGGATGGGCCATGGAGTTGTTTATATATATATAAAAAAACTGCTCACGAGGACAGTGCATCCTGTGACGCAATGGTCGTCTTGAATGCCAACTTTCTTCAGCTTTGTGCTCAGGGGTCAGGGGGAGTTGTGATGGATGGGCCATGGAGTTGTTTATATTTAAGCTGATTTGGGAGAGTGATAATGAGGTGCCCCTGCACTCTTGTGTCATACTATGCCAACTTAACTCAGACAATACAGCTACCACCCTGTTGCTGTGTTGGCTTCAGGGTGGTCACTCTGTTTGTGAATGGGCATAAGTATCTGCAGTAGCATTTTATCAAAGTGCAGAGTGTTTTTGTCATGATTTCAAAGTGATTTTGAAGTAGTTTCTGTTGTGTGAATTGTTTAAGCATGCCTCCAAAGCTAGACAAGAAGGTAAGGGCATATGAAGCACACATGGTGTTCATCTGCTATGTTGCCAGGTGTGAGCTTCTGAAAAGACCAGCTTCCTACTTACGCTGAAGTGACGAGACATCTTCTGCTTTTGTGGAAAGAGCAAATATCTAAGAACAATAATACTGACCCTGCTGGCATAAGTATTTCTAGTATTGTAGCTGCTAATGTAAAGAAAATGTGACAATATGCATCATTACCAAAATCAACACAAGAACACATTTTAAGATGATAATATGCAACAACAAATTCCTTGCTGTGAAAAAAAAAAAATAAAAAAAAAATAAGAAAAATAAAAACGTTAAAAGGCACTGGGTCAGACGAATTGAAAAAATTTACAAATCATACAAAAAGCACATTGTTTGACATCTTCAGTTGTAAGTGGAAGAGCAGCAAAAACTACAAGTTCAAGGCATTCCAAAAAGTGCCTGAAATTGAGTGGTCCTTCCTGCGTGATCAATGCACAGACAAGAGGATGGCAATCAGAGGTGTTTCTGTTTAGACTACAAAGTCACTGAAGGGAAGGCAAGAAAAGATATTGAAAGTCAGATAAAGACCCAGTGCATTCAAAGAGTGAATATTGTCAGCTAAGCAGTATTGTCAAGTTCTTTGCTAACTAACAGCTGGAAACTTGAGCTGAAGAAAGGTGTCACACAGCACATTAAAGAAGCTTGTCAGATGCATTGGTTTATATGCATGCTACACAGCAATATCACTTGTTTCAACACAATGATGGATCAACCAGCTGCCCAAAAGAGTAGTCTGGCCCCACTGACAAATTGTGAAAGCTTCCCAGTGGCAAAATTCAAGAAAATACAGATGACTCTTCCATATATTCACAGATATTTGCATACTGATCAACAGTACCATTGTCTTCATCTAAGAAGTTCCACTCAGCTTAGCAAAGAAAGCACCAGGAGCACTCACTCACTCTAGATGGTGTGCAACTGCAAACAGAATTTCCACTTTTATGTATCTACATAGACACTGTCATTAGGTGTTAGAATTCTTTCCGAGTCTGTGAAAAGTGTACACTCTTGGGTTGGGTGTATTACCCAGAGCATCACACTTTTTAATTTTTAAGCTGGTTAAATTGGTCTCACATACCCAAAAGTGAAACTTTTTTCACTAATGGGATACAACTTTAAAAAAATGACCAACAGTAATACTTATATCATCATCATCATCATCGTCAACCATTATCAATACACTGCTGGACGAAGGTCTCCCCAAGTTTCTCTTCCATGTTACTCCCGCATACTTTCGAATTTCATCCACCCATCTCCCATGTGGTCTTCTTCTGGGTCTTTTCCTGTCCCTTGGAATCCAGTCTAAAATTTCAGCTATCCATGATGGTCTGTCCTTCTGGCAATATGTGCAGCGCATTGCCATTTCAGGGATTTTACTCTGGTCATGATGTTTTCCACTCTTGTCATTTTTCTGATCCATGAGTTCCTCTTCTTATCTCTCCTGGTTACACCAAGCATGCACCTCTCCATGCTGCTTTGAGTTGTCTGCAGTCTTTGTATGTCTCTTTTAGTTAATGTCCACGTCTCTGCACCATATGTAAGCACTGGAAGTATGCATTGATCAAACACTTTTCTTTTAAGACATAATGGCATATTGCTCTTGAAAATTATACTCTTTCTTCCAAAAGCTCCCCAGGCAAGTTTTATATGGCAATTAATTTCTTCATCAATGTGACCCTCACATAATATCTGCTGTCCAAGATAAATGTAGGTATCGGTTGTCTCCAGCTTTCCCCTATTAATCGATAAATCTTCATTTCTTGTAAAAGCATTGTTCATCACTTTTGTCTTCTGAAAGTTCACTTTTAATCCCACTTCTTTACTCTTGTCAGAAAATTCCTGGATCCTACTCTGCAGCTCTGATGGGGTAGTTGCAAAAATGACTACGTGATCAGCAAAACGAAGGTGAGTTAGATGATCTCCATTAATCTTTATCCCTTTGTTTTCCCAGTTCAGTGATTGAAAGACATTTTCCAATATGGCATTAAAGAGTTTGGGAGATATAGTGTCACCTTGTCTCACTCCCTTTTCAATCTTATTGGGTGCTGTATTCTCAAATAGGCGAATCTTTGCACTTGCATTTTCATAAATGTTATGGATAATATTAATGTATGCATCTTCAATACCACAGGATTTCAAAGCCATTGTAACTGCTGATGGTTTCACCAAATCAAAGGCCTTTTCATAGTCAATGAAAGCCATGCATAATGAAAGTTCATATTCCCTCGCTCTTTCAATTAGTTCTCTCAGTACGTGGATAATATCTATAGTGCTGTAGCCACTCTTGAATCCAGCTTGTTCTCTCAGTTGAGCCATGTCTATTGTCACCTGCAAGTGGTGTGAAAGCACTTTAATGAAGATTTTATAAACCACTGATAGGAAGCTGATAGGTCTGTAGGTCCTGAGATCCTCAATGTCACCATTTTTATGTATCAGGATCATTGTAGCATTGTTCCAATCCTCAGGAATCTTCCCTTCATTAAGGCATCAAGTGAAAACTTGGGCGAGCACTGTTTCGATTTCTCCACTTGCTTCTTGTATTATGTCTATAGTAATTCCATCTTCTCCTGGAGCTTTTCCCCGTTTCATGTTCTTGATTGCATGTGTAACTTCTGCTGGGAGGACTGGAAGAACTCTGGTACCTTATGTAATGTCTGGAGTACATGTATCATTCCTTTCATATAGTTTTGAGTAGAAATCTTTCACTCTTGTCAAAATTTCACCTCTATTTCTTGTTACAGAACCATCTTCTTTTCTCAGAGCCATAAACTGTTTTCTCCTCTTACTCAGATGTCTCTTTGCTCTCTTTAGGCTTTGGTTGTTTTCAATTACTTTTCTCACTAGTTCACAGTTGAATTTCCTTACATCTTCAGTGATACTTTTTCGTACCGTCTTGCATAGCTCCATGTATTTCACTTTTAAAGTCACATCTCCTTTAGTTGTCCTAATCTCTCTTCTGTTTTGCATCAGAATTTTGGTTTTTCCTGATAATTTGTTCATATGCAACTTGTTCGTAGTACCAGCTATTTTTGTTCCTGTTTCCATAAGATCCTTGGTTAGTTTTCTGTTAACTTCAGAGATGTCCACTTCTTCCAACGTTAGACCTTCTAGAGCAGAGAATCTGGTCCTCAGTTCCAGTTTGAAGGTATTATGGTGTTTTTTAAGGTTGGTTATGTCAATACACTTTGTTTGAGCTTGCCACGCTCGATTTTAGCATTGAGGTGCATTTTACATCTTGCCATTCTATGGTCACTACCTGTGTTGAACTTGTTTAGCACACTGCAGTCTTCCATGACAGATTTCTTGTTACACATAATAAAATCAATTTCTCTTGTCAATCCATTGGAATGCCTCCATGTCCATTTCCTTTGCAGTTTTTCTTGAAAAAGGAGTTCATGGTGAAAAACCCTTCTGCTTCTGCAAACTCTATGAGAGTATTTCCACGCTGGTTTCTGTTGCTGTGACCGAATTTACCTACTGAAGTTTCATTCTGTTGTCGTTGCTCTATTTTCACATTGAAATCTCCCATAATAATTATTTAGATGACGAATTTCCTCATAACATTCTTCAATGTCTTCTTTAGGATGACTTGTAGTGGGTGCATAAGCTTTAATAATCTAATCCTGGTATCTTCTCGAGAGTTGGATAACAAGTCATGCAGCTCTGTCAAAACTTTCAACTTCTACAACTTTATCTTTCAGTTTCTTGTTTATGATAAATCCAACACCACTAGTTCTGCCAGTATCTGTCCCGCTATAATAGAAGAGATGTCCAATTTTCAGTTCAATGAGATCTCCTTTTCTCCTTACCTCACTTAGCCCGACGATGTCCCACTTGATCCTTTGTAGTTCTTCATCCAATTCAAGGAGCCTTGAATCAGAAGATAGGGAGTGCCCATTATACGTAGCCAAGGTCAGCACCAAATGGCAGCCTAGTCCAGTGATTCTTAGCACCCTCTGCCTTCGTGTCACACTGGCCGCTGCCTTGGCCAGGTACATTCCAGCTGCTGGAGACCGAAGGCCAAAATTTAAGTTGTGGAGTCATTTTGGAGGGGTTTGGTCATAACTCACCTCGCTGGCCAAGCGGGTTGGTGAGTGTGGGATAGCATTTCCTCTAATCCTGATGGTATAGTTATACCGCTATTTGGTGGTCGTCAGAGCCCCTTTAGTGGGAACAGGATGCACTACGAGAAGGCGGGGTTGACATTTGTCGAGGAGAGGCTGTAGTATATTGCGCATCACCTGACCTTACATCCCAATACATATATATCCTAAATTTTTAAAAGGTAAAAATAAATTATTGTAAAAAAGCTGACGAAAACTCACTTCAGACCAGAATCAAACATCCAACACAAAACACAAAATACCCACGACAAAGTCAACTCTTGATTAAGCCCAACCAAAAACCTCACTAGAGCTAAAATGTAAAAAGGACGAAGAGCCATGAGCCTTAAGTGGTGCAAAAATGCTGCTTACGAAATAGTCTAGCAGATATGAATAAATCAAATGAATGAGCGGAAGGGGGCATATGTGAAACTCCAGTTCAAAGAACCATCAAAATCCTTTACCTGTGCTGTTATCATCAGGAGAACACCAGCCTGGTGAAGTGGCTTCTCTATGTCAATGAACAGCCTGACTAGACCATAACATAAACCACGGAATCCAAACTGGAGACAATCAAAGGTAATACATGAAAAATCTCCGAAAGTAGCTGCAAGAAATTGGATTTACAATTGGAATTGCTCATTGCACAAACTGATAAGACTACAAGGTCAGAGGTCGCAGTTATTGAAAACCAGTGATTCCAAAATAAAGCATGATGAAGACTGTAGATTGTTGAGTAAGTAAATAAAGTGTAAACTGTGTTGTAATTAGTTAAAGGTAGCTGTTAGAGACACACCAGAGGTCAACCCAGAACAGTATCTGACATAATCATGCATTCATGCCCACACATATGGGCTATAACAGTAAACAACCCGAATGACATCCTCTCCTAACCGTGGTTCATCGTCACAAAAGACTCGCCTGGTGCAAAGATCATTCAAGTTGGATGACTAGAAAGAAGTGTGCTGGTCTGACGAGTCATGTTTTTCTACTCCACTCAGGGGCGGGTTTACCATTGGGCCAAGCGGGTTTACCATTGGGACGCTGCACATAAAGGGGCGCCAAAATTTTGAGAATACATGTAGCACAAGACGTTTTATCTCATCCCCCCCCCCCCCCCCGCCCTCCAAAAAAAGAAAGGAATGAAATGGGATTTTTCATTTCTACAAATTATAAACTGAGTATTACAATACCTTTAATACTTCAGAAAATATTAAATGGTGTTAGTACATTCAATCTGTTTAATTATTAAAAATATTAATTAATTCTGAAAGTCAGTTCAGTAAGACTCAGGAGCCCCCGAGGAAGTTATTTCTTCCTGCTTCCTAGCAAGGTCAAAACTCAGAAGAGGGCGGAGAGGGGGAGCATTTCTTTTACAGAGCTCGCAGACAATGGAGAATGAGAGTGGGAGGCCAGGGGAGGGGCGCTGCACTAGCGCATAGTTTTTACAAAGTATTATAAAATCTGAGCCTGAGGAGAGCCTTGGGATGTGGGTTGAAAGATCGAAATCGGACTCCATAAATTCAAGGTCAATACCCCAGGGTATTGTGGGTGACAAGAAAGGACAGAGTACTGGTTAAAATGCATTCCAATTTAGCTTATTACACCGGTTCACTGTAAACTGCCACACAGGAAAATTGCCTCACAAGAAAACTGCCACACCGGAAGATTGCCGCACAGGAAAACTGCCACACCGGAAGATTGCCACACAGGAAAACTGCCACACCGGAAGATTGCCACACAGGAAAACTGCCACACCGGAAGATTGCCACACAGGAAAACTGCCACACGCTTTTCATTAAGGGGCAGGGTACAAATTGCTATTGCTCCTAGGAACACTTTGAATGTGTGGCAGTTTTCCAAGTTTCCGAATTATGTGTGGCAGTTTCGCAAGGTGCCTAACGATGGGAAGGAGCTCTTTTGTTTGTCTGAATTTTCATTTCGGTTCATACTTAAGGCAATTGGCCACAGAAGTTTGAGGGGGGGGGTTATAAAGATTGCTGTTTCCTGGCCTATATTGAGAATTGAATTGGGAACTCCAAACAAATTTCGAGAAAACGTTCTAAGCCAAGCAAAAATTGCTGTGTTCAGGAAAGGACAATAAGGTGGGATTTTTTAATAACGCTGCACTTTTACTTAGGCACTAAATATTTACATAACATGTCAAATTTGTAATATTTTTCTTTTACTTAATTGATTCATAGGCCCTGCACCTCGTCCTTTTTAACAGCTTTTAATCTGCCAACTTTATATTCATAACGCTTATGTATCAAACCAAGTCAATAGCATTGCGCTTTTACTTAGGCACTAAATATTAAAGTCATAGGCCACAGGCATAGGCCTTTCTAACAGTTTTTATTCTACCAGTGTCATTTTCACAATGTTTACACATCAAATCAAGTTAATAATATTGTGCTTTTATTTAGGAACAAAATATTTATTTACAGGCCTTAGGCTTAGGCCCTTTTACCAGTTTTTATTCTACCAATGCCATATTCACAACGTTTACTCAGAAAACCAAGTTAATAATATTGGGCGTTTACTTAGGCTCGAAATATTAATTCATTGGCCCTAGGCCTAGGCCTTTTAATAGTTTTTACTTTATCACTGCCATATTCACAACGTTTGCACAACAAATAAATGTAATAATATTGCGCTTTTACTTAGGCACGAAGTATTAATTCATAGGCCCTAAGCCATTTTAATAGTTTTTATTTTATCAATGCAATATTCACAACGTTTACACAACAAATAAATGTAATAATATCACACTTTTACTTAGGCACGAAGTATTAATTCATAGGCCCTGAGCCTTTTTAATAGTTTTTATTTTATCAATGCCATATTCACAACGTTTACACAACAAATAAATGTAATAATATTGCGCTTTTACTTAGGCATGAAATATTAATTCATTGGCCCTAGGCCTTGTTAATAGTTTTTACTCTATCAATGCCATATTCACAATGTTTACACACACAAAAAAAAAATGTAATAATATTGCTCTTTTACTTAGGCATGAAATATTCGGTCATAGGCCCTAGGTCTAGGTCTAAGATTTAATATTTCATGCCCAAGTAAAAGCGTAATATTATTAACCTGATTTGCTGTGTAAACGTTGTGAATATGGCATTGATAGAGCAAAAACTATTAAAAAGGCCTAGGGCCTATGAATTAATATTTCATGCCTAAGTAAACACCCAATATTATTAACATGATTCGCTGTGTAAACGTTGTGAATATGACATTGGTAGAATAAAAACTGGTAAAAGGGCCTAAACCTAGGCCTAGCGCCTGTGAATAAATATTTCGTGCCTAAATAAAAGCGCAATATTATTAACTTGATTTGATGTGAAAACATTGAGAAAATGACACTGGTAGAATAAAAACTGTTAGAAAGGCCTATGACTTTAATATTTAGTGCCTAAGTAAAAGCGCAATGCTATTGACTTGATTTGATACATAAGCGTTATGAATATAAAGTCGGCAGATTAAAAGCTGTTAAAAAGGCCGAGGTGCAGGGCCTATGAATCAATTAAGTAAAAGAAAAATATTACAAATTTGACATGTTATGTAAATATTTAGTGCCTAAGTAAAAGTGCAGCGTTATTAAAAAATCCCACCTTATTGTCCTTTTCTGAACACAGCAATTTTCGCTTGGCTTAAAACGTTTTCTCGAAATTTGTTTGGAGTTCCCAATTCAATTCTCAATATAGGCCAGGAAACAGCAATCTTTATACCCCCCACCCCCTCCTCAAACTTCTGTGGCCAGTTGTCCTAAGTATGAACCAATATGAAAATTCATACAAACAAAAGAGCTCCTTCCCATCGTTAGGCACCTTGGGAAACTGCCACACATAATTCAGAAACTTTGAAAACTGCCACACATTCGAAGTGTTCCTCGGAGCAATAGTAATTTGTACCCTGCCCCTTAATGAAAAGCGTGTGGCAGTTTTCCTGTGTGGTGGTTTTCCGATGTCTGGCAGTTTTCTAAGTTGCTGAAAGATGTGTGGCAGTTTTCCTGTGTGGCGGTCTTCCTGTGTGGCGGTCTTCCACCAACCGACCTTTCAGTTGCTGTAGAACTGTACAATTCACTTATTAAATATTTAAGTGATCCCCGGAATAAATTTGATAAGTATGAGGAAGATGGAAAACTTTTGTCTCAGTGCGACAAATATAAGAAAAATGTTGCTAGAACTCGTCGGAGAAAACTACAATTTCAAAAGATGAATGGCAATAAATTTAGGAACTATTTTCACTGGAAAGGAGCATATGCGAATATGCGTTTTCCATACGGTCATTGATAATTTGGTGCAGCAGTTGAAACGTCGACGAGATGTGTATTCCGATGTGGAGAGCATATTTGGGTTTCTAACGCAATTATCAGATGTTGATGAGACAACAGTATCTCAAAAGACAAGAAACCTACTGACAGTTTACTCTCAGGATTTAGGCCCAGAATTTGAACAAGAATGTCTTCATTTCCAGAAATTTTGGAATGATTTAGATAGACAAGCAGTGACAGATTCAAGTGTTAGTGTTCCTGTTGAGGATATGTTGAAACTGATTAGGGAAAAAAGAATTGATTTAACTTTGAATAAAGCTCATATTGAGAAATGGCTTCCTAGTTTTCCCTGCCTAACATCTGGCAGGATTTGGTGAAAAATAACCTAAACCGTCAAGGTTAACCGTAACCGTCAAGGTAAACCGTAACCATGATAGTGACAAGCAAAAAGTGACAACAACTAGAGAGCCTGAAGAAGGAGAAGAGTTTTCTCCGAAAATTTGCTATAAATGAAAACATTTCCTAGTAAATTCCCATAAGTTGCTTTAGATTATTAATTGATTTAACTTTTCCGAACATTGATGCTATCCTAAGGATTTACCTATGCATACCCATCACTAATGCCTCTGGAGAAAGAAGTTTTTCTCTTTTGAAAATCATCCACAATTATTTGAGGACATCTAGTTCTCAAGAAAGAACGAGTGCATTGGCAACTTTGTCACTTAATTCGAACATTGTAGAAACATTAACATTTGATGATATAGTAGTGGATTTTGCCACAAAGAAATTGAGAAAAAAATCTTTTAGCAGTGAGTAATTTTTTTGTTTCTTGTCTTTTGAGATACTGTTGTTTTACTATGGGATGTAAGGTCAGGTGATACGTAACATCACAGCCTCTCATTGACAAATGTCAACCCCGCCTTCTCGTGGTGCATTCTGTTCCCACTAAAGGGGCTCTGACGACCACCAATAGCAGTATAACTATACCATCGGGATTAGAGGAAATGCTATCCCACACTCACCAACCCGCTTGGCCAGCGTGGTAAGTTATGGCCAAACCCCTCCAAAATGACTCCACAACTTAAATCTTGGCCCTCAGTCTCCGGCAGCTGGAATGTACCTGGCCAAGGCAGCGGCCAGTGCGACATGAAGGCAGAGGGTGCTAAGAATCCCCAGAGGACCGGACTAGGCTGCCATCTGATGCTGACCTTGGCTACGTATAATGGACGCTCCCTATCTTCTGATTCAAGGCTTCTTGAATTGGAAGAGGAACTACAAAGGATCAAGTGGGACATCATCGGGCTAAGTGAGATAAGGAGAAAAGGAGAAGATCTCATTGAACTGAAAAGTGGACATCTCTTCTACTATCGTGGGACAGATACTGGCAGAACTAGTAGTGTTGGATTTATAATAAACAAGAAACTGAAGGATAAAGTTGTAGAAGTTGAAAGTTCCTCTGACAGAGCTGCACGACTCGTTATCCAACTCTCGAGAAGATACCAGGCTCAGATTATTCAAACTTATGCACCAACCACAAGTCATCCTGAAGAAGAAATTGAAGAATTTTATGAGGAAATTCGTCATCTAAATAATAAAGGTAAGCAGCACTTAAAGATAATTATGGGGGATTTCAATGCAAAAATAGGGTAACGTCAACAGAATGAAATTTCAGTAGGTAAATTCGGTCACCGCAACAGAAACCAGCGTGGAAATACTCTCGTTGAGTTTGCAGAGGCAGAAGGGTTTTTCATCTTGAACTCCTTTTTCAAGAAAAAGCCACACAGGAAATGGACATGGAGACATCCAAATGGGACGACAAATGAGATTGATTTTATTATGTGTAACAAAAAATTCGTCATAGAAGTGATTTTATTATGTGTAACAAAAAATTCGTCATAGAAGACTGCAGTGTGCTAAACAAGTTCAATACAGGTAGTGACCATAGATTGGTGAGATGTAAGATGCACCTCAACACTAAACTCGAATGTGGCAAGCTCATAAGACAAACAAAATGTATTGACATAACCAACCTTAAAAAACACCATAATACCTTCAAGTTGGAACTGAAGAACAGATTCTCTGCTTTAGAAGGCCTAACATCGGAAGAAGTGGATATTTCTGAAGTTAACAGAAAAGTAACCAAATCTCTTATGGAAACAGCTACAAAATTAGCTGGGTCTAAGAACAAGTTGCATGTGAACAAATTATCAGGAAAAACCAAAATGTTGATGCAAAAAAGAAGAGAGATGAGGACAACTAAAGAAGATGTGACTTCCAAAGTGGAATATATAGAGCTATGCAAGACAGTACGAAAAAGTATCACTGAAGACATAAGGAAATTCAACTGTGAACTAGTGAGGGAAGCAATTGAAAACAACCAAAGCCTAAAGATAGCAAAGGGACATCTCAGTAAGGGAAGAAAACAGATTATGGCACTGAGAAAAGAAGATGGTTCTGTAACAATAAATAGAGGCGAAATTTTGACAAGAGTGAAAGATTTCTACTCCAAATTATATGAAGGGGATGATACACGTACTCTAGACATCATGAAAGGTACCAGTACCAGAGTTCTTCCAGTCCTCCCAGCAGAAGTTGCACATGCCATCAAGAACATGAAGCGGGGAAACGCTCCAGGAGAAGATGGAATTACTGTAGACATCATACAAGAAGCAAGTGGAGAAATCGAAACAGTATTCGCCCAAATTTTCACTTGATTCCTTAATGAAGGGAAGATTCCTGAGGATTGGAACAACGCTACAATGATCTTGCTACATAAAAAAGGTGACATTGAGGATCTCAGGAACTACAGGCCTATCAGCCTCCTATCAGTGGTTTATAAAATCTTCACTAAAGTTCTTTCACACCGCTTGAAGGTAACACTGGACAGGGCTCAACCGAGGGAACAAGCTGGATTCAGGAGTGGCTACAGCACAATAGATCATATCCACGTACTGAGAGAACTAATTGAAAGAGTGAAGGAATATGAACTTCCATTGTGCATGGCTTTTATCGATTATGAAAAATCCTTTGATTCGGTGAAACCATCAGCAGTTACAATGGCTCTGAAGTCCTGCGGTATTGAAGATGCATACATTAATATTATTAATAACATCTATGAAAATGCAAGTGCAAAGATTTGGCTGTTTGAAAATACAACACACATAAAAATTGGAAAGGGAGTGAGACAAGGTTACACCATATCTCCGAAGCTCTTTAATGCCATATTGGAAAATGTCTTTCAATCACTGAACTGGGAAAACAAAGGGATAAAGATTAATGGAGATTATCTAACCCACCTTCGTTTTGCTGATGACATAGTCATTTTTGCAACTACCTTATCAGAGCTGCAGAGTGTGATCCAGGAACTTGCTGACAAGAGTAAAGAAGTGGGATTAAAAATGAACTTTCAGAAGACAAAAGTGATGTTCAATGCTTTTGCAAGAAATGAAGATTTATCACTTGATGGGGAAAAGCTGGAGATAACAGACACGTACGTTTATCTTGGACAGCAGATATCAAGTGAGAGTCACATTGATGAAGAAATTAATCAGGGTACAAAACTTGCCTGGAGAGCTTTTGGAAGAAACCGCATAATTTTTAAGAGCAATATGCCATTATGTCTTAAAAGAAAAGTGTTTGATCAATGCATTCTTCCAGTGCTTACGTATGGTGCAGAGACGTGGACCTTAACTAAAAGAGACATACAAAGGCTGCAGACAACTTAAAGCAGCATGGAGAGGTGCATGCTTGGTGTAACCAGAAGAGATAAGAAGAGGAACTCGTGGATCCGAAAAATGACAAGAGTGGAAGACATCATGATCAGATTTAAATCCCTGAAATGGCAATGGGCCGGACATACTGCCAGAAGGACAGACCATCAATGGACAGCTGAAATTTTAGATTGGATTCCAAGGGACAGGAAAAGACCCAGAAGAAGACCATATGGGAGATGGGTGGATGAAATTCGAAAGTATGCAGGAGTACATGGAGGAGACTGGCACAAGACAGACCGTTGTGGAGGAAACTTGGGGAGACCTTCGTCCAGCAGTGGATTGATAATGGTTGACAATTATGATGATGATGGTGATGAATTTTACTATATATAAGTTATGTTCATTCATTCATTTCTTCTATCTCTCAGTCACTTAATTGATATACAATAAACATTGGTAGCAGCACTATCATTATATTTTTTTAAAATTCTAAAATTAATATTGCATAAGTTGTAAATTTAAATCCAAACTTTTGCAGGCAAATGTTTCAGAAGTGTGTTAAAAAAATTTCATTTGTAAATATAAAAATTTACTGTGAAATGATGTTATAAAATTACGTGAATTAAACTTGTGAGAAAACGACATTTATAAATTTTTATTTCAATGCCCAGTTTTAAATAATACATGTACTAAAATTTTTACAGGTTTGGGTTGTTCTTGAGAATATGCTGATTCTTTGCGTGATAAAAAATCTATATGTAGTATGTAATTTAAATATCAAATACTAATATGCCTGAAATTTCTTACAATAAATTTACTTAAGGGCGTCTGATTTTTCTTGACCCAGGGCGCTGTAATGCTTAAACCCACCCCTGATTCCACTCAATGGATGGTCGTGTTTGAATTTGGCGCAAATAACATGAGGCACTTAATCCATCCTGCATGGTATCCACAGTGCAAATTGGTAAAGGTGGTTGTATGGTGTGGGGCATGTTTACCTGGCAAGAGCTTGAACCCCTGGTGCTTGTGGAACAACATATGACTGGTGCACACTGTCATGAATTGCTTGCTGACTTTGTACACCCAGCAATGCTGCACTTTTTCTCAAATGGCAACGGCTCCTTCCAAGATAGCAGTGTGCTGAGCCACAGGTCTAATGTTGTGCAGGAATGGTGTGAGGAACACTGCTGAGACTTGCAGCATATCAATAGCTGCTACTGAGGTGCAAAAGGAGTGCCTACAAAGTATTAATAAATTTTTTTTTGAAGTATTACGTCATAATTCAGTGATCACTCAGTGTGTGTATATTAACTAAAAGAGGCATACAAAGACTCAGACAACTCAAAGAAGCATGGAGAGATGCATGCGTGGTGTAACCAGGAGAGGTAAGAAGAGGAACTCGTGGATCCGAAAAATGACAAGAGTGGAAGACATCATGATCAGAGTAAAATCCCTGAAATGGCAATGGGCTGAACATACTACTGCCAGAGGACAGACCACTGATGGACAGTCGAAATTTTAGATTGGATTCCAAGGGACATTAAAAGACCCAGAAGATCACATTTAAGATGGGTGGATGAAATTCGAAAGTATGCAGGAGTAACATGGAGGAGACTGGCATAAAACAGATTGTTGTGGAAGAGGCTTGAAGAGACCTTCGTCCAGCAGTGGATTGATAATGGTTGATAATGATGATATATATATATTGATGGAGAAAAGCTGGAGATAACAGACACGTACGTTTATCTTGGACAGCAGATATCAAGTGAGGGTCACATTGGTGAAGAAATTAATCGGCGTACAAAACTTGCCTGGAGAGCTTTTGGAAGAAACAGCATAATTTTCAAGAGCAATATGCCATTATGTCTTAAAAGAAAAGTGTTTGATCAATGCATCCTTCCAGTGCTTACGTATGGTGCAGAGACGTGGACCTTAGCTAAAAGAGACATACAAAGGCTGCAGACAACTCAAAGAAGCATGGAGAGGTGCATGCTTGGTGTAACCAGGAGAGATAAGAAGAGGAACACGTGGATCCGAAAAATGACAAGAGTGGAAGACATCATGATCAGAGTTAAATCCCTGAAATGGCAATGGGCTGGACATACTGCCAGAAGAACAGACCATCGATGGACAGCCGAAATTTTAGATTGGATTCCAAGGGACAGGAAAAGACCCAGAAGAAGACCACATGGGAGATGGGTGGATGAAATTCGAAAGTTTGCGGGAGTGACATGAAGGAGACTGGCACAAGACAGACCGTTGTGGAGGAAACTTGGGGAGACCTTCGTCCAGCAGTGGATTGATAATGGTTGACAATGATGATGATGATGATGATATATAATTAACATAGCAATTTTTTTTTAAACTACACTGTTAGTTTTGTAATCCATTTTTGAAATTCAAAATTATGCATGATATAAACTGAAATGTCCATGTTTTTTTCCAAATATCTGAAAATACAGTGTGCATAAATCTCAAGGTTATTGCTTACTTGTTTTTTGCTGCATTTTTAGTTGTCAAGACTAAATAATGAAAAGGAGTGTACTGAACAGTCATACATTGCCCTTCAAGAAAAATTGGCTACTCTGGAGAAGGATCTGAGTACCAAAGAGTCATTCCAGCAGGAAAAATCGGATGCTGTAAGTAGATCATAGGAATCTATTAGGAAAATACATTATGCTAGACATTTTCTCTTACTTTTTGTTTTATTTGTTTGTTACATGTAGTGGGTTATGTATCTGCCTAACAGATAATGTTTGATGAAAAATTGCGTCTTGTATGACTGAGTTAAATGTCCAGGTGAGAATGAGGATTTGTTTGTTTATGTAAACAATTTCACAGAAATTTAATTTAACATGTATCCAGCTGATTGCAGGTTCTGTGGTGACATACATGTTAATAGAAAAAATTATACATTCATTTTTGGCTGGAAGGTAGGCCATAAATAGCACTTTAAAAATATTTTCACTTTGATTCCTTTGATAGTTCATGGTGACGTAGTTTTTATTCATGATAGCACAATGAAAGTCCAGTTGTAAAAAAATTCTTTGATAATACATAAAGATTCAGTATCTCTTTTAGAATTGCTATTATGCACGTTAAAATATGGATATGTGATTATGGTGGTGCAGTTATTTATGACGTTTATTATTGAAAAAATAAAGACTAAAAGAAAGCAAGAGCAATAATTACTAACACGAATCTATGTGAGTAATTGCTCTTGCTTTCTTTTTAGTCTTTATTTTTTCAATAATAAACGTCATAAATAACTGCACCACCATAATCACATGTCCGTATTTTAACATGTGTAATAGCGATTCTAAAAGAGATACTAAATCTCTATGTATTATGTATTTCAACCACGTATAACTTGTGACTTCCTTATACGGAAGATATACATGAAGTATCTAAATTCTTTGATGTTTACAAATTTATAGTTGGGTTGTAAAATAATTTGATGTTAACAAATGTAGCTGAGCTATTGGATAAGTTGACGTTAATGAATTTTGTATATACCATTCACACTTCCAAAAGAAAGACAAATCCGACTGGCTAAATCAACACCCACCAATGAGAAGGGCAAAAGCTGAAAATTATGATAGAAACATTGATCTAAAACCGTTCTAATATCCGTGGACCAACATAACTGATCTGGGATTTCTTGAAGAAAGAAAACAGCTATGGCATCGAAGAAGTGGTATATCCAGTAGTTTGAATGAATTCATGCAGTGGTATCCGTTTGGGTAGGGATAATTTAAAAATACTGTGGTGTAGCTTGTAACAGATATAATTAGTCAATATGTGGCAGAAATTACCTTTATGAATAGGAGTTCGTCTTCACTTCTACATGACCTCCTTTGAGGACTCAGCAGAGTTCATACCAGGTTCTCAATCCTTACCACTTGTTTTCTAACACCTGCAGAGTGATTTGCGTGAACACTACAGAAATTTTCACCCTCAAGTCATCCAAGCTTTGAGGTTGTTGTGTGTACAAGATGTTTTTTACAAATCTCACATGAAGAAATCGGGAAGAGTGAGATCCGGGGAGTTTGCGGGCCAAAGTATAGAGCCATTCACACTTCCAAAGGAAAGTTTGAGTAAACTGAGTTGAACTGAAATTGGGTAAAGCTGCTGATTATGATGAAATTAAGCCAGAAGTACTTCAGCACAGTGGAATGGCAATTTTCCTTTGGTCACGTGGAATGATTAAGATGGTGTGAGAAACTGGTTGGTTTCCTGAGCATTTGCAGAAGTCAGTTACTTTGCTAATTTACAATAAAAGGAACAGAAAAATATTATAGTAATTATTGGAGCATCTCCTTATTTTATATTCCTTGTGAGGTGTACTAAAACATTTTGAGTAAAGAGCAAGTACAAGGGATAGAAAATCATCTAAGTGTAGAAAAATATGGCTTTGGGGATGGGGGGAGTCAAGATGTATTTGTCCTCAAGATAGCTTTCTGAAACATTATCATCAGGAGAATACAGAATTATTTGTTTTTTAATGACTTTGAAAACACATTCTATTGGACACCAGGCAATAAGTTTCTCAGTGTGCTGAAATGCTGCGGAGGGAAAGGCGAGCTATTGGACTCATTCATGGTCATGCTTGCAACATTCAGGATGGAGGGAAGACTCATAAGTGATTTGAGATATCTCTGTACTAATACAGAGGTGAAGGCTGGCCTTATCTTTGTTTTCAGTCTGTTTGAGTAAACTGAGTTGAACCTAAACTGAGCTGTTCAAATGATGAAGTATATGGCCCTGTTTCTAGAAGTTTTTCATAAACTGTGATGACATAGTGCTAATTATTAAGAAAGTAAACAATGTTTAGTATAACTTGGACAAGCTGAGTAGGACTTGTGAAAAATTTAGAATGATGATAAACACTAGAAAGTCTTAATTGATGGTACCAAGTTAAACCCCAAAAATTGCTAATTCTGTAGTATTGTGGAAGAGTCCAAAATTGGCAGCAAATTGTATTTAGTTTTAATGTGATATTTAATGAGGCTTGGGAGCTTGATATGGAATTATGCAACAGAATCAGTGAAGCAGATAAAGTCATGTTGCCTAATTCTTGTCATTATGTACAACAATGAGAAGTCTAAATTGATGATAAGTCAAATCTGAAAAAAAAAAAAATTGTGTTTTATGTGAAGTATCCAGAATAGGTAACAAAATTTAGTTAGATGTGACTTAATAGTGACAAATTTTAGATGTGAGTTAATGAAAAGCTTGATATAAGGAATTATATGAGATAATTAGCAAGGCAGCAAAAGTTTCTTTACAGATTCTGTTGTCTAATGCATGTTGTCATTGATTTGAATTAAGAAAGAGCTAGGCAAGAGACAAAATTGTCTGCATGTAGTGCGGTATTTAGACCTGCCTTCTATCATGTCAGTCAGAGCTGTCTGAAACAAAGAGATCAGAAACTGCTGATGCTGACAGGAGAGTGGTAAAGGAAATTTGTGGATTCAGTGGCAAAATACAATTACTAATGAAGCCATTAGAACTAAGTTTGGTGTGTTTTCTAAAAAAGTAAAAGTTAAGAGATGACATCTTGAGGGGATTTAGACATATAAATCACATGGGTGATGAAAGATTTCCTAAACAAATATTACATTCTGCATTATCAGGTTGCATACCAATGTGCACACCTACAAGGTGGATTGAAGATATAAAATCAATCATAAATAACCATAGAAGTATGTCAGTGGCAGAATGTCTTGCAATGGGCAGAAACAGATGGAAAAACTTTGTTTCAAGCCAGTACTTCTGTTTTAGCACGTCTTTTGTAAAATATATAAAAAAAAGCTTATGATATCCTGTTCACTGTTTCGTCTGTTCATCTGTGGACACCATATCTCAGCAGCTATTAGCATGATTTGAAATTTTTTTTTTTTTTTTTTTTTTTTTGCATTGGGAAGCTTAAAATGTGAAGAGGATGACCCTTGCTTTCCATTTGTTTTGGGGTTTTTTTTACGATGAAAAACTTCACTGCTGGAGAATGTAAATGCAGAGGAGATTGAATTCAAACTAATTTTATTCCATACAGTTGCTTTTAAATATCCAGTTGAAAAAAAATATTTTTTCTATTCAATACGATGTATAACAAAGACTATTTTGGGTATAGTTTCTTTTTCAAGTAAAGCATAGTTTTACTGCTAGGGAGTGTGAAGTAAAATTGCTATTTCCCCAATATCACTGCTTCTAAAAGCTTGATTTGAAAATTTCTTTTTGTATTGGATAGAGTTTCTGGTGAGAAATGTTCTGCATATAATTTCAGATTTTTGATAAAGAATGGTTTTGCTGTTAGGGAGCATAACTGTATATTTCTGAGTAATCGAGGTAGTTGCCTTCAATGCACGATCTTAAAAAACAAGAGTCACTCACAATACAAATTTAAATTCGTTGGCTGAATTTAAAGATTTTATTGTATATAAGAACTTTCGGGTTTCCCTAGAACCCATCATCAGATACAGGAGAAGGAATAAATTTAAATAAAGTGTTACGTGAACATAATATAGATATCAGATATGAATATGACATAATGTCACGTGGCATCAAATTGTCAAACGACGTGGCATGTATCATGAAATAAAGAAAATAAAGGAAATAGAATGCAGGTATACATATAATACTGCATTGTAAAAATAAAGGAAGGTTAGTAGGTATAAATTGTGTTGTTCTCATCAGGAGCCACAACAAAGAGCACTACAGCAGAAATCGAGATTTAGTGATTTCGTCCTCAGTTTGCCTCGTATTCGGTACTGTAAATAGTTTCCAGATTGTAGGTACAGATACTGGAACATTGTCATTACAGCATAAATGTCTCTGAGTAGCAATTACAAGGCTCTCAGTGAACAGCAATGTAGAGACAGCGCTAGGTGTTACGATGATGGAAGCATCATTCCAAATTGGATAGTGCAGGCCATCGTAAACGAGTCGAGACAATGCAGAATTTTTAAGTCCATTCTTTACGGCGTATTTATGTTCATTCAGTCTTGTTGCTAGTGTACGTTTTGTAGATCCTATATATTTACTATCTGGAGTGTCATCATCAATACTTTTTAAGGGGATGCTGTAAACGCCAAATTTGTTTAGCTTTGTTACCTGGTCTCGATCTTTTTTAATTAACTGGAAAATGTTTGTAGTACGTATTCCAAAATCCAGGTGAAAGTTTCTGCAAATGGCTTTGAGAACAGGTGTTATGGTTGGATAATAATCTATTGAACCTATATATCTACGAGGTTGTTGGTCCCTTTGGAGAGTAGTTGAGTTTTCTTGGTGGAGCTTCTTAAGAGCTTTTTTTATGATAAAGGTGGGAAATCCATGGTTTAGGGTGATGTTGAAAATTTTGTTAATTTCACATTTTCGTCTGCTGAAACTAGATGAATGCGTGATGGCTCTGCGTAGAAGGTAAAAGATTGAGGAGAGTTTATAGCTTTTTGGATGTGCTGAAGAAGCCGGGATCAACGTAGGTACCGAAGTGGGTTTCCTATATACAGAGTGTTGCAAAGTGCAAGTGATAGCATCTCGTTCAAGCATAAAATCCAGGAATGGCAATTTACCTTCACTTTCCAGTTCAATAGAGAATTTTATGGTCGGGATTTGGGATGATAAGTGTTCAGCAAAAGTTCGTAGGTCAGCTGGTTCATGATCCCAGAAGAGAAGTACATCATCAACATATCTTATGTAAAAGCACGGAGGTTGTTGATATTCTTGTAGCACTTTATTTTCTATGTGCTGTAGTAGAATTTCCGCTAGGATCGGAGATAGTGGTGATCCCATTGGGGCGCCCTCAGTTTGGTGATAAATAATGTTGTCGAATTGAAAATAGGATCTGTTTTGAACTAGTTTTAAGGCTGTAATGATGGATTGGATCGTTTCTGGTTCGTATTTTAGTTCAAGTAGTTTTATCTGAATGATGTCATGAACAGTTTTAATCGGAACATTAGGGAGCAAAGAAATGACATCGAGGGAAGCCATAATAAAGGTTGAGTTATTTGCATTAAAGGATTTGATCTTATTAATAGCTTGTACTGTGCCTTTAACAGAGTAGAGTGAATTAGTAACTAATGGTTGAAGGAAATTAGTTAGTGCCTTCTCTATAGGTCTGGTTGGTGCTGCAAATCCAGATACTAGCGGGCGTAATGGGTGTCCGGGTTTATGAGTCTTTAGTTTACCAAAAAGTTCAGGAACTCGTGCACCTGGAGGGCAGTATAAGCATTGTGAAATGGCTGTTGGGAGGCTTGAGATTTTCTTTAATTTATGTATGGCCGCTATGGTAGCGTTAATAGGGTTCGAACTAAGAGTGACGTGCGGGATAGTATCAATTGCCTCTAGCATTTTCTTCCGATAGTCTATTTTGTTCAGAATAATAATTTGCGAGGTTTTATGATCGATATATTGGGATCGTTGCGTAATACTAAAAGTTGCTTTTTCTCTTCTGTAAGACGAGTCAAATCCGTGTTGTGTCTTTGAACATGAAATTTCCTAATCGAATTGATTATTCGATGTCGTGCTTCATTTTGTTTTCTTAATGGTAGACGAGAGATGATGGCTTCTGCTTGCGGAATGAGTTTCAACTTATTAATCCTGGAGTTCGGGAAGGCGAATTTTAGGCCTTTATTTATTGCTGATATTTGGATTTGGTTTAGAAGATAATCACTGTAATTGATGAAGTTAATTGAAGGTTCTGATTGATTCTGGTTAGGCCTACGTGTACATGAGGTACGGTTCCTCTCAACAACGTCCTGGTCCACAAGATTACTTAGTTTATGGATGTGCCTTTGTTGTGCTTGCTTAACTTCAGATTCGATAATAGCCGTAAGTACCGTGAAGTATTGATTAAAGTGAATAGCATGGCTAACACCAGCCAGTCGCAGGTATGAGTCATAGGATCCTCTTTGTAGAGTGTCCAGTAGACATCTTTTGGCTCTGATTTCAGCTAGGAGTCTTTTATTTTCGGCGTATTTTAGCACTTGAGCGTCCCTCCATGAATGAGGTTTCGTCCTTAGTCTCAGGAATTTGGGTATGATGTGCAAGTCTCTGCAATTTATTAGAAAACACAAATGTGTTTCCTCCACGGCGAGTCTTATTCGGAAGCGTTTGAAAGCGTTAAATATTTCCTTCTTCATCCTGTGAGGAGTGGTGCAAAAATATATACGTGTAACTAGGATGGTATTAGGAGAATTCGAATTCGTGCAGAAATAGTCCAAAGTAATCGAGGTAGTTGCCTTCAATGCATGATCTTAAAAAACAAGAGTCACTCACAATACAAATTTAAATTCGTTGGCTGAATTTAAAGATTTTATTGTATATAAGAACTTTCGGGTTTCCCTAGAACCCATCATCAGATACAGGAGAAGGAATAAATTTAAATAAAGTGTTACGTGAACATAATATAGATATCAGATATGAATATGACATAATGTCACGTGGCATCAAATTGTCAAACGACGTGGCATGTATCATGAAATAAAGAAAATAAAGGAAATAGAATGCAGGTATACATATAATACTGCATTGTAAAAATAAAGGAAGGTTAGTAGGTATAAATTGTGTTGTTCTCATCAGGAGCCACAACAAAGAGCACTACAGCAGAAATCGAGATTAAGTGATTTCGTCCTCAGTTTGCCTCGTATTAGGTACTGTAAATAGTTTCCAGATTGTAGGTACAGATACTATAACATTGTCATTACAGCATAAATGTCTCTGAGTAGCAATTACAAGGCTCTCAGTGAACAGCAATGTAGAGACAGCACTAAGTGTTACGATGATGGAAGCATCATTCCAAATTGGATAGTGCAGGCCATCGCAAACGAGTCGAGACAATGCAGAATTTTTTGCTTTTACATAAGATATGTTGATGATGTACTTCTCTTCTGGGATCACGAACCAGCTGACCTACGAACTTTTGCTGAACACTTATCATCCCAAATCCCGACCATAAAATTCTCTATTGAACTGGAAAGTGAAGGTAAATTGCCATTCCTGGATTTTATGCTTGAACGAGATGCTATCACTTGCACTTTGCAACACTCTGTATATAGGAAACCCACTTCGGTACCTACGTTGATCCCGGCTTCTTCAGCACATCCAAAAAGCTATAAACTCTCCTCAATCTTTTACCTTCTACGCAGAGCCATCACGCATTCATCTAGTTTCAGCAGACGAAAATGTGAAATTAACAAAATTTTCAACATCACCCTAAACCATGGATTTCCCACCTTTATCATAAAAAAAGCTCTTAAGAAGCTCCACCAAGAAAACTCAACTACTCTCCAAAGGGACCAACAACCTCGTAGATATATAGGTTCAATAGATTATTATCCAACCACAACACCTGTTCTCAAAGCCATTTGCAGAAACTTTCACCTGGATTTTGGAATACGTACTACAAACATTTTCCAGTTAATTAAAAAAGATCGAGACCAGGTAACAAAGCTAAACAAATTTGGCGTTTACAGCATCCCCTTAAAAAGTATTGATGATGACACTCCAGATAGTAAATATATAGGATCTACAAAACGTACACTAGCAACAAGACTGAATGAACATAAATACGCCGTAAAGAATGGACTTAAAAATTCTGCATTGTCTCGACTCGTTTGCGATGGCCTGCACTATCCAATTTGGAATGATGCTTCCATCATCGTAACACCTAGTGCTGTCTCTACATTGCTGTTCACTGAGAGCCTTGTAATTGCTACTCAGAGACATTTATGCTGTAATGACAATGTTCCAGTATCTGTACCTACAATCTGGAAACTATTTACAGTACCGAATACGAGGCAAACTGAGGACGAAATCACTAAATCTCGATTTCTGCTGTAGTGCTCTTTGTTGTGGCTCCTGATGAGAACAACACAATTTATACCTACTAACCTTCCTTTATTTTTACAATGCAGTATTATATGTATACCTGCATTCTATTTCCTTTATTTTCTTTATTTCATGATACATGCCACGTCGTTTGACAATTTGATGCCACGTGACATTATGTCATATTCATATCTGATATCTATATTATGTTCACGTAACACTTTATTTAAATTTATTCCTTCTCCTGTATCTGATGATGGGTTCTAGGGAAACCCGAAAGTTCTTATATACAATAAAATCTTTAAATTCAGCCAACGAATTTAAATTTGTATTGTGAGTGACTCTTGTTTTTTAAGATCGTGCATTGAAGGCAACTACCTCGATTACTTTGGACTATTTCTGCACGAATTCGAATTCTCCTAATGTATATTTCTGTTTCTGATATATTTGGACCAATATCTGTGCTTCTGAAAACTCGATTTAAAAAATTCTTTTGTGTGGTTAAGTACCACTCACCACGGAAAACCTTCTGAGAGTGTGTTCTGCTTAATACAATGCATAGTTTTTCTGCCAAGGTATAGAGATGTGTATTTTATTTTTGTCAAAACCTCTGCTTCTAGCAGTCCCATTTAAAAATCCTTTGTTGGAGAGCATACCTAGTGTGAAATGTTTTGCAAATAATTTAAAATTTTTCTTAATGCACAAGTGGCCACTAGAGGTCATAGGTTCATAAATTCACGTTTTCATTTACAACATATTTGCAGCAGTATCTGCATGTCTAAAAACTCTATTGGGAAAATTATTTTTTGATCATATACTACACAAGCATTTTATGGGTATTTTCTGCCCAAAATAAAGTGTCATTTCTCCACTAGGGGCTCAAGAGTTTTAATCTGTTTTTCTTGATATCCCTGCTTCTAAATTTCCAATTTAAAAAAAATTCTTGTAACACTGGATGCTGTTTTACAGTAGTGAACAAATTAATCTAAACACTCATATTTTAAAGAAAAATTAATATTTCACAAGAAAAAAAGTACAAAAATTAAACTCCAAGTTTACCTAATAATTTATAGGTGCTCCTCTGTTCCTAATGAGTTTGTTAATTTGTTTAGGCATGTACTCTATCAATGTAGAACACATTTTTCTTATTTCTGCATCTCTAAACCATACCTTTATAATGGAGTGTATTAAATTATCCTTTGTTTCACAATGAAGTTTTCCAAGTATCTTTTTAGAATCAATGTAGAACACATTTTTCTTATTTCTGCATCTCTAAACCATACCTTTATAATGGAGTGTATTAAATTATCCTTTGTTTCACAATGAAGTTTTCCAAGTATCTTTTTCACTATGACCCACAAATTTTCTATTGGGTTAATGTCAGGAGAGTTACCTGACTACTGGAGCATTTCGATGTTGCGATTTTTGAAGAACTCTCTCACTTTTTTTTAAGTGTGGTATGGCACGAGATCCTGTTGGAAGATGAGTTCTTTGTCTTTCTGGATCTGTGGGACCACTGTTTTTCCCAGTATTTTTATGTATTGGTCAGTTTTTATCCTACTGTCAACAGGCACAAGACAAGTGATTCTGGACCATCAAGTGTAAAACAATCCCCAGAACATCTGTTTAGCTGGTTGTTTATGAGCTTGTTGGGTGAGCAGAAGTCTTTGCAGCCACTGATTTGCAGACATAGGGTTACTCATTGTCCTTGGAAAAGAAATGGCTGTCATCTGAGAATGTGACCTTCTTCCACTTCTCAACAGTCCAGTCTTTGCCCATTGAAACGACTTTTTCTGCATAGCCTCTATCAACAGTTGTTTCTTTTTTGGTCTGTTTTGGTCTGCAGGCAGTCCTTCCTGCTTCCAACAATCTTCGATGGACTGTCATGTCAGAAACTTTACTTCCACTAGCTGCCAAGTCTCTGTTTAAATTTATAGCAGACAATCTTGGATTTATTTTGCTTTTCCTAACTAGTGAATAATCTTAAGTACATGTAGTTTTCCTTTTTCGTGCACATTTTTCTTTTCTGTTGGGAGAAAAGGTATCTATCTCCCTAAACCTCTTTAAAATTATATTAACAGTATCCAAACTAACACCATACTCATTGGTAATTTGTCTTTGAGTCATGGAGGTGTTTGTTGAAAGAGTACATATTTTTGAATGCTTTCTTAGAGATGTATCCATTTTGTGTATATTTGTTCACACTAGAAAAAGCAGAAAACATTATCACTGAACATCGCAGGTTTTAGTTGAACATCAAAACTAGTAAACTAATACCAAAACTAATATTGCAAACTAAAACAACACCTGAAACTCTTAAACTGGAACCAAAATTATTGTGAACTAAAGCAAAACTCAAAACAAAAACTTGCCAAAAATGTCCACTTGTTTGGATTAATTTGTTCACTACTGTACCTTGTGAGCACTTTGCCTGTACTTGTGGAGGATTTTTTTTTTTTTTTTTTGTAGTTCACAGTTCTGTTGCAAGGTGGTGTTTTTGTAATTCTGTGTGTAGCTGTGTTTCTGCTTCTAAAAATTCTATTGAAAATGTTCTTTTTTCTCTACGCCATTGCCATTTGCTACAATAAAAAAAGGACAACATTATTGTATTTAAATAATGTGCAGTTTTCCAGCTAGGGGCTAAAACATGGAAACCGGGTTTTTTTTTCTTTCTTTCTTTTACATATCTCTGCTTTCAGTGGATGTATTTGAAAATTTTCATTTTCCTTTGAATAGCTTCTGCTATAAAAAATATATTTTGCATATTTTCTACTTTTTTGTTAAGCAAAATTCTTCTACTAGGAGTGTAAAGTTGTATCATGTTTTCCTCTATATTTTTCTTCTAACTGTTTGATTTCAGAATCCCTTTGTCACTGATACCTTCCTTCTTTTTATGCATAGTTTGTTAATTTTCTAACACACTTTTAAACTAGTAGTTATTTATATTTTTGTAAGTTTTTTTCAATTGTAGAAAACTAGTTGATTTTTGTTATTTCTAATCAGTTCCATTGACTATGAATAACTTTGAAAAGTTTTATTTATGCCATAAAGAATTCAGAAGACATCCTCATTACAGCTGAAAATTGGATGCCATCTTTCTTGTTGTTTTTTTTTAATTGTTTTGCCAATACCATGCCAAAATACCCGAGTTCACGTTCAGGTATGAAAATATGGGGGGTGGACTTTCTTACTTTATAGATGAAACAACACTTAAACCAGTTATTTAATGAAATGTTCATTGGGTATATTTTCCATGTCCAGTCTTGAACTGAATCCTCTTTCAGTGAAATGTTGTTTCACTCTGTAGCCTAAAGAGCATTGCATAATTATTAACTTTCATCTCATGATTGTCTCTTATTTTTTAAACTAACTATGCATAAATTTCAACCTAATTATATGATTTTATCTACTGCAGATATTTTACCGTTTCATGAAATAGTGTGCATTATTTGAAAATATGGTATACTATTTTTTTCTGTGTGAACTTTTAAAAAAATGTTTTAAATGTACAAGCAGTAAGAATTTGTTGCTGAAGAAAGTGGAAGGATTACATATTAGTAATCTTTTTTGAGCTTGTAGAACAGTTAAATCCAGTTCTAAGGATGTTGGTTGTAAATATGCTCAATTGTCCTTTATTGGCTAGTACAGCAGCCATTTGTGGTGACATAGATTTTGCAGTTTCTTCAGTACTGTCATAATCGAGTTTAACTGTATTTAATTTTGACTGATTTAAGTCCCTTTTTTCAGATGAAAAAGCTTGAATCCCTCCTTAAAACAAAAGAGAAGACAATAAAAGGATTGGAAAGTCAAGTTTCCAAACTAGACAATAAACTGTCATCTGAACAGGTGAAGAGACAATCATTTTCATCATCTCTTGAGCAGGAAAAACAGAAGGTATATTGGTCTTTTATAAGGGAATGTTATCATGCATATTTAACAATTTTCTCCAGCTTTGTCAGCTATTTGTTTTGAATTCTGAGTGTTTTTCTGAAGGAGCTGAATATAGAAATATTCAGTACCTTCAGATTTCTTTGCATTTATGACTTTCTAATGTTACTTTTACCCATAATTCCAAACCTTTTGGCCCTCGGAGGCATTTACATTAATAATGTGAATGTGCATGCTAGTTCTTTTATCCTATGGCTTCAGACTTTAAAGAATTTTTTTTTATATATTTAGTGATAGACTGGCCTAGGTTGCATGTTCTTATCATATGTAGTATTCTTACTCATTTGCTTCAATCATACTTTCATGCATCTGATTCAATTTAGCAAGCACATGTTGACTGGGAGTTATTTGTCACTATCCCATAAACATCTTTTTGCATCTGCATACCAATATGGCATTTAAGAACATTACAGCAAATACAGGGTGTCCACATTCTGGAAAGTCAGGGAAATGAAAATTGGTCAGGGAAATGTCTGAAATGTTGGTAAAAGTCAGGAAAAATCGGTGATATTTATAAAAAAGTCAGGGAAATTTCAATCACAGACTACAACTAGTTTTAACCCAGCATCGGGGAGTGACGCCCTCATCGCCCAACACACTTGCACTTGGTGTTGCAGATAGTCACTAACTTCCCCTTCTTACTAATATAACCTTGTATTTCCTACCTATTATTGTAAGTTGTGTTACATTACTTGTTAACATTTCTCTTTTTGTTTTAGGTCAAAGGAGTAGAAGAAAATTTGTGATATAAGTTATACCTTGTTAAAAGGCAATGATGAGTGCAGCAATATCAAAGCGTTGTGTGTTTAATGAACAATGGTTGGACGAGCAATTAAATCCTGAGTTTTCTGGTTGGATAGCTGCTGTGAATGGCGACAATGAATGAGCATGTTGTAAAGTGTGCTCTAAAACTTTCAAGCTTAGTAGCATGGGGTGTCGGGTAGTCTCCAGCCACGGAAAATGCCCTAATCATTTGAAAAACATCCGTGCTAAAATGTCTCAGCCCAATCTTGCTTCTTTTACTTCCTCTGTGAAAAAGAACTGTCTTTGTAATAATGAACTCTTGCTATCAACAAGCTCAGGAAATGTGGAATCAGTACTTCTAGAAAATATTAAGGCTAATGACTCAAATGCTTATGTTGTGAAAGATGATGTGAAGCCCAGTGACCTTAATGCTTATGTAGTGAAAGATGATGTAACAAAGTCGGAAATAATATGGGCCATGGAAGTGTTGTCCAAGCGAATGTCTCTGAACTCTTGTACACTGATTAATAAAACATTTCAGTTAATGTTTCCTGACAGTGCGATAGCTTCAAAATTTACTTTAGGCAAAAGCAAAGCATCTTGTGTGATAAACCATGGATTGGCACCACATTGCAAAGAGCGTTTAATTGCTTCATATAAGTTTATTCAAGCAATTTTTATACAGGAAACTTTTACCACTACATTGAAGATGTTGCACATGCTGAAGAACATTGTAACTGGGGAGCTCATAGGATTTCATAAGAATTAAACGCATAGCAAATTTTAGGCCAATTTGCAAAATATAAAACAAAACACTATGATTCTGGCAAAAATGTAAGCTCCTGGGATTTTTTGCTGAACTCCTGGCAAACCTCTGGAAAAGTCCTGGAATTTTCTATGTAAATGTGTATGAACACTGTTTTCAGCAAATAACATTGGAGAACATCAAATTTTCCTTGAAACTTAGGCCAGACACTGGGCACCACAGTTTTTCTAAACACAGTCTTGGTGTTGTTTGAAAAATTCTTGAAAACCTATTTGAAAAAGTTTTGGTGAAACCCCTGTCAGTGTTGTAACAGGCACGTGTGTACTAGAGTTTATTTTAAAGGATAGTTTTACGTATAAAGTGCTACATTAGATATATATATATGTGCACACTGGAATCTTTTATTTTTTTTATTATGAAGATGGCATACATTATTTTTAGCACATGTATGCATAATTTTAAGATGCTAAAGTGTAGCAGTGACTAACACTGTAACTAGCTTGGACTGGAGCCATTATGTGTTAACCATATTGACTATTTTCAGTTTAGTTTTGTTTTTGTTATTCAGAATCATAGTATGTGCAATCATTTCTCTTGGCTAATCATAATCTTAATCCTAATCTGTCAAATATGATGTGAGGAACACCTGCATTCCTTGATTATTTGCTAAAAAAGGGGGTTGAATTAAAAAGATCAAAGCTGTGCACCAGTAATTTGCACATCCAGTCACATTCATTTTCATTAACAGTTAGCTAATATTTATAGATCCTTATGCCAGGGGCCGTAACTAGGGGAGGGCAGGTGGGGCATGTGCCCCGGGCGCCGTGTTGGGGGGAGGACGCCTAGAGAAGGCATATAATGTTGGTAGGAAAGACGTGGAGGCACGGGCACCATGATTGCACACCAGGGTTGTCAGCAGACATGTTCATGAGGTGTGAAATGACTAACGCTGGTACTTCATTCTTTTGTGACCTATTTTTGACTGTGGTTCATCTCTTGCGTTGGTGGTGTAACTGTTTTGCTGTTTACATAATGGAGTATATTGCCTTTTATTTTTATTTTTATTATTACAATATTATTGATTTGTCAATTCAGACTTTATTTTCAATCAGGTGAGAAACTAGTAGAAAGAAGGATATCAAAAAAAGCTATTGGAGTGGGGGAGCAGAGTACAGGAAGAAGGCCAAGTAAAGAAATAAAGCAGTACAATGGTCGTCATCTTTCATGCCGTCTTGGTTGTGTGACAAAGACTCCAATACAGAAACAAAGTCTGTAGCTAACTCTCTGCTAAAAAACCTTAGAAAATTTGAGTTTATTTCTGCAACCTGTTTCTGGTACAAAGTACTGAAGAAGCTCGACCAACCAATTTCTTCAAAGAGATGATATGACAGTTGATAAGTCAGTGGGAGATATTCATGGCCTTTTAAATTTATTGCAATCCATGAGAGAGAGTGCCCCATCCAAAGCCGTCATTGAGGCCAAAGTCATAGCACAGAATAGCCACCTAGCTACCAACTCCAAAGAAACAAGGAAAAGGAAGAAAAAAAAAAGATGTTTTTTAAGAAGACTCACAGGAGGATTTGTTTAGAGTCTTCTTATTGGAAATCCTTGACAGAATCATAAGTGAGCTGAAAACCAAGTTACAGGCATTAGAAAAAATAACTGAAAAGTTTTTCTTTCTGCATGGTGTTGAGATCCAGAAAATGGAAATTAAAGATATCAAGAGTAAGGCAAAGGAACTGGCAGAGATTTAAGAAGATAATATTTTAAAATGAAGAAGAGTTTGTTTAGAAAATGAAAAGCTTCAAGTACCATGCTTTAGAAGTTGACAAAGAATTGAAAACCTCCCCGGCAGTGACCATCTTGAGCCTGATTTATAAAAATAGACTCGAAGAGACATATCCAAACGTAAGAACAGTGTTAAGAATATTTCCCAGTCTTCCAGTCTCTGTTGCCTCTGGTGAAAGAAATTTCAATAAACTAAAACTGATAAAAAAATTCTTAAGGAGCACCATGGGGCAAAAGACTGACAAATTTGATCATAATCTTGATAGAATATAAGTGAGCAGCGTCACTTTGTTATGACGGCATAATAAAAGTATTTGCTGCAAAAAAGCTTTCAAAGTGAAGCTTTGAAAATTTTGTTTCAAGCTTGAAAAGTTGTATGATTTTCTGAACATTTTATATATAATAAATGTACATATTCATGTTATGTAGACAATGTTGTACCAAATTTTGATGCATAAGTTGTGACTGACAATTTTCTCTCCTGTATTTCTTTGATCATAATTAAATTAATTAGTATAATGTCATTTGCATGTTTCATTTCTAAAAACCTTAACTAAAATATTTCAGTTTGAAATAAACAAAAAATATTCTAAACTAAAATTAAAATATTTTACTACGATTAATATTTTAAACTAAAATTAAAATAAGCAACTCATTTGAGTGAAATATATGGCCTTAAAAATCACCTTTTAAGGCTTAAATTAAGAAAATTAGAAATGGAATTAGAAATTGAAAATTCTGTATCCCCGCCCCCCATCCCCATCCCCATTCATGGAATGGGGGATCTTAGTTTGCCCCTGGTGACAAAGATCCTAGTTGAACCCCGGATTGTGCTGTGTCCTTATACAAGTAAGGAACTTGTTCATCTGAGTATGAATCTTATCCCAACCACTCTCCATAACTTGAACCTCATTATATATAATTTATGACTACTAAACTTGCACTGTCAATATAGATTAAAAATACCAACGTTTCTCAAAAGAAAATGCTTATTTTACATCGACTATAGTTTCGCAGAGCGTTTAGCTCGGCTTCATCAGGACGAATGGAGCGTAAACATTTAAATCATTGTGACAAACAATGATTTAAATGTGACCATCAGAACCCTGATGATGTCACAATGATTTAAATGTTTATGCTCCATTTGTCCTGATGAAGCCGAGCCAAATGCTCTGCGAAACTATAGTTGATGTAAAATAAATATTTTATTGTGAGAAACGTTGGTATTTTTATTCTATATTAAACCTCATTGGTAGTTTCCACATAATTCTTTGCCTTGCACTCACACAAACTCTGGGTTTAATTCCATTATAAAATTTACACTTGATACACTCAAATCTCTATCTCTCCTTACCTGAAAAACATCTGATTTTTCCTGAAACTGGTGTTCCTATACTAGGGTTAACAACTCATAATACTGCAAAAGATGCTCTTAGGAGCAATCCAAATAGTTATTACTGTGTTTCTTTATGACTCTGTGGTCATTTCGTGTGATATCTTTGCGTGTCTTTATCCTTAGGGGACATGAGAAATTTAAAACTGAAATTGCAATTAATGTGAAGTGACTCATAGGTAGCCATATGAGCCACTGTGCAGTGTATAGCAAACTATGAAAACAAACATTCCTAAATTGTAGAGTCAGGTGTGCTAGTTTTATATGCAGATTTTTTCAGGGAGGATTTTGATTGCTTGTCTGCACATTCTTATGAAACTCCACATGTGAGTGCACACATGATTGGTCTTTATTGGGTGCTTTTATTTTTGACATATGTGATACCGAATAATACTGCATCAATTCGAAATTTCAATTCGTAAACATGAAAAATTTGGCAAATTTCCACCTATAGTTGGCGAATTTCTAGCAAGAATGGAGATTTCACTGTATTTTGGGGAAAAGATTCAAAGCCTTGGCAGGTTGAAAATGGTCATCTCACTGAAAGAGATAAATTTTTATCCCTCATAGAAGATGGGAAAGTGTAAATGAATGGATAAAGTGATAAAGTGTAGCTGTTGCTTCTGATGTAAGCCAAATTCGTTTTAATATAAACATAACAGACAGCCTGTTATTTTAACATATATTCATACAGCATTGCAAATGTCAAATGTCATCTAGCTGCTTAATTATTCACGTGCTTTTTAACTTTGACGTTTTAGGAAATGTGTAAATAGGTTTTTATTAATTGAAGTTTTAATTAGATTAATGTGTTTTAGGGAGTTCAATTGTATATATTTGTGGTAGATTATTTTGAATTGGAATTTGGGTCATAGTGAAAAGAAAGGAAGGGAGTGAAATTTGTGTGAGTTGAAAAAGATTTTTATTTATTATTATTTTTTGTGTTTATTTTGCGGCTTCGAACCACGATGTAAATGAGAAAAATACGTGTTGGAAATGTGTAGAGACGAAAACCTCCTGAAAGAGTTAGGGATTAAAGGTGAGTAACCTCAAAATATAGACTGTCATTTTAATCTTGCTTGAAACCTAAGAAACACATTGCCAGTGCGTGGCCAAGTTGCAATCCATGATTTTATTAGTATTATGACAATGTAGTTGGAGTTTATGCAGGCAGTAATTTCATATTGCCCAGAATTTTTTTCCATTTAAAAATTTTCCTTTTAAAAATTACTCATTTCTGTATTGGAACTTTTTGTGTTTTCAGAACTATTCAGGTTAGTTCTTGTTGTATTGTGTTCCATGGTAAACAGGTAAACACTATAATTTGAGCATAAATACTAGCATTAAAAGAAATCCGTCTTGTTGCACGATGATATTTATTCAGCTAAAAAACGAAATCCATGTATAGGTTAAAAAGCATTAGCACTTTTGGTGTCACAGTGCTTCATCAGATGTGATTTCCATCATGTGGTTACATGCTGGTCTTAAATACGTGGAGCAGATGCATCATGGGAAAGGTAATGTCAGTGTCACATGATATACCAGATAACAAGACAGTCAAAAAAGCATAATTAGCCAACGAAAATTACTCAACATAAACAATAGTTATTGTGCTGTCCTTCCTAATCAGATTGCTCCAGGGTTCAGGTAAAACACAAGGATAATAGTAATTACAGCAACGTGTATTATAAGCCGAAATATAGAGGCTTTTTGTAAATAACAAAGAATAAACAGTTAGGTGTGTTTATGATCTTAGCGTTGTCCCAATCTGGGATGGAATTTCCAGCACTTACAGTTCTTGCAAAAGATGTGCTTTGGTGATTCATTTTTAAATTAAATCTGTGTTCATTTAATCTCAAATCCAAATTTCTTTTGGTTGAACCCACATAATGATTATTTAGTTCACCAGAAGTAGTGCTGAGCATAGGAATAACATATGCACCCCATTTTTTTCCCTTTGTTAATTTTGTCACGTTACAATGTTACTTTGTTAATTTTGTCACGTTACAATGTTCCATTACAATGAAATATTTCTAAACCCTTTCTCATTACAATAAAGTAATTCTAGCATTGATCATTTGAACATCTCTACTTTTACAAGGTATTGAAAAAATCCATTATTAGCAAGTCCTTTGTAAAAAAGATCATTCTTATGTTATCAATTTGTCCATCCGTCTGCCTGTGGATACTATATCTTTGCAACTATTACTCTAATTTGAAAAATTATTTTTGCACTGGGAAGCTTGAAATGTGAGAATGATCCTTGCATTATGGTGTTTTTCCGATGCATAACTTCAGTGCTAGAGGGCGTAAATGCAGATGATATCAAATTCAAAATACCTTATATTCCATATATTTGCTTCTAAATATCTGACTGAAAAAATTATTTTTCCTTTTGATGCCATTTATATTAAAGACTATGTTCAGGTAAAGTCTCTTTTGCAAGTAATGCATAGATTTTCCACTGCGAGCATAAAGACAAATTGTGTTTTTCACGATATCTCTGCTTTTAAAAGTCCAATTTGAAAAGTTCTTCCTGCATCAGATGCATATCCTGATAGGAAATGTTTTGCATATAATATTTTATTTTTGGTAAAAAATGGTTTGGGGGCGTAAGTGTTTATTTCTGCTTCTGATGTATTTTCAGCAAAATCTGAGCTTCTGAAATCTCCGACTGAAAAAATTATTTCGTGGACTGATACCACTCGCCTCAGAAAGCTTTTTGGGAAACACCATCTGCTTAAAATAGTGCACAATTTTTCCACCAGGTGGCATAGATGTATATCTTATTTTTGTCTATCTCTGCCTTATAAGAGTCTGATTTGAAAATTCTTTCTTTGTTGGAGAGCATTTCCAGTGCGAAATGTCTCTCATATAATTTAAAAATGTTCTTAATGCACAAGTGTGCCACTAGAGGGCTACGTTCACGTTTTCATTTACAGCAATATCTGCGGGACTAAAATTCTGATTAATTTATTCCTTTTCAGTCAAATACAGTAAAACCTGTCTAGTTGGACACCTCCCTAAGTTGCATGAAGTTTGGTGGAACCAAACAAACTCCTATGTTTTAACATGTATGTAATACTCTAACTTGGACACCTCTCTATCTTGAAAGTTAGACGCTATTTGCATGCTAAGTTGGACAAGTTCCTTGAAATAGGCTTTTGTGTATTAAGCATGAAAGAAAGAAGTCTCCTGCTCAGTTATTGTGTGCAGAGGCAGTTAAGTGTATACACAGGCCATTAGTACTACCTCTTTTGACTTTCATTATCTATCCCCAGAGATAATCCCTCAGTTGTTGTCACTTCCAGGAACCTCTTAATCTGCACCCAGCAGTGAAGAGGATGCTGCCTGGAACCTGTCCACTTCCCCCACATTCATTCCTGACTGTTAAGCAAACTCTTCTGACAGAGTACTTTTCCAAACAGTAGAAATGATTACTGCATCAACTTGACTGTATCAATTCACCCAAAAATATGCAGTCGTTGTTATAGAAGTAAGTGTGTGTATGCAGTTTTCTTGATTTCTGCCTTAAGTATGTAAGTATAAATTTCATGGAATCATAATCATACTACATACATATATGTATAGCAGGAATTGCATTGTATGTGCAGTGCTTCTTTATGCTACAGTGCTCTGTGATTTTGTAATAGTAATTACAGTATTTAATTTAAGCCATCTGTTTTCCTGATGTTATAAAGCAAGTTTTTTGATATGCTTTTACTGAAAAAAAATAATAAGAAAGATGACACAGAATTTTCGGATGTAATTAACACGTCTTTTGAATCTGTTCTGACGCAAATTAAATTTATCAAAACTATTCAAAGTCAATGGAACCGATATTGAAAACAATAGTAACTGATGGAAGAAAGAAGTTTTTCAATCCAGTTTTTAATCCCTCATATATTGCTGTAAACGGAATCGTGAACTTACGCCAATTGCAGACTTGTTGCGTTAAAAAAATTCTTAATTTATATGAGAAACATTTCGCACCGGAAACGTTCTCGAACACAGAAAGAATTTTTCAAATCGGACTCTTAGAAACAGAGATATTGAAAAAAATAAGATGTGCCTTTATCCCCCCTGATGGGAAAGCCATGCTTTATTTTAGGAAGAAAGTATTCTCAAAAGGTTTTTTGATATAAGCGGTATCGGTCCAAGAGAAAAAATTTTTTAGTCTAGTATTCAGGAGCCCAGATTTTGCTGCAAATACATCAGAAACAGAAATTAACACTTATGCCCCCTCGTGGCCAAACATTAGAAATTATATGAAAAATATTTTTCATCAGGTGTTGTATATGACACAGGAAGAATTTTTTCAAATCGAAATTTTAGAAGCAGAAAAAACACAGAAAACGCAATTTACCTTTGCGCCCCCCTAGTGGAAAGTCTATGATTTACTTGAAAATTTTGAAATTATATGAAAAACATTTTGCATCAGAAACACTATCCAACAAAGAAGAATTTTTTCAAATTGGACTCATAGAAGTAGAGATATTGACAAAAAAAAAAAAAAAAAAGATATACATCTATACCCCCTGGCTTAGAAACCATGCATTATTTTAAGAAGAAAACCTTCCTAAAATATTTGTCGACATGAGTAGTATCGGTCCACAAACGACTTTTTTTCGATCGAGATTTTAGAAGCTCATATTTTGCTGCAAATACATCAGAAGTGGAAATTAAGACTTATGCCCCCTGGTGGCCAAACCGTTTTATACACAAATTAGAAATTATGTGCAAAGGATTTCTCATCAGGAACTGTATCCGGTGCAGAAAGAATTTTTCAAATCGGAGATTTAGAAGCAGAGATATAGGGGGACACAATTTACCCTTACACCCCCTAGCAAAAAATCTCTGAATCACTTGAAAATTTTGAAATTATTTGAAAAACATGTCACGCCGGAAACTATCTAATAAAGAAAGAATTTTCCAAATCGGACCCTTACAAGCAGAGATATTGACAAAAATAAAATACACATCTACACCCCCTGGAGGAGAAATCATGAAATATTTAAGAAAGAAACTATTCCGAAAATGTTTATCGATGTGAGTGGCATCGGTCCACAAAAGAATTTTTTCAAGCTAGATTTCAGAAGCTCAGATTTTGTGGCAAATACATCAGAAGCAAAAATTAACCCTTACGCCCCATGGTGGCTAAAGTATCCTTTACCGAAAATTAGAAATTATATACAAAAGATTTTCCATCAGAAGCTGTATCTGTTACAGAAAACATTTTTCAAATTGGAGTTTTAGAAAAAGAGATATCGGGGAAAACATAATTTACTTTTACGCCCCCCTAGTGGAAAATCTATGCATAATTTGGAAAAGTAACTATTCCTAAAATACTCTTCAACATAGATGGAATCGAAAGATAAAGGAATTTTTTCAATTGGATGCTTAGAAGCAAATATGTGGACTAAAAGGTATTTTTGAATTTGACATCATCTGCATTTACGCCCACTAGCGGCGAAATTGTACATCGTAAAAAAAAAAAAACGAAATTAAGGATCATCATTCGTATATTTCAAGCTTCCCAAAGCAAAAAGAATTTTTCAAATCGGACTAATAGTTGCAGAGATATCGTGTATACAGACAGGCGGACTGACGGACAAACCGATAACATAAGCACAATCTTTTTTTACAAAAGACATGCTAAAAAATCATGGTATACTGTATATGTTGGACATGTTTAGGGGGAACCGTAGGTGTCCAATTTACACAGGTTTTACTGTTCTAACTATGAAAATTCTTTGTGTGTAATTTCTTCCCAAAATAATGCATAATAATATGCCACTAGGTGGGTGCAAATGTTTTATCTGTTTTTCTCAAGATCTTGGCTTCTAAATGTCCGATTTAAAAAAAATATTTTAACACCAAATACCATTTACCTCGTAGAACACTTTAGGTTTGTATTTGAGGTGTTTTGTAGTTTACAGTTCTGACACTAGGTGGTGTTTGAGTACCATTTGCAGTTGAATCTCTGCATTTAAAAACCCTTTTGAGAAATTGCTTTTTTTACGGTATGCCATTTGCTGCAATAAAGATGGGAAGCATTATCCTCTAAATAATGCACAGCTTTCCCACTCAGGGGCATAAAGGTCAAATCCTTTTTCTCACTATCTCTGCTTCCAAGAAATGTATTTGAAAAGTTAGTTTTCCTTAGCATAGCTTTTGCCATACAGAACACTTTTCGCATATTTACAACTTGTCCATTATGCAAAATTCTTCTGCTAAGATGCGTAGAGTTGTATCATGTTTCTTTCTATATTTTTACTTTTAACTGTTCGATTTCCTTTGTCTGTGATAACTTCCTTCTGCTGTGAAGAACTTTTTGTACACCATTTGTTAATTTTCGTAACATACTTTTTAGCAGCTGGAGGAAATTAGTAGCTGTTTCTATCTCTGGGTGTTTTATCAATTGTAGAAATCTGGTTGATTTTTTAACTGGTTTTATTGTTTTTAATAACTTTGATAAATTTTATTTGCGTCAGAAAGGATTCAAAAGACTTTCTCATTACAGCCAAAAATTTGGTGTTATCTTTCTTGTTTATTAGTGTGACAGATAACATGTGCCAACAAGCTTTCACACACCTATGGGTGGCTTTATCAAGGTAGACTAAGTAAATAAAAAGTCACTTGTAGGTATGTAGAAAGCTTGGCGTGTGCGAGCACACACACACACACACAACTGTTACACGAACCAAAACTCGATTTTTGCGTTAACTTGTATCAGTTTGGTGTACAATTGTTCTTATTTACTTATCTCTACTTTTATTCATACTCTTCTGTTCTTCATGTTATGCAATCTTTGCCAAAAAAAATGAAGCACCCCAAGAAATTGTTTGGTCCTTATGAAACTCTGTATGCAAGTACCTCAGGGCCAAATATGCAAATGATTAAAAAATAACCACCAGTGACTAAAATAGTCACCCACCACAGCAGATGGAAACTGTGCATCGTGGAGGGTATATGAAGAGCAAAGCTTGCACGCAGGTACAATTGTGGCAGTGCATTGTAGTAGTATTAAGCTCCATAGACTGTGAGGATGCCTTGACATCAGATCTGTGCATACTATGAGCAGGAGCGATTTTGAGAGAAGATGTATGGCTGGTTGGTCAAATCACCATACCGCCAGAGTTGTATAAAAATAAAATGTATCTGTGTATACAACCACAGAAACAGAAAACTTGCTGCAAACCCATGATGCGCAAACTACGATAACAATACAATAAGATAATTTATTTAAAAAAATTAATAAGACAATAAATAATTATTAGAACATTACAGATTACAATGAGGACTAAATAAACAGATTACAATTGAATGTGCAGCAATGTGTGTGAAATGGATCTTTATGGCAAAATATTGGACTATGAACCTTATAAAGACTAGAATAATTAAAGAAAGCTTTTATATCTAGAAAAACAGTTCCATTAATGAGCTTTCAAAATTTATAAATAGCATTTTCAAAAACTTAATTAAAAAACAGAAGACGTACAAAATACATAAGGAGAAGATTTTAATTTAATAATTGACAATGTAAGAGAAACCTGGCAATAAAATGTAAATTCTTTCTGTGTAAACAAAACTTTTGGTACAGTTCATATTCATTGAGAAACAGGCTTTGATAACATCTAGAGGCCAAAAACGCCTGTAAAGACAAAAGAACTCAGAAGATGTGGGAAATAATTGAAAGTTCTTCAAGTTAAAATTGAATTAAGTATATTAATCTAAGTAAAGCCTTGAGTGTTATAATTGCTGTAAATACCATTTTTTTTATTCAATCTACAAGCAAAAACTATCTGCAAAATCTGCTAAGTATCCACCTACAGCGTATGCGTGTACGTCTACATTCTGTTACTCTGCATATCGGCAGGCATTTGGGTAGGAGAGACGCGGAAATCAGATAATGTTGGCACCAATGGGTCAAGGAGGGCACGAGCCACCAGCACACGAGCATTGGATGGCCACTCTGTTGCCTACCACTGACCAATGAGCATCGCCAGACTGGTTGCAGTGGTGTCAGGCCTAATGAATGTGGATGGTGTCAAATGGCATCATGTTGTCTTCAACGCTACGTTGACAACATTCTACAACCTGTTGTGTCGCCATTCCTGTCTCAGCATCAGCAAGCAATTTTTCAACAGGATAATACCCAGGCACACACAGCACAGCTCTCTCAGGCCTGCTTCCTTAATGTCATCACCTTTTTATGTCAGCTCGATCACTCAACCTCTCACCAATCAAACATATTTGGGACAAGGGATGCCACCTACTCCCATCTTGGAATGTCAGTGAACTGGCCTGCAATTTGGACACCATCAGGTACCTCAGGACAGTATCCATGAACTATATGTGTCTATGCCACACTGTGTAACCTCTTGAATCTGAGCCAGAGGTGGCAACAGAGTTCTACACGGGTAGCTGTTTTATCTGAATAAATGGCTCAACTGCTGTGGAATTGCAATCATTTCCTTTCCTGTACATATAGATTGCACATATCAATTTTCATATGGATTGGATAATTCCTTCTGTGTGCTTCAGTTCTTTTTTTTTTTTTTTTTTTTTTTTTTTTGCAAAGAGTGTATTTAGTAATATGTTTGGTCCTGAATTATTTTGTTAGGTAAATAATCAGATTTAACTTGCTACAGTACTGTAAAATAAAAATGATTTATTTATGTACAATAGGTTGTATGTAACAATGTACCTAACAAAATAGCTCAAGAATCAATGTATCAGTAAATATAACTTCATGTAATTATTGTACCTTGGCAGGTAGCAAGTATTACTGTGCTGTAATTCTTAGATCTTCTGCTGTGGGCATTTAGTTTTTGGCATGAGGAAATTGGAAAATTGTTGTGTGGAAAAAACAAAGCAGCACATAAAGCCCAGTATTGTGTGTGTGACAGGCATTATATTCACTATTTATATAAGAATTTTGTTATGTAGTTCTGAAATTCTCAAAATGTATGATGACAAAAGTAAGTTGTTTCCTGCTTATGGATGCTCCAAAAGTTTTCTGATGATGTGCTTATGGATATTAATAAATTGAAATATTTTTCTCTAATTTCTAAAGTGTGAGTTTCAACTACCATTTTTTTTTTTTTTTTCATTTTTTTTTCCATCAATGCTTGTACAAAATAATTTGCTTTTTCTTTAAACATGAATCTAATTCCTGGGTGGGTACCTAGATATTATATTCATATACTGATACATTGCTCAACATAGAAAATGCTGCACCATAAAGTAATGCAGGAAATGAGAATAAACTTACCACACATTGGGTAGACAAGTATGTGGGAAAGAAAATATTTAATTTCTGAAGGATTTATGTGAATGCAATGGGCAAGGAGACAACATAACGTGGCCTGAGTGAGTATGTCATATGGCCTGCCACGCCAGGATATGCATTAGGCAATACTGCATGGCACTGAGTGGAGACGCTGCTGGGTGGGTCCAGAGGCATCGCTGACCCTGCATTATTGACTTGTGTCCACGATTCATTAACATTATGAGGGGGTCATGCAGACACATTAAGTCATCTGCCAATGTCTTACACATTCTCCATTAATTTTGTTGAAATTGGGCATCAGAGATGGTACAAAGATATGGCAAGAAAACAAGCTACAGCATCTCATGGACTTATATGATACTTGTCTTTTATTTTACCTACTATGCGTACAAGTGGTGAACTGCCATTGAAACTAGTAGCTTTCCAAACCATGACGCCAGACTGAGAAGCCGTATGATGCTCATGGGTGGCAGCAAGATCAGCCCAGTAACCACATCACCTGAGATTCTGAGTCTGTAATTCCCATCACTGAAGCAAAAGTGAAACTCATTGCTGAATGGGACATGATTCCATTTGTCCCACCATACATGTCTGGGATAGCACCATTGCAACCTTGTGCTGCGGTGGGTGTGGTGGTCATCACAATGTTTGGCAAGAGCTCAAATCTTCTTAGCCAATCAGTGATTCATAGTAAATGTTGAGTGCCTTCCACTGTACATCTTGTCAAATGTCTTCTGTGGATTGTGGGGCTGCTACTGCTTCCCGTTGAATGCAGAAATCAAGGTGTTTTGATGCTCACCTATGTGCTCGAGTCCTGCTACGGCAATGCACATTATCTTCTTCTAACAACCATCTTCACATTTGCCCAACAGTTTTTGCATCTCAATGAATTTTCTCCATGGTGTGACACAGTGACCAACCAGCCATATATAGCCATATGATGAATCTTTTGGTAAATATGATGAATCTTTTGGTAAGTGTCCATGTGGTGGTAGGATTACAAATGACATTGCCCAGGCATTTTCACTCCTTAAATGTGCTTTCACCAAAGAAATCACTCTAATGCAGTAGTCCACACACCCAGATGAGAATGACTGAAGTTGGCTACTCCAAGCCGTTTTGCCCATTTATCTCCCTCACCTGTCGTGCAATTGGTTTGCAACTGCAGACATTTGCATAACCCAACTGTCAACACATGCCCATCAATTTGCATGGCACTCCAACAAATACTTCCTGGTGTGGCATTTTCTATGTTGTGTAGTGTATATATTACACACACATGCACGCACGCACACACGCACACACTCTTGTAAAGTCTATTAAGGCTTACATTATGAATTATAAAATGTAAATTAATGAGCTTTTATATTTGTAGATAAAAGAATTACATCTGAAGATCGAATCTTATCAGAGAAGCGAAGAGGCATTGAAAGCAGAAAATTCTAATTTTAGAAGTTTATTATCTGAAGAGCAAATGGGAAAAAAATCGATTTCTGAAATGCTGGAAAAAGAAGAAAAAAGGGTATGGATATTTTTCCTTTATGTTATTTCTTCATTTTTCATTGCCTATTTAGTGTAATGTTATATACTTTATAACATTTTGATGTTCATCAAACAAAGAATTATTTTTTCAATTTTGAAAAAAAAATGGAAAAAAAGGGGGGGGGGCTTATTTTACATGTCCAAGGATGAATCTTGATGCAAAAAAGTGTTAACGATAATAAATGTTGTTTCAAATAGAAGGATGTGTGATCAATGATTAATGTTTTCATGCAACCTTTAAATGTCTAGTGCTATTTTTGCTCCTATAATTACATGTAACAAAAGATTTTGATGGTAATTTGAATTTTACCTCTCTTATTGGTATTAGTGTAGTGTAAAAAGCGTCTTGTTAGTCATGGACTATTTTTTCTTTTAAAGTTCATGTAAAAAGAAATTAATTTTTATCTGCTGTTAGCTATTCATAAGCTGGATCCTCACCCTTTTAGCTACAAAGGCATGGCATTCATGAATGTGAATTTTGAAGTTCTGTTTTTTAATTGTACAGGGTGTTTCAAAAAGAATGACCCGATTTCAAAGTAGTATATTTAATAAGGCAAATGTGGGATAGTTACAAAACAAAGAGCCAAGTATGAAGGTAGATCTAAAGTTTCACTCACCACAATTACAAATGCTCAATGTGCCCTCCACCTGCTGCACGGACAACATCAAGCCGATAGTTGAATTCATCGCAAACGCGTTGGAGAGTGTCTTCAGTCACAGAATTTACCATGGCCGTGATTCTCGTTCGGAGCTCATCCAAGTTAGCGGGTGAAGGGGTAACATAAACACAGTCTTTTACTTATCCCCATAAACAAAAGTCACATGGTGTGATGTCTGGAGATCTCGGAGGCCAAGCGTGTAGTGCCAAGTCATGGGGTCCCCTGCGTCCAATCCGACACTGAGGCAATGTGTCATTTAGAAACCAACAAACTTGGAGGTTCCAATGTGGTGGTGCACCGTCCTACTGCAAAACGTTATCTTCAGAGTCGTCCTGCAGCTGTGGAAGTAGCCAGTCCTTCAGCATTGCAATATAGGAGTTGCCCGTAACCGTGTTGTCCTCAAAAAAGAAAGGGCCATAAACCTTTCTAACAGAAACTGCGCAAAAACATTCAGCTTTGGTGAATCACATTCATGTTGGAGAGTTTCATGTGGATTCCCCAGTCCCCATATGCGAACATTGTGGCGTGAAACTTTCCCGCTTACATGAAAGGTTGCTTCATCGCTAAAACTCAACCTTTGTACGACAGTGTCATCCTCCGTGTCCTCTAACACAGTTGCACAAAAATCTTTTCGTTGTGATTGTCACCTCCACGAAGAGTTGCAATCTGTACGGCTTCAGCGGCAAACGGCGTCGTAAAGCACGCCAAACAGTCACATTAGGGATGGCAAGTTCGCGACTTGCACGACCAGTAGACTTCTGTAAGCTTCGCTGAAACACCTCGTGAATTTGTTGCACATTCGTCGCTGAGGTGGTTGGTCATCCAGGGCTCTTTCCCTTACATAAACACCCTGTTTCTTCGAATTGCTGATACCAATGACGAATGTTTTTGCTCACTGGTGGAGCACTGCCGTAACGCCGTTTAAACGCACACTGCACAGTAATCACGGACTTGCTAAATTCGAGCACACAAAATGCCTTCTGTTGTTTCGACGCCATCTTCTCACTCACTAAGCGTAGCGGCTGTTTGGACGCTCATGCTGCCATCTAGCGGTAGTCATAACAAACTCTGGGCCACACCCATAGACATGATACGAGTCGCATTCATCGGTGGTTCATAGTTGCCGAGATATCCACTTTTCAAATCAGGACATTCTTTATGAAACACCCTGTATAATCAGTTATTACATTTATATAGAACTTTTGAAATTTTTTGTGATATATCAATATTATTGAAATCTCCTAACTTTTACATTAGGTGATTTCAATATTGATATATCACAGAAAAATTCATTAATGGACCAATTAACTTGTATGATACAATCTTTGGGCTTCTGTAACGCTTTTTATACCAACCAGAATAACTACCTCTACTAAAACAATTACTGATTTATGCTTGATGAATGTCTCTCATGACTCAGTTTTACCAGGAGGCCTTGAATACAATCTCGGTGATCACCTACCCATATTTGTCTCTTTTTCTCATGTCTTTTTACCCCCACCCACCTCCTCCGCCTTCCAGAATTGGAAAGCTATGTTTTTTGACAGATCACTGACTTTAAAATCTTTGCTTTCAGGAAAGAATTGAAAAGTCTTGATGGGACTTGGATTAAAAATGAAAATGATGTGGATAGGGCTTTTTCAAAGTTCCATCAGATTTTCAAAGATATCTATGATAATATATTTACCCTATCCACACGTAAAACCAAACCAAAAAAAAATTTAGAAAGCCATGGATGACAAATTCACTTATTAATAAAGTAAACAAAAAAAAATAAACTTTATTCCAAATTCCTTAAAACTAGAAATCAAACTGATTTTATTATATTTAAAAACTTTAGAAACAGTTTAAATATTACTATTAAAATAATAAAACAAATATATTACTTTAACATTTTTTTCACAAAACTGTCCTAAAAATACATAGAAACACTTAAATTACTTACTAGGTAAAAGTACTAAATTTACAATACCAGAATATTTAATTAATGAGAATAACGAAAACGTTCTACATAAAAATGAAATAGTTGCACAAATTAACCACCATTTCATTACAATATCACAAATAATTCAAAAAGAAATGGAAAAAGTTAATAAGGATTATACCTCATGTTTAAAAGAATCTCACAGAATGAACACTTGTCATTTTTGTAATATAAATTATAACAAACTATTAACTGAGTTAAAAAACATTAAAACAAATTCTACTCCAGGTTATGATGACATTCATCCAAGGGTCATTCATGGCATTTCAGATTTACTAGTGAAGCCCCTTCTTGACATTTTTAACTTGATACTTACAACCGGAAACTTTCCTGATAAATTAACCCTTTAGCCGGCTGGAACAAATTAACTCGGGGTTAACAAAATAGGCCGAAATGAGCTTGAACGAATATATTCGCTGTCTATGAAGTGGGCCGGACGCGATGGAAACTAGTGAACCTACGCATCAGAAAGCATTGCTTTTACCTTTAGGTTTGTCATTCTAAGTGGTCATTTGGGAGTATGATTGACACTAATCCTCCCTGTTTGATCATCTTTTCCACTAAGAATGCTATAAAAAGGGCTACAAACCAAAAAAAAAAAAAAAAAGAGAAATGATGTTTGAGTAACAATTCCTTCCCTGTGGCATGATTTTCATGTCCGGGGGACTACTACTTCCGAATCATTTCTTGGGTGATGTAACAGATAATAAAGGACTATAAGGGAAAGAGATTACATAATGTAAGACTAAGGACTGTAAGGGCACTCTTACAATCAGCGACAGATTTATAGTCGATACTCCTGAGATGGTAGAGGAATTGTTTTGCCGTATCATTTGTAAAACCTGGTCACTATGAGAACGATTTTGTATGAGGGGTGCAGGAAAATTTGGGCAAATTTTGGTTCGGGTACAGCGGCCGCTTAAAGGGTTAAAATTACTAAAATTAGCCCTAAATATAAATCGGGGAATGTAAATAATGTCAATAATTATTATAGGCCCCTAGCACATATTTCAGTTTTTTGCCAAAATTAAAAAAAACATTAATTTACAAAGGGATAATATCATTTTTACAAAAATACATAATTAGTAACAATCAGTACGGTTTCCAACCTGATAAATTCACTGAATCGGCCTTATTATATTGCAAAATTACATTCAAAAAAATTTTGAAAATAAGGAAATAGCATTAGCATTGTTCTAACTTTACTTAAAAATAACATTAGCATGGACCTTTATTTAAAAATTATTTAACAAATCAAATGCAATACATACAAATTGGTCAAAATAAATCAGCTATGGAAAATATTACCTCAGGGCTCAATACTTTGCTCCATTTTATTCAATATTTATATTAATGACATTTTCACTATTAAAGCCACATCTCTAACACTATGTGCTGATGATACTACTATTCTATTTTTGGGGGATGATACACTCACCAACCCGCTTGGCCAGCGTGGTGAGTTATGGCCAAACCCCTCCAAAATGACTCCAAAATGACTCCACAACTTAAATCTTGGCCCTCAGTCTCCGGCAGCTGGAATGTACCTGGCCAAGGCAGCGGCCAGTGCGACATGTAGGCAGAGGGTGCTAAGAATCCCCAGAGGACCGGACTAGGCTGCCATCTGATGCTGACCTTGGCTACGTATAATGGACGCTCCCTATCTTCTGATTCAAGGCTTTTGAATTGGAAGAGGAACTACAAAGGATCAAATGGGACATCGTCGGGCTAAGTGAAGTAAGAAGAAAAGGAGAAGATCTCGTTGAACTGAAAAGTGGACATCTCTTCTACTATCGTGGGACAGATACTGGCAGAACTAGTGGTGTTGGATTTATAATAAACAAGAAACTGAAGGATAAAGTTGTAGAAGTTGAAAGTTCCTCTGACAGAGCTGCACGACTCGTTATCCAACTCTCGAGAAGATACCAGGCTCAGATTATTCAAACTTATGCACCCACCACAAGTCATCGTGAAGAAGAAATTAAAGAATTTTATGAGGAAATTCGTCATCTAAATAATAAAGGTAAGCAGCTCTTGAAGATAATTATGGGAGATTTCAATGCAAAAATAGGGCAACAGCAACAGAATGAAACTTCAGTAGGTAAATTCGGTCACAGCAATAGAAACCAACGTGGAAATACTCTCATAGAGTTTGCAGAGGCAGAAGGGTTTTTCATCTTGAACTCCTTTTTCAAAAAAAAACCACACAGGAAATGGACATGGAGACATCCAAATGGGGCGATAAGTGAAATGGATTTTATTATGTGTAACAAAAAATTCGTCATAGAAGACTGCAGTGTGCTAAACAAGTTCAACACAGGTAGTGACCATAGATTGGTAAGATGTAAGATGCACCTCAACACTAAACTCGAACGTGGCAAGCTCATAAGACAAACAAAATGTATTGACATAACCAACCTTAAAAAACACCATAATACCTTCAAGTTGGAACTGAAGAACAGATTCTCTGCTTTAGAAGGCCTAACATCGGAAGAAGTGGATATTTCTGAAGTTAACAGAAAAGTAGCCAAAGCTCTTATGGAAACAGCAACAAAATTAGCTGGGTCTAAGAACAAGTTGCATGTGAACAAATTTTCAGGAAAAACCAAAATGTTGATGCAAAAAAGAAGAGAGATGAGGACAACTAAAGAAGATGTGACTTCCAAAGTGGAATATATAGAGCTATGCAAGACAGTACGAAAAAGTATCACTGAAGACGTAAGGAAATTCAACTGTGAACTAGTAAGGAAAGCAATTGAAAACAACCAAAGTCTAAAGATAGCAAAGGGATATCTCAGTAAGCGAAGAAAACAGATTATGGCACTGAGAAAAGAAGATGGTTCTGTAACAAGAAATAGAGGCGAAATTTTGAATTTTGACAAGAGTGAAAGATTTCTACTCCAAATTATATGAAAGGGATGATACATGTACTCCAGACATCATGAAAGGTACCAGAGTTCTTCCAGTCCTCCCAGAAGAAGTTGCACATGCAATCAAGAACATGAAGCGGGGAAAAGCTCCAGGAGAAGATGGAATTACTGTAGGTATCATACAAGAAGCAAGTGGAGAAATCGAAACAGTACTTGCCCAAATTTTCACTCGATGCCTTAATGAAGGGAAGATTCCTGAGGATTGGAACAACGCTACAATGATCCTGCTACATTAAAAAGGTGACATTGAGGATCTTAGGAACTACAGACCTATCAGCCTCCTATCAGTGGTTTATAAAATCTTCACTAAAGTTCTTTCACACCATTTGAAGGTAACACTGGACATGGCTCAACCGAGAGAACAAGCTGGATTCAGGAGTGGCTACAGCACAATAGATCATATCCACTTACTGAGAGAAGTAATTGAAAGAGCGACGGAATATGAACTTCCATTGTGCATGGCTTTTATATCGATTATGAAAAGGCCTTTGATTCGGTGAAACCATCAGCAGTTACAATGGCTCTGAAATCCTGCGGTATTGAAGATGCATACATTAATATTATTAATAACATCTATGAAAATGCAAGTGCAAAGATTCGGCTGTTTGAAAATACAACACACATAAAAATTGGAAAGGGAGTGAGACAAGGTGACACCATATCTCCGAAGCTCTTTAATGCCACATTGGAAAATGTCTTTCAATCACTGAACTGGGAAAACAAAGGGATAAAGATTAATGGAGATTATCTAACCCACCTTCGTTTTGCTGATGACGTAGTCATTTTTGCAACTTCCCCATCAGAGCTGCAGAGAACTTGCTGACAAGAGTAAAGAAGTTGGATTAAAAATGAACTTTCAGAAGACAAAAGTGATGTTCAATGCTTTTACAAGAAATGAAGATTTATCGATTGATGGAGAAAAGCTGGAGATAACAGACACATACGTTTATCTTGGACAGCAGATGTCAAGTGAGGGTCAGATTGATGAAGAAATTAATCGGCGTACAGAACTTGCCTGGGGAGCTTTTGGAAGAAACAGCATAATTTTCAAGAGCAATATGCCATTATGTCTTAAAAGAAAAGTGTTTGATCAATGCATCCTTCCAGTGCTTACGTATGGTGCAGAGACGTGGACCTTAACTAAAAGAGACATACAAAGGCTGCAGACAAGTCAAAGAAGCATGGAGAGGTGCATGCTTGGTGTAACCAGGAGAGATAAAAAGAGGAACTTGTGGATCCGAAAAATGACAAGAGTGGAAGACATCATGATCAGAGTTAAATCCCTGAAATGGCAATGGGCTGGGCATACTGCCAGAAGGACAGACCATCAATGGACAGCCGAACTTTTAGATTGGTTTCCAAGGGACAGGAAAAGACCCAGAAGAAGACCTCATAGGAGATGGGTGGATGAAATTCGAAAGTATGCAGGGGTGACATGGAGGAGACTGGCACAAGACAGGCCGTTGTGGAGGAAACTTGGGGAGACCTTCGTCCAGCAGTGGATTGATAATGGTTGACAATGATGATGATAATGATGATACACCAGATCATAGATATACCTTTGTAATAATCAAATACACAAATTTTATGACTGGATAACTTCTAATGAACTATTAGTCAATACTAACAAATCTAAGGCTGTGATATTTACAAGGCAGCACATCAATATAGATCAAGACTTACCGATATATTATGATAACAAAAAAAATTATATTACTGATAACTAAAGCCCGGAAGTTGAGGCAGTAAAAATGCTAAAAATAGGCAAACAAATAAGCGAAATAAAGTGTCAAAATAGGCATCAAAAATAGGCATTTATAGAAGTGGTCGAAAAATTTTGAAGCATACACAGGTGTTCTGACAAAATCATTTATAAGATTATCACTTACTTATTTTTGCGGTTACACATAAGTACTAGGTGTTTTTTTTAAGTGTTCGAACGTGAAACTCTGCCTTCTGTCACTTAGGATATGTTTTAGAAGCGAAAATGATCTTTCAACTTCTACGGAGGTAATGGGAGCATATTTGAAACATGAGGCAGTTGTAGGATCCATTTCAATAGAAGATGAACTTTCACCTTGGAGTATTTCAGCGATGACTTTGATTTTCTCCAAGTCATTATTTGCTGAAAGAACTCGTTGACACTTTTCACTCACGATTTGACCCTTTCTCCCGGGAACACATTTAATTGTACTAACTACATCATTTAATATTTTCAAGGCATTCACTAACGTTTAGTTCCTTTTTTCCAGCAAAGTAATCAATATCGGGCAACTGTGAAAAGTGTGCTTGAATAAAAGTTAAATCGTTACGAATGGAATCTTTAGCTGGTATCTGTTGAGCATTGCGTATTGCGCAGGATTCATCCTCTTGAAAACTGTTAACAATTTCAGCAATATTGTTCAAATTATTTGCGTAATATACAGCGGCTGATATCCATGTTCCCCATCTTGTCAAAATCGGTTTAGGCGGTAAAGCAAGATTTGGTTCCATCTCTTTGAATAAATGAACTCGATGAGGAGCTTTAAGGAAAATTTTCTTCACATTACTCACTAACGCATCAATATCCGGAAATAACCCATGTACTTCCTCCGCTACTCTGTGGAGAGCATGAACCAAACAAGTTAAATAAAGCATTTTTGGAAAGAGAACTTTCAGGCTGTGGGCTGCCTTTTTCATATAAGGAGCTGCGTCTGTTTAAAATAATAGTACATTTTCATACTTTATTCTGCCAGGCCAAAGAAGAGCTAATGAAGAGGCAAAAATCTGAGAAATTGTGCTACTATTTGTTTTTGGAAGTTGTTCTGATGTAAGTAAGTAGATAGTTGAGGGCTGAGCAGGTTCCATTGTACCTATAACAACATTTGCCACATACCTTCCCGTGGCGTCTGTTGTCTCATCGATACTGATCCAGATATTTTTATCCCCGACATCTTCTCGTATTTCTTTCATTATACCGACGTAGCAGGAATCTAAGTATGTTTTCCGCAAAGTTGCTTCGCACGGAATATTTTCCTTTGTACATTTCTCAAAAAAATTATTCAGTGAATTATTTTTCAGCTTCCACAAAGGTATTCCAGCATCTATAAAAGCATGGCACAAATCACTTGCAAACCGTGACTGCTTGCTCGAAGTAGAAGCGAATGACGAAATCGAACATGTCTTTTTTTCACCAATCTTCTGAATAACAGCAGCTTTATGTTTAGCTGTTGCTAAATGTTGTGAAATGAAGAATTTCTTTTCGTAATTCAGTTTCGTATCGCATATTTTACAAAACAACAGCAATCCATCAGTGAACAAGATATCACTTCCATATTCTTGAGCATACCGACTTAATTTAGCACTGGTTGAAGAAGCCATTTTCGGCATTATTGTTTCACTTGGACGCAAGGCGAGATCTATTAGGGGTAGCGAACTAACAGAATCTTCCTCCCTTGTTTTGCACTTACGTTCAAGGTCTTATGTGTGTACGTGCATTATTGGCTTTCACTCTAGCTTGATTGGTTACAATGTTATCTGACTGGATTCGGCTACTTCCGCCATGCGCAGAAACTATCATCTAGGATTCTAGGGAGAGCAAAACATAAAATAAGATGCCGATCATCGCAGACTCTGCGCATGCGTCTGCCACCGCTGCTTAAATTGCAGCACCTCGTTTTGAACGTACTGACTGTACTCATGTTTACTTTCAGATATTTGCCGACTGTGATTTCGTTTTAGAGAAAATGCCACCTACCTTATGGTTTGTACACCTATAACTTAAAAACGAGTTTTTAAAAGAAATGAATAACTTAAAAAAAATTATGTGTTTCTCCTGAAACACTACATACTGCATGCTAGATTGTTATCAAAACTTTGATTTTATCGCATTCTTAAGAAGAAATCATTTTTTAATAGTGCATTTGTTGAGTATAGGCAACAAAAAGCATTATAAACATAAAAAGGCATTTTCTTCAAATATGAGCCGAAAAGGCAAAAAAAGCATTTTAAGGCATTTTGCCTCAACTTCCGGGCTTTACTGATAACTTTACCTAATTGGAAATTTACTTACAGAATGGTTTAAAATAGAATAAACACATTGATCTAATCTGCAATAAAATTTCTAGAAATATTGGAATTGTTAGTCACATATTATCTAACCTTTCTATTAAAACTTTAATTCTATTATATTATACATTGGTTCAAGTGCATTTAATTTATTATATTTCATTGTGGGGACAAACAACAAAATCAAATATTAAAAAAATACAAGTTCTACAAAACAAATATATCAGACTAATGGATCTTAAATATAATACTAACACTAACATGGCATAGCAAGCGGATCTTCACATTCATACGCATGTTAATCCCAATAAATATAGTATATTAAATATTAAACAACTAATTAACTATAACCTTGGACTAAATATGGATAAAAGAATAGAGAATAATAACAACTGTGAAATAATTGATATCCATAGTGTTAAACATAAATACGATACCAGAAAAATAAGACTCGTATTAAAACACGTAAGCCAAAAATTGAATTGATTAAACAAAGCATAAACTATCATGGCCCACACTATTGGAGTCATTTACCTTCTGAAATAACTATAATTAACAATTATAATTAATTTTAAAAAAACCTGAAAAGCTGCTTACTTGCACACTAATAATCTTATTATTATTTTAAAAGAATAAAGGGGGGGGGGTAAACAGCAAGCCCAAAAAGGGTGGGTGAATATTGTAAAATGAGCATTGCCTGTTTTATCCTGATACTTTGGTATTCTTTTCATGATCTGTCAAACGTTGGGCTTTATTTGACTATTTAGCAATGACTTCGGGGTTTCAAGGCTAAGTCAGGTCACTATGTAGACCTTTTCCTTGATTCTCTGTGCTGTTTCAGTATTCCCATATTGATATGTAAATAATTTTATTAATTATAGTAATATTTCATGTAATGGCTAAAAATGGTAAATAAATAAATAAATAAAAATAAATGCTGTGTTATATATAGCATTTTGCTTTGAGTCTATTGCTTACTAACTTGCAATTTGTGTCTTACATATATGTACACTATTGACAGATTTCTTTATTGAAATATCAGTAATTTTTGTTGTTTGTGGCTTACAGCTGGAAGCCTTGAAGGCTGAAGTTATGGAAAAGGAGCACAAGGTTGTACTACTTGAAAGTCAGGTAAGCCAACAGCTTTTCCTGGGAGTGGGAAAATCGACATATTATTTTATAAAAAGAATTTTGACATCTATCCCATACATCAATGGGTAATGAATCCCCTATTGTAGAGAATTATGTCTTCAGAGGATTCGCTTCTCATTGATATCTATGATCAGAAACACTGGAGATATGTGACCTATATCCGTGCATAGATGAAAAAATGGCCATCAATGCTATGCTGAAGCATCAGATTCTTAAACTATATCTGCTTAGCTTCAGTTGCTGGGAACTTATTTTCCTGGGTGGTGTAATGGTAGCATGTTTGAACATAAGTCAGGAAATGTGGATTTGATTCCTGTTCTAGGATAATGTAATTTTCAAGTTATCTGCAGGTTGGTAGTATGGAAAATAGTAGAAAATGTGATACCTATGTGCTAATAATGATATTTGTATTTGCCTTTCATGTAATTGTAAAGAATTGTTTCTTCTGGGGATTCACTTCTCATTGATATTTACGTTCTGAAACACAGAAGATATCTGACTTATATCCATACATAGATGAGAAGGTCTTTAATGTTATGATGTAGCATCAGATTGCTTCAACTAGTGCACATCTTAAATGCTGTTGAGATCTAAGCTGTATTTGTATGCTTAGGTGCTTTGGACTTTGTTGTCCTGGATGGTGTGACAGTAGCATCATCATCATCATCATCATTGTCAACCATTATCAATCCACTGCTGGATGAAGGTCTCCCCAAGTTTCCTCCACAACGGTCTGTCTTGTGCCAGTCTCCTCCATGTCACTCCCGCATACTTTCGAATTTCATCCACACATCTTCCATGTGGTCTTCTTCTGGGTCTTTTCCTGTCCCTTGGAATCCAATCTAAAATTTCGGCTGTCCATTGATGGTCTGTCCTACTGGCAGTATGCCCAGCCCATTGCCATTTCAGGGATTTAACTCTAATCATGATGTCTTCCACTCTTGTCATTTTTCGGATCCACGAGTTCCTCTTTTTATCTCTCCTGGTTACACCAAGCATGCACCTCTCCATGCTTCTTTGAGTTGTCTGCAGCCTTTGTATGTCTCTTTCAGTTAAGGTCCACGTCTCTGCACCATACGTAAGCGCTGGAAGGATGCACTGATCAAACACTTTTCTTTTAAGACATAATGGCATATTGCTCTTCAAAAATTATGCTGTTTCTTCCAAAAGCTCTCCAGGCAAGTTTTGTACGCTGATTAATTTCTTCATCAATGTGACCCTCACTTGATATCTGCTGTCCAAGATAAATGTACGTGTATGTTATCTCCAGCTTTTCTCCATCAATCGATAAATTTTCATTTCTTGTAAAAGCATTGAACATCACTTTTGTCTTCTGAAAGTTTATTTTTAATCCCACTTCTTTACTCTTGTCAGCAAGTTCCAGGATCATACTCTGCAGCTCTGATGGGGAAGTTGCAAAAATGACTACGTCATCAGCAAAATGAAGGTGGGTTAGATAATCTCCATTAATCTTTATCCCCTTGTTTTCCCAGTTCAGTGATTGAAAGACATTTTCCAATGTGGCATTAAAGAGCTTTGGAGATATTGTGTCACCTTGTCTCACTCCTTTTCCAATTTTTATGTGTGTTGTATTTTCAAACAGCCGAATCTTTGCACTTGCATTTTCCATAGATGTTATTAATAATATTAATGTATGCATCTTCAATACCGCAGGATTTCAGAGCCATTGTAACTGCTGATGGTTTCACCGAATCAAAGGCTTTTTCATAATCGATAAAAGCCATGCACAATGGAAGTTCATATTCCCTCGCTATTTCAATTAATTCTCTCAGTACGTGGATATGATCTATTGTGCTGTAGCCACTCCTGAATCCAGCTTGTTCTCTCGGTTGAGCCATGTCCAGTGTCACCTTCAAGCGGTGTGAAAGAACTTTAGTGAAGATTTTATAAACCACTGATAGTAGGAGGCTGATAGGTCTGTAGTTCCTGAGATCCTCAGTGTCGCCTTTTATATGTAGCAGGATCATTGTAGCGTTGTTCCAATCCTCGGGAATCGTCCCTTCATTAAGGCATCGAGTGAAAATTTGGGCGAGTACTGTTTCGATTTCTCCACTTGCTTCTTGTATGATAGCTACAGTAATTCCATCTTCTCCTGGAGCTTTTCCCCGCTTCATGTTCTTGATTGCATGTGCAACTTCTTCTGGGAGGACTGGAAGAACTCTGGTACCTTTCATGATGTCTGGAGTACATGTATCATCCCTTTCATATAATTTGGAGTAGAAATCTTTCACTCTTGTCAAAATTTCTGCCTCTATTTCTTGTTACAGAACCATCTTCTTTTCTCAGTGCCATAATCTGTTTTCTTCGCTTACTGAGATGTCCCTTTGCTATCTTTAGACTTTGGTTGTTTTCAATTGCTTTCCTTACTAGTTCACAGTTGAATTTCCTTACGTCTTCAGTGATACTTTTTCGTACTGTCTTGCATAGCTCTATATATTCCACTTTGGAAGTCACATCTTCTTTAGTTGTCCTCATCTCTCTTCTTTTTTGCATCAACATTTTGGTTTTTCCTGAAAATTTGTTCACATGCAACTTGTTCTTAGACCCAGCTAATTTTGTTGCTGTTTCCATAAGAGCTTTGGCTACTTTTCTGTTAACTTCAGAAATATCCACTTCTTCCGATGTTAGGCCTTCTAAAGCAGAGAATCTGTTCTTCAGTTCCAACTTGAAGGTATTATGGTGTTTTTTAAGGTTGGTTATGTCAATACATTTTGTTTGTCTTATGAGCTTGCCACGTTCGAGTTTAGTGTTGAGGTGCATCTTACATCTCACCAATCTATGGTCACTACCTGTGTTGAACTTGTTTAGCACACTGCAGTCTTCTATGACGAATTTTTTGTTACACATAATAAAATCAATTTCACTTATCGTCCCATTTGGATGTCTCCGTGTCCATTTCCTGTGTGGCTTTTTCTTGAAAAAGGAGTTCAAGATGAAAAACCCTTCTGCCTCTGCAAACTCAACGAGAGTATTTTCACGCTGGTTTCTGTTGCCATGACCGAATTTACCTACTGAAGTTTCATTCTGTTGCCGTTGCCCTATTTTTGCATTGAAATCTCCCATAATTATCTTCAAGTGCTGCTTGCCTTTATTATTTAGATGACGAATTTCCTCATAAAATTCTTCAATTTCTTCTTCAGGATGACTTGTGGTGGGTGCATAAGTTTGAATAATCTAAGCCTGGTATCTTCTCGAGAGTTGGATAACGAGTCGTGCAGCTCTGTCAGAGGAACTTTCAACTTCTACAACTTTATCCTTCAGTTTCTTGTTAATTTTAAATCCAACACCACTAGTTCTGCCAGTATCAGTCCCACGATAGTAGAAGAGATGTCCACTTTTCAGTTCAATGAGATCTCCTTTTCTCCTTACCTCACTTAGCCCGACGATGTCCCACTTGATCCTTTGTAGTTCGTCTTCCAATTCAAGAAGCCTTGAATCATAAGATAGGGAGCGTCCATTATACGTAGCCAAGGTCAGCATCAGATGGCAGCCTAGTCCGGTCCTCCGGGGATTCTTAGCTCCCTCTGCCGTCATGTCACACTGGCCGCTGCCTTGGCCAGGTACATTCCAGCTGCCGGAGACTGAGGGCCAAGATTTAAGTTGTGGAGTCATTTTGGAGGGGTTTGGCCATAACTCACCACGCTGGCCAAGCTGGTTGGTGAGTGTGAGATAGCATTTCCTCTATTCCCGATGGTATAGTTATACCGCTATTGGCGGTCGTCAGAGCCCCTTTAGTGGGAACAGGATGTACCACGAGAAGGCGGGGTTGACATTTGTCAAGGAGAGGCTGTGATGTTACGCATCGCCTGACCTTACATCCCTGTTTATTATATATCCAGTAGCATACTCAAGTGTAAATTGGAAGATGCAGTATGTAGGCTCTATTCCCACTCCAAGATGATGTCATTTTGAAGTTTTCTGAAAGATGGTTACATGGGTAACAGTAGAAAATCTGACACCTATGAGCCAATAATGATATCTGTCATTTTTTTCTGTGAATGAGCTGACTGAAATTTACTGAGATGTGCTTTGCCTGGCCACACTGTATGGTCAATGACTAATACCATGGTAAAAACTAGGTCCCTTTGTTTAGACTGTGAGCTAATGTTATAGTGTAGTACTGTTTGCCTGAATGACTGCACTGCTCTGATATAGTATGTTTTCCACAAAATATTGAAATTTCTCACAAGAAATTTAGGACAATTCATGTAACAAAATCATCTCTAATTCTGAAAATAGTGTAAGCACAAGAGTGCACCCATTAAGGTTATCTTTCATTTCATTCTATAGATTCTCAGTGGAACTGATATCTGGGAATTTTGCTTATTGCAAAAGTTGCTTGAAATGTTCTCAACCCACTGCTTTATGCATTTGTTGAAGAAATTGATTGCAGTTTTCATCCCAAAAGTACATGTTTCGATTGGGTATGCATGAAACATTGCTGGAAGAACTTCAGCAACAATGATGTTCAAATTATAATGAAAACATATCCCCAACTTTTGATTCCCATTCAGTGGATTGTTCTATTCATACATACAGAATGCATCAGCTGCTTCATGTTGTTTCTTCCATATGAGTTTTCTTCTGGTGGTACAGAAACATGCAAATTCAGACCCACACAACTGTCCTGCATTCATAGTGAGAAGTATTGGCAGTAAAGCACATAACACGCTGAAAATGAAGAATCCCTAATATCCTCATATCATGCATTGGTTACGTTATGAAACTGTAAATGGTGGAACATTTTGGTAGTTGACTTCTACCTTCCTCATCCATGGAATGAAACATGTGGAAAGAACCATATGCAGAAATGCCAACCATTACAGAATCTCCGTAATTATTACGGACTTTCCTCTGGAATTATGGAGTTACGGATGACTAATGAAATATTACGGATATTCATATTTTTGCTGTTATTAAGAATGTTTCACTGGTTTTGTAATTAATCACTGTAAAACCTCTGAACAAAGTTCGTGATGCAGCTCTTTTTTTCGTTTTTTTTTTCCAAGGAGGAGGAATTCGTTTTGCCTGTTTAAAAGCTAAGTGGAAAGAATGCACAGCACCAGGCCAGGATTACGTCAGCCCATTATCATTAGGGCTTTCTCGAGATCAGTGCACAAACTGAGCAGAAATCTTGTGGGGATTGGTAATGGTGGGGGAGGGGGGGGGTCATTTTCCATTTGAGGACGAAATTCTATCTTCTGGAAAGCGAAGTTAGATAATCGTAATTTTTCTTGAGATGTTTCTTCTACCCAGTATCATTCCTAAATATTCTTTTATTCCATAAATATTTGATTTCAGCTAAAAATGGAGGAAAGAGTTTCCAAAAATGGAAGACAGTTGAAGCGAAGATTTCTCCCGTAATCATAATATTTTCTTCCCACAATGTTCTCACTCTCCTGTGTTGTTGTTAAATGCTACAGTGACTATAATTTGAAGAAATTTCCACTGAAAACTGAATTTCTGCTGCACACAGAAGTTGTTGATATAGGAATTAGGAAGAAGGCTTTCTTTTCTTCAGTAATCTAGTTGGCAAATCATTAGAAGAATTCTTGATATATTGTCATATCACGCATAAGTTACATTGAAAATTATAAGCGGGACGTTTCGGTAGCGACTTCTACCTTCATCAGCCATGGAATGAGACACGTGGTAAAAGCATCAGTTGTCGCCAGATTTCAAAATCGCTTTCCAATTGATAGGGATGTTAAAAGGTGCGTCTGTATTGCAGGTGTTAGGGGTAAGGTAGATTTCAGTGCTTTCGCTGTACCTAAGGGCTTTCCGATTGCTGAAAGGGGCGATCCGCTTAACATTTTGCCAATCGGGAATCGTGGATTTTCAACATAACTTATGCGTGATATGACAATATCAAGAATTCTAATGTTTTGTGTGTTACTTGTTTCCCTGCCAATTCTTCTCACTATAATTGGCAAATATTTTCTCCACTGCTGTTGTTAGTAACAGTGATCTGGACAAGTTGGAATTGGAGTTTGCCTTATATCAAGTTGATGAATTGGAAGGTGTTTCGAATAGTCCTACAATTGGCACCGCATGGTTAAACATTTTGAAAATGACTGGTGCAATTGTTGCTAAAAAGTAGGAATTTTTGTCACACCTGATATATGCTATTCTTGTTGTGCCACACAGTAATTCAAGTGCAAAAAGAATTTTTGGCATTGTCCATAAGAGTCAAACACAGTTTAGGCCAAACCTAGCTACCAAAACTTTTGAGACATTGTTAGACTTAAAAGTGAAGATGGCATCATTGTCAGAGGTTTGCCATTCTGTCACATTTTCAGAAAAAGAATTGACTAATGCAAAGCATGTCACAGTGACAGCACTTACAGGCAGCACACTAGTTTAGAGAAGTTTAGCTTAAAGGCTTGTAAATATGTAAATAATTTTGATATTGAATGTGTAAATATGTTCATAGGAAAAGTTCCATTTATGAGCTGTCAGCATACAGGGAGATAATTTTTTATTAGTATTGCAGTGAAAGAAAGCATTTGTGTAAGGCAAAGCAAAACTCACAGGTAAACCTAATTATTATTTTTCAATTTCTTTCCCATCATACTGGTAACACTACACAAATACTAGGGGTGAAAGAGGGTTGTGTGAAGTTAGTTTTCCTTTTTATAAGTATACATTAATTTCTAACCACACCCATTATTTTGAAGAAGAAATTTATATGATACTTATAGTATAGCATTTGTTAAAATGCATTCTTATAATTGTGCTGTTGAAAGAAGAAATTTATATGATAGTAAAGGATTTGTTACAATATGCAGTCATAATATTCCTAGATTTAATAATTTAAAACTTCTGTATTAATATAATTTCTGCTTAACAGTACCCATCAAATTGTTGAATTTAGAAATAAAGAAAAATTCATTAAAGCAGGACTATAATGAAATATTTTATGATAGAGTCATGTAATTCATGTGAAATTAAGTTACTATGATATATAAATATTACAGGTTACACAATAGTACTATAATATTGTTCTTATTTTTATTAACTTTGGAAAAAGTGACATGTTACATTACTGAAAATATTACTGGAAGTGTGTGTTCCATTACTGGCACATTACTGAAAATTCCCCTATTGATTACTGATATCTTCTGCTAGAGGTTGGCATCTCTGCATGTGATGTTAGCATCCGTTGTTGCCAGATTTCAAATTACCAAAATAATAAGGATCTGAAAAGGTGCATCTGTAGTGCAAGTGTTAGGGGTAAAGATAGATTTCATTGCTTTCATGGTACCTAATGGTTTTCCAATTACTGAACAGAGCGATGCATTTTATGTTTTGCCATTAGAAATTGCGGACGTATCAGTGACAGTTAAAACTGAAAGGGAGGTGGAACTCTGTCTTTAAGAATGAGATTGAGAAGATGTGGAGGTGGTTTAACTGCAATCCTGTAGCCAAAAGATTTGAAAATTAAGCAAACTTTATGAATGAAGGACAGGCTAAAGGGCATAGTGCCAACAAACTGATGAGTGGTGGAAGATTCAGGAAGTAAACTAGTAGTTCTATTCTGCAACTCAAAATTTCTTAATCAGTCTATGTACTAAGGAGGGTGGAAATCCAGGCTGTTTGCCAATGTTGATAATGACCTGACATGTTTTTTGTAAAGCAGGAGGGCTATTCTATATAAGGTTAGCTCTGTGTATGTAAGACTTAATAGCAGTCAATTTATATTTTTCAAAGGTACAAGAATGATAACGGACGATATTATGGATGGCAGTAGGTTTCCTGTAAACAGAGAGGCCTGAGTTAATGTTAGCATCCAGAAAACTAATATTTTTGTTGACCTGTTCTTGAGAAGAGCATTTTGTGTTTGGGAATTTAAAAGTTATGGATGACATGAGTTCTATTAATGAGTGTCTCTGGTGGGGCCAAATGATGAACATGTCATCTACATACCTTGGACTAATAATTAATTTTTCAATATTTTTCAAATAAATTTCAGCAAGTAAGGGGGAAATGGAGAGCCCATTGACACTCCTTGTTTTTGTTGTTAGTAGATACCATTGTATACAAAATAGCAATATTTTTTTAAGGATTCAAAACAATCATAAAGATATTTGATTAGTTCCCTGGGAAGTTCTTGGTGCTCCATTAGTTCTTTGACCATGATCATGTAGGCATCAAAGAATGGAACTGATGGAAATAATGAATCCACATCTAAAGTCTACATGATATCCTGAGGATTGATGGATGAAGGGATTTCTGGATAAAGTCCTTGGCTGACACAATAGAGTATGGATGATTTTTTGCCAGAACATTGCAACACTTCACCAATTGCCTTTCAAGATTGACTGCTAGTGAAAAGGTATTTTTATTTTCAATTAAGGACCAAATAGGATGTCCATCTTATGTAGCTTGATCTGGGAGGACGATAATAAGCTGGGGGAGGGGGAGAGATGTCTACTAAAAGGTTTTCAGAGAAGATTTTTTGGAAAGCCTGTTAACAGTTTAGATTGTTTCTGAATCAAAGATGATACTTATTAAAATGCCAGTAAAGGGAACTATAATGGGACCATGGTTCCAGCCACTAGAGCTCTCGTCAGCCATCAAATCGTGTACATTGTTCCGTTCTTAATCAACTTTGGAGTCTTTTATCACAGAGTGTGGTCTTGCACTGCCGTCTCCCGGCTAGAATCTGTTGAATTTTCAGACTTTAATTGGTCATTAATATTTTGTGAAAATAATGTGAGAAAAAACCCTACCTTGTCTGCTTTACCAACAGCAAGATTATTAGAATGGGTGAAATTTCTAAATTTTCTCAAAAAGGAAGAAGAGTATTTGAGCGTCGGAAATTGTGATAGCCTATTTTGCATGAATAATGGGTTAATGTGTGGGATCGGGAATCGGTGTTTTGGATGGCTGCTCCCTGTAATGAAATAGTATGAGGTAGTCCAGGTTTAGCAAAAAGAGAAAATTTAGGTCCTTTTGCAAGCAGTTTATCTATTTCAGCTGGAATAGTTGAGGCCTCTTCTTGCAGATCGACTCGTTTAGACATTCTATGATGTCCAGATAGAACTCCTTGTTGACAGTGCATCCTTCAGAAATGAATTCAAGATGAGCAATACCCTGAATGTTGAAGAAGACCTATAGCATGATCTTGCCTTTACTGCAATCTCAGCAGAATTTCTACTTGAGTGGAGATGTTGGTGATTTCCATGTAGCTGATGTGGGCCGAAGAGGAATCACCATTTTTCATCCCCCATTATGATTCTTCTAAGAAACTCTGGGTCTTCGTTGGTGATGGTTGTGAGATAGCCCACCTTTTCCATCCTAATGGGCAACTGTTCTTCAGTTAACATGAGTGGAACAATGTTTTGACACACCCAGTGCATTTTCAGATCATCTGTTAGTATCCTTTGACACATAGTCTTTGATATCCCAGCATCCTCTGCTATTTTCTTAATCGTCTGTTGTCTGTTGGCACGTACAATGGCCGTAACCTTCAAAATGTTTTCACCTGTGCAAGCTATCACTGGCCACCTGCTTTGTTTGTTGTCTTTGACCTCCTGTCTGCGCCGCCCCGGTGGCGCAGTGGTCTAAGCGATGGCCTCTGATCATTCTTCCGAACGGGGTCCGGGTTCGAATCCCGGTGAGGCATGGATGTTGTGTTTGTCTTACGGCACTGGCTCTCTCCCTTCCCTGGAACCAGTGACCCTAAATTAGGGACGGGCGACTGCTTATAGCCCATTGAGTTGCTCACGGTGGTCGTTAAACCTCCAATCAAGAAAAAAAAAAGACCTCCTGTCTGCCTTCTCTGAAGTGTCGATGCCAATCAGATGTTTGTGACTGTGACCGGATGTTTTTGCCATAAACTTGCTTCAACATCTTGTATGTTTCTGTTGTATATTTGCCCAAATGAATGCAAAACATGTCAATATGCTGCTCAAAAATCAACATTTTTCATCAATCGCTGAACATTGCGTAAGTTGCCACAATACCTAGATGTACCACAGCAAGCACATGACATAAATAGACAAAACCAATTTCCCTGTGAGGGGGGATAATGTTGTAACATAATCCAATAATCACCATGGATATGCGATACACATATTTTGTCGTACAGGCGCAGTCTGGAAACTGAACCTTGATATGTCGAAATATTTTCATTTCCCTTCACGCATAATAGAAAACTAATGTAAAACAAACTCGTTAACTCGAAATTTTTCTAATCTCACTCTCGATATCTCAAATTTTTCCCTTTGTCATCATTGAATAAAAAAGAAAAAGAACTCTCAGAACACCCAAGAGTGTTTGACCATTACACAGGAAAAACTTGAAGCTGGTAGAAAACCTGATAGGAGCTCAAGCCCTCTGAGTTACCCTTTCAGCAACCCCCACCCCACCTCCCGACACAGGGAAAAGCATAAAAATAATTGCAGTTGTTTAAATCACCTGGAATGGTGACCGTTGGTCGGGAAGGCGTGGGAATGTGAAGTGCTTCCTCTCAGCAAAAATGAAGATAATCAACAGCTAAATGAAGACTGGCAATGTCTTGCTAATGGATTACATATTGAAGAAAGTGGGACTTTTCAAGATTTTGTTGAAGTTGATGGAAATGTTGCAATGACCGGGGTATTAAGTGAGGAAGATATCATTGCTGAAGTAAAAGTTATATCAGAGGAAGAAAATGAAATTGAGGAATCACCTCTACCAAAAGTGACTTGCTGAGAAGCTAAGTCATTAACAGAAAAACTTTGAAATTTTTTCGAGTCAATGCCAAATATGACATCAGAGACTTTCAATGCCCTTAACCAATTGGAAAATGTGATTGAACGATCCAGTATCTGTAGCCAAACTGTTATAGATGACTATTTTGGAAGTGAAGAAATGTAAGATTACATTTTTATACATACTACATGTACGTATAACATAGTACTGTATAATAAAATGTGTATCCAGTCATTTCAAGCTTCGCTTTATTGGTTATCAGCCTTTTCGTGGATAATACTGTACATACCTAATTCACTATCTGCAAGATAAGGTAAGTGATTTTTTTAAATTTGTAAAAAATACAGTACATATTCTTTTATGAAATTTTGAAAATTTTCGATATCTCGAATCTTTTCTGTACTCCCTTCAAGTTTGACTGTAGTATAATACTCACTGTCAGTAGTAGCTTCACCAACCTTAAGGGATCTGTTTTTGAAAACTTGCAGTTTGTAAACCTAAGATCTTATGAGAAAAAATGAGTTAGAGAAACTTGAGTCATTAACTCAACCTGTTGAGTTCCTCAAATGTTTTCTTGATCAGTGATATAAAAACAACAACATTAAAGTAAATAAAAACAATAGTTATTTAAGCAATATTGTGTAAGTAGCTTTTATAAAAGAGTTTCTGTAAGCATTTAGGGCTTTGTGCAGTTTGATGCTTTGAACAGTACTAAACACAACTAAATGTGTACATTCAGTCCTTAGAACTGATTCACAAGTCATAGCAGAAGAAATTGGCTTAAAAAATACTATAAAAAATTATGGTTGATATTCTGTTTGTCAAATCATAGTTTTGCATGAGATCTGCATTTATTATTATTATTTTATACTATGTACTCCTATTATTCTCCTAAGAACTGCTTATAAAATCCTCTTTGTTTGAATGTTTTTTCATAAATACCATATATTCTTGTGTATAAGGCAAATCCTGCTTTCAAAGGGGAAGGGTCAACTTACATGTGAGAGTAAAACACAGAAAAAATTATGAAATGTGTTTTCACAAAAGATAGGATTCCTATGGGAATAGGTGGCACTAATATGATAACTTAAATGCCCAATGCCATTTCAAACTGAGACAGTAGAATTCCTTGCTTCCAAATATGAAAGAATCCTCTCATTATTTCCACTGTGGAACCATGTCACCATATCTATGAAACTGGGTATGCAGTGAGTCAGGCACTAGATAAATCACTTGGCTGTTGAGGAGGGGCATCTCCTCTCCTGAGTTTTCACAGGAAGTGTGAGCATCTTTTTGCCTCGCTCCCACCAGTTGTGTCTGCACTATGGAACAGCAAGGACAAAGTATTTTGAACTTCACTTTTTTTGGTACCTTAACATATAGTAAATTATTTTAAAATGAGTGGCAAAGGCAGAAAAGAAGGTTATCTTATAATGTAGGATTAAAATTTAAAAGTTGTGAAGAGTGCAAAAGAAGAAGAAAATATGTTTCTGCTTGTGATTTCTGTTTGAATGAGAAGCAAGCTCAGGAATGGAGAGAAGATAAATCAGCATTGGAACATATAGGAAGAACAAAAAGGGCCACAAGTTAGCACCATGCATCCACTAATGACTGTTTGAAGCCTTTGTTGACAGCAATATGTCTGATGTAATTTAGTTCCTTCTTGAGACCCTCCTTTGTAGAACAGACATTTAAGGCTCGGTAGACATATGTGTAAAATGCACTGATTTTATCTGGGATGGAATGATTTGATTTTTACGGCAGGCGTTAAACATAAAACCACGGTATTTTATACATATGTCTACCGAGCCTTAAATGTCAAAAAAAAAAAAAAAAATGAAAGACGAAATGAAGCAAAAAAAAAAAAAAAAAAAAAAAAGAACCTTAAAAACTAAAGTCAAATGGAGCAGTGATTTTTCCCCCATAATTGCAATTTCCCCCCTCATTGTGTTTCCACTCTCCTGCATTGTTATTAAAATGTCATTTCCCTTCACAAGTGTTTGCATAAGCTTGATAAGGGGAAGAGGGATTTCCAAAAACTGAAGAGAGAAGTTGGAAAATTTGTAAGAATTGATGCATGGTGTTCAAAAGTATTCACATTCTCAAAGTTACACCATTCAACTGAAAGAGTCAAAGCTTTCATATCATGTACCATGGTCCTCAGGCTAAAAGTTCTTTCAGCATGATGAATGAAATTATTGTCATTAGAGGGCATAAAAAAAAGGAAAAGAAAGAAAGGTGACAGTGAAAAAGTGGGAAGAGAGAAATTAGCATATCAGCAGAAAGAAAAATTAAACAGTGGAGGATATGCAGGTGCAGAGTCAACAAAACGAAAATGGAAAGCAGTCCGCCTTTTTGCAGTGCATTTTGATTTTTCACCCCGTTAAAACATTCAGCTTTGATTTTTCTTTTGGTGGTCTCATGTATGATTCATAAATGTTTTGTGATTCAATCAAATGGAAATGCTGAACCATAAATTAAAGAGAATTTAATTGCTATATTTAATTCACCAGCAGAAACATTGGAATGAGTGACGTTTTGTTGAAGAGAACAAGTTAAGAGCAAAGTTTTTGAAATGGATTAAGCAGTAAATAAATCAAGATGTTCCTTTATAGTTTTTGTGTTCCAGGTGCAAACGGTAATATATTATGATATAATTCTGCACTTTATGTAATCAGTTTAATTTTGGGGTGCTGTGAAGAAATAAAATTTGCATTATGAATTGATGTAGCCAGTAATAAATTGAAATGTACAATGATAGCTTTTTGCTTTTTGCATTGAATGTATTGCATTATAGATGTAACATTTAGTTTTCATATGATCATGGAGTTATATATAATCTGTAAATTTTACCTGAAATTTCCCACGAATTATCTTCTGGAAAACCGGGAAAACTCAGATAATTTTTAAAGCCAATATGAGAGACAGTCCTGTTATAAAATCTTTAAAACAGTCTCCATAAGTAATGCCATCGATGGTGCAGATGATTTGATTTGTTATTCAGATGGAGACAACAGGCATGATGACGAAATTGGTGATGAATATATTTATATAGACAATGCAGGTGCAACGGAAAATGGACTTACAGGAATTATTTGGAAATTTTGATAGAGAGTGAAGGTGAATTGGACTTTGAAGGTCTTTAAAGAAGGTAATTTCGAAAATCTGTTTAAATTATTTCAATAAGTATGTTTTCCAAAATCATTAAATTTAAAGTTGGCATATATGCAGGTCAAGGTTTTTTTTTTTTTTTTTTTTTTAACTGTTTTTAGCTGTTGAGGTAGGGGGTCTGCTTCTACACAAGTATATATGATAGTGCAATAAGCACATGTTATTTTATGTAAACATAATGTAATGTAATGGTAAATTTAAACATCCCAAAACTAAATTGGGCAGCTAGAGCTGTTTAAATAAAATTTTAATCCAATATTTAAAAATTGAAGTGGAGGATAGAAACATAACTATCAATCTATGAATATTCAGAGTGTTGGTTTCTGTTTGGTAAGCCAGATACATTTTTTAATACTTATACTCACATTTGCAATTGGTAAATTTGCAGGCAGCAAGGGACTAATATGTATGAGATTATCTGCCCATAAGAAATAATCCATTAGAAAATAGATTTGGAGGGAGGTGAGGGAGGAACTGATAAAATATCAGTAAACTAATTTGTTTATACACCTCTTAAAAGTGCTATTTTAAGTTAAAGCTTATTTCTGTTCCTCTGTACATTGATTAAATCAGGTGAAATTATTATTTATTTTAAACCAGTGGTCAAGATGTAGTGTTTTTCTTTGATTCTGGTACCCTATGTGTATACTCTGCTGAAACCAATCCTGATGTCCCTAAAGTAGATATGAATGACCCTTTTTAGCCTTAGATCTCAAGGAAACCCAGAAAAAGAACCAAGGTGAAAAAGATATACCATCTATATCTGTAAGAATTGAGTTGTATTCATTTTTTTAAACTTGTCATTATGGACTCTCACATAATAACAAATCAAACTCCAAAGTCTCTGTATTTCCTTTTGTAGAGTTTTTTTCTCAGCATTTATGTAGACTTTTCTTATTAAAATACATTTGATAGGCCACTAATTATTATTATATATTTTCTAGGTTTTTTCTCTGGAGGAGAAAGTTAATGACTTAATAAAGGCTGAGATTAATCAAAAGGAAGTTCATGCTTCCCAGATCAAGATGATAACATCACGAAATGAGAAATCTCAAGAACTCATATCACTGCATGAACATTCATTGGTATGCATTTATGTTAATCATATTTGTAATTCATGTTTTTACTTTCCTTGGGGAAAATGATGCAGTTGATTGAAGTTGACTAAAGCATATTATTTTTATCTCATCTGTTTCTACCAGAATACACACACACACCAATTTTCTTCTATTTTTTTTTTTACTCTCTTTTTGTAGGGAGTAATGCAAATACTTGGAATAGCGCAAAATGTTCAGTGTGAAACAGCGTTTTTCTTTTCATTCTGCCACTTGCGTTAGCCATTTTCTATATAAATTTTTGCTTGCATAGCAGTTTTCCATTTTTGTTATAGCACTCTCTAAGAAATAAGTTTTCACGAGTTAATACACAAAGCTATCTTTAAAAATCATATTTTTCAGGTTTGTCTCACAACTTTCAATTATAGAATTAGATTTAAAATATGCATGCATGTATTTATTTATTCATTTATTTGTTTTTTTTTAGTTTAACCAGACCTTTAAATAAATATATTCAGTTTCAATCGGTGAATAATGATAATCAAGTTACAGTGGAAATACACTATATTAACAAAAGTCACCGGACACCTAGAAGAGAAACAGAGCTTAGCATTTATTGACATACATTAGTACGGTGTTCGTCCACCTTTGGCCTTAATGCAGCAATAGGTATGCACTTCCATTCAGTACATAATGCTGCCGCTAACTATTGCTTAGTAGTAGCCCTTGGTTCCAAACTTCTTATGCAGCACTCTAATTCATCCCATAGATGCTCTGTGGGATTAAGATCAGGGCTCTGTGCTGTCCAGTCCACACATGATATGGAATTATCATCAAATCACGCCGTAACAGTCTTTGCTTTATGGCTCGGTGCATTATCCTACTGGTACCAACAAGGCTTAATTCCATAGTATTGCCACAGAGTTGGTAGGGCATAATTGTCCAGAATATCGAGGTAGATGTTCTGGTTAATAGGTTTGTCCACGATAACCAATGGGCCGGGACCATACCATAAAAATCACCACCACACGAGTACACTGCCAGCTTCAAACTTGACCGTAGGAACAGTACATTGTGGTAAATAGTGTTCCCCTGGCTGCCGCCATATCCACACATGGCCATCAGACAGATGGATCATATATCTGGATTCATCAGTCCACAGGACCCATTTCCATTGGTCTACGGTCCACAGTAAATGTTCTTTACACCATGTAAACGACATGTAGCATTCCAAGTGGAGATGAAAAGCTTATGAGCAGCTGCACGACCATAGCCCATGGAATAAAGTTCTTTGCGAATGGTACGTGTACATACCATGGTTCCATCATTTTTACTCACCTTTACACTGAGGTCTTGTGCAGTACTCAGTCGATTAGCTGTAACAACTCTCCTGAAGCTTTGACGTCCTCTGTCACTGATTTTCTTTGGTCTGCTGGTACGTTTTGCTGCTTCAAGGACGCCCTGTGTCTTCCACTTATTCAGTACATCCAAAACAGTTGACTTGGATATGTTTAAACACCTCTCAGTTTCTCTTATGGACAACCCACTAATATCACACTCAACAATCTTTCCTTTCTCAAATTCAGTTCTCTCTCGCCGCGACATTTTCACTCAACCTCACAGTGCGATATGGTCATGGTCAGCTGCAGGCTTGTTTTTATACCATTTGCAGCTGTACTGCGCATCTTAACCACACAGCGAATCCATTCATTTGCTTTTGAAGGGGTGTCCGGTGACTTTTGTCAATAGAGAGTATAATTGAAGTACCATAATTTTCATCGTATAATCCGCGGATTATCTGCTAAAAAAGTTTAAAATAAAAGTTCGTCAGATTATACGCTGATGCAGATAATATGCCGATTTAAAAAAAAAAAGTTTTTATGGCTCTTTGATTTTTAAAAAAATCCACAAGATAACTGTGCAGAAGAGGCAAATAATTGCAAAAGGAACTCCGCCGAAAGAAACTTCCAAGTTTGTATGGAGCGGATTTTCACTTGTCAATGGTGAGCTGGGGCCCAAAAATTTTGCACCCTTACGATATACTAATGTGACAGCATTGTCAACATTACATTTGCATTTCAGCCATATATTGCAAGGATCAATTTCTCCTTTCCACTTTTTGAGAGTATAAATCATACAGTTGAATTTTTGGTATACTGTTGTTTGTGACGCAAAAATAATTTATAATATGCAGAGTTTCGATAGAGAGTGAACACCGCACAGCACATGCACTAGCTCACAATTCCCTTCGAACATACAGCATATGCTCACCTTGGCGTGGTTAGGAATTGAACTGTTTGGGATATGGCGCATTCCCAGCTTGACGTTGTTAGGAGGCAAACTTTGGGATGTAGCAATGCTCACCTGTTTGAGGCAGAACTGCTTAAAATCAAGGAGAACGCAGAACATATCTTTTGAATCTTTTTTCCCTCCAAAAAGCGTGAACTAACAAAAAATTTTGAATTCAGTAATTTATCACCATGGGCTTATTTATTTATCCAAGAAAGTATTATTGCTGCTATCTGTTGACGAAAAAAATTGCTTTCTGTTGCAGAAAAATCAAATGGCAATTTTCTATAATTTCAAGCAGTGTGTCCATACTCCATAATCAGGATTCCCACGCTACCTGGAGAACCTGGAAATCAGGGAATTGCTAGGGAAAAAAATATTGACTCAAAAAGTCAGAGAAAACATGAATTTTCGTAAAAAAATCAAGGAATTTTGAAATTTTATTTCGTAAGTCAGGGAATTTGGGGAGTTTTTAAAATAAAATACTTTTTCCTCAGTGTTTGATCTTTCTCCGTATTTAACATTTCGTTTAGTTCACTACCAAGGACCGAACTGTAGGTTAAAGGGGAAAGGGAGTGAAACTAACGTATTTGGCAGAGTTCTCTGTCATTGAGCACTAGAAAAGGAATTCATTGCGGCCACGTGGGGAGGAAACCCCTACGGTGGCTACTAGGAAATGAAAAGGGTGCGTAGTGTTGGAGTGAGAGTGGAGCCTGTGGAGGGGTTACGATGGAGTGACCAAAGCACTTCCTGCCCCCTTCATGCCTTTGACTGCCAGACTGGGGATAAAAATGGTGAAAACTAACTTTTTCTATTCTTCATGAAACTGGCTGAAATTTTTTCATACACCATAATTGGTTAACAGAAGCTGACCTCTAAAATTTCGCGTGAATCGGTAAAGAACTTTTGAAATTATCCTTTAAAAATTTTAATGGGATAAATCTTTAATGTAGTGCTCTCACTGAGGGTTTCTGGTGAGCTTTGCCATGCCTCAGTACGTTTTAGGCTTGGAGAGCTTACTGGTGAAGGGTCACTAAACGGGCTTTGAGTGGTCGCAATGACCGCGTGTGCCAACAGGAGCCAACTGAGTTATTGCATTCTTTAACGTTCCAAGACTGTTTTCGGAGTAAATGTTTATGTTTCACTGAATATGTTGCAGAATGCTTTTCATTCTTTTTTTTACTTCTATTTAGAAAGAAGATGAAGTGTTCGTATTCTATTTTTTTCCCCTCTATTCTCTGCAAGAAAAGATATCGCTTCAATGTTTGACTTTTAAGTTTGCGTGCTAAATATTTCAATGACTACATCTATTCCTTTTCAAAAAATTTTTATTTTGATATTTATTATAACCGCATAATAAAGTTATGAATTCACTCTCCGCGAGAAACGTGCTGCAGGATGACGAGGTTAAAATTATTTCTTTTTTAAGCTTTTATCCGATTCGCTTGAAATTTAAGGGGCCCGTTCCTGTTAGTGATTTTTGGAGTTGATTAAAGGTTCAGTCAGTTTTGCAAAAAAATCCGCAAAAACAGTCTCAGAACCCCATGTTGGATACTTCGTTATCAAACCAAAGCCTCTGGCCAATGCGAAAAGAGAGACTCCTGCTTGCGCACATGCTTTTACCGCAATCAGAGAGTTTCTGCCAACCCCTCACGTCACCCCCAAACAGCTGGCCACGTGGTGCCTGCCCGCCGGTATTTGCTCCTGTGCTTGCACCTTGCATAGAGTTTTCGACAGTGTTTGTGTCAAATTAAAGTAATCAGCAAATTGAGAGGTCTGCAAGGTTTCTGACTGGTGCAATTATGACTTCCAAGAAAACTCTATTTAATGTGGATTGGCTTGAAGAAAAACTTAACCCACAGTGGTCAGAATGGCTGTTACCTGTTCAGAATGACCCATACAAAGCAAGATGTAAAGTTTGTTTAAAAGTTTCAACTCGAGCAATATGGACTGCCAAGCGATTTTGAGCCATGAATGAAGTGCTAAACACATAAAAGCTTTAAGCCAGGTTTCTGCTTCTCATGCTGTGACAATTTTTTTTACGTTGGATACTGCACCACTTCAAAGGGATTAGTGGAACTTTAGGCAGTATGGCTGCTGCTCCTGATTTGATACCATCCATGCCATATTCAGCAGATTTTGTAGCAAAGCAGAGTGAATCTTCATCCACTGTATCTCCTACTAATATTTCAATGTTGAACATCACTAGTTTTATGACAAAAGAGTGCATTTTAAGAGCAGAAGTAATTTGGGCCATGAAGCTTGTAATTTCAAATTCTTCATACAACTCTTTTAAAGATGCTAGCGATGTATTCCAGCATATGTTTATGGACCGTGATATAGCAAAAAAGGTCAGTCTTGGTGCAATAAAAATGTCATATATAATTTGTTTTGGGCTTGTGCCATATTTTTCTAAATGCTTATTATCAGAGATATCAGGTGCTGAATTTGTCATATGCTTTGATGAAGCCCTTAATAAAGTAGCTCAGAAAGGGTAGATGGATTTGATTGTTAGATTTTGGTCTAAGTCATTGAACCAGGTATGTACACATTATTTGAATTCAGTATTTCTTGGCCATGCAAGAGCATCTGATCTCATTGAAAAGTTCCGTGAAGGAGTTTCAGAACTAGATTTAAATAAACTTTTGCAAATTTCAATGGATGGGCCCTATGTTAATCATAAATTTCTGCGAGTTATAAGGGAAGATTTGTTGGCAGAAAATGGATGTGATCTACTTGATCTGGGTTCATGTGGACTGCATGAGGTTCATGGAGCCTTTCAGAGAGGCCATGGTGCTACTGACTGGAATTTGAATGATATCTTCACAGCTTTTTATCAGTTGTTCAAAAATAGCCCTGCACGGCGAGCTGATTATGTATCGATAACAGGATGTGAAATTTTCCCTCGTAAGTTCTGCCAAGTCAGGTGGGTCGAAAATGTTGCTGTAGCAGAGCGGGCCATTCAGATTTTTTTCAACATAAAAAAGTATGCTGAAGAGACAAATACCTTGCCAAAAACTTCAACATGCGCACGTGTTGCAGTAGCATGTAAAAATATCCTAATCCTTTCAAAGTTTGCATTATTTTCATCAGTAGCTAATGTTTTGGAACCATTTTTGAAAAAATTCCAAACAGCTGATCCTGTGATTCCATTTCTGTATGACAGTTTATGTGAACTTGTCCTGCAGTTGATGTCTAGATTTATAAGGAAAGAGGCAATTCCAGGAAAATTGTTTAAGCTTGACGTAAGTGATAAGGTTAACCACTGTAAACTGCAAAATGTAGACATTGGTATTGCTGCTCATGGATATTTGATGAAAAGTAAAACTTCAGAGATTCAGAAAAAGGAATTCAGAGCAGAATGCATGAAATTTTTAGTGGCAACCACACAGAAAATAGTATAACGAGGTCCCACAAACTTTTCTGCTATCAAAGCAGTTTTAAGTCTGAATCCTAAGCTCATAAAGTCAAATTCAATAATTTGTAAAAAAAGAATGCATTTGCTGCTGCATATATTGCTTGAGAAAAACAGAATATTTTCTGTTTCAGCAGATCGAGCAAAACAGCAATTTCAACAGTTGTGTAGCAGAGCAAAAACTGAACTGAAGGATGTGTTTTCTGCATTCTCAGAAAATAACCACCTGGATGCATTCTATTCTTCTTTACTTCAGGATAAAGAACATTTCAAGGAACTGTGGGTGGTTGTTAAATTGGTTCTTACTTTATCGCATGGAAATGCGCCTGTTGAAAGTGGTTTTTCAATTAATAAAGACATGTTGGTTGAGAATCTTCATGAAAAGTCACTTATTTCATTGCGTACAGTATACGATGCCATAAAGTCGCATAACGGAGTAGTTTCGGTGCCCATAACTGCAGAATTACTGCAGTATGTGAGGATGTCTTGATCAAGATATCAGCAGGCATTAGCAGTTCAAAGAGGAAAGAAAAATAAAGAGATACAACTCGTAAAAAAAATTGCAAGGTGTCTGATCAGATAAGTATTTTAGTGCAAAAGAAAAGAAAAGTTGTCTCATGAGGTTCTTTTGGAGACAGGAAAAATTAACCAGCAAATTCAGGAATTGTCAAAATTGATGTAACTGTGCATAAAACTAACTAGATTTCAATGATTTCTTCTAGTATTCAGTGTAAAATATATTGCAAGGAAGCAGTGACTTATTTTTGTTTCACTTTACATGTGTAGTTATAATGTGTTTACAAAAAAAAAATCTGCCCAGATTTTTTTGTTAGCCAGTTAGATCTCAATGATTTTAGAGTTGCCTTTGAACCTCAGTCAGTTATTTTCATATGAGAAAAAACCCTCTGGGTACAGATAACTTGAAACCAGCAGTATTTCATCATTAGGTATGTTAATTATTCAGCAGGATAAGCCAAGACCATGCTGGTATGTGCAGAAAATTTCTTTTTCTTTGCTGTTCACCAATTTGTATTCCATATTTTTTAAATAAGAATGTAAACTTCTAAAACAAATTATATGACTCAGTAACTTGGGATAGGTATAATTGTAAGTATGTGCAGCATGTAATATGTTTTACAATCTGTTATGAGTATCACTGTCTTGCATGTCAAAACACTGCATTACAAGAGTTAAAGCTAGTTCAATATCCTGTTATGGAATTGCTTATTCGCAAGTTTCTGCTCAGCTAACTAAAACAATATTTTAATATCTTGCATGCAAATCTGGGTAAGTATCTAATTAGCCAGTATTTTTTTCTCATTATATGTTGTTAAGCATATTTTCAAAACACTGTTGCAAACACCTGGAATTTTACTCTCAAAACCACCTGGAAAAGTCAGGGAATTTGATTTCACTAACTGAGTGGGAACCCTGATAATTCTGAATGAAAAACCGTAAAAATACAGAAAGAAAATTCGTACTAATTGGCATCTATGAAACAGCCAATAAATTTGGTTGTTGCACAAATGCTTCCGCCCCCCCCCCCAATCATTTTTCTCTGTGTGTGGTACTCCTTTCCTATGCCAATTCGTATTTTAGCTGCAAGAAACATTCTGTCAAAAAAATGTATCACGTTTTGCGATGCAAAATCACATTTCTAACGCATTTGACGCGGAAATGCATCACAAACTGCGATGTGATACCGCTAGAAAAGATGCTGGTATGCAACCAGAGTATGCCATTGACGTTTTTGAATAAAAGAATTTTTTTTTTTTAAGTTCAATTGCTGTTATAAAAATGTGGAAGTTCACATGCTCTTCAATGATTTTGCCATTGGTCTGCATAATGGATATTTTAAAAGATTTTAAGATTTTAAATCCGTAGAATTACCTGAGAAAAGTACAAACCAAGTGTTTAAGCACTAAGAGTATCTCACAGTTCAGCTGTGGAAATCTATTTTCATTAAGAAGGTTGGCCAAAACCCAAAACTGCCATAGCTGTTTACAATACAGTATTTTGACCTACCTTCTTCTGTAGCAGTCAGTTGCATACAAAGTAATGGTCTCATCAAGCAATGAGATGTGACCAATATGAAAGTGGTAAAAAAATAATATCAGGAAAAAAGGTAATGGATTTACTAGGCATGAAAAAAATATTAGGGCAATTATCAGACTTGAAATGGATATTTCCTCTGTAGAAGAAAAAGTTAATGAAAACATATTTTGGTAATTTGGGTACATATGTTATATGGGAGAAGAAAGATTTCCGATGTTACATTTTAAAGCGGTGGTCACAGAGAAAGGGAAAGATGTAGAACACGGGCAAATTGATTGTGTAAAATTGGCAACTAATATCATCATCATCATCATTGTCAACCATTATCAATCCACTGCTGGACGAAGGTCTCCCCAAGTTTCCTCCACAACGGTCTGTCTTGTGCCAGTCTCCTCCATGTCACTCCCGCATATTTACGAATTTCATCCACCCATCTCCCATGTGGTCTTTTTCTGGGTCTTTTCCTGTCCCTTGGAATCCAATCTAAAATTTCGGCTGTCCTTCTGGCAGTATGTCCAGCCCATTGCCATTTCAGGGATTTAACTCTGATCATGATGTCTTCCACTCTCGTCATTTTTCGGATCCACGAGTTCCTCTTCTTATCTCTCCTGGTTATACCAAGCATGCACCTCTCCATGCTGCTTTGAGTTGTCTGCAGCCTTTGTATGTCTCTTTTAGTTAAGGTCCACGTCTCTGCACCATACGTAAGCACTGGAAGGATGCATTGATCAAACACTTTTCTTTTAAGACATAATGGCATATTGCTCTTGAAAATTATGCTGTTTCTTCCAAAAGCTCTCCAGGCAAGTTTTGTACGCCGATTAATTTCTTCATCAATGTGACCCTCACTTGATATCTGCTGTCCAAGATAAACATACGTATCTGTTATCTCCAGTTTTTCTCCATCAATCGATAAATCTTCATTTCTTGTAAAAGCATTGAACATCACTTTTGTCTTCTGAAAGTTCATTTTTAATCCCACTTCTTTACTCTTGTCAGCAAGTTCCTGGATCATACTCTGCAGCTCTGATGGGGTAGTTGCAAAAATGACTACGTCATCAGCAAAACGAAGGTGGGTTAGATAATCTCCATTAATCTTTATCCCTTTGTTTTCCCAGTTCAGTGATTGAAAGACATTTTCCAATGTGGCATTAAAGAGCTTCGGAGATATGGTGTCACCTTGTCTCACTCCCTTTCCAATTTTTATGTGTGTTGTATTTTCAAACAGCCGAATCTTTGCACTTGCATTTTCATAGATGTTATTAATAATATTAATGTATGCATCTTCAATACCGCAGGATTTCAGAGCCGTGGTAACTGCTGATGGTTTCACCGAATCAAAGGCCTTTTCATAATCGATAAAAGCCATGCACAATGGAAGTTCATATTCCCTCGCTCTTTCAATTAGTTCTCTCAGTACGTGGATATGATCTATTGTGCTGTAGCCACTCCTGAATTCAGCTTGTTCTCTCGGTTGAGCCATGTCCAGTGTTACCTTCAAGCGGTGTGAAAGAACTTTAGTGAAGATTTTATAAATCACTGATAGGAGGCTGATAGGTCTGTAGTTCCTGAGATCCTCAATGTCACCTTTTTTATGTAGCAGGATCATTGTAGCATTGTTCCAATCCTCAGGAATCTTCCCTTCATTAAGGCATCGAGTGAAAATTTGGGCGAGTACTGTTTCAATTTCTCCACTTGCTTCTTGTATGATGTCTATAGTAATTCCATCTTCTCCTGGAGCTTTCCCCCGCTTCATGTTCTTGATTGCATGAGCAACTTCTGCTGGGAGGACTGGAAGAACTCTGGTACCTTTCATGATGTCTGGAGTACATGTATCATCCCTTTCATATAATTTGGAGTAGAAATCTTTCACTCTTGTCAAACTTTCGCCTCTATTTCTTGTTATAGAACCATCTTCTTTTCTCAGAGCCATAATCTGTTTTCTTCCCTTACTGAGATGTCCCTTTGCTATCTTAAGGCTTTGGTTGTTTTCAATTGCTTTCCTCACTAGCTCACAGTTGAATTTCCTTACGTCTTCAGTGATACTTTTTCGTGTTGTCTTGCATAGCTCTATATATTCCACTTTGGAAGTCACATCTTCTTTAGTTGTCCTCATCTCTCTTCTTTTTTGCATCAACATTTTGGTTTTTCCTGATAATTTGTTCACATGCAACTTGTTCTTAGACCCAGCTAATTTTGTTGCTGTTTCCATTAGAGCTTTGGTTACTTTTCTGTTAACTTCCGAAATATCCACTTCTTCCGATGTTAGGCCTTCTAAAGCAGAGAATCTGTTCTTCAGTTCCAACTTGAAAGTATTATGGTGTTTTTTAAGGTTGGTTATGTCAATACATTTTGTTTGTCTTATGAGCTTGCCACATTCCAGTTTAGTGTTGAGGTGCATCTTACATCTCACCAATCTATGGTCACTACCTGTGTTGAACTTGTTCAGCACACTGCAGTCTTCGATGACGAATTTTTTGTTACACATAATAAAATCAATTTCACTTGTCGTCCCAATTGGATGTCTCCATGTCCATTTCCTGTGTGGCTTTTTCTTGAAAAAGGAGTTCAAGATGAAAAATCCTTCTGCCTCTGCAAACTCAACGAGAGTATTTCCACGCTGGTTTCTGTTGCCGTGACCGAATTTACCTACTGAAGTTTCACTCTGTTGCCTTTGCCCTATTTTTGCATTGAAATCTCCCATAATTATCTTCAAGTGCTGCTTACCTTTATTATTTAGATGACGAATTTCCTCATAAAATTCTTCAATTTCTTCTTCAGGATGACTTGTGGTGGGTGCATAAGTTTGAATAATCTGAGCCTGGTATCTTCTCGATAGTTGGATAACGAGTCGTGCAGCTCTGTCAGAGGAACTTTCAACTTCTACCACTTTATCCTTCAGTTTCTTGTTTATTATAAATCCAACACCACTAGTTCTGCCAGTATCTGTCCCACGATAATAGAAGAGATGTGCACTTTTCAGTTCAATGGCAACTAATATATATATATATATATATAATCATCATTGTCAACCATTATCAATCCACTGCTGGATGAAGGTCTCCCCAAGTTTCTTTCACAATTGTCTGTCTTGAGCCTGTCTCCTCCATGTTACTCCGGCATGCTTTCGAATTTCATCCATCCATCTCCCATGGGGTCTTCTTCTAGGTCTTTTTCTGTCCCTTGGAATCCAGTCTAAAATTTCAGTTGTCCATCGGTGGTCTGTTCTTCTGGCAACATGTCCAGCCCATTGCCATTTCAGTAATTTCACTCTGCTCATGATGTCGTCCACTCTTGTCATTTTCCTTATCCTCAAGTTCCTCTTCTTATCTTTCCCGATTACACCAAGCATGCATCTCTCCATGCTCTTTGAGTTTTTTGCAGTCTTTGTACATCATTTTTAGTTAAGATCCATGTCTCTGCTTCATACGTAAGCACTGGCAGGATGCATTGATTAAACACTTTCGTTTTAAGACATAATGGCATACTGCTCTTAAAAATTGTACTGTTTCTTCCAAAAGCTCTCCACCCAGTTTTATACGGCGATTAATTTCTTCATCAATATGGCCCTCACTTGATATCTGCTGCCCAAGATAAATGTAGGTATCGGTTGTTTTAAGCTTTTCTCCATCAATCAATAAATCTTCTTTTCTTGTAAAAGCATTGTACATCACTTTTGTTTTCTGAAAGTTCATTTTTAATCCCACTTCTTTACTCTTGTCAGAAAGTTCTTGGATCATACTCTGCAGCTCTGAAGGGATAGTTGCAAAAATGACTCCGTCATCAGCAAAATGAAAGTGAGTTAAGTAATCTCCATTAATCTTTATCCCTTTGTTTTCCCAGTTCAATGAATGAAAGACATTTCGCAATGTGGCATTAAAGAGTTTGGGAGATATGGTGTCACCTTGTCTCACTCCCTTTCCAATTTTTATTAGTGCTGTATCCTCAAATATCCAAACATTTGCACTTGCATTTTCATAGATGTTATTAATAATGTTATTGTACCCATCTTCAATACCGCAGGATTTCAAAACCGTTGTAACTGGATATAACGAAGGCGGGATCAAAGGCCTTTTCATAATCAATAAAAGCCATGGGAGTTCATATTCTCTTGTTCTTTCAATTAGTTCTCAGTACATGGATATGATCCACAGTGCTGGAGCCACTCCTGAATTCAGCTGGTTCTCTTGGTTGAGCCATTTCTAGTGTTACCTTCAAGTGATGTGAAAGAACTTTAGTGAAGACTTTATAAACCACTGATAGGAGGCTGATGGGCTTGTAGTTCCCGAGATCCTCAGCATCACCTTTTTTTATGTAGTAGGATCATTGTAGCATTGTTCCAATCCTCAGGAATCTTCCCTTCATTGAGACATCTGGTGAAAACTTGGGCGAGCATAGTTTCAATTTCTCCACTAACTTCTGGTATAATGTCCATGGTAAATCCATCTTCTCCTGGAGCTTTTCCCCATTTCATGTTCTTAATTGCATGTGTAACTTCTGCAGGAAGGACTGGAGGCACCTTGGCACTGTCGTAATGTCTGGAATAGATGTATCATCCCTCTCATACAGTTTTGCATAGAAATCTTTCACCCTTGTCAAAATTTTGCTTTTATTTCTTGTTACTGTCCCATCTTCTTTTCTCAGTGCCATGATGTGTTTTCTTCCCTTACTGAGATGTCCCTTTGCTCTCTTCAGGCTTTGGTTGTTTTCAATTGATTTTCTCACTAGTTCACAATTGAATTTTCTTATGTCTTCAGTGACAATTTTCCGTACTGTCTTACGTAGCTCTATATACTTCACTTTGGAAGTCACATCTCCTTTAGTTGTCCTCATCTCCCTTCTGTTTTGCATCAACATTTTTGTTTTTCTTGAAATTTTCTTCATATGTAACTTGATTTTAGTACCACCTATTGTTGCTGTTTCCATAAGAGCCTTGGTGAGTTCTCTGTTAACTTCAGAAACATCCACTTCTTCCAATGTTAAATGTTTTTAGGGTTAATTATGTCAATACATTTTGTTTATCTTATGAGCTTGCCACGTTTGAGCTAAGTGTTGAGGTGCATCTTACACCTCACCATTCTATGGTCACTACCTGTGTTGAACTTGTTTAGCACACTGCAGTCTTCGATGACGAATTTTTTTGTTACACATAATAAAATCAATTTCACTTGTCGTCCCATTTGGATGTCTCCACGTCCATTTCTTGTGTGGATTTTTCTTGAAAAAAGAGTGCAGGATGAAAAACCTTTCTGCTTCTGTAAACTCTACGAGAGTATTTCCACGTTGATTTCTGTTCCCATAGCCGAATTTACCAACCGAAGTTTCATTCTGTTGCTCTATTTTTGCATTGAAATCACCCATAGTGATCTTCAAGTGCTGTTTGCCCTTGTTATTTAGATTCCGAATTTCCTCATAAAATTCTTCAATTTCTTCTTCTGGATGACTTATAGTGGGTGCATAAGCTTGAATAATCTGAGCCTGGTATCTTTTTGTGAGTTGGATAACGAGTTGTGTAGCCCTGTCCAAGGAACTTTCAACTTCTAGAACATTGTCCTTCAGTCTTTTGTTTATTATAAATCCATCTGTCCCACAATAGTAGAAGAGATGTCCACTTTTCAGTTCAATGAGATCTTCTCCTCTTCTTCTTACCTTGCTTAGCCCCACAATGTCCCAGTTGACCTTTTGTCCAAGGAACTTTCAACTTCTAGAACATTGTCCTTCAGTCTTTTGTTTATTATAAATCCATCTGTCCCACGATAGTAGAAGAGATGTCCACTTTTCAGTTCATTGAGATCTTCTCCTCTTCTTTTTACCTCGCTTAGCCCCACAATGTCCCAGTTGACCTTTTTTCAGTTTCTCCTCCAATTCAAGGAGCCTTGAATCAGAAGATAAGGAACATCTATTGCACATAGCTAAGGTCAACATCAGATGGCAGACTAATCCGATCCTCCGGTGATTCTTAGCACCCTCTGCCTTCATGTCGCACTGGCTGCTGCCTTGGCCAGGTGCATTCCAGCTGCTGAGGATTTAGGGCCAAGTTTGAAATTGTGTAAGCATCTTTGGGGGTTTGGCCATAACTCACCAAGCTGGCCAAGCTGGTTGGTGAGTGTGGGATAGCATTTCCTCAAATCCCGGTGGTATAGTTTTACCGCTATTCGTTAGTCGTCAGAGCCCCTTCAGTGGGAACAGGATGCACCACGAAAAGGCAGGGGTTGACATTTGTCAAAGAGAAGCTGGGATACATTGCACATCACCTGACCCTGCATCCCATATATATATATACACATATTAGTCGCCAATTTTACGCAGTCAATCCGACTTTGAGATGCAATTCTGAAAAACAGTGCTGATGATTACACTTCAGATTTTCTCACTTATAAAAGTTAATATCATTAATATCAGTACCGATGCAACACTAAGTATATATGAAGCATTTTATACACAGTGAAACCTGTCGAAGATGGAATTGTAAAGGACTGGAAAAAATTCTGTCTTATAGTGATCCCTTTGCAGGAAAATTTTCTTTGAATACTTAATTACTTATTTTTGAAATTCATACATGTGTTTTATGTCTTAAAGCAACACACTTTTGTAGACCTCAAATGAAAAATATTACCGAAATCTGTTTTGTCATTTCTTTGTAACTCATTGAAAAAGGTAAATGCCACCCTGGCGTTGCAATAGTCTAAGCGATGGCTTATGACCATTCATTCGAGTTGGGTCTCGGTTCGAATCCCGGCGAGGCATGGATGTTGTGTTCATCTTACGGCGCTGGCTCTCTCCCTTCCCTGGAACCAGTGGCCCAAAATTAGGGATGGGCAACTGCTTATAGCCCACTGAGTTGCTCATGGTAGTCATTAAACCTTCAATTAAAAAAAAAAAAAAAAAAAAAAAGCTGAATCAACCTTACAAGATTTTGATCTTTTATGTTTGTTTGTTTTTCTGGTTGGTTGGTTGGTTGGTTTGTTTGGTTTGGAGTTTAACTGCCATTGTGAGCACCTAAGGCTACAGGCAGTCACCCATCCCTAACTTAGGGCCATTGGTTCCAGGTAAGGCTAGAAAGCCAGCATTGCAAGACAGGCCTCACAAACACGGGCCATCTTGGATGACTAGCCAGAAACCAGCTCCTATGTCCATTCTACCACCATTGCAGTGTCCCTTTTTTTCAGAGAGCATTTTGCTAATATTTAATTATTAGTATGAATTTCAGGTAAATTTTGTTTGTAAGCACAGTGAAACTTCTCAAGAATGACCACCCTCCGTACTGATAAAAGAATGGTCGTTGGGAGGGGGTCACTTAAAGAGGTGTTGATACTAAGTATCGGTATTTTCCTCAGACATCAAGAACAAGTTAAATTGCAATGTGTGAGGTATCTAAGTAAAATAGTACATATGTATAAAAATCATTTTAAAAGACCAATCTTTATTAAGAAGAAAACATAAATCAAACTTTTTTGAAAAAAGATGTAATTTTAGTTTGTCTCAAATTTTTGAACTTCTCTCTAACTAAAGATTTTTCGATTGTCTGTTTTATCTGGGAAAATAATATAGATAAATGCTCATCGGTCATCCATTCAGAATGGATCATTAGTTCATTTATAGTTTTTAAGGTATCTTGGGTTGAAATAACTGGCTTGGCTTCGTCCATTAACCCCATCTTCTTCAGAATCTGAATCAGCGCCTGAAAGGCACAAACATTTTCATATAGGTAAGACCTTGTGAATTCGAAAAACATATGTGTACAGTACATACGTAATAACAATTTTAATGTAATCTACTTACCTTGCACAACAGTGTTTTCCAAAAGTCGTGCCTCCCAATTTTCACCTAGGTCATCAAAGCACTCAATGTTTTCCTCATACTCCAATGATGTTTGGTGGTATTTGGTGTCAACAACCTTGGAGAGTTCAACTAATATCTCATCGCTGATGCTCGTTTGATCAAGTGGCTTAGTTTGGTTTTCAAGTTCTGAATTCTTCATTTCACAACTATCAAAACACTTTATGATAAGATCTGGACTAACATCCCTCCAAGCAGATTTTATCCCCTCTACAGCGTCTGCAACTGTAATTTTCTTAGCTGATTCCTCAGCAGTTGCGCTTTCATCAATTCAAGTGAGGATCGATTGCAATACATAATGCCGGTATTCATTTTTGAACCATTTAATCACACCATGATCCAAAGGCTGTAAATTAGCCGTAGTGTTTGGGGGTAAAAAGAACAATTTTACATTTTTGAGACTTAATTCACGTGCATGGCAATTGGCATTGTCTAACACAAGCAGGACACTTCTTCCTTGATTTCTCATCTTTTGATCAAAATTTATGAGCCACTCTTCAAATATAGGAAGTTATCCATGCCTTTGAGTTTGATTTTCAAATCACACCCATATTTGCAATATTTTTTCCCTTAAATCATCTTGGTCTTTGGTATTTCCAGATCACCAACGGTTTCTCTTTTTCACCTGCAGCACTAACACAAAATGCAAGCATTAAGCATTGTTTTGCAATTTTGCCTCCTTGTGATTCTTTCAATTTTTGCATCATGCTTTTCGTCGGCAGAGCACGGAAAAAAAGTCTAGTTTCATCCATATTGAAAATGTCCTTGTCTTCATAACCGGCCATAAGTAATGGGAGTCTTATAACCCACTCCTCACACAATTGCTTATCTACGTCTGCCGCTTCACCACTCAATGCACAAAAAACGATGTTATGTCGGATTAGAAATTTGTTCAACCATCCATTGCTAACAGAAAAGCCTTCAATCCCGAGGGCATCTGCTATCTCAATAGCCTTTTGCTTAATCAAAGGTCCACTGATCGGAACATTATTTGCCCTTGCAATTTTGAACCACTCCAATACAACTTTGTTGATATCCAAAAACTTTGCCAGGCAAATCCACTTAACTCCACAAAACCTGAAGTCATCCCATTCTTTTAAAATTGTAACTTTGTCATTGATAATATTGTTTGAGTCTTACCACAGTTAAATGATTCTGATAACTTCCTTTCAGATTTTTCACTTTCATGCAATTTTATGACTTCAACACGCTGTTCAAGAGATTAAAAAAACCCTGTTTTCTAGACATTGCAAGAAGCGAAAATTATTCACATGAATAAACACTAGATTCACCAATGGCCCGAGATGACAAGAATTTCTTTCATCCGACAATGCAATGCTTGAATGCCAGCTCTCGAATGAGCAATCAGCGTTCACACATGTACATGTCAAGGTCAGACAGCTGTCTCCTCTCCACTCGTTCCTCTCACGTCCAAGCGGGTCGAATTCTTCTTTTAGGGAGGGAAGGAGGGAAAACCGGTCGCTTGCAGAAGTTGGCTTGGTCGTTCGTAAGGGGCTTTTTAACATTACATTACGTCTATGATATAAAATTCCGTGCCTAAGAAAATTGGTCGTGTGTGTGGGGGGAGGGGGTCGTTATATAGGGGTGGTCGCCGGAATTTTGCATTAGTTTTAAAATAGGTTGTTTGCAGTAATCCTGAATGGAGGTATGTTTGCATTACTTTTGAAGAACAATGACTTTTTCAGTTGCACTCTAAATGCCATTTGCTATGTAAAGCAAATTTTCAATGTTTTTTTTTTTTTTTTTTTTTTTTTGTAAAATATTTTTGTCAGCTTGTTATTGTGTTTTGAGCTTCCACTTACAAAATAATAGAGTTTTCATTTTCCCCCATCTCTCATACTCTCATCATCACTTGAACACTACAAAATTTCAATGTACAAATGTGTAAAAAGCTGTTCATGAGGAAAGTAAAAGGTAGCACAATAAAGCCTGGGAACCAGACTCCCCTAAGATCACAGAGCTAATACTGAGGAAGGGGGGAAACAAAATCTTCCATGTCTTGCTAGGTTACAGAAATTGGCAATAAAAGAATGTTTAGCATGTGATTTCATTTTCTCCGCCTCAGCTCCTTTCATCCTCTCTATTCTCTTTATATGACTTTCAATTACGTACCCCTGACATCTGCGGTAGCAGAGGTTAAAAGTAGTGGGCTCTTCCACCTCACATACTCATACAATACTTATGATAGCTGAGCAAAAGGAAGTGAAACTGGGGTGAGAAATTTGCTTTAGTGCCCGTACCAAAATTATTCATTTCCCTTTAGCATTAGACATGTGGCACCTTCAAAAAAATGAAGATTTTTTTTTTTATTTTTGAAAACACTAACACGTATAGTTTCCATTTCATGAGGTAATTTGACACTTTCTAGCAGAAAAATCGTAGCAGTTTCTGTGTTAGGGAGATTCCCTCTTACACAAAGACTATCCCATAGTAATGTATATGCTGATTTTTAGTACTATAGAAGTTTTCTACATACATACATATATATCACTAAGCTGTTCTCTGAGATTCAGAGGTTAGCTCCAAAAAGAAATACAAGCTACCAGATATTTTTACTTACTGTTGTCGTATCAAACTTCTCCATTTACAGCGATTTTGACATACAACTCATGCTTCACTAATATCCATTACACGCCGTACACAAGATCTTTTATACTTCATGCTCATAATCTTTTTCTCATGCAGACACTCCTGAATCTGATCCACCCATGTCTTCCTTGGCCTTTCTCTGCCTTTCCTTCCTGCCACTTGGGCTGAGAAGATTTTCTTAGTAAGCATTTCATCACTCATTCTTTCAACATGGCCAAACCACCGAAGCATATTGGCCTCCACCTTGCTAACAAGATTTTGCTTCACATCACACAACTGTAATACATCTTCATTTCTCACACAATCATATCGTGTCTTGCCACTAATCCCACGTAAGTAACGCATTTCTCCAGCACACAAACGACTCCTATGTTTCTTCTGCAGTACCCAGGTTTCACTGCCATACATCAGAGTAGGAACAATTACTGTTTCATACACAGCCATGCGGGACTCTCTAGAGAACCCATCATTCCTGTGAAAACCTCCCAGAGCAGCTATGACTTTCAAAGAAGAATTCACGCGCCTACTGATTTCACCATCCAACTTGTTCTCTCTGTCAAACATGCTTCCTAAATACACAAACTCACTCACCTGGTCAATCACAGTGCCATTTATACTTACATTACACTCAGTGCTACCGGTTCCTCTCTCAAACACCATAACTGTGGGTTTTCCCTTATTTATACTCAGTTTGAATTTCATGCAAACTTCGTGCATCCGAGTCAACATACTCTGCAACTCACTTTTGCTCTCTGCCAACAGGACAGTGTCATCAGCATACAGCAATCTGCACACACGGATATCACCAAGACATAAACCACTATTATCTATTTTGGCATCACGCATGCATGCATCCATAAATATATTAAACAGCCATGGTGACATTACACAACCTTGTCTAACTCCTGCACCAATGGAAAATCGTTTTGATAAAACACCATTCACTCCGTACACAAGCTCTACTACCAGCATACATGGCTTTTACACTATTAAGTAGATTCCCAGTAACACCATATTCATTCAATACCTTCCACAAAAGTGTCCTATTCACTCGGTCGTAAGCTTTCTCTAAATCTATGAAGGCAGTAAAAACTTTCTTCCCAACAGCCAGATACTTTTCAATCATCATGCGTAATGCAAAAATCTGGTTAGTGCAGCCTTTACCAGGCATAAAACCACTCTGAACATCCCACACTTTCAATGATGTAAGACCCAGTACTTTTTCAATAACAACCTTACCAAACACTTTCCCTGGCGCACTCAGTAGGCTAATACCATGATAGTTCTTGCATTCAGTCTGATCACCTTTTCCCTTATACAAGGGAACAATGATAGCATCCTTCCAATCCCGAGGGACCATTCCTAACTCCCAGCACAACTGGCAAAATTCAGTTAACCAGTCTATTTGAGGCAAATTCCATTTTACACAAATTTCACTTTATAAATAATTGCTGGATTAACCCTTCATAGGTTGACTAATGAATGAAAACATATTACATATTTGCATTCATAATTCTTTTATTATTGTATCACAGCTGTATTTCCAAAAGTGGGCATTCAGGTTGGTGAGGTAGAATCGTAATATCATCAAAAAGCAAACTTGTGAACAGAAAATTAAACTGTTAAGACAAATTAAAAAGTATTGTTGATTTCCTACACATTTTCTCCATTTCTCTTATTCCATTGTAAAATTTCCTGCCTCTGACAAATCTCTACTTTTACCACTGATGCCCAATGTAACATCCAATTTGTTGTAGTTGTTCTATTTATTTAGTCTGTGACCAGCTACTTTAGAATATAGCATCTCTCATGGAAATCTCTTCTCTTCAGAGTATGCATGCCCAAACTAGTTAAATATTGTTCCTTTAATTCTGTCTCCTGCAAAAGAAATATCCAACTTGGATCTGAAATTTGATTATTCTTGCTATGCTACTGAATCTTTTTTTTTTTTTCTAATATTCCTGTTACCACTCTCACATTACCCACATCTAACCACCAAATGAGCCAATTACTTTACATTCAACTTTCACTGCCATAAAGGAGGGTAAGTCCGACTGTCCCATTGTATAGCCATCTATATTTTTTAACCAACTTCATTTTTAATGAAAATAGTCTTATGCAGCTGATATAGGACTTTCCTGCCTCATGAGTTGTAACCGACTTCGGTAGCTCATGTGCGCGTGCACGCACACCTTCTACCCTCTTACCTTTTCGAACACTAAACAAACAAAATTTTCAGGAAAGTTACTGAATACAATTGTGTTATCATGATATCCCTACCCTTCTTGAAGTCACGCTGACCTTCATTTGCTGTTTTTCACAATCCCTGTCAAAGCTTTTTAATCAGTATGCTTGTGTAAACTTTATGAAAAACACTACTTAAGGATATGCATCTCTTTCTTGAAATTAAGAGCAATGCCTGACTTTTATCAGTCATTGGGAAACGAACCTTTTTTTTTTTTTTTTTTTTTTTGGGCATGCCTTCTTAATGAGTCTGTGTAACCAAAGTGCACTTGTCATTCTACTGTGCATAACCAATTATGTATTAATTTCATTGTAATGGTAAAATATTTTGGGAACAAAACAGCATATCTTACTTCATGAGCATTTATTACACTCTGGTCCTCAATCGCTAACACTCTTCTAATCTTTGGTATCTTTTCCAGAAGTCCCTAAATTTTCATGCAAGTCTTCAAAGTATTCACTTCAGCTGACATGAAATTTCCCCACCTTGGTAATTCTATTGTACAGTCCCCTTATAAAGCTTTCTTACTTAATCAATTACTACACACAGATGGTTATAATCTGTTGAAGCACATTTTCTCAAACTATGTAAATATTATTTTTATTAGTTTTTAATATTAAAAGTAGTTTTTTGGGGTTCATTATAATTACAGATACCAAGGTTAATAACAGTGTTTCTTTGTACCAATACTCCACTGTATGTTTTATTTTTTATTTTATTTTTGCTTTTTTTAATATCTGGTACTACATAACCTTTTCATTGGGCTAACAAACTCCATGCCTGATGTATTGCACTGGGTAGATGTAAAAATACCAGTAAGTCTTGATGTAAAACATAGTCCTACTCCATTATGTTGTGTACTTCTATAACATCATTAGCTGCACACAGTTACATCCATAATTTTTTATATATTAATATCCATACTGTTTTACATTGACAGTGGTAATGAATCGTAAGAAGAAATTTGATTGAGAGCACAACCACAAACTGTCTCACAAAATAATTTTGGTTTCATGTTTGCTGAACTTATTCATCAGTTACAAGAGCTATCCCAAAACAACTGAGAATGTTTTTGTTAAAAAAAATATGCATTTCTGAATTATCAAGCAAGTGGTTGCCTTTTTCAAAATACTGTCCATTGCTTCCAATGCAGGTGCCCCAACGTTCCTCCCACTTTTTGAATGTCTTCTGGAATTCTGAAATGTTGTTGAAGCACCCCTGTGCAGCTGTAATAAGTTGTTGATCACTCTCAAATTGTCGTCCCCGTAATGTCTTTTTCAAAATGGGGGACAACCAGAAGTCACACGGTGACAAGTCTGGACTATATGCAGATTAGGGCTTCAACTCAATATTTATTTTATCCAAATAAGAAAAGACAGAACTGGCCATGTGCAGCCTTGCATTGGGCCTCACATTGAAAGAAATGGGGAACCCAAGTTGAACAAACTTGTTTCATACCCAAACGCTCCATTAAAATTCTGTGCATTGAGGAGTTTGAAATGTGAACCATATCTTGGATACCTCTAATTAATAGGCGTCATGTCTTCTCGTATATAACACTTATTGTATTGATGTTGACCTATGTAACATTCATTGGACGTCTTCCTCGATGCTTGATTAAGGCCACGAACTCGCGATGATCCATAAATTCTTTATACCATCTGTAAATTTTGATTTTCCTACACATTCACCTCTTGCATAAGTAGACGATAAGTCTCTCCAACAGACTTCTTAAGTCGACAGCAAAATTTAGTGGCGCATCTTTGTGCCTCTTTCACACTCACTTTTTGGAAAAATCACTCAAAAACACTTGTTAGGGGTTCATGAAACAACGCTTATTAAACTGCACACTATCAACGATGCACGTGTGATAAACAGGTGTGGCCAGTTGCTATGGTTACTACAACGACTACTGTTTTTTTGTTTTTTTTTAGACTCGTGCCAAAGTGAAGCGCAGTATTGCATATTTTATATTATTGCATGTGATTTACATCTCCATAATCAATGGGAGTGTCCTTGTTACTGCTTCCATTCTATCCATAAAATGTAAATAACATAGCATTTCTTGTGTTTCTTCTTTGAAGTTTTTCATCTGTCATGCTCTTAATTCAGTGGCATGCACTTTCTTGCTCATTGTGTCTCTGTCATAATAATAAACAATGGCAAATATATACATAACAAGATCATAATGGAGAGGTTCATTTAGGTTTCCTAATGCAAAAACCTGACCCTAATTTGTTATGTTTAAAGTAGAAAATAATAATCTGAATAATAACATGATGTTTTCAGGAATGAACTTTGAAATACGTAAAACCATAAAAAAAGATAATTTGAATATTTTGGTAGTTACTACTACCTGCATCACCCATAGAACATGTGTCTACTCTTGTAGCCCATCCATGCCAGTGTATGGCACATCGTCATGCAGGATTTTATTTCTCGTTTATCTATATTGGTGGTTAACTGCAAAATTGTGCTGTGCTGATTACCATGTTCAGAGCAATGCAGCCATCATTTCTTCTGGATTCCACTTTTTGCCTCCCTTTGAAGCTGTGTCTCTGATTGGTTGTTTCACCATTTTGGCTCCATTTCTGGTATACTTTAATTATGGACATCCTCAGATAACCTATAAGGGTTACTCTAGATGCCCCAACTCTTTGTACCCTCCACAATTTGGTCTTAGGTAAATTCTAACAAACCCTTGGTTTCAACAATCACATCCGTAACTTCACTCTCAACTGTACCACCAACTCCTTACATACACCTCCGTATCCTACAGGCCACACTTTCCTCCTCATTACACCAATACTGGGTGTACCTCACTTTGTATAGGCATGGTTACAATTCAGTGAACACTCAGTACATGCTTTATACCTCACACCAATTTTCTGTTCACTGCACAGCAGATGAAGTTTGTAGAAATTGCCAAAATATTATGTACATTATTTCCTACTTTAAATATAACTAATTAGCATAGGATTTTGTATTAGAAAATTTGAATGAATCTCTCCTTTGGTATCTCTGTTTCCATGATTGTTGATATTTTTTATGCCATTCTCTTCTCATCAGCTGTTAAGTCTGAACAGAGTGCAATTATGTACACTTGTGGACAATGAAAGTTGCACACCTAGAAGAAAACATGCTACGACCATGAAACTTTGCAAATGGCTAGAGTGAGTGCTGGTATGTAAATGATCCATGTTTGGTGCGAGTGCGCATGACCGCACACCCTGTGATGGCGCTGTAAGCACAAACCGGCAGCCTTATAAACCTATGTGTAGTCGATGCCTCATGAAAGCGAAAAGCACCTGCTGATGCAAGCAAGAGCATAGAGTGACAAAAATGTTGTGTAGACTCTAAAGATGTCAATTTACGCAACTTATAGACTTTGAGAGAGGCCTGATCTTCGCGCTGAAAACTGCAGGGTGGTCGGCGCGCTGTATAGCCCGCTACTTGGATCGTTCTGATCATACCGCCCGACTCTGTTGGGAACAGTAAACACGTGACAGCACTGCCTCATGGCGGAGAAGCTCCAGATGGACCAGAAGGACCACCGGTAGAGAGGATCGATGGATCATGCACCAGGCACGGACGGATTCCAAGGGGACCCGGTCCACTATACAGGCAGATATAGCTGCTCCTGTGTACCCACGAACCATTTCCTAATTTTTCGTGGCAGCAAATCTGCAATCCCAGCTGCCCTTACATGTGCTGCCATTAACACCAGAACATCGCCGGCTTCGTGTACAGTGGTGCCAAGCCAGAGCTACATGGAACGCCACAGACTGGCGACGTGTGGTGTTTAACGATGAGTGCCGCTTCGTTTTGGGGACAGATGATCATTGTGTCTGGGTGTGGTGGTCCCCCAGGTCAACGGCACAATCCCAACCTCACTATCAAGCGCCACACCTCCCCTCACTGCAGGCATTATGGTCTGGGGAGCCATTGCCTGCGATAGCCGATCAGCTCTAGTAGTGGTATGTGGATCATTGACAGGCCAGCGGTATGTGGATGAGATCCTACGGCCCCATATGCTCCCATTCCTGGCCTGGATTCCAGGTGCACTATACCAGCAGGATAATGCTCACCCACACACGGCTCGGTTTGCCCATGACTGCCTACGTCATGGCCAGACACTTCCATGGCCTGCCCGCTCCTCGGACATGTCCCCTATCGAGCATGTGTGGGACTAGTTGAAATGCCAGCTGTCACCGTTCCACACTATCCAGGATTTGGAGCACACCGTCCAACATGTGTGCGCCAGTCTGCTGCTGGACAACATCAGGCATCTGTTCGCCTCCATGCCGGACCGTATTGCAGTATGTATCGCTGTACGAGGCGGTGCAATGCGCTATTGAAGATGACCGGACTGCGTGACCCCAGATTCTTCTGCAATTGTTTTGCAGCTCTGTTTTGCCACCATGTGTATCATTCATCTGTATCATTACTTCCATAAAAATTTCAGTTCAATCCGATGCTTCCTTCTTGGTGCGCAAATTTCATTGTCCATGGGTGTATTACTTTTTGACCTTTCATGTATTTGTGAATAATTTTTTCTTTGAGGGATTTGCTTCTCTTTGTTTCTGTGAGAATGCAATTTTCTTTTTTGATTATATATACTAGTCATTTTACATTGAATTTGAATATAATGCTGTTTTGCTGTCATGATAGCATTCCTCCTGCTTGTATTATTTCTGTTAAAACATGCTGAAACATTTTCTGTGGATATTAAGGTTGCATTCTCTATAAGCAATGCTGAAAGAAGGAGAAAAAACATACATAAAGATAAACGTAAAGTTAAATGTTTGTTTTGTGGTGTAAGAGTTTCTGAATTTCCTCTTGTGTTCAACTCATGCATCTGAGTGTGCCCTAGATGTATTGGCATGTTAAATAAATCAACATTGAAGAAAAAGGTTGGGATATGCTGGTAGCATGCACTGAAATTCAGTTGCATTTATGGCTCCTTTGCTCCTCATGGTTATGCCTGATCACCCCCCCCAATTTTCTGAAATTTTGTAAAGTGTTTTGCTGAACACCTTTAAGTTACCATTTTCTCAACTGGTATGTTTCTATATAAGAACATAAGAACATATACTTTGTATGATGAAATATTTTCTCATATGATTATTAATGTGTTGTATAAATATATAGTGGCTTTTCTATATATCTTTTTTCTTGTCTTTTGTAGAAAGAGTATCGAGAAGACTGTGTTCAAAAAGAGCAAGAATTGCAATGTCTGCAGAGTAAAATTCAAAAATTGGAAAATGAGTTGAGATTTGGGCATAATAAGGTGAGTTCGTATGATGAATCATCCCCTGGCATTTTCTCAAGCCCCCCTTCCTTCATAAAAACTGCAGGTGCAATCTGATCTTGTAAAAGAAAAGATGCAAATTCTTAATGATGGTTTTATATCTAAAGTAATTCCAAATCTACATATTTGGATCTTTGATATGTGCTATTTTTTTTATTTTTTTTAAACAACATATATTTTGTGAAGTCATTTTGCCATTCAATTTTTAGTATTTAATTAAAAAACTTTTTTTATTTGGATATACATTTAAGCATCCACCCATGAATTATATAATATAATATCAGAGGTATTTTATTAGTTATTATGAAATTCATTGATGAACAGTTTTAAAATAATTTTTGTAATAGAATGTTAAGTACCCCACAGAGGGATTAATAGCTAGTCAAACCAGAAGACCCATCCACTTAACTTTGGGAAAGATATGCATAACCAACTAGATGTGTGCCTCTATTTGTATTCTATTTCTATCACCTCATGGTGGGAAGTCCAAGCTGTCTGTTTAGAGTACAGAGAGACTTACAGGGAAGGCTACCAATACAAATGACTAATTGGTTTGAGATAAACTTATGCCATTATGTGCATGGTGCACCATGTCTAAATGAAGGTACACTGCAATACACCAAACATTGAATGACATGGAAATTAAAGTACATAGTATTACAGTTTGTTTAGAAAGTCTGTCAAAATCTACTACTGTATAGCAATATCAACTTTTCGTTACCTTTGATGTTATGACACCAAAACCTGTCATCCTATGGATTTGACAGCAACCTGCAGTAGAGAGTGACTCATTGTTCTACCTGCAGTTGTGTCAATTCATGGGGATCCATGAATTGGTACCTCCTTCAATTGATGGCTCCTGGAAGAGAAACCAAGCTGGTACAGATGATGAACGATGATGGATTGGGAAGACCCCACCTCAACTGCCAATTATGTACTGGTGCCAAGGTTCACTGTCATAGCTTCAACTAAGGTGGCAGTTTTGAAGCTTAGTGGGCATCTAGACCTCAACTTCTCTTTGAAACTGGTGTCTCCAGCACTGAAATGCCGGAACCATTTTCATGTAGTTTTACCTTTATGGTTTTCCCACCTTGAACTTCACAAATTTTTCTTGCTGCAGTTGATGCTGCATTTAACCCTTTTTTCCAATAATGGCATAGGAACACCTGAACAGCACGTTTATCGATCTCCATCTTTTTCTCACCTGATAGTGCAATGTGGCTGCATGTCAGATGCATATCGTCAGCCTCGTGTGCTCTACGTCATTGCAATACCCAGCGGATGCTGACATCTGTTTCACAGAGGAATGGAGCAATTCCTATTAACAGTTCATATTCCGACTTAGAAATCGATCGGAAAATTCTACTATTCATTTTTACGTGCATTATTTCAAAAACTTGGAAATATTCTAGTTGGATAATGTTTACCTAGGCATTCCGTTTCTAGCGATTATTCACTTTTCACGCACGTTTTGGGTCTTCGTTGACGCTATTGTCCTATTGTCTGTTGTATGTGCATCTACCTTTCACATCCAACACTCTGCTTACTTTGGGTAGATTCAGTAGATTTTCACTTTAGGATTCAACAACTTCAATTCTTTACCGTTTTTTTTTGTTTTTTTTATTGGAGGTTGAACGACAACCGTGAGCAACTCAATGGGCTATAAGCAGTCGTCCGTCCCTAATTTAGGGTCACTGGTTCCAGGGAAGGGAGAGAGCCTTGTGCCGTTAGACAAACACAACATCCATGCCTCTCCGGGATTCGAACCCGGACCCCGTTCGGACGAATGATCAGAGGACATCGCTTAGACCACTTCGCCACCAGGGCGGCAATTCTGTACCGTTATTAATGCTCTAAATTTTTCACCCAGCCTTTGGGCATCCTCAGGAGCGCGACTACTTTCCCACCGATGTTCGTGGTTTATTTCTCCTCAATGGAATCCGATACCCCACGTGGCCATTTGTCAGATACGCTGTATTAGATACTTTTCTTAATAATATATATATATATATATATATAAAGATCGAATTAGTGAAACATAGATGGCGCCAGCTAGGTTTAATTAAGAAAAGTATCTAATACAGCGTATCTGACGAATGGCAACGTGGGGTATCGGACTCCATTGAGGAGAAATAAACCACGAACATCGGTGGGAAAGTAGTCGCGCTCCTGAGGATGCCCAAAGACTGGGTGAAAAATTTAGAGCATTAATAACGGTAAAGAATTGAAGTTGTTGAATCCTAAAGTGAAAATCTACTGAATCTACCCAAAGTAAGCAGAGTGTTGGATGTGAAAGGTAGATGCACATACAACGGACAATAGGACAATAGCATCAACGAAGACCCGAAACGTGCGTGAAAAGTGAATAATCGCTAGAAACGGAATGCCTAGGTAAGCATTATCCAACTAGAATATTTCCAAGAGGAATTGAGGCTCAACATTATGTGAAACTCAAAACGGGATGAATTTTCACTCACCCTGGTATTATGCAAAATATCTGAAAAACATTAAAGGTTTTGCAAATGAAAGTATCAAAGATACTGAACAAGAACTTTTCTCTATCATTTGGAAAGCAGTTACTAAATACAGTAGTTGGAATTGTCCTGAAATTCCTGATTTTTATTTTTTTGTCCTGAAATGTCCTTATTTTTGTTCTATTTTAAGAATAAATGGCAAACTATGTATAGTGATTCATCATCTAGCATTTACAAGTACCGCATAAATAAAGAAATGGAAAGAGAGAGTACTCTACCGTTATGACGTCATCTCCAAGAACTCTCACTCTTGTGATTTGCGATGTACGCAAACGTGTTCCCGCATTTGTGAGATCGTTTGAGAATTGAAGCTGCCGTGAAGCCTCTTCTTACAGAGAACGCACAGAGATGCCAATTATTACAGAATCTCTGTAATTATTACGGATTTCTCCCGGGGTTACAGAATTACGGATGACTAATGAAAAATTACGGATATGCAGATTTTCGCTGTTATTAAGAAAGTTTTACTGGTTTTGTAATTAATCAGTGCCTCTGAACAAAGTTCGTAACACAGCTAGCTCTTTGTTTCTTTTTTTTTCTTAGGAGGAGGAATTTTTTGTTGTTGTTTGTTTGTTTGAAAGAGTGCATAAAAAGAGCATGGCGCTGCGCTAGGATTACATCAACCCGGCGTGCTTCTTTCGCAGTAATCTGGGATTACGTCAGTCTGGCGTGCTTCTTTCACTGTAGCCCAGGTTTATGTCAGCCCGAAGCCTGTGAATAAAATTTGTGACGCAGCTCTTTGTTTCTTTTCTTTCTTTTTTTCTTTTTTTTTTTCTGAAAAGAAAGAATTTGTTTTGCTTCTTTGAAAGCTAAGTAGAAAGAAAGTACGACACCAGACCGGGATTATGTATGCTCGGTGTGCTTCTTCCGCCTTGACCCAGTTGGCCCGGATGTGCTTCTTTCCCTGTTGCTCGGGATAGTGTCGGCCCAATGCCTCTGTACCAAGTTCGTGACGCACCTTTTTGTTTCTTTTTCTTTCTTTTTTTTTCTGAGGAGGAGGAATGTGTTTTGCTTATTTGAAGACTAAGTGGGGAAAAAGCGGGCCAGGGCAACATTGCCCCGAAGCATCTGAAAAAGTTCGTGACGCAATTGTTTCTTTCTTTTTTTTTCTGTTTTTTTTCTGAGGAGGAAGAATGTGTTTTGCTTGTTTGAAAGCTAAGTGGAAAAGAGCACGGCTTCAGGCCAGGACAACGTCAGCCCGAAGCCTCTGAACAGAGTTCGTGGCGCAGCTTTCTGTTTCTTTCATCCTCTTTTTTTTTTTTTTTTTTTCTGAGGAAGAGGAAAAGGAAATTGTTTTACTTGTTTGAAAGCTAAGTGGAAAGAATGCATGGTGCCAGAAAGTTAGTTGGAGTGAAGATTTCTCCCATAATCATAATATTTTCTCGCATTATTCCTTCTGCTCAGTATTTTTCTTAAATATCCATTTATTCCATAAATACTTACGTTTCAGCTTAAAAATGGAGCCGAGTTTATCAAAGCAGAAGACGGTCGATGCGAAGATTTCTCCTGTAATCATAATCCCCCCCATAAATTTTGACTGAAAAGTGAATTTCTGTTGCACACAGAAGTTGCTGATATAGGAATTACAATCGAAGAAGCTTCCTTTTCTTCAGTCATGTACTTAGCAAATATTTTCCCAGCTGCTGTTGTTGGTGATAGTGATCTGGACAAGTTGGAATTGGAGTTTGCCTTATATCAAATTGATGAATTGGAAGAAGTTGTTTTGAATAGTCCTACAATTGATACCACATGGTCAAACATTTTGAAAATGACTGGTGCAATTGGTGCTAAAATGTATGAAGTTTTACCACACCTGAAACATGCTATTCTTGTTGTGCCACACAGTAATGCAACTGCAGAAAGAATTTTTAGCATTGTCCTTAAGAGTCAGATAGAATTTAGGCCAAACCTAGCCATTGACAACTGGGCAATAATTAAATAGCTTTTTAGTAAACGAATAACATTTCTACATTTGTACCAATATTTGATTTAATTTACCTGCTAGGTCTGCCAAAATATGTCCTGAAATTATCCTGAAATTTAAGAAAAATTGTGTCCTGAATTTTTTTATCACTCCTACTACTGTAAATATGACCATAGTAAAAATTGTTTTATTAATTTTGTCAGCCAACTTGTTAAGTGCCATGCCATTAACTTAGTAAATAAGGAATCATGCAAAAAACAGTATGGTGGTAGACTGCAGGTGCTATTATACGAGTATATAGGTACATCATACTACTTTAGAATATATAATTTTATTTAGATAATATTGTTGATGAAAAGTCCTTTGTTTAGAGATTAAATAGCAACCCATGCTGATATGGATGAGATCATTTCAAAATTAGCTGATCCACTAGCTTCTGACCTTCCATTCGAGATGGGGTCCAGGTTTGAATCCCAGTGAGGCATGGACAGAGGCAGATTTTGGGTTTTTCCGCCCCAAGGCCTAGGCAAATTTCCTGCCCTACTCCCCTTTAAATTTTGTTTTGTACCTTGAGAAAGTAAGAATCAGTGGCATCTTGCATTCTGCAGAATCACTTCTTACACAAGTACTGTCAGCAGGCTGCTCTGCATCTTGATCTAAAACTGAACGTGCATTTTCATCAGTTTTTTCAAGTACATTCTTCTTAGCATTTAAGGCATCAACATCAGTTGAAGCGGTTTCTTTGTTGGTCATTGTAGTTGATCTAATGTATTTAACAGTGAAATGTTTGTCAATTTGAATTTGACATTTTAGTCATTTTTAGCAGTTTATCACTTTTTTAGTAGTAGCTTTTTTTTTTTTTTTTTTTTTTTTTTTGTATTGAGCTCCACTCACTTCCTTCCTTCCTTCCATCACTCATAGTTAGATTAGCCTTGAGAAACGAAAATTATATTTTTCTTCTACATTGAACAAACTATTCAACACTCAATACTACATGAGCAGTGTTATGCTCTATATCTATGACATGAGTAGATGCATGATTTAATGTCCTACACCACATTGAATTAAAATTTCAGTTATAAATGTATATTGTTTTGTTGTTGCTTTTAGAACAACAATAAAACAATAAACATTTGTTTTCTTGGGTATGAAGTAACAGCTGCTCCCCAGAAACAAGTTAATTGCAACAATAAGTTTATGTTGCTTATACCATCAATGTCAGTTTACTTGTGTTCTCGTTGTATGGTGAAATTTCCCAGCTTTACACAGGAAATAGTTTTTATTTATTTCCATTCTTGAAAAGCTGATTTGGTCCTCAAAAACTGATAGAAATCAGGATATTTTTTTAGATTTCTGTAAACAAAACATTAGGGGTGCATATCCTATTACCACACTGCACAAACTTTATGCAATCATATTGATTTAGAAGCTCAGACAGGTGGTGAAAATGAGCAAGTGAGGAATAATGAGCATGTTGAACAGTGGAAATTCATGTGTGAAGATTGAATAACACTATAAAATATGGAAAAAGGAGTTTGACATTATTTCAAATTCAGAATTAAAATAAAACAATAATAGATGTTAATTTTGAAATTTCTGAGTGCTATATCAAAAGTTAAGAAATTTGATTTCATATGCTTAATACTGTATGTAGGTCCAAAACTTGCATCTTTTCCTATTTGAGTAGCCTTTCCCTCATGTTACTTGTTTCACAATCTATTACGCCATTGTTAAATTACTCTTGAAGTTTTATTTATTGCATGATTCATTTTTCTTTTTCTTTTGCACATCAAACAGGAAGCAGATGTGGAAAAATTGAAAGCAGAAAATGCTCAGCTTAAATCAGTGATGGAAAACTGGAGAGTTGAACTTGAAAATAAGGTCTGTTTTGTTTGTTTTTGTCGTATAATGTGAGTGAAAATCTTTTAAGTGTTTGGGTATTTCTTTTGCATTAATATCCATATCTGTATTTTCATCACTTCAGAATTTATTTGTAGTTTTTGTGTGTGTGTGTGTGTGTGTGTGTGTGTGTGTACGTGTACTTGTTCATGACCAAAGGTTCAGCATTTCAAGAAAATATACAATGAAAGTGTTCCTGATTTCATGTGTTTTAATTCCCAAGTGTAATGTAATATGATTTTTTTAAAGTTAACTAAGTTAAAAACATTTTAAATTTTATTTCAAAGGTTGCATAAGCAGAAATTTGTTTTTCCACTTTACCTGATTCATTAATAAATTTGCAGTGTAACATACATTAAAGTGATTAATTTAAAACTGTAGTTCATTAAATACCTTGCCAACATCTCATTGGATACTACATGTATTTTATTTTACATACGTACCCAAAAGCCGCAACATTTTCATAAAGTCAGTAAACACTGCTAACAGAAGTGCATAGCTGGTTTTATATTTGCATTGATTTGTTTTATCTGTGTTTTATATTAGCATTAAAGGATGTCAAGTTGACACTAGATGCGGAAAGTCCAGTGTGTAAATTATGTTATAATCATTTTCTTCTCTCTTGGGGCAATGTCTCTTAGTGGAGGTAGTAGCATGCACACACACACACACACACACACGGGGAGGGGGTATCAAAAAGTTCGTACAATCACCAAGAAATAAGCAAGCTAGCAAAAAAACTTTTTATTTAGTTACTTGATCATTCTGTACATAGGTACCACCCAGTGCTACACATTTCTCCCACCTTTGCTTGACCTCCTTTATTCCCTCAGCGTAGAACACCTCAGATTGTGCCTGAAACCACTGGTCTACTTCAAAAATGACATCATCAGTGTCATCAAATCGCCTCCCATATAGTGGACGTTTCATCTCGGGGAACAAAAAGAAGTCACTTGGTGCCATATCGAAAGAATATGACAGATGACACAATATATTGTATTTAAGACGACTCGCAGTGATGAGGGTGTTGGCTGCTGAATGAGCTGGTGTGTTGTCGTGCAACAAATGGACCCTTTTTGTGATCATTCCGCTTCTTTTGCTTTTTATTTGTTCTCTTAATTTGGTCAGTAGGTTGCAATAGTAGTCAGAGGCAGTTTGACCCTTCTAAAGGTAGTCTGTTGAAATAATACCTCTTTTATCCCAGAAAACAGAGCATCACTTTGGTGGCAGACTTTTTCACTTTTGCCTTTTTTGGGGGTTGTGAAAAGGGATGATTTCATTGCTTGCTCATTTCTTTGGTTTCTGGATCATAGAGGTATAACCAACACTTATCCATAGTAATCAAATGGTCAAAAAAAATTTCGGAATTCGTGTTAAAAAGATCCAACAATTTTTACGCGGATTGTGCTCAAGCTTCCTTTTGGAATGGGGAGAGAAGTCTAGGTGCTCATTGCGCTGAGACCTTGGACATGTTCAATTGGTCATACATGACTGTCCACACTGATCCATAGCTTAGATGAACTTCTTGACAAAGCATTTCAATGGTTGTGCACCTATCTTCAAGGATTAACTTCTCCACTTTGGTCACAACTGTCTGGTCACCTGTCAAAGATGGCCGTTTGGACCTTGGTTCATCAAAAATGGTCACATGACCACTTTGAAAATTTATTTTCCACTTTGCCACGGTCTCGTATGCTGGACACTTATTTCCATATGCATTTAACATTTCTTGTTGAATTTTTTAGCTCACTTTCCTTGGAGATGAAGGAACTTGATCACACTGCAAAATTCCACTTTCTCCATGATCGCGAACTTTTCGATTCCTGAAAAAAAAACGGGTTTGCTAAATATTATTTATGTTGTACAGTATACTGAATGCATATATAACAAAATAAAACAAAAATGGTTTCCGTAGCTTTAATAATTTTGGGTGATTGCACGAACTTTTTGATACCCCCTTGTACATACATACATATATACATATCACTAAGATGTTCTCTGAGTTTCAGAGGTTAGCTCCACAAAGAAATACAAACTACCAGATAAAATTTTAATTGATTACTTACTGTTGCTATATCAAACTTCTCCATTTACAGCGATCTTGACACACAACTCGGGCTTCACTGGTATCCATCACACATTGTACACAAGACCTTCTATACTTCACACTCAATCTTTTCCTCATGCTAGCACTCCTGAATCTGATCCTCCTGTGACTTCCTTGGCCTTCCTCTGCCTTAACTTTCTGTCACTTGGGCTAAAAAAAATTCTTAGTAAGCATCTCATCACTCATTCTTTCAACATGGCCAAACCACCGAAACATTTTAGTCTCCACCTTGCAAACAACATTTTGCTTCACATTACACAACTGCAACACATCTTTATTCCTCACACAATCAGAATGTGTCTTGCCACTAACTCCTTGTAAGTAACGCATTTCTCCAGCACACAAATGACTCCTATGTGACTTCTGTAGTACCCATGTTTCACCGCCATACATCAGAGTAGGAACAATTACACTTTCATACACAGCCATGCGGTACTCTCTTGAGAACCCATCATCTTGAGATTCCTATGAAAACTTCCCAAAGCAGTTATGACTTTCACTGAAGAATTCACTCACCTACTAATTAGACTAACCGATTTGTTCTCTCTGTCAAACATGCTTCTCTTAAATACACAAACTCATTCACCTGGTCGATCACTGTGCCATTTAGACTTATATTACATTCAGTGCTAACAATTCCTAGCTCAAAAACCATAACTTCGGTTTTTCCTGTATTTATACTCTGTTTGAATTTCATGCAAACTTCGTACATCCGGTACAACATACTCTACAACTTACTTTTGCTCTCTGCCAAGAGGACTGTGTCATCAGCATACAGCAATCGGCACACATGGTATTACCAAGTCATAAACCAGTATTGTCCATCTTGGCATCACGCACACACTCATCCATAAATATGATATGTTAAACCACCATGGTGGCATTACACAATCTTGTCTGACTCCTGCATCAATGGAAAACCATTTTGATAAAACACCATTCACTCATACTCAAGCTCTACTGCCAGCATACAAGGCTTTTACACTATTAAGTAAGATTCCCAGTAACACCATATTTACTCAATGCCTTCCACAATGTGTCCTATTTACTCAGTTGTAAGCTTTCTCTAAATCTATGAAGGCAGCAAAAACTTTCTTACCAACAGCCAGATACTTTTCAATCAGCATGTGCAATTCAAAAATTTGGTTAGTGCAGCCTTTACCAGGCATAAAACCACTCTGAACATGCCACACTTTCTCTGATGTAAGACCTCATACTTTTTCAATAATGACCTTACCAAACACTTTCCCTGACACACTCAGTAGGCTAATACCATAATAGTTTTTATTTAGATTGCACAGTCAAATTGAATTGTATTAAATATTATATTATGGTGTTCTAACCCTGTCCCCCGCCACTGCCCCATTGTTTCGTTGATCTCAAATTAAATGTATGCCGCATGCTGTGCTATCATTAGTAGGAATCAAGATTTTATTTCATTAAGTTGAATATTATATATTATGGCCTCCTGAGGTTCTTTATAATAAAAAAAAAGCTGACTGTATGTAATGTCAGCAGGAGTTTCAGGGGGTCTTCAAAGAAAAATTGCTTGTGGTGGTACGTTTATCTGTGGATTTAAACTCATTTTTTAAACCCAGGCCACATTATTCCTGACAACAGTCTAATGAAATTAACGAAACTGCTGTATTACGCTAAGAAAATATGGTAGTTCTGGCATTCTGTGCTCTTAATTTGGGTGGCTCACCTAAGATTACCAGCACCTCTCGCATCTAAGGAATGCCAGAAACTTAAAACCATTGCTTTTTGTTCTCTTGCAACGAAGGTTTTCTGGGAAAGATTTATGCAGTGATTTTTCTAGTTACCGCATCTGTTCATATATCTAACTAGTCCTGAGCCTTATTGATTTTTTCTTTAACCTCCTATTAGTAATACCATTTGTTGATGTCTACAACTGTGATGTAGAGTGAAAATTATTGTATCTTAAGTAAAATATAATGTAATGGTTATTCAATATATATATATATATGAAACTCTTGTAGCTTCAATCCATTTATTGGTGTAGAGTTCGTATGCTGTATATACACAACACCAAGTTTTTGCACATCAGTTGGATCAATTGTAATTCTACTTTTAGTTCAGCTCACAGAATGCAACAATATGCAATGTACTAATTTGTGTAGCTAACCAAAATCATTTCACACAGTTGTGGAAAATAGAAATGGAGTGCAACTGGTAAATTATGTATGATATTTGACAGTATTCTTAAGTTTAAGGAGAAATAAAATGTAAATCATATTAAACTGAATTTAATTTTTACATAACTGATCTTGAGCTTCGTACATCATGTACCAATGGCAGATCCAGAAATTTTTAACCCCTTTGCTGCCCAGATTTTAACAAGTTTGTAAGAAGGGGATTGGGTACTTTCCCCCTGCCATTTTTATATGTTTTTGTTTTGCGTCAAAGCAACTGTCCTAAGCGAAAAAAAAAATCCCTCCATAGTGTTAAATTTGAAAAAGAAATTGAATGTCTTCCTGGTATACAGTTTATGTAAAATTTATTCCATTACATATTGTGTTTTGTACTTACACCTTCTAGCCAACTGTCTGAAAGGTTTTACAGATACAGGGGTTGGACTGAATAATGTGAACACCTAGGAAAAGAAGGTTTTACGTACTTAATAGGATGTGAGACCACCTTTGGCCATCAAAACCACCTGAATCCTCCTTGGAATGGACGGTTACAAATCCTGGATGGTGGTTAGTGGGATGTTACACCATTCTTCATGCAGAAACTGCTCCAGGTCCTTGAGAGATGTACGAGGAGTCTAATGGGATCTTACTCTGTTTTCCAACACAGACTACAGTGTTTTTATTGTATATATCTGTCACACCATTCTTCATGCAGAAACTGCTCCAGGTCCTTGAGAGATGTACGAGGAGTCTAATGGGATCTTACTCTGTTTTCCAACACAGACTACAGTGTTTTTATTGTATATATCTGTCAACTATATAGTTGTGATATTTTGTACTGTTTCTCACGTTGTATGAATATCAAAGTGTTCGCGGGAAACTCATTCATCTTCGTCTGACTTTGAATCATCACTGTTGAATGCTATTGAATATTAAAATATCAAGGTAAAGTATTATATAAATGAAAGTAGTTACTCACACTTTTTAATTTCCTGGTAAACGCCTGGATATTGCACTGTTTTCTTGTGTTCCTCGAGGTGTTTCACTTGTCAGAAGCATAAAATTTGCTTTGAAGTCGTCTGTTTAAATTTTTTAGCAGTCACTTCAGGAAGATACCAAGAAAATGTATGTTGGCATAGATTTCCAAGAAATGTATGCCAACATACATTTTCTTGGAAGCATCTGAGTATTTCACTGGAATTGCATATATGCCTGCTTTGCATTCTTCATCTGTATATTTACTTTTGGTTGTTAAGAAGTCTGATACTATACTTCAGCAGTTTATTACCACACTGATGTTATACTTTTTCAATTGGTTTTGGATATAGAATGATGCACTAGGAATGTATGAGATACTACTTAGAAAACTCTTTTTTGGTCCATATACAGTGGGTTTCTGAATATAGCTTCTTTGACTTTCCACAACTCATCATCAAAGAAGCTATATTCAGATACCCACTGCATAGATCAAAAAAGAGTTTTGTATGTAGTATCTCATGCATACCAGGTACATCATTCTATATCCAAAACCAAATGAAAAGATATAAAACGAGTCAGTGGTGCAATCCTGAAAAAAAGAAGTTACCTGGTGCTTGTGTGTAGTATCTCATAGTTACCAGGTACATCATTCTATATCCAAAACCAATTTAAAATATATAAATGAGTCAGTGGTTTTCAGTCCTGAAAAAAGAAAAGGCATGACACTCCAAAGATTGACCCAAGTGTTATTGACTACAGCAGGTATGCGGGGGAAGGGGGAGCACCAAGAAACCTTTAAAATCAAACATACGAGGGTTGTACTTTCTCTATACAAAGGCACTACTTGGCATAGTCTCCATCACAAGCAATACATTTGTGCCATCATTGAACCCAACTCTCGAATCCTCTTTGAAAAAATTCAGGTGTAGACTGTTGTACCCACTTCTTCACAGCCACTTTCACCTCGTCTGTGTCATCAAATCGTTGTCCCCAGAGGCTGTCCTTCATTGGACCGAACAGGTGGAAGTTGGAGGGCCCCAGATCTGGGCTGTACAGTAGATGGGGAACCATCTACATGTCTAATTTACTGATCGCCTGATTTGTTGCCAAAGATGTGTGTGGTCTCACATTGTCATGGTGAATGTGGATCCTTTTCAGATTCTTGTTTGGTCTCTTCTTCCTTATGGCTTGTCTAAGCTTCTTGAATGTCTCGATGTACCGTTCACTGGTCACGGTATGGCCACGTTCCAAAAAATCAGAGAGATGCAAAAAACAGTCACCATGACTTTCTGTGCTTATCACTGGCTCTTGAACTTATTAGGCTGTGGTAAAGAGGTGTGACGCCATTCCATGGATTGATTCTTCGTTTCTGTATCATAAAGATATGCCCACATTTCATCCCCTGTCACCAGATCGAAAAAAAAAAACATGTCTTCATTGGCTTCAAACGCTTTATCAGATCAGAGCAGACTTCCACCCTTCTGTCCTTCAAATCAGGTGTCAACTGCCAAGGAACCCACTTTGCACACACTTTCCAATACCCCAAGTCTTCCACCAACCCACTGTGTGGTTTGTCTTCAATGCTGGTTTTCCCTTCATTAAACTTCTTCATCCATCTGTGCACATTGCTCTTGTCAATGGTGTCATCTTCGTATACAATCTGTAGCCTTCTGTAGATGTCGGCCAGCCTGCACCCTACCTTTGTCAAGAACTGAATGATGGCACGTTGCTTCTGCTTGCAATCCATTATTTACCTGCAATGAAGAAGGGCGGTCTTAGTAAGAGATGGGTTTGCCTCCTCGGGGCGCACCATGGGCAACAATGGCACACAGAACAGCAACAAGGGCCTCTGTGAATCTTGGACAGGTGCCAGCTGGTTCTGTGTGAGATTGGCGAAAAGACTCCAATTCACTTGGTTTCGTTCCAGAATCCTTAAGTTGAATGACCAACCCGAACCGTCAGCTGCGGGCTGATCACTCGCACTGATGTACCTTTAGGATTTTTATGACTCTCAGAAAGAATAAAAAGCAGGTATGAAGAAAAAGGATTAACATAGAGGAAGAGTTACTGTACCAGTGTGTACAATTTGAACGATCTCTGTCAGCTAATAAAAAAGTTATGCCCACTTTTGTATTACTTTTGGTGCAACTCTCATATATGTGTGTATATTGTGTATATACTATTATACTGTCTAGTACACACTTCACTGGCTATTTCTGAGGTGGTTTCAGTAAGCAAAAGGTCTATGGATTTGTGGATTTGTAGCTGCCATGCAAATATATATATATATATATATAAATAAAGAGAGAGAGAGAGAGAGAGAGAGAGAGAGAGAGAGAGAGAGAGAAAGGGAAAAAAGAAGAAAAAGAAAAATCTTGGTGTTAAGATTATTTGCATTAAAAAATGTCAATTTCGATGGATACGAATGAATAAATAATTTGTTTGAATAAAGCTCATATTGAGAAATGGCTTCCTAGTTTAATTGAATTAATAATCTAAAGCAACTTATGGGAATTTTCTAGAATTTTTTCATTTATAGCAAATTTTCGGAGAAAACTCTTCTCCTTCTTCAGGCTCTCTTGTTGTTGTCACTTTTTTTTTAAAAAAGTGACAACAACAAGAGAGCCTGAAGAAGGAGAAGAGTTTTCTCCGAAAATTTGCTATAAATGAAAAAATTTCCTAGTAAATTCCCATAAGTTGCTTTAGATTATTAAATGAATAAATAAATTTAAAAATGTCCGATTCAGTTAGTTAAAAAGTGACCTGGCCGCACCAGGCCTCGACTGCATCCCTGACATGAGTGTGGCAATAAACCACCCAAGTATAACAGCAGACTTCTTAACAACCAAAACTATATATAGAGATGAAGAGTGCAAAGCAGACATATACACAATTCTAATGAAATACCCAAATGCTTCCAAGAAAATATATATTGGCATCAGTCACATAGTGTGAATTATAGCCCCCCCCTCCAATATTTTTGCGGTCCATATGAAAAAAAAAATTACACTAGCTCCGAAGAAATTGAAGTGTCCGCTCACAACTGGATAATAGATGACTGTGTCCCTGGCGTATGAATTCTTTTAGCATTACATAATTTTTTCCAAATAATAACTAATACTAAATACATGCCTACAAATGCATCAAATAGGCCTCAAATATCTGGAACATTTAATATATTTTTAATAAATAAAGTATTTTCTGCATGCTAAGGCATTATTAAATTTTCACAGGTATTAAATTTAATTGCAACTTCAAGTCCTGCTTTCTTGAATAAGGTACACCCAACAGCCCATTAAATATCACTGGCAACTGATAAAAACATTGTACACTAAAGAAGCACAGGCTTGTCATTTTTCCCTAATGGTTATTATACTTGTAGATTGAATTTGACTTGAATTTTCATCACCAGTACACTCTGCATGGAAGTTGATGTTTCATTCATTTCCACTGAAGCAAAAACTGCAGTCAGTTTGGTATTGTTTTCAACTGCTTCTTAAAACTCACTTATCTTTGTTTTCTCTTGTAAGCTTCACTTGTTTTCTTCTCCATTTTACTAAGTGTATATGCATACAAAATCTTGTTGACTGAAGTAAGGAAAGAAACACTGAATCACACAGGTCAACTAGGGAAAAGGTTTAAAACTAGAAGTAGATTTAGTGACTGTTCACAGGAATGCCTGTTAAACACAAAGACAAGCAAGCACAAGCATTTCAGGGAATTAGCAGGGATTGCTCCATTCCAAGAATCCAAGGTTTTCTTCTGACCCCTTCTGATCCTTCCTAGTTTCTAACATATTTGCTTGTCTATGGTTTCTACATTTTGTCTTCACTGACAAGCAGAAATATCTGGTCTTACTTCACAACCTCTCACCCCAGTTGCATACCTCCTTCCTCTTTTTGCTCTTTGTCCACATGGTTCTCAAGGCAATGCAAGTATATGTGTGTGTAATGCTCTACTTGGCAGTAGTAGTGAAAACCATGTGCTATTTATTAGAGTTTCATAGGGCATTTTGCACAGCAATGATAAATCCTATCTTCACAGCTAAATCTGGGAAGCTATGAACTTGAATGCTTGGCCTTAGAGACTATCTCTGTGCCTCACAGCCTAGTTTCAAATACAAAATTTTAAATATTTCTTTCTTTTTTTTTTTTTTCTTTCATGAGATTTGTATTCAAACAGATTTGTTATTTTCATGTTAAGATTGGGGAAAAAACATTTTAAACTTCTGACCAAAAAAATAAAAAAATATGTACTCAAAGGCCCCTAAAATGGAAGAACCTCCACACAGTTGTATCCCCTGTTGGGGCTGCACTACACCATGCCACTGGTTAGCATGTTAAAAAGATTAACCCAGTTGCGACAAGCAAAGCACAAAAGAGATGTGAGAGAACTCAGGAAAACTACTGCACTTGCAAGGGAAATTCTCTAAAATGCAGCTATTCCTATATGGGATAAAACTAAGATCCTTGCTTCCTTTTCATCATATAGAGGAACTTTTATCAGAGGAAGTATTGAAAAGTTGACAAGACAAAAATGTCAGTAACAAATGTGTCTCATATGAGTTACCTACACCATGGCTTAATATACTCACACAATGTGGCTTTAAAATTAAGGAATTGTAAACTTGTGCATAATTACATCATGTAATATACCATCACATCATTTGTATCATATATACTGACTCATTTGGAATGCAGAATTGAAGGCATCTATAGTTTTGTGAATCTTTCGTGAAAGACCACCCAAACTGCTCTGAAAGTGTTGTGTACTCTTGTTAAACAAATGAGAAAGGACGGAAAGTCTGTAACCCACGGTCAATCTGATTCTGATTTCATTGGATGATATATTGAATATGTGGAGTGAATATTTTGAAGACTTATATGAAAATCCAGCAGCTAAGGAACTCGTAACTAATTTGATGACAAAACAGTCAGTGATTATAACCAGATCAGTAATACCATGGGTGCTCACGAAATAAAAGATACTATTTTATTCTTAAAATATGGTAAGCTGCTGGTAGTGTTTAATCAAGAATTATATAAGCTTAGTCACTTAAAAACTGCCCTTTCGTTAAATAGAATCGTAAAATGACATGACAATCTCTCTCTCTCTCTCTCTCTCTCTCTCTCTCTCTCTCTCTCTCTCTCTCTCTCTCTCTCTCTCTCTCTCACACACACACACACACACACACACACACACACACACACACACACAAATGTGCATTGCACGAATGTATGAGAAAGGAAACAGGAAATATTCACTGTTGCATCTCATTAATTAATGTTCCATGCATGGTTTATTTTGAGTATCAAACTGGGAAACATGGTGGAAAACCAACTCAGTAAAGGAAGTGTAGCTTCAGGAGTGGGTAGGGATGCCATGGTAATATATTTATTCTCAGGGATCCTTCTATAAAATTTCATGAGGTGAGTGGTGATTTATATATCAGGGTTCGTACGGTCCTTAAAAGTCCTTAAGAACTCCTTAATTTCCATTTACCTTTTTTAAGGGCCCCTAAGAACTCCTTAATTTCTGTTCTGTTTTTAAGGGCTCTTAAAAAGTCCTTGAAAACACCGTAATTATATTATATTTGGTCGTTAAAAAGGTCGTAATTTTTTTCTAACCAAAGAAATGTGCGCGTTACGCAGGCCAGCTGGTTTCATTAGCATACTGATGCTGGTTTTACGTCACTAGATCCACTAGATCGCATGCCGCAAAAGTTTACCCATGTTCTGCATTGCTTTTGGCAGTTTGCCAACCAGCTACCTTCAAATCCCTTTGGTTTAGATTAGATTTATTGCTGGCTTCTTGTTTTCTTTGCACGGAGTCAGTGCAGTTCAGATCGTTATCTTCTGTTATTTATTAGAGAATGTGGTACTAAGTAAAGAGCTTAGAGCTTCTGTCTTTTCAGCTAGACAGAAATATGTTCAGTATTTAGATGCTGAAAAGAAAAAATGTGCCAAGCAACATCTGGGAGGAAACGTAAATTGATTGAGGAGGAATTGCAAATGCTTAGTACGAAAAAAATGAAAGTAGAAAAAAATATTGCCGAATTAGAGAAACGTGCAGATGACCTTACCGCCCAAGGGGAATTGATGAGAGATATGAACTGCTTCCTTCAATCAAATAGTTTTCAAAAATTAATAAAGGAAAAAAATGAAGAATTGGCAGAAATTACCATGTCAGTAATTGCAAAAAAGGAGCTGAAAAGTTGATTTCATTGTAGGTCTACGTCCTTTGTTTGACCTCAAAAAAGTGAATATGTACATAATATAATTTCCTTGCAGTCATTGTTAAATTGCATTACTGTTTTTTAAGTTTAAGAGCAAAAAAACAAGGAATAATAGAAGTAAAAATTTTGAAGGAAATTTCATAGGTGTCTTGTTGTTACTGCAGTTTGTTTTAACTTTTACACCTATACACTATTGCAGGGCTGCCAGACCTGCGCCAATTGCGCCAGCCCGTGCCAAAACGTTGCTCTTGCGCCATTCTGCTAAAAAATCGCCATTTCGACAAAATCTGTGCCAATTTTGCGCCAAAAGTTAAAATTTACCGGTCATCGATATTTTAGCGTTATCTTACGACATTTGAAATCGATTCAGCAGTTAATTCATACGTGAGATTCTTCCGAAGATTCGCGGAGTCCCCTCCGTTTTTTTTTTTTGTTTTTTTTTTGTTGTTGTTTTCAAGATCAATTCAAAAGTGAACAAATTTTTGGGATATTAGTTGGGGGAGGGGTCGTATTCCGTCTGGGGACGTTGTTTTGTCTTTTTAAACGTTCGGAAACGGAAGTTAAACAAAGTGCAGATTTTTCCCGTAATCATATTTTTTTTCTCGCGCGATGTTGCTTCTGTTCGGTATTGTTAAATATAATTTCAGCTTGAAATTGTAGGCAACGATTTCCAAAAACGGAAGTTAGGCCGCCCGAAAATTTCCCCGTAATTTTTGGTGACGAGATTCTTACGCTGATTCCAGGAATTCCGTCTTTTTTTATCATTTGGACTATGTACGAAATCGATTCATAACTGAACTGAAATTTTGGGAGGATTGGTGGGGGGGGGGGTCGTTTTCTCCGTCGGAGGACGGAATTTCATCCTTCGAAAACGGAAAGTAGACGGAGGTAAGATTTCTCTGGTAATCGTAATTTTTTTTTCTCGCGATGTTTCCTCTACCCAGTATTGTTAGATATCATTTTATACCATAAGTATTTGTATTTCAGCTTGAAAATGTTGGATAAATTTCTGAAAACTGAAGTCAGACGGAGCGAAGATTTCTTCTGTAATTGTATCCCCCCCCTTCCCCGCGATGTTTCCACTCCTATGTAGTTGTTAAATGTCATCACCCTCATAAATGTGTGTGCATTTTTGGTTGATAAGGGTGAGAGAAAATTTCCCAAAACAGAAGTGACGAAGTGTGGAAATTTGTAAGAATTGATGCATGGTATTAAAAAAAAAAAGTATTCATTCTCTGAAAATTACACCATTTATCTAAAATAGTTAAAGCTCTGATATCAGAATTCATGGTTCTCAGGCTGAAAGTTCTTTAAGCATGATGGATAAAATTGTCATCTGAGGGAATAAAAAAAAACGAAAAAAGAAAGAAAAGTAACAAATAAAAATGGTAAAGGGAAAACTATGAGCAGAAAAAAATAAAAAATAAACAGTGGATGCTGTGCAGTGGCAGAGTCAACAAAAGACAAATAGGGCCGTGGAACTTGCTGAGAAGAAAGTAGGGTTTGCTCGCAAGAGGAAACCAGAGCTAATGTTTTAGCAAGTACAAGAACAAAACCAGGAAAAAAACGTTTGAAGCTCTCTTTCAAAACCACCCTATTTTGTTTGCAATTCAATAATTTTATAATTGTGAATACAGTGGTGTGATCTAGTTAAGTATTTTCATAAATAAATTACAGTAAACGATTCAGTTTTGTTCATGCTTTGTAATATTCACACTTTCTCACCGTGCAGTCTGATTTTTCCCCAAATTAAAAAGTACAGCTTTGTTTTTTTTCTTCGCCAGTCTCATGTATGTTAATTAAAATCGCTCACGAGTGCTATGGATGGTTCCAGTTTTAATTGTTCACAGCAATAACAAAAGTTTGACATTGATAATTACTTGATAAAAAGCATTGTATAAAGAGTATCATGGTGCAACTGCTTAAAGATGATGCATATAGTTTTCACTGTTATCTTATAGTTTTGGTTCCAATTTGATTATTAAATGTTACATTAGTTTTCCTTTTATAACGAAGGTATGCTTTCCTTCAGAAAACCTTAGGAGTTTGTGATGAAAACGCAAACCACGTATGCGTGGCTTGCCAGTTGGTTGGTTTCAGAAATAATGTATTTTAATCTGAATGCCATGAATCTTGAAAAATATGCTGCTAAAAACCAACCAAACAACAAACAGTAATTACATATTATTTATTCTTCCTAAGTGTATATTCGCAAGCGTTCGGTATCAATAGCAACAGTTCTTGGACACGGCAGCATCCTATTTGTATTACAGCGAAACAAATGCATTCAGAAGAAAATCCCTGATATTAATGTGTTACGCTTAAAATATTGCAGGTCATGTAGTTTTCAATAAATCGTGGGTAGCATAATTGTTTTCCCATTTATCTCACTGTAGGAATGACAGAAATGCTAATTAACAGTCGTAAGAGAAGCAGTAAAATGTCAACAAACCTGAAATATAACATTTTTTCATAGTTCATAAAATAATGGTAATTCAGTATATAAACATAACTTAAAGCACAGCATGGACTTAAAACAATTAAAAATACTATCATTAGCTGCTCCAAAATTAAAATTTTCTCGTTCCAAAACTCAACTTTTCTGCTCCAAATTGCATAATTTCCCTGCTCCAAGAATTGCTCCAAAACATGGTAGGGGCACTAACATCCCTGCTTTTGCCAAATGTTGAAAATCAACCTGCATTAAATTAAGTGTATGGAAGAAGTTACTACAAGTGCTACAGCTGTAGAATTTAAAAAAAATAATAAAAATAAAAATGCAAGAGTTACACAAGCAAAAATGTGTTATTCATCCAAATCTACGAAAACCAAATTTTTCTCCAGATTTGGGAATTCGGAATCTGTGTAGTAAATAAAAAAATAAATAAATAAATACTTAAAAGAAAGTGATGCTTCACTGTTCAGTTTTGATTCTTTGAATTCTGCCAATGTAGTTTTGAAATTTATGCAAACATTTTTATTGAACTTAAGGCTTTCAATCCCGATGATATGATTTAAGTTACGATGAACTTGTGTGTTTCGATTTGATTTCGATAGTGTGTTTACTTGCTTCATTAACCTAAAACAGGTCTAACAAGCTGTGCTGCATTTTTATAAAAGTGTTATTTTTCCAGCTGCAGCACTTGTAGTGATGCCACCCACAGAATTAATGCATTTAGTTTCTTAGCCTGTGTCTGTACATATTTGTAAAAGTAATTCTAATGGAAGGAATTAAGTTTTTGAATGGAAAGGTAAAGATACCAAAAATTTTAAAGACTGACAATCACAGCCATATGAAGTTCTAAGCTGTATTTGTAATACTGTTTTTGTTAAAATAAATTTGTAAATTAATAAGAAAATATAAATTTGGATAAACTTTGAAGGAAAAACAAATGCAAATTTAAAAAGTTTCCGAAACCACAAAGATGTATAATCGTAATTTATGGATGAAAATTTGTTGAAAATTGAAAATTCTAAAGTAAATAAATTTTATGCTTCACACCACAATACGAAGAAGCAGAGTGTTAGTTCTGTAGATGCAAAGATATGCTTCAGGAAAAATAATGGATTCAGTATTACCAGTAAATAATGTATATAAGGAACTTTTAAGTTAGTTGGTTTTTCTGTTGGAGTATTTAGGTTTATTTTTGTAGAACTAATTTTAATTCATATATTTGTGCAATGGAATATTCATTAGTTTCAACAAAATTGATTTATTGTGTTAAAATGACTTATGTTGTAATAGTTAACTCACATTTTGTATATTGTGTATATATTGCATGCAGCGATTATGAAGTCCTTAAAAAATATTTAAAGGTCCTTAAAAATAGCCTGAAGGTCCTTAAGACTCTTTAATTTCCATTTTCAAAAAAGGGTATGAACCCTGTATATGTCATTTGTTGATTCTGAAAAGGCTTTTGGCTGAGTACCGAGGGGGAAATGACCATTGTTCTGAAACATTATTGACAAAAGGCAGGCTATTAAAACCATTCAGAAACTTCTATTACAGAAACATTGCAACTGCCAGGATGGAAGGAAATGCTGATAACAGCATCTGGAAAGCAGGGAAAGTCTCTTATCAGCCATATAGAAGTATTTTTTCTGAATAGGTCAGCCTGAGAAATAAGGCTATTACATGCACTAAATCTTCAGTATTGAGAGCTACCTTTCTTTAAGAGCAGGAGAGTTTTGAACAAAGTAAAGTCTTTGTAGCAGTTTAGAAGCTGCAGACATGAAAGTGGTAAAAGGAATGGCCAGTTAAAATAGGTGGAGTCATTACAAAACAGGATTTGTAGTGCATATTTTTGAGCTGAGCTGAGTACCTTTACTTCATTAGCCAAAAAAAAAAGTTTGGGTGAGCTCATTGGACATGTTTATTAATGGAAATTGAAAAACTGCATTAAAATTTAGAAAATTAAGGGTTTCAGGTCAAATAGACCAAGAATGTGTAAGTTGGAGATATTAAATCAGTTGTTAATTATGAAGAAAGAAACACAGTAGAGACAGAAAGGGACGTGGTGGACATAGAAAGAATGGAGAAAGCTTGTTGCAAATTTGAATTCATCTTTCAAAGTTGTCTGTGCTAAAACCATGCCAGAACATGGCACTGGTGAATAGATGTGAGGTGATAATGATAGAAATGTAACATTCAGCAGTTCACCTCTTGAAATCTTACCTAGCTTCTTTATTATTCACTATAAATTCTGATGTATTTTAATATCTTTGTTGGTTTTTAAACTGTTTTATTCATTTAGTTCACAGTTCATTGTAAGACTAAATAATTATTGATACTTATTTCACCGCATTTGAAAAGTTTTGGTATACTCTTTCGTTTTGATATAACTGGTTGTACTTTTTTTTTTTTTTTGGTCTTCTTATCATCAAATGTGCTTGTGAATCTTTTGTACCTAATGGTATTTTAAGTAATTATGAATTTGTTGCCTAAACACAAATCAGTGTTTCCATTCCTATTCTCATTAGCCAAGCTTTTTTGCCCAGATCTTTCATTTTTATCTTCATATTCCTTGTTGCCATTTCCAGAGTGTGTTTGAATCTTGAAAAATACAAGTAAAAAGCATACAGATTTTAAATGGATTTAAATTGTGCAATTAGAAAATAAACATAACTGAAAACATGTGAAAAGAACTAATGTGATATTATTATCCTGTCACATTTTGCATTGTGATTAGTTATACCTATTTTCTTTTCTAGCAATTTCAATTACACTGCCTGACAGAGAAAACACCACATCATGAAGACTTGAATGCAGTGCCCTGCAAATTGTAGGGTGGGTGCACACATACAAGGTATGCAAATGATTGTATATGTAGGCTAGTCACACAAACAGCACACGGGATAGAAGTGGACAACCAGCCCGTGAGGTCATCAGTCAAGACGTCGTCATGGCTGCGAGAAGGGAGTGGTTCTGCAGTAACTGTGTCTGGAGAACAAATAAGGGTGCCAATGTGTTGAAACGGATGAGTTCCTCAGAGGTGTCATCGTAGGCCTGATGGTCCTTGCATTGTATTGCGGAAGAAACGCAATGTGATGCCACAACTGTCGGTCGCATTTAGAGACAGGGGTCCCAGTAAGGATATGTGCAATGTTGTAGGGGGACTGGAGCACGAAGACGAACGTCCGAGCTCACCGATCGTTGCATCTGATGTCGTGCCATAGTAGACCCACAGTCCACAACGGACGACATTTTGTGGAGTGTACGGGGAGGCTTGAATGCTCCGATATCAATGCGGACAGTGTTGTGCCAATTCGCTACATCTGGTTTGCTGTCCCGCCATCCGTTGTGAAGGCTACCCATAACAGCGAGCCATCATTGTCACCGCTTGGTGTGGTTTTCGGTGATGAATCACGGTTCTGTCTCAGCACGGATGATCACCATGTCAGAGTCTGGAGGCGACGTGGCCAACCAGTGGATTCCACCGCCATTGTAAAGTGACACATGGCCTGGCAACATGAAGTCATGATGTGGGGTGCCAACAGCCGCTCACCGCTGGTACACATTACAGGCACATTGACGGCACGCTGCTATGTTGACGAGGTGCTGCGGCCTATGGCACTACCGTATCTGCAGGGCATCCCAACCGTTTTTCAACAGGATAATGCCCGGCCTCATACTGTTCGGATCAGCTACATGGCCAGCACGATCCCCCGACCTCTCACCCATCAAGTATCTGTGGGACACGATTGGATGTTGGTTGAGTACCTTCCCACTCCTGCAAAATGAAGATGAACTGTGGACTTGGATCAACACCACATTGTCCACGATACCCCAGGACTCTATTCGGACTCTCATTGCCTCGATGCCACATTAGATTCAATGCTGTATTGCCCAAAATGGGGGCCACACTCCTTATTGATCATCCTGCATGTTCAGCCACTGGAGCCTAGTCTGTATGTGACAATGAAATCATTTGTTCAGGACCTACTTGGATATCTGCGCGTGCAGTTTGGTCTGTTTTCGAGCATTCTTTCATGGTGTAGCATTTTCTGTGTCAGGCAGTGTATGTTCACATTATTTTCTTACTGTATAATTTAAAATCATTTAGAATCTGTATTCTATTCACTTGTATCTCTGATAAAGCCACCTGGTTGGTTGGGAATAGTTTGGGAAGCATTTTGTTGAACACTATATATGGAGTCTTAAGACATATCCTTCTTAGTGTCTTTACAATCTGTCCAGTTTGAAAAACATGTACCCACTCACTATATTAACAAAAACTTGTTTCTTGCCAACTTTGCTTCCTTTTTACAAAAGATAAGTTGTACTTTATGTACAACAAGAACATATCCCTCTTATGCTTCTTGGTATGTCTTCTTATGTTTCTTAGTCTCACTGATGCTGACGACATTAAAGTTCGATTTTTCAAAATCTTTTGTGAATTCTACCTCTTTTCTATTTGACTTTTATACAAGTTTTTATGCCTCCAAGCATGATCTCTTTATTTCATGAGGACTTTTCCTGTTGACAGATTTTGCATTGTATAACTGGTTTCATCATGACCAGTGAATACACAGGATGAAATGAATGTTGCCCTCTATTCACCCCTCATGTTGCTGGAAAGATGATTGAATTGTTGTCTCACCAGATTACCTAAAGAAACAATTAACTATGCTATTTTGTTCCAGTGCTATTTTTACACATATATGTCCTAGACCACTTGGCCAACTGATTTTATAGTTCTCCTTGTGCTCAACAGTGAGTTTTTTGCTCCCCCATGAATTTTGCTGCCATTGGGAGACAGAAAAGAGTTTAGGTAAATTTATTTAATAAGTTCCAACACCCTTAAATTTTAAATATGGTACTCTTAAATTTGAAGAAAGAGAGAGAGAGAGAGAGAAAAAGAGTGTGTGTGTGTGTTTGTGTGTGTGTGTTTTGCAAAGCAAGTAATCAATTTTATGTGCTTGTTGCTGTAGTGTAATACCATATAGACTGGGCATTCGTAATAATTTTAATTGATTTTTATATTTTGCATCCACATTACAAATAGCATTATGCAAGTGATCAACTCTCATCAATCTTTCAAAAAAAATGTATGAAAAGTTTGTGCATTTTCTATCTTTCATTCATTCATGCAGGAAAACAATATACAGAAGGTATCAGTTGAAAGTGCCCCTGAGCAACAACAGAGGGATTTTAAAACTGCTGAAGATCAGGATAGTTCATCTTCCATGGAAATTGATGTATGTGGCATTGTGGTTTTTCTTATTATTATTGTTTTTTGTTGTTGTATTTGCATTTTCCCTTGGTACAAATCTTTTCAGTACCCTCGCCAGGCCGCTAAAACTGCTAAGCTAACTGCTAAGTTCTGGGCCAATATTAAATGCTGAAAAGCTTCAGATCTGGTCACTACTGTATTGGAGAGGAGACCTCTTAAAATAATTGTATTCCATTAGCCAAATTTATATCATTTGTTTCTTGATTCCCATGTGATGTGTGTGTGCTCTCCATTTATTAATGGTCATCCAGTCAGGATAGGCTATACATGATTGCAAATTATTTTCATGGAATGATTACTCTTCCAGCTTCTTCTGGGAAACTTGATACAGTTCATCATAATTAGGTATGAAATTTCATAAATACACTGCCAGACAATTGCTAAGGACGGATGACAATAGCAACGATAGCAACCATAAAATGGAAGGCAGGAAAATGTGGAAATTAGCATAAGTGCGGGATACAGTAAGACGTGTTGTGCGTATGCAAATTTTGGATTGCCGAGCTTGTTCGTTACGTCATAGCGCTGATAAAAGATATAAAGGATTTGACGCGTATTGACCATTGTTGTTAAAACGCAAAGTTGAAAGGGAAAGAATCAATTGACGAACTTGCAATTTTCAGTATGTCTTCCCGACATCATCTGGATGATTTTACGCGTGGCCGTATTATTGGCAAGATTGAAGAAGGGCGAAAAATAACAGATGTTGTCAGGGAGTTCGACGTCAGCCACAGTGTTATTTCATGGCTTTGGAAATCATTTCAAACAAATGGAGAGTGTAGCAAACGTCACGGGGAGGTCGTGTTCGCAGTACGACACCTGCAGAAGATCGGTACATAGTGCTATCAACAAAAAGACACCGGCGCAGCACAGCTAGTGAGGTAGCAAATCAGTTTATGGCTGCTACTGGCATGCAGACCTCCCGAAAAACTGTCGCCAGACGTTTGCATGAAGGAGGACTATACGCCCGCCGTCCTGTTGTGTGCATCCCATTGTCCAGACTTCACCGTACCGCCCGTTTGCAATGGTGCCATCAACATCGCAATTGGACTAATAACGACTGGTCTGCTGTCCTCTTCTCAGATGAGAGTAGATACAGTCTATTGTCTGATTGTCGACGACAGCTGATCTGGCGTGATAGTGGTACTGCATGTTGTCCAGCAAACATACAGGAAAGGGACCGATATCCGACATGTGGTGTCATGGTATGGGCTGGCATCATGATCAATGGCCGTATGTCCCTCTGTGTGCGTTCAACTGGGACTATGACTGGCCAACGATACATTAATGATGTTCTGCTACCTCATGTTCGCATGTTCTGTGGTGCTGTCGGTGATAGATTCATTTTCATGGACGACAACGCAACATGTGATCGAACAGTCGCTGTCCAGGAGTGTCTTGAGAGCGAGGATATTCAACGCCTCGTATGGCCAGCACGTTCTCCAGATCTGAATCCCATTGAAAATGTGTGGGATGCTTTGGGGAGGAGTCTTGCTGGTCGCCAATGCCCTCCAATAAACAAGGACACCCTCATCCGTGCACTGACAGAGGAATGGAATAAATTACCCCAACAGCTGCTTGATAATGTTGTGCAAAGCATGACACGACGTGTGGAATCTTGCATCGCCCTCCATGGTGGCCATATCCCGTATTGACATCTTACGCCGGAACGCCTGCGGACGGTAATTGCATTTTTTTCACGTTTACGTATTCTGCACAAAATGGCCTGTTTGTCCCTTGAACACGTTCCAAAGCCTTCTGGATTTCAGAGCACAATAAATTGTCTTTCTTGTAATGTCCTGGCATTCTGACATTATTTTATTTCACTTGGCATCCAACCACACTTACTTTTTTATGCGCTATATAGCCGTTTATGATCCGTCCTTAGCAATTGTCCAGCAGTGTATGATCACATTTTAACATGATTTTTTTGAAAAAGTTGATTTAAGATTTTTTGCACATTTATTTGAGCCACTTGCTCTTGTTATAAGTTAGTGTTTCGTTGGTGCTTTAAGATGCAGCCCATTGGATTTCAAACAGTTGTGGTGATTATTTCTCTAATACCATTTGAAATTGCACCAGCAGTATAACCATTTGTGATTGTTGAATAATGGCTTCAGGAGAACATACTTCTTGGACAGTGTTGGCTTGCAGCTGAGCTCTTGTAAGATTAAAAGCACCTAGCCATACTATTTTCCATGTATTTTTAAAAGTTTAGATAACCAATCAGTATGTGTCAACCAGGGATTCTATAGAAATAATATCCAAAAAGGGTTAATGTAATTACACTGAAATGTAATGTGTGTCATCATATTTGTCAAGATATATTGCATATATACCATGTTGACCAATAGGTACCTATAAATTACATTAAAAATTATGTATGAGTCAAAACAGAAAACAGCATTATGTTCTTTAACAAAGCACTAAGATAAATATTTTGTAATTAAAGTGTATTGAAAAATATGGAACAGGAAATGGCTTCCCAATTAAAAACTTCATATTTCCAAGGAACAGACTACTCATTATAAATGTGTTCAATAAAGAATACTTATTAAATGTTGCAATCTTCTTATTGTCATATATATTAGGATAAGTCGAGTCCCCTAGTGACCATAGATTTCTGTTTTCTTTAATCCCTAGTCTTTACCATTAACATCAGGCAGTTTAGGGTCTCATAATATTTTTTTGAATCAAGTCTCTCTCTTCCTTTTGGTCTCTTGCTCTCCCAATAAATGCTATTGCAGGATGTCATTCTGATAGTACATGCTGAACATCACTGAACTATTGTGACAGCATTTCATTGCTGTGTGTATTACATATATTGTAGCTTAATTCATTTCTTATTTGATTATATGTTTCTTGTTTATTGGTCTTCCTACTTTTTTTTCTCTCTAGTTTGTTTTGAGATACAGTAGAGTTTGTTAATTTGAGTTCAGCTGAATCCTACATCATTCTAAAGAAATTCCATTTTTCATCTGGCATGTTTTTCCCCTTCAAAATAGAAGCCCAATAATATTTTAAGATCATAAATGCTGTGTGTAGTGATAAGTTTTGCTGTTTCTAGGATCCACAAGAATTTGTCTGAAATATGTGATTTTGGTTCATCAAAACAAGATCTTTCACACTCAGTGGAAGAACTTACAGCAAATGGTTAACCTATTTAAGATGAAATGAGTGCTAAAAGAAAACCAACTTATGATTTCTTGAATAGCTGCTGCAGTGGCACAGTGGTCTAGGCGCGGGCTCCTGATTGTTCGTCTGAGAGGGTCTGGGTTCAAATCTCGGTGAGGCTTGGATGTTGTGTTTGTCTTACGGTGCTGGCCGCCTCCCTTCCTTGGAGCTGTGACCTTAAATTGGGGGGGCTGCTTATGGCCCACCAAGTTGCTCACTGGTCATTAAACCTCAAAAAAAAATTATTTGGATAATAAAATCTTGGGTTTTAAAAACAATTTGTACTCACAATAGTATTACAAAGGCTGCAATAAAATTAGATTCTGTCATAGCCACAGTGGGTGGTAAAAAAAGAAAAAAAGCACAAAGATTAAGAAATGAAACATCGGAAACTTTACAGAGATGGGTGGCTTCTTGAAAAACATGTGAAATAGTAGCTATGAAAAGACTACTGAAGTGTTGTTTCTATGATTTTCACAGCTACGACTGAATTGCAGTCCGATGTTACAGGAAAAGGCAGTGTATTTTTGTAATGAATTGCAAGAAGGTGACAGTTTCTCTGCTAGTGTTGGATGGCTGGACAGGTGTAAGAAAAGTTATAAAGTATGACAGCTGAACATCGGGGGGTTGGGGGTGCTGTTGATTTTGAAGTCACCAATGCATCCCATACAGCACAAAACGTTTCAGATATGTATCAGTAATGTTACAATCTCTCGTTTTCGTTACACTTTCAGAGATATCTTGCACTTACGTTTCAGCAACATCTGGTATTTTGGAACATAACTCTTTGTACATTATGGTTACGTTAAAAATAACATTCACTGATACTACTGCTTTATAGTTTCCATTGTACATGATTGCTACCTTGATGTTACGTTCTGACGATATTTAAGATTTTTGATATGGCTACGGAGTGGATGAGCATGCGCATTTATGCCATTTCACTGAAGCACTCTTGTAGTCGTTCCATGTGCTACTGGGATATTCTTTGGTGATACTGTCATACTCGAGTTAGCTGGGTGTAGGAAAACTGGCCACCAGAAAAGTGGCCACAAAAATTTTAAGGGGCCGTATAAAAATTTCATTTTGTTCCACTTTGTGTTTACAACCCCCAGAGGTTGGTTATCTGAGTCATATAAAGTTTCCTTAATTGCGATTATTAATGTAATTCTTTATAAAAAATGGTTGTGATCTACAACTCAACAAAATATTTCAGGGTTTACAAGTCTGCAAATTATCTGAGGGCATGTGCTGACTCAGGAAAACTGTCAAAGGGGAGGGGGGGAGATACAAAAAGTGTAAAATGTAAAGAATTTCTGGTCGGATCGGGAAATTTTCAGCATTTACAAGCTACAAGTCAAAACATTATCTGAGGGCATGTGCGTACTCAGCAAACCTGTTGGGAGGGGGAGGGTCAATACCAACAGTGTAAAATATAAAGAATTTCTGGTGCAATTGGGTGATTATCAGCATTTACAACCTACAAGTCAACAAATTATCTGAAGGCATGTGCTACCTCAGAAAACCTGTCGTAGGGGAGGGGGTAGTATCAAAAGTATAAAATATAAAAAAATTCTGGTCCGATCAGGAGATTTTCAGCATTTACAAGCTACATAACTTGACAAACTCTCTGAGAGCATGTGCTGACTCAGTAAACCTCCGGGGGGGGGATACCTCAAATCTTCTACACTACCACCCCACCCCCCACCCCGAGAGGTTTACTGGGTAGGCACATACCTTCAAATAATTTGTTGAGTTTTAACTTGTAAATGCTGAAAATCTCCCGGTCAAACCAGAAATTATTTGTATTTCATATTTTAGGTTTTAAGCACAACCCCCCTCCACCCCCGATTTGTTTCCTGGGTTTACACATACCCACAGAGAATTTGTTTAGCTGTAGTTTATAAACCTTGAAAAATATCGTAAATAAGAACATACGAAATTACGGAAATGTTATGTGTGTCAGATAACCAATCTTGGGAGATGTAGGCACGAAGCTGCAATTTTTATACAGCCCCTTAAAATTTTTGAGACCAGTTCTCTGCTCTGCTTTGCCTTTGGCCTGAAAATCCTGGAAATGTCTAAATTTCTTACTGAAAATGAAATATTAAAAAAAAATTATGAACAATAGTTGCTCAAGTAGTGAGAAATATAGTAGCCACATGAAATGTGTTCATGCAGAACAGTTTTATGGCACTGAAATTCCAATGTGTCCAGTTCTCCGGTGGCCACTTCTCCGTACCTGGAGTTAGCTAGTTAGTGTACACTATTGCCTGTCCTTAAGTTTTGCACGCCAGTGTATAATATTTTAGTATGTTTGTTGGGTTTGAATCAGAAAAAAAGTCTGAATAAAAGTAATTGTTAGTTTGTAAAGGTAGAAAAAAAAATAATGTTGATATATTGAGGTTTAACGACTACGCAAGTTTTGAGAAAAAAATAGATTAAGATATGCATGAAAAGGTACATTTCGTTAATTAATAATAAAGAAATTTAAGTCATCCTACAGAAAAATAAAATGATCTATAAAAAAAATTATTTCTATTAAATAATGTATTTGCAAAGCATTTAGAAAAAATACATTAAGATATACATTAAAAGGTACATTTTGTTGATTAATCATGAAGAAATTTAAAACATCCTACAGAAAAATAGAATGATCTATGGAAAAAAATAATGTATTTCTGTTAAATAACGTATTCACAAAGCATTGGCCTTCTCATTAGTTCCTACAGAACGTTGTAAGCGCGAGGCGTCCCATGGTTGAGTGGGATAATGCGTCTGCCTAGAAACCCGCTGGACAGGGGTTCGAACCTGGCATGATCTTTGATTTGTATTTACTTGGAAAGAAAATTTCCCTAGCGTCATGACGTCACACCGTAAAATTCCTTGATGGGGAAAAACAAAATGGCATACAAATGATATCGGTGAGACCATGTGGGGAGGTAAAAGAAAATTGATGAACAAAACATGTTCGGTAGGACCACGTGGCACACAAAATGTTATGGTTGAACACAAAGAGAAAATGGTGAACAAAAGATGGTCAGGGAAAAAAATGGCTGCGACTGACGTCATGATTGACCAGGAATCGACCACATGCGTCCTTGAGGCAGCACGTGGACAGCTTCCTTTTTACAGAAACACCTATTATCACGTAACAGTAATATGATGATGCCACAAATATCTTTCAAATACATAACAGTAACATGAAGTTAGTATGTTTAAGTTACAAAGACCTTTTTCACTGTAACGTATCGGTTATGTTGCAAAGTTATGTAACGTTTGCGAACATTTTGTCGTAACCGTAAGGTTTCTGAAACATTACTGTTACATTGCACAATGTATCTGAAAAGTCTCAATGTTTCAGTGCTACATAATTGTAACATATGCAAAATATTCTGTGCTGTGTAGGATTTCACACTGAATTCAAAAATTTCATGAAAAGGAAAAATATTTGAGGTGACTAACTTTGCTTGTGATGAAAGATAAAATAGGTCTCAACTTTAAAGCACTCCCAAGTAAAATTTTAGCTCCACATCAGAAAAGTTGGCATCATGCTGTAAGAATGGTAATGAAAGGGTAATCGTACTGGCCTGTTTCCATATATCTGGTACTCATAAATTGTACATTGTGTTCTTCATTAGTAAATCAAATGACCAATGGTCATTTTAAAATGTTGTAAGTAAGGCTTTAACAGTTTTGCATAAAACAAAAAAGCTCTTGAATAAGTAGAGATACTTTCTCGATGGTTCTTTGATGAATTCATTCCTGAAACCAAAAAATTCTTAAAATAGAAAAAAATGCCCGGCAAAAGAATATTGGTGATGGATAATGCACCGTTACACCCTGATGTAGAACATTTGTGTAGTGGTGACATAAAAGCAATATTTTTCACTTTGAACGTTTCCAGCCTTATTCAGCCAATTCAAGGTATTAAAGGATGACTAAAAAATAAGTATCGGAAGACGTGGTTTGCTCACATTTTGGAAGAATCTTTATTATATTATGGTTAAAGACTAGATCTTGTGGTTAACAGATTTGTGGTTGCAAACCAAATATGTGACTTTCACAAAATCCTTATTAGTGAAGAAACATGATGGCATTAATGGAAATGACAATGAAATTCTGAGAAAAGATGAGAGGAGTTTAAATGGTATCTGAAAAGTCTCAATGTTTCAGTGCTACGTAATTGTAACCGTACTAAACCAGAAGCTCAACCAATCCTCTGTGCCAAGGCAGCACTCTATCTTGCAAAAGTGGAAAAGAAACCCCTGCAGTATTCTTCCTCATTCCTCAAAGAAATCAGCAATCTAATGAATGAAAAGAATCTTGCAATCTGTAAAGCTGATAAAACTGGCTGCCCTGTCATCATCTCCAAAACTGTTCTCAATGTAAAAGCTGAATCATTCCTCTCAACTTCAAATTGCAAGGTTCTAAAATCTGATACCACCCCCAAACTTAAAACTGCAGTTGAAAGACTCAACAAAAAACCCACTCTTTGTAAAGACCTTTCTTGGAGATTTTATACCACCACCATATTTCCGAACTCCGCACTTTTTCTTCCAAATTAAACTTCATAAAACTGGTTTCCCTCTTTGACCACTCGTGGAATATACTTTCTCTCCCACCCGTAACCTTGAAAGGAGGATTGTGGGAAAATATAAACATCTCACCTCCAGCCATCCTTTGTCAATTTCCTCCACTAAAGAGTTCATTAGAAAATTCCCTCCCAGCATTGAACCCTCTGACAAAATGTTCACTCTGGATGTAGTCTCTCTCATATGCTGCTAGTACAATTGCTAAAAAAAAGCAATCACTCTCTGGCCCACTAACAAAAGACCTGTATGACTGCCTTCGAACTGTGAGAGATCTTAATTTTTTCAAGTTCAACATCAAATACTATTGTCAGCAAGAAGGACTTCCGAAGGGTTCACCTCTCTCTCTCCACTTCTGGCTGAAGTTTTCATGCAACATATCGAAAAAAACATAGTCATGGAACACAATCTACAACCTTCCATTTGGCTTCGATATATTGATGATATTTTTGTAATTTGGCCACACAATAGAACTGACCTTAAATGTCTTCTTGAAAAGATTTCCCTAAAGTTCCCATCAATAAAATTCACCATCAATGAAGAATCACAGCAAGGCATTGACTTTTTGGATGTCCACCTGGCAAGGCAAGAGAATCATCTCAGCAGATCTGTTTACAGAAAACCCTCTGCAGCAGCAAACACAATCCCATTTTCATCCCACTCCCTAACTGCTCACAAATTTGCAGCCTTTAAAACTTATGTCAATCATGCCAGGATTGTCTGCAACACTGAATCTTCCTTCAATGAAGAAATCAACACCATAAAGAAAATTGCCAAAGCCCATCAGTTCCCACCTTCTACAATTCAAAAATTCCTTCAAAATTCCCACTTGAAAAATCTGTCTGCTCTCTCACCAATAATAATGGAAAAACCACCATTCATTGGTTCCATCCCTTTCCATGGATCCTTCTCTTATAAGATGTGTAAACTTTTCAAAACTATGTGCTACACTCTCACAGTGAAACCAAACCCTTCTGCAATAATGTGCCTGCTTAAAGACAAGGATCCTGTCTCACCCTTGGACACCCCTGGAGTTTATGCTATTCCCATTTCAACTTCCTCTGGTCTCTCAGTGTATATTGGAAGCACATACCGAAGCATCAAAACAAGACTTGGTGAACACAAAAAAGATGTTTCCAATGGTCTTCCAAAGACAGCTTTATCTGCACTAACCCTTGAAGACACCTTTGCAGTTCCCATTTGGAAAGAAGCCAAAAAAGTTGCCTCTTTCATCAACAAGGCATCTCTGCGTTTCCAAGAGAGCATTGAAATTTTGTTCACCAAAAACTGCAATTCAGAGACCCCCTCACCAAATCCCATTTATTTGGATCTCTCTTCTAAAATCTGGCAATATTTCCAACACCCCAACTTCAAATTGTAGTTCTGGCAACCAGCCCATCCAGTCGATCGCGGGGGATCAAGGTCGTAGGATGACCGAAAGCTACCGCTAAACGAACCTTTTACCGTACGTGACTCTGTGTGTTTTGCTCATTTTATATGTTTATGAGGAGTTTAAAAGCCTAATTTTGCAGTTCCCATTCTTATAGAAGTAACTGTGGGACTAAAACAGCCCTTCAACGTGTAGAGCAGCAACCTGAAGCATCACCATATGATGCTCTTTTCCTAAAAAGAGATGGCAAGATATGAGACAAATTGAAAAAAACAAAGTGCTGCCAAAAAAAAAAAAAAAAAAAGATGTTCTTGAGGAAAACAAAAGACACTTGATGATTTCCCCTCATTAATGCAATGTTAAATTTCAATATTACCCTACATTGCTTAATCTAATGTTTCTTCCTCATTATTAAAAATATTTTTGTAAATATTTGCTATTTTACTTTCTGTATTTCATACTTTATGATGCCGTCTAATCTAAGTTAGTTCTGGTCCCAAGTACCTCGGATTATTGGAACTCTACAGTCTTAGTTGCTTTGTAATGTTTTTATGATTTTATTCTCAGTCTATTTATATTTGTTGAGTCTATTCTTACTTTGTGCTTAATGAGTTCAATGGAGCTCAAATGATAGTTAATCACTGAGTATAAGCAAGTCAATTTGTGTTCCTGTTCCAAAAGTTTCCCTTTGTAGCTGCTCTTGTACTGTAGGAAAAAGTTTCTTGTCCTCTTGAATTATTATGAGTATGGCCTTGATGAATTTATATGTTCTGTTTTTCACTGCATCTTTCGATATTCTGCATTAATCTTCTGAATTATTTTTTTAATTATTCTTGGATTTCGAAATAAGAATAATGTCTTCTGAGTATTTTATATATTTCATTATCCAACTATCTAATGTAACTACAGGCTTGTTGTTTAGCTATTTTGTTAACTTTGCACAATGTAAAAAATAATAGTAGTGGAGAGGGATATAAACTAGATGTTTTATCATATCCTCTGCTGGCAATGTTCAGCTTGAATATCATGTATCAGGCATTTTTTAAATTTTCATTTGGTTTATTCTTTGCAAATGTTCTTTAAAATTTGAGTGATCCGTTATTACTTATTTCTCTTCTGGAGCAGCTTGGTAATGTTCTTCCCAAAGTGCTTTATTATGTTATGTTTCTCATTCTCGTTTGATTTTTTCGCCCTATCATCAGAGTTTTAGGGAAATATGCTGCAGCTATTTTTTTATTGTTCTGTGCAGTGTTGATTTCATGATTTCTGTTTGCTGTCGCACAAATATTAACTTACTAGCATATAGCCAGTCCTAGGACGGTTGTTTTTAAGCTTGAAATAAATATTAATATATAGGGAATGTTGCCCGCCCTATGATGGAGTGAACTTTTTTACTGAGGCAGATTGAAAACAAATCAAATAGACGCTGGATTTCTGTAAGGAAACATAGTAAAAACTTATATAGTAAGAACTCATTCATGTTAGAACCTAAAATTATATGCTGTTTATTTCCGTTTCTCAAAAGACCTTGCGATAAATAACATTTAGCGTAAAATATTTGTTGTAAGTTAGAGCATTTAGATAGGTCGATATTTTGCAAAATGTGTAATATAATCAGCACTAAACTCGGAAAGTTGTTTTCTTGTAAACTTACCTTAATAACATTTACTTTGATTTTTCGCGTTAAATTACTTTTTCTCCGGCATACTTGTTATTCCCTTCACTGCTTGAAACTTCATACTGAAGCTTTTTTCTACAAAATAATGCGACATCTGGTATCACAAATTGGAACTATCTAAATTTTTGACAATGTGTTATTGGGGTGACATCTGTTTTTAGATGCAATCTTGCTGCTCACTTTAACATCTCAAGATTTCAGTTTTTATTGTAGATAGGTTATTTTTTTTTTTTTTTTTTTTTTTTAATTGGAGGTTTAACGACCACCATGAGCAACTCAATGGGCTATAAGCAGTCGCCCGTCCCTAATTTAGGGTCACTGGTTCCAGGGAAGGGAGAGAGCCAGTGCCGTAAGACAAACACAACATCCATGCCTGACCGGGATTCGAACCCGGACCCCGTTCAGACGAATGATCATAGGCCAGCGCCTTAGACCACTGCTCCACCGGGGCGGCGTAGATAGGTTAGAGCATTTAGATAGATTGATATTTTGCAAAATGTATAATATAATCAGCACTAAACTGGGAAAGTTAGTTAAATTAAAAAAGTAAAAAATAATTAAAGCATACAAATTAATATTCGAATTGTGCTAAATTAAATAAATATACAAATGCAACTTGCCATAATATTAAGATTTTAATTCGAATTTTGTAGATTGGATAAATAGAACTCAAGTTATTGATAATCCAATGTTTTTAAATTAGCACGAGATCACCTTGACATCTCAATGTGATCGCATGCAAACTCAACTTGCTATGATATTAAGAATTCCATTTGAATTTTGTAGATCAAGAAAATACAACTCGAGTCATTAATAATCCTTTTTTTTTAATTAGCACGCAATCACCTTGACATCTGAAAGTGATCGCGTGCTATTATACAGCAGGCAATCATTTTGACATCATGAGAGCACATGCGAATTGATTGATAAGTGATGGCACAACAATGCAGATGTTGCTGTGACATCAAGCGTTCCAGAGAGACAGACAGATGATCAGCATGTAGTTATTGTAATTCTTGGTACAGCCATATGGCAAAATCTAGATATATTTATTTTGAGACTGGTGGTAGGCTCTAAATCTAGTTATTATTAAGTAATTTTCTTTGAAAAAAAAAAAAAAAGAAAAAGAAAATTCCACAGCTTCCTTCCCATTTAATTTATTGCATTATCTGGTTTACTAATCCTTCTATAGCAAAAACAACCACTCTTAACGAATATGTTTCTTTTTCTTTTCTTTTTATTTTTTGTTTTCACAGAGAACATCTGCTTAGTCTCTAGATTCAGTTTATCCTCCTCCTCAGTGAAGTGAGCTTCTGCTAAGCCAACTAAAAGCCATTTTACTTTCTTCAGTTTTCTTCCATTAGTGATCGTTCTTGTGGTTTAGCCCTTTCGTGTCAGGAGATTGTCAGCTGTGTGTGTGCATCCATCCGTCCAGCTGTCCTTGCACCATAAACAACAATAGTGGATGGGCCGCCCCGGTGGCGCAGTGGTCTAAAGCGCTGGCCTCTGATCATTCTTCCGAATGGGGTCCGGGTTCGTATTCCGGTGAGGCATGGATGTTGTGTTTGTCTTACGGCTCTGGCTCTCTCCCTTCCCTGGAACCAGTGACCCTAAATTAGGGACGGGCAACTGCTTATAGCCCATTGAGTTGCTCACGGTGGTTGTTAAACCTCCAATCAAAAAAAAAAAAAAAAATAGTGGATGGAGACAAACATTAAATGTATGTTCAGTAAAATGTGCAAGCTTTTTTCAAAAACAGAATGATGGGCAAACCTATGGTGGATGCCTAGATCTTCAGATTTGTCTCTTACATAGCTGGTTTGTAAATGTAAAGTTTTAGGTGCAACTGTGCCTCAATGTTGATGTCTTATAATTATCCTGATTCCAGATTGGCGCAACTGCATATATGTTGTGACCAATTTGAAATTAAATTCTGAAATTTAATTTTTATGGAAATGCATGGCTAAAAGAAAAGTTAAATTCAGTATAATCTGTCTGAAGTATTCAAATTTAATTTCAGTTTATCAGATTATTATAATATTGAACCTTCAAGATGCAGTGTCACTTCTCTGTCTTACCGATGAGTTCCCCAAATTTGTTTAATATCAAAGCAAAATAGTTCAATTGTTGTCTAAATAAATTCACTGTACATTTAGGATGATGTGAATTGGTTTTTGAGTGTTGTTTAAACACGTAGTACTACGGGAAAAAATCTGCACTTGAGAAAATCAGTTGCATGTCTTCAGGCTTCTGTGTTCTTATATATTTTAGAAATAAAATGCTAAAGTGCTGTTTAGAATCTAAAATAAAATAACATCCTTTAGTAGATTAGTTTCATTATGGAAATATAATTTCAAAAGTTGAGTAACTGAAAAATGATTTCTTTCTTCTTTTTTTTAATGAATAACTTAAGGTTCTTTTTTTATTCTCTGTGATGCCTGCATGTTTTCAGTTGGATGGTTTTTAAATAGGAATGCTTTAAAATTCATTGTCTGGTGTGGAAGGGATGTGCTTATATCATGTTACTGTTCTGTGGGAAAGGATTGGACCTCTATGTTACTTACTGTCCTACTTGACCTGAGGTCGTGGAAGAAACATTTTTATTATTCATTCGTTCACTTTTTTTTTCATACTGTATGGTCTGCATAGTATTTTTAAACATAAAAAAATGTCATCACCTAATAGTGACAAAACTTAATGGATCACAATGTTCTGTTTGTTTTCAAGTACTAATCTCTAAGAGGAGCATGCATGAATGTTGTATACATTATAATTCATTACTTTGTGTAGGGCCCTAAATTAACTTTTTGTTGGCCTTATTGCTTTGTTCATAAAATTCAATTTATTTTTTGTTCACCATTAAGTAGAGAGTTTAAACTTTGCATTTTGTCTTCTCCAAAATACTGTTAAATGTTGAACACCTGTTTTTAGAATTTTATTTATGAAGACAGAAAACTGTACCATGAATTATTCTTTCCACTTTTTTAACTTTATTTTTTTTTTCAGCTTCAAAAATTGGGAAGTTTGAGATCTGCAAAATTAACACTTCCTCAAAAAAGAGTTGGAGTTGGAAAGCCCATCAATGCATCTTCTGCTGATGTAGCTCCTTGTCGACACATTATGGGGAAATCTATGGCTTTAGCCAATGAAAGTGGACACAAAAAGGTATTTATTTAACCCTATTTTTTTTCTTTTCTGTTAAGAGTTCCTTGATAGAAATGCACATACCAGTATGTTCAAAAAGTTCTGGAACTTTTTGTATTAAAAAAGAATGAGTACAGATAATACCTGTTTATGCAATGTTTCCTTCGAAGTAGATACCCTGTGCAACTATGCATTTTTGCCAGTGCTCATACAAAGATTTAAATGCAGATTGCAAGACTTCTTTTGCCACATCCTCCAGTGCCTCCATCGCAGCTCATTGCACTTCTTCAGAACTTGAGAAGCATTGCCCTTAATCAAATTCTTCATCCGGGGGAAAGGGAAATGTCATATGGGGTGAGATCAGGGGAATAAGTTGGTTGTGGAAGAACGGGAATGTGATGTTTGGACAGGTAATCGGACACCAGGAGGGATCTGTGAGCCGGCGCATTTTTGTGATGGAGCACCCACGAGTTGGTCTTCCAAAGATCGGGTCGCTTGCGTCTCACTGATTCTCGGAGACGTTTCAGGTCTGTGCAGACCTGTGGCAGTAGTAAGATGCGAAAACTCCTGATGATGATCTAGTGTGTAGATCGAAAATTTGAGAGGTAATGTACCTTAATAAATTTATCCTCGAAAATCCCCGTTAAATATTCATAATACTGAAGTAATAAGAGGAAGCCATGAAGTCATTAATTATTGACATAACTTTTTTCATTTTAGTTGAGACTGACTGATGACATGAAACAGCTGAAAAGTGCTCGTGATTATCGGAATCCCGAAGGAAGAAGAAAGACTGCATCGGGTCGTAAGTTCTTCAAGTCATCACACATCCCACAAAAGAACGCATCACCTGATCTTTCTTGGTTTGACATGAATGGCACATATGAATTCTGTGAATGAATTTATCATTGCATCACTTTTTAAAACTTTTTCATTTTTCATATAAAAGGACATCATTGCTTTTTTTCAGATATTATGAAAACATTTTCTGTATTTTGTTCAGGAATATTATTTTATCACATTTTTTTTTTCACGTGTAAGAATTTACATTCAAAAGAAAGAAACTGTTTCACAAGAAATTATTTCTTCTATTCTGTTTTCTGAATTAGTTGTTTTGTGTCATATTTGAATCCATTGTTTTTGTTATGTACGTTGTGCAGTTTATTATTTTGGTAAAATGTTTCCAAATATTCATATTATTTCTTTTGTATTCATTGTGATTTCTATTAAAAAAGGAAACAACTGAACAAGTTATTTATTTTACTCTATTTCCTGAATTATTTGTTTTTGTGTAATATTTGAATACATTATTTTCTTGTTATACATTTTGTACAGTTAAATGTTTTGGTTGTTTTACATATTGTACAATTTCAAATTTTGTTAATGTTTTTTAAATATTCATGTTCATTTTGTTTTCTATGTTACTTGTTTAATTAAGTAATTGGCTCATTTTTCTTGTATATATGCATTTAGATTTATTCAAAATAAATTTTACCATTTTAATTCTGGTTGTAAATGTTGCATGGCTGTGTCTAGTGAAATTTTAACTTAGAATCTGTTACATTATTTTTTTCTTGAAATGGTAATTATTGCAATCAGTCCTACTTTTTAAGATTACTCATTTTTATTGGGCCCTCGCCATTACAGTACACTGTTATCCATTAATGAGTGACTGTATAATTAACCCTGACCATGACTGATGGTGTAAATTATATTTTTCTTTGCATGCACTCCTTGTGTGTGTGTGTGTGTTGTAGTTTTCTGATTCCACGAACATCATTTTATCTGTGTTAACGTCTTCTTCACCATATTAATCTGAAAACTTCAAAGATTTTAAGCATTTGTCACATACATACACATATATACACACACACACATATATACACAATCGAGTCACATTATTGTGACCGCCTCCTACTTTTGATGTCAACAGCACGTAGCCAATGAAAAAAAGGCATGTGTCGTGAGCTGGCTTGGAGGGTATATAAGGTGTGCTGTAGGCAATCTGAAATTATATCACTCATTACTGTCATGGATAAAAGAAGCGATTTATCAGATTTGCAAAAAGGGATGATTATCGGCTTTCAGGACAAGGGTGGCAGTATTTTTTAAACAACGCAATTTGTGAACTGTTCCCGTGCTGCTGTGGAAAGTGTATCGTGATTGGAGAAATGGCACCATTGCAAATAAGTGATGTGGAAACTGTGTGGAGTACCACATTTCATTGATGTGAGAGGTGAACGTCAGCTGCAAAGGTATGCGAGGGCCGATCAACACGCTGTAGTGGAGCAACCCACTGGCTGAATGGCTCAGGGGGCTACCAGAAGTGTGTCTAAAATGACAGTTTATTGAACCCTGCTGCATATGGGGATCCGATGCAGACAGATGGTCACTGCACCTATGCTAAGGAAGTGCATTGGCAGGAAGTGTTTACATTTGCACGGCAGTATCAGAATTGAACCTCCACTGATTGGCAAAGGATTGCCTTCTTCGATGAGTCATGTTTTCTGCTTCATCGAACGGATGGACGTTGTAATATAAGGCAAGAAACATCGGAGAACAAACACTCTTAAACCATTGCTGGCAGAACACAAGCTGGTGGTGGCAGCGTTATGGTCTGGGCATGTTTTCGTGGCATTCTCTGGGTCCACTCATACCGGTGGAAGGCACTATGGACTGAATTTGTTATGAATCCATCATTGCAGACCACATACACCCATACATACTGATTGTCTTTCCTGGGGCAGATGGGATCTTCCATCCCTGGCACCCTAATTCCCCAGACTTAAACCCAATTGAGCTTCTGTGGGACCACCTCGATCGTGTTGTTCGCTCTGTGGATCCTCCACCACCAGCAACCACCCTCCAGCAACTGTCAGATGCACTGCATTCAGCATGGCCCCACATACCTGTGAACACTTCCAGCACTTTATTGAGTCACTCCCAGCCCGTCTAGCTGCTGCCCGTGCTGCACACGGTGGTTACTCTGGATATTAGCTGGTGGTCACAATAATGTGACTGGACTGTGTATATATACAGAAATCATCACAAGTCTGAAAGCTAGAGCAACTGATTCGAAAAAACTGGAAGAAATCTAATAACCAACCAGGAGAAAAAAACAGGATTATAGAACTATGGAAAGCTGCTATCTATGCCTTCATCAAGGGCTAGACACAGATAACACCTGTCATACCTCTATAAAGACCAAAAAGTGTGGGTTTTAGTTCTGCACCATCCAGTTTGCTACAAAAACATTTAAATAAAAAATAAAATAAACCCACCCAAAAACAAATAAACCCCCCACAGATAACTTACACTTCCCAAGACCCCCAAACACCTAACCCCCCCCCCCCAAAAAAGACTAAATAAAAACATAAGGAAAAAAATTGTTTGCAGAAAAGATATAAAGCACCTAAATAAAAACGAAAACCTCCTTTTAGCAAACTCCATTCAGTTAGCTAAAACCCATTCAGTTTGCTAAAGGATAGTTTTCATTTTTATTTGAGTGCTTTATTTTTTTTTTCTCCAATTTTTTTTTCCTTTTAATTTTTAAATGTTGTCTTTTTTTTTTTGGCGGAGCTTGGGGGTCTTAGGAAGTGAAGGTTATCTGTGGGAGTTTTATTTATTTTGGGGTGGGTTCATTTTATTTTTCATTTTAATTTTTTGTTATCTGTGCCTAGCCTTTGGGGAAGCCATAGATAACAGCTTGCCGTAGTTCTATAATCCTTTTTTTCTTCCAGTTGGTTATTAGATTTCTTTTCGTTTTTCCGAATCAGTTGTTCTGGCTTTCAGACTTGTGATGATTTTTGTTTTATCTTATTTGCAGCCTCAGGCGCTTTGGAATTTCAAAAACCATTCTGAAAATTTACGTGTAACTTACAATGCGTTATATACACTATCTACCAACAAGTAATTGAACACCCCTGCAATCGACGATATGTGCGGTCCTGATACACGTCACGGCCGCCGCCATTAAATATCATGTGGGAAACAACAACGCAACCAGTCGCATGCAAGATGCCACGCAGTTCGGAGCTCTCTGATTTCCAGAAAGGTGCAATCGTCGGGTATCACAGAAATGGCCGATTCATACGTGACATATCCAGGGAGTTGAAGTACCCCAAATTGACAGTGGCCTACGTGATTGGCAAGTGGAAGATGAGAGGTGACTGTCGGAATGTGCCCCGACCCAGCAGACCCACAAAAGTGGGAGTTAGAGACCGACGGGTGCTGGCTAGAGAAATTTGGAAGAACTGCACTTAATCGATGGGTTACATTAGCAAGGAGTTTCAACAGGCATCTGGGAGTGTTCTTTGATGAATACCATCCGTAAGGAACCCCATCTGCTCGGTTATCATGGACGTGCTGCCGCCCACAAGCCTTTGATCACCAAGTCCAATAGCGCTGCTCAGCTAACGTGGTGCAAAGAACATTGACAGTGGACCGTTGAACAGTAGAAACAGGTTCTCTGAAGCGACGAATCAAGGTTCACCCTCTACCGTTCGGATGGCAGGGTCTAGGTTCAGCGTCTGCCTGGAGAACGCCTCCTGCCGGAATGTATTGTGCCAACTGTGAAGTTCGGCGGCAGTGGAATTATGCTATGGGGGCGTTTCTCCTGGTATGGCACGGGACCCTTGGTCGCAAATCCTGGTAGACTCAACGCCGAGACCAACTCCACCATTCTGGATGACCATGCGCTTCCTACGTTGTGGCAATTTTATGGGGTGGACCCATTTTACTTTCAGGATGACAATGCCACCTGTCATGTTGCGAGGTCCACCATGGCTTGGTATGGTGACAATGGGGTTAATCGAATGGACTGGCCTGCACAGATCCCGGACCTTAACCCTATCGAGCACCTCTGGGACGAGTTGGAGCGTCGACTTAAGGGGTGCCCCCACCGTCTGAAATCGGTGAAGGTACTGACCTGTGTTCTCCAAGCCGAGTGGAAGAAAATACCGCTAACCGTCGTACAACGCCTAGTTGAGAGTATGCCCCGGAGGGTCGCAGCTGTAATCGCCGCTCGTGGAGGCTCCACCAACTATTGAAGGTGAATAAACTTCGTTTTCCTTTGCTATCACAGGTGTCCAATTATTTGTTGGTAGATAGTGTATATATTAAGTGTATGCAAAAGTTTCTGCGGCCCCCACTAGCGGACGCTGCAGGAGTCTAATTGGCCAGCGACCTGTGCTGTCAGTTCATACATGAAGCCAAGCATGGCGGTCGGGAAATTCATTTGTGTCTCTGTTTCTTATTCATGTTTAATTTAAGGAAAAGTGCGAGTGAAGCATACGGTTCAATATGTCAGGCGTATGGCGAAACGGTTATGGGTGAGTAGACGTGACAAGAATGATGTGCCAGGTATAAGAATGGTGATCTAAGCTTGGAAGGCAAGCCATGTGCAGGTAGACTGCAGGAACTCGTGGACAAGGAGCTAGAATCGCTGTTGCGAGAGGATGCCACACAATCGACCACGCAACTGGTGAAACGTTTGAAAGTGGCTCAATCGACGGTGGTACGGCAACTACAGTAGGGTGGGCCGAAAAAAAACTTTTTTTTTTTTAATTTGCATATCGCTTAGTGCGGAAAAGTTGCCATTTGGGTAAACAAGAATAACAAAAGAAATTTTTTGAAATCGACAAATATCTTACGTCTCCGCACGGCACACTAAGTTCGCGTTTTTCTGACTAAATTGGGTCGTAAGCAAAAACGGATGGAATTTTTTTTTTTTTTGTAATTGAAATGGAGTAACCCCTAGTGCGGAAAAGTGTCCTTTAGTGTTCCCAATAACAGCAAAAACAAATTTTATGAAGTTGATCAATATGCTATGTCTACGCACTGCACGCGACGTTCACCATTTTCTTCCCACTTTAGCCTGTAGGCCTAGGCTAGGTAAAGGCATCCTAGCATGTAGGGCATTGGAAAAGTCCATAGGAAATTGCACTGTTCTGAGTGCACCATGCATGTACATGTGTAGTACACTCAGTTTGCTTTGCAATGTATAGCATGTAGCTCTTCGCTTGCTTCCAATGTCACATATGCAAACAACCCAGAACTCACCACAAGGAGTTGGCTGCACTTCGAGTTCTTCCCACCCTCCTTCCAGCTCAGAATTTTTTTTCTACGTGGTATATCTTGTTCGGTAATCCGCGTTATTCGAAAAATGTGGCATTAATTGCTGTTGCTCTTATGAACGAATCTCTACTGAGCATCATTACAGTCGATAGTCTCGAGGAGGTCATTGATAAAAACAAAATTATCCATGAAAAAATTAAGGATGTAAAGAAAAAAGCCCAGACAGACAGAAAAGTCATTCAAATATTCTATTTTGATTGAAGGAATTACTCAACTCTGTTCCTAGATAAGAAAGACGATAAATATTATCTTTTTGAGAAGAAAGAAGAGTACATTGCTCTCTTGGAGGAGTCTGGATCGAAGTACCTCGGCCATGTGACCGCCACTTCTGGTCATAGCAAAAGCATCGTAAACAGCATCGCTAATTTTTTAGAAGTTAATGACATTGACTCAAGTTTTCTCATTGCTTTAGGGTGTGATGGAACTGTTATAAATACAGGCAGGAAAAACGGTGCTATACGTCAACTGGAACTTCAGTTGCAACGTTCTTTGCAGTGGCTGGTGCGCTTGTTCCATTTCAATTAATTTTCATTTCGCCATTTGCTCGCTAAACTCGATGGCAAATCAACAGGCCCTACAACTCGTTCAGGAGAGATTGGGGCAGCTCTCTATGGCTGTGAAAACCTCCCAGTAGTTGACTTTGCAGCAATTCATATAGAATGGACAGAACACGTGAAAGAATTGCAGGATACACGTGAACTGAGTACTGACCAGCAGTATTTACTGAATCTGTTGTGCCGTGTCACAGGGAGACTGTGATGTCAGCCTTTCTAGAAGAAATCCAGGACTACTGACACAGTCATGGTGGCTGATGACAGCTAACAGTCATGCGCATCTATCATGATCTATGTCGCCACTCAAAACCCATCGCAAACTTTGATCTGTGTTGCCAACTACATAATGAAGGTATATGCCCCGGTATGGTTTTTGGTAAAGAAGAAGCCTTCGTGCACAGAAGGGGCCAAACACTTTTGGAAACTGATCAACTTATCGTGCTTCATGGATTTGAAGTGCAAAGTAATCACTGATGCAGTGATCAAGAGAAACGCATTCTTTAGTCACCCAGAGAATATATTGCTAAGTATGATTGCGGACGAACGCACCCACATTAGAGCTCATTAAAAGATGAAGAAGAATAAAGAAAGCTAGACAACAACAAATTAATGATGTCATAAAAGAATTCGAAGTGCCACAATTAAATTTGGATGCTAACGAATATTATGAGATGATTGATTGGACTAAATCGAGTCTTAACAAACCGCCCCAGACAAAACCCATCTCAGATGAAGATCTGGATCGACTAATCACAAATTCTGCCGCAGCTGGCGAAGAAATGACCAAGTTTCCCTGCCACATGCAAGCTGTGGAACGTTGCGTGAAACTGGTGACCGAAGCAGCTGCCTCAGTGTGTGGATTTGAAACTACAGATTTGTTCATAAGAGCAACAATTGCATCACGGCAATTAATGCCTTGTTTTTCGAGTAAAGCGGATTACCAAACAAGATATACCACATAAAAAATAAATTTTCTGAGCTGCAGGGAGGGTGGGCGAAACTGGAAGTGTAGCCACCTCCTCGTGCTGAGTTCTGGGTTGTTCCCATATGTGACATTGGAAGCAAGCGAAGAGCTACATGCTACACATTGCAAAGAAAACTGAGTGTACTACACATGTACATACATGGTGCACTCAGAACAGTGCAATTTCTTATGGACTTTTCCGATGCCCTACATGCCAGGATGCTTTTACCTAGCCTAGGCCTACAGGCTAAATATGGGAAGAAAACGGTGAACTTTATGTGCAGATAGCATATTGATCAACTTAAAAATATTTTTTCACTGTTATTGGGAAACACTAAAGGACACTTTTCCACACTAGGGGTTACTCGATTTCAATTACAAAAAAAAAAAAAAAAAAATTCCATCCGTTTTTGCTTACGACCCAATTTAGTCAGAAAAACGCGAACTTAGTGTGCCGTGCGGAGACGTAAGATATTTGTCGATTTCAAAAAAATTTCTTTTGTTATTCTTGTTTACCCAAATGGCAACTTTTCCGCACTATGCGATATGCAAATTTAAAAAAAGTTTTTTCGGCCCACCCTAGTCTACAGGCCTTGGAAAAGATCAAGAAGATTGATAAGTGGGTTCCGCATACTTTAACGGAGTGCACTATTGGTCAACGATTGGGCATCTGCATGTCATTACTGAAGATGCTTTAAGGCCAGAATTTCTTGTGGAAGATTGTCCCCGGGGATGAAAAATTGGTCTATTGCGACAACCCCATACGTAAGAGATCCTGGGTCGACCCAAGCCAGCCATCAACATCCACTGCAAAGCAGGATATCCATGGAAAAAAGGTGCTGTTGTGTGTGTGGTGGGATATGCACGGAGTGCTGTACTTCGGACTGTTGAAACCGGGCGAAACAATTATTGCACAATGATATCACGATCAGTTAATGAAACTGAATGCCGCAATCGAGCAAAAATGCTCATGGACAGGTAAAGGATGCTGCCCAGTCATCCTGTTACATGATAATGTCAGACCACAGTCGGTCCTACCACAAAATCAACCCTTGAACAGTTACACTGGGAGGTTTTACCACACCCGGCTTACTCCCCAGAGGCTGGATGTTGCACCCTCAGACTTTCATCTGTTTCACTCTATGCAACATTCCCTAGCCCAACAGCGGTAAACCACAGTTCCAGAGGTGGAAAATTTCATCACTGCGTTCTTCATCTCAAAACCTGAGTCCTTCTATCACAGTGGCATTCATTTGTTGCCTGAAAAATGGCAAAATGCCATTAATGCTAATGGCTAATATTTTGTTGAATAAATGTGTACTGGTTTCCTGATTGTTCCTGTCTCCTTAAAACGGTGGTGGCCGCCCTGGTGGCGTAGTGGTCTAGACGATGGCTTATGACCATTTGTCTGGGATCGAATCCCAGTGAGGCATGGATGTTGTGCTTTGTTTTACGGTGCTGACTCTCTCCCTTCCCTGGAATCAGTGGGCCTAAATTAGGGACGGGCGATTGTTTATAGCCCATTGAGTTGCTCACGGTGGTGGTTAAACCTTCAATAAAAAAAAATGGTGGAAACTTTTGCATACCCCTAATATATTGTTCTCTGAGATTCAGAGGGTAGCTCCACAAGGAAAGATAGTCCACCAGATAAATGTTTAACTGATTATTTATGTATTGTTGCCATATCAAATGTCTCTATTTACAGCAATTTTGATCCGCAGCTTGAGCTTCACTGGTATCCATCACACAACGTACACAAAACCTTCTGTACTTCATACTCATAATATTTTTCTCATGCAGATGCTATACCACAATAGTTCTTGCATTCAGCCTTATCACCTTTTTCCTTATACAAGGGAACAATGACAGTATTCCTCCAATCCTGAGGGACCAGTTCTAACTCCCAGCACAACTGGCAAATTTCAGTTAACCAGTCAATTACAGAGTCACCACCATATTTCAACATCTCAGCAGTTATGCCATCAACTCCCAGAGCCTTACCATTCTGAAGAGATTTTAGAGCTTTACACACCTCTTCTCTCGAGATCCCTCCTGTGCTTCCATCGTTCCCTGTGACATCATCTGCTTCTGCCTCTGAATCACCTTTGCTTTCCTGATCTAATAATTCACAGAAGTATTCACCCCATCTTTCACTTAACTCATTGGGCTCCCATATCATTTCCCCGATCTTATTCTTGACACAACTTGAAACTTTATTACCCATGTTTTTCCTATGTCTCATGTACTTCCAGAAAGTTTTTCTATCTTTCCAAAATGGCAATTCATGCCTTTCCACCTTTTCCTTCCAATCTTTTGCTTACTCTGGATAACCAGGTTAGCTACTTCATGCTTCTTACAGCAATATTCATCCTGAGAAACTACCTTTCAACATCTCCAAATATGTTCCTTTTTTCTCTTTACTGCTTCTTTAATATCACTGTTCCAACAAGCATCACCTCTAATATAGAATAAAAAATACCAACGTTTATGTTAGCATTTTCATTCTATATTAACACCGCAAGTTTAGCAGTCAAATTATATATCACCTCTAATGTTGCCCACTAGAGTGGTGCCACAGACCTCTTCAGAGGCAGGAACAACACAGTTCTTAATGTCCACTTCTTTTCTACATCCCTCTCACATGACTTCAACTCATTCAGTCATTCTCTGAGTAAATTAAAGTAACTCTAATGATCTGGAAACCTTCCAACCTTTATTCTTTCCAACTTGGGCCTCTTCCATTTCTTTTTTTCTCCAACCAACACTCAGTTTCACTCGTGACACTAAAAAGTAATAATCAGAGCCAACACACGCATCTCTCATCACACTAGTGTCAACAACCAGTGGCGTAGCCAGAGGGGGTTGAACCCCTCCCTTGAGGGGAGACTGAACACGAATTTAAAGCAATGCTTTCACCAATGAACCAAACCCATGGAAATTTCTGGCTACGCCGCTGTCAACAACTAATGTGTGTTGACACTAGTGTGATGATCACCTAAGTGTTTCAGCATTTATCACCTTGCAGAGGGGCGTAGGTAGGGGGTCTGGACCCCCCATGAGCCTAGATGATGATTACGAATTAACTCCAAACGATGACCGAAAGCGTCCCACAAACAGGCGGCTGCTTTTTTGCAACACGCGCCTGCTAGTGTAATCCTGTTCAGCCACTTCCTTTATCCTCCCTCCCACCCACCTACATTATCTCTCCGTTCGAGGCTTGCCAAGGAGATCAGTTGCGTAAGCTATGCTGCTTTTTCACTAGAAGAGACCCATTCCGGAACAAACTTCACCTGACGCATGCACTGAAATAATAGGGTGCATACGTAACCCGAGTTGATTCTGGAAGAAACTGCAATGTGAAAACGACACCGGCTCGCGAGTTAAGACGAATTCATTGTTTTAGAGACAGGGAGGGGGAAACCGGTTTTGTGATCGAGGCGCTCACGTTTTTACAGTACGGACTCACAGTCACCTTCTTCTGCAAACCTTTAGGTTGTTTCTTTTGACTTCATCATTTGCGATGTCTAAACATTTGTGTACTTTACATGATTATTTTTCAAAGAAAATTAGGAGTGAGGAAATTCCCTCAGAATCGGTTGCAAATGAAGCAGCCGCTGTGCAAGAAGCCTCGGACCTTGAATCATCTGAAGTTAGAGAAGTCCCAAAAACTGAAATAAAATCAAGTCCAAATGACGTTGCATTACTGGTAAGTAAAAATTTGGACAAGTGCGAGAGATTTAACGCATTACAAGACATTTGGGTGCCAGAAAGTAGCTTCGATTTTCCTGCGACTGCTGTTGGGGAAAAAATTTCAGATTCCAGATTAAGTGGCTATAAAGATGGAAATAGTTATCCTACTCCCAATTGGAAGATGGAGCTTATTGCAAATACTGTGTCCTTTTTTCCTTGAGTAGGAACTGCATCTCAGCCACTAGGACAGCTATGCAAGAAACCGTTTAAAAATTGGTAACATACTGTGGAGAAATATTACTATCATCAAACCACGAATCACCATAAGCAATGTTTGAAAGATGCCCAAGATCTGGAAGATGTTGTTATGAAAAGAAGTGAACCCATTGATCATAAGCTAAATGCTGCTGAAAAAGCTGAAGTGGAAAGAAATCGTAAGCTCATTGCTCCTGTTATTGAAACAGTACTTTTGTGCGGCAAGCAAGGGCTGGCTTTGCGCAGCCACTGTGAGTTGGGAACTTTCAAATTAGATCAAGAACCTACTGAGAATGAAGGAAATTTTTGGTCAATTCTCTGTTTTGGACTCAAAATGGCTGCGAAAGAGACTGGCACGAGTGATTTTGTGACTTCGTGAACACACCGGGGAAAATTCTCAGTGTATAAGTCCTACAATTCAGAACAAAATAATTGAAAGGTGCAATAAATTGCTAACAAAAAACGTTGTCAACATGGTAAATGCATCAAAATGCTTCTCAATTTTAGCGGATGAAACTGCTGACATTGGGGGAACTGAACAATATTCTTTAAGCTTTCACTATGTTAACGACGAAACAGCAAAGATGAACGAAAAATGTTTGCAGTTTGTGCCAGTGAGTGGTAATAATACCACAGGAAAAGAATTAGCATCATACATACATACATACATTGTATGTATGATGCTCAAACAATAATAACCACATTGGATAAATTTGGTGTGGAAACCAAGTACCTCCGGGGTCAATGGAGCATCAGCAATGGCAGGAAAATTTAATGGTGCTCAAGCAGTCATGAAAGAAAAATTCCTGTCTGCTATGTTTGTTCATTGTAGCTCACACAGCTTAAATTTAGCCATCCGCAATGCCATGGGTACAGTAGAAAACGTTTATGAATTTTTCAATACCCCTAAGCGTCAGTTATTCTTACAAACAAAGGTAAAAAATGTACTTCCAGATTCCAGAAAGGAGAAACCAAAGCGTTTATGCCCAACAAGATGGGTATATAGACATGATTCCGTTAGTACTTTTTGGAGCTTCAGCCGGCAGTCTCAAATGTTTTAGAAGAAATGAGTTCCTGGAATGACAGGGAAACATAATCAAAAGCCATGCAGATTTTGTTTGCGATAAAAGATGTAGAACTCAACATTAGCATTCTTGTCATTGATGTGGTTATTTGGTACTCAATTACTGTGCAAAGCATTACAAAAAGAAAACATAGATTTAGTTAAAGCTATAAATCTTGCAGAGGATTTAAAACATGAAATACAATCGACAAGAAAAAACCCTGTTACAATTTTTTTTAAATATTTCGAGAATTAATTGAAAAATCAGAATTATTAGATTTTGACATTAAAGTACTGCGTGTATGTACCAGACAAATTAATCTTTTCAACATAGAAACAGATTCTGCTGAACATTACTACAGAATCTCTGTATTCTTGCTGTTTGTAGATTCGTTCGTACAAGAACCAGGTATGATTCAAAAAGTAATTATCCTTAATTTTACAGTTCTTAAGATCCATTTTTAAATTACTGTGTATAAATGTTATATTAAAAGTCATACTTTTGGCTTAACAGCTCTATCCAGGATTTCAAATTCAGGCAGTATCAAAATATTCTAATCTAGCAAATTGTTTCTTTTCATATTATGATTTGTTTATATGTAAGAATCCAACCCAAATAAGGGTATTGGTATGACTGTTCCTTACTAATACTGTAAACACTGAAACGTTTAAGCAACAAGCGACCTGCCAAAAGTTTAGCTGTTGCTAAACTTTTGGACACCAAAATATATATAATTTCCAGTTCTGTTTTTGAACTAGTACATGTTGGACCTCTCCCCCTCCCCAAGACAAAATCCTGCCTACACCCCTGTCACCTTGTATGAAAAACCAGGCAATGTGAAAATGATGATCTTTTGGGTTCTTTCAGACTAATTACTGTGAATAGTGTCTCCTCAACTTCAAAATTCATCACCAGTTAGCATAGGGTAAATACCAGTTCAGCACTTATGGAAATTGTCAAATAAGAGCAGTGATTGAATGTAAAGAAGATCTAAATTACATAAAGTGAAGGCATTTTGCAGCCTAGAGTGATGATTCTACTTCCCTTACAATGCCTAGGGGGGGAAATGATGCCATAAATTTAGAATTGGATTAGGAGTATCATTGACAACTTTCATTAATATGACCAATCATGCTGGCATTATGCATATGGTCTGGAGGATTTCTAGTGGTACTGTTCATCCAGTTTTAACAGAGTATTCTTCTGTTTTGGAAGTTTTCTGTACAGTGAAAGTGCATGGTGAGCCAAAAGTCACTGTGCAGCAGGTAAGACAATACATGTACAACAACTGCAAGACTACCTACTACAATAAATGCAGGAAATGGCTTCCTCCTGTGTGTAGACATGCATCCACACATCTGAACATGTTCTGAAAGACGTGACTGGTCCAATGGGAAAATGTTGCTGATTAATGTGATGATGGCTTCCTGTCGTTCCGGCAGAGAATGGGGATTGTTCTTGTAAACAGAGTTTCTCAGTAAACCCACAGATAAATAATAATCTGGAGGTGTGAGATCTGGCGAACATAGTGGCCATATGCCTTTGTTAATGATCCTGTTTCCGAACATATCAGTCAACAACGCCATGGAGACATGAGCTGTACGGGACGTAGTGAAATCCTGCTGGAAGTAGCCATTAACAATTTCCTCCTTGGTTAAGTACCCAGTGAATGGGTACGGGATATTGTCACAATACCTTGCCGTGTTTGTGGTCCCCTCGAAGAATGTGGTCCCAGTTATGAGTCTTTGAGAAATCGCACACCACACACCAATCCTCTGATGATATAATGGCATTTTGTGTATCTGATGTGGATTATTGGAAGACCACATGCGACTGTTTTGGCTGTTCACATATCCCAATAAGTGGAACAGCAATTCATCGCAGAAAAATGTAACATCCAGAATATCCTCTGCGTTGTCATTAATGAAGTCCTTGAACAATCTGCAATATTCCACATGCTTGTTGTAGTCTGTGTGTTTCAGTTCAAGCATTGTTCTGATTTTGTATGGGTAGAGCTGCAGTTACATCTTCAGTGCCCTACAGGTGCTGCTGTACGACACACCTGCTTGTTGCGCCAATTATCTTATCGAATCGATTTCTTTGGACTTTTACTCATGCGAGCGGAAATATTCTCCACCTTTTCCTCTGTTAACACTCGCGGACTACTGCTTCTTGGAGCATCTCTCACTGATCCGGTTTTACAAAACTTTTCAATTAACCACCTCACTGCATTGCAATGGGAGGCTTCAGTAACTGGAAATTGTTTTCTGTACTTACGTTTCACTTTGTCCGTGTATTCACCTCTATTGTGGAACATATGTTCAATCAGAAACACTCGACCCTCAAGTGACAACACCATCTTCAACCGGTCACTGTGACACCTCACTACTGACTGATTCAATCACGGCCGGATGCCAGATGCCAAAAATACCGGCTGCATCATTCAAGGTCAGATGGCAGGACGCGCATAACCCTGCCCTAAACACACAAACATTTTCCATTCACATTATTGCATGTATGTGTGCGATAACTACACTTTGTAGATTTCTTATTATTATTTCTTATCACAGTATGTCGGGTGCACAGGGAATTTTGGCTCACCCTGTACAAAATATTGACAGAAAATGAGAACTGCAACAAATGAATATGTAACAAATACATGGTCGAGTCGCATCATTGTGACCACCAGCTAATATCCAGAATAACCGCCGTGTGCAGCGCGAACAGCAGAGCTTAGACGGGCTGGGAGTGACGAGACCGAAGCAAAAAAATTTTTTGACTCATACCAAGTACAACATAGAAAAAGTTATGTATCTACCGGTGTGAGTAAAAAGAGAAAAAATAAAAAATAAAATAAAACAACTGAATGTAGAAAGTGTTGAGAATACAGGCCCGTGCGACTTGCGGAACACGCAGACATCAATAGTTCGTGTGGACCCCATGGCTGGTAATAACGGCCGCTACACGCTGCAGCATCGAACGAAAGTGGCTTTGGATGTGGGCTTGGGGTATGTCGGTCCAGGCTGCTTCCACACGTTGCCACAGTTCATCAGACTAAGCCGCGGTGGTGCTTGCCGGGCCACTCGGTTGCCGATCAGCAACCAGACGTGTTCGATGGGCGACATATCGGGAGAACAGGCGGGCCACGGCAGCAGTGACACCTGGTGGGCCGTGGAGAATTGTTGCACGATGCGTGCGACGTGCGGGCGCGCATTGTCCTGTTGAAACGTGGCTGGTAAGGGAGGACTTATAGGCTCCAAAACGTCAGAGATGTAACGGTGGCTGTTCAGTGTACCGGCGATGCGTACCAGAGGGGTGCGGGTGTCATATCCATTTGCACCCCAAACCATAACGCCAGGCGACGGACCGGTATGGCGTCATACAGTCTCTCGCCGCGGTGCGGCCACACGCGGATCCGACCATCGTGGTGTTGCAGGCAGAAGCGGGATTCATCGGAGAAGACAATGTCGTGCCATTCCGTAGTCCAGGTGCGGCGTCCAACGGCCCACTGCCGCCGCACTCGCCGGTGGTGTAACGTCAATGGTAATCGGAGCAACGGGCGCCGTGCGACAAGTCCGCTCCTGCAGACGACGTCGAACGGTACGTGCTGACACAAGTTGTTGCGCAACACAACCTAATTCCTGCGCTAACTTTCGTAATGTGGCGGTGCGAGCCGTCAATGCCCGCCGCACAACATGCCGGTCCTCTCGTTCGGTGGTGTGCCGCAGCTGCGGCAATCGCTCCGTCCGTCCCTCCTGCACCCACCGAATCCATTCTCGCCTCACTGTGGCTGGATGTCGTCCCACACGGGCGCCGATGTCTCGGTACGATAAACCGCTGTCGCGATAAGCCACGATTCGTCCTCTGTCGAACTCCGAAACATACTGGAATGACTGCCGTATTCTGCGACGAGGCATCAGGAAGATTCCCACGCACAGGTCCGGCAGCACAACACACTTCCACTACTTACACCCCGCCTTCTGTGCACCCTTCTTATAGTGCTTCTCGGTGGCGTGCCGGGCGCACATGATTTGCATATGCCCTGCAATGCTAATCGTTTGCATGTCCTCTCGCGGGGACGCATGCTGCGAATTTCAGGCCAATCGGATGCTTCTTTCTTGGTGTTGCATTTTGGGTGACCAGCAGTGTATATACACTGACGGGAACAAAATCCCAACACCAAGAAGGGGTTGTGTTAGATAAACGACAGTTGGTAGGCGGTGAGAGTGCATCTGTAAGATTACGTCTATGCAAATTTCGCGCTCGGCGCATACGTGTGGCGCTAGTAGCGCCTCGGAATATGCAAAGCAGGTTTGCTGTAAATACGCGCTGTAACGTTTTGAGCGTTAGTTATCGCTGAGATTCGACGTAGGGTGTTGATGTTAGTCAAGAATGCCTTTAAGAAGACGAAGAAGCCATTATCAACAGCTCACGGAGTTTGAACGAGGTCGTGTTATAGGGCTACGAGAAGGTGGATTTTCTTTCCGCAATATTGCAGAACGACTTGGCAGGAATGTAGCCACAGTGCATGATTGTTTGCAGCGGTGGTCAATGGAAGGTACTGCCTCAAGCAGACCGGGTTCCGGCCGGCCACGTGGCACTACTGAGAGGGAAGACCGCCGTGTACGGCGTTTGGCCGTGGCGCATCGTACCGCGTCTGCGGCAGCAATTCGAGCTGCAGTTGCCACCACAGTGACACAACGAACTGTTACAAATCGGTTACTTGAAGGACAGCTCCGAGCCAGACGCCCTGTAGCGTGCATTCCACTTACTCCAAACCACTACCGTTTGCGACGTCAGTGGTGTCAAGCTAGAGCTCATTGGAGGACGGAGTGGAGATCTGTTGTGTTTTCTGATGAAAGCCGGTTCTGCCTGGGTGCCAGTGATGGCCGTGTGTTGGTTAGAATTAGGCCAGGTGAGCGCCTGCAACCAACCTGTCTGCGGCCGAGACACACTGGACCTACACCTGGAGTTGTGGTCTGGGGAGCAATTTCCTATGACAGCAGGAGCACTCTCGTGGTTATCCCACGCACCCTGACGGCACAGTTGTACGTCGGTCTGGTGATTCAACCTGTTGTGCTGCTATTCATGAACAGCATTCCAGGGGGTGTTTTCCAACAGGATAACGCTCGCCCGCATACCGCTGTTGTAACCCAAAATGCTCTACAGAGTGTCGACATGTTGCCGTGGCCTGCTAGATCACCAGATCTTTCACCAATCGAGCACGTATGGGACATCATTGGACGACAACTCCAGCGTCACCCCCAACCAGCATTAACCGTCCCTGTATTGACCGACCAAGTGCAACAGGCATGGAACTCCATCCCACAAACTGACATCCAGCACCTGTACGACACAATTCATGAACGTTTGCGTGCTTGCATTCAACATTCTGGCGGTTACACCGGTTATTAATGTACCAGCATTTCACGTTTAAAATGGCTCTTCTCGCGCTTACAATAAGCTGTGATCTTGAAACCTTAATCGATTAAATATGTTACCTATACAAATGTATTGCCGCAATTTCATTCCTCTACAACTATTTTTTCGTGGTGTTGGGATTTTTTTTTCCGTCAGTTTATATTGATCGAAAGTGCTTTTTTTTTTTACAAGAAATTAATATTTAGATTTTACATTTAGCGATTGATAGGGAAAATGTAGAGGTACCGATACCTAAATTAGGCAACAGATATTAAGCGATGGCCACATTGCCACATTTATGAAGAAAATAATCGAACTATAAAACTTGGTCAGATGCATTATATCTTTTTTTTTTTTTTGATTGGAGGTTTAACGACCACCGTGAGCAACTCAATGGGCTATAAGCAGTCGCCCGTCCCTAATTTAGGGTCACTGGTTCCAGGGAAGGGAGTGAACCAGTGCCGTAAGACAAACACAACATCCATGCCTCACCGGGATTCGAACCCGGACCCTGTTCGGACGAATGATCAGAGGTCATCGCTTAGACCACTGCGCCACCGGGGCGGCACCATTATATCTTAAAAAGAAACTGATTAATCAGTGCATCCTTCCAGTTCTTACGCATGGAGCACAGACATGAACCCCAACTAAAATAGACATACAGATGTTGCAGTCAACTGAAAGAAGCATATAGAGATGCATGTTTGATGTTACCAGGAAAGATACAAATAGAAACTCGTGGATCGGAAAAATGATAAGAGTGGAAGACATCAGAATTCCTGAAATTGCAATGAGATGGACATATTGCTAGAAGAAAGAGTCACTGACGGAGAGTTAAAATATTGAACTGGATAGCAAGGGAAAAAACAATACCCAGAAGATGACAAGAGGGAGATGGGTGCATGAAATTCGAAAGCATGAAAGAAACTGGCTCAAGGCAGACTGTTGTGGAAGAAGAAACTTGGAGACTCTCATCCAGCAGTGGATTGTTAGAGGTTGCAAATTTTATATACATGCATATACGTTTATATATATATATATATATATATATATATATATATCATCATTGTCAACCATTATCAATCCACTGCTGGACAAAGGTCTCCCCAAGTTTCCTCCACAACGGTCTGTCTTGTGCCAGTCTCCTCCATGTCACTCCCGCATACTTTCGAATTTCATCCACCCATCTTCCATGTGGTCTTCTTCTGGGTCTTTTCCTGTCCCTTGGAATCCAATCTAAAATTTCGGCTGTCCATCGATGGTCTGTTCTTCTGGCAGTATGTCCAGCCCATTGCCATTTCAGGGATTTAACTCTGATCATGATGTCTTCCACTCTTGTCATTTTTCGGATCCACGTGTTCCTCTTCTTATCTCTCCTGGTTACACCAAGCATGCACCTCTCCATGCTGCTTTGAGTTGTCTGCAGCCTTTGTATGTCTCTTTTAGCTAAGGTCCACGTCTCTGCACCATACGTAAGCACTGGAAGGATGCATTGATCAAACACTTTTCTTTTAAGACATAATGGCATATTGCTCTTGAAAATTATGCTGTTTCTTCCAAAAGCTCTCCAGGCAAGTTTTGTACGCCGATTAATTTCTTCACCAATGTGACCCTCACTTGATATCTGCTGTCCAAGATAAACGTATGTGTCTGTTATCTCCAGCTTTTCTCCATCAATCGATAAATCTTCATTTCTTGTAAAAGCATTGAACATCACTTTTGTCTTCTGAAAGTTCATTTTTAATCCCACTTCTTTACTCTTGTCAGCAAGTTCCTGGATCATACTCTGTAGCTCTGATGGGGTAGTTGCAAAAATGACTATGTCATCAGCAAAACGAAGGTGGGTTAGATAATTTCCATTAATCTTTATCCCTTTGTTTTCCCAGTTCAGTGATTGAAAGACATTTTCCAATGTAGCATTAAAGAGCTTCGGAGATATGGTGTCACCTTGTCTCACTCCTTTTCCAATTTTTATGTGTGTTGTATTTTCAAACAGCCGAATCTTTGCACTTGCATTTTCATAGATGTTACTAATAATATTAATGTATGCATCTTCAATACCCCAGGATTTCAGAGCCATTGTAACTGCTGATGGTTTCACCGAATCAAAGGCTTTTTCATAATCGATAAAAGCCATGCACAATGGAAGTTCATATTCCCTCGCTCTTTCAATTAGTTCTCTCAGTACGTGGATATGATCTATTGTGCTGTAGCCACTCCTGAATCCAGCTTGTTCTCTCGGTTGAGCCATGTCCAGTGTCACCTTCAAGCGGTGTGAAAGAACTTTAGTGAAGATTTTATAAACCACTGATAAGAGGCTGATAGGTCTGTAGTTCCTGAGATCCTCAATGTCACCTTTTTTATGTAGCAAGATCATTGTAGCGTTGTTCCAATCCTCAGGAATTTTCCCTTCATTAAGGCATCGAGTGAAAATTTGGGCGAGTACTGTTTCGATTTCTCCACTTGCTTCTTGTATGATGTCTACAGTAATTCCATCTTCTCCCGGAGCTTTTCCCCGCTTCATGTTCTTGATTGCATGTGCAACTTCTGCTGGAAGGACTGGAAGAACTCTGGTACTGGTACCTTTCATGATGTCTGGAGTACATGTATCATCCCTTTCATATAATTTGGAGTAGAAATCTTTCACTCTTGTCAAAATTTCGCCTCTATTTCTTGTTACAGAACCATCTTCTTTTCTCAGTGCCATAATCTGTTTTTTTCCCTTACTGAGATGTCCCTTTGCTATCTTTAGGCTTTGGTTGTTTTCAATTGCCTTCCTTACTAGTTCACAGTTGAATTTCCTTACGTCTTCAGTGATATTTTTTCGTACTGTCTTGCATAGCTCTATATATTCCACTTTGGAAGTCACATCTTGTTTAGTTGTCCTCATCTCTCTTCTTTTTTGCATCAACATTTTGGTTTTTCCTGATAATTTGTTCACATACAATTTGTTCTTAGACCTAGCTAATTTTGTTGCTGTTTCCATAAGAGCTTTGGTTACTTTTCTGTTAACTTCAGAAATATCCACTTCTTCCGATGTTAGGCTTTCTAAAGCAGAGAATCTGTTCTTCAGTTCCAATTTGAAGGTATTATGGTGTTTTTTAAGGTTGGTTATATCAATAGATTTTGTTTGTCTTATGAGCTTGCCATGTTCAAGTTTAGTGTTGAGGTGCATCTTACATCTCACCAATCTATGGTCACTACCTGTGGTGAACTTGTTTAGCACACTGCAGTCTTCTATGACGAATTTTTTGTTACACATAATAAAATCAATTTCACTTGTCGTCCCATTTGGATGTCTCCATGTCCATTTCCTGTGTGGCTTTTTTCTTGAAAAAGGAGTTCAAGATGAAAAACCCTTCTGCCTCTGCAAACTCTACGAGAGTATTTCCACGCTGGTTTCTGTTGCCGTGACCGAATTTACCTACTGAAGTTTCATTCTGTTGGTGTTGCCCTATTTTTGCATTGAAATCTCCCATAATTATCTTCAAGTGCTGCTTACCTTTATTATTTAGATCACGAATTTCCTCATAAAATTCTTCAATTTCTTCTTCAGGATGACTTGTGGTGGGTGCATAAGTTTGAATAATCTGAGCCTGGTATCTTCTCGAGGGTTGGATAATGAGTCGTGCAGCTCTGTCAGAGGAACTTTCAACTTCTACCACTTTATCCTTCAGTTTCTTGTTTATTATAAATCCAACACCACTAGTTCTACCAGTAAGTATATAAGGACAAAAAATGTAAAAAATTTAATGCGTGTGGCAGCGGAGACACACACTCAAGGTCATGTACGCATTCTCATGTGTCTCATTGTGACCCCTAGAAATATGACAATAAATATTTTTCCTTTTGATACACTCCCTTTGAAACTTCGACTTGATACCGACCACTGCAACTTGGACGGCGATGAAAAACATTTTGTAGAATTTTGAAGGGTGTGCCAGAATTTCGCGATGAGTTGTTATTGCGATACTCACACACCGCCATTCTCTTTAATAAAAACGGATTGGAAACATGTTCAGTCCAGTTTTAATTTTGAAGCCATGATAACAATTTAGTGTAGAAAAATTTCTTTTCCAAAATTTACCAACTTCGTAAATTTTCTAAACAATGATATCTGATTAAATGTTATTTTCAAAGTAATTAAGTATAATGCACTACCTCAATTGAAATGCGCACCGCTTATCTTGGGGAGGGAGGGAGGGGGGATGAAGCAGAAAACAAAATTGTACCCAGTGGAGTGCCTTCAATGATTTTTGGTGAATAAAAATTTACGTGAGTTTAAAAGCGAAAATTTCGTTGTGCTTGGTAAGTAAAGAAATCAATTTTGTGCAAGTATTTCGCTGCAGAAATTAATCTCTCTCTCTCTCTCTCTCTGTCTCTCTCTGTTGTTTTTTTTTTCAAATTATCCAATACTGAATTCTATTCTTAATAGCAGTTTGTTCACATGCCCATTTTTGACCAGAAAAGAAAATATAAGTAAAATATATTTACAAAAGTCCCGGCAACTGAGTATTTGTCATTAGCAAACACAAATATTCTACAGTTGGATGGTGTCAGAATTATTACGTTGAATAAAAGCAGGAACAAACTAAAAATTGGAAGGAAAAAAAAACAGGTTGAGGTATACATTCAAACATACCTTATTTAATACTTTATTTCAACATTCGTCATTATTTTAATTCATTCCCCTATTTTATTTTTTATTCGGAAGCACAAGAACCGTATTAATCAACAAAGCACACAGGTCCTGCGATGCATTCCTACCCAACGAGAGACTGCTTTCGCGAGCAACCCGTGCTAGCGAGACTGCCATCAATGCAGTCCCCATGGAAGTTTTATTCAAAAGAAACGAACTGATGTGGGAATAGGCAGGGTTTCCCACATGAGTTGGTTTTAATACCCGTCAGGGCTGCAAGCAGTGCAGTTCGCCAACGTTTCTTGCGCTCCCAGTGGTGTTATGCAGGGAAAACTTCCAGTTGAGTTCAGAAAACTTCTCTCCCTTGGTACGGCATGAAAATAAAACTGCTTTGGATAGGGGGTGGGGGGTATGCAGCCCCATAGCAGGATCCGCCCCTGGCTGAAAGATATTCACACGTATGTGGAGCCATGCTGACTGCAGTGCATCTGACAACTGCTTGGAATGCATGCTGGAGGATCCATAGAACAAACAACACGATCGAGGTGGTCCCACAGATGCTCAATTGGGTTTAAATCTGGGGAAGTACTTTGAAGTCTCCATCGTGCTCTTCTAACCACTCTCGGACATTTCTAGCTGGGTGACACGTCGTATTGTCGTGCTGAAAGATCCCATCTGCCCCAGGGAAGACAATCGGTATGTGTGGGTGTACGTGGTCTGCAATGATGGATTCATAACGAATTCAGTCCATAGTGCCTTCCACAGGTATGAGTAGACCCAGAGAATGCCACGAAAACATCCCCAGACCAGAACGCTGCCAGTAATGGTTGAAGAGTGTTTGTTCTCCGATGTTTCTTGCCTTATACGCCGACGTCCATGTCCGTTTGAAGAAGAAACTGTAACTCGTCAAAAAAGGCAATCCTTTGCCAATCAGCGGAAGTCCAATTTCGATACTGCCATGCAAACGTAATCCTTTTCTGCCGATGCACCTTCGTTAGCATAGGTGCAGTGACTGTCCGTCTACATCGGAGCCCCATACGCAGCAGGGTTCGCTGAACTGTTGTTTTAGACACAGTTTTGGTAGCTCCCCTGGTTCATTCAGTCAGTGGGTTGCTCCACTGTTGCGTGTCGATCGGCCCTCATGCACCTTCGAAGCCGACGTTCGCCTCTCACATCAATGGCACGTGGTGCCCCCAGTTTCCACATCGCTTATTCGCAATGGTGCCATTTCTCCAATCATGATACATTTTAACCACAGCAGCATGCGAACAGTTCACAAACTGCGCTGGCCGCCCCGGTGGCACAGTGGTCTAAGCGATGGCCTCTGATCATTCGTCCGAAAGGGGTCCGGGTTCAAATCCCGGTGAGGCATGGATGTTGTGTTTGTCTTACGGCACTGGCTCTCTCCCTTCTCTGGAACCAGTGACCCTAAATTAGGGACGGGCGACTGCTTATAGCCCATTGAGTTGCTCACGGTGGTCGTTAAACCTCCAATAAAAAAACTGCGCTGTTTCAGAAATAGTGCCACCCTTGGCGCGAAAACCGATAATCATCCCTTTTGCAAATCTGATAAATCGCTCCTTTTATCCATGACAGCAATGAGTGATATGTTTTCAGATCAGATCATGTGTAGAGGATTTTAGGAAAGGAGTGTCTGACCCCAGGTCTTAAACAACCCTTAGATATAGGAAGCTAGGAGATTTGGGCTAGAGTGCCCGATAGGAAAGTAACACGGAAGCGAGGTAGAAAGGGGGAGGAAGAAGCTCTTATTCAGTTCCGGGAGGCCAGTACCCAGGGTCCGGCGGCTTAATGTGCCCATCCGATACACGGCGGATATTTAGTGCTTCGAACTTGAGGTTTTCCTGAGGCAGTCACGAACGTTGACCTCCAGGTCATTTTCGGCCCGATAATGTTTTCAGATTGCCTACAGCACACCTTATATACCCTCCAAGCCATCTCTCTACATGTGCCTTCTCTCATCGGCTAAGCGCTGTTTACGTCAACAGTTGAGATTGCTTTTTCAAATGTTAAATTGACAACAATTTAACATTTGAAAAAGCAATAAACGTTTTTTTTTTGTTTTTTTTTATTGAAGGTTTAACGACCACTGTGAGCAACTCAATGGGTTATAAGCAGTCGCATGTCCCTAATTTAGGGTCACTGGTTCCAGGGAAGGGAGAGAGCCAGTGCCGTAAGACAAACACAACATCCATGCCTCACCGGGATCCGAACCCGGACCCATCTCGGGCGAATGTTCATAAGCCAGCGCTTATACCACTGCGCCATCCGAGAGGCCAATAAAATTTCAATGATACTCTTACTCGTAAAACTGTGGTTCCTACTTTTCCATTTTCAAGCTGGATCTTTTGCACTTAATCCTTATGCTTCTGTTTCTGATAACTGCGGTGGAGGTATAAAGAAAATCTTATGCATCTTTTTGACATAATAAAAGGAAACGCAGACCTCAATTTTCTGATGAAAGTAATAAAGAAAAATGTTTTCAAGAAACTTCACACTCTCGCTTTTTTGCACTGACTGATGAAATTCTTACTGTCCAACGTTTTTGGTCCACGACATTTGTCTATGCCATGGACGGCTGAATTTCTTCGATTTAAAGAATCGTTCGCCACAAGAAAACTCCTCCACGAAAAGTCATCCACTCTTTTTATGCGAAGTACTGTGCACAAATTGAAATTTACCCGTATTTTGTAACGTGGAGGACTTCTCCGGTTGCCAATGTCTTCAAGTATTTTATTTTTGCTGGGATACCATGCTCGTTGCCTACTAATTTGACTAATTTGCTCATAACATAAAAACAAGGCGATTTTCTAAAGTTGAAGCAATGGAGAAGGCATGTTTTGTAATTGAAACTTATTCTAGTTTCATGACAATTTATACGAAATGTATTGATAAATTTAGCGAAACTCCATTTTCAGCGCCTTCAGCATTAAATTTGCCAAGTAACTATAGCAACTGAAGATGTACTAATTTAGCCAGTTTTGCCAAACGTATCAAACTCAAAAAGAACTTTTGCCGTAACCGAAATGGACACTTGTAGCGTAAAGCTGAAAATTAAATTTCCAATTCCAGAACTAGAGGGAAATTTATGAACTGGTAGTGAAATTTAAAATGGCTAAACTTTAATGAAATTTTATGTCCTATCATTCGCAAAAATAATTTTTGAAGAATCTGTGAAAACCACATTTATTGTCCTGCAGTACCTCTAGCAGGAAATTAATGAACTGATTCGAAAATTTAAGTATTTGAGAAAGAACTGTTAAGCTTAATCTGAGATACACAAAATATTTCTTCTCTAAAGAACTTTAATTTCTTGAATCTTCGACTTTGAAAGTCCTTAGTCGTAAATTCATAAAGAATATGGGATATTTAAAGTGCCAAACTTAGTGCCCTTTGATTTCCTATTAGCCGCAAAAATAATTTTTGAAATATCTATAAAAAGAAAAAGTTCAATGTGTACGAACAGTCGAACTGATTACATTGGCACTGTTTCTGACAAAACGTCTTAATAATTTATGATAGAATCGCATTTCAAAAAGCGCAAAAACATTTTTCTTGACTTAACTTTTTTTTTGTTAATCTGACGGATGAAAATTTCTGAGGCGATAAGAAGGGGAAGGAGGGGTCTCAGAATCGTTGAGCGCCTAGGGTCCCAAAATATTTAAAGTCGCCTCTGCAGCTAATCGACGGAGTACTGCACAAGACCTCAGTGTAAAAATGCTGGAACATCGGTATGTAGGCGTACCATTCGCAGAGAACTTCATTCCATGGGTTAACGTGGTCGTTCGACTGCTCATAAGCCTTTCATCTTCACTCGAAATGCTACTCGTCGTTTAGCATGGTGTAAAGAACATTTGATCCATGGGAACGGGTCCTACGGACTGATGAATTCAGATACATGATTCATCAGTCTGATGGCCGTGTGTTGGTATGTCGGCAGCCGGGGGAACGCTATTTACCACAGTGCACTGTTCCTACGCTCAAGTTTGGAGCTGGCAGTGTATTCGTGTGGGGTTGTTTTTAGTGGTATGGTCCCGGCCCATTGGTTAGTGTGGACAAACCTGTTAACCAGAACGTCTACCTCGATATTCTGGACAATTATGCCCTACCAACTCTGTGGCAATACTATGGAACCGAGCCTTGTTGGTACCAGCAGGATAATGCACCGAGCCATAAAGCAAGGACTGTTACGACGAGTTTGACGATAATTCCGTATCGTGTGTGGACTGGCAAGCACAGAGCTCTGATAGTAATCTCATAAAGCACCTATGGGATGAATTAGAGCGCCGCATAAGAAGTTTGGAACCAAGGCCTACTACTAAGCAACAGTTAGCGGGCGCATTATGTACTGAATGGAAGCGCATACCTACTGTATTGCTGTGTTCCAAAACCTTGTCGAAAGCATGTCTCGAAGGGTCAGTGCATGCATTAAGGCCAAAGGTGGACCAACACCGTACTAATGTATGTCAATAAATGTTAAGTTTCTCTTCTAAGTGTCCGGTGACTTTTGTCAATATAGTGTATATCGTATGCAAACACCATACGCAAATTTCCACTTTGCCTTCTTGTTATCTAACCGTTCTTATCACACTCTCAACACATAAATTTAATTGGAAACCCACATATAAAGTACATAAGAAAGATTGATAAATTAATGTGGACGTCAAGTAATTTTGTTTCTTATACTTCCAATGGAAAAACTTCTGTACACATTTGCTTCACAATTAATGCGTTCCCAAGGATGAAAATTTGAACAATAGCTTCATTTTATAACTTGGAATACTTAGTATTTTCTAAAACATAATTATGCAATCCAACATTTGTTTGTCTACTGGCGTCATCAAAGTACAAGTCGCGCCATCTTTTTTCTGGTTTCAACACCACCAAAGGAAAAGTTATTGATTTTTAATATAATTATGGTTATGCTTTAGAAATATTAAGTATTCCAACTCCAAGTTATAATATGAAGTTATTTTAATCGATGTTGAAATTTTCATCTTTGGGAACACACGAACTGTGAAGGAAATGTGTACATTTCTTTCACAGTTCGTGTGTTCCCACAAACTTAATTTTGTTTCCATAGGAAACAAAATTACGTGACGTGCACCTTAAATTAGACAGCATGTTATGGCAATAAGGAAAATTCTTTGTTGTTCTTTTGATCATTTTGGTCACATGTGCCACGAAGCCCCAGAGATCACTCAAGATGTCATCAAGAATGAATAAGTACCATCAAGACAAATTTCTGGGAAAAAATCGAGATATTTTTCTCGAGAAGTGAATAGCTGCTACAGAGGATATATAATTTTCATTTCTTCGCCTTTCATACTTTCCCATATTGTACGCATGTACACCGTTCTCGCTCTCTCTATTTTTTTTTAATTGGAGGTAATTCTTTTTTTAAAGGAAAGGGAGCGAGTTAGTGCCCTGAGACAAACACAATACATCCCTGCCTCGCCGGGATTCCAACCCAGACCCATCTTGGAAGAATGGTCAGAAGCCAGTGCTTAGATCATTAGGGCAGCAGACTGTTCTCCAACATGCAATGGGAAATTTAATTATTACTTTCTTCTGCAAATTTCTTCGTTTTCTGCTAGGAATTCTCGAAGTTTTTTCTATTTTTACTGCTTGCACAAGCATCAAGGAGTTCGATAATTAAAAAAAAAAAAAAAAAATAGCAGAATAGCAGTGAGAATTCGTGTTATCACGAATTACTCAGTAGTACCTTCCAAGGGCAGTTAGACTTCCAGGAGAGAGCAAATGCTCTCTCTTGCTTCCTATATGGGTGCCCATGCATGAGTTAATGCCTATTTGCATGATTTTCAACTATTTTCCTTCTTTCCTACTGATCTCAAATTTTTTCTCAGGTGCTAAATACCAGTTACAAGGTCAAAATTTTCCCACAAACATCAGTACCCAGCAAAAACAATATTGCTGGCCCAGCACTTTGTTGCCGCTGCCGAACCGTCAATAAAATGTCCGGGCGGCCAACAGAAGGGCCAGCAGTTCAGGCCAACAGCTGGCCAACAGTTGGCACCCCATCAGTTGTCATATGCCACAACAGGGCCATCAGTGGTCCATCACAGGCAGTAGCTGCCACAAGTGGCCCTTCAGTGGCCCTGCAAGTACTTGCCCGAAATGATGGCTAGCCTAATGTGGTCCGCTAGTGAGCCGTTAGTGGCAGCCAGCAACCACGTGACGTAACTGGTGGCTTGCCGAATCTTGTCCGCCAATTTCCCAGTAGTAGCAATAATTAAAAAAAAAAGGTAGGATAACCGCAGTTTCCTAAATTTACAATTTTTTTTTCTACCCTCACGAAGCTTGTGAATTAACGCGCTGCGCTGGGGAAATTTTCTCGACAGACCGGAAAAACGCCATTTTCATCCGACTAGATTCGATCATGGGCCGTTTACGTGGAAGCCGCGCTCGCTACCGACCGGACTAATTCACAACGCTCGGGTACGTGGTGGAAGCTATCTGTTTGGTATGCAATTTGTAATCGAATGCTTCCCTCTTTCATTTTATAATACTGCGAGGTATTTTTCATAAAAGTCAGTTTCATATAATTCATAAATTAATTTTTTCAACGTAACGATAGTTTTTTTACCTTAAGGGAACTTCACTCATTTTCAAGACGTGTACATACTTATAGTCGCTTTCCAAAGTTTTGTACTGTCCTTGCCGTCTTGAAAAGAGATTGTTGAATAAATATATATTTACCCGGGTTCATGTCACATTCTGTTACATTTTTAACGTTGTGTCTTTCCTTTCCGTTGTCCGAAGCTACATTTGTTTTAAAGAGTAAAATATATTTTATTTTACTTCTCGTTATTTTTAGAAGCGAATTCTCCCAGTCTTGTGTATTCAACCCATGGATGAGTACACCACATAGCGTTGCTTTTTTTTTCCTTTCAAATAATTAATAAATTTTGTTCGCGTATAATTCTTTTTTTTTTTTTTTCCCAACAAACGCTATTATAATGGTTTTCCAGGATATGTGTTTCAAGCGGTTTCAAATTTTTTCTTGTTATTCATCCACTCCATTCCATGAATTGTTATTCATGGGAATGGAGTGGGTGTATTTCATGGCTGTAATCTAGTATTTCACGGCTTAATCTGATATCTTCGTCGACGTAAAATTTCATTAGGAAATTAATTCGCCTCTCCACATATGGATTTTTTTCTTAACATCCACTAAAATAACACGATGGCGATAGCGTCGTCTTCACCTAACTGGTACCATGAGAGTCCCGATGCTTCCACCTGCTGTTGGGGGTTGCATTGGTTGCCAGCAACGGGCCACTTGCTTGGAGGCCCACAATTCACGGCGATGCTGCAGGGCCATCAATGGCTCGCCAACTGATAGCGCTGCCACCAACGGACCACTACCGGGCCGTGAGCGGCACATTTCAGCCAGCAGTGACCCATCACTGCCAGCTGGTGGCCAGCAGTTTCCCAGCACTTGTGTTTTTGCTGGGTAATATCATGGATCAGTAGATATCTGAATGGACTGAGTTCATTACACAGATTTAATTATGTTAGTGTTTGCAGCTACACAGTCGAGTCACATTATTGTGACTACCTCCTACTTTTGACGTCAACAGCGCGTAGCCAATAAAAGAAAGCACGTGTCTTGAGCTCGCTTGGAGGGTTTATAAGGTATGCTGTAGGTAATCTGAAAACATATCACTCGTTGCTGTCATAGATAAAAGGAGCGACTTATCAGATTTGCAAAAAGTGATGATTATCGGCTTTCAGGGCAAGGGTGGCAGTATTTCCGAAACAGCGCAGTTTGTGAACTGTTCCCGTGCTGCCGTGGTTAAATTGTATCGTTATTAGAGAAATTCCACCATTGCGAATAAGCAACGTGGAAACTGCGGAGCACCACGTGCCATTGATGTGAGAGGTGAACGTTGGCTTCGAAGGTGCGTGAAGGCCAATCGACACGCTACAGTGGAGCAACTCACTGTAAATGGATGAAGGCATCGCTCTGTCCATGTTATTTTATAAACAACGCATAGCAACTGAAAAATCTTGTTATAAACAAGGCAAAGCAACTGAAAAAAAATTCAGTTGCCATGCGTTGTTTATAAAATAACGTGAACAGAGCAATGACTTCATGCATTTACATTATCTCCACGCATTTCATATATATTCACCATTTCTATCGGCCTTTGTATTTATCAGCTATAATTAAACAGCTGTTATGGTGATTAAATGCTACCGGGTGACATCTCAGTTGCTGAGGCCATCAATAGGATTTGTGTAGTCAGGTGCTGACTGACCGCTGAGAATTCTTGGCACAGTAGCGTAAATGCGAACGCACTCGACTACGAGAGATCTGGGATTCGATCCCAGCGGTGTCGTAACATAATTTTTTCAGTTGCTATGCGTTGTTTATAAAATAACGTGGACAGAGCGATGACTTCATCCATTCACATTATCTTTACGTATTTGACATATATTCACTATTTCTAAGCAACTCACTGGCCGAATGAACCAGAATTCCTGGAAAGAAAGAAAACCTATCTTTTTTTTTACTCAGGTCTCTGCACCTGGGAGGGAAGACAACCTTACTTATTAAGGCAGCGTACCTATTTTCTCCATAAATTACTGATTACTCACGAATTTGTGATTGTTCTAAATAACCCTGTAAAAGAATACGGACGACGAGAAATTGTTATATGCTTCGAAACTTTTATATGCTTCGAATTGTTCTGCAGTAAAGGCGCTTCGACCAAAGACGAAGTAATCGAAAATATTTACTATTTGCACTTTCGGAAAGCTTTTCGCATTACCTTCGAAGATACTTGCATTCAGCACATAAGGATCTTTTCCTTCAATCTCTTTAATTTTTTCCAAATACCGCATTTTGTACTCGGAAGTTAAAGTTTCAAAGTAAGAAACCATCACTTCAACGAGGCTGGTTGTCCTTCAGTTACGTTACTAAGGCTCGTTGCCATGCTGAGAGTCACGTGTCTGCTACATCCTCATTGCTGTAAATGAAATCGTGAGCTTACGCCCTTTGGTTACAGACTTGTGTATTAAGAAAAATTTGAAATTACACTGGCGGAAAGTGAAAAAAGAACACCAAGAAGGAGACGTCTGATACCAACGAAATTTATACAGCATAATAACGGAATATTAAGGATAACGTGATCAAAACATTATGGCAAAATACAGCTGTATTTCCTGGTATACTGAAAAATACCATTTCCATGTAACATGGTTAGTACGAGGTTGAACCGCCATGAACTGCGTCACACTGTGCAATTCTGGCATGGAGTCTGTCGTACAGATGTTCGATGAAAGTTTGGGGTATTGAGTTCCAAGCATCCTCAACCTGGACGCGTAAATCGGGGATGGTCGTGGCTGGCCGTGGAGACCGGATAATTCGTTGTCCCATAAAATCCCACACGTGCTCTCAATGGGGGACAAATCCGGTGAACGTGCAGGCCATGGAAGTTGTCTCACACCATGAAGTGCATGTTGCGTTGCACGTGCCGTGTGTGGGCGTGCGTTATCTTGCTGGAAAACACCACGCTGGACCGACCTTACAAATGGCACAACGGGCTGAATGATGTTATTGATGTAGGCGGTGCTGTTTAACGTACCCGGTACAAACACTAGTTGTGTACGGGAGCGATAAATGATCGCTCCCCACACCAGGCGTAGGCCCTGTGTGTCGCTGGCGGATACAAGAAGGGTGGAGACGCTCCCCTGTGCGTCTGCGAACACGCATACGGCCATCGGAGGCTCCCAAGCAGAATCTGCTTTTATCGCTGAACACGACATATCGCCATTGCGTTCTCCAGTGCAGACGTTGGCGACACCACTGCAGCCGTTCCTGACGGGGGGCTGGAGTCAGAGGTACACATGCACATAGTCCTGCATCCAGTAGACGGTTGCGGATTGTTCGCACAGTCACCTCAGGTGCAACGGCAGCTCGGATTTGCGTCGCAGTGGATGTCCTGCTTGACAACGCCGCTCTTCTTATGCGTCGCTCATCAGTCCGTCTGTGACTCCCGGTTCCACGTCTTCTCGTGTGGGAATGTTCCTCGGACCATCTACGCCACCATCGTACCATTACCGATACTTCTCGTCCAATTCGCTCCGCAATACGACGATACGAACACCCGGCCTCGCGGAGTCCGACTAGACGACCTCGTTCAAAGTCCGATAACTGCTGAAATCATACACGTCTTCCATGTCCAGGCATTGCAGCTTCTTCAGGATCTTCGCACGTGTCCGTACGCCGACGACTGATTACATTCACTTCGCCGTACACCTTAAATACCACCGACGATAATTTGCATATTATGCCGTGCTGTGGCGTAAGCGCTCACAGGTTGGTCCCGAAATTAACATCACACCTACGTAAACTCGACCCCATGAACATATGAAAATTTCATGATCGTCCGCCAATTCCTTCTTGGTGTTCTTTTTTCACTTTTCGCCAGTGTATATGCGAAACATTTCGCAGCGAAAACGCTCTCCAACAAAGAATTTTTTCAAATCGGACTCTTAGAAGCAGAGATATCGACAAATATAAAATATGCGGCTACGCCCCTGGCGGGAAAAACATGCATTATTTTAAGAAGAAAGTATTCTCAAAAGGTTTTTCGATGTGAGCGGTATCGGTCCAGGAAATAATTTTTTCATTCGAGTTTTCAGGAGCTCCGATTTTGCTGCAAATACATCAGAAGCAGAAATTAGCACTTATGCCCCTGGTCAGACAATTTCTTACCAAATATTAGAAGTTATATGAAAAACATTTCCCATCAGGAGTTGTATGCGATACAGGAAGAATTTTTCAAATCGGAGTTTTAGAAGTAGAAATATAGGAGAAAACACAATTTACCTAAACGCCCCCTAGCGAAAAGTCTACAAATAACTTTAAAATTTTTAAATTATATGAAAAACATGTCGCACTGGAAACGCTGTCCAACAAAGAAGGAATTTTTCAAATCGGACTTTTAGAAGCAGAGATATTGACAAAAATAAGATATATATCTACGCCCTCTGGCATAGAAACAATGTATGCATTATTTTAAGAAGAAAATATTCCTAAAAGGTTTGCAGACGTAAATAGTATCGGTCCACAAACAAAGTTTTTTCAGTCGAGATTTTAGAAACTTAGATTTTGCTGCAAATGCAACAAAAGATGAAATTAAAACCTACGCCCTGTCGTGGGCAAACCATTTTTTACCGAACATTAGAAATTATATGCAAAGTATTACCCATCAGTAGCTGTATCCGGTGCAGAGAGAATATTCCTAATCGGAGTTTTAGAAGCAGAGATATGAATTACTTGAAAATTTTCAAATTATTTGAAAAACATGCCACATCGGAAACTCTATCCAATAAAGAAAGAATTTTTCAAATCGGATCATTAGAAGCAGAGATATTGACAAAAATAAGATACACATCTACGCCCTGGCGGAGAAACCATGCAATATTTTAAGAAGAAAATATTCGGAAAAGGTTTCTTGACGTGAGTGGCATCGGTCCACGAACGATTTTTTTCAATCGAGATTTTAGAAGCACAAATTCTATGGCAAATACATAAGAAACAAAAATTAACGCTTAAGTCCCCTGGTGGCCAATGTATTGTTTACCAAAAATTAGAAATTAGAGAGTACATGTAAAAGATTTCCCATCAGGAGTTGTATCCAATGAGGAAAAAAATTTGAAATCGGAGTTTTAGAAGAGATATCGGAGAAAACGTAATTTACTTTACAACCCCCTAGCGGAAAATCTATGAATAACTTGAAAAAGAAACTATACTTAAAATACTCTTCGACATAAATGGAATCGAAAGATAAAATAATTTTTTCAATCAGATGTTTAGAGGCGAATATATGGAATAAAATGTATTTTGAATTCGACATCATCTGCATGTAAGCCCTCTAGCGGTGAAATTGTACATCGTAAAAAAAAAAAAAATGGAATGAAGGGTCATAATTCGCTCGTTTCCAGTTTCCCCAATGCAAAAATAATTTTTCAAATCGGACTAATAGTTGCACAGATATGGTATCTGCAGACGGACGGACAAATCGATAACATAAGCACGATCTGTTTTACAAAAGATGTGCTAAAAATGATTTGTCATACAAAAATATTGCCATCTCTTTCTTAAAGAAACTAAGATTTCCACCGACGATGATATGACGCAGATACTAGACTCACCGATAGCATACCGTAAAATGATACTTCCTTTGTTTTCAGTGAGATTGTCTGGCGCAAACGGTCGCCCGCTGCTCTGGTTATTCACTCTCTTACACCCCGCATGTCTCATTGTAAGACTGAGAGTTACTTTTCACATTGCATCTCTTACATTGAGCATTCAGAGGTTTCTGTTTGACTTGCTAACATCCCATTCCATTGCAGGTCATGTCAGAATTAATGCCTTATTTGTTAATACGAATGAACTTAATGTTAAGGAGATTGAAAAAGGCATCAAGGCCAACAAATACGTGATTGTAGAAAACAAAAAGGGGAAGAGTGAATGCCGGAAGTTGTTTCATTTCATTAAGAAACCAGAATATGTTTCACAGTAACATCAATTTTCTCAAGCTTGTGATGACTTGAAAGTTTCCAAAATGTGAATGTTGATTTCATGATTATTCCTTCCTTCTGAGGGGGCAATGATGAAATCAACATCCACATGTTGGAAGTTTTTAACTATTAGAAGCTGGTGAAAATTGGTGTTGCTGTGAAACATATTCTGACACTTGATATGTTATCCAGAAATCAGCAAACACTGAAATTAAACACACAAGTTACTTAATTCAAAACCTTGGACTGTAGTACCACCAAAATTAAGTAGAATTTTACTTTTTTTTTATTGCCTGCAGTGCAGATGGTTTGTTGGTGCTTTATGCGTTTTTTCTAGGACTGCTCATTTCCTGCAAAGTTTTTCTGGTTGATTTGACTTGGAAAATGTGTTGTTGGCCTTTGTAGTTGTTTTCTTGACAATGATAGGGGTGGAGGCCGATTCAAGATATTTTAATTTCTCCCACTTGGTTAGGCTAGCAACCTTCCCCATAGTGTATGAATTTGCTGGCAAAAGTTAATCTAATGTTATGAGGCGACAGGCATTGCTTGACATGCAAATCCTAACCTATAAATTGTAACTCAAATAAATTCTGCAAAGCCTACAATACCATTTATAAGTTTACCTGCACTGTTTGCAGTCTTAGCTATACTGACCAAAGCAAAAATCCTCTTCGTCTTAGGATTAATGTTCACAGGTCGCTAGCAAACAAATTCACTTACAATAAGGTCAACCCATCCCAGGGTGCCTCCCAATATTCCACCTTTGAGTTGGAACATTTCCATTATCATGGTTTTGACAAGGTTCAAATTGAAGTTTTGGATATTATCCCTGACCTGTGTGCTAGACTGAAAACAGAATCTCTTGAAATTCTGCAGAATCAATCTATATCCTTATGGTCTCAATTCCACTTTCTCTGATAATAAGTTTGCTCAGCATAAATTTTCCAAGAGAACTATTCTTTCTTGTGAACCACAATGTCTGCTCTAGAGGTAAAAGAGGACAGAGGTTTTTTTCTTACAGCTAGCAGGGTAGATTTTGACAATCTGAAGCAATCTCTTTGGGTTTTTAAAAATAATTATAATTTTGTTAAAAATGCTTTCAGCCTTCTTAAATCCTTTAGGCAATCTGTCCTAAAAAGCTTTTTCAAATTCTGGAATAGTTCTGCTGGTTACGTTGATGGACATGTTTTTAACTTGGTTCAGGATATTATTAAGCATATCCTTAAACAGAAAATTACCCTTAAGGGATTCTCAAAGAATTTTGTGTCTAACAGATTTCTCAATAAATGCTATGATTGCCTCAATATCAGAAAATTAATAGCTACAATAATGCTTGTTATTTTCCTATACCTAGGCACCAGTCTGTTGTTAGTTTTAAGTACATTAAAACCTTAGGTTCCTTGGTAAAAAACTACAAGTCAGGTTTTTCCATTTCTAATTCTACAGCTTTTGGGTGTTCTTGTGAAGAATATAAGGATACAGTAAACTATAATAGTTTTTACAAGCATATAATTACTGGAGACTTAAATATTATAAAGGATGTCAGGCTTCATAAGCTATTAGGGTTTGGTACAAAATTTAGGCCTTCTTTCAGTATCTCTAAAAAGCAGATTCTTGATAACTTTTTTTTTTTTTTGATTGGAGGTTTAACGACCACCGTGAGCAACTCAATGGGCTATAAGCAGTCGCCCGTCCCTAATTTAGGACCACTGGTTCCAGGGAAGGGAGAGAGCCAGTGCCGTAAGACAAACACAACATCCATGCCTCACCGGGATTCGAACCCGGACCCCTTTCGGACGAATGATCAGAGGCCATCGCTTAGCCCACTGCGCCACCGGGGCGGCCTTGATAACTTCACTCAAGATGTTAATAGGTATATTATTAAGACTAGTTTGGCATTCAATCAGCCAACTGAGGCTTTTGCTGAGTGGCCGTACAATGTTCTTTGTTGCTTCTCTGAAAAATTGGCAGGTCTTAAGAAATGCTTAGACAGCAATCTGCAGTTCCCTGTGCTTCAAAAAAGTCTCTCTCTGATCTTCAAGAGAAATATATCTTTATGACCACCAATAAAGCTAACAATAATTTTGCAATCATTTGCAAAAGTTTCTATTTTTAATTAATTAATAAAGAACTTAAAAAAATTAATATGAGCCTGTCAGTTACAGTACCATACAACTTGGTAATCTGTTTAAAGCATACCTCAGAAAACTAAAAATTTCCATGGTTAGGGGTTATGAGCCTGAATTTCCATTTCTTTTTGCTACTGCAAAGTTTCATAAAGATCCTGTGAAATTCAGGTTCATAGCCAGTGCTGTTTGAAGCCATAAAATGAAAATAGACCAGACTTTTGAAGCACTTCTGAAAAAGTTTTAATACTAATCTGCAGAACAGGGATTTTTGGATTATAAATACCAATGCCAAGGTGATTTCTTCTATTTTTAGCCTAAGGCCCATAGATATTAGTAGTTATGATTTTGAGAACCTATATACTAATCTGAATCTTTCTGATATTATTTCCACACTTAGATGTTTGTAGAATTTAAAATTAACCAAATTGTTAAAACTAATACTTGGAATACTTTTCTTAACTGTTGTATTAATAATAGCCATATTCTTTATAACCAATCTCTTTATAAGGAAAATAATGGCATTCCTATGGGATGTTCCCACTCCACTAGTGTTTATAATCTGTTTCTGTTCTATAAAGAGTATAAGTTTATAAAATATAGGTCCTTGAACTCTGATAGCTACTTATATACTTACAGATAGGTTGGTGATTTACTCTGTATAAATAACTCAGAAATAATAATGATTTTTCAGATATCTACCCTAGCTGTCTAAAATTAAGTAAAACCAACGAAAATAACCAGGAGCTTGATTTCTTAGATTTAAGTATAAAACTTGATAATGGTAACCCTATCATTAGCCTATTTGATAAAAGAATTTCCCTTTTAAAGTAATTAAATATTTACACTGGACAAATAATATATATATCCAATAAAGTAATAAAGAACGTCCTTATTTCACAAGTGCTTAGAATTTCCAGAATCTGCAACAATACTTTGGATTTTCTTGAGCACGTTAGTCTTCTTATAAATAGCTTTCTAGAGAACCAAGTACAAGCTAACTTTATTTCTGGCCAATGAAAGCCTTTTAGGAAGTTGGTCTAGAGGATGTATATTAACTACCTTTTGGAACCTTTAGTGCTATGGATAAAACAGTTTAATTATAAAAATAATAAAATATTAAATAACATTTAATAAAAAATTTAAAATGTAAAATAGTTATTTGACCTAAAGAATAACTAACATAAAAATAGTTAACATTAAGAAAAACTTTAAAACTGTATATTTTCTGTAGTTTTACTTTAAGGTATTTTTAATGCAAGTGAATGGTATTAAATACACATTGGCTGTGTTTGGTAATATTTTTTCTTGTATTCCGTTGAGTTTCTGCTCTTTCCAGACAATCGATTTATTATTTTCAATTGAGAGTTTATGATTGGTGAATTGCTGTTTTATGTGGGATGTATTTTTGTCTGTGGGGCAGCTGCTGTTAGGTTGCTTCTCCTTCACACCATGGGGTGTTTGAGGCTGGCGGGAAGTTTGACGGCCATTTTGTATCGTCTGCCATCTCTTTAAAAAGCAGTCTCGCAGATCAGTGATTTCGTTTTTACTTTTTGGTGGTTTTAGGGATTTTTTTTGCAATTTTATGCTTGCTGGCATTTGTTTGTGCTCTAATTTGTCTTCTCAAAACCTGGCGTAGTTATTCTCTTGCCTTTGATTTTAATTTTGGGCTTGTGGCTCTGCTTCTCTTTTGTTTGTGTACAGAGACACATCTGCAGTGTTTTATACCTTCTTGTAAAGCATTTTTATAATATTGTGTAGATATCGCAACTTTTCTTTTTTCATTATTTAAATAACTTTCCAAGATTTATATTATGTTTCATTTGTCTAAAGTCTTGCTGTATCTTGCGGCAAATGTCTGTAAAATAATTTTTGTTTTATGATCCTGGTCTCTGTGCTAGTTTTCCTGGGTTTAAGGTTGATGTATGTAGGCACAAGCGTGTTGTGTTTTTTGGCTTTGCTTCCTTGTTGAGGTTTTGCTCGCACTACCTGTTTCATGTTTTAAGCCACGTGGCTCCGATGTCTCATTATTTGGTTCTTGTGCCTTCAAGTTATGCATTTTTACTTTGCTGGGTACATTTCAAATATATTTTTTTGTTTTTAGTGTTTTACCAAGTTAAGCATTTTTTACACTACCGTGCACATAATTTTTTTTTTAGTTTTTTCCAGGTTTTGTATTATGTTTCAATGGTCTAAATTCTCCTCATCTCTGGGGATAGTTAAATATATATATATATATATATTTTTCACATGGGCTCTGTACTGGGTTTTCCTGGATTTTTGGACGAGTCGCTGTGGGTTGGGCCAGATATGCCATTAATGTATTGCTAAATTCTTAATTTTAACCTTTCTGCAGCTTAGAAAGGTGTTTTTGTTTTGTGGGGTCATCTGCTTGAAATACATTTATGACATAGCACAAACTCATATTCAACTAGGTCTTTGTAGAGATGAGTTAATGCTGTGTTTTGCTGGTCCTTGATAAAGCCAAAGATCAGCATTTTCAATACTGTTTTTCCCTGGTCGTTTGCCTGGGTGTTTGTTTCCTCTTTTTTCATTTTTTTTTGGCTCCTGTTGAAATTGCTTTTTCTTGTTGCGAGTGAGTATATATATACACAGTTGAAACTGTTTATAAGGAAGTTGAGGAAGTTAAGGAAAAGTTTGTTATACGCAAACTTCGTTTTATCCGATTTTGCCTTAAATGTATCAGCAAACGAGCAAAAGTTTTGTAAAAAAGCACATACAGTATACTACTATAGTACATATGTATTAGAAAGCAGAAGTACAATAATTGAAACATTTACCTTTAATTTTTCATTCACACTTCTGGAAGTAACTATCCAGAGTTGCCTGTTTTGGGGATTGAACAATTGCTGTAGACAGGTGTTTTTGTATTTGATCCAACAATGTTGAACAAAACAGAATTTTTGACGCAAAAAAAGCACGCAAATTATCAAGACTTTCAATTGCCACTGCATTTGATATTTTTAACTTCTGCGTATTTTTCCTCCTCATCAGTGGACGCATCTTACTGAGAGTTCAACACACCACCAACGATGTCCTGATCTGTATTTTGAGATTCCGTTGAGATGTCATCGTCAGCCAGCAGATAATCTGGAAAAGATAAATCCGATGAAATGAGCCCTTCTGCACTGAGGTGATTCCATGTTTCGTCTTTAGTAGTAATCACTGTGTCTCCATTTACTACTGAAATACCAAAACCAGCATGTTTTCAACAATTTTTTATGGTTACATCAGTTACGGTAGTTCAAGCATTAGATAGCATATCACATGCCATTCGAACATCGACGACAGTTGGTTGTTGTCTCTTTTCCACGTTAATAAGAATTTTTCTGAGTAAAATTTTTCAGTAATGAAGTTTTAGGTTTTTTTAACACCCTGATCCATGGGCTGAAGTTTTGATGTAGTGTTTAGTGGAAACCGATGTACATTTGTTGACGTTAACACTATGTTAGACGAATGTGCTGCACAATTATCGATGAGCAGCAGAACTTTCCTATTTTTCTTTGTCATTTCATTGTCAAATCGTTTCAACTATTCTGTAAACAGTTCCATGGTCATCCCCGCATTCTTATTAGCTCTGTAACTTACTGGTAATTTTTCACCTTTTTTGAAGCATCTGAGATTTTTTGATTTCCTGATTACGAAAAGTTCCCTTTTATCGGATCCATCCATATTTGCGCACAGCAATACAGTTAAACGGAGTTTTGAGTTTTTCCCACCAGAACATTTTTCACCTTTGAAAGCTAAGGTTTTTTCTGGCAACAACTGATAAAAAAACACCAGTTTCATCAGCATTGTGAACATCGTAAGCTTCATACTGCAAAATTAAGGTTTCACTTGATTCCAACCACTTTTGGGTTGTTTCATCATCCACGGAAGCACTCTCTCCGTAAATGGACTTAAATATGATTCCATTACGCTCTTTAAATCTTTGAAACCAACCATTGCTTGGCTGAAAATCAGGTTTTCCTAGAAGTCGGGCGAAATCTAATGTTTTTTCTTTCAGCAAAGGGCCAGAGACTGCAACAATTTTGCTTCTCACTTCTTGGATCCACTTTAACAGCGCTGCTTCCACGTCTGTATAAAGACCTTCACGAAATTGTTTTCTATCATGGCTAAAAGAACCTTCCAAGAACTTTTGCTTTAAACCATCCTTATTTTTTAAAATTGTGGATAGTGAATTTGCCAGAATGCCAAATATTTTGGCTACATCGCACTTCTTTTTCCCTTTCTGCACCAAATGGATTGCTTCAATTTTTTCACTTAAACTCAGTGTTTTTCGTTTAACAATGATTTGCCAGCTTATGTTGATGCGTTCTAACGAACGAATTTGTGAGAAAAATTGCTGCTTCCAAAGCTTTAAACCATCAGATGTGCCCGCTTAGGAATTGAAGAAGTGCGATTAAGACAAACATCTGCTTTGTTGGTCCATCCGAACCATTTAACTTATGGCCTTAAAACAAAGACGCTGACATTGGACACCCCTAGCATGATTTCCCAACACCCCACCCCTGATCCTTTGTCGCATTCCTCCTTCTGTTCTCAAGCTGGGAAACAGATCTTTTATCCTCTAAGCTCTTTGGGTGATGAAGTGGGGGTCCCTCCAGTGAAGGAGGATTAAGGAAAAGTTGGGATTCCAACACCGCCTGGCTAGTCTTCGGGCATTTCGCTGAGTCAGAGGTCTCAAGATATCCTGAAGAAAAAAAGAAAATGGCTACTCTACCGCAGGAGAAATGTTGAATGGGAAAAAGGCAAAAACTTAGTTATATTTTGGACAAAACTGCTGTTCATAATATCCAGTTGAAATAACATTACGATGGCATTGAAAATTCAGGAAACTGCAAAGACATCGTTATCTATGAACCTTCCTTATATCCGAGCTTGTTATATGAGGGTTCAACTGTAGTATGTATACAGTTCAAAGCAGATTTGTATGGAAAGTCTGGGTCGGGTCCAGGTCCAAAATTTTTGACCCGTTTACAACTCTGGAGCCAACACTAAGTTGAAAGGGTGTTTCTTGTGACTCACTATGCCCCGCCACTGAAGAAGGTTGCATAATGAACACCTGAAGGACTTTGAGCAAGAAAGGATCGTTGGTATGAGAGAAGCTGAATTTTCCTACCGCAAAGTTGCCACTCGAACAAGATGAAACACCAGTACAGTGATGCGAACGTAGCGTCAGTGGACCGATGAGGCTCGGAAGCACAGAAATCCAGGAAATGGACCGCAAAGTCACACTGCTGCCCAGAATGACATACACCTCTCCCACATGGCAATGACCAATCGCACAGCGACATCCACAGTGTTAACGTAGCAGTGCATCACTGTCATAGGTCAGGCTTTGTCCTCCAGCACACTTCGACGTAGTCTGCTTAACAGAAGACTGGTCGCTAGCAGCCCATTGCTGCACATTCCTTTGACCCTCACCCAAAGATGCCTCGGATGCAATGGGGTATCGAGCACAGACATTGGCCTCGTTTATCAGCAAACAGGCAGTGTTTTCTGATGAGTCACGGTTCAACTTGATGCACCATGATGGTCGCATGCAAGTTCGAAGACATCGAGGTGAACGGTATCTTGCAGCAGGCATTTTGTAGCTTATATCGGCCGAATACAAAGCGTCATGGTTTAGGGCGCCATTGGGTTCAATTTGCGTACTCACCTGATATGAATTGAGGAAACCCTCAAAAGCCAGCGATATATCAGGGATGTTTTAGAGGCAGAGGTGATACCCTTCCTTCAGAGTTGTCCTGGCGCTACATTCTAGCAGGACAATGTTCAGCCACATGTGCACCAGAATGTCCAAGACCTCTTCCATGCACGACAGATGACGCTTCTTCCCTGGCCTGCATATTTCCCGCATATGTCTTTGATCGAACATGTCTGGAACATCGTAGGTAAAGAACTGGCTCGTCAAGCGCCTACGCCAGTCACTACAAATGAACTGTGGTCTGGCATAGAAGCAGCATGGCAGGCTATTCCCCAGGACGAAATCAAGAACTTCTTTCATTCAATGCCATGCCATGTAGAGGGTGTTATTGTTGCTCGAGGTGGCTTCAGACGATACTGAATTTTGAAGCGAAAAAGTCTTGTGTAGCTGTACAAATGTTACCTGTTTTCTCCTGTAACATGAAGAATCTATGATATAAATTTCATTTGAATAGCGCAGGTTTTTTTTTTTTTTGGTGTTGCAATTTTCACGTATATACCTTTTTGATAACTTTGCTGCATAATTAATACAAAGCTTATTAGTTCTACGCATAAGTTTCTGGTGCTTCACATATCGGGCTACAAAGGTGAAACATTTTGATTTTTATCAGAATTTTGTGCTCTTGTGGGTAAAATGGCAACACTGCATCAAACGACACGTGTTACTGGACAGCCCACACATAAGATTAATTGAGCTAGGACATAGCAACTGAGACAAGTGCATATTTGTCACTAACTGTTATTTATGTTTAATCTTGGGAAAACCCATGAAGAAGCACGAGTGAATTTTTTTAGCATATGGCGAGAAAGCAGTAAATACAAGCATGTGTTATGAGGGATCTGTCTAGATCAGAAATGTTGATTGCAGCAAGAAGGACAAGCAACTTAGCGGACGGCTGAAGGAGATGCAGTGCACCAATTTGCAAGTTCTTCTGGACGAAGATACAGCTCAGTCGACCACGCAACTGACAATGCAATTAGGAGTGAATCAGTTGACTGTGGTTTTATGGTTGTATGACATGGAAAACATGATAAAAAGTGGGGGTAGGGGGCCCACACAAACTCACTGAGTACAACATTGGTCAGAGACTGAACAAATGTGTTTCATTGCTTGCCAGACATAGGAAGAACTTCTTAAGGGAAATCGCTGCAGGTGAAAAATGGGTTGCTTATGACAACCCACAATGCAAAAGGTCATGGGTAAATCCCCACAACCAATAACACTGATGCCCAACAGCCACTTTAAGAAATTTCTTCCCTGTATCTGGTGTAACACTCAAGGTGTGGTGTATCATGGGTTCATGCCAACAAGTCTGACAGTAGCTGCGGAACGCTACAGTTGTCAGCTATTTCTTTTGAATGACAAAACTGCAACGGGAATGACCATTTTTGGAACATGTGGGTTGGAAGGTTTTTTCAGGTTATTCTGTTGCATATGCATGACTTCATGTCACTACAGTGACCCAGGAAACCACCATGAATATGAGGTGGGAAGTTCTCCCTTGTGTGCTTAGCTTCATCCGGCTTCCACTTGTTTCACTCAATGCAACACTTCTTTGCTGGTCAGCATTTTGCCAAATTTGAGTATCTCCAAAAATGCTTCAACAACATCACATGAGAAACTGCATTGTTTTTTTATGATGGCGTTCCCCTACTACTGGGCAGATAGTGCAAGGTTATAATACAGTATGTTTTCTATAAGGGCGAGTCGAAGGTTTTGCAATATTTGTATAAATGCATGTGCTGCAGCGGATGTCACGTGTTTAAACTAGTTCAAGTTGCGCACTGAAGTCAGTTGAAAGGGATATAAAGTCGTTGCTGGAAACAGCACTGCATGCCGTTGTTCTGTCTGTGGTTGGGACACCTAAAAGATTAATAGCCACAACCGGCTAATTAGGAAACTTTTGCTTTAAGAGTTTGAAATCGGCCATAATGTTGCTCAAGCAACACAAAACATTTGTCTTGCCAAAGGAAAAGGTTCTGTGGACCACAGCACCGCAACCAGATGGTTCAAGAAATTTTGCTCAGGTGATAGAATCCTCGACGATCAGCCAAAGTCAGGTAGATCGTCGAGGATTCTGTCACCTGAGCAAAATTTTTCGAGGGAATAATCCATTATGAATTTGTTCCAGACGGTTGGACGATCAACGCCAACCTCTACTCTGATAAGCTGGAGCGGATGTATGCCGTTTTGGAGCAGAAGTACCTGGTACTGGTGAACAGAAAACAAGTTCTCATACAGAAGGACAACGCTTGGCCTCATACCGCACGAAGGACCCGGGCAAAACTCCAGGAACTTGAGGGCATCAAATTGATACCACATCCAGCATCCAGCATTATTACCTGTTTCGGTCCATGACCCACTTCCTTCGCGGGGCGGCGCTTCAACAACCAGGAGGACGTGGCAGCTAGGGTGAAGGAGTTTTTCACCTCGAAGGACAAGGACTAGTACTTTTGTGGAATCGAAAAACTGGCAGACAGATGGCTAAAGACGGTGCAACACGACGACCTATACTTTGAATGCTAGTCATCTTTCGTCGTAAAGGTACATATGAAGACAAAGTGATCCAAATATTTTAAAACATTCGACTCACCCTAATAGCTTTTACACACTACTACACTACATGCTTTTCTTGCAACCTTGATAACCCATATATGTTATACCTGTTCCACTAAACAATAGAGCTATCTGCTGATAAAGTTTTGATTTCAACATAATATTTAGCAATCCACTTGTGATAATTGTGCTTTATGAGTCATCATGTCTTTGTTGTTCTCTTAAAAATAATTGCCAACTGACACTACAAACACATACTACTAAAAAGTGATTTGTTCCAGAAGCTCTGAAAACTCTCTTTAGCAGTTTCCTTAAAGACCTTTCTACCATGACTGTAAATAATCCTTCTTGTCTAAAAATAGTGTTAGTTATCATGAGTTCATTGTTTAAATATATCAATGAGATTTACCATTCATATCTGACAAAAATAATCTTTCCTTCCACACTCCAAATTCACGATCTTTGATCTCAATCTTTCCAACCTGACAGTTCAAGTCTTCAGAATAACAACGTTTTCCACGTGCCTAGTTTAAAGAAACACATTTAAACCCTATAGTGCTCTAGTGGTTTGACTGCCACTGTTTTGCAGTCTGTGCCATTCAATTTGAGAACAGGCTATACATTATCAGAAATTCCCATGTCATGTCTGCAGGGTTCGCCAAGGTGAGCCCAGCTCAAAAAAAAAAACACTGGGTTTTTTCGGGCTGAGCCCAGTTGAAAAACCCACCTGGTTTTTTTCAAAATTAGATTCTACTTTTGCTTCTACAATATTCTAAATTTAATCAGCACCCAATATAATATGTTCTTTAACAATTAATAACAATAGGAATGCTGTCTAGGTTCTCTTTCTTACCTTCTTCTCAAAGGTGATGGTTTACCAATTTTATTATTTAGCAACACAAAACTAACCTTTCAGATCAGCTGACAAAGCAACTGATCTGAAATAAGAAAATTAAACCAATAATCCTGAAAATAATAAATGGTTGCATATAAAAAGCTTTCCACCTATAAAGAATTACTATAGAACAGACCAACATTACTTGTTGATACTATAGACAAAAAAAAAAAGAGAAACAGAACATACCATACTTAGGTTCTAACTAAAATATTATCATTAAATAAAATTTGCCCGAGGTATTATTTTTTTTATTGGAGGTTGAATGACTACCGTGAGCAACTCAGTGGGCTATAAGCAGTCACCCGTTCCTAATTCAGTGCCACTGGTTCCAGGGAAGGGAGAGAACCAGTGCTGTCAGACATCCATGACTCACCGGGATTCAAACCCATCTCGGATGAATGATCAGAAGCCATTGCTTAGACCACTGCGCCACCGGGGTGACTGAGGTATTATTTGTGTGTAGCATGTAAACTGCAATGGTTTTTGACTATTTACAAAGGTCGCCTGAACATTAAACAATGGTACAGATAATAAAGTATTTCTTCTTTGTTTTTTATTAGAACCTTTTTTTAAAAGCAGGTTAAAATTAATTATCATAGTGAGAATCTTCTTTAATAGTTCTCTGAGTTCTAAGGAAAATGTTTTTTGTTTTTTTTCGGAGCCACACACACACATGCACACACACACACACACGATTGCAATATGCTCTTGAACATATGAAGGTAAAACTGAAAAAATTGAATACATAGTGCAGCAGCACTTTTAAACGTTTTCTTTTGTTCAGGGACAGAACATCACTGGATTTCACCTGAGATTAAAGAACTTCAAGTTTAGTTATGTTATTTAGTCGATTACAGTTTAGCTATACTTCTTTAGGACCAATGACTTATCCAGAAGCTTGACCAGAGCACAGTAAAACGTTTCTGTTCCTATAAAAAAAAAGGGTAAAAAATGAAAAAAAAAATGCTACGAAACACTGATTTGTTCAACATCATGTACTTCATAAGTTTGTAGTCTATGATTTATAATGTATTTTATCTGGTTTCTTTTAGCATATCTAGTAACTTACGTGCAACTTTTTCATGTTTATTCATAATTGCAACTTGCAGTAATGTACTCCCTTGAATATTACGAGTATTTGTCACAGCTATAAACACATCAGGTTTTACAGCTCTTAGCTTGCTAATAATTTCAACATTACCATTTTTTGCATCTTCAAAGAGTTCTTCAAGTAATTTCAGTAAGATAGAAACGTTCTGATCCTTGGAAAGATCAAATGGTGTTTTACCTTCTTTATTCTCTACGTTATAAGTTGCACCATGTTTCAGCATCAATTTTACAATTTCCAAGAAGCCATTTTTGGCTGCAACATGCAGTGATGTGGTACCACCCAAAGTTGTTTTAGCATCCATAAAATAATTTAATTTATCATGACTTACATGCTGTAACAAAGCTCCCACAATTTCTTTTTGATTTTGAGAGACAGCAGTATGTAATGGCGTATTGCCTTTATTAGTGACCTGAGTAACAACAGCTCCATTTTTTAGTAAGATATTCACAACACCCACGTTCCCATTGCTGACAGCGTAATGAAGAGGCGTCCTTCCGTTAATGTCTTTATCATTTACATCAGCTCCATCTTTTAATAGACGCTGAACAGTTTGCATATCACCATTACTAGCAGCAATGTTGAAGTGTTTCTGGCGATGCTGGAGTAATTCTGATACTTCAATGCTCTCAAGCTTAAATTTCTTATTAATCATTTCTATCATGTTTGAGATGTTCAGGACACTAGGATGACTTTGGCCTAAAATTACTTTTCTTTGATCAAAGCCTTCTCTGTATGTCTTAAGTGCTCTAAGGTATTTGCCTTGAACAAAATATACATTTCCTATGATGTATTGAGTATGCAAGGTATCTGGATGATATGGTCCCAAAACGTTTTTCTGCATATCTAAAACTTCTTCGTAAGCCTTCAAAGCTTCATGATACTTTTCTTGCTTAGAAAGTATTGTAGCAATGCTCTGAAATGTTCTTAAGGTGTCAGAATGATTACTACCTAAAATGACTTTCTTCTTTTCTAAAACCTCTTTATAAAGTTTCAGTGCTTCTTCGTACTTACCCTGGTTTGTCAGTACCATCGCTATATTATTTTGAGCACACAGAGCATTTGGGTCATTTGCTCCAGACACTTTTGTTATTTGTTTAAAAACTGTTCTATTGATATCTAGTGCTTCCTCATATTTTCCTTGTGAGTCCAATACTAATGCCATGTGAACCAGAGTATCCAAAGTACATGGATGATTTGGCCCTAGCATTTCCTTTTGCCTCTGATAAACTTCTTCGTAAATATTGAAAGCTTCTTCATTTTTTCCTTGCCTATGCAGTATTAAGGCGAGAAAACTTCTTGTACTCAAAGTATCCTTAGCATTTAACCCCAACATTTCTTTCTGTTTCTGGAAAATGTCTTTAAGCATATTTGAAGCCTCTTGGTAAGCTCCTTGTTTGTACAATGCATGAGCTATGTATACCTGGATATCTAAAGTTCCTAGATTATCTGCTCCTAATATTTCTTTCCTTTTCTCAAATACACTTCTGAGGATACCTAAGGCTGTTTCATATTTACCTTGATCTATGAGACTAAAAGCCTTGTTAACTTTTGTAGATACACCATCTTGTAATATCTCTTTCAACTGCTCAATATTTGGAAAGCTATTATGAATTGCAGCAACTATGAGATTTTTGTTTTCTCTTTCATGAGCACTCATTATTGCTTTTATTGTGCCAGTATCTTTGATTTTGTTGAGATCGTTAATAACTTTAGCTTCACCATTTCTGACGTTTTTAAATGATTCACTCACTAATTTAAATAAAGTACGTACACTTCCATCGACAGTAAAATCTAGTGGCATTTTACCACTGTCAGAAACAGCATTATATATTGCCCCATTAGATAACAGAGTCTTTACAACTTCAAAGTGGGAGAACTTAGCAGCATAGTGCAGAGGAGTAAATCCCTTCTTACCAACTGCATTAGGATCACTCTTATTTTGTAAGAGAACGTTAACAACTCTATCATAACCTTTCCATGCAGCATAATGTAAAGGTGTTCCATTATCAGCATCTTTGGCATTAACAAATGCTCCTGCTTTAATGTAGTTTTCAACTTCTGAAGGGCTATTACATTTTACAGCTTCAAATAATTTTGCAGTGGATGCTAATAAATTAATAACATCTTTATCATTAACCATTTCTAATGGTCCTCTATAATGCTTATCTGCAGCATTATAAACTGCACCATTTTCTAATAGAACTTTAATAACATCTGTATAACCAAATTTAGCAGCAATATGCATGGGACTTTGGCCATTATCATCTTTAGCATTGACATGAGCACCATGTGCGATCAAGTACTTTACAACTTCTAACTGACCTTTCATAGCAGCATGGTGTAGTAATGTTTGATTAATTGAACTAGTGTCATTAGTATTAAATCCCATACTAATAAAAAATTCTACGATGTCTTTACAACCTTCTATTGCTGCAATGTGTATGGGTTTTAAACCAGAGGCAGTTTTAGCATTGATATCAGACCCTTCATTTATTAGATATTTTATCATTTCTAAGTTACTGCCCCGTGCAGCAGTATGCAGTATCGTCCAATCATTATTACCTTTAGCATTCATATCCACTTTTTTGTATTGCAATAACAGCTTAACTACTTGCAAATGACCATATGCAACTGCTGACTCTAGAGGTGTTCTATTCTTATTATCCTTAACATCAACGTCTGCTTCTTTATCTAGTAAAACTCTTACAACGTTACAGTGTCCTCTTGTTGCTGACATATGTAATGGGGTAACACCTTCATTAGATTTATTATTAACATTAGCTCCTCTTGCTATCAAAATCTCAACAACATCCTCATAACCCTCCTGTGCTGCGATATTTAATGGTGTCATATTATCAGTAGTTATAGCATCAACATCAGCGCCTTCTGTTAATAAAGCATTTACTATCTGCTTATGACCTCCTTGAGCAGCTACGTGCAATGCTGTGACATTTTCAGTGTATTTTATATTTACGTTAGCTTTGTGTTTCAGCAAAATTTTTACGATGTCTTTATAGCCAGCAAGAACTGCTAATGATAAGGGTTTACCACTATCTTGATTAACATCAGCTCCATTTGCTATAAGAAGTTCAACGATTTGCTTGTCACTATGTTTAATAGCAAAACACAATGGTGTTAAGTCATTACTCTTTGCATTAATGTTGGCTCCATTTGCTATCAAATTTTCAATGATTTCTTTATGGCATACTTCCACAGCTGTAAGTGATGACGTGCAGTCAGTGATACCTCTATCATTAATTTGAGCTTTGTTTTTTATTAAAACGCTAAAATTTTTTTGGCCTCCCTCAATAGCTGCATGTAATGCTGTACTACCACAATTATTTCTAGTATTGACTTCAGCTTTATTTCTTATTAGAAAAATAACAGCCTCTTTATTGCGAGTTAAAGCAGCTGTGAACAATGGTGTAATACCATCATTATCTCTAGCGTTGACTTCAGCTTTATTTCTTATTAGAAGATCGATAACTTCTTTGCTACCATTCATGGCAGCTATGTGTAATGGTGTACGACCCATATCGTCTTCTGCAATAACTCGAGCTTTATTATTTATTAGGAGGTTAGTAATATCTTTGTAGCCTTTCAGAGCAGCTACATGCAGTGGTGTTGAGTTGCCATTAGCTTTGGCATTAATTTCAGCTTTACTTTTTATAAGAAGGTCAGCAACTTCTGTATGACCACTTGCTACTGCAATGTGTAATGGTGTAAAGTGGTTTTTATTTTGAGAATTGATATTTACACCATGTTTAAGGAGAGCAATAACTGTTCCCAAGTGACCACTTTTTGCTGCAAAATGTAACGGAGTCATACTTTCAACAGTGGCAACATTAGCACTAGCTTTATTATTCAGTAAAGTCTTAACAGTTTCCTCATGCCCATCTTTTGCAGCATAGTGTAACGGTGTGTTTTTGTAGATTTGATCAGCAGTGTTAACATTAGCTCCATGTTTCAATAGAATATCAGCTATCTTTTCTTGACCATATTCTGCTGCATAGTGTAACGGCGTACAGCCATGTATAACTCCGGCATTAACATCGGCTCCTTTTAAAATGAGTGCATTGACTATTTCTAGATGACCATGCAATGATGCTGCATGTAACGGTGTCCAGTTTCTATCCGTTTTAGCATTAACATTGGCTTTATTTTGAAGTAAGAAATTAACTAATTCCAAGTTACCCTTTTCTGCAGCTTCATGCAACGGAGTAAAGCCACCATTAGATTCATTAATATCAACATTTGCATCTTTTTGTAGTAAATTCTTAGCAACATCGATATGATTGTTTCTTATTGCGTAGTGTAAAGGTGAAAGACCACGTCTATCTTTAATAATAGTACTCGCTTTGTTTCTTAATAAAACCTCAACAGTATCTTTTTGATTGTTTTGGGTTGCAATATGAAGTGATGTTTTGCCAGAACTGTCTACATTATTAACACATAAACCTGCTTCTATAAGAAATTTTACATTACATATCCTTCCATATGCAGCAGCAATGTGCAGTGGATTTTGACCATTAACATCTTTAGCGTTAATATCTAAATTTTGATCAAGAATAAATTTCATAATTTCAAGGCTTGGTCCCTTTGCCGCAAAATGTAATGTGGTCCATGAGCTAATACTTCTAGCATTTATATCTGCTCCATTTTTCAGACAACTCTGTAAGTCTTTAAGATTTCCTTCCTCCAAAGCAACAAACATTCTTTCCTGATTAGTAATAGTTACAAGGCCTTGACCGTACTTATCTTTCAACTCGGAAAGATTCTCGACCACCAACTTGCCAATTTTTTTCTTATCTCTCATTTTTTCCTCATCACTAAGCGTTTTAGCATTTAAAACAATTGCCATTGAGGGATCAGATAACAATGTATCATTTATGGCATTATCGTGTGCTAAGTGGTTACGCAAACATCGTCCAGTCAGTAAAGGCGTGCTACCATCTAAAAAAGTAAATTATTTTCCAGGCAATTCTTTGAAATGCCTAAAATTGACATAATATCCAAAACAAGCATCTCTACTGCTGCTTGCAGTTTTTTGCTACTCTTACAGGAAGATGATTTTTCAATTAATTGACCACTCAAACCATTATTGCTTAAAATAATCTTCAGTTGAGACAGCTTCACAGTAAGTTGGGATTTATAGTTTTCTTCAGTCACAGTGTATGTCTTAATTTGCTTATGTGTACGAATAAAAGTACCTTTTTTGTTCAAAATTTCCTTTAGTTCTTCAATCCATTTGATATTACTGATTCCAAATTCAGCAATCAAAAATATTTTGCAAATTAATCTGTTTATTTCATCAAGGTCATGTATTCTCGATGTAATGCTATCATAAATTTTCCTTGACAGCTCAGCAATGTCCTTAAGGCTGTGAGATTCTATTTGGGGACCAATATTCTCTAGTGTTTTATTGGCAATAATTTTTTTCCCTCTAATATCATTGTGGTCAATCTTGTTATCACTCAGGCCAATAATTAAGTGTTTTAATGATGCAAATCCCACAATGTAATTATGTCCAATCTTCTCCAATTTTATTTTTTCAAAATTGATTATATCATTGATTTTCTTAAATAACTCTTCTTCATAGCTTGTCTTTTCTGTTACACTCTTATTTAATTCTTTTATCAGCTTTTCTAACTTTTGAAGTTCCATTGTTGTACAATCTCCTGAGATTGTTTCATCTAATTTAGCATTCTTAAATGCTTTAGCAACTTCTTTTATTTCAGCTAAACTTTCACTATTAATAAGCTTTTTTAGAAGTATTCTGATCATTTTAATTTTATTGTTGTAAAATATATCAGTGATTATGCTACTAATTTTTTTTATGTCATTTTGAATGTTACTTAAAAAATTAACATCTGCATTTTCTTCAATCTCCATTCTCTTAGAAAGTGAATGAGCGTGTGATAACGAATTACGTAAATCTATAATGATTTCTCTAGTGTTTTTTGGTAATGATAATAGCAAAAGCTCACTTGTAGTACTGGACAGCTTAGGAGACTCTAAAGTATTTTTCAAACATTCCCCAACAACTTGCAAGGCCCTTGTAATGATTAGATGTCCTTCCTTTTTCTTGGGATCAGCTGACAAAGCTAAATTAATATAATAACTGATTTTCTTTAAAGAATAGATATCTCTGATTTGTTGATAATCATTATACAACTCTTCAAATTGAGGATAATTATTGGTAATACTTGCAACAACTTTCTCACGTGTTAATTTTGGAAGACGAGCAAGTTGCCCCATACCCTCTATATTCTTTTCATCAAGTTTTTGTGCAAAATTTCTCAAATGGCTTAGTATTTTGCTTTTGTTCAATACACCATGATAAAATAGATTTATTTCTTGCTGTTTTATGTGAGAAGAGACAAAAATAATTAAGCAAAATTCTATTTCTTCCCAAGGTAATTCATCATAGGTCGATTTTAACTGCCGCTTTAATATATGAATGTTTTGTGCAACAAATTTTGCTGTAAATAAGAATTTTTCATCAATCTTATCTACACTTGTGTTTAGTAAGCTAATACCCTCAAGTACCAACCCAATTCGCTCCTTGACATTGCTAAGAGGGTCCTTAATAGTTTGAACTTGTTCAGAGTCATTAGAGAAGAAACGGAGGTTTATTAACTTATTTTCAACAAAAATTTCTATTTTCTCTGATAATGGTACATTCTTTAACTTTAATTCATCATAAGCTGCTGAAAGAATTTCATCCAAGTCCTCCAAATTATCAGCAAAATAGTTCCCTGGCCATTCATTAATGAGTGTGTTAAGAAGATCAACATTACTTGAACGTATAGCGTAATAGAATGCATTATGGCATGTTTCATCTTTATTATTTGGCAATATAGTGTTCTTTCCAATATCAATAGATAACTTATTCAGAATTTTGATGTTGCCAAATAGATACTTCAGAATCTCCACTTTATTTTGTTTACAGGCTAAGATAATTAAATTAGTGCTTTTGATAGGATTATCTGTATTATCATAGTAATCTTTCAGTGTTGCTTGGTTTTCTACATTGCTTATATAATCAACTATATCGCTTATTACTTTTAAATTTTGAATATTGCCCTTTGAGATTGTATATTCGAGTTCCGTTAGAATTTGAAGATAAAGTTCTTTTCTGCTTGTCTCATTATACTTTTTGTATTCCCTTATAAATTCATCTTCAGGTTTAGAAGTAAGTGATGAAAGGATTGTTTTCTGAAGATCAGTTTGTTTTTTGTGTACGTCCATGACCCTTGCTAAGAAATATTTGTTTGTAGTAGAATGGCACAATTTATTTAATGCAACAAGAATAAGGAATTGTCTCCTTAGTATGCGTCTGAAAAAGCTAATAGTATAACACAACAGGTTGTAGGCAATACTTGATAAAGAAAGGTTCAACCATTGGTGGCCTAAGAACAAATTTGCTAGCAATGTTCTATTGATCTGTAATTTGTTGAGAGATATAAATGTTTTATATTTTTGCAATATAAACCTTAATGAAATTATTAAAAATTTTCAGGAACGTTGTATTATAAATTTTAATTAGATCATTTAAATTCGCCAGCAAGACGAACTTTCCAGGAAAGATGCACTTATATTGATAGAACATGAGCTCGAAACTTGTGGTAAATTTGGTAGCACATTATTTCAAATAGAGCTGTTTATTGAATATGATTAGGGTTACTTTACTGCTAGCAGGTTCTTTTTACGTCGTTTCAGCTCTTTTTAGCGATTTTAATGTAGACACTGATCGTAAGGCCTACATGTTAAAGGAGAAAAACTTGGCTTCTCTCAGTGATAAAATGTATACACGATAAGCGTAAGAATTAATCAAGAGTATCTAGTAAAATTTCGGCCAAGTGGCACAAAAATCAGATTAAATTTTCACAACTAATTTGTTGTGTATCTCTGCACAAATGTGTCGAACGATTCTTTAAATCTGCGGAATCGAATTGGCATCAATTTTTTTCCCGAAAGAAACTTGGTTTTCTTTTGTCAGATAAAACGAAAATCAGACGAATCACTCACTCGCGGGTAACACCGAACGGCATCCATCCATCTTAAATTGTTTTCACTTCCGAGCCATAAAGTAACCAACAAGAACGCCTAAAGCTAGGCACCATTATATGTCCTAATATTAGCACCACTAAAATTATAGGAGGTGTAGCACTAATACTATATACATGCAGAATAAACATCAGCACTATTGATATTTGAATAATCCAATTAAATACCCCATAACTCTTTATATCGTCGAAGGCTTACGAGCAACAGATGAAAGCAACACTGACTGTCAAGGAGAGGAGCCTACTCAGTTTCTGCAAGCTAACAACCATAACGAATATCTGAAAGTTCAGGGGACAATTCAGATTTCGTTATATATCACCTGAAGTAGACGCCGAGAAGTAGGCAAATTATTTCGACAAAGAAAATGCTGGTTGGTTATTTTTTTTTTTTGGCTCACTGGTTCCAGGGAAGGGAGAGAGCCTGTGCCATAAGACACGCACAACATCCATGCCTCACCGGGATTCGAACCCGGACCCTTTACAGACGAATAGTCATCAGCCAGCGTTTAGACCACTGCGCCACCGCGGTGGCTTTGTAATTTTGAAAAAGCAGGGTAGTGGAATTATTAGTATGCACGGAAATTCCGAGCATGCCACCCAGTGGCGCAGTGGTTTAAGCGATGGCTTCTGATCATTCGTCTGGGAGGGATCCGGGTTTGAATCCCGATGAGGCATGGATGCTGTGTTTGTCTTATGGCACTGGCTCTCTTCTTTCCCTGGAGTCAGTGACCCTAAATTAGGGACGGGATACTGCTTTAGCCATTTGAGGTGCTCATGGTAGTCGTTAAACTTCCAATTAAAAAAAAAAAACTCCGAGCATAAGACGAGAAGGGAAGCGTGAAATCGGCTAATCTGAAATTTGGAATTTATTAGAACTTCATAGAAATTGTAAGGCTCTTTTAATTCCCACCGTCTCCTCCTCGTCACGTGAAATGAAATTCCTTTAATTTATGGAGCTCAGGTGATGATTACGATTTAAGGGCCAGATAGGGAAATAAATTAAGGTGCTTGCAGCTTACTGGAAATTAGTTTCGTAAAGTTTGTGCTGCAAACAAGAAATTTCCCAGGTAAATTGGAAATCAGTTTAGAGCAAGGAGGTTAGAAGAAGAGGAGGTGAAGGCACCCGTTTTGAGTGAAGCCAAAACAGATCAGCTGTTTCTGTCCTCTCTCTGAGGTGGTGGGAGTCTGCGCTGTGAGAGTTCGGGAATGTGACGTCACTTCCTGCGGCTTAAGCAGTTTTGCTTAGCGCATGCAAACCAAGGATGGAAAGATGGAATAATTCGGACTTCTTATTTCTTAACATTATGTTTTTGGTTATATTTTTAACATGGTTACTTGCACATGGGCAGTAAGTAACCATGCGCACTATGCACTTCCGCTCAAAAAATCATTATTTTGTTCATTTTTTTAAAGAAATACCAACACATATTTTTCTGTTTTTTCTGGAATTTTTTTTATTATGGGAACGAGTATTTCAGCCTCAATTTTTTTCATGCCTGTATGGGTAGAGTAAGGGTCCGAAAAACCCGTTCAAAATCGCGATTTCCCCATAGAGATATACAGGAGATTCTTAGGTTGGGCGCATTGGCGTAGTAAGCTGATAGAAATTGGCGTCACACCAGAAGCACAGGGAGAGGGGCTGTTGCCACCTCCTCTTACTTCTAACCTCCTTGGTTTAGAGCACAGATATCGTATAAGGGACTAGATTGGCTGTCTGTTCTGTTGAGCATGGGCTTGCCCTGTGAGAAGCATGGAGCCACATTGAGCGGGTCAAGATGGTGGCGGAGCATGGCACGTTACGCAGGACTTGGTTATTGTATAAATCATGGTGAAAGCTTCCTCAGATAAAAATACTACGCAGAGAGAAGAAAATATAATTGCTGTTACTTATTTGCCTCTTGACCAATGCTGAAAACAATACATATATATATTAAAATTTAAAGCTGGTATTGTATACAAATATAGAAAATTATTGGAAAACATTTTTAAGAAGGTAATGCGGCAACGATTTAAAATAATGGAAACGCAAATAATTTATCTAAAATCAATAAGTAGCTATTAAATCCAGCAAACTACTGATTTGAACCCGAAAAAAATACTTCCACATGCGTTACATAGAAAAGCTGAAATAATGTGAATCTTTACCCTTGTTGCTATTACCTCTGTCATTCTGATTTATTTATTATGTTTGCTCAAAAAGTTTTGAATTTCACCAAACATTTTGATATTTCGTCTTGTTATGCACTAAGGAAATTTCAGCTTTTAACATTTCATATTATTTATTTGGGCAGTATAGCAACGAAATGGCGTATTAAATGGAAGCATTCATTAACAAGAAACGTCAAAATCATATCTCTCAGCAAATCAAAACCAGCGTGATATTTTTTTATATCGCAGATACCGGAATGTCTTCTCTGGAATTTAAGCCCTGGCCGAATTCGAAGTAATTCAATATTTGCAAGACCCTTGGCATTCTAGTTAGCACTAAGGAATATTACTGTTTTTTACTTAAATTTTATAACTTCCGCCGCTAAATGGGTACTGACTGCTTTGAATCTCAATATAAATAGAAAATCACAGTACCAAACTCGTATTCCTTTGACTTAATGCAAAGTAGCCTTGCTTAAATGGATCGTGATGACCCGCTGAAAATGGCGCCTACCTTCTCACGCCTCTTGGGCTGGGTGTCCAATCTAGCTTCTTGTATATGATATCTGTGGTTTAGAGAATGTCACCCCAAGCAATATATATTTATATGTTGCCAGTGGCGGCTCGTGGGTTATTCAAACTGGGGTTCACAATACATAAATTGCAAAAATTAAATTTTCAGTTACGACATAACGTACAGACAGGTTAAAAACATTTCTGTTTCTACAAGTAAAAAAAGAGCAATGCAACTAAAAGAAAACAAGCACTCATACGTAGAAAAACTGTAACTTTCGACTTTTTACAAATGACGATTCTATTACAATAGTGCTTACAATTTACTTCAAAGGTAAACATTCAAAAAGAATGTTGATCATTCAAGTGAAATTTTTGTAAATTAAGTCAATCCGTCTGTCTCTTTTGGAGACAAACAAATCAATGACATTTTCGTTGAATTTAGGTATGTCATTTATTATGTTTTTTTTCAATTGAGAGTATGGCTAGAGCGCTCAGTCTGTCACCACACATGATGCTTCTTAAGAATGTCTTAACTCGTTTTAAATTTGAGAAGCATCTCTCGGCCTCAGCAGTTGTCATTGGAATAGTAGAAATACTTAGCAACAGTTTGTAGGTCTCCGAGAACGTAATGTGCAAGTTATTTTATGTAACGAATTGTAGAAGACTAGTGGCACCATTCATATTTCTGAAATCTGGTCTTCTGTAAATTACGCCTAGTTCAGTTTTCAGGCGATCCTTCTGTAACATGGAATAAACATCTGTTGCTTGCTCAACAAACTGATTTGGAAACTTTTTCTCGTACTCCTGAAATTTTCCAGCTTGGAGGAGAGAAACAGCAGAGTAGGGAGTTATAAAAGAAAATCTATCTTTTACTTGATTCGTGATAACACCATATATCTCTTTAGAGTCCACAGTTTTATTTATGTGAATATTTTCTCTCTTCCTTTTCTTTGATGTTTCCTCTGTTTCTGATATCTCCATGGTCACTGTGTCCATTCTTTTCCTTTCTTCTACTATTGACTGCTGGAAAGTGTTTACATGTTTTCGAATGAGTGCTGCATCAGTTAGTGTTTTTTTTTTTTTTTTTTTTTTTTGATTGGAGGTTTAACGACCACCGTGAGCAACTCAATGGGCTATAAGCAGTCGCCCGTCCCTAATTTAGGGTCACTGGTTCCAGGGAAGGGAGAGAGCCAGTGCCGTAAGACAAACACAACATCCATGCCTCACCGGGCGGGATTCGAACCCGGACCCCAGACGGACGAATGATCAGAGGCCAGCGCCTTAGACCACTGCGCCACCGGGGCGGCTCAGTTAGTGTTTTCTGAAGCTAGTTGTATAACACATCCACATGTGGCATAGTATTGTGAAAAACTGCAAGCCAAAACACAAATACCGAGTCTTCCAACATACGCCGAATAGTCCGGTTGATTTATTGCTACAGTTTGTTTCGATGATGACTCTATTTTTTTCATGCATTCAGTTAACTGTTCCCTGTATTCATACATTGTATTGATGGTTCGACTCTTGAAATTCCACTTGGTGGCTGACCTTTTTCTAACAGTTTCATCTAGATTAGCATTCCTATGTGGAGAGTTACTGAAAAAGTTAGTAATGTCACTTAGGTTGGAAAAAACCCCTCGAACTTGTTGATTCTGACTGGTTGCTTGATGTGCGTAGCAAAACACAAAATGTGCATTCTTATAGGTACGTTTAATAATAGCCTGAACACCTACGTGGTGACCACTCATCACGTTTGTACCGTCGTAGCTCTGGGGTATCAATTTCTCGGCTTTGTCTACAACTTTTTCCAAACAAGCTTGAATACATCCAGCGATAGATTCTGCATCATGTCCAGGGGATTAGTGAATTCCCAGAATCTCTCAACTGGTTGTCCGTTACGTAAAATGTATCGATAAACGACAACCAATTGGGAAGCAGACAAAACATCATTAGTTTTATCTGCTATCACTGCTACAAAACTTACTTTTGAGATTTCATTTTTTATGTGGTTCTGGCAAACAGTGAGTATACAGTCTAATAAATCGTTTTGAATTTCTTTTGATGTTCCTTTAAAAACAGTGGCATTAGTGAGATGGTGTTTTAGAGATGCATCAAGTTCTGCTGAGAAGTTTATAAGAATTCTGAAAACGCCTGAATTTAATGAATCATCGCATTCATCATGTCCTCGAAGTGCGAGCTCAAATGCGCAGCAAAACAGAATACAGTTAATAATTTTGAAAAGAACATCATAACGAATTTTGGTTACTTGCTGATTGTGTTTTTTTAATATTCGAACGAAATGAACTGTCAAGCTGTTGGCGAATATCAACCTTTCCCCGCAAACTAAACTCTAACGTGGAGTTTAAATGTAATTGGGGGCAGTGATGTTTACTTATTTTTTGAGTTAGATGTGATAAATCAGCAGCACCGTAACTCACCCAACTTGAATCACCACTTTGTTTTGCAAACAGGAGACAGTGAAAACAAAAGAGCCTGTTAGTTAATTCACATCCACATATCCATGGATATTTCTTATATAAGTCGGGGTTGAATGCCCTTTTGAAATCTCTAGTTTTACATTTTGTCACCTGGATCAGCTTAAGCCTAGGTATAGTTCTGAGCATTTTAACTTCAATTTTTCTTTCCAGCGGCAACGTTGAAAAATGTAATTGCTTTAGCTCAGAAACACTGGCTTTAACAAGTGCCATCTTAACTGTTTACACATGTTCTTACACACAAGACACAACCACAAAACTAACCTATAAAAACTAATAAACAGAATAACAACTGATAAACAACTACACTAACAACTTGTTGCCGCAAACTAAGGGAGAATCCGGACGAATAACAAACTGCCAATTCATCTGCATGAGCTCCCTGCACACCGAAGACTGCGAATTGAAAGCTTACAAGCGGCGCTTATTCCTCACACACGTGCCTCCTCTTTCCACCGGACAAACTGGTTTTCAAGCACTTTCTTCTATCGCACGTGCGATCGACGTAAGTCAGGCCGATCTGTGCTGCTATCTTTCGAATTTTATACCATTACAGTCGCGTCTTGCCAGGGTATTTAGAGAGGGAGGGGGAGCTCGTCCCGAAATTGGCAAAATCTGGAAATGTGTTTACTGTTTTATTTTATTTAACTTGTTGTATTTTAATTTCTTTCTTTCGTTTTCTCTTTTTCTGTTTCGGGGGTTCACGTGCTCATGTGCACCAATAGAAGAGCCGACACTGTATGTTGCTTGACTAAATGCTGACCAACATCGGAGACCAAAGGAGCAATCCCAAAATTTAAATTTTATAAATAGCTAAGAGAAATTGTAGCAATAATATGCCAAGATTAAATTAGACTTATGAATTTTAAGTACTAGTATTTAAGAATATTCTGAGTAAGGGAAATTATCTGGGGAAAATCAAAGTAGTCTGAAGGATACATTTTTCGTTTTTTCTCTTTTTCATGAGCACAAAATCGCAACAAAACGAGAATTCATTGGGAAATCTTGGAAGTTTTATATTTGGGGAGATAGAAACTTTCACTGTATAAGAGAGAGAGAGAGAGAGAGAGAGAGAGAGAGAGAGAGAGAGAGAGAGAGAGAGAGAGAGAGAGTTATATCAAGTTTCAACAAGCTGCCCTGTCCCTGCATTTACATCAGCCATTCTGACTTGATCGACTGCCAGTTATGATCCAGGGAAAAAAACTCATGACAGTTCAAACGTGATGTTTTCGGGGAGGGGGGATGAGAAACAAACAAAATTAGCATAAGTAAAAATTAACCAAAGAAACAAAGGTTAATAGAACAATAATATATACAGGGGTTACACAAAATAATGTGAACAGCTAGGAAAAGAAGGCTTTATCTACCTAATAGAGTGTGGGACCACCTTGGGCATTCAAAACCACCTGAATCCTCCTTGGAATGGACACATACAAATCTTGGAGGGTGGTTAGTAAGATATTTCATCATTCTTCATGTGGAAACTGCTCCAGGCCCTTGAGAGATACAGGAAGAGGATAACGGGATCTTACACTGTTTTCCAAAATAGATCACAGTGGCTCGATGATGTTTAAGTCTGGTGATTGGGGAGGCCAAAGAAAGTGTGAAAGTTCGTTCTCATGTTCCTCAAACCGTGATTGGACATTCCGAACTCTGTGAATTGGGGCGTTATCATCTTGATAGATAGCATCCCCTGTAGGAAACAATGCCGGAGCCATTTGGATGGACTTGGTGGACCAAAATAGTTTCATACGCCCTGCCAGTCATCCGTCCTTTCATGGTGATCAGGGGACCTGCTGAAAACCACAATATGACCTCCCAGAGCATAACAGAACCACCACCATGTTGCACTGTTGAGAGCAGACAGTCTGGGTTGTACGCTTCTAACGGTTTTCTTCACACGTAGACACGTCTTGCGGAGGGAAATAATTGCATGAATGTGGATTAATCCGACCGCATTGAACGTTTCCATGCATCAGCAGTCCACGTTGTATGTTCCTGGCACCACTGCCGTGGCCATTGTGCATTCACCCGAGTCATCAGAGGTTTTGCAATAGCAGTTATGCCATGAATATATTGTTTATGCAGTTCCCTGCGCACTGTTTTCGTTGATCAGGAGATGCAGATTGTGCTCCGCACTAATTTTTGGTGCTGTGGTCTTCTTATTACGGGTAACAATCCTCTTTAATGCTCTCCTGTCTCTATCAGTCAGGGTCGTTTTCTGGCCGCTTTTGTGTTTAGCAGACGAGGTTGCCACGAACACGGTACGCTATGATGATGCTAGACACAGTAGCTCTCAATACCTCTATTACCCTGGCGTCTGTTGTCACAGGGGAAGCAACTAGCCGGCCACAAACAATTAGACCTCTTTTGAAGTCCGTTAAGCCGCTCATTTCGTCGTCACCCTGAAACAAATTTCGCAACAAGACACTTAAACAGGACCTTGAGGTTCTAAACAAAGCTATTGCAACCAAACAGTGGTGGTTACCTTTGTGTATTGCGACGTACGCAGCTGCATTAAAAGTCACATCTCTGAGCGTGATAATTTTACAAAAAACAAAGCAAAAAAACAAACAAACCCTGACCTAATGTTTTTGATTTCATTATTTTTTATTGCTGTACAGAGGATGTTCACACATTTTTAGAACGATTTTCCAGCAATATAATTAATGTTTAAAATAAAATTATTTTTTTCTTAAATGTTCTATCTGATAGCACTTTCTTAGGGCTATGAACCTACATCTAGATTTCCAAGATAACAGGGCATTTTTAAAAATTGGTAGTGGTATTTTATTCCACTCTTCTTCCACTGTTTTCCATAGTCCATTCATTGTTTAGGTCCAGGTTTAGAAAGCGCTCTTTTTTTATTATTGGCGGTCTAACGAACACCGTGAGCAACTCAATGGGCTATAAGCAGTCGCCCGTCCCTAATTTAGGGTGACTGGTTCTACGGAAGGGTGCTAGCCAGTGCCGTAAGACAAACCCAACATCCATGCCTCACGGGGATTCTAACCCGGACCCCTTTTGGACGAATGATCATAGGCCATCGCTTAGACCACTGCGCCACCGGGGCGGGGTGGCAGCGCTCTTTCTAGCTGCCCGAAGACACAATAATTCATTGGTCACACATCAGGGGATTTTGGAAGACTATGAGCAAAAGGTATAGACTTGATACTAAAGTAAAAACATTACCTGCTTGGATACATGAAACATATGAAAAGTAAGTACCTTCTTTGGATATTCACTTGCTGTCCTTTTCCTGTGAAAAGCAATGCTTGACGATTTTCCCTCTATAATTAATATTTTCTTCTTTTTCCTTTTTCTGTGTGATATTATTAATAACGAAATTTTAAAATGTGGGAAATATTATTATAAAAGTATATAAATATAAAATATGCGAAATACAAGGGATATCCTGAAAGTAATACCTCCTCAATAACTTTTGAAATTTTAAAGTGATTTTAATGAAACTGCACTGACATGTACTATGATAGGTTACCAATGTGGGAAAATTTTTTTTTCTGAATCAGAAATAAAGATGATGAATGACAGAGAAAAGCAGCCAGCTGTAATTGAATTCATGGAAAAAGAGAGATATGAGACTCCAGAAATCCGCAGAAGACTCATGGTGGTGTATGGAACTGCCACAATTGATATCAGTAATGTCTGAAGATGGATGAAGAGGTTTTGAGGGGGAAAAGTTCAGTTTCGGACAAACAACGGAGTGGAAGACCCACAACTACAGTGACAAATGCCAACAGGCAACTAGTGAAAGACCTCATCACAGCTAATCGTCGTGTCACCATCCAAGAGTTGCAAAAATAAACAGTGCTCACTATGAGCAGACATTGAAGAAGCTAAAGGGAGCTATCAGAAGAAAAAGACGTGACATTCCACTTCATAGTGTTTTTTTACACCATGATAACGCACGTTCCCACACCTCAATGGAGACTTCACAGGTTATTGCTAAAATGGGGTGGACGATGATGCCCCAACACCCCTACAGTCCTGAATTGGCTCCCTCAGACTTCTCCCTGTTGGCCCTTTTGAAAAACAACATTCGTGGGGAACTTTTCGACGATGTGACAGACGTTAAACTGGCTGTGAACTCATGGATGAAACGGCAGCCTCAGGAATTTTTCCAAAATGGATTTTACCAATAAATTCACAGACGGCGGAAATGTATAGAAAGTGATGGCCAATACTTTGAATAGGCTAGCATTATTAACAATATGTCCAAGTATTTTGCCACCAAGTTTCACATTTTCGCTGCTACAAATAAAAATCTTATGAGGGACGAGGCCTTACTGTCAGGATGCCCTTTGTATTATTCTATTATTAGTAATGCTTATTTTGCATTTAGAAATGCTAATTCTATGACTTTCACAGCGTTTTCAAATTACAGAATATGCATAATTCTCTTCGTAAAGAGCAAAAATATAACCTTCTATCCACTGCTTGTTTACAGGCGCTATTTTCTTAGAGACGATGTTTAACTGCAGCAGATGTTTATTTCGTGTTCATCTCACACGCTGTTGCCTGTTTCAATTCTTTGAACTTTTATTTTCTGTAATTTCTTATCAAAAACCTTCTAAAAATGTGTGAACATCCTCAGGATCTGAAAGAAACTGATCAATTTCTCACAATGAGGCGTGGGTGAAGGGTTCTGTTGTGTTTTCTTTTCTATTTACGACGGCACTGACGTCCACGTCGATATGTGTCATTTTCAGGCGCAAAGATTTCGACTTTAGATTGTTTCGCAATTAGGTTTTCATTCCTTCAATCGCCATAAATCCAACTTCACAGATGTACGAAGATGCGAAAGGGAGAAGCACATTCAAAGATGCATCGCCCAGTAAATAAAGGTCAAAACTGGATCAAACCCGGAACAAATTAGGAAAAAGCTGAATTTTTGTAGGCTGGTAGAACTCATTTGGCTTAGCATTTTCATAAAAGTCCCCACCCCTCCCCCGCTTGCTTCCTCCCCTACACCCTATAAAGGAGGGAAGGGAATTAGGTCTAATACTTCATCATCATCATCATTGTCAACCATTATCAATCCACTGCTGGACGAAGGTCTCCCCAAGTTTCCTCCACAACGGTCTGTCTTGTGCCAGTCTCCTCCATGTCACTCCCGCATATTTACGAATTTCATCCACCCATCTCCCATGTGGTCTTTTTCTGGGTCTTTTCCTGTCCCTTGGAATCCAATCTAAAATTTCGGCTGTCCATCTATGGTCTGTCCTTCTGGCAGTATGTCCAGCCCATTGCCATTTCAGGGATTTAACTCTGATCATGATGTCTTCCACTCTCGTCATTTTTCGGATCCACGAGTTCCTCTTCTTATCTCTCCTGGTTATACCAAGCATGCACCTCTCCATGCTTCTTTGAGTTGTCTGCAGCCTTTGTATGTCTCTTTTAGTTAAGGTCCACGTCTCTGCACCATACGTAAGCACTGGAAGGATGCATTGATCAAACACTTTTCTTTTAAGACATAATGGCATATTGCTCTTGAAAATTATGCTGTTTCTTCCAAAAGCTCTCCAGGCAAGTTTTGTACGCCGATTAATTTCTTCATCAATGTGACCCTCACTTGATTATGTACTTATAACTCCCGAAACAATGAACGTACAGCGATAATTTTTTTGATTTATTCCTCTTGGTATGATCCATAAATCTGGTTCTTTTCATTTTTACTATGTCCCCTGTAGTTTTGCTGCAATTTGCGAAAACCCTCCAAATAGCACTTTTTTTCTCTCGACATTTTGCCGGTTAACTGCAATAACCGCTTCACAGAGCTAAAATTTCCGAAAAAGGCTCCGGATAAAAGTTGTAGCAAATTTTATAACCTTTACAATGATATATTATTTGTCTTACAGCAATATGTAGTTTCGCTTATACTGTATCTAAACCATGTCTGCCTTAAGCACTTCTGCTGCGAAGAATTTCCCTCGCGGGAAGAATATGGTGCTGATATAGAGAGAGAAAGAGAGAGAGATAAGAGACATTGACTCACGTAGTTGGTTTATTAATTTGACACGTGGGGAGATAAAATGCATTCCTATAACTTCCAAAAAGTCCACACATATGCCACAAAGCAAATGGAATTAGGTCATCGGATAGGTAAGAAGTCCGCACAGGAGATTCGCTGAGTCGACGAACGTAAGTTGGTCGTTTTGTAGCATCTAAAAAGTTAAGCAAATTCTTAATGCATTCCCGTATTGGTTTACCTAACTGAATAAAAATGGACAAATGCATGATTTGCAATAACCATCTCTGTGAGGGATAATCAGTAGTTGTCACCAAAGGTTAAAAAGGATAACTGATTCTAGCCTGAAAAGAAAAGACAGTTTGCATGAAGAATTAGAGAATGTTACTTCTATTATGGTTCACCAGATTTGCCGGTAGATTTACGCGCGAGAAAGTAGTATTAAGGCTTCACATGTTGCAAGTGTTTCTTCAGCATCAACATCTTCAAATCCACTTTTACGGAGTTTTCAACAAATTTTGGACCTTAAAAATGACAGCTTATTCTGCGAAAAGGAAACCACTGTGAATATTAAGCTTCCTCTCAAATACAGGAAAGCGGTCCATATGGTATCGACTCTAGATATAAAAGATAAAATTTTAACTTTCTGTGAAAACCGTAACGATGATAGGGCGAAAATGTGGTCGAAAATTCTCGAGGTTATTGACCTAGTAGCAGTTGAAGCACGGTATCATTTGGAAAAAAATTAAAGCTGTTTATATTCAGATAAATAAAGCTGTTTAAAGTACCTGGTCGGCCACAAGATCAGAGCACTGAAATTGCTTTCTCATTATTGTGTGACTATATTAAAAAAAATAGATGAATGCCAATACACCCTAAATGATTTACAAAATATCATGAAATATCATGGCCTTTCTACACATATTACTGATAAATATTTGAAGCAGCGACTGTTACAGCATTTCGGAGACAGGATAGTGATAACAAATATTTCTGGGAAGAAGAATATTGTATATATAACAGACGCTAATTATAAATTGCTGTCTGATCAATGATTCAATGAGAGAAAGACAGATAAAGTTTATCAACAAAGAAGAGTTGTTGAAGCAGCAGCAGAAATTATTAGAGAGGACATACAGAAAATGATTTACAACAGTACCAAATATATGAATGCAAACGATATCAAGACGGATGGATTAAATGTTGTTCCGGAAACGCTGCAAATATTTACAGACATGGTAAAAAAAAAAAAAAAAAAGACGGGGTGATGACGGCACATCCGAGAATTCGCAAACGAACTGTAATAAACCGTGCTATAATATCTACTGTAAGACCTAGATCATTTTTGTGAGCTGTTCAAATCAGCATTGTGTAGTATTTAAGTCGTTGATATGGTTCCAAACAATTCGTTGAATTGTTATCAAGGATGGGTATGTGTTGTTTATACTACGAAGCAGAGCAATATCAAAATTCTCTAATTAGTGGAGGATTACCTTGTGTGAGTAATGAAGCCTTTATTCAGTACATATATGTTAGTGCAGATGTGAACGTACGTACTTTAGATGGATTAAAGACTTTTCATGCAATGTGAGGAATTCAGTGCATTACACCAGCCACCTGTGTTGACACGAAGGTTGATGTTTCACGACTACAATCTGGGAACATTTCTAAACCTCAAATAAGCATACGGCATCACGCTTATCCTAAGAAAAAGCTATTCGGCTTACAGACCATAACAGTTCAAGACCTGAGTAACATAAGGATGGCAAATAGTACGCAAGCATCTTTAAAGACTTTTTTTCCGTTAAATTGTCTGTGGCTAAGGGGCTTTGTGGCTGTTTCAAAGGCTCGACCAGGCTGGAGTCATTAAGCACACAATTGTTCAACAGAGTTATTTGTGCATCAATCCCCTCACTGCTGTCTAGACACGATATTAAAAAACGGAGATAGTTGCAAAATAAAATATGAACTTTATTTACAGCTAAAACCAAGTTAAAAACAATGCGAGATCTTTCGGACCCACTATGGGTCCATCATCGGGCACCGCATAGGTAGGATTCCGATCTTTTAAACTCGGAGATCCATACCACCATGCATCAGCATGAAGGCACTGCTCCCAATTCACGCATGCGCAATTGATATAATAGACATGACATGCAAATAATGTAAAACTACAAATAAAGACGGTTATGGATTACAATGATATATACAATGGTTCAAAATAGAGTGTTTCCAAGATGCAGGCAATGTACATGGTGTGTCGACATTACAACATTGACTGGGGAGCATAGTAATGTATATGCTTTCAGTGAATAATTATTTTTTTTTAATATCGTGTCTTGACAGCAGTGAGGTGATTGATGCATATTAGTTGGCACGAATACCACAGACGTTTGGAGAGTTATTTGTGTTTGTGACAGTCCTTTGAAATTGAAATCATATTTCAGATATCAACTAGCATCATGTCCACCAGCTTTATTTGACGAAGTGTCACTGCGAAAAGGTACAAAATTCCTCAATAACTAAATCTTTCGTTGTTGGTATTGTTGAACAGGAGAATATACCTACTGCTACAGCTGTTATAATAGATGGTAGTTATCTCCATTCAGTAATTTGGCCTAAACGCACAACATTTGATCAAATTCTGCAAAATTATATATATCATCAAGGGCGCCCGTAAGGGGAGGCAGGGAAGGGTTGGGGGGAGGGCAAGTAAGATATTAATGATTGATTGTATTCATTATTTTTGTTGTATTTTAATATCTTGTACATTTACTAAAATGTTTGACAGCCTTGAAGGAGGTAAGGATTTTTCTTAGCCCCCCCCCCCCTAAAATTACTCATATCGGCGCCACTGTATATCATGTACTTTCCCATTATGGTACAAATTGATACGTTGTTTTTGATGGATCCCCCCTGAAACGCCAACAAAAAAAGCAGGAAGAACAAACAAGAAGATCTGCTGAAAGGACGTCAGCAAGCATTATACTGTATTTACCAGTAACATAGAGTGCACCACAGCGCAGACTGATTTTCTGTTCAATCCCCACAGTAAGAAAAGAATGATTGCAGCATTAAAAGAGAAATTCCTCTCTGCCATTAATATCACAGTTCTCACGGCTAATAACGATGCTGATGCAGATAAATTTCAAACCTCTATAGAAATACAAATTTTGAAGATGACAATCCGATTTTGGCGTAAGTGTGACAAGGATGGTAAGTCAGATAATATCCGAAAACTTGAAAATTTTCATCGTCTTGGATCGGATTGTCATCTTCAAAATTTGTATTATATGGCGCAATCCCGTATTTCTTTCATGCTCTATAGAAATATTGAAACTATACCCTACTATAGTCACCGTAGGTACGGATACAGACCTTATTGTCTTATTAATTGCACTGGCGCCAGAAGAAACAAAATCTTTGTTTTTTCTAAACCGGGCACTGCTGCAATGCCTCCAATATTTTACAGCATTGAAAAACTGATATCTATTTACAGATATGAACGCAAATGCTTGTTATTCACCATGTCATTACAGGATGTGTGACACAACGTCCGAACTTCACGGACTTGGGAAACAAAAGACATTTAACCGAATAAAAAATTCTTAGGAGACTCAATAACAAGAAATGGTTTTCAACTGCATCAATGCTTCAAAAGAAGAAATCTTTCAAAATGGAGAAAGCTTCCTTTTGGGTTTATATGGTTTAAGCAAACACGGTAATTTAGATGATGCCAGATATGTTTATTACAAAAAAGCAATTGTGTAACTATCACTAAGATCAAACTTTGAATTGGGAAAACTTCCACCTACAGTAGCAGCAGCTCGACAGCATTTATTGCGGGTATCCCTTCAAGTTCAAATGTGGTCAGGGAACAAACTTGACCCCACCAACTGGGGTTGGAAGTTAAAGGGTGGAAGACTAAAACCAATTGTGACTACTTTACCAGGAGCATCAGATAAACATTTATGTTTGATTTCATCAGTGGTGGAAATGGGAATTTTTCGTTGCCGGAACGCAACGTACAACTTGTAGTGTTGTCGCCAAAACTCGTCAGCCGCCCCGGTGGCGCAGTGGTCTAAGGCGTTGGCCTCTGATCCTTCGTCCGTAAGGGGTCCGGGTTCGAATCCCGGTCAGGCATGGATGTTGTGTTTGTATTACGGCACTGGCTCTCTCCCTTCAATGGAACCAGTGACCCTAAATTAGGGACGGGCGACTGCTTATAGCCCATTGAGTTGCTCACGGTGGTCGTTAAACCTCCAAAAAAAAAAACTCGTCAAAATGACGTTGCAACGTTTTGTCTATTTCTGACTCAATAGTCAGAATTCGTCAAAAAGGCTTAACGCAGTTTCGACAGGTTTTTGCGACAATACTACAACGGTACAAGGGAATGCATTAAAAATTTAATATTCGCAAAAACATTTGCTGTACACATAAAAAAAATATAAGGAAATTTTGTTATTAAACTTTAAAATGTAATAGTCACATTTAGCTAAAGTCAGAGCTGTTTTCTTTATTCAGAAGTACGTTTCTTATGAGAAAGACCACGCGAATGTGTGCCGGTGCAATTAAAGGCATCAATCACCCTTTTTGGAGGTGTCCTTAAATAACAAACATCGGAGAAAAAACGTCAGCTCGTATTTGAGGCAGAGATATGTAAGTAACTATTGTATATGGGGTGGCAAAGTAAAGAAAGTCGGCATTGTCTGAAATATCCATTTATTTAGCTGTAATATCTATTATAATTTCGATTTGAAAAAAAAATTCATTTCCTAAAATAATCTCCAAAGTTTTTGTTTCAACAAGTCTTCTTGTATCTTTTCTTCACGTTCTCTGCAAGCCAAAAATCTGCATTTCTCCTTCCGTCACTCAACCGTTTCCGTACGTACGGCTCGAGATTGAAGATCTTTGAAGGAGGTCCGTTTATTTTTATGAACATGAGGTTGCTGACGTGTGTAACGTTTAAAGCGTTTCTTAAATCAGTTATTATCAAATTCATGGTGCTAAAACCTCTTTCACACTCAGCTGTTGATATAGCAACCGCAGCAACAGATTTTAATAAGACTTTTAAATGATGTGAAACTTTTTGGTTTCCTTGAAATGTCTGAACTCTTCAATGATTTTTCTTTCTTCCTCCAATCCGAATATTCGGCATAAACTTAAAACCTCTCTTTCTCCATAAAAAATATCTATGTCGGTCGGCCAAAAAGACGGATACAAAACCTGAAGTTGTTTTACAATGTCCTCGCTGCTGAATAATCTGGCAGATAAATTGTTGGCAACACTCCGAAAAAACTGAACACGGTTTATTTTCCCGTGAGATTTATATCCCCCTGAATGTAAGTCCACCCCTTTGAACACCATATTTTTAACGGCATCTGATGCTACTAAATAAAACTCGTCAAAACCACCATCAGCTAAACCTTGGAAAACTTTCACTGTAAGGGAAATATGCGAATGTGCTTCTGGTAACGATACAGAATTTCCTTGAAGACGCAATGACAATGAACTAAGTTCCTTTAAGGCGGTTTTCATTAATGCCAAATTTTCCAGGAAGCATGTGCTCGTAAGTCTTTTCAGTAAGCCAGAAAACATGTTTCTTTCTTTACTATCCCTTGAAGCATCAGCAGATGCAGCTTTAAAATGCAAAGCCAAGGCTGGAAACATATTCCAGACAGCAGATACTGTTCGCTTACTAGATACGACCCATCTTGTTCCAAGACTCTCCCGATTGAAGAAAACAGAACTGCAATTTCTTCAGCACAGTGATGCAACTCGGGGGCGTTCTTTGGTGAAGCGTGATACAAAGAGTATAATTTATCGCAAAACGATTTAAAACTCTGCATGCCGTAAACCTCTTTAATTACGTCCCCGACAGCAAGTTCTAACTTATGATTTGCACAGTGCCATATAATAAGTTCGGGAATTCTTTTTAAGCTGTTGAGCCACACGAGATATGGAACCTGCGAAGTTTGCAGCTCCGTCGGAAGTGAAAGATATCAGATTATTTTTAATAAGCTCTATTGGAAAGTACTTCACCAAGCAGTTCATAATCGATTCAGTTTTTACTGTTGCTTTCAAATCGTGTAATTCAACCAAGTCAAAAAATAGAGTTTGGGTGTTTATATCGTCCGGATCTATGGACATTCTTATGCAGATTATGAGTACTGAGAGTCGGCTTACAGTTGTACACTCATCAACCAAGATACCGAATTTTATATTTTGGGAGACGATTTCTTCACAGAGCTTTTTACGCATGTCATTTCCTGTAGAATAGCTAATAACCGTACATGTCTTCCTAGACTGCAATATCCTCCCCATCTCAGTGCCGTTTTTCTTTTGAAGATCAATCAAACCAGGAAAATCGGCAAAAGGTCTGTTGTTCTTCGCAATGAAATATGCGGTATTGAATATTTTGTACGTATTGTTCACTTTATTTTTATTTTTCAACAATATTTTCAAATACGCCTTCAGAACGTTTTGCGTTCATTTTAGAAGCTTCTTTATGAGCGTGACTTTCTCTGTGCTCCTTTATTTTTTCCCATAGAGCCGTATTTTGCTTCTTCTTATCGTCAGCCGTAGATCTAACTTTGCGATCTATCCACTCCTTAGAAAGTCTTGCAGCAGCTAAAAATTCTGAAACGTTCATATTCCCGGCGGTTTTACTGACGGCCCATCCTAAACACCCATTTTTAAAAACAAGCCAAGAGTACTCTTTCAAAAAATACTTTGATCCTCAGTCCAACACTCGGGTTTACCATTTGTTGAGCTTTGCCAAGATTCAGATTATTCTAATGAACTTCCTGATGCAGTGATTTCCTTTGACTGTTGTATTTTCGGCGATTTTCTTGGTGATACTTCACATGGAGTCCGAGCTTGAACAGGGAGGGGGGTCCAAATTCCCGAGTTCTGTTTTTTTCCTTTTGACTTATATTTTCCCCCAAAGAAATCTGTTAGTGTTCTTTTCATTATTTTCAGTTGTTTTCTTTTCTCACACAAGAACAAATTAAAACTTACAACAACGACTACAATATCAGTCAAAAAGTCACGTCGTACCACGACAGGAGCTGGATTTGAATTGACAGCATGTGTAGAATGTAGTAATTAAGCTCGTTGCCAGGTTACAGGGACTGCGAAGTCATTTTATGCCAAGAGCGGAGAGAGGTTGCAAGGTCATCGAGCTATCAGCTCCTGTCATGACCTTCGTTCTCACGCAAACACTTCGCACACATCGTGGAATTAAGCGGCGTTGCAGTCGTCACCATGGCGGGAAATCGCGAAGGAAGACGCCAGATGGCAAAGAGAAAATATTTTGAGAACTACAGCAACAACTCCGGTAGTACCTACACAAATGGCGAGTGAGCTTTATTAGAAGAAAAAAAATTGAAACGACAAACAATTAATACAAGATGGTGTCATTAATTGAGATGTATAATGCATTACGAAATTTTTATGAAAATTAAATGCTCCCTTTCTTTTGGTGTCGATAACGGAACGCAGGCTTTTGCTTCCGGAACGCAGGGTTTCGCTCCCGGATCGGCGTTCCGGTGCGTTTCGGCCCATTTCCACCACTGGATTTCATGCAACTGTAAGAAAGAATGTAGGATTTCCTGCAGTTGCCGAAAAGCCGGATTCTCATGTTCTCCTATGTGTGGACGTTGCATGCACAAACAAACCTGATATGAGTGACGTCATTGATATTGACTTATGATAATTCTGCCACAACTGTGCGATATTCAGAAGAACCACAAAACCTATAATGTAAGACAAAATATATATAATTTAAAAATTTATAAAGCTGTAGAAACAACAGCAGTGCATAGAATTAAATTCATACTTTATAACAAATGTATAAAGGGAAAAAATGACATTGTCATATTTCAATTCAGCAATTCGTTTGCGCATAATAATCATTAGTCCCACCCCTCCAAGGGGGGGGGGGAGTTAGGTGTGAATCAAACAGGCAAGAGTTGGGGCCTTTTTTGAAGGTGCGAAGTTAACTGAGCTTTCTTTTTTTCTTTCTTTTTTACCTATCGTTGAAAATTACATTCCCCGCAAAATTTTTGTATGTTTTACCCGATTTTTTGTCATTGTATGTCTACAATTCATTCGCAGTTTGGAACACTAGAAGGCAAAATATAAAGTGTATTAAGACAAATAATATATCGTTGTAAAGGGTATAAAATTTGCTACAACTTTTATTCGGAGCCTTTTTCGGAAATTTTGGCTCTATGAAGGGGTAATTGTAATTAATCGCTAAAATTTCGAGAAAAAAAGGTGCTATTTTGAGGGTTTTCGTAAATTGCAGCAAAACTATAGGAGATACAGTAAAAATGAGTACAACTAAATTTATAGATCATACTAAGAGGAATGAAGTAAAAAAAATATCGTTGTACGTTCATTGTTTCGGGAGTTATAAATGGATTACTATTAGACCTAATTTCTCCCCTTTATGGAGGGTGTAGGGGAAGCAAGCGGGGGAGGGGTGCGGACTTTTGTGAAAATGCTAAGCCCAATGAGTTCTATAAGACTGCAAAAATTCAATGCATTGCAATAGTCTCAAAAATCACCAGCTCTCCCACACTTTAATGGACTCGACTTTTTTCACGTGACGTCAGAAGTGGGTTGCAGCGGACCAACATGGCTGCTGATTCAACGTTGTCTCGACTGGATTATCCCTTATTGTTGGCCACTTTTAAAAAAAAATTAAGTCTTGGAGTATGCCATCTAATTATTTGAACTACAAGGCGAAGAAGGAAAAAAATGTATTCAAAGGACAAATCAAGGGTTCAAAAAATCCACCAAGACAATTTTGTGTTCGACACTTCTTTCAAGGAGATGCAGAACATCACCGTCAGTCATGGTGAACTTTTAATGAACCATTTCTCATACGCGGAAATGTAACTTTTCACGTTCTTGTTGTTAGACATTAGAGAAAAGTACACTTTTTTTAAAAACGATTTTACTGTTTTGAAAAGGAAAAACGATGAAAGTGAAAAAGATAGCCAAAGCAGAAGCCGCCAAAGCCTTTTGGATGTTATATGATCGGTTTTGAGGGCAGCAGTAACGATGCGTTTTCGTCTGCTACTTCGAAGTTGCAGAAGGAACCATTTTTTTTGGTTGAGGGTTTAACGACCACCGTGAGCAACTCAGTGGGCTATAAGCAGTCGCTTGTTCCTAATTTAGGGCCACTGGTTAAAGGGAAGGGGGAGAGCCAGTCAGTTCCGTAAGACAAACAAAACATCTATGCCTCACCGGGATTCGAACCCGGGACCACTAGCTCGAATGGTCATAAGAAAGAACTTAGATCACTGCACCACCGGGCCGGCAGGAACTATTTCCAAATTGTGGTTTGGTCTGTGTTGAAATTGTGCGACTGGATTAGTATTTGTTAGGTAAGTTTCTGTGCATAAGAAGTTACTGTAATTTTAAGTTCTATGATATATAAATATAAACAACAGGAATAAACACTGTTTAATACACCGAGTGGTAACTGAATTATGACCACCCCTATCAAAAGTGGATGAGGCCCGTTGACCACGTGATTTCCGAGAGGGCGCGATTAGTCGACCGACGTACCATATATACGGTGTGAATGAAGCGGTAGGTAGTAAAATTTAATTGATTGATTGGAGGTTTAACGACCACCGTGAGCAAATCAATGGGCTATAAGCAGTCGCCCGTCTCTAATTTAGGGTCACTGGTTCTAGGGAAGGGAGAGAGCCAATGCCGTAAGACAAACACAACATCCATGGCTCACCGGGATTCGAACCCGGACCCCTTTCGGACGAATGATCAGAGGCCATCGCTTAGACCACTGCGCCACAGGGGCGGCAGTAATATTTGGAGAGTGATAGGTAACGGAAAGAGAAAGGATTGATTTCTCAAACGGCTGAAGTTAAAGTGTAGGCGTGAAAATGGTCAAACAACGACCCTAAGACAAAACTACACGAGGCACCGAAAGGTTGACGTGAAAGGTGAGCGCCGGGTACGACGGCGCGTACAGGCCAACAGACGCAGCATTGTTCAACAGTTGAATACCAGTACAACAGTGGATTACCCGGAACAATATCTGTCATGATCATGAGTCGCACTCTTGCACGTATGGGCTATAACAGCAGACGACCCCAACGACACATTCGCCTTAATCACTGCTCAACAGTTGAACAACAGTGAATCGGCGCAAAAAACTCGCCTGGTGCAAAGATCATGCAAGTTGGACGTCGGATGACTGGAAAAAGTGTGCTGGTCTGATTCTTTACTTCGCTCCGTGGATGGTCGTGTACGTAATTGGTGCAAAAGACGTGAGGCACTCGATGCATCCTGCATGATCTCCATGTTGCAAGCTGGTGGAGGCGGTTGTATGGTGTGGGGCGTGTTTACCTGGTAGAAGCTTGGAACCCTGGTGCATGTGAAACAATGTATGACTGGTGCCCATTATCGTGAATTGCTTGCTGACTCTGTACACCCAAGCTTTTTCCGAAATGTTGACGGTATCTTCCAAGATGACAATGAACCGAACCCCCAAGTCCGACGTTGTACAGGAATGGTTTGAGGAACACATTCAGACTTCCAGCATATCGTCTGACCTCCAAACTCTCCCGATGTCCGTCCCATAGAGCACTTGTGGGACACTATGGAACGGCACATCAGGCGTCTTGATACACCAATCAGCTCCATATCTGCATTAAAGGCCGCATTACACTCAGCTTGGCTTTGATCATACTTCCAAACTGCTTTCGGCATAATATTGAGTCGATACCACGTTGGATGGCTACTGTATTGAGAGCTAAAGGAGGATCTACGAAGTATTAGGTATGTGTTCATAAGTCAGTGATTACTCAATGTATAAGGGTCGCCCAAATGAAACTGAGACCAGTTTTTTTCCGTAAGGGTTTATAGGTTGGAATATGTGAACATACAGGAAGTGAGAGTAATACATGGGCTACATACCCGATACACATAGTCGCCTTGTCGGTTGAAGCAAGTGTCCCAGCGCGTCACGGGATTGTGGATACCCTGAGCGAAGAAGGTCTGTGGTTGGCTGTGGAACCAATCTTCAACGGCGTCCCATACCTCAGCGTTGTTAACGAACCGGCGGCCATTGAGAGCTTTTTTTCAGTGGCCCGAAGATGTGGTAGTCGCAGGGCGAGAGATCGGGGCTATAGGCGGGATGATCGAGGACCTCCCAGAAGAAGCTTCGCAGCAAATCTTGGCACACTGTCACCACATGCGGGCTGGCATTGTCGTGCTGAAGAATAACCCCATTTGACAACATACCGGGTCGCTTACGCTTGATGGCCGTTTTGAGGGTGCGTAACGTATTGCAGTATGTGGTCGCTGTGACCATACCGCCTGTGTCCAGCTAATCCAACAGCAATCGGCCATTCTCATCGAACATAACCGTAAGCTTCATTTTTCCAGCTCTTAATGAGGACTGAGCTTTTTTGGGCGTGGAGAGTTGGTATGTCTCCATTCCATACTCATCCGTTTTGCTGCCGGATCGAAGTGGTGGCATCAAGTTTCATCTGCGGCCACAATCTTGGAAAGATACTGTCTCCCCTCTGCGTGGTAACGATGCAGATGCCCCAGGCAAGCTCCCATTCGCCGAGTCTTCTGATCCTCCTGGAGATGCTTGGAGACCCATTGTGTGCAAACCTTGCTGCATCCCAATCGGCTATGGAGAATGGTGTTAACAGTTCTCTTACTCACGGACAATTTTGCCGCAAGCTCGCTTGTGGTGATTCAGCGATTCTCCTTCACAAGATTGTCCACGGCAGCAATCCATGTGAAGACATAGCGGCGTCAACTAATATTTCAAAAACTTCGGCATCCCGCATTCTACGCGACAAATTACTGCTGCATCGTGTGTGTTCCAGATGAGTACTTCATCACCTGACGAGAGAGCAATTTTTAGCCAGAGTTCTGGGGTGTCATGAATAGAAACAAATAATTGCAAAGGATCTAAACTTTCTGAAAGCAGTAATAACTGCCGATGAAACATGGGTCTACTGTTTCGACCCCTTCACGAAGCGCGCAACGAGTGTCTGTAAACACACAGGCTCGCCTCCTCCGATAAAATTCCGCCAAACCAAATGAGCTGGGAAGGTGATGATGATATATTTGATCATAAAGGTGTAGTCTACCAGCATGCCATTCCTCCACAAAATATTGTCAATGCTGAGTATTACATTCCAGTCTTGAAGTGTCTGCGACGACACATATCGATTAAGCGACTGCAACTGGTGGACAAGTGGACCCTACATCATGATAACGCCCGCCCACATGTGGCTGCTTTAGTTCAACTGTTTCTTACGAAATGCAGTATTGAAATCATGTCACAACCTGCCTCCAGTCCTGACCTCGACCCGTACGATTTTTGGATGTTCTCAACAATGAAGAAGAAGTTCCGTTGTGCAACATTCAACACAGATGCTGATGTATTTCAAGCTGTACAGGGGTCGCTAAGGCTGCTTACATAAAATACCTTCTTCATATGCTTTGAAAAGTAGACTAAACGATGGGACCATTGCATATCATCCGAGGGAAGAAACTTTGAGGTAGAATAACATATATTTTTCTGTACGTATATTTCTTCATTTTGTGTGATTTTACTCTCAGTTTTTATGGAACAGCCGTTGTATAGAAAAATGTGCAATCAAAACAAAGGAAAAGATGATGTAACAATGTTTTCCACTTAACTGTTATTTTACGCAGAAAGTGAAAGATAAATACTCGTAAAAGAAGAAATCGTGTTTTCATGCTGTAGTAAAAATTCTCATTTAAAGAAGTCAACGAAATCCTCTGGGATGTTATTTGAGTCCAAACAAGCATATTTTGAGATACAATTCAAGTAGAATATGTATTTAAAACGTGATTTCCCTTGAGGTTTACTTTATGCCATTTTTTTTGCTCAGTGATAATCACAGAGAAAAATTTAGATGTCACGTAGCAGTCTCGGCTAAAAACATTGGATGGTGAATATTTTCATAAGTTATATACATATTTGCTGCCCTCTTACATTCCACCCTGATACTAAATTTTAATTTTTCCTCGCTTTGTACCTAATTATGAAATATTTTATTAATATGTAATAAATTATATTCATTAAATCAGAAGATATACTGTAAACGGTTTCCTCTGAACTGTTCTTGAGAACAGCTGTGTACAGATCCAAATTCTTGTATGCACGGTGCAAAAAGGATTGCAGAACAAAGACGGAAATGAAAACTTAATGGTAGAAGAACTGTTTAGAAGTAAAATAAAAATCGGCATTCAAAGGGCAAAGAAAAAAGTATAAATACTCGTAGTAATAAGAATGTCTTTTTCTGAGAAAAAAACTTTGAATTTCTACAGTAAATGCCAATCAGCCTTGCCCTATCCCCTTTCTGCATAAAACAATCTCTACTTAGCACAAGAGAAATTACAACTGTGCACAAACTGTAAAATGTAGCAGGAATATTGATGCTGGTTAAAAATGTCTATTTACCAGTTCCTTGCAAAAATTTTTGAGTAACATTGAAAAAATTCCTACAAAAGGAATGCCCACAGAAAAATGCCTATGGAAAGAAGGCCCAAATCTTAAAACTATGCGAAAATGCCCACAATATTCCTGTATAAATAACACTTCTGAACTTTGACTATCGTCTTGGTTTACTAGGTGTGATGTAGCTTCAGTGTTGGGGACATAAGTCACTTGCAGTTTCTGTTAATTTCTTTTATATGCCTTCACAATAACAATACTGGTTAACAAAGTATAGCAAAAAAAATTATTGATTTAAAATGTGTATTTTTAGAAACAGGTAACTCATGGCAACAGATCGAAAACTTGTATGAGGAATCCTAAATTGCTACGCCTTTAAGAAGTCTGCAAATATGTGCAATTTAGTACACATTGCAGATACTCAGAAATAAGTGTACCATTTTATGACATCAAAACAATTAAAGTTTCAAGAATACAGTTTTGCTGTTCTGGGTAACTCGTATGAGTTATCACAGATAAACTGATTTGCGGTGTGGCGATATCAGGAATTTATTTCATGGTTTGAAGAGACAGTGCAAAAATATTGCTTTGCAAACATTATTGACCAAAAATTATTTCAGTGCTTTAAACTTACCCAAAACATATGTTAGGTGTACAAATAAGTTTTAAAGCGTTTTAAGACAACGCAACATGTAATTTGAGAGAAAAAAACAATACATTTACTAATCAAAATATACGCCATCATTATCTTTCACCTTTTGCATCGGCCGGGCAGCTGACGGATTCCAGCCATGAAGAATACTTCGTCGTGTGACGCGATGAAGTCGTCAACCTATTTTTGCACTTCGTCACATGTTCGGAACCGCACAGCAGACAAACCATGTTGAATCGATCGGAACAAATAATAGTCTGAAGGGGCTATGTCGGGACTATACCCCGGGTGCTCCAAAACTTCCCAACCAAGCGTCAACAGCGTTTCCTTGACCGATTTTGCGACATGCGGACTAGCGTTGTCATGCAGTAATTTTACGGGACGCAATCCTTTGCCTGGAAATGGGCATTCCCGACAGATTTCCTGGTTCTATCGCAGGAATTCTTACGTGCAGCGATCAGAAGTAACAGTTTGACCCTATTCCAATAGTTCATACACACCCTTCATATCCCACCAGATGCACAGCAGAACTTTCTTGGAGTGAATATTGTGTTTCGGAGTCGCAGTCGTTGCTTCACCTGGGTCTACTCACTGTGTTTTGTGTTTGGGATTGTCGTACCATATCCACTTTTCATCACCCATAACGATTTTCCACAGGAAAGACTTTCTGTGTTGTTTATTCAACAGATTCAAACACTTCATGACACGCTCATCCTTGTTCCTCTGGCTCAGGTCATGTGGTACCCATTTTCCTTCCTTCTGAATCTTTCCCATTGAGCGTAAACGATTGAAAATGGTTTGTTGAGTTATCCCCAGTTGTTCAGCTAGTTCTTCTTGCGTTTGAAACGAATCTTCATCCAGCAATGCTTGCAGTTCCTCATGTACAACCTTCTGCGGGACGCCGCAATGTTCTCGATTACTAACATCAAAATCACCTGCTTTAAACCGTCTAAACCAAACCTCACACGTGCTTTTCGACACAATATTCTCTCCCAGAACAGAACAGATCGATGCACATGCTTTTGCAGCATTTTTTCCTAGATGAAATTCGTAACGAATGCAGTGTCAAATATACATACAGTATCGCTTGCCATCTTTCACCTACCGATGTGCAAGTGCGTTTGACTGTTGGGCAAACTTCTGTGTCACATTTTATACTCTGGACCAGTTACGGTCACGTGACAACAACGAAGGGGAATGTCGGATATGTAAATGATCGGTATGCGTCACACAAAAGCGATTTAAAAACTTATTTGTACACCTAATATTTCACAAATAAGATGGATGTGGTGGGGAAGGGAAAAACTGGATGAGGCTAGTTTCTTCCCCCCCAAAAGAGGTTAGTCTCTTCCCCCCCCCCCCCAAAAAAAACGTTAATGAGATTATCTTTTGCATTTATTCGCAGAGAAAAACTTTGTTCAATGAGAAAATACAATGTTTCACAAAGAAATTTACAATTCACTACCTTGTCCTTTCAGTTTTCAGTTTGATCCACAATTTTGTTGTTTGTAATCTAAACTAGCATTTGTATTAAGAAAAAACATTCTTATCAATGACAAAATACCGTTGTAACACTATTACAATAAAACCAAAAAGCTTTTACAGCAGATAAAACATGAAAAATTAATAACTGTAGTTGCATTAGTATTTTTTAAATACTATTTTGAAAAAGTTCAATAATGCTACTTGTTTAGCAGATGCATTTCATTTTGTAGCTGATAAGTCTGACAAGCGTTTCAGTGAAAGAAGCTGGACAGCATTGGATTCATCAAACTTTCATACCATTCATTGGTATTTTAAAGGCTTCACAATGAGAGAAAGTCAGTTCATCATTTTCTTCCTAAACTTCTCCACTGTTATATTGTTGAACATTTCTGTCAACGATTTTCTGATCCAACAAAATTTGGAATTCATGATCGGCTGCAGTATCACATTTCATTAGTTCCGGCGCTTTTTAAAAGAGGGAGGCTTTTCACAGCTGGTTACTTGGCCATTACCTCCCACTTGAGAAGTTCACTGTGTGTGTGTGAATGCAATTTTATATATTTTACTTTGTACGGTCTATATTGGATTCTTATGCTTGTTGCAATAATTTTAATTTTGACAGTTCTCTCCAATTTTTCCTTTTTAAATGAGCACTTTCCAGTTTTGTTGCTAGCCATGAACACTCTTCTTTTCTGTAAAGTTTGTTTTTATTCAAAGACACGCATTCACTATTTATCACAGCAAAATTTCATTTCTGTAAATTTTTATTTTTATGGCCACCTCCTTGTGAATTTTCTGGGTCTATCTTCGCATTCATTCTATCAGGTCTCCGATTCGACGATTAAAACAACACGGAATGTTGTTAATAATTTTGAGAAATTTGGTTTATCTTATCTTTCTTTTGGAGACGATTTTCTCAATCATATTTCCCCAGGCTGGAATATTATGGCTTTAACTGAACTCTGTGAATCATCAAGCATGTGAGCAAACTTTTTCAAGTTAAGACTTTTATAAAAGCTCAAAGCATCATTTCTATTGCCAACACACAGTAGAAGGTAGAAATCATCGCAGGAGCTATTTTTTGTACAGCTTTTTTAAATTTCCAACGATTTCCCAGATACATAAGCTGCAACGCAATGGAGAAGGGAGGAGGGAGGGGGTGTATTTTTAAACCTTCCATCTTCATATTCCAAAAGTTCACTGCAAACGCATATTGTCTACAATGAGCAGTACTTCACCAAGCTTTCCAATATTTTCGGTATTTTTTCAAACAAGAGAAATGAAAGCATTATCATACCGCTCCATTGACAAATCACGTCTTGTTTTAATTCATATGAGTCCCTGGTAAGTTTCTCACATCCTTCAGAGTTTTTGGACACTTGCCAATTAAAAAGAGATTTAATCTCTTTTTCCCACTGAATCAGAACAATATATCGCCATCACTTAGTCTTTGCCATTTTATAGATGAGATCAGTAGATTTACATTACGAAGCAGTTTCTGTCCAGTTTAAATCTGTTTCACAAGCATTGTAAATAAAATGTTACAACAAATTCAAAAAACAGTGATAAAATAATCATGACAAATTATAGAGAATTGGATAAAAATTTCAATAAACATTAACCCAAGAATAATATAAAAAAAGCAACTACAGCATAAAAAAACAAAGTAGATAAACATAACTGATATTCTCCCAATATATACACATGACAAGAAATAACGTTAAATATTAAATTCCAGTAGATTGCGACAGTAATTATATAGAACAGAGTGGAATGCAGCAGTAATCATATAGAAATCTCAAAAATTGGAACATTTTTAATAGCTCTTAATGATAGATGTCAGAATAGTGTTTTGGCAAATCACATGTAAGTATGCACATCTGAACCTTTTTTTTTTTTGTTGATTGGAGGTTTAACGACCACCGTGAGCAACTCAATGGGCTATAAGCAGTCGCGCCATCCCTAATTTAGGGTCACTGATTCTAGGAAAGGGAGAGAGCCAGTGCCGAAAGAGAAACACAACATCCATGCCTCACCGGGATTTAAACCCACACCCCTTTCGGGCGAACGATCAGAAGCCATCGCTTAGACCGCGGCGCCACCGGGACGGCCATCTGAAACTTCGTGGCATCAAATTAAAGTATTGCATTGCAAACCACGTAAAAAAAATAAGACATTCATTAAAGAATGTTCCTGCATCCAGCAAAACAATTCCATTAATGACTTCCAAAGCGACTTACAAATATTAAAATTTTGTTACCCTGCTCCTCAATTAACAAATTAATTCAATAAGGAACAGACTTACAAAATGCATGTAAAAAACCTGGGCAATAATATAATTATTTAAGAACCTGGTAACAAAATCTGAATATTTTCTGCGTAAACAAAACCTTACAAAATGCAAGTAAAGAAAACAAGGCAATAATATAATAATTGACGAACCTGGCTACAAAATTTGAATACTTTATGTGCAAACAAAGCCTTAGATACAGTTTCTAATAATTGAGAATAACAAAGATGTAGATTACAGAAATGTCAGAAAATACAAAATAACTCAGAAGATATAAAGAATATTTAAAAACCATTCAAGTTCAAAATAGAATATCTAAGTCCAGTAAAATATTATGCGTTTTTAATTCCAGTACTTTATCAGCTACGTCATGTAATGGATGGGAAAGGAATTCCATCTTTCAAAACTTTCCGAAAACGAAAGTTAGTAGAAGTGAAGGTTTCTCTCATAATCGTATTTTTTTCTCCCTGTGTTTTCTCTTCCATTAAGTTTGTTAAATATAATAATTTTTAACAGCGTAACGTAAAGGTGTTCTGTCATCTGTGTTTTTTAAATTAACAACCGTGCTTTCTTTGATGCAATTCTCAATTTCCGAACGATTATTATTTTCTATGGCTTTGAATATTTTTTTAAAAGAAACAGACTATAATTTCTGCTTAACCGATTCTAAAAACTTTTTTTACAATGACACCAAAATTACGCTTAGCCATTCACATGTCCAATTCTTATAGTTTTTCTTCAATTTGCTATGTAACACTTATAAAACATCATACCTTGTCGTTGAAAAACAAAGCTTATAGCTTTTCAACCACAAGCCTCATCTTTACATTTTGAAGTTTTGTGCTTTGAATCAAACTCTGGTTCTGCCATTGTAATATTTATTACCTACATGTTTTCATCATCTGTTGCACCAGTCATACATTTTTTTATTACCTACATGTTTTCATCATCTGTGCACCAGTCATACATTCCGTATATATTTTTGTAAAGTTACATGGATTAAAAAAGGCAATGCTAACATTCTTTAGCAGTTCTCTAAGATGGAGGGTTCTTTTATGAGCCCCATGATTGCAATATGCCCCGCAACATAGGAAAGTACAACTCAGAAAATGGAATATGCACCTCTGCAACACCTCTAAGCCTTTCATAAGTATTTGGGTATTTGGTATACATTCAGGGATAGACAATGACTGGATTTTATCTGAGATTGAGGAAATTAACATTAAGTCACTGTTTTAATTGACAGCAGTCTGGCTAAACTACGGTTGGAAAATTCTTTTTGACTAAACATTGTGTGTGTGTGTGTGTGTGTGTGTGTGTGTGTGTGTGTGTGTGTGTGTGTGTGTGCGTGCGTGCGATTTCTTCAATCTTATATACTTCACAACGTAGTGTATGACATATAACGGATTTTATCTGGTTTCATTTAAAATTTCTAGTAACTTACTCGCAATGTGTCTGTGCTTATTCATTATTGCAACTTGCAGTAGTGTATTCCCTTGATTATTACGCGACTTTGTCAGAGCTACAAACTCATCAGGTTTTAGTGCTTTTAACTTCCTGATAATTTCAATATTACCATTTTTTGCATCTTCAAACAATTCTCCAAGTAATTTCAGTAAATTAGTTACGTTCTGGTCTTTGGAAAGGTCTAATGGTCTTTTACCTTCTTTATTCTTAATGTCATAAGTTGCGCCATGTTTCAGTGTCAATTTTACAATTTCTAAGAAGCCATGTTTAGCTGCAACATGTAGTGATGTCATACCACTCCAAGTGGTTCCAGCATTAATAAAATCATTTAATTTATGACGACTTACATATTGTAACACAGCTTCAGCAATTTCTTTTTGGTTTTGAGAGGCAGCAGTATGTAATGGTGTATTGCCTTTATTAGTTACCTGAGTAGCATCAGCTCCATTTTTTAGTAACATGTTCACAACACCTATGTTTCCATTGCTAACAGCGTAATGTAGAGGGGTCCTTCCATCAATATCTTTATCATTTACATCAGCTCCATCTCTCAATAGACGCTGAACAGTTTGCATGTCCCCTTTACTAGCAGCAAGGGTGAAGTCTCTCTGAAAGTGCTGGAGAATCTCTGATGCTTCAATTCCCTCAAACTTAGATCTTATATTCATCAATTTTATTTTGTACAAGATGTCCAGGACACTGGGATGACTTCTGCCAAAAACAGCCTTTCTTTGATGAAAACCGTTTTTGTAAACCTTAAGTGCACTATTCCATTTTCCTTGAGCAATGAGTGCATTTCCCATGTTGTATTGAGTATTCAAAGTATCTGGGTGATGTGGTCCCAAAACATTTTTCTGGATATCTAAAACATTTTGAAAAGCCTTCACAGCTTCATGATACTTCTTTTGACCAGAAAGTATTGTGGCAATGCTTTGAAATGTTCTTAATGTGTCAGGATGATTGCTACCTAAAATTACTTTCTTCTTTTCCAAAACTTGGTAATGAATTTTCAGTGCCTCTTCATACTTACCCTGCTGAGCCAGTACCACCGCTATATTATTTTGAGCACGCAGAGCAGTTGTATCCTTTGCACCTAACAATTTTGTCCTTTGTTTAAAAACTGTTCTATTGATATCTAGGGCTTCTTCATATTTTCCTTGTCTCTCTAAGACTGATGCCATATGAAACTGTGTATTTAAAATGTCTAAATGATTTGGCCCTAGTATTTCCTTTTGTCTCTGATAAACTTCTTGAAAAACGTTGAGAGCTTCTTCATTTTTTTCTTGCCTATGCAGTATTAAAGCGACCAAGCTTCTTGTGCTTAAAGTATCCTTAGCATTTAACCCAATCATTTCTTTCTGTTTCCGGAAAATGACTTCAAGCATACTTAAGGCCTCTCGATATGCTCCTTGTTTGAACAATTCATGAGCCATTTATACCTAGATATCTAAAGTGCCCGGATTATCTGCTCCTAGTATTTCTTTTCTTTTTTCAAATACAGGTTTGAAGATACTTAAGGCTCTTTCATGATTACAATTATCTGAGAGCACTAAAGCCATGTTAACTTCAGTAGATACACCGTCTTGTAACATCTCTTTCAACTGTTTAACATTTGGAAAATTATTATGAATTGCAGCAACTATGAGTGTTTTGTTTTCTCTATTACATGCACACATTATTGCTTTCATTGTACCAATATCCTGGATTCTGTTGAGACCGTTAATAACTTTAAGTTTACTATTTTTAATATTTTTAAATGATTCACTCACTAATTTAAGAAACTCATTTATTCTTTTATCTGCAGCAAAATCTAATGGCATTTTACCACTGTCAGAAACAGCATTATATATTGCTCCATTACGCAACAGAGCCTTTACAACTTCAAAGTGAGAGAACTTAGCGGCATAGTGCAGAGGAGTAAATCCCTTGTTACCAACTGCATACGGATTGCTCTTATTTACTAAGAGAACATTAACAACTCCATCATAACCTTTCCACGCAGCATAATGTAATGGTGTTACATTTTCAGCATTTTTGGCATTAACAAATGCTCCTGCTTCAATGCAGTTCTCAACATCAGAAAGGCTATTGCATTTTACAGCTTCAAACAGTATCTCAGTTGATGCTAATAAATCAATAACATTTTTGTCAAGAGTCACTTCTAATGGTCTTCTATAAAGCTTGTCAGCAGCATTATAAATAGCACCATTTTCTAACAGAACTTTAATAACATCTGCACAACCATAATTGGCAGCAATATGCATAGGACTTTGGCCATTATCATCTTTGGCATTGACATTAGCACTATGGGCTACCAAGTACTTTACAACTTCTAAATGACCTTGCATAGCAGCATAGTGCAGTAATGTTTGATTGCATGCGCCAGTGTCATTAATACTATGTCCCATACTAATGAAAAACTCAACAGCGTTTTTATATCCTTCTCTGGCTGCAATGTGTATGGGCTTCGAACCTGGAGGATTTCTAGCATTAATATCAGATCCTTCATTTATTAGATATTTCATCATTTCTAAGTTACCCATCTCTGCAGCAATATGCAATAACGTCCAACCATCATCAACCTTAGCATTCATATCTATTTTTTTGTGTTGCAATAATATTTTAACCACTTCCAAATGACCATATTCAACGGCTAGTTCTAAAGGTGTTCTATTTCTATTATCCTTAACATTGATATTTGCTTTTTTATCTAGCAAAACTTTTGCCACTTTACTGTGACCATTTTTTACTGCCATATGTAATGGTGTTATACCTTCATTAGATCTAACATTAACATTTGCCCCTTGTGCTATCAAAATCTCAACCACTTCTTCATAACCCTTTTGTGTTGCAAGATATAGTGGAGTTACATTTTCAATAGTTATTGCATCAACATCAGCTCCAATTGATATTAAAGTGTTAATTATTTTCTTATGACCTATTTGAGCAGCTAAGTGTAATAGTGTAGCATTTTCAGCATGCTTTATATTTATTTGAGCTTTGTGTTTTAGGAAAATTTCAAAAATATCTGCATAACCGGAAAGAACTGCTATTGATAAAGGTTCACCACTTTCTTCATTAATATCAACTCCATTTGCTATTAGAACTTTAACGATTTCCTTGTGATTATGTGTAACAGCAGAACACAATGGTGTTAGGTTATTACTCTTCTCATTAATGTTGGCCCCATTTGCTATCAAACTTTCAATGATTTCCTTATGACCTGCTTCCACAGCTGTGAGCAATGGCGTACAATCTGTGATACTTCTAGTATTAACTTGGGCTTCGTTTTTAACTAAAAGGTTAACAACATCTCTGTGGCCTCTCACAATAGCTTCATGTAAAGGGGTATAACCACAATTATCTGTGGCATTGACTCCAGCTTTATTTCTTATTAGAAAATCAATAACATCGATATGGCCATTTCGGGCAGCTGCATGCAATGGTGTAATGCCATCAGTGGTTTTAGCATTGAGTTCAGCTTTATTTCTTATTAGAAGATCAATAACGTCTTTGTTACCATTTGTGGCAGCTGCGTGTAGTGGTGTACGACCCTTAATGTCTTGAGCGTTAACTCTAGCTTTATTATTTATTAAGAGATCAGCAATATCTTTGTGGCCGTTCAGAGCAGCTACATGTAATGGTGTTAAATTATCACTTGCTTTGGCATGAATTTCTGCTTTACTTTTTATTAGAAGGTTAGCAACTTCCTTATGACCACTTTCTGCTGCCAGGTGTAGTGGTGTACAGCGATTTTCATTTTTAGAATTGATATCAACACCATGTTTAAGGAGAGCAATAACTATTCCCAGATGACCACTTTGTGCTGCAAAATGTAAGGGAGTCATATTTTCAGCAGCGGTAACATTAACATTGGCTTTGTTTTTCAGTAAAGTCTTAACAATTCCCTCACAACCAAAGTTAGCTGCGAAGTGTAAAGGAGTTAATTTGTAGGTTTTAACAGGAATATTAACATTAGCTCCATGCTTTAACAGAACATCAGCTATCCTTTCATGACCATTTTCTACTGCATAGAGTAATGTTGTACAACCGTCTATAACTCTCGCATTAACATCTGCTCCTTTTAAAATTAAAACATTGACTATTTCAAGATGATCATTTAAAGCTGCTAAATGTAATGGTGTTGCATCTCTATCCGTTTTAGCGTTAACATTAGCTTTATTTTGAAGTAAGAAATTAACTAACTCCAGGTGACCTCTTTCTGCAGCTGCATGCAAAGGAGTAAAGCCACCCGTAGACTCATTAATATCAACATTTGCATCTTTTTCTAGTAGAATCTTAGCGACATTGATATGACTGTTTGCAATTGCACAATGTAAAGGCGAAACACCAAGTTCACGTTTAGTAATGGTATTAGCTTTTTTCTTTAATAAAATCTCAACAGTGCTCTTGTGACCATTTTGAGCAGCAATATGTAGTGGTGTTTTGCCATAATTGTCTTCACTGTCAACACATAAACCCGCTTTTTCTAGAAGGAGCTCTACAGTATTACTTTTTCCATATGCAGCAGCAATATGCAGTGAATTTTGACCATTAACATCTTTAGCGCTAACATCTAAATTTTGATCAAGAATAAATTTTATGATATCAAGACTGGATCCCTTTGCTGCAAAATGTAAAGTGGTCCACGAGTTAGCATTTCTGGCATATACATCTGCTCCCTGTTTGATACAATTCCGTAAGCCTTCTAGGTTTCCTTCCTCCAAAGTAACAAACATTCTTTCCTGATTAGTAATGTTAACAAAGTCTTGATTGTATTTATCTTTCATTTTGGAAGGATTATCTCTTACCAACTTCCCAATTTGTTTCTTATTTCTCATTATATTTTCATCAGTAAGCTTTTTAGCATTTAAAACAATTGCAATTGAGGGATCAGATAACAATACATCAACTAAGGCATTATCATGTGCTAAGTAATTACGCAAACATCTTCCAATTAATAATGGGGTGCTATCGTCCAAAAATAGTAGATTATTTTCTAGATGATTCTTTGAGATGCCTAAAATTGACATTATATCCAAAAGAAGCATTTCTACTACTGCTTGCAATTTTTTATTACTCTTATAGGAAGGCAATTTTTCGATTAACTGACCAGTTAATACATTATCTTTTAAAATACCTTTCAGTTCAGAAAGTTTCAGCATAAGCTGGTTATTATATGTATCTTCTGTAACACTGTTAGACTTCTTTTTTTATGCATAGTAATAAAAGAACCTTTGTAGTTCAGCTTTTTTCTTAATTCTTCAATCCATTTGATATTTCCGAGTCCAAATTCAACAATATAAAAAATTTCGCAAAATATTATGTTCACTTTATCAATATTGCCGTATTTTGACATAACACTATGATAAATGTTTTCTGAAAGTCGAGCAATTTCTTTAAGACTGTGAGATTCCATTTGGAGACCAACTTTCTTCAATATTACATTAGCTCTGATTTTTATTCCTCTAATAATGTTGTGGTCAATCTTTTGATCACTCAAGATATGTCGAAAGCTTTTTAACAATGCAAATTCTGCAATATAATCAGTTACAATATTTGCTAATTTATGAAAGAAATACGGGATTACGCCATATAATACAAATTTTGAAGATGACAATCCGATTTTTGGCGTAAAGCTCCAGGACGATGACAATTTTCAAGTTTTCAAAAATTTTCTGACTTACCATTTACGCCAAAAATCGGATTGTCATCTTCAAAATTTGCTAATTTAGTTTTTTCAAAATTGATTATGTTATTAATTTTGTTAAACAGCTCTTTTTCATAACTTGTCTTTTCAGTTATAGTATTACTTAAGTTTTTAATCAGCTTTTCAAGCCTTCGCTGTTCCACCGCTGTAGTATGTTTTGAGACTGTCTTACCTAATTCAACATTATTAATTTCTGTACCACCTTCTTTTATTTCATATAATTCATCATCATTAAGTGCTTCAGCAACGTCTTCCATTTTATCTAATTTAACATTATTAAATGCTTCAGCAATTTGTTTTATTTCATCTGAACTTTCACTATTAACAATTTTTTTCTAGAAGTATTCTGATCATTTTAATTTTAGTCCTGTAAAAAAATCAGTGATTATGCTGTTAATTTTTTTAATATCATTTTGAATTCTAGAAAAAAAGTTTACATCTGCACTTTCTTCAATCTCTGTTCTTTTTGAAAGTGAAGAAGCGTGTGATAATGAATTACGTAAATCTACAATAACTTCTCTTGTGTTTTTTGGTAATGATAGTAACAAAAGTTCACTTGTTGTATTGGATAGCTTAGGAGATTCTAAAGTATTTTTCAAATGTTCCCCAACAACTTGCAAGACCCTTGTAATGATTAACTGCCCTTCCCTTTCTTTAGTATCAGCTGATAATGCTAACTTTATATAATTATTTATTTTCTCTAAAGAACAAACATCTCTGATTTGCTGATAATCATTATACAGCTCTTCAAATTCAGGATAATTATTAATAATATCTGCAATAACTTTTTCACGTTTTAATTTTGGAAGAACAGCAAGCTTACTAGTATCCATACCCTGCATAATAACGCTTACGTCTTCAAGATTATTTGCAAAATTTCCTAAGTGCTTTAGTATTTTGTTTTTATTTAATACAGCTTGGAAAAATAGGTTAATTTCTTGCTGTTTTATGTGGGAAGAAATAAAACTCACTAAGCAAAATTCTATTTCTTCCCAAGGTAATCTATCATAGGTTGATTTCAACTGCCGTTTCAGTATATGAATGTTTTGTGCAATCACTTTTGCTGTAAATAAGAATCGCTCATCGACATTTCCTACACTTGAGTTTAGTAAACTAATGCTCTCAATTGCTAACGATATCCGCTCCGTCACATTGCTGAGAGCGGTGTTTGCACTTTGACCTTCTTCAGAATTATCAGAGAAAAAACGGAGGTCTATTAACTTGGTTTCAACAAAAACTTCTATTTCATCTGACAATGGTATATTCTTTAACTTTAATTCCTCATAATCCCTTGAAAGAATTTCGTCCAATTTCTCCAAATTAGAAGCAAAATAATTTCCTGGCCATTTATTAATGAGTGTATTAAGAAGATCAGCGTTACCCGAACGTATAGCATAATAAAATGCATTATGGCATGTTTCATCTTTACTATTTGGTAGAAGAGTGCTTTTTCCAATATCGATAGTTAAGTTATTGATAATTTTGCAATCATTGTCGAATAGGTATTTTAGAATCTCCACTTTATTGTGTTTACAGGCTAAGATAACTAAGTTGGTGCTTTTGACAGGGTTATCAGTACTATCGTAGCAGTCTATTAATGTTTCTCGATTTTCTAAAACGCTTATGTAACCAATTGATTTGCCTAAATTTTCCAAATTAGAAACATTGCCCTCTGATATTGCCTTTTGGAGTTCAGTTAGAATTTGGAGATAAAGTTCTCTTGCGCTTGTTTCATTGTACGTTTTATATTCTCGTATAAATTCCTCTTTAGATTTAAAAGTAAGTGACGAAAGGTTTGCTTGATAAATATCATTTTGCTTTTTGTGTGCATACATAACCTCTCCTGAGATATTTTTATACAAACAGTAGAATAGCAAAATCTAGTTAATACAGAAAAGGTAAAGAAACATCTTTTTGGTGTATGTCTAAATGAGCTAATAGTATGATGACACAACAAGTTGTAGAGGATACTGAATACGGAAAAGTTCAACCCCAAGTGGACCAAGGGCCTAAAAATAGATTTGCCGGCAGTGTTCTAGTATCTGTAATACGTTGAGAGATATGAATTTGTTTTATATTTTTTGCAATACAGATTTTAATGAAATCATTTAAATTTGCCAGAAAAGTTGCACTATAAATATTAATAAAATTATTTAAATTTTCCAGGAAGACGAAATTTGCAGAAAAGATGCCCCCAGGAGGATAGAACTTGAGTTTGAATCGTGTAGTAAAGTTGGTAGTACGTTATTTCAAGTTGAGCTGTGTATTGAATATGATCAGTTTTACTTCACTGATAGTGGAAAGTTATTTTTTATAAGTCGTTTGAACATTTTTTTAACGATCTTGATGTAGACATGGATCTACAACACGTTAAAGGAAATGAAAGAGAAAAACTGGCTTCCCTCAATAATCGAATTTATACACGATAAGCATAAGATTAATCAAGAGGATCTGATTATATTTCTGCTGAAGTGGCACAAACAGTACTATGAAATTTCTCCGCTAATGTGCTGTGTCTCTACAAAAGTACGTTGAACGATGCTTTAAATCTACAGAAACGAATTAACATCATTTTTTTTTCCAGAGAGGAACTTGGTTTTCTTTTGTCAGATAAAACGAAACTCAGATAACTCACTCATTTGCGGGCAACATCGAACGGCGTCTTCTTATCATAAATTCTTTTCACTTCCGAAACTTAATGTAAGCAACAAGAACGCATAAATTTCCCCATCATTACATGTCCTAATTAATATTAACACCGCTGAAGCTTGTTGAAGATATAACTCTAATATTATGCACTTGCAGAATAAACTCCAGCACTATAGAAGTTCAAACAATCCTATAACTCTCAGTGTACGAGTAGCTACGTAGTCGAAAGCTTGACAGCATGTGATAGACGAAAGCAAAACTGATGTGTCATGAAGACCAATCATTTTCAGTAAGATAAAGACGATAAGGAATCTGAAGGTTTAAAGAACAGTTGACATTTACTTGTTTATCACCTGAAATAAATGTTCCAAAGTACAGCAGATACGTAATTCCAAACATGAATATGATGGTTCGTTATTGCGGAAGAGAAAGGTGTAATTCCGAGTATAAAGCAAAAAGGGAAGCGAGAAATCGGCAGATCCGAAATTTGGAAATTATTAGGAAAACATTTAGAAATTGTGCGGCCCTTAATGCTTCCCCTCCCTTACCCCCGTCATGTGAAATAAAATTCCCCTAATTTAGGGAGCTCAGACGATTACGTTTTAAGGGCCAAGCAGCAGTGGCGTAGAGCGACCTGAAATTTATCCTGGGATAAAAAAATTTCAAATTGTTCTCAACCTTCTTCCGTACTGTGTAATATAATTTCAGTGAATTGTGAGGTTTCCAAACGTCACCTGCTGAAATCATACTTAACCACATAGAATGAGATAGAAATTTTACTAATATATATTCAGTGCTGTATAATATAAAATTAAAGTGTAGGTTTTTGCCTTACTTCACTTATAAAGGAACTGAGCTGTGTGTTTTTTTTGCTCGGGCGAATTTCTGGATAACTTTCGTTTTAAAATTGTAAATAACTGAAATTAATTTTTCCTCAACAGATAAAGCAGTTAAGACATTTAACCGTTCTTGCCCCATTGTATTACGTAAGCCAGTTTTTACACTCTTTAAAGTAGAGTTCTAGACTGATTTTTATGTTTTTTTTGTACCAAGCAAATATTTGGTCGACGTGAGTTCAAGTCTTCAATTTTTTTTTATTCCTTAATGAACTAAATGGGTGTTCTACTAAAAAGTCCACTTTGTTCACACGAGCGAACTTACATTTCTTCACAAACGAAAATCAGCCGCTCAGTGTAGGACGACGCATGCTGCTGTCAAACAGAAAGGCGATTAGCCCCAAAAGACAGTTTCACGCATGCGCAGTTCAGCGCGCATCTGCTCATTCTTTAGTATCGCCTCTTCCAATCGCGAGGTATTGAGCAGTGTTGCCAGGTCGGTTATTTAATAGCAAAAATGCTATTTTTTTTTGCTCTAGTGCTATAATATTTTACTAAATGCTATTTGCTATTTTCTGGAAAAATTTTGCTATTTTTTTGCTGAAAATTTGGTATTTTTCTTTAAATCCACCTTGTATGACAACAGTGTTTTGGAACTTTGTTGGCAACTTGGATACACAAAGTTCAAATGCAGAGCTTGTTGTTTAAGGTGGTGCCACCTAAAATCTCTGCTTTATGCTTCCAATGGTAAAATTTCTATACATATTTTCTTCGCAATGAATGTATTCTCAAGGATTTGCACATCGATAAAACTATTAAAAATCAATCATTTTTGTTTGAGTAATGTTCAGACCTGTTAATAGATGGCGCGACCTGTACACTGATGGCGTCAGTAGACAAACAAATGTTGGATTGCTTAATTATGGTTATGTTTTAGCAAGTATTAAGTATCCCATGCTATAACTGAAAGATAGTTTTATCAATGGGCAAATTTTCATCCTTGGAAATACATTAATTGCGAAGAAAATATGTAAAGATGTTTTACCATTGGAAACATAAGGCAGAGATTTTAGGAGGAATCACCTTAACCGTAACATGATGTAACTGCGGATGTCCTAGTGGGCAACTTTCGTGACTGCCACGGAAAGGGCCTCAGGTTCGATCCCAGGCAGGTACGAACGCTCGATCCACTAAATATCCGCCGTGCGTCGGATGGGCACGTTAAGCCGTCAACCCCGGGTACTGGCCCCCTGGTAATAAATAAGGCCGTCAACCCAGGGTACTGGCCCCCGGTAATAAATAAGGCCGTCTTCCTCCCCCTTTCTACTTCGTTTCCGTGTCACTTTCCTATCGGGCGCTCTAGCCCAAATCACCTAGTTTCCTATTTCTAAGGGTTGTTTAAGACCTGGTGTCAGACATTCCATTCCTAAAATCCTCTACATATGATCATTTGATCATTTGATGCGAGGGGGTCCGCGAAAAGTACGAAACGTGCAAGGGGTCCAGGAGCGGCTATTGCCACTCCTGGAAGTCGAAGGTGGAATTTGTTTTCAATTTCAGTACGTTTTTTTTACGTTTCAGCACATTTTGAAATTCTAATTGTTAGATGAAAAGAAGGTATGTAATTAGGGCTCGGGGCATACGTAGCAAAGAAGTCTTACATATTCTGATATTCGCATATTAACACAGATAACCGTTAAATTAAAATCGTAATGTAAATATAATTTAATGATTAAATTATAAAATATATAGAACTCGTTACTACGTGTTATCGCACCTGGTGAATTTTATTGAAACTTGACTAATCAATCAACAACTTCGTTACATTTTTGGATGACGCTGCAAACTCATTTATAACTTTATTATGAAACACAACATCAATGCCATTTATAATATCTATTTCAGTGTTCAAGATTACGAATGCTTCTAAGAGTTCTTGTCCTTACAGTGCACGAAGCCTAGTCTTTATGCGCTTTAAAGCAGAAAATGTCCTTTCTCATGTTAATGGTGTAAATGCAACCGCCAGCAAAGTGCAACATGCAACATAGAGATTGCAGTATGCACTAAAGTGTAAATCATACTGAGACAACAGCTTGCAAGCACAAGGCATACAATTTCTGCAATTATGTCCCGTCGATAAACAAGTCATGACACTCTCGTCCTGGTAATTATTCTCAAGTGCATCATCTTCATTCGTCTCCATGTCGATCTTATATTCGCAGTCCCGTTCATATGTTTTACCAAGTGTTTGGGACAGATCCTCATAATTCGCTGAAAACGATTCAAGTTCCTCTGCCAGTGTATTCCTGTCGGTTTTGCTCAACTTAGCAATTGCATGTAGTGCGCTTTCAGGAACTCCCTTAGCGACTATATTTTCAAAGTTTCGTGTACCCAAAAATGCTGCGTCTTTCATGAGGCCTTCATTGCTGTTAAATTTATCGATGATTTTTAGCATCGCTGTGTTCATGATAACTTTGTAAACTTCTATGCAAAACTTTGACTTAGGATCGGTGATTAGCACTGACTCATCTTCGCACAACTCATCAAATTGTTTCTTTTTCTTTGCAATTCTTCGCGAAGGCAACTCGATTTCCACACTAGTTTCCTCTGCTAAAGTAGCTTCAATTTCGAACTCTTGCTCAAGTTCTAATGCAAACGCCCTTGCTTTCTGAAACACGTGCTCAAATTCTTCTACTTTCTTTAATATTGTTTTCTGGAAGCCCTTTATGAAGTTCCAAGCTTTAAGATGGTCTATTTTCGGAGTCTGTAGGTACTTGCTAACTGGAGTTGTGACAGAAAAAAGGTCTTTGAAAACAAATGCGACGAGAATGGTTCAAAACTTTAAAAATGAGTCCAGAAGCGATTTTGCTTCGAATGCCACCTTTGACTCAAATTCCTTGCTATTAGAGATCGCATGAAGAGTTTTGATCAGCACAACGTACCGTGTTTTTATCAAGAACAGTATCCAAGGCTTTGTCTTTGGACCACCATCTTGTCTTTCCTATATTTTGGAGTCGTCTCAGCTTCTCTCTCCCATTTGTCATTGCCGCTAGTGTTTCAATCCAGACTGAAGTACCTTTGTAAGATTCATGGATAAAAACGCACACCGACTCCAACAGACCAAAATAAATTCCTTGCTTGTACACAGCTCGCTGTTGATTCAGTTATGACAAGATTAACGACGTGCGCATAACAATGCGTGAATATTAAGTCCGGCACTTCCTGCTTTAGTATGGTCTGGAGACCCTTGTATTGCGCAGCCATATTTGCGGCGCCGTCAAACGATGCACTAATCATATGTTGCATATTTAGGCCTAAGTCCACCATTTCTGATTTTATAAGACTGTGGTAACCTGCACCAGTGGCTCTTCTTATAGGCAACATGCTTATTATTCTTTTACGTACTGTTGCTCCATCATTCACGTATCGTAAGCAAATCGCCACTTGATCTATAACACCAACGTCCTGACATCAGTCAACCTCAAGACTGGCTTTCGCTTCATTAACTTCTTCCACAATCATTTGCTTCACTTGACGAGCACAACTAGAAATAAGTTTGTTGACTGTTGTTTTGGATAAGAACGTCACCAGCAAACCTCGTCCTTTAGTTTTAGCTGACTGTTTTCTTGCTTGACTGTGTAATATTGATTTAGAAACATGGTCCCGCATAACAGAATCATACTTGGCTAAGAGAAGTACTAAGCTAAGAAAGTGTCCATGGTGTCCACGTGCTTTATCCAAACAGAACGCTGACTCATTTTTACCTCGGTACGAAAATCCTTGCTTAGCTATAAACAATATAATGCCAATTTAAACATCATAAACCCCCCAAAACACTGCGCAAGCCTTGGTTTACAAATGCCTTGCTGCGTCGAATAAATAAAAAAAATATTCTTTTTTCGAAATTTATAAAAAGCAAACTACCGCATGATTTACAAAATTTCAAAAGTTATCGCAATAACCTCAATAGCGATATTCGACGTTGCAAGCGTGACTATTACTTCAGCAATAGTCACGCAAAACTCTCCCAAAATAACATGGAAACATTTAAATTCACTAATGGGTAAACAAAATCATACAACAACACCAAAGTACCTCATTGACGCCAACGGCAATAAACTTACAGATATAAACGACATTGCAAATGCACTCAACGAACATTTCACCTCATTTCCACTCACACTAAAGAATAACTTGCCTGTTCAAAATATTCCGTTTACAGACTACCTAAGAAATTCACACAGATCTAATAATTTCCATCTTACTGAAATTTCTGAAATCGAGATATCTGAGGCTTTTAACCAAATAAATACCAATTCCGGTCCTGGATATGATGACCTTCAACCATCTATTATAAAAAATGTTGCAAATCTAATCACGGACCCTTTACCACTTATATTTAATGATATATTCCTATCTGGCAAATTTTTCAACCTCCTTAAAATAACAAAAATTATTCCAAAATATAAATCCGGATCAAAAAATGAGGCAAACAACTACCGTCCGATAGCAAACTTGTCAGTATTTGCTGAAATCTTGGAAAGATTAATCTACAATAGACTAATATCTTTTATTCACAAGTTCAATATTATTCACCCAAATCAACATGCATTTCAAGCTGATAAATCGACAGAATCAGCTCTGTTATACCTACAGCAAACAGTACAACATAATTTTGAATTAAACCTAAATACTATTGCTCTATTCCTGGATCTATCTAAAGCATTTGATACCTTTAACCATAGTATAGACCGTATGCATTGACGTCACGAAACCGCGGTTCGCGTCACTTTTTCGTCTGCCGCTTTCTTGCAGAACAACTTTTGTACAAGTGAGATCAAAGATACATTGCATGGGCTACGTAAGTGGGTTATCTGGCGATCAGAAATAGCTTTATTCTGATACATTAAAGTTATTGGGCAATTGTGGTGACCCATATGTAATTCCATACTCATTTTTCCTGAAAAATATTGAGGTCTTGCCACTAATAGAACACGGCGATATTGTTAATTATTTCGTTTTTTGCACGAACGCCTTCACTCCCGAGCAAATGAAATCGTGCAAGTCATTCATAAAGAAAGGTTAATTCCAGTCTAAAGATCTTCATAGAGTTTTTGTAGATAACGCATCAGTAAATTTATCAACATACCTGTTACAAAATGTAAACCACACACTCTAATGTTCCTTCGTTTCCGGTCATCAATGTCAACTCTGCTGATACGTGATAACCACAAATTTTGGCGCTTCTGAATTATTTTTTTATAATTCTGATCCCATTTCTTTCACTCAGATTTTAATCTATAATAGGACACATCATTACCTGTCCCACTTCGGTTACCGCAGCCGAAAATAGCACATGACACCATTAACGCTCCACAATGCAAATCCAAGCAGCGTTTGTACACCAGTTGATCACCAGGGCGTCTGCTAGGATGGTTTACCTTGCTGTGAAGTCATATGCCTCCGGTCTATACTAATATATGAACTTCATACTATAGGAATTAGGAATAATGCACATTCGTTACTTAAAAGTTATCTGTCAGGTAGACAACAATACACACAAATTGACCAATATAAATCCTCTCTTCAACTTATGTCATCCGGTATACTACAAGGTTCCATTCTGGACCCACTACTATTCAACTTATACATTAATGATATCTTTTTTTTTTTTTTTTTGATTGGAGGTTTAACGACGACCGTGAGCAACTCAATGGGCTATAAGCAGTCGCCCGTCCTTAATTTAGGGTCACTGGTTCCAGGGAAGGGTGAGAGCCAGTGCCGTAAGACAAACACAACATCCATGCCTCACCGGGATTCGAACCCGGACCCCGTTCGGACGAATGATCAGAGGCCATCGCTTAGACCACTGCGCCACCGGGGCGGCTTAATGATATCTTTACTTCAATTACAAACATTAATCTTCTCTTATACACTGACGGAAAAAAATCCTAACACCACGAAAAAATAGTTGTAGAGGAATGAAATTGCGGCAATACATTTGTATAGGTAACATATTTAATCGATTAAGGTTTCAAGATCACAGCTTATTGTAAGCGCGAGAAGAGCCATTTTAAATGTGAAATGCTGGTACACTAATAACCGGTATAACCGCCAGAATGTTGAATGCAAGCACGCAAATGTTCATGCATTGTGTCGTACAGGTGCTGGATGTTAGTTTGTGGGATGGAGTTCCATGCCTGTTGCACTTGGTCGGTCAATACAGGGACGGTTAATGCTGGTTGGGGGTGACGCTGGAGTTGTCGTCCAATGATGTCCCATACGTGCTCGATTGGTGAAAGACCTGGTGATCTAGTAGGTCACGGCAACATTTCGAAACTCTGTAGAGCATGTTGGGTTACAACAGCGGTATGCGGACGAGCGTCATCCTGTTGGAAAGCACCCCCTGGAATGCTGTTCATGAATGGCAGCACAACAGATTGAATCACCAGACCGACGTACAACTGTGCCGTCAGGGTGCGTGGAAAACCACGAGAGTGCTCCTGCTGTCATAGGAAATTCCTCCCCAGACCATAACTCCAGGTGTAGGTCCAGTGTGTCTCGGCCGCAGACAGGTTGGTTGCAGGCACTCTCCTGGCCTCCTTCTAACCAACACACGGCCATCACTGGCACCCAGGAAGAACCGGCTTTCATCAGAAAACACAACAGATCTCCACTCCGTCCTCCTATGAGCTCTAGCTTGACGCCACTGACGTCGCAAACGGCAGTGGTTTGGAGTAAGTGGAATACAGGGCGTCTGGCTACAGGGCGTCTGGCTCGGAACGGTCCTTCAAGTAACCGATTTGTAACAGTTCGTTGTGTCACTGTGGTGGCAACTGCAGCTCGAATTGCTGCCGCAGACGCGGTACGATGCGCCACGGCCATACGCCGTACACGGCGGTCTTCCCTCTCAGTAGTACCACGTGGCCAGCCGGAACCCGGTCTTCTTGAGGCAGTACCTTCCCTTGACCACCGCTGCCAACAATCATGCACACTGGCTACATTCCTGCCAAGTCGTTCTGCAATATTGCGGAAAGAAAATCCACCTTCTCGTAGCCCTATTACACGACCTCGTTCAAACTCCGTGAGCTGTTGATAATGGCTTCTTCGTCTTCTTAAAGGCATTCTTGACTAACATCAACACCCTACGTCGAATCTCAACAATAACTAACGCTCACGAACGTTACAGCGCGTATTTACAGCAAACCTGCTTTGCATGTTCCGAGGGGCGCTACTAGTGCCACACGTATGCGCCGAGCGCGAAATTCGCATAGACGTCATCTTACAGATGTACTCTCACCGCCTACCAACTGTCGTTTATCTAACACAACCCCTTCTTGGTGTTGGGATTTTTTTTCCCGTTAGTGTATGGCGATGGTATCACTATTCTTACCTCGTTCAACGCTACTGATAATAACAATATGAACGTCAATACTCAACTTAATGACATTTCTGAATGGCTTATCTCTCTAGTTTTGATAGTATTAACTAATAGTTAATACTATCAAAACTAGATTCCTTATATTCTTTAAACAAAAGTCTCCTCGACCACTCTCTCCCACGCTATCCATAAACGGTACAACTATAAAAGAAGTTAGCTCCCTAGTATCTAGGGGTTATATTGCATAATGACCTCAGATGGAACAAACATATAGATAATCTGTTACTAAAACTCACTAATAACATTGGTGTCATCAGCTCGGCACTCACTAACCTTTCCTTCAAATCACTCATTCAATTATATTATACTATGTTTCAGACACATGTCAACTACGCAATCCTATCTTGGGGACAAACGACCAAATATGATTTTACTAAACTTCAAATCCTTCAAAACAAGTTTATTGGACTAATTGATCCAAAATCCAACTCATGTACTCAACTCTCATTATACAATAACGCAAGAGTTTTCCCTAACAAATTTAACATTCATACAATTAACTAATTATACACTGCTGGACAATTGCTAAGGACGGATCATAAACGGCTATAGAGCACATAAAAAAGTAAGTGTGGTTGGATGCCAAGTGAAATAAAATAATGTCAGAATGCCAGGACACTACAAGAAAGACAATTTATTGTGCTCTGAAATCCAGAAGGCTTTGGAACGTGTTCAAGGGACAAACAGGCCATTTTGTGCAGAATACGTAAACGTGAAAAAAATGCAATTACCGTCCGCAGGCGTTCCGGCGTAAGATGTCAATACGAGATATGGCCACCATGGAGGGTGATGCAAGATTCCACACGTCGTGTCATGCTTTGCACAACATTATCAAGCAGCTGTTGGGGTAATTTATCCCATTCCTCTGTCAGTGCACGGATAAGGGGGGTCCTTGTTTATTGGAGGGCATTGGCGACCAGCAAGACTCCTCCCCAAAGCATCCCACACATTTTCAATGGGATTCAGATCTGGAGAACGTGCTGGCCATACGAGGCGTTGAATATCCTCGCTCTCAAGACACTCCTGGACAGCGACTGTTCGATGACATGTTGCGTTGTCGTCCATGAAAATGAATCTATCACCGACAGCATGGAACATGCGAGCATGAGGTAGCAGAACATCATTAATGTATCGTTGGCCAATCATAGTCCCAGTTGGAAGCACATAGCGGGACGTACGGCCATTGATCATGATGCCAGCCCATACCATGACACTACATGTCGGATATCGGTCCCTTTCCTGTATGTTTGCTGGACAGTATAAAGTACCACTATCACGCCAGATCAGTTGTCGTCGACAATCAGACGATCGACTGTATCTACTCTCATCTGAGAAGTGGACAGCAGACCAGTCGTTATCAGTCCAATTGCGATGTTGATGGCACCATTGCAAACGGGCGGTACGGTGACGTCTGGACAATGGGATGCACACAACAGGATGGCGGGCGTATAGTCCTCCTTCATGCAAACGTCTGGCGACAGTTTTTTGGGAGATCCGCTTGCCTGTAGCAGACATAAACTGATTTGCTACCTCACTAGCTGTGCTGCGCCGGTGTCTTTTTGTTGATAGCACTATGTACCAATCTTCTGCAGGTGTCGTACTGCGAACACGACCTCCCCCGTGACGTTTGCTACACTCTCCATTTGTTTGAAATGATTTCCAAAGCCTTGAAACAACATTGTGGCTGACGTCGAACTCCCTGGCAACATCTGTTATTTTTCGCCCGTCTTCAATCTTGCCAGTAATACGGCCACGCGTAAAATCATCTAGGTGATATCGGGAAGACATACTGAAAATTGCAAGTTCGTCAATTGATTCTTTCGCTTTCAACTTTGCGTTTGAACAACAACGGTCAATACGCGTCAAATCCTTTATATCTCTTATCAGCGCTATGACGTCACGAACAAGTTCGGCAATCCAAAATTTGCATACGCACAACACGTCTTACTGTATCCCGCACTTATGTTAATTTCCACATTTTCCTGCCTTCCATTTTATGGTTGTTATCGTTGCTAATGTCATCCGTCCTTAGCAATTGTCCGGCAGTGTACTACTTTAACATTGGAAAATTATGTTTAGGCATATTAAAAACAACTTGCATGCTAATATAATACAAATTGTAACAAAGACGCACTCACACGACACACGCACAAAATCGCACATCCGACCAATTCATCCAAAGACGAAAATCATGAAACAAACTCTAAACTACATTGGCCCTTCTTACTGGAACTCACTGCCAACGGAATTATCGTCATTAAATAATATCAACCTTTTCAAAAAAACAAAAAACAAAAAACAAAAAAACCTACATGATGAATTGCAGCTACTAGATCAACTATAGTAAAGAATGACTACTATGTATATACATTAATACTAATCTTTTGTCATTGATATCATCATCATCATCATCATCATCATTCTCAACCATTATCAATCCACTGCTGGACGAAGGTCTCTCCAAGCCTCTTCCACAACGGTTTGTCTTGTGCCAGTCTCCTTCATGTTACTCCCGCATATTTTCGAATTTCATCCACCCATCTTCCATGTGGTCTTTTTCTGGGTCTTTTCCTGACCCTTGGAATCCAATCTAAAATTTCAGCTGTCCATCGATGGTCTGTCCTTCTGGCAGTATGTCCAGCCCGTTGCCATTTCAGGGATTTTACTATCATCATGATGTCTTCCACTCCTCATTTTTCTGATCCATGAGTTCCTCTTCTAATCTCTCCTGGTTACACCAAGCATGCACTACTCCATGCTTCTTTGAGTTGTCTGCAGCCTTTGTATATCTCTTTTAGTTAAGGTCCACGTCTCTGCACCATACGTAAGCACTGGAAGGATGCATTGATCAAACACTTTTCTTTTAAGACATAATGGCATATTGCTCTTGAAAATTGTGCTGTTTCTTCCAAAAGCTCTCCAGGCAAGTTTTGTACGCCGATTAATTTCTTCATCAATGTGACCCTCACTTGATATCTGCTGTCCAAGATAAACGTACGTGTCTGTTATCTCCAGCTTTTCTCCATCAATCGATAAATCTTCATTTCTTGTAAAAGCATTGAACATCACTTTTGTCTTCTGAAAGTTCATTTTTAATCCCAGTTCTTTACTCTTGTCATCAAGTTCCTGGATCATACTCTGCAGCTCTGATGGGGTAGTTGCAAAAATGACTACGTCATCAGCAAAACGAAGGTGGGTTAGACAATCTCCATTAATCTTTATCCCTTTGTTTTCCCATTTCAGGGATTGAAAGACATTTTCCAATGTGGCATTAAAGAGCTTGGGAGATATGGTGTCACCTTGTCACACCCCCTTTCCAATTTTTATGTGTGCTGTATTCTCAAACAGCCGAATCTTTGCACTTGCATTTTCATCGATGTTATTAAGGATATTAATGTATGCATCTTCAATACCGCAGGATTTCAGAGCCATTGTAACTGCTGATGGTTTCACTGAATCAAAGGTATTTTCATAATCGATAAAAGCCATGCACAATGGAAGTTCATATTCCCTCGCTCTTTCAATTAGTTCTCTCAGTACGTGGATATGATCTATTGTGCTGTAGCCACTCCTGAATCCAGTTTGTTCTCTCGGTTGAGCCATGTCCAGTGTTACCTTCAAGCGGTGTGAAAGAACTTTAGTGAAGATTTTTAAACCACTTATAAGTCTGTAGTTCCTGAGATCTTCAAGTCATTGATATATATTGCAATAATGATTTCTGTTCTCTTGTTTGCCACTGTATTTGACTTTACTATTTCAAGCCTATCAACTGTTTTTTTTTCAACCACCTTGTAATTCATGCTCAGGGAGCATGGGACTCTGACCTTTTTGGCCTTTTTTTCCTTGCTCTCTTGTTGTGCTTGTTTCCATTCACTTGTAATACAATTTCTCCTGCACAGCAAAATAAATGAATTGAATTGAATCGAATAGTATCAGACGCTTGTTGGCAATTGCGTCCGTGTTTCTTTACTTTGCCCATTGTTCAATATTTTGCATTCTTCTCGCTAGCAAAAGGGCTGACACAGATGTCGTATGAGACTGACTCGCTTCATGCCTCGCAACTTGATCGCATATATGCTTTGGGAATGGAGTCATTCCGGTTACAAAGGGACTTTCAAAATTATCTTCCGCAAAACACGTGCAAGTTGTGCAGAACAGTTTGTTTAAGGCTAAACAGTAAGAAAGCGATTCACGGTTAACAAGTCTGCCATTCTGTAATGTTCGAAAATATATTTTACTTGCATCGAAAGGCAAGCTGTTCTTATCACTTAATGGCTGAATAGGATGGGACAGTAGAAATCGCAGCTTTTCTGTTGTGCATGCGTTGCTTCTAGGAGGTGCAAATGCAGCGAGATTTCTGTTTTTGTGGGTTATACTGATAGGCATAGGTAGACTTGCAGTCGCAGACTCTGTTGCTGTTGGTTCCCGTGATGGTTTTGGTAGAACTGGTAATTGTTCCTTTTTATCATGTCGGTGAGATAACTGAGGTTTTGAAGAAGTTGGCATGGAACCATAATTATTTTGATAAATCTGATTCTGATCCTTGACTAATGTCTCCCGAGCCACCTCTCCCTCAACTTGCTGTGGTATTTCAGAGACAAACTCTCCGAGTTCAACTTCAGCTGTTCGCCTTAACGATGAAGTCGGCGCAGGGGCCACTACTATTCCTGCAGCTTTAAATTCTAATTTCTGTTGCTTAGGGTGTTTATTTATTTGATTTGAGGTTTAACGAGCACCGTGAGCTACTCAATGGGCTATAAGCAGTCGCCCGTCCCTAATTTATTCCAAGGAAGGGATAGGGCCAGTGCCGTAAGACAAACACAACTTCCATGCCTCACCGGGATTCGAACCCGGACTCCTTTCGGACAAATGATCAGAAGCAATCGCTTAGACCACTGCGCCACCGGGACGGCACAGGGGTTTGTCATTGTATATAGTATTATGCATGCGAATAATAGGAGTTTTATAGGAGCGGGGAGCAGGGAGAAAGTAGGAATAGTAGACGTCTGTTTTCTATACTCTAGAGGTCAATTAAACTGAACTTGTTTTCACGTCGGGAAGGAACATTTCAATTTCGATGCCGCGAGGCAGTCAAATGATTTTGCCCACAGAATTTCATAGCAGCTGTTTTTATTTTTTAGTTCAGAGAACTGATAATCAATAAATTCCAATTTATTACTGATCATATAGTGTTCCAGGAGCCTGAGGAAAATGCCTTGTTTTGAGCGTGGTGGAAGGTTTGACCGGGCAGACGTATAATGGCCGATGTTGATGGAGATCGGAATCATATACGTTTGGGCGCTACTAATTTGTAACATAAACTACCTCCATTATGAATAAAAAAAATTCTTTCAAAGTCCGAATTTTTTTACTGAAGTTATAGCGCGAAAGTGCTGGCGAACAAATCTCAAGCATTTACACTATAGTTCTAAGTACCGATTTAGAACATCTTCAACAGAAAGGATCCACTATTGTTTCGAAAGTACATACTAAAATTTCGCCGCAATCGAAATATTTCTTCGCAAGTCATCACGCAGAAGGTCAGAGAAGTATACCACCGCTCTTGGTTGAATGGGGTAATCACAGTCCACGGGGAGTGGAGGTTTTCGGGTGTGTCGGAGCCGGCTACCCTGGGCATGGTTTTCTCAAGGTATTTCGTGTCATCTACCTGAACATCGATGTAGTTATTTTACGAAGTCGGCCCTGCACGCATTTCTTCCCCTCCCCCATCTCTCGGGCCCGTTTAGCCCTCATGCAAAATATTAAAATCATAACTCACGATTTTGTGAGTCGCAAAGCTTCTACATAGACCTAGATTTAGTGAGTCGCAAACATAGAGATCGACCTTGTGTCATTATGATGTTATATACGCATTTAAATCCCTAGGAAAACACAGATTTCGTTTTGTTCTACCAGGGAAACTCCCACACTTTGACAAGATCTCGAAACGAAACGCAATTTGTCATTTATGCAATATATATACGACCCCGTAACGTCGTAGACTCTGAAGGGTACCAGTCTCCCGGGGTATCTATGGTATGAGTAGATTTCCATGGAAATCCATTTTATTTTCCCAAACAGAGCCGGTATATGAGGCCCAAGTGGAGGAGTTGCAGCTTTTTGTAATGGAGATGGAAGATGGCCTTGGTTTTTCAATTTGCTTAATAGTCGAAGAATTCGGTTAATATGATCTATGCCGGTGATGGCATGAGGAATTTTGGTGATAGCTGCAAGCACCTTTTCATCCTAGTCTTTCTTGTTCAGAATTGCAATTTGTGAGGCTTTATCAGCCATGATTAATGAAATATTAGGTTCGTTCTTTAATAACATGAGTTCTAGTTTAGCATTCCAGGAGTGTAATGGATCAGTAGGTCCGTGTGGATTGCTAAGCTTGAGTTTGGTAAGAGATCTTGTGATTTTATGTCGTACGTAATCTTGATCATTCGTAGGAAGATTTTTAATTATTTGTTCCATTTGTGGTAAAACGAGTTCAGATGTTAGAGAGGTATTTAGAAATTTTAATTTGGGACCTTTTTGCAAGGCTTGAACTAGTTCATCAGAGAGGATCTTAGTGCTTAAGTTAATGAATTTTATAGGCTGTATTTGGGAATTTGTGTTATTATTCCCTTGTTTAAATTATTAAATCTTTCAAAGAAACTTGGAGTTCATGCCTTGCAAAAAGGTCCCAAATTTGCATTTCCAATTAAGACTGATTCCAGTAATGACGACAACCCAATTATCCTGCCTCTACCCTGGAAGATTCTTATTCACGACGAAAACAACAATTATCCAGCCCTTAGAAATACTTACGCACGCCACATCACCCGAAGGAAATATTTCTCCATAACAATACTTATGTCATCTCAAGTCAAATGATTATATATGTCAGTTTGCATTTAGGGAGTTAACACCCCCTAAATTTAAACTTTTCCAAATTTTCTAATGCTTTGTTCGCCTATTGATAGCGTTGTCTTGTGATTTAAGTTTGAGCTTTTTGAACCCATAACAAAGGTGATATACATTATACATTAGGTTAGGTTTGGGGGTAACCCCGTTAAATTTCAACATTTCTAAAACAAAGTGCAATTTCTATATGGTCGGTAAATAATTATGTGATCAGTTTTCCTAGACTAGGCCGGAAGCGTCCTCCGACGTTGGGTATTATATACACTACTGTGCAAAAATTAAGGACGAAGAGGGGAATTAGCATATCAGCGGAACGAGCAGGCAGAACGAACCGGAATACCCCTCAAAAGATAGACTAGGGTCCGGTACGGTAGGGCATGCGCATATATGCAGCATGACGTAGGGGGGGGGGGTCGGAAGGGTATAAAGCACACGGGCGGTGTACGCTCAGCAATTCGGGGCCGTGGGTGGCCTAGTGGGCAACGTTTGTGACTGCCACGGAAAGGACCTCAGGTTCGATCCCAGCAGGTACGAACGCTCGATCCACTAAATATCCGCCGTGCGTCGGATGAGAACGTTAAGCCGTCGGACCCCGGGTACTGGCCCCCAGGTAATAAACAAGGGCGTCTTCCTCCCCCTTTCTACTTCGTTTCCGTGTCACTTTCCTATCGGGCACTCTAGCCCAAATCTCATAGCTTCCAATTTCTAAGGGTTGTTTAAGACCTGGGGTCAGACACTCCCTTCCTAAAATCCTCTACATATATATATAAAAAAAAAGCTCAGCAATTCGGTCAACACTACACCTCATGTACATCGGTTTGAACGACGTCGAGTTGCTGCCACCGTGTGATATGGCCAACAGGCAATCCAGTAGACGACAACGGGATGACTTTACCCGAGGTCACGTCTTTGGGAAGTTGGAAGAAGGTCGAAGTGTGACTAGCGTGGCTGAGGAGTTCGGGATCGCTTACAGCATTGTTTCACGAGCTTAGAGAGCATTTCAAACGACAGGAACAGCTGTCCGAGAGTTTAGCAGTGGTCGTCCACGAGCAACCACGGCGGCGGACGACCGGTATATTGTCCTACGGGCGAGAAAAGACAGACGACAGACAGCAGGAGAAATCGCAAGGCACATGCAACAGACAACTGGACGTCCGTTATCGCGTTTTACCGTGGCCAGGAAGCTGCACAAAGGTGGTCTATTTGCACGAAGACCAGTACGGTGTGTGCTATTAACGCCTGCTCATCAGAGACGGCGGTTTCTGTGGTGCCAGGAACACAAGAACTGGACACATCAGCAATGGGGTCGAGTTCTATTTACGGATGAGAGCCGATTTAGTCTGGCGAGCGATTATGGACGTATACACATCCGGAGAGAGCAGGGAACACGCAATCACACCTCCAACATCATAGAAAGGGACCGGTTTGGAGGTGGCGGAGTTCTGGTTTGGGGCGGTATCATGCTTGGTAGCCGTACTGACCTCCACATCTTCCAAGGAGATTCAGTCACTGGTGTCCGCTATTGTACCGAGGTTCTCCTGCCTCACGTGCGTCGGTTTAGAGGTGCTGTGGGTCCTGAGTTCCTCTTCATGGACGACAGCGCTACATCTCATCGTATAGTGGCTGTCGCAGAGCTGTTGGAGAATGAAGATATTCAACGCATGGATTGGCCCGCAAGGTCTTCGGACCTAAATCCAATCGAACACGTGAGAGACCTTCTCGGGAGACACTTGGCAGCACGTCACCAGCCGCCAGCAACGATTCCGCAGCTGCAATTGGCGCAACAAGAGGAATGGTCCACGATGCTTCAACAGCTCCTTGACAACCTCGTCCTCAGCATGGACAGACGTTGTAAATCCTGCAACGCAGTCAGGGGTGGTCATATCCCATACTAAAGACTGGATTTTTCTTGGCAGTCGCCTGTCACATGGACGTTCCTGTCTTCTGTCTAGTTGTGCTCGAAGCTACCTTTTCAATAAAGTACCTTTGTATCCTTTGGATTCTTTGTTTGGACGGTTTTGCTCACTTGTCCCATATTCTTACATCTTGGGGATCTTATGGTATGATTTGAATCGATGTGGAGCACTTCTGCACGACGTTACATTCGAAAAACCGTTTCATCCTTAATTTTTGCAAGTCAGTGTACAAATCATCCATAGTGGGCAAGTGTCCGGGTGGGCAAATATCTGAGTGGACCAGTGTCCGGTTGAATTTAGTCCGGACCCCGCATCAACATCCCTCTACCCTTTATTTTTCTTTACCTTTTCATTAGCAGCGCTTTCTTGAATTCTGTCTTACACACTCATAACCCCTCCCCCACCCCTCAGCATAATTTCTCTCGATTTTGATTGGACGACACATTTAATACCTTAATCACGCTGACGACTACCTGTGAGGACTACCTTCTGTTTTTTACTTTTTACTCATCATTTGATATCTCCTACATTAACGCTCGAAAGATTTAGTGATTTAGTGTTTTGATTAAAAACAACAACCAAGGGAGGTAAAGATGAATCTTTTTTAAATCACTCCGTCAAAGCTTATGCGAAATAATGTAGTAGAATCTACCTTCCTTTTCTTTAAATTATAAATGTTTTGCACAATTTTGTTTTCTACTTGGCTTTTTTTTCGAGTAAAGAAATAAAACTAGTTTCAAACCCTAGGGATAAAACTAGCTTTTTTTTTCACGGGAAAAATTGTCCTTTTTTTTTTAACACACGACAGACTTAGTGTTTCGACAAAAAAATTCACGAGAGGTAAAGATGTATATTTTTTTAAATCATTCCGTCAAAGCTTAAGCAAAATAATGTAATAGAATTTTCTCGCTCCATTAACTTTCTTCGTAGGTGAATCTGAGACGTACCTGCCAGCAGGACGCACACGACATAAAGGAAGATAGGAATCAGAACAAACGTCTGCGTAGCTAAGTTGGTAGAGCGACTTATTCCAGAATAAGCGGACTCGGGTTCGAATCCCAGCGTAGACCAAAAATGACGGAGAAATTCACTTCGTTATAAATCAAGAAGTTTGCTCCAGATGAATCCCTCCCCTCTAGCAGGTGAAAGTTGTAGACCAGACAAGAATAGGCGAATCAAGAATTCTTTCCTCGCCTAAAATGGCGGAACCCATTAACTTTCGATGTACGAAGAATAGGCCAATCAAGAATAAGCGAAAGCGGAAGACACACGTCTTCAACAAACCAAAAATGTTTCACCAGGTATATATACACTATCTACCAACAAGTACTTGGACACCTGTGATAGCAAAGGAAAACTAAGTTTATTCACCTTCAATAATTGGTGAAGCCTCCACGAGCGGCGATTACAGCTGCGACCCTCCGGGGCATACTCTCAACCAGGCGTTGTACGACGGCTAGTGGTATTTTCTTCCACTCGGCTTGGAGAACACAGGTCTGTTCCTTCACCGATTTCGGACGGTGGGGGCACCCCTTAAGTTGACGCTCCAACTCGTCCCAGAGGTGTTCGATAGGGTTAAGGTCCGGGCTCTGCCCAGGCCAGTCCATTTGATTAACCCCATTGTCACCATACCAAGCCATGGTGGACCTCGCAACATGACAGGTGGCATTGTCATCCTGAAAGTAACATGGGTCCACCCCGTAAAACTGCCACAACGTAGGAAGCGCATGGTCATCCAAAATGGTGTAGTAGGTCTCAGCGTTGAGTCTACCAGAAATTGCGACCAAGGGTCCAGAGCCATACCAGGAGAAACACCCCCATAGCATAATTCCACCGCAGCCGAACTTCACAGACGCCAAACCCAGACCCTGCAATCCGAACGGTAGAGGGTGATCCTTGATTCGTTGCTGCAGAGAACCTGTTTCCACTGTTCAACGATCCACTGTCGACGTTCTTTGCACCACGTTAGCCGAGCAGCGCTATTGGACTTGGTGATCAAAGGCTTGTGGGCGGCAGCATGTCCACGATAACCGAGCAGATGGGCTTCCTTACAGATGGTATTCATCGAAAGAACACTCCCGGATGTCTGTTGAAACTCCTCGCGGATGTGGCCCACCAATTTGGTGCGGTTGTTCCAAATTTCTCTGGCCAGCACCCGTCGGTCTCTAACTCCCAGTTTTGTGGGTCTGCCGGGTCAGGGCACATTCCGACAGTCACCTCTCATCTTCCACTTGCCAATCACGTAGGCCACTGTCGATTTTGGGTACTTCAACTAGCTGGATATGTCACGTATGGACCGGCCATTTCTGTGATACCCGACGATTACACCTTTCTCGAAATCAAAGAGCTCCGAACTGCGTGGCATCTTGCATGCGACTGGATGCGTTGTTGTTTCCCACACGATATTTAACGGCGGCGGCCATGACGTGTATCAGGACAGCAGATATCGTCGATTGCATGGGTGTCCAATTACTTGTTGGTAGATAGTGTATATATACAAGTCGCATGATGAAGGCTGGCCGGAAGAGCGTAATGGAACATGCGCAGGCAAGTCAGCAAATGACAAGCCTCCAAGACACCAAAGAAACACCCCGCCCCCCCCCCCACTGTGCCCACAATGTCAAAAGGTATACAAGTAAGTGTTATAAAATGAATGACATACATGAAAAGCACTAAGTTGAAACATCGAAGAAATAATACAATAACAATTAACTGGTAAAAAGGAGGGTGTCATAAAATCCCGGATATTCTGTATAATTGGTTCCGCCAAGGTTGGGGGATTTCATATGGTGTAGAATCGCTACAGCACACCTCCCTTGACGTATATATGTATAAGCTCTCCGCAGAAGCAAAGAGGAATTGCGAGGGGTACACAAATTCTGTGTAAAAACAGTCAAGATTACCGATCGTGAGGGGTACACAGAATACTGTGTACCCCTCACGATCGGGGGGAGAGGGAGGGGTGTTTGTTTGGTACCTTGGAGGCATGTCATTTGCTCACTTGCCTGCGCATGTTCCATTGCGCTCTTCCGGTCAGCCTTCATCATGTGACTTGTGTACAGTACATTGATTCTTTTAAAAATTATTCCATGCGCCTTTTGTTTTTCTTCCACTACTAGTCCGGATGTGGTTTGTATTGGTTATGCGATTTGGGCGTAAGATGACTAATTCAGCAATTATACCTTTTTGTAAGCGGAAATCATGTTCATTGATTCAGTTTGTGCAAATGCGAAATTGTATTTAGTTTTATTTCACAGCATGTCAATTCAAAATGAAAAATAAAGGTTTAAGATATTCCTTGTGAGAAATGAATTTAACTTACCTTTATAGTGAGCAATTTAACGAAACTTATACCATTTATGATGTTTCCCGTTTGTGATAAATAGAGTGAAAAATTAGTGTATGAAGTTCTTACTTTCTTCCGACTTTATATGTACGTATCTCCATTGAGTAGTAGGTAAATGGTTAAAGATAAGCGACTGCGGGCTCGCTAATGATTACCGCCCTTAGATGTACCCTGTAAAGCTTACGTAAAGATTTGCGGGTGGTAAGCTTGGTACTGATGCAAAAATGGTAAAAAGGAATGGAAATTTAACAGAAAGTTAAGCATTTTTCACAAACAACATATAATTTGATTTGTCTGAACGTTTGTCCCACTTTGGTGGCGCAGTGGAAACAGTATTTCTTTCTCGGTTGTTTCACCATAGCAACAACCGAGAAAGAAATATTTGTGACGTCACAACTCGTCACCGAGTTTTCGTGCAAGTGTTCATTGAATAGAAACTACGCACCGCATTAAATTATGAGACGCCATTACGTTAGCAACAACTGAGAAACTAATATTTGTGACAAAATGCTTAGTTATCATGTTTTCGTTCAGGTGTTCAGTGAATGGAAACTGCTTTCCGGATATAATTATGTGACGTCATCACCATAGCACCAACTGCCCTAAGAAAGAAGTATTTGTAACGTCCTTCTCAGCTTTTTTCGTGTTTTCGGGCAGGTGTTCTGTGAATGGAAACCACGAATTGTCAGTATGTGACGTAACAGCTGTATGACTTCGTACTTTTTCCATTTAAAATGTTCATGAAGCATAGCTTCACATATGGATATCATAAACAAAAACAAACAAACCTGGTTAGTGAAAAGTTACTCTGCATATTTTATTTTTCCCCATCATTATTGACGGGCTTTCACCTAGTATATGTATAATGTTTGAAAAAGCATGTACTGTACTTATAAAACTGAAATTTATAACTGTCATGTCAATAAAATAAAAAGGCCGTTACATAAAAACTGAGAGTAATTTTTTCTTAGTTGGTTACAGTGCGAAGGGATAAAATAACCGCGCAGACGACTAAGTGAATTAAGGAAGTATCTGTGGCAACAGTTATAAACCGTGGCAGACAATCTGGTTTTGTTATTGCGCAGTTGTTTAAGGTACGTCTGCATTTCGCTATACAGCTATGGAAGTGAGTGATTCAGAGTTCAGAAGTGAAATGTTTTGTGCGATAAAATTTTGCTATCGTTTGGGTAAAATGGCTCCACAAACAGTTGGTTTAATGAAAAAAGCTTACAAAGATAAATGTTTGGGTGGGTCAACGATGTTTAGATGGCGCCATGATTTCGAAAAAGGTCGTTTCTCGGCAGAACTCGCTCCTAGGCCTGGTCAACCTGATAGTGTTGTTGCGGAGCTTATTGTTAATAGTGTTTGGGCAATCCTGCAAGAAGATCGACGAATGACATGTGAGGACTTAGCGGCGTCAGCTAATATTTCAAAAACGTCGGCATTCTCCACTCTATGCGACAAATAACTACTGCATCGTGAGTATTCCAGATGGGTACCTCATCACCTGACGAGAGAACTATTGCTAGCCAGCGTTCAGGTGTGTCATGAGTGGAAACAAATTATTGCAAAGGATCCAAGCTTTCTAAATACAGTAACTGCCGATGAAACATGGGTCCACTATTTCGACCCCCTCACGAAGCGCGCAACGAGTGTCTGAAAACACACAAGCTCGCCTCTTCTGAAAAAGTTCGCCAAACCAAATCAGCTGAAAAGGTGATGATGAAAATTTTCTTTGATCATAAACGTGTAGTCTACCACCATGCCATTCCTCCACAAATTACTGTCAAGGCTGAGTGTTACATTTAAGTCTTGAAGCGTCTGCGACATCACATATCGATTAAGCGACCGGAACTGGTGGACAAGTGGACCCTACACCATGATAATGCCCGCCCACATGTGACTGCTCGTGTTCAATAGTTTCTTACGAAATGCAGTATTAAAATCATGCCACATCCTGCCTACAGTCCCGAATTCACCCCGTGCGATTTCTGGTTGTTTCCAACAATGAAGGAGAAGTTCCGTGGCGCAACATTCAACATAGGTGCTCACGTTATTCAAGCTGCACAGGGGTCGCTAAAGCAGCTTCAACAAAATGCCTTCGCCCCATGCTTTGAAAAGTGGACTGAACGATGGAACCATTGCATATCATCCGAGGGAAGATACTTTGAAAAAGAATAACATATATTTTGCTGTATCTATATTTCTTCATTTTGTGTGATTTTACTCTCAGTTGTTATGGAACGGCCGTTGTATAACTAGTAATTTTGAAATATATCAATGCATCTGACACTTATAAATTTTTATATGTGAATTTGCATTTTGTTTTACCAGATACCTTTGCCTGCCCATCACATACTTGCAATATTTATTGCATTATGTACCGCATCAATGACTGAAAGGTAACTATCGTCTATGAAAATGTAAAACATAAGGAAGCTAACAGATGAATGATGGTCTTCAGACAAAAAGGGAATTTACTGTCGGTCATATTCATGAGGAGGTAAATTCACTGCAAAATTAATCATATCCAAGTACATTACATGTACTATGTATAAATCCAGGTTAAATCAAAACTCTGGCATGCTATTTCAGATTTTGCATTTCCTGCTTCTGATATAGGTGGGAAAATTCCCATGACAGATTTAATTTTTGAATTACAACAGAAAATATCTCCATTATTTTAAGTTTTCAAATTTTGTTTTGAGAAAGTGGAAAACATTCTTGTTGATGATCATAAGCTGGGCTACAGTTATGGCTGGAATTCATTTTTTTATTTTACTATCATCATTTGCTAGTGCTAAAAATTCTCACTAGCAGATTTGGTTCATTGGGAGTAAGTAGTTGTACTACCATATAAAATCATGTTTGTTTTAAATTTGAAGTCAAATGCGTAATTTAGGTAGGCTTCTGAATCTTAGCACATCACGCATGTCTGCGCATCAGTCTCCTTTGTTTACATAAATCTGTGCAAACCCACAATTCTTGTGGTAAAAAAAAAGCTCTGCCGCTGTATTTCATGAGGAGTATTTGGTGGAATAATATTTTAGATGTTGTAATAATACATTTTTGTACGAAAAAAAAGCTTCTTTTATGCAAAGCAATTATAGAATACTAAAAATACCTCCTGTGTCAGTTATATCCTCATATGTGTCTCCAATTCTATTAGGCAGAGTCACAAATATTAGTCCTGGACCTAGCTATGGTTCTGCAGGAAAGTTTGAGTAGCGATAATTTTTGTTCGAAATATTTAGTATGTGGCTTAGTAAGTCTTTTTGACTTGGGTGGACATCCGCCACCTGGTACGTTTTCCGGCTATTACGTCATCAAAGATGGCTGCCGCAAAATCATAAAAATGGTCATATCTTTGCTAATGCTTTCTCAATTTGCATGACACTAGCATCTTTTATGCTAATTAGACCCTTACGAAGTTAATGAAAGGGGTTTATGGTTCCAAATAATGTATGCAAATACCTCAAGTGTCTGATTTTCAGGTATTCATTTTTATTTTGCTTTCATGTACTGGTTGCTGTAAACAACTATTACTTCTGGAAATTAAGTAACAGTAAATTGACTTCTTTATCAATACATGATATCCAATGGTACTGGCCACGGAAATATGATCTTTGTAGCATACAAAGAAATAGCTGGTTCCTAAGATTTTGAAATATTTGAGACACAATGCTCTTGAAAATTGTACAGTTTCTTCCATAAGCATCGTTTGGTTCTTGTGATCCCCTCCTATCACCCACCCATTTGTGCATTCACTCCGATGTTGCAATCTCTCGGAATAAAAATAATAAAGTTCCATCGTTCACCGCTAGGGGCAGCTCATTAGTATCTACATATATATCACCTATGCATCCCCCTTCCCATCCATCCACTTAGATGTTGCTATCGCTCGGAATTAAAATATGTTGTCATCGGTCGGAGTAAAAATTAATGCAGTTCCATCGTCCACCGCTAGGGGCAACACATAAGCATCGACATATTCAACACCTATGCATTTCGCTTTCCAACCCATCCACTCAGATGTTGCCATCGCTCGGAGTAAAAATTAAAAAAGTTCCGTCGTTCGCCGCTAGGGGCAGCGGATAAGCACAGTTTGGTTGTTATTATCCCCTTCTATCACCCACCCATTTGTGCATCTACTCCGATGTTGCCATCTCTCGGAATAAAAATAATAAAGTTCCATAGTTCGCCGCTAGGGACAGCACATAAGCATCGACATATCCAACAGCTATGCATCCTCCTTTCCCACCCATCCACTGAGATGTTGCCATCAGTCGGAATAAAAATTAATGAAGTTCCATCGTCCATCCGTAGGGGGCAGCACATCCATCGATTGGGTGTTGTCATCATCCTTCCCACCCACTCTGATGCTGCCATCGTTTAGAATAAAGTTCCTCTACTTGCCGGACAATTATACTAGTCCATATAATTGTCGGTGTTATGGTTGTCTGCGGCGGTTATGATTTGTCGGTGTTATGATTGTCGGTGTTTTGAACTGTCGGTGTTATGATGGTCGGTGTTTTGAACTGTCGGTGTTATGGTCGTCGGTGTTTTGAACTGCCGGTGTTTGAACCTGTCAGTGTTTTGATCGTCGGTGTTTTGTACTAGAACCCCCAAAAAATACAGAAACAAAGAGTAACGTAGGTGAAGGGTTAGTCGTGCAGAAGGCTAAACCTCTGTTCACCATTTAGTAAGCGACTATGAGTTGCAAAACTGCTGTTTAAAACCTTCCAGGAAGTTCGTTGCCTAAAAAGAAGTTCTGTCGTGGGGACATTCTAATTAAATACATCCCTCTATGTGTTGGAAATTAGTGTTAAAGGGAAATCCTTGCATGAGAAAAATAGCGTTAGAGGGAAATCCTTCTGCCAGCGCGCTTAGCTGAAAGGGCTATAAAGCTCTGAACATCCTGTTCATTGTTTTTCGTCCAGTAGGGGTGGTTTTACGATGTTTGTGCTGGAGTGAAGAATCTTTATGGCTGGGTTCTGGCGCTTTTGGATTTTGAGAGGGAAAGGGGTTTGGCTATTGACTACGGTAAGAAATTTTTACCACCGAAGGAGAATAGTCGAATAAAAATGAAGAAGAATGTGGAACCAAAGAAGATAAGTAGGAAAAGTTGAAGCATGACATAAGTAAATCCCACTAAATCCCCGATGCCATTGCGTGAACCAACGGGAAGAAGACCAGAAAAGTAAACTAAAAAAAATCAAACAAATTCAAAGCATGTCATTTATATTTTATATTTCAAGAGAATTCTGTCTTCCCCTTCCCCCGTTTTTATATCATATTTATTCTATGTCATCGTTTTTACTTTTTGTCATAATTATTCGCTAACGAAGCAAATTAAGAAGAGGATATCAAAACAAAGTAAAATTAGCATCTGCATTCATGAAAAAATGCGGTTTAGTTGAACACAGAGCCCCCAGATGTTCCTTCGCCCCTCTTCCAAGCCAACCCTTCGCCCCTCTTCCAAGCCAACCCTTCGCCTCTCCCTCCTTCTAGTTCTGAGACTTAATTACGGCCCTGCGTGCAGTGCAAAAAATATATTTTGTGAATTCACGGAAACTTCCTGAAAATATCGGGCAGGAAAATTGCCGGTATGTCTCTGAGTTTTAACGAAATTTCCGTTTCGAAAAATTTCCTCGGACACTTTAGTGTTTTGACAGATATTCCGTCGTCATTAATTCGGATTTTCTTTTTCCAGAAAAGTCAGTTTTGGGTTTTTCGTTTCCTAAAAACTTCGATTTCGACAAATGAGTCGGTCAAAAAAGTCAGTTTTGGGTTTTTCATTTCCTAAAAACTTCGATTTCGACAAATGAGTCGTTTTAGCAGGGATTCTTCCCTGATGAACGAATCCTTTCCCCTTATGGGGATCGAACCCGGTACGTCTCGGATATCAGCAAAGTACGTAACCAACTGACTAAGCAATACACTTACCACTTGATCACGTTTAAGGTAGAAATGAAGAGGACTCCAATCGCAAAATGACGAAACGTTTTTCGCTATCAATGTGGAAAATCAGTCACTTTGTTTTCTGTAGAAGCTTATTATTATTCGGAATAGGATTAAAATGATTTTATTTCTTCTATAGGAAGACTAATCACAAATTACACTTGTTTTTCATCTTGATTTTTAAAAGCAACAGAATGTTTCGGAAGTCAAGATTTTTTCAAGCTCACAATGACTTTCAGTTATGTTTACGAATAGGTAAAATGTACAGCTTCATATCACTTACTATTGCTTTGTTTGGAGGTTTAACGACCACCGCGAGCCACTCAATGAGTTATAAGCAGTCGCCCGTCCCTATTTTGGGCTATTAGGTCCAGCAAAGGGAGAGAGCCATTGCCGTAAGACAAGCACATCATCTATGCCTCACAGAGATTCGAAGCCGGACTCACTTGGACGAAAGGTCATAAGCCAGCGCTTAGAACACTCTGATACCAGGGTGGCATTTATTATTTAAAAAACGAAACAGAAAAACAACACCGTAAATATAGAATTTACTCTTCGTAGTTATAATAGTTTTTGTAGTAAGAGGTCTACAGACTGATACATAGACATCATTGAATCACTCGTATGATAATTTAAGTAACTAGTAATATATAATAATATAAAATTCTATAACGAAGTAAATTTCTCCGTCATTTTTGGTCTACGCCGGGATTCGAACCCGAGGCCGCTTATTCCGGAACAAGTCGCTCTACCAACTGACATTTATTCTGATTCCTATCTTCCTTTATGTCCTGCTGGCAGGTACGTTACATCTCAATATCTGATATCGCTGAAGAATTTCAAAATCAGATCCTCCGAAAGACGATTGAAATTTAATAGTTAATCAAACCTCCAGTATATTCCAGCGAATCTTTTCTATAATCTGAAATTTTCCGCCATATGGATTCATATGGATTCAGCAAAAGTGAATTTTTTGATAACACCTCTTAAAAACGACAATTTTTCGTTATGAACCGGAACTGGAGCATTTCTGTTATTTTACGTATGAAAAATCCGTGAAGTTCAGGTTTTCTCAGTCATTTGACGGAAAATATTGAATCAGGAATATGTTTCGTTTAATTCACGAAGGGAATCACGAAAAAATGGCTCGTGGATTTCAGGAAATATTTTACAGTATGAATACCATTCATTTGAATGGCGTCGCCGGCTCGTGGCAAATCATTCATTGTGAAGAGTAAATGGTGTAGAACACGCGCTCTTTTGGACGTTTTACGAATAAGGGCTGTGAAATGAAATTCAATCCGCCGTTACCGAGGAACTCACTGAATTGGTAGCACGTAAAATTGTCTTACGCCCTCCACATTTGGAAATGAATTCCTAGTAATAAAAGTAATGTCGAGAATTTATAACCTTCAGTCGTTATGTGAGTGAACAATCAGCAGTCAGCTTGGAAATATGGTGAAACTTAACAATAATACGTGAATGCCATTCATTTGAATGGCATGCCAGCTCGTTGTGAATAATTCTTTGTGAATAGTGGATAGCTCGCGCTCTTTTGGACAGTTGCCAGTTTGCGCTGTTGCCTTGAAAGCGCGTTGGTCGAAAACACGGGATCCGCGAAAACAATGATTTACTCCATCAATGGCACGTGGTACATCAATGGCACATCACATCTCTCACATCAATGGCACGTGGTACTCCACCGTTTCCACCTCGCTTATTCGCAATGGTACCATTTCTTCTATCACGATACACTTTAACCACAGCAGCACGCGACACAGTTCACAAACTGCGCTGTTTCAGAAATACTGCCACCCTTGGCCCGTAAGCCGATAATCATCCCTTTTTGCAAATCTGATGAATCGCTCCTTTCATCCATGACAGCAACGAGTGATATGTTTTCACAATGCCTTTATACCCTCCAAGCCGGCTCACGACACGTGGCTTCTTTGATTGGCTATGGATCCTACCACCCTAGCTGGAATGATTCCTACATATTAGCTCCCCCACCCCGTACTAAATTTGAGATACTACTCATGGAAAGTTTATTTATCTACAGGTTTGCGAACTCCTGCTGTAATGATGAAGTACAGGTTAATATTCCACAGTCTTGGAAACAAGTACTAAAAAGAACTGAACCTGATGAACATGAATAACTATTCAAGTACTATTTATAATGAGGTATTTAAATAAGATGTAATTGAATGAATGACCATATGTAGAGGATTTTAGGAAGGTAGTGTCTGACCCCAGGTCTTAAACAATGCTTAGAAATAGGAAACTAGGAGATTTGGGCTAGAGCGCCCGATAGGATAGTAACACGGAAGCGAAGTAGAAAGGGGGAGGAAGACGCCCTTATTTATTACCGGGGGGACAGTACCCCGGGGTCCGACGGCTTAACGTGCTCATCCGACGCACGGCGGATATTTAGTGGATCGAGCTTTCGTACCTACCTGGGATCGAACCTGAGGCCCTTTCCATGGCAGTCACAAACGTTGCCCACTAGGTCACGCGCGGCCCTAAGATGTAATTGTTGTGTCCCTCAGTTATTTATAAAAAAAAGGTTATTTTCGGACGTTTTATTTTGAAATGAAATAATGTGCTATACCTTTGCTACCTGTACTTTATGTGACAACTTGAACTCATGTAGCTTACTATTATGACGTCATTTATTATTGTATATATACGATAATGTAACCCGGAGCTTTTTTCCATTGTAATCGCGTCTGAGGATGAGCCCAGTCGGCTCGAAAGATCTCACGTGTTTTAGTGTAACGATATTTTAACTATGCTAAGTCTGTAATTAAAAGTTTCAATTGAACTTATCTTTTAGTGATTTTATGTTTTTAATATCGTGCATCGACGGATTTTTTTAATCCTCTTCAATATTATACACTACTGTTTGTGAAAATTGCAACACCAAGAAGAAACCACGAGATTCAAATGAAATTTATAAAACACATTACTGATATGACTGTACATAAGTGATTTAATTTTCGGAACAATACAACAATTATTACCTGCAAAAATCAGTATCTTGTGAAGCCTGTGTGAGCTGTGATAAGAGCTTCTAGATGGCGTGGCATTGAATCGAAAAGGCGCTGGATGGTGAACTGGGTAATTGCTTGCCAAGCGGCATGTATGCGAGTCCACAGATCACTGGTATTGACCGCTGGAGGATTTTGATGGACCAGTTGCCGAGAGACCATATCCAAGACATGTTCAATAGGCGACATGTATGGTGAACGTGCAGGCCATGGATGAAGCAGTATCTGCTGTGCTGCAAAGAGGGCTTGAACATTTCTGACAACATGTGGTCGGGCATTGTCCTGCTGGAACATAGCGCCAGGAGTGCTCTGAAGGAAGGGTATGACTTCCGCCTGTACAACTACCCTGATGTAGCGGTCGCTGTTCAGATTGCCCTCAAGTCGTAGCAGCTGAGATCGCGAATGGTACCCAATAGGATTCCACACCATCACACTTGGCGTTCGGCCCGTATGACGCTCGACAATGCATGCTGGAAAATGGTGCTCACTACAACACCGTATAATTCGCATGCGGCTATCATGGTAATCCAAGTTGAATCAGGACTCGTCCGAAAACACGACTTGTTGCCAAACAGCACACTATTGTATGTATTGAAAACCCCATTCCAGCCTGAGGCGTCCATGGTTCAGGCTCAAAGGAATCCACCGCAAAGTAATGCGTGCAACTAGTCCTTCGTGCAGCAGACGGCGTCGAACTGTAGAGGCGGACAATGCCACACCTGTTGCAGTGCTCACCACTGTTGTGCTAACACTTGCGAAGATGGGGAACGCTTCGTCACTATCATGCGGACGAGGTGTCGGTCATCCCGCAGTGTCGTACACATTTCTCGGTCCACTGCCGAATTGTCGATGCACCTGGTTCTCCTCGGTCCACTGCCGCCACACGCGCATCACTATCGCGGCATTATGTCCCGTCCGAGCCGCAATTTCGCTGTACCAAAATGCACCTTCATGTAGACCAATCATTCGTCCTCGTTCAAACTCTGTCGTACGGTGATACTGCGCCCTTCGCCGTCGCGGAGGCATAATTGAAACCTGGAGACTCTTTTACATCTCGCTGTCTGCGATGCACTACTGGCGTGTATCTTTACACCCCTAACTCGACTGTCCAGAGGACTCTTTATAACCCTCACTCGAGTCCAGAGGACGCTGCCGGGCTCAGACATGCGCAATAACTTTGAACTTCTAATAATTTGCATGTCCTATCTTGCTTTGCATATCCTGTAAGTTTCACGTGATTACCATCATTCCTTCATGCTGTTGCAATTTTCATAAACAGTGCTTAGAATTGCAGCAGTAGTTAGCCAGGATTAAATAAGGCCTGTAGACAGTGATACTAATGCCTATTAATCCTATTTACTCAAGAGAATTCTGAGAAAGTGAGATTATCCAGGGAAATCGAAGTAGTACGAAAGTGCCCCCCCCCCCCTTTTTTTACGCTTTCCAACCGTAGATCGAAAAAGCGTATAAGCTCCAGCTTTGTCCGTCTGTACGCCCATTCGTCCGCACGATAACTCGCGTAAAAATGATTCGATTTCGATGAAATTTTAGTATGTGGTAGAGGACCACCTGGGGACGAACCCTATTGAAAATGGACGAAATGGGGTCAAAGGTCAGAACATAAGAGCGGGATCCATTCCATCGCCCTTATGCGTCATAACTTGCGTAAAAATGTTTCTATTTCGATGATATTTTAGTATGTGGTAGGGGAACATCTGGGGACGAACCCTATTGAAAATGGATGGAATCGGGTCAAAGGTCAGGACATAGGAGCGGGATCCATTCCATTGCTCTTATGCATCATAACGTGACTAAAATGCTTCTATTTCGACAAAACTTTAGTATGTTGTTCGAAAAGCATAGAGAATTAATTCTGTTTAATATCATCTAAATGGGGTCAAAGGTCAGGGCAGAGGGGCGAGATTTATTCCACAGCCATTATCCTTATAACCTGACTAAAAATGCTTCTATTGCGACAAAACTTTAGTATGTTGTTCCGGAGGTATATTGAACGAATTCTATTTAATATGATCGAAATGGGGTCAAAGATCGGGGCACAGGAACTAGATTTATTCCACAGCCATTATCCTGATAACTGGAGTAATAACTTGAGTAATGATTCCTGGTATGTTGGAAAGCGTATCATATAATCAATGCATTGCATGATTTTACTAACTTGTTTTTCACTAATACAGAATTGTGACGAAACAAAGTATGGAAATCATGACAATTTTACACTCAATGTACAAAACATTAGAGATGACTACCTAACAGCGTGCTGGTCTTCGTCTAGAGCGAATAACAGCCTCTACACGCCGAAGCATTGACTCCGCCAGATGCCGGAGGGTTTCTGGAAGTAATGCCAGCCATGCCTCTTGCAGCATGTTCACAACTCTTCCAGAGACGTCGGTCCGGGACTCATGAATCCCATATTCCGCTTCACGGCACCCGAGAGAGCTTCCGCAGGGTTCAGATCCAGGGACTTTGGGGGGACACTGGATCGTTTTAAACCCAGTTGAGTATTTCTCGAGCAATTCCTGGCTGGTTGCAGCCCGGTGTGGTGGCGCATTGTCCTTCTGAAACAGACCATTGGCCCCAGGATGCTAAATGATCATGAAAGCACGTAGGTGATCAGCCAGCACATGGTGGTAGCGCGTAGCGGTTAAAGACTTCTCCAGATACACTAAGGGACCGAATGTGTCCCATGAGAAGACCCCCAAACCATCACAGAGCCACCACCGTCTTGAACAGAACCGACCTGGCACGACGGGGGCCATGGCCTCCTGCTGTCGACCCCACACCCACACCTTCCCGTGCATCTGACCACACGACGAGCTTCATGTACACCAAATGACAGTGGTTTGAGCGAAGGAAACACGGTTTTCGGTAGTCGAAACCAGATAACATTGTTTGCTGACTCATTAGGATTTTGGGTTTTCCCATGTGTACGTTTTTAATGAGATCTGGATTTGCAAAATCCCTAAAAATCGTCTTAATTTCAGCCATTATTACGGGTGAAATATGAAAGTGAGTGCCGTGGTCATAGCCCATTACATTTACTTACACCAACTTTCTATGCCTTCCAGACACAAACCATATAGAAATTTTTTGAAAACATAATTTTTAAATTTTTTTTAAATACTTCTAGTGCTCGGATTTTTTAATGCAATACATCGTTAAGATTCAAGACTTTCAGAAAAGCTCAGAAAAACAAAACGTGATTTTTCATCAATTTAGGGTACCGGTCCCCCTTAAACTTTAAAAGGAACGCTCTTTAGGTGTTCCTTTGTAAGTTTAAGCTACCGGGATTTGTAGTTTTTGTTGTTTTGATGTCGTATTATGACGATGAACTGAATAATACATTTAGGTAGTAAAACTGTTAGTGAATTCCAACTGTTTTTCAGTTACGCAATTTAAAAAAAACGAAACTTCTTCATCTGACGCGTAACCTGTGCTTTGTGATATAGACATATTTAGGTGAATTTCAAATTTATTGGGGTTTATGTTTTATTCATTAAAATAATTTTTCTATTTATGTATATACATATAAGAACACAGTTACACATGCCTAAAATGCGTGTGCGTATGTGTTCGTGTAAATTCGCCCAGACTTGAGACTCGGAACACTGCGTTCCCCCAAAAAAGATTATTTACTTTCTCTACTGGACTCAAATTACACGCATTGAAATAACATCAGTGAGGCTACGTAACATAAACGATAAAGAGTGCGTTTACAAAAACAGTTTACTGTGAAATTTCTGCATACAACAAAGTAGCACTGCAATATAGACAAAAATGGTCCATTGGGAGAATGTCTATTCTGTAACGTATACTCTAGATTCAGTTTCTTTTTGATTTTACTATCTCTTGTTATTTTATTTTCCTATGCAAATTATCTTCTCACTTAACGAGATGTTGTTTCTCCCGCTGAATTATATGTGGCAACGAATTTAAGTCATGACGTGGTGGTATGCAGTATATATATAGGCGCGCTCAAGAGACCAGAGAGCTTCGTTTTATTTGTGATAGGTTCTTCCTGATTATTGATATGCGATTTACCTACGTTTCTACGATAGTACGAAAGTTTGGGCTATCAGTAGTTGTGTTATTTTGGAGTGTGTATTTGAGTAATACCAGGAGCTCCCCAATAAAAGGTTAAAAGTGAGTACGTTTACTTAGTTCATTTTATTGTCAGACCTCTGTTTGGCCGTTAAGTCTATTTCATTGAGTGTTTACGTTAAGTTCAGGGAATATTGTGTTTACCGCTCTAATAAGGAGCCTTCAAGGAACTAAAGTACTAAAACCGAAGTTATATTACTGATATTCAAGATAATGAGGAACGCCGAGTAAAAATAAATTCCATATTCTTGGAATTTATTGCACGTGTGTGTCTTACCTAAACAAACTCTAGCACTTTGAAGATTAAGCACACTTTAGCTACGTCAAGTGACCTTTCAATAACCCTAACGTGACTTAACGTAAGCTTTCCTGCACTACACCTCCAGCCGGAGAATTTTATTCATTATAATTCCCTTGTACTTTAGTACCCGGTAACTCCACCTCTGTGTCGAAGAACATTGTAACACCTACGAGGCATATTTTCAATTATGTTATTGATGAGTGTCTAGGACAGCTTGTCCCATATTACAGGCAATACCTAATGGAGGCTGCCAGTGTACTGGGGTATGAAACGTGGTTATCCAGACGTCGCTGTACAGCATCTCAAATATTATCAATAAGATTAAAGTCAGGAGACCGCGAAGGCAGCTGCAACGATTCAATTTCATGATTTTTCAGTTCCTGAATACACTCCAGGTAAGGCGATCGGTTGCATTGCCATCGACAAAACTGAATACATGTCCAAAAGCAGGGTGAAACAGTGTCACAATTGGCACAATGATCTTGTTCCGGTACACCGAGGAATTCATGTTGCCTTGACACACATGCAAAGAAGTATAGTCACAAAAACACACTCCTGCCCAGACCAGAACTGACTGCCGCTGGTAAGGGTGGACAGACTGCACATAGTGTGGTTGCATTCGTGTGCAGGATCTATTCCACACCTGTCCTCGTCGAGAATCAGGATAAAGATCGAAACGGGATTTGTCTGTGAAAAGTACATAGTGCTATTCTGTATTACATAACATGTACTGTTGGATCCAGGTACGTCTTTGACGACGGTGAGCTGATGTCAATGCTATACATCTCACCGGCCTCCTTACTATGAGTCCGTATTCGTGACCAAAAGTTTCGTACCATTTTAGTACATACTGTGAGAACCAGAAGCAGCTTGAAGTGATTCGTGGAGTTGGCTATTGGCGATACTAGACATGCTCTAAGCACTACTACTATCAGGTAGCGATCTTGCCTCATGGTGGTTATACTTCGGCGACCACTTTTGGATCGATCTGCAAAATTTCAATGCGATAGAAATATTGTGTAGCTGTCTTATTGCACTCTGCAAAACTCCCAAAGCTGCAGCCGCATCGATGTGCCGTGCACCTGTCTGTAACATGACAACAGCCCGATTTCGGTTGCCAATGCTTAATCGTCGTCTGGACATCATTTCAGGTCAATCCCACACTCAAAGTAATACATTCAACAAACCTTTAGACAAAGCAGTGAAACGACTCGTTTTCCACATCTCACAGGGTACATTTATCGGAGCTCGCATGACACGTGCTCTGTTGTCATGATGCAAATTTACATATGGCGTAGATACCCATGCTGATACTGTAACGTACCAGGAGATGTGACGTACCTGCCAGAAGGACGCACACGACATAAAGGCAGATAGGAACCAGAATAAAACGTCCGCGTAGCTCAATTGGTAGAGCAACTTATTCCGGAATGAGGGGACCCGGGTTCGAATCCTGGCGCGGATAGAAATGACGGAGAAATTTACTTCGTTATAATGGCGCCCGAACTATCCGGATGACCCGACCGTTCAAAATCTCGCAATGGTGTGGTGTTATTTCCACAAAGCGAGATAGGAAAAATAAGAGAATCCCTTCTCCAGCACTTCGAAAAAAATAAGGGGGAGATGATGTAACGTACCAGGAGATGTGACGTACCTGCCAGAAGGACGCACACGACATAAAAGCAGATAGGAACCAGAATAAAACGTCCGCGTAGCTCAATTGGTAGAGCAACTTATTCCGGAATGAGGGGATCCGGGTTCGAGCCCCGGCGCGGATAAAAATGACGGAGAAATTTACTTCGCTATAATACGTAGTGCGATCAAAAAGTTCCGAGACTTGGTACGTAGTGCGCCAATAGATGGTAGTACGCTGATGCGCGAGCTGCAGTCGAGGGCAGTGACCTTCATGAGTCATTGTGCCGAGTTGCGTCGTTCTGTGAACATCGGGAGCTGTACTACACGATATCTGGATGACCACGTGCAGAACACAGCTGCGATTTTGGTATGGACTGCAAACATCAAATTCTGCGTCAAACTGACTTATTGCACTCTGCAAAAAATCGGAAACGGTTACGCATGAAATGTTGCGGCAGGCTTATGGCAATGAAGCAATGAGTCGTGCGAGGTGTTTTGAGTGGCACTCGCGCTTCAAGAGTGGCAGAACGGCACTGGATGACGACGAGAGGTCAGGGTGACCCTCCACGAGCAAACCCCCGCGAAAATGTGGACAAAATTAGGGAACTGGTGCATGAGGATCGTCGTAGAACCATTCAAGACATTGCTTCCATCGTCAATGTGTCATGCGGAACAGTGCAAGAAATTTAAAGGATGGTTTTGAACATGCACCGCATTGCTGCAAAGTTTGTGCCAAAGATTCTGAACCCCGAACAGAAGGCACTCCGTGTCGAACTCTGTCAAGATTTTCGTAAGCAGGTTATGAATGATCCAACGTTCCTGTCGGGGGTCATCACTGGGGACGAGACTTGGGTCTACGGTTACGACCCGGAGACCAAACAACAGTCGTCGCAGTGGATGAGCCCGGAATCTCCACGACCGAAGAAGGCCCGACAGGTCCGGAGCGCAACCAAAAGCATGCTCATCGTGTTCTTCGACTTTCGTGGGGTTGTGCACTGTGAATTTGTCCCGAGGACAAGACCGTCACCGCCCTTTTTTACTGCCATGTTATGCGGCGTCTTAGGGAGGACATTCGCAGCAAACGACCTGAAATATGGCGCAGGGGGATTTCTTGCTTCATCACTGTGGCGAGGTGAAGGACAGGGACGATAGGGGCCAGTATAAAAAGTTACTCTGATCAAGGGACCGTAGAAAAAGTTACATCAGGATTGCCAGAAGGTGGTCAGCTTTCTCAGAATTGAGAAGGATGCGGAGGTCAGGAGTGCGTGGGCGTGTCCCATAGCAGCAGGCGGATAGCTTGGAAGCATGGAGAAAAAGAGAGAGTGACATTGACTTAGGTCATGAGAGTGCTAGCGGCTGGAGGAGGAAATGCACGTCTGTGATTGGCAGAGAAAGTGCAGAGGACCCCGGGGAGAAACGGTGGCTAAGCACGGAGTGGAGATTTTCGGGCATTCTTTTCGCTGCTCACGCCTGGGTCTGACAACATGGCCACGAGTGATCTCTGACACCTGAGGGTGCCGGAGAAAGTAGGGAAAGTGTGTGACTGAGGTCACAAAAAAATCCTGTAACTGTGATTAGCAATGTACTGCGGTACATGAGTGTAACTGATAACATACTGAGGTGAAAATAGTATGAAGAGTTGAGAACTCAGGACTTGCTGCATCACTGGTAACTCACCCAGCAATACTAACGGAACTTTCGTCGCTCACGAAGGAGTGCATGACCTCGACTCTCCTATTGACAGTGGCATCCTGCTCTATTGAAGTGCGTATATTCATGTCTGATATGTTGGTGAATCATATGTTAAACTCTGGCGACATCAGCCGATCAGTGTACATAAACCGGATTCCCTTCCGGGATGCTTGTAAATAAAGTTGTACATAGGAACTCCGAGTGCTGTAAGTATTAATCTGCAGCAGCCGAGTGTTGCGGCAGGTGAATGATGTACTGATTCAAACCGGTACCAGAATAGTTTGAATGGTGGCAGCATACCAATGTAGGGGTAATAAATGCTTCTCATTCCGGTGCTATAAAATAACCGCTAAGCCATAGCCACCGAATCACACCACCACAGGAGGAAAACAATATTGGTGGCAGCGGTGGGATACGAACAGAGAGGCATTCAGAAATTGAGTGATAAAAAAAGAAAAACTCGGAACGCAAGAAAAAATAATAAAAGGATTCCCAGCTAAATCAAGAACTGGTCAGTGGTTGAGAGGATGCCGTAGCGAAAAGAAAAAGAGAAATTGAGGGAAAAAAACACAAGAATAATGCGGTTTGAAGTAAGGATGAATTGTCATCTGTAGGAGCAAGCCATCCAACAGCAAAAGCGAGCAAGCGCCATCTTGATATATTCAGATATAGATCCTAACTTTTGTCAAAAAGTTCAAAGGGCAAGTAAGCTGCCGAATCGTCATTGGTTCCCGTGGGAGGAGAAGCGAAGTAACGCCATCCAGTGCACGCACCAGGAGAAAGCGTGCGGGAGATCCGAAAGAGAGGCAACGCCCCCACCTGAAAGAGGGTGGGAAATCAGTGAAAGCCAAGTGTTGTGGCAACGGCGCGCTCAAACAAGTGTGTGTGTGCTCCCAAGAAAACAACAACAACAAAAAAAAAAACGACTGGTTGATCATCGTCCGTACAACTCAAGGTAGGAGGATTGTACAAAGTGAACATACATTTTTCACGGGCTAGAGATTGCCCATTCTAAAATGTGCTAGAAAGGCTAGGAAATTAATTAAAGTTAATTAAATGAAAAAAGAAGGGCATAACTAAAAATAACGGCTAAATGTAGGAAGTAACATCACTTAAAGTGGTGACAGGTCTAGTTAGATTCAAAAGAAAAAGGTGAGGTGGTCAGAAAAAAAAGGAATAATAACGAAATATCCCACTTACACATTAATGTATTTGGAAAAAGTGTATATAACAGATATGACACTATGAGGAAAATAGCGGAAAAAAAAGAGAGAAATAACTTCACATCTACACATAACGAATATTGTAATAAAGTGCATAACAGACTTGACACGAAAAAAAAACGCAAAAAAGAGCTAGGGAGTTAAAGAGGGAAGTTAAAAAAAAAAGTGAGAAATGAACACCAATACGGTAAGCTTAAAAAAAAAAAATAGAAACAGTGTATGACAAATTGACACTTGCAGTTACAGTGAGAGAGCTAGAAACAGAACATCACAATGAGTGAGTTAAGAGATCACTATAATGCTATGAGCATAGAAGAAATTAAACAAAAATGTAGAGAAAGACAAATCAGTATTGGAAAAAAATCTAGATCAAAGCTCGTGGCTGAGTTGTCAAGGAGAGAACAGCGTGAGCGAGAAAGAGAACTACAAATGCAGTTGTCAGAGGGTGAGGGAGAACCTGTGCATATCAGGGAGGAGATGACAGTATCAAATTGAGATGAAAAGACTAGAAATTCAGGAAAAAACCTTAGAGATAGAAAGATTAAAATTACAAGTGGAATTACGGGACCAGGGAGAATTGGTGAATAGTGCTAGTAGAGCCGTACCACAGGAAAGGTCCTTAAGTAGTTATGGGGACATCATTAGGAGGTATTCCGAGAATACAGATGAGATGGACGCCTACCTGGATGAGTTCTCGAAAATTTGTACAGTCTTAGCTATCCCCAGGGAAAGATGGAATCAACTGTTACTCCCCAGACTGAGCCACCGGGGTGCTGCAGTTATTCACTCCATGAGTGCGGAGGACTTGCTCAGCTTTGAGAAGCTGAGGGAGGGCCTCCTGAGAATATAGGGTAACGCCAGAAAAGTACAGGGTGCTATTTAGGAATTTGGGCAAGGAAAAGCACCAAACCTATCAGCAATTTGGTGTTAGGCTGACTGAGCTGCTAGAAAAATGGCTAGCGGGAGCAAAGGTAAATAAGGATTTTGAGGGGCTCAAGAATTTAATTTTGTTAGAGCAATTATATTCTGTTGTGGGGGATAATGTTAAAGTGTACATTAAGGATAGCGAGCCAGAGATCTTCAAGAAAGCAGTTAGTTTGGCAGACAGATATGTGGAGGCACGGGAAAGACAGCCAGTGTATAATGGGTCTCAACGGCCAGTGCAGAGTAAGGGATTCTCCAAAGAAGTGAGGAAACCGGGATTTAGGGACAGCAACCAGGGCCAACAGAAGCAACCCGTGGGTACAGCAGATGAAGGACAAAAAATCAGGTGTTTTCTGTGCAATAGATTTGGACATAAAAGTTTCCAATGCAAGACTAAGACCGAGAGATATACTTGGAGTAGCCAACAAGGAGGCAGTAGGGAGGGTGTTCCCAGAGAAAAATCAGGCACAAATAAACAGCAAGGAACACCAAGTAGAGAAAGGTCTCCAACTATGCTGTGTGCAACAAATAAATCAGTATCGGCCAGTAAGGATTCAGTATTTGGACCATATCTGGGTGAGGCACTACTAAATGGGGAAGTACTCTCGACTCTCAGGGATACAGGGTCCTGCATTAGCCTAATTAAGGAGACTCGTGTACCAAAAGGGGCAAGGACAGGAGGACGGGTTACGGTATACCCGGTGACAGGCCAAAAAAAGATTTAGAACTGGCAACCGTGAGTATCAGTATCAATGATGAACACAGGACACATGAATTTGCTATAGTCTCTGACATCCCGTGGGACATCATTATAGGCAATGATTGGGATACACCCAGTGGTAACTCAGGCACCGAGGAAAATGAGGAAAGGGGCCCAGAGCAAGCATGTATTCAGAGTGGGAGTAAGTTAGGCCCTCGAGTGGTTGGTGAAGGAGAAAACATCCTGGTGGAGACAGCGAGCTGCACCAGAGGGAAACAGACTCTTAAGGGAAAATGTGGAGTAGTTACTCGGGGAATGAAGAGAGCAAGGGAAATGGAAGACAGACCAGATAGGGTTAGTCAGGAAGATGAGAATCAACTTCCAGATCAGGGAGATGACTCCAGGGAAGGTTTGCACAAAATTGAAGATGATGGTGGTCAACACCAAACGGAGATAGAGGAACAGTTACAGTCCGTGTTTACAGGAGAGGGATTCCGTAAGGAACAACGGAAGGATGAAACTCTGTCAGGGGTGTGGGAAAAATTGAAAGGAAGTACACCGGAGAAGAATCTGTCTCACTTTGTAGTAGAAGACAACTTACTAAAAAGGGTATACAAAAATCAGGCAAAGCAAGAGGAGATTACACAGCTGGTAGTACCTAGGAAATGTAGGGGTAAAATTTTGAAGATGGCTCATGACTTGCCAATCGCAGGGCATCTAGGAGTGAAGAAGACCACTGATAGAATTTTGAAAAACTTCTATTGGCCCGGGATATATAAAGAAGTAGGAGAATATGTTGGCTCATGCCCGGACTGCCAGGTGGTTAGAAAGAGAGGAGATCATGCTCCGAGCCCACTTCAGCCCTTACCCATCATTGAGGAACCGTTCACGAGAGTAAGCGTGGATCTAATTGGACCACTACCAACTACAGAATCAGGGAAGAAATACATTGTTGTAGTCATAGACCATGCGAGCAGGTATCCAGATGCTCGAGCGCTGGAGAGCATAGAGGCAGAAGAAGTAGTCACAGCCCTGATCGACGTGTTCACCCACGTGGGATTTCCAACTGAAATACTGTCGGACCAGGGAAAGCAGTTTACATGTAGGCTTACTCAAGAGTTGTGGGCACATTTGGGAATTAAACCCATATTTAGCAGTCCGTACCATCCCCAGTGTAATGGTTTGACCGAGAGATTCAATGGAACTCTCAAGTCACTGCTGAAAAGAGTCAGCCAGGAGCATCCAGAGGAGTGGGACAGGATGTTGCCTTATGTACTGTTTGGGTGCCGAGAAGTTCCTCAGGCCAGCACAGGTCTGTCGCCTTTCGAGCTCATTTTTGGCCACAACGTTCGAGGTCCTTTGGATCTGTTGAGAGGTATGGTGGAAAGATCTGACGGGGAGAAGGTAGAAATTTTGGAATATGTGGACAAAGTGAGTAGGAACTTGGACAAAGCACTGAATTTGGCACATGAAAATTTGGCACAAGCCCAAGACAAACAGAAGGCATGGTACGACAAGCAGGCTAGGGTGAGGAAATTCACTGAGGGAGATGAGGTACTGATTCTCACCCCTAACAAGAAGAGAGCACTCCAGATTGAGTGGGAGGGACCCTACCAAGTGGTCAGAAGGAAGGCGGAGAACACCTATATTGTGGATATTGGTGACGAGGAGCCCTGCCCGAGAACCTACCATGTAAACATGATGAAAAAATATAACAGAAGAAGCGAAGCTGTCAGTAATGTATGTTATTGGCCGGGGGAGAAAGACGAGGAAGCCGGAACCGAGTTTCCCAGCCTGCCGGAACCAAATGACCCAGGAACAGTAGCAGACTGGAGACTTGGAGATAATCTCAATGCAAAACAGAAAAAGGACTTGGTAGCAATGCTACGAGGTTTTCAAGACATATTGACAGAGGAACCAGGGCGGACCAACATAGTTACCCATGATATTGAACTACTGGAGAGTGCACCGGTAAAGTGCAAACCCTACCGAGTGAATAGGGAGAAGCTGCTCATCGACCAGGAGATTGAGCGAATGCTTGCAATGGGGGTCATCCAAGAGAGTAGGAGCCCCTACGCTGCACCAGTAGTTTTGGTCCCAAAGAAGGACGGTAGCATGAGGTTCTGTGTGAACTACAAGAAGCTCAATACTATCACCAAAGGGGATGCATTCCCCACACCTAACATAGACGAGTTGGTCAATGGATTGCACACCTGCAACTATCTGACTAAGTTAGATCTGACAAAGGGATATTGGCAGGTGGGCCTCACGGATAGGGCAAGAGAGCGTAGTGCATTCACTACTACAGACCAACTCTACGAGTTCAGAGTCATGCCCTTCGGATTGAAGAACAGTCCACCAACGTTCTTGAGACTCATGGCAAAGGTGCTAAAAGGAACCGAGGACTACGCCAGATGCTATGTGGACGACGTAGTCATCTTCAGCGGAACATGGGCTGACCATCTGATCCATGTGAATGACATTTTGTCTAGACTGGTAGAGGCAGGCTTGACAGTCAACCCTCGCAAGAGTGAGTTTGGCAACGCCAGCGTCGACTACCTAGGATTCCAGGTGGGACCAAATGGTATAGCACCAGAGGAAGCTCGAGTCAGAGTTATACAACACTGGCCGAGGCCGAAGACCAAAAAGGATGTCCGAGCTTTCCTTGGGATCACTGGATACTACCGGAAGTTCATTCCGCACTATGCAGAGATCTCCAGTGCATTGGCGGAGACACTGAGGAAAAAGAACCAGATAGCGTCCAGTGGAACGAGGCTTGTCAAAAGGGATTTGACACATTGAAAACCAAATTGAGTGAGACAAGCATCTTAAAGTGTTTTGACCCAAGCAAAGAGACCATCGTGCAGACGGATGCCAGTGGAGTAGGCATAGGGGCGGTCCTCAGTCAGAAGGATGCAACCGGGAGAGAATATCCTGTTGCATACCTCAGTAGGAAACTGACTGAGACCGAGAAGAGGTACTCGACCATAGAGAAAGAAACACTTGCTGTAGTGTGGGCAGTGGAAAAGTTAAAACCATACCTAGGGTCGAGACCATTTGTGATCATGAGTGACCACAACCCCTTAGTCTGGTTAGACCATATTAAAGAAAAGAACTCCAAGCTGATGAGATGGTCCTTGTACTTGCAAGAGTATAATTACACCGTGCAGTACAAGCCGGGTGCCCAACATGGGAATGCGGACGGATTGTCCAGAAGAATGTAAATAGAGGTGAATAGGAGAAACTTGAAAATGTTGTATGTTCACTCAGTAGTGTAATTAGTAGTCATAATCCAGAAGGCAGTGATCAGTATTGTAATGTAATGTTGTATTTTGTAGATAGTATTAGAGCCTGGAACCACCAGTTAGTTGAAGGGAGGTGATCGAGGAAGTCAGATTGGATTTGACGTGAGGGAGTCTCAGAGTTACTCCACAGGGTTGAGAGGTGAGGAGACTGAGTTCTCGCCAAGCGGCAGTTGACAAGAACCAGTCTAAGGACTTGGGGGAAGGACTGTGGCGAGGTGAAGGACAGGGACGATAGGGGCCAGTATAAAAAGTTACTCTGATCAAGGGACCGTAGAAAAAGTTACATCAGGATTGCCAGAAGGTGGTCAGCTTTCTCAGAATTGAGAAGGATGCGGAGGTCAGGAGTGCGTGGGCGTGTCCCATAGCAGCAGGCGGATAGCTTGGAAGCATGGAGAAAAAGAGAGAGTGACATTGACTTAGGTCATGAGAGTGCTAGCGGCTGGAGGAGGAAATGCACGTCTGTGATTGGCAGAGAAAGTGCAGAGGACCCCGGGGAGAAACGGTGGCTAAGCACGGAGTGGAGATTTTCGGGCATTCTTTTCGCTGCTCACGCCTGGGTCTGACAACATGGCCACGAGTGATCTCTGACACCTGAGGGTGCCGGAGAAAGTAGGGAAAGTGTGTGACTGAGGTCACAAAAAAATCCTGTAACTGTGATTAGCAATGTACTGCGGTACATGAGTGTAACTGATAACATACTGAGGTGAAAATAGTATGAAGAGTTGAGAACTCAGGACTTGCTGCATCACTGGTAACTCACCCAGCAATACTAACGGAACTTTCGTCGCTCACGAAGGAGTGCATGACCTCGACTCTCCTATTGACAGTGGCATCCTGCTCTATTGAAGTGCGTATATTCATGTCTGATATGTTGGTGAATCATATGTTAAACTCTGGCGACATCAGCCGATCAGTGTACATAAACCGGATTCCCTTCCGGGATGCTTGTAAATAAAGTTGTACATAGGAACTCCGAGTGCTGTAAGTATTAATCTGCAGCAGCCGAGTGTTGCGGCAGGTGAATGATGTACTGATTCAAACCGGTACCAGAATAGTTTGAATGGTGGCAGCATACCAATGTAGGGGTAATAAATGCTTCTCATTCCGGTGCTATAAAATAACCGCTAAGCCATAGCCACCGAATCACACCACCACAATCACGACAATGCAACAGCTCACAGAGCGTTAGCAACATGCCAGTTTTCAAGCCGCAACAACATGACTACGCTTCCTCACCCTCCTTACTCGCCGGATTTGGTCCCCTGAGACTTCTTTCAGTTCCCGAAGATGAAGCTGAAGCTCAAGTGTCGCAGTTTTGAAACCGAAGACGAGTTGAAGTGCGAATCGCATACGGTGCTTGACACGATTCGCGAACAGGACATCCAGGAAGCATTCCAACAGTGGCAAAAACGCTGGCAGCGGTGTATCGCTGCCCGAGGAGACTACGTTGAGGGAGATCATAGCTAGACGTAAGTACTTTGTTGCATATCGGCCTAGTCTCGGAATTTTTTGATCGAACCTCGTAACCTATCTCCAGTAGTCGCAAAATTTGCATATCATCATGTTTTCTCTTTGAAACAGCAATTTCTATAACTTTTTGTGACTAGCGTATTAAAACCGAAAGTATGAATTTCAAGAGAGCAAGAAAATGAGACAACTTAGGCAGGCTCGTTTGAAGCTTTTGTTGAAAAGCAGCAGGAAGAAAATTGAACTGGTAGCTGTGATGACAGTCTCATTTAAAAAAAGGAAAGACCAGCTCAGCAAAGGGAAGGACTAGTAGCTATTTTTTTAAAAACTTCAGTATTAAATTACTTCAAATGTTGAGCTTTGTAAGGAGCAGAGCATCATAAAAAAACTTTTACAGAATTCCTTCTGCTGCCCCGTTAGTTCAAAGGTCAGAGGTGCGAGCTTTTGGCGTATAATATGAGTTGGGTCTGGTTTCAAGTGGTTCGTTTGGCAGACACAGTGCTGGGGCTCTATTCCTCCCTTAGTGTCCCAAAATCAGGGATGGTACGTCTCTTGTAGCTTAGGATGTCCGCGGGGATATTTAAAACCTGAAGCAAGACACTCTTTGAAAAATTAATCTCCAATTCACATAAATAGGACATTATTTTTATTCCAATCAACATGTAAAGCAAATAGTGAAAGGGAATCTTTAAGCTTTCTTATTTGTTTGTGAAACAACAACGATGAAATTTGTTGTAATGTCACGGAATATAAGATTTTGCACATTTTAAATGAATTTTGGAAAAGTAATGGATGATCAGGAACAGCTATTTCTAAGCATAGTTTGAATGGAACTTATGATCTACTGCAGCAAACAAAAGTATACAATGATCCCTTGTTATCTGCGGGGGTTACGCTCCTGCGAAATTACATCGTAAATCATGCCGGCCTCCACAATGAATCGCAATCCTATCATTAAATTGTAGTCCCAAGCTATGCTGCTAAACCTGTTATAACCATCTTACTTGCCTTTATATTGTATATTTTATGTCTTTCATATATTTTATTCCTTTTCTTACATCTGATAGGGGAAATCGCCTTATAACCATCATGTTCAGATTCCTCCTGGTGTATTGCACTTTCATATGACTGTAAATTTTAAATGTGTGCAATAAAATAATTGTAATTGTATAACTGTAACATGCTCCAGATAAAAAAACCTCGGATAATAAGAATAGGTGTCTATACAAAACTAAGATTATGTGCACAAACTGTCCCGAATTACCTAAAAATAGCAGATAATTTTGTATAATTTTATAGGTTATTGGATAAATTAAAAACGAAACTATACCATCTTAGACATTTATGAATGTATAAAGGTAACATTTAACTATGGAGTGTGTTTTAGAAAAACACTTACCGGTGTAGGATACGCAGGTAGACTAAGGAGGCCGAAAAAAAAAACTTCCCTTTGGCGGCTGTTTCTTCTTCTTTCCAAGCTCTTTGCGAATTTCTTTATAAAGCTCAAAGTAAGCTTCCTACACCTCTTTTAAATTTCAATCCTCTTTTCATAAAAGCGTCTAAATCTAAAACTTTATCAGTTAATTGAAGAGCCAAGGAAAAAAAACTTCATTCAACGTTTCCATGCAAAAATCCGCCTTAACAAGATCGATCACAGGCAGATACGAATGCTGGAGCCACTAAATAATAGTCGTGCGTCGGATGGAAACGTTAAGCCGTCGGATTCCGGGTACTGAGTCCCCTGTTATAAATAAGGGCGTCTTCCTTCCCCTCACTGCCTCGATTCCGTGTGACTCTCTTGTCACCCAATCTAGTCCAAATCTCCTAACTTCCTACTTCTAAAGGTTGTTTAAGACCTGGAGTCACAGGCACTCCCTCTCCCAATACCTCTACAATAAATTTCTGTAATGAAATAATGTTGCGCAAAAGTGAAACGAAATATTGTTGCACGAGTTTATTATTGTACAGCAAACCACAAAATCAAACATTAACAATGGTGAAAAGCTTTAAAAAATAATTTAATTAATCAAAATTTTCCAAATTTAAAATTAAAAAAAGGAGGGGGAAGGGGGGGGGGGGACTCCAAGGTGCACACACTCATGCGCTCTGCAAGGTTTCTGCCAAATTTGAAACCTCAGCAATCAGTGGATTCTCGTGCAGGTATCTGACAGACAGAGACGGTAATTTTGTTATTATAGATTTATTTTAATAATTTAATTAAATCTAAAGTAGAAATAAATTTGTCTCAAAATCAGTGAAATCAAACCTGGTTGCATTTTTAGGTGACAATTTTGGTATTTCAGTTTTTATTTGTGGTTCAGATTCCTTCTGAGGTGCAGCGAAAACCATTTTTAACATTCTGCTCAAGACTTTGCGGCTTGTTTGTTGCAGATTACAGATTAGATAGACCTGTGGTTTCATATACTGCAAGCAGGAGTATTTAGATCTTATCTCATGGAACATTTTTGGAATACCATGATTTCCCAAACAGAAATTAAAAGAAGCTACAATGTTGACTACCGAACTTATACATATAATGGCACACACTTTTTTTGCTTTTAAAATTTGTTATCAGCGTAACATTTTTCCTCAAGGGGTTTTGGTTATTAGAGAAAGGAAAGAAGAACATGAAATATCTTTCTCTTAAGGTTATCTTTGAATGAGTGTTAGGGTTAACCCAATATCTGCAATGTAAATTCTTTTGTACACGGTTTCTCGAAGATTACTGCTTTGTAGTGTTTTAAATTTTGAGCACAAATAAAAACAACCCATACTAATATGTGCCACAGTTATTATTCCAAAACATTTGCTAGAATTTTTTTTTTAATTCAATTTATCTGACTGGAAATCATCAAATATAAGTTAGCACAGCAGTCTTTCTGTCTGGGAGCAACGAAATCTCTTATTTCTGTCTGATTTTTCAAATTATCCGAGCCAAATAGAAATCAATGATAAGGGTAAAAGTGAAACTGGAAACTTGTCTTCTATACTTCATCTTAAATCCTACTGTACGATCTTTTTTTTAAAGAGAAAATGTGAACATTAGCAGAGAACCCCTGAATTTGAGTTATAGAAACTCCTCCTACTTACTGAGCTTCACCTACGTACTGAGCTCCACTCCCAAATAACGTCATTGGTTATTTGGGAGTGAAGAACAGCGCGTATTTTGTCTTTTCATTGCGGAGCCAACGGGAGATCGCTTCTGTTCTGAATATGGTGAGGTCTGCAGTGATTCGCTGATGCCAACTTCTGCGACAGTCACTCAAGATGTCAAATCCACGCCGAAGGAGTGATTTTTTACGCCATCTGTGGCAGAAGATGAACCCTAACACTCATTCAAAGACAGCCTTATATTCGAGTTTTATTGTGAGAAGGAGTAAAAAAACAAAACAAAATGATGATTGCCGATACAGCGCTCAACTGTCAATTTATGGCATCCAGCTATAAGCATATGGGTGTGCCTTCACTCCTCTCTCTCGAAATGTCAATAGCCTCCTACAATATAAAAAAATGTGTAATCAAAACAAAGGAAATGATGATGTGACAATGTTTTCCGCTTCAATGTTGTTTTACGCAGAACTTCAAAGATAAATAAAAGCAATATGCTATCTTTTGCACAGGGGTAATCACAAAGAAAAAATCTACATGTCTTGTAGCAGTGACGGCTAAAAACATTGGATGGTGAACATTTTCTTAAGTTATATACATACTCCGCTGTCCCCCTACATTTCCCCCTGCGCTAATTTTTAATTCCTACTAGTTTGCACCTGATTATGAAATATTACATTCATATGTGATAAATTAAATTTATTCAATCAGAAGACGTACTATTAACGGTTTCCTCTGAACTGCGTGTGAGAGCAACTGTGTAGAGTTTGAAATTCTCCTGCGCATGATGCAAAGAAGATTGCGGAACAAATAAGAAAATGAAAGCTTAATGGTAGAAGATCAGTTTAAAATTAAAAGATCTGCGGCATTCAGAAGGCAAAAAAACAAAAAACACAAAACACAAAAGTAATAAGCATGTGTTTTTTTGAGAAAAAGAAATGAAGAACTTCTGCAATAAATGCTAATCACTCTTGCCCTCTCCCCTTTCCGCATAAAGCAATCTCTACTTAGCTTCACTTTTGCACAAGATAAATTTCAACTGTGCACAAGTCATGAAATTTCGTGGGAATATTAATGCTGGTTAGAAATGAATGTCTATTTAACCGGTTCCTTGCCAAATTTCTTGAGTAACACTGAAAACATTTCTACGGAAGAAATGTCGACAGAAGAATGCCCATGAAAAGAATGCCCAAATCTTAAAAATATGCAAAAATGCTCTTAGTATTTCTAGATTAATAACACTACTGAATGAATGAGATACGGGATTACACCATTGTACAATACAAATTTGGAAGATGTGAATCCGTTTATTGGTGTAAATATGAAATGGATGTTAAGTCAGATAATATCCGAAAACTTAAATTTCGTTGTCCTGGAGCGGGAATCGAACCCGCGTCTCACGGATAGTGCCCGGTATATACAGTATATACAGTACATATATATATTATTTATATTATTTTAATTAATCGGAAAATTGAAACTTGCTCATTCTGGGTGGTGTAGTGGTTAGCATACTCGGGCACTATCCGTGCGACGCGGTTTCGATTCCCGCTCCAGGACGACGGAATTTTCAAGTTTTCGGATATTATCTGACTTAACATCCATGTCATATTTACACCAATAAACGGATTCACATCTTCCAAATTTGTATTGTGCAATGGTGTAATCTCGTATTTCATTCATTGGTATTCTGCGCCTCCGGGAAATCACGGGAATAAATTCTAATCCTCCAGATTCGCTATATATGAATTGCCGGTTGCTTCGACTAGCGAATCCTATGAGGGTTACATTGAAATTAATTGGAAACTTTAAACTTGGTCGTTCTGGGTGGTGTAGGGGTTAGCATACTCGGGCCCTATCGGGGAGCCTCGGTTTTGATTCCTGCTCCAGGATGACGAAATTTTAAAGTTTTCGGCGATATAACATCCATGTCATATTTCTTTTTTTGATTGGAGGTTTAACGACCACCGTGAGCAACTCAGTGGGCTATAAGCAGTCGCCAGTCCCTAATTTATGCCACTGGTTCCAGGGAAGGGAGAGAGTCACTGCCGTAAGACAAACACAACATCCATGCCTCACCGGGATTCGAACCCGGACCCCTCTCGCACGAAAGATAAGAAGCCATAGCTTAGACTACTGCGCCACCGGGGCGCATGTCATATTTACACCAATAAACGGATTCACATCTTGCAAATTTGTATTGAAACACTACTGAACTTTAATTCTCGTCCTGGTTTACTAGGAATGACGTAGTTTCAGTTTTGGACACAGAAAACGCGTGCACTTTCTTTTAATTCCTTTTATATGCCGTCACAATGCCAGTATTTGTTAATGAGATATAGAAAAAATGGACTTACAATGAGTATTTTTAAGAACGAGTAACTCATAGCGACACATCGAAAACTTGTATGTGAGAATCCAAAATTCCAACGCATTTAAGAACTTTGCAAATGTGTGCAGTTAGTGCACATTACATTACAGGACAACCAGAAATAAGTGCACTAAATTATGACATCAAAACAGTTAAAGTTGCAAGAGAGCCGCTTTGCTGCTGTGGGTTATTCGAATAAGTTATCACAGATAAAACTGATTTGCAGTGCGGCTTAATCAGAAATTTATTTCAGGGGTTTGGGAGACAGTGTAAGGATATTGCTTTGCAAACATCATTGATCTGAAGCTTTTTTCAGTGCTTTAAACTTTCCCAAAACATACATTTTACAAACAGGGTGGATGTGATGGGTAGGGGAAGATTGGATGAAGTTTGTTTTCTTTTTCAAAAAACCAACAACAAAAAAACAAAAAAAGAACATTTAATAAGGGTAATATTTTGCATTTATTCCCAAAGAAAAACTTTGCTCACTGAGTACACTGTGTTTCAGATAAATTTTACAGTAGTACACTACCTTGTTTTTTCAGTTTGATCCACAATTTTGCTGCTTATAATTTAATCCATCATTTGTCACACCTTAAGAGAAAAACATCCTTATCTATAATAAACATTGTTGTAACACTATTACAATAAGATCTAAAAATCTTTCACAACAGGTAAAACATGCAAAATTAGTAACTGTAATTGTATTACTATTTTCAAAACACAATTTGAAAAAGTCCTATAATGCTGTTTCTTTAGTAGATGATGTGCTGCATTCCTGCTTTAGTAGATGATGTGCTGCATTCCTTCTTTAGCAGATGATCTTGTGAGTTGTCTGGGTCCATCTTTGCATTCATTCGTTCCGTCACTTCTACTGTTACATAATCAAAACAACCAAGAACGGTGTTAATAATCTTAAAAAGTTCGGTTTCTTTTATATTTTTTGGAGACGGTATTCTCAAGCATATTCTTCCCCTGGCTAATATTATGGCTCTAATGGAACTCTATGAATCATAAAGTATGCGAGCACCCATTTTCAAGTTAGGACTTTTATGAAAGATCAAAGCATTATTTTCATTGACACTAGAAGTCTTCTCAAGAGCTGTCTGCAAAGGCATATTGTCTACAATAAGCAATACTTCACCAAGCTTCCCAATATGATCAGTACTTTTTCAAACAAGAAGAATAAAAGCATTATCATACCGCTCCATTAAAAAGTGGTCTGTCACACATTTGCTCTAATTCATATGAGACCCTGCTAAGTTTTTCACCTCCTTCAGAGTGTTTAGACACGTGCCAATTGAAAATAGATTTAATCTGTTTTTCCACTTGAATCAGTACAAGATATCGTCATCACTCAGTCCTTGCCCATTTTATAGATGAAATCAGTAGATTCACATTATGAAGCAGTTTTTGTCCAGTTTAAATCCGTTTCACCAGCATTGTAAATGAAATGTTATTACAAATTTTAAAAACAGTGAAAAACTAATCAGGTATCTGATCATGACATATTATGGGAAATTGAATAAAAAATTCAATAAACATTTACCAAAGAATAATGTAGAAATAGCAAATACAGCTTAAAACAAGGTAGATAAATATAGTTGATCTTTTTAACATACACATAACAAGAAATAATGTTACATATTAAATTCTAGTGGACTGCAACAGCAATTATATCGGACAGAAGTCTGGAATTTTTTAACAAAGAATTATGGAACATTTAATAATTATCAATAATAGAGGTCAAAATAGTGTTTTGGCAAATCCCATGCCAATATGCAGATATGAACTTTTGTGGCATAAAGTCAAATTATTGCACTATGAGCCACGTAAAACACAAGACTAATTTAAAGAAATTTTCTGCATCCAGAAAAACAGTTCCATTAATGACTTACAAAACCTATAAATACAATTATTAACAACTCAATTGAAGAAAGGATAGATTTGTAAAATACATGCAAAGGTTTTAATTTAAAAACTGAACAATATAAAACAATATAATTCCCATTGTCGGAACGTTTGAATGTTTGTTCCGCTTTGGTGGAGTAGTCGAAAGAGTGCTTGCCTGTTCTTAGTGTAGAATCCCTGCCTTAATTATTATATATTTTTTATTGTTGTAATTTTTTTTTATTGTGGTGATTTTTTTTATTGATGTAATGCTCATCGTATCAATCCTCATGAAACATACTTTCACGTTTGAAACACATCTCTTTCACTTTGACGAAACGTTGTTTCAGATTCTGTATCAGAATAATTTACCATAAATACAAAATATCTCATTTAATTTATTATAAATACAGAATATTTAATTTAATTTACTCTAAATACAGTATTTTTCATTTAGAATCTCATCGTATGAAATTTAATTTAAATCAGTCATTTCATCACGTTGGCCTCTATCTGAAGGAACCTGTTTTTAGACATGGTATATGCTATACGTCGCACTTACAAGAGGACGAAATCATGAGAATCTTCGTGTGCATGTTTGTAAAAAAATAGAAAAAAATATTGTGATAAAAGAAGTACTCAATAAATAAGTGATTTAAAAGATCACTCTACATATCTGATTTCCCCCCCCGTCATTATTGACGGGCTGTAATGTAATAATTGAGAAACCTGGCAACAAAATTTGAATACTTTCTGCGGAAACAAAGCCTTTTCTAATAATCGAGAATATGCCTTAACAAAAAGGTAGAGTTTAGAAATGTCGGACAATGCAAAATACTCAGAAGATATAAAGAATATTTGAAAACTATTCAAGTTAAAATAGAATTTGTAATTTCAGTAAAATGCTATCTATATACTTGAAAAACACAACGCCGTTTCTTTCTACAATCCACCAGCGCCACCCATTGAAACTATTTTCGTGATTTGTTTTTGTAAATGAGAGTTACTGACCCACAGATTTGTCATCGCTAATTTTTATTGTCATAAGTAATTTTTTTATGTTACCATGGCATTTTACAATCCACCGTTCGTTATTCTGGGGTTTGTTCTCGCTTCAGTGCTTACAGCGCCATCTACCTTTCCGCGGCGGTCGGACTTGGAACTAAGAGCTCCGCTGTCAATTACGTAGTTGTAATCGAAGTTCAAAGTCAAACGGAACAGCCGCACCTTGGTCTTTGCTTTCTATGTGAATGCGTTTAAGCTTACTCTTAGTGAAGAGTTCTTTTGGTTTGTAGTGGAACGCCGTGTTATCCCTATCAGTCAACGATGGGTAGGCACATGCTTATACAATAATGAGGAACGTCATCGTTAAATTCGTATATGAGTAGTTGGGAAAATTAAAAATTAAGGGGAATATTACAAAATTTTTGTTGTTGGTGACCCATCTTGTACACTGCCCATTAATAATTCAACCGTTTATTTACGCTTTCCAACCGTATATTGAAGAAGCGTATATGCTCCAGTTTTGTCCGTCCGTCCATCCATCTGTCCGCCAATAACTGGCGTAAAAATGGTTCGATTTCGATGAAATTTTAGTATGTGGTAGGGAACCACTTGGGGACGAATCCTATTGAAAATGGGACAAATGGGGTCAAAGGTCACGACGTAGGAGCGGAATCATTCCATTGCCCTTATGCGTCATAACTTGCGTAAATATGGTTCGATTTCAATGAATGTTTATTATGTGGTAGGGGACCATCTGGGGACGAACCCTATTGAAAATGGGACAAATGGGGTCAAAGGTCACGACGTAGGAGCTGGATCATTTTATTGCCCTTATGTGTCATAACTTCCGTAAATATGGTTCGATTTCGATGAAATTTCAGTATGTAGTAGGGGACCAACTGGGGACGAACCCTATTGAAAATGGACGAAATGTGGTCAAAGGTCAGGACATAGGATTGCGATCCATTCCATCGCCCTTATCCCATATTATTAAGGTGGACGTCAAGTAATTTTGCTTCCTATACTTCCAATGGAAAAACTTTTGTACACATTTCCTTCACAATTAATGCGTTCCCAAGGATGAAAATTTGAACATCGATTAAAATAACTTCGTATTATAACTTGGAAAACTTAATATTTTCTAAAACATAACCATAATTATATTAAAAATCAATAACTTTTCCTTTGGTGGTGTTGAAACCAGAAAAAAGATGGCGCGACCTGTACTTTGATGACGTCAGTGGACAAAAAGATGTTGGATTGCATAATTACGGTTATGGTTTAGAAAATATTAAGTATTCCAAGTTATGAAATGAAGCTATTTTAATCGATGTTCAAATTTTCATCCTTGGGAACGCATTAATTGTGAAGAAAATGTGTACAGAAGTTTTTCCATTGGAAGTATAGAAAGCAAAATTACTTGACGTTCACCTTAAAGTAGCAATTCTTGTATGTATGTATGTACATTTTATTTTGAAAACGGCTCTAAGAATTTTGATGAAAGTCGTTAACCTACCGTTTTCTGGTACTAGAAATCGATTTAGCTTGATCTCGACTTTAAGACAATTCGTTCAGTGGGTTAAATAACCAGCTCGAACTATAACGTTTTTAGTGTCATGGCGTTGTTCCATTAATGTTACCAATGCTTGGAAATCTTATGATCTTATGACGTCACAATCTCACATTTGAGAATGTTGGCCCGCGGTCACGCCATCTGTCTCATTACGTCACGCGTTGTGTGTGGATCCTATTAAAGTTTTACGACGTCACACTCTTGCGAGCAGATGGTCGTGATTCCCATCTGCCTCATTACGTCACGCGTTGTGTGCGTATGTCCGTCCGCACGATTACTCGCGTAACAATCGTTCGATTTCGATGAAATTTTAGTATCTGGTAGGGGATCACCTGGGAAGGAACCCTATTGAAAGTGAACGAAATGGGGTCAAAGCTCAGTACATAGGAGCGGGATCCATTCCACTGCTCTTATGCGTCATAACTAACGTAAAAAAGGTTCGATTTCGATGAAATTTTAGTACGTTGTAGGGGACCACTGGGGACAAACCCTATTGAAAATGGGCGAAATGGGGTCAAAGGTCAGGACATAGGAGCGGAATCACTTCCATCGCCATTATGCGTCATAACTTACGTAAAAATACTTCGATTTGGCTGAAATGTTAGTATGTTGTAGGGGCTTTCCTGGAGACGAATTCTATTGAAAATGGGTGAAATGGAGTTAAAGGTTAGGACACAGGTGCGGGATCTATTCCATAGCTCTTATGCATCATAACTTACGTAAAAATGCTTCGATTGCGACAAAACTTTATCATGTTATTTTGAAGGTATACCGAACCGGTTCTGCTGAATATCATCGACATGGGATCAAAGTACAGGACCGAGATTTATTCCACAGTCATTATTCTCATAACTTGAGTAATGATTTCTGGTATGTTGGAAAGCGTATTATAATCAGTGCATTGCATGATTTTACAAACTTGTTATAGTTATACTTTTTATTACGATTCGTGTTATATGACAAGAAAAAGTTTGAGTCACAGCTTTTTCAACCGTTCATGTCACGGGTTACGGACTAGTGTGTTTTTAATTCCAGTACATTATCAGGTAGCTGATCTAATGGGTGCTAGATACTTAAGAATACGAGTAAAATTACAACTTACAATAGCATCAGCTTAGATGGATAATATTACATTTCAAAATGTAAAATATCTGCAGCAAGTGGCAAACGAAATGATAGAGGATAATCTAAAGGCGATAGATAAAATCTGAAATGTCTAATATGCCAAAAAAGATACTGCATAGTACAGAAGACATAAAAAATGTGCAGTAGTTTTGCCCAAAATCATAAAACTGTGACTAAGGGACCAGAAATTAAAATTTCAACTAATAATTCCCAACCATTGGGATCTTAGCATTTATACAATGCAACCTCTGAAATTGTGGGGAAAACTACTATGTGACAGAGAAAGGGTAAAATCTCTGAAATGACCTCTCAAAGTAGAAAACATCAAAAAACATTTAAAAGAAAGATTCAAAGAAAAGGGGGAAAATAAAAAATCGAAAAACAAAACAAAACCACAGAGAAAGACTTACAAAATGGCACTATGTTTTTTTGTTTTTTTTTGGATTGGAGGTTTAACGGCCACTGTGAGCAACTCAATGGGCTATAAGCAGTCGCCCTTCCCTAATTTAGGGTCACTGGTTCCAGGGAAGAGAGAGAGCCAGTGCCGTAAGACAAACACAACATCCATGCCTCACCGGGATTCGAACCCGGACCCCGTTCGGACGAATGGTCAGAGGCCACCGCTTAGACCACTGCGCCACCGGGGCGGCGGCAATATGTTCAAAAACCAAAAATAGATTTCAAAACGCTAGAAAGGGAAAATAAAAACCTAAACCCCGGATGAAGTTTAACAAGAATAAGATTATCGGGAGCAAAAAGTTAGCATTTTTACTGACAGTTGGTGCTACTGTGACAATTTTACCAGCATTCAATTTAATGCCTTTTCACGCATTAGCCATAACATCTGCAAGCATTTTCATTATGAATTTTATTCTGGTAAAAAAAAAAAAAAAAAAAAAAGAAGGTTCTCAAATACTACATACTAGCAACGAAATACCAAGAAGAAGAAACTAAAGAACAGCCAATTGTAGCTGAACCATGCCATGAAAGCTATAGATGTGTCTGTTAGATAGACAAAACAAAAGGTACTTTAAGCAAATATATGTAGTATAGATATCTATGTTAGTATATTTACTTAAATACTTTTGTATTTTCATTTTAAAATATTACCAATTGAATTAAAAATGTTAGCAAACCTGATGCTTTATTTGTAAGTGCGTGCAAAACATTTTGTAAATTAATAATTTAAAAATAATTCACTCTACATTATTTAGTATAAACACATTTTTGTAAAGTTTGATGAAAATACAGATGATTTAAAAAAGGACTGCGAAGAAAAGAAAATTTAAGTTCAGAAATCGTAATGTCATTTCCTTTATAGCTTACAAGATCGTTACCACTATTATTATTAGTAGATTTCGTGCCGAAATATTTACATTTTTTAGTCTTTGGCGATGCTATGTTGATACTGTGGACACAGTACAGTACCGTATGTTGTTTAATTCATTTTCAATTCATAGAAATGAAAATTGTTGAAGTAAGTAATGAAAATATTAACACCCATAACTCCTTCAAGTTAATCAGTAATATCAGTAATAATCTTTCGCATTGTTCGCTAATCCACAGACATCTTGATGTTATGCAAACATTGGTATAATTTAGTGCAGCCATCAATTACTCAAATTGTCCAAGTGAATCTCCTTTACGTAGGATAATAAGAAATCATATACTAGGGCTGTTCAAATGAAAAGGTACGAAATGACACTGTGGGTATAAATGAAGACTTTATTCAAAGTATACACCATAGGCCGTAGCACAACGATCCCATTGATTAACGAGCCGAAGGATTCCTTGTTCCCAGAATTCCTGTGGCCGTGACGAGACCCAGTCCTGCACAGCGTCCTTGAGTTCGTCGTCCGAGTGGAAGCGCTTCCCTTTCAGATGTTTTTTCAGGGGACCAAACACATGGAAATCGCAGGGCGACATATCCGGGCTGTAGGGCGGATGGTCAAGCTGCTCCCACTGGAACTTGGCCAGTTCTGCGTGTGTGACCCTGGAGACGTGTGGACGCCCGTTATCATGGAGCAGAACCACACTCTCCGTGAGCAGCCCCGGTCTTTTGTTCTTGATGGACCTGCGTAGGCTTCGGAGTGTCTCACAGTACACATCGGAGTTAATGGTTCGTCTGTGCTGGAGGAATTCAACAAGTAGTCAATTGGACGGCGCTCTTTATAACAGTCTCTGCTCTCTCCTGCGCATGCGGGCGCCCGCGCATGCTCCGATCCACGCCGGCGACTCCAATCGCATCCCTAGATGTGTCGCTACGTTCTCCCATAGCGGCATAGGCAAATATGTTAACGGTTACGTTCTTATGACGTTTCGTACCTTTTCATTTGAACACCCCTAGTATAAATGTCTGTAAATGCAAATATTTTCTGTAAAAATATTGAACTAAATTTTATTGCTAAAGGTTTGGGTTTTCTCTGTCGTTTGCTTCGTTAATTGTTACAACCTGAGATAAAATAAAATTATGTTCTGTAATCTTTGATTTCCAGTTTTTTTATATCCTTTTCACCCATAGCTTTGATATCCTCTCTGGCAGATTTCGAATCATGAGTGCAAGCTTTCCATCTGGGGATGGAATTCCGTCTTTCAAAACTTTCCAAAAACGGAAGTTAGTCGGAGTGAAGTTTTCTCCCGTAATCGTAAATTTCCCCTCGCTGTTTCTTCTGCCATAATTGTTGTTAATTGTGATAGTTTTTAACAGCGTAGTGCAAAGATGGTCTTTCATCTGCGTTTTTTTTAATTAATAGCGGTGTCTTCTTTGATGCAGTTCTCAACTTTCAAACGTTTATAATTTTCTATGGCTTTAAATAAATTTACAAACGAAGCATGTTGAAATTTCTGCTTAACTGATTCTGAAAACCTTTTTACAATAACATCAAAATCTCGCTCAGCCATTTCTATCAGCAATTTTATAGTTTTTCGTTAATTTGTTATGTAACAACTTATAAAACATCATACCTTATCCTTAAAAAGCAAAGCAATACCACACTGGTTGTGCCAGTGTATTTTTCATTACCTGAATGTTTTCATCACTTATTGTACCAGTCATACATTTCGTGTATATTTTTGCCACGTTACACGCATTTCCCAGGCAACAGAACATTCCTTAACAGCTCTCCAAGGAAAAGGGTTCTTTTCTGAGCCACATGATTGCAATATACTTCGCACCACAGGAAAGTGCAGCATAGAAAATAGAATATGCACCTGTTCAAGACATCTAAGCCTTTTATAATGATTTGGTATGTATTCAGGTACAGAATATGGCTGGATTTTATCTGAGATTGAAGAAATTAACGTTTAGACCCATTTATTTTTATTGACAGCAATTTGGCTGAGCTTGGGCCTAGTGTCTTTGAGACAAATGACTCTTTTTGAAGAAGCTGGGCCAAAGCATAGTGAAACTGAGGTTGGAAAAAAATTGTTACTAAACATTGATCTTTTCAATCTTATGTAAGCTTCACAACATAGTCTATGACATGTAATGGATTTTATCTGATTTTCTTTAGCATTTCTAGTAACTTACTCGCAATGTGTTCGTGCTTATTCATTATTGCAACTTGCAGTAGTGTATTCCCTTGATTATTACGCGAATTTGTCAGAGCTACAAACTCGTCAGGTTTTAGTGCTTTTAACTTCCTGGTAATTTCAATATTCCCATTTTTTGCATCTTCAAACAGTTCTCCAAGCATTTTCAGTAAGTTAGTTACGTTCTGGTCTTTGGAAAGATCGAATGGTGTTTTACCTTCTTTATTCTCAATGTCATAAGTAGCACCATGTTTCAGCATCAATTTTACGATTTCTAAGTAGCCATTTTTGACTGCAACATGTAGTGATGTAGTACCATTCAAAGTTGTTTTAGCATTAATAAAGTGATTTAATTTATCAGGACTTACGTGTTTTAACAAAGTTCCAACGATTTCTTTTTGATTTTGAGAGACAGCAGTATGCAATGGTGTATTGCCTTTATTAGTGGCCTGAGTAACATTAGCTCCATTTTGAAGTAAGATCTTCACAACACCCATGTTTCCATTGCTAGCAGCGTAATGTAAAGGTGTCCTTCCATCAATATCTTTATCATTTATATCAGCTCCATCTTTTAATAGACGCTGAATAGTTTGTATATCACCATTACTAGCAGCAATGTTGATGTCATTCTGAAGGTGCTCGAGAACATCTGGCGCTTCACTGCCCTCAAACTTAAATTTCATATTAATGACTTCTGTCTTGCATAAGATGCTCATGACGCTGGGGTGATTTTGACCTAAAACAGCTTTTCTTAGATCAAAATCTTTTCTGTAAGCCTTAAATGCACTAATATATTTGCCTTGATCAAAAAATGCATTTGCTATGTTGTATTGGGTGTTCAAGGTCTCTGGGTGATGTGGTCCCAAAACGTTTTTCTGGATATCTAAAACATCTTGATAAGCCTTCACAGCTTCATGATATTTCTTTTGAACTAAAAGTACTGTAGCAATGCTCTGAAATGTTCTTAAGGTATCAGAATGATTAATACCTAAAACTACTTTCTTCTTTTCCAAAACCTCTTTATAAACTTCCAGTGCCTCTTCGTACTTACCCTGGTTAAACAGTACCATTGCTATATTACTTTGAGCACGCAGAGCAGTTGGGTCATTCGCACCCCACACTTTTGCCCGTTGTTTGAAAACTGCTCTATTGATATCTAGCGCTTTTTCATATTTCCCTAGTCTGTCTAAGACTAATGCCATGTGAAACTGAGTATCTAAAGCATCTTGATGATTTGGCCCTAGTATTTTCTTTTGCCTCTGATAAACTTCTTGATATATATTAAAAGCTTCGTCATTTTTTTCTTGCCTATGTAATATTAAAGCGACCATACTTCTTGTACGCAAAGTATCTTTATAATTTAACCCCAACATTTCTTTCTGTTTCTGGAAAATTTCCTCAAGTGTATCTAAAGCCTCTTGGTAAGCTCCTTTTTTGTACAGTGCTTTAGCTATGTGTGTCTGGATATCTAAAGTTCCCGGATTATCTGCTCCCAGTATTTCTTTTCTTTTTTTAAAAACATTTCTGAGGATACTTATTGCTTTTTCGTGATTATCCTCATGTAAGAGCACTAAAGCCATGTTAACCTTAGTAGATGCATTCTCTTGTAATATCTCTTTCAACTGTTCAGTATTTGGAAAATTATTATGAATTGCAGCAACTATAAGTGTTTTGCTTTCTGTATTACGAGCATTCATTATTGCTTTTATTGTATCGATATCCTTGATTTTGTTGAGATCATTAATAACTTTAGATTTACTATTTTTAATATTTTTAAATAATTCACTCACTAACTTCAGTAAGCTGCTTATTCTTTTATCTACAGTAAAATCTAATGGTGTTTTACCTCCATCAGAAACAGCATCATATATTGCCCCATTACATAACAGAGCATTTACGATTTCAAAGTGAGAGAATTTAGCAGCATAGTGCAGAGGAGTAAGTCCCTTCTTACCAACTGCATTAGGATTACTCTTATTTTGTAATAGAACATTTACAACTTCATTATAACCTTTCCATACAGCATAATGTAATGATGTTTCATTTTCAGCATTTTTAGCATTAACGAATGCTCCTGATTTAATGTAATTCTCAACCTCTGAAGGGGTATTGTTCTTCACAACTTCAAACAGTTTATCAGTAGATGCCAATAAGTTTATAACACCTTTATCATTAGCCATTTCTAATGGTCTTCTATAGAGCTTATCAGCAGCATTATAAACTGCACCATTTTCTAATAAAATTTTAATAACATCTGTATAACCAAATTTAGCGGCAATATGCATGGGACGTATATCATTATCATCTTTAGCATTGACATTAGCACCATGTGCGATCAAGTACTTTACAACTTCTAACTGACCTTTCATAGCAGCATAGTGCAATAAAGTTTGATTAACTGCACCAGTGTCATTAATACTAAATCCCATGCTAATAAAAAACTCTAAAATGTCTTTGCAACCTTCTCTAGCTGCAATGTGTATGGGCTTTGAACCAGAAGAATTTTTAGCATTAATATCAAAACCTTCATTTATTAGATGTTTTATAATTTCTAAGTTATTTCCCTGTGCAGCGATGTGCAATACCGTCCAATCATCATTACCTTTAGCATTCATATCCGCTTTTTCGTACTGAAATAACGTTTTAACTACTTGAAAGTGACCACGTGCAACCGCTAATTCTAAAGGTGTTCTATTTTTATTATCTTTAACTTTAATATTTGCTTTTTTATCTAGTAAAACGTTTACTACATTACAGTGACCAAATGCTGCTGCCCTATGCAATGGTGTAACACCTTCATCAGATTTAACATTAATGGTAGCTCCACTTGCTATCAAAATCTCAACCACTTCACCAAAACCCTCTTGTGCTGCAAGATGTAATGGTGTTACATTTTTATTAGTTACTGCATTCACATTAGCACCTTTTGTTATTAAACTGTTCACTATCTTCCTATGGCCTTTTGTAGCAGCTAAGTGTAATGCTGTGCCATTTTCAGCGTCTTTTATATTAAAATTTGCTTTGTGTTTAAGCAAAATTTCTACGATATCTCTATGTCCGGCAAGAACAGCAAATGATAGAGGTTTGCCACTTTCTTCATTAACATTGGCTCCATTTTCTAACAGAATTTCAACAATTTTCTTGTTATTATGTTTAATAGCAGAACAGAGGGGTGTTAAGTTATTACTCTTTGGATTGATGTTGGCCCCATTTGCTATCAAAATTTCAATGATTTCCTTATGACCGGCTTGCACAGCTGTAAATAATGGCGTACTATCTGTGATACCTCTAGCATTAACTTGAGCTTTGTTTTTTACTAAAATGTGAACAACATCTTTGTGGCCTCCCACAATAGCTGCATGTAATGGTGTAAGACTAGAATTACCTATAGTATTGACTTCACCTTCATTTTTTATTAGAAAAAGAATAGCTTCTGTGTGGCCACTTAAAGCAGCTATGTACAATGGAGTAATAATACCGTTACTGGCTTTAGCATTGACTTCAGCTTTATTTTTTATTAGGAGATCAATAACATCTATGCTGCCATTCATGGCAGCTGTATGTAATGGTGTATAACCCTTAACATCCTGAGCGTTTACTCCAGCTTTATTATTTATTAGGATATCAGTGATATCTTTGTGACCTTCCAGAGCAGCTATATGTAATGGTGTTAAATTAGCATTAGCTTCGGCATTAATTTCTGCTTTGCTTTCTATTAGAAGGTTAGCAACTTCCGTATTACCACTTGCTACTGCAAGGTGTAGTGGTGTAAAGTGATTTTTATTTTTAGAACTGATATCAACACCATGTTTAAGGAGAGCAGTAACTGTTCCCAGATGACCCTTTTGTACTGCGAAATGTAATGGAGTCATACTTTCAACAGTGGTACTATTAGCATTGGCTTTGTTTTTCAGTAAAATCTTAACAATTCTCTCATGGCCATCTTTTGCTGCGAAATGCAAAGGAGTGAATTTGAAGATTTTATCAGAAACATTAACTTTAGCCCCATGTTTCAATAGAACACCAGCTATCTTTTCATGGCCGTTTTCTACTGCGTAGTGCAATGTTGAACAACCATCGATAACTCTAGCATTGACATCTGCTCCTTTCAAAATTAGAGCATTGACTGTTTCTAGATGACCATTGAATGCTGCTGCATGTAATGGTGTCCAGTCTCTATCTGTTTTAGCATTAATATTTGCTTTATTTTGAAGTAAGAAATTAACTAACTTCAGCTGCCCCTTTTCTGCAGCTTCATGCAATGGAGTATAGCCACCCGTTGACTCATTAATATCAACATTTGCATCGTTTTCTAGTAGCATCTTAGCAGCATCGATATGATTGTTTCGTATTGCGTAGTGTAAAGGTGAAAGACCGCTTTTATCTTTAGTAATGGTATTAGCTTTATTTTTCAATAAAACCATAACAGTGTCTTTTTGACCATTTTGGGCTGCAATGTGTAGTGGTGTTTTGCCATAACTGTCTTTATCGTCAACATATAAACCAACATCTTCTATAAGAAATTCCACAATGCTGTTTCTTCCGTATGCAGCAGCAATATGCAATGCACTTTGACCATTAATATCTTTAGCATTTACATCTAAATTTTGATTAAGTATAAATTTTATAATTTCAAGACTAGGTCCTTTTGCAGCAAAATGTAATATAGGCCATAAGTTAATACTTCTCGCATTTATGTCTGCACCTTGTTTGAGACAACTCTTTAAGCTTGCCATATTTCCTTCCTCCAAAGCAAGAAACATTCTTTCCTGATTTGTAATAGTGACAAGGCCTTGATCATATCTTTCCTTTTTCTTGGAAGGACAGTCTCTTACCAACTTGCCCAATTTTTTCTTACTTCTGATTATATTTTCTGTTGTTAGTTTTTTAGCATTTAGAATAATTGCTACTGAGGGATCAGATAACAGCACATGAACTAAGGCATTACCATGTGCTAGATGATTGCGTAAACATTTTCCAGTTAATAAAGGAGTGTTGTCATCTAAAAAAAGTTGATTATTTTCTAGGCAATTTTTTGAGCTGTCTAAAATTGACATTATATCCAGAACAAGCATTTCTACTACTGCTTGCAATTTTTTATTACTTTTATAGGAAGAGAAATTTTGAATTAACTGACCAGTTAATGCATTATGCCTTAAGATACGTTTCAGTTCAGACAACTTCACCTTAAGCTGGCTGACATACATTTCTTCTGTTACCGTGTAAGTCTTCCATTGTTTATGTGTAGGAATCAAAGAACCTTTTTCATTTAACTTTTCTCTTAATTCTTCAATCCATTTGATATTACCTATTCCAAATTCAGCAATATTAAAAATTTCGTAAATTAATCTGTTTATTTCATCAAGGTTGTCGTTTTGTGTTCTTGATATAACACTACGCAAAATGTTCACTGACAGTTGAACAATTTCTTTAAGACTGTGAGATTCTATTTGGGGACCAATATTCTCTAATGTTTTATTCGCCCTGAATTTTATTCCTCTAATAATGTTGTGGTCAATCTTATTATCACTCAAGGTAGTTATTAAGCCTTTTAATGATGCAAATACCATAATATAATTGGTTCCATTTTTTATGAATTTAGTTTCTTCGAAATGGAATATGTTATTAATTTTATTAAACAATTCTTTTTCATAACTTGTCTTTTCAGTAACGCTATTATTTAATTCTTTAATCAGCTTTTCAAGCTGTTGGTGCTCCATCGTTATCGTATTTTCTGAGATCATCTCATCTAATTCAATGTTATTAAATGCTGTTTCAACTTCTTTTCTTTCACCTAATTCAATAGCATCAAGTGCTTTAGCAAATTCTTTCATTTGATCTAATTCAACATTATTAAGTACTTGAGCAACTTCTTTTATTTCATCAAAACTTTCACTATTAATAATTTTTTCTAGAAGTATTCTGATCATTTTAATTTTATTTTTGTAAAAAATATCAGTGATAATGCTGTTGATCTTTTTAGTATCATTTTGAATGCTGGTAAAAAAATTTACATTTGCATTTTCCTCAATCTCTCTTCTTTTTGAGAGTGAATGTGCGTGTGATAATGAATTACGTAAACCTACAATAACTTCTCTTGTGTTTTTTGGTAATGATAGTAGCAAAAGTTCACTTGTAGTATTAGATAGCTTAGGAGACTCCAAAGTGTTTTTCAAATGTTCCCCAACAACTTGCAAGACCCTTGTAATGATTAACTGCCCTTCCCTTCCTTTGGGATCAGCTGATAATGCTAACTTTATAGAATTACTTATTTTCTCTAAAGAACAAACATCTCTGATTTGCTGATAATCATTATACAGCTCTTCAAATTCAGGATAATTATTAATAATATCTGCAATAACTTTTTCACGTTTCAATTTTGGAAGAACAGTAAGCTTACTAGTATCCATACCCTGCATAATACCTTGGACGTCTTGAAGTGTTTTTGTAAAATTCCCTAAGTGCCTTAGTATTTTGTTTTTATTCAACACAGCTTGGAAAAAAAGATTAATTTCTTGCTGTTTTATGTGGGAAGAAATAAAACTCACTAAGCAAAATTCTATTTCTTCCCAAGGTAATCTATCATAGGTTGATTTTAACTGCCGTTTCAGTATATGAATGTTTTGTGCAATGACTTTTGCTATAAATAAGAATCGTTCATCAACCTTTTCTACACTTGAGTTTAGTAAGCTAATGCTCTCAAGTACTAACGATATTCTCTCCTTCATATTAGCAAGAGAGGCCTTAACATTTTGGCCTTCTTCGGAACTATCAGAGAAGAAACGGAGTTCTATTAACTTAGTTTCAACAAAAATTTCTACTTCATCTGATAATAGTACGTTCTTTAACTTTAGTTCTTCATAAGCACTTGAAAGAATTTCGTCCAATATCTCTAAATTCGAAGCAAAATAATTTCCTGGCCATTTATTAATGAGTGTATTAAGAAGATCTGAATTACCTGAACGTATAGCATAATAAAATGCATTATGGCATGTTTCATCTTTGCTATTTGGTAGTATAGCGTTTTTTCCAATATCAATAGTTAAGTTGTTTAGAATTTTGCAATCATTGTCGAATAGATACTTTAGAATCTCCACTTTATTGTGTTTACAGGCTAAGATAACTAAGCTGGTGCTTTTGACAGGGTTATCAGTATTATCATAGTAGTCTTTTAATGTTTCTCGGTTTTCTGCGCTACTTATGAAACCAATTAATTTGCCTAAATTTTTCAAATTAGAAATATTGCCCTCCAATATTGTCGTTTTGAGTTCAGTTAAAACTTGTAGATAAAGTTCTTTTGCGCTTGTTTCATTATACGTTTTATATGCTCGTATAAATTCCTCTTTAGATTTAAAAGTATGCGACGAAAGTTTTGGTTGATAAATATCATTTTGCTTTTTGTGTACATGCATGACCTCTCCTGAGATATTTTTATACAAGCAGGAGAAAAGCAAAATTTATTTAATACAGAAAGGACAGAGAAACATCTTTTTGGTGTATGACTAAATGAGCTAATAGTATGCTAACACAATATGTTGTAGAGGACACTATATAGGGAAAAGTTCAACCATAGGCGGACCAAAGGCTTAATAATAGATTTTCCAGCAATGCTCTAGTGATCTGTAATACGTTGAGAGATATAAATTTGTTTTACAATTTTTGCAATATGAATTTTAATGAAATTATTTAAATTTGCTAGGAAGGTTGCATTATAAATGTTAGTGAAATCATTTAAATTGGCCAAAAGGACGAACTTTGCAGGAAAGATGCGCACAGGAGGATAAAACTTGAGCTTGAATCGTGTAGTAATATTGGTAGTACATTATTTCAAATAGAGCTGTGTATTGAATATGATCAGTGTTACTTCAATGATAGTGGAAAGTAATTTTTGTAAGTCGTTTGAAGCTTTTTCTAACGATCTTGATGTAGACGATAATTTACAACACGTTAAAGGAAATGAAAGAGAAAAACTGGCTTCTCTCAATACTCAAATTTACACACGATAAGCATAGGATTAATCAAGAGGATCTGGTTAGATTTCGGCTCACGTGGCACAAACAGTACGATGAATTTTCTCTACTAATTTGCTGTCTATCTCTACAAAAGTGTGTTGAATGATTCTTTGAATCTGCAGAAATGAATTAGCATCAACAATTTTCGAGAAAAGAACTTGGTTTTCTTTTGTCACATAAAACCAAACTCAGATAACTCACTTATAAGCGGGCAACAGCGAACGGCGTCCGTCCATCTTAAATTGTTTTCATTTCCGAAACATAAAATTAGGAACAAGTGCGAATAAAGTTGAACATCATTACATGTCGTAATATTAACACCACTGTAGCTTGTTCAAGATATAAAAACTTTCAGGATATATAACTTGGAGAATAAACTCCAGCACTATCGAATTTCGAATAATCCTATTTCTTAATGTAAGGGTAGCTATGCAGTCGACGGCTTGACAGCACGTGATAGACGAAAGCAACACTGATGTGTCGCAGAGCCCAATCATCTTCAGTAAGATAAAAGACGATAAAGAATCTGAAGGTTTAAAGAACAGTTGATATTTACTTGTTTATCACCTGAAATAAATGTCGCAAGGTACAGCATATAATTCTGAACATGCAAACGATTGTTCGTTATTGCAGAAGAGAAATGTGGTGCAATTCCGAGCATAAGGCAAGAAGGGGAACAAGAAATCAACAGGTCCGAAATTTGGAAATTATTAGAGACACTTTATAGAAATCGTGCGGCTCTTAATACTTCGCCTCACTTTCCTACGTCACGTAAAATAGAATTCCCTAATTTAGGGAGATCAGACGATTACGTTTTAAGGGCCAAACAGGGAAATAAGGTGCTCAACTGCAAATTTTGTAAAGTTAGTGCTGCAAACAGGAAATTTCCTAGAGAAACTGAAAATTAGTGTGGGGTGTGTCGTCTCTAAATGTACGTTGCCTGACTAAATTCTGACTGACATTGATGATCGGACAAGCAATCCGAAAATTTAGATTTTATAAATGCTGTAGTTTAGAGAAGTCGTAGCAATATTTAGCCAGAAACAAATTAGACTTGTAGATTATAAGTACCTATATTTAAGCAAAAGTTTTGAGAAAGTGAGATTATCCGGGAAAATCAAGAAAATCAAAGTAGTTCGAAAGAGGCTTTTACCCCTCAAATGCAGAATGATGTCAAAAAGAAAATTCAGTGGAAAATCATGACAATTTTATATTCGGGAAGAGGGAACGTTCCACTGTATTAGAGAGAGGAGTATCAAGTTTTAACAAGATGCTCTGTCCCTGTATTTATGTCAGTCATTCTGATTTGATTGATCCATTGAAGAAACTCATGGGAGTTCAGACGTGATGTTTAGTGGGAGAAATATAACAAAAAAGAACCAAAATTTGCATAAGTAAAAAGTATAGAAACAAAACAAAAACCACCACCAACAACAACAAAAACCAACGGAAGATTAAAAAGGCAGAATCCGTTCCGCTGACGACTAAGCCCTCAAAATCTACATGCAAAATCAAAAAGTGGAATAAAAGAAGTCATAGACTCCGCTACTTGCCCCTGAGGCGAGTGTGTGTCGTGTTGAGAAACCAAAACTAAAATGGCAATAGCACAATGGACAAAGATTGGCTTGAGCCGTGGGTTTGCCACATCCTATCAGCTGGATGAACAGATGATGTCTCTGTGTTGTAGAATTCGCAGAACGACGAAGTCATCCGATACAAGGTCAGCACTGGCCTTGAGAAAGCTTCTCTCCAAATGACTGGAAGACCAATTTTCCTGGTGTGAAGTCTCGCCAAGTATGTAGCTTACGATTTCGATTTGTTACTGCCGAAGTTTGTGTTTTGTATGCGGAATTCTAGGAAGAAACTGATAAAGGATTATGTAGAAACACCTTTAAAACCATCGCCTATCAAAACCGTTTCTCAGCTCTCACATCAACGGTTTTACACACACACAAACACGCGCGCGCGCGAAAACACTTCCCACCTAGAATAATCACCACTGTCTTGCGTACCACCAAATTCACTCATCAGCTTTAATCAGTGCTAGGAATATTCTCTTACGTAAGACAAACTACGTGAAAAGCATATGCATCTCGCTTTCGTAAATGATAGAACTAGGGAACTGCTTTATGAACAATAAAATAAACAAGAAAGATGACACCGACCGAATTTTCGGGTGTAATGAGCACGTCTTTTGAATCAGTTCTGATGCAAATTAAATTTATCGAAGTTGTTCAAAGTCAATGAAATCGGTATGGGAAGCACTAGCATCTGACCGAAGAAAGAATCAGGTATTTTAATCTCGCAAATATTGCTGTAAACGGAATCGTGAACTTACGCCCTCTATTTGCAGACTTCTGTGTTAAGAAAACTTTGAAATTATATGAGAAACATTTCGCAACGGAAATGCTCTCCAACAAAGAATGAATTTTTCAAATCGGACTCTTAGAAGCAGAGATATTGACAAAAATAAGACATATATCTACGCCTTTTGGCGTAAAAACCATGCATTATTTTAAGAAAAAAATATTCCTAAAAGGTAAGTAGTATCGGTCCACAAACGAAGATTTTTCGATCGAGATTTTAGAAGCTTAAATTTTGCTGCAAATACATCAAAAGATGAAGTTAAGACCCACGCCTCCTGGTGGACAAACAATTGTTTACCAACAATTATAAGTTATATGCAAAAGATTTCCCATCAGGAGCTGTATACGGTGCAGAAAGAATTTTTCAAATTGGCGCTTTAAAAGCACAGATATCGGAGAAAACGAACGGCCCATAGCGGAAAGTTTCTGAATTACTTGAAAATTTTGAAATTATATGAAAAAAAAACAACAAAACATGTCGCACCGAAAACTCAATCAAATAAGGAAGGGAATTTTCAAATCGGACCATTAGAAGCAGAGATATTGACAAATGTAAGACATGCGTCTACGCTCCCGGGCATATTTTAAGAAGAAAATATTCCGAAAAGGTTTATCGACGTGAGTGGCTTCGATCCACGAAGGAATTTTTTCATTCGAGATTTTAGAAGCTGAGATTTTGTAGCAATTACATCAGAAGCAGAAATTAATACTTACGCCCCCTGGTGGCCAAACCATTTTTTTACCAAAAATTAGAAATGATATGGTAAACGATTTCCCATCAGGAGGTGTATCCACTGCAGAACGAATTTTTCAAATCGGAGTTTTAGAAACAGAGATATCGGGGTAAACCCCTTAACGCAGAATCTATGTGAAACTTGAAAAAGTGACTATACGTAAAATAGTCCTTGACATAAATGGAATCCAAAGGTAAAAAAAAAAATTCAATCGGATGTTTTTTTTTTTTTTTTTGAGATTTAACGACCACCGTGAGCAACTCAATGGGCTATAAGCAGTCGCCCGTCCCTAATTTAGAGTCACTGGTTCCAGGGAAGGGAGAGAGCCAGTGCCGTAAGACAAACACAACATCCATGCCTCACCGGGATTCGAACCCGGACCCCTTCCGACGAATGATCAGAGGCCAACGCCTTAGACCACTGCGCCACCGGGGCGGCATCGGATGTTTAGAAGCAAATGTATGGAAAAAAAAAAAAAAAACGTATTTTAAATTCGATATCATATGAATTTATGCTCTCTAGCCGCAAAATTATGCATCGTAAAAAAAAACCGGAATGCAATGATCATCATTCAGACATTTCAAGCTTTCCAATGCAAAAAGAAATTTAGAAATCGGTCTAATATTTGCAGAGATATGGTGTCCACAGACGGACGAGGGGACAAACCGGTAACATGAGCAGGATCTTTTTTTACGCTTTCCAACCGTAGGTTAAAGAAGCGTATATGCTCCAGCTATGTCCGTCCGTCCGTCTGTCCGCACGATAACTGGCGTAAAAATGGGTCGATTTCGATGAAATTTTAGTATGTGGTAGGGGACCACCCGGGGACGAACCCTATTGAAAATGGGACAAATGGGGTCAAAGGTCACGACGTAGGAGCGGGATCTTTCCATTACCCTTATGCGTCATAACTTGCGTAAATATGGTCGATTTCAATGAATGTTTATTATGTGGTAGGGGACCACCTAGGGACGAACCCTATTGAAAATGGGATAAATAGGGTCAAAGGTCACGACGTAGGAGCGGGATTATTCCGTTACCCTTAGGCGTCATAACTTGCGCAAATATGGTTCGATTTCAATGAAAGTTTACTATGTGGTAGGAGACAGCCTGGATACGAACCGTATTCAAAATGGGTTAAGTGGGGTCAAAGGTCAGGACATAAGAATGGGATGTATTCCATTGCCCTTATGCGTCATAACGTGCGTAAAAATGGTTCGATTTCGATGAAATTTTAGTATGTAGTAGGGGACCACCTGGGGACGAACCCTATCGAAAATGGACGAAATGTGGTCAAAGGTCAGGACATAGGATTGCGATCCATTCCATTGTCCTTATCCCATATTATTAAGGTGGACGTCAAGTAATTTTGCTTCCTATACTTCCAATGGAAATACTTTTGTACACATTTCCTTCACAATTAATGTGTTCCCAAGGATGAAAATTTGAACATTGATTAAAATAACTTCATATTATAACTTGGAAAACTTAATATTTTCAAAAACATAACCATAATTATATTAAAAATCAATAACTTTTCCTTTGATGGTGTTGAAACCAGAGAAAAGATGGCGCGACCTGTACTTTGATGACGTCAGTGGACAAATAAATGTTGGATTGCATAATTACGGTTATGGTTTAGAAAATATTAAGCATTGCAAGTTATAAAATGAAGATATTTTAATCCATGTTCACATTTTCATCCTTAGGAATGCATTAATTGTGAAGAAAATGTGTATAGAAGTTTTTCCATTGGAAGTATAGGAAGCAAAGTTACTTGACGTCCACCTTAAAGTGGCAATTCTTGTATGTATGTATGTACATTTTTTTTTTGATTGGAGGTTTAACGACTACCGTGAGCAACTCAATGGGCTATAAGCAGTCGCCCGTCCCTAATTTGGGGTCCCTGGTTCCAGGGAAGGGAGAGAGCCAGTGCCGTAAGACAAACACAACATTCATGCCTCACCGGGATTCGAACATGGACCCCGTTCGGACGAATGATCAGAGGCCATCGCTTAGACCACTGCGCCACCGAGGCGGCGTATGTACATTTTATTTTGAAAACGGCTGTAAGAATTTTGATGAAAGTCGTTAACCTACCGTTTTCTGGTACTAGAAATCGATTTAGCTTGATCTCGACTTTAGAAGAATTCGTTTAGTGGGTTAAATAACCACCCCGAATTATAACGTTTTTAGTGATGGCGTTGTTCCATTAATGTTACCAATGCTTAGAAATCTTATGACGTCACAACTCGCGTTTGAGAATGTTGGCGCGCGGTCACGCCATCTGTCTCTTTACGTCACGCGTTGTGTGTGGATCCTATTAAAGATTTATGACGTCACACTCATGCGGCAGGGCAGATGGTCGTGATTCCCATCTGCCTCATTACGTCACGCGTTGTGTGCGTATGTCTGTCAGCATGATAACTCGCGCAACAACCGTTGGATTTCGATGAAATTTTAGTATCTGGTAGGGAATCACCTGGGAAGGAACCCTATTTAAAGTGAACAAAATGAGGTCAAAGGTCAGTACATAGGAGAGGGATCCATTCTACTGCTGTTATGCGCCATAACTAACGTAAAAATGATTCGATTTCGATGAAATTTTAGTATGTGGTAGGGGACCACCTGGCGTCAAACCGTATTGAAAATGGGCGAAACGGGGTCAAAGGTTAGGACACAGGAGCGGGATCTATTCCATAGCCCTTATGCATCAGAACTTACGTAAAAAATGCTTCTATTGCGACAAAACTTTATCATGTTATTTCGGAGGTATACCAAGCCGGTTCTGTTGAATATCATCGAAATGGAATCAAAGGTCAGGGCACAGGACCGAGATTTATTCCACAGACATTATTTTCATAACTTGAGTGATAACTTGAGTAATGATTTCTGTAACGTTGGAAAGCGTATTATAATCAATGCATTGCATGATTTTACTAACTTGTTTACAAAAGACGTGCTAAAAATACATAAAGTAAGAATAACGTAGGTGGAGGTGTAGTTGTGCAGAAGACTAAACCCCTGTTCACCATTTAGTAAGTGACTATGAGATGCTGATCTGCGGTTTAAAAGCTTCCAGACAGTTTGTTTCCTACACAGAAGTGCTGTTGTGGGGACATTCTAACTAAATGTATCCCTCTACGCATTGAAAAATAGAGTTAAAGGGAAATCCTTTTGCGTGAAAAGTAGTGTTAACGGGAAATCCTTCTGCCAGCACAATTAGCTGACACAGAGAAAAAACATTGAACAGCTTCTTGTTCATTGTTTTTCGTCCAGTAGGGGTGGTTTTACGACGTTTGCGCTGGAGTGAAGAATCTTTCTGGCGGGATTCCGGCGCTGTTGGTTTTTGAGAGGGAAAAGCGTATGGCCATTGACCAAGGTAAGAAACGTCTATCACCGAGCACTAGCGAAGGAGAATATGCGATTAAAAGTGAAGAAGAAAGTGGAACCAAAGAAGAGGAGTAGGAAAAGTTGATGCATGGCATAAGTACATTTTTTTTTTGATTGAGTTGTAACGACCGCCATGTGCAACTCAGTGGGCTATAAGCAGTCGCCCGTCCCTAATTTAGGGCCACTGGATCCAGGGAAGGGAGAGAGCCAGTGCCGTAAGACAAACACAACATCCATGCCTCACCGAGATTCGAACCCGGACCCGTCTCGGAGTAATGGTCAGAGGTCATCGCTTAGACCACTGCGCCACAGGGGCGGCCTTAAGTTAACACCATTAAATCCCCGATGCCATTGCGTGGACCTACGGAACGGAGACCAGAAAAGTAAACTAGAAAAAAGTAAAACTTGCCTCTGTAACCATACAGAAATGCAGTTTAGTTGAACACAAAGCCCCAGATGACCCTTCGCCTTTTCTTCCAGTTAACTCTTCAGGCCTTCGTGGTTTCGGGACCTAACTATGGCCGTGCGTGCAGTGCAAAAAATATGGGCTGCGAATTCACGCAAACTTCATGAAAATATTGAGCAGTAAAGTTGCCGGTAAGTCTCTGACACTGAACAAAATTTCCGTTGTGAAAAGTTTCCTCGGAAACTTCAGTGTTTTAACAGAATTTCCGTCGTCATTAATTCGGTTTTTTTTTTCAGAAAAGTCAGTTTGGGGTATTTCCATTTTTTTAAACAGAAAGTTCCTAAAACGATTTTGTCTAATGACTCGTTTTAGCAGGGATTTTTCCCTGACGTACGAGTTCTTTCTCTATGGTGGGGATCGAGCCCAGTACGTCTCGAATGGCAGCAAAGTACGTTACCGACTGACATAAAAATGCACATACCACTTGATCACGTTTAAGGTAGAAATGAAGAGGACACCAATCGTATGATGATGAAATGTTTTTCGCTATCAATGCGGAGAATTAGTAATTTTGTTTTCTGTAGGAGCTTTTTTTTCTGAATAGGTTTAAAATAATTTTATTTTTTCTGTAGAAAGACATCGCAAACCACATTTTTTTCATCATGGTTTTTCGAAGCAACATAATGTTTCGGAACTCAAGATATTTTTAAACTCACAATGACGTTCAGTTATGTTTACGAATAGGTAAAATGTACAGCTTCAAAGCACTTATTATTTCTTTGTTTGGAGGTTTAACGACCACCGTGAACAACTCAATGAGCTATAAGCAGTCGTCCGTTCCTAATTTAGGGCCACTGGTTCCAGGAAAGGGAGAAAGCCAGCGCCGTAAGAAAAAGGCAACATCCAAGCCTCACCGGGATTCGAACCCGGATCCATCTCGGACAATTGATCAGAAGCCATCGCTTAGACCACTGCGCCAAAGGGTCGGCAGGAGGTTTAACGACCACCATGAGCAACTCAATGGGCTGAAGGCTGTCTCCCGTTCCTAAATCAGGGCAACTGATTCCAGGGAAGAGAGGGAATCTGTGACGTAAGAAAGCATCATCCATGCCTCACAGAGATTCGAACATGGACCCACTTGGACGAAAGGTCATAAGACAGCGCTTAGAACACTGTGACACCATGGTGGCATTTATTATGAAAACAAAACAAAACCCTAAATACAGAATTTACTCTTGATAGTTATTTAGCTTCTGTGGTATGGGACCCACAGACTGATACATAGTACAACAATAATTTAATAACTGGTTCCTTACAGTAACAATATAAAATACCTGGTGCACAAATTGATTGCTAGTCACATAACCTAAATATTATGTGACTAGCTCTTAGCCCGGGCCATGTACGGGTGAGAAAGCTGAGACTGAAATTTTGATAACTCGAATCGTACACTCACGGGCAATGAAATTTGCGAACCTAGAAGAAAACATGCTACAACCGCGAAACTTCGGAAACAGCTAGAGTGCGTGCTGGCATGCAAATGATCCGCGTTTGGTGCGAGTGCGCATGACCACACACCCTGTGGTGGCGCTGCAAGCACAAACCGGTACCCTTAAAAACTGACGTGTAATCGATGCCCCATGAAAGCGAAAAGCACCGGCCGACGCAAGCAAGAGCACAGAGTGACAAGAATGCCGGGTAGACGCGAGAGACGTCGATTTGCGCAACTTACGGACTTTAAGAGAGGCCTGATCATCGGGCTGAAAACCGCAGGGTGGTCGGCGCGCCGTATAGGATAGTTCCGACTGTACTGTCAGACTGTGTTGGGAGCAGTGGACACGTGACGGCACTGCCACACGGCGGAGCGGCTTCGGACGGACCAAGAGGACCATCAGTAGAGAGGACCATCAGTAGAGAGGACCGACGGATTGTGCTCCAGGCACGAACGGATTCAACGGGGACCGAGTCCACTATACAGGCAGATGTAGCGGCTCCTGTGCGCCAACGAACCATTTCTCAACGCCTCGCGGAAGTGAATCTGCGATCCCAGCGCCCCTTACGTGCGCTGCATTAACACCGGAACATCGCCGGCTCCGTGTGCAGTAATTCCCGTCCAGAGCGACGTGGAACGCCACAGACTGACGACGTGTGCTGTTTAGCGATGAGTGCCGCATCGTTTTGGCGACAGATGATAATCGTGTCCTGGTGTGGAGCTCTCCGGGTGAACTGCACAATCCCAACCTTACTATCGAGTGCCACACCTCCCCTACTGCAGACATTATGGTCTGGGGAGCCATTGCCTACGATAGTCGATCAGCTCTAGTAGTGGTACGTGGATCATTAACGGGCTAGCGGTATGTGGATGAGATCCTACGGCTCCATGTGCTCCCATTCTGGCCTGGATTCCAGGTGCGCTATACCAGCAGGATAATGCGCGACCGCACACGGCTCGGGTTGCCCAGGACTTCTTACGTCATGTCAAGACACTTCCAAGGCCTGCCCGCTCCCCGGACATGTTCCCTATTGAGCATGTGTGGGACCAGTTGAATGCCGGCTGCCGCCGTGCCGCACTATCCGGGATTTGAAGCACACCGTCCAACACGTGTGCACAAGTCTGCCACAGGACAACATCAGGCGTCTGTTTGCCTCCATGCCGGATCGTATTGCAACATGTATCGCCGCACGAGGCTGTCAGACGCGCAATTGAAGATGACCGGACTGCGTGCCACAGATCTCCCTGTAATGGTCCTGCAGCTCTGTTTTTGCCATCATGTGTATCATTCATCTGTATCATTACGTCCAAAAAATTTCAGTTCTGTCCGATGCTTCCTTCTTGGTGCGGAAATTTCATTGTCTGAGAGTGTATATTAGAAGATTGGTTTGAACGCCATCGCCGTTATCATTCTCTATTTAAGCGACATTTTGTTTCAGATTTATCTTCTTCCATCCTTTATTACAAAGAAAAAGTTCCACGGAACCAATAAATTTAAAAATTTCCATCACAGTGAATCCAACTACGCCTGCAGTTACTTTCTTACAATTTTACTTGTTTCTGTTTGAAATAAAATAACGCTGATTCCTTTTTATGAAATTACTCTCTAGTCTTATTCCTTTTAACGAAATTATCATACAATGCGAAGAAACTGAAATAAAACACGACATAACACCTACGCATCAGAACAAACGTCGCAGACAGTTGTTCGAGCACGTGCGTGTTGCCACATATGAAGTCGTTTGTGTTACTAACTTTATTTTATTTTCCGGTAATTTTCCTTGATTTTACGTATCGTGCGATAGCGGCGAGCTTAGTTCCGATTTCGGCCACCAGAGAAAAGCAGATGGCGCTGCAAGTACTGAATGACGTCAGAGCGTTTGGGAAAGACGTAGCCTATTATATAGGTTTTATACGTTATCCACATCATATATCTCTGAAGAACTTCAAAATCAGGTGATCCTCCGGCAAACGATTGAAATTTAACAATGAATCAAACCTCAAATATATTCCCGCGAATCTTTCCTATTACCGGAAATTTACCATCATGTATGGATTCGGCAAAAGTTAGAACATAATTTTTCCGTTAATATACGAAAGGAATTGTGTAAATGTTTCTGAAATTTCAGAATTTTTCGTTACCACCTCTTAAAAACAGCAATTTTTTGTTTTTAACTGGAGAAAGATGAACAGGAGTATTTCTGTTAATTTATGTATAAAAAACAATAATTTACTCTGAAAACAACTCCGAAAACAATTTATGTATAAAAAAACCCAATGATTTTCATGAAAACAATGATTTACTCTCTGAGTGTACTGTGAACGTGGAAATTGAATGCCCATTCGTTTGAATAAGCGTGCCAGCTCGTTGAAAATCATTTTTTGTGAATAGTGGATAACTCGCGCTCTTTTGGGCAATTTTCCAGTTTTCGTTGTTGCCTTGAAAGCGCTTTGGTCGTAAATCCACGAAAACAATGATTTACCCCGTCAGCGTAGTGTCAACGTGGAAATTGAATGCCCATTCGTTTAAATGGGCATTCATAAATTACTGTTTTGCGTGAATGATGAGTGGTCTCCCAAGAAGGAATGATTTATGCCGTTACTAGTTTCTTCACCGCTAAGAGGCACTGTTTTTTAAGGTAATGCAGCACTGATAAAAATATTTCGGTAAGACTGGTTACGGATTTTTCTTTTTTTTTCTTTCAAATCGTACTAATAGATCGGATTTCCACGAGGGAAAGAAAAGTTTTTCGCGAATGAAATCTCATTTTTGGTGTCTGAACGACGAAGTTCATACTCACCACATTTTCGGAGTAGACCAGTGGATCCTTCGTGATTCCTTCTTCCTTTCAGAAGCGCGCAGGGGTTTGGTTTGGCCGTGAAAACAATTTATGATAGCCGAACGCGTCCTATGTTCCCTGTGAGTGAGAGAATTAAATTCAAAACAAAACCAACTTACCTTCTGGAAAATTTCTGATGGGAGTTTGTTTTTACAGATTTAATGAATTCTTTTTTTTTTTTATTGTTTATTTTTAAATGATTTATTGGACTTGGTGGTACATGACAAACAGGCAGACAGAAACAAGATACAGATATTACATAGCAACAAGTACAAATCACACATGGTTTAGAGCATGCCAAACGATCAGTTTACACGAACATAGCCACTGTTGATCATGTAACACATTGTGAACAAGTATACATCAAGCATGGATTTTACAGTATGCCGAATGACCACAGATAACCAGTGTTGGACAAGTAACACATTGAGAGCCAGTGCCGAAAGACAAACACAAACATCCATGCCTCACCGCGATTCGAACCCGGACCCAACTAGGGCGAATGGTCAGAAGTCAGCTGCCTTAGACTACTGAGCCACCAGGACGGCAATGAGTCTTTTAATTCCAACTGCGCAGAGACACATAACACATTTGCCGAGGAAATTCATTCTTTGGGACCAAGGACTTGAAAGAAGGGTAAAAGCAGGGCCGGATTAAGGCCTTAGTGGGCCACTAGGGTAAGACATTTGAGTGGGCCCTATAGGCTAAGACATCGGAGTGGGCCCCCAAAGAACTTATGACGAGAAATCATTATGAACTCCGTTAAAACAAGAAACTGTAGCAATATACTTGTGACAATTAATACGCAGTGCATTCTTCAAACCAATAAATTATCAGCAGAGTTTTCGTAATAAATCTTCCATTGTTCTCATAAGAACAGGAGTTAAAAGCTTAAGATTCTTAGATTCTGCTTTGGATTTTCTAATGATTTAGTATTGTATACTTTTCTAACTGTATCTTTTTTGTTATGCTCCATGTGAAGCCACAGAGGATTTCGATCATTAACGGTTCCAAGTGCAAGTAGGAAGGTGTGAATGGATGCTAGTGAAAAAGCTGAAACTGTCTCGCCGAAACCGCTTTGTACAGCGACATGAAACCTTCACCCTTGGAGAGTCACTGCCTTGAAATCTCTTTGGCTTCCAGCCTCTGTTTCTGACCCAGTGAAAATAATACGATACTAAAGTGAAACTACACTGCCGGAAAGTGAAAAAGGAACACCAAGAAGGAATTGGCGGACGATCATGAAATTTACATATGTTGATGGGGTCGAGTTTACGTAGGTGTGATGTTAATTTCGGGACCAACCGGTTAGCGCTTACGCCACAGCACGGCATAATATGCAAATTATCGTCGGTGGTATTTAAAGAGTACGGCGAAGTGAATGTAATCAGTCGTCGGCGTACGGACACGTGCGAAGACTCCGAAGAAGCTGCAATGCCTGGACATGGAAGACGTGTACGATTTCAGCAATTATCGGACTTTGAGTGAGGTCGTCTAGTCGGACTCCGCGAGGCCGGGTGGTCGCATCGTCGTATTGCAGAGCGAATTGGAAGGGAAGTATCGGTGGGGGTTCAATGGTGGCGTAGAAGGTCCGAGGAACATTCCCACACGAGAAGACGTGGAACCGGGAGTCACAAACTGGCTGATGAGCGGACCGATCGACGCATAAGAAGAGCGGCGTTGTCAAGCAGAACATCCACTGCGACGCAAATCCGAGCTGCCGTTGCACCTGAGGTGACTGTGCGAACAATCCGCAACCGTCTACTGGATGCAGGACTACGTGCACGTGTGCTTCTGGCATGTGTACCTCTGATTCCAGCACACCGTCAGGAACGGCTGCAGTGGTGTCGCCAACGTCTGCACTGGAGAACCCAATGGCGATCTGTCGTGTTCAGCGATGAAAGTAGATTCTGCTTAGGAGCCTCCGATGGCCATATGCGTGTTCGCAGACGCACAGGGGAGTGTCTTCAACCATCTTGCATCCGCCAGCGACACACAGGTCTTACACCTGGTCTCCTGGTGTGGGGAGCAATCAGCTATCACTCCCGTACACAACTAGTGTTTGTACCGGGTACGTTAAACAGCACCTCTTACATCAACAACATCATTCAGCCCGTTGTTATGCCATTTGTAAGATCGGTCCATCGTGGTGTTTTCCAGCAAGATAACGCACGCCCACACACGGCACGTGCAACGCAGCATGCACTTCAGGGTGTGAGACAACTTCCATGGCCTGCACGTTTACCGGATTTGTCCCCTTTTGAGCACGTGCGGGATTGTATGGTACAACGAATTATCCGGTCTCCACGGCCAGCCACGACCACCCCCGATTCACGCGTCCAGGTTGAGGATGCTTGGAACTCAATACCCCAAACTTACATCCAACATCTGTACGACAGACTCCATGCCAGAATTACACAGTGTGACGCAGTTCATGGCGGTTCGACCTCGTACTAACCATGTTACATGGAAATGGTATTTGTATTTTGCCATAATGTTTTGATCACGTTATTCTCTGAATTCCGTTATTATGCTGTATAAATTTCGTTGGTATCAGACGTCTCCTTCTTGGTGTTCTTTTTTCACTTTCCGCCAGTGTATTTTAAACCCCTCCCCTCTCTCTGTTTCTATCGATTATTTGCCAGACATGCCTCCTGGGCCCTTGATATTTGTGGGCCTCAAGGGTATAGCCACCATAGGTCCCCCTTGATTCGGCCATGGATAAAAGAATTGCAGAAAAAGACAGACAGGGGTGAGTTACCTCCAGATGAGTTTGCAAGAACGTTAGAAAGATTAGATACGCTGCAGTAGTTAAAATTGAAACGCCTAAGACAGTGTTACAACACATTATATACAGCAGAGTTCAAGAGCTTACTTTCTAGAGAGTAGCTATGTCCAAACACAGCTTCAAACAAGATGTATTAGGTGTACAAATATGTTTTAAAGCGTTTTAAGACAACGCAACATGTAATTTAAGAGAAAACAGCAATACCTTTACGAATCAAAATAAGCGCTGTCGTTATCTATCACCTTCCGCCATCGGTCGGGCAGCTGATGGATTTCAGATATGAAGAATACTTTGTCGCGTGAAGCGATGAAGTCGCCAACCCATTTTTGCACATGTTCGGAACCGTACAGCAGAAAATCCATGTTTCATCGATCGGAACAAATGATAGTCTAAAGGGGCTGTGTCGGGACCATACGCCGGGTGCTCCAAAACCTCCAAGCCAAGCATTTATAACGTTTTCTTGACCGATTTCGCGATATGCGACCTAGCGTTGTCATGCAGTAATTTCACGGGACGCAATCTTTTGCCTGTGAATGGACGTTTCCGACAGATTTACTGGTTTAATCGCAGCAATTGTTGCTTGTAGCGATCAGAAGCAACAGTATGATCTTTTTCTAATAGTTCATAATAGAACACATCCTTCATATCCCACCAGATGCACAGCAGAACTTTCTTGGAGTGAATATTGCGTTTCGGTGTCGAAGTCGTTGCTTCACCGGGGTCTTCCTAGTGCTTTTTGCGTTTGGGATTGTCGTGCCTTATGCACTTTTATCACCCGTAACAATTTTCCACAGGAAAGACTTTCTTCGTTGTTTATTCAACAGATTCAAATACTTCATGACACGCTCATCCTTGTTCCTCTTACTCAGGTCATGTGACACCAATTTTTCTTCCTTCTGAATCTTTCCCGTTGCGCGTAAATGATTGGAAATGGTTTGTTGAGTTATCCCAGTTGTTCAGCTAGTTCATTTTGCGTTTGCACATGAGGAGCGCCGCTACGTTCTCGATCGCTAACATCAAAATCACCTGCTTTAAACCGTCTAAACCAAAACTCACACGTGCTTTTCGATACAACATTCTCCCCCAGAAGAGAACAGATCAATGCACATGCTCTTGCAGCACTTTTTCCTTGATGAAATTCGTAACGAATGCAGTATCGCTTTCCATCTTTCAGCTACCAGTGCGTTGGACTGTTGGGCAAACCTCTGTGTCACATTTTATACTCTGAACCAGTTACGGTCACATGACAACAACGCGGGAGGATGTTGGATATGTAAATTAGCAGTACACGTCATACAAGAAACTGCTTTAAAACTTATTTGTGCACCTAATACAGTGAAGTTGCTAATTACACTCATCGTCGAAGAAATAGTTGCACCCAGAAGGACGTGTCTAATTATAATGATATTCGGAGGAAAGTAAAGGTTACCAGGAACAATAAAGGATTAAACATTGAGACAGATATGGGCAATATTTGTTGAGCTACACATCAATAAGTATTGTCTCTCAGTATGGTGTCGTGCCGCCATGTTTGCTCACACAGCAAGCCAGACGTCTCGGCATGGAGTTGTACAGGTTCCTAATGGTGTCCTGCGATAAGCCATCCCATGCAGCTTGAATCTTCTCACGCAGTTCCTGCAGATTGTGCGGTAGAGGTCGAGTGTGGATAGCGCGTCCAATAGCATCCCACGCATTTTCAATCAGCGATCGGTTTGGCGATGCGGCTGACCATGGCAGAGTGTTAGTGCCTTCAAGGCAAGCTTTCGAGACAGCAGCAGTATGCGGACGAGCGTTGTCCTGTTGGAAACCCGCGCCTGAGTGAACGTTCAGAAATGGTAGGGCCACTTGTTGCAGGACCTCATTAACGTAACGTTGGGCTGTCAAATTGCCTGTAATGAACACAAACGGTGATCTGGCATCGTAGGCAATTGCACCCCACATCATGACAGCAGGCTTTCTGGACGTGGGCCGCTCGACAACAAACCGTTCATCTTGGCGCTGACCACGGTTCCTCCATACACGGATTAGTTGGTCGTCTCCTCCAAGACAAAAGCGGAACTCGTCATTGAAGATCACCCGCTGTCATTCGGAGTGGCTCCATGACAGTCTGGAGCGATACCATTGCAGTCTTTGGCGACGATGCAATGGTGTTAAAGGCAGTCGTCGTAATGGTCTGCGTGCGTGTAGTCCTATGTAGGACAAGCATCGGCCAACGGTGATTGCACTAATCGGACAATGCATGGAGGGCACCACTGCTCTCTGAATATAGCAATCGTGGCTGTAGGGTAACTCCCTGCATGTCGGACAACCCGTCGGTCCTCTCTTTCCGTGGTTCGTCTAGGTCTCCCAGACCCTTCCTATCGCTGCTGCGTACCTTGTTCTATCCACTGCCGCCAACAGCTTACCATGGGGATATCCTCACGACCGGTTTGGAGCACAATACGACGATAAGACCATCCCGCTTCCCGGAGCCCAACCACGCGGCCCCTCTCGAACTCTTCCAACTGCTCGAATGGCTTCCTAACGTTTCTCCGAGGCATACTTCACTTACAAAGGATGCAACCAACACAACAGTACGAGTCAGAATAGCAAGAGCGTGCAACGGGACGACCTTATATAGCCGGGTAGGCACAGCTCTACCACCCCTCCTTGCTTGCGTCATATGCGCGGCCTGGTGTAATTCTTGAATCATTTGCATGTCTCACCATGTCAAGACTACCCACCAAGTTTGATTCCAGTCGGTTGCTTTCTTCTGGGCGCAACTTTTATTTTGACGATGAGTGCATTAGGAACACCTACCTAACAACCTGTTGGGCTACGCTTGACCTTCAAAACAGCCTCAATTCGATGTGACATAGTTCGACAGGTATGCTCAGCCAAATGGATATAATGGCATCCGTCAGTTGGCGAATGTTCTTTGGAAGAGAAGCTCTGTTAGGAACGGCTCTCTCAATCTTACCCCACAGGTGTTCAATTGGGTTGAGATCTGGAGACGGCATGGACCATTTTAACACTTTGAAGTAACCGCCATGGTTCTGAAAAAAACTGTCTGACGATCCGAGCTTTTTGGTATGGAGCATTATCCCAGTGGAAGTAGACTTTTCTATCATGAAACACTATGCACATGCCTCGGAGCAGTACGACACAGCGACGCCCGTGACACATTTTCGGAAAGGAGTTTTTTTGGTACTATTTCGTTAACATGCATTTTTAAAAAGATTCCTTTAAACCTTAAAGCCAAGGAAAGGAAATATTAACTCGTTTTTAATGTTGGCTTCTGCTTCCAGACGTAAAACTGTAATCTATAGAAAACGCAGGCAACTGCTTTTTCTTTTCATTTTATTTTAACTTTCTTCCTTCTTTATTTTCAAAAACTTCGATTTGATTACTATTTTTATTTTTCAAACAGATAACTTTTCTTTCAACTTTTATGCGTGGCGTTTCGGAAGCTGATGGTCGCAATTTTTTAAAAGCCTTATTGTTTTAAGCGTTTGCAACATCCCCTTTCCCTTCTCCGTTTCCGCGGCCATACGGTATTTCGGAAGTTGACTGAAGCCCCTCCTTTTGTTTTCCAGATAAATAGATAGCTTCATGTCGGTTAGATGTTTTTAACTAAAACCGTATTTTTACGCTTTTTTAACGCCCCTTGCTCCGTTTTCACGGCCTTAATACCCAGCATTCCAGAAGCTGACGGTAGCATTTGTCTCTTCTTTCAAAAAGTAAGGAAACTAACGACTAATTTAATCTCAGATTGATGAGGTGGAAGTGTTTTTGCTTTATAAAAACCCGTGCAGTTTTTCTCACTTTAATTTTACAATTTTTGCGGGGTTTGATCATACAAATGAAAATGCTTCCACCACATTTTCACAAATTCACTAAATTATTCTCAAATCTGTGATCAGTTCACAAAATGGGTCTTAACGGAGTGGAACAGACACAAACCAAACGCTGGCGTTGAATGGGCGGAAGGCAAGATGATTCCAGTAATGTATTGCAATTGACGAACATGGGTAAACCTGGTGCTCTGAGCGGCTCTCATCGTGGATGTATTGTAGGCGCAAGATAGATGTGTCATTCTGTCTCCCAAGTGGTAAGAACCTTTTTATTCCCGAGGGCAACCGTCTCAAGGGTGCAAAGTGAGTGTACCATCGACGGACGTACCACTGTCCAGACAGGAAGCGGTGTCCGACCTCACGCCACTGATGACCGGGTCGACGTGGAATATCCAGGTTCGTACAGACCGAATTCTCAGCAACGTAGCGCAAATCACTTCCAGGTTAAATGTTGGAGGCCCAAGTAACGTCAGCGAGCGAATGGTACCGTGCACACTGCGTACCATGGGTTACAGGAGCCGACACCCTACTCGTGTGCAACTGGTGACTGCTCATCATCGGAAATTACGCTTCACCTTATGCCGGGAATGTCAAAATTAGACATCTTCAGAGTACCGCAGCGTCGTATGGTTAGAGAAGTGCAATTTTCAGCTGTACCGAGCTTACGGAGGTTGCGGGTATGGCATCCACAGCATGAGGCCATGTCCCCATCGGGCCAGGTTGGCTCAGTTCAAAGCGGCGGTGGCTCTGTAATGGTTTAGGGGGCCTTCTCATGGGGCACACGAGGTGAGGTCTCTTAGTGTGTCCGGAGAGGTCCTCTACCGCTGCGCGCTACCGGCATGTGCTGGCTGGTCACCTGCTCGCTTGCTTTCATGGCCTTTCGCGCATCCTGCAGTCGTTGGTGCGTTTCAGAATAACAACCAACCAGGCATGGCTCGAAGAACAGTCATTTGAGTTCGGAACCATTCAGTGACCCTCCAAGTCCCCAGATTGAAACCCTGTTGAAGCTCTCTGGGAAGCCGTGGAGTGGAATATCAAATCAATGGATCCTGGACCGACGTCTCGGACGGAGTTGTGGACAATGCTACAACAGGCATGGTGGGCATTGCCTGCCGAAACCTTCCTGCATCAGGTAGAGTCGATGCCTTGGTATGTACAGGCTGTTATTCGCGCTAGAGGAGGACCAACATACTATTAGGTAGGTATCTCTAATGTTTTGTCCATTGAGTATACATCACTTTTTTCTGTTTTGCTTAATACACCAGTATTTCATTACAGAGAAAGTCAGTAGTCTTTTATGAGTGATGTCAATACGTAGTTTTTACACTAAATAGGGCAGTGTTTGTTTTTAACTTGGAAGTTGTGCTAATTACAACAAGTTAGTAAAATCATGCAATGCATTGATTATAATACGCTTTCCAACATACCAGAAATCATTACTCAAGTTATCACTCACGTTATGAGAATAATGGCTGTGGAATAAATCTCGGTCCTGTGCCCTGACCTTTGATCCCATTTCGATTATATTCAACAGAACCGGTTCAGTATACCTCCGAAATAACATGATAAAGTTCTGTCGCAATCGAAGCATTTTTATGTAAGTGATGATGCATACTGGCTACGGAATAGATCCCGCTCCTGTGTCCTAACCTTTGACCCCATTTCGCCCATTTTCAATAGGATTCGTCCCCAAGCAGGCCCCTACAACATACTAAAATTTCATCCAAATCGAAGCATTTTTACGTAAGTTATGACGCATAATGGCGATGGAAGTGATTCCGCTCCTATGCCCTGACCTTTGACCCCATTTCGCCCATTTTCAACAGGGTTTGTCCCCAGGGGGTCCCCTACCACATATTAAAATTTCATCGATATCGAACTGTTTTTACGTTAGTTATGACGCATAAGAGCAGTGGAATGGATCCCACTCCTATGTCCTGACCTTTGACCTCATTTCATTCACTTTCATTAGGGTTCCTTCCCTGGTGTTACCCTACCACATACTACAATTTCATCGAAATCGAACCATATTTACGCAAGTTATGACGCATAAGAGCAATGGAATGCATCCCGCTCCTATGTCCTGACCTTTGACCCCACTTCACCCATTTTGAATAGGTTCCTTCCCAGGGGGTCTCCTACTACATACACAAATTTCACCGACATTGAACCATATTTACGCAAGTTATGACTCATAAGAGCAATGGAATGGATCCCGCTGCTATGTCGTGAACTTTCACCGCATTTCGTCAATAGGGTTTGTCCCCAGGTGGTCCCCTACCACATACTTAAATTTGATAGAAATCGAACCATTTTTACGCGAGTTATCATTGGGGGGGGGTTATTTTGCAAAAGGTTGTAGGAAACACCCAAATGAGTACAGTTACATCTGAAAATAAATGGCCCTAGCGATCATATTTTTATGATATCCAGTAGTTTTGATTAATCTTGTTATGTAGACACAATTCATTTATCAACATGCATTATCAGTGAACGTCTGTTTCGTGAAAGTGAATTAGTCGTGTAAAAGTTCAGCTGTAGGTTTGATTAACAATTGCGAATCTTCATCAATAACCAGGTGTTACAAATTATGAATTCCTTGTTTCTTCAGTGTTTCAAGTACTACTAATTTTCACATAAAGCTTTAAAGTGACTTTTTGCTAAATTTTTTAAAAACTTAGTACAGACAAATTTTCAAAGTGGATATGAAAACGTCTTCTTAAAGTCTTCTTTGTTATTGAATGAAATAGCAGATTACACCATTGTAGCATACAAATTTGGAAGATGTGAATCCGTTTATTGGTGTAAATATGACATGGATGTTAAATCAGATAATATCCAAAAACTTAAGAATTTCGTCCTGGAGCGGGAATCGAAACCGCGTCTCCCGCCTGAGTATGCTAACCATTTCCCCCTCCAGAACAACAATGTTCCAAGTTTCCAACTAATTTGAATATAATTCAAATTAATTAATTAATTGTAATTCAAATTAATTAATTTGAATTAATCCAAATAATAATATAATTCAAATTAATAAACTTGAATTAATTCAAATTCATCGGAAACTTTAAACTTGGTTGTTCTGGGCGGTATAGTGGTTCGCATACTCGGGCGTTGTCCGGGAGAGACGGGTTCGATTCTAGGACAATGAAATTTTCAAATTTTCGGATATTATCTCACTTAACATCCATGTCATATTTACACCAATAATCGGATTCACATCTTCCAAATTTATATTGTCTTCTTTGTTTTGGTTAACATGATAAGTAAAAATTCTTGTTTTGGTTAGTCTGTGCTAAGTAAAAATTATTTGACTACAATCCTTGTGATGTTAAGATAGATCAAATCCAAAATGTTTATTCACTATTATATTAATATTTTATTTTTAACGTCTATTAGTTTCACTGAGCGTTTGACTTGGTTTCATAAGGACACAATGGAGCACCAATATTTAAATCATTGTTACATCATCAGCATGGAATTCCATGTTGTACATGTCATGGAATTCCATGTTGTCCTGGAAAAGTTTAAAAATTTTGCTACATGTTCTGGAAAAAATCCCATTCCTGTCCTTCGCTCATACGCAATGCTTCATATTTCAGCATTTTTGTAGTCTTGTAATGTACGCATAGCTGCCAGGTGTCCCGATTTAATCATTTTATGTGTGGTTATCAAATTCAGTGTTCGTGATTTTGGTGCTTGGAACAATGTACTTTGTTTGTGAAATTTTAATAATTTGTAATTTTTTGCTGTAATATGTTTCCTGTTAACTACCATTACAGATAGTCCATTTCCCTTAGTCACAACACGAATCGGTGATCCGCTACAGAGTACAGGAAACATTGAATCTATGAAAATCCAAAAATCTTTGGAAAATAATATTATTCAATAACTGCAAAGTTTGTTTTCCTGTTTTCAATGATTCTAAATTTATTAAACATTTTTAGAATTGTTTTTGGATGTTTTATATCATCGGACATTTCTCTTTCGTTTTTTGTAAAAAAAGATCGTGCTTAAGTTACCGGTTTGACCGTCCGTCGGTCTGTACCCACGATATCTCTACAACTATTAGACCGATTTGAAAAATTCTTTTTGCATTGGGAAGCTTGAAATATGCGAATGATGATCCTTTATTTCGTTTCTTTTACGATGAACAATTTCGCCGCTAGAGGGCGTAAATGCAGATGATGTCGAATTTAAAAATACCTTTTATTCCGCATATTTGCTTCTAAACATCCGATTGAAAAAATTCTTTTATTTTTCGATTTCATTTATGTCGAAGGGTATTTTAGATATAGTTACTTTTTCAAATTACACATAGATTTTCCGTAAGGGGCGTAAAAGTAAATTACATTTTCCTCGATAACTCTTCTTCTAAAAGTCGGATTTGAATTGAAAAAAAATTTCTTCAGCGGATACACCTCCTAGTGGAAAATATTTTGCATATAATTTCAATTTTTTTTAAATAATACTTTGGCCACCAGAGGGCGCAAGCATTATTTTTTGCTTCTGATGTATTTGCCATAAAATCTGACCTTCTAAAATATCGATTAAAAAAATCCTTCGTGGATTGATGCCGCTCCCATGGATAAACCTTTTCGGAATATTTTCTTCTTAAAATATTCCACAGCTTCTCCGCCAGGGGACGTAGATGTATATCTTTTTTTTGTCAATATCTTTACTTCTAGGAGTTCGATTTGAAAAATTCCTTCTTTGCTGGATAGTGTTTTCAGTGTGACATGTTTTTCATAAAATTTCAAAATTTTCAAGTAATTCATAGACTTTCCGCTAGGGGCGTAGAGGTAAATTGCGTCCTCCCCTATATCTCTGCTTCCAAATCTCCGATTTGAAAAATTCTTTCTGCACCGGATACAACTCCTGATGGAAAATTGTTTGCACATAATTTCTAATTTTTTTAAGAAAATGTTTTGGCCATCAGGGGCGTGAATCTTAATTTCCGCTTCTGATGTATTTGCAGCAAAATATGAGCTTCTAAAATCTCGATTGCAAAAAAAAGTCGTTCTTTGACCGATACTACTCATGTCGAAAAACCTTTTAGAAACATTTTCTTCTTGAAATAATGCATGGTTTCTGCGCCAGGGGCGTAGATGTATATCTTATTTTTGTCAATATCTCTACTTCTAGGAGTCCGATTTGAAAAAAAATCCTTCTTTGTTGGATAGTGTTTCCCATGCGAAACGCTGTTCCTATAAATTAAAATTTTTTAAGTAAATCAGAGTTTCCGCTAGGGGGCACAAAGGTAAATTGCGTTTTCTGCGTTTTTTCTGCTTCTAAAACTCCGATTTGAAAAAATCGTCCTGTATCGCATACAAGACCTGATGGAAAATATTTTTCACATAATTTCTAATGTTTGGTAAAGAATGGTTTGGCCACCAGGGGGCATAAGTGTTCATTTCTGCTTCTGACGCATTTGTAGCAAAATCTGGGCTCCTTAAAACTCGAGTAATTTTTTTTTCTTGGACCGATACCGCTCATATGGAAAAACATTTTGAGAATACTTTCTTCCTAAAATAAAACATGGTTTTCCCACCAGGGGACGTAAAGTCACATTTTATTTTTGTCGATATCTCTGTTTCTAAGAGTCCGATTTGAAAAATTATTTCGGTGTTGGAAAGCGTTTCCGGTGCGAAATGTTTATCATATAAATTCATGTTTTTCTTAACGCACAAGTCTGCGATCAGAGGGCGTAAGCTCACGATTCCGTTTACAGCAATATCTGAGGGATTAAAAACCCGATTGAAGAACTTCTTTCTTCCGTCAGATACTATTGTTTTCCATACCGGTTCCATTGCCTTTGAATAGCTTTGATAAATTTAATTTGCGTCAGAACGGATTCAAAAGACGTGCTTATTTTCACATTTTTAGTAAAATTATGTCAAAAACTGGAAGTGCTGCTTTTGAAAGGTCGTATTGCTTCCCTATTACACCCGAAAATTCAGTGTCATCTTTCTTGTTTCTAGATATCTTTCGAATATCTTCATGCCGTCCGCCAGCCGAAACTGGTCGGAACCGCCGTAAAATATTGTCCTACAGGAATGAAAATGATTTTCAGAATGCTGAATTTTCTCTAACCAAGCTTCCTTGTTTTTCTTCTTGATTATATTCTTATTTTTTATAACTTTTTAGTCACATTCCTTATATTTCGTATTCGGTAATAATGAAAACGAGCAACTTCGTATTTTTAAAGAAATTTTTCTAATGAAATTCACGTTCATCTATTTCAATACAAAGCCAACCAGCACAGAAAGCAATTTCCCCACTTCCTCAGCTTTAAAGTGAAATTAAATTTTAAAATCGGTACTTAATTTGCATGTGATGCAATCTGAGTCATTTCTGTGACCGCCAAAATTGTTTTCACAGCAGAGTAAACAATTCAGTATGGATTTTTCATATTTAATTTCGCTTAAAGCGTCTGGGCTAGCATGTTTTCTTTTGTTTAAAGCAAATTTGTGTTAAAAAGTTCCACTGCATGCTTACTGTGGAAAAATACATTACGGGATATTAAAACGGCGATTAAGATATGAAATTCCCATTTTATGAACTTAAATTTTTTGTGAACAAATGGGAAACTGCTTCCTCTCTTTTGTCTTGATACTGCAAGAAGTGACGAAGCGATGGAAGACCTACGTAATGAAACTTTACAAAATGGTAATGCCACTCGTCTCTCTCTCTTTATCTCTCTACCTCTATCTCTCTCCGCACCGTGAAAAAAAACAACAACTGTACGAGCCATTTAAATGGTACAATTTCTAACAAGGACGTATAACCATATATTATATTGAAAATTCCTTCCATAAATAAAATGTAACACAAATACTTGCTGTAGGGAAAATTTGTTAAAGTAATAAGATCATTTGTTTGTTTGAAAAAGTTTCTAGTATTTTACATTTTCTTACCTATAAATTTCCAATGTAATCATTATTTCAAAATATTTAGATATAAACAGTATCTACGATTTGTGCTAGATTTTATTCATGAAAGGAATTTTCGATGTAATACGTAGTTTACATATGGATTATATATGAAAGCATTTCAAACGTAATGATACATTTATTGTTTAATTTATATATTTTGCGCCTATACAGTATTGGGTTGGAAAGAAAGTAATGTCCGATGAAGAGGTACCCGAGGTCGAAGCCCCGGGCACGGCGCACATTGGCCACTGAGATTGCGCAGCACATCGGTATGACATCAGCTGGTAGGTGGCAATTAGCCGTCAAAAGGCGAAGACTGTAAACCAACCAACATGCAAGTGGACCAGGAGCACATCCTCCATTGCATGTTGTATGAATTCCGTCGCAGTAGCACCCCCACAAGCGTTGTAAGGAACATTACCAGTGTGTACCCCAATGCCATATCACATTGTCAGTGTTGTCGTTGGTTCGAACAGTTTCGAGAAGGAAATTTTGATCTGTCAGACCGTTCCAAAGCCGGAAGACCCGCAATAGTAGACATGGACATTCGGCCTGAACGTAAAAAAAAAAATCGAAATTCGATATGCCCTAGTGCGGAAAAGTTGTGTATTGCTACGTAAACCATGCGCAAAAAATTTAGCGAAATGCAAATAATATCTTACGGTTCCATTTTACCTCCAAAATTTCGATATATGGGTAAAATCGTCACATTTCCATGTCCGTTGTGGGAAAAGAACAGTGTTCGTTACAGACTTTTCGTAGTGCGCAAAAACATCTGTTGGTACCTAAAAAAATGTGTACAATTTTTCAATCAAAGCAACTAATATCTCACGGTTCCAATTTAATGCAACAGTACTCCATGTTTAAGGAAAATTGCAATACTTTGACACCTACTGTTCACCATGTGATTTGTTTCCTAGTTGTGTTAGTGTGTGCACTACTGCACTGAAAGCACACCATATTGTGCAAATGTGCAGTAGTGCACACTGCACACGGTGCAGCTCTTCACATTTTTCATGTTTCAGAAAAATTCCAGAACTCATCATGAGGAGGTGGCTGCACAGCGAGTTCCACCGTGCCCAACGCAACCATCCATCCATTAGGGCAAATCAATTTTCTGTTCTTCTTTTTTAATCTTCAATCTCCTGTTCTTTATTACTTTTTACCAGAAAATCTGATTTACTTTCGAAGGCTGGCATTATTTGCCGTGCTTCCAACCGTACTCTAATAAATCAATCCCTTTGTTCTTCTTCGTAAACAGCAGCAGATGCTTCTGTTGTCAACTTAACGCATCTCTCCACTCTCTAATTGTGACAAGGGAAAGTTTTGCGTGCCCAATCGCTTAACAATGTCCTTACAGTCACTGTTGCATAGGTTCATTATTTCATCGTCGGTTAAATGAGCAGTTAATGTCGGTTCGCTTAAGACGCATGATTGCCAGTCAATTAGGTCAAAATAATCCTCCCGCTGGAAGTTGAACTGAGGAATTTTAAATACATGGATTGCATCGCAGTTTTGTGTCCTTGCTCTAAGGATCCTGAGGAAGCCAAGTTCTCTGATGTTTCCTCTCATCCGTAATCGCAGCCAGAAATATTGATTCTGGATGGCCAAAATTGCCATTCCTTTGGATTAGGCAGTCCAGAACGCTCTTCAAATCCAGGGTTATATATCTGGATGTATGGAGCCATCATTGCAAGTGCACGTTTGGAAGATGTGGGAATGCTAACTCAAGCTGGTACTTCAAGTGTTATAGTTAGGCACAAAATTAGAAGGAAAAAAAAAGAGAAAACAGCTTCAGAACGGTAATCTGACTGCACGTAAAGTTATTAAAGAGCTATATTTCGACGGGTGTAAGGACCAAACCATAATGTATGAAGAAAGGAAAGGAAAGTGGTTCAAAAAAACTATTACTGAAGAACACGTGACTATGCTGGAAGAACCTGGAAGTAAACATCTTGGGCATTCCACCTCTACATCTTCCACCGCAAAAGACATTGCCAAATGTCTGCTGGATTTCTTATATGCCAAGAATATCGACTTAAGCAAACTGTTGGTGATAGGCTGCGACGGAACCATCGTTAATACTGGTTGTAAAGGAGGTGCAATTCGCATTCTAGAGCTAGCCTGCCAAAATACCTCTTCAGTGGAGCATATGCCAGTTGCACGGAAATGAGCTGACAGTCCGTCACTTAATTCAACATTTGGATGGCCAAACGAGTGGCACAAAAACATTTTCAGGGGAAAATCGGTTAACAGCTAAACAGCTGCGAAATTCTACCGGTTTTGAAATTTGAAACAATTGAAGCGGGTTTTCCTGAACGTGATGAAAAAATTGCAAGGGATCTTAACACGTCTCAGAAAACCTGTGGGTGGGATATAGCCACGCTGTGACAACGCGTACGTGGTCATCAAACCTGGTACAAAAGCACCGGGAAAATGGGCCATGTACGGTGGCAAACGACAGGTATTCATATTTTGCGCCTTTATAATAGTACTTTGCAGCCTTCGGATTCACTTAAAATTCTAGCAGAATTTGTTGTGAGGTTTAGGAGCTCATGTGATACACTTATAAGATAACACCCTCTTTGCAATTATAGAGCACGGAATCTGTGGAAGGCCATCCATACATCCAGATATCTCACCCAGGATTTCAAGAGCGTTCTGGATCACGTAATCCAAAAGAATGGCTATTTTTCCCATCCAGAATCACTACTTCTGGCTACGATCACAGACGAGAGGAAACATAAGGAAACTTGGCTTCCGCAGGATCCTTAGTGCAAGGACACAAAACTGCGATGCAATCCGTGTATTTGAAATTCCTCAGTTCAACTTCCAGGGCGAGGATTATTTTGACCTAATTGACTGGCAATCATGCGTCTTAAGCGAACCGACATTAACTGCTAATTTAACCGACGATGAAATAATGAACCTATGTAACAATGACTGTAAGGACATTTTTAAGCGATTAGGCACGCAAAACTTCCATTGTCACAATTAAGGAGTGGAGCGATGCGTTAAGTTGACAACAGAAGCATTTCCTGCTGTTTGCGAATAAGAACAAAGGGACTGATTTATTAGAGTACGGTTGGAAGCACGGCAAATAATGCCAGCCTTCGAAAGTAAATCAGATTTTCGGGTAAAAATTAATAAAGAACAGGAAATTAAAGATTAAAAAAGAACAGAAAATTATTTGCTCTAATGGGTGGTTGCGTTGGGCACGGTGGAACTCGTTGTGCAGCCACCTCCTCATGATGAGTTCTGGGATTTTTCTGAAACATGAAAAATATGAAGAGCTGCACAGTGTGCAGTGTGCACTACTGCACATTTGCACAATATGTTGTGCTTTCAGTGCAGTAGTGCGCACACTAACACAACTAGGAAACAAATCCCATGGTGAACACTAGGTGTCAAAGTATTGCAATTTTCCTTAAACATGGAGTACTGTTGCATTAAATTGGAACCATAAGATATTAGATGCTTTGCCTGAAAAATTGTGCACATCTTTTTGGTATCAACAGATAGTTTTTGCGCACTAGGGAAAGTCTGTAACGAACACTGTTCTTTTCTTTCAATGGACATGAAAATGTGACTATTTTACCCAAATATCGAAATTTTGGAGGCAAAGTGGAACCCGTAAGATATTGTTTGAATTTCGCTAATTTTTTTGCACATGGTTTACGTAGCGATACACAAATTTTCCGCACAGGGCATATCCAAATTCGATTTTGCCGCCCCGGTGGCGCAGTGGTCTAAGGCGCTGGCCTCTGATCATTCGTCCGTAAGGGGCCCGGGTTCGAATCCCGGTGAGGCATGGATGTTGTGTTTGTCTTACGGCACTGGCTCTCTCCCTTCCCTGGAACCAGTGACCCTAAATTAGGGACGGGCGACTGCTTATAGCCCGTTGAGTTGCTCACGGTGGTCGTTAAACCTCCAATTAAAAAAAAAAAAAAAAAAAAAAAAAAAAAAAAAATTCGATTTTTTTTTTACGCTCGGACCGAATGGACATGCTGAAAACCTTAGAGGAGACTGACCCATGTGGGACCGCGCGGGAGTTAGGCGGACAGCTGGCGACTACCCATCAGGGCATTATCACGTTCCAGTTTCAACTTGGGAAGGTGCACAAAAGGGAAGTTTGGTACCCCATCAACTCACAGTTGAGCCGAAAGCAAATCGTAGGAATGCATGCATTTCCTTGCTTTCTCATAACCAAGTTAAACCTTTCCTGGACCGCATTGCGACAGGTAACGAGCTATAACTCCTTCATGACAATCTCAGCGCCCGGGAACAGTGGCTGGACACAAAACAGAAGGCATGCCGATGCCACCTTGCACTCACGTAATGACCTGCTGTCTGTTTAGTGGGATATGTGAGGTGTCGTGTTTTTAAGAAGCTTTCGGACAACACCACTATCTCCACCGATGTGTACTGCCGCCAGCTCGACGATTTGAACGCATAGCTCACGTCGAAACGACCAGCACCGCTGAACCGCTAGGGTGTCCTTCTGCAGCAGGATGGAGCAAGATCTCACACAGCACGGGTGACCTGTCACGAGATCAGGTACCTGAGCTGCGACCCGCTGCCGCATCCAGCCCATTCGCCGGACATTGCCACAAGCTACAACCACCTTTTCCGGTCGTTGCAGTAATTCCTGGACGCACAGCGGTTCATCAACCTGGACCACGTCGGCCTCACACTTACTCACTTTTTTGCATCCGAACCGCAACAATTCTACGGGAACGGTATCCAACAGCTGCCCAGACGATATGAGCAGGTCGTGGAAAACGATGGCGACTACAATTTGGGGTCTGGTACGATTCGTCCAATGGACAATTGATCCAAAGGTACGATTCGCCAATGCCGATTCATCCAATGGGACGATTGGTCCAATGCCGATTCGTCCAATGGGACGATTGGTCCAATTCCGTCCGATCTGTTCGAAGTGCTACTCGTGCTATAAAAATCTCATGTGTTCTGATTCTCTCCGATGTTATACGAAAGTACCGGTAGTCCAAAGAATGTAAAATAATGTTACATTTCATGCGTAATATCGTGGCTACAGATAAATATATATAAACAATATATATTTTCGGAATCGCGTTTTCTTGTTATACTGTCCTTGCTGCCGTATGAAGTTACTGATGTACGAGCCGTTTAATCAACTTCAATGTTTCTCTTTTGCATTAAATAATATAAAATACTAATTTTCCGTTTCTGTTTGTAGCATGCAGAGGAGTTCCGCCAACTGGCCAATGGAAACAACTGGTCGAGGTTCGGACCGAGGCCTTTTCGACAGTTTCTATTCTACCGATGTCATATTCACAACGTTTACCTATTAAATCAAGTTAATAATATTGCGCTTTTATTTAAGCACGAAATATTATGTCATAAGGTCTAGAACTAGGCCTTTTAGACAGTTTTTATTCTACCGATGTCGGATTTATAATGTTTACATATCAAATCAAATTAATAATATTGCGCTTTTACTTAAAGACGAAATATTAATTCACAGGCAGTAGGCCTAGGCCTTTCTAACACTTTTTATTCTACCGATGTCATATTCATAACGTTTACATATTAAATCGAGTTAATAATATCGCGCTTTTACTTAAGCACGAAATATTAATTCATAAGGTCTAGAACTAGGCCTTTTAGACAGTTTTTATTCTACCGATGTCGGATTCATAATGGTTACATATTAAATCAAGTTAATAATATTGCGCTTTTACTTAAGCACGAAATATTAATTCATAGGCTCTAGGCCTAGGCCTTTTTAACAGTTTTTATTCTACTGATGTCAGATTCATAACGTTTACATATCAAATTAAGTTACTAATATTGAACTTTTACTTAAGCACGGAATATTAATTCACAGGACCTAGGCCTAGGCCTTTCTGACAGTTTTTATTCTACCAATGTCATATTCATAACGTTTGCCTATCAAGCAAACTTACTACTGTTGTGCCAGTATTTTTAACTTTACTTAATACGTAAACGTTAGAATATGACATCAGTACAATAAAAAGTGTTGAAAGGCCTTGGCCTAGGTCATATGAATTAATATTTAGTGCCTAAGTAAAAGAGCAATGCTATTAACTTGATTTGATGTGTAAAATATCTAGGTTGTAACTTCAAATCTTCGAAAAAGGCCCGCGGCCTAGATGCCTTGTAAAGAGCCGATAAATGATCCGTTGAGTACCTTTTATTAGGCTTTGTAACATGTTTTCAAATACCAAATATCTCGGTCGTAAGTTAAATTTTTCGAAAAAGGCCAGCCCCTAGTTGCCTTGTAAAGAGCTGAGAAATGATCCGTTTAGTGCATTTTATTAGGTTTTATAAAATGTTTACAAATACCAAATATCTAGGTTGTAACTTAAAATCTTCTAAAGAGGCCCGCGGTCTAGGTGCATTGTAAAGACCTGAGAAATGATACGATGAGTGCCTTTTATTAAGTTTTATAACATATTTACAAATACCAAATATCTAGGTTGTAACTTAAAATCTTCTAAAAAGGCCCGCGGCCTAGGTGTCTTGTAAAGAGCTGAGAAATTATCCGATGAATGCCTTTTATTAGGTTTTATAACATGTTTACAATTACCAAATATACGGAAATTTCCTTTACGAATGATATAAAGAGAAAAATAATTTAAATTATTATTCCTTTCTGGAAAATAAAAAGTTTACCGTTGGTAGGATGGTACCATTGGACGAATTGGCGTTGGACCAATCGTACCATTGGACGAATCGGCATTGGACCAATCGTACCATTGGACGAATAGTCCGTTGGACCAAATGGCATTGGACCAATTGTTCCTTTGGACGAATCGGCATTGGACCAATCGTCGTTGGACGAATCGTCCGGGACAGACATTTGGACTAAATTATACTTGTATATATAGTAAGCACTTTTCTGTTGCTTTACATTTGCAGATATTACTTTCTTTCCAACTCAATATTTTTGAGTTTTATATTTCGTTTACGCTTTCCAACCTTAGGTTGAAGAAGCGTATATGATCCAGTTTTGTCCGTCAGACTGTCTGTCCGCACAATAACTCCCGTAAAAAAGGTTCGATTTCCATGAAATTAATTTTAGTATGTGGTAGGGGACCAGCTGTGGACGAACCCTATTGAAAATGGGTGAAATGGGGTCAAAGATCAGGACATAGGAGCGGGATCCATTCCATCGCCCTTATGCGTCATAACTAACGTAAAAAGGCTTCTATTGCACCAAAACTTTAGTATGTTGTTTCGGAGGTATACCGAACCGATTCTGTTTAATGTCATCGAAATGGGGTCAAATGTCAGGGCACAGGAGTGAGATTTATTCCAAAGCGATTATCCTCATAACTTGAGTAATTATTTCTGGTATGTTGGAAAGCGTATCATAATCAATGCATTGCACGATTTTACTCACTTGTTTTACTCTGTGATAAACAAAGAGACCCGAAATTTCCCGGGCTTAACAAAAAGAAATACATAAATTAGAATTTCGGTATGCATTTTCTGAGTTTTCTTGAATTTATGAAGAAGACATATTGCATGGAAACATTTAATTGAAATACGTTTCAGTAATAAAAAGAGGGGGTTTAAAAGAAAATAATAAAATCTGTACTTGTGCCATCATAATTAGGTAAGAACCAATAGGCTTTATTGACTGCGAATATAGAGAATTTGAAACATCTGCATTCTTTTATTATCAGTGTAATGAACAATTCTTCTGAAGCGCAAATAATGTTTTACTGGTAGAGCCTCTGTGCTAACGACGCTGATTGTTCCTCCATTTGGATTCAATATGAAGAGGCTTTCATTTTTGGTAATTCTGGCGTAACCAACATATAGTTGGGCATAGATAAAGCATGGACCATGCAGGTTGAGTCTTACAACTTTTAACGACGTCTTTTTTTTTTTTTTTTTTTTTTTTTTTTGATTGGAGGTTTAACGACCACCGTGAGCAACTCAATGGGCTATAAGCAGTCCCCCGTCCCTAATTTAGGGTCACTGGTTCCAGGGAAGGGAGAGAGCCAGTGCCGTAAGACAAACACAACATCCATGCCTCACCGGGATTCGAACCCGGACCCCTTACGGACGAATGATCAGAGGCCAGCGCCTTAGACCACTGCTCCTCCGAGGCGGCTTTAACGACTTCCCGATGCATTATTGATACTCATGGCAAAACTGTAGGTCTTTAAACTGAAATGAACGGTCAGATGGGATGACTGAAAGGCGTGGAATAAAAACATGTTCTCCTGCAGCATCCATTCATGATGGTAGCTTTGATGACGTTTGACATGAGTTTCTTGATAGTCAGTCGTGATCCATATTATGTCAAGATAAAGTAAACAAATAGTCGAGATGATGTGGGAAAACGCAGGAATAGAGAAACAGAAATCTTATGCTTCGAAGAAATGAATGAGAGAAAATTAAATATAGATTAATTTTATTAATAGATTATATATTAATAGATTAATTTTATTTCCTTTCTTTAGGCACTGGCTTTTCCTGATTTGTTTTATTAGTAAGCAATAAATTAAATTTAATCAATCAGATGATATACTATCAAATGCTTCCTCTAAGCTGCTTGTGTGAGCGGCTGTGTGTAATTTGAAATTCTTCCACACATGGCATAAAAGGGCTGTAGAAGAAATAAAAAAGAACACAAGCTTAATGGTAGAAGATCAATTTAAAAATAAAAAAATTCAACATTAAGAAAGCAAAGAAAAAGTTCAGCAGTAACAGGAATGTCTTTTTCCTAGAAACAGAAAGTGAACTTCTTCAGTAAATCCCGATTGCGATTGCCTACAGAGAAATTTAACATTGCAAATAAAGTAATCTCTACTTAGCTTAATTTTAGCGCAAAAGAAATTTAAACTGTGCACAATCTGTAAAATTTAAAGAAAATTGATACCAATTAAAAATGAATGCCCACTTACCGATTTCTTGCCAAAAGTTTTGGGTAACATTGAAAACATTCCCGTGGAAAGAACGTCCACTGAAGAATACCCATGCAATGGATTCCCAAATCTCAAAACTATGCAAAAAATGTCCACAGTATTCCTACATAAATAATACTGTTTAGCTTCGATTATCACTCTGGTTTACTAGGTGTGATTTAGCTTCAGTTTTGGAGATGAAAATCATATGCAGTTTCTGTTAATTCCTTCATATGTCTTCTCAATAACAGAGTTTTATTAAGATGTAGCAACCAAAAAGATAGGCAAGATGAGTATTCTGCGAACCTTGTAACACATGGCAACACTTCAAATACTTGCATGGGGTAATACTAAATTCTCGTGCGTATGTAAGAAGTTTGCGAACGTGTGCAATGACCGTGCATTACAGAACAATCAGAAATATGCGCACCATATTATACATCAAAATAATTAAAGTTACAGGAGTGTATCTTTGCTATTCTGGTTTATTCGAATGAATTATCACAGATCAGACCGATTTGCAGTGTGGTGAAATCAGAATTTTATTTCAGAGATTCGAGACACAGTGTAAAAATATTGATTTGCAAATATTATAGTCCTACAACTTTTTTCAGGGCATTAAAATCCCCCGAAACATACATTTCAAAAATAGGGTGGGTGTATTGGGAGGAGAAGGGAAGACTTTACATTTCAAAATAGAGTGGACGTGGGAATTTGAGGATGTTTTTTCTTAAAAAATCTTTAATGATTCCAATTCTTCTTTCTTTCTTTCTTCTTTTTTTTTTTTTTTTTTTTTGACTGGATATCTTTTGCATTTGTTTCCAGGCAAACCATTTTTTTCACTGAGTACACTGTTTTACATAAATTTCACAATACATTAACTTGATGGTTGGTTTTTAGTTTGAACCACAATTTTCCTGTTTATAATTTAAACTGCGATTTTCCCTGACTTTCTGGATCGTGGGCTCTTTGAGAAGCTAGGCTTTGGGGATCTGTCTTCCGTTTTCATCCCATAGTTAAGAACTACCTGATGGGTTTCAGGGTTTCATGAGCATGCTTATGCTAAAATATGCGCTACACGATACTGCACACGAAACTAAAATAAAATAAATACTACTCACACATTAAAATTGCTGATAAAAAAAGATAAAAGAAAAAAAATTTGCTAAACTTAACTCATCACAGCTACACTTAAGCAAGCATATGCATGTTACATTAAGACTTTGACAAAAATATAACATACTAACCCTGGGAAAAACAGAGGATTATGCTGACATTCAAACATTCAAACTGACTTGAACTTAGAAAACCCCATTCACTTTTTTCATATGTATATTATTTAACAACAAATTTGTACTTCACTTAAGCACACCTGGGTACTTAAAAACAAACATGAATATTTTGAGTTCCACAGGGGAAGAAAAACATACAGCTAGTAGAGCTCCAATTATATGAATTAATTCATAGCAAAAGTGATATATATAACTGAATCAAGGGAGTAAAACATTCTTTTTCATGAAAAAACACTTTTATAACAATTATAATGTACACACTATTTTAATAATAACTAAAAAAACTTTTACAACATGTAAAACATGAAAAATTAGTAACTGTAATTACGTTACTGTTTTCAAAACACTTGATTTGAAAAAGTCCAATAATGCTGTTTGTTTAACAGATGAAACTCGTGTTCTAGCTGATAAGTCTCACAAGCGTTCCAATGAAAGAAGCTGTGCAGCGCAACAATAATCCAACTTTAAATACCATTCCTTTGCTGTTTGAAGACAGTTCAAGTTCACCATGAGAGGGTGTCGGTTAATCATTTTCTCCCTTATCTTCTTCTCCTTTACTACTGTATTGATTTCTTGATCTGTCGAAATTTGGAATTCCTGATCGCCTGCGTCACTTTTCATTCATTCAGGCACGGTTTAAAGGGAGAGTCCTTTTCACATCTGGATACTTCGCCACGACCTCACCCTTGAGTTTACTGAATGAAATTTTAATATACTTTACTTTGTGCAGTCTATATTGCACTCTGATGTGCATTACGGTGATTCTAATTATGACAGTTTTCTCTTGCTCTTTTGCAGACTATGAACATAATTTTATCTGCAAAATTTGTTTTTATTCAAATGATACGCATTCGTTATTTTACCACATCATAATGTCATTTCTGTATGTTTTATTTTTAAGGCATCCTCCTTGTGAGTTGTACGGATCCATCCTTGCGTTCATTCTATCACTTTTCTGATTCCACAAACAGAGCAACTAGGAATGTTGTTAATAATCACAAGAAGTTCAGTTTCTCCATTTTTTTTCAGACTTCAATGGTGTTTTCAAACATCATCCCCAGGCTTTTTTACAACATTTTAGTTTTACTGAAGCCCCACGAGTCAGCAAGCTTGTATCACACTTTTTCAAGTTAGAACTTTTACAAAAGTTTAAACATTCATTTTCATCGCAGCCACACAGTAGAAGTCTTCTCAACAGTTATTTCCTGCACGTATGTTTTCAAATTGCAATAATCATCTGATCCATAGATGGAAATGAGGTGATACGTTACGAGGAGAAGCATTAAACTTTCCATCTTCATGTTCCAAAAGCTCACTGCAAGAATGAGATAGTGCAGTGTCAACAATGAGAAATATTTCCACAAACTTTCTAATATTTTCTTGGTAAGCTTTCAAATAAGAGGAATAAATATTTTATTCCATTTCATTAATAAACTAGCTGTCATCCATTCCTCTTTCAAATTCACATAAGTCCCGCGCAAACCTTTCACTTCTTTAGAGATTTCGTACACTTTGACTTGCCAATTAAAAGCACATTTAACGTATTTCTTCCTCTTGAATTAAGACAATCCATCACTGTTAGTCAACCCTTATTTATATCTGGGAGCACTAGATGCACAGTTTGATAAGGCAGTGTTCTCCAGTTTATAACCATTTCCCCAATATTGTAAATAAAATGTTATTACAACTTCTTAAAAAGTGATAAGGTGTGGAAAATTTAAAAACAATATTAATAAACATTTACTAAAGAATAATGTAAAAATTTTGCAACTACCGCTCCAAACAGGGTAGCACATGTTGGTGATAAAGATCATTCTAATAGTACACACGATAAAAATTGCATTACATATTAAATTCCACTGGACTGCAAAAGTAATTATGCAGGACAAACATCTCGAAAATTGAAACAAAGGATCAAGGAACACATTTAATAGCTATTAATAATAAAGACCAAAATAGTGTCTTGGCAAATCACGTACTATCATGCCAATGCGAACGTTTGCAGTACAGAGTTAAAGAATTGGACTATGAACCACTTAAAGAGAAATAAGAAACTGATTGAAGAAAGTTTCTGCATCCTGAAAAACTGTTCTATAAAGTCCTACAAAACCTATAAATATCATTATTAACAACTCAATTCAAGAAAAATTACACTTACAAAATATATACGAAAAATTCAATTTCAGAATCAGCTCTTTGGCTAAAGCGTCTTTTTAGATAGAGTTTAAAAAAACTGAATATGCACCTGTGCGTTGCTTTTAAGTTTTTCATAAAGATCCAACTTGCATTGAAGGATAGAATACGATTGGATTTTACCTGAGATTAAAGCAGTTAGCGTTTAGTCACAACTCGTTTTTTTCGACTGCAGTTTTGCTGTGCTTCGGTCTAGCTTCTTCAGGGCATGAGACCCATCCAGAAGAAGCTAGGCCAAAGTACAACAAAAATGTTTCTGTTTTCACAGAGAGAGAGAGAGAGAGAGAGAGAGAGAGAGAGAGAGAGAGAGAGAGAGAGAGAGAGAGAGAGAGAGAGAGAGAGAGAGAGAGAGAGAGAGAGAGAGAGAGAGAGAAAGAAAAGAAAAATCTTGACTAAACATTCATTTCTACAACCTTCACAATGTCTGTTGTCTATGGTATGTAATGGATTTTATCTGTTTTTTTTATCATATCTAGCAAATTACTTGCAATGGTTTTGTGTTTATTCATAATTGTAACTTGCAGTAATGTACTCCCTTGATTATTACGAGCATTTGTGACAGCTACAAACTCATCAAGTTTTACTACCCCTAGTTTGTTGATAATTTCAATATCACCATTTCTTGCTTCTTCAAACAGTTCGCCAAGTAACTTCAGTGAGTTAGTAATGCTCTGGTCCTTGGAAAGGTCCAATGGTGTTTTACTTTCTTTATTTTCAATCTTATACATTGCACCATGTTTCAGCAGAACTTTTACAATATCCAAGAAACCATTTTTGACTGCAACATGTAGTGATGTAGTACCACCAAAAGTTGTTTTAGCATTAACAAAACCATTTAATTTATCATGACTTATATGTTGTAGCAAAGTTCCAACAATTTCTATTTGATTTTGAGAGACAGCGGTATGCAATGGCGTATTGCCTTTATTAGTGACCTGAGTAACATCAGCTCCATTTTTCAGTAACATATTCACAACACATAGGTTTCCATTGCTAACAGCATAATGTAGAGGTGTCCTTCCATCAATATCTTTATCATTTACATCAGCTCCATCTCTCAATAGACGCTGAACTGTTTGCATGTCACTATTACTAGCAGCAATGTTTAAATCCTTCTGAAAGTGCTGGAGAATCTCTGATGCTTCACTACCCTCAAACTTAAATCTCATATTAATAATTTCTTTCTTACATAAGATCCCAAGAACGCTGGGATGATTTTGACCTAAAACAGCTTTTCTTTGATCAAAATCTTTTCTGTAAGCCTTAAGTGCACTGATCCATTTGCCTTGAGCAAAAAATGCATTTCCTATGTCGTACTGAGTAATCAACGTATCTGGATGATTTGGTCCCAAAACGTTTTTCTGGATATCTAAAACTTCTTGATAAGCCTTCAAAGCTTCATGATATTTCTTTTCATTGCAAAGTAATCCGGCAATGCTGCGTAACGTTCTTAAGGTATCAGAATGATTACTACCTAAAACGACTGTCTTCTTTTCCAAAACCTCTTTATAAACTTTCACTGCCTCTTCGTATTTCCCCTGGTTAGCCAGTATCATCGCTATATTATTTTGAGCGCGCACAGCAGTTGGATCATTCGCACCTGATACTCTTTCTCTTAGTTTTTTTTTTTTTTTTTTTTTTTTTTTTTTAATTGGAGGTTTAACGACCACCGTGAGCAACTCAATGGGCTATAAGCAGTCGCCCGTCCCTAATTTAGGGTCACTGGTTCCAGGGAAGGGAGAGAGCCAGTGCCGTAAGACAAACACAACATCCATGCCTCACCGGGATTCGAACCCGGACCCCTTACGGACGAATGATCAGAGGCCAGCGCCTTAGACCACTGCGCCACCGGGGCGGCATTTCTCTTAGTTCAAAAACTGTTCTATTGATATCTAGTGCTTCTTCATATTTTCCTAGTGAGTTCAATACTAATGCCATGTTAAACTGAGTAATTAAGGTGTCTGTATGATCTGGCGCTAGTATTTCCTTTTGCCACTGATAGACTTCTTGATAATTGTTGAAAGCTTCTTCGTTTCTTCCTTGTCTGTGCAGTATTAAAGCAATCATACTTCTTGTGCTTAAAGTATCCTTATCATTTAACCCCAGCATTTCTATCTGTTTTTGTAAAATCTCTTCAAGCATACTTAAAGCCTCTTGGTAAGCTCCTTGTTTATACAATACTTTAGTTATGCATGTCTGGATATCTAAAGTACCTGGATTATCTGCTCCAAGTATTTCTTTTCTTTTCTCAAATATAATTCTAAAGATACGTAAGGCTGTTTCATAATTACCCTGATCTAAAAGCACTAAAGCCATGTTAACTTTAGTAGATACATCATCTTGTAATATCTCTTTCAACTGTTCAGTTTTTGGAAATTTATTATAAATTGCAGAAACTATGAGTGTCCTGTTTTCTGTATTACGAGCATTCATTATTGCTTTTATTGTATCAATATCCTTGATTTTGTTCAGATCATTTATAACTTTAGCATCACCATTTTTAATATTTTTAAATGATTCACTCACTAATTTGAATAAGCTGGTAATTCTTGTATCAACAGTAAAATCTGAGGGTGTTTTACCTCCCTCAGAAACAGCATCATATATTGCCCCATTACATAACAGAGCCTTTACCACCTTAAAGTGAGAGAACTTAGCAGCATAGTGCAGTGGAGTAAGTCCTTTGTTACCAACTACATTAGGATTGCTCTTATTTTGTAATAGAACATTAACAACTTCATCATACCCTTTCCACGCAGCATAATGTAAAGGTGTTCCATTATCAGCATTTTTGGCATTAACAAGTGCTCCTGCATTAATGCAATTTTCAACCTCTGAAGGGTTATTACATTTTATAGCTTCAAACAATATATCAGTTCCTGTTAATAAATTAATAACATTTTCGTCATTAGTCATTTCTAATGGTATTCTATAAAGCTTGTCAGCAGCATTGTAAACTGCACCATTTTGTAATAAAACTTTAATAACATCTGTAAAACCAGTATGGGCAGCAATATGCATAGGACTTAATCCATTAGAATCTTCACAATTAACATCAGCACCTTCTGCAATCAAGTACTTCACAACTTCTAATTGACCTTCTATCACAGCATAGTGTAGTAATGATTGATTAAATGCACCAGTGTCATTAATACTAAATCCCATACTAATGAAAAACTCTACAATATCCTTATGACCTTCTCTTGCTGCAATGTGTATGGGCTTTGAACCAGAAGCATTTTTTGCATTAACATCAGACCCTTCATTTATTAGATATTTTATAATTTCTAAGTTACCTTCCTGTGCAGCAATATGCAGTACCGTCAAATCATCATTACCTTTAGCATTCATATCTATTTTTTTGTATTGCAATAACGTTTTAACCACTTGTAAATGACTACGTGCAACTGCTAACTCTAAAGGCATCCTATTTTTATTATCTTTAACTTCAATATATGCTTGTTTATCTAGTAAAACGTTTACCACATTACAGTGACCAAATGCTGCTGCCTCATGTAAGGGTGTAACACCTTCATCACATTTAACATTAATGTTAGCTCCACTTGCTATCAAAAGCTCAACCACTTCATCAAAACCCGCTTGTGCTGCAAGATGTAATGGTGTTACATTATTAATAGTTTTAGCATCAACATCAGCTCCTTTTGTTATTAAAGCCTTCACTATCTTCTTATGGCCTTTAGTGGCAGCGAAGTGTAACAGTGTAGCATTTTCAGCATATTTTATATCCACACGAGCTTTGTTTTTTAGCAAAATTTCAAAGATATCTCCATAACCGGCAAAAACAGCTATTGGTAAATCTTCACCACCTTCTGCATTTACATCAGCTCCATTTGCTACCAGAACTTCAACAATTTCCTTGCGATTGTGTTTAATAGCAGACCACAATGGTGTTACGTTATTGCTCTTTGCATGGATGTCGGAACCATTTGCTATCAAAATATCAACAATTTCCTTGTGACCTGCTTCCACAGCTGTAAGTAATGGCGTACAATCTGTGATGCCTCTAGAATTAACTTGAGCTTTGTTTTTTATTAAAAGGTGAACAACATCTTTGTGTCCTCCCACAATAGCTTCATGTAACAGTGTTAGACCACTATTAGTTTCAGTATTGACTTCAGCTTTATTTCTTATTAGAAAAACAATAGCATCTGTTTGACCACTTTGAGCAGCTGTATACAAAGGTGTAATACCACTGTTGGCTTTAGCATTGACTTCAGCTTTATTTCTTATTAGAAGATCAATAACATCTATGCTGCCATTCATGGCAGCTGTATGTAATGGTGTATGACCCTTAACATCTTGAGCGTTAACTCCAGCCTTACTATTTATTAAGATATCAGTGATATCTTTGTGGCCTTTCAGAGCAGCTATATGTAATGGTGTTGAATCATCATTAGCTTTGGCATTAATTTCTGCTTTACTTTTTATTAAAAAGTTAACAACTTCCTTATTACCACTCATTGCTGCAAGATGTAGTGGTGTACAGTGATCTTTATTTTTAGAATTGATATCAATACCACGTTCAAGGAGAGCAATAACGATTCCCAGATGACCATTTTGTGCTGCAAAATGTAATGGGGTCATGCTTCCAGTAGTGGTAACATTAGCATTGGCTTTATTTTTCAGTAAAGTCTTAACGATTCCCTCATGCCCATCTTGTGCTGCATAAAGTAAAGGGGTGTTATTGTAGATTTTATCAGCAACATTAACATTAGCGCCATGTTTTAATAGAATATCGGCTATAATTTCATGACCATTTTCTACTGCGTAGTGTAATGTTGAACAACCGTCGATAACTCTAGCATTGACATCTGCTCCTTTCAAAATTAGAGCATTGACTGTTTCTAGATGACCATTGAATGCTGCTGCATGTAATGGTGTCCAGTCTCTATCTGTTTTAGCATTAATATTTGCTTTATTTTGAAGTAAGAAATTAACTAACTTCAGCTGCCCCTTTTCTGCAGCTTCATGCAATGGAGTGAAGCCACCCGCTGACTCATTAATATCAACATTTGCATCGTTTTCTAGTAGTATCTTAGCAACATCGATATGATTGTTTCTTATTGCGCAGTGTAAAGGTGAAAGACCGCTTTTATCTTGAGTGATGGTATTAGCTTTATTTTTTAATAAAACCATCACAGTGTCCTTTTGACCATTTTGGGCTGCAATATGTAGTGGTGTTTTGCCATATCTGTCTTTATTGTCAACATATAAACCAACATCTTCTATAAGAAATTCCACAATGCTTTTTCTTCCGTATGCAGCAGCAATATGCAATGGATTGTGACCATTAACATCCTTGGCATTTGCATCCAAATTTTGATCAAGAATAAACTTTATAATTTCAAGACTGGGTCCTTTTGCAGCAAAATGTAATGTAGACCATAAGTTAGTACTTCTAGCATTAATATCTGCTCCTTGTTTGAGATAACTCTTTAAGCTTGCCAGATTTCCTTCCTCCAAAGCAACAAACATTCGTTCCTGATTAGTAATAGTAACAAGGCCGTGATCATATTTTTCCTTCAACTTGGAAGGATGGTCTCTCACCAATTTGCCAATGTTTTTCTTATTTCTGATTATATTTTCTGTTGTCAGTTTTTTTGCATTTAAAATCACTGCTATTGAGGGATCAGATAACAGTACATCAACTAAGGCATTATCATGTGCTAGATGATTGCGCAAACATCTTCCAATTAACAAAGGAGTGTCTTCATCTAAAAAAATGATTATTTTCTAGACAATTATTTGAACTGTCTAAAATTGACATTATATCCAGAACAAGCATCTCAACTACTGCTTGCAATTTTTTATTGCTCTTATAATAAGAGAATTTTTCAGTTAACTGACCACTTAATGCATTATTGCTTAAAATACTCTTCAGTAAAGACAGTTTTAGCGTAATCTGGTTATAATATTGTTCTTCTGTTACAGCGTGATTTGTTCTTTTCTTATGAGAAAGAGCGAATGAACCTTTCTCATTCAACTTTTCTCTGAATTCCTCAATCCATTTGATATTACCAATTCCAAATTCAGCAATATAAAAAATTTCGCAAATTAATGTGTCTACTTCATCAAAGTTGTCGCATTGTATTCTGGACGTAATACTTTGAGAAATTTTCATTGATAGTTCAGCAATTTCTTTAAGGCTGTGAGATTTTATTTGCGGAGCAGCATTCTCTAGTGTTTTATTAGCCCTGAATTTTATTCCTCTAATGACGTTGTGGTCAATCTTATTATCACTCAAACTAATACTTAAGCTTTTTAATGATGCAAATCCCATAAAATAATCAGTTCTAAAATTTGCTAATTTGGTTTTTTCAAAATTGATTGCGTTGTTAATTTTATTAAACAGCTCTTCTTCGTAACTTGTCTTTTCAGTTACACTACTACTTAATTCTGTAATCAGCTTTTCAAGCTTTTCTTGTTCCATGATTGTACAATTTACTAAATTCATTTCATCTAATTCAGCATTATTAAGTGCTTTAGCACATTCTTCTATTTCATCCAAACTTTCACTATGAATAATTTTTTTTAAAAGTATCCTGATCAATTTAATTTTGTTTTTGTAAAGAGCATCAGTGACTACATTATTAATTTTTTTTATGTCATTTTGAATGCTAGTAAAAAAATGAACATCTACGGTTTGCTCAATCTCTGTTCTCTTAGCGAGTGAATTAGCATGCGATAATGAATTGCGTAAATCTGCAATAACTTTTCTTGTGTTTTTGGGTAATGATATCAGCAAAAGGTCACTTGTTGTGTTGGATAGCTTAGGAGACTCTAAAGTGTTTTTCAAATTTTCCCCAACAACTTGCAAGACCTTTGTAATGATTAACTGTCCTTCCTTTTCTTGAGGATCAGTTGATAATGCTAGCTTTATATAGTTATTTATTTTCTCTAAAGAATGAATATCTCTGATTTGTTGATAATCGTTATACAACTCTTCAAATTGAGGATAATTTTTAATAATCATTGCAACAACTTGATCACGTTTAAATTTTGGAAGATTAGCGAGCTTACTAATATCCGTACCCTCTATGACACCTATTTCGTTTTCAAGTTTTTTTGCAAAACTTCTTAAGTGGCTTAATATCTTGCTTTTATTCAATACTGCCCGATAAAATGAATTAATTTCTTGCTGTTTTATGTGAGAAGAAATAAAACTAACTAAACAAAATTCCATTTCTTCCCAAGGTAATCTATCGTAGGTTGATTTCAGCTGCCTTTTCAGTATATGAATATTTTGGGCAATAAATTTTGCTGTAAATAAGAATTTTTCGTCTACATTTTCCACACTTGAGTTTAGTAAGCTGATACTCTGAAGTACTAACCCGATTCGGTCCTTGATATTGCTGTGGGAAGTTTTAACATCGTGAACTTTTTCAGGATTATTTGAGTAGAAACGGAAGTCTATTAACTTATCTTGGACAAAAATTTCTACTTTCTCTGACAACAGTACGTTCTTTAACTTTAATTCTTCATAAGCTCTTGAAAGAATTTCCTCCAATTCCTCTAAATTAGCAGCAAAATAATTACTTGGCCATTTGTTAATGAGTGTGTTCAGAAGATCAACATTACTTGAACGTACAGCATAATAAAATGCATTATGGCATGTTTCATCTTTATTATTTGGTAATATAGTGTTTTTTCCAATATCAGTGTATAAGGAATTTAGAATTGTGCTATCATTGCCAAATAGGTACTTTAGAATCTCCACTTTGTTTTGTTTACAGGCTAAGATAACTAAATTAGTGTTTTTGATAGGATTAGCTGCATTATCATAGTAATCTTTCAGTGTTGCTGGGTTTTCTACATTACTTACGTAATCAACTATATTGCTTAAATTTCGTAAATTTTGAGCATTTTCCTCTGATATTGCCTTTTCGAGTTCCGTTAGAACTTGAAGATAAAATTCTTCTCTGCTTGCCTCATTATACTTTTTGTATTCTCTTATAAATTCCTCTTTAGATGTAGAAGTAAGTGATGAAAGTTTTGTTTGATGAAGATCAGTTTGGTTTTTATGGACGTCCATGACCTTGCTGAGATATGTTTATTTTAGCAGTAGAATAGTAAAATATATTTAATACTACAAGAAAAAATAATTACCTCTCCTTAGTATGTATCTAAATAAGCTAAAATCTTTCTAACATGACAGGTTGTTGATTATACTTGGTTCAACTCTAGACAGACCAAAGGCCTGATGATAGATTTTTAAACAATATCCTATTGGTCTGTAATATGTTGGTAGATATAAATTTGCTTTACGTTTTTTGCAGTAAAAATTTTAAATGAATTATTTAAATTTATGTTTTGAAATCTAATGTCAGCACCTGTAAAGTCACGTAATCCATTGATGGAGATTTTCAAATTACGTTTTTGCTATAAATATTTCGTGATCTTCACCATTTCCAATTAATGTGTATTAATTTAATACTATATATTATAAAAATCTTGAATAAGGTAACCGCTTTCAACAAAATAAAACATCAACTCTGAACATTTTTTTCGTAACTCTTTGTCTAGAGTAAAGATCATTGATCTTGAATACTTCGAAGCATTATTGGTGCGTTTCCTCCATTTTATAAGTTTCTGGATTGAAGTTATAGTACTTAACAGCATTTTCCTATTCGTATTGCTCTACGTACTGCCCCTGTTGCTCTGTCACACCCATGCAAACACAGTTTCTCCTTTGATGATAATTTCTATACCATCACACTCAGGGACTGTATATATAATATGTTGCTTAGTGTGAAGAATATAAGAAAACCTATATGAAATACTTCACAGGAAATGGTTATGGAAAATCCAGAAGTGAACACTAATAAAGATAATTCAAATGCTTTTAGGAGGCTAATGTTAGCACATACTGATAACTTAAAATTTGAACAAGCAGTAAAAATTAAAAATATCATTATAAGTTTGACCAACATATGATATAATGTACATTGTATAAAAATGTAAAGAATTTTATTGACATCTTTAGGTTTATACTTGTTAAATATCTAGTACTGTGAAATAGAGATAAAGAAGTTTATGGAGGAGTAAAACTAGTAGAAAACCTTCCAGGAAATAAAGAAAACGTTCGTTACTCATTCACAGCAAGATGAAAAAGGATGATGTAGCTTCTGGGCAAAAGAGCAAAATGAACTTGAAGGAGATGGAGACGAATTTATCATGAATTTTGAAGTCGAGGATGGAACCTAAGCGCCAGGCACGTTGTAAACTTGACAGTATATTTTCTTACCGAACTGTGCAGTGATGATGATGATGAGGGTAATTTTACTGATAGTGGAATATTATTAGAAGACTTCTATAAGTTGTTAGAACCTCTTTATAACGACCTTGACGTAGACACAGATCTCAAGACCTATAACATGCTAAAAGTGAAGAAAAAGAAATCTGGGCTTCTCTCAATTATATTTATGCAAAATGTACTTAAAGATGTAATCAAGAAGTTTTGGTAACAGCAGCCAGCAGTACGAATTTTTGCCGTTAATGCTAATATCTCTACAAAAATGGTTTTGAAAGATTGGTGTTGAAAGATTCTTTAAATATGTGGAAACAAATCCCCGTCAACATTTTTCCAGAAAGGAAGCTGGTTTTGTCAGATAACAGAAGTTAACTCACTCACTCACAGGCAGCAGGGAACGGCGTCCGCTCGTTTTAAGTTGCTTTGATTTCCGAACAACAAAGTAAGCAACAAGAACACATAAAGTGGAACACCATTATATGACCTCTTCACACGACTAAAACTCGTAGAAGATGCAACACTAGTACTGTGCACTGTAGAATAAATACCAGCAGTACTGAAGTTCAAATAATCCTCCCATATACCCGAGAACTCATAAAATATTCGAAGACTTAACAAAGGTAATACGCAAAAGCATCACTGACGTATCAAGCAGCCTAATCAGTTTCCACAAGATAACAACGATAACGAATTTCTGAAGGTTGAGAAGTCAATTCATATTCATTTGTCTATCACCTGAAGAATGAAATATTGATAAGCCGGATACAGAGTACAGTGATAAAAAAAGAATTTAAAGTCGTGATGATAATATGAGAATTGTTGATTTCTGTCGAAATGCCATATCTGGACGGAAAAAAAGAGAAAGACAATGGTGAGATGGCGGAAGGGGAGAGGCAAAGTGAAATAAGCAAATAATATTAGTAAATTAACAAGGCTAATATTTTACAAAAGCAATAGTACGGATGGAATTTAAATTTTAAGGAGAGAAAAAAGTTAAAGAACTGTTAGTTATGCAAGAAGAAATTTAAATTTTTGTGGAGATGTTGAGATTTGGAGGAGTAGGGAATTTAAGAATTTATAAAAGAGTTAATCGGGGCGATAGAGTGGTTTCTTATCTAAGGATGAAGAAGAGGCACCTGAGTATCAAGGTTAGTGGAAGAGAAGGCTGCCCCGATCCCTATACATCCCTGCAGTCACATTTTGGGTGGGGGAGTGACGTCAGTGACAGACCCGCGGTTAAGGTCAATGCCCATCCATCCGTTCCTGACAGAGCTAAATCCCATGTAATTTCAATATATTATCTCACTTTGAGCTTAGGAAATTTTGGTGTCGCAACATATTTCAGAGTGATCTATTAACTGTTACCTATTAATATTCAACAATCATAGCTACTATTTTATGTGACTGACTATCAGTGATGCCAGGGATGAGATGTACTGTTGCAATTTGCAACAACAGTTTGTCGACAATTAAAAAAAAACATCCTGATCAAAAGAACTTAATGTATCATTCTTTTCCAAATGATCCAGAGCTCAGGAAATAGTGGATTCATCTTTGTCGCAGAGACGAAAAATGGAACCCAGCATCCTGTACTGTGCGTTCAGAATATTTTGAACCCGAAGATTATGAGCGAGATTTGAAATTCGAACTTTTAAACTTGCTTCCCAAAAGAAAATTAAAAAACTTTGCCTTCTCTTCAAAAAAATTGCTGAAAACTTCCGGGATTATAAAACACGTGGATTCCTGCAATAAAAATCGCATTGAAAGACTTACTCAAAGAGAAAATAAAAATATGATTTCTGATTTGTTACAAGTAAACCATTCAGAAAACAGTTCTCAGAAGCAAAACGCAGTGGAATCCGATGGAGTAACAGAAATCAGAGATATACAATATGGCGCATTAATGTGTAAATATAGGCAGTTGCTGACTAAAAATATTGCGTTACGCGAAAAGGTGTGCAATCAACAAAAAGAAATAAGGGATTCAGCTCTAAAAATACGCAGATTGAAATATAAAATTGTTGCAATAAAACGAAAAAATATTTGTAAAAAAAATTTTGAACTTCAAGCTGTTCAATATTACTCAAGATGTTTACAAGGGGTCAAGTGAATATGTTTTTTAATAAAAAAAAAAAAGATTATTTGGTCCAATGAGAATATAACGATCGCTTTGACTCTGCGATACTTGAGTAAGAGGTCATACATTTACTTAGGAAGTGAACTAAATTATCCATTGCCTAGATTATCAACTTTGCAGAAATGGGCGGTCCAAGATTAATCCCGAACAAGGTACCATGACGGACGTACTAAAAATTATGAAAACCGGGCATAATACAGAAAAGCAACAATACCCAGACTGATGAATCACACACAAAAGGATTCATAGTTGCAAAAGTGCTGCGCCACATTGGAGTCAAAAGTGATGAAAAAGTATCCAAAGTTTTATACGATGCTTATTCTATGTAAGCGTCAACGATAATGTGTTAAATACACAACAATGCCTAACCATAGTGAATGAAGATTATGGCGAAGAGTATCCTGCTGATTGGGTGGCCAAAAATTATAAAGAAAAATACTCACATCTGGGAGATTGCACATAAAAAAATAACACTGTACATATTGAGGACTCATTCAATCATCTTTTGAGTGGTCTAATATCGCTAAAAAATGGAATATGAATTTCTTAAACAAAATATAAATTACACTATAAGCAAAGAGCTTTATATCGTAAAAACGTTAACCGAAAAAGCATCTCTCTTGTTTGCTGGATTTCCCACATAGGTACTTACGACATATGTCAAGATGAGAATTATAATTAGGATTAAACATTTGAATGGGAAGCTGCATTCCACCCTAATTGCCAAAAGAAATACCAGAAAAGATGACATTCGCTCAAAGAAGTGAAAACCTAAGAAAATATTAAATTAAGAAAAAAACAACAAAAAACTTAGACCTACCCGTTTAGAAAGAACCTCTCATTTTGCGGATTGGTGTGATTAAAATCAATTATAAGTATATTAATTGGACTATAACTCATGTTCCTAAATCATGAAAAGCCAAAGAAACAGAACTGCAACTACAGTAAACTTAAGTAGAAAATAATGCACTTTATGCTTCAGTCCGAAATGTTCAATTTTTATAATGCGTATGCACGTTTATCTTTCTTTTTTCTAACCTTTTAAATGTCTTTAATCAAAAGCAGGTTATGGCTGTCTTTTGTAAGGGTCCTAAACTTTTTCAAAATAAACAGGCCTTAAAAAAAGAAAAAACTGATCAGTTGATTCCACACTCAGGACGAGCGGGCGAGACCTCAAGTCAAACCCTACGATGGGTCTGTCAGTGACGTCACGCGCCTCTCCCTCTCCGCTCCAAGACTTTCCGCGATCGAGGCAACCTTCTCTTCTACTAACCTTGTCTGAGCATATCTATGGTGGAGGAAGGAATCCATTGTACATACTAAAAAGTAGGCAGATGATTCCGTTTGGTAATTCCGAAAAAAAAATGCTGCTTGGTTTTTTCGGAAGAGAGCATTAGTCGTGTAATTCCTAGTACGAATGCCAATTTCTATTATAAGTCAAGAAGGGAAGGGAGAGATGGGCAGATCAGAAAACAGGAAATTCGGAAATTATTAGAGGAACGTTATGGAAATTTTTCTGTTTTTAAAATGACATCCCCCTCTAATGCGCAATAAAATTCTTAAAATATGGGAAGCTCAGAGGACTAGGGTTTAAATGTCAAACGGGGAAATAAGATACATATTTGAATTAGAGTTTTGCAGAATTTCTGCGGAAACCGTAAATTTTTCTGGAAATAGGAAATATATTTGGAGGGTGCCATCCCTAATGGTAAGTCATATTATTGCTGTTTGATGTACAATTAAAGAACGAGGTCCATAGAACCACAAAACACTGAATGACGATACGTTTAATTAAAACACGTTAAAACTACAGTATATACACGAGCTAAAAGAAACACGAGATCTTTCGAACTCCCAAGCAGTTCATCCTCAGATGACAATGACCGCAGTGAAGGTTATGTGGCGAATATATGTACGGATATAGAAAGAGTAGGTTATGTGAAGGTTAGATGGTTGCGCTGTGAAGGTTATGTGTCTATTATATAGCGGTATACACTGAAGAGCAAGTGAATTAGAGACAGCTGGCGTTATGCAAATGTGGCGGTGTGGGCCGCCCTGTAAACGGAAACGACATGACGTATATGCAGCGATCCGACAATATAAGGAGTGATGTGACGGGAATCAGTAAGAGTCGGACGCAGTATGGGTAAGACGAAGGATCTAAGCGCATTTGATCGTGGGCAAATTGTCAGGGCCCGACGAATGGGTAACTCCATCTTGGAAGTCGTGCAGGCACTGGGATTTTCACGAGCCACTGTGTCACGGGTGCACCGTGAGTACATCGAATCCGGTAAAACCATCCCTGCAAGGGTCAACTGCCGTGGACAACAGCGTGTGGATGAGCGGGGTCATCGTCGGCTAGCTCGCATTGTAACAGTGGATAGACGGGCTACAGTGCAAGAAATCACTCGGCAATCTAACGGTAGTGCACCAAAACGTGTAAGCAGCCACACCATCCAGAACCATCTCCTCGCTATGGTGTACAGAAGCCATCGTCCCACTAGGGTACCGCAGCTGACCGCACATCACAGGGTGCAAAGATTAGCATGGGCGCGGGAACATCGCCCCTGGACCCTAGACATGTGGAAAAATGTTGCCTAGACTGATGAGTCGAGATTCACGTTGGTACATGCGGATGGCAGGCTACGAGTACGGCGTAAACCACGTGAAGTAATGGATCCTTCTTACCAGCGGGGTACTCTTCAAGCTTGTGGGGGTGGCATTCTCGTTTGGGGACTGTTTGCGTGGACTGAAATGGGACCCCTGGTACGTGTGACATCGTCAATCACAGGTCGACGTTACCGGGATATCCTGGACGACCATTTGCTCCCGTTTGTGCGTCTTCAGCATCCCACTGGGGACCTCATCCTGCAACAAGACAATGCACCGTGCCATCGCTCCCGAATTGTATCCGAATGGTTGGATGAACACTCCACCGACGTGACCTCGCTTCCTTGGCCAGCTAGGTCACCTGACCTCAATCCCATCGAGCACATCTGGGATGCCATGGAGAGAGATGTTCGAGGCTCTGACCCCCTCCATTAAAATCTTCGTGAACTGTGGGAGCTTGTTCAGGGGTCGTGGATCCGTATGGCTTCCCAACGCTTTCGGTGTTTTGTTGAGTCCATGCCGAGACGAATCGCCGCCGTCATCAAGGCGAAAGGGGGTGCTATACGTTACTAGACAGGTATCTCTAATTCAATTGCTCTGCAGTGTATATAATCGCCACATAACCTTCACTTCTTTTAGCTTGTGTATATAGTTTTAACGTGTTTTAATTAAACGTATTATCACTCTGCGTTACGTGGTTCTATGAACGTCGTTCTTTAATCGTGCATCAAACAGCAATAATCTGACTTACCGTTTCAATTGCACGAAGTTCACTCGTCTTTGTCGTCATCCCTAAATATATGTTGCTTGAAGAAATGCTGATTAACGTCGGTGTCAGAAGAGCAATCAGAAAATTTAGGTTTACAAATAGTTTAGAGAAATTGTAGCAGTAGTTATACAGGATTAAATTCTCAGAAAGTGAAAATATCAAAGGAATCGAAACACTCTGAAAGTGGTTTTTCCTTTCCTGCACTGGCACAGAATGACGACCAAAACGAACTTACAGTTGGAAATCATGATAATTTTATACTTGGGGAGGTTTAATATTTCACTGTATAGGATGTAATGTATACTCTAAATTAACTTTCATTTTTAGTTGCTTTCTCTATGCAAATTTGAGTTCATTCTCTTTTGGTGTTTTGTAAACATAACGTTATATCTTCTCTCTCGCAGAATGAGGTTGGCAACAATTATGAGGTCACAGAGCATGACGTATGCATGTGACATACAGGAACTAGAGGTATACATCAATGAGCCATTACATTATGTCTCCTCCTTCCTAGAGAAATGAGCGCGCCTGGAGACCGAACGGTGGCGCATAAGAAGTTCACAGGGCACTATATATACAAACCGAGGACCGGATATCGGTAAGTAGAGTGTTCGGAGTCAGAATGGGAAAAGCTGCCGATTTATCGGAGTTTGATAAAGGAGAAATTGGATGGCACAGCGCCTCGAAACTACGATCTCGGAAATGGCGCGCCGTGTGGATTGATTGCTCACGTGCCGCTCTACTGAGTACGTATCGAAACTAGTGCACACACGGTTGTGCGACGAACCGTCGTACAACCGTATGTCGTTGGAAGAACCTTCGTACAACCGTGTGTCGTTGGAAGAACCGTCGTACAACCGTGTGTCGTCGGCAGAACCGTCGTACAACCGTGTGTCGTTGGCAAAACCGTCGTACAACCGTGTGTCGTTGGAAGAACCGTCGTACAACCGTGTGTCGTTGGAAGAACCGTCGTACAACCGTGTGTCGTCGGCAGAACCGTCGTACAACCGTGTGTCGTTGGAAGAACCGTCGTACAACCGTGTGTCGTCGGCAGAACCGTCGTACAACCGTGTGTCGTCGGCAGAACCGTCGTACAACCGTGTGTCGTCGGCAGAACCGTCGTACAACCGTGTGTCGTCGGCAGAACCGTCGTACAACCGTGTGTCGTTGGAAGAACCGTCGTACAACCGTGTGTCGTTGGAAGAACCGTCGTACAACCGTGTGTCGTCGGCAGAACCGTCGTACAACCGTGTGTCGTCGGCAGAACCGTCGTACAACCGTGTGTCGTTGGAAGAACCGTCGTACAACCGTGTGTCGTTGGAAGAACCGTCGTACAACCGTGTGTCGTAGGCAGAACCGTCGTACAACCGTGTGTCGTCGGCAGAACCGTCGTACAACCGTGTGTCGTCGGCAGAACCGTCGTACAACCGTGTGTCGTCGGCAGAACCGTCGTACAACCGTGTGTCGTTGGCAAAACCGTCGTACAACCGTGTGTCGTTGGAAGAACCGTCGTACAACCGTGTGTCGTCGGCAGAACCGTCGTACAACCGTGTGTCGTCGGCAGAACCGTCGTACAACCGTGTGTCGTTGGAAGAACCGTCGTACAACCGTGTGTCGTCGGCAGAACCGTCGTACAACCGTGTGTCGTCGGCAGAACCGTCGTACAACCGTGTGTCGTTGGAAGAACCGTCGTACAACCGTGTGTCGTTGGAAGAACCGTCGTACAACCGTGTGTCGTAGGCAGAACCGTCGTACAACCGTGTGTCGTCGGCAGAACCGTCGTACAACCGTGTGTCGTCGGCAGAACCGTCGTACAACCGTGTGTCGTCGGCAGAACCGTCGTACAACCGTGTGTCGTTGGAAGAACCGTCGTACAACCGTGTGTCGTTGGAAGAACCGTCGTACAACCGTGTGTCGTTGGAAGAACCGTCGTACAACCGTGTGTCGTCGGCAGAACCGTCGTACAACCGTGTGTCGTCGGCAGAACCGTCGTACAACCGTGTGTCGTTGGAAGAACCGTCGTACAACCGTGTGTCGTCGGCAGAACCGTCGTACAACCGTGTGTCGTCGGCAGAACCGTCGTACAACCGTGTGTCGTTGGAAGAACCGTCGTACAACCGTGTGTCGTTGGAAGAACCGTCGTACAACCGTGTGTCGTCGGCAGAACCGTCGTACAACCGTGTGTCGTCGGCAGAACCGTCGTACAACCGTGTGTCGTTGGAAGAACCGTCGTACAACCGTGTGTCGTCGGCAGAACCGTCGTACAACCGTGTGTCGTCGGCAGAACCGTCGTACAACCGTGTGTCGTTGGAAGAACCGTCGTACAACCGTGTGTCGTTGGAAGAACCGTCGTACAACCGTGTGTCGTCGGCAGAACCGTCGTACAACCGTGTGTCGTTGGAAGAACCGTCGTACAACCGTGTGTCGTCGGCAGAACCGTCGTACAACCGTGTGTCGTCGGCAGAACCGTCGTACAACCGTGTGTCGTCGGCAGAACCGTCGTACAACCGTGTGTCGTCGGCAGAACCGTCGTACAACCGTGTGTCGTTGGCAAAACCGTCGTACAACCGTGTGTCGTTGGAAGAACCGTCGTACAACCGTGTGTCGTCGGCAGAACCGTCGTACAACCGTGTGTCGTCGGCAGAACCGTCGTACAACCGTGTGTCGTTGGCAAAACCGTCGTACAACCGTGTGTCGTTGGAAGAACCGTCGTACAACCGTGTGTCGTCGGCAGAACCGTCGTACAACCGTGTGTCGTCGGCAGAACCGTCGTACAACCGTGTGTCGTTGGCAAAACCGTCGTAAAACCGTGTGTCGTCCGCGGCTCGTTTTTTGATTGAAGGTTTAACGACCACCGTGAGCAACTCAATGGGCTATAAGCAGTCGCCCGTTTCTAATTTAGGGCCACTGGTTCCAGGGAAGGGAGAGAGCCAGTGCCGTGAGACAAACACAACATCCATGCCTAACCAGGATTCGAACCCGGACCCCGTTCGGACGAGTGATCAGAGACCATCGCTTAGACCACTGCGCCACCGTGGCGGCCCGCGGCTCCTTGATGTCAGAGGGGAACGTATAGACTGTCGCGCACTGTTCACAGTAACTGCAGGGCCACAGTGCGACAAATCGTCCGCAGTTACAACTATGGTGATTAAGGCAATGTGTCACAGCACACAGTCCATCGCAGCTTTCTGCGCATGGGCCTGCGTAACCGAATACCGAGCAGGGTTTGCATGCTCACTGCACGTCATCGCTAACAACGCATAAAATATGTCCCAGATCATCGAGATTGGACCGTGGATGATTAAAAGAGAATGGCCTGGTCTGACGAATCAAGATTCCTGGTGCATCACGTAGACGGTAGAGCGCGGATACACCGATTACCAACGGAGGCTGTGGCACCCGGATGCACTGTTGGGTAGAAAAAGGCCGGCGGCTGCGGTGTTATGCTGTGGGTGATGTTTTCTTGGGACACTCTAGGCCCCATTACCCCAATAGTACAATCCCTGACAGCTGTCAGGTACCTGACTATCGTTGCGAACCAAGTTCACCCATTCATGGCAACTGTGTTTCCTGCTGGTGATGGCCATGACCAATAGGATAATGCGCCATGCCACACTGCCAGAATCGTCCAGGAGTCGTTCGAGGAAGATGCTGGTGACTTTCCGTTAATACATTGGCCTCTAAATTCTCCTGACATGAACCCAATCGAACATTTGTGGTTCTACTTAGTAAAGCGGGTTCGCGCTAAATCCCCAACACCGCGAAATGTACGGGAACTGGAGGACCTGCTGTTGACATTATGGTACCAGATACCCGAGGATACCTATCGCCACCTCATCGAATCGGTGCCTCGCCGAGTGGCTGCTGTTTTGCGGGCTAAAGGGGCTTCTACTGCTTATTAGGTAGATGGTCATAACGTAATGTAATGGCTAATAGGTGTATAATGTTGAAGCATCAGCCAAAAGTGTGGTATACTGGCGTGATGTTATAATCGTGGAAGCTGCGTTACGCTGAAGTTGTGTTTACTTGAAGGCTGCGTGTTGAGTTTTGTTGTTATAATTGAGTGTTTGGTATTAAATTTATCTGTTTACTAACGTAAATGAATTGGGCTCAAAATATTGGTGCTGCTATGAATCAAGTTCTGTGTGAACAGTGCTTATGAAATATCGACAGAATAAAAGGGAGAACTATAAATAGCTATTTGTTGAACTTTATTCGAGTGACTCCTGTTGCACAAAGTGAGTGGATAAAAAGAACGGACTGTATGTAGTGTGCAGTAAGCTACGGTGGGTAGAAAAAAAAACCCCGAATTTCTCTTACCGAAACGCCCTAGTGCGGAAAAGTTGCGAGTGAGGGCCACTAAGAATTGTGTGAAATATTTTTCGAATCGGTTAGTATCTTTGGCTCTGACCAGAGGCTCAAAGTTTTGAAATTTCACTAAAAACATGAAGTTTTCGAGTGTTCGTCGAAAACAGAATTACTCGGATCGAAATGCCCTAGTGCGGAAAAGGTTACCATCAACAACAAACGTATAAAGTATATTTCAATTAGTTAATTTATTCGGCCCTGACCAAAGACTCGAAGTTTCGAAATTTTACATAAAAAACGCGATATGCGTACGATTGTTTATAGAATAAAACTCGTCTCCGACTCTCATCATAGTCTCATAATTATTTACGACGTCTTGAGGTTGATTTGTTGAAGTCGAATTTGCGACTAAACTGTAGTATGATCTTTCTAGACAGTAGGGTGGATCGTATGTACCCATCCCTATTGTCGTGCCCACCCACGCGAGCGGATGCTTCAGCCACTAGTTTAACTATCCGCTCAACAGCTTGCGTGTGACACGGAAATTGGGAGAAATCCCAGCCCTTGGTCTTTTCGCGGAGACTCAACAGTTCCTCTGAGCTCACTCGGGTCAAAACTGGCGGTGGTGTAACTTCACAGTGAAACCAGTCGATAATATCTATGTAGTCCTTGGCTTCGAAGTTACGCTTAGGCACAACAAAGCTACGGACAGATTCACTATCAGTCCCCCTGGCTTTGATTATTTTTCGGGCTCCGAGCTGTCTAATTTCGGATATGTCATCTGTATGCATAGCTACCAGCAGATTTTCAGGGGTAACGAGGAAGGCATTTCTAGCAATGGCTGGATCAATAACCTCTAGAAGGTTCTCTGGTAAGAATCTACAGTACATCTGTTAGATAGTTCCCATAAATGCTCTGCACCATCGTCAATGGCGTGTTTACTTTTGATAGTAAACCATAAAGGTGTGTAAGCTTTAATGACGTATTCCACAATATTTTCCCTTTTCCCTTCGAATTTTGCTTTTGTGTGTTACAAACGAAGTGTTTGATTTCGATATGAGGCCCATATCCTGAAGTACACATAAGTAGATGCTATTACAGCAGTTACTCTGTCAGACACACCGAATCGCTGACTACTAAGTACAGTTGCGGAGGAAAGTGGTACTCGCATTTCAGAATGGGATTTAGTTGGCTTACTGGTACTCGGGCGATACAAATCATACGTTCCTTTATTATCGCTTGGGTTCCGATTTGGGTTCACCCGGCGTAATATTGGGAACCAAGGGGGTGTCGAGTGGATTGTGATTTAGGGATGACGCAGATTCAGGATCCACTGACGAGGCTTGTGATCCACACAGCAGATTTTCCTTTGGGAGTCAAAGGGTATGCTGTGTGCCGCAATGTTTTCGTGAACGTCTAGAATTAAAAAAAAAAACGTAAGTGAAAGAATTTGTGAGTCCCTGCCGTAAAATATATAAAATATATATTATCTCAAAAAATCCAGGTTTGAGCACACAATGTGTAACTAAAGAAACACTCATGATAGTACGTAGGCAAATTAACACAGAAAACAATTTATTAGTTATGTTTTGGCATAATAATAAAGATACACACACAATAGTTTAGGACCCTGTGCTCATTACTTCAAGTATGTAAGTTGTATATGTATGTATTAAACTTGCCGTCACCTTTTAATCATTTATATTTATATCAACACTTCGCTAAAATAACACCCGATATTAGCAAGAATGATACCGACTTTCTGACAGGAACTCGTGCTCACTGACTACTCGCTTATAAAAAAAAATATTAATTAGGACGGAAGACTTTCGTATGCACTGATCGATAAACACATATTATGAGGGGACACCAAAAGAAAGAATAGGAAAGATTTCCTACCTTCAATTCCCAATCTTGCCTGGAGATCGCACTCCCTAACTGGCATGATCCGGGGTATGGAGCCCTGGCGGTTACGTCAGTAAAGTTCCTTCGGTGATATTTTATGTGTCACATAGGTAGTCACGTTTTCAATGTCAGTGGGTTTGCGCCACTGACACTCCTGACCCGGGAGATTTCTCATCCGGTGGGTGTTATTTTCCATCCGCAGCTGCCACCGTCGTAAGGGCCCTCATAGTCCTTAGTAGGGTCCGTTCCTCCGGAAACCTCGGTTGAGATCTTCCATCCGCAGCTTGGAAAATTGTATGCAGTTTACGGTAGCTTCAGTCCTGTGGTAATATTTTGCAACGACTATAGGTAGCCAGTCTCTGAGAAATCATGGCGATGACCAAGTTTTGGGCCACGCACGAATAAAACGAAATGCAGGCAAAGGGCAAAGCTTTCCATAGCAGCTCCTAGGTGACAGTCGTGAAGGAAAGTCACCAACATTCACGGCAAAAAAAAAAAAACCAAGTGGCAAGTCACAAGGAATAAAAAAGTGAAAGTGATGCACGCCGCGAAAAAAGTAAAAGAAAGTGCCCAAGTGCTTCTCTTCCCTTTGAAAAGTTTCGACAACCCCCAAGAAAAACCACTTTACCTTAAAATATCCCATCATCCAATCATAAAACGGGGAACACAAGTCTCCCCAAATTAAACTTCCAAGTCTATATCCTACTGGTCATAGCATTAGCATTTGGTTCATCCATTCGTTAAGGGGTCAAAATTGCTACCCGTTCCCGTGCAGATTCTTCTGAGAACAGCTCTTCAAGTTATGTTAGCCGCGTGATATAAACACCGGGCCATAAATCCTAACCCAGTAAAACTGTTAGTTTCGGTTCCAAAAAGTCTGACGTCGACCCAACACATTGTGGAAGCTAGACAAGGAGAACAGTTTGATGGCCCCACAAAACATCTACTACAAAGCCGGTCCGTCGATGAATGACGCCACCGCTGTCTAGTCTTACGCTAAGCGACGCCTTGTGCTGGGAGAGGGGGACAAAGAAAAAAAAAAAGAAGAATCACCCGAAAGTGGGGCTAATGGCAAAATAAAATAAAAAGTAAAATCGTACTCTTTCCTCAAAAATTATCCGAATTAATAAAAATGAATAAATAAATAAATAAATTAATAAATAAATAAACTCGGGAATGGGTTTTCCACCTGAATATGTAGCCTCGTGGTCGTGGAATGTGCAGCTTCGCTATCGCGAGCGCTGTCACACCTTCATCAGAAACTAATTCTATTATTGCTTCATTTGGATCATCGTCGTCAGTTCCACTGGAAACGCACTCAACCTCCTGTTTTCTGGGAAGATCAGAATCTTGTAATTTTCTCTTGGTTCGTTTTTTGGAAATTCTGTGTTTCGATAAGATCAACGGGAACTATGTAACATTTCCTGGTTGATCTCTGATCCCCAAGGAACAGTCGTTCTTTGGATGGGACTTTATTCACTGAAGGGCAAGTGCATTTATTTATATCTGAGCACTGGCGAGCAGCTACATCAAGTTGCTTCATGCTTAAACTTTTCAACCACATATTTCACTGTTTGACTTTTAGTAACTCGTCTGCTAGAATTCTTGTGAAATGAGAGCAACATAGCACGTACACGTTCCTGAGAAACTGTCCGAATACACGCGCTTTGATACAACTTTCCATTTCTCCAGCCACAGCGTCTGCAATACATGAGAAACTAAGTTCTTGTTTGCTGTCAGTATCCAGAATAATATTACGTCTTTTACGTCTCTCGTTGAAACAGCACCTTATGACATCTTCATATGTCGGAAGCTAGCTGTCATACAGATCTTTCGGGATTCCAAAAATGGGACAAACAAACGTTTGTCTCAGAGAGGAGGCTTTGAACTTGAAGACTTCGGAATTGCAATCCCATTCGCCATTACGCCAGGGCAGGCAAGAAAGGGTCTCCTTGGGCCATCACAGAGGTGTCTTCGAGCTGTCAAGTGTTCTGTGAAAACCAATCCTCGTAGTAAGGCCACTGAGATTTCAGAACATCTCCAAGTGGGTTCCAGAACTTCTCAGCGATATCTTCACTGGCTTGGCTATCATGGAAGAGCGACTTGACGTAAACCTCTTTTGCGGGAAGCAAATATTCGTCGCAGATTGGCACGGGGGACAGACATCTTTGAGAGACCCTTGGCATTTTGGCACACTGTCATATTCTCTGATGCGTCCCGATTTGCACAATTTTCAGACAGTGGCAGGGCCTGTCGGAAAATAAGAGACACTTAGCATTTGGCACACTGCATATTCACTGATGAGTCCAGATTTGCACAATTTTCAGACAGTGGCAGGGCCTGTCTGAAAATTAGAGACACTTAGCATTTAGCACACTGTCATATTCACTGATGAGTCCTGATTTGCACAATTTTCAGACAGTGGCAGAGCCGGTCTGAAAATAAGAGACACTTAGCATTTGGCACACTGTCATATTTACTGATGAGTCCCGATTTGCACAATTTTCAGACAGTGACAGGGCCTGTCTGAAAATAAGAAACACTTAGCATTTGGCACACTGTCATATTCACCGATGAGTCCCGATTTGCACAATTTTCAGACAGTGGCAGAGCCTGTCTGAAAATAAGAGACACTTAGCATTTGGCACACTGTCATATTCACTGATGAGTCCCGATTTGCACAATTTTCAGACAGTGGCAGGGCCTGTATGTGGCGATTGCACAGCCAGGAACTCAGCTTGAAGCGCCTACAGCCAACTGTGAAACATGGCGGTTTTTCAGTCATGATATGGGAAGCCATATGGATGACTGGTCGTTCACTCCTCATAGAATGTGAAGGCAACATCAATGCACAAAAATACATAACCATCATTGAGAGGGGCCCGCTACCAATGTTCTCAAGTAGTCAGATGACAAAGGCTACCTCCTTGTTCATGGAGAATGGCGCTTCATGTCATATAATAAAATGTTCCCAAACATGGCCCGAACAAAACACCATCCAGAAACTGTCGTGGCCAAGCCATATCCCTGATATGAACCCAATTGAACACCTGTGAGTCATATTGGTTCGAAACTTACGATGGATGCCACAGAAACCAACCAATAAGGCACAGTTTCTGATCTCGTTGTGTGAATCGTGGGCTCAAATTCCACAGAGAACCATTGCTGATTTCATTTCCACAATACCTGATAAGGTGAAAGCCCTATATATTGCAAAGATATGGCTACTAGATATTAAATCCAGCTGCAACTACAGCTCCTTCCATTCCATGCGGAAAGAAAATAAATATTATTAACAAATCAGGTGTCTATTTATTTATGTCATGTCTGTGTACAGGCATATGCCACCATAGATCAAAAACTGTGGACATTATTTCCATGGGTTTCATAACTTACAGGATATTTGAAAGCATAATGTTTTCAATGCTGTGTTATTTTCCTTTTCTATCTCCTTACGCTCGCACCGAATGAATCACCATCATGCTTTAGTAATTTCCCTGATGTTATACCAACTCTTTTTTCCCATGTAGACAAACTCAGCTGTGAGCCTAGAATCAAAAGCAAAGATGCTGTTTATACCACGTGTCAAAGGGTCGCATCTACCTGTGTGTCTTTATACTAGGGTAAGTCAGTAAATAAGCCATAAATAGTTATTTAAAAAATACTAAGTGAGATACGGACTTGAAAAACATTTATTATTACCTTTACATTTTTCCTTATTTCTCAAAATAGTTTCCATCAATATTGATACACTTATCCCATCGCTTTATCAGTGCGTCGAAACCTGCAGCATAAAGGTCATCTCAGCGTAGAAGTCTTCAACAAATATTGGGTTGACGCATAAGTTCATGGCGTTTTATTTCTCGAGTGTTTCCCAGGTCAGTAGTGACTGTGAAGATGGCCAGTTGTATATCAAAATGTAGCCAGTAGTATCCTGTATCTAAATCACATTGCGTTGTGTGATTGTGGCTAATGATTTTTTGGTTTTAAGGTGCAGAAGTATGGAGTGTCAAGTAGAGAGGAATGAACATTTCCGACATCTGCTCCTCTACGAGTTTAACATGGGATCCACAGCCGACGAGGCTACTCGACAAATTTGTGCTGTGTATGGGGAGGATGCTATTGCTCCAAGGAGAGCCTGCAAATGGTTTGAGCGATTCCGAGGTGGCAATTGTGACCATCAGGTGGCCCATCTCACTTTGATGAGCATCTTTAGAACCATCTCGTCCACTTGGATCGGCGTTAAACCACACGAGAATTGGCCACTGAGATGGACTGCGATCAGGGGCCACAGTGGTGCGACACCTGGAACGTATGGGAAAGGTCGAGAAATTTGGGTTTTGGGTGCCTCACCCTCTCACCGAGGACAACAAGATTTAGCGTGTTGCCATATCTGGTTCCTTGCTAGCCCGTTATCGCGAATGTTCTCAGCAACACAAAGCCTTTCTGTCACGTATCGTTACTGGAGATGAAAATTGGTGCCTGTACGTGAATTTCAGGCATCGGAGGGAATGGTTAAGCCCAAAAAAGGCACCCACACCACGTCGAAAACATGATCTTCATCCTGAGAAGATCATGTTGTGTGTGTGGTGGGACATGGAAGGCATTGCTCACTGGGAAATGCTGCCGAGGAATCGGACCATCAACACTGCACTCTATTGTGAGCAACTGCGCCGTGTGGAGGGAGCAATTCAGCAGAAACGGCCACATCGGCGCCATGATGTTCTTCTCCAACATGATAACGCACGCCCTCCTAGTGCAAGCATGACCAAGATGGCCATTCAGGGCATGAAATGGGAGATCCTTCCATGTCTAGCCTATACCTCAGATGTCGTCCTTCCAGACTATCACCTGTTCCGATCTCTGTCAAATGTACTCCATGCCAGAACGTCCGACAATGATGTTAAGCTCCTGAATTTCCTTGATGATTTCTTCTTCGCAACATGTTTTTTCAAGAAAGGCATTGCAGACCAATTCAGACGTTGGGGCACCATCGTAAACAATGGGGGGAATACATAGTTGATTGATTCCGTTTTCCATTCTGATGTAATACATTTCTGTAGTGCGGCGAAAAAAACGGCATCAACCCAATACAATAGTTTGTTGAAAAATACTAAGTGGGATACAAACTTCAAAAACAATTATTATTACCTTCACATTTCCCCCTTACCTTTCAATATAATTTCCACCAATATTGGTACACTTACCCCATTGCTTTATCAGTGCTTAGAAACCTACAGCATACAAGTCGTCTCAACATAAAAGTCTTCAACAAATACGAGTAGTTTGTTGAAAAATACTAAGTGAGATACAAACTTAAAAAAACACTTACTATCACCTTTACACTCAACATACTGTATTTTACTCCAATATTGATACACATATTATCACCTTTATTTCTCAACATACTGTATTTTCCCCCAATATTGATACACTTATCCCATTGCTTATCAGTGCGTCGAAACCTGCAGCATACAAGTTGTCTCAGCATAAAAGTTTTCAACAAATACGAGTAGTTTGTTGACAAATACTAAGTGAGATACAAACTTGAAAAATCACTTATTATCACCTTTACACTTCCCCCTTATTTCTCAACATACTGTACTTTCCCCAATATTGATACACTTATCCCATTGCTTTATCAGTGCGTCGAAACCTGCAGCATACAAGTCGTCTCAGCATAAAAGTCTTCAACAAATACGAGTAGTTTGTTGAAAAATACTAAGTGAGATACAAACTTGAAAAATCACTTATTATAACCTTTACACTTCCCCCTTATTTCTCAACGTACTATACTTTCCCCCAATATTGATACACTTATCTCATTGCTTTATCAGTGCATCGAAACCTGCAGCATACAAGTCGTCTCAGCATAAAAGTCTTCAACAAATACGAGTAGTTTGTTGAAAAATACTGAGATACAAACTTGAAAAATCACTTATTATCACCTTTACACTTCCTCCTTATTTCTCAACATACTGTACTTTCCCCAATATTGATACACTTATCCCATTGCTTTATCAGTGCGTCGAAACCTGCAGCATACAAGTCGTCTCAGCATAAAAGTCTTCAACAAATACGAGTAGTTTGTTGAAAAATACTGAGATACAAACTTGAAAAATCACTTATTATCACCTTTACACTTCCCCCTTATTTCTCAACATACTGTACTTTCCCCAATATTGATACACTTATCCCATTGCTTTATCAGTGCGTCGAAGCATGCAGCATATAAGTCGTCTCAGCATAGAAGTCTTCAACAAACAGTTTGTGGAAAAATACTCAGTGCGATACAAACTTGAAAAAAAAATATTATTTCATTTACATTTCCCCTTATTTCTCAACATAATTTTCACCAATATTGATACACTTATCCCATCGCTTTATCAGCGCGTCGAAACCTGTAGCATAGAAGTCTCGGGTTTGTTGTCTGAGCCACATTCTCTCTTTACGTTCAACCTCTTTGCCATCCACGAAACGTTTGCCCCCTCAAGAAGAGTTTTTAGAAGACCAAACTGGCGAAAATTGCTCTGAAAACAGTTGGGGCTATAAGGGGGATGTTCAAGAAGTTCCTAGCCTAGTTGTCCAATTTTCTACTGGGTTATTCCGATCCGTATGAAAGCTGGCGTCGTCGTAATGGAGTAGTACTCCTCTAGTCTGTAGCCTGGACGTTTTTCTCGAATTGCATACCAAAGCAACAAGATAATTTCACAGTATGATGCAGCATTTACATTTTCACCTTTCTTCTGGATGCTGATGACACTGTCCTGTTGGCAGAGAGCAAAAGTGAGTTGCAGAGTATGTTGACTCGGATGCACGAAGTTTGCATGAAATTCAAACTGAGTATAAATAAGGGAAAACCCAAAGTTATGGTGTTTGAGAGAGGAATGGGTAGCACTGAATGTAATGTAAGTATAAATGGCACTGTGATTGACCAGGTGAGTGAGTTTGTGTATTTAGGAAGCATGGTTGACAGAGAGAACAAGTTGGATGGTGAAATCAGTAGGCGAGTGAATTCTTCTTTGAAAGTCATAGCTGCTCTGGGAGGTTTTCACAGGAATGATGGGTTCTCTAGAGAGTTCCGCATGGCTGTGTATGAAACGGTAATTTTTCCTACTCTGATGTATGGCAGTGAAACCTGGGTACTGCAGAAGAAGCATAGGAGTCGTTTGTGTGCTAGATAAATGCGTTACTTACGTGGGGTTTGTGGCAAGACACGATCTGATTGTGTGAGGAATGAAGATGTATTGCAGTTGTGTGATGTAAAGCAAAATGTTGTTAGCAAGGTGGAGACCAATATTCTTTGGTGGTTTGACCATGTTGAAATAATGAGTGATGAAATGCTTACTAAGAAAATCTTTTCAGCCCAAGTGGCAGGAAGGAAAGGCAGAGGAAGGCCAAGAAAGACATGGGTGGATCAGATTCAGGAGTGTCTGCATGAGAAAAAGATTATGAGTATGAAGTATAAAATATCTTGTGTAAGGCGTGTAATGGATATCAGTGAAGCACGAGTTGTATGTCAAGATCGCTGTAAATGGCGAAGTTTGATACGACAACAATAAGTAAAAATATCTGGAAGTTTGTATTTCTTTTTGGAGCTAACCTCTGAATCTCAGAAAACAGCTTAGTGATATGTATGTATGTGTTCTGGAAATAGGAATACAGCACCCCTAACATCATTTTTGGAGAATCCCAAAACACTGTAAGCACAACCTTCGCTATTGATAGCGAAATTAAAAATTTCTTATTTGAAGGCGAAAAGGGATGTTTCCAATGAAGCACGCTTTGATTCGGGTTGGTAGTGATGCACCCATTCGTCCCCAGTAACAATCCTGTTAAGTATCTCCTTAACATGCGCACCGATAATTTCGTATTTGAAGGGGAAGAGGAATGTTTCCATAGAAGCACGCTTTGATTTGTGTGGGTAGTGTTGCACCCATTCGTCCCCAGTAACAATCCTGTTAAGCATGTCTTCTCCTTCACATGCGCACCGATAGATGCCCACCGTGTATTTCTTATTTGAAGGCGAAGAGGAATGTTTCCATTGGAGCACTCTTTGATTCGTGTTGATAGTGTTGCAGCCATTCGACCCCAGTAACAATCATGTTAAGCATCTCCTTCACATGCGCACCGAGAATTTCTTATTTGAAGGTGAACAGGGATGTTTCCATAAAAGCACGCTTTGATTCGGGTTGGTAGTGTTGCATCCATTTGTCCCCAGTAACAATCCTGTTAAGCATCTCTTCTCCTTCACATGCGCACAGAGAATTTCTTATTTGAAGGTGAAGATGGATGCTTCCATTAAAGCACGCTTTGACTTGTGTTGGTAGTGTTGCACTCATTCGTCCCCAGTAACAATCCTGTTAAGCATGTCATCTCCTTCACAAACGCACCGAGAAAGATACGCACCAAGAAAGATACCCACCGATAATTTTTTATTTGAAGTTGAAGAGGGATGTTTCGATTGAAGCACTCTTTGATTTGTGTTGGTAGTGTTGCACCCATTTGTCCCCAGTAACAATCCTGTTAAGAGTGTTTTCTCCTTCACAGGCGCATTGAGGGAGATGTTGGAAAGCCAGGCCCATTCGGCTCATTTTGTGTTCCTTAGTCAGTTCTCTGGTCACCCACCGTGCGCACACTTTCCCAAAATGATTGTTAGGATGTTCATGAAAAACGATCATAAAAACACCCTGACGATCATGCATTACGCTGTAAACAAAACCGTGAAAACACCCTAACTCAGTTGCTGTCCTGTCTATCGTTACTCACCTCTCACTGTTAAAATTTTTCTGGTAGGTTGCACCAAAAAGTGGTGCTATACCAGCTGCAGCACTTTCTGAGAAAAGATACACCAATGTGTGATGCAAAAAAAAACCCTGGTTGCAAAGTTGCACCAGGTTACAGTACAAGGTTGCATCACATTATGGTATAAGGTGCACCATGTTTTTGGGTTTTGTTTGCACTACACTGTGGTATATCGTTTCTCAGAAAGTGCTGCAGCTGGTATAGCACTACATTTTGGTGCAACCAACCACAAACTTTTTAACAGTGTACCCACCTCCCAGTTGCTTTTGTCGCAATCTCAACAAGACGACCAGGTTAGTCTTCATCAGAAATTTTGAGCGTTCTTGAGAGAATTTATCCACCCGTTGTGTACCACTTTATGCGACAAAAGTATCTCACCGTATACAGGAAACATTTCCGTATGAATATACTTTACATGAAATCCTTTTACTCAAAGAAAACGCAAAACAACAAAACGCTAGCACACTCCTCGAGCACGGTCGTCATTTGCAATCTGGGCTGGGCATGCGCATGCGCTGGCTAGCGTCTGCTACGTTGCACTGCGAGTAGGCTGGATTGTACTGCTGTCTAATGACATCATTAGAAATTAATAACTACCATAATCAGCTACCCCATAACTTCTTGTGACTTATTTACTGACTTTCCTTCGTATATGGCCCTACCCTGCACATGCCAGTAATTAGGCTTTCCGTTTCCTGCACTTTCAACTACAACACAATGCAGAGGACAGATTGCTGCGCCTTAAGGGAACGGCAAACGTTTCTCCCTCGTAAAGCATGGAGACATTCTTCATTGTCACTCTGTTTACATTAAGACTAAAAAGTGCCGAAAAGTCATTAAACGTTCCATCACCCTGAAACATCATTTATTGTCTAACAGACGCCGTGGAAACGAGATTGCCTCTCGTGCGGTTGCTTGTTTATTCTCTTTCTTTCTTTCTGGAGGAATGAGAGGGTTCCGAAGTTCGAACATTTCTGGAAGGGGCAGGATATATTAGGAAGACATCATCCATTTGATAGAGATTTAGGCAGTCATTGAGATCACTAAACATAAACGGAAAGTAATTTGATTATTTCGTGTTCCTTGTGGCATGTCGCTAATCTGAAAACTTACTGTACACCTATCAAGACCGAACATATGAAACGGAACTGGAAGATATAGCCAGGACATTTGGGTCATGAATTTTTCTTAGGAAAAGTGTCTTCAGAAGCTTCTAATATTATATTCTAATATCTATTCGGTAAGCATTAATAAATACTCGTAATTTCTCACTTTTGGGATATTTGACTCGTGCCCTTCCCTTTACCTTGGTGAAATATTAACTAAAATCACTTAAACAGAACAACGCCTACTTTTCTTTTCTGAGTTTATGCAAGTAGTTAGTGTGCTGGAAAAGTATAATGTCAATCGTCAACATGTTACGAATCATGCTTCGAGGTACGATAAAGTCGAAGATGAAGCGAGAGAAGCTCTTGTTAAGGATCTTAAAAAGAAATTCGTCCATCAGACACAACTGTTTCACAAATTTTCCTGTGATCAGGAAGTTGCTTGCAAAGCGTCAGTTTTTGTTACACAATCAATTGAGCAACATATGAAACCGTTTCGCGATGGTGAATTCATGAAAACATAGGCTTTAAATATGGACAAAGCTTTTCAGAACGAACAAACAGTAAAACGTTTTGAATCAGTGTCCTTGTCATATCAAACGATGTCGCGCCGGATAGTCTTTATTTGGAAATGTGTTGGACAAGCTCCACGAGGAACAGATAAATGCAGAATATTTTTCAATTGCTTTTGACAAGAGCGCTGATGTGACGGACACTGCACAGCTTTTATATTTGTTCATGGAGTGCGCAGAGATTTTACTGTTTTTGAGGAGCTATTAGCCATGGCTTTTCTTCATGGTACGACAAAAGGAGAAGTTATCTGCAAAGAAGTTGTAATCGTACCCCATAAAATCGGAGGTTTCGACAAGCTAAGTTCTGTAGCAACAGAAGGTGCACAGTCGATGTCGGGGAAAACTTTGGGACTTGTGGACATGCTTCAGAAACACGTCATCCACTGTCATTTTATTCATTGTATCATCCATCAGGAATCTCCTTTTTTTTTTTTTTGACTGGAGGTTTAAAAAAGGATTTATTGGACCTGGTGGTATAGAGACATGACAAACAGGCAGACATAGACAGGTATTTCACATCAACAAGTACATATCATACATGTTTTACAGCATTCCAAATGATCAATTTACACAGATATAGACAGTGTTGATCATGTAACACATTGTGAACAAGTACACATCAAACATGGATTTTACAGTATGTTAAATGACCAATGCACACACAGAGAGCCAGTGTCGGACAAGTAACACATTTAGAGATAGTGACGAATGTCAAACACAACATCCATACCTCACGGGATTCGAACCCGGACACAAGTTGGGAGAATGGTCATAAGCCATCGCTTAGACCACTGCGCCACCCGGACGGTAGAAATCTCTTTGTGCCAACCAACTAAACGTGAGGCACGCCATGAAGACGATCGTTAAGATCACAAATGCGGTTCGAGAGGAAGCACTCACTCTTCTATCGAAGTCTATAAAGTTTTCGTGAAGAGCTTGAAGCGGCTTATGGGGACCTTCTCCTAGAGGCGTAATCAGAGCAGGGCGGCTGCCCCGGGCACAGCTCAAGAGGGGGTGTAAAAATCACGGCATGCAATCCGATTAAATCTGGAAATGAAACTTTTGCACCAGTTTTTGGTACAGTTCTTTCCCCTACATACTATTTCATTTCCCCATTTACAGAAGTTACTATTTCTTCGCTAGTTTCGATAACCTCAGAAACTTAAAATTTGCATTTCTTCCTCAAAATGTTCAGAGGGATGTTAGTTACTCACACACAAAAATGAAGGCGCGATTGTACGTACGTTGCAAGATAAGGATGTCGTTCACATTGTTGAAGATTCTCTGGGGGCTATTGGATCATTACTGCAACGGCGAGCCACAACTACCAACTGAATTCTGTCGAGCTGGTGTGGTACCGTTGGCCCGAACTCCTAAGCAGTTAGGAAAAGCAGTCACAGTTTGATTGTGCATCTCACATAATGATAACAGACAACATTGAGGTGGGACATTTTGTTTTGACGAGCAGTTCTGTGTGCAAGATTCTGAAGTGGTAGAGTAGTCTAAACGCTGGCTCTCTCCCTTTCGAAGAACTAATGGCCCTAAATCAGGGTGGACGACTGTTTATAACCAATTGTACTTCTCACAGTGTTCATGAAACACACAAACAAACAAAAACATATACACAGAAAATAGAAGGTCTGATACTCCGGTGGCTTAGTGGTCCAAGCCTTTGCCTCTGACAGTTGGTTCGAGTGGGCTCGAGTCGGAGTCCCGGAAGAGACATAAATGGTGCCTCTGCCTTCCAGAAGTGGCTCTTCCCAATCCCAGAATCAGCAGCATTGGGACAGGGCCTGCTTATAGATCTCTGAATTACGGTGGCCGCATAAGCCCCGAAAAGGGGGTGGGAAGATTTTGTGGTTTGCCCCGGGCGCAGAAATACCTAGTTATGCCTCTGCCTTCTCCTTCACTCTAACGTCTGCTGGCTTAGTTCAGGGAAATGTCTTGAGATATTTTTTGCTGTCAGAAAAGAGTTAAAATAGTTACATCTGTTCCTCACTGAAATGACCTGCGATGAATCCTTTCAGCAAAAGATGGTTGATACTGAGTTTTTGGGAGAACTGGCGTTTCTAACGGATATCACGAATCACCTTATCAAGCCCAATAAGTCACTTCAGGGTACGAATCAAGACGTTTGTGAGCTGTACACGGCGATTACTGGATTTTCAACGCAAGCTTTCTTTGCTTGCGGAACAGTTTGAACGCGGCGACTTTTTTCATTTTCCTGCTTTAGTGCCTATGAACCCCACTTGGATGTGCTGATAAATAACTTTGAAGCACGATTTCATGACTTCGTTGAACTTCAGTCCTCGCTCCTGCTATTCAGCAGTCCTAGAACGATCGACATATCGACTGTGGAACGCTGCTATCAGATGGAACTTTGTGTACTTCAAGATGACCCATTTCTTACACAATAGACTGAAACAGGTGCACAGTTCTTCACATTACTTTCAAAGGAGTGGTTTCCATTGCTTTGCATACTACCGATGTTCGGCTCTACATGCCGCTGCGAACAAGGGTTTTCAAAAATGAACTTGATAACAGTTGAAAACTCGAAACAACTTATCAAACAATTCACTATAGAGTTACCTGCGGATGTCAAAATCCAAACTCAAGGCGAATGTCAAAATCCAAACTCAAGGCGGATATCGATCAACTTGTGAAGAACCTTCAATCTCAGACATCCCTTTGAAGTTGCCAGGAAGAAGGGCGTGGTTTTCGCTCCTTTCGCGTTTGCCAGAAATGATACATGAATATATTTTTTGTGTCATGCGTTGTTAACGAAAGCGCATATATGTGCTGTGTATTATGTTTGTTTAATAATTAAATATATGAAATATTTTCATTCTGTATTTACGATTTGGAAATTTATTTCAGTGTGGGGCCGGTGGGTTCTGTGTCGAAGTAGTCTTGCAGTCCACTTGGTTTGAAAATTTGGACCGCCGTGGTCTAGAAGTTGATGGAGCAAAATTAGAAGTAACCGATGCCTACATTTATCTCGGAAAAGAAATAGCAAGCGATAACCACACTGAAAAAGAAATTAGAGAGGATGTTCACACATTTCTTGAACAACTTTTCAGCATTGTAATTAATGCTTAAAATAAAATTATTTCTTTCTTAAATGTTTTCTAACTGATACCCCTTTCTCTGGACTATGAACCGACATCTAGATTTCGAAGACAACAGGGCATTTCCTAAAATTAGTAGTGGTATTGTATTCCACTCCTCTTCCATTGCTTTCCATAGTCCAATCATTCTTTTAGGTCTGCGTTTGGAGAGCTTTCTTTTTAGCAGTCTGAAGGCACCATTGGTGACACATTAGCAAACTTTGAAGGAATGCGGGCAAAAGGTATAGACTTCATACGCGCCTCTTGTTTCATTTTTTCAAGAAATAGAGTGGTGGATTTGGATGTATGACTGGTAGCCTTAGCCTGATTAAGTTCTACTTTTCGAAGGCTCTATGGATAAAGGAATGATATTTCCTCTTTAAATATAGAAGTTAAAGCATTATTTTGGTAATATGTAGAATTGATTTTAACATTCTTTTCAACTTTTCTAAATTTTATTTTCCCATTGTACGTGAAACCAGAAATAACCATAACTTCTTTACTTAAACTTTCTCTGGATTCTTGAAACTAAGTTTAAAAGTCTTTTCCTGCTCTATTGCGATAGTAAATGGACCCTTTTTTTGGTTACAGTCGTTTAGGTAGATCCATGCTTCATCAATAGCCACAATAAATTTCCATCTGCCTTAGGCTAAGAGTTTATATAAAAAAGAGTCTACACCGTGTTCTGCGTTCAACCACGTGCCTAGGCAAAAAGCGGTGACATTACGTTTTTTTTTTTTTCACATTATAATCTTTGTTAAATACCTTGTTTACAGTTGATAGAGATATTTAACGACTTAGCGATTGCAGATTTTTTTAAGACCGGAGACTTACTTTTGAAATTGTCGTGAAAGTACGTACCTTCTTTGGATATTTGTTTGGTGTTCTTTTTCCTGTCAAAAGGAAAACTTGATAATTGTCCCCTCTATTATTAATAATACTGCTTATTTGACATTTAGAAATGCTAATTCCATAATTTTCACAGCGTTTTTAATTACAGAATATGAATATTTCTCTTCGTAAAGAGCTAAAACATGACCTTTTATCCACAGCTTGTTTACATGCACCATTTCTTAGCAGGTGATATCTAACTACAGCAGATGTTTCTTTCGTGTTTATCTAACACGCTCTTGCAGGTTCAATTCTTTGAACTTTTATTTTCTGTAATTTCTCATCAAAAACGTTCTAAAAGTGTGTGATTATCTTCCGTATTAGGAGCATAAAACGACGGGAGATCATTTGGAAGAAACAGTATAATTTGGAAGGGCAAATTTTCGTAATGTATTAAATGAAAAGTGCTATTTATGGAGCAGGGACATGAACCATTATTTAAAAAAAGACAGATGAACACATACAGAAGCTGTGGACAATTGAAACAAGCAGGGAGAAATATATGATTAGCGTAACCAGGAAAGACAGAAAGAGGAATACATGGATCAAGAAAATGGTAAGAGTTACATCATGATCGAAGTAAAGTCCCTCAGTGGCAATGGGCTGGACGTGCTGGTAGAAGAACTGACTACTGTTGGGCAGTTAAAATATTAAAACTGGATACCAAGGGACAAGAAAAACTCAGAAGACGGCCACATGGGAAATGAGTGGATGAAATTCGAAAGCGTGTTGGAGTCACATGGAAGAGAATGCATCAAGATAAAAAAATTTGAAAGGGACTTGGAAAAACCTTCGTCAGCAATAGATTTATAATAGCTGCTGCCGATGACGATGAACATGGCATTGATTTTTCTATATTTTATGCCATTCTAAGATTTTATTTTACTTTTTTTGTACTAATTTCTGGTATTTACCATTTTATGTTATTTTAAATGATAGAACATTTTGTTGTGCTTCTATCATCATCATCGTCGTCGTCGTCAACCATGGGTACAATTCCCGTAGGTATCTGTTGCCATTTTAACTATATTGTCCCATTGAAGTCTGTTCATTGCCGAGTGGCTCAGTTCTTGAACAGTAGGTGTCTGTTGCCATTTTAACTACAGGGTGATCTATTTAAACCAGTACATGTGATTTACTTATAACTTTTTTTATAAATAACAACAAAATCATACAGTAAGTTGAGAATTATACATGTGGTATTGGAGAATCATTTTATCAAAGCAAATGTTGGAATTGTCCTCCATTTTCTTGTAAACACAGTTGAACACGCCGCACCATATTCAGTGATGTCTCATGTAGAGTACGAGCAGTAACATTGCCAATTTCAGTCGTGATTATTTCACGCAATGCATCCAATGTTTTTAGATGGGTTTTGTAAACTATCCTTTAAGTAGCCCCATAAAAAAAAGTCAGGGGAAGTTAAGATAGGAGATCGGGGAGGCCATGTTTTTTGAAATTAATCTGTCATCATCAGCTGATGGATTACGTGCACTTTAAATGGTCGAATATACGCTTTTTTTGCTGCCCTTTGACAAGTTCCGTACGAATATCCTGTCTGTTGGCTTAATCTGCGCAACGATTTCGTCGGAGATTGAAGTAAACGTTGCCGAACATCGTCCACACGCGTTTGGGGCATCGGAGGGTGTTGTCTACCGCTACCGCTGAGAAGAGAACCGGTTTGCTCCAGTTTTTGTGCTATCGACAGAATTGTTGACTTGCTTGATACTTTTCGAACTCCAAACTCTCTTCGAAATGCTCGTTGCGTTTTGATGACAGAATTGGTTACCCAATACGATTTCACTATAAAAACACGCTCTGGAACAGAGTACTGCGTGTTTCCGAATGCACGCAAGTGAATGACAATGCAAGAACAAACAAATCACGAGCTTAGTTACAGTTACGGTTAACAATCTTCTTCACGGTGGCGGATTTCATTCTCCAGGAATTGCTGCTTCTATTGAAAAAAGAAGAAGTTCCTTGCGCGATCCCTTGCAAAAATATAAGGTTTTTTCAGGGTACTGGTTTAAATGGATCACCCTGTATATTATCCCATTGAAGTCTGTTCATTGCCGAGTGGCTCAGTTCTTGAACAGTAGGTGTCTGTTGCCATTTTAACTATATTATCCCATTGAAGTCTGTTCATTGCCGAGTGGCTCAGTTCTTGAACATTAGGTGTCTGTTGCCATTTTAACTATATTATCCCATTGAAGTCTGTTCATTGCAGAGTGGCTCAGTTCTTAAACATTAGGTGTCTGTTGCCATTTTAACTATATTATCCCATTGAAGTCTGTTCATTGCCGAGTGGCTTAGTTCTTGAACAGTAGGTGTCTGTTGCCATTTTAACTATATTATCCCATTGAAGTCTGTTCATTGCCGAGTGGCTCAGTTCTTGAACATTAGGTGTCTGTTGCCATTTTAACTATATTATCCCATTGAAGTCTGTTCATTGCAGAGGGGCTCAGTTCTTGAAGAGTTCCACCGCACCAGTCTTTAATATCGTCAGCCCACACACGATGAGGGTGTCCTCTTGCATTTCTTCCGTTCATTAAGCCAAACACCTATGTCTTTATCTTTCTGTCATTTTTCATTCTGTAGATATGTCCAAATAGTCTTAGTTTTTCCTGTATGATTTTTCGGAATAGGGTATCTTTTAGTTGTATTCTTGTGTACACATCTTCTTTATCCTCTGGGTCCATACGATCCATAAGATTTTACGATAGCACTTTCTTTCAAAAGCAAGTATCCTTCTCTCTGATTCCTTTGTCAATGTCCAAGTCTCGCATCCATATAGCATGCTGCTGAAGAGATGTCTCGAGAATGCTTAACTTAGTTTTGAGGCTAATAGCTCAGCTATTCCAAATTTTATCCATGGCTTTTACCAGTGTTATAGCCTTTGCAATTCATCGTTTCTTTATTGGCTCGGTGAAGCGGAGAACAACTCCGCCATTGCTGGTCCCAAGCCCGGATGAGAAAGAAATAGGTGGAGGAGCACACCTCTCTAAAAAACACTGGGTTCAGCTGGCCGGGTTGACAGTATCCGATATGGGCTCCTTCTCTAGGGTACCAGGGTTTGACAAATGAGTGTCCATGCGCTGGCAGCAAAACAATAAATATGATTAAAATCTGATACAATGCAGTTCTATGCATAATATATATAAACACCCAGATCTATCTGTCTGTCTCTATGGAACGCTTGACGTCACAGCAACGTCTGCATTGTTGGGCCATCACTTTTTGATCAATTCGTGTCTGCTCTCGTGACGTCAAAATGATTGCCTGCTATATAATAGCACGCGATCACATTGAGATGTCACGGTGATCTCGTGCTAATTAAAAAACATTGGATTTACAATGACGCGAGTTCTATTTATCCGGTCTACAAAATTCGAATTAAAATCTTAATATCGCTGCAAGTTGCGTTTGTATATTAATTTAATTTAGCACAATTCGAATATTAATTTGTACGCTTTAATTTTTTTTTACTTTTTTACTTTAACTAACTTTCCCAGTTTAGTGCTGATTATATCAAACATTTTGCAAAATATCGATCTATCTAAACGCTCTAACCTGGAATAACAAGTTAGTAAAATCATGCAATGCATTGATTATGATACGCTTTCCAACATACCAGAAATCATAGGAAAATGCCTTGGTTTTGAGGGGACTAAACTATGGTATAATGTTTGAGGTTCACATATATCCAAATTAAATTTCTTTGTGCTCGTGTTACCTATTTCTATTATCAAGAACTACCACTTATAACTAAAAATACCATTTAAATCGGGAAAATTTCACGGAAGTTATGGCGCGAAAATAATGGCAAACGAATCTCACGCCTGGGTACTGCCCGCAATTACTGACAATTTTTTTCCTTTTTTGGCGGAACTGCTTTCAAAGTCCTTATGGAACAGATTTGGTCGCAATCGAAGCATTTTTACTCAAGTTATTGCTCAAGATATGAAATTAATGGCTGTGGAATAAATCTCGCTCCTGTGGTCTGACCTTTGACCCCATTTCGATGATATTCAACAAAATTGGTTCAGTGTACCTCCGGAACAACATACTAAAGTTTGTCGCAATAGAAGCATTTTTAGTCAAGTTATGAGGATAATGGCTGTGGTATAAATCTCGCTCCTGTGCCCTGACCTTTGACACCATTTCGATTATATTCAACGGAACCGGTTCAGTATACCTGCGGAACAACATGATAGAGTTTTGTCGCTATCAAATCATTTTTACGTAAGTTATGACGCATAAGGGCGATGGAATGGATCCCGATCCTATGTCCTGACCTTTGAGCCCATTTTGTCAATTTTAAATAGGGTTCGCTCCCAGGTTGTCCAAACTAAAATAGACGAATTCGCATACACATAATTAAACATGATATGTAGAACACACTCGCGCATGCTAAACACGCGGTAACAAATGAGATGTAGCAGTATATGATATATGATCAAAACTTAATAAGACATTAATGTATACAAATTATTGCATCCTACTTATGCCAAGCAGATGCCTCCAAGCTACAGGGAGCTCAATAGAAACTTCTTATTGCACACATCATGGCGTGTCAATATCTCGATAGTCTCCCTAATATCCGCCGTTCTGAGACCTCCGTAACGAGCAATCTTGCTGATGTTCTGCCATTGCGGCTGTGCTCCTTGTACGGTAACTTCTCGTGTAAGTGCTGTGGTAAGTTTATTTAGCCTTACGTCCCTTTTATGTTCTGCCATTCTCACATTGAAAGATCTTTTTGTGAGTCCTACATAATGTGAAACTGTCGAGTATGGGTACAGCAGAGGAACACTATAGATACCGGCATCCGTAAGGCTTGTGGTGTCATTCCTTTCAGTGCTGAGTATGACCGTCATTGAATTAGGAGGTTTCAAACCTACACCTAGGCCTCGCCTTCGAAAAAGGTTCTTGACGAAATATGAAATCCTTTATATGTAGGGAATGGCCCCTACAAATTTCAATGGAGTATTTTCACGTACCTTAATATGCTTGCATGCCACTGTTTTCGCTATGATGCTTTTAACTCTGGAAGTGTCAAATCCTCTCGCTCTGGCGAGATCTTTCAGAGCTCTAATTTCTGCATCATAGTTCACTCTCTCAGCGCACAGCTCCCTTGCCCTTCTAGCTCTGTATTTTAAAAGCGCGTATTTATGATCTGTTGGGTTGGCTGAGGTTGGTAGAATAGGGTTATTCACGTGTGTGGGCTTATAATACACTCTGGTACTAATTGCACCCGATGAAAGCCTCCTCACGGGCACATCCAAGAAAGGCAATTCTCCTTGGTTTTCAATTTCAAAATCAAACTTTATGTCGCCATGTACTTTGTTCATATCAATGACAAAATCTTTCAAGTACTGTTCACCATGCTCCCAAACAAAAAAGATATCATCTGCATAGCGTAACCATAGTTTCGGTGTTCTGGGTAGGGTATTGAGTATGTCTTCCTCAAGAGGTCTCATCACAGCCTCTGCGAGTATAGGAGACAATGCTGATCCCATCGGTAACCCTTTGGATTGCCTGCAAACATGTGCGTCATAGGAAAAGTAACTCAAATTCGTGGCAATGTCTATAGACATGAAAATATCTTTCAGAGTTTCTCGGCAGCATAGGTTGGAATCAGATATCCATTGCTTGATATTTCTTGTCGCTCCTGCTACCGGTACTGAGGGATATAGAGATATAACACCGAAACACCCAACTAAATCTTCCGGATCTAGGTTGACGCTTCACATTTTGGAAACAAATTCTTCTGTGGAGCGTAATCTGTGTCTGGAAGGAACGGTAATAAGAAACATGAGAGGGCCTTCTCAAGATGCCTCGATGGCGCCTGTTTCTTGGACGCAATTGTCCTGATCGTGTTGCCTTCTTTATGGTGCTTTAATCTTCCGTATAACTTAGGTATAGCTGGGCCAAGTGGAAGCCTCGCTCCTTTTCTTATGGCATCCGGAATCATCTTCAAATGCGCTGCTTTCTTGATATGCGCTACCCGCATCTGTTGAGAGGGTTCGCTGTTTTTTGCACTGAGTTCGTTTCAGCAATGAAGGCCTTAAGCTTCATGTCATAATCATTTCTGTCCATAATGGCTATTTGCCCTGATTTGTCCGTTAGAGTGAAAACGATGCTGTGGTCCGCTCTAAGGCAGTCGATTTCAGATGGGCGCCTAGGTTTGTTGTTCCTTTCTTGTCTACTAATTCTCTCCGCAAGCATAGCCGCACATTGGGTTCACGCTCTCCAGCTGGTATGTGCTGCAGTATATTTTCAATTTTCCGAACCAACTCCTTGTGTCTAACGGGCTCTTCGAATGTAAATTTAGGATCCTTTTGTAGTAACATCAGCTCGGTAGGTGTAAGCGTTCTGGAGGAAACGTTAACAACAGTTATCAAAAACTGCTGCCTCGTGTTTGCCCTGGGGTACTATTTTTATAATTTTTGAAGGAAAATTGTTACATAGAGTTTCAATTTTAGTTAAGACTAGCTAATGGCACTATTTCTTTTTTCTCAAAAATTCTCATGATTTTCGGAATCTACAAGGAATTGGAAAGACTGTATATGGTTCTAAGAACTTCAAGTCATCATACATCCCACAAAAAGAACACATCACCAAACTGTTCCTGATTTGATATGGATGGTACATGTGCCTTCTGTGAATATCTTGATCACTGCATCAATTTTAAAACTTGTTCACAAAAATTACGTTATGTTATTCAGTGTTTTTGAGTATTTTGTTCACAAAAATTACGTTATGCTATTGTAATGTTTGTAACGTACCAGGAGATGTGACGTACCTGCCAGAAGGACGCACACGACATAAAGACAGATAGGAATCAGAATAAAATGTCCGCGTAGCTCAATTGGTAGAGCAACTTATTCCGGAATGAGGGGACCCGGGTTCGAATCCTGGCGTGGATAAAAATGACGGAGAAATTCACTTCGTTATAATGGCGCCCGAACTATCCGGATGACCCGACCGTTCAAAAATCTCGCAATGGTGTGATGTTATTTCCACACCGCGAGATAGGAAAAAGAAGAGAATCCCTTCTCCAGCACTTCAGAAAAAAAAAATAAGGGGGAGATGATGTAACGTACCAGGAGATGTGACGTACCTGCCAGAAGGACGCACACGACATAAAGACAGATAGGAATCAGAATAAAATGTCCGCGTAGCTCAATTGGTAGAGCAACTTATTCCGGAATGAGGGGACCCGGGTTCGAATCCTGGCGTGGATAAAAATGACGGAGAAATTCACTTCGTTATATGTTCTTCGTGCATTATAATTTGTTGAAAATTCAGAAACTGCTTCAAATTATTTATTTCATTCTATTTCCTGTATTATTTGTTTTGTGTAATATTTGAGTACTATTCTAGTTCTGAATAATGAATATATCTCAAATACGAGGAGATAATGTAAATAGACAATGTCATTGCTCTGTCCACGTTATTTTATAAACGACGCATAGGAACTGAAAAATTGTTGTTTCGACACCGCTGGGATCGCACCCCAGATATCTCGATAACTAGCCCAGTGCGTTTGCTTTACGCTACGGTGCCAACAATTCACAGCGCTATGCGTGGCTTATCAATCAGCATCTGACTACACAAATCCGCATTTATGGGCATAGCGCTGTGAATTGTTGGCACCGTAGCGTAAAGTAAACGCACTCGGCTAGTTATCGAGAGATCTGGGATTCAATCCCAGCGGTGTCGGAACAACAATTTTTCAGTCGCTATGCGTTGTTTATAAAACAACGTGGACAGAGCGATGACATTGTCTATTTACTATTTACATTATAGTTCTGTTTTCTGGGTTACTTACTTAATTAAGTAACGGGTTCATTATTCCAGCAGTACATGCATTTAGATTTATTCAAAAAGAATCATTTTTGCCAGCTCAATTCTAGTTACAAATGGCCCACGATTGTCTCTAGTGAAATTGTAACTTATAATTGTTTTTTTTTTCTTGACATGAGAATTATTTCATGCAGTCCAATTTTTGAATATTACTCATATTCATTGGGCCCTAAAAACTTCCGCACACTGCCACTGTGAAAACACAAATTTGTGCGTGACGAAGATAGGTTCCACGCCCCCTCACTTCGGAGTAAGTTGCTCTGCTAACTGATCTACACGGACGGAATAAATCGCTGCAGATTTGTCGTCTTGACAGGTGCTTTACCTCCGAAGTACGTCACCTCATCTTACCTCTTAGTTTTTTTCTTTTTGAAGGGAAGAACGAATTTTCAGGAATTTTAGACGATATGTGGAACAAACATTACACACCCAGTAAAAACAGTCTTGTTGACCCAACAATGGCCCAGCACTATGTTGCCGCTGCCGAACCGTCAATAAAATGTCCGGGCGGCCAACAGAAGGGCCAGCAGCTGGCCAACAGTTGGCACCCCCATCAGTTATCATATGCCACAACAGGGCCATCAGTTATCAATCACAGGCAGTAGCTACCACAAGTGGCCCTTCAGCGGCTCTGAAAGCACGTGCCATAAATGATGGCTAGCATAATGTAGTCCGCTAGTTTCCCGGCAGTGGCAGCCGGCAGTCACGTGACGTAACTGATGGCTTGCCGAATCTTGTCCGCCAATTTCCCAGTAGTAGCCATAAAAAATAATAAGTAAATAAAAATCAAGGGTAACCGCAGTTTCCCAAAGCTACAACTTTTATTTTCCTCTTACGAAACTTCTGAATTATAGCACTGCGCTGGGGAAATTTTCTCAACAGACCGGAAAAACGCGCGTTTGGATTTGGCTGGAAATGAACCAAGGCTATCTGCGTGGGAAGCGCGCGCTTTACAAACTGGACTGATTTGCCACGCCCGCACGTTTGCTTGAAGCTGAGTCACTTTTCTGCGGAATGTGTAATCGAATGGTTCTGTCTTTAATTTTACAATATTGCGGGGTATTTTTTCATGAATGTCAATTTCATATAATTCATAAATTTATTTTTTCAACGTAACGATAGTTTTTCTTTACCTTAAGGGAACTTCACTCATTTTCAAGGAGTGTATCAACTTAATGGCGTTTTCCAAAGTTTTGTGCTGTCCTTGTCGTCTTGAAAAGCGATGGTTGAATTAATATATTTACCCGTTCATGTCACATTCTGTTACATTTTTAACGTTATATCTTTCCTTTCCGCTGTCCGAAGCTACATTTGTTTTAAAGAGGAAAGATATTTTATTTTATTTCTCCTTATTTTTAGAAGCGAATTCCTCCAGTCTTTTGTATTCAACCCATGGATACATTACATCCACATAGCGTTGCTTTTTTTTATCTTTCAAATAATTGCAAAATTTTGTACGCTTATAATTCCTTTTTTTTTTTCAACAAACGTTGTTTTCATTTTTTTCCAGGACTGTTGTTTCAAGCTGTTTCGTGTATTTTAAAACGAAAGATTACACATAAATTATTTCTTGTTATTCATGGTAATGAAGTAGGTGTATTTCATGGCTGTAATCTAGTATTTCATGGCTGTAATCTAGTATTTCATGGTTGTAATCTAGTATTTCATGGCTTAATCTGATATCTTCGTCGACGTGGAATTTCATTAGGAAATTAATTCGCCTCTCAACATATGGCTTTTTTCTTTTCTTCACATCCACTAAAATAACATGATGGCGATAGCGTCGTCTTCAACTAACTGGTACCACGAGAGACACAGCACGTGTTGCTTCTGCGCATGCGCAGTCCCGTTGCTTCCACCTGGTGTTGGGGTTGCATCGGTTTTTAGTTACGGGCCACTAATGGCACTTGCTTGGAGGCCCGCAATTCACGGCGATAATGCAGGGTCATCCATCAATGGCGGCCAACTGATGGCGCTGCCACCAACAGACCGCTACCGGGCCGTGAGCGGCAGATTTCAGCCATCAGTGACCCATCACTGCCAGCTGGTGGCCAGCAATTTCCCAACACTTCTGTTTTTGTTTGGCAGTTTTCGAAGAACCCAACGGCCAGTACAGTACATCCATTTTTAAGTTCGGGCGCCAATGTGAAAACACAAATTTGTCCGTGACGGAAATAGAACCAACGCCCCCTCAATCCGGAGTAAATTGCTCTCTCAATTAAGCTACACGGACAGAATGTATCGCTGCAGATTTGTCATCTTGATACGTGCTTTACGTCTGTAGCACGTCACAGCACTCACAAATGTGTGACATACTGTCAGTTGTAAATAACCCTGACTACAACTGACAGTATAAATAACACTGATGAAGTTGATTAATCTATAAAAATCCCCTCATAAACTATAATATTGTTCTTTAAAAATAAAAAAGCATACAAATATAAGAAATTTTAAAAAGTTTTATATTTTGCTTTGTGTTTTTATGTGCGTGTTCGTGCATAGATGTTGTTGGTTTCTAATTCCTCGAAAACCTGTGGATGTACGTGGGTATCTTATTATACCTTCCTATTTTAAAAAGTAGTGAGCGTAGATATAATCCTACAATGACACTATAAATTTACAATCGGATTATGAGTGTCATTGATAACGTTCATTATTACGATCAGTCACGCTGGTGTTATGCTTATGGTCTGGAGGATATCTAACGGTACTGTTCATCCAGTTTTGACACAGCATCTTTTCATTTTGGAGGTCTTCTGTTCAGTGAAAGTCCAATACATTGACAGAAAATGAGAAATGCAACAAATGAATATGTCACGTAACAAATATCTTATTTCCATGTATCTAATAAATTTTCTTCATCATTACATAACTTGAAGTAAAAAAACGGAACATGATTTCACACTTAAAAAGTAGAAATAGTCAAAATAGGAAAAAATATCAAATGAACAATAGAAATGATGAAGAATTAATATTTTGAGATTGTCAAGGTTTTCTGCTAGTTTTATATCTGAGACTGGAATAAATTATTGCGTACAACTTGTCAGTGGCTACTAACAAGTTGCACGAAAATTTTTATACGCACGAGTTAGTTGTACGCAAATGTTTTACGAGCGCATGAGTTAGTGCCTACTGCCATGACTTTGAACTATCTTCCTTCTTCCCTACTAATCTGACCTTTTTTCTAAAATGCAAATTATCAACTACAGGGTCAACATTTTCCCACCAAAATCAGTAATGTCATGGATTAGTAGACTAGCAAGCAAAGTGACATGTGCTTTAAAAATAAAAATAAAAATTCTGAATGGACCGATTGTATTCCACAACAGGAAATTATGTGGAACAATTATGTTAATATGTGCAGCTAATGCAAATGCGCTTGCTTCAAGCTGCACATCTTTTTGAATTACGTAAATGTAAGGAAAATTAACATGCATTTTATTTCGTATTAAAAATATTTTTGAGTGTTACTCTTTTCCCGAATCATATGCCAATTTCATTGACTCAGAGACTTCTTTCTGGGACTGTAAATGTTTTATTGTCTGTTTGTTAAGCCTTCTTCACAGCAATTATTATTTGTTGATTAATCCTTCTCAGCAGCAAATCCCGGGAATGCTTCGTATGGAGTATGCTTGATGCCAAATGTGATACGGGGTCCACTGTGCTTATTGACCTTCACCTAAAAGAAACAATTCGAAATAGGTTGCAGATTTTATTCAACTTTAAAAATGGATATCAACTGATAGCATAAGATACTGTATTTGGTGTGATGCATATTGTAACAACCCTCCCAAATTTTATTAGAAACATAATTATTTTGGCTTTAGAAAGGAAAAGACAAGTTCGTTATGATGCATTCTTGTTGTGCCCATAATTAATTTCTATCATCCTTTCATCACACCTTCTTGGATCCCTACAATTTAAAGTCATTAAAAAAGGTGTAAATTTTTGTTTTCTAGTTCGTACATATATAAATTAAAAGCAAGCATTGCTATTAAATGCGAGAGTCACAACAAAAGTTCAGGACACGTTAATCTAAAACGGAAGAGGATGATGCAATCGGGAAAATGATTTTGTCATGCCAAGGTCAGACTTTCAGCAACACAGTGATGTCAGAACGACGCGCTATCATTTGCTGTGTGGGCGTAGGAGGGTTTGGAAATGGGAGCGTGCAGCTCCTCAGGTCGAGTCACAGCGTTAGACCAGCGCTCGTACGTGAAAATAGAAACTCTGCTGGGAAAAACTCCAACACAGATCCACACTGCCTTGCAAGAAGTTTCTGGGGAAGGAACTTTTGACCGAAACACAATTTCTCGCTGGGCATCGCGCTTTCGGGAGAGCCGAAACAGCATCGAAGATGATCACCACTCAGACCGACCTCAAACGGCGGCAGACAAACATCTGTCACCATTATTGGAATGCGTCTCGAAGAGAATCGCAATTTGACAGTCGAGAAGATTGCTTGACAGTCGAGAAGATTGATTTGACAGTCGAGAAGATCAGTCAAATTTGTCCACCATGTCTGTTCACCGGATTTTGACCGACTCACTGGGAAAAAGAAAAATCGCAGCGCGCTGTGTGCCCCATCAATTCACTCCCAAGCAGAAGGCAGCCAGAGTGAGCATCGCACAGGATCACCCCCACGGGTTTGAAAGGGAGGGCGACACTTTCCTGAACAGAACTGTCACAATTAGTGAGACTTGGACCAATGATTTTGAGCAGAAACTGAAGTCACAATCATCGGAATGCAGGCATCCAATTTCCCCATGCCCCTCAAAGTGTTGTCGGAAACAATCCAAAGTGGAGCAAATGATGATTTTTGCGTATGGTGCCCAGGGTGTTGTGGTCTCTGATCGAGTGTTAGTAGAGCAAAATGTCAAAGCACAATATTATCGTGACTTTCTGAAATCAAAGTTGAGACCGAAAATTCGTCAAAATCACCCCAACTTGTTTGAAGCTGGAGCGATCTTGCACTGGGTAATTTGTCGAAATATGGCTGGGAAACTTTATCCCACCCACCATACAGCCCTGATCTCAGTCCACCTGACTTTGAACTTTTCCCACAGTTAAAAAAACGGCTACGTGGCATCAGCTACGTATCGCTGGACGAACTGTCATTGGACGAGACCCGAGTAATACGACAGCTGAACAAAGATGGCGTACTACGGGGCATCCAGGACTAACTTACCCCTGGCAAGCTGTCATTTGCAGCGGAGGGAAGTACATTGAACAGCATTAAGGTAAGTTTTCTCCGTTACTTCACACTTTTCTCAAAAATGGATAGTACGCAGAACTTTTGTTAGGACCCCAGTACAGCGAATAAATTTTTTGTAGCTCCAAAACAAACTAACAAACTAACGATGGCAGTTGCACATGTGAAATTAATTACGTATTTAGCGTATCTTTTGTCAATTCGTGCGTGACTGGATCACTTCGGTAAATGATTAATTATTTCTTCACGGTTTTATGTAAGAATGTACGAGTAGAATTTCTTCAAAAACTGGTGTGCTTATACGATCACTATGCATGTGGGCATATTCATACATGATATTTCTACATATGCAACAAAAATTAAAAGAGAGAGAGGGAGAGAGAGAGAGAGAGAAAGAAAGAAAGTAAGAAAGAAAGAAAGAAAGAAGAAAAAGAAAATTCTACTTAATTTCTGGGATCATAAGACTGATGATCATTGCATTCTGCTCTTTTCATGAAGGACGATTTTCCCATTTAATAGTATGAACAATTATCTGTATTTATTATGATGTCCATATTTAAAGAGGTTACACTAGAAAAATTCTTTCAGCGTTCGATAGCTAAGAACTATGACTAAACTGTCTGTTCCGTTCTTTTGCATAGTGTTCTTTTTTTTTTTTTTTTTTTGTTTGAGGGTTTAACGACCACTGTGAGCAACTCAATGGGCTATAAGTCATCCCCAATTCAAGAAGGCCACTACAGCTCTACTATTCAAAGCGACTGTGTAAAGCCACTATAGCTATACTATTCAAGGCCACTTTAGCTACAGTATGCTCAATTCAAGGACACTCTAGCTACACTATTTAAGGCCACTATATCTACACTAGCTCCATAGTTATTTTTGACATGTGTCAAGGCCACTACAGCTCCAGGGAAGGGAGACAGCCAGTGCTGTAAGGCAAACGCAACATACATGCCTCACTGGAATTCGAACCCGGATCTACTGGACAAACGGTCATCAGCCAGCGCTTAAACCACTGCGCCACTGAAGCGGCGCACTATCTTTCATTTAAGTGGCATAAATACATGTATATACGTTGCCATAAATGTATAATGACAAGTAATCTCTACCTCTTATTGTAGAATTAGAAACCTGCTCAGGTCGGGCCGAACAGTAAAAACAAGAGCCGGGCTCGTTTTTTAATCATCTCATACAAAAATCGGGCCTTAACACCAGTTTTTTTCCCACAACTACACTGGCGGAAAGTGAAAAAAAGAACACCAAGAAGGAGACGTTGTAACGTACCAGGAGATGTGACGTACCTGCCAGAAGGACGCACACGACATAAAGGCAAATAGGAATCAGAATACATGTCTGCGTAGCTCAGTTGGTAGAGCTGCTTGTTCCGGAATAAGCGTCCTCGGGTTCGAATCCCGGCGTAGACCAAAACTGACGGAGAAATTCACTTCGTTTAATGGCGCCCGAACTATCCGGATGACCCGACCGTTCAAAATCTCGCAATGGTGTGATGTTATTTCCACACCGCGAGGTAGGAAAAATAAGAGAATCCCTTCTCCAGCACTTCGAAAAAAAAAAAAAAAAAAAAAAGGGGGAGATGATGTAACGTACCAGGAGATGTGACGTGCCTGCCAGAAGGACGCACACGACATAAAGGCAAATAGGAATCAGAATAAAATGTCCGCGTAACTTAATTGGTGGAGCAACTTATTCCGGAATGAGGGGACCCGGGTTCGAACCCCGGCGCGGATAAAAATGACGGAGAAATTTACTTCGTTATAACGTCTGATACCAACGAAAGTTATACAGCATAATAACGGAATACAGAGCAAAACATTATGGCAAAATACAGCTGTATTTGCTGGTAAACTGAAAAATAACATTTCCATGTAACATGGTTAGTACGAGGTTGAACCGCCATGAACTGCGTCACACTTTAATTCTGGCATGGAGTCTGTCGTACAGATGCTGGATGTAAGTTTGGGGTATTGAGTTCCAAGCATCCTCAACCTGGACGCGTAAATCGGGGATGGTCGTGAATGGCCGTGGAAACCGGATAAATCGTTGTCCCATAAAATCCCACACGTGCTCAACGGGGTAAAAATCTGGTGAACGTGCAGGCCATGGAAGTTGTCTCACACCCTGAAGTGCATGTTGCGTTGCACGTGCCATGTGTAGGCGTGCGTCTTCTTGCTGGAAAACACCAAAATGGACCGGCCTTACAAATGGCACAACAACGGGCTGAATGATGTTGTTGATGTTGGAGGTGCTGTTTAACGTACCCAGTACAAACGCTAGTTGTGTATGGGAGTGATAGCTGATCGCTCCCCACACCAGGAGACCAGGTGTAGGCCCTGTGTGTCGCTGGCGGACGCAAGAAGCGTGGAGACGCTCCCCTGTGCCTCTGCGAACACGCAGACGGCCATCGGAGGCTCCCAAGCAGAATCTTCTTTCATCGCTGAACACGACAGTCGCCATTGCGTTCTCCAGTGCAGACGTTGGCGACACCACTGCAGCCGTTCCTGACGGTGGGCTGGAATCAGAGGTACACATGTCAGAGGCACATGTGCACGTAGCCCTGCATCCAGTAGACGGTTGCGGATTGTTCGCACAGTAACCTCAGGTGCAACGGCAGCTCGGATTTGCGTCGCAGTGGATGCTCTGCTTAACAACGCTGCTCTTCTTATGCGTCGATCGGTCAGCTCATCAGTCCGTCTGTGACTCCCGGTTCCACGTCTTCTCGTGTGGGAATGTTCCTCGGACCATCTACGCCACCATCGTACCACCACCGATACTTCCCGTTCAATTCGCTCCGCCATACGACGATACGACCACTCGGCCTCGCGGAGTCCGACTAGACGACCTCGCTCAAAATCCGCTAATTGCTGAAATAATACACGTCTTCCATGTCCCGGCATCTTCAGGGTCTTCGCACGTGTCCGTACGCCGACGACTGATTACATTCACTTCGCCGTACTCCTTAAATACCACCGACGATAATTTGCATATTATGCCGTGGTGTGGCGTAAGTGCTCACCAGTTGGTCTTGAAATTAACATCACACCTAAGTAAACTCGACCCCATTAACATATGTAAATTTCATGATCGTCAGCCAATTCCTTCTTGGTGTTCTTTTTTCACTTTCCGGCAGTGTATTTATTCTTTTTGTTGAAGTTGGCTTTCGGAAATTGAAATAAATCTCAAAAAGTCCGGGACTGATCGCCGGGCGTGTCTTCGATATTATTTAAATACTGTTAAGAGCATTTTACCATCTTTCCAGAGGCGCGTAACTAGGCATTTCTGCGTCCTATCTGTCTTTCTATTATATATAAATATATATATATACACTGAGTGGCCACTTTATTATCACCACCTGACAGTTTTAAGCAAATGAGCTATGGCTGCACGCTGTTGCCGCCAGAGAGCGAGGCTAGTATAGAAAGGGAAAGCTTAGTGCTTGTGACAGTAGTAGAAGTGATTTTGGGGTGACAAGATGGGTAAAAAATGCGATTTGACGGACTTTCAACATGGGATGATTGTAAAAGCTCGGAGCCATGGAGCGAGTATCACCGAATCACCGCATTCGTGAAATGTTTCAGAGCAGCTGTTGTTAAAGTGTTTAAAGACTGGACTGTCAGCCAAAAAACTGGGTCTCTACGTGCAACGTGTGGTCGTCATCGACTAGTGACTGCTTGGGCGGAACGGAGAGTGTCCAGACTGGTAACAGACAACAGAAGGACAACAGTGCAGCAAATTACAGACCATCTTAATCAAGGATCCCCTCAAATTATCTCTGCACGCACTGTTCGTCGTACACTGCATCGGATGGGATATGGCAGCCGAAGGCCTGTTTCAACACCTTTGCTGTCTGCAGTTTAACAAGAGAAAACGTCTCCAGTTCACACAGGAGCACAAGGATTGGACAGTCGATAATTGGAAACAAATTATGTGGTCCGATGAATCACGTTTTAAGTTGCATCATGTCGATGGCCGAGTGAGAATTTGGGGGAAACAGCACGAAAGCATGGATGCATTGCTACAACCCTTCAAGTTGGTGGAGGCAACGTTATATATTGTGGAATGTTTTCCTGGCATGCTTTAGGCCCTTTAATTCGTGTTGATCAACGTCTGACTGGCACATCATATCTAAACATCTTTGCGGACCAAGTGCATCCTGTCATGTGGATGGTTTATCCCAATGGCGATGGCTATTTTCAACAAGATAATGCGTCTTGCCATAGTGCTCGTATTGTACAGAAATGGTTTCAGGAACATGCCGGTGAGTTTACTTTGCTTAGGTGGCCCCCACAATCTCCAGATATCAACCCCATTGAGAATTTGTGGGATGAAGTTGAACGAGCCATCAGACAGCTGGATCCACAACCCTGCAATCTCACACTCCTGGAAAGTGCTATTCATCAAGCATGGTCTCAGATTCCACAAACCACCTATCAACATCTCGTGGAGTCCATGCCACGAAGAATTAGTTGACGCAGTATTAAAGGCAAAAGGTAGCCAACGAAGTACTGAGGGGGTGGTCAAAATAAAGTGGCCACTCAGTGTATATAGTGTGTGTGTGTGTGTGTGTGTGTGTGTGTAAAAGCATACACTGCTTGACGAAACAAAATTACCGTCATAACCTAATGATATTTCTATGATGGTGGCACAATCAAACTGTGAGTGTTTGAACGACTTTTCACAAATACTTCGAAGCTCGGATCTTCAGTATCACATCAAACGGACCGAATATAGCTGGCAGTTGTGTGTCGCAGCCATAGTAATGATCGAACAGCCCCCAGAGAATCTTCAACAATGCGAACAATATCCTTATCTTTTCCATCCAAATAAAGAAAACGACATCCTTATCTATCCAACTAATGAAAAACTGCGGGCGCTATTGTTATATACAAAAGCCGCGGTTCTTGTTTAGTTCAACTGCGTCTTCATTTCTGAATGTAACAACTAGCATCCCCTGAACATTTTGAGGAAGAAATTCGAACTTTACGTGTGCCAGAAAATGGCGTAAAAGTTTCAATTCTAATTTTAAGCAGATTGCAAGAAGTAATTTTTGCGCCCTCATTGAGCACCTAATGGGTCAGCCGCCTGTCTGGCCCGTCTGGCCCGTCTGCTCCACCCTAGTTACGCCTCTGCATCTTTCTGTCAGCTGAGAATGTTATCACTTGAGGTGGCAACTGAATTGAAGTCCTTCGCGAAAGACGGGATTATTGCATATTTTTTTATTGGAGGTTTAACGACCACCGTGAGCAATTCAATGGGCTATAAGCAGTCGCCCGTCCCTACTCTAAGGCCACTGGTTCCAGGGAAGGGAGAGCCGCCCCGGTGGCGCAGTGGTCTAAGCGATGGCCTCTGATCATTCGTCCGTAAGGGGTCCGGGTTCGAATCCCGGTGAGGCATGGATGTTGTGTTTGTCTTACGGCACTGGTTCTCTCCCTTCCCTGGCACCAGTGACTCTAAATTAGGGACGGGCGACTGCTTATAGCACATTCAGTTGCTCACGGTGGTCGTTAAACCTCCGATCAAAATTAAAAAAAATAAAAAATCAGGGAAGGGAGAGAGCCAGTGCCGTAAGACAAGCACAACATCCATGCCCTACCGGGATTCGAACCCGGACCCCTTCCGGACGAATAATCAGAAGCCCTCGTTTAGACCACTGCGCGATCGGGGCGGCACAGAAAAACATTTACCAATAAGAATCTGTACAGCAACCACTCGTCACGAAAAGTAAAAATTAATTTCAGTGACTGGGAGGAGATAAGTACAAAAGCGGAAAGATTCATTGAATTGGCTGATTACATGATTTCAGTTTTTAAATTGGCTCATACATGATTTCAGTTTTTAAATTGGCTCATACATGATTTCAGTTTTTAAATTGGCTCATACATGATTTTAATAATTACGAAAATAACACTGATTTGGTAATAGAGTGAAAGTTTAACTCAAGCCAATGTCACACTAAGTGCGATATTTCAATCCCTACTTCAGTGCAACCAGAGAAGATACCGCCCGGAGGACGTTCGAAGACATAAGAACTATAACTTGAAGCCTGAGGCCGTGGACAGCATTTTGTTTCTTTATGATAATTTACCAAGATGAATTTTATGCTCATATTAATTTAAATATTCCTACTCGATAATTCTCAAATCCATTTTCTCTCCAAGTTATTTAAGACTAGCATTTCATACAAACTTGCGGAATTTACATTAACTGGAAAGGTACTTCAACCCCTTTTGTTGTTGTTGTTGTTGTTGTGCAGGAGGTCCTCGTTATGAGTGAAGAAGGGGACCCTAAAACGGCCCCCTTAGGGGACACAGTGGTCTAAGCACTGGCTTCTGGCCATTCGTTCGAGATGGAGTCAGGTTGGAATCCGAGTGAGGCATGAATGTTGTGTTTGTCTTTCGGTCCTGGCTCTCTTCTGTCCGTGGAGCCAATAAACCTAAATTAGTGACGGATTTGCTTATAGCCCATCGAGTTGCTCACGGTGGTCGTTAAAACTCCGAACAAACAAAACAGAGCCCTAAAATGACCTATGATAATGAATCCATTTATGGAAAGGACCAAATTTCCATGAGAGTTAATGTAACTAATAATAACCTTAATAAAAGTTCACTGTAAAATTCAGTAAACCCATAGTAATGGATTTTTGGCTTTTACAATAACGTCATTTAGTGTAACTACAATTCCTTTGTTTACATTAACATTGTTCATTTTAACATCCAATCCCTAGGCAGAAAATTGGATTGTGTGTTATACGCCACCTACCATAATACGATATAATTTAAAGTTTGTGATTCAGGACAAAATCCGACTTAAAGAAATAATCCCAGCCGTAGAGAGCATTTTTCTAAGCATCCCTCCAGATGAGAGAGATGCAATACGGGTGAACTGCGCCGCCCAACTCCGAAGGATTCTACGAAATGAGGAGCGTAGTGCATCGCCAGACGCCCGACAAATCCTGGATCGACTAAGAAAGGACAAGACTATCACGTTCACCCTAACAGATCGTTCCGAACAAATCGGAGTGATGGACACGCAAGACTACAATAATAGCTCAATGAATATATCAACCAATCCAGGTCAGTTCTGCAGTCAGTTGACCCTTTAAGGATGAAAGCAGTCGTCAAAATTCTAGCCCTGCCGCAAGAGCTTAAGAAAGCGGCAAAACCACTACCAGGCACCTAAGTCCCCAGGATATCTGCGCTGGTGAAACATCATAAGCAAGGAATGCCGATCCGTCCCATTGTCTGGAGAAATTCGCCATCAGCAAACCTGGAGAAGCAATGTCTCAATTTTTGCAGATATTTCTACCATCTTCGGATAGAGTCCTATCGTCATCCAAAGATTTATTCGCAAGAATCAAGGACGTTCACCTAGGGAAGGATGACATTATGGGAAGTTTCGATGTCACAGCGATGTACTCTTCTATCCCAGTGTAGGAAGCATCCGATAACCTTAAAAAGACTTCAATGAAAATTCCAATCTTTTCGACCGCGATGCCATTCTAGCCATAATAAAAACTTTGAAAGTTCTAACCGATTCGAATTTTTTTCAGTTTTTGTTCAAAGGTATTCAAGCAAATAAAAATCGGAGCACCAATGGGCTCCTCCTTATCAGCCGTTCTTGCAGAAGTCATTTTGCGGCCTATGGAAGATTCCATCTTAAACTCCAGGGGACTAGTTCTAAAGATATTGCTAAGATACGCAGACGACACCTTTTTTGTTTGGAGTCACGGCAATGTATCCCTAAATGTTTTCTTAGATCGCGTGAACACCGCCCAGCAGGAGATAAAATTCACTGCTGAATATGAAGAGGAGGGAAGCGTCCCGTTTTTTGACAACCTAGTGAGAAGGAAACCATCCGGAAATCTAAGAACATAAATGTATTGCAAACCATGTTACGTTCACAATCCGATTCTCCCTTCATCTGCAGGACCCAGCTTGCACAAGTATGCCTTGTTTAGAGCTCGAGAGAAGAGAGCCTACGATCACTCTTCGGATAAAGAAGATCTACACGCAGAAATCCGCAACCTAAGAGAGTTTGCCACTGCAGCTGGTTACGACATTGAACGCATCGAAAGGGTAATAAATAAAGCTTCTCTGAAATGAAACTTTCTCCGGAGGCGCACAAACGTCACCTCCGGAGAAGGCAAGTTTTGTCGGATCCATACCATATATCCCGAGATTTTCTTACCAGCTCAAGAATGCTCTGCATAAGCTGAATCTGGATGTAAGTCTAAGGTCCCCGAGGACGATCGGGACCATTCTAACAGCTCATCGTGACAGGCAGCCACTATCTACCCAAGCCGGAGTATACGGCATTCTATTAATATAGCCGGACGCATCCACAAGGTGGTATATTGGAATGACAAAGATGTCTTTCTACCTCAGAGAGACAGAGCACAAACGGGATATAAAAAACAGAAAACTGACAACCGCGTTGGAACGAGACGTGAATTTTAAGGATGCCCGACCCATCTGGAAGGATATAAGAAGACTTGCGCCCTATAACGGCCCTAAGTCAACAGCCATCCGAGAATCAATGCAGATTCTATCTTGCAGTGACGTTTGTAACACAGACACGACTACTGAAATTTCTCCTATCTGGCACAAGGTGTTAGACATTAAGAGCGCCTGCTCGCCAGTTAATCAATAAACACGCGGCGCAATACACTGTTAAAAATTTCACAGTTAGATTACGGGCAATGGCCGGCAACTGGGGGCCCGGCCGTTGCCCATAAAACTACGGCTTGGCCCATTTTTGTGAAAGCCCATGAAATTACGGTCTGAACCCCTAAATACTAAGCCCATAATCTGAAGAGCAATGCCCATAAAAAAACAAGTTTGACCGTATTGAGCTACGCCATAATTTGAAGGGCATTGCCCATAAAAAAAATAAGTTTGACCGTATTGAGCTACGCCATAATTTGAAGGGCTATACCCGAAAAAATAAGTTTGACCGTATTAACTTAAGCTGTAATTTGAAAGGCAATCCCTGTAAATATGAAGTTTGGTCATATTCGGTTAAGCCTCACGGCAAGTAGTCACCGACTTTTACATAAATGCATTTTTTGTGGAAGAGTGTGCAAGTAAATGCATGTTTTTTGTGGAAGAGTGTGCGAGTGTGAAATTGTTGGATACTTACATTATAACTGAATCAATTCAGTTCTAAATGTGAGTAATGATATTTTCATATCTTAAAATCAGGTTTATTACAATATGATAAATAATGACATCAGTTACACACAGATTTGTTTAACATTAGGCTTTACGAACTCTGTACACACAGTTGGTTGAACAATACTTACGTTTCTTTTAGACATGTTTTAATTGGAGAATTATTTCTAAAGCACAGTTGGTTGAACAATACTTAGTTTCTTTTAGACATTTTAATTTGCACATACGTACTTATGTAGTATTTGCATGAATGAATACAAAGGGCAGTTATGTAGTAAAGATATGTACAGGCATATTCTTGTATTTATATGTTATATCAATGACAAACAGAACTACGAACTGGCATCCGAGTACATTGCGTCTATAAGGGTATTCAATCCACAATGGTGTCAAAGTTGGTTTTTCATGTAGGTTTTGGCTAGTATTACATTTGACATAGGGTTGAATCATGCTTCTTTTCGTTTTCACATTCACTGCCTTGTGTGCTGGTTCATTTTACATTCTACTGAGCACTGTGTTGTCAGTGTTCCCAGAACTTTTACTGTCTTGTTTCCTATCTCTAATTTTTGGATATTTACCTACTTTTCACATGTTTAGTAAAATTATGTCAAAAACTGGAAGTACTGCTTTTGAAAGATCACATTGCTTCCCCATAATTAAGGTATCAGAAAAAAAAAAGAAAAAAAATACTTGAATGGAAATGAGAGCTTTTGAACTTGATAGGGCATAATTTCAAATCTCAGACCCCCACCCAAAGTAGAAAAACTTGCTTAGACCCTGATTCTAACTGAGTCATTGTAGAACATTAATGCATATCAATATTTCTAAAATATTAAATTTTCCTGTTTGGAATGTTTTAGAAATGACTTCAGTGATTAAACCTGTTCTTTCATTGTTGTGTTGCCACAAGGAAACCATTTTGGAGCACAAAAATTTTTTTGGAAAGCTATTAAATAGTTGTATTTATAATATCTTGGCAATACCTGAAGATACTGAAACAATTTTTATTGATGTACAAATCAGGTGTTTAGTGACAAAGGAAAAGAACACGGCAGAATCTTTAAATTTCTCAAAAAACAATTTCATCGCATCATTTTGTACCAATTTCAGCACTATCATCTTAAAACATGAAATACATGCTTTGCATATTGAACATTTTGAATAGACCTTTAAAATAGGAATTACAAAACGTGTAAAAAAATTTTCATATTTTTTAACTTAAAAAAAAAGTGGCTTCTGATTTATCTTAAAATATAAATTTTCCTGGGCATCCAGGTTTTACTACCTGGGTAGGTAAATAATTTATGTATATACCCAGCTGCGCATGTAACATTTCAGATATTTTCCAAGCCCTGCTTAAAGTGACACAGGTGAAAGATTTCACTCGCAGAAATTTAGAATGAAATCAATTCTTTTTTACATTTAACTTTAATTACTACATTTGCAAAGCAAAGAAACTGTTCATGATATATTTTCACTGTCATTTTCTTGGCCAGCATTTACCAGATTCAGTAAAAAAAGAATAACAGTCGAAACTCGTTATAATGAAATTCAAGGGGGACAAAATAAAATTTGCAGCAACGTATTGTTCTTAAAACATAACAAATTTTTCATTAAAAAGTTAGTATGTACTACAGAAATTTTCATTACGCATAAGATTGCAATGCTGTAAAAGTGAAATAGTGCCCACAGAGACAAGCAAAGGTAATTTTTTTGTAATGGGAAGTTTTTGCTAAAGTAGTAATAATGAAATATATAAGCTTTAATTAATATGTATGTATGAAATTATGTACTGTATATATTTTTACTTATACATATCAGGGTTTGAAAAATACCATGCCTGAGTCGTGTGAATCATTGACCTGGGCAGGTAAATAAATAATCTAGTTGCCCTAGGTGCCAGACTGGGCAATTAAATCTAAAAATGAAGTTCAGAATATAATTTTCTACTACAAGAAAAAAAGACAGTCATCGCATGTCATGTTGCTTTTCACTGCTAATCACTGGAACTTGTATTATTGTTACGCAGTGCCAAGGACAGAAGAATATCACTTCTTTAATTATATTATGCTTTAGGTCCATAAATTGGAAGCATATGTAATTTTGCTCCAAATGTTTCAAGTCAGCGACTGAATGCATGCCTCTGATGGAACTAGCCTCCTGTGTTTATTGACAAAGGGTTAAAACTTCATATTTTTCATATTTTAATGTATTTCATATTTTTTCAGATATTTCATATTTTAAACGTGTTTTAAAGATTTTTATTGTAATATGGACCTGTGAGTCTGACACTGTGAAGAGAAGCTGCGATAGGAATAATGCATCGCTCCAGTGAAGATGTGAAGCTTTGGTCCGTTAAAAGGAAGGTTTGTTGCTGTGTGGAAATGACGGGTACAAGAGAAAGAGGACTTACGTTATTGGCAGAAGAGCAATAAATGTTGTAGTGATACGCTACAGAAAATAGGTCCACAGCAGCCACCCTTTCTTTTGTTGTATCCTGTACGTTGTTGGCAGGAAAAACCGGATAAAACCTCTTCGATTTGCAAAAGATACATATGAGTAAGATAGAAACTCGCGTGCGAACAAGCTATTAACAGAAGAACCAAAAGTGCAGAGACACAGCAAATCTGTTCAAACCAAAACCGAAATTTATAGTTCCCCAGTTTTCTGTACAACATAGAAAAGCATATTAGTACTTTCGGTAAATGTGTACTTCAGCGTCCTAAACTATTTCGTTGGAAAAATTTAACTGTGGGTGAAAAGTTCGATGCACACATTTTTTTAAGCATGCAAAATAATAGGGAAAGGTGAAAAATTATATTTTTAGATAAAAAGGAAATAATTTTTCCGAAGTATTAACCTGCGAGTACGATGGTTTGTAGCAGGTGGTGCGGGAGGCTGAAGCGATGCTAACGGCCACCACGTGAAGGTGCTGTGCGACGGAGCGAAGTACGAGTTGGTAGCAAATGCGTGGAAGAATACGACAGCAGTAGGGTATATTTTTCGGAAGAGTGTCGTGTAATCATGCGCAGAAGTAGTTCAAACTTGTTTTATTCATTTTTGAGAAAGATATGTGCAGAATGTCGTTATTAGTGGTTTCACAGTGTCTCCGAATGGAAAGAAATTAAGGAATGTAAAATAATTTATGTACGACAGAAGTTTTGAGGAAGACGTTTTGGTTCCGGTTGAACCCAAAGTTTTAGTTTTGGTTTGGAAGATGTGCACAGGTAGGTGATTTCTTCAAGCACTTCATTTGCAGTTCTGCTGTTATTCAGTACATCGTAGCTCACATTTTTTTCCTCGTGACATGGATATTTTTCAAAATAAGCAATTTTCTTCAATTCATATATCGCACTATGGCAGGGAGACAGCTTCTTGTATTGTGGCGGATAATGAAATTTTAAGCCCTGACGAAATCGGAAATGACTGACGATTTTGTACTTCCGCTTTCTCAAAATTACCCTTAAAAAAAACAAAAACTTACAATGCTGCACAAATTCAACCTCTTTCTTTCTGCGTATGCCTACAAGACTTTTCGATGACTACGTACTGCTAAACCGCTTCCTTCTTAATTCTTCCGCCCGTTACTTGCCCTTCTCAACGAAGCTTCCATTCACCGGACTCCACCTTGATGCCGTTGCCGCTCTCTCGTCCTATGCCTATACCGCACGTACTCTTCCAAACCATCGCACTCTCAGGTAAATACTTCGGAAAACTTATTTCCTTTTATCTAAAAATACTATATTTTTGCACCTTTTCCCATTATTTTGCATGCTTAAAATATTGTATGTCACACTTTTCCCACACAGTTACATTTTTCCGACGAAATAATTTAGACGCTAAAGTACACATTTACCAAACTTTCTATTTCGGATCAGGGAATCATATGCGAAAGAATGAAAAATTTCACGTCTGCTTTAAAAACAATTACAAAACATGAACAAACTATATTGTGTAGCATATGAGTATAAAATGGTTCGCTCTCCTGGCAAGAAGGTACTTGCTTGGACTTGTAGTCATCCGCACGTGAATTGCACGGCGAAGCGAATCTTCCTTTCAACAAAGCAAATCTTCACATCGTTGCCGTAGTGATGTGTTAGGCCTACCACAGCGTCGCACTCACAAGTCAATATTACAAGTTTCCGACAAAATAATTTAGGACGCTAATCTACACATTTACCAAATAATCTGCCAATGATGAAGATTGGAGTGCCATTTCAGGTGGATTCAGTAGTTTTAAAGAGTTTGTAGAAATCAATGAAAATGCATTATTGGGGAATTGAGGGATATTCAAGAAATAGCCAATGAAATTCAGGATGATGATGAAGAGACATAACGAAGAATTAACAAAAGATCCCCAGACTGTCACGAAAGCAGTGTAGAAGCTTTGGAAACACTGTCACTACATACAACTCACCGATACATCTAATTGCCACACATTCCTGTTTAAACAAACTTGAAAAAGCTGTTTTCAATGAGAGGCAACAGCAGAAACAGTCTTCAATTTTACATAACTTTAAAAAGCCATAAATATAAACAAGGTATGTAATTAAAATTTTGAGATCAAGTAATTTACATTTTTGAGTAATCTAAGCTTTTAAGTGTTAAATTTAACTAAGTAAATTCAATCATTGATATTTTTCTTATTTTGCATGTTATTCTCATGTTAATTACATTTTAAACTTAATTTTGGCTGGAATTACACTAACTTTTACTTATGCTGCGCTCTTATTTATGCGTGCTATGGTTTGCGCTGACATATATGTGAAATATTACTGTATACATGTGATAATGAGGTGATTATAGATATAATTAAAATATATATATTTTTTGGCTCTTCTGGTTTCCAATTAAATTTATGTAATTTATGTGTTGAGTGGTAAAAAGCTGTTTTCAATGAGAGGCATATGGGGTTTGTATATATGCAGATTTCCATTGTTTGCTTCTTCCTGCTGAAAACTAAGCTAGGGGTGCCTATGAGTTAACTGAATATACCATAGTCACAAAATGATTGATAATTATATACTAAGGAATGTGAGTGAAATGGTATTCCTAAAAGCAATCAAAACCATGTAGCAGTCAGGGAGAATCACAAATGTGTTTCCTGAACGAAAATGTGACATTTCATCACATGAAACTTTTTTTCCACCTCTAAATTGAGGCCATTGGTTCTAGGGAAGGAGAAAGCCAAAGCTGTTATGTTATGTAAAAAACAGGTTTCTTTTTTAAAGGTTTTAACGGCTAATGTGAGGAACTAAATGGGATATAAGCAGTCCCCGTCCCTAATTTAAGAGTCACTGGTTCCAGGGAAGAGAGAACGCCAGTGCTGTAAGACAAACACAACATCCATGCCATACCGGGATTCAAACCCGGACCCACTTGGACAAACAATCATAAGATGGTGCTTAGACCACTGCACCACCAGGGTGGCAAAACTAATGCCTCATATGGGATTCAAACCATATGTTAAATTGTGACTGCTAGCCAAAAACCTTGATGTACAACCAACTCTGATACCAGAACGGCTTGAACATCCTCTAGACCAATAGTTCTCAAAGTGGGTTTCACTAAAATAATGGGGGGGGGCATATGCGGATTTGTTAGCAACCATACCGAATCACATAGTGAACCAATTTTCAAAACAAAATTAATCTGAATTTATGGCTAGTGCTGGTAGGATGTGTAGTGAAGTTTAGCATATTTAGCTGAAATTTCTGAAAAATGAACTAGTGAAACTTCTCATTACAGGGTGAAAACAATCTGTTCAATGTTGAAAAAACAAAACACAAGCAATGACCAAAAAACTTTATGAGAAAACCAAATTACAGGGAACAGCTCTGACCAATTTTCATAACTGAATTCATTATCATCAGAAAATGAGCAAACAATTGGAAACTTGATGTTAAACAGCTAATAATCGTCCATTCTCTGCACTCTCCAAACATTTACAAGGCAGTATTTCCCATTCCCACTGAATGAACTAGTTACTCATTCACATACAATGCAGAAATGTGTAATCTTCTATTGCCAAATAAAAAACTTATGAGACATCTTTTAACTCTGGTTGGTTTGAAAAGCATTTGTTTTTTGAAATCACCGACTAGTTTTTTTTTTTTTTTTTTTTTTTTATTGGAGGTTTAACGACCACCGTGAGCAACTCAATGGGCTATAAGCAGTCGCCCGTCCCTAATTTAGGGTCACTGGTTCCAGGGAAGGGAGAGAGCCAGTGCCGTAAGACAAACACAACATCCATGCCGGACCGGGATTCGAACCCGGACCCCTTACGAACGAATGATCAGAGGCCAGCGCCTTAGACCACTGCGCCACCGGGGCGGCGACTAGTTTTTGGATTCCAATGGAAAAAGAATTTCCAACATTGTCGAGCACTGCCTTAAGTATTTGTTGCCTTTTACAACTACATATTTATGTGAAACTAGTGTTTTATCCTTAACCACCATAAAAACTAAATATTGAAATAAGCTGGATGTTGAAGATAACTTGTTTGTACATAAGCAAGAAAACTCAAAATATTGATGAACTTTGCAAGAGTAAATGAGCTCATACATCTTATTGATACTAAACAAATGACTTGACCAGTTTTATTTGAATTTTTTTTTAGCCATTTGTGCAATTTCTGAGACATCAGTGTATGTAATTTTAGCAAATATACATGTGTATTTGTATTTTTTATATATTTTATACCCACATAAACACACTGGAATAAACTTTTCATTAAAGAATATGCCTGTACATATCTGTACTCCATAGCTAATCTTTGTATTCATTGGTGCAAATATAATACTTCACAAGTTCTTAAGTACATGAGCAAATGAAAAGGAGTCTTAAAAAAAAACAAAGTATTGTTCAGCCAGTTTGTGCTTTAGAAATAATTCTGTTTAAATTCATGAGTTGAACACTATGCCGTAAAAAAAGCACAAAACGATAAGACAATATTTATGCGTGTTATATTGCAAAATGGAATTCATTTCAGACTACAAACATACGAAAAGAATGCTTCCCTACGTAATTCCCAAATCAGCATGTACAGATCGAATTTATTCGACATCCTAGTCAACGCTAGGTATATACCTGGCGATAAAGACTTGCACAGAAAGTAAAGCACTGTTTCATATTGATAGTAAAACATATATGGATGTGAGAGTTATGCCCCTACCCCAGTCAAATGAAATCTTAGCTACTACATAGATTTTCCTGTGTGACAATGCTTCAGCCACCCTCGTTTGGTGGTGAAACTTTTAAAATTATATATATATATATGTACACAGTTCGTGAGCTTAATATCAAACAAAAATGTGTGTAATTGATTTCGTTACTTTTACATATCATAATAAACTTAATTTTAAAAAGTGTCTACTCACACGTTTTCTTTCTTTAACATGCTGGTGTCTACCACATGTTCGTGACTTCGTGTTCGTGTCGTCAGTTAGGGTTAGGGATGGGCGATATTTATCAATATCTCGAAATATCGATATTTTTGTCCGATATTTCGATATATAGTATTGATATCCAAGTTACGATATATCAGAAAATCACTATATCGGTGCGATATTCAATATATCAGCCTATGGCTGATGTGATTTAACTTGTTTAATGAAATCTGTGTTCTTTCCTCTGGCATGTCACGAAAATTATGTTGCTTGAGGACTATCAAACTGCGATCTCATTATCGAGATTCACATGATATTATGTCACCTTCCGATTTCTAGAACTTTACAAGGAAAAATATCTGCTGTGTTGAAAACCTCGATGGTTGAAAATTTTAACTATTAGTTGACAGTAGGCACCCAGAAAACAAATTTAACGAACGGTTGATAGCAGATTGTTCTTTTGCCTATGAGTATTATGTTTGAAATAAACTGGCACTTTGCCAAAATTAAATACATACCAATGACACACAATTTGAAGTTAAGCATTTTTTTTTTTTTTTTTCGTTAGTGATAAAGTATGTAGATCTTAACAGCTGGGTAAGGAAATGCAAAACAGCTTTTCGAGAGTTTTCTTGATGTCTTACAAGTTATGTAGTATAAAGTTTGTTGTAATTCAGGCTATGTATATATCAGATGTAATTTTTTTTATCATCCTTTGATAATTATCTTGTAAATACATAGTGAAACTTCCTGAAGTAATTATATAATCTGGTAAAAATATGAGCATAACAACTTTCGTCTTGATCTGCTGATTTTTCCACACTTACAGCATGTTATTTCCTCTGATTGTCCATTCGTTTTTTTGTTATCTAGGAGAGACAGGCTTTCATACATTAATTAGTAAATATATACTTGATGAATTTGGATTATGATATTTTTTTATGTTTTTCATACATTAATTAGTATGGCTTTCATTAATTAATTAGTAAATATATATACTTGATTAATTTGGATTACGATATTTTTTATGTTTTTATTTTTATAATCATATTTTAATGGAGGACTAATAATCATTAGCATTTTTTAAAATATCTTTCTGGAAAAATAATTGCTTTCTATGAAAAGGCCATCACAAATTATTCGTACTCTAATTACTGTTTTTAACAAAAATGTCACTTGTAAACATATTATAAGCACTTTAATTTTTTTGCTTATGCCATGGGAACTATTTTTGCTTACACCATAGAAGTAATTATATCTGTATACTCCATTAACATTGTGTTCTGTCTTAAACGATAAAAAAAAATAGCAAACATTGTTCACACCTTCTGAAAAATATAAATGTATACAAAATGCTCTAAAAATTACAATAACAAAGTTTTTTTAAAGATTTTTTTCCATAACACTTCCTTGCAAGCTGATATAATGTTGTTAACTTTGACATTTGCATCCCAATAAAAATAGTTATTCTTTCTATAATTCAGTTATTCCCATGTTAATTGATGGTTAAGATTCCAGTCTGCTGGGATTAATAAGTACTTTTGTTTTTTTGTCATTTATGCCATACTGAAGCTTCAACTTACCTTTTCTCGAAATGTTGGAAATACATATTTCTCATAATCTCACATTGATGAAAAACTCATGAAAACATTCCTTTGCAACTGGGATTTTTGGAAACTTCTTGGCAGAAACCATACCCCTGCTAGTCGAGCAATGCCCACACATGAAACAACAAAATCACCTTTTGGGTTTTGGAAAGTATATTCAGCATTTCTGCAGATTACAAGCTCACTTCTGTTGCATGATTTTTTTATTTATTTTTGCATCAAAACTTTCTGCTATATATTTTTTTATTTTAGGATCTGAAAAACAATATTTTATGTGTTTTTCATATCACTAAAAATACAGCTTGAGAGCTGCAATCTTGCATAAAGATAGTTTTAAGCTATAAAATGTAATAATAAAGGACAAATAAAATTGCTCCCTTTTAGTAGGAGAAAGCAGCTCTTGAAAAAAAAATTCAGCTGATGTTTCTAAGAAATTATCTGAGAAAACTGGTAGGATATTTATTCCCCACATTCACTGCCAAGCTTGTGTATTATAATTAGTTATTACTTATTACCAAAACAATTTTTTAAGGTAAAGAATATTTTTATGTCTAAAGAGACACATATGGTTGAGTTGTCATTAGACTATGTAAATGCTATCTGTGGAGAGTAGTTACTCAATTATGTTTGCTCATGCTGATGAAACAATCCTGTTGGCAGAGAGCAAAAGTGAGTTGCAGCGTATGTTGTCCCACATGTATGAAGTTTGTATGAATTTCAAACTTAGTATATGAAAGGAAAAACCCAAAGTTATGTTTTTGACAGATGAATTGTTAGTATTAAATCAAACAGATCAGTCTAAATGGCAAAGAGATTGACCAGGTAAATCAATTTACATATTTAGGAAGCATGTTTGACAGAGAAAACAAATTAGGTGGTGAAGTTAGTAGGCTAGTAAATTCATCTTTGAAAGTCACAGCTGCTTCAGGAGGATTTTGAATAAATGATGAATGATAGGTTCTCAAAAAAGTCCCTAATAGTTGTGTGTGAAAAAGTACAGTAATTGTTCCTACTCTGATGTGCAGCAGTGAAGGTGGAGTACTGCAGATGAAGAGTGATTTGTGAGCTGTAGAGATGTGTTACTTATGGGGGTGGGGGCAAGATATGTTTTGATCATGTGAGGAATGAAGATGTTTTGTAGATGAGTAGTGTGAAGCAAAATATTGTTTGTAAGGTGGGGACAAATATTCTTGGGTGGTTTGGAGAATGAGTGGTGAGATGATTACTAGGAGAATTTATTCTGCACAAGTGACAGGAAGAAAATGTAGAAGATCAAGGGAGGACCAGATTCAGGAATTCCTGCATGAGAAAAAGAGAATAAATGTGAAGTACAAATGGTCTTGTGTGTGATGGATGTCAGTGAAGCTCAAGTTGTGAGCTGAGATCACTGTAAATGCAGATGTTTGATACATCAAGAGTAAATAAAATGTGTTTCCATCAGTTTTGAACTTTAATCCAGCAGATAAGCTCTCATCAAGAAACTAACCTATGATCTTAGAGAACAGCTTAGTGATATATATGCATGTAAAGAGAAAATCCCTCATCTACAGCAAGTTGAATATAACTAGGTGAGAAATCAGTACTTATTTTTGTGTTGTTTTGGTGTTAATAAGTGAAACATTAAATGCTATATCCCATTTGAGTTCAAAACTGTAAATTTTTTTTTTAAATCTGCTGACTTCCTTAATTTTAAGGATAGACTCCACCAATGAGCATTTAAAATGTAAAAAAAAATGATATGATATCGAAGATAGCTCCTCAGGTGTTTTAGGCTTGATAAAGAATACTTCAGATATTTATTGTGTACAAGTTTTTAATGGAGATGAGAAATCCAAAGAAATGGACTGAGAACTGGAAAAAAATGCTTGAAGTGAAGTGGTGTGTGTGTGTGTGTGTGTTGATCTCCATGAGCATCTAAAGTTGTTCCCGAATGTGTAGAAGCTTGATTCACCATAAGCAGACACATGTCCCTAATTTAGGGCGAGTGGTTCCAGGAAAGACAAGACAGGAACAACTTCTTTATGTATTTTACCACTTGGTAGGCACATTTTCCATGATTATTTAGATACTGAATAGTTTCCATGACATTTAATTAACATTTCATGACTGAATAGATTTTATTCATGACATTTAATAAATAGATTTCTTGACTGAATAGATTTCATGACATTTAATTGCTAAAACCTGGAAAGAGCGACATCTTTGTTTATTCACTGACGCCACATATTTGGAGGATTTTCACATTTAATGAACAGTGCTTCTTATTTTGAAAATTTGACTGTTTTCTAGCAGTTTCTGAGGAAGAAGTAATCTTTTTGTATGAGAATTTTCCTGATATTGATGCTGAATCAGTTGTAGCAGGTATAAAATCACATACAATTTTTGCAAACTTGATCAAATGTAAAACCGATGGGTGCAATGCAAGGTATTCATATAATCTGAGCATTGTTTCAGCTAATATATTAATATAGTCTTTAATGGTAGTCTAAGAACTCCCTTCCTACAGCTAGTGTCAAACATTTGGCACAATGTATTGCCTTTTAATCAAACCAAAAACCCATATTTATGAGTACAAATGCAATTTTTCCATTGCACATTTATTAGATTTTAGCAGGAAAAGAATTTTGAAAAAAGTAACCTTGTATAATTTAAAGAAACACTAGAGAAATCAAATGAGGAAGAGCACTGCACATTAAAACTTTTCTGGGCAACAGAATTTTGTTAATGCCATTCCGTTTAAGAATAACAGTTTTCACAAAAAAAAAAAAAAAAATATGTTCACAGTTTTTATCAAAAGAGAAATAGACACAATGACAAAATGGATAACACTGGGCAAATTAGGCCGAAACCTGTTAACAAGGTTTGTTGTATTTTCAGTTTTGTTTTTTTTTGTTATTTTTTTACAAAAAAAAAAATTATATATGTATCTACAGTGTATATGCACACTAACTTTGAAATAATATATTTTCATGTATGTGTGCAAACTACTTCAAAATTGCATTAAAAAGCTCTAGCCATTTACCTCTCAACAATATTATGACTTTGCAGAACATTCTGCATTAGAAATTGCAATAATATGCTCTGATTACAGGCTAAGGGGGTAATGTTTCAGACAGAAGTAACCCAGTGATTTTGTTTTAGGCATTTTACTCTGCTTTTGTACTTAAATAAACATTTCGAATAATGGAAAAACCTTAATATGTGTAGAATAATCAAATCAATGAGACTTATTTACCCAATTGCCTGTGGTTTTCTGGTCTTCTATGTAGCAAAATATTTCTACCACAAATTCCATTTCAAGTGTGTTTTTTTATTCATATATATTCTTTAAAAAGATGTTGAGTGTGCTTAACAGGAAAGTTGACATCTAATTTGTTTACTTTCAAATGATAACCAAAACCTTCAAATATCGTTGGTGACAGTTGATACTATCCACAGCCACAGCCCCCCCCCCCATTAGTGGAAGGGGAGTGCAGATGTTATATAAACACAAAAGTGCACAACACTTTTATGATTGCTTTTTGACTAATTTTGTCTCGCTGTATCAACAATCTTGCATAGGTAGCAATGTTAAGTACAGAGAATCATGATAACATGTTTTGTTAAAAAAAACAGTTTCCGCATTTATGTTCTGTAAATTTATGTGACAACTTCCTGCTGTTTTGGCCACTTTCATCCAATCTGTGCTCTGCCCCTTCATTAAGAAATACAAGGGGCATATATAGATTTTTTCTGAGGGCGTGCCAATGAAATGAAAAAAATTAAATCCACCAGGACAAAATAAAAGAATGAGAATAGAAAAAAATAAAAAAAAATTTGTAACGTAAATTAATGATTTTTTTTTATTAAATTAAGCATTTTTGTTTCCAATGTAAGGCACATTTTAACAATAAATAAAACACATTTAAACACTTTCGGGGGGGGAGGGGAGTGGGCATAAATATATCCCACCTTACATTACATAAATGTATAAAATATATAATATAAATACGCCCTTACATTACCTTGGCTACGATGTAAACAACCCTGATGTTGGCTTTCCAGCTCAGCATACAAGATATATTTTTAGCGAATTTTTATGAATTATAAAAACGTAAAATGTTAATTCCGCTGTCGAAAATATTTATTTACGTAACAAAACAACGTAAAAGGGCAAAATAAAAGCACTAACCCATGGCGTCGGTCTTGTAAAAAAACGTTAAATATCAATTCCGCTATCGGAAATAATTATTTACACAACAAAACGACTGAAATGGCAAAATAAACGCACTACGTTTATTTCCAAGTACAGCGACCGTCTTGTAAAAGGTACGAAGTTAGTAATATACAGTACTTTTCTGAGATATCACTATTTTAATGGTATTAACAAAACTTGATTGCAGCTATATTTTCAAGCTGCAGGATAATTTAGTACTGGCTGAGATTTGTGCGAACAAGCCAACAGCCAATTAGTCCCAAGTTCCCAATAGCCAATACTTAGCACAACATTGGATCGGATTCAGTGATAACCCAGATGCAGTATGCAGTGAATAAACCGAAATATCAGTCTTATTGAGATCAGAAGTATTGAAAAATATCGAAAAATCAATCTGATATATTGATCTTTAAATACAGATATTTTCGATTCAATATAGCGGTCTCAGAAATATTAAAAGATATCGTACTTTTGAAAATATCGCCCATCCCTTCGTCTTGGTAAAAAAACGAGCAATCCCCGTAAAATCACGTGACGACTCGCTGACCAATAGCAGAAAGCGACGTATGCCGCATTCCTTTTCTGTCATTATCGTTCATTGGCTAACCCGTGTCTCTTAGCAACGCCCGTAAAATTACGGTTAGAAACAGTTGTCCTACATATCCATGCTTGTTAAAATACGGGCATCGCCTTGAAACTGCAGAAACGAGCCTTGATCGTAAAAATACACGGGCAACAAGACTTTTTTTACGGGAATTTTTAACAGTGTATGAGTCTCATTCTATAAGTGATTTGAAATTGTTTACATTTGCATTTATTCCTAATCTGTTCTGTTAAGTGTTTATATTCAGCAGCCTGAAGAAGCTGCCCGTTGGCAGTGAAAGCTTGCGAAAGTTTTGTGATTTTGTAATTTTACGCCTATTAACGGATTAAAAAATGCATATACATATTATATCGTGTTATCCAATCCTTATCTAGTACGATTTCTTTTAAGCCCAGGAGGTGCCCTACCAATTCTTTTAAGAACCGTTAACAAATAAAGCATTGTAAATCAAAGCGAAACCTTTACGTGTTATCAGTTTACAACAGATAAAAAAGGGGACTCGGTCACTCGAGCTAGCAGTATCCTGCATTGTTTCCGCCTCAGGGAGGCTTATCAAGATAAATATCAAAAACCATTGTTGCTGCGTTCACCAAAATGATAATGATTTAGTTAGAATACAGATTATCTGCTCCAAGAAAATGCTTCTCTGACCACATAAGCACATCCTGTTGAAATCGTAATACTAAACAAGATTAAAACAAGAAAGATGACATCGAATTTTCAGGTGTAATAAGCACGTCTTTTGAATCCGTTCTGACGCAAATTAAAATTTTCAAAGCTGTTTAAAGTCAATGGAATCGATATGGAAAACAATAGATCTGACGAAAGAAACAAGATTTTTAATCGGGTTTTTAATCCCTTAGATTTTGTTGCAAACGGAATCGTGAGCCTACGAACTCTTAGAAACAGAGATATGGACAAAAATAAGATGTGACTTTATGTCCCCTCGTGGGAAAACCATGCATTATTTTAGGAAGAAAGTATTCTCAAAAGGTTTATCCATATAAGCGGTATCGGTCCAAGAAAAAAATTTGTCGAGTTTTTAGTAGCCCAGATTTTGCTACAAATACTTTAGAAGCAGAAATTAACACTTATGGCCCCTGGTGGCCAAACCATTCTTTACCAAACATTAGAAATTATGTGAAACATATTTTCCATCAGGTCTTGTATGCGATACAGGAAGAATTTTTCAAATCGGAGCTTTAGGAACAGAAATAACGCAGAAAACGAAATTTACCTTTGTGCCCCCTAGCGGAAAGTCTATGATTTACTTGTAAATTTTGAATTTATAGGAAAAACATTTCGCATCGGAAACACTATCCAACAAAGAAGGAATTTTTCAAATCGGACTTTTAGAAGTAGAGATATTGACAAAAATAAGATACACATCTACGCCCCTGGTGTAGAAACCATGCATTATTTCAAGAAGAAAATGTTCCTAAAATGTTTGTCGACATGAGTAGTATCGGTCCACAAAAGACTTTTTTTTTCAATCGAGATTTTAGAAGCTCATATTTTGCTGCAAATACATCAGAAGCGGAAATTAAGACTTACGCCACCTGGAGGCCAAACAATTTTTTTACAAAAGTTTGAAATTACGTGCAAACGATTTCCCATCAGGAGCTGTATCCGGTGCAGAAAGAATTTTTCAGATCGGAGATTTAGAAGCAGAGATATAGGGGAAAACGCAATTCACATTTACGCCCCTAGCTGAAAGTCTATGAATTACTTGAAGATTTTGAAATTATATGAACCACATGTCACACTAGAAACACCATTCAACAAAGAAGAAATTTTTCAAATAGGACTCCCAGAAGTAGAGATATTGACAAAAATAAGATATACATCTACGCCTTCTGACGTACAAACCATGCATTATTTCAAGAAGAAAATGCTCCTAAAAGGTTTGTCGACATGAGTAGTATCGGTCAACAAACGACTTTTTTTTCAGTCGGATGTTTAGAAGCAAATATGTGGAATAAAACGTATTTTTGAATTCGATATCATCTGCATTTACGCCCTCTAGCGGCGAAATTGTACACCGTAAAAAAAAAAAAAAAACGAAATGAAGGATCATCATTCGCATATTTCAAGCTTCCCAATGCAAAAGGAATTTTTCAAATCGGACTTACAGTTGCAGAGATATTGTGGGTACAGACGGACGGACAAACCGATAACATAAGCACGATCTCTTTTTTACAAAAGACGTGCTAAAAAATCGGATTTTGCAACAAAATTTCTTCGGGCTGGCGTCGCACGGAATATTCTACTTTTCGAGTGGTTTCGAGTTTATTCAGGTCGGACGACGACTCATTTTTCGCCAAACGAAACCTTTCGCTGGCAGTTATCGGGTTGGCTTGGGTCAAAAATTTCACGCCCGAGCAGGCTTCTATGTTGAATCACAAACATTTCATTTGCATTAATAACTGCCCACATTGTGAATATCTTCTGTATATTTTCCGCATGTTTTTGCTTTAATATTTGAATTTTTATTTTGTATACCATCTCAAGCTCTTAAAGTTGAATAGGAAACTGCTTTTTCCGTAATCGAAATAATCCACATGCTTTAGTTTTTTGTTTTTTTTTCTGTTGTTTTGGCACAATATTTTCAGTACGAAGAGCGAGATTGCAAAAATAAGTTTTGCTACATTACGTCAAACTACAGGCAATATTAACCATATATTTCCTAGCTCCTCTTTATTTAAAAATTTCAAACTACAGTATTTGGTGTAAATATATACAGAATTACTATAAAACATATTATTAGTATGAATATGTTAATGTATACGCATACAAAGGAGATTTAAAAGTGTTTCGTTCAGTATACTAAGGCCGTTCAATAAAAACAGAGTACTATTTTTGGGTTGGCAACAGTGCAAGAGGGGAAAATAACCACGCAAACGACTAACGGAATTAAGGAAGTATCTATGGCAACAGTCATTAGTCTTGGCAGACGATTCTGGTTTTGTTATTGTTTAGCTGTTTAAGGTACGTCTGCATTTCCTCATACACCTATGAAGGTGAGTAATTCAGAGCTAAGAAGTAAAATGCGTTGTGCGATAAAATTTTGCTATCGTTTGGGTAAAACGGCTTCAGGAACAGTTGATTTTATGAAAAAAGCTTAGGAAATAAATGTTTGGGTGAGTCAACAATTTTCAGATGGCACCATGATTTCAAAAAAGAGTGTTTCTCGGCAGAACTCGTTCCTAGGCCTGGTCGACCTGAAAGTGTTGCTACGGAGCGTATTGTTAATACTGTTTGGGCAATCCTGCAAGAAGATCGACGAATCACGTTTGAAGACATAGCGGCGTCAACTAATATTTCAAAAACGTCGGCATTCCGTATTCTACGCGACAAATTACTGCTGCATGGTGTGTATTCCAGATGAGTACCTCATCACCTGACGAGAGAACAATTCAAATTTTGAAGATGACAATCCGATTTTTGGCGTAAATGTGACAAGGATGGGTGGTGTAGTGGTTAGCATACCCGGGCGTTTTTCTGGGAGACGCGGGTTCGAGTCCCGCTCCAGGACGATGGAAATTTTAAAGTTTTTCGGATATTATCTGACTTACCATCCTTGTCACATTTACGCCAAAAATCGGATTGTCATCTTCAAAATTTGTATTATATGGCGTAATCTCGTATTTCTTTCATGAGAGAACAATTGTTAGCCAGAGTTCAGGTATGTCCTGAGTGGAAACAAATGATTGCAAAGGATACAAACTTTCTAAGCAGAGTAATAACTGCCGATGAAACATGGGTCCTCTATTTCGACCCCACTCACGAAGCGCGGAACGAGTATCTGTAAACACACAGGCTCGCCTCCTCCGAAAACAATTCCGCCAAACCAAATCAGCTGGGAAAGTGATGATGATAATTTTCTTTGATTGTAAAGGTGTAATCTTCCAGAATGCCATTCCTCCATAAATTACTGTCAATGCTGAGTATTACATTTCAGTCTTGAAATGTGTGCGACGACACATATCGATTAAGCGACCGGAAGTGGTGGGCAAGTGGACCCTACACCATGATAACGCCCGCCCACACGTGGCTGCTTGTGTTCAACAGTGTCTTACGAAATGCAATATTGAAATCATGCCACAGCCTGCCTACAGTCCTGACCTCTCCCCTTGCGATTTCTAGTTGTTTCCAACAATGAAGGAGAATTTCCGTGGCGCAACATTCAACACAGACGCTGAAGTTATTTAAGCTGTATAGGGTCGCTAAAGCAGCTTCAACAAAATGTCTTCGCCACATGCTTTGAAAAGTACGATGGGATCATTGCATATCATCCGAGCCGCCCCGGTGGCGCAGTGGTCTAAGGCGTTGGCCTCTGATCATTCGTCCGTAAGGGGTCCGGGTTCGAATCCCGGTCAGGCATGGGTGTTGTGTTTGTATTACGGCACTGGCTCTCTCCCTTCCCTGGAACCAGTGACCCTAAATTAGGGACGGGCGACTGCTTATAGCCCATTGAATTGCTCACGGTGGTCGTTAAACCTCCTTAAAAAAAAAAATCATATCATCCGAGGGAAGATATTTCGAAAAAGAATAACACATATTTTGCAGTACCTATATTTCTTCATTTTGTGTGATTTTACTCTCAGTTTGTATGGAACGGCCGTTGTAGATCGCAAAGTTTTCGTGATAGACGGTATTGCCAGTGTGTGCTGCGACTTCCTGTGTGTTCACAGAAAATTTCAGGTTTGTAGTTATTTTCTCTTTCTTTACAGACAGCATTAAAGTGAGGAAAGTGAATGGAGATGTCAACTGTTGAGAAAATGAAACACTGTGCAATCACTGAAATAAATTTATCAGCTCATGTAGGGCAGTTTTGTTGTTACTGAATGCAAAATAAGTCAAATGGTACAGGGTTAGGCCAAGTAAATGAATTTGAGTATTTAGGAAACATATTTGACGGAGGATTTCACGGGATTGATATTTTGTCAAAAGGCTTTTTTTTTTTTTTATTGTAGGTTTAACGACCACCGTGAGCAACTCAATGGGCTATAAGCAGTCGCTCGTACCTAATTTAGGGTCACTGGTTCCAGGAAAGGGAGAGAGCCAGTGCCGTAAGACAAACACAACATCCATGCCTGACGGGATTCGAACCCGTACCCCTTTCGGACGAATGATCAGAGGCCATCGCTTAGACCACTGCGGGGTTATTAATGATTGTGCTTGAAAAAGTATTTTTTCATACTCTGATGTACGGCATTGAAACTTGGGTACATACTGAACGAGAAGTGCAGCAGTTGTTTTTGTAATGGTGAGAAGCATTTTTTATGGGGAGTTAAATTATGATATTTAATTCCAGAAAATATGTTCCATATGAAGATTTCCTCTTTTTTTTTGTGTTGTGGTGGTTACATAATTAAAAAAGAATTTTATTGCTTTCAGCAAATTTTTTTTTAAATTGGCGTTCCATTTTTTTAAACAAATGAATATACACAGTCGAGTCACATTATTGTGACCGCCTCCTACTTTTGACGTCTACAGCGTAGCCAATGAAAGAAGGCACGTGTCGTGAGCTGGCTTGGAGGGTATGTAAGGTGTGCTGTAGGCATTCTGAAAGCATATCACTCATTGCTGTCATGGATAAAAGGAACGATTTATCAGATTTGCAAAAAGTGATGATTATCGGCTTTCAGACCAAGGGCGGCAGTATTTCTGAAACAGCGCAGTTTGTGAACTGTTCGCGTGATGCTGTAGTTAAAATGTATAGTGATTGGAGAAATGACACCATTGCAAACTAGTGAAGTGGAAACTGCGGAACACCACGTACCATTGATGTGAAACGTGAACGTCGGCCGCGACGGTGCGTGAGGGCCGATCGACACGCTACAGTGGAGCAACTCACTGGTCGAATGAACCAGGGGGCTATGATGCAGACGTATGGGGCTCCAATGCAGACGGATGGTCACTGCACCTGTGCTAACGAAGGTGCATCTGTAGAAAAGGCTTACATTTGCACGGGAGTATCGGAATATGACCTCCGCTGATTGGCAAAGGACTGGCTTCTCCGATGGGTCACGTTTTCTGTTTAATTGAATGGATGGACATTGGCGTATAAGGAGAGAAACATCAGAGAACAAACACTATTCAACCATTGCTGGAAGAACACAAGTTGGTGGGGGCAGCGTTATGGTCTGGAGAGTGTTTTAGTGGCATTCCCAGGGTCCAATCATATTCGTGAAAGACACAATGGACCGAATTCGTTATGAATCCATCTTTGCACACCACGTACACCCATACATGCTGATTGTCTTCGCTGGGGCGGATTGGATCTTACAGCACGACAATGCGACGTGTCACACAGCTGGAAATGTCAGAGAGTGGTTGGAAGAACACGATGAAGACTTCAAAGTACTTTCCTGGCCCCCTAATTTCCCAGACTTGAACCCAATTGAGCACCTGTGTGACCAACTCCATCGTGTTGTTCGCTCTATGAATCCTCCACCACGCATCCTTCAGCAGTTGCCAGATGCACTGCAGTCAGCACGGCTCCACATACCTGTGAACACCTCTCAGCCCGTCTAGCTGCTGTCCGCGCTGCACACGGCGGTTACTGTGGATATTAGGTGGTGTTTACAATGATGTGACTCGACCGTGTAGTTTTTGTAATACATATTCATTTGTTTTATGCTTTTTCCCCATTTCTGTTTCAGATGTTTCTATCTTAAGTGCTATTTAACATGCAGGTGACTTTCACTTAACACAACTTACATCGTTACAAATTCCTTATAAATACTCGTAGTTTAAAAATTCTGCCTATATTTTTCTCTCAGTTTACCAAGACCAAAAAATAAATATTTTTATGCAAATGACCTTTCTCAAATCCCCATAAATCAGGAGTATTGAACTATTGCTACAGCATCATAACATAAACAGTGATGGTTAGCACCGTCAAAACATAAATTATGTTTACCGTGATCATTGTTTCATACTTATCTAATACTTTAACTAGTGTAAATACTTTGTACAAGCAAAATCGTGACAACAATTAATGTTTTTATAGACGCTATCAGGTAGCCATCTATTCTTTTGGAAGTGTTGTCTTTCCGTACTTTTCATGCTGTTCTTCATGTGCATTTGTCTTGTCTCCTTTTGTGTTCCTTGATGTGTGTTATGACAGTGTATCTGATACAGCCTTCAAGCTCTAGTTTCAAGAAGAGTATTGCCTCATGGAAATGCTCTTCTTGAAAATAAAAGGTTATTGTTGCTTGCCCATTTATTAATGCAATTTTTGAATGGGAAACCGATCGTATGATCAAATTTAGGCCATAATGCTGTTGCATGCTATTGCTGGGATGAGAAGTTTTGAACTCAACTGGTGGTCCATATGAAATAATAAATCGATTTCAAATGAATTCTGCATTCCAGCAAAAAGGGTGTTAAACAATGTAACCTTTCGTTAAAATCCAAATACAGGGCATTAACTTGTGGGCTCCAGCAGATATCACTGTGGTGTTCTTTAAATATTTTGGTTATTTTTACGTTCATTTTTATCGTTATGTTCTATATGTTTTTCATGCAATGTGTGTCTGCTTTTCATATTTAAGGAATTATGCATTAATATAGTGGTTATAGCCCATATCCAGTTCCAGTTTGTTGTTGTTTCACATCTATAACGGGCTTTCTCCTCCAGTCCACCACGCTGTTTAATTTAAATGTTTACTTTCTGCAGCGTTTTTAAAATAAGTAAAACCATAAACTTTTACCAGTTCAGTAGAATGTGCTCCTGGGCCAGGTCTGCCAGTCCTGTCTGTAGGTGGAGTGGCATTTGAGCTCATGGTGTAGGCAGGTGGTTTGTTCCTGGTGACATTACTGGAAGGCAACATGTAAGCCGCTGGACCAGGATTCTAATCCAAAAGAAAAGAAAATGTTAATATGCGATCATTAAAAACATGTCATGATGAACAAATTTGCCAAATCAAGGAACGCTTACTGCGTAGTAAATCCGTTTATTTTCGTGGTGTAATATGCATAAAGATTTACCAAGTTTTTACTCCCCACTGGAAGTCTTTTTCAAGGCAATGGTAGACATTTTAGTATGTCCACCATTGCTTTGAAAAAGCCTCCCAGTGGGGAATGAAAGCTTGGCGAAGCTTTATGCATATCACACAAAAAAATAAACGGATTTACTACGTTACAAGTGTTTCTTGAGATTCACGACCTGGTGTATTTAAAACACATTACCAAATCAATTCGTTAAAATCAGATTTTTAGGATGATTGTTGTTCCAAAGTAATGTTCCTTTTTTTCTGGTAAAGAATGTCCTTATGTATTCACATGATAAAACTCTTCTATAATGAGATCATATCAGCATGTAATTTTGCTTAATATTTTCACGATTCATTAAATGTGAAATAAGCAGAGCCTGCCATTATAGTAATATCCTTATATATAAAAGGCTAAGTTGCCGACGACCTGGATCACTTTTTAAGTCGTCATGGCAACAACCGAGAAACAAATGTTTGTGACGTCACGATTAGCTTTTCGCGTTTTCGTGTAGGTAACGTCATGGCCCACACGGGCACAGTTCACGCGTATATCACTTTGTTTTGTTGTCATAGCAACAAAGAATGCAGATGCTGGTGGGACGTCATCTGATCCAAATCATTCTCACATGACGTCAGAGATGCGTTACGTCACAAAGCCAACTGACATTCCATTACAACATAGACCAACGTCTTTACTAAGTGTTGTTAACCAACGTGCAAAGCCACGGTCAAGGGTTACACAAATGCAATACTATCAACATCGTCTTTCAATCCGTAGCAAATTTAATCTATTATTAAGAGAAGGAAAGATTACTCAGCAATACAATGTTGATGCGTATGTAAAAATGGAAGCTAATACACTGGATTACATACGACAAAATCAGTCTCAGTTAAGTGTCGAAAAGTATAAAAGTCTGATAGACCAAATTCAGAATGCTGGAGATGATGAGTTTCTTCCTGGATAAGATTTTATTTTGCCATCTTCATTTCAAGGTAGTCCACGAAATATTGTGCAAAATTATCAGTCTGGAGCGAAAAGATTTACAGATGGCGATAGTAAGAAAGTATGTCAAGCTTGATCTTTTCCTTACTATGACTTGCAACCAGAAATGGGAAGAAATTACTGAAAACTTGAACGGTCAATTTGTCGAAAACCATCCAGATTTAGTTGCAAGAGCTATCCAATTAAAGTTGAAGGAATTAATGGATGATATAACCAAAAGGCATGTTTTGGAGTTCCGGTGGCCAAAGTTCATGTAATCGAATTCCAAAAAAGGGGGCTTCACCATGCTCATATATTCTTGATTTTGAAAGAAGAGGACAAACTAACATTGCTTGAGAAAACTGACCAAATTATATCTGCAGAACTACCAGATAAAGAGCATTTACCAGTTTTACATGCAACTGTTGCGAAATACATGGTTCATGGCCCGTGTGGTGAAATAATCACAATTCACCCTGCATGGAAGATGGCAAATGTACCAAGGAATTTTCGAAGTCTTTCCAAAATGAAACAGTAGCTAACAAAGGCGGGTATCCTATATATAGCCGTAGAAAGAATGGTGCAACCACAACTGTAAGTGGTAAAATTATTGATAACAGCTGGATTGTCCAATTGTACATTTTAAGGTACAATTGCCACATTAATGTCGAGGTGTGCGCTACTGTGAAAAGCGTGAAATACCTTTTCAAGAACGTATACAAAGGTCATGACTGTGAAAATGTGCATATAACAGAGCACAACACCAAATCCGACAAAGTAAAAAGTCATGTTGATTCCCGATACGTTAACGCACCTGAGGCAATGTGGCGAATACTTGGTTATGATATGTATCAGCAATCTCATACAATAGTTAGATTACCTGTTCACCTTCTTGAAGAACAGAACATTACCTTTAATCCGAAGCGTTTAAATATTGATCGAAATGCAGTTGTTCATAATGCTCAGAGAGATACAATGCTGACAGCATGATTCGAACTAAATGAGGGCAATGAAGATGCCCAATCCATTTCATATACCAACATGCCAAGACATTATGTGTTCAATAAAAAAAAGACAATGGGTCCAACAAAAACGTGGTAGAGATAATGTGATTGGAAGAATGTATTCAATCAATCTTGGCTCTGATCCAGAAAGATATTGTTTGAGACTACTGCTACTTTATGTGTCTGGAGTGAAAAGCTTTACAGATTTAAGAACAGTCAATGGAATTCCAAATGATACCCTCCAAGAAGCTGCATTGCAGAAAGTTTTAATTAAGAATGATGAAATATGGGAGAAAACCTTAGATGAAGCATCAGTTTGCAGCATCCTCGACAACTACGAGATTTATTTGCATACATATCTTTATTTCACCACCCAGTGCACAAGAATTGTTTGAAAAATATAAATCCCATCCTTGGGAAGAATTTCCACACGAGAACTTGAAAATTTCTGATTTTAAAACATTTGCAAAGAAAGCCATTCTGTGTCGCAGAAACTCTGATGTTGACAAATTAAATCAGAATGTTCATGATCTCTTAGAGGTCACAGCAAGCACATACATAATCTATGATTCAATTGATGCCAATGGCGTAGAAAATACTGAACAGTATTATCCTATAGAGTTTTCAAATGAGAAAACTCCATCAGAAATGCCACTTCACAGACTCAAGTTGAAGATTGGAGCTATTATCATGTTCCTGAGAAACCTCAACACACATCGAGTTTTATGCAATAGAACAAGACATTGGTTTATGCAATGGAATTTAAGAACAAAAACCCAATTTGAGCATTGCAGAAGTACTCACAGGCTCAGCATGTGGTAAAACTGTTTTTATTCCGCGAATTGACCTCGCACCTACTGATATAGACCTCCCATTCATATTAAGACGATGACAATTCCCTGTAAAACTCGCCTTTGCTATGACCATTAAAAGTAGGCATCTACCTTCCTGAACCAGTGTTCAGACATGGACAACTTTATGTTGCGTTGTCAAGAGTTCGACGGTTTGATGTCACAGTTAAAGTAGTCCATGGGCAAGAACAAGGAAAACTAATTCTAGATTTTGAAAAGATATTTACAAAGAAAAATCGTGTACAAAGATATTTTCCACCGTCGTTAATAAACGCTTGAATAGAAATAAGTAATATCTAGAACCCGTTGTATTCTTATATCAACGGGCTTTACAGCTAGTTTGTAATGATTTGCAGTGACGAATGTTTTCATAAAATATTATGTGCTGATGGATCCAAAGATATGCATGATCATGAACACATACATAGAATGTCATTCAATACGTTTTGAAATGGCAAAGTATTCATAAAGTGCATATTTGCACATACTGGCCACTGAAATTGAAACTTTTATTAAATACCGGGTTGGACCACCTTAGCGCGAATTACAGCATGTATGAGGTTTGGCACATATTCCACAGGGTGTTGGAGAGTTTCGGCATACCAGGCATTCACCAGACAGCCCTTTGAAAGAGGACTGCTCTCAGATCTGATTTTCTAACATGTCCCCTACGTTCTTAATGGGGTTCAGATACGACCTTTGTGGTGGGCGGTGAAGATAGTGGAAGTCGCTGTCGTGCTCATTTAACCACTGCTCAACACATCTAGCGCGATGGACAGTAGACAGTAGCATTGTCATCCACAAAACGGCCGTCACTGTAGCACTGTCGTCCACGAAATGGCTGAATAAAATGTCAACATTGTAGGATGGACTTGATCAGGAACGAAATTCAGATAAATCCTTGGAGGACACCCTTCCTTCCAGCTTTATTATAGTGATCCGTTCCGTACCAGCAGTTCCGACTAATAGTGGTATACCATGACACCACCTCCAGAACCTTGAGTTGTGTTTACAAGGCAAGCTGAGCACATGATTTCATTGGGCTCCCGCCAAACTCTCTGCCTACTGTAAGTACAGAAGAGGTGGACCACGACTCGTCGGACTACATGGCCTTTTCCAGTGTCTAGTTAACGATGTTCCTGACACCACTGTAGACGAACTTTCTGGTTCTCACCAGAAATGAGTAGTTTAGTCATAGGCATGCGACTGCCAATACCGATCTTCTTCAACTCCCTGGGCATCATTCGCTGAGATAAGGGCCGGGAACAGCTTTTAGTGAATGCTTCGGTCAATTGCTGCACACAGAAAGGCCTGTTTCTTCGTACACGCCTTCTCAGACGACAGAGATCTCGTTACTGGCAGACTGATGTTGCACCACAGTTACGTCTTTTAGTCAAGCACTGTGGGTCATTTTTAAACTGAGTAAAGACCCGGGATATCTCACCAGTCAGCTCTGGTGTTTTCAAAATCGTCGCTCCAGCCAGACGGGTACCCATAATGAGCCTAACACCAAACTTCGAAAGATCCTTCATTTTTGCCATGTTATCAATACTACTGCCGATTAATGACAAGCAGTAGTCTTAAATGCATGCCCAGATCGCGTGATGACGCATGTGAGCACGTATTTTGCATATACCTATTTGTACGTATTTTGTAAGTGACATTTATGTACATCTGCATGGATGTTTCTAATTCAGTGCCCTGTATTTGTAACTCACTTGTGAATAAAGCGAAACAGTACAAAAAATATAAATTAAAGTAAGGTGTTAAAAAAAGAATAAAAAGTAATTATTAGGTAGAGGGTATACTAAAAACAATATATAGCTGTCTGAGCACGATAACAACTCACTAAATACTAAATAAAAGATGTTATTTATTTGCATTTTAAAACCTACTCACAAAACAACCATAGCGAGATATTTCGGAGGTACTATACCTCCATCTTCAGGCCTAGCGTGCAGAAATGGAAATATCCCGAGCATAAATACACTCACAAGCAATACCATCATGCTCCAGTCAAGGACAGTATATTGCCAACTGAAAGAAACAATATTATAGAAGATAGCAAGTGACGTCATAGTTATGAGTTATTCATGAGGTACGTCCGAATCATCAGGAAAGCAATTCTTTAGAAGAAAACTCCAGTGTGAAGGCACAGATAACGGTAACTCGTCGTTGCAACACGATGACAAGTAGCGTTGAATGCATAAGCTTTCTGTAAATAACAGATAATTTATCATAAGCGACAGCAAGAATGGAGGATTTATTCCATTCTGGATAACATTCTCCCTCAGCAACAGCCCGGGCTAAAGCAGTCGAAGAATGCCCTGAACGAATATCATATTTATATTGTCAGAGACTGACTTTCAATGCCCTCAAAGTGGAGCCGATGTAGATCTTCACATTCTCCGTTGAGTGAGCAGTCTATCTTCTATAATACAAATTTTGAAGATGACAAACCGTTTTTTGGTGAAAATATGACAAGGATGGTAACTCATATAATATCCGAAAACTTGAAAATTTCATAGTAGTCCTGGAGCGGAATCGGACCCGCGTCTCCCAGATAGCGCCAGGGATATGCTAATCTGGGAACGCGGATTCCCGCTCCATCAGGACGACGAAAATTTTTCGGATATTATCTGACTTACCATCCTTGTTATATCCACACCAAAAAAACGGATTATCATTGTCAAAATTTGCATTGTGTGGTGTAATCTCGTATTCCATTCATGATTTATCTGTTCCTCGGAGCAGTCACGGAAAAGGATTCTTAACCTCCAGATTCGCTTAACATGAATGCCGGCTGCTTTAACTAGCAAATCCTGTGATGGATATATTCAAATTAATCGGAAACTTGAGGAAGCTGAAGCTCAAGCGTCGCCGTTTTGAAACCGTAGCGCGAATCTCAGACGGTGCTTGACACAATTCGCGAACAGGACTTCCAGGGAGCGTTCCAACAGTGGCAAAAACGCTGGCAGCGGTGTATCGCTGCCCAAGGAGACTACTTTGAGGGAGATCACAGCCATACTTAAGTAACGTAGGTACTTTGTTATATATCGGCTTAGTCTCGGAACTTTTTGATCGGACCTCGTAGAGGTATGCAATACATCCCATGTCTATTCATGGGATGAACAGAATCTCTATCTCTCCGAATCAATGTACCTCTCACATACACTGACGAAAAAAAAATCCCAACACCACGAAAAAATAGTTGTAGAGGAATGAAATGGCGGCAATACATTTGTATAGGGAACATGTTTAATCGATTAAGGTTTCAAGATCACAGCGTAACGTAAGCGCGAGAAGAGCCATTTTAAATGTGAAATTCTGGTACATTAATAACCGGTGTAACCGCCAGAATGTTGAATGCAAGCACGCAAACGTTCATGCATTGTGTCGTACAGGTGCTGGATGTCAGTTTGTGGGATGGAGTTCCATGCCTGTTGCACTTGGTCGGTCAATACAGGGACGATTAATGCTGGTTGGGGGTGAGGATGGAGTTGTCGTCCAATGATGTCCCATACTTGCTCGATTGAAGAAAGATCTGGTGATCTAGCAGGCCACGGCAACATGGTTGGTTGGTTGGTTGGGCCATGTTTGGCCAAAGGGCGCCAGACACAAGACAAACAAACAGTATTAAAAAAACGTGGCATAAATCCCAAAATCTGGCTGACCAAGTAAAACCGAACCATGAGAATGATGGAAGGGCCAAAAAAGACAATGAAACAAACAGTATTAAAAACATGGTACAATGGTTAGAAACTAGCCGATTAAGTAAAACTGAGGAATGAGAATGATAAAACACATCACGAAAACGAACACAACTACACATAAGATGAGTCACAGGAGAGGGACGAACTGTCACTCTCCTCCCCCTCATGTTCCTCTGTAATGTTGGTTGAGGGTGGGGACCTCGCTGAGTCTGAGACAGTTGCAATGTTGGTCAGTTGGACCGCGACAGTTGGATGGACACTGCACACCTTTGCGGATTTAGGGCCGGGTCTTCTACACGTGCAGGCTTTCTGCTGGGAACTGGAAGAGTCGGTCGTCTTCAAAAGAAAAGGCGCAGAGTCAGCTGGTCGAATAAGCTGGAGCTCGGTGAAATCCACCTGTGTTGCTTGTTCAGCTGTAGATCTCTTGGCAAGTGCGGCGAGAGCTACAGGGCGCGGAACAAAGGGCTGCACAGGTTGTGGCAGAGACTGAACTACTGCGGCAAAAGTACGCTGTCGGTTGTTGGGAATACCCAACTTGGCCTTGGCAGCAGGGTACGAGAGGCCTTCCAGGGTCTTGAAGCGCTGGATTGCCATCTCCTCCTTCCATTTCATACAGTTGCGGGAGTAAGCTGCATGGGCCTCACCACAGTTAACACAGCAAGCCGCAGAAGTGCAACCCTCCCCGTCATGTTCACTGGAGCCACAATTTGCGCAACGAGCGGAACTGTTACATGAACGTTGTGAATGCCCGTACCTCTGGCACCTGAAACAGCGCAGAGGACTGGGAATGTACGGGTGAACTCCACAGACCAAGTAGCCAGCCTTGATTTCGGTCGGAACTTTCGGGGAGTTAAAAGTCAAGATTACATTTTTAGACTTAATCAACGAACCATCGCGCCGGAACATCATACGACGTGCAGCAATAACACCCTGATCTGCAAGTTCACTCACCAATTCGTCCTCACTGCAAGGCAAGAGATCAAACTCCGAAATAACACCTCGAGAGGTGTTAAGAAACGGGTGAGGTGTCACTTTGACAGGAATGCCTTGAAGACTAGTGAGGTGCAGAAGAGTGTTACTCTGAGAAACACTGCAAGTTCGGACAAGCAGGTCCCCAGAGCGAAGCTTCCTCACAGATTTCAAGGAGCCAACTGCAGCGTCCAAAGCTTTAGAAATGAAAAAGGGAGATCTGGTGGACAGTCTCTCATTCGGATCGATGGATTCTACAACTAAGTGTGTAGTATGCGTATTCACAGCAATCGAGGGGAGACGACGCTTCGGAGCGACTGGTACAGCTGCCGAAGAAGAGGTTCCACGTTCTTGGTCCAGGTCATGATCTAAAGACCGTTTAAGGTTATGGGACTTGGTAGGTTGAGAAGACGAAGGACAGTCGTTGTCAACTATCATTTTCTCAGGTGACTTGAATTTGGAGTTTTTGTTTTTGTTTTTACCCATGGAAAAAAGGAGGAGGATTCGTCTGCAGACTACTCCACCCACCACCGAGCCCTACAAGGGAGAACTGGAGGTCTGCAAGCCAAGAAAATGACGCTGGACACAGTTCTGGAACTTATACGCTGCAGATATAGTCCGTTGGCTGTGATCACACGCACTCGGCGGACACTTCGGCCTCCGGGTACCGTCATGCCAACGCCTTTGGCATGATCCCACAGCCCCCGGGCTTACCCTGTCGTGCTATACGCCAAAAAAGCCGCTAAAACCCTGTACACAACTTGGTACAAGACTTCTGACTAGAGGTGGGTTAGTCTCTACCCTCCCGTTTACAGCGAAACCGGGGTCGAAGAGGAGTGTTGGTACACAGGAGGTACTTCTCCGGTCTCCTGCGACCTCAGCCGCCAGACATCCCATTTCCGCCTCACGAGTCTCCGCACGCGGCAAACATGCAGGTAGGTCTAGCACCCAAACCAGCTAAAAGGAAAAAAGTAATCCAAGGAAGACAAACCCTGGAGTGGAACCTAAACGGAATCTCAGCAACCTACGAACTGAGCGATTAATATAAACAGTTAGTAGTGGAGGGTAACAAAACCACAAGACCGGGGTGTTAGTACATAGCGTGGTAGCGATTAGGTAGAGTATACAACACGGGCAACTGGCCAGTGCAGAAAATAAATAAAAACGAAAAAGCGAGACACAAGACTAGCTCGGGATCGTGGGGCCGCGACCCCCCAACAGCTGGATGAACAGCCGTCCCTGCAAACTCCAACAGCACCGAAAAAAAAAACAAAAAAAAAACAAGCGGTGGAATGACATCAGATGTTGACCAGTCACAAGGTCAGCTCGGGCCGTGGGGGCGCCGCTCCCCAAATAACTGGAAAACCAGTTATCCCCATGCGGGGCCACGGCAACATGTCGACACTCTGTAGAGCATGTTGAGTTACAACAGCGGTTTGCAGGCGAGCGTTATCCTGTTGGAAAACACCCCCTAGAATGCTGTTCATAAATGGCAGCACAACAGGTTGAATCACCAGACCGACGTACAACTGTGCCGTCAGGGTGCGTGGGATAACCACGAGAGTGCTCCTGCTGTCATAGGAAATTGCTCCTCAGACCATAACTCCAGGTGTAGGTCCAGTGTTCTCGGCCGCAGACAGGTTGGTTCAAGGCGCTCACCTGGCCTCCTTCTAACCAACACATGGCCATCACTGGCACCCAGGCAGAACCGGCTTTCATCAGAAAACACAACAGATCTCCACTCTGTCCTCCAAAGAGCTCTAGCTTGACACCACTGACGTCGCAAATGGCAGTGGTTTGGAGTAAGTGGAATGCACGCTACAGGGCGTCTAGCTCGGAGCTGTCCTTTAAGTAACCGATTTGTAACAGTTTGTTGTGTCACTGTGGTGGCAACTGCAGCTCGAATTGCTGCCGCAGACACAGTACGATGCGCCACGGCCATACGCCGTACACGGCGGTCTTCCCTCTCAGTAGTGCCACGTGGCCGGCCGGAACCCAGTCTTCTTGAGGCAGTACCTTCCCTTGACCACCGCTGCCAACAATCATGCACAGTGGCTACATTCCTGCCAAGTCGTTCTGCAATATTGCGGAAAGAAAATCCACCTTCTCGTAGCCCTATTACACGACCTCGTTCAAACTCCGTGAGCTGTTGATAATGGCTTCTTCGTCTTCTTAAAGGTATTCTTGACTAACATCAACACACTACGTCGAATCTCAACGATAACTAACGCTCGCGAACGTTACAGCGCGTATTTACAGCAAACCTGCTTTGCATGTTCCGAGGGGCGATACTAGCGCCACACGTATGCGCCGAACGCGAATTTGCATAGACGTCATCTTACAGATGTACTCTCACCGCCTACCAACTGTCGCTTATCTAACACAACCCCTTCTTGGTGTTGGGATTTTTTTCCGTCAGTGCATATACCCTATGTGAGTGGCGTGTCAGAACTGCATGATTGATAATTAGAACTATTCGCCAATTTCGAACTTACCTGTTGGCAACCGTTTTTGTGATTACTGTTGCATTTCGGTCTATATTCATGTGTTTTCTGTATATATTCATATGTATCCTTGTTACTTACAGCACTCGTCCTGATGACGAGATTATAGTAACCTCGAAAGATCTTGCCTTTTATTATAATTTTTAGCTGTAAATACATTTAATCTTTTAACTGGAAACAGTAAAACGTATTAGTTTGCATCATGCTCAGACAGCTTTTTTTGCATTGCTTAGCGTTAATGACCTACTCATTATCTGGAGACAAAAGCAAATGACAACTGTGAGGACAAGAAAAACGTTCATGACCTACTCGGTATCTGGAGACAAAAGCTAATCAGAACTATAAAAACAAGAAAAACAACGGCAGCGCCAGTTAAAAATTTGCATACTGCTTTCCAATGACTTTCGGCACTTCAGTGTGTAACATAACATTTGTCGGTCAAGTCGTTATCAGACGGGAAGTGCATCGTGATAGTATGTTTCCTGTAAATTAGAGTGGCTTTTCTCGCATTCTTTCCGGTATCACTATACTGTTTCTTATGAGCACTGTTCTTGTTTAGTAAAAACAACTCAGAGTACGTGCAAAAATTGCTTAGATCAAGCTATACTGCTTTTCTATGTGCCGGAATCTACGTAAATAATCTTGTGCAATGGTAAAATATTTTTCTACCGAGTGTTCATTCGGAGCACACGTACACGAGGGTAAAGCGATTTGCAAACACCGGCCACTAAATTAGAAACCATCACGCAGATGTACGTAAACGTCACTTGCGTAACGTATATGCAGAATACTTGGTCACGTGCGTCACCACGTGATATAGGCACCTAATTAAGACTGTTGCTTATCAGTAATCGTCAGTAGTGTTGATCACAATGGGGAAATACAAAGGATCTGAGTTCGATGAAGTGCTATGAGAACTGACTGGTTACTCGAAAGGGGAGATATTCCAGGTCTAAAGACCCGGAACTCTCACTAAGACCCGGAATATATCAGTGGAAAAATAAACCCATTGCTTGACTGACATTCACAACTGTGGCGCAATGACAATCTGACGGGAACGAGATCGCCCTTGTCTGAGAAGGCTCGTTCCTGACCCATGTCTCAGCGAACTATGCGGCCGGAATCAAAGAGAAACGGTATTGGCAGTCGTATGGCTATACGTAATCCAATGATTTCTGCGAAGAACCGAAAAGTACCTCTACAGTGGTATCAGGAACACCATGACTGGACACTAGAAGACTGAACAAAAGCCATCTGGTCTGACGAGTCGTAGTACACCTTGTTCTATAGCGACGGTAGCCAGTAGGTTTGGCTGGCTGGTAGGCAGTAAGTTTGATCCAGCTTTCCTTGTAAACACAACTCAAGGTTCTGGAGGTGGTGTCATGGTGTGGGTCACTTTCTTTTGGTACAGAACGGGTATCCTGATATTCCTGGATACAAAGATTATCTGAACATTGTCGCCCATCCTACAATGTTGATTTTTCATCCGAGGAGTCGTAGTACTCCTCGTTTGGTACCGACGGTAGTCAGAGAGTTTGGCTGGAGGTCCATGACACACATGGATCCAGCTTGCCTTGTAAACACAACTCAAGGTTCTGGAGGTGGTGTCATGGTGTGGGACACTTTCTGTTGGTACAGAACGGGTCTCCTGATATTCCTGGAAGGTCGGGTGTCCTCCAATTATTATCTGAACATTGATGCCGGTCTAGTCCATCCTACAATGTTGACTTTTCATCTAGCAGATGACGGCTGTTTCATGTACCATAATGCGCAGGATGTGTTCTGCGAATATGACAACGACTTCCACCAACTTTCTTGCCCACTAAGCCCGGATCTTAACCCCATTGAGAATGTATGGGATATGTTATAAAAACAGATCCGAAAGCAAAGTCCCCTTTCGTCAAATCTGAGCCAGTTAAAAGACTGTCTGGTGAACACCTAGTATGCTTAAATGCATTCCAACACTTTGAGGAATCTACGCCAAACTACATACGCTCTGTAATTCGAATTAAAGGAGGTTCAACCTGATATGGCCGCCCCGGTGGCGCAGTGATCTAAGCGATGGCTTCATATCATTCATCCGAGATGAATCCGGGTTCGAATCTCGGTAAGGCATGGATATTGTTTTGTCTTACGGCGCAGGCTCTTCCCCTTCCCTGGAGCCAGTGGCCTTAAATTAGGGACGGGAGACTGCTTATAGCCCATTGAGTTGCTCACGGTGGTCATTAAACCTCGAACTAAAAAAAACAACAACAAAAAACCCCCGGTATTGAATGAAAGTTTCTAATTCAGTGGACGGTATGTGTATCTGTTGTAGGGTAACATAATTCGGAACAAGAATATTAGTTACATAAATTCTTGCTAAATGTAATGGCGATTTCATCTACATCAATAAAGTATTCATCTTTGAATATGTAATAATTTAGTTTCGCAAGATGCTTATATTGGAAATGCATTACAGTAAATCTCAAGTAACTGGCTGTAACATGTGTTCTTACTCTATCGCGAAGCATACAGTGGCTTTGAACAAAGTAAAACGAATACTGAAATTTATTTGCTTACCATGATTTTGGTCTCCAGTTGTTCTGCCAGCTTCAAGCGCATGGAGTAGGCTGGAGCTTTGGGGTACGGTCCTTCCCCAGGTCCAACTGTCACCGGCAGAGTGTAGGCATTGGGGGCTAATAAAACGTAATAAAAATAAATTTGCATAACGCTCCACTTTATAGAATAATGCACGTCGTAGACCAGTAACGATTGTTGGTAAAATTATTATAATACAAAACATCTTATGACAGACACAGTTTGATAAGAAAACGTTTTAAAAATCTGGTTATTTCTTTCTTCTTACTAAATTTCAGTTGCATCTTATAATTTTTAAAAAAAATTGGAATATCGAAAATTTGTCGCCCTACTAGCGACTTTTCTCAAGTTTATACATTAATCCAACGATTTAAATTTTATTAGCCCAGCAAAATTTCTCATGTGTTATAAAATTGCCGCCAGATGGCAGAGTATCGTAACCAGAAGGGTATGAAAAGTTACATGAAGTATTTAGTTATCAGTTTTAAATATTCTGGAGTGGGATTTTATCTCGCACGGCACTTTAGTGCTTCAGTTGCAATTAACAGATGAATAACTTTCTTGATAAATTACTGGGGCGAAATCGGTAGCTAGGGATTAGCAAATGGCAGAAGAGAAACATGCATATATGAGTCAATTAATTACTCTCTTATCTTGAAAGAGAGAATCTTTGCTAACGTTGAGCAGACAAGTTATCTTGAGAAAATAAAGAACATCTTGCTTTGATCGAAAGGATCACCACTCACAAATCAGCCTCCCCACCAAAAAAAAAAGCACAAATTTCTTGAAACTAACATCAAAGTCTTACTACCTCGAAATATCACTGACTATATAACTCCTATTGTGTTTGTATCTGTACTGGGATGAATTTAATTATCAGGTGAGACAGTTGTTCTTGTCACCCTTTTAGTGAAGGATATTTCACTTCCCAAGAACCAATGGTTCTAGATTAAGAACTTTTTCTCTTCCTACCTTTAGGTACTCATAAAGGTCGTGAAGAAACTCGATTGAAGAAATAAAAAAACAAAGATTCTTGTAGAATAGAATGGACAAGATATCAGACTCTCGTGCGGAATGAGTCAATCATAAAAGCTTATGGTAGCAGTCTTAAAAGCACTGTAACTAAAACACTACGCAGGCTTCCGATGAAGTGAAGAACTTATTTAATGTATAAGTTAAAAAATTAAAAATAAAGCCATAAGAACTTTCGGTCTTCCTAAAGAATATCAGCAGATGGAAGTACTGAAGGAGCATTTTGGGCGGGGAGACATATAAGTAACCTACAGGCGTGACGTCGAAAGTTCTTATGGCTTTATTTTCAATCTTTTAACTTATACACTGTTGACCACCCAAAATGCAACACCAAGAAGGAAGCATCCGATTGGCCTGAAATTTGCAGCATGCATCGCTCGCGAGAGGACATGCAAACGATTAGCATTGCAGGGCATATGCAAATCATGTGCACCCGGCACGCCACCGAGAAGCACTATAAGAAGGGTGCACAGTAGGCGGGGTGTAAGTCGTGGAAGTGTGTTGTGCTGTCGGACCTGTACGTGGGAAAGCTTCCTGATGCCTCGTCGCAGAATACGGCAGTGATTCCAGCACGTTTAGGAGTTCGACAGAGGACGAATAGTGGCTCATCGCGACAGCCGTTTATCGTACCGAGACATCGGCGCCCGTGTGGGACCACATCCAGCCACAGTGAGGCGTGTATGGATTCGGTGGGTGCAGGAGGGACGGACCGACCGACGTGAGCGATTGCCGCAGCCGCGGCACACCACCGAATGAGAAGACCGGCATGTTGTGCGGCGGGCATTGACGGCTCGCACCGCCACATCACGAACGTTAGCGCAGGACTTAGGGTGTGTTGCGCAACAACCTGTATCAGCACGTACCGTTCGACGTCGTCTGCAGGAGCGGGGACTTGTCACGCTGCGCCCATTGCTCCGATTACCATTGGCGTTACACCACCGGCGAGTTCTGTGGCATTGGTCCGTTGAACGCCACACGTGGACTACGGAATGGCACGACATTGTCTTCTTCGACGAATCCCGCTTCTGCCTGCAACACCACGATGGTCGGATCCACGTGTGGCGGCACCGCGGCGAGAGACTGTATGACGCCTGCATTATGTCTCGCCATACCGATCCGTCGCCTGGCGTTATGGTTTGGGGCGCAATTGGATATGACACCCGCACCCCTCTGGTACGCATCGCCGGTACACTCAACAGCCACCGCTACATCTCCGACGTTTCGGAGCCTGTAGTTCTCCCTTACCTGCAGGACCTGCCAGCGGCCACGTTTCAACAGGACAATGCGCGCCCGCACGTGGTACGCATCGTGCAACAATTCTTCACGGCCCACCAGGAGTCACTGCTGCCGTGGCCCGCCTGTTCTCCCGATATGTCGCCCATCAAGCACGTCTGGTCGGTTATCGGCAACCGAGTGGCCCGGCAAGCACCACCTGCGGCTACGCCTGATGAACTGTGGCAACGTGTGGAAGCAGCCTGGACCGACATACCCCAAGCCTACATCCAAAGCCTCTTTTGTTAGATGCCGCGGCGTGAAGCAACCGTTATTGCCAGCCATGGGGGCCACACGAACTATTGACGTCTGCGTGTTCCGCAGGTGGCACGGGCCTGTAAGCTCAATCGTTTCATCTTTGTATCTGTTGTTATGTGTCCAGTAAATCTGGCTTTGCTATCTCGTGTCCTTCTTGATGTTGCATTTTGGGTGGCCAGCAGTGTACAATAAATAAGTTCTTCACTTCATCGGAAGCCTACTTAGTGTTTTAATTATAGTGTTTTTAAGACTGCTACTTTAAGCTTTTATGATTGAGGATAGAATGGAATTAAAGACTTACTTTGCTCACGGTGATCTAACGAATCACTACTGATGTTACGACTATCCCAAAGTACACGTGTGTCGCGGCTGCGTAATGAATACACAGTAATGTGCAATGTTAAAATAATATTCAAGTTCATGTTCTTTTCTTTGAATACATTCCCCGTTAGCTTGTATTCCCATAGAAAATAAGTACAAAAATCCGTCGTCAGCCAAGATTTCTAGCAATATAATCAGAGATGCAGTTTCGGATGGCTCCGAATAACGTGAGATAACGACGAGCTCGACATAAAGAAAATTTTGCGCTTGGTTCAATTTTTTCGCTGCACGAAGAACTTTCCCATTAGGATTTTCAGAAGTGAACATATCATGCCAATAATGTACCGTCAAATTGTTTTCGCTTGTTTTTTTTATTGGAGGTTTAACTATCACCGTGATCAATTCAATGAGCTATAAGCAGTCGCCTGTCCCTGATTTAGGGCCACTGGTTCCAGCGCAGGGAGAGAGCCAGTGCCATAAGACAAACACAACATCCATGCCCCACCGGGATTCGAACCCGTAACTCTTACGGACGAATGATCAGAAGCCGTCGCTTAGACCACTGCGCCTCCGGGCGGCCCCATCAAATTAAAAAGACTGTAACACAGAAATTCCAAAATGTATGAATCTTCACCTTCGTGGTTAGCTTAACAGGATTTTTAAAATCCGAATCATACATAGAGAGTTAACGTGTCTAAAGAGAGGGACGGCCCAAATGATGTTATCAATGCCGTTTTTGTTTTCGGAAGACGCGTTATGACGACGAGACAAGCTTTTGAGTGACGTAAGTAGACCCCCAGCTGTATGAAAAGTAAGACAGGAAGGCGAAGGTGCTGCTCTGGTGGCCTAGTGGTCTGAACGCTGGCTACTGACTATTCGTTCGAAATGAGTCCGGGTTCGAATACCGGTGAGGTATGGATGTTGTGTTTGTCTTACAGCATTAGCTTTCTCCCTTCCTTGGAAACAGTGGCTCAAAATTAAGAATAGGCTACTGCTTATAGCCTATCGAGTTGCTGACAGTGGTCGTTAAACCTCCAAACGGTAAGAAAAAAAGGCGAGGTTTATGAGAACATGTTTTCTTTTTATTTATTTAGAAGATTTGAAGACGCCCAACAGCATATGATTCTAAAACTTCAGGGTTGGAACTGTTTTTCCCTGGAACTAATGATTCTAATTAGGGACGTTAATAGTTCCACGGACAAGCAGTAACCAGCTCTGTAAGGAGAAGCACAACTTAAATATTTTATTAAAGTCTAACGCACGTTCTATAAAGGTTGTACCGAAAGTAATGCAAAAGTGGGCATAACCTTTTTTATTAACTGACAGAAGTCGTTCAGATTGCACATGTTGGTAGAGTAACTCTTCCTCTGTAGTAACCCTTCTTCTTCATTGCCAGTAAATAATGAATTCCAAGCAGAAGCAACAGTCCATCATTGAGTTCTTGACGAAGGAAGGGTGCAGGCTGTCTGACATCCACAGAAGGCTGCGGAATGTTTACTGAGATGACACCATTGACAAAAGCAATGCGCACTGATGGATGAAGAAATTTAAAGAAGGGGAAACCAGCATTGAAGACAAACCACGCAGTGGGAGGCCATCATCTGCGACCACTGACACAAATCTTCAGCGAGTGGATGAACTGATTTGCGTGGACACACGAGTCAAAATCCGTGAGCTTGTTGCTTAACTGGACTGTGGTCACAATGCCATACAGAAGATGGTGGAAGACTTAGGGTATCGGAAAGCGTGTGCAAAGTAGGTACCTCGGCAGTTGACACCCGAGTTGAAGGAGAGAAGGGTGGACGTCCGCTCTGATCTGCTGGGAGCGTTTGAAGCCAATGAAGACACGTGATTTTTCTCGATCTGATGACAGGGGATGAAACGTGGGCGTATCATTGCGATCCGGAAAGGAAGAATCAATCCATGGAATAGCGTCACACGCCTTCACCAAGGACTATGAAGTTCAAGAGCCAGCGATCAGCACAGAAGGTCATGGTGACTGTTTTTGGGGATAACAGGAGTATCATTCTTCTTGATTTTCTGGAATGTGGCCGTACTGTGACCAGCAAGCGGTACATTGAGACACTCAAGAAGCTTAGAGAAGCCGTAACGAGGAAAGAGGCCGAACAAGAATCTGAAAAGAATACACATTCACCATGACAATGCTAAACCACACACTTCTTTGGCAACAAATTAGGCTGGTCGGTGGTCCCCCATCCACTGTACATCCCAGATCTGGCACCCTCCGACTTCCATCTGTTTGGTCCAATGAAAGACAGTCTCCGGGAACAAGGATTTGATGACAGAGACGAGATGAAAGTGGCTGTGAAGAAGTGGGTACAGCAGTCCACACCTGAATTTTTTTCAAAGAGAATTCGAGAGTTGGGTTCAGCGATGGCGCAAACGCATGGCTTGTGATAGAGACTATGTTGAGTAGTACCTTTGTATAGAGAAAGGGTTATTCTAGCAACATGCACAAGGTGAACGATTTGTTGTGTTTGCCTTACGGCACTGGCTTTTTCCCTCCCCAGAATTTTTGGCCGTAAATGAGGGACAGGGAGCTGTCCATTGAGTTGCTTACGGTGATCGTTAACCCCTGCTTTTCTATGACAAACAAAGAAAACAGGCTTGTTAATTAAGTCGCCCAGTCAAAATACTTTTTACTTATTTTGCTTAGGAATTTAACGACCACTGTTAGCAACTCCGTGAGCTGTAAGCAGTCAGCCGTCCATAATTTAGTATCACTGCTTCCAATGAAAGGACAAACACAGCACAGTAAGGAAGATACTTCGGCCGTATCTGCCTTTTTGCTTACGGAGATGACACTATTGACAAGAGCAATGTGCACTGTACGGAGGAAGAAGTTTAAAGAAGAGGAAACCAGCATTGAAGACAAACCAGGCAGTGGGAGACCATCATATGCGACCACTGACACGAATCGCCAGCGAGTAGATGAATTGATTCGTGCGTACAATCCGTGAGCTTGTTGAATAATTGGACTGTAGAGAGAGGGAAATGCCATACAGAAGTTGGTGGAAGAATTAGGATGTCGGAAAGTGTGTGCAAAGTGGGTACCTCGGCAGTTGACACCAGATTCGAAGGAGAGAAGGGTAGAAGTCTGTTCTGAGCTGCTGGAAACGTTTGAAACCAACGATGACACGTCTTGTTTTCGACATGGTGACAGGGGATGAAAAGTGGGCGTATCTTTACGATCCGGAAACGAAGAATCAATCCATGGAATAGTGTCACACCTATTTACAAAGGACTATGAAGTTGTTCAAAAGCCAGTGATCAGAACAAAGGGTCATGGTGACTATTTTTTGGGATGACAGGGGTGTCATTCTCCTTGATTTTCTGGAACGTGGCCGTACCGTTACCAGCGAGTGGTACATTGAGACATTCAAGAAGCTTAGAGAAGCCATAAGGAGAAAGAAGCCGAACAAGAATCTGAAAAGGATCCACGTTCACCATGACGATGCTAAACCACACACTTCTTTGGCAACAAATTATGCGATCAGCAAATTAGGCTGGTTAGTGGTCCCTCATCCACTGTACAGCGCAGATTTGGCGCGCCTTCCGACTTCCAATTGTTCGATCCAATAAAGGACAGTCTCCGGAAACAACGATTTGATGACACAGATGAGGTGAAAGTAGATGTGAAGAAGTGGGTAAAACAGTCCATACATGAATTGTCTCAAAGAGGATTCGACAGTTGGGTTCAACGATAGCGCAAATGCATTGCTTGTGATGGAGCCTATGTTGAGTAGTACCTTTGTATAGAGAAATAGTTATTCTAGCAACATGTATAATTAGATCGACCTCTGTCATTTAATAAAAAAGTTATGCCCACTTGTGCGTTACTTTCGGTACAACTCTCGTATATCAGTCGAACACAGAGCGACTGAATGCAACTTATTTGGCAGCTTCGGTGGCACAGCGGTCTAAGCGCTGGCTTCTGACCATTCATTCGAGATGGAATCCGGGTTCGAATCCTGGTGAGGCATGGATTTTGTGTTTGTGTTACGTCACTGGCTCCCTCCCTTCCCTGGAGCTATAGTGGCCTTGAATCAAGAATGGACGACAGCTTATAGCCCATTGAGGTGCTCACGGTGATCGTTAACCCCTCCTTCCCCATATCAAACCAAGAAAATAGGCTTGTTAATTAAATAGACCAATCAAAATACTTTTTACTTAATTTGTTTCGGAATTTAACGACCACTGTCAGCAACTCCGTGAGCTGTAAGCAGTCAGCCGTCCATAATTTAGTATCACTGCTTCCAAGGAAGGGACAAAGACAGCACAGTAAGGCAGATACGTTCGGCCGTTAATATATATGAAGAGCTGGTTCTAATGAAGTTACTAATTATATCATCACTAATATCGTCAAAAAACAGTAAAGATGAAAAAAGGGTTTTAGGTTTCAGTAAGCATGATGAGAAAATAAAAATCACCTGGAGTCTTGAAGCCCTTGACTGGGTCTGGCTTGATCCGACACGTGAATGAAGGAGCTCTGGGATAGACGCTCTGATCGCATTCTTCTCTACTGTAGGCTGCTGGTCCAGGAGTGCGGAACTGCATCAGATCTTTGGGTTTTCCAACCAAGAAAGGTGCGCAACATTTATCAATGCCCTTATTTGTCCAGCCTCGAAGATCGTATTTGGCTGGTCCCGGTCCCAGACCTTTGTCTTTGATGCCAGCTCTGCAAAGATGTCATGATGTCATGGAATTCGTAAAAGTCAAAATAATTACACTAGTTCAATAAGCCCATTTAAAACTAATTCTGTAGAGGCTAAATACACGATCGAGATACACTATTGTGACCTTCAGCTAATATCCTGAGTAACCACCGTGTGCAGCACGGATAGCAGCTAGACGGATTGGGAGTGACTCAATAAAGTGCTGGAAGGTATTCACTGGTACGTGAAGCCATGATAACTGCAGTTCATCTAAAAGCTGCTGGATGGTGCGTGCTGAAGGATCCATTGAGCGAACAACACGATCCAGGTGGTCCCACAGATGCTCAATTGGATTTAAGTCTGAGGAATCAGGGGGCCAGGGAAGTACTTTGAAGTCTTCATCGTGCTCTTCCAACAACTCTCGGACATTTCTAGCTGTGTGACACGTCGAATTGTCGTTCTGGAAGATCCCATCCGCCCCGGGGAAGACAATCAGCATGTATGGCTGTACGTGGTCTGCAAGGATGTATTCATAACGATTTCGGTCCATAGTGCCTTCCACACGTATGAGTGGACACAGATAATGCCACGAAAACATTCCCCAGACCATAACGCGGCCCCCACCAGCTTTTGTTCTTCCAGCAATGATTAAAGAGTGTTTGTTGTCCGATGTTTCTCGCCTTATGCGCCAACTTCCATCCGTTCGATGAAGCAGAAAACATGACTCATCGGAGAAGGCAATTCTTTGCCATTCAGCAGAGGTCCGATTCCGATACTACTGTGCACAAATGTAAACCTTTTCTGCCGATGCGCCTTCGTTAACATAGGTGCAGTGACCATCCGTCTGCATCGGAGCCCCATTCGAAGCAGATTTCGCTTAACTGTCGTTTTAAACACAATTCTGGTAGCCCCCTGGTTCATTCGGCCAGTGAGTTGCTCCAATGTTGCGTGTCGATCGGCCCTCACGCAAGAAGCCGACGTTCACCTCTCATATCAACGGCGCATGATGCTCCGCAGTTTTTACGTCGTTTATTCGCAATGGTGCCATTTCTTCAATCGCGATACACTTCAACCATAGCAACACGCGACCCTGCAGCTACCCTTGGACCGAAAGCCGATAATCATCCCTTTTTGCAAATCTAATAAATCGCTCCTTTTATCCATGACAACAACGAGGAATATGTTTTCAGAATGCCTACAGCACACCTTATATACCCTTCAAGCCAGCTCACGACACGTGCCTTCTTTCATTTGCTACGTGCTGTTGACGTCAAAAGTAGGAGGTGGTCACAATAATGTGACTCGACTGTGTATGTTGAATTAGAAGTCATGGAATAAGATGTTTGCATCAGTTCACATGAACTACATATTACTAAAAATATAAATTGATATATTCAACACATACTTTTGAAAGAGTGTATGTTGAATATATTAATTTAGTATACAGAAATTCTGTAAAGTATCAGTTATAATTTTATGCTCAATTCAATACAGCAAAGGGTTTTAAGATCTATTGAAAAATGAAACAGTCATTAAGAGAAATATGAAGGAAAACACGAAGTGGTCGAGTAGAACGAGTCGTTGGCTGCCATTCGTCCGCCGAGAAGAGTCCCGGCCTGAATCTTTGGTGAGGTACGGATGGTACGCTTGTCTGGTGGCACTGTCTCTCTCCCTTCGCCGGAACCAGGGGCCGTAAATCAGGAACGCCTGACTGCTTTTATATCCCAATGAGTTGCTCACGATAGTAATTCGCTCCCCTCTCAATAAAGAACATCTTTTGCCCGTAATATATTCAGATTTGCTCACAAGCATGAGGATTAAATGAAAATAGGACTCTCTTTCAAGAGTGTTCAAATGCTTACTGCTGAGCAACGATTGATTATGAAGCCTTTTTATTTATTCTATTATTTACTTTAAAGAACATTAGTGTATAAACGCCGTTTAATTAGTCGAGAATGCCCTGAAATTTGCAGAACTGTACGCCTATGCAATGTGCGTACTAGAGGTGTAAATTCATGTTCGAAGGGGGCGTAAAAATAGAAATGCGTAACATGTGAATAAATTTACTGCTCAAAAAGAAAGTTATACTTCTCAATATGTTTTAACGATTTGAGTTAGCCACGTAGCTAATCAAGGTATAGAGTCTGAAACAGCAGAAAGATGCATATAAAACAATACGCGATATCTGTACCTTATTTCCGCATGCAGTAGGGATGAGGAGCTAATTGGTATCTGTGCTAAGTCGTAGAATACCCCTCTGAGTGGAATTTTTGAACGGAATTTTTTTCAGTTCTCTTTCACCCTACCACGAAAGCATCTTCTAATTGTTACATTCACTATCCGATACTCTCATTTGTTTTTTGCTGGTTAGTTTTCCATTCTGTTTTTCTGCAGAGTGCGGTATTGTCGGCGTTCACATAGCCTTAACGTTTTACTTAATAATCGACGTTCACATAAGTTTTACGTTTTACTTAATATTTACAACAATTGCCTCTTGGATATTTGCATAGTTTTTCATATTTTTAGTAAAGGTATGTCAAAACCCGAACTTTTGAACGATCATAATACTTTCCTGTAACCAGTAGGGGATCCAGAGGGGGATGCAACAGGGGCGATCGCCTCCCCCTAAATAACAGTTAAAATTTTCTGTGAATTTGGAGATTAAATGTTCTGTTCTAGGTTCAGAGAGAGAGAGAGAGAGAGAGAGAGAGGGGGGGGAACAAAATTAAAAAATCTACATTGTAAAAAGTTTTCTAAAATTCACGAGCCACACTGTTAAAAATTGGTAGTCAGAAATAAGCAAAATGTACTCGTTTTTAAGTACATTCTGGGCTTATAATAGATCCGAGTACTTGTGTCTCATTTTTAGAAAAGACAGGTACTCATTTTTGAGTACATACAGGGAATCTATTGTGAGTATATCTGGTACTTCTAATTTGAAATGCATGTACTCATGTTTTTTTTTTTTTTTTTTTTTGATTGGAGGGTTAACGACCACCGTGAGCAACTCAATGGGCTATAAGCAGTCGCCCGTCCCTAATTTAGGGTCACTGGTTCCAGGGAAGGGAGAGAGCCAGTGCCGTAAGACAAACACAACATCCATGCCTCACCGGGATTCAAACCCGGACCCCAGACGGACGAATGATCAGAGGCCAGCGCCTTAGACCACTGCGCCACCGGGGCGGCATACTCATGTTTGAGTACATATATTTCACATATATGTGCTCTAACTTCATTCAGTTTCTGTACAGAAACTGAAGAAAGTCAGAGCGAATCTAGCGATTTTGACAGGATGGTTTGTGAGTGAGAGAGATAACACTAGATGGCGCCACCGTACAGGCGTACGATTTTGCACATTAAAGGCAGAGATAAATTCGGGGGAGGGGGTGGGGGCTTAGGAACTTTAATCGGGGGCTTCCTACCCGTGGGCCGTCACTTAACCTGCTCGTCCGATGCATGGCAGATATTCAGTAATTGTTAGAAATTCACACCACCACGGAGAGCCCCCAGGTTTGAACCTGGGGTCCCTTTATCAGTAGTCTGAATCTCTAACACCAAACCACCAGCAGCTCGATTTCAAATTTGGAATACGTGTACTCCATATATACTCATTTATTCAAAGAATCAACTGGAAATATATTATTCTATGGCACATCTGGGATAATAGATATATTCGTTTCACATGCTGGGCAAATGGACCCACTATTTTACGACAAATATAGTGATGAAGCGACAATATATTATTTATGAGGTTGACACAAATACAGTAAATGTAAAAACGTATACAAAGATACTTTATGGATAATTAAATTACTTGTTATCAGTGACTTTGTTGTACTAACTATTTATGTGTGTCACTTTACACATTTATTAAACAATTTCTCTTGAAATCTATAATATCTAAAATGAAGTAACACGAGATTATATTTACATTTATTGACGCAGTTATTTGTAAGTACGTATGGTTACTTATATTTGAGCATGTCATGTACTCGTTTACGATACGATTGTACTTAAAAGAAAGAGTTGGTTCAGATTCTCATTTTTAAGTAGTTTTTTTTTTAACAGTGTACTTTCCGTCATTTCTTTCGTGAATTAACGAATCATATTTCTGATACAACTTTTTCCGTGAAATGACGGAAAGAAGCCTGAATTTCGCGGATTTGTCGTACTACGGGAAAATTCTGAATTTTCAGAAACGTTTCAGAAGTTTCTTTCTTACTTTGACGGTAAATTACCGTTTTAGAGATGTGTTAACTGGAAATTCTGAATTTTCAGAAACCTTTCGTTTATTAACGGAAAAACTCCGTTTTCACTTTTCCCGTATCCGTATGACGAGAAATTACCGGTAATAGGAGCGATTGGTGAGGATACATGAGGTTTGATTAACTTCCAAATTTCAGTTCTTTGTCAAATTTTGAAGTTTGCGTAGCGAGATCGGATATTGTGGATAGCATATTGCATGAATTTTTCTTATTGTGGCACAGGATATTTCTTCCCCTCACCTTTTTTTTTGTGCACCAGCTATTTATTACATATTGTATTACTGTAAGAAACCGAGTACTTAACTTATTCTGCAGATGATTATACGATGTCTATGTATCAGTCTTTGGACAACTTAAGATAAAAGATATTACAGCTATCAAGAAAGAATTTTATATTTAGAAACTTTTTTTGATGAAATGATACCATAAAATAGTACATTTCAGCTTTTTAAAAAGATAACTGAAAGTCATTGTCAGTTTAAAAAAATCAAGTTGCAAAGCATTTTGTTGCTTCGAAAAATCACGATGAAAAATGCTTTATTAGTGAAAAGTCCTCCTACAGGAAAAAAAAGTGTTACAAACCTATTTAAAAAAATAATAAGCTCCAACAGAAAATAAAGTGACTAAATCACTCGTATTAATGACAGAAAAAAAAAATTCATTTTCGCCCAATTTGTTTTACGATGTACGTGTCTCCAATTTCCGAATGTGTGTGCCTCAGTGGCTAAAGGCGTGAGTTACCTGTTCAAGCGGCTGGGGTTATCTGGGGTACGGGTTGCAATATGCAGCGTCGTCGATTTTGTAGAATTTTAGTTTAAATACGGGAAAACCTGAAATGTATTTTTTCTGAAATAAACGGAATTTCTGACTACGGAAAATCTGTGGAAATACGGAAGTTAAAATAAACGGACACTTTTAAAATCGGAAATTCCTGAAAAAGACGGATACCTACCGGCAACTTTGCTACACGTTATTTTCAGAAATTTTCCCTGAATTCACACCACTTATTTTTTACAGTGTAGAGTTTCAGAAACAGAGGAAGCTGAGGGCGGAAGGGGAAAGATATTTTGACGAATCACGAGCACTGAGTGTACTTTGTTTAATGTAACATTTCCACAAACTGCAGAGAGAAAATCGCCAGTAAATGAATGGTGAAGAGATGACTTGATGAAGTGAAATAAATGTAAGTCCCTTTCAAATGAGGTGGGAATCGTGCATTGCGAAAGAGCAAAGGAATATTTCAAAGTGGAATTGCCAGCCTAGGAATGATTCAAATATTCAAGATGGAGATTTTTCTATTAAATCAAGCAGTCCGAATAGAAGGACTCAAATTAATTTCAAAAGATTTCATCCAGACTTGATATTTAAAAAACATGGAGCTCGTTCCCTGGCAAAGCAAGAAACTGAAAGCCATGAAAGTAGTGCTGATTTTTCAGTTTTTTGCCGCACTTCGTGTTTCAAAAAATGTGCACAATTGTATTGATGAAAAAACGTTTTGAAATAGACGACGAGGTCTAAGAACCGTCTTCGGTTCTTGGATATGGTGTAGCAGCCGTTAACATTCCGTTGCTTTGTTCTGTTAGGCATGGCTTCGGGCCCATGTTTTCCCTTTCATCTCTCGCACATCGTACACGGCTGATTGCATACTCGAATGATTCGTATATCGCATCTGCTTTCACTCACCTACCAATTTGCTTATCGATATGCCGATTCCTTTTGAGTGGGATAATTTCAGTATTGAGCAGTGTATATACCATCCAATAAAATAAAAGAAATTCCTTCATTGCTTAAAATCTTAAAACTATGAATAGCATTTTGTGTAAAATGCAAAAATTTATGCGTGACAACAGGAAAAATATTTCATAATTTAAAGAAATTTACCTGAGTCCCATATAGTAACCAGGTTGCCTGTGCTTGGTTGGGTCATGGCCCTTCTCACCTGAGTAAAAAAAGAAAGAAGAAATCTTTAGAATTAAAGCAAATAATCCTGATTGTGTATAGCAGTAAGCACAGTTTTCCTCATAAACACATTGTACAGCAAAATACAAGCATATTTTCTGGTTTAATTAATGAATGACGCTTTTACAAAGACTTAACGTCGGGGTAGCGTGAAACCAGTGCTGGATTAAGGCCTCAGTGGGCCACTAGACAAAAACATTTGAGTGGGGCGCTAGGCTTAGATATCTGAATGAGGCCCCAAAGAACTTACGACGGGGAATCATTATAAAGTCCGTTAAAACAGAAAATGGTGTGGGACGTATATTCTAAATTAACTTTCCTTTTTAGTTTCTTTCCCTATGTAAATTTTGAGTTTGTTCTCAGTTATACTTCACAACTTAACGTGACATCTTCTCTCTCAAGCGAATACTGTTGGCAACACAATTGAGGTCAGAGTGAACGTGACGTATGAATGTATGAGACAAGAACGATAGATAAAAACTGCGATACAACAGTTGCTCATGTGGGGTGTTGGATGTGTGGTGGATACAGATTTGTTAAGTAAAATGTGAAGTGCGATGTTGTGCTGATGAAATAGTGGTGGAATAAATCAATTAACGTAAGTTGACTTTGTCTTATGTTTCATCTGGCCGTTAAGGTTTAATTAAGGAAGTGTTCCATTTTATTCATAACTAATGATATAGACATAACGTAAGAACGACAAGATTTCAGTACGAAAGGAAGATTACGTTATAGGTGGCAATATGGTTGTGATAAATAACACATAGGTTGTGATAAATATCCAATAACACGTAGGTTGTGATAAATAACACATATGGTTGTAATAAATATCCATACTAATAAATTATCTGCAGAATTTTCGTAACAAGTCATAATGTTTTCCGTTTTCTCACACGAACATGAGTTAAAAGCTTGAGATTCCTAGATTTTGTCTTTTCTAATTATTTTCTAATGATTCCATTTGTTTTTATATTTAGATTCTGTCTTATCTAATAATTCAGATTTGTGTTTCCATTTAGATTTTGTCTTATCTAATGATTCAGATTTGTCTTTCTAGTTAGATTTTATTTTTTCTAACGATTTAGATTTGTCTTACTGTCTTTTGTAATGATTTAAATTTGCCTTTCTATTTAGATTTGTCTTGCTGTCTTTTGTAATGATTTAAATTTGCCTTCCTATTTAGATTTTGCCTTTTCTAATTTAGATTTGTCTTTCTATTTAGATTTTATTTTTTTAACGATTTAAATTTGTCTTTCTATTTAGATTTTGTCTTTTAAAATGATTTTCTAATGATTTAAATTTGTGTTTCTATATTTAGATTTTGTCTTTTGTAATGATTTTCTAATGATTTAGATTTGTCTTTCTATTTACATATTTTCTTTTCTATTGATTTTCTAATGATTTAGTACGTCGTATACTTTTCTTAGTGAATCTTTTTTGTCATGAAATGTGAAGCCGCAGGAGACATCGACCTAACGGTTCCAGGTGCAAGTTGAAAGGTGTAAGTGAATGTTACTGATAAAGCTGAAACTGTCTCTACGACCCCACCGTGCAGGGGCGAATAATTTCGTTCGCTACGCCTCTGACAGGACATGATCCGGTAAACATATTCAGTATAACAGAATTCGTTAGTTGGTTGTTGTTTTCCAAGGGGCTAAAATTTTGTCTTGTCCCCAGGGACCAATTCGCCATACATCTCTTTCATCATTCGACTGTTCACATCAGGTTTAAATATTCATAGTAAGCTTACGTGTTTAGCACATGCATTGACAATCAATAACAGACCGCACTAGAAATCACAAATTTGAGAGAGATATAGTACCAGTAATGCAACTGCCTAATACCAAGTAGTACATTTCACCTTTTCTGAAACACAACTGAAAGTCATTGTTAGTATAAAATAATCTGCAGTTCCAAATCATTCTGTTGCTGTGAAAAATCAGGGTGAAAAACAAATGTAATTTGTGGTACATTTTCCTACATAAACTTATTCAGGAAATTAAGCTTCTACAGAAAATAAAATAACTGATTAACTCGTATTAATAGCGAAACACATTTTATCATCGCGAGATTGGAGTTCTCTTCATTTCTACATTAAACGTGACCAAGTAATGTCTTTCTAGGTCAATCGGTAGCGCTCCTTGCTGGCATCCAAGCCATACGGGTTCGATCCCCAGTAGGGGCAAAGAGAAAGGATTCTTTCACTTCGTACGTCTGAAAAAAAAATCCCTGCTAAAAGGACTTAAAAAGTTAAAATCGAAGGTTTTGGAAACTGGGATAATTTCTGTACAAAAACGGAGAACACCTAAACTGACTTTTGGGGGGGGGGGGGGGGGGGTTAACTTGTGATAGCGGAAAATCTAACTAAAGTTTTAGTAATTACAAATGAAAATTTTGTTAAAAGTTCGGGACCGACTGGGAACTTTGCTTCACGTTATTTTCAGGAATTTCCCGTGAATTCACACCACTTATTTTTTATAGTGTATGTGCACGCCTTAATTCCTACCATAAAACAGCTTGTCTGAATTGCTCTTATCAACATGTTCGCAATACTCAGATACAATGGATGAACATTCTCTTCACAGATGAGTCCAGATTCAGCTTACAAAGTGCGTCTGGTACTACATTCCCCGGAAGAGAACGCCCGGCACCGTTCCGCTTCGCACATCAATATCATCAACTGCACTAACCTCCAGGTGTTTAGTAGAGGATCTTTTACAGTCCAAAGTAACCAGATGCTCGAACTGTGTGCATGGCCATTTTCAGGTACAATATATTCTACCTTGATTTTCAAAAAGCGAGATTGTCTTGGTTTTCAGACTTCAACAGGTGAACCGAAATCCCGAAGTGAGGGAAAAGGACTAATGGATCGTCTAGTAAGATCCGTCGACCTCAATCCTGCTAAGCGTGTCGAGAGTGTTATGTGAAAACTTGGATGATTTAATATTCTGCGGTAAAAGCCTTTCCAGTTTTATTTATTCCGAATACGAAAAAATCTATCGTACATAAGGACAACCCTTGTCTTACAGCGTATTTTGTTGCATTAAAATCTGATTGAAATTATTGTTTGCAAAATAAGGACGCTGTTTGGTGTCCAGCTCTGCTGTCAAGGGAGATCATGTTCTTTACATGCATGACTTTCCTGTCATTTATTTATATTTGCATCATCATGTAAGAATAACAATTTACAGCCACCACCTTAGTCAATAATCGTTATTTTAATGTTGCTGAATTGATATTACAATGCAGCTTGCCTACCACAAATTTTGATTAAAATCTAATAGAAAAATCAATACATTTGCGTTTATTTTCAGCATAAATCAAGCGATTCAGAAATTTAGCCAGAACTTTCGTCTAGGATTTCAGATTTTAGTGATTAAAAAACAACACATTCTGTCCTAATAAAGCTGATCCACCACCGAAGATGAAGATGACAAATAAAATTTATTATTGCGATGAATAAGTTATTTTGCTTTATGCTGATTTCATTGTCCTGTCGAATGGTGGGAATCAAGAAAATGAGCCACAGTCAAGTACGTGAAACTCGCTCAAATATCAGATACTCACTGGGTGACAGAGGTTACTCAATCGTGATCATGTAGTTGTTCCACTGACAAGGAACACCTCCGGGTTCGAACAAAGAAAACCGTACCAAACTTCCGTTATAAGCCATTTACGTACCTCCGAATTCAATGGGATATTCGTTTTTCTGTAAAACTACGCAGTTGCTCACTAGAGTGCTCCGTTAAGCGTGCAGGTGCTTGTATCACATGCCTTGTTTGTCTGTGTATGTAGTGAGACGACAAAATCGTTCGCCTTTTTTTTTTGCGTCAGTTTTGAAGTTTTGATTATACATCTGTCTGACAAGTCACTCGTACTTTGTGATTCCTGGTCTTGACACAAGGATGAACGAATAGAATACTTCAGGAGGCCTCCGGGGAAAAACAAGTTCATTTAAAAATCATTCCACCAAAAACTGCGAAATATATTCAACCCCTCGATGTTCATTTTTCAGACAATATAAAATTTACTCGAAGAGGATTACAGACTACATAAAATTACGATCTAACATGCCGCAGCCAAAACTACATGACAGAATATTCCTTCTGAAAATGCATTCTGTGATCTACAATCAACTGTCTGCGGAGATCTATAGACCGATGCTTCATTACGCATCGAAGAAAGCTTGCTACCATTGTGGTGAACCTGTGCAATAATTTCAAAAGTGTCATCGACGTGGCTTTCAACACTAATGTTCTTCGTGCGCGTGCATTCTGTGGGTGTACCGATGTTGCATTTATTAATTGCTGTGCATTCTGCGGCAATGGTTATTGCTCTTATTAATTTTTTTGACAGCCCTCACAGGAATTAATATTTTGACACTTGCACACCCTGACCCTTCGTTATGAAGTTACAGACGTTAATAGTCCTATGTACGTGAATATTATTTTCGTGCAGATCCGCTCTTTACGCTTTTACGTGGCACCTATCTTCAGAGACCTCTGCTGGTCAACTGCGGAGACTAACAGAAAAACAAATATCACCATTGAATTCAGAGGTACGTAAATGGCTTATAACAGAAGTTTGGTGATGTTTTATTTGCTCGACCCCGGGAGTGTTCCTTGTGAGATAAATATTTTAATGATCATTTACAACTGGATTCAGGTCAAATGAAATTCCATAGCTATTTGATCGCTCTTTGTAGTTCAAATTGAAAATGTTGAATCTAGAAATACACAGTTTAATTTAGAGCCGTTAATCTAAGCCCACTAGCGGACATTAAAAATAAATAAATGTTCCGAACTATACCAGTAGTTTGAGATATTTTTTTTGTTTCAAACTACTAGTGTAGGCTGTTGATGGATGACAAACATCACTGACTTCTCGACTACATTCGATTTTAACCGAAACTGTGGAAAAACTTTTCTTTCTCTAACATACTACAGTTTGTACAAATAGTACATACGAAGCGGAATCTTCCGTGTGAACTGTTGCCATGAAAAATTAACACAAGACTAAAATTAATTGTGATATCTTATATTCGGCTGAAATGAACAAGGAACACAACTCCAAACGTAAATTAAAATTATAAAAGAATAAAAGCTCAATAATTATAGTAGAGATATGCTTTGTGCAAGAAAGTGCGTTTAAAATGCTTCGTTAAAGCTTATATTATTTGTATGTACATGTTGCGACCACATGAGAGTTAAAAAATTAAAGTAACCAAACATTTCTCTTTTTAATAAATGTTTCTGCATTTTTGTTAAGTAGGTTTTTTGTTCAGCTGGAAGATTCTGGATATTCGAAGTGGTCCGTGGTCAGAACGACGGTGTTTGACATTCTTTGCTGCAGCAAGTACAAGAGTACTTAAAGTTATCCACATTAAGCATCAAAGAATTTGAAGAAATGCTCAGTGAGTGTGAGACTAATTAAATAACAAGGAACTGTACACCAACTATACTTAAATAGTATAATTACACTAGTGATCCGAAGTTTTTGGTGTAGAATAGAAATCAAAGTTTCCAAGCTTTCGAAGTGGCTTTTGAAGGGACTTTCAGTTAGTGTGCGAGTGTTTTTTAACTGACCTTTTGCGTGTATGAAAATATTTCAGGAGGTTTAGGGTAAAAGGGCGCGACTACTTGAGTTGGCCTTGATAAATATAATATTTTTGAAAGTGGTTCGCGTTGAGTATCAGAGTAAAACTGTCCTCGAAAAACATGAGAGCTTCTGAAGCGATTCGCGGCAAATTTGAGAGCACTAAAAGAAGTTCGAGGTAACTGTGAACGTACCTAAAATGGTCTAGTATTGGTAAAAGAGTATTTTTAGAGAAGTGCGGTACGTACGAGTGTAATTTCAATCGTCCCCGGTAGCTTGAGTTATACACTGGCGTGCAAACATTAAGGACGAGACGGTTTTTCGAATGTAACGTCGTGCAGAAGTGCTTCACATCAACTCAAATCTTACCATAAGATCCCCAAGATGTAAGAATATGGGAGAAGTGAGCAAAACCGTCCAAACAAGGAATCCAAAGGATACAAAGGCACTTTATTGAAAAGGTAGCTTCGAGCACAACTAGACAGATGACAGAAACGTCCATGTGACAGACGGCTGACAAGAAAAATCCAGTCTTTAGTAGGGGGTATGATCACCCCTGACTGCGTTGCAGGATTTACAACGTCTGTCCATGTTGAGGACGAGGTTGTCAAGGAGCTGTTGAGGCATCGCTGCCCATTCCTCTTGTAGCGCCAATCGCAGCTGCGGAATCGCTGTTGGCGGCTGTTGACGTGCTTCCAAGCGTCTCCCGAGAAGGTCCCACACGTGTTCGATTGAATTTAGGTCCGCGGACCTTGCGAGCCAATCCATGCGTTGAATATCTTCACTCTCCAACAGCTCTGCGACAGCCACTGTACGATGAGGTGTAGCGTTGTCGTCCATGAAGAGGAACTCAGGACCCACAGCACCTCTAAACAGACGCACGTGAAGCAGGAGAACCTCGGTACAATAGCGGACACCAGGGACTGAACCTCCTTGGAAGATGTAGAGGTCAGTACGGCTACCAAGCATAATACTGCCCCAAACGAGAACTACGCCACCTCCAAACCGGTCCCGTTCGATGATGTTGGAGGTGTGATTGCGTGTTCCCTGCTCTCTCCAGATGTGTATACGTCCAGAATCGCTCATCAGACTAAATCGGCTCTCATCCGTATAGAGATTTCGACTCCATTGCTGATGTGTCCAGTTCTTGTGTTTCTGGCACCACAGAAACCGCCGTCTCCGATGAGCAGGCGTTAAAGGCACACACCGTACTGGTCGTCGTGCAAATAGACCACCTTTGTGCAGCCTCCTGGCCACGGTAAAACGCGATAACGGACGTCCAGTTGTCTGTTGCATGTGCCTTGCGATTTCTTTTGCTGTCTTCCGTCTGTTTCTTCTCGCCTGTAGGGCAATATACTGGTCGTCCGCTGCCGTGGTTGCTCGTGGACGACCACTGCTAAACGCTCGGACAGCTTTTCCTGTCGTTTGAAATGCTATCGAAGCTCGTGAAACGATGCTGTGAGCGATCCCGAACTCCTCGGCCACACTAGTCACACTTCGACCTTCTTCCAACTTCCCAATGACGCGACCTCGGGTAAAGTCATCCAAATGCCGTCTACTGGATTACCTGTTGGCCATATCACACGGTGGCAGCAACTCGACGTCGTTCAAACCGATGTACACCGTGCAATAGCTTTCACCGAATTGCTCAGCGTACACTGCCCGTGTGCCTTATACCCTTCCGACACTCCCCCCCACGTCATGCTGCATATATGCGCATGCCCTACCGCACCGGACCCTAGTCTATCTCCTGAGTGGTGTTTCGGTCCGTTCTGCCTGTTCATTCCGCTGTTATGCTAATTTCTACACTTCGTCCTTAATTTTTGCACACCAGTGTATAACATAGCCCACAGTTAGTATTAGAGTACTTCAATGATCCTTAGGAAGTCTGAAAGTGCTGGAAGTGGTCAATGGTGCGTATGACAGTATTTGAACGTGTCCACAATCAGTATGAGAACGCTTTGACATACTACAGAAGTGGGGCACATGTCCAGATGGCAAGTAGCAGTAATAAGCCCTTGCCAGGGTAGCTTAATTGGAAAAGCATTCGGCTCCGAAGCAGAAAAATGTTTGTTCGATGTGCACCACCGGTAAATTTGAATTTCATAAAGGCGCCCTAACGTAAAAATGAATCTCCTGGGCGTGGGTTCTTCAAAAAATGTGTGATGTTCCTTTCACACATCGTCTGGAATTAATGAGAATTCCTTCTTCGCTTCTCAAAATTTGTGATGTTCCTTCCACACATCGTCTGGAATTAATGATAATTTCTTCTTCGCTTCTAAAAATGTGTGATGTTCCTTCCACATATCGTCTGGAATTAATGAGAATTCCTTCTTCGCTTTAGAAATATGTGAGCCGCCCCGGTGGCGCAGTGGTCTAAGCGATAGCCTCTGATCATTCGTCCGTAAGGGGTCCGGGTTCGAATCCCGGTGAGGCATGGATGTTGTGTTTGTCTTACGGCACTGGCTCTCTCCCTTCCCTGGAACCAGTGACCCTAAATTAGGGACGGGCGACTGCTTATAGCCCATTGAGTTGCTCACGGTGGTCGTTAAACCTCAAAAAAAAAAATATGTGATGCTTCTTCCACACATCGTCGGGAATTAATCCGAATTCCTTCTTCTACAATGAGCTCTTTCAAGCATGGTTTACGGACTGACTCGGAATTCTACAATTCCGCCCAGACCATTCTCAAGGGAATGATACATGTGACATACTACAGAGGTGACGCACATGTCAAGACACAGTGATAAGCCCATGTTAGGACAGCTTAATTGGAAAAGCATTCGGCTCCGGAGCAAAAGAATGTAAGTTCGAGTCTGACACCGGCAGAGAGAGGATTTGAATTTCATCGTGCTTAAGTGGTTTGCAATATGTCTGAGACTTATCGCGTTGTAAATATTATAGTACTGGAAACGATCCGTGGTAAGCATCAAGGTGCTAGAATTCAGACAAGTAAAGGTTGAGAACCGCAGAAGCAGATAATTTTTTCCAGATGAATGCCATATGGGAAAAAACTCTTCTTCACTAAGCCAGGAGCTCTCACAGATGCTTGTTACGAGGTTGTCATCAAGACTTCAAGACAGCCAAAAAGCTGTGCTTGAGTGTAGAGTTCAGTGGGGGAAGGTCCTAATCATACCATAACACTTGTTGTCATAAGTTACTCAATCAAGGGCATTAATCTAAAAAAACCACACTGATATGCTCTTGATTTCTGTTTGAGAGAGGAATAAGTTATTAAAGAATTTATTTCACGACTTACCCACTGTGGTCGGAAGACTAACAGCAGCCGGACCTGGGCCCCTAAGAGAAGCTGCCACTGGTTTTCTTGGTTTGGTTGGAACCCATTCATTCTGCTTGATGTAGTAGCTCAGATAATCCCGGTTTGAAGGCTATCATGAATAAAACAAAGTAAAAAAAAACACTTGAGAACACACAAACTGATTTTTATTTACACAATCCAGAAATTTATTCTCTACAGTCAAAAGTACTGTGTTTACCATGCACACGCACTGTGTTACCAACAGGATACCCCATGTACATACCAATATCAAAAATGTACCAGGTTCATAAACTTCAGTTGCAAAGAGATTTAGAGTGCACACTGTATACTTTCAAAGATGTGTTTAATACAAAAATAAAAAAGTTTAAGAAAATACATTCACATGCACACGCATCTATAAAAGTGCGCGAGGATCATAACAGAAGTTCTGCACACGTTAATCTGAAACGAAAGCGGATGACGCAATCAAGAAAATGATTGCGTCATGTCAAGGTCAGACTCTCAGTAGCGCATTGGTATCATAACGATGTGCTATCATTTGCTTTGTAAACGTGGGAGGGTTTGAAAATGGAAGCGTGCAGCTCTTCAGGTCGAGTCACAGTGTTAGACCAGCGCTCGTACGTAAAAATAGAAACTGTAAGGAGAAACACTCCGACACAGATCCAAGAAGTTTGTGGGGAAGGAACTCTTAATCGAAGCACAATTTCTAGCTGGGCATTGCGCTTTCGGGAGGGCCGAAGCAGCATCGAAGATGATCACCGCTCAGACCAACCTCAAACGACGACAGACCAAACATCTGTCACCAGTGTTGTAACGCTTTTCGAAGAGAATCGTCGTTTGACAGTCGAGGAAAGTGTGCATCGGACAAATTTGTCCACCATGTCTGTTCACCGGATTTTGACAGACTCACTGGGAAATGAAAAATCGTCGCTCGCTAGATGGCCCATCAACTTACCCCCGAGCATAGGCAGCCAGAGTAAGAATCGCACAGACCCCCGAGCAGAAGTCAGCCATAGTAAGCCCGATGAGAGTGCTCATGGGACAAATTTGTCCACCATGTCTGTTCACCGGATTTTGACAGACTCACCGGGAAAAGAAAAATCGCTGCGCGCTGGGTGACCCATTAACTCACCCCCGAGCATAAGCCAGCCAGAGAAAGCATCGCACAGAACCCCGAGCATAAGCCAGCCAGAGAAAGCATCGCACAGAACCCCGATCAGAAGGCAGCCACAGTAAGCCCGATGACAAATTTGCCCGATGAGAGTGCTCATCGGACAAATTTGTCCATCATGTCTGTTCACCGGATTTTGACCGACTCACTGGGAAAAGAACAATCGTCGTGCGCTGGGTGTCCCATCAACTCACCCCCGAGCATAAGGCAGCCAGAGTAATCCCGATGACAAATTCGCCCGATGAGAGTGCTTATCGGACAAATTTTTCCGCCATGTCTGTTCACCGGATTTTGACTGACTCACTGGGAAAAGAAAAATCGTCGCGTGCTTGGTGGCCCATCAACTCACCCCCGAGCATAAGGCAGCCAGAGTAAGCATCCCACAGAACCCCGAGCGTAAGGCAGCCAGAGTAAGCATCGCACAGAACCCCGAGCATAAGCCAGACAGAGAAAGCATCGCACAGAACCCCGAGCATAAGCCAGCCAGAGAAAGCATCGCACAGAACCCCGAGCGTAAGGCAGCCAGAGTACGCATCGCACAGAACCCCGAGCAGAAGGCAGCCAGAGTAAGCCCGTTGACAAATTTGCCCGATGAGAGTGCGCATCGGACATATTTGTCCACCATGTCTGTTGACCGGATTTGACCGACTCACTGGGAAAAGAAAAATTGTCGCGCGCTGGGTGGCCCATCAACTCACTCCCGAGCACATGGCAGCCAGAGTAAGCATCGCACAGACCCCCGAGAAGAAGGCAGCCATAGTAAGCCCGATGACAAATTTGCCCGATGAGAGTGCTCATCGGACAAATGTGTCTACCATGTCTGTTCACCGGATTTGGACCGACTCACTGGGAAAAGAAAAATCGTCGATCGCTGGGTAGCCCATCAACTAACCCCCGAGCATAAGGCAGCCAGAGTAAGAATCGGACAGAACCCCGAGCATAAGGCAGCCAGAGTAAGCCCGATGACAAATTTGTCCAATGAGAGTGCTCATTGGACAAATTTGTCCACCGTGTCTGTTCACCGGATGTTGACCGACTCTGCGAAAAGAAAAATCGTCGATCGCTGGGTGGCCCATCAACTTACCCCCGAGCATAAGGCAGCCAGAGTAGGCATCGCACAGAACCCCGAGCATAAGGCAGCCAGAGTAAGCATCGCACAGACCCCCGAGCAGAAGGCAGCTATAGTAAGCTCGATGACAAGTTTGCCCGATGAGAGTGCTCATCGGACAAATTTGTCCACCATGTATGTTCACCGGATTTTGACCGACTCACCGGGAAAAGAAAAATCGCTGCGCGCTGGCTGTCCCATCAACTCACCCACGAGCGAAAGGCAGCCAGAATAAGCATTGCACAGGATCACCTCCGCAGGTTCGAAAAGAAGGACGACACCATCCTAAACAGAAGTGTTTCAATTGATGAGACTTGGACCAGTGATTTTGAACGGGAACTGAAGTCACAATTAGCAGAATGGAAACATCCAAATTCCCCACGCCCCTTAAAGTGTCGTCAACAACAATCCAAAAGTGAGGCAAATGATGATTTTTGCGTACGATGCCCAGGGTGTTGTGGTGTCTGATCGAGTGCCGGTAGGGGAAAATGTCAACGCACAATATTATCGTGACTTTCTGAGGTCAAAGTTGAGATCGAAAATTCGTCAAAATCTACCCAAATTGTTGGAAGCGGGAGCAATCTTGCTGCATGAAAACGAATTGTGTCATTGTGCAGCGTCGTTACGGGAACTTTTGTCGAAATATGGCTGGGAAACTTTATCCCACCCACCATATAACCCTGATCTCAGTTCACCCGAATTTGATTGTTTCCGAAAGGTAAAAAATCGCCGCCGTGGCATCCGCTATGAATCGGTGGACGAACTGTCATTGGACGTGTCCCCCAGTAATGACACAGCTAAACAAAGAAGGCATACTCAGGGACATCCAGGACCTAACTCACCGCTAGCGAGCTGTCATTAGCAGCGGAGGGGAATACATTGAACGGCAATAAGATAAGTTTATTGCGTTACTTCACACTTTTCTCAAAAATGGACAGTGTGCAGAACTTTTGTTAAGACCCCCGTATATCGTATGCACACTATACATTTATTGTAAGACTGTATGACGAATGCGTTCACAAAAATGCCTGACATGTGTGCATTAGAAAAACTAATTCACAATATACTAATTGAAGTTATTCGGTATGTATGCTCTTATAACTGTGTTTAGTAAATATATTAAAGACCTATACTCTTCATATGGTATTTTATTACAGATCGTCAAGATTCATTGCATCCGAATGGAGCCGCAATCTCACTAGAATTTCCAGTCAGGAATGCGCCAGATTGGGTGGCCGGTCCGATGCTAGGGGAACGGAGGTGACAGAAGCGGCTCAGACGTAGGCCCGATTTTCTTGCAATTCATTCACGCAATAACGCTGCATTCGGAGAGAGCTCTGAAAGGCCTCCGAATCGCATGATTGACAACGAGGAATTGAACTCCCAACAGTCACCTACCACGCACGCACGAGGCTGGCGATCAGACAACTGCCCCACGGCGTAGTAAAAGGCTATGATGCAGTATAAAAGCAAATTCGCCACATACACTACGCCACTTGAATTGCATTAGACGTAATTGCATAGCATATCATCAAAAGAATGCATTAATTGTACGCATTGAATTTCCCCTTTCTTATTTAAAGAGCTTATTTGGGGAAAGAGCGCCATGGTAAAATGCTTTTCGTATGAGGTCAACTCGGGCCGTTGGGGACATCATTTGAAATTTCAGCTCAACCAGGGCGTCCGATGAAAGTGTATACCATGTTAATTGATCAAAGCGTATGTGGAGATTCTAGAGATTTATGTAGAAGATTTTAGGGTGTGTTTGACCACAGGTCTTAAACAACCCTTAGAAGCAGGAATCTAGGAAATTTGAGCTAGAGTGCCTGACAGAAAAGTAATACGAAAGCGAGGTTGAAAGGGGGGGGACGCCCTTATTTATAACCGGAAGGTCAGTGCCGGGTTCAAACGGCTTAACGTGCCGATCCTACGCGGATATGCAGAAGCTGGAGCATTCGTACCTGCCTGGGATTGATCCCGAGACTTTTTCGGGGCAGTCACGAACGTTGACTACTAGACCATCTGCCAGTCATCAAAGCGTATCACCCACACTATTAAAGTACATTCGTTACACGCATTCATTCTTGTAGTTATTTCTTTCATTAACTACACTGAAGAGCAATTGAATTAGAGATACCTGTCTAGTAACGTGTAGCACCACCTTTCGCCCTGATGACGGCGGCGATTCGTCTCGGCATGGACTCGAAAAGACACCGGAAGCGTTGGGAAGCCATACGGATCCACGACCTCTGAACAAGCTCCCACAGTTCACGAAGATTTTATGGAAGGGGTTAGAGCCTCGAACATCTCTCTAGATGGCATCCCAGATGCGTTCGATGGGATTGAAGTCAGGTGACCTAACTGGCCAAGGAAGCGAGGTCACGTCGGTGGAGTGTTCATCCAACCATTCGGATACAATTCAGGAGCGATGGCACGGTGCATTGTCTTGTTGCAGGATGAGGTCCCCAGTGAGATGTTGAAGACGCACAAATGGGAGCAAATGGTCCTCCATGATATCCCGGTAACGTTGACCTGTGAGGGAAGATGTCACACGTACCAGGGGTCCCATTTCAGTCCACGTAAACAGTCCCCAGACGAGAATGTCACCCCCACCAGCTTGAAGAGTACCCTGCTGGCAAAAAGGATCCATCGCTTCATGTGGTTTTCGCCGTACTCATATCCTGCCATCCGCATGTACCAACGTGAATCTCGACTCATCAGTCCAGGCAACATTTTCCCACATTTCTAGGGTCCAGTGGCGATGTTCCCGCGCCCATGCTAATCTTTGCACCCTGTGATGTGCGGTCAGCAATGGTACCCTCGTGGGACGATGACTTCTGTACCCCATAGCGAATAGATGGTTCTGGATGGTGTGGCTGCTTACACGTTTTTGTGCACCAGCGTTAAATTGCCGAGTGATTTCTTGCACTGTGGCTCGTCTATCCGCTGTTACAATGCGAGCTAGCCGACGATGACCCCGCTCATCCACACGCTGTTGTCCACGGCAGGTGGCCCTCGCAGGGTTGTTTTTACCGAATTCGATGTACTCACGGTGCACCCGTTACACAGTGGTTCGTGAAAATCCCAGTGTCTGCACGACTTCCGAGATGGAGTGACCCATTCGTCGGGCCCCGACAATTTTCCCACGATCAAATGCGCTTAGATCATTCGTCTTAACCATACTGCGTCCGACTCTTACTGATTCTCGTCGCATCACTCCTTATATTGTCGGATCGCTGCATACGTCATGTCGTTTCCGTTTACAGGGCCGCCCACAGCGCCACATTTGCATAACGCCAGCTGCCTCTAATTCAATTGTTTTCAGTGTGTGTATAAATAGATACTACATTAGCAAAAACGCACTTGAGTATATGCTACATAAAAAAAATACCCAAACTTCCAAAAATGTATTCGATAAACGAATCAACCGGTTGCTGAAATGTAGCTACTGCGTGTTGCCTGAAAGTATGGGCCTCAGCGGTTTAGCGACAACCATAAGAGTTTTCGTACTGTATAACCAGTCCCTGGTCCCTAATTTAAGACCATTAGCTGCAGGTATGGGAGACAGCCAGTGCTATCGGACAGACACACTTCTATTGAGACTCAGATGTGAGCCCAAATAGGACGATTAGCCAGAACTCCATTCATTTGACCAATCGGCAATTTGGATATCTTCTGTGTCCCTTGCAATGCAGAATACCCCAGGAAGACAATCTTGAGGTCTCCTTTTGTACCGTGATCTTTTATTCGGATACTTCAACCAGTCAAGCGTCAACAATGAAGCCCAGTCCACAGCCCGGATAGCCGAGTAGTTTGAGACGCTGGACCATTTGTACGAGATGGGCCTGGGTGTGACTGCCGGATCAAACATGGGTGGTACATTTGTTCTATTGATCTGCTCTGACTTCCTTGAACACGCGGAGAGCCATTTCGTAGCCAAAAGGACAATGTCGCTGGCTTCTGACTACCAGTCCGAGATGGGCGTGGGTTTGGTTGAGTCCTATGGCACGAGTGGTGTGTGTGTGTGAGAGAGTTCCATGGTTTATTTATTTTGGCGTTTATTGACCACAGTGAGCAACTCTTAGTGCTGCAAGTAATCTCCTATCCCCAATTTAGCTCCCAGGAAGCGAGAGAGCCAGTACAGTAAGACAAGCACACCACTCATTCTTCATCCGTAGTCGTTAGCCTCCCATTCCAGAAAGAATAAATGGTGAAACTACTGAGGTACGAAGCAGGGGCGCTCACTTTAAAGAGTGTTGAAAGCAAAGTGCGGAAGCATTGGTTTTTAGCGACAAAAAATGAGTTTTAATTTTAGTTTTTTTTTTTTTTCGTTTGTTTCAAGTACGGAGTTTGAAGAAATATGTAAAGACGAAATGTTTTAAAAAAATATTTGTTCATAAAGAGGAGTGTGTAACCGGGGCACCCGGCTTAAAGTGACTTCAGAACTACGGTGGGTGTTAAACGATAAACGAGAACTAACGTCGGATTATAACAAGAGTGGGGCAACCGCTCCAAGGAAGGGAGAGAGCCAGTACCGTATTTTAGTTGTTTTTTGTTTGTTTGTTCGTTAATTTAGCCCCACTCTTGAAAATTTCAGATATTATTGTCAAATGATATTTAAAAACTTGAAAATTTCTTCGTCCTGGAGCGGGAATCGAAACTGCGTCTCCCGGTTTGCGCCCGAATATGCTAACCACTACACCACCCGGAATGACCAAGTCTCAAGTTTCCGAGTAATTTGAATTTTAAAACACCACAGGAATCTCCAGTAGAAGCAACAGCATTCATATTTAGCGAATCTAGATGAAAAGAATTCATTGTATCCCGTGATTGCCCGGAGAAGCAGATAAACCACGAAATACGGGATTGCACAAGTATACAATACAAATTTGAAATTGTGATTCCGTCTGTGACGTACCTGCCAGCAGGACGCACACGACATAAAGGCACATAGCAATCAGAATTAACGTCTGCGTAGCTCAGTTGGTAGAGCGACTTATTCCGGAATAAGCGGACTCGGGTTCGAATCCCGGCGTAGACCAAAAATGACGGAGAAATTTACTTCGTTATAATGGCGCCCGAACTATCCGGATGACCCGACCGTTCAAAATCTCGCAATGGTGTGATGTTCTTTCCACACCGCGAGATAGGAAAAATCAGAGAATCGCATCTCCAGCGCTTCGAAAAATAAATGTGTGTGACGTTGCATTCCACACACCAGATTGACTGGGAGTTCTCAAGTGCACGTTCTACAGTGGATGGCTGTCTGCAACGATTCATGGTCACGGCTGACCCGTGGGCCATGCCCCTGGCCCTCTTTCGGGGGGGGAGATGTGACGTACCTGCCAGCAGGACGCACACGACATAAAGGCACATTGCAATCAGAATTAACGTCTGCGTAGCTCAGTTGGTAGAGCGACTTAATCCGGAATAAGCGGACTCGGGTTCGAATCCCGGCGTAGACCAAAAATGACAGAGAAATTTACTTCTTTATACGTCTTGTCATGATTTACACGAACCGACGGAATGACAAGTTCCAATTTGTATCAAAGAAAGGTTGTTAAACGAGAATATTGTTGTTAAGATTGATCTCTTAGCAATATTATTTCAACCAGACGTTATAAAATGGGATAAGCAGGCTCATTAAAAATTTTAAGAGTTTGCGCATATGTCTTTACAAAAACTTTAGGTCATCATTTTTTGGAAAGTAACTAAATGAAAATAAAAAAGCATAAAATGATTTCCCCTTGCTTGGCTAATACGTCACTCACGACTTCCGCTGCACTTTGTACTGTGCCGTGATGTAGTTATAAGAGAAAAAGTGTCATAGTGGTGAACGTATTAGGTGGTAAAAACAACTCGGAAAGCAGACTCTCAAAATTTTTGCAAGCAATATGAAATCTGGTTTTTTGTTCTCACTGCTTAGTATTTTTATTGGTAATCAATTTGCTAAATTTGAGCAATTTTAAGTAAAAAACAGACTGTTACATGTGCGTCAGATGCTGAAAATACTAAGCTTTTCTTTAAATCCTGCTCTGTCATCCTGTACGATTCTAAACATTCAGTGTGAAAAATACGAATCAGTCATATTAAATACGTATGACTTATACACTGCTTTGGAGGTGACCTGCTTGAGAGGTATGGCTGGAAACCTTATCCTCTGATGCTCCCACACATTTGTTTGCTTGACACCGTACAAGGCCGGAATCTCTCTTTGTTGAAGTGCTATCAGAACGTTTTCTGATAATAAGTCGAACTGACTTAGCATGTTACTCAACCATTTGAATCTACAACGTGACTGGCAGCACTATGACCCTTAAACCACCTCAGATACGGTCCGCCATCAGTGGAGGATTACTCTACAGTAGAGCTGAGTTCGGGCTCAATTTTCGGAGCCCGAGCCCGCCCGAGCCCGTGGTACATCAGCCCTAGCCCGTCCGAGCCCGTGGTACATCAGCCCCAGCCCGTGGTACATCAGTCCGAGCTCGTGGTACATCAGTCCGAGCTCGTGGTACATCAGCCCGAGCCCGTCCGAGCTCGTGGTACATCAGCCCAAGCCCACCCGAGCCTGAATTTTATATTGCAAGATAGAGCCCGGGCCCGAACGAGCCCGAAAACTGGCTAACCTATTCAACCATTAATAAAAAACATCTCCTTTTCCACACTTCCATTCTCTCCTCCTCCTGCACTTAACCAATATATTTCTTAAAGTGAGGAGTGGGGAAGGGACCTCTATCTATTTTTACAGTGTAACTGTACGATGTTCTTTGACCGTTCGTTTCCACCGGAAGCGCTTCGGGCGGTTGGACATCCAAAATGATCGGGCGGTGCTGCAATTGCTTGTTGCTCGAATAATGCTAACATTATTTCGCCATAATGTGTTGCAATATGTACGTTGCTAAATAGAATTCGCAGGGAGCTACTGCGTGGAGATAAGGGGTAAACTATCGTCGGCATGCTACCAATTACCCAATATCTATAGTTCTTGAAAAAGCTTTTTCTTCTCTGCAGAAACACACTAATGCGCTGCCTATGGCATTTTCTACCCAAGCCCGGAATCAGTGTAGCCATCTCGAACGCCCGCTCCCCAACTAGAACCAGTTGCCGAATAATTCGCTTTACCAACTATAAAGTGTCTCATTTGCTAAATCATATAAAATCACATTTAAATATAAAAAAAATTATCTCGCTCTCCCTCTCTCTAAGAGCCCGACCCGCCCGTACTCGAACCGCAGAACATATTCTACAACACGTCTCAGCTCTATTCTACAGACGCAAGAAGTGTCCTCTTTGGAGCCTCAATATAGCAGGGCGTTAAAAAATCAAACAGGTATCTAGAATTTTTCATTTTCAACGTTTTGTTAATTGACAAAAAGTACAAAATAATAATAACGATAATAAAGGCAGATTTTGCTGTGTTCTATGATGTTATTCTCATAGCACGTAATGCAGGGTGATCAGTTTGGGTAGGGATAATTTAAAAATGCTGTGGCATGTCTTGTAACAGATATAAGTCAATATTTTTCAGAAATTACTTTTATGGATAGGGGTTTGTCTAGGCCTCTACATGACCCCCTTTCAGTAATCGGCAGAATTCATACCGGGTACTTAATTCCCACCACATGTTTTCTAACATCTGCGGAGTGATTTGTGCAAACACTGCAGAAATTTTCACCTTCAAGTCATCCAGGGTTTGAGGTCGTTGTGTGCAGACGATGTAATTCTCAAACAACCACACGAAGAAATCGGGAGGAGTTTGAAGGCCAAGGAATAGGGCCATCGAGGCTACACCAGTTGTCATGGAATGTGTTGTTGAGGAAGTTCCTCACTTCCTCTGACCCGTGGGGTGGGGCCCCGTCTTGTTGTAAAATGACACCGTTAACCAGTTGTGGTACCAAGGTGATTTGCAGCATGTCCAGATGTAGTCCTGATCGAAACTCCCATCTTTCCTCGCCCTTCGAGCGGAATTTGACCTCAGTACTGCAGCTTTCGCACAAATCACTCCACACATGTAAGAAAACACGTGACAAGAATTGAGCACTCGGTATGAACTTTAAAGAGTCCGCAAAGAGGGTAATATCGATATCTAGACAAACCCCCATCTATGAAGGTGATTTCTGCCGAATATTGACTTCTTACGTCTGTTACAAGCCAAATCACAGCATTTTAAAATTATCTCTATACGCAAACGGATATCCCCACAGTTTCTCACGCTGCGAACATAACTGGGTTTTGCGTCTATTGCGCATTATCACTAGTGCAGCAGAACTTAATAATAATAAAAAAAGCTTAACTACATTTCAGTACCAATATTAAAGTTGGTTTAAAAGTATCACTGAAAGTATTCAGTATTGCAGCCATTCGCCAAATCCTTTAAAACCTAAAAAAAATCGATCTTGAAAGAAAACTATTTTTTTAACAATATCTGTTTCCAATGCTAGGGATGAACGCTCGTTTTTCCGTACTTAAACAAGTAAAAAATTATTTAGGCAATTCATGAGTCACTTGCATTTAAATGATCTTCATTTACGTTTATGGAAAGCCAAGTTAAATAATTAATTATAACATGAATATGTTATTAATAAATTAAAAACTATTATAGTAAATATATACTGTATATACAGTATAACTTAAAACTATTATAGTAAAGTTCCACTTTAGTGGGGATTTCATAATAAATGCATACCAAATCAAGTTATTTCACTCATTTTTTTGTTTAAAACAAAAAACGAATCTGTTTATGTGCGTTTTTATCACTTACCGTTTAATAATACTGAATGATATGCACAATATGAATTTTTCCTATTAGACGAGTATGTAATACGCATGCATTTCTGTTTAGTTAAAAAATAATAAATGCTGTATTTTTTAATTCACGTACGATCGAACCCACATATAACGAGCTCGCATAATACGAAGTTTCACATAAACTGAAGTTTTTATAGATCCCTTGAATTTTGTAATGTTCTCATTTGTTATTTTAACGGCATATTGCGAACAATGATTTTCGGAGGAACCGCATAATCATTGTTTTTATAAGTAACATTCACCCAGTTTCTTCACTGGAAAACTAGTAATTACCTACAATGGAGAACAACCCACGACTTCCCGTACAGATAGGCCAGTTTGCAAGATGACAAAACAGTTTCAATTGCTTTTTTACTACACCCCTCCCCTAATAAAAAATACATCTCCTGTCCAAATTCTGCGTTTTATCCCCTACCGTCGCCCACCTTTCAATCATTGAATCCCTGTTTAGAAAATCTTGGAGTTTATTTTGCATCTAGAAACATCTCAACCACAGCATCAGAAGTTGAAAAACATTTAAAACAACGATCATGGTACGCACAAAACAAGCAAGAATTGGTTCATGCAGCCGATGTAACGAGTAACAGCTGAAATTAAAAAAAAATTTGGCACTTTAACTGTTACATTCGTTAAATGTTTTGCTTATTGCATATCTCACCCATGAAAAAACTTTGCCATATATTTTTGCTTTTTCATGAAAAAACTTTGCCATATATTTTTGCTTTTTCATGAAAAACCTTTGCCGTTAAATGTTTTGCTTATTGCATATCTACAGGTAAACGCTGTGCTCGGACTTTCGGATCCTATGCCGTATATATTAGTAGAAGTTCTGTCTGCGTAGGAGTCCCCCATTTGTGAAGGCTTATTCATATTCTTTTAAATTCCTGTGTTATAAAAATTCCCAAAACGACTTTAGGTTTCTTAGAAAAAACAAATAAAAATACATCTCACTTTGCCAGAAAAAAAAAACCCGCAGAAAGTCGTTCGATCCTGATGAAACTAGGCATGCAAGTACCGCAAGGCTGAATATGCAAATACACTGGCGGAAAGTGAAAAAAGAACACCAAAAAGGAGACGTCTGATAATAACGAAATTTATACAGCATAATAACGGAATACAGATGATAACGTGATCAAAACATTATGGCAAAATACAACTGTATTTGCTGGTAAACTGAAAAATTAAATTTTCATGTAACATGGTTAGTACGAGGTTGAACCGCCATGAACTGCGTCACACTGTGCAGTCCTGGCATGGAGTCTGTCGTACAGATGTTGGATGTAAGTTTGGGTATTGAGTTCCAAGTATCCTCAACCTGGGCGCGTAAATCGGGGATGGTCGTGGCTGGCCGTGGACACCGGATAAGTCGTTGTCCCATAAAATCATACACGTGCTCTCAATGGGGGACAAATCCGGTGAACGTGCAGGCCGTGGAAGTTGTCTCACACCATGAAGTGCATGTTGCGTTGCACGTGCCGTGTGTGGGCGTGCGTTATCTTGCTGGAAAACACCACGATGGACCGACCTTACAAATGGCACAACAACGGGCTGAATGATGTTGTTCATGTAGGAGGTGCTGTTTAACGTACCCGGTACAAACACTAGTTGTGTACGAGAGTGATAGCTGAGCGCTCCCCACTCCAGGAGACTAGGTGTAGGCCCTGTGTGTCGCTGGCGGATGCAAGAAGGGTGGAGACGCTCCCCTGTGCGTCTGCGAACACGCATACGGCCATCGGAGGCTCCCAAGCAGAATCCGCTTTCATTGCTGAACACGACAGATCGCCATCGCGTTCTCCAGTGCAGACGTTGGCGACACCACTGCAGCCGTTCCTGACGGTGGGCTGGAGTCAGAGGTACACATGCCAGAGGCACACGTGCACGTAGTCCTACATCCAGTAGACGCTTGCGGATTGTTCGCACAGTCACCTCAGGTGCAACGGCAGCTCGGGTTTGCGTCGCAGTGGATGCTCTGCTTGACAACGCCGCTCTTCTTATGCGTCAATCGGTTCGCTCATCAGTCCGTCTGTGACTCCCGGTTCCACGTCTTCTCGTGTGGGAATGTTCCTCGGACTATCTACGCCACCATCGTACCACCACCGATACTTCTCGTCTAATTCGCTCCGCAATACGACGATACGACCACCCGGCCTCGGGGAGTCCGACTAGACGACCTCGCTCAAAGTCCGATAACTGCTGAAATCGTACACGTCTTCCATGTCCAGGCATTGCAGCTTCTTCAGGATCTTCGCACGTGTCCGTACGCCGACGACTGATTACATTCAATTCGCCGTAACATATGTAGATTTCATGATCGTCCGCCAATTCCTTCTTGGTGTTCTTTTTTCACTTTCCGCCAGTGTAATAAAAAAATTACAATCAATACAATCTGAACAAAACAATTTCCGTTTTTGCACGATATTCAATAAGACATTATATAAAACCACTGACTTACTAAAATCTTTAATTTACAATTAAAAGACGTAATAATATCGTAGTTTAAAACCATAAGCCCTTTCAAGCTCGCTACGAGTTCATCCTCAGATGGGGGACTACAAACTAATGGAACAGGTGTTTAAATATCAAATTCTCCGTCACATGATTGAAGGATGCACGACAAAATGCGTGTAAAAAATCAATGAAAACTGCAAAAATGTTCTAGTGTGAGTTGTCACTTGAGTTCAAATGGTGACTCCAGACAGCTGGTATCCACGAGCTTGGCATATTGCAAGGGGATTCTTCATTATATTTATCCGTGGATATGGCCTGTCCTGTTGTAATGAAGAAACCCCTTGCTATATCCCAGACTCGTGGATACCAACTGTCTGGAGTGACCATTTGAACTCAAGTGACAACTCACATTAGAACATGTTTGCAGTTTTCATTGATTTTTTACACGCATTTTGTCGCGCATCCTTCAATCATGTGATGGAGAATTTGATATTTAAACACCTGTTCCATTAGTTTGTAGTCCCCCATCTGAGGATGAGCTCGTAGCGAGCTTGAAAGACCTTATGGTTTTAAACTACGATATTATTATGTCTTTTAATTGTAAATTAAAGATTTTAGTAAGTCAGTGGTTTTATATAATGTCTTATTGAATATCGTGCAAAAACGGAAGTTGTTTTTGTTCAGATTGTACAAATCGGCACGAAAAAAGACAGATTTTCCATTACGACCAATGCCTAAATAGTGGTCCGCCACAGCGCATGGGAACAGCCCATCAAGGAGGGGTATACCAACGACAAAACTCACTCACAGGGACAAATGTGACTGGGGTTTCATCAACCTCCACGGAGTGTGACGATGTCTCGACGTCTGATCCGTTCAGCAAGTTTGAGAGAGGACGTATAATTCGGCTCAGAGAGGCCGGCTGGTCAAGTCGCCGTGTCGCCAGACATTTAGGACAGCACGACGCGGCAATCGGAACTATGTTGGCGTCAATAAGTCAAGGAAGGCACAACCCAGCAGCATGTGGCAATGGACGGCCGAGGGCAACGAAAGAACGTGAAGATCGAGTGATTATGAGACCCGTACGAACACAACCGAATTCGTAACTCTCAACCGTCCTTGCCATGTTTCGTCGTCTACAGGTATCTCCATCCCAACCGTTTCTAGACATCTTGCGGCACGGGAACTACATTCGAGGAGGCCACTCCCCTGTCTACCACTGACCAATGAGCATCGCCTGCACCGGTTGCAGTAGTGTCGGGCCCGATTAATGTGGGATAGTGTCCAGTGGCCTCTTGTTGTCTTCAGTGCTGAGTTACGATTTGCACTTGGCGCCGATGACCAGTACATACGTGTCTGGAGACGAGCCGACCAGCGCACGGATCCTGCATTTACCGAGGAACGAACGACACACGGGTCGCACACCAGGAGTGACTGTCTGTGGAGCCATTTCCTACGGTAGCTGGCAGGACACCCTTGGTACTCCTCCGTATTACCCTCTCGGCCGTACGGTACGTTGACGACATTCTACGACCTGTTGTGTTGCCATTCATGTCGCAGCATCACCGAGTAATTTTTTCAACAGGATAATGCCCGGCTCCACACGGCACGGTTCTCTCATGCCACGTCGACACACTTCCATAGCCAGCCGTATCGCCCGACCTCTCACCGATCGAGCATGTTTGGGACATGATGGGATGCCATCTAAGCCCATCCCGGAATGTCGGCGAACTGGCCCACAATTTAGAAGTCATCTGGCATGCTCTCAGGACAGTATCCGTGAGCTGTATGGGTCTATGCCTCGCAGGTAACCGCCTGTATCCCAGCCAGAGGTGGCACTACAACGTACTGACTTGTTCCACTCGTGTAGCTGTTTCATCCGAACAAATGGTCCAACTACTCTGGAAGTGCAGTTGTTACCTTTCCTATACATGTATACTGCACATACAAATTTTCCTCTCGATTGGATGATTCCTTTGGGATGCTACGGGGTTCTGTTTATTTTTTTTCAAGAGTTTATTTTATTAGCTATAGTTTTCAATAAACATGTATTATTTACATTCGCTTAATTGATAAATAGTTCAGAATTGACTAATTTTAACCTGACATAATAGAATATGCAAAAAGCAGCTTTTTTTATCTGTCAAGTTATAACGAAGTTCTCACATATACAATGTTTCTGATTCTTACGTCAACTTCGTTATTTACGAGTTCGACTGTATTTTAGTTTATCATACTTAAAAAAAAAAAAAATTTTAGACAGCGGTTTTCTCAAGAACAGATTACGCTTAGAGCCTCCAAATACTTTATTATCCACTGTCTACTATACAATGAGAGCGACGAAGGAAATTGATCTAAGATTAATAGACAGCAAGGTTTGCTTATCCCGCCTTCCTCGCAGACGAATAATCGTGACGTCACTGAGTGACATCACCGTCCTAACATGTGAATTGTAGATCCGAACTGTAGCTATAGAGGAAGATGCCTTCTCAACAACTTTTGTAACGCAAACGCAGAACAAAAAAGCTTATGTAAAAGTACATTTACATTAAATACTGAAGAAATTCACAGTCATATGAATATTTAGTAACGGAGATTTCAAATATACCTCCCCCCTTTTTTTTACGTAAAGGGCGGGAAAACAGTTATACTTTTAAATGTTAATTTAGTTAATTTTTGCTGTTTTTTACGCTTTCCAACGCACGTTGAAGAAGCGTATATGCTCCGGCTTTGTCCGTCTGTCTGTCTGTCCGCACGATAACTCACGTAAATATAGTTCGATTTCGATGAAATTCTAGTATGTGGTAGGGGACAGTCTGCGGGCGAAACCTGTTGAAAATGGACGAAATGGGGTCAAAGGTCGGGACATAGGAGCGAGATCCATTTCATCGCCTTTATGCGTCATAACTTACGTAAAAATGCTTTGATTACGACAAAACTTCATCATGTTGTTCCGGCCGTATACTGAATCGGTTCTCTTGGATATCGTCGAAATGAGGCAAAGGTCAGGGCACAGGAGCGAGATTTATTCCACAGCCATTGTCCTCATAACTTGAGCAATAACTTAAAAATACTTCTAATGCGACAAAACTTTAGTATGTTGTTCCGGAGGTATACTGAACGAATCAATAGTCAAAGTAGAGAGGAGGGTTTGTCTGCTCGCGATTTCTGGTATGTTGGAAAGCGTACCATAAACAATGCATTGCATGATTTTATTAACTTGTTATATAAATTTAGAAGGGAAAACACACAGCAGGATATATATTCGCCATATAATAAATAATTTCTTTATGAGGAATAGGAAAAGCATCTCGGCAACATTCCCCAAATTTTTTAATTAAAAATTGAAAACACTATGCATTAAAAAATCTGGTGAAATTTATGATGTTTATTCCAAATAGTTTACGAATAATAATTCCAACGCGTTGCTATGGTGCAGATAAAAAGAAACGTGGCGATTAGGTAGTCTTTCGATGGCGATTTGGACAGTGACGTCACAAAGCAATCACCGGAAGTACAGGATGAGCATAACCTTGTCATCTACTGACTTTGAATTGAACGAGCTTTGTTGAAATTCTCGACTTAGTTCCTGACTTCGCTCAGTGTAACAATAAAACGTTATTTCTCAAAGGCAAGATACTTCTCATACGGGATTCTGAAATTCGTCTTTCGCTCTATGACAGGGAAACACTTGCTCGTTTTGTCATTTATTCAGTTTCAGATCTCGGTGAATAATGACATGAATAGCTGAGTATGCCCACAGTGTGTCAATCGTTCTTTAGGTTTTGGGATTGTTTTCTAAAGGAAAATGTCCGGTATTTGCAATTACGTATCTAGTGCCGCTTGAGGAGCGTATCTATCTCGACGATTCTACAAGGCTTGCAGATGGTTGCTCTTGGTGCGGATATTTCCACGGAAGGTTGTATAGATATTTCCACGGAAGGTTGTATAGATATTTCCTTTGGAAACCATAAGTCCCTTTTGTGCACATTACGTTTTTCCGTGAATGCTAATACTTTGCGTCGGAAATTTACGGAAAGCATGCAAAGAGGAGTGGGAGCTCTTGAATCTTTACATTCTCAGTAAAAATCTTCTACAGTGATAACTGCGATGCTAGCCAACATCAAGGGTGAAAATTTTATCACAACTGCCCCGGTGGTTGCGTTGTCAGATTCTCCGGCTTCGGGCTAGCAGTCTGAGGTTGGGTTTGAAAGCTCTTCGAGGCATGACTCATGAGTTTGTCCTAAAGTGCTAAAACTGTCCCCTTCCCTGGAGACCCAACGTTTTGTAACCGCGTTCAAGAACGTATTGAAACCCAACAAAAAAAAAGAAAGAAAAACTGCCTTTACAAATAAAAATTGGAATCACGGCATTACAGTGGATGTAAAATCGAAAACGGCTGGAAGACACTGTCGTAAGTCGTTTTCCACATTCGGCATCTGTTACTTAACTGCCTCTTCCGGATAGACAGACTAATGATCGAATGCAAAATCAAAACATCCCAGTCCGTTTATATCCCCAGCAGCATTGCATTCTTCCATTTCATTTTATTCACGGCATTCTTGGTGATAATGAGCAAGGCGAAACCAAAGCGCGAATACCGTTATTAATTACAGAAATGACATGTTTTCGATTGAAAACTGCCACGATTACGAGAAGAGATCATCAAAGTCGCACATGAATGCAAAAACACGCTGTTCATTTATTTTTCCTGAAAACGCCGCACTCTAGTTAGTACTTTAATCACACCGAGACGCTGAAAAATTATTAAAAAAAACCCGATCTACAGCACTTTTCTTTTAAATGTGGAACGCGTATCAACCTTTATATAGAAATACCTATAATAAGCACTAACGAAAGAATTACCTTTTGGTTGTCGTCATCAGCCATGGCAGTTATAAACGGAAATTTGCTCAATTTAAGGAATGAGAAATCCTGATCAAACTGTCACCCTACTATAAAAAGAATTTAGAAAAAATCAATTGGAACCAGAACGATTATACATAAGTTAATTTGGAATTCTGCTATTGAACTAACTGCTAGCTAAAATAGAACCGGAAGTGAAAGAGAGGACAATTTTACGAAACAGTACGACCTGACCGCGCATGCGCATAAGAAACGAATGCTCAGACCATTGTTTTGTGAGTCTATTATTGCTGCGCCATTATTGCTAGGGTTTTCCTATTTCATTCTTAAGTTAACCAAACTCCGTGAAAATCTAAGGCTAGGAGTGGCCAGTTCATTATTTAGGTTCAACGAAAGGAAAATTTGCAGAATAGCAAAACGTATGCAACAGAATCCTAGTTCGATCATACAAGAAGCCAGAAATCTGAGCGCTGCAGAACACGCAATTTCTCCCAGGAAACTGTATAGATATAATTATTAAGTAATCAGAGCTTATATTTCTTTCCGAAATAAAAGAATTGCTGTGCCACGAAATCAATAGGGAATTCTAAAGTGCTTGGCAGTCCCTTCAGAGTTGCGGCCATATTTTTAAGAACATGCTTGAAGACAAAACGATTCTGCTATGACGTAGGTTGTACGGGACGCTAGGTGTAGAGTGTGGACGAACATTATTTTTCTGCAGCATACTATCCGGGGTACTCTAGCGGAATTGTAGGAGAACTGGTTTACAATAGGTGAATTTAATACTGAGGAATTTCGGTACCTAGATTTTGTACCAGAGATATACCTCAACATACGCGATGCTACCGTGCACCATTATACCAGAAGTTAGTGCTAGATGGTTGTGGTATTTGCGCTTACAGATGTTTAATGAAGTAATTCTAGACATATGCCATCTGAGATACAACTAGGAAACCATTTGGCAACACTTACTAAACTTCTACTAGTGACTCTGAGTTTTATATCATTCCAAGAAATTTCCTTTTGGGGCGAGGGTTACGGCATTCACGAGCAACTTTAAGGTCTCTAAGCATTAGCCCATTCCTAATTTAAGGACGCTAGTTCCAGGGGAAGACAGAGCTAGGGCCATCAGAAAAACACACTATCCATGCCATATCCGGGACTTGACCCGAAACTATCTCGGTCAAATGGCTAGAAGCCAGCTCTTCAGACCACGCAGCCACCGGGGTGGCCCACGTAATTTGTCCTGCGCAAAATATTGTTTGAAAGTCAGTTTCGAACTAGCTAATTTTTTCTTTTTCGAGTTTAATGACTCCTCGTGTCTAAGGTTGGAGGTGTCCGCCGCGCCGTTTTTTACGCTTTCCAACCGTAGGTTGAAGAAACGTACATGCTCCAGCTTTGTCCGCCCGTCTATCCGCACGATAACTCACGTAAAAATGGTTCGATTTCCATGGAATTTTAGTATGTGGTAGGGGACCACGTGGGGACGAACCTTATTGAAAATGGCCGAAATGGGGTCAAAGGTCAGGACATAGGAGCGGAATCCATTCCATTGCGCTCATGAGTCGCAACTTACGTAAAAAAGGTTCGATTTCGATGAAATTTTAGTATGTGGTAGGGGACCACCTGGGGACAAACCCTACTGAAAATGGGCGAAATGGAGTCAAAGGTCACATAGGTGCGGGATCCATTCCATTGCCCTTATGCGTCATAACGTGCGTAAAAAATGGTTCGATTTCGATGAAATTTTAGTATGTGGAAGGGGACAACATGGGAACGACTCCTATTGAAAATAGGTGAAATGGGAGGTCAGGACATAGGAGCGGGATCCATTTCACCGCTCTTATGCGTCATAACTTACGTAAAAATGCTTCGAACGCAACGAAACTTTATGTTGTTCCGGAGGTATACTGAACCGGTTCTGTTGAATATCATCGAAATGGGGTCAAAGGTCAGGACACAGGAGCGATATTTATTCCACAGCCATTATTTTCATAACTTGACTAAAAATGTTTCTATTGCGACAAAATTTTATCATGTTGTTCCGGAGGTACTCTGAACATGTTCTTTTGAATATCATCGAAATGGGGTCAAAGGTCAGGGCACAGGAACGAGATACATTCTACAGCCATTATCATCATAACTTGAGTAATGATTTCTGGTACGTTGGAAAGCGTATCATAATCAATGCATTGCATGATTTTACTAACTTGGTTAATTTACGTTGCTAGTTTCTAAAAAAAATAAAAATAAAACCGAATTAGTTCAGTAAGAAGGAACACGGCATCAATTTCTTACCTGGGATTCGTACCCAAGCCAGCAGTATACTATGATCCAGGAGCCCTTACCCTAAACTACTCGGTATGCTGCGCCGATCTTCGAAATTTTCTCCAACTGTAGCCTGGATATAATTTCCTGATTACAGCTGCTCCCTGTACTGGGAGTAACATCGCCATTTTGTTCTGGCGTTAACCTCCAGTACTGGAGATAATATAGGAGCACAGCAAAAATAATCTTTTACAAAAGACTATTTCAGTAAACAACGTACTTAAATCTCCTTCCGTAGCTTTCAAAAAGCAGTTCCCTTAAAAGAAGCTATTTGTTACTGAAAATAGTTAGATATAATTACCGATGGTAAATTAAAGACTAATTGTCAATAGTTATTTCACTTGACACATCCTCAATGTGTCAAGCGAAAAAACCTTAAAAACCTTAACCCTTCAATTGGCTGCAATGAATTAACTCGAGGTTATAGCAAAAGGGACTGAAATCTGTTCAAACAAATATATTCACTATCTAAGAAGTGTGTGCCGCCCCGGTGGCGCAGTGGTCTAAGGCGCTGGCCTCTGATCATTCGTCCGTAAGGGGTCCGGGTTCGAATCCCGGTCAGGCATGGATGTTGTGTTTGTCTTACGGCACTGGCTTTCTCCCTTCCCTGGAACCAGTGACCCTAAATTAGGGACGGGCGACTGCTTATAGCCCATTGAGTTGTTCACGGTGGTCGTTAAACCTCCAACCAAAAAAAAAAAAAAAGAAGTGTGTAAGACTCAGCCAGAACGAGTGAACCTACGCACCAGAAAGTGTTGATTTATTATTTAAAGCGGTCATCTAGAGCGATGATTGGCTCTAATCCTTTCTGACTGATTACCTCTAAAGGTCCTATAACAATGGCGATGAACCTAAGAAAGAAGAGATGCCTGAGTCACTTGCTTCTACCCAGCGGCATGATGTTCAGGACAGGGTGACTAGCCTTTTCTTATCATACCTTGGTTCACACAGAAGATAATAAAGGACCAGAAGCGAGCTCTTATCGACTGTGACAGGTTTACGGTTGGTACTGTTGAGACGAGAGGAGTGTAAAAACACAAGTTTGTCCGTGACGCGATCGAACAGCTCCCCTCACTCGGGAATAAGTTGCTCTCACAACTAAGCTACAAGGACGGAATGTGCCGCTGCAGATTTGTAGTCTTGACACGTGCTTTATCTCTGTAGTACGTCACAGGAGGAAAGGAATCGTTTTTCTGAAGCTTTCGTAAAATCCGGCCACTATATAAATATTGCCGTTTGGGGAGAGCAGAAAATTTTGAGAATCATATGGTCCAGGTCCATCGGCCGCTTAAAGGATTAATTCCGACCACTGTAAAACATGGTGTACTTTCGCCGAATCTTATCTCTGCGACGGACCTATTGTTATCAGATTTTAATCTTCTTTCCCCAGCCCTTGCTGCGCGCAAGTAGTTTTTTCTTAAGAACACAACTTGCACATCGTTTTAGCACGTCTTTGGAAAAAACTGATTGTGCTTATGCCAATGGCGTACCCGGGGGGGGGTGTTAAGGGCCATATGAACCCCACAAAATAAATTTGTCTAGTATTAAAAATTAATAAAAATTATCGGTGACGTTATTTTGCTAGTGTCGCCATTCTGGTCTTCCTTAAATTGCCGTTAGTTACTTCCTTATTTGGAATAGTCAGACGAGGTCACGTATATGCCTATTCTCCCCACGCGCATTTCCCAATTGTATGCCAGCAAATAAAAAAAGAGAGCTAACGAGTGTTGTATGTTGTAGTGCTCAGGGCGTCAGTCTAATGAATGGTGGAGTTTGGGTCCTGGGGAAGGAGGGAATAAGCTTTTTGTCTTGAGTACATATCATAGCAGGAAAACAAAAACGTATAATGAACATTACTTTGTAATGAATAGTATTTGAGAAAAATAAAAATGCCTGTTCTCATAAACATTTTTTTTCAACACTTTAGGAAGGAATCGATATCGTAGCTGCAGTGATAAAACCAAAAATATGAGAATTTTTGGTTTGTTGACTTGACATCATATAAAGTTTTATTCACTGATGCATAATACAGACGCAACTGCATGTAAATGTTATGTGTAGTGCTTGAACAGTCTGATGAAATTGCAAAAGTGATTCTTTGATCAAATTTAGAGTTTAAATCGCAACAATTCAAACTACAAAAATTCGCATTCGTGGTTTTGACATTGCGGCGACAATATGCACCCCCTCCAACAACAAAAAAAAAATTCTGGGTACGCCACTGGCTTATGCAATCAATTTGTCCGTCTGTCCGTCCATTTGTGAACACCATATCTCTGCCAGTTTGATTTTTTGTCGTTGAAAGCTTCAAATGTGAGAATGATGATCTTTGCATTCCGTTTTTTTCCGATTCAGAACTTCGCCATTAGATAACGTAAAGGCAGATGATATCGAATTCAAAATACAACGGCCGTCCAATAAAAAAAAAAAAAACTGAGGGTAAAATCTCACAAAATGAAGAAATATAGATACAGCAAAATACATGTTATTCTTTCTCAAAGTATCTTCCCTCGGATGAAGATGATATGCAGCAATCCCATCGTGCAGTCCATTTTTCAAAGCATGTGGCGAAGGCATTTTGTGTTAGCTACTTTAGCGACACCTGTACAGCTTGAATAACGTCCGCATCTGTGTTGAATGTTGCGCCACGGAACTTCTCCTTCATTGTTGAAAACAACCAGAAATCGCACGGGGAGAGGTCAGGACTGTAGGCAGGCTGTGGCATGATTTCAATACTGCATTTCGTAAGAAACTGTTCAACACAAGCAGCCACATGTGGGCGGGCGTTATCATGGTGTAGGGTCCACTTGCCCACCAGTTCCGGTCGCTTAATCGATATGTGTCGTCGCAGACGCTTCAAGACTGAAATGCAACACTCGGAATTGACAATAATTTGTGGAGGAACGGCATGCTGGTAGACTACACCATTATGATCAAAGAAAAGTATCATAATCACCTTCCCAGCTGATTTGGTTTGGCGGACTTTTTTCGGAGGAGGCGAGTGTGTATGTTTCCAGACACTCGCTGCACACTTCGCTATCTCTTTTTCCGACAGACATATTTGAAAGGTAATTTTTCCATAACATAACTTTTGCCATGAAGAAAACACCTTTTGCCTATTTTCGATTTTCCCATTATCCAAAATTCTTCCGCTAGAAGACGTAGATTTACATTATGTTTCCTTCTATACTTCTTCTTTTAACTGTTCGATTTGAAAATACCTTGTTCTCTGATATTTGCTTCTGCTATAAGAAACCTTTTGTGCGTCATTTGTTAATTTTCATAATATACTTCTTAGGCGCTGGTGGAAGTAGATCTGATCAGATCATATGTAGAGGATTTTAGGAAGGGAATGTCTGACCCAAGGTCTTAAAAAACCCTTAGAAATAGGAGCTTTGGGCTAGAGTGCCCGATGGGAAAGTGACACGGAAGCGAAGTGGAAAGGGGGAGGAAGACGCCCTTATTTATTACCGGGGGCAGTACCCGGGGTCCGACGGTTTAACGTGCCCATCCGACGCACGGCGGATATTTAGTGGATCGAACCTGAGGTCCTTTCCGTGGCAGTCACGAACGTTGCCCACTAGGCTACCCGCGGCCCGCTGGTGGAAGTAAGTAGCTGTTTGTATTTCTGGACGTTTTATCGATTGTAGAGATCCGGTTGATTTTTTCCTAACCGATTCTATTGATTTTGAATAACTTTGATAAATTTTATTCGCGTCGGAAAGGATTCAAAAGAAATGCTCATTACAACCGAAAATTCGGTGTCATCTTTCTTGTTTTTTTAACTTATTGATACCTTTCTGTCTTAATAGAAAACTTCCATTCACACTTTTTCTAGACTTAGAAGTGGCAGCGTCATGTTTATTTTACCTACGTTTCTGAAGAATACTCCCTATTGCACGATGCTGACTCCAAAAAGAGAAGAAATCCCATTTTGAGTCAAAACTTTTACTAAAATACGAAAAATATTTACAATTAAAATAGTAACACCTTTCGGACGTCACTTTGCACCCATCATCAAACTAACCACAAGACGTCTGTGCTCGATCTTAGATACAACAAACCTATCGCCGGTGACGGTTTAAATGTCACAAACTTCACATTGCAAATATTTTTCGTATTTTGGTACAACTTTGATTCAAAATGGCATTTCTTTTCTTGTTGGAGTCAACATCGTGCAATAGAGGGTATTCTTCAGAAACTTAGGTATTTCTACAGGCAGGAAGATATTTTAATGTTTATTTTATTTTATTCATTTATTTTGCGAGCATCAAACAGAAGTCATCGCTCTTTCCACGTTTATTAGTGAGTCACGTAAAAATTCTCATTGGTCGCCCCCGGGAATCGAACCCAGGGTCTTCCAGTTACGCGACGGATATGCTTCCACTGCACCACAGCGGCCTCGAATTCCTCCAGACTCACATACACTAACTGCCAAGCCAATTGGCAGATTGCTTCTTGGAGCCCAGCACAATGCTGGGGATTCACGTTAGATGGTAAGCAGCAACTCAACAAATAGTTGAAAGGCGAATGAATAATTGATACAGACACTTGACTTGGACTAGGAACATCAAACAGAAGTTATCGTTCTTTCCACGTTTATTAGTGAGTCACGGAAAAATTCTATTAATTATTTTGCGAGCGATGAATATTTGAGAAACGAGGTACTTTTGTGTCATTTTTTAACTATATACCTACACGCAGAGCTTGTCTTCCACTTCATTATTTCAATTTTTGCATGTATGATAAAGCTATCACGCCTCAATTTCTTTTCCATCTATTCAGAACGTGTCTATTCTGACTAACATCATTGTATTCAGTATCTTTCTTTAGACATTTAATCAAAATGTATATGTTAAGATATTGGTATCTTAATATCACACGAACGTTAGTGTGATTCGTGATGTTCAAACTAGGGTTGTGAGCGCTGGGATTTAGAAAATGAGATGAATAGTCAATAAAAAGGAAACAATGGATCGCTCGGAGAGATAAGATTTAGTCGGAATTTCATATCATTTTATCTCCGTCTGAATTGCAGCGGTCGCAACTGAGGCTGCTCCTCGAGGATCAAGCTCATATCTTTGAAGTTTTTGTTTCCCATTATTTTCAAAGATAGTGTAAAACAAATATTCAGATATTTGTTACAAAGTCCATTTTCGCTGGGAGAGTGGCTCAACTGTTTTGCATAGACAGCTAAGCAGACTTCAGACTCCGGACCCGTTGGGTATACAGGGTGTTCGTAAACTGTTTTGACAAAAGAAGAGAGGTGATAGTACCCATCAAGACGAACAATATTTACAATGGAATCTAGGGTCGCATTCCACTCTGAGTGTCAGAAAATAGTAACTTCGAAATACGTCTAACAAGCACAAGTTGTCACCTCAGACGTCATTTCTTTCGTGCCGGAGAAGTAGCACATCGCCAGAACACCACCGTCAAGCATTTACCGTATGCAAATTGCCAGAGAAAAGACGCAGCATCGACAGTTGCAGCTGATTGGCTTATCAAGGTGCAGTAGACACTTCCTGAATGCCACATATCCCGCACGATGGATTGGACATGGCGGACTTGTGGCATGGCCTCCACGCTTACCGGACTTAAACCCACTGGACTTCTTCTGGGGACACATGAAATCATTGGGGTACGCAGAACGACTTTAAATCTTTTGGGGTCCTAGGCGCTAAACGATTCTGGGGCCCCGCCTTCCTCTTCTTATCGCCTCAGAAATTTTCATCTGTCAGATTAACAAAAAAAAAAAAAGTAAAGTCAAGAAAAATGTTTTTGCCCTTTTGAAATGCAATTCTATCACAAATTATTAGGACGTTTTGTCAGAAACAGTGCTAATGCAATCAGTTTGAATGTTCGCGCACATCGAACTTTTTCTTTTAACAGATATTTCAAAAATTATTTTTGCGGCTAATAGGAAAACAAAGGGCACTAAGTTTGGCACTTTAAATATCCCATATCTTTTATGAATTTACTACTAAAGGCTGTCAAAGTCGAACATTCAAGAAATTAAAGTTCTCTTGTGAAGAAATATTTTTATGCCTCTCAGATTAGCCTTAATAGTTCTTTCTCAAATACTTAAATTTTCGAATCACTTCATATAATGTCCTGCTAGAGGTACTGAAGGACAATAAATGTGGTTTTCACAGATTCTTCAAAAATTATTTTTGGCAATGACAGGACATAAAATTTCATTAAATTTTGGAGATTTTAAATTTCACTACCAGTTCATAAATTTCCCTCTAGTTCTGGAATTGGAAATTTAATAAATTTCAGCTTTACGCTACGAGAAACCATTTGGGTTTTGGCAAAAGTTCTTTTTGAGTTTGATACGTTTGGCAAAACTGGCTACTTTAGTACATCTTCAGTTGCTATAGTTACTTGGCGAATTTAACGCTAATGGCGCTGAAAATGGAGTTTCGCTAAATTTATCATTACATTTCGTATAAATTGTCATGAAACTGGAATAAATTTCAATTACAAAACATGCCCTCTCCATTACTTCATCTTTAGAAAATCACCTTGTTTTTACGTTATGAGCAAATTTGTCAAATTTGTAGGCAACGAGCATGGTATCCAGCAAAAATAAAATACTTGAAGACACTGGCAACTGGAGAAGTCCTCCACGTTACAAAATACGGGTAAATTTAAATTTGTGCACACTACTTTGCTTAAAAAAGGTGGAGGACTTTTCTTGTGGCGAACGATTCTCTCTAAATAGAAGAGATTCAGCCGTCCATGGCGTAGACAAATGTCGTGGACCAAAAAAAGTTGGACAGTAAGAATTTCATCAGTCAGTGCAAATAAGCGAGAGTGTGACGAGTTTCTTGAAAACATTTTTCTTTATTACTTTCATCAGAAAATTGAGGTCTGCCTTTTCTTTTAATATGTCAAAAAGATGCGTAAGATTTTCTTTATACCTCCACCGCAGTTATCAGAAACAGAAGCATAAGGATTAAGTGCAAAAGATCCAGCTTGAAACGGGAAAAGTAGGAACCACGGAACCACAGTTTTTCGAGTAAGAGTATCATTGAAAATTTTATTGGCCGCCCGGGTGGCGCAGTGGTCTAAGCGCTACCTTATGACCATTGGTCCGAGATGGGTCCGGGTTCGGATCCCGATGAGGCATGGATGTTGTGTTTGTCTTACGGCACTGGCTTTCTATAGCCCATTGAATTGCTCACGGTGGTCGCTAAACCTCCAATAAAAAAAAACAAAAAACTTTTACTTCTTTTTCAAATGTTAATATGTTGTCAATTTAAGGAATAGAAAAGAAGAGAATAACTTGACAATTATCAGTATTAAACTAGGGGAGGAGAAAGCAAGCAATAAGAAAATGCTATTGCAATACAATAAAAAAATATTTTAACACTATTCAATAAGAAAAAGATAAACAGTGCAACATTTTCGAATTTCTTTATTTTGCAGTCTAAGCACACACTTTTTTGTGAAAAAAGATAAGAACGAAGCACCCCGAGAAAGTCCTTTGATCCTAATGAAACTCTGCATACAAGTACCTCAGGGACGAATATGCAAATTATTAATTAAAAAATAACTACCAATGACTAAATTGCGGCCCACAACAGCGCATGGGAACCGCATTGAGAAGGGTATATCAAGAGCAAAGGGCGACACAAGAGGTCGTAGAATGCGTCAACGTACCGGACAATTGCGACAGCAAATTAGTACTGGTACTTTAACCTCCAGACTGTCAGGATGCCACGACGGCGGATCCGTGCACACCACGAGAAGTCGAGTGGGTTTGCGAGAGGATATATAATTGGGCTGAGAGAAGCCGGTTGGTCAAGTCGCAGTATTGCCAGGCATTTGGATCGGAGCGACGCGGTAATCGGACGATGTTGGCGCCAATGGGTCGAACAAGGCACCACAATCCAGCGGCACACGGGCAGTGGACGGCCGAGGGCAACGACAGAACACGAACATTGAGCGATTGTGAGAGCCGCACGAACAGAACCGAATTCGTCGTTCTCAACAATCCGTGGCCATGTTACGTCGTCCACAGGTACGTAAGTAGCCATTCGGACCGTTGCAAGACGAGTTGCGGCACAAGAATTACATTCGAGGAGGCCAATCCGCGGCTTTTTACTGATCACAGAGCGCCTCAGGGCACCAGTTGCAGTGGTGTAGGACCCGATCGACAAGGGATAATGTCCAGTGGTGTCATGTTGTCTCCAGTGATGAGTCATGGTTTGTACTTAGCGCCGATGGCCAGCGCATGCTTGTCTGGAGACGAGCCGACCAGCGCACGGATCCTGCTTTTACCGCGCAACGGCACAGGGCTCGAACACCCGATCTGATTGTCTAGGAAGCTACACTGCTGGCCATCCAAAATGCAACACCAAGAAGGACACGAGATAGCAAAGCCAGATATACTGGACACATAACAACAGATACAGAGATTAAACGATTGAGCTTACAGGCCCGTGCGACTTGCGGAACACGCAGACATCAATAGTTCGTATGGCCCCCATGGCTGGCAACAATGGCCGCTACACGCCGTGGCATCGAACGAAAGAAGCTTTGGATGTGGGCTTCGGGTATGTCGGTCCAGACTGCTTCTATACGTTGTCACAGTTCATCAGGTGTAGCGGCGGGTGGTGCTTGCCGGGCCACTCGGTTGCCGATCAGCGACCAGACGTGTTCGATGGGCGACATATCGGGAGAACAGGCGGGCCACGGCAGGAGTGACACCTGGTGAGCCGTGAAGAATTGTTGCACGATGCGTGCCACGTGCGGGCGCGCATTGTCCTGTTGAAACGTGGCCGCTGGCAGGTCCTGCTGGTAAAGGAAGACTAAAGGCCCCAAAACGTCAGAGATGTAGCGGTGGCTTCTGAGTGTACCGGCGATGCGTACCAGAGGGGTGCGGGTGTCATATCCAATTGCGCCCCAAACCATAACGCCAGGCGACGGACCGGTATGGCGATGCAGAACGCAGGCGTCATGCAGTTTCGCGCCGCGGTACCGCTACACGCGGATCCGACCAGTGTGGTGTTGCAAGTAGAAGCGGGATTCGTCGGAGAAGACAATGTCGTGCCATTCCGTAGTCCAGGTGCGGCGTTCAACGGCCCACTGCCGCCGCACTCGCCGGGGGTGTAACGTCAATGGTAATCGGAGCAATGGGCGCCGTGCGACAAGTCCCCGCTCCTGCAGACGACGTCGAACGGTACGTGCTGATACAGGCTGTTGCGCAACCCACCTTAATTCCTGCGCTAACGTTCGTGATGTGGCGGTTCAAGCCGTCAATGCCCACCGCACAACATGACGGTCATCTCGTTCGCTGGTGTGCCGCGGCTGCGCCTATCGCTCACGTCGGTCCGTCCGTCACTCCTGCACCCATCGAATCCATACTCGCCTCACTGTGGCTTGATGTCGCCCCACACGGGCGCCGATGTCTCGGTACAATAAGCCACTATTCGTCCTCTGTCGAACTCCGAAACGTGCTGGAATGACTGCCGTATTCTGTGACGAGGCATCAGGAAGCTTCCCAGGCACAGGTCCAGCAGCACAACACACTTCCACTACTTACACCCAGCCTTCTGTGCATCCTACTTATAGCGCTTCTCGGTAGCGTGCCGAGCGTACATGATTTGCATATGCCTTGCAATGCTAATCGTTTGCATGTCCTCTCGCGGGCGACGCATGCTGCGAATTTCTGGCCAATCGAATGCTTCCTTCTTGGTGTTACATTTTGGGTGGCCAGCAATGTATTTCCTACGATAGCTGGACATTCTTCGAAGTCCTCCGTACTACCCTCACGGCTCAACGGTACGTCGACGCATTCTACGGCCTGTTTTGTTGCCCTTCCTGTAGCACATTACTGAATAGTTTTGCAACAGGAAAATACCCGGCCGCACACGGCACAGCTCTCTCGGACCTGCCTCTGTAATGTCGACACCCTTCTAGGCCAGCCCGATCACCCGATTTCTCACCGATCAAACATGATGGGACCCCACCTACACCCATCCCGGAATGTCGGCGAATTGGCCTACAATTGGGACACCATCTGGCATTCCATGTATACCTCAGAACAGTATCCGTAAACTGTATGTGTCTCTGCCTCGCTGCGTTTCTGCTTGTATCCGAGCAAGAGGTGGCGCTACAATACAACTTACTGACTTCTTCTACTCATGTAACTGTTTTATCCGTATAAATGGCCCAACTGCTGAGGAATTGCAATCATTTCCTCTGCTATACACCATTACATTATACATGCCAATTTTCATCTTGATTGGACGATTCCTTCTGGAAACTTCGTTTTCTTTCTTTTTCGTTCTTTTTTTTTTTTTTTTGTTCTTCTTTCTTTCTTTTTTGTTCTTTTTTTTCTTTTGTTCTTCTTTCTTTCTTTTTTTTTCTTTTTTTTGTTCTTCTTTCTTTCTTTTTAGCGAAGAGAAGATTTTATTAGCTACTTTGGTTTAGTGTGGTGTAGGAAGATTAGGGCTAAGAAAGAACTTGAATATACTACTCCAGAGAGAAAAAGATAGTAAATAGCAAACACCTCAGATCATCAGGACAGTTTCTACAAGCACACTTCATCGCAGCTCAGGAAAGACAGGTAAAAAGTTCCAACACAGATGTTTTTCTTCTGCTGGAAGTCATATGAAAGTAATTTGTATCGAAGCCAGCTAAATATTCGCCTTAAACGATGAAAAGTGTGGGAAGCGTCAATCCTTGTTTCACCTACCACTAAAAGAAAGGCTAGGTTATTTTAACAGTTTCTTTCAGAACAAATACATCGATAACAATTAGAAAACTTAAAATGAGAAAGTAAATTATCAATTGACAATAAAGTGGTCACTTTAAGGATTGATTTATTTTGGTTCGTGAAAAGCAAAAAAAAAAAAAAAAAAAAAACTGCCAATCCAATTATACGTTTTCGGAGCCCCTCAAGCTCTGGGGCCCTAGGCGCACGCCTACTGCGCCTAGTGGGAAATCAGGCCCCTGGGTGTACGAGACGCTTGTGGACTCCGTGGAAGATCTCGTCGCGAGAATCGTTGTTGCAGCGGACAGGATAAACACGACACTAGGAGTCTTCGAGAGGGTGCGCCAGTCTTTCATTCGCCGGTGTGAATTGTGCAACGGCACACGTGGTCGCCACTTTGAGCATCTACTTTGAGTCTGTCCCTGATCTTCATAAATGGGATTGTGCAACTTATGATGTCGTTAATTCTCTTTCTTTGCACTGTTGAAAGTTCAACTTGGACATCTAACTTTACTCTTTTCTGACACTCAGAGTGGAATGCGACCCTAGGTTCCATTGTAAATACTGTTCGTCTTGATGGGTACTATCACCTCTCTTCTTTCGTCAAAACAGTTTACGAACACCCTGTATAAATGAAAAGATTAATTTTTGATGAGTCATAAATAATTTTTTGTGAAGAAGCTGTTTTTATGGTTTCTATCACGAGTCATTGAAAATACAACAAATGCACACTGAAAAATTAGAAAATCTCGTAATACTTCTTTCTTCTTCGAGAAAGAGAAACCATGTTCAGAAGTCCACAACAGAACGTGCAATATTTCAACCGGAAGAACAAAAACACATGGCTGGAAGAATAATTCCATCGAAGTGTAGGGAGATAAAGAATATGCAGTAAGCGTGTCTTTTAATAATTGTTCAGATCATAAATGTTGAAGACATTTAGCCACGATTTTCTCTCTCTCTCTTTTTTTTTTTTTTCAGTTTGACAGATACAACGGTGGTACGTAAATTGCGAACTAAAATGTGTAAATCGCTAATCAAAATCAGACCGCCATTAAAACTCTGTAAGTAAACTGGAAACCAAAGCCCATGACCTTTATATGTAAATTCCGAACCCACTTCTCTGAACACCTGCGGGAATTCAATATTTGAAACATTACAGATAAAAATAACATGGGCCCTGCGCAAGGATGACAAACTAGTTTTGTTGTTTTCGTGAACGCATTGCTTTAAATTATTTTACATTGTTCAAATCATTATTTCTTCATACTGGTTTATTTTTTCGATATCGTCAGAACGTGCGCAGAAAAAGTTAACATGGCCATTGCGCAAGGATGACAAACTAGTTTTGATGTCTTCGTGAATACATTAAATTGTTATACATTGTTTTAATCATTAATTTTTTATACTGGTTTATTTTTTAAAAATATTGTCATAATGAGCGCACAAAAGAGGATATGTAAAATTTGCATTGCATCATTATAAAATGTGATTATTTCCGAAAATTGGGGGAAGATCAGCATGACCCCTGCGCATGGATGACAAACTGATTTTCTTGTTTCGTGAATACATTGCTTTACATTTTTTTATATTGTTTTCTTCATTATTTGTTTACTTTTGATGCTGTTTAAGTACATATATACTTACTTAATACATTAGTTGTTTTCGTGAATACATTGAATTAAGTACATATACTAAATATGGAACATTACAGATAAAATTAACATGGCCCCTGCGCAAGGGTGACAAACTAGCTTTGTTGTTTTAGTGAATACATTGCTTTAAATTGTTTCACATTGTTTTAATCATTATTTTTTCATATTGGTACTTATTTTTTGATAGCATCCGAATGAGCGCAGAAAAGTTGGTTCGCATTTTACACATAGGGGACTTTTGCCTTAGTTCGCAATTTACACATAGGGGTCTTGTGCCTTAGTTCGCAATTTACATATAGGGGTTGAGGGCGGTCCTATTTTGGTTTGCAATTTACATGCTCCGCTATGAACAACTCTGGAGGCTGTAACGCAGTCGTTCATTTCCAAACTTCGAGAATGCCGTAAGATTAACACACCGTCCCAGACTTCGAACGATTAGCTAGCAACCAACGCGCCTCTTACCATTCGGCCGTTGGGGCGGCTGCTCGCAATTGCAGCAACAAAATGCAAAGAATTAAAGTTTGGACGCGAGAATATTCTGCACGGGGAAAATCCGAAAATTGACGGATTTTATTAATTATGGTTAAATATTTTAGCGTGATAAAAAAATGTGCTTATTTTATCCCTATGTCTGTCTGTCTCTATGAACACCAAACATCTGCACCTATTATTCCGATTTTCTTTTAATATTCTTTTTCTGTTTTTTTTTTATTGGAGGTTTAACGACCACCGTGAGCAACTCAATGGGCTATAAGCAGTCGCCCGTCCCTAATTTAGGGTCACTGGTTCCAGGGAAGGGAGAGAGCCAGTGCCGTAAGACAAACACAACATCCATGCCAGACCGGGATTCGAACCCGGACCCCTTACGGACGAACGATCAGAGGCCAGCGCCTTAGACCACTGCGCCACCGGGGCGGCCTTTTTCTGTTGAGAAGCTTGAAGTGTAAGAAGAATGATGTTCCTAACGTTTTTGGTTTTTTTTCCTCCGCATAACTTTTTTTTTTTTTTTTTTTTTTTATTGGAGGTTTAACGACCACCGTGAGCAACTCAATGGGCTGTAAGCAGTCGCCCGTCCCTAATTTAGGGTCGCTGGTTCCAGGGAAGGGAGAGAGCCAGTGCCGTAAGACAAACACAACATCCATGCCTCACCGGAATTCGAACCCGGACCCCGTTCGGACGAATGATCAGAGGCCATCGCTTACACCACTGCGCCACCGGGGCGGCCCGCATAACTTCACCGCTGCCGTAAATCCAGATGTTACGACATAAAAAACATATTTTATTTAATATCATAGCTTCTAAATGCCCGATTGTTAAAATATTTTTCTTCAATAGCTTTCCCGCCGAAAACCGTTTTTCATAGAATTTTTTTTAATAATGCTTATTTTTTCCGCTAGCGACAGTGGCGGATTTAGAGTTACCGGGGCCCTGTGCACAGCATCAGTTTTGGGGCGCCCCATTCACTTGGCCCGTAATCCTTGAAAAGAATTGTTTTTCGTTTTCGCTCTCCTCCCCTCATTTTCGCCTTCATTACAATCGAAAAAAAAAATTCGACATCGAGATTTAAAAAACAAGTTATTAAAATCATGCAATGCATTGATTATAATACGCTTTCCAACATTACAGAAATCATTAACTCAAGTTATCACTCAAGTTATGAGAATAATGTCTGTGGAATAAATCTCGGTCCTGTGCCCTGACCTTTGATCACATTTCGATGATATTCAACAGAACCGACTTGGTATACCTCCGAAATAACATGATAAAGTTTTGTCGCAATCGAAGCATTTTTACGTAAGTTATGATGCATAAGGGCTATGGAATAGATCCCACTCCTGTGTCCTAACCTTTGACCCCATTTCGCCCATTTTCAATAAGGTTTGTCGCTAGATTGTCCTCTACCACAAACTAAAATTTCATCGAAATCGAACCTTTTTTACGTTAGTTATGGCGCATAACAGCAGTGGAATGGATCCCTCTCCTATGTACTGACCTTTGACCCCATTTCGTTCACTTTAAATAGGGTTCCTTCCCATGCGATCCCCTACCAGATACTAAAATTTCATCGAAATCCAAAGGTTGTTACGCGAGTTATCGTGCTGACAGACATACGCACACAACGCGTGACGTAATGAGGCAGATGGGAATCGCGACCGTCTGCCCGCCGCAAAAGTGTGACGTCATAAATCTTTAATAGGATCCACACACAATGTGTGACGTAAAGAGACAGATAGCGTGACCGCGCGCCAACATTCTCAAACGCGAGTTGTGACGTCATAAGATTTCTAAGCATTGGTAACATTAATGGAACAACGCCATCACTAAAAACGTTATAATTCGGGGTGGTTATTTAACCCACTAAACGAATTCTTCTAAAGTCGAGATCAAGCTAAATCGATTTCTAGTACCAGAAAACGGTAGGTTAACGACTTTCATCAAAATTCTTAGAGCCGTTTTCAAAATAAAAAGTACATACATACATACAAGAATTGCTACTTTAAGGTGGACGTCAAGTAACTTTGCTTTTTGCCGCCTCTGTGGCGCAGTGGTCTAAGCGATGGCCTCTGATCGTTCGTCCGTAAGAGGTCCGGGTTCGAATCCCGGTGAGGCATGGATGTTGTGTTTGTCTTACGGCACTGGCTCTTTCCCTTCCCTGGAACCAGTGACCCTAAATTAGGGACGGGCGACTGCTTATAGCCCATTGAGTTGCTCACGGTGGTCGTTAAACCTCCAATCAAAAAAAAAAAAAAAAAAACTTTGCTTCCTATACTTCCAATGGAAAAACTTTTGTACACATTTTCTTCACAATTAATGCGTTCCCAAGGATGAAAATTTGAACATCGATTAAAATATCTTCATTTTATAACTTGCAATACTTAATATTTTCTAAAACATAACCATAATTATGCAATTCAACATTTGTTTGTCTACTGACGTCATGAAAATACAGGTCGCGCCATCTTTTTTCTGGACAATTAATGCGTTCACAAGAATGAAAATTTGAACATCGATTAAAATAGCTTCGTTTCATAACTTGGAATACTTAATATTTTCTAAACCATAACCGTAATTATGCAATCCAACAACTTTTTGTCCACTGACGTCATCAAAGTACAGGTCGCGCCATCTTTTCTCTGGTTTCAGCACCACCAAAAGAAAAGTTATTGATTTTTAATGTAATTATGGTTATGTTTTAGAAAATATTAAGTTTTCCAAGTTATAATATGAAGTTATTTTAATCGATGTTCAAATTTTCATCCTTGGGAACACATTAATTGTGAAGGAAATGTGAACAAAAGTTTTTCCATTGGAAGTAAAGGAAGCAAAATTACTTGACGTGCACCTTAATAATATGGGATAAGGACAATGGAATGAATCGCCATCCTATGTCCTGACCTTTGACCACATTTCGTCCATTTTCAATAGGGTTCGTCCCCAGTGGTCCCCTACTACATACTGAAATTTCATCGAAATCGAACCATTTTTACTCACGTTATGACGCATAAGGCCAATGGAATGCATCCCGATCTTATGTCCTGACCTTTGACCCCACTTCACCCATTTTCAATAGGGTTCGTCCCTAGGTGGTCTCCTACCACATAGTAAACTTTCATTGAAATCGAACCATATTTACGCAAGTTATGACGCATAAGGGTAATGGAATGATCCCGCTCCTGCGTCGTGACCTTTGACCACATTTGTCCCATTTTCAATAGGGTTCGTCCCCGGGTGATTTCATCGAAATCGACCCATTTTTACGCCAGTTATAGTGCGGACAGACGGACGGACGGACAAAGCTGGAGCATATACGCTTATTCAACCTACGGTTGGAAACCGTAAAAAACAAATTTTGGGCTCCTCCAGACATGATTTTACTATTTTCACTATGATGTTGTGTGTGTGAGCGCGCGTGCGGTTCATTGGCGCCATAACTCAAAAAATGTTATGCTATCAAGAAGAAATTTAATGTTTTAGAGGTTTTTATTGATTGCCTGATGATAATGAAAGAGCGTAAGTTACAAGTGGGAAAGCTTTTGTACACCCTTTAACAGGCTGGAACGAATTAACTCGGGGTTAGTAAAATCAGCTAGAACGAATGTATTCACTGTCTAAGAAGAGGGCGCCGGGCGGTAAGCAGCTAGAACGAGTGAACTGCCCATCAGTAAGCATTGCTTTCCTCTCAACAACGCAGTGGTGTCAGAAATGCGCCATCATTTGCTGTGTGGACGTGGGAGGGTTTGGAAATGGAAGCGTGCAGCTCCTCAGGTCGAGTCACAGCGTTAGACCAGCGCTCGTACGTGAAACTAGAAATTCGGGGGTGGGTGGGGGTGGACTCCGACTCAGATCCACACTGCCTTCTAAGAAGTTTGTGGGGAAGGAACTGTTGATCGAAGCACAAAAATTTCTTGCTGGGCATCGCGCTTTCGGGAGTGCTCATCTGTCACCATTGTTGCAACACTTCTCGAAGAGAATCGCCGTTTGACAGTCGAGGAGATTGCTCATCAAGAAAATTTGTCCACCATGTCTGCTCACAAATTTTGACCGAGTCAATGGGAAAATGAAAAATCCCCGTGCGCTGGGTGCCCCATCAACACCCCCTGAGCAAAAGGCTGTCAGAGTGAGCATCGCACAGGATCACCCCGACAGGTTCGAAAGGGAGCGCGACATCTTCCTGAACAGAACTGTAGCAATTGATGAGACTTAGACCCGTGAGCCGCCCCGGTGGCGCAGTGGTCTAAGGCGCTGGTCTCTGATCATTCGTCCGTGAGGGGTCCGGGTTCGAATCCCGGTCAGGCATGGATGTTGTGTTTGTGTTACGGTGCTGGCTCTCTCCCTTCCCTGGAGCCAGTGACCCTAAATTAGGGACGGGCGACTGCTTATAGCCCATTGAGTTGCTCACGGTGGTCGTTAAACCTCCAATCCCAATCCCCATCCCAGACCCGTGATTTTGAGCCGGAACTGAAGTCACAATCAGCTGAACAAAGGCATCCAAATTCCCCACGTCCCTCAAAGTGTCGTCGGCAACAATCCAAAGTTAAGCAAATGATGTTTTTTGCATATGATTCCCAGGGTGTTGTGGTCTCTGATCGAGTGCTGGTAGGGCAAAATGTCAACACACAATATTATTGTGAATTTCTGAGGACAAAGTTGAGACCGAAAATTCGCCAAAATCGCACCAATTTGTTTGAAGCGGGAGCGATTTTGCTGCATGACAACGCATCGTGTCATGATGCAGCGTCGGTACGGTGACTTTTGTCAAAATATAGCTAGGAAACTTTATCCCACCTACCATACAGCCCTGATCTCAGTCCACCCGACTTTGATCTTTTCCCAAAGTTAAAAAATTATCTCCGCGGCATCCGCTACGAATCGCTAGACAAGCTGTCAGTGGACGTGACCCGAGTAATACGACAGCTGAACAAAGATGAAATACTACGGGGCACCCATGACCTACCTCACCGCAGGCAAGCCGTCATTAGCAGCGGAAGGGAGTACATTGAACGGTAATAAGGTAAGTTTTCTCCGTTTTTTCACACTTTTCAGAGTGCAAAACTTTTGTTAGTGCCCCTGAAGTCAAGTAAAGGACAAACCATCCAAATATCTGTTGTTCTATGAATTACATCGAATAAAAATTAATGAAATATTACCATTTTCCTCTTTCACATATACCCAAGGTTGCCATCTTCCCTCATTTTTCCTCTCTTTCCCCGAGACAGTTGCAAAATATATATCCATCGAGAGAAGGCCACGCGGATCCTTAAACCAGCTCTGAAAGCAAGCTAGAAGTGTAAACACGCCGTTTCAAATGGCAGTACGATTTGATAAACAAACGATCATATAACTGCGCGTATGCCACGTGAAGAGATAATAGCCGCAGTTCCAAATCACTTCACTGCGGAACTGTTAGAGCACTGCGTAGGAACGTGGACTTAACTGAATAAGGAGGTTGCAGTGCCTCCCAATGACGTCACCGTTTGAGGTGAAGGGATAACAGCCACCACTTCCCCGCAGTGCGATTTTTAGTTTAAACGGTTCCCCTGGTTTCGTTCGCTGTGTTTACTTCTGCAATGCCCCAAAGCTCTAACTTAGGACACTTTTGTTTTCAATATACATTAATGACCTTCCTTTTTGCGCACTTGTGTCTTGTTTGCTAATGATCTCAAGCTTTATCGCAATGTACAGGCTTCTGATGATCTCAAGCTTTATCGCAATGTCAGGCTTCTGATGATCTCAAGCTTTCTCGCAATGTACAGACTTCTGATTATCTCAAGCTTTATCGCAATGTACAGGCTTCTGATGATCTCAAGCTTTATCGCAATGTACAGGCTTCTGATGATCTCAAGCTTTATCGCAATGTACAGGCTTCTGATGATCTCAAGCTTTATCGCAATGTACAGGCTTCTGATGATCTCAAGCTTTATCGCAATGTACAGGCTTCTGATGTTCTCAAGCTTTATCGCAATGTACAGACTTCCGATTATCTCAAGCTTTATCGCAATGTACAGGCTTCTGATGATCTCAAGCTTTATCGCAATGTCAGGCTTCTGATGATCTCAAGCTTTCTCGCAATGTACAGACTTCTGATGTTCTCAAGCTTTATCGCAATGTACAGACTTCCGATTATCTCAAGCTTTATCGCAATGTACAGGCTTCTGATGATCTCAAGCTTTATCGCAATGTACAGGCTTCTGATGATCTCAAGCTTTATCGCAATGTACAGGTTTCTGATGATCTCAAGCTTTATCGCAATGTACAGGCTTCTGATGTTCTCAAGCTTTATCGCAATGTACAGGCTTCTGATGTTCTCAAGCTTTATCGCAATGTACAGGCTTCTGATCACTGTATTGCTATACAAACTGACATCAATAACCTGCGTCAGTGTTGTACGTTAAACAATCTCCACCTGAACATCTTCAAGTGTCACATTGTTCCCCATTCGCGGAAAAGAAACTCAATTCTTTTTTTACGTTTTCCAACCGTAGGTTGAAGAAACTGATATGCTCCAGCTTTGTCCGTCTGTCCGCACGACACCTAACGTAAAAATCATTCGATTTCGATGAAATTTTAGTATGCGGTAGGAGACCACCTGGCAACGTATCCTATTGAAAATGGACGAAATGGGGTCAAAGATCAGGATATAGGAGTGGGATCCATTCCATTGCACTTATGCGTCATAACTTACGTAAAAATACTTCGATTGCGACAAAACTTTATCAATTTGTTTCGGAAGTATACTTAACCGGTCCTTGTTGAATATCATTGAAATGGGGTCAAAGATCGGGTCACAAGAGCGAGATTTATTCCACAGCCATTTTCCTCATAACTTGACTAAAAATGCTTCTATTACGACAAAACTTCAGTATATTGTTCCGGAGGTATACTGAACCTGTTCGGTTGAATATCATCGAAATGGAGCCAAATATCAGGGCACAGGAGCGAGATTTATTCCACAGCCATTATCCTCATAACTTGAGTAATGATTTCTGGTATGTTGGAAAGCGTATCATAATCAATGCATTGATTCGTCGCTGAATACGACATTTGTCCACTCTTCTCACCACGCACGTTTGGTGCGGGACGACAGATATCGTCGGTGCTCAAACAGAAGCGAGGCTCGTCGCTGACTACAACTTGCTTCCATTCATAACTCCACGCATGTCTGGTACCGACAACGGCAATCGTCGGTCCTGAGACAGAAGCGAGACCCGTCACTGAATACGACATGCATCATTTCTCCCTGCACTCGTACCTACGGCAACCGTAGGTGCTGAAACACAAGCAAGGCTCGTCGCTGAATACGATACTGTTCCATTCCTCACAACACGCATGTCTGGTATGGCACTACGTCGATCGTCGGTGCTGAGACAGAAGCCACACTCGTTCGTGAATACGACATTTTCCGTATTGAGAGAGAAGCGTGACTTATTGCTGAATACAACAGGTTTCCATTCCGCCCTGCACGAATGTCTGGTACAGTATTTCGGCAATCGTCTGTGTTGAGACAGAAGCGTGACTCGTCGTTAAATACGACATAGTTTCATTCCTCCCTCCCCGAATGCCTGGTAGGGTACCACGGCATTCTTTGGTGCTGAGGCAGAAGAGAGACTCGTCGTTGAATACGACCCGGTTCTATTCCTGCGTCCACGCATGTCTGGTACGGCACCACGGAAATCGTCGGAGCTCATACAGAAACGAAACTCCTTGACCAATACGACATTGTTCCATTACTACCTCCACGAGGGTTTGGGACAATACCTCGACAATCATTGGTGCTTAGATAGAAGTGGGACTCGTCGCTGAATACCACATGGTCCCGTTCCAAGCTACACGTATACATTGTACGGTACCACTGCAATTGACGGTGCCGAGGACTTAACGAAACTCGTCAATCAATACGACATAGTTTCATTCCTTCCTCCACGCATTCAGTGTACGGCACCACGGCAATCGCAAGTGCTGAGATAGAAACGAGACTCCTCGATCAATACGACATAGCTCCATTCTTCCCTCCACGAATGTTTGGTACGGCACTACTGCTATCGTCGGTGCTATCGCAGAAGTGAGACTATTCGATGAATAAGACATGGTTCCATTCATCCCGCCACGCATGTCTGGTACGGCAGGAGGGCAACAGTCGCTGCTCGGGCAGAAGCGAGATTCGTCGTTGGATACGAATGGTTCCAGTCCTGCGTCCACACATGCCTAGTACTGCTCCACGTAATGCGTGTAGCCTGAGACAAAAGCGAGGCGCGTCGCTGAACACGACATGAATCCATTCATCACGCTAAGCAATGCTGGTATGGCACCAGGGAACTCGTCGCTGCTTCGACACAGACGAGACTCGTCGATAAATACGACATGGTTCCATTCCCACCTCCATAAACGTCTGGTACAATACCACAGGAATCGTCGGTGTTGAGACAGGAGCGCGACACGTCACGGAATAAGATATCGTTTCATTCGGCCCTTCACGTATGTCTGGAACGACAAAACATCATACATCAGGGCAGAGACAGAAGAGAAGCTCATCGTTGAATACGACATAGTTCCATTCCTCCCTGCACGAATGCCTGGTACTGCTACCCGTCATACGTCTAGACTAAGACTGAAGCGAGACTCCTCGGTGAATTCGACATTTTCCCATTCCTCCTTCTACGCATATCTGGTACGGCACCACGGCAATCGTTGCTGCTGAAACTGAAGCGAGGCTCGACTCTGAACACGACATGGATCCATTCATCACGCCACGCATGTCTTGTATGGTACAAGAGAAATTGTCGCTGCTGCGACACAAATGACACTCGTCGATAAATACGACATGGTTCGATTCCCACCTCCACAAATGTCTGGTACAATACCAAGGGAATCATCGTTGCTGAGACAGGAGCTCAACACGACGCTGAATACAACATGGTTCCACTCCTCCCTACACGCATATCTGGTTCGACACCACGGCAATCGTATCTGCAGAGGCACATGCAAGACTTGTCACTGTCTACGACATCGTCCCATTCTTCCCTTCACGCATGTCTGACACGGTACAACATCATACATCGGGGCTTAGACAGAAGAGATTCTCGTCGCTGCATAGAACATGGTTCCATTCATTAAGCCGCGCTTTACTGGTGCAGCACCACGGCAATCATCGGTGTTGAAACAGAATGGAGACTCGTCGGTGAATACGGCATGGCTCCATTCCTACCTCTACGAACGTCTGGTACGGCTAAGACAATCTTCCGTATTGAGAAAGAAGCGAAACTCGTGGCTGAATGCGTTTTGTTTCCATTCCGCCTTCACGCATATCTGGTACGACAGTTCATCAATCCTCGGCGCTGAGATAGAAGCCGTTGAAGTACAACGTTGAATACAACGTAGTTCCATTCCTCCATCCACACGTATCTGGTACGGCACCACGGCAATTGTTGGTGCTGTGACAGAATTTAGACTCGTCACTAAATACGACATGGTTCCATTCCTCCTTGCAAGCATATCTCTTACGTCACCACGACAATCGTCTGTGCTGAAACAGAAGCGAGAGTCGTCCTTGAAGAAGGCATGGTTTTATTCATCCATCTATGCATAGCTGCTAATGCACCACAGCAATAGTCGGTGCTGAGAGAGAAGCGAGATTCGTCGCTCAATAAGACATGGTTTCATGTCTCCCTCCAGGCATGCCTGGTACGGCAGAACGTCATACTTCGGGGCTGAGAGAGAAGTGAGACTCATCGGTGAATACGACTTTAACCATTTCTCCCTCCTCGCATATCTGGTACTGGAGCACTGCAATCGTCGTTGCTGAGACAGAAGCGAGACTCGTCGCAGAATACGGCATTGTTCCATTCCCCTCTACGTGCATGTCTGGTACGGTACCAGGACAATAGGTGGTGCTGAGACAGAAACGAGATACTTCGGTGAATATAAAATGGGCCCGTTCCTCCTCTATGCATATCTAGTACGGCACCACTGCAATCGTCGGTGCTGAGACAGAAGCGGGATTGTTCTGAACCTGGCATGGTTCCATTCGTCCTTCCTCGCATGTCTGGTACGGCACCACGGCATTCGTCGGTGCTGAGACAAAAGCGAGCCTTCTCCCTGAATACGACATGGTTGCATTTCTCCTTCCACGCATATCTGGTAGGGCACCAGGGGCAATTGTCGGTGGTGAGAGAGAAGAGATGTTCGTCGCTGGATACTACATGGTTCCATTCATCCCTCCACGCTTCTCTGGTACGGACAAAGGCAATCGTCTTTGCTGAGACAGAAGCGAGAGTCGTCCTTCAATACGACATGTTTCCATTCCTCTCTCCACGCATGTCTGACACGGTACAACTGTAATCGTCGGGCCTGAAGCAGAAACAAGACTTGCCGCTGTATACGACATTGTTCCATTCCTCTCTCCACACATATCTGTTACGGCACCACGGCAATCGTGGGTGCTGAAACAGAAGTAAAACTCGTTTCTGAGTGAGACAAGCTTCGATCCCTCCCTCCATGCATCTCTTTTAAGGCACCACGTCATACGTCGAAGCTGAGACAGGAGCGAGACTCGTTTCTGAATACGATATGGTTCTATTTATCACGCCACGCATGTCTTGCACGGCAACACGGCAATCATCGGGGCTGAGACAGAAACGAGGCTCGTCGATCAATACGACATGATTCCATTCCTACCTACACGGATGTTTGGTACGGCAGCAAAGTAATAGCCGGTGCTGGGACGAAAGCGAATCTCGTCGCTGAATACGACCTGGTTCCATTCTTCCCACCACATCCGTCTGGTACGCTACCACGGCATACGTCGGTGCTGAGACAGAAGCGAGTCATGTCGCTGAATGCAACCTTGTTCCATTCTTTCTGCCACTCATTTCTGATACGGCACCACGGCACACTTCGGTACTGAGACATACGCGAGGCTCGTCGCTGAATACAATATGGTTCTATTCATCCCGCTACGTATATCAGGTTCAGCAGTACGGAAATCTTCGGTGCTGAGACAGAAGCTAGTCTCATTTCTGAAAACGACATGGTTCCATTCATCCCGCACCGCATGTCTGGTACGGCACCACGGCAATCGTCGATGCTGGGTGAGAAACGAGACTCGTCGCTGAATACGCTATTGTTCCAATCTTCCCTCCGCGGATATCTGTTAGAGGACCATGGCTATCGTTGATGCTGAAACAGAAGCGAGACTTGTCCCTGAATAAGACATGGTTCCATTCATACCGCCACGCATATCTAGTACGGCATCATGGCAATTGTCGGTGCTGAAACAGAAACGGATCTCGTCGATCAATACGAGATTTTCCCATTCCTCCGTCCACGAATGTTTGGTACGGCACACCGGCAATCGTCGGTGCTGAGACAGAAGCGAGACTCGTCGCTGAATACGTCATGGCTCCATTGCTCGTTCCACGCATGTCTGGTACGGCACCACGGCATACGTCTGTGCTGAGACAGAAATGATGCTCGTCACTGCATACGACCTGGTTCCATTCATCCAGCCACGCATTTCTGATATGGCACCACAGCAATCGACGGAGCTGAGACCGAAGCACAACTCGTCGCTGCATACGACCTGGTTCCATTTATCCCGCCACGCATGTCTGGTACGGCACCACGGCATATGTTTGTGCTAAGACCGAAGCAAGAGTCATCACTGCATACGACCTGGTTCTATACATCATGCCATGCATTTCTGGTACGGCACCACGGCATACGTCTGTGCTGAGATAGAAGCTAGTCTCGTCGCTGAATACGACATGGTTCCATTCATCACGCCACGCATGTGTGGTTCGGCAGCACGGAAATCATCGGTGCTGAGACAGAAGCGTGAATACGACATGTTTCCACTCATCCCGCCACTCATGCCTGGTACAGCACCACGACAATCGTCGGTGCTGACACAGAAGCCGCCCTCCTCGCTGAATACCACATAGTTCCGCCATTCATTCCTGGCACAGGATCACAGCATTTATGCGCGGCAATGTGCTTTGGTGAGTCGCAATGGCTGGATGAAACACAAACCTGCCTCGGGCGATTTGATATTTATTATCGCTGTTGATCAGTTGCGTAGCCTGAAATTTCTCGGAATGGGGGTCCATCGATTTGGTTCATTGGTGAAAGCCGCATACATACAGCGTTAGTCAAAGTGATGTTCCCGATTTCAAAGCTTTACCACATGACATGTAATGAGTATTACAAGTTACGAGATGTGTACTTCAAAATGTAACCTTTCTAAGTTTCAATGCCCCGATACCGAGAACACAAAAATTCCGCGGTTGGTCGATAGATGGCGCGAGAAGTCCGGCAGTATATACAAGTCATAGAATGGCGGCAAGCGGACAACACAAGGCATTTTGTTTTCTCGATTTGCATACAAAGAAGTGAGTTGTGACTGTTCAATTGCATTTTCGGAAAAAAACGTGGGATAGAGTCACACCAGTTGAAAGTCAATTCGTAATTGGTATTCAGAATTTCAAGACAGGGGCTACATTTGCAGAGGAAAATTGACTGGACGCCCGTCGATAGAAACGACGTAGTTTAGCGTGTTCGGGTAAGTTACGTAAGGAGCCGTCAGAAATCCATTTATCATGCAGCTCGAGGACTTGGTGTCCCGCAGAAAACTGTATGGCGAGTTCTGAGGAAACGTTTGCACATGCAATCGCATCGTCTGTAATTGATTCAAAAGCTGAAGAGGAATGACCAGGACCTGCGAAAGTCTTTCTGTGAAAGATTTCCCACTCTAATGGAGGATAACGGATTCTCTGAAAAGTTAGGTTTTAGTGACGAAGCAACATTCCACATTTCAGGAAAGGTGAACAGGCATAACGTGAGAATTTGGAGCACTGAAAGTCCCCATGCAATCTTGCAGCATGAGCGTGTTTCCTCCAAAGTCAATGTCATTTGTGTAATTACTCATAGAAAGGTGTATGGGCCCTTCGTCTTCGCTGAAGCCACTGTGACAGGAATTACCTATCTCGAACAAAAGCTTCTCCCACAACTGGAAGAAGGCATTGATGACTTCATTTTTCAACTCGATGGTGCTCCACTGTATTTCCATAATGAGGTTCGGAGCCACCTCAATGACAGGCTGCCAAAACGATGGATCAGCCGTTCAGGTAAAGAGGATGAAAAACTGTTGCGCTGGTCACTACGATCCCCAGATCTCACCCTGTGTGATTTTTCTTGTGGGGTTTCATAAAGGATCGTGTCTATGTACCACCACTTGCAACGACGCTGGTTGATTTGAAAGTTCGCATCACAGAAATGGACACCGTCATGTTACGAAGAGTTTGACAGGAACTTGATTAACGATTTGATGTGTGCCGCGTTTCGCGTGGAGTGCACATTGAACATTTATAAGTAAGTTGAAAAACAATTTATGAAATGTGCTTTTCAACAGTGCTAGTTGTGTGTATCTGCTTTAGATGTGAACCTGAGTACCAAATCATTTAAGTCGGGAACATAATTTTGACTTAACCTGTATACAGGGTTCATAGTAAAATTCTCATACACCCATGCAACTGTCGAACGCAGATAGCTAAAGTTATGAACGTGATGTGTAGGTATTGTAAAGTGACTATGCGCTACAAGATGAGACTGCATGCAGCGCCCCTAGCAGTAAAATTAGGAAGTTAGCGCTCCTATCTCGAAAACTATGCAAGATACGAAAAAAATGTCAATTACAAAGTTGTGGAGCATCGCAGATTTTGTACTAAATGACACCCTGCGCACAAGAATAGCGTGAGTTGAACGCGCGAAACACTAATTTGTCAGTATTCGAATCCAGTCAATGCTACGTCACTAATCGCGTCACAAAGCAGCAAATTGTGAGTAATAGATAAGGCGACTACAAAAACTGACATGTGTGAGCAGTGCACAAAATACTACACACAATACACACAGTAATGAAGGCAGCACGAAGACATAGGAAAATGAGAAATACACACATGTTACACATAAACACATGAGAAATGAATGAGAGCACGTGTATAAACGCATGAGAACTGCACATTTTACTGTCTGTGCTCGATGTGCCCACCGTCAACCACAATATACATTTGTATACGAGGCAGAGCTTCTCGTTGGACGTTCAGCAGCATTTCCGGTATCACGCTGGCACAGACATCGGTAATGCGCCTTCATACATCATGCACAGTCATGGGTAATGCGCCTTCATACATCATGCACAGTCATCGGTTGGGTCTGATATTCCTTTTCTTTGAGATAGCTCCAGAGGTAGAAGTCCAATGGGGTCAGGTCTGGTGACCGTGAAAGCCACTCTACACTACCACAATAACCGATGACTTGTTGTTGGCCGAACGTGTTGGACAAGAACTGTTGCACTTCAACTGCATAGTGAGCAGGACGCCGTCATGTTGGAACCATGGAGTCCGCAGTTCGAGCAACGGCAGATCATCCTAAAAGTCCGGCAATACGTTCTGTAACAGCTCCACATATTGACGTCCCGTAGACGTTCCCTCGTAGAACACAGGTCCTATCAGTACATTGTTTCAAACGCCACAACAAACATTAACGGACTACCGCACCTGATGTCAGACTTGCCGCTCCCATGAGGGATTTTTTAGCCCCAATAATGGTCGTTTTGTCTATTTAACACCCCAGATCGGCTGAATTTTGACTCATCCGTCCGAAGGATATTAGCTAAAAATGCCGGCTGGATTTCTAATGTCTTCATCATAACGTTGCACCAATCGAAGCGTTGCTCAGCATCCCCTGGCAATACTGTATGCATCAGTACTGCAAGGCAGGGCCGAGCACCCAATTGTTGCAAAATTTGCCACACACGGCTGGCTGCTGGCTGTTAGGCCACACCCTGTACTAACGTCTCTTGGACGTGCTGACTTACACGTGCTGGTCTGCCATAACGGGGACAACTTGTAACGCAGCCCATCTTTCTCAGCCGTCGAACGACATTGGTGATGGTCATCGCTGTTGGATGGGGTCCAGCAGGAAAACCTAGGGCCTATTGTCGTGCAACTTCTCTAGCAGGATGACAACATTCCCCGTATAATAGCACCATCTCGCAATAGTCCTCGTTGGAATAATTCGCCATGTGTACGTTTAACGCGCAGTTTCACTTCCCAACTGCCTTGTACAATTTGCATGGCCACTATTTTCTGCTTACCGACAACGTATCACGTACCGTACACATTTTCATATCATACGCTCCGCATACTAGACGACTCCCGAGCACACATTCAACAATTTGCTGCTTTGTGACGCTATTAGCGACGTATTATTAACGGAATTCGAAAACAGACAAAATAGCATTTCGCGCGTTCTATTCAAGCTATTCTTGTACCCAGGGTGTGATTTTGCACCACATCGGCGAGGCTTTACAACTTTGTAATAGGTAGTTTTACGTAGTTTTCGAGATAGGAGTGCTAACTTCCGAAGTACACCGCTAGGGGCGCTGCAAGTGGTTTCATGTTCTAGCGCATAGTCACTTTACTATAATACCTACACATTAGGTTCATAACTTTAGCTTCGACTGTTACATGGGCATATGAAAACTTTACTTTGCACCCTGTATATATAGTCATTTGCAAAAGTTTAAAACCACCTGTTTATATTTGGAGATTTCTGCCAATTGTGACAGTCACTGTCTGTATTACTCAACTTTCTGTCCGTGTTGCATCATTCTATAGCGGCAGCTGTTGATAGTTAGTGGAAGCGTGCGAGCGTCAGTGTGTCTCTGGTTTTCAGGCTGAGAGGTGTTGTACGTATTTTCTATACAGCGAAAAATGGACAAAAAAAGCGTCATTGAGTGTTACTCAGAGGACACAAATAGTGTCTTTATATCATGAAGCATACTCCAAACGTGACATAAGCAGGAAAGTGAATGTCAGCAAGAATGCTCTTCGTAATGCGATCATGATATGTCGAGGTACAGGTGAATTTAGCTACGGAGAGAGAAGTGAACATCCAAAGAAAACAACCCAACGTGATGACAATACCATAAGGCGTATAGTTATTCGTTCTCCGAGGAGTTCGTGCAAGAAAATCAAGACCTTTCTACATTCAAAAGGCTCTGATATCAGTGTCAGTACTGTTTCCCAACGTCTTAGCAAAGATTTTTTTTATTGCATATTTAACGACCACCGTGAGCAACTTAATGGGCTATAAGTAGTCGCCCGTCCCTAATTTAGGGTCACTGGTTCCAGGGAAGGGAGAGAGCCAGTGTAGTAAGACAAACACAACATCCATGTCTCACCGGGATTCGAACCCGGACCCCTTTCGGACGAATGATCAGAGGCCATCGCTTAGACCACTGCACCACCGGGGCGGCTAGCAAAGATTTTGGATTAAAGTCTTATAAACCTAGACTAACCTCAGTCATGAACAAGAATACTCCAGTTTGCGAAGGGTCATCAATCGTGGACTACTGAAGATTGGTCTCAAGTTCTTTTTTCCGATGAATCAACTGTGCGTCAATTTGAATCATGTAAAGCACGTGTTCGACGACCAGAAGATGAAAAATACACCGTTAGCACCGTGAGACATCCACCTAGTCAGATGATATGGGGTGCTATGTCAGCATACAGTACTGTTTCATTATCCTTTTTGCGGACAGGCGCCACCATGATTGATCCTTTTTATGTGGAAATGTTACGTGAGAAGCTGTTAACTCACATGTAAGTGCACAGATGCGCAGTCTTTATCTATGAATGATGGTGCTTCATTGCACAGATCAAAGACAATAAAGGACTGCCTGCAGAGGAAAAACACAAATGTGCTTGACTGGCCAGGTAATATTTCCGACCTTAATCCGATCGAAAATTTGTGGACCATGTTAAAAGACAAGGTAGCAGGAAAACAGCCATCAAATTTCCAAGCTTTGATTGACGCGTTAAAGTACGTGTGGTGCAAGGACATTTCAAGTGACTACTGCGAATCACTCATTGAGAGTATGCCACATCATATTCTGTCCGTTATAAAGAAACAAAGGTGAACACACAAAGTACTGATTTCGGCCTTTCTGTGTTCTTAAAAATGTAAGCATTCATCTGTGGTGTCATGTTTTCGAATATCTCTGACTAGTAATTAGTTGTTTCTTTAAAAAAATTTTGTTTTCAATAAATTGACAAGTGGTCTTAAACTTTTGCAAATGACTACATACTCTGAAGAGCAAATGAATTAGAGACAGCTGGCGTTATGCAAATGTGGCGCTGTGGGCGGCCTTGTAAACGGAAACGACATGGCGTATGCAGCGATCCGACAATATAAGGAGTGATGCGACGGGAATCAGTAAGAGTCGGACGCAGTATGGGTAAGACGAAGGATCTAAGCGCATTTCATCGTGGGCAAATTGTCGGGGCCCGACGAATGGGTCACTCCATCTCGGACGTCGTGCAGGCACTGGGATTTTCACGTGCCACTGTGTCACGGGTGCACCGTGAGTACATCGAATCCAGTAAAACCATCCCTGCAAGGGCCAACTGCCGTGGACAACAGCGTGTGGATGAGCTTGGTCATCGTCGGCTAGCTCGCATTGTAACAGCGGATAGGCGGGCCACAGTGCAAGAAATCACTCGGCAATTTAACGCTGGTGCACAAAAACGTGTAAGCAGCCACACCATCCAGAACCATCTCCTCGCTATGGGGTACAGAAGCCATCATCCCACGAGGTTACCGCTGCTGACCGCACATCACAGGGTGCAAAGATTAGCATGGGCGCGGGAACATCGCCACTGGACCCTAGACATGTGGGAAAATGTTGCCTGGACTGATGAGTCGAGATTCACGTTGGTACATGCAGATGGCAGGATACGAGTACGGCGCAAACCACATGAAGCGATGGATCCTTCTTGCCAGCAGGGTACTCTTCAAGCTGGTGGGGGTGGCATTCTCGTCTGGGGACTGTTTACGTGGACTGAAATGGGACCCCTGGTATGTGTGACATCGTCCCTCACAGGTCAACGCTACCGGGATATTCTGGACGACCATTTGCTCCCGTTTGTGCGTCTTCAACATCCCACTGGGGACTTCATATTGCAAAAAGACCGTGCCATCGCTCCCGAATTGTATCCGAATGATTTGATGTACATTCCACCGACGTGACCTCGCTTCCTTGGCGAGCTAGGTCGCCTGACCTCAATCCCATCGAGCACATCTGGGATGCCATCGAGAGAGATGTTCGAGGGTCTGACCCTCACCCTCCATCAAATCTTCCTGAACTGTGGGAGCTTGTTCAGGGGTCGTGGATCCGTATGGCTTCCCAACGCTTCCGGTGTCTTGTGGAGTCCATGCCGAGATGAATCGCCGCCATCATCAGGGTGAAAGGTGGTGCTACACGTTACTAGACAGGTATCTGTAATTCAATTGCTCTTCAGTGTATGTATATTGGTAGAAGGTAACGCTAGTCACACTACAGTGATTCGCGTTACCTTCCGCCAATCATTGTCGCCCTAATCGGCTCAGTTGCTGCATCTTGATGCGCTTCCACTGCGTTGCGACGCACGGACCAATCAGCCTAACTTAAAATCCTATGATGGAACCTCTGGTGACAGCACTTTGATGACGTATGGTAGTAGGATTCCCGATGGCGTATCACAGGCTCGTGTTTTTGCCACTGAGATAACTCCGATGCAGTGGTCCAAACGACCAGCTCTTTTGCCCTTTTATCTTTCTCGTTTGTCACGTGATTTGTTCGCAAATGCAATCATTTTCATAACCCAACTGTTTGTTATCAAATACTAATTTTCATGGCGCTCCGACAAATACTTCGCGGTGTGGCATTTTCTTTTGACGAGCAGTTTATGTGAAAATTATTATTCCGCAGCCATGGTTGCCATTCGAATTTTCCATGATGTATGGTCGGATATTTTACTTCGGAAACACAATCCTGGTACTTCTACACATCCTGGTACTTCTGTCCTACTTCTACACATAACCTGATATTTCGTACATTACCTGGTGTAATCATTATTTATACTGTGTCTGGATCCGTAGTATTTATCATACATAAGATTCATTCACCGAATTCCGCTTTTTTGGCCATCATAGGGTTGTTCTCGGGATCTATGAAAAATTGAAGACAATTTGGGGAGAGGGGGTGGGGGTGGGGGCTCGTTTTTCGTCTGGAGACGGTATTTCGTCTTTTAAAACTTTGGAAAACGGAAGTTAAACGGAGCGAAGATTTTTCTCGTAATCGTAATTTTTTCTCGCGATGTTGCATCTGGCCAGTATTGTTGTCAAACATCATTTTATTGTATAAAAGTTTGTATTTCCGCTTGAAACTGCGGGCAAAAATTTACGAAAACGGAAGTTAGACGGCGCGAAAATTTCGCTGTAATCTTGAGGCATGAGATTCTTCAGCGGATTCGAGGAATTCCGACTTTCCGTTATCATTTGGGTCATTTACGAGATCGATGCACAACTGAACAGAAATTTTGTGGGGAGGGACCGACGAAAGAAAACAAAGCTGAATTTTTTAATATCATACATGAGATACGTTGGTCACTTTCCTTCGGAAGACGGAAGTCAATTCTTTGAAACTTCCGTAAACAGAAGGCAGACGGAGTGAAAATTTCTCCTGTAGGCGTTATTTTTTTCTCGCGATGATTCTTCTGCACAGTATTGTTTCTAAATTACAATATTTGTATTTCACCTTGAAAATTTTGAAAAGGTTTCGGGAAACGGAAGGCGGACGCAGAGAAGATTTCTCCTATAATCATAATTTTTTTCCGGCGATATTTCAACTCCCTTGTGTTGTTGTTAAATGTTATTTCTCCCATAATTATATATGTATTTAGATTTGAGCTTGATAAGGGAGGGGGAATTTGCGAAAACGGAAGTGACGGAGTTGAAAAATTTTTAAGAAGTGATGCGCGGTATTCAGAAGTATTTATTTATTTTCTCAGAGTTACATCATTTATCTAAAAAGGTGAAAGCTTTTATATCAGAATCCATTGTCTTCAGGCTGAAAGAACTTTCAGCATGATGGATAAAATTACGTGTTGTGATCTGAGGGAATAAAACAATTAAGCGATGAATGCTATGCAGATTCAATGTAAGATAAAAATGGCTGTGAAGCTTGCTGTGAAGAAAGCAAGGCTTGCTTGCATGACGGAACTTCAGCTCATGTTCTTGCAAGTATAACAACAAAATTAGAAAAACTGTGTTTGAGGCAGTATCTTTTAAAACCATTTTGTTTTGTTTTCAATTGAGTAATTTTATATTGTCAATACAGTTGTTTTGTTTTGAATTCAGTAATTTTATATTGTGAATGCAGTTGTTTTGTTTTGAATTGAGCAATTTTATATTGTGAATACAGTTGTTTTGTTTTGAAATCAGTAATTTTATATTGTGAGTAAAGTTGTTTTGTTTTGAATTCAGTAATTTTATATTGTGAATCCAATTGTTTCGTTTTGAATTGAGTAATTTTATATTCTGAATACAGTGGTGTGTTCCAGTTTAATATTTTCATGAATAAATTACAGGGAACAATATTATCTTGTTGATGCTCTGTTATAATCACACCTTCCCGCCGCGCGGGATATTTCACGCGGTTAAAAAGTTCAGCTTTTTTTTTCTTTCGTCGGTCTCATGTATGATTTATTCCTTCATAATTATTAATTACAGTAATTATTCGTGATTGGAGTACATTATTATTTCTCCTTGAAAATAAAGTCAAGTATTATCTAAGTGCAATTAATTTATTGTAATAAAATTTCTCTTTTGGCGAGGTAAGTACAACACAAAACAACTCGGAGAGTCATTTACAAAAAGCAAACACTTAAGTCTATAAAATCGGTATGCGTTTTGTTTGTTTGTTTGTTTTGCTATTTTTTATGTAAATCTTGAGGAAGAAATTCAATGACTGATTACGTAAAAACGTAATGGTTAAATTTAACTGGAATAGTTTTCAAGTATTCTTTCGTTTTAGGGGGAGGGGCGGTCCTAACGACCAACTCAGTGGGCTGTAAGCATTTGCCCGTCCCTCATTTAGGGCCACTGATTCTGGGGAAGGGAGAGTGCCAGTGCCTAAGACGAGCACATCATCCATGCTTCACGGGATTTGAACCCGGACCCATCTTTGACGAATGATCGCTGAGACACAGAGCCACCGAGTCGGCTTTAAAGAATTCTACATATCGTCTGAGTTGTGAGGTTTTCAGATGTTTCTTCTTTATAAAGGCCTGTTCTTAAGGCTTCAATAAAGATCTATAGGCCAGACCGTCTCCAAATTTCAGAAGACGCTCGGAATACATGAAGAATACTTGAATATTCTTCAAAAGTGATTATATTTATTTAGATTTGAGTGAAATCTCTAATTTTTTTTATTTATATAAAAGAAATAACAAAATGCAACTTACTTTCTTACTGAACAATAATTTATTGCTGAATACTGGAGAAAACTCTATTTACAATGCGATGAGTTAATTACATCGTCTAACTAACATCAATGAATTATTTCAACATACATCTTGCCGTTTATCGCATAACCTAATGACTACTTTCTTGATGGGTCTCGTGGAAAACTCACCCTGAAAATAAAACAAATGTCTGTGTCATACGACATGATCTAACTAACTCCAATAAAATCCCTTTAACACACATGTTGCAGTTGTCCTCATATTCTACCAAACACTTTCTTCCTGGGCCTCGCAGAAAACTCCGTCTGAAAATATTAAAATAATTTCAAAAATGGAAAAAGGAACTTGAAAAGATTAAATGATAAACATAAAAATATATAACAGTTGCTGTAGAAGTAAAGCAGACTTACATACTAGGGACATTGGAGGGTATCTTTTTCTAAAGGTTATGCTTTTAACCAACCCTTCCAGTGGGCACGATTTATTTTGGCAAAACAAAATAACAGTAAACAAAATAAATACGGTAATGTATTTGTCTAAGGCGGCGGCCATATCACTTCCCTGGAACTGGTGGCACTACATTAGGGACGAATTACTGTTTATTCATAAGTGCACACTTAATGACTGCCACCCCCCCCCCTCCCCACCCAATGAAGATATGAAATGATATGTGGGTTTAAATACTGCAACACTTTGGGCCAAGAAAAATCAGACCCCCCCCAAATAACTGTATTTTAATGTTAAAAATTCACTTCCAATTTAAATTTCATATTTAAATCACATACATAGATCTTTTTCTATTACGAAAAGAATCAGCATATTCTCAAGAACAAGTCTGTAGAATTTTTGAACATGAAATTGTTTAAAACTCGGCATTTAAATCAAAATTTTAAATAACATTATCCCTTACATTTATTTGGCACCATTTTGAAACTTCCTTTTACCGCCAATTTTATACTTACAAATGAAATTGTTTGATTGTAACATCCTTGTGAAACATTTGCCTGCAGATTTTTCATTTAGATTTTTATCATAACCAATACAATTTTTAGGATTTCTTGATTTTTTTAATACACTGGCGTGCAAAAATTGAGGACGAGACGGTTTTTCGTTCGATTGTAACATCGTGCAGAAGTGCTGCACATCGACTCAAATCATACCATTAGATCCTCAAGATGTAAAAATATGGGACAAGTGAGCAAAACCGTCCAAACAAGAAATCCGAAGGATACAAAAGCACTTTATTGAAAAGGTATCTTCGAGCACAACTGGACAGAAGGCAGAAACGTCCATGTGACAGGAAGCTGCCAAGAAAAATCCAGTCTTTAGTTGGGGATATGATCACCCCTGACTGCGTTGCAGGATTTACAACGTCTGTCCATACTGAGGACGAGGTTGTCAAGGAGCTGTTAAGGCATCGCGGCCCATTCCTCTTGTAGCGCCAATCGCAGCTGCGGAATCGTTTCTGGCGGCTGGAGACGTGCTGCCAAGCGTCTCCCGAGAAGGCCCCACACGTGTTCGATTGGATTTAGGTCCGGGGACCTTGCGAGCCAATCCATGCGCTGAATATCTTACTCTCCAACAGCTCTGCGACAGCCACTGTACGATGAGGTGTAGCGTTGTTGTCCACGAAGAGGAACTCAGGACCCACAGCACTTCTAAACAGACGCACGTGAGGCAGGAGAACCTCGGTACAATAGCGGACACCAGTGACTGAACCTCCTTGGAAGATGTGGAGGTCAGCACGGCTGCCAAGCATGATACCGCCCCAAACGAGAACTCCTATTATGTTGGAGGTGTAATTGCGTGTTTCCTGCTCTCTCCAGATGTGTTTACGTCCAGAATCGCTCGTCCGACTAAATCGGCTCTCATCCGTAAACAGAACTCGATCCCATTGCTGATGTGCCCAGTTCTTGTGTTCCTGGCACCACAGAAACCGCCGTCTCCGATGAGCAGGCGTTAACGGCACACACCGTACTGGTCATCGTGCAAACAGACCGCCTTTGTGCAGCCTCCTGACCACGATAAAACGCGATAACGAACGCCCAGTTGTCTGTTGCATGTGCCTTGCGATTTCTGCCGCTGTCTGCCGTCTGTCTCTTCTCGCTGGTACGACAATATATCGGTCGTCCGCCACCGTGGTTGCTCGTGGACGACCACTGCTAAACTCTCGGACAGCTGTTCCTGTCGTTTGAAATGCTCTCCAAACTCGTGAAACGATGCTGTGAGCGATCCTGTACTCCTCGGCCACACTAGTCACACTTCGACCTTCTTCCAACTTCCCAATGACGCGACCTTGGGTAAAGTCATCCAGATGTCGTCTACTGGATTGCCTGTTGGCCATAACACATGGTGGCAGCAACTCGACGTCGTTCAAACCGATATAAACGGTGCAATAGCTTTCACCGAATTGCTTAGCGTACACCGCTCCTACCCCTACGTCATGCTGCATATATGCGCATGCCCTACCGTACAAACCCCAGTCTATCTCCTGAGTGGTCTTTCGGTCCGTTCTGCTTGATCGTTCCGCTGTTATGCTAATTTCTCCTCTTCATACTTAATTTTTGCAGATCAGTGTATATAGTGCTGCTTCCTGTCGTCATTTGTAATCGATTGAATGACAGAGAAAGAGGAAATTGATAAACATAAATTAGTAAAATTACTTACAACCAGAATTTTTTTTCTGGATTTCTTTGTGGCAATGTTTCTGCGATGCTTCAATTTTAGAGAGTTTCAAATGCATTCGTTCTTTCTTGAGAACTTGATGTCCTCGAATGATTACAGATGATTTTCAGAAGAGAGAAATGTTGTTATATAGAGGCGTTACCGATGAGCATGCATGGGTAAATCTAAAACAATATAATTTTCTTTGTCGTAACGTTTGTCCCTCTTTTGTGACGCAGCGGAGTCGTCAGCATAGCAACAACCGAGAAAGAAATATTTGTGACATCACGCTTAGCTTTTCGTGAAGGCTATGTCATCACCTTTGCAACAACTGAGAATGAAATATGTGTGACGACAAGCTTAGTTATCGTGCTTTCGTTCAGATGTTCAGAGAATGAAAATTGTTTCCCGGATGTAATTATGTGACGTCATCACCATAGCGCCAACTGAGAAAGAAATATGACGTCACGCTTAGGTTTTCGGGAAGGTGTTCAGTGAATGGAAACTGCGAATGATGTCAGCGTGTGACGTAACAACTGTAAGACGTAGTTCTATTTTTTTCTTTTTTGTTGTTGTAATGTTCATGAAACATTTTCAAGATATAGTATAGTATATTAATAATCTGACTTTCTTGCGCTGAATAGAAATAAAAGTTTCCAAATTTTCGTACATCAGCCAGATGGCTTTTTCAAGGAAGGTAAACAGCAAACTGGATTATACAATGCTTCAACAATTTGAACGGGGTGACTTGACTTGTCGATAAACGGAGAGATGCAAGTGTAATTATTCATTCAAAGACACGAGGCACCATGTTCGTTTTAGCACGTAGAATTCTGAGGAAAACAAAATCCATTGACTACTTGAAGAATTGGTTCTAAATTCGTGGTAACTCTAGGGAGATTCTATCATTGCAGAACTCATTGTTGGTAATAACCTCCAAAGTTTCTGGAATGGCAGTGGTGGATTTTGAGGTGGAGTATGAAGCTAATATCTTTATGTCATCCCACATAGGATCAGCGGACTTTTCTGGATAGGGCTGTGGTTAATTTGCCGTTCTTTGTGTTCCTCTTATGCTCGTTGACTCTAATTCTAAATGAACGCTTGGAGCCGTCCAGATATTGTAGAGGAATGGCATAAACACCTGCATCATTGGAAAGGGGAGGGGGGCTTGTCAGTATTTCCCTTAAGAATGGCATGTAAAATGTCGGAGATCCTATGCTGACACAGAGCTTCATCTTCTTGAGCGCGTTCGTGAGTTTTTAGGAAACATTTGGTAGTAGGAAACAGAGCCCAGGTAGCGTAGCTGCGGCATTGCAAGATTACAATGATTGTTCCTGTTTCTTTTTATATACACTGATGAGCGATTACACTATGACCACCCGCAGCGAAGAGAAATGAGCGCGCCTGGATACCGAATGGTGGCGCAGGTGAAGTTCACAGAGCAGTATATATACAACCCAAAGACCGGCTTTTGGTTACTAGAGTGTTCGGAGTCAGAATGAGAAAAGTTGCCAATTTATCGGAGTTTGATAAAGGGAAAATTGTGATGACACGGCGCCTTGGAACTACGATCTCGGAAACGGCGCGGAGTGTGGGTTGTCCACGTGTCGCTGTAGTGAGTACGTATCGAAAATGGTGCACAGGTGGCCAAACGTTGTCTAGCCGTGTGTCTTCCGCAGTTCATTTATGACAGAGGAGGAGCGGAGACTGTCGCGTATTATTCACAGTGACCGCAGGGCCACAGTGTGACAAATGACCCGCAACTACAACATGTGTCACATCTCACAGTTCATTGCAGCCTTCCGCGCATGAGCCTGCGTAGCCGAAGACCCAGCCGGGTACCCATGCTCAATACACGTCATCGCCAACAACACATGAATGGGCCCAAGACCATCAAGATTCGACCGTAGATGATTGGAAGAAATCTGCCTGATTTGACGAATCAAGATTCATGTTGCATCATGTAGACGCCAGGCGCGGATACGCCGATTACCAATGGAGGCTGTGGCACCTGGATGCACTGTTGGGCCGAAACAGGCCAGTGGTGGCGGTGTTATGCTGTGAGCGATGTTTTCTTGGGACACCGCTTTAGGCCCCATTATTCCAATAGTGCAATTCCTGACAGCTGTCAGGTATCTGGACATCGTTGCTGTCCAAGCGCACCCATTCGTGGCAACTGTTTTCCCTGCTGGTGATGGCCATTACCAACAGAATAATGCGCTATGCCACACTGCCAGAATCGTCAAGGAGTGTTTCGGGGAACATTCTGTTAATGCTCTGGCCTCCAAATTCACCTGACATGAACCCAATGGAACATTTGTAGTTCGACTTGGAAAAACGGGTTTGCGCTAAATCACCACCACCCCGAAATGTACGTGAACTGGAGGACCTGCTGTTGATATTATGGCACCAAATAGCCCAGGATACCTATCGCCCCCTCATCATCTCGATGCCTCGTCCAGTGGCCGCTGTTTTGCGGTCTAAAGAGGGTCCTTCAGCTTACTAGGTAGGTGGTTATAATGTAATGACTCATCGATGTATCTATGTACCATGCTAGAGGCGTGTCCTGCTTCAGTGGCCAATTCAATAACGCTTTTTAATTCGCTTTGTCTAGAACAAACATCGGAAGAGACGGCGAAGGCTCTTCTGATTCGAGAATTAAAAAACAGCTGTGTTGTAATCAGCAGGACAGAATTAACTGCGGAACATTAGGTTGGGAACGGATGTGGGTTTATAACAGACTTGTGTACAAAGGCGATTTACTCGGTAAAACATCAAGATAAGGCAATGCACTATTGTGTTCTAGCTCCATAGTGAAATTGATCGTACGGTGAATGTCACTGATTTTATCGAGGAAAAGCGGGGAAACTCCTTTTCATGAGGCCATATGAAAAATACGTCGTCCTCATATCACAGCCAAGTGGTAGGCCTTAGGGTGATGCTGGTGAATATATGCTGCTCGACTGGGCGAAGGATTGCTTCCGCGAGAATAGCTGAAAGTGAAGATCCCATCGGAGTGCCATTTGTCTTTTTATAGATTTTTCTTCTGAAACTATAGTAGCTATAGAATTTGAGACTAAGTCCATTAATTTGAAGAATAAAGTGATGAAATACATATGACCGCCTCTTTTAACGTTCTGACGGCTTGCGTCATGGAGACCCAAGCGTAAAGAGAAACCACGTCGAAACTGCCGATAATGTAGCGTTGTTGGTCAGAGATTTGCTTGCTTTTTGTGATAGAATCTAGAGTGGAAGTTATTGTATTATAAAACGCGATTCAGGGAAGTGATTAACCAAACATTTGCAGTGGCTTCTCTAAATGGTACGTCGGTGCGGATCTCCTCGACATGATGAGTATCAATCGATTATCGGGTTTGTGGTGTTAAGTCTTCCGAAGAGCTTCTTCGAGATCTGAGGGCCTAGTGGTAATTCGGCGGCTTTCTTGAGTTCCTCCGGGATAGCGGTCAGCCTGGCAGTGCAGACCAACAATTTAGAGCGTTCGTTTGCAGTACTATAGATCTAGAAGCTGAGATGAAGTCTTTGAGTATCTGATTGTAGTCTGAAACTTCCATAATCGCTATCTGGCCGGATTTGTTTGTTAGCGTTAATACTATGGAACGGTCATTTCTGATGTTCGAAATGTGTCACGGAGTTTTAAATCTATTACACAGTTGTTTTGGATTGTACCACGATCGTAACCTAGAGCACCAGAGTTGGCGTAGTTCGTCTTCGGTGTCTTCCGGAACTCGCGATATTAAGCTCTCAAACTCAGAAATTATGCTTTTCGATTCGGTTACGTTCCGAAGCAGAATCTTGGTCGAAGATCCAAAGCTTTCGTTTCTTCCCGTGTGAGCGTCCGGTTTGAAATACTGACAAAACGAATACTGAAATCTTTGGGATTTTGATTCTGGGATTATTTCAAATAGCCCAGCTTCTTCTTCTGTCTGGAGGATAAGGAAGATTGGAGTTTTTCGACTAACATGTCTACTCGGAGCGTTAGGTTGTTGAAAGTGAGCGCATCCAAAGTCTATGTAACTTCATATACAGGACACAGCAATTGGATTCCAGTGACATGACGTCCTTTCTTTTCAGGTTTACTATTCTTCGTAGGGTCTGGCGAAGAAATTTGTCGTTTTTCTTCTCGAACCATGATCCTTTTACCTATGTCTCAAAATTAAGAAACTTTGGGATTAGCCGAATGTCTTGCAAGCGGTTAGAAAATCGAGGTAGTATAATGAATTTAGCTTTTACTAAGCTAATTATAATGAATATAACTCTTCTACTACTGAATTATGATGAATTCAGCTTCTTCTAAGCTAAGCTTCCTTCTAACGAATCATAATGCTTCTTCTAATGGGTTTGTGTGGTTAATTGTATCATGAATAAACTTTCCTGCTAGTAGTGTAGTAATAATAATGAACAAGCTTATAACTGCTAGTAATGTTGTAGTAGTAATTAAGATGAATAAAGTCTTATGCTGGTTGTTACTAATAACACTAAATGAAATAAACCTAACAGCCAGACAGAGGTCTGACAGTACTATGAACTGAGAAAGACGTACTTACGAAAACAATCTTTTATTTGGTAAACTTCTCGCTCTCACATAAACGAAGATCTCTTTATACAACAACAGCTCACTCTACGCACATCAACAAAAAGCTCTCCTCCACATAAACAAACGCTCTCCTCCACATAAACAAACTCTCTCCCTATGTATCGTTGAACGCGCCTATTTATACTGGCTACCACCACGTCATGACTTACACTCATTGCCAGATCTCATTCAGCTGGTGAAATAACATCTCGTTCAGTAAGAAGATAATTTACATAGTAAAATAAAATAACCAGAGATAGTAAAAATCAAAAGGAAAGTGAATCGAGAGTATACGTTACAGTAGGACCGTTCTTCTTCCAGTTTGTGTTTTTATTCATGAAACGTACTTTCACATTTGGATATCACAAACTAAAAGAAAACATGCTTGGTTATTAAAAAGTTACATATCTTATTTTTCCCTGTCGGGCTTTCACCTATCAAAGCTCGGAAAAGTTGAATTGATTCTTTTTTCTAATAGTAATGCTGCAACATATGCGCAACAAGAACACTTGAGTGCATGGGACTAAATATGCCAAAACTTCTCAAACTGTAAACATTCTCCTTCGAATTTTGATAAATAATCCATCTGGGGCTGCACACTGCGGAATGTATTATGTAACCAGTTCTCTTCCCTCACTTATCATCCGCAGTAACATGGGGGGCTTTCATCTTGTAGAAATCTGCTTCACGGAGTAAATCATTCGAGCTTTCTAATGCCACCCTCAAATGCGCTAAAATTCCTTGTGAAAGCTATCCGAACCTCTTACACATACGCACGCCCAGTTGTCAGCAAGCTCTGTTAAAAGAAATACCCACTCACTCTTTTGAATTATGAGCAGGGCTGGATAGAATATTTGCGGGGCCGAGGGCGAAATTTCATAGCGGGGCCCAGAACAAAATTTTATTGCTGACACTGGAAAATAAATCTGATATTTTAATAAAGTCGTTGCGTGCAAAATGTTAAACGTCAAGAACACAAACGAAAAATATTATACAGAAAAAATTGTTATCTCAAAGAATTATTTGCCGCCGCATTGCACAGTGGTCTAAGCGCTGGCTTGTGACCATTCGTCCGAGATGGGTCTGGGTTCAAATCCCGGTGAGGCATAAATGTTATGTTTGCCTTACAGCATTGGTTATGTCCCTTTCCTAGAGCCAGTGGACCTGAATTAGGGACGAGTGCCTGCTAATAGCCCGCTGAGTTGCTCACGGTGGTGGTTGTTAAACACCCAACAACAATAAATATATCATCATCATCATCGTCAACCATTATCAATCCACGGTTGGACGAAGGTCTCCTCAAGTTTCCTCCACAACGGTCTGTCTTGTGCCAGTCTCCTCCATGTCACTCCCGCAAACTTTCGAATTTCATCTACCCATCTCTTATGTGGTCTTTTTCTAGGTCTTTTCCTGTCCCTTGGAATCCAATTAAAATTTCGGCTGTCCATTGATGGTCTGTCCTTCTGGCAGTATGTCCAGCCCATTGCCATTTCAGGGATTCAACTCTGATCATGATATCTTCCACTCTTGTCATTTTTCTTCCACTCTTGTCATTTTTCGAATCCACGAGTTCCTCTTCTTATCTCTCCTGGTTACACCAAGCATGCACCTCTCCATTCTTCTTTGAGTTGTCTGCAGCCGTTGTATGCCTCTTTTAGTTAAGTTCCACGTCTCTGCACCATGCGTAAGCACTGGAAGGATGCATTGATCAAACACTTTTCTTTTACGACATAATGGCATATTGCTCTTGAAAATTATGCTGTTTCTTCCAAAAGCTTTCCAGGCAAATTTTGTACGCCGATTAATTTCTTCATCAATGTGACCCTCACTTGATATCTGCTGTCCAAGATAAACGTACGTTTCTGTTATCTCCAGCTTTTCTCCATTAATCGATAAATCTTCATTTCTTGTAAAAGCGTTGAACATCACTTTTGTCTTCTGAAAGTACATTTTTAATCCCACTTCTTTACTCTTGTCAGCACGTTCCTGGATAATACTCTGCAGCTCTGTATGAGTAGTTGCAAAAATGGCTACGTCATCAGCAAAACGAAGGTGGGTTAGATAATCTCCATTAATCTTTATTCCTTTGTTTTCCCAGTTCAGTGATTGAAAGACATTTTCCAATGTGGCATTAAGGAGCTTCGGAGATATGGTGTCACCTTGCCTCACTCCCTTTCCAATTTTTATATGTGTTGTATTTTCAAACAGTCGAATCTTTGCACTTGCATTTTCATAGATGCTATTATTAATATTAATGTATGCATCTTCAATACCGCAGGATTTCAGAGCCATTGTAACTGCTGATGGTTTCACCGAATCAAAGGCTTTTTCATAATCGATAAAAGCCATGCACAATGGAAGTTCATATTCCCTCGCTCTTTCAATTAGTTCTCTCAATACGTGGATATGATCTATTGTGCTGTAGCCACTCCTGAATCCAGCTTGTTCTTTCGGTTGAGCCATGTCCAGTGTTACCTTCAAGCGGTGTGAAAGAACTTTAGTGAAGATTTTATAAACCACTGATAGGAGGCTGATAGGTCTGTAGTTTCCCGAGATCCTCAACGTTACTTTTTTTATGTAGCAGGATCATTGTAGCTGTGTTCCAATCCTCAGGAATCTTCCCTTCATTAAGGCATCGGGTGAAAATTTGGGCGAGTACTGTTTTGATTTCTCCACTTGCTTCTTGTATGATGTCTACAGTAATTCCATCTTCTCCTGGAGCTTTTCCCCGCTTCATGTTCTTGATTGCATGCGCAACTTCTGCTGGGAGGACTGGAAGAACTCTGGTACTGGTACCTTTCATGATGTCTGGAGTACATGTATCATCCCTTTCATATAATTTGGAGTAGAAATCTTTCACTCTTGTCAAAATTTCGCCTCCATTTCTTGTTACAGAACCATCTTCTTTTCTCAGTGCCATAATCTGTTTTCTTCCCTTACTGAGATGTCCCTTTGCTATCTTTAGGCTTTGGTTGTTTTCAATTGCTTTGCTCACTAGTTAACAGTTGAATTTTCTTACGTCTTCAGTGATACTTTTTCGTACTGTCTTGCATAGCTCAATATATTCCACTTTGGAAGTCACATCTTCTTTAGTTGTCCTCATCTCTCTTCTTTTTTGCATCAACATTTTGGTTTTTCCTGATAATTTGTTCACATGCAACTTGTTCTTAGACCCAGCTAATTTTGTAGCTATTTCCATAAGAGCTTTGGTTACTTTTCTGTTAACTTCAGAAATATCCACTTCTTCCGATGTTAGGCCTTCTAAAGCAGAGAACCTGTTCTTCAATTCCAACTTGAAGGTATTATGGTGTTTTTTAAGGTTGGCTATGTCAATAGATTTTGTTTGTCTTATGAGCTTGCCACGTTCAAGTTTAGTGTTGAGGTGCATCTTACATCTCACCAATCTATGGTCACTACCTGTGTTGAACTTGTTTAGCACACTGCAGTCTTCTACGACGAACTTTTTGTTACACATAATAAAATCAAATATCACTTGTCGTCCCTTTGGATATCTCCATGTCCATTTCCTGTGTGGCTTTTTCTTGAAAAAGGAGTTCAAGATGAAAAACCCTTCTGCGTCTGCAAACTCAACGAGGGTATTTCCACGCTAGTTTCTGTTGCCGCGACCGAATTTACCTACTGAAGTTTCATTCTGTTGCTGTTGCCCTATTTTTGCATTGAAATCTCACATAATTATCTTCAAATGTTGCTTACCTTTATTATTTAGATGACGAATTTCCTCAAAAAATCCTTTAATTTCTTCTTCAGGATGACTTGTGGTTGGTGCATAAGTTTGAATAATCTGAGCCTGGTATTTTTTCGAGAGTTGGATAACGAGTCGTGCAGCTCCGTCAGAGGAACTTTCAACTTCTGCAACTTTATCCTTCAGTTTCTTGTTTATTATAAATCCAACACCACTAGTTCTGCCAGTATCTGTCCCACGATAGTAGAAGAGATGTACACTTTTCAGTTCAATGAAATCTTCTCCTTTTCTCCTTACCTCACTTAGCCCGACGATGTCCCACTTAATCCTTTGTAGTTCCTCTTCCAATTCAAGAAGCCTTGAATCAGAAGATACGGAGCGTCCATTATACGTAGCCACGGTCAGCATCAGATGGCAGCCTAGTCCGGTCCTCCGGGGATTCTTAGCACCCTCTGCCTTCATGCCACACTGGCCGCTGCCTTGGCCAGGTACATTCCAGCTGCCGGAGACTGAGGACCAAGATTTAAGTTGTGAAGTCATTTTGGAGGGGTTTGGCCATGCTGGCCAAGCGGGTTAGTGAGTGTGGGATAGCATTTCCTCTAATTCCCGATGGTATAGTTATACCGCTATTGGCGGTCGTCAGAGCCCTTTAAGTGAGAACAGGATGCACCACGAGAAGGCGGGGTTGACATTTGTCAAGGAGAGGCTGTGATGTTACGCATCACCTGACCTTACATCCCTATAAATATATATATATATATATATGGTACAGGAAAAGACCCAGAAGAAGACCACATGGGAGATGGGTGGATGAAATTCGAAAGTATGCAGGGGTGACATGGAGGAGACTGGCACAAGACAGACCGTTGTGGAGGAAACTTGGGGAGACCTTCGTCCAGCAGTGGATTGATAATGGTTGACAATGATGATGATGATGATATGGTACGCATCACCTGACCTTACATCCCTATAAATATATATATATATATAAGTTACGCATCACCTGACCTTACATCCCTATTTATATATATATATATATATATATATATTTATTTATAGGGATGTAAGGTCAGGTGATGCGTAACATCACAGCCTCTCCTTGACAAATGTCAACCCCGCCTTCTCGTGGTGCATCCTGTTCCCACTAAAGGGGCTCTGACGACCGCCAATAGCGGTATAACTATACCATCGGGATTAGAGGAAATTTTATCCCACACTCACCAACCCGCTTGGCCAGCTTGCTGAGTTATGGCCAAACCCTTCCAAAATGATTTTATACACACACAGTGGTGGCAAAAATTGTGGACACTTATTGAAATTTTCACGTTTTGAAACTGCAGGCTTATAGGAAATGTTATTTTGCACCAAATGCAAATTTTTATTATATGTCAATTTAAAGAAACTTTAATGCTGAATAAAAAAACAGAATGCAAATACACTGAAGAGCAATTGAATTAGAGACAGCTGACGTTATGCATATGTGGGGCTGTGGGTGGCCCTATAAACGGAAACGACATGACGTATGTAGCGATCCGACAGTATAAGGAGTGATGCGACGGGCATCAGTAAGATTCGGACGCAGTATGGGTAAGACGACGGATCTAAGCGCATTTGATCGTGGGCAAATTGTCGGGGCCCGACGAATGGGTCACTCCATCTTGGAAGTCGTGCAGGCACTGGGGTTTTCACGAGCCACTGTGTCACGCGTGCACCGTGAGTTCATCGAATCCGGTGAAACCCTCCTGTCAAGAGCTAACTGCCGTGGACAACAGCGTGTGGATGAGCGGAGTAATCGTCGGCTAGCTCGCATTGTAACAGCGGATAGACGGGTTACAGTGCAAGAAATCACACGGCAATTTAACGCTGGTGCACAAAAACGTGTAAGCAGCCACACCATCCAGAACCATCTCCTCGCTATGGGTACAGAAGCCATCGTCCCACGAGGGTACCGCTGCTGACCGCACATCACAGGGTGCAAAGATTTGCATGGGCGCGGAAACATCGCCACTGGACCCTATAGACATGTGGAAAAGTGCTGCCTGGACTGATGAGTCGAGATTCACGTTGGTACACGCGGATGGCAGGATACGAGTACGGCGCAAACCACATGAAGCGATGAATCCTTCTTGCCAGCACGGTACTCTTCAAGCTAGTGGGGGTGACATTGTCGTCTGGGGACTGTTTACGTGGACTGAAATGGGACTCCTGGTGCGTGTGACATCGTCCCTCACAGGTCAACGTTACAGGGTTATCCTGGACGACCATTTGCTCCCGTTTGTGCGTCTTCAACATCCCACTGGGGACCTCATCCTGCAACAAGACAATCGCTCCCGAATTGTATCCGAATGGTTGGATGAACACTCCACCGAAGTGACCTCGCTTCCTTGACCAGTTAGGTCACCTGACCTCAATCCCATCGAGCACATCTGAGATGCCATCGAGAAAGATGTTCGAGGCTTTGACCCCCCCCTTCCCATCAAATCTTCGTGAACTGTGGGAGTTTGTTCAGGGGTCGTGGATCCGTATGGCTTCTTAACACTTCCTGTGTCTTGTCGAGCCCACGCCGAGACGAATCGCCGCCGTCATCAGGGCGAAAGGTGGTGCTACACGTTACTAGACAGGTATGTCTAATTCAATTGCTCTTTAGTGTATATGCAATTCAAAAAAAGTTATGCTTACTTTAGTCTAAACCAGGGTTCGGCAAACTGCGGCTCGTGAGCCACATGTGGCTCTGAAGTAAAATTGAAAATGAAAATAAAACTATCATAGTTTCATTTATAAGATTTTGAAAGGATTTTATTCACATAATGGTGATTTCATCTGTTTCATAGGTCTCTCAAAACTTCGACACTACTAAAGAATTTCTTTTTTTTTAATGCATGCCATTCGCTATAGTAAATATTGGGACCATTTTTACCCTTTTAAATAATGCGCAGTTGTAAAAAAAAAAAAAAAAAAAACTCGCTATCTCTGCTCCGGGAAGACGTATTTGCAAAATTATTTTCCCCTAGCATAGCTTTTACTACGCTAGGGAAAAATAAAATTATTTTCCAAATAATATTATTTGGAAAATAATTTCATTTGTTTCATAGGTTTCTCAAAACTTCGAAGCGTGACGTCAGGGAGGGGAAATCAAGCGAGAAGGGGGTCTACAGAGGGAGTGGAGGGGATGGTTCAGCAACATGTAGACAGGTGCTCAAAGTGACTAATAAGTTAGCGCACGTTCGTCCTCTACTGGGCAAGACAACGTTGGCAATGGCGAAATGTAAAAGCGGGGAATCCTCTACTAGGGGAGGTACGTGCAGTCACAACAACTCCAACATCCGTGAACAACATTGTTTTTAGCGCCGAAGGGTTTCTAATGCGGGGCGGAATAATATTGGGTTCACGAACGCTCCTCCATGTGTTCGGAAGAGGAACCATGACAGGCCAGACGTACTGAGATGTCATTCAGCAAGAATATGCACGGCTGTTAAGGGGTGCAATGGGATCTGAGTTCATGTTTATAGATAACAACGCGCGTTGTCATCGTGCCGCCGTAGTAGAGGAATACCTAGAAAGTGAGGACATCACCATCTTACAGTAGCCAGCTCGCTCTCCCGATTTAAACTCCACTGAGCAATCATGGGACACATTCGGGAGACGTATTGAAGGGCGCCATCCACCTCCTAGAACCCTTCTGGACTTCGTACAATATTGGTGCAACAGCTGAGACTCCGTACCTCAAGCCAGGGCTGGAAAATACGGAAGTGTTGGCTCGCCCTTTTGTCTTACGGTCTCAGTTTTGTGCTCCAACCGAGAGTCATTGGAAGACGCTGTGACGTCTCTGCGAGAACATTCATTGGTGACTACTGTGCCAAACCAGGGCTGGACTCTAGAGTAGGGTGACCTTCGCGACATTCCAGTCTTGATGTGCAGTCTATTTCTGTTGGTCTCCATTTACTAATAGTGGTTTATTTAGTTGTTTATCGAACTCTGTTTTTTACTGATGTAAGTTTTATTTTAACTAAAATTCAGCGTCTGTGGGGTTCTTTTATTCAAAGTAATTCGCAACATGCCTTCACCCTGTGCTGCCGCTAATTGTACAAATACTCATAAGAAAACAAAAGAACGTGGTGTTATATACCATGTTTTCCCTTCAAATGTTAATGTGATAATAGAATGGATACTTCAGTGTAAGCGTGCTGACAAGTTTAAAGTTGGAAGTGCAAGAATATGAAGTGATCATTTCCAAAATTCAGACTACAAAGATGACATGTAAAATCGCCTGCTTGGGCTTCCCGAAAAAAACCCCTCTGAAACCCACAGGTGTCCCCAGTTTGAATTTGCCGAATGAAAAATCAACATTAGATACAAGCCGAGAACATAGGAGAATTAAGAGAGATATCAGTATAAGGGCATTGAATAGAACTCCGGAACCAAGTCCTGAAAAGTTACACATCGATGAAGTTGCTTGCAATTCTGGCAGTGGATAATCGGAAGTAAAGTGTTTATCAATTCAGTGCATGTCTTGCTCAGAGATTAGAAATCAGAACAATATTCTCAGAGGCTTGACATACTGGAACGAGAAATACGTAGCTTGAAAAGCAAACACAAAATTACTGTTCGAGGTGCGTCACAAAAATATCAGCATACGAAATAAGAGACCAGAAATTGTGCTAATACCAAAAGCCCTGCCAAACGCTAATCTGAAAAATAAAATACTTGAAATGGATGAAAGAACCTCAGGAAAATATTTACACCAACACAGATAAAGTTCGTCGCAGCAATAAATAATTATCAACAAATGGACAGAAGAAGATATATCTAGAGGAATAGTAACTAAAGCTATTTCAAGAAAAGCTTACGACTTTTGGAAGTGTAAAATTGGCATTCCTTTGCCAAGTGCTAGCACGTTAAAGCGATGGTGTTCCAAATTTAATTGTCATCCAAGAATTCTGCATGATGTTTTGTTCCTTATGTTGAAACATTGCGAAACCCTTTCCGAAAATGACAAAGTTTGCGTCTTCAGCTTTGATGAAATACAAGTTGATAGTAAAGTATGTTACGATACAGGAATAGACCAGATTTTAGTTCCATACTCAAAGGTGCTAGTTGTTTTGGTTACAGGAATATTGTCTTCCTTGAAACGACCCGTGTATTTCGACTTTCAGTGTACAATGAATAAAAATGTTTTCTTTGAAATAATTGTAAACCTTGAAAAAGTAGGAATTATAGTAAAAGCGAATGTTCCAGATTTAGGTGGTTGTATGACCTCGTGGAAGGAACTATTAATTTCTCCTAAAAATCATTTTTTAATCATATGCTGGACGATAGTTTTAAGATTTGGGGTTTTGCAGACCTTCTTCACTACTTAAAAATTTTACGCAATCATTTCATTGATCATGGACTTGTCTTGCAGGTCGGATCTGTGCTCCAAACTAGAGTTATCAAAGTTTTCGAAAAGGACTCAGGGAGATAAAGTTGTGTCATAAATTGCTGCCGTGCTATATAGCAATAAAAGGGAACGAGATGCAAAAAGTAGGGGCAACAAAAACTTTCTTTTCAGCCACCACTGCAAAGGCTATTTAATATCTAACAGAGCATGAAAGCGCTGCAGTTATCTTCAATTTAGTGGATTCATTTCTTAACATTATGAATAGCAGTTGCCTATACCCTGGCAAAATCAAACCTATAAAAGCCGGTTTTGGTATCAAATTCCATTTTATACAACAAAAGGAAATTCTGAACAAAATGAAGTCAGAAATATTGAATCTCAGAATAATGGGGAGAAAACATATACTGTCTTTCCAAAAAGGCATTCTTGTATCAATTTCTTCACTTCTAAGTCTCTACGAGGATTTAACGCTTCGCGAAGTCCGTTACATTTTAACTACTCGTTTGACTCAAGATGCCCTGGAGAGTTTGTTCAGTCAAATAAGAGGTATAGGTGCTATTTATGACCATCCCTCACCCATGGAATTTATTGGTACAGTAGTTTAAAACACATATTGTTGGCAAATTAATTCCGTAATTTGTCCAAAACAGTTTATACATAGTTTCAAGAAAGTAAACTCAGAATACATTTGACAGCAGAGTTACGAAAAGAAGATTTCACTGCACTTGCATAATTAAGAAATTCTTGATGAAGTATCAGGAGGAATAAATGCTGATGACCTAGAAGCTGTAGAAGATATTTGCAATGAGCCATGGCCGCAAACCTGGGACGACGACATGCTTAAAACAGTTCAAGATGAGAAATGTAACGCTGAGAAACAAGCTGTGAGTTATGTAGCATATTATATTGCCTATCGCCTACGCGATAAATATCCCTCCCTCGGAACAATTCCTAGACATGCTGAAGACTTTCCATCTGCTCAATGGATTAAAACTTTACCACTCGGGGGACTAACGGTGCCTTCTCGAAAATGGATGAGAACGGTAGAGCAATTTGAAATAATTTTATGTCAATTCACGGGACAGAGGTTTCACGAGAGAAAGGCACAATTCGAAAATTAAAAACTGATGATTTCCAGACACCTGCAAAGAAGCTGTGAACATTTATTACCGCATACGAAAATTTATCAAAATTCGGTATATTAATCACAACAAAGGTTTAGTGTCGGAAAGAAAATCAAATCAAAAGAAAACCAAACGGATAAATTCTACCGTTAAAAAAGTAGCACGACGCTGTCAATATCTAAACCTGGCGAATATCATCATCCTTAGCTAGCTATACAGGTATGTTAATAAATTTTTCTCTTTCTTGTTATTTACGCCTTCCGATAAAACAAACAAAAACGCTACTTGCTACGCTATATATAACGTTCAGAATTGTGTAAAAAAAATTGAATACGTGCAAACTGGTGTTCAGCTCACTCCAACAGCTATGACTTCTGCCCTCGGAGGCAGCATCACAAATCGTCAGTGTACTCGCAGTGACATCACATCCTCCCCAGCAAAGCGACTTTTGGCTGGCTCGTGGGCCAGCTCGTCGTTTCTCAATTCTCCAGCCATGACCTCAAGCACAGTTTGTTAATGTTGTGCTGAGTATAACCAAACGCTGTACGGCACGTGTCGCTGTGGCAGACCAACATACAGCACACTAAACACTTTTTTATCCATAAAACATTTGTGTTCTATACTAGATATGCATTGCAGATCAGCTCCAGGGCGCTGTTTTCCTATATTGCGACCACTACAGCGGATCCTCTAGTGTTTTTTCGGTCTGAATTTTCGTCTAGTTCAACATGCTCCAGATATGCTCCATACCTGGAGCATTTTTTGTAGCAATCTGAAGTATGCTAACAACTACAAAATCCTGTGATGGTTATATTCAAATTTATCAGAAACTTGACACTTGGTCGTTCTTGGTGGTGTTGTGGTTAGCATACTCGGGCACTATCCGGGAGACGCGGGTTCGATTTCGCTCCAGGACGACGATATTTTCAAGTTTTCGGATATTATCTGTCTTACCATCCTAGTCATATTTACACCGAAAAACAGATTCACATCTTCAAAAAGATGAAATAAGTTTACAAAGGTGTATATCTATACATGGTATTTTTAATGTTATTTGTAATGACATATAACATCAGCTGAAGTTCATTACGTACTGCACACTACTGAATGTAGGAAACATAACATATTCAAGATATATCATAAAAGTCTTACCGAAGGACATCATAAACTGAGTCCAATGAAAGTCCTACCATAGCTCTGGCAATCAAGTTTATGTTATTACCATTCCTCAGCTCCTTGACTTTGATGTTTCCCTTGACTGCTAATTCAATAGCCGTTACTGAAAAAATTGCGAAAAATTGCACTATACTGTTGGTATAATTCCTTTAATCAAAGAGTGTCATATATAATTCAATATATGATAATAAAAAATAATCAGCCTTTCTGACATATAACATTTTATAAACTGGCCTTATGAAAACTCATAAAGCATTCGCTTTAAGAAATACTTCCTGATACAAATAGAATATTTAGAAATTTTTTAGATACACCGATCAGCCAAAAAAGCCACCTTGTGGCGTTCTTTACTATTTAAAATGTTTGTATGTTGTTTTAAAAACATTACGCAAAATTTCTTCTTATTCACGCACTCGAAGTAAAACATAGTCACCAAAATAAAGTTCCAGTAGAACTTACAGCTCGCTTTTTTTATTCCATTAATATCGAAAGAGCACTTGACACTAATATTCCCACATTCACAACAGTACTAATATTTTAAACTGATTAAAGTAAGTTAGTAAGCAGAAAACTTTATAAAAAACTCCAACACTAAATACACCGATGAGCAATTACATTATGACCACCATCAGCCTAGAGAAATGAGCTAGCCTGGAGGCCGAACGGTGGCGCAGGTGAAGTTCACACAGCAGTATACATACATCCAGAAGGCCAGCTTTCGTTTAGCAGAGTGTTCGGAGTCAGAATGGGAAAAGCTGCCGATTTATCGGGGTTTGATAAAGGACAAATTGTGATGGCACGGTGCTTCGACACTTCGATCTCGAAAGCGCGGCTTGTGGGTTGTCCACGTGTTTCTTTAGTGAGTACAAATCAAAAGTGGTGCACAGAGGGCCAAAAGACGAACCGTCATCCAGTCGTGTGTCGTCCGCTGCTCATTGATTCCAGAGGGGAGCGCAGACTGTCGCTCACTGTTCACAGCGCCCGCAGGGCCACAGTGCGACAACTCACCCGCAGCTACAACAGTGATGATCAGGGCAATGTGTCACAACACACAGATCATCGCAGCCTACTGCGCCTGGGGCTGCGCAGCTGAAGACACAGCCGGGTCCTTATGCTCACTGCACGTCATCGCCAACAACGCATGAAATGGGCCCAAGATCATCGAGATTGGACCGTGGATGATTGGAAGAAAGTGGCCTGGTCAGACGAATCAAGATTCCTGGTGCATCAGGTAGACGGCCGAGCGAGAATACTTCGATTACCAATGGCAGCTATGGAACATGGATGCACTGTTGTGAGGAAACAAGCCGGCGGCGCCGGTGTTATGCTGTGGGAGATGTTTTCTTGGACACTTTAGGCCGCATTTTTCCAGTAGCACAATCCCTGACAGCTGTCAGGTATCTGAACATCGTTGCGGAGCAAGTCCACCCATTCATGGAAACGGTGTTCTTGGCAGGTGATGGCTATTACCAACAAATAATGCGCCATTTCACACTGCCAGAATCGTCAAGGATTGGTTAGAGGTGACTTTGTGTTAACACTCTTACCTCCAAATTCACCTGACATGAACCCAATCGAACATTTGTGGTTCGACTTGGAAAAGCGGCTTCGCGCTAAATCACCACCATTTCAAAATGTACGGGAACTGCAAGACCTGCTGTTGACATTATGGTACCAGATACCCCAGGATACCTATCGCCATCTCATCGAATGGATGCCTCGCCGAGTGGCCGCTGGTTTGGAGGCTAAAGCAGATCGTACGGCTTATTAGGTAGGTAGTCATAATATAATGGCTTATCGGTGAATGTAACAACACAACTCGAAATCGCAGACTTCGAGTAAACAATGTTTCAGTCTAATAGAGCTTCCACTGTACCATTTTTGCTGCTGGTTCCACCATTATAAATATTTTTCTTATCCGTCTACAGATATACGTCACGCTCCCTAACCTCGAGATTGCTGCCAACATCATTCCGCGAACAAGAAGATATAATGTAAATGTTAGAAACGCTAAACGAGAATGAACTGAAATTAACATCGAAAAAGAAACTAAAAATGAAAGTTAGATTAGAATGTACGTTACAATCTATAACGAAGTAAATTTCTCCGTCATTTTTATCCGCGCCAGGATTCGAACCCGGATCCACTCATTCCGGAATAAGTCACTCTACCAATTGAGCTACGCGGACGTTTTATTCTGATTCCTATCTGCCTTTATGTCGTGTGCGTCCTTCTGGCAGGTACGTCACATCTCCTGGTACGTTACATCATCTCCCCCCCCTTTTTTTTTTCGAAGTGCTGCTCTTATTTTTCCTATCTCGCGGTGTGGAAATAACATCACACCATTGCGAGATTTTGAACGGTCGGGTCATCCGGATAGTACGGGCGCCATTATAACGAAGTAAATTTCTCCGTCATTTTTATCCGCGCCAGGATTCGAACCCGGGTCCCCTCATTCCGGAATAAGCTGCTGTACCAATTGAGCTACGCGGACGTTTATTCTGATTCCTATCTGCCTTTATGTCGTGTGCGTCCTGCTGGCAGGTACGTCACATCTCCTGGTACGTTACAAACCTACCTAGTACGATGTAGGTCCTTCTTTCTCCGCCAAGAGAGCCCTCACCCGATGAGGTAAAGATTCAACGAGATGTTAGCAGGTGTCTCTTGATATATGGTACCATGACTGCAACGGAGGATCCGCAGTTCTCGATACTGCTGCTTGTACCAGTTTCTCCAACTCAAACCACAAATACTCTATAGATTCATATCCAGCAAATTTAGAGGCTATGGTAATAAAAGGAATTCCTCTTCATGCTTTTGGGACTATTCCTAAACCTCGTTCATAGTGTGTAATGGAGCATTGTCTTGTTTCAGATGCAATCTCCGCAAGGAAATACAGTAGCCATAAAAGGGTACACTTGGTCTGCCGCGATGTTTAGGTACGTCACACTTATCAGATTTCTCTACAGAGATAATGGGTCAAAGTGTTCCCCAAGAAAATATTCTCCGGACCATCACACTACCTCCAGCCGCCTGGATCCGTCGCACAGTGCATTCAGATGAGAAGGCTTCCTTGAGTATAAGTCGCACACGAGCTCGTCCGTCGACATGGTGTAACAGAAAACGGGTTTCGTCTGACCACGATACCCTCTTCCAGTCTTTTATGTTCCAATGTCGATGATTACGTGCCCACTGCAAGTGTTGACGACGGTGAACGAAGCATATGTACACGAATGTGTCTGCAGCTGCGAAGATTCATACCCAAGAGCGTACGACGTGTGCTCGGATATATTGGACCCCCTTCACTACAGTTGAAAGTATGGGTAATGTCAGCTACAGTAGCCCTCCTGCTGCTGAGATAACCTGCGCTGACCTCTGGCACCAATATGGCGTTGCCTTCCCACGCGTTGTCGACGGCTCGAAGTGTCACCTGTTTCGGACCATCTTTGATGGATACTAACTGCTACATAGCATGAGTAGCCTACCAGCGTCGCTGTTTTGGAAATGCTCTTACCAAGGCGCTTTGCCATAACGATCTTACCGTTGTTGAAATTAGATAAATCCTTTGCTTTCCAATGTTGAGACGAAACGAAATACTGACTGAGACAGTTCCGACCCAGATATTATATATACATATACACCGATTAGCCATTGCATTATGACCACCTACCTAATAAGCTGATCAAAAAACACCGAGGTCGCATAACTTTCTCTAAGCAAAAGAGTTACATTGCATTAATTGGACTTTAAAAAATTAAATAATAAAAAAAAAAGACCTAAAATATACTCAACGCGCTTTTCCTTTCCCATAAATAAATAAAATTTAAGTTAACGGTTCAAGAACAGGTTAGCATGTAGCTTTATGCCCGAGAAAAAAGGTAAAATCAGGGGTGACCCCCAGGAAGTCTCAAACAATTATATTGCAGAGCCAAAAAAAAAAAAAAAAAACGCAAAAAAAAAAGGCCGCCTAACCAATTTTCGAACCGAGTGGGGGTTGCAAATAGAGAGAGAAAAATATTTTAACGGGCAACCGCCCAGCCTTGGCGGACACACTGAAGAAGATATTAACTTCTCCTTGAAGAAGAGCCAAGCAATTTGTTTACCTTGTGAAACGTCTCTCGATCAAACTCTTCATCTGATGAATAAGAAGGAGATCTCTTACGACGTCTCCTCTGACGTTCCTTAGAACGGCAACTTGATGAAGATTTAAAGGGCCTTGAAGAGGGCGTTTCCCAAACTGCCTTAACGAAGTTCTGAATTGCTACTGAGTGATCAAGCAAAACAGAAATTCGAGGCACTTCAGGGAATTTTACATGGCGCATAAAAACTCACGTGATGCTATGGCCTACAGGATGTTTCACACGGTAGGCTCTTTCACAAGGAACCCCTTGAGCCGTGAGTATAACAGTAACATAAAATGTGGCAATCTGAACAAACAGTGTGCATGTATACACTATTTGCTCAGATTGCAACAATTTATGTTATATGTGATTTTGTGATTTACAATGCTAGTAAGTTCAAACGCTTCCTGTAAGTAGTGATGAAATAAAATATTCATGTCATTCAGAAAGTACTTCTTTTAATTTTCGTTTGTTTTATCAATTTTTTCTTTTATGGTAAATGAAACCTTTGAAGATTTTGAAGTACTTCTGGCGAAATGTATGAAACCAAGCGGGTATCGAATCAATTCAGCATAAAAGTTTCGGAATGATGGTATAAAGTATGCCCAAGGATGAATAATATCTGTTTGTACTCTTTCTGCTATATTTAAATCACCAAGATTTAGTACTTATATTTTAGTGATCTTGTTTCTAAATATTTTTCTAATGCATGGTGCTTTGAGAGGTTTTAACACTACATTCATAAACAAAAATAAATTTTAAGGAGAAAATATAATTACATTTTTATCATTGAAGTACGTTCCTCATGAATACTTATTCGAGAAACTGCTCAACGAGGAGCGCGTTGTCTGATGCAAGAACAAATCACGTGACTTAGCCACGACCGGTTTAACGATCCAAAAGTCTTTTCAACAGACTTTCCATCACTTCTCCACCAAATTCAGAAATAATTGTTTATCCTTCCAGTACAAATTCTTTGTGTACAACTCCATGGCAATAAAAAAGCATCCTTTTGGTTCGAAATTTTTGGTACCGAAGTTTTTGAGCTTCAGCAAATTTTCTCCAACATATGCATTTGATTGCCTTTTTTACGCTTTCCAACCGTAGGTTGAAGAAGCGTATATGATCCAGCTTTGTCCGTCCGTCCGCACGATAACTGGCGTAAAAATGGTTCCATTTCGATGAATTTTCAGTATGTGGTAGGGGACCACCTGGGAACGAACCCTATTGAAAATGGATGAAATGGGGTCAAAGGTCAGGACATATGATTGCGATCCATTCCATCGCACTTATCCCATATTATTAAGGTGGACGTCAAGTAATTTTGCTTCCTATATTTCCAATGGAAAAACTTTTGTACACATTTCCTTCACAATTAATGTGTTCCCAAGGATGAAAATTTGAACATCGATTAAAATAACTTCCTATTATAACTTGGAATACTTAACATTTTCTAAAACATAACCATAATTATATTAAAAATCAATAACTTTTCCTTTGGTGGTGTTGAAACCAGAAAAAGCATGGCGCGACCTGTACTTTGATGACGTCAGTAGACAAACAAATGTTTTTTTTTTTTTTTTTTTTTTTTTATTGGAATTTTAACGACCGCCGTGAGCAACTCATTGGGCTATAAGCAGTCGCCCGTCCCTAATTTAGGGTCACTGGTTCCAGGGAAGGGAGAGAGCCAGTGCCGTAAGACAAACACAACATCCATGCCTGACCGGGATTCGAACCCGGACCCCTTACGGACGAATGATCAGAGGCCAACGCCTTAGACCACTGCGCCACCGGGGCGGCAAACAAATGTTGGATTGCATAATTATGGTTATGTTTTAGAAAATATTAAGTATTGCAAGTTATAAAATGAAGATATTTTAATCGATGTTCAAATTTTCATCCTTGGGAACGCATTAATTGTGAAGAAAATGTGTACAAAAGTTTTTCTATTGGAAGTATAGGAAGCAAAGTTACTTGACGTCCACCTTAAAGTAGCAATTCTTGTATGTATGTATGTACAATTTATTTTGAAAACGGCTCTAAGAATTTTGATGAAAGTCGTTAACCTACCGTTTTCTGGTACTAGAAATCGATTTAGCTTGATCTCGACTTTAGGAAAATGCGTTTAGGTCAGGACATAGGAGCGGGATCCATTCCACTGCTCTTATGCGTCATAACTAACGTAAAAAGTTCGATTTCGATTAAATTTCAGTATGTGGTAGGAGACGACCTGTGGACAAACCCAAATGAAAATTGGCGAAATGGGGGTCCAAGGTCAGGACATAGGAGCGGAATCACTTCCATCGCCATTATGCATCATAACTTATGTAAATATGTTTCGATTTGGATCAAATGTTAGTATGTTATAGGAACCGGCATGGGGACGAATCCTGTTGAAAATGAGCGAAATGTGGTCAAAGTTTAGGACACAGAATCGGGATCTCTTCCATAGCCCTTATGCATCATAACTTACGGAAAATTGCTTCGATTGCGACAAAACTTTATCATGTTACTACTGAAGTATACTGAACCAGTTCTGTTGAATATCATCGAAATGGGATCAAAGGTCAAGGCACAGGAGTGAGATTTATTCCACAGCCATTTTCCTCATAACTTGAGTAATGATTTCTAATATGTTGGAAAGCGTATCATAATCAATGCATTGCATGATTTTACTAACTTGTTCTTTAACGGGTCACCAGGATTTATCAGAAGTTGTATTTTTTTTAATGTCTCTATTACTGTCGATTATGTCAATCAATTCCCAACGTGCAACAACTCACTGTTTATGCTTGCCCCAAGATCAATGCATGTAGTATGTAGAATAAGAACCTTATTTTCTTTTCTTTTATTTTGCAAATCTCGGGAAACAACCAAATGTGAAGTTCATTTGCTATCGAGCACACGATACCAATAACACAGCTGAATGAGAAGTTCGTTTACTATCGAGCACACAATAGCAATTATACAAAGTTTTGCTACTGAACACACGATAGCAATCAACTCATGTAATGCTTGCTGATGATAAGAAGATTGTTTGTTATTGAACACACGATAGCAATCAACACACGGCATCTTTACTGATACGAGGCTCGTTTGCTCTTATTCGGATGGACAGAAGACGATTTCCATTAACAGCTGCTAAATTTTGTGGATGTCGCAGTCCGCAAGGGACTAGGACAGTCAACCGCTTTGCCCGTCGACCTAAACATCTCTCCACCCTTCGCAGAATCGCCCACACCGATAATAAAAAAAAGGTTAGATTGCGTTCATTCGTCGTCTTCATGAGCCATTTTAGTTGTTTATTTGCATTTTTTCCGGCTGTAAAACAAAATTTCATTCCCGCTTTTCAGTACTTGAATCCATGACAAAATTATTTACTGCAGTACCTTAACATCGCTTTTCAGTTCAGATATGATAATCAATTGCTTTATGGGGGGGGGCAATAGATAGCACTAGTGATATCGTTTGAAGAAAATCCGTCTTAAAACTTTTCAGACAAACTCTGTAAGACGAGAAACAATTTAAACGTGAAATAGAAAGAAATTAAAATTAAAATATGCCCCCGTAAGTAAGAAGTTACTGTAGGGAAAAGATATACATATTATAAAACACATCAGATTTGCCACACAAAAAAATTCTAAACAAATATCCTTCTGCAGCAGAACTTCGTAAAGATATGGCTCCCATGTAAGAAGCTCTGCGTCTACGTGCAATTCACTGAGCGTAGTATAACACTTTAGCGGCAAAGCAAAGGTGTGTATAAAGTAATGCAGTCTTCTGTCGGCTGTTATCCGTGACGAGAGCGTACACAACGTACGAAATACATTAACTTTTTTATTTCTTAATCAAAGAAAATTTGGCTACTCTCCCTTATAAACAACAGAAATAGCCTTTTGATAGGCAATACTGCTCTATGTATGAGTTTCATGTGGTTACATAAGTTAAGGGAAAATAGTAATGTCGGTGATCAGCAACCGGCATTCTGTGCAATTCTGAAAAAGCTAGTAATTGAAATGGGTAATTAACTATGCAGGATGGTGTTCCTTGGCACTTGTTCTATTTCGAAAAGTAAAGATATAGAACTTAGAAAGAAAATATTTTTAACAAGGCCACATCAACTACAAAAAAAAAAAAAAAAAAAAAGAAAGAAAAAAAGAACAAGAAATTCGACAAAAGCGGTGTTTGTAATTCAAACACTGGAGCCTTCACTAAATACTGGAGGAGATGACGTGATCAGAGCTTGTGTTAAAGAGCCGATTTTGAACAAGTTACGCTGCCCCGGTGGCGCAGTGGTCTAAGCGCTGGTCTAAGATCGCAGTGGTCTAAGATCGGGCGGTCACGTTTACTTGTGCTCCTGCACTTTGAGTGATATTAGTTGTTTTTGGGAGTTTCCTGTTAGGTATTTTATGTTATTTCGTTTTGTGAATGTTGTATGCTTAAGTTGAACCCACAAATTCGTTGGGACAGCCTTTTTTTTTTTTATTTTTTTTTTTGGTGTATTTTACACCGACGTGGGTGACTAGGTCAGTTACTCACTTCAGTGTTACAAGGTTACTCAAGGAGAGTACCTATGCCTTCAAGCATACTGTTGAAGGTGGGTTCCTTTGTTTTTAGTGTTACAAGCCGCAACACTAGGTTTTAGTTTAAGTTCTGTGTTAGTAGTCAAGATGATTACGACCTCAGCGTCTAAGTCGACGTCTAACGCTTCTGTGACTATTCTACTCGAATCTTCTATATCAACGACCAGTGTGTCTGCTTCACAGGATATATCAGTAATGGATACCTCCACTGTGATCTGTCATTCTTCGGAAAGTGTGTTAAGTGTTGTGGAACAAATTGTGAATGAAGGGGTCGGAGCCGAGGGCCCACCCCCACCCCCTCTCAGCACCTATGCGACTGCTGTCCGTTCTGCGAATGTACCTTCTGCAGCTTCAATAGACTCTCAATATACGATTACACGTGTGGATAAAGTTTTACGACTGAAAGTTCCGGATGACTCTGTTCTAGGTAAGCGTTTCTCAGAAAATTTATCTTTCACTGTTTATGTTCCTGCCTTAAAGGACACCCCAATCCCTCGGTACCTGGCTGCAATTTCAATGGTTGTTTCCAGAGAATCCATCAAATCAGCCATCCGTTTTGGTGGGGGAACCGAAGTGCGCTTTACCCTAAAATCTGCTGTTGAAAAAAAAATTCAATGTGGTGTAAACATTGGTACTGTGCATCTGCAACCGACACCTTCTATTCAGCGCCCTGTTACCGTCACTCTGACACCCGTTCCCTCGGGACTTCCTGATGAACTATTAGTAGATGCGCTCAGTTCCATCGGCTTTCTCTATGCTGCAGGCCTAAACACCCCCTATGCCTATGTGCAAGGAGGACGTCGTCAGTATAGGGTGATTTTCCCTACGGAACAGGCTCTGAAGGACAGGCCTACATCCGTTGAGGTTATTACAGACTCAAGAAAATACACGTTTGACTTATTTGCAGGAATGCAGTGCTTTTATTGTAAAGGAGAAGGGCATCGGGTGACCTCGTGTCCTCACAGAAATGTGCAGAATAATTCTAGTTCAAATCCTGGAGCCGTTGAGTCAGCATTCTGTTCTGAGCCGTCAGTTGCCCAGACACCAAACCTGGAATCAGTAGATGATGCTATGTTGAGTACAGACAGCACATTTCAGAGTCTTATTATTCATAACTCTGCAGCTCAGCTATCCCCTTCTGTGGAAGTACCTGATAGTGGTTATCAATTAGAAGATTACCCTGCCTTGCCACCGTCGGGGGGAACACGAGTTTCTATAACTACGTGTAAGAGACCTTTGACCCCGACGTCTCCTAAGAAAAAGAGAGGTCGACCACAAACCAGGTCCAGCTCGAAAGCGACACGTTCTGGTGGACCCTCTCAGTCGCCGAGTCTTGAACGAAGCAACTCTTCCACTTCAACCCTAAAACAGCCTGAAACCAGTGTGAGGTATCATGAGGTTGAAATGGAAATACCTGATAATCTGAGTGACACCACGTCGACACATTCTGATATTGAACCATATCCAGACGGTGCGGAAGACTTTGATAGATATCTTAAAGATATAGAAGTGCCAGTTACGCCATTATCTTACTTCGAACTAGTTTCTCTGTATGCGGTTCCTAAGAGAACTAGCATCATGAAAATTCCTTGCATTCAGAAAAATCTGTCTAGAGTGCCGGAATTGGTTTCGCAGTTATCTTTTTTACATGAACTGTTCCACAAGCACTCGACCACCACACCAAAAGTGCACTTATTTTGTCAACGTATTCGTTATTTATTAACAATGCTTGATAAACGAGTTGAGGGGTTTTGCAGCCACCAAAATGAACTCTAAGGTACTATTTGTTTCTTTTAACTGCCGAGGTTTAGCGGCGTCAGCAGCAAATGCATTGGGTTTTGAAGATGTCCGACCTTTAAAAGCGGATGTTCTAATGTTGCAAGAGACTAACTGTTCGGCAGGAATCAATTTTGCTCGCTGGCGCCGCTGGCCTTATGTTTTTTATCATAATTACCGGACACATGTTGGTTCCGGAACTGCAATAGCATTTCATTCCCGATTTCACTCTATATTACAGAATATTGTCGAGTCCCAGAGCCGCCTGGGAGTTTTTCAATGTATTTCGTTTTGCCTTCAGTCCAGTCGAATTCATCTATTAAATATTCATGTACCTCAAAATAATAATGAAGCTACTGATCTCCTGGTTCATGTTGCTGCCATTCTTGCGAATATTCCTCCCTCAGACCTTATTCTTTTTGCTGGTGATTTTAATTGTACACTTCAGCCTTACGTTGATAGAGATAATTCACATGAAAGCCGTCATTCTTTAGTTTCTCAGCTCTCTCAGATTGTCTTCAACTTTGACCTCCAAGATGCCTTCAGATATCTACACCCAACTGAACGAGAGTTTTCTTGGTTCCCCCTATTCATTTAAATTGTGCTGCAGCCAGACTTGATCGATTTTATGTCTCCCGTTTTATTCGTCCGTCTATTATTTTAGTCAATCACGCACCCTCTGTTTCTTCAGACCATAAGCCAGTTATTCTTTCCCTCTGTTTTCAGTCTATTGGTATTCCACGGCCGAGTGTTTGGTCTTTAGATGATTCGTGTCTTCAAGATCCTGATTTTAATACTGAAGTTGTTCTTATTATCACTCAAGCTGTTACTCAATTGTCTTTTGTTTCCGACCCAGCTGCTCTGTGGATCTCGACAAAACAATCTATTGTAGCTTTTGCGAAGAAATATTCTTTTACTATCAGAACCCGGCGTAATATGACTGTGGACAGTCTCCGGCGTGCGCTTCAGCGAATCCCACGAACCTCATCGGATTATGATCTCCTTGAAACGAAATTAGGAGAATGTCTTCAAGCCTCTGTTTCAAATGTACTGACCCGTCTGAAATACTCATTTCTCAGATTCGAAGAAGATCCTTTTCGCAGTCTCCGTTCCCTCGAGGTACGAAGAAAAAAAATAATACCATTGTACAACTCACCCTCTCTAATGGCTCAGTAACTACTGACCCATATGTTATATGTAATCAAACTCATGCGTATTATAGCCAACGTTTTCAACGTACATTAACACAGCCAGCCTCTTCTGCACCACTTTTGCAAGACCTTCCGCAAGTTCCTGAATGCTATGTGTCCTCTCTAAATGCTCAGATCACCCCTCAAGAAATCCGCAATTCGATTTACAGTTTAAATGATCGTTCCTCACCTGGAGAGGATGGGCTTTCCTTAAAATTCTACAAAACATTCCTTCCTTATCTCATGCCACTTCTCCTCAGTTGTTATACTTTCCTTTTTTCGTCTTCAAGTTCTTCTTCCAATGCTTTCAGCTTTGCTCTGCTTCGCCTTATTCCTAATTCTGGCTATCTTGGTATTTTACCTAACTGGCGACCCATCTCTATACTTAATACCGACTATAAAATATTTGCTAAACTTCTTGCACTCCGTCTGAATCCTGTTCTATCCTATTTAATTAATCCTGACCAAACTTACACTGTTCCCACCCGCTCTATCGCTTCTAATATTACCACGATCCGTGATCTTAACACTCTCGCATCCCAGCTAGCAGAACCCCTTGCTATTTTTAATATTGATCAACGACAGGCTTTTGATTCCATTAACCATACTTATATCTTTACTGTCCTTCAACGCTTTGGATTCCCTCCCTTCTTTTGCCAGGCTCTTTCTAATCTGTATTCAAACTCTTTTTTCGGGTTCGTACTTCGACTTTTATTACTTCTGCTATCCCTTATTCTAACTGTATCCGGCAGGGCTGTCCTCTGTCGGTCCGACTTCTTTCTTCTGTCCCCCGTGGAGTTGTGTGCACCCGGCACCATCATACTGTCTTGACTGCATATGCCGATGACTTGACGTTATTTTTACGAACAGAATCTTCGTTTGGAATCTTATTATCAACATATAACGAATATGCCGTAATTTCTGGATCAGCCTTAAACACTGAAAAATGCTCAGGTTTATGGACGGGAGCGTGGGCGACCCGTGGTGACCGTCCGTGGGGGGCCCGATGGTCTTCAACCGTAGTCAAATTTCTTGGTGTGCACTTCGGAAAACCGGAGGCGGTTGCTGCTGCAGCATGGAACCCACTCGTTCATCAAATTAATCGAAGACTTGCGCCTCTCCGTCAGCTCAAACCCTTTCTTTCATTTTTTAGTCGGGCAATGCTACTAAATGTGTTTGTGCAACCGAAATTGTTTCACAGCTGGATTGCTCACCTTCCGCAACCTTTCTTGCTGAATCATCTGCAGAGAACTTTTGTGGACTTCATTTGGAATATTATTCATTGGGTGCATCGCTCCACGCTTTCTCTTCCGATTTCCTATGGTGGTCTCTCTCTTGCTGATATCACTCGAAAATTTCAAGCCTTTCATCTTCATAACTTTCTTAAGATTTTTTCAACGCCTCTTTCTTTAACGCAAACCATTATCGATACTCTGTTCTTCCCCCGGAGTCCCCACCTTACAGTTCAAACTTTTCTGCAAATGGACCTGTTCCCATTCATTCCCAATCATTTTCCTGACACTTACAAGTCTGCACTTACCCTTTGACGCTCCCTGAATCCTGTCCGACTCCCCCTTCCACTACTAATGACCTCCTTGCAGAACCCCTCTTCTTCTCCTCTGCTATCTACTCTTCTACCTCTTCGTACCTTCACTACTCCTCATGGTTTGCCAGTGGAGTTGTGAAGGTCTCTCAACTCGTTGACATTGATCTCCGTTGGAAACCTCTTTCTCGCATTTTTCCCTTGTTTGCAGATACCCCTGTTCATCGTGCTCAACTTCGGCATATATAGATTTGCATTCAGAGACTCTACCCACAACTTGCTAATCAGAATGGACTTATTCAGAACTCATCAGCCTCACTCAGTCTCCCGTTCATTATCTATCTAGATGACCAGCCGTTTCTTTCACATCAAGTATCTGCTAAACTCATCTATAGGCATTTCATTACATATTTTACCGATCCAATGCCGATTCCCTCCGTGCCAGAGGCAGAAGTACCAGCAACATGGAGTGATCCACTAACAGCCTTGGCTACTCTAAAAGCAAGGGATATCCATTGGTTACATCTACATAGTCGCTTATTAAACCCACGTACCCTTCATTGTTTTCGGCATCTTACATCGTCACTGTGTTATTTTTGCAATACAGAGGGAGATGTATTTCACTCTTACTCGATGTGCTTGTTTTACAGCCTTTGTTTTCATTGATGTTTCTTTTGCTTCAGAATGTTTGTGCTTCTTTACATACCATGTTTCATTATAATGTTCTTCGCTCACATCACATATCTGCTTCATCACACAATTCTGTATGCATTTTTCTCATATTGCAAGCAAAATATACAATTTATCAGTACTATCATATTAGTGTCGATTGTCCTACCCTTAGACGTTATAACGTGGCAAGACGTTTTCTTTGTCGCAGATACCGTCAGTCTGTGACTGCGATATTGCAGGTCGAGTATGATACTGCAAAGACGAGTAACAGTCTTGACAGTTTTCATGCTAAGTGGTCCCCAAGTCATATCTGGTTTAATACGAATAATGATATTGTAACACTAACCGTGTAACGTCCACGACATTTTGTTGTGGTCAGATCTCTGTCTTTGTATTGTACTGGAGCGTTTTTTTTTGTTTTTTTTCCACTATGTTGTGAGTATTTTTGTATATTTACGCAGGTTAGTTGCCCGACGAAGTGTTCGGCATAACCTCTTTCCCCATAAATTACTGTTGGGTAATATGCCGTTTTATTTGACTACCTAGTTACGTTTCTCTGTTCAATTTCCAAAAGTTAGTGTCTCATGAATTGTTCTGCTTCACTGAGTGTCACGTGAGAGTATTTTATGTTATAACGTTGCACCGTCATGTGTTGTTAAGTTTTTTTCCTAATCATTCGCGTTTATAACTGAATTTTGTATTTATTGTTGGGGAAAATTGAATGCTTGAAATTGCTTGCACTGTCTAGCGATAACATAATGGTCTTTTTTTCTGCAGTATCGAACCCATAGTGGTTAATAAGAATTTTACTACGTCTGAAGTTTTTTCAGTTGTAGTATTTGTCTTTGCAAGCCTATTGTTAGAGTGACAGACTAATTTAGCTATTTAGTTTTTGTCGAGCAATAAGTACTTTCTCTGTATGAAAATGACGGTTTCTTTAAGAAAATGTAATGCTCATCTGTTGTAAAATCATGCAGTTTTCTGTACTTCTAATTTACGATTCTTCCCTTTGAATTTAGCAACATTTGCAATATATCCTGTACATTGAATTTTTGTATTTATCACATCTGAATGATGAGTCCATTCTGTTTGTTTGTTGCATCTAATGTTACGAGCTTTTTACTCATCTACTTTTTTCGCAACTTGTTGATGAAAAACGTCTGTGTTTATAGGTTGAGAAGTAGAGAATTTTTGTTTTGAAGTGAAACTGATTCGTATGTATAATGCTTTTTTTGTTGCGAATTATGTTGCTCATAGAGTCTCACTTAGCGATATTTTTCTTTTATGGAAAATTCTGGTACTTACAGACAGACAGAAGAACCTATTTTTGTATTAGAAGCAGCGTACCTGCGTTAAGCAGGGTTTTTTTAGAGTTAAGGTTTACGCTTATTTTGTTTCATGATTATTAATGAATTAATATGTCTGTCGTAAAAAATAGCTTTACAGCCTGGCAGAAAAAAATCAGTATATCATGTTGTTAGTGGTAGCGTACATGTTACGAGCAAGGTTTTTTTTTCCTGGCTTGATGTTTTTCTTCATGAATGACATGCTGAAATATTTTTAACTTTGTGCGGCCTTTGACAATGTTCAGTTTTACAGATTTTGTGTTTTGTTCAATTTTAATGTTCATTATTGGGAATTACCTGATGCTTTCTTTTTTTTTTTTTTTTTTTTTTTTTTTTTGCTTTTTGTGGTAGACGGAGAATGTTAAATTGATCTCGTTTCTGTTTTCTGTCATTGTAATTTCGCAATACTGTATGTTTGTTGTGTCTTTTTGTCTTCTGTGTAAAATATGCCAAAATGGCAACAACTGTTCCCGGTGAACTTACTGTAAATATTGTTTATATGGTTTTATGGCAATAAAGATATTTTGAAGTTCTGATCATTCTTCCGAGATGGGTCCAGGTTCGAATTCCGGTAAGGCATGGATGTTGTGCTTGTCTTTTCTAGATTCAGGAAAGGGGCAGAGCTAAATTAGGGACGGGCGACTGCTTATAGCCCACTGAGTTGCTCACACTGTGGTCGGTAAACTTCCAGTAAAAAAGGGTTACACTTACACCTCTAAACAGTAAAGTATATTTTTCCTTTCTTAAAGTTCAGCATAACTGATCACGACAGCTTTTGCTTAGACTTCGCAAAGCCGATCCGAAACGAAATCTTTTTCTTCTCCGCCTTTCCTAAGAAAAAGAAACCTTAAACGGTTTATAGAAATGATGAAAATCATTATGAAAATATGATTTTCATCATTTTTATAAAAAATGAAAATGCTGAAAAACACATAAATGTTTGTTTGTTAATGAACTCTTACCGTCCGGAAGAGGTAGGTGTATCTTCAGTTTCAGCCGTCTATCAAGGGCTTCGTCATTAGAATTATCTGGAAAATTGGTGGCTATAATAACACGGACAAATTTGTCTTTAGATATCACATTATCATCTGAAATTAACAGAAGATTGGGAGAATTACGAAAAAATAGGACAAGGTTCCTAATACCTCAAAAGAAACACAGCATTAATCAATAGCACCACATGATCAAACATTCAACTTTATGACCAGTGTATGATTAAAGAATAATAAAACTCCTTCAATACTACATATATATATATATATATATATATTAAACACTAGTCATAAAGTTGAATGTTTGATCATAGTTGAATGTTTAGGGGAGACAAAAAGAAAAAAAATATTAAAGGACGTTTTCACAAAGAAAAAATATCACTGTACTTACTATCTAGCTCTAGTTGTAGAGCTGTTTTAACAGATTTCTTCTTTATACTCATGTCTGTTGCTGCTGTGCCAATAATAACATCTCCTTCGTCAATAAGTATAAGCGTTCTACCAATTATTTTAGCCTGAAAGAGAAGAAACAGAGATGCCAACCTGTTTCAGATAATTTCAGTAGTACTCATACAAATTTTCAGTAGTCATACCAAAAAGAATAATTTTAACCGAGGAAAACAACTCATTTAATTTAATTAGCACTTTTTTACTTACTTATTCATTTATATACATGAAAATCTGTATCAAAATGTTCCAAATTTTTCACATGGAAAATAATATACACCATGACTGATACATTTTTTTTACACAACAAACAATTGATTAAACAGCTTTCTTTAGTGATTTCGCTATACAGTGTTTTGCAGATTTGAGTTCCTCAGCAGAAAATCTTTTTTCATAACACACTTGCCCAGAGGAGAACATATTTATTTTTACAATAACAAGTGCTTCTACAGTTTCTAAACCTAAATTAGGTTGGAAACGGGCTTGAGTTTCTCGCACTAAACTAAAATCTCTCTTACTCACAAGCACTCGAGTGCGGAATTACAAGTATTGCAAACATTACTTTCGAGAGACTAGTATACTTAACCGCTCCATTACAGCCTCTTAATTTTGAGATTTCTGACCACGTGACATCTATTCTATCTGTTACTGCTATGGTCTCTAATTTGTCAGCTTGATAACAAGGAATTCCGCTTCCAGTATATCAAGTTCATTTTCAGTTATTATAAATTGAAGGCGTTTGACTATGTGTAATGCAGAAGTAAATGATGTTATGGCTCTAAATGAAAGATCTACTACTTCTGCATGTTTTAAAAATGTATCATAGATTAGTATCTTTTCTTGAATATAAGAACATTCTTCAATGCGAACTTTTCCGACAGATGTATAGAACTTAAAAAGACATGTATAGAACTTAGAAAGTTCATTTTCGCTTAAAATGATTTCACTTTAATACATTCTTGTTTTTACTCCAACTACCAGTTGTGTTCTTTCTGATTTTTCTTCTTTGAAAAACTATTATTTGAAAGATTAAGCTCAACATCACCATCAGCTACGACAGTAGGCTTCACAAACCCCTTGGATGCCATGACAATTTTATCCATCATGCTGAAAGAACTTTCAGTTTGAGGACCATGAATGCATGATAGCTTTCACTATTTTAGATAAAAGGCAGTGTAACTTGGAGAATATGAATACTTTTGAATATCGTGCATCAATTCTTACAAATTTTTCAGCTTCATCACTTTCGTTTTCGGACTCTCCCCCTTTATCAAGCTGAAATGCAAACCTTTTTTGGCGGGAATATGTAAGAATATAGGATACTCAGTCGGAACATCGTGTGTGTGTGTGTGTGGGGGGGGGGGGTTACAGTTACGGGAGAAACCTTTGCTACGTCTGATTTCCGTTTTCGGACATTTCCCTTCCATATTTAAGGTGAAATACAAATATTTACGAAATAAAATGAAATTTAACAACAATACTAGGCAGAGGAAACATTGTGTGAAAAATAAAATTACGATTACGGGAGAAATCCTCACTGTTTCCGAAAGTTTCGAAAGACGAAATTTCCGTTTTCGAAAGTTTCAGGCGGAAAGCATCCTTCACCACTACCAATTGCCCCAAAATTTCTGTTCAATTATGCATCGATCTCGAGTACAACCCAAATTACGACGAAAAAGCAGAAATTCCTCAAAGCCGAAGATTACATGGTAATTTTTGCGCCGTCGAATTTCCGTTTTCCGAAATTCGACGGCGCAAAGTGAAATACAAAGATTTATGGAATAAAATTATGTATAACAACAATACTAGACAGGCAACATCGCAGGAAAACGAAATTACGATTACGGAAGAAATCTTTATTTCGTTCACTTCCGTTTTTGAAAGGCGAAATGCTGTCCCGATGCGTATTTTTACGCGTTGGTAAAATTCTTCGATGCGCAGTTTTACGCGTTTCTCGATGTGTGTTTTTGCGCGTTGATGTGTATTTTACGCGTTTCTCGATGCGTATTTTTGCGTGTTGATGCGTACTTTACGCGCTTCACGACGTGTATTTCTACGCGTCGCGAAAAATTCCCGATGCCTATTTTTACGCGTTGGTAAAATTTCGATGCGTACTAGACGCGTAATTACGCATTTTGGCGAACTCTGCAACGAAGTCCAAGCATACTTTTCTGCAACGCAAGAGAAAAAAACTTCAAAATATTAATTACTGACATGAATGGTCGACGCACGATTTAAAAAAAAACCAACTCCGATGCCAGGGAATGACACTCACTTTCTGCACCAAACGATTTTCAACAGCTTGCCGCTGCACTGCGAAAGAGCTTCAGGCCGAACCCCTCCCACGTACACCACCAAAGCGAGCTACGCTCAACGTCCCCAGAAAAACATGACGGAACTTAAACATGATCGTAACAGATCAAAAATTCTTAAGTTCTCAAAGAATAACGTAAAGTTTTGAAAAATTACAAAAGAAAAAATAAATGTTGTCCCTCTATAGAAAAAATAAAATATAATAACCCTGCGGAAAATTGTTGCAAGTTGAAAAACAATTTATTCCCCCCAAAATTTTGTAAGAAAAAAAATATGAACAAATGTAAGTGTGATACAAAGAAATTTGAATTCTTGAAAACAACACGTTCCGCAGAATAAATAACGAAAACAAAAGTTAATATGTACTCCTATAGAAAAAATAAAGTATAATAAACCCATGAAGAGAAAATACAATTTTGGAGGCACGAAGAAAAGAACTTGATTTTGCAAGGTAAAAACATGCTAAAAAAAATACAGTAGAAAAAATCTCAATTTCTGAAAAGAACATGTTGCATGGAATATTCATGATGAAGAAACTAGTTAGTATTTCTATAGAAAAATGAATTATAATAAACTTCCACACAAAAAAGGAGTATTGAAGACCTGAAGAAAATAAAGTTCTTAAGTTAACAAGATAAAAATATGAACGAGCATGAACACGATCGAAAGAAAATCACAATTACTGAAAACAACACGTTGCACAGAAGAAGTTATTAAAGAAAAGACTTCATTGGTCGTCCGACTGAAAAACATTAAATTATAAGAAACCCCTACAGAAAAAAATAATTCCAAAACTTGAAAAAAAAATCCCTTCATTTCATAAGAAAATGTATGAACCAGATTAATGCGTATAAATCACGTCGGAAAAAATTTAAACAACACCTCACATTTGAAAATTCAGTGAAGAAAAGAGTACGTTTAGGATTATAAAGAATGATAAGTCTTGAAAAAATAATAAGCTCATGTTCGCAGAGAAAATAAACTTTTCTGTGACTGTTTACGTACACCAGACTTCCAGTATCTGGCATGTAGCAATCCCACGGCGCTGCTGTATTTCTCCATGGTTGCGGTAATACACCTGCGTGGTTGTAAAAATCGTGAATGGGCATGTTTGAATGACTCTCTTATTCGCTCTCCTCCCTGTATTGTTTAAAGACAGCCAACAGAAAGTCCGTCAGGCAGTCTTCCCCATTACGGGAACCATATCTCTTAATCCCCTTGAATACAAAAACTAATGTTTCTGTAGCCACATCGGTAGAGCATGCGACTACAATATAAACGGCCCGAGTTTCAAATCCATCCAGTTCCAAACCTAGTCGTCGCTTTCTTCGAAACTAAATTCCTGGAGCAAAGAAATTTCCGGATTCTATTTATAATTAAATTTTCCACCCCCAGAATACAGATTGAGGAATTCCAAAATAAAAGAGTGGGTGAACTAATGTCTTCTCAACACGATATTACAAGGTAAAAACACTTTAATGTAAAAGTACCATAGTTAAAAACTTTACATAAATGTTAAAATTACACAAGAACTATCGAATCCGCATCGCATTCTTCATCAGGTGTGAGTCATATTATGCGGCACGACAAACGGGAAATCGTCATTGCAACACTGTTGCTGATGGGCAAAGATTTGCAGGCTTTCAGTAAAGATAGTTAACTTTTTACATCTAAAGAGGGATATGACGTATATTGTCATGAAATGTATGCCCACTATTGGTGAATCACCGTGACACAATTCAAAGCATTGTGATAGCATTTGTTGCCTATTAATGTCAGAATTTTGGTAAGTCACTCTGAAGTAAATACACTGCTGGCCACCCAAAATGCAACACCAAGAAGGACACGAGATAGCAAAGCCGGATTTACTGGCCACATAACAACAGATACAAAGATGAAACAATTGAGCTTACATGCCCGTGCGACTTGCGGAGCACGCAGTCATCAATAGTTCGTGTGGCCCCCATGGCTGGCAATAACGGCTGCTACACGCCGCGGCATCAAACGAAACAGGCTTTGGATGTGGGCTTGGGGTATGTCGGTCGAGGCTGCTTCCACACATTGCCACAGTTCATCAGGCGCAGCCTCGGGTTGTGCTTGCTGGGCCACTCGGTTGCCGATCAGCGACCAGATGTGTTCGATGGGTGACATATCGGGAGAACAGGCGGGCCACGGCAGCAGTGACACCTGGCGGGCAGTGAAGAATTGTTGCACGATGCGTGCCAGGTGTGGGTGCGCAGTGTCCTGTTGAAAGGTGGCCGCTGGCAGGACCAGCAGGTAAGGGAGGACTACAGGCTCCAAAACGTCGGAGATGGTGCGGTGGCTGTTGAATGTACCTGCGATGCGTGCCAGAAGGGTGCGGGTGTCATATCCAATTGCGACCCAAATCATAACGCAAGGCGACGGACCGGTATGGCGATGCATAATGCAGGCGTCATACAGTCTCTCGCCGCGGTGCCGCCACACGCGGATCCGACCATCGTGGTGTTGCAGGCAGAAGCGGGATTCGCCGGAGAAGACAATGTCGGGCCATTCCGTAGTCCAGGTGCGGCGTTCAACGGCCCACTTCCGCCGCACTTACCGGTGGTGTAACGTCAATGGTAATCGGAGCAACGGGCGTCGAGCGACAAGTCCCCGCTCCTGCATACGACGTCGAACGGTACGTGCTGACACAGGTTGCGGCGCAACACACCCTAATTCCTGCGCTAACGTTCGTGATGTGGCGGTTCGAGCCGTTAATGCTCGCCGCACAACATGCCGGTCCTCTCGTTCTGTGGTGTACCGTGGCTGCGGCAATCACTCACGTCGGTCCGTCCGTCCGTCCCTCCTGCACCCACCGAATCCATACTCGCCTCACTGTGGTTGGATGACGTCCCGCACGGGCGCCGATGTCTCGGTACGATAAACCGTTGTCGCGATAAGCCACTATTCTTCTCCTGTCGAACTCCGAAACTATAACGAAGTAAATTTCTCCGTCATTTTTGGTCTACGCCGGGATTCGAACCCGAGGCCGCTTATTCCGGAACAAGTCGCTCTACCAACTGAGCTACGCAGACGTTTTATTCTGATTCCTATCTGCCTTTATGTCGTGTGCGTCCTTCTGGCAGGTACGTCACATCTCCTGGTACGTTACAAAACTTGCTGGAATGACTGCGGCATTCTGCGACGAGGCATCAGGAAGCTTCCCACGCACAGGTCAGGCAGCACAACACACTTTCACTACTTACACCCCGCCTTCTGTGCACTCTTCTTATAGTGCTTCTCGGTGGCGTGCCGGGCGCACATAATTTGCATATGCCCTGCAATGCTAATCGTTTGCATGTCCTCTCGCGGGCGGGCGACGCATGCTGCGAATATCAGGCCAATCGGATGCTTCCTTCTTGGTGTTGCATTTTGGGTGGCCAGCAGTGTATTTCCAAGGGTTTGGCACGACAAACGAGAAATCGTCATTGCAACACAGTTGCTGCTGGTCAAAGATTTGCAGGCTTTCAGTAAAGAGAGTTAACTTTTATGACTTTGGAGTGGTTAGTATGGCTGTTTCGTACCACACAGGTTGAAACGCTTCTTCACGAAGTAGCCGCGACATTGCTGTGTTTGTGGATCTGGTTTTTATGTCGTATTTATGTTCCATTAGGCGAGTCTTCAGATCACGGGTCGTCGAGCCTATATATATTTGGTCTTTTCTCCCGGGTTCGATCGCTTTCAGTGGGATTACAGAAACTTCATGTCTGTCCCGCATCTGCATAGGATCCCTCTCATTTTTGACTAAAGACCAGATGTTGTGGGTCGTTATCCCAAAGTTCAGACCATAAGGTCTACATATGTTTTTTCAAGATATTAGTTATTGGCAGGACGTAGGGAACAGATCCCACAAACATTTTTCGTGATATTTAATTTCTGGTCAAGGCACAAGACGGTCGCTCCTGCATTTGTCGGACTATTTTGTTCACTAAGGGTCGGGAGTAGCCGAAGGTAGCAGCAGAATACTTTATTTTTGCTTTTTCACTGTTGAATAAATCTGATGTCGAAGAATGCGATTTGACCCGGTTTAACATGAAACGAATCGAAGACAATTTTTGACTTAGAGGATATTTTGAAGATGCCGGTATCATAGAAGTAGTAGCAGAAGGTTTTCGGTATACAGATGTAGTGACCTTGTGGTTGATGGGGTAGCGTTTTAATAATATATCCAGGAAAGGGAGGGTAAAGTCAGTCTCGAATTCTGTGGTGCATTTTATAATAGGATATTTTGAAGCCAGAGATTCTGTAAAAGCATGCAGGCCATTGATAAAGGAGGGCCGAAAAACCAAAATGTCGTCAGGCTTAAATTTAGGCCTTTTCACCTGGCTCCATGCTACAATTCAATAGTACATTATGTTATTTTTTTAATGAATTGCAGTGTATTGATTTTTTTTGTCAATTCTAAACGAGATTAGTGCTTGTATGCTTATGATTATTTTACTAGATGTATTTGAGGTGGTAGAGCCTTTGTTTTCTCTTGGAGAAACGAATTAGTACTAAATGTTATTAATTTATATTGAACTTTGTAATATTGCTGTGATGTCATGTTTTTATTCCATTGTGTTATTATTGCATTAATATTTAAATTTAGTTTGGTACATATGACAATTCATGATATTTGTGTATTGTCTAATATATACACTACTGGCCACCCAAAATGCAACACCAAGAAGGACACGAGATAGCAAAGCCAGATTTACTGGCCACATAACAACAGATACAAAGATGAAACGATTGAGCTTACATGCCCGTGCGACTTCCGGAGCACGCAGTCATCAATAGTTCGTGTGGCCCCCATGGCTGGCAATAACGGCTGCTACACGCCGCGGCATCAAACGAAACAGGTTTTGGATGTGGGCTTGGGGTATGTCGGTCCAGGCTGCTTCCACACATTGCCACAGTTCATCAGGCGCAGCCGCGGGTTGTGCTTGCTGGGCCACTCGGTTGCCGATCAGCGACCAGATGTGTTCGATGGGTGACATATCGGGAGAACAGGTGGGCCACGGCAGCAGTGACACCTGGCGGGCCGTGAAAAATTGTTGCACGATGCGTGCCACGTGCGGGTACGCATTGTCCTGTTGAAACGTGGCCGCTGGCAGGTCCTGCAGGTGAGGGAGGACTACAGGCTCCAAAACGCTGGAGATGGTGCGGTGGCTGTTGAGTGCACCGGCGATGCGTGCCAGAAGGGTGCGGGTGTCATATCCACTTGCGCCCTAAACCATAACGCCAGGCGACGGACCGGTATGGCTATGCATAATGCAGGCACCATACAGTCTCCCGCCGCGGTGCCGCCACACGCGGATCCGACCATCGTGGTGCTGCAGGCAGAAGCGGGATTCGCCGGAGAAGACAATGTCGTGCCATTCCGCAGTCCAGGTGCGGCGTTCAACGGCCCACTGCCGCCACACTTGCCGAGGCTGTAACGTCAATGGTAATCGGAGCAATGGGCGCCGTGCGACAAGTCCCCGCTCCAGCAGACGACGTCGAACGGTACGTGCTGAAACAGGTTGTAGCGCAACACACCCTAATTCCTGCGCTAACGTTCGTGACGTGGCGGTTCGAGCCGTCAATGCCCACCGCACAACATGCCGGTCAGCTCGTTCGGTGGTGTGCCGTGGCTGCGGCAATCACTCACGTCGGTCCGTCCGTCCCTCCTGCACCCACCGAATCTATACTCACCTCACTGTGGCTGGATGTCGCCCCACACGGGCGCCGATGTCTCGGTACGATAAACCGCTGTCTCGATAAGCCACTATTCGTTCTATGTCGAACTCCAAAACTTGCTGGAATGACTGCCGTATTCTGCGACGAGGCATCAGGAAGCTTCCCACGCACAGGTCAGGCAGCACAACACACTTTCACTACTTACACCCCGCCTTCTGTGCACTCTTCTTATAGTGCTTCTCGGTGGCGTGCCGGGCGCACATAATTTGCATATGCCCTGCAATGCTAATCGTTTGCATGTCCTCTCGCGGGCGGGCGACGCATGCTGCGAATATCAGGCCAATCGGATGCTTCCTTCTTGGTGGTGCATTTTGGGTGGCCAGCAGTGTATGTACTGTGTTGTGTGTGGCAGAATTTTCATTAAATTCAATTCAATTCAATTCAAATATAATAGTGTTTTAATATCGAAGGTTGACAGAACTTCATTATCCTTTTTTGTTCTTTTTTTTTAATTTTTCTTTGCCACACTACACCATTCACCACACAATCAAATCACAGATACAACTCCTGTGCCAAAAAAACACGCAAATACAAATATTATACAATAATATTATACATATATTGAAAAGTATAAATGAAGTAATAGGAACTACAAAAACACGTATGGTAACATGAATAAATTTGATTTTACTTTTAGTTAAAGTAAATTGAAGCCCCACTACAGGTTCTTAAACAAATCAGTGCGGTGCACTGTGATTGTGGCAAGGGAACCAGGGAAAAAGGCTAAAAATAGACTGACGGGCCCCTAGTCCCTCCCCCCACCCCCGTAAAAAAGAATCTAAATAGTCAAGCCAAAGCACAATTTAACCATTATGCAGTTGATTAAAGTAATAGTACGTAATACCTAACCAAACGTTAATCAACCATTAATTTTGAAAGTCTTTAGTTGTTTTTTGAATACCGAAAAGTGTGTAATCGTCTTGATTCGAAGCGGCAACCCATTCCAGGACCTAGGGCTGGTCAAGTTAATATTATTAAATAATAAATTAGTACGCGCTCTAGGTATTAAAAAACTAGTATTTCCACGAGTGTCATGATAATGGGAACGGAAATGCAAGGTGATTAGATCTGAATATTTATTAGCATATATACGTTCATGCATAAACAGTAATAATCGAAAACTGTATAATTTATCAAATGACATTATTTGATAACTGAGAAAAAGAGAATGTACTTGTAAAGACGGATTCACCAAACGTAAAATATTTTTTGGTAAAACTTAAATTCTATTAATATTCCCAATAGTTGTGCGACCCCAAGCCAAGAGACAATAAGATAGAAATGGATAAATAAATGAAAAATGCAATAGCAACTTAACCCTGGCAGGCAAAGAACTTGAAATCCTATAAATGACACCAATGCGGGATCTGAGCCCAACCGCAATTTCACTAACATGTGCATCCTATCTCAAATTTTTTTGTAAATATACACCCAAGAACTTTACAACAGCCTGAAAATCAAGGGGCACTCCACTAAATAATATCCCATTTGCAATATTCACTTTTCGCCTACATCGCGAAAATAGTACACTAGTAGTTTTGGAAAAATTTATTGTTAAGGAATTACAGCAAAACCAGCGAAAGTAATCCTGAAGTTCCAGATTCATACGTGGGATCAACTCAGATAGAGTGTCCCCGGAAAAAAATAGGCCTGGAGGAGGATTATCACCGAGGTCTGTTATAAGATGTGGAGGGAGAGGAACAGGGTTCTGCATTCCCGGACGGCTAACTCGGGCTTCTCTCCGACTACGGTTATCGTTCAAGTCAAGTGTGAGCTCCGAGACAGGGCGAGAGTGGACGCTCGCACTTTAACCGACCGAGCCTTTAGGTATCGGTGGGGGACTTGGCCTCGGATTGTTACCGGGACCAAGAAAAACTACACCTTTCATTGAGGTAACTTATCACCTAAGTTTCGGCCCTTGAAGCCCGAGGGATCTCCAGGGGAGTGTTGGGCTTTTTCTAGTGTTATGTTTTTCTGACTTGTGTTTGATGAAGGGTGTGGAGGTTAGCCTCCAACCCTTTCATCGGTGGTTTAATCTGTCTTCTCTCCGGTCGAGGTCGGCGGTGCTGGCCGCTGACCGAGACGGCAGGAGCCTGTGTGAGTCGGGGAGAGTGAGTGTTTTGGTTCTGTCTCTGCTCTTTCTCTTATGATGTGGTATGAATGGATGGTATCTGAAGGGAGGGTGTTGTGTATTTGCTGCTTGTGGTGTGCCGGTTCCGTGTGGAAGTCGGCCGGGGAGGCACCTGCCATGGGTCATGTGAGTGCCTTGGTGCACCCGTCGGCCCGATGTCCTCTCTGACAGTCTCCCGCGCGGGTCGCTGTCACTTGGTCACCTCTGAAGGGCACATTTGTCCGCCTACATGGACGTTCCGGGTGTACCTTCGGGCTGCACCCGCCGTTCTGGGTGACCTCGCCGGCTCTTTGTGTGCGGGTCCTTTCGAGTTCTTCGGAGGATCTGTATGACTCGGCGGTTTGTCTGGTGTTGCTTGTTGGGCCGTGGTGGGAGTGTGTGTAAACATCAGTGAACCATGTCCAGGTGTTTATTTTGGGCTTGGTGAACAGTGTGAAGATGTGTTGCAACAAAGTTCGTGTATGGGAGGGGACGTCGTGCGAGAGCACATTAGGGCGCTCCCCTCTCCCAGCCCCCATGATTTAGGGGTCTTATACGAAGACAAAATAGGCTTGTGTCATCAGCATATAAAATAGGAGTAGCACTTGAAGTAATAGTAAATAAATCATTAACATAAATAAAAAATAATAACGGGCCCAAAACCGATCTCTGAGGAACACCATGACGAACCATAAGTGCAGAAGATCGAACACCCTGTATTTGTATAAATTGCTTCCGGCCTGTTAAATAATTTTGGAATAAAGTCTTAACAACCCCCCTGATGCCAATATTTTCTAACTTAGATAGCAATGTGTCGTGACAAATGGTGTCAAAAGCGCGGGAAAGATCACAAAAGACCCCCACCGCACTAGTGCCGTTATCAAGACTAAAATGTAAATAGTTTAATACATCCAAAATAGCAGTTTCCAGGTGTCGCATTAACTCCTAGGCAAGCACAGGGGAGAGGGGAGAGGGGAGACCCCATAGGGGCTCCCTCGAGTTGGCGATAGATTGACCCATTGAAACGAAAATACGATCTATTGTACACCAAGCGTAGAGCGCTAAATATAGCTTGTGCTTCAGAATCAGTATATGCTCCATCAGCTGGCAGTTTTGTGAAAATTAAATCAACAATTAATTTAATTGTCACAGAATTGCAAGCTAAACAAAGTACTCCAACAAATGCAGGAGCGAACGTCTTGTGCCTTGACCAGAAATTACAGGTCACGAAAAAATTTCTGGAATCTGTACCTTACGTCCCACCAATAACTAATATCTTGAAAAACATATGTAGAACATATGTTTTTCAAGATATTAGTTATTCCTCCTGTAAAAATAACGAAGCACAATAAACCCGTGCAAAAAAGAGAAGTGCTAAAATAGGGGTGTTGCGGCGACACTCCTCTCTTTCATCTGTACTAGGGTCTGTATAATAGGGTTGAGTACTAGGATCTGTATTGCTCGATGCATCGTTTTGTGTGTGTGTGTGTGTGTGTGTGTGTGTGTGTGTGTGTGTGAGTGTGTTACAGCAATATCAGCCATTGAAGTCAATAATTGTTTCGTGGTAAAACTGGCTATGTATACGAAAGATGCTATGTATCAAAATAACCGAGGATGAAGGTAAACACCTCCGGTATTGGTTTTAAAAAGCAACATTAATTACAGTACTTAACCAGTTCATACCAATAAGTAAACTTTATCTGTTAGTTATCGGCCGTTATCCAGAGCCACTGTAACCAGAATTGCGCCTAAAATTAAACTTACCTGTGCTAGGATATTGTGACGTACTACAGAGGTGAAAACATGTGTCAAGACGACAAATCTACAGCGAGGCATTCTATCCGGGTTAGTTGGGAGAGCGACTTACTCCGGAGTGAGGGGACCCGATTTCGATGTTCGTTGCGGACAAACTTGTGTTTTCACAATATACAAATACCAGTTACAAAATTATGGATTGAAATCCATCGCCGCCATTTTTCCCAGTTTTTTTTTTTTTTTTTTCGCATTTCTTTCAAGAGTGGATTGAACCGAAATTTTAGAACACGGCGTAATTTCTCAAAAATACGGAATTCAGAGGTTATGTCACTAAATAAAACAAAAACGATGACACCAAACTTTCGGGTGTAAGGAGCACGTCTTTTGAATCTGTTCTGACACGAATTACATTTATCAAAGCTATTCGAAGTCAATGGAACCGGTATGGCAAACTGACCGAAGAAAGTTTTTCAATCGGAGTAGTATCTGACCGAAGAAAGTTTTTCAATCGAATTTTTAATCCCGAAGATATTGGTGCAAACGGAATCGTGAACTTGATCCCTCTGGTTGCAGACTTATGCGTTAAGAAAAATTTGAAATTATATCAGAAACATTTCGCAACTAAAACGCTCTTCAACAAAGAAAGATTTTTTCAAATCGGACTCTTGGAAGTAGAGATATCGACAAATATAGGATATGTATGTACGCCCCTGGCGGGATAAACATGCATTATTTTAAGAAGAAGGTATTCTCAAAAGGGTTTTCGACGTGAGGGGTATCGGTCTAGGAAAGAATTTTTTCAGACGAATTCTCAGGAGCCCAGATTTTGCTGCAACTACATCAGTACCAGAAATTAACACTTACGCCTCCAGGTGGCCAAAACATTCTTTACCAAATATCAGAAATTTTATGAAAAACAGTTCCCAGCAGGAGCTGTATGCGATACAAGCAGAATTTTTTAAATCGGAGTTTTAGAAGCAGAAATATCGGAGAAAACGCAATTGACTTTAACGGCCCTTGTAGAAAGTCTATGAATTACTTGCAAATTTTGAAATCATAAGAAAAACATTTCGCACTGGAAACTTTGTCCATCTATCCATTAAAGAAGAAATTTTTGAAATCGGACCATTAGAAGCAGAGATATTGACAAAAAAAAATACATATACGCCCCCTGGCGGAGAAACCATGCAATATTTTAATATCCGAAAAGATTTATCGATGTAAATGGCATCGGTCCAGTATCTAATTTTTTTTATTGGGGGTTTAACGACCACCGTGAGCAGCTCGGTGGGCTAAGCAGTCGCCCGTCCCTAATTTAGGGCCACTGGTTCCAGGGAAGGGAGAAAGCCAGCGCCGTAAGACAAACACAGCATCCATGCCTCACCGGGATTCTAACCCGGACCCATCTCGCACGAATGATCAGAAGCCATCGCATAGACCACTGCGCCACAGGAGGGGGGGGGGGGCTCCAAATTTCTTAATCAAGATTTCAGAAGCTCAAATTTTGAGGCAAATACATCAGAAGCAGAAATTAACACTTACGCCCCCTAAGGGCGAAACCATTCTTCACCAAAAATTAGAAAGTATATGCAAAAGGTTTTCCATCAGGAGCTGTATCCGCTGAAGAAAAAAATTTAATCGGAGTTTTAGAAGCAGAGATATCAGGGAAAACACAATTTACTTTTACGCTAAAGGAAAATCTAAGTGTAACTTGGAAAACTGACTACACCTAAAATAGTCTCGATATAAATGGAATCGAAGGGTAAAAGATTTTTTTTAATCGGATGTTTAGAAGCAAATAAATGGAATAAAATTTATTTTGAATTGGATATCGTCTGCATTTATGCCCTCTAGCAGCGAAATTGTACATCGGGAAAAAAACGAAATAAAGGAACATCATTCGCATATTTCAAGCTTCCAGATGCAAAAAGAATTTTTTTAATCGGTCTAATAGTAGGTGTCCACAGACGGGCGGACGGACGGACAAACCGATAACATAGGCACGATCTGTTTTTACAAAAGACGTGCTAAAAATCTATTAGGAAAGATACAAATCATCAGATCTTGAACGTAACACATTTTCATTAACGAAACTCGTAATGTACCTTGATTATTTCATTCAAAAGCATTAACTTTACGATAATATGAATATTCCTTTTTAACGATAACTCTCGCAAAGATTTAGACCCTCTAGAGTTATCAGCTGAGCGTGCGAACTCTGTAGGAGACTACAGGAAAGTAGGAAATCATTAGTATCGCCTACAGTGGTGTGCAAAGTATTGCACCACCTGCAAAAACTGTGGATTTTTAACTTTTTTTTTGACTAACTAATTTTCATAGTTATTTCATCGTTTATGTCATTAGATGCGAAATTTAATGAAGATTTCAAAGATGTCTTCGTTTTTCCTGTAGCTGCTTCTGTTCTTAAGGTATGACATACAATAAAATATGGGGTTTGACAAACACACTGAAATTCGCGTTAGCTGCGCATCAGTTTTTACAGCCAATCATAGACATTCTTTTACCTGATTGGCTGCTTCCATACTATTCTAATCCTACTCCAGGCTTTATAAGGGTTGATGTTTTTTTTTTCTCTGTGTGCTTCCTGAAATTAATGGCTCCTGCAGCCAATGAAAATTCGTGGTTGAGTGGAGAAATCCCGACAACCAATGGAAAAAATATATTTCTGATTGACCCTCGTGAGTCAGGGGGAGTGAGCCGACTCCACATTCTGAATAGAAGCTTCTGACACTATTTGCACCATCTTGACCAGAGCTTTGAAAAAGAAGGGGGTTTAAGGGTCACAGTATTATTTCACTTAGAAATATCAGGTGCCTGGAAACTTCACCACTGTAAAAAGAAAGTGGGTAATTACTTAAGTGCATGTACGATGAGTGGTTAAGTTAGAACTGTGTGCTTTCTCGGTGTGCTTTTCTTGTGTGTGCTTGTTTGTTTGTGTTTCTTCTCTTTTCAAGTTCCCCTTTTCAGTGATATTCTCTGCGTTTGCTGCGGCGGGATGTGGGCACGTAGGACAAGTTGCTCTGAGTGTGATGCTGCTGTGTGTGTCACAGGTAAGTATTTAGGGCATCTTACAACTTCAGCACTTAACGGGAAACCGTACACTCCTTAACCTCTAATTTTTCTTAACTATTCTTTGGCGCACTTTCCTATCAGGGCACACGGCTTTCGCTTCTGGAGTTATTCATTACTTCTCCTGCCAAAAGGCGCAGCGCGCTGTAGGTTCAGGATTCTAAACCTTGAATAGGAACTCACAGCATCATACTAGAGCATTGTTTCTCTGTGATATTGTGCGGTGCTTTGTTCCCCTTGCCCCCGTTTCCCCCGGACTGGTGTCACGGTTCACAGTTTGAAAGATATTTCACCCTCTCCTTTCACTCAATTTCTCTGTCTTTCCTATTGAGTTCACTTACTCAGATCTCCTAGCTTCCTATTTCTAAGGGTAATTTTAGACTTGGGGTCAGACACTCCATTTCCTAAAACTTCTTCAAATATCGTATCGTATCTTACTAGATCATTGTAGTGGTCGCTTCTTGTCGCTATTAGGGTATAATTTGTGTACATTCTCAATAATGGTTAAAACTGCTGAATTGTCTAGAGCAGACAGAGTAAAAATAGTTGTTCTGCATGAAGAGGGACGTTCTTCATGCCAAATCGCTCCTGTAATCAATCTACATGCTACTGAAGAAAGTAAAAGACACTGGTCATATTAAAAGTATGTGTCGCAGTGGAAGGCCCAGATCCACTACAACCAAGCAGGACAGAGTGCTTAGAAAGCTACGCTTGACAGAGAGGAGGCTCAGTTCGCCTGAATTGCTTCAAAGATGGTCTGAAGTGATTGTTATTACTGTTAGTACATCTACTTTTAGGATGAGGCTGCTTCACTTTGACTTACTTGGCTGAAAAGGCAGTCGTAAACCACGTGTAGACTTCAGTGGGCAAAACAGCATGTGTCATGGATAACCAAGCAATGGAAAAATATTTTTCTCAGTGATGAATCAGAATTTTGCCTTAATGGGAATCATAGTAGTGCCTATGTAAGGAGATTCAAGCATGAAGAATTCCATCCAAGCTGCTTAGTGAAAACTGCTAAATATCCCGTGAAGGTCATGGTTGTGTACACATGGTGTTGTGAGCCTCTATATTGCCGAAGGTACGGTAAATTCCCAGAAATACATCTGGATATTAGAAAACAAGATGTTACCATCGTCTAGGGGACTTTATGATGGCAATTTTATTTTTCAAGATGACAATGCTCCCTGTCATTGTGCTAAAGTAGTGGAGAAGTGGTTTCAGGAAAAAAATGTTCAGCATCTTGATTGGCCACCACAGTTACCGGACTTAAACCTGATCAAACATTTGTGGTTCAAAGTGTAGCATGAACTATCAGAAAAGAAGCCAACAACCAAACTTCAACTCATTGAAGATGTAATTCAAATTTAGAATAGTATTGTTCAACCCAATTTTTTAAACAAAACCTTGTTCACAGTATGCCATCAAGATACAAAGTTGTGATTAGAACTAAAGGCTGGGCAACAAAATATTGGGTACATTTTATAAATTTTCTGTATTTAAATGCTATTTCATTCCTTATGAACTACAAAAACGGTTTTTGCAATTTCGACTTGATCATGTTTTTTGTAATCTATCTTAAGAACAGAAGTAGCTGCAGGAAAAACTAAGACATTTTTGAAATCTCAATTACACGTTGCATCTAATAACATAAATTGAAGAAATAACTATGAAAATTAGTTAGTTACAAAAAAGAGTTTATTTAAAAAATACACGGTTTTTTCAGGAGAAGCAATAATTTTGCACACCACTGTATGCCATATAATAACTCACTGGGACACCCGTAGCCTTCAAAACTGCCACCATTCTTTGTGGCATGAATTCAACTAGGTGCTGATATTGTTCTACAGTTACGAGGGTTGATTGATAAGTAAGGTCTCCTACCGCCTAGCGTCGCTAGTAATTGGGGAAGAAAAACGTTTGCCCACGCGTTCGGTAGCTAATACTGTGTAGTACAAACCAGCTTAATTTCAGTTCACTGTTTGACATCCTAGAGTAGAGGGAGGGGGGCTTTTAATGTTGAAAGGCCGCATTCAAGAAACTTCAATTACATATACTTCAAAATGTACATTATTTTGTAAAAATCTAATTACTATGTACTAATTTAAAAAATAATGAAAAATTGTTAATTCAAAAGTTAACTAACTGTTTCATGACTTTGTTGTGACCGCTTTTTCTTAGAGAGTGTTTAAATATTTGGTTGCAACATGAGAGATCCGCAGTTACAGCTGATCTTCTAGATGGGTATCCGTCATTTGTGACCTTAAGGGCGTCTTCATTTGGGTTAGGTAGGAGAATGTAGATTCGCAGCAATAAGTGGTAGAAAAGCAAGAAAGCATTTTTCATGCATGTTGCCGAAGGCGTGGGAATTCTATTGCATTTTTCCATATTTCAACCGGATTTTTCTTAACGTCAGATAAGGACTTTAAAATGACATCTTCTGAGAGCTCAATGAATTCAATCTGTAGTCCTTTAAGAGCCATGAAGACATCAACTAGGTGAGGCAGAAATGCTAATATGAGTATGAGGTTATGATTCTCAAAGTCAGTAAGCCTTTCATTGTATTCTTCAATTAATAAGTCTATAACCACTGCGTATTCTTCAAATGATTCGTATAAATCCTCCTGCTCATTAATGCGACTCAAAATTCATGTCGCCGTATGTGACTCATCATGTCGTTCTAATGCGACTCAACATTCTAGTGTCGCATTAGAACGAAATCTGAGCTTAGCAGGTGTCAAAATAGCTCTTATGACTTACAAATGTTTTGATTGTGGCCGTCCGTCTGGGAGCATTATTTCGTTGAATCTTTCTTTTACACTTTGGTATTTTAAACACTGTCATTTTAAGATGAAATAAACCTAATAAAAGACGAAAAAAGTATATTAATAAAATAAAGGATTTGCGCTGCAAAATTTGGATTCACTAAAAAGCCCGCAGGTTCCCCACCCCTGTCCTAGAGTAATAACGTTCGTTAGTCATGATTGGTACTTCCGAGTTACGTATAAAGCAGCCATCAGGAATATAGTTTTTGACTCTAGGAAGTTGCACGCCAAATGAAATTCACAGACGTATGAAAGCAACTTATAGCGATGGTTTTATGGATGTCAAAAAGGAGGACTATTCTTTTGCATCACGACAACGGAAGGCCACACTGCAGTCAACAAACGACGGAAACAGTGACAAGCCTAAAATTCACATTTATTCCACACTTTACTTACAGTCCGGATCTGACACAGTCCGACTTCTGGTTGTTCCGAAAATGGAAACAGATGTTGAAAGGTCAACATTTTTCATCCGTTGCCAAAGTTGAGGGTTGCTGTGCGCAAATGGATCAAAAGCAAATTACAAACTTTCTTCATGGACGGGATGAAAAATGTGCAGCAATTAATTGTGACTGTATTGAAAAATAAGGTTGTAGTGTTTAAGAGAAATAAATTGCCTTCATTTTGATACCACTTTGTGAAAACACAAATTTGTCTATGACAAGGATCAAACTCGCACCCCTTACTCTGGAGTAAGTTGTTCTCCCAACTAAGCTACACGGACGGGATGTATCGCTGCAGGTTTGTCGTCTTGACACGTGCTTCACCTCTGTAGTGCGTCACAATTTTTATTATTTTATTTTGTCGGAAACTTGTTTTATTCGATTGGAGACTTTACTCATCAATCAACCATCGTGTATTCAGCGAAGATCATGTAACAGCGCCCATTAGTTGCCGAATCTTCCCTGTCGGAGGATCTCTGTTACGAATAGCTCTCACAATCTCATTCCACAGATGCTCAATTGGTAAAACTTCTGGGGAATGTGGGGGCCAATTTGGTACTATGAAGTCGCTGTTGAAACGACTGCATGACATTAAATTGCCGAATTTTCACTGGAGAAGGATCTCCGTTAGGAATGGCTCTCTGAATCTCAGCCCACAGGTGTTCAATTGGGTTACGTTCTGAAAAGTGAGAAGCTCATTTTCGCTCTTTAAAATTATTGTCGTGCACCTGGTACCACACTGTGATGATCCGAGTCTTGTGGCATGCCACGTTAAACTTCTGGAAGCAGCCCTCTCCATCAGCAAACACCATGCACATCTACGAGTGTGTATGTTCCTCATTGATATTAAGATATCTCGTGGCATTCAAATGCCGTTCTAGAAGTGTTAACTTTTTGACTGGGTGAAACGAATTAACTGGAGGTCTGAAAAATGGTCTGAAATCAGTTCGAATGAATTTATTTGCTGTATAAAAAGTGGGCCAAATGAAGCTGGAACGAATAAATCTGCGCAATATAAAGCGGTGCTTACACGTTAACTTTTTTATTCAAACGAATCTTTTGGGAACATGACTGACACTAATTCTTTTTGTCTGATCACCTGCTAAAAGCACTATAGCTATGAAGGAGGAGATAATAATATATTTCAGTCAGTTGTTATTAGCCAGTGTCATGATGTCCGTGTCGGGAAGACTGGCGCCTTGCCACAATGCTTTAGGTAATGTCGAACAAAATAAAGGACTAAATGGGAGCGCTTATCACTCGTTATACAATAGGTTTCTGGTTGGTAATGCTGAGATGAGAGCGGAAAAGCAATTATATTGCTGTAGCTTCCGTAAAACCCTGCCGATATGAGGGCATTTGTGTTAAGGAAGCGCAGAACTTTTTAGGAACCATTTGGTTCAGATACAGTAAACGCATAAAGCGATAAGGAACCTTTAAGCGTTAATTTGGTTCAGGTACAGTGAACTCTTAAAGGGATAAGGAACCTTTAAGCGTTCATTTGGTTCAGGTACAGTGAACGCTTAAAGGCATAAGGAATCTTTAAGCGTCCATTTGGTTCAGGTACAGTGAACGCTTAAAGGGATAAGGAACCGAGTAGTCACTAGGAAAATAGATCCTAGATCATTACTCTGCCTCCATCAGCTTGCACAATAAACGCTAGATAGTTAAGATCCTTTGATTCATGTTGTTTAAGCTATAATCTTTCTCGTGAATCAGCTTGTATTAAATGAAAACGTGATTCACCGGACCAGATGATCATTTCCCAGAAATCAAGGGTCCCTTTTGGTGCTGTTGTGCCCACTACAGACAGATTTGTCGGTTTTTATGTGGAGGGCTGTGTATGCTGGAAATTTTATCTCGGTGCAGCTGTTGTACTACGTGGTTACTTAACGCAACGGAGCTCCTCTGTTCGGTCACTCGTTTCGGAGCTCCGTAGGTCTCTTCATTGTAAACTTGGTGGATTACTATAATTCGATAAGTCTTAAAATAAGGCTTTAGTACTTGCTCCAACAAGCACTAAAGCCTTGTTTGTCCTTTTCGGGAAGTTTCTGGCTGTTTAATTTGATTTATTTTGTTACTTTTACATGTTTGTATGTGTGTGTGAATTTTTTTGACGTCATGCTTGTTGATTCAACGTGTCGCTAAGATGGTGGTGCAAAGTACAGGTGCTTTAACTTCTGATTCATGCATGAATTTCAAAGTCTCTAATCCCTTCAGCATTTCGAAATTGTAAGACATTTAAAAGTCATGTACTAATGCATCCGTTTCATCGTCTAATGTAACATGTACGTCCCTCAATGCGAGCTCAGCTGTTCAAGCTCAAGTAGACACTATGTTTCAACAAAGAAGAAATCCGCAACCCGCAGGACTAACTGGCAAGGAAAATGTTTCACTTACACAAGTTTTTCCTGTTTTTAGAAAAAGCTAACCTCACGTTCGGTAAACTACCACCGAATTTATAACGAGGAACAATACACCAATTAAGTAGTAAATAGTAACGCTGTACTAGTGATCCGATTTATTTGTTTATTTTCTACGCCAATAAATCGGATCACTAGTACAGCGTTACTAAACTACCACCGGTTTAGTTATTTTTCTGTTTGGCATCGTCTCATCGAAATCATAGGGAAAACCTCAAATGTAATACGTCCTGTATCCCCATTTATCTAACGCGATTGCCAAATATTCATCATTACTTTTCATAGGTCTGAGGAGGGTATGGAAAAGGCAACATTTACTCCCATTCATTAACTTAAAACGCACCTGACATCGGGCGATTTCTCTCCGGGCCCTTTAAATGTAGATACAATGTTGGAACTACTGACCTTGGACAAGGGAGAAAAGGTGCATCACAGTGCGTTTTGTGCAAATTATCACTTTCAGTTGATAATCATTCCACAGTTGGAAACATTTGCACCTCACCTTCGAGAAAAAAATCACAGATAAAAGAATTATCGTTATGATACTGAGCCTTCGAGGTCGTATCATAATTCTTAGAGAAACTCAGGTTAAAAACCTTCATATGATGTCGAAACTTAAAATTGCTTCCTTTCATTGTAGAGGTTCTAGCAACCATCTCAGAAACTTTTTGACTCCTGTAAACGCTGATATCATAGCATTACAAGAGACGAAATGCAAGCCAACTACATAATACAGTCGAACCCATATTTAAGGAACTGCGATATAACGAATTCTGCGATTTTACGTATATTTTTTATGGTCCGGACGGGACCACATTGAAATTAATGCTTGGCGTTTCCCGATTTAATGAACACGTTTCCTCAATTTAGCGAACATTTTTAATTTTTTCTGAACCACCAAATTATATTAACCAGCATATTTGCCTTAAAAGTTAGCTAGGAAGAAATCCTCGCGTAACAGGAATGTTTTACGCATGCAGTTAACTAGCGATACAAAGAACACCATGTGCGACACAGCTTTACGGAGTCATTAATCAGTTTGCCTTTCCTCCGACTATCAAGCTCAAGCTTCTTATAGGAGGAAGCAAATGACCAATAAGTTCCAAAGAGGCGCAACATTTTCTTGCATGAGTGAGAAGCAGGAAAATGAAAATCGGTGTTGAGAAGGAAATTTATAGTACCCCGGGGATTCTTATTTCCAGCTACAGACAAAAGAATAGCTCTCTGTGAGATCAGGCGACACACATTGTACGTACCCATTCCTGAACCTCTGGCAATTCTTCCCCAAATTAGCCTTCTCCTTTTCTTTGCAGTGCTAAAGTTGCAGGTAAAATTAAACAAAACAGCTCGTTTATGAATAAAGTTTTGATGAACATATTGTAGACAGCACTAGAAAAGTTAGAAGTGAAATTGACTAAGCACTGTAGTTTGCAGAAGTGCATTTTGTGAGAGCACTTTTAAAAATTTGAATGACTGCAGCAAAAAAAAGGTGGAAAAGATTTTCAATCAGTGCCAAAATAGGCATTTTGTCGTTAATTAACATTTCCGATGCAATGCGTTTCGTGCGATAGTTGTTGAATGCAGTTATGACAGATACCATTAAAAACTGCTTTAACAAAGTAGGCTTCTGATGTTGTGAACATGAAGAACGTGGAACCAATACCGAAAATCCTGTTGATAATTTTGCAGATGACGAACTTGCAGAATGGAATGAAATTGCCTCATCAGGTATTGTGTTTTCCGATTATGTTGATTGTGACGCACATGTGCATGCCTGCCAAATTCAATCCTTTGATGTTGTTTTGTATGAACAAATCGGACTAAATGCATCAGATTCTGATTAAGAAGATGAAGCAGAACTGAAAGTTAGCTGCTTTAGAGATGCTGCTAACGGTATAGAATGTGTTAAAAACTACTTGATGCGCTTCGATAGTAAGGATGGCGTTTTTCATGAACTTCGTAAAATTGGAGCTGCAATTTATAAAGCTAAACGTTCAGAAAAAATAAACAATCTTCTCTGAACCATTTATTTCCTACAGTGCAAAAAGGTAATCAACGCATATTCTGTTTTTACAAGTTAATTAGTACTAATTTATGTTCTGTTTCATGGAGTTTATAATGCTGACATCGTTATTGAAGAAGCTAAACGCTCGGAAAAAAATTCACCTATCGTAGTTCTGTCACAATTTTAAAGTCCTCGATTTAACGAATTCCGCGATTTTACGTACAAGACGGTTGGTCCCCTGAAGTTCGTTAAATCGAAGTTTGACTGTATAACAAATAGTACATGTGACCATTTCAGTTCTATCACAGTTACAGCTACACAATAAATTCAGGCATTGCAATTGCAATTCACATCCGTATTCAAGCCCAATTTCTCACCATTTCAGAAACTGGAAGTTACAATAGACAATTGCGTCACTTGAAAATAACTTTCCATTCAGAAATCTGTCATTTGTTCAATATGTACTTTCAGAAACAAAATAATGATGCTACAAAGCTTTTAAATCGCCTCTCACATAACATCCAACAAATCTCCCCTTTAGCACACATTATTTTGTACGGAGACTTCAGCCGCGCTTGGACCATCGAATCGATAGAAAGTAATGCAAGTGACACCGCTATAACGTAGTTACACTCTTGCAACCGTATTTCAAAGTGCAAATTAAATTTATTTATTTCGCTATCTGCATCCTACTATTCAGCATTTTACATGGCATTCCTCCTAGCACAATTAGATCTCATTTACATTGCACATGTCGGGGCTTGCGAGACATCTCTTTTTCGCCGAATAGCTTGGGTGTCACCCGCCACACCAATGACACAACGCCTCTATAGCTCGTTTGTCGGGGTCCGCGATACATTTCTTTTCCGCCGAATAGTTTGGGTGTCACCCGCCACACCAATGACACAACGCCTCTATAGCTCGTTTGTCGGGGTCCGCGATACATTTCTTTTTCGCCGAATAGCTTGGGTGTCACCCGCCACACCAATGACACAACGCCTCTATAGCTCGTTTGTCGGGGTCCGCGATACATTTCTTTTCCGCCGAATAGTTTGGGTGTCACCAGCCACACCAATGACACAACGCCTCTATAGCTCGTTTGTCGGAGTCCGCGATACATTTCTTTTTCGCCGAATAGCTTGGGTGTCACCCGCCACACCAATGACACAACGCCTCTATAGCTCGTTTTTCGGGGTCCGCGATACATTTCTTTTTCGCCGAATAGCTTGGGTGTCACCCGCCACACCAATGACACAACGCCTCTATAGCTCGTTTGTCGGGGTCCGCGATACATTTCTTTTCCGCCGAATAGTTTGGGTGTCGCCCGCCACACCAATGACAAAACGCCTCTATAGCTCGTTTGTCGGGGTCCGCGATACATTTCTTTTTCGCCGAATAGCTTGGGTGTCACCCGCCACACCAATGACACAACGCCTCTATAGCTCGTTTGTCGGGGTCCGTGATACATTTCTTTTCCGCCGAATAGTTTGGGTGTCGCCCGCCACACCAATGACACAACGCCTCCATAGCTCGTTTGTCGGGGTCCGCGATACATTTCTTTTTCGCCGAATAGCTTGGGTGTCACCCGCCACACCAATGACACAACGCCTCTATAGCTCGTTTGTCGGGGTCCGCGATACATTTCTTTTCCGCCGAATAGTTTGGGTGTCACCCGCCACACCAATGACACAACGCCTCTATAGCTCGTTTGTCGGGGTCCGCGATACATTTCTTTTCCGCCGAATAGCTTGGGTGTCACCCGCCACACCAATGACACACCGCCTCTATAGCTCGTTTGTCGGGGTCCGCGATACATTTCTTTTTCGCCGAATAGCTTGGGTGTCACCCGCCACACCAATGACACACCGCCTCTATAGCTCGTTTGTCGGGGTCCGCGATACATTTCTTTTTCGCCTAATAGCTTGGGTGTCACCCGCCACACCAATGACACAACGCCTCTATAGCTCGTTTGTCGGGGTCCGCGATGCATTTCTTTTTCGCCGAATAGCTTCGGTGTCACCCGCCACACCAATGACACAACGCCTCTATAGCTCGTTTGTCGGGGTCCGCGATACATTTCTTTTTCGCCGAATAGCTTGGGTGTCACCCGCCACACCAATGACACAACGCCTCTATAGCTCGTTTGTCGGGGTCCGCGATACATTTCTTTTTCGCCGAATAGCTTGGGTGTCACCCGCCACACCAATGACACAACGCCTCTATAGCTCGTTTGTCGGGGTCCGCGATATATTTCTTTTCCGCCGAATAGTTTGGGTGTCACCCGCCACACCAATGACACAACGCCTCTATAGCTCGTTTGTCGGAGTCCGCGATACATTTCTTTTCCGCCGAATAGTTTGGGTGTCACCCGCCATACCAATGACACACCGCCTCTATAGCTCGTTTGTCGGGGTCAGCGATAAATTTCTTTTTCGCCGAATAGTTTGGGTGTCACCCGCCACACCAATGACACAACGCCTCTATAGCTCGTTTGTCGGGGCTTGCGAGACATCTCTTTTTCGCAGAATAGCTTGGGTGTCACCCGCCACACCAATGACACAACGCCTCTATAGCTCGTTTGTCGGGGTCCGCGATACATTTCTTTTCCGCCGAATAGTTTGGGTGTCACCCGCCACACCAATGACACAACGCCTCTATAGCTCGTTTGTCGGGGTCCGCGATACATTTCTTTTCCGCCGAATAGCTTGGGTGTCACCCGCAACACCAATGACACAACGCCTCTATAGCTCGTTTGTCGGGGTCCGCGATACATTTCTTTTCCGCCGAATAGTTTGGGTGTCACCCGCCACACCAATGACACAACGCCTCTATAGCTCGTTTGTCGGGGTCCGCGATACATTTCTTTTTCGCCGAATAGCTTGGGTGTCACCCGCCACACCAATGATACAACGCCTCTATAGCTCGTTTGTCGGGGTCCGCGATACATTTCTTTTTCGCCGAATAGCTTGGGTGTAACCTGCCACACCAATGACACAACGCCTTTATAGCTAGTTTGTCGGGGTCCGCGATACATTTCTTTTTCGCCGAATAGCTTGGGTGTCACCCGCCACACCAATGACACAACGCCTCTATAGCTCGTTTGTCGGGGTCCGCGATACATTTCTTTTCCGCCGAATAGTTTGGGTGTCACCCGCCACACCAATGACACAACGCCTCTATAGCTCGTTTGTCGGGGTCCGCGATACATTTCTTTTTCGCCGAATAGCTTGGGTGTCACCCGCCACACCAATGACACAACGCCTCTATAGCTCGTTTGTCGCGGTCCGCGATACATTTCTTTTTCGCCGAATAGCTTGGGTGTCACCCGCCACACCAATGACACAACGCCTCTATAGCTCGTTTGTCGGGGTCCGCGATACATTTCTTTTTCGCCGAATAGCTTGGGTGTCACCCACCACACCAATGACACAACGCCTCTATAGCTCGTTTGTCGGGGTCCGCGATACATTTCTTTTTCGCCGAATAGCTTGGGTGTCACCCGCCACACCAATGACACAACGCCTCTATAGCTCGTTTGTCGGGGTCCGCGATACATTTCTTTTTCGCCGAATAGCTTGGGTGTCACCCGCCACACCAATGACACAACGCCTCTATAGCTCGTTTGTCGGGGTCCGCGATACATTTCTTTTCCGCCGAATAGTTTGGGTGTCACCCGCCACACCAATGACACAACGCCTCTATAGCTCGTTTGTCGGGGTCCGCGATACATTTCTTTTCCGCCATATAGTTTGGGTGTCACCCGCCACACCAATGACACAACGCCTCTATAGCTCGTTTGTCGGGGTCCGCGATACATTTCTTTTTCGCCGAATAGCTTGGGTGTCACCCGCCACACCAATGACACAACGCCTCTATAGCTCGTTTGTCGGGGTCCGCGATACATTTCTTTTTCGCCGAATAGCTGGCGTCACTATAACATCATTACGTGCTGTGCGTAACGTATAAAAACATAGACCTAAGTCATTGCACTATCCAATTTCATGTAAAAAAATATCCTCAAGTGCTATACTGAACAATATTTATTTACATGAGGTTAAAAGCTATATACAATAGATTAAAACACAAGATCTTTCGCAGTAGCAGCTACCGCATCATCGGGTGACACATAGCATATGGAACCAGAGTTCTTAAATAGTTTTAATATGATGGTATTGAAGGAACTATAAAGCGCCGCCTGACGGTACAGTAATGACATACAGCACTAAAATACATTCGTAACGCCCTCTGGAAAATAAAAAAAAAATAAAAACTCAGAATAGTAATTTAAAGGTAATGGTAGTCCATTTAACAAGTTCTTCCAGGCCCGAGGAATATGGTACGGCATATCATCATTGCAACATTTATCTCCGAACTGGTGAATAAACATGCTTTCCATATACAATAAAGAAACCTTGTCCGTTGGGACGTAAGTCAACAGATGCGAAGCATTCCAGTCAGGAATGTAGGTACCAGCACTGACCAGGCGTGAGAGAGAAGTATCAGTGGATTTACGCTTGACATTATACTGATGTTCAGCCAACCTGATACCAAAATTTCTAAAAGTCGAACCTATGTATCTACTATCAGGTACATCAGGAACAACCTACCTAAGTGGAACACAATACACCCCATGTCTGGAAAATTTGTGAAGAAGGTCCCGATCTTTACGAATAAAAGAAAATAACGACCTAGTCTTTAGACCGAAGACCAAATGACAACCTCGGCACAAACTACTCAAACCAGAGCAAACACTAGGTAGGTAATCCAGCGAACCCACAAATCTTATTTCACGAGACGGGCGTGCAAGGGTAGTAAATCTCAACCTCGATACATGAGCAATTATACGGAAGATGCAACTCTGGGTGTACCCATGGCAAAGAGCAATGTCCCCAATGATACTGAATTCCCGTTGGCGTAAGCGAGAAGTGGAAGAGTGTGTGAACGCGCGACGAACAAAATAATATAGTGCCGAAAGTTTATAACGGCAGGGATGAGCCGAATTAGTAGGGATAATACAAGAAGTAGCAGAAGGCTTACGGTAAACAGAAGTAGTTAAACGATGGGATACTGGGTCACGCTGTCGGGTGTCACCCGCTACGCTGATGACGCCTCTATAGCTCCTATGTCGGAGCTCGCAAGACATTTCTTTTTCGTCGAAAAGGTCGGGTGTCACCTGCCAATAAACTGTCCCCTAAGCCGAGATAATTCCTTGCAGTTAAACACCAGATGAAACAAGTTGGTCACCGCATTTGCAACACCACTTTGACTTAGTGTTATGCTGATGAAAGTATTTAATCGGGGCAACATCCGTGTTCCGTAAGAAGTTAGTTCCAGTATCTGTCCTCCATGCATCTTCAAATAGATACTCTTGGAAACATACCGAATGTCGTTCTATCTCTTCAAATTCGATCCCACCTCTGCTGCCAAATTTTCGTAACTGTGTTTTTCAGCAAGGTAGACACGGAGACAATGCACCAGCAGGAGTCTTCATGGTGTAATGACCATAGTTCTTAACTTACCCTTCTTTGTCAGTTAGTCTGCAATCTCATTACCTAGGATACCTGTCTGCAATCTCATTACCTAGGATGCCTGTCTGCAATCTCAACACCTACGTGAGTAAGAATAAGCGGTTCGCTTCGTGCAGAAAGTTGCCTGCACCAAAACAGATAGTTTTAATATAGATGTCAAATAAGCACCTCAAAAACTCTTTACCAACGGTCAAGAGTTTTTGAGGTGCTTATTCGACTTTAACAGCACGTAAGCAACTAGGTAAGAAATATCGAATGTTATTAATAAGTACTAATATTTAAAAGAAAAGATCTCGTGATTTCATAAAAGTATGTGCAAAAAATTGGTGGGAGGGGGGCAGAAGGTCTATGAGAAATTTTTCTGAGAGAAACAGCGTTTGCTTTTCTTGCTGGCTTGTTGTTTACGGAATGAGACATAGATATTTTCCACGTAAGATACTGAAGGGTCTTTTGCATTCTAGCCGTGAAAAAAAAAAAGAGTGTTGTTATTATTCCTAATACTGAATAACTTACAGAAAAATTAATAGCAACTTGTATTTCTTAAAATGGAGGAAATCTCGAGTGTCTGAATTCCAGCACTCATCGAAGGTGTAAGTAAATAATTTCTAAACAAAAGCAGAGCAAATAATTCTAAAGGCACGGAAAAGCTTTTTTTTTCGTTGCACAAATAAGACGATACAAAAAAGTTTTTTTAATTAAACCGAATGAAAAAGTATTAGCTGAGTACTGCCCCCTCACTGTAAAATTCTTACGTCATAGTCGTCACTTATGTAGGTGACTGGAAATATATTTAATATTAATATTCAATTTTATCAATTTATTTTGTATTTACTTACCCAACCTCTGTTTGGATCACAGTCGTTAGATTTTGCTTTCTGAAAGAGAAATTACGCACACTTGAAGTAACAGAAGGGATCACATAAATTCCACGGCAAAAATTAAGAAAAGTAACAAAAGAAGTAGAAAACAAAAAGTAAAATTGATGAAACATGATAAATTACTTTAGCACTGGTTTCCGGCGTAATGATTAATCTGTGTTTTCCCATTCTGAAAAGAGAAACAAAAAATTTCAGGTTTTATAGTAATCATTACAAAAGTGTTTTACATTTATAAGTAAATGGTTCACTTCATGAATAATTTTCAGCATTTTACAATGTAGTAGAAAATTTAAGAACGTAAAATTTAATTATTACAGATCGTCATGGGCTAGAGGTCTGCACGGGCCTTAATTTGGAAAGCCCGACTCGGCCTGTTTCAAATTTTTAACTAAATCTCCGCCCGGCTCATACATTTCTCCGGTTTCCAAGGCTCGGGCAGGCCCGTAAAATGGTCGAGATCTGCATGCATGATAGCATGATAGATCTGCACCCAGACGTTGCCCGGGTTCGCGCAGACCTCTACCATGGGCTAAAGGTGTTCGTTAAGATGAACACATGAGTGAGGTGTGACGTATGAAGATATTCCATGATGCGATGCCCGTATGCATGATTTCTATGAGCACGTGGCAGCTACCAAGGGTGTATATAGACAGGACGCCTAGTCTTGTCTCCTATGAGTTCATCCTGTTTTTTATGCGCTTCTGCGCCGAGCACAAAGTTCAGTGTATAGGCAGCAGTTGTCTAGTTTTTGCTGGTTGCTTTCCACTGCACCTTGTGAGGTGAGTTTTTTTTTCACTTCCTTTATCCGTTATTTTGAGGTACATTTCGCCAGCCCCCCCCTCCCACCCCGGCAAATGCAAAATTCAACAGTGCCATTCGTTTGTGCTACGTTTGTGCTGGTTTGTGCCGCAAACCGTGTCGTTTGTGCTAGCATAGTTTTGGAGATATTCAAAATATAAACTGGGGGGGGGGGGGGCTGGGAAATGGTCAGCCTACCACCCTGGCAAATTCAAAATTCAACAATGCCATTCGTTTGTGCTACGTTTGTGCTGGTTTGTGCCGCAAACCGTGTCGTTTGTGCTAGGATAGTTTTTGAGATATTCAAAATATAAATTGGGGGGGGGGGGGCTGGGGAAATGGTCAGCCCCCTACCCCGGCAAATTCAAATTTCAACAATGCCATTCGTTTATGCTACGTTTGTGCTGGTTTGTGCCGCAAACCGTGTCGTTTGTGCTAGCATAGTTTTTGAGATATTAAAAATATAAATTGGGGGGCTGGGGAAATGGTCAGCCCCCCACCCCGGCAAATTCAAAATTCAACAATGCCATTCGTTTGTGCTAGCTTAGTTCTTGAGATATCCAAAATATAAATTAGGGGGGCTGGGGAAATGGTCAGCCTCCCACACCGGCAAATTCAAAATTCAACAATGCCATTCGTTTGTGCTACGTTTGTGGTACGTTTGTGCTGGTTTGTGCCGCAAACCGTGTCGTTTGTGCTAGCTTAGTTCTTGAGATATTAAAAATATAAGTTGGGGGGCTGGGGAAATGGTCAGCCCCCCACCCCGGCAAATTCAAAATTCAACAGTGCCATTCGTTTGTGCTGGTTTGGGCCGCAAACCGTGTCGTTAGTGGTAGCTTAGTTTTTGAGATATACAAAATATAAGTTGGGGGGACTGGGGAAATGGTCAGCCCCCCACCCCGGCAAATTCAAAATTCAACAGTGCCATTCGTTTGTGCTGGTTTGGGCCGCAAACCGTGTCGTTAGTGGTAGCTTAGTTTTTGAGATATACAAAATATAAATTGAGGAGGGGGTCAGCCCCCACGCCGGCAAATTCAAAAACCAACAGTGCCATTCGTTTGTGCTACGTCTGTGGTGGTGTGTGCCGCAAACCGTGTTGTTTGTGCTATCTAAGTTTTTGAGATATTAAAAATATAATTTTCGGAGGCTGGGGAAATGATCAGCCCCCCACTCCCGCAAATTCAAAATTCAACAGTGCCATTCGTTTGTGCTACGTTTGTGCTGGTTTGTGAAGCAAACCGTGTCGTTTGTGCTAGCTTAGTTTTTGAGATATTCAAAATATAGGTTGGGGAGGTGGGGAAATGGTCAGCCCCCCACGCTGGCAAATTCTAAATTCAACAGTGCCATTCATCTGTGCTACGTCTGTGTCGCAAACCGTGTCGTTTGTGCTAGCTTAGCTTTTGAGATATTAAAAATATAGATTGGAGGAGCTGGGGAAATGGTCAGTCCCCCACCCCGGCAAATTCAAAAATCAACAGTGTCATTCGTTTGTCTTACGTTTGTGCTGGTTTGTGAAGAAAACCGTGTCGTTTGTGCTAGCTTATTTTTCGAGATATTAAATATCCAAAATTGGGGGTGGACCATTTGCCCTGCCCCCCACCCCTGCAAACTCAAAATTCAACAGTGCCATTCGTTTGTGCCACGTTTGTGCTGGTTTGTGTGGCAAACCTTGTCGTTTGTGCTAGCGTAGCTTTTGAGATATTGTGGGGAAATGCTCAGCCCCCCACTACCGCAAATTCAAAATTCAACAGTGTCATTCGTTTGTGCTACGTTTGTGCCACAAACCGTGACGTTTATGCTAGCTTAGTTTTCGAGATATTAAACACCCAAATTTGGGGGTGAACCATTTGCCTACCCTCCCCTCCCACCCCGGGAAATTCAAAATTCAACAGTGCCGTTCGTTTGTGCTACGTTTGTGCTGTTTTGTGCCGCAAACCGTGTCGTTTGTGCTAGCATAGTTTTTGAGATATTCAAAATATACTTTTGGGAAGTTGGGGAAACGCTCTGCCCCCACCCCCGCAAATTTAAAATCAACAGTGTCATTCGTTTTTGCTACCTTTGTGTTGTTTTGTGAGGCAAACCGTGTCGTTTGTGATGGCTTAATTTTTGAGATATTCAAAATATAATTTGAAGGGCTGGGGATTATTTTGCGAATTGGGTAAAATGGAACACAAAATTGTATATATGGTCATGGAGATTATTTTGAAAAGTTGTAAGTATGTTTTCGTAAATATGTAAATGTACAGATACTTCTTTAAGCAGCAAAAACTTTCGTCCTGCCCCTGGAAAAACCTTCAACTACTGCTGAATGGCCGTTTTAAATCTTTCAATTTGAGTAAGCTCAGAAATGTTAATTTAATCCTTTTTCAGTGGTGTGAAAAGTATTGCATCACCTGCAAAGGCAGTGAATTTTTGAGTTTGACTTTTTTTAACTATCTAATTTTTATTGCAATTTCATCATTTATAGGTCATTAGGTGGAAAATTTAACGGATATTTCAAAAAATGTTTTTGCTTTTCCTGTAGCTTCTTCTGTTTTTAAGATACATTTCAAAAAACATGACCAAGTCGAAATTATTTTAAAAATGAATCGTTTATCCAATACTTAGGTATACAGCAAAAAATTGTTTTTGTAATTCATAAGGAAGGAAATGACATTTAAATACAGAAATATAATGCAGCAAAATGATAAAGTGTACCTAATATTTTGTTGCCCAACCTTTAGCTTTAATCACAGGTTTGCATCTTGATTGCATACTGTGAACAAGGTTTTGTAAAAGATTGGGTTGAACAATACGATTCCATATTTGAATTACATATTCAATGAATTTTGGTTGTTGGCTTCTTTTTTGATAGTTCATACGGCACTTTGAACCAAACATTTTCGATCGGGTTTAAGTCCGGTTAGTGTGGTGGCCAATCAAGATGCTGAGCATTTTTTCCTGAAACCAGTTTTTCACTAGTTTTGCACGTTGACAGGGTGCATTGCCATCTTGAAAAATAAAATTGCTATCATAAAGTCTTTTAGGTGATGACAGCATCTTGTTTTCTAATATCCAGATGTATTTCTGGGAATTTGGTGTACCATCGACAATATGGAGGTTCGCATCGCAATGTTCTCACATGCAGCTCCAAACCATAACCTTCACCGGATGCTTAACACTGGCCTCACTAAGCAACTTGGATGGAATTATTCCTGCTTGAATCTCCTTACATAGGCACTACTCGGATTCCCATTAAGGCGAAATTCTGATTCATTATTAAAAAGGACATTTTCATATGGCTTAGTTGTTCATGATACTTGCTGTTTTGCCCACTGAAGTTTATGTTGTCTTTGATTTGCAGTTAACAGTGGTTTACGCCTGCCTTTACAGCCATGTAAGCGATAATGAAGCGGACTCCACCTACAAGTAGATGTACTTACAGTAAAATCAGTCCCTTCATACCATCTTTTTTTCTTTTTATTGGAGGTTTAACGACCACCGTGAGCAACTCAATGGGCTATAAGCAGTCGCCCGTCCCTAATTTAGGGCCACTGGTTCCAGGGAAGGGAGAGATCCAGTGCCGTAAGACAAACACAACATCCATGCCTCACCGGGATTCGAACCCGGACCCCTTCCGGACGAATGATCAGAGGCCATCGCTTAGACCACTACGCCACTGGGGCGGCTTAGACCACTACGCCACTGGGGCGGCTCAGACCATCTTTAAAGTAATTCAGGTGAATTGAGCTTCCTGTCTGGCAAACTTAGCTTTCTGAGCACACTGTCCTGCCTGGTTATAGTAGTGAATCTGGGCCTTCCACTGCGACGCATATTTTTAATATCAGCAGTGTATTTTACTTTTCTTCAGTAGCCTAATAACTGTAGATTAATTACAGCCCACTCTTTCAGCGATTTGTCTCGAAGAATACTCCTCTGCATGCAGAACAACTATTTTTACTCTGTCCGCTGATGACAATTTTGCAGTTTTAACCATTATTGAGAATGTACACAAATTCTACCCTAATAACAACAAGAAGCGACTATTATAAAACTCGCGTAGATCAACATCATGTGTATGCCCTTTGTAGACCCAGAGATTGAAGCTCACATGCAGACCATTAAAGCCAACTGAAAGCGATTCCAACAAAAACAAGTTAGTAAAATCATGCAGTGCATTGATTATAATACATTTCCAACATACCAGAAAGCATTACTCAAGTTATGAGGATAATGGCTGTGGAATAAATTTTGCTTCTGTGCCCTGACCTTTGATCCCATTTTAATGATATTCAACAGAACTGGTACAGTAAACCTCCGAAATAACATGATAAAGTTTTGAAGCAATAGAAGCATTTTAGTCAAGTTATTAGGATAATGGCCGTGGAATAAATCTCGCTCCTGTGTCCTGACCTTTGACCCCATTTCGATTATATTCAACAGAACCGGTTCAGTGTATCTCTGGAACAACATGATAAAGTTTTGTCGAAATTGAAGCATTTTCACGTAAGTTATGACTCATAAGGGCAATGGAATGGATTCTGCTTCTATGTCGTGACCTTTGACCCCATTTCGCCCATTTTCAATAGGGTTTGTCCCCGGGTGATCCCCTACCACATACTATGAACTATAAGGGCAATGGAATGGATTCCGCTCCTATCTCCTGACCTTTGACCCCATTTCGCCCATTTTTAATAGAATTCATTCCAAGGTGGTCCCCTACCATGCACATACTAAAATTTCATCAAAATCGAACCATTTTTACGCAAGTTATGACGCATAAGGGCAATGGAATGGATTCCGCTCCTATGTCGTGACCTTTCACCCCATTTCGCCCATTTTCAATAGGGTTCGTCCCTATACTAAAATTTCATCGAAATCGAACCATTTTTACGCGAGTTATCGTGGGGACAGGCGGACAAAGCTGGAGAAAATACACTTCTTCAACCTATGGTTGGAAAGCGTAAATAAAAAACAGTTCACTGAGAAATAAAATTGTTTTTAAGATGGAAAATGCTTAAGTTATCACATGAACCCTAAATCTGAAATCTAAATATTAATTCCGTACCTGTTTGCGGCAATATCGACAGCTATCCTATCACCACGAATTTTGTCAATGCCTTGACGAATCTTCAGATTCATATGAGCCTGGACGAATCACATCAAACAATGATTCACATCTGTACAGTGATCCAGTCTACCTTTAAAAAATAAGTAAATCACAAAAAAAAGTTGAAAATTTTAAGTATTGCTTAGTGGGTTTAATATGAAAAATAAAAGTGTAATAAAAGTAATTCAAAACACTCTGAAGCAGGAGTCACATACAGGCAGTGCTCCAAAAAAAGGGAATACATGACAACAATGCTTTGTTTGCAATTTCCAAAGATCTCAAACAAATTTTTGTTCTTCACTTCTTAACATCAATCTCGTCTGAGTTTTCTAAGTAGTTTAACAAAATAATAAATAATATAATGATGAAAGAATCACAACTTCATTTTTATCTGATATATAACATATAACACATCCTGCATGTACCTTTGTTATATGCGAATACACCTGAAAGTGACAACGTAAAATTACAAAATATTCTTATCATCATGATAAACCTAATTTTTCAAAGTTTCTGAACTCCAAATGTTTAAAATTACTTCATATCATTTGACACTCACGACAATTAAACTCTTCATTTCAGAATCTAAAACAGTAGTCATGCTTCAATATGATTTTAGTTTCTTATTTTTCTCTGAAATCAAACTAACAAGAAAGATGACACCGAATTTTCGGGTGTAATAAGCACGTCTTTTGAATCCGTTCTGACGCAAATTAAATTTATCAAAGCTATTCAAAGTCCATGGAACCGGTATGGAAAACAATAGTATCTGACGAAAGAAAGAATATTTTCAATCGGGTTTTTAATCCCTCAGATACTGCTGTAAACGGAATCGTGAGCTTACGAACTCTTAGAAACAGAGATATCGAAAAAAATAAGATGTGACTTTACGTCCCCTGGTGGGAAAACTATGCATTATTTTAGGAAGAAAGTATTCTCAAAAGGTTTTTCCATATGAGCGGTATCGGTCCAAAAAAAAAAAAAAAAATTCGTCGAGTTTTCAGGAGCCCAGATTTTGCAACAAATACTTCAGAAGCAGAAATTAACACTTATGACCCCTGGTGGCTAAACCATTCTTTACCAAACATTAGAAATTATGTGAAAAATATTTTCCATCAGGTCTTGTATGCGATATAGGAAGAATCAAATCAGAGCTTTAGGAGCAGAAATAACACAGAAAACGCAATTTACCTTTGTGCCCCCTAGCGGAAAGTCTATGATTTACTTGAAAATTTTGAATTTATAAGAGAAACATTTTCCATCGGAAACACTATCCAACAAAGAAGGAATTTTTCAAATCGTACTCTTAGAAGTAGAGATATTGACAAAAATAAGATACACATCTACGCCCCCTGGTGTAGAAACCATGCATTTTTTCAAGAAGAAAATTTTCCTAAAAGGTTTGTCGACATGAGTAGTATCGGTCAACAAACGTCTTTTTTTCAATCGAGATTTGAGAAGCTCAGATTTTGCTGCAAATACAACAGAAGCGGAAATTAAGACTTACGCCACCTGGTGGTCAAACCATTTCTTACAAAAATTAGAAATTATGTGCAAACGATTTCCCATCAGGAGCTGTATGCGGTGCAGAAAGAAATTTTCAAATCTGAGATTTAGAAGCAGAGATATAGGGGGAAACGCAATTTACATTTACGCCCCCCCTAGCGGAAAGTCTATAAATTCCTTGAAAATTTTGAAATTATATGAACCACATGTCGCACTAGAAACACTATCCAACAAAGAAGGAATTTTTCAAATCGGACTCCTAGAAGTAGAGATATTGACAAAAATAAGAGATACATCTACGACTCCTGGCGTAGAAACCATGCCTATTTTAAGAAGAAAATGTTTCTAAAAGGTTTGCCGACATGAGTAGTATCCATCAACAAACGACTTATTTTCAATCAAGAATTTAGAAGCTCATATTTTGCTGCAAATACAAGAGAAGCAGAAATTAAGATTTACGCCCCCTGGTGGCCAAACTATTTTTTTACAAATATTAGAAATTATGTGCGAACGATTTCCCATCAGGAGCTGCATCCGGTTCAGAAAGAATTTTTCAAATCGGAGATTTAGAAGCACAGATATAGGGGGAAACGCAATTTACCGCTACGCCCCCTAGCGGAAAGTCTATGAATTACTTGAAAATTTTGAAATTATATAAAAAACATGTCACACGGAAAACACTATACAACAAAGAAGGAATTTTTCAAATCGGACTCCTAGAAGTAGAGATATTGACAAAAATAAGTTGTACATCTACCTACGCCCCTGGCTGAGAAACTGTGGAATATTTAAAGAAGAAAATATTCCGAAAAGGTTTATCGATGTGAGTGGCATCAGTCCAAGAAAGAATTTTTTCAATCGATGTTTTAGAAGCTCCGATTTTATGGCAAATACATCAGAAGCAAAAATTAACACTTACGCTCCCTGGTGGCCTAAATATTCTTTACCAAAAATTTGAAATTATATGCAAAAGATTTTTCATCAGGAGATGAATCCGCTGAAGAAAACAATTTTCAAATCGGAGTTTAAGAAGAAGAGTTATCGGGGGAAACGTAATTTACTTTTACGCCCCCTAGCGGAAAATCTATACGTAATTTGAAAAAGTAACTATATCTAAAATACTCTTCGACATGAATAAAATCGAAAGATAAAACAAAATTTTCAATCGGATGTTTAGCAGCAAATATGTGGAATAAAACATATTTTTTGAATTCGACATCATCTGCATTTACGCCCTCTACCGGCGAAATTGTACATCGTAAAAAAAAACGAAATGAAGGATCATCATTTGCATATTTCAAGCTTCCCAATGCAAAAAGAATTTTTTAAATCGGACTAATAGTTGCAGAGATATCGTGGGTACAGACGGACGGACAAACCGATAACAGAAGCACGATCTTTTTTTACAAAAGACGTGCTAAAAAAGAGACAGTCAAAACATCAGACAGTGAACATTTCACGGATATAGGCAGAATATATGTATTGAATACTAGCCACAACCTATCAAAAATGTCGGGTATAAATTAGAATGAAATTAATTCAACAACTGCTTAATAATTACACTTCTGGTAAACGTGGGGTGTTCATGTTGCATAACACACGTCACCACTATTATCGACAATTGAGAGACAAATATTTGTGACATTACGCTTAGCTCTAAGTTTTTGGGAAGGTGTTCAGCGACTGAATGTTGTTTTCGGGTAAAATTATCAGCGTGTGGCGTACCAGTTGTATGACGCAGGTTAGCTAATGCGTTTTGTATTATTATTATCAGTGCTTATTATTATTATTAAGTAAATCTCATATATAGTTAGCTCTGTATCCCCAATGAATTAATATACAGGTAACTAAACAAATACAGAAGAACATAGTTAACTTTGTGTCAGATCTGTTTTAAATACTGTTTTTAATAACGCTATTTTGTAGTTCCAAAATAGCGTTATTAAAAACACGCGATGATCTAAATTCAGCGGATTTACTGACCTTACGAATTAATCTTCCGTGTGAGTCTACAAAGGAAGTTATAACGTAACACTTTTTACGTTATGTAAGATTTGTTATGGTAAAGTTCCAAAAGTCAGGCTGAATAGATGTTAAACTAAGGGTAAATGTAAATTATACCGGACAGCTCATTTTAAATTAAGGTTTCTACGGGCAGACGAAACATGTACAGAAAGTAAATTCACTTACGTAAACTTTTTATTGGTCCAGAAACTTTAGACACGAAATCCAAAACATAGCATGGTGAGGTACGCACACAACTTCACACGCCTTAATTAGCTGTCGTACAATCAAACTTAGCAACATCTCCACCCACTTTTAAACAACTGCGTCGCCAAATATATTAGGTGTACAAAAAAGTTTTAAAGCGTATTTTGTGTGACGTATACCGCTAATTTACATATTCGACATTCCCCCGCGTTGTTGTCATGTGACCGTAACTGATCCAGAGCATAAAATATGACACAGAAGTTTGCTCAACAGTCAAACGCACTTGCAAATCGGTAGGTAAAAAATGGCAAGCGATACTGCATTTATTCGACACTGCATTCGTTATGAATTTCACCAAAGAAAAAGTGCTGCACAAGCATGCACATCGATCTGTTCTGTTCTGGGGGAGAATATTATATCGAAAAGCACGTGAGTTTTGGTTTGGACGGTTTAAAGCAGGCGATTTTGATGTTAGCGATCGACAACATAGAGACGATCCGCAGAAGGTTGCACATGAAGAACTGCAAGAATTGGTGGATGAAGATTCACTTCAAACGCAAAAAAAAACTAGCTGAACAATTGGGGGTAACTCAACAAACCATTTTCAATAGTTTACACGCAATGGGAAAGATTCAGAAGAAAGGAAAATGGGTGCCACATGACCTGAGCCAGAGGAACAAGGATGAGCGTGTCATGAAGTGTTGGAATCTGTTGAATAAACAACACAGAAAGTCTTTCCTGTAAAAAATCGTTAAGGGTGATGAAAAGTGGATGTGGTACGACAATCCCAAACGCAAAAAACACTAGGTAGACCCCGGTGAAGCAACGACTTCGACACCGAAACGCAATATTTACTCCAAGGAAGTTTTGCTGTGCATCTGGTGAGAAATGAAGGGTGTGCTCTATTATGAGCTATTGGAACAGGGTCAAACTGTTACTGGTGATCGCTACAAGCAACAATTGCTGCAATTGAAACAGGAAAGCCGCCCCGGTGGCGCAGTGGTCTAAGGCGCTGGCCTCTGATCATTCGTCCATAAGGGGTCCGGGTTCGAATCGCGGTCAGGCATGGATGTTGTGTTTGTCTTACGGCACTGGCTCTCTCCCTTCCCTGGAACCAGTGACCCTAAATTAGGGACGGGCGACTGCTTATAGCCCATTGAGTTGCTCACGGCGGTCGTTAAACCTCCAATAAAAAAAATCGGAAACAGGAAATCTGTCGGAACGTCCATTCACAGGCAAAAGATTGCGCCCCATGAAATTACTGCATGACAACGATAGGCAGCATGCAGCGAAATCGGTCAGGGAAACGTTATTGACGCTTGGCTGGAAAGTTTTGGAGCACTCGGCATATGGCCCCGACATAGCCCCTTCAGAGTATCATTTGTTCCGATCGATGCAACATGGTTTGTCTGGTGTACGGTTCCGGACATGTGACGAAGTGCAAAAATGAGTTGACTTCATCGCGCCACACGACGAGGTATTCTTCATGGCTGGAATCCGCCAGCTGCCTGACTGATGGGGGAAGTTGATAGTTAATGACAGCACATATTTTGATTCGTAAAGGTATTGGTGTTTTCTCTCAAATTATATGTTGCGTTGTCTTAAAACGCTTTAAAACTTATTTGTGCACCTAATATATCTCTTCTAGTTCTTATCACATACATACGTAACTCTCGTTCCGACCTCAGAGTGTCGCCAAAGTCATTCTCGTTTGATTGAAAAGACATAACGTTAAGGTTTGAAAATGTCTGAGAGAACGAACTCAAATTTACATAGAAAAAGAAACTCAAAAACAAAGTTCAAATAGAATATACGATACAAAGTAAAAGGAAATATGTCGTTTAATTATTTTTCATTTATAAATCCATGCATTTATTCCTCAAAGGTTTAGGTACGATAAACAGAACATACATTATATTCGTGATGCAACGTTTTCTCTTTGTTTAGTTGTTAAAATGCCTTTAATCTGTGCCATAACACAGTTCTGACGTCATGTCAGAATGATTTGGATCGCTTCGGATGACATGGCGTACTAGCGTCTCGCGACAGCGATATCCACATGTATCAAGTTATCTCACTGGCAGCAATAAAACCGGCACTGAAACAGCACTTGTAGTTCGTATACGTCGTCGAAGTCGTGACACAGGTTGTTTACATCTTAGTTAACATTAGTTTCTTCATTAGCGGCTGTCGGCACAAATCGAACCATTTAACCTGTTTGCAGTATACATCCAAATATAAAAATGGCTATTCTTCCACAAACGGGCGCGTTCCTCATTTCTCACAGCTAAGACAGCGGAACGCTAGAACAGCTCCGCGAGCAATCTACTGTTTTCGATTTGGCAATTAATCTGTTGTTGTTTACATTCGAATGCAAACGTTATGGGGGATCATCTTTGCATTCTGTTCTTATTTTTTTATTCATCATGATGACTAACGTTGGTTTCATCAAAAAAAGATAAAAAATATTTCGTGTACTAAATGAAAACTATAACTGAGATGTTGAAAAAGAACTAAAAAAAATGAACGATCTTATCGCTATATACGTTGGGAGACTGATAAAAAATTATACTTTCGTATTTACAGTAAGTATTTTAATTCGTACTGAGAAATATATAGCAAAAGACAATTAAAGAAGAAAAGCAGCGATATTTATTGCCATTCGTGATTCCTTATTATTTCAAGGGTGGGTAGCGAACCATATCTTTCACACCATGATATGCATGTTTTTCTATCTGGTACGAAATCGTTAACGGGACTATACAAATTCCATTGAGACATTATAAAATAGAACAGACCAATTCAACGACAACTTCATGGAATTTTAATACTATCGAATGGTAATATGGACGGACAACTTAATATTTACTGAGCGTTGCCAGATCAAAAACAATAGATTGCTCGCGGAGCTGTTCTAGCTTTCCGCTGTAAACAACAAGTGCCGTTTCAGTGCCGGTCGCCAATTGGTGGGTGCCGATTTTATTGCTGCCAATGAGATAACTCGATACATGTGGATATCGCTGTCGCGAGACGCTAGTGAAATTATCACTTCTCTGTGGAAATTATATATTCTACCAAAGCAGGACAAACGTTCAAGCAAAAGAAATTGTATTGTTTGTGATGATATGATATCCGTTCTGACAAAGGTGCAGAATGGAGTGCCTAGATCGATTTTAAATATTAAAATCATTAAGGAACAAGAATGGCACCAGTGAAGAGAAATTAGCCATTTTCTTTCTTTTTTTTTTAAGTTTTTTTTTTGTTTGTTTGAATGTAATTACACAGTTTAGTGGTACGCGTATTTTTTTTTTTTCTATTTCCAGAAATTTATACCAGCTACATTAATTTTTAACATGTAAAACAAGTGCAAATATTACTGCCAAATACATTCAGGCAGCCCATACGATCTGTTGTCACATATCACATTTGTTTCGAAGTTTTAATCTGGCAATGAGATCTGACTTTGATGTAATCGCAGGTTGTTTACGTTCCGATATTGCAAATGGCGCCGCGCATGGGACAATGGCAAATACGTATCGGCAAAAAAATTAATTCCTATTGGGGTTTTTTTTTTCTAAAAAATCTATTCTGAGGTGGGAAAAAACTATTGACCGGCGCTATAAACTTTAGGTTGTTCATATTAAAAATTAAAGTAGCCGATATAAACGTTAGGAAGCAGGGCGGGAAATGCGTGCCTACCAAATTATAGAAATATCGTTTTCGGAAACTATTCTGTACTTTCATTTAAATTCATCATATGCTTGTCATGTTCAAAATTTGTATCGTATGGTGTAAATATGACAACGGATTGTCACCTTCAAAATTTGTATTTAATGGTGTAATCCCGTATTCCATTCATGATTTATCTGCTCCTCCGGGCAATCACGAGATAGTATTCTTTACCTCCAGATTAGGTAAACATGAATGCCGGTTGCTTCGACTAGCGAATCCTGTGATGGTTATATTCAAATTAATCGGAAACTTGAGACTTGGTCGTTCTGGGTGGTATAGTGGTTAGCATACCAGGGCGTATGCTAACCACTGTACCACCCAGAACGACCAAGTCTCAAGTTTCCAAACGCGGATTCGATTTCAGCCCCAGAACGATAAAATTTTCAAGTTTTTGGATATTATCTGACTTACCATCCTTGTCATATTTACACCAAAAAACGGATTGTCATCTACAAAATTTGTAGCTACTTCATGGTTCATGCTTAATTTCATGACTGAATTTAAAGACAAGCTAGGAGAAGTGGACGCCATGTTGTCTACCGCGCGGTAGACCGCATACATCCACATATACATATAAAACAAAAACTCAAATACAAAATTTCATAAACCAATCAATATAAAACTTATTAAATGAGTAATTCAAAAAATTGAACTGTATTGAAAGTAAAAAAAATCGCGTTTACTATTAAAGTATAAATAAAGTTAAATTATTACCACGGAATCCTCAATCCTAGAGAGAGCAAAGGCCTGAAGAACGCGTTGGAATATTTATTAGTCACGTTGCTACTGAAATTCCAGTGCAGCACGCGATCTGACTTTTTGTGCACGTGTTTTATATTTCGAACGCTGATGGAATGAACTCCAGAAGTGAGAAAGGAACTTTACTTGATCATAACGTTTTCTGCAATCTCAAAATTACGCTTGGAATTTATAGATTACAAATTTTTAACAGGATGTTTAAACAAATAAGATGGTACCGAACATTCGGTTGTAATGAGCACGTCCTTTGAATCTTTTCCGGCACGAAATAAATATTTCAAAGTATTTAGAAAACCTAAAAGTTCGTCTAGAAAAGTGATTAGCTTACACCACCGGGGGGAAAACTCATATAATTTAAAATACTGGATGTGAGAGGAGTCATTCACAGTGAATGAAAAAAAAAAAAATATGTGCCGGATTCTATAATCGATAAAGTATCGACGAATAGAAACGTGTTACGAAAATTAACAAATTGTGAACAAAACATTTCTCATAATAGTAGAAGGTATCAGAGACAAAAAGGGATTTTCAAACTGAACATTTAGAAGAGGTACAGGGTACAGCGTAACATGGCATAAGCACCCTAGGGGAAAAGCAGTGCGTTATTTAAATAAAAAAATGGGTACAAAACACTCTTCATAATGATGAGTATCTCACAAAAAAACAAAAAAAAAACTTTTAAGGGATTTTTAGAGTCGAATAAACTCTTTCACAAAGAAGTATGCGCTGACGTCCCCTGGCGGCAGAATCTGCAATAATAAAAAGAGTAGAAAATTTGCGAAAATTATTTGTCATAGCAAAAGCTATGCTAAGGAAAAATAGGTTTCAGATGTCTTCTCGGAGCACAGAAAAAAAGTTTTGACATTTACCCATCCCATAGCGGGAAAACTGTGCATTACTTAAAAAAGATAATGTTCCTAATATTCATTGTAGATAATGACATGCATTAAGAAAAGAAATGCTTCAATAGCACTTATAAGCACAGATACAGTTGGAAACAGAAATATACACTAACACCACCTAGTGCTACAGTTGCGAACGATAAACAACACAGAAATACATGCAAAATATTCCACATATCCGGTATTGAAAGAATATTTTAATTTAGACTTTTAGAAGCAGTGATATCAAGAAAAAACGTATAAAAATTTCGATCTCCCTAGCGGGGAAGTTGTGCATTATTTTGGGCACGAAATGTGCATAAGTAGTAGTATATCTGACAGAAAGCTAATTTTTCCGATCAAATTTTTAGCACGTCTTTTGTAAACAAGAATCGTGCTTATGTTATCGGTTTGTCCGTCCGTCCGTCTGCAGACACGATACCTCTGCAACTAATAGTCCGATCTGAAAAATTCTTTTTTGCATTAGGAAGTATGAAATGTGCGAATGATGACCCTTTACTTTGATTTTTTTACGATGCACAATTTTGACGCTAGAGGGCGTAAATGCAGACGATATCGAATTCAAAATACATTTTATTCCATACATTTGCTTCTAAACATCCAATTCAAAAATTATCTGGCCTTTCGATTCTACTCATGGCGAAGATTATTTTAGGCATAGTCACTTTTTCAAGTTACGCGTAGATTATCCTCTAGGAATTGTAAAAGTAAACTGCCCCCCCCCTATCTCTGCTTCTAAAACTCCGATTTGAAACATTCTTCCCGGACCGGTTACAGCTCCCGGTGGGAAATGTTTTGATTGTAATTTCTTCTAATCTTTTATAAAATATGGTTTGACCACCAGGGGGCGTGAGCGTTAATTCCTAATTCGTAGGTATTTCCATCAAAATCTGAGCTTCTAAAATCTCGATTAAGAAAATTCTTTCGTGGACCGATACCGCTCATGTCGATAACCATTTGAGAATTTACTTCTTAAAATCATGTATGGTTTCTCCGCCAGGGGGCGTAGATGTATATCCTATTTCTGTCTATATCTTTGCTTCTAAGAGTCAGACTTGAAAAATTCCTTCTTTGTTAGATAGCGATTCCGTTATTAAATGCTCTCATATAATTTCAAAATTTTCAAGTAATACATAGACTTTCCGCTAGGGGGCGTTAAAGAAAATAGCGTTTTTCCTGATATCTCATCTTCTAAAATTCCGATTAGGAAACTTCTTTCTGCATCGGATACAGCTGCTGATAGGAAATGCTTTGCTTATTATTTTTTGATATTTCATAAAGAATGGTTTAGCCACCAGGGAGCGTCAGTGTTAATTTCTGCGTCTGATGTATTTGTAGCAAAATCTGAGCTCATGAAAACTCGATTGGAAAAAATCTTTCGCTGACCGATGCCGTTCACATCGAAAGATTTTTTGAGAATACTTTCTTCTTAAAATAATGCATGCTTTTTTCGCCAGAGGGCGTAAACGCATATCTTATTTTTGTCGATATCTCTGCTTCTAAGAGTCCGATTTGAAAATTTCTTTCTTTGTTGGAGAGCATTTCCATGGGGAAGTGTTTCTCATATAATTTCAAATTTTTCGTAGCGCACAAGCCTCCCACCAGAGGGCGTAAGTTCACTTTCCGTTTACAGCAATATCTGCGGGACTAAAAACCCGATTGAAAAACGTTTCTTCGGTCAGATACTATTAACTATGCAAACTGTGTGTGTATTTTCTTTCAAAAATAGTGCATAATTTCGCCGATAGGGGCGCATACGTTTATTCTGTTTTTCTCAATATCACTGGTTTTACGTGTGCGATTTAAAAAATTCGTTCAACACCGGATACTATTTACCATGTAGAAGACTTAAGGCCAGTTTATGTGGGATTTTGTAGTTCATAGTTCTGTCGGTAGGTGGTGTTTCGGCAGTCTGCAGCTGTATCGCCGCTTCTAAACATGCTATTGAGGAATTTCTTCTTCACTGTATGCCACTCGCTACAACAGAGATATGGGGCATTATCCTCTTTAAATATCGCAAACATTTCTCACTAGCTGCGTAAAGGTCAAACGCTTTTTCCATGAAGAATAATTTTTGCATATTTTCAACTTTTCCGCTAGCAAACGTAGACTTATATCGTGCTTCCTTTTTTATATTTCTTCTTTTAACTGTTCGATTTGAAAATCTCTTTGTCTCTGGTACCTTCTTTGTAGTATGAGAAACTTTTTGTTCGCCATTTGTTAATCTTCTTAACATGCTTTTTAGCCGCTGGTGGAACTTAAGTAGATGTTTCTATTTCTGGATGTTTTATCGATTGTTGGAACCAGTTGATTATTTTCCAAATCTGTTCCATTGATTTTGAATACCTTTGATAAATATAATTCGCCTCAGAACGGATTCAAAAGACGTGCTTATTACATTCGAAAGTTCGGTGTCATCTTTCTTGTTATATATTGTAGCATCTAACCGAAAACAATTTTTCCGATCAGGTTTTTAGGCACCCGGTTATTACTGCAAATATGTTACAAACGGAAAAGTGACTTATGCTCGCTAGTGGCAAATCTAGTTAGGAATAACTTGAAATTATATGCAAAACATTTCACATAAAATGCGCTGTCTGACAAACAAAGAACTTTTGCATATCGTACTATTAGAAGCAGAGATATCAAGTAAGATATACATTTACACCCCTGGAGGGAAATCTCTGCATCATTTTGAAATTCGCAAAAATTTTGTAACAGTTCAATTTCCATGTAAATTTGAAACAAGATATTGTGTTAATATACCTTCAGTTGAAATAGAAAGTAAAAAGTATATGTAAATTTTTTCTTCTTTCTTTTTACCGGAATGAATTATTTTTAGCAGTGCTTAAGTTTTCGACTTCCAAATCATATGCAGTGCTGAGCAATTAAATTTATAGCAAGTCAACGGATTTAAGCTACTTTTATTAATTTTCAAAAATTCAAAGTAAGTTTATTTTTCTAAACCAAAAGCTGTGTGCACAAAGGAGCTTATTACATCATTAGGACATCATGCAATTTAAAATTACTAGTTTTTAATGAAAATTAAAATACCTAGACATGTGGTACGAATGGACAAAATAATAGCAACTGGTTAGAATTTCTTGCTTACAGAACCCTTCTGAGAGTGTCACACTAGATATTCTGCCCTTACACCCCAGAAAGTGGTGAGCTTAGTGACCTATCTATATTTTTACAACTTAATCTTATTCACCAGCTACAGTGACATAAAATTTCACGAGAGTCAAAATGAAAACCTTAAAAGTGCGATAAAAAAATTCAAAATGCAGTGTCATTGTCCTGTAACATGACAATATTGTTACCAATGATGAAAACATTTTCTTGCAGCTGGCAGCACTGTGCAGACAAGCTTAGTGACGTCGCAGTAGCAGAGTAAAGATGGCCGTCCCACTTGAGACATGCATCAAAGAAGAGCAACGTTCTGTCACCCGTTTTTTGAGTAATGAAGGCGTGAAACCTATTGCAATTCATCGTCGAATGACATTGCAGTACGCTGATGCATGTCTGTCACTCCAGCAAAGTGTACGAATGAATAGGGAAGTTCCTAAACGACGTGGTTTCTGTGACAGATTCTCCTCGACCGGGTCAGGCACACAGAATAATGACACCAGTGTCCATTACAGCAGTTGAAGGCATTGTGATGGAAAATCGCCGAGTGACGTTGGATGAAATCGCCGCACTTTTGAACATCAGTCATGGTTCAACGCACCACATCATCTATGATGTGCTGCAGTTCAACGAGGTGTCTGCAAGTTGTGTGCCACGCCAGCTGAGTCCAGAATTGAAACCGCGACGTGGTGATGCCTGTCAAGAACTTTTGCTGCGCTTTGAAACAGTAGATTATGGCTTCCTACAGGGAACTGTTACTGGAAATGAAACCTGGGTTCACTATCATCAGCCAGAAAATAAGAGAGCGAACAAGGAATGGCTACATTCCTCCTCACTAAAACCGAAGAAGTTCCGGACGCAGACAACTGCAGGGAAGGCCATGCTGACTCTCTTTTGGGATGAACGAGGCGTAATTTTGAAGTACTACACTATCTACCAACAAGTAATTGGACACCCCTGCAATCGACGATATCTGCGGTCCTGATACACGTCACGGCCACCGCCGTTAAATATCGTGTGGGAAACAACAACGCAACCAGTCGCATGCAAGATGCCAAGCAGTTCGGAGCTCTCTGATTTGAAGAAGGGTGTAATCGTCGGGTATCACAGAAATGGCCGATCCATACGTGACATATCCAGAGAGTTGAAGTACCCAAAATCGACAGTGGCTTACGTGATTGCCAAGTGGAAGATGAGAGGTGACTGTCGGAATGTGGCCCGACCCAGCAGACCCACAAAACTGGGAGTTAGAAACCAACGGGTGCTGGCCTGAGAAATTCGGAAGAACCGCACCAAATCGATGGGCCACATCCGCGAGGAGTTTCAACAGGCATCCGGGAGTGTTCTTTCGATGAATACCATCCGTAAGGAAGCCCATCTGCTCGGTTATCATGGACGTGCTGCCGCCCACAAGCCTTTGATCCCCAAGTCCAATAGCGCTGCTCGGCTAACGTGGTGCAAAGAACGTCGACAGTGGACCGTTGAACAGTGGAAACAGGTTCTCTGGAGCGACGAATCAAGGTTAACCCTCTACCATTCGGATGGCAGCGTCTGGGTTTGGCGTTTGCCTGGAGAACGCCTCCTGCCGGAATGTAATGTGTCAACTGTGAAGTTCGGCGGCGGTGGAATTATGCTATGGGGGTGTTTCTCCTGGTATGGCACGGGACCCGTGGCCGCAATTCCTGGTAGACTCAACGCCGAGACCTACTGCACCATTTTGGATGACCATGCGCTTCCTACGTTGTGGCAGTTTTACGGAGTGGACCTATGTTACTTTCAGGATGACAATTCCACCTGTCATGTTGGGAGGTCCACCATGGCTGGGTATGGTGACAATGGGGTTAATCGAATGGACTGGCCTGCGCACTGCCCGGACCTTAACCCTATCGAGCACTTATGGGACGAGTTGGAGCGTCGACTTAAGGGGTGCCCCCACTGTCCGAAATCGGTGAAGGAACTGACCTGTCTTCTCCAAGCCGAGTGGAAGAAAATACCGCTAGCCGTCGTACAACGCCTGGTTGAGAGTATGCCCCGGAGGGTCGCATCTGTAATCGCCGGTCGTGGAGGCTCCACCCACTATTGAAGGTGAATAAAATTCGTTTTCCTTTGCTATCCCAGGTGTCCAATTACTTGTTGGTAGATAGTGTATATGCCCAGGGTGAACACTGTAACAAGTGACACGTAGGCAGATCTTATCAGGAATCGTCTTCAACCTGCTATCAAATCCAAAATACGTGGACTTCGGAGTATTGGTGTCTTGTTGCAACGTGAGAACGCTCGGCCCTATCCTGCCCGTGCAAAGGTTGCAAATACTTCGAATGCCTACAATATCCGCCCTTTTCATCAGATCTGGCCCCAAGTGATTACCATGTATTTCAACCACTCAAAGATGCGATGGGAGGAAAGGCTTTCAGGTGCCATTAAGAGGGGCAGCAGGTGGTGCATGAGTGGCTGCACACGTGACCGAAGGATTTTTTTTTCTACAGGAATTAATTCACTTTGTAAGCGCTGGAGGGCTTGTATTGCACAAAATGGAGGTACACGTCTGCATCATTAAAAAATGATGCAGATGTGTACCTCCATTTCGCGCAATAAATTGTAAGAAAATATTATTTAAGGTTTTCAGTTGACTCTCTCTGTATTAAAAGTAATATCTCCACAAATATTCGACACAAACTCACTTTAAGCCAATAAGTGATGCAAGAACAGTGTGAAGAAATGCAGGGTATCACAGAAAAAATAAATACATTTCAAACATGTTTCACGAGGAAGCAAAAGAAAATTTGGGAGAATGCAGCTTTCACCACATGAAAAAGCAAAGTCGCAGTGATCTAAGCAATGGCTACTCACCGTTTGCCAGAGATGTGTTCGGGTTCGAATCCTGGTAGGCATGGATGTTGTATTCGTCTTAAGGCAGTGGCTCTCTCGCTTCCCTGGAACCAGTGCACCTAAATTAGGAATGGGCGACTGTTTTATAGCCCACTGAGTTGCCACGGTGGTTGTTAACACCCCCCCCCCCCGAAAAAAAAACTAAAAAAGCAAATCAAAAAGTGCGTCTGTTTCAACCTGATAAAGAATGGCGATGTTTCAAACATGGTCTGCACATAAATGTGCACATGCGAAATTTTAAGGGATAGCTGCATTGAAGAGATCACTCGCTAGTTTTGTCAAGAACGGCGATCCATCAGCATAATTCTGGTGGATGGCAGAATAAAAGTTCGCCACAACGGTGCAAAGAAAATTCAGAACGACGTGTAGAGAAAACCCTCGTTCTCTCAGAGGCATTCTGAGGTGCTTTCAGTGATTCAGGGCAACCAGTAGAGTGAAGAAACAGCACAATCCAGGACGACTATCCACATCAGCACTGATATTCAAACCGTTCGGCCAGCTTTTGTTCAGAGCGCGAGAAAACCTGTGCAACGTGCGAGACGGCAACTCAACATCGCTCGATCAGGGTTCATGATATTTTAATAAGTTAGTAAAATCATGCAATGCATTGATTATAATACGCTTTCCAACATACCAGAAATCATTACTCAACTTATGAGGATAATGGCTGTACAATAAATCTCGCTCCTATGCCCTGACCTTTACCCCATTTCGATGATATTCAACAGAACCGGTTAAGTGTACTTCTCAAACAACATGATAAAGTCTCAATCAAAGCATTTTTACGGAAGTTATGACGCATAAGGGCAATGGAATGGATCCAGCTCCTATGTCTTGATCTTTGACTCCATTTCTCCCATTTTGAATAGAGTTCGTCCCCAGGTGCCCCCCCCCCCTACAACATACTAAACTTTAATCGAAATGGAACTCGAACCGTTTTTACGCAAGTTATGACGCATAAGGGCAATGGAATGGATCCAGCTCCTATGTCTTGATCTTTGACTCCATTTCTCCCATTTTGAATAGGGTACGTCCCAAGGTCATCCCCTACTAATATTTCATCGAAATCGAACCACTTTTACGCGAGTTATCGTGCGGACGGACAGACAGACCAACAAAGCTAGAGCATATACGCTTCTTCAACCTACGGTTTGAAAACGTAAAAAACTTTTGGAAATTCCTACCTATAAACTGCAAGTGATTCAATAGAAGACCATTATGCATCACGATACAAGTATGCTTGTTGTAGTGCTACAGGAACTAAATGATAATAATGGGTATCAGACAAACACTTTGTTCTCAGACGTGGTAACATTTTGCTTTACTGAGTATTTAAAGGGATACAGCTGCCGCTAGAGGAGTTCAAAAAAATTATACACCATCATTGAACAAGAAAGAACGAGCGCAAGGTCTCTTGTGAGTAGGATAAACTCATAGGTTTTGCATAACATGGACTTCTATGGGAGTGCAGCTCATGCGGCGGCATCCTAAAGTGGGAGAGGAAGTTGGCATGGTTGAGTGGTTCAACCAGTGGGACACCTAAGAATATTCCTGTTGAGGGAGTTACACACTGGCGTGCTAAAATTAAGGACGAGACGGTTTTTCGAATGTAACGTCGTGCAGAAGTGCTCCACATCGACTCAAATCATACCATAAGATCCCCAAGATGTAAGAATATGGGACAAGTGAGCAAAACCGTCCAAACAAGGAATCCAAAGGATGCAAAGGCACTTTATTGAAATGGTAGCTTCGAGCACAACTCGACATAAAACAGGAATGTCCGTGTGACAGGCGGCTGCCAAGAAAAATCCTGTCTTTAGTAGGGGATATGATCACCCCTGACAGCGTTGCAGGATTTACAACGTCTGTCCATGCTGGGGACGAGGTTGTCAAGGAGCTGTTGAGGCATCGCGGCCCATTCCTCTTGTAGCGCCAATCGCAGCTGCGGAATCGTTGCTGGCGGCTGGTGACGTGCTGCCAAGCGTCTCCCGAGAAAGGCCCACACGTGTTCGATTAGATTTAGGTCCGAGGACCTTGCGGGCCAATCCATGCATTCAGTATCTTCACTCTCCAACAGCTCTGCGACAGCCACTGTACGATAAGGTGTAGCGTTGTCGTCCATGAAGAGGAACTCAGGACCCACTCCTAAACAGACGCACGTGAGGCAGGAGAACCTCGGTACAATAGCGGACACCAGTGACTGAACCACCTTGGAAGATGTGGAGTTCAGTACGGCTACCAAGCATGATACCGCCTCAAACGAGAACTCCACCACCTCCAAACCGGTTCCTTTCGATGATGTTGGAGGTGTGTTTGCGTGTTCCCTGCTCTCTCTCCAGATGTGTATACTTCCAGAATCGCTCGTCAGACTAAATCGCCTCACATCCGTAAAGAGAACTAGACCCCATTGCTGATGTGTTCAGTTCTTGTGTTCCTGGCACCACAGAAATCACCGTCTCCGATGAGCAGCCGTTAATGGCACACACCGTACTGGTCGTCGTGCAAATAGATCACCTTTGTGCAGTCTCCTGGCCACGGTAAAACGCGATAACGGACGTCCAGTTGTCTGTTGCATGTGCCTTGCGATTTCTCCCGTTGCCTGCGTCTGTCTCTTCTCGCCTGTACGACAATAAACCGGTCGTCCACCGTCGTGGTTGCTCGTGGACGACCACTGCTAAACTCTCGGAAAGCTGTTCCTGTCGTTTGAAATGCTCTCCAAGCTCGTGAAATGATGCTGTGAGCGATCCCGAACTCCTCGGCCACACTAGTCACACTTCGACCTTCTTCCAACTTCCCAATGACGTGACCTCGGATAAAGTCATCCAGATGTCGTCTACTGGATTGCCTGTTGGCCATATCCCACGGTGGCAGCAACTCGACGTCGTTCAAACCGATGTACACCGTGCAATAGCTTTCACCGAATCTCTGAGCGTACACCGCCCGTGTGCTTTATACCCTTCCGACACTCTACACCCCCCGTCATGCTGCATATATGCGCATGCCCTACCGTACTGGACCCTTGTCTATCTCCTAAGTGGTCTTCCTGTCCGTTCTGCCTGCTCGTTCTGCTGTTATGCTAATTTCTCCTCTTCGTCCCCAATTTTTGCACACCAGTGTATGTGTGTCTGTATACGCACTTAATATATATATGTGTGTGTGTGTGTGCGTGTGTGTGTGTGTGTGTGTGTGTGTACACTCACGGACAATGAGATTTGCTAACCAAGAAAGAAGCATCGGATTGAACTGATATTTTATAGACGAAATGACACAGATGAAGGATATACATGATGGTAAAAGCAGAGCTGCAGGACAATTACAGAGGGATCTGTGGCACGCACTCCGGCCATCTTCATGTACGGTCGCACCTCCTCGTGCGGCGATACATGCTGCAATACGGCCCGACATAGAGACGAACAGACGACTGGTATTGTCCGGCGACAAACTTACCCACAGGTGTTGGACGGTGTGCTCCAAATCCCGGATAGTGCGCCACGGCGGCAACTGGTGTTTCAACTGGTCCCACACATGTTCGATAAGTGACATGTCCGGAGAGCGGGCAGGCCATGGAAGTGTCTGGACATGACGTAGGTAATGCTTGGGCAACCTGAGTCGTGTGCGCGTGGACATTATCCTGCTGGTATAGCGCACCTGGATTCCTGGCCGGGAATGGGAGCACATGAGGCCGTAGGATCTCATTCACATACCGCTGGCCCGTCAATGATCCACGTACCACTACTAGAGCTGATTGTCTGTCGTAGACAATGGCTCTCCAGACCATAATGCTTGCAGAGGGAGAGATGTGGCGCTCGATAGAGAGGTTCGGATTGTGCCGCTGACCCGGGGACCTCCACACCGGGACACGATGACCATCTGTCCACAAAACAAAGTGCACTCATCGCTAAACATCACGTCACCAGTCTGTGAAGTTCCATGTTGCTCTGACCTAGCACCACTGCAAACGGAGAGGCAACGTTCCGGTGTTAAAGACAGTACACGTAAGAGGCGCTGGGATCGCAGATTCGATTCCGCGAGGCGTCGGGAAATGGTTCGTAGGCACACAGAAGCCGCTACATCTGCCTTTATAGTGGACCGGATCCCCGCGGTATCCGTTCGTGCCTGGCTCACGATCCGTTGAACCTCTCTACCGGTGGTCCTCCTGGTCCGTCCGTAGCCGCTCCGCCTTGTGGCAGTGCTTTTACATGTCCACTGCTCCCAACACAGTCGGACGGTATGGTCAGACGATCCACGTGGCGGGGTATACGGCGAGCCAGTAAGCCTGCAGTTTTCACCAGGGTGGTCGGCGCGCCGTATAGCCAGCCACGTGGATTCATTTATATGTACATACACGGTCGCGTCACATTATTGTGACCACCAGCTAATATCCAGAGAAACCGCCGTGTGCAGAGCGGACAGCAGCTAGAAGGGCTGGGAGTGACTCAGTAACATGCTGGAAGATGTTCACAGGTATGTGGAGCTTTGCTGACTGCTGTGCATCTGACAGCTGCTGAAGGGTGCATGGTGGAGGATCCATAGAGCGAATAACACGATCGAGGTGGTCCTACAGATGCTCAATTGGGTTTAAGTCTGTGCAATTAGGGGGCCAGGGAAGTACTTTGAAGTCTTCATCGTGCATTTCCAACCACTCTCAGACATTTCCATTTGTGTGGCACGTCGCATTGTTGTGCTGGAAGATTCCATCCACCCCATGGAAGACAATCAGAATGTATGGATGTACGTGGTCTGCAAGGATGGATTCATAACGAATTCGGTCCATAGTGCTTTCCACAGGTATGAGTTGACCCAGCGAATGCCGCGAAAAATTCTCCACACCATAACGGTGCACCCACCAGCTTGTGTTCTTCCAGCAATGGTTGAAGAGTGTTTGTTCTCCGATATTTCTCGCCTTATACGTCAACGTTCATCCGTTCGATGAAGTAGAAAACGTGACTCATCGGAGAAGGCAATCCTTTGCCAATCAGCGGAGGTCCAATTCCGATACTGCCGTGCAAATGTAAGCCTTTTTTGCCGATGCACTTTCGTTAGCATAGGCGAAGTGACCATCCGTCTGCATAGGTGCCCGATACGCAGCATGTTTCGCTGAACTGTCGTTTTAAACACACTTTCGGTAGCCCCCTGGTTCATTCGGCCACTTAGGTGCTCCAGTGTAGTTGGTCGATCGGCCCATATGCACCTTCGAAACCGACGTTCACCTCTCACATCAATCGCACGTGGTGCTCCGCAGTTTCTACCTCCCTTATTCGCAAAGGTGCCATTTCTCCAATCACGATACACTTTAACCACAGCAGCACGCGAACATTTCACAAACTGCGCTGTTTCAGAAATACTGCCAGCCTTGGCCCGAAAGCCGATAATCATCAGTTTTTGAAATCTGATAAATCGCTCATTTTATCCATCACAGCAGCGAGCGATATTTTCAGAATGCCTACAGCACACTTTATATGCCATCCAAGCCAATTCACGACACGCGCCTATTTTATTAGCTACGTGCTGTTGACGTTAAAAGTAGGAGATGGTCACAATATTGCGACTCGACTCTGTGTGTGTGTGTAATACATACTCTTACATATAGTATATACACTGCCGGACAATTGCTAAGGACGGATGACAATAATAACGATATAGTGCAATAGCAACCATAAAATGGAAGGCAGGAAAATGTGGAAATTAGCATAAGTGCGGGATAGAGTAAGACGTGTTGTGCGTATGCAAATTTTGGGTTGCCGAACTTGTTTGTGACGTCATAGCGCTGATAAGAGATATAAAGGATTTGACGCATATTGACCGTTGTTGTTCAAACGCAAAGTTGAAAGGGAAAGAATCAATTGACGAACTTGCAATTTTCAGTATGTCTTCCAGACATCACCTAGATGATTTTACGCGTGGCCGTATTATTGGCGAGATTGAAGAAGGGCGAAAAATAACAGATGTTGCCAGGGAGTTCGACGTCAGCCACAGTGTTGTTTCAAGGCTTTGGAAATCATTTCAAACAAATGGAGAGTGTAGCAAACGTCACGGGGAGGTCGTGTTCGCAGTACGACACCTGCAGAAGATCGGTACATAGTGCTATCAACAGAAAGAAACCGGTGCAGCACAGCTAGTGAGGTAGCAAATCAGTTTATAGCTGCTACTGGCAAGCGGATCTCCCGAAAAACTGTCGCCAGACGTTTGCATGAAGGAGGACTATACGCCCGTCGTCCTGCTGTGTGCATCCCATTGTCCAGACGTCACCGTACCGCCCGTTTGCAATGGTGCCATCAACATCGCAATTGGACTGATAACGACTGGTCTGCTGTCCTCTTCTCAGATGAGAGTAGATTCAGTCTATCGTCTGATTGTCGACGACAACTGATCTGGCGTAATAGTGGTACTGCATGTTGTCCAGCAAACATACAGAAAAGGGACCGATATCCGATATGTAGTGTCATGGTATGAGCTGTAATCATGATCAATGGCCGTACGTCCCTCTATGTGCTTCTAACTGGTACTATGACTGGCCAACGATACATTAATGATGTTCTGCTACCTCATGTCCGCATGTTCCGTGGTGCTGTCGGTGATAGATTCATTTTCATGGACGACAACGCAACATGTCATCGAACAGTCGCTGTCCAGGAGTGTCTTGAGAGCGAGGATATTCAACGCCTCGTATGACCAGCACGTTCTCCAGATCTGAATCTCATTGAAAATGTGTGGGATGCTTTGGGGAGGAGTCTTGCTGGTCGCCAATGCCCTCCAATAAACCAGGACACCCTCATCCGTGCACTGACAGAGGAATGGGATAAATTACCCCAACAGCTGCTTGATAATGTTGTGCAAAGCATGACACGACGTGTGGAATCTTGCATCGCCCTCCATGGTGGCCATATCCCGTATTGACATCTTACGCCGGAACGCCTGCGGACGGTAACTGCATTTTTTTCACGTTTACGTATTCTGCACAAAATGGCCTGTTTGTCCCTTGAACACGTTCCAAAGCCTTCTGGATTTCAGAGCACAATAAATTGTCTTTCTTGTAATGTCCTGGCATTCTGACATTATTTTATTTCACTTGGCATCCAACCACACTTACTTTTTTATGCGCTATATAGCCGTTTATGATCCGTCCTTATCAATTGTCCAGCAGTGTATTATGTGTTCTTATATATAGTATATACACGGTCGAATCACATCATTGCTACCACAATTGGTCGCAATAATGTGATTCGACTGTGTGTGTATATATATATATGAAAATGCAAGTGCAAAGATTCGGCTGTTTGAAAATACAACACACATAAAAATTGGAAAGGGAGTGAGACAAGGTGACACCATATCTCCGAAGCTCTTTAATGCCACATTGGAAAATGTCTTTCAATCACTGAACTGGGAAAACAAAGGGATAAAGATTAATGGAGATTATCTAACCCACCTTCGTTTTGCTGATGACGTAGTCATTTTTGCAACTACCCCATCAGAGCTGCAGAGTATGATCCAGGAACTTGCTGACAAGAGTAAAGAAGTGGGATTAAAAATGAACTTTCAGAAGACAAAAGTGATGTTCAATGCTTTTACAAGAAATGAAGATTTATCGATTGATGGAGAAAAACTGGAGATAACAGATACGAATGTTTATCTTGGACAGCAGATATCAAGTGAGGGTCACATTGATGAAGAAATTAATCGGCGTACAAAACTTGCCTGGAGAGCTTTTGGAAGAAACAGCATAATTTTCAAGAGCAATATGCCATTATGTCTTAAAAGAAAAGTGTTTGATCAATGCATCCTTCCAGTGCTTACGTATGGTGCAGAGACGTGGACCTTAACTAAAAGAGACATACAAAGGCTGCAGACAACTCAAAGCAGCATGGAGAGGTGCATGCTTGGTATAACCAGGAGAGATAAGAAGAGGAACTCGTGGATCCGAAAAATGACGAGAGTGGAAGACATCATGATCAGAGTTAAATCCCTGAAATGGCAATGGGCTGGACATACTGCCAGAAGGACAGACCATAGATGGACAGCCGAAATTTTAGATTGGATTCCAAGGGACAAGAAAAGACCCAGAAAAAGACCACATGGGAGATGGGTGGATGAAATTCGAAAATATGCGGGAGTGACATGGAAGAGACTGGCACAAGACAGACCGTTGTGGAGGAAACTTGGGGAGACCTTCGTCCAGCAGTGGATTGATAATGGTTGAGAATGATGATGATGATGATATATATATATATATTATACATATTCTTATATATATTATATATTATTTGTATTTTATATATAGTATATACACAGTCGAATCACAAAATTGTGACCACCTCCTACTTTTTACGTCAACAGTGCGTAGCAAATGAAAGAATGTACGTGTCGTGAGTTGGCTTGAAATATATATAAGGTGTGCTGTAGGCATTCTGAAAACATGTCACTCGTTGCTGTCATGGATAAAAAGAACGACTTATCAGAATTGAAAAAAAGGGATGATTATTGGCTTTCGGGCCAAGGGTGGCAGTATTTCTGAAACAGCCCAGTTTGTGAACTGTTTGCGTGCTGCTGTGGGTAAAGTGTGTCGTGATTGGAGAAATGGCACCGTTGCAAATAAACGACGTGAAAACTGCAAAGTACCACGTCCCATTGATGTGAGAAGTGAACGTCGGCTTCGAATATGCGTGAGGGCCGATCGACACTGGACGAATGAACCAGGGGGCTACAGGAAGTGTGTCTAAAACCACAGTTCAGCGAACCATGCTGCGTAAGGGGCCCCGATGCAGACGGATGGTCACTTCGCCTATGCTAATGAAAGTACATCGGCATAAAAGGCTTACATTTGCACGGCAGTATCGGAATTGGACCTCCTCTGATTGGCAAAGGATTGCCTTCTCCGATGAGTCACGTTTTCTGCTTCATCGAACGGATAGACGTTGCAGTATAAGGTGAGAAACATCGGGTAACAAACACTCTTCAACCATTGCTGGCAGAACACATGCTGGTGGGGGCACCGTTATGGTCTGGAGAATGTTTTCGTGGCACTCGCTGGGTCAACTCATACCTGTGGAAGGCACTATGAACCGAATTCGTTATGAATCCATCCTTGCAGACCACGTACACCGATACATTCCGATATCTTTCCTGGGACGGATGGGATCTTCCACCACAACAATGCGACGTGTCACACAGCTAGAAACTTACGAGAGTGGTTGGAAGAGCACGATGAAGACTTCAAAGTACTTCCCTGGCCCCCAATTCCGCAGACTTAAACCCGATAGAGCATCTGTGGGATCACCTCGATCGTGTTGTTCGCTCTATAGATCCTCCACCACGCACCCTCCAGCAACTGTCAGATGCACAGCAGTCAGCATGGTTCCACATACCTGTGAACACGTTCCAGAGTCGCTCCCAGCCCTTCTAGCTGCTATCCGCGCTGCACACGGCGGTTACTTTGGACATTAGCTGGTGTATATGTATGTATATACACTCATTGTAAAAACAACAGTTGTACCCAGAAGGACGAGTCGAATTCCAATGCTATTCGGGTGGAAGGTAAAGGTTACCATGAAGAATAAACAATTAAACATTGAGACTGATATGGGCAATATTTATTGAGGTATACGCCAATAAGTAATGTCTCGCATAGGACCGCCATGTTTACTCACACAGCATGCCAGACGTCTCGGCATAGAGTTGTACAGGTTCCTAATCGTGTCCTGCGATAAGCCGTCGCATGCAGCTTGAATCTTCTCACGCAGTTCTCTCCGAGTGTGCGTTAGGGGTGGAGTGTGGATAGTTAGTCCAATAGCATCCCACACATTTTCAATCGGCGATAGGTGTGGCGATGCGGCTGTCCATGACAAAGTGTCAGTGCCTTGAAGGCAAACTCTCGAGACAGCAGCAGTATGCGGACGAGCGTTGTTCTGTTTGAAAATCGCACCGGAGTGACCGTTCAGAAAAGGTAGGGCCACTGGTTGAAGGGCCTCATTAACGTAACGTTGAGCTTTTAAAGTGTCTGTAATGAACACCAAAGGTGGTCTGGCATGGTAGGCAATTGCACCTCACACTATGACATCAGGCCTTCTAAACGTGTAACGCTCGACAGCAAACCGTTCATCTTGGCGCTGGCCACGGTGCCTCCGCACACGGATTCATTGGTCGTCTCCTCCAAGACAAAGGCTGGACTCATCACTGAAGATCACCTGCTGCCATTCTGAGTGGTTCCATGATAGTCGGGCACGACACCAGTGTAGTCTTTGGCGATGATGCAATGGTGTTAAAGGCAGTCGTCGTAACGGTCTGCGTACGTGTAGTCCTACGTCGTGCAGCCGTCTGCCAATGGTGCTGTCACTAATCGGACGATGCATTGAGAGCGCCACAGCTCGCTGAATATCCGCAGTCGTAGCTGTTGGGTCACTCCGCGGATGCCGGTCAACCCGTCGGTTCTCTCTCTCCGTGGTTGGTCTAGGTCTCCCAGACTCTTCCTGTCGCTGCTGCATGCCTTGTTCCATCCACTGCCGCCAACAGCGTGCTATGGTGATATCCGCAAGATCGGTATCCCGCTTCCCGGAGCCCGACGATGCGCTCTCTTGAACTCCTCCAACTGGTCGAATGGCTTCCGAACTTTTCTCCGAGGCATACTTCACTTGCAAAGGATTCAACTAACAAAACAGCACGAGTCAGAATGGCAAGCACAAGCAAGCGCAACAAGACGGCCTTATATAGCCGGTCAGGCACAGCGCTATGACCCCTCCTCGCTTGCGTCGCATGCGCGGCCGAGCGTGATACTTGAACCATTTGCATGTCTCACGATGTCAAAGCTACCCACCAAGTTTCATTCCTGATGGTTGCTTCCTCCTGGGTGCAACTATTTTTTTGACGATGAGTGTATAAAAAAAGTTATGCTGTACCTCAGTATTTTCTTTTTTAAATATTTTGTAAGGGTTCTACGTCAGTTCGTCGACTGCGACGATTCGTCGTGCGTCAATTCGTCGCGCGTCAATTCGTCGACTGCGTCAATTCGTCGACCACGACGGTTCTTCAAGCGTCAATCCGTCGACTACGTCAATTCGTCGCGTTTACAGATTTGGTTACATACAAAACGAATGCAGGAAAACGTACGATTTCGAACGTCTTCCTCCCTGATCAAATTTATAAAGTTTGGGTACTCAGACAGGATAGGAATATTACGCTTTTTCTTTGGCACTAAAAATATTAGACAGTAGACGGTTTTTGGAACGGGTCAGAGGCCCGGTTGGTTAGAGCTCCCCATACACAAAATATTCGTAAAATCTACAGTTTTCAATTCAGAACCACCAAATCAGGTATCCTATCTCATGGTACTCTAACTTAGACGGTTGTCGGTTTTTGGAACGGGTCAAGGCCCAGGGAGTCAGAGCCCCCCCCCTCCCACACACACACACATACATACATACAAAATTCTCGTAATATCTAGTTTTCATGAAAGAAATACGGGATTACGCCATATAATACAAATTTTGAAGATGACAATCTGATTTCTGGCGTAAATGTGACAACGATGGTAAGTCAGATAATATCCGAAAACTTGAAAATTTTCATCGTCCTGGAGCGGGACTCGAACCCGCGTCTCCCAGAAAACGTCCGGGTATGCTAACCACTACACCACCCAGAACGACCAAGTTTCAAGTTTCCAATCAATTTGAATATAACCATCATCTGCTTCTCCGGGCAAACACGGGATAAGATTCTTAACCTCCAGATTCGCTAAACATGAATGCCGGTTGCTTCGACTAGCGAATCCTGTGATGGTTATATTCAAATTGATTGGAAACTTGAAACTTGGTCGTTCTGGGTGGTGTAGTGGTTAGCATACCCGGACGTTTTCTGGGAGACGCGGGTTCGAGTCCCGCTCCAGGACGATGAAAATTTTCAAGTTTTCGGATATTATCTGACTTACCATCGTTGTCACATTTACCCCAGAAATCGGATTGTCATCTTCAAAATTTGTATCTAGTTTTCATTTCAGAACCATCAAATTTGGTATCATGAAACTCTAACTTAGACGCTAGACGGTTTTTGGAAGGGGTTGGAGCCCGGGGGTCGGAGCCCCCCCTCCTCATAAAAATCTCGTAAAATCAACAGTTTTCATCTTAGAAGCACCAAATTTGGTATACTATCTCATGGTACTCTAACTTAGACAGTAGACGGTTTTTGGAAGGGGTCAAGGCCCAGAGGGGTTTTCAATTCAGAACCACCAAATCTGGTATACTATCTCATGGTACTTCAACTTAGATGCTAGGCGATTTTTTGAAGGGGTTGCAGCCCGTGGGTAAGAGCCCCCTCATAAAAGCAATTCGCAATTCGCAAAATCTACAGTTTTCAATTTAGAACCACCAAATTTGGTATACTATCTCATGGTACTCTAACTTAGACGGCAGACCGTTTTTGGAACGGGTCAAGGCCCGGGGGTTCAGAGCCCCCACATACAAAATTTTCTTAAAAACTACAGTTTTCAATTCAGAACCGCCTAATCTGGTACACTATCTCATGGTACTCTAACTTACACGCTAGACGATTTTTGGAAGGGGTTGCAGCCCGGGGGTCAGACACCCCCTAATAAAAATTTTTCGTAAAATCTACAGTTTCCAATTTAGAACCACCAAATTTGGTATACCATCTCATGTTACTCTAACTTAGACAGTAGACCGTTTTGGAACGTGTCAAGGCCCGGGGGCCAGAGCACCCCACATACAAAATTTTCTTAAAAACTACAGTTTTCAATTCAGAACCACCTAATCTGGTATACTATCTCATGGTACTCTAACTTACACGCTAGACGATTTTTGGAAGGGGTTGCAGCCCGGGGGGTAAGGGCCCCCCTCATAAAAAAATTCGCAAAATCTACAGTTTCCAATTTAAAACCACCAAATTTGGTATACTATCTCATGGTACTCTAACTTAGACGGCAGACCGTTTTTGGAACGGGTCAAGGCCCGGGGGTCAGAGCCCCCGCATACAAAATTCTCTTAAAATCTACAGTTTTCAATTCAGAACCACCAAATCTGGTATACTATCTCATGGTACACTAACTTAGACGCTAGATGGTTTTTGGAAGGGGTTGGAGCCCCGGGGGTAAGAGCCCTCCCCCATAAAAATGCCGTAAAATCTACAGTTTTCAATTTAGAACCACTAAATTTAGTATAATATCTCATGGTACTCTAACTTAGACGGTAGACCGTTTTTGGAACGGGTCAAGGCCGGGGGTCAGAGCCATCTCCCCCCCTCATATTTTTTTTGTAAAATCTACAATTTTCAATTTAGAACCATTAAGTACGTTATCATGAAACTCAAACTTAGACGCCAGACGGTTTTTGGAAGAGGTTGGAGCCCAGGGGTCAGAGCCCCCCCCCCCCGAATAAAAAAATTCGTAAAATCTACAGTTTCCAATTTAGAATCACCAAATTTGGTATACTATCTCATGGTACTCTAACTTAGACGGTAGACCGTTTTTGCAAGGGGTTGCAGCCGGGGGGGGGGGCCTTTATAAAAATCGCAAAATCTAGTTTTCAAATTAGAACCACCAAATTTGGTATACTATCTCATGGTACTCTAACTTAGACGGTCGACGGTCTTTGGAACGGGTCAAGGCCAGAGGGGTCGGAGCCTTCCCCCTCCACATACATTCAAAATTTTCGTAAAATCTTGTTTTTATTTCAGAACCATCAAATTTGATGGTTCTGAAACGATAGACGGTTTTTGGAAGGGGTTGAAGCCCGGGAGGTCAGTGCCCCTCATAAAAATTTCGTAAAATCTACAGTTTTCAATTTAGAGCCACCAAATTTGGTATACTATCTCATGGCACTCTAACTTAGACGGTAGACCGTTTTCGGAACGGGTTAAGGCCCGGAGGGTCAGAGCCTCCCTCATAAAAAATTTCGTAAAGTCTACAGTTTTCAATTTAGAGCCACCAAATTTGGTTTACTATCTCATGGTACTCCAACTTAGACGCTAGACGATTTTGGAAGGGGTTGCAGATTTTTTTATGAAGGGGTACGCTTTCATGAAAAAATCGCAAAATCTACGTTTCAAATTAGAACCACCAAATTTGGTATACTATCTCATGGTACTTTAACTTAGACGGTCGACGGTTTTTGGAACGGTTCAAGGCCCGGGGGGTCAGAGCCCTCCCCCGCACACACACACACACATACAACATTTTCTTAAAAACTACAGTTTTCAATTCAGAACCACCAAATTTAGTATCATGAAACTCTAACTTAGACGCTAGACGATTTTTGGAAGGGGTTGGAACCCGGGGGTGAGAGCCCCTCCCCCTCCTCATATAAATTTCGTAAAATCTACAGTTTTCCATTTAGAACAATCAAATTTGGTATACTACTCATGGTTATCTAACTTAGACGGTAGACGGGTTTTGGAAGGGGTCGGGGCCCGGGTCAAGGGAGCCCCTTTCAAAATTTTCGTAAAAAGTTCCGTTTTTTACTCTTAAGAATACCCTATCTACGTTTTAAGGCGCTCTTTGACCCTTTGAGGGCATTACATGGTGTACAGTGAAAATATAAAAGATTTATAAATAAACGTATTTTATTCTAAAATGCTGTGGATAATAAATGTTAAGCATTCACATCAAGGCATACATAGTCTGAATAAATTTTGCCAATCTATTTAAAATTCATCAGATTACAAAGTGGTATTTTTGGGTTTTTTCAGCACCTGGCTCAGTGCATCTGTTCATTTAACTGAATTAAATGCCTTGCAGAAATATGCTTTAAATCTTCTAACCAAAGAGAGACATGTTGTCTAAGGAGACTAACTTCACTCTTAAATTCACGGACAGTACAAAACATTTTAAAATACCTACACTGTTCTGTGAAGCTTTCAATACTTGAACCATTTGCATGTCTCACGATGTCAAAGCTACCCACCAAGTTTCATTCCTGATGGTTGCTTCCTCCTGGGTGCAACTATTTTTTGACGATGAGTGTATAAAAAGTTATGCTGTACCTCAGTATTTTCTTTTTTAAATATTTTGTAAGGGTTCTACGTCAGTTCGTCGACTGCGACGATTCGTCGTGCGTCAATTCGTCGCGCGTCAATTCGTCGACTGCGTCAATTCGTCGACCACGACGGTTCTTCAAGCGTCAATCCGTCGACTACGTCAATTCGTCGCGTTTACAGATTTGGTTACATACAAAACGAATGCAGGAAAACGTACGATTTCGAACGTCTTCCTCCCTGATCAAATTTATAAAGTTTGGGTACTCAGACAGGATAGGAATATTACGCTTTTTCTTTGGCACTAAAAATATTAGACAGTAGACGGTTTTTGGAACGGGTCAGAGGCCCGGTTGGTTAGAGCCCCCATACACAAAATATTCGTAAAATCTACAGTTTTCAATTCAGAACCACCAAATCAGGTATCCTATCTCATGGTACTCTAACTTAGACGGTTGTCGGTTTTGGAACGGGTCAAGGCCCAGGGAGTCAGAGCCCCCCCCCTCCCACACACACACACATACATACATACAAAATTCTCGTAATATCTAGTTTTCATGAAAGAAATACGGGATTACGCCATATAATACAAATTTTGAAGATGACAATCTGATTTCTGGCGTAAATGTGACAACGATGGTAAGTCAGATAATATCCGAAAACTTGAAAATTTTCATCGTCCTGGAGCGGGACTCGAACCCGCGTCTCCCAGAAAACGTCCGGGTATGCTAACCACTACACCACCCAGAACGACCAAGTTTCAAGTTTCCAATCAATTTGAATATAACCATCATCTGCTTCTCCGGGCAAACACGGGATAAGATTCTTAACCTCCAGATTCGCTAAACATGAATGCCGGTTGCTTCGACTAGCGAATCCTGTGATGGTTATATTCAAATTGATTGGAAACTTGAAACTTGGTCGTTCTGGGTGGTGTAGTGGTTAGCATACCCGGACGTTTTCTGGGAGACGCGGGTTCGAGTCCCGCTCCAGGACGATGAAAATTTTCAAGTTTTCGGATATTATCTGACTTACCATCGTTGTCACATTTACGCCAGAAATCGGATTGTCATCTTCAAAATTTGTATCTAGTTTTCATTTCAGAACCATCAAATTTGGTATCATGAAACTCTAACTTAGACGCTAGACGGTTTTTGGAAGGGGTTGGAGCCCGGGGGTCGGAGCCCCCCTCCTCATAAAAATCTCGTAAAATCAACAGTTTTCATCTTAGAAGCACCAAATTTGGTATACTATCTCATGGTACTCTAACTTAGACAGTAGACGGTTTTTGGAAGGGGTCAAGGCCCAGAGGAGTTTTCAATTCAGAACCACCAAATCTGGTATACTATCTCATGGTACTTCAACTTAGATGCTAGGCGATTTTTTGAAGGGGTTGCAGCCCGTGGGTAAGAGCCCCCTCATAAAAGCAATTCGCAATTCGCAAAATCTACAGTTTTCAATTTAGAACCACCAAATTTGGTATACTATCTCATGGTACTCTAACTTAGACGGCAGACCGTTTTTGGAACGGGTCAAGGCCCGGGGGTTCAGAGCCCCCCACATACAAAATTTTCTTAAAAACTACAGTTTTCAATTCAGAACCGCCTAATCTGGTACACTATCTCATGGTACTCTAACTTACACGCTAGACGATTTTTGGAAGGGGTTGCAGCCCGGGGGTCAGACACCCCCTAATAAAATTTTTTTCGTAAAATCTACAGTTTCCAATTTAGAACCACCAAATTTGGTATACCATCTCATGTTACTCTAACTTAGACAGTAGACCGTTTTGGAACGTGTCAAGGCCCGGGGGCCAGAGCACCCCACATACAAAATTTTCTTAAAAACTACAGTTTTCAATTCAGAACCACCTAATCTGGTATACTATCTCATGGTACTCTAACTTACACGCTAGACGATTTTTGGAAGGGGTTGCAGCCCGGGGGGTAAGGGCCCCCCTCATAAAAAAATTCGCAAAATCTACAGTTTCCAATTTAAAACCACCAAATTTGGTATACTATCTCATGGTACTCTAACTTAGACGGCAGACCGTTTTTGGAACGGGTCAAGGCCCGGGGGTCAGAGCCCCCGCATACAAAATTCTCTTAAAATCTACAGTTTTCAATTCAGAACCACCAAATCTGGTATACTATCTCATGGTACACTAACTTAGACGCTAGATGGTTTTTGGAAGGGGTTGGAGCCCCGGGGGTAAGAGCCCTCCCCCCCATAAAAATGCCGTAAAATCTACAGTTTTCAATTTAGAACCACTAAATTTAGTATAATATCTCATGGTACTCTAACTTAGACGGTAGACCGTTTTTGGAACGGGTCAAGGCCGGGGGGTCAGAGCCATCTCCCCCCTCATATTTTTTTTTGTAAAATCTACAATTTTCAATTTAGAACCATTAAGTACGTTATCATGAAACTCAAACTTAGACGCCAGACGGTTTTTGGAAGAGGTTGGAGCCCAGGGGTCAGAGCCCCCCCGAATAAAAAAAAATTCGTAAAATCTACAGTTTCCAATTTAGAATCACCAAATTTGGTATACTATCTCATGGTACTCTAACTTAGACGGTAGACCGTTTTTGCAAGGGGTTGCAGCCGGGGGGGGGGGGCCTTTATAAAAAAATCGCAAAATCTAGTTTTCAAATTAGAACCACCAAATTTGGTATACTATCTCATGGTACTCTAACTTAGACGGTCGACGGTCTTTGGAACGGGTCAAGGCCAGAGGGGTCGGAGCCTTCCCCCTCCACATACATTCAAAATTTTCGTAAAATCTTGTTTTTATTTCAGAACCATCAAATTTGATGGTTCTGAAACGATAGACGGTTTTTGGAAGGGGTTGAAGCCCGGGAGGTCAGTGCCCCCTCATAAAAATTTCGTAAAATCTACAGTTTTCAATTTAGAGCCACCAAATTTGGTATACTATCTCATGGCACTCTAACTTAGACGGTAGACCGTTTTCGGAACGGGTTAAGGCCCGGAGGGTCAGAGCCTCCCTCATAAAAAATTTCGTAAAGTCTACAGTTTTCAAATTAGAACCACCAAATTTGGTATACTATCTCATGGTACTTTAACTTAGACGGTCGACGGTTTTTGGAACGGTTCAAGGCCCGGGGGTCAGAGCCCTCCCCCGCACACACACACACATACAACATTTTCTTAAAAACTACAGTTTTCAATTCAGAACCACCAAATTTAGTATCATGAAACTCTAACTTAGACGCTAGACGATTTTTGGAAGGGGTTGGAACCCGGGGGTGAGAGCCCTTCCCCTCTCCTCATATAAATTTCGTAAAATCTACAGTTTTCCATTTAGAACAATCAAATTTGGTATACTACTCATGGTTATCTAACTTAGACGGTAGACGGGTTTTGGAAGGGGTCGGGGCCCGGGTCAAGGGAGCCCCTTTCAAAATTTTCGTAAAAAGTTCCGTTTTTTACTCTTAAGAATACCCTATCTACGTTTTAAGGCGCTCTTTGACCCTTTGAGGGCCTTGCACCATAAACCAACCAGCTAACCAACCTACGGTCTAAGTTAGAGACTGTAGATAACAATAAAGTGCAAAAATATACGTTTAATGGTGTATTAAAAACACAAATCAATATAGTTTAGCTTTCACTTCCAACGAGCGGCTTATCAGGAAGAAATATAATGTAATGTAAATAGAGAGTTCCAGATATTCAAAATTCAAAACGGTAAGAAAAAGATGATCAATGCCAATGTGAAGTCGAACGCAATCGACATCACATAAGTACATTGTATTTCTTTGTTGCGGGATTCACAGAAGCACACGCCAGTTGTACTGCAGTTCTATAGATGTCTCCTAGAAGGTAAGTATTCCCATTCTTTTTTCTTTCTTTTTTGTTTCGCAAAATTAAATTAACTAAATCAAAAAATTTAAAATAAGTTTACTGGAAAATTGCAGGAATATCTTCTTCATTCATTAACTTTCACACGCTGAACTTGGTGATTCCACAAATAGTAATATGTACCTGGCAAATAACTGGTATCCCTGCTAGTAAAAATTATATTAATGATTTATTTGCTTCCAGTTCAATCTAGTATGTCTATAAGAGCGTTTGGGGTCGTATGAAAAATACATTTCAACGTGTGCCGCTACGGCGGCGGAGTGATCTAGGGGCTGGCTTCTGACCACTTGTCAAGAAGAATTTTGTATGTGGAGGCACTTACCCCCCCCCCCCCGGCCTTGTCCCGTTCCAAAAAACCGTCTACCGTTTAAGTTAGAGCACCATGAGATAGTATACCAAATTTGGTGGTTCTAAATTGAAAACTGTAGATTTTACAAAATTTTTTATGAGGTGGGCTCTGACCCAGGGCTCGTCCCGTTCCAAAAACCGTCTGCCATCTAAGTTAGGCTACCATGAGATAGTATACCAAATTTGGTGGTTCTAAATTGAAAATTGTAGATTTCACGAAAATTGATTTAGGGGGGATGAAACCCCCGTGCCCCGACCCGTTTCGAAAACCGTCTAAGTTAGATTACCATGATATAGTATACCATATTTGGTAATTTTTAATTGAAAACTGTAGATCTCACGGAAATTTTGTAGGGGGCTGAACCCCCCGCCCCCGTGCCCCGACCCGTTTTAAAAACCATCTAAGTTAGATTACCATGATATAGTATACCAAATTTGGTGGTTCTAAATTGAAAACTATAGATTTTACGAAATTTGCGTGTGTGTGTGGGGGGGTCCTAACCACCCGTGCCCCGACCCGTTCTGAAAACCGTCTACCGTCTAAGTTAGAGTACCATGATGTAGTATATCAAATTTGGTGGTTCTAAATTGAAAACTGTAGTTTCACGAAATTTTTATGGGGGGGGGGGCTCTGAACCCCGAGCTCCAACCCTTTCCAAGAAACCATCTACATTCGAAGTTAAAATACCATCAGATTGTATACCAAGTTTGGTGGTTCTAACTTGAAAACGGCATATTCTAAGAAAATTTTGTACGGGGGGAGGGCTCTGACCCCTGGGCCCCGACCCGTTCCAAAAACCGGCTCCCGTCTAAGTTAAGAGTTTAATGATACCAAGTTTGGTGGTTCTAAATTGAAAACTATAGTGGTTCTGAAATAGATTTTAAGAAAATTTTGTATGGAGGGGGGCTCCTACCCCCGGGCCTTGACCCGTTCCAAACGGTCTACCGTCTAAGTTAGAGTGCCATGAGATAGTATACCAAATTTGGTGGTTCTAAATTGAAAACGGTATATTTTACGAAAATTTTGTACGTGGGGAGGGCTATGACCCACCGCGCCACGATACGTTCCAACTAACGTCTCCCGTCTAAGTTAGACTTTCATGATACCAAATTTGGTGGTTCTAAATTGTAAACTATAGATTTTACGAAAATTTTGTATGTCGGGGCTCTTCCCCCTGTCTCCAACCGCTTCCAAAACCATCTACAGTCTAAGTTAGCGTTTCGTGAGATAGTATACGAAATTTGGTGGTTCTAAATTGAAAACTATAGATTTTACGAAACAATTTTATGCGGGGGGGGCTCTGACCTCGTGCTCGACCTGTTTCAAAAACCATCTACCGTCTAAGTTAGAGTACCATAAGATAGTATACCAAATTTTGTGGTTCTAAATTGAAAACTGTAGATTGACTTCCCGGACCCCGCCCGATCCGTTCCAAAAACGGTCTTCCGCTAAGTTAGAGTTTCATGACACCAAATTTGGTGGTTCTAAATTGAAAACTAGATTTTACGACAATTTTGTAGGGGGGCTCTAACCCCCCGGGCTCCAACCGCTTCCAGAAACCGTCTACAGTCTAAGTTAGAATACCACGAGATAGTATACCAGATTTGGTGGTTCTGAATTGAAAACTAGATTTTCCGATTTTTTTTTTATGAAGGGGGCCCTTACCCCCGGACTGCAACCCCTTCCAAAAACGGTCTACCGTCTAAGTTAGAGTACCATGAGATAGTATACCAAATTTGGTGGTTCTAAATTGAAAACTGTATATTTTACGAAATTTTTATGAGGGGGCTTTCACCCCCCGGGCTCCAACCCCTTCCAAAAAGCGTCTAAGTTAGAGTTTCATGATACCATACTTAATGGTTCTGAATTGAAAACTGTAGATTTTACAAAACAATTATGGGGGATCTCTGACCCCCGGGCCTTGACCCGTTCCAAAAACAGTCTAGCGTCTAAGTTAGAGTACCATGAGATAGTATACCAAATTATGTGGTTCTAAATTCAAAACTGTAGATTTTGCGAATTTTTTTATGAGGGGGCCCTTACCCCCGGGCTGCAACCCCTTCAAAAAATCGTATAGCGTCTAAGTTAGAGTACCATGAGATAGTATACCAGAATTGGTGGTTCTGAATTGAAAACTGTAGTTTTTAAGAAAATTTTGTATGTGGGGGCTCTGACCCCCGGGCCTTGACCCGTTCCAAAAACGGTGTACCGTCTAAGTTAGAGTACCATGAGATAGTATACCAAATTTTGTGGTTCTAAAATGAGAACTGTAGATTTTACGAAATTTTTTTATGAGGGGGGGGGGCTCTGACCCCCGGGCTAAACCCCTTCCAAAAACCGTTTTAAATTTTAAATCGTACGTTTTCGTGCATTCGTTTTGTATGTAACCAAAATCTCTAAACGCGACGAATTGACGTAGTCGACGAATTTGTCCGCGACGAATCGTCGTGGTCGACGAATTGACGTGACACCTTTTCTAAGTCGCTTATAGTATCCCGCGTAGCTAACCAATGGGCTATAAGCAGTCGCCCGTCCCTAATTTAGGGTCACTGGTTCCAGGGAAGGGAGAGAGCCAGTGCCGTAAGACAACACAACATCCATGCCTCACTGAGATTCAAACCCGGATACCTTTCGGACGAATTATCAGAGGCCATCGCTTAGACCACTGCGCCACCGAGGCGACGAACAGTATTTTGGCAGGCCCTACCTGGAAAGCGTCTTCCTATTGTTACGTTCACTTTCTCAAACTCATTCGGCTCGTTTCCATTCTGCATTTCTACAGAGTGCTGTTTTGTAGTCGTTTACACAATTTTTACATTTCCCTTGATATTTTCAATCAATGACTTTAGTATTTACCTAGTTTCCACATTTTAGTAAAATTATGTCAATCACTGGAGGTGGAACTTTTGAAAGATGGTAATATTTTACTATAATGGTGATATGAGAAAAAGACTGCTTAGAGATGAGGACCTTTTGAAATCGAAGGGTCTTAATTTCAAGAATAGCCCTTCCAGCAGGGAAACGCTTGTTTTTTTTTTTTTTTTGGTTGGTTGGAGGTTTAACGACCACGGTGAGCAACTCAATGGGCTATAAGCAGTCGCCCGTCCTTAATTTAGGGCCACTGGTTCCAGGGAAGGGAGAGAGCCAGTGCCGTAAGACAAACACAACATCACATCCATGCCTCACCGGGATTCGAACCCGGACCCCTTTCGGACGAATGATCAGAGGCCATCGCTTAGACCACTGCGCCACCGGGGCAGCAGGATACGCTTTCTCTGGCCTTGATAAAAACTCATAAAAGCAAAGTGTTATAATAGTACAAAAACAATAGCTCATATATTCTTTACAATTAAGTAGAACGCCGCCCCGGTGGCGCAGTGGTCTAAGCGATGGCCTCTGATCATTCGTCCGAAAGGGGTCCGGGTTCGAATCCCGATGAGGCATGGATGTTGTGTTTGTCTTACGGCACTGGCTCTCTCCCTTCCCTGGAGCCAGTGACCCTAAATTAGGGACGGGCGACTGCTTATAGCCCATTGAGTTGCTCACGGTGGTCGTTAAACCACCAATCCAAAAAAAAATTAATTAAGTAGAACAATATTAAGAAACGTAATTGCCAATATTTTCGCCAAAACTTTTTATCCATCGCCAAAACGATTTTTTTTCGCAGATTGCAGAGAATGCGATCAGCAGCGCGAACCTTGATTGTGTGTGTCTATGTCAAATTCTTTTTCACTTTTAATACTGAATCTTTACGCACAGTCCGAAGTTATTGTACATTTGTGCTAAAATATGAAGGACATTTTCACTTATTTGATTAATTTTGACAGAATTTTTTTTTTTTATTGGAAGTTTAACGACGACCGTGAGCAACTCAATGAGCTATAAGCAGTCGCCCGTCCCTAATTTAGGTTCACTGCTTCCAGGGAAGGGAGAGAGCCAGTGCCATAAGACAAACAACAACCATGCCTCACGGGATGCGAACCCGGACCCACCTCCGACGAACGGTCACAAGCCATTGCATAGACCACTGCGCCACCGGGGCGGCGCAGTGTATTTCATCAGTCGTGTTTAGATTATACTTACCGCTTTGATGAGTGCATTCCATTCAGATAGTGGTACTTGTTTGTTAGAATTTAATTTTCCATAATTTCTTTTTAGTAGGGTCAAAGTTGCTTACGCCAAATTCCCTTTCTTTGACTGAATTTTAATTCCATCATCAGTGAGAATACCCTAATGAATCAACGCATACATGCTGCTCGGACTTTGCTCGTCGACCTCTCACCCTGGTTTCCTTTTTTTTTTTTTTTTTTGCTCGGACTTTGCTCCTCATCCTCCCACCTCAGTTTGTTTTTTGTTTTGCTTGTCGTAGACCCTTTCACTTTTTCTGATTAGAGGTTGAATGACCACCATGAGCAACTCAATTGGCTATAAGCATTTGCCTGTCCCCGATTTAGCGTCACTGGCTACAAGGAAGAAAGAGCCAGTGCCGTAAGACGAACATAACATCCATGCTCGACCGGCATCCGAACTCGCACCCATCTCGGATGAATCGTCATAAACCCGCGCTTAAGACTAGGCTTACTGCGGGTTTCTGAGTTCTAGGAACTGTTGTTTTTGTTTTGTTTTTTCCCCGTCATATCAGATATTTTATATTTTTCTTGCAGAAATATCTTTTAACGCTTGATTGCATCGTTTCAGGGGAATTCTCAAGACTTTATTTTGCATTTTTTTTCTTTCGGGTTATTCTACTTTTCGTATGACAAATTCCACTGTCCCGCAGCTAAAACCTCGAAAATTTTAGAAACTTCCTTCACCTAACACGGGGATTCTGGATGGCGTTAATGTTCGTCATTTTCTGTTACAAATTATTTGCTATTCATTTTCTGATTAATTTATTTTGCTTCATCACGCTGCTTAACTATCTATCGCTCTCTTCCGTGCACCTAAGCGTTATGACATGCACCATTGGGGGAAGGGGAGTAAAACTTTCGGAATCAATCAATTTACGGGATCCTTTGCCCTATGAGCTGTTGGTAAAACCTCAAAATAAAGATAAAGCATTACTAGGAAAACAGAGGAAAGATCTAGAACTTTCTCACGACTGTGAAATTTCTCCTTGAAACCTGGGCAGAGAAACTGTTTCACCAGATTATATTTGTCGGAGCAAATTGGTATGTGGTGACCGTTGGATTATGTAAATAACAGTTGCGAACCAATCACGTAATAGGTGAAGGAGATGAAAGGGCAAAACGGCTTGACTTAGCTACGTTTGGTCGTCCTCACTTACCTGCCGATTGTGTGTATGGTTCACTGCAGCGGAAGTGATCCCGATGGCGGAAGCACGTGTAACAAGAAAGATGAAACTGAATTTTTCGGGTGTAATGAACACGTCTTTTGAATCCGTTCTGACGTGAATTAAATTTATCACAGCTATTCAAAATCAATGGAACCGGTATGGAAAACAGTAGTATCCGACCGAAGAAACTTCTTCACTCGCGGGTTTTTAATACCGCAGATATTGCTATAAAAACGGAAACGTCAGCTTACGCCCTCTGGTAGCAGGCTTCTGCATTAAGAATTTTTTTTAATTATATGAGACATTTTTTCGCAGCGGAAACGCTCTATGACAAAGAAAGAATTTTTCAAATCGGAGTTTTGGTAGTAGAGATATCGGGGAAAACGCAATGTAATTTTACGCTCCTAGCGGAAAATCTATGCGCAACTTGAAAAATGACTATACCTAAAATATTCTTCGACATAAATGGAATCGAAAGGTAATTAATTTTTTTCAATGTTTATAAGCAAATATGGAATAAAATGTATTTTGATTTCGATATCTACATTTACACTCTCAGGCGGCGAAATTGTACATCGTAAAAAAAAAAAAAAAAAAAAAAGGATCATTCACATATTTCGAGCTTCCCAATGCAAAAAGAATTTTTCAAATCGGACTAATAAGTTCCAGAGATATGGTGTCCACAAGACGGACGGACGGACAAACTGATAACATAAGCACAATCTTTTTTTTTTTTTTTTTTTTTACAAAAGAAGTGCTAAAAACGGATAATGCCTGGAGGGCGTCATCGGGAATATTACCATCACACTGGTACTACCAGAGGCTTCACCCATTGGGCTACGTACGGCTGGTTGATCCCTGCATCGAATCGCGGCGGAAAAGCATCGAGATGCAATATGGCCAATGTTTGCAGCCAGTTATTATCCTGGCTGCAATCTGAAGAACAGAGGCTACGCCAGCCGTTAAGAACTGGGTGAGCTAAGCATGATTGGAGAGGGACACAAATTTTAAAGTGCTTAGCAGAAATTTTGGCAAAAAATCCCATTCATGTGCATTTTACCCGACGCTGATAATATTATCCCTAGTAAAAAAAAAGTTTTCAAGTGAATATTGTACACAGGATTCAAGGTATATACATGTAGTATGGGTACGAACCTCGATGGCAAGTTACTATTTATTCGCAATTTTAGTTTACTTAAGTCGTTTTTCTTTCTTATGATTTTATTTCATAGGGCTGTTTATGAATTTTGGTTTTTAACCTGACAAAGAATCTCTCTTAAAAAAAAAAAAATTCGTTCAGGAGACTCCTTCCGTTCCCTTAAGCAAAAACACTAAATTTAACAAAGAATTATTTTATATAACAAAATTTCAGTGAATTCGAGAAATTCACATACATTTATCCAAGTTCCTTGAATCTTAGAGTGTTGTACCCATCATATGTTCCAGCAACTTAAATATTTGGGGAGGGGGAGATAAAGAGTAGGCTCAAAGAAAAGGTTGGGTAAACATCAGCCCACCATAGCGTCGCGCCTGCCGAAGAAGAAGGTATGACTTCCTTAGATGTTGCCATGGTGTCCAAATGTCAAAATCGAGCTCCTTCATAAGCAAGTTGCTTCGAATAGAGGGCTCCTTAAAATTCTCGTAAATTTAAAACCATATATATATGCATGCATATATATATATATACTGTATATTACAAAAAACTTTTTCTCAGCAATGTTTTTTTTTTTTTTTTCATTTTTTGACTTTTAAAGGTTTGGAGCTTATCCTACTTGCAGAATTTTTTCCCGGACTTTCACCGATGAACCAAATCCATGGACATCCCCCCACCCCCAAGAAATTCTTGCCTATGCCATTGCTCATCAGTGCCAATTAAATAGTTCTGGCCAATCTGCAAGAAATTATTTCTGAACAACAATCCAAAGGAGCCTTTTCTTCTTTCCTGGATTCCCGACTTCCACAAGTTAACACTCTGTACAACAGGCTAAAAAGGATGCCTTGGAATTCTTCCAGAGAGAAGCTAGCTAGAAGTTTGAGTCTTTTTTTTTTCCAAGACAGAATTTTGAAAAGCTTGTTGCAAATTCTATTTTTCACCATGCTAAGGAGGCTCAGTCAACTAAGAGTGTTAGGGGCATCCTGATTTCTCACCCATAATTTCTCTTTCTCCGGGCCACGGGGTACACTCAGGATCACAAAACATTTACCACTGCAATTTCCAGGTCTCGTCACAAGCATCGATGGCCACCAGATCAACTGGATCTTCAACTGCCAGGCCTAAACCCCCACAAAAAAAAAAAAATCTCAGACTTACTACGTACAGAAATCTCCAAAAGATTTTCCTCCTGAGAGACAGTCTACATCTTCTGAGAAACCAATCAGAATTGTCGGAATGATTTTTCAGCATGGGCAAGACGTCAGAATGCATAATGTTTTATCAGAATATAAAATGTTTCGTATCAGTGTCGAATATACCCTGTGTGACGTCCTTAATAAAAGCTGCAGATATGTATTGCATGTATTATATCAATATAATCTTAACCTATTCAATTTTTTCATATCGATGGGGAATTCATCAACATAAAACGTAGGCCCTACACATAAACGATGATAAACTACACACTGGACACTTAATTAGAAACCTTTATGTAGATGCACACAAAAGTCACTTGCGCAGCGCATAACCATACGATCTAGGCAACTATTTAAGACTTCTGCTTGTCAGTAGCACTGATCACAATGGAAAAATAAGGGATCTTTCGTAGTTCAATAAGGGTGCCCGTCTGACTGGAGCGACGATTTTGAGAACAGCAGGGCTGACTGGTTTCTAAAAAGGTGAGATATTCTGAGTCTTTAAATCAATAAAAAAAACAAAAAAAAAACACATTGCTTGTCTAAGAACAATGTTGGTTACTGTCTTAGAGACGGGTCTGTCACGAATTAAATCTCAGTCATCTGAGGCTTGTACAGAGAAACAGGACTTGTGTGCAGCAACTGACCGAAGCATACAATGAAGGATGGTCCAGACCCATATTTTAACGAACTATACGCAGGGAACTGAAGCGGATCGGTATTGGCAGCCGCATGCATATACGGAAACCAATTATTTCTGCAAAAAACCGGAAAACTTTCCGGTATTTTGCTGTGTCAGGAATAACATTTCTGAATACTCGATAACAGAGTAAAGGTCATGTGGTCCAACGAATCGCGGTACACGCTTTTTTCTGTACCGACGTCAGGCAGACAGTTTGGCAAGAGCCCCATGAGGCAATGGACTAAGCTTGCCTCGTCAACACAATTCAGGGATCTGGAGGTGGTCTTATGGTGTGGAGCATGTTTTGTTGGTACGGACCAGGTTCTCTGATACTGCTGGAAGTTCTGGTGCCGTCCAACGATTAACTGAACATTGTTGCTGATCAAGTCCATCCTACACAGTTGACTTTTTATCCAGCAGGTGACGGCTGTCTCGTGGACTACAATGCTACTGTCCCTTGCGGAAGATATGTTCAACAGTGGTTCAGCGAGCATGACAACGACTTCCACCATCTTCCCAGGCCACCAGAAAGCTCGGATATTAACCCCATTGAAAATGTATGGGACATGTTATAAAAACAGATTCTAAAGCAAAATCTTCTTCCGTCAAGTCCGAGCCAGTTAAAGATTGTCTGGTGAACGCCCGATATGCTGTAGACGTAGATGCATTCCAACTCCTTATGAAACCTATGCTGAACCACATACATGCCGTAATTCGGGGATCTAAAGGGTGTCGAATAGTGTTGAATAAAACTTTCTAATTCATTGGCCGGTATGCGTATATTGATTTGATGCTTCCATTATAATCGATATAATCAAACACTGAATAAAGATATATCTTTTCTTTTTTTCCATTTCGCTTAATGGAAAACCATAAATATTTGCACTATCAATTAACATTGCGAGATGAAACTATAAAGAATAAGAAAACATTCATTTCTTTACGAAACTCAATTTGAAAATATGAAGTCGCTCTGGCATTATTACCAAAAAGATGAACGTTATGAGACGAAAATTAAAAAATTGGCACATAATATAAAAGATGAGAAACAGAACAAAACAAAAGGACAAGGAGAAAGCTGGCATCCCACTTTATCATGGAGAAAGCTGGCGTCCCACTTTATCATGGAGAAAGCTGGCGTCCCATTTGGTCCCACATGTGCTCGATTGGCGAGAGATCAGGCAATCATCTGGCAGGTCACAGAAGCATCGAAACATTATGTAGACAGTCCTGGGAAACCCGAGCCATGTGTGGATGGGTGTTATCTTCTTGGAAAATGGCTCCACGGCGCCTCACCAGGAAAGACAGCACATGGGGCCACAGGATCTCCTGTATGTAGCACTGGGCTATCAATGCCCCTTGGATCACTGAGAGGGAAGTCCAGTTGTTATACACAATGGCTCCCCAAACTATCACGCCTGTAGTTCGGGACTTGTGCCACTGCACAGTGAGGTTGGGATTGTAGCGCTCACCTGCAGTCTTCTACACTCTGACACGGTGGTCGTCTGTTCCCATGCAGAAGCGGTATCCATCACTGAACACTATACGTTGCCAGTCCGTAGCATTCCACATTGCTTGCTGCTGACACCACTGCAATCGACGCTGACGATAGTCAGGTGTTAATGGCAAAAAAATTAAGGGTCGTCGAGAATGCAGATTCGCCTCCGTCAGGCATCTGGAAATGGTTCTGGCGGACACAGGAGTCCCTTGTACAGCCACCACATGTCTCTGGATATTGGACAAGAATGTCGTTGCATCTGTGCATTCCACTCTCACGATCCCACAGTCCTCTCTGCTGGTGGTATGCCTGGGTCATTCAGAGCTAGTCCGCCATGTCTGGTTGCCTTCTCGTGCCCATTGTTCCCAATATGATCGCACTGTACTGTCAGACCGGCCCAAATGGTGGCCGATTTGGGCCAGCTGGCCACCCTGCCTCTCTCTCATCCCGAGACGGCCTCGTTTATACTCAGTCAGTTGCCCACACGAACATCTACGGCAGCTCCTCAGCATGTCTATCGCTTAGGGATCTCACCTGACTAACCAGGGCATGTCTATTGCTTAGGGATCTCACCTGACTGCACTCAGCATGTCTATCGCTCAGAGATCTCACCGTGCATTTCGGCACGCATGTAGAATCAGATAAGATGTAGAGGATTTTAAGAAGGAGGTGTTTGACCCCAAGTCTTAAACAACCCTTAGAAATAGGAAACTAGGAGATTTGGGCTAGAGCACCCGATAGGAAAGTGACACGGAAGCGAAGCAGAAAGGGGTAAGGAAGATGCCCTTATTTATTACCCGGGAGGGGGGGCAGTACCCGTGGTACGACAGCTTAACGTGCCCATCTGATGCACGGCGGATATTTAGTGGATCGAGCGTTCGTACCTGCCTGGGGTGGAGTCCCCTGGTCTGTGCCTCATAAGCCCAAAGGATTGCGACTGCAGCACCAGTCTTGGATGCGCGAGCATGCGGAATTACACGAAACTAATCATTTGCATGTCTGCCCTCCCTGTAGCTATTTGCCGAGTTTCACATTAATTGCACAGCTTTTTCTTGGTGCACAGATTTTTATGACGATGGGTGTATTTAGGTCACCAATACTGGGAATCATTTTCTTCAGATATATTTATTTGCCATAAATATCTATACAAGATGGAGCTTCCTTTTTTATTTAAATAACCTTATTTAATAAATCAAATTGCTTAATATGCAAATGTTTGCTCCATAGCTATTTCAATTTAAAGGAAATCTGTAGAACTACCAGGAAGTAATGACCATCAGACAAGATAATAATGCAACACTGCTCAGAGATGTTATCATAAAATCACCTCAACACCTGATTTATCAACGAGAGCTTCTCAAACATTGTAAACAGTCCATAATGGAAAACAACTTCCCAGGAAAGTTAACAAAAGATATGTACGTAATGTATACATAGATACTAAAAGAACTAACAATGTACGTAATGCATACATAGATACTAAAAGAACTTAAATAATGTTTCTGTTTAAAATAAAGTGCATCTGAAACTCTAGAATTTAAAATTTTTATTTTGAATTTATCTATAAAGCATGATTATGTGGCTTAAAAGCCTGTACATTTAACGATGCTTTGATATTAAAAAAAATTTATTAACTCGATCTTGTAGCTGAAAATTCCAAAATTTAGGAATGACATAATTCTGAAGTATTGCTGTCTGGCTTATTTCCAGTAATTAGAGTTTCCAAGTCAGCATGTAATTTTTAAAATATAAGAATTACACAGAAATATTATCAGGGATACTCATATCTACTCAAATATGTGATACTGATATTTCATTAAACAAATTCAAAGTAATCATATATATATATATATATATATATATATATATATATATATATATATATATACAAATCTCTAAGCTATTCTTTGCAATTTAGGTACATTAGCTCCTCAAAGAAATCCCATCTGCCAAATTAAAGTTTAAAACTAATGGTGCTAAATTTTATTTACTGTTAATGAATGAACTGTTTCCATTTACAGTGGAATGCAACATGAATTTTAGGGACATCCACCCCTGTCTTACAGAAGACCTGTTGTATTTTGTACTCATCTTTTTCTCATGCAAACAGACATTCCTGAATCTGGTATTTCAATGATTTCCTTCGGTTGTCCTCTACCTTTCTTTCCTGCCACTTGGGTTGAAAAAATTCTGCTAGTTACCATCTCACCACTCATTTGCTTTCAATATCTCCAACCAACCTCAGAAAATTTGTCTCCACTCTCCTAACATTTTGCTTCACATTACAGAACTACAATATATCTTCATTACTCACATGATAAAAACTTGTCTTGTCACACACAATCTCTGCCTGCCTGCCCCCCCCTCCATAATGCATCTCTCCAGCACGCAAATTACTCCTATAATTATATATAATTAATGACTACAAAACTTGTGGTTTTGAGATAAAATAAAAATAGCAACGTTTACTAGAATCAAAGGTTTATTATATATCGACTATAGTTTTCCCTGATGATGCCGAACCAATAAGCTCTGTGAAACTATAGTCGATATATAATAAAGCTTTTATTGTGGTAAATGTTGCTATTTTTATTTTATTTTAAATTACTCCTATGTTTCTTCTACAGTACTCAGGTTTCACTGCTATACATCAGAGTAGGAACAATTACACTTTCATATACAGCAATTTGGGACTTCCAATGCAATACATCAGAGTAGGAACAATTACACTTTATTATACAGCCATTCCGGACTTCCTTGAGAAATCATTTCTGTGAAATTCTCCTAAAGCAGCTATGACTTTTAAAGATTTCACTCACCTTCTAATTTCACCATTTAATTTGTTCTCTCTGTCAAACATACTTCCTAAATATACAAACTCATGCACCTGGTCTATCTGAGTGCCATTAAGACTGATCTTGCATTCAGTACTAACAGTTTCTTCAAAAACCATAACTTTGGGTTTTCTTCTTATTTATACTGATTTTGAATTTCACACAAACTTCATACATCTGGGACAACATACTCTGCAACTCACTTTGGCTAGCTGCTAACAGGACTGTGTACTCAGCATACAACAGCCTGGACAGGTAGAATTACCAAGACAAACTAGCATTGCCTATTTTGGTATCGTGCATGCATGCATCCATAAACGTATATTAAACATCCAGGGCGACATCACACAACCTTCTTTGACTTCTGCATAAATAAAACGAAAAAAAAAACATTTTGATAAAACAACATTCACAATCACTCACTCTTTCTTTTCCTCTACGGTCATTGTATGTGTCTATCTTGGTACATACACTCAGTGTATGGGTAAATGGTGCACTACTGTTTCTGAAAATTGCAACACCAAGAAAGAATTGTGCTATTCAAATGAAATTTATATCACAGATTTCTCATGTTACAGGAGATAACTGATTACATTTGTAGAGCTATACAAAACTATTCCGTTCTACAATTCAGTATTGTGTCAAGCCACCTTATACAACAATAACAACCTCCACACAGCATGACATTGAATAGAATGACATTGATTTTGATATCATGACATTGATTTTTGATATCGTACTGGGGAAGAGTCCACCAGGCTGCTTCTATGAAAGACCAGAGTTCATTTCACGGTGACAAGCAGAGGTGCCTGACAAGGCAGTCACTTAGCTACCATGTCTCAGACATGTTCAATTCAGGACATATTCAGCAAATATACGGGGCAAAGAAGAAGCAATGTCTGCTGTGTATGGAAGAAGTATTGGACATTTCGGACCACTTGTGGTCGGGCATTGTCCTGCTGGAATATAGTGCTAGGACAACTCTGAAGAAAGGATATCACCTCTACTTCTGAAACACCCCTGATGTATCGCTGGCTATGGAGGGTTACCTCAATTCTTATCAGGAGAGTTTGTGAAATGAACTCAATGACGGCTCCAGACCATGATGCTTGGCGTTTGGCTGGTATAACACAGCAAAATGCATGCTGCAAGGCGCTGTTCACCATGATGTCTTTGAACACGTATGAGACCATCATGGTACATCAAGTTGAATCATGACTTGTCAAAAAACATAACCTATTGCCAATCAGCCCGCCAATGTCTGTGTTTGAAACCCCATTGTAGCCTGAAGTGTCTGTGGTTGAGGGTTAAAGGAATGCACAGAAATGGGCTGCTAGTGGCCAGTCCTCTGTTAAGCAGACAATGTTGAACTATGCTGCAGGACAAAACCTGACCTGTGACAGTGTGCTAACACCATGGATGTCAGTGTGCAATCAGTCACTGCCATGTGGTAGAGATGTCTGCCATACCATGCAGTCATTTGATTTTGCAGTCCATTTCCCAGATTTCTGTGCATCAAGCTTCATCTGTCCACTAATGCCATGTTCGCATATCACTGTACTGGCATTTCAGCCCATCTAAGTGGCAATTTAACGGAAGAAAAATCCAGCTTCCCTCATGTCAATCCTTCCTCGCTCAAAGTCAGTCAATTGTTCATAATGTGACCTGCTTCAGCGACAGTGCATAGAAACAAGAAAAGCAAGATAAAAGCAAGAAACACCTTTCCGACTCATCGGCACTTTACTGATTGCATCATCTTGTTTGAGCCAGTTCTTTATGTACCCAAGGCTGGACAGTTCAGAGGGCACTGCTCTGAAACTGCACACACATTTTTTACTGGTATTTTAATCATGTTCCAACCTGTTGCATATATCCTGTAAGTTTCAAACTAATACCAGCAGTCCTTTATGATATTGCAATTTTCATAAATGGTGTATTTTATTGAAGAAATTTTCTATTGGCGCAAGAGCCACACCATATTGGGTAATGCCACCATGGCTGTTCAATGTATTTATGAATGCACATGTTTGCTACTGTTGTCTTTGACTTGTTTTTTTTTATTGGAATTTTAACGACCACCGTGAGCAACTCAATGGGCTATAAGCAGTCGCCCGTCCCTAATTTAGGGTCACTGGTTCCAGGGAAGGGAGAGAGCCAGTGCCGTAAGACAAACACAACATCCATGCTTCATCGGGATTCGAACCCGGACCCCGTTCGGACGAATAATCAGAGGCCATCGTTTAGACCACTGCGCCACCGGGGCGGCCTTTGACTTGTTGATACATAACCAGACACCTAAAAACAGCTTTTTAAGCAATTAGGACAGTATTTTTCAAAACCAACTATTATTTTCATTACAATATAACAAAATATTACCATTTGACCCTTCTAAATATTTTGAATATCAAACAAAGACAAAGTACGTGTAGTTTTTCACGAATCGGCAAAAAGACAAAAAAAAAAGTGCCATAAAAATAGTGTTAGTACTACAATGTTTGTAGTGTAAATATATGTTTCACATATTAATTTACTTGCAAATGTTAATGAATGCATACATGATGCCAAAAGAGACAGTACTGGTTTATATTCTTGATTATTCCCATGTGTACAGGTTACTGTATGCTGATGACAGTCCTATTGGAGGAGAACAAAAGTGAGTTGTATAGCATTTTAAATACTACACCATAGACAAAACTCAAAAACCAAGTTGCATCTGATATCATGTGTGTGTGTGTGTGTGAACATAGTTGCAGACAACTTTTTTTTAATTTGACATAAGGAATTGTTATGAACATTTCAGAGTACACAAATGAAAGATCTTTAATATACTAGGTTAATCAATTTTTTCTAGCAGGTGGTAATGCTGTACTTGCAAGAATCAACAATGGCATTTCTCCTGTCCATGTTTATGGTAGAAGAACAATGCAAAGTGTTGCATGATTTTTCATGAACCTGTAATTCACAAGTGACGTTCATCAACAGATGGCCAGTGTACACTTGGAGGCTCGTGGCCATATAAAAATGTACCTGGCATTGCATCTTGGAAACAAAGTCCACATTGTTGTCCTTGTGTAGATGCCATACAAACAAAAGACATGTCATGTTTAAAACACTTTAACAATGAAAGAAATCTCACCAGCTGCACAAAACACATATACACAGACACACTGCACAAAACACATATACACAGACACACTGTACAAAACACATACACTTTTTTTTTACTTATATATTCTGAAGTGTTCACAAATAAAGATCAACACAGATACTTTGCTTTATGCATGTAAATCAGTGAACAGATAACATGTATGAAAAGCAAACACCGCCTTAAAAGATCATGCCAAATGAAAATTTTAAATCTTTCTTCAAATTAATATCTTTTATTTTTTTCCCTACACTTGTCTACAAGTCAAAAAGCTGTTTTTTAAAACAGTATGCTGATAAAATATAACTTAAACTACAACTAAATACGTTTGAGTCTGACATTAACACGAATTTGTGTATCTTTAACACAAAAGATCCATGGCAAAATTTTCTTCAGTTCTGAATGCAGTGTTTAGTGCACCCGATTGGTAGTCAAAAATGTCTTGATAATTTATCTACAAATTCAGTAGTGATATCACTCTGATATGTTGTATAGTAAAGCACAAGCAGTGTAAGAAGAAAACCCCACAAAAGTTGGGTTTGCTTCAAAACTGAGTAATTCTTGAGGATTTTGCAGGAACTTATTTGCTTCATGCAAAAATGAAGTTTGATGCTGTTTTTGTAATGTTCTTTTTCATAGTGCAGAAACTAACATTCCAACATGATTTAGAGACATTGAAAAATAAATAAGATTACAGCTATAAATAATTTGAACATTTTAAATGTAAAAGGAATTAAACCACTTAAAGCTTTACCCAGATATATTTATTTAATTCTAGTTCCACTTGAATCTTTAGTTAATCTTCCTTTCCTCAGTCTCTTTTTTTTTTCATATAGAAGGATTAACAAAAGTTCATAATCCTTCTAGGTGTGTTCTCAAAGTATAGAAGGATTATCAAAAGTTCTTAATCCTTCTATACACTGAGAACAGGCATTGACTAAAATCCAGAGGCCAGAAATGTCTGTAAGAAACCAAAAGAACTCAGATGAAAGGAAGATTTCCTAAAGATTCTTCAAGTGGATCTAGAATTATGTAAAAGGAAGGACATTAGACAGAATGTTAGATGACAAAAAAAGATAGAACAAGGCAAACAAAATATTAAAGGACCAGAAATAATGCATGGCAGAGGCAAATTAACAAATGTCTGAAAGAAAAGGTAGTGAGTATGAAGTATACAAAATATCAAATAAAATTTCTTTTGCTCTTAGCTTTCAGTCCCCCTTTCATTTCCTCCTGAAAATGTGCTATTTAAAGGGATTTCTCAAGAATCCCATTTGATTTCATAGTTTGTATCTGTATTTTGAAGATCTAGTCCAGTTTTGTTTCTATCATTCTTTACATTCTGCTATTATTCTATTAAGCTGCTTTCACAATTAAATACAAGCTTAATATAATAGTGGCTACTTTCATTCTCCAACTATTCTATTAAGCGTGTATTCACATTTAGTACTGTAGATTAATTACTCTTGCTTCAGGGCCAGAAGTGACAAAAAATATTTCAGGATACGATTTTTTTTTATTTTTAGGACAATTTCAGGACGAACAATATGCATTACATATGGTCATTATTTGGAATGCAGAAATTTTGAATACAAAAAATTATTTTATATGATCTTATATTTCCCTACTTCAGTGGATATGAGAATATAGAACAAGTAAAAATAAAATACTTTTATTCTTAAACTACACTTTTAAATTATACAAAATGGAACACCACAGATATTCAATAGAATTGTTGATAAGTTGATTATTATAGGGAGGCAAACTGAACTCTATGATTGTAGTAATAAATTTTATTGTGGTTTCAAAAGGTTTTTCTTTTTTATTTGGATATTTCTTGGAAAACTTTTTGTTTCTCTGTGATTTTGTCCAGTTCCTTGTTTCCTCCATCATCTGGGCAACTTTAATTTCCCTCAATTTTTTTTTTTTCACACACCACTACTAATTTTTTTAAGCTTTAACCAAGAGCTTGTGTGATGCATCTTGTTCAATCACCAAGGACTTCTCTGCTTTCAATAAATCATCTATTTGTTACTCAAGTTTTGAACAGCTTTTCTATGCTTTACGCCATCAGCAATGTGAAAGTACTAATAGAAGTCACATATTAGAAATGTAAAATTTTTTTGTTGCATGTAAAATCTCACCACTGCCAATTGCAGATGCTTTTAATAATGAATAAAATTTAGAAGTCAAATTTCTAAAAGATGAATTATTATTATTCCAAAATTTAAGGATTTTGGGGTCAAAATAGTAAAAACTGAGGACTTTCAATACATAAAGAAAAATCCGGAATTTTGGGACAACTCCTACCCCTCTTTTCTTATAAAATCACTAACTTTTCTTTATTCAATCCAGGTGTCAATCATACATGAAAATTTATTTTTATCCTCTGCAATTCTTCAAACAGTCCTTTACAATAAAAATGTTTCTTGTTAATCTTTTAAATGCTGCACTTGTTAACTATGAGTTTCAAACATTTTGTGCAGTTTAAAAAGCTTATTATATCTGTATATAACATATACATTTTGAAATTTTCTGGAAAAACATTTTTTTCTTTGTTTTCTTTTTTATTGTTCCCATTTGGGAACATTGGCATTTGGAGTTAATAATTTTGTTTCAAATTTATAGAAACTGATTTTTTTATTTAGTGCACTAAAGGATCACTGATATATATTAGAGATTATAAAAATTATAAATTTAGTTTTAATGATTAGTTCTTGCATTTTTAATTTATGATAACTGATTAGCTGTAACTTTGCCACAGAGTAAGGACACTTGCTGTAGAGTAAGATCTTATCTGCTGAGATGGGATTCAACATTCCTGATTGTCCCACATATGTTCTATGGGATTTAGATAGGGACTTTAGGTCAGCCTATCCAACACCTAGACATCCTGTTCCTGCTCCACAAACTGCTTTAACACCTGTCTCTGCAACCCAGCCTGGACAAGTGTTGCAGAGTGGAATGGTGCCCACATTAGCTAAAACAGACAGGAAGCTGTATTGAAGTGTACTGCCACAGCAGAGGTAGTGCAGCATTGATCAGAATATCTTGATAACTGGCAACCTTTAGGTTGAATATAATCATAATCAAAGGTTTAAAAGTCCTTGCTGGCAGAAACATCCCCACACCATCACAAAGCTTCCTCCAAATTTGAGTGTAATGCCAATGCAGTCCACCTGATAGCATTATCTCGGCAAATGCCACACCCAAGTGCTATCCAAACAAAAGAGTAAGTAGTGTGAGTCATTTATACATATGACCTTCTTTCACTCGCCATTCATGTTGGCCATGAATGGTGAGTGAGGCACCAGTGCAGTCACAGTCTGGCATTACCTGGAGTGATGTAGGTCTTGTGTGTAACTGACATAGCATGGCAACCTTCATCATATGTTCCTGATGGTTTCTTCTGGTACAAATAGATGTTCCATGTGGCTTATTCAACATTGCTGGGTAGGTCTGTCTCCAAGGATGTGCATGCCTTCACATTCTGCGGTAAGTTTCACATGGTATGGTCACTAAGTTTGTGAGGCCAGCAAGAGTACGGCTTCAGTGTAGTGGCACCATCTGCTTTCCACTGATGTAGAACATCAATAACAGTGGATTTGGGGAATCCTAGGAGAGGGAAAATGCTATGCAATGAGTGGATTTGGAATCCCAGGAGAGAGAAAATGCTATGCAATGACTGGATTTGGAATCCCAGGAGAGAAAATGCTATACAATGAGTGGATTTGGAATCCCAGGAGAGAGAAAATGCTATGCAATGAGTGGATTTGGAATTCCAGGAGAGAGAAAATGCTATGCAATGAGTGGATTTGGAATCCCAGGAGAGGGAAAATGCTATACAATGAGTGGATTTGGAATCCCAGGAGAGAGAAAATGCTATGCAATGAGTGGATTTGGAATCCCAGGAGAGAGAAAGTGCTATGCAATGAGTGGATTTGGAATCCCAGGAGAGAAAATGCCATGCACTCAGAAGGCAACCAACCTCTGCTCTCTTTCAAAATCCATCAGTTCAGCTCCACACAGCATAGTTGCTTTCAGTGTAGTCTGACAGATGAGCTAACACTCTCGTTTACATATAGTTCCCAATACACCCTGTGTGAGTGTGTGTCTGGTACTGCAAATGCACATTTATTTGCATATATGGAGGTGTCTGAATACTTTTGTTTACATAGTGTATTTGAAATAATGAATTTTATTTATTTTGTTCCTTACTATACCATAGTTAAGTGCCCATGGTATGCTGAGTCACAAAGTTGATTTAGTCTTTTTTCACAGTCAAAAAATTTGTTTCTGGTATTTTTCTACCAAATTACAAAGCACCTTTTAAAAGTAGGTACCAGACAGTGCGTGTGAAATGTTAGAGAAGCATGTGGAGTGGGGCCTGTGGGTGCAGGGTGAGTTGACTGGTGTTCTTTTTGGTGAAGATGCATGGTGACTTTTTTACTTCCTCTGAAGTCCAAATGTGAAAGCGCATTATTTATGGAGTTTACAATACAAGATCCTGCTAGCTTGTTACCAAGGACCTGCTTGGTGTATTAGTGAACCAGTTCTATCATCCTTTCTGCTGCATAGTGTATGATGATAGCTACTGAGAAGACAATAGAGATCAACACTTTCTATATCTTCACTATATCTCTGAATAAGGTAATGTTATAGGATGTGAATCTTTTTTTCTTGGCTCTTGAAAATAGTTTGACAAGGCTGATGATTCATGTGGAGTAATTTGATGTAACTAACAATGGCATTGCCAGTACTAGTGCTTACATAATCATCCTTCCCACCATCACAGGTTTTGTGAAGTTACCCAATACTAAGTGTCAAAGTTCAGTTTCAATGGCATTGGAAAAACAGCTAAAAGGAACTGTGCATCAATCACAGATGCTATCAAACATAAACATGTCATTATGTGTAGCTGCTGAAAGGTTCAGATAGTAATTTGAACTTTTTCCTAAAAAATGCTTCATACCACCTGCCAATGTTCCCATTTGGGAACATTGAAAAAAAAAAGACACTGGTTCTCACTAATAAATTAAGAACTGTAAAAATTTATATGCTCACAACATAAACTCAACCCTTCTGCATATCTCCAATGAATATAAAAGAAACTCAATGTTTTTTTATGGATTAAAATTATAAAGTGTTCATAACAGGTATAAAAATAAGAAAAACAGCAGTTTTTGGAAATTTTCAGATTTTTATTTTCCGAGTGGAGGGCAAAATAAAAATAGCTAAAAAATATAAAGGATATTTAGCAATTTAAAGAAAAATTTCGTTACTGAATGCTTCCTTCTGATTTTTTTTATTTCAGTTGAAAAGCTCATGTTCCTAAATGGGAACATTAGCAGGTAAAAGGTTAAGTAAAAATTTATTTTTGAATTTTTTCCCTAAAAATATTTACTTAAAAGAAGATGACTTCTTTTTAACACAATAAAACTATGTTTTCTGTGTTTTATTATTTTCTTTACATTCTTTACTATGATATACTTGTATAAGAACAACTGCCACTTGATATATCATATATTTACCATGATACATCATAAAACACTGACAGAAAATATTCAGCATCATTCAGATGCTGAATATTTTATACCCTCCGGTTTTGTATCACCTTTTATACCCTCCGGTTTTGTATCACCTTGCAGACTAGGCTAATGTAATTTCAGGCCCGATCACTGGAACCTTAGCAAAATCATGAGTCTATTCTCTGTTGTATACTGCAGGTCTCATACAGGACTTCGAGATATAAGAAAAAAGCGTTTAATGAATATTTCAAGGTAGAGAAACTATTTATTTTTTATAAGAGGTTTAACGACTACCGTAAGCAACTCAGTGGGGTTTAAGCAGTCGCTGGTCCCTAATTTTGAGCCACTGGATCCGGGGAATGGAGAGAGCCAGTGCCGTAAGACAAACACAATACCCATGCCTCACCGGGATTCGAACCTGGGCCCGCCTCGGACGAATGACCAGAAGCCATCGCTTAGACCACTGCGCCTCCAGGCCGGAGAAAAACATTTTAGATAAGTTAAAAATTTTAAACTTGCTGATCATTTGAAACATTTTTCCCAATATTCTTTCCTTAATTTTTACGTTCTTTGGATTTTAAAAAACAGTGCATGATTGTGTCACATGCAATAAGCACATGGGGTGTTTGATGTGAAAAATTTAGTATCCGCAGCAGTTGAAAATTTTCAAGCGAAAATAAAATCATGTCCCACAGAAAACAAGGTAATGAAGAAGAATTTTATAAATTATTTAAATATAATACTGTTATGTTGCGCATGACTGGTCACTCCCATTCTTTGCTGTGTCTAGATTGTATAACACACACACACACACACACACACGCACGCACGCACCTTTATGTGTTTACTGCTTCCCCTTCAGGACAACCTGTTTTTAAAAACGCCATAGACTTACTTTTCAACTCAAAAACTTTAGGCTAAAGTTTTAAACTATTTCTGCTGTTATGGAAAAATGGTTTTAAAACATTTTTCAGAATCAAATTCGTACGATCTCAAAAGGATTTGTTTACTACCCATGGGCTTGCTGAAAATACACGACCCACATTTATATGTACGAGGTCTGACAAGTAATGAGACTGGGTCAAAACACATTTACTTACACTTTTAATCAACTACAACGTGATCACCTTCGAAGTAGTTCTCTTGAGTTTGCACACACTTATTCCAACGGTGCTGTCATTACAGGTAGCAGCTGTGTAACTCATCAGCTGAGACACTGTTCACAGCCTTTTGGACGTCTGCTACTGTGCCGAAATGGCGTCCTTTCACAACTAATTTCAGTTTTGGGAATAAAAAAAGTCGCAGGGAGCCATGTCTGATGAATACGAGTAAGGAGGATGGGGTAGTGTTGAATTTCGCAGTTCTTCTCGCTGTGGTTCTGTGAGATTTTTTGGAACCAATTTCGCACAAATGTTTCTCATTCCCAGATCTTTAGTCAGCATTCGGCGAACACTTTCGCCATTCATGTTCAGTTCTTCCGCTATAATCGCCTATCACGTCGCACGACTTCCTTCACCCGGATGGTGTGTTTTCCTTTGTCTGTGTTGTTGTTGGTCGCCCACTCGGGCGTTCGTCTTCTACATTGGTTCTGCCCTCACAAAACATTTTGTGCCAGCAGAAGGCTTGTGCTCTTGACATTACCTCATTGCCGAAAGCCTGCAGCAGTTTTCCTTACGTTACCGCCGCATTTTCACCGAGCTTCACACAAAAAAAATGGCATACCGCTGCGCAATATTCCGCAAGTCCATTTTCCTGACGAGGAGCACATACACAACTTCACGTATCAAGCAGCGACTACACACTGAATCCTTCCAGGGTGTTGCCACTTGGACTACGGGTGTGGGAAGAACCAATGTCACACATATGTGACGTACGAGGCTGCAGCGCGCGCGCAAAATCAGTCTTATTATTTGTCAGATCTCGTATACATGGCAGATGTATATTATATGTATGATGGATGTTGGCGACATTTTTGAACAGTCTGAATTAGAAATAGCTTTGGGACCATTTTATCTACGCAGTCCGTTAGATTGGTTTGGTTTAACTAATAATGGTCTGCGTCTATTCCAGTAGGCCACCATTAAAATGAAAAACTTATTGGTTGTTTATAATCATGTGTACCCTGTGCCTATTTTACTTTTGTAGGCATTTAATGTAATAGGTCGAAGCCTACAGTTTAAAGTAAAGAAATTTCAGCCGAAGAGAGAGTCAGGGGTACATGATTTCCTTCTCCGTTCTGTTTCGCATTTCTTTTTTCCAATACAGGCATACCTGAGAACTGTGTACCTGCCTTGGAAAAGAAATATGGTTGCGGATTTTATGGATTTGACTTCACCTAAATGCATAGTATGCCAACTTTCTGAGAAGATACGTTCAACTGTTTGTTTCTTATTTTTTCCCATTTGCAGAGGATAATGCATTTGAATAGTGCTATTTTGGAATTCGTAATGAATACCGAAAATTTAGCTCGTTTTCCAAATTTTGGAGAAGTGCTGAATTTGTATCTAAACGTAACTGTAAATCGTTGGGATATCCAAAACACGAGTTAAAACTGTATGTTCGATGAGTTAGCGGTTGCATTATCGAGCGCATCAGAGAAAAATAACAGTCTCAGTTACTCAAATTGTGACCAGGAGTGTGAAGAAATATCATTATGCTTGTTTGTATGTTAAACGTAATGGACCTACCTTTCTAGACGATTCTAAAATGTAATAGGCCGACAATTGTCTTAAAGGAAAGGAATTTCTACTTACGACTGAAACCAGCCAGTTCAATTCACAGAGGAAAACAATCTGTGTTAAAATCTAACTCTCAGTTAAATTTAACTGCATTTGATCAAAGTATGAACTAACTAGATGAAAGCCCGTCAATAATGACGGGCAGAAATAAAATTTATGATACAGGAATTATTGACATTTATTTATGAAGTTTTTGAGTTCCACGTCAATAGATGGCAACGTTGGCTCACTGCTTTCTGAAAATTTCCCGAGCAGTCGGTTATGGAATTTGATATGACGGGCTGTCTGTTTGTTATGTGTTTTGTAAAACCTTTAGTCCCTATTTCGTCAACACTTCCTTGCACACAGCATTTTTCGCATACACTGACTGCGAACCTTGTATCAATTTCCCTGTTCTTTTCCGTGAACTATTTTTATCTTGACGTCGTCAGATTGCCGTACTCTTGACGTTGACACGTACAGATGGCTAAACAGCGGTTCAGGTAGTGAACCAAAATTCCTTATGTAAAGTTTTCTTATCTCTAAAGAGTTAACCGTGTGACGTAACGCATCTCTGACGTCATGTGAGAATGATTTGGATGAGAAGACGTCACACCAGCAGCAGTGTTCTTCGTTGCTATGACAACAAAACAAGGCAATATGCGCGTGTAGGTGATGACGTCACCTACATGAAAACTGCACGAAAAGCTAAGGGTGACGTCACAAACATTTGTTTCTCGGTTGTTGCTATGACTACTTAAAAAGTGGCACGGAGCGGGGCCGTCGAGATCACGTCAGTCACTTCGTTCCTCACCGGGCCCAAGTATAGACAGAAATTCTGGGTTGTGACGTCACACAAAGGATCCTACTTTCAGCGTCTGTTGGTGAAAGCTTGAAGGCGTGTGATTGTTTGTGTCTGTCGATTTCTGCTTCTAGTTTTATATTACGGAATTTTTACTTCATCACGGTAAGTAGTAATACGTATGACACTATTGTCCTTACGGTTTGTAGTCAAGTATGACTTTAAAATTTCGAATTAAAATTGTATCGCGATTTCAAAACACCATGCGTGTCCACTGATTTCCAAGACTTGCAAATGTTTGTCGTTCTAAAATTTCTTCATATTCTAAAATTTCATGTTTTCATACATTTTTTCAAAGTAGTGAACATTTTAAGGTCATCAATTATTTCGCTATGACATGATTAAATTGTCAGTCATAAATTTTATTTACGGAACCAAATTTTTTTACACCTGATGTTTATTCCATTTCTGTAAAGCATAAATATGTTCTAAGACTAAGCATTTTTCCATGCATGACTGTCTGAATGATCTGTTGTGTTTTTTATATTATGCATTGTTAAGTACTTGTTTCTTCTTGCTTTTAGAGGGGACAGAAGAGTTGTGTACCAATGTGTAAATTTAAGTATTAGTACAGATGCATGTATTTTTCTGGACAAAACATGCTCAACTGGGGATGTTACAATTTTGAAAAATTGTAACATCCCCAGTTGTAACATCTTCAGTTTCCAAGAAAGCCAGTTTGTCTGTAGATTAAAAGACAAAAACTGTGTCACAATTCAGACTTTAATAATTAACGTGTATTAATTCAGACGGCAACAAAATCAATTGCAGTATGTTTGAAATTATGTGAGGTGACCAAATGAAACCATACATAAACACCCTCGTTGAGCTGAGATTTTTTTTTTCTGACACTCTTCATTTAGTAAAAGCTATACCAAATATTGGTTTAACCAAACATCCACAAATCATACCTTATGTTACTCATGTTCTATTGACCTTGGAGAATTGTGTTGTTCAAGCTCACAACCTTTACAGCAAATTTGTGAGAGTGAAAGGAATCTTGGTGAAACAAGTCTCATGACACTTTAACAAAACGTTTTGTACCCAACATCAACTGAGCAACAAAATGTTGCATCTGCATTAAACCTTTTTCATGAAAGTTATGTAGCTTTTGAGGTAAATAGTAAAAAGCTAAATAGTGAAGTCACAGGCCTGAATGAAATTATTTCTTCTGTCGGATAGATTGAGAAACGATTTTCCTGAAGAAATATTATGCATGGTAGTGATTAAAATCTTTCATAATTTCACTGTACACCATGTAACCTCTCCGTTCAGAAAACGTGAGTTTCCTGAACGGAGGGGTTACATGGTGTACAGTGAAAATATAAAAGATTTATAAATAAACGTATTTTATTCTAAAATGCTGTGGATAATAAATGTTAAGCATTCACATCAAGGCATACATAGTCTGAATAAATTTTGCCAATCTATTTAAAATTCATCAGATTACAAAGTGGTATTTTTGTGTTTTTTCAGCACCTGACTCAGTGCATCTGTTCATTTAAGTGAATTAAATGCCTTGCAGAAATATGCTTTAAATCTTCTAACCAAAGAGAGACATGTTGTCTAAGGAGACTAACTTCACTCTTAAATTCACGGACAGTACAAAACATTTTAAAATACCTACACTGTTCTGTGAAGCTTTCAATACATGTGGTAAAGTAACAAAGGCTACATTTTCGACTTTAAATCTATATTGCTGGTTATGTAGCCCATAAGGTAAGCCAACACATAAAATGTTCTCAGTGCAAACTAATGTTAGCATGTGATAGAAATTTTTAACCTGAAAGCTCAAATCAGGAGGTTTTTCAGTACATACAGCTTACTGACAGTTTACTAAAATGTCCCCAATAATTCAAAGTGAATATTGTAATACATTCCATTTAGCTTACTGACAGTTTACTAAAATGTCCCCAATAATTCAAAGTGAATATTGTAATACATTCCATTTAGAATTTTTCAGCAATTAATTTAAAAAAAAATTAAACAAATGTAAGTCTGCTTCAAAGTTTTTGCTTATAAGCAAAACCTTTGAAGAAGACTTTGAAGCAAGTAAGTTTAAAGAAATTAATTGCTCAGTTAGCTTTCAAAAAATTAAATTTTGTTGATGTACTTCCAAGGGGAAAATGTAGTTGTGGAGCTGACTGTGCAGTGTTCATAAAAGCAAATGCCTTTCTGTTGTACCTACCTCATGTTTTTATGAATAACCTCGGTAAGATATGGAATGACAGGCAGAACCCAACGCCCAACGAGAAGCAAAAGTAAACTATCAACCTTGAATTCTTTGTAGATAATAGCTAATCCTGTGCCTGGTGCATTCTGATGTGTTTGTTTCAGTTGTCTGAAAATTAATTTTCCAGTGGGATACTAAATTTACACCTGCTTGGGTGTAAATGTGTATGTCCGCAAATAAACATTTGATCTGTAGTATAGAAATTTCAATAAAAGCATTGTCATGCTGCAGTATTTTTGGCAAATTTATAAGCTAAAATTACTGCAGCATGAAAGTGCTTCAGTAAAAAAAAAATAAAAAAATGTAAGGTTTGCAAAGAAGCTGCCTAAAATTGGTACAGTGGGAATTTTTATTTAATGCGTTCTCTTTTTATATATACATATCAACTTTGTGTGCAGTTTGTGAACAGTATGTGTTTGGTTTGAGGTAATTTAAAAGTAACTGAAATTGTAAGCTTAGTGATGTGTGCAAAAATATGTAGGTAAAACAAGAAAACTTATTGGTTGCCATATTCTGTGTATGTATATAAAACTCTTGCAGTGGGTGTGATTCCAAATACTATGCTTTTATCTTCAATGGGATTTATTCTTTTCAAGAGCTGCTAAAAACTGCACTTACAATCTGTGAAAAAAAACAGTGCTAAACAAGTATCATAAATGCTAATATTTCGGCATGCACAAACATTTTTAAACTACAAACACCAAGAGTGGTTGTTTAAAAGATAATAGCAGAGCAAGAAAACTTAGACCATTTTATTTAAACAAAACGAGGAATTTGAAGGCATTAGAATTCCTTTTGTGCCCAGATTATGTGTTATGGCATACTTTGTAATGCATATTATATTTCTGTGGAAATTTTTCAGAGAATGAAGGAGATAATTGGGAAGGTTAGGTATTTAGAAGGTTGTTATATGCATAGCTTCTCCAGTTTTGCTTACTGTATATCAATTTATGCTGCCATGTGGTATAAATCTTGCAACATTAAAACCTTTTTTTCTTTAAGTGCAGTTCACCTGTAATGATTCAAATATTGCTTACACATGTGCATGTTCCAATGTATAATAATACCTGCACAGTTATACCAACATATTATAAATGGCTTGCAGGCATTTCCATACAAAAGCCACATGCAGTTTGTAATCAAGCAATGTTTTAATCTAACATTGCTTGTATGTACCAAGCATTATTTTTGACAATATTGCCATATCTCAGCACATTAGTGTAGCTTTGTTCAATTAATATTGTGAGGCAAAAGTAATCATCCCACTTGAAATGAGATTTTTTTTTATCATAAATAAAGTAGAAGCTCATTGAATTCATTGCAGATTGCTATATGTCACAGGCTTGTGCAGCAGTTGTTGAATTTTTTTATATCAAAAACCATTCCTCAATTGTACAGGGACAAAAAAATGAGATCTCTTCATTTATCAGCAACAGAACTAGGGGAGGGGCGTGTAGGTGTCTCAGAAAATGCAATTGAAAGTGCAAGAATTTGTGAATACAACTGTTGGATGTCATTCATACATAACAACTAAATTTCCATGAATAAATTAAATACTATTTTTGTTTCTACTGTTTTTTGTTTATTACTTTTGCTCTGCCTTGTAAAATGAGGATCATGCATTTCAACAACAGAAACAAAAAAAAAGTCCTGATATTTGGTTGTGATGTTGATATTACTGTGCTGATACCAAATTTATTTAAAGCGTCTTTGTAATTTCTTCGCAACTGAGGTTTTTCTCTAACCAGTAAGCCAAAGTGTTTCCTGTATTTACCTTCATTTAATTGCTCACAGTTGATGTTCTAATTATCTCATTTATTCAAGTCTTGTGTAACTAGAGATATGATTGAATCCTGATTAGGACACAATAGCTCTTTGGATGCATTATTCTATAGCTTACAATGTGTTTGATTAGCTTGTAGCGTGTGCTGTTTTATACTTTAGCATGAATCCCTTGTGCCTAATACTTTGGGAATGATTTTTTTGCATGTCTGATCCCTCTGGTATTCTTGTTGTGTATCCACGTAACCTTCCCCCTCCTCTTTTTTTTTTTTTTTTTTTTTTTGTCATCTCATTAGAAATTTGGAGGACAAGCTTTCAAGAGGATAGACACATATACTTACTGTGGAGCACATTGTAGCCAATGAAGAATGTCACCTGGAGAGTGAACTATTAACTATCTGAATTAAATGTTTTGTAGTGGATTTCTATAAGAAAATATCCATTACGAATATTTGTTTTAATGGTCTGAATTGCACCGATAAGCAAATCTGAAGTTCAAGCAACAAATACTTTGTAGGTAAGCTTATTTTTCTTTTATTTTTTAATCACATTTTCAAAGAAATTCTTCACGTTCTCATTTGCTCATTTATTCACTTTTGTCTTGTATAACTAGAGATGCAACTGAACCCCCATTAAAATGTAATAATTCAGATATATTTTTCCACAATTTGCGATATAATTAGGATGAACGGCAGCTTACTTCTAGGCATTTTGGAGACAAAAATGGGGAAAAAACTTTAATGCAGCTGAGGTGAAAATATAACAGCATAAAATTTATGAGTATACATGTTGTGCCAATTACTTTAATGAAAACTTTATTACTTAACTAAGAAGATGAAACAGGCTATCAGAAGCAACAGCCAGCACAAGTTAAAATTTGGACAATCAGAATTTTGGTACTGAAGATGTTACATGTAGAACAATAAACCAAAGCAGATTTAGTACCATAATCTGATTGAGGAAAATATGAACTATTTTCCCCATGCACCCGCGACTAATTTCTGTGACCATAAAAAATAGGTTACATGTGAATTAGCATATGGGATGCTATTAGCAATGTTCTCCATCATTAGCTAAAATTAATCTCTCTGATATGTTGAATAACCATACCTTGTTTGATCAGATTTCCCAGTAATGAGATCTTTTCGCAAATTCCCTGTTCTTGAACACATGCTTCGTTAGCAACTAACTCCATAATTTGTCCTTGATGAATTTTTTGTCTAGTAATAAATAAATGTAATGTAAAATATACATTTGTCTTAAATTGCATACATATATGTATTTGGCTGCAGTATGCACGTTTCAGAAGCCAAGTTAAATTTTTTTTATCATTTATGCATTCCTGTTTCATTTACTACTTAAAACCCATTAACTTATTACATATGTATGTGTTTTTATGACAGTGATATGTACTAGAAGTACGTAATATTTTTGAATGCAGATGTAGATTTATTTTTAAAAAGGTGTTTAAGTAGGGATATTTTCGCTGTTCTTGTAAATCTGGGTTTACCAGGGCATTTTATCAACTCAGATTTTCCACTCTATCGCCACAAACTTATGAATCCTATTTCCCCAATCTAATAAAAGTTTATATTTTCTTCCTATATTTGTTTTCACAATGGTTCTCTTGAGTTTCGCAAAAGCTGCAGCCAAGATCTGTTACCGATCGTTTTGTCAACAAAACGCGATGTGCGCCCCGGTGGCGCAGTGGTCTAAGCGATGGCCTCTGATCATTCGTCCGAACGGGGTCCGGGTTCGAATCCCGGTGAGGCATGGATATTGTGTTTGTCTTACGGCACTGGCTCTCTCCCTTCCCTGGAACAGGTGACCCTAAATTAGGGAAGGGCGACTGCTTATAGCCCATTGAGTTGCTCACGGTGGTCGTTAAACCTCAAAAAAAAAAAAAAAAAAAAAGATCCTCGCGTAGTGTTGTCTTATCAAATTGAATGAGTGCTTACTAGCGAATATTGTAGAAGAAACAACACAAAAAAAATGCAATATTGTTCGCAAAATTCAGATGACAGTTAAACATGAAAGCCCAGCATGAAACTTCTCTTCCGTAGAGAAGCAATGGCTGCGACAACGCTGGACTGAAAGGATCCTTTTCGTGACGTCACAAAACCTATGCTTGGGCCCGGTGAGGAACGAAGTGACTGACGTGATCTCGACGGCCCCGCACGGAGCAGGAGGACTCTAGCAAATTATATATTAGGAAAAGAACATCCTATATAAAACAGACTGAAATCTTAATATCATTTCTATTTGATCATAAAGGAATGTTCCCATTTCTTTGTTGAGAAATGTCCTGTGTTAAACAGCTCCCTTGTAGCGCATATTCTATTTTCACTTTCCTTTTGAATTTCTTTTTCTATGAAATATTGACTTCGTTCTCTTAGACATTTTCAAACCTGGACGTTATGTCTTTTCCCTCAAACGGGAATGACGTTGGCAACAATCTGAGGTCGGAACGTGAGTGACGTATGTGTGCCCTGATAAAAACGTTACATAAATATGCGATGCAATGGCTGCTTTGAGGGATTGATGTTATTGATGACAGACGTGCTGTTGATTACTGTTACACTGTGATTGGATGTTAAATCGCTGCTATTATATTAAGTATTCTAAGGAACTAGATATGAGTGTGGAGTAAATTACATGCAAGCAGAATAAACGTATTTGTAAGTACAGCTATTGATCTCATTCTTGAAATGCCTCTGGGTACTTTCTAATATTACATTGACATATAACGTAAACACTGACGTTAAGGACTAAGTTCTACAGTTACAGCGGAAAGACAATTACGTTATATCCTATATAAATCGAAGTTTTCGGATAGTCTTCTAAAGGCAAAGATATTGTGAGAAAGGCATATATGGTTTTGCAATATGTAAAGGAAAAATTCTTCACCAAAAAAAAAACTTTTTTTTTCTGTTGCCCGCAAATTTTTAGTTCTTCTTGCTACCATTTTGAACTTGGAAATCAATATGTACAAAATCCGCTGTGCGAAAAAAGTGTCCATGTACTGCGTTGAAAGCTTTCTGTCCTTTGAATTCGTATCCTTGGTACATCTTCAGCTTACACACACAAATATGCGTGCGCAAGAAAAGAAAATCGCAGCTTGCTATTCTTGTTTGGTGTATACGAAGAGTGGAGTGGCCATGTTAAAATCATGATAGTAACGCAAGAACTGACTAATGATCTAACCTTTACCGGTGCGACGATAGCGTTACTAGATGTATACACATATGTGTGCAATAAGCAGCACGTCCAATCAAAAAGAACTTTGAAATAGATTGCAGATAATGACTGAGTCACCCACGAATTTTGTTTATGGGCAAAACACAGGTCACTGTTTTCCTGCATGCTACTAAAGAAGCAAGTAAATATAGAATATAACTGAAAATACGTATAAAACTCTATTCTGCTTGTCATTTGTCACGTATTACGAGAACCAGATGAAAAGTCCACATAGCTGCCCCGGTGGCGCAGTGGTCTAAGGCGTTGGCCTCTGATCATTCGTCCGTAAGGGGTCCGGGTTCGAATCCCGGTCAGGCATGGATGTTGTGTTTGTCTTACGGCACTGGCTCTCTCCCTTCCCTGGAACCAGTGACCCTAAATTAGGGACGGGCGACTGCTTATAGCCCATTGAGTTGCTCACGGTGGTCGTTAAACCTCTAAAAAAAAAAGTCCACATATAAGCAGGACACAGCCATACATGAACACGGAGTCCAAATTAAGGCATAGGCTAGTTCGACCTAATGAAATAAACCCGCAAATATAGTTTATACTCTACTCTGATATGCCGAACCGCGAAAAGGTTCTTTTTCACAATGATTAAAGTCGTCAACTCTCATATGCATGTATTTTATACCATGGAATATACAGTATAAGGGCTGGCGTGTCTGTTAACCTACTGAAATGATACAGATTAATGTCTATGTGCACCACAATGCATATAGCATGTTTGAAGTCAAGTTTCACTTACCCAAAGGGTAAGTAAGTCAATTAGGCTATTTAAGTCAATTAGGGCGTTAGTACAGTAACAGTGATGCAAATGCTTGAGCTATACCGTATTTCGAGAATATCTTTTCTAGGCGTCCGTGGCATTTCAGAATATATAGCACATCAATGTGTTTCAAGTGGAACATATTGAGAAAAAGTTGACAATTCATTCGGAACACATCGAGAAAGTAATTCTGGACAATGTATTCGCAGTGTGCTACGACAGTGTTCCATGCTTTTGCCAGGAAGTGTCCCGAATGTGTTATGTAAAAATACTAGTATGTTCTATCATAAAACATTTTATGGTGGAGAGAGCTTTGATAACACATGCGGAACAGGTTCATACACATTCTGAACACTTTGGCAAATATTTGTGGAACGCAATGAACATCCAAATTTTGGAAATGGCTTTTCCAGAATGCTACGAAAGTGGGCGACCAATTCTAAATGATTTGCTATTTTCCAACTCAAAAACTCACACTTTTCTTTCATAGTTATTGTGCTTAACATACGAATTAATGGGAACAGCTATGTCTTGTAGTTTAAATTTGCACCTGTCATATAATAATTCCACGTGTCAATTTAAAACTACATTGTATATAATTTTCTTTGCTTGAAAGTAAAAATTTGTCCCACTTTGTCGCCCACAGCGGACGCGTATGCCACTTTGCTTTGTTGTTATAGCAACAAGAGCCAATTTTCAACAGCTGCTGGCGTGTTGCCATTTCACATAAATCATTCTGACATGACGTCAGAGATGTATTACGTCACACGATTAACGTCACATGATCAACTCTTTTGAAACAGGGAAGCGTTACGTCAGGAATTTCAGTTCTATTTTGTCGTTCATTTGCCTTAGAGAATTTTTCATTTAGAATCCTATCGTCTGTTTGCCTGTCTGTTAACCCTTTTTATAGCCACTTGTGGCTATAGGTATCTCCCAATTCTTTATTCGGGAAATTAATTGTTTAATTTCCCACGTTGACCTTTGTAGGCTTGGTAAATGCATTTTTCTGCTACTGCCAGCATGCGGAGAAACAGACAAACTGCATTCGGGACCGACTTGACAGGGAACCATCTACGCATTGGCGTCCCCAAGCCCAGGGAGGCTGTGGAAAACCCAGGAAAAACCGCAGACTAGATGGCCGGCTGGTCCGAAATTCGAACACCCGACAAGAATTCTGCGTATGAAATTTAATTTTAAGATTTCACTTGAGAACCAAAATGTTTATTTTAGATTGTCAAACCAGTTTCTTTTCTCATTTAAGTCTAAAAATTGAGAGTTCCAATAAAGTAGGTAACAGTGTGATTTTATTATTTCATGCGCATGCTGAAGAAACATGATTTGGAAACTTCCTTTTTCCTTAAACTACGAAATTCTCAGAATATACATTTTTTTTGCGCTGAGTATTACCAGTTATTATTTTATTTATATTTGTTGAAGAAAAGAAAACAAAGAGAAAAGAAAAATGCAATTAGATCCGTATTAAACTGCACTAAGTAAGCTTAATACTCCAAACGCTGCTGGTTACAGTTATTTTCTTATCCGGTAGTCGAAAATGAATAATGCGGAAAATGCAATTCGTGTGCAGATCAAATCTACACACGAAGATTCGGCTTATGTATTGCAGCGAAAGTACAACGAAGTAAATTTCTCCATCATTTTGGTCCACGCCGGGGATCGAACCCGATTTCTCTTATTCCGGAACAAGTCGCTCTACCAATTGAGCTATGCAGACGTTCGTTCTCGCTGCTATCTGTCTTTCTGTCGTGTGCGTCCTGTGGTGCAGGCACGTCACAAAAGGCAGTTCCGTTTTGCATATTACAGACAGTTTAAGCAGTATAACTACAATAGAATACATCAATGAATCGAAAAAGCATGCAATTACATGCGGATTATAGCATAATTCGAGACGGAATGGACACAAGAGCAAATCTACAATATAGAAAAAAATTCCGGCACACGGGTTCACTCGCGCAGGAAACAATTTGCAGTTTTCATTTTCATGACCACAATTTCATAATTTAACGAAGCTGTAAAGTTATTTATGTAAAAAATATACAGAAAACACATACAAGGCTTTCGTTTTGTGGAACGTACTGTATTTTCTCGTTTTTGAACGGAACAATATACAAGAGTCAGCTATGTAAACAATAGGAAAAAATTAAATATTTAATTGCACGAACTGTGTCGTAAGTTAAGCTATTTTTGTGCAAAACTATTAACTTATGATGTTCTTTACTAAAAGTTGCAATTCTGAATTTAGGGGTATAACATTATTACTGCTTCCTTCAACCACCTTCATGTAAAAACACTTTCTCGTAAGCGTTTCTCAGTATTGCGGGGTAAACCGTTTTATAATAAGTAGAGGAAAATATGTTCTTTTATGCACCGCCCCTTAATCGATGTATGCTTGAGTTTTCGCTTATATCTCAGCAAGGTTTTATGCTACCATGCTGAAAAGAAAATTTGGATTTAAGGGTTTAATAACATTTCGCATCCAATGGACTATTAACCAGATATGGTCATATTTCATTTTTTCATGGTAATAATAATTCATAATTTATAATTTCTTTAATATACCCGTTCTGTTTTTGTTTAGCGGCTCATATTATCTGGGCCTATTTGTGTTTTACTGTTGCAACACCGAATCACTGTATCTGTTCTCGATTAAATCATACAAGTCAAAAACAACTTTTGCAGTTTAACGTTAGCTCCTCTTTTTCCTTAGCTCACTGTACACGTATTTATTTGTCGATTCGTCTGAAATTTGAAATTTAAGGGTTTTATTATGTGCTGAATAGAATGCGCGTAAAATAACATACTTCTTATGTAGAAAACTTCGGAGATCGAGAGATAATTAGCATGTTAATTAGCTTAATTAGCATGTTTCTTCACATCAGACGATAGCTTCCTTCAAGGGCTTTCCAACGGTACCTTACTTGTTTGAATGCGACAAACGGTTCTAAAGTAAAGAGGGGTGGGTCGTTTTTTGTAGTTTTTTTCGTTTTTTGAGGTCTGTACATTGGTATTCCATGCTCGGTGTGAAAATTTGAAAATCTGGATCGATGATAACAATCTCCATCTGTTCTTGCTGTTCAGGCTTAATTTGTGCAGTTGAATTGGAAGGTTGTGGCTCTGGAGTCGAACTCCGGTGAAACGCATTCTGGCGCGTGGACTTTTGACACTCTCTACATTCCCGTGACCTATCGGTTAATGACTTAGCGGGCTTTTCGGGTTTCTCACGTTCCCCTCTAGCTGTTACTTCAACTTTCATGGGTTCTTATAGTGCTTTTCCTACATCTTTCGTGGGTTCTTATAGTGATTTTCCTACAACTTTCGTGGGTTCTTATAGTGATTTTTCTAAATTTTCGTCACCAAGTTTTTTTTATCTGAAAAATAAGTAAATTTTAAATCCATTTTATTTTGATTTATCACATACGTCTGTTAGCTCTGACCGTCAGCTACGGAATGCGGGGCTGAGGGTATTTCTGTCATTATCTATTCATTAGTTATCAACCTTAAAACGGCATGCGGCAAAACAAAATCACGCGAAATTTAGCTTAACTTTCTAATGCTACTGTATCAAAGGGTTGAGGGCTGAGATTTATTTTGTTATAAATGGGACTCTATAAGCTATCTAATGAGGAATTATTTATTATTCTACGGCTATTAGTTTCGAAGATATAAACGTTCAAAACGTGACATGTTTTCGTGGGGTTCGTGCTTCCGATGTTACCCCTACCCAGCGCAGGGAAAGACTTAGTTCTACGTCAAAAACATCAATAAATGACAAAAATAAATGTTATTATCTGCCAGTTTCAAACACACGACAAACGAACGCAGCGGAACAGATCACGCAGAACTGCTTTCATGTAGACGTGCCACAATCTCACCTTTGAGAATATGCATCTGCAATGCAAATTAACCTTTAAAATTGTTACCAACGCCATCTGTCGCCTAAATGCCAAAAGACTATACGCAACCGAAAACCTGTGATGAATGTAAATGAATGTAAAGGAAGAAATTGATAACGAGGAGCAGTACACCAATTATGTAGAAAATGGTAACTATACTAGTGATCCGATTTATTGGCGTAGGAATATATACATAAGCGGCTCCAAGCTTTCGCCCATCAACCAGATGGCTGTTTCAAGGAAGATAGACAGAAATTGCAAACTGAATAATTGAACGCTTTAACAATTTAAACGTGGTGACTTGACTTGACAATAAAAAGATACGGCGTTATATTCATTTAAAGATACAAGGTATCACGTTGGTTGCGCACGCGGTATCCTGGTAGGAAGGTTAGTTAAAGAACTGGTTAAAAATTCGTGGCAACTCGAGTGAAACGCTATCATTGCAATTATCACTGTTGGCGACGATCGCCCTGGTTTCCCGAATGGCTGTTCATTTAGGGGAAGAGTAGGTAGCTAATTTCTTTATATCATCCCACATAGGAGTAGTGGACTGGAATTTGACTTCACTGGATGACTACTTTACCATATTTGTGTCTCTTTTATGCTCGTTGACTCTGATTCCAAACAAATTCTTGGTCATTCCAAAGTATTAAGTATGCAACTTAATTCTAGGCCACAGGCACGACACGCTGACAGCAATTATAGCAAATCGAATACGTACCTAATCAGGGAAATAATCCCCGTCGTGTTGAATACATTTGAGCCATCGGTCAGGGAGCTGCCGAATGCCACTTTGGAAAAATGAGGGCTGTTTCGAGTTGATAAAGTCATCAATACTTGTGTGGACCTCCTCGACGGAAGTGAAGTGCGTATCACTCAGGTGATGTTGCAGGGAGCGAAAGAGGTGATACTCCGACGGGGCGAAGTCTAAAGAATAAGCCAGGTGGGACAAAATCTCCCATCCCAGGTCGGTGATCGTGTTTAAAGTCGTTTTTGTGGTATGAGGACGCGCGTTATCCTGAAGCAACAGGACTGGCTTTCTGCCCTTGCCGGTGTATGGCCTTTTCGCCTCCATTGCGTCACTCACACGAATTAGTTGCTGACAATAACGCTCAACATTGACCGTTTCACCAGGTTTGAGAAACTCATAGTGTACGACATCGCGCTGATCCCACCTTATGTACAGCAACAACTTCCTGGCATGGATATTCGGTTTGGCAGTGGCTGACCTGGATAAACCCACGATTTGCGCCGCTTAGGATTATCGTAGAGGATCCACTTCTCATCACAGGTCAAAATCTTGTGGAGGAAATCCTTCTTCTTGAATCTGGAGAGCAAGGTCACAGCAACATCATAGTGCCTAGACTTGTTCGTAGATGTGAGTTGGTAGAGCACCCAACGGCCCTCCTTGTGAATCCGTCCAAGCTTGTGCTGGCGCTTTGCAATGGCTTGCCATGTTACTCCGATTTCCTGGATGAGCTCTGACTGTGTGCGACAGGGATCCGCGTCTAACAGTTGATCCAGTTCCTCATCGTCAACTTTCTGTGGCTGTTCCGAATGTTCTGCATCACGAAAATCGAAATTTCCCTGCTTAAGCCGCTGGAACCACTTCTTACACGTACTGTAGAAAACTGCAGCATCACCCAAAGCAGCACATATAATTTCCTGGGCTTCCGTTGAACTTTTTGTCAGATGAAACGTGAACAGGAAGCATTGCCTCAAATGTTGCTTCTCAAACGACATTGCTTCCACCGTCAACTTTCGTCCCTTCTGTCACTACAGCTGTGAGCGGTTACGGTTGCCTGGAAAACCCTTGGATGGCGCTGCAATCAGCCATTATCGCACCCAGCTATTTGCATTTGCCGACGTTCTATGATCCCTTGCGGTTAGGGGCCCAGAATTAAGTTGCACACCTAATACACTATCTAACAAAAAGTAATTGGACACGTGTGATAGCAAAGGAAAACAAAGTTTATTCACCTTCAATAGTTGGTGGAGCCTCCACGAGCGGCGATTATAGCTGCGACCCTCCGGGACATACTCTCCACCAGGCGTTGTACGACGGCTAGCGGTATTTTCTTCCACTCGGCTTGGAGAAGACAGGTCAGTTCCTTCACCGATTTCGGACAGTGGGGGCACCACTTAAGTCGACGCTCCAACTCGTCCCAGAGGTGCTCGATAGGGTTAAGGTCCGGGCTCTGCGTAGGCCAGTCCATTCGATTAACCCCATTGTCACCATACCAAGCCATGGTGGACCTCGCAACATGACAGGTGGTATTGTCATCCTGAAAGTAACATGGGTCCACCCCGTAAAACTGCCACAACGTAGGAAGCGCATGGTCATCCAAAATGGTGCAGTAGGTCTCGGCGTTGAGTCTACCAGGAATTGCGACCAAGGGTCTCGTGCCATACCAGGAGAAACACCCCTATAGCATAATTCCAGAGCCGCCTAACTTCACAGTTGGCACAATACATTCCGACAGGAGGCGTTCTCCAGGCAGACGCCAAACCCAGACCCTGCCATCCGAACTGTAGAGGGTGAACCTTGATTCGTCGCTCCAGAGAACCTGTTTCCACTGTTCAACGTTCCACTGTCGACGTTCTTTGCACCACGTTAGCCGAGCAGCGCTATTGGACTTGGTGACCAAAGGCTTGTGGGCGGCAGCACGTCCATGATAACCGAGCAGATGGGCTTCCTTACGGATGGTATTCATCAAAGGAACACTCCCAGATGCCTGTTGAAACTCCTCGCTGATGTGGCCCATCGATTTAGTGCGGTTCTTCCGAATTTCTCTGGCAAGGCACCCGTCGGTCGCTAACTCCCACTTTTGTGGTTCTGCCGGGTCGGGGCACATTCCGACAGTCACCTTTCATCTTCCACTTGCCAATCACGTAGGTCACTGTCGATTTTGGGTACTTCAACTTGCTGGATATGTCACGTATGGATCGGCCATTTCTGTGATACCCAACGATTACACCTTTTTCGAAATGAGAGAGCTCCGAACTGCGTGGCATCTTGCATGCGACTGGTTGCGTTGTTGTTTCCCACACGATATTTCACGGCAGCAGCCGTGACGTGTATCAGGACCGCAGATATCGTCGATTACAGGGGTGTCCAATTACTTGTTGGTAGATAGTGTAGTATCGTATAGAGACGTCCGGATATTGTAGGGGGATAGCATAAACACCTGCTTCGCTGGAAAAAGGTGGTTTTTCAGTATTTCTCTTTAGCATAGTACTGTATATGAAGATGCAGGAGACCTCATGCCGATACCGTAGTTTATCTTCTTTCTTCTTGATGACGTTTTTGAGTTTGTAAGACACATTTGATATGTAGGGAATTGACTCTAGATAACGGAGCTGCGGCATAGCCATTCGGAAAACCTTGGAGATTGTCACTAACAGTGGTACTTGCGATGATAGCGTCTCACTCGAGTTGCCACGAATTTGGAACCAATTCTTCAACTTACCTCGCTACTAGGATACCGCGTGAACAACCAACGTGATACCTCGTATCTTTAAATGAATATAACTTTTTATTGTCAAGTCAAGTCACCGCGTTCAAATTGTTAAAGCGTTCTGTTATTAATTTTTCTGTTTCTGTCTAACTTCCTTGAAAAAGGCATTTGGTTGATGTGCGAAAGCTTGGAAACGCTATGTATACTGTATATTCCTACGCTAATAAATCGGATCACTAGTATAGTAAAGGAAGAAATAGTTTCCAAGAAGCGTACGCATAATAATTTCTAGCGAGGAAATTTAACCTCCGGAATAACGCCTTAACGTTATTTCCAAAGCACGGCACTTTGTCTCGAATTGTAGACTACAAGCATTGTGAGAAACATAAGATAAAAGAAAACATTTAATCAAAATTATATTACTTTTCATGTCGACCAAGGTTTCGTTCAAATGTATCCTTTGAAAATATCTTGCCCTACTTAAATGGAAAATATGACAGGTATCTAAAATGATACAGTAATTTCAAGTGTCTTGTGCGTAACTGGGAAGCACCTGCTTTTCAGATTTAATAGCATAAGCTCTCCGTTAACTAACACTCTGAGATTGTAATTGTTTGCCCTTAAAGAGATATGCGTGTACAATCATGATGCTGATTTATAGAACTACTAAAAGAGAAAAGGGGTAATACGAAGAATGCCTGTGTTTGATCGGCTTTATGAATACCAAGAAGGCTTAAAGGCCATTTGGTTTAGAAACAATACTTGGAAATAATGAAACCTCTTTCGAAATTCAGAGAGCTTTTAAAAGACTCTGCGGCAACAAAATCCATGTCGTGGGCTTTGAACAGGATGTTTACGGCTCAATTCATACAGCTATGACTCATTAGCGCTAGCTATCTGATTTTCGTTAACGATGGTTGGCTAAATGAAGGCGGAATCACCACATGAGTTTCCGCCCTGCCGTTGCGTGATGATGCTTCGCTCGATGTGGAAACGAATTATTGGCGATAATTTGGCCGAGTGTTTTCACCTTACCGAAACCGATTAGTTACCGAAATGACCATCTCATTTAGAGCCGTTAAATGACGTCACATCCAATACTCGCAGAGGCATCAAGAAAGGTGCTGACGAAAAGTTAACTATTTTCCCGAAGGAGGCTCAGAAATTCGGGATCGCAAACTGCAGCACACAATGGATAGTCCATTGGCGTAGGAACGGGGGCTACAGGGGTACAATGTACCCCCAAATTTTGAGAGGGGTACATTAATATCCACTGTACCCCCCTCTCCCAGATATGAGCAAACAGTAACCAATCATTCATAAAGAGTGAACTGTAAAATTTATATGCTACTTATTTTTTTTATTCTCTTTTTTTCAAAGAAATATCACGGGTCATCTGGTTTTTTTAATATCCGAAGCTTGTAGTGGGAGGCTTTTCATCCACCAAAAACTGGCCAACCATCTGGGAAACTCCAGCAAATTAGTTCTGCAGGGAAACGACGAGAGCGAGGTTTTTGTTAATAACTTCAAACAGCATATGGTAGGGCTAAGGCTTGATAACATACTTGTGATCAGTGTTTCTTTTCTCTTAAAATTCCACGCATCTTGATCAGGTCGTCCTTTCTGCACTTTTAAAAAAAATATTAACGCACAAGTGGACATTTCAGCTCCCGTAGCCCCGGCACTAAAATTGTTTTCTGTCTTAAGATCTGTAGCAATACAACAAGTGCATTACGGATTTCTCATACCACTCACAGAACTCAAATTCCTCGATATCTCCACCATCATTTAGCTTTGCACCAGACCAATGTGCTTTTTACATCAATTGTCAGCCTACGTATCGTTCAAAGTTTTTAACATAGACTTCATAATGCTTTAATGGTACTATCTTCGCGGGTAGAGCAGTTTTTATCTTACTGCGGTTTTACTTTATTAACGTAAACAAAAATGATAAGAAATTTAATTCGTTCTTGTAAAGAGTTATATAACATTTCCTGAGAAATCCCTCTTTTCCAAACCCTGCTGACAGAAATTCATCCTAATGTTGACTTGTCCCTGCTCAATATTTTAATGAAAAAAAAAGTACAAAAATTAACAAGAGAGAACACAAAAACAAAAAAACTTCTCCATTCCTTTTCTGATAAGAAATTAATAATGTGAACTTTTTGTCAGCAATAAAAATAATAATGGTAATAATTAATAATAATATGATGATAACAATGTTCATTCGGATGAATTCCTGATCAGTATACGTATTTTATAAAATCTCTAATATACTACCCCCCCAAAAAAAATTCGGAGGGGTCATCCATAGATGGCTTAATCCTTGAGATGTAAGGTTCATGAGCTTGTACCCCCCCCCCCCCCTAAATCAAAAGCGTTCCTACGCCACTGATGGATACACACATGTGATGAAAGAAGGCGATACAGTGTTTCCTGCAAAATCATGCACTCACTCTCTACTAGTGCAATGTGCCGAGTAGTCACGTTGTCGCTTTTTACACTGTATTGCAATGGAAACACCCCAAACTCAGATGAATGCTCCTCTAACTATAATGTGGCGTCCCGACACTTGTGTGGAGGTGCATTGTTCTGTTGCAACAGGCCCAACCCATTAGCATGAATACAGGACATGAACGGGTGTACCTCGTCAGAAAGGATGCGCACATAGCGTTGGGCGGTCACAGACGTTTGTAGACGTGACAGGGGTCCCAGTGAAGTCCAGCTAAACACACTCCATACCATTACGGACCCCCTACCAGCCGGTACAGATCCCTGTTGACAGGCGGGATCCATGGCTTCATAGGGGTTTGCGCCACACACGAATCCTTCCATCTGCACGATACAATTGGAAACGCGACTCGACAGACCAGGCTACTTGTTTCCAGTCATAAAGTGTGCAGTGGCGGTGTTGCCATGCCCAAGCGAGGCGCATAGCTCTGTGTCGTGCACCCATCAAGGAGACTCGGGTTGGGCGTCGGCTCCCAAAGTACATATCGTGCAGGGTACGTTGTACAGTCCGGACGTTGATGCTTGTTGAGGCTCCAGCATTAAATTCCGATGATACCTGCGAGAGTGTTGCACGCCTATCGCGTGAAACGATTCTTTACAGCCGACGATGGTCACGTTCATTCAATGTTTTTTTACGGCCACACTGGTATCCGTAGGTTGGAGGTTTTGCTGGAATTCTTGTAGTCACGGTACACCCTTGCAATGGTCGTCCGTGAAAATCCGAACTTCGTTTCTACCTCCGAAATACTATGGCCTATCTCACGAGGGCCAACTATGACACCGCGTTGAAAATCGTTTAAATCGTTATTACTTGTCATTCTCATGCCGAAAACAGCTCTGACAGCTGGCAAGGATGTCTATCGTACTGGCGGACGCAACCGAGTACGCGCATAGTTGGCGTTGCTATGTATTTTGCATAAGCTCGTCTGTACCAGTTTTTCTGGCACTTCAGTGAATATAGATATACACTATCTACCAACAAGTAATTGGACACCTGGGATAGCAAAGTAAAACGAAGTTTATTCACCTTCAATAGTTGGCGGAGCTTCCACAAGCGGCGATTACAGCGCCGACCCTCCGGGGCATACTCTCAACCAGGCGTTGTACGATGCCTAGCGGTATTTTCTATCACTTGACTTGGAGAAGACAGGTCAGTTCCTTCACCGATTTTGGACGGTGGGGGCACCCCTTAAGTCGAAGCTCCAACTCGTACCAGAGGTGCTCGATACGGTTCTTGTCCGGGCTCCGCGTAGGCCAGTCCATTCGATTAACCCCATTGTCACCATACCAAGCCATGGTGGAGCTTGCAACATGACAGGTGGCACTGTCATCCTGAAAGTAACATGGGTCCACCCCGTAAAACTGCCACAACGTAGGAAGCGCATGGTCATCCAAATTGGTGCAGTAGGTCTTAGCGTTGAGTCTACCAGGAATTGCGACCAAGGGTCCCGTGACATACCAGGAGAAACACCCCCATAGCATAATTCCACCGCCGCCGAACTTCACAGTTGACACAATACATTCCAGCAGGAGGCGTTCTCCAGGCAGACGCCAAACCCAGGCCCTGCCATCCGAACGGTAGAGGGTGAACCTTGATTCGTCACCATAGAGAACCTGTTTCCACTGTTCAACTGTCTACTGTCGACGTTCTTTGAACCACGTTAGCCGAGCAGAGCTATTGGACTTGGTGATGAAACGCTTGTGGGCGGCAGCATGTCCATGCTAACCGAGCAGATGGGCTTCCATACGGATGGTATTCATCGAAAGAACACTCCCAGATGCCTGTTGAAACTCCTCGCGGATGTGGCCCATCGATTTGGTGCGATTCTTCCGAATTTCTCTGGCCAGCACCCGTCGGTCTCTAACTCCCAGTTTTTTGGGTCCGCCGTGTCGGGGTACATTCTGACAGTCACCTCTCATCTTCCACTTGCCAATCACGTAGGCCAGTGTCGATTTTAGGTACTTCCACTCGCTGGATATGTCACGTATGGATCGGCTATTTCTGTGATACCCGACGATTACACCTTTCTCGAAATCAGAGAGCTCCGTACTGCGCGGCATCTTAATGCGACTGGTTGGGTTGTTGTTTCCCACACGATATTTAACGACGGCAGCCATGACGTGTATCAGGACCGCAGATATCGTCGATTGCAGGGGTGTCCAATTACTTGTTGGTAGATAGTGTAGATTGAAATGCCATTAAAAAAACGTTTTATGCAGATAATACAAAGTATAAAGTTCAAATAACGATTGTTGTTCATAAATACAAAATAATAATTTTTCGTTCTTTCCAAACAATCCAGACAAAAAGGATACGAGAAATAGTGGGACACTTCTCGAGTGGTCCACCGGGAAATATCCCGGTGTCCCAGTGGGCCAATCCGCCCCTGTTGCCAAATGATTTTAGGATATAAATGGCAAATTTGAGGAACAGCAAAAATTTGAATCATGTCCAAATAAATTTCTTTTGTTACTGTGAATTCTGCAGAAAAGAAAGGTCCGATCACACGATCAACCATTAAGCCACATCACACATTTACTTTAGGACTATCCCGGACATGTTCGATGAAGTGATGTGGATTCTCAAACCAACCAATTTCTGATGTTGTGGAGGTTGACTTTACCTGAAACATGAAAAGTTGTTTCGGCCGTCTCGGTGGCGCAGTGGTCTTAGCGATGGCTTCCTATTATTCTTCGGAAATGGGTTCGGGTTATCTCCCTTCCCTGGAACCAGTGGCCCTAAATTAAAGATGGACGACTGCTCATACCCCACGGAGTTGCTCACGGTGGTCTTTAATCCTCGAACCAAAAAAAAAAAAAAAAAAGGTGCCCTATCTGTAAAAACAGTGTTCCGTAGGAAGCCATTATCTGCCTCGTGATGATTTAGCATTTCCAAGCAAATTTAAAATAGCGCGGCTTGTCATCCGGCTGTAAAGCTTGCAATAACTGCACTTTGTAGGCATAAAAAAATATATGCTAAGATAATTTAAAAAAATAATAGCAACTTAAAACATTAATTGTTTACAATATAACTAACATTTAACATTACTGCTGTGTTTTATTGAACCTGAGTTTGCTTGCCTATTTTCTTGGGAAATCAAGGCTTGTCAAGACTCTCTGAGGCCTTTTCTCCGATTTTTCCTGCTGTTCTTATGAAATATAAATTATTTATGTATATTCACAAATCGATTCTTCGTGGCATGGACTCCACGAGATTTTGATAGGTGGTTTGTGGACTCTGACACCATGCTTGATGAATAGCAGTTTCCAGGAGTGTGAGATTGCAGGGTTGTGGATCCAGCTGTGTGATGGCTCGTTCAACTTCATCCCACAAATTCTCAATGGGGTTGAGATCTGGAGATTGTAGGGGCCAACTAAGCAAAGTAAACTCACCGGCATGTTCCTGAAACCAATCCTGTACAATACGAGCACTATGGAAGGACGCATTATCTTGTTGAAAGTAGCCATCGCCACTGGGATAAACCATCCACATGACAGGATGCACTTGGTCGGCAACGATGTTTAGATATGATGTGCCAGTCAGAAGTTGATCAACACGAATTAAAGGGACCAAATCATGCTAGGAAAACATTCCCCAAACCATAACGTTGCCTCCACCAGCATGAAGGGTTGTAGCAATGCATTTGGGGCCCATGCTTTCGTGCTGTTTCCACCAAATTCTCCCTCGGCCATCGGCATGGTGCAACTGTAAACGTGATTCATCGGACCGCTTAATTTATTTCTAATTATCGACTGTCCAATCCTTGTGCTCCTGTGCGAACTGGAGACGTTTTCTCTTGTTAACTGCAGACAGCAAAGGTGTTCGAACAGGCCTTCGGCTGCCATATCCCATCCGATGCAGTGTACGGCGAACACTGCATGCAGAGATCATTAGAAGGGATCCTTGATTAAGATGGTCTGTAATTTGCTGCACTGTTGTCCTTCTGTTGTCTGTTACCAGTCTGGACACTCTCCGTTCCGCCGGAACAGTTACTAGTCGATGACGACCACACGTTGCAGGTAGAGACCCAGTTTTTTGGCTGACAGTTCAGTTTTTAAACACTTTAACAACAGCTGTTCTGGAACATTTCACGAATGCGGCGGTTTCGGTGTTACTCGCTCAATGGCTCCGAGCTCCTACAATCATCCCACGTTGAAAGTCCGTCAAATCGCGTTTTTTGCCCATCTTGTCACCCAAAAATCACTTCTACTACTGTCACAAGCACTAAGCTTTCCCTTTATGTACTAGCCTCGCCATCTGGCGGCAACAGCGTGCAGCCATAGCTCATTTGCTTAAAACTGTCAGGTGGTCATAATAAAGTGGCTACTCAGTGTATAAGCGGAATTTTTGGTGTAAGATTCGATGCACTGTTGCACGATGAATCGCCAATTCCTTTGCGGCAGTTCGTATCGATTTAGTAGGGCTACATGAAAAGGCTTCATGACGTCGTCTTCTTATGAATTGATGAACGAGCTTATTTTTTTGCAAGCATAATAGTTCCCGCGAAACTAAGTAGATTTAACATTTCATGTATGATTAGGTTTAAGCAACGTTTCATGAATCATTGGGCTTAGCAACTTTTCAGTAATCATTAAGCGTTGGTTTTTTTTTTTTTTGTCCAGGGCGGTTTCCTTACTTTGTACAAAATATTTAGAAATGTACTTTTCCGGCATCATGCTGAAATAAAAGAAATATGCATCAGTCGCACATTGTGTTGCTGAAAGAATATGGAATTACCATAGCAATAAAGGCAATTTAGTGTCATGCTTGTGTATTCAACCCATGGATGAGTACATTATATCCACATAGCATTGTTTTTTTTTCTTTCAAATAATTAATAAATTTTGTACGCGTATAATTCTTTTTTTTTTTCAACAAACGTTTTTTTTAATGGTTTTCCAGGACATTTGTTTCAAGCGGTTTCAAATGTTTTCTTGTTATTCACCCACTCCATTCCATGAATTGTTATTCATGGGAATGGAGTGGGTGTATTTCATGGCTGTAATCTAGTATTTCATGGCTTAATCTGATATCTTCGTCGACTTGGAATTTCATTAGGAAATTAATTCGCCTCTCTACATATGGATTTTTTTCTTAACATCCACTAAAAATAACACGATGTTGATAGCGTCGTTTTAAACTAACTGGTACCATGAGAGACACAGCAAGTGTTGCTTCTGCGCATGCGCAGTCCCGACCTGCTGTTGGGGGAGGGGGTTGCATTTGTTGCCAGCAACAGGCCACTAGTGGCCCTTGCTTGGAGACCCACAATTAACGGCGATGCTGTAGAGCTATCAATGGCTCGACAACTCATAGCGCTGCCACCAACAGACCGCTAACGGGCCGTGAGCGGCAGATTTCAGCCAGCAGTGATCCATCACTGCCAACTGGTGGCCAGCAGTTTTCCAGCACTTGTGTTTTTGCTGGGATTAACTTGTCAGATACAGTTTTTAAGTTTTGGCTGTTTCTCTTCTTTAACTGTTTTGGATGAAATAGAATATAATTAGTTAAAAAAAGTATGGTGCCTGCTGTAATACCGGTGAATTTATGCCAAACAACAAGTCAACAACCCATTGATGTAGAAAGAAAATGTTGAAGCTCTTTTATATATGAATTAGTTTGTAGATATGAAAAAAAATATCACTGAATTCATCTCTCCCATGGCTTATAAAGTGTTTGCTTTTTGATTTTTACCAAATGTTTTGCATTTTACCGAACGTTATTACTTTTTTCTGTTGATATTTGACAGTTACAAAAAATTAGAATCCTCATATCGCCTCGCTGTAACCTCACTGCTAGCTTAAGATGTATGTCACTGCAGCGTTTCTTATGACCCTGATGGTGACGTCATGAATCGAAGACTAAGGCCTATTAATCCTCGAGACGACTTTTCCCAACATGAGATTAAAATAATACTTCTGGAGATACCATGAGTCTCTAAACCGTGACCGCACACAGTGTGCTAATTTAAGGTTGCTTAGCCGTCCCGGTGACGCAGTGGTCTAAGCGATGGTTTCTGATCATTCGTGCGAGATGGGTCTGGGTTCGAATCCCGGTGAGGCATGGATGTTGTGTTTGTCATCCGGCATTGGCTCTCTCCCTTCCCTAGAGTCAGTGGCCCTAAATTAAGGACGGGTGACTGCTTACAGCCCATTGGTTTTTTTTTTTTTTTTTTTGATTGGAGGTTTAACGACCACCGTGAGCAACTCAATGGGCTATAAGCAGTCGCCCGTCCCTAATTTAGGGTCACTGGTTCCAGGGAAGGGAGAGAGCCAGTGCCGTAAGACAAACACAACATCCATGCCTGACCGGGATTCGAACCCGGACCCCTTACGGACGAATGATCAGAGGCCAACGCCTTAGACCACTGCGCCACCGGGGCGGCCCCATTGGGTTGCTCACGATAGTTGTTAAACTCTCAATTAAAAATAATTTAAAAAAGTTGTTTACATGATACCCATGGAGGTTCTTTTTTACTTTTTTTTATTGGAGGTTTAACGACCACCGTGAGCAACTCAACCGACAATAAGCTGTCGGCCGCCCCGGTGGCGCAGTGGTCTAAGCGATGGCCTCTGATCATTCGTCCGAAAGGGGTCCGGGTTCGAATCCCGATCAGGCATGGATGTTGTGTTTGTCTTACGGCACTGGCTCTCTCCCTTCCCTGGAACCAGTGAACCTAAATTAGGGACGGGCGAATGCTTATAGCCCATTGAGTTGCTCACGGTGGTCGTTAAACCTACAATAAGCCGCCCCGGTGGCGCAGTGGTCTAAGGCGCTGGCCTCTGATCATTCGTTCGTACGGGGTCCGGGATCGAATCCCGGTCAGGCATGGATGTTGTGTTTGTCTTACGGCACTGGCTCTCTCCCTTCCCTGGAACCAGTGACCCTAAAATAGGGACGGGCGACTGCTTATAGCCCTTTGAGTTGCTCACGGTGGTAGTTAAACCTCCAATCAAAAAAAAAAAAACTACAATAAAAAAAATAAATAAATAAAATAAGCAGTCGCCGTCACTAATTTAGGGCCACTGACTCTAGGGAAGGGAGAGAGTCAGTGACGTAAGACAAACACAACATCCATGCCTCACCGGGATTCGAACCCCGAACCCTTTTGGACCAATGATCAGAAGCCATTGTTTAGACCACTGCGCCACCCGAGCCATGGAGATTCAACTGTGTGTATATTGAAATCGCGTAGTTTTCGGTTGCAGAAATCGTGTTAATATCAAACCAGAATGAATTATACTTCATACACAAGTGAAGTTTAAAATTTAAAAGTTATGTTTTGTTTTGAATTTCCACTAACGTTCATGTATTTCAATTTAAAATAAAAAATGGGAAGGAGCCTCAAAGTAACCAAAAATTTTATAAATCCAGCATTTTCTCACACATCAGCAGCTTTACGATGCAAAGTTAAATGTATTTACGACGAACGAATACTATTCGGCGAACGCAAAATGCATTGCGATCATAGGCGTAGCCGGCGGGCCCGTACTCCCTCCCTTGAGGGTGGATTGAGTACGAATATAAATCAATATATGTTATCAAAGTCATTTGCGATGCATCAAAAGTCTTTGTATGGTATGTATGGCTATAGGCTTGAGGCAAAGTTTTTAATTTTTAATTTTTTTGATTGGAGGTTTAATGACCACCGCATGAGCAACTTAATGAGTTGTAAGCAGTCGCCCGTCCCTAATTTAGGCCCACTAGTTGCAGGGAAAGGAGAGAGCCAGCACCGTAAGACAAACTGAACATCCGTGCCTCCAAAGGATTCGAACCAGGACCCCTTTCGGACGAATGATCAGAAGCCATCGCTTAGACCACTGCGCTACCCGGGCTGCTGAGGTATGATTTGTGTGTGGAATATAAACTGCAATGGTTTTTGACTATTTACAAAGGTCGTCTAAACATTAAACATGGTACGTATAATAAAGTATTTTCCTTTTTTTTTATTAGAATCGTCGGTCCGCAATTTAGGACGTGGCTACCTTTTGGGGTTGCTTGCTGCAGGGAAGGAAGAGAACCAGTGCCATTAGACAAAGACAACCAAAGACCTATAAGATAACAGAACATCCATACCTCACCGGGATTCGAACCCGGGACGATCTCGGACAAATGGTCATAAGACCACTACGCCACCGGGCTTGCAAGTATAGGAATATTCATTAATTAAAGAACTTTGTTATATAATCTATGTGCAATATCTAACTCTGATAAAACCATCTTCATCGTAATAAGCCAGTCGGACTCGGAGCAAAGAATTTATTTTGGTCGGAGTCAGCAAGGAGGTTGGGACAAAGAATATAAACGCTTATCAGTTAGATATTCTTTTGATTGGCTTTGTTGAGGAAACTGGTTTTGAGAGTTGCATGCGTGGTGATTGGCAACGGTTGGCTGGTGTGAAGTTGGCTCTCCTGTTTCTAATCGGTGAACCCCGTAGGATTCTGTGTTTTTTGGGTGTGTCGTCGTTGGCGAAAGCGTTCTTGTTTTGTTGTATTTTTGAAACAGCGGCTTGCTGTTTCCTCTTCTATTTTCGTTTCTTTGCCTGCTAAAGTTTTGCAGGCGTTTGGTTCTTCCCATATCCAAGGTAGGATATTTGTCTTTGCATGCTCTTGTCTGTTGTGGTCTGTCGATTCGGGGTGGGCCCTAGCTGCCGCCGGTGGGTCCGGCGGGGATGGGGGGACTCTGATTCCTCGACTCCGGCTAAAAGAGTGCGTTTTTCACCGGGTGATGAGCTTCCTCAGCTGAGTGGTTTGCTAGTTCCAGTTAATGATTTTGTTTGTTTGATTCAATGGTCTCCTCAGGAATTGCTGCGTAGGGCATTTGCGAGCGGAGTGACTCGTGGTGAAATACTTATTTCCGCGACTTCTGGGAAGCTACCCAGAGTCCGTCCCATGTTGTTGAAGAGGTTCTTCGTGGACAATATTTCAATGCATGACTCGATTTCAGACGTTCAGTTTTTACGTTCGGGTGACTTATTGGTGCGTTCCTCGAATCTCATTTGCTTGCTGGAAATTTGTCAACTCTCTAATTTTCTTCAGGTACCTGTCAAAACTCAGGTTCTTACTAAGCTTATGATAACGAAGTTTTTAGTTCGAGATGTGGACATTGAAACCCCTGTTGATGAAATTGCTTCGGAATTGTTGGACCGTGGTGAGAACTGTCTTCGTGTTGTTCGGTTCCGACGTTCGGTAAATTCCTCGAGGGTCGCTACTTCTTCGGTCCTAGTGGAAGAACTGGGCTTTACTAACCGTGGCACTATCTATCTGTGGTATTCTAGATGTGCGGTCAGACCCTTCTTGGATTCGCCTAGGGAGTGTAAAAATTGTCAGCGTTATGGACATCTGCTGTCAACCTGTCGTAGTACCGCTCGCTGTTCTCGTTGTGGTGAAGGACACGACTCTTCGGTATGCTCGGCGTCGAGCTTACAGTGCGTATTATGCAAGGGCTCTCATCCTGCTTCTGACACGAACTGCCCAATTTACCTCCAAGAAAAGCAGATCCTAGATATTATGGCTTCGAAACATCTCAGCTATCCAGAAGCTCGGGACTCTGTGCGTCAAGTCCACCAGGCCTCATATGCGGCGGCGGCGGCGACTCAGGCTCAACCTCCGTGTGCTTGCTCCTCTGCCTTCCCTCAGCTTCTGGACATTATCTCTAAACTCACCAGTAGATTGGACTCTTTGACGAATCTTCTTTCACCTCCTTCCCTACATGCTGGCCCCACATCATCCGTTGCTCAGGTGCCACAGGCTGAAATTTTGCAGAATCCTCCTACTACAGTTGCAGCGTACCCAGCTTCTTCAGTGCCTACTGAGCAACCTCCTGACACTGGCCTAAGCGCCGATGAATTCCTGTCATGCGAAGAATCTGTGGTTCCGTATGTGGAGTCTGCTGCGGAATCCGCCAAACTTTCTCACTCCAGAACCTTCTCGTGTCCTCCATGCGCCATGCCCTTCTCTTCTCGTCCAGCCTTGCTGTCACACCTGAAAGCTCATCGTGACGACGGTAAGTTTCTTTGTGGCCTCTGTTCCATGCGGTTCAAGACGGCATCTGGCCTAGCGGATCACTTTTCTCTTCATGAATAGTTGGTCGCTGGTCCAATGGAATGCGCAGTCCCTTCGATCCAAAAGACCTTATTTCACCGACAGTTCTATTTTTTCTACAGCCACGATTTCGACTATCCAAGAATCCTGGCTATCTCCTGGTCTCTCTTTTTCCCTCCCAGCCCGTACGGTGTATAGGAGTGATCGGGGGGGGGGGGGCTCTTAACTGCAATTAGGTAGGATATCTCTTCCAGATTGGTGGACATCTTCAGCTCGGATTCGAACGAGCAGCTTCTTGCGACGGATATCTTCTCCGGCGACACCACGCTCAGGATTATTAATTTATACATTCCCTCTCCTCCCCTCTCGGCGCTCTTGCTTGGACGGATCGAACAACTGCTCACTGATCGTTGTATGGTGGTTGGGGATTTCAATATTCATCACCCTAGCTGGGGTTCTGCTTCTCCGAGCCGGGGAGGTACTGAGTTCGTGGACTGGCTTTGCTCGCAGGATCTTTGTCTCCTAAACTCGGGGCTTCTACCTTTTGCAGGGGGTCAAGTTGTTCTGTTTTGGACCTCATCATGTGATCTCCTCAGCTGGTTCCATACTGCTCCTGGTCTGTGGATAGTGACCTCTACGGCAGCACCCATCATCCTGTCATAACAACATTGGAACCAGGGATGTTTGGCTCCCCTCCCCTCCTTCACTGGGTCTGCAACCAGTTGCTTGGTCAGTGGCTTGGCCTTCTATCCAGAAGATTATCCGTGGTGAACTTCCTTCCACTCCTGACGGTGCCGCTCTGATCCTGGACCGCATTTCCCTGATTCTCCACGCTTCTCGTCGGCCCAGCGGTCAGCGTCAACGTTGCTCTCCATGGTGGGACTCTGATTGTGCTCAGCGGTTTCGCAAGAAACGCCACCTCCTTCGCTATGCCAAGTCATCCGGCTGCTTCTTCGATTGGTCATCATATCGGCAGGAAGAACGGAATCTTCGCCACCTCCTAACTCTTAAGAGATTCCCTGATTCTCCACGCTTCTCGTCGGCCCAGCGGTCAGCGTCAACGTTGGTCTCCCTGGTGAGACTCTGATTGTGCTCAGCGGTTTCGCAAGAAACGCCACCTCCTTCGCTACACCTCGCCTACTGGAAGGCACAATGCAACGACACCTCGAGGCCAGGCTTCGTTTTCTCCCTCTTGCGCCGTCTGAAATCTCATGTTGGTTTGAGCCCGGATCACCTGCTGCTTCGGATTGGCGATTTCCTTGTTGCTGATCCGGCGGAGCAGGCTTCGGCGTTTGGTGAACTCTTTTCCACAGCCTCTGTCTGTTCGGTGCACACCTTTTCTATTGACCATGATGACTCTTCTCTTGAGATGGATGCGTTACTTACTGCCGGTGAAGTTGCCGGGGCTATTTATGGATCGCCCCGACGCGCTGCACCCGGCCCTGATGGATGTACTTACGAACTGGTGAGACGTATATGGAGGTGGAACTCGTCTTGGCTGGTTGACCTCCTGAACCTCTTTTGGTCTGCCGGCGTTCATCCTTCATGCCCCCGGTGGCGCAGTGGTCTAAGGCGTTGGCCTCTGATCATTCGTCCGAAGGGGTCCGGGTTCGAATCCCGGTGAGGCATGGATGTTGTGTTTGTCTTACGGCACTGGCTCTCTCCCTTCCCTGGAACCAGTGACCCTAAATTAGGGACGGGCGACTGCTTATAGCCCATTGAGTTGCTCACGGTGGTCGTTAAAAATCCAATCAAAAAAAAAAACATCCTTCATGCTGGAAAGAGTCTAGGGGGATTCCAATAAAGAAGCCTAACAAACCTGCTCTCGACTTATCATCGTACCGAATGATCACTCTCACTTCAGTTTTTTCGAAGATCTTGGAGAAAGTCCTGGTCTCTCGCCTAAACAGACTTCATTATCTCTCATCAACGGATTAGCAAGCTGCAATTCGCATTTTTGCCAGGACGTTCCACATCGGCGTGCCTTCTGTCGATCCAACGTTATCTTCTGGTGGCTCGAGCTAGACATAATTATGTTTTTCTGGTGTCTTTAGACCTTCAGGCGGCATATGATTCGGTCTGTCATCCTGCTCTCCTAGGTAAATTGGCGTCTCTGGGTGTTCGTGGACGTCTTCTCCGTTGGCTGGCTGACTACCTTGCTCGGCGCAGATTTCGCGTTCGTTGGCGGGGAACGGTGTCTTCCTCCTTTCCGCAGTGTCGAGGTGTTCCTCAGGGTAGCTCCATTTCACCTATCCTTTTAAACTTATACATTGATGATGTGGTTGATTGCTGTCATCCGAATGCGCATATGTTCTTATTTGCAGACGATATTTTTATTGTTTCCTATAGTCCCAACCGGGCGGCGGCACTTAGCTATATGCAATCCTCTTTGTATTCCATTGTTCAGTAGGCATCTTCCTGGGATTTACGTCTCACTCCTTCTAAAAACTTCGCGGTTGACTTTTCTCGTAAGCGTAGGTCGCCTGCCCCTCCTTTCCTGCTGGGCTCTGACTCAGTGACTTGGCAGTCCTCCATCAAGATTTTAGGGGTCTGGTTTAACTCCTCCCTGACCTGGTCTTCACACCTCACGCACGTCAAGAAGTCAGTCTTCCGAGCCTTGTCTGCTGTTAAAGTTGTTTGTCATCGCCGGTGGGGTCTTGGCTTCCGCAACGCTCTCGCCTTTGTCGTTGCTGTGATTCGGCCTATTCTGGAATATGCGGCTCCGGTCCTGTTCGCCTCCCCCACCTATCTCTACGACGCTCTAGAAGTTCTGCTCAACCATGCACTCCGTGCAGCCATTCACCTCTCTTGTTCAACGCCTGTGGCGGTCTTTCGTGCCGAATGTGAAATCGCTAGCGTGCGTTCTCGAATCACCCTCCTGACACTCCGATTTTTGTACTGCCACTTGTCGATGGGTCAGCGTTCGCCTATCGCTCATCTTCTTCTGGAAGAGGACGCCTTATCCTTCTACGCTTGGAGATCCCATGGCTTTCCCCTTGGAATCTTGCTCAGTCGCTTCCGAACAGGAGCCGTTTTTCGTCAACAGCAATCTTCTTCAGGCTCTGCCGGCCCTCTTGTTTCGTCTGCACTCTGCTACTCGATTATTTGCTCGGGTCTCCCTTTTCAGCAACGATATCTGCATCCGATGCTTCTCAGACATTGCTTTGGGGTGTTCTTGGCCCAGTTCTCTGCGTCGCACCACATCATTGCTACTGACGCTTCGAAGATTAACTCCTCGGTGGCGATCGGGCATTTTTTCCCACGGAACAAATCCAGCCGTTTGTTCTCCTTCTCGACTTTTCCTCAGTGTTCTTGGCTGCAGCGTGGGCCCTAATATCAGCGCTTAAATTTGCTCCCGGCCCGTGTGGTGTCCTCTTGCTGCTTGCGGATAGTCGTTCTGTTCTTCAGGCCTTGTTGGCATTAAATCGCAAATCTCAAGACATTATCGTTCTTCAGCATGATTCTCTTCAACGCCTCCGTTCTTTCTACGAGGACATTGTGCTCGTTTGGTGCCCGGCTCATTATGTTGGTCTTCCAGCGAATGAGGCCACTGACGCTGCAGCCCGACGGGGCCATCCCGAGGGCCTGGCCTTGTCCCCCCAGTTACAGCCTCTGACGCTGCTCGGCACAGTGGTAACATGCTCATCTCCGCTTCTGATTCAGCCTGGCTTTCGTCCGGGTGAGTAGAGCTATATCCGTTCATCAGCTTCCGTCACAGATGGCCTAGCGAACACTGTTATCGAAGTTCCTCAGCAATCATAATTCAAAAATTACGCACGGACATGGCACCTTTAAACAGCTACCTCTTTCTGACCCGAATACGTTCTTCCCCGATGTGCTTCTGTGGCTTCGGGCCTGAGACTGTTCCTCACTTCCTCCTCTCCTGCCCTGCGTACAGTGCATATCGGAGGGTTTGTTTTGGAGTGACAGCCCCTCCTTCCTCAACTTCCGTCTCTGCTAAAATGTATTCTTTGTTGGACTTTCGGGACGCTTCCGTGGCAAAACGTAAAGTTCGGGCCTTGGAGAAATTTATTACTCTCTCAGGACGTTTCTCTGTGAGGATGCTCCATTTCTAACCTTCCTTCTCATGAGCGTGCCCCTTTGATGGACTTTTGTGCTGCTAGTGTGACTTCACGTGCTGGTCGCAAGGAGGTTTTCCTCCGTGGCTGGTCGTGTATCTTCAAGAGTCTTAGTGATAAGGAGATATTTTAGCTATTTACGCATGGCCAACTAGTTGCTGTGAGGCATAAAACTTAGTCTGTAGGCCTCATCGTCTTATTAAAAAAAAAAATTCTTTGGTTGGGATTCTTTGGTTGGGAGTCAGTCTCAGTCAGTCAATCGCGTTGAAGTCAGTCAATTGTGCAATTTGGTCGCAGCCGCGGTCAGTTTGGATGTAAACATGTCAGCGAGTTCTCAATTCGAAACTTTGTCACCTCCTAATGATGGTAAGTAACTTTCGTTGTGTGAGTTTCTGTAGTGTCACGTGAATTGTAGTATGTTGGTTTACTTGTTGCCGAATGCGAAAGTGTCGTAAAGATATGAAAAATATTCTAGTGGTACCTTTGTCCTTTTAGCACTTATTGAAAAACCTGTTTAGCTGTAGTTTGTCAGTGAATTTAGGTATGTGTGTTACATATATAGGAAGCATTAGGAACTGTTGTAGCGTTTTATTTTATTATTGCGTGAAGTTGTATAAAGTGGCACAGTGGTCTAAGCCGGCTCTGCCTTATAACCGTTCGTCGGAGAAGGGTCCGGGTTCAAATCCTGGTGAGGCATGGATGTTGTGTTTATCCTACGGCATTGGCTCTCTCCCTTCCCTGGAATCCATGACCCTAAATCAGGGACGAGCGACTGCTTTTTAACCTCCAACCAACCAAAAAAAAAAACAAACAAACAAAAAAAAACTGCCTGAAGCCTATAACCAGGAGCTGCTGTTTTTTTTTTTATTTGATTGATTGGAGGTTTTAACACCCACCGTGAGCAACTGAGTAGTCAAAGCAGGATATCCAGAAAAATTTATTTTTTATGCAACAAATTAGAAGCCTCATTTTTTAGGTTACAAAGTACAATAGACTTTTTTGTTTTTGTTTTAGCAACTGGGTAATAACATTTCGAGCAGAACATCATGTTGCCCCAATGCCTGTATCAACATCGCAAGACAGTAACATAAGCAATAAACTCCTAAATGCAACAGCAATGCAAGGTCATTTTATTCACTTTTATTTCACTTTGGTTTTCAGTGAAATAAAAATGACTGGAGAAAAGTCCTTTTCACTATCAGCATTCTAATCTTTTCTTTTTCCAAATCTAGTTGCTCAGTCAATTTTTTTACCTGCCTAGGCCAATAATTTAAGTGTGTCAGGTATATTTTTCCACCCTTGTACACATAAATTTTGTACTACAACACAATAATGCCCCCCCCCCCCAACCACTTATTAATGAGCCAGTATGTGTAGAACACTGTGAAATAAAAAGAAAGTGTTGACAAAACAAAAATCTTGCATGAAAGAGAACGGAGCACACAAAAAAAAGTCAATATTGTGCAGAAATACCTTCACACATGTTTGATGACCCTTTGGGATATACAAAACATATACACATACTCACAAAAGAGATAGAATGTAATTATAGGCAGAGGTTAAATTTTTTTATTAATTTATTTTTGGTAATGGAAGTTTCCGCCTTCCCTCACACGCGCAAGTTGTATCAAAGACCCAACCCCACCCGTGGCAGTGTAATAAATATTCCGTTGTCACTCCCTCTTCATAAAGCACAGCTTTTTGCCCATCAGTCTGCATCCTCCCGTTTCATGGCAATTTACGCCGTTTGTCATTAAACACCAGAGTTCATCCGAGGCATGCATCCTGTCGTTAACTGTAAACGATATCTGGAGCAAAACTACGTTTCTAAATGTAGAGCATAAAATAATTGAAGAAGCGCTATCCTCCAGGCCTTGGCATTCATCTGGTAACAATAATACAACTTCTGGTGATTTGCCGTAAAATGAAAAACGAGCGACGGCAGTTTTTTCTAGAATAAAAAATTCTCCATTCCAAACTTCTTTTTTTTTCTTTAAACCTAGTTGCCCGGTCGGGCAACTAGATTTCATTTTTACTTGCCCAGGCCAATAATTTACATGCCCCGAGCATCTCGGGCATGGTATTTTTCAAGCTCTGCATCACTAAGTTTGCGTTTGATATGTTGCCAATTGCTCTCAACACCTTGGGTATTAACCCCAGGGTCCTTGTGCATTAGCTGGGTGCCAGTAGAAATGGTCGATAGATGGCGCCACATGAATGGTTATTTCTTTTTAGAACTTAGCTGTAATGAATGACGTGATGAGTTAATTTTTTGGAAACACAACGATATAATTTTGAAATGTTCAAAACCTGGCTCTTCTAGCTCCTCAGTCTTATATGCCTTCCATGAATCCAAATACATTGCAGAATGTTCTGCTACATGATTCTTTGCCGCCCCGGTGGCGCAGTGGTCTAAGCGATGGCCTCTGATTGTTCTTCCGGGTTCGAATCCCGGTGAGGCATGGATGTTGTGTTTGTCATACGGCACTGGCTCTCTCCCTTCCCTGGAACCAGTGACCTTAAATTAGGGATGGGTGACTGCTTATAGCCCATTGAGTTGCTCACGGTGGTTGCTAAACCTCCAATAAAAAAACAAACAAACATGATTCTTAATTTCCTTCAACACGGTTTTCACACTTCTGTCTGGCACTTTCACTAAAAAACAGTCATTAGAAGAACGACAAATTCTTCCTAAAATCCACTGCTCTTGAAGCACACGACCTATATTAAACTTGCTTTTTGAAAATGATGTTTTGTCTATCTCCACAATTAATCCTGGGCCACCAATTTTTTCGTCCAACTGATGTTCGAGAACATCTGCTCAAATTTCTTGCAAATAGTTATTCCAGTTAACAGTTGCGTGACTTTGCCTTATCAAACTGTTTTTCACACCATTTTTAATAGAAATTAAATTCTCACTCCAGCTATAAATAAATCAAACAGCAGTAAAAGAGGAAGCTGACAACTATGAAACCAATTTCGAAAGCTTAAGCCCACCTTAGATTTGCATGTTCTAATGTTGCACCGCCATTTAATACTTTCACTTCCAAATTATAGTTTCACAGTATGGCCCAATTTACAGGTTCTTTCGCTCAGCAAAATTCCTTTACTTTGAAGAAATGACACAGCATTTCCTTCATCTCGAGGTAAATCCCAAATTTTCATATTGCTCAACACCACAGAAACAGATAATCGAGTGACATGAAAATCACGTCTATAATCGAAATAACGAGACATCTGCGATACTGATGGTAGCGCCATGTACAGCTTCACATACAAATATATGCTCCTTGCAGGTAAAAACAAAACGCAGTATTACTGCCATTTTTCCGATATATTTACCCAAGGTTTCAGGCGCTTCATGTCCCAAGTACACGGGAAGACTGCTCAGATATCCCCGAAACCTGATTCCTCTGACACCTAAATTGTCCATAACGATGAGACTTACGACTCTGAGAGTCATTGAATGACCTTCTGAACATGTACTGGTTGGAATCAATCCCTGCCGCTCACATCATGAAACAAGTCTCTTCATCTTCAGCAACTTTTTCGAAAAAGCACTTCCAATTCCACATGGTAAAACCACACGCGGAAAGAAGAGCAACAGAAGATACATGAAACAGCACTTACAGCAGAAATAACAACAAAAGAAACATGTAGTAGCACTTACAGAATCAGGAGCAACACAAGCAAAGAATATCTAAACACAAGTAAGCGAACGGACTTCATGAACAAAGCAAACGGCGGTGACATAACCTAGTTACCACACCACAGTTGATGAGCGGCGAAGAACGGACTTCATGCACGAAGCAAACGTCACCTATTGGCACTTGCTCTGTTGTAGCAGATGACGCAGGACAGATACAGAACTATAGCCTTAGTTTTTTCTCCCTTTTTAGTCCCAGACTAACTGGAATGTGAAATCACTAATTCTAAGCAAACTAGATTAAAGTAAAGCTCATATTTAGAAAATGTCGATTATACAAATGACTAAATGTAGACAAAATATTATAGAGCCCACCCACATCTAAACTCAGAGGATGTTTGCTTTTTTTTTTTCACTCCAATTCACCAACACACAAAAGCAGGCAACCTTGATCAATCTCTTGACACCCCACGACAACACTTGTGCTCCACACCACAGCAGAAGCAGTTTCTGAAATAGAAATGTTACACATCAAAATGTGTATGGTTCAACAGCTGTATGTATACCTTACAGGGATCGTACTGCTGATCGCATTTTTCGCAGTGTTTTTAAAAAAAAAAATTGTTTTGGCGAAAATATTGATTACCTTTTTTAATGATGCCCGAGCAAGAACAATCTTGAATTTTTATTCCATTTTGGTATTTGAAAAATGAAATTCAAATGTTAGTTACTTTTTTCATTGTTTGCATTGCACGCGAGATGGAAAGTGATTATGCGAAAAGTCACGCAATTGCTGATGTAAGATCTATTACAACACTGTTTTTATGGGTTTTATAATTCCAGTGGAGGGTGAAAAAAACCTTTGGCGACTTCAGATTTCATTTGGCGAATGGGTTGGCAAAAACTTCAAAAAAGTCAGAGCAGCTGCTGCCTTATCTCTCTCTCTCTCTCTCTCTCTCTCTATATATATATATGTATGTATACACACACACAGTAGAACCTTAAAAAATCTGGCATCAACGGGACCGAATGAGTACCGGATTTATGAAAATTCTGGATTTCTGAAGCTATCCCAAAACTGCGTAACGGGCATTACGCAAAGTGCGTACTTACACGTAACAAGTCGCTTAAAAATATGCAAGGGTCGCACTGCTGATAGCATTCTTCACAATTTGCGATTAAAAAAAAAAAGTTTTGGCGAAAATATTGGAGATTACCTTTTTGTACTATTTATTATAAAACTCTGTTGAAAAAGATTGAATTTGGTGAATGGTTAGGCAAAAAGTAAAAAAATGCCAGAAGAACAACTAAAGCTGGGCGATCTATTGATACATTACGAAAACCAATGTGAATGTTGCATTTATGTTAATGGTTTTTCAACAGACGAAGCTATGATACATCGCGAAGGTGATTACCACGATTCTTCATGAAGGCCGATGTAGATGTTACTACATGATCGAATCCACATGCTGCCACCACCAAGAGCGGATCACCATCACATGTTTGACTCACCTTTCAAACGTACACGCCGATTTGTCGCCTCATTGGTCCGTGTCACTTCAACGCTGCCCGATGAGATGATGAATTTGAGAAACCTCCCGATGTTACATGTAGGTGGTTATCGGCAATTCGCACACTGAGATCAGATGGTCTCGCGATTTGTTGAGATGGCACATCGGGAGATTTCCGTGGTTATTGGTGAAACATCGGATGTTCTCACGAAAATGTAATCAGAAAAAAGTGCCAGTTGAGTTTTCTGGATGCCAGGTTTTTTGAGGTTTTACTATATATATATACACTGCCGGACAATTGCTAAGGACGGATGACAATAGCATCAATAGCAACCATAAAATGGGAGGCAGGAAAATGTGGAAATTAGCATAAGTGCGGGATACAGTAAGACGTGTTGTGCGTATGCAAATTTTGGATTGCGGAACTTGTTCGTGACGTCATAGCGCTGATAAGAGATATAAAGGATTTGACGCATATTGACCGTTGTTCAAACGAAAAGTTGAAAGGGAAAGAATCAGTTGACGAACTTGCAATTTTCAGTATGCAGGGATCGCATTCCTCCTAAAATTCCTAATATTTTGTGACCCTCCTTAAATTCCTAAAATTCTACCTACAATTTGCTATTCTTCATAAAATTTTCGTAAGCTTATTTATTAAAAATGCAACCGTTATTAACGCCAATAAATTTACGATTACGGTAAGGTAAAAAGACCTGTTATTGTAGAAACACAGCTTATATGCTGTGCTGCTGAAGGGAGGGAAAATGACGCCATCGAGATGCACTTGCTTTGGGGCGGGCGCTCCACTTTTGTGCCTTCGGACAGTTTTCGAGAGTAACAAGAGATCTAAGGGAAAAAGGGAGGGGTCATTTTTACCCCTGGTTTGCGCTTTGCAGACTAAATCCGTGGCACGAAGAAGATCGTACTTTATTTTTGGACATGCCTCGTGGAACCTCTTCTTTCTGCTGATGTTTTGTTATTGTAAACCGCAGGTGGGTGGAAGCAAAGAGGAAACATGTGGTTTCCTTCCGTAACCTCCGGTAATGACGATGGGATGGTAGCTGAGTGTTATCGTGGCAGGCAGTAGAGCACGTGATCATTGACCTTCGATCGTGCGTCTGCGACAGCGACCTTCGATGCGCAATATATCTCGGCTCTGACTCGCTTTGACTGAACTTGCGTGAGATGCGTATGATAGTTTCTGGTTTTGCGTCTTTTATGGTGTTCTCTGTGCTGTGTGCAGGTTCAGTTCTCTAGTGGTGACTTGCTTTTTTTTTTTTTTTCTATCTTCTGACATCCTCGCAGCCAAACTTTGGGAAGTTGTCTGGTTTTGCAATATTGGAACGTGTTTTTGTACTTCCCTTTCATTTTCTGGTTAGTAATACAAGTGTTTAAGATGCCTAAATCCAAAACGAAATTTCAAGATGCGTGGCTCGCCGAAGAATTGGACGGAGTGAAGTTGAAAGAATGGTGTTCTGCAACTGAAACAATATTTTCTGCTAAGTGTATATTGTGTTCAGAAATTTTCAATATTTCTAATAGTGGCTTTTCACAAGTAAAAGCGCATCATAAAGGAAAAAAAACATTTGCAGAAATTTCAAAGTAAATTTCAAAATAAGTCCATCCTGAAAGCCTTTGAAGGACGGGATCTTCAGCCCAAAACAAATATTAGTGAAGTACTGAGTCATGATTTACAGTTGGCTAAAGCCGAAGCATTATGGGCCATGAAAGTTGCTAAGGACAATGTCTTTTGTTTCATGCACTGAAACAGTTGAACTTTTCAAAGAAATGTTTCCTGATTCTGCTATTGCAGCCAAAATGCAACTTAAAGAAAAAAGTTGCTTATGTGATATCACATGGATTGTCAAAATATTTTGAAGAGGATTTGAAAAAGATATTGCATCTAGTAGCCCAGGAAAGGTTACAATAGCATTTGATGAAACTACAAATACACAAGTGAAACGGCAGTTGGATGTGTATCTCAGGTACTGGTCTTCAGAAATAAATTCAGTTTCTTGCCGATACCTAACAAGCGTTTTTCTGGGTCATGCAACAGCAGATATTTTGCTAAAAGAAATTCTTGATGTGTTATCATCCTTCAGTATTTCGTTAAACAGAATTATTTGTGTATCCATGGACAGCCCTAATGTAAATAAGTGTTTTTTATGCAAATTCAATAAAGTTGTAAAAAATGAAACAGGCCAGAAATCTTTGGAACTAGGTTTTTGCAATCTGCGTGTTGTTAATAATGCATTTAAAATTTTTTTGACTAGCTTAAATATAGATTTTGACGAATTTGCTACTGATATGCATTACTTTTTAAAGAGTAGTGCTGCAAGACGAGAGGATTATAAATCTGTTGAGGATATAACATTGGTCACAGCCAAATTTCTTTTGCGTCATGTCAGCAACAGATGGTTAACCGTTGGTTCTGTAGCCCAGAGGCTCTTGGATCAATGGCTAAATATTACAGAATATTTTTTAAACTTCTTGCCATCTCAAAAAATATTTGAAAAACAACTACGCAATTCGGCAAGGTATAAAAGAATTCACTGTTTCCTGAAAAATGAGCTAACTCCTTGCTATTTAGCATTAATTTCATTTTCACACCAAAATTTTGAAAAGTTTTCATTATGTTATCAGAGTGAAGAACCAAAAATACACCAGTTATATTCTGATTTAAATACTTTAATGAGGAATGTTATGGCTCAGTTTATCCAAGATGATGTTATTGCAGGGAAATTTGGAGAAGACCTAAAGAATGTAGATTTTGAAAACAAAAATTCAAGGAAAAAAACTAGGGGAGTTAGAAGTTGGTATGAAGACAAAAAATCTCTTCAGGAATGTTCAGGAGACCAGGCAGAAATTATTTCTCTTAGATGTAAGATCATCACTAATTGCAACCACAAAATATTTTAAAGTCAAATTTGCCATTCTGCAATCAAAAGCTAAGAGACATAGAAGTTTTAAAGGTAAAAGAACCAAAGAAAGAGTTAACTCAACTTTCAGTCACTTTTGGAAATAACCAGAATTTCAAGTGTTTTGCATCTTTCTGAGGAACAAATTGATAGAGTAAGAGAAGAGTGGAAACTTTTAAATTGCGATAAGCCAACTCTAGGTGAACTAGTGAAATTTTCAGAGGAAGGGCATATTGCAGTGCGGATTGATCATTACTGGCGTAATATATTTAGTATTAAAGACTAGCGGTAAAGAAAAATACTCAAATCTTGCTAAACTCATCAAGTCAATTTTAGTTTTACCTCATGGTAATGCTGAAAGATTCCTGAGGATTGGAACACCACTACAATGATCCTGCTACATAAGAAAGGTGACATTGAGGATCTCGGAAACTACAGACCTATCAGCCTCCTATCAGTAGTTTATAAAATCTTCACTAAAGTTCTTTCACACCGCTTGAAGGTAACACTGGACATGGCTCAACCGAGAGAACAAGCTGGATTCAGGAGTGGCTACAGCACAATAGATCATATCCACGTGCTGAGAGAACTAATTGAAAGAGCGAGGGAATATGAACTTCCATTGTGCATGGCTTTTATCGATTATGAAAAAGCCTTTGATTCGGTGAAACCATCAGCAGTTACAATGGCTCTGAAAACCTGCGGTATTGAAGATGCATACATTAATATTATTAATAACATCTATGAAAATGCAAGTGCAAAGATTAGGCTGTTTGAAAATACAACACACGTAAAAATTGGAAAGGGAGTGAGACAAGGTGACACCATATCTCCGAAGCTCTTTAATGCCACATTGGAGGGTGTTTTTCAGTCACTGAGCTGGGAAAACAAGGGGATAAAGATTAATGGAGATTATCTAACCCACCTTCGTTTTGCTGATGACGTAGTCATTTTTGCAACTACCCCATCAGAGCTGCAGAGTATGATCCAGGAACTTGCTGACAAGAGTAAAGAAGTGGGATTAAAAATGAACTTTCAGAAGACAAAAGTGATGTTCAATGCTTTTACAAGAAATGAAGATTTATCGATTGATGGAGAAAAGCTGGAGATAACAGACACGTACGTTTATCTTGGACAGCAGATATCAAGTGAGGGTCACATTGATGAAGAAATTAATCGGCGTACAAAACTTGCCTGGAGAGCTTTTGGAAGAAACAGCATAATTTTCAAGAGCAATATGCCATTATGTCTTAAAAGAAAAGTGTTTGATCAATGCATCCTTCCAGTGCTTACGTATGGTGCGGAGACGTGGACCTTAACTAAAAGAGACATACAAAGGCTGAAGACAACTCAAAGAAGCATGGAGAGGTGCATGCTTGGTGTAACCAGGAAAGATAAGAAGAGGAACTCGTGGATCCGAAAAATGACAAGAGTGGAAGACATCATGATCAGAGTTAAATCCCTGAAATGGCAATGGGCTGGACATACTGCCAGAAGGACAGATCATCGATGGACAGCTGAAATTTTAGATTGGATTCCAAGGGACAGGAAAAGACCCAGAAGAAGACCACATGGGAGATGGGTGGATGAAATTCGAAAGTATGCAGGGGTGACATGGAGGAGACTGGCACAAGACAGACCGTTGTGGAGGAAACTTGGGGAGACCTTCGTCCAGCAGTGGATTGATAATGGTTGACAATGATGATGATGATGAATGCTGATGCAGAAAGGGGATTTTCGGTTAACACTGCTCTGTTAAGGAAGGACAAGGCTAACTTAAAAGACTCAACTATAACATCATTAAGAATAGTTAAAGGGGCCATTAAACACTATGGATGTGTAAGTAAAGTTCACATAACAAGAAATTTGTTAAATAGTGTGCTTGATTCACATAAATTTTGTAAAGAGTATGTTGATAAGCTGAAGGAAGAAGAATCAAAAAAGGTAAAAGAAAGGAAGCAGAAAGAGAGGGAAAATAAGGAAAAGCAGCTAGAGAAAAAAAGAAAAGCTGAGTTTGATGACTAAAAAATAAAAGAAAATGATGCAGAAATAAATAGGCTTAAAAAAGATAAAGAAGCCTCCCTAGCAGTAATTCAAGAGGGAACAGAAAGAATGAGAAAAGCTGTAGAAAAACAAAATACTGTTGAAATAGCAGTTGCCTCTAACTTGATCATACAAGGTTCAGCTGAAATAAAGAAAACTGAAAGTAAATTAGTTGTGGTGGAAGCAGAAAAAGATAGGCTTATCAGGAAAAGGTTAAAACAATAATATGAAAAAAGTAATTCAGTGAACAATTGTACATAGTTCTTGGTTTTCAATTACCTTTTTAGGATATTATAATTTAATGTGAAACCTGAAAACTTTACTGTGAAAATCGTGAATTGCTTCTGGTTCAACAGCATATTAATGTTCAAAGTGAAACTTGAATGTGGTAAATATACTTGAATATGATAATAACATGTGAAAAGATAAGAACTGAACATTAGAAGTAAATCATACTTAAACTTTAGACATTAGACGTTATGCAAAAAATTTGGGTGTGAACTTCGACCATATATACTAATGGACTGCGCATTGGCAATAGCTGCATCAAAGCCGCCATGGCTCCAACATTGGGCACGTCATCATCAGACTCCAAATTTCGTGTAAAAATGCTGTTATGATTACTAATTTACACTGCAGAACTTCAGTGTTTTCGGTGTATTATGTGAATGCGCCTCATATATAATGAAAACTCTTCAGGAAAGTTTACTTATGAGCTATATACATGCATGATCGGGTTGTTTACATTTAGTGATTTATAATGTGATAAACATATGCGAAGAATTTGGAACATGCATTCCATTTTTTTTTCTTAAGTTACTATATTTTTATATCAATAGCTGCAAGTTTCTGGTTAAGTAATTGAACTTTATGGACTTAGGTATTTAATTCGTTTCTTACCCATGAAAAATCATAGAACTTCCTTTACTATATCGCTCAGAGCAACCATAAGCACAGCAGGTGTAACCCATCTTTTTGACTGATGTCATGTGATTTTATGTTGAAGCCAGAAATTTTGATGTCATGCACAGTTTATCAGTATATATGGTTGAAGGGTGTGAAGCAAACTCTTTACAATGTATACAAAGTTGTTTTACTAGATGTATACAAATATACATCTAGTTGTTATTAAAATACACTCCTAAAATTTTCCTAAAATTTTTCTAAAAATTCCTAAAATTCCTACCTAAAATTTCCCAGAAGTATGCTATGATCCCTGAGTATGTCTTCCCGACATCACCTTGATGATTTTACGCGTGGCCTTATTATTGGTAAGATTGAAGAAGGGCGAAAAATAACAGTTGTTGCCAGGGAGTTCGACGTCAGCCACAGTGTTGCTTCAAGGCTTTGGAAATCATTTCAAACAAATGGAGAGTGTAGCAAACGTGACGGGGGAGGTCGTGTTAGCAGGACGACACCTGCAGAAGATCGGTACATAGTGCTATCAACAAAAAGAAACCGGCGCAGCACAGCTAGTGAGGTAGCAAATGAGTTTATGGCTTCTACTGGCAAGCGGAAATCCCGAAAAACCGTCTCCAGACGTTTGCATGAAGGAGGACTATACGCCCGCCGTCCTGTTGTGTGCATCCCATTGTCCAGACGTCACCGTACCGCCCGTTTGCAATGGTGCCATCAACATCGCAATTGGAATGATAACGACTGGTCTGCTGTCCTCTTCTCAGATGAGAGTAGATACAGTCTATCGTCTGATTGTCGACAACTGATCTGGCATGATAGTGGTACTGCATATTGTCCAGCAAACATACAGGAAAGGGACCGATATCCGACATGTACTGTCATGGTATGGGCTGGCATCATGATCAATGGCCGTACGTCCCTCTATGTGCTTCCAACTGGGACTATGACTGGCCAACGATACATTAATGATGTTCTGCTACCTCATGTTCGCATGTTCCGTGGTGCTGTCGGTGATAGATTCATTTTCATGGACGACAACGCAACATGTCATCGAACAGTCGCTGTCCAGGAGTGTCTTGAGAGCGAGGATATTCAACGCCTCGTATGGCCAGCACGTTCTCCAGATCTGAATCCCATTGAAAATGTGTGGGATGCTTTGGGGAGGAGTCTTGCTGGTCGCCAATGCCCTCCAATAAACAAGGACACCCTCATCTGTGCACTGACAGAGGAATGGGATAAATTACCCCAACAGCTGCTTGATAATGTTGTGCAAAGCATGACACGACGTGTGGAATCTTGCATCGCCCTCCATGGTGGCCATATCCCGTATTGACATCTTATGCCGGAACGCCTGCGGACGATAATTGCATTTTTTTCACGTTTACGTATTCTGCACAAAATGGCCTGTTTGTCCCTTGAACACGTTCCAAAGCCTTCTGGATTTCAGAGCACAATAAATTGTCTTTCTTGTAGTGTCCTGTCATTCTGACATTATTTTATTTCACTTGGCATCCAACCACACGTACTTTTTTATGCGCTATATAGCCGTTTATGATCCGTCGTTAGCAATTGTCCAGCAGTGTATATCGTCATTGTCTACCATTATCAATCCGCTGCTGGACGAAGGTCTCCAAGCCTCTTCCACAACAGTCTGTCTTGTGCCAGTTTCCTCCATGTTACTCCCGCATACTTTCGAATTTCATCCACCCATCTTCCACGTGGTCGTCTTTTTAGGTCTTTTCCTGTCCCTTGGAATCCAATCTGAAATTTCGACTGTTCATTGATGCTCTGTCCTTCCGGCAGTATGTCCACCCCATTGCCATTTCAGGTATTTTACTCTGATCATTCTGATCCACGGGGTCCTCTTCTTATCTCTCCTGGTTACACCAAGCATGCACCTCTCCATTCCTCTTTGAGTTGTCTGCAGTCTTTGTATGTCTCTTTTAGTTAAGGTCCACGTCTCTGCACCATACGTAAGCACTAGAAGGATGCATTGATCACACTTATTCTTTTAAGACATAATGGCATATTGCTCTTGAAAAATATGCTGTTTCTTCCAAAAGCTCTCCAGGCAAGTTTTATATGCCTATTAATTTCTTCATCAATGTGACCCTCACGTGATATCTGCTGTTTGAGATAAACGTATGCATCTGTTATCTCCAGCTTTTCTCCATCAATCGATAAATCTTCATTTCTTGTAAAAGCATTGTACATCACTTTTGTCTTCTGAAAGTTAATTTTTAATCCCACTTCTTTACTATTGTCAGCAAGTTCCTGGATCATACTCTGCAGCTCTGATAGGGTAGTTGCAAAAATGACTGTCATCAGCAAAATGAAGGTGGGATACATATATATATATATATATATATATATGTATCCCACCTACATATATATATATATATATGTAATCATCATCATCATTGTCAACCATTATCAATCCACTGCTGGACGAAGGTCTCCCCAAGTTTCCTCCACAACGGTCTGTCTTGTGCCAGTCTCCTCCATGTCACTCCCGCATACTTTCGAATTTCATCCACCCATTTTCCATGTGGTCTTCTTCTGGATCTTTTCCTGTCTCTTGGAATCCAATCTAAAATTTCGGCTGTCCATCGATGGTCTGTTCTTCTGGCAGTATGTCCAGCCCATTGCCATTTCAGGGATTTAACTCTGATCATGATGTCTTCCACTCTTGTCATTTTTCGGATCCACGTGTTCCTCTTCTTATCTCTCCTGGTTACACCAAGCATGCACCTCTGCATGCTTCTTTGAGTTGTCTGCAGCCTTTGTATGTCTCTTTTAGCTAAGGTCCACGTCTCTGCACCATACGTAAGCACTGGAAGGATGCATTGATCAAACATTTTTCTTTTAAGACATAATGGCATATTGCTCTTGAAAATTATACTGTTTCTTCCAAACGCTCTCCAGGCAAGTTTTGTACGCTGATTAATTTCTTCACCAATGTGACCCTCACTTGATATCTGCTGTCCAAGATAAACGTACGTGTCTGTTATCTCCAGCTTTTCTCCATCAATCGATAAAACTTCATTTCTTGTAAAAGCATTGTACATCACTTTTGTCTTCTGAAAGCTCATTTTTAATCCCACTTCTTTACTCTTGTCAGCAAGTTCCTGGATCATACTCTGTAGCTCTGATGGGGTAGTTGCAAAATGACTATGTCATCAGCAAAACGAAGGTGGGTTAGATAATCTCCATTAATCTTTATCCCTTTGTTTTCCCAATTCAGTGATTGAAAGACATTTTCCAATGCGGCATTAAAGAGCTTCGGAGATATGGTGTCACCTTGTCTCACTCCTTTTCCAATTTTTATGTGTGTTGTATTTTCAAACAGCCGAATCTTTGCACTTGCATTTTCATAGATGTTATTAATAATATTAATGTATGCATCTTCAATACCGCAGGATTTCAGAGCCATTGCAACTGCTGATGGTTTCACCGAATCAAAGGCTTTTTCATAATCGATAAAAGCCATGCACAATGGAAGTTCATATTCCCTGGCTCTTTCAATTAGTTCTCTCAGTACGTGGATATGATCTATTGTGCTGTAGCCACTCCTGAATCCAGCTTGTTCTCTCGGTTGAGCCATGTCCAGTGTCACCTTCAAGCGGTGTGAAAGAACTTTAGTGAAGATTTTATAAACCACTGATAGGAGGCTGATAGGTCTGTAGTTCCCGAGATCCTCAATGTCACCTTTTTTATGTAGCAGGATCATTGTAGCGTTGTTCCAATCCTCAGGAATTTTCCCTTCATTAAGGCATCGAGTGAAAATTTGGGCGAGTACTGTTTCGATTTCTCCACTTGCTTCTTGTATGATGTCTACAGTAATTCCATCTTCTCCTGGAGCTTTTCCCCGCTTCATGTTCTTGATTGCATGTGCAACTTCTGCTGGAAGGACTGGAAGAACTCTGGTACTGGTACCTTTCATGATGTCTGGAGTACATGTATCATCCCTTTCATATAATTTGGAGTAGAAATCTTTCACTCTTGTCAAAATTTCACCTCTATTTCTTGTTACAGAACCATCTTCTTTTCTCAGTGCCATAATCTGTTTTTTTCCCCTTACTGAGATGTCCCTTTGCTATCTTTCGGCTTTGGTTGTTTTCAATTGCTTTCCTTACTAGTTCACAGTTGAATTTCCTTACGTCTTCAGTGATACTTTTTCGCACTGTCTTGCATAGCTCTATATATTCCACTTTGGAAGTCACATCTTCTTTAGTTGTCCTCATCTCTCTTCTTTTTGCATCAACATTTTGGTTTTTCCTGATAATTTGTTCACATGCAATTTGTTCTTAGACCCAGCTAATTTTGTTGCTGTTTCCATAAGAGCTTTGGTTACTTTTCTGTTAACTTCAGAAATATCCACTTCTTCCGATGTTAGGCCTTCTAAAGCAGAGAATATGTTATTCAGTTCCAATTTGAAGGTATTATGGTGTTTTTTAAGGTTGGTTATGTCAATACATTTTGTTTGTCTTATGAGCTTGCTACGTTCGAGTTTAGTGTTGAGGTGCATCTTACATCTCACCAATCTATGGTCACTGCCTGTGTTGAACTTGTTTAGCACACTGCAGTCTTCTATGACAAATTTTTTGTTACACATAATAAAATCAATTTCACTTGTCGTCCCATTTGGATGTCTCCATGTCCATTTCCTGTGTGGCTTTTTCTTGAAAAAGGAGTTCAAGATGAAAAACCCTTCTGCCTCTGCAAACTCTACGAGAGTATTTCCACGCTGGTTTCTGTTGCCGTGACCGAATTTACCTACTGAAGTTTCATTCTGTTGCCGTTGCCCTATTTTTGCATTGAAATCTCCCATAATTATCTTCAAGTGCTGCTTACCTTTATTATTTAGATGACAAATTTCCTCATAAAATTCTTCAATTTCTTCTTCAGCATGACTTGTGGTGGGTGCATAAGTTTGAATAATCTGAGCCTGGTATCTTCTCGAGAGTTGGATAACGAGTCGTGCAGCTCTGTCAGAGGAACTTTCAACTTCTACAACTTTATCCTTCAGTTTCTTGTTTATTATAAATCCAACACCACTAGTTCTGCCAGTATCTGTCCCACGATAGTAGAAGAGATGTCCACTTTTCAGTTCAATGAGATCTTCTCCTTTTCTCCTTACCTCACTTAGCCCGACAATGTCCCACTTGATCCTTTGTAGTTCCTCTTCCAATTCAAGAAGCCTTGAATCAGAAGATAGGGAGCGTCCGTTGTACGTAGCCAAGGTCAGCATCAGATGGCAGCCTAGTCCGGTCCTCCGGGGATTCTTAGCACCCTCTGCCTTCATGTCGCGCTGGCCGCTGCCTTGGCCAGGTACATTCCAGCTGCCGGAGACTGAGGGCCAAGATTTAAGTTGTGGAGTCATTTTGGGGGGTTTGACCATAACTCACCACGCTGGCCAAGCGGGTTGGTGAGTGTGGGATAGCATTTCCTCTTATCCCGATGGTATAGTTATACCGCTATTGGCGGTCGTCAGAGCCCCTTTAGTGGGAACAGGATGTACCACGAGAAGGCGGGGTTGACATTTGTCAAGGAGAGGCTGTGATGTTGCGCATCACCTGACCTTACATCCCATATATGTAATAAATATATATATATACACACACACTGAAGAGCAATTGAATTTAGAGATACCTGTCTAGTAACGTGTAGCACCACCTTTCGCCCTGAACGGCGGCGATTCGTCTCGGCATGTAAAGATCCAGATTTACAAATTTTGCTAGTAGACATTGTCCACCAAGACCAAAATTGTTAGTGGCCGTAAAAAGAAACTCAGTGGCCAAACTTTGAAAAAAAAAAAATCAAATTGTATATTTCATACTAAATTATTTTTATAAAATTGCTTAGTTATAATATCAGTAAGTTTTATTTTGCATATTTCATTTATAGTATTCTTAAAAGTTGAAACTGAAGTAATAAAACAATGCAGGAGAGTGGGAACATCGTGCAGGGATGGGAGTGTGCTTACGTGAGAAATTTTTGCACCGTCCGAGTTCCGGTTTTGGAAATTTTCCCGCTATTTTCAAGCTGAAATACAAATATTTATGCAGTTAAATATTACTTAACAATAATACTGGGCAGAGGCAATATCGCGAGAAAAAAGGAATTACGATTGCAGAAAAAATCTGAACTCCGTTGACCTTCTGTTTTCGAAACTTTCGTAAAGATGGAATTCCGTCCTCCGACAAATATCCTCTGTCATCCCTCCCCCTCCCCAATTGTGTTCACTAGTTCATTGATTTCGCTAATGACCAAAATAATAACGAAAAAGGCGGAGTTCCTTGATTTCGCGGAATAATCTGAGGTCTGAGATCACGGGGAAATTTTTGCGGCGTCTAACCTACGTTTTTGCACATTGTTGCCTACAGTTTCACGCTGAAGTACTTCTATGCAATAAAATCATATTTTACAATAAAACTTTACACTAAGGCAACATCGGGAGAGAAAAAATTATGATTACTGTAACTCCATTCAACTACCGTTTTCGAAAGTTTTGAGACACGATATACTGTCTGCAGATGGAACCTCCCCACCCACCCACCCACCCACCTGCAAATTGTCTTCAGTTTTACACTGATCCTGAGAATGATCTAAATGATGACAAAAAACAACCGCAGAGTCTGCTTAAAGATCTCGTGCATGTCGTAAGACAATAAAAAAAAAAAATTCATAGAATCCGTAGTTTCGACTGTGAGGGCCCGTAGTCAGCCAACTAAATCCGTAGAAGTTCGCAGGTATGGAAATATTATTACAGTACAACCTTGAAAATCCGGAATCGTCCGGAGATCCGAACTATGCAGATTCCGAATTTTAGAATTTTCCTGTGGAATATGCAAGCTTTCAGCGAACATTCATCAAAAATAATAAAAAGAAAATTCCTAACTTCTAAAGTTTTCATCGAATTTTGACGAAATTTCATATGGAAGTTTATTTTGACGTGTCTTGGTTACTGTTAAATTTGCATTCAGTTATTTAAAAAATTAGAGAATTTTTTTAAAAATAAATTTCTCCCAGTTGGACTTTTCCGACGCAGGCAGTTAGTTGAACTGTCCACCACCGGCTTTCATCCCCACCGCAACCTCATTCCCTACGATGAACCATCAGCCTTGGCGCATTCTTTGTGATCAAAAACCGACGCCCTCGCCTTTTTTATAAACTTTTTTTTTCTCTTTTGCTGTTCAAGCAGAATGAAAAAGGTGATGGCTGACTTCCGTACAACTCAAATTTTGTGCCATTTCGTGCGATTTCCGTACATTTGGAGTAAAATTTTTCAAAAACGTGCGAGTTCCGTACAAGTTAAAAAAAATTTCCGTGCAACAAGTTAAATAAAATAAATGATTTCCCTGTACAGGTTGCCAGAATCGGCGATTTAATCGAACATTTTTAGTCGCCCCGATGATGAAGTTTATCGCCAGTGACGACCTGGTGACCGTGAGTTTGTATCTTTATTGGCATGGACTCGACAAGACACCGGAAGCATTGGGAAGCCATACGGATCCACGACGCCTGGACAAGCTCCCACAGTTCATGAAGATTTGATGGAGGGGGTTCAGAGCCTCGAACATCTCTCTCGATGGCATCCCAGATGTGCTCGTGAGGTCAGGTGACTTAGCTGGCCAAGGAAGCAAGGTCACGGTGGAGTGTTCATCCAACCATTCAGATACAATTCGGGAGCGATGGCATGGTGCATTGTCTTGTTGCAGGATGAGGTCCCCAGTGGGATGTTGAAAACGCAGAAATTGGGGCAAATGGTCGTCCAGGATATCCCGGTAACGTTGACCTGTGAGTGACTATGTCACATGTACCAGGGGTCCCATTTCAGTCCACGGAAAGAGTCCTTAGACGAGAATGCCACCTCCACCAGCTTGAAGAGTACCCTGCTGGCAAGAAGGATCCATCGCTTCATGTGGTTTGTGCCATACTTGTATCCTGCCATCCGCATGTACCAATGTTAATCTCACCTCATCAGTCCAGGCAGCGTTTTTCCACGTGTCTAGGGTCCAGTGGCTATGATCTCACGCCCATGCTAATCTTTGTACCCTGTGATGTGCGGTCAGCAGCGGTACCCTCTTGGGATGATGACTTCTGTAGCCCATAGCGAGGAGATGGTTCTGGATAGTGTGGCTGCTTACACGTTTTTGTGCACCAGCGTTAAATTGCAGAGTGATTTCTTGCACTGTGGCCCGTCTATCCGCTGTTACAATGTGAGCTAGTTGACGATGACCACGCACATCCACACGCTGTTGTCCACGGCAGTTGGCCCTTGCAGGGATGGTTTTACCGTATTCGATGTACTCAAGGTGCATCCGTGACACACTGGCTCATGAAAATCCCAGTGTCTTCACGACTTCCGAGAGGGAGTGACCCATTCGTTGGGCCCCGACAATTTGACCACGATCAAATGCGCTTAGATCCTTCGTCTTGCCCATACTTGTCAAACTCTTACTGATTCCCGTCGCATCATTCCTTATATTGTCAGATCGCTGCATAAGTCATGTCGTGTCCATTTACAGGGCCGCCCACAACGCCACATTTGCATAACGCCAGCTGTCTCTAATTCAATTTCTCTTCAGTGTATATATATCAAGCAATCAATCAAGCATGATTTTTTTTAAAGCTCTGAGAAAAGATGGTACTGTAACAAAAAATGGAAACAAAATTTTAACAAGGGTGAAAGATTTCTATTCAAAACTATATGAAAGGGATGATACATCTATTCCAGACATTACGACAGGTACCAGTGCCAAAGTCCCTCCAATCCTCCCTGCAGAAGTTACATACACAATTAAGAACATGAAACTGGAAAGAGCTCCAGGAGAAGATAGAATTACCATGGGCATTATACAAGAAGCAAGTGGAGAAATTGAAACTACTCACCCAAGTTTTCACCAGATGTCTTAATGAAGGGAAGATTCCTGAGGATTGAAACGATGCTACAATGATCCTGCTCCATGGCATAAAGGCGACATTGAGGATCTCGGGAACTACAGGCCTATCAGCCTCCTTTCTATCAGTGGTTTATAAAATCTTCACTAAGGTTTTTTCACATTGCTTGAAGGTAACACTAGACATGGCCCAACCAAGAGAACAAGCTGGATTCAGGAGTGGCTATAGCACTATACATCATATCCATGTACTGAGAGAACTAATTGAAAGAACAAGAGAATATGAACTCCCATTATGCATGGCTTTTATTGACTATGAAAAGGCCTTCGATTCCGTGAAACCATCATTAATAACAATGATTTTGAAATCCTGTGGTATTGAAGATGCATACACTAGCATTATTGATAACATCTATGAAAATGCAAATGCAAAGGTTCAGATATTTGAGGATGCAGCACAAATAAGAATTGGAAAGAGAGTGAGACAAGGTGACACCGTATCTCCCAAGCTCTTTAACGCCACATTGCAAAATGTCTTTCAATCATTGAACTGGGAAAACAAAGGGATAAAGATTAATGGAGATTACTTAACTCACCTTCGTTTTGCTGATGACGTAGTCATCTTTGCAACTACCCCTTCAGAGCTGCAGAATATGATCCAGGAACTTGCTGACAAGAGTAAAGAAGTGGGATTAAAAATGAACTTTCAGAAGACAAAAGTGTTGTACTAATGCTTTTACAAGAAAAAAAGATCTATCGATTGATGGAGAAAAGCTTGAGGCAACCGATTCCTACATTTATCTTGGGCAGCAGATATCAAGTGAGGGTCACATTGATGAAGAAATTAATCTGCATATAAAATTTAGATGGAGAGTTTTTGGACCAAACGGTACAATTTTTAAGAGCAGTATGCCATTATGTCTCAAAAGAAAAGTGTTTAATCAATGCATCCTGCCAGTGCTTACGTATGGAGCAGAGACATGAACCTTAACTAAAAGAGACATATAAAGGCTGCAGACAACTCAAAGAAGCATCGAGAGATGCATGCTTGGTGTAACCAGGAAAGACAAGTAGAGGAACTTGTGGATAAGGAAAATGATAGGAGTGGATGGCATGACCAGAGTGAAATAACTGAAATGGCAATGGGCTGGATATGTTGCCAGAAGAACGGACCACCGATGGACAACCAAAATTTTAGACTGGATTCCGAGGGACAGGAAAAGACCCAGAAGAAGACCCCATGGGAGATGGATGAAATTAGAAAGTATGCTGGGGTGACATGGAGGAGATAAACCCAAGACAGACAATTGTTTTAGAAATTTGGGGAGACCTTCATCCAGCAGTGGATTGATAATGGTTGATGATGATATCAAGCATGTAAAATACTTGAGAAAATATACCAGCTTCAGGACCACGGCTTTGGAAAAACAAATTTTTAAGCGATAATCCCAGGCGGAACAAAAATAGCAAACGAAGCATTTTTTGGGACAGACAATACACAATAACCAAAAATTATTAACTGGGAACTCGATATTTTCTGTCTCGAACAACAACAAAAGAAAAGTCAAAATAAAAACTCCCTGTAATGAAAGAGTACAGCTCGTGATATTGGAGTATGGAGTAAGATCCAAAAGTTTGGGGACAACTACCCATGACAATGCAAGCATGTAGCTATAGTTACGACGTCTGAAATACATTCCGCCATCCCTCTCCTCCGTAGTCAGAATGATTTGGCCTATCGAAAGTGATTGAAATGCATGCGTAGATGTTTGCTGCTGTGGTTAGTCTTCTGCGATGTGAGAAATGTGGCTTTTGAAGAGCAACCAATGTTGTTACTTTAAATTTTGTCAGTGTTTGGGTAAAACAGCTGCAGAGATCTTAAAAATGCTTTCAAAGGTGTACGGTCACTCTACGAAGGCAAGATCGAAGGTGTGCGAGTGGTATCGACGTTTCAAAGAGGGCAGAGAATTTATCGCAGATAATGAGCACTGTGACTGCACGGGGTAAGGAAAACATTATGATGGTGGCCCAGTGTGTTCGTCAGGATCGTCGCCAAACCATTGAGGAAATCGCTGACATAACTAACTTGTCGGAGACCACATGCCAGTGCATTTTGATGGAGGATCTTAACATGCATGCGTGTCTCAGCTGCCAGCGCATTGGCCCTCGCCTTTGACCTCTGAACAAAAGGATGAGCGGATACGGATATCGGGCGAATTAATTGACAAAGCTGACAGACAGCTATCCTACGTTTTTGGATAACATCACAGGTGATGAAACGTGGTGCTACTTGTTTGATATTTTCAGCCAAAGTGTGCTTCTCCAACATGGAAATCACCACCTTCACTGCGATCAAAGAAATTCAGTCAGGATCGCAGCAAAGAGAAAGTCGCGCTGGAGGTGTTTTTTGATTCTCACATCATTGTCCATTCTGAATTTATTCCTGAGGGCACAGCGGTTAACAAGGAACGTTATCTGGACATTTTACATCGCTTATGGGAATCAAAACGGCTGGAGATGTGGGCAATGGCACCTTCTCCATGAAAACGCGCCTGCATATTGGTACCTACTGCATATCTGCTAGGTTTTACAGTTTACCCGTAAAGTTTACGGAAATTCGACTTCTTTTACAGTTATTTCATGGAAAGCATGTTTTACAGATCTCAGAGGGATTTTTGTTTTGTTTTTATTTTCCTTTTTCTGTTCAATTTAATTTTGAGGGGCAAAAAAGTGCACCGGGATAGAAATTGTGATTTCATTTTCACCCACTTCTTTGTCGTTTGCTTACAGCCTTGCTGGAAAAACTAGGTAAAATTACTGTAGGATTAGAATTGGCTATAACTGCTAAAAGAGAAAGAAAGAGGAAAAGAGAAATGAAAAATATCAGCCTTATGAAAGACTTAAAATTGCATTTTTTAAGGTATTCTAACATGTCGGCACGAAAATTTAAGATCCAAACCTCAAGTTAAAGTTACTGCAATCGTTATGATTTTACAGTTACGAATGAAATTTTTATAGCATAGCCTAATGATAGCATACTAATAAGATAATTATGTGTTTCGATTGCATTTTAGTTGCTGTAAGCATGAAATAGTGCCAAATACCTTAATTATAGCATATGAGGTCGATTAAAATTTACAAATCGTTTTCATAATAAATTAGCTTTTAATTGATAAGTTCGATATATTTTCGTTAATCAAATATAAGTTCTCTGAACGTTTTTATGGATTTCAGTTCTTTAAAGGTGGCAGGTCTGCTACTGTTCACGGAGTTTCTTGCCAGAAGTCATACTAAAATATGCTTCCACATCCCACCTATTCACCCGCCTTAGCCCCCTGCGATTTTTTACCTCTTTTCACTGATGAAACAAAATCTGTAGGGACGTCATTTTATGTCAACAAAGGAGGTAAAAACAGCAATGCAGGAAGCGTTGCGAGGGGTTGCAAAACATGGCTTTTGGCAATGCTTCCAGAAGCTTTACAAGCACTGGCAAAAGTGCATTATCGTCCAAGGGGATTATTTTGAAGGTGGTCGTGCATTGGTGTTTTAAAGTATTCAAGGTAAGGAACTATATGCCAAGTCCCCGAACTTTTGGATCCTACCTAGTACATGCTGCTATTTGCGCAGCCATGGTTTATTTTCTTAATCTACAGAACTACAATTATGTGGTCAGATTGAGAAATTAATGACATGATTGTATTTGGAAGCCCAGCTAAACCTATATTATGTTTTTGGAAAACAGTTTTTTAAATTGTGTGAGTGCATAGCAATTCTTCTAGCATATTTTATCTGGCATAGCAATTTCTTCAGCAACTTAATTTGTAGTTGTTGAAAGAATTGCTATGCCAGATGTAGTGCAGTAATAAACTATGAATACAGAAAGTAGAATAATATCTGTAATATTTATCACATGTATTACTGATTTACTAATATTTTGTCATCCTATAGATCCATTTTGGGCAACTAGATTGTGGCAACAATTAATCCGCCACATCCAACTACATGTCAAGATTGGACGTCACCGCCATCGGTTAAAACATTACAACAGTGTCTTCTTGGGAAATGATTTAGTTGATGAAGTCTTTATATTTTTGAAGGATTATCCATCCAGTGTAATTACTCAGGACATCACTAAAAAAAATGCAGTCAAAGTAAGTATTATTTGGGCTTTTTTTCTGTGTGTGCATGTAGTGGAGATAGTGTACTGCTTCTGGAACCATTAAATTTTAAGGACAACTTATGTCTTAAAGTACTCAAATATCTTGATAAACTTTTGAAAGAATACCATCAAAGGTTCTTGTGTGGATGTGTGTACAATCAACACTTTTCATTAGGTAGCACATGGCTGAAAATTAAATAATTAACTGGGACATAATGCTTCTCAGTATAAAAGCTATCTTTTTATATGCTCTTGTCTATCTAAAACATTTAAACAAACTTACAGTACAGTGTTAGAAGTAGAAGTAAATTTTTTACTGGCCCAGCGAACCACAAGAATTTGCAAATCACTGTTCCATAAAAAAATTACAATAAAGACATTTACATATATATAAGTTTGCAGTCTAAAAAGAAAGCCATACAGCAAGGTAATAGAAATGCATTTTTTGACTTGTGACAAATTGGGGAAAATTTTTTTTACTGGCCAATGGCCAGCGGACCACTGGGTTATTCGAATGCTGCAGTTGGTACCTAATGTCCATTTTTATCTGCATAAAACATAGTGTCCTGTATGTGTGATTTCCAGGAATCGAAAAATGTGGTTGCCCACGGCAACCACGGAAGACTACTGAAAAATCTGTACCATAATTTTTATTGTATAATCTATGGATTATCTGCTAAAAAAGTTCAAAATTTAAATTCTCGTGGATTGTACCCCGATTTAAAAAAAAAGTTTTTGCAATCCTATGATTTAAAAAAAATCTGCACGGAAAATTGTGCAGGTGAGGAAGTATAATTGGGAAAGGAGCTCTCAGAAAACTTTTTCTCAGTTCAAGAGTTTGTACGGAGAGGAGGGGAAGGGTGTCATAATGAAAGATCGGGGAAGTTATAGGGAGGGATGGTGGAAGTCGTTTTGTATTGTTGAGAAAAACAACACTGACTGCTTGTGCTTTCTCTTTGTCAATCTGCCAATGAAAATGTACGCTGCATGAACCTACATGTGCATGCCTCCCAGGACACAGCAGTGACTCTTAAAAAAGGTAGGCAAATTGCATAAATTCTGCTCTATGCAAGCGTAAATGCCATTTTTTAATTTGTACACTAAAGTGTTGAAATGTCGCCCAGAAATTAAAAAATGTGAGGTGGATCACTATAAGATTATTTCGTGCTATGCGCAACGTATAAAAACATAGATCTTTGAAGTCATTGCACGATCCAAATTCATGTAAAAATATCCTCAAGTACTATACCGAACTATATTTATTTATATGAGGTTAAAAAGCTATATACAATAGATTAAAAGCACAAGATCTTTCGCAGTAGCAGCGACCGCATCATTAGGTGGCACATAGCATATGGAACCAGAGTTCTTAAATAGTTTTAAAATGTTGGTATTGAAGAAATTATAAAGCGCCGCCTGACGGTACAGTAATGACTTACATCACTAAAATACATTCGTAACGCCCTCTGCAAAAAAAAAAAAAAAAAAAACTCGGAATAGTAATTATAAAGGTAATGGTAGTCCATTTAACAAGTTCTTCCAGGTCCGAGGAATACGTTACGGCATATCATCATTGCAACATTTATCACCGAACTGGTGTATAAATATGCTTTCCATATACAATAAAGAAACTTTGTCCTCTGGGCCGTAAGTCAACAGATGCGAAGCATTCCAGTCAGGAATGTAAATACCAGCAGTGACCAGGCGTGAGAGAGAAGTATCAGTAGATTTACGCCTGACACTATACTGATGTTCAGCCAACCTGATACCAAAATTTCTAAAAGTCGAACCTATGTATCTACTATCAGGTACATCAGAAATAACCGACCTAAGTGGAACAGAATAAACTCCATGTCTGGAATGTTTGTGAAGAGAGGGTCCCGATCTTTACGAATGAAAGAAAATAACGACCTAGTCTTTAGAGCGAAGGCCAAATGGCAACCTCAGCACAGACTACTCAAACCAGAGCAAAACACTAGGTAAGTAATCCAACGAACCCACAAATCTGATTTCACGGGACGGGTGTGCAAGAGTAGTGAATCTCAACCTTGAGACATGAGCAATTATACGGGTGATACAACTCTGGGTGTACCCATGGCTAAGAGCAATGTCCCCAATAATGCTAAATTCCCCGTTGGTGTAAACGAGAAGTGGAAGAGTGTGAACGTGCGACGAACAAAATAATATAGTGCCAAAAGTTTACAGCTGTAGGGATGAGCCGAATTGGCAGGGATAATAAAAGAAATAGCAGAAGGCTTACGGTAAACAGAAGTAGTTAAACGATGAGATACTGTGTCACGCTGTAACAAAATATCCAGAAATGGGAGGGAGCAAGAATTCTCAACCTCAACTGTAAAAATTGATAGATGAAAACTGAGCTGACGTATGTTCGGAAAAAGCCATAAGTTCATCGAGAGAATAAGTCCAAAAAATAAGAATATCGTCAATATGTATCTTAAATATAATGCGGGACGCAAGACACATCGATTAAACACACGCTCTTTCAAAGATTGCAAGGCAATTTCCGCCAAAACTCCAGACAGGCGAACCCATAGGCGTACCCTGTAATCGTTTGTAAATAACGCCATTGATTTTGAAATAAGAACATTGGTGAATAAATTTCAAAACTTGCACAACGGCTAAGGCTTAACCCAAATGAAAGGAGCCTGGAGTCGATAATATCGATAACATTGGGAACAGGAACACTGGGGAACAAAGAAGTTACGTCAAGAGACGCCATAATAAAATAATTACCTCCAGAGTTAAAAGCACGAATTTTATCTAAGGCCTGCTTTGAACTTCTAATGGAAAATTGTGAGTCATATTCCTTGGGCCTGGAAGAACTTGTTAAATGGACTACCATTACCTTTATATTACGAATGTATTTCAGTGATGTATGTCATTAATGTACTGTCAGGCGGCACTTTATAGTTTCTTCAATACCATCATATTAAAACTATTTAAGAACTCTAGTTCCATATGCTATGTGTCACCCGATGATGCAGTAACTGCTACTGCGAAAGATCTTGTGTTTTTAATCTATTGTATATAGCTTTTTAACCTTGTGTACACTGCTAGCCCCCCTCCCCCCATAATGCAACACCAAGAAGGGCACGAGATAGCAAAGCCAGAGTTACTGGACACATAACAGATACAAAGATAAAATGATTGAGCTTACAGGCCTGTGCGACTTGCGGAACACGCAGACATCAATAGTTCGTGTGGCACCCATGGCTGGCAATTACGACCTCTAACAGCGCAGCATCGAACGAAAGAGGCTTTGGATGTGGGCTTGGGGTATATCAGTCCAGGCTGCTTCCACACGTTGCCACAGTTCATCAGGCGTAGCCGCGGGTGGTGCTTGCCGGGCCACTCGGTTGCCGATCAGCGACCAGACGTGTTCAATGGAAGACATGTCGGGAGAACAGGCGGGCCATGACAACAGTGACTCCTGGTGGGCCGTGGAGAATTGTTGCACGATGCGTGCCACGTGCGGGCACGCATTGTCCTCTTGAAACGTGACCGCTGGCAGGTTCTGCAGGTAAGGGAGAACTACAGGCTCCAAAACGTCTGAGATGTAGCGGTGGCCTTTGAGTGTACCCACGACGCATACCAGAGGGGTGCGGGTGTCATATCCGATTGCGCCCCAAACCATAATGCCAGGCGACAGACCGGTATGGCGGTGCATAATGCAGGCATCATACAGTCTCTCGCCGCAGATCTGACCACCGTGGTGTTGCAGGCAGACGCGGAATTCATCGGAGAAGACAGTGGCGTGCTATTCCGTAGTCCAGGTGTGGCGTTCAACGGCCTACTGCCGCTGCACTCGCCGGTGGTGTAACGTCAATGGTAATCGCAGAAATGGGCACCGTGCGACAAGTCCCTTCTTCTGCAGCCTACGTCAAACGGTACGTGCTGACACAGGTTGTTGTGTAACACACCGTAATTCCTGCGCTAACGTTCGTGATGTGGCGGTGCGAGCCATCAATGCCCGCCGCACAACATGCCGGTCCTCTCGTTCGGTGGTGTGCCGCGGCTGCTGCAATCTCTCAAGTCGGTTCGTCCGTCCGTCCGTCCCTCCTGCACCCACCGAATCCATACTCGCCTCACTGTGGCTGGATGTCGTCCCGCACGAGCGCTGATGTCTCGGTACGATAAACCGCTGTCGTGATAAGCCACTATTCATCCTGTGTCGAACTCCGAAACGTGCTCGAATGACTGCCATATTCTGCGACGAGGCATCGGAAGGCTTTCCACGCATAGGTCCAGCAGCACAACACACTTCCACTACTTACACCCCGCCTTCTGTGCACCCTTCTTATAGTGCTTCTCGGTGGCGTGCAGGGCGTACGTGATTTGCATATGCCCTGGAATGCTAATCGCTTGCATGTTCTCTTGTGGGCGACGCATGCTGCAAATTTCAGGCCAATCGGATGCTTCCTTCTTGGTGTTGCATTTTGGGTGGCCAGCAGTGTAAATAAATATAGTTCAGTATAGTACTTGAGGATATTTTTACGTGAAATTGGATCGTGCAATGACTTAGGTCTATGTTTTTATGCATGTGAGGTGGACTCGCTGCCTCATGCTACTGCTGGGCACTGATGCCTATTTTCAAATAAACCTATCGTTGTTCTGGATCTCGTGTGTGCCTTGGGTTTAGTTTGTCCTTCGCTGTTTTCACAGTCTTTGCTGCTATTTATCTTCATGGCATTTATGACATCGAAAGGAAACATTTCACTTACGCTGCCAAATTTAAACTTAAAGTTGGGGGCACAGCTGAGAGAGAGGATATGATCATGTCACTTTGCGATAGTTTTCAAAAGGCCAGAAAACTAGCTCTCATTGACACACGAAAAGCCGGTCTGAAACATAAACAAACCTGTCGGTAAACTCCGTGGGAGAATTTGTAAAAGTCCAGCTCTCTTTTTTACTGACCTGTGTGTAGGCTGACTCCCCAACTTTGAAAGCAGGATTTCTTCCAAAAACTTTGGACTTTCACACGAGTATATACAGTATTTCAATGAATTTTTCTGTTATAAGTGTTAGGTGATTGGCAGTTTGTATAATACTCTAGAGCTGCATCAGCATGATTAAATTTTGTGCTCTATGGATGCCACACCATTATAAGCTTTGTGTCCAGAGATAAAATTATAAAAAAAATGAACATTTAAAAATGAATTTCTTTATTTAATAAGATTTTTTTGTCTTTCTTCGGACTTCTAGGTCATTATGTGACAGACTGTCAAATATGGTAAACCAAAAATTTGCGAACCCAGGAAAAAAAAAAAATTAGTAGTTTTTTTCCCCATCAAGGAGAGATAAGCTAAAGGCTGCGGGTAAAGAATAATTTTTTTTGGACAGAAGTGTACACAATTTTATGTATACCTCCCCCCACCCACACTTTGCTGCCGCTGGTCCAGTGTTTTGATTTTGGCCACTAAAAAATTTAACTGGCCTAGATTTCAGAATATTTTTCTACCCCTGGCAATTTCTGTACAAGTTAATTAAAAAATTCTAATGTCCTGCAAGTTCTGTACCGGTTTTAGAGATTTTTTACAGATTTCTAACAGAGATCTATGAGATGGAGTAATGTATATTTGATATTGACAGATGCACAACATTAATTCATAAAAGAATATACATAATGCATATCAAATTGCGTTTGCATTTTCTCTGTGTTTAACATGCTCAAAAAAATTGAACGGCTTGCCGACTCTAAGGTAAGGTCTGTAATTCAATTTTTGAATGCATGAAATGTGAAATCTGCTGACATTCATCGCTAGATTTATGAGATCTAACTGCCATGAGTGATGGAATGGCGAGAAAATGGGCCAGTCAGTTCAGTGAAGGTCGTGAGAACATGCACGATGAGGATGGAGTGGTATGCTATCTGTGCTCAATGGTTTTTTGGTGTCTGCGGTTGATGCAAAAGTTCATGGGGACAGATGTTTCACAATTTTGTGAGAATTGTTCTCTATGAAATTGTAATGGATTTTTTGGGGTTTCAGAAATTGTGCTCATGCTGTGTGCTGAAAGTACTCTGCGAAGAGCACTGGTTGACAGTATGTTGACCTTTCTCACGCAATACAGTGAGCAAGGTAATGGGTTCTTGAACTATGTCATCACAGGTGACGAAACATGAGTGTCCCACGTGACTCCAGAATAGAAGTTAAGCTACAGTCGCTATTTTTGCGAAGTGCGATGAGTTAATCTAAAATGTTAAAGAAAAATTAGCATCTGTCGTAAAATAGCACCAGCGATTAAATAGCAACCCATCAGCCGATTCTGCTGCTGCATTTCTGTTTCTGTGAAAGCTCAAGTTCCTGAAACTGTGGCAGCGATTCAATATCCGCTAATGTTATTTTCTTAACCCTTAAGGTATGTTCCCTCAGCACCTGTTGGCTCAATTCCCCCCACCCCCCACCCCATACACTGTAGAGCTGTGAGCATTCCACAATGAGTGGGGTAAGATTATAGAAGCTACAGGAAGTAAACCCCTTCCCCTATTCAAAGTCCAAGTTTAAACCAGAGTCAGCTGTGACATCTATAGCATTCCCCCAAGACCATCATAAACATCAGTTTTCCATTAATGTTCAAACCTTCAAAGTGTTGTTGGTGTGAACAATTCACTTGATGCGACTTTCCGAGCAACAAAGTAGCTAACTTTCTTTAGCATTTTATTACAACTTTTTCCCCATTTCAGCATTTTGCTACAGCATTTTTTGAGCCAGCATAAACTGCTCCAGAATCGAAGCAGTCATTCATGGAGTAGTGGCACACCTCTTTATTGAGAAGTAAGAAATTAACATGTTCGCTGTGTAATGATCCACAAGTTTAGTGTGTGGCACCCAGAAATGTTCAGTGTCCTCAAGTGCTAAAGCAATAACTTTTACTTTTTCAATTTACTTCCGATATTGGAGGTTATATTTTAACGTGCATTAATGCATTTGCATTTTTGAACTTCACTTTAGTTGGTAAAGTTCGATGAACACTTACTCACTTTTAAAGTTCGATGAAGTTCACTTACCGCACGTTAGCTGGTTTTCAATTATATTTTCGTTATGGGATGCGCACGGGTTGTTGTTTTTTCATTTACACGGTTCACTTCTTTTTTTTCCGTTGGAATTATTTTGTTCATCACAAATGAGTTTTTCCTTTTGCTGCATCCTCATTTACTTCAATATTTATTCTATCCGGCAATTTACCGTTTTCGAGGGGACATTTTGTTCCAACTTGCACGGACCGTGTCAGCTGGGCATTTTCGCGGGCTGCCATATTGCTATCGTTTAAGCAGGCTTATCTTGTTGGTCAGTGATCTCTTTTTCGAACTTTTCTTTTTTTTGCTCAATTTTAATTAAATTTTTCCAGCGTTTCTCAAATTATTAGTCATTAGGTTGCAAACATTTGTCCTATTTTTCAATCATTACGACTGCATTCTGAGGTGTTCGATTTACAGTTTTTAATGATTTTTATATTTCGAATTTTGATATTTTTTGGTTATCCAGACAGTATTGAATCAGTAGTCTTCTTTTTTCTGCCAGTTTTTTATGTGTTGTTTTAATCTGTGTTTAAGCTTATTTTGGTATTATATGCCATTGGAGGATTTTCAGTAATAGGAATTGAATAAATCTGCTTTTTCTAACATTCTTATTTTATCATTATTTTTTGTTACTATATTTTTGATGGTATTTACTTTTCCTCCAATTTGAATATGCTTTTTACAAATATTATTAATTTCATTGGTAGTGCCTTTAATGTAGAAAACCATTTAAATATTTGATTTCTTTTTTTATTTATTACAGCATTATTTTTATTTTCTTTATTACTTCTGTGTCCCATTTTTTTATTAAATGGTTAGGATAAAGCTGCTTGCAATTTTTTTTATGAATTTGATTTCTTCATTGATGAACTGACATTTTCAGAATGCGTATATTTAATTAAGGTTTTTATACTATTGCATTTTTGAGGATATTGGATGTATGCATTAGGACCGAATGAACTTTTCCGATAAACTTGTATAGTAATTATCTGTGGATTTGATAACATGTACATCCAAAAAGGCTATTGCATTATTTTTTTCCATTTCAAATCGCGAGTTCTATAGTTGTAATGCTTTGTTAATTTTAATTCTTCTTCGCTCAGTTTTGATAGAATGAAAATGTCATCTACGTGCGACAGTGGCACTTCTGGTTTTTTTCCATATGATGTAGGACATTTCAATTTTTTGCTCATCACAACCTCAGCATATAGAGTTGATAATGGTGAGCCATTGGGCCTCCTGAATTTTGTTTGAATATTTTGTTCTTGTATGTAAAAATATTATTTTCATATAAATAAACTAAAACTTTTTGAATTCTTGAATTTGTGTGTTATTTAAAATTTTAAGATTTTGCAACTTAATGATGATTTCAATAGCTTCTGGAACTGAGTGCTTGATATACGCTTTAACATCCATGCTTGCCATGTTTAAGTCCATTAAGTTTTTACATTTTTAATTTTCTCTATAAATCTCATATGTGTTCTTGATGGTGAACTTGTTGTTCATGAAAAGTGCTAGAATTTGTAAATGTTTTTCTCTAATGTTATCAATTAGAGAAAAACATTTACAAATTCCTAGCACCCTTTTTCATGAACAACAAGTTCACCATCAAGAACACATATGAGTTTATAGAGAAAATTAAAAATGTAAAAACTGGCCTAATGGACTAAAACATGGCAAGCATGGATGTTAAAGCATTATATCCAAGCACTCCAGTTCCAGAAGCTATTGAAATCATCATTAAGAAGTTGCAAAATCTTAAAATTTTAAATAACACACAAATTCAAGAATTCAAAAAAGTTTTAGTTTATTTATATGAAAATAATATTTTTACATACAAGAACAAAATATTCAAACAAAATTCAGGGAGGCCCAATGGGCTCACCATTATCAACTCTATATGCTGAGGTTGTGATGAACGAAATTGAAGAAAATGTCCTACATCATATGGAAGAAAAACCAGAAGTGTACTGTCGATACGTAGATGACATTTTCATTCTATCAAAACTGAACGAAGAAGAATTAAAAAAATTAACAAAACGTTACAGCGCATTATATCCAACTATAGAACTCACGGTTGAAATGGAAAAAAATAATGCAATAGCCTTTTTGGATGTACATGTTATCAAATCCACAGATAAGTTACTATACAGAGTTTATCGGAAAAGTTCATTTGTTCCGGTCCTAATCCCATACAATTCAGCACATCCATATCCTCAAAAATGCAATAGTATAAAAACCTTAATTAAAAGAGCATATACGCATTCTGAAAATAGTCAGTTCATCAATGAAGAAATCAAATTCATAAAAAAAATTGCAAGCAGCTTTGGTTATCCTAACCATTTAATAAAAAATGGGACACAGAAGTAATAAAGAAAATAAAAAAAAATAATGCTGTAGTAAATAAAAAAGAAATCAAATATTTAAATGGTTTTCCTTACATTAAAGGCACTACCAATGAAATTAATAATATTTGTAAAAAGCATAACATTCAAATTGGAGGAAAAGTAAATACCATCAAAAATATAGTAACAAAAATAATGATAAAATAAGAATGTTAGAAAAAGCAGGTATTTATTCAATTCCTATTACTGAAAATCCTCCAATGGCTTATATAGGAAGTACCAAAAATAAGCTTAAACACAGATTAAAACAACACATAAAAAACTGGCAGAAAAAAGAAGAAAAACAGCACTGATTCAATACTGTCTGATAACCAAAAATATCCAAAATTCGAAAATATAAAAATCATTAAAAGCTGTAAAATCCGAAAAACACCTCAGAATAGCAGAGTCGGTAATGATTGAAAAAAATAGGACAAATGTTTGCAACCACAATGACCCTAATAATTTGAGAAACAGCTGGAGAAATTTAATTAAAATTGAGCAAAAAAAGAAAAAGTTCGAAAAAGGAGATCACTGACCAACAAGAGATGGCGCCACAACGCCCAAGAAGAAGCGATAGCAGATGACAGAAGCAGCCCGCGAGAACCACCGAAATGCCCAGCTGACACGGTCCGTGCTAGTTGGAGCAAAATGTCCCCTCGAAGACGGTATAGTAGTAGTACCGAAAGTACTCGGGTTAAGAATAAATATTGAAGTAAATGAGGATGCAGCAAAGGAAAAACTCATTTGGTGATGAGGCAAAATAATTCCAACGGAAAAAAAAAAAAAAGAAGTGAACCGTGGCCAAATGGAAAAAAAAACAACAACCCCGTGCCGCATCCACATAACGAAAATATGAATTGAAAGCCAAGCCCCACGTGGCGGTAAGTGTTCATCGAATCCTTTACCAACTAAAAGTGAAGTAAGTGTTCATCGAACTTTACCAACTAAAAGTGAAGTTCAAAAATGCAAATAACTTTTACATTTTTGTTTTGTATACATAAATTTACAGTGGGTATCTGTCACTTTATATACAGGGTTATTTAAAATGATTGCCCCGATTACAAATGTAAATCACGTGTTTATGAAGATAGACAGCTGATATCCCTACACAAGAAAGAAGGGAGTTTAGAATTGGAACCTACTGCTGTGTTGCTATGGTCTTCCGAAATGGTATGGTCTTGTTAATTCTTCCAAACCATTGGATTGGTCGTTGTGGACAGGATGACAAGGTTTTCTGCAAGTAGACCCCCAGGTCTCCGGACCTTACTCTTTGCAACTTCTTTTTGTGGGGGTATGTCAAAGACCATGTGTATGTGACACCTTTGCCGAGAACATTGCAAGAACTAAAGATGTGCATTCAGCTTGCACTGGCATCAGTGACTATGAACATCAGGGCAAGATTTCATCTTTTTTGCTCACTAGCAAATCTTGCTAGTGACCAAATAGTTTGCTAGCAAAACATTTGCATGACTAGCAAATAAAACTAAATCACATCGTAACTTATTTTCTAATAAAGTTACACAGAAATTTAAATATGTGTATAAATATTTTGACTTACCTTTTTGAATAATGAATAGAATCTTAGATAACTTTAGTGACTATCTTTATTATTAATTTCTAACAAATTCTCATACCACATGAATATATTTCACTGACATTCTTATTCAGATTTCTTCCCATATGGTTTACACTCAGGGTGTCTGACTTTATCATCATGCCACTTTATAACTGCTGACCGTGGATTAAAAATCTCTTCTTGTGGCCCTTCTATTTCAATTGTCATCAGAGCATTTAAAGTTTCAACAGACAAATTGTTCCTCCAATCCCCTTGTATTCTTTTTAAAAAACTGAATCCCACCTCACAACATGCAGTACTAAGTGGAAGTATCGCACAAATTTCTGCTAAACTTCTACACACTTCATATCTGCCAACTACCACACAATGCCGTAGTTTCTACGGAATTAGTTTTCTGACTACGGAACTCACTATCAAAACTATGGATTCTACAAATTTTCATTTTGTTTCAAATTTTTCTTTTGCTATTATTTTTATGATATACACGAGATTCTTACAGGGATTCGCGGAATCCCGCTTTTTTTTTTTTGTCATCAGTTAGATCATTCTGAAGATCGATATTTGGGAGAGGGGGGGGGGGGGGGTCGTTTTCCATCTGGAGACGAAATTTCGTGCTTCAAAACTTTCGAACACTGTAGTGAAACAGAGTAAGAAAATTTTCCCGTAATCGCAAATTTTTCTCCCAATGTTGTCTTTGTGTCCGCTTTTCTTGTTAAATATCGTTTTATTGCATAAATGTTTGCATTTTAGCTTGAAACTGTGGAGAACAATTTGCAAAAACGGAAGTTGGCTGCTGCAAATTTTTTCTGTAATCTTCAGGCATGAGATTCTTCCGTGAATTCAAGGAATTCCGGCTTTTTTCGTTATTATTGGAATTCCGTCTTTACGAAACTAGAAAACGAAAGCTCGACGGAATTCGGACTTTTTCCGTAATCATAATTTTTTTTTTCTCACGATGTTGCCTCTGTCGAGTATTATTGCTCATTAACATTTTACTGGATAAATATTTGTATTTCAGCTTGAAAATACAAGGAAAATTTCCAAAACCAGAAGTCGGACAAAGCAAAAGTTTCTTCCGTAATCGTTTACCCCCTCCACGAACACGTTTCGTAAAAAAGCGTCTATCTATGCCACGCAATAAGGCTAGTTACCATGGATAAGACTTTTGCCAGTGTTGGCAGGCTATTTTCCAGTAACATTTTGGTTTGCTTCTTTCGGTTTTGTCTACCATCCGAATAAGTGGAATTATTCTTGCTTATTCATCACTGATCATTAGAGCGCAGTATTTGATGTATGCACAACTATCAAGACTTGTGGAAGTAGGCGATCGCTTTGCTTAGGGTACGACAGGAGTTGAGGACAAAGTTCGTGGGGCAAAAGAAGGGAGGGTGGTGGCAGAGCAGGTGGTCAAACAACCGATCCATCCCAGAGCTCTGGTTTGCCACAGCAACCATTGCCGACGTCACGTTCAGTTTCTATAATAGACCAATGAGGGCACGATGGAGAGGAGTTTCAATGCGCTTCTACGACAGTTTCCACTGGAAGGGATGAAAGATATGGGGAGGATGGGTATTAAGTGTCGAAAGGAAATTGGCGAAAGAGAATCGCTGATCGTCGCTGTTTTAACAAGTGATAATAGAAACTGTGATGTAAGGTCAGGTGATGCGTAACATCATAGCCTCTCCTTGACAAATGCCAACCCCGCCTTCTCGTGGTGCATCCTGTTCCCACTAAAGGGGCTCTGACGACCGCCCATAGCGGTATAACTATACCATCGGGATCAGAGGAAATTCTATCCCACACTCACCAACCCGCTTGGCCAGCGTGGTGAGTTATGGCCAAACCCTCCAAAATGATTCCACAACTTAAATCTTGGCCCTCAGTCTCCGGCAGCTGGAATGTACCTGGCCAAGGCAGCGGCCAGTGCGACATGAAGGCAGAGGGTGCTAAGAATCCCGGAGGACCGGACTAGGCTGCCATCTGATGCTGACCTTGGCTACTTACAATGGACGCTCCCTATCTTCTGATTCAAGGCTTCTTGAATTGGAAGAGGAACTACAAAGGATCAAGTGGGACATCGTGGGGCTAAGTGAGGTAAGGAGAAAAGGAGAAGATCTCATCGAACTGAAAAGTGGACATCTCTTCTACTATCGTGGGACAGATACTGGCAGAACTAGTGGTGTTGGATTTATAATAAACAAGAAACTGAAGGATAAAGTTGTAGAAGTTGAAAGTTCCTCTGACAGAGCTGCACGACTTGTTATCCAACTCTCGAAAAGATACCAGGCTCAGATTATTCAAACTTATGCACCCACCACAAGTCATCCTGAAGAAGAAATTGAAGAATTTTATGAGGAAATTTGTCATCTAAATAATAAAGGTAAGCAGCACTTGAAAATAATTATGTGAGATTTCAATGCAAAAATAGGGCAACGGCAACAGAATGAAACTTCAGTAGGTAAATTCGGTCACGGCAACAGAAACCAGCGTGGAAATACTCTCGTTGAGTTTGCAGAGGCAGAAGGGTTTTCATCTTGAACTCCTTCTTCAAGAAAAAGCCACACAGGAAATGGACATGGAGACATCCAAATGGGACGACAAGTGAAATTGATTTTATTATGTGTAACAAAAAATTCGTCATAGAAGACTGCAGTGTGCTAAACAAGTTCAACACAGGTAGTGACCATAGATTGGTGAGATGTAAGATGCACCTCAACACCAAACTTGAACGTGGCAAGCTCATAAGACAAACAAAATCTATTGACATAACCAACCTTAAAAAACACCATAATACCTTCAAGTTAGAACTGAAGAACAGGTTCTCTGCTTTAGAAGGCCTAACATCGGAAGAAGTGGACATCTCTGAAGTTAACAGAAAAATAACCAAAGCTCTTATGGAAACAGCAACAAAATTAGCTGGGTCTAAGAACAAGTTGCATGTGAACAAATTATCAGGAAAAACCAAAATGTTGATGCAAAAAAAGAAGAGAGATGAGGACAAATAAAGAAGATGTGACTTCCAAAGTGGAATATATAGAGCTATGCAAGACAGTAAGAAAAAGTATCACTGAAGACGTAAGGAAATTCAACTGTGAACTAGTGAGGAAAGCAATTGAAAACAATCAAAGCCTAAAGATAGCAAAGGGACATCTCAGTAAGGGAAGAAAACAGATTATGGCACTGAGAAAAGAAGATGGTTCTGTAACAAGAAATAGAGGCGAAATCTTGACAAGAGTGAAAGATTTCTACTCCAAATTATATGAAAGGGATGATATATGCACTCCAGACATCATGAAAGATACCAGTACCAGAGTTCCTCCAGTCCTTCCAGCAGAAGTTGCACATGCAATCAAGAACATGAAGCGAGGAAAAGCTCCAGGAGAAGATGGAATTACTGTAGACATCATACAAGAAGCAAGTGGAGAAATCGAAACAGTACTCGCCCAAATTTTCACTCGATGCCTTAATGAAGGAAAGATTCCTGAGGATTGGAACACCGCTTACAATGATCCTGCTACATAAGAAAGGTGACATTGAGGATCTCTGAAACTACAGACCTATCAGCCTCCTATCAGTAGTTTATAAAATCTTCACTAAAGTTCTTTCACACCGCTTGAAGGTAGCACTAGACATGGCTCAACCGAGAGAACAAGCTATATTCAGGAGTGGCTACAGCACAATAGATCATATCCACGTGCTGAGAGAACTAATTGAAAGAGCGAGGGAATATGAACTTCCATTGTGCATGGCTTTTATCGATTATGAAAAAGCCTTTGATTCGGTGAAACCATCAGCAGTTACAATGGCTCTGAAAACCTACGGTATTGAAGATGCATACATTAATATTATTAATAACATCTATGAAAATGCAAGTGCAAAGATTAGGCTGTTTGAAAATACAACACACGTAAAAATTGGAAAGGGAGTGAGACAAGGTGACACCATATCTCCGAAGCTCTTTAATGCCACATTGGAGGGTGTTTTTCAGTCGCTGAGCTGGGAAAACACGGGGATAAAGATTAATGGAGATTATCTAACCCACCTTCGTTTTGCTGATGACGTAGTCATTTTTGCAACTACCCCATCAGAGCTGCAGAGTATGATCCAGGAACTTGCTGACAAGAGTAAAGAAGTGGGATTAAAAATGAACTTTCAGAAGACAAAAGTGATGTTCAATGCTTTTACAAGAAATGAAGATTTATCGATTGATGGAGAAAAGCTGGAGATAACAGACACATACGTTTATCTTGGACAACAGATATCAAGTGAGGGTCACATTGATGAAGAAATTAATCGGCGTACAAAACTTGCCTGGAGAGCTTTTGGAAGAAACAGCATAATTTTCAAGAGCAATATGCCATTATGTCTTAAAAGAAAAGTGTTTGATCAATGCATCCTTCCAGTGCTTACGTATGGTGCAGAGACGTGGACCTTAACTAAAAGAGACATACAAAGGCTGCAGACAACTCAAAGAAGCATGGAGAGGTGCATGCTTGGTGTAACCAGGAGAGATAAGAAGAGGAACTCGTGGATCCGAAAAATGACAAGAGTGGAAGACATCATGATCAGAGTTAAATCCCTGAAATGGCAATGGGCTGGACATACTGCCAGAAGGACAGATCATCGATGGACAGCCGAAATTTTAGATTGGATTCCAAGGGACAGGAAAAGACCCAGAAGAAGACCACATGGGAGATGGGTGGATGAAATTCGAAAGTATGCAGGGGTGACATGGAGGAGACTGGCACAAGACAGACCGTTGTGGATGAAACTTGGGGAGACCTTCGTCCAGCAGTGGATTGATAATGGTTGACAATGATGATGATGATGAATAGAAACTGTTATGTAAACTTCGTGGATACTTTAAATAAAGAAATTTTGGTTACTTTAAATAAAGAAATTACCTTACTAGCAATATTTGCTACTGCAATTTTTTTTCACTAGCAAATTTGATTTTTCACTAGCTATTTGCTAGTTACTAATCGGTGAAATCGCGCCCTGATGGACATGCTTCATTCATAATGTGTGAAGTGAAATAGATTACTGTTTAGATGTTGTCTGCATGAGAGTGATTCCACAGTATTATGAGCCTGTGATGTTAAATTTTCATATCACTGAAAACATAAAATGTTATATATCAAATTAAAGGTAATTTTATGTAGATTGTTTTTTAAAACTATTTTGGCAAAATAATAAAAAAAATCATAAAATTCATAAAAATATAGTGAAATTTTGTGTCTGAAGTTGTGGACACGACAAACAATATTTCAGGTTTCTGTTGTTTCCACATGTAATAGGTGGATTCCGGTGGTAACTGAAGGACACTTTGTACAACAAAACAGATATGTTTTAAGCTCTGCCTGGTAAAATTAATGGTTATTCTGAAATCTGAAGGGTGGACTTTTGTCCTTGTTGTTGAAGGTTCACACAAAAAAAAAAAAAAAAATGAAAAAAAATGAAAAAAAAATAACAGCTTCATTTGATAACCATATTGAAAACATGGTAATGGTAGGACATTTTTGGGACATGACATACTACATTTTGCTCTTCTACTCTGAAATTCAGCTAAACCATAAATGCAAAAATTCAGCAAAAAATAAGTACCATTGCATATCCCTTTAGTTTATATTTTCAAATCCAGTTTGTAAAAAATCTCTTGCACATTGCTACAAAAATTGTGATTTATTACGGTAACGGAAGGACAGTAACGGAAGGACAAAATTTCCAGAAGTTTAAATTGATAAAAATTACAAGTTTAAGTTCCAAATATTAATATAGCTTACTTGAAGATTTTTCATTACATAATTACAAGTATTCATGAACAACGAGAAAATAATTACTGATTACTCTGCACATATAATGTAAGAAAATTTAAATCTACAGTGGTCTGGTGCAGGAGCCATTCAAAAAAATTTCTGGTTTTCCTAATCTTTTCAGAATCTGTGTATAATCAATCCAACACTTGTCATTTTTCTCAGGGAAACCAAAAATAAACCCATTACTGTCTTGTTTTCTTAAAAAAGATACCTCCACACCATCACCATCTGCATTTTACACTTGCCCAACATAGTGCAGTCTTGATTTTTCCCCTCGCCATTCAATCAGTAAAACGTCTCCTACTGCCACATTATCATGTGTATCATGTGAAACTAAAGGTTCTTCTGCATCATCATCAGCTATGGTGATGTTTGTGTGTTCGCCTTCTTTTAAGTCAAACTTTTTCGTTTCTGGGGAAAAGAAATATTTCCGATGCTCAATGTATTTGTCAAATGGTTTTACGTAATGTGTATTGTGGGTGTTAGGAAGAGTTTGAACACCATTCCATCTTTCTTTCAGCTCTTGAACATACCCATTCATAACATCTGATGAAATAAACTGAACTTTTATATTTCGGTTGTTTTCAGCAGCAACTTCTGCAAATTCTTTGGCTGTTGTCTCTGATCTTCCACTTAACATACGGCTCCATACCATGTGTTTAACACTCCCGCCAATGCCATCAACCACCCCTTTCGCCGTCCCGGTGGCGCAGTGGTCTAAGGCGCTGGCCTCTGATCATTCGTCCGTAAGGGGTCCGGGTTCGAATCCCGGTCAGGCATGGATGTTGTGTTTGTCTTACGGCACTGGCTCTCTCCCTTCCCTGGAACCAGTGACCCTAAATTAGGGACGGGCGACTGCTTATAGCCCATTGAGTTGCTCACGGTGGTCGTTAAACCTCCAATCAAAAAAAAAAAACTCCGCCTCTTTCCCGTGACTGGTGACAAAAAGCTCCAAGATACCATGATATGATATTTTTCAAACAAACAGCGCTATTTGTTTGCCAAAGTTAAATTGGCAAACAAATAGCACTGTTTGAATTGGCTTGCGGCTCCATCGCCGAAAATTAACTTTTTCCAACTCTGGATATAATGCCAATAGGTCAAAGGATCAAGCCATCAAGAATTTATGCAAAGACTGCAACCTTTCTGTGATCCATGTCATCACTTACAAACAAATAACCAGTTCCTGTTTTACTTCCACACTAAACATATGCTGTGAAAATGGTGACTTTGTTGGCGATGCCAATGAGCTACCTGAATTTCATTTTGCATCTTAATGGAGAAGTTTTCAGCAAAGTCAACTTGTTCAACAAGTGACTAACTAGAAGCATTTTCTTTGCTTTCTTCAAAAAACTTATGCTGCTGCCGTTTGATGAAAGTGTGCCTCAAACATTGAGCCAGTTGTCCCTTAAGAAGGTGAAGGCAGTCTTGTGCTGAACCTTCATATCTGTTTTTAACAGCCTTTTGATTTTCTTTGTCCCACTGTTCCCACTTAACAATTGTAGGGTTTTTGTTCACTTGCTAGTAATATATTTACATCAAAATAATTTTTGCAGATTTCACATTTCCTAAACATGCACTTTTCATTTTCTTGGCTACACACAAGAGTTGAAATGAAGTCACTGAAATGCTTAGGGAAATCTTCAATTACTGATGACAGGCTTTCAATTAGTAATCTTACATTTTCATGGTATTTGCATACACAAATGTTGTGGGGAATATCTTTTCTTAACAAAACAAAAAGAGGTATCATTTCACAAAATTCTGATAATGACACTTGTTATTAACATTATCCTGCTGAAAAAGTATGTGCACTTCACTCAAGATCATCACTAAAACTCACTTTGGAATTTTCTCTTTCTTCCCATTTTGATGAATTATTATTTATAAGTCATTTTTTCCTGGAGCTTGCCATGAAATATTATCTTTTTTATAAAACTCAATTATACGTTTTTCAATTTCTGTAAGTTCTTTTCCATCATTTTCTGGCTTTTCTGCTCAACTTTGAAGCTATTGTTTCCATAACTTTTACTCTTTTTTGAGGACTTGTAGGTAGCACTTTTGATGCACATTTTACTGCTTTACTCAGAGTTTGTTGTGAGGTATAAGGTTTCAGAGCATTATTAGACCCCATATCATTACTTTTCTTGGACATTCTTCTATTTCTTTTTCTGATTTTCTCCTGCATTTGGAGTTTTTTTTTTAAGTCACTTGGCATCAGGTTTTTGCGCTTATCACATTTGCGCTTTCTATCTTTTTCTTTCAATTGCTCATGCAAACCTTTAGCTTTCATACGCTCTCTGTAGAGATGTTGCTTTTCTGCTGCAGTCAGAGACATTTTTTAAAAGTGGTAGCACAATCAATAACAACCTTAAGACCTTTCACAAAGTTCTAACAGACAATAATCCAAATATAGATAAATTAAAGCATCTGCTTATATGTGATGAAACATAACAGCATGTAGCACATGATTGCGCAGATTGATGTTTGCAGTTATGGTCAGTTGGCTGACAGTTACGGTTAAAAGTTGCCTTGTAAACATATCCAGTTAAATACTGTTGTGAAACAAAATCCTTAATATTAATTCAAAACAGAAAAAAATGGTGTATGATAATTTGTTTTCCCAAATTGTATTTAATATGCATTAATATATATGTTAAATTTGTAAACTTAATATTTTTTTTAGTTTAAAATAGAACCTAATCTTTGTGCATCTGTAATATTAAGTCAAAATGAGTTGATTCTGAATTGTCCTTCCGTTACCATATTTAGTGTCCTTCCGTTACCGTATTTGATGTCCTTCCGTTGCCACTAAAAAACTATCTGAATCAAAGATGAATTAAAATGTAATTGTTTCTAACTAAAAAGGACCAAAAACCTGCTTTGTAAAAAAAAAAAAAAAAATGAAGTTCTAGCCTTAATGGTTTATTGTTGATACAGTTGATATGTAGTATTTTGGTAACAGAAGGACATTCATTATGTTATTAAGCAGTCCCTTTGATAGTAAAAAAAGCTTTCTGCACAAATTAGTTAATAAGCAGGTTAATTACAACATTAAATGTTAAAAGTTAACATATTAGTAACAGTTATATTAAAATATTAACCCAATTTCTGCTATGGTCAAAATTAGTGTTTTTCAATGATGCAGCTGTATGAGAAAAACGAGTAACTTTGATTTTACTTTTATCAAGGTCATTGTATTATTCATCAAAATAATTGGCAGATGTAAAAAAATTATATTTTTCTGAATAGAATGATATATAACACTATTAACAAAAACAAATTTTAAAATTTAAGTGTCATGCTTACTTTTTCCTGGAATCCACCAATATTAATAATTAAGCATTTTTTTTTCTTGCACATCCATGCAATCTGAATAACAGAGACAGAAAACCTTAGACAATTATCTTGCAGATTACATTTAGGGACCCTTATTAAGTAAGATTCAGTCATGTCTGCTATGAAAAAATGCCAAATTTTCTCTCAAGAGTAGCCATTAATAACTCTGAAACCTTAAAATGCTTATTTTCTCTGTTTATTAATAATGTTTCAGCATTCTGATTAAGAAAATTGGATTTCTGTTGTTGGAGATCTTTTTTTCTTTCTATTTGTGTTATGCTGTTTTAACCACAATTTTATTTGGGATTATATATATCATCATCATCATTAACCATTATCAATCCATTGCTAGACGAAGGTCTCCCCAAGTTTTCTCCACAACGGTCTGTCTTATGCCAGTCTCCTCCATGTCACTCCCGCATACTTTCGAATTTCATCCACGCATCTTCCATGTGGTCTTCTTCTGGGTCTTTTCCTGTCCCTTGGAATCCAATCTAAAATTTCGGCTGTCCATCGATGGTCTGTCCTTCTGGCAGTATGTCCAGCCCATTGCCATTTCAGGGATTTAACTCTGATCATGATGTCTTCCACTCTTGTCATTTTTCGGATCCACGAGTTCCTCTTCTTATCTCTCCTGGTTACACCAAGCATGCACCTCTCCATGCTGCTTTGAGTTGTCTGCAGCCTTTGTACGTCTCTTTTAGTTAAGGTCCACGTCTCTGCACCATACGTAAGCACTGGAAGAATGCATTGATCAAACACTTTTCTTTTAAGACATAATGGCATATTGCTCTTGAAAATTATGCTGTTTCTTCCAAAAGCTCTCCAGGCAAGTTTTATACGCCAATTAATTTCATCAATGTCACCTTCACTTGATATCTGCTGTCCAAGGTAAATGTACGTGTCTGTTATCTCCAGCTTTTCTCCATCAATCGATAAATCTTCATTTCTTGTGAAAGCATTGAACATCACTTTTGTCTTCTGAAAGTTCATTTTTAATCCCACTTCTTTACTCTTGTCAGCAAGTTCCTGGATCATACTCTGCAGCTCTGATGGGGTAGTTGCAAAAATGACTCGTCAGCAAAACGAAGGCCGGTTAGATAATCTCCATTAATCTTTATCCCTTTGTTTTCCCAGTTCAGTGATTGAAAGACATTTTCCAATGTGGCATTAAAGAGCTTTGGAGATATGGTGTCACCTTGTCTCACTTCCTTTCCAATTTTTGTGTGTGTTGTATTTTCAAACAGCCGAATCTTTGCACTTGCATTTTCATAGATGTTATTAATAATATTAATGTACGCATCTTCAATACCGCAGGATTTCAGAGCCATTGTAACTGCTGATGGTTTCACCGAATCAAAGGCTTTTTCATAATCGATAAAAGCCATGCACAATGGAAGTTCATATTCCCTCGCTCTTTCAATTAGTTCTCTCAGTACGTGGATATGATCTATTGTGCTGTAGCTACTCCTGAATCCAGCTTGTTCTCTCGGTTGAGCCATGTCCAGGGTTACATTCAAGCGGTGTGAAAGAACTTTAGTGAAGATTTTATAAACCACTGATAGGAGGCTGATAGGTCTGTAGTTTCTGAGATCCTCAATGTCACCTTTTTTATGTAGCAAGATCATTGTGGCGTTGTTCCAATCCTCAGGAATCTTCCCTTCATTAAGGCATCGAGTGAAAATTTGGGCGAGTACTGTTTCGATTTCTCCACTTGCTTCTTGTATGATGTCTACAGTAATTCCATCTTCTCCTGGAGCTTTTCCCTGCTTCATGTTCTTGATTGCATGTGCAACTTCTGCTGGGAGGACTGGAAGAACTCTGGTACTGGTACCTTTCATGATGTCTGGAGTACATGTATCATCCCTTTCATATAATTTGGAGTAGAAATCTTTCACTCTTGTCAAAATTTTGCCTCTATTTCTTGTTACAGAACCATCTTCTTTTCTCAGTGCCATAATCTGTTTTCTTCCCTTACTGAGATGTCCCTTTGCTATCTTTAGGCTTTGGCTGTTTTCAATTGCTTTCCTTACTAGTTCACAGTTGAATTTCCTTACGTCTTCAGTGATACTTTTTCTTACTGTCTTGCATAGCTCTATATATTCCACTTTGGAAGTCACATCTTCTTTAGTTGTCCTCATCTCTTCTTTTTTGCATCAACATTTTGGTTTTTCCTCATAATTTGTTCACATGCAACTTGTTCTTAGACCCAGCTAATTTTGTTGCTGTTTCCATAAGAGCTTTGGTTACTTTTCTGTTAACTTCAGAAATATCCACTTCTTCCGATGTTAGGCCTTCTAAAGCAGGGAATCTGTTCTTCAGTTCCAACTTGAAGGTATTGTGGTGTTTTTTAAGGTTGGTTATGTCAATACATTTTGTTTGTCTTATGAGTTTACCACGTTTGAGTTTAGTGTTGAGGTGCATCTTACATCTCACCAATCTATGGTCACTACCTGTGTTGAACTTGTTTAGCACACTGCAGTCTTCTATGACGAATTTTTTGTTACACATAATAAAATCAATTTCACTTGTCGGCCCATTTGGATGTCTCCATGTCCATTTCCTGTGTGGCTTTTTCTTGAAAAAGGAGTTCAAGATGAAAAACCCTTCTGCCTCTGCAAACTCAACGAGAGTATTTCCACGCTGGTTTCTGTTGCCGTGGCCGAATTTACCTACTGAAGTTTCATTCTGTTGCCATTGCCCTATGTTTGCATTGAAATCTCCCATAATTATCTTTAAGTGCTGCTTATCTTTATTATTTAAATGACGAATTTCCTCATAAAATTCTTCAATTTCTTCTTCAGGATGACTTGTGGTGGGTGCATAAGTTTGAATAATCTGAGCCTGGTATCTTCTCGAGAGTTGGATAACGAGTCGTGCAGCTCTGTCAGAGGAACTTTCAACTTCTACAACTTTATCCTTCAGTTTCTTGTTTATAATAAATCCAACACCACTAGTTCTGCCAGTATCAGTCCCACGATAGTAGAAGAGATGTCCACTTTTCAGTTCAATGAGATCTCCTTTTCTCCTTACCTCACTTAGCCCAACGATGTCCCACTTGATCCTTTGTAGTTCCTCTTTCCAATTCAAGAAGCCTTGAATCAGAAGATAGGGAGCGTCCATTATACGTAGCCAAGGTCAGCATCAGATGGCAGCCTAGTCCGGTCCTCTGGGGATTCTTAGCACCCTCTGCCTTCATGTTGCACTGGCCGCTGCCTTGGCCAGGTACATTCCAGCTGCCGGAGACTGAGGGCCAAGATTTAAGTTGTGGAGTCATTTTGGAGGGGTTTGGCCATAACTCACCACGTTGGCCAAGCTGGTTGGTGAGTGTATATATATATATGACCACATATAATCACAATTTTATTTATGATTATTAGAAAAAACATATCTTAACCATCTACCTCAGGGTTTCTTTTCTAGCATGAACATGGTAAATGGAAATTTCTTGCCAAAATCCCCAACCAAGAAGGTTTGTGTTTAAGTACCTTGATATCTAAAATGTCACCACTAAAGAGAAAGAGGTTGATTGAAACCACAATTCCAGAAAAAAAGACACCTATGAATTTTAAATATGGAAGTTGATGTCAACCGGAAGTCAAGGTGTGATATACTGTCTGAAGAAATTATCGTAAAAGTAAGGGAATTTTATGTCTCAGATGATATTTTTTATAGCTGCATGTGCTCAGGGAAAGAAAGAGACTATGAAAACACCAACAGGAAGGGAAACTCGCCAGAAAAGTTACCTAGTCATGACTATTGGAAAAGCACATGCTGTCTTTTTGAGTGAAAATCCCAAAGCTGAGGTTGGTAAAACTAAGTTTCATAAGCCGCACCCCAAGCATGTTCTTCCATCAGGAAAAAAGACTAGGAAGTATGCATGTGCATTTATCACTAAAACATTGACATGCTTCTTTCAGGATTGAGCACTATTTGTCCTTACCACCCCAAAAATGCAGAAATGCTTGCAAAGGAAAGTGTTTGTGCTTTCAACCAAGATCACATTACATGCACTGACAGAAACTGTCCCATGTGTAGTGCAGAAGAATATGTTAATGTAAAAATACCTGAGGAGAAAAGTTAAGACTTCACTGTTAAGTATGGTCAGTGGTGTCAAAATGATGAATGCTACACAATAAAAAGACAAGTTGTAACAGATCTGGGCTGTGCCAAGGAAGATCTCCAAGCACAACTGCATACCTTTACAAGGCATGTATACAATGCTTCAAAGCAACATTCAGAACTACATCTAAAAGAACACCTTCTAAATGATGAGATAATCATGCACATTGACTTTGCAGAAAATTGTGACAAAGCATGATCAGGAGATCCATGAGCGCACACTGGGCTGCCGAAAGTCTAACGATTTATACTTGTGTGGCGTATTTTGTGGGGCCAGATGGCACTCTGCAGCACCAATCTTATGCCATCATCTCTGATGATTTGACACACAGTAAAGATTCTGCTAAAGTGTTAAAACTGAAAGAGAGACATAGTACCTGCAAATCTGTACCAAATACAAGATCACTACATTTTATACACCCTATACAATCAAATTTAGTTTAATATTCCCTCAATTCTACATTTTCATGTCCCCACAAGATGAAACAAGCCATAATATTTTCTACAACTGTTCTGCAGCATGTTCCTCAAGCTTCTGAATCTGCTTCTCCCCAGATAATAGAAGATTTACAAGATGGCCAATAGATTGCAATCCTATTTGATGAGCATTGGTGGTTCGGTCAAGTAGTTGATGTAGGCCAAAAACACATTTTTAAGTCCATAGCTGAAAACAAATTTAAGTATTTGGAAAAGCGACAGTTCGAAACGATTCCAATTCATAGCTATTTGTCTGTGTTGACGTGTGATCCGTCACCTGATCGGACAGCATGTTTTTTCCCCTATGATTTGAATATTGCACTGGAGATAAAGAGCATTGTTAATAAATTATACTGAAGAATGGGACTGGTCAATTATACTTTCTTCATAGCTTAGTTTTGAGCCTATCCATGCTTGATGAAAATGTCTTTTATGCATTTTTGGCATTTAATAATTTGGTAAAAAATTATAAAAAATATGTGATATAACAACCAACAATAATGCAGCAGCATTCCACTAAAAGACTGTTTAAGAAACCTTTACCATTTTTCTCACACTTGCATAACTGATGTATCATTATAGTAGAAAGCCCTTAAAGGAAATTATGTCATGTCTGCAACGTCATGTCTGCAACACATGGATTTTTTAATAAATAAATTCAAGCATATAATTTTTTTTAAATTCTGCTAATTTCATTTACATAAATGTTCATTAAATCCTTATCCCCCAATTTTTTTTATTATTACTTACATTTTCAGATTTTTTTAAAAATATCAACTCATAAAAAGTGGGACTTCTGTGAGTGATGTCTGCAACGACTCTAAAATATTTTTTTTGTAAATATAAGTACATTTCGGTATTTAAATCAACATATGACCTGAAACATTAACATTTATTAGAGTTTAAAAAATATTCACCTAGCTCAATTTTTTATAAAAATATGGTGCACCTTAACTTTGTAAATGTCACTAAATATGTAATTCATGAGACAACCTTAATAGTTGTCTTATGTTATAAATGTGCTTTAGATTAAATATACATAACATCTAAGGTATTATTTACCTGATATTGTCAAAGTATTTCGCACGTTGTTGCTCCGTGAGGCAATGCTCTCAGCCCGAGAGAGGTCAATTTGTTGCGGGTTTTTTTGGTTAGTTACATTTTTTTATAAATGAAACAATTAGGTTATATTATTCTCAGTTCACATTCATTTATTTGCACAATAAAACGTTTTAAATTTACTATTAATTAAAAGATTGTATTAGAAAAAGTTGTACTCCTCGGGTCGGGAGACTTCTCTCAACAGGCTCTTCGTTATGGCGAGCGCTTTCGGCACATCCGGAGTGCGATCGTAAGGCCTTCTGCACCTATATGAGGGTTTTCTCGCGTGTGTGTAGTTTGCTGGAGTTACATGTCGGGAAACGAAGGGAAAGTTTTGCGACCTTGTATGTGTTAGGTGATTGCTTCTCATGTGTGTCAATAGATGGCGACACATGATAAGCAATCACCTAACACATACAGGCCGCAAAACTTTCCCTTCGTTTCCCGACATGTAACTCCAGCAACTACACATGCGAGAAAACCCTCGTATAGGTGTAAAAGGCCCGACGATGGCACTCCGGATGTGCCGAAAGCGCTCGCCATAACAACGTGGCGAAGAGCCTCTTGAGAGACTTCTTCCAACCCAATGAGTAACTGTTTCTAATACAATATTTTAATTAATAGTAAATTTAAAACGTTTAATTGTGCAAATGAATGAATGTGAACTGAGAATAATATAACCTAATTGTTTCATTTATAAAAAAATTTTAACTACCCCCCCCCCCCCAAAAAAAAAAAAAAAAACCCATAACAAATTGACCTCTCTCGGGCTGGGAGCACGAGCCTCATGAAGCAACAACGTGTGAAATACTTTGCCAGTATCAGGTAAACAATACCTTAGATGTTATGTATATTTGTAAATGTCATGTCCGCAACATGCACAATACTGTGGAATCACCCATGACCCAAGGGAGTTAGTTGCACAGAAGATTTGTAAGGTATAGAAACAAAATTCTAAACTTCCTTCTTTATTGTGCAACAATGTGATTTCTGTATCTATGTTCATAAACCAGGTATTATCATGTATAATTGGGACAATTTTGAATTACCCTGTATATATCTTTGAGTGATCCACCAGTGGGATGTCGCAAACACATTTCCAACATATGTTGTAGGTTAGTGACAGTTTATTACATGTACGGTTATGGCTGCTTTTCAGACTTCACATCTCTTATTACACTATAATTAACATAGCAATCGGACATCTCTGAATTGCCCGTATTTACTGTTTCTCACGTACATCAATCACGTCAGAACACTTGAAAATTTCATTGCCCTGGAGCGGGAATGAACGCACATCAACCAATTTCCATTCGAGCATGCTATCCGTTACACCACCCAATATGATACAATTACATTTTGTCTGATTTAGTGCCGACCCGCTCCCTCCTCCCATTACATGCAAGCATACTTTGTAGATGGCCCACTCCTGTTGAAAGGGAAGAGGTAATGTGACACCCATCTTCTCATTCTTTTGCCTGTTCCCCCACCATAAAATACATAAAAAGATCAAATGCACTGTGTATTATAACTGAGAAAATTGTGTATCTTCTCAGTACAGATTCCAATAAATCAATCATATAGGCATAATAAAATTATGGTTAATAAATCAAATTGTTTTTTCATTTAGTAAAAAGTTATGGAGTGTAGTAATTTGTTTCATCATTTTGTGCTGAACGACCCACTGGTGACCGTTCCTGATGTGCATAAATGCGTTATAATGAAAATGTTATAGTAAAGAATCCTAATTACAGTTACAATGTAGAATCTAAATTTCATATTATAATTACAATGTAGAATACCTTTTATTATTCATATTTAGTGCATAAAATCAATATGTATATTTTTTGTACATTCTCATAAAGGTTTTACGATTTACCAGTAAAATTTATGGAAATGTGACTTGTTTTATGCGCAAAAGGTTAATTTTATGGATTTTATGATTCTCCAAGATTTTTTTCTTTTTCTGATGATTTTGCACCCACTATTAAAACTTTTTTATTTAACTTAATCCATTCAAAGTAAAGCGGCGATGTAAGTTATGAATAACTTTTCAGTTACATGTGCTTATGTGGGAACATTTGCCACAGTTTTCCCACGTTTTAGATGTTGTTTTGCATTGTTTCAACACTAAAACTTGCTGCACGCGTAAAATTTACTACACGAACCAGCTGGGCTTGTTTAAACCTTGTGCTTCTCTCTCTCTCTCTCCAGATAATGCATTGTTCGTCCCCTGGGTAGCAACTTCTCAGTAGGCCAGCGGGGAGTAAGTGTGTCTTGCATTGGAGCACATGTCTTTATTACTCCCAGTTTGAAATACTATCTCAGAATGTAATTATCGTAGAAAAAAAAAAATTCAGGCAGAGTTTAAATCTGTGGAATTTTTAAGCCCAGATCAATACCGAACATGATGAAATTAAGCAAAAGCTGCCAGTTTTGTGAAATTAAAAATGCATTGGGCATGGTTTCGTAGCTTCTTCTCTGGCAATAAATTTGACCTAACGAAAGAATGCTACTGTAATTAAGAGGAAGTTAAAAACAAATAGAATAAATAAGTCCAATGTTCATTTGAGCCAGTTCTTCTCCAGCAATGATTTATCTTGCTGGTCCAAAGTAAGTTTTTCAATGCTTTCCAAATGTGCTTTCTTTGTTCGTCACTCGATAACGTGCATAAGAATGTCTTGGCTTGATTCTACAAAATCAATATGTTGGGGTACTATTTTTTCTTCTGCAAATTACATCTCTTAATTTAAGCTGTTACTGTTTTAGTATATAGCAGTTTTACTTGCATTTTTTTCAAGTGTCAATAAATTTAGTATTAGTGATGTGCTATGAGCAGCAATATGAAGGGGGAGTACTATCAAGCATTCTGTGATGCGTATTCTGCAGAATTTCCGTGTATTGCAAAAAATCTTCAAAAAATGAAAAATACGCATTTTGCACTACGTGCCGATGTAATTTCAGCGTTTCGTGTGGTGAAAGAAATGATATTACTAATCATATTTCTAGTGCTAAGCCTAAATCTAAAGTTCACTGTGTGGAAAAAAAGTACGAAATTAACTACCTTTGTTAAAAGTTATAATGAGCTGGATGCGATTCGGGCAAAATGTTTGTTCACTTTGTCTTTAGTTGAGCATAATTTACCAATTAGTGTCCCTCAGTCGCTCATTAATTTCATTTTTTTTTTTTACTGTCTCATCGTCTGTCTTTTCGTAAGATAATCCTAGCATGAAAATGGTTCGGTTTTGAAAACATTTTATTTTGTTCCATGATGGCGTGGGTTATGATCCTATTGGATTTGGTGGTCAAAGGGTGGAACATCCTTCTCTTTTATATGTAAACTTCCCGAAAAATAATTTTTTTTATCTCTTTTAGATCAATAGTAATGAGAAATTATGTATAGATTCTATTTTAATCGAAATAAACGTGCCGATAAATTCAAGCATTAGTCGTCAAAATCAAGTTGATAGGCCTACTTGAATTAGGTAACATCATTTATTAATCGGTATGTTCCGTACATTTAATCAATATGCGCAACAAGTAATGTCATTGAATACATCGACTAAAATTTTTATCTAGTATATCGATTAATTTTTTTTTACGGATTTCAGTTTCTGAAAGTTGGCAGGTATGCATTCTTCACTTTTGTTTATTTTAGAAATTAGCTGATATGACTAAGAACATTATGCTACTGTATCACCACATCATAGATTCCATGAAATAATTCATATACGTATAATAAATTTAGGGCTAACAAACGAAAGACAAACTGTGCTGCACTTAATAAGAATTTATGGAGTGCATTCATCAATTTAGTTGTGTGCTAAATGATACACTGGTGGTCGCTCTTGCAATATGCTATCTAAACTTCATTCATTATGAAATACAAGCATCAACCACCATCTGTTGGCAGACCAGAAAAACACATCCAAGAAACAACCCATCGGTGTATGGTGTATCGTAAAACACTATTGAATCAGTCAACGTTTCATCAGTGGGTTGTTGCGCTCCTCAAAGTAGTCAACGGAAAAACACTGCCACAGCTAACGTGTTAAGCAGACAATTTCAAAATGCACGATCATGTACACAGTTTTTTGGGACAGGCAAACAGTTTTGCTTGTTGAATTCTTGCCTAAAGACAGAACAGTAAACTTATCAGCCTATTGTGAGACCCTGGAGAAACAGTCGTGCACAATCCAGAACAAAAGGTGTGGGATGCTTACTCATGGCATTGTCTTGATTTGTGACAACATTCGGTTCACATTTCTTCAGACTCGAGCACTCATCACGTCATTTAGCTAAAAACAAATGCCTCCCCCCCCCATACAGCCAGCCTAGCACCAAGTAGTGTTCGTGCATCTCAAGGATTTCCTTGCTGATTAGTGCTTCTTCAATGATGTCGAGGTCAAAGGAGCAGAGCAGAAGTGGCTGTCTTCACAGATGGCCTCCTCCTACTATGAGGGAATACAAAAACTGGGGCCTTGTTATGATATAGTAAATGCCTCAATAATGGTGGGAACTGTTGTAGAAAAGTAGTTTAAGGTATGGAAAATCAGATGAAAATAATATTTTTGCAAATACATTCTCATTTAACTTTAATAATTGCAGCAGTTATAAACTTATAATAAACATGAAATGTAATAGGATTCTATGGTTAGTGTTTAAGAAGTTTTGATTTGATTTAAAATTTTTATTTCCATAACTCATTGTTATTATAGACAAACATTTTTTTTCTCATTGTACAAGTTTTAATTCAATTGTAAATTCAATAGTAATTGTTGTGATAGTTTTAATTCGATTGTAATTGTTTGTATATTGATATCCCAGTTTTTGATTATGAAAGATTAGTATCTATGTACTAAGCATTTAATTTCTGTTATCTACCAGATAAACCAAAATAAAGATAATTTATTTAATACCTTAATTAGCCTAACAAGTAATTGTGAGCTAAGCCAAATGGGACATTCCACGTCAGATCAATAAAAAAAAAAAATAAGTTTTTGACCTCACGATTTCTGATTTTGATGAAATTTGGTATGAAGCACACATATGACAAGGTAAGTAATTCTGCCAATTTTCAGATTTTTTATTTAAAAAATTGTCCAAGATACACACATAATAAAAATCGAAATTTTCGTAAAAAATGACAAACTCGCACCCTTGTAGATGGCTGTAACTGTTTTCCTAATTGTAGTACAGTGGCAATTGAAACACAGCTGCAAAGCTAAAGCATTGAGCTTTCTATAGATACCATACATGACCTTCTTACAAAAAGTTTCAAGGTCATCCACTGTGACCTTTGACCTTGAATATCTCAAAACATGCCATCTTAAAAAATTACGAAAAAATATATTTTATTGCTACAACATTCTTCTACCCATGTGCCAGATATTAGGCTGGCACCGCTATTGCAAGGCAGTGTAGGATTAATAGGAGTATATGTCCTCCAGGTTAGGTTCGGACAAATGTACAATAACTGTTTTCCAGATGCATGTATGTATTAATTTACAATGTGTTACAGGTTATATTAGTGGTGTACACATACAAGTGAACCGCTTGGTTAATAAGGTTGCAAACCAAAAGAATGTGATGCCATCTTGCTAGTGACCATCTCTATTTCGCTTCTCTCCATAAAATATGTCCGACCTGTTGCTGTTCGTAGGTAAACCTTCGTAATGACCGCTGTTTCATCCACTTCTAATATATCTGGCTTCTGTGGGTATGTGAAAGAAACTGAAGGTCCATGTGGGTGCAGAAAACTTATCTTAACTTGTTCTGTATGAATGTTCACATCCAAACACAACCAACCCACCACTGGTTATCATACTCAACAATAACATAGCCACGAATATCCTCCAGATCCAGTTCTATTGGATTTAGCAATACTGACTCAACCTTGTATTCAGTTGAGTTTGAATACATCTTGGTTTTAAAAGCTGTGCGGCTTACTGGTATTACACAGTGAAGTTTTTGAGTACCAGGAATTGGTCGAGCACTAGCATGACGTATCTCGAGGAACTCCTTGTGGTTCTCATAGTCCTTGTCCGTGCTGTATTTAAAATGGCACGAAGGAATGTTTCTGGAAGCCCAATCATACAGTTGTCGCGGTGTCATAATTTGGTCATTGTATGAACACTGGAGGCTGGCACATGCAGCTAATCTCTTAATGGTGCCTGCCACGCCATCACATGGCCCCTTTTCATGTGTGAGGTGGCAAAGAAATGCCACTCAGCTGTGATACCAAAATCTACATCATGATGGCACAGATTGACAAAATTCTTCCTGTTCTTATACTGTGAGTCTGCACCGTCTGAGAAGTAATAGATGTGTTCTACTTTCTTGTCAAAATGTGATGATACAAACTGCAACAATTGGCTCTGGAAAAGGTGAACAATGATAGCGTCATGCTTAAGACATTCTGAGATGACAACAAAAAAAACATGATCCAACTGAAGTGTGTGTGAACTTTTGTAGTACACGACGAAAGGGTGAATAGTAGCTTGTTCCAGTGGTATCCTTGGACTGCATCCTGCAGTATGAAGAAATAATTCTCAGCAAAATCGCACAACATATTGATTATCATCAAGGTTTTCTTTCAGATTTGACAGAAAGTATGACTGCTGAATAGCTATAAAAGAATGTGGCAATAGCAATTTCACTTTTGATTCAAAGGTCTCAAGGAATTCTTCTACAGTGTTACAGACTGTCATAAGTGTTGTGCGATCAGTTGTAGTCCACAATTTATATACAATTTCATCTATCCCACTCATGGTGAATAAGCTACTTATTTGCTCTAGTAAGTGTGCTATACCAGGACAAGAATCACACTTGAAGAAGCATTCTGGAAGAGGAGGCTTACAAGTTATTCTTGCAAGGCAATCTTTGTATGTCCTAACTGGTAATTCATCATTACGAGTTAAGTCTTGCAATTTGCACCCTGCTAGCATAAGTTTTACATTTTCATAAGCACAACACACACAGACACAGTGTGTTCCACTTGCACCAGCCAGCACACAATTCTTTGGGCGTAAACAACAGAACTTTGAAAACCCTACTTTGACATTAGGATTCTTGTCTTTAAATCCTTGAAATATCTCTTTCAAATTTCCTAGAATAAGACATTTCTGTTTTTGTACTTTTGATCCTGATTCCATCATTGTAACAAAATCTTTTTTTCCTGGTAAACAACGGCTCACTTCATCACTATTATAGTATGCAATAACGTTTTCAACTGTGCTGTCACTGAGAGTTTTCCCAGGCCTAGGATTTGGAGTTGCTAAAATACCCTGCTCTTCCACAAGATTTTTAGACTTTCGTGCCATGTAATATGTTGCACCAAATTCTTCCTGAATTTTACAGATACTCCAGGTTCTAGGTAATATTGTTAGTATTTGGACTTTAACACTGCTAGAGTCTGTTTCTTGAAATTTTTTCTTTCAACTGTGAAATCATGACCGATTCATCAGACACTGTCGCAGGATTATCACATTCTGGAACACCTATGTAGTCTTTTATCACTTCACCAATTTTCTGATATTTCTTCTTACTGTACTGTCCAACACCTAATCTTTTTTTTTTTCACAGGAGATTTGCCTAGAGAAAGTAACATATCATTCAGACTATCCAAAGTTGTGTCTCTGTCAGTCCATATCTCACTCTTCACCACTCCTTCTGAATTATCTTCACTTAACCGAGGTTGTTCTGCCTCTGCATCTGTTTCAATTATACATGAAAAACCTGGCATTTCAGAGATAGATTTTCTGCATGAACTACATATTTTCTGTTCTAATGTTATATTTGGACATTTCTGAACCATCAAGGCTGTACTTTTCTCAGATTCTTTCTAAACCTTGTGTGTCCACTTTTACCCAGAGGATTGCAACAAAAAATTTGACTTTTAAAGTCCACTTTAATTAATGAAACTGCACCTGCAAAAAAAAAAAAAAAAAAAAATGATAAATAAATATAGTTTGATAAAAAGAAATTGATTAAATAAAGATAACAATAAAGATAAAATAAAGTAACAATTAAACAGTTAACAATGTTACAGATAAATTGATAACCACACACTCACAAGCTCAGAATTGAAATAACAGCAAATGTAAAATGGTGTACCAGTAAGATTCCTCATTGGCTGTAATAAGAAGCCTTGCCATTGGCTTTAATAAGAAACCCTGTCATTGGCTCTAATAAGAAGCTTTGTCATTGGCTAAGAAGCCCTGCCATTGGCTAAAATGGGTGGAGTTTCAATCTCTGATCTCAAAGATTTGTTGACATTATTTACTGCTGAGAATTGTTTTTATCAAGTAAAATTGCTGTCACATAGCATATTTCTGATAAATCTGTTGATCTGTTATAATATATACACATTTCATGTATATAATAAACACAAATCCTCAACGTAAAAATATTTATTGCATGGTATGTCTCTGTGCCTTACATACAGAAGAGTGCAGCATGACATTCCTATTAATCCTACACTGCCTTGCCATAGCGGTGCCAGCCTAATATCTGGCACATGGGTAGAAGAATGTTGTAGCAATAAAATATATTTTTTTCGTAATTTTTTAAGATGGTATGTTTTGAAATATTCAAGGTCAAAGTGGATGACCTTGAAACTTTAATCTGTTGTAAGAAGGTCATGTATGGTATCTATAGAAAGCTCAATCCTTTAGCTTTGCAACTGTGTTTGAATTGTCACTCTACTACAATTAGGAAAAAAATTTACAGCCATTTATATAAGTGTGCGAGTTTGTCATTTTTTATGAAAATTTCCGATTTTTATTATGTGTATCTTGGACAATTTTCAAAATAAAAATCTGAAAATTGGCAGAATTACTTACCTTGTCATATGTGTGCTTCATATCAAATTTCATCAAAATCAGAAATGGGTGAGGTCAAGAAGGTGATTGATCTGACATGGAATTGCTCAAATATCAAATCAAGTTTGTTTTACATTTCTGGTGATTATTAACTTATAGGTGTGCCAAGTCCTTATGGAAAACAAAGTTTTTGAGCCAGTGGTGCCCCAGGGACTACAGAAATTTGAAGACGGTTCCAGTAAATTTTATAGGTTCCTTGATGGAGAGAACACAAATCTTTCACCTGAGACATCTTGTGACATAAGCGATGAAAAAGAAAATAAAAAGTAAGTTGTACTCTATTGCTTTTTCTCTTTGGGCGGGAGGAGAATAATTAAATGGAGTTCCACATTTATTAACAACCCTTTTGAGCTCTATTAGAATGCTTGCATACTGAACTTAAGCATTATCATCAAATCTTTACAATTATTTTCATTTAACAGTTTTCATGCTCATATAATGGTCCTGTAACAAAAAACAGAGCAATTTATTTCTGACTTAATTATTGCTACACATTTGTAGAGCATTTGAAATGTGCAAGTAGGCCTACTTAAAACAAAGTTTAAAGAATGAGATGCAAATTGGATATTCTCTGTAGCAGTGATGACACAATATACTGAAAATCGAACTAGTATTAGCAAGCTTAGCTATGAAGTCTCCCAGTTATGGTTATGACTGAGATCAAGTATCAGTAATTTTCAGCAACCTCATAAAAGCAAAATGTGCAAGAAGTTTAGAAGAAAAGTACATACAATTTAATGATATTCCTGATTAATTGCAATTAAGTATACGATTTATTAGTTAATCCAGTTGCTCATGCAGGAATTGCAGTTTTTTCAGATGTTTTATTTTAAAATGAATCAAACTATTCTTTCTTAAATTCATAGATTCAAAGTGTCTTAATTGATGGGTTAATATCATTCCAAATTTTAGCTCCCATAAAGGAAAAGCTTTTGTCTTTACTGATGGGGTAGAGGGACATAGAATCAAGTCTTGTTTCGGTCAACTGGTGGCCTATCATAAAGTATCGCAAGTGAGAAGTTAATTCGACAACAACAGATAAAATAGCTAAACAGTCAGTCAGCAATGTTAACGTTTTACAGGAATTGCAAAATTCACTGAAATTCCTATTTGAAGCAGAAACGAGAGGCCTCTTCCAGTCATTCACTTTACTACATTTGCTTTATAATCACTAATAGTCTTAAAATATAACTTTAGTTTTACAGAAATTACTGGGATGAAACTTCTTTCCCCAGTTGTAAAATTTTCAGGTTGCATGCCAACCTGATGTTAGGACTGACTCGAGAGGGTATGTGCTGCTACTCGTGCAATAATATCCATCTTTTCTGTTTGTTGATCTGGTGGGTATTACAGTCCTGATGTCAAGAGGTGTGCAACTTGTTAGTTTGCTGATGGGGGGGGAGGAATTTCTTCCTAGTAATCCCTGTAAAACTAAAGCAAAATTTTGTGATAGTTACTAGGATTCGCTATGACTTCATACATATCACTAAGCTGTTCTCTGAGATTCAGAGATTAGCCCCACAAAGAAATACAAACTACCAGATAATTTTTATGTACTGTTGCTGTATCAAACTTTTCCATTTACAGCGATCTTGACATAATACAACTCAGGCTTCACTAACATCCATCGCACGCCGTACACAAGATCGTCTATACTTCATACTCATGATCTTACTCTCATGCAGACACTCCTGAATCTGATCCTCCCATGATTTTCCTGGCTTTCTCTGCATTTCCTTCCTGCCACTTGGGCTAAAAAGGTTTTCTTAGTATAAAATTTTCTTAAAATTTAACTTTAGTTTTACAGAAATTACTGGGTTGAAACTATAACTTTATGAAGTTTAAAACTTGTGTACATGTTCAGACAACAATAAATATTAATAACCACTCACTTGTATTTTGTTACATAAGTAATAGGTATATACAGCTCACACACACACACACACACACACACACACACACACAGTGCGACATGAAGGCAGAGGTTGCTAAGAATCACCGGAGGATTGAAGACTAGGCTGTCATCTAATGCTGACCCTGGCTACGTTCAATGGACAATCTCTATCTTCTGATTGAAGGATCCTTGAATTGGAGGAAGAACTTCAAAGGATCAACTGGGGCATTTGTAGGGCTAAGCGAGATAAGAAGAAAAGGAGATCTCATTGAACTGAAAAGTGGGCATCTCTTCTACTATCGTGGGACAGATACTGGAAGAACTACTGGTTTTGGATTTATAATAAACAAGTTGAAAGTTCCTCGGGCAGAGCTGCACTCTCAAAAAGATACCGGGCTCAGATTATTCAAGCTTATTCATCCACCACAAGTCTTTCTGAGGAAGAAATTGAAAAAATTTTACGAGGAAATTCAGAATCTAAATAAAGGCAAACAGCACTTAAAGATCATTATGGGTGATTTCAATGCAAAAATAGGGCATCAGCAACAGAATGAAACTTCGCCAGGTAAATTCAGTCATGGGAACAGAAATCAACGTAAAAATACTCTCTTAGAGTTTGCAGAAACAGAAAGGTTTTTCATCATGAACTCCTTTTTCAAGAAAAAGCCACATAAGAAATGGACATGGGGATGAACCCTGCACATCAGAAGTTACACATGAACATAAAATGGACAAGGGTGCCCACGCGTCCTTGAATTTAAAAAAAAAAAAAAAAAAATTCAAGGCCTGGAATGTCCTTGAATTTAAAAAAAAAAAAAAAAAAAAAATTCAAGGCCTGGAATGTCCTTGAATTTTAAAATCCCACAGCCGAAAAATTCAGATCGGAATTTCCGATCTTTTTCCTCTTGTTATTTTTCACTTTTTTTTCTGCAATCCCCCATTGACATCGGAAGTCAAGAAGAGTAAACTTCAAAGCAGCTGTTTCACTGGTAAAAAGGGTGCACTGAGGTCTGACGGGGAATTAAGTAGATCCAAGATTGGATCCGTGAAAAGCAGATAATGGAATTTTGTGTAAAATGCAGATCAATTTTGCAAAACCTTGTCAAAAAAATTGCTCACTAAATGCTCGCTGCAGTATGCTCTTGTGCGGCACATGAAGTGTTTAGATCCTAAATTAATGAGTGCTGAGAATGAATCTTTGCTTAAAAAGTTTCAAGATTATTCTAGAAATTCTTGTGGATGCAAATCATCTGAAACCTGGTGTTGTTGACATTTATGCTGCAGTTAAAGGATCTTGTAAGTAGTGTTGTAGCAGTAACTTCAAATTTTAAACTTTTTGATAACAATTATGAGGAATTGAGAATAGATATGTTATTTCATGAACATTTATCCTCAAGTAGAAACTATGAACGGTTGTGGGAAGTAACTGAAAAGCTGCTGGTGCTCTAGCATGGACAGGCATCAGTGGAGAGAGGATTCTACATTAATAAGGAACTAATAATAATTGACAGTATGAAAGAAAACTCTATTGTTTCACAAAGAATAATATATGGCCATGAAAGAATAATATATGGCAATCTGTTATCATTCTTGGTATTTAATTCAATGTGTACAAAACTGGTTACCCCACAGAAGTATTTGAAAAATGACATGCATCCAAAATCTATCAATTATGTTGAGACTTGTGAAAGTGAAGAAAGGATTTTCTTTCTGAATAACATGGAAGTTTTCTAATTTTGCTGTGTTGAAATTTCAATATGAAAGTGAGCTAATATGTTATTAAAATCTTTTGTATTTCTTTTTCAATTCATTAAATTTAAATATTTCTTTTATTAATGGTAAAAAGGTAAATGTTATATTATGAAGTATGATATAAATAATTAGATGAAAATTTGGTATTAGCATAAATCTAAAAATCGTACAAAAGTGACTTAATCATACATAAGATTCTTCCGCAGATTCGCAGAATTCTGCTTTTTTGTCACCATTTGGGTTATTTTCGAGATTGATGCAAAACTAATGAAAAATTTTGAAGGATTTTTTGGGGGGAAGGGGGTCGTTTTTGGGTCTAAGGGATGGCATTTTGTTTTTCAAAACTTTTGAAAATAGAAGTTAAAGGAGTGAAAATTTCCCCCATAATCGTGATTTCTTTTTCTCACGATGTTTCTTCTGCACAGCATTATTGTTAAATATAATTTTATTCCATAAATATTTGCATCTCAACTTGAAAATGGAAGAAAAATTCCGAAAACGTAAGTTGGAGCGAAAATTTCCCTGTGATATTCTGTCAAGAGATTCTTCAGTGGATTCGAAGAATTTCACCTTTTCCATTGTCATTTCGATGGTTCTCGTGATCGGTACTGAAATTTGGGAGGGATGGGTGGTGGTAATGATGGTGGTGGGGTTGTTTTCCGACGGTGGGCGGAATTCCGACTTTCAAAACTTTCGGAAACGGAAGTTTGGCGGAGTGAAGGTTACTCCCGTAATCGTAATCCTTTTTTCTTGCAATGTTTCTTCTACCCAGTAGTGTTAAATATAATTTTATTCCATAAATATTTGTTTTGCAACTTCAAAATGGAGGAAAACTTTACTAAAACGGAAGTCGGATAGAGTGTAGATTTCGCAGGTAGTCGTAATTTTGTTTTTCTCCGTGATGTTACATTAATCTTGTGTTGCTGTTAAACGTAAAATATATACATATTGAATACAGTGATGTGCTCCAGCTTAATATTTACATAATAAATTTCAGTGAACAATTTTGTCTTGCTCAAGCCGCGTTATATTCACGCTGTTTTGCAGCACATTCTTATTTTTCACCCGTGCAGTTAAAAAGTTCAGCTTTTTTTCCCCCTTCAGTCTCTTGTATGCTTAATGTGTTATACATACCTGTACATAATTCTAAAATAGATATTAAGTGTTTTATTGTTATGATAATTTTGTGTTTGAGAAATTGGGAGTTTTGAACATACAGAAAGAATTAATGCGATGCATATAGATGTTTTATCAAGATAATGAGTATCATAATACAACACATAATTCTTGATACATATATATATTTATTTATTCATTCATTAATTGTAGTTTTAGGACATTGAAAAATTCATCCTTGAATTTTTTCCTGAAGGTCCTTGAATGTCCTTGAATTTTTTCCCTGAAAAAGAGTGGGCACCCTGAATGGAGAAGAGCTCTAGGATATGATGGAACTACCTTGGACATTATACAAGAAGCAAGTGGAGAAACTGAAACTACACTGGTCCCAGTTTTCACTAGATGTCTCAATGATGGGAAGGCCGCCCCGGTGGCGCAGTGGTCTAAGCGATGGCCTCTGATCATTCGTCCAAAAGGGGTCCAGGTTCGAATCCCGGTGAGGCATGGATGTTGTGTTTGTCTTACGGCGCTGGCTCTCTCCCTTCCCTGGAACCAGTGACCCCAAATTAGGGACGGGCGACTGCTTATAGCCCATTGAGTTGCTCACGGGAAGATTCCTAAAGATTGGAACAATGCTGAAATGATCCTGCTACATTAAAAAAAAAAAAAAAGTGGCATTGAAAATCTCGGGAGCTTCCCATCAGCTTCCTGTCGGTGGTTTATAAAATCTTCACTAAGGTTTTTTCACTTCACTTGAAGGTAACACTAGATATGGCTCAACCAAGAGAACAAGCTAAATTCAGGAGTGGCTACAGCACTATAGATCATATCCATGTACTAAAAACTAGTTGAAAGAACAAGGAAATTATAAATCCCATTTTACATGGCTTTTATTGATTATGAAAAGGCTTTTGATTCTTTGAAACCATCAGCAGTTACAATGGCTTTGAAATCCTATGGTATTGAAAATGCATACATTAGCATTATTGATAACATCTATGAAAATGCAAGTGCAAAGGTTCGGATTTTTGACGATACAGCACCAATAAAAATTGGAAAGGGAGTGAGACAAGGTGACACCATATCTCCCAAGCTCTTGAATGCCACATTGCAAAATGTCTTTCATTCATTGAACTGGGAAAACCAAAGGGATAAAGATTATTGGAGATTATTTAACTCATCTTCGTTTTGCTGATAACATAATCATTTTTTGCAGCTACCCCTTCAAAGTTGTAGAATATGATCCAGGAACTTGTTGACAAGAGTAAAGAAGTGGGATTAAAAATGAACTTTCAAAAGACAAAACTGATGTCCAATGCTTCTACAAGAAATGAAGATTTTGTGATTGATGGGGAAAAGCTGAAGATAACTGATACCTACATTTACCATGGACAACAGATATCAAGCAAAGGTCACATTGAGGAGGAAATTAATCGGCGTATGAAACGTGGCTGGAAAACTTTTGGAAGAAACCGTACATTTTTCAAGAGAAATATGCCATTATGTCTTAAAAGAGAAGTGTTAAATCAATGCATCCTTCCAGTTCTTACATATGGAGCAGAGACATGGACTTTTACTAAAAAAGACATACACAGACTTGCAAACAATTGAAAGAAGCATGGAGAGATGCACGCTTGGTGTAACCAGGAAAGATAAGAAAAGGAACTCATGGATAAGGAAAATGACAAGAGTAGGAGATATCATGATCAAAGTAAAATCCCTGAAATGGCAATGGGCCGAACATATTGCCAGAAGGACGGGCCACCGATAGACAACCGAAATTCTAGACTGGATTCCAAGGGACTGGAAAAAACCTAGACCACATGGGAGATGGGTGGATAAAATTCGAATGCTTGCCGGAGTAGCATAGATGACACATGCTCAAAACAGATAGTTGTAGAAGAAACTTGGGGAGACCTTTGCAATAACTCATAAATAATGTTTAATGTAATGTTTTTACTTATGTAATGGCATTATGTATGGAATATGATAATGGCCAAATGACCACCTTTAGCTGTGCTGCGAAATACACTCTTTCGATCACATTTTCCATAACGTTTGCACACATTTTAGGGGCAATTTGTTCAACTTCTTTGTGAATGTTTTGCTTAAGCAGTTGAATCGTTGTCGGCTTGTTAGTGTAGACTTGTTCCTTTAAGTACCCCCAAAGGATAAAATCTGGTGCTGTCAAATCAGGTTAACGAGGGGTTCAATCGACATCACCAGATTTTGACGTTATTCGGCCTGGAAAAGCATCCTTTAGAACTTGCATTGTTGCATGAGCCGTATGACATGTGGCACAATCTTGTTGAAACCACATGTACCTTAAGCCTTGTTGATCAATTTCAGGCAGAAAGAAAGTTTGGGACATCGCACAATATTGTTCAGAATTTACAGTAACTGCAGTTTCATTAATATCCTCGAAAAAAAAAAATGGTCCAATAATGCCTCCACTCCATATTGCACGCCAAACAGTTGCTCTGTGGGGATGAAGAGGGCATTTATGAATTATCCTTGGATTTTCTGATCCCCAATAATGGCTGTTCTGTTGGTTAATGTACCAACTGATGTAGAAATGAGCTTTATTGCTCACGATTAAATTTTGAACAAATGCAGGATTGTCATTATGGAACTGTAGCACCTTTGCACTCCATACACGACAACGCTCATGCTCATTTTCTTGCAGTTGTGTTAATTGGATTTTGTGCTGATGAAAATCCAAATCTTTCATTAAAATTTTCTATACTGTGATCAGAGAAATGCCTACCTCTTGTCCACGACATCTGATGAAGGTTCTGGGATTGTCACCAACACTTCCTCTTACGGCATCAGTGTTTTCTCTGGTACGTGCTGTACGCGCTCTGCCAGGCTTTTTCACATCTTGCAGTGTATAGTGTTTCAAAAATTTTCAGTATATGCTGTATTTGCTTCGCTTGAAGGCACACAATGCACAACAAAAGCATTTCATAATTTTCTTTGGGTTTCTGCAAGAGATGATCCATTTTCATAAAATGTTTTAATCATTGAGACATGTTGCAGTGTCAAATTCGCCATAATGAATTGTCAGCTTCGGAACTCAACGAATATCAACTCACAACTGATGTTGCACACTTCAGAGAAAAATGGTGTAAAATCAAAATGGTGCCCTTACATGAAGAATACCCTGTATATACAAGGATTACGCTGCCGATTGCATTCCTTGCAGTGAAAAAAAAAATTGTTTTGGCGATTACTTTTTTAATGACATCTGAGCAAAAATGATCTTTAATTTTTATTCGATTTGGTATTTGAAAAATGAAATTCGAATGTAACTTTTTTCTTTGTTTACATTGTGTGCGAGACTGAAAAGCCAGAGCAACTGCTATGTATATACAACACTCGGGGACAATGAAATGTGTTTGAGATGGAAAATCCAGAGCAACCGCTATATATACACTCGGGGACAATGAAATTTGCGCACCTAGAAGAAAACATGCTACAACTGCGAAACTTTGCAAATAGCTAGAGTGCATGCTGGTATGCAAATGATCCACGTTTGGTGCAATTGCGCATGAACGCACAACCTGTGGTGGCACTGCAAGCACAAACCAGCAACCTTATAAACCGGCGTGTAGTCGATGCCCCATGAAAGAGAAAAGCACTGCCCAACACAAGCAAGAGTACAAAGTAACAAGAATGCCGGATAGACGCCAGAGACGTCGATTTATGCAACTTACAGACTTCGAGAGAGGCTGGATCATCAGGCTGAAAACCACAGGATTGTCGGCATGCCATATAGCTCTCCACGTGGATCGTTCTGACCATATCGTCCGACTGTGTTGGAAGCAGTAGACATGGGACGGAGTGGCTCCAGGCGGATCAGGAGGACCACTTTGTAAGTAGAGAGGATCGATGGATCGTGCGCCAGGTACGAATGGATCCCACAGAGAACTGGTCCACTTTACAGGCAGATGTAGTGGCTCCTGTGCATGGTGCTCGAATCTGCGATCCCAGCACCCAGTACGTGTGCTGCCATTAACACTGGAACATCACCAGCTCCGTTTGCAATGGTGCCAGGCCAGAGCGACGTAGAACACCACAGACTGCCGACTTGTGGTGTTTAGCGATGAGTGCTGCTTCATTTTGGGGACAGATGATCGTGTCCGGGTGTGGAGGTCCCCTGGTCAACGGCACTCTCCCAATATTGCTATCGAGCACCACACCTCCCCCATTATCAGCTTCGGGCAAATTATGGTCTGGGGAGCCATTGCCTATGATATCCGATCAGCTCTAGTAGTGGTACGTGGATCATTGACGGGCCAGTGGTATGTGGATGAGATCCAACGGGCCCCATGTGCTCCCATTCCGGGCCGGGATTCCAAGTGTGCTATACCAGCAGGATAATGCCTGGCCGCACATGGCTAGGGTCATCCAGGGCTGCCTACATCATGTCCAGACACCTCCATGGCTTGCCCGCTCCTCGGACATGTTTCCTATCAACCATGTGTGGGACAATTTGAAATGGCAGCTGCCGCCGTGCCGCACTATCTGGTTTTGCAGCACATTGTCCAATGCGTGTGGGCCAGTCTGCAGCAGGACAACATCAGGTGTCTCTTCGCCTCCATGCCGGACCGTATTGCGGCATGTATAGCTGCACGAGGCAACACGACGCACTATTGAAGGTGACCGGACTGTGTGTCACAGATCCCTCTGTAATTGTCCTGCTGCTCTGTTTTTGCCATCATGTGTATTCATCTGTATCATTACTCCCATAAAATTTCAGTTCAATCCAATGCTTCCTTCTTGATGCTCAAATTTCATTGTCCGTGAGTGTAAATACTCAGTCGAGTCACATTATTGTGACCACCTCCTACTTTTAACATCAACAGCGCGTAGCCAATGAAAGAAGGCATGTGTCGTGAGCTGGCTTGGAGGGTATATAAGGTGTGCTGTAGGCAATCTGAAAACATCACTCGTTGCTGTCATGGATAAAAGGAGTGATTTATCAAATTTGCAAAAAGGGATGATTATCAGCTTTCAGGCAAATGGTGGTAGTATTTCTGAAACAGCACAGTTTGTGAACTGTTCGCATGCTGCTGTGGTTCAAGTGTATCGTGATTGGAGAAATGGTACCATTGCGGATAAGCGATGTGGAAACTGCGGATCACCACGTGCCGTTGATGTGAGAGGTGAACGTCGGCTTCGAAAGTGCATGAGGGCCGATCGACACGCTACAGTGGAGCGACTCGCTGGCCGAAGGAACCAGGGGACTGCCGAAATGCCGAAAGTGTGTCTAAAACAACAGTTCAGCGAACCCTGCTGCGTATGGGGCTCCGATGCAGACTGATGGTCACTGCACCTATGCTAACAAAAAGGTGCATTGGTAGAAAAGGCTTACATTTGCACTGCATTATCGAAATTGGACCTCCACTATTGGCAAAGGATTGTCTTCTCTGATGAGTCGCATTTTCTGCTTCATCGAACGAATGGACATTGGCGTATGAGGTGAGAAACATCGGAGAGCAAACTCTTCAACTATTGCTGGAAGAACACAATCTGGTGGGGGCAGCATTATGGTCTGGTGTTTTCATGGCATTCTCTGGGTCCACTCATCTGTGGAAGGCACTATGGACTGAATTTGTTATGAATCCATCCTTGCAGACCATGTACACCCATACATGTTGACTGTCTTCCCTGGGGCAGATGGGATCTTCCAACATGACAATGTGATCTGCCACACTGCTGGAAATGTCAGAGAGTGGTTGGAAGAGCACAATGAAGATTTCAAAGTATTTCCGTAGCCCTCTAATTCCCCAGATTTAAACCTAATTGAGCATCTGTGGGACCACCTCGATCATGTTGTTCGCTCTATGGATCCTCCACCATGCACCCTCCAGCAGCTGCCAGATGCACTGCAGTCAGCATGGCTCCACATACCTGCGAACACCTTCCTGCACCTTAGTCACTCCCAGCCCATTTAGCTGTAGTCCGCACTGCATATGGCGTTACTCTCCTTGACAAATGTGAACCCCACCTTCTCGTGGTGCATCCTGTTCCTACTAAAGGAGCTCTGAGGACCGCCAATAGCGGTATAACTATACCATTGGGATTAGATGAAATGCTATCCCACACTCACCAGCCTGCTTGGCAAGCGCGGTGAGTTATGGCCAGGCCCCTCCAAAATGACTCCACAACTTAAATCTTGGCCCTCAGTCTCCGGCAGCTGGAATGTACCTGGCCAAGGCAGTGGCCAGCACGACATAAAGGCAGAGGGTGCTAAGAATCACCGGAGGACCAGACTAGGCTGCCATCTGATGCTGACCTTGGCTGTTTTCAATGGATGCTCCCTGTCTTCTGATTCAAGGCTCCTTGAATTGGAAGAGGAACTACAAAAGATCAAGTGGGACATCGTCGGACTAACTGAAGTAAGAAGAACAGGAGATCTCATTGAACTGAAAAGTGGACATATCTTCTGCTATCGTGGGACAGATACTGGCAAAACTAGTGGTATTGAATTTATGATAAACAAGAAACTGAAGGATAAAGTTGTAGAAGTTGCAAGTTCCTCTGACAGAGCCGCACGACTCATTATCCAACTCTTGAGAAGATGCCAAGGTCAGATTATTCAAGCTTATGCACCCACCACAAGTCACCCCGAAGAAAAAATTGAAGAATTTTATGAGGAAATTGGTCATCTAAATAATAAGGGTAAGCAGCAGCACTTGATCATTATGGTAGATTTCATTGCAAAAGTAGGGAAATGGCAACAGAATGAAGCTTCAATAGGTAAATTCGGTCACAGCAACAGAAACCAACGTGGAAATACTCTCATAAAAGTTCGCAGAGGCGGAAGGGTTTTTCATCATGAACTCCTTTTTCAAGAAAAAGCCGCAAAGGAAATGGACATGGAGGCATCCCAATGGATTGACAAGTGAAATTGATTTTATTATGTGTAACAAGAAATTTGTTATGCAAGACTGCATTGTGCTGAACAAGTTCAACACAGGCAGTGACCATAGAATGGTAAGATGCACCTCAATGCTAAACTCGAGTGTGGCAAGCTCATAAAACAAACAAAGTGTATTGACATTACCAACCTTAAAAAACATCATAACACCTTCAAATTGGAACTGAGGAACAGATTCTGCACTCTAGGTTTTAACGTCTGAAGAAGGGGACATCTCTGAAGTTAACAGAAAACTAACCAAAGCTCTTATGGAAACAGCAACAAAATTAGCTGGTACTAAGAACAAGTTGCATACAAACAAATTATCAGGAAAAACCAAAATTCTGATGCAAAAAAGAGAGATGAGGACAACTAAAGGAGATGTGATTTCCAAAGTGGAATATATAGAGCTGTGCAAGAGAGTACAAAAAAGTATCACTGAAGACTTAAGGAAATTCAACTGTGAACTAGTGAGGAAAGCAATTGAAAACCACCAAAGCCTGAAGAGAGCAAAGGGACATCTCAGTAAGGGAAGAAAACAGATTATGGCACTGAGAAAATGATTCTGTAACAAGAAATAAAGGCAAAATTTTGACAAGAGTGAAAGATTTCTACTAAAAGCTATATGGAAGGGATGATACATGTACTTCAGACATAACAAAAGGTACCAGAGTTCATCCAGTCCTTCCAGAAGAAGTTGCACATGCAATCAAAAACATGAAATGGGGGAAAAACTCCAGGAGAAGATGGAATTACCATAGACATCATACAGGAAGCAAGTGGAGAAACCGAAACAGTATTTGCCCAAGTTTTCACTCGATGCCTTAATGAAGGGAAGATTCCTGAGGATTGGAACAGTGCTACAATAATCCTGTTACATAAAAAAGGTGGCATTGAGGATCTCAGGAACTACAGAGCTTATCAGCCTCCTATCAGTGGTTTATAAAATCTTCACTAAAGTTCTTTCACACTGCTTGAAGGTAACACTGGACATGGCTCAACCAAGAGAACAAGCTATATTCAGTAGTGGCTACAGCACTATAGATCATATCCACGTACTGAGAGAATGATTTGAAACAGCGAGGGAATATGAACTACCATTATGCATGGCTTTTATCGATTAGGAAAAGGCTTTTGATTTGGTGAAACCATCAGCAGTTACAATGGCTTTGAAATCCTGCAGTATTGAAGAAACATACATTAATATTAACATCTATGAAAATGCAAGTGCAAAGATTTGGCTATTTGAGAATACAGCACCCATAAATATTGGGAAGGGAGTGAGACAAAGTGACACTATATCTCCCAAACTCTTAAATGCTGCATTGGAAAATGTCTTTCAATTACTAAACTAGGAAAACCAAGGGATAAAGATTAACAGAGATTAACTAACTCACCTTCGCTTTGCTGATGATGTAGTAATTTTTGCAGCTACCCCATCAGAGCTGCAGAGTATGATCCAGGAACTTGCAGGCAAGAGTAAAGAAGTGGGATTAAAAATAAACTTTCAGAAGACAAAAGCGATGTACAATGCTTTTACAAGAAATGAAGGTTTATCGATTGATGGGGGAAAGCTGGAGTTAACCGATACCTACATTCATCTTCGACAGCAGATATCAAATGAGGGTCACATTGATGAAGAAATTAATCGGCATATAAAACTTGCCGAGAGAGCTTTTAGAAGGAACAGTATAATTTTCAAGAGCAATCTGCCATTATGTCTTATAAGAAAAGTGTTTGATTAATGCATCCTTCCAGTGCTTACATATTGTGCAGAGACATGGACCTTAACTAAAAGAGACATACAAAGACTGCAGACAACTCAAAGAAGCAGGCTTGGTGTAACCAGGAAAAGAAAAGAAGAGGAACTTGTGGATAAAGAAAATGACTAGTTGACGGTGGCATGACCAGAGAGAAATCACTGAAATGGCAATGAGATTGGACATGTTGCCAGAACAACGGACCACCGATGGACAACCAAAATTTTAGACTGGCTTCTGAGGGACAGAAAAAGACCCAGAAGACCCCATGGGAGATGGATGGATGAGATTTAAAAGCATGGAGGAGGCAGGCTCAAGACAAACAATTGTGGAAGAAACTTTGGGAGACCATCAAGCAGTGGACTGATAATGGTTGACGATGATATATATATATATGTACAGTATATGCACTATCTACCAACAAGTAATTGGACACCTGTGATAGCAAAGGAAAACAAAGTTTATTCACCTTCAATAGTTGGTGGAGCCTCCACGAGTGGTGATTACAGAGCTCTGCGACCCTCCGGGGCATACTCTCAACCAGGCGTTTGTACGATGGCTAGCAGTATTTTCTTCCACTCTGCTTGGATAAGACAGGTCAGTTCCTTCACCGATTTGGGACGGTGGGGGCACCCCTTAAGTCGACGCTCCAACTGGTCCCAGAAGGTGCTTAATAGGGTTAAGGGCCAGTCCATTCGATTTAACCCCATTGTCACCATATCAAACCATGGTGGACCTCGCAACATGACGGGTGGCATTGTCATCCTGAAAGTAACATGGGTCCATCCCCGTAAAACTGCCACAACATAGGAAACGCATAGTCATCCAAAATGGTGCAGTAGGTCTCGCCGTTGAGTCTACCAGGAATTGCGACCAAGGATCCCGTGCCATATCAGGAGAAACATTCCCATAGCATAATTCCACCACTGCTGAACTTCAAAGTTGGCACAATACATTCCGGCAGGAGGTGTTCTCCAGGCAGATGCCAAAGTCCGATCCTGCCATCAGAACGGTAGAGGGTGAACCTTGATTCGTCGCTCCAGAAAACCTGTTTCCACTGTTCAACGGTCCAGTGTCAACGTTCTTCGCACCATGTTAGCCGAGCAGCGCTATTGGGTTTGGTGATCAAAGGCTTGTGGGCGGCAGCACGTCCATGATAACCGAGCAGATGGGGTTCCTTACGGATGGTATTCATCGAAAGAACATTCCCGGATGCCTGTTGAAACTCCTCGCGAATGTGGCCCATTGATTTGGTCCGGTTCTTCAGAATTTCTCTGGCCTGCACCCATCTGTCTCGAACTCCCAGTTTTGTGGGCCTACCGGGTCGGGGCACATTCCAACAGTCACCTCTCATCTTCCACTTGCCAATCACGTAGGCCACTGTCGATTTTGGGTACTTCAACTCGCTGGATATGTCACGTATGGATCGGCCATTTCTGTGATACCCGATGATTACATCTTTCTCGAAATCGGAGAGCTCCGAACTGTGTGGCATCTTGCATGCAACTGGTTGCGCTGTTGTTTCCCACACGATATTTAACGGCAGCAGCCGTGACGTGTATCAGGACCGCAGATATCGTCGATAGCAGGGGTGTCCAATTACTTGTTGGTAGATAGTGTATATATATATGCAGGGTTGATTAGTTCATTCTAGGCAGTTTTTGCAGGGCGGCGCGCCCTGTCAGAAAAATGCCGCCTTGCCTGCCCTAATGCTAAAATTATGCACCCTACTGCCATTTAATTTAATTAAAAAAATAATATATACAATCCCGTCCTGACCGCCCTAAAATGAAAACCACGCGCCCCGAAGTGCCCTAATCAATCATGACAGCTGTGAAACCAAAATGGTTCACTGACTCCATATTAACCTCTCGTCTACTCTGGAAAGTCGTAACCACCCCATTGTCATCGCAACCAGGGACCCACTCCTTAAGATTCCTGGAAGACTGAAACCGATAAGGTACAATCGCTCACCATTTCTCTAGTCCAGAGGGAAGGAAGGAAGGGTGAGATTTAGTACATAAGGACCTGCTCGTTCGTGCTGAGCTACTAGGTGAGGAACGAGTTTTGTTCGAATTACTGACAAAAGAGTTGACCAGTATTTGCTCCCTTTATTCCCCCCCCCCCACTTTGTCTCTACCTCCACCCTGATGTGCTAGCGCCCTTCTCTCCCCCTTCCCAGCCGACCTACAGGAAATTTGTAAGACCCTAAATCTACCGAGGTTAATTAGTGACCAGTATTCTAGTTGTAACCTTCAACCAATACGTGGATCCTCTTCTGTTACCAAACCATCGAAAGACAGAAGAAAACGTGAAAGTGAACGTCAGCTTCAAAAAGAAGTTAATAAATGCAAAAAAAAGAATCGGCATTCTTTCTGGAACAAAGGTATGTAATTTTTTCTACGAGATTGATGCACCTGATTTGTTTTCTCAGTTATGAAATGCACAAAAATAAGCATATTACTGAAAGTATGCAAATCCAAATGCTTAGCCAGACTATTTATTCAAGCCTTGGATTATTCCATTTTATTTAACGTATAATTTTTAGCTTCCGTTGTGAATTCAGATTCATTTTTTTTTTGAGGCGACTGCTTCAAAATCGCATTTTGTTTTAGGTGCTTACTTGTAAGCATTGTTTGTTTGTCTAAGCATTGGGTGGTGAGGTGCTTATACCAGTAAAGAATGAATGCCTACAGAAAAAATGCCCGCTTCTTGAAAATAGGAAAAAAAAAAAAAAAATGGCCACGGAAAAAAATGAGGCCTTTTATAATTTCATGAAAAAATATCTTTTTTCAACTAAGCAATGGGCAAAAACTAATCGGGACATTTCCTCCGTTCAACCATATGTTATGTAGCATTATAAGGGCATACCTGCCGTCTGACTTCCGATTTTGGAAATTTTTCCCCTATTTTGAAGCATAAAATATAAATATTTATGCAGTAAAATGACATTTAACAACAATACTTGAGAGAGTCAACATTGCGAGAAAAAAGAAATTACGATTTTGAAAAAAAATCTAAACTCAGTCAACCTTCCGTTTTCCAGCGTTTCATAAAGATGAAATTTCGTTCTCCGACCCCCCCCCCCTGGGTCTCTTCATTTGTGCATTAATCTCATAATCATCAAAATAATAATGAAAAAGGTGGAATTCAACGAATTCGTTCGCAAAAGAATCTCGTGCTTGAACATTACTGGGAAAATTTTGTGGCGTCTAACTTCTGTTTTTGCTAATTGTTGAAGCACAAGCATTTATGCAATAAGGATCTGATGAATAGTGGAGACAAAGGCAACATAGGGAGAAAAAAAATACGATTACGGCAAGATTTTATACTTCGTTTAACTACCGTTGTTTTGAAACACAAAATACGGCCCGCAGACAAAAAACAACCCGACACCAAGAAAAAAAAAAAACTTCTTCAGTTTTCATCGATCTTGAAGACGATCTATATATGATGACAATAAAAAAAAAGCGAATCCTCTTAAGAACTACATGTAATATCATGAACTAATAGCAAAATAAAAAAATAAATCGTAGAATCCGTAGTTTCAAGAGTGATTTCCGTAGTTAAACAACTAAATTCGTAGAAACTACGGACAAATTCCGTAGTAGTTGGCAGGTATATAAGGGCATCATAGTTTGTTTCCAGAATGATGGAAGACGTCCATTGTTTGAATCAACACGTGCTTGGCTCTTCCAAGAAGAGTATTTCCAGTATTCTTACAGGGGAAGCAGATTTATCTAAGCCCCAAATTTAAAGAGTTTAAACACATGGTAAAATAAAAAGAACACACAATTAGTGGCAGTTCTAGACAAAAAAAAAAAAAAAAAAAAATGGCGGGGGGCCCAAATTTCTGCATGTGCCAGTAATTAATTAAAATTAATATATAATTCCTAAAAAAATGTTTGGTTATATTTGGGGGGTAAGGACCCCCAGGCCTAGAACCACCACTGCTCACAAGGTGTCAACATAGGCTAAGTACCAGTGTCAATGTGCACCAGAGTAATAATCTGTACCTAGAAAGGTGTTTTGAAAAAGTTAATGCATAAGCCCACTATTTTCAGTGCAAATAAGTAAAAATAGGTAACTAAATAAGTAAAAATAAATGAAGCCCTTTTCAGTTAAAAAAGTGCCCTTTTTCAAAGTTTGCACCCTGCCCTTTTTTTAATCCTAAAATGAACCCTGTATATATGTATGTATATATGCACACATTTGTACTGTATATCTATCTAACTTGTAATGCCCATAAATTTACAAGTGGCTCTCAAGACCTCATCTCCAAAAATTTGTATCTTGGCAGGGAACTCAATTTTCTGCATAGTCAGCAATGCAAAGAATTGGTGTTTTAAGCACTTTTGAACACACTACTTTAACCATGAGCTAAAATTTGGCATATTTTCATTTGTTGTGCAGGCCTATTTTTTACCTGAATAACACTCTTAAGATGGTGAAAAATGCCCCCCCCCCTCTTTTAATGCAAAATAGGCCAGAACTGGAGAAATCCCAGCCTAGAAATTAATCTTTGGCACTTTTTTTCCTTTACTTCAAATTTGATAATTTGTTGTAAAGATTTTAAATTTCATTGTATAATTTATGGATTACTTGTTAAAAAGTTATTAATTTATATTTTGCTGATAACACACCACTTAGAAATGAAAGGTTTTCACGGAGTAGTGATTTTCATGTGAGCATGCAATCGTGAGAATACATGAGTAAATTGAAAATGAAGTTATGTGACAGTCGGAAGCAAAGTCTACATGTGATCACAGCTCTGATTTTTCCCAATGTGCTGCAATTGCAGATTAATAAGTTATTGTTGCATAAAAATGAATGTGATCTCTTGAAAGTACAGCATCATGCTCAAAATTGAAGATGTTTGAAGAACAAATGCAATGCGCCAACCATTGTATGTAATTTAAACAAAACTCGAAGTTGCATTCTTAATTCGTGTGAAATTGATATTTAAAACAAAAACAAAAACATATCGCTGCATTCTTAAAATTTTACCTTTTATGAGTTATTAACAAAATAAATTGTTCTTATTTCAAATAGGATAATTTATTTATCATATTGTCTATAAGCCACATCTGTGACTAATTTAAATCCAGTGATTATAATTTTGTGAAAACTCACCATTTATTGATGAAAGTAAATCTTTTTATCACTTTACAGGTGAGTCATTTAAAAATGTTGAATATTTTTGAAATTTTTGATAGTTACCTTTGTTTTAAAGATATCCAAAACACTTGTGGCGCTTGCATGTACTCATATATGGAATGGAAACTGGAGTATCTGATCTCTCCTCATATATTCCTTGTTTGAAATTACATATTTTCTGAATGAATGCACATGTAGAAATTTCTGAATTTGTCAATTTTTGGTTATGCTGATGCAAGATGTTGTGTGACCTGATTTATCTTATATGTTTCTGTAGGTCGTGGTTTTCCTCCCATTCTCTAAGCACATCCACTTCACAGTTTGTAGAATTTTGTAAGGTCAGTTCAAAGGAAAAAGATGCAGGTGAAAGTAAGAATGATTCCAGAGGTGCAATGCTTGAAAGAAACAGGCATCATTCTGTGACTTCACGAATAAGTATTCGGACCAAGAAGAAGAATCGACAGGATGCTATAACAGAATCTAGTTGCCCTCCACTATTATTTGAAAACCAGTGGACCAGTAATGAACAGATACCTCAAAATAAAAGTTTTTCTTATAGAAATTTTCGGAGGTCACTTTCCCGTGCTTCCTCAAGAAAGATTGCTGCATCGTTGGCCAAACAACTCCCCCAAAGCTCCAGCAGTGATGTGCATGGTAAGGTTGCCACATTTTATTTTTTGTCATGAAACTTGTTTCTTTTTACTTTTGGTAAGGGTATATATATATATGTGTGTGTGTGTGTATGGCATGCAAATTTGCTCTGTTAGATACATGTTTTTTGTTTTGTATGTGCAATTTAAATTTCTGAAGCATTGCCACAATCAGGGCTGGCAAATTATATTTGTTGGATTTCTTTTTTGTGTAGGTGATTGGAATGAAAATAGTTACCATATAAATGCAGCAAAGAAGTCAACCTTTGAGCTCTGGAAAACCATTTGAAAAAGAGAATGGACTTGTACATCTAATCTGGGAAAATAGTGGGGCACATAAGTGATAGAATCGTTCACATGTGGATACAAGCACTAAAATTGGTGTGGCTATCAGTCCTGGTCCAGTAATTTGAGAAATCACATTAACCACTTGAATTTCCAACATGGCTGCCATTTCCAGTATTTCTTCCATAGAATTAAACCTACTGGACTTGTTTCAACTGCTTTTGTTGACTCCTTTGTCACATAAATCGGGAAGTTAAATGCACAATTATGTATAAAACATTTTAAGCTTCTTTGTTGAATTTGTAGCAATACATTAATTTTAGCAATGCACAAACTAATATAACTACACCAAGCATGATGACATGAAATATGTTTAGATAAGTCTAATGCAAATTTAGTGATATTTAAAGTTATGCTGTATGCAGCACCTAGTCCTCGCAGTGCAGGCAGCTGCATGGTAATGTGCACGTAAGACCAAAGCAGAAGCATTCAAACTTGCATCTGCACTTAGTAATCTGCTGACGACTTTCTGCAATCGGTGAAAGCTTGCTCCACATGATCTGCCAGAAATCACCATTTTTGGTCCATCTCCATTTAGCAGGACTCTGTATATCTAGATGGGATAATGTTGACTGACCCCATATCCTGCCAGCCTGGTAGGCTGCACGCTTCACATGTTGCAGTAGAGAAGCTCTAGTAGGAGGAATGGCTTGGTATGGCCTCTGTTTCCTTGCAAACATGTCCAATCTTGCATCATTAACCCCTTGAAATGTACTTGACCTAACATACATCAGGACCACAAAGGTCTCCAATATCCTCATGTCATCATCATCTACTGTTTTTGGGGTATGGCTGAGACTGATGAAGTCATAAGATGCCTCATCGTATGTGTTCCATGTTTGCCAAGCTGTTTCCTTCCCTTTACCACGGAATGCTGAAACAACATCATAGCCGGTGAAGACATGGAAGAAAATAATTCCTTTGCTCTTCTCCAGTCCAATAGAAAGATACAGGTCGTGTACTGCAATCCACCTCAGGTTCCGTTCTTGGCCCAAAGCAATCTACACCTGCTGTAGACCAAACTCCTGAAGGGCTGGAAGCATGCTGACTGCTATAACGAGTACATCTGTGCCATTAATTTTTATGATGAGTAGTACTTTGCTGCCTTGTTCTGCTGCATGCCTGGCATGCACGGATATCCTTGTGTCAGCCTCTTCAGAATACAAGGAGACAAGACATCCAGACTGATGAAGTGAGTGCTGAGAGCATTTTCTTCTTTTGTCACAGTGACCATGTTTGGTGTTGACAAGTGAGCAATTTTATCAGCAATGTAGTTGAACAGGTCAGTTTTATTGTCGTTGTTTCTAAGGAAGTTCTGCCAGTTTGAGGGAATATTGCCCTTGCGTGTGACCCTGCGTCTGACCCCATGTCCTCGCTTGGACCTGGCTTCAACCTTCAGGCTCGAAGAATGGTATACATCAAATACGATGTCTGTTCTCTTGTACCTGGTAGAATATGATTCTATTGTGGGGAGGACTTCATTTACTACATAGCCATCAAGCATTTTTCATGTCCAGGGTGGAAGACTGTTCCCCAGTGCAGAACCATCAATGATGATGCCATCTGCTTGTGGTTCAGTGTCATGGATTGTAACAAGTGATTCAAAGATAGCAGCGAGTTGGGATTTCTAACAGCTCTGGAGCTTTCTGCCATCACTCAAGGCAACAGGAAAAGGGTTATTCTCATGACAAAAGAATTCCTTCAATTTACATTCTCTGCTCTGGCATGAGATGAATAGTTTGGAGAATAACTGGCAGTCTTCCTTCAGTACCTCATGCTTTTTAAGGAGGTGGTAGAGGCAGACTGTAATACCCCTCCCCCCACTTTTGTGTGGATAATTGATGCCATATATGAGGGATCCATAGCCTTGTGCTGTTAATACCAAATATGGACTTAACCATTGGCAGAGTGGGTACATATGACTATTCATTATTGAACCTGAAAATCTGCTTACAATCTTCTATTGTCCAATCCATATGCTCATATGCTCTTGGCACCAGGAAAGCAGTTTGTGCCACTGGACTGTTGATAAGAGAGTCCCTACAAAACAAAACAAAAATGAACTGAATCGCCCAAATAGTTTAAACGCAGTAATATTTTTAAAATATGCCGTTTTTGACATTCCTTTCAAAAAACGCGTTTTTCACCAAATTTCAAAATGGCGCAGCAAGTGATATAAATTTTTTTGGAGCAAATCCCTTTGGAATATCTTATATCTGTAGTAGGAGTAGCTACTGTAATTTTTTGGAACAAATCTAAGGGGGTCAACTGACATGCTCTGCCTGAATTGAGATGGAATGGGCCAAGGATGGCTTATAGGGCGTGTGCTCTCGTAGCCCACAATTGCCGGCATGCAAAGCATAGTGGGGCTGGATATTGTTTTTGGTTGACCCATATTGTATTGGGCCACCAACTGCAGAATTGTGCTGCACCAATGGCTCAGTACAAGATAACTCATGTATTCAACTGTGGAAACCACCTTTCAGTTGTTTTTCCAATTTGGAGCCACTGCTAGTATACATTTACCATGGAAGCTCTCAAAGAATCCACAACTGCTGCCATTTCCAAAATGGATGCAACAGCCCACCCTTACCCACAATATCGCAAATCCTTGGGGTTAATTGACCCACCAATCTCATATATTCACCTCTTCAGCATACAGGCCATGCTTTCCTACTCATCATGCCAGTATCAGGCAGGACATGATTTTGGTTTTTTTTTTTAGCAGTAGCAACACTTGCTTGTGGCCTTATTTTTTACTAGCAAATTGCATTATCTACTAGCAAGTTTTATTAACATTTAACAAAAGAAACTTTAACATGTGCCCCTCCATTAGTCAATCGTGAAAAAATTTTGATTTCACCCCTGTAACTGTCACATTGTAATGCTGAAAAGATAACAAATATTTAGATATAACTCACCTTTACATGACCTGACAGTTTAATTTAATTCACATGCAGATATTTGAAAAACATTTTCTTTATTAAACTTTATTCACAAAATTCAAGAACACTATTCAAAATCTTAAGTTATTTTCTGTATGGTTTACGATCTGGGTTTCAGGTTTTTCTTTATTACCACTTTAAAACAGCAGGGCCACCCCAGTGGTGCAGTGGTCTAAGCGATGGCCTCTAATCATTCGTCCGAAAGAGGGTCCGGGTTCGAATCCCGGTGAGGCATGGATGTTGTTTGTCTTATGGCACTGGCTCTCTCCCTTCCCTAGAACCAGTGACCCTAAATTAGGGACGGGCGACTGCTTATAGCCCATTGAGTTGCATACGATGGTCGTTAAACCTATAATAAAAAAATAAAATAAAACAGCAGGCCTGGTGTCAAAGTTTTCTTTGGACGGACCTTCAACCTCAATATTCATGAGAGCATTCAATGTTTTTAAGTTAAACTGCCCCTCCAATCACCCTCTTCACGAAACTGAACACAACCTCACATGCAGAAGTAGATAAGGGAAATGTACTGGATATTTCTACTAGTGCCAAAATGTTTTTATAATGTTTGTACTTTTCAAGAAACATTTGTTTCCAGAAAGCAGTTCCTTTTTGTATGTGTCTAAAATATTCCACACATGGAGTGGCACTTTACAGTTCACACTAAAGCATTCAAAATTTTTCTGCTAGCAACTTTTGCTAGAACCACTATTTATCACTAGCAAAATGCATTTGCTTGCTAACAATTTGCTACTAATTACTGGTAAAAATCAAGCCCTGGTGTCAGGTGTAATTCACTTTTACATAATTCAGTGAATGCTGGTCATAATTCAGTGAATGCTCAGTGTACAAGGGGGTATCAAAAAGTTTGTGCAATCACCAAGAAATAAACAAGCTAGGGGGAAAAACATATATATATATATATATATATATATATATTCAGGTACTTAGGCCTTCTCTACATTGCACCACCTAGTGCCACACATTTCTCCCATTTTCGCTTGACCTTTATTTCCTCAGTGTAGAACACTTCAGATTGTTCTTGAAATCACTGTTCTACTTCAAAAATGACATGTCATCCAAATCGCCTCCCATGTAATGGACGTTTCATCTCGGGGAGCAAAAAAAAGTCACTTGGTGCCATATCAGGAGAAGATGTGGATGAGGCAATACAGTAAAACTTCTGAATAACGGACACTCAAGGGGAACTGGAAATTGTCTGTTATATAGAAGTGTTCGCTATTAAGAAAACCGAGGTAATCGCCCGCTATTGAGAAAACAAAGTTAATCGTTACTACCCTACAAAAAAAGTTCTTGTTATAGCTATATGTATGTTTAGAGGCAATTTGTCTATAGTTTCTTTTAATTATACTGTATTTTATCCATTGGTAATTTTATGCATAGTGTATATGGTATTTAAAACACAGTTTTGTGAAAGTACATAATTTGAAAATGTAAGTAAAATACATGTTTATGAAAGTGGATTCAACAATTATACATGCATACATAAGATTTTAAAAGTACGTATTGTAAAGTATTGTACATACTGTATTAACCCTTATTTTAAGCAAAATAATGCAATATTGTCTGTTTCCTACATTTGTGTGCAACTTTAGATTCCAGATGAATTTCTAGTTCAGATGACGTTTTTAATCCAGTCTCATAATTTTTTTTGTAAAAAATAATTTTTTAAGTTTTTGACACTTTCCATTGCATCCTTGTTTGTTAACAGATTGTAAGTTGCAACATTGTCGTCATCGCTTTGTGACGTCAATGGTTTGGTTTCCGTTTCGACCTCAGTTCTACAAGCAATAAGATGGGATATTTCAATGGACTGATTTTTGGTCGTTAATGCTTCTTCAATTGAAGCATACTCTTTGTATGATCTTGGAAATTTTTGAAGTTCCGGATCATCGATACTTGCTCCAGATTCCTCTGTTGTGTTGACGCAGTTATGGGGATAAATCCCGCTTTTGTAAAACACTGCGAACAGTTGCAGGGCCAATCTTTTTAATGGCTGATACAATCTACAGTGTAGCATCTAAGACAGGGACAGAACCTGAAACAGCACTTGCAGACTCAACATTGTCCATGTTCACCAAAAGACACCTCGCCACACATTGACGGCACAAATTTTTAAAGCATTTTATTATTATTATTATTATTATTATTATTTTTTAAGCAGTTAAATTGATGTGGTGTTGGGTGGAAGAAAAACTAATTTAACATTTTCCAGTGTAGCATTTGCCGCCCCGGTGGCGCAGTGGTCTAAGGCGCTGGCCTCTGATCATTCGTCTGTAAGGGGTCCGGGTTCGAATCCCGGTCAGGCATGGATGTTGTGTTTGTCTTACGGCAAAGGCTCTCTCCCTTCCCTGTAACCAGTGACCCTAAATTAGGGACGGGCGACTGCTTATAGCCCATTGAGTTGCTCACGGTGGTCGTTAAACCTCCAATAAAAAAAAAAAAAAGTGTAGCAGTGTAGCATTCTGGATATGATGATGTATTATCCAGAAACAAAATGACTTTTCTTTTTTGTCTCTACTTTCTTCTATCAGATGCTTCTAACCGTTTAATCAAATCTACGCCCAATGAATTAATGTCAACACCTTTAAAGCATCGTGGCTTTTTATATTTCCCGAGAATCGAGGGTTTTTCAAATTCACCTAACATATTTACACACTGATGGTTAGCCTCTCTTTAGGTATTTTTCCACCGCTACATCTCTCACCTTTAAAAGCCATTGTTTTGCTTTGGGAGAGCTTGATAAAATAGGCCTGTCTCATCACAATTGAAGATGTTTTTCTTTTCATAATCTTTACAGAGAGCTTTGGCTTTCAATCAGACACAACATCAGTTGGAACGATTGAACTTTCACTACTTATACACTTGGAAGATATGTTGTGCCGAGCCTTAAATTTAGCGAGACAACCACCTGAAGCTTTGAATTCTTTCGAATCCTAAACCCTTTGCAATTTCCAAGGCCTTGTCACGAATTATTGTCCCAGACAAAGGAATGTTTTTGCTCTTGCTTGACAAAACCAGTCATAGTGAGAGTTCACAGCTAAATCTTCTGTTTTGGGGAAAGCTCTTAGTTCCTTGATTGCCGATTTCTGCCCAATATTTTAGGATTTCAGCTTTCTTTCTTAAAATATCACCCACTTGGATTTTTTCTAATGCCTAATTTATCTGCTAAAATACATACCCTCAATTTTTCCTTCTCACTAAGTTTTACAACTTCCAACTTTTTTTTTCAGAGTCAAAAGCTTACATTTTAGTGACATTTCCACAATCCAGTTTCGCAAAACAGTGAAAAAATTGAAGCACTTGCAAGACCATGCGTGGGAAATCACTGGAATGATTGAGGATGGGTTACCAGTCAACTTGACCTTCAGACACCTGTGCACTGCTTAATCACTAGCTCTTGGAGAACACGCTTTCTCCCACCGCGTCAACCCCTCTCCCATCCCCACCCGAAAAGAAATCCTTCAATTGCACACCTGGGCCGGGGATTAAGAGAACTTCAACAGGAAACAAGTTCGCAGATGGGAATTTCGGGATTAAAATACATCGGCACGTTTTTTGTTCATGTTTACTGTATTTCATTGTCTTTCCTTTTTTTTTTTACCCTTTTCCACTATTAAAAAGTTAAAGATCAAGAAAAAGCGGCAATTAGTGTGTCCGTGTCCGTTTTTGAGAATGTCCAGTATTAAGAAGTGAAAGACCCATAAGCAGCAAAGTAATTCTACTGTCTGTTATTTGCAGGTGTCCGCTGTACAGAAGTTTCACTGTATATTGTATTTAAGACAACTCGCAGTGACGATGGTATTGACTGATGAAAGAGCTGGTGCGTTGTCATGCAACAAATGTACCCCTTTTGTGATCATTCCACATCTTTTGCTTTTAATTTGCTCTCTTAATTTGGTTAGTAGGTTGCAATAGTAGTCGAAGGTAATAGTTTGACCCTTCTGAAGGTAGTCTGTTAAAATACCTCTTTTATCCCAGAAAACAGAGGGCAGACTTTTTCACTTTTGCTGTTTTTGCCTTTTGGGGGTGGTGAAGAGGGATGTTTCCATTGCTTGCTGATTTCTTTGGTTTCTGGATCATAGAGGTATAATCAACACTCATCCATAGTAATCAAACGATAAAAAAATCTTCGAAATTCATGTTACAGAGATCCAACATTTTGCGCCCTGATTCTGCCCGAGCTTCCTTTTGGAATGGAGTGAGAAGTCTTGGTACCCATCGCGCTGAGACCTTGGACATGTTCAATTTGTTATGTATGATTGTCCACACTGACCCGTAGCTTAGATGAACTTCTTGACAAAGTATTTCAATTGTCGTATGCCTATCTTCAAGGATTAACTTCTCCATTTTGGTCACAACTGTCTGGCCATCTGTCAGAGATGGCCTTCCGGACCTTGGTTCGTCAAAAATGGTCATATGACCACTTTGAAAATTTCTGTTCCACTTTGCCACAGTCTCGTATGCTGAACACTTATTTCCGTATACATTTAGCATTCCTTGATGCTCTTTTTAGCTGAAGGAACTTGTTACACTTGGAGATGAAGGAACTTGTCACACTGCGAAATTCCACTTTCTCCATGATCACGGACTTTTCGATTCCTGAAAAAAAAAGGTGTGTGTGTGTGTGTGTGGCTAAATGTTATTTGTTGTACAGTATACTGAATGTAATGTATATATAAAAATATAAAACAAAAATGGTTTCCGTAGCTTTAATAATTTTGGGGTAATTGCAGGAACTTTTTGATATACTCCCTTGTACCTGTTCCTAAGCACCTCATCAAAAACCTTTTCAAAATCAGAAAACACTGTAAATCTTGATTCACCCCATGGAACTTCTTAGAAAGCTGTCTTAATACAAATAAGTTACAAAAAGGATGTGGGATCAATGGCATATTCATACCTTGTGGTCAGATGTTTTGCCTAAATATTGTCAGAAAGTTGTCTTTTTTTTTTTTTTTTTTTTTTTTTTTTTGAGGGTGTGTGTGTGTGTTGTAGAATGCATATTTGCTGCTGTTCTGTAAGAGAAAGCCATTGTACAATTCTAGTTTCACCCTCCCTGAATATAAACAAACACCGCACAACAAATACGTGCGGTAGTAATTTGCCACGAATGGCGTAGTGGTCAACCTGGTACGGGAAAGTCTTGGGATCAGTCCCATGCAGGTACGAACGCCTGAACCACTAAATACTTGTCATGGCTGATGGGCACATATAAAGCCATTGGACCAGGGCTACTGGCTTCCAGGTTATAAATGAGTGCGCCTTCCTCTCCCTTTCTACTTCGCTTCTGTGTGACTTTCTTGTTGAGCATTCTAGACCAGATCTTCTAGCTTCCTACTTCTAAGAGTTATTTAAGACCTGTGGTCAGACATTCCCTTCCTAAAATCCTCTACATAGATCTCCCTGTATGGTAGTAATTTGTCTGCAAGTAAAGTTGTATAGTTGCCAGAGTAGATAAGGTGCATTTTGGACATAGTGTACTTTTATGAGTTCCAAAAAGGGAACACGTTCTGGCTGAATATTTGTGTAGTGTTCTGAGGTAAGATGTACCATTACTGTATGCAGAGCAGGGCAAATATGTTCCAGATCTAGTAACCGGGTGAAACGAAGTTTAATTTCAAAGTATGAGCATAATGTGTGGTGATGATGCTGGAATGAAAAGTGATAAAGTATATTTGTTGTCAAATTTTTTGTGTACCCAAAGCACTTATTGCAAAATAAAGTTCCAATGTGCTCCACAATTTTCTTTTTCCATTCTTCCAGTTGCTGCTCTCAAAAAATTAAAATTCTAGATTTTGATTTTATTAAAACAATTTGTGGAAGTCAAATTTCGTACATATTAATTCATAGTACCATATTTTCCTTTTGTAGAATCTGCAGACCGTAAAATTTGGAAAAAAGAAAATCCTTCATAAGATTCGCGGCTGCGTGGAGTCCACAGACCATGAAAAAAAAAATATAGACTCGTTATTTGCAGTTACGTATTATAATTCGTAGATCATGAAATTCTGCGAAAAACAACTTTTTACTTGGTATAATCCTCGGCGGCATTTTCACAGACTATGAAATTCAAAAGAAAAAAGATAGTCATAATCCACACCTGTCATGTTGATCGAACCATAATTTCTGCAGAAAAGCTGTGATTCACAGGATTGATCGACCCAGAATTCCATAGAAGTAAAAAAGAAGCAAGCATTATATTAAAAAAAGCAACTGTCAGTTTTAAGTATTTTTGTTACTTATAAGTAAATAAAGAACTAAAATCCTTGGCTTTTGCAGAATTGCCGTAGTTCATTAGTAGGATCTGAAAAATTTGTAGAAAATGCTGCAATCTGTAGTATTTGCCTCTTTTCTTAATATGTTTCAACTGAATAGCAAAGACCACAAGTAATACGATTAGCACAGCAAAACTAATGGATGCAATTCACAAAATGATTATGTGCCATGGAATAGCTCTGTGGGCTTCCCACAGCACATAGGCTTCCGCAAGTGCCTTTGTGTATATAATATTTTCTGTCGGAATGCTTATAAATAAAAAAAAAATGTGTATATTTTTTCAATCTCTGTATGGTCCTCTATCTCTGTATTGCATTACATTTTGTCTATTACAGCATTTTTGGTACTTTTCTAATAACGTCATTCTCCCGACAGGTTTTTTAAAACGCCGAAATTTTTTTTTGCGTTACTTGTGTATTCCACAGAACCAAAATTTATAACATTTTTACAGATAATCTACGAATGAAAAAATAAATTTTACAGTATTTTTACTGCGAATTACAAAATTTGAATTCAGAAGGAAAAAATAAATAAATTGGGCACCAGTGCAGTTTCCTAGGCACCCATGATTTGTCAATCACTGACTGTACATAAGGTGCGAAGATGGTTCATGAAATTCAGGGAGGAATTTCAACCTGCAGGATGTCTGTTTGTCAGGAACCCCATAACAGAAAGTTCCTGATCAGTCTGCAATGAATATCCTGGTGCAACAAAATACTCTGCCCTGTGGTCACTGGGCAAGACAACACCTGGGTGTGAAAAACAAAACAAACAAATTGCATTGGTGGAAATAAAAAAAACAAAAAAAAGCCAAAAAACATTGCCATCTTATATATTTCTTTTACCTAAAAATGTCTAGCCCAGAGACTTGCACTGATTGTAGCGATAACTAGGATCAAGAATATTGACCTCTGAACCTAGAATTTTTTTATTGGATTTCGAAACAACTTTCGGTATAACTATTGGTGAAAGCTAGGAAACATTGCCAAAATTATGTATTCATACAGCATTGCCAATGTCAAAATGTCATTTAGCTGCTTCACTATTAACATGCTATTTAGACATAAACTAAATTTCGAGGTTACTTATTTCCCCCCCCCCCAATATTGTTTAAGAGGTTTTCTTCTCGTGTATACATTAAAAAAAAAGAAAAGTGTTGGATGTGTATACACGAAAAGAAAACCTCCTAAATGATATTTGGGAAAAAGGTGAGTAACCTCAAAATTTAGTTTATTGCCAAAATTGAAAATTTTTCTACTGTACAACACCCTCCACTTAACTGCAATAAATTAGACACTATGCTAATAACTGTCTCCTTTTTTTACACTTTCCAGCCCTAGGTGGTTGAAGAAGCTATGCTCCAGCTTGTTCATTTGTCTGTCCGCACGATAACTCGCATAAAACTGGTTTGATTTTGATGAAATTTATGTATGTGGTAGTGTACAACTGGGGATGAACCCTATTGAAAATGGACGAAATGGGATTAAAGGTCAGGACATAGGAGCAGGATCCATTCCATTGCCCTTATGCGTCATAACTTGCGTAAAAATGCTTCAATTGTGACAAAACTGTATCATGTTGTTCTGGAGGTATACTGAACTGGTTCTGTTATCCTCATAACCTGAGTAATAACTTAAGTAATGATTTCTGGTATGTTGGAAAGCGTATCATAATCAATGCATTGCGTGATTTTACTAACTTATTAATGCAATATCTCTTATTTATACATGTTTTTATATGTAAATAAACTGCATATTAGAGTGCCAATGTATTATAACGAAAAAATAAATTTGATTAAAATTTCAAGTCGTACCCCATAAATTTGTTCCCTACCATAATATATGCAAATGTGAAAAAATTTCAACCATTCGAAAAATGTTTCGAGGACTCGCAGCACTATCAAATTTACCAATGTGTTCATTCTCACTGTGAATATTACATCACTCCACAGGTGTCAAGGTCTGTTCATTTCAGCCATGCTAAACAATGTCTGACAGTAGCAAGCAAAACAGATGATGTTCCTTGGCACACTTTTCAAAGCTAGTCTAAGTGCAAAGTAAGATCTTTCAATATACTGTCATGCCGGAATACCAACATTTATGAAAAAGAATGTTTAACAGCAATACCAGACACAGGTAACACTGCAAGGGGGGGGAAATGACAATTTTGGGAGAAGTTATTGCTCCGTCCAACCTCCACTGTTGGAAAATTTCCCCTCCATTTTCAAGCTGGAACATAAGCATTTATATAATAAAATGATTTTTAACAATGAAATGGACAGAACAAGTGTAATTATAAAAAAAAAAGCAACAACTAAACACTACAATCATGAGAGAAATCGTCACTTCCTCAGACTTCAGTTTATGGAAAAATTTAAAAGACTGAATTGTCTCCAGATAGAAATATCCCATGATTGCAAGTCTGCATGAGAGGATTAAAAATTGTACCAGGGATGTGGTTTTTTGTCTGCAGGACCAAAAATGAAATCTATGATTTATGTTGCCCATCTCCATGATTCTGCTGTCAGGGTGTGTGCATGTGTGCTTGAAAATCTGGAAAGTCCTTGAAAATCATGTTTGCATTTTCAAGGCCTGGAATAACCTGGAAAAATGTTGTTTTTTTAAAGCTGTCTTGAAATTAGAAATTACTGCTTAAAAATTTATTTGAATTTCTTTTAGGAAATCGGTGGTACCATTTTTTTAGCACGTCTTTTGTTAAAAAGATTGCTTATATTACTGGTTTGTCCGTCCATCTGTGGACACCATATCTCTGCAACTATTAGTCTGATTTGAAAAGTTCTTTTTGCATTGGGAAGCTTGAAATGTGCGAATCCTTTGCATTCCAGTTTTCTTTTTATGATGCACAATTTTGCTGCTAGAGGGCACAAAGTAGAAGATATCGAATTCGAAATATATTTTATTCCACATATTTGCTTCTAAACATCAGATTGAAAAAATTATTTTACCTTTCGATTCCATTTATGTCGAAGACTACTTTAGATATAGTCACTTTTCAAGTTACGCAAAGATTTTCTGTTTGAGGGCATAAAAGGAAATTGTGCTTTCCCAGTATCTCTGCTTCTAAAACTTCGATTTGAAAAATTCATGTATCGGACACAGCTCCTGATGGGAAATGTTTTGCATATTAAAATAGTTCAATCAGCAGGGGCATAAGTGTTTATTTCTGTTTTGATATATTCGCAGCAAAATCTGAGCTCCTGAAAACTAGACTGAAAATTTTTTTTTTCATGGACCAACACTGCTTGCTCATCTCAAAAAACCTTTTGACAATACTTTCTTCTGAAAATAATGCATAATTTTTCTGCATAGATGCACAGGGTGTCCGAGAATTATTGGACACATTACAAAATTATATAAAACAAAACAATAAACTGATAGAAAGAAACTGATTGTACTAACTTACAATGTAACTACACAAGTTAATAAATTTTGATGTGAGATGCCTTGGTTGCTCATAGTACGTCCAAGTGATACTCGATTTCATGCCATGTATTGGCAAACATCTGAGGAGTTATGGAATTAATAGCAGCAGTGATACACTGCTTCAGTTCCTGCAAATCACAGTCCAAGGCGTCTGATAGACACAATCCTTCACATAACCCCACATGAAATAATCTAATGGAGTTAGATCTGGAGAGCGAGGAGGCCATGGAGTAGGACCACCACGCCCAATCCATCTGTTGGGGAAATGCTCATTGCCGCCCCGGTGGCGCAGTGGTCTAAGCGATGGTCTCTGATCACTCGTCTGAACGGGGTCCGGGTTCGAATCCCGGTGAGGCATGGATGTTGTGTTTGTCTTACGGCACTGGCTCTCTCCCTTCCCTGGAACCAGTGACCCTAAATTAGGGACGGGCGACTGCTTATAGCCCATTGAGTTGCTCACGGTGGTCGTTAAACCTCCAATAAAAAAAAAATTTAAAAAATTCTCATTTAGGCACTTACGTACACATGTTGACCAATGCGGAGGCGCGCCGCCTTGTTGGAAAACGACATCTTTTGACCTGGGGTGTAGCAAAATTTTCTAGCATGTGTAAATGTCGCCATTTATGGTTTTTTCGCAGAAGAAGAAAGGGCCAATCACTTCTCTTTTTGATAGGGACACATTGACTTTTAGAGAATCGCGTTCCAGTTCAATAGCAGCATGAGGCCCCATATCCTAAAGTTGTGACGATTCACAATACCTGATACATGAAATGTGGATTCATCACTAAAAATTACAGTACTGAGAAAGTTTTTGTCGTTTCCCACTCGATTCAGCATATCCACAGCGAAATCGTTTCGCAGAGTGTGATCATTTTCATGCATCTTTTGCAGTATTTGAATTTTATAAGCATGAAACTTTAATTTCTTGTGCAAGATATCGTGAACTGTCGATTTCGGAATGCTCAGTTCTCTGCTTGCTTTACGAACGGATTTCCTGGGGCTTCGTAAGAAACTTTCATTAACTTGGTCAATACGCTAGGCCTACCGGCTCCTCCACGATGTTCCACATTGCCAGTTTCTTTAAACTGTTTCATCCACCGTTTAATTGAATTCGTTCACGGAGGATTACAACCATACTGTAAACGGTAACGTCTTTTAACTTTAATGACAGACTTTAATTCCGCAAGCCATAACACACACATCGCCTTCTGCTGTACGGATGACATGACTACTGATTGCGCATTTCTCATACATTCTTCATCAGGCCACACCTAGTGCTATCTATCTGATTCTGGGAATAACAATTCTGCAAAACAAAAACATAGAAACTGTGTTTGTAATATGTGACATAGAAAAACAGACAATGCTCATAGTTTTTTTTTTTTGCACATAATTTTGTAATGTGTTAAATAATTCTCGGACACCCTGTATATCTTATTTTTGTCAGTATCTCTGCTTCTAAGAGTCCAATTTGAAAAATTCTTTCCTAGAGAGCGTTTCCGCTGCAAAATGTTTCTCACATAGTTCAGACTTTTCTTAACACACAAGTCTGCCACCAGAGGGTGTAAGTTCATGTTTCTGTTTGCAGCAATATCTGTGGGACTAAACATTCAATTGAAAACATAGTTGGGTCAGATATTACTAACTATGCAAACTGTGTTTGTATATTTTCTTCCCAAAATAATGCACAATTTTGCCACTAGGAGGCACAAAATTTTAATCTGTTTTTTCAATATCTACTTCTACATGTGCGATTTTAAAAAAATACTTTCATCAGTGGATGCAATTTACATGGTTTGTACACATCCTGGAAAAGTCCTGGAATTCCATTTGTTCCTGGAAATGTCCTCAAATTCTGTTACATGTCCTGGAATTTTATCCATTCTTGCCTTTTTGTCCCTGCATGATGTTTTCTAGTTGAGGATTTTTCTACTGATATAACTTATGTGTGACAAATTTACCTCCCCCACCCCTGCAAAATCCAGGTGTGTGTGTGTGTGTGTGGGGGGGGGGGTAGCACTGTTGGTTTTCTTGTCTGTTAGCAGCAGTGAAGCTGCGTTATTAACAAGGCTTTTTTTTTTTTTAAAGATCGTGCGTATGTTATCACTTTGTCTGTCTGGCTGGGGACACCATATTTCTGAAACTATTGGTTTGATTTGAAAAATTCTTTTTTTGCATTGGGAAGCTTGAAATGTGAGATTGGTGATCCTTGCATTACGTTTTTCTTTTTTCCTGTACAAGTTCGTCACTAGATAGCATAAATGCAGATCCTATCAAATTCAAAATACATTTTATTTTGTATATTTGTGTCTACATATCCGACTGAAATTTTTTTTTTTTTTCCTTTCGATGTCTTTTTTATCGAAGACTATTTTAGTTAGTCTCATTTTCAAGTAATTCATAGATTTTCCTCTGGGGGCGTAAAGGTAAATCAAGATTTTTCCAATATCTCCGCTTCTAAAAGTCAGATTGAAAAATTTCTTCCTGCGTTTAATACAGCTCCTGATGGGGAATGTTTTGCATATAATTTCATATTTTTGGTAAAGAATGGTTTTGCCACCAGGGGGTGTAAGTGTTTGGCTTCTGATGTATTTGCAATAAACTCTGAGCTTCTGTAAACTCGATTGAAAAAATGATTTTCTGAACCGATATCGATCACCTAGTATAATCTTTTGAGAATAACTCGTGCTTAAAATAGTGTATGTGTTTTCCACCAGGGGACATAGATGCATATCTTAGTTTTGTCAATATCTCTGTTTCTACGAGTCCGACTTGAAAAATTATTTCTTTGTTGGAGAGTATTTTCAGTGCAAAATGTTTCTCATATAATTTCAAATTTTTCTTAACGCACAAGTGTGCCACTAGAGGGCATAAGTTTATTTTTCCGTTTACAGTAATATCTACATACATATCACTGAGCTATCTCAGATTCAGAGGTTAGTTCCACAAAGCAATACAAACTACCAGATAATTTTTACTTACTGTTGAAGTACCAAACTTCTCCATTTATAGTGATCGTGACACACACCTTGGGCTTCACTGACATCCATCACACGCCGTACACAAGATCTTCTGTACTTCATACTCATAATCTTTTTCTCATGCAGACACTCCTGAATCTGATCATCCCATGACTTCCTTGGCCTTCCTCTACCTTTCCTTCCTGCCACTTGGGCTAAAAAGATTTTCTTAGTAAGCATCTCACCACTCATTCTTTCAACATGGCCAAACCACCAAAGCTTATTAGTCTCCACCTTGCTAACAACATTTTGCTTCACATTACACAACTGCAACACATCTTCATTCCTCACACAATCAGAATGTGTCTTGCCACAAACCCCCTGTAAGTAACACATTTCTCCAGCTCACAAACGACTTCTATGTTTCTTCTGTAGTACCCAGGTTTCACTGTCATACATCAAGAGTAGGAACAATTATGCTTTCATACACAGCCATGCAGGACTCACTTGAGAACCCATCATTCCTGTGAAAAGCTCCCAAAGTGGCCATGAGTTTCAATGAAGAATTCACTTGCCTACTAATTTCACCATCCAATTTGTTCTCTCTATCAAACATGCTTCCTAAATAGAGAAACTCACCCACCTGGTCAATCACTGTGCCATATAGACTTATATTACATTCAGTAGTACTAGTTCCTCTCTCAAAAACCATAACTTTGGTTTTTCTCTTATTTATACTCAGTTTAAATTTCATGCAAACTTCGTACATCTGGGACAACATACTCTGCAACACACTTTTGCTCTCTGCCAACAAGACAGTGTCATCAGCATACAGCAGTCTGCACACCCGAATATCACCAAGACATAAACCAGTATTATCTATTTTGGCATCGTGCATGCACACATCCATAAATATATTAAACAGCCATGGTGACATTACACAACCTTGTCTGACTCCTGCACCAATAGAGAACCATTTTGATAAAACACCATTCACTCATACTCAAGCTCTACTGCCAGTATGCATGGCTTTCACACTATTAGGTAGATTCCCAGTAATGCCATATTCATTTAACACCTTCCACAGGAGAGTCCTATTTACTTTGTCATAAGCTTTCTCTAAATCTATGAAGGCAGCAAAAACTTTCTTACCTACAGCCAGATACTTTTCAATCATGTGTAATGCAAAAAATTTGGTTAGTGCAGCCCTTACCAGGCATGAAACCACTCTGAACATCCCACACTTTCTCTGATGTAAGACCCTGTACTTTTTCAGTAACAACCTTACCAAACACTTTCCCTGGTACTCTCAGTAGGCTAATACCACAATAGTTCTTGCAGTCAGTCTGATCCCCTTTTCCCTTATACAAGGGAACAATGATAGCATCCCTCCAATCCTGAGGGACCATTCCTAACTCCCAGCCATGGTTCGTACACTACTTGAAAACCTTGAAAAGTCCTTGAATAAAAAAAGTTCATTTTCAAGTCCTTGAAAGTACTTGGAAAAGTTTAAGGCTCTGTAAATAGTACTTGATTTTTTTAAAATTAATGATATGAAAGAGCATGTGTTAAATAATTGTTTGTGCTAAAAAAGATGTATAGGAGATTTCTGCATAGTTGTAATAAAACCCCCAAGCTGATCAAATGGTGCAGAACTTGCATTCAACCCAGAGGAGTGTGTGGACAGCAATCGTACGTTGATTATATCACTACAGCGTAAAGCATAAGCCATGTGTGTAAAATAAGTTGAATGATGTATTCGCAAATTGTGATGGGCTTCTGTTTGTTAGGGTTAGGGATGCGTTCTTGCGGGAGGGTGGAACTTCCAGGAATTGTTTGTGCTTCATGCGTGGACCCTTTGTGTCCTGGCTGCACCAAAAGGTGCATCAAAAATAAAAAGTTAAAGCAAACAATAAGTGTCATACCAGCAGATGAATACAAAAATAATGTACCCTTTAAAAATAATCCACAAAATAAAACGATTTCAAAAAACAAAACAGGGGCAGTTCAAAGTTAATAAAAGAAACCTACTGGGGGCAAGGGGTAACAGGCAGGTCATTGAAGATGTGCCCCCTCCAGCTAAGATCAATGGTCCGAACTTACTAAATATCTACCTACTGATCAATGGACAGTACATAGACTACATATGATAATTCAGGTTTTAAAAGTCCTTGAAAAGTGCTTGAATTTATTTTGCTTGGAAGAGTACGAACCTTGCCAGCACAACTGGCAAATTTCAGTTAACCAGTCAATTACAGAGTCGCCACCGTACTTCAACATCTCTGCAGTTATACCATCAACTCCCGAAGCCTTACCATTCTGAAGATATTTTTGAGCTTTACACACCTCTTCTCTTGAGATCCTTCCTGTGCTTCCATCTTTCACTGTGACATCATCTGCTTCTGCCTCTGAATCACCTTAGCTTTCCTGATCTAATAACTCACAGAAGTATTCACCCCATCTTTCACTTAACTCATTGGGCTCCCACATCATTTCCCTGATCCTATTCACACAATTTACAACTTTGTTTGCACTATATTCCTGAGTCTCATGTACATACTTCCAGAAAGATTTTCTATCTTTCCAAAAGGCCAATTCATGCCTTTCCACCTTCTCCTTCCTATCTTTTGCCTTATTCTGGCGAACCAGCTTCACGCCTCTTACAGCGATATTCATCCGTAGAATCTACCTTGCAACATCCCCGAATAGGCTTCACGGGACTAAAAACCCGATTGAAAAAATTTCTTTTTCGATCAGATACTACTAACTATAAAAACTCCTTTTGTATTTCTTTGAATAAAGTTCATGTTGAGAAATGGCTTCCTAGTTTCTTAATTGAATTACTAATCTAAAGCAACTATTATGGGAATTTTACTAGGAAATTTTTTCATTAATAGCAAATTTTCGGAGAAAACTCTTCTTCTTCAGGCTGTCTTGTTGTTGTCACTTTTTTCTTGTCACTATCACGGTTACGGTTTACCTTGATGGTTAAGGTTATTTTTCAACAAATCCTGCCAGATGTTAGGCAGGGAAAATCCTTTGCAGTCATTGATGATGGAATTTTGATTTTTCTCAATCTCTATTCCTTCTTTCAGCTTTCTTTTTGGAAATTGCTTTGGAAACTGATGACTTTAAGGGAATTCCAATCCATGCTGTGCCCAGTTTCTCTAACATGTCTATCTAATCCAGTCTTGTTGGAGCAATTTTTTATAGCTGCTTTATGCTCAGCTATAAGAGTTTCTAGTCTGCGACCTGTTTCTCCTATGTAAGATAGTCCACAACTACAATTTACTTCATAAACTACTCCTTGCATTTTTAAAATATCTTCTTCTTTTTGAACTATTTTAGGGAAAAAATTTTTTAACTTTGTTCTCTAAACTTGGAGCTAGCCTAATATTGTACTTCTTACTAATTCTCTTTAAAAGACTCAAATAAACCTTTGTGATAAGAAATTTTTCTAGTGAATTTTACTTGTTGCTTTTGTGGGTTCTTCGTACCATTAAAATTCAGAAGCTTCTCAATTTCTTCTTTAGGATAGTTATTCTCTGCAAGTATGACTTTAAGCTCTTCTTTATGGGCTTCTTTTTTATCTGCAGTAGATACTATTTAAGGTCAGGTGATGTAAGGTCAGGTGATGCGTAACATCACAGCCTCTCCTTGACAAATGTCAACCCCGCCTTCTCGTGGTGCATCCTGTTCCCACTAAAGGGGCTCTGACGACCGCAAATAGCGGTATAACTATACCATCGGGATCAGAGGAAATGCTATCCCACACTCACCAACCCGCTTGGCCAGCGTGGTGAGTTATGGCCAAACACCTCCAAAATGACTCTACAACTTAAATCTTGGCCCTCAGTCTCCGGCAGCTGGAATGTACCTGGCCAAGGCAGCGGCCAGTGCGACATGAAGGCAGAGGGTGCTAAGAATCCCGGAGGACCGGACTAGGCTGCCATTTGATGCTGACCTTGGCTACCTACAACGGACGCTCCCTATCTTCTGATTCAAGGCTTCTTGAATTGGAAGAGGAACTACAAAGGATCAAGTGGGACATCGTCGGGCTGAGTGAGGTAAGGAGAAAAGGAGAAGATCTCATTGAACTGAAAAGTGGACATCTCTTCTATTATCGTGGGACAGATACTGGCAGAACTAGTGGTGTTGGATTTATAATAAACAAGAAAGTGAAGGATAAAGTGGTAGAAGTTGAAAGTTCCTCTGACAGAGCTGCACGACTCGTTATCCAACTATCGAGAAGATACCAGGCTCAGATTATTCAAACTTATGCACCCACCACAAGTCATCCTGAAGAAGAAATTGAAGAATTTTATGAGGAAATTCGTCATCTAAATAATAAAGGTAAGCAGCACTTGAAGATAATTATGGGAGATTTCAATGCAAAAATAGGGTACCGGCAACAGAATGAAACTTCAGTAGGTAAATTCGGTCACGGCAACAGAAACCAGCGTGGAAATACTCTCGTTGAATTTGCAGAGGCAGAAGGATTTTTCATCTTGAATTCCTTTTTCAAGAAAAAGCCACACAGGAAATGGACATGGAGACATCCAATTGGGACGACAAGTGAAATTGATTTTATTATGTGTAACAAAAAATTCGTCATCGAAGACTGCAGTGTGCTAAACAAGTTCAACACAGGTAGTGACCATAGATTGGTGAGATGTAAGATGCACCTCAACACTAAACTGGAACGTGGCAAGCTCATAAGACAAACAAAATGTATTGACATAACCAACCTTAAAAAACACCATAATACTTTCAAGTTGGAACTGAAGAACAGGTTCTCTGCTTTAGAAGGCCTAACATCGGAAGAAGTGGATATTTCTGAAGTTAACAGAAAAGTAACCAAAGCTCTTATGGAAACAGCAACAAAATTAGCTGGGTCTAAGAACAAGTTGCATGTAAACAAATTATCAGGAAAAACCAAAATGTTGATGCAAAAAAAGAAGAGAGATGAGGACAACTAAAGAAGATGTGACTTCCAAAGTGGAATATATAGAGCTATGCAAGACAGCACGAAAAAGTATCACTGAAGACGTAAGGAAATTCAACTGTGAGCTAGTGAGGAAAGCAATTGAAAACAACCAAAGCCTAAAGATAGCAAAGGGACATCTCAGTAAGGGAAGAAAACAGATTATGGCTCTGAGAAAAAGAAGATGGTTCTATAACAAGAAATAGAGGCGAAATTTTGACAAGAGTGAAAGATTTCTACTCCAAACTATATGAAAGGGATGATACATGTACTCCAGACATCATGAAAGGTACCAGAGTTCTTCCAGTCCTCCCAGCAGAAGTTGCTCATGCAATCAAGAACATGAAGCGGGGGAAAGCTCCAGGAGAAGATGGAATTACTATAGACATCATACAAGAAGCAAGTGGAGAAATTGAAACAGTACTCGCCCAAATTTTCACTCGATGCCTTAATGAAGGAAGATTCCTGAGGATTGGAACAATGCTACAATGATCCTGCTACATAAAAAAGGTGACATTGAGGATCTCAGGAACTACAGACCTATCAGCCTCCTATCAGTGGTTTATAAAATCTTCACTAAAGTTCTTTCACACCGCTTGAAGGTAACACTGGACATGGCTCAACCGAGAGAACAAGCTGGATTCAGGAGTGGCTACAGCACAATAGATCATATCCACGTACTGAGAGAACTAATTGAAAGAGCGAGGGAATATGAACTTCCATTGTGCATGGCTTTTATCGATTATGAAAAAGCCTTTGATTCGGTGAAACCATCAGCAGTTACCACGGCTCTGAAATCCTGCGGTATTGAAGATGCATACATTAATATTATTAATAACATCTATGAAAATGCAAGTGCAAAGATTCGGCTGTTTGAAAATACAACACACATAAAAATTGGAAAGGGAGTGAGACAAGGTGACACCATATCTCCGAAGCTCTTTAATGCCACATTGGAAAATGTCTTTCAATCACTGAACTGGGAAAACAAAGGGATAAAGATTAATGGAGATTATCTAACCCACCTTCGTTTTGCTGATGACGTAGTCATTTTTGCAACTACCCCATCAGAGCTGCAGAGTATGATCCAGGAACTTGCTGACAAGAGTAAAGAAGTGGGATTAAAAATGAACTTTCAGAAGACAAAAGTGATGTTCAATGCTTTTACAAGAAATGAAGATTTATCGATTGATGGAGAAAAACTGGAGATAACAGATACGTATGTTTATCTTGGACAGCAGATATCAAGTGAGGGTCACATTGATGAAGAAATTAATCGGCGTACAAAACTTGCCTGGAGAGCTTTTGGAAGAAACAGCATAATTTTCAAGAGCAATATGCCATTATGTCTTAAAAGAAAAGTGTTTGATCAATGCATCCTTCCAGTGCTTACGTATGGTGCAGAGACGTGGACCTTAACTAAAAGAGACATACAAAGGCTGCAGACAACTCAAAGAAGCATGGAGAGGTGCATGCTTGGTATAACCAGGAGAGATAAGAAGAGGAACTCGTGGATCCGAAAAATGACGAGAGTGGAAGACATCATGATCAGAGTTAAATCCCTGAAATGGCAATGGGCTGGACATACTGCCAGAAGGACAGACCATAGATGGACAGCCGAAATTTTAGATTGGATTCCAAGGGACAGGAAAAGACCCAGAAAAAGACCACATGGGAGATGGGTGGATGAAATTCGTAAATATGCGGGAGTGACATGGAGGAGACTGGCACAAGACAGACCGTTGTGGAGGAAACTTGGGGAGACCTTCGTCCAGCAGTGGATTGATAATGGTTGACAATGATGATGATGATGAGATACTATTTTATTAATTTTTCTAAAAACTGACTTGCTACATTTTCTTAATAGAAACTGGATGATAGGAATTGAAATCCAGTAGTCTTTTAGTATTCATTGGTTTTTTATATCAACTAGTGAGGAATTTTTCATCTTCATAATAGATTGTAATATCTAAGAAGTTTATTCTTCTTTCTTTTTGAAGTTCAATAGTGAACTTAAGGGAATCATCTAATTCATTGAATGAGTCTAGAATTCTTTCTGGAACAATTTCTGAGCTATCTATTATAAATAAGATGTCATCCATGTATCTGCTATATAAGCAGAAGTATGTGGGTTGTATTAGTATCTTTTCTTCTAGTTTTCCCACATAATAGTTAGCTAAGAGTGGGGAGCCCATAGCTAGCCCCGATTTTTGAATGAAAAATGTTTTCCCAAATTGAAAGTAGTTGTTCTGCAAAGAGAAAGTAAGCATTTCAAAAATTCCTACTAATATGTTTTTTCTTTGTTGTGAAAAACTATTAGGTCTGCCAAGTCTTCTGCTATAAAGTCTATAAGTTGATCTATATTAATGTGAGTATACATAGACACTATATCTAAACTACCCATAATAGGAGAATCTAATTTAGGAAGAAGTTCTACTTTTTCTTTTAGCTGCATTGAGTGTTTAATCAAGTTAGGTGGCTCTTTTAAAAGATTCTGAAGGTGTGACTTTATTCTTTTAAAACTAGTTTAGATTTGAAAGAATAAAGTCACACCTTCAGAATCTTTTAAAAGAGCCACCTAACTTGATTAAAAACTCAATGCAGCTAAAAGAAAAAGTAGAACTTCTTCCTAAATTAGATTCTCCTATTATGGGTAGTTTAGATATAGTGTCTATGTATACTCACATTAATATAAATCAACTTATAGACTTTATAGCAGAAGACTTGGCAGACCTAATAGTTTTTCACAACAAAGAAAAAAACATATTAGTAGGAATTTTTGAAATGCTTACTTTCTCTTTGCAGAACAACTACTTTCAATTTGGGAAAACTTTTTTCATTCAAAAATCGGGGCTAGCTATGGGCTCCCCACTCTTAGCTAACTATTATGTGGGAAAACTAGAAGAAAAGATACTAATACAACCCACATACTTCTGCTTATATAGCAGATACATAGATGACATCTCATTTATAATAGATAGCTCAGAAATTGTTCCAGAAAGAATTCTTGACTCATTCAATGAATTAGATGATTCCCTTAAGTTCACTATTGAACTTCAAAAGAAAGAAGAATAAACTTCTTAGATATTACAATCTATTATGAAGATGAAAAATTCCTCACTAGTTGGTATAAAAAACCAATGAATACTAAAAGACTACTGGATTTCAATTCCTATCATCCAGTTTCTATTAAGAAAAATGTAGCAAGTCAGTTTTTAGAAAAATTAATAAAATAGTATCTACTGCAGATAAAAAAGAAGACCATAAAGAAGAGCTTAAAGTCATACTTGCAGAGAATAACTATCCTAAAGAAGAAATTGAGAAGCTTCTGAATTTTTAATGGTACGATGAACCCACAAAAGCAACAAGTAAAATTCACTAGAAAAATTTCTTATCACAAAGGTTTATTTGAGTCTTTAAAGAGAATTAGTAAGAAGTACAATATTAGGCTAGCTCTAAGTTTAGAGAACAAAGTTAAAAAATTTTTTCCCTAAAATAGTTCAAAAAGAAGAAGATATTTTAAAAATGCAAGGAGTAGTTTATGAAGTAAATTGTAGTTGTGGACTATCTTACATAGGAGAAACAGGTCGCAGACTAGAAACTCGTATAGCTGAGCATAAAGCAGCTATAAAAAATTGCTCCAACAAGACTGGATTAGATAAACATGTTAGAGAAACTGGGCACAGCATGGATTGGAATTCCCTTAAAGTCATCAGTTTCCAAAGCAATTTCCAAAAAAGAAAGCTGAAAGAAGGAATAGAGATTGAGAAAAATCAAAATTCCATCATCAATGACTGCAAAGGATTTTCCCTGCCTAACATCTGGTAGGATTTGTTGAAAAATAACCTAAACCATCAAGGTTAACCGTAACCGTCACCGTGATAGTGACAAGAAAAAAAGTGACAACAACAAGACAGCCTGAAGAAGGAGAAGAGTTTTCTCCAAAAATTTGCTATTAATGAAAAAATTTCCTAGAAAAATTCCCATAATAGTTGCTTTAGATTAGTAATTCCTTTTGTATATTTTCTTCCCAAAATAATGCACAATTTCACTGCTAGGGGTGCAAATATTTAATAGATTTTTCTCAATATATATACTTTAAATGTCCGATTTAAAGAATTATTTTAACACCGGATACCATTTATCTTATGGAACATTTTAGGTTTATATTTGAGGTTTGTAGTTCACATTTCCGCTGCTAGGTGGTGCTTGTGTACTTCTGTTTGCAGCTGCATCTCCGCTTCCAAAAACCCTATTGAGAAATTTCTTTTTTTACTGTATGCCATTCGCTACAATAAAGATGGGGAATGAATAAGATTTTTACTATAATAAGATACTTTTTAAATAAAGCACAACTTTTCCCTAATGTTGTAAAGGTTAGAACCTTTTTTTTTTTTTTGGAAAAATTATTTTTCCTTAGCATAGCTTTTGACTCTATTGAAAAAATTTTTTCCTTAGCATAGCTTTTGCCATGAAAAATACTTTTTGCCCATTTTCAACTTTTCCGTTATGCGAAAGTCTTCCACTAGAATGCATAAAGTTATATCATCTTTCTTTCTATATCTCTTCTTTTAGCTGCTTGATTATTTGAAAATCTCTGTCTCTGATACCTTCCTTTTGCTATGGAAAACATTTTGTGTTTCATTTGTTAATTTTTGTAACATACTTTTTAGCCACTGTGGGAGTGGTTAGTTTTTTAATTTTTTTGTGGCTTAATTTGACCTTTGCTAAAATTTGCTAATGAATACTTTATGTAAAAATTTGCTATAAAATCTGATTGCTTTCTAATATCAGAAATTTAAATCTCATTGTTTCTTAGTATTTTCTGATCTAACTAATCACTTTTTATCTGCCATGATTAGTTTTCTAATCATGCCCAGTTAAATTGCCTTGATCACAGGTGAATGCAGCTACACACATAGCCCTTAGATTTAAGGTTTTCCTGTTATTCACTTTCATTTAATTTTGGAACTTTTTGTGCGTACTTTGTTTGATGGTGTGTACAATTTTAAAATATAGCTAGAACATCAAAACTAGAAGCTCAAGCATCATTATTTTGTTCAAAATTCCTTCCCTAAATAAAATGTAACACAAATCTTTGCTCCCACGAGTATTTGTTTAAGAAATAATAATCCCTTCGTTCCTCTGAAAAAGTTTCAAACATTCCACATTTCCATACATATACATACATATCACTATGCTGTTCTTTGAGATTCCGGGGTTAGCTCCAAAAAGGAATACAAACTACCAGATATTTTTACTTACTGTTGTCGTATCAAACTTCTCCATTTACACGATCTTGATATACAACTCGGGCTTCACTGATATCCATTACATGCCGTACACAAGATCTTTTATACTTCATACTCATAATCTTTTTCTCACGCAGACACTCCTGAATCTGATCCACCCATGTCTTCCTTGGCCTTCCTCTGCCTTTCCTTCCTGCCACTTAGGCTAAAAAGATTTTCTTAGTAAGCATCTCATCACTCATTCTTTCAACATGGCCAAACCACCAAAGCATATTTGTCTCCACCTTGCTAACAACATTTTGCTTCACATCACACAACTGCAACACATCTTCATTCCTCACACAATCAGACCGTGTCTTGCCACCCACACCCCCGTAAGTAACGCATTTCTCCAGCACACAAATAACTTCTATGTTTCTTCTGTAGTACCCAGGTTTCACTACCATACATCAGAGTAGGAACAATTACACTTTCATATACAGCCATGTGTGAAATCTCTTGTGAACCCATCATTCCTGTGAAACCCTCCCAAAGCAGCCATGACTTTCAATGAGGAATTCACTCTCCTACTAATCTCACCATCCAATTTGTTCTCTCTGTCAAACACGCTTCCTAAATACACAAACTCTTTCACCTGATCAATCACTGTGCCATTTAGACTTACATTACATTCAGTGCTACCAGTTCGTCTCTCAAAGACCATAACTTTGGGTTTTCCCTTATTTATACTCAGTTTGAATTTCATGCAAACTTCGTACATACAGGACAACATACTCTGCAACTCACTTTTGCTCTCTGCCAACAGGACAGTGTCATCAGTATACAGCAATCTGCACACATGGATATCACCAAATCATAAACCACTATTATCTATTTTGGCATTACGCATGCACATATCCATAAATATATTAAACAGCCATGGTGACATTACACAACCTTGTGTAACTCCTGCACCAATAGAAAACCATTTTGATAAAACACCATTCACTCATACACCAGCTCTGGTACCAGCGTACATGGCTTTTACACTATTAAGTAAATTCCCATTAACACCATATTCATTCAGTATATTTCACCTTTCCTTATCCTTAAATTTCCAATGTAAGCATTATTTTAAAATAATTAAATATAAATGTTTTTGTATATTGATTGTGTGGTATATGAAAGCACCTCAAGAGTAATGCCACGTTTGTGAAGTTGTAATTATAGATTTTATACCTATTATAACTATATATATTTTTTAAGTTTTGTTTTTTTATTCTGTAATTTGCTTCAATAATTGAACTGAAAGCAAAGTAGAAAGATAATTCATTCTCAAAATCAGTATAATGGAATTTATATAGAAGTTTTGTAGAAATTAGTGGTTACATTTTCAGTGACAGTTTTGGTATTTCAGTATTTATCTATGATTCAGAGTTTCTTATTAGCTGCAGCAGACATCATTTTCAACTGTCTGCACAGTGTATTAAGTTTTCTCAAGCATGTGGGAGTTGTTTGTTGTAGGTTACAGGGTTAACAGACCTATAGTTTCACTATATTTTAAGTAGAAGCAGAGCATTTGGATCGTATGTCCTGGAAAAAAGTCCAAAAGTCCTGGAATTCTGTGTGGGGAAAAACTGTATGAACCATACATTTACCTTATACAGCACTCTTTAGACTGGTATATGAGGAATTTTGTAGGTCACAATTCTGTCACTTGGTTTTGTTTTTGTACTTCAGTTTTCAGCTGTATTGTGGCTTCTAAAAACCATATTGAGAAATTTCATTTTTACTGTATGCAATTTGCTACAATCGAAATGTGGAGCAATCATCTTTAAATAATGCAAAGATTTCTCGCTAGGTACATAAAGGTTGAAACCTTTTTTTCTCCCGCTATCTCTGCTTCCAGGAGATGTATTTGAAAAAATTCTTCTTTTGTAGCATAGCTTTTTCCATGAAGAATATTTTTCACCTATTTTCGACTCTTCCATTATTCTCAATTCTCCCGCTAACAGGTGTAAACTTGTATCATGTGTCCTTCTATATTTCTTCTTTTAACTGATTAGATGTGTTCCTCCCCATTCTTAAATTCTGGATCAATCTTTGCTTTCTTTTATAATAATTTCAATTGTTATCAATAATAGACTGATTACATGGGAAGATAGTGCAAGAATAGTGATGCAGCTAAAATGATTGATTGAATTAATCATTTTGAAATTGAGGGAAAGGATTTTCTGAGATAGGCTTTGTGAGATAATTGCACCACCATAATTCAGTTTTGCATTATTGGATAATTATCCAATTAAAAACATTAAAAAGAAATGTAATGAGTAAAAAAGCACACTCATCCATTTTAATCTTTCATCAATTTTATTACTTGAAACCAAAATTACTTTTAAAAAATAATTTGACCATGATACTGTAAAGTGTAATAATCATCCTCAGGGCTTGAAAAATATCTGAAAAGTTACATGCCCAGCTGGGCATGTGCAAAAATGATTTACCTGCCCAGAAAAATTTGTCTTTTAAGATAAAAAATCAGAACCCTCATTTTTTTTTATAATAAGTTAAAAAAATATGAACTTTTTTTTACATGCTTTGCATTTCCATTTTAAGGTTCTGTATTCAAAATTTTCAGTGCACAAAAACAAGTATCTCAAGTTTTAAGATGATGATGTTGAACTTGGTACAAAATGATATGATGATGAAATTGGTATTTGAGAAATTCAGTGATTCTGCTATTATCCTTTCGTTGCCGCCCCGGTGGCGCAGTGGTCTAAGCGATGGCCTCTGATCATTCGTCCGTAAGGGGTTCGAATCCCGGTGAGGCATGGATGTTGTGTTTGTCTTAAGGCACTGGCTCTCTCCCTTTCCTGGTACCAGTGACCCTAAATTAGGGACGGGCGACTGCTTATAGCCCATTGAGTTGCTCACGGTGGTCGTTAAACCTCCAATAATAAAAAAAAAAAAAAATTATCCTTTCGTCCAAGTATTCATCCTTTGTCAATGAACACTGGAGGCTAGTTCTATCAGAGGCATGAATTCCGTTGCTGACTATAAACAACATTTTAGGCAAAACTTCCAGTTTCTGGACCTCTAGTGCATTGTTATAATTAAAGTGATATTTTTCTGTCCTTGGCACACCATAAAAATAATACAACTTCCGGTGATTAAGCAGTGAAATGAAACACTATGACTGTGTTTTTTCTTGTAGTAGGAAATTATATTCCAGACTTTAGTTTAAATTTTAGTTGCCCGAACCGGGCAACTACATTCTTTTTACCTGCCCAGGTCAGTAATGCCCCGGGCATCTCTGTCATAGTATTTTTCAAACCTTGATCCTGTAATTTTTTTTTTTATATGTCCTGGAAAAGTCCTTGAATTTTTTTCTCCCCAAAAGTGTATGAACTCTGTGCTATGGGGGTCAGGTAGGCTGTCAAAGTTTAACAATGACATTATACACAGAAAATTGATACAAGACCTTTATCTGACATCTGTAGTAGTATTGTTATATGACATTTCTCATTTCACTATTTCACAACACATCCATATACTTGCATTTGTCTTAAAGTTGTCAAGATTGTTATCACACAAGGTTACTGAAAAAAAGCAGACTGTCAGCAAATATTTTCTACCTTCTCATGCAGTATGAAAATGATCCATTTTCAGACAGGGTGTGTTACTGGAGATGAAAAATCTGTTTATAATAACCCCATGCGAAAAAGGTCTATGCAGACAGTCTGCTTCAACTACCTTGAAATCAAATATTCATCTTTGGTTTTTAACCAATATTCATAATGGATGTGACCTTTCCTGTCCACCAGAAGCACACGTTGTGTTGCCTGGTGGATGACAGGAAAGGTCCCATCCATTATGAGGCATTATTGTCTGAGGAAACTGTCACTGCAGCAAGGTACTATCAGCAGCTCTTGAATTTTGAGGCAGCAATCAAAGAAAAGTGTACTGTGTATGCCAACAGAAAGGATATAGTGTTATTGCAAGACGGTGCCAGGCCATGTGTCCTTGAGAATACAGCAAATGCTCACTGTATTAGGGTGGGAAGTTTTATCACATCTCCTCCTGTGTTCACTGGACATTACACCATCTGATTTTATCTGTTTTGTTCTCTTAAAAACTTTCTCACTGGAAAAGTAATTTGGAATGATGAAATCCATGTGGCACTAAGGGAATATTTCAGCTCCAAGGCATGAGTTTTTTGCTGAGAAAATCAAACTTCTGGACAGATGGAGAATAGTAATGGAAAATAATGGACATTAAATGCTGTATAAATGTCTTATGTTGTAAGTCAGTGTTTTACTTAAACTTGCAGTACCTTCAGATGCACCTGCTACATAACAGCAGGCTTAAATATAAAGACATTTAAATTGATATTTAATGTTCTTTTGGTTTTCTGGTATGTTGTTGTGTGCTGATCTTGTTATATTTTATTTTCAGATGAACATTTGCCATTGAAAGAGACAGCTCTTGCTCATCTACTGGCTCTGGTGGACATCCCAGTGCTTGAAACCATTTTATCTGTGCCATGGGACCTTCCAAAAACTACTGCTGTCGGTCATCCTTTAGTTATTCGGAATGATCCCTATGAAACCAACAAGGCAGACAGTGTGACTTTTTTGGATGTTATCCGGATACCATGGGTTCAGGCAGCAGTTCGTTGTCTACCAAAGCACCCTCATGGCATCAATAGCTTGTGGTCGGTGCAGGCATGCAAAGTACACTGTTACCAATCTGTTGTTGACTACTACAGCAGTGTGACTGAAAGCATCATACCAGAGAGCTTTATAAGCATATGTACTGCTGTGATTGACTTGGTGAAACAAAACAAACGCAAGAATGCCTTGTGTGCACTTCAACTAATGATCATTTTTCTGCCTCGAGAACGACGTATTCAACTGAAGAATCTTTTACAATTTTTACTCATAGTCATAGAGGACATCTTTGTTAACATTGACAAAAAGGTAATGTTTGCTTTCAAATTAATTTTTTTTTTTGTTTGTTTGAGTGCACTTGATTTGTTACTTGTGCTGTACGTGTTCCTTTATAATACACTGCCGGACAATTGCTAAGGGCGGATGACAATAGCAACGATAGCAACCATAAAATGGAAGGCAGGAAAATGTGGAAATTAGCATAAGTGCAGGATATAGTAAGACGTGTTGTGCGTATGCAAATTTTGGATTGTCGAACTTGTTAGTGACGTCATAGCGCTGATAAGAGATATAAATGATTTGACGCATATTGACCGTTGTTGTTCAAACGCAAAGTTGAAAGGAAAAGAATCAATTGACGAACTTGCAATTTTCAGTATGTCTTCCCGACATCACCTAGATGATTTTACGCATGGCCGTATTATTGGCAAGATTGAAGAAGGGCGAAAAATAACAGATGTTGCTAGGGAGTTCGACGTCAGCCACAGTGTTGTTTCAAGGCTTTGGAAATCATTTCAAACAAATGGAGAGTGTAGCAAACGTCAGGGGGGAGGTCGTGTTCGCAGTACGACACCTGCAGAAGATCGGTACATAGTGCTATCAATAAAAAGATACCGGCGCAGCACAGCTAGTGAGGTAGCAAATCAGTTTATGGCTGCTACTGGCAAGCGGATCTCCCGAAAAACTGTCGCCAGACGTTTGCATGAAGGAGGACTATACGCCCGCCGTCCTGTTGTGTGCATCCCATTGTCCAGACGTCACCGTACCGCCCGTTTGCAATGGTGCCATCAACATCGCAATTGGACTGATAACGACTGGTCTGCTGTCCTCTTCTCAGATGAGAGTAGATACAGTCTATCGTCTGATTGTCGACAACAACTGCTCTGGTGTGATAGTGGTACTGCATATTGTCCAGCAAACATATAGGAAAGGGACCGATATCCGACATGTAGTGTCATGGTATGGGCTGGCATCATGATCAATGGCCGTACGTCCCTCTATGTGCTTCCAACTGGGACTATAACTGGCCAACGATACATTAATGATGTTCTGCCACCTCATGTTCGCATGTTCCGTGGTGCTGTCAGTGATAGATTCATTTTCATGGACGACAACGCAACATGTCATCGAACAGTCGCTGTCCAGGAGTGTCTTGAGAGCGAGGATGTTCAACGCCTCGTATGGCCAGCACGTTCTCCAGATCTGAATCCCATTGAAAATGTGTGGGATGCTTTGGGGAGGAGTCTTGCTGGTCGCCAATGCCCTCCAATAAACAAGGACATCCTCATCCATGCACTGACAGAGGAATGGGATAAATTACCCCAACAGCTGCTTGATAATGTTGTGCAAAGCATGACACGACGTGTGGAATCTTGCATCGCCCTTCACGGTGGCCATATCCCGTATTGACATCTTAAGCCTGCGGACGGTAATTGCATTTTTTTCACGTTTACGTATTCTGCACAAAATGGCCTGTTTGTCCCTTGAACACATTCCAAAGCCTTCTGGATTTCAGAGCACAATAAATTGTCTTTCTTGTAATGTCCTGGCATTCTGACATTATTTTATTTCACTTGGCATCCAACCACACTTACTTTTTTTATGAGCTTTATAGCCGTTTATGATCCGTCCTTAGCAATTGTCCAGCAGTGTATATTAACAAGTAGTTATAAGTATTCTGGCAGGACTACAAAATGTGGCAACACTTAATGCATTGTGGCAGTTTTTTCTTCATGAGCATTTCACTTAGTGTCATCACCTTATCACCCCCACTGGCATTTGAACAGAGCAAAATGGTCATTTCTGTGAATGAAAACAGTCTAATTTCTCCACCCCCCTCCCTCTCCAAAAAGAAAACAAAATGCTCATATCAGTAATGGCAAGAATGTTTTTGTAAAATAAATTTTTAGTCTCTAAAAACCATTCAAATGTTTTTTACTGATATTGATTGGCTGTATATTCTAAGTTCACACACACACACAAGCTCGCATAATATGAAGTTCCACATAAACCGAAGTTTTTAGATCCCTTGAACTTCATAATATCTCGTATTATTTTAATTGCATGCTATGAACAATTTTTGGAAAACGTATGTGTCGTCATCAACATGGTTTTCAGCAAAAAATAAGTGGCGTTCGCCCAGTTTTTTCACTGGAAAACAAAGAATTACCTGCTGTTAACAATACCCTGTAGTTTCCCTTTGCAGATAGGTCGGTTCTCATGAAAACAATGTTCCAGTTAGTTGCTTTTTTATTACCTCCTACTGCCACTACCCATGCTTTCTAAACATATATTTCCTGCGCAAATGCTGTCTTATGCCCCCTCACCAACTTTCAATCACTAAATCTCTGCTTACACAGTTTTAGAGATTATTTTGCACATAAAACCATTTAAACCACTGCATCAGAAGAAGTTGAAAAACATTTGAAACGGCAGTTGTGATATGCCCAAAACAAGCGAAAATTGGCTTTATATATCTGATGTAATATGTACATACATATATACATATTATTAAGCTGTTCTCTGAGATTCAGAGGTTAACTCCTCAAAGAAAGACCATGTGCCAAGTACATATTTTACTGATAGAATTAAAATGTACTTAGGTTGGTGTATCAAATGTCTCCATTTGCAACGATCTCGGCATACAGCTTGAGCTTAAAGACCTTTTGTACTTCATACTCATAATCTTTTTCTCAAGCAGACATTCCTGAATATGGTCTTCCCATGATTTCCTTGGCCTCCCTGTACCTTTCTTTTCTGCCACTTGGGCTCAAAAATTCTTTTAGTCAGCATGCCATTACTCATTCTTTCAACATGACCAAACCACCTAAGAATGTTAGTCTCCACCAAACTAACAACATTTTGACTCACATTATACATTTTCATTCCTCACATGATCAGTGTGTCTTGCCACAAACCCCCCCCCGTTAAGTGCATCTCCCCAGCACACAAACCACTCTTATGTCTTTTCTGCAGTACTCGGGTTTCAAATCCATACATCAGAGAAGGAACAGTTACGCTTTCATACACAGCCATTCGGGACTTCCTTCAGAACTCGTCATTCCTGTGAAATCCTCTTAAGACAGCTATGACTTTCAAAGAATTCACTTGCCTACTAATTTTGCCATCTAATTTGTTCGCTCTGTCAAACATAATTCCTAATTATAGAAACTCATCCACCTGGTCAATCACTGTGCCATTAAAACTTATCTTGCATTCAGTACTAACAGTTCCTCACTCAAAAACCATAACTTTTGTTTTTGCCTTATTTATACTCAGTCTGAATATCATACAAACTTCATACATCTGGGGCAACATACTCTGCAACTCACTTTTGCTCTCTGCCAACAGGACAGTGTCATCAGCATACAGCAGTTTGCACATACGCATATCACCAAGACATAAACCAGTGTTATCCATTTTGGCATCACGCATGCATGCATACAGGATGTTTCATTCGCTTTTGGGCCCTGAATTTCCCTTATAACTTACAAACTAATGGTCGCAATTGAATTAAGTTTGACACAGACCTAGGTACCTTGGTGTATGAGAAGCATGATGATCTCAGAGCAAGTGTTGAAAGTGGTGGCAATTAGCATCAAGGCTTGCCTACACACACCTCTCCACGTTACGGAAGGTATTCGCCAACACGTTGGGAGTAACAGCCTCAGTTTCCCTCTGAATGTTTTCCTGCAGTTCCATGAAAATCAGTGTCTTATTGCAATACACTTTCCCTTTCAGCATTCCCCATAGGAAGAAATCCAGTTAGGGTCACTATCTTCAAAGAAGGAAACTATTTCAGCCATGCTGACATTGGAGGTGTGGCAGGTGGCACCATCCTGTAGAAAATAGCTAATACGGAGTTTCGTGTGGTCCAACTGATTCACAAACTCGTGGAAAGAGTGTCTGAAGGGTATAAAGCACACTGGCGGTGTACGCTTAGCAATTTGGTGAAAGCTATTGCACGGTGTACATCGGTTTGAACGATGTCGAGTTGCTGCCACCGTGTGATATGGCCAACAGGCAATCCAATAGACGACATCTGGATGACTTTACCTGAGGGTCACGTCATTGGGAAGTTGGAAGAAGGTCTAAGTGTGACTGGTGTGGCCGAGGAGTTTGGGATCGCTCACAGAATCGTTTCACGAGCTTGGAGAGCATTTCAAATGACAGGAACAGCTGTCCGAGAGTTTAGCAGTGGTCGTCCACGAGCGACCACAGCGGCGGACGACCGGTATATTGTCCTACAGGCAAGAAGAGGCAGACAGCGGGAGAAATCGCAAGGCACATGCAACAGACAATTGGACGTCCGTTATCACGTTTTACCGTGGCCAGTAGGCTGCACAAAGGTGGTCTATTTGCACGAAGACCAGTACGGTGTGTGCCATTAACGCCTGCTCATCTGAGACAGCGATTTCTGTGGTGCCGGGAACACAAGAACTGGACACATCAGCAATGGGGTCGAGTTCTCTTTACGGATGAGAGCCGATTTAGTCTGACGAGCGATTCTGGACGTATACACATCTGGAGAGAGCAGGGAACACGCAATCACACCTCCAACATCATCGAAAGGGACCGGTTTGGAGGTGGCGGAGTTCTCGTTTGGGGCGGTATCATGCTTGGTAGCCGTACTGACCTCCACATCTTTCAAAGAGGTTCAGTCACTGGTGTCCGCTATTGTACCGAGGTTCTCTTCCTCACTTGCGTCTGTTTAGAGGTGCTGTGGGTCCTGAGTTCCTCTTCATGGACGACAACGCTACACCTCATCGTACAGTGGCTGTCGCAGAACTGTTGGAGAGTGAAGATATTCAACGCATGGATTGGCCCGCAAGGTCCCCTGACCTAAATCCAATCGAACACGTGTGGGACCTTCTCGGGAGACGCTTGGCAGCACGCCACCAGCGACGATTCCGCAGCTGCGATTGGCGCTACAAGAGGACTGGGCCACAAGGCCTCAACAGCTCCTTGACAACCTCGTCCTCAGCATGGACAGATGTAAATCCTGCAACGCAGTCAGGGGTGATCATATCCCCTACTAAAGACTGGATTTTTCTTGGCAGTCGCCTGTCACATGGACGTTTCTGTCTTCTGTCCAGTTATGCTCAAAGCTACCTTTTCAATAAAGTGCCTTTGTATCCTTTGGATTCCTTGCTTGGACGGTTTTGCTCACTTGTCCCATATTCTTAAATCTTGGGGATCTTATGATATGATTTGAGTCAATGTGGAGCACTTCTGCACAATGTTACATTCAAAAAACCGTCTCGTCCTTAATTTTTGCACGCCAGTGTATACGCATAATATTTACAGAAATGGAGCAATAGGGGCAGAGCAGACATTTGGGTGTGATTTGTGAAAAATTCTGAATCTTTTTCAGTTGAATATAATGAACAGAGCATTTGGAGTGAGTACAATCCAAATCATTGGTGCAGTTTCAAACCCCAAAAAGGTTTCAGTTGGGTATCTCATTGCACAGGGGTTAGGAATAACTATGAAGTAAAATTATGTGAAGTGTAATTGCTGGTGATTCAGGAAAACTTGTTAAAGAATTAGAAACAGTTTTAACAGAACAGAGATGGTCCTCACCCACATTATTGTAAAAATTCTTCAGTTTTTCGAAATGTCCTGGTATGGAAGGACGTGGAAGTCCTGGTCAAAATTGGTACTGAACTGTTATCTGTAAGAAAGAAATTGGACAAAGATTGATACTTGCTATGTATAGTTACCCCTCGTTATGATAGAGAAATTTGGGTGGAATGTGAAAGTTTTAGATAAATAGAAGAGTGGGTAAATAGAAATAACGATAGAAGGATAGGTTGCTATAAATGGGTAGATTCAGTGTCAGTGCAGGATTAGAATGGCATTTATTAAAATTTGAAGTAATACTAATATGAAGTATAAAAGCTGAAGTTATGACGAAGTAATTTGGTCACATAATTTATGAAAGATTCTTGTGGTTTTAATATTCTAAGGTAGCAGTTGTGTGATATAGGCAGACAAATAGACAACACACACACTTTCACCCCCCCCCCTCCATTGCTCTTAATATGTGTGATATACCTCTTCAGTAAAATATTTATTTTGATGTGTAAGTGTGAAACAGTAAATGTTTTGGTTTAGTGTAGGCAGGGCAAGAATGATTAATGCCAAATGAACATTCAAAAATTAAAACCAGATGCTGAGCCACATGCTCAAACTGGATTACAGTTATTGGATGTATTTCCATGTATAGTTTTTTTTTTTAAGATATTCTATGTAACAAGCAAGCAGAAGGCTTTTGATTTTTTTAACATTTCTTAAACATTATTACTTCATGCTGTTTTATTATTAAATTTTTGTATATGTCAGCTATTTTTCATCTTTCCTTACTGAAAATTAATGAATGCTAGCATATAAACATCATTGACTTTCCCTTACATATAATGAAGAAATATACCACACACACACACTGTAGATTCTAGTTAATTGGGATACATCAGTGTTAGAATACTTTGGCCCAATTAAGCGTCTGCCCCAATTTACTGATGCCCAATTAAGGGGAAATTACCGTGTAAATACAGTTTCGAAGGCATCTCAAGGAAAGTTATGTGAGCATGTCATGACATTTTTGCAGTGTTTAGTGTTTGAGAATTAATACATGCCTTTGCTGAAAATTGCTAAAGTAAAAAAAAATTGCCTTAATACTGTTAACTATTATTTATGAAACAAATAGGTTCATGATTAGCAGTGGTTGCTCTGGCTTTTTAAAAGTTTTTGCTAACTTATTCGCTAAATTCAATGTTTTTCGCCAAAGTGTTATAACAGTATAAAAAGCAAATTGCTAAAACTTTTTTGCCATTGGCAAAATACATTTTTTTTTTCGAAAATTGTGAAGAATGCAATCAGCAGTGCGACCCCTGATTAGTGTCAAGTTGAAGTAATTTTATGTGAAATGCTGACAAAAATGGGGATAGGAAAAAGAACTTTATATGTAAATTTAAGATCAATTATGTACACATGGTTCGTACGCTCCTTGAAAACCTTGAAAAGTTCTTGAATTAAAAAAGTTCATTTTAAAGTCCTTGAAAGTACTTGAAAAGGTTTAAGGCTCTGTAAATAGTACTTGAAAAAAATTGTTTTGTTTGTTAAGTAATGATATGAAAGAGCATGTGTAAAATAATTGTTTGTGCTAAAAAGTTGTATAGGAGATTTCTGTGCAGTTCCAATAAAAACACCAAGCTGATCAAATAGCTCAGAACTTGCATTCAACCCAGGGGAGTGTGTGGACAGCTGATACTTTTGCTATGATATGACTACAGAGTAAAGTGTCAGCCATGTGAGTAAAATAAGTGGGCTGATGTACAAATTGTAATGGGCTTCTGTTTACTGGTGTTATATAGAAGATTTGGGGTATTAAAAATTAGACTTATGCTAATATTTCAATTTATTTGTAAATTATAGAAAATTGAAATTTGGGAGATGGGTAGATGCATTTCGAAACAAAACTGAAATTTTGAATAAGGCCATGAAACAAAATAGAAAAATAAAATGCACCACTGAATTTGGAAACTCCCAAAAGTTACTATTGTATTGTTTGCGTTAGACGAGTAGATACACCTGAAAGTGGAAGAAAGGTAACTACTGTTTACATGTGTACCAAATTTGTAAACACTAAAATTTAATGGTATACAATGTACACGTGTAAATAACTTTTGGAGGTGGTGAAGTCAAATATAATGGTTAGGACAAAAACATTGACTTTTAAACACAATTACGTAACTCAGATTTCATTTCCCACCTCAGTCACTGCTGAGGAGGATGCATTTGAATCATGTAATGAAAATTCAAACTGACACCTATTACTTCCTGCACTAAGATTTGGGTTTTTTGAAAGGCCACTTGGCCTATATTTATTTGAAAACTTAACAAGTTAAATTTTTAGGTCACAGATTTTATGCCTGGCCACTGGGCCCAATAAAACAAACGGCTGACAGCTTAGTTGCTTTGAATAACATTATATCACCAGTCACATAAAAAAAATTATAAATACCAGAATTCCATTGAATTTTACAGCACCAACACTTGATTTAACATGGTGTGTAAATTAAGTATTTGAAGTGAAAATATTTCTCACTCTCTCTTGAAATTTTTTTTTATATGCATATGTGTACACTACGTTGTTCTAACTAATTCCTTCGAACCAACCTTCTCAGACCAGTCTCCTGGATCCGCTTTTAATTTTAAACTACCATAACAACTGCCAAAATTTTACGTATAATGGAAAGTTACTTTACTACAAGATTCTACATTTCCAGGAAAATTTGTCTTAAAATCAACATAACATACCAATCTAGCACTACCTGATACTGAACCAATTCTATAGACCATACAAAACCTAATACACTAGACCTTATTCAATTTACCCAAAAGTTATCATTAAATTGCTACACTGACACAAGAATCTTAATTCACTCTAGCATCACGAAAATCCAACTTTTCAAAATTCCATACCCTAAGTTTTCAAATCTACTGGCAACCATGTAGTAACCAACTCGGGCATAAAGCCAAACAAACAGCTCAACCAATGAGTCCCACTTCTTCTCTAGAAAAACACGATTTTTCTGGGAGAACAACAAAGTTGGAGTCTGAAGGCAAGAATGGGTCGTGAATCCATTCCCAGCCTATACAGTGTAGTGGAGCAAAGTGCGACGTACCCTGTACCGTTTCTTCACTGTGATTTTGGGACAATTCACACCCACTCCTTCGTAGGAACCACCTCCTATGGGCCAACGAGCTTACTCAGGCAGAAAACAAATCCCCCAATTTGTTTCATGCACCCTTTCAGACCCGAGGCATGTCCACATAGGGTAAGGTATCCCACAAGAGTTCACTTGCCCCCAAAATATCTCAACATCTATTTTCCAGAAAGCTAACTCACCATCCTTATTTCTAGAAAATTCAATACCTCACCTTTTTCCCCAGGAAATCACTTCATGTCCTTATTTTCCCAGGAACACACTTTATATCCTTATTTCCAGAAAACTCACTGTACTACTCATTTCCCAGAAAGCTCAATAACACCATACTAGACACACTATACCACACCTTACTTTATTTTCAGAAAACTCTATAAATCACCATATTTCCACAATCGCCCTTTTCCTGAAAAATCGTCACTTCTTGAAGAAACACAACAGCTATTCGGGTTCTTTTCAGTCACACTATACATATGCCCCTTTTCTGCCTGTATGCCCATTTCTATATTCCTTCCCCCATAAAAATCTGTTTTTCTAATCCACGGGCTGAAACTAGAAATTAGCCCTCACTCCTACAAAAATTTTAAAATGGTAATTTTGCACTTAAATTTACCAAAACACCAAGCCATAATAATAACCATCCTACAAGAAAATTTCTCAACTACATGGCACTTATACTAAGCTCATAAATACAAATTCTATTTCACAAATACAAAAAATCACTGAGCACAAAATGAGTTAAATTTCACTTAAGATAAATGCTGGTCTGAGAGGTTGTTCAATTCCAAAATATCTTAATATACTTATTATATCATCTATCACTACATGACCCAGAAAAATTATTCACTTCCATTCCTTGTTTTGTTTTTCAATTACCTACCCACAGAAGATGACATGAAATTTATTTACACAGCCTAACATTAAATCAGGTGGTTTCATTCCTTAAGCACACCAGAACACTAAAATACAGATGTAAATGTTTTCATTCAGGTTTTTTTTTTCTAACTCCCTTTTTTTTTTCTTTGCAATATCTTTTTCCAACAGCTCCCATTTCAAAGCCCACTTGTTACATAATTTTAAAGAGACCACAACATAATATTTAAAATGTCAAAAGGGAAAAAACTATTTCGATTCAAACTTCGTTACAAAAAAAAAAAAACTTATTTAAGAATAGTGATTTTAGTAGATTGAATATATTGAACAAACCGCTCACATAGATGAGGGTGAAAATTCGAAGGTGTCCTAAATTTTGGAGAAAAAAAAACTTTTCGAGTTCCTGATGACACTTCTAGGCGAATTTTGACGACCTGATATATCTGGCCTCTGAAGTGGAAAATGAAACAAAACTTACCCCCAGTCCTTAGGGAAGGGTAAAGGAGTTTGGCAACCAACTGCCATTTTTCCTCCCATAATCACGGTGGATTTCAAAATAAATCGCAGGAGAAAAAAAAATCAGGTTCTGATACTACGTAGTCCTGGTGGTCTGCTGTACTTGAGGGCGGACGGCATCGTCTTGAGAAGTTTCCATCATCTGCCAGGCGGTTTGCAGGCGCGGTCCCCAGCCAAAGAATATTCTTTGCCCCAGCTCTCACGAAAAGGGTTAGGTGGGCATCGGTGGGTCATCCTTCTCCGCCATCTTAAGGCTTACTTGCTGGCATTCCAAACCTACACTGCAGTCGTCCGCTAATGGGCAATTCCTGTGCATCAGTGGTCATTTCCTCTCCGGCAATGAGGTTCTTGAAAATACTCATTTTAACTGAGCTTTAAGATTCACATCCGAATTTTCATTCTGACTGTCCCCTCTATTCTGACAGTCTCCTCCCTCCCGCCATTTGAGGCGACGGTAGAGTGAAATTTTTCACTCCTTTCTTAAAAAACCAAGCAACTCTCTGCCAGAATTGCAACGGCTCTTAGCAACCTTTGACTTTAGCTGTCTCCCCATTGGCCAAGACTCTCCCTGGTAGCCAACGGCTTCCCAATGGAATTTCTCTCCCACGCAAGCCAGGGGTGACACTCTGACCTTCACAGGAAAGGGGAAAACTTTGTAGCCTTTCACATGCTGTTCTAAAAATAGCTTACCTCAATGCCCAGAGAACCCTCTGCGGCCACATTTTAGAAGCCTTTAAATCCTTTGCCTAAAATGGCGGACTGAAAAAAGATTGTGGGCTTTTGTACAACCTTTCAGAAATGATTTTTCCTCATTCCGTGATTACTACGTATAATTTTGATTTTTAAAAGGGTTGATGGTGACAACTTTTGCTCGCCTTTTTTTCTTTTATATAACTTACTAAAGGAAAAAAAAATGAATCAAGCCAAAAGAAAAAAGAAGTTCAATGCCTATTATTTCCCTTTCTTTTAAGAAATTTTGTTTGCTTAGTCAGGGCTGAGGAATGAGCGAACATGGCCATTTATTCCCTCATCTCTCTCCTCCTTCCAAACACAATTTTGAAATGTGGACTGTAGAGAATTTTCAATCTATGTATTTTATTTATTTTCTATTTTTTTTTTTTCGTAAATCCCAGCGGTGATCAATTTCTCCAAGATTTACGAACACGAAAATTCTCGACAGGACACTGGGGTTAGGAACGCATTCTTGCAGGAAGGTGGAACTTCCAGGAATTGCTTGTGCTTCATGCATAAACCCTTTTGTCTCCTGACTGCATAAAAAAAGTGTCAAAATCATGCATCAAAAATAAAAGGTTAAAGCAAACAAATAAGTGTGATACCAGCAAATGAATACTAAAACAGTGTACATTTTCAAAATTAATAAAATAAATGAACTTTGGGCAAGGAGTAATGGCAGGTCATTGAAGGTGTGCCAGCCCCAGCTAAGGATTAATGGTCTAAACTTACTTATGAAGGGCACTTGTCACTTAATGTTTGCGTCATGCACTCATAGATTTCCTTTGCAGCGTTTTTTTCTGCAGGAACAGAAATTTCATGACAGCCCGGAGTTCTACATTCGAAAATTTAACAACTTGCACTGACATGATTCAGTTCAAAAAGTCAAACATCTGCAAAAAAAAAGAAAGAGCTATTAGTCTGAAAATTAGGGCACTTTACAATACAAAAGAACACTGTTTCGAGCTGCAGTGACAAAATGCTACAATTACAGGAAGTGGGTTAGGCCGAGAAATTTTCAGCGTCCCCTCATAGATACATACATATCACTAAGCTGTTCTCTGAGATTCAGAGGTTAGCTCCAAAAAGAAATACAAACTTCCAGATATTTTTACTTATTGTTGTCGTATCAAACTTCGCCATTTGCAGCGATCTTGACATACGACTCGTGCTTCACTGATATCCATTACACGCCGTACACAAATCTTTTATACTTCATACTCATAATCTTTTTCTCATGCAGACACTCCTGAATCTGATCCACCCATGTCTTCCTTGGCCTTCCTCTGCCTTTCCTTCCTGCCACTTGGGCTGAAAATATTTTCTTAGTAAGCATTTCATCACTCATTCTTTCAACATGGCCAAACCACCGAAGCATATTGGTCTCCACCTTGCTAACAACATTTTGCTTTACATCACACAACTGCAATACATCTTCATTCCTCACACAATCAGATCGTGTCTTGCCACAAACCCCACGTAAGTAACACATTTCACCAGCACACAAACGACCCCTATGTTTCTTCTGCAGTACCCAGGTTTCACTGCCATACATCAGAGTAGGAAAAATTACTGTTTCATACACAGCCATGCGGGACTCTCTAGAGAACCCATCATTCCTGTGAAAACCTCCCAGAGCAGCTATGACTTTCAAAGAAGAATTCACTCGCCTACTGATTTCACCATCCAACTTGTTCTCTCTATCAAACATGCGTCCTAAATACACAAACTCAGTCACCTGGTCAATCACAGTGCCATTTATACTTACATTACATTCAGTGCTACCCATTCCTCTCAAACACCATAACTTTGGTTTTTCCCTTATTTATACTCAGTTTGAATTTCATGCAAACTTCGTGCATCCGAGTCAACATACTCTGCAACTCACGTTTGCTCCCTGCCAACAGGACAGTGTCATCAGCATACAGCAATCTGCACACACGGATATCACCAAGACATAAACCACTATTATCTATTTTCCCCTCATAGATCATGGTCACATGTGTTGCCAAGGGACAGAGAGAGGATCTAGCTTATATGTATCTAGATGTTTCTGGCTGAACCGTTGTGGCTATGATGGGGTCTGCCATCAGTTATGACAGCTGACCTTTGTTGTTCATTGTAGAAATGTTGATAGCACAATGATACATGGATGAAATCATGAAATTTCCATTGTATACCCTTCCTCTTTGACATCTGTTTTGTAATTCTCCAGTAAGATAATGCGTGATTCCATGTTCACACATTGCATTGCTCCACATTATCTCTCTGATGTTAACGTAATGTGAATATCCAAGTCCCCAGATTTTGCCCTTCTGAGCACAACTGGAACATCATAGGATACCATTTGCTGAGGACATCCAGAGCCAGCATAGACACTCAATACTGTGAATGTTTATTTAGGAGCAGTATGTATGGCATGTGCCATAGGGCATAATTCAGGACCTTTGCATCAATGCCACAATGCCCAATTCTCTGAGTATATTGCTAACAATTGGGGTAACATACCCATTGCTGAGGGCCTGAAACAGCATCCATGCCAGTGTGTGTCATTACTGCTTAGGTATTCTGTTGCTTGTCCAAGTTCAAACCTCCACCGACTGCTTTATGAGTTACACTTTTTGTGTACATGGGTATATGTGGGTCTTGTTCGTGATTTAACCTGTTTTCTGTGCTTGCATGTATTGGGTTGTCGGAAAAGTCATGACGTATTTTAGTCATGTTTTGCAAAGGTCATTTATTGATAGAAAGAACAAAGATCAATCAATGATATAATGTCCGTTTTGTTCGATAACCTTTTGCCATCTTTCAGTGAGCTGCAGAATGCCTCGTTCATGGGACATGTACAGTTTTTTGCCACGCAAGACAAGGTGCTGATTTACAGCCTCATCTGAATTGAACATTATACCACGCTGAGACCAGAACCTTCCGCTGATGAATGTCTGCTTTGGATGTCGTTTGAGGAGAAGCAGCACGTCGGGACCAAGACTGTTTGTGCAGCACATTGTTGTACACAATCCACTTTTCGTCACCAGTTATCAGTTGCTTCAAAAAAAAGGATCGTTTTCCTCACATTTAATGAACATATCGTGGATGATTATACACGCCACCAATTGAGCTTCTTTGAGTTCATGACGAACCCTCATATCGAGCTTGCTTACGTATCCCAGCTTCTTCAGGTGGTCGTGAATGCTTGAATGAAGGATGTGCAATGTGTCTGCAATCTCTCGTGTCATGTAACTTGGTTTTAACTCGATAAATGCCTTGATTTGGTCATCATCCTCGGTGGGCCTCCCTGACTGAGGAGCATCGTTGAGGTCAAAATCACCAGCTCGGAATTTTGCGAACCACCGCTGGCACTGACTTTCTTGTAGAGCATTATCACCGTACACTTTACGCAACTTTTGACAAGTTTGACGCGCGTTCTTCCCTTTACGGAAGTAAAACAGTAAAATATGGCGAAAATGTACAGTTTGGTCTTCCATCTTCAACTTCATGTCAAATCTCCGCAAATCAACCAAATCGCTCACTATTCCTTTTAGACTGCAGCAAGAACTAGCACCTGTCGAATGCCTTAGCGATAACAGAGCTGCGCGTGTCTCTAGTACTTGCAAAACCGCCCAACTGCCATCGGGTGCCAAAATACATCACTGCTTTTCCGATGATGGTGTGAATGAAATGTCCGGTGTGAAGGAGCAGTGGAGACAGTTCCCCACCACAGTGGAATGGAACCACCCATAGGTGTTGTGGGTATTACTTCAGAGTTAATATAAATAGCTAGCACGTGTGTGAAGAACAAGGTTCAGGCGTGGTTTGTTTGGACGTAACGTTGCTTGCAAAGAAAACGTGCAGATGCCGGATTTGAGTCGTCATTCTGTATGAATTTAAACTGCAGGAATTGCTGCTTGAAACGTTAATGTGTTTGGGGAGAATACAGCCAAGGAATGAACCATTCGGCGATGGTTTGTGTAGTTTCGAAGCAGAGATATGGACCTACAAAATGAAACACGTGGTCACTGACCTGTTGCTGTTTCTGATGATGTTCTGTTACATATAGTAGAAGCGGACCCCCGAAGAACGTGTTGTGAGATAGCGGCAGAGGTAGGTGTCCACCACACAAGTTGTTTGGCGTCTGTCTGCGCTGGGTAAGGTCAAAAAGCTGGACATGTGGCTGCTGCACGAGTTGACAACTGCAAACAAGACTAGGCATTTGGAAGTTTGTTAGAAATAAACAGGAACCTCTACTGCAGGAACCTCTAAACACTGAATACTTCGCTCCATGAATTGGGTGAATCACCTGTCAATAAAAAAAAGCTAAAATCTAAATGTTATGCTTCAATCTAAATTCAAAAAATCAGTTCTGCTATGAAACGGAAGCTTTTTACAAATATTTAAGAGTAATCTGATGACGAGGATGAAATACTTCACGACTCTCTTATGGACAATCTTAAAAGTAATTTTTCTAACTGCACTAGAGATAAACAGTTGATGATTTTGACTTGCTTACCAGTCATTGACTGTTAGGAAAATCATGCAAGAGTTCAATGCTCCCAATTATATGGTAAGACAATAATAAAAAAAAAAAAATTCTGAAGGAGAAAGGAATTTTGGAAAGCCTTAATAGAAAACCAGGTAAGCGTCTCTCTTCTGAAGTAGTTGAAGTAGTACGATCATTTTACCAAAGTGATGAAATTAGTCGGGTTTTACCTGGAATGAAAGATTGTGTTTCTGTTAGGACTGAAAACAGAGATAAAGTTAAATTGTCAAAGAGGCTGATTTTATGTAATTTAACAGAAGCTAGTCATTCAAAGATAAATTTGCAGGCACGAAAGTCAGTTTTTCCAAATTCGCAGCGCTCAGATAAAAAACTGTGTCCTGGCAGGGTCTAGTGGTACTCATATGGTATGTGTATGCACCACACACCAAAATGTCAAACTGATGATGGAAAATGCAAGAATTGGTTCACTTAACAAATGGATGATTATCTTCCTACAAACATTGTCTTGCAAGAGTATTGTGCAAGCCTGCTTCCATAGATTGTCATTTGGGGAAGTGTCCCACCTGTCCTGGGAATAAGGAAGTAAGAAATGTAATGGAACACAGTTTTGAGGAGAACTTGGTTGAAAAACTAACTTTTCGCCAATGGATTACAGTTGATAAATGTAACTTGGAGACATTAGAAAAATCAACTTCAGATTTTATTGATTTGTTTTGCGAAAAATTGTCTGCTTTGGTCGAAAAATTGTCTGCTTTGGACTTCACTGCTAAGCAGCAAAGCTCTTTTATGAATAGTACTAAGGAAAACCTCAAGGACTCAGAATTTCTCATCATTTGTGATTTTGCTGAAAATTATAGTTTTCTTCAAGATGAAGCCCAGAGCTATCACTGGACCAGTGGGCAAGCCACAGTCCACCCATTTGTCATCTATTACAAAACAGAAAAGACTGAACATGTAAGTTTTGTAGTAATTTCTGAATGTTTAGAGCACAACACAATTGCACTGTACTGCTTCCAACCCCCCCCTTAACTTCTTGAAAAGTAAATTTGGTGACAACAGCGTCAAAAAACTTTACTATTTCTCTGACGGGTCTGCAGCCCAGTACAAAAATCGGAAAAATTTCACAAACTTATGTTTCCATCAAGATGACTTCAACATTGATGCTGAATGGCATTTTTCAGCAACAGCACACAGGAAAGGGTCATGTGATGGCGTTGGTGGAACGGTGAAAAGGTTAGCTGCACGAGCCAGCTTACAATGCCCTTACGAGAATCAAATTCAAACACCATTTCAGTTGTACGAATGGGCAATTCAGAACATTTTTGTGGCAAACTTTACATATGTAAGTCAAGAAGAATACATAGAAACAGACCAATTTTTGAAAAATTGCCTAAGCAAGTCTCTAACAATACAAGGGTACCCAGAAACTTCAAGCTTTTATTCCTATCCCATTGAGCAATTCAAAAATAAAAGGGAAGATATTCTCAGAATCAAACGAGCCTGCTACTGAAAAAGTATCAGCATTACAAGACAGACTGCAAATAACAGAAATTAGTGGTTACATAACCATAATCTATGAAAACAACTGGTGGGTAGTGTATGTTCTAGCAAAAGAAGAGTGAGAATGAAGCTAAGGTCTCTTTTTTTACATCCAGCTGGTCATCTACATCCTTTTCCTACCTTAGCCCACAAGATGTATTATGGCTTCCTGTAAGTTACGTCTTGTGTAAAGTAAATCCTGTGGCTCCGACAGAAAGACTCTACAATCTCTCTGAAACAGAAATACACCAAACTACTGAAGCTTTTAAAGACTATATCAAGTATCTACAGGTGTGATTTCACTTCAAAACAATGATGCAACTTTTTTTAATTTTAGGAGATTCTGCTTTAAGTGACAATCTAAGTTTAAGATTAGGAATATAATTTGCATAAATGTAAGCAATTCAATGCCATATGTTATTATTATTTTGATGTGTTTCTTGAGCAGTAATTGAAATTACTTTTTAAAGTCTGTTTATTTTTTTATATTGTATTGTGAATTATTACAGATTCTGAATAATGAAATTAATAAAATTTTTAAACCCATGTAGTCTCAGATTTTAAACAAATCAATTAAAAATAAAACATTGTTTAAATAAATGGTTTTAAATAACAAAAATACTATATCTATTGTTATTAATGAAACTTTTTTAAGATTTAGCCCAAATTTATGTTCAGCTTAAATGTTTTTTTTTTTTTTTTTTTTCTCATTAAACTCTTGTGTTAGGCTAAATTTGAATATAGCTTTTTCAGTACACCCATTATCATCCCAAGTTACAACTCACACAATCAAATACCAAACATATAAAGATTGTTTTACAAAATTTTCGAATTTTTTGGAGCATCGCATTTTGAAAAATTCAAAATTTAAATTTTAATTTGAAAATTAAAATTTATTAAAATCTTAACCCTTATGGCGTTGTACATCAAATAAAAGAACATAAAAAATACTACAAAAAGATAACTTGCCCATCTCTATCTTAATTAGGGGAGCTGCAATCACAATTTAAAAGCGCATCAATCTTCCGATTTTGGGGTGTTTTTGGACATTTTATATAGCTGTATTTTCAAAACCAGTGGATATATGACAATGAAAATTTGGTATTTTTCTTAATCTATATAGAGGCCATCTATGTACCAAATTTCATTAAAATCTGAAATGGTGAGGTAAAAATTGTCTTCAAATTGTGTTGAGTTGATACAGAATCGCTCCCCTCGGGATTGGAAGGATTCTATTATTGTTCCCTTGTATAAGGGAAAAGGTGTTCAGACTGAATACAAGAAGTATCGTGGTATTAGCCTATTAAGTGTGCCAGGGAAAATGTTTGGTGAGGTTGTGATTGATAAAGTACTGGGTCTTACATCAGAGAAAGTTGGATGTTCAGAGTGGTTTTATGCCTGGTAAAGGCTGCACTAACCAAATTTTTGCATTACACATGATGATTAAAAAGTATCTGGCTGTTGGTAAGAAAGTTTTTGCTGCCTTCATAGATTTAGAGAAAGCTACGACCGAGTGAATAGGACACTTTTGTGGAAGGTATTGAATGAATATGGTGTTACTGCCCTGGGAATCTACTTATTAGTGTGGAAAGCTATGTATACTGGCAGTAGAGCTTGTGTACGAGTGAATGCTGTTTTATCAAAATGGTTCTCTATTAGTGCAGGAGTCAGACAAGGTTGTGTAATGTCACCATGGCTGTTTAATATATTTATGGATGTGTGCATGCGTGATGCCAAAATAGATAATAGTGGTTTATGTCTTGGTGATATCCGTGTGTGTAGATTGCTGTATGCTGATGACACTGTCTTGTTGGCAGAGAGCAAAAGTGAGTTGCAGAGTATGTTGTCCCATATGTACAAAGTTTGCATGAAATTCAAACTGAGTATAAATAAGGGAAAAACCAAAGTTATTGTTTTTGGGAGAGGAACTGGTAGCACTGAATGTAATGTAAGTCTAAATGGCACAGTGATTGACCAGGTGAGTGAGTTTGTGTATTTAGGAAGCATGTTTGACAGAGGGAACAAATTGGATGGTGAAATTAGTAGGCGAAGGAATTCTTCATTGAAAGTCATAGCTGTGGGAGGTTTTCACAGGAATGATGGGTTCTCTAGAGAGTCCCGCATGGCTGTGTATGAAAGTGTAATTGTTCCTACTCTGATGTATTGTAGTGAAACCTGGGTACTACAGAAAAAACATAGAAATAGTTTGTGTGCTGGAGAAATGCGTTACTTACAGGGTTTGTGGCAAGACACAGTCTGATTGTTTGAGAAATGAAGATGTGTTGCAGTTGTGAAGCAAAATGTTGTTAGCAGGGTGGAGACTAATATGCTTTGGTGGTTTGGCCATGTTGAAAGAATGAGTGATGAAATGCTTACTAAGAAAATCTTTTTAGCCCAATTGGCAGGAAGGAAAGGCAGGGGAAGGCCAAGGAAGACATCGGTGGATCAGATTCAGGAGTGTCTGCATGAGAAAAAGATTATGGTATGAAGTATAAAAGATCTTGTGTATGGCATGTAATGGATATCAGTGATGCCCAAGTTGTATGTCAAGATCGCTGTGAATGGAGAAGTTTGATACGACAACAGTGAGTAAAAATATCTGGTAGCTTGTATTTCTTTTTGGAGCTAACCTCTGAATCTCAGAGAACAGCTTAGTGATATGTATCTATGTATGTATGTAATATTAGCCCTTGCACTTCTTAAATTCTGTACATTTTACTTGGAACTTATTTCTTGTAAGAAGTAAAATGTCAGTTTGAATACTAAGATTCACAAGCATACAGTTCCAACAAACAAATAACAGGAATAGTGTCTTTGCAAAGGAATCAGTTTTCTTCATAGAATCACAGCAATTCAAATAAAATATTTTATGTACAAGATCCGGGAGTTGATAGCATAGTGTAGTCAGATGGTGCTGGCTCTCTTACCTAGAACCAGTGGCTCCAAATTAGGGTTGGGCGACTTCTTGTTACCTTGGGTGGTCATAATAAAGCACACACACACACACACACACACACGCACACACAATGTTGTATTTATCTTATTTTTCAAAGGTATTTTTATTTTATGCACTAGCAGTTATGCCCGTTCTTGGAATGGCAAATCTATAATTTTTTGAACATAAAATTAAAGGAAAAGTGATTAAGGGCAAGAAAAGTAATTTAAGATCCGTAACTGTTTCACGATTTAAAACAGGATTGTGATGTCAATGCATGCGGTTTGACGTAAAACTGATCAGGCTTTGGTGCCCCTTAATTTTAAATAAGAATTTCATGGAATGTTTACAGCATTTCAACATTTCTGGCATAGTTTTCTTGAAACCTTGTCAGCATTTTGCACAGTAAAGCTAAGCCTTCCCTTTGAACTGTTTGGTTTTTAGACTTTTTTTAGGTATCTGGACCTTAAGGACTATCAGCATGGCAATTTTCAGATCTCAAGGTTATTGAGAAGTGGTCGAACAATTTGTGAAAAATTCAAGTAGAGAATGTTCCCAAGCCGCCATTTTGATTTCTTTGTTTTAAGACCCTTCTAGGTATTCGGACCTTAAGACGTATCAGCAGTACAGTTTTCAAATCTCCAGGTCATGTAGAAGTGGTCGAACAATTCGTGAAAATTTCAAGCAGAGAAATGTTTTATAGGCAACATTTTTTACGCTTTCCAACCGTAGGTTGAAGAAGCGTATATGCTCCAGCTTTGTCCGTCCGTCCGCACGATAACTGGCGTAGAAATGGTTCGATTTCGATGAAATTTTAGTATGTGGTAGGGGACCACCGGGGACGAACCCTGTTGAAAATGGGACCAATGGGGTCAAAGGTCACGATGTAGGAGCGGGATCATTCCATTGCCCTTATGCGTCATAATGTGCGTAAAAATGGTTCGATTTCGATGAAATTTCAGTATGTAGTAGGGGACAACCCGGGGACGAACCCTATTGAAAATGGACGAAATGTGGTCAAAGGTCAGGACATAGGATTGCGATCCATTCCATTGCCCTTATCCCATATTATTAAGGTGGATGTCAAGTAATTTTGCTTCCTGTACTTCCAATGGAAAAACTTTTGTAAACATTTCCTTCACAATTAATGTGTTCCCAAGGATGAAAATTTGAACATTGATTAAAATAACTTCATATTATAACTTGGAAAACTTAATATTTTCTAAAACATAACCATAATTATATTAAAAATCAATCACTTTTCCTTTGGTGGTGTTGAAACCAGAGAAAATATGGCGCGACTTGTACTTTGATGACATCAGTGGACAAAAAAATGTTGGATTGCATAATTGCGGTTATGGTTTAGAAAATATTAAGTATTCCAAGTTATGAAATGAAGCTATTTTAATGGATGTTCAAATTTTCATCCTTGGGAACGCATTATTTGTGAAAATAATGTGTACAGAAGTTTTTCCATTGGAAGTATAGGAAGCAAAATTACTTGACGTCCACCTTAAAACAGCAATTCTTGTATGTATGTGTATGTACATTTTATTTTGAAAACTGCTCTAAGAATTTTGATGGAAGTCGTTAACCTACCATTTTCTGGTATTAGAAATCGATTTATCTTGATCTCGACTTTAGGAGAACTCGTTTAGTGGGTTAAATAACCACCCCGAATTATAACGTTTTTAGTGATGGCATTGTTCCATTAATTTTACCAATGCTTAGAAATCTTATGACGTCATAATCTCGCCTTTGAGAATGTTGGCGCGCGTTCACGCCATCTGTCTCATTACGTCACGCATTGTGTGTGGATCCTATTAAAGTTTTATGACGTCACACTTGCGGCAAGCAGATGGTCGCGATTTCCATCTGCCTCATTACATCACGCGTTGTGTGCGTATGTCGGTCCGCAAGATAACTCGCGTGACAATCGTTCGATTTCGATGAAATTTTAGTATCTGGTAGGGGATCACCTGGGAAGGAACCCTATTTAAAGTGAACAAAATGGGGTCAAAGGTCAGTACATCGGAGCAGGATTCATTCCACTGCTGTTGTGCGTCATAACTGATGTAAAAAAGGTTTGATTTCGATGAACTTTTAGTATGTGGTAGGGGACCACCTGGCGACAAACCTTATTGAAAATGGGAGAAATGGGGTCAAAGGTCAGGACATAGAAGCGGAATCACTTCCATCGCCATTATGCGTCATAACTTGCGTAAAAGTGCTTTGATTTGGATGAAATGTTAGTATGTTGTAGGGTCTTGCCTGGGGACGAATTCTATTGAAAATGGGTGAAATGGGGTCAAAGGTTAGGATACAGGAGCAGTATCTATTCCATAGCCCTTATGCATCATAACTTACATAAAAATGCTTTGATTGCGACAAAATTTTATCATGTTATTTCGGAGGTATACCAAACCGGTTCTGTTGAATGTCATCGAAAAAGGGATCAAAGGTACACAGACCGAGATTTATTCGACATCCATTATTCTCATAACTTGAGTAATGATTTCTGGTATGTTGGAAAGCGTATTATAATCAATGCATTGCATGATTTTACTAACTTGTTATTTTATTTTATGCTGTCGGAAAACGCTGAACTTTAAAAGTGTCGCTATGTCATTAAGCATTGCGTTGTTACCGGTTTGATTGTAGCCTGTCCTTTCACTCAATGAGAAGACAGTGCTAACAATAGCTGCGTCACCATGGCAGCAGGTCATGGGACCAGTGCTTTCCTGTGTGGCTACCGTTGAAGACAGGAAGCCATTCGTTCCTTTGTGTCTTTAAAAATTACTTAAAAATCAGAAAATGATTTTTTCCTAGTTGTAAATGCATTTATGGCACCTCTATTCATAGTGATTGTGGAATAACTCTTTTACGTGTCTTATAGAGGTTATTTTTCTTCAAAGTTGGTTGTCAAATTTTCGAACTAAAGCCTAGTTCGTCATCAGGACTATGTCACTGGAGTAGTTGCTGCCACTCAATTGGAAGAGTCCATCCGCAATTATCGTTAATTGTGGTACTTCTTCTTCTTCTTGCTATTTTGATCCCTTCTTCTAGTTTCCTCTTTACTAAGTTTGACTGGTGGGCGATTATTCTCACTGAGTCCCAATTTATGGAGTGTCCACTTGCTTGTATATGTCTGTCTAGCCCTGTTTTGTTCCCAATGTTCCTAATAGCTGCTTGGTGTTCTTTCATTCGGACCTTAATACTTCTCCCCGTTTCTCCTATATAGCTGAGTCCGCAGTTACAGTCGATGCAGTAAATTACTCCTTCCTGCAATTGGATGTCCAATTCTTTCTGCTTTAAAGCTGGCAGGAATTTCTTTATTTTGTTATTAAGATCTGGAGCTAGCCTGATATTATATTTTGCTCCGATCCTTTTCAGTTTCTCGAAAAGTCCCTTGTGGTACGTAATTTTGCTGGTGAATTTGAAGTTGGTTTTCTCCTGCTTCTTTTTTGGCACTTGTTTAAATATTTTTTCAACATATGGGGAGGGGTAATTGTTTTCTGCCAATATTTCCTTTAATTCTTCTTTGTGAAGATCTTTCTGAGTAGCTGAAGAGACCAGGATTTCAATCTTTTCCAAAAATTGTCTCGCCGTATTCGATTTAATATAATCAGGGTGGAATGAGCAGAAGTCTAACATCTTCCCTGTGTTGGTGGGTTTTCTAAAAAGCTGAGTGAATATTTTTCCCTCTCTTGAGGTCAAGGTTAAATCTAGGTAATTGATGCTATGGTCTCTTTCCTGTTCTAGGGTATACTGCAAGGTATTTTCTAGTAAGTTAAATTCTTCCAGAATCTGAGAGGGTAGAGATTGGTCCACAGTATCTACTATAATTAGGACATCATCCATGTACCTTACATAGAGAGCAAACAAGGAGGGTTGTATAAGGATTTTTGCCTCTAGTTTACTTATATAATAATTTGCTAGCAGAGGTGCTAGTGGAGAACCCATTGCAAGTCCTGAAGTTTGTCTGTAATATTTCTTTCCAAACTGGAAGAAATTATTCTTGAAGGAAAAAAGGAGCAGTTCATATATGCCAAGTAGTATTTCTCTATTGTGATTATGGAATACTATTTTTTCCGCAAGGTCATCTGCAATGAATTCCAGGAGGAGGTCCAGGTTAATGTTGGTATACATAGAGACTATATCCAGGCTTGCCATTACTGGATGAATTAATTCTGGCAAGTTGTCCAGTTTTCCTTTTAGCTGCATGGAATTTTTTAGTAGGTAGGGAGGAGAAGGGAACATATCTCTGAGGTGACCAAGTAAATAATAATTAATGTTGGAGAGTGGCGAATTTCTAGTGTGCTATTATAGGTCTTACTGGATGGCCTTCTTTGTGAACTTTTCCATCACAAAATAGAGAATTTTGTGAAATTTAAAAATTTCATTTCTCGTAAACTAAATCAAAATTCAAAAAAAGGGTGACTGTGCAAAAATTTGGCCATGGCCCTTCATGCCTACAAAGTTTTGTGGTTCTGTTGCTGTTAGTGTGTCAGGAACGTGAACTGATAGCACTTTTTTTTTTTTTTTGCCTATCTTAAATTTGAAATACAATAGCTCTCGAAGTATCGCCAGAATCGAAAAACTGTTTATTTCAGCGTGCTCTCCAAACAATTCTCTACGAACGATATAAATTCCATATTTTTGTGTTCAATACTTTTTTGCGCTGCGAACTAGAAAAGCGCAAGTGTTGCAAAATTTCTAAAACAGCGGTGGCAGCGACAGTTACTTTTTTTGCACGTCTTTTGTAAAAAAAGATCGTGCTTATGTTACCGGTTTGTCCGTCAGTCCGTCCGTCTGTACCCACAATATCTCTGCAACTATTAGTCCGATCGAAAAATTCTGTTTGCATTGGGAAGCTTGAAATATGCGAATAATGATCCTTCATTTCGTTTTTTTTAACGTTGTACAATTTCGCTGCTAGAAGGCGTAAATGCAGATGTCGAATTCAAAAATGTTTTATTCCACATATTTGCTTCTAAACATCCAATTGAAAAAATCTTTTATCTTTTGATTCCATTTATGTCAAAGAGTATTTTAGATATAGTCTCTTTTTCAAATTACGCATAGATTTTCCGCTATGGGGCATAAAAGTAAATTACATTTCCCCCGATAACTTCTTCTAAAACTCAGATTTAAAAAATTTCTCTTCAGCGGATACACCTCCTGATGGAAAATATTTTGCATATTATTTCAAATTTTTGGTAAAGAATACTTTGGCCACCAGCGGGTGTAAGTGCTAATTTTTGCTTCTGCTTCTGATATATTTGCCATAAAATCTGAGCTTCTAAAATATCAATTCAGGTTAAAACATCCATAGCAGAAGCCACAGTTGTGTTTTTAGATTTACGTGCATACAATTATAATAATTACAAGGTTCCTCACCTTATCACATTTCACCACACGTTTTATTCTTATTTGTTGTCATGCTTGGTTTAAGCTTCCGGTGCGGTGTTCTGTTTCCATTTCCTCAGGTTCTCTCCGCTAGGGGCACAAAGGTAAACCTGAGGAAAAGGAAACGGAACACCGCAACAGAAGCTTAAACCAAGCATGACAACAAATAAGAATAAAACGTGTGGTGAAATGTGGAAAGGGTAAGCAAGCAACCTTGTAATTATTCTAAAATATCGATTGAAAAACTTCTTTCGTGAACTGATGCCACTCACATCGATAAACCTTTTTGCAATATTTTCTTAAAATATTTCAGTTTCTCCGCCAGGGGGCGTAGATGTATATCTTATTTTTGTCAATAGCTCTACTTCTAGGAGTCCAACTTGAAAAATTCCTTAGCTTTGTTAGATAGTGTTTTCAGTGTGACACGTTTTTCATATAATTTCAAAATTTTCAAGTAATTCATAGATTTTCCGCTAAAGGGCATAGAGGTAAATTTGTGTTTCCCCCTATATCTCTGCTTCTAAATTTCCAATTTGAAAAATTCTTTCTGCACCGGATACAGCTCCTGATGGGAAATCGTTTGCACATAATTTCTAATTTTTGTAAAAAAATGGTTTGGCTACCAGGAGGCGTAAATCTTAATTTCCGCTTCTGATGTATTTGGAGCAAAATATGAGCTTCTAAATTCTCATTTGTAGACCGATACTACTCATGTCGATAAACCTTAAACATTTTCTTAAAATAATGCATGGTTTCTACGCCAGGGGGCGTAGATGTATATCTTATTTTTGTCAATATCTATACTTCTAGGAGTCCGATTTGAAAAATTCTTTCTTTGTTGGATGGTGTCTCTGATGCAAAATGTTTTCCCTATAAATTCAAAATTTGCAAGTAAATCATAGATTTTCTGCTAGGGGGCACAAAGGTAAAATGTGTTTTCTGCGTTATTTCTGCTTCTAAAACTCAGATTTGAAAAATTCTTCCTGTATCACACACAAGACCTGATGGAAAATATTTTTCACATAATTTCTAATGTTTGGTAAATAATGGTTTGGGCCGCCCCGGTGGCGCAGTGGTCTAAGGCGCTGGCCTATGATCATTCGTCCGTAAGGGGTCCAGGTTTGAATCCCGGTCAGGCATGGATGTTGTGTTTGTCTTACAGCACTGGCTCTCTCCCTTCCCTGGAACCAGTGACCCTAAATTAGAGATGGGCGACTGCTTATAGCCCATTGAGTTGCTCACGGTGGTTGTTAAACCTACAATAAAAAAAAAAAAAAAAAAGGAATGGTTTGGCCACCAGGGGGCATAAGTGTTAATTTCTGCTTCTGATGTATTTGTAAAAAAATCTGGGCTCCTGAAAACTCGACTAAATTTTTCTTTCTTGGACCAATACCGCTCATATGGAAAAACTTTTTGAGAATACTTTCTTCCTAAAATAATGCATGGTTTTCCCACCAGGGGACGTAAAGCCACATATTGTTTTTGTCGATATCTCTGTTTCTAAGAGTCTGATTTAAAAAGTTCTTTTGGTGCTGGAGAGCGTTTCCGGTGTGAAATGTTCCTCATCTAAATTCATGTTTTTCTTAATGCACAAGTCTGCAACCAGAGGGCGTAAGATTACGATTCCATTTACAGCAATATCTGAGGGATTAAAAACCCGATTGAAAAACTTCTATCTTCTGTCAGGTACTATTGTTTTCCATACCAGTTCCATTGACTTTGAATAGCTTTGATAAATTTAATTTGCATCAGAACGGATTCAAAAGACGTGCTTTATTACACCCAAAAGTTAGGTGTCATCTTTCTTGTTTTGGAATAGAGATTTTAAATACTTTTGAATTTTTTTTTTACTTTTAAAATCATTTTTACTGGGAAATAAGTGGTGTATTTTTATGTCTAAGATATATTTTTGACTTTGCACTTTTATTTCAATAAAATGTCACAACTGTAAGTGAGCTTTGTATTTTAGATGACAAATTATGAAGCTGTATCACGGGATTTTATGAGAACTGTCTTCAGTCATCCGCTTGTTGCTAAGGAACATTGCCAAGTGATATTTGATTTCATGACATTCAAGGCCCATTCTTTGTTTGATATCCCATCCTTTCTGCAGCATAATGGCTTACCTGGTATGTACTTTAGCTTCAATGTATTTAGTGATGATTTTCTTTTAACAATTTCCAGGTTTTGTAATCCTGTAGTTATACTTGGAATATATGTTAAGAGGGGCTAGCATGAAACTAAATCCTCTGATTTTTTATTAGTTTATTTCTATAATTCTCAACAAGGTAAGCATGCTTTACTGTCAGTATTTAAGAAGTACTATACACTGTTCGTCGGATTTTGGAAATAATTACAAACAACTGTTTTCATTATCATTTGAAAAATGGCAGATCTGCCGTCCCGGTAGCGCAGTGGTCTAAGCGATGGCTTCTGCCTGTTTGTCTGAGATGGGTCCGGGTTCGAATTCCGGTGAGGCATGGATGTTGTGCTTGTCTTTCGTCATACGTCACTGGATCTCTCCCTTCCCTGGAACCAGTGGGCCTAACTTAGGGATGAGTGACTGTTTATAGCGCAATGAGCTGCTCACGGTGGTCGTAAAACCCCCAATAAAAAAGAAAAAGGGCAAATCCCTAGTTTTCCTCTAGAGCAGTGATTCCTAAAGTGGGGTACGCGACTAGTTTGGCAACTATACCGTGTCGCACAGTGAACCGATTTGCATGTCAACAAAATTAATAATCCGAATTTACAGCTAGTGTTGGTAAGGTGAGTGATAAAGTTTTAGTGCGTAGAAAGGTGCCCTCCCCCCCCTCAAAAAAAAAAAAAAAAAAAACACTGCCAAAAACAGGTTTGGCCACCCATAAAATAAAACTTCATAATAAAACTGGTAAAGCCATTACTAAACGAATATAACTTTACCAGTATTCTTAGATTTTTCTAACCATTCATGCAATTTCTGTGACATCAATGTAAGTACATTTTGTAAATAAATATATATGTATTTTTTATTTTTATAGACAAGACAGTGCCCTGATATTCATAGATAATTTTTGCTATGCATCTTTCACATGCCAGGATCTTTGTGGGTGTGAAATGAAACCAGTCATTCAAGAGGATACATTTATTTATGTGTACCACACTGCATTTTTTGTCACTTCTCAGTGTGGTACATACTAAGTGGATTTTAATCATAACTACAAACAATAACATTTGCAAATTTCTGACAAAGAGTGACTCTTAGGTAGGTGGATTAATTAATGTTATTGTCGTAAAACCAATGACAGAAATGTGAGCCATAAAAGTAAATATGTATTAAACTATGTGGCTGCATTAGTATTTCGACTGTTTGGTTTTGAAAATGATATTTATTATTGTTATAATAATAATAATAATAATAATAATAATAATAAATATCTTTTTTTACAAAAGACGTGCTAAAAAGGGAAACTTCGCAAAAACAGGCAAAAATTTTGTGTGAAGTATATTCTCAAGAATGGCCATGCCTAAGAAAGGTACGTATGCCATTTGAAGCATGCAGATTATTCAAAATACTGTAATGAAAACAAAATTTTATCAACTTTTTTAGTGGCAAAACTGACTTCCATTAATAATGCAGAAGCTTTCTTCACACAATTTTTAGTTAAGCACAATATACCTCTTCAGGCTTCTGATCATGCTGGAATGCTGTTCGGGAAAATGTTTCCAGATTCTGAAATTGCCAAAAAATATGGTAGTGGCTGAACTAAAGCGACAGCAATTCTTCACTTCATGGCAGAAGAAAGGAAATTTTGGGTGTTTTGAGGAATGTTTTTTTCTCTTTTGTGACAGATGCAAGTAATGATATGAGTGATAAAAAACCAGTATCCCATAGTTGTTGTTAGTTTTTTCAGTAAGACAGATGGAAAGATGAATACAACTGTGATGTCTTTATTAGGATCTCCTTATTCTACAGGGGAAGGAATATTTAACATCCTAGATAAAGAGTTTGAAAAACTTGATCTTAAATGGGAAAATTGTATTTCTTTTGTATGTGATAATGAAACATGCTAGGGAAATTTAAAGGTGTGGCAGCATTCATTAAAAATAGACAGCCCAGTGTAAAAGTTGTAAAAGTTGTAGGATGTTATTGTCACTTATACACTATGCTGTGCAAGAAGCCCCTAAGGAAGCCTTGCTTGTGGACATTGAAATGCTAATAGTGCAAATTTTCTATTATTTGAGAAAAAAAAAACAGTAAATGCAAAAACACCAGTTAACATTGTATCAAAAACTGTGTGGGGAAAAGATTCATAAAATATTAAAACATATTAATACTAGGTGGCTATCATTAGAAAATGCTTTGAACAGGGTGCTGAAAAAGTGGCAACCACTGAAATGCTTTTTACTCCAGACTTTTACTTAAGCTAAACTTCCAAATAGCAAAAGGTGCTGTTATACATATCTACAAAATTATCAAGCATCTTGTTCAGATACTGCAAATCTGTAAAAAAAATGTCATTATGAGGTTAATTTTAGATTTTTTTAGATTTGTTTTATTATATTTGCATTAAAAAGTAGAACATTAGTAAACTGTATCATAAAATACATTATTTAGCTCAAGGTTGATGCCGACTTTTTCGCGTACCATGTTCGCCGGGTAACTTGCTACTGATAAGATACTTTCAAACCTGGCAGGTATGCACTAAAAACATGTATTTAAATTCCACCTGTTATGCTGCTGAAAACATTTGATAAATACTTCATCAGAGTGAAGTCGTCCACCCATCTCTCGGACATGTTGTATAGTTCTACTGGTAATGTTCTTCGTAGAGCCTTTTTACTGGGTGGTCCACCCAGCTATTTTGTTCTGGAGCCCAACTAAATTTCCTTTAATGTACATTTCACAGTGCACATAATAATAAGAGTGGTGGACTTATTCTCACATACACCATAAATATTGATGAAAATGGCTGAAATCTGTGTCCAATGTGTTTCATTAGTATGTACTTTTTTTTATTTTTTGTACAATTTTCTAATATTGCTTATGTTATGTTACATTAATGCCTACAACACCACTAAAAATGCTTAATAAATATAATAATGCTAAGCAAAACATGCTTTTTTTTTTTTTTGATTGAGAAGGGAGTCATTAAAAAGTACCACCCACCTAAAATTTCTTGCCACCCAGCTGTAAAAAAAAACCTACCTAGGGAGAACACTACTACTGAGTTTACCAAGCATTGTATGATGAAATGACAAATGTGATGTTTATGGAAGGGTCGCCAATTAATTCTCAAGACCATGTGAAAGGAAGAACTGTTTATCTTCATGACTGAATGTGGAGGTGATAAAAAAGTTAACTCACTTCATCGGAGGAAGTAATTATTACAATGAAGATGGTCATCACCCAAATATTTTTCATCAGGTTTGTAATGGCTTTTATCACATTTAGCATCAAGTTCTTGTAATTTATGCAGATTGCAATGATACATTATTTTTACGTAAAGCATGATGAAATAATATTTGGTGATAGCAGGGGCCAATCCAGACAGCATTTGTTACTGTTGGGCGGTAGCTTCACAAAAATATTTCGAGCTCAAACGATATCTTCACAAAAATATTTTGAAATATAGTGGTATGTTAACAAAATATTTTCAGTAAAACTTTATTTTCACAAAAATACTTTGGCATAAGTCTGAATGCCACACACACACATACACAGCATATTAGTTAAACACTACAATATATCCAAGATTCCTCTCACGCCAAAATATTTTTGTTAAACCAAAATTTTACTGGAAGTATTTTGTGAAGATACTGTTTCAAGTAGAAATACTTTGCAGATCAACCCCTAAAATAGAAATAGCTACGTACTCCCACTAGTGACTGAAAATTTTACTGTGAAAGCAAAACAGGCCAGTTGGTGTTGATTTTTTTTATGTACATGGCCAGACAACTGGATTTCTTATTTACATGCCCAGACAAATCATTTTAATAACCCTTGTATCTTGGCAATGGCATTTTGCAAGTTCTGGTCTGGTAATGACGATTCTACTTAAAAGTACATGAAGGTGTTTGAAGTGTGATAAATTTGTGAGTTTTTTTTTTTTTGTAAATTTGTTCTAAACACAAAAACAGATATTTCACTAAAATAGGCAAAATTTCACAAATATAGGTATCTTCTTTAAAAACCTATGTCTACCCCTGGCAATAGTTTAGTAAATTATATTGATGAGTAACAATGAAGTTAACTGTGTAAGTGTTGTTGTGTCACTTCAATGGAACAGCATTCAAAAACCAGATGTCAACAATGGCTTTGACTACTTCCATTACTCATTTTCATTATATCAAAATTTTTTTGGTTGGGTTTAATTTTACCACTGTCAGAAAAGATGCATAGCATCAAAAACTCCAATTAGTGCTTGCAATAATCTCTTTAATGCTCCACCTGGTTCCATGCTGTCATAGAGAACTTCAAGCTCTGAGGATACATATTTTCCCTTCCTTCAGTGTGTATTCCTACTATTGAGCCCTATCCAGACAGTCTACAAGAATATTAATTTTGTCCCAAAGAGAAATCCCATTACTTTCCCCATAAGCAAGTTGCTGTTTTATATGATGTAATTCAGTGTCTTAAACTGTTTCTTCATTTCAAAATTGTAATGCTTGACAAGGGGTAGTTGTTATCCTGAAATCAGTGATTTTTCTTTTTAAACCCTAAAAGCCCTTAATTTTTTTCTATTTTGCCCTGCAAGAATAGCTCACTTTGAAGTTTGATCTGCTTTTCACCAAAAGCAGCTGCAATTGGCAATAGCAAAAATGAACTTGTCCTAAGTTAGTTTCATGAATGCCACTTGCAACATTTTCCACTCTGTTTCCTCCACAGACAACAATAGCCTAGCCACTAAAGATTTCAGCATTTCTAATGGCCCAGAGACAGTTTGTCAGCTTCTGCAATACCTGTCCTAAGGCATAATTAGTTAACATGTACATTATATTTCAGTGAGCATTTGTTCACTCTGTAAAATATTACTCTCATATTTTTCTCCATTTCTAAGAATCATGGTTTTAACCATGTGATCTGGTACACTTCCTTTGATTTGCTAACTGGCCAGGCCCAGTCAGTCCCCAGTTACTATTCTCATGGTGGTGGCTCTCTTAGTGTCTAAATACATTTTTTTATGAATAATTCATTACATTTTCATTGAATTGGAGTGAAATCTGCATGTGTGACCTTATGTACCAAGTTGCAGCATCTGTAAAAAATTAAACTCTTAATTGAAAATTCAGAAAAAATAATTTTTCTTCATTTTTATCCCAGTTTGAAAATTAGAGCAGGAATGAAAAGGGGGAAAATGGATGGAGTATTGAAGAGTGCAGTTAGCTTTGGTTTTGTATTTCAATGTTCATTTTAACTGATATGATCTGTTTATTTTTCATGTTTAATTGATATGTCAATAGACATATTGACTAAAATGTTCAATGAAATTTTTTATGCGGACTTCAATTCTTGTAAGTTGGCAGGTCTGCTGTTGTAGTTCTACAATTTGCTCTACATGGATTAGATCTAGTCCTGTATTAAAATGTAGTGAGCAACATGTTTTATTCAGTTTAATTTTTAATAGTAATCAAAGTGCCACAGAACACAAAATTTTGTTAAATATGGTTAGTGGAAAAAAAAACAATAATGCACTAGGCAGTGATTGGTATGCTTACCCCCAAATGATATGTTTTCAGAGACATCTTTCATATGCAAGAAAAATCTCAGCATTACTGATATAGAACTTCTACAACTACTTCAAATGCTGATGGCACAAAATGTAGATAAGTATGGTCAAAACAGCCCATTTTTGAATAATTGAATAATACTTTAATCAGGGGTAGAAATTTTTTCTAAAATCTAGTGGCCATACATTGGACCAGGGGGAGGGGGGCATATAATAAAGTAGTGTACTCTTTTCCTTCTGTACAAAAACAGTTTTTACCCTCAGCTGTTGGCTTATCGCTTCCTAGGAAAAGGGGGGGGGGACTCACAAAATCTTGAATTACCGTAATTTTCATCGTATTATCTGCAGATACTGAAATTCACACTTTTTTTTTTTTTTTTTTTTTAACCTTCGTAAATTCCGCACTGGCGTGTAATCCACAGACCGTGCCATCCAGAAAAAAAAAAAAAAAAAAAAAAAAATGCTGTATAACCCGCGCATCACAAATGTTGATCTGGAAGCGGAATTTCCGACAGAAAAGTCGGTCACATAATGACCCAGGAGTCTGAAGAAGTAAGAAAAACAAAACAAAAAATGATCTTATGAAATAAAGAAATTCATTTTTCAAGGTTGCCTTTGTTTACATTTTTATCTCTGGACACAAACAAAGCTTAGTGGCGTGGCATCCATACCATGCAAAATTTAATCACTCCGATCCAGCTCCAGGGTATTGCATTACACCTTGCCAATGACGAAACGCTGATAAAAGACAAGACGTAGAAATGCTGTGTGTAAGTTGAAAGTTTTTAAAAGTAATCGTGTTTACAAAGTTTGGGAGTCAGCTTACACTTGGCTTACACACGGGTCAATAAAAAAGAGGGCTGAACTTCCATGAATTCTCCCGCAGCGTTTACCGACAAGTTTATGTTCCAGACAGCGGCTTTCTGCGTTCCACCGTGAGCTAGTTTTCTGACCTTTTGAAAACTATTGCGCAGTAGCAGGATCATATTCTCAGCTGTGCCCCCCTCCCCCTTTTATGTTTAAATTAAGCAGGGTTACTGAAACACTTCCTTTTTGAAGACATCTTAAATATCAATGAAGGAAAATATCAGCAGCAAAGTCGGTCAAAACGGCGAACTAAATGCAAGGCACAGAGCACACGAGAACCAGAACAAGGAACTTTGAAAGGAGGCATGCATAATATGTACGTTCATGCAGCAAACGCTGTGTGTGCATTTTCATTGGTTGGTTGACAAAGAGAGGGCACAAGCAGTCAGCGTTTTGTCTTTTTTAATAATACAAAGACAAGATGTCTTTCTCGCCATCCCACCCTACAACTTTCCCGATCTTTCATTGAGGTCGGGACACCTTTTCTCCCTCCTCTCCACTCCGTACAAACTCCTGAACTGAGAAAATTTTTTTGAGGGAGTTTCCTTTCCAATTATACCCCCTCTCCTGCACAATTTCCCTGTGGATTTTTTTTTTTTTAAATTAAAGGACCGGAAAACTTTTTTTTTTTAAAATCTGCGTACTATATTTGCATCTGCATACAATCCACAAATCCAAAATTTTAAACTTATGTAGTGCAAACTGCCACGTCCACGTGACGTACCACCAAGGTACCACAACCACATACACATCAGTATCACTTCATATTGTTTTTTTTTTTTTACCTAGCCTTCATATTCACACAGGGAAAATCCTTTTCTTTATGATAATTAGTGTGGGGCCCACTTTAAAATATTATGTTCGGCAAAGGAAGTCAGAAGCAACGCTGCGGCGTAGTTTAAAGTGAAACGAGACGATAGGAACAATCAAAATGAGACGTTACCTTGTGGCTTGCCTTTGATATCAATGCGCGTGCTGGCGGCTGCTGTCTCTACAGTGATTCACTGCTAGGCAGACGCAGAAGTTCAACAGCGTCGGCAACTTTTTGTTGACTGCAGTAAAACTATAACTATGCGAACTACAAGTCTACACATGTTTTCTGTTATTTAACATATGAAAATACACTCTACGAATTTGAAGCTGTTAATAAAATCTTGAATTCTATTCAATATACATTGTGATTTTTATCGATGCTAGTGCAAGAGGTAGATTTTCTCCCTTTTTAATATACAAAGAAAGAACAGATACATTATAATTTCTAAAAAGAAATCTGTTAATAGGTTAGCTGAGCTGTATGAACAATCTTAAGAGAATAATGATTTTGTAGTGAAATATACAATAAATTTTAAGTTTAAAATATAATTAAAGTGGTTTTTATATTATATTAGTTATACACACACACATAAAACAAAATTAGTTTTTTACGTCTGCGTAAAAAACTGGTTTTCTACACCAAGTAAATTACCTGTATATTACGCGTAATTTACATAAAATACGTAACTAGTAAATTACCTTGCCAACCCTGACAGTGGCAAAGTTCCCATGTAAAGTCTATGGAAGAAGTGTGCGGCCCTTATCTACATCAGGCGCTCAGTTCATTGTCAGACTTCGTGTGTGAATGGTGTTCTGTGATCAGTCCTAAAGTAAGTAAATACTTTATTGAATACTTACTCTTAACAGAAGGTCTCTCCTGCAGAAAAAAAGAAAGAAAACTTAAGAGCCTTACTGGAAGGCGTGAGCAATCAATGGGTTGCAACTACAGTATATGTCTCAGACAAGAGAGAATGGAGAGTATTCACAATGCGAATCTCATTCTAACATTTACAAACACAGTTGTGACAAGAAAAAAAAAAAAAATCGCAAACCTGGACTATTGTCTTTACTGAAGTGGTGAAATGAATTTGTCAATCAAATAAAGTTAACATTTGTTGTTTCATACAAGTTTATTCTAAAAAAAAAAAAACAAAAAAACAACCTGTCAAACTGTCAATTCCGACGGGTTTTGTCTAGTTCGTAATTATACTTGTATATGATTTTAAATATATAATTTATGAATAATTGGAAGCACACTTTAATACCACGGAGATATCGCTTTTCAATACCTTAAAAGATGTTTACTCCGATGTATTTTCATTTGCATCTTCAATATTTTGGGCCACCTCCATAAAAAAAATCCTGGATGTGCCACTGGTGGGTGGGATGATTGCCGAAGGCATACAAAATCGAAGTAGCATTAACAGTCCAAGGAATAATTTTTCTTCATGTCAGGAGGTAATCTTTTACTGGGCGTTTCACTGGGTAGTGACAACTTTCCTGTGGAATAAATCATTAAAGAATAATGAGATGGCGCTTTAAGTCCGAGACGTCGATCAGCAGACGACAGTCATTCGTGAAGAAGTGGGACGGTGGACACGTGATTTCGGACATGCAGCATTATACCACGGAAGAAAAAATTTCCTTGGTGAAAAATTGATAAGCGGAGGGCGGAAACCCCACAAAGGTGTTACGAAAATGGGGTACAGTATTTAAGAATCGTCGTATACCTGACGAAATTGGTAGTGAAATTCGAATGAACTGGCAGCGTCACAGATGACATGGCAAGCATGGCAACGAAGAGAACAGGGCGGACGGCGGAAAACATCGAAGCCGCATGAGCACTGCTGCACAAAGAAGACAGTACATCAACACGAAGACTTGCGCTGCAACTAGATGTTAGCCCAGCGTCCACATGATGCATTGTGACTTCAGATTGGGACATGTTTCCCTACGAAATCCAGGTGCATCAGCCTTTGAGCACCACAACCGTCCAGCAACGTTGCGTGTTTGCGAATGACATGTGTTCACTGATTGATGAGCACAACTCTGATGTGAAGAGCATTGTCTTCAGCGATGAGGCTTCTGGTTGGGTGGCTACATTAACCGGCAAAATGACCTCATCTGGGGAAGTGAGAAGCCAGCGGTCTGTGTTGTGAAGCCTCTGCATCCACTGAAGCTAATTATTTGGTGTGCAATGAGTGGTGATGGATTCATTGGGCTAATTTTCCTGGAGTCCACAGTTACTGCTGCCGTCTACAGTGACCTTTTGAAGACCCCCCCCCTGCTGCAGTCCAAAAACTGGATTCACAACTGAACTGCATGTTTCAACAGGACAGAGCACTGCCACACTCCACAAATGCTGTTCTTAATTTGCTTCACCAGCAGTATGGGTCATCGGTAGACCATTCCCCCAACGATTTTCAGCCAGTCTCTCTTGGCCTCCGCGCAGCCCCAATTTATAACGCCGTTTGACTTCTTCTTGTGGGGCTATCTGAAAGATCGGGTATACCAGGACAACCCGCAAACATTGCCTGACCTCCAACGTGCCATCCAACAGGAAATTGCATGAATCCCGTCGAACATCTTCCCATCGGTATTGCAGCACTTCGAAGCATGTGTTCCTCACGTCATAACAGCAGATGGTCATCATGTGGAACAAGTTATCCATTGATTACCTTTTGCCTACTCTTACTCTTGTAAATGGCTTTTTGCTCTTCCAATAAAGTAAGTTAACTTTGTCTCTTTCTTTTGTCACTTCCAAGTGAAACACCCGGTATATTTTTCCAATACAGTATTTTAAATTTTTTCCACCAGCAAAGAATTGTTTATTATATATATATTTTTTTAATAGTTGTTACAAACTGAAATTTATCATGTTACATACCCAAATTTGCCACCGTGGACTGGATTATGGGAAATTTTTTTCTTTGGTACAGAAAACTACTTTTAGAGGTTAATATCTATGAAAGAATAACATATTGATATTCTTTCAGAAACTGAAATTGCTTATTAATGTCACATAATAAATTTTTAATGTTTCAGTTAGTATTGATGTCCATTGAGTTCTGTTAAACTACCTTCTGCCCACTTTGCTATTTTTGTGGTAAGATTTTTCATGCCTTGTTCCTTTAGGTCCAAGATTTTGTGACAGAATCTGTGTTGAAGATCTTGAGTCGGTTACTTCAGAATTCACTTCCAAATCTCTTCAAAGTTTAGTCTTCTCTGTTATGGACTGTCCTTGTATGCCTCTTAAAGAAAAGAAAAATTGGTTAAAGAAATTTAGCAAAGTGTATCCAGATATGTATTCAAACTGCTTATCAGAATGAAACTCCAGAGAAAAATATAAGTACCCATTATTATTTATTATATATTTAAACACATTTTAAACATTCCACTTGGTGCCATTCCTTGCAGCACAAGTAAAAATGTTTTCAGTGATGTGATTTCTATGTTCCAAAAAAAAAAAAAAATATATTTTTTTATATTTCAGCATATATTGTGAATTTCTGTGTGAAAGTTAAGATGCATTATTATTACATATGCAGGATGATACGTGATATTATGTGTTATAATATCTTTCGATAATCGAACAAAATAGCATACTTTGAACGTTTCTAAATTTCATAAAAGGCTTACTGTTTAGTACAGGGTAGCCCAAAATTAGCTGCTGACTTTAAAAAAAATAAATAATAATAATCGGAGATGAAGGCAAGCAATTAACACAAAACAAATGTATTGAATTTTTTTGTACAAGGTAAAATTTTACAAAGTGATAAACAAAATAGCATACTTTGAACTTTTCTAAATTTCATAAAAGGTTAACTACCAAATACAGGATGGACCAAAATTAGTTGCTAATTAAAAAAAAAAAAATCACAATTCAGAAATGAAAGCAAGCAATTAACATAAAACAAATGCATAAACACAAATCTGATTTTTTTTTTGTACAAAAGTACAATTAACAAATGTTCTTGAGGCTGAGAGATGTTCACAAGAAATGTCCTACCAATAACAAAATTTCATTCTATACATAGAAAGTATATCTTCATTTGCAGTATAAGCAACTGCTAAAATCCTTTTTTTTTTTTTTGAAATATTTACTGGTAATGGGGGCAGATTCTCACTATATCCCTAATATAGCTCCATAGAAACTTCCAAATAATCCCCCACATCTAAAATGAAGATAGGTAGTGCTTCACTTGCTGAAAAATCATCTTGTGGCATACACATATAAGTGACCTCCAGCTTGAGGCACAAGGAACTGCTGCAGCATGTCCAGGTAAATGACACCAGATACCATTTTTTCCACAAAAGAAGAGGGAGAAAAACAGTTTGTAAATCTTACTGCACAAAACATTCATTTTGGGCCTGTTGTGTTCCTGCTGCACATTATGCTGGTTTGCCTTGCTGATGATACAAAATGTATCCTTGTCGCTCAGGTAGTGCGAGAAAATCTTTCAACTCAATCCGTTCACTCACGTTGCTACAGATTTCATGCTAGTGCTCTGATCTTATGAACTCGGACTTCCACTGCTAGCTTCAGGGTAAAATAATAATTATAATATTGCAATAACGTAATTCCACCTCACAATTTTCCTTCTTGAATCTTTAAAAAGCTTAGAAAATCTTTTAACTTATACCCAAAAATACCAATGGCAGAGTTAACTTGGCTACTACTTTTCTAATTTGCCCGATTATGATGCATTGTGGCAATCTTATGCTTGTCAGCATTGCAACAAAATATTAGAATTTAAAATATTAATAAAATAATTAATCCCAAATTTGGTCAAAGCAATGCACCTAAAATTAAAAGAATTTCAGTGACATTATCACTCTTCCCCACTGAAAAAAAATTACGGCTGCAATAGATGAAGTCTTGTCAAGCGACAAATTCTGCAATAGGTGGGGGGGATGGCACTCAAATCATATATATAGTTGGATTTTACAGAACTAGTTCAGCCATGGTTAAATGCACTTACTCAATCATTACCAGAATAATACTTATTTACATATTATGCATTCAGTGAGAACAAATGTCATCATAATTGTCAACCATTATCAGTTCAATGCTGGATGAAGGTTGAAGTTTCTCCTACAACAGTCTGTCTTGAGCCGGTCTCCTCCATGTTACTGCGGCAGGCTTTACAGTTTCATCCACCCATCCCCCCACATGGTATTCTGGGTCTTCTTCTGACCCTCGGTATCCAGTCTAACAGTTTGGTTGTCCATCTGTGGTCCATTCTTCTGGCAACATGTCCAGCCCATTGCCACTTCAGGAATTTTACTCTTATCATGTCTTCCATTCTTGTCATTTTCTTTATCCATTAGTTCCTCTTCTTATCTTTCTTGTTTGTTTCTAGGGCTTACAAATTGCATAGGAATTGGCATAGTGAGAGAAATAGGTCTAACTCAGGATGAAGATGGTAAGAATCGTGCTTGTTCTAACTGTGTCCACAATTTCTTTTTTTTTTTTTCACCTCATATTGTCTACACCTTCCCCGAAATTAAAGACTATTAGTTTGGGAAATTAGGGGAAAAAACAGGTTTTGCAAAAGCATTATTTAACAATGTTTTTAAGGGGAGTGTTTTTCGGTTTTTAAGGAAAACAACCGGAACTTTAAAATCGGATTTTTGAAGCTCTACAGTTTAGGACTCAAGAATGTTCTGTTACTGAAAGATACACCAGCTGATCAATGTAAATGTAGAATCCATGAAAATTTTGCTCTGAAGCTGAAAGCTTTGAAAATCAGTTATTTGAAGGATTTCTGGAAGGGCCTTTCATGTAGTGACATCTTAAATTCACAATGTTGGCAAAATATTTGTGAGAACTGTTGCAGTGGTCAAAACCTGTTGCTGCCAAGCAATTTTGCAGATGATGTAACAAGGAATTTGTGCGAAACAACTTGTGAGGGATGACTAGACATTCCTTAAAGACACATGCATTTCAGATCTACATGAAAGGATTATTTTAGATTTCTCTGAAATGCAGCAGCATGCAAATGTTAAATGAATTCAAGCTCAAGAATTTGAGATGGATAAAATGGCCAGAGCTGTGCAAATTGACCTTGCAATGTTATTCAGCTATGAATATCAGTCGGAAATACAGAGTGCTCTATGGACACACTCCAGTGTGACTATTTATTTACAGCTGCTTTATTTTCCAATGGAAAATGCAAGACATTTTTAATATGCTCTGATACCAAACAAAAAGGTGAAGACACAATGTCTTTCTTAATAAATTGTATGAACATTTTTTGAATCTGAGGGAAGTACATCGAATGAACTTGAAGTTATTTGGAGCGATGGCCCATCATCTGAATTAAAAAAAAAAAAATTGGTATGTGGTTAAGACACTTCAGCTGCTATGTAAGAAGTATTCAAGAAAATTTAGCTGAAAGTATTTCGCTACAGCTAACGGAAAAAGGTATGGTTGATGGACTAGGCGGTAATGTCAAAATACTTGTGAGCAGGGTGGGAAATTAGAAAAATATCCTAGGAGCAAAATGGCTCCTATAGCTGAAATTCTAGGAGCCGATCTTAGCAGTGGCGTAACTAGCACAACGTACCCCTCCCGCAGCTACGGGGGTTGTAGTTACGCCACTGGATCTGTGTTCCATAGGACGGACTTGCCAGATTAAAGTGAAAAGTATGCACAATTTTGTTACTGCAAATCCAAAGAATTAGAAAACACTTACCTGGGAAATGAAGTAATCCAGATCTTCATAAAATTCTTCCTTATTGATAATTGAGTTAAATTTGTGCTCATAAATTGTTACGAGAGTTTGATGTAAAATATTTAAGTAGGTTTTGAATTCCACAAACACTGACAGCCAACAAATAAACATTTTAGTATTGCAAAAAATATATACATTTTCAGTTCTCTTACAAATTTTTGTACCTGTTTTGAGTTGACATGTTAAAGAAACTACATTAAAAAGTTCTGCAGTAATGTATTGTGTTTCCTTAGTAGTCAACTATGACTTCATGATCTGGACGGCGAGTTCGTCCAGCTGATAAATCTTCCCACCAAATTTTTATAGCTGGTTTTGCATCGAAGTCATCCATGCTTTGACCCTTAATTTTTACTGTCAAAATATCATTTAAAGTAGTCACTTTTAATTTGTTTCTGATGTCTGTTTTTACAAGGTTCATTGCACTAAAACCATGTTCACAAATTGCTGTGCTCATTGGTATGCATCGTAAAATGTAATTGTCAGTAGGTTTTTATATTCCCCTGAAAATGCATTATACAGTCTGTTCCACAAAACATCAGGTTTCTGTGTAGCTTTGGTTTTTGCCCAGTTTCCAGTCCAGATATGATTTCATTACTACAGATTTCTACACAAGACGGTAAATTATCTAGAATGCTGTCCAGTTCTTTCATCCCATATGTAAGAAAATCATTATCTTTATCTGGCAAATTAACTGCATCAAATATATGGACACTGCTTAAAACAGCATTGGAAGCAAAATCACTATACCTCTTCTTGGCAAACTCACTAAGCTTTTCACAAATGGTCACTGTCATTATGAAATTGTGATTTCATATCATTTTTAAGTATGACACTTTTGAAGATGCCACTTTGCTGACTGAAATTTTGTTCAAATTCAGTAAGTACTTTTCCATCTTCTTCCTTCATAAGGTTAAACTTAACTTGAGTAGACTGCAAAATTGATTTTACATTGTCAACAGATATAGCAGTCTTTTGAAATATTTTATTAAGCCCACTCAATGTAGTTGTAACATCCAGCAGAAAGTGCATGAAGCGAAGCATTCGAACAGATTTCAAACTTTTCAGCAAACCTTGCATTTTAGCTACTTTATTTTTATCACTTTCACTAGCAGAGCAGAAATGTTCCATATGGCAAATAATAACAGGTAGGTTGTTAGTCATTGCCTTCAGAGCTTGATTTTTGGAAGAAATCCACCGAGTCGAAATTATGTTAGTATTTTTATATAAAACATCCCCGAGCACTTCTGCTACTTCTTTCAGCTCCCTAAGAAGCTTTGGACTGTTGTTATACATTTTGTACACTGATTTTAATAATTGTTCACATTTTGAAGCAAAAGGCACTAGTTTCAAAGTGTTTGAAATAACAAGTTCCAGCCTATGGGCAACACAATAAACTGGAATGATTCCTTGTGACTGAGAAGATAACTTTGTCACAACACCATTATATTGTCCAAAATATATGCTCCATCAAAACGTACAGCCACAAGCCTGCTCCATCAAAACGTACAGCCACAAGCTTATCTTTCCATGCTGGGCAACTTTCTTCCATTGCCTCATCAATAGCAGAAGTAATGCATTCAGCAGTACCCATTTTCAATTCTGCTAACTTGATAAAATTAGTTTGGACCAAACTGCTTTCGTGGACAGCTGTGGCATAAATGATTTCTGACTCACAGGTTGAGATGTCAGTGGATGAATCTGCCATTACAGAGATATATTTTGCATTTTTTATGATATCTGCATTTTCCTGACAGATTGACTCAGCAATATAATATATAAATAAAGCACAAGATTTATGATTGATGTAATTATCACCAATGTGCAGTCCATTTTTCTTTTGTAACTGGCATAACCTTTCAAACTGATGGAAAGATAAATTCCCATCGACCACAGAATAAGCTGTGTTAAAAAGAGCAATCATTTTCAATAATATTTGCTCTCTCGTAGAGGAAATACACTGCCGAAGAGATGAAGTTGCAGGATTTTCTTTCACAATTTTTATCTGGCATGAATCCTTATGAATTCTTGATTTCTCATGTTTAACCAAAGATTCATGCTTGAAGTTGCTACAACCAGCAACAATTAATGTTGTTGCAACAGTTCTCTTTCTCGATGTTTCAGCTTTGTTATTTTCCCGGAATACTGAACAATACATAAACTTCATATTACCTTTGACTTCAATTCTTAGCCATGAGAATTCCTTTCTCCATTTTAGTAATGTTGTTTCACCCACATTTTTTCTTTCATCCTTTCGCTTCATTGCAGTTTGGTGTTCCTGGGCAGAAGAACTCGCAACAGCTAAATCCTCCTAATTACTATTTGTATTAACATCCTCAGGAATAACAGTACTTTTCTTTGTAGATACAAAGAAAAATTCACTAATTTTTCTTTTGCTCATCTTGCAGAAATAATAACGGAAACAAAGGGAAGCAAATTCTGACTTGTTGAAGGACTATGAATAAAACTAAAGAGCGTTTACTGGTTTGATATCTCAAAGTACTCTACTTCCAGCAAGTGAGGGTCAAATGGGTCAACCTTTCTATGCCAAGCTTCCCTAATCTTCTGCTTTCCCACCCCACAAGAGCAGCGGGCACGTACAATGTACCCCTTCTGCCTCCCCCAGTCAGCCCAGCAAGGAGCCGGCTCCGGCAGTAGCACATTCCCCACCTTGTTCAACTATGGAACTAGATAAAAAAATCAGAAAGCTATCTTCACGAATTCTTAATAAAACTGGCTGAAACTTTTATACCCAGGATAAGTAGATAATAGAAGCCCACCCTGAAAATTTCATGTGAATCGGTAAAATACTTTCTTAATTACCCATGAAATTTTTTATTAAGTACCGTATTTTTCAGCATATAATCCGCAGACGGCAAAATTCAGCGTGAGAGAAAAAACGTCTGTGTTTAATCCGCAGACAAAATTCATAGTAAAAGTTAAAAAACAGATATGTAATTTACAACAGAGTTTTACAATATATAGAAAAAAAAAATGAATGGCCAATATTTTCGCCAACACTTTTTTCCCCATCGCCAAAACAATTTCTTTTTCGCAAATTGCAAAGAATGCGATCAGCAGCGCGACCCCTCCATATTTAAAGCCGTAGGCGCGCAAATTTTCTTTTTTTCCTTTTTGGATTGAAGGTTTAACGACCACCGTGAGCAACTCAATGGGCTTTTATAAGCACTCGCCCATCCCTAATTAGGGACATTAATTCCAGGGAAGGAAGAGAGCCAGTGCCATAAGACAAAACACAAAATTTTGTTAGTGACCTGTTGCGTGTAAGAACATGCTTTACGTAGCGCTCATTACGCAATTTTTGGATGGCTTCAGAAATCCGGAATTTTCATAAATCTGGCACTCGTCCGGTCTTGTCGATGCCGGATTTTCGAGGTTTTACTGTATAAATATACTTTCTTTCCATTTAATGAGTTTAAAAAACTTATAAAATCGTGAAATTTTTCGAAAATTTAAAAAAGTTAGTTACGATGCCCCGCAACTTTCAAACAGTAGAATATTTATTTTTAATTTCTGTGGCAATCGCGCTGTAACTATGAGTAATGTTTAAAATTACAGCAACAACTGAAACACTGGTTTTCAGATCATAAATAATTTGTGATGGTGTCGAAGTTCTCCAGTCTTGCAGCTGAAGCGCCAGAGGCATTTTATTCGAAGTAAAGGAAAATAAACAAGTGGGAGTGGGGTTGGAAATTTGGGAAGAGTGTGTGTGTGTGTGTGTGTGTGGGGGGGGGGTTTGACATCACGGGTCAGAGCGGCACGTCTCAATGTTTTATGGAATGGAAACAAAGCCAAGGGGCAAGCGGAGATATGTTGGAGTGACACTGCATATTATTGTCGAACACGTGGCATTCTTAAAGCTTCATTTTGAAGTTTACGGGGGAGGGGAAAAAAGCTCTGTATTATCCGCACCGTCGTATAATCAGCAGTGTTTAGAATTTAAACTTTTAGTAACAGATAATCTGCGGATTATGTGCCGGAAAATATGGTACTTCTATGCACAACAAATTCTTAATAAAAATTTCCATGCCTAGTTTAAAAAGTATTTAACCAATTTAGGAGCAGTTTGGAGGGCCTTTCGCATCAATGATTTATGGTGTTTGTAAAAAATTCTACCAGTTACATGGAAAATTCACATAGATATTTTTTTTTTTGTTTTTTTGTCAGGCTGTTTAGTTAGCATGGCAGGAAATGCCAAACACCCTATCTCCCATGCTGATACTCCCCTTTAACGGCTGCTCTTCTTGTCACCCCTCTCCTCCCCCCACACTCTATCTCTGAAGCTGATTTCCCCCATCTCTTTCTTAAGGCTTGCTCCCCTTCCCCACCCCCAGTAGTGCCATCGAAGATCACAGTAGCACGCACCTACATTCCTCACGGGACTTTTATGTACACTCCCGTAGTTCAGCACATGCTAGCAGCGAGGTTAAACTTATTTCTCCCTACTCCAATATACTTTTAACCACACACCACTGGGAATTAAAAAAAAAAGAAACATAAATACCGCATTTGGAAATTACTACGTACGCATGTTAAAAAAGAAAAATAAAAAATTTATGCAGTTGCGAATTTGCTCCCAGGTTTAAAATACTGGTCGAAAAACGTAAAAGTATGGTCGCATTTTGCTCCTGGCGACCGCTAATTTCCCACCCTGCTTGTGAGGCAGAAAATCGTGAGTCAAGGAAGGAGCAGGAGCAATTATTCAATCAGTAGAGGACTTTGCTCAGTTAGCAGCCCAGTTAGTTCCATCAACATCTGCTCTGTTCGTTGCAGAAGAGCAAATCAAGAACCAGCTTCTCACAAATAAACCATGGGATGTAGTGCCAGCTGTTCCAAGCATTTCTGTGTCATGTGCAGACCTGCCAGGTTTTACGATTTACGTGTAAAATTTACGGAAATGCAACTTGTTTTACGGGCAAATTGTTGATTTTACAGATTTGGTAATTTTCCCTGATTTTTTTTTTTTTTTTTCCTGATGATTTTGCACTCCCATTAAAACTTTTTTATTTAATCTATTTAAAATAAAGTGCTGATGTAAGTTTTCCCACGTGCTTTAGGTTTATCGTTTTGCATTATTTCAAACACTGAAGGTTGCGTCGCGCATAAACTGAACTGCCAGAGCTGGGCCTGTCTATTTCTCGCTGTTCATCCTCAAATTTGCAACTTCTCAGTTGCCCTGTGTGGGGTGTCTGCATTGGAACACCTGTCTTTATTATTCCCAGTTCGAAATGCTATCTCATAATGTAGTTATCATAGGAAAACAATTCAAATGGATTTTAAATCTGTGCAATTTCTGAGCCCAAATCGATACCCAACATGACTAAATTAAACAAAACTGCCAGTTTTGTAAAATTAAAAATGCACTTGGGGCATGGTTTTGTAACTTTTTCTTTGGCAATAAATTTTTCCTAACGAAAGACTGTGGTATGGCAGGAAGTCCAATGTTCATTCGACCCAGTGCTTCTCCAGCAAGGATTTATTTTGCTGGTAAAAAAAAAAAAAAAGTGCGAAATTAACTTCCTTTATTAAAAGTTATAATGAATTTGGATGTGATTCATGTAAAATGTTCGTTCCCTTCGTTTTTAGTTGAACATAATTTACCAGTTAGTGTCCCTCAGTCACTCTTATTTATTTCATTTTTCTTTTTTTAATTTGATTGTCTCATTGTCTTTCTCTCCTAAAGATACCCCCTAGCGTGAAAATGGTTACAAATAAAGGTAACTTGATCACTCTAGTTACGTTACAATAAAATAACTTTTACAAGAAAGTTCATAAGTTGGGAGCTTTCTACCTTATCTTAGGTCTTCATCACGCCAATGGAGGACTAAGATTGTTGCCAGATCTACATTTGAATTTTTTCTATTTTTGTTGCCAAAACTTAGAATTGATCTCCTGATCATCGGGATGTAGAGAGGAGATTCGGAATTGCAAGTCATTGAGTTGAAAATAATTTCCAGGCTTTCACGGTAATGGAGAGCAAAACGATTGTCAAAAGAAGCAATTTGTTTTGCTTCGTTCCAGCGGGAAACTGCAGATGTGTTTTCCATTGTCAAAATAGACAAGGCTGTATTAGGGTTGGCTTTCAAAACATCTTTTTTATGTTCTAAAATTCTGTGGTTAATGATCCTGTATGTGCTTCCAATGTATAGGTTATCACCTGTTGAAGAAGAGATACAAATGCAGTAAACTCTTGAGAGGTCCAGATTTTCAACTTTGTCCCTATCCCTTTGTAGAAGTTTCAAGATGTTTGGGGGGGGGGGAGGGGATTTAATGGCAAGATGTTAACCAAAACTTCTAAAAAGAATCTAACTTTATAAGAATGGTAAGGAACAGAACCAGATAATTTCAGGTTTTCTTTCTTTTGAGGAAAAAGGCATTCAATTTTCGAATTGTTTTCATATTTCTTTAAGAGGGAGTTGACTGAAACCATGAGAGACTATTGTAGAAATTTTTGAGAATTTTTCTTGAAGAGAAAGTTGGTTGTTGCAAATGATATGAGCCCTGTAGATGTAAGACTTCAGTGCTGCGAGCTTGTAGAGATGCAGAGTGAAAGATTTGTAGGGAATGCTGTTAGTGGCCGCAGAAGGTTTACGATAGACGGAACGAGTGATGGAGAGATTGTGTTTTCAATTTGATTACAATGTGGACATGTATTTGTAGTGGCTATGTTAATTCTTTTACACCACTCCATGTTTGGAATGATATTGTGTACAATTTTAAAGTTTAGGCTTCTTAATGTTGCCTGTGTTTTATTTTACTAATGTTTTGCCATGCAGATTTTTCTTCTTGTTTAGTTAGTTTAGTACTTAAGTAGGATTAGCTTTATAATAATGTTGATATAACTTATTTAGCTTGTCATCTGGTATTATGTTAGTTACTGTGCTGTTTTCAATTATTTCTAGTAATTTTGTACAATTATTTTTTATTTCCTCACTTGGGAAGAAGTCAAATGGTTTACTGTTTTGTTTGTTTATTATTATTTTGAAGAAATTGCCACTAAGTTACTTTAAGAAAGCCTTGTGCTGGGTGTTGGTCATTTTTTAATAAAGTATGAAAACCTTTTAGTTAACAAATTTGAGCAAGAATCTGTGGGTTTTTTAATCATACTCCTCCATCTAATTGATTATTATATCTGGTGGTTCTCTTTATTTTTTCAACTTTGCCATCCCAAAGAAAGCTGAATGCTTCTCTCCCAGTCTAATATTTATACCTCTTTCAGAAGTTTCCACCTGAAAGGCATACATGAATCTTGGATAGAAAACAGCATTCACTGTCTGTGCTCTGGCATAATATGAGTATTCATTTTTGAATATATATGTGTGATTTTGTATTTTTGTCAAACTCTCTTTCCAATAATTTTCTAAATTGAGACCCTTTTGATTAAAAGTAATGCCTAATAGCCTAATCTTGGGTCCCTCTGATTCCGTTTGCCAAATAGGAGAGTATTTGTTTTAGTGTTGTTTTCTGTCATTTTGCTAAAAACAGTGTATTCATTAAATATTAGGTTTATATCTGTTTCTTCTTTGGCAATGGTGATAAGATCATCTGCATATGCTGTTGTTGTGGTGTTTTCCTGGTATAGGAATGCCTTTTACTTCTTTATTGTTACTAAGCATGTCAAGAAATATGTTGATACAAATAGTAAATAACACTGGAGAGAGTGGGCAGCCTTGCCTAATTCTTCTTTCAGTGTTTATTAGATTGCTTAACTTATTTTTGAGTATTATTCTGCAGCTTGTGCCATTGTAAGTTGCTTTTAATATTTTGATTATTTTGTTAGGAATTTGGCGTTTTTTCAACATACTAATTAGAAGATTTCTGTTTATCATGTCAAAAGCTTTTTTTTTTTTTTTTTTTTGGTCAAGGGAAATTATTGCTGATTTAATTCCTTTCTTATTTATGTAATTTAAAATATATTTTATGCCAATTATCTTATTATGAATATATCTTCCCTCGACACCATGCTTGACTGGGATTTAGTAATTTTGATAGATTTGTTGTTATTCTGTTAACAATTAGTTTGGCAAAAATTTTATAGTCTGTGTTTAGGATGGATATTTGTCTCCATCCTTCTGGGGTGTCTTTATTACCTTTATTTTCAAAGAGTAATTTTGTTAAGTTTGTCTTCATGGAATTCGGGCATTTTGCTGAGTATAACATATCATTCATGATTTTAGTTAAATTTTTACCTATCACATCCCAAGTTTTTTTATAGAACTCAATTGGGAGCCCATCTGTTCCTGGGGAGGATCCATTTGGTAAAGAAAATACTGCTGTCCTAATTTCTTTTTGTACAAATCTTTTTTCCATTATTTTAGCTTCTTTATTTAGTTAATACTTGACTTCTGGTTGGTTGTCAATGTCTGCTTGCTTATGGCTGAGCAGTTTACTAAAATAATCTTGAAATTTTGATTCTATTGCTTTGCTTTGGGTAATATTAGTGATATATTTGTTTTGGGTATGTTTCTTTTTTCCTTTCATACATACATATCACTAAGCTGTTCTCTGAGATTCACAGGTTAGCTCCAAAAAGAAATACAAACTACCAGATATTTTTACTTACTGTTGTTGTATCAAACTTCTCCATTTACAGCGATCTTGACATACAACTCGGGCTTCACTGATATCCATTTACACGCTGTACACAAGATCTTTTATACGTCATACTCATAATCTTTTTCTCATGCAGATACTCCTGAATCTGATCCACCCATGTTTTCTTTGGCCTTCCTCTGCCTTTCCTTTCTGCCACTTGGGCTAAAAAGATTTTCTTAGTGAGCATCTCATCACTTTTTCTTTCAGCAGGGCCAAACCACCAAAGCATATTGGTCTCCACCTTGCTAACAACATTTTGCTTCACATCACACAACTGCAACACATCTTCATTCCTCACACAATTAGACAGTGTCTTGCCACGAACCCCCCAAAGTAAAGTTTGATTAATATCTTTTTCTGCTGTTAATCTTGTTTGACGGATTAGATTGGCTCCCATTTCAGCTTTCTGTCTATAAGCCACCTCAAGATTGTCTTGCCAATCTTCAAGCAGTCTTTTATTTATCTCAATGTTTTGATCTAGATTTTTACACAATTCAATCATCTTTTTACATTTGGTAATTTGTATTCTTTTTTTATGTAGGGGAAACTAGGGTAAGATGACGCTATTAACTGTTTGGAAGTGCAGTTTTCTAATAGAAATAATTGTTTACATATGAATGAAAAGTATGACTTTTGTTTTATCAAATGAATAATGAGCAAGGCAAAAATGGTTTTTCGTTAAAGTTGTATATAACATTTTTAAAAAGTTTACAAAAATGTCATCATGCCCCATGCCCGGGGCAAGATGACATTCACCATGGGGCAAGATGACATTTTCATCACATGGCCTAAAACAAGGTTGAAAGTGTCAAACAAGCTATTAGAAAAGATACATACCTGTATGGAACACATAAAAAATAATATAACACTATATCACACCAATGAAATCTAGTTTTTAATGACATTTAATTCTTAATGTCGTAATCATTTTATTTTAATGTTAGAAAATCATATTTTTAACAATAATCGCAAATAAATCGTCCTCCTTCATAATTTGAACAACTTTCATGCCACCAATCTAAACAAGAGGAACACTGAAGCCAATCTTCTTCGGGTGGGTCAATATAGGGTTCATCACAAGCTGGGCATTTTATATCACTGTCCTTTGACATAGAAGGCAAGCACATTTTTTCTTTCTTTTTGTTGTCTGTGGTTTTTTTCTTGCCAAACTTCAACATTTTCACAGCTTTGATCGATGCTCGTTTGTCTTGTCTCACTTTTTTCAGTCTTTTTTTGTTCTTTTTTTCTTTCTTCTCCATAAGCATTTTTTTTACGGGCGAGCTAGTAATGACACTAGCAGACACCTTCTGCCGGGTGGTTTTCTTCTTGTTGGATGTTCCTTCTGGCAATGGCTGCATATCAAATATGCTAGGATTACTAACTACTACTGTCTCAGGATTATCAAGGTTGCTGGATGTTCTGTCCTCATCATTTAGGCTGAGTAGCGCTCTTGGTGGAGGGGAGTATAGAGGCATTTGATGCTCCAGACGTTGAATGACCAACAGTCTTTTCGCGAGCAGATTGGGCAATTTCTAGACTTCTTTCAGTTGTTTTTGAGGGAGCATAGCCTTGTTCATCAAATACCAGGGGATTGTGAGGTTCAATCACGCAGTCCTTGAACCCATTCACAGCATTTCCTACAGTAGCTGCCCTTAGATATGCTGTGTTCAGCAGTTCTCCAATTTTATAGTCAGTAATGACCTGTCCTTGAAGTGAAACAAGGTAGTTGTCGCAATACACCCATACTTTCTAAAAATGTTCTGGAACAATCCATTGCTCTGTTATACATTTGAATCATTTTGAGTTCATTAAACAATTACATACATGTACAGGGGTGGGGAATTATGCTCGCCATCGGCGAGTGGATTTTCTGGCGTGGCAAGTGGATTTCCTAGATTTTAGACCTTAAAAATTGCAGCTTATAAAATAATAATAATGTAGGCTTTCACTATTTTTTTTTTTTTTTTTTTACACCTTAAGCTTCATTTATAAGACGGGCAAGTAAATTCTCATCTGAAACCCGAACTCTGAAGTCATACCTCACCAGGCAGAAAAGCATTCTATTTTTTTTTAGACCGACCCTGGTGTTCATTCGCGTGAAAGAGCGGAGCTGACGTCACGGATGCTTAGCAGTTACTCAAGGCCAAGCTGAGTCGCTCCTGGTGAAATAAACTGGTTTTCCCCATTGCAGAATGCTGTGTAACCGCCGTGAAGTGCGCACGGGATTAATCGTTGCCGACGTCTCTCCTGTTTGATCACGTGGTACCTATGGCTGTCTTCTCGGAGCGCCAACTAAATTGTCGTTTTGCCTGAATGCGCGTTGGAAACAAAACATAAACAACAAGGTTTTGGTGGACAAAAGCAGGGATGCCAACCCCTACGCATTTGGCGTAGAAACTAGGCATTTCTTTAGCTTTACTACGCAACATATGCCTAATACAACGCGTTTGTTGCTATGATGCTGCATTTCTCCCCTCCCCCCACTAACTTTATTTTGCATAATTTTTGTGTTATTTGCATGGGACCCCCTTAGTGTTTGTCATGGACCCAAATGCTTTAGTTTATTCAGACAACTCAATAACAGGTTGCATATAAGAATAGTCAAAAAGCGCAATGCAGAATCTCCATCAATGTTTTGCCAGCTAAACTTCGGTATCTAGCCTGCGTCGTCTGCTACAACAAAGCAACTGCCGATAGGTGGCGCTTCTGCTGCTTCGCCGCCAAGGTTGGAGGTTCCACGCTGATCCTCGGCGATGTCACAACCCCAGTCCCTACCTCGGACAAAATGACCAATCTTGGTGTAGATATAAAATAAAAAAAAAATGTTTACTGCATTTTATTTCATAATTGCTCTGTATTGTTAAAAAAAAATTCAAGGGTTGGCACAATAATTTTTCTCTGAAACTGTTAAAATCCGGGAAAAAAACAAAAAAGGCCAGAAGGAAAGAGAAGAAAATCGTGCTTTACATGCGAGCATTCTTTGTAATGGTTTTGTTTAAGTTGCGTCACTCGGCCGGCTTAAGCTGTTGAAAGCACAGTGCAATGTCCGTAGTAGGTGAATGACTCAAGATAAGTACTGAAGTGAGGGATCCCCGCCCAGTGCAAGTAGTGTGATGTTTTTACATACTGGGAAACAAAATTACGGATTATCTTTTCCCCCAATTTTCAGTTAAATGTACAGAACTGTTTACAGATGCAGTCATATATTAAAACAAAGTGACAATGAAAATTTCACTTTGATAACTTAAAAACTTTTTGAGTTAGAAATGCAATTTTCTTATTAATCCCTCTTTTTCTAAGTGTCCAATTTTTTTTGTGTGTGTATGTAATTTAAAAAGTTTTAACCGGATTTAGGCGAAATTTTCAGGGTGACTTTGATTGATTAAGTTAGGACATCTATAAAAAAAAAAAATCAGCTTTTTAAAATGAAAATTCGGAAAATTAATTTTTCACATTTTAATCCTCAGTTAAGCAAAGACGCAATACAACAACATCAGGTGGCAAATGGGCTCAGAGTAAAAGGGGGAGAGAAATGAATGTTGCAAGCTCATAGTTCTTGGTCATCTGCGCTTTCCCGTGAAGTTGATCTTTCTTTCTCTGAACGTCTTAATAATAAAAAAGAAAAGTGCATAATTTTAAAAGTTTTCATGGATTCAAGCGAAATTTGCAGGGTAATCTTATAAGACCAAGTTATGGCATCTGTCGAAAATTCAGCTCTATTAAGTGAAAATTTGGAAATGTTTTTTTTTTTTTTGCATTTTTATTCTTAGTTAGGGAAGGAGTAACTCAGCAGGTTGCCGTGAATGAAAGTGAAGACGTTACCGAAACCCACTTAATAGATTATGGGAGTCTCGCCCATGCAATGCCCCCCCCCCCCCCCATGAGTCTCGGATGCGAGTGACAAATGGCACATGCCTGTTGGTCCTTTTTAAGCTGCTCTTCTCTTTCATGAAAATAAAATGCTGATGTTATTCGTTTGTGTGTGTATAAGTCACTAATTGTTTAAATCAAAATCTCAAATCTGCACATACAGTTCTCAATATTTTTTTTTCTGGTTATTTTTATAACTGTCTAGTCTGTAGTAAATTTAAAACATCTTAAAATACTTTTTCGTAATATTTCTTGTGTCTACACATCCAAGCTCAAAACTACGCATTTTTATGGCTTGGACTACACATGAATGCTGTAAGAGGTTGGCGCTTCTGCAACATAAAAAATCGCAATATCATTGAAGATCGGTGTGTGGTCTCAATATGTTTAATTCCAAACAATCAACTTTATTTACCTTTTTCCAATGTAATTCGTCCGGTAGCAATGTAGCCTTGCCATGTGATTCAACCTCTGCGCCACATGTTTTGGTTAATAGCAATGTGATACAACTTGATCTTGGTTCTGAAAATGTTTTACCTGAAGATAGAAATGTTGCAAAAAATTGTGAAAAGTCACAGAACAGGAAATTTCAAGAGAAATGGATAGAAGAATCCCCCTTGATTGTTTATGAAGATGGTCTTGAAAATGTAGATTTTGCTGCAAAGCAGATGTGAAAGTCAATACATCACGTAAGTTTTCATAGGGATTTAGTGGCCCTTTCAAACACAAAACTTTTAAATTCCATGATAAATCTGTGCAGCATAGAAAAAAAAATGTTGATTTTAATGAAAATTCATCACAGCTTCTTGTTAGCACCCCATTGGCCAAATGCATTAAAAAGATGGATGAAAAAATATTTAAGCAGCTCAAAGTATTATTCAATCTGAGCTACTATATTGCAAAACATAATAAGCCATTTTCTGACATGGAATCTCTAGTCATGTTATCCAGAAAGTTAGAGGTTGATTCACAAACCAGTATGCAAACAGAAATGCTTGCAGGGAATTTATTTCTTGCATATCAGAGGTTATAACAGAGTCAGAATTGAAGGAACTAAAGCAGTCCCAGTTCATTTGCATTATTTTAGATGCCTCTACAGACAAGGGCGCAATAGAGGAATTGATAATGTATGCAAGATATTTGAAAAGTGGTAAAATTGAAGAATGTTTTTTGAGACTTTTAGAATTAGAAAATAGCACATCTGTCCTATTTTTCTGCTATTGAGAAACAGTTTGCTTATCTTGGTTTAAATTTGAAGAAAAATTGTTGGTATAGCAACAGATGGGGCAGCCGACATGGTTGGTGAAGTATCTGGTTCATTTGCCAAATTTAAAGAATTTTTACCACATATATTGTCTGTGCATTGTGTTGTTCACCGATTGCAGTTAAGCATACTTTATACTCTGAAGAATGTATCGTATTTAGTAACGTTTGACTCTATTCTTATTTTAATTTATAAATTTTATGGACATTCCAGTAAAAAAATCAAGCACCTGGAAAAAATAGCCAACTTATTAGCACAAATTTTTTTTAAAATTCAGAAATTGTACCAAATTAGATAGGTGGCCTAAAATAGGAGTTTTGAGAGCAATTTTTCATGACTACCAGCCAGTTGTGTTGCATTTAGAAAATGAAGCTAATGAAAAACAAGGTAGCAAAAATGCAGAAGGCATGGTAAAGAAACTAAAAGATTTCCAATTTCTGGCAACCCTCGGTTTTCTCCTAGATTTTCTTCAAATCTTTAAAGACTTGTCCTTCGTTTTCCAGAAACAGCATTTGCTATTATGTCAAGTCTACAACGAAGTTTTAAAAGCAAAAAAGAAATTAGAAAATTTGCAGAAGGAAAGAGGAAAATATGAAGAATAATTTTTTAGCTCCTATAATGGAGAAACTTACAAAGATGTAGTTCTGACAGATGTTGCAAATGGGAAGAAGTTCTTCAAATTTGACAGCTGTTACTAATGCCCATTAAATGCTGTTACTAATGTCCAAGATAGTAATACTGTTAGCAGCATAGCCGAAGACAGCTTAAAAACAAACAAAGGCCCTTTTAAGGGCACTTTTGTTTGTTCTGAGGGGAAAAAAAAAAAAAAACCGGCCCTTTTAAGGGCATTTCTTTTTCTGAGGATGAAGTTTTAGTAACTGAAACAAATGGCCTTAACATTCTAATTTGGAATGCGCAGGGTATCAAAAGACAACACAGAGAATTCTTAACCTACTTAAAGTATAAAAAAATTGATGTTGCGTTAATTAATGAGTCATGGCTAAGTGATAAAATTAAATTCAGAATACCCAATTACAAGGTCTATAGGAAAGACAAAACCACCAAAAGCGGTGGAATTTTGATTGCGGTTATTGCTAGATTAGAGCAAAGTGAAACACCTTGCAACACTGAAGACGGTCAAGAAGCGCACTTGGTCATAATTAAAACTAAAAATAACTCGATCAAGTTTACGGCCTTTTATAATCATCCGTCGCATACAGTTACCAGTGAAGCTCTGGACAAACATTTTGAAAAAGACATCCCCACCATAGTAGCGGGGGATTTTAATGGCAAACACTGCTATTGGTACTGTCCCAGAGCTAATAAAAGTGAGAACAATATTTTCAGATATCTCTTAAATAAAAATATTGATCTGGGGGCACCCTCTGAACCCACCAGAACGGCGTTAAGAGGAACTAGTAATGTGCTAGATTTTGCACTATTAAAAAATAATAGATATTATTATGAAATCTATACTGCAGCAGCCCTCTCCTCTGATCATAACCCCATTCATCTGCAGCTTTTTACTGACAAAACTGTAATGGTAGCACCCAAAATGGTCACGAACCTAAAGCAATTTAAAGAAAAAATTAAGCTAGTACCACCTCCAGAAATCGGAGTTTGTAATAGCAAAGAAGAAATTAACAATGCCATTGAAACCTTTAACCTTGCCATTAAAAAGGTTATGGAAGATTGTCAAACTCCAGCTAAAGAAAAAGAAATCCATACTTTTACGCAAAGAAATTTTGTATCTTATTAAGGAGAAAATAGGTACCGCAGTAAATGGCAAAGAACCAGAAATAAAACGTTTTATGACCTTTATTACACACTTAACAGGCAAATCAAAAGAGATATCAGAAAGTTTGAAAACGGTTCATGGGGACAATTATTAGAGGAAGCCACATATTGACTACTCCGAAAATTCGGATAAAAAAATAAAATTACCCTGTGGAACCTTACTTCAAGTTTGCAAATTAAAAATATCAGATTACTTCCACCCCTCCAGAAAGCAGATGGGACGGTAGTTAGAACCGATGAAGAAAAAGCGGAAATCTTTGCAAACTTACTCGAAAAACAGTTTAAAATAAATAATATTCCCGACACTGATGTAGCCATTAAAATGCAAAAGGCCCTGGATACTTATTTTAAACATGTGGAGGATGTAGAAAATTCTAGATTCATCACCCAAAGTGCACAACTCTATGGAGAATTTACTAGTAAAAAAAAAAAACCTGTGTTAACATCCCCAATTAAAAGTAAACAGAATGATTCTTTTTAAGAAAATCGCAGGTCAAGGCATAGGAAACAGCAGCCAAAAGTAGTAAATGGTACGGCCTCTCTTACGTCCGATAGACAGCAACTTCAAAGTAAAGGTGCTACGACCTCCATTATGTCCGGAAACCAAAAAAATTCAAAAGTCAGACGGCAACCTCAAGTTAAAGGTGCTACGGCCTCTTTTACGTCCGGAACCCCAGAAACTGAAAAAATAAGAAAACAAGAGACCTTTTAAGGGCCAAAAATTTTTTTTTGTTCCTCCAGACTTTGAAAAACCACTACCCATCAGTGAAAGGGAAGTTAGGTTTCACATTAACAATCTTAAAAATAAAAAGGCACCGGGCAAAGATGGCATAAATAATAAAATTATGAAAACATTACCGGAAGAGTATGTGCAAACCCTTACTAAAATATACAATTGTGCCATTAAATTAAATTATTTCCCTGATGATTGGAAGACAGCAGAGGTAATGTTATTACCCAAGCCAGGTAAAACCCCCACAATTCCTGAAAATCGCAGACCGATTTCATTGCTCCCAACCATGGGAAAAATCTTTGAAAAAATTATACTTGTTAGGATGCAACAGTACTGTGAAGAATACCCAGTTATTCCATTTATTCAAGGAGGTTGTTTTCGTGACAAACAGTGCACCAGCTCTCGAGAGTTACTGAAAAATGTGCAGAAGGAATAATGAATAAGCACACAGCGGCTATATTCCTGGATGTAGCTAAGGCTTTTGATAAATGTCCACACAAGGCAATTATCTACAAACTAATAGCACATGACTTCCCACCTTGGATTATTCATATAATCAAATCTTATCTTGAAAACAGAACTTTTTGTGCAAAAATTAATGGGAAGAAATCTTAAAAAAAAAAAAAAAAAAAAAAAATAGTTGAAGCCGCTATACTTTATTTTTACTTCAGATTTTCCAAATTTTAACAAGAATCTGACTACAGCACTTTATGCTGACGACACTGCACTGGCCTATACTTCCATGAATAAAAATCAAGCAACATTTATGTTGCAATACTATGTGGAAAAACTGGAGAATTACTTCCTAGACTGGAAAATTAAAATTAATACTGACAAGACACAAGCAATTCTGTTCTCCCGTAAAACATTCAATTACAATCCTGACTTTGAAATTGAATTTTATGGCAAAAAAAATACCTTGGGTAAAAGATGTCAAATATTTAGGCCTCATTATGGATCATAATTTGAGCTGGAACAAGCATATTAAGGAAACCCTGGCTAAAGCACTTAAACTAAGAAGATGTCTCCGACACATAATTAAAAACAAAAGGCTTAGCAAAAAAAATAAAACCTTGTTATGGAAAGCATGCTTCAGCCCGGTGATTACCTATGGCTGTCCCATCTGGGGTAACTGCAGAAAGCAGCAAAAAAATATTACCTCGTTTCAAATAAAACTCTTCGTATGATGGTAGGACTCGATGGATAAACATCCAATAATGCTATCCGTAGTATGCTAAATATCAACTCTATACATTATACTATGTATGATCTAGTGCAAAGGTATTACAAGAAAGCCAAGAAACATCCTAATCCTCTTGTCAGGGAATCCCTTAATTATGTTGTCAATGATACTGATACTGACAAATTTAAAAGACCGAAGGCTATTTTAAATAAAATTCCTGAAAAGAATCCAGTTCACAGTTATTCTTCAAATAAAATTAAAAATAACTGGGACTAGATTGAAGTTATTCTTCACACATGGGAAGAAAACAAGAATTGAATATCAGGAATTTTGGAGAGAAAAAAACAAAAACCCGGCCCTTTTAAGGGCCGAGCAAAATGTTGCATGAAAGATTTAGCTTTTTTGTACTGAATATCTCTCCCCTAACTAACAAGGTGTTGTTTGTCTTGTCTTTCATAATAAAAATTATTTTCTTACGCTTTAGTTCTGACTAAAATAAATAAATAAATAAAATACGATTTAATTTTTTCCGCTATTGCACACAATTGTGCAACAAGCAGACAAGTAGCGAAGAAAAAAAACAAAACTGATTGGCCCTTATACTACCGGCTCCCTAAAAAAGGAATAAAAACCCTGATTTTGGCTGTTTTTATATTTTTGTTTTTCTGTTGTTTACTCAAAATGAGTAACTTAAACCTCGATCGGTGTAATCTTGTGATCACACCACCTCAGCTATGGTTACTCTGACATGTATGTTAGGCAAGAATCAACAAAAGTAAACCTGAGAAAATTTTTTTAAAGCAATGGGGATAAATCTTTTCTCTCATTGGCTGACGAGTAGCGAAGCAATAGCGGACCCGAGAGAAACACTGGGCAAATGGCCAGTTTTGTCTTACCCGGTGTTGAGCGTCGATTTTCCTCTGGGAAACTTATTCTGTGTGTGATTTTTTTTTTTTTTTTTCAGGTTCCCCTTTCCCGTGTTCTTCCCTTCTTTTCCCCCTGTACTCATCTGTGGCAGCGGTGTACCGGGCATTTTTCTGCGGAGAGAAATATTGCTCGGAACGGCTTGTTGTTGCAGGTAAGTATGTAGGGCAGCTTATAACTTCACTTCTTAACGGGAAACAGTTTACTACTTGTGCTCTAATATTTCCTTACTTTTCTTTCGTGCTATTCTATCAGGGCAATCTGCTCCTAACTCTCTTAAATTCTCTTTCACCTGCCAAAAGGCGCAAAGCACTGTGGGTTTGGGTCTCTCAACCTAAATTAGGAACTCCTTGTTGTTATTAAATCAAGCAATCTCCAGGAATGTTTTTTTTTTGTATTTGAACAGAAGGGGGTGGGGGAGTGATGTGTGGCTGGCATTATCCCCTCATTTCCGGCCTTTTCAGCGATTTCCAATGGCACAACGGTACCATTGGAAATTGCTGAAGAGCCTGCAAAGCCCCAAGGAGAGGCGACACACAGTTTGAAAACCTTTCTTTTTATCCTGTTTGTTCACCAATCAATTAATTGAACTGATGATCCTGCTTGCTGGTCTGAACATTGAGCTTGATCACATAACAGTTGCTCAGAGTTTAATAACAGAAGATGGTATGCTGTAGCAGTTCTGGACGACAACATCTAGGTCTTTCAATAATTCCTTCACCTGTGCCTGCTGTTTTGTCTAATCCTGAATACATCATCTTGCTATCTGAAAATATTTCACTGTTCCACTTACATTACCATGAAGTTTGTCTAATTTAGTTAGCTCTTTAAGACAAAGTATCTAATGCCGGTAAAATGCGAGCCATCTGAATGCCACAAAGCGTGAAAGGAGGGGGGACAAAAAAACTGGGATAACGAACACAGCATAAGCACCACTGAGAACACAACAGTTTTTAGGGCATTGTTCAGTTGCAAAAGAATGATTTTTGAGGTGTGCATGGGTGTTTGGGAGCGGAGATATGTATGAATTTAAATTTTTAGATTTCCATATGATATGAAATTTGCATTGCTTCAGGAAGTTCTTGACATGGCATTAAAATTTAAAAGAACAGTACAGGAAAAAAAAAAAACATTGTTTATGTCATATACTTGAGTAAACAAAGTAGAATCTAACCTAATATCACTTTACATATCAGCAAATCTTTGAATGGCATTTTCTTTTTTTGCTCCTGCCCAGCTATACATTGCAGCTACTTCATTACTTAATATTTTCTTTAAAATGCCTGTTGTTAGACTGTAAGCATCTTGGCCACCAATGTTCTTCAATGTTTGCATCTGAAATACGATGAATAAAGTATAAAACTTTCCAAATAATATATTCCAATAAAACATACCATATTGATATACATATTTTGTTTTTGGAAAAGAAAATTTGTATTTAATTTAGCAAAACTTTTAGTTATCATGGTCTGACTGTATTAGATAATATATTTTTACAAATGGATAAAAGAAATGGATAAAGACAATGGATATAACTATTACCACCCTCTTGACCAGAGTGTGGTTGGGAGGGACATAAAGATAATTATTAAATCGATTGTCAAAAGTGAGCCCAAAGAGTTGTTTTCTTCCTAGGATGGAGACACAAATTTTCGGCCGGACAAACCGTTGTGTTTTCATATGAGAGTGCACGCGGAACGTACGCCCTCATATGCCGCAATATTTTTTGAAGATTAAATTTGGAAAGAAAAGATCGAATGGTTTAAACTAAAAGACAAAATCCAACTCTGACTAGGTAGGTTACCCCACAATCCCTATTCTCTAGATTGCCTACGAAAAACCTTAACTTTAGGATTCAACACTGAAAGTCACAGAGAATATAAAGAAAACAGAGATATGAAATAACGATAAACTGTTTATTGGAATGAGGAGACAACTTATCCTAGTACATTGTGGGTGAAGAACCATTCAGTTAAAAATGTTAATACATTAATACAGACATTCAACGTGGACCAGGAAATTCAAAAGAGCGAAGACCTTTGTTTGAATTTAAAAATGTTATGTTAAATTGCCCTAATAAATGTTATGACCTCTAGAGATTGCTTTAATCGGTTTAAAGTTCTAATAAAACTCCAATTAAGTATTGCTGCTAAACTTCTATAACTCTCGATAAATCAGTAATGCACTATGGAACTCTCAAATAATTATGACCTCGATATTATACACATCAACAATAAGCATTCTTACTAATATAACTTCAAGAATTTACTCTTAACACTTTGCTCAACTGGTTTTTTATTGATTCAAATTAATCCTTCCTATCACACTATAGCTTCGTTACTTTAAACAACTGAAATTTAACTTGACTGGCTTATGCTTCTCAAAGTATTGACATACAAGTATACAGAAAGTACTTAATCCAATACACAATGTACTGCACTTAATAAAATGGCACGGTAAATAAATACACTTTGCTTTGGTTACTGATATTCTAGATTTCAATTCTACTGGCAGTTCCCTTCCAAAACTCAACTGTATATATGCACTGCTGGACAATTGCTAAGGACGGATCATAAATGGCTATATAGCGCATAAAAAAGTAAGTGTGGTTGGATGCCAAGTGAAATAAAATGTCAGAATGCCAGGACACTACAAGAAAGACAATTTATTGTGCTCTGAAATCCAGAAGGCTTTGGAACGTGTTCAAGGGACAAACAGGCCATTTTGTGCAGAATGCGTAAACGTGAAAAATGCAGTTACCATCCGCAGGTGTTCCGGCGTAAGATGTCAATACGGGATATGACCACCATGGAGGGCGATGCAAGATTCCACATGTCGTGTCATGCTTTGCACAACATTATCAAACAGCTGTTGGGGTAATTTACCCCATTCCTCTGTCAGTGCACGGATGAGGGTGTCCTTGTTTATTGGAGGGCATTGGCGACCAGCAAGACTCCTCCCCAAAGCATCCCACACGTTTTCAATGGGTTTCAGATCTGGAGAACGTGCTGGCCATACGAGGCGTTGAATATCCTCGCTCTCAAGACACTCCTGGACAGTGACTGTTCGATGACATGTTGCGTTGTCGTCCATGAAAATGAATCTATCACCGACAGCACCACGGAACATACGAACATGAGATAGCAGAACATCATTAATGTATCGTTGGCCAGTCATAGTCCCAGTTGGAAGCACATAGAGGGACGTACGGCTATTGATCATGATGCCAGCCTATACCATGACACTACATGTTGGATATCGGTCCCTTTCCTGTATGTTTGCTGGACAATATGCAGTACCACTATCACGCCAGATCAGTTGTCGTCGACAATCAGACGATAGACTGTATCTACTCTCATCTGAGAAGAGGATAGCAGACCAGTCGTTATCAGTCCAATTGCGATGTTGATGGCACCATTGCAAATGGGTGGTATGACGTCTGGACAATGGGATGCACACAACAGGACAGCGGGCGTATAGTCCTCCTTCATGCAAACGTCTGGCGACAGTTTTTCGGGAGATCCGCTTGCCAGTAGCAGCCATAAACTGATTTGCTACCTCACTAGCTGTGCTGCGCCGGTGTCTTTTTGTTGATAGCACTATGTACCGATCTTCTGCAGGTGTCGTACTGCAAACACAACCTCCCCCGTGACGTTTGCTACACTCTCCATTTGTTTGAAATGATTTCCAAAGCGTTGAAACAACACTGTGGCTGACGTCGAACTCCCTGGCAACATCTGTTATTTTTCGCCCTTCTTCAATCTTGCCAATAATACGGCCACGCGTAAAATCATCTAGGTGATGTCGGGAAGACATACTGAAAATTGCAAGTTCGTCAATTGATTCTTTCCCTTTCAACTTTGCGTTTGAACAACAACGGTCAATACGCGTCAAATCCTTTATATCTTATCAGCGCTATGACGTCACGAACAAGTTCGGCAATCCAAAATTTGCATACGCACAACACGTCTTACTGTATCCCGCACTTATGCTAATTTCCACATTTTCCTGCCTTCCATTTTATGGTTGCTATTGTCATCTGTCCTTAGCAATTGTCCGGCAGTGTATATATATATCATCAAATCAACAGTTAAGATTGCAATTGAATTCTATTAAGCTTCTTGCTACCTGGCTGTTAATTCATTCTGCTAATCTACATAAAACATCTAATTTACAATTATGCTTCTGCCCCTTCCCAGCAGATATCTACAATATTTCTTAACACAAAATTTTAATCAAGATACCAACCCTGGCACTTAATTTCACTCTACTTATTACATGGAAAAGTAATTACATTTAACACTTCTTAATCCCTGCGTCTTATCTGGCAGTCATTCATCAACTAATAATCAAGAAAATACTCTTTGTAGAAGTTCACACTTAAGTGTCTGGAGAAAGTATGCCTATTTCACCTAACACTAAATCATAGAATTTTATATACTTCGCTACTAAAATATGTGAATTGTCAGGGAAATTAAGATTTACTCTACCTTGCACCTCGGCTGCCGACATCAGTGGCGGGCGTCGTAGATGTAACGTTGTCCTCGGATTGTCTCGGAGAAAATGGGACCTTCTTTCATCGTCATTGGAATATTAAGTCTCTGGCCTCACTCTTTTTTGGGAAACTGGAGCATCCGTAGGAGGCTTCAATCAGAAAACTGCACTCTGTCCAGATGGGCGTAATTTGGGTGTATAATCACTTCCGTGGCGTGGGCACTGTCAGGGTATCTGGTTGTAGATCGAGGAAGTTCCCCACAATTCGTACTCAATGAATGTATAAAGTTCTAAGGGTCACCACTTGGTTTTCCTTTAGAGGTGGGCCCGTTAGCTACTTCTGGGCTCGCAAGATGGGACCGGTCCTGTTGTCTTTCTGGCGTTGGCACATCCTTGCTATCTCCCTCACTTAGGAACTTTGGACTCCTCTGTCCTGCGAAAATGATATACATTCTCAGCTATGCGTGAAGATCTTTTTCTCATTGCCTCCCATCAGTGGAGGACGCCTTCGAGCTGGGCATTATAGTTACGAGGGCCGTAGATTAAAGACTTAGCATCTTGGCCACTTACGTAAACCCTTCTCAAACTCCGGTGAATCCCACTGCACACGGTGAGGAAAAGTCCATTCTCTAATATTTTCTGAGCAAAATGGCTGTCCAAATCTGGTGGTCAGTTCAAGCCAAGACTCTGCTGCACCACTGACTGACTAGGGCTGCATAAAGAAGAAATCTAAGTTTATTTGTTATTTATGCAATCCTTTGCCTCTGCTATGCTAAAAGCAGCTCAGCGAATCACTTAATGACACCTACCGTGAGATTCCCTGAAATCGCCTACTAGTGTAATAATAAATCTACTTGTTTGTATCTTATCAACTACACTGTTCCAATGCTCTAAATTTGGTGCATAACATAACAAATGGATAAAAACATCTTACCAACTGTGTAAAATAGATGCTGTCTTGCAGCTTCTTTTCTATCTCATGCAGATCACAAGGACTTTTTATTGGAAATGTATTTTCCATTTCCACTGCTGCTGGTGCTTCAACTTCTTTGTCAGTCTCCACCATCCGCCTCTCGATAATTTCTAATCTTTGATAAATTTTATTCAGCTTTCAAAATATCTCTCCAATAGATGTCTTCATGAACTCCCTAAATTCTAAAAACAAATAAAACTTAAATAAGTGTTATATAAATAAATGTTGTATTTAGAATTTTATTTAAATATCCTAGGTATCGCAGGGCATTTCTTGCTAGTTATTAATATATAATTATTATTTTTAGGGTCATTGAACATTTATACGAAAATTCCTTACCTCGATTTATTTCTTCTTGTGCCCCTAGATCAAAATGATTAAAGCTGTTCCTCAAAAAGGATTGTTGTGGAGAAGAACATGTAGGCTGTGGTAATGTAATCTCTATTTCCTGATCTTGTTGGGAATGCCTTAGTGTCGGCAAAGGTGGTAGAATTTTTTCAGCAGGGGCTAGAAATTCCTCATCGGATTCAGCATGAATGTAAAGATGCTTTTGTTTCTTTTTTTTTTTTTTTTGCCTGGGCTCCCTTTCATTCAGCAACTTACACTTCCGTATCAACTTCCGAAAATTGGGTGACCAATTCTAATTTATGAATTCTTCGTTCATAAGTTGCTAGAAAGCAATTGATAAGAAAAACAAATAGAAAATTTTAATAACTTTAGAAAGAAGTTATATTCCCTTCAAATACATTTATAATTAAAATATCTGAAAGCTATAAGTAACTTTCCTGCGGGTGCAGTTGTGCTTGTATGTTCGTCGGGGGCGAGACTCACGATTTCGAGTCTTTTTTTCATTCCCAGATAATACAATTGAAAGGAAATGTTGGAGATAGCGTTATTTTGCAAATACATTGTCCAGCAGTATCTTTAATTATGAGATTTTTTTCCACTGTATTTGTGAAAAACTAAATAAGCCGCTCCGGTGGCGCAGTGGTCTAAGGCGCTGGCCTCTGATCATTCGTCCGTAAGGGGTGCGGGTTCGAATTCCGGTGAGGCATGGATGTTGTGTTTGTCTTACGGCACTGGCTCTCTCCCTTCCCTGGAACCAGTGACCCTAAATTAGGGACGGGCGACTGCTTATAGCCCATTGAGTTGCTCACGGTGGTCGTTAAACCTCCAATAAAAAAATATATATATATGTAATAAGTAACAAGAAAATCAGTTTTGGCATTTTATTCTTGGGTAGACTTAGTCTCAAAGTCTACCCTGACACTTTGCCCACGATATATATAAATATAAGGACTAATTAAGCATAAAATCACTCAAGTTCTAAAAATGCACTTACCAGCTGTTCCAAATATTCTTAATACATGGTGCACCGTCCAGTCTATCTGGGGAACTTCTTGACTTTCAATGGCCTTATTTATGCGCGACCAGAAATTAAAAGGTGGATACCAGCAATTTTTATTTCTGTCGATTAGCCGTCTTGTTCCCACCAACTCTAGGCCATCTTCGAATTCCAAAACGGTGAACATCTGCTAAAACAGAACTAAATCAGCTCATTATGATCAAATAGAAAGTCTTTGAGTAAGATTAATATGATTGAGGTGGTAGACAGCAGCTATACAAACGTTTTTGCTGGGTGAATGGGATGAGTTTTTTTGGTTGAGATTAATACCAATTTAGCTGATTAAGTTTTTGTTAAGAGATTTTAATGTTTGCAAAATTATCAGGGCACTGGTACTGATGATGCATGTTAACCTGTAATCAGAACGAATAATTTTTGGTACATTTTTGAAGTCTAGACACTTGCTGTAAATTTGATTATTAGAGATCTATGTAGGTAATATAGTAAAGCACCGTTTACACGTCTTTCGAAGGACTGTTCATAAAAGACGTATAACTGAAATTAAAGTCCAAAATGTGAAGCAAATTTCTGTAGTACATATGTGTAATACGTACAGTACTACGGTAGTACCTGTCACATATAATGAAAATATATTTTATGTATTGAATATGTACACTTATTACATTATTTATACAGTACATTGAAGAAATTTTTTTAAATTTAATTTTAAAAATTCAAATTGTACTAAAATTACATATATGTAACGTACAGCTAAGAAAAATTCATACCTTTATTTCAGCATCACATCTTGATTAAATATGTTAACTTTCTTTCGAACAAGAAAAACTGCTGGATCACATCGATAAGCACTTTTAAATTCATGTGAAAAAGTGTTTTTAGTGATGTTTGCCTGGTTGTTTGATTTTGCATTTTAAGGAGAGTACTATGGATTGAATTAAATTCTCTAAACGTTTTCTCACTGGTGTTGGCAAGAAAAACAAACAAATTTCTCAGTGTATCAATACTATGCAGGGCTTGAAAAATATCTGAGAAGTTACATGCCCAGCTGGGCAAGTGCAGAAAATATTTACTTGCTCAGAAGTAAAATCTACATGCCCAGAAAAATTTATCTTTTACGATAACAAAAGAGAAGCCTCAGTTTTTAAAGTTAAAAATTATGAACTTTTTATACATCTTTTGCGCCGCCATTTTTAAGTGTCTGTGTTCAAAGTGCACAAAAGCATATATCTCAAGATTTAAGAAAGGTAATAGATGGCATTTGAGAAATTTAGTGATGATGCCATGTTCAAAAATTTTTAATATACGTCCTGTGTTCTGCAAAAAAAAAAAAAAAAAAAAAAAACATAGTTAACTGTATAGCAGTTTAAGTAGTTTTCAACAATTTTGAATGTAAAAATTATTTACCTTTTTCTCTTGTGCAAACAGAAGTGATTTTGCATCATAAAATATCCCAAGAATTGTTTAGGAACGAAAACAATACTTATGTTTTCAACTACTGTTGTGTGCACTTATAGTTATTAAACTATATTATCACCTGACCCCCCACATTCCTTGAAAAAATTGCTTGTGCTATCTGCTATTTTAGGATGGTTTAGGAAGCAGTGCACCACATAAATAGTCTTGTCATCATTTGACTTTAGCCAATTAAATGTTTTTATCCAAGGTTCCTGAACTAAGCCATGCCAGAGTTTTTTTTCACACACTTCATCATACTCCGCTTGCCTAAGTTACAATTTTGCCGACGACGGAGATTCCGATTTTGAAATTACATCACTCAGCAATGCAGAAAACGAATTTGTAACAACCGCTGTCGCATTGGGAATTTCACGTAACTGCCTACTATGAGATATACTCTCACTGCTGGATTTTTTTCCAACCCCCCCACCCCCCTCTTATATCCATTACTAAATGCACTTATATCTGCAGCTAACACAAACTATTGTTCTCTCAGACAAAACTAGGTTAAGTTCTCGGAGTCAGCAATTTTCGCTCTACTCCCGGCTAAGTGTGTAGGCTCGTTCTTAAACGAAACTTAGCCTTTGTTTCAGTAGTACTGCTGTTATTCACGTGTGTGTGGGAAACTTAATTTGTATGTATTACAGGAAATACTACATGAGAATTTCCTTCATAAGGCATCTTCCACATTTTTGCTTTAATTTCATTAATATGCCAGGAATGAGTACTTTTGCTTGTTCCAACAATCTGAATGCCAAATTCTTTGGATTCACAAGGCAAATTAAAAAATGTTTCCTATGAAAGGGTGTTTGCAGGCAATAAAAAACTGTTCTCTTTTTTCATTTTCTATAAAACTTGCAACTGTAACAATAGTTCCGTCTTTTAGCATGCAGCAGTTATTTTGATTATTCTTGCAATCTATTTCAAAATTTTTTGTACTCCACATTTCATACTCATTCATTTTGCTGGTTTGTTCTAATTTTTTTATTAAATTTGTTTTTCATAATATTATTTGATTTGAATACTGCTTCGGCTTCTTTACACCTTCTCATTAGTTGCTGCAATGGAAATTCATCTTTCCTTAACATCTTTTTAATGAAAGTCATGTGATTTTCAAATCGAAAAGCACTGAATAAGTCTAAATGACCAAAAGTTCTAACGTCCTGACAAATGTGCAGCAAATTATGCACATTATGACTAATATGTTCTTTGCCATACAGTATTTCAAAGGACTTCACAAAATGGCTGAGTAATTACTCTGCAAAGATGAGATATTGTGAGTTCTTTATGAGATATGGGTTTGCTAATATTGTTATGGCTACATGCAGAGTTATGAAATGAGAGTATAACTCACTTCTGAGAGCAGATTTCAGGCAAATGGGACCAGTATACAGCAAGAATTGCCTGAATTCTACAGCTTTCCAATGTTTGATTTCGTCCAGGCCTCTATGTCGCCAAACAAATTCTTTTAATGCTGTTGGCTTTAATGTTTTTAAATTCTTCAAAATTACCTTTATAAAATTTAATGATTAATCTTAGAGAGTGGCCCCATAATCCAAAAATACAGAAGTTTTTTCATAACCCCTAAACATATTAAATGCATATAGTCTAATGGTACATTAGAAACAAGTCCAAAATTAGGAATCTTCAAAATTGTTTCACCCATGTGAAAATCTTCATAACTATTACTTGCAAATCCATCATTTGTTCTCTCAGAATTTGTAGAATGTGGAAAACATACCCTTCCATTATAATACTTTCCTTCGATATTACACTTTGTACAACTATTATATAACCGGTGTGTCCTTTAACACAAAGTACAAATGATTTCGCTGGTGCATCACATATCAATCCTATTATACTCACTTTTATTTTTTGTTCATTAAAATAAATGCCACGTGTGATAAGATGAACTGCTTCATTTACAATTGGTTGTAAAAACTCATTTGCATTTTGTGGTTTTTCATGACCGTGAAAAGCGCCAATCGTAAAAACTTTTTTAAAAATCAAATCACAACAAAGAATTGGCCACAAACAGGATGAGGATGATTTTGCAAGTGGGAGACCATCAACATTAACAAAAAGCTTAACTTCTTCTGCTTTTATGTCTGCAGACACATATTCTTCTAAAATAGGCTTAATACCAGCCTCAATTCCAAAATAGAAATAAGATCCACCACTTATTTGAATTACATTAGTAAACCTAGCAGTTTGCAATAATGTTCTACTGTCTTTTGGCAGTTTAAAATTTGTATGTTTCTTAAAAATACCTAAAAGTTCAGTGGCTGCGTTATGGGGAATATTAAATTTTATGCACCATGAACGCAAATCTTTTTTAATGGCATCATCCGGATTTTGAAATATTTCTTCAGTTTTACATGTATCTCTCTCTGATTCACTATCTGAACTAACTGAGACACTACTACCATTGTCACTCAGGTTTGTGGGTAACATATGAAGTGAATCATCTGAAGAGCTATAAGAAAATTCATCAGAAATACTTTCATTATGTAAAATTGGCTGACTGATAGAAGGAGCATTTATTTTTTATTTTCTGAATGTTTAGATATAACATTTGAAATAGGTCTTTTAACAGGCACCTCATCTTCAGATGAAGTTATGTTATCAATATTACACTTCGTTTTCTTTGCAACTATTCTTCTACGATGACCTTCTGAATAGCTCAGAATTTTTCTTTTCTTTCTATCCATAACAACCTAGCCGCCCCGGTGGCGCAGTGGTCTAAGGCGCTGGCCTCTGATCATTCGTCCGTAAGGCGTCTGGGTTCGAATCCCTGTCAGGCATGGATGTTGTTTGTCTTACGGCACTGGCTCTCTCCCTTCCCTGGAACCAGTGACCCTAAATTAGGGACGGGCGACTGCTTATAGCCCATTGAGTTGCTCACGGTGGTCGTTAAACCTCCAATAAAAAAAAAAAAAAAAAAAATAACCTAAATATAAAAAAAGATTAAACCTTAAATTATTATAATTAAAATAAATATTAAAATTCAAATTTTGGCTAATCTCAGTTGTACGGTCCTCCATCACCAAGATACTTTTATCGCCATATCTTGGGCGCCATTCTTCGCCAAATATGGCTCGCCTTCATGAGGTCAATGGGCAGTATGGTTTGTCACATTTTTTATGACTTCCCTGCCTTATATGAATAATTTTTTTGCTGTTAGTATCATAATAATCTCAGCATCATAATTTTTTGACTCCCCTGCTTCATTTGAATAATTTTTTGCTGTCAGTATCATATAAAGCATCTTCTTTTGAATTCCTTCACGTTTTGTATTACTGTGTAGCAAAATGTCTGATGTAAATTTTAAGAATTTGGTATGGGGCTTTAAAGTGTCAATACAAGTGATTGATTGGTACATGATGAATGGAGCAATTAGAAAGCATTACCTCTGCCCTAAGTGTGGTTCGTGAATGGATTTAGTTGAAAGCACGGACATTTCCAATGGGGGTGAATGGCAGCATTTTCATGTAAAAGAATTGAGTGAATGCACATGATGATGTGAAAAGAACCCAAACAGATCGTTTGTCTTTTACGAAATGTATTTCTACAGTATGGATTTCGTGGTCTTTGATCAGCTATCGGAGGATAATTAAAGGCAAGTTTTCATATTTTTCTCGCCATTATTTTTACATTTCATATAATAATCATTCATTGTTTTACACAAAAACAAAGCAGTCATAACATACTCATTTGTGTATGCACTAACATATCATAGAGAAGTATCTGTACTTAGCGACATTTTTCGCTTGGTGAGCAAGCGGGGGATGACTGTACAACTCAGTTTTACCCATTTTTCCATTTGTATCAAAAACAACTTTTGAGTCCACAAATCAGAGTAGCTACAGAATATGAGATCAAAAATTTCATGTCGATTTCCAGAAAAATATATTCAAAATTCCCTGAGAAATATGTTGTGCGTCTGCTGAAAAAATCTACCGGACGGGGAGGATGGTGGTGGTGAAGGGTTGTCTATGGGTGGCAAAACTTAAAATCCACCACTGATCTGTGGGAAACATAGCGATTTGGAAATATTTCATGAAATGAAATGGTCCAGCAGTAAAAAAAAAAAAAAACTATTAAAACGGAAATGCTAGAAAAATGATTGCTGTTGGTTCACAAGGTTCCCATTCTGCAGTCATGCCAAACCACAGCAAGGGCAACATCATCCTGCCAAAAATGGGGGAAGAGGTTTCGTTAAAATTATTGCAAGATGAACAATAATAGCTACGATAATGTGGTTAAAATGATCTTTAAATTAAGCGATGAAAAGCTGATGTTAAATAATAACAGCTATATTAACATGGTTAAAATAACCTTTAAATTAAGTGATAAAAAGTTGATGTTAAACGGACCATCGTTTCCAACATCAGAGCATTGCCTCGTAGTGGACACGCCGCGATATGTTGGAATTTAAAGGAACGGCGTGGTGTGCGCGTTTATAAACCTCTTCGGAAACCCAAATGATAGGCAAAAGCTCTCGGCAGGCGTCCATAATCCTTGCAAAAAAAAGTTAAAGGAATATCGCGGGTACTGTTGTATTCTGAGATAGTGAGGTTAAAATGGCGTTAGTCTTCTCTTCCTTAGAAGTGAGTTAAGCAAGCAGAGCTGTATCAATCCGCCATCCCTCCTACAGCGATCCTTTCGTTCAACAAGGATCGCTGTAAGTAGTAGTTTCAAGGAGAAAAAACCCCCAAAAGCCAGCCCTACGTGTGACCGATGCTTTTATTAAAGAAATACCAATAGGAATATGGTAAATAAATAAAAAAAAAGTCAACATATATAGTTCAAAGTCCTGCTAGACAGCTACCCACAGATAAAATTTTACATAATATGAGTTTCTTCGAGTTTGTAAAACACTTTATAAACCATAGTAAAGTTAGTGCAACCCTACTGTTAAAATAACATTGATTTTTAAAATAATAAAAGCATCAATATCAAATTCTTGTAATTTGGTCTCAAATTACTGAAATAAAATTTTATTTACAAGGTAGGAGTTCCGTATGTTGACGAATTGCCTTTTTTTCGAATATTTCTCCGGAAATTTACCGAGGAAGCATTACTGCATTGGAAATGCAAAGGGAATCCACCGTTTAGCGAAAAATGGATTGGATATTTTCCCCCAAAATGTATTCAAAGCAGTACGTTAGCAAAATGCTGTTGTGGAAAACGGAAGCCATGTTAACAACTGTGCTGAAAAAAAGTAGTGCTACTGCATCACCGCAAAAGATGAGACAAAGTCAGCTGCCACGAGCAATAGAAATGAAGCAGTAGTAGCAACAAAGAATCCCAAAGTTAAAAACAAAACAAAAAAAAAAAAAAAAAAAAAACCCAGCAGTCTCCTGAACACAAGACCAAATTTCATATGTTTTACAAAAGGAAAATAAGTATTTGGGTCCATAAAAAAACCCTGTAATTTTAGTTCATCAACACATGGAATTGCAACCTATTAGTATTTTTTTTTACTCTAATTATATCTTTTACAACTAGATTAATCACACTTTCTTTGGCAGATAATATGAAGGTACTGGTTTAGAAAAATGAATTAAATTTTTTTATTTTTTGTTAGATAATACTAGTTACTTCAGTGGAAAAATCAATTATGGTATGCTGGGTTGATTTTTAGTTTTTTGTTAGTGATTTTTGAAGTTGGGACTATTTTACGCTATACCCCTTGTTTAGTATTGATGGCGGATAAATAATGCTTTGCGTCAGGTTTTTTTTTTCGTAATGCAGTTATATGCCAACAGATTGATTCGGATTGCGAGCTCTCCAATGGCATCATTTTACTTTGACTACGCATGGTTTCCGGTAAAAAGTAAATGGAACATCTGATGTGTCTTACTGAATGATAATAATATCCATTAGTCTTGAAATGGGCAGGAGCTAACTTTTTTTATGGATTTGTAAGTATAAAGCATATTTAGGTACTTGGAGCAGGAATGAGTGCCGGCGCCCAGCATTGGTTTTCTTGCTGATGCCGTATTCTAGATTGCAATTAGTCATATTGCACTTTTGGTGCGATTCTTTATTTTTCTGAATTTTTTTCTGCGACGGCAATATTCCAGAGATTTGTTTCTCTTTGTTTAAAATATCCGTCGGGCCTATGGATATTTTCTGATTGCCATATAGTTGCGATCTTTCTATCGTATTTCACGTCTTCATTCGGTGTCATGGTGGATTGCCGTTTTGGCAGACAGCCATTTTGGAGTGACGAGTTGTCGTTGTCAACATACTGCATCACTGCAAGTGCACAGCTAAGTGTACTTTCACCGTCGATAGTAAATGAACAGGCGTACAGAAAAGAGTCCCGATTCTTAAAAATCAATTAAAAGAACCCCCAACTGAACGGCTGCCTCTTGCAAGCCTAACGGATATCATTATCACACGTGGTGATTAAAAAATTTCTACCAAAAATCCTGCGAAGTCAAAGTAAAAAATTACTCAGTTTCCGAGAGTTTGGATTAGGTCTACAACTTGAACACACAAAATACTACTGCTTCCTCTGTAAATGGAACAGTAGGGACAGAAATTCTCATTACATTAAAAAGACCTGGTCTAAAAGAGAGTCCATAATTCTAGGTAATAAAAATGTTGTCGCGGAGCCTTTAGTAAATCCCGAGAGCATGTACTTAACACCGCTTCACATTAAACTGGATTTGATAAAACAAATTTGTAAAGGCTTTGAATAAAGATAAATAAGCCTTTATTGCATGAAGCGAAAATTAAACAAGGCATTTTTATTGGTTCATAAATAAAGGAACTTATGCGTGATCTTGCATTATTGAAGGTACTTTGAATGAGACTGAAGCTGCTGCATGGAAGTCTTTTAATGATGTGGTACTGAATGTTTTATGTAACTGGAAGGCAGAAAATTATAAAGAACTTGTTACTGAGCTTCTAGAAAACTATAAGGCCAGGGGATGCAATATGTCCCTTAAAATACATTTCCTTCACTCGCATCTGGACTTTTTCTCACAGAACTTAGGAACTGTAAGCGATGAGCACGGAGAACGTTTTCATCAGGACATATCTACCATTGAAAACCGCTATTAAGGAAAATGGAGCCCTAAAATGCTAGCTGATTACTATTGAACTCTAAAAAGGAATGTAGTACAACCAAAGTACAGAAGAAAATCTAAAATAACTACTTGTGTAATTAATTACTTGTAGCAAAATATGCATTGCAAAATGAAGGCTTATTGTACACTGAAACCACCAGTAGGTTACTCAAGAACTATGTCCGATAGCACAATTTAGCAAGCAAATTTGCAATCAGCATGACAAATATTGTAGGATTCAGTATATGCAGTCTTCATAACAAACTAAAAGTTCAATTTTGTTGTTCAGTGTTATCGATTCCATAATACTATACTGTTTGTTAGTAAACAATCCCTCAGCTTCCAAGGTTTTTTGGGGCTGATTATTAGTTTTATGTGATTTTGGAATTTATATATTTCTGTATTAGTTTAAGTGATTTCGGAATTTAAATATATACCATACTTCGGGATTTTGAATATCGTTTATACGTGTCTAATAGAAGTAAACTAGAGAAAGAAAAAGATAACAAAATTAGGTATCCGTTTTAATAAATAGATTCCCCCTTTTTTTTTTGCTCTTATATTGTCCTATTACGAGTTGTTCACGTTTTCACAAGTTCAATTCAGTCCGCTGTCCATCAGAAACAGTGGTGGCGTTTATAAATTCACAAAAAAAGAACTAAAAATCGGTCCCAAATGAGTGTCTAATTTCTGTTATACATGTGGAATAGACCATACAAAGAAAGAAAATCAAATTCATCATTTCTCTAAATACCTATACCAATATGACATTGCTCAGCTTCGAAGTAAAAAAAGTACTGGTATCGTTTAACACAGCCATCTACTTAGATTTTATAAAATGCTTTTTAGAATTTAAAAATTATAATAATCAAAACAATTACTTACTTTCAGATGATCTTGAATCACAAAAGAAAGGTGAAATACAGCTAACTGGAGTACGACGATATTACCAAAGATATTTGGAACAATAGCACATGAATCGAAACACAATCGCCAGAGTCAAATCCGCTTAGTTTGAAGAGGGTGCTTCGTTGAAATGATACAAATGCGCATGCGCATCCACGCCGTTGCCAAGCGAAAAATCTTAAATATCGCCGGAACATCAAGGGAGCAATTACGTTCCATGGAAACTATAAAACAGTAGTATCCGTGAAAGCTATTTGTAACGTAACCGTAACATACAAAAAGTTATGTTCCGAAATAGATGTTGCTGGTACGTAATTGTAAGATCTCTGAAACTGTAACGAAAATGAGAGATTGTAACATTACTGATACATATCTGAAACGTTTTGTGCTGTATGGGAAGGAAACCATTGCTAATTGTGGTTGGAGGGCAACAAGCTTTATACTGAAGAGGACAAGTTGTCTGTAACTATGGTCTAGGCAGCTGTTTCTGGAGCTCTTTCCCTATTTATATACTTGTTCTAGCTGTTGAGAATTCATACATAGTATGTAATTTAATACACTGAATTAAATTACAATCATCATTTTTGTTCCTTTGTATTTCTAAGTACAAATAAGATAGTGTACTTTATCTGGGGCTAGCTAAGATAGTGTCCTTCATGGATAGAAGAGATCGTGAATCTGGAAATTAAAATGACACATTAAAATATCACAAAAAAAATATTGTCACCTGAAAATAAAGCTCTTTGGTGTCAGCAGGATAAGCCATTTCCCTAGGGATTAGGCAATTACCATAAGCATGAATACTCAGCATAGCAGCCTACCCTCATCAGCCACAAGACACCAAACTAAAGGAATTTTCACCAGGCCAAGTGGTAGGATTTAGTAAGCACTCTGATGTAACGAGCAGAACATCTCGTTGTAAATTCCATGGTATATATACTTTTTATGAGACCCCCCCACCATTTTGATTAACAAAATCATACCTATCACTGTTAATGCTAGTAAATAGAGTAGTTCTCTGCAATATTTTTTCATTTTTACTCGGGCATATAATTGCCCAATTATAAAGCACAAGCGTGTTAACTCAAAGAGGTCTATGCGACGTGGTCCTCAAAATGAGTGTGAAATGGGCAGAGCCCCAAACTAGTAGAGTGGAGAAGCGAACAGTCAGATGAGGCAAGAATTGTGGCCCTCCCTGTTTGAAAAAAGAGTTCACTAGAAAGACCTACATGTCTTTATTGTGTCGCTGTCCAGTGGTAATTTTCTCTACTGTCCTGCATTAATGCAGCAAGGAATAATATCAGCAACATGAAAAAGTTATCAAACTTCAGTTAACACTGGAACAATTAAGTTTCAAATTTACCAGAATGCTCTTGTTTTCATCTTTTTGCAGCATTGTCTCAACATCACGTATTTCTTCTTTTGAAGAAATTGGAGAAGAAAAACTGATCTGAATGACATTTGGCTGCTGCAGGTTATTGCAGCTCTGAAGAGCTTGAATTGCATCACTGTTGCGACTAACTTCTTTAGTCGGGAATTTCACGTCATATTTCAGCCCTTCAATTTTCTTCAGTATAGTTTGAAATATAGTTTTAAATTTTTTTATTTTTGTTAGATAATGCGCGTTACTTCAGTGGAAAAATCAATTATGGTATATGCTGGGTTGATTTTTAGTTTTTTGTTAGTGATTTTTGAAGTTGGGACTATTTTACGCTATACCCCTTGTTTAGTATTGATGGCGGATAAATAATGCTTTGCGTCAGGTTTTTTTTTCGTAATGCAGTTATATGCCAACAGATTGATTCGGATTGCGAGCTCTCCAATGGCATCATTTTACTTTGACTACGCATGGTTTCCGGTAAAAAGTAAATGGAACATCTGATGTGTCTTACTGAATGATAATAATATCCATTAGTCTTGAAATGGGCAGGAGCTAACTTTTTTTTTATGGATTTGTAAGTATAAAGCATATTTAGGTACTTGGAGCAGGAATGAGTGCCGGCGCCCAGCATTGGTTTTCTTGCTGATGCCGTATTCTAGATTGCAATTAGTCATATTGCACTTTTGGTGCGATTCTTTATTTTTCTGAATTTTTTTCTGCGACGGCAATATTCCAGAGATTTGTTTCTCTTTGTTTAAAATATCCGTCGGGCCTATGGATATTTTCTGATTGCCATATAGTTGCGATCTTTCTATCGTATTTCACGTCTTCATTCGGTGTCATGGTGGATTGCCGTTTTGGCAGACAGCCATTTTGGAGTGACGAGTTGTCGTTGTCAACATACTGCATCACCGCAAGTGCACAGCTAAGTGTACTTCCACTGCCGATAGTAGGGGAGACCGGGGCTAGTTGGCACACTTTGGGCTTCCCAATTTTTGTCATTTTTTCTAATAAAGTTATTAAATTTTTGAAGTTGCTGTTTTGAAATAGGGAATTTTGTGTATCAAAAGATAATTATGGTTAACCATTATCACATTTATATAAGCAGTAATTTGGTTAAGTCATGACTTCCAAGGGTGTGCCAACTAGCCCCATTGTAGGGGCTAGTTGGCACACCGTAAGGGGGTTTGTTGGCACACTTTTAAAAAATTCATCTTTCTAGATTATTTATGCAACTAACAGGGATATCTAATTTCTATATGATTTCCTTAGATATATGAGTTCTTTAGATATAGTAACAGTTTTTATTAAATCAAAATACAGAAAATAAATTAGTTTCCAGGTATGAAAAAGAATAGGCGAAGACCAACAGTTTATTGCAAATCCAATTTTACAGATTAGTCTATGTGTATATCATCATCATTGTCAACCATTATCAATCCACTGCTGGACGAAGGTCTCCCCAAGTTTCCTCCACAACGGTCTGTCTTGTGCCAGTCTCCTCCATGTCACTCCCGCATATTTACGAATTTCATCCACCCATCTCCCATGTGGTCTTTTTCTGGGTCTTTTCCTGTCCCTTGGAATCCAATCTAAAATTTCGGCTGTCCACTATGGTCTGTCCTTCTGGCAGTATGTCCAGCCCATTGCCATTTCAGGGATTTAACTCTGATCATGATGTCTTCCACTCTCGTCATTTTTCGGATCCACGAGTTTCTCTTCTTATCTCTCCTGGTTATACCAAGCATGCACCTCTCCATGCTGCTTTGAGTTGTTTGCAGCCTTTGTATGTCTCTTTTAGTTAAGGTCCACGTCTCTGCACCATACGTAAGCACTGGAAGGATGCATTGATCAAACACTTTTCTTTTAAGACATAATGGCATATTGCTCTTGAAAATTATGCTGTTTCTTCCAAAAGCTCTCCAGGCAAGTTTTGTACGCCTATTAATTTCTTCATCAATGTGACCCTCACTTGATATCTGCTGTCCAAGATAAACATACGTACATGTTATTTCCAGTTTTTCTCCATCAATCGATAAATCTTCATTTCTTGTAAAAGCATTGAACATCACTTTTGTCTTCTGAAAGTTCATTTTTAATCCCACTTCTTTACTCTTGTCAGCAAGTTCCTGGATCATACTCTGCAGCTTTGATGGGGTAGTTGCAAAAATGACTACGTCATCAGCAAAACGAAGGTGGGTTAGATAATCTCCATTAATCTTTATCCCTTTGTTTTCCCAGTTCAGTGATTGAAAGACATTTTCCAATGTGGCATTGAAGAGCTTCGGAGATATGGTGTCACCTTGTCTCACTCCCTTTCCAATTTTTATGTGTGTTGTATTTTCAAACAGCCGAATCTTTGCACTTGCATTTTCATAGATGTTATTAATAATATTAATGTATGCATCTTCAATACCGCAGGATTTCAGAGCCGTGGTAACTGCTGATGGTTTCACCGAATCAAAGGCTTTTTCATAATCGATAAAAGCTATGCACAATGGAAGTTCATATTCCCTCGCTCTTTCAATTAGTTCTCTCAGTACGTGGATATGATCTATTGTGCTGTAGCCACTCCTGAATCCAGCTTGTTCTCTCGGTTGAGCCATGTCCAGTGTTACCTTCAAGCGGTGTGAAAGAACTTTAGTGAAGATTTTATAAACCACTGATAGGAGGCTGATAGGTCTGTAGTTCCTGAGATCCTCAATGTCACCTTTTTTATGTAGCAGGATCATTGTAGCATTGTTCCAATCCTCAGGAATCTTCCCTTCATTAAGGCATCGAGTGAAAATTTGGGCGAGTACTGTTTCAATTTCTCCACTTGCTTCTTGTATGATGTCTGTAGTAATTCCATCTTCTCCTGGAGCTTTCCCCCTGCTTCATGTTCTTGATTGCATGAGCAACTTCTGCTGGGAGTACTGGAAGAACTCTGGTACCTTTCATGATGTCTGGAGTACATGTATCATCCCTTTCATATAATTTGGAGTAGAAATCTTTCACTCTTGTCAAAATTTCGCCTCTATTTCTTGTTATAGAACCATCTTCTTTTCTCAGAGCCATAATCTGTTTTCTTCCCTTACTGAGATGTCCCTTTGCTATCTTAAGGCTTTGGTTGTTTTCAATTGCTTTCCTCACTAGCTCACAGTTGAATTTCCTTACGTCTTCAGTGATACTTTTTCGTGCTGTCTTGCATAGCTCTATATATTCCACTTTGGAAGTCACATCTTCTTTAGTTGTCCTCATCTCTCTTCTTTTTTGCATCAACATTTTGGTTTTTCCTGATAATTTGTTCACATGCAACTTGTTTTTAGACCCAGCTAATTTTGTTGCTGTTTCCATAAGAGCTTTGGTTACTTTTCTGTTAACTTCCGAAATATCCACTTCTTCCGATGTTAGGCCTTCTAAAGCAGAGAATCTGTTCTTCAGTTCCAACTTGAAAGTATTATGGTGTTTTTTAAGGTTGGTTATGTCAATACATTTTGTTTGTCTTATGAGCTTGCCACGTTCCAGTTTAGTGTTGAGGTGCATCTTACATCTCACCAATCTATGGTCACTACCTGTGTTGAACTTGTTCAGCACACTGCAGTCTTCGACGACGAATTTTTTGTTACACATAATAAAATCAATTTCACTTGTCGTCCCAATTGGATGTCTCCATGTCCATTTCCTATGTGGCCTTTTCTTGAAAAAGGAGTTCAAGATGAAAAATCCTTCTGCCTCTGCAAACTCAACGAGAGTATTTCCACGCTGGTTTCTGTTGCCGTGACCGAATTTACCTACTGAAGTTTCATTCTGTTGCCGGTGCCCTATTTTTGCATTGAAATCTCCCATAATTATCTTCAAGTGCTGCTTACCTTTATTATTTAGATGACGAATTTCCTCATAAAATTCTTCAATTTCTTCTTCAGGATGACTTGTGGTGGGTGCATAAGTTTGAATAATCTGAGCCTGGTATCTTCTCGATAGTTGGATAACGAGTCGTGCAGCTCTGTCAGAGGAACTTTCAACTTCTACCACTTTATCCTTCAGTTTCTTGTTTATTATAAATCCAACACCACTAGTCCTGCCAGTATCTGTCCCACGATAATAGAAGAGATGTCCACTTTTCAGTTCAATGAGATCTCCTTTTCTCCTTACCTCACTTAGCCCCACGATGTCCCACTTGATCCTTTGTAGTTCCTCTTCCAATTCAAGAAGCCTTGAATCAGAAGATAGGGAGCGTCCGTTATAGGTAGCCAAGGTCAGCATCAAATGGCAGCCTAGTCCGGTCCTCCGGGGATTCTTAGCACCCTCTGCCTTCATGTCGCACTGGCCGCTGCCTTGGCCAGGTACATTCCAGCTGCCGGAGACTGAGGGCCAAGATTTAAGTTGTGGAGTCATTTTGGAGGTGTTTGGCCATAACTCACCACGCTGGCCAAGCGGGTTGGTGAGTGTGGAATAGCATTTCCTCTGATCCCGATGGTATAGTTATACCGCTATTGGCGGTCGTCAGAGCCCCTTTAGTGGGAACAGGATGCACCACGAGAAGGCGGGGTTGACATTTGTCAAGGAGAGGCTGTGATGTTACGCATCACCTGACCTTACATCCCATGTGTATATACATCTTCTTTACTAAAATAATAGTTGACATCAAAGTTTTTTACAGAAAATCAAAATAAAATATTTTATGTAACAATATTGTGATATATTTAGGCTTGATTTATAGGCCTATGCATCTATTAGTTTGATTCACAGTTATGACATAAGTAATTGAAGCTGCCATCACTGCACTCTTGATGGGCCCACATTTTGCACCCAACGCACTGAATCCATTTTTCCCTTAGTCGACTGTTAGAAAATGGCTCCAAACAAACAAGACAAAAGGAATCACTTTCGTCTTCCGATTCCAACGAGTCCTCAGATTTCTTCAGCTTCCGCTTAGACTTTTTCAACCTTGAATTTTCAAACAAACACTTTTTCGTTGTTTTTTTTTGGCAACAACTTCCTCTTCTTTCGTGCTTCTAATTCATTTTTTACAGGTGTGTCAGTCAAAATTGCAGATTTTCTTTTCCGACAATTATTTTGGATGATTTTTCTTGGCCCGGCTTAAACGAATGGTCTGACATCTTCTGGCGTCATTTCCACAGCAGCTGTTCTTGATGTAGAAGGCTTGCTGAAATCATCAAGAAATCCGTCTTGCACTTTGTTTTGGGGTTCTGGGAGAGTGGACTCTCCTGATCCTGGAGTTGTAGTGCTACAACCCTCAGGTACATCCAGCTCCATTGGTCTTTCTTCCTCAGAAATGCTGTCAGCTGCTGAAAGCCTGTCTGTCACAAATGCACCAAGAAACTCGCTCTCATCAAATACATTTCTGTTAAATGGTGCTATGCCACTTACCCTGAATCCCGATAGGATATTTTTTGGTGTTGTGGCATTAGGCAAAGCGACATTAACAATTTCTGGCAAGTCATATATTGTCATGGTCTGCCCAGGGTGGTTCATCATCCATGAATCGCAAGCACTATTCACAAATATCTTGAAAGGGCCATAGACGCTTCGATCCAGTGGTTGCAACTTGTGACTGCAATGGGGTGGAAAAGATAAAACCGTCACTCCATTCTCTTTAAAGAAATCCAATGCATCAATTGACAAATGGGATTCGTGGTTGTCAAGCAGCAGTAAAACTGGCCTTTGTTTTGAGCATTTGCTGTGATGCACAAAATGGGAAGCATATTTTATGAAATTGGTTTCCTTCATCCACCCTGAAGGATTTGCATCACCAGCACTTGCTGGAGGTGCTCCCCTTAGAAAATGCTCCCGAAAATTTACTCGTGGGAACACGAAAAATGGAGGTATGGTATTCCCAGTAGCTGATACAGAAACAGCTATTGTTATCAAAGACCCCCTTTCTGCTGATGTCATTCTGGCAACCTGTTTGAAGCCTCTCCTTGCAACAACTCTGTCAGGCTTTTGCACAGTAGTTATGCCAGTCTCATCAACATTCCATATATCTGCAGGTCCAATTTTTAGTCTCTTCATTACAGCTTCTAAATTGTCAAAAAGGCTTTCACATTTGTCTGATTAAAACTGGTAGCTCGTGAAAGGCTGGTTGCCTCAGGACTCCTGATTGAAAGTGTCCTGTGGCGCTTTAAAAAGCCACTAAACCAATCACATCCAGCCATTTGATTGTCAATCCAACATGGAGGACACTTTAGTTCAAGCCTCATAGCATAATCAAAGGCAAATTTTCTTACTTCTTTTGGTGACAGGCCATAATAGATATCAGCTGCTGTCTTCAAATATTTCTCAAGCTGGTCTTCTTGCTCACTTGTAAAAACCTTAAAATAAAAGGAGGGGAAAAAAAAAAAAGGAATTATTTATCTGCTAGTCCAAAAGAGGATTTATTTTTTTAAATAATTAAAATATATAACACCAAAAATTATTTATTAAAAATCATGTTACAAAGGTAGAAATTTAATTACCTGTCGGACCTTTTTGTACCCCACATTAAGTAAAGGAGATACTTCTGGAGACATCAGTTCCTCTGGTGTTATCTTGCTACAGTACCTGGCCAGTGAACGAAAGGGAATTTGGAAGTCTTTGGCCGTACTTCGAATCGACTTTCCTTCGTTTTTAACTAATTTAACAGCTCTCAAAATTACATCCTTAGGAATTTGGCCTCTCTCTGTCTTTCTTTTATAGGTCCTCATATTGATTACTCTGGAAATTTAAAGAATAACATTTTTTATATTATATATATATTATTTTCTATATATATACACAATTATGTATGCTAAATTCTATGTATATGTCTAACTATCTAATTTAGTGTCATAAAACTTTAGGTATAAAAATATGAACATAAGGGGCAAGTTGGCACATGTGTCAACTAGCCCCGTCGCCATTTTCTAATTTCGAACAACTCTGAAACAGAGTTAAAGGAATAATTTAAACATTGATCAACAGCTTCTTATAGCTAAGGATTTATACTCTCATCATACCATAACAGTTTTAGAAATAACCTCATACTTTAAAAGCAAACACAACAATATATGAATTTTAAAATATTTACTTACCAAAGACAATAGTAGAAAAAGCGTCTTCACTCTTCTAAAAATCACCGTGGGTCGCCAAATCTTTTAGGAAGCTCTTATGGCGTCACTCTGAAACTACAATTTAGCTTGTGCTACCATCTGTTGAAATAGATAAAAGTTATAACCAATGTGCCAACTTACCACAGTAGCCAACTAGCCCCGGTCTCCCCTAAATGAACGGGCGTACAGAAAAGAGTCCCGATTCTTAAAAATCAATTAAAAAAAACCCCAACTGAACGGCTGCCTCTTGCATGCCTAACAGATGTCATTATCACAGGTGGTGATTAAAAAATTTCTACCAAAAATCCTGCGAAGTCAAAGTAAAAAATTACTCAGTTTCCGAGAGTTTGGATTAGGTCTACAACTTGGACACACAAAATACTACTGCTTCCTCTGTGAATGGAACAGTAGGGACAGAAATTCTCATTACATTAAAAAGACCTGGTCTAAAAGAGTCCATAATTCCAGGTAATAAAAATGTCGCGGAGCCTTTAGTAAATCCCGAGAGCATGTACTACATCGCTTCACATCAAACTGGATTTGATAAAAATTTTTGTAAAGGCTTTGAATAAAGATAAATAAGCCTTTATTGCATGAAGCGAAAATTAAACAAGGCATTTTTATTGGTTCATAAATAAAGGAACTTATGCGTGATCTTGCATTATTGAAGGTACTTTGAATGAGACTGAAGCTGCTGCATGGAAGTCTTTTAATGATGTGGTACTGAATGTTTTATGTAACTGGAAGGCAGAAAATTATAAAGAACTTGTTACTGAGCTTCTAGAAAACTATAAGGCTAGGGGATGCAATATGTCCCTTACAATACATTTCCTTCACTGGCATCTGGACTTTTTCTCACAGAACTTAGGAACTGTAAGCGATGAGCACGGAGAACGTTTTCATCAGGCCGTATCTACCATTGAAAACCGTTATAAAGGAAAATGGAGCCCTAAAATGCTAGCTGATTACTATTGAACTCTAAAAAGGAATGTAGTACAACCAAAGTACAGAAGAAAATCTAAAATAACTACTTGTGTAATTAATTAATTACTTGTAGCAAAATATGCATTGCAAAATGAAGGCTTATTGTACACTGGAACCACTAGATTACTCAAGAACTATGTGCGATAGCACAATTTAGCAAGCAAATTTGCAATCAGCATGACAAATACTGTAGGATTCAGTATATGCAGTCTTCATAACAAACTAAAAGTTCAATTTTGTTGTTCAGTGTTATCGATTCCATAATACTATACTGTTTGTTAGTAAACAATCCCTCAGCTTCCAAGGTTTTTTGGGGCTGATTATTAGTTTTATGTGATTTTGGAATTTATATATTTCTGTATTAGTTTAAGTGATTTCGGAATTTAAATATATACCATACATTGGGATTTTGAATATCGTTTATACGTGCCTAATAGAAGTAAACTAGAGAAAGAAAAAGATAACAAAATTAGGTATCCGTTTTAATAAATAGATTCCCCCTTTTTTTTTGCTCTTATATTGTCCTATTATGAGCTGTTCACGTTTTCACAAGTTCAACTCAGTCCGCTGTCCATCAGAAACAGTGGTGGTGTTTATAAATTCACAAAAAAAGAACTAAAAATAGGTCCCAAATGAGTGTCTAATTTCTGTTATACTTGTGGAATAGACCATACAAAGAAAGAAAATCAAATTCGTCATTTCTCTAAATACCTATACCAATATGACATTGCTCAGCTTCGAAGTAAAAAAAAACCATGCTGGTATCGTTTAACACAGCCATCTACTTAGATTTTATAAAATGCTTTTTAGAATTTAAAAATTATAATAATCAAAACAATTACTTACTTTCAGATGATCTTGAATCACAAAAGAAAGGTGAAATACAGCTAACTGGAGTACGACAGTATTACCAAAGATATTTGGAACAATAGCACATGGATCGAAACACAATTGCCAGAGTCAAATCCGCTTAGTTTGAAGAGGGTGCTTCGTTGAAATGACACAAATGCTCATGCGCATCCACGCCGTTGCCACGCGGAAAATCTTAAATATCGCCGGAACATAACATCAAGGTAGCAATTACGTTCCATGGAAACTATAAAACAGTAGTATCCGTGAAAGCTATTTGTAAAGCAACCGTAACATACAAAAAGTTATGTTCCGAAATAGATGTTGCTGGTACGTAATTGTAAGATCTCTGAAACTGTAACGAAAATGAGAGATTGCAACATTACTGATTACGTATCTGAAACGTTTTGTGCTGTATGGGAAGGAAACCATTGCTAATTGTGGTTGGAGGGCACCAAGCTTTATACTGATGAGGACAAGTTGTCTGTAACTGTGGTCTAGGCAGCTGTTTCTGGAGCTCTTTCCCTATTTATATACTTGTTCTAGCTGTTGAGAATTCATACATAGTATGTAATTTAATACACTGAATTAAATTACAATCATCATTTTTGTTCCTTTGTATTTCTAAGTACAAATAAGATAGTGTACTTTATCTGGGGCTAGCTAAGATAGTGTCCTTCATGGATAGAAGAGATCGTGAATCTGGAAATTAAAATGACACATTAAAATATCACAAAAAAAATATTGTCACCTGAAAATAAAGCTCTTTGGTGTCAGCAGGATAAGCCATTTCCCTAGGGATTAGGCAATTACCATAAGCATGAATACTCAGCATAGCAGCCTACCCTCATCAGCCACAAGACACCAAACTAAAGGAATTTTCACCAGGCCAAGTGGTAGGATTTAGTAAGCACTCTGATGTAACGAGCAGAACATCTCGTTGTAAATTCCATGGTATATATACTTTTTATGAGACCCCCCCACAATTTTGATTAACAAAATCATACCTATAACTGTTAATGCTAGTAAATAGAGTAGTTCTCTGCAATATTTTTTCATTTTTACTCACGCATATAATTGCCCAATTATAAAGCACAAGCGTGTTAACTCAAAGAGCTCTATGCGATGTGTTCCTCAAAATGAGTGTGAAATGGGCAGAGCCCCAAACTAGTAGAGTGGAGAAGCGAACAGTCAGATGAGGCAAGAATTGTGGCCCTCCCTGTTTGAAAAAAGGGTTCACTAGAAAGACCTACATGTCTTTATTGTGTGTCACTGTCCAGTGGTAATTTTCTCTACTGTCCTGCATTAACGCAGCAAGGAATAATATCAGCAACATGAAAAAGTTATTATCAAACTTCAGTTAACACTGGAACAATTAAGTTTCAAATTTACCAGAATGCTCTTGTTTTCATCTTTTTGCAGCATTGTCTCAACATCACTTATTTCTTCTTTTGAAGAAATTGGAGAAGAAAAACTGCTCTGAATGACATTTGGCTGCTGCAGGTTATTGCAGCTCTGAAGAGCTTGAATTGCATCACTGTTGCGACTAACTTCTTTAGTCGGAAATTTCATGTCATATTTCAGCCCTTCAATTTTCTTCAGTATAGTTTCAAACATACCTAGAAATAAAAATAAAAAAGCTGCAATTTAAAGTTGGATTGTTTTATAAACTCAAGTTAATTGATATAAAATTTTCAAATTGTAAGTATACTGGGCTCAGCCAAGTTTTCATCTTGTATGGGGGAGGACACACACACACAGACAGGGTGATTCAAAACTTTTTGTTCAAACTTTGTGGAGAGGTAGGGAATAGCACAAGAAATTGATGTCACATAGGAAAGTACGGCGGCAAACGTTCGCATGAGTGAGTAGAAGGCGATGTGCGCAACGTTTTGCTGTCAATGTTTGGGCAGGAATCATTTATGACTGTTTGTTGGGAATTTACTTGTTACCACCCCAATCGGACGGACGGAAATACCTCATATTTCTTGAGAGGGTATTGACGACTTTGCTGCGCGATGTTCCTGCGAATATTCGACGGGACATGCGGTTTCAACATGACGGCGCTCCCGCCCATTACACAACTGTTGAGCGCGAGTACTTGAACAGAACATTCGTAGGTAGATGTACGTGCAGAGGTGGACCAATCTCTTTGCCACCAAGATCACCCGACTTATCGCCTATCGATTTCTTTCTCTGAGGGCCCGTGAAAAACCTGGTGTACGAGACCCCCGTTGACAGTTACGTGGACCTTGTCGCACGACTAGCAGTCTCCACAGGCAACGTCAGTGAAATGCCAGTCATTTTTGAAACTGTTCGACAGTCCATGCAACGGCGCTGTCACTCGTATTCGTGTGAATGGTCGCAATTTTGAGCACCTCCTGTGATGAGGATGCTAATGTACAGAACCTGATCATTTAACTGTGAAAATGTACCTAACCACGCTGACATTATTACATTTAACTTCCATTAGCACTTGTGTGTATTGTTTCCATGTTTTCACTTTCATGACACGTACATGACGTTTGCAGCCGCACTTTCCTATGTGACATTGATTTCTTGTGCTATTCCCTCCCTCCCCACAAAGTCTGAACGAATAGTTCTGAATTACCCTGTGTATATATATACTGCAATCACTGTCATTAAATGCACAATATCTTCAGGGTTTTTATCCACCCAACATCTTATGGTAACCCCTCACAAAAGAGGTCCATAAAGATAAGGGTTTTACCCATGTGCAGTCGGAGGTGTCCCACACACAATCGTGTATCGGATTTCATTCCACTAAAACTTTTAAAATCAAAAGTTACCTACAAGTCACAATTTCCCCATGCATATGAATCCAACTGTGTGTGTGTCACTACCTCCCATACACACATACAAGCTGAGTGGCTCTGTTCAAAGTTACAGACCCTGGGCGCACAGTGGTCTAAGCGATGGCCTCTGATCATTCGTCCGAACGGTGTCAGGGTTCGAATCCCGGTGAAGCATGGATGTTGTGTTTGTCTTACGGCACTGGCTCTCTCCCTTCCCTGGAACCAGTGGCCCTAAATTAGGGACGGGAGACTGCTTATAGCCCATTGAGTTGCTCACGGTAGATGTTAAACCTCCAATCAAAAAAAAAAAAAAAAAGTTACGGATGCGTCCACCCGATGCTTTGTTAATCTGCTAAGCACTGCTCTTCCACTGCATGCCTTTAACCCCATTATTTATCTTTTCTCTGATTCATCCTTTCATAACTGCAGCAGGCAGCATAATATGCTTGGATGCCATCCCCTACCACAAGATACCTCTCAACCCTACTTTTGTAATGTTGTTACTCATAAATATTCAATTATTTCCAGTAGCTTCCTTATTTCTGCACAAATGGCATATTTTCCACTCATATATCCAGCGCATTGAACTATCTTAGCATAAACCTTGTCTCCGTTGGAAGAGGCCACTGCTGTTGGCAAGGTGTTAGCTACAATTTCACAGGGCTGAAAGGCATAGACAAAATATTATCAATGCAATTAAGGCAAAAAATAGTGAGCTTACAGCCTAAAACCTGGGGTCACTAGCAGGTGAATCGCTTTATAAAAAGAAGCTTAGAAGACACTAATATTTTTAATTAATTTCTTTTTCCTCAACAAATTAGATATCTTACCATTTTCAATGTAATATGAAGAACTACCAAAAAGCTTATCATTTGTCTGCACACCCAAATTGCTAGGAGGGCTTGCTGTTCTTTTGTCTATTTATGTTACTTCTAGGTCAGTGCTGTCTCATAAACTGTCATTTGCAGACAATGGAGGAATGGTTTTGGGAAAATCATTTTCACGAGATACATCAATTATTTTACAAGTTGTCCGTGATGTTTCAGATTCCATGTGCCTGCGTTTTCTTTGAGGTTCATCAAAATTGGTTGAGTCCACATTTGATGTAAACTCTGCTTTTCTCGCTTTCTTCCTTGCAGAGTCGTAATTATCTAAAAAATATAAAACAAATGCATAACATCAAATAAAGGGGGGGGGGGGTCACTATAGAAATAAAATAACATAAATGATGAGAGTTCGTAAAGGGAAGCATGTGATGAGCAATCCAGCTCTACAGAATAGCCCTAATGTCTACAAAATGAATGACACAAAGAAAGGTGGTAGTGCTCACTGAACCTGTTATGCCCCAGTCTGCTACCTCACAGATTTTGAATAATGACTATAACATCCAAGAAACAAGGAGGAAAAAACTTGTGAAAATGGAACTACACCTCAATGTGTTGGTGCAAGCATCCCTTTATCATTCAGTCATACTATGTATTTAAGAGACCTTGACATCTTGCAGAAGAATTTACCATACGACGTTATGTCATCCAACTCGGTACGTAACCCAAACTGACCGTATTCACTTCAAATATTGTACGAAATACTGTCTGTCAATTGTTCTACTTTTTGGTTCATATTTAGTTTTTATGAACCCTAGTTTTTCTAAGTCTCCTTCTAGGAATTATGCATCTTTTGTTCTCATATAACCTTGGGCTAGACAGATGGTTCTTTTGACATTTTGGATGAACAACCGAGAGTTCACAAATTTTTGACCCCAAAGGGGTTCGGAATACCCCTATTTTCGAGATATTAATATTCCCCGTTGGTCTCGTTATCCGCCGATGCTTTGTGAATTTTTGCGTTTCCCTCGTGAATCCGTAGGCGTTGAAGCCGAGGCACGATCGAAAACAAGCGCTCGTAACCCACAGCTTCAGGAACCCGATGGCCTGCGCAGAATGCCACTGCCACGGCTAAGAAGGAACAAAGCCGTTGAAGTTGCAGAAACGATGGGATCCAAGAAACGTAGCTACTAGAAGAAACGGCTTCGGTTTACAATGACGAGGAAAGCAAATAATGCAGGAATAAAATACCATTGGGCAAGTATCCATATTCCAAAAGTTCCTAAAAAATACTCGTAGCGGGAGAAACTACCCAACGCTGCACCACCACAAGGATGCCATCTTAACTCTGACAACAAAGAAGAGAATGCGTTGTACACCAAGAAAACAATCAAGCAAAGATAAACAGATGGCGGAAGTATTAAAACCGCCGTTGAAAGTTGCCTCAAATTTAAAAAATTAACAGAAAAAAAAAAAAGCTGGCAGGAAACATACCAATGGCAATTTAATGGTAAGTAGAGAGGAACTAGAAAAAAAAAAAAAAAAAATAGCAAAAACTCCCAAACCTGCATGACCTTAAACTGATATGATACCTGATGCCATTTTATGGTATTTTACCATAGAGTGTCTATGGTAAAGCACAGTGCCCATTTCTTAGAAACTTGCAATTTAAAAAAAAAAAATCCCCCCCCCCCCCATTTTCTAAATTTTTAAAAATTGCATTTTTTCTCGCTAGACATATTTATGGTCAAAACTTCTACAAGTACCATCGTGGTAAGTGTTGCACGTACAACCAGAAATATATTTTTCAGTGTAAGTTTTTCCTGTCTGTTGATAAATATACATGTTTTTAGTTGCACAAACACTTACATTAACAGATTTAATTCTTCCCAATATTTACAATGCATGGATTCGATTTGAGCGTTTTGCACCCATTTGTGATGCAACATTCAATTTAAGCTGTACTACATCACATTTATTATCCACAGACCTTGTGAGATGAATCAACAGTTACAAAAATATGCTAATGCTTTGACCTGCAACTGAGTAAAAGAAGAAAAAAAAAAGCACTCATTTATTAACAGTACACATGAATCATGAAGATATAAATATGCACAGGAAACCAAGCAACTTGCCTTATTTTAATACACACACACACTAGAAATGCTGAAATATACGTACCAGCCTTGCCAATTTGTTGCACCTTAACTTGGCTCCAGTGAGTATCTACATATTCCTTTCCCTTCATAATCTGACATCTCATTACAGAATTTACTTTTGGCCACTTTGCTGTAGTTTTTTTTGGTGACAACCAATTCATTGGAATGGCTTCCACTGTGCCTTCATCCATGAACTCAACAATGCAGTACTTTGCCATTATATGTGCTCTCTGCATAGTGAAGAAGAGCAACAAAGAAGAGATGAGATACAAATTAACCCCCCCCCCCCAAAAAAAAAAAATGCACTTTCAAATTAATAAATAATTGCTTTCACTACAAACCAGTTGAAACATTTAAAGGCTTTAAAACTAAAATTACTAAAAGTGCCTTAGCATTGGTAAGAAATCCATATAAAAGTTGAGAACTTTGTTTTATGCATGCTGCAGAAGTTTTCGCATACGCATTCTAGAACGTTTTAGTTTGTAGCTACATTTCGGATCCCTGAGTAAAAAATTTTGGGCATGTATTCAGAACTTTAGGTTTATCCCAATTCTGTACACTATGAAATAAACCTGAGCAGATAACACAACTTTATCAATGGAGCAGATGTTTTCAACATGAATAGGCTAACCGTATTGTGTTCCTCTGAACACAATATCATACCTGACAGCAGTTTTTTATGTCTGCGTAAAAAACTGGTTTTTCTACGCCAAGTAAATTATTTGTATATTATTCGTAATTTACGTAACGAATAAGTTACCTTTCCAATCCTGATTGCACCACATTGTCATGGGAATATGGCAGGATCTCTAAACCATATTCTATCATAAGTACAAATTTTACAGATTTTTAATAAATCTGAACAGTAGAGGGGGAGGAAAAATCGCAAATGTGGCTCATGTAACAAAGGTAATGAAACAAATGGAAGGCCTTTTAGTAAAACTACACACTTCCGTTGAACTGATTGTGATGTCCAGATTGAGAGGCTTGAGGGGAAGTTGGAGATTTCATAAGTATTCAAATGAGATGATTTAAGAGGATATTTAAAAAATGGCGTTTTCTCCTTAAATTCATATCCAATAATGTTAAAGTAAGCTGCCGAACAAGAATGGCTATGATTTGTGCACTTCGAAACAAATTTTTGGCTTTTACTATGGTTTCATTTGAGAGCATTAGATGGCTATTACACTGTGATGATGCAGACATCATCATTTTAGACATTATTACCTCCAAATACTGATCAACATCCTGATGTTCCACTAGTGGTCCATTGTGGTGTTTCTTATTAAATTTTTTTTTTTTTTCTGTTGCTATAGGAACACTTTTCAGTTCTGATAATCATCTAAATATTTGCTGTAAAGGCTTATTTGGTGAGCGTATAAGTTTTCCAACTTGCCTCGAAAATTTTTGAAAGGAAATGCTGAAAAATTATCTAGTTTGCCGAAGTTTTTAACATCATCTGCAATGTGAATTGCTGAATGGACATTGTAAGTACACTGATATATTGTGTACAATTTAGGAAATTCCTTGACAAATAATTTCAGTAAGTCTTCAGCATACTTACAATGTTCATGGCAAAATTCTTCATTGATTAAGATACTCATAGAAGCAAAGAGTGGAAGAAAATGGTTAAGACTTTCTTTTTTAAAACACCTTTTAAAACAACTGGTCCAATATATAACAAAAATTGTCAGAACTCTGTTGCCTTCCACCTATCAAGTTCATTTACAGATCGAGGTTTGTGCGAAAACTCTTTTGGCATGTAATTTTTCAGATCCTCTAAATGATTATTTAATTTTTTCTTTAGTTTGCAGCTAATACGTGGTTCATTGGGGCCACGGATCCATAGCTGAAGCATTTTTCTCATAATCTGTAAACATATCAAATGCATATAATCTAAAAGTACATCTCTTACCATGTTGATTCCTGTATCCAGCAATGGTGATATACCAGTATGATGCTCATGCTGAACTTGAGCATCAAAACTCATTTTAGTCCTATTTGGTGCTGCAATATCATCAGGCACCATGCGTCCACATACTCTTTGACCTTTAACAGTACACCTCTCACAGCTAAAGTACGCAGCATGCCCTTTTATACATTTAATGTATGCTTTTGCAGGTGCATCCGAAATAACCATGCTTAAGGTTATACTGTAAGTATTACCATCATAGACAATACCTTTATTTTTTAATGTGCAGTATTCTGTAATAAAGTAATGTAAAAAGGCATTCAACATCGGCTTCTTTCTGCCGCACAAAACATTGCAATTAAAAAAGGCTTAAATCTTTCTGAGCTGTTTGTAGCATCTATTTTCCCTAATATCGGCCAAAGTTGTAAGGAAGAACTTTTGAATAATGGCAAGCCATCAACATTTACATAAAATGTCAATGTGCAGTTATTCACGTTGCACAATTTCAAAAACTTGAGCTGCTCTAAAATGCTTTGCCTCAATCCAGTGTAGCAATATTCCCCCCTAATCTCCAGCAATTTCTTTCATGGGAAACTTGCAATATCTTACATTAGTATTTAATAGGGTCTGAGAATCATCAGGAAGATCAGGTTTCATGGGTTTCAATATTTTTATCAGCTCATTTAGTGCTTTATGAGTAATATTATTTCTGATAGCCCATGCTGAGAGTTCTTTACGAAACTCGCCCGAATGTTCAGCCTTATTTTTGTGCACTTCAGCATTCTCAATTAACACTGCGTTCTGTGAAGTTGTTTCACCATGAAAAACAGGATTATTAGCTGCAATAAAAACGGGAAAAGGCTGTTGGGAGTTTTCATTAATTTTAGGCATTTTACAAGGAACTCTGTTATTGTTCAAAATAATGTGGTGATTATCAGATGCTTCACTACAAAAAACCGTAAGCATGTCAGCTGCGACACGTTTTTGCACAAAATGAGATTTGGTAGGTTTACTTTTATACATACCAGCTGATTATATAAAAAAAAAAAAAAAAAAATGTTGCAAAGGAATTGGGCATCGAAGCGAAGTACAATCAGTAAACAGTAATCAACAATAAAGCTCGTGTGTGATTTGCACCGACCACGATGTGCTGGTATCTAAAGGTTATGGTTATTGTTTACCAAACGGGATTAGAATTCATTGGCTAAAACTTCAGCATCAGGTGACAAGAACTCTCTGCTTACGTTCTTGGCTTATTTTTTTTTTTTTTTGGTTGGAGGTTTAACGATCATCGTGAACAACTCTATGGGATATAAGCAGTCGCCCGCCCTAATTTAAAGACACTGGTTCCAGGGAAGGGAGAGAGCCAGTGCCATAAGACAAATACAACATCCGGTGGCACAGTGGTCTAAGCGATGGCCTCTGATCGTCCGAGAGGGGTCCGGGTTCGAATCCCAGTGAGGCATGGATGTTGTGTTTGTCTTAGGGCGCTGGCTCTCTCCCTTCCCTGGAACCAGTGGCCTTAAATTGGGGACGGGCGACTGCTTATAGCCCATTGAGTTCCTCATGGTGGTCGTTAAACCTCCAAACAAGAAAAAAAAAAAACACGCTGAACCCAGACCCATCTCGGGCGAATGGTCATAAGCCGCTGCGCCACCGGGGCGGCCGTTCTTGGCTTAGATGACATTGCACTGCTACAAGAAGCATAATAGTATTTTGTTATTTCTACTCGGCTATACAGTATATATAATACTATTTTTATTTTACATGATATAAAAACTGGTAACGGTTGTACTTTAGATTATTTAATTTACCTATCTGCATAAAAGGTGAAGGACGGAAAGATAGGCATTGCCGACATGATTTCGGCAATGCCAATATCGGGCGAACAACAGAAAGATGATATCGTATATATCGCCAATGCCAATATCTGGCCGATATCGGCTGAAGAACAGCAAGACCATGTCAGATATGTCGACAATGGCGATATCGACTGAAGAATGGCAAGACAATGTAGGATATGTCGACAATGGCGATATCGACTGAAGAACGGCAAGACAATGTAGGATATGTCGACAATGCAGATATCGGCTCAATGTCGACTGATATTAACGACATTCGGCTGACTTAACCAATATCAGCCCGATATCTAGCCGATATTCACTGCTACTTGGGTAGTATTGATGGCGGATGAATAATACATTGCGTCGTGTTTTTGTCTTTCGTAATGCGGTTACATGCCAGCAGATTGGTTCGGATCGTGAGCTCTCCAATGCTATCATTTTACTTTGACTTCGCATGGTTTCCCGTAAAAAAGTGAATGGAACATCTGATGTGTCTTACTGAATGATAATAATATCCATTAGTCCTATAAGGGGCAGGTGCTTACACTTTTTTCTTTTAAAATGGGTTTTTAAGTATATCATTCTAGGTACTCAGAGCAGGAATGGGTGCCGGCACCCAGCTCCAGTTAAGCCTGTTTGGTTAGCATTCATGGCTGCAAGATTAGCGACCGGCATTGGTTTTCTTGCTGATGCAACTGGTCATATTTCACTATTGTTGCAATTTTTTTTTCTTTTTCTGACTTTTTTTTTTTTTTTTTTTTTTGTGACTGCAATATTCCTGAGATTTGTTTCTCTTTGTTTAAAATATTCATCGGGCCTATGGACATTTCCTGATCTGGATACTTTCCGATTGCTATATAGTTGCAATTTGATCTTTCTATGGTATGATTTCACGTCTTCATTTGGTATCGCGAAGGATTGCCGTTTTAGCGGACAGCCATTTTGGAGCGACGAGTTGTCGTTGTCAACATACCACATCACCGAAAGCATGTGGTTAAGTGTACTTCCACCATCAATATTAAATAATGAATGGGCTTACAGAAAAGAATCCCAATACTTAAAAATCAATTAAAAACAAAACAAAACTAAATGGCTGACTCTTATGAGACTAACAGATATCGTTATCGCACAATAAGGCAGATGTGGTGGTTAAAAAATTTCTACCGAAAATCCTGTGAAGTCAAAGTAAAAAATTATCCCATTTCTGAGCTGGAGTTTGGATTAGGTCTATAACTTGAACACACAAAATACAACTTCTTCCTCTGTGAATGGAACAGTAGGGACAGAAATTCTCATGACATTAAAAAGACCTGGCCTAAAAGAGAGACCTTAGTTCCAGATAATGAAAATGTTGTTGCTGAGCCTTTAAGTCCTGTGAGCCATGTACTTACTTACCACCTCTTCACATCAAACTGAGTTTGATAAAAAAAAAAAAAAATTGTAAAGGCATTGCATAAAGATAGAGAAGCCTTTCGTTTTCTAAAAACAAGTTCCCCAAAAACTCTGAAGCCAAAATTAAACAAGGCATTTTTATTGGTCCACAAATAAGGAAACTTATGCGTGATCTTGCATTATTGAGGGCACTTTGAATGAGACTAAAGATGTGGTACTGAACGTTTTAGGTAACTGGAAGACAGAAAATTATAAAGAACTTGTTACTGAGCTTCTAGAAAACTTATAAGGCCATGGGATGCAATATGTCCCTTAAAATACATTTCCTTTACTCACATCTGGACTTTTTCTCACGGAACTTAGGAACTGTAAGCGATGAGCATTGAGGACATTTTCATCAGGACATATCTACCATAGAAAACTGCCATAAAGGAAAATGGAGCCCTAAAATGCTAGGTGATTACTGTTGGACTCTAAACAGAGATGTAGCACAATCAAAGTACAGAAGAAAATCTAAAATAACTACTTTTTAAGCTAATTGTAATTAATTGCTTGTAGCGAAATATACGTGCCAAAATGAAGGCTTACTGTACACTGAAAGAACAGGTTACTCAAACTATGCCTGATAGCACAATTTAGCAAGCAGATTTGTAATTAGCATGACAAATACTGTATGATTTGGCATATGCAGTCTTTGTAACTAATGAAAAGTTTTTTTTTTTTGTTGTTCAGTGTTATCAATTTTATCATACATACTGTTAGTAAACATTAATCCAGTTTCCTTTTTTGGGGGCTGATTATTAGTTTTACTTGATTTCAGAATTTATATATATATCTTTATTAGTTTAGGTGATTTCAGAATTTAGTACATAAATCGAGATTTCAAATATCGTTGATACATTTTGAATAGAATTAAACTAGAGAAAGAAAAAGATGAAATTAGTTATTCGTTTTAATAACTAGATTCCTTTTTTTTTTTTTTTTGCTCTTATATATTCAGTAGTATTACAAGTTTACGTTTTCACTGGTTCAACACAGTCCACTGTCCATTGGAAACAGTGGTAGCATTTATATGTTGTAGACTATAATTCAGTGAAAAAAAGAAAAAGAAAATCAAATTCGTCGTTTCTCTAAATACCTACCAATATGAAATTTCTCAGCTTCAAGTAAAAAAAAACAAAAACATGCTGGTATAGTATACTAATACAGCCATCTACTTAGATTTTATAAAATGCTTTTTAGAATTTAAAAATTATAATAATCAAAACAATTACTTTCAGATCTTGAATCACAGAAAAAAGAAAAAGGATGAAATATTAAATCAGCTAACTAACTCGAGTATGACAGTATCACCAAAGAATATCCCAGTAGCATGTGGACTACGAGAGTGCTTTGGTGAAATGGCATAAATGCGCATGCGCATCCATGCCGTTGCCAAACCAAAAACTTTAAATATCGTTGGAATGTAACATCAAGGCAGCAATTATGCACACTGGAAACTATAAAACACTAGTATTAGTGAATGCTATTTTTAACATAACCATAATGTACAAAGAGTTATTTTCCAAAATAGATGTTTCTGAAACGTAATTGTAAGATATCTCTGAAAGTGTAATGAAAATGAGAGATTGTAGCATTATTGATACATATCTGAAATGTTTTGTGCTGTATTGCGTGATCTAAGAGCTCTTTTTAGCCACAAATTAATGGAGATATTGGTCGCAATAGAATGCCTGAGCCTTGTGCTTTGTTAGATTAAAATACGCTTTAATAACCCAAAAAGAACAATACAAGCAAATGAACGACAAATTATATGGATAAGTCGCAAGTGATGTAATATACAATGCTGCAGACGCGCATAGAACAGTTGAGCAGACAAGCAAAACAGCAGTAATGGAAAATATGCAGATATGAAGCACAGCACAGGCAAACAACAAAGTGCAAGGAGAGAGTACTTAAGCATCAATTAAGATCTCTGTGTCAAGCGCAGTCACCAGATACTTCTCCAGAACCAGATGCATAGGCAGGAGCCATAATGCGGCAGTAACGGTGCTCAAAGTAATCAAATCAGAAAGTAAAAAAAGCTTTTTCATCAGAAAGTATGTGTCGTACATGGCGCGCTCTTCTCGTCGCTCCTGTCTTTCTTCCAGCACACGGCCTGTATGATAATAGTTTGGGATTGACTATCTGCTTGCTCCTGTCATCATTTATTAAATTTCTGTGCTAGCACTAAACTACAGTGACAGTCTGCTGTGATCTCATCTTCACACGGTACTTTGCTGCAGTAATTTTCATCTCCCGTGCATCGCACTCCTTCCTTGCATGTGCACGTCAATCCATCTTTCGTACAATGAATTAAAGTTTTCCGGCCACTCGAGCTCGGTTTTTGCTGCACAATACCCTCATCTATGATTAAGGTTTTCCATACAATCACACAATCTTTACAGGAATGTCCGTGACATATTTCTTCCTGAATATTGTACTTTTCCAGATCCGACCGACGCTTAACTTTACATGCATATCCAGCGGGTCCGTAAACATGTAGTTCTGCTTCCCTAGCGTACATCCTTGCTGCGGTGAAAATAACGAGGAATAGCACTCTTATCGTCTCCATGCTGTACTACCTCTCAAAATACTCGCCTCACCGAGGCATCCTTCCGACATGTCCGTCGCATGATGTGGTTTAATAAAATCTGCCACTTATCGTGCTGCCAGGACCTTGTTCCTGACGGCAAGACAGGTCTCGTTCGCCGGCATATCCTAATTTGGCAGATTATCAGAAAAAAATGGAGGAGTTTGTCGCTGTTACCACTGCAAGCTTTCCGTGGCACAATTAATGTGGAACTACGCTTGTGCGGACTACTGCCAGGCTCATCATAGCAAAGCTTGCCCTTGTGTTTTCACCCTTCACGGGAAACAGACCTAGCCCGGCGAGTCTGTTTTTTTTTGTTTTTTTTCTCAAAGTCTTCTCTTTGTACATAGCCTTCATTCTGTATATATTCTTTTTTTTTTTCTTAGATTCTTCCTTTTATTTATTATTTTTTCCTAAATTTTTCTTTTCTCGGCATTTTTACTTACCTATACACAAGAACCTATCTACCCTTGTCATCAATTGTCACCATTTTTCGTGCAATGCCATCCATGGATTATTCCAATACAGATTATCGTCTATTACCTGGATACTTTCATTCATCGCCTGGGTAAGTACCCCCTTTTTATTTTATTTTTTTTTCTCTCTTCCATATTTAGCATAAGGGCTGCCGCTCACCTCCGTATCAGGTTTCTATCTTTTTCTGCTAGCACAATTAGACAGTTTATACATGTCATGTTGAATTTCCTCCTTCCTTTCGCATTCTTCCCTATATACAATACTATTTACAAAATTACTGTCGCCTCCTTTTTTTCCCTCTCGACGCTAGACATGCGTCTCTACAGGTCTTGCTCTGACCTTCCGATAAGACATTCGCACATGGTTTATTGTCGGATTTTCCTTTTCTTCTGCAGCCAACTGATTTTGCAACATGCTCGATAAATATCTATCAGCTAAGTCCATCCAAGAATTTCCTTGAGGGTTTGAAGGCTGTGTCAAGCGGTGTAGGACTTTATCTACAATATTATCTTCACGTATTGTTTCCACAATTTGGCAAGCCGTAATATCGTTCGATGTCGATTCTGTTGTCCTGGGTATATTTCCCTGTACATTGTTCATCACTCTATCATCCCCTTGCTTAGGCATCATCGTATGATTTACATTCACCGCTGGAGGTGGGCCTTGAGATCTTAATAAATAGGGATCTCTAAGGACTCTTGACTTCCCGTTTCCTTCCTGAGTGGGCTTTTCATCCGTTTTTTCTGTCTGATGCGCAGAGTCTAGGCGATATGTGCCACTACGATTTTCCGATACAGCGCTTGGCATATTTCTCTGCGTGCACTGAGTTGTACTGTGCGGTAACTTATAGCTGGGAGTTGTAGGGTTGAGAGTATCATTCCACTCAAAGCAAGGGATAAATTCATATTCTTCAGTTTCTCCCGACGTTGTGCTGACATTTTCTATTCGTTCTTCTCTTCCTCTGCTCATATTTTGTTCTCCTTTCTGTTCAGTAATCAAGTAGGATTTTCTCGCAACAGGCTTAAAAGCACTGTTCCAATGGACCGTTTGTTCAATCCTGTCATCCTGGGTTGATTTCAGACGAACATTCACAGGTGAAGGGAAACTAACAATGTACCAATCTCCGTTGTTTTTTTCTGGCTAATTTACTCGACATGCCCGGCTGTACATGTGGGGTGTGTAAAAATACATGATCTCCAATTTTCAAGTCTTTTTCTCTTACAAACCGTTCAGCGTATTTTTCTTGTTTTGCTGCAGCCTCCTGCAAGTTTCCATGCACTATTTCATATGCTATCCGCATTCTCTTCGTAAGTCTTCTACATAGTCATCCTCACTGTAATACATTTGTCGGCCAGGTGGGAGTAATATATCGGAGGGTACAGTTAAGTCTCTTCCAAAAACTAAATAGCTAGAAGAATATTTGCTTGCTGAGTGCACCGTCGAATTCATGGATAGAGAAATCATGGGCAGAAATTCATCCCAGTTATTATGCTTCTCATTTACCAGGCAGCTGAGTGCCTTATTGACAAATCTATGGCTTGCCTCATTTTTTGCGTTACTCTAACCTATATGATGAAGTGTGTAACTTTCTTATTCCAAGTCTGGCCACTAAATTGGTAAAAATTTCTGAAGTAAAACCGGACCCTAAGTTCGTGAGTAAGGATTCTGGTGTGCCAAAAATATTATAACGTTCTCCAAAAATATCTGAGATATCATGACAGCTATCTGATTAGGCATGGGTGTGAGAATTACATATCTAGTGAAAGTATCCACCATAACCAATATATATCGGTTCTCCTGCATCGTGGTGGGATAAGGACCAGACACATCTAAAGTGATTTTTTGAAAAGGATAAGATCCTGTTGATACTCTGCAATTTTTCAATTCCTCTTAATATGTGAGTTGCCCGTTCATTACAAACTTCACGGAATTCTACATAATTTATCACATCTGCATACATGTTTAGCCAAAAGTATCTAGCTCTAACACAAGATAGAGTTTTGTCAGTTCCTTGGTGAGCTACTGACGGAATTTCGTGACAAAGTTTAAGTACTTCTGGCTTCATTACTTGCGGTATTACTAATTGTTCTTAATAATCTTCTCTAGCAGTGCACCTGTCAGGTTTTTGAAAATGGCATAGTAATCCATCCTCATTTAGGTAAAAACTATCCCTAACCTTTAATTTGTCGGTGGGGATACGCCGCTGCCGTAACATTTCTATTATGGATTTCTGCTCCTCTTCTTCCTCCTAAGTCTTCGAATTCTTTGTCTCCGATTCATACATGTCCTCATTTCCATACTGCCTACTAAGGTGATCAGCAATAACATTCTGCTTTTCCTTTTCATACAATATCATTGATGGTATTCGCTGAGTGCAATCTTCCAACGGTTGCGACTATTCGAATCTCTTATTGTCTTGCAAGTATGTAAGCGGTCGATCACCGATTATAAAAAAAAAAAAAAAAAAAAAAAAAATTCCTTTCCCAAGAGATGATGACACCAATAACGTAACGCCGCCACTGCCGCTAAAAGTTCTCTCTCGATAACAGGATAATTTTGTTCAGCTGGATTCAATTTCCTTGACATGAAAGCAATCTGGTGCAATTTCCCATCTACCTCTTGCTCTAGAACTGCTCCAATACCGATTTGGTTAGCATCACAATGTACATAAAAAGGTATATCATAATCTAGATGTATCAATTTTGGTTGTTCTAAGAGACACCTTTTTATTTGGTGGACTGCTTTATCTGCCTCTGGCGTCCACTTGGATTTTCCGTGCTTAGTTAAATCCATCATGGGTGCTACTACACTATCTACCAACAAGTAATTGGACACCCCTGCAATCGACGATATCTGCGGTCCTGATACATGTCATGGCCGCCACCGTTAAATATCTTGTGGGAAACAATAACGCAACCAGTCGCATACAAGATGCCATGCAGTTCGGAGCTCTCCGATTTCAAGAAAGGTGTAATTGTCGGGTATCACAGAAATGGCCGATCCATACGTGACATATCCAGCCAAGTTGAAGTATCCAAAATCGACAGTGGCCTACGGGATTGGCAAGTGGAAGATGAGAGGTGACTGTTGGAATGTGCCCGACCCAGCAGACCCACAAAACTGTTAGTTAGAGATCGACGGGTGCTGGCCAGAGAAATTCGGAAGAACCGCACCAAATCGATGGGCCACATCCGCGAGAAGTTTCAACAGGCATCCAGGAGGGTTCTTTCGATGAATACCATCCATAAGGAAGCCCTTCTGCTCAGTTGTCATGGACATGCTGCCGCCTACAAGCCTTTGATCACCAAATCCAATAGCGCTGCTCGGCTAACGTAGTGTAAAGAATGTCTACATTGGACCGTTGAACAGAGGAAACAAGTTCTCTGGAGCGACAAATCAAGGTTCACCCTCTACCGTTCGGATGGCAGGGTCTGGGATTGGCGTCTGTCTGAAGAACGCCTCCTGCCGGAATGTATTATGCCAACTGTGAAGTTCGGCGGCGGTGGAATTATGCTATGGGGGTGTTTCTCCTGGTATGGCATGGGACCCTTGGTCACAATTCTTGGTATGGCATGGGACCCTTGGTCACAATTCCTGGTAGACTCAACGCCGAGACCTACTGCACCATTTTGGATGACCATGCGCTTCCTACGTTGTGGCAGTTTTACGGGGTGGACCCATGTTACTTTCAAAATGACAGTGCCACCTGTCATGTTGCGAGGTCCACCATGGCTTGGTATGGTGACAATAGGGTTAATCGAATGAACTGGCCTGCGCAGAGCCTGGACCTTAACCCTATCTAGCATCTCTGGGACGAGGTGGAGCGTCGACTTAAGGGGTGCCCCCACCGTCCGAAATCGATGAAGAGACTGACCTGTCTTCTCCAAGCCGAGTGGAAGAAAATACTGCTAGCCGTCGTACAACGCCTGGTTGAGAGTATGCCCCAGAGGGTCGTAGCTGTAATCGCCGCACGTGGAGGCTTCACCAACTTATTGAAGGTGAATAAACTTGGTTTTCCTTTGCTGTCACAGGTGTCCAATTACTTGTTAGTAGATAGTGTATATCGGAGTGTGAAGGGATACATTTCTTATAATAGTTACAAAGTCCCAAAAATTCTCTTAAGTTTTTGAGAGTCCTTGGAGTGGTGAATTCATTAACTTTATGTAGATTATAAGGGTCTGGGCAAATACCTGTTCCATCAACTACGTGACCCAAAAATTTTACATGGGTTTCCATGAAAGTACATTTTTTCGGAGATAATTTCAAATTATGCTCTCAGAGTCTTCTGAAAAAAGCTTCTAATTTTAACAAGTGTGTTTCCTCATCCGATGAAGCAATGAAGATATTGTCAATAAAACACATGACATTAAGATGTGATAAATCATATAATGATGCATCACTAAGCCTTTGGAAACTGTTAGAAGTTTTATAGCCAAAACCTAACCTTTCATATTGGAACAAACCCCATGGGGTTGTGAAAGCAGTTTTATGTTGTCTTTCTCGGCTAGCTCCATTTGGTGAAATCCTGCTGTCATATCAAGTGTAGTGAAAAAATTATTTCCTTGTGCCTTTTCTAACAAATCTTTGATTCTTGGCAAAAGGTAATGATCAGCAATCGCTGCTTTATTTAGTTCACAAAAATCCACACAGATCCTGTAGCTGCCCTGGGCCCGTTTTTTCACTAGTAGCATTGGGGCCCTATACAGAGAAGTACTTTCTTTGATTATCCCCACATCCAACAGCTCCTTAAGTTGCTCTTGACTCTATACAATTTTCCTACTATTGGAGCATCGGTGTGCAAATTAATCTCGTGATACAGTAAATTACATTTCCTAACTCCCCATGCGTTCTTGCAAATACATCTTTGTATCTCATAATAAGAGTAGTGAGGGATTTTTTCCATTTTCCATCTACACCTTCCAAGTTAAAATCTCTCGGGGGTAACTTCTCCTTCTTATCTGGCATGGCGGTGTTTACATTCACTATAGGCTGGACAAATACCATCTTCGTTCGCTTGTTTAAATGCACTGCTTGCTCCATTATATTTGCCATTAATATGGGGAATCTCCCGGATTCGTCTAGCATATTTTACGTTCCCTTCTGCAAATTTTTCTAATGGCTGCACTAACACCTGACCCATACGATTTCCTGAAAATAAGGGGCAATTTACCCATACTACCTTTTTCGAATTTGGCGGAATTATCTCTTTCTTAACCAACCTTCCTATCTTGGTTTCGTCCGGTGGCAATTTTTCCTGCTGCCTCGGCCTCCGGTCGTGTCGCGGAATATCATATCCTATTTTATTCGCCTGTTCTGACTTAACTCTCCAATTTTCTCTATGACTACGCCCTCTTTTCCATGTCTGTCTAACACTTTTCTCCAACGTGCCTGCTCCTGCATCGTAACTATACCTATGGGCTTTAAGGAAACCCCAACCTAAAATAAGGGAGTAGCTGGTATGTAATTCCTGCTGAGTGACGTGGAATGAATGGCTTTCTATTTCTTTTCCCAATTCTATTGGTAACTTATAACATGATATGGTAAGCAAAGAAGATCCTGTAATTCCCCGCACATGTATCTCCGAGTCCTTAGGTCTACACTGTAATCTCCCTTTTATTCTTCTAATTAAGCTTGGCGCTGATATCCCACTACTGTCCTCGTTTTCTCCCATCATCTCTCTTGTGTACTGCTGCTTAAGAATTATTACCCTTAACTATCTCTTATCTTTATCGTTAATATCAAACTACCCTTATACAACCCTAAGTACTGGATCACTATCGAGAACTTTTTGCTATAAGCTATTATCCAACGCTATTCGTGTTGATACGCCTTCACATAAATGTTTGACACATATAAAAATGAAAATTCCTTCTTTAAGCATCTATCTTATCTTGCTGTTTCTCAACGTGTAACTCTGGGGAATTTGCTATGCTCTCAATCGTACCAATCATAAATCATAAATCATAATATACACATCATCTTAATGCAAACAAATATTAAACACTTATGACCCACTTCATCTATTACGTGATTAACTATCAGTGCACCTCTTTCATTATCATCATTAAAAGAAAATATACTAAAGTCATATCATTTGTTATTTTTTTTATTCAATCTTGGCAGTATATACTGCCAAGAGTGAATTTTCATTAAGCACTGGCTTATTACTCTCTATTGTATGGTGCACTATTAGTAACTTGCTCATCATACAATTACTTTCCAAATATTTCTTTAAATGCACACTTTAGATTTAATCATACCAACCAAAGAAAAGAAAACTATTATTGTTTTTGAACTGTTGGCTTCTCATACCAACCAAAGAAAACTATTATTGTTATTGAACTGTTGGCTTCTGTGCTTTGCCTATTATTTCTATCTCCTACTCCTCATGCAGTAAAATGCACATATTTTTAAGTTATTTCAGTGTACTCAGGTAATGATATTAACTTCATCTATTACTGCTCTGAACTCTTATAGGTACTGTTTTTATGCTTTGACTAATGCCACACACATTAACATCACTGAATATATACCACAGTAGAAAATATAACCACCGAGAAAAAAAAAATGCTCATTTTGCTTGAATTTCATTATATATATGTATAAGAGATTTTTCAAAAGAGATTTTTCGATATTCAAGAGATTTTTCGTGCATCATAATTCATAATTGTATCAATTTTACTTGCAGTGAATTCAACACTATTGTTATAACCATCATCAAAACAACTTTATCTTTCTTTCAGCTTTTGCTTCTACGAGATTTAAATTAAACTCGTTATTTACCTTTTCGTTCAAACCAAGTTCAACAGTACCAATTTGATTTTCCCTATGAAAGAAATCACTGGTTGTTACCAATTTGTTTTTCCCCAAACACACGCCAATTTTTTTTCCCCAAAAAAAATTCCTGGTGTCACGACACCAAATTGTTTTTCCAAAAAATTCCTGGTGCGCACGGCACCAAATTGTTTTTCCCCCAAAAATTCCTGGTCACAGCACCAAATTGTTTTTCTCCAAAAAAATTCCTGGCCACGGCACCAAATTGTCCCCCCCCAAAGTTATCACTGGTCACAGCACCAATTGTCACCCCCTGCTCCCAAATTATTACTGGTCACGGCACCAAATTGTTATCAGGTTCCCGGGTCAATCATGGCTTATTATTCCTCTACTTTTAATTTCCCAGCAACGTAACTTTTGTACTAATTACCTCTGATGTAATCAGTACCCAGATTGCCTTACAGATCCAACTACTCCGGTTTGCCTTACAGATTATGAGGCTGCATTTTCCCAGCGTCAGGCCAACGTAGTCTCAACCTCTGAAGACAGGCGTTGTTTCACATGCAGTATCCTGTGAGTAACACAGTTCTTACGTGTGCCGCAATGTTTTTATGTGATCGTCTATACATTCCAACTTAAGATTTTGTACGTGCTCTAAGAATTTACCTATGAAGCTAATTAACCTGGGAAAATAATATCTCATGGAAATTATTAGATTAATTACTGTGAAGCTATCTTTCATGTTAAATGGATAAATCTTACCACCTTTTATTCTGAGATTACTGCTTTGCAGAATTTGACAGCAAGTACCACAGATTCATTAACAAACACATATATCCAATGATGGCAACTGTAAGTAACGTAACAAAATTGAATATTTATTTGTTCAGACGATTGATTCATATTGTACACTATCAGGATCTTACTTACATATACTTCATACCAAATTCATTTATTAAGTACTTGTGCTATTGAAATGTTAGGGCTTCCAGGACTTATCTCCCTACTGGCTTACGTATTTCGTCTACCCATCTCCCTTATTTCACTTCCTGCTATCCTTAGCTTAATAGATACTCCCATAGCTTCACCCTTTTAACTTCCCAAGTTATACTCTTGTTTTCCAATTATATTTCACCAAGCACGTTGCTTACGCACCTCCCTCTTTTCATCAAATAAATTAAACAGCAATGCAACTCCGGAAAGAATTAAAGGTGTGGAAAAAGGACATGCTTTTACCCTTCCTTCCCACGTCGTACCGTTGAGTCAAGAAATCTCTCCAAATCGCACTTTGTAGTTCCACATGAATACAGTTCTTAATTTAATTCACTAAGTCCTTCATTATTACTGGATGCGAGTCTGGCTTCGGGTCTGTCTAGAATGTATCTGGACCATACCCTTCATCATCGGAAATCTCCAGTTCCTCCGTCCTTCCTGCCTCGCTATTTATCTCCGGACTCCTTCGATAATCATCTCTTTTGCAAGAGGTCAGAACACTACCTCCTCGCTCTGGAACTTGAGTAATAATGCCCTATTTTGCGAGAGGTCCGGACACTACCTCCTCGCTCTGGAACTCGATGGATAATCTTTTTGATTTTTCTCTCTCTCCTCCGACCTGCGTTCCGTTCATTACAAATCTCCTGATTTTTCCATTCTTCTAGCCTGCGATCCAATCGCCTTCCTTTCCTCTGAATTGATTAAATTCCGGCGCTTTCCCACGCACTGGCATTGTGTACGCCTTTAGCCCTGAAAATTTCATTGGTGACTGAGGGTCCAACTTGCGTTGTTTTTTCTCGCTCGTCACTCCCATGAAATCTAAATACTCCTCTGCTACTGCCTTTGTCCTTTGGTTCTAAAAAATGCCCTCACCTTCGATGTTCCCATGCTTGCATAACTTGGTGACAAGGTCTCTTATCTCCAGATCCTTCTTTAATCGTTTTGCTGCCCTAAGACCTACTCTTTCTTGTTGTTGGCTCCTTTCTTTCTCTGCTTGTTTACCTTCGAGCGGCGATTTTACACAATGAGATCTATTCAGATCTTCCTAATTGCTTGTTGTCCTCATTGCATCATTCCTGCTTCTTTTATTTCCGTAGGTAGTTTCGCTTTCAGCTCCTCTTGACTGCCTTTCAGATTGTTCCTTTGACAAAGGGGACGGGAGTGTGGTGACGATTCCACCTTCTTCCAAGTCGCCCACTGCTGGCTAAGGAAGGTTTGCCTGCCCGTCCTTATCCCTCTCGGGTTTCCTGGGATGCCTGACTGCTGCGTGTTTCTAATTGCATCACCCCGGCTTTCATTTTCCATGAAAATGAATTTCTTGCTAACTGAAACAATGAAGCCTAGAGATGACTTTGTAACTGGATTAGATTACTCGGCTTGTTCATCTTTCCTTCTACTGAAATGAATCACTATTCCCTGGTCCTTTTTATGGTGATTTCCAAGTATACTTATTTCCTTGATATTTATCTTGCACTCGGTTTAATTATTCTTTGTAACGAGCTCGTACCTTGAGCGTTGTAACACACCTTCTCTGTTGAAAAACAGCGTCAGCATCACCTTCCTTGCAGATAGAACTGTTTGGCACTTTTTTTGTGTCTGGGAAGTGGAATGTTTCCATTCGAGAGAGCTGCGTTTCATTTCAGGTGAGAAATGATGCACCCACGTTTCGTTTCCGGTCATAATTTGTCCAAAAACCAATTTCGTCGACCTTTCTTAAGATTTAATATGAATATTTAAAAATGCATCAATTCGCAATGGAATTTTTTTGTCAGCCAAAAATAGTGTTTTTAAATCGTTGAAACTGCTCTCTACTGCTGCACTGCATGCTGTTGGCGTACCAAACCCCAAAATAGGGATCATTACACCAGACCAGAGAGGCAGAAGTTTTCACAAACAAATACAGTAACCAATTATTTCTGGCAGAAATTGTAAATTATCCTGGTCACCATCTTCACATTTAATTTCATTTTTGCATTCTTCTGGAAGTTTCTGAAGCCATGAATCAAATCCTGAAAGGACATTTTTCTTTTCCTTTGGGGAGTAGGCCTCTTTATCATTTTTGTCATGTTCTACACTATCTAAATTTAAAGAAAACTCTTCACATCCTGTTGCAATACGGCACTTTAGGTAGCCTTTTGCTATTTCACACTTTGTAACTCTTCCAGTCTTAATATTGCGGCCTTCACAACAGGTACAATAGGCATCATTTGCTGATTCTTCAGATATTTTTAAAACGGGCAACGTTTTCTCATAAGCATCTTTAAAAACTTGGTTATGTTTTCTCTTTCCCTTAGAGAGAGACATGAGAAAAAAACAAAAAACAGCAGACTAATTTTTTTAAGGAAAATAAGGAGCAACCAAATTACGGAAATGAAAAAACCAACGGACACATACAAATAACATCAACTTTTTATTCTCACTAAAGAGAAGAGCAGCGTAAAAAGGACCAACAGGCGTGTACCATTCGTCAGTAGCATCCGAGACCCACGGGGGCCATTGCATGCTCACGTAATCTATTATGTCGGTGTGGGTCGCGTCTCCCCTTTCATTCACAATCCCGTTGGCAACCTGCTGAGTTATTCCTCCTCCCTAACTAAGGATAAAAATGCAAAAAAAAAAAAAAAATTTAGAATTTTCATTTTATAGAGCTGAATTTTTGACAGATGCCATTACTTGGTCTTATGTGATTACCCTGCAAATTTCGGTTGAATCCAATGGAAACTTTTTAAATTACGCACTTTTCTTTTTTATTATTAAGACGTTCAGAGAAAGAAAGATCAACTTCACGGGAAAGCGCAGATGACCGAAAACTAAGGGCTTGCAACATTCATCTCCCCCCATTATTCTGAGCCACATTTGCCACCTGCTGTTGTATTGCATCTTTGCTTAACTGAGGATAAAAATGTGAGAAATTAATTTTCCGAATTTTCATTCAAAAAAGCTGATTTTTTTTAGATGCTCTAACTTGGTCAAACAAAGTTACCCTGAAAATTTCGCCTGAATCCGGTGAAAACTTTGTTAAATTATACACACACGCACAAATTGGACACTTAAAGAAAGAGGTATTAAAAAAAAAAATTGCATTTCTAACTCAAAAAGTTTTTAAGTTATCAAGGTGAAATTTTCAGGGCCACTTTGTTTTAATGAATGATGGCATCTGTAAACAGTTCTGTACATTTAACTGAAAATTCGGGAAAAAGATAATCCGCAATTTTGTTTCCCAGTATGTAAAGACACCATGCTGCCTGCACTGGGTGGGGATCCCTCACTTCAGTACTTATCTTGGGGTCATTCATCTACTACGGACATTGCAACGTGCTTCCAACAGCTGCAAGCCGACCGAGTGACGCAACTTAAACAAAAACATCAGGTAGAATGCCAGCATGTAAAGCGCGATTTCCTTCTCCCTCCCCCTTTTTGTCGGATTTTAAATTTAGGAGAAAAATAATTGTGCCAACCCTTGAATTTTTTTAACAATATGCAACAATTATGAAATAAAAATGCAGTAAATAAAAATTTTATCATATTTACACCAAGATTGGTCATTTTGTCCGGAGTTTTCAGAAAACTTCCGCGGTGGCCGGAACAACTCCGAGCAAAAATTTCCCCAGAGCTACCTTAATTTCCCCCGAACCTGGTTCGCGCGTTCGGACATATTCTGCACCCCTGGCTGCTTTATGCTCTGCTATACGAGTTTCTAGTCTGCGACCTGTTTCACCTATGTAAGATAGTCCACAACTACAATTTACTTCATAGACTACTCCTTGCATTTTTAAAATATCTTCTTCTCTTTGAACTATTTTAGGGAAAACTTTTTAACTTTGTTCTCTAAACTTGGAGCTAGCCTAATATTGTACTTCTTACTAATTCTCTTTAAAGACTCAAATAAACCTTTGTGATAAGAAATTTTTGTAGTGAATTTTACTTGTTGCTTTTGCGGGTTCTTCGTACCATTATAATTCAGAAGCTTCTCAATTTCTTCTTTAGGATAGTTATTCTCTGCAAGTATGACTTTAAGCTCTTCTTTATGGGCTTCTTTTTTATCTGCAGTAGAAACTATTTTATTAATTTTTTCTAAAAACTGACTTGCTACATTTTTCTTAATAGAAACTGGATGTTAGGAATTGAAATCCAGTAGTCTATTAGTATTCATTGGTTTTTTATACCAACTAGTGAGGAATTTTTCATCTTCATAATAGATAGTAATATCTAAGAAGTTAATTCTTCTTTCTTTTTGAAGTTCAATAGTGAACTTAAGGGAATCATCTAATTCATTGAATGAGTCTAGAATTCTTTCTGGAACAATTTCTGAGCTATCTATTATAAATAAGATGTCATCCATGTATCTGCTATATAAGCAGAAGTATGTGGGTTGTACTAGTATCTTTTCTTCTAGTTTTCCCACATAATAGTTAGCTAAGAGTGGGAAGAGTGGGGAGCCCATACCTAGCCCTGATTTTTGAATGAAAAATGTTTTCCCAAAGTGAAAGTAGTTGTTCTGCAAAGAGAAGGTAAGCATTTCAAAAATTCCAACTAATATGTTTTTTTCTTTGTTGTGAAAAACTATTAGGTCTGCCAAGTCTTCCGCTATAAAGTCTATAAGTTGATCTATATTAATGTGAGTATACATAGACACTATGTCTAAACTACCCATAATAGGATAATCTAATTTGGGAAGAAGTTCTAGTTTTTCTTTTAGCTGCATTGAGTTTTTAATCAAGTTAGGTGGCTCTTTTAAAAGATTCTGAAGGTGTGACTTTAAAAAATAGTTTAGATTTGAAAGAATAGAGTTTTGTGAGTCTATTATTGGTCTAATTGGTTGGTGTTCTTTATGCAGTTTGACTATTCCATATATCTGAGGTAATCTGAACTGTAATTTTGAGAATTGTTTATAGTTTTCTGGAAGCTGGTTTTTCTTTTTTTGAAGTTAAATAAGCTTAAGAGACTTTTTTAATCAAATCTGGTAGTGGGTTTTCTATTACTTTTTCATACATAGGCTTTATTAGTTCTTCTTCCATCTTTTCTAGATAATCTTTCTTATCCATAATAGTAATCAACTTATTTTTGTCTGTTTTCACAGCAACTACACTTTATTTTTTTTCTGAAATCTTTAAGAGCTTTTAATTGACTATTATCAAATTTTTTGTGAGGTTTCCTTACTTGCTTCTAGAATTTTGTAAGGCTATTGTAGTAATCTTTTCTGAGGAGGTCTGCTTTAATTTGGTCCTCTTTTTCTAAAGTGCTGCAGATGCTTTCCAATTTTATTACCAATTTTTCTGTATTTATTTTTTTCTTTGGATAGATTGAAATTACTTCCTTTATTTATCACTTGTAATAATTCTTGGCTAACTCCAGTAGCAGTGTTGTCTTTTACATGACTAAGAACTGCAGTTTCTTTGTTTTTACTGGAATAGTTTTTCTTCAAAAATTTCTTTTCTTTAAGGTTCAGCTTTTTAACAAATTTCTTATTTTTGTTTCTTATTCCAATTTTTAGCCAGTCATCCAATTCTGCTTTTACTGTATCCCTTAAGATTTGCAGAAAATTTCTTTTCATTTTCTACTTTTACTTTTTTATAATAAGCAACATTTTTATATTTTGCTTCAATACTTCTTTTTAACGTTCTTTTCTCTATTTTTCTTACGAAGTTGGCTGAATGTAAATCTTTAAATGGTTTTCTAAGTCTAATGAATTTGGAATAAAGTTATTTACCGTGCAATTTTTCAGGAACTTGATTTGAGCTATGGATCTTTCCATCTTCAATGTTAGCATGTTGAACTTTCTTGATTGCTTGCCAAGTATCTGACCCATACTGTGTTCTAATTCTTTGAATAAAGCTCATGTTGAGAAATGGCTTCCTAGTTTCTTAATTCAATTACTAATCTAAAGCAACTATTATGGGAATTTTACTAGGAAATTTTTTCATTTAAATTGCACATTTTCGGAGAAAACTCTTTTCTTTCTTCAGGCTGCCTTGTTGTCACTTATTCCTGTCACTATCATGGTTAACCTTGACGGTTACGGCTAACCTTGACGGTTTAGGTTATTTTTCAACAAATCCTGCCAGATGTTAGGCAGGGAAAATCCTTTGCAGTCATTGATGATGGAATTTTGATTTTTCTCAATCTCTATTCCTTCTTTCAGCTTTCTTTTTGAAAATTCTTTGGAAACTGATGACTTTAAGGGAATTCCAATCCATGCTGTGCCCAGTTTCTCTAACATGTCTATCTATTCCAGTCTTGTTGGAGCAATTTTTTATAGCTGCTTTATGCTCTGCTATACGAGTTTCTAGTCTGCGACCTGTTTCACCTATGTAAGATAGTCCACAACTACAATTTACTTCATAGACTACTCCTTGCATTTTTAAAATATCTTCATCTCTTTGAACTATTTTAGGGAAAACTTTAACTTTGTTCTCTAAACTTGGAGCTAGCCTAATATTGTACTTCTTACCAATTCTCTTTAAAGACTCAAATAAACCTTTGTGATAAGAAATTTTTGTAGTGAATTTTACTTGTTGCTTTTGCGGGTTCTTCGTACCATTAAAATTCAGAAGCTTCTCAATTTCTTCTTTAGGATAGTTATTCTCTGCAAGTATGACTTTAAGTTTTTCTTTATGGGCTTCTTTTTTATCTGCTGTAGAAACTATTTTATTAATTTTTCTAAAAACTGACTTGCTACATTTTTCTTAATAGAAACTGGATGTTAGGAATTGAAATCCAGTAGTCTATTAGTATTCATTGGTTTTTTATACCAACTAGTGAGGAATTTTTCATCTTCATAATAGATAGTAATATCTAAGAAGTTAATTCTTCTTTCTTTTTGAAGTTCAATAGTGAACTTACGGGAATCATCTAATTCATTGAATGAGTCAAGAATTCTTTCTGGAACAATTTCTGAGCTATATATTAATAAATAAGATGCCATCCATGTATCTGCTATATAAGCAGAAGTATGTGGGTTGTACTAGTATCTTTTCTTCTAGTTTTCCCACTTAATAGTTAGCTAAGAGTGGGGAGAGTGGGGAGCCCATAGCTAGCCCCGAATTTTGAATGAAAAATGTTTTCCCAAATTGAAAGTAGTAGTTCTGCAAAGAGAAGGTAAGCATTTCAAAAATTCCATCTAATATGTTTTTTTTTTTTGTTGTGAAAAACTATTAGGTCTGCCAAGTCTTCCGCTATAAAGTCTATAGTTGATCTATATTAATGTGAGTATACATAGACACTATGCCTAAACTACCCATAATAGGAGAATCTAATTTAGGAAGATGTTCTAGTTTTTCTTTTAGTTGCATTCAGTTTTTAATCAAGTTAGGTGGCTCTTTTAAAAGATTCTGAAGGTGTGACTTTAAAAAATAGTTTAGATTTGAAAGAATAGTTTTTTTAATCTATTATTGGTCTTCGTAAGAACAATAGAGAAAAAACGTTAAAAAGAAGTATTGAAGCAAAATATAAAAATGTTGCTTATTATAAAAAAGTAAAAGTAGAAAATGAAAAGAAATTTTCTGCAAATCTTAAGGGATACAGTAAAAGCAGAATTGGATGACTATCTAAAAATTGGAATAAGAAACAAAAATAAGAAATTTGTTAAAAAGCTGAACCTTAAAGAAAAGAAATTTTTGAAGAAAAACTATTCCAGTAAAAACAAAGAAACTGCAGTTCTTAGTCATGTAAAAGACAACACTGCTACTGGAGTTAGCCAAGAATTATTACAAGTGATAAATAAAGGAAGTAATTTCAATCTATCCAAAGAAAAAATAAATACAGAAAAATTGGTAATAAAATTGGAAAGCATCTGCAGCACTTTAGAAAAAGAGGACCAAATTAAAGCAGACCTCCTCAGAAAAGATTACTACAATAGCCTTACAAAATTCCAGAAGCAAGTAAGGAAACCTCAAAAAAATTTTGATAATAGTCAATTAAAAGCTCTTAAAGATTTCAGAAAAAAATAAAGTGTAGTTGCTGTGAAAACAGACAAAAGTAAGTTGATTACTATTATGGATAAGAAAGATTATCTAGAAAAGATGGAAGAAGAACTAAAAAAGCCTATGTATGAAGAAGTAAAAGAAAACCCACTACCAGATTTGATTAAAAAAGTCTCTAAGCTTATTTAACTTCAAAAAAGAAAAACCAGCTTCCCGAAAAACTATAAACAATTCTCAAAATTACAGTTCAGATTACCTCAGATATATGGAATAGTCAAACTGCATAAAGAACACCAACCAATTAGACCAATAATAGACTCAAAAAACTCTATTCTTTCAAATCTAAACTATTTTTGAAAGTCACACCTTCAGAATCTTTTAAAAGAGCCACCTAACTTGATTAACATCTCAATGCAGCTAAAAGAAAAAACTAGAACTTCTTCCTAAATTAGACTATCCTATAATGGGTAGTTTAGACATAGTGTCTATGTATACTCACATTAATATAGATCAACTTATAGACTTTATAGTGGAAGACTTGGCAGACCTAATAGTTTTTCACAACAAAAAAAGAAAACATATTAGTTGGAATTTTTGAAATGCTTACCTTCTCTTTGCAGAACAACTACTTTTAATTTGGGAAAACATTTTTCATTCATATGGGCTCCCCACTCTTGGCTAGCTATTATGTGGGAAAACTAGAAGAAAAGATACTAGTACAACCCACATACTTCTGCTTATATAGCAGATACATGGATGACATCTTATTTATTAATATATAGCTCAGAAATTGTTCCAGAAAGAATTCTTGACTCATTCAATGAATTAGATGATTCCCGTAAGTTCACTATTGAACTTCAAAAAGAAAGAAGAATTAACTTCTTAGATATTACTATCTATTATGAAGATGAAAAATTCCTCACTAGTTGGTATAAAAAACCAATGAATACTAATAGACTACTGGATTTCAATTGCTATCATCCAGTTATTATTAAGAAAAAATTGTAGCAAGTCAGTTTTTAGAAAAAATTAATAAAATAGTTTCTACTGCAGATAAAAAAGAAGCCCATAAAGAAGAGCTTAAAGTCATACTTGCAGAGAATAACTATCCTAAAGAAGAAATTGAGAAGCTTCTGAATTATAATGGTACGAAGAACCCGCAAAAGCAACAAGTAAAATTCACTACAAAAATTTCTTATCACAAAGGTTTATTTTTGAGTCTTTAAAGAGAATTAGTAAGAAGTACAATATTAGGCTAGCTCCAAGTTTAGATAACAAAGTTAAAAAAATTTTCCCTGAAATAGTTCAAAGAGAAGAAAATATTTTTAAAATGCAAGGAGTAGTCTATGAAGTAAATCGTAGTTGTGGACTATCTTACATAGGTGAAACAGGTCACAGGCTAGAAACTTGTATAGCAGAGCATAAAGCAGCTATAATAAATTGCTCCAACAAGACTGAATTAGATAGGCATGTTAGAGAAACTGGGCACAGCATGGATTTGGAATTCCCTTAAAGTCATCAGTTTCCAAAGCAATTTTCAAAAAAGAAAGCTGAAAGAAGGAATAGAGATTGAGAAAAATCAAAATTCCATCATCAATGACTGCAAAGGATTTTCCCTGCCTAACATCTGGCAGGATTTGTTGAAAAATAACCTAAACCGTCAAGGTTAACCGTAACCGTGATAGTGACAGGAATAAGTGATAACAACAAGACAGCCTGAAGAAGGAGAAGAGTTTTCTCCGAAAATTTGCAATTTAAATGAAAAAATTTCCTAGTAAAATTCCCATAATAGTTGCTTTAGATTAGTAATTGAATTAAGAAACTAGGAAGCCATTTCTCAACTTGAACCCTCCAGCTTTTGGTGCAATGCATTCCCAGATACCTGGGACACAAAGCTTTTAACCTCTGACCTGGTGTGGACATGAATCTGTCACTGGAACAGAGACAAACACAAGAACCCCAACACAAGAACCTTCTGACCTTGTTTATTTTACACTTTAACTGTCTATAACTAATGATAGACAGTTAAAGTGTAAAATAAACAAGGTGAGCAAAGAACTTTTCTCTTCCACATCACACTTACTTGTAAATATTCAAACCTTTCTTTCATCGTGTCTTTTTTTTTTTTGCCATCACTTAAAGAATTAATCGTTCAAGTCAACTTTGAGGTTTAAAAAAATTTGTACTTTAACGTAAGAAACTTAATTAAATTAACGTAATTATGAAACTTGAGAAAATAACTTTAACTCAATACCTGACACATCGAAGCAGCGTTAGACGCACAGCAGCCGGCACATGGACGCAATCAACTAACTTGAATGAACTGGCGTCATCAGTTACACAACACACTAGACGGTCTACCAAACAAGTCCACCCCTACTGTCTGGAAGAGTTCATAAATTCAGTAGGGGTGGACGGTAAATGTGTTTCTCGTTGATGTTCTGAGAGTTTGGCGCAAAAAAATATTCGGCTACAGTAATCTCTATATATTAAGTTCAGAAAATTATCATTAATTACAGAAATATTGTGTGTAAATGAAAGTAATACTTTCCATATTCTTAAACGAAACACAAAAGTTTATATCATTATTATTATTATTATTATTATTATATAACACTTTATAATAAGTGGGTTGAAAATGTTGTGCTATTTCTGACTAGTGGTTCTCACTTTACAGCCTTTTGAATTTGGGATTTATTTACTGTTATTTTACACTTTAACAGGGTGTAGATCGTTATTCTGTGAAATAACTGGTTAAACCATAGAATACAAGTGAGTTTTACGCTTTAACTGACTTGATCAGTTATTTCACGAAATAACTAGGTATTATATGAAATAACGGATTTCATACTTTAACGATAACAGATACACTTACTTGCGCGTCGAATTAACTGTGCATTACAATTATCATAAGATGACAGAAAAATGTAGATACAAAAAATATTTGAAATTCTCTATAATCACAGTAACAAAATCCAATTGCACCAGCACAAGTACAGATTTTTTTTTTGGGGATTTTTTTTTTTAATCTTTTTCTTTCAACTACTGGAAAACATTTCACTTAAATTTTTTCGTTTATTCTATCCTATTCATAATTTTATAAAAACTCAGTAAATGCTGGCCCAGAAGCTGATTCATGTATTTATGTTAAAGCAGGGCAACAGAAATGCCCACAAAATGTTTTCGTAGTTAGTAGAATCTGACCAAATTTTTCTTCGTTTTGGGTTCTTTGGCATGTGGATATTGCTCTAAATATGCTGAAAAAAGTGTAAGGATACGGTTAACTACAAATATCTTAAAAACTAATGTGCTGCAAATGAAAGTTTTTGACTCATATTGGAGCATTAACAAATGGGATGTCATAATTATGCACTAGCTGCAGTCATTTTTTCGTGGTAATCGTTTGTATCCAGAATAACAATCTGAGGCGTCGTCTTCTGGCTCAGAATTCTGATATTTCTTTTATTTCCTCAGACAAGATTTATCTAGCTGCTGTCATTTTCTCACAGTAATTGTTTTTATCCAGAAAAACAATCTGAGAAATCTTCTGGCTCGGAATCCTAATATTTCTATTATTTCCTCAGACAAGATTTGTCTAGCTGCGGTCATTTTCTCATCTCATTGACAAGGATTGCACCGTTTCATCTCCGTGCGTTCATCAGATTACATATTTTATTTACCCTATTATTTACATACATATCTACAGTATTTACAACATTTGAGTGATACAATAGTATTTAGTAATATATTCCAGAATTTTACATAATGTAGCCTGAATTCATTGTATATTTACTGTTAAAGTTTATCTACACTCATGTTGTTCCTTTCAGTTTTCAGTGGTTTGGGTGCCCCTTTGTAGGTGTGTACTATTGCTTGGACCTGCTGTTTGTACCGCCGTGAAGGCAGCTCAAGGCCGCCCCGGTGGCGCAGTGGTCTAAGGCGCTGGTCTCTGATCATTCGTCCGTAAGGGGTCCGGGTTCGAATCCCGGTGAGGCATGGATGTTGTGTTTGTCTTAAGGCACTGGCTCTCTCCCTTCCCTGGAGCCAGTGACCCTAAATTAGGGACGGGCGACTGCTTATAGCCCATTGAGTTGCTCACGGTGGTCGTTAAACCTCCAATCAAAAAAAAAAAAAAAAAAAAAAGAAGGCAGCTCAAGTGGCTAATGGGGTAGCCATGCCTTTCTTTAGCTCTGATTTTTCTGTCTGATCAACTCCCAAAAATTTCCTCTGTTTTTGATTAATTGTTTAAGCTCTTACCTGGGGGTCTTCAAAAGCATGATGGTGATATCCACCGCATGCTCTAGTGATTTGATTGATCATAGAGAAAATAACCTCCCAATATTTCCTGATCTTTCATTTTGGCTTCTTTCCTCTGGGGTTATTGGGATGTAAAGATTTGCCCTTCTCAGTTGTGTCTGGTTCTCATTGTTTGTTCTAGCTTCTAAATTCTCTGTGCACCAGCTTGTTTATGGCCATAGATGCTGTTGCATGTTTGTGCTGTTCCCATCCAATGTGACTGTTCTTTGTCCACAAAACGAACCTGTCTGGAGTCCCTAAAGGTGTCAGTGTTCATGCCTCCCCTATTCACTTTTCTGGGGTTAGGGTTTTCTGTTGCATGTTCTACTGCGTGCATACAGGGAAGGAGAATGCATATAGTTCATTTTGTTTCTTGAGTATGAGTAGGAGGTTTGTGTTTCCACATGTTCTTGAGATGTTAAGGCTTAGTTTTCAGGATTCATATATGACCTGGACTTCCACATAGACTTCCATAATGAATGGCTGGGAAGCCATTTCATCTGCTGCTGGGGGGCCAGTCGCACGTTGTGGAAGTAGGTGCCCAACCCACTATCGTTTTTAGTTTCTTCATGCTGAGGCGAGTTGTTCACAAAGTTTCTTGAGTACAAGACAGGATGTTTCCCGACAAGTATGACTCTTCTCATGTCGTTAGGCTCAACTTCACTTTCTGGACGTTGAGGAGTTTCTTGGAGCTTGTGCAAGAGTAGTTGAAGGGTTGGCCTCATTCTCTGTTGAGTCTGGCATGATGGTTGAGATGCTTTGGACATTGCTTCTAAGCCAGCTGACGTGCTCGATTACATCTGAGATCAGTACATCTCTGAAGCACAAGTGTTTCGTTAACCAAAGGTATTTCCTAGAGCAGAAGTGCCTGAGAACCCTGTCATTTTCAGGATCTTAGGTTCTCAAGACTCCCACTACTATAGCATGTACCTCCAAATGGGTGAATGACTGTGCTTGGTGACAACCCAAGTTTCTCTTGGAGCTTGGGTGATGTGTTGCCCTTCCACATCACATGACTATGGTAAAGCAGTTCCATGAAATTCATTGTATAATCTGCAGGATCAAAATGGAGGTATAAGTGGGTGTTAGTTTCTCCTGTGATTTGTGTCTGGAGAGTAGGAGCTCTATTCCAGACTATTGCCTCTTTAAATCCTCTTGCTCACATTTGGTGGGTCTGTGTACCTGATTTGCAAGTGGATGAGAAGGACATGATGGACTGCAGGGGGATATCCTTGTACCATTCTGCAACCTTGTTGATGAGTGCTGGAAAGTTGCTTGTAATGAGGTTATCACCAACTACATGGCAAACATTTGTCCAGGTGGCGATGGCTCCTAGCTTTATGATGCTATTGTGTACCTTATCCTTCTCGAGGACTCCTAGTAAGGGAATCAACGTCCCGGTTGAAGTGGTAATTTCATGATGATTCTTTAGGGCTGAGGCAGAAATGGACATGACTTAGGTTTAAAACATCCTTTAAGTTGCCATGTCTGGTTAACAAGAAATAGTCGTCTGTGCTGAAAGAGTCCATAAAAAGAGTCCGTAATCTCTTGGTCCTATGTGCTTACATAGATTTGGTGGGTGACACAAGAATGGGTTACTGTAGTGATCTCCTTATTCCGGGTAGAGGAGCACAGCTTGTGTGCCATTTCTGCATAGTATTAGCATTGTAGGATTTCAGGTCTGTTTGACATGGAATATTCTTGCAGTTGGGAAAGTCTACTTGTTGACTTTTTTGTCTCGCTGGGAGGCTAGTCTTAGGACCTTTTCTGCTTGTTTCTTTCGGAATTCATTGCGTAAGAAGAAATCCATGGCACTCTTGGCACTGCCAAACTGTATGAGTTTTTGTGTAATAACATAGGGTGTAGCATCATATAAGTTACTAACTACTTTAGCTGGTCAGTGGTTGCAGGTGTCTAACACTTACGTCAGGGTGTTGAGGTCCTCAGTTGTAAATATATCTAGCAATTTTCTGACCTTACAATGAATGTTTGATGCCCTCAGTTTCTTGAAGACTTTTTCTTAGAAAAGCATCTGCTGCTTGTGGTTTTAACAGAATACCATAGGGATCCTCTAACAGGAGAGCTTTGCTTACTCTGGTATCATTCAAGATAAATGGTGATAGGTTGATTTTTCGATTTCACATATAGGAAGAGGTCCGTGAAAGTGCTTAGCAGGCCAGATTCTGAATGGACAAAGAAATTATGCAGGTAGATGATTGGCAATCCTCCCACAACAGAGGGAATAAGGAGAAGGGCAATGAGTTCATTAACACCGCAGTCACAGTATGTTGGATGCTGAAGTAAAAGGCTGGTTGCCCACCAAATTGTAGTAATATACTGAGGAATGTGAAACATTGAACTCTCACAAGAGCTGTGTCCCATCATGATTGAATGACTGCTTTAGTATGTTGGCTGTTGATTCGTATTTAACACACTGCAGGTTGCGAGCAAATTTAAAGGCATCTGTCCTATTCTCATGAGGTATCGCAATGTCGACGACAAATGCATTGTCCCCGTGGGTGAGGACTATGTCTGGCCTGCCCCTTAGCTGCTGCTCTCTTAGCTTTTTCCACAATCGTGTTGTACCTCTCCCTTCTTTACAGATGGGGCAGTGGCACAGAACATGTGCTGTTGTCTCTGTGTGATAACAGCAGCTGTCCTGTCTGGTCATGTACAGCTTGTTGGCATTCAGTTGAAATGAGCCTTGTGTACAAAGCACCAATCCTAGAACTAGGTCAGGGTTCATGCACATCTTTGACACTTTTTTTCCATGACGTCGCGAGTCACGATTTTACTATTTTCCAGTCTCACTGCATTTCTTTAATAATTTTTAAAGGTTTTTAACTTTACAGGCAAAAAGGATGTTGCTCTATATAGGTATATGAAGATACATTGTCAGATAAGTGACAAATAGTTTTAACTTTTCCAGGAGAAATGACAACTGGAAAACTAGCAATGCATACACATTAATTTGAAAATGTACTTAACGAGAATTTAGAAAAATTCATTATGAGTCGCAACTAGATAGTTTTAATATCAAAATGATTTAAAATGGGAATTACAGAGGATAAAAGTTTTTAAGGTACAATGCCTCTCAAATTTTCGATCCATACCCTAGATCATCGTCAGGAGTCTACTTCCACAGGTCTGGCAACCAAGCCTGGTTGATTTTTCAACCAGCATGGTCATTGATGTAGCCACCTTGGGTCTTGCAAATTTCCATGGATTCCTCTAATTTCCGAATAAAAGTTCGGGATTGACGTTTGATAACAGAGTCCCATTCCATTTTGTGGACAGTTTTTTTTTTGTATGTGTCTGTCTAGACCTGTTTTATTTGAAATGTCCTTGATTGCTGCTTTGTGTTCATTAATCCTACTGGATAACCTTCCTATTTCACATATGTATGGCAAACCACATGAACACTTTATTTTATAAAAGAGTTATGAATAATTCAAATAGCATCCTTTAAGAAATTTTACTAGTATCTACCGAAAAGCAGCCTTTGTTAAATCATTTCCCTAAAGCACATACGAAAAGCTTCCCTGAAATTATTTCGCACAATAGTTTTTATTGGACTAGTTTGATTAATAATGTTTCTGAAAAGAGTCAACGTGGCAGTCAACATTTATTTTGATACTTTCTCATGTAAGATTTGAATGTATAACTTGCAGAAGACACGAAATTTTCAAGAATATTTACACAGAGAAGCTTTTAAGGAATATTTACACATATTTACACAGAGAAGCTTTTCAAGAATATTTACACAGAGAAGCTTTTCAAGAATATTTACACAGAGAAGCTTTTCAAGAATATTTACACAGAGAAGCTTTTAAGGTTTCCATGGAGGTCAATGTTTACATATTTGCAGACATAGGATTTTAATGGCAGTCAAATCTGCACATAACTTGCAGAGGTGGTAAAATTTTTATAGGAGTCAATATTTACATATTTGCAGGGGATGTAAGATGTACATGGCAGTCAATATTTTATTTTCATATCTGCCGATGTGAGATTTGAATGACAGACAATATTTACACATTTGAAGATGCTGTAAGATTTTCAATTTCTGCATTAATTTCAGCATTTTTACTTTCTATTCTCGGAAATTTTTTGGCGGAAAGCAATTTGACTTTGACAACAGTGTGAAATCGAACTCCTTTTTAGCCATTTGGGCCATACCATCAGCATCCTGAGTCATAGACTCACAAGCCTTTTGTAACATAATTTTTTCCCCTCTTAAGCAGTTGATTTCTTCACTAACACCTTTTCGTTTCCTGTTCCTTTCTTCTTCAGTCTTTTGCCTTTTCTGATCCTCCAAATGTGTTACATACTGCATTCTAGCTGCCTTGCAACTGGCCAGCAATTATGTACTTATTTTGATAGAAGTGACACTGCCAGCTCTTTGGATCTCATAAACCATCCAAAGCGCTGTGAGTGACTTTTTCAAATTCACAACAACCATTTGTTTAATTACTAATCAAAAACAACTATTATGGGAATTTTACTAGGAAATTTTTTTATTTAAATTGCAAATTTTCGGAGAAAACTCTTCTCCTTCAGGCTGTCTTCTTGTTGTCACTTATTCCTGTCACTATCGCGGTTACATTTAACCTTGATGGTTATGGTTAACCTTAAAGGTTACGGTTATTTTTCATCAAATCCTGCCAGATGTTAGGCAGGGAAAATCCTTTGCAGTCATTGGTGATGGAATTTTGATTTTTCTCAATCTCTATTCCTCCTTTTAGCTTTCTTTTTTGAAAATTGCTTTCGAAACTGATGACTTAAAAGGAATTCCAATCCATGCTGTGACTAGTTTCTCTAACATGCCTATCCAAACCAGTCTTGTTAGAGCAATTTTTTATAGCAGTTTTATGCTCTGTTATACGAGTTTCTAGTCTCTCTGTGACCTGTTTCACCTATGTAAGATAGTCCACAACTACATTTTACTTCATAGACTACACCTTGCATTTTTAAAATATCTTCTTCTCTTTGAACTATTTCAGGGAAATTTTTTTTAACTTTGTTCTCTAAACTTGGAGCTAGCTTAATATTGTACTTCTTACTAATTATCTTTAAAGACCCAAATAATAATTTTTTTTAGTGAATTTTACTTGTTGCTTTTGCGGGTTCTTCATACCATTAATATTCAGAAGCTTCTCAATTTCTTCTTTGGGATAGTTATTTTCTGCAAGTATGACTTTAAGTTCCTCTTTATGGACTTCTTTCTTATTTGCTGTAGATACTATATTATTTTTTTCTAAAAACTGACTTGCTACATTTTTCTTAATAGAAACTGGATGATAGGAATTGAAATCCAATAGTCTGTTAGTATTCATCGGTTTTTTATTTTAACTAGTGAGGAATTTTTCATTCTCATAATAGATAGTAATATCTAAGAAGTTAATCCTTCTTTCTTTTTTGAAGTTCAATAGTGAGCTTAAGGGAATCATCTAATTCATTGAATGAGTGTAGAATTCTTTCTGAAACAATTTCTGAGCTATCTATTATAAATAAGATGTCGCCCATGTATCTGCTATATAGGCAGAAGTATGTGGGTTGTATTAGTATATTTTCTTCTAGTTTTCTCACATAATAGTTAGCTAAGAGTGGGGAGCCCATAACTAGATCAGATTTTTGAATGAAATTTTTTTCTCAAATTGAAAGTAGCCACGTTAAATACCTGCTTGTTCATAGGAAAGACATAAAACAAGCCTCACAATGTACCACAACTCTGTATAGCCTTTCTTGTTAGACAAGAACTTGGCAAAGAGATCAAGATGGTGTACATTTCTATCAAATGACAAAAATTCACTCTCTGATTTTATCTCCACAATGAAATCTTTATATTGCCTCAGTGCCAGGGTTGAAAACAACCCATTTTTAAAAAAAAAGCCCAACCTGGGTTGGTTTTATTGGGGGTTTATTTTTGGTTTCATTGGGCTTTTTCGGGTTTTGTTGGTTTTCTTTACTTGAGATTCGGTTGGGTCTCTTGTCAGAACGCTGCAGTTCAAATCTTCTATTGCTCTATTCCTTTTTTGATTATATTCAGTTATGTTTAAAATCACAATTTGCCCTGTTTTATCAGCTTCGCAAAATTCAAGTAAGGTACTTGGCTAGAAGAAGAAATCACAGCACCTTGCCTGAAGAAATAAAGAAAGCGTACCCACCAATGGGTACAGGAATACCAAAAATGTTTGCGAAAATAAAAACTCATAAGCCTGATACACCTATGAGAGTGATAGTATCAAAAAGGAATTCCCCATTAATAAAGCTGGAAAGAAATATCTACAAATATTTGGCACCATTGTTCATGAAAACAGGGTTCACTGTGAGGAATACTTATGAAGTCATTGAAAAAATTAAAGTAATTAAACAAGATTTAAGTAAATATCATATGGCTAGTATGGATGTTCGTGCTCTGTTTCCTAGCACACAGTACCTCAGGCAATTGACATAATTGTTGAAAAATTATATACACTGGCAGAAAGTGAAAAAGAACACCAAGGGGACATCTGATACCAACGAAATTTATACAGCATAATAACGGAATACAGAGGATAACGTGATCAAAACATTATGGCAAAATACAGCTGTATTTGCTGGTAAACTGAAAAATAACATTTCCATGTAACATGGTTAGTACGAGGTTGAACCGCCATGAACTGTGTCACACTGTGCAGTTCTGGCATGGAGTCTGTCGTACAGATGTTGGATGTAAGTTTGGGATATTGAGTTCCAAGCATCCTCAACCTGGTAAATCAGGGATGGTCGTGGCTGGCCGTGGAGACCGGATAAGTAGTTGTCCCATAAAATCTCACATGTGCTCAATGGGGGACAAATCCGGTGAACGTGCAGGCCATGGAAGTTGTATCACACCCTGAAGTGCATGTTGCGTTGCACGTGCCATGTGTGGGCGTGCGTTATCTTACTGGAAAACACCACGATGGACCGGCCTTACAAATGGCACAACAACGGCCTGAATGATGTTGTTGATGTAGGGGGTGCTGTTTAACGTATCCGGTACAAACACTAGTTGTGTACAGAAGTGATAGCTGATCGCTCCCCACACCAGGAGACCAGGTGTAGGCCCTGTGTGTCACTGGCAAATGTAAGAAGGGTGGAGACTCTCCCCTGTGCATCTGCGAACACGCATATGGCCATCGGAGGCTCCCAAGCAGAATCTGCTTTCATCGCTGAACACGACAGATCGCCATTGCGTTCTCCAATGCAGACGTTGGCGACACCACTGCAGCCGTTCCTGACGGTGGGCTGGTGTCAGAGGTACAAATGCCAGAGGCACACATGCACGTAGTCCTGCATCCAGTAGACGGTTGCGGATTGTTCGCACAGTCACCTCAGGTGCAACGGCAGCTCGAATTTGCGTTGCAGTGGATGTTCTGCTTGACAACGGCGCTCTTCATATGCGTCGATCAGTCCGCTCATCAGTCCGTCTGTGACTCCCGGTTCTACGTCTTCTCGTGTGGGAATGTTCCTCGGACCATCTACGCCACCATCGTACCACCACCAATACTTCCCGTCCAATTCGCTCCACAATACGACCACCCGGCCTCGCGGAGTCCGACTAGACGACCTCGCTCAAAGTCCGATAATTGCTGAAATCGTACAAGTCTTCCATGTCCAGGCATTGCAGCTTCTTCGGGGTCTTCGCACATGTCCGTACACCGACGACTGATTACATTCACTTCGCCGTACTCCTTAAATACCACCGACGATAATTTGCATATTATGCTGTGCTGTGGCATAAGCGCTCACCGGTTGGTCCCGAAATTAAAATCACACCTATGTAAACTCGACCCCATTAACATATGTAAATTTCATGTTCGTCCGGCAATTCCTTCTTGGTGTTCTTTTTTCACTTTCTGCCAGTGTATGTTAAAAACAATGAATGCAGTACAAATTGAGAAATTAAAAGAAATTTTATTGTACATATATGAAAATAACATTGTTTAATAACAAGGTGTACAAACAAAATTATGGTGGACCTATGGGGGTCACCATTGTCAACGTTATTTGCTGAAATTATAATGAGTGACATAGAAACAAAAATAATAAGTAAACTAGAAGATCCACCACTGATATACTGCAGGTATGTTGATGACATTTTTCTGTTGTCCAGGCTAAAAAATGATGAGCTTGAAGACTTAAAAAAAAAGTATAATGATATTTATCCATCTATTGAATTGACAGTGGAACAAGAACATAACAATACATTGGCATTTTTGGATATTATGATAATCAAAACAAATGATAATATGCACTACAGAGTGCATAGAAAATCATCATATATTCCTGTATTAATACCTTTTCAGTCATATCGCACCCATTAACACATAAAAGAAAGTGTTAAAACACTAATTAAAAGAAGTTTAACATACTCATCAATAGAACAATATAAAAAAGAGGAAATTGAATATATTGAAAAAATTGCACATGATTTTGGTTACTCTAAACAGGTATTAAAGAAATGGATTTATGAAGTAACTCAAGCAAAAATAATAAGGGCAATAATGATAAACTATTAAAATATGTAGGAGCAATCCCATATGTTGAAGGTGTTTCTGCTGAAATTAATAAGGTTTGTGGCAAAATATGACATACAAGTAGGAAATCAGGTACATACTATAAAAAATGAAAAAATCAGCCAACTAGATAGAGCAGGTGTATATGAGATTCCTATAAACCAGCAACCACCTTTGTCATATATAGGCAGCACCAAGAACAAATTAAAGTATAGATTGAACCAGCATATAAGTAATTGGAATAAAAAAGAAGCTAAGACTGCATTAACCCAATATTGTCTGGAAAATCGCCAATGTCCGAAGTTTGAAGATATTAAAATTATTAAGAGCTGTAAAAACGAAAGGCAGTTGACAATTGCAGAATCAGTATCAATTGAAAAAAGCAGATCAAGATTGTGTAACATTAATGAGCCCAAGCAACTTAAACGAACAATGGAAGGCCTTAATAAAAATTGAGCAACAGTTAAGAGGGCAAAAAAGAAAAGAGAGCAGCACTGACAATAGATGGCGCCAGAGACACAAAGATGCAGAGATTGCGACTGAAGCCGGAACCTCAATGACTTTGCTCACTTGAGCTGTGGTTGGCTGAGAGACATTGGCCTCCTGATGACGACAGTAGTACTGTTGAAAGCGTTAGAGGATTGTGTATGACGGGCTCAATGAGGTTGGCACTTGCGGTAGGGTTAGTACGGTGTTTGAAGCGGATGGAGCACTTTTTTAGTCATAGTTGACAAGGGTTTAACTGCCTGGGAACATGGGCATTGCTGGCAAATAGGAATTGGGGGGGACGCAAGCGTGCAGTAATAATAGCCAATTTTTTTTTTAAGTTTTTCAAAATGTACTGGGGGCAGCAAATCTTCTAACTGCATTGAATAAATGCAGTGCAATAACTTTTAGATACGTATCGCAATTGTTTTGCAAAATTAAAGAACTGATAACTGTTATTTACGTTTTTAGGTACAAATTATATATACAGTATATAATGTACGCAGAAATCGTGTATTGTATTTATCGGGGGGGGGGGGGGTACTGTACCTACCTAATACTATATTCCAAAAAAAAATTTCCTCTTATCATTGGTATGGATAAATTTAGATGCAATAAAGTCTATTTCAAATTTGTCTAATTCATCTTGATGAATATGGCACATTGCAACGTGGTTTAACCGCTTCCGAGTCATTGTGCTCCTCAGGTAAGTTTTCAAGCAACGTAACGCACTGAAACTGCGTTCTGCTTCACATGATGAACTTGGCAGAACTATCAACAAGTGCACTAAGATTTCAATGTTCTCAAACATGTTTCGAACTTCTGGTGGCATGCTTTTTGGAACAGCTACGGCATCAGAGACAGAAGCAATCTTGTACTTCTTCAGAAAAAGTCCCAGTTCCGTCTCTAAAACTGTTATATTGAGTTCTGGATAATTGCTTAGAATTTCTAGTCCTGCAGCCACATCAACACCCAAAAGTGTGCTTTTCATAGCTTTTACGTACTTCAGATCTTCTTTATTAAAGCGACACTTCAAAGACATTAAAGCGGTGTCTATTAAAGCAAAGTACTCTTTTCTGTAATATTGCTCTATTGTACCACCATGATGTGCATCGCAAAGTCCAGTGTATCGCTTCGGTGGTTTTCTCAATCGCGGAATTGTCAGTGGATCTAAATTAAAATCTTCAATAATTTTATTTGCTTGATCCAGAAGAATTTTAAAATTTTGTTCAGATCGCATATCTGCAAAAGCTGTTGATAAATCCTCAATGCTTTGAATCACAGATATAACGCACACTTCGTGTGTTTGAATGCATTTGTTCAATATTTCAAGATGACCAATAATGTCTTTAGCCATCAGAAGTCCAAATAAAGTTGCTCCTGACTGAAATAGCTTGAGCAGCCCACTAGCTAATGCTGAAACAATGCTTTTATTTTCAGTTTCACTCAAATCTTCCAGCGTTTCCAGCATAGTGTTGTATCGCATGATAATGTCCACAATCTGTGAAAGTCGACAGATCCATTGTGTTGGACAGAGAGGCTTTATCTTAGCTATGTTTTGTACAGGCCTTTGAGCATCCATTTCTTGAATTTTCAAAAAGCAATTTTTTGCCTTCGACGACTGGCTATAAAAAGTATGCCGAGTTCATGTGCCCGTTGCATTGCATTTGCGGACAGTTGGAGTCGAATCGCAGACATCTTTTGTAACCAGATTCAGACAGTGGGCTCCACAGTGAATTAATTTAGCCAACTGTTGTTTTTCCTTCAACAAGGATTGGACTCCTTTTTTGCACCCGCTCATATTGGGAGCTCCGTCGTACGCTTGACCTCGTAATATTGTTATTGGAAGCTGAAGTCTTGTCATGACATCCAATAAAATTGCCGCAACTCCTTCTCCCGTAGTCTCGAATGCAGTATATAGGCCCAAAAAACTTTCTACAGGTCTCAAGTCACCGTCTATCCATCTAACACAAATGCATTCTTGTTCATTTCCCGAAATGTCTCACATCGAATCAAAAATTATGGAAAACATGGGGTGTTTCTGCATCCGTATCTCGCGACAAAAGTTTTTAATAATTTCTCCAGCCATAATTTCTAAAATTTCATTCTGAATAGATGGATGCGTCATTTTTTCTCTTTATATTCATTTGCCAAGAGAAGCGAAGTCCTCTGATCTTAATTTAAGAAGCTCATTCAAATTTCCTGTCTTGGTGATGATGTCCTCGAATTGCCAGGCCTTGTCTTCCAAGGAAATGCATTGAAGAGATTATCTTCGTTAAACAAGCTCTGGCTTCTTTTTGACCTTTTGCCACGGTTTCATTCAGCTGCGCTTCAATCGGATATTTCATTTGATGATATGCTAGAACTGCCTGAAGATGAGCATCACATTTTTCATGTGCTTTAAATTTTTTCCATTGCTTTCTTCCAGTTCTTGAAACCTCGTGATGAAAAGGATGGCTCACTTTTTTTGGACAGTGTTTTGTTTGGATGGTAACAGTAAAAGCAATTCTTTGGTAACGGTAACAGTAAAAGCAAAGAACTCAGTTTGTACTGCCACTAATCTCAATATGCAGCCAAGTGAAGTCTTTATACCAAGCGCATCTGAAATTCAGCGTCCGACCTTTCAAAGTCTGAGATGGAAACGATTCAGGCAATATTTGGGGCTGGTTGGGATGAACATCGATGTAATCACTTGTATTTTCACCATATCCTTTTTTTTTTTTTTTTTTTTGTGGGGGACCACCTTCATTCATGTTACTGCAGAAATCACTAGTGTTAGACTTAGAAGTTGAAGGTTCTGGTTCCTGAGGGTGAGGCAGTGACCGTTTTAGATTTAAAAATTTGTCCATCTTGAAACAGGCTCAAAATAGCAACGAAAAGAAATTATTTTAGGGAGAGAGAATTAAACCACGGAGTCTGAGATAAAGCATTTAGAGAAGCATTCCGGAAGGAGTCCAGATTACACGTTGGAAACAGGAAACAAAAGTGAAGAAACCTACCAACTCCGAAACTACCAGTCCTTTCCCTCCTTCATCCAGTTTGACATCAAAATACTGTCAACTGTCACTGTAAGACTAAGAGTTTTCAGCGCCCGCTCGCCGTGACTCTCGACGTTAATAATACTTTCACTACTTTGTTGACCTATCGGTGACCTACTACATGCTACGCTGAGCATTCCTTTCCCACGGAGTGCGATGGAAGACGACGCGGTCGTCGCTTCTGATTGGCGGAGAGGAACGCCAGAGAAATATTTTTCACGATGTACAGGGAGGCAAGCAAAAAAAAAAAAAGAAAGGAAAAGAAGACAGTCAGCGGCTGGGCGCTGGCTTTTGCCTTGAGCAGGCAGAACTTTAGCATAGCTAAGCTCTGATTCTGAAAATAAAAGTATGTATTGCAATCGGTTGTGGAAAACCCTGAACTTCGTAAAGAGTGTATATGTTAAATGTTTGTGCCGTTAATGTGCGTTCTGTTAACTTGTCTTGTAAAATGATCACGTTGGACGAATGATGAGAGCAACTTCCTCTCCCCGTTAACCAGATAGTAAATAAATAAAAAAAGATGGTGGAGAGCGTAAGAGCCATCGAGCAGAAGAGTAGGGTGGGGAAAACCCTACAGTCACCTAAAAGAATCCCCTCTGCTCCCATGTGGCTAGCAAACGTTGTAGTCAAATGACCTCTGGAATGCCCTTATCCAGACGGGAGAGCCCAAATGAAAAGTTCCGTGGGAGAATGAAAAACACGGAAAGAGTAGCAGTATGAAATTTAGAGGTAAACTTCGGCTGAAATATTGGAGGGGACATATCCCCCCGTCCCCCGCCAGCGACGCCCGTGCTGGGAATGTAAATAGTGTAATTATGTACATAGTGATTTTAACTGAATGTATGAATGAGTTGTATGGTGTGTATATTTGTGTGGTTTTTATGGAGATGACGAGCTATGTTTACATCTCAGACGGCAGAATGAAACCTGCGTTTTTTGTCCAGTGAAAAAAAACAAAAAAAACTATGTTTCATGACCGGAAAAACGAATCTCATAAGCAAGGAGTTTTTCAATCTTTGAAGGCCAAATACATTACATAATGTCATAATCGACGTGCTTGAAGTGTAAGGAAAAAAAGTGACCAAGAACTTTCGGGTAAGTGATTGGCTATTTAATGATATGTCAAAGCAGTCTTGTTAGTCAGGACTGGTTTGGTGATATACACTGCTGTTTGCTGAAATTCAGTGAACAGCAGTGTATATATATGAAATTCAAATTCAGAGAAAAAAAATTTGACATTCCACACACACACACACACACACACACACACACACACACACACACACACACACACTTATCATTTCTGCATTTACCTTCCATCAGTTATCTACATAAATCAAATTTTTCAATTTTTTAACTCTTACACTACAGCACTTACCAAATCAATTTTGTTGGATTAAGTTTCAGCATATTTTGCCAGTAGTAGGAGACATCATGCAACAGTTTCAGGAAACACCCAAAGCTTGAAATGGTCACACCAAGTAATGGGACATTCAGCTAATTACTAATTACGAAAATTGTAAGCTCACTTTGACTGAGCTGAATATCAGAATTTGTAAGGATAGAGTTGTATGTGAAAAATTCACCATTTGATATTTCATTGAAAAGGAAAAAAAATTCTCTGCTTTTTCACCCCTCAAAAATGCATTTTCCGACTGTATATTTCTGGCTTTCAAATAATTGATTTTAGCTTTGTGTTGGCAGTGTTAATTTTTTAGGTCATAACTCAGTTTATTTTATTGAGCTTTTCTAAGGGTAAAATTTCTTTTCCCTGTTTGTATATTTTGACTTTCAAGCTAAAGAATGTAGCAGCATCCTATTTGGTGATGTCATCAACAGATTGAACTTCCAAATCTGGACTTTTATTAATCTTGCCTTCTGCACGTTTTGATCTTTCTTGCATTATACTTCAAGCACTACTACCAAATATATTGATGTGAGTAACTGCCCCCTTTTCAACCAACAGTAAGAACTGCAGTCTTTAATTCACTTTTCAAAATTCTTTTCATCAAAATGTGCAGAGCATATTCTGACATGGTTAGTGTTAAATGCATCTTTTCAACAATGTGAGTTAATCCAGTCCTGCTCTTTGGGATACTATAAATAAGTTAAGCTGGGGTCTATCATTGTTGGCACAGCACACAAGAGTTCATCCAAGCATATTTAATAATGTACTTGCTTGGCATAACACACAAAATGCTGCTTTAAACAAATACAGGATGATTTTCTCTTTAGGAAACTCAAACATTCCTCAATAAATTTTTTTATCTCTGTATGGTTCCTTATGAAAATTGACATGTACTTACCTTGCACAAAGAGATGCTGATAAGTTCTCAACGTCACCAAGAAGGAAACGGGCTAGAGCCATGAAACTTGCAGACTATTCCACGTATTCACACCAAAGTTCAACACACTTGACACAGTGTTTCTGGAGTTTCTTTTAACCCTTCCAAAAAAAATTCTGAAGTCTGATCACTCAAATACTGCTCTGCTGCTGAGATCACCTCTGAATCATTTGAAAAATGCTTCCCTTTCAAACTTTTTGTAAGGTTTGGGAACAGGAAATAGTCTGATGGAATAAGATCTGGTGAATATGGTGAATGGTCTATGCACTTAAATCCCAGATCCCTCAAAGCATCAATTGTCTTGCCAGCCTTGTGAGCCAGTGCATTGTTCTGCAAAAGGAGAACACCTTTCTTTAGTTTTCCTCACCTTTTTTTCCTTCAGCGCCTCTTTTAATCGGCACAGCAAGTTGGAATAGTACTAATCATTTATTGTTTGGCCCTTCAGGCGATAGTCAGTCGGTAAAACACTTTCCAAATCCCAAAAAAACTGATGCTATGTATGACCTTACCTGTAGACCTTTGATTCTTGAATTTCTTTGGCCATGGAGAACCCGAGTGCCACCACTGCTAGATCGTAGTGACATAAGCACTTTTCATGAACAGTGAAAAAATTATCTCCAGATCACTGAAAATGCTGCAAAACTTATTTGGAAGTGTCCACTCGTTTTCGTTTCTCATTGGCATTCAAACATTTGGGCACCCACTTCGCTGACATCTTCTGCATATTCAAGTGCTCATGAATTATGAACCCAACACATGCCCTGGGTATCTCCAGTGTCTCGGCTATTGTTTTAGCCAAGATTCTCTGTTCTAACAAAATCGAGTCGTGAACACGATCAACAATTTCGGGTGTTGTTACTGTGGAAGGCCTCCCAGAATCCTGCTTCATCTTCGGTCTCAAAGTCTCCACACTGAAATTTGGCACACCATTTCTTCACAGTGGAATATAAAGAGCATTTGTCACTTAATGTTTGCATCTTGCACTCAAACATTAAATGGCAAATGTCCTTATTCCTTGACAGTTTTCTTCTGCAGGAACAGAAATTTCATGACAGCCCAGAGTTCTACATTTGAAAATTCAACACTTTGCATTGATGTGATTCAGTTCAGGACGTCAAAGGTCTGGAAAAAAAAAAAAAAAAAAAAAAAAAGGTATTGAAAATTGGCACTTTACAAACGAAATTGGCTAATTTACATAAGAAAACTCTTTTGAACAAAAATTGGCACTTTACAAAAGAAAACTCTTTCGAGCTACAGTAACAAAATAATGTTACAATTACAAGAAGTGGGTTATGATGAGAACTTTTCAGCATCCCCTCGTATCTTGTGAAACAAGGGCTTCCTCGAGCACATGCTGAAAATGGCTCCCTCCAGTATCCTTGCACTTTTGCACTCAAGTTGGCGAAGACGCGCTAATTTGACTTTGGTAATGGCAGCAACTTCCCACCGTATCGCATTTTGAGCGTGTCAATTGTTCGAGGTTTACTGAGGTATACTCGACCCTTCAGTAAACCCTACAAGAAGAAATCAGGTGACATCAGGTGTGGTGATCTTGACGGCCACAGATTTTTTAAGATTACTTGGTCAACAAAATAACTTAGAATTTCCTTCATGCTTGCATTAGATGTGTGGCATGTTGCACTGTTATGTTGAAAGTAACCTCCCTTTAATTCATCATCTGTTAACTGATTTACAAATTCACTGAATATGTTCAAGTACACCTTCGTGGTAACAGTTTGATCGAAGAATATGGGACCGATAACTCTTCTACGGGACAAGCCACACCGCACTCCGATTTTCTCCGAATGTCGTGTAGGTTTTCTTCTGCCCATATACACATGTTTTTGCGAGTTCATGTAGCCACTCAGATGAAACCAGACTTCATCCGTAAACCATATATTGTCCAAAATCCCAGTATGTTTCCCAACGAAATGTCGGAACCATAAACAAAATTGCACACATTTGTCTAAATTCTTTGGAACCAACTCTTGGACTATGGACACATGATATGGGTGCAGTTTCGCTTTTTTGGCAGTTTTTTGACATGTAGAAAAGGAATACCAGTTTCTTGCAAAAGTCTTCTTAAGGATTTTGTTGGTGATGCTAGTAATCTCTCCCTTACATCACTCATTCTGACATCTTCTGGCCTGTGTGTTGATTGAGAAGACTTCCAGTTGTCTCTAATTTTCTCACCAAATTGTGAATACAGGATTTTGATGGTTCACTTCCTTCACCATACATATTCTGAAATGCCGTATGACATTGTTGAAATAGACTCATTCGTCAGTATTCACGAACAATAAACAAGAAGCGCTGTCCAACTGAGTACATGTTTGCAACAGACGCAATCACTACACTGAGTCGAACACCTAGGCGGCAGTCGTGCGTGTCAAGGTCACAGGTAAAGTCCACATCGTTGCGGGGTGTCCTGGTTCTGCTTCGATAGACAAAAGCTTCGCCCGTGCACATTTTCATAGGAAACCATCTAGCGGTGAGGAAGGTATTCAGGTGTGTTTGGGTTACCTAGCAAGAGAATTGCCCTGTATATTAATGAAAAAATAGTTATAAACTAATCATTAACTTGCTGAAGAAATGTGCATCATTTGCAAAGCACTGGACACAAGTAGCTGAATGTAGGCACAAATCATAGGCAGCCTGAGAAACTATAGATAAGAGGACCATCTCAGCTTTGACTCATTGAAAGATGTCTGAGCCTTTGATGTCACAAAACTTGCCCCATCTGAGACTTAATAGCTGCTGGCTCTGGGACCTATAATTTACTTACCTTGGAATCTGTCCTTCATTTTGGAGGATATCACTGTTGTAGGGTGTCCTCAAATTTATCTGGGGCTAAATATTTTTAAAATTGCTCTCAACAGTCTTCTGCAACATGAAATATAATTTCGGTGGATTGTGAGGTTTCCAAACTGCACCTGCTGAAATTATACTTAACCACATAGAATGAGGAAGGAATTTTATTTATATATATGCAGTGCTGTATAACATAAAAGATTTTAATAATTACAAGGTTGCTTACCTTTTTCACATTTCACTGCTCGTTTTATTCTCTTTGTTCTCATGCTTGGTTTAAGCCTCCGGTGCGGTGTTCTATTTTTTCCCTTCAGGTTCTTTCAAATGTTCTACGAACGCTCAAGTCCATGAAGTGCCTTGCTGTCCAGGTTGCAAAATTGTAACCTCCCCCCTCCCTTCACTTCCGCGTGTAAAACCTAACCTACGTTGATAAAAACCCCAATTCTTGAACTCAAAATCTTTTGATATCAACTAAACATAAACTGCTTATTTACATACATACAAAATGCGAACGAAAATGTTAAAAACCTATATACAACTATTTACATACGACTCGTCTTATGCTTTCGACTCTCCTTCTCAACACCCCATGAAACAACCAGAACATTCATTCACCACACCCCAAGCTATTCCAATGCAGACTGCCTCAAGTACTTCCTACCCTCAGCTGGGCTATCTTCAGGAGGTATGCTAGGTGTTTTCTCTTCTGCCACTGCAGCAAGAGTGAGCGATGCGCTCGGCTTCCTCGCCCCGTCCCCACGTCATCCACGATAAAACCTTCCACCATGGCTCCATCTGTTATTGACTTTAGTGAACTCTTTATTTTCTTCTTCTGTGTTTTTGGTATTTTTGGTCAATTTTTATTAGTTCTCTCCATTTTTCATTAAGGATATTTGGATCATTATTATTACAAATTCGATCTCTATTTTTTTCAATTAGTACAGACTCTGCAATTCGTAGGTGTCTCTCATTGCGACATGGCTTTATTATTTTAATATCTTCAAACTTCGGGTATGTCTGGTTATCCATACAGTATTGTATCAGTGCTGTTTCTTTTTTTTTTTTTTTTTTGCCAATTTTTGATATGCTGTTGTAGGCGATGTTTTAACTGATTTTTAGTACTTCCAATATATGATACTGGTGGGATTCCACATATAGGTATTTCTTGTAATTATTATAATTGTATGCACATAAATTTAAAAACAACTGTGGCTTCTGCTATGGATGTTTTAACCTGAATCTATAAAAGATTTTGACTTACTTACAAAGGAACTGAACTCTGTTTTTTTGCTTAGCAAACTTCTGGATAACTTTTGTTTTAAAATTGTCAATTCCTAAAATGAGCTTTTCTCAACAGATAAGACAGTGAAGGTATTTAACCGTTCTTGCCCCCATTGTATTTTGTGTATATATATATTCATTGTGTGTATATATGTATACAGGGTGATTTATAAAGAAGTATACAGTTTCAATGCACTATAAAACAAGAACATTGTAAGAAATTTTGTTACCTGTAACAGAATAGGGGAATGCTTCAAGTTTTTTTAGAGACAGTCACATATGTTCTATGTGTGCACCCTTAGTCACATGACACACATCGAGCCGGTAATCAATTTTCACCCAAACGCAAGGTAAGATATCTGAATCAAGTGCAGTGATAGTGGCTGTGATACGCTGTTTCAGTTCTGCTAGATCAACAGGAAGGGGAGGGGCAAGTACCTTGTCCTTTACGTACCCTCACAGGAAAAAGTCACAAGGTGTTAAGTCAGGACTTCTGAGTGGCCATTGGGCCAGTGGCATGTTGTAGTCCGTGGCTCGTCCAATCCATCGGTGAGGAAGGTGTTCATCAAGATAATCTAGCCACGTGACTTGCGCTATCGCCTACATCACTTCTCTCAGTAGCCGGACATAAACTTTATGAGTACATCTACCTAACGGTTCGCAGTTGTGGTCCGTGTCTTCAACTGTTACTGTTTTACAGCATCTGGAAACTGTATACTTCTTTATGGATCACCCTGTATATATATTTTGCTTTCTTCATCCCTTTATAAACTAAAAGGGGTGGTCCAATAAAAAGTCCACTTTGTTCATTTTACTTGCATGAGCGAACCTAACAGCTTAACTTCGCAAACAAAAATCCGCCACTCACTGTGGGACGACACAAAAGCAAAATTGCGACTGTTGAACAGAAAGGCAGCCCGCTCTAAAAAACAGTTTTACGCATGCACAGTTCAGCACGCATCTGCTAATTCATTACTGTTCTGAAGCTTCGATAGGTTGACTAGTCACTTTTCCCCCACACAAGGTATTCAGTGTGCTATAGTAAATGGAAGGGAAGGCTGTAATGTGTTACCCAGTTACTCCACTGTTGTAATGGCTCACATTTGCATCCAGAAAATCTGGGTACTGGTTACTAATACAGATTTCTTTCGGAATTTTTCCAATTAATAGAAGAAACAGTTTTCTCCTCGTTTTCATGCGGGGCTTAGCCATGGATGACCATAATGACCTGACTCCAGTAGAAGATATATAATTTTCCACATTCTTGCCCCTCCTCCCAGAAATTTCATAAAAATTTTCTTAGTGCTGACCTGAACATACTGTGTTATTGAAGTCTTATGGGATTAACTGAAATTGAGATATTTTTTTCTTTGGTAGAAAGTGCACGATTGTAAAGAAAAAAACAAAACTTATTGGATGAACAATAACAATTTAAATTAAATGTTACACTTTGCTTATTCCTCAGCTACATCATATAATGGGAGTTCAGAATTTTAACTACCCTGAGAAAAAATTGTCGCATTTGATTTAAATGAGTATGCAGAAGAGAACCAAAAATTTTATGTTGGAGTTTTAAAAATGATAAGTGCAAACAATGCACCCTCCAAATCACAAAAAAAAAAAAAAAAAGCTTTGATTGTCTTGATTTGATCTTTATTTTGAATAGATTTGAATGCGTAGGGTCAATAACTGAGCCACATTTCTGTGCTAGATAATTTGATTAACAGATTGGAATGGTTAGTCCCACAAATAATGCAATTAACTTGAAGATAAATTGTCTCTCACATTTCATGGAAAGAAGAAATAATAAAACATATATTTCTTGTGTGATATGTTTTTTGCACATTATTGACCCTAACTCTTTAAAACCATTTGTCATTGCTTAGAAATCATTTAAAAAGTAGTTCAAAGTATGCTTCTGGAAAACTGGTTATGAAAGAAAAGGCTTTCCTGTAAAAATATAATTTTTTTCTACTGTTGTACAAAAAATTCCTTTTGTGTGTGTGTACACACTTATACTGTACATGATAACAAGCTGCATGTGTATTTGGAATACAGTGATATTTATTCAAAATAGTAGATTGATGTTTTTCTTGAATATCTAGTACTTCTGAAGTTAAAATTAAAAATGACTTAGACACATAGAATTTTTAATGTATGCTGATTTGCTACTTTCACTTGATCTGGTTTACTGTAAAAGTGTCATTAACTTGCCTCTCTCCCATAAATGTAGTACTCTTTTGTGCAAGGTGCTCTTAACGATTGGGAGATAAATGTAATTAAAAAATAAAATTTGTTATAAGTTACATTTTACTCAAAATGAAAAAAGTAAAACTAGTTTTTAATTCATTAAAAGATGGAAAGTAAGTTTACTCACGTGTGTATAGAAAACTTAAGTAAGCAAAAATTAAATGCATTGCCCAAAACACAGTGAAAAGATTTGAATTTTTAATCATGCTTATACACTGCAGTTTGCTGAAAATGCAACACCAAGAAAGACCAGTGAGATTTATAGGGTACATTACTTATGATGCAAGATGTAAGTGATGTGGAGCACACAATACTCAGTACCTTGTGTACCTACCGCAAGCAATGATAACAGCATGGCATCAACTGGAAGAGGTTCTGCATGATGCGCACCGAGTCATTCTGTGCTGTCTTGATTCATACCCAAACTTCATGTTGACTTGTTGGTAATGGAGCCTTATGGGCCACACATCAAGTTACCGTTTCCCACATTTGTTCAGTGGGCGACAAACTGGGCAAACGTGCTGCCCAATAAAGACGTGGCACTTGTTGGGCATCTAGGAGCTCTAAGATATTCTGTGCCACATTTCGTTGTGCACTAACTAAAGCAGAAATGTGATGTGAACTAACAGCATTTCACACCAGAACACCTGGTGTTGGGCACGTATGACACTGCATGGCATTAGCAGTTGTTCCCCACGCTGTTGCTATACAAGGATACATTCATCATGGGTCATTATATTGAACCATGATTCATCAGAAAACACTATTCACTGCCATTCTTCGTGCCAGTATCTGCATTCTAGGCCTCATTGCAACCATTGTTGTCTGTGCTCTAAATGCCAAAGCAAGAGACAAGGTCTCTCTCTGAAGCAAATGGCATTGGACCGGGCTTGCAGACAACCCTTGATGTGTTACAGACCTCCACTGTTGTGCTAACCCTTAGGACGTGGCTGTTCGTTTTGCCATGCAGTGGATGTGTGTTATCCATTGCTAGGCTCCAGACCTCCCCTCACATCAGTGTGTCAGTGCATCCTCTTCCCTCTAATGCCATATTCCCATCACTGGGCTTGCATTTTGTCCAACACTGGAAATGTCACAGAAAGTCCACCTTCCTGCAGTCTGACATATTGGCCTCGTTCAAAGTCCATCAGCTGTACATATGGATCTTGTCTGCTGTGGCAGGGCATACTCAGTTACTGCCACGATTATCAGAAATTGATTATGGCAACTTGCCCCTGTGCATCCTGTGGGACAGGTACGAGGGTGCAGGTGGCCCAAATCATTCTTTTGCCGACCTGTTTTGCTGGAAAGGAAAAGCTTTCAGATGGAACCCAACAGTTGAGCAATAAATTTTCTATAATAAAATCATCCAATTCTGTCTGAGTATATCATCCAATATCCCACTGTGCCGAATCCACTGCATCAGCAGTCGGTAAAGGTATGGGTTCATTTTGAGAAATGCATTTGAATCAGTTATCCTTACACCTGTATCGCTCATCGATACTGATAGAGCATGCTCAACCTGCATTGTAGCGATATCAGGATCAAGCCGTTGTTTCTTAAAATACTTAGTAATATTCATTTTACCATTTATCCTGATCTTACTGTGGTGAAGTGAAATTCAACCCGCATCTAAAAGTAAGTTGGAGAGGTCAGTTCAAGAAAAGATGGGTGACTCGTTTTGTTGTATAACATGGAGCAGGAGATCTCTTTCGGGAGGCACGAGACGGGGGTGGGGGGAGGAAGGGAGATGTTTCCGTGACGCACCCAGCTTGCCCAGGAGCGGGTCGTCTTGTAGCAAATGCACTGACCGGATTGACTGATAACGAGGGAGCTGGATGAAATCGCACTTTAGACCAGGAGCCCACTCTCTTTTCCTCCAAGGGCAAAGATGCTAAGGATTTTTCCCCGACTGCTGCAGTCATCAGGCTATAGTGGGATTGTAGATCGAGTGGCCGCGGTCATTCATGAAACACCTAAATATATAGTGGAGATCACCTAAGTACTGTGGTACAAGTAAAGTTTGACAAGTAAATATATGCATTTTCCCTCCGTTACAAATAAATAAATGAAAAAATAAAATAAAAACATGATTTGTTGAAGTTCAGTTGTGAAAAGGTCCCCTGAGATCCCCCCCCCCCTGGCTATGGCACTGCTCAAGATACAGTTGTGGAAGAAACTTCATCCAGTAGTGGATTTATAACAGTTGACAATGATGATATATACAGTATATTATGTATGCATTTACCTATGTTGGTCTTTTCTAGCAACTGTTATTATAAATTATTATTATATATTTTTTGCATGCCAAATAGTAAGTTACTTTTTTATTCACATTAAACAATAAATTGTGAAAGAACAGCTCAGATGAACAGGTAAAAGAACTGAAGCAGTGAAAACTGTTCAGTAGAAAGAACATTTATCATCCCTAATACAGAAGATATGGACCTACAATTTTGCATAGGCTTATACCTCAGGTGGCCCCTTCAGTATGCCAAATTTCAAAAGAATAAAAAAAATGTCTTCATTAGTTGATTTCACATGGAGTGTTTCCCTTTGGATCTGGAACCCACCCCTTGAGGGGAGATTTAGTATGAATTTAAAGCAATATATATAAAAATATATGGGGCTTTCACCAATGAACCAAACCCATGGACCACTCACCCCCTCCCTTAGGAAATTTCTGGCTACACCACTGATCACAAGATCACTCTCTGCCCTGTCAGCTCCTTGCTTTTCCCCCTTTTAGCTGCACACATGATGACATGCGATTGATTCAGGTTAAAGTTCACCACTTGAAAAGGTTTTTCCATAATAAGAGAAAAGGGATAGAAACTCTCAGTTTTGCTGCATTCACTTGGTTGTGTAATGACCTGTTGTCTACCAAAACACTTAAAATGACTTTTCGTACTTGGCAATAAAAAAAAATGGTGTTTATTATGCTATGTACGTAATATGTCGAATTAAGCATAAAATCTCAATCATTAAACTGAACATTCACCTTTTATAAATACTTTTCACCAGTCGCTTATAGAAAAACGTGTGTGTGTAGCATCAGCTCTGACAACCATGATTTCACATTACCTTTCATGCTCTTTCCTTTTCAGCAATTAGTCGATGTTGTTCCCTGTATTGTTTTTGCCTTTCTCCTGGTATTAAAGCCATAATTCTAGGAGAGAGAAACAATTCACATTTTGAAATCTACACTGTATATATAATTTATCTCACTACTATTATTTTTAATTATGTTAATTAAAGATGAATGCTAAATTTTGGAAATCCTTGGTCTTCTTAATATAATAAGCTAAAAAAAATCGTAATATAATTTCTCGCCGGACAGATTTCTAGAACGAAATTATCAAACTTCCACATTTATTTTTACTAACATGGCATACAAGTAAAAATATTTCTGATCTAACAATTGTTTTCAGAATTGCACTAACTTTATTTTAGAATTAGTTTAATATACACTATGCTACATCAGAAAAAGTGCAACAAAGCATTATTTTTTACATAAAATTTATAACAGGCATGACACTGAATAAATATGCTACCAAGAAATGCAAAATGACTGTAGCATTTCCTTTGTTTGATGCATCTTAGTTGTTAGACTAATGCTGCCATCTAGTGATTCAGTTATAATAAAGGTATGGTAACAGACCTGACAAAAAATAAAAATTCCTAGACAACTTTGTGGAAATATTTATTTAAAACTTCCTCTGGTGGTAATATGTAAAGCCTATACTAATTATATAGCAATTTATATTACTGTTTCACAGTTTTAATATTAAATTATTTCAGAACTTTACCAGTTTCTCCAGCAAATTTTTTTTCATTGGTAATTCAATTGATTTACCTTAGGTAATTACCATAACCCACTAATCAATTTGAGAAAAAGAAGTATCATAAAATACCTTCAATCAATTACAAAATTGTGTTTTTGTCATACAGTAAACGGCAACAAATTTTGAAAATCACCTATATCTTATTACATATGTGTAGGACATATTCGGCACTAGTTTTTATTTTACTTTAATGATTAAGAAAAGGCATTGACCTTAACCACTGCCACAAGGATGAATGCTTCATTCATTCTTGTAGCACTGTTTCTTTTCTCATTTGGGAACCAGGAGCAAGCAACTTACAGATTTAGGTATAAGTGGGTTCCAGAATTTAATTGAGGCCATTAAATACAGAGGGGTGAGAACTCGGGTGAAATGCTAATAATTTTGCACTCTGTAAAATTTACATCCTGAACTATGCTGACCAGGATAGGGAAATTCTGTATAAGTTTGATTATTTTCAATGTTACTTGTTCATGAAATTGAGCAATAGGACAAACAGCATCTATCTGACAAAATAATGTTCTCCATATATTAGTATTTGTGACATTGATTGTTATTCTAAACTGCTTCAGTACTATGCTTTTGGAGTAAATATTCTCAACCTGTATGAAGTGTGCTTAGTTTTCATATTTTAAACACTTACATAATACTTAATTTTTCTTTATAGTACATGTTGGTCGGCAGAGTTGTTTTGTTAAATGGTAAATTTTCTCTTGTGACTTTCATTTTTTTTTCTATTAAAAGAGAAAATAAGTTAAAGAAAGATCAGTTATTATTATTTTTTTTACTTAAGATCATACAGCACTTTCAGCAGGTTTTTACTGAATTTTTTCACCTGCTGTGAAAAGCACACACTTTACTTCTAATTTGTGTGCATTACTGTGTTTTTTCAGTGAATTTATTTTTGTTTTGTTTTGTTAGACACTACTCATGTTTTGAGTTCCTACCTACAGAGCGTTGTAATTTGCTATAAATGACTGTAAATCTGAAATACTGCAAAGTTTAGTTATCTCACTAATTTCTCAAGGAAAATATTCGAGGATAAGATCCTTGCTTTGCCAGTTCTCTTGTCTAGCCTTTTACAATTTCATCAGTAATCACAACTAGGTAGTTAAAATCTGTAGTAGACTTCTTCTGTATTGATAATTTTCAACTGAAAGCCAGATTTATCAAAGTTGACATCATGCCGTAACTTATTTGAAAACACCTTGTTCCTCGGCTGAAAAAAGCACATTTTTTTTGTCTGGTTGGTAAAGAATATCCAATGTGTCCACACCCCCTGAATATTTCATAGCACTATATGCTTCTGCTTACAGATTATTTCAAAATATACTCAATAGGCAATTGGTACCGTGAGATTATATGGTATGCGGCTATCCTAAGTGCATTATTTTCAGAAAACTTGAAAATTTCATCTCCCTGGAGTGAATCAAATCCACATCTTACGAGTCTGAACTTCAGATTTTTGCTGGTCAAAGCAACCCAAGGCTTCTTCATCGCATCCACAACCCATGTATATTATTTTCTACAATCTGAGAGATTGTGATACTGCATTACTTTTAGTTCACTGTTCTCCAGGTAACATATCGAGAGTTAAGGGTTCGTTTCCCATTACAGGTGAATGTAGTTTTGTGAGATGTTACATGTAGAACAGTGAACTACAAGCAATGCAGTACCAAAACTGACTGCGGAAAGTAATTGATTTGTGAACAATACTATATTACTTCTGTGATGGCTACCCTGTTTGTTCTTCATATGTAGTTCCTGACACCTTTAGTACTTATGAAATATTACCACCACAACCCTACTAATTTTCTTTATTCTGTAGCCCTATTGAAATTTGTTTGTTCATAGTTTTGTACATTTTAATCTTCTGGCAGATATGGATTTTTCAAGGCACCACTTTGTAGTAAGTTGAATATCATATTTGTGAAGTATTTTGTATTGCACTATTGCTCATAAGTTGTGTAAGAAATGTCCAGTATTGGTTTTATTTTTTCTCAGTTGAGAGGCATTGCATAACAATCCTGTTAATTTATAACTTTCACTGATTGTAAATAAAATAAAAAAATGTGATGATTTTTGAATTGCTTTTTTGTCTTAATATGTACTGTTTTTTTTTTTTTTTACAAAAGCAAGCTTGCCCATGTAGAAAGTAGCAGAATATAGACGTATGCAGATAGTTTCCAAATTATTAGCAGATAGTTTTTGCCTGTAGGTTAATATTTTTCATTCTATTTTAACTTAAACTTTCAATTACTTTTCACATCTTGTGAGTTCTTTTGTTTTTACAGATGTTTCTGGCCTCTAGATTTTATGAAGGCTTGTTCTCAATGTGGTGGAACTGTATCAATAGTTTAATTTACTCAGAAATAATTAAATTTTTATTAAGTTCCTCTTGCAGTTGCCAAATTAAAATCTTTTCCTTCTGTGTTTTGTAAGTACTATTTTTGAATTAAGTTATTGAAAATGCTACTTATAATTTTTGAAGGTTCATTGATGGAACTGTTTTTCTGGATATCAAAACTTTCTTCAATTAGTCTCTGGTTTACGCTTTCCAACCGTAGATTGAAGAAGCGTATATGCTCCAGTTTTGTCCGTCTGTCTGTCCGCACGATAACTCGCGTAAAAGTGGTGCGATTTCGATGAAATTTTATTATGTGGTAGGGGACAACTGGTTATGGAGTTAAAGGTCAGGACATAGGAGCGGGATCCCTTCCATCGCCCTTATGCGTCATAACTTACGTAAAAATGCTTTGATTGCGACACAACTTTATCATGTTGTTTCGGAGGTATACAGAACCGGTTCTGTTGAATATCATCGAAATGAGGTCAAAGGTCAGGAGCGAGATTTATTCTACAGCCATTATCCTCATAACTTGAGTAATGATTTCTGGTATGTTTGAAAGCGTATCATAATCAATGCATTGCATGATTTTACTAACTTGTTCTTAATTTGAACTAAATCCAAACTCACAATTGTAAGGAAGATGTTTAGTAAATAGCTCTGGATATTCATTTCGAACCTGCACTCAAAATTTAAGAGGGATTCTCACATTCTTCGATTTTTCTTGTGAAATTTCTCGCGAACCACCAGTGGTCCGTTGACCACACTTTGAGAAGCACTGCTATAGAGTAATTCTCAGTACTTTCCAGTTCATCACCAAAAACTTGGGTTTCTCTCAGAAATAATAAATTAGTCTCACCTTTCACTACAAATCGCATAGCAACTCTGAGTTTGTGAGACATGGTACACGTTCGAAAGCGCACTGTGGTAATGAAGAAAGGTATTGGGTGTGTGTATAAGTTCTATCCGTTTTTGTAGACTACAAAGAAGGGAGGAGAACACAACAAATAACGTACCTGGGTCATTCCATGTCAGATCACCCAGGGCATGTCGCCCACCAAATCAGATTTTTGTGAAAATTTGTACAAAGTATTGTACTGGTGAGATATGAAACCTGTTCGAATTTTTTAGGTCAGTTGGTCCAGTAGATCTTGAGTAATGCCACTTTAAAAATTGGGTAGCTTTGCCCCTTAAGCACAACTAACTCTTGTAGCCACATAATTTTATGATCTGCATAATCCATAAATTTTGGAACAACTTGTTTTTATGAGGTTTCTAGTCCAATATTTTAATGCTTTGCCATAAAGGTCCATTTAACACACATTGCTGCACATTCAATTGTAATGTACTTATTTTGTCCTCATTGGAGTCTCTGCAATTTTCAAAAAATGATGTATTGTTTTATTTTCTTTAAATTATCTTATTCTATTATCGTGATTCGCGGGTTTGCAGCAAGTTTTCTGTTTCAATGGTTGTATATGCAGATACATTTTATTTTTATACAAATCTGCCCATGTATACCTGTATGTTATGAGTAGCCTGGTGCAAAAAAAAAGTTTGCTATTAACCGTATATCAAATTAGATTGCATTTGTTATCAGTCTCGTTTTGTATATACATTTTCTGTAATTAACAGTATACAACAGTACGTTACTGGTAATTTTTTGGAGGGCTGTGAATATCAGTTAAACACGTTTTACCGCATAGCTACATTTAAACCAACATTCGAAATCGATATGACGTATTAATCTCAATTAAAGCTACTCCTCTTTATAATATTGGGTCAACCCATAAGTAATGTGGTCGGAATGAATGCCACTAGATGCCGCAGTTGGGGGGTATAGTATCTGAGTAAACTTCAAGCTGTGTAGACTTCCATTTAATACATTTGTTAATCCCTCATAATAGAAGTGTCGAAACTTCAAATAAGTAATCGTCAGATCAACAACCCACAGCAGCAGTATTGAAACTGTGCGAAATTCGTGGTACGATATTACTGTATAAGTGTGAGTCATAGACAAAAACTGTTCCAGCGTTTTTGGTCTGGGGATTAATGAGACAAGCCCGGGACGTCCTCAGAAGTTGGGTGGTGATGATCTGTTACGAACGATCGTCGAGCAAAATCCTTGTGTAATTGGGAGAATTGACCGCAAGTAGCTCCATTCAACGGTCCATTGACATCTGCAAAAGACTAGTAAAGTTTCTAAATCACTCGCAAATTATCTGAGTGCAATCTTAAACAACGAATGGAGGTCTGTGCGTCTCAACTCTATCGATTGGAAAAGGACTTTTCCTGAATCAATTGGTTACTGGTGATAAGAAATGGATTATGTATAATACAGGGTGTCCACTTCTGGAAAGTCAGGGAAATGTCTGAAATGTTGGTAAAAGTCAGGGAAAATCAGTTATATTTAAAAAAAACAAAAAAAACAGGGAAATTTCATTCACAGTTAGACTACAACTAGTTTTAACCCTGTGTCAGGGGAGTGACTCCCACATCGCCCAACACATTTGTACTTGGTGTTGCAGACAGTCGCTAACTTCCCCTTCCTACTAATGTAACCTTGTATTTCCTACCTATTATTGTAAGTTGTGTTACATTACTTGTTAACATTTCTTTTTGTTTTAGCTCAAAGGAGTAGAAGAAAATTTGTGATAAGTTATACCTTGTTAAAAGCCAATTAAGACTGCAGCAATGTCAAAGCGTTGTGTGTTTAATGAATATTGGTTGGACGAACAATTAAATCCTGAGTTTTCTGGTTGGATAGCTGCTGTGAACGGCGACAATGAATCAGAATTTTGTGAAGTGTGCTCTAAAACTTTCAAGCTTAGCAACATGGGGTGTCGGGCAGTCTCCAGCCACGGAAATGGCCCTAATCATTTGAAAAACATCCGTGCTAAAATGTCTCGGCCCAGTCTTGCTTCTTTCACTTCCTCTGTGGAAAAAGAACTCTCTTTGTAATAACGTACTCTTGCTTTCAACAAGCTGAGGAAATGTGGAATCAGTACTTCTAGAAAATATTAAGGCTAATGACTCAAATACTTATGTTGTGAAAGATGATGTGAAGCCCAGTGACCTTAATGCTTATGTAGTGAAAGATGGTGTAACAAAGTCGGAAATAATATGGGCCATGGAAGTGTTGTCCAAGCGAATGTCTCTGAACTCTTGTACATAGAATAACAAAACGTTTCAGTTAATGTTTCCTGACAGTGCGATTGCTTCAAAATTTACTTTAGGCAAAAGCAAAGCATCTTATGTGATAAACCATGGATTGGCACCACATTTCAGAGTGTTTAATGGACGATCTGAAGCAGTGCACTGACTTTGTAATTTGTTTTGATGAATTGCTCAGCGTGGGCAAATGTATCAATTTGTTCGTTTTTGGGACGTCAATCTGCAAAAAGTTTCCACTAGATACTTAAGTAGTGTGTTTTTAGGATGGGCAACAGCTAATGACCTTTTAGAGAAATTCATTAAAGGTGCACCTCTTCCCTTGGATAACATGCTACAAGTGTCAATGGATGGACCTAACGTTAATCTCAGCTTTCTTCAAAAGCTGAAAGATAAACTTAGAACTGAAAATCCAGATGGTAAATTATTAGTTGACATTGGAGTACGTGGTCTTCACGTGGTCAATGGAGCTATGAAAACTGGACTTGAAGCAGTTAAATGGGATGTACATCACTTTCTGCGTAACTTCTACCTTTTAAAAGATGGTCTTGCTCGCAGTGCAAATTATACTATGATTACTGGATGCAAAGATTTCCCTTTGAAATTTTGCACTGTAAGGTGGTTGGAAAACGTTAATTGTTTGACTAGGGCATTGCTTGTCTATGATCATATCAAGAATCCTCGGTTTCCAGCAAACAGACATGTTTCAGAATTCATGGAAAGTCCACTGTTTAAATGCAAATTGGCTGCATTTAGGACTATAGTTTCAGAGTGTGAATCTTTTTTGTGAATGTTCCAGAGCCCAAAGCCTTTAATTCCTTTCTTACACACTGATTTGCTGGATCTGATGAAAAATTTGATGGCACAAAGCTTGAAGCCTGACAAATTAAGTGAAGCTGATAGTGTTTCAAAACTGTTAACTTTAGATGTATCAAAAAGGGAAAATTTCTCTCAATTGAGAAAGTTGATATTGGATTTAGTGCTAAAAAGCTATTAAAAGAAGTGAAGTGCTCAGAAAGGGAGAAATTAGAGTTTAAGCTTGAATTTAGGAAACTTGTGACCAGTACGATTGAAAAACTTCGTGAGAAAAGCCCACTAAAATTTAAGTTTGTCCGTGGGGTAACTTGTTTGGACATGAATATTATAGTGCAGCAGCCGACTCTATGCAAGAAGAGAGCGGAAATTGTGCTCAAAGTTTTACTTAGTGCAAACAGGATTTCAGATGACTGCTGAAAAAGCTAATAGACAGTACGACTCATTGTGTGTAGCAGCTCAATCTGCTTTAAAGTCTAGTTTGATGAATTTTAGACAGTCATGATGATTCCATTGGATTAGACAAATTTTACAGTGCTCTACCTGACAACCAAAAACAATTCGGTTAACTTTGGGATGTAATAAAAATTTGTCTCATTATGTCTCATGGAAATGCTTCAGTGGAAGGTGGATTTTCTGTCAATAAGTCTCTTCTTGTGGAAAATCTCCTGGAAGAATCCCTGATTTGTCAGAGAACAGTTTTTGATGCCATTAAAAATGTGGGAGGAGTAGAACACATTGCCATCAATAGAAGGCTTCTTCTTTCTGTAAGAGCCTCCGGACAAAGATATCAGGATTATCTTGAGAAAAAGTGTTCTTTAAAACGAAGAAGAAAGAAAACTGAAGGAAAAAAAGAGAAATTGATCTTGAAATAAAGGAATTGAAGGAAAAAAGACAGTACGGAAGGAACTAGAGTTGGAAGAAGCAGCATTGCAGGCGAAGATTTCGGATTGGGAAAAGAAGAAAAGTGGTGTGTAATATAAAAACAGTGACTGTTCCTACTGTAGTATTTTTATAGTAACTGTTCTGAATATTGTGTATGGGTTTGTTTGAGTGTTTGTTCAATAAATATAAAACCATGAAAAAAAGGGCTATGGGGAAGGTGAAGGCCGATATATATAAGAGGTCAGGTGATGCGTAACATCACAGCCTCTCCTTGACAAATGTCAACCCCGCCTTCTCGTGGTACATCCTGTTCCCACTAAAGGGGCTCTGACGACCGCCAATAGCGGTATAACTATACCATCGGGATTAGAGGAAATGCTATCCCACACTCACCAACCCGCTTGGCCAGCGTGGTGAGTTTATGGCCAAACCCCTCCAAAATGACTCCACAACTTAAATCTTGGCCCTCAGTCTCCGGCAGCTGGAATGTACCTGGCCAAGGCAGCGGCCAGTGCGACATGAAGGCAGAGGGTGCTAAGAATCCCCGGAGGACCGGACTAAGCTGCCATCTGATGCTGACCTTGGCTACGTATAACGGACGCTCCCTATCCTCTGATTCAAGGCTTCTTGAATTGGAAGAGGAACTACAAAGGATCAAGTGGGACATCGTCGGGCTAAGTGAGGTAAGGAGAAAAGGAGATCTCATTGAACTGAAAAGTGGACATCTCTTCTACTATCATGGGACAGATACTGGCAGAACTAGTGGTGTTGGATTTATAATAAACAAGAAACTGAAGGATATAGTTGTAGAAGTTGAAAGTTCCTCTGACAGAGCTGCACGACTCGTTATCCAACTCTCGAGAAGATACCAGGCTCAGATTATTCAAACTTATGCACCCACCACAAGTCATGCTGAAGAAGAAATTGAAGAATTTTATGAGGAAATTCGTGATTTAATAATAAAGGTAAGCAGCACTTGAAGATAATTATGGGAGATTTCAATGCAAAAATAGGGCAACAGCAACAGAATGAAACTTCAGTAGGTAAATTCGGTCACAGCAACAGAAACCAGAGTGGAAATACTCTCGTAGAGTTTGCAGAGGCAGAAGGGTTTTTCATCTTGAACTCCTTTTTCAAGAAAAAGCCACACAGAAAATGGACATGGAGACATCCAAATGGGACGACAAGTGAAATTGATTTTATTATGTGTAACAAAAAATTCGTCATAGAAGACTGCAGTGTGCTAAACAAGTTCAACACAGGCAGTGACCATAGATTGGTAAGATGTAAGATGCACCTCAACACTAAACTCAAACGTAGCAAGCTCATAAGACAAACAAAATGTATTGACATAACCAACCTTAAAAAACACCATAATACCTTCAAATTGGAACTGAAGAACAGGTTCTCTGCTTTAGAAGGCCTAACATCGGAAGAAGTGGATATTTCTGAAGTTAACAGAAAAGTAACCAAAGCTCTTATGGAAACAGCAACAAAATTAGCTGGGTCTAAGAACAAATTGCATGTGAACAAATTATCAGGAAAAACCAAAAATGTTGATTCAAAAAAGAAGAGAGATGAGGACAACTAAAGAAGATGTGACTTCCAAAGTGGAATATATAGAGCTATGCAAGACAGTACGAAAAAGTATCACTGAAGACGTAAGGAAATTCAACTGTGAACTAGTAAGGAAAGCAATTGAAAACAACCAAAGCCTAAAGATAGCAAAGGGACATCTCAGTAAGGAAAAAAACAGATTATGGCACTGAGAAAAGAAGATGGTTCTGTAACAAGAAATAGAGGCGAAATTTTGACAAGAGTGAAAGATTTCTACTCCAAATTATATGAAAGGGATGATACATGTACTCCAGGCATCATGAAAGGTACTAGAGTTCTTCCAGTCCTTCCAGCAGAAGTTGCACTTGCAATCAAGAACATGAAGCGGGGAAAAGCTCCAGGAGAAGATGGAATTACTGTAGACATCATACAAGAAGCAAGTGGAGAAATCGAGACAGTACTCGCCCAAATTTTCACTCGATGCCTTAATGAAGGAAAGATTCCTGAGGATTGGAACAAAGCTACAATGATCTTGCTACATAAAAAAGGTGACATTGAGGATCTCAGGAACTACAGACCTATCAGCCTCCTATCAGTGGTTTATAAAATCTTCACTAAAGTTCTTTCACACCGCTTGAAGGTGACACTGGACATGGCTCAACCGAGAGAACAAGCTGGATTCAGGAGTGGCTACAGCACAATAGATCATATCCACGTACTGAGAGAACTAATTGAAAGAGCGAGGGAATATGAACTTCCATTGTGCATGGCTTTTATCGATTATGAAAAAGCCTTTGATTCGGTGAAACCATCAGCAGTTGCAATGGCTCTGAAATCCTGCGGTATTGAAGATGCATACATTAATATTATTAATAACATCTATGAAAATGCAAGTGCAAAGATTCGGCTGTTTGAAAATACAACACACATAAAAATTGGAAAAGGAGTGAGACAAGGTGACACCATATCTCCGAAGCTCTTTAATGCCACATTGGAAAATGTCTTTCAATCACTGAACTGGGAAAACAAAGGGATAAAGATTAATGGAGATTATCTAACCCACCTTCATTTTGCTGATGACATAGTCATTTTTGCAACTACCCCATCAGAGCTACAGAGTATGATCCAGGAACTTGCTGACAAGAGTAAAGAAGTGGGATTAAAAATGAACTTTCAGAAGACAAAAGTGATGTACAATGCTTTTACAAGAAATAAAGATTTATCGATTGATGGAGAAAAGCTGGTGATAACAGACACGTACGTTTATCTTGGACAGCAGATATCAAGTGAGGGTCACATTGGTGAAGAAATTAATCGGCGTACAAAACTTGCCTGGAGAGTTTTTGGAAGAAACAGCATAATTTTCAAGAGCAATATGCCATTATGTCTTAAAAGAAAAGTGTTTGATCAATGCATCCTTCCAGTGCTTACGTATGGTGCAGAGACGTGGACCTTAACTAAAAGAGACATACAAAGGCTGCAGACAACTCAAAGAAGCATGGAGAGGTGCATGCTTGGTGTAACCAGGAGATATAAGAAGAGGAACACGTGGATCCGAAAAATGACAAGAGTGGAGGACATCATGATCAGAGTTAAATCCCTGAAATGGCAATGGGCTGGACATACTGCCAGAAGAACAGACCATCGATGGACAGCCGAAATTTTAGATTGGATTCCAAGGGACAGGAAAAGACCCAGAAGACCACATGGAAGATGGGTGGATGAAATTCGAAAGTATGCGGGAGTGACATGGAGGAGACTGGCGCAAGACAGACCGTTGTGGAGGAAACTTGGGGAGACCTTCGTCCAGCAGTGGATTGATAATGGCTGACAATGATGATGATGAGATATATATATATAACAAAAAAAAAAAAAACCATAATTAAATGAATCAGTTAGTTGGGAAACTTTATATGTCAAACGGAAACACTTTTAAATAATATAAGTTTCTCAATTATCCAATTCAATTTTATTTATTACCATCGCACATATATTGAAAAACTCAAATAGACCTATTTGTGTAAGGTCAGGGAAATCAGGTTTGATCATTCTACAATGTAGTAGTATTAAGCGTTGAATACAATGAGTGGACCGCAAGGAGACACCAGCTCCACAACCAAAGTGAGGACTCAATCTGAAGAAGATCATGCTGTCAGTTTGGTGGGATATGGATGGGGTTACCTATCACGAGCTGCTACCAGCCAACCAAACCATCACGAAGGAACGGTATTGTCAGCAACTGGACTGGCTAAAGCAATTCATTGAAGAAAAAGGCAGGGGTCCGGGTTCGAATCCCGGTCCGGCATGGATGTTGTGTTTGTCTTACGGCACTGGCTCTCTCCCTTCCCTGGAACCAGTGACCCTAAATTAGGGACGGGCGACTGCTTATAGCCCATTGAGTTGCTCACGGTGGTCGTTAAACCTCCAATCAAAAAAAAAAAAAAAAAAAAAAAAAGGCCAACAGAAGAGATCATTTTTCATCACGGCAACGCCAAAAACCGAGGCAGTTCGAATGTGAAGTAATGACACAGCCGCCATATGCTCCTGATTTGGCACCATTGGATTATCTTTCCTTCAGTCTGCAACATCACATTAGTGGGAAACTGTTTCTTACAGAGAATGATGTCCCAAGGGAGCTTGATATATTCTTCAGTTCAAAACCGAAATACTTTTATCGCAAGGGAATTTAAGATTATGATGTGAAGAAGTGGTAAGTATACAGGGTGATTCGTTTTTGTTGGGGTAATCTAAAAATGCGCTGCGGTATGGCTTGTAACAAATATAATAAGTCAGTTTTTGGCAGAAATTTACCTTCATGGATGGAAGTTTGCTTAGGTTTCTACGTGACCCCCTTTGCGGACTCGGCAGAGTTCGTACTGGGTGCTAAATTCTTGCAACATGTTTTCTTACATCTGCGGAGTGATTTGTGTGATCGCTGCAGTTTGGTCTTTTTTTTTTTTTTTTTTAATTTTCTCAGGACACTGTACGATCAGGATGCTACATATCTTGGTACCGCAACTGGATAACGATGTCATTTTACAGCAAGACCCCCAGTGACCCCACCTTCGGCACTCTATTATTAAGAACGACGAAAAGTGCTTTTCTCTGATAATGACAGAGCTTAATAATAGTCATTTGCAAAAGTTTAAGACCACCTGCTGGTATTAAAAAAATTCTGCCGATTGCGTCAGCTACTGTCTGTATTACTTAACTTCCTGTCGGTGTTGCATCATCCTACAGCGGCAGCTGTTAATAGAATTGGGGGAAGCGCGCGAGCTTCAATTTGCTTCTGGTTTTCATGCTGAAAGGTTTTGTACGTATTTTCTACATAGCGAAAAATTGGCAAAAAAGGGTCATTAATAATGTGTTACTCAGAGGGCACAAATAGTGACTTTTTATCACGGAGGATAGTCCGCACATAACTTAAGCAGAAAGGTGAATGTGAGCAAGACTGCTATTCATAATACGATCATGAAATATCGAGACACGGCGGAATTTAGCGACCGAAAGAGAACTGGACTTCCAAAGAAAATAACCCCATGTGATCGCAATACCATAAGGCGAACAGTTATGCGTTCTCCGAGGAGTTCGTGGAAGAAAATCAAGGCCTTTCTACATTCAAAAGGGTCTGATATTAGTATCAGTACTGTTTCCCGACGTCTTAGCAAAGATTTTGGATTAAAGTCTTATAAACCTGCACATAAACCTGGACTAACCTCTGTCAGGAAAAAGAAGAGACTAGTTTGCGAAGTGTCATCAATCGTGGACTGTTGAAAATTGGAGCCAAGTTCTTTTTCCGATGAATCAACTGTGTGTCAATTTGAAACACGTGAAGCACATGTTCGACGACCGAAAGACAAAAGGTTTGATGAAAAATACACCTTAAGCACCGTGAGACATCCGCCTAGTCAGATGATATGGGGCTGCCCCGGTGGCGCAGTGGTCTAAGCGATGACTTCTTATCATTCGTCCGAAAGGAGTACGGGTTCGAATCCCGGTGAGGCATGGATGTTGTGTTTGTCTTGCGGCACTGGCTCTCACCCTTCCCTGGAACCAGTGGCCCTAAATTAGGGACGGGAGACTGCTTATAGCCCATTGAGTTGCTCATGGTGGTCGTTAAACCTCTAATCAGATCAGTTGATGTGGGATGCTATGTCAACATCCGGTACAGCTTCATTATCCTTTTTGCCGACAGGCACTACCATGGCTGGTCGGCACGTGAGCGGTATCTGTGGAAATGTTACGTGAGAAGCTGTTAACTCATATGCAAGTGCATAGGTGTACAATCTGTATGCATGATGGTGCTCCATGCCACAGATCAAAAACAATAAAGGACTACTTGCAGAAAAACATAACTGTGCTTGACTGGCCCGGTAGTAATCCCGATTTTGACCCCATCGGAAATTTGTGGACCATTTTAAAACACAGGGTAGCAGAAAAACAGTACGCGATAAAGTACGTGTGGTGCAAAGACATTTCAAGCGACTACTGCAAATCCCTCCTTGAGATTATGCCAGATCGTATTCTTTTGTTATAAAAAAACCCAAAGGTGGCCACACAAAGTACTGATTTTAGTCTTTTTGGGTTCTAAAAAATGTAAGTATTCATCTGTGGTGTCATTTTTTCAAATATCTGACTAGTAATTAGTTTCCTTGAAAAGCTTAATTTTCAATAAATTGATAGGTGGTCTTAAACTTTTACAAATGACTGTATAGTTGTGCGCTTGATTTGCGTGTCAGCATTATTATTTTGTTATAAATAGAGGGTTCATTTGAACCTAATGACTTGTTTGAATAATTGGCGCACAAATCTTCCGCAGAACTTTGATAATAAAAGCGAAATATCTGAGCATTTTGTTAAGGAAGGCTTTATTTTCGTTGGAAGCAATAATAATAGCGATATATGCTTCTAATTACCTCATCCATGGAAAGTCAGTCTTGTTTTTCTAACTTATTTGCGGTGACGAAAGTGACATTTCTCGCATTCTGTGTATTGGGGCTTAGGTAAAATTTTGACAAGTGGCGGTTTTGTGATCGCCTCCAGCAGACATTATAAGCTGGGATTGTGCGATAAGCTCGTCCCTCGAAGGCGCGTGAGCGGTATCTTAAGCTTAATTAGCAGCCAAGGGAATAGGAAGCGGAGAAACATGTTTACATTCTAGGACCTGATTGCCAGACATCGCAATTTCGTTTTCTTCTGATAAAACTACGTGAGCACAGGCGCAACTAAGAACTTTGAAGAAGAGCGCCACCCGCTGCGATAAGATGTTTCGACTTTTTTGAGGTTGGCATCGATTGGGACGCACCTGCGGTATCCAGGCTGGTTGCCATGGTGGCGATCTTGGCACCGAGTTGCCACTTTTTCTACTCTGCAGTCCTTAACTGAAAAGGCTTTCTGTATCACAAAAACCCTTAATGAACCACACTGGCTCTTCTTCTTCTACCATTAACGGAGCGTAATATTGCCTTTAAAAAACCATTTGATGAGACTGCGGCTTCTTGCAACTTTCTCTCCCCCCCCCCATTTTTTTTGGTATTCGACCAATAACGGTGTCAAGAAAGACGAAGGATATTGATTATTAGTCTCTTGTCTATAGGGACTATCATTAACTAATTGGCCTACGTGGTTCTCTTATCAGCGAAATTGTCGACAGGTGGCAGTGTAGTCTTGAGCGCGGGTTTGAAACTCAGTAAGGCATAGATGCTATACTCTCGTTGTGTCACTGGCTCTCTCCATTCTCCAGAATCACTGACCCTGAACTAGGGACTGGCCACTCATCCTGCCATTAGGATGGCCCGAAAAAGATAGCTATTCTAATAGCGTGGAAACTGTGCCCACTTGGATCAATAAAAGTGGTGTAAGATATTTTCTCGATTGGATAATATCTTCTGCCCCCGCATCGCACTTAAAATTTAAATTTCGAAATTTGGGTACAATTCGGCACCTTTCACGTGTTATTGTAAAAACGTTATTTTCCGAGATTGCTATTATAATAGTGCGGAAAGGGTGCTCAGTGTGATCAATAAAAATTCTGTAAAATATTTTTCCGATTGGATAATATCTTCTGCTCTCCTGCATAGCACTTGATGCAGGAGGGCAGAAGTTGCCAGGTGCAAATGTTTACTTTGTCCAACTACGCAGTTAAATTTAGTTACAAAAACCGACATTCTCAAAAACATTCAAATTACCCTAAAATACCCCAAAATCCTAAAGAAAATATTTTTATCACAAGAGGACCACAAATTACCCTAAAAGTGGAAGCACTGAAATGTCTAAACAGACTTGAGGATTATGTAGGAAAAGTAAACCTAATATGAGACTGTATCTCACTATAAGAGAGAGGGAGATATGTTACTTTATATTTTTAATGTTTTATTTAAATGCATAGGTCATTTCAAAAGTTTTGCCCACTGCGCAGGCGCTGCCCGTAGGATGATGCAATCGCTCCAGTCATTGGCCAGTTGTGAGTCAGACTTCAGTATACAAAGTTGTGTCTACGTTTGCTGGCTAATTTGTTCCTGTTCCGAAACATTCTGCACAGAAATACAGGAAGAGAGCGAATCAGGCCACATCGTAGCGACCAGCGATCGTACACTAAAATTGAAACTTTGCGAGGAAAATCCCCTACCGAAATTCATAAAGCTTTGTGTGAAGTTTATGGGGTTAGTGAAGTGGATCGTAGCAGAGTGTCACGGTGGGCTTCTCGTTTCCACCAAGGTTGGGAAAGCATGGAAGACAACCCAAGAAGCGGCCGGCCATCAGATGAAACAGACGACACTTCTGTGGTTATAGTCAACAGCATTTTGGAAGAAGATCGACGGAAAACATGTGAAGAGATTGCATATGAAGCAATCATGTCTACCGCTTCGGTTTTCAGAATTCTAACTGAAACTTTACAGAAGAAAAGTGGCTGCCAAATGAGTTTCGCATAACCTGAGTGAAGAGCAGCAAGCAGTTCACAAAGGGATCGCAGAAGAATTGATTCAGCCGTACGAGACAGCAGGCGAGCAGTTTTTGGACAGAATTGTTGTTATAGACGAAACCTGGATATGAGATTTTGAACCAGAATGGAAATTTCAGTCCGTTCAGTGGAAACATCCAGAATCACCTCGCCAGAAAAAATTCCGCCGCCAACAATAGAAGGTTAAGCTGTTGATGATTATGGCAAGGTTGGAGTGATAGCAACAGACAGAGTGCCCGAGGGGACCACTGTAATAGCCGAATACTACAGAAGGCGTTTTTTTATTGCAGGTTTAACGACCACCGTGAGCAACTCAATGGGCTATAAGCAGTCGCCCGTCACTGGTTCCAGGGAAGGGAGAGAGCCAGTGCCGTAAGACAAACACAACATCCATGCCTCACCGGGATTCGAACCGGGCCCCGTTCTGACGAATGTTCAGAGGCCATCGCTTAGACCACTGCGCCACCGAGGCGGCTAGAAGGCTTTTGCAAAATGTTTTGCGCCCAAAGATTCGCCAAAGAAGGCCCGACATGCTCGAAGCTGGTGTCATCATTTTGCACGTGAAGCCTCATGTAGCCCGTAGAGTAAGAGACATTCTGGAAAAGTATGGATGGGAATTGCTGCTCCAGGCTCCATACAATCCTGACATGAGCCCGCCAAACTAATATGATTTGCTCCCAAAACTGAAAAAGCCACTCCGCGGAAAACGATCAGTACGATTCAGGTTGTTTCTATTGAGGTAACCCGAGTAATCCGACTCTTCAACAACGGAGGGGTCCTAACTGGAATACAATACTTGCCCAATCGTTGGGCTGCTGTCATAAAGAAACGTGGAGAATACTTCGAAGGTCTGTAAAGGTATGTTGTGAAATAAATTCGTTTCTTAAGAGATAACCCACAGTGTGCAAAACGTTTGAAATGACCCTCGTAAAAATTTAAGAACCTTACTTTATGAACTGCCCTTACGAAAATACATTTTTCTTTCTTTAGGTTAAGGCATTTGGATTTTTCCTCGTACAATAAGTGGTGCATTGGAATATTTTGTGTATCCTTTCCCCCTTATTTTTCTAGGGAAGTGTTACTACCATAAGACACGATTGAAACCCTCACATTTAGCAATGTTTATGACGTCACCGATTGACAATCGACCGAGACTTTGTTCTTCGAAATAACGAAATTAGTTTTGGTATGATTGCTTCGGAAGCTCGGACGACTTTTCGATTAAAGTGCGGAAAATGAGTCACTGAAAATAACCTTTCAGATGTCTTCGTTTCTATTGTTTTAATGAAACTCCGATCACTTTTGGGAGGAAAACTAATTCAGATGAATTTAATCGGCTCGGGGAATAATTGTCGGGCACTGTCTGAACAGGAAATCTTACTCAGAAATGGCTGCGGGAGAATCGGTTAGCTAGCCCCCTTATCTGGCTGACATTCGTCATTTTCCGCTGCGCATAGCCGGAAGTGTTTGTATTCCTCATTTTGTAGTTCGCCTAATGAGATATCATTGCGTAATCTTACAGAAGTATTTATGAAACTTCTGTTAGTATTCCATTAGTCACTGTTGTTCGATTTCCAAATAGTGGCAAAGCATTTAATTGCGCATCAGATCAAAACCACTGATTCTTACGGAAACATGGCAGCAAAAGACAGATGAGTGAATATTTGCTCTGTGTCATATTAGGTTTACGACAAAACTCGCAATTTCACAGGATGATTCAAAAGTCATAAATATATAATTTATTGCTACTAAACTTGTGGTGTAAAGGTAGAACAAAAATAGCAATGTTTCTCACAATAAAATGTTTATTATACATCGACTATAGTTTCGCAGAGCATTTGGCTCGGGATCATCAGGACGAATGGAACGTAAACATTTAAATCATTGTGACATTTTTTTTTGTATTGAAGGTTTAACGAACACAGTGAGCAAATCAGTGGGATATAAGCAGTCGCCCGTCCCTAATTTAGGGTCACTGGTTCCAGGGAAGGGAGAGAGCCAGTGTCGTAAGACAAACACAACATCCATGCCTCACTGGGATTCGAACCCGAACCCTTCACGGACGAATTATCATAAGCCAGCGCTTAGACCACTGCGCCACCGATGTGGCCATTGTGACATCATCAGAGTTCTGACGGTAACAGATTGTGGTGAGTTGTTTCCACGCGCTTGAAAGAAATGGAGTCGACGTCATGTCGTTGACAAGCCGTGAAGAGTTCCGGTATATGAGGAAAGCTTCTAATACACTTTCTACCAACAAGTAATTGAACACCTGTGATAGCAAAGAAAAACGAAGTTTATTCACCTTCAATAGTTGGTGGAGCCTCTACGAGCGGCGATTACAGCTGGGACCCTCCGGGGCATACTCTCAACCAGGTGTACGACAGCTAGCGGTATTTTCTTCCACTTGGCTTGGAGAAGACAGGTCAGTTCCTTCACCGATTTCGGACGGTGGGGGCACCCCGTAAGTCGACGCTGCAACTCGTCCCACAGGTGCTCGATAGGGTTAAGGTCCGGGCTCTGCGCAGGATAGTCCATTCGATTAACCCCATTGTCACCATACCCAGCCATGGTGGACCTTGGAACATGACAGGTGGCATGTAATCCTGAAAGTAACATGGGTCCACCCCGTAAAACTGCCACAACGTAGGAAGCGCATGGTCATCCAAAATGGTCCAGTAGGTCTCGGCGTTGAGTCTACCAGGAATTGCGACCAAGAGTCCTGTGCCATACCAGGAGAAACACCCCCATAGCATAATTCCACCGCTGCCGAACTTCACAGTTGGCACAGTACATTCCGACAGGAGGCGTTCTCCAAGCAGACGCCAAACCCAGACCCTGCCATCCGAACGTTAGAGGGTGAACCTTGATTCGTTGCTCCAGAGAACCTGTTTCCACTGTTCAACGGTCCACTGTCGACGTTCTTTGCACGACGTTAGCCGAGCAGCGCTATTGGACTTGGTGATCAAAGGCTTGTAGGCGGCAGCACGTCCATGATAACCGAGCAGATAGGCTTCCTTACGGATGGTATTCATCGAAAGAACACTCCCGCATGCCTGTTGAAACTCCTCGCGGATGTGGCCCATTGATTTGGTGCGGTTCTTCCGAATTTCTCTAGCCAGCACCCGTCGGTCTCTAACTCCCAGTTTTGTGGGTCTGCCGGATCGGGGCACATTCCGACAGTCACCTCTCATCTTCCACTTGCCAATCACTTAGGCCACTGTCGATTTTGGGTACTTCAACTCGCTGGATATGTCACGTATGGATCGCCCATTTCTGTGATACCCGACGATTACACCTTTCTCGAAATCAGAGAGCTCCGAACTGCGTGGCATCTTGCCTGCGACTGGTTGCGTTGTTGTTTCCCACACGATATTTAACGGCGGCGCACAGTGGTCCGAATCGCTAAAAACCCGGACAAAAATAATTTTTCGAACTTCATATTTTAAACACACAATTCGCATAATAATAATCCTCAGTAGTCATTCTGATAGGACTAAGTGTTTTTAAAAGTATACTCCTATGGTTCTGGCCAATACTTAAGTTCAAAAGTGCTGTAACTCTTTCTTGATTAATTTTGCAATTCTGTAGGTGATTTTGTTTACATTGTTTCTGACTGAACAATGCAAAATAAAATACTAAGTGTATTTTTTGTGAATGTGTTATGGTCTTATATATAGGGCACAGTTACAATTTTTAGTGTTTTTTTGTTTCTAAGTACTGATAAAAAATACAAATTTGAATGCCCGTATTTTGCGAAAAAACAAAAATGTTTTTAGAGTTTTAAAAAAATGGCCAAACATGTCCACCGCGAAACTTACAAATGTATATTGGTAAATAATTATAAGTCTATCACTGAAGGTTTCATCTGCAACACCTTGCAATGCTGTGAACTATGACCTTTTGTTTGTGAAGCTTCCCTTTTTTTATGAGCATTCAGCTGCTGACATCGGGAAGGTTTTCTCCCGCTATACAACTCGCGGGCGCTGAGCCATCACCCCCTAATAGCTTAGAAGGCCCGCGCACCGAACGCCGGAAGCTGCGTGACGTAGGGGAGAGTAGGCTGATGTCCGTGGTGGGTGGTCGAGCATGCATGAGCTTGCTCACTCCGTGTAAGCGTGACTACGGATGTGCGTGGTTGTTGTTGTCAAATTGTCAACTAAATTTATTTTCATAGAGGAATATTAAAAGTATTCAAATTCCCTACTAATGGGGAGGTTCTCAAAATGGATTACAGCAATAAAGCGTGACAATTTTCAACTCTAAGGTACGTGGAAACCTTTTGTTAACCTTATTTTAAACTACTCGTAAAATAAAAATTTTGAACTAGAAAATTTAAATTTGGCTAATTTTATAATCTAATGCATCTCACAGCGGGAAGTCAAAGCACTGAAAAGATTTTTGAAAAATGAAATTTGTTTGTAATGGAAAGAATAGATTACTTGTGTTGTTATAGTAACCCATAACATGTTTTTGCCAATGTATCAAATAAGTTCAAAGTAAAATATGCATATTTAGGAAGGGATTTTAAACTTTTTTTTTTTATTATGGACACAGAATAATAAGGGTTGCATGTTTTTGATCCCAAGAGTAATATGTTGATACATTCGTACTTAGTTATTTAAGTGTTTAGGCAGCGTCAGATTAACTTTTTTGGGGTCCCTATTTCTGGGCACAAATGCTTGTAAAATACTTATATCCTATACGAAATATATGTATGTCATGTACACATCTAACATGCCTATGTCCTTTATATAAATGCTAAGGCCTTGTTGCCATGTGAAATACATCTTTTGTGTTTGCAGACATAGAGAATTGCATTGAATTATCATTTTTAATATTTATTACTAAATTAACACAAACACTGAATCAAGTATAGACAGCAAAAATTAGATATGAATGCACAAAAACAGAAGTTCACACATAGTTCAGGAGTAAGTTTGCCTTTAAAATGTCCGTTTAAAGATTTTGAAGCATTTTTCTACAAACCAACACATTGAAGAACTCTCCTGTGAGCAGTGTGTATGCTCTATCTGTGGTAGGATGGGAATTTATCAAAACCATTCAATTTCTTAAAAATTAGGTGAAATATATCAGTACTACCTGGGCAAGAAATTATTTACTTGCCCAGGTAGTAAAAGCTGGATGCGCAGGAAAATGTATCTTTTAAGATAACTAACCAGAACCCTATTTTTTTTAAGTTAAAAATATGAACTGTTTTAACATGTTTGCACTTCCATTTTAAGGGTCTGTATTACAAATGTTCAATGCACAAACGTGTGTATATCAATTTTTAAGATGCTGATGCTAAAATTGGTATGAAATGGTACGATGATGAAACTGGTGTTTCGGAAATTTAGTGATTCTGCCATGTTCCTTTTGTTAAAGTTTTCTCCCTTTGTCACTAAACATGAGAGGTCAGTTACATCAGAGGCATGCATACTGTTGTTGATTATAAACAAAATTTGGAGCAAAACTAGTTTCCGATTTCTGGGCGTAGAGCATAACATAATTAAAGATGTGATATTACTCTTTCCTTGGTACTTCGTAACAATAATACAACTTCCATTAATTAACAATGACATGAAACACGACATGTGATGACTGTCTTTTTTTCTTGTGTAGTAGGAAATTTTATTACAAACTTTTTTATTTTAAAATTTAGTTTTTTTTTTTTTTTTTTTTTTTTTTTGGAGGTTTAACGACCACCGTGAGCAATTCAATGGGCTATAAGCAGTCGCCCGTCCCTAATTTAGGGTCACTGGTTCCAGGGAAGGGAGAGAGAGCCAGTGCCGTAAGACAAACACAACATCCATGCCTCACCGGGATTCGAACCCGGACCCCTTTCGGACGAATGATCAGAGGCCAACGCCTTAGACCACTGCGCCACCGGGGCGGCAAAATTTAGTTACCATGCACAGGCAATTAGATGTTTTATTTACCTGCCCAGACGAATGATTTACATGCTCTGGGCATCTCGGGCATGGTATTTTTAAGCCTTGGATATTGTTATTTTTAAGAGAAAGAAAAGTACGTGGATCGACATGAATCCACATATTGTGGAAACTATGTTCTAAACAAACAAGATTTTTAAAATACAAGTAGAAATATATACTCGCTTCTTTTTTTTTTGAAAATATTTGCTTAAAATGAGAGATTAACTTTTTATTCATTTATCTAGACTTATCTGTTTCCAGACTTCCTGCACTGTGTCTTCACAAGCTACAGCAATAATAACTGGAACTAATATATCTCATATTATCCGATAACTACTGGAAAGTGTGCTTCCAAACGTGAGGGTGGGTGTCAATTTTTGTATAGGGAAAAACTTCTTCAATCCTTCATAGAATTTATTTTGAAACAAAAATCATAAAAAAAGGAAAAAACAATCTTTTTCAATAGCTTTAGCAAAGACAAAACATTTGTGCAAAATTTTATACCATTGCTTTTTATAGTTTCTGAGAAAATGGTACATCAAGTTAGTCAATTTATAGTGAAACATGTACATCTTTTAAAATACATCCTATAGTACCAAAACAATCGCTTAGATTTATTCAGTACAATAACTACTGCATGTGCATTTGTCAGGTTCTCAAAAAATATAATAATTATCTGAAAAAATACTTTAAGAAATTATTGGAACAAATTTCAGATTTTCTTAGAAACGTGTCTTTGAAATTCTTCAAGGAACAGCTAACGGACACATAATCAAATTGTGTTTGTGATACACAAAGAACTACACAACCATAATTATTTGTACATTGTCAGTTTTCCTGAATACTTCTTGAAAATCAAATTTCAGGAAATTTCCGCCAATAAGTTACTTGTATTTTTCCAGATAAAAAAAAATACTTATATTGTGGATCCAAATAGTTTTGCTTAATGCTACTAATGTACTTAATACAGATGTGTTGAACTTTGACAAGGTAACTTTTTTGAAATAGTGCTCTGGAAGACAAAAATTATAAACTTTACATTTGCTTATCAAAATGAAGTTGTCCAAACACGTAACTAGATGGTACTAAAATTAGGAAAACTTGTTATGTCATTATTGTACGTTTAATAATGTAGCAATGGCATAATTTTCTTGAAATCTTAATTTATTTGATGCAATCAGTGGATCAAGCAGCAATTCCCTGTATGTATGTTAAAACGTGTTTTATTGAGCCTTTGGTAATAATTAAAAAACACAGAAAAAAATTCAGTTTTTCTTGACCTTTTTATATATATTAGTGATCACGGATTGCATATAAAATACATTTTCACTAAAGGAATTATTTCATTATTAAAATTTTCATAGTCATAAGTTTACAATGAATGAAAAATCTGATTCCTTAAATATGTCAATCGACATCTTTTGAAACGACGGCGATACTTCGTAATGGACCCTCAAACTAATCTTTCAAGTACAAGAACGATTTGTTCACAAGTACAGGAATCGTTCGGTTAACTATAAAGATACTATAACTTCAAGTGAAACTACGACAACAGTTTATAATTTCGATTATAGAAATGGTTTATCACTTCCAGTGAAATGACAGGGATGCTTTCATTAAACTGACGAATCTGTGTTGCTTACCCTTTCAAGTCGAAATTATTGCTACGCTAAATTTTACGCTGTAATTTCTTTTTCTTCTATATTTTAAAAGATTATTAAACAAACTTAACTCTGCAGTTATTTGAAAACTAACACACAAGTTCTTATTTAAATGCAGTGAAACTCTAAAAGAACGCACGACCTGGTTAGTTGGTGTACGTAAAGACGCGTTCGTTCGCACATCGCCGTAATGCTCCTCTCCGAGACTACGGACTACTCTAGTGACGTCACAAATCGGTGCGCGGGCCTGCTAAGCTATTAGGAGGTGATGGCTGAGCACTTCCTGAAATTTATGTTTGCTTACTCAAGGGGTGGCTTGTCGGTGGTAAACCACAGACCCTTGATTTCTTCAGTTTCCAGAGGGCTGTTGTTTGTATCAGGTCAGTGAATAATAGTGTGTGACAATATAGTGTGTGAAAAATGAATTTACATGTTAGTCGCCGAGAACTTTACGAGAAAATGAAAGAAAAGAATAATGAGACCAGTGTGCTACAAGAAGAACATGTTGGCCGCCCCGGTGGCGCAGTGGTCTAAGGCGCTGGCCTCTGATCATTCGTCCGTAAGGGGTCCGGGTTCGAATCCCGGTGAGGCATGGATGTTGTGTTTGTCTTACGGCACTGGCTCTCTCCCTTCCCTGGAACCAGTGACCCTAAATTAGGGACGGGCGACTGCTTATAGCCCATTGAGTTGCTCACGGTGGTCGTTAAACCTCCAATAAAAAAAAAAGAACATGTTGTGCAATATGTGAAGAACAAATTTGAATTAAATTTGGACAGTCAGAGCACAAAATCTCTACACAGCGTAATAAGAATGAGCTTGTTTCTTAAATACTATCAGCGTTGGAAGAAATGTCACCAAACCGAAAGCATGTTTCTTCGTAAATATTCAGACTGGTTTCAGCCAGAAATTGAATTACCATTTACAGACTTTCCTTCCACTTCTTCGGAAAAGCGTGGACGTCCTTCGAAAGTATTTCAGCAATTAAGTGAAAGAAGTAAGAGGCGGAAAATTCAAAATCTGAGGGAGAATGTGGGTGCTGCGGAGCTTTCATATGCCACAGTGATGAATTTGAGGGCTGAAGGTGACGAAAACGCAGCAAAATTATTAAAAGAAATGACCACAACAACACCTACCAGAGGTAAACAAGTTCGTGACTCATGGTTGAAGAAAAGAAAACAAGCCACGAAGCTCTCAGAAGAAGAAGCGTTATCTATGATAGTAAGTACACATTTATCAATACATGTCTATTAGAAAAATGGCAATTAATCACAATCATGACTTATACCCAAGTTATTATGCAATTCTTAAAGCAAAAGACGCAACTTATCCGCACAATATAAGTGTTAGTGAGAGTGCATGTGAAGTGAAAGTTCAGAATTTATTGGACCATACTGCTACCCGAATTTTGTCATTTCTACCTGAAAGTGAGCCGTCTAACAACGAAAAAACTTACATTTTACATTGTAAATAGGGTTTCGACGGTAGCGCTGGTCATTCCCAATACAAGCAGAAATGGGTTCAAAGCGGCAGTAGTGATGAATATTTATTTATGACATCTATCGTTCCCTTACGCATGGTTGACAGTGAAACGGAAGATTCCGTATGGAAAAATGAACGACCATCATCAACCCGTTTTTGTAGGCCTATTCGTCTCCAGTGGCTTCATGAAACCCATGCAGTTGCCCAAGCAGAAAGAGAATACATGAACGAACTAATTAAAAATTTACAGCCATTAAGAAGTGACAACGTTACAGTATTCTCTCATATTGTCAATGATTGATGGAAAAATATGTAATGCTCTGACCCAGTCATCAAGCATGAAATGTTACATATGTGGCGCGAAAGTGTCGGACCTGAACAAGTTAGATTACGTTACACAAGTGCCAGAGGATACATCTTCCTTTGAGTTTGGACTGTCTATTCTTCATGCCCATATACGCTTTTTTGAGTGTATTCTGCATATCTCTTACCGCATAGATTTTAAGAAATGGAAAGCGAGTGAGAAAGATGGAACCCGTGAGCTTCTGGAAAAAAGGAAAAGAATTGTCCAAGATTCCTTCAGGAATAGACTAGGACTTATTGTAGATGTCCCAAAACCAGGCTATGGAGACACGAATGACGGCAATACCGCCAGAAGATTCTTTACAAATCCCGAAATAAGTTCCAAAGTGAATGGAGTAGACCGAAATATTTTGACAGCAATTTCATGCGGCTACGAAATAAATGCTACGAAATTCAATATGTACTGCATGGAAACAGCACAGTTATTCGTGAGATTGTATCCTTGGTACTATATGCCACCCACGGTACATAAAATTCTTGTTCATGGATCCGTAATTGTGCAGGCAGCGATTTTACCGATTGGAGAGCTTTCAGAAGAAGCCATTGAGTGTAGAAACAAAGATGTGAGAAATTTTCGAGAAAGCTTTACCCGAAAAATTTCACGACAAGACAGCAATTTGAACCTCTTTCGCAGGTTAATGTTGACTTCTGACCCATTAATTTCCAGCTTGGGAGGACTACCAAAGAAAAAACAAATAAAACTACCTTCGGAAGTGCTAGGTCTATTGGTAATATCCGATGAAGAGGAGGAGGGGAAGAAGACGACGAATGTGAAACATCTGCTTCAGAAGACGAATGACCGACTGTATATCTGGACCCTTCTTACAGTACTGTGAGTAATTATAATTCATTAAAACACTTAAATAAGCGAATATTTAGTTATCCCACTACAGTTTCTTTCGTTTAAGACGTACAAATATTTTTGTCCGCCTTTTTTCCTATCCGGACCACTGTGCGGCGGCCGTGACGTGTATCAGGACCGCAGGTGTCGTCGATTGCAAAGGTGTCCAATTACTTGTTGGTAGACAGTGTGTATTAAGCTTGATAGTCGTATAAAGTCTGGAATAGTATTAGGATAGCATTAAGAAGAAGGAAGCAGCCAATCCAGGTAAAATATGCCTATGATTGGTTGTAACAACTGATACGCAGTAACGTTATTTTCAATATGGTTGCCAAACCTCAAATTTTATGTCATATCTTAAGAACAGAAGTAGCTACAGGGAAAACTAGGATATTTCTGAAATTTCCATTAAATTTCGCATCCAATGACATGCAAACGCTGAAATAACTATGAAAATTAGTTAGTTAAAAAAAGAGTTAAACTTAGAATTTCACGGTTTTTGCAGGCGATGCAGTACGTTTGCACACCACTGTTTCCCGCAGATCTTCACGGCTTGTCAACGACATGACGTCGACTACATTTCTTTCAAGCGCGTGGAAATAACTCACCAAAATCCGTGATCGTCAGAACTCTGACGATGTCACAATGATTTGAATGTTTACGCTCCAATCTTCCTGATGATGCCGATGCGAACGCTCAAACGCTGTGTGAAACTATAGCCGATGTATGATAAACATTTTACTGTTAGAAACGTTGCTATTTTTATTCTATGATTCAAAAGCTATTGTGGCAGAGTTCTTATGTCTCTTGCTAGTCACCTGAGTCGAGCTCGAGTTCCGAATGGCACATGGGTTACACGATGACACATGGGTCCTCTTGTCTCACGGGCTGGGGCGTAGCAAGATCTCAGAACTTGGGGTGGGGGTTGCTGAAGACATCAAAATTTACTCTGACAATGAGGCAGCACGAAAGGCTCTGAGTAAATTTCGATGTAAAAATCCCCTAGTAAGAAGGATAAAATCCCGCTTGAGGACAGCGGAAGAAGGAGAAGTAAGTTTCCACTGGGTCGAATGCCATGTCGGAACCAGGGAAAATGAGAGAGCAGACGAATTGGCAAAACAAGCCACATTGAAGGGTAGTATCAGCGTCCATTTGAAAACGCCTTAGCAAACTGTGCGGGCGGCATGAGACGTGGGATGTTAAATGGATGGCACAGAAGGTTGGGCACGGAACACACCGAAAGGAAGATTCACCACATCTTTCCAAAATTTATCGACCCAAAGGTCCCAAACCAGTATGTTCCTAAACCAGGTACTCAGTGGCCATGACCTCTTCTCTGAATACCTAGGCAGATTTGCCTCAAAGGAACGGACATGCCGTTGCGCAGGCCAAACCGAAGGCATGACTCACTTAGGGTTAGAGTGCATCTTCTTTCAGGTTTTAGTAGCGGTACGTACACCCTGGACTTTGACAAGGGGGGAGGGAGGGGTCCACAAAATAGCTTCTCGTAGAAAAAAAATGTGTGTGCGTGTGTCAGAGCTGACTTCGGGCTCAATTTTAAGAGCTCGAGCTCGAAGTATGTCAGCCCGAGCCCGAATTTTATATTACAAGATAGAGCCCGGGCCCGAAAACTACGATTAACCTGTTTAGGCATTAAAAAAAAAATCCTCTTCCAGACTGCCAGTCTTTCCTTCCTGTGCAATTAACCGATGTCTTTCTCAACTGCGGAGTGGGGAAGAAATGTCGGCCAATTTCTGTAGTTTCTTTGACCATCCATTTTTCCCTGAAATGCTTCGAGGGGCCGGGTATCAGGAAAATTGGGCGGAACAGAAATCTACGTCGTACGTCGTTGCTCAATAGAATTAGCCGGGAGCTGCCCCGATTAAGTATAGGTAGCAAAATTTCGCCAGCTTTCTATCTACTATCTATATAGTTCTAGAAGAAACTTTTTCTTCGCAGAAATCCATTAATTCATGGCCTATGGTATTTGTTACCCAAGTCCGGAATGAATAGCACTGCTGAGTTCCCACTCTCCATCTAGACCCAGTTGCCGAATAATTCTATTTAACAACTAGAAGGTGTAAAAAAAGTCTCCTATGCTAAATCACACAAAATTCTCTCCCTCTCCCAGAGCCCGAACTCCAGTATGTATTATGCAGTCCAATTCGGGCTCGGGCTCTGCCCGTCTCAGCACTGGTGTGTGTGGACCTCGTATAGATAAATGCTGACACTAGAAATTTTATCATGGATTGGGCATTTACCTAATAGTTCGTTGAACCTCCTTGGTCGTCTGGTTGCAACCGTTGCACAGGCAATATGGAGCCGAGAGTTGTAATGTCGCAGCGAGACACCAGTACTCAGAAGTCCACATCCTTTGGATTTGATAGCAGGTCGAAGATTATTCCTGATACGATCTACATACGTGTCACTGGTTACAATGTTCACCCTAGGCATGTAGTGCTCCAAAATTACGGCTCGGGCATCCCAAAAGAGAGTCAGCATAACCTTCCCTGCAGTTGGCTACGTGCGGAACTTCTTCGGTTTTGGCGAGGTGGGATAGCGCCATTCCTTGCTCGCTCTCTTGGTTTCTGGCTGATGATTATGAACCGAGTTTTCAGCCCCAGTAACTAATCTCTGTAGGAAGCCACCACCTTCTGCTTCAAAGCACCGCAAAAGTTCTTGTCAGGTATCAACACATCGTTGTTTCAATTCTGGAGTCAGTTGGCGTTGCACACATCTTGCAGACACTTTGTTGGACTGGAACGTATCATGGATGATGTGTGCTGGACCATGGCTGATGTTCGAAAGTGCGGCTATTTCATCCACCGTCACTCGGCGATTTCCCATCACAGTTGCCTTCAACTGCTGTAATGGACTCTGGTGTCGCTACTCTGTGCTGTAATGGACTATGGTGTTACTATTCTGTGCTGTAATGGACTCTGGTGTCACTACTCTGTGCTGTAAGGGACTATGGTGTTACTACTCTGTGCTGTAATGGACTCTGGTGTCACTACTCTGTGCTGTAAGGGACTCTGGTGTCGCTACTCTGTGCTGTAAGGGACTATGGTGTTACTACTCTGTGCTGTAATGGACTCTGGTGTCACTACTCTGTGCTGTAATGGACTCTGGTGTCACTACTCTGTGCTGTAAGGGACTCTGGTGTCACTACTCTGTGCTGTAATGGACTCTGGTGTCACTACTCTGTGTACCTAACCCGGTTAGGAGAATTTGTCACAGAACTCGCGTCGTTTCGGAACTTCTTAGTCCATTCGTTAAAAACTTCCATTTTAGAATAAAAAATTGTAAATTTTTTCTACACAAAAAAGTTAGAAGTAAAATATTTAGGACCACATGATGACTTGAGTCTTGTAAGTAGTAAAGGCGATTTAACGAATTAAACAAACTTTAATGGAAGAGAACGAGAGAGAGAATTGATTCCGTTATTAAAAACAATTTATAGCACCTATAATAATTATTATTAAAATAATTTATAGGACGTGTAATAATTATTATAAAAGCAATTTATAGGACCTGTAGTTGTTATCAAAGCAATTTAGAAGGACTGTAATATGCCTATTATGTACGTGCTAAACAGTACAGTGTTTAACACGTACATAATATCGTGTTAAACAGTACACTGAGAAAAACCTTTTTTTAATTCAGCAAAAAAAATTTTGAATCAACCAAAAAATTTTGTCGATATGCAATGTTTGTTGAATAAAAAAATGTATTTTGCTGAAAATTATTGTTGTTTCAACAAACTTTACTGTTATCATGACAAAACGTTTTGTTCATTTAACAAAATGCCTAGGTCGATTTTGGGGAATTTGTTTGATCCAACAATATGTATTGTTATCGTGATAAAACGTTTAGTTGAATTAACAAAATATAGCCAACGAAATAAGAAATAATTTTGTGTTGCCAACAAAACAATTCCGATGGAGTTTGGCTAAAGCAACAAAATAAATCGACAAAACAGCTCAACAAAACTATTTTGTTGTTTCAAACAAACATTTTTTCTTAGTGTAGTTATGTGATATAGTGCACACGCATATACACTGAAGTGCCAGAAAAACTAGTACCAGTGGCGTAGCCAGAAAAGGGGGGGGGGAGGGTCGGCGTTTGTACCCTCCCTTGAGGGGAGACTAAGCACGGATATATATATACGTGTATACGAGGTTTCACCAATGAACCAAACCCATGGACCCCCCTTAAGAAATTTCTGGCTACGCCACTGACTGGTACAGACGAGCTTATGTAAAATACATAGCAACGTCACCTATGCGCATACTCGGTTGCGTTCGCCAGTGCGTATATAAAGCGATAGACATCCTTGTCAGAGCTGTTTTCGGCATGAGAATGACAAGTAATAACGATTTAAGCATTTTTCAAAGCGGTGTCATAGTTGGCACTCGTGAGATGGGCAATAGTATTTCGGAGGTAGAAACGAAGTTCGGATTTTCACTGACGACCATTGCAAGGGTGTACCGTGACTACAAGAATTCCGGCAAAACCTCCAGCCTACGATGCCAGTGTGGCCGTAATAAGAAACTGGGTGAACGTGACCATCGTCGGCTGTCAAGAATCGTTTCACGCGATAGGCGTGCAACACTCTCGCAGGTATAATCGGAATTCAGTGCTGGAGCCTCAGCGTCCGGACTGTGCAACGTACCCTGCACGATATGGGATTTGGGAGCCGATTCCCATCTCGAGTCCTCTTGATGGGTGCACGACACATAGCTATGCGCCTCGCTAGGGCACGGCAACACCGCCACTGGACACTTGATAACTGGAAACAAATAGCCTGGTCGGACGAGTCGCGTTTCCAACTATATCGGCCAGATGGAAGGATTCGCGTGTGGCGCGCACACCCCATGAAGCCATGGATCCCGCCTCTCAACAGGGAACTGTACCGGCCGGGAGGGAGGGAGGAGGGGGTCCGTAATGGTATGGGGTGTGTTTAACTAGACTTCACTGGGACCCCTGGTACGTCTACAAATGTCTGTGGCCGGCCAACGCTATGTGCGCATCCTTTCTGACGAGGTACATCTGTTCATGTCCTGCATTCATGCTAATGGGTTGGGCCTGTTCCAACAGGACACTGCACTTCCACACAAGTCTCGGGACGCCACATCACGGTTAGGGGAGCATTCATCTGAGTTGGGGTTTTGCCATTTCCACCCAAGTCCCCAGATCTGAACGTGATAGAACACATTTGGGATGCCATGCAACGAGCTATCGAACACAGGAATCCGAGACCTCGCAATACACCCGAATTGTGGAACTCTCTGCAGGAAGTAAGGTGTGCATTGCCTACAGCATATTTCCAGAAGCTAGTGGAGTCCATGCCCCGTCGTATTTCTGCAGTCCTACGCTCCCGTGAGGGACCTACCAAGTATTAGACTGGTGTACCAGTTTTTCTGGCACTTTAGTGTATATACATTCCAGTGTAGTGCGAGTACTTTTTTTTATAATCCCACCTGCTAAGCCGCCACTACCAGGGAGAGTGTCAGCAGCTTCAACAAAATCCTATCGAACTTTTTTTTTTTTTTTTTGATTGTAGGTTTAACGACCACCGTGAGCAAGTCAATGGGCTATATAAGCAGTCGCCCGTCCCTAATTTAGAGCCACTCGTTCTAGGGAAGGGAGAGAGCCAGTGCCGTAAGACAAGCACAACATCCATGCCTCACGGGATTCGAACCCGGAACCTCTTGCACGAATGGGCAGAAGTCAGCACTTAAACCACTGCGCCACCGAGGCTGCTGGTGCAATTATTCAATTACCGATCTGAAAATCAGAGGACGGAGAGGTTGTCGAATGACTGATATGCAATAAAATGAGAGACACAGCGAGAGCAATAAGCTGACGCTTCAAATTTTACCACCCATAAGCAGAGTGCAAATAGCAGTTGCATCCTGTGTTTATTCTCACTATGCTTAACGGTGAGAAGATCATTGAACGAAAGGAAAAATTCCATGATATGCGGCAAAGTAGGAGGGGGGGGCGCCCCGGTGGCGCAGTGGTCTAAGCGATGGCCTTTGATCATTCGTCCGAACGGGGTCCGGGTTCGAATCCCGTGAGGCATGGATGTTGTGTTTGTCTTACGGCACTGGCTCTCTCCCTTCCCTGGAGCCAGTGACCCTAAATTAGGGACGGACGACTGCTTATAGCCCATTGAGTTGCTCAAGGTGGTCGTTAAACCTCCAATCAAAAAAAAAAAAAAAAAAAAGTAGGAGGGTAATCTGGATCTGCAGAGAGCTCGGACGGTACCCTGCCCACCCACGTCAGCCAGTTAATTCTAACCCATGGGATTACACTACACACATTGATATAAAGGAAAAAATAACTTTACAACGATACATTTCGTATCAGAAACATGTACTGTACTATTCAGTTATTCTGAATTTTAATTAAAATTCTAAATGTAATGAGCTTTTGATATTTAAAAATTTAGGGAAGCACATTATGTTGGGGGAAGGGTAAAACCAAAAGTTGAAGGGGACGGTCCCTAATTAAGAAAAATTTGAAGGAGGAGGTCCTTTCTTAAGAAAAAGTAGAGGGTTACGGTTCCTAATGAAGAAAAGTTGAGGGGACGGTCACTAATCACGAAAAATTTGAGGGGGAAGATCCCTACTTAAGAAAAGGTTGAGGGTCACACGTCCGTGCTGTCCACACAAGATTCCACTCCCGTGCTTGGGCAATTATTACTTTTTGGAAAGTTACGTTTTACGTATTTTTAAAATACCCGTTTCATCCCAAATTTCTAATAAAATTGCACTCGTTAAGGTTTACTAAGAAAAAGGTTTATATATTACGTCACTTTCGCTCATTTTGTGGTTTTGCTAAAAAAAAAATTCTTCCTTTTCTCTTTTCTTTTTTTGTATGAAAGCAGAGTGACAATGGTATGACGTCAAAGGCGCGCGAAAAGCTAAAGAACTCAGTTGCTTTCATTCCGTCTGTTTTTGTTTTTATTTGTTCTTTTTTTTTTTTTTTTTGGTATAATAGTTTACAAAAGTGTGTATGTGTGTGGGGGAGTCACATCTAGAGACGGAACAGCCTGTTCACCTATTCTCGACAATGTATATCGGGATCAACGGAAGTTTTTTATTTCACTAAACTTTCAGTGTCTAATAGTGCCATCGATCGTAATGATACTTCCTTTTTCATCTACTCTGAGCATAATGTTTGTTAATCACGTTTCGGTTCTGATTTTTGTGAAACTTAGAGATTTTGTGGTGAGAATAACTTTCTTCTTTTATTTTTCACTTTTATTTAAGTTTTTTTTACGAGGTATAACATCTCATGAGCTCTTCGATGTTTAGAGACATGCGGAAAGAAAGAACTAAAAAAGAAAAGAGAAAAAAAAAGGAAGATAATGATAACATTTAACAGGCTTTCAATACCGAAAGTAATTTAAGTTTCGAAGACTCTTTTTTATAGGTGAATGAAACACATTTTTTACTTGTTTTTTTTTATATTAAATTATTCTACTTCCACACTGAATAATGTATAGTTAAATCCTTTCAGAAGTATTTTTTTAATGTTTACTGAAACGTCTTTGGCCCTCCAAAAATGCTTAAGGTGAAAAATAACTACGTAAGCCTTTTTTCAGGTTCTAAGATTTTCTTCTTCTTTGCATGGAAACCTAATTAATAACGCCTTCTTTATTTTTTTCTGAAACCTTCCTTCCTGTTTGTGACTGAAGGTATTCTTAAATTTCAAAAATCAAAATTTCTTCGTGTATTGCGAATTCCATTTTATTTTTTACCTGCATCTTTTTCCTTAGTTAAAATTAGGCGACTTATATTTTTTTCTGCGAATTTTTTGACGATATTTATATCAAATCACTTGGCGGCATGTTAAAGTAGGTGACAAAATCGCAAATTAATTTTTGTTTGCTATTTTATTTACCTAAGTATCTCTTATGTCCTTTATGGCTGTTTTAAAGAAGTAAACAAGCTTCTCATTTTTATTTTGGTGATCTATCAATTTTTTTTCAGGACATGAGGCAACAGTTTTTGTAAAATTCTGAATACCTGCAAATTTCAAATGGCTCCCGACGAAGCAGTGCTTATGCTACACAATAAGCTAAACTTTCCCAGACAAATCGAGTAAACGTGATTTCGAGGTGTGTACCCAGGAACCAACTGCTTAATATAACTTGCGAACCATGGCAAGTGTCTGGAGACAGAGGGCACGATCTGTGGAGGCAAGAACTTTTCGTGGAACGTTTGGAAATTAAGAAGTTCCAAATTTTGCTTTTCGTGGAACGTTTGGAGATTAAGAAGTTCCAAATTTTGCTTTTCGTGGAACGCTTGGAGATTAAGAAGTTCCAAATTTTACTTTTCGTGGAACGCTTGGAGATTAAGAAGTTCCAAATTTTGCTTTTCGTGGAACGCTTGGAGATTAAGTTCCAAATTTTGCTGGGAACCGGCGTGTTTTTGAAAAATCAGTTTTTCCAAATCAGTTTTTCGAATGACATAATTTTCGAGCGTCAGTTTTCCGAAATTCTAAAAACGTTGGACAACATTACATGCTATTCGCCACGGAAAAGACTGAAAATATTATTCACTTAGAGGAAGAACAGTTTTACCACTAGAGGCATATCGGTATAAATTGTTTTCTTCCTAATTATGTTTTTAAACATCACATTTGAAAAAATTCTTTTTTCTTCTCCATGCACGGACCACATAAGTAGAAGCGGTTTCCATCTAACGATTCAAGTATCAACAAGAAAGATGACATCGAATTTTCGGGTGTAATAAGCACGTCTTTTGAATCCGTTCTGACGCAAATTAAATTTATCAAAGCTATTCAAAATCAATAGAACCGGTATGGAAAACAATAGTATCTGACGGAAAAAAGAAGTTTTACAATCGGGTCTTTAATATCTCAGATATTGCTGTAAACAGAATCGTGAGCTTACGCCCTCTGGTTGCAGATTTGTGCGTTAAGGAAAACATGAATTTACATGAGAAACATTTCGCAACGGAAACGCTCTCCAACACAGAAAGAATTTTTCAAATCGGACTCTTAGAAACAGAGATATCGACAAAAATAAGATGTGACTTTACGTCCCCTGGTGATAAAACCATGCGTTATTTTAGGAAGAAAGTATTCTCAAAAGGTTTTTCCATATGGGCACTATCGGTCCAAGAAAAGAAAAATTAGTTGAGTTTTCAGGAGCCCAGATTTTGTAACAACTACATCAGAAGCAGAAATTAACACTTATGCCACCTGGTGGCCAAAACATTCTTCACCAAACATTAGAAATTATGTGAAAGATATTTTCCAGCAGGTCTTGTATGCGATACAGGAAGAATTTCTCAAATCGGAGTTTTAGAAGCAAAAATAACGCAGAAAACGCAATTTACCTTTGTGTCCCCTAGCGGAAAGTCTATGATTTACTTGAAAATTTTGAATTTATAGGAAAAACATTTCGTATCGGAAACACTATCCAACAAAGAAGGAATTTTTCAAATCGGACTCCTAGAAGTAGAGATATTGACAAAAATAAGATATACATCTACGCCCCTGGCGTAGAAACCATGCATTATTTCAAGAAGAAAATGTTCCTAAAAGGTTTGTCGACACGAGTAGTATCGGTCAACAAACCAATTTTTTTCAATCGAGATTTTAGAATCTCATATTTTGCTGCAAATACATACATCAGAAACGGAAATTAAGACTCACGTCACCTGCTGGCCAAACCATTTTTTTACAAAAATTAGAAATTATGTGAAAACGATTTCCCATCAGATGGTGTATCCGGTGCAGAAAGAATTTTTCAAATCGGAGATTTAGAAGCAGAGATATAAGGGGAAACAATTTACCTTTACGCTCCCTAGCGGAAAGTCTATGAACTAATTGAAAATTTTGAAATTATATGAAAAACAAGTCAAACTGGAAACACTATCCAACAAAGAGGGATTTTTTTAAATCGGACTCATAGAAGTAGAGATATTGACAAAAATAAGATATACATCTACGCCCCCTGGCGTAAAAACCATGAATTAATTTAAGAAGAAAATGTTTCTAAAAGTTTTGTCGATATGAGTACTATCGGTCTACAAACGACGAATTTTTTCAATTGAGAAATTAGAAGCCCATATTTTGCTCCAAATAGATCAGAAGCGGAAATCAAGATTTACGCCACCTGGAGGCCAACCCATTTTTTTACAAAAATTATAAATTATGTGCAAACGATTTCCCATCAGAAGATGCATCCGGTGCAGAAAGAATTTTTCAAATCTGAAATTTAGGAGCAGAGATATAGGGGGAAACGCAATTTACCTCTACGCCCGCTAGCGGAAAGTCTATGAATTACTTGAAAATTTTGAAATTATGTAAAAAACATGTCACAGTGAAAACGCTATCCAGCAAAGAAGGAATTTTTCAAATCGGACTCCTAGAAGTAGAGATATTGACAAAAATAAGATATACATCTACGCCCTCTGGCATAGAAATCATGCATTAATTTAAGAAGAAAATATTCCAAAAAGGTTTATCGACGTTAGTGGCATCAGTTCACGAAATAATTTTTTCAATCGAAATTTTAGAAGCTGAGATTTTATGGCAAATACATAAGAAGCAAAAATTAACACTTACGCCCCCTGGTGGCTACAGTACTCTTCACCAAAAATTTGAAATTATATGCAAAACATTGCTCATCAGGAGGTGTATCCGCTGAAGAAAAAAATTTCAAAAAGGAGTTTTAGAAGAAGAGTTATCGAGAAAAATGTAATTTACTCTTACGCCCCCTAGCGGAAAATCTATGCGTAGTTTGAAAAAGTAACTATATCTAAAATACTCTTTGACATAAATGGAATCGAAAGATAAAATAATTTGTTTCAATTGGATGTTTAGAAGCAAATATGTGGAATAAAACGTATTTTTGAATTCGACATCATCTGCATTTACGCCCCCTAGCGGCGAAATTGTACATCGTAAAAAAAAATCAAAATAAAGGATCATCATTCGCATATTTCAAGCTTCCCAATGCAAAATAATTTTTCGAATCGGACTAATAGTTGCAGAGATATCGTGGGTACAGACGAACGGACGGAAATTTTTCAGAATTTTTCAGGTGTAAATGTTAAGGGAACGTATGTAACGAAATATTGTAGAACAATGGTGAGCATTTCAACTTACTTCAAGCACACTAGCTGAACGGCAGGCAGGAAACACTTTTTCTGTAGGAAAATAAAGAGGGGGACATAATGTTCCCCCTTTTTAATGTGTGTGTGTGGGCATGTGCATATACCTCCGCCTTGGATAGCAGCACACTCACACACAAGTCTTTTAAAAGTAGTCATGGAATCTTTTTTACGCTTGCCAACCGTAGGTTGAGGAAGCGTGTATGCTCCAGCTTTGTCCGTCCGTCTGTCGGCACGATAACTCGCGTAAAAATGGTTCGATTTCGATGAAATTTTAGTATGTAGTAGGGGACCACCTGGGGACGAACCCTATTGAAAATGGACGAAATGGGGTTAAAGGTCACGGCATAGGAGCGGGATCCATTCCATTGCCTTTATGCGTCATAACTTACGTAAATAAGGTTCGATGTCGATGAAACTTTAGCATATTGTAGGGGACTACCTGAGAATGAACCCTATTGAAAATGGCTGAAGTGGGGTCAAAGGTCACAGCATAGGAGCGGGATCCATTCAATTGCCTTTATGCGTCATAACTTCCGTAAATATGGTTCGATGTCGATGTAATTTTAGTATATTATAGGAGACCACCTGGGAATGAAACCTATTGAAAGTGGATGAAGTGGGGTCAAAGGTCAGGACATAGGAGCGGAATGCATTCCATTGCCCTTATGCGTCATAACGTGCGTAAAAATGGTTCGATTTCGATGAAATTTTAGTATGTGGTAGGGAACCACCTGGAGAGGAACCCTATTGAAAATGGGGCAAATGGAGTGAAGGGTCAGGACATAGGATAGGGATCCGTTCCATCGCCCTTATCCCACACTATTAAGGTCGACGTCAAGTAATTTTGCCTCCTATATTTCCAATGTAAAACCTTTTGTACACATTTCCTTCACAATTAGTGTGTTCCCAAGGATGGAAATTTGAACACCGATTAAAATAACTTCATACTATAACTTGGAATACTTAACATTTTCTAAAACATAAGCATAATTATATTAAAAAACAATAACGTTTCTCTTGTGGTGTTGAAATCAGAAAAAAGATGGCGCGACCTGTACTTTGATTACGTCAGTGGACAAATAAATGTTGGATTGCATAATTACGGTTATGGTTTGGAAAATATTAAGTATTCCAAGTTATGAAATGAAGCTATTTTAATCGATGTTCAATTTTTCATCCTTTTTTTTTTTTTTTTTTTGATTGGAGGTTTAACGACCGCCGTGAGCAACTCAATGGGCTATAAGCAGTCGCCCGTCCCTAATTTAGGGTCACTGGTTCCAGGGAAGGGAGAGAGCCAGTGCCGTAAGACAAACACAACATCCATGCCTGACCGGGATTCGAACCCGGACCCCTTACGGACGAATGATCAGAGGCCAACGCCTTAGACCACTGCGCCACCGGGGCGGCTTTCATCCTTGGGAAAGCATTAATTGTGAAGAAAATGTGTACAGAAGTTTTTTCATTGGAAGTATAGGAAGCAAAATTACTTGACGTCCACCTTACAGTAGCCATACTTGTATGTATGTACGTGGAAATACTCTCGTTGAGTTTGCAGAGGCAGAAGGATTTTTCATCTTGAATTCCTTTTTCAAGAAAAAGCCACACGGGAAATGGACATGGAGACATCCAATTGGGACGACAAGTGAAATTGATTTTATTATGTGTAACAAAAAATTCGTCATCGAAGACTGCAGTGTGCTAAACAAGTTCAACACAGGTAGTGACCATAGATTGGTGAGATGTAAGATGCACCTCAACACTAAACTGGAACGTGGCAAGCTCATAAGACAAACAAAATGTATTGACATAACCAACCTTAAAAAACACCATAATACTTTCAAGTTGGAACTGAAGAACAGATTCTCTGCTTTAGAAGGCCTAACATCGGAAGAAGTGGATATTTCGGAAGTTAACAGAAAAGTAACCAAAGCTCTTATGGAAACAGCTACAAAATTAGCTGGGTCTAAGAACAAGTTGCATGTAAACAAATTATCAGGAAAAACAAAAATGTTGATGCAAAAAAGAAGAGAGATGAGGACAACTAAAGAAGATGTGACTTCCAAAGTGGAATATATAGAGCTATGCAAGACAGCACGAAAAAGTATCACTGAAGACGTAAGGAAATTCAACTGTGAGCTAGTGAGGAAAGCAATTGAAAAACAACCAAAGCCTAAAGATAGCAAAGGGACATCTCAGTAAGGGAAGAAAACAGATTATGGCTCTGAGAAAAGAAGATGGTTCTATAACAAGAAATAGAGGCGAAATTTTGACAAGAGTGAAAGATTTCTACTCCAAATTATATGAAAGGGATGATACATGTACTCCAGACATCATGAAAGGTACCAGAGTTCTTCCAGTCCTCCCAGCAGAAGTTGCTCATGCAATCAAGAACATGAAGCGGGGGAAAGCTCCAGGAGAAGATGGAATTACTATAGACATCATACAAGAAGCAAGTGGAGAAATTGAATCAGTACTCGCCCAAATTTTCACTCGATGCCTTAATGAAGGGAAGATTCCTGAGGATTGGAACAATGCTACAATGATCCTGCTACATAAAAAAGGTGACATTGAGGATCTCAGGAACTACAGACCTATCAGCCTCCTATCAGTGGTTTATAAAATCTTCACTAAAGTTCTTTCACACCGCTTGAAGGTAACACTGGACATGGCTCAACCGAGAGAACAAGCTGGATTCAGGAGTGGCTACAGCACAATAGATCATATCCATGTACTGAGAGAACTAATTGAAAGAGCGAGGGAATATGAACTTCCATTGTGCATGGCTTTTATCGATTATGAAAAAGCCTTTGATTCGGTGAAACCATCAGCAGTTACCACGGCTCTGAAATCCTACGGTATTGAAGATGCATACATTAATATTATTAATAACATCTATGAAAATGCAAGTGCAAAGATTCGGCTGTTTGAAAATACAACACACATAAAAATTGGAAAGGGAGTGAGACAAGGTGACACCATATCTCCGAAGCTCTTTAATGCCACATTGGAAAATGTCTTTCAATCACTGAACTGGGAAAACAAAGGGATAAAGATTAATGGAGATTATCTAACCCACCTTCGTTTTGCTGATGACGTAGTCATTTTTGCAACTACCCCATCAGAGCTGCAGAGTATGATCCAGGAACTTGCTGACAAGAGTAAAGAAGTGGGATTAAAAATGAACTTTCAGAAGACAAAAGTGATGTTCAATGCTTTTACAAGAAATGAAGATTTATCGATTGATGGAGAAAAACTGGAGATAACAGATACGTATGTTTATCTTGGACAGCAGATATCAAGTGAGGGTCACATTGATGAAGAAATTAATCGGCGTACAAAACTTGCCTGGAGAGCTTTTGGAAGAAACAGCATAATTTTCAAGAGCAATATGCCATTATGTCTTAAAAGAAAAGTGTTTGATCAATGCATCCTTCCAGTGCTTACGTATGGTGCAGAGACGTGGACCTTAACTAAAAGAGACATACAAAGGCTGCAGACAACTCAAAGAGCATGGAGAGGTGCATGCTTGGTATAACCAGGAGAGATAAGAAGAGGAACTCGTGGATCCGAAAAATGACGAGAGTGGAAGACATCATGATCAGAGTTAAATCCCTGAAATGGCAATGGGCTGGACATACTGCCAGAAGGACAGACCATAGATGGACAGCCGAAATTTTAGATTGGATTCCAAGGGACAGGAAAAGACCCAGAAAAAGACCACATGGGAGATGGGTGGATGAAATTCGTAAATATGCGGGAGTGACATGGAGGAGACTGGCACAAGACAGACCGTTGTGGAGGAAACTTGGGGAGACCTTCGTCCAGCAGTGGATTGATAATGGTTGACAATGATGATGATGATGATGTATGTATGTATGTGCATTTTATTTTGAAAACGGCTCTAAGTATTTTGATGAAAGTCGTTAACCTACCGTTTTCTGGTACTATATAGAAATCGATTTATCTTGATCTCGACTTTAGGATAATTCGTTTAGTGGGTTAAATAACCACCCCGAATAATAACGATTTTAGTGTCATGGCGTCGTTCCATTAATGTTACCAATGCTTAGAAATCTTATGACGTCACAACCTCGCGTTTGAGAATGTTGGCGCGCGGTCACGCCATCTGTCTCATTACGTCACGCGTTGTGTGCGGATCCTATTAAAGTTTTATGACGTCACACTCTTGCGAGCAGATGGTTGCGTTTCCCATCTGCCTCATTACGTAACAATCGTCCGATTTCGATGAAATTTTAGTATCTGGTAGGGGATCACCTTGGAAGGAACCCTATTTAAAGTGAACGAAATGGGGTCAAAGGTCAGTACATAGGAGCGGGATCCATTCCACTGTTTTTATGCGTCATAACTAACGCAAAAAAGGTTCGATTTCGATGAAATTTTAGTATGTGGTAGGGGACCACCTGGCGACAAACCCTATTGAAAATGGGCGAAATGGGGTCAAAGGTCAGGACATAGGAGCGGAATCACTTCGATCGCCATTATGCATCATAACACGTAAAAATGCTTCGATTTGGATGAAATGTTAGTATGTTGTAGAGGCCTGCCTTGGGACGAATTCTATTGAAAATAGGCGAAATGGGGTCGACGGTTAGGACACAGGAGCAGGATCTATTCCATAGCCCTTATGCATCATAACTTACGTAAAAATGCTTCGATTGCGACAAAACTTTATCATGTTATTTCGGAGGTATACCGAAGCGGTTCTGTTGAATATCATCGAAATCGGATCAAAGGTCAGGGCACAGAACCGAGATTTATTCCACAGCCATTATTCTCATAACTTGAGTGATGATTTCTGGTATGTTGGAAAGCGTATTATAATCAATGCATTGCATGATTTTACAAACTTTTTTTTTTTTTTATTGTAGGTTTAACGACCACCGTGAGCAACTCAATGGGCTATAAGCAGTCGCCCGTCCCTAATTTAGGGTCACTGGTTCCAGGGAAGGGAGAGAGCCAGTGCCGTAAGACAAACACAACATCCATGCCTCACCAGGATTCGAACCCGGACCCCGTTCGGACGAATGATCAGAGGCCATCGCTTAGACCACTGCGCCACCGGGGAGGCCAAACTTGTTTTTATTGCTCATGAACTGCAAATACCCAAATTTGGTAGACACTCAGTAATAAGACCGCTGTATAACCCTTCAAAAGCTAATGAGTGTGAGATTTTTTATTGTGACATCTTTTTTTTTTTTTTAATTGAATGTTTAAAGACCACCGTACGGTTCCAAGTATGGTAAAAATAAATAAATACTTACAACCCCCTGGTGGCAAAACGGTGTGGTATTCTCTTTGTGTACGGAAGAACTTTTCATTGGGAGTGTATTACTCTAACAAATTTCTCCTTTCTCAGTATGAAATGGATGGCTATTTTTATTTCAGCGTTTATGATAATTTAAAAACAGAAAAGGTATATCAAAAATATGTAACTATCAAATGTAACTATCAAAAATATTGGAAACATTTTCATCTTCGTCTTCAGAAAATATAAAAGTGTTAATCGAAGATAACCTAGCAAATCGTCAAACAAAATTCAGCTGTATGTTTTCTTACATTCGCCTCCAGTTTTGGATATTATTGTAAAATATGGAGGATGAGACGAACATTTTGCAGTATTTGCATAAACGCATGTGCTGCGGCTGTTATGTCACGTGTTTAAACTGCTTCAAGTCGCGCACTGCACTCAGTCGAAAGGGATATAAAGTGGTAGTCGTTGCTGTGAACAGCATTGAATGTCGTCGTTCCGTCTGTGGTTGGGACGCCTAAAAGATGAACAGACACAACCGGATAATTAAGGAACTTTTGCTTTACGAGTTTGAACTCGGCCATAACGCTGCTTAAGCAACACGAAACATTTGTCATGCGAAAGGGGAAGGTTCCGTAGACCACAGCACTGTAACCAGATGGTTCAAGAAATTTCGCTTAGGTGACAGAAACCTCGACGATCAGCCAAGTTCAGGTAGGCCGCGAACCGTGGATTCGAAGGCCGTGCGCAAGGCCGTAGAGGCAAATCCGACAACCAGCACTCGGAGATTATCAAGCGAGCTGGGTATATCACAGACTACTGTGGTTCGTCACCTTCAGGACCTCGACAAAGTCTACAGGAGCTGCCGCATTGTCCCTCACGAACTGACGCCAGCTGTATAGCAAACCGCCGAGTGGAAGTGTGCACGAAACTTCTAGAAAACCCGCACGATATACGTTTCATGAAGAGAATTGTTACGTGCGAAGAAAAGGGGTATATTTCTGTAATCCTAACACCCAGCGGCAGTGGTTGAGCCTGAGCTAGCTTCTTGAACCTGTTCTTAAACGTGGGCGCTTCGAGCACAAGGTTATGCTATGCGTCTGGTGGAATTTCGAGGGAATAATCTATTGCGAATTTGTGCCAGGCGGTCGGACCATCAACGCCAACCTCTACTTTGAACAGCTGGACCGGATGTATGCGGTTTTGGATTAGAAGTACCCGGCACTGGTCAAGTGATGATACGGAACGCTCACTTTCTGAAGTTGCCACTAGTACAGTACATAGTATATGTGTGTGCGAAACAATGTTTTTATATTGGGTAGCACCTCACTGCAGCACAGTTTTCAAGCACTTAATGCATCTTTTGGCCAGTGCTCCTTTTCTTTGCTGGCGATCCTACGGTACTACAGTTTCAATTCTGCGATTAGTTCTTCTTGTGAGTCATTCAAGTCACCTGTATAAAATTCAGTTCTTAGTTTTAAAACCATCAGTATTTTGAGAAGATGGTGGCACATTGGGATTTATTGGGAAAAGTGACTGCAGTCCTGATAAGACCGACTTGTGTGCGAGGAATCTATTTTCCAAAGCACTAATAAACACTTTCTCTTTTATTGTGGGTTTAACGACCACCGTGAGCAACTCAATGCTATAAACAGTCGCTCGTCCCTGATTTAGGGCCACTGGTTCCAGGGAAGAGAGCGAGCCAGTACCGTTAGACAAACACAACATCCATGCCTCGCCGGGATTCGAACCCGGACCCATCTCGGGCGAACGATCGTAAGCCAGCCCTTAGACCATGGTGCCACCGGGGCGGTAATAAACATGTCTTAAAATGGTACATAAATTGAAATCCTGTAATTGTTTTTTGGAATTTTTTGTGTGTATATTACAGCGTAGGTTTTGTTTTGATGTGATTCTCGGTATTTCAATCAAAACTCCTTGCTGTTTAGCGTGCTTTAGAGTAATCTGAATGAAGTCGTGGAACTCAAATTTGGCATTGCCTCGTCACCACAAAAAGTTTTAGTATACCCATGTACACTGGTTTCCATAAATTAAGCAACAAATGGAAAAATCGTGATAACTTAAAAAGTATGCAACCGATTCGGAATAAATTTGATGATAAGCTTTATCAGACCAAATGCAACAACAGCAACACACACACACAACGTAAGAACATGTGATACACAGAATTAACATTTTGTATGAGTGATGCAAATATGAAAATATAGAAATATAGGTATCAAGATGAAATAGGAAAAGTACTTCAATACGGAGTGTTGTTACCCCGAACAGCAATACAGGCCCGACAGCGATGTTCAATGCTGTTAATTATGGTGTCTAACAGTCTCGTGGGTAGCTGCGTCCATTGCTCGAGGAAAGCAGTTCGGAGCACCTGCAGGGTTAGGGGAAGGGTCCGGAGGTCAGCAACACCCCTTCCGAGAGTATCCCAGAAATACTCAATGAGATTCAGATCGGGAGAGTGTGCTGGCCATTCCATACGGACTATGGTCTCCTGTTCTAGGTACTGGTGCACGAAGCGAGCTGTGTGAGGGCGGGCGTTATCGCCTGCAGTACAAATGTATCGCCAATCGCGGCCTCATACGGACGAACACTAGGGTCCAGGATGTCGTCTCTATACCGCTGAGCATTGAGGTTTCCATGTGGCAACACATAGAGGTCGGCACGGTCGCCTAACGATATGCCTGCCCACACGACAACACTGCCATTACCATAGGTGTCCCTTTCCTGGATATTAGAAGGAAGATAGCGAGTACCGACCTCTCTCCTGATGTAAACTCGGTGAGAATCACTCTGTAAACAGTATCGCTACTCACCAATGACTAGAACGGACCTCCACAGATTTTGAGTCCAGTTCACATGCATTCGTGCCCAATTGAAATGTTCCCTTAAAGGGCGGGGGGTGAGGAGCTCGTATAATACCGGTAGCCGAGCATACAATCCTCCTGCACGTAACCTTCTGCGTACTGTCGAAGCTGATACCGTCCGTCCTGTGGCTGCCGCAAGCACAGATCTGAGATGAGTCCATGTAGCCGACCTGTTCCGCCGTGCCGAAAGCCGCAAATACCTGTCACCCACGTAGGTCGTCGCCCTTTGCCTACCTTAGCTGTACCTTCGGGCGGGAAACTGCACCCATGGCTTGTAACTGCTGCCACATCCTGCTGACCACAGAACGATCGACGTTGAGCCATCTTGCAATGTCCACCTGCCGTTGCCCTGCTTCGAGTAGGCCTATCGCTCTGTAGCGTAACTCCGCTGGTAAATGACGTCTTGAAGCCATGTTAACAAAATCTCTATCTCGAAATCTTGTCATTCACCACCGCACATGAATTGGCGACTCCCTCCAAAACAGCTGGTTTTAAGCTCTTGCCGATTTGCATAAAGCGCTGCCAGCACTACTCATTTGCCTTCCATGCATCGATGCTGTATTCCGTTCGCCCGTAACATATGCAAATTTCGTGCAATTTGAACTATATTTCGCCCAATTATAGCGATTTTTCGGTTTGTTGCTTAATTTATGGAAACCAGTGTATTAGCTGTTCGGTGCAATACGACATTCTGGTCCTTGGCTCCTTGTCTTCATGAGAAAACGCGTTCAATCATTCCTATGAGTCATAAAAACAATTTCAAATACTAACAAAACTTTGTCTTTTAAAATCGTGTTTTTGAAATATCGAAAGGTTAAAAATAATGTTTGGGGGAGGGGGGAGGTTAACCCCCTTCTTGGGAACGCCACTGATTTGGGGTTTGGTTTCCTCTGTTAACACAGGATTTTGCGGCTGTTGTTTAAATTTTCAGCACCAGTGTGCGCTGTGGGATCAACCAAACTAACTCACAGAACAACATGCGCATTTCTAACAGACATTCAAGTAGCAGCGGTTGTATATGCACCCCTGTTCAATTCTGGTAGCGAAGTACAAAATTAGAAATTTTGAGAATAGTTCTTTTCCGTTTTGAACAAAAAAAGAGAAAGGATAAAAGAATTCTTGAGGCAAAGATATTAAGTCGTTTCATGCTGATAAGTTTTGAATTATCATTCCTATAAAACTACATTGCGCGTGCCATTATTTAATAATTATAGCGAAACATCTAGCAGAAATGTGTAACAACTACTAGTAATAGAAATTTAGCTTCAACTAAGGCAGCTTTTCCTTCCGCATTGTACGCCAATTTCTGACACGTATTTCAAAAGAAAGTTAAAAACTAAGAATCCATCTGGAAATTATTTTCAAATAAATGTCTTCCAAGAATTGTGGCTCCATTATCTTTCTCCTCGTGAAAGCTTTGTGCATTATCATGGTGATACGCTTCTAAGTTTCTGTTAATTAAAGCTCCCGTCACTTTCACGGTCGCTGGAAAGACAGCTTAAATTTCCCTAGAGTACAGGAAGTGAGTATCAGACAGAAGTCCCAATGGTCTCACAAATTAGGTAAACTCATATTACAACATCCCTTGCAGCGCTCTTGAAAAAATTGCCTTTGCGAGCTATAATTTCATTGCTCTCCGAGAGATAGTAATTCTGCGTGGTTGCTGCGGGAGTTGTTGCCACAATACGAAATTACCGAAGTGAAACATTTAGTAATTAAGCTTTCGAGAAGTCACGTTTCGTACTTTAAGTGCTGATGATAATTTTGTTCAAGGGAAATCAATACCTATACACAAAAGGATAGAAAAAATAATTTGGGCAAAAATTCCGGAATTTAAAAATGCAAGTTTTGTTTAATGACAAAAAATAATTCTGAAATACGATGATGTTCGTTTTCTTTTACCCAGTAATTTTTCTGTTTCAAGGAATATTTTTCTAAATACTTTTCCTCCCCTCAGTACTATTGATTGTTAAAAAAAGCTCGATCATTTTCCCTTCTGTGGCCTAGGTGGGGTAAAAATACACCTTGAAGTTCGAATAGAACGTGAACGATAAAATTAAATTCTGCCAAAATATGGTAAGAGAGAATGTTCACATGCTTTAGAATTGTGAAATGAAAGGTGTTTCTCTTCTTGAAAGCGCATAATAAATACAGTGTGCATCACACCAAGGCTGCCTAGAAAGTACAAGGCCATGACGTTAGAGAGACGAGCTCCCTCCTTTTGTGACGTCACTTTTGTGTTACACGGCCTGATACGTAGGAGGCAGGATTGGCGTCATACACGACAGCGTTGGAATCCTTAGTTTCTGCGTGACGTCACGAAAAGAGGGAAATTCATCTCTCTAAGGCCATTGGTTGTACACTCTAGACAGCCTTGATCTCACTCACACACATACCCACGGATGTCATGTGCCCTGTTTCGCGCTGGTGTTTGCGCGCCTTCGTCTCTGAGGGTGAGTAAACAAACCTGTGTCCGTTTCTATGGCGACTGGCTAACATAAACTGAGCCGCCACGGTGTTACAGTGTTCTAAACGCTGGCTTCGTTCATTCGTCAGTGGATGGATCCGGGTTCAAATCCGGTGAGGCATAGATGTTGTGTTTGCCTTTTGGCACTGGCTCTCTATCTTTCCAGGAACTAATGGCCCTAAATTAGGGACGGGCGACTACTTATATCCCATCGAGCTGCTTACGGCGGTCGTTAAACACTAATAAAAAAACATACACTAAACTGCCAGTTTATTTGTTATACCTGCTCCCCTCACATATGCCCTCTTTGCCACAAACAACCGAAGCACCAAGAAGGAACCATTCAATCTATATGAAAATTGGTATGTGCAATGTATAGGAAAGGAAATAATAACAATTCCGGAGCAGTTGAGTCATTTATTCGGATAAAAAAGCTACACGAGTGAAACAAGTCAGTACGTTGTAGCGCCACCTCTAGCTCGGATACAAGCGGTTACCTGGCGTGGCATAGACGCATACAGTTCACGGATACTGTCTTAAGATACAGCATGCCACATGGTGTCGGAATTGCGGGCCAATTCGTCGACATTCCGGGAAGGGCGTAGGTGGCGTCCCATCATGTCCCAAACACGTTCGATCGGTGAGTGGTCGAGCAATCGGGTTGGCGATGGAAGGATGTCGGAGGTAGGTCTGGGAGAGCCGTGCCGTGTGTGGCTCGCATTATCCTGTTGAAAAATTGCTCAGTTATGCTGCGACAGGAATGCCAACACAACATGTCGTAGAATGTCGTCGACGTACCGTTGAGCCGTGAGGGTGGTACGAAGAACTAACAATGGTATCCGGCTATCGTAGGAAATGGCTCAACAATGACAGTCACTTCCGGTGTACAAACACAGACAGTCACTTCCGGTGTACGAACCCAGTCAGTCACTTCCGGTGTACAAACACAGACAGTCACTTCCGGTGTACGAACCCAGTCAGTCACTTCCGGTGTACGAACCCAAACAGTCACTTCCAGCGTACAAACCCAGACAGTCACTTTCAGTGTACGAAAAAGAATGACAGTCACTTCCGGTGTACGTACAACAATGACAGTCACTTTCGGTGTAATTACCGTGTGCAGTTTCGCGGCAAAGGCAGGATCTGTGCGCTGGCTGGCACGTCTCCAGACACGGATGCGTTGGTCATCCGCGCCAACTGCAAACCATGACGTCACTCAACACTGTACCACGTTGATCAGGCCCAACACCACCGCAGCCGGAGCCGACGATGCTCGCTGGTCAGTGATAGGTGGCGGAGTGGGCTCCTCGAATGTAGTCCCCGTGCCACACGTGGTTTGGCAACAGTTCGGATGGCCACTTCCGTACCTGTAAATGATGCGACATTGCCACGGATGGATGAGAGCGACGAACTGGGCTCTGTTCGTGCGGGTCTCACAATCGCTCGATCCTCGTGTTCTGCCGTTGCCCTCGGCCATCTACTGCCCACGTGTAGCTCGGTTGTGCCCTCCTCGACCCACTGGTGCCAACATCGCGCGATTGCTGTGTCGCTCCGATCTAAATGTCTGGAGATAGATCAACTTATCCAACTGACCTCTCTCAGCCCAAATATATTGTGCTTTCTCTAAAACACTTGCTCTCCTGCTCGTAGTGTGTGCGGATACAACTTCAAGGCATTCACACAGTCAGTGGAGTCTAATGCATTCGCAATCCACTATCAAAATTGTCCCTGCGTGCGAGTTTTGTTCTTGATACACCCTCCTCGATGCGCGGTTCCCATGCGCTGTGGCGGGCAACTATTTCGTCGTTGGTCATTATTTTTTAATCACTTGCATATTCGGTCCTGAGGTACTTGCATGAGGAGTTTCATCAGGATCGAACGAATTTCTCGGGGTACTTCGTGATCGCGATGTACGGTGTATATCAGACAGGCCAGCTCCTCCATCATCTCTTAGAATTCGACTGACGGTCAGAATTGGGCATGTCGAGTGATCTAAGCGACTTTATACACGGTGTTATATTAAGGTGGACGTCAAGTAATTTTGCTTCCTATACTTCCAATGGAAAAACTTTTGTACACATTTCCTTCACAATTAGTGTATTCCCAAGGATGAAAATTTGAACATCGATTAAAATAACTTCATATTTTAACTTGCAATACTTAATATTTTCTAAAACATAACCATAATTATATTAAAAATCATTAACTTTTCATTTGGTGGTGTTGAAACCAGAAAAAAGGCGGCGTGACCTGTACTTTGATGACGTCAGTAGACAAACAAATGTTGGATTGCATAATTATGGTTATGTTTTAGAAAATATTAAGTATTCCAAGTTATAAAATGAAGCAATTTTAATTGATGTTCAAATTTTCATCCTTGGGAACGCATTAATTGTGAAGAAAATGTATACAGAAGTTTGCCCATTGGAAGTATAGGAAGCAAAATTACTTGACGTCCACCTTAAGAAAGGAATAAACAATGTTTCTATTGTTTATTCGGTAAGGACATTTAATAAATTGCTATGTTTCCCTAGCTGTAACTGCGCACTAACACCGGCCCGCTCTCCACCTCTTCGAGAGGCTGTGGTGTAAACAAATATACTTGATTTGATTTGATTGGAGGTTTAACGACCACCGTGAGCAACTCAATGGGCTATAAGCAGTCGCCCGTCCCTAATTTAGGGTCACTGGTTCCAGGGAAGGGAGAGAACCAGTGCCGTAAGACAAACACAACATTTATGCCTCACCGGGATTCGAACCCGGACCCCGTTCGGACGAATGATCAGAGGCCATCGCTTAGACCACTGCGCCACCGGGGCGGCACAAATATACTTGAGAGGCACAGCTATCAGCTATTAATTGAGGTTTTCTGACGGAGCTCCGTATTTTCCAATAAAAAAAATAACAACAGTCGCACATGTTTTGATTTTTCTCTCATGCGATTGTCCGAAATATTTTAAAACCAGCTATTTTACATTGTACAAAAGACGATTTATATATAAGCGCAAAAGTATGGCATACGAAAATTGAGCGCCTGTATTGGCAAACATTATCAATATACGTACGCTATTGCACAGATGTAAATCGTGTGTTCGTTAGTGTTGTATCCGTGCGTAGGTACTTGGGTTTGTAAATCATCGTTAACAATTCCTTGGATAAGACTTAGTGACCTGAGATTCAGTGACACGTTTTCTTTAAGCATCTCTATTTTTTGGTGTCAAGAAATTGTTGATGCAGTTTGTGAGAGCACCTGAAACAAATTAGGTAACGTAGTGTCCATTATCTAATGAATTTCTCCTTTCAGTACAACACCAAGTTGTTTCTTTTCCTTTTATTTAAAGTATGACCCGAACTTTCATATTGAACAGGGTTAGTATCCGTTCTAATTTAGTAATTGCCCCGAAGAAGAAAGAAGCACGCATTCCTTTTCAAAGGGAGTCGTTCTCTAGAAGTTGTTTCTGGCAAACGCGTACCAGATTTAATTTTTACCTTCCAGTGCTCCTGCTGCGACGAATACGAAAGAAAAAAACTATTCCAAATAAGCACGGAGAAATTACTGCTTTTTGCAAAAACGATTTCTGACATTAAAACAGAAATAAAACTTGAACAGAGATAAGAGTAGAAATAAAACTTGCATGAGACAGGCTTTTGCGTAGTAGATCTTGGATTAGATATAACATTGGGGATTGCTTTTTTTTTTTCGTGTTCTACGCATAGAATTTTTTTTTTTTGCTTTATTTTACCTCATTCCGAAGGAACACTGCTATTGAGGGAAAAAACTGATTTATTCTCTTTGAAATTCTTTATTTCCAAAAACCCAACGGTCACTGTGGTCCACCGACAAAAAAAAGTGAAGTCTGACGTTATTTCGGAGCTTCACTCATCAAACACATACACAGAGAAACTACTTGCTGCCAAACAAATTTACTTTGTTGTGACACGTATTCTCGTTTTTCTAGGAATACAGAACAAAAACGCTTAATTGCTGATTGCAAGCAAGGCCGTAGCTTCCGAGAGGACGTTTGCTCTTCCTAGGTATGCCTTATCAGGGGCGTAATTGCATACCTTGAGGAGTTTGAAAAAAAAAAGAACAGTGTGTGAATAAATTTACATAACATTTTAACTCAAAATGAAACTTACGACACTTCAGTATCTTTTGTAAATAAGCAAACCGGAATAAAACTTAGTCATCCCTGCCAGAACGTACCTAATAACGGGTGAAGGCTCCTTCTTGCCTTAATAACAGCATGAATCCGGTGTGGTAAAGACTCTACGACAATGTGGCTGCATTGAACATCGATTGCAGCCACTCCTGTTTGAATTGGTACCGAACTTCCGCCAGAGTACCTGGGTGTCTATTCCGGCGTTTCACCATCCGTTCCATATGATCCACCAGATTTTCAATAGGATTCAAATATGGAGATTTGGCGGGCCAGTCGAGGTGAGACAGTGTTGCTGATTGTTCATCGTGCCACTCAGACACAGTTTTAGCCCTGTGCACACACGGCAGTTGTCGTCTTGGAAGACAGGAGTGGCAATGTGATGCTGTTCCTGGAGATGTAGGGCAAAGGGCAACACTTCGTCATTCAGAATGCGGAGGTGCGCATACTGGTTCAAATTCATTGTCACTGCAACGAGAGGGCCCATTTTGTGGTACGAAACACATCCCCAAAACATCACAGAACCCTCTCCAGCTTGAACAACACCTTCGACACAATCAGGATCAAAGGCTCATGCGATGTACTCCTCGTCCCGTTATTGGAACACAAACAAGAAAGTTGACACCGAATTTTTGGGTGTAATAAGCACGTCTTTTGAATCCGTTCTGACGCAAATTAAATTTATCAAAGCTATTCAAAGTCAATGGAACCGGTATGGAAAACAATAGATCTGACCAAAGAAAGAAGATTTTCAATCTGGTTTTTAATCCCTCAGATATTGCTGTTAACGGAATCGTGAGCTTACGAACTCTTAGAAACAGAGATATCGACAAAAATTAAATGTGACATTACGTCCCCTGGTGGAAAAACCATGCATTATTTTAGGAAGAAAGTATTCTCAAAATGTTTATCCGTATAAGCGGTATCGGTCGAAGAAAAAATTAGTCGAGTTTTCAGGAGCCCAGATTTTGCAACAAATACTTCACAAGCAGAAATTAACACATATGAGCCCTGGTGGCTAAACCATTCTTTACCAAACATTAGAAATTATGTGAAAAATATTTTCCATCAGATCTTGATGCGATACAGGAAGAATTTTTCAAGTCAGAGCTTTAGGAGCAGAAATAACGCAGAAAACGCAATTTACCTTTGTGCCCCCTAGCGGAAAGTGTATGATTTACTTGAAAATTTTGAATTTACAGGAAAAACATGTCGCATCGGAAACACTATCCAACAAAGAAGGAATTTTTCAAATCGTAGTATTAGAAGTAGAGATATTGACAAAAATAAGATATACATCTACGTCCCCCTGGCGTAGAAACCATGCATTTTTTCAAGAAGAAAATTTTCCTAAACGGTTTGTCGACATGAGTAGTATCGGTCAACAAACGACGTTTTTTTCAATCGAGAATTTAGAAGCTCATATTTTCCTGCAAATACAACAGAAGCGAAAATTAAGATTTACCTATTTTTTTTTTACAAAAATTTAAACTATTAAACTATATTTTTTACAAAAATTAGAAATTATGTGCAAACGATTTGCCACCAGGAGCTGTATCCGGTACAGAAAGAATTTTTCAAATCGGAATTTTAGAAGCAGAGATATAGGGGGAAACACAATTTACCGCTACGCCCCCTAGCGGAAAATCTATGAATTACTTGAAAATTTTGAAATTATATGAAAAAAAAGGTCACACGGAAAACACTATCCGACAAAGAAGAAATTTTTCAAATGGGACTCCTAGAAGTAGATATATTGACAAAAATAAGATGTACATCTAAGCCCCTGGCGGAAAAACTGTGGAATATTTTTAGAAGAAAATATTCCGAAAAGGAAAAAAATGTGAGTGGCATCAGTCCATGAAAGAATTTTTTAATCGATATTTTAGAAGCTACGATTTTATGGCAAATACATCAGAAGCAAAAATTAACACTTACGCCCCCTGGTTGCCAAAGTATTCTTTACCAAAAATTTGAAATTATATGCAAAAGATTTACCATCAGGAGATGTATCCGCTGAAGAAAAAAATTTCAAATCGGAGTTTTAGAAGAAGAGTTATCGGGGAAAATGTAATTTACTTTTACGCCCCTAGCGGAAAATCTATGCGTAATTTGAAAAAGTAACTGTATCTTAAATACTCTTCGACATAAATGGAATCGAAAGATATAAATTTTTTTCCAATCGGATGTTTAGAAGCAAATATGTGGAATAAAACGTATTTTTGAATTCGACATCATCTGCATTTACGCCCTCTACCGGCGAAATTGTACATCGTAAAAAAAAACGAAATAAAGGATCATCATTGGCATATTTCAAGCTTCCCAATGCAAAAAGAATTTTTCAAATCGGACTATTAGTTGCTGAGATATCGTGGGTACAGACGTACGGACAAACCGATAACAGAAGCACGATCTTTTTTTACAAAAGACGTGCTAACAAAAACGAGACTCATCAGACCAAATTAGTCGTTTCTAATCCTCCACAGTAAAGTTTTGATGCCTCTGAGCCCAATGATAGCGTGTTTGTGACTTGCTGTTAAAAGAAGCCTCTTCCGTGGTACTCTGCTCCAGATGTCCATCGTATGCAGTTTTCGTCGCAATGTCCTTTCTGAAATCGGTTGGAGTGGATTTTCATTGATTTTTTGGAGCAGTTGTTGCCTGGTTTAAAACCGATTTGCAGTTACTAGGCGTGAAACATGGCGGCGGTCCCTGTTGGTAAGAATCGTCTTCCGGCCACAGTTACGTCGCCGATTTTCAGTTCAATACGAACTACACCACTGTTTGTAGACCCTCTGGACAGTACACTTCGACACACCAACACATTGGGCGACTTCATTTACTTTGTGTCCGTGGGCACGGCCAAACAGGATGGCTCCTTTTGGCCACTCAGTTACGTCTGTCTTACGACCGATATTGCCGACTAAATTCAACACACACGTTGCTCTTTGTCACTGGGCTATTTATCTCTCAACAATGCTATCACGGCGTCCTCTGTGCAACCGATAACTGCCAACTGTCATTTCTGTTAGGGGTTACTAAATTTTTGTCCGGTGCGCTTACTTTAGTTAGCCGCAAACGGTATTACGCGCAGTTAACCAAAGTACAGAATAACCCACACTGTGAGTTGTAGAACCTCATATGTATGAATGAAATTGTTTAAAAGAACGGATGGAAAACAATATGTGGATATTCCTAACCTCCGAGATCCTTTTCGAGTACGCCGTAGGGATGAAGAAATTCGTCAATTGTGGTCTGTCACCGAAAGTTCCTCTGAGCATTTAACCTTGAACGGAATTTTCCCAAGCTCTACCCCTAAAGCAAGCTTCTTCTTATTGTTACGTTCACTTATTATTTAGCACTCATTCGTTCTGCTGGTTCGTTTCCCATTCTGCACGTTCTGTGTTGTCGGTATTCACACACCTTTTACGTTTCAGTTAATATTTACGACCATTGGCTCTTGGATATTAACGTAACTTTTAAATTTTATGTGAAATTGTTGTAAAAACTGGAAGTAAGATTTTTTTTAACGATTTTAATACTTTACTATAACGGAGGAGTGAGAAAGTAAAAACTGCTAACTACGAATGTAAATCAAAAAGTAAGAACATTGTTGTCGTATAGTAAAGAAACTAAGAGGCATACAGATAAAAATTACCTTATTCCCTCTGTCGTTCAACGCATATTTTATATCAGTCTACAAGCTTCTGGACCCGATTGCGAAGAAAATGGGCGATGAAAGTTGGGAGGTTTCCCCGCAACCAACTCTCGTGGAGGTCACGGAGAATACTGTGACGCCACGCTCGATTGTACGCTTTCTCAATATCAAAGAAAACAGAAACCAGGTGATGTCTACGCACGAAACCCTCGCGCACAGATGTTTCAAGGCACAGGAGATGATCGGGTGATGAATGATGCCGGCGAAAACTGCTTTGTGATGGTGAAAGTACTTTTTTTGTTCTAAAAAATGAGACAGCCCATAATTAAACATGCGTTCAAGAACTTTACACAGACAGCTAGTGAAAGCAATTGGACGACAACTAGAGGGAGGCTTAGGATCTTTTCTAGGTTTGGGGAAAGGTAGAACAAAAGCTTTTCGCCAAGATTCCGGGAAACTGTGCTTCAACCAAATGCGATTGAAGAGGACTAAACGATTCTCGAGAGACGACTGCGAGAGATGACAGAGCATATCATAGTGGATGCCATCGGGACCGACAGATATTGCGCCAAACCGATGCAGAGCTATAACTCCCTCTTCAACCATGCTAAAGGGGAGTTATAGTCGGTGTTATGAAAATGCGCAAAGGAGATTCTCTGACGTTCCGCAGTGGATTTAATCCTCTGAAAGGAGGAAGGATACGCCAGATCACTGGACACAGAGGCAAACGCCTCCACCAAACAATCCGCAATCTGCCCGATTTCAGCATATGTGCAGCCGTCATTCTCGAGAATGGAAATCTGGTGAGAACTACAGTTACCCAGGATCTTACAAATCTTGTCTCACACACTTTTAGAACTGGCACGAGAATTCAGCGAAGAAAAATACTGAATCCAAAAATCCCTCTTGCTGCGTCGACGCACCAACCGAGCTTAGGATTTTGCTCGTTTAAATGCAAAAAGATTAGCATCGGTTGGATAACACCGAAACCTAGACCAGGCCAACCAACTTTGACCAATGACATGGCGCGTTATCGTCCTGAAAGATAAAATTCCTCAAACCCATGTCTTGTGCAGTTTGGACTCCAAAATATCCACGTATTTCGATCCATTCAATGTGCCATCAACAATGTGCAGACGGCCAACACCACTATATAACATCACCGAATGTGGGTGCTAACATATCCGAATGTAGGTGCTAACATATCCGAATGTAGGTGCTTGATTGTTGACTGAGTGCAGCTTGCCTTATATCTTTTATCAGCCCGACGACGTACAATGGACATAATCATTTCCATTATTAGCGGAAATAATAACAGGTGTTTCATCACTGAAGATAACATTTTTCCATTCAGCAACAGTCCAATTCTTGTGTGCCGTTGCCCAAATAATTCTTTTGAGCCGTTGTTCTTCAGTAAGGAAAGGTTTTCGTGCAGCTTTTCGTGCAGTCAGTCCATTTTCTTGTAGCCTACTACGAACTGTACGTGCAGATTCAATAATGCCCACTTCATCCTCAAACTCATTTCTTAAATCAGTGGCTGTTTTTAACTTTGATTTTAAGGAACAACGAATCAACATGCGATCATTACGTTCAGTACACAGCCTTGGTTGACCTGTTATTTTTCTGTTTCCCACACATCCAGTTTCTGCAATTCTTTTAATGGTGCTCAGGATAGTAGAATGATCACAGCCACATTTAACAGCAATTTTACTACTACTGAATCCAAGTTCATGAAAAGAAAATAATTTGTGCCCTGGTTTGAAGAGGCAGAACCAATTTTCGGGTCTTTGACATTCCGAAATTCAAATATCACCAGGAATTCCGCATAAACTTCCGTCAACTGACTACTAGCGGACGTCGGAGAAAGCTATAGTGGATTAGAGGGGGGGGGGGATCGAACGCTTTTTCGGAACTGGATTTGTGTTTCCTCACTTGCACATTTTTCTTATAACTTCATTTCTATTACTGGTAATAACATTCTTTAAAAATATTTGAATTCAGCATAAAATTTTCTTTAAAACGATGTATAAAATGGATTCCTGACTTTATAAGTTGACTTCAAACACCAAAAATTGACTTTCGGTCTACTGGTGCAGGGTTTTGGCCACGATTGTATATATCTATCCCTCACCCCACAGAGGCATTCCCTTATTATGCACACAGTCGTATCAGAATAATATGACCACCTACCTAATAATGGAAATCATCACCCTTGGCCCGGACGACAGTGGCGAGACAGCGTGGCATGGACGCAGTGACGACCTGGAAGGTTACCCGAGGCACACGTGCCCATTCAGACTGCAGCAGAGCACGGAGGTCCCGGAGATGACGTCGTTGTGGGTCGTCACGTCGAACCTGTCGATCCAAATGCTCCCACAAGTGCTCTGTGGGATTAGGGTCACCCGATTTTGCCGGCCAAGGAAGAACGGAGACATCGCTGTCGTGTTCCTAGATCCAGTCACGCACCCCCTTAGCGACGTGGCAGGACGCATTCTGCTTTCGGTAGAAACCATCAACACCAGGGTAAACGCCCAACATGAACGGATGTATGTGGTCAGCGACGATGGACAGGTTGCCATTGGAATTCAGGGACCCATCCAGGGGTACGAGCGGTCCTAGGTCATACCAGACCCCCCCCAGACATGCTCACTCCCACCGACGGCCTGTACGTGACCAACAAGCGTGTCTGGGTGTTGGTTCTCGTGTGTCTGACGCCGTATCCGCCACCGCTCGTCACTACTGTGGAGTAGAAACCTCAATTCGTCGAAGGCAACCACGGGTGTCTTGACGCAGCATCGACTCTGGAGAGCCATGCATAACAGGTTTCGCTCTATTGTTATCGGGGACACGTACCTGGCTGCCCCAGCGTTCATTTGCGTGGACAATTGTTGCACTGTTGCGCGCCTGTTGTACCTTACCAGTCGCCGGAGGCGACGTTCTCCTTTGGGGCTCCACAGTTATGACGTCAAGAGGGAGGTACTCTGTGTGCCAGCGGTCCATTCTTGGTACACCCTTACTATAGCACTTCGCTAACAGCTCACGAAGTCTGCTGTTTCTGAGATGCTTCCACCCTTGGAGCGTTAGCCGATGATAATTCCTCTTTGAACGTTCATCAAATCACTACCTCTGTTCATTGTGCTCACGTTATGCATTAGGCTCATTTGTCCTTGTCTGCCGCTTATATCTCCGTGTGATCTACCTTGTCACGTGTACTCTGTGACGCGCTTGGGCGGGTACACTGAGATTCGAGCGGTGGTCATATTATTCTGATACGACCGTGTATACATAGCATCAACAACCATTATAAAGCAGCTGCTGGATAAAGGTCTCCCTAAATTTCTTCTACAACTTTCCCGTTTCCTCTATGTCATTCCGATATGCTTCCGAATTTTATCCACCCATTTGGACATTGTCGTCTTCTGGGAATTTTTCTCTCTGTTAGAATCCGGTACAGTACAACTTACGTTCAATAATTTCTAGGACTGACCGCATAACTGGCGTAACAGTAGTGGGATAAAAATATCACGTTTATGCCAGAAGACGGTAGTCCTTGGCCAATCAGCGAACAGCTGGGAACCGGTTTATACCGGTGCCAATAGGCGGTAGATAAGCATTCAGGGAGCCCTAGCAACCATTCTCGTCCCATGTCATTTTAGCCGTGGAAGAGCAGAGAGTAAACCATCCTTTTTTGTTGAAAACTCTCTAAACCAGCTTCTGAAACTTACAAAATCTTAAAAGAAGCGTTCGGAGGCACAACATTATCCAGAAGCAAAGTTTCCGAATGGTATTCAGGGGTTTGTGACAGGCAGGAATCCTTTGACGGTGATCCGAGATCTAGCCGTCCCACCAGTGTGCGAATAGCAGAAAAAATCGAAAATGTGCGAAATCAGCTAAAGATAGATTGCGGAATTACAGTGATACTTTTGGCTGAGTCGATGGGCATAAGTAAGTCTATCTGTCAGTGAGACTTTTGGCTTAGTCGATGGGCATCAGTAAGTCTATCTGTCAGTGAGACTTTTGGATGAGTCGATGGGCATCAGTAAGTCTATCTGTCAGTGAGACCTTTGGCTGAGTCGATGGGCATCAGTAAGTTTATCTTCCAGTGAGACTTTTGGCTGAGTCGATGGGCATAAGTCTATCATGAGATTCCATCATGAGATTCCACGCGAGGATCTTTGAAAATGAATAACTTAGTGTCAAATTGGTACCTTGCATTCTGAATGATGACAAAAAGGAGGGTGGCTCATCGACCTGTTCCGATCTGCTGGGCACTGCTCCTAAGGATCCTGATTTTTACTCCAGAATTATCACAGGAGATGAAACATGGTACCCGCAGTATGATCCACAAACAAAGCGACAAAGCGCTGAATAGAGAGGAACCCAGTCACAATCGACCAAGAAAGCCAGTATGCAACCATCAAAGACGATGCTGACAGCCTTTTTTAATTTGAAAGGTATAATCTACAAGGAATTCGTACCAGTGGATCAAACGGTAAATCAAGAATTCTATTCTTACCACGTTTGAGCAGCAGTATTCGTCATCGTCGTTCCCAATTATGGGAACCCAGAAATTGGTTCTTGCTCCATGATAATGCAAGACCACATATTGCGTTGTCAGTTCAACAGTTCCCGGCTCACCATCAAATCACTGTGTTGCCACATGCGCTGTACTCTCGTGATTTATCGCCTTGTGACTTCTTCCAGTTCCTCCAGGACAAAACGGGCACTAAAAGGACAGTGCCATGCAGACATTACGTCTATCTAAGCAGCCGTATCAAAACAACTTTGGATCTCCCATAAAATGCCTTCCAGAACAGTTTTCAGAAAAACTGGAAACTGTTGATTCAGAAGAGCGGTATTTTGAAGTTAACCAGCATTAATTTTGTGAATATGGTACTTTTTATATTCTTTATTGCGTCAGTCGTGGAACTTTTCGGATGTAGGTTGTATTTCAGTTGTCCAACTGTGGTCAGCTCCTAGCACTATGTCTAGACTATTGCGATTTCAGAGTTTTACCTTCATCATGATGTCACCAACTCCCGTTATTTTCGTGATTCACAAGCTCCTATCTTTTCTATATGTACTAAGCATGAAGCTCTCCAGGCTTCTTTCAGTAATTTGCAGCCTCTTCATGTTTTCAGTTTAGTTAAGGTACACGTCTCATACGCAGCAGGGTTCGCTGAACTGTCGTTTTAGGCAGACTTCCGTTAGCTCCCTGGTTCATTCGGCCAGTGAGTTGCTCCACTGTAGCACGACGATCGGCCCTCAGGCACCTTCGCAGCCGACGTTCACCTCTCACATCAGTGGCACGTGGTTCTCTGCAGTTTCCACCTAGCTTATTCGGAATGGTGTCATTTCTCCAATCACGATACACTTTAACCACAGCAGCAGCCGAACAGTTCACAAACTGCGCACATGCATTCTTCCACGTTGAACGTTTACCCTGGTCGTGATGGTGTACCAACAGGACAATGCGCCGTGCCACGTCGCTAAGGAGGCGCATGACTGGTCCCAGGAACACGACAGCGATGTCTTTGTTCTCCCTTGTCCGGCGAAATCGCGCGACCTCAATCCCATAGAGCACTAGCGGGACTCTTTGGACCGACAGGTTCGACTTGCCGACCGACTACCACATCATCTCCGGAACCTCCGTGTTCTGCTGCAGTCCGAATGAGCCCGTGTGCCTAGGGCAACCTTCCGGGTCCTCATTGCGTCCATGCCACCGCGTCGCGCTGCTTTCATCCGGGCCAGGGGTGGTTATTCCTATTATTAGGTAGGTAGGTAGTCATATTATTCTGATACGATATATATATATTTTCCCCGGTTAAAATTCTCCGCGAGTAGGATTTTTCAGAGTGTGGAGGCCTTCAGCCCCCCCACACACTGCCCCCAGCGAATTGGGAGGGGCAGGGGTGTTTGGAAGTTTGGGTAGAAAAGTCGGCCATGTTTCCTCTAGTGTGAAAGAAGCAAAGTTGCATAAGAGGTAAGCTCTCTTCTTTGTCTTTTGGTTTTTAGGTATTCCGATTTCAATATTTGAACTTCTTGAACATTTTTTCTTTTCTTGCTTTAAGTTTTTAGGCACTAGCAAGTCTATCAACTTTTTTGCGTATTTTAACTCTTACTTTTCTTGGTATTTTTGCGCGTTTTTTAGGGAACTAAGGCTAAGCAGCCGCCCGATACGTTGTACTTGTAGTCTGCGCTGTATTTTCAATGCAGTTAAGGACTTATTAACTACTTAATTATGCACTTAAAGCACTTCTGAAATACTTTGTACATATTGCAACTAATTGTTTATGTAACATAACCTTCACAAAGCATTTCTTTAGTTTATTATTGTCTTTATTTTATTCTCGTTTTTGTGTAGTCAGAAGTAGTGGAGTAGGGGGTTTTTATAATCCAGTTTTCTTTCAAGAATCTGTGCTTTAAAAATGTTAAGAACTTGTAATACTTTTGTATTGATATTCAGGTTTGAATTCTCTCTCAGGCGAACTTGACTATTTGTTAATTACTGAACATTATTTCTAGTTCATTATGTCACTCTTACAATTTTAGTTTTCTATAATCATCTTCTTTCTGTTTAATAGTAACAGATGAAGAGCATGGGTCAGGCCAGGAGAGTTATGGATGCAATCTAAATTGTTAACTAAAGCTAGGTCATACAACTCTGCGGAGGACATGACATACATATTTATATTTTTAGGTGGGTTAATTACTTGCATCCATGACTTTGCAGAAACCCATTTCCAAATAGGTCTTTGTGGAAGTAAGAAAATGCAGAGTTTTTGCTGGTCCTTGATAAAGCCAAGGCTCAGTATTCTCGACACTTTCTGCATTCAGTTGTTCTTTTTTTTTTTTTACTCACACCGGTCAATACATAACCTTTTTCTATGTTGTACTTGGTATGAGTTAAAACATTTCTTTAGCTTCAGTTTCTTCTTAATAGAATGTGAATTCTGAATTTTCATAACTGCTGCGTTGCGCGTTTTGATCTTCAGGTTGTTTTGCAACTTTTGTTTTAAATTGTAAAGTTTTTCTTATGTATTCGGCTTTACTCTTTAGTATATATATATATATATATATATATATATATATATATATATATATGGTTCATTCGCTTTTTCAAACACAAAATTCCAGGACTTTTCCAGGACTTTTGGATTTTTTCCCAGGACATATGATCCAAATGCTCTTACATAAAATATAGTGAGACCATGGGTCTGTTTAACCTGTAACTTACAACAAACAACTTCCTACATGCTGCCTGGCCAAACTTAATACATAATGCAGAATGTTAAAAATGATGTCCGCTGCAGCTAATCAGAAACTTAGAATCACAAATAAATACTGAAATACCAAAACTCTCACTGGAAATGTGACCAGATTTAATATCTACTAAACTTTTGTATACAGTATACTGCACTAATTTTGAGAAAAGTTTATTTTTGTACTTTGGCTTTAGTTCAATTATTGAAGCAAATTACAGAATAAAAAAACCCCCATAAAACTCAAAAATACATAGATATATGGCATTACTCTTTAAATGCTTTCATATATCACACAATCAATACATAAAATACTATTTATATTTAATTATTTGCTTACGTTGGAAATTTAAAGGTAAGTAAAGATGAAATATTTGGAACTTTTCAAAGGACCAAAGAGATTATTATTTCTTAAACACAAAATCATAGGAGCAAGTACTTGTGTTACATTTTATTTAGGGAAGGAATTTTCAACATAATGCTGATGCTGTAGATATGTTTTAAATTTATATTCGCCAGCAAACAAAGTATGCACAAAAATTTCCAACGTGAAATGAAAGAGAATAACGGGAAAACCTAAGTCCAGGGGCTGTGTAAAATTGTATTCATTAGCGATCAAGGCAATTTAACTGGTCATGATTAGAAAACTAATTATAGAAGACACAAAGTGATCACTTAGCTCAGAAAATTCTAAGAAACAGCTAAATTTAAGTTTCAGATATTAGAAAGCAATCTGATTTTATGGCAACTTTTATATAAGCATTCATCAGAAAATTACAGTAAAGGTCAAAATAACCCACTTAAAAAAAATCAGCTATTTACTTCCACCAATGGCTAAAAAGTATGTTACGAAAATTAACAAATGGTGCAAAAAAAAAAAAACGTTTCCCATAGCAGAAGGAAGGTTTTAGAGACAAAAAGATTTCCAAATTGAACAGTTAAAAGAGATATAGAAGGAAACATGATATAACTCTATACGTTTTAGCGGAAGAAATTTGCATAATGAAAAAGTTGGAAACAGGGGGAAAGCATTCTTCATAGCAAAAGCAATGCTAAGGAAAAATAACTTTTCAAATACGCCTCCCGGAAGCAGAGATAGCAAGAAAAACGTTTTGGTCTTTACATCCCCTAGTGCGAAAGTTGTACATTATTTGAAGAGGATCTTCTTATTGTATTTAAAACCTTATTAACTCTCCATCTTTATTGTAGCGAATATCATACAGTTAAAAATAAAAAAAATAAATTTCTCAATTGGGTTTTTAGAGTCAGAGATACAGCTGAAAACGGAAGTACACAAACACCACCTAGCCGCAGAATTGTGAACCACAAACCTCCTCAAATACAAACCTAAAGTGTTCCATAAGGTAAATGGTATCCGGTGTTAAAATAATTTTTAAATCGGACATTTAGAAGTACAGATATTGAGAAAAATAGATTAAATATTTGCACCCCTAGCGGCGAAAATGTGCATTATTTTGGGAAGAAAATATACATAAGAAGTTTTCATAGTTAGCAGTATCTGATCGAAAGAGAATATTTTTCAATCAGGTTTTTAGTCCCGCAGATATTGCGGTAAACAGAAACGTAAACTTATGCCCTCTAGTGGCACACTTGTGCGTTCAGAAATAATTGTTATTATATGAGAAACATTTCGCACCAAAGATGTTCTCCAACAAACAAAGAATTTTTCAAATTGGACTCTTACAAACAGAGATATCAACAAAAATAAGATTTAGGTGTACACCCCTGGTGGAAAAATTATGCACTATTTTAAGCAGAAGGTATTCTCAAAACGTTTTCCAAGGTGAGCGGTATCGGTTCATGGAATAATTTTTTTAATTGAGTTTCCAGCTCAGATTTTGTTGCAAAAACATCAGAAGCAAAAGTAAACACTTACGCCTCCTGGTGGCCAAACCATTTTTTACAAAAAAAAAAAAAAAGAAAAAAAAAAAAGAAAAAAATGAGAAATTATGTGCAAAACATTTCCCCTGAAGAGCTGTATCCGACGCAGGAATTATTTTTCAAAGCGGACTATTAGAAGCGAAGATATTGGGAAAATCGCGATTTACCTTAACGCCTCCTGGCGGAAAATTTATGCATTTTTTGAAAACGGGACTGTAACTAAATTAATAAAAGAAAGGGAAAAATAATTTTTTACAAATGGATATTTAGAAGCAAATATATGAAATAAAATACATTTTAAAATTTTAAATTCGATACGAACTCCATTTGTGCCCTCTAGCGGCAAAGTTGTACTTCGAAAAAAACAAAAAACCGGAACAAATGGATCATCATTCTCACATTTTAAACTTCCCAATACAAAAAGAATTTTACAAATCGAACTAATGATTGCAGAGATAGGTTTCCCCGGCCGGACAGTCAAAGTGATATCATAAGCACGACGCAAAAAATATTCTAATCAAGCTGCTTCAGTCCTCCTAACAGACAAGAAAATCAACAGTCCCCCACCACCCCGCTTTTTTTTGCAGGCGTGGGAGGGAAATTTGTCAGACATAGATTTATGTGAGTAGAAAAATAAATCATCAACTACAAAACATCGCGCAGGGGCAAAAAGGCAGGAATGGATAAAATTAACGAACATGTAACATAATTTTATATTTCCAGGACTTTTCCAGGACAAAATGGAATTTCATGACTTTTTCAGGATTTCCAGGACGCGTACGAACCGTGTATATCATCATCATCATCATCATCATTGTCAACCATTATCAATCCACTGCTGGACGAAGGTCTCCCCCAAGTTTCCTCCACAACGGTCTGTCTTGTGCCAGTCTCCTCCATGTCACCCCTGCATACTTTCGAATTTCATCCACCCATCTCCCATGTGGTCTTCTTCTGGGTCTTTTCCTGTCCCTTGGAATCCAATCTAAAATTTCGGCTGTCCATCGATGATCTGTCCTTCTGGCAGTATGTCCAGCCCATTGCCATTTCAGGGATTTAACTCTGATCATGATGTCTTCCACTCTTCTCATTTTTCGGATCCACGAGTTCCTCTTCTTATCTCTCCTGGTTACACCAAGTACGCACCTCTCCATGCTGCTTTGAGTTGTCTGCAGCCTTTGTATGTCTCTTTTAGTTAAGGTCCACGTCTCTGCACCATACGTAAGCACTGGAAGGATGCATTGATCAAACACTTTTCTTTTAAGACATAATGGCATATTGCTCTTGAAAATTATGCTGTTTCTTCCAAAAGCTCTCCAGGCAAGTTTTGTACGCCGATTAATTTCTTCATCAATGTGACCCTCACTTGATATCTGCTGTCCAAGATAAACGTACGTATCTGTTATCTCCAGCTTTTCTCCATCAATCGATAAATCTTCATTTCTTGTAAAAGCATTGAACATCACTTTTGTCTTCTGAAAGTTCATTTTTAATCCCACTTCTTTACTCTTGTCAGCAAGTTCCTGGATCATACTCTGCAGCTCTGATGGGCTAGTTGCAAAAATGACTACGTCATCAACAAAACGAAGGTGGGTTAGATAATCTCCATTAATCTTTATCCCCTTGTTTTCCCAGCTCAGTGACTGAAAAACACCCTCCAATGTGGCATTAAAGAGCTTCGGAGATATGGTGTCACCTTGTCTCACTCCCTTTCCAATTTTTATGTGTGTTGTATTTTCAAACAGCCTAATCTTTGCACTTGCATTTTCATAGATGTTATTAATAATATTAATGTATGAATCTTCAATACCGCAGGTTTTCAGAGCCATTGTAACTGCTGATGGTTTCACCGAATCAAAGGCTTTTTCATAATCGATAAAAGCCATGCACAATGGAAGTTCATATTCCCTCGCTCTTTCAATTAGTTCTCTCAGCACGTGGATATGATCTATTGTGCTGTAGCCACTCCTGAATCCAGCTTGTTCTCTCGGTTGAGCCATGTCCAGTGTTACCTTCAAGCGGTGTGAAAGAACTTTAGTGAATATTTTATAAACTACTGATAGGAGGCTGATAGGTCTGTAGTTTCCGAGATCCTCAATGTCACCTTTCTTATGTAGCAGGATCATTGTAGCGGTGTTCCAATCCTCAGGAATCTTTCCTTCATTAAGGCATCGAGTGAAAATTTGGGCGAGTACTGTTTCGATTTCTCCACTTGCTTCTTGTATGATGTCTACAGTAATTCCATCTTCTCCTGGAGCTTTTCCCCGCTTCATGTTCTTGATTGCATGTGCAACTTCTGCTGGAAGGACTGGAGGAACTCTGGTACTGGTATCTTTCATGATGTCTGGAGTGCATGTATCATCCCTTTCATATAATTTGGAGTAGAAATCTTTCACTCTTGTCAAAATTTCGCCTCTATTTCTTGTTACAGAACCATCTTCTTTTCTCAGTGCCATAATCTGTTTTCTTCCCTTACTGAGATGTCCCTTTGCTATCTTTAGGCTTTGGTTGTTTTCAATTGCTTTCCTCACTAGTTCACAGTTGAATTTTCTTACGTCTTCAGTGATACTTTTTCGTACTGTCTTGCATAGCTCTATATATTCCACTTTGGAAGTCACATCTTCTTTAGTTGTCCTCATCTCTCTTCTTTTTTGCATCAACATTTTCGTTTTTCCTGATAATTTGTTCACATGCAATTTGTTCTTAGACCCAGCTAATTTTGTTGCTGTTTCCATAAGAGCTTTGGTTACTTTTCTGTTAACTTCAGAGATGTCCACTTCTTCCGATGTTAGGCCTTCTAAAGCAGAGAACCTGTTCTTCAGTTCCAACTTGAAGGTATTATGGTGTTTTTTAAGGTTGGTTATGTCAATAGATTTTGTTTGTCTTATGAGCTTGCCACGTTCAAGTTTAGTGTTGAGGTGCATCTTACATCTCACCAATCTATGGTCACTACCTGTGTTGAACTTGTTTAGCACACTGCAGTCTTCTATGACGAATTTTTTGTTACACATAATAAAATCAATTTCACTTGTCGTCCCATTTGGATGTCTCCATGTCCATTTCCTGTGTGGCTTTTTCTTGAAGAAGGAGTTCAAGATGAAAAACCCTTCTGCCTCTGCAAACTCAACGAGAGTATTTCCACGCTGGTTTCTGTTGCCGTGACCGAATTTACCTACTGAAGTTTCATTCTGTTGCCGTTGCCCTATTTTTGCATTGAAATCTCCCATAATTATTTTCAAGTGCTGCTTACCTTTATTATTTAGATGACAAATTTCCTCATAAAATTCTTCAATTTCTTCTTCAGGATGACTTGTGGTGGGTGCATAAGTTTGAATAATCTGAGCCTGGTATCTTCTCGATAGTTGGATAACAAGTCGTGCAGCTCTGTCAGAGGAACTTTCAACTTCTACCACTTTATCCTTCAGTTTCTTGTTTATTATAAATCCAACACCACTAGTTCTGCCAGTATCTGTCCCACGATAGTAGAAGAGATGTCCACTTTTCAGTTCGATGAGATCTTCTCCTTTTCTCCTTACCTCACTTAGCCCCACGATGTCCGAGTCGGGTCCATTGGCCATAATTCCTGTCACCAACACGCAACAACCAGAATTTTCTGTAAAGCAAAACTAAAGCTCCGTGGTACCGCGATGAAGAAACTTTCTAAAGAAATTACACTGTTTAGTAAAATAAACTAATAATAAAAATTACAATAAATTTTCAAAAGGCTGTCTGCGTACGACAAATTAATAAACTGTACCCTTTCGGACTGCAAATTAAAATCACTTTATTTACACTCTAAAAAGTCTAGTTAAAGCATACGAGATCTTTCAGGACCACAAGGCCCCATCCTCAGGCTAAGTGCCAAGAAACACCGACAGGCAACCACTATATACATCATACGTCACCCACAATACACTCTGTCATTCGCACAAACGATTCCATTATAATAAGTTACAGTTCAAAGAAAATAAGTAACAAAATGTTATGAAAATTCCTCATCTTCAGGAAGTTGAGTGTTAGGTGTAACTAGCTGCCTCCATTGTCGAGGGACGAATGTTGGAAGTTCCGTGTTACAACAGGTTGGCCCATACTTGATAATAAACAGACTTTCTGAGAGGAAGACGGTACGTTTATTAACGTTGGAATAAAGAACTTTAGAGTTAATCCAGCCTGGTGAGAACCCCTCCTGGTTAACGGCATTAGTTAGAGCCGTAGTAGTTAATCCCGAGCGAAGAGAGTATTTATGTTCAGACAACCGTATGTTAAACGTCCTAAGTGTAGACCCAATGTAGTAACGAACATCAACACCGGGGTTCTCCTAGACCAGAGGAATGCAATGTACACCAGATTTCTTAAGGGTTGTGACTTTATCTCGGTCGTTTCGTATCAGGGAAAAAACATTTCTGGTAGTCACTCCAAAAGTTAAATTATGTTTGTGACAAGCTTTTTTAAGGATAGGAACAAGAGAAATGGGAAAATTCTACTTTGCCAACATATTTGGTTAGAGAAGCCTCAGCCAACAGAGTCGTAGACTTCGACCGCTATGGAATCTCAACAATATTCCCCGAAAGAAATGGTCGGAAAATCCAAAAGCTCAGACCATATTTAAAACTCTGTTTAATTCCTCTTGTCGAGTCCTATAAGAAGAGGAATGCGTAAATGCACGTTGAATTAGAAAACGAAAGGCATAGGCTTTGTGATCAGACGGGCTGAAAGAGGAAAACGGAATAAGACATGGAACAAAAGTAGGTGTACGATAGACCGAGTATTTAATTTGATGAGAGACCAAGACCCGAGTTAGAAGAATATCCAAAAATAATAATCTCCCCTCACTCTCTAGTTCCCTCGTGAACTTGATGGATGGAAACTGGGAGGGCAAACATTCCATAAATTCGTTTAGTAGAGACAGAGAATGGGGCCAAAATACCAAAATATCATCTACATACCTGATCACGAGAGTCGGTTTGTAGGGAAATTCCAACAAAACACTTTCCTCAAGGGACTGAAGGAGAATTTCAGGCCAAAATGGAGGGGAGAGGGGCATTGGTGCTCTCTCCCTTTGCTGGAAAAATGTACCATCAAATTTGAAATAAGGGACATGCCATCAAACGATGCCATGACAAACCCAGAACCAAGAGAATTAAAGGCTTTGATGCGTGTCACCGCCTGAGTAGAACTTTTAATGGAAACAGAAGAGTTTCAAATAAGAGGCTCCAAAAAAGAAGCCAAAGTAGTCTCCAGCGAGCGGGTAGGATTAGCATACCCAGAGACTAATAACCTAAACGGTTGACCCGGTTTATGTATCTTCATCTTACCGAAGACCTCGGGGACCCTTGGTCCAACTGGGGGTTTCGTTTTTGAAGAAATATCCCGAGTAGCACACTGGCATTGGCCAACGGTTGGGCCAATGATATTTTTGTGTCGGCAGCGTTGGGCAAAGGTTGCGTTGTTTATCAAAGATTGTCCAGCGGTTTTTCCAACCACACATGACCAACCATTTATCAACAAATGACCACTTAACGGTTGTCCGATCGTTGTCCAACAACACATGACCAACCATGCTTGTCCAACAGCACATGATCACATTGGAAAACTGTTTGCAACAGACATGATCACATTGGAACCAACACATATCCAATTGTTGGCCGCCGAGTCGTCTCGTCGCTGGGCCGACCGTTGAAAGCCCATGGTTGGTCCAACATAATATTGCTACCTGGGAGAGGAGGGAAGGAATCTATGATTTCTCATCTTCCCCAATTCAGTAATAGTAACTGAAGTCGGGTCGGATCTAAGAACTCGGTGAGGGACCCAATCTACAGCCTGTTACATTCTAGCAATATAGTCATCACGGTTGAGAATACTAATCTGTTGTGTTTTGTCTGCCCTGATAATCGACAGATTAGGGTTATTAGCCAATTCCAATAATTGATCCCTTTCATATTTTAACACTGGTGAAACTTTGCTTCGAGTCGAAAGATTTTTAACTAATGTGTAACGAATTACATCTTTTTCTTCCTCCGGTAAGGAACCAATGAAGTTTTCAACCTGAGGAACAGAATGAAGAGGGCTAAGTGAAGAGACAGTATTTGAACCCTCGGCAGCCGCCCCGGTGGCGCAGTGGTCTAAGGCGCTGGCCTCTGATCATTCGTCCGTAAGGGGTCCGGGTTCGAATCCCGGTCAGGCATGGATGTTGTCTTTGTCTTACGGCACTGGCTCTCTCCCTTCCCTGGAACCAGTGACCTTAAATTAGGGACGGGCGACTGCTTGTAGACCATTGAGTTGCTCACGGTGGTCGTTAAACCTCCAATCAAAAGAAAAAAAAGAAAAAGAACTCTCGGCCAAGAGCTGAGTGTTGTACATCTGACAGTTGAACAGAGCTGTAGTTGAGAAAAGGTTCTGGAAGAGACAAGTTATTATCCATGGTTCCGGAAGGGTCTGTTTATTATCAAGTATGGGCCAACCTGTTGTAACACGGAAACTTCCAACATTCGTCCCTCGACAATGGAGGCAGCTAGTTACACCTAACACTCAACTTCCTGAAGATGAGGAATTTTCATAACATTTTGTAACTTATTTTCTTTGAACTGTAACTTATTATAATGGAATCGTTTGTGCGAATGACAGAGTGTATTGTGAGTGACGTATGATGTATATAGTGGTTGCCTGTCGGTGTTTCTTGGCACTTAGCCTGAGGATGGGGCCTTGTGGTCCTGAAAGATCTCGCATGCTTTAACTAGACTTTTTAGAGTGTAAATAAACTGATTTTAATTTGCAGTCCAAAAGGATATAGTTTTTGAACTTATCGTACGCAGACAGCCTTCTGGAAATTTATTGTAACACTCCGTACGAAAATTCTTGCTTTTATTATTAATAAAAAATTAATTATGTTTCTACAAAAATATCGTGGTTTTCAATTTCACACAGAATTCTCTCCATCTGACGATTAAACTCTGTCATTCCCGAATACAGCGGCCACTTGTTCTCTCCTTGTTTTCTTCATTCCTTGCATCCAAAAGAGTAATGCCTCTAAATGGTGCGATGAACCTATTCGGAAATAGGTTAGCGAACTATGTGGTCAACGACGACGAAGTCGTTGATGCGGAATGAAAGAATTCCTCTCCAGAGGAAGAAGGATAAATAAATTAAAATGTCATTTGAAGAACCTCGCTCCCTAGAGGAGAGACCCTATCTTCCTATAATCAAACTTTGCACAAGCGTTTATGGATTTAACTTCCACGCCATGCTCGTCTTTTGAAATTGAGAATGTTAGACGCATATTCTTGCAGTTATTATATAAAATAAATTTATTTTCCATGTTGTGTTTTCTCTGGAGCGTGAAAAGGATGCGAGGATTTTGCCGCCACTTTGAATATTATTGGCGCGAAGCACCGCATAGCACCCGGCCGTCAATCCCACGGGATGACGGTAATGAATGATTAATGGATCTTAGTTGTCGACAAACTATGCGTGGACGGAGTTCCCACGTAGGCGGGTGACGATGGCCAGACTTCAGCGCTCTGCGATGACGTGCATGTCATCATGCCATGGTTCGAAGTCTCTGGTGTAATAAATACACTAGAGGCAGGTCAACCTACTGCATCGTACCAAAGCAGGCAATATCATCCTACAGACAAATACTCCTCCTATGGGGCCACCGACGAATTTTGTGAACAGACATCACCCTCTGGGGAGAAATTTGTGTTAAAATAATCTCATTAAAGTCATGCACTTGTTGCTGAAGTGGAAAATTCGATTTTGAGCTGCTAGATCAACTCCTTGAAATTTATATTAAAATTAAAACAACATTTCTCGGGAGCATTGCGATCATCGAATATGCCCCTAACAACAAAAAAGAAACAAGAAAGATGACACCGAATTTTCGGGTATAATGTAGTGAGCACTTCTTTTGAATTTGTTCTGACGGGAATTAAATTTATCAAAGCTATTGAAAGTTAATGAAAAACAGTAGTATATGGAAAACAGTAGTATCTGACCGAAAACAGAAGTTTTTAATCGGTTTTGTAATCCCGCAGATATCTGCTGTAAACCGAATCGTAATCTTACGTCCTCCGGTTGCAGACTTGTGCTTTAAGAAAAATTTTAAATTACATGAGAAACATTTCGTAGCGGAAACGTCTCACCAACAAAGAATTTTTCAAATCGGACTCTTAGACGCAGAGATATCGACAAGTATAAGATATGCATCTACGCCCCCTGGCGAAAACAACATGCATTATTTTAAGAAAAAGTACTCTCAAAGAGTTATTCGATGTGAGCGGTATCGGTCTCGGAAAGAATTTCTTCAGTCGAGTTTTCGGGAGCTCAGATTTTTCTGAAAATACATCAGAAGCAGAAATTAATACTTAAGCCCGCTGGTATCCAAACCATTCTTTACCAAATATTAGAAAATATATGAAAAACATTTCCCATCAGGAGCTGTATGCGATACAGGAAAAAAAAATTTCAAATCGGTGTTTTAGAAGCAGAAATATCGGAGAAAATGCAATTTACCTTAATGACCCCTAACCCCTAGTGGGAAGTCTATGATTTACTTGAAAATTTCGAAATTATATATAAATCATTTCGCACCGTAAACGCTATACAACAAAAAAGGAATTTTTCAAATCGGACTCTTAGAAGTAGAGATATTGACAAAGATAAAATATACATCTACTCTACCTGGCGGAGAAACCATGAATTGTTTTAAGAAAATATTCCAAAAAGCTTTATCGACGTGAATAGTATCGGTCCACAAACGATTTTTTTTCAATCGAAATTTTAGAAGCTCAGATTTTGCTGCAAATACATGAGAAGCGGAAATTAGGATTTACGATCCCCGGGTGGCCAAACCATTTTTTGACAAAAATCAGAAATTATATACAAACGTTTTCGCTTCAGGAGCTATATCCGGTGCATAAAGAAATTTTGAAAAGTGGAGTTTTAGAACCAGAGATATCGGGGAAAACGCAATTTACCTGTTCGCCCGTTTGTGAAAAGTCTATGAATTACTTGAAAATTTTGAAATTATATAGAAAACATGTCGCATCGAAAATTCTATCCAACAAAGAATAATTCTTTTAAATCGGACCATTAGAAGTAGAGTTATTCACAAAAATTAGATATATATTTATGCCACCTGGCGGAGAAACCAGGCAGTATTTTAAGAAGAAAATATTACGATAAGCTTTATCGACGTCAGTGGCATCAGTCCGCGAAATAATTTTTTCAGTCGAGATTTTAGAAGCTCAGATTTTGAGGAAAATACATCAGAAGCAGAAATTAACTCTCAGGCCCCCTGGCCAAATGGTTCTTCACCGAAAAAATTAGAAATTACATGAAAAAGATTTCTCATCAGGAGCTGTGTCCGCTGCAAATTTTTTTCAAATCGGAGTTCTAGAAGTAGAGATACCGGGGGAAACGCCTTTTACTTTTACGCCGCCTAGCGATGCGTAACTTGAAAAAAGTGACTATACCTAATGGAATCGAGATGTAAAAAAACAACACAACTCAGTGGTATATTTAGAAGGAAATATATGGAATAAAATATTTTTTGAACTCGATATCATCTGCATTTCACGCCCTCTAGCGGCGAAAATGCAGATGGAAATTTAGGAAACAGGGGTAATACTTATTCACTTTTCAAAAATTACTTCACTAACAGACAACAATATACACAAATTGAGCATTATCACTCCTCATTTCAAATTATGAAATCAGGAGTACCTCAGGGTTCTGTCCTCGGCCCTTTATTGTTTAATATATACATTAGTTAATGATTTATTTTCGATGTCAACTCATATGGATCTTTTTCTGTATGCTGATGATACAGATGTTCTTATAAAAGGAAAAAACTTAGGTGAAATACTAACACAATGTAATAAACAGTTGCAAACTATATCTGACTGGATAAATTCTAATGAATTAATAATTAATGTTAATAAAACTAAAATGATTTTTCTTACGTTATCTCCTTTAACGCCAAATGCACAAATATCCCTTAATAATAAAAGAACTGATATAGTACCTTTACCTGGGAACTACAATAAATTTTGACCGCAAATGGAATAAACATATCGATTTTCTTTTAATTAAACAATCTAGAAACATTGATATAGTGAATAATATCCTATCTGATCTAACAACTAAAACATTGATCTCATTGTATTACACATTATTTTAAACTCATATTAATTACTGCATACTATCATGGGGACAAACGACACAATACAATATTAATAAATTACAAATTCTACAAAATAAATTTATTAGACTAATTGATCTCAAATCACAGCCCAATACTCGACCTTTAATAAATTTTAGAGCAAAAGCATATCCTAATCAATATAATATACTCAACTAAACTATTTTAATCTTGGTGAAATTACGTTCAAACGAATAAAATATAATTTATATTTAGATCTCATATTTCCTAATACACATGCACATTCGTATGAAACAAAAAATAAATTACAATTACAACCTATTTTTCAAAAACGGAATCAGTTAAACTTACTTTAAACTACAGAGGCCCTCAATACTGGAATTATTTACCTAGTAACCTAACTTAAATAATTTTAATTTATTTAAAAAAAAATTCAAACTCTATCTTCTTCAAATATAGAAAAAAAAAAAAAAAGAAAGAAACATTGGCAAAACTTCCTCTGATTGTCTGACTTGATGTGTCTATCTGTTGTTTCATTTGTTTTCCTTCTACGGGGAGTATAGGGCTATGTCAGGCCATTTTTGGCTTTTCCCCTTGTCTTCCCTGTTGTTACAGTCTATGTACATCATTTATGAATTGTAAATTTTTTTTTCCACTCTATTTTTCTTCTAAGAGCATGTAACAACAAAAATAAATAAATAAATGAAATGAAATGAAAATTGTATATCGTAAAAAAAAAAAAACGAAATAAAGGATCATCATTCGCATATCTCAAGCTTCCCAATACAAAAATAATTTTTCAAATTGGACCAATAGTTGCAGAGATACAGTATCCACAGACGGACAAACCAATAACATAAGCACGATATTTTTTACGTTTTCCAACCTTAGGTTGAAGAAGCGTATATGCTCCAGCTTTGTCCGTCCGTATGTCTGTGTGTCTGTCTGTCCGTACGTACGCACGCACGCACGATAACTCGCGTAGAAATGGTTCGATTTCGATGAAATTTTAGTATGCGGTATGGGACAACCTGGGGAGGAACTCTATTGAAAATGGGCGAAAGGGGGTCAAAGGTTAGGACATAGGAGCGGGATCCATTCCATCGATCGCCCTTATGCGTCATAACTTACGTAAAAATGCTTCGATTGCGACAAAACTTTATCATATTGTTCTGGAGGTATACTGAATTGGTTCTGTTGAATATCATCGAAATGGGGTCAAAGGTCAGGGCACAGGAGGAAGATTTATTCCACAGCCATTATCCTTGTAACCTGACTAAAAATTTTGACAAAACTTTAGTATGTTGTTCCGGAGGTATGCTGAACCAATTGTGTTTAATGTCATCGAAATAGGGTCAAAGGTCAGGGCACAGGAGCGAGATTTATTCCACAGCCATTATCCTCATAACTTGAGTAATAAGTTGAGTAATGATTTCTGGTATATTGGAAAGCGTACCATAATCAATGCATTGCATGATTTTACTAACTTGTTTACGCTTTCCAACCGTAGGTTGAAGAAGCCTATATGCTCCAGCTTTGTCCGTCTGTCTGTCCGTTCGCATGATAACTCGCGTAAAAATGGTTCGATTTCGATGAAATTTTAGTATGTGGTAGGGGGCAGCCTGGGGAGAAACTCTATTGAAAATGGAAGAAATGGGGTCAAAGGTCAGGGCATAGGAGAGGGATCCATTCCATCGCTTTTATGCGTCATAACTTACGTAAAAATGTTTCGATTGCGATAAAACTTTATCATGTTGTTCTGGTTGTATACTGAACTAGTTCTATTGAATATTATCGAAATTTGGTCAAAGGTCAGGGCACAGCAGCGAGATTTATTCCAATCCCATTATCCTCAAAACTTGACTAAAAATATATCCATTGCGTCAAAACTTTAGTATGTTGTTCCGGAGGTATACTGAACCAATTCTCTTTAATATCATCGAAATGTGGTCAAAGGTCAGGGAACAGGAGCGAGATTTATTCCACAGCTATCATCCTCATAACTTGAGTAAAAATGATTCTATTGCGATAAAACTTTAGTATGTTGTTCTGGAGGTATACTGGACAAATTCTGTTTAATATCATCAAAATGGGGTCAAAGGTCAGGGAACATTAGCGAGATTTATTCCACTGCAATTATCCTCATAACTTGAGTAATAAGTTGAGTAATTATTCCGGGCATGCTGAAAAGCGTATCATAATCAATACATTGCATGATTTTACTAACTTGTTTTATAAAAGACGTGCTAAAGAAAGACGAATAGAAGGAAACATAATATTACTGTACATTTTACTGTACACCTCCTAACGGAAAAAATTTGCATAATGGAAAAGATGAAAATAGGCGAAATATATTCTTGATAGCAAAAGCTGCGCTAAGAAAAATACCTTTTCAAATAATCTCCTAGAAACAGATATAAGGAGAAAAATGTTTTGTCCTTTGCGTCCCCTAGCGGGAAAGATGTGCATTATTTAAAGAGGATAATTCTCCCCATTTTTATTTTAGCGAATGGCATACAGTAAAGAAAAAAAATTCTCAATAGATTTTTTAGAAGCGGAGATACAGCTTCAAACAAAAGTATAAAAGCACTACCTAGCGACAGGACTGTGAACTAAGAGACACCTCAAATTCTAACCTAAAATGTTCCACAAGGTGAATAGCATCCGCTGTTAAAGGTATTTTTAAATCGCACGTTTAGAAGAAGAGATATTGTGAAAAACCCGATTAAATTTTGCGCCCCTTAGCTGTAAAATTGTGCATTATTATGGTAAGGAAGAACAAACAAGGAATTTTCATAGTAGTATCTGAACGAAAAATAAATTTTTCAATCGGATTTTTAGTCCCGCAGATATTGCTGTAAATGGAAACGTGAACTTACGCCCTATAGTGGCGCACTTGTGCTTTAAAGAAAACTTAAAATTATATCAGAAACATTTCGCACTCGAAACGCTCTCCAACAATGGGAGAATTTTTCAAATCAGTCTTAGAAGCAGAGATATCGGCAACAATAAAATATGCATCTACAACCCTTTGCGGAACACCTACCGTATATACTCGTGTATAGGTCGACTTTTCTTAATGAAATATTTAGGTCGAAATTAGGGGTCAAACTATACACGAAAAATATTTCTGATAGGTTAAAAACCAAAATTTCGATGCCTTATGGAAAAGCGCATACTTAGCCCTTTGCGCCATCAGTTCATTTGCAGTTGTATGTTTACTCATTTTCCGGGTGTTACTGGTACAGAAGAAAATTATTTCTAAGAATTTTCTTGATTTTATATGTGCGAGTTATTTTATTCACTAATAGAAAAACTCATTTTTTGGATTTTTGGATTGGAGGTTTAACGACCACCGTGAGCAACTCAATGGGCTATAAGCAGTCGCCCGTCCCTAATGTAAGGTCACTGGTTCCAGGGAAGGGAGTGAACCAGTGCCGTAAGACAAACACAACATCCATGCCTCACCGGGATTCGAACACGGACCCCGTTCGGACGAATGATCAGAGGCCATCGCTTAGACCACTGCGCCACCGAGGCGGCAAAACTCATTTCGCAAGGATGTTTCAAAGTCCGTTTTAGATCTGTCGATATGGCCTTGACTGCCCGGCTGGTAAATCCCCCAGAGGAAAGAGGTGAACGCGTCAGCCAGAATTTTAAGTTGCATCGTGCCGTGACCTACGACCGTGCTCAATTAAAAACCCCTGGACATAATCTTCAGGAGTTTTTTGCTGAATTCTCGACGCGGGGGTGGGGGTGGGGTTTGAAGGGGGTAAAGAACAGACTATTGCAAAAGGAGACCGCTGCTCCTGCTTAGCGACGCCGAAGAGAGACATGACAATCTACTGGACAGCGGTAACTTGATCAATGCATACCGAAAACGAAAGGTTTTAAACTTCTCCGATCGCTCAGAATAACATTGCCGCTGATAGTAAAAAAATGCATTAGTTTAACAACCTGCTTAGGTCTGTTATTAAATTGAGTGTGCGCCGGCTCTAAAAATCAAACAAACAGTAACCTTTTCTGAAGACTAAGAGCGAGCAAAAAGGTTTGCATCTTTACTGAATGGGGCGATATTTGGTTTTGTCACTAAAGCCGATTGTTTGTCACAAACATGGTGGAGAGGGGGGTTGAAACTCGGGAGTAGATAAACAACCTCTCTGTCAATCACACACTCGTCCAGCTCAGCAGTTGACTGACAGCTGCTACGCTGCACAGGGTAGTGGGAGAAAATTTTACAGACCAAATTTTCTTCAATTTTCTAAATAGTTGCGTGCAAATTTTACAGTGTCCACATATATCAAAATAAAGATTCGTTTTAAATTTTGAAGAAATCCATTGAAAACTTCAAAAGTTACACATTTATTTTTTACGGCATACATATTCTTTATGGGATAAAAAAACTATCCGGTTGACATCAAGACCAATTTACGCTTTCCAAATATGTTTCACGAGTTTCACGAAGTTTTTTTTTTTTTTTAAATAACGATGTGCCTGCCTTAAGACGTTTGGTAAATGCATCACGATTCGTTTGCTGCGGGAACAAATGATTTATTTTCGATGAATGAAGTAACTGCAGAAAACTCGCTCACAAAAAGTGGGAGAAATGCGGAGGGGGGGGGGGGGGCATGTGCAAAAGTGGGTTCATATATTGTTAAAATGTGTAAACTTCCTCTGAAAACTCTCTAACCAGGATGGTGATTTTCCCAGAATTGTGCCTCAATTCCACCCACATTTTGCGGGAAACTGCCGCAAGCAACATTGCGAGAGCCAGCTACAACAAGAAATGGTAGGTTCACATTTCCGCATGCAAGCCCATCCTCGGAAAAGAATACATTTTTTTTATTTATGCACAAGATAGGCAGGTGTACAAAAACGGCAGATATTCACATAAAAATGGGGGGTCGACTTATGCACGGGATATACAAAAACTGCAGATATTCAGATCAAAATCGGGGGGGGTCGACCTATACACGAGTATATACGGTATGTACTGTTTTAAGCCGGAGGCATTCTGAAAAGGTTTTCCGAGGTGAGCGGTATCGGTGCACGAAATATTTTTTTCAATTGTGTTTGCAGAAGTTCAGATTTTGCTGCAAATACATCAGAAGCAAAAATAAACACTTACGCCCCATGGTGACGAAACCATCCTTTAACAAACATTATGTGTAAAACATTTCATATCAGGAGCTGTATCCCATGCAGGAATAACTTTTCAAATCGGACTTTTAGAAGCAGAGATATCGGGGGAAACGGAATTTACATTTACGCCCCCTAGCGGAAAATCTACGCATCACTTGAAAAAGAAATTGTATATCTAGCAGTTTTTGATATAAATGACATCGAAGGGAAGAAAGAATTTTTGCAATGGGATAATTAGAAGTATATATATATATATATATGGAATGAAATGTATTTTGAATTCAATATGTGCATTTATGCCCTCTAGCGGGGAATTTGTACGTCAGGAGAAAACCGAAATGCAAGGATCATCGTTCTTACATTTCAAGCTTTCCAATGTAAAACAGATTTTTTTAAATCGGACTAATAGTTGCAGAGATATGGTGTCCGCAGACGGATGGACCGACGAACTAAGTAATAGCACTAGCATGACCTTTCGTTACAAAAGACGTGCTAAAAACAGCTTCTTGTGTTCAGACACTCCCTTTATTGGGTTTTCTGATTTTCATACTGCTTTCTGCGCGGATAACTATTCAGCCCGTGACATACTGACATATTTTAGCACCAAGTATTGTGAAAAAGTTTAGCATAAAATCTGCAGTTCATTTTTTGCTATTCACACTTGAGTTTCGTGTTTGACCTCTGGCGGACACTGAATTTGTTTTCTGTAATGGATGTTTTAAACACATTTTCATGAGTTAAGTAGGTTTTCACTCTTTGCTGTTAAGGGGGTTATTTCCAAATTCTGCAATTTCTCTGCGGACGTTTTGAAGCATTTCTTTGACTACTGATAAATCTGAGAGAACACAGAAGTTATTGCTGGTCAACTAATAATTACGATCAACAGTATTACAGGAGATGTTAAATGATCTGTCAGATTTGAAAATTGAGGACAGTATATGTCGAAAAATTGATTTCAGAGACGTGATCAGTTGCATTTGGATGAAAAATGCAACCTAACACACTTATAACCAGGAGCCCGGGACGAGCGGAAATCCCCATTAAATGCACGTTATCTTAAAAATGCAACATAATACACTTATAACCAGAAGCCCGAGAAGAGAGGAAATCCCCATTAAATGCACGTTATCTTAAAAATGCAACCTAACACACTTATAACCAGAAGCCCGGGACGAGCGGAAATCCCCATTAAATGCAACCTAACACACTTATAACCAGAAGCCCGGAACGAGCGGAAATCTGCATTAAATGCACGTTATCTTAAAAATGCAACCTAACACACTTATAACCAGGAGCCCGGGACGAGCGGAAATCCCCATTAAATGCACGTTATCTTAAAAATGCAACCTAACACACTTGTAACCAGAAGCCGGGGACGAGCGGAAATCCCCATTAAATGCACGTTATCTTAAAAATGCAACCTAGCACACTTATAACCAGGAGCCCGGGACGAGCGGAAATCCCCATTAAATGCACGTTATCTTAAAAATGCAACCTAACACACTTATAACCAGGAGCCCGGGACGAGCGGAAATCCCCATTAAATGCACGTTATCTTAAAAATGCAACCTAACACACTTGTAACCAGAAGCCGGGGACGAGCGGAAATCCCCATTAAATGCACGTTATCTTAAAAATGCAACCTAACACACTTGTAACCAGAAGCCGGGGACGAGCGGAAATCCCCATTAAATGCACGTTATCTTAAAAATGCAACCTAACACACTTGTAACCAGAAACCGGGGACGAGCGGAAATCCCCATTAAATGCACGTTATCTTAAAAATGCAACCTAACACAGTTATAACCAGAAGCCCGGGACAAGCGGAAATCCCCATTAAATGCACGTTATCTTAAAAATGCAACCTAATACACTTATAACCAGAAGCCCGAGAAGAGAAGAAATCCCCATTAAATGCACGTTATCTTAAAAATGCAACCTAACACACTTAGAACCAGAAGCCCGGGACGAGCGGAAATCCCCATTAAATGCAACCTAACACACTTATAACCAGAAGCCCGGAACGAGCGGAAATCTGCATTAAATGCACGTTATCTTAAAAATGCAACCTAACACACTTATAACCAGGAGCCCGGGACGAGCGGAAATCCCCATTAAATGCACGTTACCTAAAAAATGCAACCTAACACACTTGTAACCAGAAGCCGGGGACGAGCGGAAATCCCCATTAAATGCACGTTATCTTAAAAATGCAACCTAACACACTTATAACCAGGAGCCCGGGACGAGCGGAAATCCCCATTAAATGCACGTTACCTAAAAAAAAACCTAACACACTTGTAACCAGAAGCCGGGGACGAGCGGAAATCCCCATTAAATGCACGTTATCTTAAAAATGCAACCTAACACACTTGTAACCAGAAGCCGGGGACGAGCGGAAATCCCCATTAAATGCACGTTATCTTAAAAATGCAACCTAACACAGTTATAACCAGAAGCCCGGGACAAGCGGAAATCCCCATTAAATGCACGTTATCTTAAAAATGCAACCTAATACACTTATAACCAGAAGCCCGAGAAGAGAAGAAATCCCCATTAAATGCACGTTATCTTAAAAATGCAACCTAACACACTTAGAACCAGAAGCCCGGGACGAGCGGAAATCCCCATTAAATGCAACCTAACACACTTATAACCAGAAGCCCGGAACGAGCGGAAATCTGCATTAAATGCACGTTATCTTAAAAATGCAACCTAACACACTTATAACCAGGAGCCCGGGACGAGCGGAAATCCCCATTAAATGCACGTTATCTTAAAAATGCAACCTAACACACTTATAACCAGGAGCCCGGGACGAGCGGAAATCCCCATTAAATGCACGTTACCTTAAAAATGCAACCTAACACACTTGTAACCAGAAGCCGGGGACGAGCGGAAATCCCCATTAAATGCACGTTATCTTAAAAATGCAACCTAACACACTTATAACCAGGAGCCCGGGACGAGCGGAAATCCCCATTAAATGCACGTTACCTAAAAAATGCAACCTAACACACTTGTAACCAGAAGCCGGGGACGAGCGGAAATCCCCATTAAATGCACGTTATCTTAAAAATGCAACCTAACACACTTATAACCAGGAGCCCGGGACGAGCGGAAATCCCCATTAAATGCACGTTACCTAAAAAAAACCTAACACACTTGTAACCAGAAGCCGGGGACGAGCGGAAATCCCCATTAAATGCACGTTATCTTAAAAATGCAACCTAACACACTTATAACCAGGAGCCCGGGACGAGCGGAAATCCCCATTAAATGCACGTTACCTTAAAAATGCAACCTAACACACTTGTAACCAGAAGCCGGGGACGAGCGGAAATCCCCATTAAATGCACGTTATCTTAAAAATGCAACCTAACACACTTATAACCAGGAGCCCGGGACGAGCGGAAATCCCCATTAAATGCACGTTACCTAAAAAATGCAACCTAACACACTTGTAACCAGAAGCCGGGGACGAGCGGAAATCCCCATTAAATGCACGTTATCTTAAAAATGCAACCTAACACACTTATAACCAGGAGCCCGGGACGAGCGGAAATCCCCATTAAATGCACGTTACCTTAAAAATGCAACCTAACACACTTGTAACCAGAAGCCGGGGACGAGCGGAAATCCCCATTAAATGCACGTTATCTTAAAAATGCAACCTAACACACTTATAACCAGGAGCCCGGGAAGAGCGGAAATCCCCATTAAATGCACGTTACCTAAAAAATGCAACCTAACACACTTGTAACCAGAAGCCGGGGACGAGCGGAAATCTCCATTAAATGCACGTTATCTTAAAAATGCAACCTAACACACTTATAACCAGGAGCCCGGGACGAGCGGAAATCCCCATTAAAAATTGTTTTGGGGTGAAAAAATCCCACTACGTAAAGAATATGCATGTGTGAGCACTAAATGAATTAACTATACAGTAAGAAATTTTCTGAAATTCACGAGACGCTTTCCGTGATTTCTTTCGTGAATTAACCAAGCATATTTCTGATACAACGTTTTCCTTGAAATGACGGAAAACAAATTAATTTCACGGATTTTTCGTACGCCAGAAAAATTCTGTATTTTCAGAAACTTTTTCGCAATTTCTTTCTTATATTAACAGAAAAACTCCGTTCTCACTTTTCCCGTATCCATATGACGAAAAATTCCCGGGATACTTGGGAGTTTGATTAACTGTTAAATTTCATTAGTCTGTCGAAGTATTTGATTTTGAAGTTCTGTAGCGAGATCGGATATTGTGGTATGTATATGGCATGAATTTTTGTTACTGTCCCACAGGATGTTCTTATTCCTTCCTCCCATTTTGTGCACCTTCTATTATACATTGTGTTACCGTAAGAAACCGGGTACTTAATTCATTCCTCAGGTGATTGTACGATGCCTATGTATCAGTCGGTGGGGTTCTTAAGATAAAAGCTATATAGCTATCTAGAGTAAATTTTGTATTCAAAAGTTTTGCGAAATAATATTACAAAACAGTACATTTCACCTTATCTTGAAAATAATTGAAAGTTATTGTCAGTTGAAAGAAGTTAGTAAAATCATGCAATGCATTGATTATGATACGCTTTCCAACATACCAGAAATCGCTCGCAGACAAACCCTCCTCCCTACCCTGACTATTGATTATTTCAGTATACCTCCGGGACAACATACTAAAGTTTTCTCGCAATAGAATCATTTTCAGTCAAGTTATGAAGGTAATAGCTGTGGAATAAATCTCGCTCCTGTGTCCTGAACTTTTACCCCATTTCGGCGATATTAAACGAAACCTATTCAGTACATCTCGGGAACAACATGGTGAAGTTTTTTCGCAATCGAAGCATTTTTACATAAGTTATGACGCATAAGGGCGATGGAATGGATCCCCTCCTATGTTCTGACCTTTGACCCCATTTCGACCATTTTCAATAGGGTTCCTTCCCAAGATGTCCTCTATCACATAATAAAATTACATCGAAATCGAACCATTTTTACGCAAGTTATGTTGCATAAGGGAAATGGAATGAATCCCGCTCCTATGTCCTGACCTTTGGCCCAATTTCGCCCATTTTCACTAGGGTTCGTCCCCAGGTGGTCCCCTTTCACATACTAAAATTTCATCGAAATCGACCAATTTGTACGCGATTTATCGTGCGGACATACAGACAGACGGGCAGACGATGGACGGACGGACGAAACTGGAGCATATACGTTTCCTCAACCTACGGTTGGAAAGCGTAAAAAAAAAAAAAATCGCCATCGAGCAATTAAGTTTTACCTTGAACGTGATCCCGGTTCCTGTGACATTCCGGCTCAGTGGTTAAGACGCGATGCTTCAACCTAAAAGACTAAAAGACTCTGGCTCCCCCCCCCCCCCGGCGCAAAAGGACTCTCTCGCGTAAGTGCTGAAATATTCAGTGTTTCAGTGTGTTGGATTTTGCGAAATTTCTGTCTAAATACGGAAAAACTTGGAATGGACTTTTCTGAAATAAACGGAATTACTGACTGCGGAAAATCTTTGAAAATACGGACGTTAAAACAAGTTAGTAAAATCATGCAATGCATTGATTACAATACGCTTTCCAACATACCAGAAATCATTACTCAAGTTATCAAGATAATGGCTGTGGAATAAATATCACTCCTGTGCCTTGACCTTAGAATCAAAAAGATCGGAAAATTAAGGAAGGAGCCAAAGAAAGAAAAATACCAAAGAACCTGATAGGAATAACAATTCAGTTTGTTTCACGCTCACAGACAAAACAGGGCAAATAGCTATCATGGATCGTGTCAATTATGACAAAAAACTTGAAACATTTATAGCTGAATCAAAATCCCAAAGATTGACCAGAAACCCGTTACACTCGCTCATCTCAAATGTCAAGAAAATATATAAACTCCCAGAACTGCCAGAGGAGTTGACACATGGCCCAAAAATACCACCTGGAGCGTGCTTACCCCATTTATTCGGAAGACTGAAGAGCCATTAACCGGGAGAGAAACTTCGCCCCATCGTATCAAAACGACGGAGCCCCACAATTGGTCTAGAAAGAAGTACGGCAAAAATTTTTAAAAAAGTACTTACCGAATTCTGATAAGGTCATTGACTCCAAAAAGCAATTGATTCATAAGAGCAAAAATTGAAGCATACGTGAGGAAGATATATTGGGCAGCCTTGATGTATGTTCGCTTTTTCCTTCAATACCAGTAGCAGAGGCTGAGACAAACCTGAGGAACTGAGTTAGAAATTCGGGACACTACACAGAAAATACTGTTACAAGAATCGAGAGTGCAATGAATGGGGATGTAGCTACCGACTACAATTACTTCATACATAAGAATAGGTTTATCAACAAATAATAGGAGCACCCATGGGTTCACTCTTATCAGGGATATTAGCAGAAGCAATTCTAAGACCATTGGAGGAAAAAAATATTTAGTACTTTTGAAAAGAAGCCGTCCACATGGGTGAGATATGTAGATGATGTACTGTTCATTTGGCCTTATGGGAGTACTGAACTCGATAAATTTTTGACTAGGCTGAACTCCCTAAATAACAACATAAAGTTTGAGATAGAAGTTGAAAAAGAAGGTAAGATAGCGTTAGATGTAACGATAAGTAGAAGAAATGATAAAAAAGTTAGCACAGAGGTGTATTACAAGCCGATGGCCGTGAATAATTTCATGAGCCCAAGTTCATATGTTACTTATTTATTTATTTGATTGGAGGTTTAACGACCGCCGTGAGCAACTCAATGGGCTGGCTATAAGCAGTCGCCCGTCCCTAATTTAGGGTCACTGGTTCCAGGGAAGGGAGAGAGCCAGTGCCGTAAGACAAACACAACATCCATGCCTCACCGGGATTCGAACCCGGACCCCGTTAGGACGAATGATCAGAGGCCATCGCTTAGACCACTGCGCCATATGTCCCATGGTCATACAAGATGGCAGCCTTCCGGACAAGATTTCATAGAGCGTTCTAAGTATTTTCGAATAAATCCCTTCGTACGAAAGAAATTAAAAACGTGATGAATGAAGGTTTACAAGCGGGATACAGTCGGAAAACTATTGAGACGATATTAAAACAAGTAAATAGAGTGAGAGAGAGAAAGGACATAACGCCGAATGATAAGAAACTGAATTTCGTAGGAGTAATACCCTATGTACCAAGAATCACCCTTTTCTTCAAAAATTAATTGAAGAAATTTCAATGGAATGTTGGGATCTGCACAGCAGGTCAATAAATGACTCATTGCAAAACTATAAAAGCTCCCAGCATAGAGGAGAAATATGGGAGAAATCGGGAATTTACTCAGTACCCCTAAAATACCCAGATGGAAATACGAAATCGTATATTGGACTAACAAAACGGTCTATTAAGTCTCGTATACAAGAACACAAAAGAAATTTGAAGAATGCACCGCCTGTTTCAGCCCTGACAAGAGATGTACTGTTTCAAGGGGAGAGACCTGATTGGGAAGAAACAAAGTGCGTTGCAACATACACTACGAGATATGAATCGGCTATAAGAGAATCAACTGAAATTCTGTCTATGACGACGAATATATGTAATGAGAGAGTATCTTTCGAAATTCCAAATTTATGGAAAAAGAATTTTACTGTGTAGAAACTTATTATTTATTAACATTTTTTTTTTTTTTTTTTTTTGATTGGAGGTTTAACGACCACCGTGAGCATCTCAATGGGCTATAAGCAGTCGCCCGTCCCTAATTTAGGGTCACTGGTTCCAGGGAAGGGAGAGAGCCAGTGCCGTAAGACAAACACAACATCCATGCCTCACCGGGATTCGAACCCGGACCCCGTTTAGACAAATGATCAGAGGCCATCGCTTAGACCACTGCGCCACCGGGGCGGCTTATTATTAACATTTCATCGATTGTGTTAAGAAATTTAAAATCAAATATGTGACATCGCAGAAAGAATGCATAACATGCATTCTTTCTGCGTATTCCGTTTTATGCACGCGTATTCCGTAAGTAGATTCGTAGATTCGTGACCTTTGTCTTAATGTTTATGTATACCTTTTGTTTATATTTCAAATCATGTAACTTATTCTTAGCAGTTGTATGAAGCCTTGAAAAAGCCCTCCGTTGAGGTGCGAAAGCTCGGCAAATAGAAAAATAAATAATTAGTTACACCTAAATACGGAAGTTATTTATTCATAGGGCAACACTTAGTTTGAAAGAATGCCTAGGCAGGATCCAGCTGTGAGGATTTATGGTATTTAACAAAGATGAGGGGATCCAGTGATGCCCAGAAAAAGTTTTTCTTATATCACGAAAATGTAGCCGTCTGCTTGTTTCCATCTAACCGCGTGATCTAATTGCAGCTGTTCACTCGTGCGGAAACGAACTTGGAATTATCCATAGACCTACTGGAACTGGAACCTAAGCCAATCGGACCAGGCGACTCTTTTCCGGTTGTCCAGTGCGTAGTCAGATTGCTCCCGTGGCCACTGTGGGTGGAGCTGTCGAAGAAGATCTGTCAGCTGGACACACGAACGGTTCGCTGATTTCTTAAGCGAGTGCGCAAGATCGTCAGTTGGACTGTGTGCTCGGCAAGGTTTCTTAGCGCTCTATGGTAGCAGTTTGTTATTTACTGAGGGATCGTAAGATGCTTGTTTTTTGACACAGCACATGTGCATCTTCGTTTTCTTCGTAATACTCCTTCAAACAATGCTAGCTTCCACCTTCCGGCACGACGGGCGGATATATATGTCCCACTTCTGTCAGTTTCCGTCATACCTTCATTGCTTCACTGGAGCCTTCCTCCTACAACAAATGCTTACAGTTAATGAGACTGACTTTCTTCCGCCGATAACCATTCCCCTTCGAACTCCGACAAGTTATTTCCTTTCCCTATTGCATGGGCTTTGTACTGGCGAAACAACACGCCCTATCCGTTCAATTCAGTTACATTACGTGCCGGTCCGTGACGTCTTTGAAACGTGATGTGGAACGCACCCAATCGTGGAAACAGGAGTGCTCATAATGATCTGGCAAATGAATATACTGTATGTCGTCTGCGTCATATACACCATTATCCTCCTGTTCAACAGCAGCCAGTTTCAATCAACAGCTGCATGAAGATCTCCACAAGCCTCTTCCACAATGTCTTGCCATGGAGCATCCTATTTCTTAAAGTAATTCTTTAGTACAAGAGATGTCCACTTTTCAGTTTTATGAGATCCTCTCCTTTACTTTTTATTTCACTTAGTCCAATCACTTTCCATTTGATCCTCGGGAGTTCCTCCCTCAATTCAAGGAGCCTTGAAAGCATGGTGTAAAGATCATTTATCGTGGACCATATATCAATGAAAACGGATCCTATGGACTGATGAATCCAGATAAACGGTCCATCAGTCTGATGGCCGTGTGTGGATATGGTGGCAGCCGGGGGAACGCTATTTACCACAGTATACTGTTCCTACGGGCAAGTTTGGAGCTGGCAGTGTACTCGTGTGGGAGTATTTTTCGTGGTATGGTCCCGGCCCATGGGTTATCGTGGACAAACCTGTTAACCAGCAGGTCTACCTCCATATTCTGGACAATTATGCCCTACTAACTCTGTGGCAATACTATGGAACCGAGCCTTGTTGGTACAAGCAGGATAATGCACAGAACCATAAAGCAAGGACTGTTACGGCGTGGCTTGACGATAATTCCGTATCGTGTGTGGACTGGCCAGCACAGAGCCCTGATCTTAATCCCATAGAGCACCTATGGGATGAATTAGAGCGCCGCATAGAAGTTTGGAACGAAACCCTACTACTAAGCAACATTTAGCGGCAGCATTATGTGCTAAATGGAAGCGCATGCCTATCGCTGTATTCTAAAACCTTGTCGAAAGCATATCCCGAAGGGTCAGTGCATGCAATAAGGTCAAAGGTGGACCGACACTGTACTAATGTATGTCACTAAATGCTACGTTGTGTTTCTTTTCTAGGTGTCCGGTGACTTTTTGTCAATATAGTGTATATATACAGTATTACATATACAGACAGGGCTTGAAAATGTTTATGCTGGTTCACCAGTCAAACGAATGGCTCACTCGCCAGCTGAAAGCTGAAAATCGACAGCCCTGCGGACTGTCGATTTCGTGCTTTAAAGTTTGATTTAAAAAAAATTATGCACATCTCTCGAGTATAATATTTTATCGCCAGATGATTTAAACGAATAACCATTGTATAATAACCAAACTCAGTTTTCTGTCTCTGGAGTAGATGACGCGAGAATCTTTCAATGTTTTAGAAGTTTCTTAACAGCTCCGCGGAAACACGGATTCCAGTCTTTGCCGTTTGACCTACGACAGCAACTGGTTAAGCGGCTGTTTGCGAGGCTTATGTGACTCTTACACTGCTTATCGTTTCAAACAGCGTTTTGGGGTATGATTCTACCGGGTCTGCGGTATCTTGCCTCGTATTCCTTGTTAAGGGCACCGTACCCGGATGTTTTGACTCACGGCATTCGTTGTCCAATTACTTTCGCGAAGAAACGGTTTACCATGCTGTCGCACAATCGCTTATCACTTCTGTGAATTAAAATGAGCTTTATTAAGAAAATGATAGTTTTACGTATTCAACAGTAGGCATAATAACTCATAAATAATTGCCCTTTCAGTTTAAACTGCTCTACTGAATTTTTTACTCGTCAACTAAAACCTTTCACTCGTGACAGAACTGAGCAGACGACCGCATTTTTCAAGCCCTGTGTGTGTGTGTGTGTGTGTGTGTGTGTGTGTGTGTGTGTGTCTGTATATATATGGCCAAAGCCCTCCAAAATGACACCACAACTTAAATCTTGGCCGTCAGTCTCCGGCAGCTGGAATGTGCTAAGAATCGCCGGAGGACCGGACTAGGCTGCCATTTGATGCTGACCATGGCTACTTAGAATGGACGCTCCCTATCTTCTGATTCAAGTCTTCTTGAATTGGAAGAGGAACTACAATGGATCAAGTGGGACATCGTCTGGCTAAGTGAGGTAAGGAGAAAAGGAGAAGATCTCATTGAACTGAAAAGTGGACATCTCTTCTACTATCGTGGGACAGATACTGGCAAAACTAGTGGTGTTGGATTTATAATAAACAAGAATCTAAAGGATAAAGTTGTAGAAGTTGAAGTTCCTCTGAAAGAGCTGCACGACTTGTTATCCAACTCTCAAGAAGATACCAGGCTCAGATTATTCAAACTTATGCTCCCACAACAAGTCATCCTGAAGAAGAAATTGAAGAATTTTATGAGGAAATTCGTCATCTCAATAATAAAGGCAAGCAGCACTTGAAGATAATTATGGGAGATTTCAATGCGAAAATAGGGCAACGGCAACAGAATGAAACTTCAGTAGGTAAATTCGGTCACGGCAACAGAAACCAGCGTTGAAATACTTTCGTAGAGTTTGCAGAGGCAGAAGAGTTTTTCATCATGAAATCCTCTTTCAAGAAAAAGCCGCAAAGGAAATGGACATAGAGGCATCCCAATGGATGGATAAGTGAAATTCATTTTATTATGTGTAACAAGAAATTTATCATGGAAGACTCCAGTGTGCTGAACAAGTTCAACACAGGAAGTGACCATAGAATGGTAAGATGTAAGATGCACCTCAATGCTAAACTGGAGCGTGGCAAGCTCATAAAACAAAGTCTATTGACGGGACCAACCTTAAAAAGCATCATAGTACCTTCAAATTAGAACTGAGGAATAGATTCTCAATTCTAGAAGGTCTAACATTGGAAGAAATGCACATCTCTGAAGTTAACAGAAAAGTAACCAAAGCTCTTATGGAAACAGCAACAAAATTAGCTGGGTCTAAGAACAAGTTGCATGTGAACAAATTTTCAGGAAAAACCAAAATGTTGATGCAAAAAAGAAGAGAGATGAGGACATCTAACGACAGTACTGTCGTACTGTCTTGCATAGCTCTGTATATTCCAAAGTGGAATATATAGAGCTATGCAAGACAGTACGAAAAAGTATCACTGAAGACGTAAGGAAATTCAACTGTGAACTAGTGAGGAAAGCAATTGAAAACAACCAAAGCCTAAAGATAGCAAAGGGGCATCTCAGTAAGGGAAGAAAACAGATTATGGCACTGAGAAAAGAAGATGGTTCGGTAACAAGAAATAGAGGCGAAATTTTGACAAGAGTGAAAGATTTCTACTCCAAATTATATGAAAGGGATGATACATGTACTCCAGACATAATGAAAGGTACCAGTACCAGAGTTCTTCCAGTCCTACCAGCAGAAGTTGCACATGCAATCAAGAACATGAAGCTGGGAAAAGCTTCAGGAGAAGATGGAATTACTGTACATATCATACAAGAAGCAAGTGGAGAAATCGAAAAAGTACTCTCTCAAGTTTTCACTCGATGCCTTAATGAAGGTAAGATTCCTGAGGATTGGAACAACGCTACAGTGATCCTGCTACATAAAAAATGTGACACTGAGGATCTCAGGAACTACAGACCTACCAGCCTCCTATCAGTGGTTTATAAAATCTTCACTAAAGTTCTTTCACACCGCTTGAAGGTAACACTGGACATGGCTCAACCGAGAAAACAAGCTGGATTCAGGAGTGGCAACAGCACTATAGATCATATTCACGTACTGAGAGAACTAATTGAAAGAGCGAGGGAATATGAACTTCCATTGCGCATGGCTTTTAACGATTATGAAAAGGCCTTTGATTCAGTGAAACCATCAGCAGTTATAATGGCTTTGAAATCCTGCGGTACTGAAGATGCATACATTAATATTATTAATAACATCTATGAAAACGCAAGTGCAAAGATTCGGCTGTTTGAGAATACAGCACACATAAAAATTGGAAAAGGAGTGAGACAAGGTGACACCATATCTCCGAAGCTCTTTAATGCCACATTGGAACATGTCTTTCAATTACTGAACTGGGAAAACAAAGGGATAAAGATTAATGGAGATTATCTAACTCACCTTCGTTTTGCTGATGACGTAGTTATTTTTGCAACTACCCGATCAGAGCTGCAGAGTATGATCCAGGAACTTGCTGACAAGAGTAAAGAAGTGGGATTAAAAATGAACTTTCAGAAGACAAAAGTGATGTACAATGCTTTTATAAGAAATGAAGATTTATCGATTGATGGAGAAAAGCTGGAGATAACAGATGCATACGTTTATCTTGGACAGCAGATATCAAATGAGGGTCACATTGATGAAGAAATTAATCTGGGTATAAAACTTTCCTGGAGAGCTTTTGGAAGAAACAGCATAATTTTCAAGAGCAATATGCCATTATGTCTTAAAAGAAAAGTGTTTGATCAATGCATCCTTCCAGTGCTGACGTATGGTGCAGAGACGTAGACCTTAACTAAAAGAGACATACAAAGGCTGCAGACAACTCAAAGAGCATGGAGAGGTGCATGCTTGGTGTAACCAGGAGATATAAGAAGAGGAACTCGTGGATCCGAAAAATGACAAGAGTGGAAAACCTCATGATCAGAATAAAATCCTTGAAATGGCAATGGGCTAGACATACTGCCAGAAGGACAGACCATCGATGGACAGCCGAAATTTTAGATTGGATTCCAAGCGACAGGAAACGACCCAGAAGAAGACCACGTGGGAGACGGGTGGATGAAATTTGAAAGTATGCGGGAGTAACATGGAGGAGACTGGCACAAAACAAACCGTTGTGGAAGAAACTTGGGGAGACCTTTGTCCAGCAGTGGATTGATAATGGTTGGCAATGATGATGATGATGATATGTATATATATTGTATATTAGGGTAGACATAATTTTTAAACTTTTAAAGTTCTTTTGAGTATCCTGTCATTTTGTTTCTTTATTTGGGAAACTGATGCAGTCGAAGTTAGAAACCAATCTAATAATATTAACACGCGCCACATTAAGCATGAAGTTTTGAAAAAAACATTTCTATTTCATTGCCCGTTTATCACCATCGAGAATGTCAGAAAAGTGTCTGGAATGTATAGTTTTCTTTCTTTCTTTGTTTTTCTGATTGGAGGTTTAACGACCACCTTGAGCAACTTGATCGGCTATAAGCAGTCTCCCGTTCCTAATTTAGGACCACTGGCTCCAGGGAAGGGAGAGAGCAAGTGCTATGAAACAAGCACAACATCCATGACTGGCTGGGATTGGAACCCAGACTCATCTCAGACGAATGGTTAGGTGCAGAGTTTTCGAATAGCGGGCTCCTTCTTCTCTTAGGTTAAAACATATATAAAAGAAAGCAAATAGTGCAGCAGATAATGCGAGTTATTTATAAATGGCGCTATTCCATTTAGGAATAGCTCCAGCACATACTGCAGCAAGCGAGAAGATGTCATGTGATGCAGAACTGTATTTTTTCTTTCTCAAAGCGTGATTAATTTCCTCCGTATCCCTCAGTCTTTGACCGCAGTCGCCTTGGAATAAATACTGGCTTATTTCTATGCACACTAGAGCCTAAAGAAGCAAATTTTTCCACTTTACCTAAAACACTCGAATTAGGTTAGTTCAATGCTGCTGATTGCGACGTCAACAGCTTCTTAAAATAGCTTGTCTCACCGTTTCTTATCTACTGTTATGGGCGATCCTCATTTTCTAGTCCATAAGGAATTTTCTTCTTATCTTTTCCTCTGAATCCCTCCTCCTTGTTGGCTTCTGTATTCCTCCTTCTTTGACCTTAGTCGCCTCGGAAAAAAAACCAGCTTATTCCTAAGCAAACTGGGGCTGAAAGAAGTAAATTTTTCCACTTTACTGTCGAATTACTTAGTTCAACATGACTCATTGCGATGTCAACAACTTCTTAAAATATATAGCTTGCATGACAGTTTCTTGCCTAAGATTACGATTACGATTCTTAGCTTCGAGTCCATCGTGAATTTTCTTCTCATCTTTTGTATTCTGTCATTGCATACAGATTGAACTTTCTACTGCTGTACGTTTGTGATTCACATAATTATACTGCCTGTGAAGAAATAATGACGTGACAGATTTTTATTTCTCTGTTCACCGAGAGATTAAATTACAGGCTGTAAATATCCTTTAAAAAAAGAGATGTTTTAAGAGCACATCTTTATAACATGCAAATTGTGAAAATGAAATTTCGAGACAGCGTTTCACTTGCTCTTGATGAATACGCCAAAATGGGCCCGAGATCGAGCCCTGGTGAGGCGCACGATACCCATGCCTCATCTGGGATCGAACTCGGGCCCAGCTCGGACCACCAGTTCTTGTCAGCGTTTCTGTTAGCACTCATCTTTCGTTTTGCGTTAGATAGTAAGATTTTCCGGTTGAGTCACTGAACAACATAATTTCTGGACTAGCACAGCCATTTCATAAGAGTAATACATGTGAGAGGGATTTTGCTTAAGGTGGACATCTGGTGAGTTTGCTCCCTATATTTTCAATGGATAAAATTTCCACTTCATTTCCTCAGCGAAGAAAGATTTCCCATATATCAAAATTGTCGCACTGATGACGAAAATCCCAACTTACATTGTACAATCTGTGATTTTTGCAAAACATTTTTCTGAACTACATTAAAAATCAATAACTTCACTTCGATATAGTGGTAAAGAAGAGTGGCGCCACCTGTGAGCAAGTATCATAACTACATCGACGTAAAGTTATTGATTTTTAAAATAGTTCAAGAAAGTTTTTTGCAAAAAACACTGATTATACAATCTAAGTTAGGATGCTTTTTTACGCTTTCCAATCGTAGGTTGAAGAAGCGTATATGCTCCAGCTTTGTCCGTCTGTCCGTCCGCCCGTCCGTCTCTCCGCACGATAACTCGTGTAAAATGATTTCGATAAAATTTTAGCATGTGGTAGGAGGCCACTGGGGACGAACCCTATTTAAAATGAAACAAATTGGGTCAAAGGTCATGACATAGGAGCGGGATCCATTCCATTGCCGTTATGCGTCATAACTTGCGTAAATATGGATCGATTTCAATGAAATTTTAGTATGCGGTAAGGAACCACCTGGGGACGAACCCTGTTGAAAATGGGTGAAGTAGGGTCAAAGGTCAGGACATAGGAGCGGTATGCATTCCATCACATCTTATTAAAGGAACAATTCTTGTATATATGTAAATTTTATTTTGAAAACGGCTCTAAGGATTTTGATGAAAGTGGTTAACCTATCGTTTTCTGGTACTAGAAATCGATGTAGCTTGATCTCGACTTTGGAAGAATTTGTTTAGTGGGTTAAATAACCACCCCGAGTTACCACGTTTTTAGTGTCATGGCGCCGTCCTATTAATGTTTCCCATTCTTAGAAATCTTATGACATCACACTCTCGCGATCGACTCGCGATTGAGATTTTGGCGCGCGGTCACGCCATCTGCCTCATTACGTCACGCGTTGTTTTTGGATGCTATTGAAGTTTTATGACGTCACACTCTCGCGACCATCTGCCTCATTCCGTCACGCGTTGTGTGCGTATTACGCATTACTTCTATTTTCTTCTAGAACAAAAAGCGAGTTGTGCCAGTTGCTGATGCGTAGTACAGTATAAGCAGCGGAACGCTGATTTCGCATGTTTTTCCCTTCAAAATTTAAACTTAATACATCATATTTTTTGTTACATTTTTGAATAGTCACTTGATGACGAGCGTATCCGCTGTGCTAAAATATGATTAGTTCATTTTTATTCATTACTATTAACAGAGTGTCACGTGGATGGTAAAACAATATAAAAAATATGGCTGGTCGACCTTCTACGAAACGTGCACGTTTCAACTTTAATAATAATAAGAAGAATACGGCACTGTTGGAACAAGAACGAGCGGAAGAAGTAAATATAGAACAGCTTGGACATTCAAGAGGCGATGGTTTCCGATCACTTTCCCGTCTCGAAACACATGACCTTCCATTGGAAGAAGATCCGTCTACAAAACTATGGAAATAATGTCCGACGCTATTATAACCTTCAATGAATCTATATCGGAAGAAAACCTTGATCAAACGCGGCGAATAAATAGACAGCGATGAAGAACCAATGTTACGATGGGCTTCGATGAAGAACCCCATGTTAATATTTATTGTTTGGTGTTTCATGTTCGGAAATAATAAAAACAATTTAAAAAAAAATCTTACTCTAACACAAATAAAAATTTATCATTCATCTTTGTTTTGATGTTTATTCTAAATTAATTTGTCTCTAATTCGTCTATCATTATTAATCTTGATGGTTTAGACTTAGCATTACAATACTTGGAAATAACATATCAAAATATAATATTTTTTGTGCCCTCATCCCCCTTTACCCGAGCGATGCTCGGTGTTCCTGATATTTGCCCTTATGCGTCTTAACTTGCGTAAAAACTGTTCGATTTCGATGAAATGTTAGTATGTGGTAGGGGACCATCTGGGGACGAAACCTATTGAAAATAGGCGAGATGGGGTCAAAGGTTAGGACACAGGAGCGGGATCTATTCCATAGTTCTTATGCATCATCACTTACATAAAAATGCTTCCATTGCGACAAAACTTTACCATGTTCTTCCGGAGGTATACTGAACCAATTCTGTTGAATATCATCGAAATGGGGTCACAGGAGCGAGATTTATTCCGCAGCCATAATCCTCATAACTTGAGTAATAACTTGAGTAATGATTTCTGGTATGTTGGAAAGCGTATCATAATAAATGTATTGCATTATTTTACTAACTTGTTTTGACGTAGGACTACGTCTAAGTATGGGGCGACTTATTTCCTACAGCCTGTGAGAAAAATAGGTCCCGATTTAAATCATTATAGCGTTACAAATACGAGCCGCATACTAATCGTGTTAGCATATTCGTAAACAGCATGGAGTACAATTCACGTACTGTGCAATACATAGTGCGCGCGACGCTCACCTCGCTCCTTGTACGCGGGGGAGATGATGCAATATTTCTGGGGGTGCCACCGCGTTTGACTCAGAGTATCTTGGCAACCGTGAGCGCAACACGACTGTGTGTGGTATCGTTTTTAAAGCTCTCGACGAGATCTATTCAAATAAAGGAAAAACATTTCGCAGTGGTTTGAACTGAACATCTTAAATATTGTGTTCTTGTGAACCGGTGAACACTTTTGACAAATATCTAGACAACCGTGGGTGTAAAACGACTGCGCGTGGTAACGTTTTAAAGCTCTCGACGAGATCTATTCAAACATATAAAAAACATATCGCAGTGGTTTGAACTAAATTAAAAAAAAATGTTTTCGTGTAAACGGGTTAACATTTTCGACAAGCCGCGGAATTCACAGAATGAACGCAATCAAAAGTGGAGAAAATCAAAACGAGAGGCAAGAGCAAGTGATGGAGAATGTAAGAAGCCCAAGAAGACAGAGCACCACGTTGGGTAATTCGTGTATCGATCTGCTTTGTGTTCGCAATGTATCCAGCATTATTTGTAAAAATGACGTAAGCTACTTTACATATTGTAGACCTGTGCTGGCTATAACAAATTAAATAAAAGCTTTGAAACCATACTCGACTAGCTCATTTCAACTCTCCGATATTTGCAAATCGTAGTCCTACGTTCCAAAGTGACGAATCAATCAGAACTGAGCCCACCTGTATTTTTTTTATCAGTTCAATGCATGCGGAATCTTTCTTGTCTGAGGGGGGGGGGGGGGGGTAGGCTGGAAGTATAGAGAGCAAAATCACTGCCCATGCTAACTGGACTTTTTGGCTACGGAGATTATTTTCATGAAAGTGAAATTAATCTCGTTTTACACTCACGGTATTAGGTAGACTTTGCTCAATTGAATCTTCATTTGGAGGATTTGAAACATGCCCTCAAGTTTTGCTGAAGCATAAATTAGATTTTGTGAAAAACAAAAATCAAAATTTTAACTCTCCTCAACCTTCAGCTCAAATACTGACGCATTCACGAGTCATACAAACACGTAGGAAAGAACTGGTGCTAAAATACATAATTAGGAGTATAAGATTGCGTATTTATGCGAGAGAGAATACCTGTTTAATCGCGCTTCCAGCGTCTGTGAGATCATTTTTATATGACCGCCTTTTGCTCACTTCACTGAATCCAATCATCAGTACATCAGTGCTGATTAACGTTTCTCGTCACCGAAGAGAAGCGCAAGCATAGTGTGTGGTCTCTCGGATAACTACTAAATTTAAACTGCCCTCGGGAAAGAAAACAGACACGGTTCTCATTTTTAAAAAATAATTCATACCGACATTAAACGCTACAGGGCGATTATATCAACATCAGATATGAGGCCGAATGATTTTTTGAAAGTAATAATTCAGCCGTTAGGAATTAAGGGCTCAGAGTTGCAGAGGAAGCGTGCTGCTCTGAAATGAAATGTGGCATCTGGCAACTCCGACTAAAATCGATGGCCCTCTCCAGTTAGCCTAACGATGGCCGTGGAGGTTGGGGACACGCCCCATTAACACAGAGTCAAGGACGATGACGATGCACCTGTTCAAAGCCGTTACCTATCCATAAACACCCGACGCGCAATTTATCAGTTTATGAATCCAACACTCTCACTGACTGATATTTCTCTGCCCGGTATCTCCTCTGAAATCGCATTTTGTCTTTATTAGTTACCGATCTGTTGGAAGCGGTCTGCAATAACTCAGTGATTTAATCACCTCATTATGTCTACGGTGCACCTCTCCGGAAACCGTTAACAGAGTTAGGAACGATGGCTCTTCATTTCTGGGCGATAACAGGTCAGCTATGGACCAAGTATGAGGAGTCGTCAACTACGTGCAACAAATTCTGTTTTTCGTTTATTGAATATCTTCTCCATTTGATTTGCACACAACTGAGCTTCTGCTCTTTTTAGTTTTTATTACTTTCTCCAACACCTTCATGCACAAATGTTTCATTCGCGATCGAAAACGAATTATGAGTGACCAATTTTGCCAAAAACGAAAAAACAAAATTATTGTAGTTTTGGTACTAAATTTAAACATCGAGTAATTAAAAACTCATGAAGGCAATTAGGCTATGATGAAATTCGCTAAACGGTCTTCTTTGGATGATGGTGCTCATTTTTAATTCTCTGGCACTTATTTGTTTCGGTAAGTTTTAAACTGAAAAAGTAACTCGCAGAAACTACTTTGATGGCTTACTAAATTTTTAAGTTTTGTTACAAAATTACTGTTATTCACAATCATAGAGTTCGAGACTTATGTAAGTTCTTCCCTTAGGCGTACTTTCAATTAATTTACTGTTAAGAATGAACTTTCTACAGAAAATGATGCCATTTACAATATGAATTTAGTGGTCCAATCCTGCTTTTGCTCGATGCACAAAAAGCTCTCCCTGCAACACTGTGCCGATTCACCTACAACGAATATCTCTTCAGTTTCACGTAACTCCTCTATCAAACCCATTGCTAGTTTCAGTGACAAATAAGCAATAACTTTCTTCAGGTTACAACTCAACCGAAACCGTCGTAGATTTCGTGGTATTCCTCAAACGAAGGTACATGCAGTTTCACGGCCCTCCTCTAGCTTCGGTTGTGGCAGCTTCATGACAATCCTTTAGTATAAATAGTGCTAGTTTTATGGCACTCTCTTGCGTAGGGGGTGATAGATTCATGGCACTCCTTTACTATAAGTGGAGCTGGTTTCATGACACTCCTCTAGCGCAGATAATGAAGATTTCATGGCACTCCTTTAGCATAGGTGGTGACAGCTTCATACCACTTCTTTAATATAAGTGGTGCTATTTTTATGACGCTCTTCTAGCGTAGGTGGAGAAAATTTCATGGCACTCAGCATAGCTGGTGCTGGTTTCATGGCACTCCTATAGCGTAGGTGATGAAAATTTCATGGCACTCTGCATAGGCTGTGCTGGTTTTATGGCACTCCTCTAGCGTAGGTGGTGACAGCTTCATGACACTTTTTAAGTATAGCAGAAAAGTGCTGCTAGTTTTATGGCATTCTTCTAGCGTAGGTGGTAACAGCTTCATGACACTCCTTTAACATAAGTAGTGCTAATTTCATAGCCCTCCTCCAGCTTAGGCGGTGAAGGCTTCATGGCATTCCTTTAGCATAGGTGGTGCTAATTGCATGGCACTCCTAAAACGGTGTCACCGCTTGTTTCATGACATTACTCAAGCAAAAAGTGTTGAAAGTTTCATGGCACTATTCAAGCAAAAGTGGTGCTAGTTTCATGGTATTACTATAGCAAAGGAGTGCTAGTTTTATGGCACTAGCAAAAGTAGCGCAAGTTTCATGGCACTCCTCAAAGAATATCACTACTGGTTTCATGGAAGCAATACTATAGCAAAAGTTGTGCTAATTTCCTGGAACTCCTCAAGAGTACTCCTGAAAAATTTCACGATACCTCTGAAATGAATCGGGACTAGTTTTATACTATTCTCCGCTGCAATTCCCATTAATGTCACGGCATTCCTGAAACGGTGCCACCATAATTCACATGGACTCCGCTATCGCAAATCCTTCTAGTTTCGTTGTAATCCTCCACTGCAAGCGGTACTACAGTAATTCCATGGTACTCTAAAGCTAAACCATCACAAAAAATTATGCAAAACTTGGTATTCTTTAAGTTAAGCTACCACAAGTTTTTTGATATTCCTCCAGTGAATACACTGTTAGTTTCTTAGTAATCCTCAAGCGAAGCCACTACAAGTTTCATGATACACTTCCGAAGACACCACTAGTTTCATGGTATTTCATGGTATTTCTCTAAACAAGGAATTATTATTTGAACTGCACATTTACATCAAAGGCGTTTCTAATTTTGTGGTACTCCTTCAACGAGGTTTGCGAAATTTCATCAAAGCCTTCAGTGACGTTCTTCCAGATGAGGCGCCACTTTCTGCATAGCCGAGCAAGAGAATAGTGGCTTTGCCTTTATTTGACGAACTATTTCATTCAGAAGATAACCGTCTGTAATTTTAGCGTTGCATTCTTTGATGGCCAATACAATTCAATTACTTTTTTTTCTATTTTGAAACTATATATGCATATGCGGTTTTGTTTCACATGGATCATTATCCTGATACGTACCGTAGGAGCCGTTCTAATAATACTTTCACTCCCATGTACAATTATCAGAGATATCAAAAGGAGCAACGGTCATGAGAGTAGAAGACTCCATGAACAATTGACTTACTTCCAATAATAAAACGTTTACATATTTTCTCTCTTTGAACATTACAACCTTTAAACAATATAAGTAAAGTCCTAACAAACTATATTGGAGCAGTTGCATTCAAGAAATGAGACGTTGGTTGAACACTGGTCAGGGCGCGGAGATTTTCAGGCTCATAACCTGTTCTCACCAAACACCATAGTTGACTCTGGTGATATAATGCTAAATACCACGGTTATTTAGTTACAAAGGAACCCACATTAAGCGGATGTCAAAGAGACGCCCACAGACTCCTCGTTACGTAAACAAGTTCTGGGTATATTGCTTAAAATCTCGAATTCTTTGGCATTGTGTTTTTAGCACTTTTCAGTGTTGCATTATTATGACACAAAATTATCCGGGACTTAAGGTCAGAATTAAACTTACTTAGGGAATCATCTCCAAAATAAATACCACTCACAAAATACAGTAGGTTAAAATAAGAAAACGAAACTGCTCTTAGCGCTGCACACTGTAAGTTTTGTTTTTCACGATCAGTTCTCACTTCTGATGCAGTCCGACTATTCATCCGGCATGGGGCTTAGGTTTGAGTCCCGGATGAGGTATAGGTGGTATGTTTGTGTGATAGCACTGGTTCTGTTTCCTTCCATAGAACCATTTGACCCTAAATTAGTGTCGGGCAACTATTTACATTCCACAGAGTTGCTCATGGTGGTAGTCAAAACTGCCCCCCCCCCCCAAAAAAAAAAGTCCATTAAAAAACGTACACTAGAACTGCCACTGAGATCTGAAAATTGTGCCTCACTAAAGTGATGGCAACACTACGATGCCGAAGCGTGCATTTTGGATTTTATCGTCCTACATCATAATTAATCAGGATAGCATTAGTTCATCTGATTTTTCCCAATGAAGATGCAGCAGCACCAGAGTATTTATTTAATTAATTTTTTTTTATTTATTTTGTAAAATTTCTGCTGTACAATATTATAGAAACGTAATATAATACTCAGTAATAATACAATATGTGGCACAATCATAACCTAATTGCACAAATAAGGTAAACAAATTCACCAATGAAACTCAAAAAATACGACAAATCATCAATGGAACTCACAAAATACGACAAATCATCAATGAAACTCACAAAATACGATAAGTCACCAAAACTTTCATAATAAATACAAATTCTGTACAAGAACAAAACTCATTCCATTGAAAATTAATATCAATTTTCAATAGGAATCAAATATTATATGTTAGCAATAATGAAATGTACAGCAAGGTTCGCCGCCCCGGTGGCGCAGTGGTCTAAGCGATGGCCTCTGATCATTCGTCCGAACGGGGTCCGGGTTCGAATCCCGGTGAGGCATGGATGTTGTGTTTGTCTTACGGCACTGGCTCTCTCCCTTCCCTGGAACCAGTGACCCTAAATTAGGGACGGGCGACTGCTTATAGCCCATTGAGTTGCTCACGGTGGTCGTTAAACCTAAAAAAAAAAAAAAAAAACAGCAAGGTTCTAGGGAAAATGGCTGAAATACTGCCTGACAAGTCCCTGATCCACTCTAAATAAAAACAAAATATTCCTGTCAAGTCAAAACAACGAAAGCAATTTTGCAATACTTTATTTACAAATCATGAACAAATAAATTCCAATATTCAACTTCCCATCATAAAACTTCTTAGCACTCGCTTAAATACCGAATATCGTGCCTCTGATCTAATAATCAAATTTCATTCCACTCACGCAATTCCAACACATTGATATTATTAAACATTAAACCTGTACGAGTCCACGGAACAGAAAAACCCGACCCACCACGAGTATCATAGGAGTGAGTGGTACTCCGAAATGCAATCAAGTTGGAGTATCTTCCTGTAAAAATACGTTCATGGACCATCAGCAGCAATCTGTATTTATGTAACTGCTCAATAGTTAATAACTGAAAATGACGAAAAAGAATCTCCGATCCAACCGAATAATTTAACAATCGGACAAACGTCCTCTGCAACACAGATAAGCGAACTATGGTACGCCTTGTAGTCGCACCCCATATTAAAATGCAGTACAACAATACAGGAAAAATGAAAGAATAGTATAAAATTAACAGAATTCTAACTGACAAAAAACTAAAAATCCGCGAAATGATCCCAATGCGAGATCTTAAACATAACGCAAAGCTGATCCATCTGAGAATCCCATCTAAGAGATTCATGCAGAACTACACCCAACAATTTCACTGTGGTCTGGAAAAGTAATGCCGTATCATTTAAGTAAACATAACTCAAGTCACAAAGACGAGGCCTGATGTTGGAAAACAACACGCATCCCATCTTAGTAACATTTAACGTTAAAACATTACATGCAAACCAACGAAGGTACTCCCTTTTTTTGATGATATACTACGCCATAAATGGAGAACCTTTTCATGCTGAAAGGCCGCATTAAGTTAGCTGCAATCTTACAAGCCCACATTCAAGAAACTGCCACTTCGAAATATGCATTATTTTTTAAAAACCTTGCTATGTACTAACGTCAAAAAAATTAAAAACAAATTGTTAATTCTGTTAAGTAACCTTTTAATGACTTTGTTGTGACTGCTATTTGTTGGAAAGCATTTGAATATTTAGTTGCAACATGGAGGTCCGCACTTTTATCTGATCTTCTAGATAGGTATCCGTCATTAATGATCTTAAGAGCGTCTTGATTTGGGTTACGTAGGAGAATGTAGATTCGCAGCAACAAGTGGTTGAAAAGCAAGAAAGCATTTTTCATGCATGTTGCCGAAGTATTTTATTGCATTTTCCATTTTTCAATTGGATATTTCTTAGCGTCAAATAAGAACTTTGAAATCCCATCTTCTGAGCGCTCAATGAATTCCATCTGTAGTTCTTTAGGAGCCGTACAACGAAATCATGAACGTAGCAGGTGTCAAAATAGCATAGTGGCAGTCAGTCGGGGAGCATTGTTTCGTTGAATCTTCTATTACTCTTTGGTATTTTAAATACGGTCATTTTAAGATTAAAATAAAAATAATAAAAAACTCACAAAAACATATTAATAAAAAAAAAAAATGTTCTGAAAATTTTGGATTCACTTAGAAGGATGAAGGTTCCCAGTCGCTGTCCTACGCGGTGCAAACTAAGCTTAAATGGAAAGCTGCATACAACAGAGATAAATGTGAGCCCAGACTTAGATGAGATTTTCAGTTACTACCACCCGTAGAAAACTCTGGAAATAATTTTGCACAGCCTAGACGCAAACCAGTCTCTCTCTCTCTCTCTCTCACACACACACACACACACACACACACTTCACATACTATTGAGATTATCGATTTACTACTACTTCCGTAAAGACTATGTGGCAAGCGTGACGCTAGGTGTTGCTGAAGCCCACCCAATTTTTCTTCAAGCCCACTTTTAGCCCCCCCCCAAAAAAAAAAAGCTTGTATTTAAGCTATTAGAGCATGTGGCTAGTGCAACCATCTACGATTTTAGCGAACTTGAAAAAACGTACTCTGAAATGTTCGAATTCACAGAAGTTTTGTTATGTAAAATTATTACTTTGCTAAATTTAGTGTTTGTACTAATGAGAAATGAAGAGAGTCCTCTGAGTGAATTTCTAAGGCAGTAGTAGAAACTCACCATGCCTACCCGAGTTCGAATCCCGGTGAGGCATGGATGTTGTTGTGTTTGTCTTACGGCGTTGGCTCTCTCCCTTCCCTGGAACCAGTGGCCCTAAATTAGAGACCAGCGACTGCTTATAGCCCATTGATTTTTTTCCATTTTTTTTTTTTTTGTGCGTGTGTTGAAGGTTTAACGACCACCGTGAGCAACTCAGTGGGCTATAAGCAGTCGCCCGTCCCTGATTTAGGGTCACTGGTTCCAGGGAAGGGAGAGAGCCAGTGCCGTAAGACAAACACAACATCCATGCCTCACCGGGATTCGAACCCGGACCCTTCACGGACGAACGATCATAAGCCAGCGCGCCACCCCGCCCATTGAGTTGCTCACGGTGGTCGTTAAAATTCCAACCAAAAAAAAAAAAAGGAAAAAAAAATGAGAGGGAGAGAGAAAGAAAGAAATAGTTATTCCTTGTCAGGTTACAAACTGAAATTCATAAACAGCCTTATGACAGAGAAAAAAAAAGAGAAAACTACTTAAGGTAAACCAAAATTGCAGAGAAATAGTAACTTGTCATAGAGGTTCATATCCATGGTTCTCGTACCACGTATGTTGAATAAATACTACGTAAAGTGTGCACTTGAACGTCTGGTAAAATCCGCAAGAACGGACTTTTTTTTTTGACAAGCACTTCGAAATTTGTGTCTAGCACTTCAAAATTTAAGCCTCCCTCCCATCATGCTTAGCCCTCCTAGTGGCATTCCCAGTTCTGAGAGACTCATATCTCCACTGGAGTGCGTCACTTTACATCCTGTATATAGTCCGTAAGAAATAACGTTTGGAGAGTTTCTGCTTTGCTGTATACATCCGCACCCACTAGATGAATCGCCATAGGCACTTTAAATGACAGGTTTTATGCTTTCAATGATGCTTGAAGTAACACTGAACCCTTTTTTCAAATATCCCTTTGAAAAATGGTTCAGTGTTACTTCAGGCATTATAGATAAATAACTACGTACATTAAGTATCAAGACATTTGGTAACTTTTGTAGATTCACATCGAAATGTATAGATTAGCTTAAGTACGCCATTTTTGAACTGTACGTGTGTTAATAGACATATTTAATGCAATTTGGTGACATGGAGCATATTTACAAGTTTAGAATGCACGCATATATATCAAAATAACGTTGTGGCGTTATTCTTTTATTTTTCCAGTTTATCCACGGGTCTTTGAACTTAAACAGTTGTATTTACGTTCCCGAATGGAAAAATAAATCTCACTGGATAAGCCCAAAATATGCATGATATTTTCCCATAAAAACTTTCTTCAAGGTTACATTTGTATATCTGAAGTAGTCAAGATACCTCAACTTCTACGAGAGTGACCTGAAAAATTAATTTCGGTTCGGAATGGTGTTTGCTGACCGATGTTTAACTGATTGAGTTTTTGAACTTTTGTGGCGCAAATCGGTATTCCTTATGTAAGAAATATGAGAAAAATACCTATATTTAGGCAAATCCTCACGCTTAACTATCATGCCTGCATTTCGGGGTGTTAGTGATTTAGTACCAACTCGCTCTTCCAAGTCGAACAACAAATGTTCGATTGGGTTCATATCAGGTGAATTTGGAGGCCAGAGCATTAACGGAAAGTCACCAGCATGTTCCTCGAACCACCCTATGACGATTCTGGCAGTGTGGCATGGCGCATAATCCTGTTGGTAACGGCCATCACCAACAGGGAACTCAGTTGCGGTGAACTTGATCCGCAACGATGTTCAGATACTTGACAGTTATCAGGGATTGTGCTGTTGGGATAATGGGGGCTGAAGTGTCCCAACAAAACATCGCCCACAGCATAACACCACCACCGCCGGCACATTTTCCGCAAAATGGTGTAACCAGGTGCCATAGCCTACGTTGGTAATCGGCGTAACCGCGATCGGCTGTCTACCTGATGTACCATTCGTCAGATCAGGCCACTTTCTTCCAATCATCCACGGTCCAATCTCGATGATCTTGAGCACATTTCACGCGTTGTTCGCGGTGACGGGCAGTGAGCATGGGGACCTTCGGCTACGCTGGCTCATGCGCAGCCTGCGATGAACTGTGTACTGTGATACATTGCCCTGATCACCACAGTTGCAGCTGCGGGCGATTTGCTGCACTGTGGTCCCGCAGTTGTTGTGAACAATGTGCGATAGTCTCCGCTCTCCTCTGACATCAATGAGCTGCGGACGGCGGTTCGTCGTTTGGCCGTCCGTGCACCACTTTTGATACGTACTCACTACAGCGGCACGTGAACAACCCACAAGCCGCGCGTTTTCCTATATCGTAGATTCGAGGCTCCGTGCTATTGCAATTTGTCCTTTATCGAACTCCGATAAATCGGCAGCTTTTCCCGTTCTGACTCCGAACACTCTACTAACCGAAAGCCGGTCTTTGTGTTGTATATATATACTGCTCTGTGAACTTCATCTGCGCCACTGTTTGGTCTCCAGGCGTGATAATTTCTCTAAGCTGGGGGTGGTCATAATTTAATGGCGCATCGGTGTATGTGTTTGTGTGTGTATCTGCTGAAATGTCAATGTTTTAGTTTTTGTTATTTTGTTTGGGGGGTTAACGACCGCCGTGATCAACTCGATGGGTTGTAAGCAGTCGCCTGTCCCTTATTTAGAGTTACTGGTTCCAGGGAAGGAACAGAGCCAGTGCCGTAAGACAATTGTAATAACCATTCCTCACGGGGATTCAATCCGAGCTCATCTTGGATGAGTTGTCAGATGCCAGTGCTTAGACCACTGCGCCACCGAGACAGCAGGATAAGGAATTCTCGGCTTTTACTTCGAGGTGTTGGTTTCTGTTTGTCATGTAGCATTTGGTTGCAACGAGAACTGTTCAATCTCTCTCTTGATAATATTTCAGCATAAGTCCCAAAAACTAAGTAAACAACGCTGTTTCTCCTTTTTGTCTGAATTTTTCCAGACATGGTTATCGAACGATTCTGATCCACACTCTTACGTTTGTGTTCTGGCCCCGTAATGGTGGATCCATGTTGAATTCCCAGTGACAGAGCCGGATTTTCCATTAGGCGCAGTAAGCGCTAGCTGGGACCCCTCCAGATTTTCAGAGTCGGGGATCCCTAATGTAAAGGATCCCTCCCAAAAATTTTCGGGAATATAATGATGCACACTTTTTATGATGTGAACCAACTAAATTTAATAATACAAGATTGTAATATTTTGTAGAATACAAACACGTGTGTAATGTGTATTTAATAAAACAGCTATATCGATTAAGCATGATTACGAACATTGTTGGCGTATTTATATAACGTAACTTTATATATATGCAGGGGTTGTCCAAAATAATGGAAACACCTGGACAATATGGTGTCGGAGCACCCTTAGCATTAAAAACTGCTTGAATCCTCCTTGAAATGGACGCATACAAGTTCTGGATAGTGCTAAGTGGTATGTTGTACCATTCTTCCTCCAGAAACTGCTCCAGTTCCTTGAGAGACTTCGGAGGACTCTGTTTTCCAACACAGACCACAGGGGCTGAACGATGTTTAAGTCCGGTGGTTGTGCAGGGCAGGGAAGGTGTGCAACTTCATCCTCATGTTCCTCAAACCATGATTGAACAGTTCGACTTCTGTGAATAGGGGCATTATCATCTTGAAAGATGCAATCCCCTGACGGAAACAATGGCTGCGCCACTGAATGCACATTGTCGGCCAAAAGAGTGACATAGTCACCGCTAGTGATCCGCCTGTGTAAGGTGATAATGGGACCTGTTGCAAACCACGAGATCATGGCCTAAACCATTACAGAACCGCCCGCATGCTTCACTACGGGGGTTCTTCACACGTAAACCCGTCATGTGGTGGGGAATAGTGCGAAACATTGATTAATCGGAAAACAAGACATGTTTCCAGTGATCCGCAGTACACGTTGTATATTCCTGGCACCACTGTAGTCTTCGTTTCATATTCACCTGTGACACCAGGGGTTTTGCAATCGCAGCTCTGCCGTAAATATTGTGCTTAAGCAATTCCCTTCGCACGGTATGGGTCGACACTGGGTTTTGGAGATGTGCATTAAGCTCAGCAATCACTTTGTCGCCGTGGTCTTCCTCCTTGCGGTCACAATCCTCTTTAATGTCCTCCTGTATCTCGCAGTAAGTTTGGTTTTCCTTCCACAGTTGCGTCTCGCAGATGATGTTGTACCGTGAAAGTTGTATGCTGTCATGACCTTCGACGCGGTACCTCTCGATACCCCCAATGCCTGTACCACTGTGGTTACCGACGCACCAACCAAACGGGCTCCTACAGTCCGCCCAGTTTGGAACACTGACAGGTCACTCATTGTGCTTTCACCTGCAACGAAATTATGCGAACACCAATTTACAATGCCTTCAGCCCATCACACACATTTAAGACTATAACCAACACTTTTTTACAAGAAAAATTGTAGGTACATGCTCGTTTTACTCAAAAAGCAGCACATAACAAAGTCACTGTTTTCAGCGAGGTGTTTCCATTATTTTGGATAACCCCTGTATATATATATATATATGTCATCATCATCATCATCATCATTGTCAACCATTATCAATCCACTGCTGGACGAAGGTCTCCCCAAGTTTCCTCCACAACGGTCTGTCTTGTGCCATTCTTCTCCATGCCACTATCGCATACTTTCGAATTTCATCCACAAATCTCCCATGTGGTCTTCTTCTGGGTCTTTTCCTGTTCCTTGCAATCCAATCTAAAATTTCGGCTGTCCATCGATGGTCTGTCCTTCTGGCAGTATGTCCAGCCCATTGCAATTTCAGGGATTTAACTCTGATCGTGATGTCTTCCATTCTTGTCATTTTTCGGATCCACGAGTTCCTCTTCTTATCTCTCCTGGTTACACCAAGCATGCACCTCTCCATGCTTCTTTGAGTTGTCTGCAGCCTTTGTATGTCTCTTTTAGTTAAGGTCCACGTCTCTGCACCACACGTAAGCACTGAAAGGATGCATTGATCAAACGCTTTTCTTTTAAGACATAATGGCATATTGCTCTTGAAAATTATGCTTTTTCTTCTGAAAGCTCTCCAGGCAAGTTTTATACGCCGATTAATTTCTCCATCAATGTGACCCTCACTTGATATCTTCTGCCCAAGATAAACGTACGTGTCTGTTATCTCCAGCTTTTTTCCATCAATCGATAAATCTTCATTTCGTGTAAAAGCATTGAACATCACTTTTGTCTTCTGAAAGTTCTATTTTAATCCCACTTCTTTACTCTTGTCAGCAAGTTCTTGGATCATACTCTGCAGCTCTGATGGGGTAGTTGTAAAAATGACTATGTCATCAGCAAAACGAAGGTGGGTTAGATAATCTCCATTAATCTTTATCCCCCTTGTTTTTCCCAGCTCAGCGACTGAAAGACACCCTTCAATGTAGCATTAAAGAGCTTCGGAGATATGGTGTCACCTTGTCTCACTCCCTTTCTAACTTTTATGTGTGCTGTATTCTCAAACAGCCGACTCTTTGCACTTGCATTTTCATAGATGTTATTAATAATATTAATGTATGCATCTTCAATACCGCAGGATTTCAGAGCCATTGTAACTGCTGATGGTTTCACTGAATCAAAGGCTCTTTCATAATCGATAAAAGCCACGCACAGTGGAAGTTCATATTCCTTCGCTATTTCAATTAGTTCGGTCAATACGTTGATGTGATCTATTGTGCTGTAGCAACTCCTGAATCCAGCTTGTCCTCTCGGTTGAGCCATGTCCAGTGTTACCTTCAAACGGTGTGAAAGAACTTTAGTGAAGATTTTATAAACCACTGATAGGAGGCTGATAGGTCTGTAGCTCCCGAGATCCTCAATGTCCCCTTTTTTATGTAGCAGGATCATTGTAGCGTTGTTCCAATCCTCAGGAATCTTCCCTTCATTAAGGCATCGAGTGAAAATTTGGGCGAGTACTGTTTCGATTTCTCCACTTGCTTCTTGTATGATGTCTACAGTAATTCCATCTTCTCCTGGAGCTTTTCCCCGCTTCATGTTCTTGATTGCATGTGCAACTTCTGCTGGTAGGACTGGAAGAATTCTGGTACTGGTACCTTTCATGATGTCTGGAGTACATGTATTATCTCTTTCATATAATGTGGAGTAGAAATGTTTCACTCTTGTCAAAATTTCGCCTCTATTTCTTGTTATCGAACCATCTTCTTTTCTCAGTGCCATAATCTGTTTTCTTCCCTTACTGATATGTCCCTTTGCTACATTATGTTTATTAGGCTTTGGTTGTTTTCAGTTGCTTTCCTCACTAGTTCACAGTTGAATTTCCTTACATCTTCAGTCTTTTTCGTACTGTCTTGCATTGCTCTATACGTTCCACTTTGGAAGTCACATCTTCTTTGGTTGTCCTCATCTCTCTTTTTGTTTTGCATCAACATTTTGGTTTTTCCTGATAATTTGTTCACATGCAACTTGTTCATAGACACAAGTAATTTTGTTGCTGTTTCCATAGGAGCTTTGGTTAGTTTTCTGTTTACTTCAGAAATATCCACTTCTTCCGATGTTAGGCCTTCTAACACAGAAAATCTGTTCTTCAGTTCAAACTTGAAGGTACTATGGTGTTTTTTAAGGTTGGTTATGTCAATACATTTTGTTTGTCTAATGAGCTTGCCACGTTCGAGTTTAGTGCTAAGGTGCATCTTGCATCTCACTAATCTATGGTCACTACCTGTGTTGAACTTGTTTAGCACACTGCAGTCTTCCATGACGAATTTTTTGTTACACATAATAAAATCAATTTCACTTGTCATCCCATTTGGATGTCTCCATGTCCATTTCCTGTGTGGCTTTTTCTTGAAAAAGGAGTTCAAGATGAAAAACCCTTCTGCCTCTGCAAACTCAACGAGAGTATTTCCACGCTGGTTTCTGTTGCCGTGACCGAGTTTACCTACTGAAGTTTCATTGTTGCCGTTGCCCTATTTTTGCATTAAAATCTCCCATAATTATCAAGTGCTGCTTACCTTTATTATTTAGATGGCGAATTTCCTCCTAAAATTCTTCAATTTCTTCTTCAGGATGACTTGTGGTGGGTGCATAAGTTTGAATAATCTGAGTTTGGTATCTTCTCGAGAGTTGGACAACGAGTCGTGCAGCTCTGTCAGAGGAACTTTCAACTTCTACAACTTTATCCTTCAGTTTCTTGTTTTTTATAAATCCAACACCACTAGTTCTGCCAGTATATGTCCCACGATACTAGAAGAGATGTCCACTTTTCAATTCAATGAGATCTCCTTTTTCTCCTTACCTCACTTAGCCCGACGGTGTCCCACTTGATCCTTTGTAGTTCCTCTTCCAATTCAAGAAGCCTTGAATCAGAAGATAGGGAGCGTCCGTTATACGTAGCCAAGGTCAGCATCAGATGGCAGCCTAGTCCGGTCCTCCGGGGATTCTTAGCACCCTCTGCCTTCATGTCGCACTGGCCGCTGCTTTGGCCAGGTACATTCCAGCTGCCGGAGACTGAGGGCCAAGATTTAGTTGTGGAGTCATTTTGGAGGGGTTTGGACATAACTCACCACGCTGGCCAAGCGGGTTGGTGAGTGTGGGATAGCATTTCCTCTAATCCCGATGGTATAGTTATACCGCTATTGGCGGTCGTCAGAGCCCCTTTAGGGGGAACAAGATGCACCACGATAAAGCGGGGTTGACATTTGTCAAGGAGAGGCTGTGATGTTACGCATCACCTGGCCTTACATCCCATATATATATATATATATATATAAAATGTGTGTATGTGTGATAGGAACCCCCCCCCTAGATTTTGAAACATGGTTGCGCCACCAAGCAAATATGTCAAGATCATGTAGGACTGTAGACCAGAATAAGAACCCATAATTCCACTGCATTTTACATTCCTTCTTCAAGTCTCTCACTAAACTTAATTGGAAGTTTGGCAGCCAATTCCCGCCCAAATGCGGTGAGATGTTTCTACTTTATGGATGCCATGTATGTATACCTTTTTGAAGTCAACACGGCGGTGAAACATTCTAGATGCTTTTTTGTCATCTGACTCCTTATTATTGAAAAAATTATGACACAAGTTGGTAGGCTAGAGCTGATGCTACATTAGCAATAAAGAACAGTTTTGAGAACATACAAAATGCGTTGACGGAAATTGAATGATATGAAGAAGAAAAACCAGAATATCGATAAGAAGCGAAAGGCTGCTGAAACAATTCCAGGAATATGAAACAGCAGCTCTATTAACCGTATTTTATATTTTGGAATACGGTGGCATTTTAGAATTTGGAATACAGTGTTGCAAAAATTAAATGCAACGAGCCAATACTTACAGGATCCCAAAATGAGAATTCGCTCAAATTACTTCTCAAATTTATGATGAGTAAAAGCATTCATCATAAATTTGAGAAGTAATTTTCAATCCGTAGTAGTCGATACCAAAACCTTGCCCGACAACCATAAGATGAAAAATGTCGACAGAAGAAAAAGAAACGTTTCTTTATGAGAATACAGGAAGCAGTTGTTCTGCAAGGCGTAAAATATTTCATCACAGAAACCGCATATGTTATAAGCGACACGTTAACTTCTGAATTTCACAGTAGAGTAGAAGTTTATGAAGATTTATTAGGCATGTTTGCTTCAACATTCAGATGACAAGTGGCGAAATGCGGGTATTTGCTTAAAAACTAATGAAGACATACAAAAGAGGGCATTTATATAGACCTGTTTTAAGACGAATTTGTTTTTGTTTTTAGCACGTATTTTGTAAAACAAGTTAGTAAAATCATGCAATGCATTGAATATAATACGCTTTCCAACATACCAGAAATCATTACTCAAGTTATCGCTCAAATTATAAGGATAATGGCTGTGGAATAAATCTCGGTCCTGTGCTCTGACCTTTGATCTCATTTCGAGGATATTCAACAGAACCGGTTCAGTATACCTCCGAAATAACATGATAAAGTTTTGTCGCAATCGAAGCATTTTTACGTAAGTTATGATGCATAAGGGCTATGGAATAGATCCCGCTCCCGTGTCCTAACCTTTGCCCCATTTCGCCCATTTTCAAGAGGATTTGTCCCCAGGCAGGCCCCTACAACATACTAACATTTCATCCAAATCGAAGCATTTTTACTTAAGTTATGACGCCTAATGGCGATGGAAGTGATTTCGCTCTTATGTTCTGACCTTTGACCCCATTTTGCCCATTTTCAATACTGTTTGTCCGAACTTTTTCCTCTACCACATACTAAAATTCCATCGAAATCGAACGATTGTTACGCGAGTTATTGTGCGGACGGAGATAAGCACACAACGCGTGACGTAATGAGGCAGATGGGAATCGCGACCATCTGCTCGAACGAGTGTGACGTCATAAAACTTTAATAGGATCCACACACAAAGTGTAACGTAATGAGACAGATGGCGTGACCGCGCGCCAACATCTCAATCACGAGATCGTGACGTCATTAGATTTATAAGCATGGGTAACATTAATAGGACGCCATGCCACTAAAAACGTGGTAATTCGGGGTTGGTTATTTAACCCACTAAACGAAATTTCCTAAAGTCGAGATTTTTTTTTTTTTTTATTGGAGGTTTAACGACCACCGTGAGCAACTCAATGGGCTATACGCAGTCGCCCGTCCCTAATTTAGGGCCACTGGTTCCAGGGAAGGGAGAGAGCCAGTGCCGTAAGACAAACACAACATCCATGCCTCACCGGGATTCGAACCCGGACCCCTTCGGACGAATGATCAGAGGACAACGCTTTAGACCACTGCGCCACCGGGGCGGCTAAAGTCTAGATCAAGCCAAATCGATTTCTAGTATCACAAAACGGTAGGTTAACGCCTTTCATCAAAATCCTTAGAGCGGTTTTCAAAATAAAATTTACATAGATACAAGAATTGCTCCTTTAAGGTGGATGTCAAGTAATTTTGCTTCCTATACTTCCAATGGAATAAATTCTGTACACATTTTCTTCACAAATTATGCGTTCCCAAGGATGAAAATTTCAACATCGATTAAAATAGCTTCATTTCATAACTTGGAATACTTAATATTTTCTAAACCATAACCATAATTATGCAATCCAACATTTATTTGTCCACTGACGTCATCAAAGCACAGATCGCGCCATCTTTTTTCTGGTTTCAACACCACCAAAGGAAACGTTATTGATTTTTAATGTAATTATGGTTATGCTTTAGAAAATGTTAAGTATTCCAAGTTATAATATGAAGTTATTTTAATCTATGTTCAAATTTCCATCCTTGGGAACACGCTAATTGTGAAGGAAATGTTTGCAAAAGTTTTTCCGTTGGAAGTATAGGAAGCAAAATTACTTGACGTCCACCTTAACAGTATGGGATAGGGACAATGGAATGGATCCCGATCCTATGTCCTGACCTTTGACCACATTTCGTCCATTTTCACTAGGGTTCGTCCCCAGGTGGTACAGAAATTTCATCGAAATCGAAACATTTTTACGCACGTTATGACGCATAAGGGCAATGGAGTGCATCTCGCTCCTATGTCCTGACCTTTGACCCCACTTCACCCATTCTCAATAGGGTTAGAACCCAGGCGGTCCCCTACCACATACTAAAAGTTCATTGAAATCGAACCATATTTACCCAAGTTATGAGGCAAAAGGGCGATGGAATGGATCTCGCTCCTATGTCTTGACCTTTAACCCCATTTGTCCCATTTTCAATAGGGTTCGTCCCCAAGTGATCCCCTACCACATGTTAAAATTTCATCGAAATCGAACAATGTTTACGTGAGTTATTGCACCGACAGACAGACGGACGGACGGACAGACGGATGGAAAAAGCTGGAGCATATACGCTTCTTCAACCGACGGTTGGAAAGTGTAAAGAAGATCGTGCTTATGTAATCGGTTTGTGCGTCCGTCCGCCCGTCTGTACTCCCTTTATCTCTGCAACTATTAGTCCGATTTGAAAAATAATTTTTGCGTTGATGATACTTCATTTCCTTTTTTTTTACGATGTACAATTTCGCCGCTAGAGGGCGTAAATGCAGATAATGTCGAATTCAAAAATACGTTTTATTCCGTATATTTGCTTCTGAACATCCGATTAATTAAAAATTTTTATCTTTCAATTCCATTTATGTCGAAGAGTATTTTAGGTATAGTTACCTTTTCAAATTACGCATAGATTTTCCGCTAGGGGGCATAAAAGTAAATTACATTTTCATTGATAATTTTTCTTCTAAAACTCTGTTTCGAAAAAAATTTCTTCGGCGGATACACCTCCTGATGGAAAATCTTTTGCTTATAATTTTAAACTTTTGGTAAAGAATACTTTGGCCACCAGGGGCGTAAGCGTTAATTTTTGCTTCTGATGTATTTGCCATACAATCTGAGCTTCTAAAATATCGATTGAAAAAATTATTTTGTGGACTGATGCCACTCACATCGATAAACCTTTTCGGAATATTTTCTTTTTAAAATATTCGACAGTTTCTCCGCCAGGGGGCGTAGATGTATATAATATTTTTGTCAATATCTTTACTTCTAGGAGTGCGATTTGAAACATTCCTTCTTTGTTGGATAGTGTTTTCAGCGAGACATGTTTTTAATATAATTTCAAAAATTTCAAGTAATTCATAGACTTTCCGCTAGGGGGCGTATAGATACATTGCGTTTCCCCCTATATCTCAGCTTCTAAATCTAAGATTTGAAAAACTATTTCTGCACCGGATACAGCTCCTGATAGGAACTCGGCTGCACATAATTTCTAATTTTGGTAAAAAAAATGGTTTGGCCACCAGGGGGCGTAAATCTTAATTTCCGCTTCTGATGTATTTCCAGCGAAATATGAGCTTCTAAATTTTCGATTGAAAAAAATATCGTTTATAGACCGATACTACTCGTGTCGACAAACCTTTTAGAAATATTTTCTCCTTAAAATTATGCATAGTTCCTACACCAGGGGGCGTAGGTGTATATCTTATTTTTTCAATATCTCTACTTCTAGGAGTCCGATTCCAAAAATTCCTTCTTTGTTGGATAGCGTTTCCAGTGTGAAATATTTTTCATATAATTTGAAAATTTTCAAGTAATTCAGAGACTTTCCGCTAGGGGGCGTAAAGGTTAATTGCTTTCCCCTATATCTCTGCTTCTAAATCTCCGATTTGGAAAATTCTTTCTGCACCGGATATAGCTCCTGATGCGAAATCCATTGCACGTAATTTCTTATTTTTGTAAAAGATGGTTTGGACACCAGGTGGCGTAAGCCTTAATTTCTGCTTCTGATGTATTTGCAGGAAAATATGAGGTTCTAAAATCTCGATTGCAAAAAACGTCCTTTATTGACCGCTACTACTCATGTCGACAAACCTTTTAGGAAAATTTTCTTCTTGAAATAATGCATGGTTTCTGCGCCAGGGAGCGTAGATATATATCTTAGTTTTGTCAATACCTCTACTTCTAGGATTCCGATTTGAAAAAATCCTGCTTTGCTGAATAGTGTTTCCGATGCGAAATGTTTTTCCTATAAATTTAAAATTTGCATTTAAATCATAGACTTTCCACTAGGGGGCACAAAGGCAAATTGCATTTTCTGCGTTATTTCTGCTTCTAAAACTCCGATTTGAAAAATTCCTCCTGTGTAGCACTCAAGACCTGATGGAAAATATTTTTCACATAATTTCTAATGTATGGTAAGGAATGGTTTGGCCACCAAGGTGACATAAGTGTTAATATCTGCTTCTGATGTATTTGTAGCAAAATCTGGGCTTCTGAAAACTTGACTAAATTTTTTTGTTCTTGGACCGATACCGCTCATATGGAAAAACCTTTTGAAAATACTTTCTTCCTAAAATAATGCATGGTTTGTCCACCAGAGGGACGTAAAGTCACATCTTATTTTTGTCGATATCTCTGTTTCTAAGAGCCCGATTTGAAAAATTCTTTCTGTGTTGGAGAGCGTTTCCGGTGCGAAATGTTTCTCATATAAATTCATGTTTTTCTTAACGCACAAGTCTGCAACCAGCGGGCGTTAAGCTCACAATTCCGTTTGCAGCAACATCTGAGGGATTAAAAACCTGATTGAAAAACTTTTTTTTTTTTTTTTTTTTTTTTTTGATTGGAGGTTTAACGACCACCGTGAGCAACTCAATGGGCTATAAGCAGTCGCCCGTCCCTAATTTAGGGTACTGGTTCCAGGGAAGGGAGAGAGCCAGTGCCGTAAGACAAACACAACATCCATGCCTCACCGGGATTCGAACCCGGACCCCTTACGGACGAGTGATCAGAAGCCATCGCTTAGACCACTGCGCCACCGGGGCGGCATTGAGAAACTTCTTTCTTCCGTCAGATACTATTGTTTTCCGTACCGGTTCCATTGACTTTGAATAGCTTTGATAAATTTAATTTTGCGTCAGAACGGATTCAAAAGACGTGCTTATTACACCCGAAAATTCGGTGTCATCTTTCTTGTTTAATATTCGTTAAGGAAGAAGGTGCCAGCAATCCCACTGATATGTACAAGCATTAATGCCTAACGATGGATCTGATCAACATTTTCAAATGTCGAAACAATTTTTTAAATATTTTTGACGATGCTCGTAACGAATGCCAGCGGCGGAAGTTCCTTTTCAGTTTTAAAGAGGGTAAAACATTACTTCAGAAATTTATAAGGGCCAGAACAATTGTCTCATCTATCTATGATGTTTATAGAATCAGACTTAACCAATTCTCTCAGTTATGATGATATAATCGACTTTTTTACATAACTAAAGTACGAAATACAGTAGTTTAAAATTGCAACCGTACTACTAAGGTGTTTATTTTATGCATTTTAGTCAATTTGATATCGTTAATAAAAGGGGCCTCTGCTGCAAACTGCGCTTAGGGCCTTAGAATATCTAACTCGGCTCTGCCCAGTGATTATATGTATGTTTCAAAAAGACGTTACCGTCTTGACCACCGTGAGCAACTTGATGGGCTATAAGCAATTCCCCGTCCTAAAATTAGGTACAGTGGTTCCAGAAAAGGGAGACATCTAGTGCTGTAAGACAAACACAACATTCATGCCTCATCAGAATTTGAACCCGTGCGCATCTCGGACGAATGGTCACAACCCATCGCTTAGACCCCCGAGGGCGGCATTCTACGTTTGTAGAATGACGTGTAGGTACTATTTGTTGTTCGTACACAAGTATAAGACATCGCACTTGCATTCCAACTTTTCTTAGTAAGGAATTTTTTCCGAAACTTGGCAGGTGTTTTGTATCCATACGCCACAAATCTTTGTCCGAAAAGAAAAAAACACATGTTTCACGCTTTGACGCACTACTGTAGAAAATAAAAAAAGTACACTGGCGTGCAAAAATTAAGGACGAGACGGTTTTTCGAATGTTACGTCGTGCAGAAGTGCTCCACATCGACTCAAATGATACCATAAGATCCCCAATATGTAAGAATATGGGACAAGTGAGCAAAACCGTCCAAACAATGAATCCAAAGGATAAAGGCACTTTATTGAAAAGGTAGCTTCGAGCACAACTGGACAGAAGACAGAAACGTCCATGTAACAGGCGGTTGCCAAGAATAATTCAGTCTTTAGTAGGGGATATGATCACCCCTGACTGCGTTGCAGGATTTACAACGTCTGTCCATGCTGAGGAAGAGGTTTCAAGGAGCTGTTGAGGCATTCCTCTTGTAGCGCCAATCGCAGCTGTGGAATCGTTGCTGGCGGCTGGTGACGTGCTGCCAAGCGTCTCCCGAGAAGGTCCCACACTCGCACACGTGTTCGATTGGATTTAGGTCCGGGGACCTTGCAGGCCAATCCATGCGTTGAATATCTTCACTCTCCAACAGCTTTGCGACAGCCACTGTACGATGAGGTGTAGCGTTGTCGTCCATGAAAAGGAACTCAGGACCCACAGCACCTCTAAACAGACGCACGTGAGGCAGGAGAACATCTGTACAATAGCGGACACCAGTGACTGAACCTCCTTGAAAGATGTGGAGGTCAGTACGGCTACCAAGCATGATACCGCCCGAAACGAGAACTCCGCCGCCTACAAACCGGTCCCTTTCGATGATGTTGGAGGTGTGATTGCGTGTTCTCTGCTCTCTCCAGATGTGTATACGTCCAAAATCGCTCGTCAGACTAAATCGGCTCTCATCCGTAAAGAGAACTCGACCCCATTGCTGATGTGTCCAGTTCTTGTTTTCCTTGTACCACAAAAACCGCCGTCTACGATGAGCAGGCCTTAATGGCACACACCATACTGGTCGTCGCGCAAATTGATCACCTTTGTGCAGCCTCCTGGCCACGGTAAAACGCGACAAATGACGTCCAGTTGTCTGTTGCATGTGCCTTGCGATTTCTCCCGCTGTCTGCCGTCTGTATGTTCTCGCCTGTAGGACAATATACCGGTTGTCCGCCGCCGTGGTTGCTCTTGGCCGACCACTGCTAAACTCTCGGACAGCTATTCCTGTCGTTTGAAATGCTCTCCAAACTCGTGAAACGATGCTGTGAGCGATCCCGAACTCCTCGGCCACACTAGTCACACTTCGACCTTCTTCCAAATTCCCAATGACGCGACCTCGGGAAAAGTCATCCAGATGTCGTCTACTGGATTGCCTGTTGGCTATATCACACGGTGGCAGCAACTCGACGTCGTTCAAACCGATGTGCACCGTGGAATAACTTTCACCGAATTGCTGAGCGTACAACGCCCGTGTGCTTTATACCTTTCCGACACTCCCCCCTCCCCTACGTCATGCTACATATATGCGCATGCCCTACCGTACCGGACCCTAGTCTATCTCCTGAGGGGTCTTTCGGTCCACTCTGCCTGCTCGTTCCTCTGTTATGCTAATTTCTCCTCTTCGTCCTTAATTTTTGCACACCAGTGTATTAGTCCGACTAATTAAACTGAAGCACAGTATGATGTTGCACAAATCTGGTTGCTTTTATTGATGCCGCAGTGAGAGCCTGATGAATTGCAAAATAATGAAGGTCGCGTAGAAGTTGACTGAACGGCATGCATTAGCGGAACATCATATTGCTAATCATGAATTTGGTTCCGAAACACTTCGTTCACTTCATAAGCATTTATCATACGTAGTCATTTCACAGAGTAATTGGATTTCCAAAAATAGATTGTTGCCAGATTCATAATCGGAGAACCATAAACATGGATTTTCCCTCAAAACAGCAATTAGTTTCCATGTGATGCGTGCCGCCTGTCTCCCTCGTCTATCCTTCCTGATTACAGTTTTCTGTCTTGCGTGTTGTTGGAATGCTTAAAAATCCTGCAGAAGGTATAAACAACTGCGCACATTTGTTGGCCCTTCAGAATCGTGTTTCTCCTGCATTTTCTTTTCAGAATTGAGAACGACAGTTGTATTTTTTTTTTTCGCTCTGAGCCGCGAGGTAATACACACACTGAGAAACTAAATGTTGGACGACAATTATTACGAAGCACGTTACTTTACAATTATTCTACCTCAGCATTCAAAACGGTGATACCTTACTGCGGTAATGAAGAGTTATGTAATTTAATAAAAGGAGTGTAACTGAAACACGCTATAATGCTCGTTTTAATCACTCGAAAGTAGAGAGAATTCTGTTTTTTTTATTTTACATGAAGCAAATTTTTCCAGAGATGTTATACATACTATACATTGAATCGATAGAAGACAGTGTGGCGTTCGTATTTTAAAAGTTTCGATTTTCACTGGAATCAATCCCAAGGGTAGTGCTTTTCAACGTATTCATTTTGATATCATCATCATTGTCAACCATTATCAATCCAGTGCTGAATGACGGTCTCCCGAAGTTTCTTCCACAACGGTCTGTCTTGTGCCAGTTTCCTCCATGTTACTCCCAGAAGCTTTTGAATTTCATCCACCCATCTCCCATGTGGTCTTCTGGGCCGCTTTCTATCCGTTGGGATTCAGTCTAAAGTTTCGGGTTTCCATTGGTGGTCCATTCTGCTGGCAATATGTCCAGCCCATTGCCATTTCAGGGATTTTACCCTGATCATGACGTCTTCTACTCTTCTAATTTTCCTTATCCACGCGAGTTCCTCTTCTTATCTCACCTGGATACACCAAGCATGCATATCTCCATGCTTCTTTCAGCTGCTAATCAACTAAAACTCCAACTTCTACAAGAATCCATCATCAATAGCTTCCCGGACATTGCTTCAACTACTGGATTAACTTACCTTCCATCTGCGTCACTACCTCTTCCTTCCTATTTAAAAATCAATCACACAATCATCTGCGTTTCTTACCTCGCTACAAAAGACCTTTACCTCTTCATGCTGACGTTAGATATTCAACCTGCTCTAATTTTTGACTTACCTGGTCTTTCATTTCAACGTACTTGGAAAGCCGCATGTAACCGACTTTCATCACCCAAAGATATCGATCGCCATAGGCTTTTTCTTCATAATCGTCTTCTTTCACCTTTACGACTTCACCAACTACAAATTTTAACATCAGATATTTGTTCACACTGCAATACCACTGGCTCAAACATTCATCTGTACTCTCAATGTTCTCTACTCTCGCCACTCTTCATTTTCATGTTTAGCATCACTTCATCCGTCTGTACCACTCTTCAATTTCATGTTTAGCATCACTTCATCCGTCTGTACTGCAGCACAGAATCTTCGTGACTACATGTTTCTACCTGCCCATGACCCTATAACTACATGCCGAAGACCATTATGCGCATTTTTCTTTATTCTCACCAAATCTGCAATTTATAATTTCTTTCTTAATCATGTCAAAGATAATCCACCTCTACCACTTCGTACCGCAAGAAAACTACTACTTCTTCAATTCCGCATTCAGCTCATATCTAGATTACAAATCGAACTTACAATGGCACGTAAAACTGTTCAGATTTCGAATTTTAATTCCACGTGGAAGACTTCTACTCGTTGGATGTCAGTTCACCGCAATCGTATCCGTCTTAGAAACTAGAACTTCGTACTTTCAGTACTTTTCATCATTACATAATGCTTGATTTAATATGTTTGTTCTGAATCAAATAGGACTTCTAAAGCAACCGTTTTCAAAATGTTTCTTTCATTGTTTCATCAAGTATCACATTTTGTTCTTTTATATCAACTGAATTTTTTTGCGACGTTTAAACTCAGCACTTGTGTTTTAATATCTGTTTTCTTTCATTCAAGGTAGCTTATTCACGTACATTATTGCTATATTACAATGGGAATAAGTTATCGCTTGTAACAATGTCAGAACTGCCAGATTTTCATCACAACAGTCGTGCAATGAGAATTTCCGGTGTTTTACTGTTTGCAGGTGTGTATGGATGACTTTTCAGCACTCGATGGTTTCTTCGTTTTGTTTAAGTGGCTTGAGTGTTTGATCTACTTTCGCGCATCTAACACCTGTTAAGATAACCATTCGTTCATAGCTGCGCAAAGTGTTTATCTTTATTTTAAGCGGCAAATTAATGTTTTAACGGACTTAATTCCTCAGCCTATATAAATCAAGGTTTTATCTTTTCATGTCTTCATGTACTACCATCTATTTAATCTTTAAAGCTGCAAATGCTTTATGTATGTTTTGCTCATTAGCATAATAAAGTATTATGATTTCAGTGGTCTGCAGTCTTTGTATGTCTTTTTTAATTAAGGTCCACGTCTCGGCTCCGTCTGTAAGCTCTGGAAGGATTCATTGACTAAACACTTTTCTTTTAAGACATAATGTCATATTGCTCTTAAAAATGTACTGTTTCTTCCAAAAGCTCTCCAAACAAGTTTTATACGTCGATTAATTTCTTCATCAATGCGACCCTCGCTTGATATCTGCTGTCCAAGGTAAATGTAGGTATCGGTTATCTCTAGCTTTTCCCCATCAATCAATAAATCTTCATTCCTTGTAAAAGCATTGCACATCACTTTTGTCTTCTGAAAGTTTATTTTTAATCCCACTACTTTACTCTTGTCAGCAAGTTCATGGATCATACTCTGAAGTTTAGAAGGGACAGTTGCAAAAATTACTACGTTATCAGCAAAACGAACGCGAGTTAAATAATCTCCAGTAATCTTTATTCCTTTGTTTCCCCAGTTGTTTTTTATATAGCATTAAGTAAATAGTTGAAGGACAGAGAGTGATCTAAACGGTAGCTTTTGAACGTTCGTTCGAACGGGCCCAAGGCTAGAGTCCTGGATAAGGCAAGGGTGGGGTGCTTGTCTTACGGCACTGGCTCTCTCCTTTTCCTGGAATCAGTGGTCCTAAATTAGGGACGGGCACTGCTTTCAGCCTACTGAGTTGTTCGCTATGGTCATTAAACCATTAAACAATAAAACGATAGCAATTTCTTAATGGTAAATTTTAGCACCTTCGAGAGCCGAGGGGTCTGAGGCGCTGTCTTCTAACCATTCGTCCGAGATGGGTCCGGGTTCGAGTCCCATATAAGGCATTTTTTCTTTTTGTCTTTTTGGTTTGGGGTTTAACGACCAGCTTGAGCACCTCGATGGCCTACAAGCAGTAGCTCGTTCCTAATTTAGTGTCACTAGGTCTATGGAATGTAGGGAGCCACTGCCGTAAGACGAACACAGCATCCATGCCTCACCGGGAATTCGAACCCAGACTCTTCTTGGACGAATGGTCATAAGCCAAAGCTTAGACCACTGCGCCACCGGGGCGGCCCATATAAGGCATAAGTGGTATGTTTGCCTGATGTCACTGGCTCTCTTCCTTCCCTGGAACCAGTAGCTACAAATTAGGAAAATGGGAGTCTGTTTATAACTCGAAGTGTTGCCCATTATGCTCTTTAAACCCAAACAAAAAATGGCAATTTTTATAACAAATAAATACCTTTGATGTTGATGTGTGTACACAATAACGAACTTAAAAATAGAAATCTTACTGAGCTTTAGTGGTAAGCTGTTCCCGTTGCCCATGCGCGATGATGTCATACCTATAACTTTAGAGCAAGTGATAGTAGTATGTCTTGATTTTTTTGTTTGAAGATATCCGCCTCCTTTTTTTTTTTTTTTTTTTTTGGTTTGAGGTTTAACGACTACCGTGAGCAACTCGTTGGGCTATGAACAGTAGCCCGTCCCCAATTTAAGGCCACTGGTTCCAGGGAAGGGAGATAGCTAGCGCAATGGGTCAAAAACAGCATATTCGAACCCGGACCCATCTCGGATGGATGATCAGAAGAGAGCGCTTAGACTACTGCGGCACCCGGCGACCCCTCCCCCTTCATTTTTTTTATACATGCAGAAATGTCCAACAACGGACACGCCACGTCTTTTAGAATCAGCAACTTATTACCACAGAACAACCGATTGCGGCGATTTTGTTGAAGTTAGGCATCTTTTTTTTTTTTTTTTTTTGATTGGAGGTTTAACGACTACCGTGAGCAACTGAATGGGCTATAAGCAGTCGCCCGTCCCTAATTTAGGGTCACTGGTTCCAGGGAAGGGAGAGAGCTAGTGCCGTAAGACAAACACAACATCCATGCCTCACCGGGATTCGAACCCGGACCCCGTTCGGACGAATGATCAGAGGCCATCGCTTAGACCACTGCGCCACTGGGGCGGTGAAGTTAGGCATCAATTAATGTTTTTTGACTGATGGATGTGATTTAATAACCTAATGTATATGTAAGGCTAGAAAGTTTCGCTCGTCTCAAATTTGAACTCAGTGATTCCAAGCAATAGAAATTGCCGGTGATGTAGGACAAAAGCAACGATCATGCCACATTCGGACTCAAACCCGTGCACAGCACTGGCGATTCGCTAGAATCTAGCACCACTGACCGCTTGGCCACTACACTTATTTTTAATCACCCTCAACGGAAGTTCACTGTAATAATATTTGACACTGATGAATGTTTAAAACTTGCACCCCTGCCGTATCATATCATTACACTTCGAAGTTTCTGTGAGTTGCGACACTGCTGCTGAGCATTGTTTTAGAACGTTGGACACGTACGTTTGCCTCCTGGGAAAACCCGGATGGTGCAATCGAAACCAGCAGCTTCACTAGTGATCGTGTGTTCCAGTTTCATTGCAGATATTTGTCATTGGTTTGTTATCTAGGGTCTAACGACAACAGACGGCTCTTTGCTAATGAGGTGAGCTTAGATATATCACCTTCCTTGAACCTTCATTCGATTTAACCAGACATCATAGAAAACAGTTGCATATGACATACTCTTCACCAGGGTGAAATATCACAAACAGGGGACTTGCAGAACGATTCATTACCCTACATTAACAGATACGATCACCGCTTTACAGCACAAGCTTGCGACTACCTATTTTATAGCAGTACCGCTCACTAAAGATTAAATAGGAACTCAGATGAGCCGTCTCGAGTTGTCAGAAAAGTAGATTTCCGGCTAGTCGCACGAGACTGGCCCGAGTTTGATTCCGGATGAAGCACAGGTGGTGTGTTTTATGGCGCTGGCTTTCTCTCTACCCTGGAACAAATGGTCCCAAGTTAAGGACAGGATATGAATAAATAGGCATTTACTTTTTTATTATGAATGAGACTTACTTACTATTTTATTATGAGACTTTCGTTACTATCTTATTATAAATAAGACTTTTAGGGCGACGGGACAGCTGCTCACTGCCCTTAGGATTGCATATGGATATCAATAAACCACGAAAATACAAACAAAAAGACAGGTACCGGATAGGAAGGGAGCTCATTTACGCTTTCCAACCGTAGGTTGAAGAAGCGTATATGCCCCAGCTTTGTCCGTCTGTCTGCTCGTCCATCTGCACGATAAAAATTGTTCGATTCCAATGAAATTTCAGTATGTGGTAGGGAACATCCTGGGGACGAACCCTATTGAAAATGAACGAAATGGATTCAAAGATCAAGACATAGGAGCGGGGTCCACTCGATTGCCCTTATGCGTCATAACTTGCGTAAAAATGGTTCGACTTCGATGAAATTTTAGTAAAAATGGTTCGACTTCGATGAGATTTTAGGAACAACCTGGAGACGAATCCTATTGAAAATGGACGAAATGGAGTCAAAGGTAAAGACACAGAAACGGGATCCATTCCATTGCCCTTATGCGTCATAATTTGCGTAAAAATGGTTCGATTTAGTTGAAATTTTAGTATGTGCTAGAGAACTAACTGGGAACGAACCCAATTGAAACTGCACGAAATGGGGTCAAAGATCAAGACATAGCAGCGGATCCATTCCATTGCCCTTATGCGTCATAACTTACGTAAAAATCCGTCGATTGCGACCAACTTTAGTGGAGGTACGTTGTTTACTTTGTGCTCGTGATTTTTTGCTTCGTGTGTGCTAAACTCGTTATAATGTTGTGTGTACGGCGTCCGTGAAGGTGTCGTCCTCATTTTCATCCACCTACAAGTCAGTAAGTGACCTTTTTGTTTCGAATTCTTCATTTTACTGTCTTGGCCAATCGGCCAAGGCAAGTTATCTTATCGCCATTGCAAATGGCAGCTTCCGGGAGGAACAAAGCTTCAGCTCTCACTACTGGAAGTGACTCTTTATCCCTTTTAACTCCTCGTGATCAATCCACCAATGGAGAGCCTCCTTTGACAGGCCCCTCCTCTCCTCAGCGTGATACAGCTGCCTTGCCCATGGATCTCTTTTCTTCTCCTCCGAAGAAGAGTGGTGAATTATTGTCTTCCTTGCCACCTCCTGATGACGGCATGGACGTCACACCTCCACAAGCTATTTCCACGTCATCGCAGCGTGCGCCAGGTGTTTCGTATGCTGCCGTCACCTCGGGTGCGTCTACTTCTTCTTTTCGTCAGTTTTCTTTTCAAAGTGCCCATAGCCGCCCCGGTGGCGCAGTGGTCTAAGGCGCTGGCCTCTGATCATTCGTCCGTAAGGGGTCCGGGTTCGAATCCCGGTCAGGCATGGATGTTGTGTTTGTCTTACGGCACTGGCTCTCTCCCTTCCCTGGAACCAGTGACCCTAAATTAGGGACGGGCGACTGCTTATAGCCCATTGAGTTGCTCACGGTGGTCGTTAAACCTCCAATAAAAAAAAAAAAAGTGCCCATATCAGATGACGTATGGCGCAGACCAGATCTATGTGGATGTTCCGACAACTTGCCCTCAGGGTCAGCGTTTTCTCGACAAGATCGGCCTGGGTGTATTTTTCCGAAGCCTCCCGAACACCAAGCTGACTGCTTACAGCGCAATCCTTCGACAGATTGTTCCAAAGGAACCTATTACTCACGTGGGTAGAAGAACCAGCCAAGTTATTGCTTACCTTTCGACTCCTGCCTTCGCCCTTCGGATTCTGACTGAAGGAATTTCCAAAGGCGATCGTCTTCTCCTTGCAACGCCGCTCACACAAGCGTCTACTACTGTTAGCTTCGTCCCTGTACCACCTGAAGTGTTCGATGACCTATTGCTGTCTGTCGCTCAAAACTATGGACGTACTGTTGGATCGGTCATCACATACTCCTCCTTTCCGGGAGTGCCCGAGGACAGTTATCTCCTTGGATTTCGCCGAAACGTGCGTGTGATCTTTCCCTCGGAGGAAGCCATGTTACGTGTTCCATCTGTACTCAACGTGCGCTGTGACACACATATTCGACGCATTGACATCACTGTGGGCACCCTTTGCACGGTACATAAGAGCACTGGTCACCCTAGTGCCCTATACCCTCATCGTGCAGCCACTGCCTCCAAATCTTCAGTACAGCCTAATCAGGGCTTACCTGACCCATCTGCATCGTCATCTAGCGCTTCTCACCAGCGACAGCCGACTTATAATGAAAGTATCGATACAGCCGTTGGTCAACGCGTGACCTCGTCGCAACCTTCCAATTCCAGCTCAACTTCCACACTCCAGACGACTCCACAGCGGACGACTTCTTTGACAGGGTACCATCTGACGTCTCCTTTGCTTTCTTTAATTGCTCCTCAGAACTCTTCTGAGGCCTAAATTGAGACCGTTTCGCCTGACACCTTCAGAGCGTAGGACCCTTCTGCCTTTGGTCCCGATCATCAGAGTGTACGTCCGAAGCGTCGTCGGACTACTCGACTTCACAATAAGAAGACACGCACATCTCCCACCTTTAGAGGAAGATGTGATTGTTCGGAAAGTCGTTCACTCACATCTGAAGTTTCGGTCATCTCCATCTCCGACTCTGAGGACAGCACAACGGCCCCACTTACTCTGGAGGATTTCATAATGCTACTGGACGCTTCCTCATTCCCACAGACACCAATTTCTGGTGCAGAGCTATTCTCTTTTCTCATAGGTCCTCGCAGTAAAACCATGTTTCATGATTTTCTTCAATCCTACCTCACTGAGCTTGCAGCAACCATGACGCAAGCGGTGGCTGTTCGATCTCACGTTCAAGTCATCCCATCCTCAACTTTCGGGGACAGCGGATGTCACAAGAAAATCTGTGATCGTCTCTCTCGGCTCCAACGTGCAGCTGACAAGCTCCTTCAAACACCGTCAGACTTCTCCGTTCAAGACAGCGACACTGAACTGTAGCGGTTTTTCTTCCCCTTTGGCAAACTCGCTCGCTCGTGAGGATCTCCATCATCTAACAGCAGACATCCTTCTGCACCAAGAGATAAATTGCCTGTCCACAACGCCCTTCAATCGGTGGCGAAAGTGGAACTATCAGTTTCACCACGCTTTCCGGCACTCTACTGTCGGAGGTCTGGCAATAGGCATCCGCTCTCAGTTCCGTCACGCACTATCATCAGTGACAGTGCAGAATCTCTGCCGTGACTTGTTACAACGCCTCACCTTTATCCTTGACGAGTGACGCTACGTCGTATTTAATATTTATGTCCCATGTATACCTCAACATCAGACCTTACTTTTCATGGCCCTCTGTTCAGCTCTTGAGTCAACGTTGCCGGCGGATCACGTGTTGATCAGCGGCAACTTTAATTGCACGTTAGATCCTGACCTTGATCATGCTCCAACTTAAAAGGAATTACGCCTCCGTCTAATGGAGCAACTACACTTCATCATCACGGAGTTTGATCTTCGGGATGTCTTTCGTCAAATATATCCTACAACGGTATCCCATACGTGGAGAGCTTCAGCTGCCTCCTCTTCTTCTTCCGCTAGAATTGACCGTTTCTACGCATCCGCTCCATTTCTACCCGTAGTTACGGACTGTCTGCACATACACACCGCCTCTGTTGACCATTGTACCGTAGTAGTAACCTTCACCTCATCTTTCCGTCAATGCTCCGAATTTTTCTCCTGGACGCTAGATACCTCTCTCCTAGAAGACAAGGAAGGCCTTGTGTTCTGAAGAACGGAATCTACTCCATTCTTACCACCCTGGACTTTCCACTGCATCCTATGCACTTAGTTACTGGCTAGATGTCAAGTCGCACCTGATCCACTTTCTCAAGAGCCACTCTTGCCAATCTGCGCAGCATATAACAGCGCAATGTACGACAAGTTCTTGCACAGCTTGGGGCCAATCACCCCTCTATCCAGCATATTTGGTGGACCTCCGTGCTCTTCTGGAACCTCGAGCCCGGCAGGCCATTTTACGAATTCGTCTCCAGCACTTGTCCCCCAAAGACTGCTCCTTTGAGTTTTTGTCCTCGTTAGAGGAGCAGCGCCGTTCTTCTCATCGACTCCGAGTACTTCGTCTGCCTGACGGTCATGTGGCTTCGGACCCAGATGTTCTATGCTCTCAAGTTCGTCGATACTTCTCCAACAAATACAGTAATACCGCTCTACCTTCTGCTTCTGCTCCACCTTCTGCTTCCGTAATATATATTTTGCTCATTCGTATGTCTTACTGTGCATGTACAGGTCACTTTTGTCTTTGATGAGGTTTTGCTGTGTTATATGTACATCCTACGCATTATTGTGCTTGTTTGTACCACCAGCACGCTGGTACTGTTCTCTTGTTTTCTATTTAACATTGATTGTACAAACACATCCTGTATAAATATCCCTTTTCATTACGTATATATTCACTATCCTTGGTACTGCGCATGCTCCTTTTCGGAGATATCCTACAGGTGTTATTTCTTTACTGCTCGCATCATGTGGATATTAGTCACGCACGTTTTGTACAAATCTCGTATACAGTACACATTAATCCAGTTGCATTTTCCTGTTTTGCGTCAGTTAGCTTTGTATTTTACTTGCATTGTTTGTATATATATCACAAGCTGTACATAGTTCGCTCCCAGTACATATATTTCATGTTTCTGCTTAGTTCTGGCATTGTAAAGGCACATGCCGCCTAACGCCTTATATCATTGTACGTTTAGCACAGATTACACGAGTTGGAAGGCGAACGTTCGCATCCTGTGAATTTCTTGTTCACGCACATTTTGTACAAATTCTCCCATATTGTACATTTAATCAGTTTCATCTGCATGCTTTGAATCATTAAGCTTCTGCATTAGTGTACCTTTGTAATTTCGTCATCATTATTTTATTTGCATTGTATATCTACTTCACACGCTGTAAATAGCTCACTCCTTGTAAATACATCTCATGTCATCATGATTTCCGGCAGTGTAAAACCACAAGGCGCGTAATGCTTTATTTTCCTTGTACATTTCACTCAGATTACACGATTTCGAAAGAGTTCATGTTCCTATTCGAAGTTGTCCTTCCGGTTTGATTTTAATGTTCATGTTATGTGTATTCGTGTTCACGCACATTTTGTACATATTTTGCCTATTTTGTACATTTATCGAGTTTCACCTGCATGTTTTGCATTATCAAACCTCTGCACTGTAGCACCTTTGTTTTGTCGTCATCAGCGATATATGTTTTAATTGCATTGTATTCATATCTCTCATATTGTAAATAGCACTCTCTTTGTATATATGCATCTCATGCTATTTCAGGCATTGTAAAGGCACATGCCGCCTAAAGCCTTTGTTCCTTGTAAGTCTGCCCAGAATAAAATATTTTGAAAGACAAAACTTTAACATGCTATTCCAGAGGTATACTGAACCGGTTCTGTTGAATATAATCGAAATGGGGTCAAAGGTCAGGACACAGGAGCTAGATTTATTCCACAGAAATTATCCTCACAACTTTTTTTTTTTTTTTTTTTTTTTGATTGGAGGTTTAACGACCACCGTCAGCAACTCAATGGGCTATAAGCAGTCGCCCGTCCCTAATTTAGGGTCACTGGTTCCAGGGAAGGGAGAGAGCCAGTGCCGTAAGACAAACACAACATCCATGCCTCACCGGGATTTGAACCCGGACCCCGTTCGGACGAATGATCAGAGGCCATCGCTTAGACCACTGCGCCACCGGGGCGGCCCTCACAACTTGAGTAATGATTTCTGGTATGTTGGAAAGCGTATCATAGTTAATGCATTGCATGATTTCACTAACTTGTTTTCGAGTAAACGCTCCGAATTCGAATCTTTGGTAGGATACGTGTGCAATGCTTATCTCTCACATCTGGTTAGCTTCTATATAATGACTCAGGAGCTGTGACAAAAATCATGCTCCTAGAATTTGATCTCCATTTAATATTAGATATCCTCGGAATGATTCAGGAATTGATCCACTGGTTTTTTGTTTGCCTGTGGTTCGTTTACTTTCCTGAAATCCTAAATCTTAAATAAGACAATGCTGGATCTTTCAAGTTTATGATACCTCTGGCAATTGTCACACAGTCCAAATAAAACGGATCCCACAGATTCTTTAGATGTAATGTGCATGCTTTTTGCCAAAATCGCAAACCTGCTGCTGATGGCACTTCAACATATGAAGGGTTTGCTGCAAAAAGGAGGTAGATCCGAGCATTAGTACCGGAGTTATTCAACATATGGAGCTGTCATGCCCCAAATGACCAGAGTTACCAGGTTGGTCATTTTATGGCCAAATTGTTTTACAGTTTATGTGTATCATCAGGAAGTTCAGGGAAACACCAGTTTTATGTTTACGATGACTCCGTAGGGAAAAAGTCACCCAATGAACCAATCAGTTTCTTACACCATTATACTAACTTCGTTCTCAGTGAAGATGTCAAGGTACTGTACTTATTCTCAGATAACTGCGTGTCCCAGAACATAAATCATGCATTAACGCAGTGCCTATTTTACCTTGTGAATAGCGGGCGTCTAACTAAAATCGTTCACAGATTTCCCGAACCGGGCATCAGCTTTATGCCATGCGACCGTGTCTTTGAGAACATTGAAAAAAGACGAGGAAAATTGAAAGAGTTTTTCTGCCAAGTGAATACATCAAAAAAACCAGCAAACGTAAGTATTCAGTTACGGAAGTGGATCAAATAATGATTTTATATTTTGTTGACCTTTTTAGAGCCTTCTTTAAAAAAACCCTTACGTAATAACCACTGGTTAAATTTTTTTATTACTAAATACAAAAGTTTCACTTATGATAATCCCATGTCGACGAAGGAAACATTCTATGCAGTGAGAGTGTTGGCATGGCCTTGCCCAAATCAGTGCAATTGTTTAACTCCCAAAATGGAACCCCTTTGACACTGGATAATCTTCAACCAGCATACAACCACTTCCTACCAATCCCGGCTTCCCAAAAATTAAAAGATGTTATGGAACTTTCCCACAAGTACGTGAGTCAAAACGAAATGTGGTACTATTAGGTGTACAAATAAGTTTTAAAGCGCTTTTTGTGTGACGTATACCGCTAATTTACATATCCGACATTCCCCCGCGTTGTTGTCATGTGACCGTAACTGGTCCAGAGTATAAAATGTGACACAGAAGTTTGCCCAACAGTCAAACGCACTTCCACATCGGTAGGCGAAAGATGGCAAGCGATACTGCATTTATTCGACGCTGCACTCGTTGCGAATTTCATCAAGGAAAAAGTGCTGCAAAGCATATGCATCGATCTGTTCTGTTCTGGGGGAAATTATTGTATCGAAAAGCACGTGTGAGATTTGGTTTAGACGGTTTAAAGCAGGTGATTTTGATGATAGCAATCGAGAACGTAGCGGCGCCCCACAGAAGGTTGCACATGGGGAACTGCAAGCATTGGTGGATGAAGATTCGTCTCAAACGCAAAACTAACTAGCTGAACAACTGGGGGTAACTCAACAAACCATCTCGAATCGTTTACGCGCAATGGGAAAGACTCAGAAATAAGGAAAATGGGTGTCACATGACGTGAGCCAGAGTAACAAGGACGAGCGTGTCATGAAGTGTTTCAATCTGTTGAATAAACAACACAAAAAGTCTTTCCTGTGGAAAACCATTACGGGTGATGATTTCAAACGACAGGAACATGGTTCCACAATCCCAAACGCAAAAAAACACTGGGTAGACTCCGATGAAGCAACGACTTCAACACCGAAACGCAATATTCACTCCAAGAAAGTTCTGCTGTGCATCTCGTGGGATATGAAGGGTGTGATCTGCACTGGTGTACAAAAATGAAGGACGAAGAGGAGAAATTAGCATAACAGCGAAACGAGCAGGCAGAACGGACCGAAAGACCACTCAGGAGATAGATTAGGGTCCGGTACGGTAGGGCATGTGCATATATGAAACATGACGGGGGGGTATTGGTAGGGTATAAAGCACACGGGCGGTGTACGCTCAGCAATTCGGTGAAAGCTATTGCACGGTGTACATCGGTTTGAACGACGTCGAGTTGCTGCTACCGTGGGATATGGCCAACAGGCAATCCAGTAGACGACATCTGGATCACTTTACCCGAGGTCGCGTCATTGGGAAGTTGGAAGAAGGTCGAAGTGTGACTAGTGTGGCCTAGGAGTTCGGGATCGCTCACAGCATCGTTTCACGAGCTTGGAGAACATTTCAAACGACAGGAACAGCTATCCGAGAGTTTAGCAGTGGTCGTCCACGAGCAACCACGGCGGCGGACGACCGGTATATTGTCGTACAGGCGAGAAGAGACGGACGGAAGACAGCGGGAAAAATCGCAAGGCACATGTAACAGACAACTGGACGTCCATTATCGCGTTTTACCGTGGCCAGGAGGCTGAACAAAAATGGTCTATTTGCACGACGACCAGTACAGTGTGTGCCATTAACGCCTGCTCATCGAAGACGGCGGTTTCTGCGGTGCCAGGAACACAAGAACTGGACACATCAGAAATAGGCTCGAGTTCTCTTTACGGATGAGAGCCGATTTAGTCTGACGAGCGATTCTGGACGTTTACACATCTGGAGAAAGCAGGTAACACGCAATCACACATCCAACATCATCGAAAGGGACCGATTTGTAGGTGGCAGAGTTCTCGTTTGGGGCGTTATCATACTTGGTAGCTGTACTGACCTCCGCATCTTCCAAGGAGGTTCAGTCACTGGTGTCCGCTATTGTACAGAGGGTCTCCTACCTCACGTGCGTGTTTAGAGGAGCTGTGGGTCCTGAGTTCCTCTTCATGGACGACAACGCTACACCTCATCGTATAGTAGCTGTCGCAGAGCTGTTGGAGAATGAAGATATTCAATGCATGGATTGGCCCGCAAGGTCCCCGGACCTAAATCCAATCGAACACGTGTGGGACCGTCTCGGGGGACGCTTGGCAGGACGTCACCAGCCGCCAGAAACGATTCCGCAGCTGCGATTGGCGCTACAAGAGGAATGGGCCGCGATGCCTCAACAGCTCCTTGACAACCTCATCATCAGCATGGACAGACGTTGTAAATCCTGCAAAGCAGTCAGGGGTGATCATATCCCCTACTAAAGACTGGATTTGTCTTGGCAGCCGCGTGTCACATGGACGTTTCTGTCTTCTGTCTAGTTGTGCTCGAAGCTACCTGTTCAATAAAGTGCCTTTGTATCCTTTGGATTCCTTGTTTGGACGGTTTTGCTCACTTGTCCCATATTATTACATCTTGGAGATCTTATGGTATGATTTGAGTCGATGTGGAGTCTATCCGTCTGACTTTCACTACCATGTCCCATCCGTCTGGCTCCCACTACCATGCCTCGTTCAAACTCTGATTATTCACGTCATATTGCCATAATCCTACTGGCGGTTGTTCAACCTGAGTCACGAGATTACACCTCGGAATTGATTAAAGACGTGGCGTGCGTCGAAGACTTCATACAACGGCAGCGCTAGTTAAAAATTTGCATAATGCTATCCCATGACTTTTGACACTTCAGCATAATATCGTAATGAAAAGCAATTGTTTGGACACACACTCTGCCAAACAGTTGTGACGTATACTCTAATTTAACTTCCACTTTTAATTCCTTTTTCTATGTAAATTTGAGTTCGTTCTCTTTAGCAGCTTTCAACCTTAACGTGATAACTTCTGCTTCACACAAATACAGTTGGCAACGCTTGAGGTCTGTGAGAGTGACGTATACTTGTTGAGATAAGAACGGAACGATATATACACTATATTGACAAAAGTCACCGGATACCCCTTCAAAAGCAAATGAACGGATCCGCTGCGTTAAAATGCTCGGTACAGCTGCAAACGGTATAAAAACAAGCCTGCAGCTGACCACGATCATATCGCACTGTGAGGTTGAGTGAAAATGTTGAAGCGGGAGAGGACTGAATTTGAGAAAGAAAAGATTGTTGGGTGTTATATTAGTGGATTGTCCATAAGAGAAACCGAGATGCGTTTAAACATACCCAAGTCAACTGTTATGGATGTACTGAATAAGTGGAAGACACATGACGTGCCTGAAGGAGCAAAACGTACCGGAGACTAAAGAAAATCAGTGATGGAGGACGTCGAAGTTTCAGGAGAGTCGTTACAGCTAATCGACAATCGACGGAGTACTGCACAAGACTTCAGTGTACAGGTGAGTAAAATGCTGGAACCTCGGTATGTAAACGTACCATTTCGCAGAGAACTTCATTCCATGGGTTACCTTGGTCGTGCGGCTACTCATAAGCCTTCCATTTCTACTCGGAATGCTACTCGTCGTTTAACATGGTGTAAAGAACATTTGTCGTGGACTGTAGATCAATGGAAACGGGTCCTATGGACTGATGAAACCAGATACACGATCCATCAGTCTGATGGCCGTGTGTGGCTACGGCGGCAGCCAGGGGAACACTATTTCCCACAGTGTACTGTTCCTAAGGTCAAGTTTGGAGCTGGCAGTGTACTTGTGTCGGGGTGTTTTTCCTGGTATGGTCCCGGTCCATTGGGTATCGTGGACAAACGTGTTAACCAGCACGTCTACCTCGATATTATGGACAATTATACCCTACTAAGTCTGTGGCAATACTATAGAACAGAGCCTTGTTGGTACCAGCAGGATAATGCACCGAGCCATAAAGCAAGGACTGTTACGGCATGGTTTGATGATAATTCCTTATCGTGTTTGAACTGGCCAGCACAGAGCCCTGATCTTAATCCCATAGAGCACCTATGGGGTGAATTAGAGCGCTGCATAAGAAGTTTGTAACCAAGGCCTACTACTAAGCAACAGTTAGCGGCAGCATTATGTACTGAATGGAGGCGCATACCTACCGCTGTGCTACAAAACCTTGTCGAAAGCATGTCTCGAAGGGTCAGTGCATGCATTAAGGCCAAAAGTAGACCGACACCGTATTAATGTATGTCAAATGCTATGTTGTGTTTCTTCTAGGCGTCCGGTGACTTTTGTCAATATAGTATATATATATATTTATATATCATCATCATTGTCAAACATTATCAGTCGACTGCTGGACGAAGGTCTCCCCAAGTTTCCTCCACAACGTTCTGTCTTGTGCCAGTCTCCTCCATGTCACTCCCGCATACTTTCGAATTTCATCCACCCATCTCCCATGTGGTCTTCTTCTGGGTCTTTTCCTGTCCCTTGGAATCCAATCTAAAATTTCGGCTGTCCATCGATGGTCTGTCCTTCTGGCAGTATGCCCAGCCCATTGCCATTTCAGGGATTTAACTCTGACCATGATATCTTCCACTCTTGTCATTTTTCGGATCCACGAGTTCCTCTTTTTATCTCTCCTGGTTACACCAAGCATGCACCTCTCCATGCTGCTTTGAGTTGTCTGCAGCCTTTGTATGTCTCTTTTAGTTAAGGTCCACGTCTCTGCACGATACGTAAGCACTGGAAGGCTGCATTGATCAAACACATTTCTTTTAAGACATAATGGCATATTGCTTTTGAAAATTATGCTGTTTTTTCTTCCAAACTCTCCAGGCAAGTTTTGTACGCCGATTAATTTCTTCATCAATGTGACCCTCACTTGATATCTGCTGTCCAAGATAAACGTACGTGTCTGTTATCTCCAGCTTTTCTCCATCAATCGATAAATCTTCATTTCGTGTAAAAGCATTGAACATCACTTTTGTCTTCTGAAAGTTCTATTTTAATCCCACTTCTTTACTCTTGTCAGCAAGTTCTTGGATCATACTCTGCAGCTCTGATGGGGTAGTTGCAAAAATGACTATGTCATCAGCAAAACGAAGGTGGGTTAGATAATCTCCATTAATCTCTATCCGTTTGTTTTCCCAGTTCAGTGATTGAAAGACATTTTCCAATGTGGCGTTAAAGAGCTTCGGAGATATGGTGTCACCTTGTCTCACTCCCTTTCCAATTTTTACGTGTGTTGTATTTTCAAACAGCCGAATCTTTGCACTTGCATTTTCATAGATGTTATTAATAATATTAATGTATGCATCTTCAATACCGCAGGATTTCAGAGCCATTGTAACTGCTGATGGTTTCACCGAATCAAAGGCTTTTTCATAATCGATAAAAGCCAAGCACAATGGAAGTTCATATTCCCTCGCTCTTTCAATTAGTTCTGTCAGTACGTGGATATGTTCTATTGTGCTGTAGCCACTCCTGAAACCAGCTTGTTCTCTCGGTTGAGTCATGTCCAGTGTTATCTTCAAACGGTGTGAAAGAACTTTAGTGAAGATTTTATAAACCACTGATAGGAGGCTGATAGGTCTGTAGTTCCTGAGATCCTCAATGTCACCTTTTTTATGTAGCAAGATCATTGTAGCGTTGTTCCAATCCTCAGGAATTTTGCCTTCATTAAGGCATCGAGTGAAAATTTGGGCGAGTACTGTTTCGATTTCTCCACTTGCTTCTTGTATGATGTCTACAGTAATTCCATCTTCTCCTGGAGCTTTTCCCCGCTTCATGTTCTTGATTGCATGTGCAACTTCTGCTGGGAGGACTGGAAGAACTCTGGTACTGGTACCTTTCATGATGTCTGGAGTACATGCATCATCCCTTTCATATAACTTGGAGTAGAAATCTTTCACTCTTGTCAAAATTTCACCTCTATTTCTTGTTACAGAACCATCTTCTTTTCTCAGTGCCATAAACTGTTTTCTTCCCTTACTGAGATATCCCTTTGCTGTCTTTAGGCTTTGGTTGTTTTCAATTGCTTTCCTCACTAGTTCACAGTTTAATTTCCCTACGTCTTCAGTGATACTTTTTCGTATTGTCTTGCATAACTCTATATATTCTACTTTGGAAGTCACATCTTCTTTAGTTGTCCTCATCTCTCTTCTTTTTTGCATCAACATTTTGGTGTTTCCTGATAATTTGTTCACATGCAACTTGTTCTTAGAACCAGCTGAACTTGTTGCTGTTTCCATAAGAGCTTTGGCTACTTTTCTGTTAACTTCAGAGATGTCCACTTCTTCTGATGTTAGACCTTCTAGAGCAGAGAATCTGTTACTCAGTTCCAATTTGAAGGTATTATGATGCATTTTAAGGTTGGTCATGTCAATACACTTTGTTTGTTTTATGAGCTTGCCACGTTCGAGTTTAGTGTTGAGGTGCATCTTACATCTCACCAATCTATGGTCACTACCTGTGTTGAACTTGTTTAGCACACTGCAGTCTTCTATGACGAATTTTTTGTTACACATAATAAAATCAATTTCACTTGTCGTCCCATTTGGATGTTTCCATGTCCATTTCCCGTGCGGCTTTTTCTTGAAAAGGAGTTCAAGATGAAAAACCCTTCTGCCTCTGCAAACTCAACAAGAGTATTTCCATGCTGGTTTCTGTTGCCGTGACCGAATTTACCTACTGAAGTTTCATTCTGTTGCCGTTGCCCTATTTTTGCATTGAAATCTCCCATAATTATCTTCAAGTGCTGCTTACCTTTATTATTTAGATCACGAATTTCCTCATAAAATTCTTCAATTTCTTCTTCAGGATGACTTGTGGTGGGTGCATAAGTTTGAATAATCTGAGCCTGGTATCTTCCCGAGAGTTGGATAATGAGTCGTGCACCTCTGTCAGAGGAACTTTGAACTTCTACAACTTTATCCTTCAGTTTCTTGTTTATTATAAATCCAACACCACTAGTTCTGCCAGTATCTGTCCCACGATAGTAGAAGAGATGTCCACTTTTCAGTTCAATGAGATCTTCTCCTTTTCTCCTTACCTCACTTAACCCGACGATATCCCACTTGATACTTTGTAGTTCCTCTTCCAATTCAAGAAGCCTTGAATCAGAAGATAGGGAGCGTCCATTATACGTAGCCAAGGTCAGCATCAGATGGCAGCCTAGTCCGGTCCTCTGGGGATTCTTAGCACCCTCTGCCTTTATGTCGCACTGGCCGCTGCCTTGGCCAGGTACATTCCAGCTGCCGGAGACTAAGGGCCTAGATTTAAGTTGTGGAGTCATTTTGGAGGGGTTTGGCCTTAACTCACCACGCTGGCCAAGCGGGGTGGTGAGTGTGGGATAGCATTTCCTCTAATCCCGATGGTATAGTTATACCGCTATTGGCGGTCGTCAGAGCCCCTTTAGTGGGAACAGGATGCACCACGAGAAGGCGGGGTTGACATTTGTCAAGGAGAGTCTGTGATGTTACGCATCACCTGACCTTACATCCCATATTTATATATATATATATACGGAATACACGAAGACTGCAAATTTCTTTAATAAATACTGAATAGCAAGACCAAACATTACTAACCACTGGGATAAGAGAGGGATATAGAGCAGTGGTAAGCCGTTCTTCGTGGCTTTGTGAAGGGCCAGGCACGGACAACACTCAACCAGGCTCTACAGAAACCTGAAAATGTGGGTTTCTGCGAGAATCTAGTCTGCAAGGTAGCGGCAACGAGCCAGCCTGAACCAGTAACAGAAAAAATAGTAAAATAAAAAAATAAAAAATCCCACTAAAAATATTAATAATAAAAAAATAAAAATCAGTTAAAAATTAGAGTTTAAACAAAAAATTAAAATTTAGAACAAACACCCCAGATAAAGGACCAAACATCGTCCGAACCCCTGACGCCCCTTCCCCCCCTAAAAAAACTACCAACAGAATAAAAAAATTAATGAAAATAATTTTAATAAAAAAAGGAAAACCTAATAGTGAAAAAACAAAAAACCCATTTAAAAACTAGACACTACCCTCAGCAGATTAAATTCCACGAGGCCCGACCTAACATCTGAATCGAAAAAATTACTGAGCAAAAGCTCAACAATAATAAGCAACGATGCCGATTACAAAGGAAATAAATTACAACCATCAAACACGAACCGTAATTATATATAAGCAAAACACAAAACCTAATGGTGGATAAGGATTTAAAAAAGTTACTTATTTACAAGAAAACTGCCTATTGAGAAAAATAATCGTATTATGGAAAGAACAGAAGCATGTTAACACTGTACGATTACGCTTAAAACGATGTGCGAAACAGGGCAAGTACAAAACACCTCGAAAGCTAAATAATCTGCCCTAAAACCCGTGGCAATAATCACCAACTGTTTTAGAAAACCGAAGCAGGCAAGAAAGAGCACCTGAAACTAAAAATTAAATTAGAAACCGCACAAAGCAAATTATTAAACAAACCACTTACCATTACCGCGTGCTGCTACCCCGTCTTACAAAACTAAAATGGACGCCACTCGAAGAGTTACGATCACACTGCCATCTGCTGCTCAAAGGTTGCACGAAATTCCCAGTTAATTCTGTAGTTGCAGCCATGTAGTACAATTCCGAACAGTTTTTAGGTTAAAATTAACCAGCCAGAATATATAAATAATGTTTGAGAAGCAGCTGTGTGTGTTTTGATGCTGGAAGTTGTGGATACGAGATTGTTTAATTGCCTTTTGAGGCTACGTTTTGTGCTTATATTTATCGTTAAGAGTTATACCAGTTAACATTTTTAGTAACAAGTGTACTAATAATCTCATACGTTGAGAGTTCGACGATCAAGTGTTCTGTGCATTGAAGTACTAATGATCAAATACCTGTTGACAGCAATAGAGGATTAACTGTAAGTAACTACTTCGTGAACTTTATTTGAGTAACTCCTGTTTCACTGTAGGTGAAATTTTGCGAATTGATTTATGTAGCGCTCAGTAAGTCAGCTACCTACAAACGCTACAGAGTTATGCTATAGAACTGACAGAAGGGGACATATCCCCTGACCCCCTCTTTATCAAGGCCTGGAGACACCCTTTTTTACCGGCTCTTATGTACACACCCTTCTGTCAAATTCAATACCATGCCAATTTTGTTTTTAAGGAAAAGGAAGGCGCGTGTAAAAATGCAACGGAAAACGGCGAAAAACAAGATTCTTAAAAGGGAAAAAAGAATCTAAGAGATACTGTAAGAAAAAGCAAACACACTGAATGATGAGATTCGTGTCACGCGACAGAGTTCTTTTGTTTCTGGAGCATTTGATAGATTCGTTTGCATTTCTTATTCCCATCGAAATGCGACCCCTGTCACGGTGCACCAACTGAACAACACTCGCAAAGTAGCGGAAATAAAAGGTCCGTGATCCTGCCACTATTTGTCGGCTAGTTGACATTAAATTTCCGCTCAGTGAATCTTTCATAAGTTCATTTTCTGAGCTGTTGAACGTTACTGAATTATAGAGAAGACTCCGAGAAAACAAGACGTTATTCCCTCTACGCACAAATAGATCTATTTTTAGTGCTTGAAAAAGTTTTCGGAAGAACGTTGCCCGTTTCGAAAAGTACGTAGCTAAGTAAAATGAGATAGCTAGGTTTTAGCAATCACTTTGTCTTACAGCAGCAGGAAATGCAGTTTTCACTGCTCGTACATTCAGTGCTTCAGAAATTATGTGCTTTCCCCTTCAATGATGGCAAAGAAAATTCAACATAGGTAAATTTAAATTACTCAGGCAGGATACACATATCAAAAGGATTATACTAAGTGATTATTGAATAAATACCAGCCCCGGACGGAGCTTGCGCGGGGCAAAATTTTATAACGGGGGGCCACGGAGTAAAATTTCATTGCTGGCACTAGGAAATAAATTTCATAAGTTCATTGCTGGCACTAGGAAATAAATTTCATACTACAAGTCCATTTACATCTATAACTAATGGTACTAGGAAATAAATTTCGACAACTACAAGTCCATTTTACATCTATAACTAATTGGTTGACTAAAAATGATCTGGCTATTAATATTAACAAAACAAAAGTAATGATGTTTCAAGTACATCAACCCCCACCTCCTTAATTCAAAATATTAATTTACTTGGATCATCTATAGAAGTGGTTCAAAGTCATAACTATCTTGCCATCATTATTCAGCACGATTTAAAATGGAATTCACATGTTGACTACCTTTCTAATAAGATCTCAAGAAATATAGGGGTTATTAGTAGTGCAGTGGCCAATTTAACCCCAAAATTAATGATTTTATTATACTACACTTTAATTCAATCTCACCTAACCTATTGTATATCTGTTTGGGGATCGACTACTGTATACAATATGAAAAAACTTAAGTCGTTAGAAAATAGATTTATAAGATTACTACAATTTAAACTACAAAATACTCAATTTTCAAATAGTCTTTCATTCTAGACTCAGTCCAAACGATTTTAATATACTAACTATTCAACAATTGCATATCTATAGTATAGGTAAACTAACGTTTTTGAGAATTAAAAATGGTTATTACCAAGATTTAATTACAATAAATACAGTCATGATTATTCCACGAGACATTAAACAACATTAATCCCCATGTTTCCACTAACAGAACGATTTAGATGATTTGTTAATTATACTGGTCCTGCATTATGGAATACATTCCCTACTGATATTGTATCACTTAATAATAGTAATATATTTAAAGGAAAACTCAGGCATTTCTTACTGACAAAAAGCTCATAAAGTATTATTACCTTTATTAATTTATAGTACCACCCTAGCTGTGTTTGATATTGTGTGGACTTGACTTGTTTATGTTTCTTTTTTTTTGAGTTTTTTTTTTGTTTTCATGAAAATTTTGATGCTTTGTGAGAAGAGGGCACGTCAGGCCTATCAGGCCTTTTCACTCCTCATTCCCTGTTGCTACAAAAATATATTATTTGTGTTTATGTAATACCATGTCTGTAACAACTAAAATGCAATAAATGAAATGAAATCTCATATTTTAATAAAGTAGTTACGTGAAAAATATCCGTAAAGAACACGCACACGATGTGAAATTCACAAATTTAACGGTGACGAACCCCCATCACTCTACTCCCGAGCCAAATGATTTACAAATTAAGCTACACCAACAGAATTTATCGCTGTAACTTTTCCGTCTTGACATGTGCTTTCACATCACAAAGTAAAATGTCATAAAGACAAAATGATTATCTCAAAGAAGTATTTGCATTAAGCTTAAGAAAAAGACTATGATATGGATTGAAATTTTAGAGAGAGAGACAGAGGGGGAGAGAGAGAGAGAGAGAGAGAGAGAGAGAGAGAGAGAGAGAGAGAGAGAGAAGAGAAAGAGAAAGAGAGAAAGGAAGAGAAAGGAAGAGAGAAAGTAAGAGAAAGAGAGAGAGAAAGGAAGAGAGAGAGAGAGAGAGAGAGAGAGAAAGGAAGAGAAAGAAAGAGAGAGAGAAAGGAAGAGAAAGATAGAGAGAAAGGAAGAGAAAGAGAAAGGAAGAGAAAGAGAGAGAGAGAAAAGGAAGAGAAAGAGAGAGAGAAAGGAAGAGAAAGAGAAAGGAAGAGAAAGAGAGAGAGAAAAGGAAGAGAAAGAGAGAGAGAGAAAGGAAGAGAAAGAGAGAGAGAAAGAGAGAGAGAAAGAGAGAGAGAAAGAGAGAGAGAGAGAGAGAAAGAGAGAGAGAGAAAGAGAGAGAGAGAGAGAGAGAAATGAAGAGAAAGAGAAAGAGAGAGAGAGAAAGAGAGAGAGAGAAAGAGAAGAGAAAGAGAGCAAGAAAGAGAGAGCAGAGAGAGGGCAAGAAAGAGAGAGCAAGAAAGAGAGAGCAAGAAAGAGAGAGAGAGAGAGAGAGAGAAAGAGAGAGAGAGAGAGAGACACACATAGAGACATACAGAAAGAGAGAGAGAGACAGAGAGAAACAGAGAGAGACACACACAGGGAGAGAAACAGAGAGAGACAGAAAGAGAGACACACAGGGAGAGAAACAGAGAGAGACAGAAAGAGAGAGAGAGAGAAAGAGAAACAGAGAGAGAGTAAAAACTGTTAAAATCTACGATTTTCTTTTCGGGGAGATGGGCGGTTGTATTATGACTCTTATAAAAACCTCCTCACAAATTGATAAAAAGAAAGGTACATGCGTAGCAAAAATTTTTGGATTGCGAATATTTTAGTGTAGGAATAGTAATAAATTCGTGTAAACCGTTTTATTTCTCCTGATACATGTTTTAGCGATTGATTTTTAATGCAAAGTGTAGTAAGTGACAAATTAGTGACTTTTTTAACTTTTATACGTGCTCATATAGGATTTTTGTTTTAATTTCACTCACACCTTCTATATGCAACGTCGGTCGACTAATCGCACCCTCAGCTACCGCACGAATAAAGCTAAACAATGCCTTGGGCAGCTAGCTCCACTACTCCGCCGGAGAAGCTTCCTTACAACACGGCACAAAGTACTGCTCTACAATACGGTTGTCAGGCCGTGCTTACCTACGCCTCCTCCATCTGGATCGGTATTAGTAGGAAACAGCGAGAGAGAATCGAGAGGGTGCAGAGCCGAGCACTTCGAATGGTCACTGGGGCTCCCCCTTGGACCCCACTTCGGAACAGACTTGGAATCGAGAAGGTACATGAGTTTTCCACCAGACTCGCCAAAATGTTCTTCGAGAAAGCGGAAACCCACCCTAATGGACTTGTTAGGGGCGCGGTTGATTACAATCCCAGCGAATTCCTTAGGTATCCCAGAACTAAGGCGGCGATCGTTGATCTCCCTTGACAGCGAGAGTAAGTATGTGAACACTGGTGGGTGTTAGACAGAACCCCCCCCTTTCTTTTTCAGATTGGCATAGAGATGGTGAAAATGGATTCTGCTCGGACATTTGAATTTGGTATCGTTGAGTTTCAGTCACTTCCTGGTGCGTCAGCGGCCGGGTGGTGGTGTGGTTCTCTGCGATGTTGTGCGTTGCTTCGTTTCCCTTTACCCCCTTCCTCACGGACTCGTGTCACGGATCACTCTCTCCTTTCACTACATTTTTCTGTTTGTCTTTCCTATTGAGTTTATTTATTTAGATCTCCTAGCTTCCTATTTCTAAGGGCAGTTTTAGACCTGGAGTCAGACACTCCCTTCCTAAAACTTCTTCAAAAATCGTGCTAATCGCACCTCCTCTGAAATCAAGTAATCAATGGCCCATATCCACTTCCGATAGGGGTTGTCATAATTCAATAATCACTCGGGGCATATTCACACGATGGTCAAACGGATTATACGTAGTGTCCCACTCGCTACCGAACCCGGCGTTTCTTTAACAATATTAACACCGATAAAGATATTTCAACGAAATTCGAAGTGGACTTACCTCATTTCGTGAGGGAGAAATGGGATGATATTACAACATGTGCTGGAAGTGGCCACCATTTACGTCCAGACAGCATTGAACCCGGCGCACCATATTGTGGAAAGTCTTTGCCAGTACGTCCGCCGTCACTGCCTGAATTCCTAGGCATCTATGGTTCGCGGTTTCTTGCCACAGTCCGGTACATAATAAGTAGAATCAAATCATAGCAATAAACAATAAAGTATACTAATTCCTCACATTGAGCAGTACCGAGGTCGGTAGATTAATGAATGTCATTGTCGTAATACCAATGAAAGAAGATACGTGAGTCATAAAAGTAAATATTTCCTAAACTATAGCGGCGGCAATAAATAGTATTTCGACTGTTTAGTTTTTCAAATATACTATTTAGTATTTTCATATATTAATCAGATTTAGACGAACGTGAGGAACCTTCCCAACACCGATGAAATGTGATGTAGCTACGAAAGTGCATCTGCGCATGCTCAAGCTAAAATCTGACCTCAAGATAGAAAGAAAAGCTGAATCGCAAGGGTGTTAGTGAGGTGAATTGTTAACTTTTGGTCTAGGATATCTACATATTACACCCTACCATGTTATTCATCATTTTAAAGCTATCGTCAATAGCAGGTAGCCACCCTTCCTTGGAGTCTAGAGGAAGCTAAATGTTTGCTACGACACTACATTCGAGAAGAATGCATAGCATCAAAATGCATTTTTGTAATGGCTTTTATTACATTTAGCATCAGCTTCTCGTAATTTTACGTAGATCGCAATGGGATATTGTTACGTTTATGTAAACTGTGATGAAATAATGTTTGGCGATACTTTAGTTTAGTATATGTTTTTGAATAACAATGAAATTAATTAACTGTTGTTGTGTCACTCCATGGGACAGAATTCAACAATAGTTTTGACTATTTCCGTTACCCATTTTCATTACGTCGGAATGTTTTACTTGGCATTTACTTTACTACTGTCAAGAAAGATGCGTAGCATCAAAAATCTTTGACTACCGCCAAAAGGTAGTATTCTTTTTCCATGAAAATTTGGATTATATACTCTAATAAAGAGAATTATATAATCAGAACATAGGTAATAGGATTACACCAGTTTTTTTTGTTTTTTTTTTTTTGATTGGAGGTTTAACGACCACCGTGAGCAACTCAATGGGCTATAAGCAGTCGCCCGTCCCTAATTTAGGGTCACTGGTTCCAGGGAAGGGAGAGAGCCCGTGCCGTAAGACAAACACAACATCCATGCCTGACCGGGATTCGAACCCGGATCCCTTACGGACGAATGATCAGAGGCCAGCGCCTTAGACCACTGCGCCACCGGGGCGGCTTACACCAGTTGTAAAAGGTATACACTGTCTTACCGTTAATACACGGGCACATCTCTTTTGATAGTGAGTTAGATCCTATACAAGCTCCACGTTACAGACCCAACTATAAATATGCTCCTAGAGCTATGATGAAACAATAGCACGAGAGTGAATGCATGATGTAGCTATCAACAGAGTTAAATGATTTACAGCTGGATTAAATAACAGGATGCCACATAAGCAACACTCCGTATGTGATATTTTAAAGACATTGAAGATCCCGAGGCAGACGGTTAATAATGCGATACGCCAATACACATGCGAACTGGGGTTGAATCTGCAAAGAAATTACCTGGAAATGAATGAAAAGTTGAAATCTCGCTGAGTGCAATCCGCCACTAGGCCTTACTGATTTCGAATCTCTCAAACGGGACTGACGTAGGTTCTTTTGAGTACCGTCGAGTTGAACTCGATCACTGAAACACTGAAACGTGCAGTCGGCAATTACTTAATATCAAAGACAACGAGTAACTCCAATAAGAAGTCCTTTGTTAGACGTAACAAAATGTAATAGATGAGAAAATAAACTCCATTCGATTAGCTATCTCCACGTGCCAACAGGTTTCCAGATGGCGACCACTTTACTATCTCGGGAAGACCCTCCGCCACGTTTAACTTGAGTCTTTCCGTCAAAATCCCGGTCGATCTCTGATCGCTGAAAAACCCTGACCATTCCGTCAGCCAAAACGTAAATCCCCAAGAGGACTGACCGACACTCTCTGCTCGAACACGCCGTCCCACCACGTCGAAGGTGAAACACTAAAAGCGTCTTGAGCAGATCAGATCATATGTAGATGATTTAAGGAAGGAAGTGTCTGACCCCAGGTCTTAAACAACCATTAGAAATAGGATGCTAGAAGATTTGGGCTAGAGTACCCGATAGGAAAGTCACACGGAAGCGAGGTAGGAAGGGGGAGGAAGACTCACTTATTCATTACCGGGGGCCAGCACCCGGGGTCAGACAGTTTTACGTGCCCATCCGACGCACGGCGGATATTTAGTGGTTCAAGAGATTGCACCTGCCTGGGATCGAACCTGAGGTTATCTCCGTGGCAGTCATGAAGTTGACCACTAGGCCATCCGCGGCCCTAGCGTCTTGAGCGAACGGGTCACTACCTTTTATAGCCTTATCCCCCCCCCCTCGAGCTTCTGGAATCGTATTGGCGTGGAGTTCGCCTCTCTCTGGGAGTGGCGACTTTTGATACATCAGACCGAGTCGTCCAGTTCAAGGTCAACGGATGCCGCTAGGCACATGCTTGGATCGGCACTCCTTAATACAGCGTACAAAAGAGACCCGCCACGTGTCCCTCACGTGCGTCGGAATTTGCATTACATTTCACTTGAAATAATAAATCGATACAGAAAAGGTTGCTATATGGAAATAATTATTAGGAGCTAGACTCCGTCACCTTACATGCTCCTAGAGCCATGATGACATAATAGCAAGAGGGCGAAGGCATAATGCAGCTATCAACAGAGTTAAATGATTTCCAGTTGGATTAAATAACAGGATGTCAAATAAGCAACGCTCCGTGTGCGGCATTTCAAAGACACTGAAGATCCCGAGGCAGACGGTTGATGATGCGATACGCCAATACAGATGCAAACTGGGGTTGAATCTGCAAAGAAATTACCTGGAAATGAATGAAAAGTTGAAACCTAAAATAAATTGCCTAAATAAAACACCCACGGAAGTTAACAAAACGTGACAAAACTCCGCAAAGGTCGGTTAGTTATGAACGAAAATCACCATTGCTCAAATCCAACAAACCATATGTGACACTGTATTATAAATTCCTGTACCTATGTAAATTTTAGTTCTTTCTCCTTTAAATCCCTTTAAGTGGCCAATGTACCTGAACCAAGAGTTGCCCAAATATTTCTGGGCTCCTTAAACAGAAGTGTTCTTATGGTGACCGGGTTTACGAACGCTACAGCAAAACAATTCCTTTCCCTCTTTCATCTCAGGAGTATCCACTATAACTGGTTATTAGTGCTGCCTTGCAGTCTTTGGTCTTACAGTATGTAGTCTGATTTCCTTATAGTCCTTTATTCTCTGTTCCAGCACCCAAGGAATGATTCGGCAGGGGGGGGGTCCCCGGGACATGGAAATCATGCCACAGTGTAGAAAAACAGTTATTCAAATATCTTTCCTGGTTCTTCCCCCTTTTTATAGCATTCTTAGCGGAAAAGATAATCAGACATGAACGATTAATGAGAATCCTACCCCCAAATGACCACTAAGGTAAACAACAAAACCTAAGGTAAAAGCAACGCTTCTGGATGCGTAGGGTCACTCGTTTCTGTCGCGTTCGGCCTGCTTCTCACACAGCGAATATATTCGTTCGAGCTGATTTCAGCCTATTTTGTTACCACCGAGTAATTTCGTTACAGCCAGTTAAAGGCTCAAGCAGTTTTCTAACTTAACGCTGACATATTCTCTCTCTCAACGGAATGTCTTGTGGCAATTGCATTGAAGTCGGAAGCTGAATGACGTATGAGAAGACCGATATAAAAACATTGTTTACAATGCATACTACGGTTTGTGAGGATTACAACACCATGAAGGACTGGCGATATTAACTTGAAACTCAGAGGATATGTACAACAGGTTGGGACTTGCAAATGACTAAAATGTCAATGAGAATGCGCATGCGATTTTCGAGGAGCGCCCCAAAACGTTCCGTTCTAGAACATAAAGAGCTGTTTCAAACGAGATGCTGCATTCAGTGAAAAGCCGACAATGATTCGAAAGGGTGTTCCTTGTGTTTCCCTATGGCCCGTCGCCGAAGATGGTTGCGTTGTGAACACCTGACGGACTTTAAGCGATGAAGGGTTGTTGTGATGAGAGAAGCTGGGGGTTTCCTATCGCGAAATTGCCAGTCGTACGGGTCGAAATGCCAATACAGCGACGCGAACGTCGTGTCAGTGGACAGAAGAGGCTCGGACACACAGAAATCGTGGAAACGGACCAAAAAATTGCACTACTGCACGGGTTGACAGACACCTCTACCACATGGCAGTGATCGATTGCACAACGACATCTACGATGTCTGCGTAGCTGTGGAGCACTGTCACAAGTCAGGCTTTGTCCGCCAGCATAGTTCGACGTTGTCTGTTTTACAAAGTACTGGTCGCTAGCGGGCCATTGCTGCGCACTCCTTTGACTCTCAACCACAGACGCCCCAGGCTGCAATGGGGTCTCGAACACAGGTATTGGTAAGCTGACAGGCAACAGCAGGCATGTAGAATAGCCTTTACGCGGCTTAGGGGGGGAGGGGCTTAGGCACTATTTTTCACTATTTTTATAGGCTTAGCGGCGTAAAGGTACTTTTCGTAGTTAGGTGGCTTCAGAAGATGGGTAAAGAAATATTTTAGATGATCATATATTCGAAAACAACGAATACTGTGTTTTATATGATCATAATCGAAATATTCGTATTGCAAGGATGAAATTATACCTTCGGATCACACAACAGGACATCTTACATATCATAAGGGTAAAGATAATACTGTTTGTATCTGGGCATAACTTTTACCATGAGCTACTATCAGGGCTACATACCTCTGGCAGTCCCTGATTTGGGGCGTGGGAGGCGCACCATCCAGGCTCAATGTGGAGCCCAGGCCACTAATCAGAGACCCACACCTCTCACCACTTGACCACAGAGACAGCGTAAAGTCCATTGTCTAGACGGTGCGGCGTTCAAGTGCCGCCACACTCGCCGGTGGTGTAACGTCAATGGTAATCGGAGCAGGGGCGCCGTGCGACAAGTCCCCGCTGCTGCAGACGACGTCGAACGGTACGTGCTGACACAGGTTGTTGCGCAACACACCCTAATTCCTGCGCTAACGTTCGGGATGTGGCGGTGCGAGCCGTCAATGCCCGCCGCACAACATGCCGGTCCTCTCGTTCGGTGGTGTGCCGCGGCTTCCGGAATCTCTTACGTCTGTCCGTCCGTCCCTCCTGCACCCACGAAATCCATACTCGCCTCACTGTGGCTGGATGTTGACCCACACGGGCGCCGATGTCTCGGTACGATAAACCCCTGTCGCGATAAGCCACTATTCGTCCTCTGTCGAACTCCGAAACGTGCTGGAATGACCGCCGTATTCTGCGACGTAGCATCAGGAAGCTTCCCACGCACAGGTCCGGCAGCACAACACACTTCCACTGATTAGACCCCGCCTTCTGTGCACCCTTCTTATAGTGCTTGTCGGTGGCGTGCCGGGCGCACACGATTTGCAAATGCCCTGCAATGCTAATCGTTTGCATGTCCTCTCGCGGGCGACGCATGCTGCGAATTTCAGGCCAATCGGATGTTTCTATCTTGGTGTTGCATTTTGGGTGTCCAGCAGTATATTTTGGCTCTTCGGTGTACATTAAAATGGGTTGCAGTGGCATTTTAAAATGACAGCAAAAACCATATGCAACGAATGACATAAGAATTGTTCTATGCCTACGTGCGTTAGAAAGCTTAAAAGAACGATCTATTTTAAGAAAGTGACGTCTAAGAATAAATATGAAACCGAAAATATGTAAAATGTGCAAGGCTGTAGTTTCGAAATGATCTGTTGCAAAAAGAAGTTTCATTCGGAGTGAAATATGAATTGATATTCAACGTCTGTTGTTTTCTTCTACGTATATTGCCTGAAATATTTCCGTGAATTATGATGCGACCAATCTTTGCTCAGGTGATTCAGAAGACGCGTTGAAGCATAAAGCACATACCGGAATGAAACGCGCCAAATTTCCCTTCGGTTTCGCATCAAGATGGATTGTAATCCCTAACTGTACCCAGACGGTTTGAAATCGTAAATAAGATTTCACAGTTTCAGAGGAAACAGCTCATTTTGTTCGTTGTTTATCTCGAAATTTTGTCTGTCACTGTTATTCATTTCACTGTCTGATCCTCTCATTTTTTGGCGTTGCGCGGTGAGATCTTTCGCACAAACGATGTTAAAATATGTTTTCCGGCAGTCTTCTAGATTTATTTTCCAGTAATAATTTCATGTACACAAACTGGGGGTATGTATAAGGTGTCGAAGAATACTTTCTTTTACATCTTTTATGGTAGAATTAGGACCGCATTTCGATCAATATATTGGGCGTACTAGTAAGACAAGACTATTACTTATGCACTAATTTTACACTAGACATATTTTACCACATTGTTTCTAAATCTATCTATATAAAAATGAATGTCTGTCTGTCTGTTCCCTACACATTTCCACGTTCTTTTACTTATCTGGAACAAATTTTGCCTAGTTATTCCTTATGACTGTACAGGTAATCAGGGGTGATATACCAAACGGATAACTACCGGTTCCCATGAGCCGCAATATGAATAATGATGATGGATCATAAGTATTACAGAGCACGCGACATTTACCAAAAGAAGTTAAATGCGGTTCCTAAAGAATTATATGTTTTGTTATAAACTGAACCTTTTGTTTTAAGTTTCAGCTCTTGACATAGCCTGACTTACGTATGGGCACATGTCAAGGGTCAGCGGATCGACAATTTCCTGCTGGCCAAAGTCAGGTCAAAGTGTTCTTGACCCGATTTCCAGCACGGTTTTATATCCGTTTTTTTTTTTTTGAAAGGTAAAAAAAAATATTTCAAAGAAAAATACGTACTGTGGAATTTTGTGCTCGATACTTTTGCCAGCGGAGTGAAAAATGATTTGTCATACAAAAATATTGCCGTCTCTTTTTTAAAGGAAAGATTTCCACCGACCGAGGATACGGTGCTGTTACTAGACTCACCGATACCCTATCGTAAAACGATACTTCCTTTGCAATTTTTTTCAGTGCGATTGTCCGGAGCCGGATACAGGCAAACACCTCTCCCGTGCAACTCTGGCGATTCACTGTCTCACACCCCGCGTGTCATATTGTAAGACTGAGAGTTACTGAGAATTTTCAAAATGTGAATGCTGATTTCATGAGTGTTCCTTCCTTCTGAGGGGCAATGATAAAATTGACATCCCCATTTTGGAAACTTTCAACTCATCAGAAACTTGTGAAAATTGGTGTTGCTCTGAAACACTGAAACACATTCTGAAACTTGATATGCAATAAAAAAACCCCAGCAAAACCTGAAATTAAACTTACAACAGGTTATTTAATTAAAAAGTTTTGACACTGTGATGCCATCAAAATTAAGTGAAACAGCCTTAACATTACTGCGGAGATACTTTTTGAACGCCCTGTATAAATATTTATATATACACTATCTTTCAATTAGTTCTCTCAGTACGTGAGAGAACTAATTGAAAGATAGTGTATATGAGCTTCCATTGTGCATGGCTTTTATCGATTATGAAAAAGCCTTTCATTCGGTGAAACCATCAGCAGTTGCAATGGCTCTGAAATCCTGCGGTATTGAAGATGCATACATTAATATAACATCTATGAAAATGCAAGTGCAAAGATTCGGCTGTTTGAAAATACAACACACATAAAAATTGGAAAAGGAGTGAGACAAGGTGACACCATATCTCCGAAGCTCTTTAATGCCACATTGGAAAATGTCTTTCAATCACTGAATTGGGAAAACAAAGGGATAAAGATTAATGGAGATTATCTAACCCACCTTCGTTTTGCTGATGACATAGTCATTTTTGCAACTACCCCATCAGAGCTACAGAGTATGATCCAGGAACTTGCTGACAAGAGTAAAGAAGTGGGATTAAAAATGAACTTTCAGAAGACAAAAGTGATGTACAATGCTTTTACAAGAAATGAATATTTATCGATTGATGGAGAAAAGCTGGAGATAACAGACACGTACGTTTATCTTGGACAGCAGATATCAAGTGAGGGTCACATTGATGTAGAAATTAATCGGCGTACAAAACTTGCCTGGAGAGCTTTTGGAAGAAACAGCATAATTTTCAAGAGCAATATGCCATTATGTCTTAAAAGAAAAGTGTTTGATCAATGCATCCTTCCAGTGCTTACGTATGGTGCAGAGACGTGGACCTTAGCTAAAAGAGACATACAAAGGCTGCAGACAACTCAAAGCAGCATGGAGAGGTGCATGCTTGGTGTAACCAGGAGAGATAAGAAGAGGAACACGTGGATCCGAAAAATGACAAGAGTGGAAGACATCATGATCAGAGTTAAATCCCTGAAATTGCAATGGGCTGGACATACTGCCAGAAGGACAGACCATCGATGGACAGCCGAAATTTTAGATTGGATTCCAAGGGACAGAAAAACACCCAGAAGAAGACCACATGGAAGATGGGTGGATGAAATTCGAAAGTATGCGGGAGTGACATGGAGGAGACTGGCACAAGACAGACTGTTGTGGAGGAAACTTGGGGAGACCTTCGTCCAGCAGTGGATTGATAATGGTTGACAATGATGATGATGATACACTATCTACCAACAAGTAATTGGACACCTGTGATAGCAAAGGAAAACGAAGTTTATTCACCTTCAATAGTTGGTGGAGCCTCCACGAGCGGCGATTACAGCTGCGACCCTCCGGGGCATACTCTCAACCAGACGTTGTACGACGGCTAGCGGTATTTTCTTCCACTCAGCGTGGAGAAGACAGGTCAGTCCCTTCACCGATTTCGGACGGTGGGGGCACCCCTTAAGTCGACGCTGCAACTCGTCCCAGAGGTGCTCGATAGGGTTAAGTTCCGGGCTCTGCGCAGGCCAGTCCATTCGATTAACCCCATTGTCACCATACCAAGCCATGGTGGACCTCGCAACATGACAGGTGGCATTGTCATCCTGAAAGTAACATGGGTCAACCCCGTAAAACTGCCACAACGTAAGAAGCGCATGGTCATCCAAAATGGTGCAGTTGGTCCTGGCGTTGAGTCTACCAGGAATTGCGACCAAGGGTCCCGTGCCATACCAGGAGAAACACCCCCATAGCATAATTCCACCGCCGCCGAACTTCACATTTGGCACAATACATTCCGGCAGGAGGCGTTCTCCAGGCAGACGCCAAACCCAGACCCTGCCATCCGAACGGTAGAGGGCGAACCTTGATTCGTCGCTCCAGAGAACCTGTTTCCACTGTTCAACGGTCCACTGTCGAAGTTCTTTGCACCACGTTAGCCGAGCAGCGCTATTGGACTTGGTGATCAAAATCTTGTGGGCGGCAGCACGTCCATGATAACCGAGCAGATGGGCTTCCTTACGGATGGTATTCATCGAAAGAACACTCCCGGATGCCTGTTGAAACTCCTCGCGGATGTGGCCCCTTCGATTTGGTGCGGTTCTTCCGAATTTCTCTAGCCAGCACCTGTCGGTCTCTAACTCTCTGTTTTATGGGTCTGCCGGTTCGGAGCACATTCCGACAGTCACCTCTCGTCTTCCACTTGCCAATCGCGTATGCCACTGTCGATTTTGTGTACTTCAACTTGCTGGATATGTCACGTATGGATAGGCCATTTCTGTGATACCCGACGATTACACCTTTCTCGAAATCAGAGAGCTCCGAACTGCGTGGCATCTTGCATGCGACTGGTTGCGTTGTTGTTTCCCACACAATATTTAACGGCGGCGGCCGTGACGTGTATCAGGACCGCAGATATAATCGATTGCAGGGTGTCCAATTACTTGTTGGTAGATAGTGTATAAATGATTATGTATAATTATAAATTGAGTTTCGAATTTATAGTTCAAAGCAGATTTTTCCGGGTCAGATTCTTGTCGGGTCCGGATCGGGTTAAATTTTGTGACGTCCGGGTCCAAACGTTTTGACCTGTTTACAACTCTGCATACAGAACCAGTGCCCTAGGGTCCCATTTTTTAGGAAGCCCCAGAATTTCTTCAAAGCGTATTTTGTCGATCAAGAACGCTGTTTTATGTGGTTTCAAAATGTGTAAGGGCTGCGGTTTGCAGGTAGGCCCAGGGACTTCTCATGTTTAAATCGGTCTCTGGCTGTGGATATTAAGGGTATTTAAACAAAGTTCACATTTAATATTGGAGTTTTTTATTGGAGGTTTAACGACCAGCGTGAGCAACTCACTAGACTATAAGCAGTCCCCCGTCCCTAATTTAGGGCCAGTGGTCGCAGGAAAGGGAGCGAACCAGCGCCGTACGACAAACATAACTTCCATGCCTAACCGGGATTCGAACCCAGACCCATCTCGGGCGAATCATCAAAAGCCACCGATCAGACCAGTGCGCCACCAGGACGCTAATATTGGATTGGAACTTATTTTTATGAATGACATTGTGACATTACGTATTTCGATCTATAAATTTAAACACGTGGGTAATCTCGTAATAGCAAACAATGGAAACACACACACACACACACACACACACACACACACACGTAGAATAAGCACACTTGAATCTCTGGGGAAAGTGTTCGATCTATAGGCGGGAGGAAGACACGTACCGACGTACCACATGTATTTCTTCTGTTGTGTAGGAATAAGGTTGTACCTGTATAAAACACAAATTCTCGACAAAATTTTGACATACAACAGAGTTAGCCCCATCATAACGCGCTTAGCCCAAGATTAGCTACTCCCAGCTTTAAACGCAAGCGCCACCACAGGTTTCTATGTCAAAACGTACATATTTCGAGCCTGGCACGCTTTCCTGAAAAAATCTCAAGCGTCTTCCTCGTTTACTTTTCTATCGCTCTTATTCTACACAAGGACCGCTGGTTCTGAACTCAGAAGTTCCTCGCTGGGAGTTCATCCAGGGACTGCAGGAGATGACGATGGCACAAAAGCATGAAATAGCCTGCCAGATTTCGTAAGGTAAATGTGAGTTTATGGTGTTAAAAAGTTTGAGGTAGGTTCCACCAAAAAGTGGTGCTACACCAGCTGTACTACTTTCCGAGAAAAGATACGCCACTGTGTGGTGCAGCCTTGCACTATAACATGGTGTAAAGTTGAACCATGATGTTGGGTGTTGTTTACACCACAAAGTGGTGTACCTTTTCTTGGAAAGTGGTGTACCTTTTCTTGGAAAGTGGTGCAGCTGCTGTAGCACCACTTTTTGTTGCAACCTACCACGAAAATTTTAACAGTGTACCAACAACTGATCTAACATGGGAAAGAAAGGAAGAAAGGAAATAAAACAACAACAAGGAACCCTTAATAATAAACGGACACATTCACAGAAACAAACGACCTTCACACTTCAAATCCGAATGTTTAATTTAACAAAATATTCCGGCGAACCGTCCGAATTTAAACGAATGGTTCGCTCAAACCGGACCGCAAAGGCAACATATCACCCGTGCGGGTAACGTAGTGTACCAACAGTCCCCACGGGTAACACATACCACACACAAGCACAAATATTTACCGTACCATATTACACTATCTACCAAGAAGTAATTAGACACCCCTGCAATCGACGATATCTGCGGTATTGATACACGTCACGGCTGCCGCCGCTAAATATCGTGTGGGAAACAACAACGCAACCAGTCGCATGCAAGATGCCACGCAGTTCGGAGCTCTGTGATTTCGAGAAAGGTGTATTCGTCGGGTATCACAGAAATGGCCGATCCATACGTGACATATCCAGTGAGTTGAAGTACCCAAAATTGACAGTGGCCTACGTGATTGGCTAGTGGAAGATGAGAAGGTGACTGTCGGAATCTGTCCCGACCCGGCAGACACACAAAACTGGGAGTTAGAGACCGAAGGGTGCTGGCCAGAGAAGTTCGGAAGAACCGCACCAAATCGATGGGCCACATCCGCGAGGAGTTTCAACAGGCATCCTGAACCGTAAGGAAGCCCATCTGCTCGGTTATCATGGACGTGCTGCAGCCCACAAGCCTTTGATCGCCAAGTCCAATAGTGCTGCTCGGCTAACGTGGTGCAAAGAACATTGGCAGTGGACCGTTGAACAGTGGAAACAGGTGTTCTGGAGCGATGAATCAAGGTTCACCCTCTACCGTTCCGGTGGCAGGGTCTCTGTTTGGCGTCTGCCTGGAGAACGCCTCCTGCCGGAATGTATTGTGCCAACTGTGAAGTTCGGCGGCGGTAGAATTATGCTATGGGGGTGTTTCTCCTGGTATGGCACGGGACTCTTGGTCGCAGTTCCTGGTAGATTCAACGCCGAGACCTACTGCACCATTTTGGATGACCATGCGTTTCCTACGTTGTGGAAGTTTTACGGGGTGGACCCATGTTTCTTTTAGGATGGCAATGCCACCTGTCATGTTGCGAGGTCCAACATGGCTTGGTATGGTGACAAAGGGTTTAATCGAATGAACTGGCCTGCGCAAAGCCTGGAACTTAAACCTATCGAGCACCTCTGGGACGAGTTGGAGCGTCGACCTAAGGGGTGCCCCCACCGTCCGAAATCGGTGAAAGAACTGACCTGTCTTCTCCATGCCGAGTGGAAAAAAATACCGCTAGCCGTCGTACAACGTCTGGTTGAGAGTATGCCCCGGAGGGTCGCAGCTGTAATCGCCGCTCGTGGAGGCTCCACCAACTATTGAAGGTGAATAAACTTCGTTTTCCTTTGCTATCACAGGTGTTCAATTACTTGTTGACAGATAGTGTATTTCAACTGTGTAATTTTGACTTGGCTTCTTGAATCATTGTTTTGAATTCAACAAATAAGTGCGATTTAAAATTTGATCTTGCTATTCACCGTGTCTCATGCTCACCTAACAAAATTTTATTCTGTTCACGGTTGTTTTATTTTTGTGGTACACAGTTTACACATTTTCACTCAGCATTAGAACGTTAAAATTAAAATTTGCAATACATTTCAGGCAATCTACTTAGACATTTACAGCAATTAGCTTCAAATGCCACCGATAAAAAGGCAGTCCAAATAAAAAATCAAACCTAAATCCAAGAGAGCAAAATCATTATGGGAAGGTGAGTCCCCTCAACAAAACTGAAGCCAGGCGTATGAAAGACTGAATAAAACATGCTGAATCTAGGGCAGCGGACCTCCCCCTGAAGTGTGTGAGGCGGAACTTGATGACGAGCGAATAAGACACGCCGAAGAAAGGCGACTCAGCTGAATTTTGCTCATCAAGTGTTGTGCCCCTGTGATGATGAATTTCCTCCAAGTCTTAAAACTAATCTGATTTCCTTTCCACCGAACTTTAGCAAATTGGTTCAGTCAATACAAATTTGGAAGATGTGAATCCATATAGTGGTGCAAATATGACATGGGTGTTAAGTCAGAAAATATCCGAAAACTTGAAAAAATTCGTCGTTTTGGAGCGAGAACCAAATCCGCGTCTCCCAGATAGCGCCCGAGTATACTAACCACTACACCACCCAGAACGACCAAGTCTCAAGTTTCCGATTAATTTGAATATAACCATCACAGGATTCGCTAGTCGAAGCAACCGGCATTCATATATAGTGTGACGTGCCTACCCAGCAGGACGCACACAATATAAAGGCAGATAGCAGCGATAACGAACGTCCGCGTAGCTCAATTGGTAGAGCGACTTATTCCGGAATGAGGGGACCCGGCTTCGAGCCCCGGCGTGGACAAAAATGACGGAGAAATTTACTTCGTTATAATGGCGCCCGAACTTCCCGGATGACCCGACCGTTCAAGATCTCGCAATGGTGTGATGTTCTTTCCACACCGCGAGAGAGGAAAAATAAGAGAATACCTTCTTCAGCGCTTCGAAAAATAAAGCAAATGTGTGTGACGTTGCATTCCACACACTAGATTGACTGAGAGTTCTCAAGTACGTTCTACAGCGGATGACTGCCTCCGACGATTCATGGTCACGGCTGACCCGTGGGCCATGCCCCCGGCCCTCTTTCGGGGGGGGGGGGGGGTGACGTGCCTGTCCAACAGGACGCACACGATATAAAGGCAGATAGCAGTAATAACGAACGTCCGCGTAGCTCAATTGGTAGAGCGACTTATTCCTGAATGAGGGGACCCGGGTTCGAGCCGCGGCATGGACAAAAATGACGGAAAAATTTACTTCGTTATAATAGAGAATCTGGAGGTTTTGATATTATCAAAACTCTAGTTTTCGGATATTATCTGAATTATTATCCATGTGATATTTACACCAATGAACGGGTTCACATCTTCCAAATTTTTATTGTACATTGGTGTAATCCCGTATTTCATTCATTAGTTCAGTCAGTTCAAGCAATACAATTTTTTCCGAACATTTGCAATTAGAAACTATAAACGATTTTGTGAATGAGAAATTCTGGCGCCTACAAATGACACTGTTAGTGATGTCAACACTTAAGTACAGAATTAGCTGCTGCGATCTGTCTCAAAATATAAATCCATTGAAACTACCATTAATAGCATTCTACAATTCCATTGAAACTACCATTAATAGCATTCTACAAATCCATTGAAACTACCATTAATAGCATTCTACAATTCCATTGAAACTACCATTAATAGCATTCTACAAATCCATTGAAACTACTATTCATAGCATTCTACAAATCCATTGAAACTACCAAGCTGCATTATATCCAAATGACTTAAATTCTTTGGAACCATAGAATGCAGCTGCAAAATTGAATTTAAAAACTGGTGCACCGATAAATATTACTGTGTAATCTTGAGACGCCAAAATTGTGCAATATAACGGAATCAGATTATGGGTTAAGAACCTCGTGATAAACGTCATAGAAGCGACGATATTAAGAGGTTCTTCCAGAGGAGAAGATGGGTTCATTCCACGCATTCCTCGGATACTCACGGACATGCTCTTCGATATCAAGCAAGTACAATCTTCTGTTCGACTTGCAATTTTAATAATGCGAACAAAGTTCAGGGACAGTCATTCAAGTTTTCAGGTACTAACTTCGAAAATGCATACTTTTCACATGGAAAACTTTAGGCTGCTTGCTGCTGAGTGGACACAAGACATTTATTCATTCCCTTACTCACGGCGAAACCAAAAATGTTTATCAAAAAACATTGGTATTGTAACCATGTTGCAATGCTGCACATAACAAAGAGCAATAAGTAAATATGAAGCAACTAGATGAAAGCCCGTCATAATCACGGGGAAAAATAAGATATATGAATGCCGTGGCTTATCTTGGGTCCGAGACCTGGTCTATCTCACCCCCCCACCCCACAGTACTGTTCTTTTAAAAATTACGAAGTTTATTTTTTTATTGTAAAGTAGTAGAAGTAACATTTTTTCTAAATTTTAGGTACATGCTATTGCTAACGTGATACCAAATAATTATAATGCTTAGGATTTGAACACTTATTTGTACATTTTGTACACGAACTCCATTCTTCCTTCCTTTTGTGTGAACTCGAGTTTTCACAAAAATATTTCTTCCAAGTACTTTTCCATATTTAAAAATAATGTTTTCTTCTATTAACAAACCAGCCAAGTTGCTCGAATGTGCATGTCCTTGTGCGGCTCTAAGATATAACTTGACTCTCTTTAATACGCAAGAACTTCTTTCGGCAGTTCCAGTTGTTGATGGAAAGTTTAATATTAGATCTGCTAATTTGTACACTTCAATAAACACTATGTCCAATTTATTCAACTTTATGTAACAAGTAATGTCTCTTACTGATTTGTTTTGTATTCATCAAGAGAACTGAACACCTTCAGTTCATTTTTTAGTCCAGCTGTATCAAAATTTGAAGCATAGAGTTTTTAAGCTCTGATAGTAGATGTTCAGGGAAGCTCTCACAAAATTTATCAAAGCAGTTCGAATCCAACAAAGCCACGAATTTAAGACATCACTGATTTAAATTCATTGACACTTAACACAAACTGAAACAACTCTCGCGAAACACGCATTGTTAAATTCGGAAGCATGGAGGGACTGAGTAGTCAGAAGTATTCTCTTTTCTAAGCGAATCGTTGCGCAAAGAAATGGTCCATTAACCTCCATACACTGATTCATGTTGCCATGGAAACGCTAGCAGGCGATCGTATCAAAGTTTTTCGCATTAGAACAGCGAAGACTCGAAGACTTGCTTGAGTTATGCCGTTGGTCATCGCTCGCCAGACTGATTCTCTTAATCGAAAAAAGCGAATCCATTCCAGTTTTTTTTCGCACCAAAAGTACCGACATATCTTAATACCGTTGATAATTGACTATTATTTGTGCGTATTTAATTGAATTTTATTTGTGCATTCTCTGGGCTTCGTAGCTAGCCTAGAATATACGATTTTTTAATAACCAAGTATTCTTTTTGTTTGTGATGTCCAAACGTGGAAGTATGTTTCACGAACATTACAATAATAAATAAAAAAGTACTACGTCACACGTGACATACAGGATTTAGACAGAATAATGTGAATACCACCCTCAGAGACGTGACATTAAATGCAGCTGAGTACGTCGCAAGACGCAAAGGTATCCACCACCTTTTGGTTGTAATAGCTTTGTTTAGAACCTCAAGGTCCTGTTTAAGTGCATTTAAAGTGTCCTGTTGCACAAATTTTTCAGGGTGACGACAAAATGAGCGACCTAACGAACTTCAAAAGAGGGCTAATTGTTGGTGGCTGGCTAGTTGGTGCCTCCGTGACAACAGTCGCCAGGGTAGTAGGGATATCGAGAGTTACTGTATCTAGCGTCATCACAACATACGGTGTTCGTGGCAAAACCTCGTCTGCGAAACACAAGAGCGGCCGGAAAACGACCCTGACTGATAGATACAGGAGAGTATTAAAGAGGATTGTTATCCGTAATAAGAAGACCACGGCGCTAAAATTAGTGCGGAGCTCAATCTGTATCTCCAGACCCCAGTATCAACGAAAATAGTGCGCAGGGAACTGCATAAACAAGATATTCAGGGCAGAGCTGCTATTGCAAAACTTCTGGTGACCCGGGTGAATGCACAACGGCTACGGCAGTGGTGCTAGGAGCATATAACGTGCACTGACGGTTCATGGAAGGGTGTAATGTGGTCGGATGAATCCATATCCGCACTATTCCCTACCGAAGGATGTGTTTATGAGTGAAGAACACCTTGAGGATCGTACAACCCTTACTGTCTGCTTCCAACAGTGCAGCATGGTGGTGGTTCTGCCATGCTCTGGGCGGTCATATCGTGGTTTTTAGCATATCACCTTATCACCTTGAAAGGACAGACGACTGGCAGGGCGAATGAAACCATTAGACATTGTTTCCTGCAGGGGTGCCATCTACCAAGATGATAACGCCACAATTCTCAGTGCTCGGAAAGTCCAATCATGGTTTAAGGAACACTAACTTTCACATCTCCTTTGGCCTTACCCCATCACCAGACTTAAACATCATCGAGCCACTATAATCTGTGTTGGAAAACAGAGTAAGATCCCGTTATTCTCCTCCTGCATCTTTCAAAGACATGGAGCAGTTTCTGCATGAAGAATGGTATAACATCTCACTAACCGACATCCAGGATCTGTATGCGCCCATTCCAAAGGGTATTCAGGAGGTTTTGAATGTCAAAGGTGGTCCCACACCCTACTAGGTTGGTAAAACCCTTTTTTCCTAGGTTATCACATTATTCTGTTCAACTCCTGTAATACGCACTTTCCATTCACGGAATACCTACCCCAAAGACGTCAAAATATTTCTCTTTTTCAGTTGGTACTAGGGCCTTGATGTCACAATTATGTTCGGGAAGCAGTTTCCATTCACTGAACACCTGAACGAAAACACGATCACTAAATGTATCGTCACAAATATTTTTTCTCAGTTGTCGCTAAGGAGATGACGTCTCGTAATTTAATCCGAAAAGTAGTTTCCATTCACTAAACACCTGCACGAAAACACAAAAAGCTAAGTGTGACGTCACAAATATTTTTTTCTCGGTTGTTGCTATGGTGATGACTCTTTCCACTGCGCCACCAAACTGGGGCAAACGTTCAGAGAAAGCAAATTATATTTTTAGTGATAAATCATGTAAATTGTAATTTGTATGAGTTAAAAGAATAAACAATACGAATTAATTGTAATATTGTTGGTTTGACTTAAGAGTTTCTGCAGATTTCTGCTTCATAGGTGTACGTTTATATTCTCAAGTTACAATACCCTTGAAAATGCAGGCTGAGTCAAAAATCACAGGACAGTCTTGTATTTCAGAAACGGCAGGGAAAATGAAATATCTGAATATCCAGCAAGGAATCGGTGAGGAGGCCGGCCTTTTAGGTTATTTCCAATATGGCTGATTTTCAGGATGTCCACCATCTTGAAATCCGCCATATTGGATCAAGGTCAAATTTTTCAAATGGTAAGGGGTCATGTTGCGTATCAAACAAGACCTGAATTTTCTCAGAAATTGATTGCCGCATTCGGATTTGATATATGTGTTGTGGTTCACAAGTTATCAACTTAGAAATTTCAAATAACCTTTGTTTGTTACAGGTAACTGAAGATGGCATTGACGAAAGAGGAGAGGATTGAGGTGCTCCTAATGTCTGGGGAACGGAGCTGCTGTATCATAGCCGCAGACTTCAAAAACCGACACCCAGGAAGACCACCAATTTGTCGCATACCTCATATCCAAATTCCGAGAAATTGGGAATGTGGACGACAAGCCACGTAGTAGTCGGCCGAAAACTGCTACCGACGAGGAAACCTGAGCAATGGTATTGGCATCCTTTGCAAAGTGTCCACAACGTAGCACACGACGTCTCGCAGCAGAATATGGTATCAGCCATTCAAACATTGTAAGAATTCTTCACATTGGCCGGTGTGTTCCTGTAGAATGGCCACCCAGATCCCCCGATCTCACAGCACTCGGCTTTTATTTGTATGGTCATCTGAAACACCTGCTGTATGCTGAGAAAATCCGCGACAAGCACCACCTTCGGCAACGCATCCAGGAGGACTGTAACCGCATTTCTCCCGATATTCTCGTGCGAGTGCGTAACGACTGGATCAAGCGATTTCAGCTCTGTGTTCAGTAACAGGGACAATACATCAAATAGCTACGCATCACACGGAACTTTAGAGGTTGTTATTTCAAATTTCTTTGTAGATAACTTGTGAACCACAACACATATCCTGAAGAGCAATTGAATTAGAGACAGCTGGCGTTATGCAAACGTGGCGCTGTGGGCGGCCCTGTAAACGGAAACGACATGACGTATGCAACGATCCGACAATAAAAAAAGTGGTGCGACGGGAATCAGTAAGAGTCGGACGTAGTATGGGTAAGACGAAGGATCTAAGCGCATTTAATCGTGGGAAAATTGTCGGGGCCCGACTAATGGGTCACTCCATCTCGGACGTCCGGCAGGAGCTGAGATTTTCACGAGCCACTGTGTCACGGGTGCACCGTGAGTACATCGAATCCGGTAAAACCATCCCTGCAACGGCCAACTGCCGTGAACAACAGCGTGTGGATGAGCAGGGTCATCGTAGCCTAGCTCGCATTGTAACAGCGGATAGACGGGCCACACTGCAAGAAATCACTCGGCAATTAAACGCTGGTGCACAAAAACGTGTAAGCAGCCACACCATTCAGAACCATCTCCTCGCTATGGGGTACAGAAGCCATCGTCCCACGAGGGTACCGCTGCTGACCGCACATCACAGGGTGCAAAGATTATCATGGGGGGGGGAGCATCTCCACTGGACCCCAGACATGTGGAAAATTGTTGCCTGGACTGATGAGTCGAGATTGACGTTGGTACATGCAGATGGCTGGATACGAGTACGGCGCAAACCGCATGAAGTGATGAATCCTTCCTGCCAACAGGGTACTCTTCAAGCTGGTGGGAGTGACATTCTCGTCTGGGGACTGTTTACGTGGACTGAAATGGGACCCCTAGTACGTGAGACATCGTCCCTCACAGGTCAACGTTACCGAGATATCCTAGACGACCATTTGCTCCCGTTTGTGCGTCTTCAAAACCCCACTGGGGACCTCATCGTGCAACAAGATAATGCACCGTGCCATCGCTCCCGAATTGTATCCGAATGGTTGGATGAACATTCCACCGACGTGACTTCGCTTCCTTGGCCAGCTAGGTCACCTGACCTCAATCCCATCGAACACATCTGGGATGCCATCGAGAGAGATGTTCTAGGCTCTGACCCCCTCCATCAAATCTTCGTAAACTGTGGGAGCTTGTTCAGGGGTCGTGGATCCGTATGGGTTCCCAACGCTTCCGGTGTCTTGTTGAGTCCATACTGAGACGAATCGCCCCCGTCATCAGGGCGAAACACGTTAGTAGACAGGTATGTCTAATTCAATTGCTCTTCAGTGTATGTCAAATCTGATTACGGCAATCAGTTTCTGAGAAAATTCTGGTCTTGTTTGATATGCAACATGACCCCCTTACCATTTGAAAAATTTGACCCAGATCCAATATGACAGATTTAAAGATGGCGGCCTTGTTCCGGAAATAGTCTAAAAGATAGCCCCTCTCGCCGATTCTTTTCTGGGGTATTTAGATATTTCGTTTTTGCTCCTGTTTCTGAAATACAAGGGTGTCTTGCGACTTTTGATTTACCCTTTATTTCTGGGAGGTGACCGTTCTTTTAAAATAACATTCAAATACCAAACCGGAAAAAAATTGTGAAAAGATGTTCGGATTTTAACTTGAGATCTCTTTACATCACTCCTACATATAGATTGTCCAATTTGAAAGACCACATATGCATGGTAAATTGAGATGAGAGCATAATATGCTGTGCCTATTTTTAACACTTCCGTCAACTCTCGAAGAAGACGTATTTCCACGCTATGTTCCAGCTCAAAATACGAGTTTTCACATCCTTCGATTTACCAATTCATTTTTCCTTTTTGGTTCAAAAAAAACGCTTCCTCTATCTCGGTGCGCTTCCAAAGTGCCACTTACTGACTAAAAATAACTCAGCACGACGTTTCTTTGATAGCATTTGCTCGCAGAACGAGTTCCACGATGAACAAATCTCACGCTTGTTCAGTTGCAAAAACATAGAGGCGCTAAATTTCATTGCAGGCTTCTGCAGCATCGAAAGTGGTGCAACCCCATTTTCCCTTCGAAATGAGGAATTCTGGTGAGTTGCTACGTTTTTAAGACAAATCGGACCATTTCAACGCAGCTCGCTGACTCCATAGATTGATTTCTGGGAGTAAATCCCAAGAACAGGTCTCCAAAAATTGCAGCACATTTCCATACAGCCTCGCTTGCTTGCTTCTTCTATCGAAACTCAAGATTCTCTCATCCGTTTTTTGCTGCCTTTCTTCTTTTTATGTTGCTATGAGCTAGTTTTCTCTCAGAGGAATAAAGAAAGAGACTGCTCAGAAAGACATATGCTCTATTCTAGTCATGCAGAGATAAAAGGGTAACTGGCCTCTTCCTGATGGAAATGTCTTTCTAGGCGAGTGCTTTGCAGAAAACACAGATCAGCCTTCCACTAATTCTCGTATGAAAGACAGTTCGAAATAAATGGAGATTATCCGTGTTAATCCGCACTAACAGTCTTGTGTGGTACCCAGAAGATAAAAAATACTACAGCAACAAAAAAGATGCAGGATGGTCAGAAACATCCCCACAGAAACCTCCTTATTATAAAAGTAAGAAGAAAAGTTATTTGACGTCTTTTTACTCTAGACCTTATTTTTGAGATACAGTGAGTAGAAAATTAATTAATACCACCTACCCAATAGCGTGTTGAATCACCTTTAACCTTCAAAACAGCAGCATTTCGCTTTGGCATTGATTCCACTGATTTTGATAACGTCCCGGTGAAATATTTGCATGCTGAATAATATATTCCACATATAGCGTATCTACTTCAGAGATGACGTACATGTCAAGACTGCAATGTGGAAGCGATAAGCTTCGTCGGTGTACTTTACAGCTAAGATATAGTAAATACTAAAAGTCTATCGTACGAAAGGTCACTAAAGTAATTCACCGATGCTGTCACACGTACGGTCATTCACAAACATAATTTTCAAATTGTAGGTCAAGATTAAAAACACTTTATTTACAATTAAAAATTAATACTTACACGCGAGATCTTTCGGGGCTGAACATAGCACCCATCATCAGGCTCAAGCGCCACGAAACACAGGAGCAGACATTATATACTGTCAAACACGACACACAATTCACTCGGTTTTCTCAATCACCGGTGATGCCATCAACAAATCGTTAAAGTCCAAAGAATCAAGTCTTAATATCTTATCCTATAAAGTCCTCTTCTTCAGAGTTGTGTGAGGAGGGGGCAACCATCTTTCTCCACTGTCTTGCAACAAATGTCGGGAGTTAAATGTTACAGCGTGTTTCCCCATATGCAAGAATGAAGAGGCTTTCCGTAAGGAAGACAGTACGTTTATTAACACTTGAGTTAAGTACCCTAACATTTGTCTAATCTGGGGAGTAACCTCCCTGGTTATCAGCTTGAGTGAAAGCTGTGGAAACCGTTCCAGAACGAAGAGCGTATTTATGTTCACCCATTCTGACATTAACGGTTCTTAGGGTAGAACCTATATAGTATTTAACTGCAGTATCTGAATCCTCATGAATTAATGGTATGCAGTAGACGCCTGGTTTGCTAAGTGCTGGGACTCTATCTCTATCATTTCTTATCGTGGAAAAAGGTTTCTGGTGGACACTCCAAACGTTAGATTGTGTTTGTAACAAGCTTTTCTTAAGATAGACACAAGAGGTGGAATGAAATCAACTTTGCCGATGTACTTAGTAGGTTTTTTCTCTGTGGACAAAGTCGTGAATCTCAGTCTTTGAAATTGTTGTAATAGTCCTTGGAAGAGGTTGACAGAGAACCCAAACAATAAGGCCAAATTTTGAACTCTAGAAAGTTCATCACGTCGAGTTTTACTTGTCGAAGAATGGGTGAAGGCACGTCTTATTAAGAAGCGTAAAGCTGAAGCTTTATGTTCGGGAGGGTGAGAAGAAGTGAATGGGATCATACAAGGTATGAACGTCGGTTTACGGAAAACACAATGCTCGATTTTATTGGAATTCGAATCTCGAGACAGTAAAATGTCCAGGAATGGCAATTTTCCCTCTTTCTCAAGGTCTTTCGTAAACTTTATAGTTGGAAACTGGGTAGAAAGACAATCTGCAAATTCGTCCAGTAAAGGTAAAGCATGGGGCCAAAAAACCAACATGTCATCAACGTACCTAATCAACAGTGACGGTTGATAAGGGAAGTCCAACATGACCTTGTTTTCAAGATGCTGTATGAGGATCTCGGCTAAAACGGGGGAGAGGGGGAACCCATTGGTGCCCCCTTCCTTTTGTTGATAGAACTTACCATCAAATTTAAAGTAAGTTCTCTTAGCTACGAGTTCGAGACCAGAAATTATTGCATTAGCTTCAAGTGGAGAGATGGAATTGTCTTCTTGTAATTTGTCCTCAATAATTGAGTGAACGGTGTTGAGTGGTATACTTGGAAATAGTGATACTACATCCAGCGAAGCCATTATGAACTCAGTTCCCCCAGAGTCAAAGGTTCTGATACGAGATATAGCCTGCATAGAACTTTTAATGGATACAGAGGAATTTGAGGTGAGGGGTTTTAAAAATGAAGCCAATGCTGTCTCGAGTGTGCGAGTAGGGTTAGCATATCCTGAAACAAGCAGCCTGAGAGGTTGGTCCGGTTTGTGAATTTTCATTTTTCCAAAGACCTCTACAAAAATGAAACCTACAGGAGGACCTAGGGTTCCCGAGGTCTTTGGAAAAATGAAAATTCACAAACCGGACCAACCTCTTAGGTTGCTTGTTTCAGGATATGCTAACCCTACTCGCACACTCGAGACAGCATTGGCTTCATTTTTAAAACCTCTCACCTCAAATTCCTCTGTATCCATTAAAAGTTCTATGCAGGCTATATCTCGTATCAGAACCTTTGACTCTGGGGGAACTGAGTTCATAATGGCTTCGCTGGATGTAGTATCACTATTTCCAAGTATACCACTCAACACCGTTCACTCAATTATTGAGGACAAATTACAAGAAGACAATTCCATCTCTCCACTTGAAGCTAATGCAATAATTTCTGGTCTCGAACTCGTAGCTAAGAGAACTTACTTTAAATTTGATGGTAAGTTCTATCAACAAAAGGAAGGGGGCACCAATGGGTTCCCCCTCTCTCCCGTTTTAGCCGAGATCCTCATGCAGCAGCTTGAAAACAAGGTCATGTTGGACTTCCCTTATCAACCGTCACTGTTGATTAGGTACGTTGATGACATGTTGGTTTTTTGGCCCCATGCTTTACCTTTACTGGACGAATTTGTAGATTGTCTTTCTACCCAGTTTCCAACTATAAAGTTTACGAAAGACCTTGAGAAAGAGGGAAAATTGCCATTCCTGGACATTTTACTGTCTCGAGATTCGAATTCCAATAAAATCGAGCATTGTGTTTTCCGTAAACCGACGTTCATACCTTGTATGATCCCATTCACTTCTTCTCACCCTCCCGAACATAAAGCTTCAGCTTTACGCTTCTTAATAAGACGTGCCTTCACCCATTCTTCGACAAGTAAAACTCGACGTGATGAACTTTCTAGAGTTCAAAATTTGGCCTTATTGTTTGGGTTCTCAGTCAACCTCTTCCAAGGACTATTACAACAATTTCAAAGACTGAGATTCACGACTTTGTCCACAGAGAAAAAACCTACTAAGTACATCGGCAAAGTTGATTTCATTCCACCTCTTGTGTCTATCTTTAGAAAAGCTTGTTACAAACACAATCTAACGTTTGGAATGTCCACCAGAAACCTTTTTTCCACGATAAGAAATGATAGAGATAGAGTCCCAGCACTTAGCAAACCAGGCGTCTACTGCATACCATTAATTCATGAGGATTCAGATACTGCAGTTAAATACTATATAGGTTCTACCCTAAGAACCGTTAATGTCAGAATGGGTGAACATAAATACGCTCTTCGTTCTGGAACGGTTTCCACAGCTTTCACTCAAGCTGATAACCAGGGAGGTTACTCCCCAGATTGGACAAATGTTAGGGTACTTAACTCAAGTGTTAATAAACGTACTGTCTTCCTTACGGAAAGCCTCTTCATTCTTGCATATGGGGAAACACGCTGTAACATTGAACTCCCGACATTTGTTCCAAGACAGTGGAGAAAGATGGTTGCCCCCTCCTCACACAACTCTGAAGAAGAGGACTTTATAGGATAAGATATTAAGACTTGATTTTTTGGACTTTAACGATTTGTTGATGGCATCACCGGTGATTGAGAAAACCGAGTGAATTGTGGGTCGTGTTTGACAGTATATAATGTCTGCTCCTGTGTTTCGTGGCGCTTGAGCCTGATGATGGGTGCTATGTTCAGCCCCGAAAGATCTCGCGTGTAAATATTAATTTTTAATTGTAAATAAAGTGTTTTTAATCTTGACCTACAATTTGAAAATTATGTTTGTGAATGACCGTACGTGTGACAGCATCGGTGAATTACTTTAGTGGTGTACTTTAGTTGGGAAAACAACTGGCTCCGGAGCGAGGCTTCGAATCCCACCACCGGAAAAAAAATGGCTATTCCTCACATTCGCGTCCGAACGATATGTGAATCTGCTGACGGTGAGGTTGTAAAAAAAATGTGTGGTGCTTCTTACACATATCGTCTGGAATTAATGAAAATTCCTTGTTCTACGGCGAGCTATTCCGAGCATGGGTTTCCGGCTGACTCGGAAAGTTACGATTCCATCTCAGCCCTTTCTCAAAGGAGAATATACGGAACCTACTTATCTCAGAGGTGACAGACATATCAAGATGGAAAGTTGAGGCTATAAGCTTCATCAGTGCAGTAAAGTCGAAAAATAACAGTCTCTCGGAGGAAGGAGGCATGTGTTCGAATCCCACTATCGGCAGGAACGGGCTTTTCTTCACACAGGTTGAATAGCTTTGGATGCAGACGTCCCATCCGATTTTATCCCCCCTACACTATATTGACAAAAGTCACCAGACGCCCTTTCAAAAGCAAATGAACGGATCCGCTGCGTTGTTAAGATGCGTGGTACTGCAGCAAACAGTATGAAAACAAGCCTGCAGCTGACCGCGGTCATATCGCACTGTGAGTTTGAGTGAAAATGTCGCGGCCGGAGAGAACTGACTTTGGTAAAGGAAAGATTGCTGGACGTTATGTTAGTGGGTTGTCCATAAGAGAAACCGAGAGGTGTTTAAACATACCCAAGTCAACTGTTTTGGATGTACTGAATAAGTGGAAGACACATGGCGTGCCTGAAGCAGCAAACCGTTCTGACAGATCAAAGAAAATCAGTGATAGGGTACGTCGAAGCCTCAGGAGAGTCGTTACAGCTAATCAACGGAGTACTGCACAAGACCTCAGTGAACAGGAGAGTAAAAATGCTGGAACCTCGGTATGTACAAGTACCATTTGCAGAGAACTTCATTCCATGGGTTACCGTGGTCCTGTAGCTGCTCAAAAGCCTTTCATCTCCATTTGGAATGCTACTCGCCGTTTAACATGATGAAAAGAACATTTGTCGTGGACCGAGGATCAATGGAAAGGGGTCCTATGGATTGATGAATCCACATACACGATCCATCAGTCTGATGGCCGTGTGTGGGTATGGCGGCAGCCGGGGGAACGCTATTTACCACAGTGTACTGTTCCTACGGTCAAGTTTGTAGCTGTGAGTGTACTGTTCCTACGGTCAAGTTTGGAGACGTGCCGGTTAACAGGTTTGTCCACGATAACCAATCCCGGCCCATTGGTTTTCGTGGACAAACCTGTTAACCAGCACGTCTACCTCTATATTCCGGACAATTATACCCTACCAACTCTGTGGCAATACTATGGAACTGAGCCTTGTTGGTACCAGCAGTATAATGCAGCGAGCCATAAAGCAAGGACTGTTACGGTGGGGCTTGACGATAATTCCGTATCGTGTGTGGACTGGCCAGCACAGAGCCAGGATCTTAATCCCACAAAGAACCTATGGTATGAATTAGAGTGCAGCATAAAAAGTTTGGAACCAAGGCCTAGTACTAAGGGACAGTGTTACGTACTAAATGGAAGCGCATACCTATTGCTGTGTTTCGAAACCTTGTCGAAAGTATATTTCGAAGGGTCAGTGCATGCATTAAGGACAAAAGTGGACCGACACCGAACTAATGTGTGTCAATAAATGCTATGTTGTGTTTCTCTTCTAGGTGTCCGGTGACTTTTGTCAATATAATGTTTTTGCATGGAGTTGAGATCTGTCAACTGAGGTAGCCAATGAAGCAAAGTAAAGCCCCTATCATATTCTAGAAACCGATCTGTGACAATGTGTCCTTCTGGAAGAATCCATCTTTACGGAGATAGAGAGTGTCCATAATTGAATGAATTTGAGCAGCAACGACGATTAAATGCGCTTGGGCTTTCAGACGTGGGTCCATTCTAATCAAGGGGCATAATATGTTCCATTTCATGTCTAAGTTTTAAGGAATTTCTCCATTTGAGGATCCTTCGGATACTCTCAGAAGAGCTACACCTAATAGACCCAATTTTTCCTAAATATTAGGTTAATGTATAAGTTTCTCTGGGTCCACGGAGCGGGCTGTACAAGAGAAAAAGTAGAATTTTGACCAGAATTTCATTCTGCGGGGTAAGACGGCAACACTGTACTGAATACATGTGTTAGCAGACAGCATCACACGTGCATTGAGCTAGGTTCATGGCGACTGACAAGATGCATAATTATCCGTCTTTGAAAAAACTGCTGTACAATCTCGAGACTGGATTTGTTCGGCCTACGCCAAGAAAACTATACGTGCAGGCACCTGCAGTGAGTGGTTTGTGAATCTCAGCTGGGGTAATTGCAGCGTGGAATACAAGCAGCTTAGTGGGCGGCCGAAGGAGAAGTAGGAAGCGGATCTGCAAGCTCCTCTGGACGAAGATGCCACCCCGCCGACCACAGAACTGTCAATACCGTTAAGCATGAATAAGGCGACCTTAGTTAGATGGTTGCCTGCCATGGGAAAGAGTCAAAAAGTGGAAAAGTGGTTTCCACACGAAGAAACACTGGAAATGTATACACAGACATAATACTTTCAGATAAGTGTGGGAATATGTAGCGGTTTGTAAATTGTGTTCCCCATGGACCATAGATAACACTTAGCCAGTTAATATCCCCTAGCTTTTCGGTTCGTATCTAATGGGACTACAGATAGCACTTCGCCTGATTTGTTGCTCTCTTCCTCACGTCCTAAATAATATGAGAAGAGGCTGGTATAAAATGGAGTAACAGGTTCTCTTAAGTGTTAAAATTGGAGGTTCATTTTTAATTTTTACAGGTACTTTTTATTAGATCCGGGATACCTGACGCATATCCCTATATTAGGTGTGAGTATTTCCACTGTTTCGGCTGAATTTGCCCGCGTGGTTCCGAATCCCATCCTTCTCACCAGTGCTGTGACTTCTCAGTTTAAATTAATTCATACATGATCCAAGAAGTGTAGTATCAAATATTATCACTATACACTACAAAAATGTAGTGTAATTTTTATTAATTGTTTTGCATTTATAACAAGAAAGATGACACCGAATTTTTCGGTGTAATGAGCACGTCTTTTGAATCCGTTCTGACGCAAATCAAGTTTATTAAAGCTATTCAAAGTCAATGGAACCGGTATGGATAATAACAGTATCTGACGGAAGAAAGAAGTTTTTCAATTGGGTTTTTAATCCCTCAGATATTGCTGCAAACGGAATTGTGAGCTTACGCCCTCTGGTTGCAGACTTGTGCGTTAAGAAAAATTTGAATTTATATGAGAAACATTTCGCAGCGAAAACGCTCTCCAACAAAAAAAAAAAAAGAATTTTTCAAATCGAACTCTTTGAAGCAGAGATATGGATAAATGTAAGATATGCTCCTACACCCCTTGGCAGGAAAAACCATGCATTATGTTAGGAAGAAAGTATTCTCAAAAGATTTTTCCATATGAGCGGTATCGGTCCAAGAAAAAGAAATTCTTAGTCGAATTTTCGAGTTTTCAGGAGTTCAGATTTTACTGCAAGTACATCAGAAGCAGAAATTAACCCTTATGCCCCCTTGAGGCCAAACCATTCTTTACGAAGTATTAGAAGTTATTTGAAAAACATTTCCCATCAGGAGCTGTATGCGACACAGGAAGAATTTTTCAAATCGGAGCTTTAGAAGCAGAAATAACGCAGACAATGCAATTTACCATTGCGGCCCCTAGCGGAAAGTCTATGATTTAGTTGAAATTTTTGAATTTATATGAAAAATATTTCGCATCAGAAACACTATCCAACAAAGAAAAAAATTTAAAAATCGGACTCCTGTAAGTAGAGATATTGAGAAAAATAAGATATCTACGCCCTCTGGCGTAGAAAACATTCATTATTTTAAGAAGAAAATATGCCTAAAAGGTTTGTCGGTCCACAAACGAATTTTTTTCAATCGAGATTTTAGAAGCTCATATTTTGCTGCAAATGCATCAGAAGCGGAAATTAAGACTTACGCCCCCTGGTGGTCAAACCATTTTTTACCAAAATAAAAAATTATATGCAAAAGATTTCCCATCAGGAGTTGTATCCGGTGCAAATAGAATTCTTCAAATCGGAGTTCCAAAAGCAGAGATATCGGGGGAAACGCAATTTACTTTTATGCCCCCTAACGGAATGTCTATTAATTACTTGAAAATTTTTAAAAATATGAAAAACATGTCACAACGGAAACTCTCTAGAATAAGGAATTTTTCATATCAGACCATTAGAAGCAGAGATATTGACAAAAATAAGATATACATCTACGCCCCCTGTCGGAAAAGCAATGCAATATTTTAAGGAAATATTTTGAAAAGGCTTATCGAGGTGAGTGTCATTGGTCCACGATAGATTTTTTTTCAATGGAGATCTTAGAAGCTCAGATTTTATGGCAAATACATCAGAAGTAAAATTTAACACTTACGCTCCCTGGTGGCCAAAGTATTCTTTACCAAATATAAGAAATTATATGCGAAAGATTTTTCATTAGGAGGTGTATCCGCTGAAGAAAAAAATTTTCGAATCGGAGTTTTAGAAGAAGAGTTATCGGGAAAAAGGTAATTTACCTAGCGGGAAATCTATGCGTTAATTTGAAAAAGTAACTATATCTGAAATATATTCTTCAACATAAATGGAATCGAAAGATAAAATAATTTTTTCAATTGGTTGTTTAGAAGCAAATATGTGGAATAAAACGTATTTTTGAATTCGACATCATCTGCATTTACGCCCTCTAGCGGCGAAATTGTATATCGTAAAAAAAACCCCCAACGAAATGAAGGATCGTCATTCGCATATTTCAAGCTTCCCAATGCAAAACGAATTTTTCAAATCGGACTAATAGTTGCAGAGATATTGTGTCTAGAGACGGACGGACGGACAAACCGATAACATAAGCACGATCTTGTTTTACAAAAGACGTGCTAAAAAATAAAATGCGAATGCAACACAATAAAATGTGCGCTTTAAGTAACTCATAACAACAGCTGTTCATTCGCCTTATACCTGTCACTCCACGCATTGTGACGTCACGAAGCGTGTAGAGAGCAAGTAATCGTGCAAAGCGCCATCTGCTGTCTAGAAAGGGGGAAAATACAATAATCGCACCACAGAAGGCTATTGGCCTCTTTCTTCGCCCCTGCTACAGCCTTTTGCAATGCCTCCTCAAGTCTGGAGGGTTGTGATATGTAAAAAGAATCCATGCTCATATGCTGTAGCTTTCAAATGCTGATCTTCCCACATGGCGCGGCTAAACACTCGATTTCAGAGAGACGACGACGACAACACATTTTTCCAATCATGCAAAATCCACGTCCGTTGCTCTCAAACCCAGTAAAGAATTTTTGTCTTATTCGCTGTAGAGAGCACTGATGGACGAAGAGATCTTCTGCTGTTGTAACACAAACGCTGCAAAGTCAGACACTAGGTGCGACTGGGTGCCTTTTGACATTATTCCTGATTCAAATCCTCTGCCATTTGACTCACAGCCGAGCGTCTGTTCGCCGATACAGATCTTGATATCCCTCTCATCATATCAGACGTCGACTAGTCGTTTCAGACACTCAAGTCATGTGCTCACTGCCGGCGTTTATGCTGCGTCAGCCACTCTCTGTATACTCATTCTGCCGTTTATCTTTCACATTCCGCAAACGCAACGTGTTGATGATGGAACTGAGCCTTTCACACCACACCCCATACTACCAACTATCACTTAACGCTCTAAGTCAGTAAGATCATGTCCTTTTCTCACACATTTTTAGTCAAGTATTCTGAACTGCTGTTCTCGTTCATTTGGTTTTGTAGCTATGTGGAAAATGAAAGACGACTGTTCTTAATAGATTGGAAGCCCAGTGTATAAGCCGTCAAAATTTGATGTCGAAAGTTTCCGTTCTCCTGCTCTTTCAGGCTTCTAACAGAACCGGAGTGTCTTTTTTTTATTGGAGGTTTAACGACCACCTTAAGCAACTCAATGGGCTATAAGAAGTCGAGTCACGAATTTAGAGTCACTTCTTCCAGGGATGGGTGAGAGCCAGTGCCGTAAGACAAACACAGAATCCATGCCTCGCCTAGGATTCGAACTCACGACCATCTCGAACGAACGCTGAAAAGCCAACGCTTAGACCACCGCGCTACCTGGGCGGAAGGAATGTCATTTACGGACGCTCTTTGCGAAAAACGTAGAGAGTTTGTTATTATTGCTCTTACCTAAATTGTCGTTCTAGAATGAAAGTTATTTTTATTCTTGCCTAAGTGTATTTACACATTGAAGTATTTTCCTAGGCTGTCTGCTCGTAGGTTTCTCTCTTGTGACATTTCCTAGATAACGCATTTGTTTTGTTGGGAGCGTGAAATAACATCGGAAAAGAATATGATCTCGCAAAACTTTTAGAATTTATATCCCTGCCATAAATCGAGAAATGACGAATAATATCTTCTGCTGGAATGTAAGACGTGGTTACGTAGGCACCCGTTTTTGACTACCCTGTGTATTTCTTTCAGAAACATCAATTAGTATACACCGATGAACCATTCCATTATGACCACCCGCAGCCTAGAAAAATGAGCACGCCTGGAGACCGAACGGTGGCACAGGTGTCCACAGAGCAGTACAGACAGAGTGGCCCTTTATTATGACCACCCCCTCAGTACTTCGTTGGGCCACCTTTTGCCTTTAATACTGCATCGATTCTTCGTGGCATGGACTCCACCAGATGTTGATAGGTGGTTTGTGGAATCTCAGACCATGCTTGATGAATAGCACTTTCTGGAGATTGTGGGGGCCACCTGAGCAAAGTAAACTCCCCGGCATGTTACTGAAACCAATCCTGTACAATACGAGCACTATGGCAGGACGCATTATCTCTTTGAAAGTAACAATCGCCACTGGGATAAACCATCCACATGACAGGATGCACTTGGTCCGCAACGATGTTTAGATACAATGTGCCAGTCAGACGTTGATTACCACGAATTAAAGATCCCAAAGCATGCCAGGAAGACATTCCCCAAACCATAATGTTGCCTCCACCAGCTTGAAGGGTTGTAGCAATGCATTTGGGGTCCATGCTTTCGTGCTGTTTCCGCCAAATTCTCACTCGGCCATCGGCATGGTGCAACTGAAAACGTGATTTATCGGACCACATAATTTGTTTCCAGTTATCGACTGTCTAATCCTTGTGATCCCGTGCGAACTGGAGACGTTTTCTCTTGTTAACTGCAGACATCAAAGGTGTTGAAATAGGCCTTCGGCTGCCATATTCCATCCGATGCAGTGTACGGCGAACAGTGCGTGCAAAGATCATTTGAGGGGATCCTTGATTAAGATGGTCTGTAATTTGCTGCACTGTTGCCCTTCTGTTGTCTGTTACCAGTCTGGACACTCTCCGTTCCGCCCGAGCAGTCGCTAGCCGATGATGACCACACGTTGCACGTAGAGACCCAGTTTTTTGGCTGACAGTCCAGTCTTTAAAAACTTTAACAGCAGCTGCTCTGGAACATTTCTCTAATGCGGTGGTTTCGGTGATACTAGCTCCATGGCTCAGAGCTCTTACAGTCATCCCACGTTGAAGGTCCGTCAAATCGCATTTTTTACCCATCTCGTCACCCAAAAATCACTTCTACTACTGTCGCAAGCACTAAGCTTTCCCTTTTTATACTTGCCTCGCCTTCTGGCGGCAACAGCGTGCAGCCATAGCTCATTTGCTTAAAACTGCCAGGTGGTCATAATAAAGTGGCCACTCTGTGTATATACAACACGAGGACCTGCTTTCGGTTAGTATAGTGTTCGGAGTCAGAATGGGAAAAGCTTCCGATTTATCAGAGTTTGATAAAGGACAAATTGTGATGGCACGTCTAGAAAACGGCGCGGCTAGTGGGTTGTTCACGTGCCACTGTATTGGGTACGTATCAAAAGTGGTGCACAGGTGGCCTAACGACAAACCGTCGTCCGCAGCTTATTGGTGCCAGAGGAGAGGGACACTTTCGCGCATTGTTCACAGCGACCGCAGGGCCACAGTGCGACAAATCACCCGCAGCTACAACAGTGGTGATCAGGGCAATGTGTCACAGCACACAGTTAATCGCAGCCTTCTACGCATGGGCCTGCGTATCCATGGACCAAGCCGGGTTACCATGCTCGCTGCACGTCATCGCCAGCAACGCATGAAATGGGCCCGCGATCATCGAGATTGGACAGTGGATGATTGGAAGAAAGTGGCCTGGTCTGACGAATCGAGATTCCTGGCGCATCATGTGACGGACGAGAGCGGATACGCCGATTACCGATGAACCCGGACGCACTGTTGGGCGGAAACAGGCCGGCAGTGGCGGTGTTACGATTTCTAAAGATTTTAAATGTTTACTGAGGAAAAAAATGCTTTTCTTCTTAAACTTCCTTCAAAGCTGTTTTAATTCTTGGTTATTTCTTTAAGCAGTTTCATACGAAATTTTCGCAAAAGAGTTTGTAAAATCTTGTTGCTCGGGCTAGAGGCCCTTTTAACCATGAGCCCTCCCCCGCACTGCAGAAGTTACCGGGGCTGTCAGTGGGCCCCTGATTAGTGATGCTGTCAATCATTCCTTCTTGGGATTTCATTCACCATTCACGCAAAAGAGTGATCCAGGAATGATAATTCAAACGAATGACCATCAATTTCCAGGTTGTCACTACGCTCTTTGAGCAAATCATTCGTAGAAGGGATCTCGTTTTAACGTCTAAAGCGCTTTTAAGGCCACAGCTCTCTTTGGCAAACTTCCTAAAACAGCGCAAGCTGTTCACCATTTACGATGAATGATAATGCCATGAACCGGCACGTGGTCAAGGACTCCAGCACATCCTTCAAATGAATGGAATTCACGTATGATAACCATTGTTAAGTTTTACCATGGTTTCCTAGCTGACAGCTGATCGTTCAATCACATAACTTTTAACATAATAATTACCTACATTACTTTTCTTAATGGGAACTCTTTTCCGAACTCATGGGGACGCAATGAAGTTAAAAGTGCTGATCTTCATTGTGTATCGTGAATAGTGAACTGTTCGTTCTTATTCACAAAGGTGAGAGTGAACAATTCACTATTCATGATGGAAGGACTAAAAAGTAATGTCGTTTTTGGAAAAGAAGATAAACACTGTTTGCAGCAGAAGAAATTTATTTTTTAATCAATTATATAATATAATCGCCATCATTATCGATCACACTTACCCATCGTGTAGCCAAACGTACAATTCTGTCTTTATAAAAAGACTTTGGATGTGATGCAAAGACGTGAACCCTGTTTTGACATCACCAATATTGTGGAATCTTTTACCATTAAGAAAGTGCTGCAGATGTCTGAACAAATGGTAATCAGATGGTGCAATGTCAAGGGAATAAGGGGGGCATGGGGCAGAACTTCCCAGCCCAAATCTCTGATCGTCTGCAGGGTCCTCCTCGCCGTGTGAGGTCTCGCGTTGTCATGCTGGAGGATGACACCTTTTCTGTTGACCAGTGCTGGATGTTTTACAGTAAGAGTGTCTTTCGAACGGTCCAGTTATTGACAATAGAGGTCTGCCGTTACGGATTGTCCGGGTTCCAAGAACTCAAAGTAAGCTATGGTAGCGGTAGTTCACCAAACACAAAGCAAAAACCTTTTTGTGGCGTAGGCCTATGTTCTGGCGTAGGAACTGGTGTCTGAAAGAACCACTGGTTTTTGCCTTTGTTGTTCACGTAAAGGGCCCACTTTTCATCGCCAGTGACGATTCGGTGAAGAAATGGATCCTTTTCCTGTCGGCTGAGCAAAGACTTGCAGATGGTGGGACGCTGAGCTTTGTTGTTAGGTGAAAGTTGGTGTGGGACTCAAACTCCTTGACCTTCCCTATCTGTTGCGGGTGCTCTTGAACAGAAGGCCATGATTCATTGAGATGTTTGGATAATTAATCAATCATTTGACGAGGATCTACCTTAACGGCTGCACGAAAGCAGATCATTGTCGAGCTCCATGGGCCTTCCTGTATGAGAGGCAACAGAGAGGTGAAAATTACCTGACCGGAATTGGGTGAACCAACGCTGGCACTTGCGGACATTTAACACATTCAGATAAACAGTGCAAATGTTATTGGTGGCCACGGTTGCATTGTTCCGCTTGTGAAATTCATACTGCATACAGAGACGAACATGGCTCACCTCGGGTTTTACGGCACTCATTTGTTCTGCAAATCTGGAAGACAAAACACCTACATAAGTTAAAGGTTAATAGCTCATTGACTTGTACGTACACTTACTTTACGTTGAACGTACATAAACACCTCACAGCTGTTCCCAAACGTAGCCCCCCTAAAAACGACATTACTTTCTGGTACCCCCAAAAAATAGTCATTCGTTGTGAACGAACCGTTCACGAATAGTCCATCACTAATAGGAGGGGCATGCCGAAAGTTTTTAGTTGTTTAAAGACATATATATATATTTACGAATAATTACTCAACACTTTTCAAAATAATCTTCGTGAACATCTATGCACTTTTGCATTCGATAGCACCATGTTGCAAATGTCTCTTCTCAGCTTTGTTTTGGCAGTCACCCAAGTAGCACACTGACATTGGCCAACGGTTGGTCCAATGATATTTATGCGTAGCAGCGTTGGGCGAAGGTTGGTTGTTTATCGAAGATTGGCCAACGGTTTTTCAAACCACACATGACAAACCATTTATCAACAAATGACCACTTAACGGTTGTCCGATGGTTGTCCAAAAACACATGATCACATTGGAAAGCAGTTTGCAACAGTTTTCCAATGTGGATCCAACCGTTGAACCAACACATATCCAATTGTTGGTCGCCGAGTCGCCGAGTCGACCGTTGAAAGCCCACGGTTGGTCCAACATAATATTGCTACCTGGGCAGCTGCCTCAAAATAAGTAGCTAGGTCCTCTTCATCAGACGAAAACCGACGTCCACGCAGGGATTCCTTGGCTTCTGAAAACCAGAAGTTACAAGGTGCCAAATAAAGAGAATAGGCTGAATGAGGAAAAACTCGAACGCTTTCTGTTGCCAAAAAATCAATTCTCTTGGCTGCAGTGTGAGCCGACACATTATCGTGGGGGAAAAGGAGGTGCTTATTTTTCAATCTCTTGGGTGCTTTTCTTTTGTTTCTTTTATATTGACATGTGCTTCTTCCATTCTACAAGGACCTTTGGCAGACACTGAATGGTATACCGATCAGCAGTAATAGCTCTTTGATTTTCAAGAACAAGAGTTCTCACATGTCCTGTTTTACAGAAAGACGCTACCTTTTTCTTCTCTGCTCTGCGGATTCATCGGACTTTGGTTGGAGGGGCGTCACCCTCGAAGCATCAGATCCTTGATTGTTGCTTTGATTCCGGATCGTAGTAATAAATTCACGATTCATCACCAGTTAAGATGATGTAAGTGTCTTTACTACGTCTTGCTCTGAATTTAAACAACAGGAATTGGCTCCATTCAACACGGCTTGTCTTCTGCTGGTCTGTGAGTAAATGAGGATTCTAACAAGCAAATCGTTTCTTGGCATGCAAATGATCATGGATTATTGTATGTGCAGCAGCTGATTCAATGCCCAGGGCAGTCTCTATTTCATGATATGTCACACTAGGATTTTCTCTGATAAGTTCTCTAACAGCATCGATGTTTTCAGTCGGTACGGCGGAATGGGGCAGACCACAACGAAGGCCATTTTCCAGAAAATGTTTTTCCTTCTAAATTCACAAAACCAGTTTCAAAATGTGGCAAGAAAAGGAGAAGGCTATGGAAAGATATTTAATAAAAATTCCAAACACTGACGTGCACCTAAACATTTTTTTTTAAATCATAGGAAATCATTGCACGAAAATCGCATTTCGACAGCTCCGCTTTAACTAGCAAAATGAGGTCAACTGTGTTCCATTATGCTGCCACATGACCAAAATATGGTTCAAGCAGGTGCCCGCGGCTCCTGCTATTGGCCAATACGAACACGTGCTTCCTAAATACAGCTGTTTCATTACGCTATAAACATTCGGCTCAGCCTCCGTATACGCACCTTTTGACCAAAAATTACAAGAGTTGCCATTACAGAGGCATTCTAAGGTTTTTCAAAGTGGGATATCAGTACTTTTGCAAACTGAGGATTTTCTAGAATATGTTTGAGTTGCCTTAGTCACAGCCAAAGTTACCTGATGCTAAATGAGTTTTCGAAATTTCAGTGGTAGTAGCAGATACGTCATCATAAGAGATGACATGCTGCAAACGAAGAACGGCATATGGTACGGCTACACAAAGCATGTCGTTGTCGATGTTAGACACTTCACAACTGATACTGGTTGCCAGAAATCACAAGGAGTAAAATCCTGTCAGCAGGCTAACCAGGACTGCGAAAACCCTTAAAAGGGAATGCGGTAATTGCCGAATGTTGGACTGCGCAATTCCTCTGGCACTGTTGTGTGATAGTGCGTTCCGTCTGGCTCTGTGGGCACTGGCAACTGAAACTTCATCCACGACATGTTCGACATTTGAGGACGTACTAGGGTGCAAATGATCCCCAAGGATGGTTAGGTAGGCTCCATCTGTCAGAGCGATCTCTTGACGTATGAGGGGTCCTAATGCGTCCCAGCTGAAAATGCCCGACACCATATCAGAGCCACCGCCAGCCTTCAATCTTCCTGGTAGGCATGCGGGACCCGTTGCCTCTTTGGTTTGTCACCACATCTGGAGTCGTTCATCTACCCGAAACAGTTGGTATCGCGATTTGTCTGATCAGAGTACAAGTTTCCAGTCATCTTGCGATCAATAGCGGTGTTCCAGAGCTAAGGCGAGGCGCACAATCTTGTGTCGTCCGGTCAGCAATGACATCCGGCCACAGTGTTGTGTCGTGGGGTCAGCAATGGCATCCGCGCACAGTCTTGTGCCGTCGGATCAGCACTGGCATTCGCGCACAGTCTTGTGTCGTCGGGTCAGCAATGGCATCCGCGCACAGTCTTGTGTCGTCGGGTCAGCAATGGCATCCGCGCGCAGTCTTGTGTCGTCGGGTCAGCAATGGCATCCGCGCACAGTCTTGTGCCGTCGGATCAGCACTCGCATCCGCGCACAGTCTTGTGTCGTCGGGTCAGCAATAGCATCCGCGCACAGTCTTGTGGCGTCGGGTTAGCAATGGCATCCGCACACAGTCTTGCGTCGTCGGGTCAGCAATGGCATCCGCGCACAGTCTTGTGTCGTCGGGTCAGCAATGGCATCCGCGCACAGTCTTGTGTCGTCGGGTCAGCAATGGCATCCGCGCACAGTCTTGTGTCGTCGGGTCAGCAATGGCATCCGCGCACAGTCTTGTGTCGTCGGGTCAGCAATGGCATCCGCGCAGAGTCTTGTGTCGTCGGGTCAGCAATGGCATCCGCGCACAGTCTTGTGTCGTCGGATCAGCACTGGAATCCGCGCACAGTCTTGTGTCGTCGGGTCAGCACTGGCATCCGCGCACACTCTTGTGTCGTCGGGTCAGCAATGGCATCCACGCACAGTCTTGTGTCGTCGGGTCAGCAATGGCATCCGCGCACAGTCTTGTGTCGTCGGGTCAGCAATGGCATCCGCGCACAGTCTTGTGCCGTCGGGTCAGCACTGGCATCCGCGCACAGTCTTGTGTCGTCGGGTCAGCACTGGCATCCGCGCATAGTCTTGTGTCGTCGGGTCAGCAATGGCATCCGCGCACACTCTTGTGTCGTCGGGTCAGCAATGGCATCCACGCACAGTCTTGTGTCGTCGGGTCAGCAATGGCATCCGCGCACAGTCTTGTGTCGTCGGGTCAGCAATGGCATCCGCGCACAGTCTTGTGTCGTCGGGTCAGCAATGGCATCCGCGCACAGTCTTGTGTCGTCGGGTCAGCAATGGCATCCGCGCACAGTCTTGTGCCGTCGGGTCAGCACTGGCATCCGCGCACAGTCTTGCGTCGTCGGGTCAGCAATGGCATCCGCGCACAGTCTTGTGTCGTCGGGTCAGCAATGGCATCCGCGCACAGTCTTGTGCCGTCGGGTCAGCACTGGCATCCGCGCACAGTCTTGTGTCGTCGGGTCAGCACTGGCATCCGCGCATAGTCTTGTGTCGTCGGGTCAGCAATGGCATCCGCGCACAGTCTTGTGTCGTCGGGTCAGCAATGGCATCCGCGCACAGTCTTGTGTCATCGGGTCAGCAATGGCATCCGCGCACACTCTTGTGTCGTTGGATCAGCAATGGCATCCGCGCACAGTCTTGTGTCGTCGGGTCAGCAATGGCATCCGCGCACAGTCTTGTGTCGTCGGGTCAGCAATGGCATCCGCGCACAGTCTTGTGCCGTCGGGTCAGCACTGGCATCCGCGCACAGTCTTGTGTCGTCGGGTCAGCACTGGCATCCGCGCATAGTCTTGTGTCGTCGGGTCAGCAATGGCATCCGCGCAGAGTCTTGTGTCGTCCGGTCAGCAATGGCATCCACGCACAGTCTTGTGTCGTCGGGTCAGCAATGGCATCCGCGCACAGTCTTGTGTCGTCGGGTCAGCAATGGCATCCGCGCACACTCTTGTGTCGTCGGATCAGCAATGGCATCCGCGCACAGTCTTGTGTCGTCGGGTCAGCAATGGCATCCGCGCACAGTCTTGTGTCGTCGGGTCAGCAATGGCATCCGCGCACAGTCTTGTGCCGTCGGGTCAGCACTGGCATCCGCGCACAGTCTTGTGTCGTCGGGTCAGCAATGGCATCCGCGCACAGTCTTGTGCCGTCGGGTCAGCAATGACATCCGCGCACAGTCTTGTGCCGTCGGGTCAGCAATGACATCCGCGCACAGTCTTGTGTCGTCGGGTCAGCAATGGCATCCGCGCACACTCTTGTGTCGTCGGGTCAGCAATGGCATCCGCGCACAGTCTTGTGTCGTCGGGTCAGCAATGGCATCCGCGCACAGTCTTGTGCCGTCGGGTCAGCAATGGCATCCGCGCACAGTCTTGCGTCGTCGGGTCAGCAATGGCATCCGCGCACAGTCTTGTGTCGTCGGGTCAGCAATGGCATCCACGCGCAGTCTTGTGTCGTCGGGTCAGCAATGGCATCCGCGCAGAGTCTTGTGTCGTCGGGTCAGCAATGGCATCCGCGCACAGTCTTTTGTCGTCGGGTCAGCAATGGCATCCGCGCACAGTCTTTTGTCGTCGGGTTAGCAATGGCATCCGCGCACAGTGGTCCTAATCGGAAATCTGGGCTGCCGAAATTGTAAAAATGACTTGTTTTAAACAACCACTGAAAAGCACGAAACTAATACTACACAAAGTGGAGTGTTAGAAAGGAACAGCAATAAGTCTCGAACTGATAAGAGAAAGATGACGCAACATAGCAAACATAAGAGAAGATAGCCGTGACTCAGCACGGCCCGTAAGTCAGTCTGCTACAAACGCCTGTTTGGGATAGTTTGTTACGCAGTGCGGGAGTCTATGATAGAAGTGACCAAGAACACAAAACAAAGCTACAGATATGTAGTTTCAAATGTACATAATAGTTTTCTTTTGAATATAACATTGCTCAGATGATTAGCTAACCTTTAATATTCGTGAAAAGAAATCAATATTTGTTGACTTGCAAATTCAAAGTGGGGTACAAAAATAAACACACGTTAGATCAAAGCCCCGCACGGGGATAACTGGTTTTCCAGTTATTTGGGGAGCGGCGCCCCCACGGCCCGAGCTGACCTTGTGACTGGTCAACATCTGATGTCATGCCACAGCTTGTTTTTTTCTTATTTTGGTGCTGTTGGTGTTTGCAGGGACGGCTGTTCATCCAGCTGTTGGGGAGTCGCGGCCCCACGTTCCCGAGCTGGTCTTGTGTCTCGCTTTTTCGTTTTTATTTATTTTCTCCACTGGCTAGTTGCCCGTGTTGTATTCTCTACCTAATCGCTACCACGTTATGTACTAACACCCCGGTCTTGTGGTTTTGTTACCCTCCACCACTAACTGATTTATATTAACCGCTCAGTTTGTAGGTTGCTGAGATTCCGTTTAGGTTCCCTGCCAGGATTTGTCTTCTTTGGATTTCTTTTTTTCCTTTTAGCTGGATTGGGTGCTAGACCTACCTGCATGTTTGCCGCGTGCGGAGACCCGTGAGGCGGAAATGGGATGTCTGGCGGCTGAGGTCGCAGGAGACCGGTTAAGTGCCTCCTGTGTACCAACACTCCTCTTCGACCCCGGCTTCGCTGTAAACGGGAGGCTAGAGCCTAACCCACCTCTGGTCAGAAGTCTTGTACCAAGTTGTGTGCAGGGCTTTAGCGGCTTTTTGTCGTATTGCACGGCAGGGTGAGCCCGGGGGCTGTGGGATCATGCCAAAGGCGTTGGCATGACGGTACCCGGAGGCCGAAGTGTCCGCCGAGTGCGTGTGATCACAGCCAACGGACTATATTTGCAACTAAGCTCTAGAACTGTGTCTTGCGTCATGTGTTTGGCTTGCGGACCTCCAGTTCTCCCCTGTTGGGCTCGATTGTGGGCGGAGTACGTTGCTGATGAATTTTTCTTACTCCCATGGGGAAACATAAACCCTCCTCAAAATTTAAAAAACAACAGGATATGGTGATTGATCAGGGGCCAAATTTGCCTCAACCACCTCCCACACATAACACACTGAAGAGAACTTTCGTTGAAAAACGACATCACCGCGACGTATCTTTAGATCCAGGTGTTGAGCCGTCAGCTCAGAAACGTCGCATTACACTTGCAGATTCGATACCTCAAGCTACTTTTCTCGTCATTTCTTCTACTGACCAGATGTTGAAACTTTCCTCAAAGTCTCCTTTTTTCATCTCGAAGGCACTTGCGGGTGTTGCTGGCTCTTTGAAGTCAGTGAAGAAGCTACGCTCTGGTGACCTGCTTGTGGAAACTTGCACTCTCTCTCAGAGCAAATCTCTTCTGCAGTTGACCAGACTTCAGGATATTCCAGTTCAAGTGACGGCACATCCGTATCTCAACACCTCCAAGGGAGTCATTTCTGAGCCCGACTTGTTGGTCTGCGATGAAGATGAACTTGTGTGTGAACTTGCTGATCAGGGTGTCATAGCTGCCCGACGCATGACTTTCAGGCGCGATGGCGCGCTGATCAAATCACGAAATGTTATTTTGACTTTTAACGGCCCGAAGGTACCTACTGAAATAAAGGCTGGTTACTTGTTATGTGCAGTTCGTCCTTATATACCAAATCCTCTACGCTGTTTTAAGTGCCAGAGGTATGGACATTCCCAGCGGTCCTGTAACAGTGTTGCGAGGTGCGCCAATTGTGGTTCCCGCGACCACGAAGGGACTGGATGCACTTCAGAGCCCTGCTGTGTAAACTGTGGTGACTCCCACGCTGCTTATGCCAGGTCCTGTTCGAAGTGGAACGACGAGAAGGCGATCCAGCGCCTCAAGACCCTGGAGGGCCTCTCGTACCCTGCTGCCAAGGCCAAGTTGGGTATTCCCACCACCCGACAGCGTACTTTTGCCGCAGTTGTTAAGTCTCAGCCACAACCCGTGCAGCCTTTTGTTCCGCGCCCTGTAGCTCTCGCCGCACTTGCCAAGCGATCTACAGCTGAACAAGCGACACAGGTGGATTTCACCGAGCTCCAGCTTATTCGACCAGCTGCGTCTTCGCCTTCTCTTTTGAAGACGCCCGCCTCTTCCGGTTCCCAGCAGACAGCCTGCACGTGCGGAAGACCCGGCCCTCAATCCGCAAAGGTGTGCGGTGTCCATCAAACTGTCTCGGCCTCAGCGAGGTCCCCACCCTCACCCAACATTATAGAAGAACACGGGGGGAGGAGAGTGACAGTTCGTCCCCAGCCTCTACCAGCATTGCAGAGGAACATGGGGGGAGGAGAGTGACAGTTCGTCCCCGCCCTCTGCCAGCATTGCAGAGGAGTGTGGGGGAGGAGAGTGACGGTTCGTCCTTTTCCATTAGTAAATATGTTACTTTTAATAAACATCATTAACTACCTTTTCTTCACTGCTTTCTTCATACTCTTTTTCAACTTTTACCAAGCCTGTCTGTTCTTCATCATTTTCCACGTTTTTAAAAATCTGTGGCTGATCGTTCTTTGTCTGGCGCTCTTTGGCCAAACCTGGCCCTTGCGCCAATAAAATCCAACAACCAACCAACCAACCGTTAGATCAAAGTGATATTGTGCACAGTGATTTTGTGACATCTTGTCTTAAAATTGGCATTTGTTGACGTCGCGTATGTGCGCGTTTGTAATGTCAGCTCGTAACTTTCAGTGAACATGTTAAGCTTGACCCACGTGGAGCTATTCGAAGCTTTAAGAGAATTAGGAGAGATACGTCCATCAAGTGCTCGATCAAAGCAATATTTACATGAATTTCGTGAGATGAAAGATGCCAGATTGATTTCTGCTTCTAATAATATAAAAAAAAATCAGTGCATGCCAAAATTTCTGTTTATTGCACAACCTTATCTAGAAAATGGAATAGAAATCACGGAACTGTCAAGAGACAAACTACGATTCAGTTTGGCTGCAAAAGAAAACAACATTCCTCAGTTCTGAGGAATCTACATCTAGTAGTATCGGAAGTGTTAGCAACGGTCGAGGACGACAGCGAAAATTGTTTGCTGAATGTTCTTCTAGAACTAAATGAAGAAAGATGATTGACATGTCGACCTCACACAGCACAAGTGAGCTGTCTGCTATGACTCAGAGAAATTTAGGAAACGAAGGCAAAAGAGATGCCGCCCAAATGATGAAGGAAATTACAGAAACAACACCAAAGCGTTCTTCGACAATAAAAAAAGCTTACAGATCAGCTGGTACAAGTAAAGAACATATTCCATTCACTCCCGAAAAAGCTCGAGCATTTGAACAGAAGCTAACAAAACATCAATATGTATCCATCAGGTTTGAAGCAAATCAAAGAAATGCGAATAGCGTGTGAAAAATTTTAGAAGCAAATAAAGAATGCTATCCTGCAGAAAACTGTATTATCATTACAGACATTTTGCAGAAGTTAAACTACAAGAGTTACTTGACAGAAAAGCAAGACGTTTAATGAAAGCCCAGGAAACAGTTCTATCACAAAATGTAAATAAAATCCAAAATCAAACCTTACACATGTGCTGTAAATGGGGATATAATTGAAGTAGTGGTCTAAGTACATATAAGCAAATTCTCATTAGCGAAAGTGAGCAACATAAAGACAGAGAACTCTTCATGAGCTCCGTTGTGCCTTTACATATATATATGGTTTTGGACATGAAGGGGAACAATTATTATTTGGCAGAACCCACGTACGGCATCAACGATATACTGCAGGTCAATCAGATTTCAGTTTGTGAAAGAAACTCCTGAAGTTAGCAAAAATGAAACTGCCTATATTGAAGAACAAATAAAAAATGTGGAACCTTTCGAGTTTTATTTAGAAGGTACAAAAATCATAATACAGTCTGATCTGGCAATGACTATGGTAGACTAAAAGGTTTGTAACTCCATCACATCCACATCGTCACAAGTATACTACATTTGTGGAGCATCACCGAGAGAGATGAATAAGGCGATTATGAACACGAAAACTGCAGACCCAAACACTCTTAAATTTGGTCTGTCCACTCTTCACGTGTGGATAAGAAGTTTCGAGTGTCTTTTGCATATAAGCAACAGGTCGAACACCATAATGTGGCAAATCAGAGGAGAACATGACAAAAAGAAATGTTCTAGGAAGGAGCAAATCATTAGACGTTTCTGCAAAAATATGGGCTTAATTGTGGACTAACCGAAACAAGGCAGTGGAAACACAAACGATGATAACACTGCCGGAAGATATTTCAAATACCGAGAGCTATCGCCATCTATAACAGGCATTGATCAACAACTCATAATTCGTTTCTCCGTTCTCCTTCAAACTTTGTCTAGTGACTATGACAATGATGCTAAAAAATGTCATGAATTTGCTATTCATACTGCCAAACAGTTTGTTGCGTTATATGGTTTGCATTATATGCCTGCTACTGTGCATAAACTGCTCATCCATGGCCCGGATGCCATAAAGTCGTTCTCAATCCCCGTTGGTCAGTTGTCTGAAGAGGCACAGGAATCCAGAAATGAGGACTACAGATTATTCAGAACAAGAAACACCAGAAAAATCTCTCGGGGGAGCTACAAATGAAGATTTACTTCACCACCTTCTTGTGTCTTCTGATCCTTTCATTGCGAGTTTACGAACACTTCCGAAAAGAAAATTAGGGAAACTTTCAACCCATGTATTGTCTCTCCTATTGTGTCCACAACTGCAAACAAATAAAGACAAAACAGATGCTGATGAAGACTCGGATGATGATTATGGTGATGAAGATGATGCCAGTGAAGATGAAGATTGATAGAGTCTTATTTTGAAATGATGTATATTTTCCTGTTTTACGATATGCAAATGTTCATGAAATGTAGCACAGTACAGACCTGACATTTTGTATTTGTATCTGGTATTTTTTACAAAGCATACGCACTTATTATATGATTTCTGAGTGGTATAACTTTAAATTAAGTGGTCTTGAATAGTTACAGAAGACAAGTGTACGAATTAAGGAGTTGCATGGTCTTCTGGCAGCGACACAGAAAAGTGCACTGTAAAATGACTATCATACACTTGAAGTTACTCAGCAGTCCTTACAACTATCATGCAGTGGTCGATGAATGTCAGATTCGTGTTTATGTTTCAAATGAGACTGATTACAGTGAACAATTAATGCCTTATGCGCACTTTGTATTTTTGGCGTCTCAGATTTTTGATTGGAACCACTGTGCCGCCGGCACCGGTACGCCGTGGAGCACATGGAACGTTGCAGTGTTCAAACACTAATGCTATTACTGGATGCAGCACTGAACTGAGCTGAGATTTGCGGCAATGTTGCACGACGGGTGGATGTTACGCAACGCCAGACATCCACATGGTGATGTTACGCCTCCTTCGAGTGGTAATTTCCGAGACGGAGTGAACCATCTCCCGGGAGCTGACTATAATGCCACGTTCGAAATTTTTAAAAGATACCATCTGAACTGCGAATGCTACTATTTGAGCTTGTGTAAATACACTATATTGACAAAAGTCACAGAACACCTATAATAGAAACACAACATAGCCTTTATTGACCTACGGTGTCGGTCCACCTTTGGCCTTAATGCATGCACTGACCCTTCGAGATATGCTTTCGACAAGGTTTCAGAACACAGTGATAGGTATGCGCTTGCGACAGCGATCAGTTAGCAGTAGGCCTTGGTTCAAAAATTCCTATGCGGCGTTCTAATTCATCCTATAGATGCTCTATGAGATTAAGCTAACGGCTCCGTGCTAGCCAGTCCACACACGATACGGAATTATTGTTAAACCACGCCGTAACAGTCCTTGCTTTATGGTTCGGTGCATTATTCTGCTGGTACGAACAATGCCCGGTTCCATAGTATTGCCACAGATTTGGTAGAGCATAATTGTCCAGGAAATCGAGATACACGTGCTGGTTAACAGGTTTGTCAACGATAACCAATGGGCCGGGACCGTACCACGAAAAACACAACCACATGAGTACACTGCCAGCTCCAAACTTGACAGTAGGAACAGTACACTTTGGTAAATAGCGTTCCCCCGGCTGCCGCCATACCCACACACGGCCATCAGACTGATGAATCGTGTACCTGGATTCATCAGTCCATAGGATCCGTTTCCATTGATTTGCGGTCCACGATAAATGTTATTTACACCATGCTAAACGACGAATAGCATTACGAGTGTAGATGAAAGGCTTATGAGCAGCCGTATGACCACGGTAACCCATAGAATGAAGTTCTCTGTGAATGGTACGGATACATACCGAGGTTTCAGCATTTTTACTCACCTGTACACTGAGGTCTTGTGCAGCATTCCGTCGATTAACTGTAAAGACTCTCCTGGGGCTCCGACGTTCTCTATCGCTGGTTTTCTTTGGTTTGCCGGTACGTTTTGCTGCTTCAGGCGCGCCATGTGTCTTCCAGGTATTCAGTACATCCAAAACAGTTGACTTGGGTGTGTTGAAACGCCTCTCAGTTTCTCGTATGGACACCCCACTAATATAACACCCGACAAACTTTAAAGCCTTTCTCAAATTCAGCTCTTTCCTGTGACGATATTTTCACTCAACCTCACAGTGCGATGTGATCGCGGTCAGCTGCAGGCTTGTTTTTATACCGTTTGCAGTTGTACCGTGCGTCTTAAGAACGCAGGAGATCAGTTCATTTGCTTTTGGAAGGGTGTCCTGCTACTTTTGTCAATGTAGTGTATACGTCGTTTGCTGACGCTACCATTTACCACATGTTGGGTTTGGTGGCATATAATGGAAATGGTAGTGTCTTTCCCAGTGTTTTCTTTTTAGGCACCTCAGTGTATAGAGATACTTATTTTATAACCACGCAGTATGTCTCACACTCTAGAAGTCACTGTGTGAATAAAAAGAGCAGATGAAAAAAAACCAATGGCCAAACCTTTGGAACTATGACCAAACTTCTCCATGCACTTCATTACTTGTGTTCAGCCCAGTTACTCAGATAAGTGGTGTAAATGCTTGTCAGCGAGATGACTCAAATGGGTACAGACGTTTAGTGTAATATCTCCTTTTCTAAAACGCAGATTTTGAGAATTCGTTTGCATTGTATTGCTGTTGCTGTGGGCAAAGTCTCGTGAATATACTAGCATTTTTAGAGCTATCTGTTTTACTGTCAGGTGGATTTCATCTGAGCTTCTAGAAGTAAGATTGAGACAGGATATTGTGAATTGGAATAGGAGTGCATGACAAAGTTCTTCCCGAACTTTTCAAAACTGAACTTTCTTTTGTGGCAGTTATGTATAGTGTAGTTGAAATTTAATAGTACAACCTACATCCGAAAAGTTCCAGGACGGGCACAATAAATAATATAAAAATATACCATATTCATAATTAATGCTGGTCACTTTTAAAATACCGCCCTGCTGAATCAACTTACAGTTTCTAGCGTTTCTGAAAATCCGGAAAACAGTTCTAGGAAGCACTTTCCGGGACGTCCTTAAGCTGTTTTGTCACGGCTTCTTGAATAGAAGTAATGTTTGCGTGATACTGTCCTTTTAGTGACCGGTGTATCCATGGGGAAACAGTCCTCAGGTTTGTAAATAATACTACAGGCACCATGTTTCATTTCCAGCAGTAATTCTGGAGCAAAAATCAGTATTCTCACCTGCAGATCGGAACAGGTTGATGAACGAGCCTCATTTTGGTCATCATTTTTAAGTTTCCGTTTTCCCAGATCCTCGCTTAGAATATCGTGTGACAGATAGACTTATTGATGCCCACCGACTCAGCCAAAAGTCTAATTCGGCGATCTTTCTGTATTCCGCACCTCTTCAATTTTTCACACTATCCGCACACCGAAGGGACGCCCTGATCTCGAATCATCATCAAGTGATACACACAATTGAAGAAGATTTGGAACATGAAACAGAAGTCATCGATTTTTCCACGTTTATAAGTGAGTCACGGAGAAATTCTCATCGGCCGCCACAGGGAATCGAACCCAGGTCTTCCAGTTACGCGCCGAACAGGCTACCACTGCACCAGAAATAAATAGGAGGCGAATGAATAATTAATATACACTATTGACGTGAATTAGGAACATCCCGGTGGCAGTCGACGATAATTTTTTTTTTTTAATTGGAGGTTTAACGACTACCGTGAGCAACTCAATGGGCTATAAGCAGTCGCCCGTCCCTAATTTAGGGTCACTGGTTCCAGGGAAGGGGAGATCCAGTGCCGTAAGATAAACACAACATCTATATATGCCTCACGGGGATTCGAACCCGGACCTCTTTTGGACGAATGATCAGTAGCCATCGCTTAGATCACTGCGGCTCAGAATTTCTCCGTGACTCACTTATAAACGTGGAAAGAGCGATGACTTATGTTTGATGTTCCTAATTCACGTCAACAGTGTGCATTAATTATTCATTTGCCTCCTAGTTATTTGTTCAGTTGCTGCTTTCTATCTTTGGCGAATCCCCAGCATTGTGAGGGGCTCCAAGAAGCAACCAGCCATGTGGTTTGGCAGTTATTCGTATGTGAGTCTGGAGAATTCGAGGACGCTGTTGTGCAGTGGTAGCATATCCGGCGCGTAAGGGGAAGACCTGGGTTCGATTCCCGGTGGCGGACAATGAAAATAATTCCGTGACTCACTTATAGACGTGGAAAGAATGATGAATCCTGTTTGATCATCAAGTGATTCCTGCCCATCACGAAACCGTGCGTACCATTCGAAAACTGATCTGGAGGATAATGCTGTGTTTCCATATCCTTCTTTTAACATTCTGTAAGTTTCAGTAGCTTACTACCAAGTTTCCTACCAAAACGGTTATTCAACCTCTGCTCTTCCACGGCTGAAATTAAAACGGACGGTAACGCTTGCTATGACTCCTTTAATGGCCATCTGCCGCCTGTCGGTACCGGTATATACCGGTTTCCAGCTGTTCTCTGATTGGCCAAGGACCGCTGTCTTCTGGCATACACGTGATATTTATATCCCACTACTATTAGTATAGTTATGCGGACACTCTTGGACCTTATTGGACGTTGTTTATATGAACAGGAAAAAGTTTTCTTGTTATGTCCTGGAAAGTTTGGCAAGATCGAGGAATATTGTGAAAAGTCCACACAAATGGGTTCTTTTTGCGAAAAGGCGTGCATTAAATAAAAAACTTCTTTGCAATTTTTGTTTTTCGTACGTGCTTATCAAATCTCAATGTATTTTAAATCAATTATTTTAAGCGGCTATCTAACTCAGGCATGTGTCGCCCGAACGAAATTTCTATTTGTTTAGTTTACGAAAAGGCAAACAGTTCTTTAAATTGAACTACAGATTTTTCAATGGACTTTAATTCTCACGAGGTTACGGTTAGCAAAACAAAAATGTCATCTTAAATTTAGTTCTGGAGTGGTGATTCCTAGAAAGCCCGCTTATTCGAAAAAAGAAAAATATATGGACGGAAAACGAACTAAGGTGACCGTTCATAATGACAGGAAAGTTGAAATTTGTGCGAGAAATCTTGAAGAATACAAAGGGCTGAAGAGGAAACTAAATGGGTTCGCCGATAGCCGAAGAAGATTTACGAGTCGAAGACTCCAAAAAAGACGTGATGTGGCGAAGCAATGGCAAATAAAAGAATTCGACAAATGAAGGGGAGCTGTTTTTGATTTGTTCAGAGTGCCAAGTTGGCTGTTTCAGTTTTAAGTAATGGCTCGCTCCAGGAGATGGGAGTTTAAGTGAATTATTTCTGCCCTTCTGCCTGCTGCGCCATCTTCCGGAAGTTACTCAGACTGACAGCGGAAATGAAGGCACGTCACTCTGACGTCATAGCTTCGTGCAGCAGAAAATCTCATTAATTTACCAGCTGTAAAACACAACTTATCTTCGTTGCGTTTGGCGAACAGCAAGAAGATATTTAAAAACAATGATTTAAGCTCCCTTTGCGTGCTTTCAATGTGTGCATGCGTGGAAAAGGAAGAGTGATTCGTAAAGAATAAGATCCAAAGTGCCCAATAAAAGCACGAACTTTTCCGAATTCTCTTAAAATGTTAATGTGACGATTTCTTTTATCCAAGGGTCCCTTTTGGAAGAAAAATTACTGCAAGAATGAGTTTCAGTAGCGCTAGAATAGTTAAATTACACCTGCTGAGAGAGTTTAAAATTTTATTTTGGTAAGGTCTTAACTTCAGCGTTTCCTAGAAATAAATAAGCATGAAAATTCGTAAAATGTATATCTTATTGCGTTGATATAACTACCTGTATGCAACGAAGTATACTCAGATCTACAAAGATTCTGTGACTAAACGTTAAAGTGGCGAACTCAGGAATTCCAGTTTGGGGGGAGGGTATACACACAAATATGTATGTGACTGTATAAGCATATAGTATTCACATATACACTGAAGAGCAATTGCATTACAGATACCTGTCTAGTAACGTGTAGTACCACCTTTCGCCCTGATGACGGCGGATATTCGTCTCGGCATGAACTCGACAAGACACCGGAAGTGTTGGGAAGCCATACGGATACACGACCCCTAAACAAGCTCCCACAGTTCACGAAGATTTGACGGAGGGGGTCAGAGCCTCGAACATCTCTCTTGATGGCATCCCAGATGTGCTCGATGGGATTGAGGTCAGTTGAACTAGCTGGCCAAGGAAGCGAAGTCACGTCGGTGGAGAGTTCATCCAACCATTCGGATACAATTCGGGAGCGATGGCACGGTGCATTGTCTTGTTCCAGGATGAGGTCCCCAGTGGGATGTTAAAAACGCACAAACGAGAGCAAATGGTCGCCCAGGATATCCCGGTAACGTTAACCTGTGACGGACGATGTCACACGTACCAGGGGTCCCATTTCAGTTCAGGTAAATAGTACCCAGACGAGAATGCCATCCCCATCAGCTTGAAGAGTACCCTGCTGGCAAGAAGGATTCATCGCTTCATGTGGTTTGCGCCGTACTCGTATCCTGCCATCCGCATGTACCAACGCGAATCTCGACTCATCAGCCCAGGCAACATTTTTCCATATGTCTAGGGTCCAGTGGAGATGTTCCTGCGCCCATGCTAATCTTTGCACCCTGTGATCTGTGGTCAGCAGCGGTACCCTCGTGGGACGATGGCTTCTGTACCTCATAGCGAGGAGATGGTTCTGGATGGTGTGGCCGTTTTTGTGCACCAGCGTAAAATTACCGAGTGATTTCTTGCACTGTGGCCTGTCTATCAGCTGTTGCAATGCGAGCTAGGCTTTGATGACCCCGCTCATCCACACGCTGTTGTCCACGGCAGTTAGCCCTTGCAGGAACGGTTTTACCGGATTCGATGTACTCACTGTGCACCCGTGACACAGTGGCTCGCCAAAATCTCAGTGCCTGCATGACTTCCGATATGGAGTGACCCGTTCGTCGGGCCCCGACAATTTGCCCATGATCAAATGCACTTAGATCCTTCGTCTTACCCATACTGCTTCCGAATCTTACTGATTCCCGTCGCATCACTCCTTATATTGTCGGATCGTTGCATACGTCGTGTCGTTTCCGTTTGCAGGGCCGCCCACAGCGCCACATTTGCATAACGCCAGCTGTCTCTAATTCAGTTGCTCTTCAGTGTATGTATACACTATACACATAGTATACACTATATTGACAAAACTCACCGGACACCTAGAAGAGAAACACAACATAGCATTTATTGACATACATTAGTACGGTGTCAGTCCACCTTTGGCCTACACGTTTCTTCACGAGCTCAGTGATTGAATGCTTCACGTACGTGTTTTGTCGGTCCCATAATTGTTCTTCTGTGTGTATGCCGAAGTTAAAGGTCTGTGTTTTCGTTTAAGATCCCTCACGAGTTGGTGAATTCTTATTTTGTTTCATTATCAGTGTTTTAATTTCGACCCGAGCTGGTCGTTTTCTTCGTTAACACTTGCCATTAATTATGGCATCTGCCGATGAGGGCGCTGTTCTCGCCCGCATCGCTGCAGCTTCTCGCGTCGCCTCTTCAACGACAGACTCAGCCGATCAATCATCTTCGCTTACTGGTGGAGAGCCTCTTAATTTTCCTCCTGTCATTTGCACGTCTTCTCCTGCTCAGGTCTCCGACTCTGCCATTGAGAACGTGGATGTGACGTCTCTGGCCTCTGCTGACGATGATGAATTCATGGACGTCTTTGATGGCGTTGCTAATCTGCCCTCTACAGTTTCAACTGACTCTGCTTCCAGTACATTGTCTCATACTGCGTCAATGCCTTCCCGGGGAGGCGCTTCTGTACATACGTATTCTGCGGCTGCCTCTGGCATTTCACCGGCTTCCTCCTCGTCTCGTCTCGTCTATCCCCTATGAATTCTTACGTTACTCTCAACGGTGACACCATCTTATTAGACATTCCCGAGAACACTCCAACCGGTCAACGTTTTAATTCGACCCTAGAGTTGGGGGTTTATCTTGATGCGCTGCCCATCACTCATTTGAAACAGTACAGCTTCGCTCTCAAGAAGATGCTTCCTTTTGGTGCCATCACCCACCTCACTCGAAAGCCACGAACTGCGATTGTTTATTTTTCGAAGAAAGAATATGCCGAGCTTGGCTTGTCTCGGGGCCTATCGATTGGCAATCGTCACCTCTTAGCCGATTCCATCGCCCAGCGTCCTGTTCTGGTCTCTCTACATCCGGTACCCCCGTCAATCTCTGATGATATGCTGTGTGCTGCACTTAGTCAATGCGGCAGAGTAGTAGGCACAGTGAAGACCCTCTCCTCTTCCCCTTCTGACCCCGATGATAAACATATCTGTGTCTTCCGTAGAACTGCTCGCATCATCTTCCCGTCGGAAGAGCATTGAGCTCCTCACCTCTGCTCATTGCTCACGCTGCAAGGCTTAGGGCCATCAGCAGGATCCATGCCTCCATGCAGAGCCACTGACTCCTGCAGCTCCGTGGCAGCATTCTACCTCTTCCTCCGTTTCTGCTGCGATGCCTCCTCCTGCGTCTGCACTTCCTGGACCCAGTTCTGCCGAAAATCTGATTAAAGCCTTCGATCGACACGCGTCTTCCGATGTTTGCTTTCTCCACTCTGTCGGATTTTCCTCCGCTTGACTCCTCCTTACCTTCCCGTGTTCTTTTTTTTTTTTGATTGAAGGTTTAACGACCACCGTGAGCAACTCAATAGGCTATAAGCAGTCGCCCGTCCCTAATTTAGGGCCACTGGTTCCAGGGAAGGGAGAGAACCAGTGCCGTAAGGCAAACACAACATCCATGCCTGACCGGGATTCGAACCCGGACCCCTTTCCGAAGAATGATCAGTAGCCAACGCTTAGACCACTGCGCCACCGGGGCGGCTTTCCGTGTTCTCTCTCCATCAGAGGACATCACGGCTGATCCTCAAGCTTCATTCACTGTCGGCACGTTTGCTCCCGGCGATGAGGTGGACCTTTCCTCTGACTCCACATCTCGTGTGTCATCGATCCACGGCAGTACCGAGGCCCGGAAGAAAAAGAAGTCAGCTTCTCCGACTGGCCACCCACATCGTTCCCCCCGTGTAGCAGGCTCCAAGTCTCCCCTGTCACGTTCTCGCTCTATCTCGTCAAAGTCCAAGGGTCCTCTGCCGACGATTGAAGATTTCTCCACTCTGCTTACTAATGCCTCTCTTCCATCAGAACCTGTCTCCTTTGAAGATCTTTACGAGTTTCTCATTCACAAAACAAATCGGGAGGCTTCTCTCATCTTTTTACAGCAGTTTGAAGCAGTTCTTCCCGAGGTCATTGATCAAGAAACCTCCATCCTCAAATTCCTCCGGCATAATGCCAAGCAACCCGACTACGTCTTGTGGTGTCGCGGTATCATAAATCGCCTTGACACATTCCAGAAAGCTGCCATAGCTGACCTGCATCCGACGTCGGACTTACGCATTCAAGGTCGCCACTCTGAATTGTAGGGGCTTTGCAAACCATCTCGCTAACGCTCTCGTTCTGGAAGATCTCTCGCCCCTTGTGGCCGACTTACTCCTTGTGTAAGAGACGAACTGCCACTCCTCGACACTTTTTCATAGATGGCGCACTTGGGGCTTCACCTTTCACCATGCTTTCCGTTACTCTGTGCACGGTAGTCTCGCTATTGGTGTTCGTCATCAGTTTCGAACCACCCTGTCTTCACTCTCCGTTCGCAATCTTTGCCGAGATCTTCTACAGCAAATCTCCTTCACTCTAGCTTGAATTCCTTTTCATGTCTTCAACATCTATGTACCATGTTCCTCTACGCACCTATCCCTGCTGTTCACGAGCCTCCGGGGAGCCCTCTGTCATGTTCCTTCCTCTGATCGTGTGCTTTGCCCTCCTCCAAGACCTTGTCTCGGACTTTTCTCTAGTTGACGTCCACCGGCATTTTCATCCTGCAGACACCTCCCTTACCTGGCGTTCGTCTGTAACGCGAGATCCCCTGACCGCTCGCATGGATCGCTATTATGCTTCGCCATCACTCCTTCCGGCAGTGACAGATTCTCCATATCACCCCACAGCGTCCTCAGACCCCTGCGTGGTGACCCTGACCGTGTTCGTCGCGTCGCCGCCTTCTGGAACAGTCCGCCCATGAACCTTTGATACTACCCTGCTTGGTGATTCCGAGTTCTGTTCTTCCATCCATGCCTTCCTCGATGCCCGTCGGGAGGGGCTGCAGTCTGCTCCCTGTGCGCTTTTGTATTTGTTGGAGACCAAATAACAGCTCATTCTCTTCATCCGCCAGCTATCTTTTACAGCGAAGACCCTTCGATTGATGCAACTTGATCATGCTCGACAGATGCTTTCCCTCATCAGTGTAGCTGATCCGCTCTTCCCTATATACCAAGCTGAGCTCAAGGCGCTACTGGAACCTTTTGCACAGCAAGCACTCATCCGCCTTCGTCTACAACATTTCAACCCAGCGGATTGCTTATACAACTTCCTCACAACTATGGAGTCAGATCGCCGTACCTCTACTTCACTCCGTCACCTTCGTCTTCCGTCTGGCAGCATCACCTCCGATCCAGATGTCATTTGCTCTCAGGTACGCCGGTTCTTCGCCGATAAATTCTGTGAAACTCCTCCTCCTTCCTCCCCTGCTTCTGCTCATCTTCTCTCCAATCTACCTCAGTTACCCCCTCATCTTTCTGCCTCTCTTCTTCTCCCTCCTACTTCTTGTGAGCTCTCTGATTCTTTTTCTTCTCTTAACCATCACGCTGTTCCGGTTCCGGACGGCTTCCTTTCGCTCTTCTACCGTACTTTCTTCTCCGCGCTCTTGCCTTTTCTCCTATGTGCTTTAACTGCTGCTTTTCACTGTTCTACTCTCCCGAGGAGTTTCACAGATTCACATACTGTTCTTTTTCCCAAGAAAGGTGACCCTCTTGACTTGGGGAATTGGCGTCCTATCTCCCTCTTTAACCTAGACTACAAACTCTATACTAAACTTCTCTCCCGCCGGTTTAACTCTATTCTCCCATACATTCTTCCTCCTAATCAGACTTACACCTTTCCCGGCCGTTCTTTCTCTCATAATGTTCTGCTTCTCCGCGACCTTCTTCACCTTGCTAATGCACGCTCTGAGCCTCTTGCCCTTTTCTCTCTTGATCTTCGCTCTGCTTTTGATAATATTTCCCATGCTTATCTTTCTAACACTCTTCTCAGCTTTGGTTTTCCTCCCTCCTTCGTTTCTCTCCTACTCTCTCACTACCGGGACGCCGGTTTTTACGTTAAGACGGCTTCCTTTCTCACTGCGTCCATCCCCTTCTGCCGTGGTGTACGACAAGGCTGCCCGTTATCAGGGAAACTCTTCGCCATCGCAGTGGAGCCGTTCCTGCGCTCCATGGAGCACTCTCTCCAGGCATATTTACCACCACTAGATGCAAGCACTCGGCACCACTCTATCTCCTGCACCACTTATGCTGGTGATATCACCGTGTGCATCCGTGCTGATTCTCAGTTCTTTCAGCTCCGTCATCTTTTTGATACCTATGCCTCTTTCTCTGCTGCAGAACTCAATGCCGCCAAATGCACGGGACCTGGACTGTGGTGCAGTGCGTGGTCTGGTCGTACAGACTCCCCGTGGTGGCCACCTGGCCCTCGTCGGCTCAGCGTTTCCTCGGGGTGTTTCTCGGCTCGCCTCATGCTTCTTCAACAGCCACCCGTAGTGCGCTTCGTCCACATCTCATTCGAGCAGCTACCTATTGGCGCCGTGCCCTAATTCTGCGCGTCCTTTTATCAACGAGCCAACCTTGCACGCACCCATCATATTTCTCGGTGTCAGTACTCCTGGATTACCTCATCTCCTCCACTTTACTGCCTCCGAGAAATCACCAGTTGCCTCACCCGTGTCGTGTGGTCCGGTCATCATTTGGGTCGCTGTCACCAAGCTGTCTTCCTCCAGCTCGTGGTGGAATTGGACTAATTGATGTTCAGCTCTACTCTCGAGCCAGCCGCATCGTAATGTTCCTCTGTCGTTTCACTGCTCCTGTTCCGTCGGCCACCGTTGTGCGTAACTTCTTCACCTCCCCGCACAACCCTCATTTTCCTTTCTCCTCTCTCGTACTAATGGATTGTTTTCCTTTTCTTCCCTCCAAACTACCTCTTGCCTATTCTGAAGCCCTCACTTTCCTGCGTTCTCTCCCTCTTATTCGCTCCCCTCCCTCTTCTACTCTCGACCTTCTCTCTGAACCTCTCTTCTTCTCCTCGCTACTTCGTCCACCTCATCTTCACTGCTTTGCTTTCTTCTCCTGGTTTCGTGCTGTGGTAGTAACGGTCCGCGACCTTACTAACCCTGAACTCTCCTGGAGCTCCTTTTCTAGTCTTCCGGCTGCTATTCTCTCCTCTCCTTGAGCTCGCTACGTCTACGACTCTCTCTGCTCTGCTATCGTTTCTCAGTTTCCTGATCTCGCAACTCCTCGTGGCCTTGTCTCTGTACTTTCTGCTCCGCAACCACTCCCCTTCTTTCTGCGTGTTTTTGACCTGTCTCTTCCTCTGTTCTCGTTCTCTACTAAATCCCTCTATCGGTTTTTATCCTTCTCTGTTTCCCCTTCACCTCTCCCTATCCACGTTGTCCCTCCTGCTACTGTTTCTACTGTCTGGGTTGCTGGCCGCTCCCCCTTTCGTTCCCGCTTGAACTCAATACCCACTGGCTCTTCCTTCATAACCGGCTAACCGTTCCATCCCTTCTCCACCGTATGACACTTCTCTCTTCCCCTCTTTGCTCCTTCTGCGCGCAGGAGGCGGACGTTCCGCACGTCTACCTTTACTGCCCTGTGGTACTACCTCTGCTACATCTGACGTTCACCATCGCTCGTCGCTCCTGCACAGTCGACCTCACTTTTGCAGCATACCAGCATCTTCTCCTCTGTGCTCATCCGCCTGTGATCCTTCCACCAGTGTGTTCTTACGTGTTTGTGTTGGTGAAACACGCCATCTACGTGTATTATCAGCAACTCCGCAGTCTACCTCCTCATTCGTCTTTCATTAAAGCCAGTGCTGCTCTACTCAGACATTTCCGCAATCGCCTCCTCTCCCGCTTACAGCAGGAGTATCAGTCTGCCATCTTCGCATGCCGTGAAAGCTCCTTCTATGCTATTTGGTCGCCAGTGACCCCGTGGTTCGCTGTTACACCAAGTCCGTTACATCTCACGGTGAGTTAAGAATCTGCATTAACTTTTTGATGTTCTTTCGCACTGCGGTGCCCCGCCTGTGATCATTTTGTTCTTCCTCAAGCATTGCTCTGTTTGCATCACGTTGTAAATTTGCCGTTACTCAGTCAATGTATATATCATCGCTTTTATCAGTTTGTATCATTCCTGTCCTTTTTTTTTCTTTGAGACAATTCCATGTTGCTCGTTTCCTCTGTTTTGTTACATTAAAACGATTCTGAAACCACCTTTGGCCTAAGTGCATGCACTGACCCTTCTAGACATACTTTCGACAAGGTTTTGGAACACAGCTATAGGTATGCGCTTCCATTCAGTACATAATGCTGCCGCTAGCTGTTTGCTTAGTAGTAGGCCTTGGTTCCAAACTCCTTATGCGGCGCTCTAATTCACCCCATAGGTGTTCCATGGGATTAAGATCAGGGCTCTGTGCTGGCCAATCCACACACGATACGGAATTATTGTCAAACCACGCCGTAACAGTCGTTGCTTTATGGCTCGGTGCGTTATCCTGCTGGTACCAACAAAGCTCGGTTCCATAGTATTGCCTCAGAGTTGATATGGTATAATTGTTCAGAATATCGAGGTAGACGTGCTGGTTAACAGGTTTGTCCACGATAACCAATGGACCGGGACAATACCAAGAAAACCAGCCCCATACGAGTACACTGCCATCTCCAAACATGAAAGTAGGAACAGTACACTGTGGTAAATAGCGTTCCTCCCGGCTTTTCAAATTATTTATTCTGAGCAATAAAGAAGAGCTATGGTTACATGGGCCTGGGCAACACCATGACAGGAAAAAATAACAAACATAATAGACGTATACAAGAAATGTGTGATATGTACAGGTGAGGAAGGCACAAATATATACACGACAAGCAGATGAAGACGCATATGAATATAGCAGTAGGCTATGGCTGCGCAAGGAAATAACAAAGGTTTGATGTGTATATATACTGAAGATCAATTGAATTAGAGACAGCTGGCATTATGCAAATGTGGCGCTGTGGGCTGCTCTGTAAACGGAAACGACATGACGTATGCAACGATCCGACAACATAAGGAGTGATGCGACGGGAATCAGTAAGAATCGGACGCAGTATGGGTAGGACGAAAGATCTAAGCGCATTTGATCGTGGGCAAATTATCGGGGCCCTACGAATGGGTCACTCCATCTCGGAAGTCGTGCAGGCACTGTTATTTTCACGAGATACTGTGTCACGGGTGCAACGTGAGTACATCGAATCCAGTAAAACCATCCCTGCAAGGGCCAAGTCTCGTGGACAACAGCGTGTGGATGAGCAGGGTCATCGTATCCTAGCTCGCATTGTAACAGCGGATAGACGGGCCACACCGCAAGAAATCACTCGGCAATTTAACGCTGGTGCACAAAACGTGTAAGCAGCCACACCATCCAGAACCATCTCCTCGCTACGGGGTACAGAAGCCGTCGTCTCAAGAGAGTACCGCTGCTGACCATACATCACAGGGTGCAAAGATTAGAATGGGCGCGGGAACATCGCCACTGGACCCTAGACATGTGGAAAAATGTAGCCTGGACTGATGAGTCAAGATTTACGTTGGTACATGCGTATGGCAGGATACGAGTACGGCGCAAACCATATGAAGCGATGGATCTTTCTTCTTCAAGCTGGTGGGGGTGGCATTCTCGTCTGGGGACTGTTTACGTGGACTGAAATGGGGACCCCTGGTACGTGTGACATCGTCCCTCACAGGTCAACGCTACCGGGATATCCTGGACGACGATTTGTTCTCGTTTGTGCGTCTTCAACATCCCACTGGGGAACTCATCCTGCAACAAGACGTTCTGCATGGTTGGATGAACACTGCAGCTCCCGAATTGTATCCGAATGGTTGGATGAACACTCCACCGACGTGACCTTGCTTCGTTGGCCAGCTAGGTCACCTGACCTCAATCCCATCGAGCACATCTGAGATGCCATCGAAAGAGATGTTCGGGGCTCTGACCCCTTCCATCAAATCTTCGTGAACTTTGGGAGCTTGTTCAGGGGTCGTGGATCCGTATGACTTCCCAACGCTTCCGGTGTCTTGTCGAGTCCATGCCGAGACGAATCGCCGCCGTTATCAAGCTATGGTGCTCATGGTGCTACATGTTACTAGACAGGTATCCCTAATTCAATTGCTTTTCAGTGCACATAGGATGAACGCAATTTACAAGATGAGTATGACAGATATATTTACAGAACGAATAAAATATGCTATAATAAGCAGAAGCGTCATAACAGGGCAGCACTACGGCTGTAATACGTAGAATAAAGAAGTAAAACTACAGAGCGGTATATGTACAGCATATGCAAAACGCAGTAGAGAAATGGTGCAAACAGATAACATGAGTATACACAACATATAGCTTCAGGACTGAAACGGGAGCAGTTCAATCAAGAGGACATCAAAGCCACAGTACGATGAACTCTGAACAAGGGATGTATGTACAGCATTTTCAAAAGTAGCATGTGAATGGTGCAAACAGGAAAGATAAAAATTCAGAACGTATAGCTGCTGGGGTGAAACATGAACAGTACAACTTGAGGTAATAAGGCACAGTACGATGAACTCTGAACGGGGGATGTATGCACAACATATACAAAAGTAGTATATCAATGGTGCAAACAAAGAAATATATAAGAATTCACAACGTATTGCTTCAGAGGTGATACGAGAACAGTACAAACTAGAGGTAAACGAAGTCACAGTACGAAGAACTCTGAACGGGTGATGTATATACAACATATGCAGAATCAGTAAATAAATGGTGCAAACACAAAATATAAGAAGTCATAACATATAGCTGCAGGGTTGAAACATGAACAATACAATGAAAGGTTAGGGAAAGCACTGTAATATAAACACTTAACGGGGGATGTATGTACAGCATATGCAAAGGCAATGTATAAATGGTGCAGACTAAAAATAAAAGAAATCACAGCGATCAGCGCCAGAGCTGAATTAGGTACAGTACAAAATATAGGTTAACGTAAACACAGTAAGATGTACATCATACGGAGTGGTATGTACACTGATATACCAACAAATACAGAAAAAATAGAAACAGATTGGTGTCGGAAGCGTAGATACATATCCAAACTGTTGTAAAGAACACAAAGCAAGTACAAATCTGAACAAAAGTGTGGATAAACAATATAGTGCAAAGTTGAAATAAAACTGTCTGTCGAAAAAGAGCCAAAGCAATGATAAATATCACTGTAGGCAGTTAGGCTGAACCAGAAGGTGGTGTGAGGAAATCAGCGAGAGTTCATCTAAGAAGAATCAAACAATAAGAGACGTGGTGCCAGGGAGGGAACAGTCCAGTCTAAGAAGAATCAAACAATATTTTCTAAGAAGAATCAAACAATAAGAGACGTGGTGCCAGGGAGGGAACAGTCCAGTCTAAGAAGAATCAAACAATATTTTCTAAGAAGAATCAAACAATAAGAGACGTGGTGCCAGGGAGGGAACAGTCCAGTCTAAGAAGAATCAAAAAATATTTTCTAAGAAGAATCAAACAATAAGAGACGTGGTGCCAGGGAGGGAACAGTCCAGTCTAAGAAGAATCAAACAATATTTTCTAAGAAGAATCAAACAATAAGAGACGTGGTGCCAGGGAGGGAACAGTCTAGTCTAAGAAGAATCAAACAATATTTTCTAAGAAGAATCAAACAATAAGAGACGTGGTGCCAGGGAGGGAACAGTTCAGTCTAAGAAGAATCAAATAATATTTTCTAAGAAGAATCAAACAATAAGAGACGTGGTGCCAGGGAGAGAACAGTCCAGTCTAAGAAGAATCAAACAATAAGAGACGTGGTGCCAGGGAGGGAACAGTCCAGTCTAAGAAGAATCAAACAATATTTTCTAAGAAGAATCAAACAATAAGAGATGTGGTGCCAGGGAGGGAACAGTCCAGTCTAAGAAGAATCAAACAATATTTTCTAAGAAGAATCAAACAATAAGAGACGTGGTGCCAGGGAGGGAACAGTACAGTCTAAAAATACAGTTCACTGAGGCGAGGTAAGTTCTGGTAAGGTGGTGTTTAAATCAGCAGACACAGGTCAACAGACGGCCCAGAAAACCACCGGCGATTCGGAGACCGTACACAAGTAAATTGTGGGATCCGGCTGTCCGCACGGGCGGAGGCAAACGCAAGACGCAGACGTGATGTTAGGCGGCGACGGAATTGATGACAAAGGGGCTTCCCCGCCTGGATGAGGGATGGCAGGCCAGTGGCAGGTTGAAGTTGGATGTTGAAACAGTAGATGTCATGGCGAGCCAGGATCAAAACGTAGGCACACGCATCAAGGAGGGGCTCAAGTGGAGTGTAGGAGCGACGCAGGGTGCTGAAAGTATGGAATGGCAGATCCTCCCCACATAGGTGCTTGACTACGGTGAAAGCCAGATGTTGTAGAGGTAGGAGTACCGGGCAGTGTTGATAAGCATGCTGCATGTTGGCTATCGAGGTGCAGAAGAAGCAAGTGGAAGAAGTAGCCAGTGTCATTCTGAAGAGTGTGGCTGGAACAGGCCGGCGCCGGTGTAGGTACTTCCATTGAACGTTTCGTTTCTGCGGTGATGATAGAGGCGAGGCCGCAGTAGACCACACCTTCGGTATAGCGGCCGGTGGGACATCCGGAATGAGCGGAGGCGTCGTTGATGAGGAAGCAAGAATAAAATGATATAGAGATTGAACTGAAAAACCAGAGAGAGGAAGAGCGGAGCCCCGAAAGAGGAGAAAAAAACGTAGAGGAAGAGAGGCAGAAGAAACAGGGATAAGACCGGACGGGAAGGCAAGGTTAAGGTAGAGGGTGACAATTGAAGAGCGGAGGGAGTCGTAGAGTGAAAGAGTGGTAGCGGTGCGAGGGAGGAGAGGAGAGAGGTCTGAGATAGGCTTCCAGGAGGGGTCTGGAGAAAGGAGGTCGCTGACAGATACGATCCCGGCGGGGAGCCAGGAAAGGTCATTGAAGTAGGTGGCGTTAGGAGGATGGATGGCAGAGGAAAAGAAGATGGGCTCAGCCAGAAGCTCAGAGGTAGAAGCAGATGAGGCGCGAAGAAGGGGGAGAGAGTGGATGAAGGAGAGCGCCTCCGCGTAAACGGAGGAAAGTCCAAAGCGGAGATAGGGAAAGTTATAAATAAGGAGAAACGTTGTAAAAGTGAAACGGGGGATGGTCGGTGAAGTCATCACGTCCCTTGGAAGAGATGCTGGAGATTCAGAAGCACAGAGGAGGCGTAGTAGGGCCACCAGTCTATGAGCTTTATAGAACAGGCGGACATCAACGAGCGCTATCTCTCCGTGAGAGATAGGACGACAGAGAGTGGGAACTTCAACCCAATGATGATGAGTCCAGATAATAGTCGAGATGAGCCGAGTGATTTCCGTGAGAGCGTATATAGGCATATAGGTATCCGGGCTGCAGACCAGACGTACAGGAAAGAAGGTAGGTGCGAGCCAAGCGCGCTCTAGTGATATAGGAAGCGCAAAACTGAGCGTGACGCCAGAAAGCCGCCGAGCGAGCAAAGCGACGTCGTAGAGCAGACCAATTGGAATTACGTGCCGTGAGAGTTGCTCCAAGGTGAACAACAAAGAAATTTTGCGATGCTGCGGTCCAGGAATTTCCCACTGGGGCGTCTATCCGGGAAGACCAGCGACCACACCAGAGGCCGGCACTTTTAGTCATGTTTAGAGATGCCGTTGAGCAAAAAGAGTAAAGCTGATTGAGCTGAGCCAGGATGTCGAACTGGGAGTCCACTCGGACCCAAAAAGTGGCGTCGTCCTCATAAACTGAGTAGGTGATGGTAAAGTGCCGAGTACTTGCTGTTGGAGATGGAAGTGCGGCAAGAAAGGTCCGATGAACGGTGCGCAGAAATGGCTCAACTGCCAGGTCTAAGAGCTGCTCAGGAAGTGTGCAGCCCTGCCGGATGCCGCGCAAAAAGGAGATAGGTGTCGTAAGGAAGGCGGCGGCCTTGACCTGGAAGACGGCATCCTGGTAAAGTGCAAGAATAGAAGTGACAAAAACGGACGGAAAACCAAAGGCAAGCAGAGTAGCAGAAAGGTAAGAGTGATAGATGTTATCAAACGCTGCACGTTGATCTAGGTTAAGGAGGGCGAGAGATTCAGATTTAGTTCGGGCAAAGTGTATAAAATCGCAGAGGAGATAAATGTCAGAAGCAATGGACCGACCAGGAATCGTGTAGGACTGGTCGGGTGAAAGAAGGAATGAAAGAACCTGGTTTAGTCGTAGAGAAAGGAGCTTTGTGAAATGTTTGTAGTCTATGTTCAGTAGTGAAATAGGGCGCCAATTTCCCAGGTCGAGCAGGTCACACCCCTTGGGAAAAAGCACCACGTGGGCGGCAGTGAAATCCCTCGGTAAGTAAGGAAGAAAGAGCAGAAGTAAGAGCAGCAAGAAGGAAAGAGAGAAGAGAGGGGGAAAAGATGCGTTAGAAGGGAAGAGTCTAAATCCACGGGCCTAATGGGAAGAGTCTAAATCCACGGGCCTAATCTCTGGTCCTAATGGATCAGAGACGGCCCGTGGATTTAGAGAGGCGAGAGTGGTCCTTAGCTCAGAAGTAGAGATAAGCTGAAGAAGAGAGATAGATAGATGAGAAGGAACAGTCGGAAGAGACGAGAGTAAAGTGGTTAAGGCAGAAGGGGAAGGTGAAGTGGTATCACTGTATTTGTTGGAGAAAAAATGATGTACTTGAGTGCAGACGGTATCTGAATCTTAAGTCACTTGACCAGTAGGAAGACGTAGCACATTGAGACGATTGGAAGAGCGACGCTTCTCCTCTAACGAGGAAAGAAACTCAAACGAACAATCTTCGGGAGATAGATGTTGTAGCCTAAGACGGATAATCGCCTGTAGGGCACGAGGTTCCAGCAGAGACACTGTCCTTGCTTTATGCTTGGTGCATTATCCTGCTGGTACCAACAAAGCTCGGTTCCACAATATTGCCACAGAGTTGGCAGGACATAATTGCCCAGAATGTCGAGGTAGACGTACTGGTTAACAGGTTTGTCCACGATAACCAATGGGCCGGGACCATACGACGAAAAACACCCCCACACGAGTACACTGCCAGCTCCAAACTTGACCGTAGGATCAGTACACTGTGATAAATACGTTCGCCCGGTTGCCGCCATTCCCATGCACGGCCATCAGACTGATGGATCGTGTATCTGGATTCCTAAGTCCATAGGACCAGTTTCAATTGATCTACGGTCCACGATAAAGGTTCTTTACACCATGCTAAACGACGAGTAGCATTGTGAGTGGAGATGAAAGGCTTATGAGCAGCCGCACGACCATGGTAACCCATGGAATGAAGTTCTCTGCGAATGGTGCGTGTACATACCGAGGTTCCAGCATTGTTACTAACCTGTACACTGATGTCTTGTGCAGTATTGCGTTGTTTAGCTGTAATGACTCGCCTGAGACTTTGACGTCCTCTATCACTGATTTTCTTTGGTCTGCCGGTATGTTTTGCTGCCTCAGGCACGCCATGTGTCTTCCACTTATTCAGTACATCCAAAACAGTTGACTTGGACTTGGGTATGTTTAAACGTCTCTCGGTTTCTCTCATGGACAACCCACTAATATAACACCCAACAATCTTTCCTTTCTCAAAGTCAGTTCACTCCCGTATATATATATATATATATATATATATATTATAAAATGTGGTAACTCTTAAGTTATTAAAAATCATAAGACGGAATTATTTGCTTCTTGAGTAAAAATGACTAGTGGGTTAGTGGTGTAATATATGCGTGTTGGTAGAATGTAGCTTTTTTTGTTTATAGCAGTGAAGGCATTGCCTTAATTGCTTTTCAAATTTTTGCATTTTTCTTGTGTAAATAGTACTGTACTTGAACATTTTTTAAGAGAAAATGTTCTATTTAATTACCCAAATCAAGTTTTAACGTCGTGACACTTAGACACAACACTTGACCCTCAAGCGAGTGACCTTGCTCTCCACTCCTCATCTCCAAAGCAGCTGTCAACATCGTCTCGCTCATTTACTGCCTAAGTAAAGGCTTAAGAGCTCTAGTACAGCTTTAGATTCCTCTTTCCGTGTTAATATTCCGTACTGAGTCGAACAAACAGCGGAGCAAATAGTAGTGACCACTCTCGGTGAGTTCCTATTTAACCTCCTCTTTCGCCTTTGGCCATATTAGCATGAAAATAAGGCTTAAACTAAGCATTTCGGAGAGTGGAGAACAATTACATTTTCTTGGTCCTGCCGATGCCATTTTGTTAACCTTTCTACGGGTAAGTGAACAAAGCACTTCCTTGGTAGGGGGTAAGGGATGTACTGAGCATCGATTTGCAGCTACTCGTTCGTCAATCACTCCCGATGTTCCGCCAGGGTACCTGGGTGTCTATTCCGACCTTCTGTTCCAAATGATCCCACATATTTTCAATAGGATTTAAATCTGGAGACTTGGAGTGCCAGTCGAGGTGAGACACTGTTGCAGATTGTCCGTCGTGCCACTGGGACATAGTTTCAGCCCTGTTCACACGGAAATTGTGGTCTTGGAAGACAGGAGTGGCAATGTGATGCTGCTCCCGGAGATGTAGGGAAAAGGGCAACGCTTCGTCATTCAGAATGTGGAGTTACGCAGGCTGGTTCAAATTCATCGTCACTGCAACGAGGGAGCCCCAAAACATCACAGAACCCCCTTCAGGTTGAACAACACCTTCGACACAATCAGGATTAAAGGCTTCATTGGGCCTTCGATGCATTCGTTGCCTTCCATCATTGGAGTACAAACAAAAACGAGACTCACCAGACCAAATTACTCGTTTAAAATCCTCCACAGTAAAGTTTTGTTGCCTCTTAACCCATTGATAACGTTCGAGTTAGTGGCTTGCTCTTAAAAGAGGCCTCTTCCGTGGTACTCTGCTCCAGATGTCCATCGCATGCAGTTCTCGTCGCAGCGTCCTTTCGGAAATTGGTGAGAGTGGACTTTCATTGACTCTTTGGAGCAATTGTTGCCTGGTTTGGAACCGCGTTGCAGTTACTAAGCGTGAAACATGGCGGCGGACCCTGTTGGTGAGAATCGTTTTCTTGCCGCAGTTACGTCGCCGATTTGCAGCTGACTGCGAGCTACACCACCGGTTGTAGACTTGTTTGACAGCACGCTTCGATACACCAACAAATTGGGCGACTTCATCCACTTTGTGTCAGTGGGCACGGCCAAACACGATGGATCCTTTTTGCCATTCAGTAACGTCTGTCTTACGACTCATATTGCAGACTAAATTCAACACACGCGTTGTTCTTCACCAGTGCACGAGACATAAAGGATCCTGTAGACCACGTCAGTGCTATTTTTATCTCAACAATGCTATCACGGCGCCCTCTGTGCAACCGGTAACATCCTACTGTCATTTCTGTTAGGGGTGACTAATTTTATGTCCGGTGTGCTTCCGATTTATTTTGGGGAGAGCAAAAATATAGTTTTTGGCATTTTGTTCTCTTCTGGAACGCATGCAAAAATTCCCCACTCTTGGAATTACTATTCATTTATGTTACAAAAACAACTGATTATTTTGTAAAGAGCAGAAAGCGCGTTAAGTGAAAATTTGTTCTTAGCTGACCGGGAGAGAAGGGCGGAGATGTGAACATGGTCGATCGACAATGCCGATGAGGTTCTGACTTCTTGATTAATGAAAAGGAGCAGGCTAATTGCAGCTGGTTGTTTTCATGTCGTAATATTTGCTGCATTCAACAGTATCCCCCCTCTTTCCTTCCCGAATGCCTTCAAGTAAGGCCCGACGAAACAATCGACAAGTGCCAACGACGTTTCCGCATCAATGCTAACGAAGTTCGAAACTCTGGAACAGAGGACGAGGAGAATGGATGTCTCGGATTCGGGAGTTTATTCTGGAATTTTCCAGCCTTTGACGGCATGCGATATTGTGTTACTTAACAGCTGTTCTGCACCCCTTGCATCCCATTCTTTTGAAAGTTAGTTTCAATGAGAAGCGATCACCTTTCTTTCATGTGTATAATTACTGTGCCTGGAACAATTATTTCTTTCACAATACATGAAAAAATTAGACATTGTTATCTACAGCCCTATTTTATTCTTGCAAAGATTAGCTAAATGAAAAAAATCGAAGTGGCATGAAATCAAGTTTGGTATGTGCCACAGAAAATTACATCTTTTTAATTTTTTGAAAAAAAAAATTGATTCTAAGAATGCGTAGCTAAGAGAAAAACAAGAAAGATACCACTGAGTTCTTTGGTGCAGTGAGGGCGTTTTTCGAATCCTTTCCAACACATTAATGTTTCAAAACATTTCAAAAAAGAGAAATTTATCGGCGAAAAAGAATGAGATTACGCCCCAAGAAGAAAAACAACGCAATATTTAAAATAGCAATGTACGCAACGTTATTACTCTAATTAATGTAGCCAGTTACAAAAGTTAATTTTTTAACCAAGTTTCTACATTAGGTAGGACATTGAAAGTATGAATAATTACATATGCCCACTAGCCGCATGCAAGACATTAAGCAAAAGGGGCTCTTCAAATCGAACAATTAGGCTTAAATATAGGGAGGAAAACAATGAAATCTTACGTCCCGTAGTGGTAAAATTTCGCAGTTTTTTTTTTTTTGAAGAAAAATTGACGCAAAAATTCTTCAGCGTCAACATGTATGTGAGCAAGAGAAGAACTTTCTATCAAATGTTTTGGATCAGAGATACTTTTGTAAAACGAAATATGCACTAATGTCCCATATAGGAGAAATATGCGTTATAAAAAGAAACTACATGCAAAGAGAAAACATCTTTTACAGGTGTATTTGAAATTTTTTTCATCCCATAGCGTCTATTGAAGGAACTATGCGAAGAAAAAGTTTTCAAATATAACTTTTAGAAGAATGAGGTAGGAAGAAAACTGCTTTTTGCATTTAGGACCACAGCGGGGAATTTTCGCTTCATGTAAAGTGGATAATTGTCGCAATCTTTACCACAGAAAATGGCATACAATACGAAAAAGCTTTTTCCAGCCGAATATTTAGAAGCAAAGGAACAGTTGCAAACAATTTCGCAAACATACGGTATCTAGCTGTAGAACTGTGATTATGAAAAATTTCAGTATATAAATGCAAAATGTTTTTTTTTTTTTTTTTTTGGAATGAATGGTATCCGACGTAAAAACGGTTTTAAGCGAATCGGACTTTCAGAAGAAACATACATATATGTAAATACAGGGTGCATAGGAAAGTCCCTTTATCCTGGAATAACTTGCGAACGGAGATAGTTACAATTATGCAAGTGAGATAACGGTATAGTAAAGCAACTACGCCCAATCGAATGCAACCAATAGCAGCGCCCCTAGTGGAGAAATGCGGAAGTTAGCTATTATAAATCGAAAACGAAAAGAGATAGAGCAAAATTTCCAACTACAAAGTTGTAGAGCATCAATTAATTAGTACAAAACGACATTTGTGTTCACACGGATAAGATAAATTGTTGTCTGAATATTCTAAAATGTCCGAAATCGAAGCGCGACCTTTTGTGTGAACGTTTGAAGGGAACAGGCATAGGTATGAGCAAATAAACACAATTTATTGCATAAATGCGTACTTATGTTAATACAGTTTAATGACGTCAGACAAAACAAAAATAAAAGACATACTGGCGCACAGTGATAAAAAGTTAATGTCGAGTATGTTCGAAGAGTTCGCCATTGACCACGATACACATTTGTATTCGTGAAAGTAACTCTGCAAGCACATTCCTCAGCATGGTAGGTGTCACACTATTGCAAACATCTGTAACACGACGACGTAGATCCAGCCGACTTGTAGGCGCTGTTGCATACACCTGCTTTTTACGTAACCTCAGAAATCCAAGCTCGCCATTCTCACACAGCGTACCTAGACCTAAACTTCTGATCAGAGTACATCCTGCTACTGGTTTTTATATCGTAAGTACGGTACAACGTCACAATCTTCATTTGCATACGGCTGCATTTGCGAAATGTGAATATGCTGATTCGAATCGTCGCACATCGATTTCGGACATTGTAGGGTATTCAGGCGACGATTTATCTTATCAGTGTGAAAACAAATGTTGTTTTGTACTAATTAATGGATGCTCTACAACTTTGTAATTGGAAATTTTGCTCTATCTCTTTTTGTTTTCGATTTGCAGTGGCTAACTTCCGCATTTCGCCACTAGGGGCGCTGCTATTGGTTACATTCGATTGGGCGTAGTCACTTGGCTATACCGTTATCTCACTTGCATAACTGTACCTCTCTCCGTTCGCAAGTTATTCCAGGCTAAAGAGACTTTCCTATGCACCCTGTATATATAAATAAGGAATAATTGAATAATGCGAATAATTATGCATCGTTCAGGATAGAAAATGTACATAACGTATTTTCTGTACTGAGTGGTATCTGACGATAGATACGGCTGCAAATAAAGCGAGGAATGTTCAGTTACACTCTCTAGTCCTCTAGTGCTAAAGTTGATAGTTACAAAGAATCAGAAATTGTACGAAAAATATTCTTCATGGTAAACGCTAAGGGTCGAAAAGAGAACTTTTTAAATTGGAGTTTTGGAAGTATAGATATCAAGAAAACATGACAAAAAAAAGTGCAGAAAACGTTTCTTTATTTTGATCAGGAAATATTAATAAAAAGGTTTCCTTAGCGAGTGGTATCTGACCGAAAAATAATTTTTTCAATCAGGTTTTAGGAACATCAAATACTGCTGCACATGCAAAGGTGCGTGCCTAAGAATACACATTCCGTTTATGCCACTTCAGTTTAAACCCGCTTCACTTTTGCGCTTCTCATAGATCACGAGTGGAGGGGTCATGAGTTGCTCGACTTCCTAGACACAGATGGTCCCGACATTGTAATAAAACATTAGATATTATTTAATTTTTTATTACAATGATTATTTAATTATTAAAATTATTATTAAATGATTAATAATCATTTATTATTTATATTATTTAATAATATTTATAATCATTTACTATTTATATTATTTAATAGTACTTATAATCATTTATTATTTATATTACTTAATAATATTTATAATCATTTATTAATATTATTTAATAACAATAATTTATTATTTATATTACTTAATAATATTTTGAATCATTTATTAATAATATTATTTAATAATATTAATAATTTATTATTAATATTATTTAATAATATTAAATAATACGCAGATATGAAACAGACTGTAACAATATTATTTTTAATAATATTAAATGATTGAAGTAAGGCCTGACTGTATTACGGATTCCCAAGAGTACGACGCTACGTTCGGATCAATAACAGAGAGCCTGACAGAGACAGCAAAGAAAATGCGATTCGATTACATAGAAATTGGTTTCACAAATGAGCTCCTTGAGAGTCACGGTAAAGAGATTTCAACGGAAGATTTAGAAGAGCTAGCTGAACACGCAGTTCTCGTCGCAACGTCCAAATCAAAATCAATGCAAGAGGCTATTGTTCTTATTAAGGGATGCGAGACCTTCTGTAGCAACGATCCCAACTTGGAGCGGAGCTTAACCGTTAAGAGAGGAATTGAGACAGTTCTACAGGTATACTATAGCTTATAACAGACAAGTTAGTAAAACCATGCAATGCATTGATTATGATACGCTTTCCAACATACCAAGAATCATTACTCAAGTTATGAGGTTAATGGCTGCGGAATAAATCTCGCTCCTGTCTCCTGACCTTTGACCCCCACTTCAATGATATTAAACAGAATTGGTTCGGTATACCTCAGGACCAACATACTAAAGTTTTGTCGCAATAGAAGCATTTTAGTCAAGTTATGAGGATAAAGGAATAAATCTTGCTCCTCTGCCCTGACCTTTGACCCCATTTCGATTATATTTATCAGAACCAGTTCAGTATACCTCCAGAATAACATGATAAAGTTTTGTCGCAATCGAAGTACTTTTACGTAAGTTATGACGCGTAAGGCGATGGAATGGATCCCCCTTCTATGTTCTGATTTTTGACCCAATTTCGTCTATTTTCAATAGGATCCCACTCCCCAGGTTGTCCCTTACCACATACTAAAATGTAATCGAAATCGAACCATTTTTACGTGTCATCGTGCGGACGGACCGACTGACTGACGGATGGACGGACTGACTGACGAATGGACGGACTGACTGGCTGACGGACGGACGGACTGACAGACAGACACAGGCAGACGGACGGACGGACTGACAGATAGACACAGGCAGATGGACAAAGCTGGAGCATATACACTTCTTCAACTTATGGTTGGAAAGCGTATAAAAAGGGAAAGCCAAACAGACATCTATTCTACCGTTTTTAAAGCAGCAAATCTTCTTTCTTTTTCAATTTTCAATTCGTAAATTTCATAAAATAGAATATTTTTCAAGTGTTTTGTGTCGATTACTGAAATTTTTCGAACGGAACCTAATGAACTTGAACTTACGCCGCTTTATTTCACGCCAAAAATCTCAGGAACCCAACTCTGGCGTAAACCAAGTCCTATCAGTATTTTAAGATGAATGGGTGTTTCCCTCACACTTATGATACTACGAGCGTTGATGACGTAGGAGTACAAGTCATCTCTACCTTTCAAAAATGTCAAAACACGGCCGTCCAGCCGAACAAGCGTGGCAATTGCCCTATGAGACTGTCAAAGAGTGCTTCTGATTCATTACCTGGATTGTGACAAGTCTAACAGGCAAACTGTATTGCCAGACGCTTTGCTATATTGCGCTATGCCATTCGCTACAAAAGACCTGGGATGTTGAGAAGTGCTGCTGTGCTGTTGTACAATAATGCCAGACTACATGAGGTCCAGCGAATGACAAAGTGGTTTCAATGATATGATTAGGATTTTTTGAAATATTCCGCCTACAGCTCTGAGCTCGCAACTTGCGATTTTTATCTGTTTGAATCTCTCAAGCAACACTTAGATGATGATCATTTTATTATCGACGCAGATATGAGACAAGACTGTAACAATGTGGCTGCACCAACAGGACCTCAATTTCTTCTTTGTTGGCATACATGCTTTACCGCCCCGATACGACATTTATTTAAATGGTTATGGTGCATTTGTGAAAGATTAAAGAGCACAACTTTTGGAAACTATATACAGGGTGATTCATAATTAGTGTCGTGGTTTCAGTGGCATATAATGGAAAACGGGAAACAACAAACTAAAACCGACAGATGACAACTGAAAGTTTTATTACCTGTAGAATCGATACATCAGATTGCTAAACCACTTCGACATGCGCGTATTTCGTGCCACGTGAGATATCCAAGCGATAATCAGTTCCCCTCCAAGAGTTCGTCAGCATTTGAGGCGCAGAACCAAGTCTGGTCTTCAGGTCATCGATGAAGGTCAGAGGGGTCTGGTAAACGACGATTTTCACGTAGCCCCACAGGAAGAAATTCAGTGATGTAATATCCAGTCAGCACGGAGGCCACGGAATGGGTGTACCACTCCCAACTCAGCGCCCAGGAAAATGCAGGTCAAAACATTCTTGGTCCATAACAACCCAATGCGGCGGTGCGCCATCGTGATGGAATATCACATTGGGCTGCAGATCTTCCAACAGAGGGAACAGATACAGCTGTAGCATGTCCAGATATGTCACCGCTGTCAGTGTTTTTGCCTGATAGATAAAGGGACCCAATACTTCCGAACATGAAAAAGGGCACCAGACGTTCAACTTTTGACTATCTCGTTCGATTTCTCGAATGTCGTGAGGATTTTTAGATCCCTATATTCTTCAGTTATTCCAATGTACCTTACCTGAGATGAAAAGCGTTGCTTCATCACTAAATATCCATGTCCGCAGGTAATGTTCATCAGCTTCGATTTTGGACAAAAAAATGTCTTGGGCAAATTAGAAACGGTGGGGTTTATCGTCCCGCTGTAAAGCCTGTACAATCTGCAGTTTGTACGCACGGAGTTGTAGGCTGTTATGCAGAACCCTCCAAGCAGTTTTTTGTGGAACACCTAACTGCGACGCAGCTGGTCTCGTTGACTTCTGAGGGCCTCGAAATAAGGCTTCATGGACGCGATGAGCATCGTCTTGCAAAGTGCTCGGTCTTCCAGCTCCTTTTTGATGCTGCACACTACCCGTCTTTTGAAACTGCTTTAACCAACGTCAGATAGCATTATCGGAAGGTGGAGCTCTACCATACTGCGTTCTGTAACGACGTTGCGTTGTGATAACTGACGTTGTTTGAAAGAACCAGAGTACGCACAATGCTTTTTCTTGAACAGTCGCCATTTTGAAGTATGACGCCAATTCAGCGGGTACCGTGTTGCCACATAAAACTTTCCTCGGTGAATTTGTTTATGCTGTAGGCAGTTTTATTTTGTTGGTGACAATTTGACCATGCTAGGCCACGGAAACCTAGAAAATAATTATGAATTACGCTGTACTTCATTCAACTCCAAAAACTATTACATTATATTTCGAATAACACTTGTACTTAGGCTCTGTACCCATTTTTGTTCAATTCATATTTCCATTTGAAATATCGGTATTCTTCTGTGGAAATTCAGTGTTTCTTACTTACGGCACTCTTTCGTGAGCCATATATGAGAACTAATAGAACCGGCAGATTAAACACTTTCGTGTTACACTGCTCGTCATAGAATATGCCACAGCATGAAGGAATACACGAAGTGAGACTAACTTGACTACACTTGTAGACGAGTAGATGGGAAAGAAGTGATTTAATTTTTGATGGATTATGTGAATAGGGTGGGCAAGAGGAACATATGTATAATGTGGCTTGAGTCAGCAGGCCGTATGACCGCCATGCTGAGCTATTCGTTCGGCAACACGGGGAGGCAAGGAGTGAAAAAAACACCGGAGAGTTTCCTGTGATATCGCTGACCATACGTCGTTGACCTGTGTCCACAGTTTTTCGACATTCCAAGTGTCCTGCAGATGTGTTAAGTCGTCTACTAATGTCGTCTCACATGTTTTTTACTGCTGATAAGTCTGTGTATCACTCTGGTCAGGGCAGCAGCTGGACACCATGAGGCATTGTCTTCTGATGTTGGTAGTGTGCGGGTGGACATTTTCTTGTTGAAACTGATAGCGTTCCAAACCATTACACTAACTAAGGAGCCTTAGGACGGTCACGCATGGCAGCAAGATCATACTGGTGACCAGGTCGTCTACAGATTTTCATTCGGTGATCGTGTGCACTGAAGGTGAAGCGAGACTCGTCGTTAAATACAACACGGTTCCTTTCGTCCCGCCACGCATATCTGGTACAGCACCTCAGCAACCTGCGCGACGATGTATCAAGGGGAGATACAATCGTGAGAGCATCAACTTGCCTGTGCCAATCTGCGATTCACAGTCCGTGTCGGTACGGGGATGCCCATTGCTCTCTGTAAAACTCTTAGAATGTCGTCAGCTACGGATTGCGGGGCTGCTACGGCTTGAAATGCGATTACTGTGGTGTTTGGAAGTCTAAATACATGCATCAGTCCCACTATTGCAACGCACGTTCCTTCCTCAAACCACTGTCGCCACATTTGCCTGAGGGTTGCTGCATCCTGATGCGTATACGCAGCAATGTGACGCGGAGACCAGCCAGACGTACGTAGCCCTAGGACGTAGCACCCTAGTAAAGGTGTCCGTGTGTGATGGTAGGATTTTCGATGGCTTTGCGTTGGCATTACCGCTCTTTAGACGTGCTTTCGCCACTGAGATCAGTCCGACGCAGCGGTGCATACGTCCAAGTGAGGACAACCATTTTTAACTACGCAGAGCCGATTTTCTCTCACCACGTGACTGATTTGTCAGTGCAGTCATTTGCGTAACCCACCTGTCGACACATACCTACGAATGCGTATGACTCTCCGAGAAATATTTTCTTGTGGGGCATTTCTTGTGTCGAGCGGTATATGATTATTACAGGCAGAAACACTACCCGTGTTAATGTCTTTATCAACAAAGACGACAGCACTTACTTAGTACACAACGAATATTTGCTAAAATAAACATGAAAACCGTATACACCATTTTAAGTTGCACAACATCAAATAGCCTCTTTCATTAAGCCCGACCACAATAAAACAGCTCCTTCTCGCACAACGAGGTTCGAGCTTCTGTTTCTTAAAGTCAATAACAAAAAGCACTTTCTCTCTCTCTCTCTCGTGGAGCTCAGGGCTCACGTTTCGCAACGTCATCTGGCGCTAAAGTTTTTTGCTTGCAAAAATGATGTTACAGTAGCTGAAAATTTTATTGGTGTCTCCATGTTACGGCTAGGGTTTACATATCTATCGATTTCTTCCTTGATAATACTTTAAATGGTTATGAGTTGTTCAACTTCTCATGATATACTGTACAACACTTTCTATTTTTTATCCAATCACTTACAGTCCGTCGAATCTCGTAAAAATGATGAATGCGCTGGTCATGGCATACGGTGGATATCTTCACTTTCCAGATAATCATCGACAATAGCACTTCTATGAGGTCTCGCGTCATTGTCATGAGTCGAAAAAGCGGGTCAACAGCACCCGAAGAAGACTGGAGAATATCGTCTTTGTATCTCCAACCCATTAAAGTTCCAAAAGAATAGACATGGAGCTGCGAGCGCCCGTTGGACATAATGCCACTCCAAACAAGTACACCACCACCTGTGTAATGGTGCGCATTTCTAGGATGTTTGTGAGGGAATAACGGGCTCCCGAGTCTCTCTAGATGGGAAGACGACGGCTGTAACTTTCGAGACCGAACCTGGACTCATCGGAGAAGAGGAGATAGGCCCATTGATTTTCATCCCAGTCTCAATGTTGTGTTCACCACAGTACCCTGGCATTTCTTCCTGACGGAGTAAGTGAAATGCAAACGGCAGGTTTTCTCAGGAATAGCCCTTTATTCGTTAAACCGTCTGATTACTGTTTTCCTTGAAACAGCTGCTCCACCAACAGCAGACAGCTCCAAACTCAGCGCTCTCGTTGAAACCGACCCGTTACGTATCGCTATTTGTGCCACATACCTATCACCCTGAGCCTTTGCAATTCCTAGACGCCCTACCACAGGTTGACAACTAACATCTCCGGTGTCTTGGTACCTTCTCCAAAGTCTGGATACAATGGATTGATTCGCACCAGTGGCTGTGGCAACATTTACTCTCCGTCTGGCCGGATTCCAACATCCCGATAATCCAACTACCTGGAAACATAGCTACTTGGTGTCTTTCGACATACTGTTTGTATATAAATTCTACAACTGGAAAGGAACTATAACGGCGAGAAATGTCACTTCCGAATTTTTCCAGCTCTTTCACACCTCCACAAATGAGCTAATTCGGCTTTTATTCCAATTATCGTTCGTCACATAGTATTGCGTCATGATTTACACATTTGAATATTCCCACGTCCTCTGTACTTTACTTTATTATCCTCCTTCTTCCTTTCAATTTATCTAAATTGTCTTTATTTAACTATGCATAACTTTTGGACTCCAGTGTATAAATGTGCTCCTAAGGCTATGTTGAGACATCAGCATGACTGTTAATTCCAGTGCCCTGATAGAGAGAGTCAACTGATTTACAGCGCGGATCTACAGTAGGAGGCCACATAGGCAATCGTCCCCTTAGGGACATTTCAGCGGCACTGAAAATAATTAGGTCAACGGTTGGTGATGTGGTATGCAAATGGCCTTGGCATGAATCTGCCAAGAAATGACCCTGTAAACCTTCGAAGCTGAAAGGACGTGAGAGGATAGCTATGATAAAGGATAGCCCGGTGAAAACACAAATCAACGTTGTCACAAATCATATGAACGCTGTCTGTGATGATCAGGACTGCTGTTAGCACCAGTACAGTGCTCTGCAATTACCACGGTGAAGCAGCTATTCACAATCAGCTAACTACTTGGCGACTAATGCTACACGCTAATTGGCTTCGTCGAGCTTCAGCTGTAGACCAATGTAAACTGTGCTTTAAACTGATGAGTGACGCTACACACTTTAGCAGTCTGACGATCGTTTCTGGGTATGGCGGATACCGGGAGATAAGGTATCTTCCGAAATGTGTTGTTCCTACACTGAAATTTGGTAGAGGCAGCCTGATGGTATGGTGCTGGTTTTCTGGTTTCGGCTTGAAATCTACCTAGACGTCTTGGATAATTATGCCAACAACGTTGTGACAATGAGATCTACCTAGACGTCTTGGACAATTATGTACTACCATCGTTGTGACAGGGAGATCTACCTAGACGTCCTGAATAATTATGCTCTATCAACGTTGTGGCAGTGAGATCTAACTAGATGTCCTAAATAATTATGCTCTATCAACGTTATGGCAGTGAGGTTTACCTAGATGTCCTGGAAAATTATGTATTTCCATCGTTGTGGTAGTGAGATCTACCTAGACGTTTGGGCAATTATGCTCTACCAACGTTGTGGCAGTGAGATTTACTTAGACATCCTGGCCAATTATGCTCTACTGATGTGGCAATGAGATCTACTTAACGTCCTGGACAATTATGTACTACTATCGTTGTATTAGGGAGATCTACGTAGACCTCCTGGACATTTATGCTCTACCAACGTTGTGGCAGTGAGATCTACCTAGACATCCTAGACAATTATTCTCTATCAACGTTGTGGCAGTGAGATCTACCTAGATGTCCTAAATAATTATGCTCTATAAACGTTATGGCAGTGAGGTCTTAGATGTCCTAAAAAATTATGTGTTTCCATCGCTGTGGCAGTGAGATCTACTTGGACATCCTATTCAATTATGTTTTACCAACTTTGTGACAGTGAGATCTACTTGGACGTCCTAGACAATTACTGTTTTACCAACTTTGTGACAGTGAAATCTACCTAAACGTCCTAGATAATTATTCTCTACCAACGTTGTGGCAGTGAGATCTACCTAGACGTCCTAGACAATTATTCTCTACCAACGTTGTGGCAGCGAGATCTACCTAGGTGTCCTAAATAATTATGCTCTATCAACGTTATGGCAGTGAGGTCTACTTAGATGTCCTGGAAAATTATGTATTTCCATCGCTGTGGCAGTGAGATCTACCTAGACGTCTGGGCAATTATGCTCTGCCAACGTTGTGGCAGTGAGATCTACTTGGACATCCTGTTCAATTATGTTCTACCAGCGTTGTGACAGTGAGATATACCTAGACATCCTGGACAATTATTCTCTACCAACGTTGTGGCAGCAAGATCTACCTAGATGTCCTAGACAATTATTCTCTACCAACGTTGTGGCAATGAGATCTACCTAGACGTCCTAGACAATTATTCTCTGCCAACGTTGTGGCAGTGAGATCTACCTAGACGTCTTGGACAATTATGCACTACCATCGTTGTGGTAGTGAGATCTACCTAGATGCTTTACAAACAAAGCTGAAACGATCACTGCTTTGTGGCCTTAATGGCGAAACATACTGGTAGACACTTAGAAATTCATTTCTAACGGGAACAGTTTCTTTAACAAATTGTTTTGCCAAATAATTGACTTTAAAGTAATAATAAATTCTGTTGGTCGGCAATAAAAAAGACAGAGATACAGGCAACTCAATGACGCGGGGATGTCTCCGGTGTTTCTCCTGTTTTCACGGTCTGCAAAGCAAAAGTACGCGAAATCGAAGAAGGCACTCAACAGTCAGAAAAACCCTAAGCATTACCTAAGTTTATAAATCTGGTAATCAAAATAATCGTCTTTGGAAAGTTGGTACGCAAATAAATAGGATTTTAAAAATGTATGAAGTCTCCTGAAATCTTTTTTTTAAATAACAAGAAAGATGACACCGAAGTAGAACTTTTCTGTTCGTGTGAGTATTCACGATGGCTAGATGCCGTCATAAGATCAAAAGCGGTTTCGAGTTCACGGTATTAAATCTTCTGTAAATAAAGATTATTTGTAGACATGCAGGTGGCCAAGTATTAATGGTAAGACAGTGTATTTCTCTAGAGTGTCGTAATACCACCACCAAGCTAGTACATACGCCTTACTTTTTGCAGTATCTTTTATGAATTCCAATTGAAATTCTTGCCATGTCCAATTCAGCCAAAGCTTGTTTTTCTTGAACACCTACACATTTCCTGCAATCCTTGAGTCTGATGTTAACAGCAGTTTCTGAACTATCGTCGTCGTTATGCGGGTGTTATAGCAAATCTCCAATCATCCCAGTTCTTCATTTTGTTTTGTGGGTTGCAGAGTTGTGATGAGAGAGGCAGCTGGCTCTCTTAATCCCGTTCCCCTAATCTAGGTCGTTCAATTTCCCTGAGGCAACACTAAAGCTTTCTGGAAGCTCTGCTTTCGTCTCATGTGTATATTTATCTCTAAAGGGAGCTGATTGCGTCATTATCCCTATTTGCCTGTTTTTATGTCCCTACGCCGGATTCTAGGAAACAAAAGTTTTTTGCTTATGTTGTAAAAGACAACATTTTTTTCTCCCTCTTAAGTCGCAAGGTAGGATTTGACCTTCAGATATTTTCGTCATTTATTGGTATCCTCGAAATATAATAGCTTGCCAGAGTTTGATTATGTTGTGGCACTCTACTTCTTTCTCTGTGACATCTATTCTGCAACGTTTCGAGGACAGCATGAATCCAAACGTGAGACCTATAAGAAATAAAAAGGTCGTAGGAATATGTGCAGCTTAATCTTTAATAAGTGGGTAATCATAACTCTTGTTTGTGTGATATTTTACTTTTGATATCATGTACGGTAAATAAGAAACGATGAAATTTATCAATCGGAAGGATGAGACTTAAAAGAAAACTTGGAAATGTGCGCATTCTGTTCCTAGTACTGTCAGAACTTAAAGAACTCTATGCTTCAAAATTTGATACAGCTCGACTAAAAAATGAACTGAAGGTGTTTTATTCCTTTGATAAATACAAAAAGAAATCAGTAAGAGACATTACTTGTTACATTCTATTTTTTATCCAATCACTTACAGTCCGTCGAATCTCGTAAAAATGATGAATGCGCTGGTCAAGTTGAATAAATTGGACATTGGCTTTAGTGAGGTGTACAAATTAGCAGACCTAATATTAAACTTTCCATCAACAACTGCAACTGCCAAAATACATTTTCCTGTATTAAAAAGAATCAAGATATATCTTAGAGCGACACAAGAGCATGTATATTTGAGCAATATAACGAAGTAAATTTCTCCGTCCATTTTTGTCTCCGTCGTGGCTCGAACCCGGGTCCCCTCATTCCGGAATAAGTCGCTCTACCAATTGAGCTACGCGGACGTTCGTTATCCCTGCTATCTGCCTTTATGTCGTGTGCGTCCTGCTGGGCAGGCACGTCACCCCCCCCGAAAAAGTGCCGGGGGCATGGCCCACGGTTCAGCCGTGACCATGAATCGTCGTAGGCAGCCATCACTGTAGAACGTGCACTTGATAAATCCCAGTCAATCTGGTGTGTGAAATGCAACGTCACACACATTTATTTTTCGAAGCGCTGAAGAAGGGATTCTCTTATTTTTCCTGTCTCGCGATGTGGAAAGAACATCACACCATTGCGAGATCTTGAACGGCCGGGTCATCCGGGAAGCTCGGGCACCATTATAACGAAGTAACTTTCTCCGTCATTTTTGTCCACGCCAGGGCTCGAACCCGGGTCCACTCTTTCCGGAATAAGTAGCTCTACCAATTGAGCTACGCGGACGTTCGTTATCGCTGCTATCTGCCTTTATGTCGTGTGCGTCCTGCTGGGCAGGCACGTCACAGCAACTTGGCTGTTTTGTCAATAGGGAACAACATTCTTTTTAAATATGAAAAAATACTTGGAAGAAACATTTTTATGAAAACGTAACACTCAAGTTCATAAAAAAGGAAAGAAGAATGGAGTTCATGTACAAATAAAGTATTCAGAAGAAGAATGGAGTTCATGTACAAATAAAGTATTCAGAAGAAGAATGGAGTTCATGTACAAATAAAGTATTCAGAAGAAGAATGGAGTTCATGTACAAATAAAGTATTCAGAAGAAGAATGGAGTTCATGTACAAATAAAGTATTCAGAAGAAGAATGGAGTTCATGTACAAATAAAGTATTCAGAAGAAGAATGGAGTTCATGTACAAATAAGTGTTCAAATCGTAATCCTCATAATTATTTGGTATCATGTCAGCAATAGCATGTACCTAAAATTTAGAAAGAAAAAGAGTTACTTCTATTACTGAACAACTGAAAAATAGACCGCGATTAAAAAAATCAATACTGGGGGGGGGGGGGGGGGGGTGACGTGTGAGATATTTACACTGATCAACAATAAGTAAAATTTATCATCATCGGATTTTAACTTTCATCTGGTAGATCAGCTGTCTTTGAGAAGCTAACCTTAGTGGTATTTATGTATCTTGGCTTGATTGACTCTCAGTCATTACTCGGTGAAGAAAAACTCATGGGAATTCAGACGTGACGTTCAGTATATAGATAACATAACGAGAAGCAACAAAAATTTGTGTAAGTGAAAAATCAGTAAGTTTTAAAAGGCAGTGTACGCCATGTTCATCTGTGTTACATGACATCCAATTTCTTTTCTATTCCGTCGCTGTTTCCCATCGGGGTTTTTCTGAATTTTACATTTGCATGTAAAAAAACAAACAAACTCCGAGACGATAAAAAGCACGTCTATCGGCACCTTAACCCTCCCACAATAAAATTTATTCACTCGAAAATTTGGGAGCGTATACTGTCCAATGCAATTCAGCAAACGAACAGCAATGCCATTTGGCTACCCATTCTCCACTGAAACTGTACTGAAGACGGAACAATACGAACAGCAAATGTTGGTATAGGTCATCGCTCTTCGACACTAGACCGGCACAATGGAGAGGGAAAAAAAAAAAAAAACTTTTGCTTCGCGTTTACACGACTTAAGGAAGGAAGGAAGGATCAATAAAATAAAAAGTGACCTGAAATAACAACCAAAGACAGGCCAGGTTATGAGAAGCTGAATATGAAGCGCAAATAACACCCAATCAGGGATCTGAGACAGGAAACGATACAACTGTGGTGAAATAATGGTACAAGTGATCACGGATGGCGAAAAATACGAGCAAGAGTTCTAGGCAGATCGATCGATAACGCAAATCATCAATGTGATACAAAAGTGCCCTGTGGGAAGAAAGAACTGGGAAAAAGAGAAAGCAGAGAGAGAGAGAGAGAGAGAGAAACAAAAAAATCCTGCAAAAAATGGTCGATAAAACTGAGAGACAACTTTTTTTTTCTTATTTTGTGAGAGAGGATTTGTTCTGTGAGATGGTCACCTCGAAACAAGCACAAAATAACTTCAAGAAAAGTCAGCAGTTAGTTTTTCTTCAATTTGATCGATATCTAGTGTGATGGAAAGAATTATGAGGTGACCTTTCCTGTTCCTGAAGTGTCGGTTTACAAAACTTGTTTTCTAATTTTTTTGAACATAAATTCATTACGTCACTGATCTGTATAATTATTCGTGGACAAACCATGCTCTAAATTAAGTGGGGAAGAGAAAAAGTTTCGTGAATATCACCATTTGTGGAAGTTAAGTGGCTTCAAAATTTATATTATGCTTTGGGCTGAAATATCATCATCTCCCCAACAACCGTTCTCAATCAATCCACTGCTGGATGAAGGTCTCCCCAAGTATCTTTCACAACTCTGTCTTGAGCAATTCTTTTCCTCGTTACTCCGCATTGCTTTCGAATTTCATCCATATATATCTCTCGTATGGTCTTCTTGTGAGGCTTTTCTTGTACCTTGGTATTCAGTACTTTAGTTGAACAATTTTAAAGAAACCTAGAATCTCAGCAATGAATTCAATCGTTTTTTAAAGCCACTGTGACGTACTACAGAGGTGAATAACGTGTCAAGACGTCGAATCTGCACAGTGCATTCCGTCCGCGTAGCTTAGTTGGGAGAACAACTTACTCCGGAGTGAGGGGGCGCGACTTCGTTCTCCGTCACGGACAAATAGAACTGTTTGTAGTCCGAGTGTAGCCCGAAATTCGGCTTTTTGGTCACATTTTAAACCCAGAAATCCAGATTTATAAGTTTTAGAAGAATTTGAGATTCCTCAGTCATTTCATTTCTAAAAATGCTGCGAAATGGTAACTTAAACATTCCTTTCGAGTTCCATTTTCTTTGGGAATTACAATTCTTGATTGGAAACCCGGAATTTCCGTGCGGATGGTGAACGCAGACAATTTGTGACACCTTGAGAGTTTGTTTTGTTATCAGACAAGCTCTCAAGATCACAGCGTGCTGAAAGGAAGGCTTTTTTAACACGTCTTTTGTAAAAAAGATCGTGCTTATGTTACCGGTTTGTCCGTCCGTCCGTCTGTACCCACGATATCTCTGCAACTATTAGTCCGATTTGAAAAGATTCTTTTGCATTGGGAAGCTTGAAATATGCGAATGATGATCCTTCATCTAGTTTTTTTTTTTACGATGTACAATTTCGCCGTTAGAGGGCGTAAAAGCAGATGATGTCGAATTCAAAAATATGTTTTATTCCACATATTTGCTTCTAAACATCCGATTGAAAATATTCTTTTACCTTTCGATTCCATTTATGTCGAAGAGTAATTCAGATATAGTTACTTTTTCAAATTACGCATAGATTCCCCGCTAGGAAAATTACCTTTTCCCCGATAACTCTTCTTCTAAAACTCCGATTTGAAAACTTTTTTCTTCAGCGGATACACCTTCTAATGAAAAATCTTTTGCATGTAATTTCCAATTTTTGGTAAAGAATACTTTGGCCACCAGGGGGCGTAAGTGTTAATTTTTGCTTTTGATGTATTTGCCATAAAATCTGAGCTTCTAAAATATCGATTGAAAAATTCTTTCGTGGACTGATGCCACTCACATGGATAAACCTTTTCGGAATATTTTCTTCTTAAAATATTCCACAATTTCTCCACCAGGGGCGTAGATGTATATCTTATTTTTGTCAATATCTCTACTTCTAGGAGTCCGATTTGAAAAATTCCTTCCTTGTTGGATAGTGTCTTTCATTGTTACATGTTTTTCATATAATTTCAAAATTTTCAAGTAATTCATAGACTTTCCGCTAGGGGCTTAGTAAATTCTTTTAAAACTTACAAACTGCGTTTCCCCCTATATCTCTGCTTCTAAATCTCCGATTTGAAAAATTCTTTCTGCACCGGATACAGCTCCTGATGGAAAATCGTTTGCACATAATTTCTAATTTTTGTAAAGAAATGGTTTGGCCACCAGGGGGCGTAAATCTTAATTTCCGCTTCTGATGTATTTGCAGCAAAATATGAGCTTCTAAATTTTCGATTGAAAAAAACCCGTCGTTTGTAGACCGATACTACTCATGTCGGCAAACCTTTTAGAAACATTTTCTTTCTAAAATAATGCATGGTTTCTACGGCAGGAGGCGTAGTTGTATATCTTATTTTTGTCAATATCTCTACTTCTAGGAGTTCGATTTGAAAAATTCCTTCTTTTTGGATTGTGTTTCCAGTGTGACATGTTTTTCATATAATTTCAAAATTTTCAATTCGTAGACTTTCCGCTAGGGGTGTAAGGGTAAATTGCTTTTTCGCTTTTTCCCCCTATATCTCTGCTTCTAAATCTCCGATTGGAAAATTTCTTTCTGCACCGGATGGGAAGTGCTTTTCACGAATTTTTAATTTTTGTAAAAAAATGGTTTGGACACCAGGTGGCGTAAGTCTTAATTTCCGCTTCTGATGTATTTGCAGCAAAATATGAGCTTCTAAAATATCGATTGCAAAAAAACGTCATTTGTCGAAAGATACTACTCATGTCGACAAACCTTTTAGAATCATTTTCTTCTTGAAATATTGCATGGTTTCTACGCCAGGGGGCGTAGATGTATACCATATTTTTGTCAATATCTCTATTTCTAGCAGTCCGATTAGAAAAATTCCTTCTTTGTTGGATACTGTTTCCAGTGTGACATGTGTTTCATATAATTTCAAAATTTTCAAGTAATTCGTAGACTTTTCCGCTAGGGGGCGTAAAGGTAAATTGCTTTTCCCCTATATCTCTGCTTCTAAATCTCCGATTTGAAAAGTTCTTTCGGCACCGGATACAGCTCCTGATGGGAAATCCTTTGCACGTAATTTCTACTTTTTCTAAAAAATTTGAAAAATTCAGTTAAGACTAAAATTTAAAATTAATACTTACGCCACCAGGTGGCGTAAGTCTTAATTTCTGCTTCTGATGCATTTGCAGCAAAATATGAGATTCTAAAATCTCGACTGCAAAAAAAGTCGTTTGTTGACAGATACTACTCATGTCGACAAATCTTTTAGGAACATTTTCTTCTTTAAGTAACGCGTGGTTTCTACTTCAGGGGACGTAGAAACCATATATCTTATTTTTGTCAATATCTCTACTTCTAGGAGTCAGATTTGAAAAATTCCTTCTTTGTTGGATAGTGTTTACGATGCGAAATGTTTTTCCCATAAATTCAAAATTTTTAAGTAAATCGTAGACTTTCCTCTAGGGGGAACAAAGGTAAATTGCGTTTTCTGCGTTATTTCTGCTTCTAAAACTCCGATTCGAAAAATTCTTCTTGTATCGCATACAAGACCTGATGGAAAATATTTTTCACATAATTTATAATGTTTGGTAAAGAATGGATTGGCCACCAGGGGACATAAGTGTTAATTTCTGCTTCTGATGTATTTGTAGCAAAATCTGGGCTCCTGAAAACTTGACTAAATTCTTTTTCTTGGACCGATACCGCTCATATGGAAAAACCTTTTGAGAATACTTTCTTCCTAAAATGATGCATGGTTTTCCCACTAAGGGACGTAAAATCACATGTTATTTTTGTCTATATCTCTGTTTCTAAGAGTCCGATTTGAAAAATTCTTTCTGTGTTGGTGAGCGTTTCCGGTGCGAAATGTTTCTCATATAAATTCATGTTTTTCTTAACGCACAAGTCTGCGATCAGAGGGCGTAAGCTCACGATTCCGTTTACAGCAATATCTGAGGGATTGAAAACCCGATTGAAAAATTTCTTTCTTCCGTCAGATACTGTTGTTTTCGATACAAGTTCCATTGCCTTTGAATAGCTTTGATAAATTTAATTTGCGTCAGAACGAATTCAAAAGACGTGCTTATTACACCCAAAAATTCTGTGTCATCTTTCTTGCTTTTGTTTTTTTTTACCACTTTGGAAGTTGCATTTTTATCAGATAATTTGGTTATTTATATTAGATTCAGTTAATCCAATGAGCTGCATTTGGAAACCACTGTGGGTTTCCAATAAAACTAATCTAAATATATATATATATATACACTATCTACCAACAAGTAATTGGACACTTGTGATAGCAAAGGAAAACGAAGTTTATTCACCTTCAATAGTTGGTGGAGCCTTACAGCTGCGACCCTCCGGGGCATACTCTCAACCAGGCGTTGTACGACGGGTAGCGGTATTTTCTTCCACTCGGCTTGGAGAAGACAGGTCAGTTCCATCACCGATTTCGGACGGTGGCGGCACCCCTTAAGTCGACGCTCCAACTCGTCCCAGAGGTGCTCGATAGGATTAAGGTCCGGGCTCTGCGCAGGCCAGTCCATTCAATTAACCCCATTGTCACCATACCAAGCCATGGTGGACCTCGCAACATGACAGCTGGCATTGTCATCCTGAAAGTAACGTGGGTCCATCCCGTAAAACTGCCACAACGTAGGAAGCGCATGGTCACCCAAAATGGTGCAGTAGGTCTCAGCGTTGAGTCTACCAGGAATTGCGACCAAGGGTCCCGTGCCATACCAGGAGAAACACCCCCATAGCATAATTCCATCGCCGCCGAACTTCACAGTTGGCACAATACATTCCGGCAGGAGGCGTTCTCCAGGCAGACGCCAAACCCAGACCCTGCCATCCGAACGATAGAGGATGAACCTTGATTCGTCGCTCCAGAGAACCTGTTTCCACTGTCCAACGGTCCACTGTCGGCGTTCTTTGCACGACGTTAGCCGAGCAGCGCTATTGGACTTGGTGATCAAAGGCTTGTGGGCGGCAGCACGTCCATGATAACCGAGCAGATGGGTTTCCTTACGGATGGTATTCATCAAAAGAACATTCCCGGATGCCTGTTGAAATTCCTTGCGAATATGGCCCATCGATTTGGTGCGGTTCTTCCGAATTTCACTGGCCAGCACCCGTCGGTCTCTAACTCCCAGTTTTGTGGGTCTGCCGGGTCGGGGCACATTCCGACAGTCACCTCTCATCTTCCACTTGCCAATCACGTAGGCCACTGTCGATTTTGGGTACTTCAACTCGCTGGATATGTCACGTATGGATCGGCCATTTCTGTGATACCCGACGATTACACCTTTCTCGAAATCAGAGAGCTCCAAACTGCGTGGAATCTTGCATGCGACTGGTTGCGTTGTTGTTTCCCACACGATACTTTATGGCGGCGGCAGTGACGTGTATCAGGACCGCAGATATCGTCGATTGCAGGAGTGTCCAATTACTTGTTGGTAGATAGTGTATATATATATATATATATATATATATATATATATATTGGAACTGAGCTCAGAGTTTCAGGGTTTTTGTTTCACCTAACAATCACTCTTGGACAAATTTGTGTTTTTACACCTCATCTTGAAGGTGTTTTTACACCTTCTTCTTTTAACTCTTATTATAGCCACTTCTGGCTATAGGTATCTCCCGATTCTTTCTATCTATTTCTATCCTAAGCATTTTCGTGCCAAAAGATTGCAGTTGTTTTCCTTACATCATCTGACCATCTTCGTTCAGGTCTTCCAGCTGATCCCTTACCTTCAAATGGCAGCCACTCCAGTACAACTTTTGTCCATCTATTATCAAAATGCCGCATCTTGACTATTCTGCGTTATTTCCAGAATCACCCAATAGAATTAAAAATGATCTGATTGTCTATGTTCAACAAAGAATGCTGGGCCATTTCTAGAAAGGAATAGAAAATCGTCGACTTACAACTACAGTCGAACCCACATATAAGAAGCCTGCATAATAGGAGGTTCCGCATAAACTGAAGTTTTTATAGGTCCCGTGAACTTTGTAATGTTCTTCCATGTTTTTTTAACCGCGTATTACGAAAAATAACGCTTCGAGAAACCACGTATATCCAAACTAGTTCATAGCCCGTGCCATGCGCAGGTGAAAAAGCTGTGACTGAAATTTTTATAATACGAATCATAAAATACATATAAATCTGACAAAGCAGCTGCATTACGTCGAGCTTGTAGTTGTTCAGGAGTTTCTTCCTGTCTGCGTTCAGCATGCGCAAGAGCATCGGCAATATGTCTGGCTTGTGTTTCTTCAAAAGTTTCATTTCGTCTGCGATTAGCTCTACTCTCGTGCAAGTTGTGTAAAGTATTAGAAGATTGGTTTGCACGCCAACACCGTTATCCTTCTCTATTTAAGAAACGTTTTCTTTCAGCTTCTTCCGTCTTGTACTACAAATGGAAAATTCCACGGACCCAATAAGTTTTTAAATTTCCATCCCAGTGAATCAAAACAACGCTTGCAGTTACTTTCTTACAATTCTACTTGTTCCTTTTTATGAAATAAAATAACGTTGATTCCTTTTTATGAAATTACTGTGCAATGCGAAGAAAATGAAATAAAGCAAGACATCACACCTACGTAACAGAACAAACGTCGCAGACAGTTGTTCGAGCACGTGCGTGTTGCCACAAATGAAATCGTTTGTCTTACTAACTTCATTTTATTATCCGGTGTTTCTCCTTGATTTTTTGTATCGTGCGATAGAGGTGAGCTCAGTTCCGATTTCGGCAGCCGGATAAAAGTAGATAACGCTGCAAGTACTGAATGAAGTCAGATATAGGATTTATTTCTCCTTGATTTGAGGCAAAGTGCGATAGCGGTAAGCTTAGTTCCGATTTCGGCCACCGGATAAAAGCAGATAGCGCTTCAAGTACTGAATGACGCCAGAGCGTTGACGTCACGGTATTTCTTCTTGATTTTACGTATCGTGCGATAGCGGTGAGCTTAGTTCCGATTTCGGCCACCGGATTAAAGCAGACGGCACTGCAAGTACTGAGTGAGGTCACAGCGATAGGGACAGACGTAGCCCATTATATAGGTTTCAATCAGAACAAAATTAATAATAGATTTTTTTCAGCACAAAATTAAATTAATAGGTTTAATTCAGCACAGTTATCAGCAAACAAAAAATGTGAAATTCACCCAGTTCTTTTCACTGCACAACAAAGAATTATCTGCCGTGACAACACCTCTTTGTTCCCCTTACAGATGGGTAGGCTTGCATGAAGACAAGGATTTTTCGTTACTTTACTACCTCCCGCTACTGCGCATTCTTGCTAAACGTAAATCTCCTATGCAAATGCTGTCTTTTCCAGCTCACCTAGCTACTTTTCAATCACAGAATCTCTTAAACAGGTGATATCACAAGTTTTTAGTAGCTAATTTAATTTTTACGTTCGTTAAATGTTTTGCTTATTGCCGATCGCACAAATATTATTTTTCTAGCTCCAGTTTTGAATTAACAAGTATTACTTACCTTAGATTAATTGATAAATATTATAGGTATGCAAAACTTTCCGCCGCCGTCACTAGCGGGCGCTGTAGGGGTCTAACCGGCCTGCGACCCGTGCTGTCGTTCGTACATGAAGCCAAACATGGCGGTCGATAAAGTTCATTTGCGGCACTGCTTATTTTTCATTTTTAATTTAGGGAAAACTGCGAGTGAAGCATACGGTTCAATATGTCAGGCGTATGGAGAAACGGTTATGGGTGAGTGGACATGTCGAGAATGGTTTGCCAACTTTCAGAAATGGGGTCTGATGTTAGAAGACGTGCAGGCAGACCGCAGGAACTCGCAGACGGGGAGATGGAATCACTGTAGCAAGAGGATACCGCACAATTGACCACTCAACTGGCGAAACGTTTGAAAGTGGCTCAATCGACGGTGGTACGGTGTCTACAGGCCTTCGGGAAAATAAAAAAGATCGGCAAGTCGGTTCCGCATACTTTAATGAAGCGTTATATTGGTCAACGACTGGACATCTGAATGCCGTTGCTGAAGAGGTTTCAATGGAAGAATTTCTTGTAGAAGTTTGTCACTGGGGATGAAAAATGGGTCGCAAGAGATCCTGGGTCGACCCAGGCCAGCGATCAACATCCACTGCAAAGCAGGATATTCACGGGAAAATGGTGCTGTTGTGTGCTTGGTGGGATATGCATGGAGTGCTGTACTTGGAACTGTTGAAACAGGGCGAAACAATCACTGCACAACGATATAGCGATCAGGGGATGTAACTCAACGCCGCAATCCAGCAAAAACGCCTATGGACAGGTAAAGGACGTCGCCCAGTCATCCTGTTACACGATAATGCCGGACCACATGTTGGTGCCACCACGAAATCAATCCTTGAACAGTTACACTGTGAGGTTTTACCGCACCCGGTTTACTCCCCAGACATTGCACCCTCAGACTTTCATCTGTTTCGCTCTGTGCAACATGCCCTAGCCCAACAGCGGTTCACCACAGTTCCAGAGGCGGAAAAGTTTGTCACTGCGCTCTTCAGCTCAAATCCCGAGTTCTTCTATCACAGGGGCATTCATGTGTTGCCTGAAAAATGGCAACAGGTCATTGATGCTAACGGCCAATATTTCGTTGAATAAATGGGTAATGGTTTTCTGATTGTTCCTGTCTCCTCTGTCCTTTAAACGGCGGGAACTTTTGCATACCACTAATAGTTTGTAATTGGTTAGTTTTAATCTGAAATAATGTAATATGCCAAAAATAGCTCTTTTTTTATCTGTCCGGTTATAGTGAACTTCGCATATATCGAACGTCTTTTGATTCTCCTTTCGACTTCGCTATATGCGGGTTCGACTGTATTATGGCTGACAAATCGTTTAACATCTAAAAAAATTATTGCGCGCCGGTGAGAGTGTGGTTAGAAGCCTAAGGTTCTGGCTATTCGTTGGAGTTGTGTTAAGTGCCGGAAGAAACAGGTGTTACATCGCTAGCTTCCTCTCTAATCTAGAGCCCGTCGGCTGCTTATATCTCTTCAAAAGTATCCCCAGTTTATGCTTCCTATTACAGAATGCTTTCATCATAAGACGATCCTGTTCTGTTCTTCAAGTGTACACTCTGTGAATGATGGATATTAAAATTATTGGAAAGAATACAAGTTCACATGTATACTTCTAGTGCAACAGGAAAACGATCTCACAGAATAATCAATAATGTCCTGTCTTCAGAAGCGTAACTAAGCATTTCTGCGACCGGGGCAAACACCAAAATTTTGCGTCCCCCATCTATTAAATTAGTAATAATGGACAGTGTATATTTTATATGTACATGCCCCAGTCATGTGGAGCTGTATTGCAAAGAGCTAATTTCGGATCTTCAAGAACTGCCCCAAACAAACGCCTGCCCGATTAACTGGAATCTCCATATATAATAATGTATGGCCCAATTAGCCAATTAACTGGAATCAATTTTTATATAAGCAGATTCCGGTTAACTGGTACATTGATAAATAAGAGTATATGTACACACCCACCCGCACACACTGATGAACCATTACATTATGCTATTTTTAATAAGCTGTAGAGTCCCCTTTAGTCCGCAAAACAGTGGCCACTCGGCGAGTCATCGATTCGATGAGGTGGCGATAGGTATCCTGGGGTATCTGTTACCATAATGTCAACAGCAGATCCTCCAGTTTACGTACATTTCGTGGTGATGGTGGTGGTTTAGGACGAACCTGCTTCTCCAAGTCGAATCACAAACGTCCGATTGGGTTCATGTCAGGTAAATTTGGAGGCCAGGGTATTAATAGAAAGTCACCAGACTGCTCCTCGAACCACTCCTTGACGATTATGGTAGTGTGGCATGGCGCATTATCCTGCTGGTAATAGCCATCACCAGCATGGAACACAGTTGCCGTGAACGGGTGCACTTGGTCCGCAACGATGTTCAGATACTTGACAGCTGTCAGGGATTGTGTTATTAGGATAATGGGGCCTAAAGTGTCCCAAAAAATATTGACCACAGCATAACACCACCGTCGGCCTACTTCCGCCTAACAGTGCATCCAGGTGCTATAGCGTCCGATCGTAATCGGCGTATCCACGCTGGGTCATCTACGTGATGCCCCAGGAATCTTGATTCGTCAGACTAGGCCACTTTCTTCCAGTCATCCACTGTCCAATCTCGATTATCTTGGGCCCATTTCGTGCTTTGTTGGCGATGACGCGCAGTGAGCATGGGGACCCGGCTGGGTCTTCAGCTACTCAGGCCCATGCGCAGAAGGCTGTGATGAACTTTGTACTGTGACACATTGCCCTGATCACCACTGTTGTAGGTGTAAGGCATTTGTCGCACTGTGGCCCTGCGGTCGCTGTTAACAAAGTGCGACAGTCTTTGCTCCCCTCTGGCATCAATGACACATAGCTGGACGACGGTTCGTCTTTTTGCCCTCTGTGCACCACTTTTGATACGTACTCACTACAGCGGCCCGCGAACAACCCACAAGCCGCACCGTTTCCGAGATCGTTGTTCAGAGGCTCCGTGCCATCGCAATTTGTCCTTTATCAACTCCGATAAATCGGTAGCCTTTCTCATTCTGACTCCGAACACTCTACTTACTGAAAGTCGTGTATTATAATGTATATATACTGCTCTGTGAATTTAACCTGCGCCACTGTTCGGTCTCCAGGCGCCCTCATTTCTCTAGGCTGGGGAGGTCATAATGTAATGGCTCGTCGGTGTATATATATATATAGAATATACGCGTAATCAAATTGTAAGCATCGTTTATTCACCGTTTCGCAACTGCTTCGCAGCTCAACGCATCAGACATTCTATCAGACGTGCCGAATGTAACGGGTATAGTCGTTGCTTGCAGTCATAGTAATAACTGAATAGCCTCCAAAGAATCTTCACCAATGTGAACATCCTTATCTTATCCATCCAACTAAAGAAAAACCGGGGGCCTTGTTGTTGTCGGCAAAAGGCCGTGGTTCTTGTTTTGTTGAAATCTTCATTCCTGAATGTAAGCCACTAACATTCCCATAACATTTTGAGGAAGAAATTCGAATTTTAAGTGTACCAGAAACTGGTGTAAAAGTTTCAATTCCGATTGTAAGCAGCTTGCAAGCAGTGATGTTTACACCCTATGTTGAGCTGCGCCCGGGACAGCCGCCCCTTCAGCTACGCCATCATTACGTCTTTGCCTGTGTTGCAAAGAAGAATCAATGTGCTTCAGATTCGTTGATATGAAAAATAACAGCAGTACATACGCACATACGTATGTACTGCTGTTATATACATACAACGTGCTGCTACAACAGTTAATTAATAGTTTCTTTTTTTCTATAGCGAAGTTTGTGTCAGTTCCTTTGTACTTCGTCATAAACTGGCGTGAATAAAATATCAAAATCAGCTGACATGTATCTGAAAAACTATGAAACGTCTTAATGTCAGGTGTTTTTTGAAAGCCCATTTGTCAAAATTCATAGAATGCTAATAATTATAAAAAGATATAGGATCAACTAAGAACACAGATTTTAAAATGAACTGTTAAAGTGTTGTTTTTTTTATTTACGCGTACATTCCCGTACAAAATAGCTTTCTTGAACATACAACAGGAAATGCTATAATAATTTATAGATAGGTAAAAAAAGACGCAAGGTAAAAAGCAACATTTCTACTTCCTAGAAGTACGGAATGCTGCAGATGATTATTGAAGCCATAGCACTAGCTAGCAGAGGTTTTCTGCTGTGTCCTTGCCGGAAGTCGAACAGCAGCACGTGATCACCGCGCATGCGCCAGGAGGAAGCAATGAACCTTCTGCTTACTAACCTTAGCAACACGAACAGAAACTTGCTCGATTGACAAAGAAGGCTGCAAAATTGCGACTCAAAGAGGGAAAATATAATGAGAAATACTGTGAAGGAAAACTGCAACGCAAAGGAATTATGAACAGAAGTATCGGCAGATATTTAAGAAATTATGGTACTGATTTTTAAAATGAACAAGGTAGGTAGTGTAAGCAAATTTTTTCAAAACTAGATGCTCTCCAGAAAAAATTATATCAAACACGATACTTTTAAACATCAAGAATTCTGCATTATGCAGAGGGTGAGTCGAAAATTTTGCAACATTTGCATAAAAGCATGTGCTGCGGCGTGTATGTCACGTGTTTAAACTAGTTCAAGTCGCGCACTGCAGTCAGTCGAAAGGGATATAAAATGGTAGTCGTTGCTGTAAACAGCATTGCACGTCGTCGTTCTGTCTGTGGTTGGGACGCCTAAAAGATGAACAACCGCAGCCGGCTAATTAATGAACTTTTTTTTTAAGTGTTTGAACTCGGCTATAACGCTGCTTAAGCAACACGAAATTTTTGTCACGAGAAAGGGGAAAGTTCCGTGGACCACAGCACTGCAAAGATGGTTCAAGAAATTTCACTCAGGTGACAGAAACCTCGACAATCAGCCAGGTAGGCCAAGAACCGTGGATTCGGAGACCGTGCGCGCCAGGCCCTAGAGGCAAATCCCAAACCAGCACTAGGAGATTATTAGGCGAGCTGTGCATATTCCAAACCACCGTTTTTCGTCAACTTCAGCACCTCGGCAAGGTCTACAGGAGCTTCCGCATTGTTCTTTCGAGCTGAAACAAACTTCCAATGGGAAGTGTGCACGAAACTCCTAGAAAACCCGCGCGATGTACGTTTCATCAAGAGAATTGTTACGTGCGATGAAAAGTGGGTCTATTCCGGTAATCCTAACACACAATGGATGAGCCCGGGCCAGCTTTCAGAACCTGTTGCAAACTGTGGACGCTTCGAGTAGAAGGTGATGCTATGCGTCTGGTGGAATTTCGAGGGGATAATCCATGACGAATTTCTTCCAAACGGTCGGACCATCAACGCAAACCTCTACCTTGAATAGCTGGAGCGTATGTGCGCCGTTTTGGAGGACAAGTACCCGACAGTGATGAACAAAAAGCCGGCTCTCCCACAGAAGGACAATGCCCGACTTCATACCGCGCGAACGACCCAGGCAAAACTCCAGGAACTTGAGGGCATCTACCTGATGATACACCTAGCATATATTCCGGACTTTGCTCCGTCGGATTATTACTTGTTCCGGTCCATGGCCTACTTCCTTCGCGGATGGCACTTCAACAACCACAAGGAGGTGGCAGCTTAGGTGAAGAAGTTCTTCGCCTCGAAGGATAAAAACTGATACCGCCGCGGAATCGAAGAACTGACAGACAGATCGCTAAAGATGGTGCAACACGATGGCCTATACTTTGAATGTTAGTCAGTTTGCGTCGTAAAGGTGCGTATGAAGATATAAAGTAATCCAAATATTGCAAAACGTTTCACTCACCCACCGTAAATAATGACATAGAAGATCAACGAAGAAATGTTTACTTATAAAAATTCAGAAATTGATCATAAATGAAATATGTATTACATATGATATCGGATCTTTCATTATTTTCGTTAAATTAAAATAACAGAAAAAAGTTATTCGCTTCATAAGGTACTTGTCTTAAATATATATGTATATATATATATATATAGGGATGCAAGGTCAGGTGATGCGTAACATCACAGCCTCTCCTTGACAAATGTCAACCCCGCCTTCTCGTGGTGCATCCTGTACCCACTAAAGGGGCTCTGACGACCGCCCATAGCGGTATAACTATACCATCGGGATCAGAGGAAATTCTATCCCACACTCACCAACCCGCTTGGCCAGCGTGGTGAGTTATGGCCAAACCCCTCCAAAATGATTCCACAACTTAAATCTTGGCCCTCAGTCTCCGGCAGCTGGAATGTACCTGGCCAAGGCAGCGGCCAGTGCGACATGAAGGCAGAGGGTGCTAAGAATCCCCGGAGGACCGGACTAGGCTGCCATCTGATGCTGACCTTGGCTACTTACAATGGACGCTCCCTATCTTCTGATTCAAGGCTTCTTGAATTGGAAGAGGAACTACAAAGAATCAAGTGGGACATCGTGGGGCTAAGTGAGGTAAGGAGAAAAGGAGAAGATCTCATCGAACTGAAAAGTGGACATCTCTTCTACTATCGTGGGACAGATACTGGCAGAACTAGTGGTGTTGGATTTATAATAAACAAGAAACTGAAGGATAAAGTTGTAGAAGTTGAAAGTTCCTCTGACAGAGCTGCACGACTTGTTATCCAACTCTCGAAAAGATACCAGGCTCAGATTATTCAAACTTATGCACCCACCACAAGTCATCCTGAAGAAGAAATTGAAGAATTTTATGAGGAAATTTGTCATCTAAATAATAAAGGTAAGCAGCACTTGAAAATAATTATGGGAGATTTCAATGCAAAAATAGGGCAACGGCAACAGAATGAAACTTCAGTAGGTAAATTCGGTCATGGCAACAGAAACCAGCGTGGAAATACTCTCGTTGAGTTTGCAGAGGCAGAAGGGTTTTTCATCTTGAACTCCTTCTTCAAGAAAAAGCCACACAGGAAATGGACATGGAGACATCCAAATGGGACGACAAGTGAAATTGATTTTATTATGTGTAACAAAAAATTCGTCATAGAAGACTGCAGTGTGCTAAACAAGTTCAACACAGGTAGTGACCATAGATTGGTGAGATGTAAGATGCACCTCAACACTAAACTTGAACGTGGCAAGCTCATAAGACAAACAAAATCTATTGACATAACCAACCTTAAAAAACACCATAATACCTTCAAGTTAGAACTGAAGAACAGGTTATCTGCTTTAGAAGGCCTAACATCGGAAGAAGTGGACATCTCTGAAGTTAACAGAAAAGTAACCAAAGCTCTTATGGAAACAGCAACAAAATTAGCTGGGTCTAAGAACAAGTTGCATGTGAACAAATTATCAGGAAAAACCAAAATGTTGATGCAAAAAAGAAGAGAGATGAGGACAACTAAAGAAGATGTGACTTCCAAAGTGGAATATATAGAGCTATGCAAGACAGTAAGAAAAAGTATCACTGAAGACGTAAGGAAATTCAACTGTGAACTAGTGAGGAAAGCAATTGAAAACAACCAAAGCCTAAAGATAGCAAAGGGACATCTCTGTAAGGGAAGAAAACAGATTATGGCACTGAGAAAAGAAGATGGTTCTGTAACAAGAAATAGAGGTGAAATTTTGACAAGAGTGAAAGATTTCTACTCCAAATTATATGAAAGGGATGATATATGCACTCCAGACATCATGAAAGATACCAGTACCAGAGTTCCTCCAGTCCTCCCAGCAGAAGTTGCACATGCAATCAAGAACATGAAGCGGGGGAAAGCTCCAGGAGAAGATGGAATTACTGTAGACATCATACAAGAAGCAAGTGGAGAAATCGAAACAGTACTCGCCCAAATTTTCACTCGATGCCTTAATGAAGGAAAGATTCCTGAGGATTGGAACACCGCTACAATGATCCTGCTACATAAGAAAGGTGACATTGAGGATCTCGGAAACTACAGACCTATCAGCCTCCTATCAGTAGTTTATAAAATCTTCACTAAAGTTCTTTCACACCGCTTGAAGGTAGCACTAGACATGGCTCAACCGAGAGAACAAGCTGGATTCAGGAGTGGCTACAGCACAATAGATCATATCCACGTACTGAGAGAACTAATTGAAAGAGCGAGGGAATATGAACTTCCATTGTGCATGGCTTTTATCGATTATGAAAAAGCCTTTGATTCGGTGAAACCATCAGCAGTTACAATGGCTCTGAAAACCTGCGGTATTGAAGATGCATACATTAATATTATTAATAACATCTATGAAAATGCAAGTGCAAAGATTAGGCTGTTTGAAAATACAACACACGTAAAAATTGGAAAGGGAGTGAGACAAGGTGACACCATATCTCCGAAGCTCTTTAATGCCACATTGGAGGGTTTTTTTTCAGTCGCTGAGCTGGGAAAACAAGGGGATAAAGATTAATGGAGATTATCTAACCCACCTTCGTTTTGCTGATGACGTAGTCATTTTTGCAACTACCCCATCAGAGCTGCAGAGTATGATCCAGGAACTTGCTGACAAGAGTAAAGAAGTGGGATTAAAAATGAACTTTCAGAAGACAAAAGTGATGTTCAATGCTTTTACAAGAAATGAAGATTTATCGATTGATGGAGAAAAGCTGGAGATAACAGACACGTACGTTTATCTTGGACAGTAGATATCAAGTGAGGGTCACATTGATGAAGAAATTAATCGGCGTACAAAACTTGCCTGGAGAGCTTTTGGAAGAAACAGCATAATTTTCAAGAGCAATATGCCATTATGTCTTAAAAGAAAAGTGTTTGATCAATGCATCCTTCCAGTGCTTACGTATGGTGCAGAGACGTGGACCTTAACTAAAAGAGACATACAAAGGCTGCAGACAACTCAAAGCAGCATGGAGAGGTGCATGCTTGGTGTAACCAGAAGAGATAAGAAGAGGAACTCGTGGATCCGAAAAATGACAAGAGTGGAAGACATCATGATCAGAGTTAAATCCCTGAAATGGCAATGGGCTGGACATACTGCCAGAAGGACAGACCATAGATGGACAGCCGAAATTTTAGATTGGATTCCAAGGGACAGGAAAAGACCCAGAAAAAGACCACATGGGAGATGGGTGGATGAAATTCGTAAATATGTGGGAGTGACATGGAGGAGACTGGCACAAGACAGACCGTTGTGGAGGAAACTTGGGGAGACCTTCGTCCAGCAGTGGATTGATAATGGTTGACAATGATTATGATGATGATATATATATATATATATATTTATTACAGTAATTCAATGCTCATTTCGGCATTTAATAAATTATAATTGGAGTGAAAAATAAATTAATGGTTAACGTCTCATTAAAAAATTTTTGTCGATAAGAGTTCTTCTAGATGAAGATTGGAGAGATTAAAAACCTCAGGGAAGTATTCGTTGTCGAGCAAAATTATTTATTAAGTGTTCGCTTGCTGTACTTTTCGGTGCCAAAAACGCGCATAACAATTCCAACTGAAAAGGAACTGTCGTAAAAGTTAATGGGCAAATGTAAAAAAAAAAAAAAAAAAAAAAAAAAAATAATAATAATTATTATAATAAAAAGAGGAAAGACGGAAAGACATACTTTTTTGGCTCCGAAAATGATAAGCACCTGATCTTTCTCTGGTAGTCATGGCAACCAAAATCGAATTCATTTTGCGTGCGTTGGAAGCCATTGCTGGGTATATGGCACGTCACAAGAAAGAATGTGTACACGTATATACATAAATGATGATGCAATTTGACAAAATCGGAAATGCCGTTGCTTCTTCCCACCTACTTCTAACTTCTCTTTTGCTAGGAATCTTTTGTGTCACTAATGTTTTTTTTTTTTTTTTTTTTTTGTCTCTACATCCCTCTGTTTGGTTCCTTTTCCAAAACAGCTGATACGCTTCTATTGATTTGTATCGGAATAAAACACAAAGGTTACGATCATTTAAAGAAAAATCGGTATTCTCACACGCCTTTCGCGCCCCCCGCCCCCTCTCTATCTGTCGAATCATCCTACAACAGCAAAACATTCAAAACAGCTCTTATTCTTTTCTCATCTCTAAATACAGCGTCAGAACATTTCAAAAAATTAAAAACTCGTCGAGATGCCTAAACACACCCAGCACTTCTCAGATTAGTTTACGTACAGAAATGAAATCCAAACTTTTTCCTGAAATTCGAGGAACAGAGCCTTTCAAGGCTCATGCATATTTAATATTCTTTCAGATATGGAAAAACAGTCATGCTCATGTTTTGCCTTATGAATTTGTTATAAGTATGAAGAGCCGTTTGTCGAGTTGTCGACTCACAGATTTTCAGATGTGTATGAGAAGAATTGTTAATTACTTTATTCATGGAACTGAGAGAGAGTTGGATGGAACGCATCAAACTTACCCGCTGAAAATCAGCTGCGATTGAAACTCTTGCATTAACTTCCATGGAAACTGTCATTACAGAGCAACTTCTTATTTTATAACGGATAATATACATCAAAATTCTACATCAAAAGCGAATGCTCTGGGTAGTGTACTAATATTATCCTTCCGTATGAAAGCAAGGCAATAGACCTGCAAAAACAAAGGTTTTCTTAACACATTCCTTTAAAAAAAATTTTTATAGCAATCCATCATACAGGGTGAGTCAAAAGTCACAGGACACCCTTGTATTTCAGAAACGGGAGAGAAAATGAATAATCTGAATACCCCAGCAAAGAATCGGCGAGGGGGCCTATCTTTTAGGCTATTTCCGGAACATGGCCGCCATCTTGAAACCCGCCATACTGAATCAAGGTCAAATTTTTCAAATGGTAAGGGGGTCATGTTGCATATCAAACAAGACCAGATTTTCTCAGAAATTGATTGCAGTAATCAGATTTGACATACGTGTTGTGATTTACAAGTTATCAACACAAAACGTTGAAACAACCATTGTTTGTTGCAGATAACTGAAGATGGTATTGACGAAACAGGAGAGGACTGAGATGATCCTACTGTCTTTGGAACGCAGTTGCCGTATTACAGCCGAAGACTTCAACAACCGACACCCAGAAAGACCACACTACGGAGCAACTCTTTGTCAATGGCTAGATGTTCAATTCCCTGCTCATTGGATTGGCCGGTCTTGTGGAATGGCCATCCAGATCCCCCGACCTTACACCACTCGACTTTTATATGTAGGGCAATCTGAAACACCTCCTGTATGCTGAGAAAATCTGGGACACACACTACATTCAGCAACGCATCTAGGCCTATACCCGCATTCCTGCCGATACTCTCGTGGCATGCAATGCTGTGAATGAAGACTGGATCAAGCGGCTTCAGCTTTGTGTTCAGCAACAGGGAAAATACATTAAATAACTGCGCAGCACACGGTACTTTAAGAGGTTGTTATTTCAAATTTCTGTGTTGATCACTTGCAAACCACAACACATATGTCAAATCTGATTACGGCAATCAATTTTTGAGAAAATTCTGGTCTTGTTTGATATGCAACATGACCCCCTTACCATTTGAAAAATTTGACTTTGATCCAATAAAGCTGATTTCAAGATGGCGGCCATGTTCGGGAAATAGTCTAAAAGATAGGCCCCTTCCCCGATTCTTTGCTGGGGTATTCAGATATTTCATTTTCCCTCCCGTTCCGGAAATACAAGGGTGTCCTGCGACTTTTGATTCACCCTGTACAGAGTTTACAATTGAAGAATATAACACAATCGAATGACATGATCAAATCATGCACTAATAACAAAAATAAGTGGCAGAAAATTCTAAATACAGGGTGTCCCGCTTAGACGTACAGTAGAAAAAAAATTGTAACATACAAGGTACTAGTTCGAATGATAGAAGGTGGGAGCCATTGTAAAGAGCAGCTGTGAAATTTAGAAACCAAGAGAATTTGGGCGCGCAAAAGTAGATAAATTCTGTATAAGTCGCCATGTGTACTCCACAGCTGAAGGTGTTTTGTGTGCTATCGTTTCCGGAATTGAAGCCCGTCACGCTTTTTCTGCGCAGTTTTCACCACGAGTACAACTTTGGAGTTACGCCAGACGTCCCGACTTAAGTTTCCATTATGAAATGAGACAAGCAACTCAAAGAAACGGGATGTTTGTTACCGATGACTGGTACACACGGTAAGCGTACGGTGTCTGAGGAAAACGTTGAACGGATTCGAAAGTCATTTCAGAGAAGTCCGAGGAAATCCATCCGAGAGGCTAGTGTACAACTAGACATCCCAACAACAACAGTGTATCGGGCACTCCATAAAATGTTGCTTTTACATACGTACAAGATTCAACTGCATCAACAAGTTAAGCCGCATGCGAATAAGACACGGAAAAAATTTGCGCAGGCAATGTAGGCCAAAATTGATGGCGACAATTTATTCCCAAGCATGGAATGCTTTTCAGACGAGTCAACATTCAACGTTTCTGGAAAAGTAAACAGACATAGCTGCCGCATCTCGAGTCCGAAAGTCCATACGTTGTTCATGAACATGAGCGTAGTTCTCCAAAGTGCAGTGTTTGGTGGGGGATCAAGAAGGACAAAATGGTCGATCCCTTTATTTTTGCAGAGGTCACGGTAACTAGACTAAAATACCCGGACGGATACCCTACAGCAATACGCTGTATCTCAGCTGCCTGACGGAACAATTTTCCTAAAAGATGGGGTTTCCCCGCGCTTTGCCAATGATGTCTGCACATTCTTGGATGCCCACTTCACTACAGGGCAGATTGGAAGAGGATCAAGGTTCATTGCATGACCCCCCCCCCCCCCAGATCACGAGATCTAACACTCCTCCTGACTTTTCCCTATGCGGTTTTGTTAAGGACCAGGGGTAAGCTTCACCGGAGCGTAATCTGGAAGACTTACGCGACAGAATTTCTGCTGCAATCAACAACGTGGTACTACAAATGCTTCTCAACACGTGACCTGAGGCAGAATACCGGTTGGACGTTTGCCACGCCACCAGTGGAGCTCATGCTGAAGTTTATTAGACATGTAAAAAAAAATCCTCAATTTGTGTACCTGGAACACTATGTGTTGCTAATAATTTTTTTGAAATTAAGAATTTATACTTCCTTTTATTATACGTCTAAGCTGAACACTCTGTACTTTTTTACACAACAAAAAGTCGTTTGCCTCCAAAGGCAACCACCATTCGTCTCTTTCTTGCTTCTGCAAAGCAGGCGATTGAATGTACGAGCTTGCCATACTACCTGTACGTTTTTCCTACGCAGTCATGTTCTTTACCTTTCAAGGAGAAAAATGCATAAGATTTAAATTTTAAAATTCATTAAAACTAACAAAGTCATTTTGGGCTGAAAACCCGCATACCAAATTTCATGAAAAAACGGCTAGACCGAAACTATCGTATTAATTCTTCAAAACACGTCTTCATCTTAGAAATCACACCATAAGTTTCATTTAAAACATATCTCTTAGACTGAAATTCCTGCCAATAAATTTCCAGAAAAATTCCCCTTCATTAAAATATATTTACGCAAAAATTCATTAAATCTATTCTGCGTAATATTTCCAAAGTTAGTTTGCAAGCCGATTAAGGAGTAACGTCCCCAGTCGGCCACGAGATGTTTTTTTATTTTATTTTTTAAAACTTGCCCTTGCGCCATAAAATTCCGGTATCTACCTACACGTTCAGGGCAAAAATTTGGGGTGAATTTTTAAAATAATATTTACTGACGGTGAATAGAAAGTTTTGCAATATTTAGATCACTTTATGTCTTCATGCGTACCTTTACGACGAAATCTGACTTGCATCCAAAGTATAGGCCATAGTGTTTTAGCATAGTCTTTAGCTATCTGTCTCCCAGTTCTTCGATTCCGCGACGGTACTAGTTCTTGTCCTTCGAGGCGAAGAACTCCTTCACCCCAGCTGACACCTCCTAATGGTTGTTGAAGTGCCGCCCGCGAAGGAAGTGGACCGGAATAAGTAATAATCCGACGGGGTCAAGGTCCGGATTACTCTGTATTGCAAAAATTAAGGAAGAAGAGGCGAAATTAGCATAACAGTGGAACGACCAGGCAGAACGGACCGAAAGACCACTCAGGAGAAAGACTAGGGTCCGGTAAGGTAGGGCATACGCATATATGCATCATGACGTAAGAGGGGGGGTCGGAAGGGTATAAAGCACACTGGCGGTGTACGCTCAGCAATTCGGTGAAAGCTATTGCACGGTGTACATAGGTTTGAACGACATCGAGTTGCTGCCACCGTGTAATATGGCCAACAGGCAATCCAGTAGACGACATCTCGATGACTTTACCCGAGGTCGCGTCATTAGGAAGTTGGAAGAAGGTCGAAGTGTGACTAGTGTGGCCGAGGAATTCGGGATCGCTCACAGCATCGTTTCACGAGCTTGGAGAGCATTTCAAACGACAGGAACAGCTGTCCGAGAGTTTAGCAGAGGTCGTCCACGAGCAACCACGGCGGCGGACGACCGGTATATTGTCCTACAGGCGAGAAGAGACAGATGGAAGACAGCGGGAGAAATCGCAAGGCACATGCAACAGACAACTGGACGTCCGTTATCACGTTTTACCGTGGCAAGGAGGCTGTACACAGCCTCCTTTGCCAGCCTCCCGTGGCAAGGAGGCTGTTTACGGATGAGAGCCGATTTAGTCTGACGAGCGATTCTGGACGTATACACATCTGGAGAGAGCAGGGAACACGCAATCACACCTCCAACATAATCGAAAGGAACCGGTTTGGAGGTGGCGGAGTTCTCGTTTGGGGCGGTATCATGCTTGGTAGCCGTATTGACTTCAACATCCTCCATGGAGGTTCAGTCTCTGGTGTCCGCTATTGTACCGAGGTTCTCCTGCCTCACGTGCGTCTGTTTAGAGGTGCTGTGGGTCGTGAGTTCCTCTTCATGGACGACAACGCTACACCTCATCGTACAGTGGCTGTCGCAGAGCTGTTGGAGAGTAAAGATATTCAACGTATGGATTGGCCCGCAAGCTCCCCGGACCTAAATCCAATTGAACACGTGCAGGACCTTCTCGGGAGACGCTTGGCAGCACGTCACAAGCCGCCAGCAACGATTCCGCAGCTGCGATTGGCGCTACACGAGGAATGGGCCGCGATGCCTCAACAGCTCCTTGACAACCTCGTCCTCAGCATGGACAGACGTTGCAAATCCTGCAACGCAGTCACGGGTGATCATATCCCCTACTAAAGACTGGATTTTTCTTGGCAGCCGCCTGTCACATGGACGTTTCTGTCTTCTGTCCAGTTGTGCTTAAAGCTACCTTTTCAATAAAGTGCCTTTGTATCCTTTGGATTCCTTGTTTGGACAGTTTTGCTCACTTGTCCCATATTCTTACATCTTGGGGATCTTATGGTATGATTTGAGTCGATGTGGAGCACTTCTGCACGACGTTACATTCGAAAAACCGTGTCGTCCTTAATTTTTGTACGCCAGTGTATATATATGCTGGGTGTAGCATCAGTTCGATGCCTTCAAGTTTCTGGAGTTTTCCCGGGTCATTCGCGCGTATTATGCCGAGCGTTGTCATGCTGCAGGAGAGCGCGCTTTCTCTTCACCAGTGTCGGGTACTTCTCCAAAACGGTATTCATCGGCTCCAGCTCTTCAGAGTAGAGGTTGGCGTTGATGGTCCGACGGTCTGGAAGAAATTCGTAAGGTTTATCCCCTCGAAATTCCCCCAGACGCAGAGCATTACCTTGTGATTGAAGCGCCCACGTTTGGCGACAGGTTCAGGAAGTTGGCCTGGGCTCAACCACTGCTGTTGTGTGTTAAGATTACGGAAATAGACACAGTTTTCATCGCACGTAACAATTCCTTTGATGAAACACACGTCACGCGAGTTTTCTATGACTTTTGTGAACACTCCACTCAGCGGTTTGCTTCAGCTGGCGTCAGTTCATGAGCGAAAATGCGGCAGCTCCTGTAGACCTTGCTGAGGTCTTGAAAGTGACGAACCATGGTGGTCTGTGATATGCCGAGCTCGCCTCATAATCTCCTAGTGGTGGTATGGGATTTGCCTATACGGCCTGGGGCACGGCCTTCGAATCCACGGTTCGCGGCCTACCTGACCTTGGATGATCGTCGAGGTTTCCGTCACCTGAGCGAAACCTTTTGAACCATCTCGTTACGGAACCTTCCCCTTTTCGCATGACAAATGTTTCGTGTTGCTTGAGCAGCGTTATGGGCGAGTTCAAACTCGTAAAGTAAAATTTCCCTAATTAGCCGGTTGTGGCTGTTCATCTTTTAGGCGTCCCAACCACAGACAGAATGATGGTATGCAATGCTGTTCACAGCAACAACTAGAACTTTATATCCCTTTCGACTGACTGTAGTGCGTGACTTGAACTAGCTGAAACACGTTACATACTTACCAGCACATGCGTTTATGCAACTGTTGCAAAACTTTCGATTCACCCTCTGTAGCTGGAGACACTAATGCTCTCATTTACAAAATGATTCCTTCATTTTCAAACACACTCCTACATTATTTGAAAATATATTCATTCTGAACCTACAGCGCGAGATCTTTGGAAAGTGCAATTAACGTATAATTCGTATGATTAGTTTAATGAAGATTTGTTTAGGCTGAAATTCGCAACGTAAATTTATTATAAATCGCACCTGTCGCAGCATACATTTCATGAAAACCCATTCAAACTAGCAAAGCAATTTTCAGAAAATGAAGCTCTGTTCAGCTTGAACTTCATGTATTGCATTTCCCGTGACTCAGTATCCAAAGAAACTATTTCTACAGAATGTATTGCCATAACCAAGGGATTTGCGTTATACAGGGCGTCAGCTTCTATCCCACGTTTATCTCATGTGGTTTTGACCATCACTAAAGGGCATCTAAGCCTCTAAGGTATCGTCATCTATCTCAAATTTAGAATCATTGGATTTAAGAAAACGCGAGAACCAGAACTCCATAAGGAAAAAAACAAACATCCAGTCCTTGTCGAAAGCAATCTTGGAAAAACATGCGCCATGCGATTGGGATGTTTCCACAGCGTGTGGCAGCATCTAGCAAGAAGAAATTGGTGCTTTCTTTTCCTCAACAGAATTGCAGCATGCTGACATCTCTGTATCAAACTGCACATATATTTAGATGGTGTAGCCCTTCTTAACAGCTTTGCTCCCACTCTTATCTAACATCAAACGGAGATGCCGATTATCAGGGCTGTTATTTTTCATCGCATTCGAGCCTTATTCATCTGTGAAGACAGTTCTTTCATGGTAGGATTTCTCGTCGTCCCGGACAAGGGCAACATACGATTATAACGTCGGCATTCTCAGATGACATAACTTGATTGATTTATCAGAGAAGATGAGGAATTCCTACTGTTAGAATTCACATACGATGCCTATGCCAGAGTTTCGGGCGCTGCTATGAACATGGAAAAATTCTCTGGGTTTTGGTGCAAGCCATAGAAGTCTCATACAGATAGGCAATGAGCTTTACAATGATTGCCACGTGATCTGAAGTTTCTAAAATTGTAAAGGTTCAATTTTATATCGATTATATTACATGTCCGTCATTGCACAGGGAAAGGTTGATCGAATCTTATCACCAAGGAACACAGTGAAATTATTTACATTGTGTCGTGGGTGCGTCGTCATCGCGAACCACCTTAGGGTGAACGTCAGACATGGCCAGAGAACGCACCTGCGCAATATATGGCAATCTCTCAAGTTAGTTCGGTTCAATAGACCGGTTTTGTTTCTCTACAGCAGGCAGCGGATAGAGGTCTTCAACCATTTCTGAATTGTGGATCACATGAGAATGTGAAATAGGACTTGCTGACTACATGAAATTGAAAAGTAAAAATGGATGTGCTTATTATGAATATCGATTATTTCAGAGACGTTTTGAAATCCGAAAAATTAACTTTCGCAAAAAGAAACAATGCAATTAATAATTTCATCTGTTACAAAGTAGTCCGATGTAGGTAGTTCTTGTTATGCCTACATTTTTTAATAGTCTTTAAAATTTTCAATCACATAATTTGGTTGCAGCACAGCTGATGCCAGATTTGGGAATTTAAAGTCCGTGCACCCAAAGTACCTGAATGTTCATTTTTCTATTTCGAAATTGTTTGTTTCATAATTTTAGAATTTCCTCTGTGAACAACGTCTCATAGGCCATTAAAAAGTACTCCGCGGAGCACGGGTCGAAGAGCGCATGCGCTAGGGGAAACCTTGCTTTTTTGGCGGGAAGCCCGTGATGAAAGTATGAAAAGGTCGGGTTTCGAAACGATAACTCCCGCCTGCACAATGCCAAGATCAACAGACAGGGCATTAAATGTGTCCAGGTGCTGCCCTGATCAGTGCAATTCTCATATCCCAATAGATAAAGCTGTGGAACAACATTGGCAAACGGCTAAATGCTTCTGCATGACCCCCTAGCTGTGTCGATGAAATGTAGACACAGTGCAATAACTCATGGCCAGCATACAGAAAAATTATAAAATATACGTAGGGGCGTAATTACATATTCCTGCTTGAAAATGTATTTTCGCTTCTAAATGTCTGGCTAAAAAATTTCTTATGTTCTGGGTAGCACTCACTATCAAGAACTCTGTGAACTTTATGCATTTTAAATAGCAGGTTCCTCCAGCGAATGCGAATGCATAATTTTTTTTCTCTTTCAAACATTTGATTTAAAAACTTGTTTCTATACCGGAGATATTTTATTTTGGGAAGAATTTCGTGTGCAATTGTTACTTTTCCTTAACACACAACAATTTATAACGCTGAGAGTAAAACAGATTTGCGTGTGAGACAAAAATAACTCCGAAGAGCTTATTTGTTTCCCCATCGGCATCTTTATTCATTTCTGTTGTCTACCAGGAAGCTCTAAGAGAGATGTTCCTTATTTTCTTATCCATACATATTTCTGCACCACATGCTTTCCTTGTAGCCTCTATATCTCATTTTTTACACTTGTTTCACTCATAACCAAACCTGTCAGTAGCTGAGGCTTTGATTTTGAACAAACCTTCAGGAATTCGCTTCTAGAAATCCAGCTTCGTTCCGGCATTTTTAGCACGTCTTTCGTAAAAAAAAAAAAAAAAGTACGTGCAGACAGTGACCACTTTGCTGCTACATCTGTTGACACCATATCTCCGTAACTATTCGTCCAATTGGAAAAGATTTTTTTTTTGAAGAGGAAGAACGATCACCATCAGAAAAACACATCTCCCATGATTCATTTGGGACTCGAACCTGGACCCATCTTGGAAGAATGTTTATGACTCCACACTTTTAGACCCTTCGGCCAGCAGGGCAGACAACTACGGGACAATCGTCATTAAATGCGAATGAAGAATAGACTAGGATTAGGCACCTCATTAGCATCCACATTTGATGACAGTTTTCCCGTAGTTGGCTGCCGGGATTGTCGAATGGTATGAAATTGTGATTATTCTTCATTTCAAAACTTCTTAAAAACCCTAGTATCTTTTAGTAACATTTTTAGAGGTATTTCCGCTATTATACAATAAATTACGCAATTTCCAGCATCCTCTCTGTGTCACAATTTCTGAATTATGTTGTGTCTATCCTAGTCTATTCTATTAGCTAAGTGCTCTCTGGCTAAACGTAGATCGATGGGTTTTATTCATTTTTTTATTGGAGGTTTAAACGACCACTGTGAATAACTCGACGGGCTATAAGCAGTCACCCGTCTTTAATTTAGGGTTACTGATTCCAGGGAAGGGAGAGAGCCAGTGCCGTAAGACAAACACAACATCCATACCTCACCTGGATTTGAACCCGGAATCTTTTCGGACGAATGGTCATAATCCAGCGCTTAGACCACTGCACCACCGGGGACGGCTGGGTTTTCTTCCATTCATATTTGTTTATGTAGAATTTGCATGTAATTGTTGAACTACATCAGCTGGTCTATTGATATCTTTAAGAAAAGTGACCGGTTTTCTTTTGCATTATTTTAAACACCGTTTTTAATCCCCCACTCCCCAAAAATCTACTTCTACAGAACTAGTGCCGTCTAGTGCTTCAAAGACCGTCACGACTTAAGTCCATCGTAATATTCTGTTGTATAGCAGAAAACATTTTTTTGTAAAGGTTTGCAACAAACCAACCTGTAAGTCTTAGTATCATCAAATGCTAATAACGCACCAGATTGTACTTGACCTTTCCTAACATCAGAATATACAGTATAAAGCATTACACTAAGAACACATTTCCCTGCATTACGCTTCTAAAGTCTCTCACTGATGCCCACCCATACACACAGTTTGCAAAAAGAAAAAACAAAAACTAAGCATTCAGAAGGAATCATCGAGCTGAAATAAAAATTGGTATGTGCAATGTATATGTATAGGAAAGGAAATTACTGCAATTCCAGAGCTATTGGGCTATTTATTCGGATAAAACAGCTACACATGCAGAACAAGCTAGTACATACATTGCAGTGCTGTAGCTGGCTCTGATCGGAATACATCGGGTTTCCCGGCGTAGCATAGACGCATAGAGTTCACGGATACTATCTTGAGGTATGACACGTCAGATGGTGTCCAAATCGCAGGCACGTTTTGCGACGTTCCGGGATGGGCGTAGGTGGCATTCCATCATGTTCCAAACATGCTCGACCGGTGAGAGGTCAAGCGGGTCATGGAAGGGTGTAGACATTACGGGCGTACATCTCGGAAAGTCGTGCCGCGTGTGGCCGGGTGTCATCCTGTTGAAAAATTGCTCGGTGATACTGCGACAAGAATGGCAACACAACAGGTCGTAGAATGTCTTCGACGAACCGTTTAGTTGTGAGGGTGGCACGGAGGACTACCAATGGTGTCCGTCTATCATACAAAATGGCTCTCCAGATAGTCACTCTCGGAGTGCGCGCTGTGTGCCGTTCCACGGTAAATACAGGATCCGTGGTCTGGCCGGCCCGTCAACAGATACATGTGCGCTGGTTATTGGCGCCAAGTGCAAACCGTGACTCATCACTAAAAACAACATGACGCCAATGAACACTATCCCACATTGGTAGGGCCCGACACCACTGCAACGGGTGCCAGCGATTGCTCGCTGGTCAGTGGCAGGCGGCCGAGTGGCCTCTTCGAATGTAGTCTCCGTGCCGCAAGTCGTTTGGAAACGGTCCACATGTCCACTTCCGTATCTGAAGACAACCCAACATGGTCACGAATGTTTGAGAGCGACAAATTCGGTTCTGCTCGTGCGGTTCTCACAATCCCTCGATTCTTGCGCTCTGTCTTTACCCTCAGCCGACCACTGCCCGCGTGCCTCTGGGTTGTTCCCTGCTCGACCCCACTGCCACTTCAGGGTTGTTCTCTGCTCGACCCCACTGTCACCTCTGGGTTGTTTCCTGCTCGATCCCACTGTCATCTCTGGGTTGTTCCCTCCTCGACCCCACTGTCACCTCTGGGTTGTTCCCTGCTCGATCCCACTGTCATCTCTGGGTTGTTCTCTGCTCGACCCCACTGTCACCTCTGAGTTGTTTCCTGCTCGATCCCACTGTCACTTCTGGGTTGTTCCCTGCTCGACCCCACTATCACCTCTGTGTTGTTCCCTGCTCGATCCCACTGTCACCTCTGGGTTGTTCCCTGCGCGATCCCCCCACTGTCACTTCTGGGTTGTTCTCTACTCGACCCCACAGTCACCTCTCGGTTGTTCTCTGCTCGATCCCACTGTCACCTCTGGGTTGTTCCCTGCTCGACCCCACTGTAACCTTTCGGTTGTTCCCTGCTCAATCCCACTGTCACCTCTGGGTTGTTCCCTGCGCGATCTCACTGTCGCTTCTGGGTTGTTCCCTTCTCGACCCCACTGACACATCTGCGTTGTTCTCTGCTCCAGCCCACTGTCACCTCTCGGTTGTTCTTTGTTCGACCCCACTGGCACCTCTCGGTTGTTTCCTGCTCGATCCCACTGTCACCTCTGGGTTGTTCCCTGCTCGACCCCACTGTAACCTCTCGGTTGTTCCCTGCTCAATCCCACTGTCACCTCTGGGTTGTTCCCTGCTCAATCCCACTGTCACCTCTCGGTTGTTCCCTGATCGACCCCACTGTCACCTCTGGGCTGTTCCCTGCTCGACCCCGCTGTCACCTCTGGGTTGTTCCCTGCTCGATTGTCGCGTTGCTCCGACTCAAATGCCTCCAGATACGACGATTTGACCAACCGGCCTCTCTGAGACGAATTATACGTTTTCTTTCAAACTCGATCAACTACTCGTATTGTGTACGGATCGACGTCGAGGCATCCTCAGAGTCCGTGGAGATTAATGCAACCGTAATAAGCTGTGACAAATATCCCTGCGTGCGAGCTTTTCTCTGGTTATACCCTTCTCCATGCGTGGCTCCCACGCGCTTTGGCGGGCAACTATTTCGTCATTGGTTGTTATTTTTTAATTATTTGCGTATTCGGTCCTGAGATACTTGCATGAGAAGTTTCATCAGAATCAAATGATTTCCTCGGGTGCTTCGTATTTTTTTACAAAGAGTGTATTTAGTTTTGTATTTATAATTCCTGGTTCTGCGTATCTTGAAGAAAATATCCCCATTCGTTCATCACGGAAGCAGGAAATGGAGGGCTGTTAAGATGAGGTTTCGTGTGGTTCTCCAAAGAGACTGGTAATGACATTGTTTGGCCCATGTACCATTCAGTACCCTGCTGTGTGCTAGAAATATTAGATTGTGATCGGTTCTGTGTAATGCGGCATAACAATAAATAAATAAATAAGAAAAATGAAAAAAATTCTGTGGGCAACGTACATGATTACATATATATTTCTTTCTTTTTTTTTTTTTTTTTTGTTACAGGAATCATGTAACAAACATATTGAAACAGAAAGCGACGTTGTACTATATCAAAGCAGAAATGAAGCGTTAAACAGCAATGAAAATAAACATTTATGTTCCAAGAAGAATTCTTCACAAGAAGCGGCAGTAACATTTATATTTCATATATTTTCTTTTTTTGTTTGATGCAGGCACTACATAATTCTTCAACATTAATTAACGTCCGAAATAAATTGTGCAAAGTGTCATAAAGATAAAGCCACGCTCGTTTAATTGGAAAGTTGTGGAAGGGTAGTTTCAGTGTCTCCATGAACTAGAACCATAATTTACCCTTTTTAAAGACATAATTACGCAAGATGCTATTCTCTTTTTTTTTTCACAATATGCAAACTCGAAGCTAAACAGATGCACAAAATACGGCAACAAACATCAAAATTGATGTAAGATGATTCGTGCCAAAAACGGTAGAAGTTAAAATATCGACTAAACACGATAAAGCACAAATGTAGCACACATACACTACATGTAATTAAACTTTACTGCTGAAACATATAAATGTCACTCATTATGTGATATATACACTGGCGGAAAGTGAAAAAAGAACACTAAGAAGGAGACGTCTGATACCAACGAAATTTATACAGCATAATAACGGAATACGGAGGATAACGCGATCAAAACATTATGGCAAAATACAGCTGTATTTGCTGGTAAACTGAAAAATACCATTTCCATGTAACATGAACTGCGTCACACTGTGCAATTATGGCATGGAGTCTGTCGTACAGATGTTGGATGTAAGTTTGGGGTATTGAGTTCCAAGCATCCTCAACCTGGACGCGTAAATCGGGGATGGTCGTGGCTGGCCGTAGAGAACGGATAAGTCGTTGTCCCATAAAATTCCACACGTGCTCAATGGGGAACAAATCCGGTTAACGTGCAGACCATGGAAGTTGTCTCACACCCTGAAGTGCATGTTGCGTTGCACGGGCCCTGTGTGGGCGTCCGTTATCTTGCTGGAAAACACCACGATGGACCGACCTTACCAATGGCACAACAACGGGCTGAATGATGTTGTTGATGTAGGAGGTGTTGTTTAACGTACCCGGTACAAACACCAGTTTTGTACGGCAGTGATAGCTGATCGCTCCCCACACCAGGAGACCAGGTGTAGTCCCTGTGTGTCGCTGGAGGATGCAATAAGGGTGGAGACGCTCCCCTGTGCGTCTGCAAACACGCATACGGCCATCGGAGGTTCCCAAGCAGAATCTGCTTTCATCGCTGAACACGACAGATCGCCATTGCGTTCTCCAGTGCAGACCTTGGCGACACCACTGCAGCCGTTCCTAACGGTGGGCAGGAGTCAGAGGTACACATGCCAGAGGCACACGTGCACGTAGTCCTGCATCCAGTAGACGGTTGCGGATTGTTCGCACAGTCACCTCAGGTGCAACGGCAGCTCGGATTTGCGTCGCAGTGGATGTTCTGCTTGACAACGCCGCTCTTCTTATGCGTCGATCGGTCCGCTGATCAGTTCGTATGTGACTCCCGGTTCCAAGTCTTCTCGTGTGGTAATGTTCCTCGGACCATCTACGCCACCATCTTACCACCACCGATACTTCCTGTCCAATTCGCTCCGCAATACTACGATACGACCACCCGGCCTCGCGGAGTCCGACTAGACGACCTCGCTCAAAGTCCGATAACTGCTGAAATCGTACACGTCTTCCATGTCCAGGCATTTCAGCTTTTTCAGGGTCTTCCCATGTGTCCGTACGCCGACGACTGATTACATTCACTTCGCCGTACTCCTTAAATACCACCGACGATAATTTGCATGTTATTCCGTGCTGTTGCGTAAGCTCTCACCGGTTCGTCCCGAAATTAACATCACACCTACGTAAACTCGATCCCATTAACATATGTAAATTTCATGATCATCCGCCAATTCTTTCCTGGTGTTCTTTTTACACTTTCCGCCAGTGTATAAGACAATTTTTTAAAACGTTACATCTGATTTACAGTTATCATAATACTTTAAACCAAGTTCAGAGAAAACGAAATTTGAAGTAACCTGAAAATTGAGAAACCTGCTCTTGGTATGTGTGTGTGTGTGTGTGTGTGTGTGTGTGTGTGTGTGTGTGTGTCAGGCGCGACGCTACGGGTGGGTTAGGGTGGGACGGTAAAATATTTAAACAGTCATAACACATGGTGAGTGCAACCATCTACGATTTTAGAGAACTTGTGAATTTTTGGAATTCACAGGACTTTTGTTATACAAAATGAATTCTTTGTTAAATTTTATTTTGTACTGTTGTGTGAAATGGAGGGAATCCTCTCGGCGAGCACCAAAAAGACACCATATCCATAATTATATTTTTAAAAGATAAGAGAGACTCCTTGTCAAGTTACCAACCAAAATTCATAACCAGCTTTTTTAAAAAGATAAGAGAGAGGCTCCTTGTCAGGTTAACAACCAAAATTCATAACCAGTTTTTTTAAACAGATAAGAGAGAAAGACTCCTTGTCAGGTTACCAACCAATATTCATAACCAGCTTTTTTAAAAAGATAAGAGAGAGGCTCCTTGTCAGGTTACTAACCAAAATTCATAACTAACTTTTTTAAAAAGATAAGAGAGAAACTCCTTGCCAGGCTACCAACCAAAATTCATAACCAGCTTTTTTAAAAAGATAAGAGAGAGGCTCCTTGTCAGGTTACCAACCAAAATTCATAACCAGATTGTTTAAAAAGATAAGAGAGAGACTCCTTGTCAGGTTGCCAACCAAAATTCATAGCCAGCTTTTTTAAAAAGATAAGAGAGAGAGAGAGACACTGTGTCAGGTTACCAGCCAAAATTCATAACCAGCTTTTTTAAAAAGATAAGAGAGAGACTCCTTTGTCTGGTTACCAACCAAAATTCATAACCAGCTTTATGACAGCAAATATATAAAACAAGTTAGTAAAATCATGCAATGCATTGATTATGAAACACTTTCCAACATACCAGAAATCGCACGCAGACAAACCCTCCTCCCTATCCTGACTATTGATTCGTTCAGTATACCTCCGGAACAACATACTAAAATTTTGTCGCAATAGAAGCATTTTTACTCAAGTTATGAGGATAATGGCTGTGGAATAAATCTCGCTCCTGTGTCCTGACCTTTGCCCCCATTTCGATAATATCAAACAGAACCGGTTCAGTATACCTCCGGAACAACATGATAAAGTTTTGTCTCAATCGAAACATTTTTACGTAACTTATGACGCATAAGGGTGATGGAATGGATCCCACTCCTATATCCTGACCTTTGACTCCCATTTCGTCCGTTTTCAATAGAGTTTATCCCCAGATCACCCCCTACCACATACTAAACTTTCATCGAAATTGAACAATTTTTACGCGAGTTATCTTGCGGACAAGCAAATGGACGAAGCTGAAGCATATACGCTTCTTCCACCAATACGGTTGGAAAGCGTAAAAAAAAAAGATAAAAAAAATAGTGACATAAGTAAAGCTAAAATTGAGACCAGTTTTTTGTTAAAGCGATGGAGGTTCGTATTCATAGTTCCCATTACTACATACACTGAATAAATACTACATGAAATGTATACCTAAAACTTTATTTTGTTGGAAATAACATCATCGGCGTCGTGTAAAATCTACATGAACGTAATATTTTGGCCCAATTTCTGCCAAGCACTTCAAAATTTTTGGACCCCCTCGTACAATGCTCAGCCCTCTAATCGCCTCCCCTGAGCTGCTGGCGTCGCCCCTGGTGTGTGTGTGTGTGTGTGTGTGTTCGTATGTACAGAGAGAGATCTAATGAATAATGATAAATATTGATGACTTGCACATTATAAGGATAATTCTTTTAACATTTTATAACATCAGACAGTGAATACTCAAGTGACGCATATAGCGTATTAAATCCGTTTGTTTTTGTGTTGTAGTAAGCACAAAGATTCGCAAAGCTTTGGCACTCCACTGGTAGGCTTTTTCAAGGCAATGAAAAAGTCTCAGTCATTGTCTCAGGTGTAGTAAGCACAAGGATTCAAGGCAATGAAAAAGTCTCAGTCATTGTCTCAGGTGTAGTAAGCACAAGGATTCAAGGCAATGAAAAAGTCTCAGTCATTGTCTCAGGTGTAGTAAGCACAAGGATTCAAGGCAATGAAAAAGTCTCAGTCATTGTCTCAGGTGTAGTAAGCACAAGGATTCAAGGCAATGAAAAAGTCTCAGTCATTGTCCCAGGTGTAGTAAGCACAAGGATTCAAGGCAATGAAAAAGTCTCAGTCATTGTCTCAGGTGTAGTAAGCACAAGGATTCAAGGCAATGAAAAAGTCTCAGTCATTGTCTCAGGTGTAGTAAGCACAAGGATTCAAGGCAATGAAAAAGTCTCAGAAAACGTCTCAGGTGTAGCAAGCACAAGGATTCAAGGCAATGAAAAAGTCTCAGAAAACGTCTCAGGTGTAGTAAGCACAAAAAGAAACAGATTTAAAACGCTATATGCGTCTCTTGATATTTTCTTTTGTTTAATAATAGCGAGAAGACTTTTTTCTACGTAACAGCAAAACACAAAATTACAGAAAAAATTTGGAGTTTAATCAAATTTGATGTTCAAAGTGACTACCATTGTTTTGAACGCACAGTTCTAATTTTGACCCTTTTATCGGATGAAACAATTAACTCAAGGTTAGCGAAATCGACTAAATTCAGCTCAAACGAATATACTGTATTATCTGTCTAAGGAGTAGGCCGAATGCTGTTGGAACGAGTGAGCTTGCCTATCAGGAATTGTTGCTTTCCCATTAGCTTTGTTATTCAAATTGGTCATTTACAATTGAGTTTGCGCATCAGGAATTGTTCCAAAAATTCCCCTTATAGCTTTGTTATTCAAAGTGGCCATTCAGGAATATATTCACTGTCTAATAAGTGGGCCGAAGGCGGCTGGAGCGAGTAAACTTGCGCATCATCTCCTTAGCTTTGTTCTTCAAAATGGTCATTTATGAGGATGATCAACACTAATCTTCTCCGTCTGATTACCTTCTAAAAGGGCTACAACAATAACGAAGAACCTACGAAAGGAGAGAGACGCCTGAGCCATTTGTTTCTCAGTGGCATGATGTTTGTGTAAGGAAGACCAACCCTTTCCCATCCGGCCTTGGATCATAAAGCAAAAAATAAGAAGGAAGCGTCTATCACAAGTGACAAATTTATCAGTACTGCTGAGATGACAGAGGGAAAGGAATTGTTCTGCCGTAGCTTTCGTAAAACCCGGCAGCTGTTTGAACATTTCTCTTTGGAAAGCGCTCAAAATCTTGCTCGTCATTTGGTTCAAGAACATCGGCGGCTTAAAAGTTCAGGATAAATGCTTTTTATGTAACGGAATGTACACTGGTGTGCAAAAATTAAGGACGAGGAAGAGAAATTAGCATAACAGCGAAACGACCAGGCAGAACGGACCGAAAGACCACTCAGGAGATGGGCTAGGGTCCGGTACGGTAGGGCATGCGCATATATGCAGCATGACGTAGAGGGGGGTGTCGGAAGGGTATAAAGTACACGGGCGGTGTACGCTCAGCAATTTGGTGGAAGCTATTGCACGGTGTACATCGGTTTGAACGACGTCGAGTTGCTGCCACCGTGTGATATGGTCAACAGGCAATCCAGTGGACGACATCTGGATGACTTTACCCGAGGTCGCGTAATTGGGAAGTTGGAAGAAGGTCCAAGTGTGACTAGTGTGGCCGAGGTTTACGGGATCGCTCACAGCATCGTTTCACGAGTTTGGAGAGCATTTCAAGCGACAGGAACAGCGATCCGAGAGTTTAGCAGTGGTCGTCCACGAGCAACCACGGCGGTGGACGACCGGTATATTGTCCTACAGGCGAGAAGAGACAGACGGAAGACAGCGCGAGAAATCGCAAGGCACATGCAACAGACAACTGGACGTACGTTATCACGTTTTACCGTGGCTAGGAGGCTGCATAAAGGTGGCCTATTTGCACGACGGCCAGTACGGTGTGTGCCATTAACGCCTGCTCATCGTAGACGGCGGTTTCTGTGGTGCCAGAAACAAAAGAATTGGACACATCAGCAATGGGGTCGAGTTCTCTTTACGGATGAGAGCCGATTTAGTTTGACGAGCGATTCTGGACGTATACACATCTGGAGAGAGCAGGGAACACGCAATCACACCTCCAACATAATCGAAAGGGACCGGTTTGGAGGTGGTAGAGTTCTCGTTTGGGGCGGTATCATGCTTGGTAGCCGTACTGACCTCCACATCTTCCAAGGAGGTTCAGTCACTGGTGTCCGCTATTGTACCGAGGTTCTCCTGCCTCACGTGCTTCTGTTTAGAGGTGCTGTGGGTCCTGAGTTTCTCTTCATGGACGGCAACGCTACACCTCATCGTACAGTGACTGTCGCAGAGCTGTTTGGAGAGTGAAGATATTCAACGCATGGATTGGCTCGCAAGGTCCCCGGACCTAAATCCAATCGAACACGTGTGAAACCTTCTCAGGAGACGCTTAGAAGCACGTCACCAGCCACCAGCAACGATTCTGCAGCTGCGATTGTCGCTACAAGAGGAATGGGCCGCGATGCCTCAACAGCTCCTTGACAACCTCGTCCTCAGCATGGACAGACGTTGTAAATCCTGCAACGCAGTCAGGAGTGATCATATCCCCTACTAAATGCTGGATTTTTCTTGGCAGCCGCCTGTCACATGGACGTTTCTGTCTTCTATCCAGTTGTGCTCGAAGCTACCTTTTCAATAAAGTGCCTTTGTATCCTTTGGATTCCTTGTTTGGACGGTTTTGCTCACTTGTCCCATATTCCTACATCTTGGGGATCTTATGGTATGATTTGAGTCGATGTGGAGCACTTCTGCACGACGTTACATTCGAAAAACCGTCTCGTCCTTAATTTTTGCACGCCAGTGTATAATACAAGGGTTGTACCGAAAGCAATGCAAAAGTGGGCATAACTTTTTTATTAACTGACAGAGGTCGTTCGAATTTCACACGTTGGTAGAGTAACTCTTTCTCTATACAAAGGTTCTACTCAACATAGTCTCCATCCCCAGCGACGCATTTGCGCCATCGTTGAACCAAACTGTCGAATCCTCTTTGAAAAAAATCAGGTGTTGACTGTTGTACCCATTTCTTCACAGCCCCTTTCTCCTTGTCTGTGTCATCAAATCGTTGTCCTCGAAGACTGTTCTTAATTGGACCAAACAGGCGGAAGTTGGAGGGCGCCAGATCTGGGCTGTACGGTATGTAGGGGATCATCGACCAGCCTAATTTGCTGATCGTCTGATTTGTTGCCAAAGATGTGTGTGGTCTCGCATTGTCATGGTGAATGTGGATCCTTTTTCGGATTCTTGTTCGGTCTCTTCCTCCTTATGGCTTCTCTAAGCTTCTTGAGTTTATCAATGTACTGCTCGTTGGTCACGGTACGGCCACGTTACAGAAAATCAAGGAGAACTACACCCGTGTCATTCTTCCAAAAAAACAGTCACCACGACTATCTGCGCTAATCGCTGGCTGTTGAACTTCTTAGGCCTTTGTGAAGCCATTCCATGGATTGTTTTTTCGTTTCCGGATCGTAAAGATTTGCCCACGTTTCACCCCTGTCACCAGATCGGAAAAAAAGGGTATTCATTGGGTTCAAACGCTTCCAGCAGATCAGAGCAGACTTTCACCCTTCGCCCTTTCAAATTTGCAATGAAGAAGAAGGGTTACTATAGAGGAAGAGTTACTCTACCAACATATGCAATTGGAACGACTAATGCCAGTTAATAAAAAAGTTATGCCCACTTTTGCATTACTTTCGGTACAACCAACGTATTGTTCGAATCAGAAATTGTAATGGAGACTATGTTGAGTAGTGCACCTGTATAGAGAAAGAGCTACTGTACCAATATGTGCAATTTGAACGACCTCTGTCATTTAATAAAAAAGTTATGCCCACTTTTACATTACTTTCGGTACAACCCTCGTATAAATCTGGGGATAATCAATCGCATTCTAAACATATTATGTTTTGTAGTTCGTCTATTCTATGTAATTCGTTTGAATAAGCAACTGTTTTTAAATGGCACCGCAAAAAAATATATATATTAGTGTTAAATCTGGAGATCTTGGAAGTAAATTAGCTTGTGGGGTACCAGCCCATCGATTAGGATAGTGAGCATAGAAGCATTCTTTAGCGGCCACAGATACGAGGCGGCGTGTCGTTTCTCTCTGAGAACACAGGTTTTCCCTTGCATGCTGAGATCCCTGTTCTGTATTTAATGCCTTTTGTGTTGCACATTTTAATACTAAATTCCTTCTTTAATTCATTGCATTGTTTTCGAGATTCCTATTGCAGATTTTGGGCCGAGGAAGATCTAGATTAGTGCTAAATTTGTAACCCTGTCATTTTGCGACATTAAGGAGAACTTCAATTTCTGTTTCGATAATAAGCTATTTAAAATAAAGTCATTCATATACGACGTTGTTTAACATAAATTTATACCGAAAAATATTAAAAGGGATTTTTCGCTAAGCTCTCTCTGCCACGCAAACACAGACCAAAATGTAAATTCCGCATTCACTGGTAGCTTCTTTTCACTTATTTCTATAACTTACTGTTGTATCGCCTTATCTTCTCAAGATCAAAAGATATTTCAGTGTCTTGTGAATAGTGGCAAATTCTGTATATACTGAGGAACCGTACTGCTCTCACCTCCTCTACTCTGGCTGAGCAGTGAGAGGATGGGCTTTGGTCTAATCCTTCGATCTAGTGGAGGATAATGCATGGACTGTGTGTTTGTCCTATGGCGTTTGTTATGTTGCTTTCTTAGAACCAGTGGCTCTAGATAAGAGACGAGCGACTCCCTACAACCTTAGATACACGATACCTTTCTTTTCATGGAACCAGCGCCTCTAGATAAGAGATAAACAACTCCCTGCAACCTTATATACACGAGACTGCTCCAGATAAGAGCAAACCTACCACCTTATATACACGAGACTGCTCCAGATAAGAGATGAGAGACTCCCTACAACCTTAGATGCACGAGACTTTTCTTTTCATAGAACTAGCGCCTCTAGATAAGAGATGAGCAACTCCCTACAACCTTATATACATGAGACTGCCTTTCTCAGAACCAGTGGCTCTAGATAAGAGATGAGCGACTGCCTACAACCTTAGATGCACGAGACTTTTCTTTTCATGGAACCAGCGCCTCTAGATAAGAGATGAGCGACTGCCTACAACCTTAGGTACACGAGACTTTTCCTGTCTTAGAACCAGCGCAGCGGCTGTAGATAAGAGATGATCGACTACCAAGAAACTTAGATACATGAGGCTTTCCTTTGCTCTACATTGCAGAGCACTCAGATATTGTAAGCATCGAGATCGAAGAACAAACAGTAGCGAAATTCGTCAAATGCCTGGCAAATAGGAATTCTGAATGATACGGCATGTATAACGAAAGGACTGCTTTTTGGATTGAGCGCAAACCTTTTTGTGGCAACACAAATTCTTCGAGAGGCTTTAAGAAGTTGCTAAGAACAACTGCAGTGTTGCTGAAATGACATATGTTGTGATTGCCTTAGGCTGTTTCCAGATCTACTCGATTTGCATTAGCAGATTCTCCTTTTTGAAGATTATCTGAGACTGTTATTTATTTGTTCTCAGTAAGAGAAACCGCCATATCTGTCGTTTTCGTAAGTTTCTGCAACCAACTACGATCTCAAGTCGATTGCAGTTGATGGTTCTATACGTGACATTATGGTTTGTCTTAGTATATGATGTAACTCTGAGTTTCCAGAAGAGGTTCTGCTTTGTAGTTGTAACAACGGAATAGGCAATGTTCAACATCGAGACTTGGATTAGGAAATGTTCAACATCGAGACTTGGATTAGGCAATGTTCAACATCGAGACTTGGATTAGGCAATGTTCAAGATCAAGACTTGGGTGCCAGATTTCCCGTTTCTAAACGTGCCTGCTAAGTGCTCTTACAATTTCAGAGGATTCTACAAACTTCGTACAAATGCCATCCCTGACAATTATTAACATGCGATTTTTGTAGTCTGGGTTCAAGTAGTTAAAGTAACATTGTGTTAAATCTCAATAAAAATTCCTAAATTTATGCACACACGCTTACGTATTTTAATTATTGCGATGGCGAATTTTAGATCGAACCTAGAGAGTTTGGATATCTCCGATGTAAATACTTTTCCAGGTTTTCAGTGTCTTTGGATTATGTTAGGAATAAGATCTACACTAAGCGCTAAGCGTTACTGATACAGAGCGTATAGTCGTCGTTATCCGCCCTAGTGCAGTGATAGCGGTTTCTTTTCCGTGAAAATGATACTTCAGTTGTCTTTCTCTTTTTAAGCAGAAGTCTAGGATAAAATCATCCGCTTAATCTCTATCCTTCCTTTTAGGAATTTCTTGCTCGGAAACAGCAACTTTAATTTAAAATCGCTCTTTGTAACACATATATTTACATGTACTAACAAATATGTACATTGGTATGACATACTTTTTTAGAAACAGCAATAGGACGCAGTCAAAATGATGTAATTTCATGAATGTCAATTAAACAGAATCGCGGAAGCATTGAATAAAATCATTATCTGTGGGTTGATCATTATTCATAAAACTGATTTAAAATTATTGCCGTTTTTGCCTTCGTATATTTAAACTGCAGATGACAGAGTAGGCGTAGTAGAAAAAAATTGAGGTTTAAGCGTCCTTTTTCCGAAACAGCCAGAAACATCATTCATTGCAGCTCGATCAATTGAATGAGAGCAACAAATAACACGTTTTGCGAGTACAAAAATGAAAGAACGTTAGGAGTGGAATATTGACTAAAGAGAAAGGTCATGCAATACTGTGCGGGACTCAAAAAATGTCTGAGCGACTTAGAAGACTCTGATATCAGTAGGAATGTCATATGGAACAAAGGTTGAAGTGTCAAACACACCAGACAGACACGAGAAACACTGTCATGGTAAAGCAATAAACACAATCGCAATGTTTTCTTAGACAAAATTTGTTGAGAGTGAAAATTACCGATAGACAATGTGTGAGCGACTTAGAAGACTCTGATATCATCAAGAGTGCCATATGAAACAAAGCTTGAAGAGTTAAACACACCAGGTAGACACGAGAAACGCTGTCATGGTAAAGCAATAAACACAATCGTAATATTTTCTTAGACAAAATTTGTTGGGAGTGACAAGTACCGATAGACAATGTGTGAGCGACTTAGAAGACACTGATATCAGTAAGAGTGCCATATGAAACAAAGCTTGAAGTGTTAAACACACCAGGTAGACACGAGAAACGCTGTCATGGTAAAGCAATAAACACAATCGTAATATTTTCTTAGACAAAATTTGTTGGGAGTGACAAGTACCGATAGACAATGTGTGAGCGACTTAGAAGACACTGATATCAGTAAGAGTGCCATATGAAACAAAGCTTGAAGTGTTAAACACACCAGGTAGACACGAGAAACGCTGCCTTGGTAAAGCAATAAACACAATCGTAATATTTTCTTAGACAAAATTTGTTGGGAGTGACAAGTACCGATAGACAATGTGTGAGCGACTTAGAAGACACTGATATCAGTAGGAGTGTCATATGAAACAAAGGTTGAAGTGTCAAACACACCAGATAGACACGAGAAACGCTGTCATGGTAAAGCAATAAACACAATCGTAATATTTTCTTAGACAAAATTTGTTGGGAGTGACAAGTACCGATAGACAATGTGTGAGCGACTTAGAAGACACTGATATCAGTAAGAGTGCCATATGAAACAAAGCTTGAAGTGTTAAACACACCAGGTAGACACGAGAAACGCTGCCTTGGTAAAGCAATAAACACAATCGTAATATTTTCTTAGACAAAATTTGTTGGGAGTGACAAGTACCGATAGACAATGTGTGAGCGACTTAGAAGACACTGATATCAGTAAGAGTGCCATATGAAACAAAGCTTGAAGTGTTAAACACACCAGGTAGACACGAGAAACGCTGCCTTGGTAAAGCAATAAACACAATCGTAATATTTTCTTAGACAAAATTTGTTGGGAGTGACAAGTACCGATAGACAATGTGTGAGCGACTTAGAAGACACTGATATCAGTAAGAGTGCCATGTGAAACAAAGCTTGAAGTGTTAAACACACCAGGTTGACACGAGAAACGCTGCCTTGGTAAAGCAATAAACACAATCGTAATATTTTCTTAGACAAAATTTGTTGGGAGTGACAAGTACCGATAGACAATGTGTGAGCGACTTAGAAGACACTGATATCAGTAAGAGTGCCATATGAAACAAAGCTTGAAGTGTTAAACACACCAGGTAGACACGAGAAACGCTGCCTTGGTAAAGCAATAAACACAATCGTAATATTTTCTTAGACAAAATTTGTTGGGAGTGACAAGTACCGATAGACAATGTGTGAGCGACTTAGAAGACACTGATATCAGTAAGAGTGCCATATGAAACAAAGCTTGAAGTGTTAAACACACCAGGTAGACACGAGAAACGCTGCCTTGGTAAAGCAATAAACACAATCGTAATATTTTCTTAGACAAAATTTGTTGGGAGTGACAAGTACCGATAGACAATGTGTGAGCGACTTAGAAGACACTGATATCAGTAAGAGTGCCATATGAAACAAAGCTTGAAGTGTTAAACACACCAGGTAGACACGAGAAACGCTGCCTTGGTAAAGCAATAAACACAATCGTAATATTTTCTTAGACAAAATTTGTTGGGAGTGACAAGTACCGATAGACAATGTGTGAGCGACTTAGAAGACACTGATATCAGTAAGAGTGCCATATGAAACAAAGCTTGAAGTGTTAAACACACCAGGTAGACACGAGAAACGCTGCCTTGGTAAAGCAATAAACACAATCGTAATATTTTCTTAGACAAAATTTGTTGGGAGTGACAAGTACCGATAGACAATGTGTGAGCGACTTAGAAGACACTGATATCAGTAAGAGTGCCATATGAAACAAAGCTTGAAGTGTTAAACACACCAGGTAGACACGAGAAACGCTGTCATGGTAAAGCAATAAACACAATCGTAATATTTTCTTAGACAAAATTTGTTGGGAGTGACAAGTACCGATAGACAATGTGTGAGCGACTTAGAAGACACTGATATCAGTAAGAGTGCCATATGAAACAAAGCTTGAAGTGTTAAACACACCAGGTAGACACGAGAAACGCTGCCTTGGTAAAGCAATAAACACAATCGTAATATTTTCTTAGACAAAATTTGTTGGGAGTGACAAGTACCGATAGACAATGTGTGAGCGACTTAGAAGACACTGATATCAGTAGGAGTGTCATATGAAACAAAGGTTGAAGTGTCAAACACACCAGATAGACACGAGAAACGCTGTCATGGTAAAGCAATAAACACAATCGTAATATTTTCTTAGACAAAATTTGTTGGGAGTGACAAGTACCGATAGACAATGTGTGAGCGACTTAGAAGACACTGATATCAGTAAGAGTGCCATATGAAACAAAGCTTGAAGTGTTAAACACACCAGGTAGACACGAGAAACGCTGCCTTGGTAAAGCAATAAACACAATCGTAATATTTTCTTAGACAAAATTTGTTGGGAGTGACAAGTACCGATAGACAATGTGTGAGCGACTTAGAAGACACTGATATCAGTAAGAGTGCCATATAAAAACAAAGCTTGAAGTGTTAAACACACCAGGTAGACACGAGAAACGCTGCCTTGGTAAAGCAATAAACACAATCGTAATATTTTCTTAGACAAAATTTGTTGGGAGTGACAAGTACCGATAGACAATGTGTGAGCGACTTAGAAGACACTGATATCAGTAGGAGTGTCATATGAAACAAAGGTTGAAGTGTCAAACACACCAGATAGACACGAGAAACGCTGTCATGGTAAAGCAATAAACACAATCGTAATATTTTCTTAGACAAAATTTGTTGGGAGTGACAAGTACCGATAGACAATGTGTGAGCGACTTAGAAGACTCTGATATCAGTAGGAGTGTCATATGAAACAAAGGTTGAAGTGTCAAACACACCAGATAGACACGAGAAACGCTGTCATGGTAAAGCAATAAACACAATCGTAATATTTTCTTAGACAAAATTTGTTGGGAGTGACAAGTACCGATAGACAATGTGTGAGCGACTTAGAAGACTCTGATATCAGTAGGAGTGTCATATGAAACAAAGGTTGAAGTGTCAAACACACCAGATAGACACGAGAAACACTGTCATGGTAAAGCAATAAACACAATCGCAATGTTTTCTTAGACAAAATTTGTTGAGAGTGAAAATTACCGATAGACAATGTGTGAGCGACTTAGAAGACACTGATATCAGTAAGAGTGCCATATGAAACAAAGCTTGAAGTGTTAAACACACCAGGTAGACACGAGAAACGCTGCCTTGGTAAAGCAATAAACACAATCGTAATATTTTCTTAGACAAAATTTGTTGGGAGTGACAAGTACCGATAGACAATGTGTGAGCGACTTAGAAGACTCTGATATCATCAAGAGTGCCATATGAAACAAAGCTTGAAGAGTTAAACACACCAGGTAGACACGAGAAACGCTGTCATGGTAAAGCAATAAACACAATCGTAATATTTTCTTAGACAAAATTTGTTGGGAGTGACAAGTACCGATAGACAATGTGTGAGCGACTTAGAAGACACTGATATCAGTAAGAGTGCCATATGAAACAAAGCTTGAAGTGTTAAACACACCAGGTAGACACTAGAAACGCTGTCATGGTAAAGCAATAAACACAATCGTAATATTTTCTTAGACAAAATTTGTTGGGAGTGACAAGTACCGATAGACAATGTGTGAGCGACTTAGAAGACACTGATATCAGTAAGAGTGCCATATGAAACAAAGCTTGAAGTGTTAAACACACCAGGTAGACACGAGAAACGCTGCCTTGGTAAAGCAATAAACACAATCGTAATATTTTCTTAGACAAAATTTGTTGGGAGTGACAAGTACCGATAGACAATGTGTGAGCGACTTAGAAGACACTGATATCAGTAAGAGTGCCATATGAAACAAAGCTTGAAGTGTTAAACACACCAGGTAGACACGAGAAACGCTGCCTTGGTAAAGCAATAAACACAATCGTAATATTTTCTTAGACAAAATTTGTTGGGAGTGACAAGTACCGATAGACAATGTGTGAGCGACTTAGAAGACACTGATATCAGTAGGAGTGTCATATGAAACAAAGGTTGAAGTGTCAAACACACCAGATAGACACGAGAAACGCTGTCATGGTAAAGCAATAAACACAATCGTAATATTTTCTTAGACAAAATTTGTTGGGAGTGACAAGTACCGATAGACAATGTGTGAGCGACTTAGAAGACTCTGATATCAGTAGGAGTGTCATATGAAACAAAGGTTGAAGTGTCAAACACACCAGATAGACACGAGAAACGCTGTCATGGTAAAGCAATAAACACAATCGTAATATTTTCTTAGACAAAATTTGTTGGGAGTGACAAGTACCGATAGACAATGTGTGAGCGACTTAGAAGACTCTGATATCAGTAGGAGTGTCATATGAAACAAAGGTTGAAGTGTCAAACACACCAGATAGACACGAGAAACACTGTCATGGTAAAGCAATAAACACAATCGCAATGTTTTCTTAGACAAAATTTGTTGAGAGTGAAAATTACCGATAGACAATGTGTGAGCGACTTAGAAGACACTGATATCAGTAAGAGTGCCATATGAAACAAAGCTTGAAGTGTTAAACACACCAGGTAGACACGAGAAACGCTGCCTTGGTAAAGCAATAAACACAATCGTAATATTTTCTTAGACAAAATTTGTTGGGAGTGACAAGTACCGATAGACAATGTGTGAGCGACTTAGAAGACTCTGATATCAGTAGGAGTGTCATATGAAACAAAGGTTGAAGTGTCAAACACACCAGATAGACACGAGAAACACTGTCATGGTAAAGCAATAAACACAATCGCAATGTTTTCTTAGACAAAATTTGTTGAGAGTGAAAATTACCGATAGACAATGTGTGAGCGACTTAGAAGACACTGATATCAGTAAGAGTGCCATATGAAACAAAGCTTGAAGTGTTAAACACACCAGGTAGACACGAGAAAAGCTGCCTTGGTAAAGCAATAAACACAATCGTAATATTTTCTTAGACAAAATTTGTTGGGAGTGACAAGTACCGATAGACAATGTGTGAGCGACTTAGAAGACTCTGATATCATCAAGAGTGCCATATGAAACAAAGCTTGAAGAGTTAAACACACCAGGTAGACACGAGAAACGCTGTCATGGTAAAGCAATAAACACAATCGTAATATTTTCTTAGACAAAATTTGTTGGGAGTGACAAGTACCGATAGACAATGTGTGAGCGACTTAGAAGACTCTGATATCAGTAGGAGTGTCATATGAAACAAAGGTTGAAGTGTCAAACACACCAGATAGACACGAGAAACGCTGTCATGGTAAAGCAATAAACACAATCGCAATATTTTCTTAGACAAAATTTGTTGAGGGGGACAAGTACCGATAGACACTATGCAAAAAAGTAACATTAGATGTCGCTTACCTTTTGACACTTGAAGGTGGAATTGGCGGTACTCCTAATTCCTTGAGGACACGTTAAGTGGTGATTGGTAGCTAAACCTTGCTTTACAGAGTAAGAAAGCCCAGACTGAAGGCTGCTGAATGATACCTCGGTCATCACCGAATTCTTGATATCTTGACTTCAGTACGGACTGTGGCAGCTGAAGTTTTACTTGATTGGATGGTGTGACATGGACCGCAGGCGAAATCACATGTACTTAGTAATCAGTTCTTCCACATTATTAAAAGAAAGTCTACTTAAAAATGAGAACCTGAACCTACTCGTGTTTTTTTTAGTACAATCGTATCGTAAACGAGTACATGACATGCTCAAATAAAAGTAACCATACGTACTTGCAAATAACTGCGTCAATAAATATAAATATAATCTCGTATTACTTCATTTTAGATATTATAGATTTCAAGAGAAATTGTTTAATAAATGTGCAAAGTGACACACATTAATAATTAATACAACGAAGTCACTGATCACAAGTAATTTAACCATGCATAAAGTATCTTTGTGTGCGTTTTTACATTAACTATATTTGTGTCAACCTCATAAATAATATATTGTCGCTTCATCACTATATTTCCCATAAAATTGTGCGGTCCATTTTCTCAGCATGCGACAACGAGTAAATCTATTATCCCAGATGTGCCATCGAATAATATACTTCCAGTTGATCCTATGAAAAAATGCGTATGTATGGAGTACACGTATTCCAAATTTGAAATCGAGCAGCGGATGACCTAATGGTTAGAGATTCAGACTACAGATGGAGGGACCCGAGGTTCAAACCTAGCCTAATAGGCTTGAACCTGGAGGCCCTCTATGGTGGTGTGAATTTCTAACAATCTCTGAATATCCGCCGTTCATCGGACTAGCACGTTAAGGGACGGCCACCGGGAAGGAATCCCCCGGTTGCAGTTCCTAAGCCCCCTCTCTCTAATTTTTCTCTGCCTTCTATGTACAAAATCGTACGCTTGTGCGGTGGTTATTACTGATTACTAGTGTGCTCTGTCTAACTTACAGACTATCCTGTCAGAATCGCTAGATTAGCTCTAACCTGCCCGAAAGGGCACAGAAATTGAATGAAGTTAGAACCCATATATTTGAAATATATGGAATTTTTTGAGTGCATATATTTGAAATATATGTTCTCAAAAATGAGTACATATATTTCAAACTAGAAGTACCAGATATATTCACAATTGATTCCCTGTATGTTTTCAAAAATGAGTATGTGTCTTTTCCAAAAATGAGACAAGTACTTGGAGCTATTATAAGCCTCAAAAACGAAGAATGTACTCAAAAACGAGTATATTTTGCTTATTTCTAAGTACTGATTTTTTCTGAAGAGTTGTCGGGCTGTTACTATTGCTGCTGTTATTCAAGAAAAGCATGAAATATATTGCTGCTGTTATTCAAGAAAAGCATGAAATATATTGCTGCTGTAGCTGTTGTAACAGGGAAGAGCAAAAAAAAAAATGGTTTGCAAAGCAGATTATGCGAAGACATAACTTGAGCGATCTCCACAGGTGAAGTGCAAATATATTGGACTGAGATATGGCGTGAGGATGCAACGATTAATTTTTAAGAAGCAGTCACCTATCGCATGACTATTGTTTTGAGAAAGACACACGCTCATGAAAACAGAGGATGGGTTAAAATCGTGTAAAAAGGGAAGAGATGCGGAGAATTTTAGTGAACGAAACGGAAGTGATGCGAAGGATTTTAGACTTTTGCGTAATGGAAGTTACAGCTTGCCCACTGAAGTGGAATGGAGGAATTACGGTAAATTCCGATACTCGGTGGGTATGAATCTAATAATTAATGTGTTTTTGAATTGGTTGAAGAACGTACTGAATGATGTCCACAGATTGCACACGTGATGCAGGACAGGCACCATAGATAGTTCGCGATAACAACGCATCCAAGACACGATGTAAAGAATTTCACTGTGTTCCTTGGTGATAAGATTCGATCAAACTTTTCCTGTGCAATGATGAAGATTCAATATAATCGATATAAAATTGATTCTTTACACTCTTAGAAACGTCTGATCACGGGGCAGTCATTGTAAAACCCATTGCAAATCAGTTTAGGGCAAATCAGTTTAAATCAGTTTAGGGCTTCTATGACATGCTCCAAAACACAGCGAATTTGGGCTCCTGACGTGTACTGGAACTCTTGTGCATCAAAGCTCAATGCATGGATGAACAGCAATGGACACTCCATGCCTTTTGCAGTGCCCATGATATGAAAGAATCTGACAGGTAATGTCACAGTCTTAGTTCTGTAAGGTATCTCATATTCGGAAAGGTATTACGAAGGAGAAATTCGATAGTGGTGCACCCAAGTATGCCATCCAGTATGCACCCAGTTTCTCATGGTGAAGGATTGCCCATTTCCGAACCTCCTAACAGTTTTTACATAGATTATAATGAGAAACAGAGAGCGTGATGTATTGTACTAGACTAGACGATACACCGCAGTCATCTCCATAAAAAAAGATTCATATTTTTAAGATGGCAATCCGTTTTTTGGTTTAAATACGTATGAGAAGGATGGTAAGTCGGATAGTATGCGAAAACCTGAAAATAATTTTCAAGTTTTCGGATATAAATAATATAAAATTCTGAAAATAATTTTCAAAATTTTCAAGTTTTCGAATGTATTATCTGACTACCCATCCTTGTCATATTTACACAAAAAAAAACCGGATTGTCATTTTCAAAACTTGTATTATATGGTGTAATCCCGTATTTCATTCAAGATTTATACTTTTTTTTTACGCAGAGTACTGCGGTGTTTAACAAAAATAGGTCTGGTTATGAATAACCAAACCCAAGATGAACCACAAAAGATTATCGAGAATGAAGTACATGATTTCATCATGGACACCAAAATTCCAAATAATAAGGCAGAACTATTAGCCCTAAGGCTATAGCAGTGGGATTTTCTTAAGGACACTGTGAAATTGAGTGTATTTTGCACTCAACAAAAACATATACAGCAGTTCTTCAAAACAGAAGGTGAATTCACTCTGACGATGTCGATGACCTAATGGCAGTTGTGAACATCAAACACAGTCCATAAGAATGGCGACTATACATAGGCTCTTCTAAAGAAAATCTTAATGGCGACTATACATAGACTCTTCTAAGGAAAATCTTAATGGCAACTATACATAGACTCTTCTAAGGAAAATCTTAATGGTGACTATACATAGACTCTTCTAAGGAAAATCTTAATGACGACTATACATAGACGCTTCTAAGGAAAATCTTAATGGCGACTATACATAGACTCTTCTAAGGAAAATCTTAATGGCGACTATACATAGACTCTTCTAAGGAAAATCTTAATGGCGACTATACATAGACTCTTCTAAGGAAAATCTTAATGGCGACTATACATAGACTCTTCTAAGGAAAAATCTTACTGTTGGTTAGGGAAAATGTGATGTCTTCAAACTCTGCTATCCATACGTTCCACATAAATGAAACGTATTATTGCAATGAGTCCTCAAATATTAGGAGATATTAGTGTGATGTTTTGGTAGAAAGCTTTTGCAGACGCCAGACGCTCAAAGCCGAAACAGAACAATTGGGGCCCTCGTTATGTCCATCACGTCGCGCTGTCTGAGAAACCCCTAGACATAACGCAAATAGAAAATAGATATTAAAATGTCTGTGTTTGCTTTAAGGCTGCAGAAAATTATATTTGGCTGTCTGAAATTAGCATCGCACATGATTTTCATATGCCCTGCAATGCTAATCGTTTGTATGTCCTCTCGCGGGCGACGCATGCTGCGAATTTCAGCCCAATCGGATGCTTCCTTCTTGGTGTTTCATTTTGGGTGGCTAGCAGTGTAGAAAAACTTTGATTTTCTTGCACGAACTCCTCGGAGAACGCATAACTATTCGCCTTATGGTATTGTCGTCACGTGGGGTTGTTTTCCTTGGACGGCCACTTCTAGTTCAGTCGCTAAATTCACCTGCAACTCGATATATTTTATGATCATATTATGAATAGCCGTCTTGCTCACATTCATCTTTCTGCTTATGCCACGCTCGGAGTATCCTTCATGATTCACTATTTGTGCCCTATGAGTAACCCTTAATGGCGCTTTCCTCCCCGCCCACATTTTCTGCTATACAGAAAATACGTACAAAACCTCTCAGCATGAAAACCAAAAGCAGACTGACGCTCACACGCTTCCCCCTACTGTATCAACAGCTGCCGCTGTAGGATGATGCAACACCGACAGGAAGTTGAGTAATACAGACAGCAGCTGACGCAATTGGGAGAAATCTCCTAATACCAACAAGTTGTCTTAAACTTTTGCAAATGACTCTAAATAGGTGTACATTTTCCTTATTGTAAATTATTTTGTAAATACTGTAATTAATTAAATGTGCCTATGTTGTCTTAAGTCCTGGGCATGCCACTGATTCAAGAATGTATAGTGTTGGTCCTATTTTAATCTCATTCGGAATCCTCCCTTTGACAAGGGGCAATCTACGGGAATAGAGTCTACAACTGATCCGGTCGTCTTCGGCCCGCTTGTATTACTACCGGGGGCCGAAGATGGCCCGCACAATTTTACGGCTCCGCAGGGGCTCTAGAATCGGCGGCCAACCTAACAGTATGTATACATGAAAAACATTCTCAACTGTGTGAACTACACAGATATGAATACCTGATTTGCGGTTATTTAAGGATTATAGACATTTTTCCGGGACAGCAAAAGGGGTAGACGAAGTTTTATTGCCTTCTGAGACAGTCGTGTAAAGGGTATCTACTAGAAGAAGAAATGGCCGCATACAGTTTGTTTTTTATTCCGTACTCCGGGTCAACCGAAGAAGGCACCGCTAATTTAAGGTTAGCAACTGCTACCTCTGCTACGAAAAATAGTCTCCACCTGCATACTTCAACAGTTCTCGGAAGTGTGCTTTTATATGTCGGAAATGTTCATAAAAATCCAGCCTAGATTGTTCTTCCCAATCCGCCCCTAATAATAATTTTTGAAGAAATATTTCGTTTACCGCTGACGTTTAGAAAACAAGCACCAATGCGCTTTACGATCAAGAAGAATTCATGCCCAATTTCTCCTTCTGATTGTCTTCGTAACTGAACTGAATGGGAATCAAATATTTGAGATTAGATAAAGAACGCAGGTGGCTTGTTGCTTTGCGTTAGTGTTTCCGCTCTAGTCAAGTACGTAAGCATGGCAAGGGAATAACAAGGAAGCTGCCACCTGATGTGTGTTCGCCGCAAGCAAGCTAACCGACATGCCCTAGACGCAGATACCTTTGCCTTAACACTTTTGAAAGTGTTCTTTTCCAATTTCGTGCTCCATGTTCGGAGTCGTTTATTTGATCCTCGTGTGTCTTGGAGACAAATATGCGGCTGTGGCCGATCGATGGGTCGTTGGGGTTCCCCCGGGGGCCGCAGCATCAGTCGCCTTCCAGGCGCCCCTTCCTCGACCCACGCACGAGGAAACTTCCGACAACTCCGACACGGGTTCACTTTCAAACAACCTTTTCTTCCCGAAGTTTCTTTTTTCTGAAGAAATAACGAAAATAAAACAGGGACGTCTTCGCAAGGGCAATGGAAGTTCAAAAACGAATAAAAATGGAACGAAGCATCAAGAGAAAAACTTTTGAAGATCACTCACACACACACAGCCTTTTTGTTTTAAAAAAGCTCAGGATCTGTAACATCTTTTTAAGCATCTTATTGTTTGATAAAATCAGCATGAAAATATTTCCGAATACTCTAAATTTTTCGCAACAGAAAAAAACTTCCTTATAATCTGCATAACACATCTAATGCGTCTGATCTAGTTTATTCTTTCAACTTTTCACTGGTAAATATATAATAAAACTCTAGGAATGAGCAAAATATTCAGTTTCTTTTCATATCTGAATAACAACGTTCTTTGCTACAAAATAACTGCTTTTAAATATTCATTCTAAGCATTACGTCTCCTGTATGAGAACATTTCAGATGAAACCTATAAAAAAGTCTTGCCCCCTTGCTCAGAAGGCAGTCGTGAAAGGAAAGGAGTATCGACAGTAAAACAAAAATCGCTTTAACAATTGGATGCAAGCCAAATTAAAAAAGAAAAATGTAGCAGCAGATCATAAAACCGAAAATTTGTTACCTGAACAAACCACTAGACGAGTGTGAGAGAGAGAGAGAGAGAGAGAGATAGTGTGTGTGTGTGTGTGTGTGTGTGTGTGTGTGTGTGTGAATCATAGACTGGGAAATATACAGATTTCCCTACTAAAATTATTGTTTTTAAGTAAAGGATGACAAATACACTGGACTAGAAAATTATCAGGTAACCACAAAAGTATTTGCCGTTTTTCGAGGGAGCACAAGAAACTCCTTTTAATGACTGATTTTGCGGAGAGATGGCGTTCCCCCAGCGGTATATCGTAAGCTGAAATCCCAGGATGCCCTGCGCATATGAGTCAGATGAGTAAAAAATTTGGTAATGGAAAGACGTGTGCTCACAATGGCGGTATCAAAGGAAATTATTCGTGGGCGTGTGTTACACAAATTTAAACTCGGTTCATCTCTCGTTGCATTTTCTCAGCATTCGGAGCAGATGCTGCGTCATTTTGTAACGGACGGCACGTGGTGGTGTTCATTATGAACTCTTACAACGCGGCCGACGGATCTCCGCTGCAGTGTACTGTGAACAACTGGAACGTGGTGGTGTTCATTATGAACTCTTGCAACGCGGCCAAAAGGATCTCCGCTGCAGTGTACTGTGAACAACTGGAACGTGGTGGTGTTCATTATGAACTCTTGCAACGCTGCCAAAGGATCTCCGCTGCAGTGTACTGTGTAACGGACGGCACGTGGTGGTGTTCATTATGAACTCTTGAAACGCGGCCAAAAGGATCTCCGCTGCAGTGTACTGTGAACAACTGGAACGTGGTGGTGTTCATTATGAACTCTTGCAACGCGGCCAAAAGGATCTCCGCTGCAGTGTACTGTGAACAACTGGAACGTGGTGGTGTTCATTATGAACTCTTGCAACGCGGCCAAAAGGATCTCCGCTGCAGTGTACTGTGAACAACTGGAACGTGGTGGTGTTTATTATGAACTCTTGCAACGCGGCCAAAAGGATCTCCGCTGCAGTGTACTGTGAACAACTGGAACGTGGTGGTGTTTATTATGAACTCTTGCAACGCGGCCAAAAGGATCTCCGCTGCAGTGTACTGTGAACAACGGCACGTGGTGGTGTTCATTATGAACTCTTGCAACGTGGCCAAAGGATCTCCGGTGCAGTGTACTGTGAAAGACTGGAACATGTGCATGAGGATTTGAAAAACAAGAAAGCAGCACTGGTCAACACACAGGGAGTTCTGCTCCTTCAAGATAGCGCTCGTGCCACTCCTGTTCATTGAGCAGAAACACTATAAAAAACCTGGATGGAAGCTTCTTTGTCATCCAGCTTAGATGTCTGCACGGGCCGGGTCGGGCCTTTGCTCATTTCTAAGTTGGGAAAACGGGCCGCGGGCCTTCAATATTTAATATAAACCAGACACGGGCCGAGCAGGGGTGTTTTTTTATGAGCAAAGCAATCGCTGCACGATGCCTTTCTCGTTTGGAAAACTCGCAACATACAGCAGCAGGATAAGATTGAACAATTTCCGCTGATAGGAAAAATAGAAGTTTTACGACATCCTCCCCTCCTACAAAGCAATTGGAGTGGGTCAGATCCCTTAGTTTTTCAATGTGAATGTGGTCCCTTCTCTCTCTCTCTAACTTTCACCGTCCTCTCATGCTTCAGGGAAAGCTATTAACTGCAGCATTTCTAAACCGAGCCACCCTCTTGCAGACGATCTTTTTTATTGTTCTGGTCGGCGGCACTTTGTTCTCTAGATGTGTGAAAAGCTTTTAAGTTGTCTTAAACGGCGTGGGAGAAATGGGCTGGGAGAAACGTACTTCTGTGTATAAATCTGTGCCGTATTTTCCCCATTTGTACTATCAGGCAGCCGTTTTCAAAACTTCTGTGACACCGATCAGCTGGGCAGTCTGTCGTTGTTTTCCCTTAGCATATGCTCAGTTCAGTGTTGCTGATAAATACTGTTCCATACTTATTATGGAGTTTAAGGAAGCGAAATATTTTCGCGAAAAAATCGCTTCCGGAGAATATGTGGCTTGTAGACAATGTAAAGGGGAAAAGCGATATTTGGAAATATTTTAAATTACTGTCCCGTTCTGAAACTAGTCGGCCGGTAAACGTAGTGGAGTGCACTAAATGCAAAATTTGTTTGAGTTACAATAACACAAAGTTCGGAACATCGCATCTTAAGCGGCACAAATGTGCTCCCCACACACACGCGAGAGACATATTGGGTTCCAGCGATATGATATGCCAGTAGAGATAGGTGCAGTTTATAAAGCCATAAAATATTCTCCCAGTAGAACGATCGGACTCATAATTCTGGATATTTCTTACTTTTCGAATTAACCTACCCCCCCCCCCCCCTCCTTACCCCCAAGGATATTTCCGGGTCCGGCGGTAGGGAATGAAATTTGAAAACCCAGAACATTTGAAAGGCATGGGAATTGTCTTTTTCATGCAATATTTTTGAGTATACAAGCCCAGCCTCCCTACTCGGACGTCACGTGATTTATACAGTCTCAGAAATATTCTGAATTAACGTTTATTGCAAAAGAATACGTGTAGCAATTAAGAAAACAAAAACTCTTCAGGAGTTGAATGACAAGGTGTCAAATTCATGTTTTGGTAATTGTTGAAATTTTGCAGGCCGAGCTTTAATTACAAAATTTGAAACGGGCCGGGCCGGGTTTTCCAAATTAAGGTCCGTGCAGACATCTAACCAGCTTCCTCACCAGATATCTCTCCTTCAGACTATCACTTGTATCTTTCACTCTACAATCATTTGCATGGATATGACTTCTCTAACTTTAATTACCCAGCAAAAACACAAGTGTTGGGGAAACTGCTGGCCATCAGCTGGCAGTGATGGGTCACTGCTGGCTGAAATCTGCCGTTCACGGCTCGATAGCGCTCCTTGGTGGCAGCGCAATCAGTTGGCAGCCATTGATAGCCTTGCAGCAACGCCGTGAATTACCGGCCTCCAAGAAAGTGTCACTAGTGGCCCGCAGCTGGAAACCCCAACACGAGGTGGAAGCAACGGGATTGGGCATGCGCAGAAGTAACACGTGCTTAGTCTCTCGTGGTACCAGTTAGGTGAAGACGACGCTATCGCCATCGTGTTATTTCAGTGGATGTTAAGAAAAAAAAAAAGCCATATGTAGAAAGGCGAATTAATTTCCTAATGAAATGCCACGTCGACGAAGATTACCGTCGGAAGAAAATTATATAAATAATTATTAATGAACTGTAATAAATAGTCTATTACTCTCGTGTATTTATAGAAACTCATTTCGTAACAAATTCCTGCACTAACACACGAAGAATCGAGAATATAAACAGCCATGAAACACATCCACTCCATTCCCATGAAGAACAAGAATTAATTTCGGTGTAATATTTCGTTTTACCATATATTAAACCGCTTGAAACAAAAGTCCCGGAAAAAACGTTAAAACATCGTTATGTTGAAAAACAAAATTTAGAATTACACGAGTATAAACTATATCAATTATTTGAAAAAAACAACAACAACCTCTTTTTGATATAATGTACTTATCCATGGGTTGAATACGTAAGACTGGAGGAATTCGCTGCTGAATTAACATCAAGTAAAACAAAATATCTTTCCTCTTTAGAACAAATGTAGGTTTGGACAGCGGAAAGGAAAGATACAACGTTAAAAATGTAACAGAATGTGACATGAACGGGTAAATATATTAATTAAACAATCGCCTTTCAAGACCACAAGGACAGTACCAAATTTTGGAAAACGTCTTTAAATTGGTACACTCGTTGAAAATGTGTGAAGTTCCCTTAAGGTAAAAAAAAACAATCGTTATGTTGAAAAAATAAATTTATGAATTATATGAAACGGACATTTATGAAAAATACCTCGCAATACTGTAAAATTAAAAAGAGAAGCATTCGTTTCACATCCCACAGGAAAGAATCTCAGTTTCAAGTAAAGGCTCGTGAGTGGCAAATCAGTCTAGTTAGATACAAACGGGCGCGTTTTTCAGGAGTTGTTGAGAAAATTTCCCCATCGCCGTGCCGTAACGCGGATAAGATTCGACAAACCATCAGTTACGTCACGTCATTCCGGGCTGCCACTGCGGGACACTGACGGACTACATTAGGCTAACCATCCTTTATGGCACGTGCTTGCAGGGCCGCTTTAGGGTCACTTGTGGAAACCACTGATGGCCCTGTTCTGGCATATGACAACTAATGGTGGCCAACTGTTGGCCAGCTGCTGGCCTGAACTGCTGTCCCATGTGGTGGCCTCCGGGACATTTTATTGACGATTGGGCAGCGGCAACATAGTGCGGGGCCACTGCTGGCTTGAGTGCTGGCCCAGCAACACTGTTTTTGCTGGGTAGTTGCACGCTTCCATGAGGTATCAGACAAGCTCCGTTGCACTAGGTTACTGCGCAGTACAACAACGGTATCGATAGGAGAATTTTAGCATACACCGCACATTGGTACGTATGGGCTATAACAGCAGACGTCCCCATAGTGTACCACACGCCTCTGCTAAGAACCGACAAATTCGTCTGGAGAGGGCACGGGAGCACCCAAACTGAACCCTTTAGGACTGGGCAAAGGTCACCTGTTCCGATGAATCACGTTTTCAGTTAATACATGCCGATGAACCGGCCACAATATGGTGTCAGCAGCATGAATCGGTGGGTACCAACTGACTAGCGTTGACTGTAAAAAATGGCGGACGCGGCGCAATGGTCTGGGATCTGTTTTCATGACAGGCATAGGGTTCCTTAATACCTCTGGAACCACATTTGGAGGCCTTCAGGCATCGTTGCGGAGCAGGCACACCTAGTTTAGTTTCCTGATAGGGAGGGCTACGTCCAAGGCTGTATAGCTACCAGAAGGGTAGGAAGGGCAGCTGCCCTTCCTGATTGGTCTTATCATGGGAGTAAATTCTTGTTCTGAGGGGCGTAAAAAATAAAACTGCACAACATGTGAATAAATTTATTGAAAATTGTAACTAAAGAAGAAGTTAAACACTTTAGGACTTTCTTTTCTTAAAGGCTTCATAATTCGTCGCACACATTATTACGCGCAGCTAGCCAGCAGGTACAGAGTAACCTACATTGTGAGGTGAAAAACACCTTGTATGCTTGAATGGAACTGTCCGAAACAGCAGATATAGGCATGTAAAACATTGTGCGGATATATCAAACCTTCTGACCTTTCCAAACACGCTGTAAATAAAGAGCTAATAATGCCACAGAAATGCAGTCTTGAAAGGCTTTATAATTCGCAGAAAAGCTCCAGCATCATTTAATCTCGAACGGAATTCTTCCAAGCCCTATTCCGAAAGAATTTTTCTATTTTATTTTTTCGGTCATTCTGATACTCATTCGTTCTGTGCTGGTTTACTTTTCATTCTGCATTTCTGCGGCATTTTGTGTTGTCGACATACACATAACTTTTTTTTTTTTTTTTTTTTTTTTTTTTTTTGATTTGAGGTTTAACGACCACCGTGAGCAACTCAATGGGCTATAAGCAGTCGCCCGTCCCTAATTTAGGGTCACTGGTTCCAGGGAAGGGAGAGAGCCAGTGCCGTAAGACAAGCACGACATCCATGCCTGACCGGGATTCGAACCCAGACCCCTTACGGACGAATGATCAGAGGCCAGCGTAACTTCAATTCTCGCCCTCCCAGATTGTGTTGTCGACATACACATAACTTTTGCGTTTTACTTTATATTTACAACCTTTGATTGTTGGGTATTTGCCTAGTTTTTACATTTTTAGTAAAATTTTGCCAAAAATTGGAAGTGAGAGTTTTCTACAATCGTAATACTTTCCCATAACGGCTGTGTGAGAAAGTAGAAACCGTTTTGAGTGGAAGTGGATAACTTTTGAACTCGAAAGGGGCGTAACTTCAAGTTTCGCCCTCCCAGATTATAAAAGCTTGCTCCGTCCCAGGCTACTTCCAGCAAGATAATGCACGACACCACAAGACTCGAACCTTCACACAGTGGTTTTAGGAGCATGACAGTCACTTCAAATTGGTGAAATGGCCGTCATAGTCCCCAATTAAATACCTGTGGCATGAGATTGAGAGATACTCCTTCATCGAATATTTGGCAACTGACGGAGCCATCATATTCGGTTGGATGAGCATACCGGTAGAACGGTACTTCGTTGAATCCCTGATAGATAGAACCGAGGCTGTTTTGAAGGGCAAAGGCGACCCAAGACGTTATTAGGTAGGTGTTCCTAATGAATTGCTACTTTAGTGTATGCGTTTATTAAAAATGAGTTCTACCTGTGAAGGTTCTTACACACACACTGGTTCTTACCACAAATTCTGTTGCTAATTTCACGTACGCTGTTACAGCGCTGTTCACTGAATTATGTTTCAAAGCTTTGCTTGAAGGGTTCGTTGGGCCTTCGCCTGTAGGGAATGTCGAAGTTTCGGGGTTTTATCTGTGTTTTCTTCGATGATGAAACAGATGCATTAAGTATGCGCTAAATCATGAGTGGTTCTTTGCAGTGAAAAATATGTTCATTCGGAGAAGTTATGGGGAAGGTCATTCAAAACATTGTCCTGTGATTTCAATTCGATTTATTACCAACTCGAGGATCCGTTTTTGCTTATTTCTCTACAGTTAGGAGCAAAGGTTTTGCTTCCGACTTTCTTTTCGTTCTGTCCTAACGACATCCATCGTTCCTACGCCCGACATTTTTTCACCTCGGAGGAAACATTCTCGCAACCGCTCTCGCAGCTTGGATCAGACTCCTCATTCTTCACTTCGGCCAGTGCGTGACCCCCGTCATTTTTACTTCTGTGTTGTTACAGCTGTCCAGCTATTCGCAGTAGGAGCGGGAATTAACTTTTAATTGCCTACTCTCTGCTACCTCCTTCTCTGATCTATCAGTAAATATTCGACCCAAGGTGAAAACTCTCTCCGTAAAGATGTGAGAATATCCCGATAATGCTTTCCATAATGATCATTGTCCATTTACTTCGTCGCGGCAAAGTGAAGTCATAAAATCGAACTCTGTTATATCTTCCTACGGAACGCATATGCACGGAAATGGGGTAAAAAAGGACATCCTCCTAATAAGCGTTAAGAAAGAGAGACCTCCTAATAAGTGTTAAGAAAGAGAGAGATGATTCAAACTCGCCATAGTCAGCTTATTATAGCTTGATCCTGTTAAATCGATGATGCGCTAGTTACAATGCAGTGACAAAACCGTGGGTGACATGTAGCGTGCTATCGTATGCCGCTTCGTTAGCTTGACATCATATATTATCCACAGTCAACTATTGAGTAAGGCAGAGTAGTTCTTTGAAGAAACTCTTATTGCAGTTATTGCGTTACACAGCTGCAGATATCCAAGCAAGTATGGCATTCAAGTTACTGAACACCATTAGGGATCAATCTCAGATTCGTTAATCGAACCACTGAGGAATATGAGGAATCTGAAGCAGTAGATGAAAGAGAGAGAGAGAGAGAGAGAGACCAGGACTTTTTAGTTCTATTTGAAGCTCAGCAGTCTTTCACATGATCAAGGTTCGAATTCGGAGAAATCCTGTACGGGTCTGCTCCTAAGAGCAGGATTAGTGGGAATCACCCCCACTCAAACTCGGCAAATATCGAGTGGCTCAAAAGTCTGTATAAATTTCAAAACTTTATAACAAAAGAACAAATGGGCGTATTAGAATATGGTTTGCACGAAAAGCATCAGCAAATAAGGGATGCTGTTTGGCAACCGAAAAACTTTTAGTTCAAAATAGTCCCCGATAAAGGGTGATAACGGCTAAAAAATTTAAATACAGTGAATATCAATGAAAATAAATATGTTGCACTAATTCAGTACCACTATGACAACATTAATTGTTAAACATTTCATCCACCACAAAGTAATACAGTATTCAAGCGTGTGACAACTCCAGCGAAAGCCGAATGTAACATGTCCTGGTGAATGCAATAGTCTTCGCGGCGAATGATTTATTACCGTAGTGACAGTATGGAAGATCTTGACTGGCACACTCTGTACTTTAAATAACACCACAACTCACACCATATATAACACCACAATCCACAGGTGTCATATCTGGAAAGCTAGGTGCCTTCTGATTAGTCTTTCCGCACCAAATGGGATGACAAGAAAATTCTTTACTGGAGATGCGACCGTGAACTGGGACACCATTCCACATAAACATGACTGTGTTCAGAAGATTTTGTTCACCTAAACAGGGCATCACGTTCTCACGTAGCAGTTACAAGTAACGTTTTGTATTTACTGAGCAAGTCTTTCAGCCATTTCTGGGCACGGTTCTTCAAAGAAAAAGGCCAAAGAATGAGGGATGCAGTGAATCCACATCGCACAGTAACTCCTGGTGAATGCAGTGGATCCTCTGTGTAGGCATGTGGATTATCTTACACCCATATTCTACAATTATGCGTGTTGATAGACCCATGTCACAAAAAATGAGTTTCGTTTCTCCACACTTGACCACGGGTGATCCTCAGTTACAGACCAAGTCCTCCCGCTGTGTGGTATCCGCCAGTATCAGCGGGTGTAAAGTTTGAAGTATGTATGGCTGCAGTTTTAACACACCGTGAAGGATACGATTTACCGATGCTCTCGGCATGCTTAAATATTTTCCTGCTTCACGAGCATAATTCGTCCCACTTATCATTTGAGATGCTATTTATAAGTTCGTGCAAACCAGATCAGATCATATGTAGAGGATTTTAGGAAGGGAATGTCTGATCCCAGGTCTTAAACAACCCTTAGAAATAGGAAGCTAAGATATTTGGGCTAGAGTGCATGCCCGATAGGAAAGTGACACACGGAAGCGAGGTAGAAAGGGGAAGGAAGATACTCTTCTTATTTATTACCGGGGGAAGGGGCAGTACCCGGGGCCCGATGGCTTAACGTGCCCATAAGTTCGTCCGTTTCGGATGCCACAGCATTTCAACGGGTTTCACTTAACAGTGGTCTTGCGCGTTAAGGGACGACCCAGCAAACTCACAGGTTCCTGAAATCGTCTCACCAGACATTGCAAACCCGCACAAGTGATAGGTTCCTAGCCATTTTTTAGTCCATTCTGTGTTCGAAACTTTCTCAAAGCTTCTGTTGCCCATTCTTCGCTAACATGAAATATCTTTACTGACACGGCTTTGTCTGGAAAGGTTAACATCGTAGCAACACCGTTTTCAATAACGAAAGGGGCGATGCCAATTCACAGTTGACTAATAGCTGCAGCTTAACATCGTAGCAACACCGTTTTCAATAACGAAAGGGCCGATGCCGATTCACAGTTGACTAATAGCTGCAGCTTAACATCGTAGCAACACCGTTTTCAATAACGAAAGGGACGATGCCAATTCACAGTTGACTAATAGCTGCAGCTTAACATCGTAGCAACACCGTTTTCAATAACGAAAGGGACGATGCCAATTCACAGTTGACTAATAGCTGCAGCTTAACATCGTAGCAACTCCGTTTTCAATAACGAAAGGGACGATGCCAATTCACAGTTGAGTAATAGCTGCAGCTTAACATCGTAGCAACTCCGTTTTCAATAACGAAAGGGACGATGCCAATTCACAGTTGACTAATAGCTGCCGCTTAACATCGTAGCAACGCCGCCGTTTCAATAACGAAAGAGATGATGGTAATTCAAAGATGATTAATAGCTGCAGCTTAACATCGTAGCAACATCGTTTTCAACAAGGAAAGTGATGACGGCAATTCGCAGATGCTTAATAGCTGTAGCTTATCAGTTAGTTTTAAAAGCCTGACATTTGCGTATCTTTCACTCTTTGCTTGTGGGTAAATTCTCTCGTCGCATTTTCGAACTAAAAGTTTTTCCGTTGCCAAGGAAATTCCCTATACCAGCTGATGCTTTCCGAGAAAACTGCACTCTAATGCTCGTATTTGTTAACTTGTTATAAATTCTTGAGATTTAAACGCACTTACGATCCATCCTGTATAAGTGGATTTTCATTTATGTTATACGGAAACACAAATCAGTTACTCAATAGTTACCTGAAAACACAAATAAAAAAACAAAAGATCCTTACAGAATATTGATCTAAAGCAAAATGAAGTGAATTAAATTTAATGGTAGCAGCAGAAAGCTAACTTAAGCAAAATTTAGCAGAAAAGGACTGAAAAGAATAAGAAGGCAATGGAATCGAATGTATAAATAAATGAAAACATCCCGCTGTGACAAACGTGCTACATACTTGAAGGAATCAAAAGGCATGCTTTCAGCTTGAGTAGAAATGCTGTAAAGGACTCTAAGCGCTGCTGAAAAGGAAGGGGCGTCAATTTGATTTGTACGTATGGAGGTGGCAAAAGTACAGTTCGTTACAGGGAGCCACAACTATTGATTTTGTGTAAATACTACTGTTTCATAAAAAGGCTGAAAGCTGGATCGTGATGCACAAGCCGCAAGTATTGATCGTCTGCCGTGATCCTTTTATCAGAAGATTTAGAAATATCCAAGAATTGGGAAGGATGATTTTATGTGGTGACTAATTGCGATCGAATGAAACATGTTTAAATTTATCTATTCTAAAAGTAGTGGGAATTTGAAACAAAAGTGAGATGTTCAATACATATATTTTTTTTCTAAAATATAATTATTTCCTTTAAAAAAACTCTCAGATGTTCTTTTTACAGCAACATTAGGTGTCAGCAAAAAGTTCTTTTCAGTAGAGAAAAAGAAATTTTTATTTGAATAAATAACATCTCTATTCTCTTACATAATTGCCATTATTATTAATGACCTCTTGCCATCTTTCTGGTACTAACTGAAATTCCTTTCTGTAGAACTTCTCCTTTGGAGTCAAAAAACACTTGCAATTTAGTTTCGACATCTTCAACTTCATAGGTTTTTCCAGCGAAGCTATTCTGAAAAGATCAAAAAAGGTGGTAGTCCCTAGGTGCAAGGCATTAGGAATACGTGGGATGCGGTAACACTTCCCATCTAATGCCCAGTAATGTTCTCTGAATGACTAAAGCTGTACGGGACTAAAGCTCGTATGGGTTCTTGCGATGTCATGTTGCAAGATGGCGTCTTTGCGATTAACCAGTGCTCGCCGCTTGGATTTCAGTTTTTTTCAGCCGTTCTAACAGTTGGCAGAACAGGTCAGCATTTATCGTTTGGTTAGGTGAAAGCAGCTCCCAGTGGATTAGCCCCTTAACATCCCACTATACACTTAGCAAGTCCTTTCGCGGATGCGGTTCTCTTCTTGAAGTCGATGAATCAGGCCCTCCAACTCGGCATACAACCCTTTGACGCTGTACATTTCTGTAAACGACCCACTTTTCATCACCCGTAACTAATCGTGCCAAGAAAGGTTCATTTCTGTTACGCGCAAACAAAGAAAGACAGGTTGTAATTTTGTCCGATCGATTTCTAGCAGATAGGACAAATCGTACCCACTGGTCGAACATTGTGATTAACCCAAGCACATGCATCCTTCTTTCTACTGTTGTTCTATGTACAGAAAACTTTTCTACTTTTGTTCAGTGTACACAAAACTTTTCTGATAATTCTTCAATGATTAGATTTTGGACATTCAATATGGCTTGGTTGAGATCCTTTTCAAAGACCTCCAGAACGTGGTTGATCTCTGCAACTTGTGTCTCCTTCACGGAATTTCCGGAACTGACGGGTACATGTTACAGCAGAAACTGATTACGTGTTGAGCTACGCAAGAAATGTTCGCTTCAAAACTCAGTATCGTGTAAAGCCACCTCGAGTAACAATAACAGACTCTATACGACGTTGCATTGAATGGATTTTTTCGCTTCAAAACTCAGTATCGTGTGAAGCCCCCCCCCGAACAACAATAACAGACTGTACACGGAGTAGCGTTTTATGGAAGAAGGGGTCGATATCGTCCTGCCAGGCTGCTTCTATGCGAGACCCAAGTTCATTTGGGATGACTGGCTGAGGCAATTGACGGACCAGTTGCTCAGCTACTATGCACCAGACAAGTTCGATTGGAGATATCCGGCGAACCTGCAGGTTAGGGAAGAAGCGGTGTTTCCGTACATGGAAGAGGTAAACATAAGTGTCTCGTTATCCGAATGCAAACATAAGAGTCTCGTTATCTAAATGAATCATGTCAACTACATGGAAATCAAGTGACTTTGTTCCTTCGAGTTCCACTTCCAGTTGCAAGTAAGATCAAGTGTGTTATCTTCTCATGCGTCTCATATTAAACAAACAGGTGCGTGATTTACACTCTAAATTGTTCGGTGGGTTATATGCTTTGACAAGGCGTGTACATTCATTGAAACCAAAATACTTGGAATTGCTTTCGTCAGTGCCTGTACAATGTCTCAGTTTCCAGATTTTTTTCTGGAACATCTAATTGTTTTGCAAAATTCGTGAAGGGAGCTTAGCGACTTGAGGACCATGAAAAAAAAGGCCTTTTTAGGGCTACTCACCTCCATTTGGATGACGAAAAAGCAAGCAAGGATACGTTGAACATCCTTTTTTTCTTATGGTTAAGGGGAAGGAGGAGGTGTGGGACTGGGGAGGTGGGTTAGCTTTATTTGTAATTAGAATATTTAGTTCTAGTTGTATTTAACTAGCAAGTTTTATGTCTTAGTTGTATTTAACTAGCAAGTTTTATGATATTTAGTCTTAGTTGTATGTATCTCAGTTGTAAACTTATTTAGTATGGGGTTAGCCACTTAATTTTCAAAATGGGGTAGGTTATTTTTTTTATTAATTGTTTTCTATTAAGATCATGACTAGTGGTCAGGGGAATTGACAGAGGGATATGAAACCATTAGGGAGAATATGAAGTATCCTTCGAATAACTGATTTCTGCCTGATTCGCTAAGGCTTCGTGTTTCACGAAAATGGGGCCATATTTTGGGCGCATCTAGCTACTGTTGCCCAGAGATTTTTTTTTGTTAGGTTTGGAGCCGTGGGCTCCCTTTTTTTGCTTTCTTTTATAATGAAAGAAATTCATCTTCGTGAACTTTATTTCAACAAAAAAGTTCGTACTTGTACAAAATTGACTAAACAAAAGTACTGACCTGAAGAAATTTCATGAAAGAAAAAACTGACCTGACGAAAATTCATGAAAAAAAAACTGACCTCAAGAAATTTACGAAAGAAAAAACTGACCTGGTGAAATTTCACGAAAGGAAAAAACTGACTTCTTGAAAAACGAACGTTTTAAATATCGACTTCATGAAAAACGAATGTTTCCAATATCGACTTTTAGTTCGGATTTTTTCATAAAACTGTATCTCTCAGATGCAGTACGTTCCTTCGTTACCTGCGCATCAACACAGGTGCGGGGGTTGTAGTTACGCCACTGCACCTATTGTTGGCTGAAAATGGACGACCTACAGCCAAATTTTAACAATTTAGTATGTAGAGGATTTCAGGGGGCGGCAGTGTTTTACCCCTGACTTTAAACAGATTTTAGAAATGGCAAACTGAGAGGCTAGGGTACTTTATAAGAAAGAAAAGCAGAAAACGTTTAGTGACAGTGAAGGGTAACTACATAGTTAAGCGGCCGTGTGCGGTAAAACAGAAACAGAACCCACAGGGATCAAACCAGGAAACACCGCCGCAAACTGACAATATTCCAGGCACTATCACCCATCCCCGCTGGCCGCGATCTGGGACCAAAACTTAGAGGGGAGCTGGAGCTCGCCTTCGGCAATTAGCTTCACTCTTCGAACTAAAATTTAATTATTTTATTTTCAGAAACTTAACCCGTCGTTAGTCTCTACACATCGAACAACGCCAGTGGTCGAGCGTGAGAGTTTATCTCACACTACCTTTTTTTCCCCTCTGTTTTAAATGGTTTACTCAATAATAACATTCCAAAATTGTTTCTTCGCAAGAAATATAGTTAATACATTAATATATAGTAACAAATCAACGAAAAACGGGTATTGTCACATTATCTATTAAAATACAAAACACAAACGTCAGTCACTGGATAAGAAAAAGTTCTTACGTGACGCAAATGGCAGCTTGATGAGAGAAATGCTCACACGAAGCACACGGGAGCAAAAGGCAGACTGTTTGAAGGTCAAAGACGTGCCAATCCTTATCGAAACTGATAACAGATTGTTAAGAAGATTTTAAAAGGCAGCTTGAGCGGGGGTTGTGTCCCCCAGGGTCACTTTCAAATAAATGGCGCATTTTGTATGCAAAGCGTGCGAGAAATGTTCACAGCGAGATCAAAGACGGGTTAAACACGCTATTGTAATGAACCCATCCTTCCCGAGGTACAGTTCTTTTAGCAACATTCTTTGTCCCCTTCTTACTCACATATTGAAGTTCCGAAGAGCTATGTAATATCCTAAGGGACAAAGCGTTCGTTAGTCCCCTCCTTCCCGAGTGACTGGGGTGTCAATTGACCGCTGTTAAGGAGGTCCGTTGTTTGGACGTATCAGCTGATGTAGGTTTCACTGTATGTAATAAAAAACGCGAGCTTATAAATGGCTTTGATATATTGTCCTCAAGAAACAACGTTTGTTACACGAGGTGTAACAATTTAATTCCCAGAATGCACATCACCTGTAGAAAAAAATAAATAAATGAGTGCACACCTATGCACTAGTGGTTAGAGATGGAAACGGCTCACGAGACGGCTGGTCGGGTCAAGGTGCTTCTGACCCGACCCATTTTATTTCTGTTTTATTTTTGAGAAGAAAAAATAATATTTCAAAGAAACATGCGTACTGTTGAATTGTGTGCTCGATACTGCTGCCAGCGCAGTGAAAAATGATTTTGCCGTCACTTTCTTAAAGAAACACAGATTTCCATCGACCGACGATATGACACCGACATTAGATACCCCACCGATACCATACTGTAAAACGATACTTCCTTTGCGTTTGTTTTCAGTGCGACTGCCCGGAGCAAGATACTGGCAAACGCCTGTCGCCTGCTTCTCTGGTCATTCATTGTCTCACACCACGCGTGCCACATTTTGAGACTGAGTTACTTTTCACATCGCATCTTTTGCATTGAGCATTTAGAGGTTTTCGTTTGACGTACTGGCATCCCATTCCACAGTAGGGCGTGTCGGAATTAATGCTTTATTTGCTAATACGGATGGATTTAATATTAAGAAGACTGAAAAAGGCGTCAAGGCTAGAAAATACGTTCTTGTTGAAAAAAAAAAAAAAAAGGGAAGATTGAACACCGGAAGTCGTTTGGTTTCATTAAGAAACTAGAATATGTTTCACAGCAACTTTCAATTTTCACAAGTTTCCGATGGGCTCAAAGTTTCCCAATTGTGAATGTTGATTTCATGAGTGTTCCTTCCTTCTGAGGGGCAAAGATGAAATCAATATCCACATTTTGAAAATTTTCTACTCATCAAAAGCTTGTGAAAATTGTTCTTGCTGTGAACATAGTCTGAAGCTTGATATGTTATCAAGAAAAAAGTAAAAAAAAAACTGAAAATAAACATACAACAAGTTACTTAATTCAAAACTTTTGAGTGTAGCAAAATCAGAATTCAGTGGAAACGCTTTGACATTACTGTGGAGAGACTTTTTATGTATAATTATATATATATATATATATATATATATATATATATATGGGATGCAAGGTCAGGTGATGCGTAACATCACAGCCTCTCCTTGACAAATGTCAACCCCGCCTTCTCGTGGTGCATCCTGTTCCCACTAAAGGGGCTCTGACGACCGCCCATAGCGGTATAACTATACCATCGGGATCAGAGGAAATTCTATCCCACACTCACCAACCCGCTTGGCCAGCGTGGTGAGTTATGGCCAAACCCCTCCAAAATGATTCCACAACTTAAATATTGGCCCTCAGTCTCCGGCAGCTGGAATGTACCTGGCCAAGGCAGCGGCCAGTGCGACATGAAGGCAGAGGGTGCTAAGAATCCCCGGAGGACCGGACTAGGCTGCCATCTGATGCTGACCTTGGCTACTTACAATGGACGCTCCCTATCTTCTGATTCAAGGCTTCTTGAATTGGAAGAGGAACTACAAAGGATCAAGTGGGACATCGTGGGGCTAAGTGAGGTAAGGAGAAAAGGAGAAGATCTCATCGAACTGAAAAGTGGACATCTCTTCTACTATCGTGGGACAGATACTGGCAGAACTAATGGTGTTGGATTTATAATAAACAAGAAACTGAAGGATAAAGTTGTAGAAGTTGAAAGTTCCTCTGACAGAGCTGCACGACTTGTTATCCAACTCTCGAAAAGATACCAGGCTCAGATTATTCAAACTTATGCACCCACCACAAGTCATCCTGAAGAAGAAATTGAAGAATTTTATGAGGAAATTTGTCATCTAAATAATAAAGGTAAGCAGCACTTGAAAATAATTATGGGAGATTTCAATGCAAAAATAGGGCAACGGCAACAGAATGAAACTTCAGTAGGTAAATTCAGTCACGGCAACAGAAACCAGCGTGGAAATACTCTCGTTGAGTTTGCAGAGGCAGAAGGGTTTTTCATCTTGAACTCCTTCTTCAAGAAAAAGCCACACAGGAAATGGACATGGAGACATCCAAATGGGACGACAAGTGAAATTGATTTTATTATGTGTAACAAAAAATTCGTCATAGAAGACTGCAGTGTGCTAAACAAGTTCAACACAGGTAGTGACCATAGATTGGTGAGATGTAAGATGCACCTCAACACTAAACTTGAACGTGGCAAGCTCATAAGACAAACAAAATCTATTGACATAACCAACCTTAAAAAACACCATAATACCTTCAAGTTAGAACTGAAGAACAGGTTCTCTGCTTTAGAAGGCCTAACATCGGAAGAAGTGGACATCTCTGAAGTTAACAGAAAAGTAACCAAAGCTCTTATGGAAACAGCAACAAAATTAGCTGGGTCTAAGAACAAGTTGCATGTGAACAAATTATCAGGAAAAACCAAAATGTTGATGCAAAAAAGAAGAGAGATGAGGACAACTAAAGAAGATGTGACTTCCAAAGTGGAATATATAGAGCTATGCAAGACAGTAAGAAAAAGTATCACTGAAGACGTAAGGAAATTCAACTGTGAACTAGTGAGGAAAGCAATTGAAAACAACCAAAGCCTAAAGATAGCAAAGGGACATCTCAGTAAGGGAAGAAAACAGATTATGGCACTGAGAAAAGATGATGGTTCTGTAACAAGAAATAGAGGCAGAAATTTTGACAAGAGTGAAAGATTTCTACTCCAAATTATATGAAAGGGATGATATATGCACTCCAGACATCATGAAAGATACCAGTACCAGAGTTCCTCCAGTCCTTCCAGCAGAAGTTGCACATGCAATCAAGAACATGAAGCGAGGAAAAGCTCCAGGAGAAGATGGAATTACTGTAGACATCATACAAGAAGCAAGTGGAGAAATCGAAACAGTACTCGCCCAAATTTTCACTCGATGCCTTAATGAAGGAAAGATTCCTGAGGATTGGAACACGGCTACAATGATCCTGCTACATAAGAAAGGTGACATTGAGGATCTCGGAAACTACAGACCTATCAGCCTCCTATCAGTAGTTTATAAAATCTTCACTAAAGTTCTTTCACACCGCTTGAAGGTAGCACTAGACATGGCTCAACCGAGAGAACAAGCTGGATTCAGGAGTGGCTACAGCACAATAGATCATATCCACGTGCTGAGAGAACTAATTGAAAGAGCGAGGGAATATGAACTTCCATTGTGCATGGCTTTTATCGATTATGAAAAAGCCTTTGATTCGGTGAAACCATCAGCAGTTACAATGGCTCTGAAAACCTGCGGTATTGAAGATGCATACATTAATATTATTAATAACATCTATGAAAATGCAAGTGCAAAGATTAGGCTGTTTGAAAATACAGCACACGTAAAAATTGGAAAGGGAGTGAGACAAGGTGACACCATATCTCCGAAGCTCTTTAATGCCACATTGGAGGGTGTTTTTCAGTCGCTGAGCTGGGAAAACAAGGGGATAAAGATTAATGGAGATTATCTAACCCACCTTCGTTTTGCTGATGACGTAGTCATTTTTGCAACTACCCCACCAGAGCTGCAGAGTATGATCCAGGAACTTGCTGACAAGAGTAAAGAAGTGGGATTAAAAATGAACTTTCAGAAGACAAAAGTGATGTTTAATGCTTTTACAAGAAATGAAGATTTATCGATTGATGGAGAAAAGCTGGAGATAACAGACACGTACGTTTATCTTGGACAGCAGATATCAAGTGAGGGTCACATTGATGAAGAAATTAATCGGCGTACAAAACTTGCCTGGAGAGCTTTTGGAAGAAACAGCATAATTTTCAAGAGCAATATGCCATTATGTCTTAAAAGAAAAGTGTTTGATCAATGCATCCTTCCAGTGCTTACATATGGTGCAGAGACGTGGACCTTAACTAAAAGAGACATACAAAGGCTGCAGACAACTCAAAGAAGCATGGAGAGGTGCATGCTTGGTGTAACCAGGAGAGATAAGAAGAGGAACTCGTGGATCCGAAAAATGACAAGAGTGGAAGACATCATGATCAGAGTTAAATCCCTGAAATGGCAATGGGCTGGACATACTGCCAGAAGGACAGATCATCGATGGACAGCCGAAATTTTAGATTGGATTCCAAGGGACAGGAAAAGACCCAGAAGAAGACCACATAGGAGATGGGTGGATGAAATTCGAAAGTATGCAGGGGTGACATGGAGGAGACTGGCACAAGACAGACCGTTGTGGAGGAAACTTGGGGAGACCTTCGTCCAGCAGTGGATTGATAATGGTTGACAATGATGATGATGATATATATATACAATGGTATATTTATCTTAAAAATTGTACTGTTTCTTCTAGATTTCTCCAACCGAGTTCTATGCGCCGATTAATTTCTTCAGCGAATGTCAATTGTTGAAGTAATTAATCAGCGTATAAAACTTGGTTGAATAGCTTTTGGAAGAAACAGTACAATTTTTAAGAGCAATATACTCTTATCTTTTACGTAAAAGAAAAGTGTTTAGTAAATGAATCCTTTCAATACTTACATACGAAGCAGAGACGCGGACTTTAACTAAAAAAGATGTACAAAGACTGCAGACAACTCAAAGAAGTATGGAGATATGCATGCCTGGTGTAACCAAACAAGTTAGTAAAATCATGCAATGCATTGATTATGATACGCTTTCCACCGTACCAGAAATCATTACTCCAATTACTACTCAAGTTATGAGGATAATCGCTGTAGAATAAATCTCGCTTCTAAGAACTAACCTTTGACCCCATTTCAATGATATTCAACAGAACCGGTAAAGTATACTTCCGGAACAACATGATAAAGTGTTGTCTCAATCGAAGCATTTTTACGCAAGTTATAACGCATAAGGGCGATGGAATGGATCCCGATCCTATGTCCTGACCTTTGACCACACTTCACCCATTTCCAATAGGGTTCGTCCCCAGGTGGTCCCCTACCACATACTAAAATTTCATCGAAATCGAACTATATTTACGCAACGTATCGTACGGACGGACAGACGGACAAAGCTGGAGCATATACACTTCTTCAACCTACAGTTGGAAAGCGTAAAAAAGGTAAGATGAGGAACTCGTGGATAAGGAAAACGACAAGAGTGGAAGGCATCATCATCAGAGTGAAATCACTGAAATGGCAATCGATTGGACATGTCAGGTGAACAGATCACCGATGGACAACCGAAATTCTAAACTGAATTCCGAGTGACAGGAAAAGACCGAGAAGAAGACCACATGGGAGATGTGTGGGTGAAATTCCAAATCATGCGGGAGTGACATGGAGGAGACTGGCCAAAGGCAAATCGTCAGGAAAGAAACTTGGGGAGAACTTCATCCAGTAGTGGGTTGATAATGGTTGACAATGATGATGATATAATTATAAATTAAGTTTCGAATTTTTCGAATTTATAGTTCAAAGCAGATTTGTCCCGGTCGGATACGGATCGGTTCCAAAATATTTGACGCGTTTGTCCAATTATGTGGCGTCCCGGTCATGGACAAAATTTTTGACGCGTTTCCTACTCTGCTAGCAGATCCTGTCACCTTCGAAGTAATGCCCTTCCGCAATTATGCATTTAATTAGACGCTGTTGCCATTGAGGGAAACATACCAGGAACTCTTTCTCAAGTACTCTTGAATTTCTTTTTCATGTTACACTGGATGTCAGAAATGTTTGAAAATATTCATGGCAGTTGTTATTTTTCGGGAAGAACAAAAAATGATAAGGGACTAAGTCTGCTGAATAGGGTGGAAGATCCAATTTGTTAATGGAATTCTTAGCCAGGAAGTTGCGAACACTGAGCGCATCATGGCTAGGGTCATTGTCAGGCCACAGTTCAAGTCTTTTCCTTCGAACAGAATCCCGTAACCTTTTCAACACCTATTAATATAAACATCACTGTATGTTGATCGTTTGTCCCTGTTTAATGAATTCGTGATGAACTATCCCCTTGTGATCGAAGAAAACTTTCAAGCGTAATCTTGAACTCAGAGCGTGACATGTGTGCATTTTCCGGCTCTGATGTCGCTCAAAGACACTTGGCTTTTGCATAGCATCCTCACCATACGCCACTTTCATTTTTTGATGTCGCTCAAAGACACTTGACTTTTGCATAGCATCGTCACCACACGCCACTTTCATTTTTTGATGTCGCTCAAAAACATTTGACTTTTGCATAGCATCCTCACCATACGCCACTTTCATTTTTTGATGTCGCTCAAAGACACTTGACTTTTGCATAGCATCCTCACCATACGCCACTTTTATTTTTTGATGTCGCTCAAAGACACTTGATTTCACTTTCTTTTTTGATGTCGCTCAAAAACATCTGACTTCACTTTCTTTTTTGATGTCGCTCAAAGACACTTGACTTCCCTTTCTTTTTTGATGTCGCTCAAAGACACTTGACTTCACTTTCTTTTTTGATGTCGCTCAAAGACACTTGGCTTCACTTTCTTTTTTGATGTCGCTCAAATACACTTGACTTTCTCATAACATCCTCACAATACGCCACTTTCAATAGCTATAACGTTTCAATGGCACTTTGACTGATCTTCACACAGAATTTGATATTAATGCGCTGCTTAATGATTCTTAAAACATCAATTATAGACATCGCTGAATTGACTGTAATTACTGTTTCTCACGTAATATTAATCACATCAGAAAACTTGAAAATTTCATCTTCCTGGAGCGGGAATCGAACTCGCATCTCCCGATTACTGTTCGAGCATGCTAACCGTTACACCACCCAGGACGACAAAGTCCTAAGTATCTGAGTGTTAAGGTGGTTCCACCTAAAATATCTGCCTTATATTTCCAATTGTAAAACTTCTTCACATATTTTCTTCGTGATTCCCAAGGTTGAAAATTGGCACATCGATAAAACTAACTTCAAGTTATAGCATGAGGTACTTAATATTTGCTAAAACATAATCATAAATATATTGAAAAACAGTTATTTCTCTTTGAGTAATGTACAGACCTGCCAATAGATGGCGCGACCTATACACTGATGACATCAGTGGACAAACACGTATCACGACAAAAGGGCGCACGACAAAAGAGCGATGCGATAAAAGGGCGCACGACAAAAGAGCGATACGACAAAAGGGCGAAGCGAAAAAAAAAATGCGCCACGACAAAAGGGCGAACCCATGGGCTTGATAATAAAGCTTTCTAAACGATGTTATTTCCAAAACGGCTACGGGGCCCTTTCAGTAAATTCAGTATTTCTTTGTGTATTCAAATATTCCAAACTGAAATCAGACGTGTCATCTTTTATACTCTAAATGAAATCTATACAGTAGACTTTCTAAACAATGCTTTTTCCAAAAAGACCCCGGGGCATTTTCAGTAAATTCAGTATGTCTTTGTGTATTCAAATAATCCCAACTGAAATCGGACGTGTCATCTTTTGTACTCTAAATGAAATCCATGTAGAAGGCTTTCTAAACGATGTTTTTTCCAAAAAGGCCCCGGGGCCCCGTCAGTAAATTCGTTATTTATTTGTGTATTCAAAGAATCCCAACTGAAATCGGACGTGTCAACTTTTGTATGTAGAAGGCCTTTTAAACGATATTTTTTCCAAAAAGGCCCTGGGGCCCCCTCAGTAAATTCGTTATTTATTTGTGTATTCAAATAATCCCAACTGAAATCGGACGTGTCAACTTTTGTATGTAGAAGGCCTTCTAAACAATGTTTTTTTCCAAAAAGGCCCCGGGGTCTCCTCAGTAAATTCGTGATTTCTTTGTGTATTCAAATAATCCTAACTGAAATCGGACGTGTCATCTTTTGTACTCTAAATGAAATTCATGTAGAAGGCTTTCTAAACGATGTTTTTCCCACGGGGCCTTTTCAGTAAATTCGTTATTTCTTTGTGTATTCAAATAATCCCAACTGAAATCGGACGTGTCATCTTTTGTACTCTAAATGAAATCCGTGTAGAAGGCTTTCTAAACGATGTTTTTTCCAAAAAGGCCCCTAGGCCCTTTCAGTAAATTCAGTATTTCTTTGTGTATCCATATAATCCCAGCTGAAATCAGACGTGTCATCTTTTGTACTCGTAAAGCGAAATCTATACAGAAGGATTGTAAGCGAAATCTATACAGAAGGATTTCTAAACGATGTTTTTTCCCAAAAACACACTTTCAGTAAATTCAGTATGTCTTTGTGTATTCAAATAATCCCAACTGAAATCAGAAGTGTCATCTTTTGTACTCTAAATGAAATCTATACAGAAGGCTTTCTAAACGATGCTATTTTTTCCAAAAAGGCTACGGAGCCCTTTTCTGAACTTGTCTTCTTTGTACATTGGAAGCGAAATTTCATTTCGCTTCCAATTGCAACCTGCAGAAATGGCCTCACAGATATATCCAAAAGGGCCCCGGAAACTTTACTTTGTTTCATTTCTTGTTTTTAAGAAAAAGATTTTGTTAAGAGCAAGAAATTCTTAGTAGTTCAACCCTTCCCTGAACACGACTTGAGCTACTTAGGATTGTCGAGGAGAAAAATAAAAGCAGTGGAATGCATCCGGATCTTATGTCCTGACCTTTGACCCCACTTCACCCATTTTGAATAGGGTTTGTCCCCAGGCGGTCTCCTACCACATAGTAAACTTTCATTGAAATCGAACCATATTTACACAAGTTATGACATGAAGATATTTAATCGATGTTCAAATTTTCATTCTTGAGAACGCATTAATTGTGAAGAAAATGTGTACAGAAGTTTTTTCCATTGGAAGTATAGGAAGCAAAATTACTTGACGTCCACCTTAAAGTAGCAATTCTTGTATGTATGTATGTACATTTTATTTTGAAAACGGCTCTAAGAATTTTGATGAAAGTCGTTAACCTACCGTTTTCTGGTACTAGAAATCGATTTAGCTTGATCTCGACTTTAGAAGAATTCGTTTAGTGGGTTAAATAACCACCCCGAATTATAACGTTTTTAGTGATGGCGTTGTTCCATTATTCCATTAATGTTACCAATGCTTAGAAATCTTATGACGTCACAATCTCGCCGCGTTTGAGAATGTTGGCGCGCGGCCACGCCATCTGTCTCATTACGTCACGCGTTGTGTGTGGATCCAATTAAAGTTTTATGACGTCACACTTGCGGCGAGCGATGGTCGCGATTCCCATCTGCCTCATTTCGTCACGCGTTGTGTGATTGTGTCCGTCCGCACAATAACTCGCGTAACAATCGTTCGATTTCGATGAAATTTTAGTATCTGGTAGGGGATCACCTGGGAAGGTTCCCCATTTAAAGTGAACGGAATGGGGTCAAAGGTCAGTACATAGGAGCGGGATCCATCCCACTGCTATTATGCGTCATAACTAACGTAAAAAAATTCGACTTCGATGAAATTTTAGTATGTGGTAGAAAACCACCTGGCGACAAACCTTATTGAAAATGGGCGAAATGGGGTCAAAGGTTAGGACACAGGAGCGGGATCTATTCCATAGCCCTTATGTATCATAACTTACGTAAAAATGCTTCGATTGCGACAAAACTTTATCATGTTATTTCGGAGGTATATCAAACCGGTTGTGTTGAATATCATCGAAATGGGATCAAAGGTCAGGACACAGGACCGAGATTTATTCCACAGCCATTATTCTCATAACTTGAGTAATGATTTCTGGTATGTTGGAAAGCGTATTATAATCAATGCATTGCATGATTTTACTAACTTGTTAGGGTACTATTTTGATCTAGTGTTAGTTACTTAACCGTAACATGAAATCTAGACAAAATTTCATATATTTCGTAATTGTTTAGTTCGATTTACCTTTATTGTTCACATTGTTTGATCTTTTTACTTGGCTGTCCGGTGAGACCTTGAAGGGTCGGAATAGACCATCTGTGAGAGTCGCTGATGTCCTTCGAGCAACAGAAATTTCCTGCTATCTCCTTCCGACCCAAGAGAGAATTCTTAAGTCGTACTGTTTAAGATAGACAGTAGATATCAGGTTGTTTATGACTAATCGTCGTTGTTTTCTATAATACAAACTCCTTCCAGGCAGGACTTTCACAGCACTTCCCCTTCTGTGGTCGGTATGATATAGCATCAGGAAATTTTCTTTGTCAGGAATGGGATAGTGGTCCTTTCAAGGTTTCACACAATGAGAGTTTGGTGGCCAGGGAACCCCTTCCCCTTCCCCGGTTTAATAAGACTGTCTTCTGCTGTTTCCGTCTTGAATTACTTATAGCTTCCGCAACCCCCGCAGTGCGGAATGGCTCACGTCTAAGACGGCCTCAGCAGATGGATTGAACATTTTTGTGGAAACTTCATATGAAACTGGTTAAAGAAATAGCCCGGAATTTTTAACAGCAGCTTTGAATGAAGTATTAAAAAGAAAAGCATTTTTTTTTAGTAAATAAGTAAAATCTTCAAGAAATCATTTTCATTTTAATTTATAAAAACGGGATGGCGGAAAAGCATCAGCTATTCCAGAAATATTTCTGTATTTCTGGAATAACAGCCATAGAAATATTTCCTATACATGTATATTAGCAAGAGAATGTGAATGAAATATCAGTTGAATAAATGGAATTTTTATATCAGTGAGGATAATGTGTGTATTACACTTATTTGTTTCACATAACTACACATCCTTCAGAATACAATAAGATAAAAAATGTTCTTCGCAGGAACGATAAAGCGAAGACCTGTGTCATTTTTTTCATAACAGAGTCAAAAGAAATGAATTTTACTATGAGCAAAACATTGGGACGTTATGCTTAAACGTGTTTTTGTATATTCAAGAGTAAACAATTTAAGTAATCTTACACTTTTTCTGCCACAATTCTTAATTGTTACTTTTTTATAGTTGCTTTCTTATGCTCTGTATTTTCGTAAAAATCGGAAAAGATCATTAGACACCTTATAACGAAGTAAATTTCTCCGTCATTTTTAGTCTACGCCGGGATTCGAACCCGAGGCCGCTTATTCCGGAACAAGTCGCTCTACCAACTGAGCTACGCAGACATTTGTTCTAATTCCTATCTGCCTTTAAGTCGTGTGCGTCCTGCTGGCAGGTACGTCACATCTCCCCCCGAAAGGGGGCCGGGGGCATGGACCCCGGGTCAGCCGTGACCACGAATCGTTGCAGGCAGCCATCCACTGTAGAACGTGCACTTGAGAACTCCCAGTTAATCTGCTGTGTGGAATGCAACATAACACATTTTTATTTTTCGAAGCGCTGGAGAAGGAATTCTCTGATTTTTCCTGTCTCGCGGTGTGGAAATAACATCACACCAATGCGAGATTTTGAACGGCCGGGTCATCCGGATAGTTCGGGCGCCATTATAACGAAGTAAATTTCTCCGTCATTTTTGGTCTACGCTGGGATTCGAACCCGAGGCCGCTTATTCCGGAACAAGTCGCTCTACCAACTGAGCTACGCAGACATTTGTTCTGATTCCTATCTGCCTTTATGTCGTGTGCGTCCTGCTGGCAGGTACGTCACAACCTTCACAAGGCCGTTACGTGTTTTGTGTAGGGTCCGGACTCTTGCCCACACGGACACTTACCACTATAATACATTACGTCGGAGGACATTTCCGATCTAGTGCAGGAATACTGATCACAAATATTTATGGACCGTATTAAAATTGCACTTTGCTTTAGATATGTTGAAATTTAACCAAACCTAAATTAATACATATCACCTTTTTTAAGGGTTCAAAAAGCTATAGCTTAAATCATCAGACAACGCTATCAATAGACGGGAAAACGAAAAATTCGTACCCGGGAGATTGGTACCCTTCTGTTATTGTGACGTTACGGAGGCATAAACAAATTGCATAAATTACAACTCATCTCCCTCTGAGAAAGCATCCAAACGAGTTTAGGACAAATGACCACAGGATAACCACAGGGCCGTAGCATGAGGGGAGGGCAGGCCGCGCGGCGCCCGACCTGTGTTTCCTTTTACCCGTCCTAGCGACCTACACAACAGTATAGTGCCCGACTTTATAGTAGGGATGGGCTTAACAGTGACTTTTCGGAAACGTTCCAACCGCGACGTTCCAAAAAAGTAACCGTGACAAAGTCACTGTTTGTGACAAGAACGAACACCTGTACATGTATGCTCAAATTAGTCACGTGGCGAAATCACAATCCTCAGTAACGTTTCATTAATCGTTACTCGGCACTTCGCTTCGCAGTTCTCGTTCTGAGTTCACAAGAGGATTCGTGTTCGCGCGATTTCCGAGATTTCCACTGACAGATTAATTAGGCACTTGTATTCTTAGTTACTTTTCATATGTATTTTAGTTACTTTTCATAGGTAAGTAACGGAGGAACATTAAATATGAAATTTTTTAACTCCCGAAAAGCAGATAGTAGTCAAGCTCCTATATGAAAAATTTTCAAGTGGAACATAAATGAATTATTATTTATAATTCATTTATTCGGTCTGTTAGTCTGTAGACAGACCTAAACACAAAAAAGATTTTTATTCGGGTATTTTTTAAGCCAATAATTGCATTTTTCTGAAATTTTGTGCTCGAGCCCTAAAATAAAAATCTTGGTGCTCTACAACTTCATTGTACGGTGGTTTGGGTGCAAAATAGCATATATAAATGTCTCTTAAAATAAAAAAAAAACACACCGTCAGATAAATAGCTATAAAAGTGAGATTACTGAGTGAAAAGCTGAGAAATATCTATATTTAATATCAGTGATTTTGGAGCGGTTAATAAAAGTAGCTTGGTTTAAAAGTGTGATTACTGAGTGAAAAAGCTTGGAAATATCTATATTTAATATCCAGTGATTTTGGAGCGGTTTACGAAAGTAGCTTGACTTGGGAACGCTTGATTTGCAACGTACCTGTCGTTCCCCAAAAGTAGCGTGAATTTGGAACAATTCAAGAACCAAAGTGTTCTCGTGATTTTGGAACGGTGATTTTTGCCGCTGATCACAAACCGTGACAGTGACATTTTAGTAACGTTACAAAGTAACCGTGACGTGATTTTGTACCAACCTCTATATAACTTTCGTGATCGCTGTTGCAACGATGAACTACCCCTACGACTATTCCACTGGCCTGGAGACCATTAATCCGTTGAGTACTCTATCTGGGACTTGTTCGTCACATCCACCCCCACCACCTTTGGACTGTAAATGTTCAATCATGCGTCTACTCCATGAGTCTGCGCAGTTGCTAATGCGTATGATCTCACGCACTCTGGCCAGTATATAGGTCTTCGTCCGCTTCGTTTCATTCTTTTATCGATTTCCTGATGATGGACAATTTAATTGTCCGAAAGATCTCGAAAAAAATATATTTTACTTTGTACATATGTGTTTTTAACTTTGTGACCAGCTTTATGTTGATCACTGTGTTATTTATTAAGATCGTGTCGCAACAGAAATTCTGAATATTTACCATTTTGCACGAATAATTTTTGCCTAGAACAAAGTGCTGTTGAACAAAGAACCACCGATAGGGAAGCTAGGCCCTATGAATTAAATTGCCTGAAGGATGCTTCAGGCATTTTTTCCGTTGTTCTAGCAATGAAATAGCTTGCCAAAAACTGCACTGCAGGACGGTTTTATTGCTTCGGCAGAAAAATTCCGCGTGTGTGGAACCGGCCAAAAAAAAAAAAAAATCCCACCCTACCCTGTTTTAGGAATTAGAATCAGTCTTAGTATGATTCTGTTGTTTCAAAAAGAAATCCCACCCTACCCCCGTTTCGGAAATAGAATCAGTCTTATTATGATTCTATTGTTTCACCTAACACCATAGCTTTAAAAGATCTACAAATTGACGGCCATTTGTAAGCCATGCAATTTGTATATGCGCCCGTAACGTCGTTGCAACTGAAGGGTACCAATCTCCCGAGTACCAGTTTGCCAGGTACCAATCTCCCGAGTACCAGTTTGCCGGGTACCAATCTCCCGAGTACCAGTTTGCCGGGTACCAATCTCCCGAATACGAATTTGCCGGGTACCAATCTTCCGGGTACGAATTTGCCGGGTACGAATTTGCCGGGTACCAATTTGTCGTTCCCCGGTTTGAAGAACTCAAAGATAATATATGTAGCTGGCGGAAGACCGCCACAAGTCTTTCAGCAACTTGGAAAACCGCCACACAGGACAACTGCCACATGTTTTTCATTAAAGAGCTGGGCATAAATTGATATTCCTCCGAGGAACACTTTGAATGTGTGGCAGTTTCCCAGTGGGGCAGTTTTCCAAGTTTCCGTATTATGTGTGGCAGTTTTCCAAGGGGCCTAACGACGGGAAGGAGTTCTTTTGTTTGTCTGAATTTTCATGCCGGTTCATACGAGTTTCCGGCAACTGGCCACAGAAGTTCGGGGGAGGGGGGGTTGAAGAGTGCTGTTTCTTGGATTGGAAACTCCAAACAAATTTCAAGAAAACGTTCTGTGCAAGCCAAGAGAGAACTGTACTTTAATTTCAAGAAATAAATTGCCTTGGCTTAGTACATTTTTAAAACTACAGTGTTGGACGAAACAACGAAATTACAGCATGACTCGTGCTGTGTTCAGAAAAGGACGACAAGGTGGGACTTTTACTAACTCTACACTTTTGGTTCGGCACTAAATATTTACATAACATGTCAAGTTTGTAATGTTTTTCTTTTACTTAATTCATAGGCACTACATCTTAGCCTTTTTAACAGCTTTTAATCCGCCGACTACATATTCATAACGTTTACGTATCAAATCAAGTCAAATAGCATTGCGCCTTCAAATAGTCACTAAATATTAATTCATAGGTCCTAGGCCTAGGCCTTTCAAAAAGTTTTTACTTTACCAATGTCATACTCACAACGTTTACACATAAAATCAAGTTAACATTGCTCTTTTATTTAGGCACAAAATTTTAATTCATAGGGCCTAGGCCTTTTTGACAGTTTTTAATACGTCGATTTCATATTCACAACGTTAACGTATCAACTTAAGTAAACAGCATTGCGCTTTTACTTTGGCACTAAATATTAATTCATAGGATAAGGCCTAGGCTTTTTAACAGTTTTCATTCTACCTATGTCATATTCATAACGTTTACATATCAAGTCAAGTTAATAGCATTGCGCTTTTATTTAGGCACTAAATATTAATTCATAGGCCTTTTTAGAAAATTTTAATTAGCGCAACATATTAACTTGTGCCGATATGTAAAGGTTATGAATATGATACAGTCAGAATAAAATCTGGTAAAAGGGCCTACCTAGGCCTAGGGCCTGTGAATTAATATTTCGTGCCTAAGTAAAAGTACAATATTATTAACTTAATGTGTACATGTTGTGAATATGCCATTGGTGGAATAAAATCTGTTTAAAAGGCCTAGGCCCTGTGAATTAATGTTTAGTGCCCACTTAAAAGCGCAATGTTATTAACTTGACATGATGCGTAAACGTTGTGAATATGACATTCGGAGAATAAAAACGATTCAGAAAGTTTAAGCCCAGGGCCTATGAATCAATATTTAGGGCCTAAGTAAAAGCGTAATATTATAAACTTCAGTTGATACGTAAACGTTGAGAATAATGACATCGGTAGAATAAAAACTGTTTAAAAGGCCTAGGACCTATGAATTTATATTTAATGCCTAAGTAAAAGCGCAATACTATTAACTTGACTTTATATGTAAACGTTATGAATATGACATAGGTACTGTTAAAAGGGCCTAGGCGTAGGGCCTATGAATTAACATTTAGTGCCTAAGCAAAAGCGCACTATTATCAACTTGGTTTGATATGTAAACGTAATGAATATAAAGTCGGGGAATTAAAAACTGTTAAAAAGGCCTAGGTGTAGGGCCTATGAATTAATTAAATAAAAGAGAAATATTAAAAACTTGACATGTTATGTAAATATTTAGCGCCTAAGTAAAAGAGCAGCGGTATTAAAGAATTTCACCATATCGTCCTTTTCTGAACACAGCATGAGTCATGCAATAATTTCTTTGTTTCGTCAAACACTGTGGTTTTAAAAAAATTACTAAGTCACGGCAATTTAGTTCCTCAAATTAAAGTACAATTCTCGCTTGGCTTACATAGAACACCCCCTCCCCCTTCCCTTAAACTTTTGTCACTCTAAACTTGTATGAACCAGCCTGAAAATTGGAAGTGCTGAAAAACTGCTGAAAATTTGTATGTCAGACTTCAGTTGCCTTGTAATGTATTCAAAAGACAAACCGGTTGGAGTAACTGTGTTTGTGTTTGAGATAGATAATTTTTATGCTACACAATAATAAATATGGACAGGGTTCACGCTTATATGCTTTCTTATTGAATATAGATTTTTGTGCTTCAACTACAAACTTTTGTATAGGATTTCAGGAAGCATTTGCAGGACAAAAAATGTCACGTCTGATTTCAGTTAAGATTTGAGAATACAAATAAATAAGCAGTTTACTCAAAGGGCCCCTGGGGCCTTTTTAAGATAACATCGTTTAGAAAGCTCCCTGTGTAGGTTGCATTTCAGTACAAACAATGTGACATTTGCGCTCAAATGGGATGTGAATACACAAAGAAATAAACAATTTGCTTGAAGTCCTCACGGGCCATTTTGAAAATAATATCTTTTTGAAAGCACTCCCTATAAGTTATTAAAGTACAGAAAAAATAACATTTGCTTTCAGTTTGGATTTGAATATACAATGAAATAAGCAATTTGGAAATTTAGATCTTCTTAACGTTTTTTGCAAATTGATTAAATAGTTCTCCTAGTTTAGGGATTCGTTAGTCTGGTAGTCAGGGCCGTAGCTAGCGGGGCCTAGAAGGGGATCAGCTCCCCTACAAGGCTAGCGAGCCCCCCCCCTGCTGGAAAATTGGCGCTGTCAAAAATGACTTAAACTTTTATTTCGATGGTTTACGTAAATTACTTTGATATTTCATCACAGGCATAAATACTTTATTCGTATACTGGACTTTTCAAAAAGTTAAGTAATAGTAAAACGACACAGTATGAATGTAACTCAAAAGAAAAAAGGAATTTCGACTATTTGAATTGTGAATTAGTTGTAACGGCTGTATTAGTAATTTTAGTGATTCTCTACTAGCGGGAGGGGTTATAAGAAACAAGAAACGCATTTTAGGTGGGGAGGGGGGGGAACGTTAAGCTAAAAGAAAGTAATCAAGGGCGGAGGCGTACTTGCAGTCATGACCGGATTAAAAGTATGTGGGAAGCTTTGGGGGCTTAAGTCCCAGGCTGCATCCTTTGTAAATTTTAAGGAGACGTTTTAAGGTTGCCCTTGATGGCGAACGAAGCACTTTAAGACCACATGGGATCCTATTGCCGTTGGGTCTGTTCCGTGCCCTCAAAAGTAAGGTCCCTCATAATACTGGAGGTAACAAATTCGTACATTTGTTTTACTTTTCTTGGTGTGACACTTGCTAACACATATGGTGACGCGAAGGGGCTCCAAAGACGGAAACAATTAAAAGTGAGAAGTTCTGGAATTCTAAAGCATACAAAACACAATCTGATAGTTCTTAAGGAGGAGGGAAAACACTAATAATTTTGAAATGCCTAAAAAATCTAGTTCAGAGAACTTACTGAGAAAAAAAAAAAGATATTATTATCTTAGCAGGCCAAAACCTATTTTTCATCATAGTCCACTGCTCGTTGTTACTCTCTCGGCCTCTCTTACATTCCGAGCGAACGAGAAGGTAGTATTCATCGCACCGCTATCATATTTACGGCCTAAGGGATCACAGATTTTTTTTTTTTTCTTCTAGTGTAACTCAGTTGGCACAGGCAAGCTTTCTGTGCCTGTCAAAAATAAAAGCGGAAATTGGTAAGGGATTGCATATTATAAGAATTAAAAACACGGTTATGGAAACTACGGAACTGAAGAAGTTTCAAACACATTTTAAATGTTTGAAACCATAAATGTAAAAAGTTACTGAAATCGTTCAAAACATTAAAAAATCCGCTGAAAAAGTCATAAATCCGAAAAACAATATGTCTGCCACTAACTCCATTCTGAAATCTCCTGAATTTAGTGAACGTCCCCCAAGTCGGCAAAACTGCTTGAGCGATTGCCCTCTTTGCCCACGCCTAGCAAAAATTTGAGCCCGAGTCCCCCCCCCCCCCCAGTTCTGGGACCTATCTACGGCCCTGCTGGTAGTCGTGCGCCCTTCTGTGGCATCGCTCTTTTGTCGTGCGCCCTTTTGTCGTGTAACCGACAAACATACGTTGACTTGCTGAATTATGGTTATGTTTTAGAAAGCATGGGGTATCCCATGTCGTAACTTAAAGTTAATTTTATCGATGTACTAATTTTCATCGTTGGGAACGCATTAATTGCGAAGAAAATAGGTAAAGAAGTTTTACCATTGGAAACATAAGGCAGAGATTTTAGGTGGAACCGCCCCCATTCTTAATCGAAGCGAATTGTGCTGCCATCTAGCGTTGTTCAGCAAATCTCCAATCGCTCAAGTATACAGTGTGGAAGAAATATTGTTCTCATAATACGTGGCCAATACGTCATGACAATTAACGCAGCAATCAGATCTCGCTGAATTGACTGTAATTACTGTTTTTCACTCGTTTTTACGTCAAAACTCACACACAGACTTGCATTGCTCTCGCAACTGCTGCTCACCCACGAACGGCTCTGTTGGTCTACGATTAACGCATGCGCTACCTGAAACATGTCCAGACACGCATAAGCACGTGATTCTGCCCGCATCATTACGAGGGCGAGACCACGCGACAGCACCGGGAATTAAATTGTCAAACCTCTTATATCTGTTTTAATTTTTCGTATCTTAATCTTACAGAGCACTCTTCATTTTTTCGGAAATAAAAAATGCAATACTTTTTCTGATAGCAAGAATATGGTCGTACGTAGGCTTTATGACGTATACGAAAATACGGCCTTAGATAGGCTTAACATTATTTTACCATGACAAGGAGAATAGAAGAGCTTCAGCTGTATGCAAATGTTAGATTAACTCAGTGCCGCCAAGAGGCCCCCGCAGTTTGCGAAAAAATCGCTTTTGGTAGAATTGTTTTAAATTATTATTTTTTGTGGATATGTTTTGGGGCGCGAGGCCCTTAAAAAGATATTTTTTGAAGTTTCGCTTCTTTTTTTCCAATCCCCCATTTTTGAATAGGTTATCGCTCTTCGCCGTACAAATACTAAGGTTTGCAGATTTCAAGTGATTATTGTAACCACCTCAATATTTTCCGCATTCATGAAGTAGCAAATTAAATTTCATCACTTTGTGGCCCTTACTTTTATGTATTTAACAATTTGCGTGCAAACCGGATACTTTATTTTAAAGAAATAAAAAGAACAATATCAAAGTTGGTTTCGGGATACACATGGACGCTATTATTCAGTGACTTAAAAAACGTTACTAGAAAAAAAAAATAATAAAAGGAATTTTCACATATGGGCGCGTAAAAAAAGTTTAAAAAGTCACTAATTTGTCACTTTACTCCATTTTGCATTGGAAATCAATCACTAAAACATGTACCAGGGGAAAAAACTAATAATATCAATTTATTTTAGAGGAGCTCTTATTATTTTCTACACAAAAATATTCGCAATCCAAAAATTTTCCCTACTCAGGTATCTCTTTATCATTTTGTGAGGAAGTTTTTTGAGTCATAGTACAACCTCAAACCCATCTCCCCGGAAAGCAAATCGCTGATTTTAAGAGCTTTCTCTCTCTCTCTCTCTCAACTTTCGATCATATTATGGCCTTTTTGTAAGCTTGAAGCAAATACTTCTTTGAGATAATCATTTTGTCTTTATCATAGTTTTCGTTATGATGTACGACAGAGGTGAAGCACGTGTCAAAACGAAAAAGTTTTACAGCAATAAATTCCGTCGGTGTAACTTAATTGGTAAAGCATTCGGCTTTAGAACAGAGGGATGCAGGTTCGTCTTTATCACCGCTAAATTTGCGAATTTCACATTGTGTGTTTTTTACGTGCATTTTTCACGTAACGACTTTTTAAAAATATGAGATTTATTTTCATAGTGCCAACAATGAAATTTGGCTCCTTGGCCCCACAATGAAATTTCGCCCCATTCCCCGCAAAAGCTCCATCTGGCCCTGGATAAACTTTGTAAGCATTTGTTGATCTTCGCAACCTATATTTTAGTAAACTTCTATCGAATCATTAGAAGAATTATTGTTATGATCGAGAACCACATTGAGATAGACAGCGGATGATAGCAGCAATAATTCATAATTAAGGGAAATACAATGAAAATTTTATGCGAAGTTTCAATACAGTGTTTACGATTCTGCCACTCGGTTGATACCGACACAACATACAATGGACCTGGAGTAAGGGTTACCTCTCTTTCGCTGTTTTGCTCCGAGTTAATTTAAATATAAATAATTCTTCAATACTCTGCCGCTGTCAAATGCTTCGATGTAGAGACGGCGCATCAAATATGTGTTTGACAATAAACTGCGTCATAGTTTTGCAAACTACCGTTGTCTTCTCGTAATAAGCATCACGGATTTGTGAATTATGAGCTGTTGAAATGACTTGGACAGCCGAATGCGTTCCCATCAAAACTAGGAAAGCTTAACGCGTCCCAATGCCTGTGAAATAAAATGTCATCTTTGTAAAGGCTCGCGCGAAGATATTTTAACCTAATCCATCTGAAATTGCGCAATCAACATAACTATCTCAAGTTGTTAATTTCATACGCTTAACCGTTTCCTCAAATAAACTTTTAGGTAGTCTAAAAATTCTAAGGACGATAATCTTCACGAATATGATGTCTGGGAAGTCCACAAGATTACGAAACAATTGATTTCTCTTCCGACTCCGATAAAGAGTCACTGTCTCAATCTATTTCTAATTCAATAATGAATCCTCAATTGGTTCGACGCCTATCACCCAGAGGAAATAGCTTTGTAATTTGAATTCCGTTCATCCAAGAATTTTCGGAACTGTGATTAAAATTGCACTTGAGAATAGGCTTCCATCTTAATCGAATTGCAGAGCAACACATTATCGGTTGCATGCGCACTTAACTCACTTGGATGCGAAGGGAGATTTCTATCTGATGGACAGGGTTGCACTTTCGATGCGTTTCAGTGTTCTGACAGCGAGGAACCATTCATTTGAATAATTGCTGAACTAATATCACAGCACGTACACCTTCGACTGTATCTAGGAGAGTTTATTGTGCTGCTGCGTCACGAGCCCTGCCAAGAAAAACAAGTTAATAAAATCATGCAATGCATTGATTACGATACGCTTTCCAACATACCAGAAACAGCTACTCAAGTTATTACTCAAGTTATGAAGATAATGGCTGTAGAATAAATCTCGCTCCTAGGACCTGACCTTTGACCCCATTTCTATGATATTCAACAGAACCGGTAAAGTATACTTCCGGAACAACATGATAAAGTTTTATCTCAATCGAAGCATGTTTACGTAAGTTATGACGCATAAGGGCGATGGAATGGATGCCGATCCTATGTCCTGAACTTTGACCCCATTTCGCCCATTTTCAGTAGGGTTCGTCCCCAGGTGGTCCCCTACCACATACTGAAATTTCCTCGAAATCGAACCATTTTCACGCGAGGTATCGTGCGGACAAACAGACAGACGGACGGACAAACTGGAGCATATACGCTTCTTCAACCTACGGTTGGAAAGCGTAAAAAATGGCAAATTTCACATGTCTCCTTTTTATGAACGTTCTTTTTGGTAGAAAGACACAAGTTACGAAATTTAGGTCTTAATTCTTTTTACGTGCTAGCATGTGAAATCATTAAAAATTCCAGAAAATTTCGAATGATTATATCAACTTTGTGCACAAGCAAACGATATTCTCTTTTCAACTAATTGTATGCTGCCTCTTAAATATCCTATATTATAAGATATACTGTAAAATATTGCCACCGCCTCACTAACGCAGTAGTCAAAGCAATAGTTTCTGACCGTTCCTACGATTGGGCCCGGGTTCGAATCTCGGATGTGGCATACGTGTTGTGTTTGTTTTACTGCACTGGCTCTGTCCCTTCTTTGAAACCAGTGACTCTAAATCAGGAACGGAAGACTACTTATAGCCCTACGAACTGCTCATGATGTTCGTTAACCCAGAATGAATATAATCATTGTTAACCATTATCAATCCACGGCGTGATGAAGATTTTCCCAAACTACTTCTACAACAGTCTCCATGTGGGGCTTCTTCTGCGTCTTTTCCTGTCTCTTGGAATCCAGTCTAAAATCTGGGTTGTCCATCGGAGGCCCGTTCTTTTGACAACATGTCCAGCACATTGCCATTTCAGGATTTTACTCTGATCATCATGTTTTTCATTCTTGTCATTTTTCTTATATTTTTCCTAAGTTGCTGAAAAAGGAAAAAAGTAAGTGGCGTCCTGCATAATTTCAATTCAAAATTACCAAGCACAGGAGAATAATAGGATTTCAGTAGACCGGGTGCCAGTAAGAACAGGCAGTCTTTTTCGAGTTCCCTAACCCAATGACACTATGAGCGTTAATGAAACTAAACAACAAGTGTGTGTAACTGGGTTTGAAGGAGACACATGCTTTGATCTAGAGAGCATACATCCACCTGAGGTGGAACCACAACGCTCGCCAAATCTTGTAGTATCGCCATCTTCAGTGGATTGACGTTTATAGAGATGCCTAGTCAGTTCCCAAGAAAACTTAGAGAATCAGTAGTACGAAGTAATATTTAAATAACTCAGCATATTTTACACGACACTAGAGTTTCATGTCACCTAGACCGTTAAATATCAATTTCTGCAGGTTGATATTTAACGAAGTCAGCTGTTTCTGGAAGAATCTCAGAAACAGCAGACTTCAGGGTTCGCTCTCCTGTTGTCAGGGACACGTACCTGGGTGCCCCACGCAAATAAACACTAGGGCACTCAGCTAAGTGTCCCCGATAATAGTAGAGTGAACGCATGGGACTCCGGAATCGACACTGCGTCAAGGCTCCCATGTTATCCCACGTCCATCGACAACGACGTCTGCAGTTCGCATGGGACTACCGTCATTAGACAGCGGAAGAGTGGGAAAAGGTTACCTTCTCCGACGAATCAAGGCTTCTACGTCACAGAAGTGACGGGCGGTGGCGGATACCTCGTCAGACACACTAGAACTAACACCCGGACATGTTTGTTGGTCATGTACAGGCCAGCGGTGGCAGTGTGCATGTCTGGGGGATGTTTTCCTGGAATGACCTAGGACCGCTGATACCACTGGATGGGTCCCTGAACGCCAATGGTTACCTGTCCATAATCGCTGATTACACGCATCCCTTCATTTTAGACGTACATCCTGGTGGGGATGGTGTCTACCACAGAACAATGTGCTCTACCACGTCGCTAAGGGGGTGTGTGACTGGTTCCAGGAAAACGACAGCGATATCTCCGTTCTCCCTTGGTTTGTGAAATCGGCCGATATCAATCCCATAGAGCCCTTGTGGGACTATTCGGATCGACAGGTTCGACGTGCCGCCGACCCACAACCACATCATCGCCGGGACCTACGTGCTCTGCTGCAGTCCGAATAGACATGTGTGTCTCGGACAACTTTCCAGGGTCTCATTGCGTCCATGCCACGCCGTCTCGCTGCTGTCATCCGAGCCAAGGCTCTTTATTCCCATTATTATGTAGGTGGTAATATTATTCTGATACGACTGTGTATATTGCCATTCTAGAAGAACGTATAACGTAGAAGTCTTTTCGTACTTCTGCGTTAATTTAAAACATCAACATACTAAGAAATTGTTCCTAAATGAAATAAACCTTAACGGCCAGACGAAACATATAAACAACAGAAGTCAAACTTACGGAAAAAATGCTTTATTCAAGGTTGTAGCACGTCCATAACAGAACGATATCAATATTTAAACACAGCACACAACTTCACAGCTCTTAACACAACGCTCGCTTTACAACGCACTTTTTCAACGCTCTGAAAAATCACTCCCAATAATCGCTCTTCAGCAACAGTTTTGTAGTCCGTTTTATCTCTTGTTCTTATCAAAACAGGCATACGTCACGTTCATTCAACCTCAATTGTGTATCCAACAGTATTCGTTTGAGAGAAAAGATATCACGTTAAGAGTGAAGTATAACAGAATAAACTCAAGATTTACATAGGGAAAGAAACTAAAAAGGAAAGTTTATTTAGAATATACGTCACAAATGTTTTCAGAAAATTGCTGACATGATACTGTGTGTTCACCATAAAAGCGCGCAATAAGTCTTTGTTTTCCAAATAAGATTGGGAGAAGCATTCCAGTATCTTTTACTTAATGAACTTGCGAGATTAGATTATCTACATTGCTGTTATCCTATGATCGAGCAGCGTTATTTAGACCATAATAACTACATCTGATGGCCGTATACGTAAATTAGCAAACTGAATCACGTACAAAAGGAAAAGAAAAAGCAAACGGCCGCTAACAAGTACTGGTAAAAACGATTGCATGAAGAAGGCATCTTTTTAAAGTATTATTATATGGGAATGAGCTTTATGTAACAAAACAAAAAAAGCGTTTGCATCGGAAGTCAAAATGATAAACTTAATTCTGTTAGACAAGAATTCCCCTTTCTTTTCTGTTTCATGAAACTATAACAGATCGCTTCCAGAAGTTGTAAAATGCAGTGAAAGTAAGAAAGGCTCTGTCTTCTCTTCTTTGTGGATCGAAATTATCAACTGTGGTTTCGGTTTCTCAAGACAATTGCAAAATCATCTCACGTGCTCGAGCATCAACAGAATACAGCCTCCACAGAGGATTCATCAAAATATCAGCAACGAAATTCAGCGTTATCTAAGTAATTCTTCCTCCTCTGCAGATCCCCTTTTGTGAGGAGACAATTTGTTCCTCACTGTTCAAAGATAAAACACAGATGCTGTGTTTCTAAGGTTGATTGAACACTTCCACGTCGCTGATATATATTATGGAGAAATAGCATTTCGTTTGTTGTAAGAAACAAGATGAAGACACATTTCACACATTGGCATCAGGTGCTGCAAAAAGAAAATATTTTCATGACTATCACAATATGAGTACATAAAAATGACATTCATTATCGCTCTACTTTCCTCCGTTTCTTTTTCAACGATATTTCTGCTTCCTCTATAAAAAAATTTTTCGAAATAGTTTCTATAGGAATCCCACTGCATTCTCAAAAGTAATCAGTATGCTTCTAGTGAGCAGTCAAACTAAAACTTTTAAGTTTCCGGATCGAAATATTATTTAACATCGCAACATTAGCTTGTGAAACACAAATTCGCCGGTGACAAGAGTTGAACTTGCATCATTCTGCTCCGGAGTCGGTGCTTTCCCAATTATACTTCACTGATGGAAGTTATCACTGCAACTTTGTCATCTGGACATGTGCTTTACACTGTAAAAAATTTCATGGTCAAATTACGGTAGATACACCGGCAGCTGAGTGGCCGGTCAATAAACCGTAATTGTACAGTACCGTACTGATATGTTCATTAACGGTCTAATGACCGGGAAATAAAAAAACGGTCAAACTACCAGAAAATGTGGCCTAACACAGTAGATCAACCGTAAATTTATTACGGTAGATAAACCGTATTTTAAAGAAAAAAACGTGGCAAAGCCTATTAAATAAATACGGTGTAAAGACCGTTTTTCTTTAAAGTACTGTAATTTTACAGTACCATACTGTAATGTTCATTAACGGTCTAATGACCGAAAAATAAAAAACGGTCAAACTACCAGAAAATGTGGCCTAACACGGTAGAGCAACTGTAAATTTCATACGGTAGATAAACCATATTTGAAAGAAAAAACATGGCAAAGCCTGTTAAATAAACACGGTGCAAAGTTTTTTTGTTTTTTTTCAAAAATGTTTAGCCACTGTTTTTTAGATTTGGTTTAATGACCTTTTCTTAATATGTTTTTTTTTGGTCTAATTAGGGCTTCAGCCAATTTTTGGGGCGGACTTGAACCGCAGTTTTAAGAAAAACACGGCAAAGCCCATTAAATAAATATGGTGCAGTTTTTTTTTACAAAAATGTTTGCAAAATTGCATGTGTTTTTCACGATCTATAATGTGTTTGAGCTTTTGTTTTCATAATTCGTAAAACTCTCAAAAATACCGTATAATATATACACCAATCAGCCAAAACATTAAAACCACCTACCTAATATAATGTGTCTTCACCTGATGAGACAGATTCAATGAGATGTTGGTAGCCATCTCTTGGTATCATGACTGCAACAGATCCCACACTTCCTGCAAATTACGCGGGTGATGCTGCTCATACCCCTTCCTCCAACCGAAACCACAAATGCTCAATAGGATTCATGTCCAGTGAATTTGGGGCCTATGGCATTAAAGGGAATTCCAGTTATGTTCTTGGAACCATTCCTGAACTTTCTTTGCAGTGTGACATGGATTACATCCTTTATTTCAAGTCTTGTTGAAAGGTGCCATCTCCACTAGGGAATACAGTCACGAAAAGGTAGTTTTAATGTTGTGGCTGATCAGTGTACATTTATGTAAAGATTTCAAAAATGTAGTTAACCCTAGAATGCCACTCTTAGTCTACCGTAATGGTCAAAATACAAATACCACCAAACTTGCTTATAATGAGTACTGTCGAATCATTTTAATCTAAGAAACAATATGCATTATGCAGTTTTACTGACGTAGATCACTGGGGTGAATGACTTAACTTGTAAGTCCTGTGCAAAATATTTATGCCATTGAAAATCTAGATGAGCAAATTGTTACAGCTTCCTCGGATTTTTCCAAAGGACTACTAAAAACAGTTAATTTCTACATGACAGCACAAAGTAACACATTTTTCATTTTTGTCCCTACAACTTCTGGTGTGACAATTGCAGTTCACTGTAGGTGTTTAAATTGGAAGGAGTCAGAAAGCCAAAGTGCACGTTGTTTGCAAGTATAACAAACAGATGTCAAAACTACAGAGATAATGGTATAGCAGTTGGCTTGAAGACACCGGGGAATCAGTAGTATTTTAAAAAAATAAATGTTGCATATGCAGAGAACTAGAAACAAATTAGCAACAGATATTTTCCAATGTGCTCAGGCAAAAAGTAATTTATTGTTCATAGATTTAGGACTACCATTACCAAAATACTGATATATAATTGAAACTTAGATACACAGGAAAAAGTACTGAATCAACTGGATTGCATTTTTTTTTATTAAAAAAACAAACTTAATTGGTGTAACAATATATATACAGATCAACTAATATCATAGACAATGTTTTTTTTTTATTATGTGCCACTTATTGTCTGATATCTTTTAGCAAACTGTTGTGGTCTTTTACTTTGTGCCATAACTTTGCAATTTTTGGATTGACTTCAGAATAAAGCTTCTTCCCTTTCTTCCTTTGATCCACATACAGGATTTATACCCACAAAGCACCTGTGATTAAAGTGAGAAATTAACACAATGAAATACATCATAAAAATTCTGGCTTCTAAAAAAGTAACAATATATATACAAAAATAATATGTATCTTTACAGCACACTACTAGTTTGATTTTAAATTATTACAAAAACTAAATTATTTGTGTAGTGAGAAATCCTGAAGACCATCAATAATGGAAAAGATTTGATCAATTTGAATACTATTTTTATCCCACAATAAGAATACTGGTTATACAATACAATGTTCATAATATTTGGCAAGTGTAGTGGTAAAAATTTGCAGTCAACTCAAGAAAATGAAGACCACCAAAAAAAATTGTTTTCACAATGGCCAATTCTGAAAATTAGCAAGGCAGGTGGAATTACTAGAGGGCAACTGAAAATAAAAGACTGATGCCTTCATGGACTGAGCAGATTCCTAATACCTAGCAGAGTTGTATAAAAATTAAATGTATCTGCATACACAACCATTGAAACAGAAAACTTGCTGAAAACCCATGAATCATATCAATAGAATAAGATAATTTAAAGAAAAATTAATATGACAATAAATAATTATTAGAACATTACAGATTCTAGAGAGGACAAAAGTATATCAATACTGAATGCGCAGAAATGTGTGTAAAATGGACCTTAAGGCCAGAACACTATGAACCTCATAAAAACAAGACTAAAGTTTTTATATCTAGAAAAGCAGTTCCGTTAATGAACTTTCAAAAATTATAAATAGCATTTTCAACTTAATTCAAAAATAGTAGACTTATAAAATACATAAGGAAAAGACTTTAATTTCATAACTAGCAACTGCAAGAGGAACCTGGCAATATAATTTATAGTCTTTCTGTGTAAATGAAACTTTTGTTACAGTTCCTATATATTGAGAACAGGCCTTGATAAAATCAAGAGGCCAGAAAAGTCTGTAAAACCAAAAGAAGTCCCTATCGGAAGATGTGAAAATTTCTCGTTGAGATAGAAGTAAATATATTAATCTGAGTAAAGCCTTAAGTGTTTTAATTGCTGTAAATAACATTTTTAAATCTATAAGCAAAAACTATCTGCAAAAGCTGCTAATAATTTGGAAACTATCCGTGCATGGCATACGCATGCACGTCTATATTCTGAGACTGATACCAACTGCAAAAATCCAGGAAAAGCAGCAGACCCCTTCTAGTAAATAGGTGGACACAATTTATTTTTACACCCTGTCCTCAAGAAAGAGAGAGACTACTTATTTTCCTCGGTAAAGTGGAGGCTTAGGGTTAGAACAGATGAAAAGACCAAAATTATTTTAGTATTATACTTTGTTTAAAAAAAATAGGTTTATATTCTCAATAAAGGACATGTCACTATTTTTTGTATATCATGCAATACATACACAATTGTAGATGTAAAAAATATATTTTATACACTTTGTTAACATTGGAGAGAGAAAAAAACTTCAATAAAATCAAAGTTTTATCCAAAAGTTCCTATACTAACCTTTGCAAAAATTCCAATGTCACTTTTGCCTCAAAGGGGTAGTGAATATTAAACACAAAATAGGCACAAAACAGCATGCACACTGCTTTTATTGGATTTTGCTTACTATTGACACACATTCTGTCTATTATTAACATGAAGTTCTCTGGGTTTAGAACAGAGGAACCTAAAAAAATAATATATATATATATTAAATTCCTAAAATTTTATGTAAAATTAACAAATTTAACAATGGTAATTATGCAGTTTTAACTTTTGTACTGTATCAAACAGCAGTTATAAAATGGTGTAACCAAGATACCCCTATCCTGTTAGACATCAGGATCTTTGTATTACTGTCATCAAATTTAGTTAAGATTTTTGCTTGTAACTTTAATAATGCTAACACTCACTCAGAAGAAGGGCTCGCTTCCAACAACTTCAGAACAAAATAAGATGGACTTAAGTAGTGGGGAAAAAAGGGTCAAATCATGGACATGTAAAAAAAAACTTTTCATTTTTATAAATCTCCGAAGTGGCTGGTTAAGTCAAACCCAACCAACCATCTGCAAAATAATTAATTCACTACCCATTTATTAACTGCCGATCTTGGGAACTCCCAAATGACTTCCAAAAAGGCGGAACTCTTTCACCCCTGATAATAGCAATAACTTTGCAAAAATTACTGCCTGAGAGTGCTCAGGCATGGAAATTTAAAATCATATAAAGTTGAATTCAGTTCATATGGGGTATGCAGATGTGTCAACTCTCCGGATGAATGTCAAATTCTCCTGATTTTCACCGAGAATTAGCCATTAGGATGGTCAGCATTCCATCAACCACCACCATGATTTTGAATCGCCTGTGAAATAATTTTCTTTCTGCGTCAAAGCAAGGCGACAACTGCAGTCATCAGTTTTGTATTTGTCCTCTCCTCCTATCTGCAAAAAAGAAAGCTTCTCAGGTGGCGCAGCAGTCTAAGCGCTAGCTTCCGACCAAAAAATTTGCTTTAAAATTTTTTCCCCTAGCCCGATTGTCATATGAGACCTTCAGCAAAGAGCTGACCTGCTCTGGCACTAGGAATGCTGGGGAGGGTCCATAATTAATTGACAGATGGTTGACACTATAATTCGTGCATAAATACCAGTATTAAAAGAAATCCGTCTTGTTGCACGATTATATTTATTCAGCTAAAAAATGAAATCTATATACAGTTTAAAAACACATGAGCACTTTCGGTGTCACATTGACACCTTCATCAGATGTAATTTCACCATGTGGCTACATGCTGGTCTTAAGTACGTGGAGTAGATGCATCATGGGAAAGGTAATGTCAATGTCACATGATATACCAGATAACAAGATAATCAAAAAAAGGCATAGTTAGCCAATGATCACTTAACAGAAGCAATTGCTATTGTGCTGTCCTTCCCAACAAGATTGCTCCAAGGTTCAGGTAAAACATAAGGATAATAGTCATTACAGCAACTTGTATTATAAGCCGAAATATAGAGGCTTTCTGCAAATAACAAGGAATGAACAGAGTTAGGTGTGTTTATGATTTTAGCGTTGTCCCAGTCTGGGATGGAATTTCCAGCACTTATGGTTCTTGCAAAAGAGGTGCTTTGGTGATTCATTTTTAGATCATATCTGTGTTCATTTAATCTCAAATCCAAATTTCTTTTGGTAGAACCCACATAATGATTGTTTAGTTCACCAGAGATAGTGTCAAGCATAGGAATAACATACACACCCCATTTTTCCCTTTGTCAATTTTGTCACGATCATTGCGGATAATGGTATATAGATTGCATGATCGTATTCCAAATTGTATTTTATGACGAGAACATATGTTGGTAAGGAGGTTTACAATATGTGGATTAAAATCAACAGATCCAACATACTTTTTAGGCACTTGCTCACTAATTAAAGCAGTTGACATAGAAAACCGTACTTTATTGTGCACTCCCCTAACAACGTTGTCCGGGTAACCATGGTTTTTAGCGAGGGATGATATCCATTGTAGTTCTTGAGCTCTGGCTAAATGGCTAGAAGAATGTGAATATGCTCTTCTAAATAGGAAGTGCAGAGCAGAAATTTTATGCTGAAAAATGTGAGCAGAATTGTACGGAATTAGAGTGGGTGTGGAAGTAGGTTTTCGATAAACGGCAAAAGACAGGGAATTGTCAGAAGGGGTACGAGTAATTTGAAAGTCAAGATAAGGTAAGACGAAATTATTTTCAAGTTCTATCGTGAGTTTGATGGAGGGTATTGAGCAGACATAGCGTTGACAAACTGCTGTAACTGATTTATGGTATATGGCCAAATTACCAAGATGTCATCAACGTAACGGATATAGAGACTAGGTTTTTGTGGGAATTCTTGTATGACTTTATTTTCAATATGCTGTAGAAGAATTTCTGCTAAGACTGCGGATAAAGGTGAACCCATGGCTGTCCCGTCGGTTTGTTGGTAAAATATGTTCTGAAATTTGAAAAATGAACGCTTTTTAATGAGATGAAGAGCATTCATTATGAAAGCAATATCATTGGCAGGAATGTCAGAATCAATCAGCAAGGCCTGAATCAACTGAAATGTAGCTTCCATAGGTACATTCGTGTATAACGAAACTACATCTAGGGACGCCAAAAAATAGGATTTTGGTAGTGGCTGAATTAACTTTAACCTATCAATAGCTTGTGTGGTGCTCTTTATTGAGTAGGAAGAATTCACTGTAAATTTGGTGAGATAACTTGCCAAAGCTTTTTCCAAAGGTCGGGTGGGGGCAATGTAACCTGATACAAGAGGGCGAATAGGGTACCCTTCCTTGTGTAGCTTTAATCTACCAAATAAATCAGGCACATGGCAGCCGGGGGTGGATTGAAGGCTTTTGAAAAGGAGTCCGGAGGAGCTGAAGAGTTCTTAAGGCGGCTTAAAGCACTAACAGTAGCCCTAGTGGGGTCTCGTTTCACTATTACATGAGGGATACTAGAAATGGCATTGAGCATTTTTTTAATATAATCACTTTGATTTAAGAGTACAACTTGACTAGTTTTGAAGAGCATTCATTATGAAAGCATCAGGTTACATTGCCCCCACCCGACCTTTGGAAAAAGCTTTGGCAAGTTATCTCACCAAATTTACAGTGAATTCTTCCTACAAAACTAGTCAAGTTGTACTCTTAAATCAAAGTGATTATATTAAAAAAATGCTCAATGCCATTTCTAGTATCCCTCATGTAATAGTGAAACGAGACCCCACTAGGGCTACTGTTAGTGCTTTAAGCCGCCTTAAGAACTCTTCAGCTCCTCCGGACTCCTTTTCAAAAGCCTTCAATCCACCCCCGGCTGCCATGTGCCTGATTTATTTGGTAGATTAAAGCTACACAAGGAAGGGTACCCTATTCGCCCTCTTGTATCAGGTTACATTGCCCCCACCCGACCTTTGGAAAAAGCTTTGGCAAGTTATCTCACCAAATTTACAGTGAATTCTTCCTACTCAATAAAGAGCACCACACAAGCTATTGATAGGTTAAAGTTAATTCAGCCACTACCAAATTCCTATTTTTTGGCGTCCCTAGATGTAGTTTCGTTATACACGAATGTACCTATGGAAGCTACATTTCAGTTGATTCAGGCCTTGCTGATTGATTCTGACATTCCTGCCAATGATATTGCTTTCATAATGAATGCTCTTCATCTCATTAAAAAGCGTTCATTTTTCAAATTTCAGAACATATTTTACCAACAAACCGACGGGACAGCCATGGGTTCACCTTTATCCGCAGTCTTAGCAGAAATTCTTCTACAGCATATTGAAAATAAAGTCATACAAGAATTCCCACAAAAACCTAGTCTCTATATCCGTTACGTTGATGACATCTTGGTAATTTGGCCATATACCATAAATCAGTTACAGCAGTTTGTCAACGCTATGTCTGCTCAATACCCCTCCATCAAACTCACGATAGAACTTGAAAATAATTTCGTCTTACCTTATCTTGACTTTCAAATTACTCGTACCCCTTCTGACAATTCCCTGTCTTTTGCCGTTTATCGAAAACCTACTTCCACACCCACTCTAATTCCGTACAATTCTGCTCACATTTTTCAGCATAAAATTTCTGCTCTGCACTTCCTATTTAGAAGAGCATATTCACATTCTTCTAGCCATTTAGCCAGAGCTCAAGAACTACAATGGATATCATCCCTCGCTAAAAACCATGGTTACCCGGACAACGTTGTTAGGGAGTGCACAATAAAGTACGGTTTTCTATGTCAACTGCTTTAATTAGTGAGCAAGTGCCTAAAAAGTATGTTGGATCTGTTGATTTTAATCCACATATTGTAAACCTCCTTACCAACATATGTTCTCGTCATAAAATACAATTTGGAATACGATCATGCAATCTATATACCATTATCCGCAATGATCGTGACAAAATTGACAAAGGGAAAAAATGGGGTGTGTATGTTATTCCTATGCTTGACACTATCTCTGGTGAACTAAACAATCATTATGTGGGTTCTACCAAAAGAAATTTGGATTTGAGATTAAATGAACACAGATGTGATCTAAAAATGAATCACCAAAGCACCTCTTTTGCAAGAACCATAAGTGCTGGAAATTCCATCCCAGACTGGGACAACGCTAAAATCATAAACACACCTAACTCTGTTCATTCCTTGTTATTTGCAGAAAGCCTCTATATTTCGGCTTATAATACAAGTTGCTGTAATGACTATTATCCTTATGTTTTACCTGAACCTTGGAGCAATCTTGTTGGGAAGGACAGCACAATAGCAATTGCTTCTGTTAAGTGATCATTGGCTAACTATGCCTTTTTTTGATTATCTTGTTATCTGGTATATCATGTGACATTGACATTACCTTTCCCATGATGCATCTACTCCACGTACTTAAGACCAGCATGTAGCCACATGGTGAAATTACATCTGATGAAGGTGTCAATGTGACACCGAAAGTGCTCATGTGTTTTTAAACTGTATATAGATTTCATTTTTTAGCTGAATAAATATAATCGTGCAACAAGACGGATTTCTTTTAATAATTGACAGATGGCAGCTGCCCTGCCTTCTTGCAGTTCAGTCTTTCAACATTTCGCCTCAAGAAATCCGGCAAATTCACTTACACGACAAAATTTGGCCTTTTTATTATCTTGCAGAATCTACGTACCCAAAAAACCTATTTCAGTAGGGAGTTGGATGATCCGTGGAAGGGAGGAGCGTAATGAAGAGTAATTTCCAAAACCAAAAACAGACCACAACCCTTAGGAATACGAAGAGCTTGAATGTTTTTAAACTGCACCCCCACCCCCAATAACTATACGTAAAGGACACCGAGATTACATGATCTTTATCTAAGTTAGGAAAAAAAAATCTGGGGTGTATATATTTACAATACAAAAACTAACAATGCAATAAAATGGGTATTGCTTTTATTTTTATTTTTGTTTTGTTCTCCAGAACTTTTAGTGGACCAATAATACTTCTGGAAAATATCGATAAAAATAGAGCTCATGTGATTTTACGAGCTGTAATAATCTCCCGATTTTCAGATTTTGAAGGTTGGTATGTTTGGATATGACATTTTTACTTGCATAAATGTAAGAATACAATAATTAAAAAAATACAGTATTATAAAAAAAATGCAGAGGACAATATACATACAAGTGAAATAAAGCAAATACTTAAAAAATCAAAACATTGTACTGTTAAGAGTGTGAAAACCAAATATGATACTAACAATTGGTTAGGCAGAATTTTAACAAAAGCATGGCACAAACTTTCAAAGCAGAAACTTTCAGCAAACAATGATAAGTGAAGAAGTATGTCATTCTTAGAACTGCAGCTTTTTATTTCTCTAAAAGATCCGTGCATTTTCAAGCTTTGAAAATGCACGGGTCCATTTGGCCATGAACCTGAGCAAAATTTGGACAATTTTGGAGGTGGTATGGCTGGCAATACTTAAAGAATATTTTCACAAGCTTTGAAAATGTTCGGCATTTTGCCGCATGAAACAGACACGAGACTGACCAATGAAAAAATAAAGGCTGAATTTTTTAGCGATGCGCGGGAAAAAAAAGCATTGAACATTATAATTACTAAGCACATCAGAATATGCAATCATCCTGTATAAGCCAATATAAAATAATTTTATTAATTACAACTACAAAAAAATTAACTTTTTTCCTGACCAAGTCACACTGTGGTGTCTCACAGGCTGTTGGAACTTTGTTAGAGCAATTAAATAACCAGTGCAACATCAGATTTGGCAAGACACACTGAAAATGCTTCTTGGGGAATTATTATATCAGACAGCCTTATAATAATAAGTCCAACAATGACACTGCCACAGGACTGTAGCAGAAAAATCAAAATCACATTTTCAGTAATTTGAGCAGTCACACATTGTCAGAATAAAAAAAGTTTATTGATGTTTTCAGAGAGCTATCTATGGCAGCATCAGGAACTCCAAATTACTAAAAATTTTGAAGTGATTCTTATAAGAGCCTGATTTTCAGAAAAGTGCAATAAATTAATACTGTAATACAATAGTAGGAAAGAGGATGATTCAGAAAAACTTTTTTCTTTAAAGAAAACAAAAATTAGTTCTCTTTGGTTTCAAGTTGTACGTACACAGTTCAATTGCTTTTATAACAGGGTAACTAACACCCCCCCCCAAAAAAAAGAACAACTTCAGTTTTGTAACAATATAAAAAATAACCAAAACAATGTTAAAAAAGGCTGAATTCAGCCAAAAGGTGAAAAAAATGTATGCATTATTAAGACAGGTGGCTCAGCATGGTTACTAGAAAGGTATCTATTTTAACAGTACATCTCTCTCACAAACACAGTGTGTACATACACTCAAAGGACAAAACATTAGATAGTTTGGAAGTGTGCTTCCACATGTTTTCTCTATGCGGAAGCACACTCCGAAGCAAATAATGAGAGTTGCCCTTCCGATTTTCCCCACATGAAACAAATGGACAGAATACACTGAAATATAGACCCACAATAAGATATAAAGGTTAAAATCGTGCAGAACTTTTTCAATATGTCACTGATTGCCAAACACTCCACTTTTATGAATCAGCACAAAGGAGAACTTCATATCAATAATTTATCGTTGGCAGAAAATGAAAAAAAAAAATCTGAGAAATAAAAATCACGATCTTACACAAAACATTTTCTTAATTTCTTTACATATGTAAGGAGTTCCAATGGAAAATTAGGAACATTTGCTAGTTCTTCTAGAAAATTTTAGAGAATAACAATGTATTAGCCTATATTGATGGAAATTCATGTATTTAACAACTTTATAGTTCCTTTACTTTTTCATCATGAATACCTTTTATTTGCAATCCCTTTTCCTTAGCAGCAAACTACTGGACTAGTTAATCTTAGTCAATAGTCTGTTCCAAGTTAATCCTCCGCCCAAAAGAGGAACAAAGATTGGAAGTTGAAACTTGGATGTACCACAGTGGTAAAGTCAACACCAGCTTTCATAGCTGGTTTCCCTTGCGAAAGCAACGACTTAAAGGTTGATGCACAGGGAAAAGAAAACTCATTTAACAAGCTTTATGTCTACATAATTGTTCTCACCTCTCTACAAAGGGGAAGGTACATAGCTATTCACCACAGCAATCAAAACATTTAAAAATAGTGCAGGTAATTTACTTCAAAATTTATGAGTTAACGCCATTAAAAGACAGTTTATTCTTCTAATACACAACAGTATGAAAATGTACAATAATTGCTAAACTATGATATAGAAAACGTGGGTTATTGCAGATGAGGCTTTTTTAGGCCACTGTGCATTTCCCTTAACATACAAACTGGAAGTGCATGTTTGCCAATACCCTGAATATGACGTGTGGTGTCATCATATTCTAAGAAAACAAAATTTTATGGTATGATAAAACCATAAGCAGTTTGAATAAAATTCAAAATATTCAAGAGGGAAATCATAGTGTTACCTTTTACAGCTAGAAATGGAGATGTTACTGCTTCATTAGGAGGACAGTGAGGATTGAGCACCTGAAAAAAAATCAATTACTTTTGCATCACAAAATTAAGATACTCATAAAATATTGTTGCACTTCATTTTAGTGATGCTCTAAAATTCTACAAATAAGAAAAGGAACCAACATTAAAACATACAGCATGTTGAGGACTGATGTAGCTTGGGGGGGGGTGAAGCATGCTCATTTTGCGCATATTATTCCATCTAGACTGTTTATATATACAGTATAGGTGGCTGCACCCTCACCCTTGCGTTTGCCATGATAAACCTGCAAAACTTGGGAGAAATTAATATTTTTGCCAATTATTTGTAAATTAAAAACATTAATATGACTTATCAGCCAAAGAATATTGTGTTGTACCCAGCCCTTCACTCTACAGCTTCATCTTTATCCCTTTGCCAACATTAGATCAGAATACCAGCAATCAGAAAGTTAAACTAGCTGATATTTTTTTTAACTTCCTTTTACTAGTGATAAAACTGTAACGGCCAAGAAAACACATAATTTAACATTAAAAAATGCTGTGTGTTGCCTTCTATGTTGGCTGAATTTGCAAGCGAATCAGGTAAGGTTTTCCATGATCCTGCTCCCTGAATTACACCACCCACGCTCAAGGCCATTTGCATTGAATAAGCTAATTTATGCCAAAAACACCTCCAGTAACTCTTATGAAGAGAACACGGTTGTAGGCAAAAATTATGATCTGTGATCACAGATAACAAAAGGTCAGATTTTAATTTTAGATCCACTTCTTACCCGCAAAGACACCTTCTGTTACTCCTGCATCCAAGGGTCAGTATTTCCCAAAATAAAGGTGGGAGATATCTATAGATGAAAGGGTGGGCAACAAATTTGTTGGAAATCTCCACAACGTGCACACATGTAAATGGAAACCCACTTAAGTCTACAAGAGAGTTAAAAAAACAACAACTGTGGACCAACATATTTTATCTGTAGGTCCATTAAAAAATCCACACCAGACATCTGTAAAAGTAATATCCAAATAGATGTGGGGCACTCTTCAAAAAAATAGATGTTAGCAGAAATTCATATATTTGGTGTAAGTAGGTCAATGTTTGAAAAATAATAGATAAGTGTACTACAGACTGTTTCACCCTTTCAAAACTTTTTTGAGATGCACTCCCCCACACCCCTCAAATGACCCATCTTACTGATATAGCACATTAAACTATTGAAAATCTGCTAGTAGATCTTCATACTTATACAACAGTATCATTTGATGTGTAGCCGATTATCAATGAAATGGTTGTTAAAACATAGTGATAGTATACCAGCTGGCAATATCCAAATTATTGAAATCACAATATTCAAGTAGATATGAGGGTAATGCCAATATTCAGAGATATACTGATCATCAATTATAAAATTTACACTACATTTCTCTACTAAAGAAAATATTCCAAATATTTGGTTTCTCTGTAAAAAAGCTAATATTCCATACAATTATGTTGGTTGTAATTGCAATGATCATTATGATTTATAAAGTTTAAAGAAATCAATAGAATAAATTCAAAATTACCTCAGAAACTGCCAGAAGAAATTTTACATCTTCATCAAAATATGCAGCAATTGCTGCAATTAGCAAAATGACTTTATTGCCATTTCACACATCGGCTTCTGCAAATAGCTGCAGTAAATTTGTCTTTTTCTGAGCATGAAAATAAGTCAAAAGTTCGGCCTTTCGATCTTCAACCGACTTGCAGAATTGGCTGTATATATCAATGCCTGTTAGTTATCGAAAGTGTTGCAAAAGGCCAACACCCGAAAACAACTGTGGCCAGTCTTCAACTAATTTCACCAGGCTTGTTCCACTATTTATGTCAAGGCGCTGTAAGTAAAAGGTGTCACTGATTAGCTCAATTAGTTTTTCATCTCCCTCAGTGAGCTGGCTGAGCTGGGTTTTTTAAACTGAAGGGACTCTGTAGTCTCATTGTGAGGTCAGTTAGGTGCCCAGTTGATGCATCCATAACTATCTATCTTTGGGCTAGGAAGGGAACCAGGTGTGTTTCCTTCCTCTTCATTACAAGAGACCTTCCTTTTCCTAACTGGCATTTTTTTATGTAGCCTGCACATGTTCTCAGCCCTGTTCAGAAGTTGCTGAGCTAGGGAATCAGCCAGATCCGAGAATGATCCCATTGATATTGTCGGCTAAAGAGGCATTGTACGTCTGTACACATGATTTTGCAAACTCTTGGACTATTTTTTTGGAGGGGTTTGTAGTGTACTGAAATACGTCATCCGCAACGACCCTCACCAATTCTCCTCTGAGACTTGGTTTGGGGGTTTTGCCTGTATTTAAGAATTTGTCCCTCATATTTCAAAAGGAAGAAATTTCCTGCCTGTATTTAAGAATTTGTCCCTCATATTTCAAAAGGAAGAACTCATCATTAGTGCAGTGGAACTTCAAGTTAATAATGCAATTTCAACACCTCAGATAATGAAGGATGCATCTGGCACTCATGAAAATAATTTTGTTAATAATAACAAACTTACAGGAATACATCAAGAAGTGCAGCTGCTAGAGGAATGGTTCCTAGGACTGTCTAGAAGCATTCACAGGTGTACAAAGGTCTTTGACACATTTTAGTGTCCAACAGGAAATAACTTAAAAAACTTTAGGAAGGAGAACATTACAACACTGGGTAAACACTTCCATAAACAGCTTGGATCTCATGAATCTCTTGGAAGACTGAGTAGTGACTCAGTCTGCTAGGTGAGTGGTAAGAATTCAATTAAGGTTATCTATCAGGCAAGGAATGAAATTTCACAAGCTGCTAGAAAAAATTCTGACCCACAAGGAGCGATTTCCGTTTTTTTTTCCAAAGCTGATGGCCATAGACAGTGTGCTGCAAACAAGGGCTCAGTTTGACGAATTTAATAAAAAAAAAAAAAAAAAATTCAGATCAAATATGGAAATTAACAGTTTGTATAACCTAATAATGATGATCCGCATGAATGGACCACCACTGGATAAATTTGATTTATCAGCTTCAGTGGACTACTGGTTTATGTTTAGATTTTTATCAAAACTATAGAACCCTGAGATTTACAGACTAAATTCGAATTTCATTTAGCAATAAGTAGTTTGGGTAATAGGCAGTGCTCAATACACTTATACTGTATTATTATTATTAGTCTTTGTTCCCGCATCATCACCATGAATTATGCTTGTGCATGAATACCCTGAAATTTGCTTTTGTTTCACCTGACTCCTAAATTTTGGAGCTGGTTCCTAAATCTGGAGCTTATCTTTCCAGCCCTGTATTATGTGTTGTTTTACAGGTTACATTTGTACAAACTTTTATATTACAATACATCCAACTGTTTTTGAGATATCACATTTTTTTTTATTTGTAACTTAACCTTTGCACCATAGTGTATATATAAACCTCATGAAAAGTGAAATAGGGCAAAAATAAATTCTTATCAGTTTTTTTAAATGCTCTCAGTAGTTTTCTTGACAGTTGTAGTGTTTTTGTGACAACATCACGAACTTGCTCCATTTCTTAAAAAGCAACACAATAATAAACATCATGTATAAGCATGTTTTATTTAAAGAATATAATTAATCTAAGTTAACATATAAAAAAAAATATATCAGTTCAGTTTCTGTCGTGGATTCTTCCAGTTATAACCACAATTTTTCACTTGTGAATTGAATCATAATTTTTAGATGAAGATTCTTCCACACATATCCACAGCAGCATTTCTCACTGTCTTTTAGGAATTTAAATGCCCCATGGGAGAACTTTACTAATTAAAAAAAAATTACTGAACAAGATGAAAATAATTTACTTCTACTGACCATTTGGACTCCTGGAACCAATATTCAGCTAGCTGTGTCAGTAGCAATAATGGCAGTGTACAAATAGCTGATAAAATATGCATTATCTAGTGCTCTATTGCTGTTGCTAAACCATTAAAAAACTTATGTTTCAAAGCAATAACTTTTTTATTACCACAACTGTAGCATGATAAAGGGTAGAAATCACCTAATTATTTGTCATTCACACACAAAACTCTGTCTGTACTTTTACAAATGTGCAAACCACTATCTGAGCACCAACGACCCTCCCACACATTAACAATAAAAAATATTTCCTTCTTTTTATCTTCTAATATGAACAGTATTTCTCCAAAGACACAATCATTATCTTTGTTCTTTACGTTCAAAAACTGGCCTACAGTATAGAGAGTACCAAAAATTTTCACTTTGTTTGAAATGTGCAGAGGTTGATATTCTGATTCTTTTATTGCCCTTTGTATTTGAATGGAGTACAACTCGATAATGAAAGTTTGACTGTCTTCAAACCGAACCCTTTCAGCAAAAAGTGAGCCATTTAGAAGATAAGCTTGCAATAACTTATGTTTGTTTGACAGTGTATCAGTGAGGTTTTTGAAGTTCTGACATCTTCGGGCAACTCTTTTGAAATATGAATGTTTACTCTCAAAGCGCAATGTCCGAAGACGAATAAGTGGTCCAAATTTCATCGTTAACTCAGGATAGTGCAGAAGGAAGTGGTGCTTTGGTCGAAGAGGCACATCTGCAAAAGCAACCTTCCTTCCCTCCAAGTACGATTTTGAAATATGCAATTTGTGAATGACTTATGCTAGGTGCACAGGCAAATTCCACAATTTCTCTGAGTGTAACAACTACGTAGTTTCCATACAGAATCATCAGTATCTATCTTAGAGTACAGAAGGATTGGCAAAAGTGAAGTAAGGCCCAGTTCTGACAAGCACTGCCATTTAACCTTTTGCTTTTCGGGTGAAACACAGCAGGCCTGCAAGAAGCATCATGCTCAGAAAATGAAAAGCCACGTATTAGATCATTTAATAAAGTATACGTAAGCCAGCCTTTCTGAACAAAATAATTTAGGTTAAGTGACAAATCATAGTCACAAACCCCTTCAAACAAGTCATGACCAACACAAGGAGGGAGCCCAGGAAGACAAACATGAAAGTACTGCAACTCATTGAACAGAGACGGGAAAATGATTCCTTGGCTAACCCATGGCTAATTGCGAAGCAGATGCATCATAATTTTCAACAGTTCGTGATGAAGCACTCAAATATGGATACTCTTCCAAGTATCTCTTTGCATTAGACAATAACGGCACATATATTCTGAAGTTGAGAAATTCTGGTTAAATCCACCAATAAAATGTGCTCCTAAATTGTCAGCAGTAATACAAAAACCCTCCCTACATAACATACACCATCCACATTAAATCCATTCTCAATTTCACCAATCAATTGCCTAAATACTACTTTTTGGCCAAACAATTTTAAATCTTTTTCACAGCACAGTAAAAGAAGCTGCATTTGGTGAACTGATGACCTATACTGAGGGTATATGTTTCCTAATGTGAAATAAAATCCGAGAATTTTATGTTTATTTCGTAAAGAACCTAACGGGTTAACAACCTCTAACACATCCTGAAAAAGGATAAGCTGAAGGATTTTTATTGAACCATCTGCTTGGCATTGCTGAAACACGCTACCGTCAGTAAAATCACTCATTCGATCTGCTACTTCATTTTTCAGTGGATGATCTACTTGATCCTTTACAGACTTATCGTGGAGCAGATTAACAAGAGTTTTTTTAATTGGAATGTAGTGGCAGTAACGCAAGCAATTTACCTCATCACGACCCATGCAAATTTCAATGGGTTTGACAAATTTCATGCTTTTTTCAAAATATTGTTGTCTTAAATAGATAGATTTAAGAAGTCCCGATTCAGTATCGAATGCAGATTTTAAAAACTTTGAGTCATGGACATATTTTACAATTTTTTTTTTCATCTTCAGATATATTTACTAATTCACTCAATTTATCAGTGAAACTCTGTGAAAAAGGAATCCTCCTGAATCAGTAAATAATTTATCTCTTCTGTTATCAACTGTATTGTTTTACATGGGATTAGGCATTTTGATTCCAAAAGCAAGCAAAAAAGAGCAATATTTTTCAGTGTGAGTTCTTCAGAGATATGGCTGTCTGACTGGTTAAGTTGTTCACTTACGTCAGAAGTGACTAGTTCCACAGTACTGTCAACTCTCAAGGTCAGGGCAACTGGCTCAGAATTAAGAAACTGTGGAGATAGGAATTTTGTACTGTGATTCAGATGATATCTAGATAAATGGGATGAAAATGAAGATCTGACTTTAAATGTTTTGGCACACCCCTTAAAACAGCATCTAATAAAGCCCCCGGAGGTTAGATGTGACTTAATGTGCGATATTAAATCAGAAACTCTATTAAATGCCTTATGACACAATCTTTGGTTGCACTTTAAATCCACTTCTGAATTGCAAAGTTGTAAACCACGCAATCCACAGTGGTATCTCGAGACATGAGTATTAAAGCCATAGTAAGAGCCAAATGCCTTGGAGCAACCACGCACCCCACACTGAAATCTAAAATTATTTACATTTCTATGAATGCTCATGTGGTGAACATATTCCTTTAAAGATAAAGAAACATAGTTGCAATTGACACACTCATACATGATGTTAAGTATTAAGTATGCACTTTTATGCAAAATGTTTTATATGAGACATTCCTAAGAAAAACAGAAGGAATTACTTTTTTATGTATTGAATGTAAAATTTCATGTATCAAAAATAAACAATAACTGACACTAATTGCCAAAGGCTTTGATTCATCTGAAACCAAATTCTTTTACATATATTTTAAAAATTCAACCAATTTAGCATGCAGAACAAAGATTCATTACCAAAATTATTTACAATACAAAAAATATGTCTGCAAAAAGATCCTCCGTAATTGTCAGCACTGTTGTCTTAAGCAATATTTCTGGGTGTCCCAGAAATATTGGATACATTACAAAATTATGTAAAAAAAAAACTGAGGATTGTCGGTTTTTCTATGTCACGTATTACAAACACGGTTTCTATATTTTTGTTTTGCAGAATTGTTATTCCCAGAGTCCGATAGATGGCACTAGGTGTGGCCTGATGAGGAATGTATGAGAAATGCACAATCGGTAGTAATGTCATCCGTACAGCACAAGGCGATGTGTGTGTTATGGCTTGCGAAATTAAAGTCTGTCATTAAAGTTAAAAGACGGTACCGTTTAGAGTATGGTTGTAATCCTCCATCAATGAATTCAATTAAGCAATGGATAAAACAGTTCTGGCAATGTGGAACCTCGTGGAGGAGCCGGTTGGCCTAGCATCAGCGGTGAGACGGTTGACCAAGTTAATGGAAGTTTCCGACGAAGCTCCAGGAAATCCGTTCGTAAAGCAAGCAGAGAACTGTGCATTCCGAAATCGACAGTTCACGATATCTTGCACAAGAAATTAAAGTTTTATGCTTATAAAATCCAAATAGTGAAAAAGATGCATGTAAATGATCACACTCTGCGAAACGATTTCGCTGTGGTTATGCTAAATTGAGTGAAAAACAACGAAAACTTTCTCAGTACTGTCATTTTCAGTGATGAATCCACATTTCATGTATTGTGAATTGTCACAACTGTAGGATATGGGGTAGTGAACTGCCTCATGCTGCTAATGAACTGGAACGTGATTCTCCAAAAGTTAACGTGTGGTGCGCCCTATCAAAAAGAGAAGTGATTGGCCCTTCCTTCTGCAAAAAAACAAAACAAATGATGACATTTACTTGGATACGATAGAAACTTTCGCTATACCCAGATCAAAAGATATGATGTCATTTTCCAACAAGACGGTACGACTGCGCATTGGTCAACATGTACACATAAGTGCCTAAATGAGCCTTTCCCCCAACAGATAGATTGGCCGTGGTGGTCCCATTCTGTGGCCTCCTCGCTCTCCAGATCTAACTTCATTGGATTATTTCATGTGGGATTAAGATCGTGTCTATCAGACGCCTTGTACTGATTTGCAGGAACTAAAGTAGCGTATCACAGCTGCTATTTAATTCCATAACTCCTCAGATGCTTGCCAATACATGGCATGAAATTGAGTATCGCTTAGACGTACTACGAGCAACCAAGGGATCTCACATCGAAATTTATTAACTTGTGCAGTTACATTGTAAGTTAATACAGTCAGTTTATTTCTGTCTGTTTAATGTTTTGTTTTATATAATTTTGTTATGTGTCCAATAATTCTCGGACACCCTGTATATATACATTTTTGTAGCAAATAAATGCAACAGAATAAAAACAAGAATTTTATTTGTTGAGAAGGAAATAAGAAACTAAGACTTTTGAATCCAAAAGATTTTGAAAACCGGTAGAAACAGTAAAGATTTTATGTGTGCAGCTCTGTGGAGCACCACATTAACAGGACCTGCAATTTTATGAGAGTTCCTAGTTCCTTTTTTTTATGTGAAAAAGACTTTTTCCTTTTTCATACATTAGCATGAGAAAGTATTGTAATCGTGAAAAATTCGACTCCAAGATGTCAAAGGAAATGCAAGTTGTGATGTACTTTGCACAAAAAAGAGTAGTCATGACTACTTTCTATTTTTAAATAAATCAGGTACTTGTATGTACCTCTTATTTTTCCAGTTTTTCAAAAAAATAAGATTTTCATTTCTAGAAACTTGTCTCTAGCCTCATTTATTTAGCACTGATGGAGATAATGTTTCACTGGTGATGTGACTTCATTGCTGATATTCAATCAGAATGGCGACACAAGAGGCCTGAATGTTACATTGTGATTAAAATTTTCACCGATTCACCCTTTCATGATGTACATTCTCTGAGATTTGTTTCAATTCATTTATAGTGACAAACTGACAATGAGGGACAGAGGCCCCTTGAGATATATCAAATATGGCATCAGCCATCTTGATTGAAGTCCATGGTAAAGTAAGGTTTAGAAATTACCAGATGATTATATTTATATTTGGTGTTTTCACTAACACACTGCAAATTTTTTTTATTGGATTTTGCCTTTTTTAATGCGGCGGGGGGGGGGGGAGGTTTGGTCTTTGGAAAAAAATTATCTTATCAGGAATTCAGGATGTTATTTTGGGTTCTGTATTAGGATTACAATTTATCTGTGGTTGACTTTATTACTATATATATACAGCTAAAAACATTTAGGGAATAGGGAATATCATAGTTTTGTATTAAAACTGAGTGACAGAAAACTTTAGAGATTGGAATAGGAACTACATAAACTTAGTACGCTATGCAAAAAGAAAAATATGGCCAAAACAATTAGTAAATTTAAATTTAATAATTTTTGGGGAGACAAATGTACAAAGGCATATTTATGATCATATCGTAAAAATGAAAATAAAGGTAAATTTCTCACTGAAAAACATGTACGGCAATTTGCATTGTATAAGCCATGAATAAACGATTTAAAAAAAATAAAATAAAAAAAGTTTTTGCTGCCGTTCAATTTGAAAAATAATCTGCAGGGTAATTGTGCTGGAGAGGGGCTATATAATTGGAAAAGGAACTCTCTCGGAAAAAAATTTCAGTCTAGGATTTGCACGAAGTGAAGAGGACGGAAAAGGGATGTCATAATGAAAGACCGGGAAAGCTGTAGGAAGGGGCGGCGGCAGTTATTTTGTCTTTGTATTGTTGGGAAAGACAAAATGCTGACTGTGCTTGTGCCCTCTCCTCATCAATTGGCCAATAAAAATGTATGCACAGTGCTTGCTGCAGGAACCTAAACATGCACGCTTCATTTCAAAGTTCTATGTTCTGAATCTCGTGTACACTGTGCTTTGTATTTTAGTTTGTCCTTTGCCAGTTTGACCAAAGTCTTTGTTTCATTTCTTCAGACTCCGGGGTCTTTATGTGCCTAACTTTTCTGTCGAAAATTCCGCTTCTGGATCAACATTTGTGATATACAAGATCATATGGCTATTTTTTTCTTTTTCTTCTGAATGTCACAATCTGTGTATTATACGCCGGCACAGATTATACGAAAATAAAAAAAAAGTGCGATTTCTAGGGTCTGAGGATAAACGACGAAAATTATGATAATTCAGGAATTTGCGAGCCCCAGATGAAAAAAAAAAAAAAACGAGTACCTTTTTTTTTTTTGCCAGGGCTGAGGGCAGAACATTTTTGGACAGAAGTGTATGACTTTGACATTATATATAGCCCCCTCCTCCCGCAGGTTCAATGTCTGGCCACTAAAAAATTTAGCTGGCCACACAGATTTCAGAATATTTTTCTACCTCTGGTTGTTACAAATACCTTGTTCCCTCAAAATAATCAGGATGTACAGTAAAGCAAGACACGTCTGAGAAGAGAACGTTGCTCCATTAATTTCTTCTCTAATCAGCAGGGTCATGTGCTCAAAATCTGCAGGCAGCACGGTGGCATGCGGTTAAAGAAACACATACCATAGGTTGTCGAGCATACAGACCAACACCGTGTAGTCGGGTGCGAACAGTTTGAGTCGAAACATTTGTGTCAGTAGCCATATGGAGTTTGCATTGCAGAAGAGGGGCGCTCATACTCCGGTTTCTCCTGGCAGTCAGTGATAAAAAAAACGATCCTCATTTCTTGACGTTGCTTTCCTGTGACTTTGCCCTGGTCTTTGCCTTAAATTTTCGGTATCTGAAAACCAATTCCAAAATCTGGAAATCATGCTTCGAGACACTCCAATGGCGTCCGCTACTTGCGATTGGGTTTGACCAGCTTCTAAGTGACCGATAGCCCTCAGGCTACAGATTCGGGTAAATCCTGTTCGGACATCACATTCAAAGCACGAGTCATTTTTATCCTGGACTAAACGATCATAAGATACAATTCACTTTTCATTCGTTGACAGAAACATACCCTTTTTAACGTCCCACAATTAATTTTGCATACTGAAGTGTTTGGAAGTATGCAAAAGTTTCATTGTAATAACTTTCCTTCAATTTCTCTTAGCATACAAACAGTTGATGTCAGTAGTTCATATCTAAACCACGATATCTCCCAATAGTTTTGAGCAGTGTATTTTAAGCTAACGGGAGGGGGAGGGGGGTAACAATGATGTTTAGCATTGGTGCTAATGCAGAGTTTGACTAAGGAATTTCTTAGATTTAAGCTTGGAATATAATGGCAACTCTGCCTGGAAAAAAGAGGGATTTGCCAGGCTATTTGAGATAGCTATTGGTTGGAAAACAGTGGCATCAACTTTAACTCTGAGTAACAACTTATGTGTTTTTACAGAAATAAAATTTGACCACCCATAGAAATAAAGTGTTCGAAGTTGGGCCGCATCCCGGCGATTAAAAAATATTATCTAGCATCCTGGCATGTAATAAATTTTAAACCCGTCACAGACTATGTAAAGAAATTAGGATGAAAGCACAAATTTTAACACAAAAATCAGCAAATGAAATTCTTAATGGATTAAGTTGATGAATGATTAGCAGCTGGGACAGGAAAGATAGGAGGCAGGAGTATGGTGTCAGAATTCTTGTTAAATCACCTACGATTGTAACAGTGCTAGTTAAATAATTTTCTGGCGCCCATGTGGTCTGCAGGTGAAATTGATCATTCAACGACTTGTGCCTCGTTCTCCAAAACCAGTTGTCAGAGCAGGGGTGTTAGGTGGGCTAAAGGAGGTTGGAGTATTTGGAACTTTTTGGTCCCCAACAAAACTAGTACAGACCACACCTGTTTTACTGAGGACTGAAAACTTTGTGGGTAAAAAGTTCCGAAAAGCGCAAATTGAAGAAATAATTTGCATTATTCATATTAAATTTAGGACTTCCATTGTCTAGAAATCCTAAATCTTTTCTTCTACCTACAGAGATTGGATGTTTTTTCTTCAAGTTTCTCTCATAAAATTGAATCTATTTTCATGTGTGCTCTTTGGCATATTTTAGAAAGATGTGATAAAGTTGGTACTAAATTACAAAAGCCATCACTAGATTTGTTAACTGGACGTAATATTCTGTCATTATCCCATTTCATTGCCAATGAAAGAAATAATTTTGAAAAATATGAAGAAATAGATAAAACATTAAGTGAAAAATCTCCTGGAAGTTTTGTCTAATCACAATAAAAAAATATGCACATGGCAATAACCATAATGAAACTATTCTTAAAGGACAGAAAAAATGTGAAGTAGAAACATTTAATGTGATTATTGATCAGTTGGATAACAAATGTCTGTTAGCTTATAAAAAATTCAATTTCCATTTCAGTTCTTAGTTAACTGCCAACTAAATTTCTCTAAATAACTGTTTAGATTTTTACAGTGAGGATTTGGATGAATCTTTACATAGTAAAATTTCACAGTTCTATGACTTTATCAAGTGTGAATGTAGCTACTGCACAAAAAAAAAAAAAATGTTCTTGTCAAGACATTGCAAAACACACGCGCACACACACACACACACACATATATATATATATATGATATGATATTTTCCCAAATGTACATTCACCGTATTAAAACTACACTTGGTAAAAAATAACTTGTGATTGACAATGCTTCAACAAAGGCTTAACAGTCTTGCTATCATGTCATTAGAGCATGATATTGCTCAGCAGTTAGTTTGACGATGTTGTGCACTTCTTCACAAACCTGAAAGCAAGAAAAGACATTTTAAAGACGAACGCCTGAACTTTTTTTTTTTATTGGAGGTTTTTTTTTTATTGATTGGAGGTTTAACGACCACCGTGAGCAACTCAATGGGCTATAAGCACTCGCCCGTCACTAATTTAGGGTCACTGGTTCCAGGGAAGGGAAAGAGCCAGTGCTGTAAGACAAACACAATATCCATGCCTCGCCGTCATTCGAACCCGGACCCCTTCCGGACGAATGATCAGAGGCCATCGCTTAGACCACTAGCCACCGGGGCTGCCTTATTGGAGGTTTAACGACCACCGTGAGCAACTCAATGGGCTATAAGTGGTCGCCCGTCCCTAATTTAGGGTCACTGGTTCCAGGGAAGGGAGAGAGCCAGTGCCGTAAGACAAACACAGCATCCATGCCTCACCGGGATTCGATAGACCTCTTTCGGACGAATGATCAGAGGTCATCGCTTAGACCACTGCACAACCGGGGCGGCAAACGTTTGTTTTTGTGCATTCATTTATGTTGTCTACACTTGATTCAATGTTTGAATTTTCTTTAGTATAAAATTTTTTGTAAGATATGTGGACACTTGAGATTTTGGGGTATACTAGCAATGTTTATTTCTTGCACAGTACACCTGAAGTGATTTTTTTAGGGGTTTTTCTTAGCTCATGAAGCAGTTCTAATGTAATTACTGCCTAGCATAAGTGACCTGTTTGTAAAACTTTCTACGTGCAATTGTTTTTGCATTGAAATACACCTTTTGGGATACTCATTTTATAAATAAAACAAACAGATATCGGTACTGCTATTAAGTTTACGCGACGCGCCTCGAGTTGTGCGTTGGGCATGAGTTGAGTGATATTTCTGTAATTTTTTTATAATTTTACAGAAAACACTGGCAGTAATTACTACACAAATACCTGTGTATTGATATATTTCAACTAATTTTTAAGAAATTGAATGGTTCTGATAAATTTCCATCTTACCACAGATGAGGTATACACACTGCTCACATGAGATTTCTTCAATGTGTTAGTTTGCAGAAAAAAATGTTTCAGCATCTTTAAACAGACATTTTAAAGACAAACTCCTGAACTATGTGTGAACTTCTGTTTTTGTGCATTCATTTCAACTTTTTGTTATCTATACTTGATTCAATGTTTGCATTTCTTTAGGAATAAATATTAAAAATAATACATTTCCTTATGTCTGCAAACACATGAGATGTATTTTACAAAGCCTTAACATACATATATAAAGGAAATAGGTATCCAACATATGTACAAGACATACATATCTATCGTATAGTCTATAGGACATTCGTATTTTACAAGCACTTGTGACCAGAAATAGGGGCCACAAAATCTTCAGTAGCCCAGATTCCAAAAAAAGCTGTCTGGCACTAAAAAAAAAAAAATGTAGGAAGCAGGAGCATGGCGTTTGAATTTTTAGCACTTGCGAATGCTAAATAAAAATTTCCTGGCACCCACGTGGTCTGGGTGAAATTGACCATTATACAATTTGTACCTCGTTCTCCAAAACTAGTTGTCACCCTAGTCAAAGGACAAGTGAGGAAAATTAGTTAGCAACTGCATTCGTTTACTTAACTTGTTCGGCCTAACAAATAATTTGAACGAAATACACGAAATAAAACATCAAACTTGTTTCAATTGTTACCAAAACCACTTAATACTAACATTCTCATCATAATGCACTGTGACTTACACAAAACAAAAAAATACTTACCAAAAATAAATGCTGCGGTGCTTCTTAAAAATAGTAATATGGAATCCTTACTTTGTGACTTGTGTAGAGAGACCTCCATCGCTTCGTACCAACATGGCGTCCGCGACCAGCCCGTTGCCATTCGACAGCACGTAAAAAAACAGGTATTATACCGTAATGGTTAAAACAGTTTAAACACCGTGAACATGTTGTTTATCTACCGAAAATTTACGGTTCATCGCCCGTTGGCGTGCTTACGGTTCGTAAACCGTTTTAATACAGTTGAAACACCGAGAATTCACAGCAATTTTTTACAGTGTACCTCTGTAGTACGTCACATACACTGAGTGATCACTGAACTAATACCACCTACTCTATACTTCATAGGTCATCAAACAAAATTTTCGCTCTTTTCCACGTTTATATGTGAGTCACGGAAAAATTCTCATTCTCATTGGCCGCTCCCGGTGGCGGCCAATGAGAATGAGAATTTTTCCGTGACTCACATATAAACGTGGAAAGAGCGAAAACCTTTGTTTGATGTTCCTGGTCCACGTTAAACGTCTGTATTAATTACTTCATAGGTCATTCTTTCGCACTCAGTACAGCAGCTATCTGACATAGCATCAATTCAATAAGACGCCAGAAGCAGTTGGGAGGTATGGCCAATCAAGCTGTGTGTAATGTGGTCTTCAATACAGGTATGGAGGCGATTGGTGTATCCATATGCCGTTCCCTATAGTGTCTAAAAAGTGCTCTATAGGATTGATATCGGGTGAGTTCGGAGGCCTGTCGATAGGTTGGAAGTATGAACTGTGTTCCTGAAACCTTTCCTGTACAACATTGGAACTGTAGCTCCCTGCATTGTCATTTCGGAAGACATCATCGCCATTTGGGCGGAAATGCAACATTGTTGGGTATACAGTCAGAAAGCAATTCACGATAGTGGGCACCAGTCACATGTTGTTCCACATGCTCCAGGGGGTCCAGGTTTTGCCAGGTAAAAATGCCCCACACTATACAATCGCCTCCACCGGCTTGCACTGTAGAGACCACGCAGGATCGGTAAACATGCCCCACACTATACAATAGCCTCCACCGGCTTGCACTATAGAGACCACGCAGGATCGACCGAGTGTCTCATGTTGTTTGCGCCAAATATGTCCACAACCTTCCACGGAGTGGAGTAAAACAAGTTATTAAAGTCATGCAATTCATTGATTATGATACGCTTTCCAACATACCAGAAATCATTACTCAAGTTATGATAATGCATGTAGAATAAATCTCGCTCATATGCCCTGACCTTTGACCTCATTTCGATGATATTAAACATAATTGGTTCAGTATACCTCCGGAACAATATGATAAAGTTTTGACGCAATAGAAGCATTTTTACGTAAGTTATGACGCATAAGGGCAATGGAATGAATTGCGCTCCTATGTGGTGACCTTTGTCCCCATTTCGTCCATTTTCAACAGAATTCGTCCCAACGTGGTCCCCTACCATATACATGTACTAATATTTCATCGAAATCGAACCATTTTTACGCAAGCTATAACGCATAAGGGCAATGGAATGGATCCCGCTCCTATGTCGTGACCTTTGACCCCATTTGTCCCATTTTTAATGGGGTTCGTCCCCATTAAAAATGGGACATACTAAAATTTCATCGAAATCGAACCATTTTTACGCAAGTTAGGACGCATAAGGGCAGTGGAATGGATCCCACTCTTATGTCGTGTTCTTTGACCCCATTTCGTCCAGCTTCAACAGAATGTGTCCCAACGTAGTCCCCTACCATATACATGTACTAATATTTCATCGAAATCGAACCATTTTTACGCAAGTTATGACGCATAATGGCAATTGAATGGATTCCGCTCCTATGTCGTGACCTTTGACCCCATTTGTCCCATATTTAACAGGGTTCGTCCCCAGGTCATCCCGTACCACTACGCGAGTTATCGTGCGGACGGACAAAACTGGAGCATATATGCTTCTTCAGTTCAACGCAATTTTACTAACAAGGTTGGGTTCAGGAGGCGAACATGGGCGTCCTGATACATATATTGTACGGTAAAATACACAAACTCTAAAATTCTATGTACATTATATACAGCACGATGTATTGATTCACAAAGGAGCCTCGTGGTAAGAGGTACAGGCATTTTGCACAAGAACAATAAGAGAGATTGTCGAAACATTTCGTCTCGAAGCATAAGTATATTATAGTGCTGACAAATAACAGAACGAGAATATTATAATGAAGCACTGTACAAAAGGAGAACTGTAGATGACAAAGTAGACAATGTGAAACCTAAGACAAACGGAATTACGATGTCTTAGTACTGGTAGAAAAAATGATAATCAAAGAGAAAACAAGTAAGACTATATACATTTGTACAGTATGGTGCATATTATATTCACATTTGTTAGAAGATATAAGCTTTATGTTGAAGTTTGATTCCGAAAACCAATGGTGAGCATGCACGTTGACCCGAAGTTCAACAGAGACAGGAGCAACGTGGTTATAAATTACCGGCCGTCAGTTGCAACGTCGCTGGCATGCCGGCGAACCAGGAAGTGGCCGGAGACCAGGTGGAACGGAAATGTTGTTCTCTCTGTTGGGCAACGGCCACAAGGTTCTCTAGACGAAGTCTTGGGAGGAGACGCTCCCGAAAGTGGCACAGTAGTTCCACAGAAGCTTGGTGGATGGTATAAGGACATGAGATATCTCGGCAGCGCTGATGAAATACGTAGATGACGTGTTTCACCAGGATGAAAATATATGAGCAGATGGGTGGAAGCTTGACTGGCGGAGAGACCTGCAGGAGGAGTGTCTTATAGGCATCGAAAGGAAGATCAGTTGTGGCTGAACGTTGAGCAATGGAAAATGCAAGATGGAGTAGTGGAAGGAGGATGACACAATGTAGATAAACGTGAGAGACATCAGCTTCTTGAGCACAGAAGGGGCAAAGAGGTGAGTCAAGAATGGTCATGCGGTGGAGGAGGATGGATGGAACGGGAAGACGGCGGTGGAGAAAAAGCCAGTGAGTGTTTATTTCAAGAGGAGCTGAAAGAGGAGAAAGGATGGCAGACCAGACAGCGGTGAGAAAGGATTGGGAGACATCAGGGATGTGAAGGGGAGAAGGAGAGTGGGATTTTAAAAGTAACCGATAGAGAACTGAAGTTGAAAGAGAGGAGAGTGGAAGTGTAGATCTGCCGACTGAAATAAAGAAAGGAAGGGGAAGAGAGGCGGAAGGAACAAAGATTAGGCCGGTGGGGGTTGCGAGATGAGGGAACTTAGCAATGATGGTAGAGAGTAGGGAGTCATAGACAGAGCAAGAGGAGGGTGAAAGAAGAACAGAAAGGTAAGAGTCTCCCGTAAGGCAGGAGGAAGGCGAGAGTGAGTGCTAGTTCGGAGGTCCATTAGAATGAAGGAAGTGAAAGTGAAATTAGTGTTGTTCGAAGAAATGATGACATTCCTTGCGGTAACGGCGTCGGCAACAGGTGAATTATGAAGACGGAGGAACGAAGTAATCCGGAGAGCTTGAAGGTACAGTCGCGTATCGATTAGGCCAATGCCACCTTGGTCAGGAGGAAGGCTGAGCTTGGGAGCTCTGAGCCAGTGTTGTCCGGTCCAGATAACTAAGGTGAAGCAGCGAGTGATATCATTGAGTCGAAGAAGTGGTAATTTAGAAGCAAGCCAGGAATGTGTGCACATGGAGAGAAGATAGGTTTGCGCAAGACGTGCACGTTGAAAATATGAAGTACAGAACTGCGCTTTTCGCCAAAACGCAGTTGACCGATGAAGACGTGGCTAAATGATATTCCACGTAGTGCTCGAGGCTTCACCTGGGACGCCAAGATGTACACAAAGGAAACGTTGAGAGGCTGAAGACGAATGCGCTCACCATGGGGAATCCAAGCTGTCGACCCATTGAGCCGCACCACAGGCATGTGCTTTTGGTTGTATTAATCGCATGTCACTTTACTGATCCATGAGTACCTTCTCCTGTCTTATTTAGTTACACACAATGATTACAACAATGCGTATTCTTTTATTTTTCTTGGTTATTGCCCTGCACGGCGATCTGCTCCACTGGATCATATATAAAATATTCTGATCAGTGTATACATAGAATCTGCTTTTTTCTTTGATGTTAAAGTACATAAATTTCATTATTTAGTTGGTGACGTCCTTCAAAAATGACGGAGAAAAGTATAGAGTAAGAGAAATCGAAATTTTATTTATTTAATACGTTTCATACAACAACATTTCCTGTAAATGTAAGGCTATCAAATATCCTTCCTTGACAATGCGCATGACGGACGCTGATTTTCAACTTGCTTGGGATTACGTCCTCTTGTTAAAGCAACGCAGAATTATCCGTATTAAAAAATAGGCTCTGCGAGTAACATACCGACACGAACAAAAGATTGTCTCTGCGATCTATTTCATAAATGCTAAAGTGATTGGAAATTGATGAGACACTACGTGGAATGGAAGAACGGATTAGCGTTCTGCTGCTGATTAGACTGTGGCGCTGTCTTTTGACCACTCTTCCTAGCTGGGCAAAGGAAGAGATTCGCAGCTCGATGAGTCATTGGTTTTGTGTTTGTTCTACGGCACTGGCTCTCCCCTTTCCCTAGAACCAGTGGGCCTAAATTAGGAGGGGCTTATAGCCAGTACTGGTTCGTGGGTAAAAAACAAATGGTGGCCTTAAAAAGGCGTCTACTCAAGACGAACGGTGTAAATACCACCCCCACAGCTGCCGGGGAAAAGGGCGCAGGTAATGAAGGGGCTTACCGCTGCTACCAGTTATAGTTTTATGAAAGAATTCGAACACGCACAAAAACAAACAAACAGATAACTCAAAGATTCATATTTTCTTTTAAGATATACACTGAAGTGCCAGAAAACTGGCACAGACGAGCTTATGCAAAATACATAGCAACGTCACCTATGCGCGTACTCGGTTGCGTCCGCTGGTGCGTATATAAAGCGATAGACATCCTTGCCAGCTGTCATGGCTGTTTTCGGCATGAGAATAACAAGTAATAACGATTTAATCGATTTTGAACGCGGTGTCATAGTTGGCGCTTGTGAGATCGGCCATAGTATTTCGGTGGTAGAAACGAAGGTCGGATTTTCACGGACGATCATTGCAAGGCTGTACCGTGGCTACAAGAATTCCGGCAAAACCTCCAACCTACGATACCAGTGTGGCCGTAAAAAGACATTGGGTGAACGTGACCATCGTCGGCTGTCAAGAATCGTTTCACGCGATAGGCGTGCAACACTCTCGCAGGTATCATCGTAATTCAATACTGGAGCCTCAACAAGCATCAACATCCGGACTGTGCAACGTACCCTGCACGATATGGGCTTTGGGAGCCGACGCCCAACCCGAGTCACCTTGATGGGTGCACCGCTTGGGCAAGGCAACACAGCCTCTGGACACTTGATGACTGGAAACAAGTAGCCTGCTCTGACAAGTCCTGTTTCCAACTGTATCGGGCAGATGGAAGGATTCGTGTGTGGCGCAAACCCCATGAAGCCATGGATCCCGCCTGTCAACAGGGAACTGTACCGGCTGGTGGTGGTGGTGGTGGTGGTGGTGGTGGGGGTGTGTGTGGGGGTGTCCGTAATGGTATGGGGTGTGTTTAGCTGGACTTCACTGGGACTCCTGGTACGTCTACAAACGTCTGTGATCGGCCAACGCCATGCGCATCCTTTCTGACGAGGAACTTCCGTTCATGTCCTGCATTCATGCTGATGGGTTGCACCTATTCCAACAGGACAATGCATCTCCACACAAGTGTCGGGACGCCACATTATGGTTAGAGGAGCATTCATCTGAGTTTGAGGAGTTGCCATTCTCACCCAATTCCCCAGATCTCAACGTGATAGAACACATTTGAGATGCCATGCAACGCGCTATCGAACACAGGAATCCGAGACCTCGGAATACACCCGAATTGTGTAACGCTCTGCAGGAAGTATATTGTGCATTGCCTACAGCATATTTCCAGAAGCTAGTGGAGTCATTAACCCGTCGTATTTCTGCAGTCCTGCGCTCCGGTGGGGGACCTATCAAGTATTAAACTGGTGTATAAGTTTTTCTGGCACTTCAGTGTATATGTAGCGTTGCCTAAATAAATGTCAAGTTTCACTTTTAAAACACTGGGTGTCCTGCTAAATAAAGCTATTGGGCCCTTTGGCTCCGGGTTTTATTACGATCGCTCTGCAATGGGTTGTAAATAATACGATCGCTCTCCAATCGCCCTCTCTCTGCGCTGCCGAGGAAAAGTACGAAACCACGTGGGTATTCCCCATGGAGGAAGTGGGAAAACAATCAGTCATCTAGGATTACGTACACGACAGACGCCAACAGATATTCAGAGCACCGTATATCTGCAAGGCATAACATATGGCAGATATCTTATAAATGGCAAATATGCAATGTATAAGATATCTGCTTTATCTTATACATTACATGACATGTATACGGGGGTGATTTTTTTTAGTTGTAGACAAACCAATTACACGCATTGTTAAATCTATTATTTGAAAAGTTAAAACTATTAGGCTGTCCCTTACTTTTCAGACACTCTCACTGACTTCCGACCCCCCTTTACATCACACACACACTATATTGACAAAGTCCCTGGACAACCCTTCAAAAGCAAATGAACTGATACGCTGCGTTGTTAAGATGCGCGGTACAGCTGCATACGCTATAAAAACAAGCCTGCGGCTGACAACGATCATATCGCGCTGTGAGGTTGAGTGAAAATATCGCGGCGAGAGAGAACTGACTTTGAGAAAGAAAATATTGTTGGGTGTTATATTACTGGGTTATTCATAAAAGAAACCGAGAAGCCTTTAAACATTCCGAAATCAACTGTTTTGGATTACTGAATAAGTGGAAGACACATGGCCTGCCTGAAGCAGCAAAACTTACCGGCAGACCAAAGAAAATCAGTGATAGAGGGCGAGGGAGCTTCAGGAGAGTCGTTACTTCTAATCGACTTAGTACTGCACAAGACCTCAGTGTATAGGTGAGTGAAAATGCTGGAACTTCGGTATGTACACGTACCATTCGCAGAAAACCTTCATTCCATGGGTTACCGTGGTCGTGCGGCTGCTCATAAGCTTTTCATCTCCACTCGGAATGCTGCTCGTCGTTTAGCATGGTGTAAAGAACGTTTATCGGGGACTGTAGATCAATGGAAACGGGTCATATGGACTGATGAATACAGATACGCGATCCAACAGTCTGATGACCGTGTGTGGGTATGGCGGCAGCCCGGGGAACGCTATATACCACAGTGTACTGTTCGTTCCTGCGGTCATGTTTAGAGCTGGCAGTGTACTCGTGAGGGGCTAATTTTCGTGGCAAGGTCCCGGTCCATTGCTTGTCGTCGACAAACCTGTTAACCAAAAGGTCTACCTCGATATTATGGACAATTATGCCCTATCAACACTGCGACAATACTATGGAACCGAGCCTAGCAGGATAATGCACCGAGCCATAAAGCAAGGACTATTACGACGTGGTTTGACCATAATTCCGTGTAGTGTGTGCACTGGCCAGCACAGATCCCTGATCTTAATCCCATAGAGCACCTATGGGAAGAATTAGAGCACCGCATAAGAAGTTTGGAACCAAGGCCTACTACTAAGCAACAGTTAGCGGTAGCTTTATGTACTAAACGGAAGCGCATACCTATCGCTTTGTTCCAAAACCTTGTCGAAAGCATGTCTCGAAGGGTCAGTGCATGCATTAAGGCCAAAGGTGGATCGACACCATACTAATGTATGCCAATAAATGCTGTGTTGTGTTTCTTTTCTAGGTGTCCGGTGAGTTTTGTCAATAAAGTGTAAATACACCTCGAGAAAAAACAACCTCCCTCGTGTTCGAAATCCTGGGAAAGTAACTGTGCTTAGGGAGGCTGAAGCAAATTCTTCATTTTGGCGCAAGTTGTGCTAGTTACGCTATTGTTCAAGAAGGCGATGCTAATATCGTGAAGGCGATCGGTGACCAAATAAATGTAAAAAAATATTGCTTGGGAACTTTGCTATATATGGCATATACACATTTTTACTTTTCGAATGATCTTCATAAGGGTGTCACGTCAATTCGTCGCGTGCGCCAATTCGTCGACTACGTCAATTCGTCGCCTGCGTCAATTCGTCGCGCGTCAATTCGTCGACTACGACAATTCGTCGCGCGTCAATTCGTCGACCACGACGATTCGTCGCGGACAAATTCGTCGACTAGGTCAATTCGTCGCGTTTACAGATTTTGGTTACATACAAAACGAATGCAGGAAAACGTACGATTTCGAACGTCTTGCTCCCTGATCAAATTTATAAAGTTTGGACACGCAGACAGGATAGGAATATTACGTTTTTCTTTGGCACTAAAAATATTAGACGGTAAACGGTTTTTGGAACGGGACAGCGCCCGGTTGGTCAGAGCCCCATATACAAAATTTTCATAAAATCTACAGTTTTCAATTCAGAACCACCAAATCAGGTATCCTATCTCATAGTACTCTAACTTAGACGGTTGTCGGTTTTTGAACGGGTCAAGGCCCGGGGAGTCAGAGCCCCACCCTCCCATACATACAAAATTTTCGTAAAATCTAGTTTTCATTTCAGAACCATCAAATTTGGTATCATGAAACTCTAACTTAGACGCTAGACGGTTTTTGGTAGGGGTTGAAGCCCGCGGGGTCGGAGCCCCACCCCTCATAAAAATTTTCGTAAAATCTACAGTTTTCATCTTAGAACCACCAAATTTGGAACCACCAAATTTGGTATACTATATCATGGTACTCTAACTTAGACAGTAGACCGTTTTTGGAAGGGGTTGGAGCCCGGGGGTAAGCCCCCCCCCATAAAAATGCCGCGTAAAATCTACAGTTTTCAATTTAGAACCACCAAATTTGGCATAATCTCTCATGGTACTCTAACTTAGACGGTAGACGGTTTTTGGAACGGGTCGGGCACGGGGTCAGAGTCCACCCCCGCCCATAAATTTTTTTCGTAAAAACTAAAGTTTTCAATTTAGAGTTACCAAATTTGGTATACTGTATAATGGTGTTCTAAATTAAACGGTAGACGGTTTTCAGAACGGATCGGGGCAAGGGTGGTTACCCCCCTCCCCCTACACACAAACTTTCGTAAAATCTATAGTTTTCAATTCAGAACCACCAAATTTTGCGTCATGAAATTCTAACTTAGCGGGAGACGGTTTTTGGAACGGGTCGGGGCTCTGGGGTCGGAGCAACCCTACCCCCCCCACCCGTACAAAATTTAAAATTTTCGTAAAATCTACAGTTTTCAATTTAGAACCACCAAATTTGGAACACTATCTCATGGTATTCTAACTTAGACTGTAGATGGATTTTGGAAAGGGTCGGAGCCCGGGGTTCAGAGTCCGCCCCCCCCCCCTCATACGAAATTTCGTGAAATCTAGTTTTCAGTTTAGAACCACCAAATTCGGTATACTATATCATGGCACTCTCACTTAGACGGTAGCGGTTTTTGGAACGGGTCGGGGCCCGGGGGGTAGAGCCCGCCCCCGTACAAAATTTTCGTAAAATACACCGTTTTCAATTTAGAACCACCAAATTTGGTATACTATCTCATGGTGTTTTAACTTAGACTGTAGACGGTTTTTTGGAAGGGTCGGAGCCCCCCCCCCTCATACGAAATTTCGTAAAATCTAGTTTTCAATTTAGAACCACCAAATTCGGTATACTATATCATGGTACTCTAACTTGGACGGTAGACGGTTTTCAGAACACGTCGGGACACGGGGGTTTAGAATGCCCTCCCCGACAAAATTTTCATAAAATCTACAGTTTTCAATTTAGAACCACCAAATTTGGTATACTATCTCATGGTACTCTAACTTAGACGGTAGACGGTTTTTGGAATAAGTCAAGGCGCGGGGGTAAGAGCCTCCACATACAAAATTTTCGTAAAATCTATGGTTTTCACATTAGAACCACCAAATTTGGTATCATGAAACTGTAACTTAGACGGGAGACGGTTTTTGGAACGGATCGGGGCCCGGGCGGTAAGAACCCCCTCCCCCCAAAGAATTTTCGTAAAATATACCGTTTTCAACTTAGAACCACGAAATTTGGTATACTATCTTATGGTACTCTAACTTAGACGGTAGACGGTTTTTGGAACGGGTCGGGCACGGGGTAAGAGCCCCCCCCCATAAAGAATCTCTTGAAATCTGCAGTTTTCAATTTAGAACCACCAAATTTGGTATACCATATCATGGTACTCTAACTTAGATGGTAGACGTTTTTGGGAACGGGTCAGGCACGGGGTCAGAGCCCTCCCCATAAAAAATTTTCGTAAAATTTACAGTTTTCAATTTAAAACCACCAAATTCGGTATACTATGTCATGGTACTCTAACTGAGAATGCAGGCGGTTTTTGGAAACGGTTGGAGCCAAGGGTTCAGAGCCCCCCCCCCCCGCCCTTATGCCAATTTTTGTAAAACCTACAGTTTCGAATTTAGAACGACCAAATTTAGTACACTACCTCATTGTATTGTAACTTAGACCGCAGACGGAAAGGGTCGGTGCCCGGTGTGAAGGGGGCCCATTCAAAATTTTCGTAAAAATTACAATTTTTACTCTTAAGAACTGCATCCCAATACAGCACTCCATTACTCCACCTGCGGTCTAGGTTAGAGGCCGTAGATAACAATAAAGTGAAAAAATATCCGGTTCATGGTGTATTAAAAACACAAATTAATAAACGTTAGCTTTCACCACCAACGGTTGCCTTATCAGGCAGAAATACAATGTAATGTAAATAATGTAAATTCTTTTTTGCTTTGTATAATTAAATTAACTAAATCAAAAGATTTAAAATAAGTTTCCTGGAAATTTACGGAAATAGCTTTTTCATTCATCAACTTTCACCCGCTGAACTTGGTGATTTTAGAAATAGTAATATTTACCTGGGAAATACCGGGTACCCCTGCTAGTAAGAACTAAAGATAATGTTACACTTTTAGTCAGGCACAAAACAATAATTAGAAAGCCCTAGGACTGGGCCTGTTTAGCAATTTTCAGTGAGCCGTGCTAATTTTCATAATGTTTTCATAGAAGTCCAAGATTTTAGCAATGCGCTTTTCTGAGGTTGGAACTATTAAGCAGACCCTAGGCCTAGAGATTTTTGATAGTTTTCAGTCCTCCGAGCTGATATTTATGTAGTTTTCATAGAAAATAAAATGAATTCTGTTTAAATGTTACTCGAGCACAAAGCATCAATAGATACGCCCGAGACCTAGCCATATGCATTTATAGTAATTTTTATAGTGCTGTGACTATATGGGGTTTGCATGACAAATCAATTTAAGAGTGTTACGCTTATCAAAAATTATTTTAAAGGCCTAGGCCTAGCGGCCAATAATTAGCATTTGGTGCCTAAGTGAAAGCGCAACATTATTAACTTGATTTGTTATGCAAACCTTATAAATACGACCACAGCGATTAAAAGTTACTAAAGAGTCCTTGTAAGCAATATTTTTTGACCGAGTGCAAGTACAATTTACGAAATGTCAACAGGTCAAAATATCTAAAGTAACAATGAAATTTGGAATATTTCTTTTTTCTTTCTTTTTATTTCAGTTTTGACACTTGTATTAAGTTTTAAAAACATATATTTCTCCTATCGTATACCTTCATTGTGCTTTCAACAGAATTTCTTACCATGTTTTGGGTATTTTGTTTTGTGTGGTTGCAGTTTTTTTAATGTTTTGGGCATTTCATTTTGTGTGGTTACTTCTTTTTACGTTTTGGGCATTTTACTTTGTATGGGTGTTTTTGTTATGTTTTTGTTATTTTCTTTTCTGTGGTGGTTGTAATGTCGACAGGATGAAAAGGGGAAACTGTGGACAGTCACGATGCCTACTTGCTTATAATTTTTTTTTCAAATACAGCACATGATTTTGTATTGAGTTATACCACTTACTCATTAAGTGACTACAGGTTTCTTTATATATGAACTTTTTCTTAGAGCCTTTTGTTTCCTCTACCTAGCTTTTTCGGCTCCGCAACTTCTTTTTTTGGTTTTAGAATATTTTCCTTATTATTAATCAATTTTCTCATGCAAACTCTTTATGTAAGGTATGTTTTTTCTATCGAAGTATTTTGCAATTATACGTGAAGCCCTGTTGCTGAAGTAAAAAAAATATTTCCAACTGAAACAACGCAGTTCAGATATTTTCCCGCTGTTAACTCAAAGAATGAAAACAAAAACAACAAATCTGTGCAATGGTTGAGGCATGAGACAGTACTTACTGGTAACCAGGCAAAGTTTTAAGGAAGAATGAGCTTAAGAATTTCTAACTGCAACAAAAAAGAGCATCCGCACTGTATCCCTCCCCATCCCCTAGTGCCGGCCTTTGGACGTCTTGAAAGAGAAGTCTTAAGGATACATCTGTATCCTAATTGCCTGAGCATTCGCGACAATCTTCTGGTGTCGTAGTAGAAAAAACACACTTCCTACTTCGCCTAAATTGCTTGGATGTAATACCAACGAACAAAGTTTTGCTCTCGCATTGGATTTCTGTTGCTTTTGATGGAATACTTTTGCCCTATGGTTCACCGCTTTCACTATAGTCTTCAGGACAGACGGCAATACACCCCAACGTAAAACACCAATTTCACGGCAATTAACTGTAATTAGCGAAAGAGAGGTGGTACAGGAAATAAGTCGAACGAAACAGATCTGAACTTAGAAAGTCGGGGGAAGGTGTTGCATGAAAAACTATGTTTGGCTTACAGATCATTTGGCACGTAGGAACGTAGGTTTCGTTTAATATGTTACGGGGTAAACAAATTGTCTTTTCAGTATAACAATTTTCTTTCATACGCATGGTGCAACACAAAAAATTTGAATTTATTTTTGAGAATTAGCATGACGCCTACCGGCCCAGAGTACAGCTGCCCAGTCCGCGCCTGCTGCCGCCTCCGGAACCTGGCTCCCGGGTTCTTCGCATCTGTTGATCCCCCGCCTGGAGCGTCCCAGCTGTAAAATACATGTACCTCTGCGTTTTGAAAAAAACAAAAGATAAGATGCCGATCCTTAAAATTAACCACTTCTTGTGACCGCAGGTACGAAAATCTTGAACTTCGCTTAAACCCTAAATGGAGGAACAAGCTTCACGTGATTGTCTGTATTCTGAGTGTTTTATTGAATGGTTGCTCATTAGTTCGTAGTTGACTGGAGAACAGAGAACGTGCTTGTTGAAACCTTTGTTATGCGTTGTCAAGTGATAATAGTGGAAATATATCATTCTAAATATTTTGGAAAGAGAAAGGGCATTGTTTTCCGAAGGCACTATGCAGATGAAGAATGCAACATAAATAGTTAACTCACAAAAAGAAAATGATTTGCTAAAATGGAAAGGGTATTTATTTTGCCATAACAGAGTGCGAGGTGATTTACGGTATTGTCACTGTATTGAAAGAAATTATGGAAATTGTACTGGCTTTGCTAGTACTATTCTTATTGGAGATGAACATAGGATGCGCAATGAGAAACCACATAATAATGCTCCAAGACCGGAGAAAAGTGATGTTGCTGTTGCAAGAGCGCAAATAAAAGAACGAGCGAGAAATACGGACGAAGCCCCTGCACAAATAATTCAATTGAAGCCCTCCGCTGTTCCGGCCAACAATTTGGTCAGTAAATGCAGCTTAGGCTACAGTAAGTGCAGCTTACATGCCTAATATGGATGCACTAAGGCAAGTTGTAAAAATGAGAAGACATGTCAAGACATGCCTGCGGAGCCTACGACTTCAGAACGGATCGATGCCCCAATAAATTTACAGGAGAAGATGGTGCAAAATTTCTTGGCAGAGATAGCGCATTTGGACATCAAAGAATTATTTTATTTTTAACAGAGAATAATTTACGAAAGCTTAAAGAAGCACCTCTCTGGATTATGGATGGGACATTTGAAACTTGTCCAACCCTTTTTGGGCAATTATGTTCCATTCATGCTATGGTTGAAACGAATCCAGAGATGCACAGACCTGTCCCACTAGTTTATGGGTTACTTTCCAGCAAGTATAAATAATATAATATTATTATACAGTATTTTTGTAGGATTTACAAGACTATGCATCAGACTATGATATTCAGCTTGCACCACAATATACGCATAATAATAGATTTTGAAATAGCTACCGTTATAATGCTGCTAAAAAGGAATTTGGAAGCAGCACACAGAAATGTTGTTGGTTTCATCTCGGAAAAAAATGTGCTGAGGAATTTCTATCCTCTGGCATAGCCTTGGAATATAGGGAAAACAGTGAGTCTGCTCTCAAAGTCAGACATTTGCAAGCACTCGCATTTTTTTCATCTGATGAAATTCCAGCTGCTTTTGAAGAAGTGAAATAAATTTTACTAGAATATGCAGATTCTGTAGTTCAGTGGTTTGAGGAAAATTATGTTCCTGGAAAATTTCGTGGAAGCAGAAGAAACAATCCGAGCAGAAGCCCTCCGCTGTTCCCGCCAACAATTTGGTCAGTAGGTGAAAACAATTTATTTGGCTTTCCCAGAACACAAAACGAACTTGAAAGATTAGACAGACGCTGGAATACAATTCTGGGAGAGAAAAAACTGTGACTGTACGAAATAATCAGTGAAATTGCGAAAGAGCAGAGAACAACTATAGCTAAAATCGAAAGAGTGACAGCACAGATTCCAACAAATCCACCCAGAAGAGAAACGCTGGCAAGATAAAAAGGAATTCGAACTTCTTTGGTGCACAGAGACAATGTTAACATGCTGGACTTTTTAAGAGGAATTTCCTATAATTCTACCCTTTACTAAAATGTGCTGGTATTTCTCACTAATTGAATTATACCTTTTACTAACTTGTATTTGAATTTTTCAAGAAGGTAATTCCGCCGAAGATGCAAGAATGTAAAACACAACGCAAAATTAAAAAAGACAACATTTTCAAAATAGCATGTCAAAAACATAAAATGTCAAAAAGTAATCCAAAATGTGAAACAAATAAAAATTCAAAATGCAATCCAAAATGTGAAACAAATAAAAATTCAAAATGCACTCACAAGTCACAAGCATTACAAAAATGCGAAACGCTATGTAACAAGTATAACACAAAATAAAACAAATGCCAAAAAAAATGCATACGCTTTGTAAAATGTACAAAATAAAATAAATGCCATATTCATAACGATTTCATGACGAGTCAAGTTAAAAATGAGCTTTTACTTAGACTTCAAATAATAATTACTAGCCTCTTCACCTTTTTAAGTCTTTAATAAGTGCAACATCATTAACCTGACTTGTGATCAAACATTATCAATATGACCATAGCATACAATCACTTAAAAGACTTGTTAATGGATGAATTGAGGAATCACCAAGTTCAGCGGGTGAAAGTTAATGGCTGTTTATAGTTTTGTACTCGAGTAAATGCGCAACACAGTAAACTTGACTTTCTCTGAAAATTTTATGTATATGAGCACGGTTGATTGAAAACTGATAAAAAGGCTTAAGGCCTGTTTATTAATTTTTGTGCCTCAGTCAAAACGCAGTACCATAACCTTGGCATGTTATCGAAACCTTATGAATACGTCGGACTAAAAATTCCTAAAAAAAGTTTACGCCTAAGGTCTTGTAACTAAAGTTTTGTGACAGGGTAAAACTGCAACATTAATAACTTGACATGTTATGTTAACGTTGTGAATATGAGCACCGCGGATTAAAGATTTCAACAAATAGCCTTTGGGATTAATGTGTTGTAGCTGAGTAAAAATGTAACATTATCTAGATTTTCTATATAAACCAAACTACGTGCTGAAATGGCCCAACTATATATACGTATACTTCAACCATATACCGAAGCGCTGACAAGGTGAAAACAAAAGTGCAATTTTGTACGGTCCCCTAACATTTTATGGCTAGCCTACATGGAAGTGGACACGTTGATATCAAACACATACTTTTTGTACGGTCCACAACAAATAGCAATGGACACGTCGCAATCTTTGGGGGGGGGGGTAACGACCACCGTGATCAATTCAGTGGGCTATAAGCAGTCGGACGTTCCCAATTTTGGGCCACTGGTTCCTGTTAAGGGGGACAGCCAGTGCCAGAAGTCAAGCACAACGTCCATGATTCACCGGGATTTGAACGAGGATCCTTCTCGACAAGTGGTCAGAAGCCAGCGCCTAGATCACTCCGCCGCCGTAGCGGCACACGTTGAAATGTATTTTTCATACGGCCCCAAACGCTCTTATGGACATACTAGATTGAACTGGACGCAAATAAATCATTAATATAATTTGTACTAGCAGGGATACTAGTTATTTGCCAGGAACATATTACTATTTGTGAAATCACCAAGTTCAGCGGGTGAAAGTTAATGAATGAAAAAGATATTCCTGCAATTTTCCAGTAAACTTATTTTAAATTTTTTGATTTAGTTAATTTAATTTTGCGAAACAAAAAAGAAAGAAAAAGGAATGGGAATACTTACCTTCTAGGAGACATCTATAGAACTGCCGTACATCTGGCGTGTGCTTCTGTGAATCCCGCGACACAGAAATGCAATGTACCTATGTGATGTCGCATGCATACGACTTCACATTGGCATTGATCATCTTTTTCTTACCGTTTTGAATTTTGAATATCTGGAACTCTCTGTTTACATTACATTATATTTCTTTCTGATAAGCAGCTCGTTTTTAGTGAAAGCTAAACTATATAGATTTGTGTTTTTAATACACCATTAAACGCATATTTTTGCACTTTATTGTTATCTACAGCCCCTAACTGAGACCGTAGGTTGGTTAGTTGGTTGGTTGATGGTTTATGGTGCAAGGCCCTCAAAGGGCCAAAGAGCGCCTTAGAACGTAGATAGGGTATTCTTAAGAGTAAAAAACGGAACTTTTTACGAAAATTTTGCATAGAGCTACCTTGACCCGGGACCCGACCCCTTCCAAAAACCGTCTACCGTCTAAGTTAGATAACCATAAGTAGTATACCAAATCTGGTTGTCCTAAATTGAAAACTGTAGATTTTACGAAATTTTTATGAGGAGGAGGGGGGGGCTCTCACCACGGGGTTCCAACCCGTTCGAAAAACCGTCTAGCGTCTAAGTTAGAGTTTCATGATACCAAATTTGGTGGTTCTGAATTGAAAACTGTAGTTTTTAAGAAAATGTTGTATGTTTGTGTGTGTGCGGGGCGGGGGCGGGGGCTCCGACCCCCAGGACCTTGACCCGTCCCAAAAACCGTCGACCGTCTAAGTTAAAGTACCATGAGATAGTATACCAACTTTGGTGGTTCTAAATTGAAAACTAGATTTTGTGATTTTTTTATGAAAGGGGTCCTTACCCCCTTCACAAAAAAATCTGCAACCCTTTCCAAAATCGTCTAGCGTCTAAGTTAGAGTACCACGAGATAGTATACCAGATCTGGTGGTTCTGACTTGAAAACTGTAGTTTTTCTGAAAATTTTGTATGAAGGGGGCTCTGACCCCCGGGCCTTGACCCGTTCCAAAAGCGGTCTACCGTCGACGTTAGAATACTATGAGATAGTATACCAAATCTGGTAGTTCTAAATTGAAAACTGTATGGGGGGCGGGGGCTCCAACCCCTTTCAAAAACCGTCTAGCGTCTAAGTTAGAGTTTCATGATATAATATTTGATGGTTCTGAATTGAAAACTGTAGATTTTACGAAAAAATATTATGGGGGGGTCTCTGACCCCCTGGTCTTGACCCGATCCAAAAACGGTCTACCGTCTAAGTTAGAGTACCATGAGATAGTATACCAGATTTGGTGGTTCTAAATTGAAAACTGTAGATTTTAAGAGAATTTTCTATGTGGGGGCTCTGACCCCACGGGCCTTTACCCGTTCCAAAAACGGTCTGTCGTCTAAGTTAGAGTACCATGAGATAGTATACCAAATTTGGTCGTACTAAATTGAAAACTGTAGATTTTACGAAAAAGTTTTTATTCGGGGGGGGGAGGGTTCTGACCCCCTGGGCTCCAACCTCTTCCAAAACCTGTCTAGCGTCTAAGTTAGAGTACCATGAGATAGTATACCAGATTTGGTGGTTCTGAATTGAAAACTGTAGTTTTTAAGAGAATTTTGTATGTATGGGACTCTGACCCCCGGGCCTTTACCCGTTCCAAAAACGGTCTGTCGTCTAAGTTAGAGTACCATGAGAGGGTATACAAAATTTGGTGGTTCTAAATTGAAAACTGTAGATTTTGCGAATTTTTATATGAGGGGGGCCCTTACCCCCCGGGCTGCAACGCCTTCAAAAAATCGTCCAGCGTCTAAGTTAGAGTACCATGCGATAGTATACCAGATTTGGTGGTTCTGAATTGAAAACTGCAGTTTTTAAGAAAATTTTGTATGTGGGGGCTCTGACCCCCGGGCCTTGATCCGTTCCAAAAACGGTCTACTGTCTGAGTTAGACTACCATGAGATAGTATACCAAATTTGGTGGTTCTAAATTGAAAACTGTAGATTTTACAAAAAAAATATTCGAGGGGGGGGGGCTCCGACCCCGCGGGCGCCTTCCAAAAACCGTCTAGCGTCTAAGTTAGAGTACCATGAGATAGTATACCAGATTAGGTGGTTCTGAATTGAAAACTGTAGTTTTTAAGAAAATTTCGTATATGGGGGGCTCTGACCCCCGGGCCTTGACCCGTTCCAAAAACGGTCTGCCGTCTAAGTTAGAGTACCATAAGATAGTATACCAAATTTGGTGGTTCTAAGATGAAAACTGTAGATTTTACGAAATTTTTTATGAGGGGGGGGGCTCCGACCCCGCGGGCTCGAACCCCTTCCAAAAACCGTCTAGCGTCTAAGTTAGAGTTTCATGATACCAAATTTGATGCACGTCATTTGCTTGATCTTCCTACTGTTCTAACCCAAGTTTCTAGTGTGATATCTGTGTATCGAAATCTTGTGCTTTCCTATCCCGATCTCAAATTTAGTGTTGACAGAATGAAGAAGCAAGCGAAGAAAATAACAGATTCCAGCGCACGTGCGTGTCGACCTGGGAAGGACCTACCGATTCAAGGTGGTCACACTTAACTGCAGAGGGTTCTCTGCTTCTCCTAGAAATTCTCTAGTGTATGAGGACTTGGCGCCTCTACACGCAGATCTTCTCTTGCTCCAAGAGACCAATTGCTCTGCTACCACTTTGTTCTCTCGTTGGCGGGCTTGGCCCTACGATTTTCACCATGCTTATCGAGTTGGACGGAATGGTGGCCTTGCACTTGGGATCCATCACCGCCTACTCCCTCTGATTTCGACGCCAGTGATTCGTGCCTTACATGTGGACAACCTCCAGGTCGCTGTCTTTTGCATTGAAAACGTGACCTATCATGTTTTTAACATATATGTCCCCTGTGATGAACGTCTGTTACCTGATCTTCTCTCCACACTCCGTACAGAGCTGTCATGCATCCCACCGTCTGAATACATTCTCATCGGCGGAGATTTCAATTGTACGTTGTTGCCGGCCCTTGACCGCAATTCAACCGTTGGAGAATACCGCAGACAACGTGTATTACAGATTTACCAGCTAGTTGATGATTTTCAATTGGTTGATGCGTTCCGGCATCTACACCCGTCGGAAATCTCTTTTACCTGGCGCTCTTCCATCCATGGCAGCACTACGGCAGCACGGTTGGATAAATTTTATGTTTCGACTGCTCTTCTCCCGTCGATCGCAGCTGCTGCCCATCATCCTTCCGCCGCTTCAGACCACAGTATTGTCAGTCTGTCGGTGTGTGTTTCGCCTTCACCTTCAAGGACTCAACGAGTATGGACTTTTCCGGACTCGCTCCTGGATGATCAACAATTTTGTGTTGCTGTGCGTGAGTTCCTCCGAAGTCGTCAGCCCCTTCTTGATACTACGTCCGACGCGATGCAACTGTGGCTCAGTGTCAAACATGACTTGGTCCTTTTTGTACGGCGCTACTCCCATGCCTCTCGGAATGAGAGCGATATGAAAATTGCGAATCTACGTGCTCTATTGTCGATGCTCTCTCTTGATGATCCGCAATACCCCGGCTATCTGGCAGATCTCCATGCTTTGCTTCTTCCTCGCGCATCCGATGCAGCCTGCAGGATGCATTTCTTGCATCTCTCCCCTACAGCTGATTCTCACGATTACTTAACCGCCTTGGAATCTCAACATCGTTCTGCTACATCTTTGCGTCATCTTCGCCTCCAGGATGGTTCCATCACTTCGAACCCATCGAAGCTATGCACTTTCACCAGACAGTATTTCATCGCCAAGTACAGTGCGGTAACGCAGTCTTCATCCTCATTAGCTTCTCCTCTTCTCTCCTCTCTTCCTCAGGTCCCCTCTACTTTATCTACTTCTTTACTCTCTCCTTTCTCTCTTCGCGAACTCCGCGAGGCGTTCGCTACTCTCAATCCTCATGCCGCTCCTGGACCTGACGGCCTTCCTCTGTCCTTTTATCGTGCTTTTCTACCGTGCCTTCTGCCTTTTCTGTCTGCGTGTTTCTCGTCTGCTTTTTCCTCTCCTGCGTTACCGCCCGACTTTACTTTGGCACACACCATCCTCCTTCCTAAGAAGGGTGACCTCTTGGATCTTGGAAACTGGCGCCCTATCTCCATCCTAAACACTGACTATAAGTTCTATACAAAACTCTTATCCCGTCGCCTTAATTCTGTTCTCTCTTTCGTTATTTCTCCTGACCAGACATACACTGTGCCTGGTCGGACTATTTCCACTAACGTTTCTCTTCTCCTTCATCTTCACTTCCTCGCTCGCTCTTTTTGTGAACCTCTTGCCTTCCTCAATCTGGATCAAAAGTCCGCTTTTGATAACGTTTCTCATTTTTATCTCTCTGTTGTCCTTTCACAATTTGGCTTTCCTCCTACCTTTTCTTCCGCACTCTTGGCCCTTTATCAGGGAGCTAGTTTCCATGTTCGAGCGGCCACATTTCTAACCGCTCCAATTCCGTTTAAGCGAGGCATCCGGCAAGGATGTCCGCTCTCCGGCCAGCTATTCGCTCTCGCTTTTGAGCCTTTCCTGTTAGCAGCCCGAAGATCACTCCTGGATGTCCTACCGCCGACAGTGGCTAGTACTCGTCATCATCGAATAATTTTCACCGCCTATGCTGATGATGTGACCTTTTGCGTCCGGGATGAATCTCAATTTGATCGCCTGTATTCTGTATATCAACAGTATGTTGCATTATCTGGAGCAGCGCTGAATGCCACTAAAAGTACTGGCTTATGGTGCGGGGCATGGGCTGCCCGCACTGATGCTCCTTGGGGTGCGCAGTGGACAGCCACTACACAGAAGATCCTCGGTGCGTATGTCGGATTGCCCTTGGCTTCTGCATCTGCCACCTGGACTGCTCTTCTTCCCCGGATACAACGGACTGCTGCCTACTGGAGTAAGGCCCGCCCTTTCACATCGTTCCGTCAACGAGCAGCCGTTGTTCGTCGACAACTTATCTCTCTATGCGAATACTCTTGGATGTCGACGGTTGTGCCCGTGTCACAAATGATGACCATCACTCGCCTCTCAACTTCCGTCATCTGGTCTTCACATCACTGGGTTAAACCTGCCACGCTTCATCTGCCAGCCTCTTTGGGTGGCATCCAGCTTCCTGATCCAGCTTTCCTTTATAAAACTCATCGCATTATTCATTTCATTCGCCTTGCCACTTCAACTGTTCCGTCCCTTACCACTACCTTGAATGTTCTAGCTTCTTTCCGTGACCCATCTTTCACCTTCCTACTGTTTCTGAAGATGGATGCATACTCTCTTCTCCCGTCCCACCTCCCTCCTGTCCTGCGAGAGGGCCTTTCTCTCTTTCGTTCGCTTCCTCTTCTCCGTTCATTTCCTTCTTCAACTCTTGATCTCCTAGATGAACCTCTCTTCTTCTCTTCTCTTATTCACCCTCCTAACCTCCCTTACTTTTACTTTCCTCATTGGATCCGCTCTGGTGTGATAACTGTCCGTTCTCTCGTAACTTCTGATCTAACCTGGAGACCTCTTTCTTCCCTGTTTCTATCTCCAACCATTACTCTTGCTAACGAATATCTTCTTCTTCGCACAGCGCTTTGGAGCCTCTTTCCACTCCTCGCTTCACCTGATGGTCTCTTCTCGGTCCCCTCTGCTCCTCTTTCCCTACCGTTCTTTCTCCTCATTCGTAGCTCCCCGGTTCTAGTTACTTCTCTCTCCTCCTCTTCTCTTTATTGGCTTCTTCTTTCCCCTCCCGCACTTCCACTTTCTGTTCATTCTGCTCCTCCTTCTCTTCTCCCCGCCATCTGGACAGCATCTACCTCCCCCTTTCCTCCCCTCTTGAACTCAATGTCCATTGGCAATTTCTTCACCTTCGTCTCCCAGCCCCATCAGTACTGTTTCGCATGACCCTTCTCACCTCTCCGCAGTGCTCCTTTTGCCCTGAAGTCAGCGACGTCCAACATCAATACCTATTCTGCCCCGTTCTCCTGCCAGTCCTAAACACAGCATTTCGTCTTGCTGATCGAATTTGTGCTCGATCGTTACCATTTCTTGCATATGCTTGGCTACTCCAAACAAAGCATCCACCTACTCACTTGCCTCCTGTGTGCCGTTATATTTTTCTTCTTGTGAAGTTCACTGTCTATGCTTTCCATCTTCAACAACGCTTCCCCGCTCTTATTCCACCTCCTCAGGAGGCAAGTGCTATCATTCGGAGACGCTTCCTAGCACGGTTAACCACTCGCCTCCAAATGGAGCACTCTCGTGCTGCCTCAACAAACACCGATAGCGTTTTTCAATCCACTTGGGCCCAATCGGCTGGGTGGTTCCATATCCACAATTTGCAGTTACATCTCAACCTATAAGTGGGATTTTTGTTGTCGCCCACGTTCACTGTAACAAATCATGTTTTTACGTATTAATTTTGGTGCTTCGCTATTTGTGATTTTTCTGTTTTAATGTGCCATTGAAGATAGCTCAATATGTTTCCCATGTTCTCTTCGATAATGTTGGGTTTTATGTTGTTGTATATAATTCTTCCTTCTGCACAGTTTACTGCCCACGCAATGTCCCCTTCATTATGTTGAATATTTTTTTAAAATATTAGTCACTGTGTGTATAATTTAATGCAACAAGATGCCCTTCTGAGTACATTTAGCGTTATTTCCCCTTGTCACTGAATACTTCTGTACATATGTTGTAAATTTTGAATGTAGCATCACTGTTGCATTTCTGTGAATTAGTACCTAATGTTTAATCTTTAGTATGGTAGTGATGCTTAATTGGAATTTGTGCATAGTATAGAATCATGTCTTGCCCTGTCTACAATACTGTATGTAAACATTTTCGTTTGTATCGCTCGTGCTTTATTGTCTGCCTCTCCTTCGCCCTACGTGGCGAAATATTTTTTTATGATTTTAACAATATTTTGTTTTACGTTTCACTGGAACTTTCCAGCTGATGTATATACCGCTGTATTTATTGGCAGAATTCCATTGTCATGTACATAGAAATGTTATTTTACTGAAGAATAAAGGCAATTTTGAAATGTAGATTTTACAAAAATTTTTTATATGGGGGGCTCTGACCAACCGGGCCCTGCCCCGTCCCAAAAACCGTCTACCGTCTAAGTTAGAGCGCTATGAGATAATATACCACATTTGGTAGTTCTAAATTGAAAACTGTATTTTACGGCAATTCTGTAGGGGGGCTAACCCCCCCTCTCCAACCGCTTCCCAAAACCGTCTACAGTCTAAGTTAGAATACCACGAGATAGTATACCAGTATTGGTGGTTCTGAATTGAAAACTGTAGATTTTACGAAAATTTTTTATATGGGGGGCTCTGACCAACCGGGCCCTGCCCCGTTCCAAAAACCGTTTACCGTCTAATATTTTTAGAGCCAAAGAAAAACGTAATATTCGTATCCTGTCTGAGTGTCCAAACTTTATAAATTTGATCAGGGAGCAAGACGTTCGAAATCGTACGTTTTCCTGAATTCGTTTTGTATGTAACCAAAATCTGTAAACGCGACGAATTGACGTAGTCGACGAATTGACGCGCGACGAATCGTCGTGGTCGACGAATCGACGCGCGACGAATTGACGCAGTTGACGAATTGACGCAGTCGACGAATTGACGTAGGCGATGAATTGACGTAGGCGACGAATTGACGCGCGACGAATCGTCGCAGTCGACGAATTGACGCAGTCAACGAATTGACGCACGGGACGAATTGACGTAGAACCCTTCATCAGTACACTGCTGGCCACCCAAAATGCAACACCAAGAAGGACACGAGATAGCGAAGCCAGATTTACTGGACGCATAACAATAGATACAAAGATGAAACGATTGAGCTTACAGGCCCATGCGACTTGCGGAACACGCAGACATCAATAGTTCGTGTGGCACCCATGGCTGGCAATAACGGCCGCTAAACGCAGCGGCATCGAACGAAAGAGGCTTTGGATGTGGGCTTGGGGTATGTCGGTCCAGGCTGCATCCACACGTTGCCACAGTACATCAGGCGTAGCCGCGGGTGGTGCTTGCCGGGACACTCGGTTGCCGATCAGCGACCAGACGTGTTCGAAGGGCGACACATCGAGAGAACAGGTAGACCAGGGTAGCAGTGACACCTGGTGGGCCTTGAGGAATTGTTGCACAATGCGTGCCACGTGCGGGCGCGCATTGTCATCCTGAAACGTGGCCGCTGGCAGGTCCTGCAGGTAAGGGAGGACCACTCAAAAGCCACCGCTACATCTCCAAAACGTCTGAGATGTAGCGGTGGCTGTTGAGTGTACCGGCGATGCGTACCAGAGGGGTGCGGGTGTCATATCCAATTGCGCCCCAAACCATAACGCCAGGCGACGGACCGGTATGGCGATGCATAATGCAGGCGTCATACATTTTCTCGCCGCGGTATCGCCACACGCGGATCCGACAATCGCGGTGTTGCAGGCATCAGCGGGATTCGTCGGAGAAGACAATGTCGTGCCATTCCGTAGTCCTGGTGTGGCGTTCAAGTGCCGCCACACTCGCCGGTGGTGTAACGTCAGTGGTAATCGGAGCAGTGGGCGCCGTGCGACAAGTCCCCGCTGCTGCAGACGACGTCGAACAGTACGTGCTGACACAGGTTGTTGCGCAACACACCCTAATTCCTGCGCTAACGTTCGTGATGTTACGGTGCGGGCCGTCAATGCCCGCCGCACAACATGCCGGTCTTCTCGTTTGGTGGTGTGCCGCGGCTGCCGGAATCGCTCACGTCGGTCCGTCCGTCCCTCCTGCACCCACCAAATCCATACTCGCCTGACTGTGGATGGATGTTGACCCACACGGGCGCCGATGTCTCGGTACGATAAACCGCTGTCGCGATAAGCCACTATTCGCCCTCTGTCGAACTCCGAAACGTGCTGGAATGACTACCGTATTCTGCGACGAGGCATCAGGAAGCTTCCCACGCACAGGTCCGGCAACACAACACACTTCCACTACTTACACCCCGCCTTCTGTTCACCCTTCTTATAGTGCTTCTCGGTGGCGTGCTGGGCGCACATGATTTGCATATGCCCTGCAATGCTAATCGTTTGCATGTCCTCTCGCGGGCGACGCATGCTGCGAATTTCAGGCCAATCGGAAGCTTCCTTCTTGGTGTTGCATTTTGGGTGGCTAGCAGTGTAATTTAGTTGGAAATTAAACTCGCAATAGTTTAAATCAAAAATTTCGACACCCTGTTTTGAGTGTGGTTTGATGCAACATTCAGTCATGAGCGGGATTTTGAAAATTCTTTCACCATTAAATTTTTGTTAAAATGTATTCACGACAAATGTAGTTTTACAGTGCATATTTCAACAGTCCTTTTTATCCAGAATCTAACCGAATTTTTCATGCTGGAGTTTATGAGTCGTTTTACCTGTAACTATGTTTTGTAGCGGACTTCCACAGTAAAATTCCCTACCTGGGTTGAACGTCCCAATCAGAATGCTAACAAGTTAGTAAAATCATGCAATGCATTGATTATGATACGCTTTCCAACATACCAGAAATCATTACTCAAGTTATCACTCAAGTTATGAGGATCATGGCTGTGGGATAAATCTCACTCCTATGTCCTGACCTTTGACCTCATTTCGATGATATTAAACAGAATTGGTTCGGTATGCCTCCCAAACAACATACTAAAGGTTTGTAGCAATAGAAGCATTTTTAATCACGTTATGAGGATATTGGCTGTGGAATAAATCTCGCTCGTGTGTCCTGACCTTTGACCCCATTTCGATGATATTCAACAGCGGCTCAGTATACCTCCCGAACAACATAACAAAGTTTTGTCGCCATAGAAGCATTTGTAGTCAAGTTATGAGAATAATGGCTGTGGAATAAATCTCGCTCCTGTGTCCTAACCTTTTTTCCACATTTCGATTATATTCAACAGGACCGGTTCAGTATATCTAGAAACATGATAAAGTTTTGTCGCAATCGAAGTATTTTTTGCGTAAGTTATGACGCAGAAGTGCAATGTAATGGATCCCGCTCCTATGTCCTGACCTTTGACCCCATTTCCACAGGGTTCGCGCAGAGGTGGTTCCCCTACCACATACTAAAATTTAATCGCATTCGAAGCATTTTTAAGCAAGTTAAGACGCATAACGGCAATGGAATCGATCCCGCTCCTATGTCCTGACCTTTGACTCCGTTTCGCCCATTTTCAATAGGGTTCGTACCCAGGTGGTCCCCTACCTCGTACTAAAATTTCGTCGAAATGAACCATTTTATCGTGCGGACAGACAAACTGATAAAGATGGAGCATATACGCTTCTTCAACCTACGGTTGGAAAGCGTGAAAAATGCTAGACAGTTGTTAGGAATTCTCCAGCAGCTTATGGAATTTAAACTTGAAAATATAAAACAAGTTTCATGGTCACTAAATATAAACGTGTTGAAATACCGTCTGAATCATGGAGAACAAAATCTACGACGAAAAGCTAGTTTAAGAAGAGAGGGAAGTATTAGCTTCCAAAAATCGTCAATTTTCCAATGTTTTTCAAGGGGCTGGTGTCACGCAGGAGAAAAGATCAACTAGAGATTTGTTATTCGCGAACGATTCGACCGAAAATAACGAATCAGCAAAGTGGGTCATTTCCAAACGAATTTTTTCTTGAAAAGATTCGATTCCACGAAGAACCGATTTCCTGAATGAATGAATCAATTACCTTTCTTTTTTCTTTTTTTGATTGGAGGTTTAACGACCATCGTGAGCAACTCAATGGGCTATAAGCAGTCGGCCATCCCTAAATTAGGTCACTGGTTCCAATGAAGGGGCAGAGCCAGTGCCGTCAGGCAAAAACAACGTCCATGCATCACCGGGATTCGAACCCGGACCCCTTTCGTGCGAATCATCAGAAGCCATCGCTTAGACAACTACGCTACCGGGGCAGCAAATACTTTTCACTAGACGCCGAAATGTCACCATTATGTTAGAGTGAAGTTCAATTTCTGGTTAGAAAATCATACCTTTTTCAGAAGTGTACAAATGCAATAAATTACGTGAACGTTTTGAAATGAACTTACTTGAAAAACCGAGGAATAATTTCTTTTCCTTATGAATTAAACAAGTTTAAACTTAAAAATCGTCTTCTAAACCGGACAACTATCAACGAATGAAAGGATCCGACTCAGAATAGGTTCTTCAGAAACAAATCGTTCTCTAAACCGGAAGAATCACCTAACGAAACAAACAAATGGATACGACTCAGAATCACTTCCCTAGACACAAACCAGAAGTATCCCTGGACGAAACGAACGAAAACATCCGACTCAGAATAGATTCCCTAGATACAAATCGTTCTCTGAACCGGAAGAATCATCTAACAAAACGAACGAAGGGAACAGACTTAAAATCGATATCCTAGACACAAATCGTTCTCTAAACCGGAAGAATCACGAACGAAAGGAACCGACTCAGAATCAGTTCCCTAGACACAAATCGGATGTATCACCGAAAGAAACGAACGAAAACATCCGACTGAATAGATTCCCTATAAACAAATCGTTCTCTAAACCGGAAGAATCATTTAACGAAACGAACGAAGGGAACAGACTCAGAATCGATTCCCTAGACTCAAATCGTTCTCCAAACCGGAAGTATACAACTCAGAATCGATTCCCTAGAAACAAATCGTTCTCTGAACTGGAAGAATCATCTAACAAAACGAACGAAGGGAACAGACTCAAAATCGATTTCCCAGACACAAATCGTTCTCTAAACCGAAAGAATAACAAAGGAAAGGATCTGGCTCAGACACAAACCGGATGTATCACCGAAGGAAACGAGCGAAAACATCCGACTCAGAATTGATTTCGTATAAACAAATCGTTCTATAAACTGGAAGAATCACCTACCGAAACGAACGAAGGGAACAGACTCAGAATCGATTCCCTTGACACAAATCGTTCTCCAAACCGGAAGTATACGACTCAGAATCGATTCGCTAGAAACAAATCGTTCCCTAAACTGCAAGTATCATCAAACGAAACGAACTAATCTTTTTGATGAGTTGAATGGAAAGAATCGGTTTGCTCATTTTAGAGTCAACGGTCTGGAGTAGTGGTACACCATTCTTGAACGATTCGTTCATAATGAACGCCTCTTAACCGCGAATGGTTCACTCTCACCGTTGTGAATGGTAATTCAATTCGGCGTTAATGAAAGGCGCACTGAAGAAGTTTAACTTTTTACCACCCGCATGAGTTCGGAAATGAATTCCCAGTAAGAAAAGTAATTTCAAGAATTAACGAGTGTTAACCGCTATGTGAGCGAGCAATGAACAGTCAGCTAGGAAATAATGGTGAAACTTAAAGAATAGGAATGGTATGTGAATGCCATTCATTTGAATGATGTGCCACATTCGTTCGTTAAATCTTTCACCATGAATAGTTGAAGAGCGCGCGCTCTTTGTCAAAGAGAGCTGTGGCCTTGAAGCCGCAACAGAAAATTCCTGCAATGAATAATTTACTCAGTGAGCGAAGTGGCGACCCGTAAATTGGACCATTCGTTTGAATGATCATTCCCGAACTACTATTTTGCGTGAATGATGAATGAACTCCGGTGTAGGAATTGCGACGTACTACTAAGGTGACACATGCGCCAAAAGCGGCAAGGGGGCAGCTCTAAGACTAGCCAGTGTAGTTCAATCAGTATAATATTCCGCTCCAAACTAGAAAGACGTGGATTCCAAAATCAGGCCCCCTCCCCCCAAAGAAGGGGTTCATTTGCTATACACCAATGAGCTATTACCACCTATCTAATAAGCTGTAGGACCCCTTTCCCCCCGCAAAACAGCGGCCACTCGACGAGGCATCGATTCGATGATGTGGCAATAGGTATCCAGGGGTATCTCGTACCATAATGTTAACAGCAGGTCCTCCAGTTCCCGTACATTTCCGGGTGGGGGTAATATAGCACGAAACCGCTTTTCCAAGTCGAACCACAAATGTTCGATTGGGTTCATGTCAGGTGAATTTGAAGGCCAGGGCATTAACGGAAAGTCACCAGCATGTTCCTCGGACCACTCCTTGACGATTCTGACAGTGTGGCATGCGCATTTTCCTGTTGGTAATATCCATCACCAGTAGGGAACACAGTGGCGATGAATAGGTGAACTTGGTCAGCAACGATGTTCAGATACATGACTGCTGTCAGAGATTGTGCTATTGGGATAATGGGGCCTAAAGTGTCACCAGAAAACATCTCCCACAGCATAACACCACTGCCGCCGGCACGTTTTCGCAAAATGGTGCAACCAGGTGCCATAGCCTACGTTGGCAATCGGCGTATCCGCGCTCGGTGGTATACCTGATGCACTAGGAATCTTGATTCGTCAGAGCGGGCTACTTAGCCTCCGTTGGTGATCGGAGTACCCGCAATCGTCTGGCACCAGGAATCTTAATTCTTCAGACCAGGTAACTTTTTCCCAATCATCCACGGTCCAATCTTGATGATCTTGGCCCCATTTCATGCGTTATTGGCGATGATGTGCAGTGAGCATGGGGACCCGGTTGGGTCTTCGGCTACTCAGGCCCATGCGCAGAAGGCGGCGATTAACTGTTATAGCTGCGGGTGATTTGTCGCACTGTGGCCCTGCGGTCGCTTCGAACAATGCGCGACAGTCTCCGCTCACCTCTGGCATCAAAAAGCTGCGGAAGTCACATGGCTGAACGCCGGTTCGTCGTTTTGTCTTTCAGTGCACCACGTTTTGATACGTCCTCACTACAGCGGCACGCACTGAACAATTGTTCTTTATGAAACTCCGACAAATGGGAGGCTTTTCCCATTTTGTCACCGAACACTCTACTAACCGAACGCGGGTCGCCGACTCGGTGGTGCAGTGGTCTAAGCGATGGCGTCTGATTATTCGTCCGAAAGGGGTCCGGGTTCGAATCCCGGTTAGTCATGGATGTTGTGTTGGTCTTACGGCACCGGCCCCCTCTCTCCCTTCCCTGGAACCAGTGACCCTAAATCAGGGACGGGCTACTGCTTATAGCCCATTGACTTGCTCACGGTAGTCGTTTAACCTCCAACCAAAAAAAAAAAAAAAAAAAAAAGGCGGTCCTAGGGTTGTATATGTACTACTCCGTGAACTTCACCGGCGCCACTGTTCGGTTTCTAGGCGCGCTCATTTCTTTAGGCTGGGGGGGGGTAATATGTAATTTCTCATGGGTGTAAAATGTTTTTTTGCAATCACTACTCTGAACAACGCGAAAGAACGTCGCATTTGAGCGGCTCCAAAAATTCACGCTTCGGGCTTCTCCTGTAAATTCTTACCTACGTAGTAAAAACCGAAGAATTTATTAATGTTATGTCAGTTGCAATCTATTCCGGTCATTCCTGGTGAAGATAAACGCGTATAATTGGCTCCGAATCGGACAGGCACGAAGCATACATACACACTAATGTGTTAGTCATTGAATACATCCAGTAGTGGAAGTTATCTACTTTGCTTTATGAAGAGAATTCAAAAGACATCACATCATGCTCCTCTGGAAAAATTTGCGAATAACGATGCCAATAAACTACATACATAAGTAATGCGATTAATGTAGATCAGGTGATGCAAACAGATTAGAAGTTTGCTAGCTAATTTGGTCAATTAATATAATAATTGCTATGACAAACATCTTTATATTACTTCTCTTGAAGGGCACCATCTGTGCTTGGGATACGATAATTAGATTTGAGTCAGGTCATTTGAAATTCTCTCGGTATTTTTCTCTTAACAAACGTAATTACGTTCTTTAGTCCCGATTTCCGCGAACTTTAATGGACAAATGGCAATTCTTCTGAAACGGCCTCTCATTTGCATTCATAAAGTCTCGAAAAGTAAAATTACTTGCGCTTTTTAGCTGCGTATACTGGGATTTTTTCGGACTCGGATATTTTAAACTACACATTTTTTAGGAGATAAGTTTTTTCTCGACAGTTAGAATTCAGACAAATTAAAAGTTGTCTAGAAAAAACAGAACAGATACGTTTGAACACATAGATGAGTTAGAAAATTTATTACGATTTCTTGGTACTTCTGTTTTTGTCGTTTATCTCTCTGGAGAAATAATCCGTCTATATCAAAACCCCTTCAGCTTTTGCAAGTTCTTCGTGAGGTATCAAACACTCTTCGAAATTCTGGAAATCGTTCATGATGCATCAGAAATCTTTTCCAAATTTCGCGCTCTGGGAACCTGTAAGGAATCTTTCAGGCTCTTTCTTTGAATATATAGTCTTTTTTAACAGTTGGCATAACTTTTTAATTGTGTCATCCATTACTCTTCTAGAATTTACGGCATATAAATACTGCATAACTCCTAAATATGCAGTATCATAAGCTGCAGCTCGTTCGCAACGTGTTGCATTTTTGGGGTCTCCGTTCCTTCCCCAGTAACTTTCCCCAATCTGAAATGCTATGTAGCTTTGGGCATTGTGCAATAAATATCGTTGCACACATGCTAGACCTATGCTCTTGTACATCAACTGAACATTGTACCACAATGTCAATTTGCTATTGTTTGAAAACTGGTACACACGTTGCCTACCAGGCGGCTGAGGAGTCTGAAGCGCTAGTTCTGACCGTTCGTCCGAGATGGGCCAGGGCTGGAGTCCCTGATGAGTCAAGGATGGTGTGTTTATACTACTCCACTGGCTCTCTCCCCTCCCTGGAAGTAGTAGTCTCAAATTGAAGGTGACTCTTTATAGTCCTACAAATTTCTCACCGCTGTAGTTTATTTCCAAAAGAAGCAAGAAAGATGATACCGGATTTTCGGTTGTAATAAGCACGTCTTTTGAATCCGTTGTGACGCGAATTAAATTCATCAAATGGAACCAGTTTGGACAAAAATAAACTGATTCCAACAATCGATAAAAGGTTGCACTTTCGGTACGTTTCAGTGTTCTGACAGCGAGGAATTATTCATTTGAATAATTGCTTAGCTAATATCACAGCACGTACACCTTCGACTGTATCTAGGAGAGTTTATTGTGCTGCTGCGTCACAAGCAATGCAAAAAAAAAAAAAAGAAAAAAAAAAAGAAAAAAGATGACACTGAATTTTCGGATGTAATAAGCTTGTCTTTTGAATCCGTTCTGATGCGAAATAAATTTATCAAATTATTCAAAATCAGTGGAACCGGTTCGGAAAATAATCAACTGGTTCCAGCAATCGATAAAACATCCAGAAATAGAAACATCTATTTAGTTCCACCAGCGGCTAAAAAGCATGTTACGAAGATTAACAAATGGCGAACAAAAAGTCTCTTATACTACAAAGAAGGTGCCAGAAACAAAGAGATTTTGAAATCGAACAGTTAAAAGGAGAAATGTAGAAGAAAACATGACATAAATCTACGTCTGATAGCGGAAAAATTTTGCATAACGGAAAAATTAAAAATAGGCGAAAATTATTCTTCATAGAAAAATCTATGCTAAGGGAAAATAACTTTTTAAATACGTTTCACGGGATCAGAGGCAGCGAAACGAAATATAGGTTTCGAGTTTGATGCAGCTAGCTGAAAATCTTTGCGTTATTTAAAGAGGATCATGCTCCATATCTCTGTTGTACCCAATGGCATACCCTAAAGAAGAAATTTCTCAATAGCGTTTTTAGAAACGGCGATACAGCTGCAAACTGAAGTATACAAACACCACCTACAGACAGAACTGCGAACTACAAAATTCCTCATATACTAGCCTAAAGTGTTCAACAAGATAAATGGCATCTGATGTTGAAAGAATTTTTGAATTGGCACATGTAAAAGCAGTGATATTGAGAAAAATAGATTAAGCATCGGCGAACCTAGCGGCAAAATTGAGCACTATTTTGGAAAGAAAATACGCACACGTTGCATAGTTAGTAGTATCTGACTGAAGAAAGAAGTTTTTCAATCGGGTGTTCAGACCCGCAAATATTGCTGTGAACGGAAACGTGAGCTTACGCCCTCTGGTAGCAGACTTGTACGCTAAAAAAAAATTTGAAATGATATGAGAAACATTTTGCAGCAAAATAGCTCTCAAACAAAGAAAGAATTTCTTAAATCGGACTCTTGGGAGCAAAGATATCGACAAAAATAAGATATACCTTTACGCCCCCTGGCGGAAAAACCATGCATTATTTTAAGAAGAAATTATTCTCAAAAGGTTTTTCGGTGTGAGTGGTATCGGTCCATGAAAAATTTTATTCAATCTAGTTTTCAGGAGCTCAGATTTTGCTGCAAATACATCAGACGCAGAATTTAAAACTTTCACCACCTGGTGGCTAAACCATTCTTCATCAAATAGTAGAAACTATATGCAAAGCCTTTCCCATCAGGAGTTGTATCCAGTGCAGAAATAATTTTTGAAATCGGAGTTTTAGAACCTTAGATATCGGGAAAAACGAAATTTACCTTAACGCCACCTAGCGGAAAGTTTATGCATTTCTTGAAAACTTTGAAATAATACGAGAAACATTTTACACCGGAAACGAAGAAGGAATTTTTCAAACCGACTCTTATCTTAGAAGCAGAGATATTGACAGAAATAATATATACAACTACGCCCCCTGGTGGGGAAACCATGCAGTATTTTAAGAAGAAAATATTCTCAAATGTTTATCGACATGAGCGGTATCGGTTCACGAAATAATTTTTTCAATCGAGCTTTCAGAAGCTCAGATTTTGCTGCAAATACTTACGAAGCCGAAATTAACGATTATGCCCCTGGTGACCAAACCATATTTTATAAAAAAATTATAAATTACAATCAAAACATTACACACTAGCAGCTATACCCGGTGCAAGAAGATTTTTTCAATTCGGAGTTTTAGAAGCAGGGATGCCGGGGAAAGCGCGATTTACCTTTACTTCCCCTAGCGGAAAGTCAATGAATTACTTTAAAATTTTGAAATATATGAAAAACATGTCGCACTGGAAACTCTATCCAACAAAGAATTTTTTCAGATCGGACCATAGAAGCAGATATATTGACAAAAATAACATATACATCTATGCCCCCTGGCCGAAAATACCATGCATTATTTAAGCAGAAAATATTCTGAAGAGACTTATTGAACTGAGTAGTTTCAATAGAACTGAGTAATTATTGAACTGAGTTGTTTCTGAGTAGTTTCGAGATGTTAGAAGCTCAGAATATCGGTCCACGAAAGAATTTTTTCAATCGAGATGTTAGAAGCTCAGATTTTGATGCAAATGCATCAGATGCAGAAATTAATATTTACGACCGCTGGTGGCCATACCATTTCGTACCAAAAATTGGAAATTATATGCAAACTATTTCCCATTCGAGCTGTATCCGCTGCAGAAATAATTTTTCAAATCGGAGTTATAGAAGCCGAGATATGGGGAGAAACGCAATTTAATTTTAAGCCCCCTAGCGGAAAATCTATGCGTAACTTGAAAAGGTGACTATACCTAAAATACTCTTCGACACGAGTGGAATCGAAAGGTAAAATATTTTTTTAAATTGTATGTTTAGAAGCAATTATAAGTAATAAATGTATTTTTGGATTGATATCATCTGCATTTACGCCCTCTTACGGAGAAATTGTGCATCGTAAAAAAAAACGAGATGAAGAATCATCATTCGCACATATTAACACCTACGCCGTTTCAAGTTTCCTAATGCAAAAAGAATTTTTCGTATCGGATTATTAGTTGCAGAGATATGGAGGCTTCAGACGGACGGACTGACAAACCGATAACGTAAGCACGATCTTTTTTTTTTTTTTTTTACAAAAGACGTGCTAAAATGGTGTGCATGTCATTCGAAGAATAAACATCCTACAGATGTAGATACCGTCCAGTGATATAAAGGCAACATTGAGAAAGCAATCGGAGATACAAACCCGAGAGACAGAAATTCATTATCGTTACAATAACGTTGCATTCAGGAAACAATTTGTCATCGAAATTCACTACAGTTGTTGGCACCATAGTCCCGTGTTCTCATTCACCAAGAAACAACTATAATTGACTATGATTTCAAGCACAGGGGACACGTGCTTGTACTCATTCGAAGAATGAACAGCCTGCAGGTGTGGATACAGTCAAGTTATATTCAGTATAGGCAACATTCAGAAAGGAATCGGAGATAGAAACCCGAGAGACAGAAATGCATTATCGTTGCAATAACGTTGCATTCAGGAAACAATTCGTCATCTAAATTCACACTAATTGTAGGCATAATGGCCCGTTCTCTCATTCACTATGAGAGACAATTAAAATTTACTATGATTTCAAGCATAGGAGACATGTGCTAATATCAACTGCGATAATGATTCTTCTCATTCATTCGGAGAAGGAATGGCTTACAGCACATTAGTACACGAAAGTGACATAGAGACAGCAATTAGGAGACCATACGGTATCGAAATTCACTATTGTCGTAAATATCATGGTCCCGTACCCTTATTTATCAAGCCAATCCGGTGGCATACCTACCCAGGTAGCACAGCCTTGCAATTTAATGGAAGCCCAAAAATTGAGCTACCGTCTCTTAGGAATAGTGGATGATGGCTCACTGTTGGGCCTACGATAAATTGCAATTTAATATAAGCCCAACACTGAGCCACCGTCTTTTAGGAATAGTGGATGCTGACTCACTGTTGGGCCTACGTTAAATTGCAATTTAATGTAAGCCCAACACTGAACCACCGTATTTTAGCAATAGTGGACGGGAGCTCACTGTTGGGCCTACGTTAAATTGCAATTTAATGCAAGCCCCACACTGAGCCACCGTCTTCTAGCAATCGTGTATGGTGGCTCACTGTTGGGCCTACGTTAAATTGCAATTTAATGTAAGCCCAACACTGAGCCACCGTCTTTTAGCAATCGTGTGTGGTGGCTCACTGTTGGGCCTACTACGTTAAATTGCCATCTAATGTAAGCACAACGCTGAGCCACCGTCTTTTAGCAATAGTGTATGGTGGCTCACTGTTGTACCTACTTTAAATTGCAATCTAATGTAAGCCCAAAGCTGAGCCACCGTCTTTAGGAATAGAGGATGGTAGCTCACTGTTGGGCCTACGTTAAATTACAAGGGTGTGCTTGCTACCTGGGTGCGATTCATCATCTCTGCGATCATCGATGTTGCTGCGACCTTACGGGCATTACATTAATGACAGCTCCCTAATCCTTCAGTGCAACCAAATACGTTATCCATAACTCAACAAAAACCCTCCAGATCACTACCAAATTTCCTGTAATTGAACAATGGCATGTGTAATATCGCTGAAATTTCAATTGCTTATTTTTCGTGCTCCAATAAACGGTTTGAAAAAAGCATTCTGACTGTCTGGACTCTGTGGAATAGAGGTTACCCATACTCCCTTCCAGTGTCGTTTGATGCTAGATAAGATGTTTGTGCAATTTTAAGGAACATCTCAATGTGGCTCAATGCAAGTTTTGAAAAATGGCATTCTAATATGTAGATTAGGGTGGAGCTGATAGACTTCAAATGAAAAACACCGCATCCAATTGAAAAACGATACACCGTATCTCTAGTATACCACCCGAATTTATTTAGCGTGACTAAATCTGATTCTAAGAGAGATCAGCTCCTAATGAGCTGGGCGGGGAATAACCCCCAAATATCAACTGCGATAATGACTCCTCTCTTCAAGTTCAGCAAAGTTCAAAAAATCGAAAAGGTAGGGGAGGAGGGGTTACTTTAGTATTGTAATAAAAAAAATAAATCTGCATTTGATGTAAAAATCTTAGGCTAAAGGCAATATACCGCATATCGGGGAGAACTGACCAATCCCACCCTTTAGACGAAGCAGAAAATCCTTTCGGAAATCCAAATTTTGTTCCAGGAAACAAATGATGTGAATGGGTGTGTTTGGAAGCATTTTTGCATTTTTTTTATTGAAAGTAGTATACAGCATCAATTCAACCCCTCTCCAAACAATCATGCAGAGGCGTATTACCTTTATGAGGCATAAAATCGAATTTATGCCATTCTAGCAAAATATGAAGCACTTTTTTATGAGCTAAGTTTTATTTTTAGGTTAAATGTACTCTTATATCGCATTTGAAGATCTAACTCCCCTCGCACGCAACCAAATCGAGTTGCAGAAACCACACGCGAAAACCAGAATTTAGTACCAGAGAAAAATAAAATTACTAAAATTGTTCACTTTAGAAACAAATACTTTTAATCAAAAATGTACCTATCAACAACGCCAATCATAAAGAGCAATGATCTTCCTTCATGCAATTGTTACACACTCCCTTGGCTGGACAGGTTGAAAACAGTCTCTCTTGTATACCAGTTTGCCCGGTACCAATCTTCCGGGTACGATTCTTTTTCTGATCAGTTAGTTTCATGCAAATGCCGTTATTGCTTCACTATATGAAATTACGAATTTGAAGGGGTAAAAACGTACCAGCTGTCTGTGTCCTTTGATACTGAAAGAATACGTGAATCTTATGAATTTGTTGCGTTACACATCTGCTACGAAACCAATCCCATGCTGAAGAACGCTGTCAGATGCTCGTGTCTAATGAATATGTCTTTTGACTACCGTCTCAGACCTATTACAACGATTTCAAGGCGGGCTTTTTTTCCATTTCAAACTTTCCAAAAATCGTGACTATCAAAATCAGATCTTAGCTGAAAAATTTCGCATTAGAAAATGCCCGGATAACTTTTACCGTCCTTGCAGCAATCGAACACAAAAATAATTTTTCAAAAGGGGCTTTTAGAAGCGCAGATATGGCATCAAATGAAAACATATTGTTACGCCATTTAGTGGTAAAATAATAAATCTAGAAAATCTGGAGGATGTACCCGAGCATATATTGTTATATAATATATATATCATCATCAACATCGTCAACCATTATCAATCCACTGCTGGATGAAGGTCTCCCCAAGTTTCTTCCACAACGGCCTGTCTTGTGCCAGTCTCCTCCAAGTCACTCCCGCATACTTTCGAATTTCATCCACCCATCTTCCATGCGGTCTTCTTCTAGGTCTTTTCCTGTCCCTTGGAATCCAATCTGAAATATCGGCTGTCCATCGATGATCTGTCCTTCTGGCAGTATGTCCAGCCCATTGCCATTTCAGGTATTTAACTCTGATCATGATGTCTTCCACTCTTGTCATTTTTCGGATCCACGAGTTCCTCTTCTTATCTCTCCTGGTTAGACCAAGCATGCACCTCTCCATGGCTCTTTGAGTTGTCTGCAGCCTTTGTACGTCTCTTATAGTTAAGGTCCACGTCTCTGCACCATACGTAAGCACTGGAAGGAAGCATTGATCAAACACTTTTCTTTTAAGACATAATGGCATATTGCTCTTGAAAATTATGCTGTTTCTTCCAAAAGCTCTCCAGGCAAGTTTTGTACGCCGATTAATTTCTTCATCAATGTGACCGTCACTTGATATCTGCTGTCCAAGATAAACGTACGTGTCTGTTATCTCCAGCTTTTCTCCATCAATCGATAAATCTTCATTTCTTGTAAAGCATTGAACATCACTTTTGTCTTCTGAAAGTTCATTTTTAATCCCACTTCTTTACTCTTGTCAGCAAGTTCCTGGATCATACTCTGCAGCTCTGATGGGGTAGTTGCAAAAATGACTACGTCATTAGAAAAACGAAGGTGAGTCAGATAATCTCCATTAATCTTTATCCCTTCGTTTTCCCAGTTCAATGATTGAAAGACATTTTCCAATGTTGCATTAAAGAACTTGGGTGATATAGTGCCACCTTGTCTCACTCCCTTTCAATTTTTATGTGTTGTATTTTCAAACAGCCGAATCTTTGCACTTGCATTTTCATAGATGTTATTAATAATATTAATGTATGAATCTTCAATACCGCCGGATTTCAAAGCCATTGTAACTGCTGATGGTTTCACCGAATCAAAGGCCTTTTCATAATCGACAAAAGCCATGCACAATGGAAGTTCATATTCCCTCGCTCTTTCAATTAGTTCTCTCAGTACGTGGATATGATCTATTGTGCTGTAGCCACTCCTGAATCCAGCTTGTTCTCTCGGTTGAGCCATGTCCAGTGTTACCTTCAAGCGGTGTGAAAGAACTTTAGTGAAGATTTTATAAACCACTGATAGGAGGCTGATAGGTCTGTAGTTCCTGAGATCCTCAATGTCACATTTTTTATGTAGCAGGATCATTGTAGCGTTGTTCCAATCCTCAGGAATCTTCCCTTCATTAAGGCAACGAGTGAAAATTTGGGCGAGTACTGTTTTGATTTCTCCACTTGCTTCTTATATGATGTCTACAGTAATTCCATCTTCTCCTGGAGCTTTTCTCCGCTTCATGTTCTTGATTGCATGTGCAACTTCTGCTGGGAGGACTGGAAGAACTCTGGTACTGGTTCCTTTCATGATGTCTGGAGTACATGTATCATCCCTTTCATAAAATTCGGAGTAGAAATCTTTCACTCTTGTCAAAATTTCGCCTCTATTTCTTGTTACAGAATCATCTTCTTTTCTCAGTGCCATAATCTGTTTTCTTCCCTTGCTGAGATGTCCCTTTGCTATTTTTAGGCTTTGGTTGTTTTCAATTGCTTTCCTCACTAGTTCACAGTTGGATTTCCTTACGTCTTCAGTGATACTTTTTCGTACTGTCTTGCATAGCTTTATATATTTCACTTTGGAAGTCACATCTTCTTTAGTTGTCCTTATCTCTCTTCTTTTTTGCATCAACATTTTGGTTTTTCCTGATAATTTGTTCACATGCAACTTGTTCTTAGACCCAGCTAATTTTGTTGCTGTTTCCATAAGAGCTTTGGTTACGTTTCTGTTAACTTCAGAAATATCCAGTTCTTCCGCTGTTAGACCTAAACACAGAGAATCTGTTCTTCAGTTCCAACTTGAAGGTATTATGGTGTTCTTTAAGGTTGGTTATGTCAATACATTGTGTTTGTCTTATGAGCATGCCACGTTCGAGTTTAGTGTTGAGGTGCATCTTACATCTCACCAATCTATGGTCACTACCAGTGTTGAACTTGTGTAGCACACTGCAGTCTTCTACGACGAACTTTTTGTTACACATAATAAAATCAATTTCACTTGTCATCTCATTTGGATGTCTCCATGTCCATTTCCTGTGTGGCTTTTTCTTGAAAAAGGACTTCAAGATGAAAAACCCTTCTGCCTCTGCGAACTCAACGAAAGTATTTCCACGCTGGTGTCTGTCGCGTGACCGAATTTACCTACTGAAGTTTCCTTCTGTTGCCGTTGCCCTATTTTTGCATTGAAATCTCCCATAATTATCTTCAAGTGCTGCTTACCTTTATTATTTAGATGACGAATTTCATCATAAAATTCTTGAATTTCTTCTTCAGGATGACTTGTGGTGGGTGCATAAGTTTGAATAATCTGAGCCTGGTATCTTTTCGAGAGTTGGATAACAAGTCGTGCAGCTCTGTCAGAGGAACTTTCAACTTCTACAACTTTATCCTTCAGTTTCTTGTTTATTATAAATCCAACACCACTAGTTCTGTTAGTATCTGTCCCACGATAGTAGAAGAGATGTCCTATTATCAGTTGAGTGAGATCTTCTCCTTTTCTCCTTACCTCACTTAGCCCGACGATGTTCCACTTGATCCTTTGTAGTTCCTCTTCCAATTCAAAAAGCCTTAAATCAGAAGATAAGGAGCGTCCATTATACGTAGCCAAGGCCAGCATCAGATGGCAGCCTAGTCCGGTCCTCCGGGGATTCTTAGCACCCTCTGCCTTCATGTCACACTGGCCGCTGCTTTGGCCAGGTACATTCCAGCTGCCGGAGACTGAGGGCCAAGATTTAAGTTGTGGAGTCATTTTGGAGGGTTTGGCCATAACTCACCTCGCTGGCCAAGCGGGTTGGTGAGTGTGGGATAGCATTTCCTCTAATCCCGATGGTACAGTTATACCGCTATTGGCGGTCGTCAGAGCCCCTTTAGTGGGAACAGGATGCACCACGAGAAGGCGGGGTTGACATTTGTCAAGGAGAGGCTGTGATGTTGCGCATCACCTGACCTTACATCCCTATATATATATATATATACAGCCTCTCCTTGACAAATGTCAACCCCGCCTTCTCGTGGTGCATCCTGTTCCCACTAAAGGGGCTCTGACGACCGCCCATAGCGGTATAACTATACCATCGGGATCAGAGGAAATTCTATCCCACACTCACCAACCCGCTTGGCCAGCGTGGTGAGTTATGGCCAAACCCCTCCAAAATGATTCCACAACTTAAATCTTGGCCCTCAGTCTCCGGCAGCTGGAATGTACCTGGCCAAGGCAGCGGCCAGTGCGACATGAAGGCAGAGGGTGCTAAGAATCCCCGAGGACGGACTAGGCTGCCATCTGATGCTGACCTTGGCTACTTACAATGGACGCTCCCTATCTTCTGATTCAAGGCTTCTTGAATTGGAAGAGGAACTACAAAGGATCAAGTGGGACATCGTGGGGCTAAGTGAGGTAAGGAGAAAAGGAGAAGATCTCATCGAACTGAAAAGTGGACATCTCTTCTACTATCGTGGGACAGATACTGGCAGAACTAGTGGTGTTGGATTTATAATAAACAAGAAACTGAAGGATAAAGTTGTAGAAGTTGAAAGTTCCTCTGACAGAGCTGCACGACTTGTTATCCAACTCTCGAAAAGATACCAGGCTCAGATTATTCAAACTTATGCACCCACCACAAGTCATCCTGAAGAAGAAATTGAAGAATTTTATGAGGAAATTTGTTATCTAAATAATAAAGGTAAGCAGCACTTGAAAATAATTATGGGAGATTTCAATGCAAAAATAGGGCAACGGCAACAGAATGAAACTTCAGTAGGTAAATTCGGTCATGGCAACAGAAACCAGCGTGGAAATACTCTCGTTGAGTTTGCAGAGGCAGAAGGGTTTTTCATCTTTAACTCCTTCTTCAAGAAAAAGCCACACAGGAAATGGACATGGAGACATCCAAATGGGACGACAAGTGAAATTGATTTTATTATGTGTAACAAAAAATTCGTCATAGAAGACTGCAGTGTGCTAAACAAGTTCAACACAGGTAGTGACCATAGATTGGTGAGATGTAAGATGCACCTCCAACACTAAACTCGAACGTGGCAAGCTCATAAGACAAACAAAATCTATTGACATAACCAACCTTAAAAAAACACCATAATACCTTCAAGTTAGAACTGAAGAACAGGTTCTCTGCTTTAGAAGGCCTAACATCGGAAGAAGTGGACATCTCTGAAGTTAACAGAAAAGTAACCAAAGCTCTTATGGAAACAGCAACAAAATTAGCTGGGTCTAAGAACAAGTTGCATGTGAACAAATTATCAGGAAAAAACCAAAATGTTGATGCAAAAGAAGAGAGATGAGGACAACCAAAGAAGATGTGACTTCCAAAGTGGAATATATAGAGCTATGCAAGACAGTAAGAAAAAGTATCACTGAAGACGTAAGGAAATTCAACTGTGAACTAGTGAGGAAAGCAATTGAAAACAACCAAAGCCTAAAGATAGCAAAGGGACATCTCAGTAAGGGAAGAAAACAGATTATGGCACTGAGAAAAGAAGATGGTTCTGTAACAAGAAATAGAGGCGAAATTTTGACAAGAGTGAAGATTTCTACTCCAAATTATATGAAAGGATGATATATGCACTCCAGACATCATGAAAGATACCAGTACCAGAGTTCCTCCAGTCCTTCCAGCAGAAGTTGCACATGCAATCAAGAACATGAAGCGAGGAAAAGCTCCAGGAGAAGATGGAATTACTGTAGACATCATACAAGAAGCAAGTGGAGAAATCGAAACAGTACTCGCCCAAATTTTCACTCTATGCCTTAATGAAGGAAAGATTCCTGAGGATTGGAACACCGCTACAATGATCCTGCTACATAAGAAAGGTGACATTAAGGATCTCGGAAACTACAGACCTATCAGCCTCCTATCAGTAGTTTATAAAATCTTCACTAAAGTTCTTTCACACCGCTTGAAGGTAGCACTAGACATGGCTCAACCGAGAGAACAAGCTGGATTCAGGAGTGGCTACAGCACAATAGATCATATCCACGTGCTGAGAGAACTAATTGAAAGAGCGAGGAATATGAACTTCCATTGTGCATGGCTTTTATCGATTATGAAAAAGCCTTTGATTCGGTGAAACCATCAGCAGTTACAATGGCTCTGAAACCTGCGGTATTGAAGATGCATACATTAATATTATTAATAACATCTATGAAAATGCAAGTGCAAAGATTAGGGTGTTTGAAAATACAACACACGTAAAAATTGGAAAGGGAGTGAGACAAGGTGACACCATATCTCCGAAGCTCTTTAATGCCACATTGAGGGTGTTTTTCAGTCGCTGAGCTGGGAAAACAAGGGGATAAAGATTAATGGAGATTATCTAACCCACCTTCGTTTTGCTGATGACGTAGTCATTTTTGCAACTACCCCATCAGAGCTGCAGAGTATGATCCAGGAACTTGCTGACAAGAGTAAAGAAGTGGGATTAAAAATGAACTTTCAGAAGACAAAAGTGATGTTCAATGCTTTTACAAGAAATGAAGATTTATCGATTGATGGAGAAAAGCTGGAGATAACAGACACGTACGTTTATCTTGGACAGCAGATATCAAGTGAGGGTCATATTGATGAAGAAATTAATCGGCGTACAAAACTTGCCTGGAGAGCTTTTGGAAGAAACAGCATAATTTTCAAGAGCAATATGCCATTATGTCTTAAAAGAAAAGTGTTTGATCAATGCATCCTTCCAGTGCTTACGTATGGTGCAGAGACGTGGACCTTAACTAAAAGAGACATACAAAGGCTGCAGACAACTCAAAGAAGCATGGAGAGGTGCATGCTTGGTGTAACCAGGAGAGATAAGAAGAGGAACTCGTGGATCCGAAAAATGACAAGAGTGGAAGACATCATGATCAGAGTTAAATCCCTGAAATGGCAATGGGCTGGACATACTGCCAGAAGGACAGATCATCGATGGACAGCCGAAATTTTAGATTGGATTCCAAGGGACAGGAAAAGACCCAGAAGAAGACCACATAGGAGATGGGTGGATGAAATTCGAAAGTATGCAGGGGTGACATGGAGGAGACTGGCACAAGACAGACCGTTGTGGAGGAAACTTGGGGAGACCTTCGTCCAGCAGTGGATTGATAATGGTTGACAATGATGATGATGATGATGATATATATATATTGATCGCGTTTAGAACTAACCTTTGACAAAAGGTTTTTTTTTTCGTCCAGTTTGAACTATAAAATCTCGCACATTGACGAATGAAAAATAGAAATTTGCGTCACATAAGAATAAAACTACGCATAAAAAGAACCCGGAAAAGGAACGTGAAATTATGACAGCCGCCCCCCGATGGTGCAGTGGTCTAAGCGATGGCCTCTGATCATTCGTCCGAAAGGGGTCCGGGTCCGAATCCCGGTGAGGCATGTATGTTGTGTTTGTCTTTCGGCAGTAGCTTTCTCCTTCTCCTGGAACCAGTGACCCTAAATTAGGGACGGGCGACTAATTATAGCCCATTGAGTTGCTCACGGTGGTCGTTAAACCACCAATAAAAAAAATAAAAAAAAATTATGACAACGGCTGTTGGCCTGGTATGAAAAAAACATATTATCCCAAATCCTGCTTTTAGAAGCGCAGGCATTGTTTAAAATCCTAATATACATCTTGTCGCCCCCTAGCGTGGAGAAACAGGGCATTGGAAGAATTAGAAAATACGTGTAATATTACCCATAGCGAAGCTAACTGATTTTAATACAACACTTCGAAATATCCGTAGAGGTACGGACGAATTAATTGTCTTAGTTTACTCTAAAGTTGTAGAAGACGTTATTAATAAGCACAGAACCCTAAAAGCAAGAAACATTTTTCAGGTAAACACAACTATCGGATGCAAAAATGGTTTTCAAAAAGTGCCCCGTGGAAGCTAAGGTAAGTTTGCCAAACGTAAATGCACATTCGTGGAATCTTCTGCAGATAAGCATTTCAACCACGTCGTTTAAGAAACTGACCCCTAGCCTCCCACCTCCCAAAACGAACAGATGCTTTGCAAGAGGCTTCAGCTATGGAGTGCACAAATACATTTTGGAATTTGGCTTTAAAATTGCACTACACTGAATGAAGTAGCAAATTGTTAGGAACACGTACCTCATAACGTATCAGGCCACTGTTGAACTTCAAAATTGCGTCCATTCGATGTGGCAGAAATTCAACGAGGTGCTCATATTGTTATGCAGATGTGCTCAGATGTGCTCAGCCATGCGGATGTGACAGCGTCTGTCAATTGCCGAATGTTCGCTGGAGACGAGGATCACTGTTACGGATGTTTTTATCAATCTCATCCCATATGTGCACAAATTTTTTTTATTGGAGGTTTAATAACCACCGTGAGCAACTCAATGGGCTATAAGCAGTTGCCCGTCTCTATTTTAGGGCCACTGGTTCCAGGGAAGGAGAGAGCCAGTGCCGTAATACAAACACAACATCCATGCCTCACCGGGATTCGAACCCAGACCCATTTCGGACGAATGATCAGAAGCCATCTCTTAGACCACTGTGCCATCGGGGGAGGCGCAAATGTTTTATGACCAGCGGGTAGCGGAAAACATTTTAACACTTTGAGGTCACTGTTGTACTCCTCAAACCACTGTGTGAAGATTCCAGCCTTGTGGAATGGTACATTATCATGCTTGAAGTAGCCCACTTTGTCAGAAAGATTCCTGCCTTGCTGAGTGGAGGAGGTTTAACGACCACCGTGAACAACTCAATGGGCTATACTTGTAGAATGGTGCATTACCATGCTAGAAGTAGCCCACTCCATCAGAAAGATTTGAACCTTGTGTAATGCCTGCATTATTATGCCCGCACGGGGATAACCAGTTCACCAGTTATTTGGGGAGTAGCGCCCCCACGGCCCGAGCTGACCTTGGGACGGAACATCTTGTCTTTTAGTCTTTGTACGATACCATTACCACGTTGAAAGCTGTTCATCCAGCTGAAGTTTTTAACTCTTATAACAGATTTTAAACTTTTTCTTTCTTTGCTGGCCTTGCGTTTGCCCAATCATGGCCCTTGCGCCATAAAATTCAATCAACCAACCATTATGATGTTAGAAGTAGCCCACTCTGTCAGAAACATTAGAACCTTGTTGAATGGTGCCTTATCATGCTAGAATTGTCCCACTGTCAGAAAGATTCGAACCTTGTTGAACGGTGAATTATCATGCTAGAAGTATTCTACTCTATCAGAAAGATTCAAACCTTGTGGAATGGTGCATTATCATGCTAGAAGCAGTTCACTCTATCAGAAAGATTGGAACCTTGTGGAATGGTGCATTATCATGCTAGAAGTAGCCCACTCTGTCAGAAAACACCGTGATGTATGGGTGTGTTTGGTGCGCAATAATGTTAATACAGCTCATGGCATTAGAGGTATTAAGGAACCCAGTGTTCGCCATGAAAACTGACCCCAGGCTGTTACACCGTTACCACCTGCTTGAACAATTAACGCTAGGCAGATTAGATGCGTCATTCGCCCTGTTGACGCCATATTTTGGCCAGTCCGTCGGAATGTATTAACTGAAAATATGATTAATCAAATCATGCGACCTTTTTTCAGTCTTCAAAAGGTGCGGTTTTGGTGCCCCCTGTGCACACTACAAAGGAATTTCTCGATTTTTAGCATAAAGTGGTGTCCGGAACTCTCAGCTGATAGCCCGTTCTCGCCAATATGCGGCGAGATATGTATGCAAAAATTCTCCGCTCCATAACACTATTGTACTTTGCGGTTACTTGACTCAATGCAGCTCGTCTGTTACCTCGTTTAAACCTCTTCAGCCGCTGTTGGACTCGAACGTCGACCAGTCGTGTACGTTCACAGCAAGACACCGCTCACTGTTTTGTTGTTTGTGCACCACTCATTGTTTAGTCTTGGTACAGTTATTCTTGCATAGCCGGTAAGGTCTACCCTTTCTGAGTTGTTTTTACACCTGAAGGTTTAGCGCCCTCTATCATGCCTCTTTCATAGTCGCTTAAATCACGAGTCTTTGCCGTATTGCCTCTGTCTATGCTTTGCACAAGTCTGAATCCTTTGCAGTGTGAGCTGCTTGTTTAGGCCATATCGAAACATTGTTGCGTGTGAGTGAGGATGGCATATGTCTGATAGCTGTTGCGCGTTCCTAATACCTTCTTCCGTGGCAATACAGGGTGTCCGAGAATTATTGGACACATTACAAAATTATATAAAACGAAACATTAAACAGATAGGAAGGAATTGACTGTACTAACTTACAATGTAATTACACAAGTTCATAAATTTCGATGTGAGATTCCTTGGTTGCTCGTAGTAAGTCCAAGCGATACTCGATTTCATGTCATGTATTGGCAAGCATCTGAGTTATGAAATTAATAGCAGCTGTGATACACTGCTTCAGTTCCTGCAAATCAGTACAAGGTGTCTAATAGACACAATCCTTCACATAACCAGACATGAAATAATCCAATGGAGTTAGATCTGGAGAGCGAGGAGGCCACGAAATGGGACCACGACGCCCAATCCATCTGTTTGGGGAAATGCTCATTTAGGCACTTACGTACACACGTTGACCAATGCGAAGGCGCGCCGTCTTGTTGTAAAACGACGTTGTCATATATTTTGATCTGGGGTATAGCGAAACTTTCTAGCATATCCAAGTAAATGTCACCATTCATGCTTTTTTCGCAGAAGAAGAAAGGGCCAATCACATCTCTTTTTGATAGGGAGCACCACACATTAACTTTTGGAGAATCACGTTCCAGTTCAATAGCAGCATGAGGCGGTTCACTGCCCCATATCCTACAGTTGTAACGATTCACGATACCTCATACATGAAATGTGGATTCACCACTAAGAAAGTTTTCGTCGTTTTCCCCTCGATTCAACATATCCACAGCAAAATCGTATCACAGTGTGTGATCATTTATACGCATCTTTTGCACTATTTAAATTTTATAAGCATGAAACTTTAATTTCTTGTGCAAGATATCGTGAACTGTCGATTTCGGAATGCACAGTTCTCTGCTTGCTTTACGAACGGATTTCCTGGGGCTTCGTCGGAAACTTTCATTAACTTGGTCAACCATCTCACCCCTGATGCTAGGCCTACCGGCTCCTTCACGATGTTCCACATTGCGAGTTACTTTAAACTGTTTCATCCACCGCCTAATTGAATTCGTTGACGGAGAATTGCAACCATACTCTAAACGGTACCGTCTTTTAGCTTTAATGACAGACTTTAAGACTTTAATTCCGCAAGCCATAACACACACTTAGCCTTCCGTTGTACGGATGACATGACTACTGATTGCGCATTTCCCATACATTCCTCATCAAGCCACACCTAGCGCCATCTATCGGATTCTGGGAATAACAATTCTTCGAAACAAAAATATAGAAACCGTGTTAGTAATACGTGACATAGAAAAACAGACAATGCTCATAGTTATTTTGCACATAATTTTGTAATGCGTCCAATAATTCTCGGACACCATCTATATGTATGCGCACCTTATGCGTGGTTGCTATAAATGGTAAGTAAAGTGGACTCGTTTGTAAAGAAACCTGTTTAATAAACAAAGCACTCCACTTCAGTTATGATTTACAACAAAAATCAGTGCAAAGACTGTAACAGTAATCTCGATATATGCCTGGAAGCATTACTCCTTCCCAAATTTGGCGTCAATAAATTTATGCGTACCCAACACTCGCATGTTGCTCGGCTGGGCATGCGCATTTTGCTGCTGAGTGTCTTGCGCGGTCGTCAATGTGCAAACGAAGGGCAGTACCAAATCCGGAGCAGTCTATGCGTTATTCAAAACTCGAAAAAATTGCAATCCAGAAGTTAGGACTGCAGATGCGCAAGAATATACTACAGAATCAACGAAATATGCGGCAGGTTGATCGGGAATTATGTTTGAACAAGTCTACTGTCAGAACATTCCTCAGTCACTACGAGGAAACCGGTTCCATTGCGTTTGGATGCAGTAACGGTAGACCATCAACGACTACTGCCAGGGAAGATCCAATTTTGCGTCGCCTTTTCACGAAACACCGACGTGGTACACGTTCAGTGAAGTTGTTGAGCGAACTCATAGACAGGCCTGTGTCTCGACGAACTGCTAGCAACAGGCTACATGACAAGGGCTACGGCTCGTACAAGAGTAAGCGAAATTCCATGTTGAAGCGAGTTCAGCGAAAGAAACGGTTTTCATGGGAGAGGGACCATCTGTCCTGGATGGATGCTAAATGGCGGAGGGTGATTTGTTCCGACGAGTCGCTCTTCCCAGACTCATACGGAAATAACGGGCGGAGAGTCATCCGCCGATCGAATGAAGGACTCTCCCCAAACTGTGTGAATCAAGAAGTCAAGTTTCCAGGCACTGTGCAAGTGTAGGGGAGTTTTGGGTATTCTAGCTTTAGTAATTTGGTTCCGTATGATGAGACTGTCAACACACAACGCTCCCAGGAAATGTTTGCAACAGCATTTCCTGCCTTCGTCCGCAGAGAGATGCGATCTCGCTACAAGATCTCTCCAAACCACATACTGCATGCTTCACCTCTGTTTGGCTTCGCCAAAATGGGGTCCAAGTCCTGGGGTCGGTCCCAAATTCATCCGATCTGAACCTAATCTAGGACTTGTGGCGTGTCCTCAAGAAAGAAGTGCGGAAACGAAAGTGCCGAGCAAACGATCAGCTGGGAACGGTTCTTCAAGAAGAATATTCCAACATTACACAAGGCCTTTGTCGTGCATAAGTCAAATCGACCCAAGGTGAATTGCCGGCATGTAAGATACAAACGGAGGACCTACAAAGTGGTGATAGTACGCGAGAGCTAGGTGCGCGTAAATTTATTGTCTTTTAAATTTGGGAGAAGTAATGCTTCCAGGTATACATTTACACTGACGGAAAAAAAAATCCCAACACCAAGAAGGGGTTGTGTTAGATAAACGACAGTTGGTAGGCGGTGATAGTACATCTGTAAGATGACGTCTATGCAAATTTCACGCTCGGCGCATGCGTGGGGCGCTAGTAGCGCCTCGGAACATGCAAAGCAGGTTTGCTGTAAATACGCGCTGTAACGTTCGTAAGCGTTAGTTATCGTTGAGATTCGACGTAGTGTGTTGATGTTAGTCAAGAATGCCTTTAAAAAGACGAAGAAGCCATTATCAACAGCTCACAGAGTTTGAACGAAGTCGTGTAATAGGGCTACGAGAAGGTGGATTTTCTTTCCGCAATATTGCAGAACGACTTGGCAGGAATGTAGCCACCGTGCATGATTGCTGGCAGCGGTGGTCAAGGAAAGGTACTGCCTCAAGAAGACCGGGTTCCGGCCGGCCACGTGGCACTACTGAGAGGGAAGACCGCCGTGTACGGCGTATGGCCGTGGCACATCGTACTGCGTCTGCGGCAGCAATTCGAGCTGCAGTTGCCATCACAGTGACACAACGAACTGTTGCAAATCGGTTACTTGAAGGACAGCTCCGAGCCAGACGCCCTGTAGCGTACATTCCATGTTACTCCAAACCACTGCCGTTTGCGACGTCAGTGGTGTCAAGCTAGAGCTCATTGGAGGACGGAGTGGAGATCTGTTGTGTTTTCTGATGAAAGCCGGTTCTGCCTGGGTGCCAGTGATGGCCATGTGTTGGTTAGAAGGAGGCCAGGTGAGCGCCTGCAACCAACCTGTCTGCGGCCGAGACACACTGGACCTACACCTGGAGTTATGGCCTGGGGAGCAATTTCCTATGACAGCAGGAGCACTCTCGTGGTTATTCCACGCACCCTGACGGCACAGTTGTACAGTTGTACGTCGGTCTGGTGATTCAACCTGTTGTGCTGCCATTCATGAACAGCAGTCCAGGGGGTGTTTTCCAACAGGATAACGCTCGCCCGCATACCGCTGTTGTAACCCAACATGCTCTACAGAGTGTCGACATGTAGCCGTGGCCTACTTGATCACCAGATGTTTCACCAATCGAGCACATATAGGACATCATTGGACTACAACTCCAGCGTCACCCCCAACGAGCATTAACCGTTCCTGTATTGACCGACCAAGTGCAACAGGCATGGAACTCCATCCTACAAACTGACATCCAGCACCTGTACGACACAATGCATGAACGTTTGCGTGTTTGCATTCAACATTCTGGCGGTTACACCGGTTATTAATGTACCAGCATTTCACATTTAAAATGGCTCTTCTCGCGCTTACATTAAGCTGTGATCTTGAAACTTTAATCGATTAAATATGTTACCTATACAAATGTATTGCCGCCATTTCATTCCTCTAAATCTATTTTTTCGTGGTGTTGCGATTTTTTTCCCGTCAGTGTATAACGACCACCGTGAGCAACTCAGTGGGCTATAAGCATGCATGTATATCGAGATGCCTGTTACAGTTTTTGTACCGATCGTTTTTGTAAATCATAGCTCAAGTAGTGTACTTTGTTTATTAAACAGGTTTCCTTACGAAAGCAAACGAGTCCTGTTTTAAGATACTTTAACTATACTATTAATCCGAATTTATTGGCGTAGAATAGAAATAAAAGTTTGCAAGCTTTCCCTCAGCAACCAGATGGCTTTTTCAAGGAAGGTAGACAGCAAACTTGAAACTGGATAACAGAACGCATCAACAATTCGAACGTGGTGACTTGAGTGACTTGACGACAATAAACGAAGAGACGCAAATGTAATTATTTTTTGCACATCTTCGTTTATTGTCAAGTCAAGTCACCGTGTTGTGCGCGTACATTTGTTGCCGCTGGAAGGTACGTAAAATATAAAAATACTTTCACACTACCTTTCGAGGGAACTGCAGGAAGAAGTTCATTTATAGTTAGCGCCACCTGATGCAAGGAGAATTTTTCTAATACCTGCGGGGACGTTCTGTCTACGTCAGATGGACAAAGCGATGTACACTCTTTGAAAAGACTCTCTGAAAATGTTACAATTGCAGATATCGTGAAGCGACGTTTCAAACACTTTGTACATTGAAAACAAATGGCACAGTATACACTGCGTTTGTATATATTGGCAACGGGTTACATCCTAAGGTTGAAATCAATATATTCGCATATATGTCAAAGCAGGTGTGCATAGGAAATGGGCTTTGCTTTCCAGATGCCGCTTGCATATATAACGTTTAGACGGTGGCATCCGCTGGTTAGAAATGCTCGCTCGCAGCTTAGGGCGTATTACACGAATCCCCAGATGGCTATATACTCTAACTTTGACGTGCGAGTCGATAATGATCAGAGGCTGAAAATGAGATATACACCTTTGAATTCATGATGTTCTACAACAGTGATGTGTGGAGTAAACAACCACATAATTGCTCAGAGAATGGCAGCCAAAGGTTCAGATAGTAGCAATCGCATCTGACAGTTACGATCAAACGCATTGAGGGCCTTCCTATTTATAGAAACACACATGCTAGGCAAATGACCTCGGACTTTCAAATGCTGCTATCCTAAACAACGTTTACTGAAACTTCAATTTAAAACGCATATACCACTACGTCAGTCCGTCCGTCTGTAGGCATTATATCTCAGCATCTACATAAGACTTTCAGTACATAAATAAACACATCGCTCTTTCCACATTCCAGAAACACATAGCAACCGAAAAATTGTTATTCGGCAGCCGTCGGGGAATTGAATCCCGAATCTCTCGATATCTAGCCGAGCGCGTTAGCTTTACACCACGGTGGCCAACAATCCACGGTGCTATGTTTTTGTTTTTTGTTTTGTTTTAGCTACCGACATCATAAATCCGTAAGATGGGCTCAGCTACTGAGACGTCTCCATCTGGTGGGCATTAACGGCACTGGCTATATATTAATTATAGCAGTTAAATCCAAACGACGAGATCCAAAGTGAAACTCTTTCCACGTTCCAGAAACACATAGCAACCAAAAAATTGTTATTCGGTTGCTATGTGTTTCTGGAACGTGGAAAGAGCGATATATTTGTTTATTTACTGACGCCACGTATCTAGATAAATTTTATTTCAGGCTTTCAGTAAGTTCTAGGTAGGGGGGGGGGGGTATGAGACGTAAGAATCAAATGGACAATAAAGCAGGGGAAAGCATGCCAGCATAGATCAATTGGGAGAACAGCCGCTCCGGAGTAAGATAATGTGGGCTCGAAATCCATTGCCGGCGAGAAAGAGGTTATACCTGTGAGAACATGATGATACTTGCTGTTTGGTCTTTTTTTGTTACATAACTTCTCAGCTAAGGAGCGTAAATGCATAAGCTGTAGAATTCAAGATATATTTCATTCCATATCATTGCTTCTAAATATCAAACTGAAGAAGACATTCTTTTCGATTGATGGCTTTTTTATAACGAGCGCACAATTTTGCCTCTAGAATGAGTAAGCGGATATTTCTGTTTCCGATATACACCGATGATCCATTACATAATGACCACCTACCTAATAAGCTGTAGAACTCCCTATAGCCCGCAAAACGGCGGCCACTCTGCAAAGCATCGATTCGATGAGGTGGCGATTGGTATCCTGAGGTATCTAGTACCATAATGTCAACAGCAAGTCTTCCAGTTCCCGTTCATTTCGGAGTGGTGGTAATTTAGCGTGAACCCGCCTTTCCAAGTCGAATCACAAATGTTCGATTGGTTTCGTGTCAGGTGAATTTGGAGGCCAGGGCATTAACAGAAAGTCATCAGCGTGCTCCTCAAACCACTCCTTGACGATTCTGGCAGTGTGGCATGGCGCATTATCCTGTTGGTAATGGCCATCACCAGCAAGGCCATGAATGGGTGAACTTGGTCCGCAAAGATGTTTAGGTACCTGACAGCTGTCGGGGATTGTGCTATTGGGATAATGAGCCTAAATTGACCCAAGAAAACATCGTCTACAGCATAACACCGCCGCAACCAGCCAAGTACATCCACCAAGTACATCCAGGTGCCATAGCATCCGCTGGTAATCGGCGCACCCGCGCTCGGCCGTCTACGTAAAGGCCGGCACCAGGAATCTTGATTCATCCGACCAGGCCACTTTCTTCCAATCATCCACGTTTCAATCTCGATGATCTTGGGCCCATTTCATGCGTTGTTGGCGATGACGTGCAGTGATCATGGGGACCCGGCTGGGTCTTCGGCTACGCAAGACCACGCGCAGGAGGCTGCGATGAACTGTGTGCTGCGACACATTACCCTGATCACCACTGTTGTATCTGCTGGTGATTTGTCGCATTACGGCCCTTCGTTTGGTGTGAACAACGCGCGACAGTCTCCGTTCCCCTTTTGGAATCAATGATCTGTGGACGACACACGGCTAGACGACGGTTCGTCGTTTGGCCATCTGTGCACCACTTTTGATACGTACTCACTACAGCGGAATGTAAACAACCCACAAGCCGCGCCATTTCCTATATCGTAGTTCCGAAGCGCCGTGCCATCACAATTGCTCCTTTATCAAACTCCGATAAATCGGCAGCTTTTTCCATTCTGACTCCAAACACTCTACTAACCGAAAGTCGGTCCTCGGGTTGTACAAATACTGCTGTGAGAACTTCACCTGCGCCACCGTTCGGTCTCCAGGCAAGCTCATTTCTCTGGGCTGAGGGTGTTCATAATGGATTGGCGCCTCGGTGTATTTGCAATGGTACCTCGGCGTCTATGAACTCGACTGAAAAGTTTCGTCTTCGGAGTAGATAAGTCTCACAAGTTTTATGCGTGCTTACTACCTAAAATAATGCACAATTTATCCGCGACGGACGCCAACTTATGATTTGTCATTTTCGATATTTCTTCTTCTAAAAGTCCGATTTGGGAAATTCTTTTAACACTGGATATCATTCATGCTTGGAAACATTTTGCATATATACTCTCGGATTTGTTACAATGCACAGTTCCAACGCTAGTTGGAGTTACTATATGTATTTCATGGAAATCGGAAACACCTTTTTTATTTCTCATTCAGTTGCCTCTACGCATAAAAATGCAATCCCCCGAATAGAGACTCATACGTGTTTGCAGCAGTACTATAGGCAGGAAGTCAAAGTGAAATTGTTATAGATATTTTTCATGAACCTAATTCAGTGAACAATAGTGTAGCATAATATGCTTCTGATAATTTATTCTTAAGGATACAGTAGTTGCAATAACTCTTTACATTTGAACCGAACTACAGGGTGACAATCTGGGCTAAATAAAGGTTGCAATGCGTGTTGCAAACAAAAATTAATTAGCATGTTAATGATTATTAGTGTGTTTTAAATCCACGAGGTACATAACTAAAGGGCTCCACGGGAAACGTAACTAAAGTTTTTTCTTTTTGAAAATCTGGTGCAAGCTAGAAAAAGAAACTTCGATTCTTTTTTGTAAGGAAGGGGGGGGGTAAAAGGGGTTGCGACTGAAAAGCACATTTATGTTCTTTTGCTTCTCATCGTGGAGCCTTGGTTTTAATCAATGTATGAAGAAAAGTGCATACTATGTTTTTGTATGTCTAGGACGACCATCTTAAACTTAATTTTGCATTATATTTGACACATGCAGTTTTTATTAGAAAATACGCATATCTCATCACTGAAAGTGCTGCGTTTCTACGTGTGGACGGATAAAATATCTCATTAATTATTTTAGCCATATTTCTAAGAAACATAACAACAGAGATAATTTAATTAGGAACGACATTTACTTAAAGCAGAATAAATAATTATCTCCCACTTTTTAATAAAGCTACGAAGACATGTTGGTGTACAATTTGTTTCTCGACAATACTTCGATTCAACATCGGTAAATTTTTTCAACTCAGCAGAGATTCCAGATATCAATCTTGCTAAGTAAATGGATTTTAAAATTAATTAAGATAAAATTACTGTATCTAATGTAGGACGGTGAGTAACAAATTTAAATATGAAGTGAAGAATTTTTCATACACATATACGAGTATATTACGCGGTGGCTAGGACAGTTTGCGCTGAAATTCTTTATTAAAATGGTCTTGGAAGAATTGAATTCGTTATGAAATTTAGGTATCTATGGAAACAAATCAACACATTTTACTTATTTATTAATGGAATAGTAGGTATAACTTTCCGCATTTTCATTTATTAAATAAACAAAAAGCTTTCAACTATTCTTTTCATAAACTATACAGAAGTTCATTAATATTTTTGACGATATAATCATTAATTAGCTCATAAAGTTTCGTTGAAACGAAAAAAAAGAATGGAGTGGTTGTGCTTTCTTCTTTAAAGCGACACTAATACGCACTCTTGCAGAAAATCAAGAATGTCTAATACAGACATTTAAACGTTGACCAGGAACATCAAACAAAGATCCCCGCTCTTTCCACGTTTTATAAGTGAGTCACGGAAAAATTCTCATTGGCCGCCACCGGGAGTCGAACCCAGGGTCTTCCAGTTACGCGCCGGATATGCTTCCGCTACACCACGGCGGCCTTGAATTCTTCCGGACTCACACACGCTAACTGCCAAGCCAATTTGGCAGGTTGCTTCTTGGAGCCCCGCAACAATGCTGGGAATTGACCAAAGATGGCAAGCAGCAACTGAAGAAATAATTAGAAGGCGAATGAATAATTAATACAGATATTTCACGTGGACCAGGAACATCAAACAAAGATCCTCGCTCTTTCCACGTTTTATAAGTGAGTCACGGAAAAATTCTCATTGGCTGCTACCGGTGCCAATGAGAAATATTATAAGCCAAGAAGGCCTCATACAAGCAGGGCATTAAATGGATTTGACCTATGCGTGTGGGACATAGTGGTCCGGTACTGTGAGAATGAGAAGAGTCCTAAATCAAATCCAGGAACAGGCCCTACTAGGGATCACTATTGATGTTTTCAATGACGTCCACGCTGGCGCTACAAGTGTTAGCGGGTTGCGAACCGGCGGATCTAGTAGTGGAAAAGGAGGCGCTGCTGCAACGCCTAAAAAGCTGAGTGGATGTAGATTTTTTCGGAGAGACCAAAGATGGATTGGTCGGTTCACCCTGCGTCGGATACCTGCCCCTCCTGGGATACAAACCCTCCGACTGGGATGTGCTGGGAACTGTTCACGGACGATTCCAAACTATAGGAGCAGGTAGGTTCTGGATTTTGTGCCCTCCCGGAAGGCAACGAGGAGCGCGCAAAGTGTATTAAACTCTCTGAGAATGCTTCCAGGTTAAGCTTCTGGCGATTAGAGAGGTGCTGCTCTGGGCAACCACTCGCTAGAGCACAGACAAAATAAAACTGTACTCGGACAGCCAGGCGGCGTTAAACGCCACCACAAAACTCAGAAATAAGAATCCTCTGGTTAGAAGAATTAAAGAGTTGCTGGAAAGTAGAAGAGCGGCGGAGGTAAGTTTCCATTGGGTCCGAAACCATTTTTAGGAACCAATGGCAACGAGCGTGCCGATTGACTGGCAAAGAAGACTACAAGATTAACAGAAGCAGGTAGGTGTTAGGTTGGGAACACTACTGCAGAGTGTACGAACTAGCCCCAAGAATGCCGTATTAGTGGAATGGCCGGCTAGATGGGATGCCGGAGTCATGGGGAGAAGAACCCACACTGTCTTTCGAAAGGTATTGGTGAAAAGGACGTAATCGAATGAATTTCTCAATTACAGCCATTGTGTCTCACCCGGGTACTTCACGAGCTTTGGAGTGAAGAATTGTGACTGTCGCTGCGCGCCCAAGCAGCAGACACCGCACATATGATACTTGAATGTGAATCTCTTGCAGCAAAAAAAAAAAAAAAAAAAAAGGTCCTGATCACACAGGTAAGTGAAACGAAGAACATTGCCATTCTCTTAGGTGTACTCAAAGCCAGAGAAGGCATAGCAGATATGGCAAAGGAAATAGATGCGAACCAAGACGTCCAGCTAGTAAGGAGACCCACAAGACAGACGGGATCAGAGACCGAAGACAGAGATGAAGCAGAAGACGATCCCGACACAGAGTCAGAAGTAGGGATGGGCACATCGGTGGGTAACGTCGATGATCGAAATCAGTGGTTACTCATTCCCAAAATATCGGTGCATCGATAGTATCGATGGAAATTTTCGATGTATGGGTGAAAACCTCGATGTTTTGGCTAATAAGCCGAAATATTCGTTGTTTTCAATCTGCAGCAGTAAATACCCAATAGATGTGCAAAATCTCTGTTCAATATAACAGTGATTACTCACCAATAACATCGGGTAACTAATGATATATATTAAAATGCTCGATGTATTATTTGAAACCTCTATTTTTGTTCGATGCATCGGTGTAAACCTCCATGTTTTGTTAATAAACTGAAAAACTCGCACTTTTCCACCTGCACCAGTAAACGGGCACACGATTTGTAAAATCTCTCTTTAATATAACACTGATGCTCACCAGTTTAACATCCATTAACATAATATTTGTTAAAACGCTCGATGCATCAGTGGAAACACCTCAATGTTTCGATGTTTTGCTAATAAACTGAAGAATTCGCACTTTTCCATCTGCAGCAATGAATGGGCGATCTATTTGTAAAATCTCTGTTCAATGTAACAGTGATACTCAACAATGCAAAGTCTAGTAACGTAATATTTGTTAAAACGCTCGATGTATCGGTGTAAACCACGATGTCTTGCTTACAAGCCAAAGATTTCACATTTTTTGATCTGCAGCAGCGAATGGGCATGTCGGCGGGTAAAATCTTTGTTCAATATAATGGTGATTACTCACCAATTCAACCCCAAGTAATTAATAATATTTCTTAAAAGCCTCGATGTTTTTTCGAATCATCGGCTCACATGCCTTCGTGGAAAAGATCTCGGTTTTCGCCAACGAATCAAGTAAAACAACCAATAGGAAGGTGATATTTCTTTCCTCTGTATAGTTGTGAATGCAACAAAAAGAAATGCATTTACTTTTCGTAGAAGATATTATCTTCCAGTTCCAAACATCGGTCACAAAACCTCGATGGTTTTTCGATGTATCGGCTTCTGCAACATCGAGGTTAAAACATCGATCATCGGTGATAAAACATCGATGTTCAAAAACATCGAGGTTTTTTGCCCATCCCTAGTCAGAAAACTAACGACCGCCCATCGCTGAGGAAAAGTGTAAATTAGTGTAGATAATTTGTCTGTAATTGTTGTGATTTTTGCGTAATTATTCTAGCCAATATAAAATACTCATGTTCGTAAAATAAAGTATCCTAATGAAAATTAGTGTTAAAGTGAAATATGAGACTGTACTGTGGTTTTTCAATTAAGGTCCATACAGACCCAAACAAAGTTGAGCAAGCGGACCAATCTCCTAGATGCCCGCATTTCATCCCCAGCCCAAGAGCACGTCTCACCGGCGGCCCCGGACCCTTTTTTTTTTTTTTTTTTTTTTTTGATTGGAGGTTTCACGACCACCGTGAGCAACTCAATGGGCTATAAGCAGTCGCCCGTCCCTAATTTAGGGTCACTGGTTCCAGGGAAGGGAGAGAGCCAGTGCCGTAAGACAAACACAACATCCATGCCTCACCGGGATTCGAACCCGGACCCCTTACGGACGAATGATCAGAGACCAGCGCCTTAGACCACTGCGCCACCGGGGCGGCGCCCCGGACTTGGAGTGGATGACAATGATTCCGTGGGGCGGATCGTGCCGGTCGGTCCCCCGTCCGATCAGGTTCAGGGAGAAGCACCGAGAGGATCCTGGCAGGATTACTACGCAACGCCTTCACCACACAATTTTTTACGCTTTCCACTAGGGCGGCTCTTACGTTTATGCTCCGGCCCCGTAATGGTGGATCAACGTTCTGTTCCCAGTGATATGTTTCAAAAATAGTTTTTTTTTTTTTTTAATTGTTGGTTTAACGATTACTGTGAACAACTCAATGGGCTATAAGCAGTCAACCGTCCCTAATTTAGGGCCACTGCTTTAGGGGAAGGGAGAGAACAAGTGCCGTAAGACAAGCACAACAACCATGTCTCACAGGGATTCGAACCCGTATACTTCTTGGATTGATGGTCACAAGCCAGCGTTTAGACCACTGTGATAGCAGTTACCTTCTTTAACTTTTCGACCACAATGAGTAACTCAATGGGCTATAAGCAGTGACGCGTCCCTAACTTAGGTCCACTAGTCCCAAGGAAGAGAGAGAACCAGTGCTGTAAGACAAACGCAACATCTATGCCTCACCGGGACTCGAATCGGGACACAATCTCAGATGGATGGTCAGAAAAACAAGCGCTTGAGCACTGCGCCAGTGGTGCGGAATATCGCTCTTTACCACGGAGGTCCAAAATGAGAATTTTTCCGTGACTCACTTATAAACGTGGAAAGAGCGAATATCTTTGTTTGATGTTCCCAGTCCACGTTAAATGTCTATATTAATTATTCATTCGCCTTCTAATTATTTCTTCAGTTGCTGCTTACCATCTTTGGTGAATTCCCAGCATTGTGCGGAGCTCCAAGAAGCAACCTGCCATATTAGCTTGGCAGTTAGCGTGTGTGAGTCTGGAGAAATTCGAGGCCGCTGTGGTGTAGCGGAAGCATATCCGGCGCGTAACTGGAAGACCCTGGGTTCGACTCCCGGTGGCGGCCAATGAGAATTTTTCCGTGACTCACTTATAAACGTGGAAAGAGCGAAGATCTTTGTTTGATGTTCAAAAGGTATTGGCCGCCCCGGTGGCGCAGTGGTCTAAGCGATGGCCTCTGATCATTCGTCGTAAGGGGCCCGTGTTCGAATCCCGGTGAGGCATGGATGTTGTGTTTGTCTTACGGCACTAGCTCTCTCCTTTCCCTGGAACCAGGGACCCTAAATTAGGGACGGGGGACTGCTTATAGCCCATTGAGTTGCTCACAGTGGTCGTTAAACCTCCAATAAAAAAAAAAAGAAAAAAAAAAGGTATTGATGTTCAAACGACTGCGTTTGTGCATTTCTGTGAAAAGTTTTTGAACTCATTTTCCGCAGACTTTACGAAAGTCAAGTCCGTTGTGAATTACTTAATTAAAAAAAACTACGATTAATTTGCGTTTGATTTAGGATCCGTATTGCACAGATTTAATGGAAGTTAAGTCTGTTGTATACAGAAGGCAAAAGTAGATGCACTTCCAGCATGAAAGATGTATGTGCATCATCTATCCGACTGGTTCACTCACGATGAGCGACTGACAAAGGACAAGGCGGGTGTTTCTATTTATCATCTACAGTAAAGAGACGCCACGGTGTGGCAATGGTCTAAACATATTTCACTCACCCCATCAGCATCGAAAATATGTGATTCCCGAAGATTTTCCTTAAACTTTTGCTACGCGCATTACTTGATGCATCCCTGTATCGTGCATTATTACTTTAAATTTTGTTCATAACGTGGGACATATTAAATATTCCTTTATATCTCAAAATTTTCAATTAGCGTAAAATGCGACAGTTCTACGTTGGTGTCCAAAATTAATGTGAGAAACACAAAATCGTGAAGTACGCAAAATCCACACGACACAGTTTAATCACAGTTGGTATGCTCATCCATTTATCGATAATGCAGTGATACACAACAGAAAAAGAATGACATCACCACATGAGGCATGCGCATGACAGCATGGAAGTGTAAAAGTGATGGAGAAAGTGGCGCGGACACACCGAACAGCGATACAGTGCGTCCCTTGCCCTCCCATGTTGTTTAGATGGCTGGGAATGAGAGGTTTTGGCAATAAGTGCCACTCCTCTACCAATGCGCACCAGAATCCCGGGAGGTGGGGGCAGGGTTCTAGGAGGGGGCTGCTGGCTTACAATTGCTCTTCCCAGGGCATCCAAGATGTATTCTATCGGGTTCAGGTCCAGAGATCTCACTAGCCACTCCATCCTGTGAATATCCTCACTATTCAGGTGTTCGTTGACTGGAGCCTTATGCAGACGGGTACATATGCCTCTTGGATGTCATCCCTGTAGCGTAAAGTCGAGTGCCTCCTGGAAACACGTGTTGCCGCGTGCTTCCTGGAAACACGTGCAGCGACGTGCTTTCTGAAAACACGTGCAGCGACGTGCTTTCTGAAAGCACGCGCAGCGGCGTGCCTCCTGGAAACACGCGCAGCGGCGTGCCTCCTGGAAACACGTGTATCGGCGTGCCTCCTGGAAACACGTGTAGCGGCGTGCCTCCTGGAAACACGTGTAGCGGCGTGCCTCCTGGAAACACGTGTATCGGCGTGCCTCCTGGAAACACGTGTATCGGCGTGCCTCCTGGAAACACGTGTAGCGGCGTGCCTCCTGGAAACACGCGCAGCGGCGTGCCTCCTGGAAACACGTGTAGCGGCGTGCCTCCTGGAAACACGCGCAGCGGCGTGCCTCCTGGAAACACGCGCAGCGGCGTGCCTCCTGGAAACACGTGTATCGGCGTGCCTCCTGGAAACACGTGTATCGGCGTGCCTCCTGGAAACACGTGTATCTGCGTGCCTCCTGGAAACACGTGTATCTGCGTGCCTCCTGGAAACACGTGTATCGGCGTGCCTCCTGGAAACACGTGTATCGGCGTGCCTCCTGGAAACTCGCGCAGCGGCGTGCCTCCTGGAAACACGTGTATCGGCGTGCCTCCTGGAAACACGTGTATCGGCGTGCCTCCTGGAAACACGTGTATCGGCGTGCCTCCTGGAAACACGTGTATCGGCGTGCCTCCTGGAAACACGTGTATCGGCGTGCCTCCTGGAAACACGTGTAGCGGCGTGCCTCCTGGAAACTCGCGCAGCGGCGTGCCTCCTGGAAACACGTGTATCGGCGTGCCTCCTGGAAACACGTGTATCGGCGTGCCTCCTGGAAACACGTGTAGCGGCGTGCCTCCTGGAAACACGTGAAGCGGCGTGCTTTCTGAAAACACGTGCAGCGGCGTGCGTCCCTCCAACATCACGCCAGCCCATATCAGGAATCCTCCACTACAATAGTGGTCAATTTTTCTAATGTTGGAGGGAAGGTTTAGGCTTCCCGCCCCTCCAAATGTCCACGGGTCGGGAATCCGCGTTTAGAGTGTCCCGTGACTCGACACAGAAGAGAACACAAACCCATTGATCAGGGGTCCAGAGGTGATGTCGGGCCCAATTCAGATGGACTCTTCTCTGCGATGCGGCGAATGAGATACAAGTCATTGGCTTTCTTCCATACAGACATCTGTCGTGGTGGCTTCTGCAAACTGTTTGCCTCGCTATCGCAGTTCCCCGTAGCAGGGAAGAGTTCCTGCGAGAGTTGCGCAGCTGTCGATTCGCTATGTCGGCTAGCTCTTAGAGACAAATACCAGTCGTCCGGATTTGTTGTGGCCAGAGATGGAAATGGGTCATGGGTCACTGGTCAGCGGGTCAACAATTTCTTCCGGTACAAAGGGGGCGGGTCAAAGTGTCTCTGACTCAATGTCGACCCTCGGTTTATTTCCGTTTCATTTTTGAAAAGAAAAAAAATGTTAGAAAGAACCAATCAGAGGTCTTTGAAATATTACTTCAGAGCTGCATAGTATGATCCAAGAACTTGCTGCGAATGATAAAAAAATTAGATTAAAAATGAACCTTTAGAAGACAAAACTGAAGTGCCAGGAAAACTGGTACACCAGTCTAATACTTGGTAGGTCCCCTACGGGAGCGCAGGACTGCAGAAATACGACGGGGCATGGACTCCACCAGCTTCTGGAAATATGCTGTAGGCAATGCACACCATACTTCCTGCAGAGCGTTCCACAATTCGGGTGTATTCCGAGGTCTCGGATTCCTTTGTTCGATAGCGCGTTGCATGGCATCCCAAATGTGTTGTATCACGTTTGAATATGGGGACTTGGGTGGGAATGGCATCACCCCAAACTCAGATGAATGCTCCTCTAACCATAATGTGGCGTCCCGACACTTGTGTGGAGGTGATTTGTCCTGTTGGAATAATCCCAACCCAATAGCATAAATGCAGGACATGAACGGGTGTACCTAGTCAGAAATGATGCGCACAAAGCGTTGGCCTGTCACAGACGTTTGTAGACGTACCAGGAGTCAAAGTGAAGTCCAGCTAAACACGCCCCATACCATTACGGACCCCCACCCCTACCAGTCGGTACAGTTCCATGTTGACAGGCGGGATCCATGGACTCATGGGTTTGGACTAAGGATTCGCCACACACGAATCCTTCCCTCTGCCCGATACAGTTGGGAACGCGACTCGTCAGACCAGGCTACTTGCTTCCAGTTTCCGGGATCCATGGACTAAGGATTCGCCACACACGAATCCTTCCCTCTGCCCGATACAGTTGGGAACGCGACTCGTCAGACCAGGCTACTTGTTTACAGTCATCAAGTGTCCAGTGGCAGTGTTGCCGCGCCAAAGCGAGGCGCATAGCTCTGTGACGTGCACCCATCAAGGGGACTCGAGTTGGGCGTCGGCTCCCAAAGCCCATATCGTGCAGGGTACTTTACACAGTCCGGAGGCTCATGCTTGTTGAGGCTCCAGCATTGAATTCTGATGATACCTGCGAGAGTGTTGCACGCCTATCGCGTGAAACGATTCTTGACAGTCGACGATGGTCACGTTCACCCAATGTCTTTTTGCGGCCACACTGGTATCGTAGGTTGGAGGTTTTGCCGGAATTCTTGTAGTCACGGTACACCCTTGCAATTGTCGTTCGTGAAAATCCTAACTTCGTTTCTACCTCCGAAAAACTATGGTCCATCTCACGAGCGCCAACTATGACTCCGCGTTGAAAATCGCTTAAATCGTTATTACTTGTCGTTCTCATTCCGAAAACAGCTCTGACAGCTGGCAAGGATGTCTTTCGCTTTATATACGCACTGGTGGACGCAACAGAGTATGCGCATAGATGACGTTGCTATGTATTTTGCATAAGCTCGTCTGTACCAGTTTCTCTGGCACTTCAGTGTACAATGCTTTTAGAAGAAATGAAGATTTATCAATTGTTGAAGAAAAGCTGGAGACAACCAATTCCTACATTTACCTTGGACCACAGATATCAAGCGAGGGTCACATTAATGAAGAAATTAATTGGCGTATAAAACTTGTGCAGATAGCTTTTGGAAGAAACATCACAATTTTTAAGAGCAATGTGTCATTACGTCTTAAAAGAAAAGTGTTTATTCATTGCATCCTTCCAGTGATTACGTACGGAGCAGAGACGTGAACCTTAAAATACATACAAAGACTGGAGACAACTGAAAGAAGCATGGAGAGGTGCATGCATGCTGTAACCAAGGAAGGTAAAGAGTAACTCGTGGATAAGAAAATTGACAAGAATAGAAGACATCATGATCAAGGTAAAATACCTATAATGGCAACGGACTGGACATATTGCCAGGAGAACGGACAACCGATGAATAACCGAAATTTTAGACTGGATTTCAAGGGACAGGAAAGGACCCAGAAAAAAGACCACATGGGTGATGGGTAGATGGAGGAGACTGACTCCAGACAGTCTGTTTTTGAAGAAACTCGGGGAGACCTTCATCCAGCAGTGAATTGATAATGATTTACAATGATGATGGTGATGATGATATTTCGAATTTATAGTTCAAAGCAGACTTTTTGTCCGGGTCAGGGACGAGTCGGGTCCGCGTCCAAATTTTTTTACTTGTTTCCAATTGTGGTTGTGACTCCAGAGATTGCAGACCACTTCCCTTGACTCGTTCAGCCATCTTGCTACCGGACGTTGCGATTGCCCCGCTTCTAATATACCGATCGCTCTCCATTGCAAAAAGTCTTCTAAACGGTGGTGCTGAGATATTCTTCCACTAACAATCCAACTCAAGCTTCAATTGCAGCACACACCACTCAGAACAACGTTTATGAAGGTCACGTGACTGTCAGCTCGATGACGTATGTCACTTGCATATTTCCATAGGAGCCACCGTGCCTGAGTACGTCGACTTAGCGTTTCCTCTTGCACGTGTGTCTAAAAATCTTTACTTCGGTCGTCCAGTTTTTGATATATTCTCGAATTTGCGTCACGTTAATTTTGGACACAAGTTTCCTGAATACACAAAATACTTAAAACTTTAAGGAACTAGTACTTAGGGAAGTCAGAGTTAGGCATAAACAGACCAATTTATATAAATTGCTATTCCCGGAGACGAGAAAAGAGCAATAAAACGAAGACGATAAAGAAAAAGGCTGGAGCTTACAATTGAGTCTCGGGAAAGACAACTAAAAAGTAGACAAGGAGCTTGGGTGCATATATGTGTCGGGCCACTTGAAAACCCATTCTTTTCGCAAACCATCATTAACCGTATAGATGAACAAGAAGATGGTTCGTTTTTTTATTGTATTTATCGGATCAGTAATTTGTGCACTTAACAGGAACAAAGGGCGTCTGACACAAAAACCATTAAACATAAGGGATACTGTTGTTTCCCTTGAATTCTGAGACAAGAGATTCCTCTGCACTTAAGCGGATTTTCTTATTCCTGGAGGTACAAGAGCTTTAAAGTGTCTGGAGAAAGGTCCGTAAGACATGTGAACTTAAAAAAAATATTCTACAATTATTCATCCTTTCTCAATTCTTTTATGTATTAGATTTTAAGAATTAATTTTTTCCAGCATGATGAACAAGACAAATCCTGTACGTACATTTTACTGCATTTAGAAGAGTACTTTATGGCTCAAAGTAAACCGATTTTAATTATTTTCCGTTTAAATAAAAGAGGCATATATCCAGGGAGGTAGATTTTGGAGTCTGTAGTTCTATTATTTCATCTCCCAGCCAGCCATCAAAAAAGAGCAAAAACGAAATACTCCCGAGAAATAATGAAAGGCAAGTATAAAAATGTCATTCTTGAAAGCAGAATAATCATGTTTTGTTTTGAGAGGCAAGTACGCTAAATGCATTTCTCTCTTCTATAAAGACCTACCGATCAGTGGTGTGTATGTAGGCGGGTGAAGCACTGTATATCAACTTATTTTAGCAATCATATTCCAATTTCTTAAATACTTATCGCTGTCCATATTATATTTTTATTTATTTCTCATCAGAAAATTTCAGCAGTTCCTCACGTAAATTTGCTTGATTAAAAAAGTTAGTTAAATCATGCAATGCATTGATTATGATACGCTTTCCAACATACCAGAAATTATTACCCAAGTTATGAGGATAATGGCTCTGGAATAAATCTCACTCCTGTGTCCTGACCTTTGACCCCATTTCGATGATATTCAACAGACCCGATTCAGTACACCTCAAGAATAACATACTAAAGTTTTGTCGCAATAGAAGCAGTTTTACGCAAGTTATGAGAATAATGGCTGTGGAATAAATCTTGCTTTTGTGCAATGACCTTTGACCCTATTTCGTTGATATTCAACAGAACCGGTTCACTATACTTCCGGTACAACATGATAACGTTTTGTCGCAATCGAAACATTTTTTGGTAAGATATGATGCACAAGGGCAATGGAATGGATCCCACTCCAGTGTCCTGACCTTTGACCCCATTTCGCCCATTTTCAATGGGGTTCGTCCCCAATGGCTTCCTACCACATACTAAAATTTTATGAAAATCGAACCATTTTTACGCAAGTTATGACGCATAAGGGCAATGTAACAAATCCCGCTCTTATGTCCTGCCTGACCTTTGACCCCATTTCGCCCATTTTCAATAGCGTTCGTGCCCAGGTAGTTCCCTACCACATACTAAACTTTCATCGAAATCGAACCACATTTACGCATGTTATGACGCATAAACGCAATGGGATGGATTCCCCTTTTATGCCCTGACCTTTGCCCTCATTTCGCCCATTTTCAATAGGGTTCGTTCCCAGGTGGTTCCTTACCAAGTACTAAAATTTCATCGAAATCGAACCATTTTTACGCAAGTTATGACGCATAAGGGCAATGGAATAAATACCGCTTTTATGCCCTGCCTGACCTTTGATCCCATTCGCCCATTTTCAATAGGGTTCGTGCCCAGTGGTTCCCTACCACATACTAAAATTTCATCGAAATCGAACCATATTTACGCATGTTATGACGCATAAAGGCAATGAAATGGATCCCGCTCTTATGGCGTGACCTTTGACCCCACTACACCATTTTCAATAGGGTTCGTCCCCTGGTGGTCCCCTACCACATAATAAAATTTCGTCGAAATCGAACCATTTTTACGTGTGTTATCGTGCCGACAGACGGACAGAAACAGCTGGGGCATATACGCTTCTTCAACCTACGGTTGGAAAGCGTAAAAAACACCTGGCTGTTTTATCTCTTAGTTTCTTGCCGAAGACAGCAAGCCCCATTACTTTGCCTCGCGAAGTGATAAACGCATAGGACGCTTTCTCATCTTCCACACAAATTTTCATGCCTACTAGAAAAAGTGCCACTTCGTAGGAAATTATTTGGGCCACACTCCGGATTGCCCCTAAGTAGCATTATTTGGAATTCGTGGATCAACCAATCAAAAGAATAGCGTAGACTCTGAGACTTCAGAGAATAAAGAAACCTAACACTCTAAATGATCAGCAAAAATATTAGCCAAGTCACTCACTGGCCATGACCAAAGAATGACTTGGCTCATCTCCTGGCTCATGCTCATCTATCTGTTACTTCTCCTCGTATTCCTATAGGGGTGATAAGTAAAAATTTTGCTGCTGCTTCCTCTCTTGCAGTGAAAATATTTGCTCTGTTTCTTCATTACTTGTCCAGCGAAAATTCCAGAAACACACTTATACATTAATGTTTCATTTACACTGCTGGCCACCCAAAATGCAACACCAAGAAGGAAGCATCCGATTGGCATGAAATTCGCAGCATGAGTCGCCCGCGAGAGGACATGCAAACGATTAGCATTGCAGGGCATATGCAAATCATGCACCCGGCACGCCACCGAGAAGCACTATAAGAAGGGTGCACAGAAGGCGGGGTATAAGTAGTGGAAGTGTGTTGTGCTGCCGGATCTGTGCGTGGGAAGCTTCCTGATGCCTCGTCGCAGAATACGGCAGTCATTCCAGCAAGTTTCGGAGTTCGACAGAGGACGAATAGTGGCTTATCGCGACAGCGGTTTATCGTACCGAGACATCGGCGCCAGTGTGGGACGACATCCAGCCACAGTGAGGCGAGTATGGATTCGGTGGGTGCAGGAGGGACGGACAGACCGACGTGAGCGATTGCCGCGGCCGCGGCACACCACCGAACGAGAGGACCGGCATGTTGTGCGGCGGTCAATGATGGCTCGCACTGCCACATCACGAACGTTAGCGCAAGAATTAGGGTGTGTTACGCAACAACTTGTGTCAGCACGTACCGTTTGACGTCAGCTGCAAGAGCAGGGACTTGTCGCACGGCGACCATTGCTCCGATTACAATTGACGTTACACCACCGGCGTATGCGGCGGCAATGGGCCGTTGAACGCCGTACCTGGACTACGGAATGGCACGACATTGTCTTCTTCGACGAATTCCGCTTCTGCCTGCAACACCACGATGGTCGGATCCGCGTGTGGCGGCAGCGCGGCGAGAAACTGTACGACGCCAGCATTATGCATCGCCACACCGGTCCGTCGCCTGGCGTTATGGTTTGGGGCGCAATTGGATATGACACCCGCACCCCTCTGGTACACATCTCCGGTACACTCAACAGCCACCGCACCATGTCCGACGTTTTGGAGCCTGTAGTCCTCCCTTACCTCCAGGACCCGCCAGCGGCCACGTTTCAACAGGACAATGCGCGCCCGCACGTGGCACGCATCGTGCAACTTTCACGGCCCACCAGGTGTCTTTGCTACCGTGGCCAATCTGTTTTCTCGATATGTCGACAATCGAACACGTCTGATCGCTGATCGGCAACCGAGTGGCCCAGCAAGCACTACCCGCGGCTACGCCTGGTGAACTGCGGCAACGTGTGGAAGCACCCTGGACCGACATACCCCAAGCCCACATCCAAAGCATATTTCGTTCGATGCCGTGGCGTGTAGCGGCCGTTATTGCTAGCCATGGAGGCTACACGAACTATTGATGTCTGCGTGTTCCGCAAGTCGCACGGGCCTGTCAGCTGAATCGTTTCACCTTTGTATCTGTTGTTATGTGTCCAGTAAACCTGGCTTTGCTATCTCGTGTTTTTCTTGGTGTTGCGTTTTGGGTGGCCAGCAGTGTATTAGGATTCTCAAGGAAAGCTTTTTGGTGGGCGTGGATCAGAAAAAAAAGTCCATTGCGCGCTTTTCATTTTGTGCTATAATTTGATATGTGTGTCTAGTCAAAACCTTTTGACAGAGCTACAGTCATTTGCAAAAGTTTAAGACCACCTGTTGGTATTAGGAGATTTCTGCCAATAGCATCAACTACTGTCTGTATTACTCAACTTCCTGTCGGTGTTACATCATCCTACAGCGGCAGCTGTTGATAGAGTTGGGGGAAGCGTACGAGCGTCAGTTTGCTTCTGGTTTTCATGCTGAAAGGTTTTGTACGTATTTTCTATATAGCGAAAAATGGGTAAAAAAGCGCCATTAAATGTTACTCAGGGGACAGAAATAGTGACTTTATACCGTGAAAGATACTCCGAACGTGTCATAAGCAGAAAGGTGAATGTGAGCAAGACTGTTATTCATAATACGATCATGAAATATCGATATACATGTGAATTTAGCAACCGAAAGTGGATGTCAAAGGAAAACCACCCCACGTGATGACAATATCATAAGGCGAATAGTTGGGCGTTCTCCGAGGAGTTCGTGCAAGAAAATCAAGTTTTTTACATTTAAAAGTGTCAGTTGTTAGTATCAGCACTGTTTCCCGGAGTCTTAGCAATGATTTTGGATTAAAGTCTCTTAAACCTGCACATAGGCCTAGACTAACATCTTTCATGAAAAAGAAGAAACACCAGTTTACGAAGCTTCATCAATCGTAGACTGCTGAAAATTGGAGCCAAGTTCTTTTTTTCCGATGAAGCAACTCTGCGTCAATTTGATTCACGCAAAGCACACGTTCGACGATCAAAAGGCAAAAGGTTTGATGAAAAATACACCGTTAGCCATCCTCCTGGTCAGACGATATTTCTTGTGGACCTTCAACCAAAAGCGCAAGTCTCTAGTGGTTTATCTCCACGTTAACTCCTGTGATGCGCCCATTACGAGAGAATTTTGCTATTATTCGATATTCCCGTACCCTTTAAAATTTCGAAAATTCTCAAAACCTTAAATTTTAAGATGATTCCTTAATCCATAAACAAAATGAACTTTTTAGTATCAAAGAACTATGTCGAAGACAAAAACTCGTGCGGAATTTATCAAATTCCATGTGAATGTGGCTTTTCGTATATAGGACAGACCCGTAAAAGCCTTGCGTTTTCGATTGAAGAAGCACTATGTTCCGAATTGTGACCTAAAGAAGTCATCGATGGCCAAACACTGTTACGAAAAGGACCAGAAATTTCTCTTTGAAGAAACAGAACTAATCGGCAAGCCAGATTCAACCAGCAAACTTGATATTTTGGAAGCTTTTCATATATTTATAACATAATTATTTGCAACTTGTTAATAATTTGGCATCCACACCATTTCTATCACGCGTGGAAGCAACCAACCAAAACCAGTGGCTGTAAACACCATTTATGATCTGTACATATAAAACTGAGAGCCCTCACTGACTCATCACCGAATCACAGAAACTAGTGAACTTAGAACTTTCATATTTGGCACGAATGTTCCTTTTACAACACAGAAGCGCACAAAGAAAGGATTTATTCCTACGAAAATTTAAGTAGGTCAATATGGGTTTTTTAAATAACCCACCTTTGATAACGCTAGGACGTTTTGCAATGATTGAGCCAAGACCAGCTTACATAGATATGACCTGCCCATTCAGAGGCTCCCTTCCTGAAACTGCGCCGCCCCTGTAGCATTTATTTGTCACCAGATGGCGGTACGTTTTGTCGTATCATATTGTGTACTTGTACGTTACTGAAGCTAGCGGTTGTTCTATGTCCGAGGCGATAAAAAAAATTGTACCTAACTAGACCAACTTATCAATTGTAATATTTGAGCTTTCGGCAAAGGCAGGTACGTTTCAAATTTACTACGAGACGAGTTTTCTAATCGAGTTAAGGCAGAAAGCTGGTAGTGTTTACGGGTCTTGTGTTTACAACTTTGTAGTGAAGCACAAGAAAAGTTTTTTTTCCTCAGTTATGCCTCTATTTTTGAAAGTAGGGTGTGTTACCTGAAAATTAATATAACAAAAACTTCAAGTCAACGCTGACTTTAGGACACTTTCCGAGTAAATTGCTTGCAAAGACATTGTTAAACCTTTTCACCTGTGTGCATAAGCAAATGTTCTGAAAGATGACTTTTCCGAAGCAAATTATAAATCTTTAAAAAGATTAATTTTCCGAGTTTCTATTAGAACTTTTTCCACTGTTAGCACAACAAAATATAATACTGTTCAGTGCCATTCTGTCAATCAAAATAGAAAATTAAGCTGGTCATCAATGCAGGGGAACTTGTGAAAAGAAATTTGAATGTCGTAAACATTCTTTTTTTATTATTTGATTTACAGAATGGCACTGAACAGTATGACATTTTGTTGTGCTAACAGTGGGAAGAGTCTAATAGAAATTGATAAAAACCAACGTTTAGCGCTCATGCCAGCTTTTTAAAACCGCCAAAATGCAGCGCCATCTAGTGGCAAATTTATTCGCAAGGGTGTTAATGGAGCTGCATGAAATGGGCAGGTCATATCTATGTAAGCTGGTCTTGGATGGAGCCATTGTTACCTAGTAACTGAAGCCCTCCCTAATTTTTGAATGACTTGAGTTGACCTGCTCAGTATATACACTATCTACCAACAAGTCACCCCCGCAATCTACGATATCTATGGTCATGATACACGTCACGGCCGCCGCCGTTAAATATCGTGTGGGAAACAACAAAGCAACCAGTCACATGCAAGATGCCACGCAGTTCGGTGATCTCTGATTTCGAGAAAGGTGTAATCACCGGGTATCACAGAAATGGCCGATCCATACGTGAAATATCCAGCGAGTTGAAGTACCCCAAATCGACAGTGGCCTACGTGATTGGCAAGTGGAAGATGAGAGGTGACTGTCGGAATGTGTCCTGACCCGGCAGACCCACAAAACTGGGAGTTAGAGACCAACGGGGGCTGGCCAGAGAAATTCGGAAGAAACATACCAAATCGACGGGCAACATCCGCGAGGAGTTTCAACAGGCATCCGGGAGTGTTCTTTCGATGAATACCATCCGTAAGGAAGCCCATCTGCTCGGTTATAATGGGCGTGCTGCCGCCCACAAGCCTTTGATCACCAACTCCAATAGCGCTGCTCGGCTAACGTGGTGCAAAGAACGTCGACAGTGGACCGTTGAACAGTGAAAACTGGTTCTCTGGAGCGACGAATCAAGGTTCACCCTCTACCGTTCGGATGGCAGGGTCTGGGTTTGGCGTCTGTCTGGAGAACGCCTCCTGCCGGGATATATTTTGCCAACTGTGAAGTTCAGCGGCGGTGGAATTATGCTATGGGGGTGTTTCTCCTGGTATGGCACGGGACCCTTGGTCGCAATTCCTAGTAGACTCAACGCTGAGACCTACTGCACCATTTTGGATGACCATGCGCTTCCTACGTTGTGGCAGTTTTACGGGGTGGTCCCATGTTACTTTCAGGATGACAATGCCACCTGTCATGTTGCGAGGTCCGCGATAGCTTGGTATGGTGACAATGGGGTTAATCGAATGGACTGGCTTGCGCAGAGCCCGGACCTTAACCCTATCGAGCACCTCTGGGATGAGTTGGAGCGTCGACCTTAGGGTTGCCCCCACCGTCCGAAATCGGTGAAAGAACTGACCTGTCTTCTCCAAGCCGAGTGGAAGAAAATACCGCTAGCCGTCGTACAACGCCTGGTTGAGAGTATGCCCCGGAGGGTCGCAGCTGTAATCGCCGCTCGTTGAGGCTCCACCAACTATTGAAGGTGAATAAACTTTGTTTTCCTTGGCTATCACAGGTGTCCAATTACTTGTTGGTAGACAGTATATTTTGTTCTAAATTTATTTGTTTTGAATTTAATTAACAAAAAACCTTAAAAATCACATAAAAATCGCTATATCATAATATGCTTTGCATTTAAACATTTATTATCGTTTGACATATCGAATGTCCAAGTGTTTTGAGTAAAAATCAAATTACTAACATTCGATTTCACCGAAGCAACGGTGACGTGATACAAGTGTATTTTTTTAGTCAAAATCACGGTGTGTCAAGGTGGTTAGAATAAGATATCTGGAGGTGCCCTTGTTAACAGAGCACACAACCACTTTGCGTGAAGTCTATAACTGCGACAGACGGCCGTCAAAGTGTGGGAAAGCTGATGGTTTTCAAGGCTATTGCAATGCATTTTGTGTTGGCCAAATTGCCTTCTTTAGTCACGAATGTTTCCAATCTCCCATCGTAACTTGCTGCCAATGTGTGAGAAAATGCGGAATTTATAAAACTCTTAATTATTTTGAGGCTCATTCCGACTTTTATTTTAAACTGAAATACACGAAAGTTAGCGCGAATTTTAAACAAAACATAACGTTAAAATTGAAAACTGCACTGCACTCGTATAAGAAGTATAATTCTTTCCGGTTTTATATTAACACGGTTACTGCAACCAAAAACCACGCTATCCAAAAATACACACAGTTGGAATTACAAAGGTGTCATGTCATGTAAACAACGTCAAATTCCCACAATTTGCAGCTTCACGGTTAAGAGACTCACGGCATCTCCAGAAGTATTATTCTAACCTTCTTGCGGTATATGATAGTCAGATGACACAACTCCCCATAGAGTTAACAGTTAGAAAAATGGGACGTTAATGTCATAGCTCGCTAGGGGCCGTGCAGGAGTTGTGGGTCGATTGTTTACCCTAACCATCATAGGAATACATAGCGTATATGATTTCATCAGTGCTAAATCTATTTATCACAAGTATTTTTATTAATTATATTGTGCAGTTGTGTGGTATTAAAATTTCAAAAACGTTAAAGCTTCTTTACAGAAGTTAAAGCACGTCAATTCATTTTAATATAGGAGACTAAAATTTGTAGTGTGTCTGACTAGGATCAGTTCAGTTCTTGCGTTTTTGATATAAGACGAAAACGTTTTTAACGCTTTCCCACCGTAGGTTGAAGAAGCGTATATGCCCCAGCTTTGTCCGCCTGTCCGTCCGCACGATAACTCGCGTAAAAATGGTTCGATTTCGATGAAATTTTAGTATGTGTTAGGGGACCACCTGGGGACGAATTCTATTGAAAATGGGCGAAATGGGCTCAAGGGTCAGGACCACGGTGTATGATAGTCAGGTGATACAACTCCTTATAAAGTTAACAGTTAGAAAAATGGATCGTTAATGTCATAGCTCGCCAGGGAGCGCGCGGGAGTTGTGGGCCGATTGTTTATCCTAATCACAATAAAAATACTAAGCGTTTATGATTTCATCAGTACTAAGTCTGTGTTTATCAAAAATATTTTTTATGAATTATATTGTTTAGTTGCCTGGTATTGAAATTCCAGAAACGCTGAAGTTTCTCTACAGAAGTTAAAGCACGTCAGCTCTTTTCAATTTAGAAGGAGGCTAAAATTTATAATGCAGCTGTGTGTCGGACTAGGATCAATTCAATTCTTACGATTTTGATATGGGACGAAAGCGTTTTGTATCGAACTATATCAGACAGATTATTCGACATGCAAAGAACGTGTATCAACTTTCAAAGCCCCAGGAGATGAAAGACGATCACTAATTTGTCCTTTGATATCAAAAGAACTGTGGCAGTATAGGTTGTTTACATTATACATGCGCGCCGCCATTTGTAAATGTATAAATGGCGGTCCGCATGAAATCATAGCATTCGCGCATAGATAAACATGTCGTTTTTTTTTATTAAAAAAAAAAGGTATTTTACGATGGAAAAGACTATCGGCCGCCGGTTTTAACTTGCTCTTCTACATATGAAAAATGAAATTATCCTACATAAAGGTATGGAAATATGAAATGCAATACGTGCCTACTGATCTGTGGGATTATCAAACATAAATATGCATATATATCGCTATAATTGACGACATTCCGCTTGGCAGGCACAAAAGTGCATGTTTACGAAGCGTTTAAGGTTTTGGTTTTTCAATTCTAAGTAAAACAGCATTCTTAAAACACGAATACTTCTGCCCCTTTCTCCCATAAGAAAGCACAGGTTGTGTTCAGTCATCGGTCCACCCGTTGTTCGCGCCATCTGGTGACAAGTGACATTCACGGGAGATTTTTTTTTCCAGAGTCGTACCACCTGACTATCAACACCGTGGTCAGGACATAAGAGCGGGATCCATTTCATTGCCCTTGTGCGTCATAGCTTACGTAAAATGCTTCGACTGCAACAAAACTTTATCAGGTTGTTCCAGAGATATACTGAACCGGTTCTATTGAATATCATCGAAATGGGGTCAAAGGTCAGGACACAGGAGCAATATTTATTCCACAGCCAGTATCCTCATAACTGAAGTAATGATTTCTGGTATGGTGGAAAGCGTATCATAATCAATGCATTGCATGATTTTACTAACTTGTGTATCTAACTCTCTGGCAGATTATTCGACATGTAAAGAAGGTATATGAATTTCTGAAGACCTAGGAGATGAAAGAAGATCACTAATTTGTCCTTTGATGTCTACAGAACTCTGGCAGTGTAAGTTGTTTACGTTAATCATGCGCGCCGCTAGTTTTAAATGTATAAATGGCGGCCCGCATGAAATCATAGCAATCGCGCATAGATAAACATTTCATTTTTTTCTAATTAAAAAAAGCTGTTTTGCGATGGAAAAAACTATCGACCGCCACTTTAAACTTACTGTTCTACATATGAAAAATTAAATTATCCTACATAGAGGTGTGGAAACACGAAATGCAATACGTGCCTACTAATCAGTGGGATTATCGAACATAAATATGCATATATATCGCTATGATTGACGACATCCCACCTGGCAGGCATAAAATCGCATGTTTACGCAGCGATTCAGGTTCTTCTTTTTTTTCAGTTCCAAGCAAAACAAAAGTCTTAAAACACGAATACTTCTGCCCCTTTTTTCCACAAGAAAGCATAGGTTGTGTCCAGTCATCAGCCCACACATTGGTTGTGCCATCTGATGACAAGTGACATTAACGGGCGATTTTTGTTTCCGGAGTTGTACCACCTGACTATCACACACGGTGGTCAAAATGAAATTACCAACATTCGTCTTCACCGAAGCAATGGTGACGTCACATAAGTGGTAAAGTGATTGCAATAAATATAAATATACTGGCAGCTTTTCATAGTTATTGAAATTTGAAAAAAAAAGTTTCCTTCTTGGGATATTACCAATGGCAACACAATATTACATTTGACATCACCTGTATGGACTTTTGGCTACCACCAAGGATACCTGAGCACTTTGTGTCTAGTATAAAGATTCGTGTACCCCATGTTTCAGTTTGCACCTAATGCCTCATGATGATACATTAGATGTCTCGAAAGTTCTTGCATTTAACTATGCTTTTAGATTGTAAATAAAGTTTTTATTTTGCAATTTTGGAGGACATGGTTTTAAATTCACCACGCGCAGACAGCATATGAGTATTTTTGTGAACGTAACGTGCGAATTTTCCTTCATTTTAGTCATTTTAACACAATATTAGTTCTCCTAGCAGTTTGGTAATACTGGTAGATGATTCCAGAACACAACGTATTGTACAAAGAGGCACTAACATAAGTCAATATATTCCTTATTTTTTCCATTCGTTCATCGCTATAAAAATGTTACAGAACAAACCTATCAAATGCATTATTAGTATATTAATTTATAGTACAAATTATAATATGGTATGTTATCAAATCCTGCATTATATAATTTTTTTTAATGTTATGTTCGAAGAACGGGTATTTAGTTAGTATCATATACAATTTGAATATTGTCATTCGTCCTGATGAAGCTAGGTCAATACCCAGCGAAACCATGGTCGACTTTAAAAATAAATTAATATTTGTGACAAACGTATTATCTTATTATATATAATCGTCGCAAGACTGTATTCAAGAATTGTACAGTATTTATTCCCTACTGTGGATTTCGGCCCATACAAATCTCGGTACACCCAAACGAAAAGCCGAAGTGCCTTCCCTTGATAGAATGTTTGCTTAGTTGATGCCAAATGGCTCGGAGGGCCACGGAAATATCGTCGGCGGGCCACCCATGGCCCGTCGGCCCCGGGGTTAGAGATCCCTAGTCTAGCCTGCTCAATTGACACACGTTGGGACCTGTGGTACGTCTAGAAGCATCTCCGAACGGTCCACGTTATATGTCCATCCTTGCAGAACATCAGCATCCGTTCATGGTCATTATGCATCCACAGAACAATGGACTCTTTCAACAGAACAATGCGTCTCTCCAATGAACCATAGTGATTACTACATGGTAAAAAGAGCATTCCGCAAAAGTTCCCACCCTTGAATGACCTCTCCATTTACCGGGTATAAACCCTATAGAAAATCTTTAGATGCTGTTTGAGCTTTGGATCCTACACCCAGGAATCCAACTGAATTATGGAGAGCTGCACAGCAAACATGGATGGAAATATCTGTGGAACGCTTTCGTGACCCAGTGGACTCAATACCTACATACTGATGCAAAAATTGGGTCTAAATTAGTAACTATTAAAAAGGGGGGACGGTTTTAATAGGCGTGGTTAAATTATGTCGATAATTAAATTAAATATTTGGCCTATTGTAAATTAAATTGGAAAACTAACTTATTTTAATTAGGGAAGTCTTATAATTCTCTTTGTCTGAATGAGAACAAAGGAATTAGTGGATCATCTCTGGGAGTCAGTGAGCATCATGGGACCACACCAGACGGCAATTGAGAAGCACTCAGACTCCCATAAAGACGGCTTCAAGTGCGCCATTAGTGCTAAATATCTGTTGGGAACGCGGAAAAATTATGATTATGAGGGGCAAGAGCAACGACGCTTCGTGGGAGGGGTACGAGAGAAATCTCTAAGTGTCGAGTGACAAGAAACAATGAGTCCCACGTGACAGGGAATGACAAAAAGTAAAAAAAAAAGAAAGACAGAGTGATCTCGGTACGCTGGCAGGAGGACAGACAGAAAAACTCGCCAGTAATCATCTCGGAACGCAGTTGTAAGCCGAGCCGAGAGATTGCCATAAGAGAAAAATCTCGTAAGGAGGGACTACGCAGTGGTCAGCCGTAGTGAGCCCGCTAGGTACGAAACCTGAAGTCCGACTTACACCGATGATAGCACGGTACTTTTAAGCGCAGTGTAATCCGCAAAAGTACGATGGAACAGAGAGGGCTTAGTTAATATTTGGTGGCTGGAGGTAAGCCCGCCAGGTATGGTAAAATTCGTGAACTTAAGAGGAAGGTTCAACTACCGCAGAAAAGAGCTGCGATATTTGCGTATAAAGGGCCGTACTCTGATGACAGACCGACCAGGACGTCGCGAGAGCTTTTCTTGCTAGAGATACTAATCCAGCTGATCTTCGCCCGACTGGGAAATAAGCATTGGTAAAGTCACGAAGAGCGAACCCGCCGCCTAAGACGCCGCCGCTTTCCATAGAGGGAGGTCACCGATCTTTTCGGAGCATTGCCTAACGTTGTTTCTTTCCTGCAGAAGAACTTTCTTGACGGATTTCGAGGGAGAAATTCCCCTGCCGCCTTCGCCACAGTTCCCAATGCCGAGTTCGGGGCAGGAAACTTCATAGACGGATCGCCAGCGAGAGTCCCCATCGCCAAGAGGAGTCAGCTGTGCTTTCCCCCTATCCCACGAGTGGACGGGGAAGAGCGGAGAAATTATCAGCGACTTCGAAAGAAAGAGGGGAAAACCAACACATTACTGATTACCCTCTGTTACACACAGGTGAAAACACCACTGTTTCGGCATTCAAGGAAGGAAGTAAAAAAAAAAGGATCCTCCAACAAAAATAAAGTGTGTGAGTGAGAGTGCTACTAAAAAATAGTGCTTCGAAAAACGCCTGGATTATTATATCACAACAGTCAACCATACGTGAGTACTTTTATTTGTCTGTGTTATCCTATCACTGAGCGGAGGAACTGTAATCTTAATAGATACCGGACTCTAAATTTAGAACTGTTAAACGCCCCCTTTTGAGGCTAAAAATCTGATCTCGGAATCCCGAGTAGAAATTATTTTGACTCATATTACCAGTATTTATATCTCTGTGGGCCAGTCCCAGGGATAGAGTCTCCCCATCAAATAAAGAAATTCAATGGTTAATCTTGCTCTGTCCATTCTATAGGCTCTGGTGTATAACTTACCTGTATTTCAGCAAGCATAACGTTCTCGCCCATTTATGCCAGCTCCCGAATTAAAAAGAACCTTCAAGTCTCATTTTTATTGATTGATGACGAGTGTTACTAAATTATACCGCTCGGCACGTTTTTATATCAATAGAATATAAAGAGTGGACTCGGTGCCTATATAGATTGGACGCAATGCCTAAATATGAAAGCTTTCGTGACTCCATGCCTATATAAAGAGTGGATTCAATGCCTATATACACTGACGGAAAAAAAAAATCCCAACACCACGAAAAAATAGTTGTAGAGGAATGAAATGGCGGCAATACATTTGTATAGGTAACATATTTAATCTATTAAGGTTTCAAGATCACAGCGTAATGTAAGCGCGAAAAGAGCCATTTTAAATGTAAAATGCTGGTACATTAAGAACCGGTGTAACCGCCAGAATGTTGAATGCAAGCATGCAAACGTTCATGCATTGTGTCGTACAGGTGTTGGATGTCAGTTTGTGAGATGGGGTTCCATGCCTGTTGCACTTGGTCGGTCAATACAGGTACGGTTAATGCTGGTTGGGGTGACGCTGGAGTTTTCGTCCAATGATGTCCCATACGTGCTCGATTGGTGAAAGATCTGGTGATCTAGCAGGCCACGGCAACATGTCGACACTCTGTAGAGCATGTTGGGTTACAACAGCGGTATGCGAGCGAGCGTTATCCTGTTGGAAAACACCCCCTGGAATGCTGTTCATGAATGGCAGCACAACAGGTTGAATCACCAGACCGACGTACAACTGTGCCGTCAAGGTGCGTGGGATAACCACGAGAGTGCTCCTGCTGTCATAGGAAATTGCTCCCCAGACCATAACTCCAGGTGTAGGTCCAGTGTGTCTCGGCCGCAGACAGGTTGGTTGCAGGCGCTCACCTGGCCTCCTTCTACCAACACATGGCCATCACTGGCACCCAGGCAGAACCGGCTTTCATTAGAAAACACAACAGATCTCCACTCCGTCCTCCAATGAGCTGTAGCTTGACACCACTGACGTCGCAAACGGCAGTGGTTTGGAGTAAGTGGAATGCACGCTACAGGGCGTCTGGCTCGGAGCTGTCCTTCAAGTAACCGATTTGTAACAGTTCGTTGTGTCACTGTTGTGGCAACTGCAGCTCGAATTGCTGCCGCAGACGCAGTACGATGCGCCATGACCATAAGCCGTACACGGCGGTCTTCCCTCTCAGTAGTGCCACGTAGCAGGCCAGAACCCGGTCTTCTTTTTTTTTTTTTTTTTGGAGGTTTAACGACCACCGTGAGCAACTCAATGGGATATAAGCAGTCGCCCGTCCCTGATTTAGGGTCACTGGTTCCAGGGAAGGGAGAGAGCCAGTGTCGTAAGACAAACACAACATCCATGCCTCACCGGGATTCGAACCCGGACCCCTTTCGAACGAATAAACAGAGGCCATCGCTTAGACCACTGCGCCACCGGGGCGGCCCCGGTCTTCTTGAGGCAGTACCTTCCCTTGACCACCGCTGCCAACAATCACGCACAGTCGCTACATTCCTGCCAAGTCGTTCTGCAATATTGCGGAAAGAAAATCCACCTTCTCGTAGCCCTATTACACGACCACGTTCAAACTCCGTGAGCTGTTGATAATGGCTTCTTCATCTTCTTAAAGGCATTCTTGACTAACATGAACACACTACGTCGAATCTCAACTATAACTAACGCTCACGAACGTTACAGCGCGTATTTACAGCAAACCTGCTTTGCATGTTCCGAGGGGCGCTACTAGCGCCACACGTATGCGCCGAGCGCGAAATTTGCATAGACGTCATCTTACAGATGTACTCTCACCGCCTACCAACTGTCGTTTATCTAACAGAACCTTTTCTTGGTGTTGTGATTTTTTTCCGTCAATGTATGAATGATTTCGTGACCTAGTGGACTCAATGCCTTTAAAAAGAGTTGATTCAATGCCTATTTATGAACGCTTTCACGACTTAGTGGACTCAATGCCTATATATGAACGCTTTCACGACTTAGTGGACTCAATGCCTATATATGAACGCTTTCACGACTTAGTGGACTCAATGCCTATATATGAACGCTTTCACGACTTAGTGGACTCAATGCCTATATATGAACGCTTTCACGACCTAGTGGACTCAATGCCTATATATGAACGCTTTCACGACTTAGTGGACTCAATGCCTATGTAAAGAGTCAGTGCCTACATATGAACGCTTTCGTGACCTAGTGGACTCAGTGCCTATATATGAACGCTTTCGTGACCTAGTGGACTCAATGCTTATACTATACTGTATAAAGAGTTTTTTTTTATTGGATTTTTAACGACCACCGTGAGCAACTCAATGGGCTATAAGCAGTCGCCCGTCCCTGATTTAGGGTCACTGATTACAGGGAAGGGAGAGAGCCAGTGCCGCAAGACAAACACAACATCCATGCCTCACCGGGATTCGAACCCGGATCCCGTTCGGACGAATGATCAGAAGCCATCGCTTAGACCACTGCGCCACCGAGGCGGCTATAAAGAGTTGACTCAATTCCTATATATGAACGCTTTCGTGACCTAGTGGACTCAATGCCTATACTATACTGTATAAAGAGTTGACTCAATTCCTATATATGAACACTTTCGTGACAGTAGATTCAATGCCTTGCCATGTGACAGTCCTTATCCAGACGAAAGTTAGGCCTACGCGTTACTAGGTAGGTATCCCATGATTTATGTCCACTCTGTGCATAGTTGAACAAATACAGGAGTTTATTGTGCAGTGGTTATGGAGACTATCCGAATTCTTCTACATGGCTGGAATACAGACCCTTCCGCGGAGATTGAACAAGTGCATTGATGTTAAGGAAGAGTACACAGAATAGGGCCCATCGTTTCGAAAGTGTGTACCTATTAGTCTCTTTTGTACAAAAGAGACTAATATGGCCAGCTAGAGCGGCTGATCTCTCGCCCATCGTTTCGAAAGTGTGTACCTATTAGTCTCTTTTGTACAAAAGAGACTAATATGGCCAGCTAGAGCGGCTGATCTCTCGCCCATCGAGCACGTGTGGGACCAGATGGGACGCCAGCTTTTTCCATACCCCAGTGTTCGTGATTTAGAGCGTCAGTTTCAAGAAGTGTGAGCTAATCTGTCAGAGGATAACATACGACTCCATGCTGGACATATCACTGCATGTATCTGAGCATGAGGCGGTCCGACTCGGTACTAACGCTGACCAGAATGTGTACCGTATGTCCGCGAGAAATCGTCCAGCTGCTGTGATGTTGTAAATTTTTTTTATTGGAGGTTTAACGACCACCGCGAGCAACTCAATGGGCTATAAGCAGTCGCCCGTCCCTAATTTAGGGTCACTGGTTCCAGGGAAGGGAGAGAGCCAGTGCTGTAAGACAAACACAACATCCATGCCTCACTGGGATTCAAACCCGACCCCGTTCCGACGTATGATCAGAGGCCATCGCTTAGACCACTGCGCCACCGGGGCGGCCATGTGATGTTGTAATCACTTCTGTTCTTGGTATGTACCATCTCACTACTAAATTCTCATTTCAATCCAACGCCTCCTTCTTGGTGCGCGGTTTTTTATGACAATGAGTGTATAAAACATTGCTTGATGTTGGAAAGGGTGTAAAAAGGATTTTCCCGATATAGGGTATGTTTAAAAACCAGGAAGGAACGACAACGGTTAACTACTTATGTAACGTAATTATTTTTTTCTTTAAGTTTCATGAAAAATTGTGCGTAAAATGATATTCGAAACTAGTCATCGTTTTCAAAATCATCGTCCAAAATGGGTTAAACAAACATCAGCACGTTTGGAAAAATTTTAAATCCATGCACAGCCAGGCTGTTATTCATTAGAAAGCATCTTTGCGAACACTTAACATTCTTTGAATACCCCGAACACATGAAGCAATTTTAAAAGGAATCTTTAAATATAAAAAAAATATGAATATTCTACAATCATCTAATTAAAGGCTTCCTTGTATAAGCAGCATTTTTTGTTATTATTTTTTCTAACGATAAATACCCCCTTCTCGTCTTAATCAATCAGTTTAGAACGTTATTATTTTGACGTCGTCTTTCTAATATTAAGCGAAAAAAAAATGCCTTTCATAAAAAAAATTCTGTCAGAAGCAGGTTGTGTTGACCGACCTGTTTCTCTTGCTTCCTTTTTTTATTACTTTATTATAATTCAAGATTTAGAAAAAAAGGAAGAAGGAGAATCATGTTTGCTTTGGCTCTTCGAAGTGTCAAAACCGAGGTCTCGGAAATTAATATATCTTTCTTTTGAGACTATATTGCAGGAATTCGCTCGCTGCAACCATCAATTGAAAAATAACTATATTTTGATGTTTCATATTTCAAACTAAATTCAGTGGCAAGACCTCTATGGTCTCAGAAGAAAGATCTACGTAGTGTCTTCTATGGTAGATTTAAATTTTGGAAGATTATAAAGTTACAATCTTATATACAAAACGTCCGTTTGTCTGAAGCAGCAAAAACTCTCCAACACCGGACTCTGGCATTGTGAAATTTGCGTAGCTTATTAATACTGGAATTTTTAGATCAACGCAACTATTTTAAGATCCCTAAGTTGTTCCATTCGCGAGTTATGAATTAATTAATAAGTTAATCAATAAAGTCAGCGTCGTTTGCTACGTCATCGTTATCTGTTCCAAATCTGAAAGCATGCGACACCATTCATCCACAGGTGTTTCTATTCTTTGAGAACTGTGCAAAAAAAAATGCAAAAACGAACTTTGCGATATTTTAACGAAACGGGTTAAAATTTTTGTCAACACCATGAATTGGTAATAAGAGGAGTCCCTCAAAATTTCACCGGAATGCGGTCAAAACTTTTTTAAATAGGCATGGAATTTTTAATTCATCGATAAACAGAAATATATACGCCGAAACGGTTAATAAAATTTTGACGGCTAATTTAAAAAGTTATTTACCGATTCAGGCGAAATTTGGAGGTCATGTTCCTATTTACGATTTATGGTGTTCATTAAAATTTCAGCCAGTTTCATAAAATATTCGCAAAGATACGTTTTTAACTTTTTTATCCCAGAGATTCACCAGTCAAAGACGTCTGAAACCGAAAGCTCGTGATGCATTCGATCTTCGAAAATAAATTATTAACGAATTTTGTTTAGTCAGTGTTCCAATACTGTGTCTCCTGGACGCGTGTTAAATAATTCGTAACGCTTTTGGTCCGTTTGATTCTACAGCTGCATGCTGGAATGTCAAGAGCAAAGGATCTAACAAAATTATATATTGTCGCCGATGAAGAAGAAACCAAAAATGTTGTGTACGGCCAAGTGCTGAAATAATCACACTATGAATAAATAATTTGTAGTGACCGAATTTGTGAAATCAGCTTTTTTCTTTCTTGCAAGCATCAATTTTTTTCCCCGATTTTTTCAGTGGCATATATGGGAATATGAAATTAATAAGCCTAAATCCCGGGTAAAGCCGAGTAGTAAAGCTAGTAATTAATAGATGATTTGGAAGATTAGATTACGCTCACAGTTAGAAAACCATTTGGAAAAGTACAGCAACCATTGAAAATGTTCTGCGCTTTGCATTCCTGTCGTTCTTCCCAATTAGGGCCGCAGGCTACAGGCAGAGCCTGGACCATAAGACAGGCACATCAATTACGATGACTCATCTGGGGAGGGGGAGGAGGTAATTGAACCCAGACCCATTAGGACGAATGGTCAAAGACCAACGTTTGGACTACGGAGCCAAGGGAGCGGCATACGACATTTTCGAATTGCTCGATTTGAAAGACTGCTATGATACCTTCCGAGGAACATTTTGTGTACAGTTTGTACTCTGGCGCTTTTTTTGGAGAAGGTAGAAATTTCTTCTTGCAAATATTGTACCAATTGTAGAAATCCGTTTGATTTTTTCTTTTCTGTTACTGGTTCTGTTCACCATGAAGTACACTGCAAAGTCAATCATATGCACTCTATGATCAATTTCACTATGGAGCTTGAACGCAATGGCACCTTACCTTATCTGGACGTCCTGGTGAACAAATTGCGTGAAAACGGCCTTCGGATAGAAGTCTGTTACGAGTGTCATAGCAAAAGTTCTGCACACGTTAATCTAAAACGGAAGCAGATGACGCAATCGGGAAAATGATTGCGTCATGTCAAGGTCAGACTCTCAGCAGCGCAGTGGTGTCAGAACAACGCGTAGTCATTTGCTGTGTGGATGTGAGAGGGTTTGGAAGTGGAAGCGTGCAGCTCCTCAGGTCGAGTCACAGAGTTAGACCAGCGCTCGTACGTGAAAATAGAAACTCTGCTGGGAAAATCTCCGACACAGATCCACACTGCCTTGCAAGAAGTTTGTGGGGGAAGGCACTCTCGATCGAAGCACAATTTCTCGCTGGGCATCTCGCTTTTGAGAGTGCCGAAGCAGCATCGAAGATGATCACCGCTCACGCCGACCTCAAACGCGACAGACTATCTCCATTGTTACAACGCTTCTCCAAGAGAATCTCCGCTTGACACTCGAGGAGATTACTCGTTAGGGAAATTTGTGCACCATGCCTGTTCACCGGATTTTGTCCGATTCACCGGGGAAAAGAAAAACCACCGCGTGCTGTGTGCCCCATTAACTGACCTCCGAGCAGAAGGCATCCAGAGTAAGCATCGCACAGGATTACCTTCACAAGTTCGAAAAGAAGGGCTACACCTTTCTGAGCAGAATTGTCGTAATTGAGGAGACTTGAACCCGTGATTTTGAGCAGGAACTGACGTCACAATCAGCGAAATAGAAGCATCCAAGTTCCCCACTCCTCTGTAAGTGTCGTCGGCAACTATCCAAAGTGAAACGCGGGATGACTTTTGCGTACGATGTACAAGGTGTTGTGATCTCTGATCGAGTGCTGGTAGAGAAAAATGTCAACGCACAATATCCTCGTGATTTTTGAGGACAGAATTGAGACCGAAAATTCGTCAAAATCGCGCCAAACATGTTGGAAGCGGGAGCGATCTTGCCCCATGACAACGCATCGTGTCATGGTGTAGCGTTTGTATGGGGGCTTTTGTCGAAATATGGCTGGGAAACTTTATCCCACCCACCATACAGCCCTGATCTCAGTCCACCCGACTTTGATCTTTTCCCAAAGTTAAAAAATCGGCTCCGTGGCACCAGCTACGAATCGCTGGACGAACTGTCATTGGACGTGACTCGAGTAATACGACAGCTGAACAAAGATGGCGTACTGCGAGGCATCCAGGACCTACCTCACTGCTGGCAAGCTGTCATTAGCAGCGGAGGGGAGTCTACTGAACGGCAATAAGGCAAGTTTTCTCCGTTAATTCGCGATTTTTTCAAAAATGGACAGCGTGCAGAACTTTTGTTAGAACCCCCGTATAAAACCACCTCCGTTCTCAACCTGATGCTCCACAGTTCATTCTGCCCCGATTCTTACAAGACAGCTTTCTTCCGTTCTCGAATGAGAAGAGCTTTCGCCGTCTCTTCCGATGTCCATTCTAGACAATACGAACTAAAAAACAATCGAATTGGCCACTGAGGCAGGATACACCTCGAACCAGATAAGAAATTTCATCAAAAAATCGAAGTCCAGACGTGTTAATCATTCTGTGTGGCAATTAAGCTTCCCGTTCCCCCAAATATAAATGTTCATATGGCGTCTACATTTCACGGAAAGCACGGCAAAACAATCCGTGCCGCCCCGATGGCGCAGTGGTCTAAGAGATGGCTTCTGATCATTCGTCCGAGATGGGTCCGGGTTCGAATCCCGGGTAGGCATGGATGTTGTGTTTGTCTTACGGCGCTGGCTCTCTCCCTTCCCTGGAACCAGTGGCTCTAAATTAGTGACGGACGACTGCTTATAGCCCACTGTGTTGCTCACTGTGGTCGTTAAAACTAAAAAAAATAAATACAATCCGCTTCTCACCTCAGCAGTACTGACCATAAACCCGTCACAGGCAATATGCGCTTCCTTCTAATTCATTATTTTCTAACCATAAAGCTGTCACAGGTGATATGCGCTCCCTTCTAGTCTATTATTCTCTAACCATAAACCTGTCATAGATGATACGCGCTCCCTTCTAATACATTATTCTCTAATTATAAACCTGTCACAGGTGATATGCGCTCCTTTCTAGTGCATTATTCTCTAACCTTAAAATACTCACAGGTGATATGCGCTCCCTTCTAGTGCATTATTCTCTAACCTTAAAATACTCACAGGTGATATGCGCCCCCTTCTAGTGCATTATTCTCTAACCATAAACCTCTCACAGGTGATATGCGCTCCCTTTTAGTCAATTATTCTGTCCGTGACTAAAGGCATGGCGAGAAAAGACTTGTCAGTCTCATCTCATGAGTACTAACTATAAACTTGTCACGGGAGATATGCATGCCTTCTAGTCCATTATTCTGTGTCCATGACTAAAAGACATGGCAAGAAAAGATTAGTCCGTCCACCTCAGCAGTACTGACCATAAATCAGGGTCAGGTAGTATGCGCTCCTTTGTAGTTCATTATTTTCTGCATGACTAAAGGCATGACAGAGAATGGCTAGTTCCCCTGTAACGTAGATCATGCTAGAGACTAGAAAGAAATCTTTCTTAGATTCGTCGCATTGTTACAGGTCTCTCATCAGGAAATTAGTCAGAAAGGTTTAGTGCTAATCATCCCGCTAAATGGCAAATTTGAATAACAAAGCTGAGAAGAAAGCAACGCTTTCTGATGCTCAGGTTCACGCGTTCCAACTGCGTTCTGCCCACTTTTTAGACAGCGAATACATTCGTTCCAGCTGATCTCAGCCCATTTTGCTAACCCCGAGTTAATTCGTTTCAGCAGGTTAAAGGAACAGTTTCAAACCCTTTGTTGCTCTCCTCTGAAAATATCGCCGCACTTAAAAAGATCGCAATCAATTTTCTTTCAGAATTTACTGTGAATTTTAAGGTCATTAAAATTATTACCGCAAATTCGCAGATCATTAGTCAAATTCTACGACTTTCTGCTATTACACAAACAAATTTACTGTATAGAATAAAATATGAAACAGCTGCCTTATATGATACAAAGGTTAAATAGATGGAAATCAGGGCAACTAAATATATATTATAGATCAATTAGACATCTCTAGTTCTGTACATAGGTGTGACCTATTGCAGAGATCACGCACATGCCAAGAAGGCAAGTAGCGGTGATAAGCCCTTGCCGGCGTAGCTTTATTGGGAACAAAATTGGATCCGGAGTAGAAGGATGCAGGTTCTAGGGTCGCCGCCGGCAAATTTGTGTCTTCATGTTGGCGCCCGAACTTAAAAAAAATGGATCTACCCGCTGTTGGGTTCTTAGAAAAATGTGAGATGCTCCTTCCAACATAGTCTGGAATTAGTTAGAATTCCTTCTTCTATAGTGAGCTCTTTCAAGCGTGGTTTACCGGCTGATCCGGAGACCTAGGATTCCGTCCCAGCCCGTTCTCAAAGGGAGGGGGGGGGTATATGTGATGTACTAGAGGTGACTCACAGATCAAGACGGCAAGTAACAACGAAAAGCCCCAGCCGGTGTAGCTTAATTGGGAAAGCATTCATCCCCGCAGCAGAAGGATGTAGATTCGAGTCTCGCCATCTGCACATAGAGGATTTGAGTTTTACATAACTAAAAGTCTTTATTTTTTCGGGGGGGGGCGTCTCGAAATATTTCTGGCCCTGAGTCCCTTTTGTGTCTTACGCCCTGCAAGTAAGATCGAAATGTTCCAGCATTTTTTTGTACTTCAGTAGGCAAAACTAGCATAAAATTTCCCAGCAATTTGAAAGAAAAGAATAACATTGTATGAAAAAAAGAAAACCATGCCAACTCGTATTGGAATTAGATTCTAATTCAGTGTATATTACTGCTTCAAATTTGTCTCCTTTTGTGCTTCTGTTTTGTCAGATTGCTGAAGACAAGACTTCGACAGCATTTTACTTGTAATAAATGGAAAATGCGAGTCAGTAAGCTGACGTACTGAAAGGAATTTAAGACTTCTATAAAAAGTCACGGAAAGCAGACATTTCCCGTGAAGACAGACACATCTTTAATTCCGAGTTTTATTTTGCCACGTTTCCACTCATTAAAGGAATTTCCATAAATAACCAATACACAGAAGTATAAAGTCTTAATGAAATTGGTACCATTTACTCTGTAATAAGGAGAAACTGTGCACGCTGAAGCTAATGAAGTAATTTAGCATTCCTCTGAGATTCCAATTGGTTGTCTACATTAAATTTCACGTTACTCCTTTTGTAAGAGGTCCCCTTTGGAATGTAGAACATATACGAAAGTCCTGATGGTCTGCCATGTTACTCAATGACCTAACAACAGAAATTCCAAGAACTCATCATTTATAAAGATATGCAGTCTTCATTTGGGATTTGGTATTATCTCTCTGATAATTGTCAGCGGCCGATTATTCATTGGGGATGTAGCATTCATTTTTACTCTCTGTTAATGAGATACCTAGATCAGTGTTTTCCACACTTTCAAAACCGCGACCCAATTGTTAGAGCGACAAAATTTCGCTATCCACGTAGCTTTAATGGACAAGAGGAGATTTTAAAACTTTTATTTTTACTATTTTTTATATTTATTATTGTACGTACTAGGGAGAATCGAAAAGTAAGGCACAGCATTGTTTTTTTCTCTTTGCAGAGTAACTGGTTGCAGTTTGGCAGACAACGAGTTTGAATATAACGTTACAGACCGGTTTGGCTGGATTAGGTGTCGCCGTGGTGGAAGATAGTGTGAACAGCGGCACAAAGATGTCGCGTTTGTTTGCATCGTCTACGAATGAAGAGCAACGCGTTTAAGTCAGATATTTTGTGAGCTAAACGGAAAACTACGACGGAAATTCATAAAGAAATGGTCGAAATGTATGGTGGTGATTGCCTGGACCTCAGCGACATCTCCAGATGGTGCAGTTTCTTTGCAGAGGGCCGGGGCAAAACCCCCTGGAGAGCAAGCCCCAGCCCGCGAACTGCAATCGGGTGTAACGTCACGGTCAAAAAGTCATCGCATTCCCTCTTTTCAAAGGGGTCAAATGGCAAACGTAAGGGGGAGTGCCGGTATTAGAAAAGTTTATTGGAATGTATCCAAAAGAATTCACTTATATCATTAAACTTCAGCACGATCTCTGAAGTTTACTGGCTGATAAGTTAAAATGTTATACACATAAGAGCAATTGAATTAGAGACAGCTGGCGTCATGCAAATGTGGCGCTGTGGGCGGCCCTGTAAACGGAAACGACATGACGTATGCAACGATTCGACAATATAAGGAGTGATGCGACGGGAATCAGTAAGAGTCGGACGCAGCATGGGTATGACGAAGGATCTAAGCGCATTTGATCGTGGACTAATTGTCGGAGCCCGACGAATGGGTCACTCCATCTCGGAAGTCGTGCAGGCACTGGGAGTTTTACGAGCCACTGTGTCACGGGTGCACCGTGAGCACATCGAATCCGGTAAAACCATCCCTGCAAAGATCAACTGCCGTGAACAACAGCGTGTGGATGAGCGGGGTTATCGTTGGCTAGCTGTAACAGCGGATAGACGAGCCACAGTGCAAGAAATCAGTCGGCAATTTAACGCTGGTGCACACAAAGGTGTAAACAGCCACACCATCCAGAACCATCTCCTCGCTATGGGGTACATAACCCATCGTCCCACGAGAGTAACGCTGATGACCTCCCATCACAGGGTGCAAAGATTAGCATGGGCGTGGGAATATCGCCACTGGATCCTAGACATGTGGGAAAATGTTGCCTGGACTGATGAGTCGAGATTCACGTTAGTACATGCGGATGGCAGGATACGAGTGTGGGCAAACCACATGAAGCGATGGATCCTTCTTGCCAGCAGGGTACGCTTCAAGCTGGTGAAGGTGGCATTTTGGTCTGGGGTGGCATTCTCGTGGACTAATATGGGACCAATGGTACGTGTGACATCGTCCCTCACAGGTCAACGTTACCGGGATATCCTGGATGACCATTTGCTCCCGTTTGTGCGTCTTCAACATCCCACTGGGAACCTCATCCTGCAAAAAGACAATGCAACGCGTCATCCCTCCCGAATTGTATCCGAATGGTTGAATGAACACTCCTCCGACGTGACCTAGCTTCCTTGGCCAGCTAGGTCACCTGACCTCAATCCCATCGAGCACATGTGGGATGCCATCGAGAGATATGTTCGAGGCTCTGGCTCCCCCATCAAATGTTCGTGAACTATGGGAGCGCCGCCCCGGTGGCGCAGTGGTCTAAGGCGATGGCTTCTGATCATTCGTCCGAAAGGGGTCCGGGTTCGAATCCCGGTGAGGCATGGATGTTGTGTTTGTCTTACGACACTGGCTCTCTCCCTTCCCTGGAACCAGTGACCCTAAATTAGGGCCGGGCGACTGCTTATAGCCCCTTGAGTTGCTCACGGTGGTCGTTAAACCTCCAATAATAATAATAATAAAAAAAAACTGTGGGAGCTTGTTCAGGGGTCGTGGATCCGTATGGCTTCCCAACGCTTCCGGTGACTTGTCGAGTCCATGCCGAGACGAATCGCCGCCGTCATCTGGGCGAAAGGTGGTGCTACACGTTACTAGACAGGTATCTCTAATTCAGTTGCTCTTCAGTGTATGCACATATATTCATGGGCTTACAATTTTCAGGTAATGAATGTACAATTTAATTTAAGTAGGTTGTAGTAGAGAGTGAATTTCGGATTGGCGAACTGTGAACTTAGATTGTCTACATTGAACTTCTACAAAGCAGCACTTTAATTCCTACTTACATTCATAGTCACATTGTATAAGGATAGTTTCAGGAATATTGGCAGTGGAACATTTCTCTCTGCAGGAAGCACATCGTGTTATATGCTGAAGTTTGCTTTACAATGCTGCTGGGGATAATTAATAGATTTTGTGTGAAAGTTGGAAAAAAAGATGTGGCATTCAAATTTCCTAGCATAAAATTTGCAATGTTATGTGCATAAATTTGAAGATATCCAAATTAATACCTTCCATGTTCATTTGGATAAGAACTTTTCCTAAGTAATTTTAATTTATAATTTTTTTTACCTTCTAGAAGTAGTTGCAAGATCTGAGCACACATCGTACCGTATTTTCAGGAAATATACTCACTGAATCAGAAATTTTGCTTTTGTCTTCGTTAAGTAATTAGAGAACGCCCCCCCCCTTTTTTTTTCATTTTAATGAATCGAACGCGAAGGAAATTTCTGAAATTTTTAAGTGAAATGATTATGTTTGAACAGTCCTACCAATTTGTCATTCACGCACACAAAAAAATCGTAGTTACAAAAATGTTTAACGTGAAATGCTGGGCTTTTCGTGCTGTGCGTGAAAAAAAGTGTTCCTTTAGCCAAATTAAAGACCAAAAGAAAAATTTCCTGAAATATTTATTTTTAAGACACGTACATGAAATAATTTCCCAGCACAAGGGCAAAACTTTGGAATTCCCCGATTTGCAGATGTCATTGTAGGAAACTGAGAAAAAAGAAAAGAAAAAAAGAAAGCTAAGGATGTAATCTTTTGATGTTACCAAAGGATAAAAGATACGGATAAAAAAAATATGGTAGATTTATTGCTGTGTGCGCGAATTGTTTAGTATCGCACTCGCGAAACCATTTTGCTCTGCGTAAACACCGCGGCACTCGGTCGAAGTTTTCAGGACTGGCGAGCTCGAGTCGGCCCGCTAGCTCTGACGTCACAGATCAGTTTGAAGGCTTTCTTACTCTTCAGGGGTTTTGGCCGGCCGATCTGCAACTGCGTCATCACCTTCCACTGTAGGAGGCATCGAACAGGCAATTCTGAGTGACTGGCGGATCCATCTGCGCACATTGGCACAGAAGTTTAACATTTCGTACGCTATTGCGTACGATATTGTGCATGACAAATTGCAATTTCGCAAAGGTCAGTGCGCGATGGGTGCCTGTGTACTTGACAGGCGACCAGAAAGGACAGAGAAAATTGCGCAATTTGGCCGGGAAATGCTCCAGCGCCCACCGTACAATCCGGATCTGGATCCTTCGGACTTGCATCTGTTTGGTCTTTTAAAAAGATTCCTGGTTGACTTTGATTCGGCTGACAAAGCCAAATTGGTTGTCCACAGGTGACTATACGCCCAGAAAACGGACTTTTATAAACAAGGTATACTAAAACTGGTACCGCGCTGGAATAAATGTCTTGAGTATCTCGGTTCTCATGTTCAAAAATAGCTAAGAAATGTATTACTGTGTATAGGTTTTGCTTCGCCTGTCTATTGAGTTATTGCCGAAAAAAAAAATTGTGTGCGTTACTTTTCGATCCATCCTAGTATATAATTTTACAAGTATGGTTTGCCGGTTGACCCGGAGACCTACGATTCCGTCCCAGCCCTTTCTGATCTAAATTTTTTTAGTTATTTTTACTAGGCTCTTTAATTTATCATTGAATATAATTAAAAAGAAAAAAACTTTTGCGGCCCACCAAAACTTAGATCGCAACAGTTTAGGAAACTTTGCTCTATATGTGTACTTCCGCAGAATTTTAAAATACGATTGCAAAGCAAAAATAAATGCAGTCATTCATAATTTGGCGTAATTCTTTGTCATGCACATTTCAGAGGGACGGAAACTTTGATGCTTTTTTTAATAAATTAATAAATTGCCTGCAGGTGGCACAAATACACTCGCTGCCTCAGAGGACCAAGGACGTGCACGAAATTTCTGTGGAATCATGAAACTAACCCATCACACGAGAAAAAAACGCGCAACGTTGCCCCATTCCCTAAAACTTAGAAAAAAAAATATTTTTAAGTTTCCATTTATATACCACGAAGTGTTCACATCAGTACAGCTATCAAGTTGGCAAACATTCCTAGATTCACAGTTCTAACCAGCATGAAAAAAAGGCATAACCGCAAGTTAAATTCATGAAATAGCGTGTGTTTCGCAAATTCCAGTATACTTTCACAATTTTACTATAATGCTTTAAGGCTCTCTTTGAATGAATGTTAAGGTTCATCCTGTGCGATAGATGGCGCAGAAAACACTTACTTCTTGAGTGGCGGTCCCAGTAGTTGGCGTCAGCGAATCACTGCAGACCTCACCATATTCAGAATAGAAGCGGTCTCTCGTTGGACAAAACACGCGCAGTTACATTTTAACTAATGATGTTATTTGGGGTCGAGCTCAGTAAGTAGGCGGAGTTTCTGTAGCTCAAATTCAGGGTTTTTTTTTCTTTTGCCATTGTACACATTTTTCTTCAAAAAATGAACGTATAATAGGATTTAAGATGATCTACAGAAGAAAAGATTCTAATATCACTATTGCCCCTATTCATTGATTTCTATTTGGCTTAGATAATTAGAAAAATCAGGTGGAAATAAGAGATTTCGTTGCTTATCGCGCCATCTAGCGACAAATTAGAATGCTTTAGAGACAGATAAATTGGATTAAAAAAAATTCTAACGAATTTTTCGGAATAATAATTCTGGCATATATTAACTATGGGTCGCTTTTATTTGTGCTCAAAATTGCAAAGGCAACAAAGTAAGTGTTCGAGAAAATGTGTACGAAGGAATTTACATTGCAGATATAGGGTAGAAGATGAACCCTAAGACTCATTCGAAGACACCCTTAAAGCTGTGTTACGAAAAACTGTCATCTTCCTTCAGGATGGACAAAATTCCATTACTCACATCAGATTCCTTCTGCAAATAAACGAAAAAATCCTACACTGCTTGCTTCATTTATTTATGCAAAAGCCTACGTGATTCAGAAACGTTTTTTTTTATTCAGGGAAAGGAGATGAGGTGTTACACATCTCCTTTCCCTGAATAGAAAATCTGTCCAGAAATCTTTAAAATCTGCTTCAATGCTACGTTCAAGTCTTTGCATTGGGTGACATTTATTGCTATCACGGAAAGGTAAATTTCAGCAGCAGCCGGGAAAGCGAGAATCACAGGAACACTTGAGAGAAGAAAGAGAAAAACAGAGAGAGTCTTTTCTTGGAGATCAACACTATTTTCAAGGGGTTTGCCTAACCAAATATTGTCACGGACGCGACCACCGGACAGATCAAGTTGTCAGCATTTTCTTCCCCTGTTACACTTTCTACGTCTTTTCTCCTTTTCTGCACTTCTTTGCTTATCACTCTTATAATAATTGTTCGAATATATCATTTCGTTCGAAACGCTTCTGCCAATTTAAACTACAGATGAAGGCAACATGTCTTCGGTGACTGGTCAGAGTGTTACACTGTTATATTTGGAAGAGAACTCTAAGATTAACACATGTCCGTTGCATTTCATAGAAGGATCAGAAATAGAAATAAATGTATTATTTCCTAAATTGTATTCTAATTGTTCTAAAGGAAAGTTTCTCATAGGATTTGGAAAATCAGAGGTCTTTATGTAGCCGAAAGAGGTCTAATGAAACAACAAAGTTCACTTTTAAATCAACCCCTTAAGCAGCCGATGTGCCTAACCCAAATATTGCCCAAATTTTTCTGGGCTACCAAACAATGTTTTTTGAGGTTTAAAAAATATTTATTCGATCTGGTGGTACAAATACAGTGACAGGATAAACATAGTTTTACAGTATTGCCAGACAGACATAGACAGTATATTCAGTCTACATCAACAATGTACATAGCGAATACGGTACAATATGCCAAGACATAGGGGACATGGTATCAGTATGCCAAATCATCAAGTAACACAGATAGAGCGAGTACTGATTAAGTAACACATAGACATAGCTAACATGGTATATAGTATGCCAAATGATCAAGTTACACAGATAGAGCCAGTGCTGATTAAGTAACACATAGACATAGCTAAAATGGTATACAGTATGCCAAATGATCAAATTACACAGAGAGAGCCAGTGCTGATTAAGTAACACATAGACATAGCGAACATGGTATTATACAAGGTGTCCACAATATCTTGTTACCCCCCTGTAATAAGAAATGTAAGTGAGCTATGTATCTGTTGTATGATGTATATGTTGAGTTATGGTCTGTATTGTGTTTATTTACAGATTAGGTACCGGAACCATGTGTGATACCAGTGAATATACCCTGGAACAGCGGATTGTTGTCAGTGTCTGGGTACACGAAAGTCCACACACAGGGAAGACAATGCGTGACGTGCGTGCTGATTTCCAACAACGTTTCGACAAAGAGGCCCCTCCAAAACAGACTCTTCTGCGGTGGGAACATAAACTCTTTGAAGCAGGCAACATCAAGGTTAAACCACGAACGGGAAGACCATCAACCAGAGTGCAACAGTGTCAAGCGGTCGAGGAATCAGCTATCAGGTCACCGACAAAGTCGCTCCGCAAACGATCAGCAGAGCTTGGAATACCACGATCGACACTGCATAAGCCCATGAAGAATGACCTGAATTTGCGCGCATATCGCCCGATGTTCGTTCAGGAGTTATCAGGCATCGATTTAAATCGCGAACGGGATGCATGTGCAATGATGCTTCAGACATTTGCCACAATCCCAAAACGTGGAAAGGTCATTTTTAGTGATGAATGTGCGATATACCGCAGCTGTCGATCACGGAACGTTGTGTTCTGGTCCAAGGAAAACCCACATGATGTCGAAGAATTGAAACATCTTCCTCCGCATGTCATGATATGGGCTGCAATAAATAGTCGACATCTGTTTGGACCGTATTTCTTTGATGGTCCAGTGAATCAGACAACTTATCTGAGCATGCTGCAAACCTGTTTTGGCTGCCCCGGTGGCGCAGTGGTCTAAGCGATGGCCTCTGATCATTCGTCCGAACGGGGTCCGGGTTCGAATCCCGGTGAGGCATGGATGTTGTGTTTGTCTTACGGCACTGGATCACTCCCTTCCCTGGAACCAGTGACCCTAAATTAGGGACGGGTGACTGCTTATAGCCCATTGAGTTGCTCACGGTATTCGTTAAACCTCCTATCCAAAAAAAAAAAAAAAAAAAAACCTGGTTTGTGCCACAACTTGGAAATCTTGGCATTCTGAATGACGTATGGTTCCAACAGGATGGGGCACCCGTCCACTACGCAATCGCTGTTCGGGAATACCTTAGTGAGTTCTTTCGAGATCGTTGGATCGGCCGAGGTTCGGCAGTGCTGCCCGCTCCACTTGAATGGCCACCTCGAAGCCCAGATCTCTCAACGTGTGATAATGCCCTTTGAGGTTTCATAAAGGAGGTTGTTGCACAGCAGCGCTACCAAACCACTGATGAACTTAAACAAGCAGTGAGACGTGCTATCTCTCGCAACTACTTCGGAAAATGTCCCACAGAACATGGCGTAAAATTATTCTGTGTCACGAGAGTGACGGAGCCCAAATGGATGCATTGGATGTTTAAGGATGCCTCAGCACATACATCATACAACAGATACATAGCTCACTTACATTTCTTATTATAGGTGTGTGTGTGTGTGTGGAGGGGGGGGTAACAAGACTTTGTGGACACCTTGTACTGTATGCCAAAAGATCAAGTTACACAGAGAGAGCCAGTGCTGATCAAGTAACTCACTGAGAGCCAGTGCCGAAAACAAACACAAACATTCGTGCCTTATCCGGGATTCGAACTTGATCACAAGCCATCGCTTAGACTATGAGCCACCAGCACGACAAAGATGTTAACACATTGGCCAGGTTTTATACAAGTTTCGGCAAAAAGTTTTCCTTTCCCCTCTCTATCTCAGCAGAACGGACCGTAAGCCTGTTACTGATGATACGTGCTCCATTGTAGTCCTATCTTCTCTGTTCCATCACTCAATACATGATGGAAAAGAGCTAGCCTTTATGACACGGACATCATGCTGCTAGGTAGAAACAAGTTACTCAAATTCCTTCTCTCTCTCTCCTTTCTTAGGTTCGTCGCCATTGTTTTAGCTTACTTTGCAGGAATCAATCAGAAAGCATTAGTGTGGATCATCTCTCTAAACAACCATTTTGAATAACATAGCTAACGGGAAAGAAACCGTTTCTGTTGTGCAGTTTCATCGGTTCCAGCAGAGTTCGATCCACTTCTTTGACAGCTAATACACTATCTGCCAACAAGTAATTGGACACCCCTGCAATCGACGATATCTGCGATCCTGATACACGTCACGGCCACCGCCGTTAAATATCGTGTGGAAAACAACAACGCAAACAGTCGCATGCAAGATGCCACGCAGTTCGGAGCTCTCTGATTTCGAGAAAGGTGTAATCGTCGGGTATCACAGAAATGGCCGATCCATACGCGACATATCCAACGAGTTGAAGTACCCAAAATCGACAATGGCCTACGTGATTGGCAAGTGGAAGATGAGAGGTGACTGTCGGAATGTGCCCCGACCCGGCAGACCCACAAAACTGGGAGTTAGAGGCCAGCGGGTGGTGGACAGAGAAATTCGGAAGAACCGCACCAAATCGATGGGCCACATACCCGAGGAGTTTCAACAGGCATCCGGGAGTGTTCTTTCGATGAATACCATCCGTAAGGAAGCCCATCTGCTCGGTTATCATGGACGTGCTCTGCCGCCCACAAGCCTTTGATCCCCAAGTCCAATAGCGCTGCTCGGCTAACGTGGTGCAAAGAACGTCGACAGTGGACCGTTGAACAGTAGAAACAGGTTCTCTGGAGCGACGAATCAAGGTTTACTCTCTACCGTTCGGATGTCAGGGTCTGGGTTTGGCGTCTGCCTAGAGAACGCCTCCTGTCGGAATGTATTATGCCAAATGTGAAGTTCGGCGGCTGTGGAATTATGCGATGGGGTTGTTTCTCCTGGTATGACACGGGACCCTTGGTCGCAATTCCTGGTAGACTAAACGCCGAGACCTAGTGCACCATTTTGGATGACCATGCGCTTCCTACGTTGTGGTAGTTTTACTGGGTGGACCCATGTTACTTTCAGGATGACAATGCCACCTGTCATGTTGCAAAGTCCACCATGGTTTGGTATGGTGACAATGGGGTTAATCGAATGGACTGGCCTGCGTAGAGCCCGGACCTTAACCCTGTCGAGCACCTCTGGGACGAGTTGGAGCGTCGACTTAAGAGGTGTCCACACCGTCCGAAATCGGTGAAGGAACTGACCTGTCTTATCCAAGCCGAGTGGAAGAAAATACCGCTAGCCGTCGTACAACGCCTGGTTGAGAGTATGCCCCGGAGGATCGCAGCTGTAATCGCCGCTCGTGGAGGCTCCACCAACTATTGAAGGTTAATAAACTTCGTTTTCCTTTGCTATCACAGGTGTTCAATTACTTGTTGGTAGATAGTGTATATTCGTTCGAGCTGATCTCTGACCATTTTGCTAACCCCAGTTAAATCGTTCCAGTCGGTTAAAGGGTAAAACAGATCGTATTTCGTTATATTATATTTATTACCATGTGTTTAATGACACTTAAAGAATGTTGATATATAACCCATCCATTTTTCACCATTTAAAAGTGATACAAATAGTAATACAGTGAAACCTCCATTAACCGATACCTCCGAACAACGGAAAGTTTCGAGTGGCACTGAACAGCTGCCGTAGGATTAAGATTAACTATAACCGCGAAACACCTCTTAACAACGACTAACGGACACCTCAGTCTCTAAAGAGATCTAACGGATGGGTTATATAACAATATTCTTAAGTGTCATTCAACACATGCTTATAAATACGTATTAAGAAGTACGATCTGTTTTACCCTTTAACCGACTGGAACAATAACCAAGAAATCTAACGGACACCTTGGTCTTTAGAATTTTAAGCAATTCCTACGGTTTTTCGGCGAAAGGGGTAAGATAGGAATAAAGAATGATACTAAGAATTAAGAAAGCTACTCTGCCTAGAGCTCGATGGCTTGGATGACAGCGAGTACCACAGGTGAAAATGGGTCATGGGTCGACAATTTCTTGCTGGCCATTCCTTTTAGTTCCGTTTGAATCTTTAAAAAAAAAAAAAAAATTGCGCGCTGTAAAATTTTGTGCTCGGTACTATTTCCCGCAAACTGAAAAACGATTTGTTATGTAAATTAAATGAAGGATGTCCTCAGAAGCAAGAATAATCTTTCCTTCTGAGAGGCAATGATGAAAACAACATCCACATATTGGGAAATTTAAACTAGCCACAAGCTTGTGAAAATTGGTGTTGCTGTGACACATTTTCTGAAGCTTGATATGTTATCAAGAAAACAACAAAAACTGAAATTAAATATGCAAGTTACGTAATTCAAAAATTTTAACTAAAATTTTTGAATATTAGCTGGAACAGCCTCAAAACACAGGTGCACAAAAATTAAGGACGAAGAGGAGAAATTAGCATAACAGCGGAAGAAGCAGGGAGAACGGACAGAAAGACCATATAGGAGATAGACTAGGGTACGGTACGGTAGGGAATGCGCACATATGCAGCATGACGTGGGGGGTGGAGTTTCAGAAGGGTATAAAGCACACGGCGGTGTACGCTCAGCAATTCGGTGAAAGCTATTGCACGGTGTACATCGGTTTGAATGACGTCGAGTTGCTGCCACCGTGTGATATGGCCAACAGGCAATCCAGTGGACGACATCTGGATGACTTTACCCGAGATCGCGGTATGGGAAGTTGGAAGAAGGTCAAAGTGTAACTAGTGTGGCCGAGGAGTTCGGGATCGCTCACAGCATCGTTATACGAGCGTGGAGAGCATTTCAAAGGGCAGGAACAGCTGTCCGAGAGTTTAGTAGTGGTCGTCCACGAGCAACCATGGCGGCGGACAACCAGTATACTGCCAGGAGCCTGCACAAAGGTGGTCTATTTGAAAGACGACCAGTACGGTGTGTGCCATTAACGCTTGCTCATCGGAGACGGCGGTTTCTGTGGTGCCAGGAACACTAGAACTCGACACATCAGCAATGTGGTCGAGTTCTCTTTACGGATAAGAGCCGATTTAGTCTGACGAGCGATTATGAACGTATACTCATCTGGAGAGAGCAGGGAACACGCAATCACACCTCCAACATAATCGAAAGGGACCAGTTTTGAAGTGGCAGAGTTCTCGTTTGTGGCTGTATCATGCTTGGTAGCCGTAGTGATCTCCACATCTTCCAAAGAGGTTCAGTCACTGGTGTCCGCTATTGTACCGAGGTTCTCCTGCCTCACGTGTGCGTCTGTTGAGAGGTGCTGTGGGTCCTGAGTTCCTCTTCATGGACGACAACGCTACACCTCATCGTACAGTGGCTGTCGCAGAGCTGTTGGAGAGTGAAGATATTCAACGCATGGATTGGCCCGCAAGGTCCCGGACCTAAATCCAATCGAACACATGTGGGGCCTTTTTGGGAGACGCTTGGCAGCACGTCACCAGCCGCCAGCAACGATTCCGCAGATGCGATTGGCGCTACAAGAGGAATCGGCCGCGATGCCTCAACAGCTCCTTGACAACCTCGTCCTCAGCATGGACAGACGTTGTATATCCTGCAACGCAGTTAAGGGGATCATATCCCCTACTAAAGACTGGATTTTTCTTGGCAGCCGCCTGTCACATGGGCATTTCTGTCTTCTGTAAAGTTGTGCTCGAAGCTACCTTTTCTATAAAGTGCCTCTGTATCCTTTGGATTCCTCGTTTCGACGATTTTGCTCGCTTGTCCCATATTGTTACATCTTGGGTATCTTATGGTATGATTTGAGTCGACGTGGAGCACTTCTGCACGACGTTACATTCGAAAAACCGTCTCGTCCTTGATTTTTGCACGCCAGGGTATTACCCCGGAGGGACTTCTTGACACCCGCAGATGTCTTTCAAAACATGTGTACAGTTAGGTTATATGTTGCAAATGACGGACGACAGTTTCAATACTTCCTGTAAATAAGTGAGTAAATTATAGGTTCCCATAATACGTTTGTTTGATTTCCGTATCACCTAAATAAGATACCCCTGTGGAGAGATTTTTTGAATTCCCTCGGTGTCGTGTCTAATTATGTGACGCCGCCCCGGTGGCGCAGTGGTCTAAGCGATGGCCTCTGATCATTTGTCTGAAAGGAGTCCGGGTTCGAATCCCGGTGAGGCATGGATGTTGTATTTGTCTTACGGCACTGGCTCTTTCCCTTCCCTGGAACCAGTGACCCTAAATTAGGGACGGGCGACTGCTTATAGCCCATTGAGTTGCTCACGGTGGTCGTTAGACATCCAACCCCCCCCCCCAAAAAAAAAAAAAAAATTATGTGACGTCCGGGTCCAAAGCCAAAACATTTAATCCTTTACCAATTCTGGCCGCCCGAGTGGCGCAGTGGTCTACGGCGTTGGCCTCTGATCATTCGTCCGTAAGGGGTCCGGGTTCGAATCCCGGTCAGGCATGGATGTTGTGTTTGTCTTACGGCACTGGCTCTCTCCCTTCCCTGGAACCGGTGACCCTAAATTAGGGACGGGCGACTGCTTATAGCCCATTGAGTTGCTCACGGTGGTCGTTAAACCTTCAATCAAAAAAAAAAAAAAAAAGAAAAAATTCTGGCGAGTACAATGGTGTGCTTAAATGAAAAGAAAGGAGTTAAAGTTAAGTTCTAGGTGTGGCGAACTCCAGCTCTTGTGTATGTTTCAGTCGCCACCTGAGGGAATGGGTGTCGCTGGTGTGTGAAATGTTTTCTGTTGGCGGCGGTATATATTTGACTTTCCCTGTGGGTTCTGTTCCTATTTTACTGACTAACTGTACAGTTCCACTTCACTCCACCATTTTTCTATTTTTTATTTCCTTTAGCGTGCTCTAAACTTAACATCCTAGCTTCATATTACCAAAAGGAAGTCTAAGACAACGGGTCAGACACCACTTTCCTAAAATCCTCTATACCATCATTTATTTAAAATTGTTATATCGAGTTTCATTCAGCATTCTACCTCTGGAGAAAGCTCTAAAACAGTTTTCTTTGTGAGTAAGCTTTGTACAGTTATTCTCCTTTTGTAGCAAAGAAACGGACTAACAATGTTAACTTCAGCCTAACCTCCCAACAACGGTCACTTTTTCTTGGTCCCGGCAGCGACCGTGAGTCGGAGGTTTCAGTGTTTATAAAAGCTTGTGTACGTTTTCACTCCCATTTGTTTTATAGCCATGTGTTCAATGACATTGAAAGAATATTTATATACACTAAAGTGCCAAAAATCATGGAACAGCAGTATGCCAATTCTTAACTGGCGCTGCCGTCGTACAAAAGCTTCCACACACGCCACGAATTTTATCAGTTGCGAGGTGTAATCTCGTGAGTCAGGTTCAACATCATCCAGTAGGATTATGGAAAGCCGACGTGAATTACCGGAGTTTGAACGAGGCATGGTAGTGGGAGCCAGACGGATGGGACATTCAATTTCCGACGTGGTGCAGACATTTTACATTCTTCGATTCATGGTGTCACGTGTGTACTAAGAGTACCTCATGGAAGGCATTACCACCCACTGTGGACAGCGCAGGGTCCGGCCATGGGTACTGAATGACTGTGAACCGGAGCGTCTCACCAGAATGGTCTATGCTGACGGACAAGTGGCACTGGCTCAAATAACATCCACATTCAATGCAGAAGGTACTAGAGATATATTTATCAGGTCATTGCAGGGTAATTTAGCGTCCATGGGGTATGAGAGCAGAAGTCTCGCCAGAGTGCCCTTTTTAACACAATGACGTCAGACAGCGGGCCTCACCTGGACTCGTGAGCACGGTAATTGGACTCTGAAAGACTGGCAAGATGTGACGTGGTCCGATGAGTCATACTACCAGTTGTTACAAGCTGATGGTAGGGTTCGGGTGTGGCGCAGATCCCATGAGGCCGTGGACCCAAGCTGTCAACAAGGCACTGTGGAAGTTGGTGGTAGTTCCATAGATGTGTAGGGTGTCTTTAGGTGACACGGTTTGAGTCCTCTGATTTTCGTAAACACGTCATTAACCGGTAATAGCTTTGTTGCTCTACTGGCTGACCATTTGCTGCCATTCATGGACTTTATGTATCCCAAAAACGACGGGTTTTTCCATGCGGACAATGCATCACGTCATCGGGGCCCAGTTGTCCAATATTGGCTCGAGGAGCATCCTGGGCAGTTCCGACGGATGGTGTGGCTACCAGTCCCCCCCCCCACCTCTCCCCGACATGAAACCAATAGAGTACTTATGGGACGTGGTGGAAAGGTCCATTCGCACCCAAGATCCTGCAGCTACAAATACGAGCAAACTGTGGGGGGCTATTCAGACGACATGGCTCAACATCTTTCCAGAAGTCTTCCGACCACTTGTGGAATCGACGCCACGTCGAGTTACTGCACTTTTCCGAGCTAGATGAGGTCCCACATGATACTAGGTACGTATCGCATGACTTTTGGCACTTCAATGTACAACTTACCTATTTAAAAAAAATGGTACAAATAGTAATATACACAAGCTAATACACGATTTCCCTTCTATTTTATTTTCTGGGGTCAAACACATAATTAATAGTAAGAGCCAGGTAAAAAAAAGAAAGTTTCAAGAGACTTCAGCCTTGTACATCCTTATGATATTTTTTTAGAAAGTGCAATGCCCAGACTCAAAAGAAAGGCATGCTACATGCATTCCTCTCGCTTTCTCTTCGATATTCGGGGAACAGTTATTTATGCAGTCGCTGCTTGCCACTAAAAACGCAAACAATACGCACACCCCTTGGCTTAACTTCTGTTTATGTAAAGATTTGTGCCCCTCAGTTCACGATAATAATTAAAGTGGTTTTATCTGCTGAAAACAAAGATGCTACAATCACTGAATTTGAAATTTTACATACTCCAGTAAAAAAAGTAGGAATATTAACAACATTGAATTTAAAATTTTATGCAATACACTAATGTAATTAACAATACAAGCGAAACGGAATTTAGAACTTTACACGCTCCAAATGAAACTAGCACTAACAGGAAATTACCAAAGAACACCTAAAATTTTGAAAATATACTAAACGTACATACACTGGTGGAAAGTGAAAAAAGAACACCAAGAAGGAATTGGCGGACGATCATGACATTTATATATGTTAACGGGGACGAGTTTACGTGGGTGTGATGTTAATTTCGGGACCAACCGCTGAACGCTTACGCCACAGCACGACATAATATGCAAATTACCGTCGGTGGTATTTAAGGAGTACGGCAAAGTGAATGTAATCAGTCGTCGGCGTACGGACACGTGCCATGACCCTGAAGAAGCTGCAATGCCTGGACATGGAAGACGTGTACGATTTCAGCAGTTATCGGACTTTGAGCGAGGTCGTCTAGTTGGACTCCGCGAGGCCGGGTGGTCGTATTGCGGAGCGAATTGAACGGGAAGTATCGGTGGTGGTACGATGGTGGCGTAGATGGTCCGAGGAACATTCCCACACGAGAAGATGTGGAACCGGGAGTCACAGACGGACTGATGAGCGGACCGATCGACGCATAAGAAGAGCGGCGTTATCAAGCAGAACATCCACTGCGACGCAAATCCAAGCTGCCGTAGCACCTGAGGTGACTGTGCGAACAATCCGTAACCGTCTATTAGATGCAGGACTACGTCCACGTGTGCCTCTGGCATGTGTACCTCTGACTCCAGCCCACCGTCAGGAACGGCTGCAGTGATATCGCCAACGTCTGCACTGGAGAACGTAATGGCGATCTGTCGTGTTCAGCGATGAAAGCAGATTCTGCTTGGGAGCCTCCGATGGCCGTATGCGTGTTCGCAGACGCACAAGGGAGCGTCTCCACCCTTCTTGCATCCGCCAGCGACACACAGGGCCTACACCTGGTCTCCTGGTGTGGGGAGCGATCAGCTATCACTCCCGTACACAACTAGTGTTTGTACCGGGTACGTTAAACAGCACCTCCTACATCAACAACATCATTCAGCCCGTTGTTGTGCCATTTGTAAGGTTGGTCCATCGTGGTGTTTTCCAGCAAAATAACGCATGCCCACACACTGCACGTGCAACGCAACATGCACTTCAGGGTGTGAGACAACTTCCATGGCCTGCACGTTCACCGGATTTGTCCCCCATTGAGCACGTGTGGGATTTTATGTGACGACGTATCCGGACTCCACGGCCAGCCACAGCCATCTTCAATTTACGCGTCCAGGTTGAGGATGCTTGGAACATAATACCCCAAACTTACATCCAACATCTGTACGACAGACTCCATGCCAGAATTGCACAGTGTGACGCAGTTCATGGCGGCTCAACCTCGTACTAACCATGTTACATGGAAATGTTATTTTTCAGTTTACCAGCAAATACAGCTGTATTTTGCCATAATGTTTTGATCACGTTATCCTCTGTATTCCGTTATTATGCTGTATAAATTTCGTTGGTATCAGACGTCTCCTTCTTGGTGTTCTTTTTTCACTTTCTGCCAGTGTATTTACAATGTATGCCTATGCTTTGAAACCAACCAAAAATAATTCGGTCATTTCTTCCTAAGTAAAGAACACACCAGATTCTTTGATGAGCAACATGCCCTTAAGTTCCACTTGAACTTCATGGACGTGTTTCGTGGTAAAACTCACGGACGTTTGGAGAGTTTTGATTATGGGATTCCATCTGATAAACCTTATACCGACCTTATGTAATGTGGGTACATCCTCTAAAGTCAGTGCGGGCAAATGAAATAAAAGTACGGCAGAATGCGAGATTAACTATCCTATAAAATAAGTGACCTTCCCAGTGATTTAACGGGGAATCATTCAATAAATGGATTGAGAGACCTGACTTTGTGGTGATGCAGTTACGGATAACACGGCGAGTTTTCGGCTTGCCTGAGATGTTTACGTACACAGGGAGTTCATTTTAAAACGCAATCAAATTTTCACTTTTTGGTACTGAGATAGGTATAAAAAAAACAGAACACAAAATACCTATGCAATACAAAACAACTTATAGCCTTCATAAAAAGGTACTGGAAGAGCCCATAAATCTCATTTCGTCATATTCTGTGTCACTTGACTAAAAGTTCTTTTCATTATTGCTTGCAATGCCCGTTGAGATGTTCATTTTCAGGGCTCTGATATGAGGATTACACTTGTAGATACACGTCCTTTGAGATGACCTCACAAAGCAATCTGGTGGGGATAGATCGGGAGAGCTAGGGGGAAATAAGCGCAGTGAAATCAACCGTTCTCTAGAAAAATCCCCTGCTTAATGCTATGGCCGGCTGCATGATATTTCAAGTGGCTACATCATGCTCAAACCAGGGATTGCTCTCGTTGACCTCCAATAACGTGAGAAATTCCAATAAAATTTCTTGAAAAGGTTCCGTTGTCGCAGTGTCCTCAAAAAATATTGGGCCGATAATCCTGCATCGTGAGAGATAATTCAATATAAATCAGCGTTCGGTGCGTTAAGTGGACATTCACGATAGGCATGCGGACCACATAAGTGGTAATTATGGATGTTAATATACCGGCTGAAATGAAACTATGCTTCATCTGTAAAACAAGTTTAGTCTAACACTTTAATGTTATAATGAACAAAGGCCTTTAACCACTCTAGAGGCATGATAAGTAGGTCACAACTAGTGCATCGTACGGAGTCTGTACGCTTGTAGGCTTAGCAAGTATACAGACTTATATGCACCACCTGCTGATATTTTTTCTGTTGCCAGATTCCGCAATCATTTAGGAGTAACTGCAATACACTAAGCCGCACGCTTCCTAGTGCGTCGTCATTCAGAACAGTTCAACAACTGTTATACAACAGACTTGATAAACAACCTGTCTCTTCAAACTTTGTGAGAATGTGGGAATGTTTGTTTATGAGTCCTTGACACAACGAATATGGATTCGCAACGAAATAATAATTCACATTGAAAATTCCTTGTTCCCATATTTCAAATATCTTTCTAGATTAAAATATTGTTCTGTTCTCCAACACAATACACCGTGCTAACGGCGTAGGGCAGCTGAAAATCATCGTTTTGAAATGAACTCTCTCAGCGTAATTAAGAATTTTCAGTTCGAATGAAACCTAGTACTAAGAGAACTAATTAACACACTTGAAAGTCACATGATGAAAGCTGTGGCTAATAAAGTAGATAAAAATAATTACATAATCAGCCACACTATTAACAAAAGTGTCGATTGACTTCGATGATGTAGACGTCATGCGTGAGCTTTGAGATGGTGCCACCTTTTGCATGAAGCATGACAAATACTGTACATCGTGATTAGTTCTTGCTTGAACAACTTTTAAACAAGAAAGATGACACCGAATTTTCGATTGTAATGAGCACGTCTTTTGAATACTTTCCAGCGTGAATTTATCAAAACTATTCCAAGTCAATAGAGCTGATTAGAAATAAAAATCAACCAAGTTTATACAAACCATAAAAAAATCCACCAATAGAAACAGCTACTTACTTCCACCAGCGGCTAATAGATCACTACTAATTCCAATGTTCCCGCAAACTGAGAAACTTAAAATGAATATAAATTATATTGGCCCAAAATTTTGGAACTCATTGCCCCAAGAACTAACATCTATTAATAATTTTAACTTATTTAAAATAAAACTAAAGGCACATCTTATGAAATAATTAGTAAACAACAGGTAATTTCGATTGAATGGAAGAAATGTGGATTAGTATGATTATAAAGTGAGGTGCAAACTTTATTTGTTGTTTATTTATAAATATATATGTGATTATATAGTGAAGTGTATATGGCACTTGTTGTTTGTTTAGATGTAATGAAGGCTATTGATGATGGAACACATTGATATATATGTTGGTTATGAGCTATTACGTGTACATATATCACATATTAACCTACCATATATGTGTTGGCTTGCCTTTTCTGTTAAGCTTTATGTTTTTTGTATTCTGGGGGGTAGAGGCGGGCTATGTCCGGCCTTACGGCCTTTTCCCTCCTTTTCCTCGTTTCTGTAGTGGCAACTGAATGAATAAATAAATAAATAAATGAAATCAAATGTTATGAAAATTAACAAATAGTCCAGAAAAAGTTTCTCATAGCGGAAGGAAGGTATCAGAGGCAAAGATATTTTCAAATTGAACACTTAAAAGAAAAAAATATGGAATGAAACATAATGTAACTTTACGCCTTCTAGCGGGAGAATTTTGCATAACGGAAAAGTTAAAAATAGGAGAAAAGTATTCTTCACGGCACAAGCTATGTTAAGGAAAAATAACTTTTCAAATATGTCTCCCGGAAGCAGAGATAGTGAGAAAAATGTTTCTACCTTTACGCCCCCTAGCGGGAAAGATGTGTATAATTTAACCAAGATAATGCTTCCATCTTTATTGTAGCGAATGGCATACAGTAAAAAAAGCAATTTCAGGATACGGGTTTTAGAAGCGGAGTTACAGCTGCAAACAGAAGACAAAACATCATGTAGCGACAGAACTGTGAACTACAATACGCCTGAAATACAATCCTAAAGTGTTTCACAATGTAAATGGTATCTGGTGTTAAAATAATGTTTTAAACCTCACATTTAGAAGCAGAGATATTAAGAAAAACAGATTAAACATTTGCGCCCCTAGCGGCGAAATTGTGCATTTTTTGGAAGAAAATATAAACAAATATTATAATTTTCATACTTAGTGGTATCTTACCACGAAAACATTTTTTCAATCGGGTATTTAGTCCCGTAGATATTGCTGTAAACGGAAACGGGACCTTACGCCCTCTAGTGGCACACTTGTGCTTTACGAATAATTTGAAATTATAAGAGAAACATTTCACACCAGAAACACTCTCCAACAAAGAATGATTTTTTTCAAATCGGACTCTTAGAACTAGAGATATCGACACAAATATGATTACGTCTACTCCCTCTGGTGGAAAACTATGCACTATTTGAAGCAGGAGGTATTCTCAAAAAAAGGTTTTCCGAAGTGAGCGTCATCAGTCTACGAAATAATTTCTTTTTAATAGGGTTTTCAGAAGCCCAGAGTTTGCTGAAAATACATTAGAAGCAGAAATAAAAATGCACACGTCCCCTGATGGCCAAACCATTCTTTACCAAAAATCAGAAGTTATATATAAAATATTTCCCATCAGGAGCTGTATCCGATGCCGGAATAAATTTTTCAAACAGGACTTTTAGAGGCAGAGATATACGGGAAAACGCGATTTACTTTTACGCCCCCTGGTGGAAAATCTATGCATTACTTAAAAAAAAGACTGTACCTAAAATAAGTCTTCGATATAAATGATATCGAAAGGTAATAGAATTTTTTCAGTCGGGTATTAAGAGGCAAATGTATGGAATGAAATTCGATATAATCTGTTTTACGCCCTCTAGTGGCGAAGATGTGCATTGGGGAAAATCGGAATGCAAGGATCATGTTTCTCACATTTCAGGCTTATCAATGCAAAAATAATCTTTTAAATCGGACTAATAGTTAGAGATATATGGTGCCCACAGACGTACGGACAAAGTGATAACATGAGCACGATCTTTTTTTTTTTTTTTTTTACAAAAGACGTACTAAAAAGCTGAAAGTCATTTATGTTCCAAGGTTTACATTTTTTTTTCATTTCGGGAGTTAACTACCTCCTTGAGCATGTAGAGTTATAAGGAGTGGCTCGTCTTTATTTTGGATTCACTGGTTTCAGTGAAAGGGAAAAGCCGGTGTCATAGGAAAAACACAACTACATGTCTCAACCAGGTCTCCAACCCAAGACCAAATCCACAAATCAGCCAGAAGTCCACGGCTCTGACAACTCGGCCACCGAAAAGGTTGATTCCTATACTAATTTATCCTTAATTCCTTTCCAGCACATGGGGTTTATAACTTAAAATCCTATTGTGACTTCTTTTTAAATGATTTAGCATTCAATTTTATTTTCCCAGGGACAAACTGTAGGTTCTCTAGCCTGGAGAATACGTTTTTAAACGTTGGAGATCAAGTAAACACCTCTGAGGCCAAGAAAAATATTACTTAAATAGAGGAACGAAACTTGAAAGCAGCCCTAGGAATTTTGAAAAAGAAGTTCGGAGACTAGGGATTTCTTCCTGATGCATGTCTATAACGGGTACTGAGTAACAACAACACGTTTCCATTCATTTGTTCAGAGCACAAAGCACTTTATGCAATACAGAAAACTAAACAATATTTGGAATGGTACAGCGTTTATTGTCCTCGGGCTCTTGATCCCAATGGATGAAGACTCTATAAAGTTAAGATCCGAGGATGTTGTTTATGCTGGACGGACCACTTTGACTGCACTTTTCTTTTTAGCAAGTCTATTATAAAAAAATATCGTACTTATGTTACCGGTTAGTCCGTCCAACTGTGGACACCATATTTTTGCAACTATTAGTTCGATTTGAAAAATTATTTTTGAATTGGGAATTTTGAAATGCGCGAATGATGATCCTTCATTTCGTTTTGATTTCTTTATGATGCACAATTTCACCACTAGAGAGCGTAAATGCAGATGATATCGAATTTAAAATACATTTTATTCCATTTATTTGCTTCTAAACAACCGATTGAAAATTTTTTTTTGCCTTTCGATTCCATTCATGTCGAAGACTATTTTAGGTACAGTCACTTTTTCAAGTTACGCATAGATTTTCCGATAAGGGGCGCAACAGTAAATAACGTTTCCCCAATATCTTTGCTTCTAAATCTCCGATTTGAAAAGGTACATCTCCTAATGGGAAATCTTTAGCGTGTAATTTCTAGTTTTTGGTAAAAATGGTTTGGCCACCAGGGAGCATAAGTTTCAATTTCTACTACTGATGTATTTGCAGCAAAATCTGAGCTCCTAAAATCTCGATTGAAACCATTCGTTCGTGAACCAATGCCACTTACGGCGATAAACCTTTTAGGAATATTTCTTTTTTAAAATATTGCATGGTTTCTCCGCCAGAGGTTGTAAATTTATATCTTATTTTTGTCGATATCTCTACTTCTAAGAGTCCGATTTGAAAAATTCATTCATTGTTGAACAGAGCTTCCGATGTGACATGTTTTTCATATAATTTCAAAATTTTAGAGTATTTCATAGACTTTCCGCTAGGTAACCAGCATTTCCCCCGATATCCCTGCGTCTAAAAACTCCGATTTGAAATATATTTCCTGCATCGAATAGAGCTCCAGATGGGAAAGGTTTTGCAAAAAATACATAATATTTGGTGAAGAATGGTTTGGTCTAAGCGATGGCTTCTGATCATTCGCCCGACAGGGGTCCGGGTTCGAATCCCGTTGAGGCATTGATGTTGTGTTTGTCTTACGGCACTGGCTCTCTCCCTTCCCTGGAGCCAGTTACCCTAAATTAGGGACGGGCGACTGCTTATAGCCCATTGAGTTACTCACGTTGGTCGTTAAACCTCCAACCCCCCTGAAAAAAGAATGGTTTGGCCACCAGGGGGCGTAAACGATGATTTATGCTTCTGATGTATTTGCAGCAAAATACACTGGCGGAAAGTGAAAACAGAACACCAAGAAGGAGAAGTCTGATACCAACGAAATTTATACAGCATAATGACGGAATACAGAGGATAACGTGATCAAAACATTATGGCAAAATACAGCTGTATTTGCTGGTGAACTGAAAAATAACATTTCCATGTAACATGGTTAGTACGAGGTTGAACCGCCATGAAATGCGTCACACTGTACAATTCTGGCATGGAGTCTGTCGTACAGATGTTGGATGTAAGTTTGGGGTATTGAGTTCCAAGCATCCTCAATCTGGACGCGTAAATCGAGGATGGTCGTGGCTAGCCGTGGAGACCGGATAAGTCGTTGTCCCATAAAATACCACACGTGCTCAATGGGGGACAAATCCGGTGAACGTGCAGGCCATGGAAGTTGTCTCACACCCTGAAGTGCATGTTGCGTTGCACGTGCCGTGTGTGGGCGTGCGTTATCTTGCTGGGAAACACCACGATGGACCGACCTTACAAATGGCACAACAACGGGCTGAATGATGTTGATGTAGGAGGTGCTGTTTAACGTACCCGGTACAAACACTAGTTGTGTACGGTAGTGATAGCTGATCGCTCTCCACAGCAGGAGAACAGGTGTAGGCCCTGTGTGTCGCTGGCGGGTGCAAGAAGGGTGGTGACGCTCTCTGTGCGTCTGCGAACACGCATACGGCCATCTGAGGTTCCCAAGCAGAATCTGCTTTCATCGCTGAACACGACAGATCGCCATTGGGTTCTCCAGTGCAGACGTTGGCGACACCACTGCTGCCATTCCTTACGGTGAGCTGGAGTCAGAGGTAGACATGCCAGAGGCACACGTGGACGTAGTCTCGCATCCAGTAGACGGTTACGGATTGTTCGCACAGTCACCTCAGGTGCAGCGGCAACTCGGATTTGCGTCGCAGTGGATGTTCTGCTTCACAACGCCGCTCTTCTTATGCGTCGATTGGTCCGCTCATCAGTCCGTCTGTGACTCCCGGTTGCACGTCTTCTCGTGTGGGAATGTTTCTTCGGACCATCTACGCCACCATCATACCACCACCGATACTTCCCGTCAAATTCGCTCCGCAATACGACGATACGACCACCCGGCCTCGCGGAGTCCGACTAGACGATCTCGCTCAAAGTCCGATAATTGTTGAAATGGTACACGTCTTTCATGTCCAGGCATTGCAGCTTCTTCAGGGTCTTCGCACGTGTCCGTACGTCGACGACTGATTACATTCCCTTCGCCGTACTCCTTAAATACCACCGACGATAATCTGCATATTATGCCGTGCTGTGGCGTAAGCGCTCACCAGTTGGTCCCGAAATTAACATCACCCCTACGTAAACTCGACCCCATTAACATATGTAAATTTCACGATCGTCCGCTAATTCCTTCGTGGTGTTCTTTTTTTACTTTCCGCCAGTGTATGAGCTCCTAAAACTTGATTGAAAAAAAAATCAAATATGAGCTCCTGAAAACTTAATTAAAAAAAATATCGCTCACATCGAAATACGTTTTGAGATTATCTACTTAAAATAATGTATAATTTTCTCGCCAGGGGGCGTAGATGCATATTATATATTAGTCGATGTCTCTGCTTGTAAAAGTCCGATTTGAAAAATTCTTTCTTTGGTGGAGAACATTTCCGCTGCGAAATGTTTTTCATATAATTTCAAATTTTTCTTAATGCACAAGTCTACCACCAGAGGGAGTAAGTTCACGTTTCCATTTACAGCGATATCTGCGGAATAAAAAACCCGATTGAAAAACTTCTTTTCTCAGTCATATACTACTACGTTATATACCGGATGTTAATTAACACAGCAATCGAACATCGCCGAATTGACTGCAATTACTGTTTTACACGTGAATTAAATCACACCAGAAAACTTGAAAATTTCATCGCCGTGGAGCGGGAAACGATCACACCAGAATACTTGATAATTTCATCGCTCCACGGCGATGAAATTTTCAAGTTTTCTGGTGTGATTTAATTCACGTGTAAAACAGTAATTGCAGTCAATTCGGCGATGTCCGATTGCAGTGTTAATTAACATGACGTATTTACCACGTATTATGAGAAGAATATTTCTTCAACTCTGAATATCTATACCGGTTCCATTGACTTTGAATAGCTTTGATAAATTTCATTCGGGTTTAGAACGGATTCGCAAGACGAGATAATTACAATAAAAACTTCGGTGTCATCTTTCTTGCTTTCTTTTTTAAAATAAAATTCGGAATTTAACGGCCATGTGCTGCCAGAAGTATATGCAATGACAACCACGTGCTTGCGATCCATGTTGTATTCAGTGGATTCAAGATAGGACCATAACAGCCAAAAGAAGAATATTATTAAACCATTTTTCACTAACAATCAAGAAAGCGAAAGGAATTCGCGTTTCACTATCGAGATCAGATCATATTGGACCAGGTGATTCTCTCAAGTTTTAAGTTCCTCCCAGAACGACTTGATACATTTAATTGATTGCGTCTGGGAATACTGTTTCTTGTTGATAGATTGTATCATGTTTGAGAAAATATCTGAACCACATAAACCACCAGGCTACCTGAACTGTGTGCGTAGACACAGACTGCAGTTTTGTCATGAAATGCATCTATGTTTTCTATGGAATGCCACATTACTCTGTAGAGAGTTCCTGCCTCGCTTCACCATAAACGATTGTTCGTATAAGACACGCAAAACTGAACGCTTCATTCAGTGTTCTCGACAAGTGTCATATGTTGGCACTACTATTTGTTGAAAAAGGTAATTTCTCAGATCACATGGCACTTTCTAAAATATGATACCCAATGTTGTGTTTATGTTTCATAACTTCTTATTTCTCTTCAGAGGATTGTAACAAGTGGTTCAAAAACCGTAATGCTGCCATAAATCGTGGCTTTATGAACCTCTTGACAAATTGTATTGCTGGACAGTGGTAAATCTCTTATCAGAAATCGGATTTATTTTTCTATTCTTAACACAAATCATCCGCTAAAACGTTCTTATGATGTGACTTTGGAATAAAAAATGTATGACCACAGCTGAATATGACAATGAGAATGATCTCTGGTACACTCATATGTACATCAATTCCTTGGCTTCCTATCCTGTTCAATATTACCGTTCCTCCTGAAAACTAAACCACCGTTAAAGAACAGAAAAAAAGAGTTAGACTTCTGCTTTATCAATCTAATCAAACATGATGAATACTCCGAATACAAGAATGAAAATGAAGAAGCCCGTTGAAGATCAGAGAAGAAACACCAAACCTCAACAAAACCACAAAACAGGAACAAAATAAACTTTGGTAGAACGAGAATATACAAAGCCTAAATGTTATCAATGAGTCAAGCGCTAAATCTATAGAGTTATTCCTCTCTTGACACATGTGGTTCAAATTGAACCGAATAAAAAATGCAACATGGGAGGCGCAAGCCATTCCTACATTAATGTGAAATAGCAGACGAACCCAAGAAGTGACTATCTCCAGATCCAAAACAGGTAAGAATTTCAACAAATATATAGTCTTTGCAACTAAAAAGGAAACTTATGTTTATTTCATAGTGAAGAAATCCGTCATTCTTCTTTCGTTGGACGAACTATACAAAACAACACTTCAAGTCTGAAAAACAGGTACTACACCTTGCCACCAGCGAAGCTTAGCCCTGGATGGAAGACCTTTCCATTGACGTATAACGTCCCGGCACTGTAACAGTCATTTTGTATTTGTGTAAATCCATGCGAATAATTAAATAACTTTGGAATACTAGCTAGCGAAATATTTTCCACATAATGCTTTTTGAATGTTGGTGGTGATAGTGTCTTGAATAGCAAAATCTAGGTACATGATATTTATGTGTTTTATCAAAAATCTTCACTTGCCGATTGCGTCATGACGTATCAACTTCTCCACATGTAACAGCGATTTTTGGTTTCTTTTTACGGTAAAGAAAAGGAGGGCAGAAAGCTTTGTTTAACTTTGATGGACAGGTTTTATTTGTCAGCAGATTTTTTTTTCAATTCACTAGGAATCACAGTTTCCTTACCCATCGGCAAATAGTTGCTTTTCATTTACGATGCATTTCGTACGAACTAGAAGAAGAGAATTGCAGCTTGCATCTCGAAGCTATAAACGAAAACAAAGGTGCTCTCGGAGAATTATGAAGAAAAAGGAGTCCAAGCTGATTGCTCTTCTACCCTTAGCAGGCGTTTGTAGAAACGGTTCTCAAGCTGATCTCGGATTTTAGTCATCACTCGGAAACGAAAGTCGATTTTATGGGAGAACGTATCTATTTATAGGTTTTACTAAAGCCGAACTTTTAGGCAAATGCTGGACTTCCGGAAGGAGTTTTATTCGGAAGCATTACAGTCAGACATAAAGCTCCCCCGTAAAGAACATCTCTTCACGAGTTACGGATTTTATGCATGCCGCTTGCAGAGTAGACGTAATGGAGCTGACTTTTAAAGTTGTCACGCTTGCATTTTTGCATTCATTGCAAAACCCACGGAATACAGGAGAAAAGATATATTCAATACCTTGTATCTCTCAATATCTTTCCAGACAACTATTACCACATATCAACGTTGCATTATCTTGGGAATCCTTTACGAGTGCGTAAAATGGATATGTGTTCCCATCTGCTCTTGTTCTGGCTTTGTATCGTATTTCCTACATTCTTTTCTATTTTGGAAGGCATGTTGTTTTATACAGTTCGTTCGAGCCTCGATATGGCCACCCCATCCATGGTCTAGCATTTTTCGAACTTTTGATACGGCGAGCCGTTAAACTTCGATAAATAGAAAAAGTTTGCTCTCCCTGCCTGAAAGAAAAGGGAAATATATTTACCGAATCATTGATATTCGTCTTTATATCGGAAAAAAACCGGAGCTGCGACGCAATGTATTCTGACCATTCGTCTGTGATGGGTCGATTTGGAATCCTTGTACGGCATGGATATATTTTGTTTTGTCTTACGGCACTAGGTCTCTCCCTTCCCTGGAACCAGTGGCCCAAAATTAAGGACGAGCGACTGCTTATAGCCCATCGAGTTGCTCATTTATTTATTTGTGGGTAGTTAAACCCACAATTAAATAAATAAAAAAAATTCTGAAAATATGTTTCCAAGTCTTCAAAAATTTAAATAAATTAGTACCATTTCAAATTGAAACTGATAATCCTTGTCTAATCCTTCCGAAATTTCCTCAATCGTAGACCCCTAATATATTAAACAGCAAAAAAAAATCCCCTCAATGAAAACGTCAAAATAAATGTATTAAGCGATGCTATTCTTCATGTCTGAATAAATATATACTCTATACTTACCAGAAGCTTTTAACATGAAATGCTGATAAGCTTTTTTAACGGAATCTTACATTATGCTGCTGAGCTTTGCTCTCCGAAATTTCTAAATTCATTGGCCTATACACTGAGTGGCCACTTTATTATGACAACCGCCTCAGTACTTCGTTGAGCCACCTTTTGCCTTTAATCCTGCGTCGATTCTTCGTGGCATGGACTCCACGAGATGTTGATAGGTGGTTTGTGGATTCTGAGACCGTGCTTGATGAATAGCACTTTCCAGGAGTGTGAGATTGCAGGGTTGTGGATCCAGCTGTCTGATGGCTCGTTCAACTTCATCCCACACATTCTCAATGGGGTTGAGATCTGGAGATTGTGGGGGCCATCTAAGCAAAGTAAACTCACTGGCGTGTTCTTGAAACATATCCTGTACAATACGAGCAATATGGCAGGATGCATTATCTTGTTGAAAGTAGACATCGCCATTGGGATAAACCATCCACATGCCAGGATGCACTTGGTCCGCAACGATGTTTAGATATGATCTGCCAGTCAGGCGTTGATCAACACGAATTAAAGGGCCCAAAGCATGATAGGAAAACATTCTCCAAACCACAACGTTGCCTCCACCAGCTTGAAGGGTTGTAGCAGTGCATTTAGGGTCCATGCTTTCGTGCTATTTCCGCCAAATTCTCACTAGGCCATCGGCATGGTGCAGCTGAAAACGAGATTCATCGAACCACATAATTTGTTTCCAATTATCGACTGTCCAATTCTTGTGCTCTTGTGCGAACTGGAGACGTTTTTTCTCTTGTTAACTTTAGACAGCAAAGGTGTTCGAGCAGGACTTCGGCTGCCATATCCCAGCCGATGCAGTGTACGGCGAACAGTGCGTCCAGAGATAATTTGAGGGGATCCTTGATTAAGATGGTCTGTAATTTGCTGCATTGTTGCGGTTCTGTTGTCAATTACCAGTCTGGATACTCTCCATTCCGCCCGAGCCGCCACTAGTCGATAACGACCACACATTGCACGTAGAGACCCAGTTTTTTGGCTGACAGTCCAGTCTTTAAACACTTTAAAAACAGCTACTCTAGAACATTTCACGAATGTGGCTGTTTCGGTGATACTCGCTCCATGGCTCCGAGCTCCTACAATCATCACAGGTTGAAAGCCCGTCAAAACGCATTTTTTACCCATCTCGTCACCCTAACTTTACTTCTACTACTGTTGCAAGCACTAAGCTTTCCATTTTTATACTAGCCACGCCCTCTCTGGCGACAACAGCGCGCTGCCATAGCTCATTTGCTGAAAACTGTCAGGTAGTCATTACAAAGTGGCCACTCAGTGTATATCATCAGCATCATTGTCATCCATTATCAATCCACTGCTGGACGAAGGTCTCTAAGCCTCTTCCACAACGGTCTGTTTTGTGCCAGCCAACTCCATGTTACTCCCGCATACTTTCGAATTTCATCCACCCGTTTTTCATGTGGTCTTCTTCTGGGTCTTTTCCTGTCCCTTGGAATCCAATCTAAAATGTCGACTGTCCATCGATGGTCGGTCCTTCTGGCAATAAGTCCAGCCCATTGCCATTTCAGGGATTTAACTCTGATCATGATGTCTTCCACTCTTGTCATTTTTCTGATCCACGAGTTCCTCTTCTTATCTCTCCTGGTTACACCAAGCATGCACCTCTCCATGCTGCTTTGAGTTGTCTGCAGACTTTGTATGCCTCTTTTAGTTAAGGTCCACGTCTCTGCACCATACGTAAGCACTGGAAGGATGCATTGATCAAACACTTTATTTTTAAAACATAACGGCATATTGCTCTTGAAAATTATGCTGTTTCTTCCAAAAGCTCTCCAGGCAAGTTTTATATGCCGATTAATTTCTTCATCAATGTGACCCTCACTTGATATCTGCTGTCCAAGATAAACGTACGCATCTCTTATCTCCAGCTTTTCTCCATCATTCGATAAATCTTCATTTCTTGTTATATCATTGTACATCCCTTTTGTCTTCTGAAAGTTAATTTTTAATCCCACTTCTTTACTCTTGTCAGCAAGTTCTTGGATCATACGCTGCAGCTGTAATGGGGTAGTTTCAAAAATGACTACGTCATCAGCAAAACGAAGGAGAGTTAGATAATCTCCATTAATCTTTATCCCTTTGTTTTCCCAGTTCAGTGATTGAAAGACATTTTCCAATGTGGCATTAAAGAGCTTCGGAGATATGGTGTCACCTTGTCTCTCTCCCTTTCCAATTTTTATGTGTGTTGTATTTTCAAACAGCCGAATCTTTGCACTTGCATTTTCATAGATGTTATTAATAATATTAATGTATGCATCTTCAATGCCGCAGGATTTCAGAGCCATTGTAACTGCTGATGCTTTCACCGAATCAAAGGCTTTTTCATAATCGATAAAAGCCATGCACAATGGAAGTTCATATTCCCTCGCTGTTTCAATCAGTTCTCTCAGTACGTGGATATGATCTATTGTGCTGTAGCCACTCCTGAATCCAGCTTGTTCTCTCGGTTGAGCCATGTCCAGTGTTACCTTCAATCGGTGTGAAAGAACTTTAGTGCAGATCTGTAGTTTCTGAGATCCTCAGTGTCACCTTTTTTATGCAGCAGGATCATTGTAGCGTTATTCCAATCCTCAAGAATCTTCCCTTCATTAAGGCATCGAGTGAAAATTTGGGCGAATACTGTTTCAATTTCTCCCCTTGCTTCTTGTATGATGTCTACAGTAATTCCATCTTCCCCTGGAACTTTTCCCCGCTTCATGTTCTTGATTGCATGTGCAACTTCTGCTGGAAGGACTGGAAGAATTCTGGTACTGGTACCTTTCATGATGTCTGGAGTTCATGCATCATCCCTTTTATATAATTTGGAGTAGAAATCTTTCACTCTTGTCAAAATGTAGCCTGTATTTCTTGTTACAGAACCATTTTCTTTTCTCAGTGCCATAATCTGTTTTCTTCCCTTACTGAGATGTCCCTTTGCTATCTTTAGGCTTTGGTTGTTTTCAATTGCTTTCCTCACTAGTTCACAGTTGAATTTCCTTACGTCTTCAGCGATACGTTTTCGTACTGTCTTGCATAGCTCTATATATTCCATTTTGGAAGTCACATCTTCTTTAATTGTCCTCATCTCTCTTCTTTTTTGCATCAACATTTTGGTTTTTCCTGATAATTTGTTCACATGCAACTTGTTCTTAGACCCAGCTAATTTTGTTGCTGTTTCCATAAGAGCTTTGGTTACTTTTCTGTTAACTTCAGAAATATCCACTTCTTCCGATGTTAGGCCTTCTAAAGCAGAGAATCTGTTCTTCAGTTCCAACTTGAAGGTATTATGGTTTATTTTAAGGTTGGTTATGTCAATACATTTTGTTTGTCTTATGAGCTTGCTACGTTCGAGTTTAGTGTTGAGGTGCATCTTACATCTCACCAATCTATGGTCACTACCTGTGTTGAACTTGTTTAGCACACTGCAGTCTTTTATGTCGAATCTTTTGTTACACATAATAAAATCAATTTCACTTGTCGTCCCATTTGGATGTCTCCATGTCCATTTCCTGTGTGGCTTTTTCTTGAAAAAGGAGTTCAAGATGAAAAACCCTTCTGCCTCTGCAAACTCAACGAGAGTATTTCCACGCTGGTTTTTGTTGCTGTGACCAAATTTACCTACTGAAGTTTCATTCTGTTGCCGTTGCCCTATTTTTGCATTGAAATCTCCCATAATTATCTTCAAGTGCTGCAGAAACTAATAAATATACATATATATATAAGGTTAGAATTTCTATACTATTCGAGCTCAAAACCGTAACAAAACGTTAGCAGAATACAACTTGACCGAATCAAAGAGTGGTCAGAATCTAACGTGACCCGGACAAAACGTGGTCAGAATCTAACATGACCTGGACAAAAGGTGGTAGAATGTAATGCGGCCGGGACAAAATTCTGGAAGATTACTATAAACGACAGTATCAAATTATCATGATACTATTATTAAACACTTGAATCAATATGCACATTTTATCATCTGTATATCTGATATTTATGCACCCAAACCGAGACATAAATCCTTAGGAATGTTTTAAACATTTTGACAATATTGCAGCTATTTTTTACTGCGTAATAAATTTGCTTTTTATTCCGACTGGGACAATTCAGCCAACCAGTCAGGACGCAGGGAGTACACCCGATGACCGGGCAATTGTAGTTCAAACCAGAGCACAGTGTGAGCTTATACGTATAAGGTGATAATTCAGGTAGTAGTGAAACTATGAATATGATCTGATGCAGCACCAAATATACGAATGAGGGACATCTTTAAAAGAAACTCTTCTAGCGCCCGCCTTTTGTTCATAATTTAGCAAAGACGCGATTGCTTTTGCTTAAAGTGCTTGCTCCGAATATGCTCACAAACACCATTTGAATGACAATGAAGACTCATAGGAAGGATTAAAGCAAGTCAAAGATACGCAGAGGTTGTCAGATTTATCAATCTTTCTAAAGGTAGCATATCAAAACTACGGCTACAGTCTCAAGTTATAGGAACGGGTACTAGGAGGACATCTCAAGGTCGTCCATCGGATACAACTCAGGATTATGGGTATCTAAGTCTAATTCCAAAACAATAGACGCATGACAGCTCGTGAACCCCCCCCCCCCTTTTTTTTTTTAGTGAGGGTGTGAGAAACTCGATACGCTATAAGCAGTTGCCCGTCCCTAATTTAGAGCCACTGGTTCCAGGGAAGGGTGAGAGCCAGTACCGTAAGGCAAACACAAAACACATGCCTCACCGGGGGTCGACTCGGAACCCTTCCTGGACGAGTAATCTGGAGCCAGGGCATAGACCACTGCGGCACACGGGCGGCTCGCCAACCCTCCTCGGAGCTTTTAGAAAGATCAGTGCCCAGGTGGTCTGTATTCAGAAGGTTTCGCGGTCTGATTGTATGCCAAAAATTTTAAGGTCTGCACCCTCCTAAACCCAGGCAGAAACTAACCTAGATTAGCATGAAGTAAGAAAAAAGAGACGGAGTCCACTTATCTATACATCTGGTATAACTTTTCACACTCAACGTAATGCTTTGTCCGATAACACCTAAGTCACAAAATCTAAGAGGCAGTTACTTTCGATACGCGCCATACAGAAACGTGATTTTTAAGCGATGAACCACTGCGTCCAAACTGGCAGCTGGACCATGATAAAGATTGAAAAAAATCTATAGACCGTATGCATATGACGTCACAGCAAGGTACACCATCCTAGCAGACGCCCTGGTGATCAACTGGTGTACAAACACTGCTTGGATTTGCATTGTGGAGCGTTAATGGTGTCATGTGCTATTTTCAGCTGCGGTAACCGAAGTGGGACAGATAATGATGTGTCCTATTATAGATTAAAATCTGAGTGAAAGAAATGGGATCAGAATTATAAAAAAATAATTCAGAAGCGACAAAATTTGTGGTTATCACGCATCAGCAGAGTTGACATTGATGACCGGAAACGAAGGAACATTAGAGCGTGTGGTTTACATTTTGTAACAGGTATGTTGATAAATTTACTGATGTGTTATCTACAAAAACTATATGAAGATCTTTAGACTGGAATTTTTTTTTGATTGGAGGTTTAACGACCACCGTGAGCAACTCAATGGGCTATAACCAGTCGCCCGTCCCTAATTTAGGGTCACTGGTTCCAGGGAAGGGAGAGAGCCAGTGCCGTAAGACAAACACAACATCCATGCCTCACCGGGATTTGAACCCGGACCCCTTTCAGACGAATGATCAGAGGCCATCGCTTAGACCACTGCCCCACCGGGGCGGCAGACTGGAATTAACCTTTCTTTATGAATGACTTGCACGATTTCATTTGCTCGGGAGTGAAGGCGTTCGTGCAAAAACCGAAATAATTAACAATATCGCCGTGTTCTATTAGTGGCAAGACCTCAATATTTTTCAGGAAAAAGGAGTATGAAATTACATATGGGTCACCACAATTGCCCAATAACTTTAATTTTTCAGAATAAAGCTATTTTTGATCGACAGATAACCCACTTAAGTAGCCCATGTAATGCATCTTTGATCTCCTTTGGACACTAGCTGTTCTGCAAGAAAACAGCAGACGAAAAAGTGGCGCGAACTGCGGTTTCGTGACGTGAATGCATACGATCTATACACTGAAGAGCAATTGAATTAGAGACAGCTGGTGTTATGCAAATGTGGCACTGTGGGCGGCCCTGTAAACGTAAACGGCATGACGTATGCAGCGATCCGACAATATAAGGAGTGATGCGACGGGAATCAGTAAGAGTCAGACGCAGTATGGGTAAGCAGAAGGATCTAAGCGCATTTGATCGTGGGAAAATTGTCGGGGCCCGACGAATGGGTCACTCCATCTAGGAAGTCGTGCAGGCACAGGGATTTCACGAGCCACTGTGTCACGGGTGCACCGTGAGTATATCGAATCCGGTAAAACCATCCCTTCTAGGGCCAACTGCCGTGGACAACAGCGTGTGGATGAGCGGGGTCATCGTCGGCTAGCTCGCATTGTAATAGCGGTTAAACGGGCCACAGTGCAAGAAATCACTCGGCAATTTAACGCTGGTGCACAAAAACGTGTAAGCAGCCACACCACCCAGAACCATCTCCTCGCTATGGGGTACAGAAGCCATCGTCCCACGAGGGTACCGCTGCTGACCGCACATCACAGGGTGCAAAGATTAGCATGGGTGCGGGAACATCGCCACTGGACCCTAGACATGTGGAGAAATGTTGCCTGGACTGATGAGTCGAGATTCACGTTGGTACATGCGCGGATGGCAGGATCCGAGCACTGTGCAAACCACATGAAGCGAGGGATCCTTCTTGCCAGCAGGGTACTCTTCAAGCTGGTGGGGGTGGCATTCTTGTCTGGGGACTGCTTACGTGGACTGAAATGAGACCCGTGGTACGTGTGACATCGTCCCTCACAGGTCACCGTTACCGGGATATCCTGGATGACCATTTGCTCCCGTTTGTGCGTCTTCAACATCCCACTAGGAACCTCATCCTGCAACAAGACAATGCACCGTGCCATCGCTCCCAAATTGTATCCGAATGGTTGGATGAACACTACACCGACGTGACCTCACTTCCTTGGCCAGCTAGGTCACCTGACCTCAATGCCATCGAACACATCTGCGATGTCATCGAGAGAGATGTTCGAGGCTCTGACCCTCCTCCATTAAATCTTCATGAACTGTGGGAGCTTGTTCAGGGTTCGTGGATCCGTATGGCTTCCCAACGCTTCCGGTGTCTTGTCGAGTCCATGCCGAGACGAATCGCCGCCGTCATCAGGGCGAAAGGTGGTGCTACACGTTACTCGACAGGTATCTCTAATTCAATTGCTCTTCAGTGTATGATGTGGTCACTGTTAAGCTAATAGGGATGGGTGGCACACAACGAAAGAAATAATTTGATGAACCACAGTTTTAACGCTTTGAAAGGAACTCGACGTTAATGAACAAAATAGTGCACTGTGAAAAATTGGCGTGAATAGTCAGTGTTTGACCCTGATTAAGACGGTTTACAGATCGTAAGCAGGCCGAGGTCAACCATAAATTACGGTAGATAAACTACATGTTCACGGTGTTTAAACTGTTACTGTATTTTTACCTTGACAATCTGGCAACGTGCTTCTTCAGGTGGTTATTTACTAATGCAAAAAAAATAAAAAATAAAAAACCTGTGGCCTCTATGGGCAACACGTTTTTATTTCCCTGCCATTAGACTGTAAATGAACATAACGGCATGGTACTGCAAAATTACGGTTTATTGACTGGCTTCTCAGCTGTCAGTGTATCTTACGTAATTTGCCCCTGCAATTTTTTATAGTGTGATTTAGTGGATTATATATAATTGGTAAAACGCGAGTAGACCGAAAAAAATTTAAAAACGTCGCATTTCGGAGAGGTTGCCAACCTCCATGAATACTTCAGATATACATCTGAGTTTTTACACTTGATATAGGCTTTTTGCTTTGTTTAAACTGAAAATATCTAAAAACTTCACATTTCGAATCGCGTATCCCTAATTAAGGGTTACTGGTTCCAGGGAATAAAAAGAGAACAGTGCCCCGTTAGGCAAGCATACCATCCATGCCTTACTTGTAATTCGAACCCAGACTTATCTCGAACGATGATAGAGACTTTGGAACTTCATTTGTACGTGCATGCAATTCACGATTGCTTGAACCTTGGTAAACAATGCTGACTAATAGTACAGCAACCAAATACAAACGGCAACATGTCAGTCTTCTGTCCAGTCTGTATTATGTACAATTGGTGTTCTGCGTTAAGTCTTGTCGGTGTTCTGGTTGTCAAATTTTAGGGTCTGCATGCCGTTCTACAATGACTTATGTAACAGTACAGGTTTGATGTACAGAAACATAACAGCATACGTTTATTGAAGCTGAATATGTGCTGACAGTTCAGCATAAAAACACGGCATACGGACGTACGGTAAACATGCTCGGACATATGGGTTCATGTTGGCATTGGATCATAAGCAATTCGAATAAACAGTATAACGTACCAGCATTGCTTAATGGAAGTCGGATGGTCAGTAAACATTCCTGCACATAAAGTAACACTCAAAAATAATACCCATGGAAGCCGGACATAATATAATACACAATAACACGTCAGTGTACGTATACAAAGGCAGGCAGGCAGGCAGGCATTTAAGACGATGCAAGTGTAATAAATCATCATAGATTCACAGAAGGCAAGTATACAGCGAGATAAAGTAGCACATTAACATACTTCGGTTCATCAATAAGTTTCAATTACTTTTGGCGGCGGATTAGGGATATGTAAAACGGTGTCTCCTAACGTCATTGCACTATCCTGAAGGTGCTGTTTGGCACAGGAATTTGAATAAATATGTTCAAATTTGAATATTTTATGTCCAAAATTTCAATTTTGTAGATAATCAAGTCTGGTTGAGAACAGTCATTTGGGAAATCGACGTACACATTTTATAATGATCTTAAACTGCCCCTTCCAACAGGATATGGACATGAACACTTCGGGCAGCCATAGCACAAGGAACAACAAAATGTTTGGTGGCCTTAACCCATTTTCGCCAAAAAAACCAAAAAAAAAACCGGATATAACCACTTCTGGTTGTCAGCCGTCGAAATTCAAGTGAAAACAACTAGCCATGTAGATACATGGTCTCCTTCGGAGGTATAGGTAGTCATTAGGCTTCTCGGGGTATGGAAAACGCCTCCAGCGGAGTATTTCTGCTGCAAGAAGTTTATAGTTGTCAAGTCAAGCGCTCGGAGCTTGTCAGAATGATATTCAAAATTTGCACACGAACGCTGTGCTTAGATGGTTAAGAAACACAGTGATATGACTTCAACATAAAAAATAGACATCCAGGTGATCTGTGTGGAGGCTTTGGCACACAACTGATGAATAACGTTTGCATCAAACTGCTGCTAATGCAAATGTATCGCGGGTCACAGGTTCAATCAAATAGACGCGCCTACCCCTAGGTGGGTCGTCATTTACTTTGGGATCTGTTCTTCAGCACGTTGCCTTTTGATTCAAACTCTTGTGTCTAGGAACGCATTTTTGACAGAAGAGAGTAAGAACGCTCCGAGACACTGATTTACCTATCCGTAAAACATCGACAAAGGAAATAGGAAGTCATTTATTGGTAAACCCATCAAAATTATGTTGTATTCCATCAAAAAGTTTAGGAAGTCTCATCACGAGGTTTTGCATTTTGAAATAAACTGGTCACAAGATGGTGGAAACATCGGGATTTGGAAGAACAAACGTGGTGATATGCAAATTTAGAGACTACTACAGATCGGTTATCAGCGTGGGAAGCTATGTCATATGAAAATTAGCATTATAACATGCAAGTGGCTTGCAAGCTCCGATAAAAAGTACCTTGCGAGAAGTGGAAAACTGTCCGTTTCACAGCTTGGTCTAGAAGTTTGCTGAATGTATTGCTTTCAGTGTGGTATTAACCTTGAAAATGGTGTCCAGACGACGTTTAAGCATTGACAGCAGAAATAGCATACTACTTCAGGTTTCTGGCAAATCGATGTGGCTGCTGCTTTAATAGTTTCGTAAAGCATAATAAGTTGGCTACACAAAATATTTCTACGGCATGGAAACGTTGCAGATCGACCCAGGAATGGTTGTCTGAGGATAACAACCATAACCATCAGGAGGCAAGATAGCTCGCAACCTGACAGTAAGTGCTCGGAGAAGGCCAAGTATCACCAGTAGCCAACTCCGGGAACCACTTATCGCTGCTTCTGGTGTCACAGTATGTATGCAAACGGTATGAAACCGTCTGCATGAGAACAGCCTCAGAGCAAAGACGTTGCTGTCATGTATAGCATTGACATAAGCTTACCGTCGTCAAAAATGCACCTGGGTCCAACAGGACATGTCATGGAATACAGAGTAACACAATGTACGTTTCACAGATGAATCCCGTTTCGCTCTTTATCATGATACTCTACTAGGACACGGATGGAGATCCGGCACACGAATGCAACCACACTGTGCAGTCCGTCCACCCTTACCAGCTGCAGTCAGTTCTGGTCTGGGCAGGAGTGCGTTTTAATGGTCGTAATTGTATGTTTGTCAAGGCAACATGAATGCCTCAGTGTATCGTAACGAGATCATTATGCCCATTCTTTCACGCTCCTATTTGACATCCATTCCATTTTCTCGATGACAATGTAACCAGTCACTGTGCCTGGAGTGTGGTTCAGGAGCTGGAGAATCATGGGATTGAATCGTTGCAACTGTCTCCAAGGTCTCCTGATCTTGACTCTATTGAGAACATTTGGGAAGCTGTACAGCGATGTCTGGATAATCAGGTTCCATACCTCAGTACTCTGGTAGACCTACGTAACGTGATGCCTGCAACATGGAACGAGCTATCCTAGACACTCATCAATAATCTCATTGCAAGTATTTCTCGTAGGTGTTCGGCACAAAGGTTGTGTTACCGGGTACTGAAATACAGAGGCACAGACATTTCCCACGTTGTCAATATTGCAGTGCTACTTCATTGTGTGCAGAAATTGTACAATAAATAGTTTTGGTAAACGCGTTCTTTATCGTTTGTGTTACGTAGCCTCACTGATGTTATTTCAATGCATGTTACTTGACTCAGATATATACAACCTTCATTTATTTCATGCAATACATTTTTGTGCGCAGTATATGAACTCCATCGGGATAATTTTTAACAAAACTGTCATTTGAAGCTTTAGATAATTTGGACCCTTTTGTAAGGCAGAACTTGCGAAATTTTTGAAAGACGCAGAGAATTAAATCAGAATTTGTCTACTTCAGTTAATTAGAGAAAGAGAGAAGTTACTCTTCACTAAATACAGTGAAACCTGTCTAGAACGGAATCCTTCGGTTCAATTTTTTTTCCTTTTATACAGGGTTATACACAAAAAAAATTACGTGGAGTAGGAAAATGTTATAACGAAAGTAAGAAACTGCATAGAAAGTGTACAAACTGTATTTTGGAAAGATAAACTGCATAAAAAAATAAAATAATGAGAAAAATACATACATAATGCAGACATTACTAGTATTTCTCATTGCAGTTATTTAAAAAACTCGTCTATACTTGTATGCCGAACAGGTCCCCCCCCCTTTTTTTTTTTTGCTTGGAAGTTTAACGACCACCCTGAACAACTCATTGTGCTATAAGCAGTCGCCCGTCCCTAATTTAGGGTCAGTAGTTCCAGGGAAGGGAGAGAGCCAGTGCCATAAGGCAAATACAACTTCCATGCCTCATCGGGATTCGAACCCAGACCCCTTTCGGACTAATGATCAGAGGCTATCGCTTAACCCACTGCGCAACCGGGGCGACCCCGGACAGGTTTCAAAGAGCTGATAAATATAATTTCTTTCGCATTTTGCAGTACGTCCAGGAGTCTGGGACAATTTTTATGCGCCGTAAATTCTAGGTCATTAATGGCACTTATTGCATCACTGAATGTCTTTACTTTTAACTCTCTGTTTTCTTCGTCACTTTCACCCATATCAGCATCTTCTTGCTCATCTGCCACATTCAATACATCAACAGCCTTGCCCACATCTCCAAACACGGGGAAATGATATTCGAAATGAACAACAACGTCAGCATCAAACTCAAGATAGTCTCATCGGCATAAATCAGAAATTTCAACTCTATTTTCTTCTTCGCCATTGCTGACATCTTCCGTGTTTTCTAATCCTGCCTTAATGAAGCATTTCTTCATCGTCTGAGGAAGGATTTTCTTATTTGCCTTACTTATCTAGTTAACTGCATCCAGGACGTTTGTAATTTTGCATAGCTCAAACACTGGTGCAGTCTTGAAGTGGACAGTGGACTTCTACCACATCCTGTAAGAACACTTGAAATTTGAAATCATATCTTGGTCCAGCGGCTACGTAACTGACGTCGTGTTAGGAGGAAACCAACTAATTTTACATTACATAAAGAAATGTGGGGATGACAAGTATGTGTTATCCCGCGTTAACTCGGAAACTTTCTTTTAGATTGATCTTACTTTTTCTATTATTCCCAAACTATGTTCAGTATTTTGTTTAATACGTATTTAATTTGATGGATCAAGAAACTAAATATTTTCAATTTTCATTTCAAACAGTTTTGTCTGTACCATCGTACCGAAAATCGGTTTCCGTTTCCGGGTTTGACAGGTTTCCGGTTTATACAGGGTGGTTTGTTCGGTAAAATGATCGGTTCCAAAATTTTCTTCCGGTTTAGCCAGGTCTCCGTTTTATACAGGTATTACTGTATTTGTTCTTCTCACCGCAAAATGGTACCAAGTTTGACTGACCGAATAACCGCGCTTAACCTAAATCTTGTATGATAAAATGGCTCTCAGTGTATCTTATCTCTTATTACTTTCTTTGAGAATCAAAGGGACGAATAACTTTATTTTCCATCGCTCCCTTCTTTTGATGGCACACACTCATTCTTTGTCTTCCATATTTTATCTGGATCAGAAACGGAGTAATGCGGAGGCATAGTTCTCCAGAAAAGAAAAATAAGTGAACAAATAAAAAGTTACATAAAAAGTAAGCAGGGCTATATTAGATTAGTGCCATTTCTTTTAACATTCGTGGCCCTGGGGAAATGGTCGAGATAGGAAAGAGTACCGGGCTGTGGTAGAAGTCCACTGTTCCTGCTTTACAGCTTTATATCGAAGAAAGTGTAAGATTATTAAGGCACAAAGAAGCCGCATTTTAGTCGCTGCTGTAGCTTGAACCATTTTTCACTGTAATCTTGTTTGCCGTCAAGGTTTGGGGCCATTTTTTTTAAAGATCTTTTAGCCTGGGGCTCTCTGAGGAATCGATTAACCGCAAAGAACGAAGCAAACAGTGACGCCTTTAAGAAAGGTTAACATTTCGGAAAGAACTTTTGGATGGATAATAAGTGAAATTCCTTTTCTGAAGAGGAAAAAAAAATACCCGATTTTATGAGGCAATGGCTGTGGTAAACGGGAATTTCTCGCGACTAAATTCTCTTTCAAAACTTTCAACGTAAAATACTAAAATCTTTCCGAACACCACAGGCGATAATCTGAAAACAAAAATGGCAGAACCTAGTTGCTCGTAAATGGATTCGTATTCTAATATATATATAAAATAATTTTTTTGTTTTTTGGTCATTGATTGCATGCGAATCGATTGCTTATACGAGATAAATTTTCTGTTGCGTAGGAATACAATGCAAATATTATGGCCAATTTCATAATTTAGGAAGCTTACAATGGGATGAAAATTTAGAAAAAAATTAATCAGAATATCCACATACTTACATTCTATCTCAGAAGTAATGTAGGTGTTTGGGCATTTTGTTTGTAAGTCTTTTATATCATGCCTGTTCTTTCAGAAAATAATAAATCCTATCAGGTAGACGTCATGAGTACACGAACAGAATTCATTGTTAGCATTTGAAGCCTGTGAGTTGGTGATTTTTCGGAGGATTAACACTTTGACTGGAACGAATTAACTCGGTTAGCAAACTGAGCTGAAATCAGGTCGAACTTATAAAACTGTCTAAGAAGAGCGCGAAACGCTACAGGAACGAGTGGACCTGCGCGTCAGGAAGCGTGTTTTCCCCCTTAGCTTTTTTTTTTTTTTTTTTTTTTTTTTGGGGGAGGTTTAACGACCACCGTGAGCAACTCAATGGGCTATAAGCAGTCGCCCGTCCCTAATTTAGGGACACTGGTTCCAGGGAAGGGAGAGAGCCAGTGCCGTAAGACAAACAACATCCATGCCTCACCGGGATTCGAACCCGGACCCCTTTCGGACGAATGATCAGAGGCCATCGCCTTAGACCACTGCGCGGCGTTCGCATCTTGTTACCTTCCATTTCCTCGGGTAAAACATGTAATAGGAGCGCTAGATTTGAGACTTGCAGCTTACATATGTTGCGAACATTTTTCAGGCTGCATTAAAAAAAGGTTAGGCTTTCTTATTTCATTTTCAAGGAGGGAATGTTTTTAAAAATGGTTTGTCAAGACTCATTTTTTAAGAGAACCGCGGATATTTGGTAGACGGGTCTCACTATTTTTACAGAGACTGGTTAGAAGAATAAGAAACAGTAAAAGTGGGGTAAAAAGACGATACTCATTCTAACCTAACATTCGAAAGAAAGCTTTCGTGGCGAGAAGTCAAAGTTATAGCTATTGAATCAATGGTACGAATAACTTAGTATGACGCAAATGCAGTGTTCGATGAGTGTATTCAAGCGGAGAAATCTGAATTTTAAGAATATCTTATTACTTCTGTTGTCATTCGAGTTGTGCAGATGCATTTTAGGAATACCGTCATATTATATATGCTTTTGTCGTAAATACCAGAGAATGCAACTAATGGATTCCGTCAAAATGGCTAACAGTTCATTGGAATTTTTAAAATCTCCTTAAAGGGCTTTAAACCAGTGCTTAAAGTAATGGGTTCGCGGACAGGTGCCAAACTGCAGAGGATGTGTTCACACATTTTTAGAACGTTTTGCATAAGAAATCACAGAAAATAAAAGAAGTTCAAATAATTGAAACTGGCAACAGCGTGTAGGATGAACAAGAAAAGAACATCTGCTGCACTTAAATAGCATCTTCTAAGAAAAAGCCGCACGTAAACAAGCTCTGGATAGGTTATGTTTTTGCTCTTCATTAAAAGAAATATTGCTATTTTACAACTAAACAAGGTAGTAAAATCATGCAATGCATTGATTATGATACGCTTTCCAACATACCAGAAATCATTACCCAAGTTATCACTCAAGTTATGAGGATAATGGCTGTGGAATAAATCTCAGTCCTGTGCCCTGACCTTCAATCCCATTTCGATGATATTCAACAGAACCGGTTCAGTATACCTCCGAAATAAATTGATAAAGTTTTGTCACAATGGAAGCATTTTTACGTAAGTTATGATGCATACGGGCTATGGAATAGATCCCGCTCCTGTGTCCTAACCGTTGACCCCATTTCGCCCTTTCCAACAGGAATCGTCCCCAGGCAGGCCCCTACGACATGCTAACATTTTATCCAAATCGAATAATTTTTACGTAAGTTATGACGCAAAATGGCGATGGAAGTGATTCCGCTCCTATGTTCTGACCTTTGACTCCATTTCGCCAATTTTCAATAGGGTTTGTCGCCAGGTGGTCCCCTACCACATACTAACATTTAATCGAAATCGAATCTTTTTTACGTTAGTTATGACGCATAAGAGCAGTGGAATGGATCTCGCTCCTATGTCCTGACCTTTGACCCCATTTCGTTCACTTTCAAAAGGGTTCCTTCCCATGTGTTCCCCTTCCACATGCTAAAGCTTCATCGAAATCGAACGATTTTTACGCGAGTTATCGTGCGGACGGACATACGCACACAACGCGTGACGTAATGAGGCAGATGGGAATCGCGACCATCTGCTCAAAAGAGTGTGACGTCATAAAACTTTAATAGGATCCACACACAACGCGTGACGTAATGAGACAGATGGCGTAACCGCGCGCCAGCATTTCAATCGCGAGATTGTTACGTCATAAGATTTCTAAGCATGGGTAACATTATAGGACGCCATGACACTAAACACGTGGTAATTCGGGGTGGTTTATTTAACGCACTGAACGAATTTTACTAAAGTCGAGATCAACCTAAATCGATTTCTAGTACCAGAAAACGGTAGGTTAACGACTTTTATTAAAATCCTTAGAGCCGTTTTCAAAATAAAATTTACATACATATAAGAATTGCTCCTTTAATAGTATGGGATAAGGGCGATGGAATGGATCCCGATCCTATGTCCTGACCTTTGACCCCATTTCGTCCATTTTCAATAAGGTTCGTCCCCAGGTGGTCCCTACCACATACTAAAATTTCATCGAAATCGAACCATTTTTACGTACGTCATGACGCATAAAGGAATGGAATGCATCCCGGTCATATGTCTTGACCTTTGATCCCACTTCACCCATGTTCAATAGGGCTCATTCCCAGGTGGTTCCCTTCAACATACTAAAATTTCATCGACATGGAACCATATTTACGCAAGTTATGACGCAACAGAGCAATGGAATTGATCCCTTCCTATGCCGTGACCTTTGACCCCATTTCGTCCATTTTCAATAGGGTTCGTCCCTAGGTGATCCCCTACCACACACTAAATTTTCATCGAAATCGAACCATTTTTACGCGAGTTATCGTGCCGACAGACGGACAGACAGACGGAAAAAGCTGGAGCATATACGCTTCTTCAACCTCCGGTTGGAAAGCGTAAAAAGGTTGTGAAAATAATAGAATTACCATTTCTAAATGCAAAATAAGCAATATTATTAATAATAGAGCGAAAAGTCGTCAAGCATTGCTTTTAACAGGAAAAAGAACAAACGAATATATGGTACATACTTTTAAGACTGTTTCAAAAGTAAAGTGTTTGGTCTTAAAAGTACAATCGCTAAGTCGTTAAATATCTCTATCAACTGCAAACAAGGTGATAAACAAAGCTTTGAATCTGAAAAAAAAAAAAATTTTCACCGCAATTTGCCTGTGCGCAGAACACGGTGTAGACTTCTTTGTAAAAATCACTTAGCCGGAGACATATCGAAATTTATTGTGACTATTGATGAAGCATGGATCTACATAAACTAGTGTAACCAAAATAGATGGACTTGCTGTCGCAAAAGAACCAAAAATCTTATAAACTTGGGTCCAATATTCGTAAGGAAGTTTCAGTAAAGGATTTAGGATTATCGCTGGTTTCTCGTATAATGGAAAATTAAAGTTAGAAAAAGTTGAAAATAATGTTAAAATCAGTTCTACATGTTACCAAAACAATGTTTTATCTCCTATATTTAACGAGAAAACAGCATTCCTTTATGCACAGATTCTTCAGAGAGTAGAACTCCAGTAGGATAAGGCTACTAGTCATACATTCAAATCTACCATTCTTTGAAAAAGTGAAAAAGAGACTGGGTCAAGTCTATACCTTTTGCTTGTTTTCCTTACAAATCCCCTGATGTGTCACCAATGGACTATTGTGCCTTAGGACTGCTAAAAAAAGACTGGTATCAAGTCTATACCAATTGCTTGTTTTCCTTAAAAATCTCCTGATGTGTCACCAATGGACTATTGTGCCTAAGGATTGCTAAAAATACAACGCTTTCTAAACGCAGACCTAAAATAATGATTGGACTATGGAAAGCAGTGGAAGAGGAGTGGAATAAAATACCACTTCCAATTCTAAGAAATGCTGTTATCTTAGAAATCTAGATGTAGGTTCATAGTCCAGAGAAAGGGTTATCAGATAGAACCTTTAACAAGTTAGTAAAATCATGCACTTCATTGATTATGACACGCTTTCCAACATACCAGAAATCATCACTCAAGTTATGACGATAATAGCTGTGGAATAAATCTCGCTTCTGTACGCTGACCTTTGACCCCATTTCAATGATATTCAACAGAACCAGTTCAGTATACCTCCGGAACAACATGCTAAAACTTTGTCGTAATCGAAGCATTTTTACATAAGTTATGACGCATAAGGGCAATGGAATGTATCCCGCCCCTAAGTGCTGATCTTTCACCCCATTTTGTCCATTTTGAATAGGGTTCGTCCCCAACTGAACCCCTACCATATACTAAAATCTCACCGAAATCGAACCATTTTTACGCGAGTTATCGTGCAAACAGACGGACAAAGTTGGAGCCCATAAACTTTTTCAAGCTGTGGTTGAAAAGCGTAAAAAAGAAATAATTTTATTTTAAACAATTGCATTGCTGGAAAATTGTTCCAAAAATGTGTGAAAATCCTCTTTACAGCAAGTTGTCATACAAAAAAGAAATATTCTCATTTGAATAAACATTGGTAATATTTTTGTTATTCTACTTAAATAGGTACAATCATCTTGTTTTAATGATTTGAACAAAACATGAAGGGTATATAGGTTTAAACATAGAATGCGCCTTTTTTACGCTTTCCAACCGTATAGGCTGAAGAAGCGAATATACTCCAGTTTCGTCCGTCCGTCTGCCTTTTCGCATAATAGTTCGCGTAAAAACGGCTCCATTTCGATGAAATTTGAGTATGTCGTAGGGGATAACCTGGAAACAAATCCTACTGAAAATGTGCGAAATGGGGTCAAAGGTCAGGACATAGGAGCGGGATTCCTTTCATCGCCCTTATGCGTCCTAACTTAAGTAAAAATGCTTCGATTGTGACAAAACGTTATCATGTTGTTCCGGAGGTATACTGAACCGGTTCTGTTGAATATAATCGAAATGAGGTCAATGTTCAGGGCACATGAAGGAGATTTATTCCACAGCCTTTATCCTCATAAGTTGAGTAATGATTTCTGGTATGTTGAAAAGCATATCATAATCAACGCATTGCATGATTTTACTAACTTGTTTTTTCTGCCTCGAGAAAAAGATAAGAAAGTGTTAGAAGAGTAGGTTTATGGATGGCATTGAAAACGTTATTAAAGCATTTTAAGAAATTTGTCCAGAATCAGAGACAAAAATTAAAAGTGTCCAAAGAATATCAAAAACAATTTTTATTAACCAAAGGCTCAGATAGGAATACTACGTTTCTTCGACATTGTTTGAGATTTATGCGGAAGAAAGCATTGAATTAATGTCGCACGATGGATGTAAATCTAAATGGAACATCTATTTTTACTTTGCAGGTGACCAGGTAGTTCTGGTAAAAGATAAAAATGATATGAAATATATAACCAAAAAAATAAAGGGACATGACGGATGTAGATTATCTATAAATATGAATAAAATATTCGTTCCCTGGTAAGGATGAGGCAAACCGATAATTGCAAGATGAGGAAGATATTACTTTAGGTGAAAATGAAACTGCATTATATGCAGAAATCAACCGAGAAGATAAGCATTCACATGAGGTGAGGTACGGAATTGTGCAAGTGAGGAAACCATTTAAAAGATTAAAAGGAATTCGGTGGCGCGACGAAATAACTTGAATTACGAAATGAATATCTATAACTATGGTAAACAGCATTTTGCATTACGAAGATGAAGTTTTGAGTCTCTCAAAGAAGAAGAGGAGAAAAATAACAGAAGATAGATGGAAGCTTTGAATAGGTACTGTAGACTAATAAGAAAATGGAGAATATCAAATTAAAGAATTAAAGAGATGAAGAATATAGGGATACTGTCATGGAAAATATAATGGAGTGGCAGCGGATTTTTCTATGGTCATGTGAGAAGAATAACTGACATTTCCCATGTTGCTGTGGAATGTACATCTAAAGAACAAAGAAAGACAGGACGAAATAGAAAAATATCGTGTTATACGGTACCTACAGTAGCGAACAAAAGTATTTGGCGAAACTCTTTTTCGACCACAATTTCTTTTCTGCTAGACCAAATCGAGTCATTTTGGAATATGATATGTGTTATTCAGTTGTAAACATGACTCATATGCAGATGGATCGGAAACCTTAACACAGATCAGGTACCGAGCTTAATCGCAAAGATCATACAAATTGACCAACAAAGTACGTGTGTATCACACTCATTTAATGCAACGATAACAGAAAACAAGTACGAGAAAATGAAAAAACAATAACTAATACTTAGTGGGATAACCACGAGACTTAATAACAGCTGCACAACGGGCCGGCATAGAGTCCACTAGCTTCTCGACGGTGTCCTGCGGAATTCGCGCCCATTCTGCAGACAGCTGGTCGAACTTCTAGACCCTATTCCGGCAGGTTTTCTTCGCACATCGTCTCTCCAGCTCCTCCCACATGTGCTCGATGGGGTTGAGGTCTGGAGATTGGCTTGGCTAGTCTAGAAGTGTGACCTGTTGCTGCTGGAAGGCTGCCTTCGCTACTGTGGAGGTGTGCTTCGGGTCGTTGTCTTGCTGCATGATCCATCCGGGTGGCATGTTCTGGTTTGCCCATGGGAAGACATCGTTGATGAGCATGTTCCTGTAGCTCTGGCCGGTCATTATTCCGTCAATCTTGATGATTGGGCCCATTCCATTGCGAGAGAAGGCGCCGTAAGCCATGAGCGATCCTCCTCCGTGCTTGACAGTCGGCTGAACGAACTAGGGGTTTAATCTCTGGCCACACGGACGTCGCACGTATCGGATGCCATCACTTCCGAACAAGTTGAACTTGCTCACGTCGGTGAAAAGCACCTTACTCCAGTCCGCCGCGGTTTAGTGTCGATGACGGCGCGCGAACGCGATTTTGCTCGTCGATTCTTGACTGCGATGAGTGGTTTCTTGGCGGCCCGTCTTCCATTCAATCCACCAGCAATGAGACGACTGGAGATGGTCATTCGGCTGACGTTCAGGTCGTCGCTGTCACGGAATTCGGTGGCGATGTCCACAACAGTCAAGGAGGGATCAGCACGAGATCGACGGAGGATGCGTCTATCCTGACGCAACGTAGTGGAACGAGGCCTACCACATCGCGGACTGTTCTCGACGGTCCCAGTCTTCTTATAACGTTGCAGGATAGCTGAAATGGACTGGTGTCGGATCTTCAGGGACCTCGCAATGTCGGTGAATCGCATTTCGGATTCCATCAGGTTCACGGCCGCCTGGCGAGCTCTAGCAGGGATATCCACCTTTTTTCCCATTTCTGAAAACCTAAGATTGACTTATTATCACACTACACATCACAAAACCCACAAAACCGCAAGAAAAAACATTAATACATTCAGCAAACAAATGGGTAATAATTGGCGACTCTAGAATATGGCCCATTTCGAACGACAAATTCGCTCTGAGCGAAATGCAAACTACGCGGCATTGTAACCCACGAATCAACACATATCATATCCCAAAATGGCCCGATTTGGTCCAACAAAAAAAAATTACGGTCGAAAAAATGTTTCGCCAAATACTTTTGTTCGCCACTGTACGTACGTGAAAAGGCTCCGAATAAAATGAATTGTGAAAAGAAAGGTCGTTTGGGTAGAAAAACAATCGAGAGAGTACCCTGGTACTCTTTGTAGGTAATGTATGCAATGCATTTGCATCTTTCGTGTATCAAGATCTTCGTGGGTGTGAAATAAAACGAGTGATTCGAGATTTTGCATTAACTTACGTACAATACATTGCATTAGTTCCATTCACTCACGACCACACCGAGCCACAGTCTGGGATATGCTGAGTGAAATTCAATCATAACAACAATTCCTGACATTGAGAGGTACTTAGGCATGTGGATTAATGAATGTTATCGTCGTAAAGCCAATAAAAGAGGATGAAAAAAATGAGACATGAAAGAAAATATTTATTAAACTACGGCTGCGGCAATAGTAAACATTTCGACTCTTTAGATTTTCAAAAACAATATTTGTATTATTACATGTTATTGGGTTGGTGCGAATGAAATGTCTCGAGCGAACGAGCACTGGAGACAAGCCCCCCACTGCAGCGGATTGAAACCACCCATAGGTGTAGCGGGTATTATGTCACGGAGTTACTATAAATAGCTAGCAAGTGTGTGAAGAACAAAGTTCAGGTGTGGTTTGTTTGGACGTAACGTGGCTTGCAAAGGAAACATGCAGACGCCGGATTTGAGAGTCATCTTCCTGTATGAATTTAAACTGGGCCATTCTGCAAGAATTGCCGCTCGAAACGTTAACAAAGCGTGTGGGGAGAATACAGCCAACGAACGAACCAATCGGCGATGGTTTGTGAAGTTTCGAAGCGGAGATACGGACCTGAAAAACGAAGCTCGTGGTCACAGACTTGTTGCTGTTTCTGACGATGTTCCGTTACGTGTGGTTGAAGCGGACCCCCCCCCAAAAAAAAAAAACACTTGTCGTGAGATAGCGGCAGAGATAGGTGTTCACCACAGGACAGTTGTTCGGCGTCTGGCTGCGCTGGGAAAGGTCGAAATGCTGGATATGTAGCTGGCGCACGAGTTGACAACTGCGAACAAGACAAGGCGTTTGGAAGTTTGCACGTCGCTGCTTGCCAGGAATGAACAGGAACCTCTAGTGCACCGAATCACAAACCTGCGACGAGAAGTGGTTCCTTTATGATAAACGGAAACTATTTGCACAACGGTTTAGCAAGGCACAGCCTGCTGGTCAGCATCCTAAGCGATCCCTACACACGAAGAAGATGATGCTCCTTGTCTGGAGGTCCATAGCCGGGATAATTAATCGGAGTTTCTTGGCAAGAGGCCAAACCATCACTGCAGAACGTTATTGTGTTGAATTACAGCCGATGCACCAGAAATTACTGCAGAAACAATCGGCTTTGGTCAACTGACATGGTGTTCTGGTGCTCCAGGACAACGTCCGCCCTCATGTCGCACAATGAACGATGCTGACACTGAGTGCCTTGGGCTAAGAAGCACTGTCTCATCCTGTCTATATCTCGGACATGTCTCTGACAGACTATCATCTGTTTTGTCGCATGAATCACTTCCTGTCCGGGAAACAGTTCACGACAGACAACGAAATTCAACGTGTAGTTGATGACTTCTTCGGGTCCCAGCCACAAGACTTTTTCGTTCCGGGATCATGGCTTTTGCCGGACGGATGTCAACTATGTGTTGGTGCCGAGGGGAATTATTTCGCCTAGGTAAGTTGTCCTACTTTTCCGTTCTCGCCGTCCACGTGTGTTGGTGCTTTACCGGACATTTAATTCGCACCAACCTAATACACTGCCGGACAATTGCTAAGGACGGATGACAATAGCAACGATAGCAATCATAACATGGAAGGCAGGAAAATGCGGAAATTAGCATAAGTGCGGGATACAGTAAGACGTGTTATGCGTATGCAAATTTTGGATTGCCGAACTTGTTCGTGACGTCATAGCGCTGATAAGAGATGTAAAGGATTTGACGCGTATTGACCGTTGTTGTTCAAACGCAAAGTTGAAAGGGAAAAGAATCAATTGACGAACTTGCAATTTTCAGTATGTCTTCCCGACATCACCTAGATGATTTTACGCGTGGCCGTATTATTGGCAAGATTGAAGAAGGGTGAAAAATAACAGATGTTGCCAGGGAGTTCGACGTCAGCCACAGTGTTGTTTCAAGGCTTTGGAAATCATTTCAAACAAATGGAGAGTGTAGCAAACGTCACGGGGGAGGTCGTGTTCGCAGTACGACCCCTGCAGAAGATCGGTACATAGTGCTATCAACAAAAAGACACCGGCGCAGCACAGCTAGTGAGGTAGCAAATCAGTTTATGGCTGCTACTGGCAAGCGGATCTCACGAAAAACTGTCGCCGGACGTTTGCATGAAGGAGGACTATACGCCCGCCGTCCTGTTGTGTGCATCCCATTATCCAGACGTCTCCTTACCGCCCGTTTGCAATGGTTCCATCAACATCGCAATTGGACTGATAACGACTGGTCTGCTGTCCTCTTTTCAGATGAGAGTAGCTTCAGTCTATCGTCGTATTGTCGACGACAACTGATCTGGCGTGATAGTGCTACTGCATATTGTCCAGAAAACATACAGGGAAGGGACCGATATCCAACATGTAGTGTCATGGTATGGGCTGGCATCATGATCAATGGCCGTACGTCCCTCTATGTGCTTCCAACTGGGACTATGACTGGCCAACGATACATTAATGATGTTCTGCTACCTCATGTTCGCATGTTCCGTGGTGCTGTCGGTAATAGATTCATTTTCATGGACGACAACGCAACATGTCATCGAACAGTCGCTGTCCAGGAGTGTCTTGAGAGCGAGGATATTCAACGCCTCGTATGGCCAGCACGTTCTCCAGATCTGAATCCCATTGAAAATGTGTGGGATGCTTTGGAGAGGAGTCTTGCAGGTCGCCAATGCCCTCCAATAAACAAGGACACCCTCATCCGTGCACTGACAGAGGAATGGAATAAATTACCCCAACAGCTGCTTGATAATGTTGTGCAAAGCATGACACGACGTGTGGAATCTTGCATCGCCCTCCATGGTGGCCATATCCCGTATTGACATCTTACGCCCGGAACGCCTGCCGACGGTAAATGCATTTTTTTCACGTTTACGTATTTTGCACAAAATGGCCTGTTTGTCCCTTGAACACGTTCCAAAGCCTTCTGGATTTCAGAGCACAATAAATTGTCTTTCTTGCAATGTCCTGGCATTCTGACATTATTTTATTTCACTTGGCATCCAACCACACTTACTTTTTTATGCGCTATATAGCCGTTTATGATCCGTTCTTAGCAATTGTCCAGCAGTGTATTTAGATGTAGACAAGCGTAAGGAACGACCCTGACACCGATGAAACGTGATGTAGCTACGAAAGTATTAATACATCTGCGCATGTGCAAGCTAAAATCTGACTTCATGATAGAAAGAAAAAGCAGAATCGCAAGTACGTTAGTAATGGGTATTGGTAATTTGGTCAATGATATCTACATGTTACACCCCATCGTGTTACACATCTGGTCAATAGCAGGAAACCCTCCTTCCGAATTTCGCTACGACGCATACATTACTACTGCTGGGAAAGTTCAACAATGGTTTGGGCAATAACACTTCCGGTGCCCATTTTTGTTACATCAAAAATGTTTTACTTACTTTACGACTATTGGGAAAGATGCTGTGACGTGCCTACACCGCAGGACACACATAAGATAAAGGCATATAGCAGTGAGAGCACATGTCCGCATAGCTCAGTTGGAAGAGCAACTTACTTTGGAGTGAGGGGACAAGGATTCGATGCCCTGCACGGACAAACGTCAACGTTACATTGGCTCCCGAACTTCCAGGATGACCCGGCTGTTAAGTTTCTCGCAACGATGTGACGTTCTTTCCACACGGTGAGAGAAGAAAAATGAGAATCCCTTTTTCAGTGCTTCGAAAAAATAAATCAGTGTGATATTACGCTCCACACACCAAATTGTCTGGAATTTCTCAAATGCACGTTCTTCGTGCGGTGACTAGCACAGCGACAAATGGTCTCAGCTGACCCGTGAGCCATCCTCCCAGCCCTCTTTCGGGGGGGGGTGAGAGATGTGACGTGCCGGCACCGCAGGAGGCACATGAGATAAAGGCAGACAGCAGTGAGAGCACATGTCCGCGTAGCTCAGTTGGGAGAGAGACTTTCCCCACAGTGAGGGGACACGAATTCGATGCCCGGCGCAGACAAACTTGTACGTCAGAATGCATAGGATCGAAACGTAGCGAAATCCTGGAGGTCGAAACGTAACGGTTGCTCACGGTGGTCGTTAAACTTTCAATAAAAGGAAACGTAACAACAGGCGTCATATATACTGCTTTCCAAAAGCCAAGGACGAACAGGAAATCTGACGATTACAGGGGTGTAAAGAGCCTTCCAACATATGAGCTCGAGTGCGGTGTGAAGTGTGCAGACATTTCATGACGTGCAGCCTGTATGTAAATTTGCTGTGAGCACTGACAGCTGACGCTCGTGCATATACATGTAGGGCGACGTTTGCGTCTGATATGAGTTCATACTAAAATAGAAGTACGTTTCCCACACATATATCGATGATTTTACCAGAGGCCGACTTAACGGTAAGCGCAATGAAGGCCGGACTGTGACCGATGTCGCCAGAGAATTCTGGGTAACACACAGCATGTCTTCGAGATTCTGTGTCTCTGACGTCACCGCAGAGGAAACACAGAACGGCGTCAATATATATCGATGAGCCATTACATTATGATGTGATGTTCACCGACCTAATAAGCCGTAGGACCCCCTTTAGAACGTAAAACAGCTGCCACTCGGCGAGGCATCGATTCGATGAGGTCGCGATAGGTATCCTGGGGTATCTGGTACCATAATGTCAACAGTAGGTCATCCAGTTCCTGAACATTTCGGGGTGCTAGTGATTAGGAGCGAACCCCACTTTTTCAAGTCGAGCCACAGATGTTGCATTGGGTTCATGTCAAGTTAATTTGGAGACCAGGGCATTAACAGAAAGTCACCAGCATATTCCTCGAACCACTCCTAGAAGATCCTGGCACTGTGGCATGGCACATTATCCTACTGGTAATGGACATCACCAGCAGGGAACACAGTTGCCATGAATGGATGAACTTGATCCGCAACGATGTTCAGATACTTAACAGCTGTCAGGGATTGTGCTATTGGGGCCTCAAGTGTCCCAAGAAAACATAGCCCGAAGCATAACACTGCCGTCGCCGGCCTGTTTCCCCCCAACAGTGCATCCAGCCTCCACTGGTAATCGGCGTATCCTGATTCGTCATTCCAGGCCACTTTCTTCCAATCATCCACGGTCTAATTTCGATGATCTTGGCCCCATTTCATGCCTTGTTGGCGATGACGTGCACTGAGCGGCAACCGGGATGGGTCTTCGGCTATGCAGGCCCATGCTCAGAAGACGGCGATGAACTGCGTGCTGTGACACATTGCCAATGTTGTAGGTTCAGGTGATTTGTCGCACTGTGGCCCTGCGGTCACTGTGATTAGTGTGGGACAGTCTCCGCTCTCCTCTGGCATCAATGAACTACGGACGACACACGGCTGGACGAAGGTTCGTCGTTTGGCCATCTGTGCACTACTTTTGAAACGTACTTGCAACAGCGGCACACAACCCACGATCCGCGCCGTTTCAGAGATCGTAGTTCTGAGGCATCACAATTTGTTCTTTATTAAACTCCGATAAATCGGCAGCTTTTCCAATTCTGACTCCGAACACTCTACTAACCGAAAGCCGGTCCTCGGGTTGTATATATACTGCTCTGTGAACTTCACCTGCGCCACTTTTAGGTCTCCAAGGAAGGTCATTTCTCTAGGCTGGAAGCCGAATATAATGATGGCTCAGCGGTGTATTTATCTGCAGGTCGTGCCTGCAGTACGAGCCAGCACGGAGACCGTTACCTGGCCATATGGGCAAAATGGATGTGGAAAAGTACTGCAGGACATTTGGCTAGTTATCCTGAGTCAAGCACAGGAGGTCGAATGTTGCGCCAAATCCTGTGAAGACGTCTAAATCTATATGCCAGAAAACCTATAAGTTATCTACCTATATACAAATCGTATAGTTCAGCCCGCCATGAGTTTCGTATGATTCAGTTTGACAGGTCTTCAGATCAATGGGCCTAGGTAATTCTCACTCATGAAAGCCGCTTTAGTCTTCGTCGGATTCGAAGCGGTAATTGATCTGGAGTGAAAGTGGGGATGTGTCTGATGTCAGAAACAACGTTGAACAGGACATATATGGCTACCGCGGAGTCATGGGGAATTTACGTATCGAAATGTAAGTGATGGCCCAAGAAACAGTCACAGGGGAACAGTACTGTAATGATGTGATTCTTCGAAACTTTCGTCTGTCCCGTGGTGCAGTGTGTATAGATTTAATTTTTATGGAGATTCTTAATAAGGTCTGGAACAGTTTCTGGTGCTATATTCCTTTAGATTGATCGTCTCCACAGAGCCACCACACATGTTCGATTGTGTTTCGATCAGGAATGCGCAATGACCACTGATCCTCGACGAATATCCCACTAGCCAATACTTCATGTCCCCCATAGCAGATATTATAGTTCCTGATCAAGCTGCGACGAATATCGTAGTACCACAAAATGATTGCGTTGCTTTCACTGGGCAACATTTGCACAGGTAGAGGTAAAAACCAACAACAACAACAACAAAAAAAACAGTCCCAAAATAAAACAAGAAAGATGACACCGAATTTTCGGGTGTAATAAGCACGTCTTTTGAATTTGTTCTGACGCAAATTAAATTTATCAAAGCTATTCAAAGTCAATGGAACCGGTATGGAAAACAATAGTATCTGACGGAAGAATGAAGTTTTTCTCAATCGGGTATTAATCCCTCTGATACTGTAAACGGAATCGTGAGCTTACGCCCTCTGGTTGCAGACTTGTGCGTTGAGAAAAACATGAATTTATGTCTCCATTTCCCGGTTTTCTAGATACCTAAGAACAGGAGTATTTATTTCATAACCACCTAGTATTTATTGCTTGGTGTTTTGCATTCTTGAATACTTCGAGAAACACTTACCCATAAAGCGTTTTGTAATGAGTTTCAATCTTAATTTTTTTTTACCAATACAACGGAACTGAGTAAAAGAACTGATATCAGTGCGGTACTCCTATGTACGTATTTCTAAAATGCATCCAAAAGGCTTATTACTTGACCAAAACCTGAAACCGTAGAATGTTTTGATAAATCCTGAACATAAGCTTTTTAAATTAGAAAACAGAACATAAGGAAAAGAAAACGTTAGAGTAATAAAAATTACTTTCTCTCTATGTTTTTTCAGTCTTCGAAGACTACAATTTTATATGATTGTTTATGGCGGTACTTATTTCCATTCCAGTAAGAAAAAAATGAAATATGTATGAACTGGGGACTCGGAGTGGCTTCCTGTCATGAAACGTATTTGTGTAGTTACTTAAGGCATGAGCAACCAAATATTTGTCATCTTTTTTTTTTTTATAGCAAATATGCCTTGCGTACGTATGAAGAAATATAAATTTGCAGCGATATATATTTAAGAAATTTATTCATTGGATCCCGAGTCAGGGGAAAAAATGAGCCTCGTAGTCTTGTCACATAAACATTTTGTGTTATCAAGAGTTTTAAGCATCGGTATCGTTTTTATCTACTTTTCTCGAGGATTCATGCGCGTAAAATATTCACAGTTAAAGTATCAAAGATGGAATGAGAATGAAAAATTGAGTACCAACGAGTGCGCCAAAAGTTACCGGAAGCACTAATATATAGGGACTCCATAGTGGCGTAGCGTAAATTTTAGTACCTCTTCGCAAAATGCATTCAGGGCTCTATTAAAAAAAGCACGTACTCCCTGTCCCGAATAAAAATTTTCATTCCAGTGGTATTCAGGCTTTCAGTTTATAAATCTATTACTTTAAACTTTATTTAACAACTGACGGGAAGTAGCAGTGTGGATACCTTCGTACGAGAGAAAGCGTCCCTATCAAAGAAAAATTAAGTATGGGTAATACAGACACACATAAAAATTAAAACACCATTTCACTGAAAGGATTCCAAATATTTTTTTGATGAGACATAGAAAACAAAAAGAAAAAAAAACAAGTAGACTCAGTTCTGATTGAGCCGTCAATTTGGAACGTAGGACTACGCCTTGCAGATCGGGGAGATAAAAGGAGCTGGTCGAGTATGGTTTCAAAGCGTTTATTTCATTTGTTATACCCAACACAGGTCTATGATATAACAAGTTAGTATAATTATGCGACGCATTGATTATGATACGCTTTCCAACATACCAGAAATCATTACTCAAGTTATTACTTACGTTATAAGGATAATGACTGTGGAATAAATCTGGTTCCTGTGTACTGACCTTTGACCCCATTTCGATGATATTAAATAGAACTGGTTCAGAATACTTTCGGAACAGCATACTAAAGTTTTGTCGCAATAAAAGCATTTTTAGTCAAGTTATGAGGATAATGGCTGTGGAATAAATCTTGCTCCTGTGGCATGACCTTTGACGCCATTTCGATGATATTCAACAGAACCGGTTCAGTATACCTCCGGAACGCAATAGAAACATTTTTACATAAGTTATGACGATAAGGGAAATGGAATGGATCCCGCTTCTATGTCGTGACCTTTAAAACCATTTCGTCCATTTTCAATAGGGTCTCGTCCACAGGTGGTCCCCTACAACATACTAAAATTTCATCGGAATCGAACAATTTTTACGCAAGTTATGATGCATAAGAGAAATGGACTGGATCCCGCTCGTATGTCGTGACCTTTGACTCCATTTCGTTCATTTTCAATAGGGTTTGTCCCAAGGTGGTTCCCTACCACATACTAAAATTTCATCGAAATCGAACCATTTTTACGCGAGTTATCGTGCGGACAGATGGACAGACAGACGGAGGGACAAAGCTGGAGCATATACGCTTCTTCAACCTACGGTTGGAAAGCGTAAAACAGTAGCTTACATAATTTTTACAAATAATGCTGGATACACTGCGAACACAAAGCAGATCGATACACGAATTACCCAACGTGGTGCTCTGCCTTCTTGAACTTCTTAAATTCCTCATCAATTGCCTCTCGTTTTGATTTTCTCCACTTTTGATTGCGTTCATTTTGCGAATTCCGCGGCATTGTCTAAAATGTTAACCCGTTCACACAAAACAATTTTTGAAAATTTTAGTTTAAACCACTGCGATTTGTTCTTTATATATTTGAATAGATCTCGTCGAGAGCTTTAAAACGATATCAAGCACAGTTCTTTTGCATTCACGGTTGTCTAGATAAACCGTGATATTGTCAAAAGTGCTCACCGGGTTTTTTTTTTTTTTTTTTTTTTTTGACTGGAGGTTTAACTTCCACCGTGAGCAACTCAATGGGCTATAAGCAGTCGCCCGTCCCTAATTTAGGGTCACTGGTTCCAGGGAAGGGAGACAGCCAGTGCCGTAAGACAAACACAACATCCATGCCTGACCGGGATTCGAACCCAGACTCAGAGGCCAGCGCCTTAGACCACTGCGCCACCGGGGCGGCAGCTCACCGGTTCACAAGAAAACAATTATTAAAATATTCAGTTCAAACCATTGAGAAACGTTCTTCGTATATTTGAATAGATCTCGTCCAGAGCTTTAAAAACGATACCATGCACAGTCGTGTTGAGCCGCCCCGGTGGCGCAGTGGTCTAAGGCGTTGGCCTCTGATCATTCGTCGTAAGGGGTCCGGGTTCGAATGCCGGTGAGGCATGGATGTTGTGTTTGTCTTACGGCACTGGCTCTCTCCCTTCCCTGGAACCAGTGACCCTAAATTAGGGACGGGCGACTGCTTATGGCCCATTGAGTTGCTCACGGTGGTCGTTAAATCTCAAAAAAAAAAAAAAAAAAAAAAAAAAAAAGAAAAAAAAAAAACAGTCGTGTTGCGCTCACAGTTGCCGAGATAGACTGAGTCAAATGCAGCCGCACACCCATAAATATTGCATCATTTCCTCCGAGCACAGAGAGAAAAAGGTGAGCTTCGCGCGCACGATGTATTGCGCAGAACGCGAATTGGACTCCACGTTGTTTACGAATATGCTAACACGATTACTGTGTGGAACGTACTTTTAACGCTATAATGATTTCAATTGGGACCTATTTTTGTCACAGGCGGTCAGCCGTAAGTCGCCCCATACTATCCGCGGTGTTAGACGTAGTTCTACGTCAAAACAGTGTTAAGATGTGATGAGACGTGGCCGCAACACCCTCTCTCCCAATCTTTACAACGCTACTAAATGGAAGGGAGAGAGAAGAGAAATTCTGACGTCATTGGCTGTCGTTAGCCTATTTACTTATTTTTGAAACGACGTCTGGGCCCATCATTAGGTTCCAAGGCTTGAACAATTTGCAATTTGTACGCAAAAAAAAAAAAAAAGAAAAAAACGAAGCCGCTTTCTTAAAATGCGGTGCACTGTATTCAAAGGTATTTCCAGTTCACTAAAGGAATGACGAATTCATTTTTCGGGCTTCGTACGAATGCATCACGCACTGCGTCGACAGTTTCAAACAATGGAAAGTCTTCCACTTCTTGCACTGTCACCGACACTGGCCGTCTGTTTAAATTTCTGATACCAGTTCCTAATGCTCTTCACATTATGTGGAGCTCTATCATACTCACGCCTAAACTTCCGCTGCACTGAAATTGCAGATTTGACGAACCAGATAACATATTAAGCCTTCTCCTGCATGGGCGTCATTTCGCCGACTGACGCTTTCAACAACAAACTACGCTGGAAACGTGCAACGCCACTTATTGTTCCCAAAGTACAACGAACGCGAAACTTGAGAACATGACCCAATCAATGCAACAAACCGCGTACGTCTAACTAGCTGGGTTCATTTTATACGATTTATCGTAATCAGGGAAAATCTTTAGACACACCCTGTATAATGGCATTAAGTAATAGTGGAAAAAAAGAGAGGGACTTGTACTCAAAGTGACGATATTGTAAACGCATATCACTTCCATCGTATTGATGCAACTTAGCTTATTGTTTCCCTCGTAGCAGCCTTTAGGCGATGGAACAAAAAATTCTTTGGTGGTAGAATAAACGGCATCTATATGCGAACAATAATACCGTCGCGATCTAACTCTCCCATTATTTTAGATCAAATGGATGTAGTCAAACAAGCTAACTGATTGGAGGGATGCAATTAAATATTGGCATGAAAACTAAAAGGAGAGGGAGAGAGTTCTACTCATTTAAGGTAATCGACACGACAATGAGGCATTTGGCCCTATTTGGGTGGCCTACGAAGCCCAGAATGGTTGAGTCAGATTTCTATGATTCCGTCTTTGGGATGCTTACTTTTCCCCCCTGCTAAACTAAATGTGTGGGTATACTGCTAGAAGAACACGGATCGAAGCCACCATCTACCACTTGCAGTAGATTTACAGAAAAAGGAGTAAAAGACCACTAATTCCTACACTGGAATGTGCTCTCACTGCTATCTGCCTTTATCTCATGTGCGTGATGCGGTGCAGGCCCGCCACATGCTCAGTAATTAGCCTCCTTTTTAATGAAATCTCAAGTACCCAGTACTGTTGTGTGTGCCCGGACGAGAAAAGACACGTGACAGACAAGCGAAAACAAAACAGCCGAGAATCAGTTGCTTGTTCAAAACGGTAGACAGAAGGCATGTAAAATATAATTTGTGTTTCAAGATAGGGTACAACCATCCTCTATATACATGACTAATAGGTGAAACCTACTCGGGAGCAGAAGAGAAAGGCTTAAAAAAGGTGAAAGCGTTGCATTAACCAGAGAAAGAGCGGTCATTATCAGTTTGACCTAAGAAAACAGGCGAAAATACGACTGGATACCGTAAATTGTCAGCCATGTTCAACGAAAACAGTTACTTAAGGAAGTATGTACTAAAGAGAGATTTATGAAGATGAATTTAAGAAGGGAATCTCTGACCCTAGATCTTAAACAATAGGGTGGATCAAAAACTGCTTTTTCTGTATTTGATTTAATTGTAATACCTCCAAAAACCTGTCAATTGGAATAAAAATTAGACCTGCAAAGATAAAATTCAGTAGGTCAAAGTTTTGAGGTGTTCATCGGACTCGAAAGAGTAGCGATATGGATGTTTTTCGGGTACTAGGGTGCTAACGGGAAATAGGATGCTTAGGAAATGTTGTAATAGGTATCAATTGATAGGTCTAGAGTTACGTATCATGTAAAAAAAAAAAAAAAAAATTGGGGTTTAAAAGAGGCTTATCAGGTGCCCACCCAACAGTCAATTTGGTGTAAAACAGAAAAAAAAATCTAACAGTTTTTAGGCATGTGACATAAAATTATTAAAAATACAAAATATAAACTAATAGGCGAGTTGGCATTGAATTTGATTTGATTTGATTTGATTTGATTTATTGAATATTCTGCCATTCACCACAGCAATACCATACATGACAGAGTTAAACACAACAATACCTTAGTACAGTAAAACTGAATAGTTAAACAAAAGAAAATGCGGTTTCAGTAATGTATCCTTAGTATGTCATAAATAATTTACAATAAACATGCCATTAATTACAATTAAAAATTTCCATAATTAAACCAAAATTTATAAATGAGATGTTAAGAAATGTAAAAGAATGATCTATGTATACATATATAGCACTGTAAGTGAATGACATGGAGCCGGGGAAAAAGGCTTTAATGAGAAAGCCTGTCGAGCTCCCGATCCCCAAAAAGTGTGTGACAGGCCAAGAACACAGAGCATAGAAAATCACAGTGAGACACGAATCATGGTAATAGTACAGGTAACAGTGAACAGAAAATCACAGTGAGATAATAATCATCGTAATAGTACGCGTAAGTTAAGGATACATGATGGCAATCAGCTGTAATTAAAAATTAGGTGGCCTATAGACAGTACAACTACAATACGTAGAAATATTAACACATGCTAACATAGCCACTGATAAGTAAAGTATAAAAAAATAATAGTGAAGATTGAATTAGGACATCTATATATATAAATATATATACACCAAACCAAATGCAACCGGAAAACACATCCCAAGAATATCTGTACAGCACATTAAACAATCGTGCAACAATAAACAAACCAAAATCAACAAGACAAACCAATAGAGTTAATCATAAATCACACCACAATACCAAATACAACGTTGATATATGCAAGAAAAACCAAAAGGAGTACACCAATAGCCAATTAGTAAAAGGTCACAAGTATATGAAAAGAGAAATTCATTAAAAAAGTAAAACACAAAACAGCAATACGCATCCCCAAAATAAACGTATAATAATGAAAGCAATTCAGTTAATCAAAATAAAAAGGCATCCTATCCCAGACCGCTGCATAACTTCAGGTCAAACACTATTAAGCAATTACAGGATCAAGAGACCCAACATAAATATACATGTGGCGCATAACATGATACCCACTATGATAGTAAAGGATAACAAGTTTGTAAAATCATGCAATGCATTGATTATAATACGCTTTCCAACATACCAGAAATCAGTACTCAAGTTATCACTCAAGTTATGAGAATAATGGCTGTGGAATAAATCTCGGTCCTGTGCCCTGACCTTTGATCCCATTTCGATGATATTCAACAGAACCGGTTCCGTATACGTTCGAAATAACATGATAAAGTTTTGTCGTAATCGAAGCATTTTTACGTAAGTTATGATGCATAAGGGCTATGGAATAGATCCCGCTCCTGTGTCCTAACCTTTGACCCCATTTCACCCATTTTCAACAGGGTTTGTCGCCAGGTGGTCCCCTACCACATACTAAAATTTCATCGAAATCGAACTTTTTTTACGTTAGTTATGACGCATAACAGCAGTGGAATGGATTCCGCTCCTATGTACTGACCTTTGACGCCATTTCGTTCACTTTAAATAGGGTTCCTTCCCAGGTGATCCCCTACCAGTTACTAAAATTTCATCGAAATCGAACGATTGTTACGCGAGTTGTCGTGCGGACGGACATACGCACACAACGCGTGACGTAATAAGACAGATGGTGTGACCGCGCGCCAACATTCTCAAACGCGAGATTGAGACGTCATAAGATTTCTAAACATTGGTAACATTAATGGAACAACGCCATGACACGGAAAACGTTATAATTCGGGGTGGTTATTTAACCCACTAAACGAATTCTCCTAGAGTCGAGATCAAGCTAAATCGATTTCTAGTACCATAAAACGGTAGGTTAACGACTTTCATCAAATTCTTAGAGCCGCTTTCAAAATAAAATGCACATACATACATACAAGAATTGCTACTTTAAAGTGAACGTCAAGTGATTTTGCTTCCTATACTTCCAATGGAAAAACTTTTGTACACATTTTCTTCACAATTAATGCGTTCTCAAGGATGAAAATTTCAACATCGATTAAAATAGCTTCATTTCATAACTTGGAATACTCAACATTTTCTAAACCATAATCGTAATTATGCAAGCCAACATTTATTTGTCCATTGACGTCATCAAAGTACAGGTCGCGCCATTTTTTCTCTGGTTTCAACACCACCAAAGGAAAAGTTATTGGTTTTTAATATAATTATGGTTCATCATCATCATCATCATTGTCAACCATTACCAATCCACTGCTGGACGAAGGTCTCCCCAAGTTTCCTCCACAACGGTCTGTCTTGTGCCAGTCTCCTCCATGTCACTCCCGCATATTTACGAATTTCATCCACCCATCTCCCATGTGGTCTTTTTCTGGGTCTTTTCCTGTCCCTTGGAATCCAATCTAAAATTTCGGCTGTCCATCTATGGTCTGTCCTTCTGGCAGTATGTCCAGCCCATTGCCATTTCAGGGATTTAACCCTGATCATGATGTCTTCCACTCTCGTCATTTTTCAGATCCACGAGTTTCTCTTCTTATCTCTCCTGGTTATACCAAGCATGCACCTCTCCATGCTACTTTGAGTTGTCTGCAGCCTTTGTATGTCTCTTTTAGTTAAGGTCCACGTCTCTGCACCATACGTAAGCACTGGAAGGATGCATTGATCAAACACTTTTCTTTTAAGACATAATGGCATATTGCTCTTGAAAATTATGCTGTTTCTTCCAAAAGCTCTCCAGGCAAGTTTTGTACGCCGATTAATTTCTTCATCAATGTGACCCTCACTTGATATCTGCTGTCCAAGATAAACATACGTATCTGTTATCTCCAGTTTTTCTCCATCAATCGATAAATCTTCATTTCTTGTAAAAGCATTGAACATCACTTTTGTCTTCTGAAAGTTCATTTTTAATCCCACTTCTTTACTCTTGTCAGCAAGTTCCTGGATCATACTCTGCAGCTCTGATGGGGTAGTTGCAAAAATGACTACGTCATCAGCAAAACGAAGGTGGGTTAGATAATCTCCATTAATCTTTATCCCTTTGTTTTCCCAGTTCAGTGATTGAAAGACATTTTCCAATGTGGCATTAAAGAGCTTCGGAGATATGGTGTCACCTTGTCTCACTCCCTTTCCAATTTTTATGTGTGTTGTATTTTCAAACAGCCGAATCTTTGCACTTGCATTTTCATAGATGTTATTAATAATATTAATGTATGCATCTTCAATACGGCAGGATTTCAGAGCCGTGGTAACTGCTGATGGTTTCACCGAATCAAAGGCTTTTTCATAGTCGATAAAAGCCATGCACAATGGAAGTTCATATTCCCTCGCTCTTTCAATTAGTTCTCTCAGTACGTGGATATGATCTATTGTGCTGTAGCCACTCCTGAATCCAGCTTGTTCTCTCGGTTGAGCCGTGTCCAGTGTTACCTTCAAGCGGTGGGAAAGAACTTTAGTGAAGATTTTATAAACCACTGATAGGAGGCTGATAGGTCTGTAGTTCCTGAGATCCTCAATGTCACCTTTTTTATGTAGCAGGATCATTGTAGCATTGTTCCAATCCTCAGGAATCTTCCCTTCATTAAGGCATCGAGTGAAAATTTGGGCGAGTTCTGTTTCGATTTCTCCACTTGCTTCTTGTATGATGTCTATAGTAATTCCATCTTCTCCTGGAGCTTTCCCCCGCTTCATGTTCTTGATTGCATGAGCAACTTCTGCTGGGAGGACTGGAAGAACTCTGTTACCTTTCATGATGTCTGGAGTACATGTATCATCCCTTTCATATAATTTGGAGTAGAAATCTTTCACTCTTGTCAAAATTTCGCCTCTATTTCTTGTTATAGAACCATCTTCTTTTCTCAGAGCCATAATCTGTTTTCTTCCCTTACTGAGATGTCCCTTTGCTATCTTAAGGCTTTGGTTGTTTTCAATTGCTTTCCTCACTAGCTCACAGTTGAATTTCCTTACGTCTTCAGTGATACTTTTTCGTGTTGTCTTGCATAGCTTTATATATTTCACTTTGGAAGTCACATCTTCTTTAGTTGTTCTTATCTCTCTTCTTTTTTGCATCAACATTTTGGTTTTTCCTGATAATTTGTTCACATGCAACTTGTTCTTAGACCCAGCTAATTTTGTTGCTGTTTCCATTAGAGCTTTGGTTACTTTTCTGTTAACTTCCGAAATATCCACTTCTTCCGATGTTAGGCCTTCTAAAGCAGAGAATCTGTTCTTCAGTTCTAACTTGAAAGTATTATGGTGTTTTTTAAGGTTGGTTATGTCAATACATTTTGTTTGTCTTATGAGCTTGCCACGTTCCAGTTTAGTGTTGAGGTGCATCTTACATCTCACCAATCTATGGTCACTACCTGTGTTGAACTTGTTCAGCACACTGCAGTCTTCGATGACGAAATTTTTTGTTACACATAATAAAATCAATTTCACTTGTCGTTCCAATTGGATGTCTCCATGTCCATTTCCTGTGTGGCTTTTTCTTGAAAAAGGAGTTCAAGATGAAAAATCCTTCTGCCTCTGCAAACTCAACGAGAGTATTTCCACGCTGGTTTCTGTTGCCGTGACCGAATTTACCTACTGAAGTTTCATTCTGTTGCTGTTGCCCTATTTTTGCATTGAAATCTCCCATAATTATCTTCAAGTGCTGCTTACCTTTATTATTTAGATGACGAATTTCCTCATAAAATTCTTCAATTTCTTCTTCAGGATGACTTGTGGTGGGTGCATAAGTTTGAATAATCTGAGCCTGGTATCTTCTCGATAGTTGGATAACGAGTCGTGCAGCTCTGTCAGAGGAACTTTCAACTTCTACCACTTTATCCTTCAGTTTCTTGTTTATTATAAACCCAACACCACTAGTTCTGCCAGTATCTGTCCCACGATAATAGAAGAGATGTCCACTTTTCAGTTCAATGAGATCTTCTCCTTTTCTCCTTACCTCACTTAGCCCGACGATGTCCCACTTGATCCTTTGTAGTTCCTCTTCCAATTCAAGAAGCCTTGAATCAGAAGATAGGGAGCGTCCGTTATAGGTAGCCAAGGTCAGCATCAAATGGCAGCCTAGTCCGGTCCTCCGGGGATTCTTAGCACCCTCTGCCTTCATGTCGCACTGGCCGCTGCCTTGGTCAGGTACATTCCAGCTGCCGGAGACTGAGGGCCAAGATTTAAGTTGTAGAGTCATTTTGGAGGTGTTTGGCCATAACTCACCACGCTGGCCAAGCGGGTTGGTGAGTGTGGGATAGCATTTCCTCTGATCCCGATGGTATAGTTATACCGCTATTGGCGGTCGTCAGAGCCCCTTTAGTGGGAACAGGATGCACCACGAGAAGGCGGGGTTGACATTTGTCAAGGAGAGGCTGTGATGTTACGCATCACCTTATGGTTATGTTTTAGAAAATATTACCTTATGGTTATGTTTATGGTTATGGTTATGTTTTAGAAAATATTAAGTTTTTCAAGTTACAATATGAAGTTATTTTAATCGATGTTCAAATTTTCATCCTTGGAAACACATTAATTGTGAAGGAAATGTGTATAAACGTTTTTCCATTGGAAGTATAGGAAAGAAAAATTACTTGACGTCCACCTTAATAGTATGGGATAAGAGCAATGGAATGCATCGCAATCTTATGTCCTGATCTTTGACCACATTTCGTCCATTTTCAATAGGGTTCGTCCTTAGGTGGTCTCCTACCACATAGTAAAATATCATTGAAATCGAACCATATTTACGCAAGTTATGACGCAAAAGGGCAATGGAATGATCCTACTCCTACGTCGCGACCTTTGACCCCATTTGTTCCATTTTCAATAAGGTTCGTCCTCAGGCGGTCCCCTACCACATACTAAAATTTCATCGAAATCGATCCATTTTTAAGCCAGTTATCATGCGGGCGGACGGACGGACAAAGCTGGAGCATATACGCTTCTTCAACCTACGGTTGGAAAGCGTAAAAAATCAAACAGTGAAAATTAGTCATCTAGTCCCAAACACAAACCGGTATTGAAGAACCACAGCAAGGAAATTCAAACATCCTTAGGCATACTCACTAAGACAAAGTACATGTGAAACAAAGTAATAAAGATTATATGTACAAGAAATAATGTGCCACTATATTCCAGAAAAGAAACCAAGACATCAATTCAAATCATATCAGCCAGCCAATAATTCAGCACTTAATACTCTCCTGAATGCCCTGCAGCTAACAATTGATTTAATGTGCCAGGGTAATTCATTCCATTGTCGCGGACCGGCTGCAAAAACAATGTAATGTAAAAGATTTAAATGTGCCCTGGGAATAACGAAGTTTGCATTACCCCTGGCATCATGAGAAGGGGAAAATTGGTTCAATTCCAGAAAACAAATTTATTAGCATAAATTCTATTGTGCATAGTAATAATCGAAATATACACTGAAGAGCAACTGAATTAGAGACAGCTGGCGTTTTGCAAATATGGCGCTGTGGGCGGCCCTGTAAACGGAAACGACATGACATATGCAGGGATCCGGCACTTTAAGGATCAATGCGACGGGAATCAGTAAGAGTCGGATGCAGTATGGGTAAGACGAAAGATCTAAGCGCATTTGATCGTAGGCAAATTGTCGGGGCCAGACGAATTGGTCACTCCAACTCGGAAGTCCTGCAGGCACTGGGATTTTCACGAGCCACTGTGTCACGGGTGCACCGTGAGCACATCGAATCCGGTAAAACCATCCCTGCTAGGGCCAACTGCCGCGGACAACAGCGTCTGGAGAGTTCATATATGTTCATATATCCACTTCTTTCGTATAGTGTACTGGCCTGAGGACAGACCACGTTGGGTAATATCAATAGAATATATATTTTACAAAAGAAATACATTCGCTTATTGGATACTAATAGTGTTATGGCTGCCGTTTGCTGTTCATATAAAATAATCCCATTTAATAAACAATTTACACTGAAGACCTATTGAATTAGAGATACCTGTGTAGTAACTTGTAGCACCACCTTTCGCCCTGAAGACGGCGACGATTCGTCTCGGCATGGACTCGACAAGACACCGGAAGCGTTGGGAAGCCGTACGGATCCACGACCGCTGAACAAGCTCCCACAGTTCACGAACATTTGATGAAGGGGGGTCAGAGCCTCGAACATCTCTCTCTATGGCATCCCAGATGTGCTCGATGGGATTGCGGCCAGGTGACATAGCTGGCAAAGGAAGCGAGATCACGTCGGTGAAGTGTTCATCCAAGCATTCGGATACAATTCGGGAGCGATGGCACGGTGCATTGTCTTGTTGCAGGATGAGGTCCCCAGAGGGATGCTGAAGACGCACAAACGACAGTAAATGGTCGTCTAGTATATCCCGGTAACGTTGACCTGTGAGGGACGATGTCACACGTACCAGGGGTCCCATTTCAGTCCACGTAAACAGTCCCCAGACGAGAATGCCACTCCCACCAGCTTGAAGAGTACTCTGCTGGCAAGAAGGATCCGTCGCTTCATGTAGTTTGCGCCGTACTCGTATCCTGCCATCCGCATATACCAACGTGAATCTCGACTCATCAGTCCAGGCAACATTTTTCCACATGTCTAAGGTCCAGTGGCGATGTTCCCGCGGCCATGCTAATCTTTGCACCCTGTGATGTGCGGTCGGCAGCGGTACTCTCGTAGGACGATGGCTTCTGTACCCCATAGCGAGGAGATGGTTTTGGATGGTGTGGCTGCTTACACGTTTTTGTGCGCCAGCGTTAAATTGCCGAGTGATTTCTTGCACTGTGGCCCATCTATCCGCTGTTACAATGCAAGCTAGCCGACAATGACCTCGCTCATCCACACGCTGTTGTCCACGGCAGTTGGTCCTTGCAGGGATGTTTTTACCGGATTCGATGTACTCACGGTGCATCCGTAACACAGTGGCTCGTGAAAATCCCAGTGCCTGCACGACTTCCGAGATGGAGTAACCCATTCGTCGGGCCCCGACGATTTGCCCACGATCAAATGCTCGTATACCATTCGTCTTACCCATACTGCGTCCGACTCTTACTGATTCCCGTCGCATCGATCCTTATAGTGTCGGATCGTTGCATACGTCATGTCGTTTCCGTTTACAGGGCCGCCCACAGCGCCACATTTGCATAACGACTGCTGTCTCTAATTCAATTTCTCTTCAGTGTATAATCAGATTTTCATTGGAATGCTGGCATGATCTCACGGGAATGGAACTTTGTCAGGATCATTCCATGTCGAGCATCAAAAATACACCGTTTGAGATACTTCCGTGACAATGTTTACAGTTCTCTCAACACTTTATTGTGAGTTGGGTACAGAAATAATTGTCTACCCGGGTTGTTCATTCTAGCAACAGTTTGCATCTGGTCGATAGTCTGGCTCATGTCAAAGGACGTTTAGTTACATCACAATCTTGCCACGATATTAAATCGACAAAGTGGAGCAGAGGGATCCAAAATGTTCTCACATTTTTGTTACTGCTTGTGGTAAGTGTACTTCGAGCTTTTATTATTCGCCTTATAGCTAATTGTCTGATGTGGGGTGAATCATCAACAAGCATTGCAACGAGAATGCTTTCGAGGTGAGCAAAGAAACGGTTCCATTGTATAACTGTGTCAACTATTTTGGTCACTTCCTTGTTGTAGCATGATAGACGAATTGTTTTCATAATATTTTCTGGGTCGTTCACACACATTGGTTGGAAGCGTATTGTAAACCACATTGGAGCATAAACTTTTACAAGAAATTCTAGAAGAGTCTTTAGGTTTTCGTCGGGATCTTCAGTAGAAATGTAAAGTCGCAGGATTTCATTACCAGCAGTTAACCATCTGTCATGTGACAATTTTCCTGGATTCTTATTTGCAAGTGTCTCGGGACAGCTTTCACTTTTGACTGCTTCACAAATACGTAGCAAATAATCCTGATCTTTGCTTAGTTCTGATTTGTTCGTGATAGACGGCATGCCGTTGGCTGCTAGAATCGGTTTTATCTTCACCACTGACAATTTCTCGTATTCTTCAAACTTTTTCCCTACTGGGCCAGAGTAAGAGTAGAGTTCTGTTGTGTGCCCATCTAACTTTTCCAATAGGTGACCAAGGGGCAACTCATTGGAATGCAATTGGCAGATCAGCCACTGTAGTGGCCGGCATAAGTGCTGTTCAATAAGTCGTACCAAACCACCACGATTTCCAGTGTTCACTGCAGTTCCGTCACATCCAATGGCTACCAAATTTTCAATTCTACTGAGTTTTCTTTGAAGTAAGCTAAAACAGCTGACGCAGAACCACTACTTGGTACAACATGGCCAATATATTTTGATTCTGGTTGACATACAAGTGATATATGCTCTTCTGCAATAGAGTTTGTGTAATTCCAATCTCCCAAATTTTCGATTATTTTAATTTTGTCTTTTCGGCTATCGAAGTACAAGGCCTCAAAAGTTTTTCAAATCCTAAATCTTGAAGATACTGTCGTCTTGATTTTCATTCTCTCCGAAGTTTCGATCTGTCAATTGCTTCAGTCTCATAAATTATTCCTGCATCCTCCAATACAGCTGAAGCAATCAATGCGGCACTTCTATCGGATACCCTAGTTATGTCACATGCTGTTGCAAGGGTAATGTATTTAAATTTCTTATGGGAAGATGTTGAGGTGGAAAGGCTCGAAAAGTCTTCATCACAGTTCTCAGGATCAGAAGATTCTGAAGAGGAAGGTCCAAATGTGGTTGCAACTACATTAGTTACAGGTTCAGAATCAGCAACTGTCATTTCTTTTCCTGTATCTGTTGCCTTACGTTTCAGTTTTATGGTGGTTTTGATGTCAACTTCTCCAATATTCATCCTGCGAACTGTTCTCTCGTCATGTAAAAAAAGGGGCGCTCTCCGATTGGCACCTTTCTGTCAAATGGACAAGCACATTTTCTGAAGTCTATGCACTTGCATGCTGCTACATCAAATAACGTTTCCAACTTTTGTTTGGAAAACAGGAAGTTTCAAGATAAAATTTGACCGCTTTGAACCCTTGGAGGATTTCAGAAGGTTTCAATATTTGGCATGACAATCCTTCATCTTTTGTATGATTCGATTTTCAGTTAAAATTGGTACTGATGCCTTAGTCCAGATTTTAACAATTTCTCTTGCCACAGTCTGTGCACGTTGACTAAACGCTGGATCATTGTTGTTCATTTCTTTCTATAAGGTTTTTTTTAATGAGCAGATAATATTTTAAAACATCATTTACCTTAGGAAATCGATTATGTAGGCTCTCTTAAGGTTTCACATGCTGTACTTTTCCTTGTCTCCATTTCCGCACAGCAAAGTCTGATTCAGCATAAAAACTGCAGGCTCTCTTCTTACTTCCTTGGCACTATCACTAATGTAGCAGATGGTGGTGGGAGAGGAATGTGAAAGTGAGATAGTGAATGCCATTCTTTCTTTCAAAACAGCGCTTGGAGGGGCCAGCCAAGATTAATTACTCTGTTACAAGGGGGGGGACGTAAAATCAATGGATTCCAAACATTAGCCACCTTATAATATGTAGCCTTATTTTTATCTCCATGAAGCTTTTAGGAAAAGTTTGTACATTCTACTATTAGAGATTTTGACATTGTTTCGTTAGATTATGAGGCCAGGTGGGCACTTCAAGATTGCCTTTAAAACCCTGATTTTTTTTTATTTTTTTTTACATGAAATGTAACTCTACACCTTATGACGGATATTCTCAGTTAACTTTCATTTTTAGTTCCTTTTCCTATGTAAATTTGAGTTTGTTCTCTTATCAAACAAACATCACGTTCTCTTATACTTTCCAAACTTAACGTTAAGTCTTTTCCCTCAAACGAGAATACTGTTGGCAACACCCTGAGGTCGGAATAAGAGTGACGTATGTGTGGCCGGAAAAGAACGATAGATAAAAAGCAATGTAGCTATTGTTTAAAGAGATATGTTGGATGGCGAACGTTAATGCTGCTTTTGGATACACGACTGCTTAAATTGCCGTTTGAGTATTGGTGACGGTTAGGTGTTCCATTTTAATAACAGTGTTGTCTTGCATAGTTAATTGAATATATATATAATCCAAGTTTTCGTGATCTCACCTTGTTGAAGTTCGAATGATCAAGTGCCTATTTGACAGCAATAAAGGATTAACTGTAAGTAATCCTTTATTGCTCTCTGACTTTATTTCAGCGCCTCGTGCTTCACTATAGGTGAAGTTTTGATTTATGCAGTGTTTCAGCACGTCAGCTACACTCAAACGCTACAATCTATCAATTGACAGCTATTACAACATTTCGCAAGCAGTAAAACACACTATTTCGTGAAAAGAAAGCGTGCGTTTATGTCGAAAATCGCCCATATCGCTAATCTTTCGAGTCGCCGCCCCGGTGGCGCAGTGGTCTAAGGCGCTGGCCTCTGATCATTCGTCCGTAAGGGGTCCGGGTTCGAATCCCAGTGAGGCATGGATGTTGTGTTTGTCTTACGGCTCTGGCTCTCTCCCTTCCCTGGAACCAGTGACCCTAAATTAGGGACGGGCGACTGCTTATAGCCCATTGAGTTGCTCATGGTGGTCGTTAAACCTCCAATCAAAAAAAAAAAAAAAAAAAAAATCTTTCGAGTCCGATGAACACCTCAAAATTTTGACCTACTGAAATTATCTTTTTGCAGGTCTTATTATTATTCCAATGGACAAATTTTGGGGGTATTACAGATAAAAATTCGGAAAAAGCATTTTTTTTATAAACCCTATTAAACAATCCTTAAAAGTAGGAAGCTCGGATAAGAGTGCCCGATGGGAAAATTAACTTAAGCGAGGTAGAAAAGGGGAAGAAAACGCCCTTCTTTATAACCGTGGGGGCCACTACCCTTGGTCCAACGGCTTAACGTGCCCGTCTTAGCCACAGCGGATATTTAGTGGTTCGAGCGTTCGTATCTGCCTGGGATCGATCCCGAGACTTTTCCGAGGTAGTCACGAACGCTGACCACTAGGCATTACGAGACCAGGAAGTAGGTTCTAAGTAAGAGGATTGTTTATGTAAGCTAGCAATTAGTCTTACAAACAGACCAGCAGTGGAAAAGCCACCAATGCTGCAAAAAGTTATTTACTACCATGATTCAACCCCGCCAAGTGACCTAGAGAGAAAGGTAATTAAACAGCAAGAGTTTGCCAAGAGAGAATAGAAGAGGAGAACGGGAACGTGCAGTAGCGAGCTCTCTAGGGAAACCTGCGGTTAGTGCATCAAATTCTGTGTTGGTGTGTTAAAGAGGGAAGCATACTGCGATTGATGGGGATAAAACCCAGAGCTACTACAAAAGTGTCGAAAGTTGACGGTTGTACATGTGTATGTCATAATGAAAGAGCCATGCTAAGTTTGCCTTACCGCCCGGTGACGAGTGGTCTAAACGATGGCTTCTGATCATTCGTCCGAAAGGGGTTCGGGTTCAAATCCTGTGAGGCATGGATGTTATGTTTGTCTTACGGTACTGGCTCTCCCCCTTCCCTGGAACCAGTGACCTTAAATTAGGGAAGGGCGACTGCTAATAACCCATTGAGTTGCTCACGGTGGTCGTTAAACCTCCAATCAAACAAATAAAACAAATAAGTTTTTTTTTTTTTTTGATTGGAGGTTTAACGACCACCGTGAGCAACTCAATGGGCTATAAGCAGTCGCCCGTCCCTAATTTAGGGTCACTGGTTCCAGGGAAGCGAGAGAGCCAGTGCCGTAAGACAAACACAACATCCATGCCTCACCGGGATTCGAACCCGGAACCCGTTCGGACGAATGATCAGAGGCCATCGCTTAGACCACTGCGCCACCGGGGCGGCCAAATAAGTTTGCCTTCCCATCTAAAAGGAGTTTATTTAACAAAAAAACAAGTGTGAAATGCCACTCGACATGCTCATAAGACACTGTTAAAAATTGTGTGGTAGGTTGCACCAAAAAGTGGTGCGACACCAGCTGCACCACTTTGTGAGAAAAGATACACCATCATGTTTTGCAAACAAAACCCAGCTACGTGGTTCAACTTTTCCCCACGTTATGGTACAAGGTTGCACCATGTTGTTGGGTTTCTTTTGCACAACAGAATGGTATATCTTTTCTAAGAAAGTGGTGCAGCTGGTGTAGCACCACTTTTTGATGCAACTTACCATAAACTTTTAACAGTGTACTTGTAATTTAGTTTTTTTTTTGTCTGGAGGTTTAACGACCACCTTGAGCAACTCTATGGGTATGAGTAATCGCCCGTCCCTAATTTAGGACCATTGGTTTCAGGGAAGGGAGAGATCCAGTGCCGTAAGACAAACACAACATTCATGCGTAACCAGAATCCGGACCCATCTCTGACGGATGGTCAGAAACCTGCTTCCTCCCGACCCCACAAGGTGTGTGCGTGGAGGAGGAGGAGTTCCTGCTAATTACGAGAGCTTTAAAATGCTTTATAACACGATGGGGTGTAACTTGTAGACATTTTACATAAAAAATTACCAATCCTCTTCTCTGACACACTTGCGTTTCAGCTTTTTCTATTTTGTGGCCTGATTTTCGCTTGCGCAGATGGTCTTTCGCGGCTACATCATTATTTCATCGGTGTCATGCTCGTTTTTTACGTTCGTCTAAATCTGAATAATATATAATAAGAAAAAACAATTGTTTTTTTTAAAACTAAACAATCGAAATACTTCGTGTTGTCGCCGTCATAGTTTAGTAAATACTTACTTTTATGACAAACATATCTTTTTCATTGGTTTTACGACAATAACATTCATTAATTCATCTACCTAAGTACCCTCAGAGTCAGGAATTAGTAAACTCTATTGTATTTTGTTATGATTTAATTCCACTTAGCATATACCGGATTGAGGTTATATGCGGTCATGAGTGACGTGAATAAATGCAATGTGTTGTACATAAATAAATATACAGCGTGATTCACAATTATTGTCAATGTTTCCGTGGTGTCACATACTCAAACAGTAACCGACCAAATAAAACTGCCTATAGCATAAACAAGTTCACTACGGAAAGTTTTATGTGCCAACACTGTACCCGCTGAATTGACGTCATACTTCAAAATGACGACTGTTCAAGAAAAAGCATTGTGCGTACTCTGGTTCTTCGAAACGAAGTCAGTTATCACAGCGCAACGTCGTTACCGAACACAGTATGGCAGAGCTCCACCTTCCGATAATGCTATCCGACGTTGGTTAAAGCAGTTTCAAAAGACGGGTAGTTTACAGCATCAAAAAGGAGCTGGAAGACCGAGCACTTTACAGGACGATGTTGATCGCATCCAGGAAGCCCTTTCTCGAACCCATCAGAAGTCAACGAGAAGAACTGCGTCGCAGTTAGGTATTCCACAAACGACTGTTTGGAGGGTTCTGTATAACTACCTACAACTCCGTGTGTACCAACTGCAGATCGTACAGGCTTTACAGCGGGACGATAAACCCCGCCGTTTCCAATTTGCCAAAGACATTTAGTCTAATGCCGAAGCTGATGAACATTACCTGCAGACATCGATATCTAGTGATGAAGTAACGTTTTTCGTCTCAGGGAGGGTACATCGGCATAACTGCAGAATATGGGGTTTTGAAAACCCTCACAACATTCACGAAGTCGAACGAGATAGTCTAAAGATGAACATCTGGTGTGCTATGTCATGTTCGGAAGTGTTGGGGCCTGTTTTCTTTGTGAGAAAACAGTGACAGCGGTGACAAATCTGGACAATGCTATTGCTGTATCTGTTGCTTCAGTTGGAAGACCGGCAGCCCAATGTGGTGTTCCAGCACGATGGCGCACCGCCGCATTAGGCTGTTATTGCCCGAGAATATCTTGACCTGCATTTTCCTGGGCGCCGGGTTTGACGTGGAGGAGCCCTTTCGTTGACTCTGTGCTCACCCGATATTGCGCCACTGGATTTCTTCCTGTGGGGGATACGTGAAAAACATCGTTTACCAGACCCCTGTGACCTTCTTCGATGACCCGAATACCAGAATTGGTGCAGAGATAGCAACAGTAAGGCCGCAAATCCTGGCGAACACTTGGCGAGAAATTGATTATCGCTTTGATATCTCACGTGTCACGAAATGCGCGTATATCGATGTGGTTTAGCAAACTAATGTATCGATTCTACAGGTAATAAAACTTTTAGTTGTCATCCGTCATGTTCTGTTTGCGGTTTTAGTTTGTTGTTTCCCGTTTTCCGATAATATATGCCACTGAAACTCCCGATGACACCCAGGTGGCGCAGTGGTCTAAGCGATGGCCTCTGATTATTCGTCCAAAAGTGGTCCGGGTTCGAATCCCAGTGAGGCATGGATGTTGTGTTTGCCTTACGGCCCTGGCTCTTTTCCTTCCCTGGAATCAGTGACCCTAAATTAGAGATGGGCGATTGCTTATAGCCCATTGAGTCTCTCACGATGGTCGTTAAACATCCACTAAAATAATCGATAATTATTAATCACCCTGTATATTTTCTGCAATAACTCATTTTATTTCCCACCCACAAAGATCTTGTATAACATAAAAGATCTTGCACAGCATAATATATCGTCTCTTTTCGTGTATTTACGGAGAAATATCTTCCCGCGATTTGTTTCCCATTAATTTTTGTATGACAACAAATGTCTATCTGTAATTGAAGACCGGAAATTAACCAACAATCTGCGGAAAACTGAAATTTGTTTCCCGCCAAAAATGCAAGGCGAATAGTAGTGTGGCGTGATGAATGGCGTGCGCCTAGTCAAGGCCTGATTTACGAGAGGGTATTTGGGGCACGTGACTAGGGCCGTGACTTTTGAGCCCCCTCCCCTAAATAGTTATATATTACTTGCTTTGCATCAAGTAATTTAAAACTATATATATCGTGTAATATACAACTTTGCATCATTTACACCTGAGCAACAAGCGACAGGACAAGGGATACATAACCAATCATGAAATAACTGATTCCGATCGTGATTGGTTAATCACCTCTATGCTTTGCATCGCGTCACTTGATGCTCAGGTGTAAATTCAGCCAAAGATTTCTGCGAAATTATTCCACTCGGAATATACATATATAGTCGGTCCCTGTGTTTAGTATCAGCATTTGGTTACGGATGAATCTTTGATGTTGGGACCTGATTAGAGTCCCGGTTGGTATGCCTTAACTGATGGAACTGGCTTTGTCCCTTCCCTGAAATTAGGAGCGCTAATTTAGGGACGGATGACTGCTTATATCTATGAAAGTTGCTCATTTTGGTAATTAACCCTCTAACTTAACCCCTCGCATTTCCAAAAAAAAAAACATTGTTGAAATCACGAGAAATCAAGTCTCAGTATAATTACTGAGTACACTTTACGAGTTTGATAGACATGGCGACCAATTTTACGAAAAGTTTCCCCAACTCGTTGTTTGCAGACGAATGAATAATTCAGAAGCACGCCTAAACAGCTGTGCGGCGACTGAGTTATACGAGCTAGAACAGTAACTCGGGCACAAGAAGCTTCGTCGCAGCTGCAGCAATTAATCAACGTAGCTTAGAGTGGTTTGAATGTCCAGTAAGAGAGCCAGAAATGACGGCTATCGATGTTCCAGGAGCACAACGCGACTGCAACGAACAGCATTTTGCTCGCGCCATTAACTCACGCCATTATTCACATAACTATTATATTTGTACCATTAGCTCACATCATTATATTACTACATTCTGCTTAATCATACAAGGTAGATTTGCTCTAACATTCCGCATGATCGCAATGTCTTCCTAAACACATCTAGGTTCATCGCTAACCACAGGTGACAACTGGTTCTCCACACCATAAAAGCAGACAGACACTAAAACTGTCCTAATTTCTATATTAGGACTTATACCTTTATTTCTCTAATCCAATATTGTTATATTAACTTCACAAACGCAAATCTTAAGACTTTTCTTTGAACTAGATGACGCACGTATGCTGTAACAGGCGATGTACATATGTCACACAGAAATGCATTTACCTCAATATGTGACAAAGCACAGGTGCTTGCAGTGTTTTTAACACCTTGTCCTTGTACTTTCCCCTCTGTGGAGACTTCTGCGATAAATCTACCTGCATAAACTGTATAAAAAGATTACTGCGACTACAGAAAGTAGTGATTGTCATGGAAGATTTGTAAACGACTCCATTACAGAACCCATCTGGTAAAAACTGAAGCTGACATAACAACATGAATGCTGTGATCGGCGCGTAACTGATAAACTTGTCATTCCGAATAGCATTGGTACAAATTGTTGAAAAGTGACACTTGGAAGAAACCCATCACAAGTAGAATGCCGAGAACCCTTCAGCACCTTGAATATCATAAAACCTACATAATAGGTTACGTCTGTCGCTAACACTCTGACGTCATCAGTACTTGCGGCGCCATCAGTACTTGCAGCGCCATCTGCTTTTATCCGGTGGCCGAAATCGGAACTCGTTATTTCAATGTTAATTCAAAGCTAATTTAGCCGTTTTTAATGAGCAAAAACGAGACAGTTCCTGTAATGAACACTAAACGGGCATGCAAATGATAGAAAACAGCTCCTGAAACCATGACACTAGCTGTTCCGGCGATGTCTATTTCAATTACTTTCGCTGACTTGTTGGGTTGCGTACACTGTTGCCACACGTGTATCTGAAGATTTTCTAGTTGAAAGGATATTAGAGATTTTTCTGTACGCATTGCACGAAGTTTATTCTTAAACCCAGAGTGCTCGGGAACGGATGCATTCCGAGCTCTACCGACTGTTGGATGGGGTCAGAGGTAGGCGACATGATGGATACGGTCAGTGCAAGTCTGAATTCCGTTTGAAATGTCTTCAGTGACCGATACTCGGTATCTCTAGTTTTCTCATTGTTGACAGCGTGGTGGTCTATTCTGTAAGGACCTGCGCACCGTTCAAATGTTCTTCTCCTTCTGTTGTCGGTTTAGGCTCACTGCTTCCAAGGTTAGTAGATAACAAGGTTATGTTCATCCTGCACTTCCTGGCAACTGCTTTGAGACGTCACTGTCCAAAGCGCCATCGTAAGACTACCTAATCGCCACGTTTCTTTTTATCCGTGCGATAGCAGCGTGTAGGAATTATTATTCGTAAACCAGCTGAAATAATCTTCATAAATTCTGCAATATTTTATAATGCATAACGTTTTCAATTTTGAATTTAAAGAAAATGGGAAATGTTACCGAAATACCTTTCCTATTCCTCAAAAAGAAATGCTTTATTATCATCATCATCATCATCATTGTCAACCATTATCAATCCACTGCTGGATGAAGGTCTCCCCAAGTTTCCTCCACAACGGTCTGTCTTGTGCCAGTCTCCTCCATGTCACCCCTGCATACTTTCGAATTTCATCCACCCATCTCCCATGTGGTCTTCTTCTGGGTCTTTTCCTGTCCCTTGGAATCCAATCTAAAATTTCAGCTGTCCATCGATGATCTGTCCTTCTGGCAGTATGTCCAGCCCATTGCCATTTCAGGGATTTAACTCTGATCATGATGTCTTCCACTCTTGTCATTTTTCGGATCCACGAGTTCCTCTTCTTATCTCTCCTGGTTACACCAAGCATGCACCTCTCCATGCTGCTTTGAGTTGTCTGCAGCCTTTGTATGTCTCTTTTAGTTAAGGTCCACGTCTCCGCACCATACGTAAGCACTGGAAGGATGCATTGATCAAACACTTTTCTTTTAAGACATAATGGCATATTGCTCTTGAAAATTATGCTGTTTCTTCCAAAAGCTCTCCATGCAAGTTTTGTACGTCGATTAATTTCTTCATCAATGTGACCCTCACTTGATATCTGCTGTCCAAGATAAACGTACGTGTCTGTTATCTCCAGCTTTTCTCCATCAATCGATAAACCTTCATTTCTTGTAAAAGCATTGAACATCACTTTTGTCTTCTGAAAGTTCATTTTTAATCCCACTTCTTTACTCTTGTCAGCAAGTTCCTGGATCATACTCTGCAGCTCTGATGGGGTAGTTGCAAAAATGACTACGTCATCAGCAAAACGAAGGTGGGTTAGATAATCTCCATTAATCTTTATCCCCTTGTTTTCCCAGCTCAGTGACTGAAAAACACCCTCCAATGTGGCATTAAAAGAGCTTCGGAGATATGGTGTCACCTTGTCTCACTCCCTTTCCAATTTTTACGTGTGTTGTATTTTCAAACAGCCTAATCTTTGCACTTGCATTTTCATAGATGTTATTAATAATATTAATGTATGCATCTTCAATACCGCAGGTTTTCAGAGCCATTGTAACTGCTGATGGTTTCACCGAATCAAAGGCTTTTTCATAATCGATAAAAGCCATGCACAATGGAAGTTCATATTCCCTCGCTCTTTCAATTAGTTCTCTCAGCACGTGGATATGATCTATTGTGCTGTAGCCACTCCTGAATCCAGCTTGTTCTCTCGGTTGAGCCATGTCCAGTGTTACCTTCAAGCGGTGTGAAAGAACTTTAGTGAAGATTTTATAAACTACTGATAGGAGGCTGATAGGTCTGTAGTTTCCGAGATCCTCAATGTCACCTTTCTTATGTAGCAGGATCATTGTAGCGGTGTTCCAATCCTCAGGAATCTTTCCTTCATTAAGGCATCGAGTGAAAATTTGGGCGAGTACTGTTTCGATTTCTCCACTTGCTTCTTGTATGATGTCTACAGTAATTCCATCTTCTCCTGGAGCTTTTCCTCGCTTCATGTTTTTGATTGCATGTGCAACTTCTGCTGGAAGGACTGGAGGAACTCTGGTACTGGTATCTTTCATGATGTCTGGAGTGCATATATCATCCCTTTCATATAATTTGGAGTAGAAATCTTTCACTCTTGTCAAAATTTCACCTCTATTTCTTGTTACAGAACCATCTTCTTTTCTCAGTGCCATAATCTGTTTTTTCCCCTTACTGAGATGTCCCTTTGCTATCTTTAGGCTTTGGTTGTTTTCAATTGCTTTCCTCACTAGTTCACAGTTGAATTTCCTTACGTCTTCAGTGATACTTTTTCTTACTGTCTTGCATAGCTCTATATATTCCACTTTGCAAGTCACATCTTCTTTAGTTGTCCTCATCTCTCTTCTTTTTTGCATCAACATTTTGGTTTTTCCTGATAATTTGTTCACATGCAACTTGTTCTTAGACCCAGCTAATTTTGTTGCTGTTTCCATAAGAGCTTTGGTTACTTTTCTGTTAACTTCAGAGATGTCCACTTCTTCCGATGTTAGGCCTTCTAAAGCAGAGAACCTGTTCTTCAGTTCCAACTTGAAGGTATTATGGTGTTTTTTAAGGTTGGTTATGTCAATAGATTTTGTTTGTCCTATGAGCTTGCCACGTTCAAGTTTAGTGTTGAGGTGCATCTTACATCTCACCAATCTATGGTCACTACCTGTGTTGAACTTGTTTAGCACACTGCAGTCTTCTATGACGAATTTTTTGTTACACATAATAAAATCAATTTCACTTGTCGTCCCATTTGGATGTCTCCATGTCCATTTCCTGTGTGGCTTTTTCTTGAAGAGGGAGTTCAAGATGAAAAACCCTAATTTATATAAAAACAGTATAAATTCCCCTTGTAACTAAATTAGCATTTAAAACAACCGTTTTCCCGCCGTTTACGTTACAAAAATGTGCAGGAGGTATTTTTTAAATCTCCGTTAGGTAAATATTCACATAACGGTGAATTTCTTCAGTATTTAATGCAAATGTGGTTTTGCATAAGCCTTTGTTCTGCGTCTGAGTGACAAAAACTATTGACAAGACATCTCGTTTCGGATCTACGATTCACATCTTAGGACGGTGATGTCATTCAGTGACGTCACGATATTTCGTCTGCGAGGAAGTCGGAATGAGCGAACCTTACTGTCTATTAACCTCGACTGCTTCCACTCTGGCGGCTGTGCATGCGTGCATTCTCTCATCCACAATGTACAACAACAATAAGCTATGGAATTGTGAGCGCCAACATGTGACGTAATACGTAGTCTACCAGCTGGCTTTATACAGCCTTATAAGGTGACATCTTTCGAAGTTCATTAAATGACTAGCTCATAGCTCGTGCAATACGTGGATGAAAAACTGTGACTAAAATTTTTATAACACGAATCGTATTTTAGAAGATTGTTTTGCACGCCATCGCCGTTGTCGTTCTCTATTTAAGCAACGTTTTCTTTCAGCTTTATCTTCCTTCATCTTGTACTACAAAGTATTAGAGAATTGGTTTGCACGCCATCGCCGTTCTCTATTTAAGGGACGTTTTCTTTTAGCTTTATCTTCTTCCATCTTGTACTACATAGTATTAGAAGATTGGTTTGCACGCCATCGCCGTTCTCTATTTAAGCGACGTTATAACGAAGTAAATTTCTCCGTCATTTCTATCCACGCCAGGATTCGAACCCGGATCCCCTCATTCCAGAATAAGTCACTCTACCAATTGAGCTACGCGGACGTTTTATTCTGATTCCTATCTGCCTTTATGTCGTGTGCGTCCTTCTGGCAGGTACGTCACATCTCCTGGTACGTTACAACATTTTCTTTCAGTTTTATCTTCTTCCATCTTGTACTACAAAGAAAAAATTCCACGGAACCAGTATTTTTTTACATTTCGATCACAGTTAAACAAAACTACGCCTGCAGTTACTATCTTACAATTTCACTTGTTTCTTTTTATGAAATAAAATAACGCAGATTCCTTTTTATGAATTCCTTTCTATGAAACAGAATCACGCTAACTCCGTTTCATTAAATTACTCTGCAATGGGAAGGAAAAGAAATAAAACACTACAAAACACCCGTCGCAGAAAGTTATTCAAACATGTGCGTGTTGCCACAGATGAAATCGTTTGTGCCTTACTAACTTTATTTTATTTTCCAGTATTTCTCCTTGATTTTACGTATCGTGCGAAAGCGGTGAGCTTAGTTCCGATCTCAGCCACCGGATAACAGCAGATAGCGCTGCAATTACTACATGACGACACAACGTAAGAGACAGACGGCCTGTTACACTGCTGGCCCCCCAAAATGCAACACCAAGAAGGAAGCATCCGATTGGCCAAAAATTCGCACCATGCGCCGCACGCGAGAGGACATGCAAACGATTAGCATTGCCGGGCATATGCAAATCATTTGCGCCCAGCACGCCACTGAGAAGCACTATAAGAAGGGGGCACAGAAGGCCGGGTGAAAGTAGTGGAAGTGTGTTGTGCTGCCGGACCTGTGCGTGGGAAGCTTCCTGATGCCTCGTCGCAGAATACAGCAGCCATTCCAGCACGTTTCAGAGTTCGACAGAGGAAGGACCAATAGTGGCTTATCACAACAGCGGTTTATCGTACCGAGACATCGGCGCCCGTGTGGGACGACATCCAGCCACAGTGAAGCGATTATGGATTCGGTGGGTGCAAGAGGGACGGACGGACGGACGGACCGACGTGAGCGATTGCCGCAGCCATGGCACACCACCGAACGAGAGGAGCTGCATGTTGTGTGGAGGGCATTGACGGCTCGCACAGTCACATTACGAACGTTAGTGCAGGAATTAGGTTGTGTTGCGCAACAACCGTGTCAGCACGTATCGTTCGACGTCGTCTGCAGGAGCGAGACTTGTCGCACGGCACCCATTGCTTCGATTACCATTGACGTTACTCCACCGGCGAGTGCGGCTGCAGTGGGCTGTTGAACGCCGTACCTGGACTACGGAATGGCAAGACATTGTCTTCTCCGACGAATTCCGCTTCTGCCTGCAACTCCACGATGGTCAGATCCGCCTGTGACGGCACCGCGGCGAGAGACTGTATGACGCCTGCATCGCCATACCGGTCCGTCGCCTGGGGTTATGGTTTGGGGCGCAATTGAATATCACACTCGCACCCCTCTTGTGCGCATCGCCGGTACACTGAACAGCCACCGCTACATCTCCGATATTTTGGAGCCTGTAGTCCTCTCTCACCTGCAGGACCTTCCAGCGGCCACGTTTCAACAGGACAATGCGCGCCCGCACGTGGCACGATTCTTCACGGCCTACCAGGTGTCACTACTGCCGTGGCCCGCCTGTTCTTCCGATATGTCACCCATAGAACAAGTCTGGTCGCTGATCGGCAACAGAGTGACCCGGCAAGCACCACCCGTGGCTACGCCTGATTAATTGTGGCAACGTGTGGAAGCAGCCTGGACCAACATACCCCAAACCGACATCCAAAGTCTCTTTTGTTCGATGCCGCGGCGTGTAGCAGCCGCCATTGCCAGCCTAGGGGGCCACACGAACTATTGATGTCTGCGTGTTCCGCAAGTCGCACTGGCCTGTAAGCTCAATCGTTTCATCTTTGTATCTGTTGTTATATGTCCAGTAAATCTGGCTTTGCTATCTCGTGTCCTTCTTGGTGTTGCATTTTGGGTGGCCAGCAGTGTATATAGGCTTTATTATAACCTGTTTATCCGTTTTTCCACAACACAGCTGCTAAGTTTCATTACTATGAGATGCTTGCTTTAATGTGCGTCGAATTTGGAAGCTGGGGTGTGGCAAGGTGTTTTTCAACCAGGTAGTGACTATGAGGTATTGTGATATTCTTGTTTTTAGGAAGAAAATGCTCTTTTTTAACCTAATAAAACATGCTCACGATTTCAGATACATTTTCCATTTTATGCCTACATATACAGTAATGGTCAAAATTGTGGAAACCTCTTGGAAAAAGTATATTTTTGAGGTTTGATGGCTCATAACACCACTTTTTTGGAGTAATACCATAAAACTATATATCAGTGGAAAAAGAATTTCATCAAGAATGTAATGCAATAAAGTTTGTTCAATTATCTGTATTCTAGGAAAAGTTATAGCTAAATAACCAGAAAAAGGAAGCACAACTTGCTTAGGTTGATATGAAGTAGCTTTCCTTCATTTGAATGTAGCCAATGAGCATGAGTGTTTAGAGAGCCAATCAGGTGTCATCTTGTTTTGGCAATGAGCCAATCAGGTCACAGTAGGATTCAGCTATTGGTGTCATGTATTGGAGCTGAGAAGAGGGCATTTGTCAGTGTGTTATATGATTGCTATCAAGTTAGTTGTTTTTTTGTAGTCTTTCATTTAGTGAGCTTGTAAAACGTAGTAAAATGAAAGAAATGGCGCAAAGAGTTGACTGGTCACCCAGAAAGCGATGTAAAATAGTACTATTAACTGAACAAGGCTTCAGTTATGAAGACATTAGAAGAAAAAATTGGTGGAAATTTAACCATAGGTGGCATTTTTATTTTTGAAGAGGTATAAGGAAGCTCAGTCACTACAAAACCAGACTAATAAAGGCAGGAAAAGGTGCACAATAGCAAGTGATGATAGAAGAACTAAGAGATTGTGCCTAGGTGACAGAAGAAAATCATCTGGGTGTATACAAGATGAAATGCAATGCGAATGTAAACTTGAGTGCAAGGACTGTTCGGTGCAGACTGCATGAATTTGGTCTAAAAGCTAGAATTCTGCGAAAAAAGCAATTTTTATCTCTCAAATAAAGGTTGAAAAGATTATACTGGGCTAAAACCCATGTTAACTGGACAGCGGAACAATGGGACAGTGTTATTTGCAGTGATGAGACCAAAATCCCCCTGTTGGGTAGTGATGGCATAAAATAGGTAAGGAGAAGAATCGGTGAAGATTTGCATCCTGATTGCATGACATGTACCGTGAAACACACAGTGTTATGATCTGCGGTTGTATGACATCAAAAGATGTGGGCAGAATTTGCGTGATTAATGGGAATATAAATGGCCAAAAATACGTTAATGAAATATTTGAGCCCAAACTGAAGCCTTCCGCACGTGATCTTTTCCAAGATAATGAAGCATTTATATTTCAGACAGGATTCATCTCCATGTCATGTTGCTGCTGTGTGCAAAAAGTAGTTTCAAGGTAATCATATTCCACTGCTGGAATGGCCTGGGAATATCCCAGACCTTAACCCCATCGAAAATGTATGGAGCAGACTTAAAGAAACTTGTTAGTCAGATGTAAAACAGCAATAAAACCCAATTAATAGAAGCAATAATCCAATCTTGGTTTCACATTATAACAGCTGCAGAACTAAAAAACTTGGTTCACTCCACGGGAAGGCGTTGTAAGACGGTAATCAACGCTAAAGGTTATCCAACTAAGTAATAACGCTTTCACGACCGCCATACTAAAATATTCTGTCACTCAGAAAACCACAGCGCCCGAAAATGTCTGCTGCACCTTTCCGAATTTCATTCCCCTCCCTTTGTCAGGTTAACAAAAGAATGATTAGTGCTGGGTCACCAATGGAACCTTCCCATCTCCAAGTTTGCTATGCAATGACCTTCGAACGTTTCCCTGGGTGCAATCAGCGCTTTCTTCTACTGAGAACCTTAAACAGATGGGAGTGGTAACAGCTAGAAAACCTTGTTTGTTTTCGCCTTTTCTAGATCTTTCTTGTGAAAAATATGCTCTCAATCTGTTCATTTGAATTGAGCAAAATGAAAGAATTTTACGACAAATTTTCTCTCGTAAACTCCGCTTTTGGAACAATGTAAAATATCACAGACAAATGAAGCACGTGTCAACAAAGCAAGAGTTCCATTGGGCGATGTCAGAAGCCTGGATGATATAGCCCCGCGACAAACCAACTTCTGGTGCAATTCTTCGTTTAGCGACAACAATGATAACTGTGGGTGATTTCTGTTAATCCCTCGGACGCTGTACAAATTCAAAGAACACGGGGGGTAGGAAATCCTGCTCATGCTATCTGTGCGATTCGGGCGATTTTGGCTGTCTGCATGTCCGGGCGCGTCGGGCGTTGTGGTAACGAAAGGGTTAACTGACATGGTGAGAACTTTTGTACATCTCATTTTTTCTATGTGTTTCATTTTTCTTCTTTATAACTGCTGTTCTAATACAAAATCCTTCATAAAAGTTATTGCCTTACATTCTTGATGAAATTATCTTTCCATTGATACATAATTTTATGGTATTACTCCAAAAACAAGTGGTGTTATGAGCCATCAAACCTCAAAAATACACTATTTCCAAAAGGTTTCCATAATTTTGGCCACTACTGTACGTATTATAGTCTTGCGGTTAGTGGTATTCGAGCATGCGTTAGAATTTTGTCATTACATGAATTTAATACTTTTATTTGACTGTCCCAGAAAAGTGTTAGGCTTCAGAGAAAAAAAATTAGGCAACATCTTCATGAATATTTTCAGGGCCTCAGCACGAAGCACAACATTTGATCTGAAGTAATTTACATAAAAACCTTCGGTCAATTAATGCCGGCCGTTATAATTAATGGAAACAGATGTTCTCCGTCTAGAACAGATTAGGCATTGGTATTGTCTACGAGATGTTACGGCTCCAAACAATACGGAAGTTTCACTTTTCCTTCAAGACTTGTCATCCAATTAAAAAATCGGGTAATAGTACTTTTTCATACATTATACACTGGTCGCAAAAAATTAAGGATATTGCAGTTTCGAAGACAAAAAGTGGTGTTATGCAAATTTAGGGACTACTAGAGATCGGTTATCAGTGTGGGTATAGCTAAATGATATGTAAATTAGCATCAAAACGTAGTACGTGGCGCGCAAGCACCAATACAAGTACTCTGCGAGAAGTGGAAAACGAGTCGTTTCACCACTTGGGCTAGAATTTGTTTAAGGTGGACGTCTAGTGATTTTGCTTCCTATACATACTTCCAATCGGCAAACTTCTGTACACATTTTTCTCACAATTGATGCGTTCGGACGAATTAAAATTTGAACATCAATTAAAACAACTCTATATTATAACTTGGAATACTTAATATTTTCTAAAATATAACCATAATTGTATTAAAAGTCAATAACTTTTCCTTTGGTGGTGTCGAGACCAGAAAAAAGATGGCGCGACCTGTACATTGATGACGTTAGTAGACAAACAAATGTTGGATTGCATAATTATGGTTATGTTTTAGAAAATATTAAGTATTCCAAGTTATAATATGAAGTTATTTTAATCGATGTTCAAATTCTAATCCTTGGGAACGCATTAATTATGAAGAAAATGTGTACAGAAGTTTGCGCATTGGAAGTATAGGAAGCAAAATCACTAGACGTCCACTTTAATGCATAGCCTACAGTATGAGATTAACCTAAAATGATGTCCAGACGACGTTTAAGCATTGACAACAGAAATAGGGCTGTTGGCATGCTACAAATAGGTGACCGGCAGATCGACGTGGCTGTTGCTTTAGCAGTTTCACAAAATGCAGTAAGTCGGCCACAAACAAGATTTCTACGGCATCGAAGGATTGCAGATCGGTCCAGAAGTGATAGCCAGAGGATAACCACCGGAAAGCAAGATGGTTACCTGATAGTAAATGCTTGGAGTAAGCCATCCCCAGTATCTAACTTCGGGAATCACTTCGAGCTGCGTCTGGTGTCACAGTATGTATTCAAACGGTAGAAACAGTCTTCACGTGTACGAACTCAGAACAAGGAGGCCACTGAGATGTACAGTATTGACATCTCACCTTCGTCGAAGATGTACTTGTGTCCAACAGTACATGTCATAGAATACTGAGTGGCACCACGCACTTTCCACAGACAAATCCCATTTCCCTTTTTTACGCTTTCCAACCGTAGGTTGAAGAACCGTATATATGCTCCAGCTTTGTCCGTCCGTTCGCACAATAACTCGCGTAAAAATGGTTCGATTTCGAAGAAATTTCGGTATATGATAGGGGATCACCTGGAGACGAACCAGGGGCGAATATTCGAGGTGTGCTAGGTGTGCGGCGCACACCCACACAGAGTCGCCATTTAACCTATATTATCGATATTATTTTTTCGGATTTGTTTCTAATAAAACTCGCCAGAGTTAGTCCTCAGGCTTCTAGTGGTGGTTAAAATTAATGTCTCCACATAATGTTGTCATTAATAAGAAAAGGTTCGTTCAGTAAGCAAATTGCATTTGAGCTAGAATCCTTGGGTGTGCTATACTACGTCCGCACATCCGACGACCATAAAGCAGCTGTAGTACAAGCGCTCCCCAGATGGCGCTGCATGTCACGTTCTTATTTCCCTGTGGTCTCAATCGTACTAGCGGAACGCTCAAGGTGTGTTACCCAAAATCAGCACCACTAGAGTCTCACGGAGCAGCCAATTGCTGTTATATTGTTCGTTTTTTTTTTCTTTTCATGCATTTCCAGTAAGACTCCCTGAAGTTTATCCGCTAAACTTAATTCTCTTGAAGAGGAGAAGGTTCGTTGCTACATGCAGTAAACAAAACTTAGAAAGTAATATTTGCAGCTGCCGGAATGATATTTAAACAGCGGGCATCCTAAGTCCTTAAAGCAATTGCAATTTAAAGCTCTCTAGATGGCGGTACAAGTCATGTTTCTATTTCCTCGTGAATCCAACGCAGAATTTTAAATTCCCAGGGTGTGCGCGATTAAAAAAGCACCACTGGTCACACTTGTTTGCGTTTAGAATAGCGTGTAGTCATAAACACACTTCAACGTCTGCTACGCGTTTTCTATCTTTCCATCGCTGTGTGAATCGATGTGTTTATGAGCACAGATACAATTGAATTTTGACATCCATTTAGGTTGACGATGTACTAAGTGTCCCATTTTTTGGCCAGAGATTTTGCATATTGTGTAAAGCGGGTTAAGGAAAGTAAGCTTCGTGCTGTATTTAAAACTTATATATAAAGAAAAAGACACCGAAAATTTGTTCAGAACTCTAATATTTGCACAGGAAATTCATATTTTTCTTACAATGAAGTGTACGTAAATTTTTTTACCCCAAGGTTTTAGACGACAGCTAAATAAAAGAAATGCTTTTCGTATGTTCAAAATCAATGCGCGAATTTTGCAGCTCGGGATACATAATAAAATTTTTGCGTGTTTTTTTCCCATAACTGCGCACACCCAACCTAAATGGGCATGCGACGCAACTGGGATGAACCTTATTGAAAATGGGGGAAGTGTGGTCAAAGGTCAGGACATAGGAGCGGGATACATTCCATTGCCCTTATGTGTCATAACTTACGTAAATATGGTTCAATTCTGATGAAATTTTAGTATGTCGTAGAGGGTCACTCTGGACAAACCTTATTGGAAATGGGTGAAGTGGGGTCAAAGGTCAGGACATAGCGGGATGCATTCCATTTCCCTTATGCGTTATAACTTGCGTAAAAATGGTTCGATTTCGATGAAATGTTAGTATGTGTTAGGGGACTATCTGGGGACGAATCCTATTGAAAATGGTTGAACTTGGGTCAAAGGTCAGGACATAGGATCGGGATCCATTCCATTGCCCTTATGCGTTACAACTTACGTAAAAATGCTTCAATTGATACAAAGCTTTTCATGTTGTTCCGGAAGTATACTTTACCTGTTCTGTTGAATATAATCGAAATGGGGTCAAAGGCCGAATCATAGGAGCGAGATTTATTCTACAGCCATTATCCTCATAACTTGAGTAATGATTTCTGGTATGTTGGAAAGAGTATCATCATCAATGCATTGCATGATTTTACTAACTTGTTATCCTAATACTCGACAAGCACACGTATGGAGTAAGCACGGCACATGAGTGTAACCACACTATGTGCAATCCATCCACCCTGAATAGCGTCAGTCATTTTTGGTCTGGGCAGGAGTGTGTTTTAATGGCCGTTCTTCCTTGTATGTTTGTCAAGGCAACATGAATGCCTCACTGTACCTTCTAGTGGTCCTGTATTCCGTTTTCTCTATGACAATGCAACCAGTCACCGTGCCTGGAGCGTGCTCTAGCAGCTGAAAAATCATGGACACAGTCACTGTGCCTGGAGCGTGCTTTAGCAGCTGAAAAATCATGGACTTGAGTCGTTACAGCTACCTTCGAGATCTCCTGACCTTATTCATATTGAGAACATTTGGTACGCTATACAGCGACTTCTGGATAACCACCTTCCATACTCCGGTACACTGGCAGACCTTCGTAACCTGTTTCCTGTGTTATGGGACGAGCAACCCCAAACACTCATCGATAATGTCGTTGCAAGTATGTCTCGTAGGTGTCAAAATGCTCTTCAATGCAGAGGTGGTGTTACGGGGTACTTAAATCCAGAGGTCTGGACATTCTTCGAATTTGCCATTTTGTCTATATCACAGTGCTACTTTGTTAAGTGCAAAAATTGCACAATAAATTGTTTCTGTAAACGCACTCCTTATCGCTTGCGTTACGTAGACTCACTGATTTTATCTCAATACCAGTTACTCGAATCAGATATATAGCATCCTTCGTTTCATGCAACATCCCTAACGTTTGTGACTAACTTCGTTATCCAACGTAGATTAAACAACCATGTGCATCTACCCTATTCCTTATTTTTAGCACGTCTTTTGTAAAAAAAAAAAAGATCGTAATCGGCATGTCCGTCTGTAGACACCATATCTCCAACTATTAGGTCGATTTGAAAAATTCGTTTTGCATTGGGAAGTTTGGAATATGCGAATGATGATCCCTTATTTCGTTTTTTTTTACGATGTACAGTTTTGCCGCTAGAGAGCGTAAATACAGATGATATCGAATTTAAAATACATTTTATTCCATATATTTGCTTCCAAGCGCCCGACTGAAAAAAAGTATTTTTGCTTTCAATTCCATTTATGTCTAAGAGTATTTATTTTAGGTATAGTTACTTTTTCAAATTACGCATAGATTTCCCGCTAGGGGGCGTAAAAGTAAATTACGTTTTACCCGATACCTCTCCTAAAACTCCGATTTGAAAACTTTTTTCTTCAGAGGATACAGCTCCCGATGAAAAATCTTTTGCATATAATTTCTAATTTTTGGTAAAGAATACTTTGGCCACCCGTGGGCGTAATTGTTAATTCTTGCTTTTGGTGAATTTGCCATAAAATCTGAGCTTCTAAAATCTCGATTGAAAAAATTCGTTCGAGGACCGATGCCACTTAACATCGATAAATCTTTTCGGAATATTTTCTTCTTAAAATATTGCACGGTTTCTCCGCCAGGGGCGTAGATATATATCCTATTTTTGTTAATATCTCTGCTTCTAATGGTCGGTCCTATTTGAAAAAAAATCTTTCTTTATTGGATAGAGTTTCCGGTGTGACATGTTGTTTATATAATTTCAAAATCTTCAAGTAATTTATAGACTTTCCGCTAATTGGCGTAAAGGTAAATTGCCTATCCCCGACATCTCTGCTTCTAAAACTCCGATTCGAAAAATTCTTTCTTCACCGGATACAGCTTCTGGTGGGAAATCCTTTGCATATAACTTCCAATTTTTGGTAAGAAATGGTTTGGCCACCAGGGAGCGTAAGTATTATTTTCCGCTTCTGATGGATGAATTTGCAGAAAAATCTGAGCTTCTGAAATCTCGATTGAAAAATGACCGGTAGTACTCACGTCGACAAACCTTTTAGGAATATTTTCTTCTCAAAATAATGCAGGGTTTCTACGCCAGGGGGCATAGATGTATATATTATTTTTATCAATCTCTCTCCTTCCAGGAGTCCATTTGAAAAATTCTTTCTTTTTCGGGTAGTGTTTCCGATGCGAAATGTTTTTCACGTAAATTCAAAATTTTCAAGTAAATCCGACTTTCCGCCAGAGGGCGCAAACGTAAATCACGTTTTCTCTGATATTTCTGCTTCTGAAACTCTGATTTGAAGAATTCTTCCTGTATCGCATACAGCTCCTTATGGAAAATGTTTTTCATATAATTTCGAATATTTGATAAAGAAATAAATTTTGATTTCTGCTTCTGATGTACATGCAGCAAAATCTGAGCTCCTGAAACTCGTCTATTTTTTTCCCTTAGACCGATACTGTTCACATCGAAAAACTTTTTGAGAATATTTTCTTCTTAAAATAATGCATGGTTTTCCCCACCAGATGCATATATTATATTTGTCCATATCTCTGCTTCGAAGAGTCTGATTTGAAAAATTTTTTGTTAGAAAGCGTTTCTTATATAAGTTCAAATTTTTCTTAACGAGCAAGTCTGCCACCAGAGGGCGTAAGTTCACGCTTTCGTTTACAGTATTATCTGCGGGTTTAAAAACCCGATTGTAAAACTTCTTTCTTCGGTCAGATACAACTGCTTTCCATACCGGTTCCATTGACTTTGAATAGCTTTGATAAATTTAATTTGCGTCAGGACGAATTCAAAAGACGTGCCCGGTACACCCGAAAATTCAGTGTCATCTTTCTTGTTTAATTTTCTTTTCGCTAATTTCCCCTCACACTTATTCGCACATTACTTTAATCACCTGTGCGAAGTTAGGTCCAGTCTTCTTGGCACTCGATTATTTTGGCTTAATAAAGACGGACAAAATTCCTCGTTCTCTGTCTCTGCTGCAGCCACTTGTAGAGATTAGGGGAAGCAGAACGAAGAAGAAAAATTCCGAACAGTCCGGTCTGCAGCCATGGGTCACTAACCCCATTGGCTGGTACTTCACCACACTTTGGCATTACACTCTCCTGCTATTGTTAAGTACGGAAATTTTTCATTTCAGATTATCGCTGTTTTTCTACTTCCCTCAGTAGCATACATGATTATATTTTCTTACATTTAAAAACCGTGGATGAAAAATTATTTTTTGTATACTGTTGTAGCCTGGCCGAGCTAGTATTTAATTCCACGGCTAAACACCATTTTTATAGCTAATACCTGGTATTTTACCTCTGCCGCCAGTTTTTGTAGCATACCGATCTTAGCGGCAAGAATACTTTTGAATAGACTATCGCAAAGCGCCATTCTAGACGGGAAGATTAAATTAGGGTAACATTTAAACAAACAAGTTTAATAACATCAAAATAAAAAATAGATCGACTAAAAGATTACTTTCTACACAGCACAAAACAGTTTAATAAAGGATAAATGTCACAAATATTCTTGGCTATTAATTGTTATTATTATTGTTAACGATTATGAATTCGATTGGCCCTTTTGGTAAACATTTAAAAATGGCATTCAACTTTTATGCCTGGTTCTGTTGGGTTTTTTTTTTGATTGAAGGTTTAACGACCACCGTGATCAACTCAATGGGCTATAAGCAGTCTCCCGTCCCTAATTTAGGGTCACTGGTTCCAGGGAAGGGAGAGAGCCAGTGCCGTGAGACAAACAACATCCATGCTTCACCGGATTTCTTACCCGGACCCCTTTCGGACGAATGATCAGAGGCCATCGCTTAGACCACTGAGCCACCAGGGCGGCAGGTTCCGAGTTCCGCAATTGTGATTAATAGTTCCTTTCAATTTAGCATGCAATAGTTCTGACTATAGTCCGGACACAGTTCCTCGTATTTTATCTACAGTAAACTCGAAACATAAACAAATAGGTTGTAGTTACAAGTTCTGGATTTATAGTTAATCCAATAAGATGGCACTCACGAACTTTCCTTACAGACTCACTATCACCAACATCTTTGCTTTCTCTCGGAGGCAGGGCTGCCAGATGACTTATTGGAATGGGAGGACATTTTCATTAAAAAAGGAAGCCATTTTGGAAAAAAGGAGGACATGATAAATTTGTACAAAAATAAATCCAGAATGAATTCACATACTCTGTATTTAAATTTTACAGTTTGGGTGTTTATACGTGTAAAACTGAACAAGTTAGTAAAATCATGCAATGCATTGGTTATGATACGCTTTCCAACATACCAGAAATCATTACTCAAGTTATCAATCAAGTTATGAGGATAATGGTTGTGAAACAAATCTCGGTCCTGTGCCCTGACCTTTGATCCCATTTCAATGATATTCAGCAGAACCGGTTCAGTATATCTCCGAAATAACATGATAGAGTTTTGTCGCAATCAAGGCTATGGAATAGATCTGTAACGTATACTCTAGATTCACTTTCCTTTTGATTTTACTATCTCTGGTTATTTTATTGTCCTATGTAAATTATCTTCTTACTGAACGAGATGTTATTTCTCCCGCTGAATGAGATCTGGCAATGAGTGTAAGTCATGACGTGGTGGTAGCCAGTATAAATAGGCGCGTTCAACGATACCTAGGAGAGCTTTTGTTTATGTGCGAGGAGAGCTTTTGTTAATGTGGAGGAGAGCTTTTGTTTATGTGCGAGGATAGCTTTTGTTTATGTGGAGGAGAGCTTTTGTTTGTGTTACGTAAGAGAGCTTTTGTTTGTGTTACGTGAGAGAGCTTTTGTTGATGTGCGTAGAGAGCGCTTTTGTGTTACCTAAGAGAGCTTCGTTTATGTGAGTAGAGCTTCGTTCATGTGCAAGGAGCTACGTTTTATTGAGTAGCTGTGTGATCTGTGGAGTGTATGTTGGATAATACCAGGAGTTTCCCTGAATAAAGAGTTTGTTGTAAGTACGTTTTTCTCAGTTCATAGTTTTGTCAGATCTCTGTCTGGCTGTTAGGTTTATTTCATTAGTTGTTATTATTAACAACCAGCATAAGACTTTATTCATCTTAATTACTACTACAACATTACTAGCAGTTAAAAGCTTGTTCATTATTATTACTACACTACTAGCAGGAAAGTTTATTCATGGTATAATTAACACAACAAACATTAGAAGAAGCTTAGTAGAAGAAGAATAGTATTCATTATAGATCCCGCTCCTGTGTCCTAACCTTTGACCCCATGTCGCCCATTTTCAATAGATTTCGTCTCCAGGCAAGCCCCTACAACATACCATTTCATCCAAATCGAAGTACTTTTACGTAAGTTATGACGCATAATGGCGATGGAAGTGATTCCGCTTCTATGTCCTGACCTTTGACCCCATTTCACCTATTTTCAATAGGGTTTGTCGGCAGGTGGTGCCCTACCACAAACTAAAATTTCATCGAAATCTAACCTCTTTTACGTTAGTTATGAAGCATAAGAGCAGTGGAATGGATCCCGCTTTTATGTCCTGACCTTTGACTCCATTTCGTTCACTTTCAATAGAGTTCCTTCCCAGGTGGTCCCCTACCACATACTAAAATTTCATCGAAATCAAACCATTTTTACGCGAGTTATCGTGCGGACAGACAGACGGACGCACGGACGGACAAAGCTGGAACATATACGCTTCTTCAACCTACGTAAAAAAAGGAAGGAGTTTAGTCTACCGGATATTTTTACTTATATTTTTAACAGGAAGAAAGTTTCCTCAGTAGATCGGGTTTCTTTAGAAAATATTTGTGTTTGTGAAATTCAGAGCACGACTTGTCTTTCAAATTGTGTTTATTTAGCAGTAAACCCCTCACTGATTAATTAAGAAACTTAGATTATATGTAGAGAAACTCACAGCAACAACAACACACAAAACAAGCAGCTCTGCTTACATGACTACACCGCACGGCACAGTCCACCGTCCACGTGCGATGAACGACAGACAGACTAACGCGCACTGGCGGGTTTTCTCTGCGCTGTTGACTCACAAGTGATTCACCGCAGCAGGCAGCTGTAGGATTGCAGGAATAAACTGACCCGGGGGGGATGCGAGAGAAGAGAAAATTCTGAAATGAATGAAAACATTTCAGGAGTGGCTTGATAGGATATACGATTGCAATAGGGTAATTTGATCAAAATGTATTTGAACTATTCTTTATTGAAGGCAGGACGTTTGGGCTAATTTTCTTAATGCCTGGAGGATAGAGTAAGAAATGGAGGACATTTCCAAAAGCTGGATACCTGGTCACCCTACTCGGTGGCCACCGCAGTAGGGAGGGGGGTGATGAAGAGGGTTGAGTAGCCGCCCGTCAGTTCCCTTAGCGCTTACTTCTCTCTTTAGCCAGGGATTGATGTCCGACGCTGCAGTAAACCTCTCTCAGTTTTATTTGGAAAGAGTCCTCTGGCTCGCACGAACCTTTCGGTCCTCTTCCGGGATATTTACCTGGACTTGTGCAGGTATTCAACCTGTCCATCCTTACTGAAGATTAGGACGTTTCTTGCCATCGTTTGTACTTTGTCTTCTCACTACCTACGACCCTTTTAGTTTCTGAGTTGCCTCGTGCGCTACCCGAATGCAGGATATCCCAGTTCTTCTCAGGGAGCCACTGGCCTTCTCTTTTAGGGGAAAGGGTTAAAGACCGCTGTTATCGATTCAATGGGCTATAAGCAGCCTCCCGTCTCCAATTTAGGTCCACTAGTTCCAGGGAAGGGAGAGAGCCAGTGCCGGGAAACAAACACAACATCCATGTCACACCGGGATTCAAAACCGGACACCTTCCGGAAGACTGATCAGAAGCCATCGCGTAGACAACAGCGACACCGGGGCCGCTTCCCAGGACTGTCTATGTCATGCTTCGACGCTTTTGTGGCATGCTAGATCACTTCATCTCTCGCCCATCGAGCACCTGTGGAACCAGATGGGACGCCAGCTTTCTCCATGTCCCAGTGTTCGTGATTTAGAACGTCAGTTGCAAGAAGTGTAGGCCAATGTGTCCCAGGATAATATATTGCTTCTTTTTGACTCTATGCCAGACCGTATCGCCGCACGCGGGGCGGTCCGAAGCAGTACTAACGCTGATCGGAATGTGTACCGTATGTCCGCGGGAAATCGGGCTGCTGCTGTGATATTTTAATTACTTCTGTCATTCGTATGTATCATCTCACTACTAAAATCTCATTTCAAGCCAACGCCTCCTTCTTGGTGCGCGGAATTTTATGACAATGAGTGTGCTTAACAAGGTGACAAATTTAAGGTTCTTTGCTAACTTTTGCTCCCTTTTCTATTAAACCTTGTAACTGGCTTGTTATGCTTCGCATCGGCCCAAGATGTTTAGTCTAGGCGTTTCGAACGACCGAACTTACAGCTATTTACGACTTAAATGCATGGGAGAATTTAAATCGTAAATTCAAGAATTAATGGGGGTAGATCATAACAGTACGATAGAAATAGCAACAAATAAGAATTTTTGAGTAATTTTAACATGAAACTCTTTTAACCAAAATATCAGTAATTTTTAATATAGCTGGAAAAAGCAACAAGATGTTTGCTGTCTGTCGATACTTCGCCAGCGCTACCATTGTGTCACAGTCAATACATTGTACTTGAAAATTCCAAATTTTCTTTTGTTTTCCTTTACCTTAACGAGCTCATCACATTAACGTTTTCTGTGGAAACGTCTTTAGCTTCCTGTGATTGGATCAAACCCATCATAAAAAGGAACTGACTAAGAATTCTAGGTAGAAAAAATCCATAGAATAGCATAGCGTTCTTGAAATTTGTTTATTAGCAGGCCATTCAATCAATAAATTTCTTTAAGGTAAGTAATTGAAATATTTCACCCTTAGGTTAAATGTTCAAGAATTTTTTATGTTTGGCCGAACGTATTCGCGATCACAAGACAAGAAACACAAATATTTGGATTTTAAAATTGTGAGTAGCAATCGGAATACTGTTTTGTGAAAGAAAACCACTCAGAGATAATTCATACATAATTCATATATTCCTTTCCTGAGCGGATGAAAAACATGATCTTTAATAAAAACTCACTGAGGTTCGAAAATTTTACGGCCTCGGAGCAAGCGTGCCGAAACGGAGCAAAAATAATTCCTGGTTTTATTCACCTTCTAGGTATGCAATCTATTTCGAAGAGTTTCTTTATCCTGCAGCTGCTTAAGTCGCACTTTTTTCAGTAAATAAAATCTTTAGTTTTGCGAAGAAAGACAATGAAAATTTCCTAATTCATAATTATGGAATAAATATTATGGATTGCTACCCAAAAAGGTAATCAAAAATTATATATGCCTTTTAGAAATGTTTTTGTGATGAAAGGTTTTGTTAGTATAGCAAAGTTTTCATATGCACTATATTCACAAGTTACAGGACACCCTTTCAAAAGCAAATGCATGGATTGGATGCAATGTTAAGATGTGCGGAACAATTGCAAACCGTGTGAAAACAAGCCTGTAGCTGACCGCGATCATGTCGCACTGTGAGGTTGAGTGAAAACGTCGCGGCGGGAGAGAACTGACTTTCAGAAAGGAAAGATTGTTGGGTGTTATATTAGTGAGTTGTCCATAAGAGAAATCGAGAGGCGTTTAAACATACCCAAGTCAACTGTTTTGGATGTACTGAATAAGTGGAAGACACATGGCGTGCCTGAAGCAGCAAAACGTACCGGCAGACCAAAGAAAATCAGTGATAGAGGACGTCGAAGCCTTAGGAGAGTCGTTTAAGCTAATCGACGGAGTACTGCACAAGACCTCAGTGTACAGGTGAGTGCAACTCCTGGAACCTCGGTAGGTACACATATCATTCACAGAAAACTTTTTTCCATGGGTTATTGTGGTCCTACTGCTGCTCATAAGCTTTTCATCTCCACTGCGAATGCTACTAGTCGTTTAGCATGGTGTAAAGAACATTTATCGTGGACCGTAGATCAATAGAAACGGGTCCTGTGGACTGATGAATCCAGATACACGATCCATCAGTCTGATGACCACGTTTTTGTGTGCCGGTAGCTGTGGCAACGCTATTTACCACAGTGTACCGTTCCTACGGTCAAGTTTGGAGTAGGCAGTGTACTTGTGTGGGGGTGTTTTTCGTGGTATGGTACCGGCCCATTGGTTATCGTGGGCAAACCTATTAACCAGCACGTCTATCTCGATATTCTGAACAATTATACCCTACCAACTCTGTGGCCATACTATCGAACCGAACCTTGTTGGTACCAGCAGGATAATGCACCGAGCCATAAAGCAAGGACTATTACGGCGTAGTATGACGATAATTCCGTATCGTGTGTAGACTGGCCAGCACAGAGCCCTGATCTTAATCCTATAGAGCACCTATGGGATGAATTACAGCGCCGCATAAGAAGTTTGGAACACAAACCTACTACTGAGCAATAGTTAGCGGCTGCATTATGTACTGAATGGGAGCGTATACCTATAGGTGTATTCCAAAACCTTGTCGAAAGCATGTCTCGAAGGGTCAGTGCATGCATTAAGACTAAGGGTGGACCGACACCGTACTAATGTATGTCAATAAATGCTCTGTTGTGAATAAATGCACATCCGTCGATGGTATACTCATTGTTAGGGATACGTAATTTTCGTATTTACGAAATATATGCGAATAAATACGAAAATTTGATTTTAACTATATTTCCACGACATCTCGATAATTAAAAACTTTTAAGCGAAAATAGGACGTCAGATACGAAATATACGCAACACCTGCGTCGTGCGTATCCTACTCAGCGTGAGTTACCCGAGAAACCCCCAGACCAAGCCACTTTCTCTCTCGGCGAGTCAGGCAGCGCCGCTCAGTCGCACTGGCTGGCTGGCCTTGAAAGAATACGAACGAGCACATGTTTGTTTTTGCATTTCGCTAGTAAACTACAACGCTCTCGGACCGTTTGATAGACGTATATCAATATGGGCTGTCCTAAGAAGGAATTAGTTGATAGAGTGAAACAGTTTGACCACAAGGGATTGTATTTAAGCGGTACAAATATCGCGATGTGCAAATTTTGTAATTTTCGTCTAGAAGGGAAATTGACCCTCCACATGACATCTAACGCAACAAATGAAGCCTACCAGCATATTGGCAGACTATTTTGTCCATACGTAGCCGCGAGTACACTCACATCATCATCTTTGAACACAAATTTATTATTGGAAAGCTTCTCTAAAATACCATTTTTTAAAGGCATACCACGGGATGAGCTCATCGATGGATACAATCATTTTCACAGACAGCTACTTACAGTGGTCAACCAAGAGACTCCTGTTGATGTCATACTAATTTTAAAAGCAACAAAATGCTGCTACCTAAACTATGCGAAGGCAGCTATTCAAGGCTTACATAATTCTGTTAACAGCGTGGATTCTGAGAGATATTTCAGTATGTACAACATCGTTATTACTGACAGAAGGCAAAGGCTAAAGGAAGAGAATAGAGACTATTATAATGTTGTTAGCTTTTAACTGTATTTTGGTACTTCGCCTACCAGAAAGTAAACTTTGAAAAACAGTAAACTAAGTAAAGTAAACTTTGAAAAACAGTAAACTGAGTAAAATAAACTTTGAAAAACAATTTTTTTCTGTCTTCAGTTTTGGTGAATAAATGCGAAATTGTTTATTTAAAATGTTTTTCGTTTTCGCGAAATTTCCAATATTTTTGGTGAAATTTACGTATCCCTATTCACTGTACACCCTTGATGCAGTTCCCTAAGGTTCTGACTGCTTGGGCGATAGAATGACCCATCTGTTTTACGCCGACAATGAGCCCACGATCAAAGTTGCTCAGATCACTACGTTTAACCATGTTCGTCGTCTATTGCGATACACTGTTGGGAATATCAGATCAGATCACATGTAGCGGATTTTAGGAAGGGAGTGTCAGACCCCAGGTCTCAAACAACCCTTAGAAATAGGAAGCTAGGAGATTTGGGCAAGAGTACCCGATAGGAAGATCAGATCATATGTAGCGGATTTTAGGAAGGGAGTGTCAGACCCCAGGTCTCAAACAACCCTTAGAAATAGGAAGCTAGGAGATTTGGGCAAGAGTACCCGATAGGAAGATCAGATCATATGTAGCGGATTTTAGGAAGGGAGTGTCAGACCCCAGGTCTCAAACAACCCTTAGAAATAGGAAGCTAGGAGATTTGGGCTAGAGTACCCGATAGGAAGATCAGATCATGTATAGAGGATTTTAGGAAGGAAGTGTCAGACCCCAGGTCTCAAACATCCCTTAGAAATAGGAAAGTGTGAGATTTGGGCTAGAGTGCCCGATAGGAAAGTGACACGGAAGCGAGGTAGAAAGACGTCAATATTTATTACCGGGGGGTCCAATACCCGGAGACTGACGGCTTAACGTGTGCCCATCCGCCGCACGGCGAATATTTAGTGGTTCGAGCGTTCGTACCTGCCTGAGACCGAACCTATCACAAAATGCTGACCAATAGGCCAACACTGTTGGGGAGCCCTGCTGTCTGCCTATTTATAGCCTGCGTTCGGTTTAGGTTTGTTCTATTCTGCGCGGGGGTTGCCCGTGTCAGATGCTCATCACCACTATCTTTAGTATTTCTTCTATTTAGAGAGTGTGCACACACACACACTGTTTACTCCTTATACCACTTTCACATTAAACCCTGGATGTAAAACTTCTAGCACTAATAGCGTTTCTAAAGTGCCAACAGATTCAGAGTAAGCGAACTTGGAAAATGATATCTATGGACTTAGGATATTGCATTCCCCTTTCCCGCTTTCCATTCTAAGCAAACCATGAGCCGTCACTGGCTAAGAGACACGCATTTTAAATAAAACCATCACGCTCATTCGTAATAAGTTTCTCTGGAGAAGCCAGAAAAGAGAAGTGGTGGGGGTGTTGTTTTTTTTCAGTTGCCTCTGCGTGAAATCTACTGTGAGACTTAAAAACGTTTGTTAATTTCTCTGTTTTGCAAATTACTCTATTTTTTTTTTTTTTTTGATTGGAGGTTTAACGACCACCGTGAGCAACTCAATGGGCTATAAGCAGACGCCCGTCCCTAATTTAGGGTCACTGGTTCCAGGGAAGGGAGAGAGCCAGTGCCGTTAGACAAACACAACATTCATGCCTCATCGGGATTCGAACCCGGACCCCTTTCGGACGAATGGTCAGAGGCCATCGCTTAGATCACTGCGCCACCGGGGCGGCCAAATTACTGTATATTTGCATTGTTGTAAACATTAAAGTTGAAAACAAAATTCGAGGTTTTGTATCTCGTTACAAAACTTTATTAGACTACGAAGAGGGAAGAAAAAGACTAATTATCGCGCGCATGCACGATGCCCAAATGGCGTCCGAACCTCTTTATTATTAGTGTGTAACTCCACACTAAAACTTGAAAACTGTGACATGTAAGTAAAACAAGTTAATAAAATCATGCAATGCATTGATTAAGATACGATTTCCAACATGACAGAAATGATTACTCAAGTTATGAGGATAATGTCTGTGGAATAAATCTCGCTGATGTGCCCTGACCTTTGACTACAGTTCTATTATATTCAACAGAACCGGTTCAGTATACTTCCGGAACAGCATGATAAAGTTTTGTCGCAATAGAAGCAATTTTAGTCATCTTATGAGGGTAATGTCTGCGGAATAAATCTCACTCCTGTGCACTGACCTTTGACACCATTTCTACGTATGATATTAAACAGAATTGGTTCAGTGTACCTCCGGAACAACACACTAAAGTTTTGTCGCAATAGAAGCATATTTAGTCACGTTATGAGGATAATTGCTGTGGAATAAACCTCGCTCCTGTTCCGTGACCTTTTACCCCATTTCGATGATATTAAACAGAACCAGTTCAGTACATCTCCGGAACATCATGAGGAAGTTGTGTCGTAATCGAAGCATTTTTACGCAAGTGATGACGCATAAGTGCGATATAATGGATCCCGCTCCTGTGTCCTGACCTTTGATCCCATTTCGTCCATTTTCAACAGGGTTCCTTAACAGGTTGTTCCCTACCACATACTAAAATTTCATCGAAATCGAATCATTTTTACACGAGTTATCGTGCGGACGGACAGACAGACAAAGCTGGAGCATACACGCTTCTTCTACCTACGGTTGGGAAGCGTAAAAAAAAAAGATATTTCCCATTCAATAAAGTGAGACATGCAAGATTTTGAGTCCCTAAATGATGGAAAACTAAGTCCATAAATTAAATAAAACAACGGATACTGAGTGGAGTCGAACTCGTATTTTTCACCTTTATTAACATCTGTACAGCAAATGCAAGATAGGCACCCTCGTGGTGTAGAAGATCGTTTGTAAGCGGCAGCGCAGTGCTATGACTGTTTGTACATGATGACGCAGTAATCTGACTGTTTGTACAATGTACATAATGACGCAGTGTTCTGACAGAATGTACACGGTGGCCAAGTGGTCTGGTTGTTCTCCCGAAATAGGCTCGGGTTCGAGTGCCGAACGAAGTACGGCTGTGTGCGTATCTTGAGGCATTGATTCTCTTCCTTTCCTGGAAGCACTGGCCCTAAATTAGGGACGGATGTCTTTCATAGCCCGTAAAGTTGTTGACCACCGTGATCGTTAACCCCCCCTTCACCCCCCTGGCAAGACACAAAATGAAAACAGAAAAGGGTCAGCTTTGCCCCTAGGTGGGGCAGTAGTCCAAGTAACGGCCACCGACCATTCGTCTGAGATGGGTCAGCGTTCTAGCCCAGATTAGACATAGGTCGGGTGCTTATGTGGAGCCAGAGGTCCTAAATTAGAAACGGGTAAATTCTAGAACTGTCCACGGTTGTCGTTAACCCCTCACACCAAATAATTCAGCTTATATGAAATTTAGTGCGATCATACTTTTTTGAAAATTTCCTCCAAACTGATTTTAAAACTGGAATAAGTTTTATCAACAATTACATTCTGACGTTACTCGGTGCCTGAATATAACAACGGTTCTGTTAAGCTGAAAAACAACACAGTTCAGACATGACAAACATAGTGCCCGAAAAAATAACAAAATGTACACTATATTGACAAAAGCCACTTGACACCAAGAACAGAAACACAACGGAGCCACAGAGAGCAAGCGGGGGGCCAACCACACGCCATTAACACCCGGGGTCGACATATAACATCCAGGCTCGTACAAAGAGACCTCTTGACGATTGCAGGGTAAATCACATTTAGTTTAAATATCGGAGACCCAAGCATCATCAGCGAGTAAATGGTACGGTGCAAACTGCATACCCCGGGCTACGAGAGTTTAAATATCAGAGACCCAAGCAGCACAAACGAGCAAATGGTACGGCGCAAACTGCATACCCCGGGCTACGAGAGTTTAAATATCGGAGACCCAAGCAGCATCAGCGAGCAAATGGTACGGTGCAAACTGCATACCCCGGGCTACGAGAGTTTAAATATCAGAGACCCAAGCAGCACAAACGAGCAAATGGTACGGCCCAAACTGCATACACCGGGCTACGAGAGAACTGCATACCCCGGGCTACGAGAGTTTAAATATCGGAGACCCAAGCAGCATCAGCGAGCAAATGATACGGCGCAAACTGCATACCCCGGGCTACGAGAGTTTAAATATGGGAGCCCCAAGCAGCATCAGCGAGCAAATGGTACGGCGCAAACTGCATACCCCGGGCTATGAGAGTTTAAATATCGGACACCTAAGCAGCATCAGCGAGCAAATGGTACGGTGCAAACTGCATACCCCGGGCTACGAGGGTTTAAATATCGGAGACCCAAGCAGCATCAGCGAGCAAATGGTACGGCGCAAAGTGCCTACCCCTGGCTACGAGAGTTTAAATATCGTAGAACCAGAGTTAAAATATCGGAGACCCAAGCAGCATCAGCGAGCAAATGGTACGGCGCAAACTGCATACCCCGGGCGACGAGAGTTTAAATATCGGAGACCCAAGCAGCATCCCCCGCACGGGGATAACTGGTTTTCCAGTTATTTGGGGAGCGGCGCCCCCACGGCCCGAGCTGACCTTGTGACTGGTCAACATCTGATGTCATGCCACAGCTTGTTTTTTCTTATTTTCGTGCTGTTGGTGTTTGCAGGGACGGCTGTTCATCCAGCTGTTGGGGAGTCGCGTCCCCACGTTCCCGAGCTGGTCTTGTGTCTCGCATTTTCGTTTTTATTTATTTTCTCCACTGGCTAGTTGCCCGTGTTGTATTCTCTACCTAATCGCTACCACGTTATGTACTAACACCCCGGTCTTGTGGTTTTCTTACCCTCCACCACTAACTGATTTCTATTAACCGCTCAGTTCGTAGGTTGCTGAGATTCCGTTTAGGTTCCCTGCCAGGATTTGTCTTTTTTGGATTTATTTTTTTTTTTTCCTTTTAGCTGCTTTATGTGCTAGACCTACCTGCATGTTTGCCGCGTGCGGAGACCCGTGAGGCGGAAATGGGATGTCTGGCGGCTGAGGTCGCAGGAGACCGGTTAAGTGCCTCCTGTGTACCAACACTCCTCTTCGACCCCGGCTTCGCTGTAAACGGGAGGCTCGAGACTAACCCACCTCTAGTCAGAAGTCTTGTACCAAGTTGTGTACAGGGCTTTAGCGGCTTTTTTGTCGTATGGCACGGCAGGGTGAGCCCGGGGGCTGTGGGATCATGCCAAAGGCGTTGGCATGACGGTACCAGGAGGCCGAAGTGTCCGCCGAGTGCGTGTGATCACAGCCAATGGACTATATCTGCAACGTATAAGCTCCAGAACTGTGTCTAGCGTCATTTTCTTGGCCTGCGGACCTCCAGTTCTCCCTTGTAGGGCTCGGTGGTGGGTGGAGTAGTTTGCAGACGAATCTTCCTCCTTTTTTCCATGGGCAAAAACAAAAAGAAAAACTCCAACTTTAAGTCACCTGAGAAAATGATAGTTGCAAACGACTCTCCTTCGTCTTCTCAACCTACCAAGTCTCATACCCTTAAACGGTCTTTAGACCTTGACCTGGACCAAGAATGTGGAACCTCTTCTTCGGCAGCTGTACCAGTCGCTCCGAAGCGTCGTCTCCCCTCGATTGCTGTGACTACGCTTGCTACACACTTACTTGTCGAATCCATCGATCCGAGTGAGAGACTGTCCACCAGATCTCCCTTTTTCATTTCTAAAGCTTTGGACGCTGCGGTTGGCCCCTTGAAGTCTGTGAGGAAGCTTCGCTCTGGGGACCTGCTTGTTCAAACTTGCAGTGTTTCTCAGAGTAACGCTTTTCTGCGCCTCTCTAGTCTTCAAGGCATTCCTGTCAAAGTGACACCTCACCCGTTTCTTAACACCTCTCGGGGTGTTATTTCGGAGTTTGATCTCTTGCCATGCAGTGAAGAAGAATTAGTGACTGAACTTGCAGACCAAGGTGTTATTGCTGCACGTCGTATGATGTTCCGGCGTGATGGTTCTTTCATTAAGTCTAAAAATGTGATCTTGACTTTTAATTCCCCGAAAGTTCCGACCGAAATCAAGGCTGGCTACTTGGTCTGTGGCGTTCGCCCGTACATTCCCAGTCCTCTGCGCTGTTTCAGGTGCCAGAGGTACGGGCATTCCCAACGTTTTTGTAAGAGTTCCGCTCGTTGCGCAAATTGTGGCTCCAGTGAACATGACGGGGAAGGTTGCACTTCTGCGGCCTCCTGTGTTAACTGTGGTGAGGCCCATGCAGCTTACTCCCGCACTTGTATGAAATGGAAGGACGAGATGGCGATCCAGCGTCTCAAGACCCTGGAAGGCCTCTCGTACCCTGCTGCCAAGGCCAAGTTGGGTATACCCACCACCCGACGGCGTACTTTTGCCGCGGTAGTTCAGTCTCTGCCACAACCCGTGCAGCCCTTTGTTCCGCGCCCTGTAGCTCTCGCCGCACTTGCCAGGCGATCTACAGTTGAACAAGCCACACAGGTGGATTTCACCGAGCTCCAGCTTATTCGACCAGCTGGGTCTGCGCCTTCTCTTTTGTAGACGCCCGCCTCTTCCGGTTCCCCGCAGACAGCCTGCACGTGCAGAAGACCCGGCCCTCAATCCGCAAAGGTGTGCAGTGTCCATCCAACTGTCGCGGTCCGCGTGACCAACATTGAAACTGTCTCGGCCTCAGCGAGGTCCCCACCCTCACCCAACATTATAGAGGAACATAGGGGGGAGGAGAGTGACAGTTCGTCCCCAGCCTCAACCAGCATTGCAGAGGAACATGGGGAGGAGAGTGACAGTTCGTCCCCGCCCTCTGCCAGCGTTGCAGAGGAGTGTGGGGGGAGGAGAGTGACTGTTCGTCCTTCTCCGTTAGTAATTTTTTTATAAATCTGATTAACTACCTTGTCTTCCCTGCTTTCATCATACTCTTTTTCAACTTTTCCCAAGCCTGTCTGCTCTTACTCATTTTCCACGCTTTTCAAAATCTGTGACTGATCGTTCTTTGTCTGGCGCTCTTTGGCCAAACCTGGCCCTTGCGCCACTAAAATCCACTAACCAACCAACCAACCAACCCAAGCAGCATCAGCGAGCAAATGGTACGGCGCAAACTGCATACCCCGGGCTACGAGAGTTTAAATATCGGAGACCCAAGCAGCATCAGCGAGCAAATGGTACGGCGCAAACTGCATACCCGGGCTACGAGAGTTTAAATATCAGAGACCCAAGCAGCATCAGCGAGCAAATGGTACGGCGCAAACTGCATACCCCAGGCTACGAGAGAACTGAATACTCCGGGTTACGACAGTATAAATATCGGACACCCAAGCAGCATCAGCGAGCAAATGGTACGGCGCAAACTGCACACCCCGGGCTACGAGAGAACTGCATACCCCGGGCTACGAGAGTTTAAATATCGGAACCCAAGTAGCATCAGCGAGCAAATGGTACGGCGCAAACTGCATACCCTGGGCTACGAGAGACCTGCATACCCCGGGCTGCGAGAGTTTAAATATCGGAGTCCCAAGCAGCATCAGCGAGCAAATGGTACGGCGCAAACTGCACACCCCGGGCTACGAGAGTTTAAATATCGGAGACCCAAGCAGCATCAGCGAGCAAATGGTACGGCACAAACTGCATACCCCTGGCTACGAGAGTTTAAATGTCGGAGACCCAAAGCAGCATCAGCGAGCAAATGGTACGGCGCAAACTGCATACCCCGGGTTACGAGAGAACTGCATACCCCGGGCTACGAGAGTTTAAATATCGGAGACCCAAGCAGCATCAGCGAGCAAATGATACGGCGCAAACTACATACCCCGGGATACGAGAGCTAACGCCCAACTCGTTGATCGCTCGTCATCAGAATTTTCGCCTCGCCTGGTGCCGCAAACATCAGTACTGGACCTCTGCAGAATGACGCCGCGGCGTGTGGTCACACAAATTCCGTTCTCAGGTGTATCTAGCTGATGAGAGGGTGCAGGTGTGGTGTCCACAGCCTGAGGCTACGGCCCCCTTGGGCCGCGTCGGCTCTGTTCAAGGCGAGGTGGTAGCTCCCTGATGGTTTGGCAAGCCTTCTTCTGGTACACATTAGAGTCCCTTAGTGGGATTGGAGATGTCCTTAACCGCCATCATGATGTGCTGGATGATCATCTGCAGGCTTACATGGCCTTCCCGCATCCTGCGGCTGATGATCTGCTTCAGAAACACAATGCGGTGTCCCACCGGGTCGCAACCACTCAGGCATGGCTCGAGGAACTCTCATCTGAATTTGGAATAATCCAGCTGCCCCCAAAGTAGCCGCATTTAAGCCCTGTGGAAGTTCTATGGGAGGCCATGGAGAGGAAAATCAGATCCATTGATCCTGGATTGACGTTTTAGAGGAGTTGTGGACAATGCTGCAACTGGCATGGGCGCCCCTGTGGCGCATTAGTCTAAGCGATGGCTTCTGATCCTTCGTCCGAAAGGGATCTGGGTTTGAATCCCGGTGAGGCATGGATGTCGTGTTTGTCTTATGGCACTGGCTCTGCCCTTCCCTAGAACCAGTGACCCTAATTAATGACGGGCGACTGCTTATAGCCCACTGAGTTGCTCACGGTGGTCGTTAAAACTGTGGTCAATAAAAAAAACCCCAGAAAAATCAAGCATGGCTGGCATTACATCCGGAAACCCTCCGTCATCTAATGGAGTGGATGTCTCGGCGTGTATGCCTACAGAGCTGTTATACGCACTAGAGGAGGATCAAAACGCTATTAGGTAGGTTTCTCTAATGTTTTGTACACTGAGTGACTCCGTGCGTGCGTTTGTGTGTGCGTGTATGCATGTATGTGCTTGCGCGAGCGCGTGTTCATGCCTTTTTCAAAAACAAGTTTTAAATAAGACTGAGAAGACACTTACTTTCAGCGCTGATTTTTAATGCTTTTTGCAATCGAAGTTCAGGAAATTATCACGGAACGAAAAAAAACAGAAAAAAGGGAAATTACTTCGCGAGAGAGGTTGAAGCCCAACAGCACAAAATCACGAGACACACTGGAGCTGCCGATGATAGTTGCCCATACATAAAAAAAATTAAACACACGGACGAACACTATTTACTACGAAATACGCTTCATGAAAATCTTGTTACGATCGAACTGTAAAAACATTCGTCGAAATAGAATGCCGCGGTGTCACATTAGTTAGTTCGCGCAGTCAGTTCTCTGAATAGGGTAAATTCTTAGATTTAATGCCTAGATAACAATAGTCTCGGTAGTAGTACCTATTTGCCAGAAGAGCGAGTTATTTTGGATTCACAAAGCATGGATCTAGTCAGACTTGATGCTCCCTTTTACATCTAGGAGGCAACTCTTTTAAAGCATTGCAGAAAGTTTAAGGCATCACAGCTTCTCTTTGTACGTCATACATAACATCTAGCATTCACTAATGGCCAGGGCCGAATTTCATGACAGCTTCTCCTTTTACATAATACATTCACCAATGGCCACAGCCGGATTTCATGACAACTCCTTATGCGTCATACATGACATATTGCATTCACCAATGTCCAGGCCCGGGTTTCGCTACAGCTTCTTCTTATACGTCATTCACATATTTTGGCATTCACTAATGGCTTGCGCCAAATTTCATGACAGCTTCTATTATATGTCATATACATAACATTTAGCATTCACTAGTGGCCAGAGCCGGATTTCATGACAGTTTCTCCTTATGCGTCATACATAGCATCTTGCATTCACTAATGGCCAGGACCGAATTTCATGACAGCTTCTCCTTATACATAATACATTCACTAATGGCCACAGCCGGATTTCATGCCAACTTCTCCTTATACGTCATACATAACATATTGCATTCACCAATGTCCAAGCCTGGGTTTCATGACAGCTTCTTCTTATACGTCATACACATAATTTGGCATACACTAATGGCCAGCGCCAGATTTAATGACAGCTTCTATTATATGCCATACATAACATTTAGCATTCACTACTGGCCATAGCCGGATTTCATGACAGTTTCTCCTTATACGTCATACATAGCATCTAGCATTCACTAATGGCCAGGGTCGGATTTCACGACAGCTTCTGCTTATACATCATGCATAACATCTTGTATTCTCTAATAGCCATGGCCGCATTTCCCCATTAGGCGCAATAAGCGCTAACTCTGGGCATCAAGATTAAGTTGAAATGTGTGCATCGTGAGTCGATCCTCTCCGCAGAATGGGTGGTCTTCCGGCTCAGGAAGGAAATATAACTTCCGGATTACGGCATTCTATATCGAGCGGCTAGTATGGGAGACAATCCGCCACTTTGATTGGCTACCACGTCAAGCCTTCCTTCCTCACGCCGTCAAAGCCTTCCTTAATCTACTCGACAACGCGATCCCATCATTCCATTGTGTGTTCGTTGCATATGTAGTTTGTGTCATTTCGCTATGAAATGATGAAAAGAAAAATTTGAATCCGGTGCATCAAAACGTAAACGTGAACAATTAAGAGTAAAAGCTCCTCAAACCCAAGCAAATTCTATTGCATCCGCATCGGGAAGAGAAAGAAGCGGAGCCAAACAACAACAGAGATGGACTTATTACAAGTGCACGAGGAACTACCTGTGGAAGGCATTGAAGAAAACAAATTGGATTACCAAAGAGAAAATGTATAGGACAATTTGAGCCTCGACTACATCTGGGAAATGGAAATCGACATAAGTACTAATGTAAGCATCGAATCTGATACTGCAAGTTCAGGCACACACACACAAATGACATTGCATTATAGCCAAATGATATAGGTTCGAATAACAAAATGATTGCATTTCATTTGATTAATAAAACGCAAAGTGTCGGTAATATTGATAACAGTGTATAAAGATCGCGACCGAGAATATTGTAGAAGACTTAATGAATCGCACTTAAATGAATGATAATCGCACTTCTATTGCATCAAAACTAATGGTACCAAAGAGAAATGGGAGTTGTTAATTTCCTCGGACATAAGCAAGTCAGCACATTGCTTTGTTTGCAAACTTTTCACGAAAACTATGGTATGCAATAAAATGAAAACGAGATACAATGACTGGAGAAATATTTCTAAAATGTTAACTGAGTATGAGAGTAGGCACAACCACATAAAAAGAAACATTTTCATATAAAACAGTGATGTTCAATAATGGGACGCATCGACACCGAATTGGCATAGCAAATACACTATCTACTAACAAGTAATTGGACATCCCTGCAATCGACGATATCTGCAGTCCTGATACACGTCACGGCCGCGGCCGTTAAATAGCGTGTGGGAAACAACAGCGCAACCAGTCGCATGCAAGATGCCATGCAGTTCGGAACTCTCCGATTTCGAGAAAGGTGTGTAATCGTCGAGTATCACAGAAATGGCCGATCCATACGTGAGATATCCAGCGAGTTGAAGCACCCAAAATCGACAGTGGCCTACGTGATTGGCAAGTGAAAAATGAGGTGACTGTCGGAATGTGCCCCGACCCGGCAGACCCACAAAACTGGGAGTTAGAACCGACGGGTGCTGGCCACAGAAATTCGGAAGAACCGCACCAAATCGATGGGCCATATCCGCGAGGAGCTTCAACAGGCATCCGGGAGTGTCGTTTCGATGACTACCATCCGTAAGGAAGCCCATCTGCTCGGTTATCATGGACGTGCTGCCGCCCACAAGCCTTTGATCACCAAGTCCAATAGGGCTGCTCGGCTAACGTGATGCAAAGAACGTTGACAGTAGACCGTTGAACAGTGGAAACAGGTTCTCTGGAGCGACGAATCAAGGTTCACCCTCTACCGTTCGGATGGCAGGGTCTAGGTTTGGCGTCTGCCTGGAGAACGCCTCCTGCCGGAATGCATTGTGCTAACTGTGAAGTTCGGCGGCGGTGGAATTATGCTATGGGGTTGTTTCTCCTAGTATGGCACGGGACCTTTGGTCGCAATTCCTGGTAGAATCAACGTCGAGACCTACTGCACCATTTTGGATGCCCATGCGCTTCCTACGTTGTGGCAGTTTTACGGGATGGACCCATGTTACTTTCAGGATGACAATGCCACCTGTCATGTTGCGAGGTCCACCATGGCTTGGTACGGTGACAATGGAGTTAATCGAATGGACTGGCCTGCGCAGAGCCCGGACCTTAACCCTATCGAGCACCTCTGGGGGACGAGTTGGATCGTCGACTTAAGGGGTGCCCGCACCGTCGGAAATCGGTGAAGAAACGGACTTGCCTTCTCCAAGCTGAGTGGAAGAAAATACCGCTAGCCGTCGTACAACGCCTGGTTGAGAGTATACCCCGGAGGGTCGCAGCTGTAATCGCCGATCGTGGAGGCTCCACCAACTATTGAAGGTGAATAAACTTCGTTTTCCTTTGCTATCACAGGTGTCCAATTACTTGTTGGTAAATAGTGTATATACAGAACAAAACTATTGGAAAGGAGCTGTGAAAAGAACCATTGTAACAGCGAAACCGAGTCAAATAGGACTGCATTTAGGGGAAGCAGTGTTTGTGTGTCCCATCATTGTTCGTTTGTGTGTATGACGAAGCTAAAAGTCTGTGCTTTCGTTGAAGATCCCTCCCGAGTTGGCGAGTGCTTATTTTGTTTCATTATCAGTGTTTTAATTTCCACACGAGCTGGTCGTTTTCTTCGTTAACACTTGCCATTGATTATGGCATCTGCCGATGAGGGCGCTGTTCCCGCCCGCATCGCTGCAGCTCTTCGCGTCGCCTCTTCAACGACAGACTCAGCCGATTAATCATCTTCGCTTACTGGTGGAGAGCCTCTTAATTTTCCTCCTGTCATTTGCACGTCTTCTGCTGCTCAGGTCTCCGACTCGGCCATTGATAACGTGGATGTGACGTCCCTGGCCTCTGCTGATATTGATGAATTCATGGACGTCTCTGATGGCGTTGTTAATCTGCCCTCTACAGTTTCTACTGCCTCTGCTTTCAGTACATTGTCTCATACTGCGTCAATGCCTTCCACAGGAGGCGCTTCTGCACCCACGTATTCTGCGGCTGCCTCTGGCATTCCACCGGCTTGCTCCTAGTCTCGTCTGCCTCCTATGGATTCTTCTTACGTTACTTTCAACGGGGACATCATTTTATTGGACATTCCCGAGAACTCTCCTGCTGGTCAGCGTCTTCATTCGACCCTCGAGTTGGGGGTTTGTTTTGACGCACTGCCCAACATTTCTTTGAAGCAGTACAGCTCCGCTCTCAAGAAAATGCTTCCTTCTGGTGCCATCACCCACTTCACCCGAAAGCCACGAACTGTGATTGTTTATTTTTCGAAGAAAGAATATGCCGAGTTTGTCTTGTCTCAGGGCCTATCAAATGGCGATCGTCACCTCTTAGCCGAATTCATCGCCCAGCGTCCTGTTTTGGTCTCTCTACATCCGGTACCCCCGGAGATCTCTGGTGATATGCTGTGTGCTGCACTTAATCGATGCGGCAGAGTAGTCGCCCCAGTGAAGACTCTCTCCTCTTCCCTCTCTGACCCTGATGATAAACATATCTGTGGCTTCCGTAGAACTGTTCGCATAATCTTCCCGTCGGAAGAGCATCTCACAAAGTTTCCACGATTCCTCGATGTTCGTTGCGGTAACGAGCGCCGCCGGATTGAGCTCCTCACCTCTGCTCATTGCTCACGCTGCGAGGCTTACGACCATTAGCAGGCTTAATGCCCTCATACAGGTCCACTGACTCCTGCAGCTCCAAGGCAGCATTCTAACTCTTCCTCCGTTTCTGCTGCCATGCCTCCTCCTGCGTCTGCACCTCCTGGACCCAGTTCTGCCGAAAATCTGATTAAAGCCTGTGATCAACACGAGTCTTCCGATGCTGCTTTCTCCACTGTCGGATTTTCCTCCGCTTGACTCCTCCTTGCCTTCCCGTGTTCTCTCTGAATCAGAGGACATCACGGCTGATCTTCAAGCTTCATTCATCGTCGGCACTTTTGCTCCCGGCGATGAGGTGGATCTTTCCTTTGATTCCACATCTCGTGTGTCATCGATCCACGGCAAACGTCGCTCTACTACCAGTACAGAGGCCCGGAGGAAAAAGAAGTCATTTTCTCCGACTGACCGCCCACATCGTTCCACCCGTCTAGCAGGCTCCAAGTAACCACTGTAACGTTTTAGCTCTTCCTCTTCAAAGTCGAAGGGTCATCTGCCGAAGTGTGAAGATTTCTCGACTGTGCTTGCCCATGCCTCTCTTCCTTCAAAACCTGTCTCCCTTGAAGATCTTCACGAGTTTCTCACTCATAAAACAAATCGGGAAGCTTCTCTCATCTTCTTACAGCAGTTTGAAGCAGTTCTTCCCGAGGTCTTCGACCAAGCAAGCTCCATCCTCAAATTCCTCCAGCATAATGCCAAGCAACCCGACTACGTCTTGTGGTGTCGTGGTATCATCAATCGCCTCGACACATTCCAGAAAGCTGCCATAGCTTCCCTTCATTCGACGTTGGACTTGCCCATTCAAGGTCGCTACTCTGAATTGTAGGGGTTTTGCTAACAGCCTCGCTAACGCTCTCGTTCTGGAAGATCTCTCGCCTCTTGGGGCCGACTTACTCCTTCTGCAACAGAAGAACTGCCACACAACGACACTTTTTCATAAATGGCGCACTTGGGACTTCACCATTCACCATGCTTTCCGTTACTCTGTGCATGTTGGTACAGCAGGAGTATCAGTCTGCCATATCCGCATGCTGTGAAAGCTCCTTCTATGCTACGTGGTCACCAGTGACCCCGTGGTTCGCTGTTACACCAAGTCCGTTACATTTCACGGTGAGTTAAGACTCTGCTTAACGTTTTGATGTTCTTTTGCACAGCGGTGCCCTGCCTGTGATCATTTTGTTCTTCCTCAAGTATTGCTCTGTTTGCATCGCGTTGTAAATTTGTCATTACTCACACAATGTACATATCATCGCTTTTATCAGTTTGTATCATTCCTGTTCTTTTTTTTTCTTTGAGAAAATTCCATGTTGCTCGTCTCCTCTGTTTTGATTCATTAAAGCGATTATGAAATTACTTTTGGCCTTAATGCATGCACTCACCTTTCCAGACATGCTTTCGACAAAGTTTTGGAACTCAGCGATAAGTATGCGCTTCCATTCAGTACATGGAACTCAGCGATAAGTATGCGCTTCCATTCAGTACATAGTCCCAAACTTCTTATGCGGCACTTTAATTCATTCCATAGATGCTCTATAGGATTAAGATCAGGGTTCTATGCCGGCCAGTCCACACACCATGCGGAATTATCGTCAAACCACGCCATAACAGTCCTTGCTTTATGGCTCGTGGCATTATCTTGCTGGTACCAACAAGGCTCGGTTCCATAGTATTACCACAGAGTTGGTAGGGCATAATTGTCCAGAATATCGAGGTAGACGTTCTGGTTAACAGGCTTGTCCAGAATAACCAATGGGTCGGGACCATACCACGAAAAACACCCCCACAAGAGTACATTGCCAGCTCCAAACGTGAATGTAGGAACAGTACACTGTGGTAAATAGCGTTTCCCCGGCTGCCACCATATCCACACACGGCCATCAGACTGATGGACCGTGTATCTGGATTCATCAGTCCATAATACTTGTTTCTATTGATCTACGGTACACGATAAATGTTCTTTACACCATGCTAAACGACGAGTAGCATTCCGAGTGGAGATGAAAGGCTTTTTCTTTTTTTTTTTTTTGATTGGAGGTTTAACGACCACCGTGAGCAACTCAATGGGCTATAAGCAGTCGCCCGTCCCTAATTTAGGGTCACTGCTTCCAGGGAAGGCGCCACCGGGGCGGCAATGAAAGGCTTATGAGCAGCCGCACGACCACGGTAACCCATGGAAGGAAGTTCTCTGCGAATGGCACGTGTACATGCCGAGGTTTCAGCATTTTTACTCACCTGTACATTGAGGATTTGTGCAGAACTCCGTCGATTAGCTGTAACGACTCTCTTAAGGATTTGACGTCCTGTATCACTGATTTTCTTTGGTCTGCCGGTACATTTTGCTGCTTCAGGCAAGCCATGTGTCTTCCACTTATTCAGTACATCCAAAACAGCTGACTTGGGTATGTTTAAATACCTCTCGGTTTCTCTTATGGACAGCCCACTAATATAACACCCAACAATCTTTCCTTTCTTAAAGTCAGTTCTCTCCCGCCGCGATGTTTTCACTCAACCTCACAGTGCGATATGATCGCAGTCAGCTGCAGGCTTGTTTTTATACCATTTGCAGCTGCACCGCACATCTTAACAACGCAGCGGATCCTTTCATGTGGTTTTGAAGGGGTGTTCGGTGACTTGTCAATAAAGTGAATGTCAGGCTAATACACAGGACTACAGAGGAAGCCATAGTCCCACTGCATTTTACATTCCTTATGCAAGTCACTCATTAAACTTAATAAAAAGTTCGGCAGCTAATTCCTGTCCAAATGCAGTGAGATATTTCTACTTTGAAAACAAGGTATACAAGGTGTTCACAAAGTGAACAAGTCACTGGAGCATTCTAAATGCTTGTTTGGTATCTGACTCCTTATCATTGAGAAGGTTAAGTGACACAATGTGGTCTGCTAGAGCTGAAGTTACATTGGTATTAAAGAATTGTTTTGTGAACGTACAAAATGCGGGAACGGAAAATGAATCTTCCTAAAATGGAAAACCAGAATGTCGATTAGAAGCAAAAGGGTTGGCAAATCTATTCCAGGAGTATGAAACACCTCTATGAACTATATTTTAAATACGACTTTGCAAAGATTACATGCAAAGGGGAACTAATTCGCAGGATCCTAAAATGAATCTTTTGAAAGCTGTGAATTCGGTGAAATCATTAAAAAGCATTCATTATAGAGTTGAGCAGTAATTTTCAACCCAGAAGCCGACGCCAAAAGTTCGGCAGACAACCGTAAATTTAAAGACGAAAAATATCGACAGGAAAAGAGAAAAAAACTTTTTGATGAGACTACAGGAAACGAAGTTGTTCTGCGAGCCTGAGAACACTTCATCACAGAAACCGCTTACATTATGTGTGACACGTTAACCTTTGAACTTCACTGTAAAGTCAATGAAGAATTAAAAGAGAATTATTTGGCATGTCTGCTGGGTTTTTTTTTTCAACATTCAGATGACAACTAATGAAGTGCGGGGATCTACTTTAAAACTGATGATGACATACAAAATACACACAGAATATTGATATAGACAATGCAAAATACAAAGTGAATATCGATATAGACCAGTTTCAAGACGAAATTTTCCATTTTATAAAATTCATGGAGGGATAAGGTGTCAGCAATGGAATGCCAGAGGCGAAAGGTCCTTTTTTACGCTTTCCAACCGTAGGTTGAAGAAGCATATATGCTCCAGCTGTGTCCGTCCGTCCGTCTGTCGGTCTGTCCGCACATAACTCGCGTAAAAAGTATTCGATTTCGATGAAATTTTAGTATGTGGTAGGGGACCACTGGGGACGAACCCTATTGAAAATGTGACAAATGGGGTCAAAGGTCACGACATAGGAGCGGGATCCATTCCATTGCACGTATGCGTCATAACTTGCGTAAATATGATTCGATTTCGATGAAATTTTAGTATATCGTAGACGGCCACTGGGAACGAACCCTATTGAAAATGGGTGAAGTGGGATTAAAGGTCAGAACATAGCGGGATGCATTCCTTTTTCCCTATGCGTCATAACTTGAGTAAATATGGTTCGATTTCGATGACATTTTAGTATGTCATAGAGGACCACCTATGGACGAACCCTATTGAAATTGGGTGAAGTGTGGTCAAAGGTCAGGACATAGGATCGGGATCCACTCTATTGCCTTTATGCGTTGCAACTTACGTAAAAATGGTTCAATTGAGACAAAATTTTTCATGTTGTTCCGGAAGTATACTTTTACCGATTCTATTGAATATCATCAAAATGGGATCAAAGGTCGGGTCATAGAAGCAAGATTTATTCTACAACCATTATCCTCATAACTTGAGTAATGATTTCTGGTATGTTGGAAGGCGAATCATACTCAATGCATTGCATGATTTTACTCACTTGTTAGTTTTGAAGAGGGTAAAAAAATACTTAAGAATTTCGTTAGGGCAAAGAAAAGTGTCTTATATATCTATTATGTTTATAGAATCAGGCTTAACAGGTTCCCTATTATGATGACAAAATCGACAATTTTACCAAAACGAATGCGCGAAATAAAGTAGTTTAAAACTGTGACCATAGTACTAATATGTTTATTTTATCACATTCAGATATTAATTCCAGGCAATTTGGTATCGCTAATAAAAGGGGTCTCCACTTCAAACTGCGCTTAGGCCTTCAGAATTTCTAAATCCGACTCTGCTAACGGCTAAAGTTACGCTGTCTATGTCGTAGCAATTTATTTTCACTTCCCAAACATACAATTTAACTCTCTCACTTTTCACTTTATTCTTTACGCAAAGTGGACGAATTATGTTTTATCACTTGTAAGAGAGCATGAAAGAATTATTTCACTTCACATTTACGTCCCGCCGGTTCCATAGAAAAGAGGGAACCGGTGTGGCCGGAAGGAACACATTCATATCTCCATAAGGAGTCAAGCGCAGGCCCGGATGTACGAACAGCTTAGATCCCAGACTTAGACCTTTTGTTCAAAGTCATCAACATCTTATGAGGCACCAACTCAGAAGCAATGCCTTCAAGTTCTGATGCTACAAGTTTAGAAACAAAAAAGCAAACAGAATTTTGAACTACCAAGTTTCTGAACTGCCATGCCCATACCATTGATTTTGAAGCGGCGAGATTAATCCCGTTGGTGGCGTCCTTACTTCATCTGGGATCAAGGCACAGTTTGAATTGATATACCAATACTTCCTTCACTGATTTTGAATTGTATCGATGAATACCGATGATGGCGTTCTTATTTTAACAGGAACATGGCAAAGGTCGAATTGATATGTTCATACATCCTTCTCAGGTTCTTAATCGTATATATACATCCCGATGGTGGCGTCCTTATTTGTTCGCATATCAAAGCAGAGTTTAAATTAACATATTCATACTCGTTTCAGTGATTTCATCATGTCATAGCTACACAGTTTTCGATGGTGATGCCCCTTTATCTTAAATTGATATTTCCATTAGTCTTTCCTTGATTTTGAGTCGCAGCTGTAACTTCCCCAATACGGAAGTTCATATTTCTTCGGGTATCAAGGCAAAGGACCGACGAAATCATATTTATTTTAGTGAGTATGATTCATGGGTGGAACTTACAATTATAACGTCCTTATTTCCTCTGGTATCACGGCAAAGGTTGATTTGATGTATTCATAATTCTTTCAGTAATTCTGATTCATAGCTGTAACTTCCAATGTGGCGATTCCTTTAGTTTCTCAAGTACCAAGGAAACGTTGAACTGACGTGTTCATACTTCAGTGGTTCTGAGAAGGGCCGTAGCTAGCAGGGGGGGGGGGGGTTAGAGGAGGCTCAGAGTCCCTGGGAAATGGACGATGTAAATTCTCTGAGCTTTTATTCTCCGTGGTTTATGCAAATTTCTTTTGCATTTCATTATAAACATAAATGTTTTATCTGATTTATTCTTGTATTACTTCTAAATCAAATCAAATTTGAAATGATACAGCGCGAACCATGGATTAACTCCAAGGAAATTCTTTGTGCAAGTGAATCAATAGTAACAGTTGTGCCAATGATTCTCTGCCTCGTGGGCACCGAACTTGTTGTTGCCAAGGGTCAAAGAAGAGAGAAATCCTATGTTCTTCTTTTCTTTTCTTTAAGGAACGTAAAATGAAAAAGAACATTACTGACTTGGTAACATTTTAGCTAAATGTACCCCTCTAGGCGATATGAAACAGTGGCGAAGAAGAATCTTTGTGCAAGAGAGAGCGAGACAAAGATTTCAACTTCATGTTCATTGTTTTGCCGTCAGTAGGAGTGGTTTTGCTGCGCATGTCTGGGAGAAGTGTTTATTGGCGGTAAATTGTCGTATTTAAGATGTCTTACCTGAAAATTCTCATTGATTTTCTATCCATATGACGAAAACATTCGTTAGAAGGAGAGGCTCGCGCGAATAATTGAGGCTTGATTAACTGCGAAATTTCAATCGTCTGTCAAAGGAACTTTTGAAGATCTATAGCGCATATTGTGGGTAGCTTATTGAGTGAAATTTGTTTATTGTCGCACAGGATGTTCTTTCTCCCATCCCGCATTTTGAGCCAGCTATCATACATTGTAGATACGAGTTCGGGCTCGATTTTCGAAGCCCGAATCCGTCAGGCCCAAAATGTTTCAGCCCCATTAGGTCTATGTACTGTGGGGCCCGAGCTCGACTTTTCCAAGTGCTGATCCTTTTCTTCCTTTTATCCGATTTTTACATAAAACAGGAAGGAGCCTGGGATATGATGATCAGCATTTATGCGTCTCATTAGAAAGGATATAACCTTGAAATAAAATTTATATTTTACAGTTTCACAGAAAATTTTACAGTAGCTGATATTTTTTTCTGTTCTAAGAAGAAGAAACTGCCTACCTTTGTTGTGCATGAAGAGGAGATTGTCTTCACGCATGTTTTAGCATGACGCAAAAGTCTGCTACATCCTGAAGGACTTTTATATTTCAAAGCGCATTCTCATTTCTCGCACTGAACATAATCCAATTTTGCGTTGGTCGTGGAATTAATAATTTGGAGAAAAATGTTTCCACATGGTAGATTTTCCCACTTCATTTTTAACTGTTTTACAATCACCAGTTTTTACCTTTTTTGGTATAAATTCAGGACAAGGATCATTCATATTGTCATGCTCAAATGGACAAAAACGAGTAACTCAACTTAGGGGATGAATGTTGAGTGGGAGCGTTAGTAAAAGCTATTAGAAAAACTCTGTTTAATTTGATGTTTCCTTGCCGCCTTCTGAAAATACTGGAGACGAACTTCCGTCCTCAGAGCAGAGATCCTAATCCAGGTTTCACACAGACGGAAAAATCTATCGAGTGTCGTACCGTTGGTTTTCAAGTGGACTATTTCCTCTGGAGAATTTATTTTGATTCGCACTTCAAACTACAATCATACCCCAGAGCTATTCTTCACAACATAGTCAAACTGCATATTTTTTTCCACCCTCTACGTCCTAATTTATAACAGATTTTCTTCTCTCCTGTGCATTAGGTTTCAGTGACAACTTTATAACCTTAGGGCTTTTCCTTTTCTCCTTCCAATCTATTTCATTGCGGATGGTTCTTTTGAGAACTGAGATCGTCTTCTCTGATGCTTTCAAGGGCAGTTTTAGTGGGCCATTGAACTGATCGTTCTACTGCGTCTGTGCGAAGATGGAGTTCCCTAATCTCTATTTCCCCTGCCTTAACCCCCTACTTTCCTCGGCTAATTACTCTCTTAAAAAGTACTTAAACTTTCACACAATGTCACATCAATTCCCTTCTCATGCAGTCAGGATTCACGGATACACTGATGGGAAAAAAATAACTGATTCCTCTTCCTAAAACTCAGAAGAAAAAACAGAGAAAAAAGACTTAGTACTTTAACATAAGAAAAAAATCCCGCCCAAGATGTAATTAATATGCTATTCGTAGCCCGCCCGTCTCGCGCCCCGACCTAGCCCGTCTCATTTCTAACACATTGTGTTACCGCAAGAAACCGGGTACTTAAATTATTGTACAGTTGACTGTACGATGACTAAGTATCAGTCTGTGGGATCCTTAGAACAAAAGCTATTATAGCTATCGAGAGTAAATTTTATATTTAGAAGTTTTGTGAAATAATGTCATTAAATAGTACATTTAACATTTTCTTAAAGGTAATTGAAAGGTATTGTCATTTAAAAAAAAAAAAGAAAAAAAGATCAAGTTCCAAAGCATCTGTTGCTCCAATATATAACGTTGGAAAAAAAAATACTTAATTTGTGATCAGTCCTTCTACAGAAAAAATAAAATTATTTCTAACATATTCAAAGAAAGATGACACCGAATTTTATGGTGTAATGAGCACGTCTTTTGAATCCGTTCTGATGAGTATTAAATTTACAAAAACTATTCAAAATCAATGGAACTGATATGGAAAACAGTAGTATCTGACCGAAGAAAGAAATTTTTCAATCGGGTTTTTAATCCCACAGATATTGCTGTAAACGGAAACGTCAACTTATGTCCGCAACAAAGAAAGAATTTTTCAAATCGGGCTCTAGAAGCAGAGATATCGACAAATATAAGATATGTATCTACTCCCCCCCCCGCCGAAAAATATGCATTATTTTAAAAAAGAAAGTATGTTTAAAATGTTTTTCGATGTGAGCGGAATCGGTCCATGAAATAATTTTTTCAATCGAGTTTTCAGGAGCTCAGATTTTACTGCAAATACATCAGACGCAAAAATTAACTCTTACGTCCCCTGGTAGACAAACCATTCTTTATCAAATATTAGAAATTACATGCTGAGAATATCCTATCAGGAGCTGTATCCGGTGCAGAAAATGTTTTTCAAATCGGGGTTTTAGAAGCAGAGATATTGAATAAAACGCAATTTACCTTTGCACCCCATATCCGAAAGTCTATACATTACTTGCAAACTTTGAACTTATGTGAGAAACATTTTACACCGGATACGCTATCTAACAAAGAAGGAATTTTTTCAAATCCGACTTTTAGACGCAGAGATATTGACAGATAGGAGATAGACATCTACGCCCTCTGGTGGAGAAACCATACATTATTTCAAGATGAAAATATTCTCAAATGCTTATCGAAAGGTGCGAGAGTTTTTTCAATCGGGCTTTTAGCAGCTGAGATTTTGCTGCAAATACCTACGAAACAGAAATTTAACGCTCACGCCCCCTGGTGGCCAAACCATATTTTATAAAAAATTAGAAATTACAATAGAAACATTTCAACCAGGAGCTGTATCCGGTGCTGTAAGAATTTTTCAAATCAGAGTTTTAGAAGCAGAGATATCGGGGAAAGCGCAATTTACCTTTATTCCCCCTAGTGGAAAGTCAATGAATTACTTAAAAATTCTGAAATTATATTAGACACATGTATCACCAGAAAGTCTTCCCAACAAAGTATTTTTTTTAAATCGAATCATTAGAAGCAGATATTGACAAAAACAATATATATATATATCTACGCCCCCTGACGGAGAAACCATGCATTATTTTAAGAAGAAAATATTCCGGAAAGGTTTCTCTACGTGAGTAGTACAGGTCTACGAAAGAATTTTTTCAATCGAGATTTCAGAAGCTCAGATTTTGCTGCAAATACATTAAAAGCAGAAATCAGCACTTATGCACCCTGGTGACCAAATCATTTTATACAAAAAATTAGAAATTATGTGCAAAATATTTTTTTTTTGGAGGCTTAACGACCACCGTGAGCAACTCAATGGGCTATAAGCAGTCGCCCGTCCCTAATTTAGGGTCACTGGTTCCAGGGAAGGGTGAGAGCCAGTGCCGTAAGACAAACACAACATCCATGCCTCACCGGGATTCGAACCCGGGCCCCTTACGGACGAATGATCAGAGGCCATCGCTTAGACCACTGCACCACCGGGGCGGCGCAAGATATTTTCTATCACAAGCTATATCCGCTGAAGGAAACATTTTTCAAATCAGAATTTTAGAAGCAGAGATATCTTGGGAAAGGCAATTTACTTTTACGCCTATATGCGTAACTTGGAACAATGACTATGCCTAAAATAATATTCGACTTAAATTGAATCGAAAAGTAAATATATTTTTTGAATTGGATGTTTAGAAGCAAATATTTGGATTAGAATGTGTTTTGAATTCGATATCTGCATTTACGCTCTCTAGCGGTGAAATTTTGCATCGTAAAAAAAGAACGAAGGATCGTAATTCGCACATTTCAAGCTTCCTAATGCAAAAAGAATGTTCAAAATCGGACTATTAGTTGCAGAGATATCGTGTCTACAGACGGACGGACAAACGGATAACATAAGGTCTTTCTTTACAAAAGACGGGCTAAAAAGTGATAAGTCCTGCCACAGAAAAAATAGAATTTCTAGCATATTCAAAAAAATAGGAAGCTAAAACAGAAAATAAAATGACTAAATCACTCGCATTAATGAAGAAAAAAAAATTGTTCTCACGCACTAAGTTTTACCTTGAACGTGAGTGCGATTCCGAAGACATTCTGGCTCAGTGGTAAAGGCGCTCGGCTTGTATAGACCAAACCCAATCGACCTTGGTTCGATCCTAGATACCGGCGCGAAAGGATTGTCTGGTTTAAGGGCCCAATATGCCAGATTTCCATTTTTCGAAATTTCTGTCTAAATGCCGAAAAACTTAAAATAGACTTTTCTGAAATAAACGGAATTACTGACTACGGAAGATCTGCGAAAAAAACGGGCTCTTTTAAAAACGGAAATTTCATTAAAAGACGTTAACTTGCGGGCAATTTTACTGCATCTTATTTTCAGAAATTTTCCGTGAATTCACACCACTTATGTTTTACAGTGTAAAATGTTCGTTGCATTTTAAGAGTCTGCCAGAAGTATCAACCCGCTGAGCTCAGTTGTGTAGTAATATTCAGTGATGTTACTCTCAATGTAATTTTCAGCCAGCCTTCATTTCAGCAGGTAAATTAATACCTATATGTGACATACTTCGAGTTTAGGCGAGATAATGCTTTCAGAACCTAGAAAAGTGAATTTATTCCTGAATATTTGCTTTTTGGGGGAGAAACAAAAGCAAAAAAGATATTTCTTTTCATGAAACTTAATATTTGGGGCCTTGCGCTTGAGCTTCCTGGAAATCCGTCTTGGGTTGTCACAGACCGTTATGGAGCTCTTTTGTTTATTGATACCTTTGTGCCAATAAACGCCTGTTAAAAAACCAATGCCCGTAAATATCACACTTAAAAAAAAAAAAATGCTGCGCTGCGTATTTGTGATCATACACATACACACCGAAGAGCCAAAACATTATGACCACCAGCCTAATACGAGGTCCGATTAAAAAGTTTCCAGGCTAGCCCGATATACAACAAAGTATTTCCGTTACTTAAGTCTGGCCATAATCTCCTTCAAAATAGTCTCCTTGGGCAGCGATACACCGCTGCCAGCATTTTTGCCACTGTTGGTACGCTCCAACAGCACCATATGCGATTTGCGTTGGACCTCGTCCACTGTTTCAAAACGGCGACGCTTAAGCTTCAGGAACAAGTCGCAGGGGGCCAAATCCTGCAAGTAAGGTGAATGAAGGACGGCATTCATGCTATTGCAGCTACAAAACCATCTTCACTATCTGCTGACGAAGATCTTAACAGAGCTCGATATGGAGCGCCTTCCGTTCGGAGTTCAAAATCTTTGGCACAAACTTTGCAGCAATGCGGTGCATGTTCAAAACCGACGTCAGAATTTCTTAGCGATGGTAGCAATGCCTTGAATGGTTTTTCAACGATCCTCATGCACCAGTTCCCTAATTTTGTCCACATTTTCGGTGTTTTTGCCCGCGAACGGTCACCTTGACCTCTCGTCGTCTCCCATTGCCGTTCTACCGCACTTGAAGCGCGAGTGCCACTCAAAACACCTCGCACGATTCATTGCCAGAAGTCTGCCGCAACATTTCATGCGTCTCAGTTCCCGATTTGCCGAGTTTGACGCAGAATTTGATGTATTTGATGTTCGCTCGCTGCTCTAGTTTGCAGGTCATACTGAAATCGCAGCTGTGTCCTGCATGTGGTCACCAAATATCATGTAGCTCTCGATGTTCACAGAACAACGCCACTCGGCACAATGACTCATGAAGGTAGCTGCCCTTCGACCGCTGCTCGCGCATCCGCGTACTGCCATTTATTGGCGCGCTACGTACCTAGTCTCGGAACATTTTGATCGCACTACGTATGATGTTCATCCCCCCACGTGCCGCCAAAAGAGCTCTTACTCGGCTAGGTATCGAAGCTACAAGATTTTAAATGGTGTCTAGGGGTATCCGGTACCAAAACGTTACCAGTAGATCCTTTAGCTCTTGTAAATTACGTGGTTGAGAAGCCGCAGATAGGATTTGCTGTTTCAATACATCCCACAGATACACAATTGGATTGATGTCTGGAGAATTTGGGAGTCAGGGCAATACATGGAAGTCTCCCTCCGCCAACCATTATATAGGACAATCCAGGAAGAGCGGCATGCCGCGTTTTCTTGGCGAAAGAAGGAACTACTAGAGGGGGAATAACATTACCATAAAAGGATGTATCTAGTCTGTAATGGTGCTTACGTAGGTGATAGACGTCATAGTTTCCCGCATATGAATAAATTGATTTAGAGTTTCCCAGCAGAACATTGCCCAAAGCATTGCACCAGCTTGTTTTCGTCCCTTAGTGCATCCTGGTGCTAACACTTTCTCAGGTTAACGATACACACATACTCGGCCATCTACATACATGGTGCAAGAGGAAACGAGATTCATCGGACCAGACGACTTTCTTTTCAATTATTCGAGGTCTAGTTTTAATGCTAACGTACCTTTTGTAAGCGCTTTCGGCTGTGATCTTGGACACTCGGAGCGGCCTGTGGCTACGCAGCCCCGTTTTCAGCAGAGTTCGATGTACTGTGTGTTGTGACACATTACTCTCGTCACCAGCAATCAAGTTACCAGCGAGTTGCACCACAGTATCCCTTCTGTTGGCTCGTACTATACGGGACAGCCTCGCTCACTTCCAGCATCGAAGTACTATGTATTGCGACACATTACCCTCGTCACCAGCATTCAAGTTACCAGCGAGTTGCGCCACAGTAACCCTTCTGTAGGCTCGTACCATACCGGGTATCCTTCGCTCACCTCTAGCATCGATGAGTAGATGTTGGCCCACGCCTTGCTGGCGGTTCGTGGGTTTTCCTCCTCTGGCAACTTTTTGAAAGTACTAACCATTTCTGACCGTGAGCTCCGCAAAAGCCTTGCAGGTCCGGAAATTCTGTGACCCAGTCATCCGGCCATTTCAATTTGACTTTTCCCATCTGAAGAACGTGAATAACACTGATTAACAGAGCTTATGCCTATTTCAGACAATACGACTTCTTGCCGTGCACCGTGTTCGACAGGTCACGGTGCTTAAAAATAACCATGGGTGTCTATGAATGACTTCACACGCTTTGAAACCCGCCGTGTACGGTTTTTCTCCGTGGACGACCTCCGACACGTGTTCAGACTTGCAGACTTTATGCCGTCCGGCCCACAGAGCCGCTACAGTTCAGTACATGGATTGAGAGTGTCACAGAAGTGTCATGCTTTGTTGGCGAATTTTAAAATCTGTTTAATTTGGTTTCTGCAGAATGGAGGCTTGCGAAGTAGATGTTGAACTATTAATAACCCTCGTATTAAACACACCAGTCCTTTGGGATAAGAGCCTAGAAGAGTACAAGTTACGAACGGAAACTACACGAGCATGGAGGGAAGAGTTCAAGGAACTGAACACTTCTGAAGATTTAAAGGATGAACCCAATTCCTGACACATGGACGCTTTTTACTTTTGATATACAAATAGTAAGGATACAACAATTTCTCGTTACTGCCCATGGTGTCGGGCAACTTTGTTAGGAATATATGGCGTGAAGCCGCGTCGTGGTCTTTTTCGAAACGCCGTTTGTACAACGGCGCGTTCTTTGGTATGCGCGGCTCCGTGTCGGACTTTGCGCACGGAAAGAGTTCGTATAGTCTGAAAGAAGCCTTAGTATCAGGTGTAATATACCATTTTATGACCACCACAGGCACCGTCGTTTACCTGCACTTGGTCCGATTTGCATAAAGATGAGCTGGTCATAATGTTCTAGCTCTTCGATATGCTCATTCTCCTATAAATGGAACGTGTTCATGTCAGGAGTTTATTTTGACAGAAAAAAAAAATGTTTCTGTATATACAAAGCAAAGTCGGAAAATGCGAGTGTTTCCGTTCGCGCATTGTTCGACCACTTATAAATGACCTAGAGATCTGAAAATTAGCATGCTGATGTCTTAATATCCGTATACTTAGAAAAGTCCGAAAATTAAAGAAAATAAAATGGTGCCCAGCAAAAACAGTCTTGCTGGCCCAGCACTATGTTGCCGCTGCCGAACCGTCAATAAAATGTCCGGGCGGCCAACAGAAGGGCCAGCAGTTCAGGCCAACAGCTGGCAACCCATCATTTGTCATATGCCACAACAGGGCCATCAGTGGGCCATCACAGGCAGTAGCTGCCACAAGTGGCCCTTCAGTGGCACTGCAAGCACGTGCCAGAAATGATGTCTAGCCTAATGTGGTCCGCTAGTGGGCCGTTAGTGGCAGCCAGCAACCACGTGACGTAACTGATGGCTTGCCGAATCTTGTCCGCCAATTTCCCAGTAGTAACCATAATAATAATAATAATAATAATAAAAAAAGAACCGCAGTTACCCAAAGCTACAATTTTTTTTTTCTACCCTTACGAAGCTTGTGAATTAACTAACTGCGCTGGGGAAATTTTCTCAACATATTGGAAAAACACTTTTCAAAATAGACTTTATTTGCAATAGAGAAAATACACTTAGCAATCATTGCTCCGGGGCTCATGCCGGTTTGTTACACACGAGCATGGGTGGAGAGATGAATAATATGAGAGAGTATGTACAATATGCGTATGATGATGATGTATTTACAGTTGAGTTGGTGCTTTGTAGGTGCGTATACAGAGATTTTTTTTTTCAAACAGTGAGTGATCTTGTTTACAATGTTTGTAGAGTTCGTTTGACCTGGTCAGTTCATATATTGAGTCCATTTGTGGGAGGTGGGTTAGGTGCACAATTCATGGCGTTTGCACCTTATACAGATATTTTTTTCCAAACAGTGAGTGATCTTGTTTACAATGTTTGTAGAGTTCGTTTGACCTGGTCAGTTCATATATTGAGTCCATTTGTGGGAGGTGGCTTAGGTGCACAGTTCATGGCGTTTGCACCTTATACAGAGATTTTTTTCCAAACAGTGAGTGATCTTGTTTACAATGTTTGTAGAGTTCGTTTGACCTGGTCAGTTCATATATTGAGTCCATTTGTGGGAGGTGGCTTAGGTGCACAGTTCATGGCGTTTGCACCTCATACAGAGATTTTTTTCCAAACAGTGAGTGATCTTGTTTACAATGTTTGTAGAGTTCGTTTGACCTGGTCAGTTCATATATTGAGTCCATTTGTGGGAGGTGGCTTAGGTGCACAGTTCATGGCGTTTGCACCTTATACAGAGATTTTTTTCCAAACAGTGAGTGATCTTGTTTACAATGTTTGTAGAGTTCGTTTGACCTGGTCAGTTCATATATTGAGTCCATTTGTGGGAGGTGGCTTAGGTGCACAGTTCATGGCGTTTGCACCTTATACAGAGATTTTTTTCCAAACAGTGAGTGATCTTGTTTACAATGTTTGTAGAGTTCGTTTGACCTGGTCAGTTCATATATTGAGTCCATTTGTGGGAGGTGGCTTAGGTGCACAGTTCATGGCGTTTGCACCTCATACAGAGATTTTTTTCCAAACAGTGAGTGATCTTGTTTACAATGTTTGTAGAGTTCGTTTGACCTGGTCAGTTCATATATTGAGTCCATTTGTGGGAGGTGGCTTAGGTGCACAGTTCATGGCGTTTGCACCTTATACAGAGATTTTTTTCCAAACAGTGAGTGATCTTGTTTACAATGTTTGTAGAGTTCGTTTGACCTGGTCAGTTCATATATTGAGTCCATTTGTGGGAGGTGGCTTAGGTGCACAGTTCATGGCGTTTGCACCTTATACAGAGATTTTTTTCCAAACAGTGAGTGATCTTGTTTACAATGTTTGTAGAGTTCGTTTGACCTGGTCAGTTCATATATTGAGTCCATTTGTGGGAGGTGGCTTAGGTGCACAGTTCATGGCGTTTGCACCTTATACAGAGATTTTTTTCCAAACAGTGAGTGATCTTGTTTACAATGTTTGTAGAGTTCGTTTGACCTGGTCAGTTCATATATTGAGTCCATTTGTGGGAGGTGGCTTAGGTGCACAGTTCATGGCGTTTGCACCTCATACAGAGATTTTTTTCCAAACAGTGAGTGATCTTGTTTACAATGTTTGTAGAGTTCGTTTGACCTGGTCAGTTCATATATTGAGTCCATTTGTGGGAGGTGGCTTAGGTGCACAGTTCATGGCGTTTGCACCTTATACAGAGATTTTTTTCCAAACAGTGAGGGATCTTGTTTACAATGTTTGTAGAGTTCGTTTGACCTGGTCAGTTCATATATTGAGTCCATTTGTGGGAGGTGGCTTAGGTGCACAGTTCATGGCGTTTGCACCTTATACAGAGATTTTTTTCCAAACAGTGAGTGATCTTGTTTACAATGTTTGTAGAGTTCGTTTGACCTGGTCAGTTCATATATTGAGTCCATTTGTGGGAGGTGGCTTAGGTGCACAGTTCATGGCGTTTGCACCTCATACAGAGATTTTTTCCAAACAGTGAGTGATCTTGTTTACAATGTTTGTAGAGTTCGTTTGACCTGGTCAGTTCATATATTGAGTCCATTTGTGGGAGGTGGCTTAGGTGCACAGTTCATGGCGTTTGCACCTTATACAGAGATTTTTTTCCAAACAGTGAGTGATCTTGTTTACAATGTTTGTAGAGTTCGTTTGACCTGGTCAGTTCATATATTGAGTCCATTTGTGGGAGGTGGCTTAGGTGCACAGTTCATGGCGTTTGCACCTTATACAGAGATTTTTTTCCAAACAGTGAGTGATCTTGTTTACAATGTTTGTAGAGTTCGTTTGACCTGGTCAGTTCATATACTGAGTCCATTTTTGGGAGGTGGGTTAGGTGCACAGTTCATGGCGTTTGCAGCTAAGGTGGCAGGCGCGGATGTTGAAGAGTTTGTTCTTGGAGTGAGTCCTTGCGTGGAGCGTGGGATTGATTGCACTGAAGTAAGTTGAGTTTGGAGAGTGAGGGTGCAGAGCGTGTGGTCCACTGTAGAGCTGGAGAATGCCCAGTAGAGACGGACCTGATCCTCGCTGGTGATGGTGAACCAGCTGATGTGTGGGTTCCACCGTTTCCAGAACTCGCTGAGGGTCGCCGTCATGTGTGCTTCTGTGTAGTCTGCCTGGAGGCGGGCGACGACCCTGTTCTTGAAGTGGAGGAGCAGACTGGTGCTTGCTGGTGGATCTGTGAGTGGTGTGTTGAAGGTAGAGTTGGTAAATGACGTACTTCGCCAGGACAAAGAAGTATGAGCATGTGTTCGAAGTGTGTGGTGTGGTGGGTGCAGTGTTGAGGAATTGGTAGTGTTCCATCTTGTGTGTGATAGGGCAGACTTTGGAGGCAAGGGAGAACATCAGATGGAACATCGGGAGGAGGATTGGGCAGTGGATGTATGTGTGTTGTATGGAGCCGGGCTCTGGGCAGAATGGGCAGAGGGGGGAAGAGAGAATCAGCATCTGGTGTAAAGTGGTTGGGACTGGCAGACGTGAGTGGAGGAATTGCCACTGAATGTTGATTTCGTGTTTGTGGTTGGTGAGTGTGGTGAGTGTGGACAAGACTGGGGTGGATTGAGAGGGGTGAGCGAATGAGTAAGGCAAGGCATGAAGGTAGAGTTCTTGAGGAAGTGGTAAAGTTGTTTTGCACTGATGGAGTGTATGTGGAGAGCAGCAGAGGGGGTGTTGAGGGTGAAGGGGAGAGGGATTGGCGCTGCCTGGACAGTGCAGATCCTTTTGGGTGAGGTGAGGGAGGGGAAGAGGAGGCGGAGAGCTTCTTTGATGAGGGTGAACTTGTAATTGTTTGAGGTGGAGCCAGGGAGGGTAGGAGAGAGCTCGGAGACATGTTTCCAGGCGAGGTTGGTGTGTGCGAGCTGGCGTACGGTAACCACACCTGCCCGGAGCCATGTGGGAAAGTGAAAGAAAGGAAGGTGAGGGGGGGGTAAAGGATAGAGGAATAGAAGAGAGGTTCAGAGAGGAGATCGAGGGTAGAGGTTGGAGAGATCCGTGAAGTGGGAGGAGCGCGAAAGAGGGTGATAGCCGCATGGTAGGTGGGAGAGAGGCGAGTTGGAACTCTGGCGTAGTGGTCCATGAGGAGGAAAGTGTGTAAGGTGAGAGAGGGGTCCCGTGGAGAAGAGATCACGTTGAGAAGGGTGGAGGTGGCAGGATTGGAAGAGGTCAGGGCAGAGAAGAAAGAGACAAGTCTAAAGGCCTTGTACATTATGGGGACGTCGAAAAGAGCGAGTCCTCCGTGAGAGATGGGCCTGGTGAGGGTTTCAGCTGTGGTCCAGTGGTGCTTGAACCAAATGAAGTTTGTGAGGACTCTGGAGACGTAGAGGTCGTAGTGGGAGGAGACGGGAGTGTTAGTCCAGGAGTAGTACACCTGGGACATGAACAGGCTGTTAGCAATGGCCGCGCGACTGTGGAAAGAGGTGCAGAATTTGGCTTGAGCCCACCAGCCTGCCGTCTGCTTGAGCTTTCGAATAGGAGGGGGCCAGGTGGCATCATCAGTGACGAGTCGCTTTCCGATGTGGACACCAAGGAGGTGCTGGCTGTCGGAGGACCACTGGGCGGCGCAGGGGGTGTCCGTCCGGGAAGCCCAGGATCCGCACCACAGTCCGGTGCTTTTGCTGAGGTAAGCACCGGAGAGGTTTGCGTACTCGTCGAAAAGGGAGAGGAGGAGGAATTGGTTGTTTTGCCTGATGATGAAGGTTGCATCATCGGCATAAGCAGAGACATAGATGGCATGGTGCCGATGGCTGGGCGAAGGCGGTGCGAACAGAGCGGAGAAAAGGTTCAAAGCAGAGAGCGAAGAGTTGGGGCATCCTTGGCGGATACCTTTTTGGAAGGGGATGGGGCCAGTGAGGAAGGCTCGCGTCCTGACGTGAACGACTGCGTTGCTGTAAAGAGTGAGGATGATGGAGGAGAAGGGGCAGGGAATCCGAAGTTGTGGAGGACTTCGGTGAGGTAGCGATGGGACACGTTGTCGAATGCTTTCCTCTGGTAAAGATTTAGGAGGGCGAGGGGCTCGTCGTGGAGGTGGGCAAGGTAGGTGATATCCCGAAGAATGTGGATATTCTCGTGGATGGACCTGGTGTAGGACTGGGCGGGGTGAATCAAGGATGGAAGTACGAGGTTAAGCCTCGTGGAGAGAGTTTTGGTGAGAATTTTGTAGTCCAGGTGGCTGATAGGACGCCAGTTGTTCAGGTCAAGAATTGGAAAAACACCAGTTTGTATCTGAGTAGATTTGAACCTGGGCCGTTTGCATGCTAGCTAAGCTCTCTACCAACCGGACTAATTCGCCACGTCGAGCGTAAGCTTAAAGCTGTCTGTTTGGTATGCAATGTGTAATCGAATGCTTCCCTCTTTCATTTTACAATATTGCGAGGTATTTTTCATAAAAGTCAGTTTCATATAATTGATAAATTAATTTTTTTAACGTAACAATAGTTTTTTTTTTTTTTTTTTTTACCTTAAGGGAACCTCACTCATTTTCAAGGCGTGTACATACTTAGAGTCGCTTTCCAAAGTTTTTTACTGTCCTTGCCGTCTTGAAAAGAGATTGTTGAATAAATATACATTTACCCGGGTTCATGTCACATTCTGTTACATTTTTAACGTTGTGTCTTTCCTTTCCGTTGTCCGAAGCTACATTTGTTTTATAGAGTAAGAGATATTTTATTTTACTTCTCGTTATTTTTAGAAGCGAATTCCTCCCAGTCTTGTGTATTCAACCGATGGATGAGTACCCCACATAGCGTAGATTTTTTTTCTTTCAAATAATTAATAAATTTTGTACGCGTATAATTTTTTTTTCCAACAAACGTTTTGATGGTTTTCCACGATATTTGTTTCAAGCGGTTTCAAATTTTTTCTTGTTATTCATCCACTCCATTCCATGAATTGTTATTCATGGGAATGGAGTGGGTGTATTTCATGGCTGCAATCTAGTATTTCACCGCTTAATCTGATATCTTCGTCGACGTAAAATTTCATTAGGAAATTAATTCACCTCTCCACATATGGATTTTTTTCTTAACATCCACTAAAATAACACGATGGCGATAGCGTCGTCTTCAACTAAATGGTACCATGAGAGACACAGCAAGTGTTGCTTCTGCGCATGCACAGTCCCGTTGCTTCCGCCTGCTGTTCGGGGTTGCATTGGTTGCCAGCAACGGGCCACTAGTGGCACTTGCTTGGAGGCCCACAATTTACGGCGATGCTGCAGGGCCATCAATGGCTCGCCAACTGATAGCGCTGCCACCAACGGACCACTACCGGGCCGTGAGCGGCAGATTTCAGCCAGCAGTGACCCATCACTGCCAGCTGGTGGCCAGCAGTTTCCCAGCACTTGTGTTTTTGCTGGGCGACTTTGAACATTGCCTGCTTGAATTTCCCGCGATTGTTCATCGACTTCTAATTGACCTAGAGATCTGGAAATGGGCACGCTGATGTCTTAACGTCCGTATACCTAGAAAAGTACGAAAACCTAAAAAAAAAAAAAAAAAAAAAAAAAATCAAGTTTGCGGATTTGGAACATTGTGTGTTTAAATCTTTTCTGAATTGTTCGACCACTTCTAAATAACCTAGAAATCTGAAAATCGGCATGCTAATAAACCTTAAGGTTCGTATACCTAAACAATCTCCGAAAACTAAAAAAAATCAAAATCGTGGCTTTAGAATATTGTCTGCTTAAACTTTTCTACCACTTCTACAATTACAAAAGTCTGAAAACCAAAAAATTCAAAAAATTCTTAGATTTACTGTTCAAAATGTTGATAGATCTTAAGGCCCGGATACCTAGAAAAGTCCGAAAAAACATCAAAATGGCGGCTTTGAAATATTGTCTGCATGAATTTTTCTACCACTTTTACACCTAGAAAAGTAAGAAAACCAAAAAATTCAAAAGGGTTTCTTAGCTTACTGTTCAAAATGCTGATAGGTTTAAAGATAATAAAGCCAGAAACGTAATACTATAAAAATTCCGTGAAATTTCGATTTGAAATTAAGTGGGCGCTAAAGCTTGCTACCGTTTTACGTTAAACCGTATGCAATGACGTCACGACCCTGTTCAAAATCGTAAAAAAACGGATCTTAAATTGCTTTTCTTTCCCTTAATTACTTTTCCCTTTCTTTAATTCTATGTTCAAAAAATGATTTTATAGATTCACCGTTCGAAGTCTTTGAAAAAAACGAAGTCTTAAAATGCCTGCAACGTAAATTTGACTTAAACCATTAAACACGTTTTAACATTCTTGCCTTTATAAAATGGGGGTATAAAATTAATTAACGAAGCGTCTGGAAAGATATTTATTTGTTGACAAAAGAGAAAATAATGGATACAGTGAAACATTCGTTTCGTTACATTTTCCGCGAAAAATACTGCGATACATAAATTTGGTGAAACGTGAAGTTTTATTGCCGAGAAAATGCCGGCATGATTGTGTATTTCAAATAAACGGCGCAGCATATGTAGATTAGTGTGGTAATTCATCTTTAAGACATTGAACTTCTTGATATACAGGATCACGCGTTTTTCGTAGTTCTTTAAGCGAAGAAAGTTGCGGGAAAGTAATATTCATTTCTCTCTACAGAGGCTGAAGGGAAACACTCCATCGCCAACCCGAAGAAATAACATTTTGGGAAAGAAAGATGGGAATTCCGCAGCTGCGGCACGTAGCCAAGGCGTGGAAAATTACGAGGGCTGGACTAATTGCGTCCCTAAATAGCGGATCATCGATTATGTGTCCGAATCATCTGCTGCAAGTAGTTCGAAAATTGAAAAATCGCCTTCACGTGCCTTGAAATAGGCTCGATTTGTTCGATACTGTACGTTATAAGAGATCTTTGATGCAGACGCGTAAAAAACATCAGTTCATCACACCGCATGGCGTTTTCTTTAGAAGGAAATACCTGCGGTGCCCAGCTCCGTAATTGGCTTTCTGCAGTGACGTAAGCTCGATGGCATTTTGGAGTACTGAGGATTGCGATCTCTTGACATACGTCAAAATTCCAGGAATCTAAACAGTTTTTTCCCCCATGTAAATTCGATGGCATTTTGGAGAACTGAAGATTGTTGTTTCTCGACATACGTCAAAATTCTAGGAATCTAGACAGTAGTTTTTTCTTTTGACGTAACCTTGTTAGCATGTACTACTGAGGATTGCTATCTCTCGATATAGTCAAAATTCCAAGAATCTAAACAGTCCTTTTTTTTTTTTTATATGACATACAAGTACGTCCAACTCCGCGGATGGTATGGGGTGACTTACAGCCAATCGCCTCTGACAAAAATAGGTCCCAATTGATATCGTTATAGTGTTAAAAATACGTGCCGCAAACTAATCATGTTAGCATATTGGGAAAGAGCATGGGGTCCAATTCGCGTACTGCACAACACGTCGTGCGCGCGACCCTCCATTCGCTAGCTGTGCGCCAACACGACTGCGCATGGTACCATTTTAAAGCTCACGACGAGATCTATTCAAAATTACGAAGAACATTTCGCCGTGGTTTGAACTGAACATTTTGAAAAGTGTTTTCTTGTGAACTGGTGAACACTTTTGACAATATCGCGGTTTATCTGGACAACCGTAAGGTGCAGAACGACTGTGCGTGGTATCGTGTTTAAAAGCTCTCGACGAGATCTATTCAAATACGTAAGGAACATATCGCAGTGGCATAAACTTAAATTAAAAAAAAAATGTGTGAACGGGTTACCATTTTCGACAATGCCGCGAAATTCGTAGAATGAACGCAAGCAAAAGTGGAGAAAATCAAAACGAGAGGCAAGATCAAGTGATGAGGAACGTAAGAAGCCTAAGAAGACTGCAGCCCAACGAACTAGAGAATATCGAGAACGCTTGAAAGCAGCTTGTATTATACACACCAAAGTTTTCGAAAGCCTTCTGACAACTGGCTAGAAAAGGATACGGCAACATATCTATCATTATGCAGGGGAATTTCAACTCAAACATCAAAGACACAGTCACTTACGAGAGATTCAAAGAATTTATGTAACCAATCCCACGCACAGCACCACTTTGGGTAATTATTGTATCGATCTGCTTTGTGTTTGCAATGTACCCAGCATTATTTGTTAAAATTATGTAAGCCACTTTTCATATTATAGACCTGTGTTAGCTATAACAAATTAAATAAACGCTTTGAAACCATACCGTACTCGACTAGCTCATTTCAACTCTCCGAGTCCGTAAGGGGTCCGGGTTCGAATCCCGGTCAGGCATGGATGTTGTGTTTGTCTTACGGCACTGGCTCTCTCCCTTCCCTGGAACCAGTGACCCTAAATTAGGGACGGGCGACTGCTTATAGCCCATTGAGTTGCTCACGGCGGTTGTTAAACCTCCAACCCAAAAAAAAAAAAACTCTCCGATCTGCAAGTCGTAGTCCTACGTTCCAAAGTGACGAGTCAATCAGAACGGAGCATACCTGTTTTTTGTTTGGGGTTTAAAGACCACCGTAAGCAAGTGAGCAACTCAATGGGCTCTGAGCAGTCGCCCGTCCCTAATTGAGGGCCACTGGGGGTGTTCTTCCGACGCGCGGAACATCGCGAATCCCACCGACAACATTGTTTATGACGTACTTGCGTTGAAATACGTAATATTGATATTTGGAATACAATTTCAAATATCGTGGAATATAAGTTCATGTCGTACAGTTCTAAACATTTGCTTGTCACAGGGATTAAACCTTCTTTCTCACACCACGTAGTACATGTTTTCCTGTCTTTGACAACTTCAATACACAACCTGAAAACATTCCATTATACCATCTTAACTCAACATGCTGACGTAAATTGCGAATGCAAACGCTTCGTCAACAATGTCATAAGAACTGCTGTCGGTAATAGCCCAATGTTTTTTTGTTTTGTTTTTATTAGATATTTAACGACCACAGTGAGCAACTCCATGGGCTACAAGCAGGTGCCCATCCATAATTTGGAGTCACTGGTTCCCAGGAAGGGAGAGAGCCAGTGCCGCAAGACAAACACACCATTCATGCCATACCGGAATTCGAACCCGGACGCAACTCGGACGAATGGTCATAAGCAAGCACTTAGACCACTGCGCCATCGGTGCGAGGGAGGGCTTCTTTATTGTACCTGGCATTTCGATCACGAAAATAAAAGACGTGATTACGTTATTGCTTCACCCAATTTATGTTCAATCCGTAAACAGCTGGTACTTTGGTTACCAGGGGGCGTAAGGGTTAATTTTTGCTTCTGATATATTTGCCATACAATCTAAGCTTCTAAAATATCGATTGATAAAATTCTTTCGTGGACTGATGCCACTCACATCGATAAACCTTTTCGGAATATTTTCTTCTTAAAATATTTCACAGTTTCTCCGCCAGGGGGCGTAGATGTATATCTTATTTTTGTCAATATCTCTACTTCTAGGAGTCAGATTTGAAAAATTCCTTCTTTGTTGGATAGTGTCTTCAGTGTGACATGTTTTTCACATAAATTCAAAATTTTCAAGTAATTCATAGACTTTCCGCTAGCGGGCCTAAAGGTAAATTGCTTTCCCCCCTATATCTCTGCTTCTAAGTCTCCGATTTGAAAATTTCTTTCTGGACCGGATACAGCTCCTGATGGGAAATCCTTTACCCATAATTTCTAATTTTTGTAAAAAATGTCTTGGCCACCAGGTGGCGTAAGCCCTAATTTCCGTTTCTGATGCATTTGCAGCAAAATATGAGCTTCTAAAATCTTGATTGAAAACAATACAGTTTGTTGACCGATACTACTCATATCGACAAACCTTTTAGGAACATTTTCTTCTAGAAATAATGCATGGTTTCTACGCCAGGAGGCGTAGATGTATATCATATTTTTGTCAATATCTCTACTTCTAGGAGTCCGATTTGAAAAAAAATCCTTCTTTGTTGGATAGTGTTTCGAAGGTGAAATGTTTTCCCTATAAATTCAAAATTTTCAAGTAAATCATAGATTTTCCGCTAGGGGGGCACAAAGGTAAATTGCGTTTTCTGCGTTATTTCTGCTCCTAAAACTCAGATTTGAAAAATTCTTCCTGTATCGCATACAAGACCCGATGGAAAATATTTTTCACATAATTTCTAATGTTGGTAAGGAATGGTTCGGCCACCAGGGGGCATAAGTTTAATTTCTGCTTCTGATGTATTTGTAGCAAAATCTAGGCTCCTGAAAACTCGACTAATTTTTTTTTTTTTTCTTGGACCGATACCGCTCATATGGAAAAACCTTTTGAGAATACTTTCTTCCTAAAGTAATGCATGGTTTTCCCACCAGGGGAGGTAAAGTCATATCTTATTTTTGTCGATATCTCTGTTTCTAAGAGTTCGATTTGAAAAATTCTTTGTGTGTTGAAGAGCGTTTCCGGTGGGAAATGTTTCTCATATAAATTCATGTTTTTCTTAACGCACAAGTCTGCAACCAGAGGGCGTAAGCTCACGATTCCCTTTACAGAAATATCTGAGGGATTAAAATCCCGATTGGAAAAACTTCTTTCTTCCGTCAAAGCTATTGTTTTCCATACCGGTTCCATTGACTTTGAATAGCTTTGATAAATTTAATTTGCGTCAGACCGGATTCAAAAGACGTGCTTATTACACCCGAAAATTCGGTGTCATGTTTCTTGTTTTTTATTTGTAACAGTCAAAAAGTTTTTTTTTTTTTAGTATGGGCAAAGCATTGTTTGTGGCATTATATCAATTTTTTTTTTATTCCAGAGTAAATAATTTAAGTAGTTTGCTTTTGTGTGTGTGTGTGTATGTGTGTTACAGTTCTTAATCGTTACTTAGTTATTTGCTTACTTATGTTGTGACATTTCCTATAAATAGGAAGTCATTAGACACTGGCACACGTCATTTGCATGTTTTGTGTGTGCAGTTCTGAGGCATTTCAGAAAGCAGGCCTTAGTTCTTTAAACTAAAAAAATTTGCATGATATGATTAACTTTACCGTACTGTATTTTGTAGTAATTTGTATCGATAACCAAGACAATCATTTTAATTATAACGTACACATTTGTGTTTCACGCAATAAAGTGGAATAATTTTGATTTTACGAAAAACACTCGTAGATTCCAAAGAATTTGATTTCTTAAAACACCCGTAAAGCCTAGTTAAAAATATGGAAGTTAAAAGATTGAGTAATTTTAAGATAATGGATTTTCGCAAAACTGCCTCGAAGATATTTTTTGCTGGGTCCTCGAGTTTTTTCGTTACGCCACTGCACCTAGCGACAGTTGCAAACCATAAACTCCACATGTCCGGGTAAAGTGTTTTACAAGGTAAATAATAACCGGTGTTTCTTTTTAAATCGGACATTTAGAAGCAGAGATATCATTAAACATTTGCCCACCTAGCGGGAAAATTCTGCATTAATTGGAGCACGAAATACAGACAAAATTGTTTTCGTAGTTAGTAGTATCTGACCAAAAAAAATTATTTTTTATTCCAGTTCATTTTAAGATCTGCGCGAGGGAGGACTCTTACCCCAACGTCTGCGAAAATTTGTTTCTGCACGCATAACTTGCGTCGCGGTGGCTACGCTTTCACTTCTGCGCTGCGAGAATTGTAGGAACACCTGACGCCATCTGGTGGCATAGCTAAAAATTAAAAAACAAAGAAGTTTTTATCTTTCTAACGCCACAAACACTTTCTGTAGGAAAATTTGTTTTTCTGTAAAAAAAATTTTGAACCTAGGGAAGGACTTTTGGACCATTCTGCACATGTTTGAGATGCCCAGAAATTAATTCCCGAAAGCAGAGAGAAAGAAAAAGATCCAAAAATTATGAGGTTCTCAGTCTTTTTTGAAGAATACATGTCTCAAAAGAAATTCGGAATGTTGAATTTAAGTCATTCTTTTCTCTCCTCCCGAAAGCATACTGCGGAAAACTTCTTGTTTAAAGATATCTTGAACGCAGTATTTGCATAGGTAATTCTTTCAACACAATGCTTTGTCACCAAAGCTAATCGGTTTTTTGTATAAGCAGCATTAAAAAAAATGCTTTTATATCAATGATCCTCTTTGACTTTCGTGGCACCTTTTTTCTCTTCGTTATTCATGTACTTCTGTTTTCAAATTTCTCATCGCTTTCTTAATCAGCTAGTCAAGTGCTCTTCACCTTTAAATCCATTCTGCAGTCAATTAACAATGTCTGCGTTTCAGTGTATTTCATCGATCATTTCTTAGTGTTCATTTTTTAAATCTATTAGAATCAAATGTTAATACTTTAATTTGGATAGCTAAGAAAAAGTAAATAAAGGATATGTTGTATTTCTTTGAAGTGCTATTCAATGCGAAGAACGAAATCCTTCTTTCTAAATGACTGCAAACAAAAATAGTACGAAAGATAAGACGTTATCGTAATTTTATGAGATAAGAAGCTTTCACAGCCAAACAAAGAAAAACAACACACAGAGCGAGAAAGAGAGACTGCAAACGATAAAGTGAAAGACAAATAATACACCGCATTATAGATCACACATTATTTTGCTCAAGAAGAAAAGATAATGAATCCCTTTTCTTTTTCTATAAGCAGGGATATATTTCTAAGCTAGAGACATTAGATGTTTTATTGTTTTATAAAACCAACAATGTTTTTAGTTTTACCTTCCGCAAATTCTTAAATTTATTGAAATGTAAATTTTCAGACTGTTGTTCGAATTTCGAAATCCTGAAGTCGTCTTTAGCAAGTTTTCTAAAATAAGAATTGACTTTTGTCTGTTAGTCTGTCTATACAAATTAAAAAAAAAACCTGCTGTTTGTAGATTTTTCAATAAAATAAATTATTTATTCATGTATATGACATTTGATAGTAAGATATTCGCACGCGGCACACGAGATTTCTGTTTGGCTGATAAAAAAAGAAGAAAAAAAAAACCCATCCACGATCTCATAAGTGAGACATCCAAGGCAATAAGAATAATATAAAGACACCAATACAATACAAAACATTTCGTGCCACGAGTTCCATACATGAATATTCAGCAGTCTGTGAACGATAAACACAAATTAAAATTGTATCACGAATTAAAAGCATTTAAATATATACAGGTTAAAAAATACTTTAAAATACATCAGTACTTTCAGACCCACTATGGGTCCATTATCAGATGTAGGCAATGTCCATCATCAGATTGTACTTACATCTGATGATGGACCCATATACGCTGCGTGGCCACTTTATTATGACCACCCCCATCAGTACTTCGTTGGGCCACCTTTTTGCCTTTAATACTGCGTCGATTCTTCGTGGCATGGACTCCACGAGATGTTGATAGGTGGTTTGTGGAATCTGAGACCATGCTTGATGAATAGCACTTTCCAGAAGTGAGAGATTGCTGGGTTGTGGATCCAGCTGTCTGATGGCGCGTTCAACTTCATCCCACAAATTCTCAATGGGGTTGAGATCTGGAAGTTGTGGGGTCCACACAAGTAAAATATACTCACCGGCATGCTCCTAAAACCAATCCTGTACAATACGAGCACTACGGCAGGACGCATTATATTGTTAAAAGTAGCAATCGCCATTTGGATAAACCATCCACATGACAGGATGCACTTGGTCTGCAACGATGTTTAGATTTGATGTGCCAGTCAGACGTTGATCATCACGAATTAAAAGGACCAAAGCATGCCAGGAAAACATTCCCCAAACCATAACGTTGCCTCCACCAGCTTGAAGTGTTGTAGAAATGCATTTGGAGTCCATGCTTTCCTGCTGTTTCCGCCAAATGTTCACTCGGCCATTGACATGGTGCAACTGAAAACGTACTTCATCGGCCCGCATAATTTGTTTCCGGTAAACGACTGTCCAATCCTTGTGTTCATGTACGAACTGGAGACGTTTTCTCTTGTTAACTGCAGACAGCAAAGGTGTTCGAACAGGCCTTCAGCTGCTATATCCCATCCGATGCAGTGTACGCCGAACAATGCGCGCAGAGATCATTGGAGGGGATCCCTGATTAAGATGGTCTCTAATTTGCTGCACCGCATTTGCCCTTCTGTTGTCTATTACCAGTCTGGACACTCTCCGTTCCGCCCGATCAGTCACTATCCGATGATCACCACACGTTGCACGTAGAGACCCAGTCTTTTGGCTGACAGTCCAGTCTTTAAACACTTCAACAACAGCTGCTCTGGAACATTTCACAAATGCGGCGGTTTCGGTGATACTCGGTTCATGGCTCAGAGCTCCTACAATCATCCCACGTTGAAAGTCCGTCAAATCGCATTTTTTACCCATCTCGTCAACCAAAAATCACTTCTACTATTGTCGCAAGCACAAAGCTTTCCCTTTTTATACTAGCCTAGCCCTCTGGCGGCAACAGCGTGCAGTCATAGCTCATTTGCTTAAAACTGTCAGGTGGTCATAATAGAGGTCACTCAGTGTATATTTTAAAGTATTTTTAACCTGTATATATCAAATGCTTTTAATGCGTGATACGATTTTCATTTGTGTTTATCGTGCACAAACGGCTGAATATTCCTATGTATATAAAGATACCATGAACTTGATGTCTTTAAGTCCATTAAATCCATTTACTAAAAATATAAAGCATTTTTTCAGTGGTTTATCCCAGCGCCTCTTACGTGCTCAGCCAATAACACCGGAACATTGCTGGCTCCGCGTGCAGTGGTGCCAGGCCAGAGTGACGTGGAACGCCACAGACTGGCGACGTGTGGTGTTTAGCGATGAGTGACGCTTCGTTTTGGGGACAGATGACCAACGTCTCCGGGTGTGGACGTCCCTGGGGCAACGGCACAATCCCAACCTCGCTATACAGCGCCACACCTACCCCACTGCAGGATTATGGTCTGGGGAACCATTACCTACGATAGCCGATCAGCTCTACTGGTGTTACATGGATCACTGACGGGCCGGCGGTATGCGGATGAGATCGTACATCCCCATGTGCTCCCATTCCTGGCCGGGATTCCAGGTGCGCTATACCAACAGGATAATGCCCACCCACACATGAATAGGGTTACCCAGGACTGCCTACGTCATATCCAGACACTTTCATGACCTGCCCGCTCCCCGGACATGTTCTCTATCGAGCATGTGTGGAACCAGTTGAAATGGCTGCTTGCGCCGTGCCGCAGTATCCGGGATTTGGAGCACACCGTCCAACACGTGTGGGCCAGTTTTCCGGAGGGGCAACATCAGGTGTCTGTTCGCCTCTATGCCGGACCGTACTGCAGCATGTATTGCTGCCCGAAGCGGTGTGACTCAATTAAAGATGACCGGACTGCGTGCGACAGATCCCTCTGCAATTGTTCTGCAACTCTGCTTTCTCTATCATGTGTACCATTCATTTGTATCATTAGGTCCATAAAGCTTCAGTTCAGAAAATATCTTTCAAGTCCTCTCTTGAACATTAATTCAGATGACCCCCCCACCATTAATGCAACACTAGATTTAACAAAAATTTATTGTATTTAACAAAATTCCTGTGAGTTTGAAACATTCCTTTACATTTAACCACGTTCCCTCAAATCTTAGATAAATGCACTCTTTATGTAATCTACCTGGTAAAATATTTAAATATTTTTAAAGGGGGGGGAGTGCAAAGTGTGGTGTCCGAGAAAACATGGATTGGCTTAGCGTCTCATCTGGCATGCGTGCTTTTTCCGGGATTGAAATCCAGGTCCTTTTCGGATGAGTGGTCAGATTCCACCCAGGTAGCAATATTATATGTTGAACCAACCGTGGGCTTTCAACGGTCGGCCCAGCGACGAGGAGACTCGGCGGCCAACAATTGGATATGTGTTGGTTCAACGGTTGGACCCACATTGGAAAACTGTTGCAAACAGTTTTCCAATGTGATCATGTGTTGTTGGACAACCATTGGATAACCGTTAAGTGGTCATTTGTTGATAAATGGTTGGTCATGTGTGGTTGGAAAAACCGTTGGCCAATCTTTGATAAACAATCAACCTTCACCCAATGCTGCCGACGCAAAAATATAATTGGGCCAACCGTTGGCCAATGTCAGTGTGCTACTTGGGCAGTGCCTCACTCAAACCACCCGTCAGCCACCAGGAAGATTTGAACATTGTAAGATGAGTAAGCATTAAGTGGCATAAAATTAAACAGATGACACAGTTGCAATTTTTTTTCAGTCCCAATTATGGTGACTTAACGTGGTCAAAATACAGAAGTGTATTATTATTTTTTTTTCAATGCATGTCAATCGAAGAGAATGCCTCGCCGGTTGACTCCTCGGCGATGTAGAATCTAAGAGTTTTATTGACCTTCCCTTGACCACCGCTGCCAACAATCATGCACAGTGGCTACATTCCTGCCAAGTCGTTCTGCAATATTGCGGAAAGAAAATCCACCTTCTCGTAGCCCTATTACACGACCTCGTTCAAACTCAGTGAGCTGTTGATAATAGCTTCTTCGTCTTCTTAAAGGCATTCTTGACTAACATCAACACACTACGTCGAATCTCAACGATAACTAACGCTTACGAACGTTACAGCGCGTATTTACAGCAAACCTGCTTTGCATGTTCCGAGGGGCGCTACTAGCGCCACACGTATGCGCCGAGCGCGAAATTTGCATAGACGTCATCTTACAGATGTACTCTCACCACCTACCAACTATCGTTTATCTAACACAACCATTTCTTGGTGTTGGGATTTTTTTCCGTCAATGTATATAATCTGCTGTTTCTCATGTAGTTATCTCTCAAAAATGTCTTGAACATTACATAACTCAGGAACGGGAATCGAACCTACATCTCGCGAGCATGCTAGTGTTACACCACTCAGTACAACGAAGTTCCAAACAACTGAAACTAAGCTGAAGTAGCTTAGGTATCAAAACCACATTCCAGATGTGCACTGGGGATACTGTATGTTGACTTATAACCGTGCATGGATGAGAAACTATCTTTTACACTACGATGACTGGGAAATCGTTTCAATTATCGCGCTTCTGGAACGTTGTCCGAATGCCTAGGCTACACATCTGGTTAACAATTTTCCTTGTTTTATTTGTCACGCTCATCTTTCTCTCCTAGAATTTGTCCAGCATCAATCCTTCCTCTGTACAGTTTTGCTGCATATGATACTTTTCGAAAAAATAATTTTACTGCATATGATACTTTTGCATTACCTAGTGCCTAACACGACCTTGTGACGAGAAAACATGCAAACAAGACATATGAGTCAGACAATCTAATCTACATTTCCACACGCAACAGGATCAGACAGGCGATCATCAATTCAATTTCTCGGTATATTATTCTCCATTCCTTTGGGAAAAGCATATGATTTGCACAGACGAATAACATAATAAGTGGAAAAAGGTATGTGTAAGAACAAAACGTGATGAATAGCTTCCAAAATCGAATGACGTCTCCGAGACGTCATAGTCAGGTTTGGCCTCCGAACACCATGCCGTCTACGAGACGTCATATTAGGCGAAGGGGTTAATCCGGCCCTGCTTGTGAAAACAAATGTAGACAAAAACAAGAAAGAAAATAAGTAAGCCAAAATGGCGAATAAATAATAATAACAAGGCCATGGAGATTCCCATCTATGGTTCTCAGCACTACATTCATTCAAAAATACTACGTACAGAATATGTACCTGAAAACTTTTGTTTTATTGGGGATGACATTAGCGTTGGGGGAAATCTACACGAATGGATTTTCCGGCAAACATACTGCCAAGCTCTTGAAAATTTGTGACCTTGGGCCGCGGATGGCCTAGCTGTCAACGTTCGTGACTGCTACGGAGAGACTTCAGGCTCGGCACGTTTAGCCCCCGGACTCCGCCCATACAGCACAAAATGTTTCAGATATGTATCAGTACTGTTACAGTCTCTCATTTTTGTTACACTTTCTTAGAATTACGTTTCAGCAGCATCTATTTTGGAACATAACTCTTTGTACATTACGGTTACGTTAAAAATAGCATTCACCGATACTACTGTTTTAGTTTCCATTGTACATAATTGCTACCTTGATGTTACATTCCGGCGATATTTAATATTCTTGGTTTGGCAACGGCGCGGATGCGCATTTATGCTATTTCACCACTCATAGTCGTATTTCCACGTGTCATTGGGATATTCTTTGGTGATACTATCGTACTCGCGTTAGCTAGTTAGTTGATTTAATATTTCATTTTTTTTTTTTTTGTGATTCAAGATCATCTAAAAGTAATTGTTTTGATTATTATAATTTTTAAATTCTAAAAAGCATATTATAAAATCTAAGTAGGTGGCTGTGTTGCTGTATTATTATACTATACCAGCATGCTTTTTTTACTTGAAGCTGAGAAATTTCATATTGGTATAGGTATTTAGAGAAATGACGAATTTTCTTTTTTTAGCTGAAATACAGTCTATTCCACATGTATAATAGAAATTCGACACCCTCATTTGGGACCGATTTTTATTTCTTTTGTTATCAATATATGTATAAACGCTGCCACTGTTCCCAATGGACAGCGGACTGCGTTGAACCTATGAAAACGTAAACAACATTTAGTACGACTGTTGTTGCTTTTGAAACAGCTGTCGAGTGTAATATTTTTTTATTGTGATTTTACAAAGTTTATTAAAATTTTAATGCTCGACGTAGTAAATACGTAACGATGATGTCACAAATATCTTTCAAATACGTAACAGTAATGTAACGAAGTTACAAATATCTTTCAAAAACGTAAGATTATCATGAAGTTGATATGTTGAAGTTACAAGGACCTTTCACTGTAACGTATCGGATATGTTTCAAAGTTATGTAACGTTTGAGGACATTTTGACGTAACCATAAGGTTTCTGAAAAAAATTACAGTTACATTGCGCAACGTATCTGAAAAGTCTCAATGTTTCAGTGCTATGTACTTGTAACATATACGAAATATTCTGTGCTGTGTGGGCTGATACTGGCTCCCCGGTTATAAATAAGGGTGTCTTCTTTCTACCTCGTTTCCGTGTGACTTTTTTTTTTTTTTTGATTGGAGGTTTAACGACCACCGTGAGCAACTCAATGGGCTATAAGCAGTCGCCCGTCCCTAATTTATATTCACTGGTTCCAGGGAAGGGAGATAGCCAGTGCCGTAAGACAAACACAACATCCATGCCAGACCGGGATTCGAACCCGGACCCCTTACGGACGAATGATCATAGGCCAGCGCCTTAGACCACTGCGCCAACGGGGCGACTGTGACTTTCCTCTCGGGGACTCTAGAAGTAGAGAAGCTAGGAGATTTGGAATAAAGGTTTTTTAAGACCTGGTTCAGACACTCCTTTCCTAAAATCCTCTACATATATATGATCTGACTTGATCATAATGCATATTACATAGAAAATTTGCGACACCCCTGTACGATACTTAGCCCTCTAATAAACCCACACCCCCAGTTCTGAACTGCTGGCGTTGCCACTTGTTATGAAATTCATTACCTCCAATGCCCTCGTTGCCCGAGTAAAATAAACATCCCCCGACTGAACGAAATTTCTGTTTTCAACACTGGGATTAAACTCTACAGTCTGAATATTATTCTTCCAAACGAAAATCTGCAATGAAGAATGTATATCCTAAACGGTTTTACAACCTTTCCATGAGTTTCCACGAACTTTCCCTTAAAGTGAACTACACCTATATTCTTATGCTGTCCGGATAACATATTTTCCTGCTGTCACGAAAAGCTACTTCTATGGCGCGCAACATATAACTGGATTGATCCCAAGAGAAAAGGTTTGTGAAGCTATCACAAATCTCTACACAGCGATGTATTTGGTGCAACAGCTCAAATGCGCGGTATTACAGCACGAATGTTGAACTCCGGTAGTCTTATCGATTTGCGAACTGAAATTTGTCAAACCTTTCGGGAATTCAGAGTTGCTGTGTGTATGATTGGATTGATGTTATCATTGTTCCTTTGTATAAGGGCAAAGGTCAGAAACTGAACTCAAGAATTACTGTGAAATTGGTTTACGTAATATGCCAAGAAACTTGATTCAAGAATTCATAGATAGGGTATGTAGTTTTACTTTCCAAAACTTTAACATACAAAAATGTTATCGCTAGAAAATAAATGTATTACACAAACCCTTGCATTTCTCATGCTAATTGAACTGTGATCATCTTCTGACGAGAGAAACATTTTTGGATTAGCAAAATGGATTGAAATCACTTCAAACGAATATATCCACTGTCTAAAAATGGGGTATAAAGCAGCTGAAAAGAATATATTCGCTATCTAAGAAGTGGGTCGAACCCGGTTGTAATTGATCCACTGTCTAAAAATGAGGAATAATGCAGCTGGAAAGAATGTATTCGCTATCAAAGAAGTGGGTCAAACCCGGTTGTAATGTATCCACTGTCTAAAAATGAGGAATAACGCAGCTGGAAAGAATATATTTGCTATCTAAGAAGTGGGTCGAACCTGGTTGTAATGTTTTTTTTTGTTTTTTTTTTGATTGGATTTTTAACGACCACCGTGAGCAACTCAATGGGCTATAAGCAGTCGCCCGTCCCTAATTTAGGGTCACTTGTTTCAGGGAAGGGGGAGAGCCAGTACCGTAAGACAAACACAACATCCATGCCTCACCGGGATTCAAACCCGGACCCCGTTCGGACGAATGATCAGAACCCATTGCTTAGACCACTGCGCCACCAAGGCGGCCCGGTTGTAATGTATCCACTGTCTAAAAATGAGGAATAACGCAGCTGGAAAGAATATATTCGCTATCTAAGAAGTGGGTCGAACCCGGTTGTAACAAGTGAACCAAAGAATCAAAAATATTGGGTTGGCCAAAAAGTCATTGCGTTATTTACACATAGATGGTGAAACATATCTTGAAATGTAATTAACGTTATTTGAAACCGCAAGTTCATTATGTAACGTGACAGTTGACAGTTTAATATTGTTTTTGGAACAGAAAGTGCACGATTTCGTTAACAAGTGTTTGTTTAGCGTCGATTTTAAAATGGACAATCAAACGGAACGTTTTAGTCATGTTTTGCTGTATTACTTCCGAAAAGAAAGAAAAACGCTGCGTAAGCTCAGAAAAAGTCATGTGATGTGTATGATGAAGATGCCTTAAAACTACGGCAGTGTCAGAATTAGTTTGCAAAATTTCGGCCTGGAGATTTTGATGTGAAAGATGCACCACGCTCAGGAAGGCCAATCGAAGTGGATAACGACAAAAAAAAAAGGCATTGATCGAATCCAATCGGTCTTTAACGACACGAGAGATTGCTGAGAACCTGATCATATCGAAATCCAGCGTTGAAATCCTTTTAAAGCTACTGGGATACGTTAGTAAGCTCGATATATGGGTACTACATGAGCTCAAAGAAATTCATCTCACTAAGCGCGTTGGCATCTGAAATTCGTTCTTGAAACGAAGAAAACGATCCATTTTTGAAACGTATGTAACACGCAATGAAAAATGGATCGTCTACAACAACGTCAAACGAAAAAGATCGCATAGACCAAGCGTGATGAACCTATTCAAAGCACTTCAAAAGCAGATATGCACCAAAGGAAGGTTTTGCTGTCAGTCTGTTGGGATTTCAAAAGGTATTGTGTATTTTGAATTGCTTCCAAGGAACAAAACCATTAATTCCGACGTGTACTGCCTTCAGCTGGATAAATTAAGTGATGAAGTCAAACAGAAGCGTCCGGAATTGGTGAATCTCAAATGTGTTGTGTTTCACCATGACAATACAAGACAACATACAAGTTTGGTCACTCGTCAAAAATTATTACAGCTTGGATGAGATGTGTTACAACATCCACCATATTCGCCAGAGCCCGGCACCATCAGACTACCATTCGTTTCGTTCGTTGCAAAACGCCTTGAATGGTAAAATCTTCACTGCTGATGAGGCTATCAATTCGTTCTTGGAATTGTTTTAGGCTGAAAAAAAACAAAAACTTGTTCGAGCACGGAATCATGAGCTTGCCTGCGAGATGGCAAAAGGCCATCAAACAAAGTGGACAATATGTTGTTGACTAAAGTTTTTGTTTCCCATTCAAAATTCGCCTTCCATTTACACAGGGATAAAACGCAATTACTTTTTGGCTAACCCAATAGTTACTCTTCCCTTAGTTTTGTTATTAAAATTGTCATTTAGGGAAGATGATTAACACTAATACTTTTTTGATTGATACCTGATGGTGGCGCAGTGGTCTAAGCGATGGCTTCTGACATTCATCCGAAAGGGGTCCGAGTTCGAAACCCGGTGAAGCATGGCTGTTGAAAATGTCTTACGGCACTAGCTAACTCCCTTCCCTGGAGTCAGTGACTCTGAATTGGGGACAGGCGACTGCTTATAGCCCATTGAGTTGCTCACGGTGGTCGTTAAACCTCCAATCAAAGAAGAAAAAGAAAAAACAATGTCGCTAAACCTAAGAAAGGAGAGATATTTGAGTCACTATTTTCTGCCAAGTAGCATGATGCTGGTGACAAGGAGACTAGTAACTGAGCAGAGAAGAGAGGACAAGAAGCGAGCTCTTTTCACCGGCGACAGGCTTATGATCAGTACTGAGCTGAGATGAGAGGGGTAAAGGAATTATTCTGCAGCTTGCGTAAAACCCTACTTTTCCGTGAACATTTCTGTTTGAGGAGCCCAGAAATTTGTTAGAAGTTTTTTTTTTTTAACTCAATTTATCTGACTCGAAAGTATTCCATTTTGGCGCTAGATGGCGCGATAAGTTAGCACAGCAGTGTTTCTCTCCGGAAGCAACGAAATCTTATTTCTGCCCGATTTTTTAATTATCTGATCCAAATAGAAATCAATGAATAGGGGCAATAGTGAGATTGGAATCTTGTCTTATTTAAGTCGAAGTGACGCAACCCATATTTATTTTGCAGTGAGCAACACTTACTGTTTTGCAAAGTATTTATCAATACGTAGTAACATCTGATGACCTTTCGCTGCTCATTAAGGATATGGAAATCGATGTCTCCCAGTGTTATTACACTCTCCTGAAACAGGTATTTGTTTGAAACAGGAGCTTGAATAGAAAGGCAAAGTTCTGATGGGTAGATTCAAGTAAAAACAAGTTAGTAAAATCATGCAATGCATTGACTATGATACGCTTTCCAACATACCAGAAATCATTACTCAAGTTATGAAGATAATGGCTATGGAATAAATATCGTACCTGTGTCCTGACCTGTGACCCCATTTCGATGATATTCGACAGAACCGGTTCAGTGTACCTCCGGAACAACATACTAACGTTTTGTCACAATCGAAGCATTTTTACGCAAGTTATGATGCATAAGGGCGATGGAATGGATCCCGCTCCTATGTCCTGACCTTTGACCCCATTTAGTCCATTTCCAATAGGGTTTGTCCCCAGATAGTCCCCTACCCCATACTATATAAAATTTCATCGAAATCGAACCATTTTTACGCGAGTTATCGTGCGGACAGATTGAGTGACGGACGGACGGACAGATAGACAGGCAGACTGACAAAGCTGGAACATATACGCTTCTTCAACCTACGGTTGGAAAGGTAAACGACGATCTGCCTGAAAATGGTCTCACTCGGAACTGCGCGAGGAGACTGGCTTCCTCTAAGCACGCTGGCAGGATGATCGAAATTAGCACACGGAAGCAATGAGGTAACTGAGAAGATACGCAGTAATAGTTCTTTTTTTTTTTTTTTTTGGATTGGAGGTTTAACGACCACCGTGAGCAACTCAATGGGCTATAAGCAGTCGGCTGTCCCTAATTTAAGGTCACTGGTTCCAGGGAAAGGAGAGAGCCAGTGCCGTAAGACAAACACAACACCCATGCCTCAACGGGATTCGAACCCGGACCCCGTTCGGACGAATGATCAGAGCCCATCGCTGAGACCACTGCGCCACCGGGGCGGCGCAGTGATAGTTCTTCAACATCAACAAGTGACATCAGCGTGAAGTCCGTAAAGTATCTGGTGTAAGATGGCAGGTGGACGACTGTTTCAGATCGGAGCAAATGTTTCTTTCCGTAGAGATCGTCACATCCTTCAACCTAATCATCCCGCGTACATCCGAGGGATGTTTCCATAAGGGTAGTAACTTTTACTTGAATCTGTTCTACAACACGCTACACTTTTATTCAAACTCCTGTGACAAACAACACCCTGTTGTCAGGAGAGTGCAATGACGTTGAGGAACACCGATTTGTGCATACCTAATCCGCTGCCAAAGGTAATCGGAAGTTGCTTATTGATCAGCGAAATTATATGAGTCGTCCGAATCAAACAGACTTGGGTAGACCGGTGTGGTTGCAGTATCCTCAGAAGTGATGGCGGCGCTACAGTAATCACACATAGAAGAGGAATGCAGCGTGCCAGAAGAAAGACCTCTTTGTCCTAGAAACCCAACAGCTAACTGGGACTAACTCAAAAATGAAAGTAAAGCTCTTTTTTTTTTCTCTCTCCTGATACAGTTTCTGTGGGAGGGTCCTTAACTGCACAAATTTCCAAGTGAGATTTAAACGTACTCTATGATTAATTACGGGAAAGAAACCCAAAGCATTACTCTCCTTATATTTTGATTTGGCCCTTAAAAAGAAATTTACTATTGCTTACAACAGGTGTTTTTCTTGTTAATCGCGCACACTTTAAATATTCAGGAATTTGTTTTTAAATGCTTACGGCATTTTACTATTTATGTAAGTTTCGTTAAGGAGATTTAATCAACTGACTGTTCTTATTTGAGACCTGAATCAATTTGGACAAAAAGAGAGAGAGAGAGAGAGAGAGAACAAGGGTTTTGAAGAAATGCGAAAATATTGAAATTGCCATCATCCATTCCGTTAGCAACAAGATTTTCGCACGAAGTGACAAAAATTGGAAAAGAAAACCGGGCGGCGGATGGCCTAGCGGTTAGCAAACCACACTACTAATGGAGAGTCCCCGGGTTGAATGAAGCCTGTGCTGATCTTCCGGAGGTAGTGTGATTTGCTAACATCACTGAATATCCGCCGTGCATGAAGGTTAAATGAAGCACCACCCAGTTACATATAAAGGTGTCAATTTCCTAGCCACCTCTAATTTCTCTCATCCCTCTATGAGCAAAAATCGTACGTGTACGGTGGTGCCATCAACTGTGCTGTCTCTCACTTACAAACTGTTCTATCAAAGTCGCTAGATTTTCTCACTCCTTCCGTTTCTGCGCCCTGCCCAAAAGGCTGACCCGCTGTAGGTGGTTTGGGCCTAAACCTTCTCTGTGGACGGAAGTTCTACATGAAATTGTGAGGTGTCAGTTCAGTTGGAAAAGCCCTTTTCAAAACAGCTCAGTGAAAAACTATTGTTTACAACAGGATTAGGATTTGAACATTTGTTTGTACATGAAATCCATTCTTCTGAATACTTTATTTGTACGTGAACTCTATTCTTCTTTCCTTTTGTGTGGACTTGAGTGCAACGTTTTCATAAAAAAGTTTCTTCCGAGTACGTTTTCATATTTAAAAAGAATGTTTTTCTCTATTGACAAAACACCCAAGTTATTCAAATGTACATGCTCTTGTTTGGCTCTAAGATATATCTTGATTCTTTTTAATGCAGAAAAAATTATTTCTGCAATTTCAGTTGTTGATGTAAACTTTAATATTAAGTTTGCTTGATTTGTACACTTAACTAAACACAATGTCCAACAATTTATTCAACTTTATGTAACAAGTAATATCTCTTACTGATTTGTTTTTGTATTCATCAAGGGAATCAAACATCTTTAAGTTCACTTTTTAGTCGAACTGTATCAAAATTTGAAGCATAGAGTTCTTTAAATTCTGACAGTAGATGTTCAGGAAAGCTTTCACAAAATTTATCAAAACAGTTCGAATCCAACAAAGCCACGAATTTTAGATACAATATCACCGATTTTAATTCATTGACACTTTACACAAACTGAAACAACTCTCGCGTAATACATACAGTTACAGGCGGAAACATGCAAGTGAATGATGCAGTCCTAAGGCTTCTATTTTCTGAGCGAACCGTTGCCCAAAGCATTACCCTTTCACCCACTTTGTCATGGAAATTCTAGCTGGTGATGTTATCGAGGGTCTTCGAATCAGAAAAGCGAAGACTGACTGGTAGAGTGGTTTGAGGTACAATGACACCATCCCGCCACTAGGAGACCCTTTGGTCTTCGCTCGCCAGACATTCTCTTAGTAAAAAGAAGTGAATCCGCACGTGACTTTCTCGCAGCGAAAGCATCGACATATCTTCAAACCGTTGCTAACTGGCTTTTGTTTGTGTACATTTAATTGACTTTTATTTGTGCATTTAGCTAGCCTCGAATATACGCCAGTGACCGCAAAGCACATATCTCATGGATACTTCCAAGCGGACACAGCGAGCCGTGACCCAATTTTTGCCAAAGAGAGAAGCAAATCGACAGAAATCTTACGGCGCACGCAGGTGGTTTACGGGAATGAAATGGTGCAAAGAATTTCAGGATGGACGTGGAAGCATTATGGATCTGCCAAGATTTAGCCAAACACACGCCGCCACCACACCGGACACAATTGCAGCAGTGGACGAACTGGTGAAAGTTAACTGCAGAAGAACAGTTAGCAGTTTCAATAGGCATCAGCTGGTGCTCCTGCACACACATTTTTTTTTAGATATCCTCCACCAAGAACCTGGATATTCGAAAATGTGTGCGCAGTGGATTCTAGATCACCTGACTGACTGACTATCCATGAACTTATCGACCTATGGAACACCTGCCTAAATGTTAGAGGTGCCTATTTCCAGGCGCTACACTGCTAAAAATTTTGTGATAGGTTGCACCAGTCCAACACGAGCTGCACCACTTTGTGAGAAAAGATACACCATTGTGTGGTGCAAACAAAACCCTAAAACACGGGGCAACTTTTCACTACCTTATGGTGCAAAGCTGTATCACAGTATGGTGTATGTACACCGTCTTCTTGTACCACACACTGCTGTATCTTTTCATAGAAAGTGTGCAGCCGATTCAGTACCACGGTTTATTGCAAACTACCATAAAAGTTTTAAAATTATAACAGTTTACCAGCACCAGTGTGTCCTGTTTATACACTGCTGGCCACCCAAAATGCAACACCAAGAATGAAGCATCCAATTGGCCTGATATTCTCAGCATGCGTCGCCCGCGAGAGGACATGCAAACGATTAGCATTGCGTGGCATATGCAAATCATGTGCCCCCGGCATGCTACCGTGAAGCACTATAAGAAGGGTGCACAAAAGGCTGGGTGAAAGTAGTGGAAGTGTGTTGTGCTGCCGAACCTGTGCGTGAGAAGCTTCCTGATGCCTCGTCGCAAAATACGGCAGTCATTCCAGCACGTTTCGGAGTTCGACAGAGGACGAATAGTGGCTTATCGCGACAGCGGTTTATCGTACCGAGACATCGGCGCCCGTGTGGGACGACATCCAGCCACAGTGAGGCGAGTATGGATTCGGTGGGTGCAGGAGGGACGGACTGACCGACGTGAGCGATTGCCGCAGCCGCGGTAAACCACCGAACGAGAGGACCGGCATGTTGTGCGGCGGGTATTGACGGCTCGCACCGCCACATCACGAACGTTAGCGCAGGAATTAGGGTGTGTTGCGCAACAACCGTGTCAGCACGTGCCGTTCGACGTCGTCTGCAGGAGCGGGGACTTGTCGCACGGCACCCACTGCTCCGATTACCATTGACGTTACACCACCGGCGAGTGCGGTGGTAGTGGAATGGTACGACATTGTCTTCTCCGACGAATCCCGCTTCTGCCTGCAACACCACGATGGTCGGATCCGCGTGTGGCGGCACCGCGGCGAGAGACTGTATGACGCCTGCATTATCATACCAGTCCGTCACCTGGCGTTATGGTTTGGGGCGCAATTGGATACGACACCCGCACCCCTCTGGTACACATCGCCGGTACACTCAACAGCCACCGCTACATCTCCGACGTTTTGGAGCCTGTAGTCCTCCCTGACCTGCAGGACCTGCCAGCGGCCACGTTTCAACAGGACAATGCGCGCCCGCACGTGGCACGCATCGTGCAACAATTCCTCACGGCCCACCAGGTGTCACTGCTACCGTGGCCTTCCTGTTCTCTCGATATGTCGCCCATCGAACACGCCTGGTCGCTGATCGGCAACAGAGTGGCCCGGCAAGCACCACCCGCGGCTACGCCCGATGAACTGTGGCAACGTGTGGAAGCAGCCTAGACCGACATATCCCAAGCCCACATCAAAAGCCTCTTCCGTTCGATGCCGTGGCGTGTAGCGGCCGTTATTGAAAGCCACGGGGGCCACACGAACTATTGATATCTGCGTGTTCCACAAGTCGCACGGGCCTGTAAGCTCAATCGTTTCATCTTTGTATCTGTTATGGTCCAGTAAATCTGGCTTTGCTATCTTGTGTCCTTCTGGGTGTTGCATTTTGGGTGGCCAGCGGTGTATTTACCTATCCACACATTCTGATGCTGTAATAAAGTACACTTACCTCTAACAGCTAGTCTATGTTTCAATTGGGCGACTCGTCTACTTTGAAGTGGGAATAATACAGGATTTGCAGATGCAGTCCCGGTAAACAGATTTCTAAAAAGGCAAAAAGACCCTAGTAATTTAACAATGTGTTATCAGCACCAAAGGACAGAAAAGGTAAACTAACGTTTTTTTGGGTAACTGGTTACGGGACAGGAAGAAAATTGGTATGAAATATCGAACGTAATACCAGTATCTCATCTGGCACTTGAACCTCTACCGGTCAGCCGACGACCTAGCATCGTAATTTTTACGCCGCCCAGGTCGCCGGGTGGTCTGAAGCAGAAATCGAAACGTGTCACGGGTGGGTCAAGGTCAGAAAAACCTTGACAGGTCAAGATGCTCCCGACACGATTTCGACAACGTTTTATTTTTGGAAAGTCAAGGTCAGGAACACCTTGACGGGTCAAGATGTTCCTGACCCGATTTCGACAACGTTTTATTTTTGGAAAGTGAAGGTCAGGAACACCTTGACGGGTCAAGATGTTCCTGATCCGATTTCGACAACGTTTTATTTTTGGAAAGTCAAGGTCAGGAACACCTTGACGGGTCAAGATGTTCCTGGCCCGATTTCGGCAACGTTTTATTTTTGGAAAGTCAAGGTCAGGAACACCTTGACGGGTCAAGATGTTCCTGACCCGATTTCGACAACGTTTTATTTTTGGAAAGAAAAGTCAAGAACACCCTGACGGGTCAAGATATTCCTGACCCGATTTCGACAACGTTTTATTTTTGGAAAGTCAAGGTCAGGAACACCTTGACGGGTCAAGATGTTCCTGACCCGATTTCGACAACGTTTTATTTTTAGAAAGTCAAGGTCAGGAACACCTTGACGGGTCAAGATGTTCCTGGCCCGATTTCGACAACGTTTTATTTTTGGAAAGTCAAGGTCAGGAACACCTTGACGGGTCAAGATGTTCCTGGCCCGATTTCGACAACCTTTATTTTTGGAAAGTCAAGGTCAGGAACACCTTGACGGGTCAAGATGTTCCTGACCCGATTTCGACAACGTTTTATTTTTGGAAAGAAAGGTCAGGAACACCCTGACGGGTCAAGATGTTCCGTTCCCTTGCTTGTCGTGGCGGAAGTAATGCATTATTTATTAAAATGGATGAATTCCATATTACGAAGATTGAAAAAAGGTGTCGAGCGCAACAAATACGTGCTTCTTGAAAACAAAAAGGAGAAACCTGAATGCTGGAAGTCGTTTTCGTTTCATTAAGAAACGAGAATATGTTTCATAGCAACACCGATTTTCAGCAGCTTCTAATGAGTTGAAAGTTTACAAAATGTGAACTTTGATTTTGTGAGTGTTCCTTTCTTCTGAGAGGCAATGATGAAATCTACATCCACATAGAAAAATCTGGAAGGTTGGCGAATTGGTTCCACATGATTTGACACCAAACAATAGTGGCTTACGATCTATTCATTGCTGCTTTCACGTCACAATAACGAACCACTTTCAGACCGGTTGTCGACATGCGATGAAAAGTGCGCACAATGAACGGCGATACTACACGGTCGAGTCACATTATTGTGACCACCAGCTAATATCCAGAGTAACCTCCGTGTGCAGCACGAACAGCAGCTACATGGGCTGGGAGTGACTCAATAAGGTGCTGACTGCAGTGCATCTGAAAAGCTGCGGGAAGGTGCGTGGTGGAGGATCCATAGAGCAAACAACACGATCGAGGTGGTCCCACAGAGGCTCAATTGGGTTCAAGTCTGGGGAATAAAATGGCCAGGGAAGTAATTTAAAGTCTTCGTCGTGCTCTTCCAACCAGTCTCTGACATTTCTAGCTGTGTGACACGTCTCATTGTCATTCTGGAAGATCCCATTAGCTCCAGGGAAGACAATCAGAATGTATAGGTGTACATGAACTGCAAGGATGGATTCATAACGAATGCGGTCCATAGTGCCTTTCACAGGTATGAGTGGACCCAGATAATGCCAAGAAAATATTCCCCAGACCATAACACTGCCCCCACCAGCTTGTGTTCTTCCAGAAGTGGTTGAAGAGTGTTTGTTCTCCGATGTTTCTCGACTTATACGCTAACGTCCATCCGTTCGATAAAGCAGGAAACGTGACTTATCGGAGAAGGCAATCCTTTGCCAATCAGCGGAGGTCCAATTTCGGCACTCCGCCCAAATGTTAGCCTTTTCTGCCGATGCACTTTCGTTAGCCTAGATGCAGTTACCATCCATCTGCATCGGAGCCCCATACGCAGCAGGGTTCGCTGAACTGTCGTTTTAGACACACTTTCGGTAGCTCTCTGGTTCATTCGGCCAGTAAGTCGCTCCACTGTAGCGTGTCGATCGGCTCTCACGCACCTTCGAAGCCGACGTTCACCTCTCACATCCATGGCACGTGGTGCTCCGCAGTTAGTTTCACGTCGCTTATTCGCAATGGTGCTAGTTCTCCAATCACGACACACTTTAACCATAGCGGCACGCGAACAGTTCAGAAACTGCGCTGTTTCAGAAATACTGCCACTCTTGGCCCGAAAGCAGATAACCAATTTTTTTTCCAATTCTTATAAATTTCTCCTTTTCGCCATGACAGCAATAAGTGAAATGTTTTCAGATTTCCTACAGCACACCTTATATACCCTCCAAGGCAGCTCAAGACACGTGCGTTCTTTCATTGGCTATGCGATGTTTACGTCAAAAGTAGGAGGTGGTCACAATAATGTGATCGACTGTGTATATAACCTACGATACCCACTGCGAAGATACATTTTGACTGACCTGTGTGTGTACATTTATATAAACCATACATAATATAGTATATAGAATTATACATTATACACTATATGTATAGAATTTTACATAATGATATATACTGTAAGATTATATATAATTGTAAAGCGAGTTTCAAATTTATAGTTGTTCAAAGCAGATTTGTCCGGGTCAAGTCCAATTATGTGACATCTGGATCCAGAATTTTGAACCCATTTCCAACTATTCTCTGAAGCGGAAAGGTACGGAGAAAATTCAGGTTTTCCTCATGACTCCATATAAAAATGAGAATTTTCCCGTTATTAACCGAGAAAGAGAAACAGGAGTATCTTATTGAAATCCATGAAACTCAGTTTTTTCCCGTTTTTTCACGGAAAAGGTTAAACCAGGTATCATCATCATCATTGTCTACCATTATAAACCTACTGCTGGACGAAGGTCTCCTCAAGTTTCCTCCACAACGCTCTGACTTGTGCCAGTCTCCTCCATGTTACTCCCGCATAATTTCGAATTTCATCCACCCATCTCCCATGTGGTAAGGGATAAATATTAATGGAGATTAGCTAACCCACCTTCGTTTTGCTGATGACGTAGTCATTTTTGCAACTACCCCATCAGACCTGCAGAGTATGATCCAGGAACTTGCTGACAAGAGTAAAGAAGTGGGATTAAAAATGAACTTTCAGAAGACAAAAGCGATGTTCAATGCTTTTACAAGAAATGAAGATTTATCGATTGATGGAGAAAAGCTGGAGATAACAGACACGTACGTTTATCTTGAACAGCAGATATCAAGCGAGGGTCACATTGATGAAGAAATTCATCGGAGTACAAAACTTGCCTGGAGAGCTTTTGGAAGAAACAGCATAATTTTCAAGAGCAATATGCCATTATGTCTTAAAAGAAAAGTGTTTGATCAATGCATCCTACCAGTGCTTACGTATATTGCAGAGACGTGGACCTTAACTAAAAGAGACATACAAAGGCTGCAAACAACTCAGAGAGGATGGCTGTCCATCGATGGACAGACCATCGATGGACAGCCTTGGTGTAACCAGGAGAGATAAGAAGATTAACTCATGGATCCGAAAAATGACAAGAGTGGAAGACATCATGATCAGAGTTAAATCCCTGAAATGGCAGTGCCAGAAGGACAGACCATCGATGGACAGTCGAAATTTTAGATTGGATTCCAAGAGACAGGAAAAGACCCAGAAGAAACCAGGTATAAGCTTCGTTAATTCACGAAAGGAATAACGGAAAATTTAAGATTAGTTTTTTCAAAGTAGATGCATACCTTGCCTTTTATTGTTACAAAGAATTTCACTTATTACGGATTTTAAAAAGATGTTGCGACATATGAAAGTTTGCGGCATTGCTTTGAATTCTGTTGTGCTCCGCTTTCTGCTTAACTCGAGCGTGTAATTTCTTAATAACTGCATCACAGGGTATTTTCTTTTTGTTTTATAATACACTTACCCGGGGAACGAAACTTTGTTGCTAAATAAAAGTGTGCTTATAATTTAAATTCTATCTGATGTAAATTAATTTAATTTCTTTGGTTCAGTACAGCCACAAGGACCAAAAAACACCGTCTTAGGGGGATTAAAGAAGATACTAAAACAGCTTATGTAAGCTAAATAACATCATTATTTTTCCTAATGTTGCTTTTTTTTTTATGGGAACTCAGGGAGAAAAGAATTTCGTGGCGAAAAAATTCCTTTCTTCTTGAAAATATATATCGAAGCGTAGAGATAAAACAGCAGTTAACGCAGAGTAATTTTTAAATATCCCTATCTAAAGCGGCGTTTGTTCCAGAATATGATTCCTGTGTTTCGCCTGTTTTATGTTTTCCTTTTTATTTTTAGTACTTTTTAAAAGGACTTGCGATATTTTTCTCCAAGTGTTAAAGGAGTTATTTATCTCGATCAGAGCGCTTTCATTCAGCAAGTTGATATATGGGAACAGAAAAAGTTAGGCTTTTATTCTTTTTATGCGGAAATTGATTATAACACAGGACACGTATAAAAGTTTCCTCTCAGAGAGAACGGCCTAACAAATTAGCCGTCGCAGGAATCATTGTTATTTCTCAAAGTTATGTGAATTCTGCATTCATTATTCTTCTATTTCCGGGTGTTATCCTTTCATCTTATGGTGTCTGATATTCTTCATCCGAAAGAACAGACCATTTTTTTTATTTAGTAGTTCGGAGAGGCAGACAATTCCGGGTCAGTACTTACAACTATTCTGACCTCGGCATTTCGGATGAACGGAAATAGAACTAACCGTACGATCTTTCTGATTAATTTGCCTTACTTTTTTTTTCTATTTACTTCACTTTTTGTTTATGTACAAGAGATTTATCAATAATATAAGAAAGGTATTTCATTTCACAGAAAAGAAAGAAAAATGAAACAATTTACACTATCTACAAAAAAGTAATTGGACACCCCTGCAATCGACGATATCTGCGGTCCTGATACACGTCACGGCCGCCGCCTCCGTTAAATATCGTGTGGAAACAACAACGCAACCAGTCGCATGCAAGATGCCACGCCGTTCGGAGCTCTCTGATTTCGAGAAAGGTGTAATCGTCGGGTATCATAGAAATGGCCGATCCATACGTGACATATCTAGCGAGTTGAAGTGCCCAAAATCGACAGTGGCCTATGTGATTGGCAAGTGGAAGATGAGAGGTGACTGTCGGAATGTGCCCCGACCCGGCAGACCCACAAAACTGGGAGTTAGAGACCAACGGGTGCTGGCCAGAAAAATTCGGAAGAACCGTACCAAATCGATGGGCCACATCCGCGAGGAGTTTCAACAGGCATCCGGGAGTGTTCTTTCGATGAATACCATCCGTAAGGAACCCCATGTGCTCGGTTATCATGGACATGCTGCCGCCCACAAGCCTTTGATCACCAAGTCCAATAGCGCTGCTCGGCTAACGTGGTGCAAAGAACGTCGACAGTGGACCGTTGAACAGTGGAAACAGGTTCTCTGGAGCGACGAATCAAGGTTCACCCTCTACCGTTTGGATAGCAGGGTCCGGGTTTGGAGTCGGCCTGGAGAACGCCTCCTGCCGGAATGTATTGTGCCAACTGTGAAGTTCGGCGGCGGTGGAATTATGCTATGGGGGCGTTTCTCCTGGTATGGCACGGGACCCTTGGTCGCAATTCCTGGTAGACTCAACGCCGACACCTACTGCACCATTTTGGATGACCATGCACTTCCTACGTTGTGGCAGTTTTACGGGGTGGACCCATGTTACTTTCAGGATGACAATGCCACCTGTCATGTTACGAGGTCCACCATGGCTTGGTATGGTGACAACGGGGTTAATCGAATAGATTGGCCTGCGCAGAGCCCGGGCCTTAACCCTATCGAGCACCTCTGGGACGAGTTGGAGCGTCGACGTAAGGGGTGCCCCCACCGTCCGAAATCGGTGAAGGAACTGAGCTGTCTTCTCCAAGAGGAGTGGAAGAAAATGCCGCTAGCCGTCGTACAACGCCTGCTTGAGAGTATACCCCGGAGGGTTGCAGCTGTAATCGCCGCTCGTGGAAGTATTGAAGGTGAATCAACTTCGCTTTCCTTTGCTATCACAGGTGTCCAATTACTTGTTGGTAAGATAGTGTATAATCTTCGAAAAAAAAAAAAACCCAAAAAAACCGAAGCACCCAAAAGGAATCATCCAATAGAGATGAAAATTGGTATCTGCAAAGTACATGTATAGGAAAGGAAATATTTGCAATTCCAGAGCAGTTGGGTCATTTATTCGGATAAAACAGCTACACGAGTGGAACAAGTCAGTACGTTGCAGTGCCACCTCTGGCTCGGATGCGACCGGTTACCCAGAGTGGCATAGACGCATACAGTTCATGGATACTGTCTTGAGATATAGCAGGCTGAATGGTATCCAAATTGCGGGCCAATTCGCCGACATTCCGGGATGGGCGTTGGTGCCGTCCTATCATGTCCCGAATATATTCGATTGGTGAGAGATCTGGCGATCGGGATGCCCGTAGAAGGGTATCGACATTATGGAAGAAGGCCTTTGAGAACCGCGCCATTTGTGGCCTGCCATTATCCCGTTGAAAACTTTCTCACGGATGCTGCAACAGGAATGTCAATACAATTCTTGGAATGCCTTCGAGTCGTGAGGGTAGTACGGAGGATTACCAAGGGTGTCCAGCTTTTGTAGGAAATGGCTCCTCAGACGGTCAATCCCGATGTGCAAGCCATGTAACGTTCCACGGCAAAGGCAGAAGATCCCTGAAGACAACACGACACCACTGAACACTATTTCACGTTGGTCGAGCCCGACATCACTGCAACCCGTGCCGGCGATGCTTGCTAGTCAGTGTTGGGCGGGGCAGTGGCTTCCTTAATTGTAGTCCCCGTGCCGGAAATCGTCTGGCAACGGTCCGGATGTCCCCTTCCGTCCCTTTAAACAACGCAACATGACCACAAATGGTTGAGAGCGATAAAATCGGTTCTTTTCATGATGCTCTCACAATCATTCCTTCCTCGTGTTCTGTCGTTGCCCTCGGCCGTCCAGTACTCTCGTGCCGTTGGGCTGTGCCCTCCTCGACGCATTGGCGCCAACATCGGCGGATCGCCGCGACGTTCCTCCCCAAATACTAGGCGATACGGCGACTTGACTAACCGGTCTTTCACAGCCCAATTACACGTGCTCTCTCTCAAACTCGCTTAACTGCTCGTATTGTACACGGCTCCGACGTCGCGGCATCCTCATAGTCCGTGGAGGATGATGCAACCTCAATCCGCTGTCATAATTGTCTATCCGTGCGAGCTTTGCTCTTGATAAAAAACAACGCATCGAGGAGAGTTAACATTTGCATATTTGGCCCCAAGATACATGCATGCGGAGTTTCATCAGGATCGAAGGACTTTCTCGCTGTGCTTTTCTTTGGAGCGGGGTGGGGTTGCGAAGGGTGGTGTGTTTGTGATTGAAAAGCAACACAAGGAATGATAGCCTTATGATTGAGAACAAAAGCTTCGTAGCTAGGGATGGTAAATTTGGGGCTAATAATAAAAGGCTTCAGAGCAAGGGACGCTAACTTTCGGTTAAGAACAAGGCTTCATTGGCGTCAGATAGTAACTTCAGAGTTGAGAATAAAGTCTTCATGGCTAGGCATGATGGCCTTGAGAACGAACAAAAAGGCTTCATTGGATAAGCATGGTGACCTTAGGAATAAGAATGAAGGTTTCTTTGCATAAGGATGATGATGTTAGGTTGAAAATAAGGCTTCATTGGCTATGGAGGGTAAACTTAGGCTGAGAATAAGGCTTCATTTGTAAGGGAATGGTGACGTTAAGGTTGAGAAAGCTTAAGTTGAAAAACAATGCCGTCTTAACGATTTAAAAAAATTAATATTAAAATATATATGGATTGGTGAGATGTAAGATGCACCTCAACACTAAACTGGAACGTGGCAAGCTCATAAGACAAACAAAATGTATTGACATAACCAACCTTAAAAAACACCATAATACTTTCAAGTTGGAACTGAAGAACAGATTCTCTGCTTTAGAAGGCCTAACATCGGAAGAAGTGGATATTTCGGAAGTTAACAGAAAAGTAACCAAAGCTGTTATGGAAACAGCAACAAAATTAGCTGGGTCTAAGAACAAGTTGCATGTGAACAAATTATCAGGAAAAACCAAAACGTTGATGCAAAAAAGAAGAGAGATGAGGACAACTAAAGTAGATGTGACTTCCAAAGTGGAATATATAGAGCTATGCAAGACAACACGAAAAAGTATCACTGAAGACGTAAGGAAATTCAACTGTGAGCTAGTGAGGAAAGCAATTGAAAACAACCAAAGCCTTAAGATAGCAAAGGGACATCTCAGTAAGGGAAGAAAACAGATTATGGCTCTGAGAAAAGAAGATGGTTCTATAACAAGAAATAGAGGCGAAATTTTGACAAGAGTGAAAGATTTCTACTCCAAATTATATGAAAGGGATGATACATGTACTCCAGACATCATGAAAGGTACCAGAGTTCTTCCAGTCCTCCCAGCAGAAGTTGCTCATGCAATCAAGAACATGAAGCGAGGGAAAGCTCCAGGAGAAGATGGAATTACTATAGACATCATACAAGAAGCAAGTGGAGAAATTGAAACAGTACTCGCCCAAATTTTCACTCGATGCCTTAATGAAGGGAAGATTCCTGAGGATTGGAACAATGCTACAATGATCCTGCTACATAAAAAAGGTGACATTGAGGATCTCAGGAACTACAGACCTATCAGCCTCCTATCAGTGGTTTATAAAATCTTCACTAAAGTTCTTTCACACCGCTTGAAGGTAACACTGGACATGGCTCAACCGAGAGAACAAGCTGGATTCAGGAGTGGCTACAGCACAATAGATCATATCCACGTACTGAGAGAACTGATTGAAAGAGCGAGGGAATATGAACTTCCATTGTGCATGGCGTTTATCGATTATGAAAAAGCCTTTGATTCGGTGAAACCATCAGCAGTTACCACGGCTCTGAAATCCTGCGGTATTGAAGATGCATACATTAATATTATTAATAACATCTATGAAAATGCAAGTGCAAAGATTCGGCTGTTTGAAAATACAACACACATAAAAATTGGAAAGGGAGTGAGACAAGGTGACACCATATCTCCGAAGCTCTTTAATGCCACATTGGAAAATGTCTTTCAATCACTGAACTGGGAAAACAAAGGGATAAAGATTAATGGAGATTATATAACCCACCTTCGTTTGCTGATGACGTAGTCATTTTTGCAACTACCCCATCAGAGCTGCAGAGTATGATCCAGGAACTTGCTGACAAGAGTAAAGAAGTGGGATTAAAAATGAACTTTCAGAAGACAAAAGTGATGTTCAATGCTTTTACAAGAAATGAAGATTTATCGATTGATGGAGAAAAACTGGAGATAACAGATACGTATGTTTATCTTGGACAGCAGATATCAAGTGAGGGTCACATTGATGAAGAAATTAATCGGCGTACAAAACTTGCCTGGAGAGCTTTTGGAAGAAACAGCATAATTTTCAAGAGCAATATGCCATTATGTCTTAAAAGAAAAGTGTTTGATCAATGCATCCTTCCAGTGCTTACGTATGGTGCAGAGACGTGGACCTTAACTAAAAGAGACATACAAAAGCTGCAGACAACTCAAAGCAGCATGGAGAGGTGCATGCTTGGTATAACCAGGAGAGATAAGAAGAGGAACTCGTGGATCCGAAAAATGACGAGAGTGGAAGACATCATGATCAGAGTTAAATCCCTGAAATGGCAATGGGCTGGACATACTGCCAGAAGGACAGACCATAGATGGACAGCCGAAATTTTAGATTGGATTCCAAGGGACAGGAAAAGACCCAGAAAAAGACCACATGGGAGATGGGTGGATGAAATTCGTAAATATGCGGGAGTGACATGGAGGAGACTGGCACAAGACAGACCGTTGTGGAGGAAACTTGGGGAGACCTTCGTCCAGCAGTAGATTGATAATGGTTGACAATGATGATGATGATGATATCATCATTGTCAACCATTATCAATCTACTGCTGAACGAAGGTCTCCCCAAGTTTCTTCCACAACGGTCTGTCTTGTGCCAGTCTCCTCCACGTTACTCCCGCATGCTTTCGAATTACATCCACCCATCTCACATCTGTTCTTCTTATGGGTCTTTTCCTACCCCTTGGAATCCAGTCTTAAATATCAGTTGTCCATCGATGGTCTGTCCTTCTGGAAGTATGTCCAGCCCATTGCGATTTCAGGGATTTTACTCTGATCATGATGTCTTCCACTCTTGTCATTTTTCTGATCCAGGAGTTCCTCTTCTTATCTCTCCTGGTTACACCAAGCATGCATCTCCCCATGCTTCTTTGGGTTGTCTGCAATCTTTGCATGTCTCTTTTAGTTAAGGTTCACGTCTCGCACCATACGTAAGCACTGGAAGGATGCATTGATCAAACACTTTTTTTTAAAGACATAATGGCATATTGCTCTTGAAAATTATACGGTTTCTTCCAAAACCTCTCCAGGCAAGTTTTATACGCCGATTAATTTCTTCATCAATGTGACCTTCTTCTGATATCTGCTGTCCAAGATAAATATAGGTGTTGATTGTCTCCAGCTTTTCCTCATCAATCGATAAATCTTCATTTCTTATAAAAGCATTGTATATCACTTTTGTCTTCTGAAAGTTCATTTTTGATTCCACTTCTTTACTCTTGTCAACAAGTTCCTGGATCGTAATCTGCAGCTCTGATGGGGTAGTTGCAAAAATGACTACGTCATCAGCAAAACAAAGGTGAGTTAAATAATCTCCATTAAAGTTTTTGCCTTTGTTTTCCCAGTCCAGTGATTGAAAGACATTTTCAAATGTGGCATTAAAACGTTTTGGAGATATAGTGTCACCTTGTCTCACTCCCTTTCCAATTTTTATGGGTGATGTATTTTCAAATAGCCGAATCTTTGCACTTGCATTTTCATAGATGTTATTAATAATATTAATGTATGAATCTTCAATACCGCAGGATTTCAGAGCCATTGTAACTGCTGATGGTTTCACCGAATCAAAGGCCTATTCATAATCGACAAAAGCCATGCATAATGGAATTTCATATTCCCTCGCTCTTTCATTTAGTTCTCACAGTACGTGGATATGATCTATAGTGCTGTAGCCATTCCTGAATCTAGCTTGTTCTCTCGGTTGAGCCATGTTCAGTGTCCCCTTCATGCGATGTGAAAGAACTTTACTGAAGATTTTGTAAAACATCGATAGGAGGCTGATAGGTCTGTAGTTCCCGAGATCCTAAATGTCACCTTTTGTATGTAACAGGATCATTGTAGCATTGTTCCAATCTTCAGGAATCTTCCCTTCATTAAAGGCGTCGAGTGAAAACTTGGGCGAGTATTGTTTCAATTTCTCCACTTGCTTCTTATATGATGTCTACGGTAATTTCATCTTCTCCTGAAGCTTTTCCCCGTTTCATGTTCTTGATTGCATGTGGAACTTCTGCTGGGAGGACTCGAAGAACTCTGGTACCTTTCGTAATGTCTGGAGTACATGTATCGTCCCTTTCATATAGTTTTGAGTAGTGCAAGTTAAAATATATACACATTAGACCTTTCGAGTTTACAATAAACTCATCCTCAGGTGTAACAGAATGCACGAACACAAGCGACAAGATGTTAGTTATCCATATTAGACTTTTCGAGATTATCATGTGTCACGTTTGTCATGGTATATATTCTGAATACCCCTAGACTTCGTTTAATTATTCTTTTCACTGAAAGTTTACTGATTTTTAAATAAAATAATCTATGCTGCAATGAAGATTCTCCTTGTACCGTAACCGTAAGGTTTCCTCTCTTGGAAACAGTTAATGGACAGGAAATAACACCCCGAGTCTCCAGAAATTGAGATTAACCAATTATTTCCGCACTTGCGTTAAACCTCTTTCTTTGGACATGCGTCACTTGTGACACGTCTTTCATGATATATAAAACCAACACCTCGTCGCTTGTATTTGTTCATTGTATTACATCTGATTAGGAGTTTATTTTAAACTCGAAAGGTCTAATGTGTATACATTTTTGCTTCTATATATAGTTTTAATATTTTTTTTTTAAATCGTGCCTGAGATGAAATTTTGTTTTAACTTAGATCATTTTTAGCACGAAAATATATCTGATGAGCATAAGGCTTCAATTTGTAGGGATGATGACCTTAAACTGATTATGTGGCTTCATTGGCTAAGGATGGTGGCTTTAGGCTTGAGAATGAAAGTCTTCAAATATGGCTGGCGTTGTTGTTCATGATATCTTAATTGACGGGTGTACAGTCTTTTGGCCGGGAATAAATTCGTCATGGATGTCGACCATGGTCTTGAGGATCCTAGGCAAGAGCTATTCTAAATGCCTTGACGGTTGGAAAGTAAGACTTTATTGCTGATAAAATTTGCTTATGGTCAGGAACAAAGGTTTGTTGGCTGCTAAAATGGTTCTGAAGTACAATTTTTAGGAAACATTTCTACTAGCCACATAGAGTCATAGAACAGTCAGACTTATTTCCTAAAAAGGTGTTCAAGCATTATTCCAGTTAACCTTGAAAACCGAAAAGGACATTAATTAAACAATGAAAGTGACAAAGAAAGCGTGAGATTTATATGAGATTTATTAACACGTTAATTAGCAATTAATGTGCTAGACGTCAAGTATGTTTTTCCACTGTGACTTGTTTCCAATATAATGCAAAATGATTGGTCATTCATAAATCCTAGTAAATTCTCTTCGGCGCGCAAAAATTAGTTAATCTAGGAATTAATGACTGCCATTTAGAGCAGCACCAGATGTTTTTTTTGGCAGAGTTCCAGGCGAATTAGAAGGAAAGCTCGTTCTCATCGAAAAATCTCATGAATAACTGTGAAGTAAAGGTAAAATATTCGTGAGATAAGCGGAACTAAGAACGACACTTATTTCGAGATTTCAAATGAAAGTGCCTGGTTGATTTATGGGTTTTACCAGACGAGGAAGATGCAAGAATTTTAAGGCGCCATTTTTTAAATAAATACAGTAAATTTATCGTAAAGGTCATGGATTTGTCAGAGCATAAAAAATTTGAAAAGGAGTTTTTGGACACGAAGTGTGCATATAAAGCAAATATACTTGATGGACAGAGTGATAATAATGTTGAGGCAGACACACAGTACTGATGAAATAGAAAACTATCTTACCAGAAAGGAAGGACTTTGCAGAAAAAAAAATACAATGTCTTCAAATAGGAAGGACATAAAAAATCTTACAATAGATAATGCCATTGAGAAATAAAGTATTTTTTTCAGGGAAAAAAGGGATAAAAATATCTTCCTAAAATGGAAATTTCAAAAAACATTTAAAGTATTGATCTGAAGACAACATACGTCTTTAAGACTGTTGACAACGAAAACTTAGTTCTGATTATTAAGAATAAATTTCTAGTAACATAGTTTCCAAGAGAAAAAACAAGAAAGATGACACCGAACTTTCGGGTGTAATGAGCACGTCTTTTAAATCCGTTCTGACGCAAATTAAATTTATCAAAGCTATTCAAAGTCAATGGAACCGGTATGGAAAAAAATAGTATCTGACCGAAGAAAGAAGTTTTTCAATCGGGTTTTTATTCCCGCAGATATTGCTGTAAACGGAATCTTGAACTTACGCCCTCCGGTTGCAGACTTGTGCGTTAAAAAAAACTTAAATTTATACGAGAAACATTTTGCAGCGGAAACGATCTCCAACAGAGAAAGCATTTTTTCAAATCGGACTCTTCGAAGCAGAGATATAAATAAATACAAGATGTGCATCTACGCCCCCTGGCGGGAAAACCATGCATTATTTTAGGAACTAAGTATTCTCAAAAGTTTTTTCGATGTGAGCGGTATCGCTCCAAGAAAAAAAAATGTTTAGTCGATTTTTCAGGAGCTCAGGTTTTGCTGCAAATACATCCCAAGCAGAAATTAACACTTATTCCCCCTGGTGACCAAACCATTCTATACCAAATATTAGAAATTATACGAAAAACATTTTTCATCAGGAGCTGTATGCTATACAGAAAGAATTGTTCAAATCGGAGTTTTAGAAGCAGAAATATCGGGGAAAACGCAATTTGCCTTTGCGCCCCATGGCGGAAAGTCTATGATTTACTTCAAAATTTTGAATTTATATGAAAAACATTTCGCATCGGAAACACTATCCTACAAAGAAGGGTTTTTTCAAATCTGTCTCCTAGAAGTAGAGATATTGACAAAAATAAGATATATGGTTTCTACGTCCCCTGACGTAGAAGCCATGCGCTATTTCAAGAAGAAAATGTTCCTAAAAGATGTGTCGACATGAGTAGTATCGCTCAACAAACGAATTTTTTTGCAATCGAGATTTTAGAAGCTCATATTTTGCTGCAAAAGCGGAAATTAAGATTTACGCCACCTGGTGGCCAAACCATTTTTTACAAAAATTAGAAATTACGTGCAAGAGATTTCTCATCAGGAATTTTATCCGGTGCAGAAAGAATTTTTAAAATTGGAGATTTAGAAGCAGAGATATAAATGGAAAATCAATTTATCTTTACGCCCCCTAGCGGAAAGTCTACGAAATCACGACTGTGTTGTGCGTGTGGTCACCAAATGTCGTGTAGCACAGCTCCCGATGTTCACAGAACACCGCCACTCCGCCCAATGACTCATGAAGGTCACTTCCCTTGACCGCTGCTCGCGCATCCGCGTACAGCCATCTGTTGGCGCGCTACATACCTAGGCTCGGAACGTTTTGATCGCACTACGTATACCCTCCACGCCAGCTCACGACACGTGCCTTCTTTCATTGGATACACGCTGTAGAGGTCAAAAGTAGGAGGTGGTCACAAAAATGCCACTCGATTGTGTATATTTCTTACAAGGAAAAGGTTCTGAAGTGTTATTATTGAGTAGTCTACTTAAAACAGCCGGAAAACGTTGTTTAAGAAAAACTCTCACGCGCTACCACTAGCGTTGTTCAACGTGCAAACGAGCGAGTGGAGAGGGCGAGATCTTCCTTCGGTTTCGGAAATAGTACAGAAGCTGCATGTGTTAGCTTTCTGAGGAATTTCCTTAAACCTCCGTGTTAGTATGTGATTTGAGAAAGAACATTGGGCGCCAGCTGATTGTGTCGCGCTTCGCGTGTGTTAGAGAATTAAAATGAATAATAGTGTGTGTGCGCTGCATGTACTGAAAGTTATAGTGAATTAAAATGAGAGATATCGTTAACGAATGTTTTTCGGGGAAAAGTTTCTCAGGTTGATATGGGGATAAACTTAAAATTGTGCACAGGAAACAGATTTACCGGAACTTAAAATTGAATACAATCATATGAAAAGTATTTTAACGCAGATATTACCAAAATGTCTGCTTGTTAAGTGCTTTGAGTACGCTCAATAAATTCACAAAAACAAAGGTTACGAAGGTTTTCTGTAAATAAGAGGATGGCAGAAACAGAATAGCAAATCATGAATCCCGATTTCTAATTTCAGTGAAACTGAAGTCAACAATATTCTTGAATCAAACTTTGAGAAACAGTTCATCGCGCTTAATTTCGTACTTTTCATTTCCTATATATTGTTTTTCAAGACATTTGCTACGGTTTTATAGGAATTTTTCGACATTTTCTTCTTTCCAAGGTTGCCTTTAAGAAGGATTCAGCATGAGATGCAACAATCGAGGAATTAGCTTCCCTTTCCATGCAAATTAATACACGCATAAAATTTGTTGCGCCTTTTCTTCCACACAATGATAATGTAAAACAATACATTTACGAGAGATTCCCCTCTAGCACTCTCTCTTAGCTCTCTGAAAAGTTGTGTATATAACGATTCTTCTAATTTCTTGTTTTTATGCTCATACCAGGAATTTTTTGATAACAGATTTCATTTGCCCATCTGAATAATTGAATTGAAAATTTTCCTTCCTGTATTCTTTTCAATGGAAAACAAGCTGTTTTTACGCTTTCCAACCGTAGGTTGAAGAAGCGTATATGCTCCAGCTAAGTCCGTCCGTCCGTCAGTCTGTCTGTCCGTCCGTCCGTCGGCACGATAACTCGTGTGAAAATGGTTCGATTTCGATGAAATTTTAGTATGTGGTACGGGACCACCGGGGACGAGCCCTATTGAAAATGGACGAAATGGAGTCAAAGGTCACGGCATAGAAGCGAGATCCATTCCATTGCCCTTATGCATCATAACTTGCGTAAATATGGTTCCATATCGACGAAAATTTAGCATATTGTAGGGGACCACCTGGTAATTATCCCTATTGAAAATGGGCGAAGTGGGGTCAAAGGTAAGGACATAGGAGCGGGATGCATTACATTGCCCTCTTGCGTCATAACGTGCGTAAAAACGGTTCGATTTCGATGAAATTTTAGTATGTGGTAGGGGACCAACTGGGGACGAACCCTATTGAAAATGAGCGAAATGGGGTCAAAGGTCAGGACATAGGATCGGGATCAATTCCATCGCCCTTATCCTATACTATTAAAGGAGCAATTCGTGTATCTATGTAAATTTTATTTTGTAAACGGCTCTAAGGATTTCAATGAAAGTCATTAACCTACCGTTTTCTGGTACTAGAAATCGATTTAGCTTAATCTCGACTTTAGGAAAATTCGTTTAGTGGGTTTAATAACCACCCCGAATTACCACGTCTTTACTGTCATGGCGTCGTCCTATTAATGTTGTCCATGCTTAGAAATCTTATGACGTCACAATCTCGTACTTGAGATGTTGGCGCGCGGTCACGCCATCTGTCTCACTACGTCACGCGTTGTGTGTGGATCCTATTAAAGTTTTATGACGTCACACTCTTGCGAGCAGATGGTCGCGATTCCCATCTGCCTCATTATGTCACGCGTTGTGTGCGTATGTCCGGCGGCACGATAACTCACATAAAAATCGTTCGATGTTGATGAACTTTTAGTATGTGGAAGGGGATCACCTGGGAAGTAACCCAATTGAAAGTGAACGAAATGGAATCAAAGGTTAGGACATAGGAGCGGGTTCCACTCCACTGCTCTTATGCGTCATAACTAACGTAAAAAAAGGTTCGATTTCGATTATATTTTAGTATGTGGTAGGGGACCCCCTGGTGACAAACCCTGTTGAAAATGGGCGAAATGGAGTGAAAGGTCAGGACATAGGAGCGGAACAACTTCCATTGCCATTATGCGTCATAACTTACGTAAACATTCTTCGATTTGGATGAAATGCTAGTATGTTGTAGGGGCCTGCCTATAAAATGGGCGAAATGGTGTCAACGAATCCAATTGAAAATGGGAGAAATGGGGGTCAAAGGTTAGGACACAGAAGCGGAATCTATTCCATAGCCCTTATGCATCATAACACGTAAAAATGCTTCCATTGCGACAAAACTTTATCATGTTATTTCGGAGGTATACTGAACTGGTTCTGTAGAAAATCATCGAAATGGGATCAAAGGTCAGGGCATAGGGCCGAACTTAATTCCACAGCCATTATTCGCATAACTTGAGTGATAACTTGAGTAATGATTTCTGGTATGTTGGAAAGCGTATTATAATCAATGCATTGCATGATTTTATTGACCTTGTTTTACTCTTTCCAACTGTAGGTTGAAGAAGCGTATATGCTCCAGCTTTTTCAGTCTGTCCGCACGATAACTGGCGTGAAAACGGTTCGATTTGGATGAAATTTTAGTATGTGGTAGGGGGACCACCTTGGGACGAACCCTATTAAAAATGGACGAAATGGTGTCAAAGGTCAGGACATAGGATTGCAATCCTTTCCATTGCCCTTATCCCATATTATTAAGGTGGACGTCAAGTAATTTTGCTTCCTATACTTCCAATGGAAAAAGTTTTTTACACATTTCCTTCACAATTAATGTGTTCCCAAGGATGAAAATTTGAACATCGATTAAAATAACTTCATATTATAACTTGGAATACTTAAGATTTTTAAAAACATAACCATAATTATATTAAAAATCAATAACTTTTCCTTTGGTGGTGTTGAAACCAGAAAAAGGATGGCGCGACCTGTACTTTGATGACGTCAGTAGACAAACAAATGTTGGATTGCATAATTATGTTTAAGTTTTAGAAAATATTAAGTATTCCAAGTTATAAAATGAAGCTATTTTAATCGATGTTCAAATTTTCATATTTGGGAACGCATTACCGTTTTCTGGTACTAGAAATCGATTTAACTTGATCTGGACTTTAGTTAAATTCGTTTAGTAGGTTAAATAACCACCCTGAATTACCACGTTTTTAGTGTTATGGCGTCGTCCTATTATTGTTATCCATACTTAGATATCTTGAGACGTCACACTCTTGCAATTCAGATGTTGGCACGCGGTCACGCCATCTGTCTCATTACGTCACGCGTTATGTGCGGATCCTATTAAAGTTTTATGACGTCACACTTGCGAGCAGATAGTCGCGATTCCCATCTGCCTCATTACGTCACGCGTTGTGTGCGTATGTTCGTCCGCACGATAGCTTGCGTCAAAATCGTTCAATTCGATGAAATTTTAGTATGTGATAGGGGAATACCTGGGAAGGAACCCTGTTCAAAGTGAACGAAATGGAGTCATTGGTCAGGACATAGGAGCGGGATCCATTCCACTGTTCTTATGCTTCAAAGCTAACGTAAAAAAAATGTTCAATTTCGATGAAAGTTTAGTATGTCGTAGGAGACCACCTGGGGACAAACCCTATTGAAAATGTGCGAAATGGGGTCAAAGGTCAGGGCATAGGATCGGAATTACTCCCATCACCATTATGCGTCATAACTTACGTAAAAATGTTTCGATTTGGATGAAATGTTAGTATGTTGTAGGGGCCTGTTAGGGGGCAAATTTTATTCAAAATCGGAGAAATGGGGTCAAAGGTTAATACACAGGAACGGGATCTATTTCATAGCCCTTTATACATCATAACTTACGTAAAATTGCTTCGATTGCTACAAAACTGTATCATGTTATTTTGGACGTATACTGAACCGGTTCTATTGAATATTATCGAAACGGGCCAAAGGTCAGGGCACAGGAGCGATATTCATTCCATAGCCGTTATCCTCATAACTTGAGTAATGATTTCTGGTATGTTGGAAAGCGTATCATACTCAATACATTGCACGATTTTAGAAACTTGTTACGCTCTCCAACCGTATATTGAAGAAGCTTATATGCTCCAGCTTTGTTTGCCTGTCCGCACGATAACTCGCGTAAAAAGAGTTCGATTTCAATGAAATTTTAGTCTGCCGTAGACTACAACCTGGGGACGAACCCTATTGAAAATGGACGAAATTTGGTCAAAGAACAGGACATAGGAGTTGGACTTATTCCATCGCCCTTATGCGTCATAATGTACGTAAAAAAGTTACTAAAATCACGCAATGCATTGGTTATGATACGCTTTCCAACATAAAAGAAATCATTACTCAAATTATGAGGATAATGGCTGTGGAATAAATCTCGCTCCTGTGCCCTGACCTTTCACCCCATTTCGATTATATTTAACAAAATTGGTTGAGTATACCTCTGGAATAACATACTAAAGTTTTGTCGCAATAGAAGTATTTTTAGACACGTTATGAGGATAATGGCTATGGAATAAATCTCGCTACTGTGCAATGCAATTTTACCCCATTTCGATGCCATTAAACAGAACCGGTTATGTACCTCTCCGGAACAACATAAAGTATTTTTGCAATAGAAGCATTTTTACTTAAATTATGACGCATACGGGCGATGAAATGGATCTCGCTCCTATGTCCTGACCTTTGACCCCATTTCTTTCGTTTTCAATAGGGTACGTTCCCAGATTGTCCCGTACCACATACTAAAATATTGAAATCGAACAATTTTTTACGGAAGTTATGGTGCGGGGAGAGAGAGAGAGAGAGAGAGAGAGAGAGAGAGCGCGAGAGAGAGAGCTAGCTAGAGCTTATACGCTCCTTCAACCTACGGTTGGAAAGCGTAAAAAATGCTTCGATTGCGACAAAACTTCATATTGTTCCGGCGGTAAACTGTACCGGCTCCTTTGAATATAATCGAAATGGAGTCAAAGATGAGGACACAGGAGCGAGATTTATTCCACAGCCATTATCCTCATAACTTAACTAAAAATGCTTCGATTGCGACGAAATACAAAACGTTGTTCCGTTAAGACTTCGTAAGCAGTTTCGCCAAAAATGTTTTTGTCAACAAGCGGGGGGGGGGGCAGTGCGCATGCGTGAGATTCGTTAGCCATTATTTTTGCACTATACCTTCTGCGAAAATTGCCCGATTTAGATGGGATATTTAATTATAAAACATGTGTGGTAGCTCTTGATAATAGAAATAGGTAACACGGGCAAAAAGATTTAATTTTGATATATGTTAACCTCTAACGTTATACCAGTTTAGTCCCCTCAAAACCAAGGCAGTTTCCTATGATTTCTGGTATGTTGAAAAGTATCATAACCAATGCATTGCATGATTTTTCTAACTTGCTTTCTTTTTGTTTGTTTGTTCGGGAGTCAAACGACCACTGTGAGCAACTTGAATTGTAATAAGCTATCGCCGGTCCCTAATTTAGAGCCAATGGCTCCAGGGAAAGGAGAAAGTCAGTACCGTAAGACAAACACAAGATACATCCCTCACGGGATTCGAACCCAGACTCATATCGGACGAATGGTCAGAAGCCAGCGCTTAGACCACTGCGCCACTGGGAAGTCCTTTGTTCAGTTGGATGCATTTTCGAACAAAATGTGTGATAGAGACGTGCACATAACGTGTGTTGTTGTTTGTAAAGAACTTGAGATATATAAAATGCAGGTAACTTTTGATTACTCAATGTAGGCGTTGCTAGAACATCTGCAGTAAATTGAATCCCAAGGACACTTTTTTAATAGGCGATGAGAGAAATTACAGGTTTCGCCATTTTAGCGCCAGTTCATGGAACCAAATGCGTCAGATTTATATGGTGCATTATATTAACCAACCTTAAAAAACACCATAATACCTTCAAGTTGGAACTGAAGAACAGATTCTCTGAAGTTAACAGAAAAGTAACCAAAGCTCTTATGGAAACAGCAACAAAATTAGCTGGGTCTAAGAACAAGTTGCACGTGAAGAAATTATCAGGAGAAACCAAAATGTTGACGCAAAAAAGAAGAGAGATGAGGACAACTAAAGAAGATGTGACTTCCAAAGTAGAATATATAGAGCCATGCAAGACAGTACGAAAAAGTATCACTGAAGACGTAAGGAAATTCAACTGTGAACTAGTGAGGAAAGCAATTGAAAACAACCAAAGCCCAAAGATAGCAAAGGAAGAAAACAGATTATGGCACTGAGAAAAGAAGATGGTTCTGTAACAAGAAATAGAGGCGAAATTTTGACAAGAGTGAAAGATTTCTACTCCAAATTATATGAAAGGGATGATACATGCACTCCAGACATCATGAAAGGTACCACTCCCAGAGAGAGCTCTTCCAGTCCTTCCAGCAGAAGTTGCACATGCAATCAAGAACATGAAGTGGGGAAAAGCTCCAGGAGAAAATGGAATTACTGTAGACATTATACAAGAAGCAAGTGGAGGAATTGAAACAGTACTCGCCCACGTTTTCACTCGATGCCTTAATGAAGGGAAGATTCCTGAGGATTGGAACTATGCTACAATGACCCTGCTACATACAAAAAGGTGACATTGAGGATCTCAGCAACTACAGACCTATCAGCCTCCTATCAGTGGTTTATAAAATCTTCACTAAAGTTCTTTCACACCGCTTGAAGGTAACACTGGACATGGCTCAACCGAGAGAACAAGCTAGATTCAGGAGTGGCTAAAGCACTATAGGATCATATCCGCGTAATGTGAGAACTAATTGAAAGTGCGAGAGAATATGAGCCTCCATTGTGCATGGCTTTTATCGATTATGAAAAGGCCTTTGATTTGGTGAAACCATCAGCAATTACAATGGCTTTGAAATCCTGCGGTGTTGAAGATGCATACATTAATATTATTAATAACATCTATGAAAATGCAAAGATTCGGCTGTTTGAAAATACAACACACATAAAAATTGGAAAGGGAGTGAGGCTAGGGGACACCATATCTCCCAAGCTCTTTTTTTGTGTGTGTGTGGTTGGAGGTTTAACGACCACTGTGAGCAACTGAATGGGCTATAAGCCGTCGCCCGTCCCTAATTTACGACCACCTATTCCAGGGAAGGGAGAGAGCCAGGGTCGTAAGATAAAAACAACATCAATGCCTCACCGGGATTCGAACCCGCACCCCTTTCGGATGAATGATCAGAGGTCATCGCTTAGACGACTGCGCCACCGGGGCGGCCCAATCTCTTCAATTCCACATTGGAAAATGTCTTTCGATCACTTAACTGAGAAAACAAAGGGATAAAGGTTAATGAAGATTATCCAAAAATATAATTGCAAAGCAGTTGGATTAATTAATTCGGTTTCACACCTGTCATTTTTCACGGTTGTGGCTAGTTTTGCATAAAAAGGGAAAATGGATTGAAAAATACTTTAAAGATAGACAGACAGATAAAACAACTAAAAAATGAAAAATACTATTTCATTTAGGTACGTCATAAGTAGTGCTACAATGATAAGTGATTTTTTTATCGATCAGAAAGAAGTAGAAGTAACAAAAATATAGAGTTCCTCTTTAACAATGTCAGTGAAAAGAGGGATTTTACTTGCTCTCTACATTACAGACCTACTGATGAGATCGATGTATTTAGTATCCACTAAAAACGCCATCTACTCCTTGAACAAAAAAAAAAAAAATAACCATCTACTTAAACACATGTTAGTTTGATTTCAAATCATTTCCCATTTCCAGCATACTGACAGTTAAGCAGGAAGTCCCTTCAAGCATTCAAATGCCGTTTGTTATCCAGTAACTGAACGACCCACAATGTCACTCCCAGAAAAGCAAATATTTTCATTTGAATCAGTGCATTGACTTGAAAAGCTCCCTTCAAGTGGAAGAGTTTTAAGTGATTTACCTAATTAAACAGTTAAGTACTGAAACGTGATGTGTTTAAATACCTCAGTTTGTCAAGTACTCTGAATGCTGCGGGAAAGCTGCATTTAACCTCTAATCCGTATTTTGGTCGCTCACTATGAGACTAAGATTTTGACAACGTAACCATTAATTTACATAATTGAGGATGACAAAATGCATTTCAACTCTTTGCGTTTTGTCTGTTATGCCAATTCGCTAACTCACTTATTGCTATGCGCATGCCGACACTTCAGCCGTTTAGATCTTGTTTATCATTACTGGCTTATTAAGTCGATATATTATGACATTCCAAAGTGGCTTCTTTAACAAACACAACTCCAAACAGAAATATCATTGTGAACTTAAACAAGCAGGCGATAAAAATCTGAAAAAAACTAACAAACAATTAAACGTATCTCTCGGCGTATGTATGGATATGTAAACGTTAGAGTCCATTACAGAGCCTTTCTTCAGTTTTTTACATTATCAACTTCTCTGTTCATAACCAAACTTTCTTCCAGATACTGTAGCTCTTAGCTTTAGGTTAAATTTTTAAACTTTAATGTAAAAGATATATCCATATTTTCACCAATTTAAGTTGGAAGTTGTTTTTTTCGACTTTCCGATTCCCGTATTATTCATTTATCAAAATTAGATATATTTTTTTAACCAATTTCTTTATATTTTGGTCTACCACCATCAATTTGCGACTCTACACTTAAACATTTTGTGGTAGGTTACACCAAAAAATGGTACTACACCACTTTCTGAGAAAAAATACACCATTATATGGCACAAAATAAAATCCCCAACAACATGGAACAATTTTGCGCGACGTTACGGTACAAAGTTGCACCATATTGTTGGATTTTTGTTTGTACCACACAGTGATTTATCTTTTCTAAGAAAGTGTTGCACAACAGAGTTGGAAACGGGTCAAAGGTTTTGGACCAGGACCCAACCCACAAGAAAATGCTTTGGACTATAATACACTGCTGGCCACCCAAAATGCAACACCAAGAAGGCTACGACACAGCAAAGCCAGATTTACTGGACACATAACTGATACAGAGATGAAACGATTGAGCTTACAAGGCCCGTACGACTTGCAGAACACTCAGACATCAATAGTTCGTGTGGCCCCCATGGCTGGCAGTAACGACCGCTACACGCTGCGACATCGAACGAAAGAGGCTTTTGGATGTGGGCTTGAGGTATGTCGGTCCAGGCTGCTTTACACGTTACCACAGTTCATCAGGCGTCGCCGAGGGTGGTGCTTGCCGGGCCACTCGGTTGCCGATCAGCGACCAGGCGTGTTCGATGGGCGACATATCGGGAGAACAGGCCGGCTACGGTAGCAGTGACACTTAGTGGGCCGTGAAGAAATGTTGCACGATGCGTGCCACGTGCAGGCGCGCATTGTCCTGTTGAAACGTGGCCGCTGGCAGCTCCTGCAAGTAAGGGAAGACTAGTGGCTCCAAAACGTCGGAGATGTAGCTGTGGCTGTTGAGCGTACCGGCGATGCGTACCAGAGGGGTGCGGGTGTCATATCCAATTACGCCCCAAATTATAACACCAGGGAACGGACCGGTATGGCGATACATACTGCAGGCGCCATACAGTGTCTCGCCGCGGTGCCGCGGCATGCGGATCCGACCATAGTGGTGTTTTCAGACAGAATCGGGATTCGTCGGAGAAGACAATGTCGTGCCATTCCGTTGTCCAGGTGCGGCGTTCAACGGCCCTCTGTCGCCGCACTCGCCGGTAATGTAACGTCAATGGTAACCGGAGCAATGGGCGCCATGCGACAAGTCCCCGCTCCTGCAGACGATGTCGAACGGTACGTGCTAACACAGGTTGTTGCGCAACACACCCTAATTCCTGCGCTAACGTTCGTGATGTGGCGGTGCGAGCCGTCAATGCCCGCCACACAACATGCCGGTCTTCTCGTACGGTGGTGTGCCGCGGCTGCCGGAATCGCTCACGTCGGTCCGTCCGTCCCTCCTGCACCCACCGAATTCATACTCACCTCACTGTGGCTGAATGTCGTCCCACACGGGCGCCGATGTCACAGCACGATAAACCGCTGTCGCGTTAAGCTACTATTCATCCTCTGTCGAACTCCGAAAAGTGCTGGAATGACTGTCGTATTCTGCTACGAGGCATCAGGAAGCTTCTCACGCACAGGTCCGGCAGCACAACACACTTCCACTACTTACACCCCCTTCTGTGCACCCTTCTCATAGTGCTTCTCGGTGGCATGCCGGGCGCACATGATTTGCATATGCCCTGCAATGTTAATAGTTTGCATGTCCTCTCACGGGCGAAGCATGCTGTGAACTTCAGGCCAATCGGATGCTTCCTTCTTGGTGTTGCATTTTGGGTGGCCAGCAGTGTATATATACAAAGCTTTCAAAAAGTCTCTACGCAGTGGTTATCTTAGGTTATATGGAAATCAAATAAATATATGTATTATAGGAACGTATAATTTACCCACTTATATCCTGAGTGGCCACTTTATTAAGACCACCCCTTCAGAACTTCGTTGGGCCACCTTTTGCTTTTAATAATGCATCGATTCTTCGTGGCATGGACTCCACGAGATGTTGATAGGTGGTTTGTGGAGTCTGAGACTATGCTTAATGAATAGCACTTTCCAGGAGTGTGAGATTGCAGGGTTGCGGATCCAGCTGTCTGAAGGCTCGTTCAACTTTATCCCACAAATTCTCAATGGGGTTGAGATCTGGAGATTGTGGGTTCCACCTAAGCAAAGTAAACTCACCGGCATGTTCTTGAAACCAATACTGTACAATACGAGCACTATGGCAGGACGCATTATCTTGTTGAAAGTAGCCATCACCATCGGGATAAACTATCCACATAACAGGATGCACTTGGTCCGTAACGATGTTTAGATATGATGTGCTAGTCAGACGTTGAAGAACACGAATTAAAGGGCCCAAAGCATGCCAGGAAAATATTCCTCAAACCATAACGTTGCCTCCACCAGCTTGAAGGGTTGTAGCAATGCATTTGGGGTCCATGCTTCGGGCTGTTTCCGCCAAATTCTCACTCGGCCATTGGCATGGTGCAACTGAAAACGTGATTCATCGGAACACAATTTGTTTCCAATTATTAACTGTCCAATCCTTGTGCTCCCGTGCAAACTGGAGACGTTTTTTCTTGTTAACTGCAGACAGCAAAGGTGTTCGAACAGGACTTCGGCTGCCATATCCCATCCGATGTAATGTACGGCGAACAGTGTGTGCAGAGATCATTTGAGGGGATCCTTGATTAAGATGGTCTGTAATTCGCTGCACTGTTGTCCTTCTGTTACCAGTCTGGACACTCTCCGTTCCGCACGAGCAGTCAAGTCGATGACGACCTTACGTTGCACATAGAGACCTAGTTTTTGGCTTACAGTCCAGTCTTTAAACACTTTAACAACAGCTGCTCTGGAACATTTCACAAATGCGGCGGTTTCGGTGATACTCGCTCCATTGCTCCGAGCTCCTACAATCATCCGACGTTGAAAGTCCGTCAAATCGCATTTTTTACCCATCTCGTCACTTCTACTACTGTCGCAAGCACTAAGCTTTCCCTTTTTATACTAGCCTCGCCCTCTGGCAGCAACAGCGTGCAGCTATAGCTTATTTGCTTAAAACTGTCAGGTGGTCATAATAAAGTGGCCACTCAGTGTATATTTACTGACAATATTTAAACTCTCGTGCTTCATTTGCATGAAATAACCCAACTGTTTTACACATGCTTTTTTTTTATTATTGGAGATTTAACGAACACCGTGAGCAACTCAATGGGCTATAAGCAGTCGCCCATTCCTAATAAATCACACTGGTCCCAGGGAAATGACAGAGCCAGAGCCGTAAGACAAACACCATCCATGCCACATCGGAATTCGAACCCTGACCCCTTTTCGGAGGAATGATCATAGGCCATCGCTTAAGACCACTACGCCGCCTCGACACATGTTTCAAACACATCTGCGAGATTCAAAAAGTCCCTCCGCAGTAATTTTAAGGTTGTCCCACCTAAATTAGACGGCGCTGCAGTCAGAATTGTTGAATTAAGCAACTTGTTATATGTTTAATTTCAGTTTTTGCTGTTTTCTTGATAAGATAGGAAGCTTCAGACTATGTTTTACAGGAACACAAATTTTCATAAGTTTATGATGAGTTGAAAGTTTTCAAAATGTGAATGTTGTTTTCGTCATTGCCCCTTTAGAAGTTAGCAACATTTTTCCTTCTGAGAACACTCTTGCTTCATACTGGATGACTAACCATTTTTTAGTCCGCGGGCACCAGTACGGAGCACATAATTCTGCAGTGCGCATTTTTCCTTGTAAAAAAACAAACAAGGTTTTTTCAATTTAAATAAAAAACTGAAATTAAACCGGGTCAGGAACACCTTGACCCGACCAGTTTGAAATGTTCAGCCCGTTGAGCCGCTAACCCGTGACTCGTTTCCATCTCTAGTGCACAGCTGGTGTGTGTCAGCCAGTTCAGCAGCTAACCCGTGACTCGTTTCCATCTCTAGTGCACAGCTGGTGTGTGTCAGCCAGTTCAGCCGCTAACCCGTGACTCGTTTCCATCTCTAGTGCACAGCTGGTGTGTGTCAGCCAGTTGAGCCGCTAATCCGCGACTCGTTTTCATCTCTAGTGCACAGCTGGTGTGTGTCAGCCAGTTGAGCCGCTAACCCGTGACTCGTTTCCATCTCTAGTGCACAGCTGGTGTGTGTCAGCCAGTTGAGCCGCTAACCCGTGACTCGTTTCCATCTCTAGTGCACAGCTGGTGTGTGTCAGCCCGTTGAGCCGCTAACCCGTGACTCGTTTCCATCTCTAGTGCACAGCTGGTGTGTGTCAGCCCGTTGAGCCGCTAACCCGTGACTCGTTTCCATCTCTAGTGCACAGCTGGTGTGTGTCAGCCCGTTGAGCCGCTAACCCGTGACTCGTTTCCATCTCTAGTGCACAGCTGGTGTGTGTCAGCCCGTTGAGCCGCTAATCCGTAACTCGTTTTCATCTCTGGTGCACAGCTGGTGTGTGTCAGCCAGTTGAGCCGCTAACCCGTGACTCGTTTCCATCTCTAGTGCACAGCTGGTGTGTGTCACCGCTTTTTGGCGCAACCTACCACAAAATGTTTAACAGTGTAGCAGTGAAATTGTTCATTATTTTGGGAAGGAAATGCCCACAAATATTTGTTGTAGTTAGCGATATCTGACTTAAAACGTCTTGTTTCTGATCGGTATCTTAGACGCGCAGATACTGCTGTAATTATGCTGTAAACGCAAACGTGAGCCTATGCCCTCTGGTGGTAATTTTGTACGCTAAGAAAAATTTGAAATTAGTCTGTATGCGAAACATTTCGCACTAGAAACGCTCTCCAAAAAAGAATTTTTCAAATCGTATCGTTAGAAGCAGAAATATTGAGAAATATAAAATATACATTTAAGCCCCCTGGCGAAAGAACTGTATTGTAGGCAGATAAAATATTGAAAAGTTTATTCGTTGTGAGTGGCAGCAGACCACTAAATAATTTGTTCAATGGAGTTTTCAGAAGTGGAGGTAATACTGGAAATACATCAGAAACAGAAATATACACTTGCATCCTCTACTGGCAAAACACATTTTTTTGTAGACATTATATGCAAGACATTTTCCACTAGGAAATCTATGCAAAATGATTTTTTTAAGTCGATCATTTAACAACAAAAAAGGCGGAGAAATCGTACGTTACCTTTACGCCACTTAGCGGAAAAACCATGCATTACTTGAAAAAGAAACTACTCAAAAATAGTATTCTCGTTACAAATGGTATCAAAATGAAGATAATTTTTTTCAGTCGGATATTTATAAGCATTTTATGGAATGAAATGTGTCTTGAATTCTATAGCAGCTGCATTTACTCCCTCTCGCGGCAAAGTTGTGCTTCGGAGAAAAACCAGAATGCAAGTACCGTTTTTACATTTTGGGCTTCCCACCGTAAAAAGTTTTTTTTTTAAATCGGACTAATAGTTTCAGAGGTATGGTGCCCACAGACGGACGGACAAAGTGATTTTATAAGGACGTGCTAAAGATGTGCTATAAACCAACAAATGACTTACAAAATATGTGCTGTAAACAAAGAAATGCGGATTAATATAGGTAACCGCAAAAAAATAAATGGCGCGAAAAGATATCCAAATAAAGCATTTTCTGTTCCACAAAAAGCGAACATAATCGTCAAACACATATGATGTGGAACAAAAATGAAGAAGTTTTCTTGATGCTAACATCTTTTATGACGTTTTGAATGTTTAATTCGTTTTATGCTTATGTTTTGAAATAATCTATACACATTATAAAATAAAGTCCCCGGTAGGTGTCTGTCTGTCTGTTCGAACTAATCTCGAAAATCCCGGGACGGATTGTGATGCGGTTTTCACCATTCCATAGAGCATTTGTCGAGGAAGGTTTAGGTGTATGAAACATTAATTTATGACAAAAGGAAGACGCGCAGTAACGATTTTAGTGACAAGTCCCCCCCCCCCAAAAAAACGCAGTTCGCATTCTTTCGTGGCTTCCACTGCCTAAACAACGATACGCGGCAACCGGTTTACGAAACTGTTTTGCTCATTGAGGGAAAGGCGCGAGTCACATGCGCGGAGGCAAGTCTGACAGCATTTAAGGAGACAGACTGAATGCGTAGTTACATCCGACCCAGAAAGAATTGGTTTATCGGCGCTCGCACAGACTAATTGCGTAGTTGTTTTCGTCCACATGTATATATCTCTTTGAGTAGCTCTTTAATTAAAATTTCAATATTGTATTAACATTATGCCGAGAAGAAAATCGAATATAGGTCGTAGTACATCGGACGCTAAAAGAATTTGTTTATCCCGTCATAATGAAACTTTCCAAGAAACAATCTTGATTGGCAAATGCCAAAGAATGGCTTTATAAAGAGAAAGACAGTTGCCTGTTGAACGTAATAATAGTCTCTCTTTAGATTTGCCGTAAATTCTAAATTGTTACAGTGCGAAGCCGGTCCGGGTAGCTAGTATTATATAAATACTTAATACCCAGACTTACACTAACGGTCTTAAGGCTTGTTACAGCAAGAAATAGAACTCACGACAATATTACACAACTTCAATTATTTAATTTTTACTGGGGTAACAATTTACAAAAACATAATAGTCGCAACGGTGGCGCAGTGGTCTAAGTGATTGCTTCTGATCATTCGTCCGAAAGGGATCCGGGTTCGAATCCCGGTGAGGCATGGATGTTTTTGTCTTAAGACCCTGGCTCTCTCCCTTCCCTGGAACAGGTGGTCGTAAATTAGGGACGGGCTACTGCTTATAGCCCTTTGAGCTGCTCACAGTGGTCGTTAAACCTACACACACACACACACACACACACACACACACACAAAAAAATAACTAAGTGCCGAGATTTCGTACTCCAAACGGGACCGCGAATTGTTTGACCATTTCTAAATGGCCTCGAGATCTGAAAATTGGCATGCTGATAGGTTTTAAGGTACATATACCTAGAAAAGTACAAAAAGTAAAATAAAAATGGCGGCTTCGGAACATTGTGTTCTTGAATTTTTCACAAATTGTTTGACGCCTTCAAAATGACCTAGAGATCTAAAAATTGGCATGCTGGTAGGTTTTAAAAGTCCGGATACCTGCAAATGCACGAAAAAACAAAACAAATAAAGAAACAAACGCACGCACGCTCACACACCTTTGAAACATTGTCTGCTTGTGTTTATCTACCACTTCTACACCTAGAAAATACTCTGAAAACCAAAAAATTCAAAAAGGTGGCTCAGCTTTACTGTTTCAAAATGCTGATAGGTTTAAAGATAATTTTGTCAATCACTACAATGCTTTAAGAATTTCATTTTTTTTATGGGAGGTTTAACGACCACCGTGAGCAACTCAATGGGCTATAAGCAGTCGCCCGTCCCTAATTTAGGGCCACTGGCTCCAGGGAAGGGAGAGAGCCAGTGCCGTAATACAAACAACATCCATGCCTCACCGGAATTCGAACTCGCACCCCTTTCGGACGAATGATCGGAAACCATCGTTTAGACCACTGCCCCCCCCCCCCGGGCGGCAATTTCTAATGTTGATTTAAAATAAAGGGCGTTAAAGTTTGATCCGTTTAACGTCAAGCCGTCAGCACTGACATCACGACGCTGTTCTAAATCGTAAAACAGTTACGGATTTTAAGTTACTTTTCTTTCCTTTAATTACTTTTACCTTTCTTTTATTTTATGTTCACAAAAATAATTTTATAGATTCACCGTTCGGAGAACGGCCATGATTGCTAGTCCTTAAAAATAATACTTTCCCCTTTCCCGCCATTGTTCATCCGCTCGATGTCGTAGGAAACGTGATTTATTAGAGAGGGCAACTTTCTTCTAATCTTCCAATGTCCACACGATGTTTTCTGGCAAACTCCAGTTGTAGCAAAAGACACTCTGGTGAGAGATGCTGTTGACACGAGTTTATACCATAGCCACGTAGGCCTACGGTGGAGAGATCAATGTGCCGTAGCCACACTCCTCTATGAATCCTGGTTGCAGACCATGTTTAGCAGTGTCAGGAAAGCCAGCCTATTATTCCGGACAATACGGCAGAGTCGCCTCTCTACAAGAGTGTCAATCACGCCGCCGACGAGCCTGAATGAAACAGTGCTCAAAATTTCCTACACTCTCCGACGAAAAGCGTTCATGCAGCGGCGAGGTTTTACGAAAGCTAGCGCAAAACCAGTCCTTTCTCCTTGTATCTCACAAGGGTACGGTCCGGACAGTTTTCGCTAGATGCACAGTGCTTGTTATATCATTCGACAGTACTGAAGGGGTAATGGATAATGACAAACCTTTAGGTGCTATTGAATATAAATGATGAAGTTATAGGACATCAAAGAACATTGGCAGAGACAATATTAGTGGAGTCTCTTGCGGCCAGTATCGAAATGGCTTTTGTTGTTTTAAGCAATACATTACAATGTATTCTTGAATGGATATACAGTACAGCGTGTTTACACTCACCTTTCATGCACGACAAAAAATATGAAGATCTTTAATTATGGAATGATCCAGACAAATGTAGTTCTCACATTGAGTACATTTCATGGATGCCGTTTCCTCGAAATCTTCTCTACCACATTCCTCAATTAGGCCCAATTCAAAACAATACTGGAGAGGCGTTTGGAATTATCCAGAATGAGTAATGACATGACCACACTTATAAAATGCAAAGCGGATTAGGTTTTGAAATCGAGGCGCTGAAAACTGGTAGCGAACAAAGCACTGCAGACGGAGATAATGGTCTCTTTTTTTTTTTTTTTTTTTTTGATTGGAGGTTTAACGACCACCGTGAGCAACTCAATGGGCTAGCTATAAGCAGTCGCCCGTCTAATTTAGGGTCATTGGTTCCAGGGAAGGGAGAGAGCCAGTGCCGTAAGACAAACACAACATCCATGCCTGACCGGGATTCGAACCCGGACCCCTTCCGTGCGAATGATCAGAGGCCATCGCTTAGACCACTGCGCCACCGGGGCGGCTGTCTGATGTTACCAAGACAGTGTCCGTTATGAATTTAACCATGTTTTTTATAGGTACTTCTTACACTTAGTTTTATTAAAAACAATTGTGAGAAGCTCTAATATAACATACCGGGTGATCAAAAAGCAACAGAAAATTTGAAAAAACAATAATTCGCAAAGTATTTACAGTAATCAGATGCGGTTTTCACCGAAAGACGTGGTATTTTTTGTGCACGATGTAGAACTTTAATACCTGAATACTTACATTTCCGACCACCAGATGGCGCTACAGGCGATTACGGTGTTGGGGTGAACAACAGTTCACACCGAAGACATGATTACAAATGTTCAACATGGTACCCATCATTGATGAGCACAGCCGTCAGACGTGGTAAGACACTGTGCATAGCATTAAACAACATGTCAGGTAGTATTGCAGAAACATGATGCCAGATCAAGTCCTTCAATGTGGCCAAAAAACGTGGCCTATTTCTGTTCACCTTTGACTTCAAGCAGAACCAGATCGCAAGGTGTAAAGTCTGGAGACCTGGGAAGCCACTCATGCGGAAAGGAGCGACTTAAGACTCAAACTTTTTCATCATCTGCTTCAGTGCCGAACAAGACATTGATTGGTCCCTTTCCACGTCTCATACCCCGCATTGAAAGAAAAGAGCGCAATGCTGCACTTGCACTTTGCGAGTTCTGATAAAACAGTTTAACTAACAGTACTTTGTCACGTAAAGAAAACATGCTTATGCGCAACAGTAACAGCTTTTCTGGCACCAATTGTTCCTTTTAACATGCAGTTCGCCGGGTTCACCAACAGCAGAAACTTTACTCACAGCCCAGTCAACCACACAACACTCATAACTCACTATACCCGCAGGGCAGGTCCACGCACGGGTCATCGGCAGGTAATTACACGAGCCACACTGATAAGTCAGATCAGATCATATGTAGATTTTAGGAAGTGTCTGACCGCGGGTCTTAAAAAAAAAACCCTCAGAAAGAGGAAGCTTAGGAGATTTGTGCTAGAGCGTCCGATAGGAAAGTGATACGGAAGCGAGGCAGAAAGGGGGAGTAAGACACCCTTGCTTATAACCGCGTGTGAGGACAGCACCCGGGGCCCGACGGCTTAACGTGCCCATCCGAAGCACGGCGGATACTTAGTGGTTCGGGCGTTCGTACCTGCGTGGGATCGAACCTGAAGTTTATCCGTGGCAGACACGAACGTTAACCACTAGCCCCCTGATAAGTTAGAGATTATGTTTAAATGCCGCAGTTCAGTTGCTCTCGCACCACTACAGCGCCATGAACAAGGCTCTTGTGGCTCCCCCTGTTGTCCATTGCAGCTCAAAGTTTGGATATAAACATATCTTACCATCCTCTATCTAAACAAAATACTTTGGTTTTGCAATCAGCGACAACCACATGCCCGTTTCCTTGTCAGCAGTACCGACCGTAAAGCTACCAGAAATTCAGGAGGCGCAGTTACTGAGAGCTGTATTATGACCGATCGTCCAATTGGGTCCGGATCCCGGTGAGGCATAGATGTTTTTGTTTGCCTTACGGCACTAGCTCTCTTCCTCCCCTTGAATCAGCTGCGCTAAATCAGGGACGGGCGATTACTTATAGCCCATTGAGTTGCTCGCAGTGGTCGTTAAACCCCCAAATAAAAAAATTAAATCTGTCACATGTGAGAGGAGCTCCTTTCTAGTCGTTTATTCTGTGTTTTATGACCCAAGGTAGGATGGGGTAGAGCTAGCTCCCCTGACACTGATATAATGACATTGGTTAGAAAAGTTACTAAAATATCTCTCTCCCTTTTCAGATTCATCGCCATTGTTACAACCCTTTTTTTAGAAGGTGATTAGAGAAAAAGGAGTAATAACCAACCTCCTAAATAGTCACTTTGAGAAAAGAACTTAAGGTTTAGGGCAACGCTTTCTATTCCGAATGCTCACTCGTTCCAGTCGCGTTCGACAAACTTCTTAGATAGAGAATATACTCATTCGATCTGATTTCAGCCCATGTTGCTAACGTAGTTAATTCAGTCCAATCGCTTAAAGGGTTAAGCTGAAATTACCACGCAAGTCCCATGTGCCGATTATGCGTAGTACCCTGTTTCCATTCACTTTCGGTCCACAAACCACGCCAGCTCCCGTACGTCCGACTAAGTTCGGGTTTTTTCTTGACACTGCTCTGTATCCGATGAGCATGCCCTTTTCCCCAGTCTTTCCAAATGTCTTCCCTTTCCCGTTTTCAACCACTGTTTTAGCTACGACTGGCGCTTCATGTGTCAGATATAGCCCTGCATACGCTCTTAACCTTCACACGTGACCATTCCTGCTCCGGAAACGACGCAAACATCAGGTTCTTGAGAGACATTTATCTCCTGCCGTCAGTGCACATTTTAAGTTGCAAGAGTATCTCCACTCCAAAAATGCAATTGAACAAAATCCTTTCTTGGTAGGATATCTTTCACTATAAAGACCACTTTGCTCGTTCGTTCTCTCTCTCACACACACTTCTTCAAATATCGCTCAGTTTTCCTCTTAGAGCTGCAGTTTACGTTTGTCTCCATCTCTCTTGTTCTAATTGCTAGATTCAAAAATTTATTTTTGTTTCGGATAACTTCCTACACGAGAAACATTTTGCACACAATTTGTAATATTTCGTAGCGCAGCGTTCTCCAGCTAGTAAGTGCAGGTAGCTATTGCAACTTACAAATGTTTTACCGATTCGAAACATTCGTTGCTTTCCTGATGACTGAGTGATATGGGGAGATAGGTCTTATTAATTCATCTGGAACAGAATAGGGTTCGAATCCCAGGTGTGACGTTGATGGTTCGTTTCTTTTACGACACTGATTCTCCCTTCCCTGGAACAAGTTGCCTTAAATTAGGGTCGCTGGTTACTACTCATAGCCTATTGAGTTTGTGCCTTACATCACAAATTTAAATTCTCTTGAGTATGTTCTTATGTAAATTTGGTTTCTCCTCGTTAAATATTTTCTCATTTAACGGCACATTTCTCTCTCCAAGCATTTCAATTTGGCCACCTGCTAGTAGATCAAAGTGATTTGTTTTAATGACCATCAGCAGCTCAATGGGTTACAAGCAGTTCTCGTCATAAATTTAGGACCACTAGTTCCAGGGAAGAGAGAGAGCCAGTACCGCAAGACAAGCACAACATCCATATCTCACCGGCATTCAAACCCAGCCTCAACTCGGACGAATGGTCACGAACCTGCGCTTAGAACACCGCACCACCGGTACAACCAAAGTGAAATCAACGACAGGTGAAAAGTTGTGCTCCGAGTGGTAAGAGAGCTGAGTAGAGAAGCGCTAAGTTAGTTTGAGCTATGTGAACAAGAGGTACATTGCTAAAATTAATTAAGAGATCGTAAGACTTTAGCGGCATCATGTAAACCAATCGTCTGCTATCTTGCCGAAACCTTGAAAACGCAAGTCGAGTGGGACGTAGACGGCAGAATCATGCATATCCTTATGCAAATTAGAGTGACGTCAGAGTGCATAAATGACAGGTTGGGATAAAAACGAAGGTTTTTCGGGAGCTTCCTTATTCAACGGTGTTTATCGTGGCATTTCCTTTCTTGAAATCTTCGGTTCGAACCCTATCTCAACAGCATGATTTACCGGAATCAACGGTGTGGACAACTATTGGCAGGCTGGAAGCTGGTCAGACACAAAGGGTGGTAGCAGAAGCCGTTGGAGTGTCACGCAGTGTCATTTCCTGACTGTGGACTCTATTCAAGACAGGAAATGAAGTCAGGGACGTCCACGAGCAACTACAAGTAGGGACGACCGTTATCCATTGTTAACAGCTAGTCGGAATAGGTGGCAAAATGCCACTTAGCTCCAGCGAGAGCTTCTCGTGTCAACAGCACTGCGGTTGTCAAACCAAACTATCAGCAATCGCTTTCACCTAAGTGGTCTTTATGCACTTAAACCAATGATGTGTGTGTGTGTGTGGGGGGGGGTTAATAGCACGACAGCGTAGAAACTGGGCTGAGAAACATCGTGGTTGGGGACATGACGAGTGGAGTCCTGTTCTTTTCTATGACAAGCTGAGATCCAGTCTGGAGTCCAAAAATCGACGAGTTCTTCCCTGAGTAGAACCCGGCACACAAAGTAACGCAGCTTTTGTACAGTAGAAACTACATATTACGGCGTATATGGATTTATGGTTTGGGTAGGAATAAATATCAATGGTTGTACTGGAATGTACGTCATACGAAACGGCAGTCCAACGGCCCAGAGATATAGCGACTAGATTTTCAGACCTATTTTCATTCTATATGGGCGATTCGCTCCTTTTCATGGACAATGTTCAACCTCATAGAGCTCAGCTAGTGGATAGCATGCTGCAAGATGAAGGAATCAAGCGTATGGAGTGGCCAGCATACTCCCTTGACTTACGGAGGATGAGTCGAAAGTTTTGCAATATTTAGATCACTTTATGTCTTCATAAAAAAAACACCATAATGCCTTCAAGTTGGAACTGAAGAACAGATTCTCTGCTTTAGAAGGCCTAACATCGGAAGAAGTGGATATTTCTGAAGTTAACAGAAAAGTAACCAAAGCTCTTATGGAAACAGCAACAAAATTAGCTGAGTCTAAGAACAAATGGCATGTGAACAAATTAACAGGAAATACCAAAATGTTGATGCAAAAAAGAAGAGAGATGAGGACAACTAAAGAAGATGTGACTTCCAAAGTGGAATATATAGAGCTATGCAAGACAGTACGAAAAAGTATAACTGAAGACGTAAGGAAATTCAACTGTGAACTAGTGAAGAAAGCAATTGAAAACAACCAAAGCCTAAAGATGGCAAAGGGATATCTCAGTAAGGGAAGAAAACATATTATGGCACTGAGAAAAGAAGATGGTTTTGTAACAAGAAATAGAGGCGAAATTTTGACAAGAGTGAAAGATTTCTACTCCAAATTATATGAAAGGGATGATATATGCACTTCAGACATTATGAAAGGTACCAGTACCAGAGTTCTTCCAGTCCTTCCAGCAGAAGTTGCACATGCAATCAAGAACATGAAGCGAGGAAAAGCTCCAGGAGAAGATGGAATTACTGTAGACATCATACAAGAAGCAAGTGGAGAAATCGAAACAGTACTTGCCCAAATTTTCACTCGATGCCTTAATGAAGGGAAGATTCCTGAGTATTGGAACAACGCTACAATGATCCTGCTACATAAAAAAGGTGACATTGAGGATCTCAGGAACTACAGACTGATCAGCATCCTATCAGTGGTTTATAAAATCTTTACTAACGTTCTTTCACACCGCTTGAAGGTGACACTGGACATTGCTCAACCGAGAGAACAAGCTGGATTCAGGAGTGGCTACAGCACAATAGATCATATCCACGTACTGAGAGAACTAATTGAAAGAGCGAGGGAATATGAACTTCCATTGTGCATGGCTTTTATCGATTATGAAAAAGCATTTGATTCGGTGAAACCATCAGCAGTTACAATGGCACTGAAATCCTGCGGTATTGAAGATGCGTACATTAATATTATTAATAACATCTATGAAAATGCAAGGGCAAAGATTCGGCTGTTTGAAAATACAACACACATAAAAATTGGAAAAGGAGTGAGACAAGGTGACACCATATCTCCGAAGCTCTTTAATGCCCCATTGGGAAATGTCTTTCAATCACTGAACTGGGAAAACAAAGGGATAACGATTAATGGATATTATCTAACCCACCTTCGTTTTGCTGATGACGTAGTCATTTTTGCAACTACCCCATCAGAGCTGCAGAGTAGGATCCAGGAACTTGCTGACAAGAGTAAAGAAGTGAAATTAAAAATGAACTTTCAGAAGACAAAAGTGATGTTCAATGCTTTTACAAGAAATGAAGATTTATCGATCGATGGAGAAAAACTGGAGATAACAGACACGTACGTTTATCTTGGACAGCAGATATCAAGTGAGGGTCACATTGATGAAGAAATTAATCGGCGTACAAAACTTGCCTGGAGAGCTTTTGGAAGAAACAGCATAATTTTCAAGAGCAATATGCCATTATGTCTTAAAAGAAAAGTGTTTGATCAATGCATCCTTCCAGTGCTTACGTATGATGCAGAGACGTGGATCTTAACTAAAAGAGACATACAAAGGCTGCAGACAACTCAAAGCAGCATGGAGAGGTGCATGCTTGGTGTAACCAGGAGAGATAAGAAGAGGAACTCGTGGATCCGAAAAATGACAAGAGTGGAAGACATCATGATCAGAGTTAAATCCCTGAAATAGCAATGGGCTGGACATACTTCCAGAAGGACAGACCATCGATGGACAGCCGAAATGTTTGATTGGATTCCAAGGGACAGGAAAAGACCCAGAAGAAGACCACGTGGAAGATGGGTGGATGAAATTCGAAAGTATGCGGGAGTGACATGAAGGAGACTGGCACAAGACAGACCGTTGTGGAGGACACTTGGGGAGACCTTCGTCCAGCAGTGGATTGATAATGGTTGACAATGATGATTATGTCTTCATACGTAGCATTACAACGAAAGCTGACTAACATTCAAAGTATAGGCCATCTTATTGCACCGTCTTTAGCTATCTGTCGGCCACTTCTTCGATTTCACGGCTGTACCAGTTCTTTTCCATCAAGGCGAAGAACTCTTCATCAGCCCAGCTGCCACTGGTTGTTGAAGTGTCGCCCGCGAAGGAAGTGGGACATGGACCAGTAGTAATCCGACGGGGCAAAGCCCGGACAATATGCTGCGTGTGGCATCATTTCGATGCGTTCCAGTTCCTCGAGTTTTTGCCAGTGTCTTTCCTTTCGCGCCGTATGAGGCCCAGCGTTGTTCTGTTGTAGGAGAGCGCTTTCTGTTCTCCAGTACCAGGAACGTCTCCAAAACGGCATACATCCGCTCCAGCTGTTCAAAGTAGAAGTTTTTGTGGATGGTCAGTCCGTCTGGAACAAATTCCTAAAGGATTATTTTCTTGAAATTCCACCACACGCAGAGCATCACCTTGTGCTCGAAGCACTCACGTATGACAACAGGTTGTGGAAGCTTGCCCGGGCTCAACCACTGCCGTTGTGTGTTTGGATTACAGAAATAGAACCACTTTTCATCGCACGTAACAATTAACTTGACGAAACGTACATCGTGCGGTGTTTCTAGGAGTTTCGTGAACACTTCCATTTGGCGGTTTGCTTCAGCTAGAGTCAGTTCGTGAGAGGTAGCGCGGCAGCTCCTGTAGAAACCTATAGGTGACGAACCATGGTTGTCTGCGATATGCCTAGCTTGCCTGATAATCTCAGAGTGCTGGTTGTGGGATTAGCCGGTACGGCCTGGGGCACGTCCTCCGAATCCACGGTTCGCGGCCTACCTGACCTTGGCGGATCGTCGAGGTTTCTGTCACCTGAACAAAAAATCTTGAACCATCTGGTTGCGGTGCAGTGGTCCATTGGAGTCTTCCCCCTCTCAAATGATAAATGTTTCGTGTTGCTTGTGCATTGGACCCAGTATTGCACCTTTAACACATGTTACCCCTCCCATCCACCATCGTGGAATCCGCGGTATTGGATTAAATTTTTCAAATGGCAATTGGGTCATATGACCACTCAAATTAATGTACATTTTTCTCAGAAAAGAAGTGGTACCACTACGTTTTACATATCTTTATTAGTTTTTCAGTTATGCATTTTATTAATCGATGTTTGGTGTTTTTCCTGAATGTTACGCATCAATGTTTTGGCTTCGTATTGCAGTGAAATGTGATGGATTTGATCAAAGAGGAACGTATTGACATAATTCTGTATTTTGGTGGACTGATTTCAAGGTAGGCTAATGACGAATGTAAAAAACGCTCTGACACCAATGACGTATGATGTAGTTACGAAAGTCCGCATGCGCAAGCTAAAATCTGACCTCTAGATAAAAATAAAGGCTGAATCGCACGTGTGTTAGTGAAGTGGATTGGTAACTTTTAGTCTAGGATATCTACAAGTTACAACCCATTCTGTTATAAAAGGTGATTCATAAGTCTGAAACCACTCAAATATTTTCTAGACATTTAAGAGCACAACCATGTACAATATACTGTACATTGGACCAAGTATTGCACCTCTAACACATGTTACTCCATCCATCCACCATCTTGGAATCCGCCAGATTAGATTTAACTTCAATTTTTCAAATGGCAGTAGGGCCATGTGACTACTCAAAGTTATGTGAAATGTTCGCAGAAAAACAGTGGTACCATTAAATTTTGCATATCTTTATTAGTTTACGAGTTATTGCATGGTATTAATCGATGTTTGGTGTTTTTCTTAAATGTTACGCATCAATGTTTCGGCTTTCATTTGCAGTGAAATGTGATGTAAAGAGGAGCATATTGACATAATTCTGCATTATGGTGGACTGAGTTCAAGGGAGGCAGCAGCTAGCTTCAACTGTAGACACCCAGAAAGACGGCCAATCGCGAATACTGCAGTGGTAAAACTAATCCAGAAATTTAGGCAAACTGGCAGTGTGTGTGTGCGTGTAAGAGAAACCAAAAAGCGGTCCGCCCAAAAAGAACAACAAATGAAGAATCAACAGCCGTGATTTTGGCGGCGCTTTCTAAAACCCCCCAAAAAAGAGCCCTCGACGTTTAGCAGACGAACATGGCACCAATGAAAGCTCTATTGTGCGTGTCCTTTCCAAAAACAAATGGCGTCCTTATAAACTAAAAATGTTACACCAATTGAATGAGAATGATCCTAATCGTAGTCTTTAAATTTGCGAGTGTGCCCTGAAGCAACTTCAGTCGCACCCAACATCAGCAAAGATTCTCTTCAACAATGAGGCCAATTTCTACCTTAATGAAGAGGTTAATCGCCATAATACCCAGTGCTGGTTGGACACCAATCCACACTGGATGAACCCATCTAAGATGCAAGGTACACAAAAAGTTATGGTGTGGTGTGGAACTCGAAGACACGCATTGTCGGTCCAGTTTATTGAAGACAATTTGACTGGCGATAGGTACCTCCACATGCTACAAAGAGTCCATCCTCCCAATGATGTTAGATGAAGATGTCGATTTCTCCTGCTTCTTCGAACAGGGTGGTGCTCCTTCTCCTTACACAGCAGCTATTCGTGCGTACCTGGATGAGCAATTCCATAATTGTTGGATTGGGTGGCGTGGGCCTGTCGAGTGACCAGCACGCTTCTTCGATTTAAGTACGTTGGACTACTTTATGTGGGTGTATGCCTATGCTCCAAACATCAGAGATCTGTAAAAATACAACAGTTGAAGGCGTGCATTACTGATGCGAGGGACAGCATTACATCATCACACATGATGAACAATATTCACGAGGAATGGCAACGACGTTTGCACATGTGTGTAGCTTGACAATGACAGATATACCGATGAGCAATTATATTATGAATACATACCTAATAAGCTGTGGGACGCTCTTTAGCCCGCAAAGCTGCGGCCACTCCGCGAGGCATCGATTCGATGAGGTGGCGATAGGTATCCTGGGGTATCTGGTACCATAATGTCAACAGCAGGTCCTCCAGTTCCCGTGCATTTCGCGGTGGTGGTAATTTAGCGCGAACCCGTATTTCCAAGTCGAGCAACAAATGTATGATCGGGTTCATGTCAGGTGAATTTGGAAGCCAGGGCATTAATGGAAAGTCACCAGCACGTTCCTCGAACCCCTCCTTGACTATTCTTGGCTGTCAATGTGACATGGCGAATTGTCCTGTTGGTAATGTCCATAACCAGCAGGTAACATAGTTGAAATGATAGGGTGAACTTTGTTCGCAACGATGATCAGATACCTGACAGCTGTCAGGGATTGTGCTATTGGGGCCTTAAATATCCCAGAAAAACATCGCCCACAGTATAACACCGCCACCGGCAGCCTGTTTTAGTCCAACAGAGCATCCAGGTGCCATAGTCTCCCTTGGTAATCCGCGTATCCGCGCTTGGCCGTCTACCTAATGCACCAGGAATCTTGATTCGTCAGACGAGGCCATTTCATGCGTTGTTGGCGATGATGTGCAGTGAGCATGTGAACCTGGCTCTGTCTTCGGCTACTCAGGCCCATGCATAAAATGCTGCGATGAACTGTGTGCTGTGACACATTGCCTTGATTTACCACTGTTGTAGCTGCGAGTGATTTGTCGCACTGTCACCCTGCGGTCGCTGTGAAGAATACGCGACAGACTGTGCTCTCCTCTGGCATCACTGAGCTGCGGGCGACAAACGACTGGACTACGGTTCGTCGTTTGGCAATCTGTGCACAACTTTTGATACGTACTCACTACAGCGGCACGTGAACAACGCACAAGCGGCGCCGTTTCCGAGATCGAAGTTCAGAGGCACCGAGCCATCACAGTTTGCCCTTTATTAAACTCCGATAAATCAGCAGCTTTTCCCATTCAGACTCCGAACACACTGCTAACCGAAAGCCGGTCCTTGGGTTGTATACATTTATGGAAAATGAAATGTGCGCCCCTAGACGGAAATATGCTACGACCGCGAAACTTTTTTTTTTTTTTTTTTTGAGGTTTAACGACCACCGTGAGCAACTCAATGGGCTATAAGCAGTCGCCCGTCCCTAATTTAGGGTCACTGGTTCCAGGGAAGGGAGAGAGCCAGTGCCGTAAGACAAACACAACATCCATGCCTGACCGGGATTCGAACCCGGACCCCTTACGGACGAATGATCAGAGGCCAACGCCTTAGACCACTGCGCCACCGGGGCGGCTCGTGAAACTTTGCAAACAGATAGAGTGCATGCTGGTATGCAAATGATCCACGTTTGGTGCACTGTAAAAAATTACTGTAGATTTTACGGTTTTAAACCGTTTTCCAACGTGCCAACACAAAACCGTAAAATCTACAGTTTTATGCCGTGTTGGAGCAAAGCTATAGCTTTGCTCCAACACAATCAACACATTCGTTCCAGCCAAATTTTTGTCTTTTCGTGATTATTTGGACTGTGACTCGCTCCAGCCAAATTCTGTGCTAATTTCTTCATTAAATGCGGTGTTGGAGCAAAGCTATAGCTTTGCTCCAACACGGCATAAAACTGTAGATTTTACGGTTTTGTGTTGGCAGCCTGGAAAACGGTTTAAAACCGTAAAATCTACAATTTTTTTTTACAGTGTGCCGGACATCCTGTGGTAGTGCTGTAAGCACGAACCGGCAGCCTTATTAACCGGCGTGTAGTCTACGCCCCATGAAAGCGAAAAGCACCGGCCGACGCAAGCAAGAGTACAGAGTGAAAAGAATGTCGGGTAGACGCCAGAGACGTCGATTTACGCAAACGCATTGACTTCGAAAGAGGCCGGATCATCTGGCGGAAACCCGCATGCTAATCGGCGCTCCCTATAGCTCGCCACGTGGATCGTTCTGACCATACCTTCAGACTGTGTTGTTAGCAGTGAACACGTGACGGCACTGCCACGCGGCTGAGTGGCTTCGGACAAACCAGCAGGACCACCGGTAGAGAGGATGGTCCTGTAGCAGGTCCTGTGCGCCCACGAACTATTTCCCGACCCCCTCGAGGAAACAAATCTGTAATCCCAACACCCGTTACGTATGCTGCCATTAACACCGGAACATTGCCTGCTCTGTGTGCATCGGTGCCAGGTCAGAGTGACGTGAAACGCCACAGACTGGCGACGTGTGGTACTTAGCGATGAGTTTCGCTTCGTTTTGGGGACAAGTGATCGTGTCCTGGTGTGGAGGTGCCTGTGTCAACGGCACAATCCTAACCTTGCTATCGAGCGCCACACCTCCGTCACTATAGGCATTATGGTCTCGGGAGCCATTTCCTACAATAGTCGATCAGCTCTAGTATTTGTACGTGGATCATTAACGGCTCAGCGGTATGTGGATGAGATCCTACTGCCCCATGTACTCCCATTCCTGGCCAGAATTCCAGGTGCGTTATACCAGCAGCATAATGCTCGCCCGCACACGGCTCGGGTTGCTCAGAACTGCCTACGTTATATGTTTTGACACTTCCATGGCCTGCCCGCTCCGCGGACATGTCCCTTATGGAGCATGTGTGTGACCAGTTGAAACGCCGGCTGCCGCCGTTCCTCACTATCCGGGATTTGGAGCACACCGTCTAACACGTGTGGGCCAGTCTGCTGCAGAACATCAGGTGTCTGTTCGCCTCCATGCCGGACCATAATGCAGCATGTATTGCCGCAGGAAGCAGTGCCACGCGCTATTGAAGATGACCGGACTGCGTGCCACAGATCCCTCTGTAATTGTCCTGCAGCTCTGTTTTTGCCATCACGTGTATCATCCATCTGTATCATTACGTCTATAAAATTTCAGTTCAATCCGATGCTTCCTTCTTGGTGCACAAATTTCTTTGTCCGTGAGTGTATATACTGCTCTGTGAACGTCACCTTCGCCCCCGTTCGGTCTCCAGGCGCGCTCATTTCTCAAGGATGGGGTTAGTCATAATGTAATGTCTCATCGGTTTATGTAAAAAATAATGGTACAACTGGTTTTCTGAGAAAATATTTCATAAATTTGAGTGGTCATATGACTATTGTCATTTGAAAAATTGAATCCAATATGGCGGATTCTAAGATGACGGATGGGTCGAGTAACATGTGTAAAAGGTGCAATACTCTGCCCACTGTATATTGCACATGTTTTTTTTTTCATGAGCTGTTAAATGCCTAGAAAATATTTGGGTGGTTCTATACATTTGAATCACCCTGTAGTAGTCTGAAGTGTTTTCATCTTACTGTTAAAAGGAACGTTTCCTCGATCTGCTGCATACTTGACGAACTTTGAGACTGAATAAAAGAACAGTAACTTTGTATGTACAGAATTCTGTGCTTCTTTTATTACTGTATTGACTTTAAAGAGTTGTTTGTATTGTGTAATTAAGTTTTCTAGCTTCGACTTCTGTTCCAGCTATTCAAATTAGAACGTAAGGATGCCCCCAAGCATTTTAATTCACTCAAGTAACATTTCAGTTTCAAAATTTTAAATGTCGTTATTCTGCAAGTTGCTGACGTCAAACTTTCAAAAAAGAAAGTGAACAACGCGCAAAAATATTACTATGAAGAACACCGCGCAGATTGTAAATTTAAAATATAAGCACTTATTCCGCCTAGAATACGTAAATGAAATGTCGTTTTTGTTGATTTTCGTTTTTTTCAAAACCGGTTGGAATTTTTTGTTTTTTTTGGAATCAAATGGATTCAAAAGACTAATATTTGCTCATTACATCGCATAATTCGATGCCATCTTATTGAAGGCGAAATACAGACAGCTATTCCTTTCAGATGTTCCATTGTATACAAGTCAGCCTCTTTTGTGTTTTACTGTTCAAACTGAGATCATTTTGTTACGATTGTGGTAGGTAAAAACAACGAAAAGATTTCCAGTTAAGTTAATTCAAGTGTTTTGCAGTTAGGTAAAGAATTCTAAATCGCCAAAGAGCGCTTAGAACATTCTTCAAAAGTTTCTCCAGGAAATTGCTCAAATTTTTATTTCTAACATAGACTTGTAAAAAAAATATTTAATCGGCTAAAACCCGAGCTTCAGTTTTTAACTTTTATGTACTTGTTTCTTTCAACTGCTTCTTCTCGCTTTGTTGCAAAGATTCGCAACGGAATTAAACGGAATTATCTGATAAAAGCTTGCTTATCGAAAACTAACACATTTTTTCGGCCTGAGGTTTTATTTATTTCCCTTCATTCTCTTTTTTTTACAATTTTCTTTTCTATTTGTTGCGCCCGTGTTTAGTCATTTATTTCTACTACCTGTCTCTTGGGTAAGAAACTTATCTAGCGTTGTGCTCTGTTCTGCACCACAGGCCGACGTTGCAGAAGTCTTGGCAGCAAAAGAAAATCTTGGAAAGAAGTTCCTATCGGCGGAACTGGATGCAAAGCGACGCGGAGCATGATGGGAGGAGGGAGAGAAGGCAAAGGGAGGGAGGGAGGGTTACGGTATTTGATCCTACGATGGAATGCGAGTGGCAGCATCTTTACTAAGTGCTTCGCAGCCTGCCGATTAAAAACCAACAGACTTCGAAGCAGTGAGGAAGAAACAGAGCAATTTATCTTGTAAAAAGATACCCGTGGACAATTGGGAAATTGGACTCATCCTTTCTCTTCTGAGGCAAACAATGAAATACGCAGTCGTGCTAAATATAAAAGAAGAAAAAATGAAAGTCTTCGCCTTTTTCTTCCTCCTTTTGCAGAGAAGAATCTGTTTAACGCAACACATAATCTGCATCCCAGAATTTTAAGGAAAGAAAAGTGTATGCTTCTTTACTTTGGGAGCGGTCGAGATGTATCTTGCGTCTCGGGTTTCAACGTATTTTTCCCCCCTTCATTACTGAAATTCTTGATCGATAAAACTCGCAGATTCACAGGGAAAGGACTTCAGAAAACGTAAGAAGGCTATTTCGTACTAACAATACTTTGAACTCATTATCGATGATGATATAAAATTCGCGAATTTATCGTGAACAGCATTTTATAACGGCAAATATAAGACGGTGGTTCAAAAAAAGGCAAATCCAATCCAAATCGAATTTATTGAGACAGTCCTTCACTCATGTCTTGTAGGATTTCTTTCGAATATGGAATTAGATGCGAAAAGGATACCCGGAAGCCCATTTTCCTGTCCATAAATCTCTAAGAGCAGCACTGATGGGATCATATTTTTGTGGTGAATGGACTTCAAAGTGATACGGAAAACCATTTTATATCATTACAACAGGCCGATATCAATTCCGTTTTTCTGAGACCTCACCATCTTCAAATTTTCTGCTTTAATGTAACAAAATTGTTCACCGAATTGCAAACCATTTACACTGGCAGCTGTTGAAATAGTCATAAGTGTAACAGGACAACCCGAATGGTAAATCGAGAGTGGCATAGCGTTTTAATAATCTATTCCATAATTTGTTAAAAAATATTAGATCGCAATCGAAAAAGCTTGCTAAGGATAATTCTCAAATAATGTTGAAAATATTTTTCGAAAAAAAATTTCTTTCCTACTTTGTTCCGGCGAATAATGCTGATTTCCCTTGTTACAGCACGTACCAAAGCCATCGTATAAGGAACACTATTGTTTCAAACCAAGGCCATCTAGAAACAAGGCCCTTACATTAAAGACATAAGTTCACTCTTTTAGTAACTGTAAGGTGACGGAGTCAAGCTCCCAATGATTATTTTCATGTAGCAACCTTTTCTGTATCGATTTATTATTTCAAGTGTAATGCAATGCAAATTCCAACGCACGTGAGAATTTGGGTGGTTTCTCTTTTGTACCCCGTATTAAGGAATGCTCAGCCAGGCATGAGCCTAGCGGCATCAGTTGACCTTGAGGAGTGTCTCATGTATCAAAAGTCACCACTCCCAGATAGAGGCGAATTCCACAAGCTGGAAGGGGGAAGATAAGGCTATAAAGCGAGTGACACGTTCACTCAAGGCGCTTTTAGCATTTCGCTTTCGACGCTGTTGGACGGCGTGTTACAGCAGAGAGTGTCAGTTAGACCTATCGGGGATTTACGTTTTGGTTGACGAATAGTCACCACTCCCAGAGAGAGGCGAACTCCACGCCAAGAGGGTTTCAGAAGCTCAAGGTTGGGGGAGGGGGAAACAGGCTATAAAAGGAATTGACACGTTCGCCCAAGACGCTTTTAGTGCTTTGCCTTCGACGTGGTCGGACTGCGTGTTCGAGCAGAGTGTGTCATTTAGACCTCTCAGGGATTTACGTTTTGGCTGACGAATAGTCAGGGTTTTTCGGCGATCAGAGATCGACCGGTATTGGACGAAAAGACAAGTTAAACGTGGCGAAGGGTCTTCCGAGATAGTAAAGTGTTCATCATCTAGAAACCTGTTGGCACGTGGAGATTGCTAATCTAACGGAGTTTATTTTATCATATATTAAATTTTGTTACGTCCAACAAGGGACTTGTTATTGGTGATACTCGTTGTCCTATATATTAAGTAATTGCCGACTACACGTTCCAGTATTTCAGCGATCGAGTTCAACTCGACGGCACTGAAAAGAACCTACGTCAAGCCCGTTTAAGAGATTCGGAATTAGTAAGTCCTAGTGGTGGATTGAACTCAGCGGTGCCAGACAGTGACCTCACGCGGAAACAACGCCTTCCTGTTGGCTTCCAAAGCTGCCACGTGTGACGTCAGACACGACACTGACGTATCAGTAAGTGTAACATGAGTTACGTCACAAGCAAAGGAAACTCATCTCTTAATGCCATTTTTTTTTGTTTGGAGGTTTAACGACCACCGAGAGCAACTCAATGGGCTATAAGCAGTCGCCCGTCCCTAATTTAGGGTCACTGGTTCCAGGGAAGGGAAAGAGCCAGTGCCGTAAGACAAACACAACATCCATGCCTCACCGGGATTCGAACCCGGACCCCTTTCGGACGAATGATCAGAGGCCATCGCTTAGACCACTGCGCCACCGGTGCGGCCTTAATGCCATGGCTTTGTGTTTTCTAGACTGCCTTGTTTAAACAGTGCCGTATGATCTAAAACATTGGTTAAAAGCATAAGTCGTAAATGCATCATTGTACATTGTTAAAAATTTTGTGATAGGCTGCACCAAAAAGCATAGCTACTCCTGCTGCACCACTTCCTGAGAAAAAATACACCATCGTGTTGTGCAAACGAAACCGAACAGCGTGGTTCAACTTCTCACCACGTTATGGCACAAACGTTGCACGCAAGATTGCACCATGTTTTGGGGTTTCATTTGCACCACAGAATGGTATATCATTTCTAGAAAAAGTGGTGCAGCCGGTGTAGCACCACCTTTTGGTGCAACCTACCACAAAATGTCTAACGGTATGCGTTTTTAGAAACCAAATAACAAAAACATCAATGGTGGTCTCTTAATGTAACGTTGTAATAAAAATGCTGTGGTATGGCTTCTAACAGATATAAGTCAATATTTGGCAGAAATTATCCTTTTGGATAGGTATATGCCCCCCTCCCCTTTATAGACCGGGCAGAGTTAATATGAGGTGCTCAATTCTTGCCACGTGTTTTGAGTCGTCACCAGCTGTACGGTCCTTTTTTCTTCTCTGTAATTCTACAGCAAGACGGAGCCCCACCCCACCAATCACTGGAAGTCAGGAAATTCCTCAACACAATTAGCGACAACTGTTGTGGCCGCGACGGACCTATTCCTTGGCTTACAAACTCCCCGGATCTCACGCCCCCCCCCCCCCCCGATTTTTTCGTGTTGGTGTTTCTTAAAAACATTGTCTACGCACAACGACATCAAAGCCTGGATGACTTGAAAGTGAAGATTTCTGCAGCGTTCGCACAAATCACTCCGTAGAAGTTAGAAAACATGTGGCAAGAATTGAGCACCAGGTATAAACTGTGCCGAGTACGCCAAGGGTCATGTAGGGACCTAGACAAACTCCCATCCATAAAGGTAATTTGTGCCAAATGTCAACTTATTATATCTGTTTGAATTTATGTTTGGTGTAAGACTAAACGTAGCTGAAGTGAAGATGAGGAGGGAATGTGCAAAGTAACTAGAAAACAATAAAAAAAACAGATGAATCCAACATTTAAAGTAACACAGGTTTCGAAGAAAGTGCAAGAAGACAGATGGTTATATATTTTATAAAGGACAAAGCTGGCGAGAATTATCATACACACAGTTTCACGAGAAGAGAACTAGAGGAAGACCTAGGATGAGATTGAAGGACTGTATCAAAAGTGACACGCAATAAGAAACTGAACAGAAAGTTGAAACTATTAAAAAATAGTGTAGAAAGACAACCTGTCCCACACAGCACAGCATATTTCGTATATGTTACAATATTTCGTATATGTTGAATATTTCGTATATGTTACAGATACGTAACACTGAAACAAATAAGACCTTTCAGATACGTTGCACAATATAACAGTAATGTTCCGGAAACCTTACGTTTACGTCAAAATGTCCGCAAACGTTACATAACTTAGAAACATAACTGATACGTTACAGTGAAAGGTCTTTGTAACTTCAAGATACCAACTTCATGTTACTGTTACGTGTTTGAAAGATATTTGTTACTTCGTCGCATTACTGTTACGTGATAATACTCGGGGGTTTCTGTAAAAAGGAACACGTCCAGGTGCTTCCTCAAGGACGCATGTGGTAGATTCCTACCGAAAATGTTTTGCTCGCCAATACTTTTTTTACTTCCCCACATGGTCCCAGCGATATGTTTTATACGCCTTTTTGTTCTCTAAATACAGGCGAGTGATTGCCAAAAGCACGAGGTCTTTTGCACAGCAAATGTCGAGCCACGTGCTAATCTGAGTTTGCCCCTCAACAATTTTTATCCACCACCTGCAGACCTGTTTTTTCTCCGATGCCGATTAGAAGAAATCGACACATTAAATGCCATCAATCGAGACTCAAAGACATTACTTTGCAGTCAAGAACTTCGTTTCGTTTAAATGTATACACATTTTTATTAATAGCATAAGCAAACACCTAGAAATTTTGCTAAATTAAAATTTCGAATCATTTGGAATTCATACCTGTGAGAATCCCTCTTTCTGAATTTTGTCTGTCATTAAAGAAAATCAGTAATTATATTTTATTTCCAAAGGATTTTCCTTCCTCTTATGTATATAGGAATACGCTGTTGTTTATGGAACTGTTTTGTTCAAATAAAACATCGTGGAGCTTCTGCTCCTCATTCTTTCATTCTATGAAACGCTCTGTGGAAAACTTCATTTATTTGCAAAACACGAGCATCCTTGGGAATGCCAGCAGGTGCTTCAGGCATAGTAAAATAACTTTCAAGCAATTTAAGGCAATGGTTTCTCATAAGTCGAAGACAATACCCATTAAAATTATTTTCATTGTTATTACCGAACCAAATGGAATTCCGAAGTCTTACGATTAGTTGCAGAATTTACTTTGAACGATTCCGTTTGCGATAGTTAGTTTCCATTCTAGTTGAATGGCCTTAAGTGAGACTATAAACGTCAAAGAAATTTATAGAACCAGCAGGAAATCATTGCTTTTCCATTACGATGTATATACTGACATTTTAAATGAGAGAAAATTCGAAAGCGAGAAGATTTATTTTCGTAAGCGAAAGAAATTGAAACTTGTTGCTAAGATTAATTTCCTGTTGTGTTACGAAATTCAATTGTCTGAGAAATTCACTCGTGAAATAACGTTGAACACTGAAAGCTCTTGCAGCGCGCACGTACCTCTAAATAGCTGGTTCATAACCACCGCGTGCATACAAAACTATGCTAATCGTTTTTTGTTTCGAGGTTTAATGACCACCGTGAGCAACCAAAGCGCTACAAAGAAGTCGCCTGTCCCTAATTTAGGGCCACGGAACTTTCCTGTTACCGGCCCGCCATTGTTTACTTTTGCTGATTGGTATATAAAATGACACGATACATAGCAAATACCTACTTGTTTGTTTTTTAATACAACTGAAGCTGTTTAAAAATATATGAAAGAAAAAAATTAAACAGTACAAGAAAACAAATGCTAACAAATTAGACAGCAATATCACTCTGGGGGCCAATACGCTACGATCTCTCCCTGAAAATGGATCCTCATCACTAATCAAAATTTTCCGCCACATAAATTAACATAGGTACGAATCCAACATGCTCCTATGAATACCCCAGCGGGTGTTCTTTTTTAATTTTCGAATTTCCCCACATGGATTCCACTGACCGAGTGTGGGCACATGTGCTCGGATTTACAATGTTCAGGGAATGATTTACCTGCAAATATAAATAATCATCGTCAGACAGACTGTTGTACGCTCGCCATTCGTCAGATATTATTGTAGTCCCAGGACGTATGTACTGCTTAATATTGGGTATCAAATAAGACTACTTCGCTCCGGAACAACGGTAAGGAAGCACTCATTAGTATTCCTGCAAATTCCTCCGAAAACCCATTGCTCTACCAATACACGGCCAACGTAGGTTTTCCTTTTAGAAAATAAACTTTCGTATATTTCTACTGTCAGTCCTGGTCCTCCTATCGACGAAGTATTCTTTAGCAAGCCTTTCTCATGTAAACATTCCAGTCCATACATGTGTTCTTGTTTGTTTATACGCAGTTCATGCTCACAAAACGAAATTATTGTATACCCGTAACTCCAAGAATACACGAAAGATATAGCAGTTTCGAAATCCGATTTAGAAGCTGTGAACCACGAATTAGAAGGTAAAGTTATTTCTTCTTGGCATCCTCGTTTATAAAATCTCCATCTCTCTCTTCCACTTAATGCCAATTTCATCCTATGACCTGGGTTCTCGATTATAAATAAAGGAGGGTACATATGATAATGGCTTCTCGATTATAAATGAAGGAGTCTTTCTCCCCCTTTCTACCTTACTTCCGTGTGACTTTAAAACTCCCTCCTAGCTTTCCACTTCTACGAGTAGTGTAAGACCTGGGATCAGACAGTCTCTAAAATCCTCTACATAAATCTCTCACACTCACCGTCATTTACCTACAGTTGTTTTGATTTGCATACAGATTCACTGGTCATAATGTTTTGACTCTTCGGTGTATCTTATAAAATTGAACCACTCTGGGAAAAAGCTTGTTCTTTGGGTTTTCTAATAGAGTTTCAAGAAGTGTGCTTGACGTTAAACCTACAGTTATGTTACAAAGTTTATGAATTCCTAATCCTGAAACCTTTGCACAATTATATTTACAACTGAGCATACTATAGGCAGCAGAGAAAGCAGTTCAGAAGATTAAGGTATGCCTTCAGTTCGTATATTCAACAAGTTAGTAAAATCATGCACTGCATTGTTCATGATATGTTTTCCAACATACCAGAAATCATTACTCAAGTTATGTGGATAATGGCTGTGGAATAAAACTCATTTCTGTGCCCTGAAGTTTGACCCCATTTCGACGATATTCAACAGATATGTTTCAGTGTACCTCCGGAACAACAGGCTAAAGTTTTGTCGCAATCTAAGCATTTTTACATAAGTTATGATGCATAAGTGCAATGGAATGGATCCGGCTCCTATGTCCTGAACTTTGACTCTATTTCTTCCATTTTCAAGTGAATTCGTTCCCAGGAGGTCTCCAACCACATACTAAAATTTCATCGAAATCGAACCATTTTTACGTAACTTATGAAGCATAAGGACAATGGACTGGATTCCGCTTCTATGTCTTGACCTTCGACCCCATTTCTCTCATTTTCAAAAGTGTTCGTCCCCAGGTATTCCCCTACCACATACTAAAATTTCATCGAAATCGAACCATTTTTACGCGAGTTATAGTGTCGACTAATACAGATGGACGGACGGACAGGTGGAGCATATACGCTTCTTCAATCTACTGTTGGAAAGCGTAAAAAAGTATGCATTCTTAAATTTTAATTTCGCGCAGTTAGGAAAATGTTACTCAAATCTGATTCAAAGTTGATATTTTAATGATTAAAAACCATGTATGTTTTTCAGTCAAAAAAAATTGCTGTTAAGAGGCCACAAAGTTAATTATCGTCTGGGGGACAAACGAAGTACTATGTTCTAGCCTTCATGCTATTCAAAGTTAAAGCCCGATCAGTTAAAAACAAACAAACTGGAACGTCTGCTTGAACTTCAGCAAATTAATTTGATCACATACACTGAGTGTCCAAATTGTTATGGCCATCGGACTATTTTATGCAAAGTAGCTATCCCGCAGAGGTTCCTGACGCTAGATGGCTGAATCGGTATAAAAAGGAAAAGCTCAAGGCATGCAGAGACTGATGCAATGCATTGCCTAAGAAATAATTAGTAAAAGACGCGATCCGACGGATTTTTTTATTAGAGGCTTAACGACCACCGTGAGCAACTCAGTTGGCTATAAAGCTGTCGCCTCACGGACTTTGAATATGAAATGGTCCTGGGTACTCGAAACATCAGCAAAATAGCTGCACTTGTGAATGTTCGACGGCAGCAGTTGTTAACCCTTTAAGCTGCCGATAAATCTGAACTAAATGTTGCCCCAAACTCTCCACGCTTACAAAACAGAAAAGTCACATGGCGTTCGGGTTTTACGAAAGCTGTCGCACAGCAATTTCTTTTCACCTCTCACCTGGTCAACACGGACCATGAACTTGTCACTGCTGATAGGTATCCCCACTAGTCTATAGTGACGTTCATCACACAACTACTTGGCGATAGTCCTTGGTGATTGGTATCCCGCTAATTCTTTCTTGGTGACAAGCGTTTTAAGTTCTTTATATTCTGGTCCATAACCCAAGACATGACCAGGGCATCATACCATTGGGTAGTAACTAGTGACTCAAACATCTATCTCCTTTCTTAGGTTCTTTGTCGTTGTTACAGCCCTTTTAAGTAGTAATCAGTCAGAAAGGATGTGTCAATCACCCCTCTAGATGACCACCTCGAACGACCACCTAAAGAGGGAAGCAAATCTTGCACATGCGCAAGTTGAGTCGTTGCAACCAGTTTCGGTTCAGTGAATATAGCCATGCGAGTTGATTTCAGCCCATTTTCCTAATCCCGAGTTAATTCATTCTAGCCGGTAAAAGGGTTTTTAAAGTATACAGAGAATGGACCACCAGTCAAAAAACTGGGTCTGAACGCATGGACGTCAACGGCTACTGGGGCTGAGAAGAGAGTAGGCAGACTTGTTCAGTCCAATAAACGTGCAAGTCTTCCTGAAATTATCCATAATAGGAATCAGCGACCAAATCCGATGATCTCTTAACCGTACACTTCGCCACACGTTGCATCGTATGGGCAGCAGAAGCAGACAGTCTGTCCGTAAGCCATTGCTATCTGTAGCTAACAAAAAGGAACTCTTCTAGGTTGCTCAGGAATACAAGCATTGGACAATAAATGAGTAGAAAAGGGTAATGTGGTCCAACCAATCACGTTTTTAACTACACCATGCAGAAGAGAGGGTGAGGATATGGAGACAGCAGCACAAAAGCATGGGTCCGTCTTTTATCGTCACTAATCTTGAAGCTGTAGGTTGCAACGTTATGGTCTGGGGTTTGTTGTCGTAGGAGCGTTCGGGCCCTTTGATTCGTACAGAGCAACGTCTGACCGCCTAAAGGTATTTAAATATCGTTTCCGACTGAGTCCACCCAGTTATACTGTGGAGATGGATACTTTCAGCACTACAATGCTCCACGTCATAGTGCTCGCATTGTACGCGAATGGTTTGAGGAGCATCACGAAGATTTCCCGCTACAATGGCCTCTTTAATCACCGGATCTCAATCCAATGGCACATCTGTGGTATGGAATCGAAAAAGGCATCAGCTAGCTGGATCTACCACCATCAAATCGTGAAGAGTTGGAGAATGTTTGTTTGTTTGGAGGTTTAACGACCACCGTGAGCAACTCAATGGGCTATAAGCAGTCGCCCGTCCCTAATTTAGGTTCACTGGTTCAGGGAAGGGAGAGAGCCAGTGCCGTAAGACAAACACAACATCCATGCCTGACCGGGATTCGAACCCGGACCCCTTACGGACGAATGATCAGAGGCCAACGCCTTAGACCACTGCGCCACCGGGGCGGCTTGGAGAATATGATACATCGCATTTGGGATAATATACTCTAACCCACTTCCCGACATTTAATAGAGTCATTCTAAGACAAATTCAAGCAGTATTAAGGGCAAAATGTGACCCAACAACGTATTAACCAGGTGGTCATACTAATTTCTCTACTTAGTGTACATTTGGAAATTCAGCAATTTTGACTGTAAAAATGAATAAAATAAATTATTTTTTTATTTTATTTTATTTTTTTTTTTGCTTGGAGGTTTAACGACCACCGTGAGCAACTCAATGGGCTATAAACAGTCGCCCGTCCCTAATTTAGGGTCACTGGTTCCAGGGAAGGGAGAGAGCCAGCGCTGTAAGACAAACAACATCCATGCCTCACGGGATTCGAACCCGGACCCCGTTCGGACGAATGATCCGAGGCCATCGCTTAGACCACTGCGCCACCGGGGAGGCTATTTTAAATTAATCTCAATATGCTTGAAAATCCGAGAAATCGCACAACGTTACCTGAATTCATTTTGTAAATAAAAACGCAAATATGAACGTAAATACATTTTTGTTGAATCGATTTCAAGCTAAAACAAGTAATTCCCGAAAGCTTTCCTTAAACGTTTCATTGCTCCAGTTCGCCTTTGGTGGAGTCTCTAATATTTTTTCCCCCTTTTTTTTTTTTTTTGGAGCTCCAGTGAACTGAATGCAACCCTAAACGTGATGAAATATTTTTGTCACCATTGCTGATGTTATTAAGATGGAAGACGTTGATAAATGAAAGATTAAATTAGCGAAGACAAAGAAGCAGAAGGCTGATCACACATCAGCACGAAAACATCTACTTCTGTGCATTAGCAAAGTGTGAAAGCTGAATTCTTAGGTGCTGCTTAACTACGAATAACGTTTAAACTGAAGTTCTGGAATAACATGAGCAGGAATTTATTCAAACTGACATTTCGTTTATCATCATGATTAGTTTAAACTTTTGCGTTTAGTTCCCCTGGCAACGGACTAGCTTTCCGAACCGGAATAAGTGGATTTTCACCTCATTTTCATAGAAGCGCAGGAAACTCGAAAAAGCAAAAATAAGTCATTTCTCAATTTCCATACAAGCAGCAAAAACCACGCTGAAGCAAAAATCATTATGTTTAGAAGCGATTAAGACCATTCTTTGGCTCACAGTTTTAAATACTGTAAAAGATCACATATGCATTTCAACTGAGCATGTTTTTATATTTTAACTTTCTCTTACTTTCAACGCAGAAAATGGGGAATGCACACTTGCGCAGAGCACAGATGTACACGTGAATGTACGTACTAGTGTGTGCACAAGCACAGATTAGTAGTGTTTGACTTAAAATGTCTGTAACGTGTATGCTAAACTTGAGATGTATGCGTATAACAGCATACGCCGATCTTCGCGCAGTTCTGAAATAGCTCTTCATAAGCTGCTCGGTTTTTTTTTTGATTGGACGTTTACGTGCATCAACAATGTACATTGTGACGTGCTTGCCCCGCAGGACGTGCACGAGATAAAGGCAAATAGCAGCGAGAAGATACGTCTGCGCAGCTCAGTTGGTAGAGCGACTTATTCCGGAATAAGAGGATTCGGGTTCGATGCCCGGCGTGGACAAAAATGACGGAGAAATTTACTTCGTTATAACATTGAAATCATGGCATACAATATGCCAAATCATCGAGAGAGCCAGTGCTGATCAAGAAATACATAAACATAGCGAACATGGTAGACAGTATGCTAAATGATCAAGTAACACAAAGATTCATTGCTGATCAAGAAACAAATTGAGAGCCAGTATCGAAAAACAAACACCCATGCCTTACCGTGATTCGAACCTAGACCCTTCCCTGGGCGAATGATTGAAAGACCACTGCGCCACCGGGGTGGCACCTCTACCGTGAGCAACTCAGTAAGCTATAAGCAGTAGCCCGTCACTAATTTAGGGCCACTGGTTACACGAAACGGAGAGAGCGGGCGTCGTAAGACAAACAACATCCATGCTTCACCGGGATTCGAACCCAGACCCATCTTGGATGAATGATCAGAAGCTATTGCTTAGACCACTACGCCACCGGACGGCAAGCTATTTCTGTAATGTCTAACGCAAGTTTTGTTAAATTATTATCATATGATCAAACCGTCCACTTTTATACTCTATTTTATGAAACAGAAAACAAAATAATAATAATGAGTATAAGCCTTTTCTCAAAGGCACTAGACAAAAATAACAGAGACCCTACTGGGGCAATCCATGGAAATATGTTAATATGGCGATGGGCAACCATTCTCTCGTAATACGTGCTTCCTTCTGCGCAGGACAAATGCAATTAAACCCTTAAAATTTGCAATGGAGGAGAGACCATTTTTTCATGGAGGAAGGATTCCTGATTCCCACACTGTGTTCAAAAACTTATTAGAGGCTCGATGGTATTTTAATCGGGTAGCTATGCAGGCCATAAGAGACGCTTAGCCTTAATTTTTTCCCCTTGATTTAACAGCCACCACGAGTAACTAAGTGCTGTGAGTAGTCGCTGTTAGAAGAATTACCAAAATGGGTCTGTTCGCAGTTCCAGAGTACGATAGATGTCGTTCCGCACAGTGCGAAACTCTCTCGTTCACTCCTACAGGCGAAGTGAAGCTGCAGTTGTTCCCCTCCTCGCTCGTCCGCAACGAAAAAAGATTAATATGGCGGGGTGTGTGTGCTTGTCTTATTGTGAAAAACAAAGTCAATTTATGTGTGTGTTAAATCAACTTGCAGTCATCAGTGAAATATTATGGTGTTGTGAGTCAACTTAATGTAAAAATTAATTTTGGATTACTTAATGAATGGTGGTAAGTACTCTCTGTCACTCTCTTTTCGGCCTTCCGTTCAGCGAGTTGGAAAATTCTGCTTCTTTCGTTAGTCGTCATTTGAGATCAATGCGCAAAGCGTTATTGAGTGCACATTGTAGAATATTAAACCACCAACCGTCGCCCGTCCCTAATTTAGGGCCACTGATTTCAGCGAGAGGAGAGAAAGTACGGTAAGACAAATCTACACGTGAATGTATTACCCATGCATACCCGGTACTCGAACCCTGGCCATCTCAGAAGAACGCTCAGAAGTCAGCGCTTAGACCACTCGCCAGCAGGGTAGCTTTCGGGGTTGAATTACTGCCATAAGCAACTCTAAGTGCTATAAGTAGCCTCCCACTCCCTAAACTAAGGTCACTGGTTCCAGAAAGGGGGAAAGAACCTGAACGGTGAGACAAGCACACCACTCATACTGCATCCAGGCATCGAACCTGCGCCCAACTGGATACCAAGGACGCTGAACACTCGGCCACAATTGCTGCAGTCTTCATATTCCTCAAACCTCGATTTTAAATCTGAATTTGCGGGTAGGAATATTTTCACTTTGGTAGGCGACACATCACGTTTGGGGGGGGGGTACAACGTCGGAGGCATTGAGTACACTTGTCACCCCAACGATCTGTAACTCTGCGACACAGAGCAACAAGGGGCAAAAAGCAGAATATAATGCCCTGACATAGCTTCCTTAAGTATAAGGGCTGTTCTAATGAAATATAGACTCTGTTAGTCGGATGGTGCTACAGTACCCGCCGATGCGATTGTGGCGCTGCAGTAACCATGTATAAAAAGGTGAATGCAGCGTGAGAAGCATTTAGTTGGTGCGACGCGTTGGATGTGAGTAATCTCAAAGGAACGCAAATGACCTATCTCATGAATACCTCACAGCGAGGCGTGATCCAATTTTTGAAAAACGAGGGAAACAATCGCCAGAAATCTTACGACGTAAGCAGATGGTTTAAGGCAATTCGTACCTTGCACGCAGCACGATCTTGAAATGGTGCAAATAATTTCAAGGTGGACGTGTGATTACTACTGTCTGTCAAGACCTGGCCAAGTCTACGCTGCCATCACACCGGACACATTCGCAGTAGTGGACGAACCGGTAAAATTTAACCGAAGAATAACAGTTAGCGAGTTACTTAGCCACAACAGGAGCTCGACTGATGCAATCCTCCACCAAGAACTGGGGTATTCGAAAGCGTGCGTTCGCAGTGGGTTCCAAAGCACCTGACAGAGATCGACCGATAGGACACCTGCCTAAATATTCAGGGTGTCTATTTTAGCGCCATCAAAATCCGTGTGTGGTATGAATATACTGTATTTACCTGTGGACAATTTCGCATGCTGTAATACAGCACGCTTAACTCCAACAGCACACAGAACTAATCTATGTTTCATTTGGACGAGCCTTATACAAACTTTTCTCAACGTCTGCGTTGGTCTCGCATAGTGTTAACAGAAGTCTTTTCGCTTCGTCAAAATAGGAACCCTCCTAGTTACAGGAAGACATTGTATAATATGACTCATCGGAGCATTTGGCATATTTCCAATTATCTGATGCTGCTTAGGGTTCACACGCTCATAACACTACTTTTCACTCGTTAGAGCATTGGCGCCCGTAAAAAAAGTGGTTTAGCAGTAGTAAACTAATCCATAAATTCCGCGCTTCCCGATAATCTGTTTTACCAGAATCGTTATGAGAGCTCTGCTGCTACGGTGACTATCGTTTTGTGATTTTCTTTTCGCTAACGATCATTTGTCTGTGTCTGTTAGTTTAAATTTTCGATGTCTGTTAGCCCTTGGCGCGAATGCCATCTGTATTTGTATATTTTTTTTATGTTAACGGTACGACTTTGAAAATATTTCCTATGCTGTTATTGGACAAACAGCGGCTTTACTGATGGACTTTCCTCCCGAACACATATCGAAAAGTGTTTTGAGGGAACAAACGTGCAGATTTCTGATCAGTCGGGTTGCAAAGTAACTACGGGCTCTTATGTGAGATTGTTTACAGGACCCCTCACCCCTTTAAAAAGATTTTTTTGGGGAAAAAAAGAAATATGAAATTTTAATAACTGTCACACATCGTCGCTCTTAAGTGAATATCACGAATTTACGGTGTATAATATACAGAATTAGCGTTATTTTGGGCTCAAGGATGACCATGTCATATTAAATCGAAAACAAATGCAGTCTCCTGCACGATACACTTTAATGGTAAAAAAACTATGTATAATTAAAATAAGTATATGTTTAAGAACTTTTAACGACAGAACGGCGTCATCCTGAGAAACAATGCAGCAGCGAGCACAGAAGTGAGTAGCCTATATACTTTACAAGACACATTGCCGATTGTTGCACATGCGCATTAACTGCTAAGTCTAAATCAAGTTCAGTGGGTACAAGCATAGTTGGCGGGCATGACCTGGCCCAATAGGGTTCTCCAAGGAAGGGGGATAAACACGGGTGGTTCACCATGTCATATAATATATGTTATTCTTTAAAATTCCGCAATAGTTGGAATGATATTCCCTCGAGGGGGCTTAGACTTACATTTCCACCTGTTATCGCATTTCACTTAGATGACATAAAATATATATCTTTATATATATATATATATAGATGTAAGGTCAAGTGATGCGTAACATCACAGCCTCTCCTTGACAAATGTCAACCCCGCCTTCTCGTGGTGCATCCTGTTCCCACTAAAGGGGCTCTGACGACCGCCAATAGCGGTATAACTATACCATCGGGATTAGAGGAAATTCTATCCCACACTCACCAACCCGCTTGGCCAGCGTGGTGAGTTATGGCCAAACCCCCTCCAAAATGATTCCACAACTTAAATCTTGGCCCTCAGTCTCCGGCAGCTGGAATGTACCTGGCCAAGGCAGCGGCCAGTGCGACATGAAGGCAGAGGGTGCTAAGAATCCCCGGAGGACCGGACTAGGCTGCCATCTGATGCTGACCTTGGCAACGTACAATGGACGCTCCCTATCTTCTGATTCAAGGCTTCTTGAATTGGAAGAGGAATTACAAAGGATCAAGTGGGACATCGTGGGGCTAAGTGAGGTAAGGAGAAAAGGAGAAGATCTCATGGAACTGAAAAGTGGACATCTCTTCTACTATCGTGGGACAGATACTGGCAGAACTAGTGGTGTTGGATTTATAATAAACAAGAAACTGAAGGATAAAGTTGTAGAAGTTGAAAGTTCCTCTGACAGAGCTGCACGACTTGTTATCCAACTCTCGAAAAGATACCAGGCTCAGATTATTCAAACTTATGCACCCACCACAAGTCATCCTGAAGAAGAAATTGAAGAATTTTATGAGGAAATTTGTCATCTAAATAATAAAGGTAAGCAGCACTTGAAAATAATTATGGGAGATTTCAATGCAAAAATAGGGCAACGGCAACAGAATGAAACTTCAGTAGGTAAATTCGGTCACGGCAACAGAAACCAGCGTGGAAATACTCTCGTTGAGTTTGCAGAGGCAGAAGGGTTTTTCATCTTGAACTCCTTCTTCAAGAAAAAGCCACACAGGAAATGGACATGGAGACATCCAAATGGGACGACAAATGAAATTGATTTTATTATGTGTAACAAAAAATTCGTCATAGAAGACTGCAGTGTGCTAAACAAGTTCAACACAGGTAGTGACCATAGATTGGTGAGATGTAAGATGCACCTCAACGCTAAACTTGAACGTGGCAAGCTCATAAGACAAACAAAGTCTATTGACATAACCAACCTCAAAAACACCATAATACCTTCAAGTTAGAACTGAAGAACAGGTTCTCTGCTTTAGAAGGCCTAACATCGGAAGAAGTGGACATCTCTGAAGTTAACAGAAAAGTAACCAAAGCTCTTATGGAAACAGCAACAAAATTAGCTGGGTCTAAGAACAAGTTGCATGTGAACAAATTATCAGGAAAAACCAAAATGTTGATGCAAAAAAGAAGAGAGATGAGGACAACTAAAGAAGATGTGACTTCCAAAGTGGAATATATAGAGCTATGCAAGACAGTAAGAAAAAGTATCACTGAAGACGTAAGGAAATTCAACTGTGAACTAGTGAGGAAAGCAATTGAAAACAACCAAAGCCTAAAGATAGCAAAGGGACATCTCAGTAAGGGAAGAAAACAGATTATGGCACTGAGAAAAGAAGATGGTTCTGTAACAAGAAATAGAGGCGAAATTTTGACAAGAGTGAAAGATTTCTACTCCAAATTATATGAAAGGGATGATATATGCACTCCAGACATCATGAAAGATACCAGTACCAGAGTTCCTCCAGTCCTTCCAGCAGAAGTTGCACATGCAATCAAGAACATGAAGCGAGGAAAAGCTCCAGGAGAAGATGGAATTACTGTAGACATCATACAAGAAGCAAGTGGAGAAATCGAAACAGTACTCGCCCAAATTTTCACTCGATGCCTTAATGAAGGAAAGATTCCTGAGGATTGGAACACCGCTACAATGATCCTGCTACATAAGAAAGGTGACATTGAGGATCTCGGAAACTACAGACCTATCAGCCTCCTATCAGTAGTTTATAAAATCTTCACTAAAGTTCTTTCACACCGCTTGAAGGTAACACTGGACATGGCTCAACCGAGAGAACAAGCTGGATTCAGGAGTGGCTACAGCACAATAGATCATATCCACGTGCTGAGAGAACTAATTGAAAGAGCGAGGGAATATGAACTTCCATTGTGCATGGCTTTTATCGATTATGAAAAAGCCTTTGATTCGGTGAAACCATCAGCAGTTACAATGGCTCTGAAAACCTGCGGTATTGAAGATGCATACATTAATATTATTAATAACATCTATGAAAATGCAAGTGCAAAGATTAGGCTGTTTGAAAATACAACACACGTAAAAATTGGAAAGGGAGTGAGACAAGGTGACAACATATCTCCGAAGCTCTTTTAATGCCACATTGGAGGGTGTTTTTCAGTCGCTGAGCTGGGAAAACAAGGGGATAAAGATTAATGGAGATTATCTAACCCACCTTCGTTTTGCTGATGACGTAGTCATTTTTGCAACTACCCCATCAGAGCTGCAGAGTATGATCCAGGAACTTGCTGACAAGAGTAAAGAAGTGGGATTAAAAATGAACTTTCAGAAGACAAAAGTGATGTTCAATGCTTTTACAAGAAATGAAGATTTATCGATTGATGGAGAAAAGCTGGAGATAACAGACACGTACGTTTATCTTGGACAGCAGATATCAAGTGAGGGTCACATTGATGAAGAAATTAATCGGCGTACAAAACTTGCCTGGAGAGCTTTTGGAAGAAACAGCATAATTTTCAAGAGCAATATGCCATTATGTCTTAAAAGAAAAGTGTTTGATCAATGCATCCTTCCAGTGCTTACGTATGGTGCAGAGACGTGGACCTTAACTAAAAGAGACATACAAAGGCTGCAGACAACTCAAAGAAGCATGGAGAGGTGCATGCTTGGTGTAACCAGGAGAGATAAGAAGAGGAACTCGTGGATCCGAAAATGACTAGAGTGGAAGACATCATGATCAGAGTTAAATCCCTGAAATGGCAATGGGCTGGACATACTGCCAGAAGGACAGATCATCGATGGACAGCCGAAATTTTAGATTGGATTCCAAGGGACAGGAAAAGACCCTAGAAGAAGACCACATGGGAGATGGGTGGATGAAATTCGAAAGTATGCAGGGGTGACATGGAGGAGACTGGCACAAGACAGACCGTTGTGGAGGAAACTTGGGGAGACCTTCGTCCAGCAGTGGATTGATAATGGTTGACAATGATGATGATGATGATATATATTTGCCATAGTAGCAGTGTTTCAACTTCTTATATTTTTTATCGAGATGGTAGTATCTCTAAGAATGTTTGCTTCAAGAATCTAACTCAAGGCGAAAGTTGAACCCTTCAACCGGCAAGAACGAATTTACTCGGGGGTTAGCAAACTGGGCTGAAATCATCTCAAACGAATGTATTCGCTCTGTAAGTGGGTCGAACGCGGCTGGTACGAGTTAATCTGCACATCAAAAAGCGCTTTATAGATTTGTTATTCAAAGTGGTCATTTAGGAATATATTCGCTGTCTAATAAGTGGGCCGAAGGCGGTTGGAGCGAGTGAACCTTCGCATCAGGAAGCGTAGCTTTCGCATTAGCTTTGTTATTCAAAGTTGACATTTAAGAGGATGATTGCCACTAATTCTTTATCACTGATTTTCACCGGTCAGCAGCCAGAAAAATACGGAAATCAAAGCAGCCGAATTTTATGTTTTGATGGACGTTGAACCACGTGGTAATAAAAAGTTTGAGTTGGCTGTACTGTTTAAGATCCAGTATAGTTACCCTTCTAGTGGGTATGGTAAGAAATTGAGTACGATTTCTATCCCGATTTTTCAGCAATCAAGGGATATCATTTAGTTTCCAATTGGGTTTTAACAACAAAATGGGCGCCAGAATAATGAAATACAGGTGCGGGTAAATACTAATTTACCATAGGTTGAAGAAGCGTATATGGCTCCAGCTTTGTTCGTCTGTCCTTCCGTCCGCACGATAACACGCGTAAAAATGGTTCGATTTCGATGAAATTTTAGTATGTGGTGGGGGACCAACTGGGGACGAACGCTATTGAAAATGGAGAAATCTGGTCGAAGGTCAGGACATAGGAGCGGAATCCATTCCATTGCCCTTATGCGTCATAACTTATGTAAAAATGCTTCGATTGCAAGAAAGCTTTACCTTGTTGTTCCGGAGGTATACTGAACCGGTTCTGTTGAATATCATCGAAATAGGATCAAACGTCAGGGCAGGAACGATATTTATTCCACATCCATTATCCTCATAACTTGAGTAATGATTTCTGGTATGTTGGAAAGTGTATCATAATCAATATATTGCATGATTTTACTAACTTCTTGATGGTGACAGTAATGATTAATTACTCTCAAATATTGTGTTCTCTGCATTGCTATTACAATATTTCTGATAATTTGTAATTGTTCACTTCTCGAACGACCTAATACGAAATTTGGTTTGGAATTCTTAGTTGCACATGCACGCTGCATTTGCATTCATTATTAGGACACCGGTGTTGCCAAACTGAAAGAAAAACAAGTTAGTAAAATCACGCAATGCATTGATTATAATACGCTTTCAACATACCAGAAATCATTACTCAAGTTATGAGGATAATGGCTGTAAAATAAATCTCGCTCCTGTGCCGACCTTTTACCCCATTTCGATGATATTAAACAGAACCGGTTCGGTATACCTCCGGAACAACATAGTAAAGGTTTGTCGCAATAGATGCATTTTTAGTCAAGTTATGAGGATAATAGCTGTGGAATAAATCTCGCTCCCGTGTCATGATCTTTCACCCTGTTTCGTCCATTTTCAATCGGGTTCGTCCCCAGGTGGTCCCTCTACCACAGACTAAAATTTCATCGGAATCGAACCATTTTTACGCGAGTTATCGTGCGGACAGACAGACGGACAAGGATGGCGCATAAACGCTTCTTGAACCTACGGTTGGAAAGCGTAAAATATGCGGAGAGGGGGGGGGGGAGTCGAGTATTCAGTAAGTTTTTTTTTTTTTTTTCAGACATGAATTCATTATACGTTTTCCTGTTCTGTTCTGTTATCTTGCTATTATGAACGCAATTTTTTAAAACCCACGAGAAAAGTGTTAAATGAAAAAGCATACAAAACGATACCTAAAAGCATAATATGTAGTTTGTATGAACAATATGCCTTTCTGAGTGCAATCCTTAATGATAAGCTCTCTCTCACAAGTATTTTTCTGCCGGAGATTATTTGTAAAAACATTATTTTTGCGAGATATGAATAATGCATATTTAATCTGAGTGCTTCAGATTCCTCGTCTACTTGTCACGCAGCCTCAAGCAAAAGCGATGGGGTCACGACAACAAAACATCTTGCTACTGTTGCGTTTGTCCACTGCATAAACAAAAGGCTTCTTAATCCTATTCATATTCTCATTTCCTTGCTGTCTTCTTCGGAGTTCTGCAGTAGTTTTTTTTTTCTAATAAAAATTAGCATTTTGACATTCTTTTCGGAAGAAATTTTCCTTTTCTTATTGTCTTATCAAATGAGTATGAATGCCAAAAAAATTAATGAGTTTATGTTATTGCTTTTGCCGTCTGTGAAGAATAAAAATGCCTCTTTCAAAAGTCTCATTGGATTTCCTGTCATAAGGCAGAACAAAATACGTTATTTATAGACTTTGCCTTTCTCACATACAATATTCCCAGAAAGTCACGTAGATGAGAAATTTGTTGCGAAGCTACTATTTCTGTAACACAGAGGGTAAATATCTTTTTTCAATAGAATGGTCTTAATCATTTCTAAGTTTTTTTCGGAGATTTCTTCAGCTTCTTTCCCCAGTGTCAGACATGAGGTTTCCGTGGATTTTTGCGGAGAGGAATGGCCGTCAACCGTTCCACATTCTTTTAAATAATGATTATCAACATTTCCACTATGTTCGATGTAATTACTTCAGATTTTTACATTAATGATTATTTTTAAATATACCAAATCACCATGGAACATATAAATTTTTAGGATTTCAGTTTTAGCAGTAAAAAAAAATCTGGTACATATTTTATCACCATCTCTACCAGTATCGCCAATCAGATGATATAATGCATCACAAGATGCATCGAAATTATATCTTAGTACCTTTACTGCATCGATCTTTCGTCTTCATCTTCTTTCAGAAAGTTCTATAGTCTAACTATACTAGTGATCCAAATTCATTGGCGTAGAATAGAAATCAAAGTTTCCAAGCTTTCGCACATCAACCAGATGGCTTTCTCAAGGAAGGCAGAGAGCAAACTGCCTTTTTTTGTCTATCTTCCTTGAGAAAGCCATCTGGATGATGTGCGAAAGCTTGGAAACTGATTTTAAACTACGCCAATCAGTTTTGCATTCAGAGGGTTTTTCTCGGCCGGCAATTACAAATTTCGAGGGGGCTAAAATTTGTTGACCAATTATATACACATAATCACAACTTTATGTTTATATTAATATACATAAAACTTTTAGATAGAGTACGAAATTTCCTTTATGCTCTTATATCGCAAATGTAAATTCCAAGAAATCTATACATACAAGTGATTAAAAATGTAAACATGTTATACTTTTGCGTTAATTTACTAATGGACCACAGATTTCACCATGGAGGGGAGAATAAAATATTGAGGATGCTTGTAAGGTAAGGCTGTACTGAAAGAAATCTCCCCAAGACATTAGGAGTGGTAAAAATGTCTTCGCCTTACTACAAGCGTGTTTCTGATTAAGGAATCATTACAGTGTTACCTGAAAATGTTTGGTGTGAGCCATTCCCATGCCACTTGGTTTCAGCCCCTTCATATTATTTAGATTAGCAAATAGTATTAAAAAATCAAAAACTAACTAAATTTTTGAATAACAATTTGAGGTGCCTCGATATTCAAGGCTCCTTGAATTGAAAGAAGAGAAGAATCACGAAGGATCAAGTGGGACATCGTCGGGCTAGGTGAGGTAAGGAAAAATCTCATTAAACTGAAAAGTAGACATCTCTTCTATTATCGTGTGACAGATACTAGCAGAACTAGTGGTGCTGGATATATAATAAACAAGAAACTGAAGGATAAGGATAAAGTTGTAGAAGTTAAACGTTCCTCTGAAAGAGCTGCACCACTTGTTATCCAGCTCTCGGTTATTCAAGCTTATGCACCCACCACAAGTCATCCTGAAGAAGAAATTGAAGAATTTTATGAGGAAATCGTCATCTAAATAATAAAGGTAAGCAGCACTTGAAGATAATTATGGGAGATTTCAATGCAAAAATAGGGCAACGGCAACAGAATGAAACTTCAGTAGGTAAATTCGGTCACGGCAACAGACACCAGCGAGGAAATAATCTCGTTCAGTTTGCAGAGGCAGAAGGGTTTATCATCTTGAACTCCTTTTTCAAGAAAAAGCCACACAGGAGATGGACAAGAAGGCACCCCAATGGATTAACAAGTAAAATTGATTTCATTATGTGTTACAAGAAATTTGTCATGGAAGACTGCAGAGTGCGAAACAAGTTTAACACAGGTAGTGACCAAAGAATGGTACGATGTAAGATGCACCTCAACGCGAAACACAAGCATGGCAAGCTCATAAAACAAAGTGTATTGACATGATCAACCTCAAAATACATCATAATTCCTTCAAATTGGAACTGAGGAACAGATTTTCTGCTCTAGAAGGTCTAACGTCGGAAGTAGTGGATATCTTTGAAGTTAACAGAACACTAACCAAGGCTCTTAGGGAAACAGCACAAAAAGTAGCTGCTACTAAGAACCAATTGCATACGAACAAATTATCAGGAAAAACCAAAATTCTGATGCCAAAAAGAAGAGATGAGGACAACTAAAGGAGATATGGCTTCCAAAGTGGAATATATAGAGCTATGCAAGACGGTACGAAACAGTATCACTGAAGATGTAAGGAAATTCAACTGTCAACTAGTAAAGAAAGCAATTGAAAACAACCAAAGTCTGAAGAGAGCAAAGAGACATCTGAGTAAGGGAAGAAAGCAGATTATGGCACTGAGAAAAGAAGATGGTTCTGTAACAAGAAATAGAGGCGAAAGTTAGACAAAAGTGAAATATTTCTACTCAAAACTACATGAAAGGGATTATACATGTACTCCAGACATCATGAAAGGTACCAGTACCAGAGTTCTTCCAGTCCTCTCAGATGAAGTTGCACATGCAATCAAGAACATGAAACGGTGAAAAGCTCCAAGAGAAGATGGAATTACCGTTGGCATACAAGAAGCAAGTGGATAAATTGAAACCGTACTCGTCCAAATTTTCACTCCATGCCTTAATGAAGGGAAGATTCCTGAGGATTGGAATAATGCTACATAAAAAAGGTAACATTGAGGATATCAGGATTTATAGACCTATCAGCCTCCTATCCGTGGTTTATAAAATCTTCACTAAAGTTCATTCACACCGCTTAAAGGTGACACTGGACATGGCTCAATCGAGAGAACAAGCTGGATTCAGGAGTGGCTACAAGCACTATAGATCGTACTGAAAGAACTAATTCAAAGAGCGAGGGAATGTGAACTTCCATTATGCATGGCTTTTATCGAGTATGAAAAGGTTTTTGATTCGGTGAAACCATTAGCAGTTACAATGGCTTTGAAGTCTTGCGGTATTGAAGATGCATACAATATTATTATTAATAACATCTATGAAATTGCAAGTGCAAAGATTTGGCTATTTCAGATTACAACACCCATAGAAATTGAATGAGACACGGTGACACTATATCTCCCAAACTCTTATGCCGCATTGGAAAATGCCTTTCAATCACTGAACTGGGAAAACAAAGAGATAAAGATTAATGGAGATTATCTAACTCACCTTCGTTTTGCTGATAACGTAGTCATTTCTGCAACTACCCCGTCAGATCTGCATAGAACTTGCTGACAAGAGTAAATAAGTGGGATTAAAAATTAACTTTCAGAAGACAAAAGTGATGTACAGTGCTTTTACAAAAAATGAGGATTTATCGATTGACGGGGAAAAGCTGGAGATAAGCAATACCTACATTTATCTTGGACAGAAGATATCAAGTGAGATTTACAGTGATGAAGAAATTAATCGGCGTATAAAACTTGCCTGGAGAGCTTTTGGAAGAAACGGTGTAATTTTCTAGAGCAATATGCCATTATGTCTTAAAAGAAAAGTGTTTGATCAATGCATCCTTCCAGTGATTACGTATGGTGCAAAGACGTGGACCGTAACTAAAAGAAATATACAAAGACTGCAGCCAATTCAAAGAAGCATGGAGAGATACGAAAAGGAACCCGTGGATAAGAAAAACGACAAGAGTGAAAGACATCATGATCAGCGTAAAATCCCTGAAATGGCAATTGACTGGACATTTGCCAGAAGGACAGACCATCGATGGACAGCCGAAATTTTAGATTGGATTCCAAACGACAGGGGGGAAAACCCAGAAAAAGACCACATGTGGGATGGGTGGATGAAATTCTAGGAGTATGCAGGAGTAACATGGAGGAGACTGGCACAAGACAACCGTTGTGGAGTAAACGTGGGGAGACCTTCGTCCAGCAGTCGATTGATAATATTTGACAATGATGATATATAAAAGTCCCTCCAATCCTCCCTGCAGAAGTTACATATGCAATTAAAAACATGAAACGGGCAAGATCTCCAGGAGAACATGGAATTACCGTGGACATTACACAGGAAGCAAGTGGAGAAATTGAAATTACACTGGCCCACGTTTTCACCACATGTCTTAATGAAGGGAAGATTCCTGAGGATTGGAACAATTCTACAATGATCCTGTTCCATAAAAAAGGACGTTGAGGATCTCAGGAACTACAGGCCCATCTGTGGTTCATACAATATTCACAAAGATTCTTTCACATCGCTTGAAGGTAACACTAGACATGTCCCAACCAAGAGAACAAGCTAGATTCAGGAGTGGCTACAGCACTATAGTTCATATCCATGTACTGAGACAAATAATTGAAGGAACAAGAGAATATAAACTTTCATTATGCATGGCTTTTTTATTGACTATGAAAAGGCTTTCGATTCCGTGAAACCATCAGCGGTAAAAAGGGCTTTGAAGTCTTGCGGTATTGAAGATGCATACATTAGATTATTAATAACATCTATGAAAATGCAAGTGCAAAGGTTCGGATATTTGAGGATACAGCACAAATAAGAATTTGAGAGTGAGTGAGACAAGGTGACACCATATTTCCCAAGCTCTTTAACGTCACATTGCAAAATATCTTTCAATCATTGAACTGGGAAAACAAAGAGATAAAGATTAATGGAGATTACTTAACTCACCTTCGTTTTGCTCATGACGTAGTCATCTTTGCAACTACCCCTTCAGACGTTGCAGAGTATGAAACCAAGAACTTGCTGACACGAGTAAAGAAGTGAAATTAAAAATGAACTTTCAGAAGACAAAAGTGATGTACAATGCTTTTACAAGAACAGAAGAATTAGCGATTATTGGAGAGAAGATTGAGACAACCGATTCCTACAATTTTCTTGGGCAGCAGATATCAAGTGAGGGTCACATTGATGAAAAAATTAATCGGCGTATACAACTTGGATGGAGAGCTTTTGGAAGAAACAGAACAATTTTTAAGAGCAGTATGCCATTATGTTTCAAAAGAAAAGTGTTTAATCAATGCATCCTGCCAGTGCTTACACGTATGGAGCCGAGACATGGACCTTAACTAAAAGAGACATACAAAGACTGCAGCAACTCAAAGAAGCATGGAGAGATGCATGCTTGATGCAAACAGGAAAGATAAGAACTTGTGGATAAGGAAAATGACAGGAGTGGAGGACATCATTACCAGAGTGAAATGACTGAAATGGGAATGGGCTGGACATGTTTCCAGAAGAACGGACCACCGAGGAAAACCGAAATTTTAGACTGGATCCCGAGGGACTGGAAAAGACCCAGAAGAAGACCCTATGGGAGATGGAAGGATGAAATTCTAAAGTATGCTGGAGTAACAAGGAGGGGACGGGCCCAAGACCGACAATTGTGAAAAAATTTGGGGAGACCTTCATCCAGCAGTGGATTCATAACGGTTGATGATATTATCATCATCGTCAACCATGATCAATCCACTGCTGGACGAAAGTCTCTCCAAGCCTCTTCCACAACGGTCTGCCTTGTGCCAGTTTCCTCCATGTTACTCCCGCATACTTTCGAATTTCATCTACCCATCTCCCATGTGCTCTTCTGCTGGGTCTTTTCCTGTCCCTTGGAATCCAATATAAAATGTCGGCTGTGCATTGATGGTCTGTCCTACTGGCAGTATGTCCTGCCCATTGCCATTTCAGGGCTTTTACTGTGATCATGTCTTATACTAGTACTTTTTTGATCCACGAGTTCTTCTTATCTCTCCAGCTTACACCAAGCATGCATCTCTCCATGTTTCTTTGAGTTGTTTGCAGCCTTTGTATGTCTCTTTTAGTTAAGATCCACGTCTCTGCACCATACGTAACCACTGGAAGGATGCATTGATCAAAACACTTTTCTTTTAAGACATAATGTCATATTGCTCTTGAAAATTTTGCTGTCCTTTCCAAAACCTCTCCAGGAAAGTTTTATACGCCGAGTAATTTCTTCATCAATGTGACCCTCACTTGTTATCTGTTGTCCAAGATAAACGTACGCATCTGTTACCTTCAGCTTTTCTCCATCAATCGATAAATCATTATTTTGTGAAAGCATTGTACCTCACTTTTGTCTTATGAAAGTTCATTTTAATCCCACTTCTTTACTCTTGTCAGCAAATTCCTGGATCATACTCTGCAGCTCTGATAAGGTAGTTGCAAAAATGATTACGTCATCAGCAAAACGAAGGTGGGTTAGATAATCTCCATTAACCTTTATCCCTTTGTTTTCCCAGTTCAGTGATTGAAAGACGTTTTCCAATGTGACAAAAAGAGCTTGGGAGATATGGTGTCACCTTGTCTCACTCCTTTTCCAATTTTTATGTGTGCTGTAATCTGAAACAACCTAATCTTTGCACTTGCATTTTCATAGATGTTAATATTAATGTATGCATCTTGAACACCGCAGGATTTCAAAGCCATTGTAACTGCTGATGGATTCACTAAAACAAAGGCCTTTTCATAATCAATAAAAGCCATGCACAATGGAAGTTCATATTCCCTTGCTCTTTCAATTAGTTCTCTCATCACGTGGATAGAATCTATAGTGCTGTAGCCACTCCTGAATCCAGCTTGTTCTCTCGGTTGAGCCATGTCCAGTGTTACCTTCAAGTGCTATGAAAGAACTTTAGTGAAGATTTTATAAACCGCCGATAGAAGGCTGATAGGTCTGTAGTTCCTGAGATCCTCAATGTCACCTTTTTTATGTAGCTGGGTCATTGTAGTGTTGTTCCAATCCTCAGGAATCTTCCCTTCAGTAAGGCATCGAGTAGAAACTTGGGTATGTACTGTTTCGATTTCTCCACTTGCTTCTTGTATGATGTCTACAGTAATTCCCTCTTCTCCTGGAGCTTTTCCCCGTTTAATGTTCTTGATTGCATGTGCAACCTCTGCTGGGAGGACTGGAAGAACTCTGGTACCTTTCATGATGTCTGGAATACATGTATCATCCCTTTCATATAATTTGGAGTAGCAACCTTTCACTCTTGTCAAAATTTCGCCTCTATGTCTTATATTACAGAACAATCTTTTCTTAGTGCTATAATCTGTTTTCTTCCCTTACTGAGATGTCCCTTTGCTATCTTTGGGCTTTGGTTGTTTTCAATTGCTTTCCTCACTAGTTCACAGTTGGATTTCCTTAAGTCTTCAGTAATACCTTTTGGTACTGTCTTGCATAGCATAGCTCTATATATTCCATTTTGGAAATGACATCTTTAGTTGTCCTCATCTCTACTTTCTGCATCAACATTTTGGTTTTTTCTGATAATTTGGTCACATGCAACTTGTTCTTAGACCGAGCTAATCTTGTTGCTGTTTCCATAAGAGCTTTGGTTACTTCTCTGTTAACTTCAAAGATGCCCACTTCTGATGTTAGACCTTCTAGAACAGAAAATCTGAACCTTATTATGGGAAAAATTTCTAATAATTTTCTATTGTTAAAAATTAGGTATCAAAGTTTGTTGTATTGGAAGCACTACCGTCACGTGAACTACACTAAAACTTAACCGTATACATGAAAAGTCGGCATCTAGAAGAATGCTATAAAACTGAATGCCTGCTTCCAAATTAGGATGATGTATTGCAGTGCAAACATTTCTACTGTGTGGAATTATGTTTTTATTAGGGAAGTAGTCCACGTTGTCAGTACTTGAAAAATTGCCCCTTCAGCGAGAACTGTTTATTGTTTTGTTGAAGGATGTCAGACATTTTAGACTAAAGTCCACATGTGGATGTCTTTATTATTATTATTATTTTCCCTCATTTTCTTAATTTAATAAAATATTTTCTCCAAGTATTCAGCTATAAACGAACACAGACTAAATATAAGGAGATATCGCCCAAAAAATGTACAGGGGGAGGGGTGCATGGATTTCCGGGGGGGGCTAAGCACCTCCGAAAAGATGCTTGAATACACCCCTGACGCCCATAAATTTGGATTACTAGTATAGTTAAGACTATCTTATATACTGTATAGTTGGTGTAAAGTTCGTTGGCTATTATTTAAGTTTCATAGTCGATGATGGGATTGCGCCCTCTGTTGGAGAGTCCCTGATCGGGTTATTGGACCTCTAACGTTGTCCGCAGACGTCAACGCTTAGCTCTTTTTTGTTCGCAAAGTCCATGCCACCGACATATGTTTATATTTGTCGTACGTTATTTATATGAAACACGCTAGAAATATTCATCCCTTTTTGGATCGATATGTAAGTATTGGGTACGAAAGAAAGTAATGACTGCAAATGCAAAGCAACGTTTACTGTGTATAGAAGTACAAATCAGTTTTAAAATGTAGTCTCCCTCGTCGTTTGCCATGACCTGCTCCCATCGTCTGCGCAGTTGTTTGACACCATCCCTGTAAGACTGTCGGCTTGAACGCAAGGAAGTGGGTGACTGTGCGTTCGGCATCGTCCCGGTTGGTGAATTGCAGTCTTTCAAGGAAATACTGCAAAGACTACAAAGCCGCCCCGGTGGCGCAGTGGTCTAAGCGATGGCCTCTTATCATTCGTCCGAACGGGGTCCGGGGTCGAATCCCGGTGAGACATGGATGTTGTGTTTGTCTTACGGCACTGGCTCTCTCCCTTCCCTGGAACCAGTGACCCTAAATTAAGGACGTGCGACTGCTTATAGCCAATTGAGTTGCTCACGGTGGTCGTTAAACCTCCAATTAAAAAAAAAACGACTACCAAAGGTCGTAGTTCAAAAACACATACGTGGAAACGTATATCAAGTTATACGCTGAAACCCCATCATCAGGCAGACTGTCACAGAGAAACAGCGGGGCTGGCATTAAATACAGAGACATCCCATGATACATTAGGCTCCGTGTTGCCACAACGCGGTAATCGATAAGAAGAAAAGAGAACACATGATCACGTAGCTTGTTAGTCATAAACCATATTCTCAGAATAAGTTCCAATCGGTAATCTCCACGGTTGTGGAATAAAGGCTGGCAGGTCCTCATTACAACAGTTTTGAGCATATCGAACTGTACACAAAAACTTTCTCTGAAGAGAAGAGAACGTTGATCATATGTGCCGAAGCTATTATCGTAACTTTTCCCAATCTGGCGTACAGAGTCCCTGATTAACAGTTCAGGCAAGGGATGCAACAGAAGAACCGGTCCTGATATTATATTTGTGCTCTTTCATTCTAACAGCTAAAGTCCCAAGTGTTGAATCTATATAGAACTCATGCGACATAATTGAAACCCCAGAAATCAAGGGGATCCTATATACACCATGTCTTTTGGGTGGTATAGATTGTGTTGCGGTTCTCCTTGATAAGGCTATAAATATTCTATTTTCTTCTTATCGATTACCATGTTGTGGCAACATGGAGCCTAATGTATCATGGGATGTCTCTGTATTTAATACCATCCCCACTGTTTCTCTGCGACAGTCTGCCTGAGGATGGGACTATATTTAGTCAGTCCCGAAAGATCTTGCAAGTAGGTTTTTACGCTTTCCAACCGTAGGTTGAAGAAGCGTATATGCTCCAGCTTTTTCCGTCCGTCTGTCTGTCGGCACGATAACTCACGTAAAGATGGTTCGATATCGATGAAATTTTAGTATGTGGTAGGAGACCACCAGGGGACGAACCCTATTGAAAATTGGCAAATTGGGGTCAAAGGTCAGTCAGGGCATAAGAGCGGAATTTATTCCATTGCCCTTATGCGTTATAACTTGCGTAAAAGTGGTTTGATTTCGATGAAATTTTAGTATTTGGTAAGAAACCACCTGGGGACGAACCCTATTGAAAATGGGCGAAATGGGGCCAAAGGTCAGGGCATAAAAGTGGAATCCATTCCATGGCATTTATGCGTCATAACATGCGTAAATATGGTTCAATTTCGATGAAATTTTAGTATGTGGTAGGGAACCACCAGGGCACGAACCCTATTGAAAATGGGCAAAATGGGGTCAAAGGTCAGGCAGGTCATAAGAGCGGGATTTGTTCCATTGCCTTTATGCGTCATAACTTGCGTAAAAATGGTTCGATTTCGATGAAATTTTAGTATGTGGTAGGGAGCCACTGGGGGACGAACCCTATTGGAAATGGGGCCAAAGGTCAGCACACTGGAGTGGCACCCATTCCATTGCCCTTGTGCATCATAACTTACCAAAAAATGTTTCGATTGCGACAAAACGTTATCATGTTGTTTCGGAGGTATAGTGAACCGGTTCTGTTGAATATCAACGAAATGGGATCAAAGGTCATTGCAGAAAAGCAAGATTTATTCCACAGCCATTATTCTCATAACGTGCGTAAAACTGCTTCTATTGCGACAAAACTTTAGTATGTTATTCTTGAGTTGTACTGAACCGGTTCTGTTGAATATAATCGAAATGGGGTCAAAGGTCAGGACACAGGAGCGAATTTTTTTCCCACAGCCATTATCCTCATAACTTGAGTAATAATTTCTGGTATGCTGGAAAGCGTATCATAATCAATGCATTGCATGATTTTACTAACTTGTTTATCATTGTGCTTTAATTGTAAATAAATCTGGTCTTTTAATGCAGCAATTGGAACACATTGGTTTAACTTAACGTACATAGACAGCGTTTAACTTGATATACGTTTCCACGTATCTGGTTTTGAGTAAGTTCTGTACGTATGGAATTCTGGTATTCGAAGTTGTAGTTGCTTAGGACAATGTCCCGGAAACAGGCTGGTTGCGGTAGCAGTTCTCAGCCAAGGCCCCTGATTTTGTGACAGGTCACCCGTGTCGTGTGAGGTCTCACTCTATCCAGCTGTACGAGAACGCCCTTGCGGTTCAGCAGTGCTGGTCGTCTTGACGAAACAGGACCTTACGTGGGTGTAAACTGGCTTTAGGTGTTGGCATGGGCTTCTGTTTTGGGTCCAACTACTGTTTTCGGGTGCTTATATTACCATACAGCAATGCTATTCAACTTCGTGGTACGCGAACCCCTGGGGGTACACGAAGCTATTCTAAGGGGCACGCGAAAAATATTTAATTTACTTGTTAACATTTCTTGATTTTATTTATAATGTGGCTTTAAGAAAAAATTCCGATACTAAAAAGAAAATGTTTTAGATGCAAAAAAAAGGGGGGGGGGGGAGGGCATATATGAACTATGAACGGCTGGATACGTGAAGTGACATACACTGAAGAGCAATTGAATTAGACATACCTGTCTAGTAACGTGTAGCACCGTCTTTCGCTCTGATGACGGCGGCGATTCGTCTCGGCATGGGCTCGACAAGACACCGGAAGCATTGGGCAGCCATACAGATCCACGACCCCTGAACAAGCTCCCACAGTTCACGGAGATTTGATGGAGGGGGGTCAGAGCCTCGAACATCTCTCTCGATGAAATCCCAGATGTGCTCGATGGGTTTGAGGTCAGGTGACCTAGCTGGCCAAGGCAGCGAAGCCACGTCAGTGGAGTGTTCATCCAACAATTTGAATACAATTCGGGAGCGAAGGCACGGTGCATTGTCTTGTTGCTGGATAAGGTTCCCAGTGTGATGTTGAGGACACACAAACGGGAGCAAATGGTTGTCCAGGATATCCCGGTAACGTTGACCTATGAGCGATGATGTCACGCGTAACAGGAGTTCCATTTCAGTCAATGTAAACAGTCCCCAGACGAGATGCCACCCCCACTAGTTTCAAGAGTACCCTGCTGGCAAGAAGGATCCATCGCTTCATGTGGTTTGCGCCGTACTCGTATCCTGCCATCAGCATGTACCAACGTGAATCTCGACTCATCAGTCCAGGCAACATTTTCCCACATGTCTAGGGTCCAGTGGCGATGTTCCCGCGCCCATGCTAATCTTTGCACCCTGTGATGTGCGGTCAGCATCGGTACCCTCGTGGGACGATGGCTTCTGTACCCCATAGCGAGGAGATGGTTCTGGATGGTGTAGTTGCTTACACGTTTTTGTGCACCAGCGTTAAATTGCCGAGTGATTTCTTACACTGTGGCCCGTCTATACGCTGTTACAATGCGAGCTAGCCGACAATGACCCCGCTCATCCACACGGTGTTTTCCACGACAGTTGGCCCTTGTAGGGATGGTTTTACTGGATTCGATGTACTCACGTTGCACCCGTGACACAGTATCTCGTGAAAATCACAGTGCCTGCACGACTTCCGAGATGTAGTGACCCATTCGTCGGGCCCCGATAATTTGCCCACGATCAAATGCGCTTAGATCTTTCGTCCTACCCATACTGCGTCCGATTCTTACTGATTCCCGTCGCATCACTCCTTATATCGTCGGATCGCTGCATACGTCAGGTCGCTTCCGTTTACAGGGCCGCCCACAGCGTCACATTTGCATAACGCGAACTGTCTCTAATTCAATTGCTCTTCAGTGTAGTCCATAGTCTGTCTTTGATATGAAAACAAAGCTCGCACGTAACCTTCCGTGCATTCGCCATGTTTGCTCCATGTATTTTCTCACCAGTTTCTCATTGAGGAGTGAGATAAGAGCTGCAACCATTTCTGAATTTTTTTTACTGTGAGTACATTCAGTAATATTTTTGTTTGCCATGAATAAGTTCATTGTAAAAAGAAAGCGCGATGCTGAGGATAGCATTTGTAAGGGTGATAATGTTAAATCACAGCAGAAATCCTGCAGTGTGTCAGTTTTTGTGCCGACTTGTGGTGCTAATTGGGAAAATGCTGATGCGAGTTCCACACAACATACTAAACCTAATATCCCCAAAAAACTGTGAAAGTGGACAATAAGGTGAAGTGTCGCTACTATGACAAAATCTTACATTAAATATGGATTAATTTCAAATATGTGATTCACCTCTCCCACTATGTGCAGTTTGCAACCAAACTTTATCAAATAACAGTATGAAACCATCTCTTCTAAAACGGCACTTAATTACCAATCATGGTGAGTTTAAGGATAAGCCCGTTGACTTTTTTGAACGGAGAGTTACGAGTGTAAGCAAAACTCTACATGTAATGCACAATTTTACACAACCATCAAGGTTGGGCTTTGGAGACATCACACGAACTGGCATTGCTAACAGGCAAAAATATGAAATCACATACAGCAGTAGTCTCTCTTATTATTCTCTGTGTTTTAATTATAGCTAATGAAATGTTACGGTTCCTGAGCTGAATGAAACATTGAACAGTGCTGTAAAAATAGCCAGTCTGATAAAGTCTCGAGGGTTAAATTCCAGTCTTTTTAAGAAAACGTGTGAGGAGATGGGATCTGCACATACATAACTATTGTTACCACAGAGTTGCGCTGTTTGTCACGAGGACGAGTTTTAACCCGCCTGTTTGAATTGAGGGAAGAAATAATGTGTTCTCTCAGAACTGAAATTTGAGCTGGTCACATATTTTGAAAACGAAGACTGGCTTTGCCGATTAAGTCACTTGGCGGACTTTTTCAGCAAACTAAATTAACTCAACGTACAGCTCAAAGGGTTTGATCCAAATATTTTTCCGACACAGAGCATGATGAAGGGGTTTTTATAACAAAGTTTCGTTTTGGTTAAACGGTATTAGTGATGGAAATATTACGATTTTTCCAACAATGAATTTAGTAAACAAAATGGAGTCGCTGTTAATGATGCCGTGGTGGGAATAATTAAATGCTACTTGGTTCGGCTGAATGAAGAATTCTGGAAATACTTTCCACAGATTGAGAATGAAGATAAAACACACGATTGGGTTACAAATCCCTTTAGTACAGTTGCATGTACTTTATTTGATCTTTCCATCAAATTAAAAGATTACTTAATTGAAATGTCTGCTGATAGTTCATTAAAAGCAACATTCGAGAACATGTCAATCTCCGATTTTTGGACAGCAGCTTGAAAAGAGTTCATGGCGTTAAATAAACTTACTATTTCTAAGCTTCTTTCATTTCCATCGACTTATTTGTGTGAACAAGGCTTTTCTCCACTAACACTAGGCAAAACTAAAGAGGAATTGCCTTGATCCAAAGCCAGCTCTTACCCTTGCATTCACAAATATTCGCCCCCAAAATTAATTTCTAGCTTCAAAAACAAGCCCATATTTCATATTAAGGTTAATATTGCCGCTTTTTGGTATGATTCATAATAAGCACTACCGTTTCCCAATTCATATATATTTATAATACGTATTAAACAATGTTGTTTGGTAACCAACATGAATTTTTAGTGTTAAATTATTCCATTTGGCAATTCATAAATTAAAATATTGGGGTACAAAGTTAAGATAATTTGTATTGTGGGGTACGCAAGCCAAAAAGGCTGCGTATCATTGCCATACAGGACTTATTTCTCGCCACCTGACACAGTGTGGTTCAAGAACGATTCACCTTGGTCACATGTAAGCACGGAAAAGCATGCATTCATGGATTTGCTTTCTGCTCAACTCTGAGTTGATGGAGTATCCAAACTTCCCTCGTGTGCACCTTCTTAAGTTGACGCAGGTGCGTGATAATGTTCATGTGGGCAGTCCCCAGCTGTTCGGCCAACTCTCGCGTTGGTCTTCACTAAGTTCTTCAGCATGTCAATATCCACTGTTGGACAAGGAGCACATTCGCCTTCCGGCTTTGGGACGCTCTGACAAGTAAAAATTTCCGTCTCGAAACTGTTCGAGCCATCGACAGCACTGACAATTTTATATGGCATTGGGGCACACACTGTTAATGTTCCTTACAGCACTTGCGGGGGTGCTATCTCGACGAAACTCATACAGCATGCAATGGCGTATGTGCTCCTTGTCCACTTCCATGTTGGGTGGCGCTTTACACTCTTCGCCTTCTGACGGCTAACTGCCACTGACTTAAGCAATCTCCCTGGTGATGTCATACCCTTGTGCTGCCTCAGTGGCCATTGTGCGCTGTGGCCGGGGCTTTGACTTTGAATACCTTGTCATCGGACATTACTTTCTTTCAATCCCAATGCAAAAATAATTAGCTCCTGACCGGGGAACGTACAAGCATCATTTACCACATACATTGCTCGACACATAAATGCCATACCATGAAGGAACTCATCAAATGAGAAGAAACCTACCACACATGTAGACAAGTAGCTATGGGAAAGAAGTAATTTACAAGGGATTACATGCATGCGAATCACTAAAATGCTGACTGAGCCAATAGATGGTATGACCTCTATGTTGGACCATACACGCGGAAACTGTTGCACCATACCTCTACAATACAATTAATTATTGCAGACATTTAAAACTTAGTTATATGAAAATGCAATACACCAGGAGGAATCTGAACACATTGGTTGTAAGGCGATTCCCCCTATCAGATGTAAGAAAAAGAATAAAACATATGGCATATATGAAAGCAAGTAAGATGGTTATAACAGAAGCACCATTGTTAGCAACATGCTTGGAACTACAATTTAATGATAGGGGTTGAGATTCGTTATGGAGATCAGGGTGATTTACAATGTAATTTCGCAGAGACAAGGAAAACTTTTTGATATTTTCCAGGGATCTGATGCTCTCTGAGAGATTATTCCATAGGATAATGGCTTTATACAGTATGCTATTTAAACCATAATTAAGTCTAACACACGGCTGACATAATTTGTTGTTAGCAACAGATCTGGTGAAGATAGAATAATCCAGATATTTGATGTCAGATTGAAAAATAGGCAGTTTAAGATGCATTATTTTAGAAAAACATGATACCTAGTTTCCAGGTAAACATTTCATGAATTTTTAGAATATTTAGTTTTAGAAATATTGGTTTTGAATGAGACAACGTGGAATCGAGTGGAAAAGTGGGTGATGCCACCTACAGGCGTGGGACATAGTCCGATGCCACCTACAGGCGTGGGACACCGTCCAATGCCACCTACAGGCGTGGGACACCGTCCAATGCCACCTACAGGCGTGGGACACCGTCCAATGCCACCTACAGGCGTGGGACACCGTCCGATGCCACCTACAGGCGTGGGACACAGTCCGATGCCACCTACAGGCGTGGGACACCGTCCGATGCCACCTACAGGCGTGGGACACAGTCCGATGCCACCTACAGGCGTGGGACACAGTCCGATGCCACCTACAGGCGTGGGACACAGTCCGATGCCACCTACAGGCGTGGGACACAGTCCGATGCCACCTACACTTCATCGCATCCAGTGGTGCCCTGAGGTATTGTTTATGCGTCGCTGACCTATATCCGCAATTTATCGACATTGTGAAAGGGATTTTGTCGCATTAAGTTGTCTGCCAATGATGTCTCATTTTTTTAAAATCTGACCATTAGAAGCAGAGATATTGACAAAAATAAGATATACATCTACGCCTCCTGGCGGAGAAACCATGCAATATTTTACGAAGAAAAATATTGCATGGTTTTTCCGCTTGCAGAGACAAGTTATCCAAACAATCTAGCATTGGAAAAAAATTTTCAACAACTGCGATCAAGTTAATTTCCGGGATTTGGATATATAAATTTACAGGGATTTTCATGCTTCACCATTAATTAATATCACAAAAGAAATTAATTTGATTTTCACATTACTTTATACACCGGTGTTCTGCGTCTAACAACATTTCACAATTTCATAGAACTATTAATGTACTAAAGCTACTATCGAAGAACAAGTTAAAAACTGCTTTTCAATAATTATTGTGTTAATATTTATGTAAATAAAGCAGATGATCAACAGCTCTAATTCCACACCTCATTCTTTATACACTATCTACCAACAAGTAATTGGACATCCCTGCAATCGACGATATCTGTGGTCCTGATACACGTCACGGCCCCCGCCGTTAAATATCGTGTGGGAAGCAACAACGCAACCAGTCGCATGCAAGATGCCACGCAGTTCGGAGCTCTCTGATCTCGAGAAAGATGTAATCGTCGGGTATCACAGAAATGGCCGATCCATACGTGACATATCCAGCGAGTTGAAATATCCTAAATCGACAGTGGCCTACGTGATTGGCAAGTGGAAGATCAGAGGTGACTGTCAGAATGTGCCCCGACCCGGCAGACCCACAAAATTGGGATTAAGAGACCGACTGGTGCTGGCCAGAGAAATTCGGAACAACCGCACCAAATCGATGGGCCACGTCCGCGAGGAGTTTCAACAGGCATGCGGGAGTGTTCTTTCGATGAATACCATCCGTAAGGAATCCCATCTGCTCGGTTATCATGGACGTGCTGCAGCCCACAAGCCTTTGATCACCAAGTACAATAGCGCTGCTCGGCTAACGTGGTGCAAAGAACGTCGACAGTGGACCGTTGAACAGTGGAAACAGGTTCTCTGGAGTGACGAATCAAGGTTCACCCTCTACCGTTTGGATAGCAGGGTCTGCGTTTGGCGTCTACCTGGAGAACGCCTCCTGCCGGAATGTATTGTGCTGACTGTGAAGTTCGGCGGCGGTGGAACTATGCTAAGGGGTATTTCTCCTGGTATGGCACGGGACCCTTAGTCGCAATTCCTGGTAGACTCAACGTAGAGACCTACTGCACATTTTGGATCACCATGCGCTTCCTACGTTGTGGCAGTTTTACGAGGTGGACTCTTGTTACTTTCAGGATGACAATGACACATGTCATGTTGCGAGGTCCACCATGGCTTGGTATGGTGACAATGGGGTTAATCGAATGGACTGGCCTGCGCAGAACCCGGACCTTCACAATATCGAGCACCTCTGGGACGAGTTGGAGCGTCGACTTAAGGGGTGCCCCACCGTCCGAAATCGGTGAAGGAACTGACCTGTCTTCTTCAAGCCGAGTGGAAGAAAATACCACTAGCCGTCGTAGAACGCCTGATTGAGAGTATGCCCCGAAGGGTTGCAGCTGTAATCGCCACTCGTGGAGGCTCCACCAACTATTAAAGGTGAATAAACTTCGTTTTCCTTTGCTATCACAGGTGACCAGTTACTTGTTGGTAGATAGTGTATAACAATACTTTAACATAAGTCGATAAATTAATTCGGACCCATCTTTGACGAACGGTCATATGCAATCTCTTAGACCACTGTGCCACCGAAGCGGCGAAGAAATGAATACGACACTTTAATCTATATAACTCTTTTTATACAAAATCCCAGTTTCGTGGGACACATTTTCCTCATCGTTCTAGCAGTTTTAAGATACCCTTCCGGAAGAACTCAGTTCCAGCCGCGCGAAGACACCGACGTACAGTTTGCTGTATAGCTTCCATGCTTCGGTAGTATTGGCGGTGTATATGGACATTTAAGATTAAAAAAAAAAAGATAGTTCTAGGGTGCCAGATCAGGACTGTTAGAAGAGTGAGGTAAAAGTTCCCATCCGAATTTCTGGATTTTTTTTTTTCAGAGGTCAAACGAGCAGAATGGGGACTAGTGTCATCGTGCTGGAGGAGGATGGCTTTCTCGGCCGTTTATCACGCAACGCACAGCGGAGCTTCTCTAATGTTTGTACATAACGGGCTGCATTATATGGTTAGTCCAGGCTCTAAAAATCAAACAAAATGCACCCATCTGTATTCCAAAAGAAAGTTTCTATAACCTTTGCAGCTGTCGAAACTGTCTTTGGCTTCTTTCTGCTTGGTGAATGGAGATGCCATTTCATGCTCTGGCATATCCATTAGGTTCAAAATGGTGGAACCAATTTTTGTCACCTGTCATAAAACTGTAGAAAATATAGTTTCCTTCATTTCAATACAGCTCCAGCAGTTGTGACAAGATGTTTTTACGCTGAACTTTATGGTCTTCTGTCGGTAAACGTGGGACTACGGTGTATGATAGTCAGGTGATACAACTCCCCATAGAGTTAACAGTTAGACAAATTGATCGTTAATGTCATAGTTCGCCAGGGGACGTTCAGGAGCTGTGGGCCAATTGTTTACCCTAATCATAGGAATACATATTTATGATTTCATCAGTGTTAAATCTGTGTTTATCACAAGCATTTCTTATTAATTATATTGTGTGGTATTGAAATTCCAGAAACGTTGAAGTTTCTCTACTGGGGATAAAGCGCATCAACTCTTTTTAATTTAGAAGTACACTAAACTTTATACTACAGCTGTGTGTCAATCTAGGATCAGTTCAATTCTTACGTTTTTGATATAGGAAGAAAACGTTTTGTATCGGACAGATTATTCGACATGTAAAGAACGTATCAACTTTTAAAGCCCCAGTAGATGAAAGACAATCACTAATTTCTCCTTTGATATCAACAGAACTCTGGCAGTGTAAGTTGTTTAAGTTATTCATGCTCGTCGCCATTTTTAAATGTATAAATGGCGGCCCCCATTAGCGCATAAATAAACATTTCGTTTTTTGTTTTTTTTCTAATTAAAAAAAAAACTATTTTACGATGGAAAAAACTATCGATCGACGCTTTAAACTTGCTGTCCTACATATTAAATTAAATTATCCTACATAGAGGTGTGGAACCATGGAATGCAATGCGTGCCCACTAGTCAGTGGGATTATCAAACATAAATATGCATATATATCGCTATAATTGACGACATCTCACCTGGCAGAGCACAAAGCGCATGTTTAGAAAGCGTTTCAGGTTTGTGTTTTCAATTCCAAGCAAAAGAGCATTCTTAAAACACGAATACTTCTGCCCCTTTCTCTCATAAGTATTGATTGTGTCGAGTCATCGGCCCACACGTTGGTCGCGCCATCTGCTGACAAGGGACATTAACCGGCGGTATTTGTTTCCAGAGTCGTACCACCTGACTATAATACACCATGCGTGGGACCGAGCCAATACAAATTTTCCGATATCCCCAAGCTGTTAATCATTTTTTGAAATGCACTCTGCCCTATTCCCACGTTCGTCCCAATTCCTTCACAGTCACACGTCTGTCATCACGAATTAAGGCATGGACCCCTTTCCTTGTGGTGTTCCACAGAGGCTGATCGGTAGTGCCTGCGAAGTAGTCTTGAAACGGTTTCACTCACATTCTCACCCTGCTGGCACCCATACACGCATCTCCATAATCACACTGAAGCCTACCATGAATGAATACCGGCAGCCAGAATTTCCTCTTTCGCAAGGAACTGAATCACAGCACGCTGACCGAACGATGTATCACAGTCTGCCACCTTTCCCCCCTTTCTGTTTGGTCACGTGACTGACGTTGGTGATGTCATTTGCCATTCCTTGCCATAATGAGAGATGCGACGAACAGTCATCGAACTATCATTCTCCCAATGCGCTATCTGTCAGTCTAATTTTTTGCACATCTTTTGTAAAAAAAAAAAAATCATGCTTATGTTATCGGTTTGTCCGTCCGTCCGTCTGTTTGTAGACACCATATCTCTGCAACTATCAGTCCGATTTGAAATATTTTTGCATTGGGAAGCTTGAAATATGCGAATGATACTGCATTTCGTTTTTCTTTACGATGTACAATTTCGCTGCTAGAGGGCGTAAATGCAGATTATATCGAATTCAAAATACATTTTCTTCGATATATTTACTTCTAAACGCCTGTTTGAAAAAAATTCGTTTACCTTTCGATTCCATTTATGTCGAACATTATTTTAGGTATAGCTACTTTTTTCAAGTTACGCATAGATTTTCCGCTAGGCGGCGTAAAAGTAAATTACGTTTTCCTCTCCAAGCTGCTAATATGGCTAATTTTTTAGCTTTAGGTATAGCTACTTTTTTCAAGTTACGCATAGATTTTCCGCTAGGGGGCGTAAAAGTAAATTACGTTTTCCTCTCCAAGTTGCTAATCTTTTCTTCTAAAACTCCAATTTGAAAATGTATTTCTTCAGCGCATACAGTTCCTGATGGAAAGTTTTTGCATATAATTCCTAATTGCGGGTAAAGAATACTTTGGCTACCAGGGGGGGGGGGCGTAAGTATTAATTTTTGCTTCAGATGTATTTGCCATAAAACCTGAGCTAAGATCTCGATCGAAAAACATTTTTCGTGGACCAATGCCACTCACGTCGATAAATCTTTTCGGAATATTTTCTTCGTAAAATATTGCATGGTTTCTCCGCCAGGAGGCGTAGATGTATATCTTATTTTGGTCAATATCTCTGCTTCTAATGGTCAGATTTAAAAAAAAATCTTTATTGTATAGTTTCCAGTGTGGCATATTTTTCATATAATTTCAAAATTTTTGAGTAATTCATAGAATTTCCGTTAGGAGCGTAAATGTAAATTGCGTTTCCTTGATAAATCTGCTTTTAAAACTCTAATTTGAAAAATCCTTTCTGCACCAGATACAGCTCCTGATTGGAAATCCTTTGCATATAATTTCTAATTTTGATAAAAAATGGTTTGTCCACTAGAGGGCACAGGTTAATTTCCACTTCTGATGTACACTGGTGTTCAAAATTAAGAGAATTGGCACATTTTGTCGATTTTCACAAAAAGTACAGAACCAAAGGTACAAATTATGCCGCCGAATAAGAATTTGCAGTGTCGAATACGTACGCGTACACGAGCGTGTGAGCGGAGCTGTGATACGCGTACACGAGCGTGTGGGCGGAGCTGTGACAGCGGAGGGCATGAAAAGCACACGTGGCTTTTTCCGCGATTAGTTTGATCGTACTCCTCGGCGACATTCGTTGTGTTTCTTGCAGGAGTTGGTTCAATTTCATAAGCAATCAGGTAAAATGAGTTGTCACGAACGTATTGATGACTGAATGAGGTGGAAAATGGTCGGTAGATTGGAGGCAGTGCAATCGCAAGTTGTTACAGAGCTCAATGTCGTCTGCAATTTGTGGAAACAGTTTAAGGACAGCGGTTCCATATCGAGAAGGCCTGGACAAGGTCGTCCAAGAGCCACGACGACCCATGAACATCGTTACTTGGCACTTTCAGCGAGGCGCCACAGTACTGCTACAGCTATGTCGTGAGCTGCATGCCGCCACTGGAACCCGAGTTTCAAGGTTACTGTTTCCCGAAGGCTTCATGAGAGAGACCCTTTTACCAGAAGACCCGCTGTTTGCGTCCCGCTCACTTCAGCACACAAGAGCGCGCATTTTGCATAGTGCAGACAACATCAGCCTTGGACCAGACTTCAGTAGGGTAACGTTCTCTTCACAGACTAATCGCGATGCACCTTCATCTGGAGAGAACCTGGGACCAGATACCTTTCCTCCAACATCAGAGAAAGGGACCGCTATAGCAGCGGAGGTGTCATGGTTTGGGTAGGCATGTTGGACGGCCACACCTCTCCATACGTTTCACAGGGGCTCCCTGACAGAGGTATAGGAATGAGATCTCACAGCCCTATGTTCGACTTTTCAAGGGCGCAGTTGGACATAGATTCCTTTTTATGGACGACAACGCTCGTCCACATAGGGCTCACCTGGTCGACAATTATCTTGAAAGTGAAGATATTCGCCGGATGGATTGGCCAGCCAGATAGTCAGACCTAAACCCTATCGTACATGTCTGGGACGCTCTTGGGAGGACAATTGCAGCTCGCCATCCCCTCCGAGAACCATCCAGGAGCTGAAAACTGCGTTGCTGCAGGAGTGGGACCGACTGCCACAAGGACTCATCAACTGCCGCGTTTCCAGTATGACGCAGAGAGCTGTATTACTGTGAGAGGGGACATACCCCATATTAGTCATTTTATGTTCGATCTTGCAACGTGGATTTTGGACTTTCCTGTGCTGATGAGACTTACTATCATGAGTGCGTACCATGACTGTTGTATGGTATAATTATTTCTCTTATATAACTGCATCCATACAAAATTTCATTAAAATATGTCTACTAGTTTTTCAGAAATTCGACAAAATGTGGACGATCTCTTAATTTTGAACCAGAGTATTTGCAGTAAAATCTGAGCTCCTGAAAACTAGACTAAATTTTTTTTTCTTGGACCGGTACCGCTCACATCGAAAAATCTTTTGAAAATACTTTCTTCGTAAAATAACGCATGGTTTTTACGCCACGTGGCGTAGAAGCATATCTTATATTTGTCCATCTCTGATTCGAAGAGTCAGATTTGAAAAATACTTTGTTTTAGAGTTTCTGCTGAGAAATGTTTCTCATATAAATTCAAATTTTTCATAACGCACAAGTCTGCAACCAGACAGCGTAAGTTTACAATTCCGCTTACAGAAATATCTGCGGGATTAAAAACCCGATTGAAAAAATATTTTTCCGTCAGACACTATTGTTTTCCATACCGGCTCCATTGACTTAGAATAGCTTTGATAAATTTAATTTGCTTTAGAACGTATTCATAAGACCATTACACCCGAAAATTCGGTCTTTTTTTTTTGTCTTTTTTTGAAGGTTTAACAAATACCGTGGGAAACTATGTAATATAAGCGGTTGCCTGTCCTTAGTTTAGGGTCACAGACTCCAGGAAACGGAGATAACCAGTGCAGTAAGACAAACAACTTCCATACCTCACGGGATTCGAACCGGGACCTTTCATGAACGAATGGTCATAACCCAAGGCTTACACCACTGAGCCACATGGGCGGTTACCGTGTAATGCAGTTTTGCTTATTACTTTCTTTATGACCTGTGTATTTAGATTTTTTTTTTCAATTGCTGATCCCCCCGACTGGTAGAAGTTTGATTTCACCTTTCGGCAGTTTTGTTGCTACCCTACGAAACTCACCACTATGACTTCCTGTGCACACTAAATCATGATCGAGTCCAAAGAATCATGGTAAATTACTTTCGTAAAACCAAGAAAATTAAATTGGTGTAGAACAATTGTGTATTTTGACGAACTGTGCCTGAAGTATTTTTTGTTTTTGACAGATCAGAAGATCAACATGGATTAAAATAATAAACTTTCCCATTATAACCGATCTAAGACGTCGACATTCCCATTATACCAAAATATTATACACATAACAATCAAATCAACGAATTACTACATAAACGAAAGCAGATCAGTAAATATGATTCGATTTAAAGTAAAAAAAAAATATTAGTAATACAGAAAAAACATTTTCCTAATTTTTTTTATTTAGAATTGCAACCTTTCAACGCACAAACATCAGAATCGGTTTTAACGTTAAAACTGAAAATCAATATGCGAAACAAACATTTTTTAAACCTATATTTAAATTTTTGGTGACATGAACGGAATTGATTTTAATAAAGTTTCAAATGGATCTGTACTAAGAGTTTCTCTCCACATGAATTCAGCGAGATACGAATCCAAACTTGCTCTGTGCGTTTCTCTTTGTTTCTTATTTCGCCATTTGCCGCATGATCCTTAAAAGTCTCAATATTCTGAGTATGAACTCCAGTTTCCCGATCAACGAAATGAAATTTATGATTAACAGTCAGATGAGTAAAACCAGCATCATACAAATCCTGTGTGTTATATTCTCTCCAGCAGTCGGTATATATAATTGAGCCAGTAATATATTTTCTTGTATTACTGTTGCTAAGCAATGCGCACTTCAATTTACTACTTTTTTTCACAAAGCATTTTATTTCGCGGCATATTCCTCCAACAACCCATTGCTCGGGAAAATACGTCGAGCTTGATTCTTACGTTTAGTAAACAAAGTTTCATCAACTTCTACAATTTTATATTCACCTCAGTTTTTTTTCCTTTCCATGCAGTCTTTTTTTTTTTTTTTTTTGATTGGAGGTTTAACAACCACCGTGAGCAAGTCAATGGGCTATAAGCAGTCGCCAGTCCCTAATTTAGGTTCACTGGTTCCAGGGAAGGGAGAGAGCCAGTGCCGTAAGACAAACACAACATCCATGCCTCACCGGGATTCGAACCCGGACCCCTTTCGGACGAATGATCAGAGGCCATCGCTTAGACCACTGCGCCACCGGGGCGGCCATGCCGAGTCTCCACTATAACCTCTCGCATATAACTGCTCCAGACAACAGTTATATTTTTAGACATTCGCAAAATTTTGTGGAGCTCGAACACCCTCAAACCAACTGTAAAAGAATCATAAGCATGTTACAAATGGCAAACGACTTCCTTCCAAATCCATCTCCCTTTCGGAATTCCCACTTTTTTCACACATGACAGAAATTTCCAAAATACTTTTTGCTCCAAAATACATTTTTATAGAATGGCCTTATTCTCATTCTTTTAAAAGGTTAAATTTCCACTTCTTGCATAAAATTCACAGCTTGTTTTTCGCTAGTTGGAAGTTTCCACAACGCCTTGACCTTAGAAATCGCCATTTTGAAAACCATTTGGCCGCTCCGGTGGCGCAGTGGTCTAAGCGATGGCCTCTGATCATTCGTCCGAACGGGGTCCGGGTTCGAATCCCGGTGAGGCATGGATGTTGCGTTTGTCTTACGGCACTGGCTCTCTCCCTTCCCTGGAACCAGTGACCCTAAATTAGGGACGGGCGACTGCTTATAGCCCATTGAGTTGCTCATGGTGGTCGTTAAACCTCCAATCCAAAAAAAAAAAAAAAAAAAACATTTGTGTTCGAAAGTTGTCAACAAACCCTTGGAAATGAGCTCAGTCAGTAGGTGACGTATTCCATGACATGTCGGCAAGTGACGTAATCCTTGGTAACACGTCTCTGCAATACGTAAAAAAAAACAATGGTCGAATAGATATTCAGTAGGTAGGTATAATGGGAAAGTACCAAATAATCCTTTTCTTTATCGGAAGAACATTTCTTAGCCTGTATGAAATAAAAAAAGGACTTAACAACTGAGGAAGATCACTGAGATGAGAGTTTTTCTGATGTTTTAAACAACTCTAGGGACGCTGTTTCGCTAAGCTCATTAGTCATATCTGATTGTTGAGATATAATTCTTTCGACAGATTTAATCAGCCTTAAAAGTCTCATCTTTCCTTGCAGTGTTTTCGAATCTATTCAGTATTTATTTCAAAACCGAATGCAAATTTAAAAATGCGAAATATGAAATGAACGATCGATTTCGTCCACCTTTGTAGAAAACCTGAAATTAATGTTTGTCTGCAGTTTAATTTTGGAAAAATTCTTCAAACTGTTTTTATTGCTCCTCAAAACATGCAAGGCAAATCATTACACTAGAAAATGGTAGTTCTTTTCATCATTATTCTTACTTTAGATTTTGCACATCGATGTGGGAGAAGCAAAAACAACTGATTTAACTGCTTTTAGTTCGCTCCAGATGTAAAAATTTGAGAATTTGTTCGAAAATTTATGTTTATGGCTTTAACTTGCGCACTCTTCGCTTTTAATGCGCTTTCTGACGTCCTTCATGTTTCACAACTTCAGTCTTTTTCGTTGTTAAAACGCATTGATGTGTGTATATCATTCTTCTACCAAAAGCAATAATTTAAACACTAAATTAAGATCTTTCTTTTTTTCTTGTCCAGTAATTCATTTCTCTTATCTACGTCACATAACGCACTATCCATTTTGAAGGCTTTGCTCATGCGAAAATAATTTGAATGCATTTCATTATTTTGATAATATGGACTATTACAGAACATTTCGCATAATAATTTCAGATGCATGGCGGCCACATGAATGCTCCAATTTAAGAGGGAGAATTTGAATTTAGAATGTCACAAAATAGACTACTCGACATAGAAATGCCACCAAATGGGAAGAAACTTATCAAACATGCGTGACAGGTGCATGTGAAACTAACAGGAGCGTTCTAGTTTCTGTTGCATTACACGAAGGCTATGAGTAACGAGAAAGTATAATGTGGCCAGAGTTGGTAGGTCGTCTTGTAGCATTCTTTACTTCTTGAGACTTGTATACACTATTCTGACAAAAGTCACCGGACACTCCTTCAAAAGCAAATAAATTGTGCGCTTCGTTGTTATGATGCGCAGTTCAGCTGTAAACGGTATAAACACAAGCCTGCAGCTGACCTCGATCATATCGCACCGTGAGGTTGAGTGAAAATGTCGCGGCGGGAGAGAACTGACTTTGAGAAAGGAAATATTGTTTAGTATTATATTAGTCTGTTGTCCATAAAAGAAACCGAGCGGCGTTTATACATACTCAAGTCAATTGTTTTGGATGAACTGAATAAGTGGAAGACACATGGCGTGCCTGAAAGAGCAGAACGTACCGGCAGACCAAAGAAAATCAGTGATAGAAAACGTCGAAGCCTCAGGAGTCGTTACAGCTTATCGACGGAGTACTGCACAGGACCTCAGTATACAGTTGAGTAAAACTGCTGTAACCTCTATGTACACGTATCATTCACAGAGAACTTCATTCCATGGGTTTCAAGTGGTCGTGCGGCTGCTCATAAGTCTTTCATCTCCACTCGGAATGCTACTCGTCGTTTAGCATGGTGTAAAGAACATTTATCGTGGACCGTTGATCAATGGAAACTGGTCATACGGACTGATGAATCCAGATACGATGCAGTCTGATGGCTATGTGTGGGTATGGCGGTAGCCGGTGGAAGGCTATTTACCACAGTGTACGGTTCGTACGGTCAAGTTTGGAGCTAGCAGTGTACTCGTGTTGGGGTGTTTTTCGTGGTATGCTCCCGGCCCACTGGTTATCGTGGACAAGCCCGTTAACCGGCACGTCTACCTCAATATTCTGTACAATTATGCCCTACCAACTATGACAATACTATGGAACTGTGCCTTGTTGGTACCATCAGGATAATGCACCGAGCCATAAAAGCAAGGACTGTTATGGCGTGGCTTGACGATAATTCCGTATCATGTGTGGACTGGCCAGCACAGAGACCTGATCTCAATCCCATAGAACACCTATGACATGAATTAGAGCGCCGCATAAGAAGTTTGGAACAAAAGCCTACTACTAAACAACAGTTAGCGGCAGCATTATGTACTGAATGGAAGCGCATACCTACCGCTGTGTTCCAAAACCTTGTCGAAAGCATGTCTCGAAGGGTCAGTGCATGCATTAAGGCCAAAGGTGGACAGACACCGTAATAATATTTGTCAATAAATGCTATGTTGTGATTCTCTTCTAGGTGTCAGGTGACTTGTCAATATAATGCATACAGCTTATTGAACACTATATGTAATCAATTCTTATCCATCCATTTTAAGAGGAAAAGAAGTCCCTCAAAGTCCAAGAAAAAGTTACTTACAGTTCTTCTACTTTATTCTGTCAACACCTCATAAATACTGTTCATGCAGAACGTTAATATTCCAATATACTTGAACTAATCACAATGGTAGTATTACTTAAAACCTAAATAACAAACGTTGTATAACCACTTTAACACGCAACCTTCAAATAGACAACTTCAAGTAAACAATGCCGCTTACACGATTGTAACATATAACATCACCATACCCCCGCTTTCGGCTACTGCTTCAACATTATATCTCTAGTTCTTATCTGTCACATACATATCTCATGCTCTCTGACCTCAAATGTGTTGCTAACTTCATTCCGCGAGAGAGAAGATATAAAAGTTAAGGTTGAAAACGCTAAAAGAGAATGAACTCAAATTTACATACAGACAGCAACTAAATATTAAAGCTAATTCAGAGTACGTCAAACTTTGACCACTCTGTACATTCGGCAATACGGCGTGATGTCGAGTGAAAAAGTCCTCAGTTGTTGTTTTGAGGTATGGTTGTACTGTGTCCCCAATTCATCTACATTACAAAAGAGGTCATGCAGAGGATTTAAGTCCTCTGCCAATAAACGTCTCAAGTCCTCTACTGGGGATAAATCAGGGAACCGCGGTGGCCAGAGTAGACACCATTTAGGCACTGTCGGCTGATATCATAGCACTGTTGGCTCGCCATTATGTTGAAACAGGAAGTAAGATCCACTTAGATACTAAAACAAGAATACAAAATAAAAAAAAAAAGGGTCGACTTTTGCCGGCCGTAAGTGTCGGAGAAAAGTCCGGCCGTAAGTATCGGAGAAAAGTCCGGCCTGGCCCGCTGCTTTGTTCTCTAGAAAAACCTGAACCTGCCTGGCCCGCTCAAATCTCTAACAGCATGCCAGAAAGACGGCAAGAAGATATGTTCACACGTGGTCGGATTATCGGAATCCGGCCAGACGTGAAAGTAATGTTGCAGCCAGTGGTGTGAATCAATCAGTTTTATCCAGACTTTCGATAAAGTACTAGGGCATCGAAGATGTTAAGCTTCAACGTGTGTCATGTCATCCGCGGATTACAATGGCTTAGGTTGAACGCTATGTGGCGCCAACTGCGAGACATAACAGGCCTATGTCAGCGAGAGTGCTGGGTTTACAGCTGTCTTTGCTTGGTGGACCAGCTGTTTCAAGATGAACAGTATATAGACGGTTTAACGAACAAGGAACATACTTCAGAAGAGTTGCAGTTTGTATTCGACTCACTCCGTCATCAAGAAACGCTAAGGTACTGTGTTGCAGACAACATCGAGACTGGGACAAAAGCCGATGCGCTAATGTCCTCTTCTCCGATGAGTCCAGGTTGAGTCTCGAAAGTGACAGCTGTCATGTTCTCTCCTGGAGGGAGCCTTTAGCCCGTTATTCACCCACAAATATACGAGAAATGCACTAGTGCAAAGATTGTGTTGTACTCGTCTGGGGTGATATAATTGTCCAGCTGGCGCAAACGGAAAAGTCTAATCTGGTGGAACTTTAACAGGTTGGAGATTCCGAGTAGAAATCTTTAATCCCTGTGTGAGGGTTTTTCGGGTGCTGTGTGTCCAGATTTCCTCTTCATGGACGAAAACGGGAGATCTCAGAGCTGCTGTTTTTTAATTAACTCGAAAGTGAAGGAATCCATCGTATGCGATTGCCGGCGCCTTCCCCAGACCTCAAAGACACATTGCAGGTCGTCGAACTCTCCTGAAACTCCGATCTTCTCTTGTTGAAGAGTGGGGTTTTCTGCTACAGAGTCTTATCGATTGCCCTATCAACAGCATGAGACATCGGCGTGAGCTTGTACCGCTGTAAGACGTCACAATACGTCCTATGAGACCGTTGCGGAAAATAATACAACCGCGAAACTTTGCAAATAGCTGAGTGCGGGCTGGAATGCAAATTATCCACGTTTGGTGCGATTGCGCATGGCCGCACACCCTGTGGAGGCGCTGCAAGCACGAACCGCCAGCCTTATAAACAGGCGTGTAGTCGATGCGCCCCATAAAAGTGAAAAGCACCGGCTGACGCAAGTAAGAGTACAGAGTGACAAGAATGCCGGGTAGACTCCAGAGACGTCAATATACGCAACGTACGGACTTGGAGAGAGGTCTGATCATCGGGCTGAAAACCGCATTGTGATCGGGGCGCCGTATAGCCCGCCAGGTGCATCGTTCTGACCATACCGTTAGAACCAGTTGGGAGCAGTGGACACGTGACGGCAATGCCACACGGCGGAGTGTCTTCGGACGGATCAAGGGGACCACCGGTAGAGAGGATCGACGGATCGCGCGCCAGGCACGAACGGATTCCACGAGGACACGGTCTACTATACAGGCAGATGCTGCTCTTGTGTGCATAAAAACCATTTCTAGACGCCTCGCGGAAGCCACTCTGCTATCCAAGCTCCCCTTACATTTGCTGCGATTAACACAGGAACATCGCCGGCAACGTGTGCAGTGGAGTCAGGCCAAAGAGACGTATAACGCCACAAACTGGTGACGTGTGGTGTTTCGCGATGAGTGCCGCTACGTTTTGGGGACAGATGATCATCGTGTCCGGATGTGAACTTCCCCGGGTCAACGGCACAATCCCAGCATCGCTTTCGAGTACCACACCTCTCCCACTGCAGGCATCATGATCTGGGGAGCCATTGCCTACGATAGCCGATCAGCTCTAGTAGTGTACGTGGGATCATTGACGGGCCAGCGATATTTGGATGAGATCCTACGGCCCCATGTGCTCTCATTCCTGGCCTGGATTCCAGGTGCACCATACAAGCAGGATAATGTCCACCCACACACGGCTCAGGTTTCCCATGACTGCTACGTCATGTCCAAACACTTCCATGGTCTGCCCGCTTCCCGGACATGTCCCCTATCGAGCATGTGTGGGACCAGTTGAAACGCCAGATGCCGCACTATCCGGGACTTGGAGCACACCATCCAACACGTGTGGGCCAATCTACCGCAGGTTAACATCAGTCGTCAATTAGTCTCCAAGCCAAACCGTATTGCAGCATGTAGCGCCGCAAGAGGCAGTGCGACGCGCTATTGAAGGTGACGTGACTGCGTGCCACACAGATCGCTCTGTAATTGCCTTGCAGCTCTGTTTTTGCCATCATGTGTCATTACGTTCATAAAATCTCAGTTCAATCTGATGCTTTCTTCTCGGTGCGCAAATGCCATTGTCCGTGAATGTATTAACATATAAAATATAAAGGAAATACACTGCCCGAAAGTGGAAAAAGAACACCATTAAAAATTGCATCTGCATCTATGATATTTATGTCGTAACAAGAACTTAAGAAAGAAAGTGATCACACGTGTGAAGTGATTCAATGTTCATTTTAACGTTTTAATGCGTATTAGTGTACAGAAGGTTCATTTTAATAAGGTGCTGCATTTCCTCCAGTAGCAATACAAGCTTCCAATCTGGCATGCAATTGACCGTACAAATGCCCGATATCACGCTGGAGGATGGCATTCCATGCGCTTTTAATTTGGACGAGTCATTCAGAGATGGTTACTACCTGCCGGGGTCCGCGGAGGAGTCTTTGTTAGCTCCAGTCCCTGACATGCTCGATTGGAGACAAGTCCGGAGAGTGTGCTGGGGCTAGAGAGTTCACGCACAGCCTGAAGAGCATGTTGAGTTGCCCGGGCGGACTGTGAACGGGCGTTATCTTCATGGAATATCGCATCGGGGATCGAACCCAAAAATGGCAAGACGACCGCTGCACGATGTCGTTGATATACGTACTGCTATTCAGTGTACCCCGTAGAAACGCCGGACTCGTACGAATGTGATAAGCTAATCGCTTCTCACACCGTGATGCCCAGCGTGGGGCCTGTGTATCGTTGGCCGATGCACGATGGCAGAAGCCGCTCGCAAACTTGTTTTTAATTGGAGGTTTAACGACCACCGTCCGCAACTCAATGGGCTACAAGCAGTCGCCCGTCCGTAATTTAGGGCCACTGGATCCAGGGAAATGAGAGAGCCAGTGCCGTAAGACAAACACAACCTCCATGCCTCACCGGGATTAGAACCCTCACCCCTTTCGGACAAACGATCAGAAGCCATCGTTTACACCACTGCGCCACCGGGGCGGCAGCTCACCTTGTCACTTTCGGACGTGTACACAACCGTCAGATGCTTCCAAGCAAAATCGGCTTTATCACTGACCGACATTCTTCCCTCCAATGAATTCGTTCTTGACACCACCGCAAACATGCTCGACGGTGACCAGGGGTCAGTGGTAACCATGCCAACGACACGCGTGCTCGTAGTCCTGCTTCCAACAAACGATTCCGTATCGTTATGGTAGACACCCTTGGTATAACATAGGATCGAATCTGTGACGTCATAGCTGTCCGCTCTGCAAACGCTGCCCTCTAGATACACCAATCCTCCGATGCGTCCGTAACTGTGTTGTCCAGATCCAGGTCTGCGGTTGTGCGAATGCTCCTATGACCACCATCTTACCACGGCCGATACCTCTCGTACCACTCATTCTGCAATTTTACGGAAGGACAAACCTCTTTCCCGCAGACACACTGTACGACCTCGCTGGAATTCCGGTAATTGAACAAATGTTGCGAGCCTGCGTCGTCCAGGCATGGTAGCTTCTTCAACGAGCACTGAACAACACACCAGACGAATGACTTCGTTCTCAACACCCTAGTCCTTAAATACACGCTGTGTACATTTGCACGTTGTCGTCCGCAGTGACGCTATTATTTCATCCAATGAATTCCAACTTGAATCACAGTTTCTGTCATCATTAATAATTAACATATTATAATATGACGTTCCTACCGACATTCCTTTTCCATTTTCCGGCAGTGTAAATGTCTACGAAACAAACATTTGAGGAAATAAACCCCGGTTACAATGTTTATGGAACACTACGTATATTGGAATTTGTTACAGCATCTCCATATCTACAACCCAAATTCGAAAAGTGATTTTTGGCTTTTGAATCTATCCCCTAGATATTATCCAAATATTTTCTGGTGTCCTTTATGAACAAAGAGATAGCGGCAAATTGTAACACGAAAAAGGGAAAACAGTTCTCACGCACTTAAAACGCATTTAAAGACATTAAAATTCAGGTATTTTCAGTGAAATACCTGCTTCTTGCTCTTCAGAATTCTAAAGCGTCATTTCTGTTTGATCAGTTTTCGTTGCGTGGCTACACATTTGGAATAGATAATGGATTTCGTAATACTTACGTTAAATATACATGCTATACAACACGTAATCCGCGTAATCTCTTTAATCTAATTGTTAATGTGGATGTGCATAATTTAAATATTTACTCTCTACCAAAATATCTCTGAATACACATTTAAACACGATACCTCGGGAATTCCTTGCCGTGGCTGTACTGAAAATAACTGAACTGATATAACAGAATGACAGATTTTGCATGCATGTGGATTATTTCATGGTAAATATGGCAGCCAAATGCTGTTGAGATATTTCGTACGAGGAATTTATTGCGGAGGATTAAGCAGGATCAGACATTTTGATTAGGGCTTTCTAGATATGCAGAGGAGAGTTTAAACTTGATCCCTTTTTCTTGCGCTAAAGTTCTCATCTCTTCCTAAAGAAGAGAAAATTTCTCGAAACATGGGCCTCCGCCACTCTTACTCGGAAATAGTGACTACTTTTCCTGTCAACTTCCTTCTTTCGTGTCTTTTCTACATCAGCGTGCGATGCCAGTTTCACATTAAGAGGGCTTTTCGTCAAACGACAACTCGAGCGGAGCATCGCGACGTGCATTTGAATAATAAAAAGAGAACTGACATGAGCTGAGGTACATCTCACGACAGACAAATGTTTTTTTCAGAGTTCTTATAAAAGACATGGATTCGTAGTTATGCTAAGGATCGGATTTTCGAAATATTTTACAAATAAATATCTTGAATCACGACTCAATTTATCACTAGAGATTTCGGACAGCTGAATTTCATGAAAACCATTTTCACATTGGCTTATCCTTTCCAACAGAAATCTCACAGAAATAAATTTTTTCCGGCTATTGAAACATTTTTGGACTAATATTTCCCTTTGGTGCTTAAACACACCAATATGCAACATCTACGGGGTCTCAATTCTTAAATTCAGGGTGTTGGCAATAGCTAGAGGATGGAATCAGTGACGCAGAACTAGCACAGCGTAGACTAACACCTTGGTACAGTGTGAAAATTTGCTGACAGTCAACCGAACATAAGTAGTGTGAAAATTTGTTGACAGTCAACCGAGCATGAGTAGTGTGAAAATTTGCTGACAGCCAACCGAACATAAGTAGTGTGAAAAATTTTTCACACTCTACAGCCCTCTCTCGCTTGGTCAATAAAGGCTCACACTTCCATTTGGAGCGAGACTACCATCCTTGCGGTTCCACCCTCCAGAACCTCATTGCTACTTACAGAAAGTATGTATATATTTCATAACTTTAATATTTGTTGTAATTATTAACTTTCTGCCTTCTTACATCAACCGTGGAGATTGTTTTGCAATAGAAGTAATTGAACTTTAAGTTATGTATACATGTGGCCTTAATATGATAGTGGTTTTCCTGTTATCCGGTATTTCTTCGGATTAAGTGGCAACCACCTGTTTTTTGCTCCTGTATTTAACTGACGGATTCCGAGCACTCGGGTCTTTCCATCTGAAGATGTGGCTGTAGCAGCCACGAAAGATTTCAGGATATTTTTAACTTTTCAACTTTTAATAACTTTATTTTCTCCTGCAAGTTTTAATCGGGCATCTAAGGCAGAATTCTTGTACTTCCTTTGATTTACAGCACGAATATTTTACTGCATTTGGCTAACCTCGGTCCAAGTTCGACCTTTGGCCCGCCCTCCGCTTGATAACTTTGAAACCGGGTTAACAGTTCCAGCTTAATTTGAGGTGAGGTGGTAAACCCCCACTGTGAACATCTAGTTAAATTTACGAAATAAAAGCCAATGCTCAATACAGTCAAAATGTATTAAAATAGACAATAGTCAAGTGAGAGTTTTACTAAGCGAAATTTTTTTTTTGAGCTGTTAATATACCGCGATCAGGTTTGACGGTTTTTCTTATTGGAATACGAATTTGAAGTTGCGATTCCGTTTATTGTTGTAAGTTATGAGAAGAGAGGTAAGTCAAATAATACCCCCAAAATTGAAAATGTCATCGTCCTGGAGTGGGAACCGAATCCGCGTCTCCCGGTTTCCGCTTGAGTATGCTAACACCACACCACCACCACCCAGAACGACTAAATCTCAAGTTTCCGAGTTGACTTAACACACTTGTCATAATTTATACCAATAGACGGAATCACAACTTTAAATTTGGGATGTATATTCGTATAATCCCGTATTTAATGGTTTTCTTAGTGGAACTTATTCTGAGGTGTGAGCAGTTAATATCCTGGAGGTGGTGTGACGGATTTTCCCACTCGAACTTATTCTGAGTATTTGCGAGAGTCTATCGAGAAAAGTAGTCTGAAGAAAAGAAATATTGATAACTAATTTTTAATGTGTGATGAATTCTACATACCTTAATCTATTTTTCAACGTATTCCCAGTGGATGTCAAGGCATTTTTCATACCGTGGCACAAGTTTCCGGATACCCTCTTCATAAGAAGTATACAGCCTAATTTTTGATCCACAGTTCAACCGTTGTCTTCAGGCCATCGTCATTATCGAACTGCTGGCCAGCAAGAAATCGTTTCAAGTGAAGAAACAAGAGATAGCCACTTCTCGTCAAGTCGGGGATGTAGAGAGACTGGCTGCTTCCATCCAAATTTGGTGACTAGTTTTAGCGTCACATTCACGGTAAGAGACTTTGCGTTGTCATGGAGAAGAACAACTCCCTTGGTCAGAATGCAGCACAGTTTGTTTTGAATTACACGACGTGACTTTTTTCACTGTCGTGCCTTTAATTAGGAATTCTACCAAAAAAATTCCTTTCCTGTCCCAAAAGTCAGTTCACGTGACCTTCCACGTTGATATCGTCGATGCATGTTTTGATCATTTTTTTTATTGGAGGTTTAACGACCACAGTGAGTGACTCAATGGGCCATAAGCAGTCTCCCTTCCCTAATTTATGGTCACTGGTTCCAGGGAAGGTCAGTTAACGTGACCTTCTACGGGTCACTGTCCCAAAGGTCAGTTCACGTGACCTTCCACGTTGACATCGCCTATGCATTTTTTGATCTTTTTTTTATTGGAGGTTTAACGACCACCGTGAGTGACTCAATGGGCTATAAACAGTCTTCCTTCCCTAATTTAGGGTCACTAGTTCCAGGGAAGGTCAGTTAACGTGATCTTCCACGAGTCTCTATCCCAAAGGTCAGCAGTTTTTTTTTTTTTTTTTTGATTGAAGGTTTAACGACCACCGTGAGCAACTCAATGGGCTATAAGCAGTCGCCCGTCCCTAATTTAGGGTCACTGGTTCCAGGGAAGGGAGAGAGCCAGTGCCGTAAGACAAACACAACATCCATGCCTAACCGGGATTCGAACCCGGACCCCTTACGGACGAATGATCAGAGGCCAGCGCCTTAGACCACTGCGCCACCGGGGCGGCGGTCAGCAGTTCACGTGACATTCCACGCGTTACTGTCCCAAAGATCAGTTCACGTAACCTTCACGTTGACATCGTCTGCGAATTTTTTTTTCTTTTTTTGATTGGAGATTTAACGACCACCGCGAGCGACTTAATGGGTTATAAGCAATCTCCCGTCCCTAATTTAGGATCACTGGTTCCAGGGAAGGGAGAGAGCGAGTGCCGTAAGACAAAAACCAACATCCATGCTTCACCAGAATTCGAACCCGGACCTCTTTCGGACGAATGATCAGGGGTCATCACTTAGGCCGCTGCTCCACCGGGACTGCTTTTTGATCGCAGGCAAGCCAGTATTCCGATTGCAGCAACAGCTGTTTTGATTTAGCTATGGTGTGAGAGACTCAAGTTTCATCTGTCGTCACTATGGCTTAAAAAATCTCCTCCTTCCGCGTACTGTCCCAAAAATTTCAGAGCCGACCTCATGCGCTTCGTTTTGTGCTCTTCCGTCGATATATTTTTGGGACCCATCGTGTACACACTCTGCGGTACTAAAGACGTTTCGTAATGATTTCCAAACTTCAGGGAAATGTTCTGAAATACCAGAAAGTGTGAAGCGTCCGTTCTGCCTAATGTTTTCATTCACTCTCTCCACCAGATCTTGCGTGACAAGAGAATGCCTACTACTCCGCAATTAGTCATGAACGCCTTGTCGCCCTTCATTAAGCTTTCAAACCCACTTCCGCCCTTCATTAAGCTTTCAAACCCACTTCCGCCCTTCATTAAGCTTTCAAACCCACTTCCGCCCTCATTCCTGCACTCACTCATTGCGTTTTTTTCGTAAATTTGCCGACGAATCTCACTTGGTCTGACATTTCTCACTTTTTTTTTTTTTTTTGATTGAAGGTTTAACGACCACCGTGAGCAACTCAATGGGCTATAAATCAGTCGCCCGTCCCTAATTTAGGGTCACTGGTTCCAGGGAAGGGAGAGAGCCAGTGCCGTAAGACAAACACAACATCCATGCCTCACCGGGATTCGAACCCGTAACCCTTTCGGACGAATGATCAGAGGCCATCGTTTAGACCACTGCGCCGCCGGGGCGGCCATTTCTCACTTTCAGATACCTTCTGAAGTCACCTATTGAAGGTAACACCGACCAGATTTCGCAATACGTCGGCGTTCTATTAATATAAACATGATTAACTCATAGCACAAACCACTAACGTAAGCACAACCTCACAAAATGGCGTCAGGCAGAGGCTAATGGATGACGCAACACAACTGTGCATGCGCGAACGATATTGGATGGCCCTCGTATTATGAATAACATTTTTGTCGGTAGGGCAATTCGAACCCACGTCTTGCTACTTTGGAGCGGCTGTTCTCTCAACTGAACTATGCCGGCAGGCTTATCACTGCTTCACTGTTGATATTACACATGCGCCACCTCAATAGTACGTCATGTCACGTGGCACATTACATGTGTTGGCACCAAGTGTGATAGCTTCCCTTGCTGGAGTCTGTTCGAGTAGTTAATATTTTGCGTGGAGGTGTTTAAATTTTTTTTAATTTAAATTTCTGAACAGTTAACACGTTGATAGCAGATGTGACCATTTTCCAAACATGTACTTATTTCGAGTAGTTGCGAAGTCGCAAGCACACAGGAGTGACAGTTGTCGCTTTGGGAAATTTGCAGCCGTACGTACAAGTCGGAGTAAAAGTCTTTTGAATTTTAGCTTATTAAATGCGGGAAAAGTTTTCTGGTACAGAAAGTAGGACTTAATACTCGGTGAATAGTTGAGGCATGTTATATGCTTAGATCTGTAAAGTGAGCAACCTTGTTTACTTAAAAGTGGTTACAAATGATTGCTCTCTGGAAGTACAAAGGGATTGACAATAGAAAACTTGAAACTGTGTTTTAGAAGTAGAAGTCATAAATAGTGGATTTTTTCCCTCCAAAAGTAATGAAAAAAATTTTCGCCACTGGAATTGTGGTGAAGCAAAGCTCTGAACACGGATCACGTGAGAAGATATCCATTCAGACATTGAAGAAAACGGATTCCTTTCCAAAGAAACGAACATTGATTCCTCGTAATTCGCTGAAAGAGACAAGGAGAAATGGGACTCTAAAGATAAAAAAAAGGCTCTTTACTTCTTCTCTTAGGGTGGCTTAAGGAGAGTGGGAATACTCCTAAAAGCAGGGAATTCTCTAGATCCTAATGATTTTTGGCTATCCACATGATTCAATTGTTCCGTGGTACTGAAATGTCAGGAAACATCGACAGCGGGCAAACAAAGTTCCCTCAGAATGTAATAATACCTCAGAAACAACGACATTAAGGAATGTATAGTATCCCTTTAACCAGAAGACGCTTTCGAAGAGAATATACGCAGAAATAAATTCTTCAGTGTGAAAGTAATAACCTTTTGAAATAGCTTTCGCCGTGAAGACCTACGGGAAAATATTCCCAGAGAAGTCATATCACTAAAAAATAAATTTTAATTCCGTTCTGTCATTTCCCGTAAAATCTTCACTTTAAACAGGATACAGATTTCATTGCGGGTAATAAAATTTGGCTATAATTCACCCTATAAAGCAGTGATGGCTAATTTATGATAGGCCGAGGATCACCATATGATAAAGGTTTAACATCAGTGTGCCAGACTTGTAAAAACAAATTTAACTGCTTTCTGGAATCCAGCATTAAAACACATTATTATTAATTGATTGTAAACTTATTCAGATGTCACTGGTTACACATTTATTCATAATAAGACAATAGTTTTTAAACATGGTATTTCATCTTATTTTAATGCGAACAGGGAGGCTTGTCAAACTTTCTTACCAAAGATTTAAAGTCCACTTCTGATGTAGCAATCCTGGGAGTATCTGACAATGCCGAATCTGTTTCTGGTTTTGACAATCTTCTTGATAGAAAAGGTTGTCTCACAAATGTACGTACTGCAAGATAGAGAATAGTTTCAGAGCCTATTTTCTCAAAAGTTTGTACCATTCTTGTGGAAGTAATTTCCACGAGTCAGATCCCGTTGTTTCTGTTCTCTTAAGTGATGGATCACATTGAAGTTCACACATCTTTAATTGCAGTTCTGGTGGCTGACATTCCACTGTGCATTGGAATGGGTTATTAAAAAGCTTCATTTGTGGAAGAAATATGTCAATATCTGATAATCGACGATTAAATTCTGAAATCAGCTGTTTAATGTGATCTGCATATTTTATGAATTTAACACTTTTTCTGAAAGCACTGCTTACAATGAGGAAAATGAACTAGATTCTTTTGGGAAGTCAGTTTAAATAGATTGTTTAAATAGATTAAGTTTCTTCTTAATGCCATCAAATATCTCATCATTTGAAAAACGGACTGCTTCCCCCTTCCTGTAGCTGTAAATTCAGGATATTTAAATGTTGGGTAATGCCTGTAAGAAATGCAATGTCCTAATAATTTGAGTTTACTTTTAAGATCAAGTGAAGGTGGTATCTTGTTTCGTAGGAAGGCCAGTATTTTATCTTTCCATTCAAAAAATCTGATCAAACATTTTCCTGGACTAAGCCATCTCACTTCAACATGTAACAGAAGATTACCATAGGTAAAGTTGCCTGAGTAAGAGAACAGTTTTCTCCTCTGATGAAATTTGTTATTTTGGCCACATTAGCCATAACAGTGTCAATCAGTTTGATGGACTTCGCACACAGGGCTTCTTGGTAAACTATACAATGTAATGTAGGCAAGTCAACTTTATTTTCCTTCATCAGTCTAACAAAACCAGTTTTAGTATCAACCATAGCCCTACCACCATTGGTACAGACAACCCTTCACATTCATCATATTCCTCCATTGTATTTCGTACAGCAGAAAGTATGTCTTCTCCTTTAGTTGTAGCATGCAAAGAGCAAACTTTCAATAACTTCTTTATTAGAAAAGTCTTCTCGGATCTCTTAACAAAAATGTGGAGCTGACAAAAATTAGGAGCTTCATAAACATCTAAGATTTGAGAGGCAATTTGAAAGATACGTTCAAATGCCTTTTCAGCTTCATTGCTAATGTCGCGTAGTTCTTCTAGAACGATATCCACATGTTTTAAGGCTTTTTTTCAAATCCGTACGTATGCTTTGCAAATATTCACTTAAAATGTCTGGTAACTGAAAGAAGCAAATTCATAACATGTAAGATAATCATAAATTCAGGCATCAAGACAGAATTATGTATAATAAACATGCTTGAAGTGAAGCGTCTATCATTCCTTTGAGTAATACCTTTTTAACAAGGTATTATTGCATCTAGCATCTCAACAAATAAGATAACTGAATCATGTCATTCAACCCAGCAAGTTCGACACATCTGAATTAGTTTCTTTTTTCGAACTTCCTTAAAATTATTTGAAATATGTTCTGTTTTTTAGGGGTGTTAAAAAAGGCGTAAAATGTTTGTATGATGCCAACACAATTTCTAATATCTTTAAGATTACATAAATCGGATATAGCGAGATTTAACCAATGTGACCCACAATGTACATATATCGCTGTTTTACACTCTTTCTATGTAGACGCGAAAACATATAGATAACCGCTCATGGCTGCTGCGCCGTCGTACACCTTTGTCCCCACAGGTAATAAAGATTATTCACTAGCGCCATCTATGTGACCTCGCAAGGTCAGCGCTGGCTGAAGAGCAGGTGAGTGTGTGTGTGTGTGGGGGGGGGGGTGTCTGAGCGTTACTAATCAGGTAAAAAAGCCAGTAACGAAAAGTAAAGTTTAAACTGCATTTAATGCTTGTGGTGATAACAGAGAAATGCAAGTTAACTGCATGAAGTTCTAGAGCTTAATTTGGCCAAATGTAACAGGGATTCAGCAGACGCGTTCTACACTGCTGGCCACCCAAAATGCAACACCAAGAAGGAAGCATCCGATTGTCCTGAATTTCGCAGCATGCGTCGCCCGCGAAAAGACATGCAAACGATTAGCATTGCAGGACATATGCAAATGATGTGCGCCCGGCACGCCACCGAGATGCACTATAAGAAGAGTGCACAGAAGGCTGCCGGACCTGTGCGTGGGAAGCTTCCTGGTGCCGCGTCGCAGAATCCGGCAGTCATTCCACCACGTTTCGGAGTTCGACAGACGACGAATAGTGGCTTATTGCGACAGAAGTTTATCGTACCGAGACATCGGCGCCCGTGTGGGACGACATCCAGCCACAGTGAGGCGAGTATGGATTCGGTGTGTGCAGGATAGACAGATGAACCGACGTGAGCGATTGCCGCAGCCGCGGCACACCACCGAACGAGAGGACCGGCATGGTGTGCGGCGGGCATTGACTGCTCGCACCGCCACATCACGAACGTTAGTACAGGAATTAGGGTGTGTTGCGCCACAACCTGTGTCAGCACGTGCCGTTCGGCATCGTCTACAAGAGCGGGGACTTGTCGCACGGTACCCATTGCTACGATTACCGTTGACGTTACACCACCGGCGAGTGTGGCGGCAGTGGGCCGCTGAACGCCACACCTGGACTATGGAATGGCATGACATTGTCTTCTCCGACGAATCCTGCTTCTGCTTCCAACACCACGATGGTCGGATCCGCGTGTGGCGGCAACACGGCGAGAGACTGTATGACGCCTGCATTATGCACCACCATACCGGTCCGTCGCCTGGCGTTATGGTTTGGGGCGCAATTGGATATGACACCCGCACCCCTCTGGTACGCATCGCCGGTACACTCAACAGCCACCGCTACATCTCCGACGTTTTGGAGCCTGTAGTCCTCCCTTACCTGTAAGACCTGCCAGCAGCCACGTTTCAACAGCACAATGCGAGCCCGCACGTGGCACGCATCGCGCAACAATTCTTTACGGCCCACCAGGTGTCACTGCTGCCGTGGCCCGCCTGTTCTCCCGATATGTCGCTGAGTGGCCCAGCAAGCACCACCCACGGAAGCCTGATGAACTGTGGCAACGTGTGGAAGCAGCCTGGACAGACATACCCCAAGCCCACATCCAAAGCCTCTTTCGTTCGATGCCACGGCGTGTAGCTGCCGTTATTGCCAGCCATGGGGGCTAACGAACTATTGATGTCTGCGTGTTCCGCAAGTCGCAAGGGCCTGTAAGCTCAATCGTTTCATCTTTGTATCTGTTGTTATGTGTCCAGTAAATCTGGCTTTGCTATCTCGTGTCCTTCTTGGTGTTGTATTTTGGGTGGCCAGCAGTGAAGTATGCGAGCAATAGTGGATGCTCCGGCAATTTGAACGATAAAATGTATTGAATTAAACAAGAGTAATACGCGGGCCGTAATAACTAGACAGGCGTGCTGGATGTGGCCCGCGAGGTACGAACAAGGTTTAGTTCCATGCAACCAGAAAAACGGACGTCTGAATTAGAAATTATAGTTGCCCATGTACTTCTCATAAACATAGCCAACTTGAATTTGTAAACTCAATGTAGAAAACTGCTTCGTGCTAGTCGATACAATACTACTACAACAAATACAAAAAAGTTCACTCGTTGCGAAAAACATGTCATCTTTCATTTCACTCTTTAAAGACTAATACAGTATTGCTGATTTCAGTTAAGAGTTCTCACTCACACACACACACACTCTCTCTCTCTCTCTCTCTCTCTCTCTCACACACACACACACACCATACCCTCATAAGTTACAGCTTGATTTCATTTCTTAAAGCTCTTTACTTTATTTCATTATACGATTTTTGTAGTTAGTTTTTCTGGAATTAAGGGAAATATTTATTTAAGGCGGCAAAGCAGCTAATTGTTATTTTCTATTCTTAGCTTTCATATATCGTGGTCGTATTTCACTATGCCGGTCCTTTCAATTTCTAACTCTTCTTAAAACCAGAATACTATAGCTCACTCTAGTAGCCATTTTTACAATGTTAGTCTCACATTGCTTCCTGATATCAGCTTCGTTTTCCGTTATCTGTGTAATCGGTGGTATTGAAAGCTTTCATAAATGCGTTTTTTTTGTCACAGCGTTTCGTTAGTCCCCAAAATCTTATTAGTTGTGATAAGAAGTTTTGTGATTCAATGCGCAAAAACTCCTGTATTAGTTTTCTCCTCATCTTAAGAAAAAGTGCAAACTAGAAACTACTAGCTCTATAAAAGAAAACACTTTCCATTTATTCGCATTACAAACAGCAGGTGTCGTAATTATATTCTACTTAAAACAGTAATAGCATAGTTAGAAACTAAAAAAGTTTCGTAAACCACAAAAAATAATTTTCTTGATGGGATGCGAAGGATTTCAGTTAGACATGGAATTGTCATATGAAAGACTAATTGTATAATCGAAACAGGAAAATGTTGGTTCAGAAGACATTCAGCAAAGCATTCATTGCTGTCGGAAGAACAGGAAGTGGAGAGGAAATGAAAGAATATGATGAACAGAGGTAGAGTCGAAAGTTTTGCAATATTTGCATAAACGCATTTGATGGTATGTCACGTGTTTAAACAAGTTCAGGTCGCGCGCAGCAGTCATTCGAAAGAGATATGCAGCCGTTTCTGTGAACAGCATTGCATGTCGTCGTTCTGTGTGCTGGCCTAAAAGATGAACAGCCACAACCGGCTAATTAGGAAACTTTTCCTTTACGAGTTTCAACTCCGTCATAGCGTTGCTCAAAGCAACGCGAAACATTTGTCATGCGAAAGGGGGAAGGTTCTGTGGACCACATCACAGCAACCAGGTGGTTCAAGAAATTTCGCTCAGGTAACAAAAACCTTGAGGATCAGCCAAGGTCAGATAGGCCGCGAACTATGGATTCGAAGGCCATGCGTCACGCCGTAGAGGCAAATCCGACAACCAGCACTTTTGTTTTAGCAGCATTTTTGTCATTTTCTTGTAGGACTTCCGTCCACAGTGAGTAAAGTTTAGGTCCTACTCATCTACAGCGATATCGCCTGTTGGGCAGGACACAGAAACGAAAGGAATGGGAGCAAGTCTAGCGATTTTGACAGAACAGTTTGTAGTGAGATTAGAGTACAGCAGATGGCGCCACCATACAAGTACGATGTCTGGTGAGCTCGGCATATCAAAGACCACCGTGGTTCATCACCTTCAGGACCTCGGCAAGGTCTACAGGAGCTGCCGCATTGTCCCTCAAGAAATTACGCCAGCTGAAGCAAACCGCCGAGTGGAAGTGTGCACGAAACTCCTAGGAAACCCGTGCGATGTAGGTCTCAAAAGAATTGTTACGTGCGATAAAAAGTGGGTCCATTTCCGTAATTCTAACACAAAACGGCAGTGGTTGAGCCCGGCCCAGCTCCCAGAACCGGTTGCCAAACGTGGGCGCTTCGAGCACAAGGTGATGCTCTACGTTAGGTGGATTTTCGAGGGGATAATCCATTAGGACTTTGTTCCAGACGATCGGTCCATCAACGCCAACTTCTACTCTGAATAGTTGGAGAGGATGTATGCCGTTTTGGAGGAGAAGTGCCCGGAACTGGTGAACAGAAAGCGGGCTCTCCTACAGCAGGACAACGCTCAGCCTCATACCTCGCGAACGACCAGGGCAAAACTCCAGGAACGTGAGGGCATCGAATTGATGCCAAATCCATCATATATCCGGACCCTGCCCTCCCATCAGTTTAATACTTGTTTTGGTCCATGGTCCACTTCCTCCGCGGGCGGCACTTCAACAGCCCAGGAGGAGGTGGTAGCTGGTGTGAAGGAGTTCTTCGCCTCGAAGGACAAGAATTGGTACTGCCCCGGAATCTACGAACTTGCAGACAGATGGCTAAAGACGATGCAACACAATGGCCTATACTTTGAATGCTAGTCAGCTTTCGTCGTGAAGGTACATATGAAGACAAAGTGATCCAAATATTGCAAAACTTTCGATTCACCTTCTATCTCCAACGGGAGAACATAGATTTCCTAGGAGCATGAAAAAACAGGCCTACTTTTGAATCAAAATGATTGCATGCATAACGAAATAAATTTTTTCTGAAAAACAGTTTTCGTTAGGAGCGTCAACGAGACAGTAGAAAACTAATCGGAATTAGTCACGTGAATTTGGAGGAAATGACAAGGCAATAACAAAGTAAGTCGTTAGAGAATGAACTCATTGGAGATCAGTGAAGATATGTAATTGATACTATATGATCAGAAGGACCCATCTTGAATGTGGATTTGCACATATACGTCTCACTCTATAAGACGCACGTGGACTGAAAAACATCATAGACAACATGTGCAGTAGAACAGGCCAGGCCGTACGACAGAGCTCAGTTACTTTCAACGTTGCACGGTCAGGGGAGGTTATCTATCTTAACAAAACAGTTCGGGAAATTTCGGCTGTGCTGCAGCTGTTCTGACAAACTGTCATTGTGAAATGAAAACCCTTAGAAGCAACAACAACGCAGTCGCGTCCTTGTAAAACGACAGACCGCCGAATGCTGAAGCAGGTGGTGCGGAAAAATCGTCTGCCCTAAGTTACAGCACTCATTACCAAGTTCCAAAATGCTTCTGTAAGCAACGCCACTACCATAACTGTCCGTAGAGAGCTGAATGAATGGGCTTCCGTGGCTGATCAGTCTCATACAAGCTAAACATCAGAAAGATCAACGCCAAGCTTCAGTTGGAATGGTGAAAAGCTCTGAATTAGCGGATCTAAAGCAGCTGCAAAGGCGTTTTGTGGTGAGATGTGGCACGCTTCGCCATCTGGAAGAAGGACGGATGAGTCTGGGTGTCGAGGATGCCGGGTGATTGCTACCTGTTCGACTGTGTTTTGACAACTTTGAAGTTTTGCAGAGGAGACATCATCATGCTCTGGGGCTGTTCTCCATGGTTTGGGCTTGGTGGTCCCCCTGCTTCCACAGTGCCCAGGAATCTTTATTGTGTAACCTTATTCATATTCTTGACAACACGTTGCTCCCAACATTATGGCAACAGTTCAGTAAAGGCCCTTTCCTTCATCAACAGCACAATGCTATTGAAGAAGTTGTCTGGGACGCACAGAGTCCCGGAACTTTCTTCCATTTTGCCCTCATAGAACACCTTTGTGACGAACTGAAACACCAATGGAGAGCCAGGCCGAACGGCTCGCTATTGGTGAAAGATCTGGCTAATGCTCTTGTTTTAGAATGGAAGATAATTCTCACAGCAACGTACCAAACTCACGTGCAAAGCCTTTTCAACAGCAGCAGCAGCAAAAGATGGACCAACTTGATATTGATTGCTTTCCTATAGCTGGCAGTGTGTGGATAGGCAAGTGTCCGGGTGTTTTTGATCCGATAGCATATTTTTACATTGGAAGCCAAAACCTGAAAAACAAATAGCTGTCAAGACCATAAAAATGCTTCATTTAAATGTACGTCGACAGTGCAGTAAGCCAGTCCCTCATACAACCAGAAGTGTTCAATGATACCCTAGTGAAAGCTTACGGACTGTTTCAAAGTACAAAAAAGGAAGATGACACAGAATTTCCGGTTGAAATCAGTAAGTCTTTTGAGTCCTTTTGACGCCAATTCAATTTATCAAAGTTATTCAAAGTCAATGCAACCGGTTAGGAAAACAATCAATCTGGTTTCTACATTTGGTAAAACACGCAGGAATAGAAACTACTTACTTCCACCGGCGGCTGAAAAGTATATTACGAAAATGAACAAATGGCGCATAAAAAGTCTCTCGTATCACAGAAAAAAATTCAAATGAAATAGTTAAAAGAAGAAATATAAAAGAAAACATGGTATAACTCAACACCTTCTAGCGAGAGCATTTTGCATAATGGAAAATTTGAAGATAGGCGAAAGATATTCTTCACGAAAAAAGCCATGCTGAGGGAAAATAACTTTTCAAATAAAACTCTCAGAAGAAGAGATAGCGAGCAAAAGTGTCTACCTTTACGCCCCCTAGCGGGAAATCTGGGCATTATTCAAAGAGAATAAATAATGCTTCACATCTCTATTGCAGAAAACATACAGTAAAAAAAATTCCTCAATGGGGTTTTTAGAAGCTGAAGTACAGTTGCGAACAGAAGTACACGAACTATATAAGGATATTGAGAAAAACAGATTAAGCTTTGCCGCCACCTAGCTGGGCAGTTGTGCATTATTTTGAGAAAACACAGTTTCCATAATTAGTAGTACCCGACCAAAAAAAGGTTTTTAACCAGGTTTTTTAATCCAGCATGTTACCGTAAACGTGAAATTACGCCCTCTGGTGGCAGACCTGTTAGTTAAAATTCTGAAATTATATGCGAAACATTTCGCAGCAGAAATGTTCTTCAACAAAAATATATTTTTCAAATATGACTCTTAGAAGCAGAGATATGGACAAAAATGAAATGTATATCTAGGCCCCTGGTGAGAAAGCAATGCATTACTCCAAGAAGAAATTATTATCAAAAGGTTTTCTGAGGTGAGCGGTAGTGGTCCATGAAAGAATTTTTTCAGTCGAGATTGCAGAAGCTCAGATTTTGCTGCAACTAAGCAGAAATAAACACTTTCTCACCCTGGTGGCCAAACCATTCTTCCCCAAAAATTAAAAATTATATGCAAAACATTTCCCATCAGGAGTTGTATCCGACACAGGAAGAATTTTTCAAATGGGAGTTTTACAAGCAGAGATATCGAGGTAACGCAGTTTACTTTTACTCCGCTTAGCCGAAAGTCTATGAATTAATTGAAAATTTTGAAATTATATGAGAAACACTTCGCTCCAGAAACTTTATACAACAAAAAAGGAATTTTCCAAATCGGACTCTTAGAAGCAGATATCTACGCTCCGTGGCGGGGAAACCGTGCATTATTTTAAGAAAATATTCCGAGAAGGTTGGTCCACGAAATAAATTTTTCAATCGAGTTTTCAAAAGGTTAGATTTTGCTGCAAGTACATCAGAAGCAGAAATAAACACTTACGCCTTGGTGGCCCAGCCATTCTTTATCAAAAATTTTATGCAAAACATTTCTCATCAGCAGCTGTATCCAATGCCAGAATAATTTTTTAAATCGGAACTTCAGAAGCAGAGATATCGGGTAGCCCGCACAAGTTACCTTTACGCCCCTAACGGACGATCTATGCTTTACTTGAAAATTTTTAGATTATGAGAACCATTTTGCAGGAAAACTCTCCAACAAAAAGAATATAAATTGGATTCTTAGAAGCAGAGACGACAAAAATTATGATATATAGCTACGTTCCCAAGAGAAAAAAAACTGTTATTTTAATTTTAAGAAAGACTTCTGAATTTTTTTTTCAATCTGCTTTTCAGGAATTCAGATTTTGCTGCAAATGCATCAGAAGCAGGAAATCTTTTACACTTTTTTTTTACTAAAAATTAGAAATTATATGCAAATCATTTCATTATTAGGAGCTGTATCCTATGCAGAAAATTTTTTTTAAATTATAGTTTTAATAGCAGAGATATCATGGAAAAACGTAATTTGTGCTCACACCCCCTAACGGGAAATCTATGCATTATCGAAAAACACGCTGTATCTAAAATAGTCGATATAAATGGCATCGAAAGAGAATTTTTTTTTCAATTAGTTACTTAGAAGCAGATATATGAAATAAAATATATTCTGAATTCAAAATTTGCTTTTACGCCCTCTAGCGGCGAAGTTGTGATGGCAAAAAAAAAAAGGAATGCAAGGATGAGCATTCTCACATTTCAAGTATCCCAAAGTAAAAAAAATTCAAATCGTCTAATAGTTGCGGAGATATGGTGTCTACAAGCGGACGGACGGACGGACAAATCGATGACATAAGCACGGTTTTTGTTTTTATATAAAAGACGTGCTTAAAAAGAGATTTCGTCACACGTGTGACGAGCGTCCTACGTTCTTTCTTCTTCTCACGTATGGTACTCAGGGAATCACATTATGCATAAAATAAGCAATTGTTGCTGCCATCAGCGAAATAATAATCTAGTTAAAATAAGGATTATCTACTCGTCGGGTGAATTCTGTGACCACAATAAGCACATCCGTTGAAATCGTAAGAGGCAAGAAAACAAAAATATGGGCAAAATTACTTCTGGCTCGGGTGGGACGGGGTTTAGTTTTCCAATGATTACAGACCTGGTCGAGGTGAACAACGACTCAATTTTCGGGCCGGACTGAACAGAGAATTCAACCGGCTGTTGTCAGGTCAGTAATTAAATAGCTTGTGCCTTTAAGCCCCACCAGGCGGAGACGTCTCCGTTGCTGAGCTCATCCCTACCGATTTGTGAAGTCAGATGCTGACAGATAAACATACATAGCGCCGTGGATTGTTGGCACCGTAGCGTAAGGTGACGTCTCAGTTGCTGAGCCCATCCCTACGAATTTGTGAAGTTATACGCTTATAGATAAACACACGTAACGCCGTGGATTAATGGCACCGCAGCGTATGGTGACGTCTCAGTTGCTTAGCCCATCCTTACGAATTTGTGAAGTTATATGCTGAGAGATAAACACACGTAGCGGCGTGGATTGTTGGCACCGTAGCGTATGGTGACGTCTCAGTTGCTGAGCCCATCCCTACGGATTTGTGAACTCAGATGCTGACAGGTAAACACACATAACGCCGTGGATTGTTGGCACCGTAGCGTAAGACGAACGCACTCTGCTAGTTATCGAGATATCTGGGGTTCGATCCCAGCTGTGTCGAATTACAATTTTTTGGTTGCTGTGTGTTAATTATAGAAAAACGTGGAAAGAGCGATGACTTTGTCTATTTACATTATCTCCACATATATTGGGAAGATTTTCACAATTCAACTCAGGTAGCACAGCCTTGCAATTTTACGTATGCTCAACACTGAGCCACCGTCTTTTAGGAATAGAAGACGGTGGCTCAGTGTTGGGCCTACATTAAATTGCAAGGCTGTGCTACCTGGGTAGTTAGTACATTTCATCTCATACATACCATCATTTCACTGTTTTGTAAAGTAAATCCTCATCTTTGTGCCTGGGCGTACTGGTGTTTGCTAAAAATTCGAGTACGACCTAGAAATAATCAAAACCGCGACGTTAGCAAGCCGTGAAGCTAAGACAGCGGGAAGGCACTTTTTGACCTGACGCAATTTCAACAACCACTTTCTCATTTGAAAACCACTTTCATTCGCTTTCTTGAGAGGTATTCGTGCACCCATCAACAATTAAATGCGAGCAGTAAAATTTTAAACACGCCGATCCTTCGGGAGAATAGCTGGCGAAGAATTTTGCATGTTAGAATAGCTATCAGTATTTCACGAGAAGACGGGGAACACTGAACTTTTCTCTAATTCGGAAACGAAGTAGTTACTTCATTTTCTGGTTATTAAGAGAGTAGAGAAAACAGAGAAAGCGTTCGCTTTGGCTCTCAATTAGAGTAATGAACATTTACCATTCCTCGAAACATGGAAATGAGTTCATTTCATATGTCATGAACTTGAGAGCGAAAGTAATAAATAATGCCCAGGAAGAACAGTTGTGCATAGAGTGCTTCGACAAATTCTTTTTAATGCATCCCATTCTTGTTTCAAAAGACTAGAAACTGGACTAAGTGTGCTTATCTATATATTAGTAAGGTTATTATTTTTATTTTAGTAACTTCCATATCTGAGGATATGATAGGACCATCCGTCTAATTAGGAGCCAGTGTTTCTTCACTAGAAAGAGAATCAAATCTTTTTAAAGAGGTGCAACAAAGTCTCGTCTTCGATTCGAACCGAGTAAACGTAGCCAGAAGCCCACACGTTATATCAACTGTTCCGGATATTTATTTAACAGCGAACTACTTTAAAAATTCGAGAGGCAAACACTCTTAAAAATTTTCTTGTTAACTTTTCAATAAATGGGGATGCGCGAATTTTTCTCAAAAAAGGGGTTTGTGTTTATGTTTAGCATTGATAGAATATTTGGACATAGAGTGAAACCTTTTTTGAGGGACACCTTTGAACAACGCAAATTTCTCGTTGGCACAGAACAGCTGCAGTAGGATTAACATAAGCGGTAACTTACGAGCAACGGAATCTTTTAATAGCGGTCAATGGGCACCCCAGTCAATCTGGAAGCAGGACTAGCGGACACCTTGTGCCTTAGTACAAAAGGAATCCTGGAGTGATTTTAAGGAAACTGCACTGACATGTACTTTTTTTCAGAATCTGAAATAAAAATCGCGAACGACAGAGAAAAACAGCTAGCCGTAATTGAATTCCTGGAAAAAGTAGGATGTGAGGATCCAGAAATCCACAGGAGACTCCTGGCGGTGCATGGAGCTCCACGATCGATATCAGTAATGTCTGAAGAAGGATGAAGGGGTTTAGAGAGGAAAAAAAGTTCATTGTCGGACAGACAACGGAGTGGAAGACCCGCAACTGCAATGACTGATGCTAACAGAAAACGAGTGAAAGACCTCATCACAGCTGATCGTTTTTATCACCATCCAGGAGATGTGTGATGCAATTCATTGTGGTCATAAGTGCTAAGTAAACATTAATTAGGTTCCTGGGCTACAGAAGAATTTGTTCAAAGTGGAACCCAATAAGCCTAACACGTGAACAATGTGAGCAAAATGTGATCATGTGCCGGAACCTCTCTGACTGTTATGAGATGGACAGTGAGGTGTTTTTCTCTAATGTTGTGACGGAGAATGAAAACTGGGTGTTATTTATGACCCAGAAACAAAACCGTGCGTCAATGGAATGGCACCGCACATCTTTACCTCGGGTATCGTTCACTTGATCGAAAGGTCACTTGACCGAAAATCACTTGATCGAAAGGTACATTTTTCACCAAAGGGTCCCTTGACCGAAAAGTTCATTTCATCGAAAGGACATTTGATCGAAAAGTTCATTTCACCGAAGGATTACTTTACCTAAAAGTTCATTATATCGAAAGATCATTTCTCCGAAAACTTAGAATTTTGTTGTTAGAGATCTGTTGGAGTGCGGTGTAGGTTTTTGAAAAACTGACCACCTAAACATTATCGGATTGTATAGAAAATACAATTTTAATTTCTATGAAACACCTCCCCATCAGTAGGTTTTTCGAAATATAACAATTATAAGGTCTAGATCTGTGCCTTTTTGTCAAATTTTAATCCTCCGAGCTCATATTCATAAGGGTTACAATAGTAAATCAAGAAAGTAACGTTTTACTTTTACTCAACCACAAAACATTAATTTTTTGACCGTAGGTCTAGATACAGGCCATTTTAACATATTTTAACCCTACTCATATTCATAAGCATTAGATAAAATGTAAAGTAACGTTTTATGTAAACTTTATGAACATGAGCACGCACTGTTAAACTTTGCTAAAAGGGCCTAAGCAGAGGCCTAGAAGCCCTAAACTTGATTCTTTTTGCCTGAAAAGACGTGCAAAATTATTAGCTTGACTTTTTATGTAAACCTTATGAACATGAGTTCGCACGATTAAAATTGCGTAAAAAGGCTTAAGTCAAGGCCCAGGGACTTAAAATTGTTTCTGTTTGACTGAAAAAATGTGCAACTTTATTAATTTTACTCCTTATGTAAACCCTATGAGCATGATTAAAATTGGATAAAAAGGCCTAAGCCGAGGCCTACTGTATTAATATAGGGATGTAAGGTCAGGTGATGCGTAACATCACAGCCTCTCCTTGACAAATGTCAACCCCGCCTTCTCGTGGTGCATCCTGTTCCCACTAAAGGGGCTCTGACGACCGCCAATAGCGGTATAACTATACCATCGGGATTAGAGGAAATTCTATCCCACACTCACCAACCCGCTTGGCCAGCGTGGTGAGTTATGGCCAAACCCCTCCAAAATGACTCCACAACTTAAATCTTGGCCCTCAGTCTCCGGCAGCTGGAATGTACCTGGCCAAGGCAGCGGCCAGTGCGACATGAAGGCAGAGGGTGCTAAGAATCCCCGGAGGACCGGACTAGGCTGCCATCTGATGCTGACCTTGGCAACGTACAATGGACGCTCCCTATCTTCTGATTCAAGACTTCTTGAATTGGAAGAGGAACTACAAAGGATCAAGTGGGACATCGTGGGGCTAAGTGAGGTAAGGAGAAAAGGAGAAGATCTCATCGAACTGAAAAGTGGACATCTCTTCTACTATCGTGGGACAGATACTGGCAGAACTAGTGGTGTTGGATTTATAATAAACAAGAAACTGAAGGAGAAAGTGGTAGAAGTTGAAAGTTCCTCTGACAGAGCTGCACGACTCGTTATCCAACTATCGAGAAGATACCAGGCTCAGATTATTCAAACTTATGCACCCACCACAAGTCATCCTGAAGAAGAAATTGAAGAATTTTATGAGGAAATTTGTCATCTAAATAATAAAGGTAAGCAGCACTTGAAAATAATTATGGGAGATTTCAATGCAAAAATAGGGCAACAGCAACAGAATGAAACTTCAGTAGGTAAATTCGGTCACGGCAACAGAAACCAGCGTGGAAATACTCTCGTTGAGTTTGCAGAGGCAGAAGGGTTTTTCATCTTGAACTCCTTCTTCAAGAAAAAGCCACACAGGAAATGGACATGGAGACATCCAAATGGGACGACAAGTGAAATTGATTTTATTATGTGTAACAAAAAATTCGTCATAGAAGACTGCAGTGTGCTAAACAAGTTCAACACAGGTAGTGACCATAGATTGGTGAGATGTAAGATGCACCTCAACACTAAACTTGAACGTGGCAAGCTCATAAGACAAACAAAACCTATTGACATAACCAACCTTAAAAAACACCATAATACCTTCAAGTTGGAACTGAAGAACAGGTTCTCTGCTTTGGAAGGCCTAACATCGGCAGAAGTGGACATCTCTGAAATTAACAGAAAAGTAACCAAAGCTCTTATGGAAACAGCAACAAAATTAGCTGGGTCTAAGAACAAGTTGCATGTAAACAAATTATCAGGAAAACGAAAATGTTGATGCAAAAAAAGAAGAGAGATGAGGACAACTAAAGAAGATGTGACTTCCAAAGTGGAATATATAGAGCTATGCAAGACAGTAAGAAAAAGTATCACTGAAGACGTAAGAAAATTCAACTGTGAACTAGTGAGGAAAGCAATTGAAAACAACCAAAGACTAAAGATAGCAAAGGGACATCTCAGTAAGGGAAGAAAACAGATTATGGCACTAAGAAAAGAAGATGGTTCTGTAACAAGAAATAGAGGCGAAATTTTGACAAGAGTGAAAGATTTCTACTCCAAATTATATGAAAGGGATGATACATGCACTCCAGACATCATGAAAGATACCAGTACCAGAGTTCCTCCAGTCCTTCCAGCAGAAGTTGCACATGCAATCAAGAATATGAAGCGGGGAAAAGCTCCAGGAGAAGATGGAATTACTGTAGACATCATACAAGAAGCAAGTGGAGAAATCGAAACAGTACTCGCCCAAATTTTCACTCGATGCCTTAATGAAGGAAAGATTCCTGAGGATTGGAACACCGCTACAATGATCCTGCTACATAAGAAAGGTGACATTGAGGATCTCGGAAACTACAGACCTATCAGCCTCCTATCAGTAGTTTATAAAATCTTCACTAAAGTTCTTTCACACCGCTTGAAGGTAACACTGGACATGGCTCAACCGAGAGAACAAGCTGGATTCAGGAGTGGCTACAGCACAATAGATCATATCCACGTACTGAGAGAACTAATTGAAAGAGCGAGGGAATATGAACTTCCATTGTGCATGGCTTTTATCGATTATGAAAAAGCCTTTGATTCGGTGAAACCATCAGCAGTTACAATGGCTCTGAAAACCTGCGGTATTGAAGATGCATACATTAATATTATTAATAACATCTATGAAAATGCAAGTGCAAAGATTCGACTGTTTGAAAATACAACACACATAAAAATTGGAAAAGGAGTGAGACAAGGTGACACCATATCTCCGAAGCTCTTTAATGCCACATTGGAGGGTGTTTTTCAGTCGCTGAGCTGGGAAAACAAAGGGATAAAGATTAATGGAGATTATCTAACACACCTTCGTTTTGCTGATGACGTAGTCATTTTTGCAACTACCCCATCAGAGCTGCAGAGTATGATCCAGGAACTTGCTGACAAGAGTAAAGAAGTGGGATTAAAAATGAACTTTCAAAAGACAAAAGTGATGTTCAATGCTTTTACAAGAAATGAAGATTTATCGATTGATGGAGAAAAGCTGGAGATAACAGACACGTACGTTTATCTTGGACAGCAGATATCAAGTGAGGGTCACATTGATGAAGAAATTATTCGGCGTACAAAACTTGCCTGGAGAGCTTTTGGAAGAAACAGCATAATTTTCAAGAGCAATATGCCATTATGTCTTAAAAGAAAAGTGTTTGATCAATGCATCCTTCCAGTGCTTACGTATGGTGCAGAGACGTGGACCTTAACTAAGAGAGACATACAAAGGCTGCAGACAACTCAAAGGAGCATGGAGAGGTGCATGCTTGGTGTAACCAGGAGAGATAAGAAGAGGAACTCGTGGATCCGAAAAATGACGAGAGTGGAAGACATCATGATCAGAGTTAAATCCCTGAAATGGCAATGGGCTGGACATACTGCCAGAAGGACAGATCATCGATGGACAGCCGAAATTTTAGATTGGATTCCAAGGGACAGGAAAAGACCCAGAAGAAGACCACATGGGAGATGGGTGGATGAAATTCGAAAGTATGCAGGGGTGACATGGAGGAGACTGGCACAAGACAGACCGTTGTGGAGGAAACTTGGGGAGACCTTCGTCCAGCAGTGGATTGATAATGGTTGACAATGATGATGATGATGATATATATACATGAAAGATACCAGAGTTCTTCCAGTCCTCCCAGCAGAAGTTGCTCATGCAATCAAGAACATGAAGCGAGGGAAAGCTCCAGGAGAAGATGGAATTACTATAGACATCATACAAGAAGCAAGTGGAGAAATTGAAACAGTACTCGCCCAAATTTTCACTCGATGCCTTAATGAAGGGAAGATTCCTGAGGATTGGAACACCGCTACAATGATCCTGCTACATAAAAAAGGTGACATTGAGGATCTTAGGAACTACAGACCTATCAGCCTCCTATCAGTGGTTTATAAAATCTTCACTAAAGTTCTTTCACACCGCTTGAAGGTAACACTGGACATGGCTCAACCGAGAGAACAAGCTGGATTCAGGAGTGGCTACAGCACAATAGATCATATCCACGTACTGAGAGAACTGATTGAAAGAGCGAGGGAATATGAACTTCCATTGTGCATGGCTTTTATCGATTATGAAAAAGCCTTTGATTCGGTGAAACCATCAGCAGTTACCACGGCTCTGAAATTCTGCGGTATTGAAGATGCATACATTAATATTATTAATAACATCTATGAAAATGCAAGTGCAAAGATTCGGCTGTTTGAAAATACAACACACATAAAAATTGGAAAGGGAGTGAGACAAGGTGACACCATATCTCCGAAGCTCTTTAATTCCACATTGGAAAATGTCTTTCAATCACTGAACTGGGAAAACAAAGGGATAAAGATTAATGGAGATTATCTAACCCACCTTCGTTTTGCTGATGACGTAGTCATTTTTGCAACTACCCCATCAGAGCTGCAGAGTATGATCCAGGAACTTGCTGACAAGAGTAAAGAAGTGGGATTAAAAATGAACTTTCAGAAGACAAAAGTGATGTTCAATGCTTTTACAAGAAATGAAGATTTATCGATTGATGGAGAAAAACTGGAGATAACAGATACGTATGTTTATCTTGGACAGCAGATATCAAGTGAGGGTCACATTGATGAAGAAATTAATCGGCGTACAAAACTTGCCTGGAGAGCTTTTGGAAGAAACAGCATAATTTTCAAGAGCAATATGCCATTATGTCTTAAAAGAAAAGTGTTTGATCAATGCATCCTTCCAGTGCTTACGTATGGTGCAGAGACGTGGACCTTAACTAAAAGAGACATACAAAAGCTGCAGACAACTCAAAGAAGCATGGAGAGGTGCATGCTTGGTATAACCAGGAGAGATAAGAAGAGGAACTCGTGGATCCGAAAAATGACGAGAGTGGAAGACATCATGATCAGAGTTAAATCCCTGAAATGGCAATGGGCTGGACATACTGCCAGAAGGACAGACCATAGATGGACAGCCGAAATTTTAGATTGGATTCCAAGGGACAGGAAAAGACCCAGAAAAAGACCACATGGGAGATGGGTGGATGAAATTCGTAAATATGCGGGAGTGACATGGAGGAGACTGGCACAAGACAGACCGTTGTGGAGGAAACTTGGGGAGACCTTCGTCCAGCAGTGGATTGATAATGGTTGACAATGATGATGATGATGATGATATATATAACTTCTGATTCAAGGCTTCTTGAATTGGAAGAGGAACTACAAAGGATCAAGTGGGACATCGTGGGGCTAAGTGAGGTAAGGGGAAAAGGAGAAGATCTCATTGAACTGAAAAGTGGACATCTCTTCTATTATCGTGGGACAGATACTGGCAGGACTAGTGGTGTTGGATTTATAATAAACAAGAAACTGAAGGATAAAGTGGTAGAAGTTGAAAGTTCCTCTGACAGAGCTGCACGACTCGTTATCCAACTATCGAGAAGATACCAGGCTCAGATTATTCAAACTTATGCACCCACCACAAGTCATCCTGAAGAAGAAATTGAAGAATTTTATGAGGAAATTCGTCATCTAAATAATAAAGGTAAGCAGCACCTGAAGATAATTATGGGAGATTTCAATGCAAAAATAGGGCACCGGCAACAGAATGAAACTTCAGTAGGTAAATTCGGTCACGGCAACAGAAACCAGCGTGGAAATACTCTCGTTGAGTTTGCAGAGGCAGATGGGTTTTTCATCTTGAACTCCTTTTTCAAGAAAAAGCCACATAGGAAATGGACATGGAGACATCCAATTGGGACGACAAGTGAAATTGATTTTATTATGTGTAACAAAAAAATTCGTCGTCGAAGACTGCAGTGTGCTGAACAAGTTCAACACAGGTAGTGACCATAGATTGGTGAGATGTAAGATGCACCTCAACACTAAACTGGAACGTGGCAAGCTCATAAGACAAACAAAATGTATTGACATAACCAACCTTAAAAAACACCATAATACTTTCAAGGTGGAACTGAAGAACAGATTCTCTGCTTTAGAAGGCCTAACATCGGAAGAAGTGGATATTTCGGAAGTTATCAGAAAAGTAACCAAAGCTCTTATGGAAACAGCAACAAAATTAGCTGGGTCTAAGAACAAGTTGCATGTGAACAAATTATCAGGAAAAACCAAAATGTTGATGCAAAAAAGAAGAGAGATGAGGACAACTAAAGAAGATGTGACTTCCAAAGTGGAATATATAGAGCTATGCAAGACAGCACGAAAAAGTATAACTGAAGACGTAAGGAAATTCAACTGTGAACTAGTGAGGAAAGCAATTGAAAACAACCAAAGCCTTAAGATAGCAAAGGGACATCTCAGTAAGGGAAGAAAACAGATTATGGCTCTGAGAAAAGAAGATGGTTCTATAACAAGAAATAGAGGCAGAAATTTTGACAAGAGTGAAAGATTTCTACTCCAAATTATATGAAAGGGATGATACATGTACTCCAGACATCATGAAAGGTACCAGTACCGTTCTTCCAGTACTCCCAGCAGAAGTTGCTCATGCAATCAAGAACATGAAGAGGGAAAGCTCCAGGAGAAGATGGAATTACTGTAGACATCATACAAGAAGCAAGTGGAGAAATTGAAACAGTACTCGCCCAAATTTTCACTCGATGCCTTAATGAAGGGAAGATTCCTGAGGATTGGAACAATGCTACAATGATCCTGCTACATAAAAAAGGTGACATTGAGGATCTCAGGAACTACAGACCTATCAGCCTCCTATCAGTGGTTTATAAAATCTTCACTAAAGTTCTTTCACACCACTTGAAGGTAACACTGGACATGGCTCAACCGAGAAAACAAGCTGGATTCAGGAGTGGCTACAGCACAATAGATCATATCCACGTACTGAGAGAACTAATTGAAAGAGCGAGGGAATATGAACTTCCATTGTGCATAGCTTTTATCGATTATGAAAAAGCCTTTGATTCGGTGAAACCATCAGCAGTTACCACGGCTCTGAAATCCTGCGGTATTGAAGATGCATACATTAATATCATTAATAACATCTATGAAAATGCAAGTGCAAAGATTCGGCTGTTTGAAAATACAACACACATAAAAATTGGAAAGGGAGTGAGACAAGGTGACACCATATCTCCGAAGCTCTTTAATGCCACATTGGAAAATGTCTTTCAATCACTGAACTGGGAAAACAAAGGGATAAAGATTAATGGTGATTATCTAACCCACCTTCGTTTTGCTGATGACGTAGTCATTTTTGCAACTACCGCATCAGAGCTGCAGAGTATGATCCAGGAACTTGCTGACAAGAGTAAAGAAGTGAGATTAAAAATGAACTTTCAGAAGACAAAAGTGATGTTCAATGCTTTTACAAGAAATGAAGATTTATCGATTGATGGAGAAAAACTGGAGATAACAGATACGTATGTTTATCTTGGACAGCAGATATCAAGTGAGGGTCACATTGATGAAGAAATTAATAGGCGTACAAAACTTGCCTGGAGAGCTTTTGGAAGAAACAGCATAATTTTCAAGAGCAATATGCCATTATGTCTTAAAAGAAAAGTGTTTGATCAATGCATCCTTCCAGTGCTTACGTATGGTGCAGAGACGTGGACCTTAACTAAAAGAGACATACAAAGGCTGCAAACAACTCAAAGAAGCATGGAGAGGTGCATGCTTGGTATAACCAGGAGAGATAAGAAGAGAAACTCGTGGATCCGAAAAATGACGAGAGTGGAAGACATCATGATCAGAGTTAAATCCCTGAAATGGCAATGGGCTGGACATACTGCCAGAAGGACAGACCATCGATGGACAGCCGAAATTTTAGATTGGATTCCAAGGGACAGGAAAAGACCCAGAAAAAGACCACATGGGAGATGGGTGGATGAAATTCGTAAATATACGGGAGTGCCATGGAGGAGACTGGCACAAGACAGACCGTTGTGGAGGAAACTTGGGGAGACCTTCGTCCAGCAGTGGATTGATAATGGTTGACAATGATATATATATATATCATCATCATTGTCAACCATTATCAATCCACTGCTGGACGAAGGTCTCCCCAAGTTTCCTCCACAACGGTCTGTCTTGTGCCAGTCTCCTCCATGTCACCCCTGCATACTTTCGAATTTCATCCACCCATCTCCTATGTGGTCTTCTTCTGGGTCTTTTCCTGTCCCTTGGAATCCAATCTAAAATTTCGGCTGTCCATCGATGATCTGTCCTTCTGGCAGTATGTCCAGCCCATTGCCATTTCAGGGATTTAACTCTGATCATGATGTCTTCCACTCTTGTCATTTTTCGGATCCACGAGTTCCTCTTCTTATCTCTCCTGGTTACACCAAGCATGCACCTCTCCATGCTGCTTTGAGTTGTCTGCAGCCTTTGTATGTCTCTTTTAGTTAAGGTCCACGTCTCTGCACCATACGTAAGCACTGGAAGGATGCATTGATCAAACACTTTTCTTTTAAGACATAATGGCATATTGCTCTTGAAAATTATGCTGTTTCTTCCAAAAGCTCTCCAGGCAAGTTTTGTACGCCGATTAATTTCTTCATCAATGTGACCCTCACTTGATATCTGCTGTCCAAGATAAACGTACGTGTCTGTTATCTCCAGCTTTTCTCCATCAATCGATAAATCTTCATTTCTTGTAAAAGCATTGAACATCACTTTTGTCTTCTGAAAGTTCATTTTTAATCCCACTTCTTTACTCTTGTCAGCAAGTTCCTGGATCATACTCTGCAGCTCTGATGGGGTAGTTGCAAAAATGACTACGTCATCAGCAAAACAAAGGTGGGTTAGATAATCTCCATTAATCTTTATCCCCTTGTTTTCCCAGCTCAGCGACTGAAAAACACCCTCCAATGTGGCATTAAAGAGCTTCGGAGATATGGTGTCACCTTGTCTCACTCCCTTTCCAATTTTTACGTGTGTTGTATTTTCAAACAGCCTAATCTTTGCACTTGCATTTTCATAGATGTTATTAATAATATTAAAGTATGCATCTTCAATACCGCAGGTTTTCAGAGCCATTGTAACTGCTGATGGTTTCACCGAATCAAAGGCTTTTTCATAATCGATAAAAGCCATGCACAATGGAAGTTCATATTCCCTCGCTCTTTCAATTAGTTCTCTCAGCACGTGGATATGATCTATTGTGCTGTAGCCACTCCTGAATCCAGCTTGTTCTCTCGGTTGAGCCATGTCTAGTGCTACCTTCAAGCGGTGTGAAAGAACTTTAGTGAATATTTTATAAACTACTGATAGGAGGCTGATAGGTCTGTAGTTTCCGAGATCCTCAATGTCACCTTTCTTATGTAGCAGGATCATTGTAGCGGTGTTCCAATCCTCAGGAATCTTTCCTTCATTAAGGCATCGAGTGAAAATTTGGGCGAGTACTGTTTCGATTTCTCCACTTGCTTCTTGTATGATGTCTACAGTAATTCCATCTTCTCCTGGAGCTTTTCCTCGCTTCATGTTCTTGATTGCATGTGCAACTTCTGCTGGAAGGACTGGAGGAACTCTGGCACTGGTATCTTTCATGATGTCTGGAGTGCATATATCATCCCTTTCATATAATGTGGAGTAGAAATCTTTCACTCTTGTCAAAATTTCGCCTCTATTTCTTGTTACAGAACCATCTTCTTTTCTCAGTGCCATAATCTGTTTTCTTCCCTTACTGAGACTGAAGCAAAAAAATATTTTAACTCACGCCAAGTACAACAAAGAAAAGGTTATGTATTGACCGGTGTGAGTAAAAAGAGAAAAATAAAACAACTGAATGTAGAAAGTGTCGAGAATACTTAGCCCTGGCTTTATCAAGGACCAGCAAAAACTCTGCATTTTCTCACTTCCACAAAGACCTATTTGGAAATGGGTTTCTGCAAAGTCATAGATGCAAATAATAAGCCCACCAAATTTTTTTTTTTTTTAAATATATAATTTAAAGAATATATATAAATGTCATGACCTCCGCAGAGTTGCATGACCAAGCTTTAGTTATATCCATAGCACTAAGGTTCCTTTAGGTAGTTAATAGGCATCCTCTAGCCAACTTCCTTACGGCTTTGATTGGTCAGAATCATATTATTAACTGTGTAGAAAATTAAAAAGGAACCTTAGTGCTATGGATATGACGGTCCTTTTAAAACAAAAAATTAAATAATATAAACAAAATCACAAAAAAAGCTTAAAAATCTGTTTATAAAAGAAAATAAAAACAAATAAAAAAGAAAACTAGTTATTCATCACTAGGATAGCTATACTAAAAATAGTAAAACCAACATTAAAATTAATAAGATTCTGATTAATCTATAGAAGCTCACTAAGGTGATTTAATACATGCAAAGATTATTAAATAAACTGCTCGTGTATTTTATAATATTTCTCATGTATTCTGAAGAGTTAATTCTGCTCTTTCTGATCATTCAGATCCACAGTCTTAAGTTTATATATTTTTTTCTCTGGTTAAAATCTCCGCGCGTTGGTTTCTTGCTGTATGAGGAGGCCATCAGCCCCACCCTCACTGCCCCCCAGCGTCTAGGGAGTGGCGGAAGAGGTCAGCCATGTTCTTCTCTTGTGAGGAGAAAAGTTTTTGTCACACAAGAGGTAAGCTCTCTTCCTTGTTTTTGGGTTCTAGGTTTTATAAGTTCAATGTTTGTACTTCATGTACCCTTTCCTCTGTCGTTTTTTAGCTTTTCAGCTTTTAAGCATTGGTTTGTCTGTTAACATTTTTGCGGGTTTTAACTCTTACTTTTCTTTGTAACTTTGAGCGCCTTTTGGGGTACCTAGGACCAGAAGATGGCTAAGCTTGTTCCTTTTCTATGCGCTGTCTATGCGCTGTTTTTTCAAAGTAGTTAAGTTCTTAATAACTAATTAATTATGCACTTAAAGCACTGCTGAAATACTTTGTACATATTGAAACTAACTGTTTAAGGTATATAACTTTCACAAAGTTTTCTTTAGTTAATTATTATCTTTAACTTATTCTCGTTTTCGTGCTGTCATAAGTTGTAGAGTAGGGGGTTTTAGACTCAAGTTTTCTTTCAAAAATCTGTTCGTTATAAATTAACATTTCCTTTTTTAATTGCAATGTAAAATTTGGATTTCTTTTGCATTGTTTTTCAGGTTTAAATTCTCTCTCAAACGAACTTGGAATTTCGTTATAGCTGAAAATCATTTCTAATTATTATGTCACTCTCACAGCTTGAGTTCTCTTTAATCTTCTTCTCTCTGTTTAATAGTAACAGATGAAGAGCATGGGTCGGGCCATGAAGGTTAATGGATGCAAGCGAAATTGTTAACTAGTGCTAGGTCATGCTACTCTACGGAGGACATGACTTATATATATATTTTTTAAACTATTTTAGGTGGGAATGTTACTTGCATCTATGGCCTTGCAGAAACCCATTTCCAACTAGGTCTTTGTGGAAGTGAGAAAATGCAGAGTTTTTGCTGGTCCTTGATAAAGCCAAGGCTCAGTATTCTCGACACCTTCTACATTCAGTTGTTTTATTTTATTTTTTTATCTTTTCTCCTTTTACTCACACAGGTAGATACATAACCTTTTCTATGTTGTACTAGGTGTGAGTCAAAATTATATATGTATTTTTTTGCTTAGGTATCTTCTTTATAGAATGTGAATTCCGAATTTTCAAAACTGCTGCGTTGCGCGTTTTGATCTTCAGGTTATTTTGCAACCTTCGTTTTAAATTCTAAAGTTTTTCCTTAGTCTTCAGTTTTGCTCTTAAGTATATATATATATATATATATATATATATATATGTCTGAAAACTAAATCTTTGTGTTCTTCGTGACACGGAGAAATCAAAAGTGCAATTTGAGAATTATCCCCTTACGTTTCTGTGGTCTGTCTGCCGAACTGGCACCATGCCTCAACAGATTCTGTAATTAAATCCAAAGTTTTCGATAAACTGACCCCTTCGGTAAAATGACCTTTTCATGAAATGAACTTTTAGGTAAAGAGACACTTCGGTGAAATGTACCTTTCGATTAAGTGACCGTTCGGTGAAATGTACCTTTCGATCAAGTGACCCTTCGGTGAAATGTATCTTTCGATCAAGTGACCCTTCGGTGAAATGTACCTTTCGATCAAGTGACCCTTCGGTGAAATGTACCTTTCGATCAAGTGACCCTTCGGTGAAATGTACCTTTCGATCAAGTGACCCTTCGGTGAAATGTACCTTTCGATCAAATGACCCTTCGGTGAAATGAACTTTTCGATCAAGCGATCTTTCGGTGAAACAATCTTTTCGGTGAAGTGATTTTCGGTCAAGTTACCCTTCGGTGAAGCAAACGTCGGGCAAATGAACCAGACCCCTTTACCTCGACAGAAAAAGGTGAAAACTACTCGTTCTGCAGGGAGAGTGATGGTGACAATTTGCTGGTACAAACGTGGTGTCATTTTGACTGATTTCCTTGAACGGGGTGCAACAATAAACAGTGTTCACTATGTGCAGACATTGAAGAAGCTAAAGGAACCTATCAGAAGGAAAAGACGTGGCATTCCACTTCGTAGTATTGTTTTACATCATGATAACCGCACGTCCTCAAACGCCAATTGAGACTTTACAGGCTATTGCCAAAATGGGATAGACTGTGATGACCCAACGTCCCTACAGCCCTGATTTGGCTCTCTCAGACTTTCCTGTTTGCCCCCTTTGAAAGACACCCTTGGTGGGGAACGTTTCGACGATGTGACAAACGTTAAACTCGCGGTGAACTTATGGGTGGAAAGACAGCCTCATGAATTTTTCCAAACTGGGTTTTACCAATGGATTCAAAGATTGCGGAAGTGTATAGAATGTGATGGACAATACTTTGAAGAGGCTAGCGTTATTAACAATATGTCCAAGTATTTTAACACCAAGTTTCACATTTTTCCTGCTACAAATAAAATACTTATGAGGGAAGAGGCATTACTTTCAGGATGCCCTTTGTAATTTATTTAGCTCCTTCGATACATCGGAGGTAAGTAACAGAGATGGAAACAGGTCACGGGTCAATGGTTCAACAATTTCATGCGGGTCAAACGGGTCGGGCGAAGGTGTTCCCGATTCTGTTTTATTTAAGTTTTATTTTTAAAAAGACAAAATTAGATTTCAAAGAAATATGAGCGCCGTGGAACTTTTTGCTCGATACTAGCAGTGCCCGCGGAGTAAAAAATAATTTGTAATGCAAAAATTTTGTTCCTTTCTTAAAACAACCAAGATTTCTTCCTGCCAACAATACGACGCAGCATCAGGACTAAAAGTGTCCCTTCCTTCTGAGGGGCAATGATGAAATAAAGATCCACATTTTGGAAACTTAACTCCTCAGAAACTTGTGAAAATCTGTGTTCCTGTGAAACGTATTCTAAAGCTTTATATGTCGTACGTTATCAAGAAAACATACAAATTATTTGATTCAAAAATTTTGGCTGCAGCACCATGAAGAATTAGGTGGGACAGCTTTAACATTACAGCTGAGCGACTCGCAGATGTGTTTGAAAACATTTGCAAAACAGTTAATGTTTTGCAAATTAAGGACGATCGTTTCAACACTTCCTGTAAGTAATTTAGTAAATAATACGTCCCCACAATACATTTGCTTGGTTTCCCGCAAATATACACTGAAGAGCAATTGAATTAGAGACAGCAAGCGTTATACAAATGTGGCGCTGTGGGCGGCCCTGTAAACGGAAACCACATGACGTATGCAGCGATCCGACAATATAAAGAGTGATGCGACGGGAATCAGTAAGAGTCGGACGCAGTATAGGTAAGACGAAGGATCTAAGCGCATTTGGTCGTGAGCAAATTATCGGGGCGCGACGAATGGGTCACTCCATCTCGGAAGTAGTGCAGGCACTGGGATTTTCACGAGCCACTGTGTCACGGGTGCACCGCGAGTACATCGAATCCGGTAAAACCATACCTTCAAGGGCCAACTGCCGTGGACAAAAGCGTGTGGAATAGCGGGGTCATCGTCGGCTAGCTCGCATTGTAAAAGCGGATAGACCGGCCACAATGCAAGAAATCCCTTTGCAATTTAACGCTGGTGCACAAAACCGTGTAAGCAGTCAGACCATCCAGAACCATCTTCTCGCTATGGGGTACAGAAGCCATCGTCCCACGAGGGTACCGCTGCTGACCGCACATCACAGGGTGCAGAGATTAGCGTGTACGCGGGAACATCGCCACTGGACCCTAGATGTTTGGAAAAATATGTTGCCTGGACTGACGAGTCGGAATTCACGTTGGTACATGCGAATGGCATGATACCAGTACGGCGCAAAGCACATGAAGCGATGGATCCTTCGCGCCAGCAGGGTACTCTTCAAGCTGGTGGGGGTGGCATTTTCGTCTCGGGACTGTTTACGTTGACTGAAATGGGACTCCTGGCACGTGTGACATCGTCCCTCACAGGTCGACGTTACCGGGATATCTTGGAAGACCATTTGCTCCCGTTTGTGCGTCTTCAACATCCCACTGGGGACCTCATCCTGCAACAAGACAATGCACCGTGCAATCGCTCCCGAATTGTATCCGAATGGTTGGAAGAACACTCCACCGATTTGACCTCGCTTCCTTGGCCAGCTAGGTCACAAGACCTCAATCCCATCGAGCAGATCTGGGATGCCATCGAGAGAGATGTTAGAGGCTCTGACCCCCCCCCCCCCCATCAAATCTTCGTGAACTGTGGGAGTTTGTTCAGGAGTCGTGGATCCGTATGGCGTCCGAACGCTTCCGGTGTAGTCCATGCCGAGACGTATGGCTGCCGTCATCACGGCGAAAGGTGGTGCTACACGTTCCTAGACAGGTATCTCTAATTCAATTGCTCTTCAGTGTATATAAATTACAGATGCGGGTCGGGTCGGGTCTGGGTGAATTTCCGATCCGGGTCGGGTCCAATTATGTGACGTCCAATTCCGAAATTTTTGACCAGTTTTCAATTCTGGTGAATAAGATGGGGTCAAATAACTTCGCTAAAGGAATTGTGCTTTAGGACAGATGGGCTACATTACGGCGTTATAATAATGTACTCAAGTGATTAAGGAATTAAAGTTCAGTTCGACGTGTGACCGTTATTACTGGAGGAGAGCTCCAGCTCCTGTGTATGTCTCAGTCTCCACAGAGGCAAAAACGGTCTCTAATATAAAGCCTCAGAAATTCTCTGTAACGTCAGAGCTTGCAGGTGGAGCTCCACTGTTGAACGCCCATCAAGTAATGCATTGTCTCAGTGAGAAATATTTCCCGAGTGGGAACAATATATACCCTCGTGACTACAAGTCGTGCACTAGTAGACCGAAAGTCAAATTTTTGATGTTTGAAGTCAACTTATACAGCGCAATGGTAAAGTCAGAAATACATATTATACATCATTTTAAAGGAAATTTTATACTGAAATCAAATATTTTTACAGAATGTTATTACTAGTAATAGAAGTGAAGTTACAAGCAAAAGTATTGCGTCTAGTCATAAAAAGCAAAAAAGAGTGGAATTTGTGAAATTAGTGTACAATGCATTTAACGTAAAATGGCTGCACAGTACATTACTGAAACTTGTAGGACACTTGGAATAACTTACCAACAAGCAAAAAATACGCTTTAATATTTAATTGTAAAACTAAGGTTTCTTAGAAACAAAGTGCACCTTCTCGGCATGGAACTAATGAGCTTCTCTAAAGTTGTCCATTGGTGATAAACACGGTACCATACGGCCCTTACAGAATCAGTTAAAGTTTATAATTAAAGTCTTTAACTGAGGCTGTAAGGGCCGTATGGCACCGTGTTTATCACCAATGCACAACTAGAGAAGCTCATTAGTTCCATGCCAAGAAGTTTCACTTCAGAGAAACTGAAAATCCAATTAAATATTAAAGCGTATTTCCGCTTGTTGGTCAGTTATTTCAAGTGCCCTGCAAGCGTCAATAATGTACTGTACAGTAATTTTACGTTAAATGCATTGTACACTAATTTCACAAATTCTACTATGTTGCTTTTTATGACTAGGCGCTGTACTTTTGTTTGTAACTTCACTATTACATTCTGTAAAAATATTGGAATTCATCATAAAATTTCATTTAAATGAGTTCTTTTCCTTAGTATAAATTTTTCGCCTATTTTCAACTTTCCAATTATGCAAATTCCTCCGCTAGAGGGCGTACTTATGTAATGTTTCCTTCTATATTTCTGCTTTTAACTGTTCTATTTGAAAACCTATTTGTCTCAGATACCTTCCTCCTATGAGAAACTTTGCGTTATTTTGTTAATTATCGTAACGTTTTCTAGCCGCTGGTGGAAGTAAGTAGCTGTTTCTATATCTGGATGTTTTATCGATTGTAGAAATCCTGTTATTTTTCAAACCGGTTCTATTGGCTTTGAATAAATTTGATAAATTTAATTCGCGTCAGAAAGAATTCAAAAGACGTGCTCAATACAACCGAAAACTCAGTGTCATCTTCCTTGTTTACGCTTTCCAACCGTAGGTTGAAGCGTATATACCCGAGCTTTGTCCGTCTGTCTGTCCGCACGATAACTAGCGTAAAAATGGTTCGATTTCGATGAAATTTTAGTATGTGGTAGGGGACCACCTGGGGACGAATCCTATTGAATATGGGCGAAATGGTGTCAAAGGTCAGAGCAGAGTGGAATCCATTCCATTGCCCTTATGCGTCATAACTCACGTAAAAATGCTTCGATTGCGACAAAACTTCAGTATGTTGTTCCGAAGGTATACGGAATCAATTCTTGTGAATATCATTGAAATGGGGTCAAAGCTCAGGGCACAGGAGTAATATTTATTCCACAGCCACTATCCTCATAACTTGAGTAATGATTTCTGGTATGTAGGAAAAACTATAATCAATGCATTGCATGATTTTACTCACTTGCTTTTAACCCTTTAAGCGACCGATGTACTGTGCCTGAACTAAACGGTGCTCAAAACGTTTACTCTCTCCAAACAGAAATGTTCATATAGCGACCGGGTTTTACGAAAGCTACAGCAAAGTAATTTCGAATCTTTACCACCCCTTACCTCAGCAGCAGCGAAACTACACCTATCATAGGTGATAAGCCCTCCCTTCTACTCCTGTATTTACTCTTCCATGACCTGAAACATGATAGGGAATGGCCAGTCTCGCAGACACGAACATCATGCAACTGGGTAAAACATTTGCTCAAATGTCTTCGCTATCCTTCTTTAAATTTGGCTCCATTGCCATTACTCTTTATCAGCTGACTTGTTAGAAGGTAGAAGGTATTGGTGTCAATCATACGCCTGAATCACCAGTCTGAATAATAAATCTATAGGAAAAAGCAACTTTTTTCGATGCTCAAGTCTTGAAAGTAACTCGTACGAGCAAGTTTGTGACCACTAAACATACCCTGAATGAATTCGTTCCAGTTGCCTTCGGCCCACTTCTTACACAGCGAATGCATTCGTTGACGTTGAGCTCAGCCCATTTTGTTAACCCCGAGTTAATTCGTTCTAGCCGGTTAAAGGGTTAATGTTTTCAATGTAATCTCACGTACAAAATTTAGTTGTAAATCTTTGTTCATCTAATAAAATTTCTTGAAAAATATGGAGTGTCACGTGCTCGTAGAGACGAGTGGCCGCTTCCTGCTGTTAAACTGTGCTGTACCCTTTTCAATGTTCCTCGAACATTGACGCCAGATATTTAAAACTTCTCACTCGTTTCGGTCACATCTTCCTTGAAATATGCACACTCAATTCCATATTTCCTTTTCGGAATTGCGACACATTTAGTCTTTTGTTTCTATTTGCAATATTGGTATTCTTATATAAGAGAAAAGTCTTTGCTCCTTCCAAGATTTCAGTCGTTTCCTTGAAGACAATATTTGGATCAGATATGTTAGAAATCGATCCTCAAAGAACTTTGTATTTGAACTTAATTTATCCCAACATTGGAAAACGTATTTGGAAAAATAACCGATTATAAATGCAGTCACTTGACCATCTAAATATAGCATTGGAAGGAACGCATAAAAAGAAAATCGCAGAAAAATGAGTTCAAAGTAGATATATAAAATGACAGAGTGCTTTACAGTTCAACTACTTTTCAGAGGAAGCATTCCTGTGGGAGACTAAACTGTTTGGGCGTTTGCCACATACTTGGGTATCGTCCAAAACCGTTGCAGCTGTTAGTCCAGTTTATTTCCAACAAATTTTGCGGATGCATTACCCTTTGATGAGGAAAAGCAGTATAGAATGAAATGGTCATTTAATAATTTAGTCGAATCGCCTTTTGTTCAAGGCATCAGGCCAAATTACAAACATGGAGGCATGAAACCCTCTTGTAAGTTCAGAATGAAGCCTAACCGCATCGTAAAACCTTTCATATTGCGACCCTGTATTTAAAATAATATCCCCACATGAATTAGCAAGCTACTATGCAGAAATTACATAAAGCTAGGGATCGCATCACGGTACGTTACGCTTCTATAGGTAATGAACTCCCCATATCGAAAGATATGAGGGTCGTATTAGACTTTTGACAGAGTTGCGTGACGAAGAAACTGCGAAAGGTAAATACACACTAAATTATCAAAATAAACCGTCGAAAACTCTCTTTTTGTGAATTTGTGAAATTACAGAAAATTATTACATCAGAAATGCATAAATTTAATTTTAGGTTGCGTACAAATAAAAATCTCCGATTTACATCTGCAGAAATAAAGGATTATCATTTTAAGATTAGCGAGAAGTATAGATGTATTGTTGAACAAATTGTCATTTGGCTGCGGGTCAAAGAAAGTATTAATCACCAAAACTAACTGCAAATCTTGATCAAACGTGATCGATCTCCATTAAGACTTCTTATTTTCCAAACCGCTTTCTCCTTAACGCACATAAGATGAACACCACCAAATGCTGAAACGCATACACAACAGCTGGGTTTTGCACAACATCGCAGCATTCGTTCTACCAGAAGCTAATATGGTTCAACCAGCCGCACAGTGGTTCCAAATACAAATCTAGCTGAACAAAAGGCATAACTGTCTGAGCTTTAAAATAACTTAAATACTGTCGTACTGTAATCCTAAATGGTTGTGTAACTACGATTCACAATCAGTTTTGCAAAAGAAATAATTGGATCGGAGCAGGTAGATGTCACGTATTTAGTGCAACCATCGTTTTCTCGTTAGCATCGCCCAGCAGTTACCTTCGGAACTACGATCTGTGCACACGTAATTGATTCTCGATCCTATTCGGATCTTCAATGAATAAAAGTACAGGTATCTTCCTACAATTTTAGTGCATTTTAAAATTGGGTTATTTAGTTCTTATGTTCATTCATTATAACAGACGTATTCCATGAAATTGTTTTAAGATGCAATCGAAGTAACAGGCTTGCAAACGCCGTAGAAGTCCGTTGTGAAAGTATATTCAGCGTTTAAATTAGTCATTCAGGTATGTAATTATTATTATTTTTTTTTTATGACCAACTTGAACCAACATTTTTATTCATATTTTAGTGATGGAAGGAAGAGAGATGTTTGACTAAATGGAAAATATTTCAAGGAGATTAGCTTGTGTGTGCGATTATACACTGGTGGAAAGTGAAAAAAGAACACCAAGAAGGAGACTTCTGATACCAACGAAATTTATACAGCATAATAACGGAATACAGAGGATAACGTGATCAAAACATTATGGCAAAATACAGCTGTATTTGCTGGTAAACTGAAAAATAACATTTCCATGTAACATGGTTAGTACGAGGTTGAACCGCCATGAACTGCGTCACACTGTGCAATTCTGGCATGGTTTCTGTCGTACAGATGTTGGATGTAAGTTTGGGGTATTGAGTTCCAAGCATCCTCAACCTGGACGCGTAAATCGGGGATGGTCGTGGCAGGCCGTGGAGACCGGATAAGTCGTTGTCCCATAAAATCCCACGCGTGCTGAATGGGGGACAAATCCGGTGTACGTGCAGGCCATGGAAGTTGTCTCACACCCTGAAGTGCATGTTGCGTTGCACGTGCCGTGTGTGGGCGTGCGTTATCTTGCTGGAAAACACCACGATGGACCGACCTTACAAATGGCACAACAACGGGCTGAATGATGTTGATGTAGGAGGCGCTGTTTAACGTACCCAGTACAAAGACAAGTTTTGTACGGGAGTGATAGCTGATCGCTCCCCACACCATGAGATAAGGTGAAGGCCCTGTGTGTCGCTGGCGGATGCAAGAAGGTTGGAGACGTTCCCCTGTGCATCTGCGAACACGCATACGGCCATCGGAGGCTCCCAAGCAGAATCTTCTTTTATCGCTGAACACGACAGATCGCCATTGCGTTCTTCAGTGCAGACGTTGGCGACACCACTGCAGCCGTTCGTGACGGTGGGCTGGAGTCAGAGGCACACGTGCAGGTATTCCTGCATCCAGTTGACGGTTGCGGATTGTCCGCACAGTCACCTCAGGTGCAAAGGCAGCTCGGATTTGCGTCGCAGTGGATGTTCTGCTTGATAACGCCGTTCTTTTTTTTTTTTTTTTTGATTGGAGGTTTAACGACCACCGTGAGCAACTCAATGGGCTATAAGCAGTCGCCCGTCCCTAATTTAGGGTCACTGGTTCCAGGGAAGGGAGAGAGCCAGTGCCGTAAGACAAACACAACATCCATGCCTCACCGGGATTCGAACCCGGACCCCTTACGGGCGAATAATCAGAGGCCAGCGCCTTAGACCACTGCGCCACCGGGGCGGCAACGCCGCTCTTCTTATGCGTCGATCGGTCCGCTGATCAGTCCGTCTGTGACTCCCGGTTCCACGTCTTCTCGTGTGGGAATAATCCTCGGATCATTTACGCCACCATCGTACCACCACAGATACTTCCCATCCAATTCGCTCCGCAATACGAAGATACGACCACCCGGCCTCGCGAAGTCCGACTAGGCGACCTCGCTCAAAGTCTGATAACTGCTAAAATCGTACACGTCTTCCATGTCCATGCATTGCAGCTTTTTCAGGGTCTTCGCACGTGTCCGCACGCCGACGACTGATTACATTCACTTCGCCGTACTCCTTAAATACCTCCGACGATAATTTGCATATTATGCCGTGCTGTGACGTGAGCACTCACCGGTTGGTCCCGAAATTAACATCACACCTACGTAAACTCAACCTCATTAACATATGCAAATTTCATGATCGTCCGCCAATTCCTTCTTGGCGTTCTTTTTTCACTTTCCGCAAGTGTATTTACGATAAAAAACAATATGAAGAATAAAACAAAATACTAATTATGAATGACCTGCACGATCAAGTGAATGTTATCTGATTTGTACGGTATACACCCAATGTACAAAACAGAGATACCTATCTCACAGGGTGTTGGCCTTCCTCTAGCGTGAATAACAGCCTGTGTGCGTAGAGACAGCGACTTAACCAGATGCCAGAGAGTTTCCGGAGGTAATACCAGCTATGTCTGTTGCAGCATTGTCCACAACTCTGCCCGAGACGTAGCTCCAGGATCCATGGATCTCATGTTCTGCTCCACGGGCATCCCGGAGAGCTTCCACGGGGTTTAAATATGGAGACTACTGGATGTTTTTAAACTCAGGGGAATGTATGAACCATGCCTGATTGGTTGAGACCCGCTGGGGCGGCGCATTGTCCTGCTGGAAAAAACGTCGCCCGCACAATTGGCGAGGTCATGAAAGTGTGTAGGTGATCAGATCCACCCACCATCTTAAACAGAGCCGACCCTAGCACGACTCATGCTGTCAACTCGGTACAGTTGAAAATGGGATTCCATCTGGCCATAGTACGCAGCGCCACTGTGCAGAGGTCTAAGTTTTGATACTCTCGGCCCCAGGCGAGGGGTAATTTACAATAATGAGAAGTCAACAGTGGCACATGAGTAGGGCGTCGGCTACCGTAGCCGAGGGTACACAGCGTTCGACGAACCGTTCGCTTGCTGACGCTGCTTCGGCCATCAGTACTTAACCTGGCTGTGGCTGCCGTTCCAAGCGGCCTGTCTGTACCAACCTGCATAGCCTACATTGACCTTGGTCATCAGTGGCGTGTGGAAAGCCACTGCTTACTGTCTAGGCACTGGTAAGTCAGTCAATTGTATGTTCGTGGTCCACCCTTGATACATTTGCCCTCGAAAACTCTTTGGTTCTTACCACTTGGGCAATAGAATGGCTCATTTATCTAGCGCCAACAAAGCGTTCACGATCAAAGTCGCTCAGATCACGACGTTTACCCATCTTTTTTTATTGAAAGTTTAACGACCACGGTGAGCAAATTTAGGGCCATTGGTTCCAGGGAAAGAATAGAGCCAGGGCCGTAAGACAAAGATAACATCCATACCTCACCGATTCGAACCCGGACACCTTTCGGACGAATGATTTTTTTTTTTTTTTTTGGATTGGAGGTTTAACGACGACCGTGAGCAACTCGATGGTGTATAAGCAGTCGCCCGTCCCTAATTCAGGGTCACTGGTTCCAGGGAAGGAGAGAGCCGGTGAGGCATGGATATTGTGTTTGCCGTAAGACAAACACAATATCCATGCCTCACCGGGATTCGAACCCGGACCCTTTACAGACGAATAATCAAAGGCCATCGCTTAGACCACTGCGCCATCGGGGTGGCATGTTTTCCGATTGCTGTACACAGTTCGGAAGCCCTGCTGTGCGCCTACGTATCGCGTGCGTTCTGTTTGGGTCTGTTCTATTCTGAGATTCTATGGTACTGTCAACACCAAATATAAAAAAATGCACTTTAAATACATTAAAGTTTTATTTTTTTAATGCTTTACAAAATTGAGAATGAGAACAAGACAAAATTTAGGTGGAAATCGATTATACAAGAGGGGATTCTCATAAAAGAAAGGCGAAGAGGGAAAATAGAATATCTGCAGAGACGAGATCTGCTTAAATTTTTAAAATCCAGAAAAAATGATAGCCAGTAGAGTCCTCTTGATAATTAAGGAATGAAATTGTATAGTGAGTGAAGACTTAATATGACTGAAAATGAAGCTTATTCTCATCGCATTCAGCATTTGAATAACACATGAAATCCCTGCAACTTCACGCTTTTTATCAAATGTAGATTTAATTACCGATGAGAATGAAAACCAATTATTCGTAACAAATTCACATCTGTAAAGGAACAAATGGAATCTTCGCCTACTCATTATATGACGATTCTCTACTCATTATTTTCACCAATAGATCAACATACTTTACATGAGCCCATGAGCTGAACATCAATCATATCAATGGTATACCTTTTAGTGTCGTTCAAAGGACATTTTAGCAAACGTTTTTGACGAACTACGTCCTTTTCCGCTCTGGGTAAGGGGTGACATCGGGAGCACAGATGCAACGAAAACATGCCATAATTTGAACGCTTATATCTTCAAAACGAATAACCGTAGAGCAATAAATACATTATTTGATTGTTTATAGATTCCCATTTATAACAAACCAAGTTTCAACCCTCCACGCCTTAACCCTTCGATACAGTAGCGTTAGAAAGTTAAGCTAAATTTCGCGTGATTTTATTTCGCCGCACGTCGTTTTAAGGTTGATAACTAGTGAATAGATAATGATAACGATGACCTCAGCCACGCATTCCGTAGCTGACCGTCAGAGATATAACGGAAGTAAGAGATAAACCGAAATAAAGTGGATAATACAAATTTTGAAGATGTCACATTTACGCCAAAAATCTGATTTTCAAGGATGGTAAGTCAGATAATATCCAAAAACTTGAAAATTTTCATCGTCCTGGAGCGGGACACGAACCCGCGTCTCCCAGAAAACGTCCGGGTATGCTAACCACTACACCACCCAGAACGATCAAGTTTCAAGTTTCCGATCAATTTGAATATAACCATCACAGGATTCGCTAGTCGAAGCAACCGGCATTCATGTTTAGCGAATCTGGAGGTTAAGAATCTTATCCCGTGTTTGCCCGGAGAAGCAGATAAATCATGAAAAAAATACGGGATTACGCCATATAATACAATATATTTCACGATTTATCTGCTTCTCCGGGCAAACACGGGATAAGATTCTTAACCTCCAGATTCGCTAAACATGAATGCCGGTTGCTTCGACTAGCGAATCCTGTGATATTTATATTCAAATTGATCGGAAACTTGGTCGTTCTGGGTGGTGTAGTGGTTAGCATACCCGGGCGTTTTCTGGGAGACGCGGGTTCGAGTCCCGCTCCAGGACGATGAAAATTTTCAAGTTTTCGGATATTATCTGACTTACCATCCTTGTCACATTTACGCCAAAAATCGGATTGTCATCTTCAAAATTTGTATTATATGGCGTAACCCCGTATTTCTTCAATGATTTCTTTCATAAAGAGGATAATTTATTTTTAGATAACAAATTTGACGAAAATTTAGAAATGTCGCGAAAATCCAGGGGAAATTACTATAAGAGCTGGCGAAGTTCTACAAACAGTTAGAGGTGGACGAAAGGAATCCGAAAAGGCTCCCTAAGTCCTCAACCGAAAGGTCACGGGAATGTATGGGGGCGTTAAAAGTCCGCGCGCTAGGATGCGTTTCACCTGAGTTGGACTCTAGAGCCACAACCTTCCACTTCACAAATTGAGCCTGAGCAGCAAGCAGAGATCAAGATTGATGTCATAGATCCAAATTTTCACACCGAGCATGGAATACCAATGTACGCCGCTAGTCTTCATAGCTTCGTTGGATAATGAAGGTATTACGTTTCAAACACCTTTACACCGCAGATGCATTCTGAATATATACAAGAACAACAACAAGAGTACATTAGGCCCGAGACGTACCACCAAATTTATAACAAGGCAAATAAGGAGCTTCAATTTTTTTTTTCTGAAGAACGATTTCTTCAGATACAATTTTAGCAAGAACTACTGACAACGATTATACTATGCCTGCTACTTCTAACATTAATTTGTAATCGGCACAAGTTACTATGAACTGTACACAGTATAAGTTGCTTTTAACTAAATAAGGTAAAACATTGTTTTCGTTTTATTTCTTGGACATTTTTCTTCTGAAAAAAATCAAAGGGGTCACAGAAGCAATTGTGCCGCAACTTCCAACGTAGGACAACGTTAACTGTCCTTCGCTGAATACTTTAAGGACATAAATCTAGTGAGATAGTGCCATGAAATAGTGAGTTGACGTAGTTCTAGTTGCCGCAGAGTTCCTACTGTGCCTCTTCGATTTTCTTGAATCAAATACAGTGCCTGAATGTACAGTATATCTTCAAGTTTATTTGGTAGTTTTGCGACCCTAGAATGCCGAATGATTGAAAAACACTTAATCTAATTTGCATTGTATTGGGTTAAATACATACAAAAACCTATAAAAACATAAGATAAACGTTTTTGTAATATGTAAATGAAAAAACTGAATATTAGTTCAAAGCAGCAAAGTAAATTGTTCACAATCAAAAAGCGCTTAGAGCGTGCCGTGACCAACGAGCAGTACATTAAGACACTCTAAAAGCTTAGATAAGCCATAAGTAGGAAGAAACCGAACAAGAATCTGAAAAGGATCCACATTCACCATGAGAAGGCGAGATCACACTAATCTTTGGCAACAAATCCGCAAATTAGGCTGGTCGGTGTTCTCCCATCCACCGTACAGCCCAGATCTAGCGCGCTCCGACTTCCACCTGTTCGGTCCAATGAAAGAGTCTCCGGGGACAACTATTTCATGACACAGATGAGGTGGAAGTGGACGCGAAGAAGTGAGTACAACAGTCCACACCTGAATTTTTCCAAGGATGTTTCGAGAGTTGGGTTCAACGAAGACTCAAATGCATCGCTTGTGGTGGAGACTATGTTGAGTAGTAACTTTGTATATAGAAAGAATTAATCTACTAACATCCGTTTATTTTCTGGCGTAAAACATTAGTTTCACTCGTAGATTCGCAAACTTTCACTTTCCACTGGGAGGCTTTTTCAAGGCAATAGATAGACATAAAAAATTTATGTCTACCTATTGCTTTGAAAAAGCCTCCCAGTGCATATATGTATTCGCCAAGTTTTCGCTAAGTCTTACACTAGCAAATTAACATATTGCTCTACACTATAAGTGCTTTTTACGCTTTCCAACCGCAAGTTGATGCGAATATGCTGCAGCCTTGTCAATATGTCTGTCCTTCCGCACGACAACGCGTAAAAATGGTTCGATTTCGATGAAATTTAAATATGTGGTAGGGAACAATCTGGGAAGAAACCCTATTGAAAATGGGCAAAATGGGCTCAAAGGTCAGGACATAGATGCGGGATCCATTCCATCGCCCTTATGAGTCATAACTTACGTAAAAATGCTTCGATTACGACAAAACTTCATGTTCCGGAGACGTACTGAACCAATTCTGTTTGATATCATCGAAATGGGGTCAAAGGCCAGGGGCCGCCCCGGTGGCGCAGTGGTCTAAGGCGCTGGCCTCTGATCATTCGTCCGTAAGGGGTCTGGGTTCGAATCCCGGTCAGGCATGGATGTGTTTGTCTTACGGCACTGGCTCTCTCCCTTCTCTGGAACCAGTGACCCTAAATTAGGGACGGGCGACTGCTTATAGCCCATTGAGTTGCTCACGGTGGTCGTTAAACCTAAAAAAAAAAGGCCAGGGCATAGGAGCGAGATTTATTCCACTGCCATTATTCTCATAACTGGACTAAAAATGCTTTTAAATGCGACAAAACTTCAGCAAGTTGTTCCAGAGGTATACTGAACCAATTCTGTTTATCATCGAAATGGGGTCAAAGGTCAGGTCACAGGAGCGAGATTTATTTATTTATTTTTTTTTATTGTAGGTTTTACGACCACCGTGAGCAACTCAATGGGCTATAAGCAGTCGCCCGTCCCTAATTTAGGGTCACTGGTTCCAGGGAAGGGAGAGAGCCAGTGCCGTAAGACAAACACAACATCCATGCCTGACCGGGATTCGAACCCAGACCCCTTTCGGACGAATGATCAGAGGCCATCGCTTAGACCACTGCGCCACCGGGGCTGCGAGATTTATTCCACTGCCATTATCCTCATCACTTGAGTAATGATTTCTGGTATGTTAGAAAGCGTATCATAATCAATGCATCGTATGATTTTACTAACTTGTTATTGTATTAAACTGAACATTTTAAAACTTTAGATAAAAAGTCGGATTTTTTGTTTGTTTTCCCTTATTTTACGAATTCACTTGCATAAAGAATTTTAAAAAGAATGAAATTTGAATGTACTACGGATGACCGTTGTTAATCCGACCCCACGGATAACTGAGCTCCGTATACCAGGCGTTTCACTGTATTTTATAAACCTAGCTGCGGATAACAGGCGTTTCACTGTATTTTACAAACTCTTAAAAGAGAATAGCCAGTACGTTATCGCAAGAATATCCACAATTTTTCGGTAATACGATTTTTCTGTTGTGGTGAAATTCTGCACATAACGGAGTGTTTAAAAAAACATTTTTACGACGACATAGGTAAAAGGGAAAATTCCCACCCCCGTGAGCAACTCGATGGGCTATAATAAGTCGCCCGTCCTTAATTTAGGGTCACTGGTTCCAGGAAAGAAAGCCAACATCCATACCTCACCGGGGTTCGAACCTGGACCTTCCTGGACGAATTGTCTGTGCAAAATGGTGGCATTTATATTATGTACCCGATTCGACCATTAATTCATCATTAACAAATCCCACGGAAAGCAGAAAAGTATCTTTTCTTATACACGATCGATGCTTGGTGAAGGTCATTCGGAAAATACATTTCTTGTCATCCTGATAATTATTGCTTATGTTGATTGCGCTAAATAATGAATGGTTAGTTGATCGCCGTTGTTCCTTGTAATAAATGAGCGGAATTTTCTTTTTTTCCCTTGCTTATAACAAATGGGTGTCATATCGTTGTCGAATGCAAAGTCTAGCAGTGAGGCTCATTCAAGGAGTAACTTACGAACTTGTGAATCATTCCAAGAAATATCATTATCACAATTCACTTAAAAATAAAGAATTTATATCCGAAAGTGCCGAACAACTTTATAGGTTTTATTTCACTAGAACATCGAAACTTCAGCGACCGAAATTAATCACTAGATGTAGATACTTATTATAGCGTTTGGATGCCAAATTGTAACTATATATACACTGAAGAGCAATTGAATTAGAGACAGCTGGCGTTATGCAAATGTGGCGCTGTGAGTGGCCCTGTTAACGGAAACGACATGACGTATTCAGCGATCCGACAATATAAGGAGTGATGCGACGGGAATCAGTAAGAGTGACGCAGTACAGGTAAGATGAAGGATCTAAGCGCATTTCATCGTGGGCAAATTGTCGGGGCCCGACGAATGGGTCACTCCATCTCTGAAGTCGTGCAGGCACTGGGATTTTCACGAGCCACTGTGTCACGGGTGCACCGTGAGTACATCTAATCCAGTAAAACCATCCCTGCAAGGGCCAACTGCTGTGGACAACAGCGTGTGGATGAGCGGGGTCATCGTCGGCTAGCTTGCATTGTAACAGTGAATAGACGGGCCACAGTGCAAGAAATCGCTCGGCAATTTAACGCTGGTGCCCAAAAACGTAAGCAGCCACACCATCCAGAACCATCTCCTCGCTATGGGGTAGAAACCATCGTCCCACGAGGGCACCGCTGCTGACCGCACATCACAGGGTGCAAAGATTAGCATGGGCGCGGGAACATCGCCACTTTACCCTAGACATGTAGAAAAATGTTGCCTGGACTGATGAGTCGAGATTCACGTTGGTACATGCGGATGACAGGATACTAGTACGGCGCAAACCACATGAAGCGATGGACCCTTCTTGCCAGCAGGGTACTCTTCAAGCTGGTGGGGGTGGCATTCTCGTCTGGGGATTCCCTACGTGAACTGAAATGGGACCCCTGGTACGTGTGACATCGTCCCTCATAGGTCAACGTTACCGGGATATCCTGGATGACCATTTGCTCCCGTTTGCGCGTCTTCAACATCCCACTGGGGACCTCATCCTGCAACAAGACAATGCAGCTCCCGAATTGTATCCGAATGGTTGGATGAACACTCCACTGACGTGACTTCTCTGTCTTGGCCAGCTAGGTCACCTGACCTCAATACCATCGAGCACATCTGGGATGCCATCGAGAGAGATGTTCGAGGCTCTGACCCCCCTCCATCAAATCTTCGTGAACTGTGGGAGCTTGTTCAGGGGTCGTGGATCCGTATGGCTTCCACACGCTTCCGGTTTCTTGTCGAGTCCATGCAGAGACGAATCGCCGCCGTCATCAGGACGAAAGGTGGTGCTACACTTTACTAGAGAGGCATCTCTAATCAGTGTATATATTAACAATATTTCTTGAAAAGAATGGATTCTGAAGTGTTATTCAGTATACTATTTAAAACAGAGGGAAAAGGTAGTGTGAGAAAAACGCTCACGCGCCGCCACTGGCGTTTTTCAACGTGTAGTCACCAGTGATGACGGGTTAGTAAAATTAAACCATAGTTTTTAATCCCTAGTTTTTATGAAATTGGTAAATCAATGATGACGGGTTAGTAAAATTAATACATGGTTTTTACGCATCAGTAGATAGTTCGATGTGTTAGACTACAGCTTGAGTGCGTAAATTCAGGTGTCTCAGTCGATAGCCAGAGGGCGTAAAACCGGATGGCTCAGTCGATTACGTGAGTGAGTAAAATCATGTGGGTAACTAGATAGCTGTGTGCAATCTAATGCGTCGTTTGATACTGTGAGTGAATAAAATTGAGTACGTCAGAATGCAGCTTGATGTGTTAGCCTATGGCCTGAGCGAGCCATAAGAAAAATTGTCCTACATTCTTTTGGCTCTCATGCTATGAATTTTTAACTTTACATTTGAAAACTAAAATAACGTTTTTTTTTTTTTCGCAGATCTGAATTTAATATTAAGATGTAGTGATTGCAAATTTATTCCACGATTGAAATGCGTTAGATTAAACAACTGAGATGTTAGCAAAGCTTTTGTTTCACAAATACAGCTTCACGAATGTCAATATATGACACTTTGTTAGTTTTCGTTACGTATGACCCTTCGCAAGTTCTTTGCAACTCATAACACTTACATATGAATACAGTATGCTAACATTGAAGAATTTGAACAAATAAAAGGGGATTGCTATTAAGGAAATTGAACTTTAGAGGTTCTATATAAATATATATATATATTTTTTTTTATTTGTCATAACACACTGACCTTAGGATTAAAGTTTGTGTATGGATACATGTTTTTCAATTTAACTAAACCTGAAAGAATGAATATAATCTATAATGTAAAGTTATTGGCTACAGATAAGGGAGAGAAGCTGAAAGGTACAGCAAAAACAAATGAATCATTAACCTAGACCAGAGGTAGGGAATCTTTTCATGTTGGAAGGCCGCATTAAGTTGGCTGTAATCTAAAAAGGCCGCATTCAAGAAACCAATTAGATACAAAGTTTGTCCGGAAAGTAATGATAACTTTTCCTGGGCCAATCAGAAGGGTTGGAGGGCGGAGTCTCCGGGCGTGACTGGTGGCGGAGTTTGTTAGGTAAACGATCGATGTCTCATCAGTTGACTCTGAGCTTTTACAGAGTGAGGATCGCTTGCGAAGTGGAAAGCTGTGCGAGTGTCGCGTAACGGTCAAAATGCAGAAGAGTGTCTAACAGCGATACGCGGTAAAATTTTGTGTTAAACTTGAAAATTTCGTGTCCGAGACGCTTGCTATGATACAGAAAGCCTACGGGAAGGATGCTTTATCGAAAGCACAAGTGCTTCGGTGGCACAAAAGGTTCAAAGAGGAAAGAGTGTCGAGGATGAGCCACGCACAGGGCACCCTTCAACGTCTCACACTAGCGACGTCTGAGTGTTAGATTGGCAGCAAAGCAGATGGGACTCGCGAAATCCTTTGTGCATGAAATAATCACCCAAGAATTGCTGATGCGGAAAGTTTGCGCCAAATGGGTTCCTAAGGTTTTGCCCGATGAACAGAGGAATAACCGTGTGTCGATTTCTCGTGAGCTTCTGGATCATGTGAGGAGTGAACCTGTTTTCTTTTTTTTTTTTTTTGGAGAAAGTGTTAAGGTGATGAAACGTGGATCTTTGAGTACGATCCGGAGACGAAAAGACAGAGCTCAGAGTGGCACACTTCCGAGTCTCCTCGACCAAAGATGGCTAGCATGTGCAAATCGAAGATGAAATAGATGCTCATTGTTTTCTTTGACTGTAAAGGTGTTGTCTAAGGAGTTCGGACCACCCTGACAAACGGTCAACGCTGCATTTTACGCGGAAGTGCTTCAACGGCTGAAGAACAGAGTTGCGCGCGTCCGCCCGGAGATCAACACTTGGGTTCTTCACCACCACAATGCGCCGAGACATGCATCGCTGAGAGAATTTCTGGCGAAACACAACGTGTCAACGCTGCCCTAACCTTCCTACAGCCGGGACTTGACCCCGGAATGATTCCTTTTTGTTTCCCCGGCTCAAATCCAGCCTAAAAGGACACCATTTTGGGACTGTTAAAAACGTGCAAAGTATCGCGACGAGTGCTTTGAGAGCGATCTCTGTTCCCGACTTCCAAGCAAACTCCGCAGCGTGGCAGAACCGCTGTCAGCGGTGTATTGATGTTCAAGGATGTTATTTCGAGGAATTTAATTTTGTGTAAGTTTAACTTTAATTAAACGTCTGTTATTGAACGAGTCATTACTTTCCGGACAGACCTTGTATAGTTCAAAATGCACTTTATTTTGTAAAAATCTAACTATGTACTAAGTTCAAAGAATGAAAAAAATATTGCTAGTTCTAAAGTAAACTAACATTTTAATGACTTTGTTGTGACTGCTTTTTGTTAGAAAGCATTTAACTAATTGGTTGCAACATGGAGGTTTGCAGTTTCAGATGTTCCTCTAGATGGGCAATTTGGGTTCGGTATGAGAATGTAGATTCGCAGCAATAAGTGATTGAAAGCAAGAAATCATTTTTCGATTTCTCTATGGCATTTTTACATTTTTCAGTTGGATCTTTCTCAGCGTCAGATAAGGACTTTAAAATGTCATCTTTTGAGAGCTCAATCAATTTCATCTGTAGTCTTTTATTTTAGTCTTAAAATAACAGTATTTAAATTCTTGGGTGATTATTTCATGCACAATGGATTTTGCGAGTCCCACGTGCTCTGCTGCCAATTTAACACTCAAGAGGAGCCATGGAGACATCAGCTAGATAAGGTTGAAATGTTAATTTCAGTGTGACGTGATTCTTAAAATCAGTGAGCCTATCATTGTATTCTCCAGTTAATAAGCCTATAACAGCTGCGTATGCTTCAGATGATACGTATGAATCTTCCTGCTCAATGACCTTTGCTAAGTGGGGAAAATGTTCATCCGAAATTTTCTTTTGAAGAGAGCTTTGAAAACAGACAGCTTTTTTTTTCAAAATGCTTGGATGCAAAGTGAAAATCCTCTAAATACGTGACGTCAGTAAATAAACAAAGACATCGATCTTTCCACGTTTTAGCAACGAACAGCAACCGAAAAATTGTTATTCGGCCACCGCCGGGGAATTGAATCCCGGATCTCCCGATATCTAGCCGAGCGCGTTAGCCTTACATCATGGTGGCCAACAATCCCCAAGGCTCTACGTGCCGTGGATTGTTGCCCTTTGGATTTAACCTCTATATAGCCAGTGCCGTTAATGCCCACCAGCTGGAGAAGTCTCAGTAGCTTAGCCTATCTTACGGATTTATAATGTCAAGATGCTGACAGAAAAACGCACATAGCGCCGTGGATTGTTGGCCACCGTGGTGTAAGACTAACGCGCTCGGCTATATATCGAGAGATCTAGGTTTCAATTCCTCGGGGGCGGCCGAATAACAATTTTTTGCTGTGCGTTGCTAAAACGTGGAAAGAGCGATGTCTTTGTTTATTTAAATGCGTGGATGTTTTGCCATATGTCGACTTAGTTTTACCTTGCAAAGAAATATTCAAGTCATTTTGCTTTGACATAATATCGCACGTGAATGCAGCATTTCTATAGAAACCTTTCAATAAAGAACATTGCTGAATCTGTTCATGAAATTTAACCATCTGTTCTCGCAAAGTTAATATTTTTGTTAACACCTGTCCCTGAGATAACCAACGAACTTGGGAATGATACGGCAAAAACCACTGAATACCTCATTAGTACACTATCTACCAACAAGTAATTGGACACACCTGCAATCGACGATATCTGCGGTCCTGATACACGTCACGGCCGCTGCCGTTAAATATCATGTGGGAAACAACAACGCAACCAGTCACATGCAAGATGCCACGCAGTTCGGAGCTCTCCGATTTCGAGAAAGGTGTAATTGTCGGGTATCACAGAAATGGCCAATCCATACGCGACATATCCAGCGAGTTGAAGTACCCAAAATCGACAATGGCCTAAGTGATTGGAAAGTGGAAGATGAGAGGTGACTGTCGGAATGTGCCCCGATCCGGCAGACACAAAACTGGGAGTTAGAGACCGACGGGTGCTGGCCACAGAAATTCAGAAGAACCGCACCAAATCGATGGGCCACATCCGCGAGGAGTTTCAACAGGCATCCGGGAGTGTTCTTTCGATGAATACCATCCGAAAGGAAGCCCATCTGCTCGGTTATCATGGTCGTGCTGCTGGCCACAAGCCTTTGCTCACCAAGTCCAATAGCGCTGCTCGGCTAACGTGGTGCAAAGAACTTCGACAGTGGACCGCTGAACAGTGAAAACAGGTTCTCTGGAGCGACGAAACCAGGTTCACCCTCTACAGTTCGGATGCAGGGTCTGGGTTTGGCGTCTGCCTGGAGAACGCCTTCTGCCGGAATGTATTGTGCCAACGGTGAAGTTCTGCGGCGTTGGAATTATGCTATGTGGGTGTTTCTCCTTGTATGGCACGGGACCTTTGGTTGCAATTACTGGTAGACTCAACGCTAAGAGAACTACTGCACCATTTGGGATGACCATGCGCTTCCTACGTTGTGGCAGTTTTACGGGATGGACCCATGTTACTTTCAGGATGACAATGGCACCCGTCATGTTGCGAGGTCCACCATGGCTTGGTATGGTGACAATGGGGTTAATCGAATGGACTGGCCTGCACAGAGCCCGGACCTTAATCCCATCAAGCACCTCTTGGACGAGTTGGAGCGTCGACTTAAGGGGTGCCCCACCTTCCGAAATCGGTGAAGGAACTGACCTGTCTTCTTCAAGCCGAGTGGAAGAAAATACCGCTAGCCGTCGTACAACGCCTGTTTGAGAGTATGCCCCCCGGAGGGTCGCAGCTGTAATCGCCGCTCGTGGAGGCTCCACCAACTATTGAAGGTGAATAAACTTCGTTTTCCTTTGCTATCACAGGTGTCGAATTACTTGTTGGTAGATAGTGTATTTTAAATACTGTCATTTTAAGACTAAAATAAAAATAATAAAAGACGAACAAAAACACAATAAAAATAAGAGGATTTGTGAAAATCTTACATTCACTCAAAAGGCCGCACTTAATGCCCTGGAAGTCCGCATGGGGCTTTAAGGCCGCAGGATCTTCATCCCTGACCTAAACTATGAGAGATGAATTAAGACGTGAGGGGACAAAAGCAAAAGCTGTCCATAGACTTGCAAATCCGTTCATCGATTAATACCCTGCAAATTGTCTTTATTTGATAGTATCTTTTGGGATTAATATGAAACAGTGTGTGAGATGTGTATCTTTAAATACAGGCGCTAAGCAATTATCTTCTAATTTAAGTATCGCAAAAGTTTTCCGGAAATGACATGTTTTTATGACTTAGCACTGAACGATAAATCATTAAACAGGCTGCCAGCGTTGGATTGAGTGCTGGGCTAGCACTCAATCCAACGCTGGCAGCCTGCAGTGGCCCAGCACTGTGATGGCAGTGCCCAAAAGTCAATAAAATATCCCGGCGGCAAACAGCTGGCACCCCTCATTTGTCATATGCCACAACAGGGCCACGAGTTATCCATCGCAGGATAACAAAGGAATCAAAATATAACGATCACAGGATGACTGATGCTAGACGTTTAACAATTCCTCAACATTTCACGGACAGCGTCATTTTTTTGTGCACCACGTGTTGGGTGCTCAGCCATGTGCGTTACCAGTGTGAATGACACCACAACTCCTCGACGCTTCTCGGTCAGCGATAAGCAATTGACCCATACCTTAACGCAGTAATCTTTGATATCCCTCTTATAGAATCATAAACACAATTTTTTTTTCTATCAGTGATCTCTGCCTGTAAGAACGATCTAGAAGTCAATCCGTCTTCTGTGTTATTACTTTAGGTTGACGGACTTACTAGTCCGCGGTATATGATTTCCTTTCTTTAACCCATTAAGCGGTCGTACCTAAACCATATAGTGCCCAAAATTTTCTGCACTTTCTAAACAGAAATGTTCACAAAGCGGTCGGGTGTTACGAAAACTATGTCAAAACGATTACTTTCTCCTGAGCGGTACTGACCATAAACTAGCCATTCAGGAGATGTCCCTTCTAGTCCTATATTCTTGGCTCCATGACCCAAGGCATGATAAGGAAGGGATAGTCCCACTTAGACGGACATCGTACCATTGGGTTGAAACATATGAGGGAGGCAGCTCTCTTCTTTCGTAGTTTCGTCACCATTGTTATAGCCTTTTTAGTAGATAATCACCCAGAAAGGATTAGTGCCAATCTTCTCCGTAATTAACGATTTTCTTTGAACAAGAAAGCTAAGGGTAAAGCAGCGTTTACTAATGCGCAGGTTCACTGTTGCAGTCTCCTTTTAGGCAGCGAATACATTCTTTGGAGCTGATTTCAGCCAGTTTTGCTAACTCCGAGTTACATAGGGCGAGTCGAAAGTTTTGCAATATTCCGATCACTTTATATCTTGATGCGTACCTTTACGACGAAAGCTGACTAGCATTCAAAGTATAGGTCATCGTGTTGCACCGTCTTTAGCCATCTGTCTGCCAGTTCTTCGATCCCGCGGCGGTACCAATTCTTGTCCTGCGAGGCGAAGACCTCACTCACCCCAGCTGCCACCGCCTCCTGGTTGTTGAAGTGCCGCCCACGAAGGTACTGGACCATTGACCGGAACATGTTATTATCCAACGGGGCAAGGTCCGGACTATATGCTGGGTGTGTCATCAGTTCGATGCCCTCAAATTCCTGGAGTTTTGGCCTATTCGTTCGCGCGGTTTGAGGCCGGCCGTTGTCCTGCTGTAGGAGAGCGCGCATTCTGTTCACCAGTTCCGGGTACTTCTCCTCCAAAACGGCATACATCCTCTCCAACTATTCAGAGTAGAGGTTGGCGTTGATCATCCGACCGTCTCGTACAAATTCGTAATGGATTATACTCTCGAAATTCCACCAGACGCAGAGTATCACCTTGTGCTCGAAGCGCTCACGGTTGGCCACAGGCTCAACCACAGCCGTTCTGCGTTACGATTACGGAAATAGACCCACTTGTCATCGCACGTAACGATTACTTTGATTAAACGTACATCGCCCGGGTTTTCTATGTGTTTCGTGCACACTCCCACTCGTAGGTCTGCTTCAGCTGGCATCAGATCGTGAGGGACAATGTCACAGCTCTTGTGGATCTTTCCGAGCTCCTGAACGTGACGAACACCACGGTGGTCTCTGATATTGCTCAGCTTGCCTGATGATTTCCGAGTGCTGGTTTTTGGATCTACCTCTACAGCCAGACGCACGGCCTCTGAATCCACGGTTCGCGCCTTACCTGATCGTCGAGGTTTCTATCACCTTCGCGAAATTTCTTGAACCATCTGATTGCAGAACGACGACATGAAATGCTGTTCACAGAAACGACTACCACTTTATATCCCTTTCCGACTGATCGTAGTGCGCGACTATAACTAGTTTAAACACGTGACATACCCGCCGTAGCACATGCGTTTATGAAATATTGCAAAACCTTCTACTCACCTCTGTAATTCGTTCCAGCCGATTAAAGGGTTAAGTTTATTCGCCCATCTTCGGATATTACTCACATCGCTTACCTCCGACTCGTACACACGCAGGGCCAATCAAAGCCTTAGAAAGGACATAAAAGCCCGAAAAAAATGTGCGAAGTAGCTCCGAACAGGTTTTCAGAGACAGTTCACGCGTATAATCATACTGGCTTTACTACCCGGCTTTTCCCGATACAGAATGTATGGAATCTGTAGAATCAAACGGGGCAAAAGCATTACGAATTATTTAACACGCGTCTAGGAGACACAGCATTAGAACACTGACTGAACAAAATTCGTTAACAATTTGTTATTGACGATCAAATGCATCACGTGCTTTCAGTTTCAGACGGTTTTTGAGGGGCGAATCTCTGGGATAAAAAAGTTAAAAACGTATCTTTGCGAGTATTTTATGAAACTGGCTGAAATTTTAATGAACACCATATATCGTTAATAGGAATATGACCTCCGAATTTCGCCTGAATCGGTAAATAACGTTTTAAATGAGCAGTCAAAATTTTATTAACCGTTTCTGCGTATGTATTTCTGTTGACCAATGAATTAAAAATTCCATGCCTATTTTAAAAAGTTTTGACCGGGATCCGGTGAAATTTTCAGGGTCTCCTTTTATTACCAATTTATGGTGTTGACAAACATTTCAGCCCTTTTTGCATTTTTTTTATGCACAGTTCTCAAAGAATATGAACACCTGTGGATGTGCCGCGGCGATGAATGCGGTCACGTGAATTCAGATTTGGAACAGGCAACGATGACGTAGCAAACGACGCTGATTTTATTGATTGGCTTATTAATTAATTCATAACTCGCGAACGGAACAACGTAGAGATCTTAAAATAGTTGCTTTGACCTAGAAATTAAAGTATTAATAAGCTATGCAAATTTCACGATGCCACAGTTCGGCGTTCGAGAGTTTCTGCTGCTTCAGACAAACAGACGTTTTAAGTTTCATATGTAAGATTACACCGAACAGTAACTTTGCATTGAGAAATGCTTGACGTACCCACTTATGCATTTTCAATTTCTTATTATTCTACTAAGATGCGTCTGGCTGTTGTTCTAAGGGCAACACGTTATTAAGTAGGTTGTAACGTTCTTAGTTATGTGTAAAGAAACATCAGTCTCATTAGAACATTACGTGAATCAAAATACTGCTTTGATTTAAACGTTCCGTAGCTTTTACGTGATGCTACGGATAGCCTATTTAACTTAGTAGCTGAAAACCTAATTAACTAAGTATAAAAATGTCACTTCATGAATACATCTAGAGACTCAGTTAAAACAAGGTTACTTACAGATTTTGACTTTACTCGTAGGTCATTCATAATCCATAGATTGTTAGCACACGTTAATGAATCATCCAGTACTTTGACTCTGGATAAAGCAGTTTCTCGAATACACGAATACTTTTCAGTAACATTCAAACATTCAACGTGATATAATTTATTAACAAGTAGCTTGAAGTTTAACTTCTATCTCCAAAACAAAAAAACAAACTAATCGACTTTTAAGAAAACCGAGCCTTAATTAAAGAGTGACTCCAAACATTAACAATAAAATCTCAAAACATCCAGCAAGAGAGAATCTAACGTGTGCTATTCCGTGCCAGAGATGGAAAGGGGTCACGTGTCAGAGGGTCAAATGGGTTGGGTCAAGGTGCTCCTGACAAGATTTCTACACGGTTTTATTTGTTGTATTTTTGAAAAGCAAAACAATTTTTTTTTCAAAGAAAAATGCACCCTGTGGAAATTTGTGTTCGATACTGGTGCCCTCGGGCTGAAAAATGATTTGTGATGCAATATAAAGGAAACTTGTCTCTCCCATCTGAGGGGCAATCATCAAAACAACATCCACATTTTCGAAACTTTTAACTCATCATAAAGTTGTGGAAATTGGTGTTGCTGTGAAACATTATCAAGCTTGATATGCTATCAAGGAAACACCAAAAACTGAAATTAAACATACAAGTTGCTTAATTTAAAAATTTTGATTGTGGCACCATAAAAATTAAACGGAACAGCCTTAAGGACGTTCCATTTAATTTCCATTTAAGAGGGACGTTTTGACTCTTGCAAATGTGTTTGAAAACATATGTAAAACCGGGAGGTTATATGTCTTGCAAATGAAGGACGTCAGTTTCAATACTTCCTTTAAGTGAGTAAAATCATACGTTCCTATAATACATTTGTTTGATTTCCATGTAGCCTAAAATCCCCACTGCGGAGACTTTTTAGACTCCCTGTACATATATTATTATTCAAGGCAGATTTGTCCGGGTAGAGTCCAATTATAAGACGTCCGGGTCTGGATCGCGTCCGGGTCCAAAATTTTCGACCCGTTTTAAACTCTGGTCAATACATCTAATGAAAGATATCCAGCCTAACGAAAGCCAGAATACATCTAGTGAGAGACAACCTGCTTACAAAAATCGTAAACATCCCTACTTCTATTGAACTCTTAAAGCCTTTCTACTAGATAGACCTCAATTCCAAACTTTTAGTGACAAAAAATATGGCGTTAAGCTTAGAAACAGTTTAAATTTACATAGTTACAGGGGAAAAAAGGGGAAAGGTTAGAGTATACGTCACAAGGTGTATATAATTTTTCCATTCAGTTTACATTTTGTTTCCGAGGCCTAACGATCCCTACGCGCAATGAAGAAAACAAGTCGTCCAACCCTAATTTAGGGTCACTACTTCCAGTAACGGGATAGTGAGCCCAGAAAAAAAAAAAACAAGAAAGAAAAAACATGTATACCTCATCCGGGTCTCGAACGCGGGTCCAATTCTGAAGATTTGGTAGACCCCCGAATGATATAACCCAGACCTGCGCAACTTGGTAGTATGTAGGGGCCAGAATTAAAATAGGCTAAACTTCTTCGGGCCGCAGATAGGTATGTAGCGGCTCACTTTCCAAGTAAAAATTAGTAAAGGTATAATAATACCTTTACTTTAATTATATTATAATTAATGATTAAAAGGGAAAATTTCAATTTATATCAATTATTAAAAGATAAATTTCAATTAATATCAATTATTAAAAGGGAAATTTCAATTAATATCAATTATTAAAAGGGAAATTTCAATTTATATCAATTATTAAAAGGAAAATTTCATTTAATATCAATTACGATTATTACTTTAGATTTTTATTTATCATGAAATCACATTAACGTTTAAAAAATTACTTGGCTAAGCGGTACAAGTTTTAATACATTTGTCAGGTTTTCTTACTGTTTAACATTTAGTTAATTTGAGGCATTTACACTTCTTGTCAGCAATTAGTTTATCATACTCCGGAATAATGTTTGAAATCGATGTTTTCAAAATATCTTCCAAGTGTTCACATTCATTAAAGTTGATCGTTGCTTGTTTTTATTGAAGTTCACAATGGAGAAGGTTTTTTCAGATATGTAGGTACTCCCAAATATGCTGAAAACCTGTAAAACACCATCTCGCAGATTTGTAAACTTTTCCTTGTCCAAAATCTTGTAGAAATCGTGAAGACTGGCTTCTCTGTGTTTATTTCGATAAACTGTTGAGCACTGAAGTTCAACAACCCCTAGCTGTAAATGCGCATGGATTTCCTGTGGATCCACAGAGAAAGGATCTTCAATGAACTTAAATTTAATGTCGTCTTCTTTGGATCGTGTCAGTTTTCAATCAAACTGAAAAGTTCAATGTAGTTTGAATATTTTGCTCCTAACTCGGCATGCTTACACAAAGGCGGGCCGTATGTTGTGTAGGTATGATCTAATCATTCGACAACCTAGGACTTCCTGATTTATATGGTTTCGGCCTTCCATAAAACCAGACAGTTTCAAATTACATGATCGTGGCCTCTGGCAGACAGAGTTTCGACTTTGATTTGAAATTCAATCCGCGTTTCAATGCTTCACATTCAAAGTTTTTCGCTCCATTGCTAAGCAACTTTCTAAACTACAAAACGTGATCTACAGAGGCGTCCTCGTTTCGTTGCTTTCAAAAGATGATGTGATAGACTCGCACTTTCTACATCAATGCGTTAAAACATCACACTTGGGCGCAGAACTTACTGAATACTCTGTAGTTCCCCATATTTAGATAACACTGGTTGAAGACAAATTTGTAAGGATTTTCGTTACTAGTGATTCACAACTTAAAATTCAGAACAGGCGCATTTAAAGAAAGTTCGAAAAATAAATTAGAGCTAAGTTCTTAAAACACCTTTAGACGCAATTTCTTTGTAGTTGTACTTCCTATAATGGGTTCAACAGAGGTTCAGTACCTATTTGTTAAAAGATTCGATTATTTCCCGTTGATTTAGTTTATGGAACTTGTAAATCATTTCGTAGGATTTTGGTGCTACTTTATCAACATAGCGTTGCGCAAGATTCTATAAGAGGACAGCCAGTACGCTCAACGTTATTCATTAAATCTTATACTTTTAATTCGTAACTTTATAGGTTTAATGTTCTCTGTGAAGTTTAACATCAGCTGAAGAGATGAACAATAAGAAAGCTTCCTAGCTTTTTTGTCGGGAAGATTATTACTTAGTTCCCCAGATTACCAGTCTACGTTCCTGAATGAAAGTAAATTACGTCTGATTCGAATTTGATTCTTTTTGCATCGATTGTAAAAAAGAAAGCTTAGGAATACAGTATGTGTTGCAATGCAGCTTCCAGAAAGGTGGGGGGGGGGGGCGACTTCATCCTGAGAGAGAGAGAGCAACGAAGAAGAACGCTAAATAGTGATTAGGGCTCAAAGTAAGAATTTGCTACGGGGGAAAAAGAAAATGGATCACACGCGGCTGGGATGCGGAGAAATGCCTGTGGGACAGGGAGAGGCAGTCGTCGACGAGTCGTGTGTGCGTTTGCAGGGTGAATTTCATTAGAGGAAATTTGGACATCATCGATTAACCTTCCTCCTCATCGGAAGATCTCTTATTCTCACGGCACTTTGGTATTTCGCTGTCGCGAAGCCAAGCCGCAATCAATACCTGCAATCTATAGTGGCACGAACACTTTCCTCACTCGGAATAACAAATGCGCTTCGTTATTTGCCAGACTGCGTTTCAAAGTGACGACGTTCGTTTTAGTGAGCTGTCCTCGGTAAGCTGCGTTTTCAAGCAGAGCACGACATGGGTGGTTACAAACATAATATATTCGAAGCAGGACTGACACTTCTTGTGGAAATTTCACTCACGCGTGTTGCTCAATAGCTTGTCATCGATATAACGGAAATTTGCATGTGGTGTAGTCAGCTTTCTTCAAAAAGATTCAAAGCAAAAGCAAGAACCTGACAGCATACTATACCACATGAAAATCTTGAAGCCTTAATCTAAATACAGTGAAACCTCGTTGGTATGTTTTTCTAGGAGATGGTCTTAAAGACGTAAAAACTGTATGAATGAAATTTCAAAATGTTAAACATTATAAAATGTATGCTCTGAAGGAGTTAGATGTCCCTTAAAAATGCATTATTTAAAATCGAATCGGCGACAAAACTAAAAAGCGTTACAAATTATATAATTTATCGCATTGCAAAAATTATGAAGTTACGAAAATAAAACTTCTCGCTTCATCACTGTCTATAAAAAATCCTAATTCTACAAAGGCCGTTCCATAAAAACAGTATTTTTTTTTTGAGTTGGCAATAGTGCGAAGGGGAAAAATAATCACGCAGACGACTAACTGAATTAAGGAAGTATCTATGGCAACAGTTATTAGCCGTGGCAGACGATTCTGGTTTTGTTATTGCGCAGTTGTTTAAGGTACGTCTGCATTTCGCCATAGAGCTACGGAGAAGAGCGATTCAGAGTTAAGAAGTGAAATGTGCAATAAAAGTTTGCTATCGTTTGGACAAATTGGCTCCAAAAACAGTTCTTGCAAAGATAAATATTTGGGTGAGTCAATGATTCTTTAGATGCCACCATGACCTCAAAAAGGGAGTTTGTCGGTAGAACTCGGTCCTACGCCTGGTCAACCTGAAAGTGTTGTTACGAAGTGAATTGTTAACACTCTTTGGGCAATCCTGCAAGAAGATCTACGAATGACTTGTGAAGACATAACTGCGTCGGCATTCCGCATTCTACGCGATAAATTACTGCCGCATCGTGTGTGTTCCAGATGGGTACCTCATCACCTGACGAGAGAACAATTGTTAGCCAGAGTTCAGGTGTGTCATGAGTGGAAACAAATGATTGCAAAGGATCCAAACTTTCTAAACCCAGTAATAATTGCCGATGAAAAATGGGTCCAATATTTCGATCCTCTCACGAAGCGCGCAAGGAGTGTCTGGAAGCACACAGGCTCGCCTTCTCCGAAGAAAGTCCGGCAAACCAAATCAACTGGGAAGGTGACGATAATTTTTTTGATCATAAAGGTGTAGTCTACCAGCATACCGTTCCATCACAAATTACTGTCAATGCTGAGTATTGCATTTCAGTCTTGAAGATATAGATAAAGAGACTGGAACTGGTGGGCAAGTTTACCCTACATCATGATAACACCCGCCCCTCATATGGCTGCTCGTGTTCAACAGTTTCTTACGAAATGCAGTATTGAAATCATGCCAGAGCCTGCCAAGTCCTGACCTCTCCCCTTGCGATTTCTAGTTGTTCCCAACAATGAAGGAGAATTTCCGTGGCGCAACATTCAACACAGACGCGGACGTTCTTTAAGCTGTACAGGGGTCGCTAAAGCAGCTTCCACAAAAAGCCTTCGCCACATGCTTTGAAAAGTGGACTGAACGATGGGACCGTTGCGTATCATTCGAGGGAAGATACTTTGAGAAAGAATAACATATTTTGCTGTATCTATATTTCTTCGTTTTGGGTGATTTTACTCAGTTTTTATGGAACGGCCGTTTTAGATTAAGTGAAATCCACACAAATAAGGATCTGAGACTTATGTTTCAGCATGGAAATCATGAATTAACAGCTTTTCTTTTGTGCGGATGCTGAACACATCCATTTGAAATCAGAATGTTGAATATTGATGATATATTTAGAATTCTATTATGCTTCGCCACGAAATAGCTGAGCCACATATCTACAGATCTTTAGTAGTTTTTAAATAGCGTATATGCATGTGAGTCATGAAAAGCGAAACCAATTTTCATCTAAACCGAAAGTAAACAACATACCCTTCCCTGATGGGATCAAGGTTCAACTTTGGCTACACCAAGAAGGAACACGACAACGCTGTCTAAATTCTATCAAAGTAAACAACATACCCTTCTCTGATGGGATCAAGGTTCAACTTTGGCTACACCAAGAAAGAACACGACAACGCTGTCTAAATTCTATCAAAGTAAACAACATACCCTTCTCTGATGGGATCAAAGTTCAACTTTGGCTACACGAAGAAGGAACACGACAACGCTGTCTAAATTCTATCAAAGTAAACAACATACCCTTCCCTAATGGGATCAAGGCTCAACTTTGGCTACACCAAGAAGGAACACGACAACGCTGTCTAAATTCTATCAAAGTAAACAACATACCCTTCCCTGATGGGATCAAGGTTCAACTTTGGCTACACCAAGAAGGAACACGACAGCGCTGTCTAAATTCTATGAAAGTAAACAACATACTCTTCCCTGATGGGATCAAGGTTCAACTTTGGCTACACCAAGAAGGAACACGACAACGCTGTCTAAATTCTATCAAAGTAAACAATATACCCTTCCCTGATGGGATCAAGGTTCAACTTTGGCTACACCAAGAAGGAACACGATAACGCTGTCTAAATTCTATCAAAGTATAAACAACATACCCTTCCCTGATGGGATCACGACAACGCTGTCTAAATTCAGAAGGAACACGACAACGCTGTCTAAATTCTATCAAAGTAAACAATATACCCTTCCCTGATGGGATCAAGGTTCAACTTTGGCTACACCAAGAAGGAACACGATAACGCTGTCTAAATTCTATCAAAGTATAAACAACATACCCTTCCCTGATGGGATCACGACAACGCTGTCTAAATTCAGAAGGAACACGACAACGCTGTCTAAATTCTATCAAAGTAAACAACATACCCTTCCCTGATGGGATCAAGGTTCAACTTTGGCTACACCAAGAAGGAACACGATAACGCTGTCTAAATTCTATCAAAGTATAAACAACATACCCTTCCCTGATGGGATCACGACAACGCTGTCTAAATTCAGAAGGAACACGACAACGCTGTCTAAATTCTATCAAAGTAAACAACATACCCTTCCCTGATGGGATCAAGGTTCAACTTTGGCTACACCAAGAAGGGACACAACAGTGCTGCATGTCACAATTCTCTCAAAGTAAATATATCCTTCTCTGATGAGATCAGGGTTCAACTTTGGTTGCACCAAGAAAGAACACAAGGCTGTCTCAATTCTCTCGAACTTTTAACATACCAGGTTTGCGCACAAAAGAATCAAAGAACCGTGCATTTTTAATAATCTGAAATTCGAAATTTAACGTATAATCGCAAAAATCGTATAAATGAATTGCGTATAACTGAGTTAAAAAAGCTATAGAAACTACAGTAAAATATCGGGACTAACGCAGAATTACATATACAAGTGAAATACGAATAGCTTAAAAACGTGTAATTGAGGTTCCACTATATATTTTCGTCAACTACAATAAAATATCGAGACTTACGCAGAATTACTTATATAGGTGAAAAACGTATAACCGAGGTTACACTGTATATGTTATCAACTACAGTAAAATATCGGAACTAAAGCATTAATTATGCGTAAAAATGAAAACAGTATAATCGAGGTGCCACTGTACTTTAGTTTGAAGCTGTGAATCGGAAAGATGCGTGATTTGTTGTACAAATATTTGACATTTTACAATAAATTTAATTTTGAGCTGGGTAGTAAGATTTTCAAGATTAATAAGCTTAATTTTGAGCTGGGTATGTAAGCGATAATGCAAGTACACAAAATGTCACATATTAAATGAATTATTTCGGCATATCTGCGGTGTTGTCTGCAGATACGATTTTAGTTTTACTCTAACACGTATGTTTTCTTCACAAAGTGATGGAGAACTTTGGGAAGACTATGCAAAATAAATTATAAATTCGAAATGTGTAGAAAAATATTTTAATCAGTAGAGGTACACCCATGACGTTTGATAGAGTCATACATATATATTGTTCTTACATTTAACGAGTTTTAAACTCCTAAAACCTGTTCCTCTTCAAAACTGCACTTTCATTTGTGTAAAAAACAGATTTTCTGGTCGTCTAATGGTTTTTCATGAATTTTGTGTGTTCTATGAGCTGCAGAAACGAGTGTCGTGAGAGTTTATGCATCCTAATAAGGGGAACCAAGCTTCGTCTGAGTAAATTTTTCATCCAGCAATTAGATCCCTTTATGTTGTACGAAATGCTGAAACTCGCAGTAATACTTCCTTTTCATGATCTGCTCGTTTTTAATTCCTCCGCAGCAGACATACTGTACGGAAATAACAGGAGTTTGTCTTACAATTGTGAGTGCAATTTCTAAGCAGAGTTTTCTTTCGTGCCAATTTAGCAGTCATTTGTTTAGAAATACGAGGACCATCCAGAAAGTACGTACCGTACGCGCATGACTCTTGCGCAATTATTCGCTTCAGTCGCGCATGCGCAGTTGTGTTCCCTCATTGATTAGCCACTCCCAGACGCCATTTTGTGAGATCGTGCTTACCTTAATTGTTTGCGCTGTGCGTTAGTAATATATAAGTTAATAGAACTAAATGCGTAAAATCCATTGGTAAATGTGCTAAATTTAGGGACAAAACGCAATGATTGCGGGAATAGTGCGGAAGTGGGTTCGAATGTTTAAATAACGGCAGAGCGTTCATGGCGAATTGCGCAGTGGTAGGCTTATTTGGCTCGGAAGTTTTGGGAAAGTGTGAATGACAACATTTAGAGAGAACCGACGCTTTACAACATCTAATTTTTTTCAGAATAGTTCCCTGAAGTTTCAAAATCGCTACTGCACGAAATCTTTACAGAGAAGCTTCAGTACCGGAAATGTGTGCACGATAGTTGCCAAAGATGTCGACGGAAGAGCACAAAACGAAGCTCATGGGATCTGCTTTGAAATTTTTGGGACAGTACGCGGAGGAAGGAGATTTCTTAAGCTATATAGTGACGACAGATGTGACTTGAGTCTCACACCACAGCTAAATCAAGACAGCAGTCGCTGCAATGGGAACACGGGCTTGCCTATGACCAAAATATTCAAACAGATGTCAACGAGGAAGGTCACGTACACTGACGTTTGGGACAGGATAGTCATCTTGTTGGCGGAATTCTAGCTTAAAAGGCATGACAGTAAACAAGGTTGTTTATTGCGCGAGACAATGAAAGTTTTTTTTTTTGATTGAAGGTTTTAATTACCACCGCGTGAGCAACTCAATGGGCTATATGCCGTCACCCATTCCTAATTTAGGGTAACTGGTTCCAGGAAAGAAACAGCCAGTGCCGTAAGACAAACACAACATCCACGCCTCACCGGGATTCGAAACCGGACCCTTTCACGGACAAATGATCATAATCCAGCGCTTAGACCAGTGTGCCACCTGGAAAAGTTGTCCTGCAATTCATCCGTCCCGGTGGCGCAGTGGTCTAAGCGATGGACTCTGATCGTTCGTCCGAAAGGGGTTCGGGTTCGAATACCGGTGAGGCATGGATGTTGTGTTTGTCTTACGGCACTGGATCTCTCCCTTCCCTGGAGCCAATGACCCAAAATTAGGGACGGGCGACTGCTTATAGCCCATTGAGTTGCTCGCGGTGGTCGTTAAACCTTCAATCCCTGCTATTCAAAACAAAACGGCGCTGCATGCTGAGCAAGGGAGTGGTTCAACTCCATGACAAGTCCCATACCGCGAATGTGACTCAAACACTAGTCACCAAATTTGGATGTAAGCAGCTAGTCCACCCTCCCAACAGCCCAGACTTAGCGAGCAGTGACTATCATTTGTTTCTCCACTTGAAACGATTTCTTCTCAGCCAGTGGTTCGATAACGACGATGACCTGAATACAGCGGTTGAACGGTCACGCAAAACCCAGGCGGGAAACTTCTATGAAGAGGGTATCCAGAAACGTGTGCCACGATATGATTTATGGCTTAACGCCCACGGGGAATATGTTGAAAAGTAGATTAATGTATGTAGAATTAATCGCACATTGAAAATTAGTGCCCATAGTTAATTTTGTCTTCAAATAGTATTTACCTTCTAGATGTCCTTCGTATCGAGCATTTTCACCTCACACAAAACTCTCAATCGACAATTTCGTTCAGAAATGTAATGATTAAATCCTACAAGGTATTGCGATTTGGATGATCAAATTCTGGAAACCAGTCTGAACTTCTGTTTCGCAGTATCTGTATTCTTGTCGCGTGCTTGAAACATGTGGGTAACATCTTCAGAGACGCTATTCATGCAAAATATTAATTCCACCCACGTCGGATCCTAGCTGCAGAGAACTCGGAACAACCTGCGTATAAGACAACTTGAGGCATAACGTAACGCGGCGCGCGTTGGGAATGGGGGATTAGGAGAATAGAAGTCAGGTTGAAGGATCGTGTTTCGGGAAATCGTGGGTTTAGCTCTCGTTGTGGAGGGGACTTTCTGAATGCGCTCCGTGTGTTCACTAGCTGAAATTATGTTTAATTCATATTTCAAAGTATATTCCACTAATGTGCTCCAAACCCTTTTCTACAATTAATTGATAACTCTATCATCGTCAACCATTATTATCAATCCACCGCTGGATGAAGATCTCCCCAACTTTCTTCCACAACTGTCCGTCTTGAGACTGCCTCCTCCTCCACGTTACTCCGGCAAGCTTCCGAATTCTATTCATCAATTTTCATATGGTCTTCTGGGTTTTTTTCTCTCCCTTGGAATCCAGTTCGAAATTTCGGTTGTCCACCGGTGGTCAGTTTTTCTCGCAACATGTCCAGCACATTGCCATTTCAGGAATTTTACTCGGGTCATTATGTCTTTCGCTCTTGTCATGTTCCTTATCCACGAGTTCCTCTTCTTATCTTTCCTGGTTACACCATGTATTCATCTCTCCAGGCTTCTTTCTCTTGTCTGCAGCATTTGTATGCTTATTTTTAGTTAAGGTCTATGTCTTTGCACCATATGTAAAGACTGGAAGGGCGCACTGATTAAACACTTTTCTTTTAAGATATGGTTTCTTTAAGACATATTGCTCTTGAAAATTTTACGGTTTCTTCCAAACGCTCTCCAGCCAAGATTTATACGCTGATTAATTTCCTCACCAATGTGACCTTTGCTTTCTATCTGTTATCCAAGGTAAATGTGGGTATCTGTTACTTTAGGCTTTTCCCCATCAAACGCAAAATCTTCATTTCTTGAAAAGCATTGTACATCAGTTTTGTCCTCTGAAAGTTCATTTTTAATCCCACTTTTTACTCGTCAGCAAGTTCCTGGATCATACTCTGCAGTTCTGAAAGGGCAGTTGCGAGAGTGACTACGTCATCAGCGAAACGAAGGTGAGTTGAATAATCTCCGTTAATCTTTATTCTTTGGTTTCCCAGTTCAATGATTGAAAGACATTTTGCAATGTAGCATTAAAGAGTTTGGGAGATATGGTGTCACCCTGTCTCTCAGACTTTTTAATTTTTATTGATTCTGTATCCTGAAATATCCGAGCCTTTGCACTGGCATTTTCATAAATGTTATTAACAATGCTAATAAAACCATCTTCAATACCGTAGGATTTTAAAACCAGTGTAACTGCTGATGGTTTCGCGGAATCAAAGGCCTTTTCTCAATCAATAAAAGCCATGCATAATGGAAATTTATATTCCCTCGTTTTTTTAATTAGTCCTATCAGTACATGGATAGATCTATAGTGCTGCAGCCACGCCTAATTCCAGCTTGTTTTCTCGGCTGAGTTATGTCCAGTATCACCTACAAGCAATGTGAAGGAACCTTAGTGAATATTTTATAAGCCACTGAAAGGAGGCTGATGGGCCTGTAGTTTCTGAGATCCTCAAAGTCACATTTTTTACGTTGCAGGATCATTGTTCTAATCTTTGAAAACTATATATCCATCTTTAAATCAAATTTAAAAAACTGTGCTTTTCAGGACTGTGACGTACCTGCCAGCAGGACGCACACGACATAAAGGCAGACAGTAATCAGAATAAAACGTCTGCGTAGCTCAGTTGGTAGAGCGACTTGTTCCGGAATAAGCGGCCTCGGGTTCGAATCCCGGCGTAGACCAAAAATGACGGAGAAATTTACTTCGTTATAATGGCGCCCGAACTATCCTGATGACCCGGCCGTTCAAAATCTCGCATTGTTGTGATGTTATTTCCACACCGCGAGACAGGAAAAATCAGAGAATTCCTTCTCCATCGCTTCGAAAAATAAAAATGTGTGATGTTGCATTCCACACAGCAGATTGACTGGGAGTTCTCAAGTGCACGTTCTACAGTGGATGGCTGCCTGCAACGATTCATGGTCACGGCTGACCCGTGTGCCATGCCCCCGGCCCTCTTTCGGGGGAGGGGGAGATGTGACGTACCTGCCAGCAGGACGCACACGACATAAAGGCAGATAGTAATCAGAATAAAACGTCTGCGTAGCTCAGTTGGTAGAGCGACTTGTTCCGGAATAAGCGGCCTCGTGTTCGAATCCCGGCGTAGACCAAAAATGACGGAGAAATTTACTTCGTTATAGGACCTATATCGATATCCAGTCACTGTCAATATCCCTATGCTTTATGGATCCACGCGCGCGTTCCGCACCTTAATTTATCAAAATATACACATATCCTGAAATGCAGTTATTCACAATCTAATATTTTTACAGGCAGAAATATATATATAAAAAAAAAAAAAAACGTTTTTGCATCTTCGCCACTGATCGCATGTCATATTCCAAGTACTGTAGTATTTCCGTACTTTCGTCTTTTCTCCTGTCCTATCAGAATACCCTACCCATTCCCAAATTTTGATCCCATTGACTGTCGTAGTAAATGCTATAGTTCAAAGATCTCGTGCTCCCACGTAAATAAGTGCATGAGTGTCTAAATATATATATATATATATATATATATATATATATATATATATCCAGGCAGAGACTGGGCCGGCTGGACGGTAGGGGAAACCCGGGCGGTCACCCCGAGCCCCTAACGGGGCCCCGAAGTTTTGAAAAAAAAATGTTAAAATTCCCTATATTTACTGCAATTTTATTTTAGGTTTTGGTGGCCCAAAATATATTTTTATAATTTGTTTTTGGTTTACAATCACTATCCTCTCCCCCCCCCCCACCCAACACCACCACCAACACTTCTTTAAACGTTTCCACATTCATGAAATACCAAAACAGCAAATTAAATTTCATCACATTTTTTGACTCCCAACTATTGCGCAACAATTTGTGTGTAAACCAGATACTGAAATTTAAGAAAATAAAAACGAGCAATATCATAGTTGCTTTTGGGCTATATGTGAAGGCCAATTTGTTCAGTGACTCTAAAAATAGCACTGGAAATTAAAAAAAAAAAACAGCAATTTTCATACATGAGCGCGTATGAAAGATGCAAAAAGTCACTAATTTGTCAGTTATTCCACTTTGCATAAAAATAAATCACTAAAACATGTACCAGGAAAAAGTATATATATAAAACGAATTTATTTAAGAGAGATCATTATTCGCTACGCAAAAATGTTTGCTATGGACAAATATTCGCTACGCAGGTTAATCAACGTTATCTTTTTATCATTTTGTCAGAAAGTTTTTACAAAACTCATAATGAAGCCTAAACCACCTTCTCCCCGGAAAGAAATTCTTAGATTTTAACTTTTTTCTGTCTGTCTTGCTTCCTTCTGTCTCTCTCACCCTGTCAGTCTCTCTGTCACCCCGTTTATCTCTCTCACCCCGGTTATCTCTCTCACCCTGTCTGTCTCTCTCTCTCTCTCTCTCTCACCCCGGTTATCTCTCTCACCCTGTCTGTCTCTCTCTCTCACCCCGGTTCTCTCTCACCCTGTCTGTTTCCCTCTGTCTATATCTGTCTCGCTCTTCTGTCTCTCTCACCCTGTCTCCCTCTCTGTCTGTCTCTTTCTCTCCGATCTCTCAATCCATATTAGTGTTTTTCTTAAGCTCAGTAATTTGAGATAATCATTTTCTTTATGATAATTTTCGTGTGTTTTCATTTTTCACGTAAATTTTGCTTTTATTGAACTATGAGATTTATTTTCGTGGGCCTGCAATGAAATTTTGCGCCGGGCCCTGCATAATTTCCATCCGGCCCCGGGCAGAGGCGTTGCTTTCGCCCGGTCCCCTTACCTAAGACAAGGAAGGACTTTCCATTCAACGAAAGCGTATTACTTGCAAAGCAACCCCAAGAACGAGCCCGTAGCGACATCAGCTGACACCCGTGGTTTGGTACCAGTATTAGAAACTGCAGAGCGATGTTACTTTATTCTATATTGTAATTTGTTGTTCATTACTTCTAGGGTACTTATGCAAGCTAGATACATCTGATCCTAGTGGCTGAGTGGTCAAAGAATCCGTTTTGTGATAAATCGGTTTTCGACAGATGTTCAGAGCTACCCGAATAGGTCATGGGTAATGCACATGCGCTGGATCTGTCACTTCTATGGAAAGAGTTAATTTGGGATGAGTAGCTGTGGTGGCAGAGAAGTTAGATCGGCGTTGTGGCAAATCAAGAGAATTAGCTGGGGCTTCGAGCGCCGGATACGTCAGGGGTAATGCGCTCGCGCTGGATCTTTCATTTCCATGGAAATAGTCTTCTTGATTTGGGGACGAGTAACTCTTTACAAGATTAAATTTTAATAGGAATCGTTAATCTAAAAAAAAAATAAAAAACGTAGAACTGAAACTTAACACCGAAAAAAAAAACACTTTTCTCGCTTGTTGTCATACAATATACAAAAGGAAAAGAGATATTTGAAGGAAGAACTTTTTTTTTTTTTTTATTCGAGATTTAACGACCACCGTGAGCAACTCAATGGGCTATAAGCAGTTGCCCGTCCCTAATTTAAGGTCACCGGTTCCAGGGAAGGGAGAGAGCCAGTGCCGTAAGACAAACACAACATCCATGCCTCACCGGGATTCGAACCCGGACCCCTTTCGAACGAATGATCAGAGGCCATCGCCTTAGACCACTGCGCCACCGGGGCTGCGAAGGAAGAACTGCATCCATCAGTGCATAGAAAATTGTTGAGTTACTTAATCAGAAGATTTAACGAGGTTGCATAAATTCATGTGTGGTAACAGCAAAACAAAATTTAAATCGCTCTAATATAGACCGCAAAGAACCCTAAAATGATGTTCTGCATAATCCTCCGTTCACAGTTCTATGTTAGTAAGAAATGAATAGGTTCTAGAAAATTGCGTCCAAACAGTAGCGGAATTGTTTCTCTATTCTGCGCTTTGTTCAGCAAAAGAATTGTTTCTCCCATTTTATGGTTCGCACAGCGGAAAACATCATCCCAGAACCTGTCACGTGGTCATCTGAGCCCCATCTGCTTCTCGTGCCGAAGAGATTTGAAAAATCATTTAGAATTCCAGACTCGATGCTACGCATTATGTTTTCACATGCAGTGTGGAGGAGATCAGTTGGCAAACGCGTTATTTCCCGGCACAAACTCCCTGCAGATGTTCCGGGCGCTGAATCTGGATGTAGAAGACGAATGACCGCGGTGACGAATCAGAATTCGCCTCAGACTCGCTGCCAGGAAGAGGAGGGGGATTTATGAAATTGCAAAAATAAGGCTGTTGTCTCAGTGACTGACGACATTTCAATATCTCCGGAACCTGGAAGAAGAATGCTATGTCATTGAGATGTGCGTTTCCGTTCCTTCTTCGAGTCAATACTTTAAACTGATGGACCACGGAAGTAAAAAACAGAGAAATCAGAATGAAAAATCGTTGTAATTTTTCTTCGTAGGAACGGCTTTCGAAATTTCTGTGTAATAGCACTGCGTCACCTGAAACCAAATATTTTCATTAGAATTAACGAAACGCCTTGAATCTTTAAAGAACGCAAGGGTGTTTAGTATTTTTGCGCGTAAGTAAATTCATTCAAGTGTTCAATTTGAAGAACAAAGGTACAAAACAATAATTGGGATCGCAAACTGAACAAGAAAGTTGATACCAAGTTCTTGGTTGGAATGAGCACGTTTTTGAGTGGGTTCTGACACGACAGAGAATATGCAAACCAGATTTTCAGGGGGGGGATCAGAAAAAATAAAGCATTTACGCATCCTAGTGGAAAAACTTCGCATTGTTTAAAATGTACAATGTTCTTCACAGTGAACGAAACTAGTCAGAAAATAAGATAAAAAAAAAATTGAGTGTTCCCTGGTTCACTGGGTAGACCCTGTCTACCTAGTCTGCTTCACTGGGTTATGCTATGCATCTTTCGCATCTAAGATTTTTTTTTTTTTTTTTATGGTTGATAGTTGCCCGTCCCTAATTTAGACCCTGTCTACCTAGTCTGGTTCACTGGGTTATGCTATGCATCTTTCGTATGCTAAGATTTATTATTTTTTTTTTTTTGGTTGATGGTTTAACGACCATCGTATGCAACTCAATGGGCTATAAGTAGTTGCCCGTCTTTAATTTAGGGTCACTGATTCCAGGGAAGGGAGACACCTAATGCCGTACAAATACAACATCCATCCCTCACCGGGATTCGAACCCAGACCCATCTCTGGCGAATGGTCAGAAGCCATCGCTTAGACCACTGCGCCACCGGGTGGCTTGTTTATCATTTCTTCGGAGTTGTGTATTGGTTGTTCATTTGGATTGTAGTCGTGTGTCGTCAACAAACATGTCAGAGAAGCGTGGAATGAAGAGACGAGTCAAAGCTATGGGAACAAAAGCTGAGATTAAACGGCATGAGAATGGTTCCAAATTCATTGACATTGCACGTGCTTACAAACTGAAAGAAGAAAGACTAATGTCTTGTGATAATGCAGTGTCCAAATACATATGTTCTAGTATGTTGTATACTCATGGTATACGTACCTAGTATCGTGTAGGACCTCCTATAGCCCAGTGAAGTGCAACAACTCGACGTGGCATGGATTCCACAAGTGACCGTAAGAATTGTGAAGAGATGTTGAGCCACGCCCTATGAACAGTTGCCCACAGTTCCCTGGTATTTGTCAATGTAGGATTTTGGGTGCGAATGGACTTTTCCACCGAGTTCCATAAGTCTTCTCTTGGGTTCATGTCGGATGTACGTGGTGGTCACACCATCCGTCGGAGTTATCCAGAATGCTCCTCGAAACAAATTTTGGACAACTTGTGCCCAACGACATGGCGCATTGTCCTCCTGGAAAATCCCATGGGGTACATGAAGGGCTGCAAATGGCCCAGTAGAGCAACAAGGTGATTACCAGTTAATGACGTATTTACGAGGATCCAAACCATGCCACGTAAAGACACCAAAAGCTTGGGTCCATGAACTAATAGAGTCTGGGCCACACCGGAACCCTACCATCAGCTCGTAACCACTGGTAGCGTGACTCATCGGACCACGCCACTCGTTGCCACTTTTCCACTATCCAATTACGTATTCACGAGCCCAGGTGAGGGGATGTGTCCAAAGTCGTGGTCTTAACAAAGGCGCTTTTGATGGATCTTCTGCTCCCATACCCCATGGACGCTAAATTACGCTGCATTGACCTGACGGATATGTCTCTGGTACCTCCTGCATTGAATGCGGATGTTATTTGAGCCAGTGTCTGTTATCATGGGCAATCCTGGTCAGATGCCGCTGGTCACGGTCATTCAACACCCGTGGTCGGCCACTGCGCTGTCCACAGTGGGTGGTAATGTCTTACATAGGAGGTATTCTCGGTACACACGTGACACCGTGGATCGAGGTATGTTGAATTTTCGCACAACTTCGGAAATTGAATGTTCCCTCCATGTCTGGCTCCTACTACTATGTCTCATTCAAACTCCGATAATTCACGTCGGCTTGCCATAATCCCCCTGGCGGTTGTTCAGCCTATCTCACGGAATTTTATTTCGCAACGGATAAAGATCGTGGCGTGCGACAAAACCTTTATATGACGGCAGCGGCAATTAAAAATTTTCATACTGCTATCCCATGACTTTTGGCACTTCGGTGTATATCACTAACTATGCGAGTTTTCCTTCCGTTACATGTGCTCTTACATTTCAGGATTAATTTGCGCTTTTTATCTCATCTTTTTATACACTGAGTGGCCACTTTATTTTGGCCACCTGACAGTATTAAGCAAATGAGCTATAGCTGCACGCTGTTGCCGCCAGAGGGCGAGGTCAGTATAAAAAGGGAAAGCTTAGTGCTTGCGACAGTAGTAGAAGTAAATTTTTGGGTGACGAGATGGGTAAAAAATACGATTTGACAGGCTTTCAACGTGGGATGATTGTTGGATCTCGGAGCCATGGAGCGAGTATCACCGAAACCGTCGCATTCGTGAAATGTTCCAGAGCAGCTGTTGTTAAAGTGTTTAAAAACTGAACTGTCAGCCGAAAAACTGGGTCTCTACGTGCAACGTGTGGTCGTCATCGACTAGTGACTGCTCGGGCGGAACGGAGAGTGCCCAACCTGATAACAGAATGGCAACAGTGCAGCAAATTAGAGACCATCTTAATCAGGGATCCCCTCAAATGATCTCTGCACGCACTGTTCGCCGTACATTGCATCGGATGGGATATGGCAGCCGAAGGCCTGTTCGAACACTTTTGCTGTCTACAGTTAACAAGAGAAAAAGTCTCCAGTTCGCACAGGAGCACAAGGATTGGACAGTCGATAATTGGAAATAAATTATGTGGTCAGATGAATCACGTTTTTAGTTGCACCATGCAAATGGCAGAGTGAGAATTTGGCGGAAACAGCACGAAAGCATGGACCCCAAAAGCATTGCTACAACCCTTCAAGTTGGTGGAGGCAACGTTATGGTTTGGGGAATGTTTTCATGGCATGCTTTGGGCCCTTTAATTCGTGTTGATCAACGTGTGACTGGCACATCATATCTAAACATCGTTGCGGACCAAGTGCAACCTGTCATGTGGGTGGTTTATCCCAATTGCGATTGCTACTTTCAACAAGATAATGCGTCCTGCCATAGTGCTCGTATTGTACAGTATTGGTTTCAGGAACATGCCGGTGAGTTTACTTTGCTTAGGTGGCACCCACAATCTCCAGATCTCAACCCCCATTGAGAATTTGTGGTATGAAGTTGAGCGAGACATTAGACAGCTGGATCCACAACCCTGCAATCTCACACTTCTGCAAAGTGCTATTCATCAAGCATGGTCTCAGATTCCACAAACCACCTAACAACATCTCGTGGAGTCCAAGCCACGAAGAATCGACGCAGTATTAAAGGCAAAAGGTGGCCCAACGAAGTACTGAGGGGGTGGTCATAATAAAGTGGCCACTCAGTGTATGAACTTCAAGTTCTCCGAATTTTGAAGATGACAATCTGTTTTTTCGGTGTAAATATGGCAAGTATGGTCGAAAACTTTAAAATTTCGGGGTTCTGAAGCGAGAATCGAACCCGCGTCTCCTAGATGGCGCCCGCTAACCACACCACCATCTAGAACGACCAAGTCTCAAGTTCCCGATTAATTTGAATATAACCATCGCAGATGATTCAAGTTATCTTCGCCTTGAGTTACGTACGTATGCTGTGTTTTGCCTCCGCTCCATGCCTCCACAGCGATGTCAAATGAAAGAGCCAATGAGAACGTAGATCGCCAATGGACCCAAAAGGGATATCTAAGAGTATTGCTTTAACTGAAGAAAGTATGCTCGCATATTGGACTAAGCATTGTATTTGTTTCAGAAAACTTTATTCTCCGTGCATCTTTGACATATTTAGTCCTTTTAGTGGTCGATGTACCTAAAAAAATCAAATGGTGTCTAAAGTTTCCTGCCCTGAAAAGTTCACACAGCGCCAAGGCTTTACGAAAACAGAGGCAAAACAGTTTTTTTTTTGCTTCTGATATGAAAATACGTTCTATTGCAATATGCCTATCAATTTTGATGAGCGATCTTTTAGTCCTCTATTCTGCCACATTGCTCGTATTGTACAGGATTGGTTTTAGGAACATGCCAGTGAGTTTACTTTGCTTAGTTGGCCCCACAATCTCCAGATCTCAACCCCATTGAGAATTTGTGGGATGAAGTTGAACGAGCCATCAGACAGCTGGATCCACAGCCATGCAATCTCACAGTCCTGGAAAGTGCTTTTCATCAAGCATGGTCTCAGATTCCACAAACCACCTATCAACATCTCGTGGACACCATGCCGCGAAGAATCGACGCAGTATTAAAGGCAAAAGGTGGCCCAACTAAGTACTGAGGGGGTGGTCATAATAAAGTGGCCACTCAGTGTATACTATAGTAATAATTCTCTGAATTGGACGTGCATGACGGCGACTCTCCGTAACTATAAGCAACGCGGAAATCTCACATGAGCGGAAAATCTTCAGGACGAATAAATCGCAGAAATTTGATTTTACATGAGCGAAAATCTTCGGAACGAATTAATCGCATACGTCGGGGACGTACTGTAATAGATGTTTCGTAACGCCGCACAATTTCTGAACAGGAAATACTGTTATTACTATCTCATGTGAGATCCGATTACACTTTCATATTTCTGTATTACTTTAAATACAGACATTAAGTAAATATCCCGAAAAATTCTTCTGTAAGGCTACTGTTGTGAATTTTCGTTATTAAGGTGGTTTCACCTAAAATCTCTGCCTTATGTTTCCAATGGTAAAACTTCTTTACATATTTTCTTCGCAATTAATGTATTCCCAAGGATGAATATTTGCACATGGATAAAAATAACTAAGTTATAGCATGGGATACTTAATATTTGCTAAAACATAATCATAATTATATTAAAAATCATTTTTTTTTGGTTGGAGGTTTAACGACCACCGTGAGCAACTCAATGGGCTATAAGCAGTCGCCCGTCCCTAATTTAGGGTCACTGGTTCCAGGGAAGGGAGAGAGCCAGTGCCGTAAGACAAACATCCATGCCTCACCGGGATTCGAACCCGGACCCCTTTTGGACGAATGATCAGAGGCCATCGCATTAGACCACTGCGCTACCTGGGCGGCATCGTTTTTCTTTGAGTAATAATGTTCAGACCTGTTAGTAGATGGCGCGACCTGTACATTGATGACGTCAGCAGACAAACTTTGGATTGTTTTGTTTTTTTTTTGATTAGAGGTTTAACGACCACCGTGAGCAACTCAATGGGCTATAAGCAGTCGCCCGTCCCTAATTTAGGGTCACTGGTTCCAGGGAAGGGAGAGAGTAAGTGCCGTAAGACAAACACAACATCCATGCCTCACCGGGATTCGAACCCGGACCCCGTTCGGACAAATGATCAGAGGCCATCGCTTAGACCACTGCGCCACCGGGGCGGCAAAACTTTGGATTGATTAATTATGGTTATGTTTTAACAAGTATTAAGTAACCCATGCTATAACTTAAAGTTAGTTTTATCGATGTGCAAACTTTCTTCTTTGGAAATACATTAATTGTGAAGAAAATATGTAAAGAAATTTTACCATTGGAAACATTAGGCAGAGATTTTAGGTGGAAACACCTTAAACTGCGAATCCGCACGGTTATTCAAAAATGTTTCAGAATTTGATACAACATTTCGGCAATCCGAATTTTTGTAAAATTTGGAAGAACAACCACCTCGGTTTAATAAGCGCCAGCCGATGTAGTCTACAGAAGATAAGTTCCTAGTGTCTTGAAAAAAGGAATAAAAGAAGCAGATCTCGAAAGCTTCAAATCCGTACATAAAATAAAAATGCTTTCTTATGGCCCATAAAATATATAAAACCTCTAAATCCGTTTTTATGTAATATCAATGCCATTTTCGTCGCCAGATATTCTACAGAAAACAAGAGTAACCGATTTTGAAACATTAAAAAAGAGTGGAGCTGTAAAATAAATTCTCGGGAAAAACCTAGCCACACTTCATTTTGGTTTTTTCTTTAGCATTCAAGATCGGAAATAGCCATCTTTATTTTTCCTATTACTGAATAAATATACAACCACCTGCTTTGTTTCTAATAACGCACGTTGCTGAACGAAACACATACACTTGGATGACACTGTGGTTGGCATTCTTGATATACCAGCACGTGTTACTTACTTACGCAAGTCATATGTACCACGTGATGCCCCTTAAAATGCTGTGCAAGCGAGTTCAAGATGTACAAGCATAAAAAGCAATCTGAAGCAAAACAAATATCAAGGCATGCAATGACACAGCTGAAATTTGTGTCGAAAATTTTGTCTAGTACATCTCTTATGCAAATGTTTTTATGCAGTAATTTTTCTTCGGAAAAACGTTTAATTTCGTGTCTAAATTTTTCATGGCCAAAATAATCATTTTGAAGCAATGCTGAAATTTATAAGCAACAAAAGATATGCATGAACAACAGATTAGTATTTGGGGACATTTTCTACTTTAAATACCCAAATTCCCACTCATTTTCCTCAGTTCTCATTGCTTCTCGTACTTTCTCCCACAATTACATAAAATTATTAAAAGCTTTTCCGTATTGCAAAACTAAATATTAAAAAACACATTAAAATAGAAACTTTGTAAATAAAAAAAATGTAATATGTGGTTTACAGAAAAATCTAATGCTCAGAACATCTGAAAGGAAGATGTTTTTTATTGTAGTGACTACGTGGTATTTAGAACAACTAATTCACCAGGATGTTTTTTATTTTAGTGACTACGTGGTATTTAGAAAAACTAATTCACCAGGATGTTTTTTATTGTAGTGACTACGTGGTATTTAGAACAACTAATTCACCAGGATGTTTTTTGCCATATGGTTTCAGTAAGTCTGTTTTAGGCAGGAAAATGTCAGAAGCTGCCTGGAATTAACAGCTTTGTGTTCAGGATTATCTAATGTAATCCGAAAATCGCGCGATATACAGTGATGCAAACCGGTCACGGGTCAACGGGTCGGGTTCAAGGAGTTCCTGACCCGATTTCGGCCCGGTTTTATTTTCGTTTTATTTTTGAAAAGAAAAAGAAATCAAAGAAAAATGCACACTGTGAAATTTTGTGCTCCGTACTGGTGCCAGCAGAGTGAAAAATGATTTGCAATACAGAAATATTGCCGTCTCTTAAGGCGACAAAGTTTTCCATCGACCGACGATACGACTCAGACGCTAGACCTACTATTTAATACCAATCGTAAAACATTACTTCCCCTCAGTTTGTTTTGAGTGATATTGTCTGGAGCAAGATACAGGCAAACGCTTGTCGCCTGCTTTTATGGTAATTCACTCTCTAACACCCAGCTAGTCACATTGTAAGACAATAACTTTTCACATTGCATCTCTTGCATTGAGCATTCAGAGGTTTTCATTTGAAGTGCTAATATCCCGTTCCCATTGCACGTCGTGTCGGAATTAATGCCTTCTTTGTTGATATGGATGAATTTAATGTTAAGGAGATTGAAAAAGGCGTCAAGGACAACATATACGTTCTTGTTGAAAACACAAAGGGAAAGAGGAAATGCTGGAAGTTGTTTCGTCTCATTAAGAAACCAGAATGGTGTTTCACAGCAATACCAATTTTCACAAGTTTGTGATGGTTTGAAAGTTTCCAAAATGTAAATGTTGATGTCATGAGTGTTCCTTACTTCTGAGGGGCGACGATGAAATCAACATCCACATTTTGGAAAGTTTCAACGCATCAAAGCTTGTGAAAATTAGTGTTGCTGTGAAACGTATTCTGAAGTTTGACATATTATCAAGAAAACAACAAAAACTGAAATTGAACACACAAGTTACTTAATTCGAAACTTTTGACTGTAACACCACCAAAATTAAGTGGAACAGACTTGCCATCACTGCTAAAACAGTTAGGTTATGTGAAGCACAACAGTTTCACCACTTTCTCTAAGTTTTCGCTCTCGATAATTACAGATTGAGTTTTGGATTTATAGTTCAAATTTGTCCGGGTCAGATCCAGGTCGGGTCGAATTATGTGAAGCCGTATTAGTCTGCATCGACAAAGCCACCTGTGGATAGGTGTGTGTGAAGGCTTGGTAATATTAGTTCTTTACGGTAATGTAAAAGGGAATTTCGTAATAGCTTGTATCAAACTGATCGCTTAAAAGTCGATCCACGACTGGATGGATGGACGCGCATGTTCTTGAACGCTTATTCACCATGGTAGGAGAAAGTACAATATTTTAGCCGTTTATAATTTTTAGCACGTCTTTTGTAAAAAAAGATCGTGCTTATGTTATCGGTTTGTCTGTCCGCCCGTGCCCACGATATCTCCAACTATTAGACCGATTTGAAAAACTCTTTTTGCATTGGGAAACTTGAAATATACGAATGATGATCCTTCATTTCGTTTTTTTTTTTACGATGTACTATTTCGCCGTTAGAGGGCGTAAATGCAGATATCGAATTCAAAAATACGTTTTAGTCCAAATTTTGCCTTCTAAACATTCGATTGAAAAAATCTTTTCTCTTTCGATTCCATTTATGTCGAAGAGTATTTTAGATAGTTATTTTTCAAATTACGCATAGGTTTTCCGCTAGGGGGCGTAAAAGTAAATTACATTTTTCCCGATACCTCTTCTTCTAAAACTCCGATTTGAAAAAAAATTTTCTTCAGCGGATACACCTCCTGGTGGACAATCTTTTGCATATAATTTCAAATTTTTGGTAAAGAATACTTTGGCCACCAGGGAGCGTAAGTGTTAATAGATATATTTACCATAAACTCAGCTTCTAAAATATCGATGGAAAAAATTTTTTCGTGGAATGATGCCCCTCATATAGCTAAACCTTTTCGGAATATTTTCTTCTTTAAATATTCCACAGTTTCCCCACCAGGGGGCATAGATGTATATCTTATTTTCGTCAATATCTACTTCTAGAAGTCCGATTTGAAAAATTTCTTTGTTGGATAGTGTTTTCAGTGTGACATGTTTTTCATATAATTTCAAAATCTTCAAGTAATTCATAGACTTTCCGCTAGGGGGCGTAGAGGCAAATTGCGTTTACCCCTATATGTCCGCTTCTAAATCTCCGATTTTAAATATTATTTCTGCACCGGATACAGCTCTTGTTGGGAAATCGTTTGCACATAATTTCTAATATTTGGGAAAAAATAGTCTGGACACCAGGTGGCGTAAATCTTAATTTACGCTTCTGATGTATTTGCAGCAAAATATGAGCTTCTAAAATCTCGATTGAGAAAAAGTCGTTTGTAGACCGATAGTACTCATGTCGACAAACCGTTTAGAAACATTATCTTAAAATAATGCATGGTTTCTACGCCAGGGGCGTTGATGTATATCTTATTTTTGTCAATATCTCTACTTCTAGGAGTCCGATTTGGAAAATTATCTATGTTGGATAGTGTTTCCGATGCGAAATGTTTTTCCTAAAAATTCAAAATTTTCAAGTAATTCATAGACTTCTCGCTAGGGGGCACAAAGGCAAATTACGTTTTCTGCGTTATTTGTGCTTATAAAACTCAGATTTAAAAAATCCTTCCTGTATCGCATACAAGACCTGATGGAAAATATTTTTCACATAATTTCTAATGTTTGGTAAAGAATGGTTTGGCCACCAGGGAGCATAAGTGTTAATTTCTGCTTCTGATGTATTTGTAGCAAAATCTGGGCTCCTGAAAACTCGACAATTTTTTTTTTCTTGCACTGATACCGCTCATATGGAAAATCCTTTTGAGAATACTTTGTTCCTAAAATAATGCATGGTTTTCCCACCGGGGGAAGTAAAGTCACATCTTATTTTTGTCGATATCTCTGTTTCTCAGAGTCCGATTTGAAAAATTATTTGTGTTGGAGAGCGTTTCCGGTGCGAAATGTTTCTCATAGAAATTCTCCGTTTACAGAAATATCTGAGGGATTAAAAACCAGATTGAAAAACGTCTTTCTTCCGTCAGATACTGTTTTCCATACTGGCTCCATTGACTTTGAACAGCTTTGACAAATTTAGTTTACGTCAGAACGGATTCAAAAGACGTGCTTATTACACCCGAAAATTCGGTGTCATCTTTCTTGTTCATGTTACTAACAGTGCCAAGTATTTCTAACCGCCTATCAATTAGAAAACCTCTCAGAAAAACGCTTTGTCAAGACATTTTGGAAATTATAGAGGGTACTTTCCTGAAGAAAAGCTCATAACCTCACCCAAAACCTCCTGAGACGTATTACAGGTCCCCGTCCCCTCGACTTGATGTTAATAAGCTTATCGCAGCTCACACTCAGGTTATTCACACATTCTCGTAAAGTGTCGATGATGAGTTGGTGCAGTCCGTAGCATCACATTCTGAGTTGATATATAATGTTGAATTGAAATAGGTTAAAATCACATAAGGTCTAATTTGCCGAGTGTTTGGGAAAATCACCTTTGAAACCATTTGCCGTAGAATACTGTTTCCAATATTTTCTACGCTATATACGTTCTTGAAAACAGGCGTTGAAATACGAATGAAATATTCCTTTCTTTGAAGCTGACTTGGCAGATAAAAATATCAGTCTAATGCTTTAGTAATGACTTTAGATTAAACCAAGAAACGCTTCTGTACCTACCGAACGGTGTTATCCGTAACTTATTCGCCTATAGTGCTGTAGTTTTCAGCTTTCACACAACGTCTTGGAAAACCTTCGATGATTTAGTGCGCTGCTGAGTTTCCATTGAAATAAGACCTGTTTCCAGAGTATTACTATAGTGAAGGCACATTCTGCCATTTCAGATTAAGTGACCGAATTCTGACAGTTTTAATACAGCCATTTGTTTAAGAGCACCTGTTGGTATTAGATTTCTGCCGATACTGTCAGCTGCTGTTTGTATTACTCAACTTCCTGTCGGTATTGCATCATCCTACAGCCGCAGCTGTTGATAGAGTTGGGGGAAGCGTGCGAGCTTCAGTTTGCTTCTGGTTGTTATGCTGAGAGGTTTTGTACCGATTTTCTACATAGCAAAAAATTAGTAAAAAAGCGTCATTAAGTTACTAAGGGGGCATAAGTAGTGACTTTATATCATGAAGGATGCTCCCAACGTGACATAATGAAACTTCGAGATATAGGTGAATTTAGCGACCGAAAGAGAAGTAGACGTCCAAGGAAAACAACCCCAAGTGATAACAATACCATAAGGAGAATAGTTAGGCCTTCTCCGAGGAGTTCGTGCAAGACACTTTAGGCCTTTCTACATTCAAAAGGGTCTGATACTGGTATCAACACTGTTTCCTGTAGTCTTAGCAAATATTTTGGATTAAAGTCTTTTAAACATGCACATAAACCTAGACTAACCTCTGTCATGAAAAAGAAGATACTCCAGTTTGCGAAGCGTCATCAATCGTAAACTGCTGAAAATTGGAGCCAAGCTCTTTTTTCCGATGAATCAACTGTGCGTCAAATTGAATCACATGTTCGACGACCAAAAAATAAGAGGTTTGATGAAAAATACACCATTAGCACCGTGAGACATCCGCCTAGTGAGATGATATGGGGTGCTATGTCAGCATCCGGTACTGCTTTATTATCCTTTTTGCCGACAGGCACTACCGTGACTGGTCCTTTTTATGTGGAAATGTTACGTGTGAAGATACCTTAACTCATGCATGTGCACAATCTTTATTCATGATTGTGCTCTATGCCACAGATCAAAGACAGTGCAGGACTACCTATAGAAAAAAAACGTAATTGCTTGACTGGCCGGGTAATAGTCCCGAATTTAACCCAATCGAAAATTTGTGGACCATTTTAAAAGACAAGGTAGCATAAAAACAGCCATCGAATTCCCAAGCTTTGACTGACGCAATAAAGTACGTGTGGTGCAAAGACATTACTAGGGATACGACAAATTCCTCATTGAGAGTATGCCACATCGTATTCTGTCAGTTATAAAAAAAAAAAAGGTGGCCACACAAAGTACCGATTTCGGTCTTTTTGTACTCATTTCGGTCTAAAGAACCCAAGTACTCATCTGTGATGCACTTAGTTCAAATATGTGACTACTAATTTTTATTTGAAAATCTTAATTTTCAATAAACTGACGGGGGTCTTAAAATTTTGCAAATGACTGTACATGTGTTCTAAATGTTTCAATATTTCTGGAAGACTAAAAGGTAACCTAAAAGAAAAGTCTTAACAGAAACCTAATCTAACCCCGTAGCGTCACTCTTGCCTTTACCAATCACTTAGCCGCCCCGGTGGCGCAGTGGTCTAAGGCGCTGGCCTCTGATCATTCGTCCGTAAGGGGTCCGGGTTCGAATCCCGGTCAGGCATGGATGTTGTGTTTGTCTTATGGCACTGGCTCTCTCCCTTCCCTGGAACCAGTGACCCTAAATTAGGGACGGGCGACTGCTTATAGCCCATTGAGTTGCTCACGGTGGTCGTTAAACCTCCAATCCAAATCCAATCACTTATGTCAGAAGAAGAGATATTTAAATTAGAAAAATGGCTTAAGGACGGAGTTCAATTTAATTTGTTCTTCTGTTTTCGTGTTAACACTTGTATATAAGCGGGCAAAGTCGCATTGAATTCCTCTTTTCTGTATTTTTTTTGTTTAGTATCAGACTTTTTCTCTCTTTCGAGTATAAAAAAAATCAATTTTGACAAAAGCTGTGTTATTTCTTTTATCTGCATGATAAAGCAAGATTTTTTTCTCCGTCATATGCCTTCAAAGTCCTTATGAATGCCTTTTTCCATCCAATTTCACTGATCAAAATGATCCCCTATTCCTTAACACGCCACAGGAATTTGAGATATGCTTCACTACGCAACTTGAAGCCTTCGCGTTCAAGTGACATTTGAAGCATGAGGATATTTTTGCCTTCATTTCCCTTGAAAATATGGATTGTCTTTGTTGAAAGGTGAAATATTTCCCACATTCTGACATTTCGCCGTTTGTGGAATTTTTCTGTCCTGAAGAGATCGCCTTCCAAGAGATTTTCTGTCGCATTTTTGCGCGTTGCGAATCTTTAGCCAAAACAAGTTAGTAAAATCATGCAGTGCATTTATTATGATACGTTTTCCAACATATCAGAAATCATTACTCACGTTATGTGGATAATGGCTGTGGAATAATTTTGCTCCTGTGCCCTGACCTTTGATCCCATTTCGATGATATTCAACAGAACCGGTTCAGTATACCTCCGGAACATGAAGTTTTATGGCAATCGAAGCATTTTTATGTAAGTTATGACGCATAAGGGCGATGGAATCGATCCCGCTCCTTGGTCCTGATCTTTGACCCCTTTTCCAATAGGGTTCGTCCCTTGGTTGTCCCCTACCACATACTAAAATTACATCGAAATCGAACCATTTTTAAGCGAGTTATTGTGCTGACAGACAGACTGATAAAGCTGGAGCGTATGCCTTTCTTCAACATACGGTTGGAAAGCGTAAAAAGAAAACAGGTTCTTAAAAAAATATGTTGTGTGTAGTAATGCATTAAGTCAGTGGCGTATCCACATAGACTTTACTTCGGGTCAGATCACCTTCCCCTGAAGTAAGACTGAGTTTTTCTTAGAAAATATGTAAGTTTTGTTAGGAATGAAATGAAATTTGAATTTCAGAAACGTATCACTGTTTGTTGGAAATGCGAAGTTCACACAAACTTTCATGAACGCAACTCAATTTAAATTAAGTGAAAAAAAAAATTAGTTTTTTTTTTCAATCGGGGGAGTACCCAGGACAGGGGGATATCTACAACGAGTTCTCGTTGATTGCGACACCACGTCACCGTACAATCACTAACAAACCAAATTCACGGCCGACTACCCAGGCACAAAATTATTTTGCAAAGTTGTATCTGTCTTTTTCCCAATGAGTCAGGAAATAGCTGCCAAAAAGTAAAATTTTCGAAACATACGGACGTATTCTTAATTGCAGACAGAGAAAGCTATCAAAGAACTAACTAAAGCTGTGGTGACTGCATATTCTCAATATTGAAAATATTCCGAGGAATGGTTACGCCGCATTTCCCATATTCCATGAAAATGTATTCCTGACAGTAAGAAAACTACAGAAACTTGTCTAGTTGAAGTTAGTCAGAAAATATTTCATACTGTAATGGAAGCTTTGTTTACATGGGCGCTCATATAGGTGACAAGGAGGAGCATTTGCCCTCCCCTGGAAATCGAACCATGCCCTTTCTGTTTTTTATATCCGGGGAATATCGTCAATAGAGTACACAATAAGATTAGACAGTCGTGATTCACAACTCTGAGTAGAGAGCGTTCATGACCTACGCATGTCACATCAATGACATACTTTCTTGTGGTTACCAACGTTCTTAAAAATCACTGCAGACAATATTTATTTTGGTCTGCAAACTCCTATCATGTCGCTGATTAAAAAAAAGATCAGGACATTATCCCTGCTCCAAGCAAAGCAGGTGTGTACAAAATTCCGATGAACGCAAATGATCCTGATGATCAGCACAAGATATACATCGGATCGATAATTAGGACACCAAAACAGAGAATCGGTGACCACAGACACAGCATAAAAACGCGCTCGTCCAAACCTTCACTCTCAAGACTCGTGAACAGTAGTACGCATTTACCTGTCTGGGAGGATCCGGAGATCCTTATGTCTACAAGAACAAAGAGCTCAACAACAAGAACACTTATTTCACTGGAAGCCTCAACATACAACTATATTGACAAAAGTCACCGGGTACACGATCACATGATCGGATCCGCTGCGTTGTTCATATGCGCGGTACAGCTGCAAACTGTATAAAAACTAGCCTGCAGCTGCGCGATCATATCGCACTGTGAGGTTGAGTGAAATTGTCGCGGCGGGAGAGAACTGACTTTGAGAAAGGAAAGGAAAGATTGTTGATTGTTATATTAGTGGGTTGCCCATAAGAGCAACCGAGAGGCGTTTAAACATACCCAAGTCAACTGTTTTGAATGTACTGAGTAAGTGGAAGGCATATGGCATGCCTGAAGCAGCAAAACGTACCAGCAGGCCAAAGAAAATCAGTGATAGAAGACGTCGAAGCCTCAGGAGAGTAGTTACAGCTAATCGATGGAATAGTGCACAAGATCTCAATGTACAAACGAGTAAAATTGCTGGAACCTCGGTATGTATATGTACCATTCGCAGAGAACTTCATTCCATGGGTTACCGTGGTCGTGCGGCTGCTCATAAGCCTTTCATCTCCACTCGAAATGCTACTCGTCGTTTAGCATGGTGTAAAGAACATTTATCGTGGACCGTAGATCAATGGAAACGGGTCCTATGGACTGATGAATCCAGATACACGATCCACCAGTCTGATGGCCGTATGTGGGTATGGTGGCAGCCGGGGTAACGCTATTTACCACAATGTACTGTTCGTACGGTCAAGTTTGGAGCTGGCAGTGCACTCGTGTGGGGTTGTTTTTCGTGGTATGGTTCTGGCCCATTGGTTATCGTGGACAAACCTGTTAACCAGCACGTTTACCTTGATATTCTGGACAATTATGCCCTACCAACTCTGTAGCAATACTATGGAACAGAGCCTTGTTGGTACCAACAAGATAATGCAATCTGCGATAAAGCAAGGACTGTTACCGCGTGGTTTGACGATAATTCCGTATCGCGTGGGGACTGGCGAGCACAGTGCACTGATCTTAATCCCATAGAATACCTATGGGATGAATTAGAGTGCCACATAAGAAGGTTGGAAGCAAAGCCTACTACTAAGCAACAGTTAGCGGCAGGATTATGTACTGGATGGAAGCGCATACCTATTGCCGTGTTCCAAAACCTTGTCGAAAGCTTGTCTCGGAGGGTCAGTACATACATTAAGGCCAAAGGTGGACCGACACCGTACTAATGTATGTCAATAAATGCTATGATGTGTTGCTCTTCTAGGACTCTGGTGATTCTTGCCAAAATAGTGCATGTATATCACAATGCATCTATTTGTTGCAACGTTGAACTACCGAGGTTTATACCCACACCATGGAGTAGTATGATCGGTTCTTCCATGAGTGATGTCCTTTGGACACTACATATAGAACTTTGGGCCTTCACACTCTAGTGTACTTTTGTAGACATCGTGACACTGTCGAACCAATCGCCGCTGTCCCTGTTATACTTAAGCCGAGAGTTTTCGACATTTTGCTGCCTTTTGCTCCCAGCCTGAAGTCCGACTAAGCGTTGGTCTGAAAGTGCTAGCATAATTTTAAACGTATATATTTTTTAATTAAACCTCTTAATCAGTTGAACTGTGTTGTTTTGATTTGATTTACTGGGTTGTGTATCGTGCCAAGACGGAAGCGATATATTCTGAGTTATTTGCACGAATTTTGGCTACATTTAATGCCCTTTCTGTTCTTGGAAGGTACTACATGGTTTTTCGAGATAACCCTAATTGTAATTGCTAGTTTTTCCCGTAGAACTTCTGAACGCGAATGAATGCAATTAAAGTAGCAAAAACGTAAGAAAAGTTTTAGTGGAAATTTACAGTAGAGAGTAATAATGAAATTTACCATTGCATGTTAGAGAACAGGGTCCATGCGTACACTATGAACAACGAAGAAATAAAAAAACGTATCCTCTGCAGCAGCTGTTTGCTGCTACACAAAGCTCTTGAAAATTTTCTCAGAAATTTGCCTTGAGGATATTTTTTTCATTCTAGATGACTAATTAAGTAACCTCTACCCAAGGGTACAAAGGGATCAAAAGAGAAAGACATTTTCTTATTGTTTTAACATGCTGTCTAATTTCATTTATCCATCTTTTATAATGAAGTTTTTGGGTCTTCTGACTCAATTAAATTTGTGTGTTGAAAGTGTAAAAACTGTTTGATAACAAGACTGCACACGGAAATTTGCATATGGTATTTGCACATGTAGTTCTTAGTTACAATTTCTGTTTGCCCCCTCCTCAAAGATCAGCTAAGGGCGCTCATCTATATATTTAAAACTCAACGCCGTTTCTTTCTACGTCCGGCAGCGCCACCCACTGCAGCGATTTTCATTTTTTTTATTTAAAATGAAAGCTACTGCCCCAAAAATATTTGTAATCGCTAATTTTTATTTGTCATAAGTAATTTTTTTTTTACCATGGCATTTCCTTTGTACAATCCACCGTTCTTTATTCTGGCGTTTGTTCTCGTTGCAGTACTTTCAGCGCCATATGCCTTTCTGCAGTAGTCGGACTTGGAACTGTAGCGATAACCCGAGTGCGATCGTTAGACGATTTGGAAGTTCAAATAGTGCCCAAAAGTCATAGGACTATGAATGTAGTATTTAAGGACGTGCTTTGAAATGTGAGTACATTTTCGATATATTGAAGTAGGGAACTTTTTTGTTACACGTTTACCCTATATATTAGTAGTATATAATGATACCAAAAAAAAAATGTTAAAACCAAAGTAGCAAAATAAAAGATTTTTTTAACCCCATTGGGTAGTTGTCTAGACACGATATCATTTCGGGTCACTGAAAGAATATCTTAGTACTCCAATGTAATCCCGTCAACGACGGGTAAACACTTGTTTATATAATAATGAGGAACGTCATCGCTAAATTTGTATAGGAGTAGTTGGAAAAATAAAAAAAATAATGGGTACATTACGAAAATGTTGTTGGTGGCCCATCTCACACACTACTTATTAATAATTCAACCTTTTATTATATAATAGTTATGCATTTTATTACGATTCGTGTTATATGGCAAGAAAAAAATTCAGTCACAGCTTTTTCAACCGTGCATGACACGAATTACGGACGAGTTATTGTTTATTTTTAACATACCGTGCACTGCTGGGGTGTGAATCGATTAAATATTTTAACTGATTACTCAGACTCCGTTAGTTGATCAATCGTCCCTTTTAGAAAAAATAGATTGCAATTCTGTTTCTGGGAATACATTTCTTTTTCGCTAAACCCTCCTCATACCAGCATTCTACATATGCCACCCATTAAGTTACCAGAGTTCAGCAGCTAGCTTCTGGCGGATGTGTTTCCAGCTTATTTTACTGTTCCACTAAAAGATACGTCAAAAGAGTATCTACATTGCAATCATTTATTTTATTTTAAATTTGGATAAAATGTCTAAAAGTTCTGATTCAGTGAAACTTCGGTTATGTTTTTCTACGAAATGTCTTTAAAAAGGTATAAATGTAAAAAACGTATAAACGAAATTTCAGAATATTAAATACTATTGTAAAATTTATGCTTTAAAGGGGTGAGATGTTCCTCAATGATTTATTTACAGTCGAATTGGCGGCAAGAGAAAAAAGAGCGTTAAATATAATATACACTGCCTGAGAGTGAAAATGTCACACCACGAAGACGTGAACGCAGCGCCATGCAAATTGCAGGGTGGGTGCACACGTAAAAGTTATGCAAATGCTTGCGTTTGCAGGCCAAACGCACGAACGATTTGCGGGATATAAGCGGACAACCAGCCCGTGAGGCCATCATTCAAGGCGTTATCACGGCCGCAGAAGTACTGATGACGTCTTGCTTAATCGCCGAGTGATTCTTGTATAGTTTGTGGTCGTCAGTGATTTGACCGAGTTATTATTATTTTTTTTTTGTTCTTTACCTTCAAGTTCGAAGTTTTATTTTTGTTTTCCGGTTCCTGGCCAACCGAGGCTCCGTGCATCCGGCATGGCGAACTTAATGAACCGACCTGAAACCATAAAGGTCACACACAATGGGAAGTATCCCAATGTTAACATTTTGAAGGAGGTCGCCGACAAAGTTGACTATCCTGAACTTTCGCACACTGTCCAGCGACTTAATAATGGTCTTTTCACAGTGCGGTTCTAAACTGCTGCACAAGCACTGCACTACCTTGAGAACCCCTTGAAAGCCTACAAAGACGGTAAGGTTCACATTTCACCAGTAGATGGCGGCATTCGTACGGTCCATGTCAAACTTGTGCCCATCGACATCCCTAATGAGAAGATCTCAGCGGCACTTACTGGATATGGGGAGATTGTCACCTCCATTCAGAATGATCGGCACACGATCAAAGGTCTGGAACACGTATATACAGGCACAAGAATCGTTCGCCTGCGTATGTCAAAACCAGTCCCAAATTTCCTTCAAGTTGGCCGTTGGAAGGCCATGGTAACATATGCTGGCATGACACGCACATGCCGTCGATGTGATCAAGCTGGCCACATTGCTCCTCAGTGTCCAACCCGGGCTTGCCCCAACTGTGGTACGTTGGGGCATTTAAAAATCTCATGTGAGCTAGCCTTCTCCAAGTGCGGTGCGGATTCCCACACCAAATCCAGATGCACCCAGTTATCCTTCGCAGATATTGTGGCCAGGCCTTCAACTGCTCCCCTCGTTTCCAATGAGGAATTTCCAGCTCTACCCTCTGCTGGTACTGTTGCCATGGACACGCAATCTATTGCTTCTATGGAATTACCGGTTGTCACACCTGTAGATCCAACTACCAAGAATGTTGTGACTTCTGTTGTTCAAGAGACCTTGGTTGAAGACCGCCAAGTAGATCCTGGAGCCTTCGTAGCTGCCTCTACAGTGCATGATCATGATGTTCTTGATACGCCATATACAGAGGTCACCTCTCTGCCTCTTGCAGTTGAGTCGGTTGTCGTCAAGTCTGAGCCTCCCATGGATGCCGACGTGCGTACAGAGGTCCCTGTGCCTCATTCACCTGCTTCTACTGACGCCCAAGTCTGACGTGTTTCCACTGTTGCACTTCCCGAGGTTACTTTGGATGATAACATTTTCATCGATTCCGTTGATATTGCTTTCACCTCTCCCGTCGGAACTGTCTCCATCCCTTCCACCTCCGCGGACAAGGTTGTACCTGTTGTCCATTCCTGCGGACCGCCGGGACGTTTTCCTGATACCACCCACGCTGCTCCTCCTACCACAGAGACACTCGTTATGCTGACCGATCCTTCCGTCAACAACGGCAGTCCTCTCCATCATTGGAGGGCCGGACTCACGGCAGCCGTTCGGCCAGTGTACATTCTGACCGTCGGGACCGATCTTCAATCCAACTGGAGGAAGCGGAACTTCACTCAAATAGCCGCCGATGGAACCGCCGCCGGTATCACAACCGTTCCAATCGGGCAGTTGGCATAGTCATTTCTAAGTGCCGGTCCACGTTTCTAAAACGGGTGGGTTAAATTGTATCTACCCCTTTTTCCTTACTGACCTTTGTTTAGTGTATTTTTTGTTTCAATTTTTCTACTTTACCTTCAAACTTAAAGTTTTAACTTTAAATATTAAAGGACTTCGGTCCCTGTCAGTAAGGCGTTGTCGCATCGGCTGTATTATGACCCAGGATATTGATATCCTGTGTGTCCAGGAAATATATTTTCATAGTTTTAGGCACGTTCCGGATTTTCGTCAATACACAAATGCCCCGTGCTGGTTTAGTCTTTCTTCAACCAGTCAGAGGGGCGTCGGAATTATTGTCAACCCTAACTTCAAGGGCCGACAACTAAAATTTCAATATGATGCCGAGGGTTGAGTGGCTGCTGTCAGTTTTCGCCCTCGCCGAGTTTAAAATTAGTGTTATTTCAGTCTATGTGCCAACGGTACCCGACCAATGGGGTAGATTCCTCAGCAATGTTCCTTTATTTTTTGGGGGTGGTAAAGACTTCCTCATTTTGAGGGTGACTTCAATCTTGTAACGAAGCCTTTCGATAAACAGGGGTACCTGGCAGACGGATTCGTCCCGGGCCCTCTTTTCCAGATTCATGTCGGGGGCGGGGCTGGTGGACGCTTGTCGTTATACTCACCTTGGGGTCTTCGACTGGACTTGGATGGATGGCTTGGTTTGGTTCGGAACCGCCTGGACAGGATTCTTGTGGGGGGGGGGGGCACTGGGTATTGTGACCTTGTCTTTTGTTCATTGTGATGTTAATTCCGTGTTTCTCCGTGGGAGCGATCATCGTGCAGTTTCTGGTGAGATCGTTCCAACAGGGGCCAGGACGCGAACTCAGGGCCCGTGGAGGATGACTCAATATTCTCGAAGATTACTTCCTTCAGGCCCTTGAGTGGTTGCTTCAGTGCGAAATTCAGTTAGATTCATCACACTGGTAAGTGCTGGGAGTGGGTTAAACTTGAAATCTTATTTACAACTTCAGGGGAAACTTTGGGCTCGTCAGTGGCTTTTAGAAAGAAGTCTCCTGGTCTGTATGTTGCGTGAATGCAAAGTCGGGCAGCAAATGGGTGCGCAGAATGCTAGTATGATTGCTGAACTTCAAGCTAAATTGACAGATTTATATTGTAAAACTGGCCAAAGATGCACACAGGACTATTTCACAACATTTAGAAAACTACATTTTACTTGCAAGCTTTTCTTTTTTGAAAAAATTATTTTCCGGGTCATTCCTGGCTTAGAGCATGGGTCTCGCTTCATGACCTCTCAACCAGAAATTCACAATTTGGTGTTTTCGCATTTCCGAGACCTGTTTGCATCTGATGACGTGCAGCAGTCGTCCGTCGACTCTTGGGTCGCTGACATGACCCAACTCTACGCCGCGGCTTCTGCTTTTACATCGGGCCCTGTCAGTGTTTCCGAGGTAAAGCAAGCCATCGCCGCCCTGAGTAATAGTCGCAATCCGGGTACTGATGGTATCCGTGTCGAATTTTATAAACGTTTTGTTGATTTGCTAGGTAAACCTCTCTGATGTTTTTGACCATGTTCGGTCAGCTGGGCAGTTAACCACGACGATGAGTCTTGGTCAGATCGTTTTGTTTAACAAGCGGCCTGATGGTCCTGTTCGTCATTTGGGAGAGTGTAGACCCATCACTTCTCAATTACGATTACAATATTTTGGCTAAAGTCCTTGCCAATCGATGGATTATGGTGATTTCTGGAATCCCGCGGAGGAGAAGTTTTCAAAATTTAGTCCTCGTGCGGGACGGTATTCACTACCTCGACCGCAAGCGGTTGAAGTGCTGTATCTTTTCTTTGGGTCAGAGCAAAACCTTTGACATGGTTTCTCACAAGTACATTGTGTGCTGGGCCAGCCCTAAAGCCAGCAGTGGCCCAGCACTAAGTTGCCGCTGCCGAACAGTTACTAAATGTCCCGGCAGCCACCACATGGGCCAGCAGTTCAGGCCAGCAGCTGGTACCCCTCGAAGTGACATGTCTAAAAAGACACGTATAATATATTCTATGTACGATAATAGTGACCCCATGTTACAAATGCAATTAAAAATGAATTTTTATTTACAGGTAATAGCATACTGGCAAGACCTTTCGGGATCACAGTGATCCCATCATCAGGGCGAATGCAAGACACAACGGGTCCTACAACCCCCCCCCCAAAAAAAAAAATATATATATGTATATATATATCTCAAATACGATCCTGTCCACGTGACCGGAGAGGTTCTTGAAGTTGCCATTAGTTAAAAATGAAGATAGATATATCCACTTCTTCCGATGTTAGGCCTTCTAAAGCAGAAAATATGTTCTTCAGTTTCAACTTGAAGGTATTGTGTTTTTTAAGGTTGGTTATGAAAATGCATATTGTTTGTCGTATGAGCTTGCCACATTCGAGTTTAGTGTTGTGGTGCATCTTACATCTCACCAATCTATGGTCACTACCTGTGTCTAACTTGTTTAGCACACTGCAGTCTTCTGTGACGAATCTTTTGTTACACATAATAAAATCAATTTCACTTGTCGTCCCATTTGGATGTCTCCATGTCCATTTCCTGTGTGGCTTTTTCTTGAAAAAGGAGTTCAAGATGAAAAACCCTTCTGCCTCTGCAAACTCAACGAGAGTATTTCCAAGCTGGTTTCTGTTGCCGTGACCGAATTTACTTACTGAAGTTTCATTCAGTTGCCCTATTTTTGCATTTAAATCTCCCATAATTATCTTCAAGTGCTGCTTACCTTTATTATTTAGATGACAAATTTCCTCATAAAATTCTTCAATTTCTTCTTCAGGATGACTTGTGGTGGGTGCATAAGTTTGAATAATCTGAGCCTGGTATCTTTTCGAGAGTTGGATAACAAGCCGCGCAGCTCTGTCAGAGGAACTTTCAACTTCTACAACTTTATCCTTCAGTTTCTTGTTTATTATAAATCCAACACCACTAGTTCTGCTAGTATCTGTCCCACGATAGTAGAAGAGATGTCCACTTTTCAGTTCGATGAGATCTTCTCCTTTTCTCCTTACCTCACTTAGCCCCACGTGCGTTGTATGCGGAGTACGGTAGGCTCTGTGTTAGGTGAAGAGCAATAAGGGTGAACATAATATGGTACGAATAGATTACTTCTTCTGTTATTGCGAGAAAAAGATATATTGCCGCCCCGGTGACGCAGTGGTCTAAGCGCGGGCTTATAAGCTTTCGTCCGAGACGGTGCCGGGTTCAAATCCCGGTGAGGCATGGGTGTTGTTTTTGTCTCTTACGGTACTGGCTCTTTCACCTGGAGCCAGTGGCACTACATTAGGGACGGGTGACTGCTTATAGCCCATCGAGTTGATCACAGTGGTCTTTAAACCTTCAGTCAAAAAAAAGTTGCATAAATTTATCTTGTTAAAAAAATAGCGAGTTAGTAGTACCAACTGCTGGAGTTTTTATTTTATTTTTTTTTTTTTTTTTGATTGGAGGTTTAACGACCACCGTGAGCAACTCAATGGGCTATAAGCAGTCGCCCGTCCCTAATTTAGGGTCACTGGTTCCAGGGAAGGGAGGGAGCCAGTGCCGTAAGACAAACACAACATCCATGCCTGACCGGGATTCGAACCCGGACCCCTTACGAACGAATGATCAGAGGTCAACGCCTTAGACCACTGCGCCACCGGGGCGGCCTGCTGGAGTTATGTCTTCGTCTTAAGACTAACACATTGAGCTACCTTCAACGTGTTAGTCTTGATGGGCCCACCTGAAGAAATAAACTAGACACTGAATTGTAAGTACTGCTCTTCTGATCATTTAGCCTGTCAGTTTTCTTTAAATTGTTTTGAGACTTTGCAAATGTGCTTAATTAAGTTTTCAGCTTCCGCGAACAAAGGAGTTAAAATGCTAGGTTTTAACAAATAGTTTTCAGATCAGATCATATGTAGAGGATTTTAGGAAGGCAGTACCTGATTCCAGGTCTTAAACAACCTTTAGAAATAGGAAGCTAGGATATTTGTGCTAGAGTGCCCGATAAGAAAGTGACATGGAAGCGAGGTAGAAACAGGAAGGAAGACGCCCTTATTTATTACGGGGGGGGGGGGGGGGCAGTACCCGGGAACAAATAGATTTACATTGAAGTTTCGAGTTAAACCTTAAAATTCTACAGCTACCTATCCTGAAAGTTTTACACAATAAAGGAGCACGAAATCAAATTTTGCGTTCATTCGTGCGAGCAATTCGCTCTCTGCTGATAAGACAAAAATCCGTGGAATAGGACAGCTGAAGACTATACTAAAAAGAGGTCAGCAAAGCAATTTGCTCCATGCTGATGAGACAAAAATCCGCGGAATAGGAGAGCTTAAAACTGTACTAAACAGGTCAGCAAAGCAGTTCTCTCCAAGCTGATAAGACAAAAACTGCAGAATAGAGTTTGAAACTGTACTCAAAAGGTCAAAGCAGTTTGCTGCATGCTAAGACAAAAATCAGCGGAATAGGACAGCTTAAAACTCTACTAAAAAGGTGAGCAAAGCAGTTTGCTCCATGTTGGTAAGACAAATATCCGCGGAATAGGGCATTAAAACTGCTAAAAAGGTCAGCAAGGAAAAATCAGCGGAATAGGACAGCTTAAAACTCTACTAAAAAGGTGAGCAAAGCAGTTTGCTCCATGTTGGTAAGACATGTTGGTAAGTCAGCAAGGAAAAATCATCCGCGGATAGGACATTAAAACTGCTAAAAAGGTCCGCAAGGAAAAATCAGCGGAATAGGACAGCTAAAAACTGTTTCATCTCTTGATATTAACTGGCCACAACTTAATTTGATTGTTAGCACTTATAACCAACGCTTTAAAAATTGGCGTTTTAAGAACCCACATCTCAAAACTTGGCCTTAAATTTTAAGTAGGTGCTTTTCATTCTAAAACCAGCTAAGCAAAGTGTGTATCATGAAAAAAACTGATTTTAATGGCCAAATCCCAAATATCCCGAAGAAAGAAATGTACCCAATGTTTTTATTAGGAAAAATGCTGCTGATAATGCAATTTAGACAGTAAAATGAAGCCAAATCAGTTTTTTTACCAGGATTTACAAATAAATCCAGGACGTGACTTTCACAATTTTAGGTCTGAGATAAGAAGCAGGATAACGAGCGCATAGAAATGGATGCCTTGACACCATGATGGCGTCATTACCGCACAAGCGGAAATTAGTACAAGTCTATATAAAACAAAAAAACCTTCTAGAACGAAAACAAAACTCATCTGGAAGAATCGGGTTGTTACATTGATTACTTCAAAGCGTGCAACTTAAAGAGACCATTCCGTGACTAGGACACATAACCAACTATCATGAGAAAAAAAGTTATGCCAGTTTTGTCTTCGCTGAAACTTAGCTTCTGAGAATAACATTATAAAACAGCTACACATTCAGTTTATAAACGTGCGTCATAATAGCCCGTAAATTATAACCTAAGCTACAGTGATTTGGATATCGCAGTGTAAAAACAGAGACAATTACAACGCAATTATTGGTGTTTACTTATACTACGTGAATAAATAGAACAATGATCATGAATGAAATACGGGATTACACCGTATAATACAAATTTCTAAAAATTACAACCCGTTTTTTTTTTGGTGTAAGTATGACAAGGATGGTAAGTCAGATAATATCCGAAAACTTGAAAATTTCGTCGTTCTGGAGCAAAAATCGAACCCGCGTCTCCCAGATAGCGCTCCTGTATGCTAACCACTACACCACCCAGAACGACCAAGTCTCAAGTTTTTTTTGATTGGAGGTTTAACGACCACTGTGAGCAACTCAATGGGCTATAAGTAGTCGCCCGTCCCTAATTTTGGGTCACTGGTTCCAGGGAAGGGAGAGAACCAGTACCGTAAGACAAACAACATCCATGCCTCACCGGGATTCGAACCCGGACCCCTTACGGACGAATGATCAGAGGCCAGCACCTTAGACCACTGCGCCACCGGAGCGACAGTCTCAAGTTCCCGATCAATCTGAAGTTTTAGATTAATTTTAGTTTCTTATTAATTTAGCGGAGACCTTCGATTAATATTTATTAATTTATATTATTAATCGGAAACTTGAGACTTGGTCGTTCTGGGTGGTGTAGTGGTTAGCATACCTGGGCGCTATCTGGGAGACGCTGGTCCGATTCCCGCTCCAGGACGATGAAATTTTAAAGTTTTCGGATATTATCTAATTTAACACCTTGTCATATGTACACCAAATAAACGGATTGCTATCTTCAGAACATGATGCCCTATCAGAACAGGCTCCAATCAGAAATTAAGTCAGGTCAACGACGAGTTGTCTGTGTCCAGCGTCTTACCGTCCACCGAATACCATATCTGTTGCTTCGAAAAATAAATACGTAATTCACACACTGGACGTGGATCACAAACGCCAAACAGAAGTAATCACTCCTTTTCACGTTAATAAGTGAGTCACGGAAAAATTCTCATCGGCCGCCAGTCAATCGAGCCCAGGGTCTTCCAGTTACACTCCGGACATGCTACCACTGAACCACAGCGGTCTCCAGTTCTTCAGACTCACATGAGATTAACTGCCAAACCACATGGCAGGTTACGTCACTGAAAATACGTAATTTGTAATAAGGCCCCGTACGGAAAAAACAAAATTATTACAAACTTATTCAAAAGAAAATAAGCTTTAATAGAAAATAAAATGACTAAATCACTAGCATTAATGAAAAAAAAAATCGTGCAGTTGAGTTTTACCTTTAACGTGATAAGATTCCTGTGGCATTCTGGCTCAGTGGTTAAGACGTGCGGTTTCAATCTAAACGGCCCGGGCTCGATCTTCACTACCGGCGTAAAAGGATTCTCTCTCGTATGAGCTGAAATATTTGGCGTGTTGTGTTTTGAGAAATTTCAGTCTGAAATTTTTCAGTCTGAATACGGAAAAATTTGAAACGGACTATTCTGAAATAAACGGAATTACTGACTACGGAGAACCTGTGAAAATACGGAAATTAAAAGAAACAAGCTTAAGAACTGAAATTCCGTTAAAAGACAGTTAACGACAACTTTGCTGTATATTATTCACAGAAATTTTCCGTGAATTCACACCACTTATTTTTTACAGTGTAGAACTGTCTCGAAAAATTGGAGAACACATTCTCTGCACATTGAGGCAACTTGCTACCTCAGCATGCGATTACCCCATTACCAATCTACCGATCGCTCTCCACCGTTAAGAGTCTGAGCCAGGGTGGGCAAACTTTGACGAACCCAGATTTACTTTAAGCTGTCATTCCATACTGTGATGTACCATGGTTTGTCGCAGTGATATAGGAATTAGAGGTCTGCACGGCCCCCGGGTCTTCAATATTTAATGTAAAACAGACACTGGTCCAGCAGGGTTTTTCTTTTTTATGAGCAAAGCAATCGCTATATGTTGAGATTTCTCGTTTGGAAATCTCAACATACAGCAGCAGGATAAGATTGAATAATTTTCGCTGTTGATTGAATAAGATTGAATAATTTTCGCTGTTGATTGAATAAGATTGAATAATTTTCGCTGTTGATTGAATAAGATTGAATAATTTTCGCTGTTGATTGAATAAGATTGAATAATTTTCGCTGTTGATTGAATAAGATTGAATAATTTTCGCTGTTGATTGAATAAGATTGAATAATTTCCGCTGTTGGTTGAATAAGATTGAATAATTTCCGCTGTTGATTGAATAAGATTGAATAATTTCCGCCGTCCTACAAAACAATTGGAGTGGGTCAGCTCCCCCCTTTTTTTTATTTAATATGAATGTGGTCCCTTCTCTTTCTAACTTCTACCCTCCTCTCATGCTTCAGGGCAGACTATTACCTGCAGCATTTATAAACCGAGCCACCCGCTCGCAGACGATCTTCTTTATTGTTCTGGTCGGCGGAACTTTGTTCTCTAGATGTGTGAAAAGCTCTTCAGTTGTCTTAAATGACACTGGAGAAATGTGCTGGGAGAAAATTACTTCTGTGTATAAATCTCAACTCTTGGGTATCCTAGCCCAGCAGTTTTCAAAACTTCTGTGACATGGTTAGCTGCACGTTGTTTTCACTAGCACATACTCAGTTCAGTGTTGCTTGCAAATGCTCTTCCATACTTATTATGGAGTTTAAGAAAGTGAAAAAATCGCTTCCGGAGAATGTACAATGTAAAGTAGAACGATCAGACTCATAATTCTGGATATTTTGTACTTTTTGAATTAACACCCCATTCCCCCAAGGATATTCCAGGTTCAGCGGTAGGCAATGATAATTTGAAAACCCAAAAAACTTGAAAGATATGGAAATTGTCGTTCACATGCAATATTTTTTGAGTATACAAGCCCCCCCCCCCCAAAAAAAAATTAAGAAAACGAAAACATTAGGAGTCGAATGACCGAGTGCACCAGGTGACACATTCCTGTTTTAGTAATTGTTTAAATTTTACGGGCGGGCCCGGGCCTTGGAAACGGCAGACATATACGGGCCGGGCATTTATTAAAAAACTTGGAACGGGCCGGGCTTTAATTAAAAAACTTGAAACGGGCCGTGCCTTGGACGTGCAGGCTTGGGCCGGGCCGGGCTTTACAAATTAAGGCCCGTGCAGACCTCTAATAAGCATATTTAAATAAGAATAATCCTATTTCACGAGAGTTTTGTTAGTGTGTGTGATTTTGTAAGTTTGGAAAGAAAAATGATTGAAATATTTGTGTATTTCTGAGACTTTTTTTAAGCAACTTATATAATTTTACGTTTAGATTCATTATTTACAGTATTTAATTCTTAGATGCTGATGCATTACACTGAATCGTTCACAAAGTTTAGAATAATCAGGCACATATTCAGTGAGGCACAGTCTGAGGCACGCTTCTAAATGAGCATCAGTCAGGCAGATTTTGTACTTATTTCGACTTCATTATTTTCATATCTGAAGGGTTTTTATGTTTAATCAAAACACGAGTAATTCGAATCGAAGCCTAGGCCGCTGCTTTCGATTGCTGCATAGGCGTAGCAAAAAAGTAATTGTGCTCCTAATTGAGCTTTCAACTTCTTAAATTTAATTTCTCATTTCACTGTTAGCAGGATAAATTACTTTCGTACGACTTTGTACACTCGAAAAATGTCTTTCTAGATTTCCCTTTTTAGGAATGGCAACTGAAGCTCGACATATTAAACATAGACACTTGGCACGAAACACTGTGAAGAAATAAGCTTCCTCCCATTCAGTTTGTAAGTGATACGTTTTCGGTTTCTTAACTCCACTCACTTTTAATATGCAAAAATAGCTTAACTTATATCTACACTCAATACGTCAACTAATTTTTATGCACAAATAAGAATGTTGAGAGATCGGACTTCCTTGCAAGTGTAGGCCTCCCGAATGACGACTAGCAGAGCGGGAGATAATATGCCTCATGCGACAGACTGCAGATGCAAGATGACCATGCGCAACAGTTAGGGCTGGGGAGGTGAGTCGGATTCATTCTATCATGTAGTCTCGTGCAGCTCGTATGGAACAACATACGCCAGCGCGGTAAAACAAACGATCTACGGAAAGAGAGCTCGCAATCGGCAGTTTGGCCACTCCTAGTCTAAGCTAAGATGCGGAACCGTTCTTACACTAACAGTCCAACTCAAGTTTCAACTGCCGCAGCCCGTTCAGAACAACATTTATTAAGGTCGCGTTCCTGTCACCCCAATGACGTACGGTCGTCATTACCATATTTTCATAGCAGCTAGCACAATGCTTCTTCAGTGCGGGGCCGCGGATGCTCTAGTGATAAACGTTCGTGACTGCCACGGAGAGACCTTAGGTTCCATCCCAGCAGGTACGAACGCTCAAACCACTAAATGTTCGTCGGATGGGCACGTTAAGCCGTCGGACCCCGGGTACTTGTTCCCCCGGTTATAAAAAGGGCGGCTCCCTCCCCTTTCTACATCGCTTCCGTGTGACTTTCCTATCGGGAACTCTAGCCCAAATCTCCTTGCTTCCTATTTCTAAAGGTTGTTTAAGACCTGGGGTCAGACACTGCCTTCCTAAAATCCTCTACATATGACCTGATCTGTTTCAGTACGTCTACTTGGCGTTTACCCTTTCACATATCTGAAAAATTCTACAATCAATCGTCACGTTTTGAACATACTCTCGAATTTATATTTGACATTTTAATTTTGCACTCCAGTTTAATTCACAACCATTTGTGTGCAATAATTTCAAGCTCTATATTCCATTTTTTTATCAATATTTCTATAACATCACTCGATCTTTGTAAATCATACTCTTTTCATGGTAAATACGCAAGACAGTGAAATTTCCCCTCCCAGTTACCAATATTTTATCAGACAGCAGTTTCAAACTTTTTTTTTTTTTTTTTTTAGGTTTAATACTTTACGCTGACCGGAACATTTCACGAAATCGATAAGTTTCAATTTCTTTTCCTTAACCGTGCCATTCTTTTCTTCTAAAGAGAGGTAGGTCTCTTCGAATTTTTTCGTGTTGACCATGTGTAGCATATCTGATTTATTATTTCTTCTTAAAACAGCAGAGGTGTTATCCAATATCGCATTTTGTATTCCATACTGTATAGGATAAATCCTTAAAAGCTTCTTCACCCGCTTCTCGAAGCTGTTCAATTACGTCTTGAAGAAATTTCCATCACAAAAGGTTTTGATATAATTAATCTTAATTTTCGTCGTGATGTGCCGATGACAGCATTCTTTAATTTTTTTGCACTTAATTGTAGTGGCCTATCATGATTATGTAAAGTTCCTTTCAAAGTCGTATGGGTTTATTCTCGTTGGCTGGCAGTGAAAGGAATCGTTATCAGTTTGATGGCAATTAATTCTTTTGAAACACTCAGCTATTTTGTTTTGAGAACCGATTTTAATATCTTGAACTATCCAGTGCAACTGAGAAATATCACAAAACTTTTAGTATAACAGAAGTCACAATAAAAATGAAAAGCCTAAGAGAAGTGATAACTTTCAGGATACAAAGAGCATCCTGAAAGTAATGCCACTTCAATTTTTTTTATTGGAGGTTTAAGGACCACCATGAGCAACTCAGTGGGCTTATATAAAGCAGTCTCCCGTCCCTAATTTAGGGGCACTGGCTCCCGGGAAGGGAGAGAGCCAGTGCCGTAAGACAAACAACATTCATGCTTCACCGGGATTCGAACCCGGAGCCTTTCGGACCGGTGTCACGTCAATTCGTCGCATGCGTCAATTCGTCGACCGCGTTAATTCGTCGACTGCGTCAATTCGTCGACCACGACGATTCGTCGACTGCGTCAATTCGTCGCGGACAAATTCGTCGACTACGTCGATTCGTCGCGTTTACAGATTTTGGTTACATACAAAACGAATGCAGGGAAACGTACGATTTCGATCATCTTCCGCTCTGATCAAATTTATAAACTTTGGACACTCAGACCAGATAGGAATATTACGCTTTTTCTTTGGCACTAAAAATATTAGACAGTAGACGGTTTTCGGAACGGGTCAAGGCCCGTAATTTTCGTAAAATCTATAATTTTCAATTCAGAACCACCAAATTTGGTGTCATGAAATCCTAACATAGACGGGAGACGGTTTTTGGAAAAGGGTCGGGGCCAGAGCCCCCCCCCCCTCCATACAAAACTTTCGTAAAATATACAGTTTTCAATTTAGAACCACCAAATTTGGTATATTATCCATGGTATCCCCCCCAAACAAAATTTCGTAAAATATAGTTTTTAATTTAGAACCACCAAATTTGGTATACTATATCATGGTACTCTAACTTAGACGGTAGACGGTTTTTGGAACCGGTCGGGGCCCGGGTGTTAGACTCCCACCCCCTTACAAAATTTTCGTAAAATCTACAGTTTTCAATTCAGAACCACCAAATCTGGTATACTATCTCGTGGTATTCTAAGTTAGACGGTTTTTGGAACGGGTCAGGGCCCGGGGGGTTTAGAGCCCCCCCCATACAAAATTTTGTAAAATCTACAGTTTTCAATATAGAACCACCAAATTTGATATACTATCTCATGGTACTCTAACTTGGACAGTAGAAGGTTTTTGAAACGGGTCGGGCACGGAGTCAGAGCCCCCCCCCCAGTAAATTTTTTTCATAAAAACTACACTTTTCAATTTAGAACCAAATTTTGTATTCTATCTCACGAAACTGTAACTTAGACTGTAGACGGTTTTTGGAAGCGGTTGGAGCCAGGGGGTCTGAGCCACCCCCTTCCATACAAAAATTTTCGTAAAATTTACAGTCTTTAATTTAGAACCACCAAATTTGGTATACTATCTCATGGTACTCTAACTTAGACGGTAGACAGTTTTTGGAATAGGTCAAGGCGCGGGATTTAAAAGCCCCCACATACAAAATTTTCGTGAAATCTATAGTTTTCAATTTAGAACCACCAACTTTGGTATCATGAAACTAACTTAGACGGGAGACGGTTTTTTGGAATGTGTCGGGGCCAGGGGTTCAGAGCACCCCCCCCCCCCCCATTAAAATTTCGTAAAATCTAGTTTTCAGTTTAGAACCACCAAATTTGGTATACTATCTCATGGTAGTTTAACTTAGACGACAGACTGTTTTTGGAACGGGACGGGCACGGGGTCAGAGCCCACCTCATAAAAAATTTCGTGAAATCTACAGTTTTCAATTTAGAACCACCAAATTTGGTATAACTATGTCTTGGTACTCTAACTTAAACGGTAGACGGTTTTCCGGAACGCGTCAAAGCCCGGGGGTAAGTGCCCCCACATACAAAATTCTTCTTGACAAGTTGTCAGAAGCCAGCCCCTAGATCACTCCGCCGCCGTAGCGGCACACGCTGAAATGTATTTTTCATACGGTCCCAAAAGCTCTTATGGACATACTAGATTGAACTGGACGTAAATAAATCATTAATATAATTTATACTAGCAGGGATACCAGTTATTTGCCAGGTATGTATTACTATTTGTGGAATCACCAAGTTCAGCGGGTGAAAGTTAATGAATGAAAAAGATATTCCTGCAATTTTCCAGTAAACTTATTTTAATTTTTTTGATTTAGTTAATTTAATTTTGCGAAACAAAAAAGAAAGAAAAAGGAATGGGAATACTTACCTTCTAGGAGGCATCTATAGAACTGCAGTACATGTGGCGTGTGCTTCTGTGAATCCCGCAACACAGAAATGCGATGTACCTATGTGATGTCGATTGCGTACGACTTCACATTGGCATTGATAATCTTTTTCTTACCGTTTTGAATATCTGGAACGCACTATTTACATTACATTATATTTCTTCCTGATAAGCCGTTCGTTGGTAGTGAAAGCTAAACTATATTGATTTGTGTTTTTAATACACCATTAAACGCATATTAGGTTGGTTAGTTGGTTGGTTGATGGCTTATGGTGCAATGCCCTCGAAGGGCCAAAGAGCGCCTTAGAACGTAGATAGGGTATTCTTAAGAGTAAAAAACGGAACTTTTAACGAAAATTTTGTATGGGGCTCCCTTGACCCGGGCCCCTACCCCTTCCAAAAATCGTCTACCGTCTAAGTTAGATAACCATGAGTAGTATACCAAATTTGGTTGTTCTAAATTGAAAATTGCAGATTTCACGAAATTTTCATGACGAGGGAGGGCTCTCACCCCCCGGGTTTCAACCCCTTCCAAAATCCGTCTAGCGTCTAAGTTAGAGTTTCATGATACCAGATTTGGTGGTTCTGAATTGAAAACTGTAGTTTTTAAGAAAATGTGTGTGTGTGTGTGTGTGTGTGTGTGTGTGTGAGGGGGCTCTGACCCCCCGGGCCTTGACCCGTTCCAAAAACCGTCGACCGTCTAAGTTAGAGTACCATGAGATCGTACACCAAATTTGGTGGTTCTGAACTGAAAACAGTAGTTTAAGAAAAATTTTTATGTAAAGGGCTCTGACTCCCCGGGCTTTGACCCGTTCCAAAAGCGGTCTACCGTCTAAATTAGAGTACCATGAGATAGTACACCAAATTTGGTGGTTCCAAATTGAAAACTGTAGATTTTACGATTTTTTTATTAGGGAGGGGGTGGGGGTGGGGGCTCCAACCTCTTTAAAAAGTCGTCTAGCATCTAAGTTAGAGTACTATGAGATAGTATACCAGATTTGGTGGTTTTAAATTGAAAACTGTAGATTTTAAGAAATTTTTATGAGGGGGGCTTTCACCCCTGGGCTCTAACCCCTCCCAAAAAGCGTGTAGCGTCTAAGTTAGAGTCTGATGATACCATACTTAATGGTTCTGAATTTAAAACTGTAGAAAAATTATGGGGGACTAACCCCCGGGCCTTAACCTGTTCCAAAAACGGTCTACCGTCTAAGTTAGAGTACCAAGAGATAGTATACCAAATTTGGTGGTTCTAAAACGAATACTGTAGAGTTTACGGCATTTTTTATGACCGGGGAGGGGGCTCTTACCCCCGGGCTCCAACCCCTTCCAAAAACAGTCTAGCGTCTAAGTTAGAGTACCATGAGACAGTATAGCAGATTTGGTGGTTCTGAATTGAAAACTGTAGCAACCCCTTCAAAAAATCGTCTAAGTTAGAGTACCATAAGATAATATACCAGATTCGGTGGTTCTGAATTGAAAATTGTAGAGTTTACGACATTTTTTATGGGGGGGGGGCTCTTATCCCCCGGGCTCCAACCCCTTCCAAAATCCTTCTAGCGTCTAAGTTAGAGTACCATGAAATAGTATACCAGATTTGGTGGTTCTGAACTGAAAACAGTAGATTTTAAGAAAATTTTGTATGTGGGGGGCTCTGAACCCCCGGGCTTTGACCCATTCCAAAAGCGGTCTACCGTCTAAGTTAGAGTACCATGAGATAGTATACCAAATTTGGTGGTTCCAAATTGAAAACTGTAGATTTTACGATTTTTTTTATTAGGGAGGGGGTGGGGGGGGCTCCAACCCCTTTAAAAAGCCGTCTAGCATCTAAGTTAGAGTACTATGAGATAGTATACCAGATTTGGTGGTTTTAAATTGAAAACTGTAGATTTTAAGAAATTTTTATGAGGGGGCTTTCACCCCCGGGCTCTAACCCCTCCCAAAAAGCGTGCAGCGTCTCAGTTAGAGTCTGATGATACCATACTTAATGGTTCTGAATTTAAAACTGTAGAAAAATTATGGGGGGGACTAACCCCGGGCCTTAACCTGTTCCAAAAACGGTCTACCGTCTAAGTTAGAGTACCAAGAGATAGTATACCAAATTTGGTGGTTCTAAAACGAATACTGTAGATTTTACGGCATTTTTTATGACCGGGGAGGGGGCTCTTACCCCCGGGCCCCAACCCCTTCCAAAAACAGTCTAGCGTCTAAGTTAGAGTACCATGAGACAGTATAGCAGATTTGGTGGTTCTGAATTGAAAAAATTTGATGGTTCTGAAATGAAAAAAATATTTTACGAAAAATTTGTAGGAGGGGGGGGGCTCCCACCCCTCGGCCCTTGACCCGTTCCAAAAACCGACAACCGTCTAAATTAGAGTACCATGAGATAGTATACCAGATTTGGTGGTTCTGAATTGAAAACTGTAGATTTTACGAAAAATTTTTATATGGGGGCTCTGACCAACCGGGCCCTGACCCCTCCCAAAACCAGTCTACCGTCTAATATTTTTAGTGCCAAAGTAAAACGTAATATTCCTATCCTGTCTGAGTATCCAAACCTTATAAATTTGATCAGGGCGAAAGACGTTCGAAATCGTACGTTTTCTCGCATTCGTTTATGTTACCAAAATCTGCAAACGCGACGAATTGACGTAGTCGACAAATTTGTCCGCGACGAATTGACGCTCGACGAATTGACGCTCGACGAATTGTCGCAGTCGACGAATTGACGCGCGACGAGTTGTCGCAGTCGACGAATTGACGCAGTCGACGAATTGACGCATAACCTTTCGGACCAATGATCAGAAGCCATCGCTTAGACCACTGCGCCACCCTTTAACTTTTCAAATTTTGAAGTTATTTTAACGAAACTCCACTGACATGTATTAGGATGTGTTACCAATGTGTGAAAATGTTTTCAGAATCTGAAATAAAAATCATGAATGACAGAAGCAGCGAGCTGTTATTGAATTCCTGGAAAAAGAGGGATGTGAGGCTCCAGAAACCCACAGAAGAGACTCCTGGTGGTGTACGGAGCTGCCACAGTCGACATCAATAATATCCGAAAAGGTTTCAAGAGAAAGAAAGTTCAGTGTCGGACAAACATCGGAGTGGAAGACCCGCAATTGCAGTGACAGATGCCAACAGGCAACGAGTGAAGGACCTCATCGCAGCTGATCGTCGTGTCACCATCCAGGAGTTGCAACAACAAACAGTGCTCACTATGTGCAGATATTGAAGAAACTAAAGGAATCTATCAGAAGGAAAAGACGTGACATTCCAACACCATGATAACGCACGACACCTCAATGGAGACTTCACAGGCTATTGCCAAAATGGGGTAGACGGTGATGCCCCAACACCCTTACAGTCCTGATTTGGCTCCCTCAGACTTTTCCCTGTTTGCCCCTTTGAAAAAACACCCTTCGTGGGGAGCGTTAAACTAGCTGTGAACTCATGGGTGAAAAGACAGCCTCAGGAATGTTTCCAAAATGGATTTTACCAATGGGTTCAAAGATTGCTGCAATGTATAGAAAGTGATGGACAATACTTTGAATAGGCTAGCATTATTAACAATATGTCCAAGTATTTTGCCACCAAGTTTCACATTTTTGGTGCTACAAATAAAAATCTTATAAAGGACGAGGCATTACTTTCAGAATGCCCTTTGTTCATTGCTGAAGAGTGGTCTTATAATGGAGGAGCGCGCAAGCAAAACCAAACATGTACATCAGATCTAGATTTGCAGTAGGCAGAAAAAACAAACGTTCATTGAGTTACGCGTAATGAATTTTCTACTGTTCAACTATCAGTCACTTTCCTTTTGATGCTCTAAACACGTCTATGGATGTGATTCAGATCAAAAATGTTTTAAAACCAAAATATGAAACGTTTTGCTGTTGACATGTTTGTTTTTGTTCGGGCTTCAAAGTCATGTTTGTTTTTGATTAGATAACCTAGTGACTTGTTGGATTTTGCTTGAACATATTCTGAATTTAATCTATTCTATAATCAACCTGCCTCTAATAGAGTAAGTACACCTCTTATCTGACAAAAATCTCAAGGTTTGAAAGAAAAAGCTGATGGAGAAAGAAGCATTTTCACTTTTCAGTTGATATTTTTTTTTTAATTTTTGTTCATTATTTACCAAAGTTGCTGTCACATGTCATGTATTTATTTTGCTGAATTTATTACAAATTAACGAAATTAATAATAGGTGGTATAAAAAATGCTTGACTGAGAAGCAAGGGATTTTATGAATTAGAAAACAACAAGTACATAAATAAAAATCAAATATGTAGACTACAGTCGCCTTCCGCGTTTTAATAGAACACGTCGACTGTCTGAAAACATGAATGCCACTATGTCACTCTTATCAGCTTCGTCACGTGATCGAATTCTGGAGCTCCGATTCGTTCACTCGACAAGTTTGATTTTTGCTTGAGCTAGTTAATGGGACATGTTCGTTTTTGCTGGAATCGCGCATTTTTCGCCTATAAAATGAGTAGGGGCTGTTTGGTTTGGGTTAGCTTATGAAACAGAATCAGACCATCCTTTATGATTATTATCAACTATTACTTGATAATTCCCATTTTTGTGCATGTTTGGTTTTGCTTGCGCGCTCCTCAATTATTATCCGTTGTTGCAGAATAAACTGTTTGGTTTGAGCTGTTTGGTTTGGGTTAGCTTATGATACAAAAACTGAATCAGACCATCCTTTATGATTATCAACTATTACTTGATAATTCACATTTTTGTGCATGTTTGGTTTTGCTTGCGCGCTCCTCAATTATTATCCGTTGTTGCAGAATAAACTGTTTGGTTTGAGCTGTTTGGTTTGGGTTAGCTTATGATACAAAAACTGAATCAGACCATCCTTTATGATTATCAACTATTACTTGATAATTCACATTTTTGTGCATGTTTGGTTTTGCTTGCGCGCTCCTCAATTATTATCCGTTGTTGCAGAATAAACTGTTTGGTTTGAGCTGTTTGGTTTGGGTTAGCTTATGATACAGAAACTGAATCAGACCATCCTTTATGATTATCAACTATTACTTGATAATTCACATTTTTGTGCATGTTTGGTTTTGCTTGCGAGCTCCTCAATTATTATCCGTTGTTGTTGCAGAATAAACTGAAGAAATGCCAAGCTTTAGCTCTCCTCGAAGGCTTTTTCTGGTCTTCGAGCAGGAGTCAGTACAGGATCTGTATCACACATGAAAAACAGTTTCAGTATTTCATTAAAACCAAAACTATGTAAGATACTAATACTCACGATGCATCGTTCTATCACCAACAGGATCAACTTTATTGAACATATGGCTTCCCCAAAAGATTGTGTTTTCACCGCCACGTCAACTGTCAGACAAGATGGCCGCAAATGCTGTGAAGAAGGAGTTCTGTGTGCTTGAATTTACGCAAAGGAAATTCTGTTACTACTGTGTAACGACGTTTTAAAACACGTTTTAAAGAAATGGCCGTCGAATAAACAATCCATCTACGACTGGCACAAGAAATTTGAAACAGCAGGATGTTTGTGTAGAAGTCCAGGGAGACCACGTGTATCTCATGAACAAGTGGAGCGTGTTCGTGCGTTTACTAACGCAGCCACGGAAGTCCACAACGACTGCGGGTCGGGAGTAACAAATTTCACAAATGACTGTTTCAACAATTTTGAGGAGGCTGTTTTAAATGATTACTTGGGAGTGTAATTTGATACTTTCCCCATTGCTTTCAACATCGCGGTGATGCAACCTTCTGGTCCACTGGGCCTAGCTTGCATCACGCCGGACAGGAGCCAATCCAAAATGTCTTTAGTCTCCAGCCCATTCTGTAAGTGCTGCTTCCCACTTACAGGATTTGATTTCAGAGTTAATCATTTCCTAGGTATCTCTTAGTCTGGCTTCTACCCCAGGGAGATCTGTTCGGCTTGGGTGTCCCTGCTAGTAGTCAAACTACCACCGGCATAACTCTCGGGGTTTTTGAAGGTAAAATTCAAGGCAAGAGAGCAAGAGGATGACCCCAAGGAATGGTTTTGTGGCAGTTACTCCAAGACACAAATACTAGGACATACTATGACTTGAAGAAAAACGCGGTAAACAGAGAGGAATGGAGAGACAGTACATCTACTGAACAATCAGTCCTTAGACTGAATAACCAAGAAGAAGAGCTGGAAATGACTCTGCAAACTACTTAATTCAAACACTCGACGTGGATCAGGAACACTAAACAGAAATTCCCGCTCTTTTCACGTTAATAAGTGAGTCACGGAAAAGGTCTCATCGGCCGCCACCGGGAATCGAACCCAGGGTATTCCAGTTAGGCGCCGGACAGTTTTGGAAACAACTTTGGTATCGAAGCTGTTCAACGTACGTCAAGGTAGCGTGGGCACAATAATCTTATCGGGCGAAAGAAACCGTGGATTAACAAAACAAATAATAAAAAATTGAGTTTGGAAAAAAATATTAATGATCCTGAAAGCTTTTGGAACAATATTTCTTTAGCGATGTAATTATATTCGAAATATTTCATTGCTTACAAAGTAACTAGTATGGAGAAAACCTGGGATTGTATTCGATAAATACCTCCAACTGTCAAGTATGAAGGCAGGTGTGCATAATGGCTTGGGGTTGCATGTTGGTGGCTGGAGTGGCATGTTCGTGGCTGGGGTTAGAAACCATTTAACCGATAGCAAAATAGAGCAGTATATGTATAATTGAATATTAACATCCAAAAGCGGAATTTAAATGCAATGGGCGGGAAAACTTGGAATAGAAAATGAAAGTGTGTTCCAATATGACAACGATCCTAAGCATTATGAGAGATACGAAAGATTGTCTTTTGTATGATTTCCCGAAGGAAATCGAAAAACCTTAGTATCTAGATATGAAACCCATAGAACACTTATGGGGAGAACTAAAAAGTTCTTTAAATGCAGCATTTCTAATAACGAAATTGAAAAGAAATTTCAGGTAGAATGGCAAAAAATAAGCCCTGATGTAACAAAGAATCTGGTAAAACCTATGCCGAATGGATTGAAAGCAATTATAAAATCTAAATGACACGTGACAAGATTTTAATTATTCTAATTTATTATATATTTCTGCCATATTTCATACTGGCTGATTACTTGCGTGTGCTTCATTTCAATATGTAATACATATTGTTTAAATGACTTAATGTTTTTTTGAATAATATACTTTGAATTCTCAAAATCCAGAGAAATGAAAATTTGTTTCAAACACTATTTTTTTACTATAATGCCCGAAAATGTATAATGTGTATAATGAGCTGACACATCTAAGCAACGAATAAGGCATGTTATATTACATGCCTTATTCGTTCACTAGATGTGTCAGCTCATTATAGATACTACTATAATACCCGAAAATGTATAATGAATATCTACAATGAGCTAACACATGTAAGCAACGAATAACGCATGTTATATTACATGCCTTATTCGTTGCCTAGATGTGGCCTATATTTACCTTGGACGACATATCAAGCAAGGGCGACATCGAAGACAAAATTAATAGGCGTATAAAACTTGATTGGAGAGCATTTGTAAAAAATAGCACAATTTTCATGACTAATTGATCATGAGTCTTAAAAGAAAAGCGTTCGATCAATTCTTCCTTCCAGTTCTTACTTATGGGTCACTGATATATACCTTAACTAAAAAGACATCCAGAGGCAGCAAACTACTGAAAAAAGCATGGAACATGCATGCTTGACATAACCAAAAAGGACAGAGAAACTCGTGGATCAGGAAAATGAGTGGATTTGATGAAATCATGGCAATGGGCTGAACATTTCGCTAGAAGAGTTGAGCACTATTGAACACATTAAATAATATTCTGGATTCCAAGGGACAGGAAAAGACCAGAAGCAGACCATGTGGGACATTCGGAAGTACACTGTCAAATCAGAATATGACCACCTCCGTAATCACAATGTACCCGCCCAGGCGTGTCACAGAGTGCACGTGATAAGGTCGACCACACAGATATAAGCCGCCGGTCAAGCCAGAGGAGCCATAGTGCATTACATGAGCACAATGGGCAGAGGTAGTGATTTGACGGTCGTTCAAAAAAGGAATAATCATCGGCTACCGCGCCAATGGTGAAAGCATCTCAGAAACAGACTTCGTGTGCTGTTCGGGAGGTGTTGCAGTACCAAGAATGGACCGCAGGCACACCGAGTACCTCTCGACGTCATAACTGCAAAGATACAAAGGCTAATCGACCTAGAGAATAACTTTGCCTTCGTCGACTGGTAAAAGGCAATCGACGCGCAACTGTGCAGCAATTGACCACGCAAATGAACCCTGGGGCTACCAGGTACGTGTCTACGATAACAGTAGAGTGAACGCTGTTACACATGGGTTTCCGGAGTCGGCGTTGCATCAATGCGCCCTTGTTAACACAGGTCCATCGGCAACGACGCCTGCAGTTCGCCTGAGACTACCATTATTGGAAAGTGGAAAAAGGTTGCCTTCTCCGACGAATCGAGGTTTCTCCTCCATACAAGTGACGGGCGGTGGCGGATACGGCGTCGGACACACGAGAACCAACACCCGGTCACGCTTTTTGGTCAAGTACAGGCCGGCGGTGGCAGTGTGCATGTATGTGGGATGTTTTCCTTATATGACCTAGGACCACTGGTACCACTGGATGGGTCCCTGAACTTCAATGGCTACCTGTCCATTCTCGATTACCACGTGCATCCCTTCATGTTGGAGGTTTTTCGTGCTGGTGATTGTGTCTACCAACAGGCAATGCGCCGGGCTACGTCGCTAAGAGGATGTGTGACTGGTTCTAGGAATAAGACAGCGATGTTTCCGTTCTATTTTGGTCGGGGAATCCTATAGGGCACTTGTGGGACTTTTTGGATCGACAGGTTCAACGTGTCGACCCACAACTACGTCATCACCGGAACTTCCGTGCTCTGCTGCAGTCCGAATAGGCACGTGTTCCTCTGGCAACCTTCCAGGGCCGCAATGCATTCATGTCATACCGTCGTCATCCGGGCCAAAGGCGGTTAATCCCATTATTAGATAGGTGGTCATTTTATTTTGATACGATTGTGTATGTCAGAGTGACTTGATACAGTTGAAGAAATTTGAGACCTTCATTCTGCATTGCATATTTAATGGTTGACGATTGTTACTCTAAGCTTATAAGCATGCAAAACAGCTTAATTTTGAAATAACATTACGTTGCACATCATAGTAGGCAAGTTTAAATATCAGATGAAGGAAATATGTCTTATTTTTGAGCATAATCTCGCCTTACGAAATATGTGAGAAATCCTTATTCCGATAACCACACGCCAATCGTCACGTGGAAGTGAAACAATGCATCAGTTCTGAAGTCTCGTGATTCACTGGACTTTTGTACGGTTGACCCTACAGCTGAGAAATGCAATGCACACCAGCGACTACTTCGGGAATTAACCTTTAACCACACACTTGGGGTCCAGGCGGACTCCACGATACATGTTTTTAAGTGTTCATTTATCTTTTCATGTGTGTGGTTAAGGGTTAAAAAGACCACCATGAGCAACCCTCAGGACATTCAATCGTCCGTCCCTTATGTAGGGTCAATGTTTCAATGTAATAGATAACGCCAGAGCGTTGTCTATTACAATGAGAAAGCACAACCCATGCCTTGTCAAGGACTCGATCTCGGGGCCAACCGACAACTAGTCAGAAACCTAATCCTCTGAACATGCGGCCGTCATCAGTCACGAGACGGACATATTCGTCGGTGCTCGCGCAGTGAGAGGACCTGCAATAGGAGTTAAATTTTGTATTGATGCATACCCTGCCACTAATGGACAGCTGCGGTACAACAAGTCTGGAAGAGTTGAAGACAGGAGAGACCGAAATATCTTTCTGTACTCAATGACAGAGTTTGAGGACACACGACTGACAATATACTGTACGTAATATGATCAGGAAGCAACCTTACACACCAAAATAAACACCTGAAACGTTTTATTAGGGCTACACACATTCATCACGAAAAATAGAAAGCCTAAATGAACGGATATACGTAATTGTACGACCATCCGTAAGTAATATTTTATGGGCGCAGCAGATGCCTTCAGATCCTTTTGATTCCACAGTTCGCTACAGGTCAGTAAACGTGAAGAATGTTTTGCGCTTGCTTATCGTTAACTATAGCAAACGACATCAAACATTGTTTAGAGGCCCAGGTAGCCATGTGGTAATGGGCAGCTGGGACTTTGTAGCTAATCATCTGAGTTGGGCCCGGGGTAGAGTCCAGAATGAGGCATGCGTGGTGTGTTTGTCCTATGGCGCTGGTTCTATTTTTTCTTGAAACTCGTGACCCTAACTTAAAAACGGGCACGTTCCTGTAGTCAGAGGTGACACACCAAACAAAAAAAAAGTCCCTAAAACTTAAAATAGCTCTAAATTTTGTTGACTTTCGATTTGTTTGGAGAACGTTGACTAATCTAATAAGGGATTCTAGGTCCAGTCAGTTGATCAGGGGCTGGGTAAGAACAGAGTTAAACGTGTTCTTGCATGGTTCCCACGTAATTAGTTTCGAACACAGACTACATCCTACAAGCCGATTCTCACGAAAGCTTTAATTCTGCCCGCTGTTTTGTTTCTCACAAATTTAAGTTTTTTTCTGTTGCTAATGGATTTGCTGAGCCTAAATCCCAGAGGACTGCAAGTCATAATCTTCGAAACCACATTTCTAACAGGTAATATGTAACATGCCTGGCATTGTGCCGATGTATTTTATAATGAAATTGGAGGCACGTATTCACAAGGTTTCCTACCGAAATGGAGAATGAATTTACCCACACAAATTGGAGGCACGCATTCACCAGATGTTTCGTACCGAAATGGAGAATAAGTTTACCCACCCAAATTGGAGGCACGCATTCACAAGAGGTTTCCTACCGAAATGGAGAATGGGTTTACCTACCCAAATTGGAGGCATGCATTGACAAGAGGTGGTTTCCTACCGAAATGGATAATGCGTTTACCCACCCAAATTGGAGGCACGCATTCACAAGAGTTTACCCACCCAAATTGGAGGCACGCATTCACAAGAGTTTACCCACCCAAATTGGAGGCACGCATTCACAAGAGTTTACCCACCCAAATTGGAGGCACGCATTCACAAGAGTTTACCCACCCAAATTGGAGGCACGCATTCACAAGAGTTTACCCACCCAAATTGGAGGCACGCATTCACCAGAGGTTTCCTGCCGAAATGGAGAATGAGTTTATCCACCCAAATTGAAGGCACGCATTCACAAGAGGTTTCCAACCGAAATGGATAATGAGTTTACCCACCAAAATTGGAGGCACGCATTCACCAGAGGTTTCCAACCGAAATGGAGAATGAGTTTACCCACCCAAATTGGAGGCACGCGTTCACCAGAGGTTTCCTACCGAAATGGAGGAGTTTACCCACCCAAATTGGAGGCACGCATTCACCAGATGTTTCTCGCACTGGGTATGAATTGGAGAGAGACATCAGCCAGTATCGTGTTTTCTGGGGTTGACATCCGAGCCACTGGGCTTCAGTGACCCAAGGGTTGAACTTAATACGTGCCGCTCTTCATTAGAGGAGGGGAGGATAACCGACCCTCCACAGCGCGACCACACTGCTGCAGATCTCTACCACAAGGTCTGTTGACTGCGGCAGATCAATTCTACTTAGATTATGTTGACTACCATAATGTACAATACGTTCATTCCTGTTTCGAATCTGCGTTCACACAGCCTCAAATTGATTTTGATTCAACAATCGCAGTCCTGTTTTGTTTGTTGTTGTTTGGGGGTTTAACTACCACCGTGAGTAACTCAGTGGATTATAAGCATTTGCTAATCCATAATTTAGCACCACTGGTTCCAGGGAAGGGAGAAAGCCAGTGTCGTAAGACATGGCCATGTCTGGCTCACTGGGATTCGAACCCGGACCCATCTCGGATGAATGGTCTGAAGCCAACGCTACGTACTGTGGCAATCTGGTATGATACGACTGAATTGGATCGTATTATGCTTCGCGCGAGTAGGCTCGATGTAATTGTTTTACTCATGAAACTCTGGATCGTGCCATTTGCAGACATCGCAGGACGTTAAACGTGTTCCGTGCTAGATGGCTTAGCTTGCCTAGAGTATTTAATAAAATTAATGGATAACGTTTAAATTTTAAATGCCTGTTCCCAAAGCAAAATCCTGTCAAATTGTAAATTGCTCCGTTTATTTTGTTAGCGTTGCCGTTTCCACAAACATCCGCGAGATTCTGTAACAATGTCACCCATAATCATAACTCAAGCCCTCTTTTTGGTTATGTCTGTACATGTTTTATCTCCTCTAGCATGTACTTGCAATGTATTCATTTCTCGTGCATTTTTCTCACTTACGCCTGGCATGATAAATTTGTTATGCTTCCTTCGCTAGAAAGCATATGGTGTGCACTTTGTTGCTATGAATTGGTACATATCTGGTAGCACGTTGCCCTGCCATCGTTCTGCAGACAGAAGAACGTGATAAATACATTTACATATTTTTTTGATCTTTCCGTTGGGAAGGGGCCTACACGGAATGACATTTTATTTAGACTTCTTTCCCTGCTACCCTAGTTTTTCTTGTTGGGTTTGGAAATACTTATATTTGAGTAACAGTTTTTATTAATTCTAGTTTATGTTTCAAGCGCTTCCAACCCTTCACGGTGATTCCAGTGATGCTTTTCAAAACTCGAATGCACAATTATTTAACAATATCAGTTTAAACCTACGGAACCTTCATGCAAAGGTTGAATGAATGTAAGTGATCTTCAGTGATGATAGTTTCACTACTATTCCATACACAGGTTTCAGCGTAACAGAGTGCGACTTCATTCTGCGCAGTAGCTCACTGATTTCGTGCTGAGGGAAGAACTTCTGCAGCTGCCGAGATGAATCGTGTATCGATGCAGACGGATCACTAATGTACGACTGCTGTATGGCAAAACTAGAAACATGATGGACTGGTGTGGTCCAAATGTCTCTCGGTACCCAGGAGATAGATGCGCGGGGCTCACACGCTGTACGCAGTAATTGGAAAGCGATATTACAAACCATAACCGAAACATTCAATGTCGTAAGAGAGGTACAGATATCAGTAATTACAAAACGTAAGAAGTTTAAATGAATTGGTCTACGTAGCTGTACATGACCATCTGTAAGACTTGTAAGTGAAACATGTTGTTCCTTGTAATGGTGCCACGATTCAATGCAGGTCGGTCAGTGATCAGAAGAAACGTGCGGTGCTCACACACAGTTTACTATAGGAAAAGACATCGCCGCACATATTATATAGAGGCCCCTGTGCGGCCAAAGTAAGTTTGGAGCGTGGTCGGTTTGTGGTTAATCATCGGATTTGTGCCCAAGTTCGAGTCCAGATTTTAGACTGAGTGATGTGTATATACTTTTACGAAACAATTAATTTTAAGGTGATACTTCCCTAGCCGCTCAGCAAAATTTTGAGGCAAAAAAAAAAAAAAGTGGATTTCCTTTCCAAATGACAAGATAACTTATTTTTGTTTAAAAATAAAGAATTTCCTTTGGCCTTAAAATGGGAAAATACCTGAAGGAAATGGTTAGCATTATTAGTATCATTTAGTGGAGAACTAATTTATATGCGAACCACTATTACGTTTTGTAGAAATCAGATGTGATCAGTGTCTTAGGCTGTCTACAGGTATGGACTATATTTTATAGAAAAATATCTTTCCCCTAGTGATTTCATTCAGTTCAACCGCAGCGGTTGCCTTCTGGTATAAGACAGGTGTTTTGGGGTGGGTTTAATGACCACCCTATGCACCAGTAATGGTTATAAGCAATTGTCCGCAGTTAACTTAGGGATACTGGTTCCAGGGATTGGAGATAGTCGGTGCTGTAAGGCTAGAATTCCACCCATTATTGATCCAGAACGCGAATCCGGTCTTGGCTAAGAGAATTAACCAGAAACTACAGCTTCTTATTACTAAAGTCACCGGGCAACATGTAGGTTTCTGGGTAGCCGTTCGAACAGGGCGTGGGTTCGGTACCCTAAGGACGCATGCGCAGTATACTTGTCTTACAGCGCCGGCTGTCTTCCTTGTCTGGAAGTAAATGAACCTGAATTAGAGAGGAGACTGCTTGTACCACTTGGCATTTCTCGTAATCATTAATCGGCATAATGACACTCTTGGTTGGGTTCACTTTTTATATTACAACGTAATTTTTTGAAGATGCATTTTTAAGCGTCAAATGTGTTTTAAAAGTGAGAAGATATTCATGTGAACGGTTACCACGACAGTTCTTCGTCAATATAGCCTAGGACACCAGTTTTCTTTGGGCATGTTCCGTACTTGCCCGTGTTTTATTTTGGGTTTAACCCTGATCTGTAGTCTTGATGTGCGGGCAGGTGTTTCCAGAGTGGCGATCATTGCATTCTTCCACAGAGAAGACATACGATGTCAGAGTAAAAAGCATTACTCCGAGAAAAACCAATGCCTGCTTCGCTTGTTTGTTTAGCGACAACAATGGCGACAGAGTGACTTGTTAACACTGTAGAGGCCGTGAAAATCTAAACAGGAGGGGGTAGGAAATCCTGCTCATCCTCGAGGGGTGTTTTTGAGCTGCGATTTTTTTTATTGGAGGTTTAACGACCACCGTGAGCAACTCAATGGGCTATAAGCAGTCGCCCGTCCCTAATTTAGGGTCACTGGTTCCAGGGAAGGGAGAGAGCCAGTGCCGTAAGACAAACACAACATCCATGCCTCACCGGGATTCGAACCCGGACCCCTTTCGGACGAATGATCAGAGGCCATCGCCTTAGACCACTGCGCCACCGGGGCGGCTTTGAGCGGCGATAGTAGTTTGGATGTGAGGGCGTTTCTGGTGTTATGATCCTTAAAGTTTTAATCGGCCGATGTACCTGAACCAAGTAGTGTCCAAAATTATCTGGGATTTCTGAACAGAAATGTTCACTTAGCGGATGGAGTTTACGAAAACTGCAGCAATGTAATTCCTTTATTACTCACATACGACCGTAAATCTGTCATGAGTGATAAGAGCTAGCTTTTAGGCTTTTATTCTCTGATACGGGACCTAAAGAATATTTGGGAAAGGCCAGTAATCCCGACACGGACATGCCATTTGGTAGAAACAAGCACCTTCTCTCTCCTTTTTGGGTTCATCGCCATTGTTATAGCCCTTTTAGATGATAATCATTCAAAAAGGGATTAGTGTCAATCATTCGCCTATATGATCGCTATGATATACAAAACTAAGAGCAAGGTGCCGCTGCTTAAGGCTGTCTCATTCGTTCTAACAGCGTTCGGGCAGTTTTTTCGCAGCGACTATATTCGTTGAAGCTGATTTTACCCAATTTTGCAGACCAAGAGTTAATTCGTTCCACTAGGTTAAAGAAAACCATGAGCAAAGCAGAGGGCAACAAGCAGTCTCCGTCCCTATTTTAGAATCACTGGTTGCGTGGATGGGATTAAGCCAACGATGCGCAAGACAACCACCACCTATTCCTGAAAACAGGCCTTTAACCGGGGTGCCAGAAACCTAGGTTTAACCACTCGGTTGCCTAGTCGGTCTTGCAGCTTAAACTTTTTTTTATTTATTGAAGGTTTAACGACCACCGTGTGCAACTCAATGGGCTGTAAGCGGTAGTCTGTCCCTAGGTTAGGGTCAATGGTTCCAGGGAAGGGAGAGAGCCAGTGCCGTAAGACAAACACAACATCCATGCCTCAAACAGATTCGAACTCTGACCCTTCGACGAATAGTAGGCTGACCCGTACGTATCGCTTTGAACAGGACAGTATCTTTTTTCATATTTCCCGGTCGTCCCGTCGTTTTAATAAAAATGCCAATTTTGTCCCGTTTTTAGTAAAAACTATAAATATACTTTTATATTGGTCAAGCAAATTTTTTCTGAAATAAGCGAAAAACGCCTAGACTTTCAGCACTTTTGTAGAGTTTATTCTTTGTCTTCCAGGAAGTACAGTACGCCGCCCCGGTGGCGCAGTGGTCTAAGCGATGGCCTCTGATCATTCGTCCGAAAGGGGTCCGGGTTAGAGGCCCGGTGAGGCATGGATGTTGTGTTTTGTCTTACGGCACTGGCTCTCTCCCTTCCCTGGAACCAGTGACCCTAAATTAGGGACGGGCGACTGCTTATAGCCCATTGAGTTGCTCACAGTGGTCGTTAAACTCTCAATCCAAAAAAAAAACCAGTACAGTACCTGTTGAGAGAATATTTTTATTGTGCACAGTATGTTGTCAAAGGAGAAATCTACGTTAAGTGTTGAGACAATGAAAGCTATGTTAGTTGTATGACGTGAGAAGTTTTATGATAAGATTTTGAAAGACCCGAGTGTGAGAAGTTTAATGATAAGGTGTTGAAAGACCAAAGTTTCCTGCGCAAAATTACTTCACCGGAGAAATATTCATGGTACAATCGTGGTGAAGTACAGTCCCCCGCTAAGTGTACCTAAATTTTTGTATGGGTTCTGTCACTATTAACAGAAGAATAATGGTAAGCTCAATATGTTTAAGTAATAAAACTTATCGTCCTACTTTTTTTGCCCTGTTTTTGTCATCCCAATGTCCCGTTTTGTCCCAAGGAAATGTGGTGACCCTAATAAATATCACCCTAATAAGCCAGCGCTTAGACCACTACACCCCTGGGGCGGCATTAAACAATTTAAGGTGGTTTGCAGACAAAGCAGTGAACTGACTTGTGGATATGTAGACTATACTATATAGTTTGTTTTTTCCTGAGCCTTGGCAGTTGACTTTGCTACACATGCGTCAGAATAGGATACGCAACTTTCTCAAAACACCGACTAAATTCCTTAACAATTATAAGTTCCATAAAGTGTGTACTAGGGCGGTGCGAATAAAATCAAAATTTTTCATTCTCAAACGCCCTAGTGTTTAAAAATTATTGTGGTTGGTGGTCAGCGTACCACAGCTTAAATAATTTCTGATTCAAAGAATACCTTCTGTCTGCGCTTTTACATCAACGTTTCGAAATTTTATCCAAAAATCGAGATTTTTAACTAGAAGCAAACAGGTCTCACTTTCGCGGGTTTTTCATTCATAGACCTCAGTTATGTAAAATAAGACAAAATGTTTCATCTCGTCATTGAAGACCCCTGGGCTCAGGGGCGTAAAATTCATTTCCTTGGGAAACCAGTCAATTTGCGTCGGATTCGGGGACTGTTTCAGACAGGCACGTGTTGCATTCTTAGCATTATACAGATCTAATATACAAAAGTAATGGCAATACGACGCAGTGCGTTCTTGCAAAACACCCCATTCGTCTCGCTCACTCTCCACAATAAACGCCGCTAAATTCGGGGGGGGGGCGAATGGGGTGTTTTGCGAGAACGCACTGCGTCGTATTGCAATCAAATTCGTATATTGGATCTGTACAATGCTAAGAATGCAACACGTGCCTGTCTGAAACAGTCCCCGAATCAGACGCAAATTGACTGGTTTCCCAAGGAAATTAAATTTACGCCCCTAAGCCCAGGCATTTTCTATGACGAGATGAAACATTTTTACAGTCTGATTTTACTTACCTGAGGTCTATAAACGAAAACCCTGCGAAAGTGAGACGTATTTGCTTCTAGTTAAAAATTTCGATTTTTGGATAACATTTCGAAACTTTGATGTAAAAGCGCAGACGGAAGGTATTCTTCGAATCAAACGATTTAAGCTGTCTCACGTTGATCACAAACCACAATTTATAAACACTAGGGCATTTGAGAATAAAAACTATTTTTTGTCTCACCGCCTTAGAATGTACTTATCCCAGATTTGTGTCTTGAGATTCTTATTCCTTCCTGGAGGCAGTTCGTAAATTCAAGATCTCATTTAAGTCTTTTGTTTAAGGCGTTTATTCAACAACATTTTGCTGAGGAACACGGGTCACTAGTTTGCCACTTTCAGTAACGCCGATAAGCAGTGTTCCAGTTCCCAATATAAAAATATTTTCTTTGATTCATATCCCTTTTGTTCGAAAATTATTGATCTCCGCGAAATTGCATAAATGTTTTTTTCATTGGTGATTATCTGATAGTAATGATGCTTTTTTCGCTATCAGGAAGCTCATGTCCTGAGGTTAGGTGGTAATTAAGCGTTTTCATTTTAGGGTGCCGTCGGGTCGAGATACGAGAATTGATTATCGATAGTTACTTCTCAAGTACGACAGACTTATTATTAACGTCTTCTCCTCGCGGGGAAAATTACTTTGCAAAGAATCGTCAAATTGGTTACAGTTTTTATTTTCGGAAGAAAATTACTTAATGCGAAAACACTTTTTCAGCGTTATTGTCTTATAAGTTGTCTTGCAGTTTCCACTGCTTAAACATTTAGTGGTGCATGAAATCCAGGTCCTGCTACTTTTATTAAGATTTTTTCTGGAAAAAAACGAGTAAACCAAATTTCGGCCTCTCGTCTATCATTTCAAATAGTTTATGTAACTACTATTTTTCAAATATGTGTCATGCCATTCTTTGGGAGGAAAGATTCCGTTGCTACGGATCTCCTTTTACGATACAATTCCGTTGTCACATTGTTATTACAATAAGCTCGTCTCTGGAAGTGTATTATTTCAAATATAAACAACATATCAAGACTGCAGTGTGCATTACTTGAACATTCGGTAAAAGAAAAAGCACGTATCTTTTAGAATATTGGTGGATGTCATCATTCTAAAACATTTCTAGGCATCTTTGTCACTGGGACTATATCTATGACGAGAACATTGAAGAAATCATTAAATTGTACTATTATTCTTAATTTTAGTTCAAAATGACCTCACTGGCGGGAAATCAGAAGGTTATTTGCTGTTCCTAGATCGCAAAAACACTCCTTTGTCATTCTTTGAGACTTTTCTAACTACTGCCGTAGTCATCTTTGCCACAGTTTCTCTTGTGCGAATTAAAAGGTTAAAACTGCAATAAGAATTCTGAGAAAGAACGCGATGATTAAAAATGCACTTAAAATCCATTTATATTCATCTGGTCACTGTTTCTGTAGCTACGTTCTCTCTTTCTCTTAAACTTTAAGTCTGTACACACGGCAGCTAACTTCACATCGCAACAGAAGTACTCAACAGACCTATCTCTCTTTTGCTCTCGTTTTTAAGCATTTTGCTACGCTACTGCGCACGTTCTTATGTTGCTGTTTGTTAAGGGAATCCTGGAATCCTTTGGTAGCGACATCTGCTGGGATGCCTTTGTTCTTATTCGGATGCTTGTCGGGTTTTTTTCTGTTTCAATTAATTTCTTTTAAGAATGCGATAAGGTTTTTGTTATGTTACAGTGGAAGTTAGTCGTTTTTTCCCCATAACGATGCATCTGATATGCGAACTTTTCCCTGGTTTTATGTTGTACAATCATTTGAATATTTTCAGTCAGGTTTTGAGTTATTATATATGCAAAATTTAATAAAGTTTTTTTTATCCCCAGTGTTCTATGAATTGATTTACTGTATGGCTTTGGTAGGTCGTCGTACACGACATGCTGTATAAACCAAATTAGCTAACTAATTTCGTAGATTATTTTTCTTTGATAGCTGTTGCTTGTGTGAAGTAACTTTTAATCCTATATTCTCCTTTTCTTTGTTGCATTATTTTCAAGCTCTGTGCATATAAGTTTATTTTAGGTTACAGAGCCAATGACTTTGCGTTAATCCACACTGGATATTATTCTTAATTTTGTAAGATAATATGTTTACTATTTTTTTCATACACCTAAATATTTTTATAATGTTTCGTACTGATCAGATTTCGTGATCTTTGAATTTCCTATTGCTGGAATTTCTAACTAAGTTAATTACGATAGAGGAAGATGTAAAAGTCCATGGTACAGGTTTATAAGTAACCGATGCGTACATTTACCTTTGATGGCCGACATCCAACGAGGGTAAAAGAATGTACAGAAGGCCCACCATGAACCCTTCTATCATTCCCTATTATTCATCTCATCCCATGAACCATAAACTTTCCGGCATTCGTTTTTTGGTCAGGAGAGCTATCACTCATTCATCGAGTCCAAAACTTCGTCGGGTAGAAATTAATAAAATTAAAGAAATTGTGCAACATCATGGATATGAAGTTGGAATTGTTGACCGCATACTCAGGAAACTGGTGACCTCCTATTCTACCACTGTACAACGAAATAGGTGCAACCTCGAATACGTTGGATCCGTTGATTGCCATCCGGCTCCCTTGGCCAAAGAATATATGTAAACGGTATGGCTTAGGAGTTGGTGTTAAGACATCTAACATTCTTGCAACTATCAGAAAAGATAGAGATACCATCGACCATCAAGAGTGACATGGCGTTTATAGTGTTTCTCTAGGAGCCGTGGACGATACCGTGTCTTCTAGAATGTTATAGGTTCCACAAAATGTTTTCTACAAATTCGTTTGTATGAACACAAATGTGGGGTACGTAATGGAGCAACGACTACGGCATTGACTCAACTAACCAATAGTAGGACACGTTATCCAGAATGGGATCAGGCATGTATTCTTGTTACACATTCTGATATGTGAGCATTGTTGAGAGCTTGTGTATTTACGCTTTCAGATTATTATGTTGTAATGACTCTTTTCCATGGGAAATACCTCAACCATGGATGTATTTGGTTTCCAAGAACATTTCAACTAGATAATGGAACTCTACAATTTTGTTCTGTTACATATGTATAATGTGTGTTGTATATAATGCTCACCATGCATTTGTTGTTTAGACTCTTTCACATGGTAAAAATAACCCTACCAGTCAAGCTTGTGTTCTTAATGGACACTGGAATGTCAAGTGTGTCATTCACCTGTCGTAATCTTGTAGGCCTAATTTTTGTCATAATGTAGCAGTAACTAACCTCCCGGCCACCAGAGGACAGTCCATGCGCAGATTTTTATGTCTAACATCTCTGTATATATATATCGGACACACGGCACCTTTCACTTAGGGCTCCGGGTAGCCTAGTGGTTAACGTTCATGACTGCCACGGAGAAAACCTCGGGTTCGATCCCAGGCAGGTACAAAAGCTTGAAGCACTAAATATCCGCCTTGCGTCAAATGGGCACGTTAAGCCGTCGGGCTCCGGTTACTGCTCCCCGGTAATAAATAAGGGTGTCTTCCTCCCCTATCTACCTCGCTTCCGTGTCACTCTCTTATCAGACACTCTAAATCTCGTAGCTTCCTATTTCTAAGAGTCGTTTAAGGCTTAGGGCCAGGCAATCCGTTCCTAAAATCCTCTACATGTGATCTTTTACTTAGTATAATGATGGGAATAGGGTGCTTTCCGAAAGATCTTACTTTTGTTTAGCTTTTACGGAAGTGTTTAATGAATCGAAGGTGGTTTTCACATGTACTTTGAGTTAATAACTTGTATAAACGGTTTATCAGTGTGGTGTTTAAAGAGGGTAACATCGACGAAGAAACTAATAGGCGCGTAAAACTTGGCTGGAGAGCGCATAGATGAAACTGCAATTTTCAGTAGCAATTTTCCATTATGTTTTAAAAGAAAAGTGTTCAACCAATGTATCTCCCTTGTTCTTATTTACGGATCAGAGACATAGACCTTAGCTAAAAAGACTTACAGAGGCTACAGGAAACTCACAAATCATGGAGAGGTACATGCGTGGTGTAACCAGGAAATATAGGAAGAGGAACTTATAGATCAGGAAAATGACAAGGGTGGATTATATCATGAAAGAAATACGGGATTACGCCATATAATACAAATTTTGAAGATGACAGTCCGATTTTTGGCGTAAATGTGACAAGGATGGTAAGTCAGGTAATATCCGAAAACTTGAAAATTTTCATCGTCCTGGAGCGGGACTCGAACCCGCGTCTCCCAGAAAACGCCGGGGTATGCTAACCACTACACCACCCAGAACGATCAAGTTTCAAGTTTCCGATCAATTTGAATATAACCATCACAGGATTCGCTAGTCGAAGCAACCGGCATTCATGTTTATCGAATCTGGAGGTTAAGAATCTTATCCCGTGTTTGCCCGGAGAAGCAGATAAATCATGAAAGAAATACGGGATTACGCCATATAATACATATTTTGAAGATGACAATCCGATTTTGGCGTAAATGTGACAAGGATTGTAAGTCAGATAATATCCGAAAACTTGAAAATTTTCATCGTCTTGGAGCGGGACCCGAACCCGCGTCTCCCAGAAAACGCCCGGGTATCCAATTAATTTGGTTATATTCTAATTGATCGGAAACTTAAAACTTGATATTTCAGGGTGGTGTATTGGTTATCATACCCGGGCGTTTTCTGGGAGACGCGGGTTCGAGTCCCGCTCCAGGACGATGAAAATTTTCATCCAGGACGATGAAAACTTTTTTTCATCGTCCGCTCCAGGACGATGAAAAAATGTTTTCGGATATTATCTGACTTACCATCCTAGTCACATTTACGCCAAAAATCGGATTGTCATCTTTAAAATTTGGATTATATCATGACTAAAATAAAAACTTTCAAGTGGCAACGGGGTGGACAGACTGCTAAAACAACTAATCGCCGTTGGACAACTGAAATCGTACACACACCGACCGGCCTCTAAATCAGAAGCCTTTATTCAATGCCTAATTGGACCTCCTTTAGCCCGATTTACACCACGTATGCTGTTTGGCATAGATTCCACAAAGTGTTAGACTCCATTTCCCTCTACAAAGTACAAGGAGTTCTCCAAACAGTCCTTTAACTGGCTTAGATTTAACGGAAGAGAACATTCCTCCCAGATCTGTTTTCCTAATAGTAGGTTGATGCATAAGGTCATGCCATTTCATTTCACGCGTGTTTCCCAGGTCAGTAGTGACGGTGCAGATGGCCAGGTGTATATCAAAATATAGGCAGTAATATAGTGTGTCTAAGTCATATTGCGTTGTGTGATTGTGGCTAATGGTTTTTTGGGTTTTCAGGTCCGGAAGTATGGAGTGTCAAGTAGAGAGAAATGAACATTCCCGACATCTGCTCCTCTACGAGGTCAACTAGGGATCCACCGCCGAGGTTACTCGACAAATTTGTGCTGTATATGGGGAGGATGCTATTGCCACTAGGACATCCCACAAATGGTTTGAGCGGGTCCGAGGTGGCAATTTTGACCTCAAGGACTCCCCACGCTCAAGTCGTTCATTTCACTTTGATGAGGATCGTTTGAACCATCTCATTCACTTGGCTCCGCGTTAAACCATAGGTGAATTGGCCACTGAGATAGACTGTGATCAGGCCACAGTGACGCGACACATGGGACGTATTAAAAAGGTCCAGAAATTGGAGTCTCGGATTCCTCACACTCTAACCGAGGACAACAAGAATCAGCGTATTGCCATATGTGGTTCCTTGATCGGCCGTTATCGTGAATGTTCTCAGCAACACAAACCCTTTCTATCACGTACTGCTACTGGAGATTAAAAGTGGTGCCTGTACGTGAATTTCAGGCATCGGAGGGAATGGTTAAGCCTAAACAAGACGCACACACTCCGTCCAAAACATGACTTTCATTCTATGAAGATCATGTTGAGTATCTGGTTGGACATGGAAGGCATTATTCACCGGAGAATGCTCTCGAGGAATAGGACCATCAACGCTGCAAACTATTGTGAGCAACTCCTCCGTATGGAGGAAGGAATTCAGCAGAAACGGCCACATCGGCGCAATGGTATCCTTCTCCAAATGACATCGCACGCCCTCACTGTGCAAATGTGACCAAAATGGCCATTCAGTACATGAAATGGGAGATCCTTCCGCATCCGGCCTATTCCTCAGATGCCGCCTCTTCAGACCTGTTCCGATCTCTATCGAATGCACTCCGTGTCAGAACGTCAGAACGTTTAGCAATGATGTTGATCTCCAGAATTTCCTTGATGATTTCTTCGCACCAAAACCTGCACTTTTTTTCAAGAATGGGTACCCAGACGTTCGGACACCATCGTAAATAATGGGGGAGGATACATAGTTAATTGATTCCTTTCCCCTTCTGATGTAATACATTCCTGTATTGCGGTTAAAAAACGGCAAGAACTTATGCATCAACCCAAAATATTTCGTACATTCTCAATGGTGTTTAGACCCTGGCTTCGTAGTGGCCACAGAAGATGCTTGAAGTGGCTGTCATGCTCTCAGAACCACTGCTAAACAAATTTTAAGCGATGGACAGTAGAATTGTTGCCCATGAAATAGCCGTCACTTGCTGGATGACAAGTCAACATTACAGTATGGACTTGAACGACACCTGACCTTAGAGCAATATCATGAAACCAGTTCTGTATCAACAGAACGTGACCCACATCACGTAACCATCTCTAGATCATTGACTTGTGTTGACAAGACAAGCTGGATCCATTGCTGCATGGGGATCCCGTCAAACCTTCTGCTAATGTCGGTACAGAACCGCGACTCGTTGAATCACGTAACGTTTTTTCCGGTTTTCCACGGTCTAGTCACGGTGTTCCTCACAGCAGTGTAGAACTGCCCGGTTTTCCACAGTCTGGTCACGGTGTTCCTCACACCACTGTAGAACTGCCCGGTTTTCCACGGTCTAGTCACGGTGTTCCTCACACCACTGTAGAACTGCCCGGTTTTCCACGGTCTAGTCACGGTGTTCCTCACACCACTGTAGAACTGCCCGGTTTTCCACAGTCTGGTCACGGTGTTCCTCACACCACTGTAAAACTGCCCGGTTTTCCACGGTATAGTCGCGGTGTTCCTCACACCACTGTAGAACTGCCCGGTTTCCCACGGTCTAGTCACGGTGTTCCTCACACCACTGTAGAACTGCCCGGTTTTCCACAGTCTGGTCTCGGTGTTCCTCACACCACTGTAGAACTGCCCGGTTTTCCGCGGTCTATTCACGGTGTTCCTCACACCACTGTAGAACTGCCCGGTTTTCCACGGTCTAGTCACGGTGTTCCCCACACCACTGTAGAACTGCCCGGTTTTCTACAGTCTGGTCACGGTGTTCCTCACACCACTGTAGAACTGCCCGGTTTTCCACGGTCTAGTCACGGTGTTCCCCACACCTCTGTAGAACGGCCCGGTTTCTCACGGTCTAGTCACGGTGTTCCTCACACCACTGTAGAACTGCCCGGTTTTCTACAGTCTGGTCACGGTGTTCCTCACACCACTGTAGAACTGCCCGGTTTTCTACAGTCTGGTCACGGTGTTCCTCACACCACTGTATAACTGCCCGGTTTTCCACGGTCTAGTCAGGGTGTTCCCCACACCACTGTAGAACTGCCCGGTTTTCCACGGTATAGTCGCGGTGTTCCTCACATAACTGTAGAACTGCCCGGTTTCCCACGGTCTAGTCACGGTGTTCCTCACACCACTGTAGAACTGCCCGGTTTTCCACAGTCTGGTCTCGGTGTTCCTCACACCACTGTAGAACTGCCCGGTTTTCCACGGTCTAGTCACTGTGTTCCTCACACCACTGTAGAACTGCCCGGTTTTCTACAGTCTGGTCACGGTGTTCCTCACACCACTGTAGAACTGCCCGGTTTTCCACGGTCTAGTCACAGTGTTCCTCACACCACTGTAGAACTGCCCGGTTTTTTGCAGTCTGGTCACGGTGTTCCTCACACCACTGTAGAACTGCCCGGTTTTCCAAGGTCTAGTCAAGGTGTTCCCCACACCACTGTAAAACTGCCCGGTTTCTCACGGTCTAGTCACGGTGTTCCTCACACCACTGTAGAAGTGCCCGGTTTTCCACGGTCTAGTCACGGTGTTCCACACACCACTGTAGAACTGCCTGGTTTTCCACGGTCTTGTCACCATGTTCCTCACACCACTGTAGAGCTGCCCGGTTCTTCGCAGAAATCAGTGGTTTCCGTATAGGCATGCGACTGACAATACTGATCGTTTTCATCTCTCTCCCCATAATTTGCTGAGATATGGGTCGGGAATAGCTTTCTTTGAATGCTTCGGTCACATCCTGCACACAGAAAGCCTTGTTTCTTAGTACAAGCCTCCTCAGTTGACGGAGATCTCGCGCCTGACAGATTGTCGCCGTGCCACAGTTACGCCTCTTAGCAAGAAATGTGAGTTATGTTTCCACTGATTAAACCATTTTGAGAAACCAGTCATCTCTACTGTTTTCAACATCATCGCTCCAACGAAATACCCACCCACAATAAGGCCTTCATCGAACTCCAAAAGATTCTTTGTTTTCCTACTGCGATTAACCTTACTGACTATTACTGACTAGAGGCAGTCTTAAATAGTTATCTAGATCACGTGGTGAAGCACGTGATCACGTATTTTGCATATATCCTGCGTAAGTGACGCCTACGTACATCTGCATAAAGGTTTCTAACTCACTGGCTGGTGTATGGAGAATGGATACAAAGACACACGAAAAGAACCAAAAGACGGCAACGTGTTAGATGAGTGGATGAAATTATGGAAGAGAATTGTTTAAGACGGAGACTTTGTGATAAGATTTGGAGAGACCTTCATCGAGCAATAGGCTAAGAATGGCTGCTACTGATGATGATTAAGTGTTTGGTGAGGATAATTTGAGTTATTAGGTGTTAATATTTGCGATATACGTGGATTTTTCGTACACTTAAGTTTTTTTTGTCATTTCCTGTGTTCAGAATTAAATCTAAATATTGCCACATTTTTTCATGAACTTTTTCTGTTGGGATTTTTATTGATAGGCAAATGTTAGAGAGTTACGTTTTAAGGTCTATTATGTATTTCCCTGTATGTTGCCATAACATAAAAATATCACTAACACATCGTGCGTACACAATGTTATCAAACGTATTCGGACATCGCAATGTTTTCGAACAAGTGGATTTATTATCGTAATTAGTAGTTAGTCAACCCATCTTTTGCTTGCATAATAGCGGCAACACGTCGAGGCATACTATCAACCAATTTTCAGTTGGTCTCGATAGGAATAGCTCGCCATTCGCCATGCAAAGCTGCTGCCAGAGTGGAGAGAGTAGACGGTCGATATGGTCGACTTCGTATCCATTGCCCCAGTTCATCACAGAGCTGTTCTATGGGATCAGGTTACTGAGTAGGCTAGTCTAACAAATGTCTATGGGATCAGGCCAGTCTAACAAATGTATATGGGATCAGGCCCATCTAACAAACGTATATGGTATCAAGATTCTGAGATGGCCACTCTAACGAATGTCTATGGGATCAGGCCAGTCTAACAAATGTATATGGGATCAGGCCAGTCTGACAAACGTATATGGTATCAAGATTCTGAGCAGGCCAGTCTAACGAATGTCTATGGGATCAGCCCAATCTAACAAATGTCTATGGGATCAGGATTCTGAGCAGGCCAGTCTAATAAATGTCTATGGGATCAGGCTAGTCTAACAAATGTATATGGGATCAGGCCAGTCCAACAAACGTGTATGGTATCAAGATTCTGAGCAGGCCAGTCTAACGAATGTCTATGGGATCAGCCCAATCTAACAAATGTCTATGGGATCAGGATTCTAAGCAGGCCAGTCTAACAAATGTCTATGGGATCAGGATTCTGAGCAGACCAGTCTAACAAATGTCTAACAAACCCGCCTCATTTTCAAGAAACCAGTCCTGCACACGCCGTGAAGTGTGGCAGAGAGCTCGATCGTGTTGGAAGAGACAACGGTCATTTCCACAATACTGCTACATTGTTGGCAGGCCAGAATTATCCAGAACGTCTAGATATATTTCAGAATTCATGGTTTGTGGTAAACTAACCAACTGCCAGTGACCCAAACACAAAAAATAACTCCAAATCATGATAAAGCCTCCGCCCAACTCAACAGTTAGAAGAACACTGTTCGACAAAAATCGTTAGCCGGGCTGTCGCCAAATCCATCAGATTCACTCCCAGCAGATTGGAAGAGTGAAAAGCGTGACTCATCACTCCAAAGAGCAGCTTTTTAGTCGCACACAGTCCAGGAATGACCGGAGACACGCCACTCCAAACGACACTTCGCATTCACGGTAGTGATGTGTGGCTAGTGTGTCGCTGCCCTACCATAATACCCCACACTGTGCAACCTTCTGCGGATAGTTATGGTACTATCCGAGCCATTAAAAGCATTTTCTACTTCAGTAGCGATGGAAACGACAGAGGAAGAACGGGATTTCTTAACATTTCTTACTAATGCTGTTCTGTCACGTTCGGTCGGATTATGCGGCCTTCCTGAACTTTTCTTTTTTTTTTCTTTCTTTTTCTGTAGTTGCCCCGTTCTGCTTCCATCTCTTCACGACATCACTTACAGTCGATTTTGGTATGTCTAGTTTGGCTGCAATGCTCTATATGGGAACGTTACCCAAATGACATCCTATGACCAGACCACGCAGGAACACGGGAAGTTCACGTCCACGCGGAATATGCACTTCAAAGTTACTGATAACACGATCAGATCAGATCATATGAAGAGGATTTTAGGAAGGGAGTGTCTCACCACAGGTCTTAAGCAACCCTTAGAAATAGGAAACTAGGAGATTTGGGCTAGAGTATCCGATAGGAAAGTGACACGGAAGCGAGGTGGAAAGAAGAAAGAAAATGCCCTTATTTATTACCGGGGGCCAGTACCCGCTGCCCGAAGGCTTAACGTGTCCAAGCAACGCACGGCGGTCGTTTAGTGGTTCGAGCGTTCGTACCTGCCTGGGATCGAACCCGAGGTCTTCTCCGTGGCAGTCACGAACGGTGACCACTAGGTCCCGATAACGCGACAGAACATCTCAGCTTTATACACTGAGTGGCCACTTTATTACGACCAACCCCTCAGTACTTCGTTGGGCCACCTTTTGCCTTCAATACTGCGTCGATTCTTCGTGTGCCGCCCCGGTGGCGCAGTGGTCTAAGGCGCTGGCCTCTGATCATTCGTCCGTAAGGGGTCCGGGTTCGAATCCCGGTTAGGCATGGATGTTGTGTTTTTCTTACGGCACTGGCTCTCTCCCTTCCCTGGAACCAGTGACCCTAAATTAGGGACGGGCGACTGCTTATAGCCCATTGAGTTGCTCACGGTGGTCGTTAAATCTCAAAAAGAAAAAGAAAAAGAAAGATTCTTCGTGACATGGACTCCACGAGATGTTGATAAGTGGTTTGTGGAATCTGAGACCATGATCGATGAATAGCACTTTCCAGGAGAGTGAGATTGCAGAGATGTGGATCCAGCTGTCTGATGGCTCGTTCAACTTCATCCCACAGATTCTCAATGGTGTTGAGATGTGGAGATTGTGGGGGCCACCTGAGCAAAGTAAACTCACCGGCATTTTCCTGAAACCAATCCTGTACAATACGAGCACTATAGCAGGACGCATTATTTTGTTGAAAGTATCCATCGCCATTGGGATAAACCATATACATGACAGGATGCACTTGGTCCGCAACAATGTTTAGATATGGTGTGCCAGTCACACGTTGATCAACCCGAATTAAAGGGCTCAAAGCATGCCAGGAAAACATTCCCCAAACCACAACGTTGCCTCCACCAGCTTGATGGGCTGTAGCAATGCATTTGGGGTCCATGCTTTCGTGCTGTTTCCGCCAAATTCTCACTCGGCCATCGGCATGGTGCAACTGAAAACTTGATTCATCGGACCACATAATTTGTTTCCAACTATCGACTGTCCAATCCTTGTGCTCCTGTGTGAACTGGAGACGTTTTCTCTTGTTAACTGCAGACAGCAAAGGTGTTCGAATAGGCCTTCGGCTGCCATATCCCATTCGATGCAGTGCACGGCGAACAGTGCGGGCAGAGATCATTTGAGGGGATCCTTGATTAAGATGGTCTGTAATTTGCTGCACTGTTGCCCTTCTGTTGTCTGTTGCCAGTCTGGACACAATCCGTCCGCCCGAGCAGTCACCAGTCGATGACGACCACACGTTGCACATAGAGACCCAGTTTTTTTGGCTGACAGTCCAGTCTTTCAACATTTTAAAAACAGCTGCTCTGGAACATTTCACGAATGCGGCGGTTTCCGTGATACTCGCTCCATGGCTCCGATTTCCTACAATCATCCCTCATTGAAAGTCCGTCAAATCGCATTTTCTACCCATCTCGTCACCCAAACATCACTTCTACTACTGTCGCAAGCACTAAGTTTTCCTTTTTTATACTAGCCTCGCCCTCTGGCGGCAACAGCGTGCAGCCATAGCTCATTTGCGTAAAACCGGCAGGTGGTCATAATAAAGTGGCCACTCAGTGTATATGTTACTCCCTACTCACTGCGCACCTTTCTGCACAACCGTTTTCTGTACTTATGCAAATATTTGGTAGTGTCCGAATACTTTTGATAATATAGTGTATATTATCATGTCTTTTGTCTAGGATATTATCTTCAATATTTTGCGTGATCGCTTTTGCCTGTAACGCTGGGAGGAGAGATCCCATGTGTGTTCCTTGTTTTTGTCTATAGATTCTATTGTTGAACTGAAAGTAGGTGTTGCACAAATATAATGTATTCCTTCCACTAAAATCACCGATTTCTATATCTGCATATTCGCTTAACATTTTCAGAATATTTATTTTTTCTCTTATTATTTTAATTCTTTCTGTGAGTGGAATGCTGGTAAATACTAAATACACGCACTTAGATATGTTCCACAGTTCAAGTGCACTGTGCTTTGGTATCTGTTCAAAATAATGGAACATAGACTTTAACTCATCTCTGCAGTGTTGAAAAGAAACTGTACAAATTTTGGTAAATCCAAAAACGCAGAATGAGAACACGGGTTTAAAATCAGCATCCCAAGAATCTTTTATCACGTCTTTTCTAAAAAAAAAAGATCGTGGTTATGTTATCGTTTTGTCCGTCCTTCCGTCTGTGGACAATATATCTCTGCAACTATTAGTCCGATTTGAAAAATTCGTTTTGCATTGGGAAGATTAAAATATTAAAATGATGATCCTTTACTTCGTTTTAATTTTTTTGCTTACGATGTACAATTTTGCCGCTAGAGGGCGAAAATACAGATAATATCGAATTTAAAATACATTTTCTTCCATACATTTGCTTCTAAAAATCTGATTGAAAAAGTCGTTTTACTTTTCGATTTCATTTATGACAAAGAGTATTTTAGGTATAGTCACTTTTCAAGTTACGCATGGATTTTCCGCTTGGCGGCGAAAAAATAAATTGCGTTTTCTGAGATATCTCTACTTCTAAAACTCCCATTTGAAAACTTTTCTTCAGCGGATAGAGCTCCTGATGGAAAATCTTTTGCATATATTTTTTATTTTTGGTAAAGAGTGTTTTGGCCACCAGGGGCCGCAAGTCTTTATTTCTGCTTCAGATGTACTTACCACAAAATCTGAGCTTCTGAAATCTCAATTGAAAAAAATCGTTCGTGGACCGATGCCACTCGAGTTAATACATCTTTCCGAAATATTTTCGTCTAAAAATAATGCATTGTTTCTCCGCCAGGGGGCCTAGACGTATATCTTCTTTTTGTCAATTTCTCTGCTCCTAATGGTCCGATTTGAAAAATTCCTTCTTTATTGGATATACACTATATTGACAAAAGTTGCCGGGCACCCCTTCAAAAACAAATGAACGGATCCACTGTGTGGTTAAGATGTGCGGTACAGCTGCAAATGGTATAAAAACAAGCCTGGAGCTGACAGCGATCACATCGCTTTGTGAGATTGAGTGAAAACGTCGCGGCGGGTGAGAACTGACTTTGACAAAGGAAAGATTGTTGGGTGTTATATTAGTGGGTTGTCCATACGAGAAACCGATAAGCGTTTAAACATACCCAAATCAACTGTTTCGGATGTACTGAATAAGTGGAAGACACATGGCGTGCATGAAGCACCAAAACGTACCGGCAGACCAAAAAATCGGTGATAGAGGACGTTAAAGCCTTATGAGAGTCGTCACAGTAAATCGACGGAGTACTGCACAATACCTCAGCGTACAGGGGTAAGTAAAAATGCTAGAACCTCGGTATGAACACGTACCATTCGCGGAGAACTTCATTCCACCGGTTACCGTGGTCGTGCGGCTGCTCATAAGCGTTCCATCTCCACTCGGAATGCTACTCGTCGTTTAGCATGGTGTAAAGAACATTTATCGTGAACCGCAGATCAATTGAAACGGGCCCTATGGACTGATAATCCAGATACACGATCCATCAGTTTGATGGCCGTGTGTGGGCATGGAGGCCGCAAGGGGAACGCTATTTACCACAGTGTGCTGTTACGGTCAAGTTTGGAGCTGGCAGTGTACTCGTGTGGAGGTGTTGTTCGTGGTATGGTCCCGGCATATTGGTTTTCATGGACAAACCTGTTAACCAGCACATCTACCTCGATATTCTGAACAATTATGCCCTACACACTCTTTTTTTTTTTTTTGATTGGAGGTTTAACGACCACCGCGAGCAACTCAATGGGCTATAAGCAGTCGCCCGTCCCTAATTTAGGGTCACTGGTTCCAGGGAAGGGAGAGAGCCAGTGCCGTAAGACAAACACAACATCCATGCCTCACCGGGATTCTAACCCGGACCCGTTCGGACGAAGGATCAGAGGCCAACGCCTTAGACCACTGCGCCACCGGGGTGGCACCTACCAACTCTGTGGCAATACTATGGAACCGAGCGTTGTTGGTACCAGCAGGATAATGCACAGACCCATAAAGCAAGGACTGTTACGGCGTGGTTTAATGATTATTCCGTATCGTGTGAGGACTGGCCAGTACAGAGCAGCATTATGTACTGAATGGAAGCGCATGCCTATCGCTGTGTTCTAAAACCTTGTCGAAAGCATGTCTGGAATGGTCAGTGCATGCATTAAGACCGACACCGTACTAATGTATGCTAATAAATACTAGAGGCTGACCGACACCGTACTGATATATATATATATATAATCCAAAGTCATTGCACTCTACTAATTGGAGAGCGTTTGAATAAAGAAATCACTTGCAGGAATATTCAGATTTAAGTGACCCTCCTAGAAACATGGCCTCAGTTGGAGGTACCCAGGTGATTAGATCACTCTAGTCATAGGCAACATCCGCAGAGGAGTTACATAGCTAATTAAGACAAGTCTATGGCTATCAAGCGATGAGCTTTCCTAGAGCGTCAGAATGGTTTTCGAAATTTTCACACGAGCGCAGTGTATTGACGGATAAGAAACATAGTGACAGGGCTTCAATGTTAAAAACAGGCAGCAACGCGACGAGTGTGGAAGCTATGGCGCCGAAGACAGACCTGTGACTGCCTCAGACGACTGGTGATGAAAATGGTTCTTTCGGTACAGCGCGTTACACCGCTGAACTTAATCACAGCACGTGCCGCCAAACGAGACCATATTTCCAGTCAGGTCGCCATTTTTCCTTGGATATATTCTCCAATGCATTGCCTGGTATTCAAACTACGATGCCGAACAACGACCTTTAATCAGGAGAGTGTAATGACGTTGGAAGACCGATTTACGTATACCTAATTAGCCGCCAAAGGTAATCGAGAGTTAATTATTGACCACTCGTCGCATAACGGTAGAATACAGTGATTGTTGAGATGAAACTATGAAATAATTACAACGGGCATTCAATTTTTATTTATTTGATGGAGTGACAATTTGCATGAAAATATGAAGCTTCAGGGACACTGACTCAGACTGTATCCATAGTTCTTAAATTTGTCCATCTCCGTTGCAATTCAGTAACACTTACAGCCCACTTTAGGATCACAAAAGGAATGCTTATTCCCATGATATCGGCTAGATTCTTTCAAAAGCCCTCACCCTTGTAAAAAAGGAACTTGCCGGTGATTGAACTCGCGTTTCCACTCTCCGGAGCGAGCTGCTCTAACAGACTAAGCTTCACCGAGGGAATGTACGACGTATCACTACAGGTTTGTCGTCTTGACACGTGCTTCACCTCTGTAGTACGTCACACCCTCTTTATCAGAATAATTCTTTCATGATATGTATTCAACAACGACCGATGTCATTCTGTTTCATTATAATTTAATATTTTTTCCGAATTTACAAGTTTGATGATATTTTGATAAACACATTGTGTACAGCAAACAGTCACTCCGAAGTGGGCATTCTGTAAGTTTCTTTAGATATAGGTAAACTTTATATCATTATTAATAAAATGACAATTACTGTAAGAATTTTAATTTAGCGAATTTAGAAACATGATTTTACATAACAGTAGCTTTGAAGTGGCCCGTTGTTTTTGCAGTGTAAGCAGAAATGGATAAATTGTGCTGAAGGAATTCGGAGAATCAACGGAAACGATGTTCGTGATATCACATTTTACATGCCATGACCATTTTTACCTGACTGACGCAAATACATATGTGCATTATTAATGGGCTGTACAATTTACAGTCTTGACTCCTATGGAGATTTCTAAGAGTGCTAAGAGTTTTGCCGTTCTCATATTAGGAATGCTGGTATCACTGATAACGTTGGAGTATTCTATGTATCGTATAATTTCGAAAACTAAGCACTGATTGTGTTAAAGTTATTCTCCGGTATCCTTGAAAATTCTGAAACATATTCTGCCCGCCGTGGGTTTAAGTAAACCTCTTAACAATTTCGACAAACCAGTTTACCTTATTATAGTTCAATGGAAAGCATAAAGACTACAGTCTAGTACTTCCTCACTAAAGTTCCACGCAAATGCAGCATATTGTACAAGAATACAGACGTAAAAATAGCATTTGGTGACGCTTTTAAAAACTAGTGGCCTAGTGGTCAAATGCGTACTGTCTACCTGGGTGAGGTATGGATGGTATGTTGGTTTTGCGGCGTTGGCTCATTCTCTTCCTTGTAGGCAGTGGAGCGGAGTCCTGTAAGCAGTGGAGCAGTTACAGGGACTCCGTTCCCTAGAACCAGTTCCTACAACCAGAATCTTACCGCACTGCTCTATCTTCCTTCCCTATGACTAGTGGCACTAAATTAGAAGTAGGCGACTCGTTGTGGCCCTTAAATTAACTCACGGTGGTAGTTAAACCTCGAAACAAATAAATAAAATAACTCTTTTGTTTGGGGATTAACGATCATCGTGAGCAACTTGATGGATTATAAGCAGTCGCTCGTTCCTAATTTAGGGCCACTGGCTCATGGGAAGGGAGAGAGCCAGTGCTGCAAGACAAACACACTATCCATGCCTCACAGAGATTCGAATCCGGACCCATCTCAGACTAATTGTCATAAGCCAGCGTTTAGACCACTGTGCCCCCGGGGCGACAATAAAATAATTTAACAATGCGCTTGTGGAAGTGATGTTCTAACTGCTGGGCGATGTAATTTCCACACTTTCAGAAAACGTGGCCATATTTGCCAAACGTTAACCCAGGAAATTTCGTGCCATAATAGCCGGGTGGAGGTATTGTGAAGCGGGTAAAAAACATAACTTCCTTAGGCTTACATTTTCCCACCAGTTCGCTAAATGTCGTTAAAACGAAAAATTGAGAAACATGAGCAGTACTTTGAATTATAAAATAGTTACGCGTCCCTTATCTGGGGACAACGGTTCCGCGGAAAAGGCAGAGCTATACTCGAAGTCACCATAAAAGTGTACAGGTGTTAAAGACGGGAGAGCCTTATCACGACTCCTCGTGGTCCGCAAATATACATCCGCGTTAATGTCCTTTTTATCGTTTTTATCCCCCCAACCACCCCAAATCTTACAGGCAGTGGAGATTATGAGTGGAGATCTGGTGGAGGCAGAACTGCTTCCCTTACTGCCTTTTTAAATAACCTACCCCTCAAGTTTCCCCTATTGCTAATTTATTGTCTCTGTGTTGTTAACTTTGGGAGAGGCTTTCCACCTCTTCTCCCTGTCCGAGTTGCATGCCAAGTGGCCAGAAACAGCCGAAAGTGCGAAGCTCTTGTTTCATCAAATTCTCATAACAAATTTATTTCCAAAAGCGCACTAACTTCTGGAACTTTTTTTAGATGGCAATTTTGTGTGATAAACCGCTGAGCAAACAAAATTAGATTCTGAGCAATAATTCTACGGCTTTTCGCTCTAAACTCTAGGGACTACTTTTCGTAGCGGAGGTAGCTGTTTCGCACCCTACACAGTGCTACACACTTAGGTTGACTCAGAGTTATAGTGCGGCATAACACCAACGCATCACACATACCTCATTCGGGGCTCGAGCCCGAGCACAACTCGGACGAATTATCAGAATCCAACACCTCATAGCAGTCGAAAACTAAGTCGGGCCGCGAAGCCTTCCGTGACACGGCTGCTAACAATTAAACATATCACCTCCGGGTACAATTTCTGCTTCTCTTATAGCCTCATAAGTTGCCCTACACTTGGCTGTGAAACAACAAAACCGTGTTTCTCCCCCACCCCTGTGCTTACAGAAGTTTGTATTTCCCGTTTAATTAGGCTCGAGGCAAGTGCCCTATGAAATTAAAAAAAAACATTATTAACCCTTTTACTGACTGGAAAGAATTAACTCGGGGTTAGCGAAATGGGCAGAAATAGACTCAAACGAATATACTTGTTGTCTAACAAGTGGGCAGAAGGCGGCTGGAACATGTAAACCTGCGCATCAGAAATAGTTTCTTTCTCCTTAGCTTTATTAATCAAAGTGGTCATTTAGGTGAATGATTTACATTAATCCCTTCTACACTGCTGGCCACCCAAAATGCCTAACCAAGAAGGAAACATCCGATTATCCTGAAATTCGCAGCATGCGTCGCACGCGAGAGGACATAAAAACGATTAGCATTGCGGGACATATGCAAATCATGTGCGCCCGGCACTCTACCGAGAAGCACTATAAGAAGGGTGCACAGAAGGCGGGGTGTAAGTAGTGCAAGTGTGTTGTGCTGCCGGACCTGTGCGTGGAAAGCTTCCTGATGCCTCGTCGCTGAATACGGCAGTCATTTCAGCGCGTTTCGGAGTTCGACACAGGACTACTAGTTGCTTATCGCGACAGCGGTTTATCGTACCGAGACATCGGCGCCCGTGTGGGACGACATCCAGCCACAGTGAGGCGAAAATGGATTCGGTGGGTGCAGGAGGGACGGACGGACCGACGCAAGCGATTGACGCAGCCGCGGCACACCACCGAACGAGAAGACCAGCATGTTGTGCGGCGGGCATTGACGGCTCGCACCGCCACATCACGAACGTTAGCGCAGGAATTAGGGTGTGTTGCGCAACAACATGTATCATCACGTACCGTTCAATGTTGTCTTCAGGAGCGGGGACTTGTCCCACGGTGCACCATTGCTCCGATTACCACTAACGTTACACCACCGGCGAGTGCGGCGGCAGTGGTCCGTTGAACGCCGCACGTGGACTACGGAATGGCCCGACATTTTCTTCTCCGACGAATCCAGCTTTTGCTTGCAAAACACGACGGTCGGATTCGCGTGTTACGGCACCGCGGCAAGAGACTGTATAACGCCTGCATTATGCATCGCCATACCGGTCTGTCACCTGGCGTTATGGTTTGGGGCGCAATTGGATATGACACCCGCACCCCTCTGGTACGCATCGCTTGTACACTCTACAGCCACAACACCATCTCCGACGTTTTGGAGCCTGTAGTCCTCTATACCTGCAGGACCTGCCAGCGGCCACATTTCAACAACACAACGCGCGCCCGCACGTGGCACGCATCGTGCAACAATTCTTCACGGCCCACCAGGTGTCACTGCTGCTGTGGCCCGCCTGTTCTCCCGGTATGTCGCCCATCGAACACGTCTGGTCGCTGGTCGGCAACCGAGTATCCCGGCAAGTACCACCCGCGGCTACGCCTGATGGACTGTGGCAACGTGTGGAAGCAGCCTGGACCGACATATACCAAGCCCACATCCAAAGCCTCTTTCGTTCTATGCCGCGGCGTGTAGTGGCCGTTATTGCCAGCCATGGGGGCCACACAAACTATTGATGTCTGCGTGTTCCACAAGTCGCACGGGCCTGTGAGCTCAATCGTTTCATCTTTGTATCTGTTGTTATGTGTCCAGTAAATTTGGCTTTGCTATCTCGTGTCCTTCTTGGTGTTGCATTTTGGGTGGCCAGCGGTGTAATTGTTTATCTGGTAAGAGGGTTAACAATGGCCATCTTAGATTGTAATTTGTTTGTACCCAGTGGCATGATGTCCATGTCAGGAACACTCTCCCTTACCCATCATGCCTTGGGTGACGAGAGTAGAGAACTAGAAAGGAGCGCTTATCACTAGCGAAAGTTTTATGGTCGGTATTGCTTTGATGACAGGAACTGTTCTTCAGTAGCTGTCGTAGAAAACTATGTGACCTACTAAAGATGTGAAGCACGTGTATAGACGACTATTTGCGGCTATACATTCCGTCGGTGTAGTTTAGTCGGTTAAAACAACTGAGTCTAGAGCCAGGAAGCGTGGGATCTTCGTCACCGACAAATCTGTGTTTTCATTACTGCCGCTATGTCAATATTTCTGTCTGGGGAGCGCAGGAAATTTTGAGCACAATTCATTTCAGATACATAGTCCGTTTAAAGGATTAAAATCACTAGCTGATAAAGCTTAATATGTACTAGTGGAAAAGCTAAGTGCTGAAGTCCTACACTCTAAAAAAATGTCTGAAATTCGCGGGCCAAATTCCATCATTTCTTTCGTGAATTAATGAAGCATATTTCTGATACAAACTTTTCGTGAAATGACGAAACGAAACCTGAATTTCACTGATTTTTCGTACCACGGGCAAATTCTGAATTTTCAGAAAACTTCCCACAATACTTTTATTATATTGACGGAAAATTACCGCTTTAAAGATGAGTTATGGGAAAATTCCAAATTTTCGAAAACCTTTCCGCAATTTCTTTTGTATACTAACAGGAAAACTCCGTTCTCACTTTTTCCGTATCCGTATGACGAGAAGTTATCGGTAATAGAAGTGATTGGTAAAAATACTTGAGGTTTGATTAACTTTTAAATGTCGATCGTCTGTCGAATTTTGAAGTTTCGTAGCGAGATCGGATATTGTGGATAGCACATCGCATGGATTTTATTTATTGTGGCACATGATATTTTTTCTTCTCTGCCCTATTTTATGCACCAGCTATTTAATATATATTGTGTTACTGTAAGAAACCAGATACTTAACACACACTGAAGAGCAATAGAGTTAGAGATACCTGACTAGTAACGTGTAGCACCACCTTTCGCCCTGATAACGCGAGTCATGGACTCGACAAGACACCGGAAGCGTTGCGAAGTCATACCGATCCACGACCCCTGAACAAGCTCCCACAGTTCACGAAGATTTGATGGAGGGGGGGGGGTCAGAGCCTCGAACACCTCTCTCGATGGCATCCCAGATGTGCTCGATAGGATTGAGGTCACGTGACCTAGCTGACCAAGGAAGCGAGGTCACGTCGGTGGAGTGTTCATCCAACCATTCGGATACAATTCGGGAGCTGCATTGTCTTGTTGCAGGAAAAGGTCCCCAGTGGGATGTTGATGACGCACAAACGGGAGCAAATGGTCGTCTAGGATATCCCGGTAACGTTGACCTGTGAGAGATGATGTCACACGCACCAGGGGTCCCATTTCAGTCCACGTAAACAGTCCCCATACGAGAATGCCACCCCCATCAGCTTGAAGAGTACCCTTCTGGCAAGAAGTATCCATCGCTTCATGTGATTTGCGCCGTACTCGTATCCTGCCATCCGCATGTACCAACGTGAATCTCGGCTCATCAGTCCAGGCAACATTTTCCCACGTGTCTATGGTCCAGTGGCGATGTTCCCGCGCCCATGCTAATCTTTGCAACCTGTGATGTGCGGTCAGCAGAGGTACCCTCGTGGGACGATGGCTTCTGTACATCACAGCGAGATGGTTCTGGATGGTGTGGCTGCTTACACGTTTTTGCGCACCAGCGTTAAATTGTAGAGTGATTTCTTACACTGTGGCCCGTCTATCCGCTGTTACAATGCGAGCTAGCCGACGATGATCCCGCTAATCCCCACGCTGTTGTCCACGGCAGTTGGCCCTTGCAGGTATGGTTTTACCGGATTTCATGTACTCACGGTGCACCCGTGACACAGTGGCTCGTGAAAATCCCAGTCTTGCACGACTTCCGAGATGGAGTGACCCATTCGTCGGGCTCCGACAATTAACCCACGATCAAATGTGCTTAGATCCTTCATCTTACCTATGCTGCGTCCGACTCTTACTGATTCCCGTCGCATACACTCCTTATATTGTTGGATCGCTGCATACGTCATATCGTTTCAGTTTACTGGGCCTCCCACCGCGCCACATTTGCATAACGCCTGCTGTCTCAAATTCAATTGCTCTTCAGTGCATTGTACAGATGATTATACGACGTCTATGTATAGTCTTTGGATAACTTAAAACAAAAACTATTATAGCTATCAAGAGTAAATTTTATATTTAGGAGTTTTGTGAAATGATCATATGAAAAAGTATATCATGAAAGAAATACGGGATTACGCCATATTATACAAATTTTGAAGATGACAATCCGTTTTTTGGCGTAAATGTGACAAGGATGGTAAGTCAGATAATATTTGAAAACTTGAAAATTTTCATCGTCCTGGAGCGGGACTCGAACCCGCGTCTCCCAGAAAACGCCTAGGTATGCTAACCACTACACCACCCAGAACGACCAAGTTTCAAGTTTCCGATCAATTTGAATTTATCTTCATGTTTAGCGAATCCTCCAGATTCGCTAAACATGAATGCCGGTTGCTTCGACTAGCGAATCCTGTGATGGTTAAATTCAAATTGATCGGAAACTTGAAACTTGGTCGTTCTGGGTGGTGTAGTGGTTAGCATACCTAGGCGTTTTCTGGGAGACGCGGGTTCGAGTCCCGCTCCAGGACGATGAAAATTTTCAAGTTTTCAAATATTATCTGACTTACCATCCTTGTCACATTTACGCCAAAAAACGGATTGTCATCTTCAAAATTTGAAAAAGTATATTTCACCTTTTTTGAAAGATAACTGAAAGTCATTATCAGTTTAAAAAAATCAAGTTGCAAAGCATTTTGTTGCTTCAAAAAATCACGATGAGAAATACTCAGTTTGAGAAAAGTCCTCCTATAGAGAAAAAAATATTACAAACTTATTTAGAAAAATAATAAGCTCCAACAGAAAATAAAATGACTGAATCACTCGCACTAATGACGAAAAAAAAAATTCATCGTCGCGCAATCTGTTTTATGATGTACGTGATTCGGGTTTCCGAGCGTTTGTGACTTTGTGGTTAAAGGCGTGCGCTACCTGTTGAACCACCCCCAGCAACGGGAGTTCAATCCTGACTGCAGCGGAAGGATTATCTGGAGTAAGGGCTGAAAAATGCAGGGTTTTCGATTTTGGGAAATTTCACTTTAAATACGGAAAAAAAAAGTTGGAATAGACTTTTCTGAAATAAACGGAATATGTGACTACGGAACATTTGTGAAAATACGGAAGTTAAAATAAACGGGCGCTTTTAAAAACGGAAATTTCTGAAGAAATCAGACACCTACCGGCATCTTTGCTGCACGTTATTTTCAGAAATTTTCCGTGAATTTACACTATTTATTTGTTTACAGTCTATCTGAAAAAGAAGTGGGGCGGTGAGTAACGATCGTTGCATTAAGAATAATATTTGTCCCTTTATTGCACAGATACACAACTCGGGGAAGTCTGACAGCTCTGTCATTTTATTTATGGATATTTTGAAAGGTCATGATTCTGCCTTATAATCAACTTAGTGTTCTTTGAGTTCAATACAAAGTGATTGCGAAAGAAAAAAAAAAGGATGACGACGTCAAAGCCCGTCTAACATCAAGGCAGAACACTTAACTACCTATAAATTTTAGGAGTAAGATTTGGAAGGAATTGCAAATGCTGTTGTAGAAATGGTCGTCATCACGTTTGGAAACATCAACTCAACAGTAAGCCAAGAGTCTGAAGGGGAAAGATTTTCTTAACCTGGATATCAACACTGCGCTGAGACACATGACTGGTGTGTGTTTCGACACAAAAAAATATTACTCTCATATAAGCTAAAGTCTTAAATTGCCACTTCATTTGTTGCGTGACATTTAACTCACTGGACTTCAGTGTGCTAAAAGATTTTACTACACACCGGTGTTCGTAATGTTTCAGCTAGAAAGCTCCGTAAAACTGAACTTCTGCCAGAGAAAATGTGCCAAGTCCACAGATTTGCGCAGGAGAAACTCTCTCCTTTCAGTCGATGAGAACATGAACGAAGTACGTTAAGTCCAAATCACGACTTTTCTGCGGAACACATATACACACATCGCTCCACGCAAGAGCTGCGAGTCAATTTAGTTCTGTTCCTGTCGCTATGTTGCAAAGAATAAGAGAAATATTGCAGCTATATCGGGACGTGACATGCTCGTCAAACTATCAACAAGAGAAGCTAAACAACCTGGATTAGAATTTATACATTATTAATCACCACTGCATTAATATCTATAACTAGTTTATTTACCTTCACTATAGAATACATCGTGTTGTTTTCGTTGCGCATTCTACTAGGGATGTTCAAATGAAAAGGTACGAAACGTCATAAGAACGTTACCGTTAACATATTTGCCTATGCCGCTATGGGAGAATGTAGCGACACATCTAGGGATGCGATTAGAGTCGCCGGCGTGGATCGGAGCATGCGCGGGCGCCCGCATGCACAGGAGAGAGCAGAGGCTCTTATAAAGAGCGCCGTCCAATTGACTACTTGTTGAATTCCTCCAGCACAGACGAACCATTAACTCCGATGTGTACTGTGAGACACTCCGAAGCCTACGCAGGTCCATCAAGAACAAAAGACCGGGGCTGCTCACGGAGGGTGTGGTTCTGCTCCATGATAACGCGCGTCCACACGTCTCCAGGGTCACACACGCGGAACTGGCCAAGTTCCAGTGGGAGCAGCTTGACCATCCGCTCTACAGCCTGGACATGTCGTCCTGCGATTTCCATGTGTTTGGTCCCCTGAAAAAACATCTGAAAGGGAAGCGCTTCCACTCGGACGACGAACTCAAGGACGCTGTGCAGGACTGGGTCTCGTCACGGCCACAGGAATTCTGGGAAAAAGGAATCCTTCGGCTCGTTAATCAATGGGATCGTTGTGCTACGGCCTATGGTGTATACTTTGAATAAAGTCTTCATTTATACCCACAGTGTCGTTTCGTACCTTTTCATTTGAACACCCCTAGTAGTACTTAAAAAAATCAGTCACAGAGTTTTAATGGCTAAAGTCAATTATCCAGATAAGTATATCGACAAAGTTGTTTTCATTTCCTTATTAGCTGACTGACCTCAAAAGTTGAATTAGAAGTAATACGTAAAAGAAATATGATGCTTCCGCTCAATCTACCCTCAGCCAGCGATTTAAATTTACGCTCTTCACTTCACAAATATCAATCTAATTTGCTTTAGACATAAACGGTGAGGACTTACACCGAAGAGCCAAAATATGTATTATGACGACCTGCCTAATATGATGCCACCTCCCCCGTCCCCGTGCCTCCAAATGAGCTCTTACCGGTCGAGGTACAGACGCTACGAAATTTTTAAAGGTGTCTTGTGGTATCTGGTAACAACACGTCATCAGCAGGTCCTTTAACTCTTGTAAGTTACGTGGTTGAGCCGGGGCAAATAGAATTTGCTGTTCCAACGCAAACCACAGATAACCGATTGGATTGATATGTGGGAAATTTGGAGGCCAGATCAATACCTGAAAATCTTTCACATGTTCCTCTACCCTTTCTCTAACCATCCGGGCAGTGTGACATAGCGTATTATCCTTCTAAAAGTAGGAACTACTAGAGGCAAATACCATTGCCACGAAGGAATGTACTTGGTCTGCAACGAATTTTAGGTTGGTGTTAGATCTCATAATTGCCTGCATATCAATGACTGGACCTAGGGCTTTCCAACAGAACATTACCAAAAGTATTACACTTCCTCCACCGGCTCCTTATCGTCCAACGGTACATCCTGATGTAAACAAGTCCCAGGTAAACGACGGCCGCTCACATACTCCAACGGGAAAAGAGATTAATCGGAGCAGTCCATATTCTTCCAAACATCCAAGGTCCAGTTTATTTTAAATTATGTAAACGACGGCCGCTCACATACTGCAACGGGAAAAGAGATTCATCGGAGCAGTTCACATTCTTCCAATCATCCAAAGTCCAGTTTATTTTAAATTATGTAAACGACGGCCGCTCACATACTGCAACGGGAAAAGAGATTCATCGGAGCAGTTCACATTCTTCCAATCATCCAAGGTCCAGTTTTATCAAAATTATGTTAATGACGGCCGCTCACATACTCCAACGGGAAAAAGAGATTCATCGGAGCAGTCCACATTCTTCCAATCATCCAAGGTCCAATTTATTTTAAATTATGTAAACGACGGCCGCTCACATTCTGCAACGGGAAAGAGACTCATCGGAGCAGTCCACATTCTTCCAATCATCCAAGGCCCAGTTTATTTCAAATTATGTAAACGACGGCCGCTCACATACTGCAACGGGAAAGAGATTCATCGGAGCAGTCCACATTCTTCCAATCATTCAACGTCCGGTTTTGGTGCTCGCCTGCCGATTGTACGAAACGGTGAATCAATGTCAGCATGAGCACGCACATTGGCCTGTTGCTATTCAGCACCATTTTAGTGGGGTTCTATATACACTGTGTGTGCGGTGACACGTGCCCAGCATTCAAACTACCGTTGACTTGCGATACAGTAATCATTCTGTTGGCTCGCACCTTACAGGATCTCCTTCGCTCACCTGTAGTATATATGAGGCGTAGTCGACCCACACCTTGTTGGCGGTTCGTGGTTTTTCCCTCCTGTGACCACGTTTTTTGAAGGTACTAACTACTAAGTACGGCTGAGGAAGAGCACCCCACAGGTCTTGCCGTCTCGGAAAAGCTCTGACCTAATCCCCTTGCCATTAAAATTTGGCCATTCTCAAACTCGCTTATGTTCACTGCCTTTTTCATCTGAAGAACAAGAATAACACTAATTAACAGAGTTCAGTATCAGGGTTTTTCTATAACTTTTCATGACCGTTGAACACGCCGTCGTTTACCGGCAGTTGTGTGTATTTGCTTAAAAAGGCACTGGTAATAATGTTTTAGCTTTTCGGTGGATGCTTCAAATATTGAACGATCTCAAAGGCCAAATTTGTAAAATTGCATTAAAAATGTTTTCGTTCAATTTGCATAACATACACTGAAGAGCAATTGAATTAGAGACAGCTGGCGTTATGCAAATGTGGCGCTGTGGGCTGCCCTGTAAACGGAAACGACATTACGTATGCAGCGGTCCGACAATGTAAGGAGTGTATGCGACGGGAATCAGTAAGAGTCGGACGCAGTATGGGTAAGACGAAGAATCTAAGTGGATTTGATCGTGGGCAAATTTTAGGGGCCCAACTAATGGGTCACTCCATCTCGGAAGTCGTGCAGGCACTGGGATTTTCACGAGCCACTGTGTCACGGTGCACAGTGAGTACATCGAATCCGGTAAAAAAATCCCTGCAAGGTCCTACTGCCGTGGACAACAGCGTGTGGATGAGCGGGGTCATCGTCGGCTACCTCGCATTGTAACAGCGGATAGACGGGCCACAGTGCAAGAAATCACTCGACAATTTAACGCTGGTGCACAAAAACGTGTAAGTAGCCATACCATCCAGAACCATCTCCTAGCTATGGGGTAAAGAAGCCATCGTCCCACGAGGGTACCGCTGCTGACCGCTCATCACAGGGTGCAAAGATTAGCATGGGCGCGGGGACATCGCCACTGGACCCTAGGCTTGTGGAAAAATGTTGCCTGGACTGTTGAGTCGAGATTCATGTTGGTACATGCGGATGGCAGGATTCGAGTACGGCGCAAACCACATGAAGCGATGGATCCTTCTTGCCAACAGGGTACTCTTCAAGCTGGTGGGGGTGGCATTTTCGTCTGAGGACTGTTTACGTGGACTTAAATGGGACCCCTGGTACGTGTGACATCGTCCCTCACAGGTCAAGGTTACCGGGATATCCTGGACAACCATTTCCTTCCGTTTGTGCGTCTTCAACATCCCACTGGGGACCTTATACTGCAACAAGACAATGCAGCTCCCGAATTGTATCCGAATGGTTGGATGAACACTCCACCGACGTGACCTCGCTTCCTTGGCCAACTAGGTCACGTGACCTCAATGCCATCGAGCACATCTAGGATGCTATCGAGAGAGATGTTCGAGGCTCTGACCCACCTCCATCAAATCTTCGTGAACTGTGGGAGCTTGTTCAGAGGTCGTGGATCCCTATGGCTTCCCAACGCTTCCAGTGTCCAGTCGAGTCCATGCCGAGACGAATTGCCGCCGTCATCAGGGCGAAAGGTGGTGCTACACAATTTAAATGCTCTTCAGTGTAGAGCAGGGGTCTTTAATCTTTTCTGAAACTCAATTCACATGGCAATATGAAATAGAACTACGGGGCCACATGAAAAGGAAGCGTAAGATGCATGTGCTTATTGTGAATATACAGTAAAGTGCCAAAGGTCATGGGATAGGTACCTAGTATCGCGTAGGACCTCATCTAACTCTACGAAGTGCAGCAACTCCACGTGACATCGATTCGACAAGTGGCCGGAAGACTTCTGGATAGATGTTGAGCCATGCCGTCTGAACAGCCAGTCCACAGTTCACTGGCATTTGAAGGTGCAGGATCTTGGGTGCGAATGGGCCTTTACACCACATCCCATAAGTGCCCTATTGGGTTCATGTCGGTTGAACGTGGAGGCCACACCATCCGTCGGAACTGTCCAGAATGCTCCTCGAACCAATTTTGGACAACATGGGCCCGATGGCATGGTGCATTGTCCGCCTGGAAACTCCCATCGTTGTTGGGGTACACGAAGTCCATGAAGGGCTGCAGTTGAGCAATAAAGTGATTACCGGTTAATGACTTATTCAAGAAGATCAGAGAACACAAACTGTGCCACGTAAACACACCCCACAGATGTATGGAATCACAAACAGCTTGCGCAGTGCCTTGGTTACAGCTTGGGTCCATGGCTCCATGGGGTCTGCGCTACACCCGAACCCTAACACCAGCTCGTAACAACTGGTAGCGTTACTCATGGGACCACGCCTCATGTTGCTAGTCTTCCAGGGTCAAATTACCGTTTTAACGAGTCCAGGTGAGGCGCTTTATCCGATGTCATGGTGTTAACAAAGGCACTCTGGTGGGTTTTCTGCTCCCATACCCCATGGACATCAAATTACACTGTACTGACGTGATGGATATGTCTCTGGTACCTCCTGCACTAAATGTGGATGTTATTTGAACCAGCGTCACTTGTCTGTTAGCATGGACAATCCTGATCAGACGACGTCGGTCAAACTCATTCAGAGCCCCTGGTCGGCCACCACGCTGGGTGCTAATGCCTTTCACGAGGTACACACGTGACACCGTGGATCGAGGAATGCTGAATGTTCGAACAACTTCGGAAATTCAATGTCCAATCCGACTGGCTCCCACTACCATGCCTCGTTCAAACTCCAATAATTCCCGATGGCGTGCCATAATCCTACTGGCGTTTGTTCAAAATGACTCGCGCGATTACACCTTGCAACTGATAGTGGCGTGCATCGAAGCCTCTATACGACGGCAGCGGCAGTAAAACATTTGTATACTACTATCGCATGACTTTTAGCTCTTCAGTGTAGATAATTTCAGAGATGATTGAATTTCAAAATTTAACTTTCAAGTAGAGAAAAGATACGGTTGATATGATATCTATCTTGTAAAGAAGTGCAAAGTATGTTCCTGATGTGCCTACAGTTTTATCACTCCTTTAAAATTTCGTTATAATTTATATCAGCATAGCTCATAGCAGAATTGGAAATTTAAAGTTCAAGGGAGCAACGTAGCTGAATGTTAATTTTACCATTTGGGAAAGGTTTTGAATATACATAATTTTTTTATTTTCAAAATTTTCTTGTGGAAAACACGTCTCACGGACTGTAATTTATGAGATGTACCTCTAATTTAACCTTCCTTTGGGGTTCCTGTGTTCTTTTGCAAATTGAGTTTCTCTTCGTTAAATATTTTCTAAACTTAACTCTACATATTTTCTCTCGATGAATTTAAAGTTGACAACAACCTGACAGCTGGGCAAGAGGGCAAGCGAACGTACATAAAAGAGATAAAACGATGTTCTTCAGAGAGAATGATGTAGTAGAGGTCGTATTCTGGTTATAGCACTTGTGGAAAAACATTTTGAACGAGCTGTATGTCAACAGTCTATACAAACGACTGTTGTATAAGCGGGTTGAGAGAGGGCGATTGGAGAGCGATCGTACAGTCATTTCTTAACTTTACAAGTCAGGTGACGTTACGGAGGTCTGCCAGAGGAACTAGGGTATGGAACGTGGTTATCCCGATGTGGAAAGTTGACACTATTAGATGATTGAGTTACTATGTCAGATGATTGAGTTACTATTGCATTAGATGATTGAGAAATTAAAAAAAGAAACAGCAAAAGAATATTTTCTATAACTATTAGATGATTGAGTTACTATTAGATGATTGAGTTACTATTCCATTAGATGATTGAGTTACTATTGCATTAGATGATTGAGTTACTATGACTTGTTAATGTTGAATATTTGAAGCGATTTATTTTTACGCATGACTGCGGAATTCCTTAATAAAAGTTGATTTGGTTCATAATACTGACTTATTATTCAACCTTGTCCATATTATCTTGGAATGACTTTTGTATGGGTAATGTTTTAATTGCTACGTACAACTGAGACACAACTGGGAAATTAGCATTAAGTTGAAGTTACGAATTAAGTCACCAGTGAAGCACTAAACTGAAGTTACACCTTTAACGTACACAGTTACACACAAACCAAAATTTATCTATTTTTCTACAAGACACATGACGTAGACAGAGCAAGGGTGGGCAACCTGCGGCCTCTCTGGCCTCATGTGGCCTGCCCTATCATTTTATGCGGCCCCTGGACGCCTTAAAAATTACCGTATTTTTTATTTTAAAATGATTTATCTATGCTATGAAACCAGCTAAAAATCGGATGTGGGCTCCACTCGATGTAAATACATAAAAATGTGTATTATATACTGATATATAATAAATATACTGTATCATCATCATTGTCAATCATTATCAATCCACTGCTGGACGAAGGTCTCCCCAAGTTTCCTCCACAACGGTCTGTCTTGTGCCAGTCTCCTCCATATCACTCCCGCATACTTTTGAATTTCATCCACCCATCTACCATGTGGTCTTCTTCTGGATCTTTTCCTGTCCCTTGGAATCCAATCTAAAATTTCGGCTGTCCATCGATGGTCTGTCCTTCTGGCAGTATGTCCAGCCCATTGCCATTTCAGGGATTTAACTCTGATCATGATGTCTTCCACTCTTGTCATTTTTCGGATCCACGTGTTCCTCTTCTTATCTCTCCTGGTAACACCAAGCATGCACCTCTTCATGCTTTTTTGAGTTGTCTGCAGCCTTTGTATGTCTCTTTTAGCTAAGGTCCACGTCTCTGCACCATACGTAAGCGCTGGAAGGATGCATTGATCAAACACTTTTCTTTTAAGACATAATGGCATATTGTTCTTGAAAATTATGCTGTTTCTTCCAAAAGCTCTCCAGGCAAGTTTTGTACGCCGATTAATTTCTTCATCAATGTGACCCTCACTTGATATCTGCTGTCCAAGATAAACGTACGTGTCTGTTATCTCCAGCTTTTCTCCATCAATCGATAAATCTTCATTTCTTGTAAAAGCATTGTACATCACTTTTGTCTTCTGAAAGTTCATCTTTAATCCCACTTCTTTACTCTTGTCAGCAAGTTCCTGGATCATACTCTGTAGCCCTGATGGGGTAGTTGCAAAAATGACTATGTCATCAGCAAAACGAAGGTGGGTTAGATAATCTCCATTAATCTTTATCCCTTTATACTGTATATATATATATAAATAATAAATGTATAACATATACTGTACTTGAGGGCCCCTTACTGTAACTTAAAAGTCAAATGCGGCCCGCACGTTCTAAAAGGTTGTCGACTCATGACGTAGGGGACTAGCGAGTGATTTATGTTTACGTTCTTCACTTCAGTAATTTTAATTTAATTCCTTTTCAACAAAAAGGAACGAATGCAGTGAACTTGTGCCTCATATATATTAATCGGTCTCCCAAAAACATCCCATTTACTGATGAGGCAAAACGAAGTTTCGCACTCAGAGTGCACTCCAAACATTTTCCCCACGAGGCTCGAGAACATCTTTGGATTTTTGATTGAATCTAAGCTCCAGATTTTTGAGGTGATATAGCCCATGCGCAGAAACTTCTAGGCCTTTCGCAGAGAAGCAATGTCGTGCGTGCTATCAGAGGATTAAAAAAGCCCTTTCTTTGGAAAAGCATACTTAAATTACGAAAGAGATTTATGATCTACCGTATTCGATGTCTAAATATTATCTCATGAATAAAGGTACATCATGTCAGAATCAATTGATTTATTCAGGTTAAATATATGTGCATACAAGAACACATAAAAAACGGCACCACCTCATAATGCTTACATGAAAAATGAAAAAAAACGGAAAATTATTAGACCTACATAGTAGAGACATCCCCTTGTCCAAAAAGAAGTATAATGCTACATTAAAAATACAGGAAGGAAAATCTAAAATACGTTCAGTCCTTATTCATATGCTCATCAATAATTTCAGTCGATGTTTATATAAGAGACAATGGCACAAAAGCTTTCAATAAAAGTTCTTATACTAATACTTTTATCATAATTTTATTTCATCTATAATGGCTTTCTCTCATGCTAGTCTTGTCTTTAGAACTTACGAAATAACATCACATAGTTTGGTGTTGTGCGTGAAGTTGAATCCATACAGTTACACATGAGATCACTGATTTGCACATTGGATAAAAAAGAAGTAAGTATGGAGGTTGCAACCTCGTTTGGTTTATACAGAAGCTCGGTTTTGGTGGAGTAGACATGGGCACAGGAAAATTAGAACAGCAAAATGATGCAATTGCCGCATTCTTTGGAACATCGCATTACGAACAGGATGTTAAATAAGTAGAACATACATCGCATAAAGCATTTCATAATGGGGTCCCGAAAAGGTTCGGAAAACAAGGGACCTAACATGATCTCTCGGTTAATTTTTTTCTTGCTAAAATTAAAGCTTAACTATGTGACCAGAATTTTTTTTTACACTGTTAAACTTTATTAAATTTATTTTAATGAAATGATACCCATTAATTTAAAAAGTCATGACGCTAGTTTTTCATCTTATGTGATTGCAAATAAATTTCTTTTATTGTAATGTTTTTCACGCACATGCATGTGACAAAGGCTCAACGAGCCAGTTGAATATATTATGAGCAGTCCAGGTGGCGCAGGCTTCTGAACATTCTTCTGAGATTGTCCGGGTTCCAATCCCGGTGAGGCATCAATGTTATGTTTGACTTAAGGCACTGCCTCTCTCCCGTGGCTGGAATCAGTGGCTCTAAATTAGGGGTGAACGACTGCTTATAGCCCATCGAGTTGCTCATGGTTATCGTTAAAATCACAAACAAATATCTTAGGTATGAGGCAAATCTTTTTAATCGCACCGGTTAACTGGTCCGACGTTGCGGCTTGCTCGGCTTTTGAAGAGACACCAGAACAGCCACGCAAGGCTATTTTCCATTCTTGAATCAAGTGGTTAAAATCGCTTCAGTGCTAAGAACGTCTCAGTAAAGGCAAAAAAGATCTTCAGTAAGGTTCTTACACTTCAAGTAAACTTAACAAGATTCAGCACCGACAATCCAGAGTTTTCGAAAAATTTTGAAGGTTACAGCAATAGGGCACTAATATAAAATAATGCACGAAGGGAGTTTAAAAAAAAACAGGATTCAGATTAAGACATTAAGACGCAGAGCCAGAAATATAATAAGAGATCGACGTTGACCAAGAAACAATAATGTGGTAAAACTATCTTCATACTTTAGAGCTAAGAAACAGGTTAGTTATATTACAGTATATCGGCAGATATCTGAGACCGAGTACGAAAACAGGGTACTAAAATTGCTTTGGTAAATGCCTTCAATTTACGTTTCGCAGACACACATTTATAGTAATATGCTCTCAGTTTTAGCATTTCACCTAACAATACAGTACTATCAAGAGATCTGTCATTTTCAGCGCGGAAACACAGACTGGTAACCATATTTAGAAGATCCGTACGCAAGAGACTTTCGACATAATATATATGAACAAATATTCTAGTCTATTAGCACTAAGACATTGTGACCTTAAGCACAAAGATGCGCAGTTAAGAATACTGTTGCTACATGTATCTTTCATTTACTGCACGGAAATACAGGTTGATACCAATTATCCAAGGATAACGGCATTTTAATGATTAAAGCATATACTGACAACATTATGTCTCGACAGTGGAATAAATGTTAATAACTTTTGTTCCTGAGACAGAACTCTTAACACACTCTAGATACAGAGATCCTGGACTTTCATCACAAGCTGACACCATCACGTTGCTTGCGTGCTGATCTCATTTCCGGCATAGGAGAATTCGGTGTCTTAGTTTGTACAAACAGCATTCGTGAGACTTCAATACAAGTATGTCATATCTCAGAGGTACTTAAGTCACGTCTTGAAAGTCTCAATGACAATTCAAATTTCATCATGGAATATCTAGGTGCTATCCCGAGATCAGTCGGAAACATTATATACCAATAAATACATTGCTGCTTAATTTTGATAGTCTCATAAACACAATGAATCCAGTGTGCAAAGAAGTTGATCAGCCGCCATTAAAGACATTATAATGTTTTAAATTTTTATTTTAGCGCGCTATGGATTATTTGTTGTTAAATAGTTACTTAAATTCTAAGCACTTGCACAGTTAACTAAGCTGCCAGAATTAATTCCACTAAGTGACAACCTACAGTGAGAATCAAATTCGTTATTTATTCAACTTTTATTTGCCGAACCACAGTTTGTAGACACACATACAACCATAACATCAACAACTTATAATTTGCCACGAGATATCACTTTAATTGTTATTGGGCTTACAGATAATTTAGATTCTGGTAATATCGAAGATAACATGAGTTCCTACCTGAAGCACTACATCATCTTGCACAGACACATGCACACACACACAGACACACACACACACACACACACACACACATCATTTATGCTGGGCGTGGACTTTTATTTACCTTCTGTCTCCCTGTCAGCAGTTTCCAAAAGGTATAAGGAAGTTCGGAAGTTTTGAAGTGCCGTTAAGAAAGAAATATATCGAAATAACATAATTTATGTAAGAACTCAAATCCAAAACAGAAGGTTTCCTTACAGATATACGTCATAACATGATTTAACTTTCGAAAGTTATTTCACTAGTATGTGACGTATACTCTAATTTAACTTTACATTCTCTGTGTAAATTTCAGTTCATTCTCCTTAGCATTTTTCGAACTTAATGTTATATCTTCTCTCTCGCAAGAGTATGGTTAGCAACACTTTGAAGTCGGAATGTATAATGTGTGTATGTGTCAGATGAGAACTGGACAATATACATGTATAATACTTGAGTAGTAGCAGTGTAGGAGATGATTGTATGTTGATATAATAGTAGTTGCGGAAGTTGAGTTACTTGAAGTTGTGATTTCTTGACGTCTACGTATTATCCTTAGTGTTCGTGTTTTGTTTTTATTAACAACGTTCTCTCATTTTAATCGGATTACGCTAATAATATTGTTGAAGAGTGAATTGTGCCAAAGGAGTTTTTGCTGAATAGGAACTAACTGTAAGTAACTTTTTCTCAACCTTTCCTTGAATGACTCCTGTGTCACTGTAGCTGAAGTTTTCTAGAACTGATTTGTGTAGTGTTCAGTCAGCTATACATACAGGAACATTACAAGTATGTAATACACCCAAGAAAGTTTCATTTCAATATTTTTATATGTAATCTATATCAGCAAACATCCTCGATCCACTGCTGATTGAAAGTGTCTCTATGTTTCTTATGCAACTCTGTCTTGGGCAATTCTCTTCTATGTCACCCTAATCCCACTTGGACTTCTGGGTCTCTTCCTGTCCTTCGGCATCCACTCTTAGTATTTCACCTTAGAGTCTGCACTGGTCGGGCCAAGAAGCCCCTTTTTTTCGCATTGGTAAAGAAAGGAAGAAGTCGTGTCTCCCGAATTCCTGGTCTGTTCAACTATTTTTCTGGCTGTACTTACTTCCATGACATAGCCCAGGACATGATCACTGAGGCAAGAAAATGCACTCACAGTGTTTTTACCGTCTGTGGGTATTAAGATGGTAAAAACACTTTGGGGCTTGTTGACAACAAAAAACATCGACCCGGAGCGAGTGTTTGTGTTCCGTGGAGTGGAGACGGGGGTTGTCTGTAGTTGTGAGGGGTGTGTGTTTGTATATGAGTAAGTGGGAAGGCATCCATTATTTCTCCTATCCTTAATTTCTATATGGATTGACTTTTGTGGTGTTACCGCTTGATAGTTCAGAGAAAGGGACATTTTACTACTCTCCTGCCGCATTTCACTCGGAAAACTTACCCGTAGCAGACTCCTCTCGATGTCTTCATGTACTCATACTTGCAAATGTAACTTCTTTTACCATAGAATTTAAGAAATCAGCGTGAAAAAACCGGCAAGGAAAATACATCCGAATAGATAATGTAAGCGGCAAAAGCGATCTTTGGGCGCATTTTGAACTGCTTGGTAATGTAGAAACCCTTCAGCCAAAACACTTTGCGCAGTGCATTAAGTGCAACAATCTTTTAAGCTGTGACAGTTCAAAATCGGAAACATGTTACCTTAAGAGACATAAATGCATTTCTGTTGTTACAAGTTCCTCGTCCAAATTTTTTCTTTATGTACTGTATAAGAAGAAATTTTTCCTGCTGCAATCAGGAATATTAATGTACTTCTGTTCTTTCGGAGTTGGAATAAAAAATTAAATCGTTTAATCTCATTAAAACTTTAACTAGAGTTTAGACTAGAGGTTGGAAGCATTTCAAAGAACCTTTTATTTCTTTTTTAAAGTGGGATATACTTTGAAATTTCATTTTTAATGCGCTTAGTTGTTTTTTTTCTCTATCTTTTAAGGTTATATGATTCGATAACTGCCTAAGTTTAGGTAATATTTTTAGGCTCACATTCCACAAAATATTTTCAATAATACCTTATTTCATTATTTAAATTTCACAATTTCGTAAAATACAATAGAAAGACAAAATAATACAAAATTGTTACATCATGGAATGGGCCGAACCTAAATAACAGCTGAAATTGACGCACCTGGCCGATTGTTTAATATCTGAAACGGGCCCGGCCAGGCGAGGCCTTAAACGCACTGCCTTGAGCCGGGCTCACTAAATAAGGCTCGTGCAAAAGTCTATTTCAGCTGCCCAAAGATGAACCGCTAATCTAGCAATCTGTCCAGCATATTGCTACTTGGGGGTATTTGTCTAGCGTATTGCAACTTGAGCGCATTTGTCCAGCAATTTGCCACTTGAGGGTATTTTCCAGCATATTGCCACTTCAAGGTATTTGCCCAGCATATTGCAACTTGAGGACATTTGTTCAGCATATTGCAACTTGAGGGCATTTGTACAGCATATTGCCACTTAAGGGTATTTTCAAGCATATTGCCACTTGATGGTATTTGTCCAGCATATTGAAACTTGTGGGTATTTTCCCAGCATATTGCTACCTGAAGGCATTTGTTAAGCATATTGCAACTTAAGGGTATTTGTCCAGTATATTGCAACTTGAGGGCATTTATCTAGCATATTTTCACTTGAGGGTATTTCTCCAGCATATTGCCACTTGAGTGCCTTTGTCCAGGATATTGCCACTTGAGCGTATTTTCTCTGATCATGACGCGATCCGCTCTCGTCCTTTTCCTGATCCATGAGTTCTTTTTCTAACCTTTCATGGTTGCACCAAGCACATATCTTCCATGCTTTCTTGAGCTGTCCGCAGCTTGTGTATGTCATTTTAGTTAAGGTCCATGTCTGATCCAAAATCAAGAACCGGAAGGATGCATTTATTAAATAGTTTTCGTTTAAAACATAACGGTAAATTACCCATGGCAACCCCGTCGCCGAGAGGTCTTCTGAGACGTTGTCTTCGTATCATTCGTCTGAGTTAGGGCCCATATTTACTTACGGTGCTCGTTAAACAGCCGAAAAAGAAAACTTTCTTTTGAAAGTTACACCGTTCCTTCCAAATGCATTCCAATAAGATTTTATTCTGCTATTAATTCTTCTTCGACGTGGCTGACGCTTTGTAGCTGTTACCCAATGCAAATGTAGGCATCAGTTACTTCTAAATATGCTCCCTCAATCTCTAAACTTGCAAATTTGACTACATCGTCAACAAAACGAGAAGTTTGGCTAAACTACATTCATTAATCATTGTACCCCGTGTCTTGATGTGTTGCAATTAGTTAGGAATCTGTGCAATGTCTCGCTGAGGAGCTAGGGAGATGTGCTGTCACCTTGTCTCACTCGCTTTCTACTTTTCTATTCGTGCGGTAACCTTGAAAAGGCGAACCTTTGCATTTGCATTTTTATAGTTGTTATTAATGATACATACATTAGCTCCAAAATGCCTCTAACATGTGGAATAGCATTTGTTTCACTGAGTATGTTTACGTTTCCAACTGTTACACTAACACGAAACTTCTCTGCAAAGCACTACACGATCACAGCCTAATGGTTAACTTGCCGAAGTAAATTTGCTTCACTGTAAAGCGTACTGAAATATTTTAGATGAATCCCGGATAACTTTTCTTTGTTTCAACTGTATAAAACATGAATTAACTGATTAAGCATTAGGAATAATAACGGCCAGACGAAAGTAAAATAAATCGTACTTACACAGTCCACTCTTTTATTCACGTTCGTCAAGAATAGGGAGCATGGCAAAAACCTCTGCTTAATTAACTTGGTAACAGAACACATCACCTTGAACACTATCCTCTCTCTCTCTCTCTCTCTCTCTCTCTCTTTTTCAGCAACATACTATACTTAGCTTGCTGTAAAACTTTCATCATTAGCACACTTCCAAATATCGTGCTCAAAACAGCTTAACTGTAACATTATCGCCAAGGCCAGGCAAACAAATCAGACTTTAAAACAAGGAAGCCTAAGCATTCATTGAGAACGTAACTGACTACTCAAGTCAGCGTAAATTTGTGAATATCCGCAGATTAACTTGTCGAAGTAAAAAATGAGTTCCACATGAACTGACAACAAACAATAAATATCGTAAACAATAAATCCAATCGTCCCAAATCGAATCCTCCTATACATTTCAAAACAGCAACTTTTATCATCAGTTTCAGCGTACGTCCCTGCACTTTGACTTGTTGACAGGGTTGCCAAATACAAATACACTTTATCATCATCATCATCATCATCATCACCATTTTCAACCATTATCAATCCCCTGATGGATGAAGGTCTCCCCAAGTTCCACCACAACTGTCTGTCTTGAGCCACTTTCTTCCCTGTTACTCCGGAATGTTTCCGAATTTCATCCATCTATCTCCCATTTGGTTTTCTTCTGGGTCTTTTTCTGGCGCTTGGAATCCAGTCTAAAATTTTGGTTGTCCATCGGTGGTCCGTTCTTCTTGCAACATGTCCAGCCCATTGCCATTTCAGGGATTTTACTCTGCTCATGATGTCTCCCACTCTTGTCATTCTTCTTATCCACGAGTTATTCATCTTATTTCTCCAAGTCACACCAAACATGAATCGCTCCATTTTTCTTTCAGTTGTCTGCAGTCTTTGAATGCCTTTCTTAGTTAAGGTCCATATATCTTCTCCATATAGAGGAAGGATGCAATGAGTAAACACTTTTCTTTTAAGACATAATGGGACATTGCTTTGGAAAATTGTACTGTTTCTTCCAAAATCTCTCCAGCCAAGTCTTATACGTCGATTAATTTCTTCCTCAATGTGACCTTTGCTCGATATCTGATGTCCAAGGTAAATGTAGGTATCGATTACCTCGAGCTTTCCTTCATCAATCGCGAAATCTTCATTTTTTTCTAAAAGCATTATATATCCATTATGAAATCAAATTTCTTCTACTTATCAGTTAACCGAAAAAGTTTGTTCGGCTTTATCAGTGACATGTTTTCTACAAAAATTCATAAGATCAGGGTTAGATGGGCTATTGTAGGCGTTTAAAAATTCTAAAGCAAATATTATGCAAAGATAATTTCTATGTGTAAATAAAGAAATCACTTGTGCGAAACTGTAAAATGCCGCAAAATCATGTCTTCTACAGGTAATGTTATTCGAACGTGTTTACTTCATGAGTTTATACGGGAACTAAGGCAGAAAAAGCGGAATCTGTTAATATCCGAAAGCTTGAAAATTTCGTCGTCCTGAAGCGAGAATCGAATCAGCGTCTCCCGGATAGCGCCCGACTATGCTTACCACTACACCACCCAGAATGACCAAGTTTCAAGTTTCCGATTGATTTGAATATAACCATCACCAACTCCATGTTATTGATTATCTCCTGAACAATCTATGCTAATTCAACAAAATTTGGTATTGCTCATATCTCTTCTGCTACTCCTATTAAGTCTCCTACTACTGGAGTTTTGCCACTTTCAGGCAATTGATGAGTATATAACGAAGTAAATATCTCCGTCATTTCTGTCCACGCCAGGATTCGAACCCGGATCCCCTCATTCCGGAATAAGTCACTCTACCAATTGAGCTACGCGGACGTTTTATTCTGATTCCTATTTGCCTTTATGTTGTGTGCGTCCTTCTGGCAGGTACGTCACATCTCCTGGTACGTTACAAGTAAACTGAGGTGCAATTAGTATTATGCATGACAGGGGATCAAGGAAAGCCTCAATACTCTGTAAGTGAAAAGTATTCCGGTGAAATACCAGGTGATGGTGCAGCATAATCTCCTGACAAAAACTAAACGACCTAACCGCAAGGAAGAAGTTATTTAAAGTGGGATGGTAACTGGGGTGATGTCGTAACAAGGTAGCAGTGAAAGTGGTTATTTGATTCGAAGTGTTCAGTCTCAGTTTCTTTTTTTTTTTTATATGTCAGTAAAGCAATCAAAAAATATAAATCTTCTCTATCTCCGATTTCCTCAATTTTCCTCTTGGATAAATCTTCAAGCTCTTCGCATTTGCTGATAACTCAAACGAATTTGACCAAAATTTTGAGTGGGTCTTCAATCAATTTTCAATGCACCATCTACCAAAAGATATTGGATGCAGAATTTGTCATTTTCATGTAGGACTTCCGTCCACAGGGAGTAGAGTTTAGGTCCCAGCCACCTACAGCGAGATCGCCTTTTGGGCAGGACACAGAAACGGAAGGAATGAGAGCAAGTCTAGCGACTTTGACAGAACAGTTTGTAGTGAGATTAGAGTACAGTAGATAGCGCCACCGTACAAGTACGATATTGCACATAGATGGGTGAGAGAATTTCAGGGGGGACATAGGAAAGGATACCCATTTTCCCAGTGGGTCTAGCCTGGGGGCCGTCACTTTACGTGCTCGTCCGATGCACGGCAGATATTCAGCGATTGTTAGTAAATCACACATCTCTGAAAGATCAGCCCAGGCTTGAACCTGGGGACCCAGCATCGATAGTCTGAAACACTAACCACTAAGCCATCCGCGGCTTTACCACTAAGCCATCCGCGGCTTCACCAAAAGATATTGGGAAGAACTTACAATAGATATGCTTCTCCTCAGGCTTCATTCTGCTTATGTAGTCACCAATGCTGACCAACTTTTCGTCACCGGTGCTATTAAATCTACAAATTGTACCCTGAAAGCTTTAGCAGATAAAATAGGTATAAAATATTATACGTTGCTAAAATATTAACAAGAGGCATATTTTAGCAACATATTTTATGTCATATTTAAACCAAAAATAAAAAACAAAAAAACAAAAACAAAAACGGATTCACATCTTCAAAATTTTTATTGTATGGTGTAATCACGTATTCCATTCATTAAAGTAGAATCCGTTCATCTTTCGCGGAAAATGCAGCAAGGAAACGTATGGTCCAATACTGGTTTATAACATTTTCGACAAGAAACGAAATACTTGAAGATGCATCCCTTCAGAGAAGACCAGCCGTTGCTGTTGATAATGCATTGAAAGTCACTATTAGAGAGTAATTTTTGTCCCACATGTCAAAGTTTGTGAAACAAATCAATATTAGTGCTGAATCAGTTGATTTGCATCGCCTTAGAAAATCTGGAAGGTTGGCGGATGGGTTCCACATGATTTGATACCAAATAATAGCGGCTTACGATCTATTCATTGCTGCTTTCACGTCACAATAACGAACCACTTTCGGACCGGTTGTCGACATGCGATGAAAAGTGCGCACAATGAACGGCGATACTACATGGTTGAGTCACATTATTGTGACCACCAGTTAATATCCAGAGTAACCTCCGTGTACAGCCCGAACAGCATCTAAATGGGATGGGAGTGACTCAATAAGGTGCTGACTGCAGTGCATCTGAAAAGCTGCTGGAAGGTGCGTGGTGGAGGATCCTTAGAGCGAACAACACGATCGAGGTGGTCCCACAGATGCTCAATTGGGTTTAAGTCTGGGGAATTAGGGTGTCAGGGAAGTACTTTGAAGTCTTCATTGTGCTCTTCCAACCAATCTCGGACATTTTTAGCTGTGTGACACTTCGCGGCACATTGTCGAGCTGGAAGATCCCATCCGCCCCACGGAAGACAATCAGCATGTATGGGTGTACGTGGTCTGCAAAGATGAATTCATAGCGTGTTTGGTCCATAGTACCTTCCACAGGTATGAGTGGAACCAGAGAATGCCACGAAAACATTCCCCAAACCATAACGTTGCCCTCACCACCTTGTGTTTTTCCAGCAATGGTTGAAGAGTAAGAATAATATATCAACGTTTATTCACAATAAAAGCTTCATTAGCTGTTCAAAAAAGATACCAGCATCTAATGTTGTTGCGTCAGTTTGAAGAGTACCTGACAACAATTATTTTACTAATAAAGCTTTTATTGTGAATAAACGTTGATAATTTATTCTTAATCAACATCACAAGTGTGTAGTCTTGAATTATATACATTCTACGTTGAAGAGTGTTTGTTCTCCGATGTTTCTCGCATTATACGCCAACGTTTATCCATTCGATGAAGCAGAAAACAAACGTGACTCATCGGAGAAGGCAATTGTTTGCCAATCAGCGGATGTCTCCAATTCCGATACTACCGTACAAATGCAAGCTTTTTCTGTCGATGCACCATCGTTATCATAGGTGCAGTGACCGTCCGTCTGAGTTGGAGCGTAATACACAGCACGGTTCGCTGAACTGTCGTTCGTTTTAGACATACTTCTGGTAGTCACTGGTTTATTCGGCCAGTGAATTGCTCCACTGTAGCATGTCGATCGGCTCTCACGCACATTCGAAGACGACGTTCACCTCTCACATCAATGGCACGTGGTACTCCGCAGTTTGCACGTCGCTTATTCTCAATGGTGCCATTTCTCCAATCACGATACATTTTAACCATAGCACCACGCGAACAGTTCACAAACTGAGCTGTTCCAGAAATACTGCCACCCTTGGTTACTTTTTGCAAATCTGATAAATCGTTCCTTTTATCCATGACAGCAACGAGTGATATGTTTCCCGAATGCCTGCAGCACACCTTATGTACCCTCCAAGCCGGTTCACGGCACGTTCCTTCTTTCATTGGCTACGCGCTGTTGGCGTCAAAGGTAGTAGGTGGTCACAATAATGTGACTCGACTGTGTAAATGAGATATTATTGGCTATTATATATTTATTTGCCCACACTGAGCAACTCAATGAGCCTTCATCGGTCCCTATTTTAGAGCCACTTTTCTCAGGGAGGGCCGAGAGCCAATGTTGTGAGGCAAGAACACCATCCAGGCCTCACCCAAAATTGGGGACCGGACCCATTGCGAAGGAATTGTTAGAGACCTTGGCCCCGTTCGTTAATTGTGTTGCATGTTTTGTGAACTACAATACAATTATCCATTTAGAGTTGCTTGCCTCTGGCTAAACAATCACTGCGAACGTCTACCAAAACGGTTACTACAAGAATCGGCAGGAAAAAGTATCTGCATTTTTTTCTTTCAAAGATGAGTTTCTGCAAGAGAACATGAGACATCTTACGGGAAGAAGAACTCCAAAAATGTGTACAGCCTTGAGAGTGTTCATCATATTCACGCAATATCTCCATGCCAGACGAAACAGGTAAACAACTGAAATTCAAGAGTTCAGAAACTCTAGGAACAGTTAATAAATACCTTCGTTTTGAAAGATTGGAAGTTTCATAGAAGTTGCAGTTGTAAGCTAGCTTGTCGTTGCGAAAAAAAAACCATACAATCGGACGGTGATTACTTTCGAAAATGAAATATTATTTTTAGTTCCTTATTGTCTTTTCGATTTTAACATTAAAAATCGAAAGAACATTTTGATCACCTGATTAATCCCATGCTGTTATAACTCCCCTGGTCAACATTTTCCGATTTGTTTAAAATCAGTGACAACGCAAGTGATAAGAATCAGTCTTTCGCATAAAAGAAATCTTCTTCTTACACAATAATAACCAAACATCTGCTTGTTTTGATATAAAAAAAATAAATATTTGCTTTCTGTTGTTATAAAAGCATTTGCTTGATTTCGAGAAAGAAATCACAAATTCAACTTTTCAGTAGTAAAGATCCCGCTTCGAATAAGAAATCACTACATGCCAGAAATCGCCTTATACTTATCGATCAATGAATCAGAATGTGAAATTAAATCTTCTCTCTAAAATGAATGTTAAATATTCTTGGAAATTTATTGAGATTTCTGGTTCATATTGTTTTATGTAGCAGAAAGAAAAACATACCGAAATGCTGGTTTGCTTTAACAATTTCCTTCGCTGGCGCACGAAGTTTCAACAGGAAATAAAATTAATGTGCCAAAAGGGAATTGATTCTCGATTTCCCCTTTATGAATTTCTGATCATGATGACGAAGAAAATATACCACACTAAGGAGGCTGCAGTGTGTTGATTATGTTTTATTTTCTAACCCCATTTCAGAGCTAAACGAAAGTGTTTCTAATGAACATCGTTCCACCAATGACTTCTCGTTTAGCAAATACTGTTTCGTTCTCGAGGGACTCCTCCCATTATAGTAAATCTACTAAGGTAATTGCCGTGATTGAGAGGTTATAATGAAGATTATAAGTGCGAGACACGACACGTGGAAGTATAATCTTGTTATTTGGATACCTCTGGTGAGATGCAATTACGGAATAAAGAATTTAAAAAATCTGGTCTTCACGCGAGGTAAAATCTTCCAGGATGTATCTGAAAACACTTTCTGTGAAAGAAGACACCAAACATTCTTAAAACAGCCGCATGACTTAGAGGTATGGCATATTTATTTTAATTTCCAATAAAGTAACAATATCAAGAACAGATGTTTCTGTTAAAGAGAATATCTTTGTGATTGGCCACTTAGCTTTATTTCAAGCTAGTCTACTCAATAACACACACCATCAATGCACGATAATTTAATACTGAAAAACGACAAATATTTACAAGTTAAAACCCCATGATCACTTTCGGGACGACACTCGCACTAGTCTTCAGATGGAAAAGAGTAACTGCTGCTCATGTGAAACAATATATGCAGCGGAATCTGATGTCGTATTATGTGTAAAGCTTCGACGCAAGAGTATCCCAGCTGTTGCCATCGCAACATAGCTAAACCACACATCAAATAAACCTAAGTAGGAACATGATAAACCGGGTGCATATATTACAATACTACTGTATATGTAGTTGTTAAAGTTCAAAAGTCAACTATGATTATTGTTATTAAAGTTCATAGCCGCAATATGGCATTTCCGTATTCTAGGTAAGTCAACGAGGCTGTTATCATTGCAATAGTGGTCCCCAAAAGCTCCGATGTACAGGCTTTCAGTGATGTGTAATGAGTGCATAGATGCAGGAGTATTTAGCAATTTGACATTATTACAGTCCGGTTGAACAGTCCCACAAAAAACGTTTCTGGCAAGTGCTGTGTTCCTATGGTTTACACGAATGTCATATTTATGATACTGCATAAATATGACATTTGTGTATGCAGGAGCATAAATATGACAGTCGTGTAAACCATAGCAACACAACACTTTCCATAAACGCTGTATCTGGGACTGTTCAACCGGACTAGAATAATGTCAAATTGCTATATGCTCCTGCATCTACACACTCATTACACATTACTGAAAGCCTGTACATCGAAGCTTTCGGGGACCTTTAACAACAACATATATTATTGTATCACATACACCCGGTTTATCGTGTTCAGGTTTATTTGATGTGTGGTTTAGTTATGTTACGATGGCAACAGCTGGGATACTCTTGCGTCGAAGCTTTACACATTATGAGTCATCATATTCCGCTGTATATATTGGTGCACATGAGCAGCAATTACTCTTTTTCATCTGAAGACGGGTGCGAGTGTTGCCCCGAAAGTGCTTATGGGGTTTAAACTTGTAAATATTTGTCGTGTTTTAGTATTAAATCATCGTGCATTGACGGTGTGTGTTATTGAGTTGCATATACCACGAAGTTCACTTGTAATCAAGTTAGTCTGTTTGACTAATGAAAACGTTTGTTTCTAACGAATCATCGTAGCTACCTTGTGTTTTCTCAATTTTTTTATGGTTTGTTTCAGAGTCTATCGACTCCGATATGCATCTAAGGCTATAAAGATGCGCCTATCTTTAATTTAGAGCGACTTGTTTCAGTAACTGCACCGAGTTTGCTCCATAAAACAAAAGCACCATTTGGGACTCAAACCAGGACTCACCTCAGATGATTCTCAAAATATCCCAGGCTTCTTCCCAATCGTTTTTGCCGTTCGTTCTAAGGAGTTATCCCGTGCATTGTGTCTTTTTTCTCTTTTTCTCTTTGGCACGAGTTATGAAAAATGAGTACATCCTAACGGTTTCATTTATAGTAGTCCTTCAGATATGATATCTCTGCATCTGTAAGCCCAACCGAAACACATTTTTAGCAGAATAGCGCTCGTCTTAGAGGTGATAATTCATTTAAATCAACATTCTGTGCTAAGGAGTTTTCCTTCTGATGTCCTTAACCTTTTTTCCATTATGCTGAGAATCATATCCACAGATCTAAAAGACCGATTAAAGAAACATTTTCAGCATTAGGTAGTAGAAATATATACTGTACAAAACGTTTCTTGAATTTCTTTCTTTCGACAGTGAAACGTTTCGCCACTGGGAAGCTTAAAGACGTATCTTTACAAATTCTACCGATAAGTGGAGCATAAACATCATTCTGCGAAATTTCACTGCTACTTGGCGCAAAGATGTATCTTCACGATGTTAATCGCACTAAGGATGCTGATGTCGTTAACCTTTTTCTTCTGATGTTGTTAACCTTTTTCTTCTGATGTTGTTAACCTTTTTTCTCATTACACTTAGCATCATATCCACACATCTCCATCGTTAACCTTTTTGTTCATTATACTGAGTATCATATCCACTCATCTAAAAGACCGATTAAAGAAACATTTTCAGCATTCGGTAGTAGAAATATATACTGTACAAAACGTTTCTTGAATTTCTTTCTTTCGACAGTGAAACGTTTCGCCACTGGGAAGCTTAAAGACGTATCTTTACAAATTCTACCGACAAGGGGAGCAAAAACATCATTCTGCGAAGTTTCACCGCTACGTGCCGCAAAGATGTATCTTCAAGAAGTAAACCCTCAGGTGCCTGAAAGACACATTTCTGCAAATTTCACCACTACATGTCAGCAAAAAAATTTTTCCTTGGAATGTTTACCATCACGTGGCGCAAAGACATTATTCTGCAAAATTTTCACCGCTGCGTGGTGCAAAAACTATGTCTTTGTAAAATTTGCCATCAGATGGAGCAAAGACATACTTCTGCAAAATTTCAAAAAAGTCTGGCACCATTGTGAAAGTTTGCAGAAGTATGTCTTGATGTATATTTAAGTCGCTTGGTGGCTTAAAGATACATCTTTATCAAGTTTGGTGCCAAACGGCGCAAAGACATATTTTTGCAAAGTTTCACTTGGCGCAGACGTTTTACCGCTATTTTGACGCAAAAGATAGATTTTTTATGCATTGCCACTACATGTTTCCACTTCTAGAAGTCTTATTTGCAAAAATCATTTTCCATCAGATAGCTGTATTTGCACCATAATTTATCAAATATTTTGGAACCGTTTCTGTCTTAAAAATTTGTCGTTAGGGTTCCTAAATTTAGACTTCAATGACATTTTCTTTTCTAAATATTGGATTGCAAAAATATTGCTTTAAAGTCAGCTAGCTTTTGTTACGATCAATGAAATACACGTGTCACGTGACTGCGTAGACAAACTGTGTTTCTGAGTAGTTACGGTGTATATGTGACTTGAACGGCATCTTCTTTTCTAAGACCCTGACTTGAAAAATGCTTTTCGAGTCCGACTACTGCAATTATTACTACTTTTCGTTGTCTTTTCTAGACGTTCTCATTTCCCGGCTAGGTGGCGCAAATTTAGATATTTACCTTCGACTCTCCCGAGCTTTTAACGGATCGGGAATTGAAAACGTTATTTTGAAAACCCCAAGCGCCGTAAAAAGCCTAAGAGTGTATTGAGTATTCGCATTTGTCGCAGTAACTGTGCTTGATTTTTGAATATATTCCATTCGATAAGTGCAACTACGGTAGTGGGTTTTTATATAATTTTCAGTGTTTTTGTTTCGAACTCTTTTAGATAGGCTTCCTGAAATGAAATGAAAATTTCTTATTTACACAGAAACCTGCTCATTGCACTAACAAATTTAGTGTTCTTGTATTTTACCTGAACGGTTTGCTCCCAATTTTCATACTGATTGCCATAGTGTGACAGATGTAAATCTTAGATTACACCGTGCAAGGTGAGTCAGAAAATTTTAAACTCGAATTTAAAAAAATCTCAGTCATTTCCAAAATGCGTGTGAAGTAAATCTTTGCAATAGCTCCATGCTAGAACTCTTCAAAGTCACATATTGAGTGAGGCTCGAACTTTATATCAAAACCGAGAGTGTAACTGAAACTCGAATGTGTTTTTGTGCAAGCTACGGAACTGCGTTCCGCCTTCCATTGATAAGAAGACAAAAAATGGGAATTATGTATGAGCAAAGAGTTTCTTGATTAGAAGTTCATTCTGCAGAGAAGTCTCATAAGCAATGCATTTCCGCATTTACCCAAACATTTTCGCGCCAAAGAGCGTTCAGCAAATCGACAACAAGAAATTTAGCCACTCGATTCGCGAACCTGACGGTATTCATGACTGGCCGGCAGAAGATACTAACACATGAAGTTCTTAACCACCAAAAATCAACTCGACAGTTGCCACAATAGGTTCAACGTGCTTATGGTAAAGTGGTTCATAATACGAAACCACTTGATAAGGATAAGAAGATGTGTCACAAAAAATTTCTATCCCCGTGGCTATCGAGTGAAGAATTTCATGAAGGAGGGGTGTTACTGTCATGAAAATTTCCGTCTCCATGGCTATCGAGTGAAAATGGTTCATGAGCTCAAACAACTTGATAAGGATAAGAAGATGTGTTACTCTCACGAAAATTTCTGTCTCCATGGGTATCGAGTGAAAGTGGGTTATCAGCTGAAACCACTTGATAAGGATAAGAAGATGTGTTACTGCCAAGACAATTGCTGCCTCCATGGCCATCGAGTGAAATTGGTGCAAGAGCCCAAACCACTTCATAAGGATAAGAAGGCGTGTTACTGTCATGAAAATTTCTCCCTCCATGGCTATCTAGTGAAAGTGGTTCATGAGCTGAAACCACTTGATAAGGATAAGAAGATGTGTTACTGTCACGAAACCTTCTGTCTGCATGGCTATCGAGGGAAAATGGTGCATGAGATGAAACAATTTGATAAGGATTAGAAGGCGTGTTACTGTCACGAAAATTTCTGCTTCCATGCCTATCAAATGAAAATGGTTCATGAGCTGAAAACATTTTATAAGGACAAGATGCGTTACTGTCACGAAACTTTCTGCATCCATGGCTATCGAGTAAAAGTGGTTCATGAGCTGAAACCCCTTGATAAGGATAAGATGTGTTGCTGTCACGAAAATCTGTCTGCATGCCTATCGAGTGAAGGTGATTCATCAGCTGATACCATTTGATAAGGATAAGAGGATGAGTTACGTAGCTGGTTTCGTAATTTTACACAACGAAAGGCCATTCTGGACAGTTGCGGGATAATACTTGTTTTGCTATATCAGTTTATACTTCAAAAAAAACAATATCACAACATGAACTTCGCTGTAAACCACCACACTGATTACAGGCCAAAGCTTAAACCTGTCGAATTAAATTGCCTCACTGTAAGGCTAACTGAATTATCTTAGTCGAATCGCTTTAGTTAAATCCCAGATAGCTTCATTTCTTAACAACTGGCACTTAATTAACATGAATTAACTAATTAAACACTAGAAACCATAACAGCCAAAAGAATGTCAAAGAAATTGTATTGCACTTACGGGTATATCTTTTATTTCACGTTCGTCAATCAGTAACATGGCAATCAACATGCTCTATCAAAAAGTTTGGTCGCAAAACATGTAGCGACGCACACACACACACAATCGTCATGGATAGACTCAAATTTTTTATTCCATTCCAAATATTTATAAAATTATGGAATAAAAAATGAGACATCATTACAGTTAATAAGCGATCTGTATCGGTGGCGCCATATATTAGCAGATTTCAACCCCACCAAAGGAAAAGTTATTCATTCTTAATGTAATTATGGTTAGGTTTTAGAAAATATATTAAGTATACTAGGCAATATTATAAAGTTTTATCGATGTGCAAATTTTCATCCTTGGAAATGCATTAATTGGGAAGAAAATGCCTACAGAACTTTTTACCGTTGGAAATATAGGATAAAGATTTTAGGTGGATCGACCTTAAATCCCAAATAAAGGAGATGACGGTTAGAACAGTGACGTCACAAATAGACCACCCATAGCCCACTCGAAATAAAAGGCCCTGAATATTTATACTTATTTATTATTTTTTACTACTGCAAGCAAATTATGTTTATAAGTGCCACATATATAATATTCTAAACCCTACACAAAATTCATTACTACACCCACTTATGTTTTTTACACAAAACTGGCATAAGAGTAAGCCAGTTTTGACTGGAAGAAATAATGCAACAAGGGCTTTTAAGTGACTTTAATCACAAGAATTATAACTGTATTCACTTCCGGTAAAAACTTGGAGAAATTTCACAAAGCTGAGAACCTTTTGGTCACATGACAACCGTTCGTTTCAGGGTCTCCTCTTTCCAGTGGGCTATGTAGACCACCGGAAGTGCAGGACGAGCAAAACCTTGACGTTTTTCTAAAAGATATTCGGTTCAACATAGGAATCAGATTTTCTTTTATTGTTTCCTCATCTTTGAGAGCTTTTATATTCACTAGTTGTCTGTTATTTTGTTTGAAGCTAATATTATTTCATATGGGATGGTAATAATAAACCAATTCACTTAATTTCTGCTTACGCCAGAATACTTCGTAGAAATCTTGAAATCTCGTTTCATTCCTTTTCCTCTTACTCCCTAGAAACAAACGTCAGTTACCAGCTATACCTGCTGGATGTCGTACGATGAGAATCCGAAGAGGTAATTTTCAATTTTATACAATTTTTCTAGGTACTTTATGGTACCCTATTTTATAAATATAACGCCATCCTCTTCTCCGTAATTTCCCAGGAATTCGTAGAGCTTAAAGGAAATTACCTGGTGCCGTGATAGCAATACGTTTTAGGTTTCCTAAAGCTAATGTCAGCCGTTTCTACATTTTTCGTTCAACCACGATATACTCTCATCATGCTATTAAATTCGTTTGCCGGCTCTCCTCTTCCTCGTTCGGGTCGAATATTTCGCAAACATGGTTACGTCTTGTGATGATTCCATTTACTCAAACGCGTTTCACAGAACACGTATTTCCTTTTCACGTTTTCATATTACTCCGAGAGTAGATCACAGAAGCGAGCATACATTTGTTTCTCGAAATACTGTTGTGCAAACCGACATCATCTGTTGTAACTTTTCCCTCCATCCTCTTCCTGGAAATTCGTAGAAGTTAATATCAGTTACTCTTTATCTTGTATCGCATTATTCCTCAGATTTTATGGAAACAAATCTTAGTACAGGCATAGTGGTATTTACCTTCTATCTTAAGACCGGGAGTTTTGAACCAATAATCATGATTAAATGTCGTTCATGCTAAATAAAAAATATATTCCTTAAAACTTTTATAGCCTGCATGTTAATTGACAATAATAGTGTGTCAGCAGAGACGCGACCAAATTAATTTCCTCAGATTTCGTGGGAACAAATGAGAATAAATTCCTCAGATTTCATGCAAACAAATCTTAGGAATAGTGGCATGCACCATCTTCTTTAAGACCGAGAGTTTTGAACCAAGAATCATGATTAAATGTCATTCCTGTTAAATAAAAATATATTCCTTAATTTTTATAGCCTGCGTTTGAATTGACAATAATAGTTTGTGAGCAGAGATGCGACCAGACTAATTTTCTGACTAGTTACAAATATGGATGGGCCAAATTTCCCACAGTATTAAGAACCTATGGAATAACGCATCGGGACAGATCGAGTTCCTGACGGGATTCAAAAGGGCACAGATCAGACTTCCGACAATTCACAAAACAAATAGGAAAACACACCTGGACAGATCAGATTCTCAACAGGTCGAACTTCCAGTTATTCGGAAAACAAACCTATAGTGTAAAACATCTGGACAGATCAAATTCTTCACAGGATCCAAATATGGACAGGCCAAACTTCCAGCAGTACGTAAACCCTATTAGCAAAAAAAACATTTGGGCAGGTGAAATCCACAACAAGATCCAAATGCCGACAGGCCAAACTTTCCAGAGGTTCATAAATCTTACAGGATAAAATATCAAGACAGTTTAATTTCCTACAGGATTAAATATCTAGACAGGTCATTATCCCGATATGATTAAAATCCGAATACATGGAAATCAGGAATTTATAATCTTTACTCAATTACATTCCCTATTCCCTAAGGACAAAAATTCGCAAATTCAAGATATGAAGTTAAAATATTTTCTATAAAACTCAGCTATTTTCACACGTTGTTTTTAATTAAAGAGCGAAGGAACAGTTAGCGCTGTGAATTTTTTCAAGCGTACATACTTCAACTGAGAATTGCGTATTGCAATATTTAATACCTATGTAATTTAAATTTTCCTCGAATTTCTTCATGCCATAGTTACGTTTATTCTCTCGGTCTTATAAATTGCATATTTTGATTTTCGGGATTTTGTATTTTTTTTGTTTGTGCTTAGTTTTAGATGCAACATACGTTTGGCTGTTATTCATGTTTGCTTGTTTGTGAGATTAACGACCACTGTGAGCAACTCAGTGGGCTGTAAGCAGTCACCGTTCCCTAATTTAGAGACACTGTTTCCAAGGAAGGGAGAGAGACAATGCCGTAAGGCAGACGCATGTTGTATCCATACTTCACCGGAATTCGAACCATCTCGATGAAACAGCAGAAGCGAAAACCCTTTCGGATGAATGGCAGAAGCCAGCGCTCAGACCACTGCGGCACTGGGGCGGCTCGGGCAGAACTCCAAGCTCGGGAAAGAAGAAAATCTTGGTCACAGGAACTACAGTCTTAGAATAGCTGAAAATTCAGAAACTAACCCTCCGGCTTCTGACTGTTTGTCCAAGATTGGTCCGGGCTCGAATCTCGCATGAATGTGGGAGGCGAGCATGCCTGGAAGAAACGAAACGGCCCTGCTCCTTTCTGGAACCAATGGCTGTGACGTACTACAGAATGAATCACGTGTGAAGATGGTAAATCTGTAGCGGTACGTTCTCTCCGTGTAGCTTAGTTACGAGAGCAACTTACTCAGCAGTGAGGGGGCACTGGTTCGATCCCCGTCACGGACAAACTTGTGTTTTCACATGGCCCCAAATTAGGGATTTGAGACTTCTGACAGTCCTCAGTTTCTCACAGTTGTCGTCAATCCCCGAAAAAGAATTTTGTTAAAGGTAATCTCAAAGAAAATATCTTCAAAATGATTACATTAACGAAAATATACTTCCTCGTATCTGGAGATCTGTATCTCGTATCTGTATAATATAATTCTTACAGTTCTCTTCATAAGGGTTCACAATAATTTGCTTCATATGAAGATTGTGGGTGAAGGATTCAAGATTTCATGCAGTATCATATTTGGTAGTTCCTGCTGAGGTCTGATGTTTAAACGTATTCTTCACTTCTTACCTGGCATTTTTTCAGTTGTTTAGTATACTCTATTACTCGCCCTATCATTAGCCTTTTTTTCCAAACACTTTATTTTAATGAAGAATATTTCTTCCTTCATTGACTTTACTTTTAAATGAAGAATATTTCTTTCTTCATTAAATCAAGAATACTTCTTCCTTCATGGACTTTATTTTTAAATGAACAATATTTCTTCCTTCACTGACTTTATTTTTAAATGAAGAATATTTCTTCCTTCATTGACTTTATTTTTAAATGAAGAATATTTCTTCCTTCATTGACTTTATTTTTAAATGAAGAATATTTCTTCCTTCATTGACTTTATTTTTAAATGAAGAATATTTCTTCCTTCATTAACTTTACTTTTAAATGAAGAATATTTCTTTCTTCATTAAATCAAGAATACTTCTTCCTTCATCGACTTTATTTTTAAATGAAGAATATTTCTTCCTTCATTGACTTTACTTTTAAATGAAGAATATTTCTTTCTTCATTAAATCAGGAATACTTCTTCCTTCATTGACTTTATTTTTAAATGAAGAATATTTCTTCCTTCATTGACTTTACTTTTAAATGAAAAATATTTCTTTCTTCATTAAATCAAGATTACTTCTTCCTTCATCGACTTTATTTTTAAACGAAGAATATTTCTTCCTCCATTGACTTTACTTTTAAATGAAGAATATTTCTTCCTTCATTGACTTTTCTTTTAAATGAAGAACATTTCTTCCTTCATTAAATAAATAATACTTCTTCCTTCATTGGCTTTATTTTTAAATGAATAATATTTCTTTCTTCATTGATTTTAGTTTTAAATAAAGAATATTTCTTTCTTCATTAAATCAAGAATACTTCTTCCTTCATCGACTTTATTTTTAGACGAAGAATATTTCTTCCTCCATTGACTTTATTTTTAAATGAAGAATATTTCTTCCTTCATTGACTTTACTTTTAAATGAAGAATATTTCTTTCTTCATTAAATCAAGAATACTTCCTCCTTCATCGACTTTATTTTTAAATGAAGAATATTTCTTCCTTCATTGACTTTATTTTTAAATGAAGAATATTTCTTCCTTCATTGACTTTTCTTTTAAATGAAGAACATTTCTTCCTTCATTAAATAAATAATACTTCTTCCTTCATCGACTTTATTTTTAAATGAAGAATATTTCTTCCTCCATTGACTTAACTTTTAAATGAAGAATATTTCTTCCTTCATTGACTTTTCTTTTAAATGAAGAACATTTCTTCCTTCATTAAATAAATAATACTTCTTCCTTCATTGGCTTTATTTTTAAATGAATAATATTTCTTTCTTCATTGACTTTACTTTTAAATAAAGAATATTTCTTTCTTCATTAAATCAAGAATACTTCTTCCTTCACTGACTTTATTTTTAAATGAAAAATATTTCTTCCTTCATTAAACGAAGAATACTTCTTTCTTCATTTTCTTTATTTTTAAATGAAGAATACTTCTTCCTTCATTGGCTTTATTTTTAAATGAAGAATATTTCTTCCTTCATTAAATGAATATTTCTTCCTTCATTAAATGAAGAATACTTCTTCCTTCATTGTCTTTATTTTTAAATTTGCAGCACTGCTCAGCGATGAATGTCTAATTCACCATCTTCCCCATTTCATTTGGAAAACATCCTTTTTCAAATTCTACCAAAAGGTCTGCATTTTTTAATAATGTTTTCCAGTTTTTCATGCCTCATAATATTTGTTTTTTAATAGGCTTTTAATGTTCATTAATTTTGGAATTATGAAGAAATAAGAACGTTTCATAAGGACATTACCAGTTGTCAGCTCTTGTTTAAGAAAGAGCCCACATTTGTCTTCAGATTTCATTTTGAAGAAGTGATATACAATTATCAATATATAATTTTTTTGGGGGTGGGGGATTCACCCTATCATCCGTGAACCGTGAAAGCTGGTGTAAATATACCTCTTGACTAGACATTCAAATATTTAAAATGTCAGCGGTACTGAATTCCTCCAGATCATTCGCAGAATACATTTTGAATCGTGCACGGAGTAGCCAAAATAGAGGGCTGTCAGACTCTCGCTGTGAATATTTTGGCTACGTTATAGTGTGAGATCGCTTCAGTTGGCGCTAGTCATGATCTGACGACGCCCTTGAGGGCCTTCCGAACAACTGAGCGGATTCAAGTGGAGGCTTCATCACGGGACTGAAGGAAGCAGGCTGGTGTGTTCAGACGCTCGCTGTGAATCTTTTGGCTGCGTTATAGAGTGCGCTCGTTTCAGTTGCCGCTAGTCATGACATGACGACGCCCTAGAGGGCCTTCGGAACAACTGAGCGGATTCAGGTGGAGGCTTCATCACGGGACTGAAGGAATCAGGCTGGCGTGTTGTCTAATATAGCACGCCATCTGATCCCGAGTGATGCAGCAGTGGGTACGTGGGGGCACGCACACACGCCGATAAGATTCTGTTCGGCCCAGAGGATCGTCTCATAGTCCTAAAAGTCCGAACCACTACAACGATTTCTCTGTCCAATATCCGCCCAGATGTAACGCCTTTACACAGCATCCTGTACAATCGCACACCATTGCACAAGCAAGACCCCAATCTCGCCGCCTCTTATGACGTCATCCATTTACCACCCTACATGGGCGGCTCCTTCTGGAGTGGTTTCGCGCCCGGGAAACACGATTGGCCTCTGAATGACGTCACAGAATATTCTGTGACATCTCGTTTCTGCGTTGGGGCGGATGACCTCCGCATTCGCATATGGAGGAGGACTGGTCAGCGCTCACATTCTGTCTGAGTTGTAGAGCTGAACACCGCTACCAGTATTTGTGTTATAGAGTAGGGAGCCATACTCTTTCATAGCCAGACGAACCTTGTCATGGTAACGTTAATAAAAAGACAATACGTTCAAAAGATCTTGCGATCCATTTTTTTGCCCTTAATGCCACATTTGTCAATGGTCTTTTTAAACCAGTAGGACATTGCGCGGCCACACACGGCTCAGTCGGAGCCTTATTAGTGCCGCAGCTCTCGATTTGCCATCCAAGTCTTCAGGTCATTCTCTTATCGAGCATGCCAAGTATAAGCTGGGACGTAATCGGCGGCCATCACGGAATATCGGGGATCTTATGCACCAATGACAGAACTGTTTTCAGTTGCCGCTAGTCATGCACAGCCTATCACAGGACAACTTCGAGTTTCGTATGACTCCATTCCACGCCCTATACCAGCATGCATCGCAGCCACATGTGGCTTTAGGAAGTACTAATCTGTAGCAGTTACACTACGACTATTCGGAAAGGAAGAGTCGTATTGCTCTGCTTTCATCTTCCAAACTTCACGAGAGCTACGCCATTTTTGGTTTTGTTTATTTGTGAGTTTAACGACCACCATAAGCAATTCAGTGGGCTATAAGCAGTCAGTCGCTTGGTCCTAATATAGGGCAACTGGTTTCAGGGAATGGAAAATGTCAGTGCCGTAAAACAAACACAACATCCGTGCCTCACCTGGATTCGAACCCGGACTCTATCAGAGGAATGATCAGAAACCAGAGCTTAGGCCACTGCGCCTACAATGCGGCAACCTCTGCTAATAATAAAAAGTCTCCAACTCGCACTTGATTTTATAAAGTCCAGGAAACATTTTTTTATACGTATTTCAGTTGGGCTTTGAAATTTCTTCAGCCATTCCATTTTTACCGTTTTCTTTATAGACTTTAGTTATTTCAAGACAGTAAATAATATTAGAAAAAATTAAGAGGTTCTCTTAAAGTCAAAATATAAAGTTTAACACAGAAACTATTTTCGAGGATTACTGTAACAATTGTTACTTCAGAACTATGGTTATTTTGGTCCATAAACCAGCTGATGTATTCAAACTAACTACCAACTTTGCATATTTGATTTTGGCAATATCACGAACAAAAAACAGTGCTCTGCTAATTTTTTTTTCCACCACATCAAAATTTTGGAATCCTTTAGTAGGTAACAACACATTTGCTTTGTATTACCACGTTTTACTCTTTAAAGTGATAATAAAGCCAGTTATTTAACCCTTTAAAGTGGATCCACCTAAAATCTTTGCCTTGTATTTCCAGTGTGCAAACTTCTGTAGCCATTATCTTTACAATTAATGCATTCTCAAGAATGAAAATTTGAACATCGATAGAAATGAATTCATATATTATACCCTAGTGTACTTAACATTTTCTAAATGTTAACCATAATTATATTAAAATTCAATAACTTTTCCTTTGGTGGTGTTGCGACCAGAATATATTGATAGATGGCGCCATATCTACATGTGACTTACCAAATGCTATAATGTCGCACCTATTTTCAATAATTTTATTAATTTTCGGAATGGAATTAAAATTTTAGTGTATCCATGCGACAGTCTGGAATATTTATAATGATTTCAGCCACTTAGATTAAATGTTATGATTATAATTTAGCTGAAAATGGCAACAGAATTGTAGATGCTGCTGATTTTTAATTCCGTAATAAACCAACAAGCTCAGCCTGCCACATTTTCAACTAAATGAATGTTAGAATATTTAATCTAAATGGCTCGAATCATTCAAAACATTCCAGACTATCGCATAGATGGACACAAGTGGTGATCGCCGTCCAAAAATTAATGACATTATTGAAAAAATGCGACGTGATTGCATTTTGTAAGTACAATGCAAATGTGGCGCCATCTATTTGCTGCTCTCAACACCACCAAAGGAAAGGTTATTGATTTTTAATATTATTGAGGTTACGTTTTAGAAAATATTAAGTATACTAAGCTATAATATGAATTTAGTTTTATTGATGTTCAAATTCTCATCCTTGGAAACGCATTCATTATTAAGAAAATGGCTACAGAAGTTTGCCAATTGCAAATACAAGGCAAAAATTTTAGGTGGATCAACCTTAACCGGCTGGAACGAATTAATTCGTGGTTATCAAAATGGGCTGAACTCAGCTCGAAGGAATAGATTCGCTATCTAAGAAGCGAACCGAACACGGCTCGAAAGAGCGAACCTATGTATCATTAAGCGTTGCTTTCTCCTTAGTTTGTTTTTCAGAGTTGTCATTTGGGAGGATGATTGAATCTTTAGCAGGTAATCAGTCTTTCTGACTGGTTACCTGCTGAAGGTCTATAAGGATGGCGAAGAACCTAAGAAAGGAGAGATAAGATGTTTGAGTAAGTTGTTTCTGTACAGTGGCATGATATTCATGTCACGAGAACCAGACCTTCCCCATCATGCCTTAGGTCATGGAACAGAGAACAAAGTACTTCAAGGGACCGCTTATCACCTGTGCAAGTTTATGGTAGGTTCTGCTGAGATTAGAACAGGAAAGAAATCGTTTTTCCGTGGGAACGGCAAAAAAAATGGCATATTTCTGTTTGGGTAGCGTGGAATTTTTTATATTTTTGGGGGGTGGGTGGGGGTGGAGGGGGGTATTTGGTTGAGGTACATCTGCCGCTTAAAAGGTTAAATCAAGATTGGATTCCGAGAAAATTCACTCATTTAACTCAAGAGCACAATCAATTAAAATCAAAGGCACATAATCGACTTTAAATTATTTCACACTTAAAATTGGCCCCAAAATTGTGCACGATAGGTTTTGCTTTACGCATTACGATCTCCACACAGATACACAGCAACACATACATATACACGCAAAATAGACTTCGCGAAGTTTACTTTTTTGTGGTCACAGGCACAATATACATAAAATTTACTTTTCAATTACAAGCACGATATTTATATTATATTAAGGATTTATATTTACCATTCTCATTTAATTCAAGTGTTGAAGTAAGCCTCGAATATAATTTCATGACAAGTAAATAACTAAGTCCATTTTTCCAAAAGCTTTCTTTCAAGCTTGGTGTCTATAAAGGAAACGAGAAATATCATGACGATTCATTCCTGCCGTACAATCTCTCCAAACTTTTAACTCACGTTTTCTGCCAGAACACCCCCACCCTCCTTTTTCACAGAAAATTGGAAAATCCATTTTATTTGTAGCTTGAAAAGCAAAATGATTGAACTCCGTTGTACAATAATAGATAAAAAATGTACATAATAAAATGTAGAAGTCAGTCCTGTGCGATGGCTGGCATTTGATCCAGGATAGCGAAAGTTTTCCAGCAGACGTCCATCTTCATGGGAAGTTATTTACATTAAAATAATTTTGCGCGATATCTCTCCGGTAGATGACGCTCTTCGCAGCAATTCCTTTCTAAAATACCCTGCCGACAAAAGTAACGATAAGACCTGTTCAGATGTTGTACAGAATATCGCTCACGAAAGAAATATACTGGTAGTGGTGCACTTAATAGTGATTTTCCAGTCACAGTGACAGTTCCACGAGGGTAACAATGGCTTTTAACGGTGACAAAACCAACCATTTACGACAACAGTGACGGAGCTGTAAAGAAGACAGAGCTGTGAGTCATCGTCTTACTTGCAAGACTGACAAAATCACTCTTTACGAAAGGGGTGACGGAGCGACAACGGAAAGGCGAGTCACCGTCTGACTTGTGACAGTGAGCAATCAGCTCGCTTTGAATTATTTGTTTACTAGCAAAAGCAAAGCGGAAGCCAAAACAAAAACTATCTTAAACGCGGGAAAAAGGGGAGACTGAAAGAAAGCCCACATCACTAACAACCTCCATGATGTTTCAAGAGAAAAAGAAGACAATTTGTTTAGACATGGTGACAGTCTGGACGCAAAGCATTGCTCGGTCACGGCTAACGGGGATATTCTTATCAGTGAGTTTGGAACAGTTACTTTTTTGTCACTCGTCATCATGATTACGCTGATTGTTCAGTAACGGCGCAAAATAAGCGTTACGTGATTTCTGACCCATCTCAGTTGCCTAAAGGCTTAGTCCAGTCAAGTGATTCAGTCGTGCACCTATCACTTTTATGATTCATCTTCAAGAGCCGGTTTGCAGAAGACACCGAATCGTGTCACTGAAATGGAGCCTGGAATAGAAAAGTTCTGTTTCACAACGCAATTCTTAGAATTGCAGTTTCAGTGGAGTATTTCATACGATATTACGATCTGCGAGCAAATGAAATGTCTTTTATAAGCCTATTTGATGAACCATATTTTTATGACGTGCCCTTCAGGAGAGATCAAAATATACTGGTGATAACCTTGCAAGAAACGACATGTGCCACAGCCCGACAAATCAATATACCTCCTACACATGCTGATGGAAGCAGTGGAAATATCAGGGAACGATGGTCCACATTAGGCGCCGCTCGAACATTCTGAGAGCACCATCATCACACAAGGTAAGGCTGACGAAATTACTGACCACCAATACTCATTCATGGCTATTCGTCTCTCATGAGGGATGCCTTCTTTCAACAAGACAACGCTCCGTATCATGTCTTCCATTAAGACGAATAATTGGTTGGAGGAGAACTGCAATAAGTTCGCAATCCCCAAATGTCTCTCCCTCTCACTTTTCCGTTTAGTACCCAATTTATCATCTATGCGACGAAGTGGTGCGATACATTCAAGCCAGAAATCTACGAGCAACACTCGAAGCTTTACGGACAGTGTCCAGGAATTATAAGCAGCAATACCACTTGAATAGTTTCCAAGATCTGGTAGACGTCATGCCACGACGTGGTGTTGCTGTTGTGAAGGCGAATGGTGGATTAAATTATAAGGTGGGTATGTATAATAATATTTGTTGTGAATATGAAGGGTGGACCAACAAGTTATATATAAGGTGGGTATGTAATGTATAATAATATTTGGGGGATTTTCATTATTTCCAACACCTGGTAGAGGCCGTGCCACGATGTGTTGCTGCAGTTGTGAGCGCAAAATCTGGGCCAACACGTTATCAGATCGGTGTGTATAATAATGCCTCCAACACCTGGTAGAGTCCATGCAACCACGAGTTATGTCTGTTGTGTAGGCGAACGGTGGACCGCACGCTATTTTGGTCGTTGTGTATAATTATATTCGAACACCTGGTAGAGGCCATGCAACGACGTGTTGCTTTTGTGAGCGCAAAAGTTGTGCCAACACGTTATTAGATGGGTGTGTATAATAATGCCTCCAACACCAGGTAGAGTCCATGCAACGACGCGTTACTTCTGTTGTGGAGGCGAAAGGTGGACCGCACGTTGTTTAGGTGGGTGTGTGTAATAATATTCGAACACCTGGGCTAACACGTTGAGCTCACAACCGACGCATTGCTGTTGTGAGTGCAAACGTTGGGCTAACACGTTGTTAGATGTGTGCGTATAATAATGCCTCTAACACTAGGTAGAGTCCATGCAACGACGCTATACGCTTTACTTCTGTTGTAGTGGCCAAAGGTGGACCGCACGTTGTTTAGGTGACTGTGCGTAATAACACTCGAACACATGGTAGAGGCCATGCAACGACACGTTGCTGTTGTGAGCGCAAACGTTGGGCTAACACGTTATTAGATGGGTGCGTATAATAATGCCTCCAACACCAGGCATATTCCATGCCACGACGCTATATTTCTGTTGTGAGGGCGGAAAAGGTGGACCATACGTTATTTAGGTGGATGTGCATAATAATGTTTCCAACTCGCGGTACAGACCTTACCACGACCTGTTTCTTCAGTTGTGAAGGTAGGCCAACACGTTATTATGTCGGTGGATATAATAAAAATTATCTTTTCAATGTATTTTATCTTCAAATTGGAAAACGTTCCAAAGCCAAATATGTCTTCTGCAGATTAGTTCTCCAGAAGATCTCATTTTGCTGGGAATTAATAAGACAATAAGATTATAAACAGGAAATTAGCTAAACGACACTGGACCTACTGGTGGCCTGAGAAGTGAGCCTCTTCCTAATTGTCCAACCTTGGGCCTGACATTGGTACCGATTTTTTTATTTGTTTGCTTGGACTTTAATGGCCACCGTGAGCAACTCAATGGGCTGTAAGTACTCTGCCGTCCCTAATTTAGAGCAACTGGTTCCAGGGAAGGAATAGAGCCAGAACCGTTAGACAAACACAGCACCCATGTCTCACTGGATTTGAACCATGACACACTTAGAAGAACGGTCATAAGCCAGCGTATCGGTTCAGGAATGAATGATGATTTTCTCTTGTGGCCTGGTTCTACCACTTCCCAGGAGCCAGTGGCCCAAAATTACAGACAATCGGAGTTTTACTACTTCGGATATTCACGGAAGTTAATAAAAATACTTCCCCCAAATTTGCAGAAAATAATTTTCTTAACTTACAAGCTGATTTTTAGTTGAAAATAGAAATAACCACTCTTCAAAATAGTAAATTTCCGCCGTGTACAGAAAGTTCATTTATGAAGATCTGTAACAGTACTTAGCATTACAGTGCGTAATACTTTATAAGCACGTAACCCTTTTAAAGTTACCAATGTTTTGAAAATGCTGTTATCGTTTGAGGCAGAAACAGCATTTCATATGGTGCAGCGGTATTTCCATAATACACAATCGCAAATAAAATGACTTCCTATCAAGTTGAAACAGAATGATCATGTCATGGATAGTCCCTGCTTCCTATTTTTGTTTCCAAGGTGTTCTCTGATGGTGCATGTATACAATTTTATATCAGTTTACTGTTGTTCTTTACATTTATTCTTAAAATTGTTATCGTTTTCAGTGCGATCATCTATCGGTGATAGGATCATTTGTTTCCATTTTCGAAACAAATATTCGTGGAATGGTTTATTTATAAATCTTTTCACACAGACACACGTCATAGCCGAAGTGGAGCACAAAATGGTGTGCTGTTTAGTGCACCGACACAGACTGGTTTTGAAGTGGAAGATCCAGTCTCTACCGTGACTATAGCGGCAGAGTGTATGCTAGCGTTTTGTTCTTTTCTCTTCAAAAATTTGCAGATGTCCCATGGATCCACGCATTCATGTGTCCAATTTCCCAATCTGTGAGTAGCCTAAGTGTTCGTGCATCAGCATTTACGCATTCCGCATACCTATGTGCTCATTTGTCTACTGTATGTATGAAACTCGTAGATATCTTTTGGATATAAGGTGATATAGGATGCGACTTGGAAACCGAGTCTCCTCTTCGTTTCGTGCTGCCACAAATTACATGCCATGGTTCAGAAGCCACCTGAAGACGCAGGTTCTGTGGTAGACCTCCTCATTATAAGCTTGTCTCTGTGTGTGTGTGTGTGTGTGTGTGTGTGTGATTGAAGGTTTAACGACCACCATGAGCAACTCAATGGGCTATAAGCAGTCGCCCGTCCTTAATTTAGGGCGAATGATTTCAGGGAAGGGAGAGAGCCAGTGCCGTAAGACAAACACAACATCCATGCCTCACCGAGATTCGAACCCGGACCCATCTCGGACAAATGGTCAGCAGCCAGCGCATAGACCATTGCACCACCTTATTAGAAGTTACGGTGTGTTACAGGTCCTAACATGAAGAGAAGAAAAATATAAGAATGTACGTTTCAAAACTTCATACTAACGAAATAAAAAAAGAAATCCTAATATTCACTATATCTGCAAAGCATTGTGTGATATCGTGAGCCAACATCAAGAATGAGAATGAATGGAGTCTACAGCGGAAGACACTGCTACCGACGTAGAAGATGGGATCAGATCACCCAATAGCTATCCACAGTGAAGTGAAGTTAACGTGTTAGAGGTTTCGCTACTGCATCATTTGTATCATGGACCGTGTACTGTTACCCGGCGTGTTTTCAACGAAGGATCATCCCTCCTCTACAACCGAAAGTGCATTAACCCTTTAACGACCATGACCCTAAAATTTTGTATCACTCTAAATACCATAACGCCCCAAACTGTCTGTTGGTTTGCTTCTCTGTTTAGTAACAATAATGATGACTGAATGTGACCCCTGATGATCCCTCATAGGTCGTGCAGATTAAAAAACAGGTAAGCCTAGAAAATATGACTCACTGTAGACAGGCGTTTCGGGCAGCTATGATCGTTTTTATGTACGGGCGTTTTGGGCGTTATGGTCGTTAAAGGATTAATGTTTTAACCGCCAGGACCTTGAAACTTCGTGTCGTTAAGAATACCATATCGGCCGACACTGCTTGTTGCTACTTTACGAAATTCTGTCTTTTCATTTTACAGATTAATAAAAGAAGTATTAGGACTGAGACACCACACCAACCTTTTTATTTGTAGGCTGGATATGCATTGACATTCAGACGTTTCTCGGGGTTACCCCCGAGCAATCGTTCACAGAGAAGAGCTGCGATATCTTGAGAGTGAATGATATCTCCCCGAAAAAAACCAACTTTTCTCAATAGTGATTTAGGTGTAACCTACTAATCCCGCAGAGGCCGTACAAATTCAAAGAACAGGTGCAGATAGGAAATCTTAATCACTCTGGGTAGGTGTTTCGAGCGGCCGTGGTCGTATGCATGAAGGGCACTTTGGGCGTTATGGTAATTAAATGATTAAAGCAATCCTCTTCAGGTCACAGGCTTTATTGAAAAATTGGGATATTATTCTAAAAGGTAAACCAAACTCAAAAAGCGCTTATTGCGTAGCAAATCCGTTTATTCACTGGTGTAATACTCAAAGTTTCCCACTCTGGTAGCTGGTAGGAGGCTTTTTCAAGGCAATGTTAGACATAAAATGCAGGGAATTAGAACATGTAAAAAGAAAAATTCTTGGTGATTCTAAGATTTTTCTCATACGTTTTTAAGATTCCTCTCGTAAAAACAAAGATCTGGTGCAAGGTCTGGTGTACTTTGAAATAACGTTAAGGCAAACCAAAGCTTGATTTTAAAGATTTAAATTTGAAAGCTTCTGACACGGGGGTTCAATCGGCACATTTCAGCCTATAAATGGACAGGAGTTATTTTTGGTTATGTGACTGTGCTGAATGGTTCAAATTCCTTTGCTAGCCCAATATTTTATTCTCGTCCGAAAGAAATATGTGTAACAAAGACTGCTTCAACTGCATGGAAAATTCATGGGCCTGTGAAATCGACGTCAACATTCTAAATATCATCTTCAATTTCTTGTTCCTTTACTTAAATTGGTAATACGTGAAATGATTTTTTCCTTACGTGAAGTACTTGAAAAATCTTCTAAAAAGCCAAGTAAAAATGTTAAAAGAAATACATTTAAACCTAATTTCATTGTAATAAATTTCTATATGTTTTCAACAAGAGATAACACCAGCGCAACGTCTCTGGTCACGTGAGAAATGCCTTGATTTCTAAACCACAAGAAAATGTTGCAAACATTACTTCTGGAGCGATGCACACATATTGAAGTTTACTGGTTAAAAGTCATGTGAGAGGATCCTTTAAAACTACAACTTCAGTGTACTTATCTTTAGTTTTGGTACACCTATTGAAGCATTACGTGCTTATAATGGAATACTGTAAGCACATTCTTCTGTCTGAAAACATGAGATATCCATCATCTGTCATACTGGCCAAAAAATACGGGTCTTTATTTAGTATCCAGAAGGCAAAGGACAGCAAGTGTGCAACGCAGCATGGATTCTATGAGGTGCTTGAGTTCATTTTGGTCCAAGGATAGCCATTCCTGCAACAAAACATGCAAAGTGCTTGAGTATATTTTGGTCAAAGGATAGTCAATGGTCATTCCTGCAGCAAAACATGCAGGGTGCGTGAGTTTGTTTTGTTTTAAGGACAGCGATTCCTGCAGCAAAACAGTGTGCAAGGTTGTCAGTGTTGACGGAAGAGGGCACTACGTACAACATCTCTTTCCAGCATGTCCTATACGTTTTCAATAGGTTTGAGATCAGGGGACTCTGAAGGCCAGGCGAAATAATGGATGTCCTCCTCGTGCCCATCAAATCCTTCTTACTCTACCCTAGCATTATGTGCTACTGCATTTTCATCCAGAAAGATGCCATCATATGCAGAAGGAAGAAAGGGTGCTTTTATGCCATTAAAACACCCAGGCATTCTCTGGAAGTCATTTCACCTTCCATTATTATAGGTGGATCTAATCCGTACCAAGAGAGCATTTCCCGTAGCATGGTACAACTTCTAGATGTTTGGATTGTGTTCACAAGACATGTCGGGTTCAACGCTTCATGAAGTTCTCACTTCACCCTCCACAGATAGTTAGTGCAAAGCAATGTGTAGCGTGATTCATCTAACTACAATACCTTTCTTCAATTGCTGTACTGTTCATTCAAAACACCAGTGTACGGGAAGTTTTCTGTTTTTTTATTATTATTTTGCTGATACAAATGACTTCTGAATGGGCAGAAGACTTTTAAGACCCCATTTTTTTAACGCTCGGGCTGAAATGGGCTGTTCCAATTCTCGGTTGAATTCAGCGGTCATTTGCTGCACACTGGAAAACCTATTCTTCCATGCAATTCTTCTCACAGCACGACAGTCACTCTCTAGAAATCTAGTTTTCCGAACATATTCATGCCTTTTGGATATGAAAGATCCGCTTGTTTCCCAGTCGCCAAATACCTTTCAAAGGCTGCCTTTTGAGGAAAGACTAATTTTGTTTTGTTAGTAGCTGTGTCTACAAAAGTTCCTACGCTTACGCCTTTTCGAATTCAGACAGATCCTGGGGTTTTCCCGTGTTTACGTGAGTAATAATCTGTACCATATAAGATAAGGCAAAACCTCATCGATCCACGTGACTGAGACATTCGCATATATTGGCGTGTATAGTCTAAGACTATCTTCATGTAAAAATTCGTAATTTTTCTGCCAATGTGTGTGTGAATCGGATTCGGAAAGGTTATTTGACGTGGATGCATGTAATCACGAAATGACAATTTATATACCTTTAAATATCTGTGACGCAGTGCTTGCTCGCTAGACAGCGTACGCCTAGGTTATTGCTTCGAGGATGTGTTCGCTTTTAACTGGTCAACTAAAAAAACAAGCCTTTTGGGCGGCTTGTCTTTCTCATCATCACTATAATCCATTTACGAACTAATTGTCCATACGCAATGCTTTCGCGCAAGGAGTCGTCGCATTATTTGGGAATTATATCTCTTCTGAATAATCGCCATGACCACAATTTTCCAGCTTTTCTGAAACAAATTATTTCACTAGATTGCGTAAACTCATTTTTTATTTTGACAGTGCTTCAGCTTTTATAGTAGAAAAATATTCTTCTACCATTGGTTAGTTCTAACCGTCGTCAATATTTTTCGCAATGATTTTTGAGATTTTCAGATACACTATACTTATTAAAATGTCTGACAATGCATTAATTAGCACAACACTATATCTACTCTCGTAGGTTTCCCATTTTAGAAATTCTTTTTTCATATTTTTGCTTTAACAGCAATGATCCTAGCAGTTTATACCTTTTCTGTTGCAAAATATTCTAATGGGTGTAAGAGAATTCAATTTATATTACACAGCTATTGACTTCATAGCACAATTTTAAGACAAACAAGAGAAAACTTGAAGCAGCTTTGATGTACTATGTCTGCAAATTTTGTCAAAAGACGTGCTCCTTACCTTTGAAAATCGAATGGCATCTTTCTTCTTGTGTTTATGATCGCTTCCGTCAAAGTAAGTTACGTCATAAAATTTTAGATGGAAATAAAAATATCATCGTGATTTCACGGTATAAAAAAATGTATCGCATCAAAATGGTAGAACTTCGAAAGAAAAGAAATGTAAGCATGTAATGAATTTTTTCAAAGCGGACTGTGTACTTTTTATAAATTGCCTTTACTTTCTCATTCACCTTCGTGGTACATAAATAATACTTTTACATCTTTAAAAATCTGGTCACATCGAGTTAAGCAAGAGCTAAGAACAGGTCTAGGAAGAGCGAAACGTGAACACTTATCTGTACACGGAATTGCATCGCATTACTTTTTTAGAACACACGCACACGCCTATGAAATATCCTTTACAGTGCGATATCTACAAACCCCTAAAAAATCTTCTCTGCAACAACATTAACATCAACAACGGCTGAACAACAACAACAACAGTCAAGAAAGGGCGACGCAGGGAGGCGGTTACACAGTGGGAGGCGGTTGGGGTGTATAGTGTTATGTCCATCACGTAGAAATCACAAGTCGTCGTCATCAGCATCGACTTCGGTTTGATCGTTTTCTTGAGTTTCGTTGTGTGGCGGTGTTCGTGTGACAGACAGACAGATAGACAGAGAGATCGAGCTGTTCAGAGAGGCTTCAGCTTGTGCCATTGGAAGATGGGGGTTCGCGGTTTGGTCAACATATCCCCCACTGTTTAGCTTCCGTAGGACCACTTCGGGAAGAGAGCACCAGGCCTCCGATGGCTTCGTTTCGACCGATGTTATCAAAGTCCATTACGGTGACTGAAAGAGAGGTTTCCCGGATGTGCTCCCAGTTGACAATGAAACTGAAACTCTCGTTAAAGACGGGATTCAGCTCCACTTTGAACACCTTTGTCTTCCTCTTCTCGAGACGCTTGTCACCTCTCACGAGCCACACTTTCACATAAGGATCTGAAAAAGAGGGAAAAAAGACGAAATGATCACAAGTTCTTTCACTGTCCACCAGACTTATAATGGGCACTCAAGCACGTATCTACGTCAAATAAGTAACACCAGATTTATTAAGGTCTATTTTCCCACCTTTATTTCCTATCTATGACAATAAAAAACAATGTTATGAAAAAGTTAATGACGTCTACTAACAGGTGCGACGGGTGGGAAACTATTCTTCGAGCCCACCCTTTAGCCCTCCAAAAAACATTTAAGCTCTTAGAACATATGGCTGGTGCAAGCATCGAATATTTCAGGAAACTTGGGTAAACGTACGTGAAGTTTTCGAATTCACAGAAGTTTTGTTATATAAAATGAATTCTTTGTTACATTTAGTTGCTTGTACTTCTGTGCAACAAAGGGAGTCCTCTCAGCGAATTTCTAAGAGAGTGGTAGAAATACAATGTTTTTATAATTGTAGTTTAAAAGATGCGAGAGAGAGAGAGAGAGAGAGAGAGAGAGAGAGAGAGGTGAGAGACAGAGGTGAGAGAGTGACAGAGAGAGAGAGAGAGAGGTGAGAGACAGAGGTGAGAGAGTGACAGAGAGAGAGGTGAGAGAGTGACAGAGAGAGAGAGAGAGAAGAAGATATGAGAGAGAGAGTGACAGAGAGAGGTTAGAAAGAGTGAGATAGATGAAAGAGATAGTAAGATGAGAGAGAGACAGAGAGATTGAGAGAGATGAGAGAGTGTGTGAGAGAGATGAGAGAGACAGAGAATGAGACATGCATAAGAGAGTGAAAGAAATGAGAGAGACAGAGAGTAAGACATGAGTAAGAGAGGAAAGAGGTGAGAGAGAGAGAGAGTGAGAGAAAATGTGAGAGAGACCGAGAGTGAGACATGAGTGAGAGAGGGTGAAAGAGATGAGAGAGTGAGACATGAATGAGAGAGAGTGAAATAAATGAGAGACAGAGTGAGACATGAATGAGAGAAAGTGAAAGAGTTGAAGGAGATGAGAGAGAGAATGGGAGAAAGATGAGAGAGAGTGTGAAAGATATGATAGGGAGACGTAGAGATGAGAGAGTGTGAGAGAGATGAGATAGAGATATAAGAGAGTGAGAAATGAGAGAGAGAGAGAGTGGAAGATATGAGAGGAAGAGGGGGAGATATGAGAGGGAGAGTGAGAGATGAGAGAGCGTGAGAGAGATAAGAAAGTGAGAAATGAGAGAGGCAGTGAGAGATGAGAGAGAGAGAGAGAGAGAGTATGTGAGAGAGATGAGAGAGAGAGAGAGTATGTGAGAGAGATGAGAGGGATATGAGACAGAGATGGTGTTTGAGAGATGAGAGAGAGAGTGATATGAGACAGAGAGAGAGTGTGAGAGAGTTAAGAGAGTGAAAGAAATGAGGGAGTGACAGAGATGAGGGAGGGAGGGAGAGAAAGCGAGATATTCCTTTTTAGGTTACAAACTAAAATTTATAAACAGCCTTATAAAAAGAAAGAAAGAAAAAACGAAGTAAGTAAGCTAAAATTGCGGAGAAATACTGTAGTAACTTGCCATAGTAATTCGAATCCATGATTCCCGTATTACATGCTCTGAATAAATACTGCGTACAGAAAAACACCTTGAAAACCTTTTTTTTCTTTTGACTAGAGATAACAACATCAGCGTTGGATAAAATCCTCATGAACAGAATTTTTGCCACAATTTCTGCATAGCACTTCAAAATTTATGCTCCCCTGCATCATTCTTAGCCTCCCTAATAGCCCCCCCAATTTTGAGCGGCTAGCGTCGCCACTGTCTAGTAAAAAGCAACGGTCAGCCATTATGTAACAGGGCTGGACAAAGAGATTTGGGAGGAGTTCATAGGGAATTTACAGTATATCTTTGGGAGCCATATTTAGAGAGCTTCCACACGATGTATCGTGGTTTGCTTTTGTTATATGCTACGAATGGTTTTCCCAGGTATTGAAATCAATGAAGCATTTTCTTTCAGAAAGAGAGGTCTTTCTATAAGCTGGAAAACTTGAAATGCTATGTATTTATGAATCCGGCAAATCCTAGTGCAGTGGGAATTTAAAGTACCGGGTTCCGTCGAAAAGCATCGGTGTTAGAGCCCCCCCCCTTTCTTTTCCAGCCCCAAAATTAGGCTTTTTCATACTTCATACAAGGAGTTTACATTCTCATACATTAGTATGAGACAGAAGTTTAACCGAAAAAAATCGAGAGTGAGATTTGAGCAGAAATGCACATTACGGGAAAGTTAGTTCCCCGAAACATGATTTGCCTATTTTAGTTTGGATGTTTAACGATCATCCTTAGCAACTCCATGGATTAAGAACAGTAGCCCACTAATTTAGGATCCCTTGCTCCAGGGAAGGGACAGAGCCAGTGTCGTAAGGCAAACACAACATCCATGCCTCATCGGGATTCGAATCCATAACCATCTCGGACGAATGATCAGAAGCTATCGCTTAGACCACTGCGCCACCGGAGAGGCGTTGACTATTTTCACGATGGTACCAGTGCGTCAGTCTGTGCGCGCGCGTGTGTGTGTGCTGTGACATATACTCCAATTTAGCTTTCCTTTCGTGTTCCTGCATTCTTATGCAAATTTAGTTTATTTCCCTTAAAAGTTTTTGTAAACTTAACACTACTGATTCCTGCCCGACGAGTTTGAGTTTGGCAACTCCGACAACAGGTCGGGAGTTAATGACGTTTGTTCGAATCGAGAGATAAGATCATGTGTTTTGAATGCATCGCTCTCACTATGTTTTCGGGTAGCACTTACTTCTCATTTCCCTATATCTTAAGCTCTCTGCGGTTTTGGATTGCTCAGTTTAGTGCTCTATGCTCTGTTTATTAGCATATGCTCGGGCAGTATTGTGTGTCAAAGCATTCTTCAGTTAGCTACTTTGATAACAGTCAATGTTTATATGTTTCGTTCGCGATTTATAAGATAACTTTTACTAGTTGAATCTCGTTTGATGTTGGAAATCTAATTCACAAGCGGGCAATAGTTGTATGCTCTAGATCAATCCAATCGTTCTCAAACTGTGGCGGACCCACAGGGGTCGGGGGTTGCTCAAGGGGTATGAAAAAAATATTTCGACATTAAAAATTATTGTTTTTAACTCGACCTACCGTACTGCGCAACTTCGTGAAAATAGTTTCTTATCGAGTTCATTCGTTGATGTCGCAGCTGTCTCGACACGCCGCCCGTTGTGACGTCATCGCCTGTCGCTTCCAACCGGCCACTGCAAATGGCATCGCCTCTCGACATTGCATACTTCGCGTGATGCAATCCACGTTCGTGTTTCTTTATAGGTTGTGTGTATCACAGTTTATGTTTGTTTGTTTCCTTTCAGTCAATGTAGAAGTATTATTTTAAAACGAACAGTATTTGTTTTGAAAATGAAACGGTTTTTGATCAGTGCACAAAGAGAAAAAACGAAAATGATAAATGTTTTACCAGCTTTGGCGGCAGCAAAAAGAAACCTAAGGACTCTACAACTACATATAGTGCAAAAAAAAAAAAAAAAAAAGGGGGTATGATGAAATTTACTTGCTTTTACTATCACAAAACTATCATTAATGACGCTGAAGAAGGTTCACAGTTATAATGAATAAGCTTTATTTGCTTTCCGCTAAGCTAATTATAATGGATAAACTCTTTCTACCAGCTAAGTATATTATCGTGAATATAGCTTGTACGAATATTATACTGAATTCAAATGGTTGTTGTTACTAGTTAATTAAGAACATGAATAAAGTCTCCTGCTAGTAGTGTAGTAATAGTATTGAACAAACTTGTAACTGGTAGTAATGTTGTAGCAGTAATTAAGATGAATAAAGTCTTATGCTGGTTGTTACTAGTAATATTAATTGAAATAAACCTAACAGCCAGACAGAGGTCTGACAGTACTATGAACTGAGAAAGACGTACTTACGTAAACCATTTATTATGACCTTCTACTGGAATCATCACACACAGCTACTCAAATAACAATAATAAAGAATCAACCTAATCACATAGAACGAAGCTCTCCCTATCCAACAACAAACGCTCTGGCTATACAACAACAAACGCTCTCCTTGGGTATCGTTGAACGCGCCTATATATACTGGCTACCACCAAGTCATGACTTACACTCATTGCCAGATCTCATTCAGCGGGTGAAATAATATCTCGTTCAGTAAGAAGATAATTTACATAGAAAAATAAAATAACCAGAGATAGTAAAATCAAAAGGAAAGTGAATACAGAGTATACGTTACACAGTGTGTAATGTGTTTAAGTGTTTTAGTTTCGGATAGTTTGAAGCCTAATAAATTAAAAAGATATCTAAAAAAGACATTTAGAGTTTGCCCACAAACCAAAAGATGTTTTTTTATCAGAAAGCTTGTTAATTTTCAGCCTACCCACCGAAACTTTACTAAAACTACAAGTGTACCATCTAAAGCTCTTCTGGCTTCTCATCAGATTTCCCACAGAATTTTCATGTGTAAAAAACCACATACAGTAGCTGAAACTCTTGTATTACCGGCTGCAACTCATATTGTTTCCACCATATTGGTGGACTTATGGCGGAGCAATCCCTCTTTTTAATGACACAGTATCTTGGGGAATATTAACACTTTCAAAGGAATTCAGTGAGCAGTTAGTAAACAAATAAGGAGACAATATCTATGCACTTCATGTTGATAAAGCAAATGATGTGCCCAGAGATGGCCATCTATTTAATTGCATATGTCCGATTCATTGATGGTGATAAACTGCCATATGTTCTGTTTTGTCAGACATTTCATAACAATACGACTGCGGAGTGCATTTTCAATACGATTGATATCTTTTTAAAAAACTGGTATTAGATGTGCAACTGAATTCTCGGCCCCTAAGCTCAAGCGATCACAGAACGCCGGCAAATGCAAATAGCTGTGTGCGATAATGGCTGATTACAGCGTCATCCAACACCTTTCCAGACAACCGTAACCTATCACAGCTGTAGTGACAGAAGGGAAGAAAGTTGACGGTGAAAGCAATGTCGTTCGAGAAGCAACATTTGAGGCACTGCCTCCTTTTCGCGTTTGAGCTGAACAGAAGTGCCGCGGAAGCGCAGCAAATGATCTGTGCTGCTTTGGGTGAGGCTGCTGTGTCCTATAGTACGTGTAAGAAGTGGTTCCAGCGGTTTAAGCAGGGAAATGTTGATCTCCGTGATGCAGAACATCCGGAACAGCTACAGAAAGTTGACGATGAGGATTTGGTACAACTGTTAGACGCGGATCTCTGTCGCACACAGTCAGAGCTCGAACAGGTACTCGGAGTAACACCGAGTTCCTTGGACGGATTCACAAGGAGGGCCGGTTGGGTGCCCTACTAACTCACAGCTGCGAACAAGTCGCTACGATGTTGCTGTGTCCCTGCTCTCCAGATTCAAGAAGAAGGATTTCCTCCAAAAGATTTTGACCAGTGATGAGAAGTGAATCCTCTACGATAATCCTAAGCGGCGCAAATCGTAGGTTTATCCAGGTCAACCTACAGACCAGTACCGACAAACCGAATATCTATGCCAAGAAGTTGTTGCTGAGCGGTGGGATCTGCGCAGTGTCGTACACTACGAGTTGCTCAAACCTGGTGAAACGGTCAATGCTGAGCGTTATTGTCAGTGACTCATTCTTGTGAATGACGCAATGGAGGCGAAAAGGCCATTCACCGGTGACCCTTGCTTGACATCTGCTGACTAAGGTAAATGTAGAAACTGGCTATCTCTAGCTCTTCCCCATTAACTGACAAATCTTCATTCCTTGTAAAAGCACTGTACTTCAGTTTTGTCTTTTTGAAGTTCATTTTTAATCTCATTTCTTTACCTTTCTCAGAAAGTTCCTGGATCTGCAGCTCTGAAGTATTATTTTAAAGACCTCTGAAGGGTTCTTTGAGGCATTTTTTTCTTTTCAAATATAAAACGGAAATAAAACCAGGTTAGGAAAACCTTGACCCGACCCGTTTGACACGCAAGAAATTGTCTACCCGGCGACCCGTTGACCCGTGACCCGTTTCCATCTCCAGACGGTACCGCTTTTGTGCTACAGTAAGCTTTCCCATCCATGCCCAGTATGAATTATATCTGTTTGTAGCCCCAATTATGTATGGGAAATTGTTTCTAAGCAACGAAGTAAATTTCTCCGTCATTTTTGGGTCCACGCCGGGAATCAAACCCGAGTCCAGTTATTCCGGAACAAGTCGCTCTACAAACTGAGCTACGCAGACGTTCGTTCTTGCTGCCAACTGCATTTTTGTCTCATGCGTCCTGCGGGCAGGCACTTCACAAAGTATTTCACGATTGGTCCTCGTACTTACAAACATGTGGCAACACCATCCATATGAGTTTTCTTAAGAGCAGTTACCGTCCTTGTTGCATTGTCACGTCTGCTTCATCAGTTGGTTACGATCAGTGGCAAGGCAACACTGTACGATTCATATGTAGGAGGAAAAATGAGCACAAATTCCTGAAACCAACGGTATTTTAAATACACCACACTACGAATACTCAAGAAACGCACATAGCGTATTAAATCCGTTTGCTTTTGTGGTGTAATAAGCACAAAGATTCGCCACTAAACTGGAAGGCTTTTTCAAGGCAATGGTAGACATAGAAATGCATAATTAATAAAAATACATACATAATTATAGACATAAAATGCATAATTAATAAAAATGCATACATAATTATAGACATGAAATGCATAAATAATCATTGCACCACAAAAATGAACGGGTTTAATACGCTATATGCGTTTCTTGAGTATTTCATTTTTTTTTTTTTGGTTGGAGGTTTAACGACCACCATGAGCAACTCACTGGGCTATAAACAGTCGCCCGTCCCTAATTTAGGTTCACTTGTTCCAGGGAAAGAAGAGAGCCAGTACCGTAAGAAACACACAACATCCATGCCTCACCGGGCTTCGGACCCGGATCACTTTCGGACGAATAATCAAAGGCCATCGCTTAGGCCACTGCGCCACCGGGCCTTGAGTATTTCCAGAAACCATTTTACATCAAATGTTTCCTATCGGCTCAGCAATGAAATGTATAGTGAAACGTTTCGTAAAATGCTAGATGACTGCAAAAAAGCTGATTCTTCTTTCCGCCAATATGACTTTGCGCAAAGAGCTGCTAACAGCAAATTAGAAAATAGATAAGTTATTCAAAACATTTCAGCATGTTGCAAAAAGTGTCGGCCGAGCTTCCAATAGTGAAACATCATCCTATTATTAAAACAATAGTAATGCAAAATAAATGCTACAATAGTTCATTAACAAAAGATGGCGGGAAATTCGATGTTCGTAGATGTAGTTTTCGGTCATTTGGAAGCAAGAGCAAAATAGGATCCAAGTTAAGAGAAAACATTCCGTTTGCTTTAGCGTTGGTTCTCTGTTCGCTGAGGTGCAATATTTCGACAAAGAAATCGTGCAAGTGATGTTTTTAGAGCCCGTAGCTAACATCTTCTTCCATTCAGCGGCACGGAAAGAGTAGATCTCACGTGATCGTGTAAGACATTTGTGGCTAGCCCCGTTGTTTGAGGACCAGGGAAATAAAGTGAAAATTCACGGAGTATGCATTGAATGCAAATGCGAAGAGTATAATAACATGTCATTCAGCAAATAGGAATATTTTGCTGATATTATTTTGCTTCAGTGAGTCCTATAATGTATTACTGTGGATTATCTATTTCTGAGAGTTTAGAGCCTAGATTCTCCAACTGTAAAATTCAAACCTTTTACCGGCTTAAAAGAATTAACTCGAAGATAAAAATTGATCTCAAATCAGCTCAAACGAATACACTCAGTAGAAAAACATTATACACTATCATGAAAGAAATACGGGATTACGCCATATAATACAAATTTTGAAGATGACAATCCGATTTTTGGCGTAAATGTGACAAGGATGGTAAGTCAGATAATATCCGAAAACTTGAAAATTTTCAAGTTTTCGGATATTATCTGACTTACCATCCTTGTCACATTTACGCCAAAAATCGGATTGTCATCTTCAAAATTTGTATTATACACTATATTGACAAGACACCGGACACCCCTTCAAAAGCAAATAAACTGATCCGCTACGTTGTTAAGATGCGCGGTACAGCTACAAACGGTATAAAAACAAGCCTACAGCTGACCGTGATCATATCGCAGTGTGAAGTTGAGTGAAAATGTCACGGCGGGAGAGAACTGACTTTGAGAAAGGAAAGATTGTTGAGTATTATATTAGTGGGTTGTCCATAAGAAAAACCGAGAGGCGTTTAAACATACCTAAGTCAACTGTTTTGGATGTACTGAATAAGTGGAAGACACATGGCGTGCCTGAAACAGCAAAACGTACCGGCAGAACAAAGAAAATCCGTGATAGAGGACGTCGAAGCCTCAGGAGAGTCGTTACAGCTAATCGACGGAGTACTGCACAAGACCTCAGTGTACAGGTGAGTAAAATTGCTGGAAACTTGGTATGCGCACGTACCATTCGCAGAGAACTTCATTCCATGGGTTACCGTGGTCGTGCAGTTGCTAATAAGCCTGTCATCCGCACTCGGAATGCTAGTCGTAGTTTAGCATAGTGTAAAGAACACTTATCGTGGGCCGTACATCAATGGAAACGGGTCCTGTGGAATTATGAATCCAGATATACGATCCATCAGTCTGATGGCAGTGTGTGGCTTTTACCATAGTGTACTGTTCCTACTGTCAAGTTTGGAGCTGGCTTTGTACTCGTGTGGGGGTGTTTTTCATGGCGTGGTCACAGCCCATTGGTTATCGTGGACAAACCTGTTAAACAGCACGTCCACCTCGATATTCTGGACAATTATGCCCTACCAACTCTGTGGCAATACTATAGAACCGAGCCTTGTTGGTACCAGCAGGATAATGCACCGAGCCGTAAAGCAAGGAATGTTACGTCGTGGTTTGACGATAATTCCGTATCGTGTGTGGGCTGGCCAGCACAGAAGCCTAATCTTAATCCCATCGATCACCTATGGGATGAATTAGAGCACAGCATATGAAGTTTGGAACCAAGGCCTACTACTAAGCAACAGTTAGCTGCAGCATTATGTACTGAATGGAAGCGCATACCTATCTCTATGTTTCAAAACCTTGTCGAAAGCACGTCTCGAAAGTTCAGTGCATGCATTAAAAGCCAAAGGTGGACCGACACCGTACTAATGTGTGTCAATAAATGCTATGTTCTGTTTCTCTTCTAGGTGTCCGGTGAATTTTGTCAATATAGTGTATACTGTTCATCGACGAGGCGAGGTTTGCTTTATAGAGTGATTCTCAACGAATTTTAATCTGAAGTGAGCCAGGGACCAGATATCATACCTTTCATGTCCGCGAAAGGGACACGTATGGTGGAGGTAGTGTCTTTGTATGGGGAGGCATCCATTTAGGCGGACGTACCGTCGTTTACGTGCTGCTCGGTGGCAACTTGAACGCTCAAAGGTATAGAGATGATATTTTAGACACCTTTTTTGGGGGCCAATGCAGATGAAATTGGCGACACATTCATACTACAAACCAATAATGCTCGCCCACACAACGCACGGCTGGTGCAGCCGTACCTTGACTATGTGCCGTATGGGGTGACCAGCGCGCTCTCCTGACCTTAACCCAATCGCGAATCTGCGGAACGCTCCAGGTAGGCGTGTTGCTGCCCCGAACCCTGCAGGGGCTTCAAACTACTGTGCTATAACAATGGACATTGCTACCTACGGATTTCAGAAACACCATTATTAACAGCATGGAACGTCGCTGTCGAGTCTATTGCTGTTCGGGGTGACCACACTCCATATTGAGACACGTTTTAATTAATTCTTGGAACACTGATTGTATATATATATATTTTTATTTTTATAGCAAATACAAAACGCAATTGCTTTGTATAAAGTGGTCTTGCGATTTTCTGTAACGTATGGTACAATGAAGACTTTCACGAAATTTCATTCAAATTTGTTGCATATTTTATGAATTATAATTTTTTTAATGTGTTCCTTAATTTATGGAAACCAGTGCACGTACTTATTGTAATGTAGTCGGAGCTTCAAATTTATGGAAATTGATGAAAACAAATTAATACAGCTGAAGAACTGGAAATGTCTCGCATACTTTCAATTTTACTCACTGAACTTCATTTGAAATCTTTCAGACTAACGTCGATAGAATCACTTGAAGTTCAACTTTCTTTTAAAACGATGGTAACGCAGTCGTTTTACTCTGTTCCATTTTCAATTTTTCTTTCACTTAACTAGAATCCATTTAACCTGTATTTCTCCCTTTCTCAACTATTTGTTTATTTTTTCCCAGCGAGAACCAATAAACGGCGAAATGAATGATCTCGCAAAAACAAATCCTGTTGAGAGGATGAGAGCGTGACGCAGAAAAGCTCATTATCCCACATGCTCTAAAAGTAATATCTTAATACCCGTAAGAGCGCTGGAAGTACAAACTTTTAAGTTCCATTTTATTTTATTTTTCGCTAAAAAGCAAGTTGTCTCTTTCAAATAAAGTGCTTCCTCAAAGGGATGCTGAAAAACTGTCCTTCCTTTAAAAGGCGGAGACATTTTGATTAAAGTACCTGCCCGCACGAAATCTAAGCATTGCTTTTAGCAGTTATTTGGATTTCGTTCTCTGTTATTTATATTAATATAAGTAAAAGGACGAAAGTCGTGAGTAAACTTTGCCGTTCGCGTAGCGAAGCCAAACCTCATTTGAGAAAAATGAGAGAGTACCCTGGTACTTTTGCAGGTGATTTATGCTATGCATCTTTCGCATGCCAAAAGGAATACCCTTGTACTCTTTGTAGATAATTTATGCTTTGCATCTTTCGCACGCCAAGAGAGAGTATACTGGTACTCTTTGTAGGCAATTTACGCTATGCATCTTTCGCATGCCAAGAGAGGTTACCCTGATACTCTTTGTAGATAATTTATGCTATGCATCTTTCCCACGCCAAGAGAAAGTACCTTGGTACTCTTTCTAGATAACTTATGCTATGCATCTTTCGCATGCAAAGAGAAAGTACCCTGGCACTTTTTGTAGGTAATTTATGCTATGCATATTTCGCACGCCAAGAGAGAGTATACTGGTACTCTTTGTAGGCAATTTACGCTATGCATCTTTCGTATGCCAAGAGAGGGTACCCTGGTACTCTTGGTAGATAATTTATGCTATGCATCTTTCTCATGTCAAGAGAGAGTACCCTGGTACTCTTTGTAGGTAATTAATGCTATGCATCTTTTGCATGCCAAGAGAGAGTACCCTGTCACTTTTTGTAGGTAATTTATGCTATGCATATTTCGCACGCCAAGAGAGAGTACCACCGGTACTCTTGTTAGATAATTTATGCTATGCATCTTTCTCATGTCAAGAGAGAGTACCCTGGTACTCTTTGTAGGTAATTAATGCTATAAATCTTTTGCATGCCAAGAGAGAGTACCCTGGCACTTTTTGTAGGTAATTTATGCTATGCATATTTCGCACGCCAAGAGAGAGTACCACCGGTACTCTTGTTAGATAATTTATGCTATGCATCTTTCTCATGTCAAGAGAGAGTACCCTGGTACTCTTTGTAGGTAATTAATGCTATGCATCTTTTGCATGCCAAGAGAGAGTACCCTGGCCCTTTTTGTAGGTAATTTATGCTATGCATATTTCGCACGCCAAGAGAGAGTACCACCGGTACTCTTGGTAGATAATTTATGCTATGCATCTTTCTCATGTCAAGAGAGAGTACCCTGGTACTCTTTGTAGGTAATTAATGATATGCATCTTTTGCATGCCAAGAGAGAGTACCCTGGCACTTTTTGTAGGTAATTTATGCTATGCATATTTCGCACGCCAAGAGAGTACCACCGGTACTCTTGGTAGATAATTTATGCTATGCATCTTTCTCATGTCAAGAGAGAGTACCCTGGTACTATTTGTAGGTAATTAATGCTATGCATCTTTTGCATGCCAAGAGAAAGTACTCTGGTACTCTTTGTAGATAATTTATGCTATGCATCTTTCGCATGCCAAGAGAGAGTACCCTGGTACTCTTTGTAGGTAATTTATGCTATGCATCTTTCGCATGCCAAGAACTTTCTGTGGTGAAATAAAGCGAGTGATTCAAAATTGCAGGCCACATCGCGCTCGATATGTAGACGACTTCCTGTTTGACGAGGGAACCATCCGAATGGACTGGCCAGTATGTTTCCCAGACATGAACCCCATCGATCATGTCTAGGACGTTCTGGGGAGAAGGGTTGCTGCTCGATTAACCCCTCCACAAACAGTCCAGCAATTGGAAAGTGCTCTTCTGCAGGAGTGTGATGGAATTCCCCAATCCCTTATTAATACTCTGACTGACTCCATGCCTCACAAGTGTGCAATATTGCTTTCTGTCATGGGAAACCATACCATCAATTAAATCCAATTTTCTGGCAAAAAATTAATTTACTTGTATTTTAATTTTTATGATATGTTCATGAATATGCATTTTTACGTTCGTCTCATTAAAAATTATTAAATTTAAATTACTAATTGTTTCGGCCATATTTTTCTTCTCAGTAGCGTACTATGCCTGTAGTTCCTATTCCAACCTCCGAAGTTTGCCGTCACTCACAGTTTTCATACAAAACTACGATATCCCCTAATTGTCTTGAGCAGTGTATATTCTGTGATGTACGGCAGTGAAACCTGGGTACTGCAGAAAAAACATAGGAGTTGTTTGTGTGCTGGGGAGATGCGTTACTTACGGGAGGCGGGTGGCAAGACACGCTGTGATCATGTGAGGAATGAAGATGTGTTGCAGATGTGTAATGTGAGGTAAAATGTTGTTAGTAAGGTGGAGTCTAATATTCTTAAGTGGTTTGGCCTTGTTGAAAGAATGAGTGATTAGGTGCTTATTAAGAAAATTTATTCAGCCCAAGTGGCAGGAAAGAAAGGTAGAGGAAGGCCAAGGAAATCATGAGAGGACCAGATTCAGGAATGTCTGCATGAGAAAAACGTTATGAATATGAAGTGCAAAAGGTCTTGTGTGCCGCTTGTGATGGATGTTATAAAGCTCGTGCTGTGTGCCGAGATCGTGGCAAATGGAGACATTTGATACACTAACATTATGCAAATTGTAGTTGCATCAGGTAATGTTTATTTGGTAGATGGTCTTTCTTTGAGGAACTAACCTCTGAATCTCAGAGAACAGCTTAAAGACATGTATGTATGTATGTACGAAATATATTCTTACAAGAAAAGTCTGTTGGACGTTATTACAGTAGGTATTCTAAATGTTCTGCTTACTTACGAATGCAAGAACGAACCGTTTTTTCCAGACTCAAGGCCATTTTGTGCAGAGTTAAAACACTAATATTTTCAATTGCAACATTAATGTTGCACTTCAATTCATCTTTCGCATGTGGGTTGCTTTCGTACCCTGTTCCTTTCAGATATCCCAAAAGAAAGAAACCCTGCATTGTTAAGTCAGGGGAACTTGGGGTCCATAAACCTATGGAAATCAGTCCATCACCGAAAACCTCTCTAAGAAACATTGTGTCATTAGAAGTGTGGCATGTTGCTCCGTCCTGCTGAAACCAACAATACTTCTCGCCTTCTTCCAGCAACGATACAAATTGCGTGACTATGTCCTTGTATACAGTTCCATTAACCGTACAGTAAAAAAGTATCGGATCGATTATTCGACAGCGAGAGACTTTTTCTGAGTGCAATGGGTTTTCATGGAACATGTGTGGATTTGTGAATGACCAACATCGTGAGTTCTCCTTGTTTACATACCCACTTATATGGAACTACGCTTCATCGGTGAAGAACATATTATCAAGTTTATTTACTCCATTTTGGTCCACTAACTTGCGTAACCATCTGCAAAAATGTAAGCGTTTCTGAAAATCACATGATTTCAATTCAGTCACTGAGATAAGACGACATGGCGGCAGGTTTAGTTATTTCACAGGTTTCTGCGCACTGTCATAAGATCATAAGATAATTCTGTCTGAATGGAAAGTTTATGCAAACTTTTAGTTGGAGAAGGCATCATTTTGGTCTGCACATCTTGCATTTTTTCGCCACTTAAAACACAGTGTAGTCAGCTCCGCTTTCTGTAGAAGACACTTCCTGTTTCCCTAAAATGTTTTACAAGACGAGCCAAGGTTCTCTTTTCATGTGGCGAAACATTCGGATATTCTTCAAGAAATGCTTAAGTTAATTTTGCATATGATCGATGAGCGAAATATTGCTCAATTACGTACATAAGCTGACACTGGGTAAACGGCATGGTACTCTCGCAAGGAACAAAACAATAATGCTGCCCCGGTGGGGCAGTGGTCTAAGCGATGATCTCTGATCATTCGTCCGAAAAGGCTCCGGCTTCTAATCCTGGTGAGGCATGGATGTTGTGTTTGTCTTACAACACTGGCTCTCTTTCCCTTCCCTGGAACCAGTGACCCTAAATTAGGGAGGGGCGACTGCTTATAACCCATTGAGTTGCTCACGGTGGTCGTTAAACCTCCAATAAAAAAAATGATAATGGTGTCAATTGGTACAACGAACGCCTTGAGAAATCAAATATACCTTTCAAGACAATGCAGTGGTGCCATCTGTCGCCTGAAATAAGGAATAAAATAATTTCACTAATTTACACAGTGCATTGAAATTTGAGAGGCGAGAGTTTCCGATCACCATGTAATTATTATACAGTGTAACTTGTCTAATTCGAACGTTTTTAATTCGAATTCTTGGTTAATTCGAATTTTTCATTTGGTCCCTTGAATGTTCTATATAAATAATGTAAAAAAACCCCATTTAATTCGAACTTTTTTTTGTTTAATTCGAAGAAACCCTTATTTTCGTGTTCTTGTATTTTCAACAATTACCTTTTAAAATGGGTACGTACTGTTCTGGATGAAGTTCCGAGTTCTGGATGAATCAACAAGTTAAACCTAAAACTATAGCCAACGGTTTCGGAAAAGCAGGCTCCCAGCACTCCGATGATGAGTCTCAGCTACATCAAGGTATTGGTGGCGAGGAAGACGTAGGCCGTGATGTACCGTACGAGGCTTTTGTGAGAGTTGATGACAATTTAGCTGTTTGTGGTGAGCTCACAGATGATGAGATCTTGGCTGATGTTATGAATAAGAAGACCAGCTGTGTATTTTCAGATGAAGAACTGGAACGGCCAGCATTTCCTGAAGAGCCCCTTTCCAAATTGAGTAGAGGCCTTGGTTCACTTCCATCAGTTAAGGAAGTTTGTTGAGGGACAGCAGAATGTAAGTGACTCTCTATTTCATTCACTCGATAAACTTGAGGAATTTACATTTACCCATAACATAAATTCTAGGAAGTAAGCCAAGATTAAACGTTTTTTTTTTTTTTACAAAAAAAAATGTTAATATACCTTACTGTACTTTCTTTTGCATGTTATGAATAAATATGTTGTTTTTTTACAGTACTTGAATGTGCCGATATTCAAACTTGCAAAATTCGAATTTGTCGACAATCCGAATTATTTTTGTGGTCCCTTCAGTTTCGAATTATCCAAGTTACGCTGTATATCATTCAAACTTAAATGAACGTAAGAAACGACCCTGGCACCGACGAATTGTGATTCAGCTATGAAAGTCCATGTAAGCAAACTAAAATCTGTCCTCAAGATAGAAAGAAAACCCGAATTGAAAGTGTTTTAGGGAGGGAGGATGGTAACTTTTAGTTTAGGATTTCTATTGGTTATGTCTCAACGCGTTATATGTCATTTCAAAGCTTTCCTCAACAGCACATCACCCTCCGTGGGGGAAGAGAGGGTTGATACGAACACTAATTTCGCTACAAGCGTACTTCATTACTGTCGGGACAGATGTACAGCATTAAAATACATTTTTGCGATGGATTTTTATCACATTTAGCATCAGGTTATCTTAATTTTCGCAGATGGCAATGCGATATTGATACATTTATGTAAAACAGCTGAAATAACGTATGGCGATACTTTAGTAAAACATATTGTTCAATAGACACTGAAATTAATTATTGTTGCGTCACTTCATGGGACAGATTTCAACAATGATTTCGACCCCTTCCGTTACCCAGTTTCGTTATATCAATTTTTTTTTTTACTTCGGATTTATTTTACTGCTGTCGGGAAAGCCGTATAGCATCAAAAGTGTACGATCTTCAGATACTGTTTTGAAACACATATACAGAATAAACCACTACTAATACAAATTCTGCTAAAAAATATACACAGAATAATGCCTCACTAATAATGCTTTCTCTTTCTACTTCACTATAGACCGCACACAAAGGAGAAATGTCGTTTCCAAAAGAATTAATCACTGATCTTATTAGTTGCTGCGGTTCGCTCTCCGCTTTACCGAATCAGTAAAGAAACCATTCATATTACAGTAATACGTCTTTTCAGAGAAGCTCGTTTATCCGGAACTCTTGGTTAACCGACGATTCTCATATGAGGGGTAATTTTCTACTTCTTGTAATTTTTCGTCCGCCTTACCCCATCTGGTGAAGTCTGAAGGGGCAGTGAGAATGCCACCCCCCACGGAGGGAGGCATTCTCATTTCCTGACCTCCCTCTTCAACCTCGCGGACGACATCCAATCAAAAGCCAGATAAACCAACTGTAGGAGGAAGAAGACAAATCCACAGCTATGTCTACTTCGTTCTTTCTGTTTGTTTCCCCAGATGTGAAAGGTTTGATAGCAACGACATAGATGCCTGGCTAAGCAGCGACAAAAGTGATCTTGGTGTTTAACTCCTGACGGATGAGGAAATCATTGCTGAAATACGAGCAAACGACAATGAAAGTGAGAGTGGCGACGAAAAGGACGATAAGAAACAATGGCAACAGAAAAGCTTCTGGCTGTCTTTCCGAAGGAACGTAGTGGTTAAAGCAGCAGATGATGTCGACACAATAAAGCGGCTGTTGATAAATATACTCAGTGTTATAGCCACAAAGCAACGCCTCTCGAAACCTTTACTCCAGTGTAAATGCAATGCGAATAAGGAAATGTATATACATCGAAGAGCCAAAACATTATGACCACCTGCCTAATATGATGTTGGTCCTCCACGTGTCACCAAAACAGCTCTTATCCGGCGAACTATAGGCGCACAAGATTTCTAAAGGTGTCTTTTGGTATCTGGTACCACCACATTACCAGCAGATCTTTTAACTCTTGTAAGTTACGTGGTTGAGCCGCCGCATATCGGATTTTCTCTACCAATACAAACCAGAGATGCTCGATTGGATTGATATCTGGGGAAATCGGTGGCCAGGACAATAATGGAAGTCTTCCTCCGAACAGTGTGGCATGTTTCATTATTGTTCTGAAAGGAGGCATTACTAGAGGAGAATACCGTTTCCATGAAAGGATATACCTAGACTGTAGTGATTTTTAAGTAGGTGTTAGACGTCATAACACATGAATGACCGGAAAGGCGTCATTCATGTGTCGGCTGGAACAAGCGGTTTCCAGTATAGCACTGCCCAAAGCATTACATTTCCTTCACCGGCTTGTTTTCGCCTCACGGTGGATTCTGGTGCTAATACCGCCCCAGGTAAACGACACACACGTACCTAGCCGTCCACATGGTGCAACTAGAAATGAGATTCATCGGACCAGACGACCTCCTTCAAATCATTCAAAGTTCAGTTTTGATTCCCGCTTGCCCATTTTAGGCGCTTTCGGAGGTCAGCCGAGGTTAGCATGGGCACTCGGAGCGACCTGCGGCCACCCAGCTCTATTTTCAGTAAGGTTCGATGTGCTGCGTGTTGTGGTACAACATTCCTCCCATTCGCAGTATTCAAGTTGCAAGTGAGTTCCGCCAGAGTATTCCTTCTGTTGGATCACATCATATGGGTGATCGTTCGTTCACCTCTAGTATTAATTAACCGTGGTCGGCTCACACTTTGCCGGCGGTTCCCGGTTTTCTCCTCCTCGGGACACTTTTTGAAGGTACTAACCACGGCTGACTGTGAGCACTCGAGAAGCCTTGCTTTCAAGCACCACACACTCACACTGCGAAAAATGCATTCTCACTCGTGTACGAAATCCTGGGAAAATTGCTGTGCTTAGGGGTTATGAACTAAATCTTGCGGGGAGGGGGGTGAGGGGTACGTTGTGCTAGTTACACCACTGCCTTAAAGTCACAAATGACAGATACCCATCTAGAGGATTAGCTGAAACTGCGGGCCTCCATGTGGCAACCAAATATTGAAATGCTTTGCAACAAAAAGCAGTCACAACAAAATCATTAAACGTCAAGTTAGCTTTAGAATTAACAATTTGGTTCTCCATTTTTTATAGTTAGTTAGTACCAGAGTTGGGAAAAATCGTAATTGAATTAATCTGTAATGCATTACAGCGTAATGGTAATGGGAACAAGAACTTAACGTTACCATTATATGGTAATGGTGAACTAGTCATTAGAAATACCTGATAATTGTGACGAGATGTAGCAGTTACCCATTATAATCGTAATGGCTAATGGTTAACTACACTGGCGTGCAAAAATTAAGGACGAGACGGGTTTTCGAATGTAACGTCGTGCATAAGTGCTACACATCGACTTAAATCATACCATAAGGTCCCCAAGATGTAAGAATATGAGACAAATGAGCAAAACCGTCCAAACAAATAATCCAAAGGATACAAAGGCACTTTATTGAAAAAGTAGCTTCGAGAACAACTGGACAGAAGACAGAAACGTCCATGTGACAGGCGGCTGCCAAGAAAACTCCAGTCTTTAGTAGGGGATATGAACACCACTATCTGCGTTGCAGGATTTACAACGTCTGTCCATGCTGAGGACGAGGTTGTCAAGGAGCGGTTGAGGCATCGCGGCCCATTCCTCTTGTAGCGCCAATCGCAACTGCGGAATCGTTGCTGGCGGCTGGTGACGTGCTGCCAAGCGTCTCCCGAGAAGGTCCCACACGTGTTCGATTGGATTTAGGTCCGGGGACCTTGCGGGCCAATCCATGCGTTGAATATCTTTACTCTCCAACAGCTCTTCGACAGCCACTGTACGATGAGGTGTAGCGTTGTCGTCCATGAAGAGACACTCAGGACCCACAGCACCTCTAAACAGACGCATGTGAGGCAGGAGAATCTCGGTACAATAGCGGACACCAGTGACTGAACCTTCTGGGAAGATGTGGAGGTCAGTACGGCTATCAAGCATGATACCGCCCCAAACGAGAACTACGCCACCTCCAAACCGGTCCCTTTCGATGATGTTGGAGGCGTGATTGCGTGTTCCCTGCTCTCTCAAAAAGTATATACGTCCAGAATCGCTCGTCAGACTAAATCGGCTCACATCCATAAAGAGAACTTGACTCCATTGCTGATGTTTCGAGTTCTTGTGTTCTCGGTACCACAGAAACCGCGGTCTCCGATGAGCAGGCGTTAATGGCACACACCGTACTGGTCGTCGTGCAAATAGACCACCTTTGTGCAGCCTCCCGGCCACGGTAAAACGTGATAACGGACGTCCAGTTCTCTGTTGCATGTGCCTTGCGATTTCTCCCGCTGTCTGCCGTCTGTCTCTTCTCGCCTGTAGCAAAATATACCGGTCGTTCGCCGCCGTAGTTGCTCGTGGACGACCACTGCTAAACTCTCGGACAGCTGTTCCTGTCGTTTGAAATGCTCTCCAAGCTCGTGAAACGATGCTGTGAGCGATCCCGAACTCCTCGGCCACACTAGTCACACTTCGACTTTCTTCCAACTTCCCAATGACGCGACATCGGGTAAAGTCATCCAGGTGTCTTCTACTGGATTGCCTGTTGGCCATATCACACGGTGGCAGCAACTCGACGTCGTTCAAACCGATGTACACACACCGTGCAATAGCTTTCACCGAATTGATGAGCGTACACCGCCCGTGTGCTTTATAACCTTCCGACCCCCCTACGTCATGCTGCATATATGCGCATGCTCTACCGTACCGGACCCTAGTCTATCTCCTGATTTGTCTTTTGGTCCGTTCTGTCTGCTCGTTCCGCTGTTATGCTAATTTCTCCTCTTCGTCCTTAATTTTTCACTCCAGTGTATATGCTGGTACAGTGGCGTAGCCAGAAATTTCTTATGGGGGGGCATGGGGTTTCGTTCATTGGTGAAAGCCTCGTATATACGTATATATCGCTTTAAATTCGTGCTCAAGGGAGGGGTTCAAACCCCGAAACCCCCACTCTGGCTACTCCACTGTGCTGGTAAATAACCAATAACTTATGGGTAACAATGCAACGTGAATAAACCAGCAACCAGTACACCCTCACACGTTGTGTAGGTCAGTGGCGTAGCCAGAAATTTCTTAAGAGGGAAAGTCCATGGGTTTGGTTCATTGGTGAAAGCCTCGTATACAAATATATATGGCTTTAAATTCGTGCTCAGTCTCCATTCAAGGGAGAGGTCCAAACCCCGATCCCCCCTCCCCTCTGCCTACGCCACTGGTGTAGGTTATTTGACAATTGTTCAACCACTCGGACTTCAAATGCGTGTGTGTAGGTATTGGAAATAGTACGTGTATGACATGAGCAGTTGCCCCCCGTCTTCGCCGCAAGTAAAGTGATTTGAACGAAATAATATATAGGAAGTAAGTACGAATGGGATGTTTATTTTGGTTAAAGATACTCACTTCGTCCATCTTCAGTACAGTATTATCGTACAAAACATACGTTTCACTGTCCAAAATAATTACCCCACTATAGCCAAAAGCACACATTAGCACTACACTCACAGTTAAGCAACTCAGGGTGCGCTGCCGAATATTACAGAAATTTGCGAACTCTTGACATTTCTGCCGTACTTCCCAAGTGTTGTTGTCCATTACTTGTCCGATACGAACACTGGACTAGCGAGCGACTGACTCCTTTATATATTACTTCACGACAGCACCTGAACTTTCTGGAATATTCTTAATTTACATAAAGCTCTCCAACTTGCCACTGCGCGATCAATCTGGAACATTCTACAGACGTCTAACCAATTCTTGCCGCTTCTAGAACATTCTACACGACACTTCGGTTTCTGTCTGCTTTGTTACATGGCCGACTTTTCTAGACATAGCTTTTGGCACACGTACATTTCTATAAACTATTAGTATATAATTATTATTTAGAAATTGTGTAATTTCATTACCAAATAATTGCATTGCGTTTGAATGGCATTATTAAATAATTGAATTATATCCTCTTCATGCATTACAGATTAATCCCATTACCTTGTGCAAACCATATTTGAGATTACCTTGTAATGCATTACATGTTAATTGTAATCTGTACTTCCATTACTTTGTAATGCATTTCTGCCTAAGTCTGGTTAGTATATAATAGTTAGATTTTTACAAAATAGTGTACATTTTGAAGTATATCTAATTGAAGTTTCTTAAATGTGACCTTATTATATTACAGCTTAATGCGGCCTTCCAACATGGAAAGGTTCGCCACCTCTGATATAGGGAAACACAGAAAAAAGATAAAAAAAATATTTCAAAGAAAACATTCATATTTTTAATGTTTTGTTTTTCTGTTAAAGTTGGATCAACAGAGTGCTGTTTTCAGAATTTACTGCAAACACATGTTTGTGAAAATATGAAAATAAAATAACAAATTAAGAATTTTTTTTTTACTATCTTGGCAACTTGGTAAGTTTGATTGGAAAAACCAGTTTGTTTTAGGGAGGGAGGGATATCGCCTCATCGTCTCGCTGTTTCTTCGATTGCGAAATGACAGACAGTAGGGTGGTTGCTGGAAAAAGTTTTACAAAAAAAATATATATATATATATATATATTCATTCTGTAGGGATGTAAGGTCAGGTATCTCAGTAAGGGAAGAAAACAGATTATGGCACTGAGAAAAGAAGATGGTTCTGTAACAAGAAATAGAGGCGAAATTTTGACAAGAGTGAAAGATTTCTACTCCAAATTATATGAAAGGGATGATATATGCACTCCAGACATCATGAAAGATACCAGTACCAGAGTTCCTCCAGTCCTTCCAGCAGAAGTTGCACATGCAATCAAGAACATGAAGCGAGGAAAAGCTCCAGGAGAAGATGGAATTACTGTAGACATCATACAAGAAGCAAGTGGAGAAATCGAAACAGTACTCGCCCAAATTTTCACTCGATGCCTTAATGAAGGAAAGATTCCTGAGGATTGGAACACCGCTACAATGATCCTGCTACATAAGAAAGGTGACATTGAGGATCTCGGAAACTACAGACCTATCAGCCTCCTATCAGTAGTTTATAAAATCTTCACTAAAGTTCTTTCACACCGCTTGAAGGTAACACTGGACATGGCTCAACCGAGAGAACAAGCTGGATTCAGGAGTGGCTACAGCACAATAGATCATATCCACGTGATGAGAGAACTAATTGAAAGAGCGAGGGAATATGAACTTCCATTGTGCATGGCTTTTATCGATTATGAAAAAGCCTTTGATTCGGTGAAACCATCAGCAGTTACAATGGCTCTGAAAACCTGCGGTATTGAAGATGCATACATTAATATTATTAATAACATCTATGAAAATGCAAGTGCAAAGATTAGGCTGTTTGAAAATACAACACACGTAAAAATTGGAAAGGGAGTGAGACAAGGTGACACCATATCTCCGAAGCTCTTCAATGCCACATTGGAGGGTGTTTTTCAGTCGCTGAGCTGGGAAAACAAGGGGATAAAGATTAATGGAGATTATCTAACCCACCTTCGTTTTGCTGATGACGTAGTCATTTTTGCAACTACCCCATCAGAGCTGCAGAGTATGATCCAGGAACTTGCGGATAAGAGTAAAGAAGTGGGATTAAAAATGAACTTTCAGAAGACAAAAGTGATGTTCAATGCTTTTACAAGAAATGAAGATTTATCGATTGACGGAGAAAAGCTGGAGATAACAGACACGTACGTTTATCTTGGACAGCAGATATCAAGTGAGGGTCACATTGATGAAGAAATTAATCGGCGTACAAAACTTGCCTGGAGAGCTTTTGGAAGAAACAGCATAATTTTCAAGAGTAATATGCCATTATGTCTTAAAAGAAAAGTGTTTGATCAATGCATCCTTCCAGTGCTTACGTATGGTGCAGAGACATGGACCTTAACTAAAAGAGACATACAAAGGCTGCAGACAACTCAAAGAAGCATGGAGAGGTGCATGCTTGGTGTAACCAGGAGAGATAAGAAGAGGAACTCGTGGATCCGAAAAATGACAAGAGTGGAAGACATCATGATCAGAGTTAAATCCCTGAAATGGCAATGGGCTGGACATACTGCCAGAAGGACAGATCATCGATGGACAGCCGAAATTTTAGATTGGATTCCAAGGGACAGGAAAAGACCCAGAAGAAGACCACATGGGAGATGGGTGGATGAAATTCGAAAGTATGCAGGGGTGACATGGAGGAGACTGGCACAAGACAGACCGTTGTGGAGGAAACTTGGGGAGACCTTCGTCCAGCAGTGGATTGATAATGGTTGACAATGATGATGATGATGATTCATTCTGTAATATTTTGTGCTTGTTGCTCTGGTCGTAAATAAACTTAGAGAGTCGGAAATGGTTGACGTCGTGTTCTAACTTCGAGGGAACGATGAAAACACGGAAGGAAAGAAACAAAAACATGCTTTGTGTTACGTGATCAAAAACCTTCCAAATGCGTCATACTTATGCATAGGGTTGCAGTAGCTGACCACAGGCGGCGCTGTCAGCAATCCGTGAGCAAAATGAATGCTTACTAAGTAACTTGGTCCACAGGTGTTTCCGCATGTGCTTAAAGAGCTACCAGGGTGCAGGAAGAAAAAGAAGCCACCACACCCCACTGATTAATGTAATGGCGAAACGGAGATCTTTGGTACCTTGCAAATAATATTTGGGCGCTATTTACGTCTACATAATTAGCGTCAAAAAGACGTATGACAAATAGATGTCAGCACGCTCGGAGACTGCCAGAAACACGCAAAATAAAAAAAAATGAAGATGTATGCGTCTCTCGCAGCTTTAGGTGAAATTTAAAACGTGACACTCCACCATTAAAAGTTAAAATGCTAGATATTTCCTAGTCCCTATACATAATTTTTTTCCTTGTTGCCGAGCAAAAAAAGAAAACTAGAAGTTGAGTTCTACAGCAATATATGAGTAATAGAAGTCGTTTACACAATAAAAATGAGTAACGTATTTAAACTAATTTTCAGGATGGCAGTTGCGGTGAGATAACGAATGAGAGTAGGCTGAAATAAATGAAAAGAATTGTCTAGTACAGTGTGTTACACAAAAGAGCCCCAACAAGCTGAAATAAAAATATACACTGAGATGTCAGTTTATTAGGTACACCTACCCTCTTCACCTGAACGGCTGTCTGTAACAAGTAAGACAGCATTGTGCGGTATAAATCAATCAGAAGAGATTATCGAGCATCTGTTACTTTCCCGATTGAAGGTTGGAATGGGCAGAACGAGTGACCTTAGCGGCTGTTAACGTGGTATGCATGGTAGATATGCGTACTTTTGTAAATATCAAGACATGCTCGAAAAAATGAAAGGGCATTTACATGCTACTTTCCTTTAAATATAAACCAGAAAGTAAACATCAACGTGTTATTAATCTGTGACGTACTTCAGAGGTAACACACACGAGAGGAGGGCAAATAGCAGTGATCAACCCTTTTCGGCGTAGCTTAATTGCGAAAACATTCGACTCCGGAGCATAAGGATGTGGTTTCGAGAACCGCACCAGCATATTTGGGTTTCATATTGGCGCCCGAATGTAAAATTGGATCTACTGATCTTTAAGTTTTTCGAAAAATGCGTGATGTTCCTTCCACACATCGTCTTGCATTAATGATAACTCCTTCTTTTCTTCAAAAAATGTGCGATACTTTCTTTCACACATCGTCTGGAATTAGTAAGAATTCCGAGTTATTGTGTCAAGCATTGTCTGCGATGGTCCAAAAACCTGCCGCTCCGGTGGCGCAGTAATCTAAGACGCTGGCCTCTGATCATTCGTCCGGAAGGGGTCCGCGTTCGAATCCCGGTGAGGCATGGATGTTGTGTTTGTCTTACGGCACTGGTTCTCTCCCTTCCCTGGAACCAGTTACCCTAAATTAGGGACGGGCGACTGCTTATAGCCCGTTGAGTTGCTCACGGTGGTCGTTAAACCTCCAATAATAAAAAAAAAAATCCTGCGATTTGGTGCTCCTGTCTTTCTCAATATGGGATATACACTATATTGACAAATGTCACCGGACACCTAGAAGAAGAACACAACATAGCATTTATTGACATACAGTGTCGGTCCACCTTTGGCCTTAATGCAGGCATTGACCCTTCGAGACAAGGTTTTGGAACACAGCTATAGGTATGCCCTTATATTCAATACAGAATGCTGCCGCTAACTGTTGTTTAGCAGTAGGCCTTGGTTCCAAACTTCTTATGCGGCGCTCTAATTTATCCCACAGGTGCTCTATGGGATTAAGGTTAGGGCTCTGTGCTGGCTAGTCCACACGCGGTACGGAATTATCGTCAAACCACGCCGTAACAGTCCTTGTTTTATGTCTCGGTGCACTATTCTGTTGGTACCAACAAGGCTGAATTCCATACTATTGCCACAGATTTGGTAGGGCAAAATTGTCCAGAATAAAAAGTAGACGTGCTGGTTAATAGGTTTGTCCACGATAACCAATGGGCCAGGACAATACCACGAAAGACACCCCCACAAGTGTACACTGTCAGCTCCAGACTTGACCGTAGAAACAGTACACTGTGGAAAATAGCGTTCCCAAGGGTGCTGCCATACCCACACACGGCCAGCAGACTCATGGATTGTGTATCTGGATTCATCAGTTCATATGATCCGTTTCCATTGATCTACGGTCCACCAAGAATGTTTTTTACACCATGCTAAACGACGAGTAGCATTCCGAGTGGAGATGAAAGGCTTATGAGCAGCCGCACGACCACGGTAATCCATGGAATGAAGTTCTCTGCGATTGATACGTGCACATACCGAGGTTCCAGCATTTTTACTCACCTATCTTGTGCTGTACTCCATCGATTAGCTGCAACGACTCTCCTGAGGCTTCGACGTCCTCTATAACTGAATTTCTTTGGTCTGCCGGTACGTTTTGCTACTTCAGGCACTCCATGTTTCTTCCACTTATTCAGTACATCCAAAACAGTTAATTTCGGTATGTTAAAAGGCCTCTCAGTTTCTCTTATGGACAACCCACTAATATAACACCAAACATTCTTTCCTTTCTCAAAGTCTGTCCCCCCCCGCGACATTGTCACTCAACCTCACAGTGCGATATGATCGCGGTCAGCTGCAGGCTTGTTTTTGTACCGTTTGCAGCTGTACCGCGCATCTTAACAACCCAGCGGATTCGCTCATTTGCTTTTTAAGGGGTGTCCAGTGACATTTGCTAATATAGTGTACGTGACGCACTAGAGAACTGGCGCACATATCAAGACGGCAAATAGCAGTGATGAGCCCTTATCGGTGTAGCTTAATTGGGAAAGCATTCAGCTCCGAAGCAGAACGTTGTTGGTTCAAGTCCCGCTACCTGCAGATAGATGGCTGTGAATTTCTAAATCTCCATCCGATAGAACGTAAAATTTAAGTTTTGAATAATTGAAATAGTGCCGGTTTTTTATTCAGTTCTCATACTTGTCAATAAATTTGCATATATTACTGCAAAACATAAAAAGGTTCCCGTTTTCTTTCACGTTTTTTTTAACTGTTTTATTTCTCAATAGATTTAAACATTGCTTGCTGCATTAAATTCAACATGATATTATGTGGCTGATGTAACGTATTAGATAATTTATTTACACTAAAATAATATACTCAGCATATACTATTTCAAAAGCGTGAGTTGAATATATTAATTCTGGTTTTTAATTATCTTTGGCTGATAAGGTGCGTCGCATAAATATAGAGACAGTCGACTTTGCGGCGTTAACGCAATGCGAATATAGGTAGGAAGTTGAAGTGGTACCTAATTAGACATAACCCTACAACAAACGTTTCGGTCCGTCGGGATTACCGGATTGTGTGAAAAGAACACCATAAAGTGAAATCGTGTAATTTTAGGTGTCTCATAAATATAAAGACAACTATGTGAAGTAGCCATATGCAAATGAGATGCACAAATTAGCATGTTGTGCGCACGCGCTTGGGCCGTAATTCGGTCCAACCTACAAAAGACAGCGGACCTGCCGTCAGACATTCATTTGCCGAAATGCCATGCAACAGTCAACTTTCTGGTGAGGAAGTGCAGAAGATTTGGAGACTGAGAGCAAATGGATTGCTTGTAGAGAAAATTTATAAAGTCAAATTTTGAAGATGACAATCCGATTTTTGGCGTAAATGTGACAAGGATGGTAAGTCAGAAATTAAGTTTTCAAAAATTATCTGACTTACCATCCTTGTCACATTTACGCCAAAAATCGGATTGTCATCTTCAAAATTTGTATTATATGGCGTAATCCCGTATTTCTTTCATGATTTATAAAGTCATGTCGAGGAGTAAGGCAGTCATTTATAAGACTTTATCGAAATGCGGTGCGTTAACTGCCAGAAAACGGCCTGGAAGGCCTCGAATAACAACCAAATGAGATGATCGTGCCATCATGCGTTTAGTTTCATCCCAAAGGTTATCACTACGTCAAGTTTTACGGACTGTTGGTGTCACCGTCTCAAAAGACACAGTTCATCGACGAATCAAGGAAAGTCGCAACATTGTTCTCCGTAAAATACGCCGTCTGCCACACCTCACGCCGCGCCACAAGGAAGCTAGATTGTTATGGACGAGCAGCCACCTGCACTGGACGGACGAGTGGATCACAACTATTTTCTCCGATGAGAAAAAGTTCAACCTGGACGGCCCTGACAGTTAGAACTGCTATTAGCATAATTTACGATGCGAACCACGCACCTTCTTCAGCGGACAGAAAGGAGGGGGATCTGTGATGGGCTGGGGAGCTTTTGCGTTCAATGGGATAACGGATATCGCTTTTCAAAACTCCCAAACGGATTAGGACATACTGAGCAGCCACCTTCTACCGTTTTCCGAAACTCTAGCGGGTGTTGATTATCTGTTCCAGCAAGACAATACCTTTATCTATCGGTCTGCATCAACGAAAAGCTGGTTTAACACTCATCATGTGACCGTAATGGATTGGCCAGCACTCAGTCCAGACCTGAACTCTATCGAGAACCTCTGGGGTATCCTAGCTCGTGATGTGTATGCGAATGAACGGCAGTTATCAAGTGTGGTGGCATTGAAAGGGCAGACTGAACGAAGCTGGTACGCACTCCGTCCAGAACACTTACATCACTTGGTGGACAGCATGCCCAATCGGGTTTTCAGTGTTATTCGGAACAACGGCTCCATTATTCGTACCGGAGGTGCTCATAACTAGTAAGTCTTTATATTTTTGAGACAGCGTATTTCTGTTTTTTTCTTGTACTTGGCGTTCGAATTGTTATGTTTCCGTCAAACTATTGTGGAGCTGCGTGTCCTATGCTATTTTTGCTATAAATATAAGGTGTACATTTGAGCTCGTTTTTGTTTCGTTTTTATTCGAGAATTTGTTCTGTCTCTATATTTATGCGACGCACTATAATAATAGATAGAAACATCTTATTCCATAAGCTTCAATTACAATGTACAAATATACAGTCTAGTTACATTATTGTGATCACCTCCTACATTTCAGGGCAACAGCGCGTAGCAAATGAAAGAAGGCGCGTATCGTGAGCTGGCTTGGAGGGTATATAAGGTGTGCTGTAAGCATTCTGAAAACATATCACTCGTTGCTGTCATGAATAAAAGGAGCAATTTATCAGATTAGCGAAAAAGGTATGATTACCGGCGTTCGCTTGGTGCTGTGGTTAAAGTGTATCGTGATTGGACAAACGGGATCTTTGCAAATAACGGACGTGGAAACTGCGAGGCACCACATGCCATTGATGAAGGAGGTGAGCGTCGACTGCGAAGGAGAGTAAGGACCGATCAAGAGGCTACAGTGGAGCAACTCACTGGACGAATGAACCAGGAGACCATCAGAAGTATGTCTAAAATTACAGTTCAGAGGACCCTTCTGCGTATGGGGCTCCGATGCAGATGGATTGTCACTGCACCTAAGCTAACGAAGGTGCATCGGCAAAAAATGCTTACATTCGTACGGCAGCATCGGACCTCCGCTGATTGGCAAAGGATATCCTCTTCCGATGAGTCACGTTTTCTGCTTCATCGAACGGATGGACGTTGGCGTATAAGGCGAGAAACATCGGAGAGCAAACATTCATCAACCATTGCTGCAAAAACACAAGCTAGTTGGGGCAGCGCTATTCATATATATCCTAAATCGGTAGGTACATACAGTTTTTTAATACTGTATAACTAACGCACAAGTTTCATTTAAGCTCAGTAAGGAACCAAAAGTATTTTCCTCTTTTCACTAGCGAAGCTTCCTGGGCAAAGACCGCATGTCTAATTGAATCTCGTGTTTCACGCGACGAGGTACGTACGCTCTCTCTCTCTCTGTTATCATTCCGTTGATAATGATTATGACGGTGCGTGCAGGATACATTCAATGTTCAGGTAAATTGCTTTGTCATGCACGACTTAAACGAAGTCTGAAGACGACATAAGTACTTCGTAAAATTACATTTAATCACACTTAACTATATACAAAGGTTAAAAATGACACTCATAAGATCTTTCAGACTCCCATGGAGGCCTTCATCAGATGAAAAAATGCATTTTGTTTTAAAAAATTTCATCTGGTGAAGGAGTCCAGGGGTCTGAAAGATATTATGAGTGTCATTTTTAACCTTTGTATATAGTTAAGTGTGATTAAATGTAAATTTATGAAATACTTAAGTAATCTTCAGACTTCGTTTAAATCGTGCATAACACAGCGTTTTACCTGATCATGAAATTCCATTGTTATGCACTGGGTAAAGATCAGTTAACACCCCAGATGTTCAACTCATTTTGAGCTAATTGTATTGTTCAGATAGCATGCCTCCCACAATATCGTGAAGTTATATTAGATTTTCCTCTGTACGTTTGCTTCACAGCGCTCAACTTGAAAAAAATATTTTGCTTCGGAAATCTTCCCTAAGTGGAAAATATTTCGTACAGTTCATGATGTCTCATAACGCACGTTTCTGCGGCTAGAGGGCGTAATCAGCTGTCAACTTGCGAATGTCTAACCGATTTTAGAAATCAAGGGCGATGTAATTTTCAATTTTTCTGATATGCTGTTACACGTTGAACAGTAAACCAAGCACTTCAGGCAAATCTGATTGCCGAGTTAATAATGGTTCCACATATTTGGGAAGAACATTTCGTCCATAATTTCCAAAGATAAATTATTTGTGTAATTTGCTTCGGTATTTTACACTGAATTACCCTGAATTCCATGCATAAAAATGTGAATATAAAGATCATCCTCAGAATTCGCACTTCTAAATTAAACCTAAACGCAAAAAAGTAGCTAGAAATGTATCAGAAAAAGTAGCTGTAGCAAGCCACTTCTTCAAGAATGCGTTTTTTTATTATTTGATTTGAGGTTTACCGACCACCGTGAGCAACTCAATGGGCTATAAGCAGTCTCCCGTCCCTAATTTAGGGTCACTGGTCCCAGGGAAGAGAGAGAGCCAGTGCCGTAAGACAAACACAACATCCATGCCTCACCGTGATTCAAAACCTGACCCCTTTCGGACGAATGATCAGAGGCTATCGCTAAGACCACTGCGCCCCTGGGGCGGCCAAGAATGCATTTGTAACAGCAGCCAGCTATTTTTAAAGTGTAGCCTTACAATCACTGAGTAATACTGACGAAGATGTAATGTGGGCTTCCGTTGTACTTAATAAAGTGGCCATGCAATACTGCCCCCACCAGCTTGTGTTTTTCCAGCAATGGTCGAAAAGAGTTTGTTCTCCCATGTTTCTCGCCTTATACGCCAACGTCCATCCGTTCGATGAAGTAGGAAACGTGACTCATCGGAGAAGGCAATCTTTGCCAATCAGCGGAGGTCCAATTCCAATACTGCCGTGCAAATATAAGACTTTTCTGCCGATGCACCTTCGTTAGCATAGGTGCCGTGATCGTCCGTCTGCATCGGAGCCCCATACGTAGCAGGATTCTCTGAACTGTCGTTTTAGACACACATCCAAGGCAAGTGAGTTGCTCCACTGTTGCGTGTCGATCGGTCCTCACGCACATTCGTAGCCGACGTTCACGTCTGACATCAATGGAACCTCGTTTATTCGCAATGGTGCCATTTCTCCAGTCACGATACACTTTAACCACAGCAGCACGCGAACAGTTCACAAACTGCGCTGTTTCGGAAGTAGTGCCACCCTTGGCCCGAAAGCCGATACTCATCCCTTTTTGCAAATCTGATAAATCTTTCCTGTTATTAATGACAGCAACGAGTGATATGTTTTCAGAATGCCTACAGCACACCTCATATACCCTCCAAGCCAGCTCAGCCGCCTCCGGTAGCGCAGTGGTCTAAGCGATGGCCTCTGATCATTCGTCCGAACGGGGTCCGGGTTCGAATCCCGGTGAGGCATGGATGTTGTGTTTGTCTTACGGCACTGGTTCTCTCCCTTCCCTAGAACCAGTGATCCTAAATGAGGGACGGGCGACTGCTTATAGCCCATTGAGTTGCTCACGGTGGTCGTTAAACCTCCAATCAAAAAAAAAAGCCAACTCACGACACGTGCCTTCTTTCACTGGCTACGCGCTGTTGACGTCAAAAGTAGGAGGTGGTCACAATAATGAGACTCGACTGTGCATTAAAATTTGTTAGAACCCTGTCTTTATTAGAGTTTATGGAATTCACAGTTCAAAAGGTACATGCGTCAGCGATTTCAATGTATGTTGAATTGTTAGTATCGGATTCGCTTTCGCTAAACGTACTCATAGTTTCTGACCGTGTCTCCTCAAATTTTTGTTTTGTGTGAGAATTGCTTCTGGAATTGTAGGCTTGGATTATATTACAATATTTTAAGAGTTTTTAAGCAATTATGGTCGTTCTTTACCATAAGAGACTGGATTCGAATAACACGTACCCCATCCTCTTTCGTCAAGGACTCGAGAAAACAGTTTAAATTAGTTACAAATGCATCAAAACAGTATATTTGGATAACACTGCATGTACTTCGATGAAACATAGATAGTATACTCCAGTTGCCTGGAAAAACTATTTTCGTAAAAATATCGCGTGCTTATGAGAGAGTGGTACGGCTGTTAATGGATAAAAGGATCAAACGATGACAGTTTGAGTGGGAGTTCTTGTAGTCGGCGGCTGTGTGGATGATGTATCTAGGCAGCGATCGAGTCTCGGCGACACATGAAGTCTACTCAATATCTCAAAATGAGGTTAGGAATTCAATAAAATGATGAGGATCGCTAATACCCCATATGTTTTGTAATCAGAGCTAAAGGCCAAGAGCGAAAATTTACAGGGAAAGATGTATTTTATTCTAGATTATACTTTTATATATATATACCTATCCGGGTATATTTCCACCACTTTCCAAATTTAACAGCTAAAAAAACGGAGTCAGCGTAAAAAGTAAATAAGAAAAAAAATAGAATACAGAGCCCATACAAAAGCTGACCCTCAAATTTCGGTTAGTAACTTCATTCTGTTTCAGGAGTTTACCAATCACCGTGAGCAATCAACTCTAAGGGCAATAAGCAGACACTCCTCCCTAATTTTTGGCCACTGGTTTCAGAAACGAGTCAGAGCCCTGGCCGGCAAGAAAACACACTTCCGATGCCTTCATCTGGTATTCGAAAGCGCGCCATGCTTTGATTGCTAGCCAGAAACCTACGCCTCTGACCACGCGGCCACAGGAGTGCCTCAATAGGCTTGGAAAACATCATATTTCATAAAATGCTGGTAGTGCAGATCCCACGGTCTGAGCCGACCGCTTAGTGTACATAAGTAATACTTGGCAGCTCTTTGGCCCAATATTGCGCCAGATTTCCCAAACAAACAACATTTGTTGCTTTCAACACCAAACAGCAAGTTTAATGGATTTTCTTAATGAAATGAGTGATTTTCATTCCTTACAACTTTTTGGTGCTATATCAATTCTGTGAGCAAGCATCTGAACTTCTTTTTTTTTTTTTTTTGCTAAGTTCAAAAACAATATTCACCCTTTCCGTTCTTGAGACGACCTCATCTTTCGTGAACTGTAAATTTATTTTCACAGCATGTTGGTTGAAGAAGAAGTACCAATATTTGAGCTTTCAGTTCACTTAAAAATACACGCTTTTTTCCTTCCCTTACAGTCCCTTCTTTTGTATCAGTCCACAAAGCGACCATTTTTCTGCCTTTCTTAAAACAAAATAACACTTTAGAAAGACATTTCCTGCCGTGAGAACAACTTTGTAATATTAAAAACACAGTTTTGCCGTCTTTACACGATTTAAAAAAATTACGGTTAAAATGATATATACATGAGCACTTTCAAGTCCACTGTGGACCCGTCATCAGATGCTGTGGTTGCACTATGCCCTGGGAGGGTATATATTATGTAGTATGCGCACTGACGAAATAGTATGTTTTGGCATGCGCATGCTCACTACCTAATCATGTCGTTTCATTAGAGCAGCCGGTATTGTCTCTTTCGTTGTAATAGTTACAGAGTAGTTTCCATGGCAACGGTATAATGATAGGGGTATCGTCGTTACAGCATTCAGCCCTATGTTTATGTATCAATAGGCTTTCTAACAGGAGGATAGATGAACATGTAGTTGGCGTATGTAACATAGTAACATCGTCCCAGATAGGTTGGTTTTGACCCTTCAGTCATAGTCTTGAAAGGGCGGTGAAGGTGGAGCATGTTTTAACATTATATCTATGTTCAGAGACACGTAAATTAATATTGCGACGGGTCGAACCTATGTACATCTTGTCGGTTACGTCAGCATTCATAGCTTTTAGTGGGATTGCGTATACACCGAATTTGAAATCATGGGGAATCCGATCCCTGTCATTCTTAATATGGGCGAGAATGTTGCACCTTTTTATGCCAAAATCAAACTTAAGTGGACGACATACGTTTTTTAGGATATTTGTGACAGCAGGGATGTATGGTAGCTTGCCGACATATGAAGTGCTTGGTATCGTTCTTGATAATGTTGAGTATGATGCATTAAAGACACGGCGCATTATGGAATTAACTGTGGTAGATGGATAATTATATAATGCTGCAATATCCATAATTTTTGCAACTTCTAGGTCTCTTTGATCGGTTGAGGATGAATGTGTAACTGCTCGGTGAAACATAAAGTGAAGGGCTGAGAGTTTTTGCCTGAGTGGGTGGTAGGAGTTATAGGGAATCATAGATATTGTTGCAGTTGGTTTTCTATAAACATAGTTTCAAGACTATGCCTGAAGGGTCAACACCAACCTATCTGGGACGATGTTACTATGTTACATACGCCAACTACATGTTCATCTATCCTCCTGTTAGAAAGCCTATTGATACATAAACGTAAGGCTGAATGCTGTAACGACGATACCTCTATCATTATACCGTTGCCATGGAAACTACTCTGTAACTATTACAACGAAAGAGACAATACCGGCTGCTCTAATGAAACGACATGATTAGGTAGTGAGCATGCGCATGCCAAAACATACTATTTCGTCAGTGCGCATACTACATAATATATACCCTCCCAGGGCATAGTGCAACCACAGCATCTGATGACGGGTCCACAGTGGACTTGAAAGTGCTCATGTATATATCATTTTAACCGTAATTTTTTAAAATCGTGTAAAGACGGCAAAACTGTGTTTTTAATATCCTTTCAGCACGATAAATCGACTTCCATATGGCAACTTTGTAATGTTGGTGGTGAAAGTATCGACTTTTGAAATTTAATTTCACTCGATAAAAGTTATCTGGAAGTACGTGTTTCTCTATTGTTTGATTTGGTCGGAAAAGCGTGAGCGGAATAAAAAATACGCATTTCGTTAAAGAAATTGAGGAAAAAATATGAAGTCACTTTTTTTTTTTAGCACTACTAGCATTTTCTTTGCATACAGGCCAATATCCTGTTTTAATGAGAAAAATTGCGTCTCTAGCGGCGAAATTAGAGCAAGGATCATCGTTCTCAGAATTCAGGAATCTAAAAAAAAAAAAAAAAAAAAAGATATTGGGCTAATACCCGGTCGAGTCACATTATTGTGACCACCAGCTAATATCCAGAGTAACTGCCGTGTGCAGCGCGGACAGCAGCTAGACGGGGTGGGAGTGACTCAATAAAGTATTGGAAGGTGTTCACAGGTATGTGGAGCCATGCTAACTACAGCGCTTCTGACAGCTGCTGGAGGGTACGTGGTGGAGGATCCATCGAGCGAACAACACGATTGAGGTGTTCCCACAGATGCTCAATTGGGTTTAAGTCTGGAGAATTAGAGGGCCAGTAAAGTACTTTGAAGTCTTCATAGTGCTCTTCCAACCACTCCCGGGCATTTCTAGCTGTGTGACACGTCGCATTGTCGTTCTGCAAGATCCCATCCACCCCAAGGAAGACAATCAGCATGTATGGGTGTACGTGGTCTGTAAGGATGGGTTCGGAACGAATTCGGTCCCTAGTGCATTCCACAGCTATAAGTGGACCCAGAGAAACCCACGAAAACATTCCCCAGACCATAACGCTAAATACACCAGCTTGTGTTCTTCCAGCAATGGTTGAAGAGTGTTTGTTCTCCTACGTTTCTCGCCTTATACACCAGCGTCCATCCTTTCGATGAAGCACAAAACGTGACTCATCGGTGAAGGTAATCCTTTTCCAATCAGTGAAGGCCCGATTCCGATACTTCGGGGCAAATCTAAGCCTTTTCTCCCGATGCACCTTCGTTAGCATAGGTGAAGTGACCTATGCTAACAAAGGTGCATCGTTTGCATCGGAGCCCATACCAAGCAGAGTTTGCTGACTGTTGTTGTAGACACACTTTCGGTAGCCCCCTGGTTCATTCGGCCAGTGACTTGCTCCACTGTATCCTGTCGATCGGCCCTCACGCACCTCGGAAACTGACGTTCACCTCTCTCATTGCTGGCACGGGATGTTCCGCAGTTTGCAAGTCGTTTATTCGCAATGGTGCCATTTCTCCAATCACGATACACTTTAATCACAGCAGCACGCGAACAGTTCACAAACTGCGCTGTTTCAGAAATGATGCCATTCTTCGGCCAAAAGCCGATAATCATACCTTTTTGCAAATCTGATAAATAGCTCCTTTTATCCATGACAGCAACGAGTGATATGTTTTCAGAATGCCTACAGCACACTTTATATAGTCTCCAAACCAGCTCAGCTCACGATACATGCCTTCTTTAATTGGCTAGGCGCTTTTGACGACAAAAGTAGGAGGTGGTCACAAAAATGTGACTCGACTGTGTAGTTTCAGAGATATGGCTTCAGCAGATGGGCGGATGTACAAAGCGATACTACACTGGTGTGCAAAAATTAAGGACGAAGAGGAGAAATTAACATCATAATAGCGGAACGAACAGGCAGAACGGACCGAAAAACCACTCAGGAGATAGACTAGGGTCCAGTACGGTTGGGCATGCGCATATATGCAGCATGACGTTGGTGGGGGAGTGTCGGAAGGGTATAAAGCACACGGGCGGTGTACGCTCAGCAATTCGGTGAAAGCTATTGCACGGTGTACATAAGTTTGAACGACATCGAATCGCTGCCACCGTGTGATATAGCCAACAGGCATTCCAGTAGACGACATCTGGATGATTTAAACCGAGGTCGCGTCATTGGGAAGTTGGAAGAAGGTCGAAGTTTGACTGGTGTGGCCGAGGCGTTCGGGATCGCTCACAGCATCGTTTCACGAGCTTGTAGAGCATTTCAAACGACAGGAACAGCTGTCCGAGAGTTTAGCAGTGGTCGTCCACGAGCAACCATGGCGGCGGACGACCGGTGTATTGTCCAACAGGCGAGAAGAGACAGACGGCAGACAGCGGGAGAAATCGCAAGGCACATGCAGCAGACAACTTGACGTCCGTTATCGCGTTTTACAGTGGCCAGGAGGCTGCACAAAGGTGGTCTATTTGCACGACGACCAGTACGGTGTGTGCCATTAACGCCTGCTCATCGGAAACGACGGTTTCTCTGGTGCCGGAAACACAAAAACTGGACACATCAGCAATGGGGTCGAGTTCTCTTTACGGATGAGAGCCGCTTTAGTCTGAGGAGCTATTCTGGACGTATACACATCTGGAGAGAGCAGGGAACACGCAATCACACCTCCAACATCATCCAAAGGGACCGGTTTGGAGGTGGCGGAGTTCTCGTTTGGGGCGGTATCATGCTTGGTAGCAGTCCTGACCACATTTTAAAAGGAGGTTCAGTCACTGGTGTCCGCTATTGTACCGAGGTTCTCCTGCCTCACGTGCGTTTGTTTAGAGGTGCTGTGGTTCCTGAGTTTCTCTTCATGAACGACAGCGCTACACCTCATCGTACAGTGGCTGTCGGAGAGCTGTTGGAGAGTGAAGAAATTCAACGCATGGATTGGCTCGCAAGGTCCCCGGACCAAAATCCAATCCAACACGTGTGGGACCTTCTCGGGAGACCCTTGGCAGCACGTCACCAGCAGCCAGCAACGATTCCGCAGCTGCGATTGGCGCAACAAAAGGAATGGGCCGCGATGCATCAACATCTTCTTGACAACCTCGTGCGCAGCATGGAAATACGTTGTAAATCCTGCAACGCTGCCAGGGGTGATCATGTCCCCTACTAAAGACTGGATTTTTCTTGGGAGCCGCCTGTCACATGAACGTTTCTGTCTTCTGTCCAGTTGTGCTCGAAGCTACCTTTTCAATAAAGTGTCTTTGTATCCTTTGGATTCCTTGTTTGAACGGGTTTTCTCACTTGTTCCGTATTCTTACGTCTTGGGGATCTTATGGTGTGATTTGAGTCGATGTGGAGCACTTCTGCACTAAGTTACATTCGAAAAACCGTCTCGTCCTTCATTTTTGCCCGCCAGTGTACGTATAAACACGCACTTTTGAAAAAAATAACTGAATCGTCTAAGGCTAAAAAGTGAAATATGAATCGTCTAAGGCTAAAAATTCAAACATTAATCGTCTAAGGCTAAAAATTCAAACATGAATCGTCTAAGGCCAAAAAGTCAAACATGAATCGTCTAAGACGAATGAACTAAATTCAAGTGGTGCACATAAAACCCGTTACAGTTGTTAAGTTATATTTCGTAGTTCGCCGCTGGAAACTATTCGACGCTGTCGCGCATGTGCATATGAGTTCAGTGATCCTCAACGGTCTCGGTGACAATCTGCGTCTGTCTTCGTGTGAGTCATGTTGTAGTCAATTGAACAACACGTTTTTTTGTTTGTTTTTTTGTGTGGAGAAGTATGTTCGCACATGTTCTTTCGTCTTGGTTCCTGAATGATTTAAAAAAAAAATCCTGGCGCCAATGTTCTTGCGAAATCAACGATCCTGGACTTAGTGAAGAAATGGCGTAAAACTGATTCCGTAATCAACGATCCAGCCCAGCAAAAACAGTCCTGCTGGCCCAGCACTATGTTGCCGCTGCCGAACCGTCAACAAAATGTCCGCGCGGCCAACAGCTGTGCAACAGTTGGCACGCCATCAGTTGTTATATGCCACAACAGGGCCATCAGTGGTCCATCACAGGCAGTAGCTGCCACAAGTGGCCCTTCAGTGGCCCTGCAAGCACGTGCCAGAAATGATGGTTAGCCTAATGTGGTCCGCTAGTGGCAGCCAGTAACCACGTGACGTAACTGGTGGCTTGCCGAATCTTGTCCTTAAATTTCCCAGTAGTAGCCATAATAATAATAAAAATGGATAACCGCAGTTTCCCAAAGCTACAATTTTTTTTTTCTACTCTTTCGAAGCTTGTGAAATAACAAACGCCGCTGGGGAAATTTCCTCAACAGACCGGAAAATCGCCCGCTTGCATCTGAGAGGATTTGAACTTTGGTCGTTCACGTTGTAGCTGAGCTCTCTACCGACCGGACTACTTTGCCACGCTCGAGCGCGTGCTTGAACTATCTGTTTCGTACATAATGTGTAACCGAATGCTTCCCTCTTTCATTTTACAATATTGCGAGGTATTTTTCATAAAAGTCATTTTCATATAATTCATAAATTTATTTTTTCAACGCAACGATAGTTTTTTTTTTTTTTTACCTTAAGGGAACTTCACTCATTTTCAAGGCGTGTACATACTTAGAGTCGCTTTCCAAAGTTTTGTACTGTCCTTGCCATCTTGAAAAGAGATTGTTGAATTAACATATATTTACCCGGGTTCATATCACATTCTGTCACATTTTTAACGTTGTAACTTTCCTTTCCGTTGTCGGAAGCTACATTTGTTTTAAAGAGTAAAAGCTATTTTATTTTACTTCTCGTTATTTTTAGAAGCGAATTCCTCATAGTCTTGTGTATTCAACCCATGGATGAGTACACCACATAGCGTCGCTTTTTTTTTTAAATAATTAATAAATTTTGTACACGTATAATATTTTTTTCCCAACAAACGTTGTTTTAATGGTTTTCCAGGATATTTGTTTCAAGCGGTTTCAAATTTTTTCTTGTTATTCATCCACTCCATTCCATGAATTGTTATTCATGGGAATGGAGTGGGTGTATTTCATGGCTGTAATCTAGTATTTCACGGCTTAATCTGATATCTTCGTCGACGTAAAATTTCATTAGGAAATTAATTCCTCTCCACATAAGGATTTTTTTCTTAACATCCACTAAAATAACACGATGGCGATAGCGTCGTCTTCAACTAACTGGTACCATGACAGACACATCAAGTTTTGCTTCTGCGCATGCGCAGTCCCGTTGCTTCCACCCGCTTTTGGGGGTTGCATTGGTTGCCAGCAACGGGCCACTAGTGGCACTTGCTTGAAAACCCACAATTCACGGCGATGCTGCAGGGCCATCAATGGCTCGCCAACTGATAGCGCTGCCACCAACGGACCACTACCGGGCCGTGAGCAGCAGATTTCGGCCAGCAGTGACCCATCACTGCCAGCTGGTGGGCAGCAGTTTCCAAGCACTTGTGTTTTTGCTGGGAGGACTTAGTGAAGAAATGACGTAAAACTGATTCCGTAATCAACGATCCAGGACTTAGTGAAGAAATGGCGTAAAACTGATTCCGTAATCAACGATCCAGGACTTAGTGAAGAAATGGCGTAAAACTGATTCCGTAATCAACGATCCAGGACTTAGTGAAGAAATGGCGTAAAACTGATTCCGTAATCAACGCACAGAGAGTGAAACAACGAACTGTAAGGACACCGAAACCTCTCACCGACGTAGCGAATCGTATCGGAAGACACAACAAGTCAACACGCTGTTTATCTCAGCAGATAGGCATTACTCGTAAGTCAATTCGGCACATACTGTATATCATGATTCAAAACATTAAGCCTTATCATGTGAGTGTTGTGCAAGAATTAAGAGCCTTTCATAAAGGAAAGCATGTCTATTACTGTCTTTAGCATTTAGAGATGGTTTCTGAAGGACTACTCGACCCATTTCTCTTAATTTTAACAGATGAAGCTTCATTCCACTTTCCGGGAATGCCAGTTCCCTTAACACACGACACAGGGGCTGTTGAAAACTCACACGTGTTCCAACAGAAACCATTCCATTATTTAAAAGTCTGTGTTTGGTGTAGAGTATCAGGCCAACGCATCATCGGATCCGTTCTTTCTGAGGAGAATGTGAATACAGACGTTTATCTACGGATCTACGAAGAGTTTGTAAGCCGGTTGACTCCACATGAACTCACTTATGCCATCGTCCAACAAGACGTTGCGACTTCCCATACCTCTCTCGCTCGAATCCACAGCGATTTTACCAAGAAAATGACAATCAGGAAGAACCTATGGCCACCCCACTCTCCCGATTTATCACCGTGTGACTTTTACCTGTGAGGCTCGCTAAAAGGGAAAGTCTGCCGCAACAACCCTCGAACGTTGGAAGAGTAGAAAACAGACATACGGCAAGAGGTCACCCGTATTTCAAGCGCTGAATCGCTAGGCGTTTTCCTGAACATGCTTCGGCGAGCGGAAGAAATGCTTCAAGAAAAATGGCGGCCACTTCCTACACAGTCTTCGATGAGACATGTAAAAATATTGATAAACGTGTCACTTTTTAACATTACAGTCTTTTTAGCTCATCTTTTGTAAAAAATGATCGTGTTTATGTTATCGGTTTGTTCTTCCGTCCGCCTATGGGCACCATATCTCTGCAACTATTGGTCCGATTTGAAAAATTCTTTTTACATTGGGAAGCTCGAAATATGCGAATGATGATCCTTCATTTCGTTTTTTTTTACGATGTATAATTTCTTAGCTAGAGGGCGTAAATGCAGATGATATCGAATTCAAAATACGTACATTTTATTCCATATATTTGCTTCTAAACATCCGATTGAAAAAAATTATTTTACCTCTGGATCGCATTTATGTCGAATAATATTTTAGGTATTCTTACGCACAAATATTCCGCTAGGGGGCGCAAAGGCAAATTGCGTTTTCCGGGATATCTCTGCTTCTTAAACTCCGATTTGCAAAGTTTTTTCTTCAGCGGATACAGTTCTTAATAGATAATATTTTGCATGTAATTTCTAATTTTTGGTAATCCTCGGTTTGGCCGCCAGGCGCAAATCTTAATTTCTGCTTCTGATGTATTTACCACAAAATCTGAGCTTCTGAAATCTCAATTGAAAACATTCGTTCGTGGACCGATGCCACTCACGTCGATAAACCGTTTCGGAGTATTTTCTTCTAAAAATATTTCATGGTTTCTCCGCCAGAAGGCGTAGATGTATATCTTACTTTTGTCAATATCTCTGTTTCTAACGGTCCGATTTGAAAAATTCCTTCTTTATTGGATACAATTTCCGGTGCGACATGTTTTTCATACAATTCAAAATTTTCAAGTAATTCGTAGACTTACCGCTAAAGAGCATAACGGTAAATCGCGTTTCTCTCATATTTCTGCTCCTAAAACTCCGATTTGAAACATTATTCCTGCAGCGGATACAGCTCTTGATGGGAAATGTTTTTCATTTATCAAATAATTTCTAATATTTGATAAAAAAAACCGTTTGGCCACCAGGGGCATAAGTGTTAATTTCTGTTTCTGATGTATTTGCAGCAAAATCTGAGCTCCTGAAAACTCGACTGAAATAATTCTTTCCTGGAAAGATACCATCGCTCCATTGAAAAGCCTTTTGAGAATACATTCTTCTTAAAATAGTGCATGGCCTGTCTGATTAGGGGGCGTTGATGCATATCTTATTTTTGTCGATAACTTTGTTACTAAGAGTCTGATTTTATTTTATTTTTTTTCGGGAGAGAGTTTCCGCTTCGAAATGCTTCTCATATATTTTCAAATTTCCCTTAACGCACAAGACTGCCACCAGAGGGCGTAAGTTCACGTTTCCGGTTACAGCAATATCTGCGGGATTAAAAACCCGATTGAAAAACTTCTTTCTTCTGTCAGATACTACTGTTTTCCATACCGGTCCATTGACTTTGAATAACTTTGATAAATTTAATTCGCGTCAGAACGGATTCAAAAGACGTGCTCATTACACCCGGAAATTCGGTGTCATCATTATTGTTTTAAATTGAAAATACCGTTTATTTACCGTTCCGAATGTAACTGAAATGTACGGTACATTATAACCAAACGAAACTGCGCAACTGCTTTCTGCATTTGGGGCTGACTTCATGTGGTTTTGTAGTTTAGTGGTACTTAAATCCACTTCGGAGTTAACACGCAGAAGCTTTTAGCATTTTGGAAACACTATAAAGTCGCATTTGCGGAAGTGAAAAAGAAAATGGAAAAACTAATTTCTGAAACGCTGATTCTAAACGTGTGTCTCATTCAGACAAAAAATCCGCATTATCTGCTGTTAGTTTTGAGAACTGATTGAATGAATCATGCCATGCTCTCATATTCTCATGCGATTTTATTTTTTTAATATTGAAAATTATATTTAATGTCTCATTTCCCAATAATAAACTGCTAGAAAAACCATCTTTTTACGTTAGAGATGATTTTGTTTATTGTTAGAGTGGCTTTAGATGTAATGTCAGAGACTTTTCGAACATCCTTTTAATCAAAAATCCCAGGCAAAGAAATAATCATACACGACCATTTTAGTCACAGCATTTGTGGTTCAAAGGAGATATTTTTTTAACTGGTGAACAGTATTGACAATTCCAGTGAGAAAAAATAGAAATGGATTAGCATTCAAGGAAATAAAAATTTCCGAATACAAATGCAAAGAACAAAGCATAAGTCTTTCCTTTCATATGAAAACAATTTATTCTTCCAGATGAAGTTTCATTTACTTCACTTAAAGTAATTATTTAGTGCATTTTTTCTTTCTCTTTCATCGTATATTCCATTAAATAAAGTCCCGTTGCTTTGCATAATTCGATGAAAATGGACTGTATTAATTTAACAAAAAGAAAAACAAATGAAATAACTTTTTTTGGCGGTAATTTTCTGCGTTTATTACTCTTTCATTATGAGATTAACGGCACCAGACTGAAAGGTACTCATTGTTTTTGTCAATTACTTAAGAAAATATACCCAAGAAACTCGCTACTCAAAAGGTCGAAGGAAAGAACGTTCTGTAATTGCAGTGGAGAAGAAAAGGAAAACAGAAGAACCACCTCACAATAAACCTAGAAAAAGTTCAAATGTCCGCGTTTTAATTGTACTTGAGTGTTTTTCCATATGCCGTACTAATATTATGGTTTGTGACTATACTTCCTTGAAAACCATTTCTTTGAGACTGTTAAATCAAGCTTAGTAATTACTTTAAAATAAAGTTTGTGTTTTTTATGGGCAGCTCAGATGACTAATTTTGCGTATAAGGATAATCCCACTAAATATCTGGGTGTAATGAGCTTATCGTTTTAGAGAGAAAAAGACAGCAGAAAGATAAAAGGCCAAAAAAGCTAGGGTTTCAGAAACAGAGGAGCTTGAAAGCGGAAGGGAAAAGAGATTTTGAATTGACTGATCATAAAAACCAATGATCCCAAGTAGTACACTGACATTGGCCAACGGTTGGCACAATGATATTTTTGCGTCGGGAGCGTTAGGCGAAGGTTGCGTTCTTTATCGAAGATTGGCCAACGGTTTTTCCAACCACACATGACCAACCATTTATCAACAAATGACCACTTAACGGTTGTCCGATGGTTGACCGATAGTTGTTCAACAACACATGATCACATTGGAAAACTGTTGCAAACAGTTTTCCAATGTGGGTCCAACCGTTGAACCAACACATATCCAATTGTTGGCCGCCGCCCCGGTGGCACAGTGGTCTAAGCGATGGCCTCTGATCATTCGTCCGAACGGGGTCTGGGTTCGAATCCTCGGTCAGGCATGGATGTCGTGTTTGTCTTACGGCACTGGCTCTCTCCCTTCCCTGGAACCAGTGACCCTAAATTAGGGACGGGCGACTGCTTATAGCCCATTGAGTAGCTCACGGTGGTCGTTAAACCTTCAATCAAAAAAAAAAAAATTGTTGGCCGCCGAGTCGCCTCGTTGCTCGGCCGACCGTTGAAAGCCCACGGTTGGTCCAACATAATATTGCTACCTAGGGAGTGTGCTTTGTTTAATGTAATTTTCCCATGCACTTCCGATAGAAAATCGCCAATAAAACAATGAATAGCTCAGGAATGACTTAATGAAGTGAAGTAAATAGAAGTTCCTTTTAACAGAGATGGGAATCTTGTCGTGCGAAAGAATAAGCTAATATTTTAAAGAGGAATTACGGGTCATATCACTTAGGCATGATTGAAGCTGGAAAGTTATATATTAAATTAAGCTTGTCAAATAGAAGGTCTCAAATTTATTTTGAAAGATCCTATCCAAAGTTGATATCAAAAAAGCATAGAGCTCGTTTCCTTACAAAGCAGGCAACTGAACATCGTGAAAACAGCGCTGATATTTTAGTTGTTTTTCCAACTTTGTGATTTAGAGATTTAGAAAAAATTTGTGCGGCGGAAAAAGTTTCTAAACCGCCGTTAGGTGTCAGGAAAGGTTAGTCCTACGAGCTTGTGTGCCTGCGAAACCCTTCTACAGAGTCTACCTATCAGTTTTTTTTTCTTTTTTAGATCAGAGTAACAACCCCAATGAAAGCTTCTGGATTCGCTCCTAAGTGAGGCACAGAGCACTGGGAAAACGAAAACGTTGAACTAGCTGCATTCGATATGCCGTACTTCCCTTTCCCACGGAAGAAATTTCTTGATCATGGTGCCACAAAATAAACAGAAGAAATTTCTTGATCTGGGCAACACAACAACAAGGTGCGAAAAATAAAAGTTTGCACGTGTAGAAATAAAAAAAAATTAAAAAGAGGGAGTCCGATGATATAAAAAGGGTAAAAAAACAAATTCCGCCCAACCTCCGTTGTCGGAAATTCTTGCCTCTATTTTCAAGCTGAAACAAAAAGATTTACGGAATGAAATGATATTTAACAACAATACTGATCATGAGGATCATCGCGAGAAAAAAAAACGAACAACAACAACCCTCCCCCCTCCCCCAAAAAACGAGGAGAAATCTTTGCTGCGTCAATTCCCGTTTACGAAAAATGTCCTCCTATACATTTTCAATCCGACATGCAAATATTTATGTAATTAAATGGTACTTAACAACAATGTAGGACGGGAGGAACACCGTGAAAAAAAATTATTATCACGGAAAAATAAACTTTGTTCCCTTTAGCTTCCGTTGTCGGATTTTCTTTCCTTTTGTTTAAGCTGAAGCATAAACATTCTGCAATCTGAATGATACTTAGCAACAATATTTCGACTGAGGGAACATCGAGGAAAAGCAAATTACGATAACGCTGTTAATCTTTGTTCCGTCCAGCTTCCGTTTTCGGAAAGAGTGTTTCCATCTTCGAGCTTAAATGCAAAAATACAATGAAGTGCCAAAAGTCATGTGGTACTTACATAGTATCGTGTAGGAACTCCTCTAGCCCGACGAAGTTGCAGCAACTTGACGTCGCATTGATTCCACAAGCTGCCGAAGGACATCTGGAGAGATGTTGAGCCATGCAGTCTGAATAACCGCCCACAGTTCCCTGGTGTTTGTAGGTACAAGATCTCGGGTGCGAATGGACCTTTTCACCACGTTACATAAATGCTCTATTGGGTTCATGTCGAGCGAACGTGGTCGCCACACCATCTGTCGAAACTGTCCAGAATGCTCATCGAACCAATTTTGGAGAACTTGGGCACGATGACATAGTGCATCTGTCAACGTGTGCATTCAAGGTGTGTTATTAAAGTTCGGTGAATGCACGGTAAAGATGAAGAACAGGTAATATTTAAGAAATCTTACTTTACCGACTTTCAAAGAGATAGCCCCGGACACAATGCACCATTTGCTACCCCGGTGCCGCAGTGATGGCTTCTGATCACTCGTCCGAAAGGGGTCCTGGTTCGAAATCCCGGTGAGGGATGGATGTTGTGTTTGTCTTTTTTGTTACGGCTCTGGCTCTCTCCCTTCCCTCGAACCAGTGACCCTAAATTAGGGACGGGCGACTGCTTATAGCCCATTGAAATGCTCACGGTGGTCGTTAAACCTGCAATAAAAAAAATGCTCTCTTGGCATCCTCCGTATAACTGTTGGACGCTATGGCAAAAGTCATGCTTTGTTATAATCTGCAGCAGAATTGAAAACGGATCAAACATTTTGGACCCAGACGTCATATAACTAGACCCGACTTGCACAACTATATTTCACTGTGATATGCAATGAAGTGCCAGAAAAACTGGTACACCAGTCTAATACTTAGTAGGTCCCCCATGGGAGCGCAGGACTGCAGAAATACGACGAAGCATGGACTCCACTAGCTTCTGGAAATAAGCTGTAGGCAATGCACAACATACTTCCTGCAGAACGTTCCACAATTCGGGTGTATTCCGAGGTTTCTGACTCCTGTGTTCGATAGCGCGTTGCATGGCATCCCAAATGTGTTCTATCACGTTCAGATGTGGGGACTTGGGTGGGAATGGCAACACCCCAAACTCAGACGAATGCTCTTCTAACCATAATGTGGTGTCCTGACACTTGTGTAGAGGTGCACTGTCCTATTGGAACAGGGCCAACCCATCAGCATAAATGCAGGACATGAACGGGTGTACCTCGTCAGAAAGGATGCGCACATAGCGTTGGCCGGTCACAGACGTTTGTAGACGTACCAGGGGGTCCCAGTGAAGTCCAGTTAAACACACCCCATACCATTACGGACACCCGCCCTTTCACCAGCCGGTACAGTTCCTTGTTTATAGGCGGGATCCATGGCTTCATGAGGTTTGCGCCACACATGAATCCTTCCATCTACCGGATACAGTTGGAAACGCAACACGTCAGACCAGGCTACTTGTTTCCAGCCATCAAGTGTCCAGTGGTGGTAATGCCGTGCCCAAGAGAGGCGCATAGCTCTGTGTCGTGCACCCAACAAGGGGACTCGAGTTGGGCGTCAGCTCTCGAAGCCCATATCGTGCAGGGTACGTTGCACAGTCCGGACGCTGATCTTTGTTGAGGCTCCAGCATTGAATTCCGATTATACCTGCGAGAGTGTTGCACGTCTATCGCATGAAATGGCTCTTGACAGCCGACGATGGTCACGTTCACCCAATGTCTTTTCACGGCCACACTCTTATCGTAGGTTGGAGGTTTTGCCGGAATTCCTGTAGTCACGGTACACCCTTGCAATGGTCGTCCGTGAAAATCCGAACTTCGTTTCTACCTCCGAAATACTATGGCCCATCTCACGAGCGCCAACTATGACACCGCGTTGAAAATCGCTTAAATCGTTATTACTTGTCATTCTCGTGCCGAAAACAGCTCTGACAGCTGGCAAGGATGTCTATCGCTTTATATACGAACTGGCAGACGCAACCGAGTAAGTGCATAGGTGATGTTGCTATGTATTTTGCATAAGTACGTCTGTACTAGTTTTTCTGGCACTTCAGTGCACATATATAGGGCGTTCAAAAAGTCTCGCCGCAGTGAGTATCTTCGGTTATATGTAAATCAAACAAAGGTATTATGGGAACGTATAATTTACTCACTTACTTACAAGAAGTATTGAAACTGTCGTCCTTCATTTCCAAAACATAACCTAACTGTTTTACACATGCTTTCAAATACATCTGTGAGAGCCAAAAAGTCCCTCCGCGGTAATGTTAATACTGCTCCACCTAATTTTGATTGCGCTACAGTAAAATGTTTGAATTAGGCAATTTGTATGTTTGATTTCACCTTTTGGAGTTTTCTTGATAGCACATCAAACTTGAGAATATGTTTCACAGCAACACCAATTTTCAAATGCATATGATGAGTTGAAAGTTTATAAAATGTGGATGTTGTTTTCATCATTGGCCCTCAGAAGGAACATACTTTTTTCCTTCTGAGGTATCTCTTCCTTCCAGTGGCGTACCCACGCAGGGGTGGGGGGCATATGCACCCCCAAAATAATTTTGTCTAGTATTAAAAATTGATAAAAATTGTCGGTGACGTTATTTTGCTACTGTCGCCATTCTAGTCTTCCTTAAATTGCCGTTAGTTAGTTACTTCATTATTTAGAATGGTCAGACGAGGTCATATATGCCTATTGTTAATACCTATCCCCCCCCCCCAGGCGTACGGATTTCCCACTTGTATGCCACCAAAGAAAGAAGAGAGCGAACTGGTGTTGCATGTTTTAGTGGCTGGGGCATCAGTCTAATGAATGGTGGGGGCTGGGGCCTGGGGGAGGGAGGGGGTAATCCTTTTATCTTGAGTACATTCCATAGCAGGAAAAGAAAAGCATAGAATGAACATTAATTTGTAATGAATAGTATTTGAGAAATATAAAAATTCCTGTTCTCATTCACATTTTTTCGTCACTTTAGGAAGGAATGATAGTGTGGCTGCAGTGATAAAACCAAGAATGAGAGAATTTTTCGATTGTTGACTTTACATCATATAATATTTTATTCACTGATGCAAGATACAGATGCAACTTGATGTAAATGTTATGTATAGTGCTTGAACAGTCTGATGTAATTGCAAAAGTGATTCTTTGATCAAATTTAATTTTTAAATAGCGATAGTTCAAACAGCAAAATTTTGCATTCGTGGTTTTGACAATGCGGCGACGATAGGCATCCCCTAAAATTAATTTCTGTGTACGCCACTGCTTAATTCATATTACAGGGCAAAGCATTTTTCATCCTGCGGGCAACAGTATCCAAAAAAAAAAAATTACACTGTGCGCATTTCTCTTCAAAAAAATTCTTTTTATCTATTCAAAAATAAAACGGAAATAAAACCGGGTCAAAATTGGGTCTGGAACACCTTGACCCGACGTCTTTGACACACTAGAAATTATCGACCCGTTGACCCGTGACCCGTTTCAATCTGTGGTCTGCGGCTGAGTTTCCGCCTTCAAAGTCCGAAATGTCGCAAATCACTTACCCTTCAGCCCTAATTTTAGCATGTGAAATAAAAAGTTATCAGTCGGTGACAGATCAGGTGAATACCGTGAATGATTCAAAGCAGCAGTGGTTGGTCGTTAAAAGGCGTGGGACAAGTCAATATTGCAGATTTTACCATTTTGAAGCAGAATTTGATATTAGTTCTCTGCTGCATTTTTACCCGTTGACAGAGTACACTTACATCAACTGTTTCGAAAACGCTCCGTGCGCCACACCGTTCTCACAACTCCGTGACAGTTACGCACATGTTCGTTCATGTACTTGACTGTGTTATGCAAGTTACAGCACCTTTCACAAATTTTCCTTTTAGGCGTTACGACAACATTTATCGATATTTATTGACACACCTTGTATAACAATTTAAAAGACGGCAATCTTCGTGTTAAATAATCTTTGCATCCATGATGGTAACTTCTATCAGGAGTATTTACATTGGAAGACGCTTAAAATTAAAAAAATTACTCTACAAAGGCATCGATAAAATCTTGCAGACACAAGCTGAGTTCTCTGTTGAGATTGCTATATTAGTCTCACGGGATTTTTAAATGGAACAACTAATCCCGCAAATTGATCTTCCCCAAATTTGCCAAGTGTGACTATCATAGGTGGAGGAATCCCTGACTCGTGATAGTCAAATAAGATAATTAGAAAGATGGAATGAATTGCAGGAATTATGTGTCAACATGGAAGTTACAGCCGCGAAAGAGGATATCACGCAGAAAGGAAAAGAAATTCCAGACTTCCTGGATCATAAGGCTTCCCACGTCTCAAACGAAGAGAAGACACGAAATAGAATACTCTTAAACGCCATCTTTATAATGAAAATGGTCGAGAAGCCTTCTCCCGGAAGCGAGAGAAACGCAATTTACATTAGTGGCAATCTCTTTCTCGCTGGAATTATTGCGAGCTGATGAAGTTTTACCGGGTATTAGCACGCACTGTAAATAAACTGTTGTTAGAGTTCTTGACATTAAGTAAGCAATGAAAGCACGTTTGTTCTCTTGAATTATTTTAAAACTAGTTCATGCTTTCTAAACTCTGCAATAAAGATATGTCAAGCGGTGGAGATTTGAACGTTTGCACACATTAAAATACAGAGGTTTATCAAAATAATGGAAACCCAGAATGCGACTGTAGAACACGCAATACGTCGTATGCAAAACACAGGGATGATGTTACCTTCGATGCCACGTATATACACCGATGAACCGTTACATTGCGACCAACTACCTAATAAGCTGTAGGACCTATTTTTAGCCAGCCAAACAGCGGCCACTCAGCGAGGCATCGAGTCGATGAGGTGCGATAGGTATCCTGGTGTATCTGATATTATAATGTCAAGACAAGGTCCTCCAGTTCCCATACATTTAGCGCGAACCTGCTTTTCCAAGACGAACCACAAATGTTCGATCAGGATCATGTCAGGAGAATTTGGAGGACAGGGCATTAACAGAAAGTCACCAGCATGTTCCTCAAACCACTTCTTGACGGTTCTAGCACTGTGGCTTGGCGCATTATCCTATTGGTAATGGCCATAACCAGCAGGGAACACAGTTGCCATGAATAGGTGAACTTGGTCCGGAACTATGTTCAGATCACTGACAGTTGTCAGGGATCTGAACATAGTTGCGGACCAATAATGGGACAAAAAAATGTCCCAAGAAAACATCGCCCAAAGCATAATACCCCCGCCTCCGGCCAATTTCCTCCCAAAAGTGCATCCAGATGCCATAGCCTCCGTTGGTAACCCGCGTTTCCGTGCTCGGCCGTCCCCGTGACGCAGCAGGAATCTTGATTCGTCAAACCAGGCCACTTTCTTCCAATCATCGACAGTGCAATCTCGATGATCTTGGGTCCATTTCATGCGCTGTTGGCGATGACGTGCAGTGAGCATGGGAACCTGCCTGGGTCTTTGGCTACGTAGGCCCATGCGCAGAAAGCTGCGATGAACTGTGTACTGCGACACATTGCCCTGATCACCACTGTTGTAGCTGCCGGTGGTTTGTCGCGCTGTGGCCCTGCGGTCGCTGTGAACATTGCGTAAGAGCCTCGGCTCCTCTCTGACATCAATGAGCTGTGGACGACGGTTCGTCGTTTGGCCATCTGTGCACCACTTTTGATACGTACTCACTACAGCGGCAAGTGAACAAGCCTCGCCGGTTCCGAGATCGTAGTATACCCAGGCGCCATGCCGCAACAATTTGTCATTTATCAAACTCCAATAAACCGGCGGTTTTTCCCATTCTGCCTCCGAACACTCTACTAACCGAAAGCCGGTCCTCGGGTGGTATATGCACTACACTGAACTTCACCTGCGGCACCGTTCGGTCTCCAGGTACGCTCATTTCTATAAGCTGAGGGTGGTCATAATGCAATGACTCATCGGTGTGAAAGAGTGCAGTACTATGTTGGCTATCACGTGACAGTGCCACAGTCGCAGATGAAACAGCTGTTGTGGAGTAATTGTTGACAATTTCAGATCTCAGTGATCTCAAGAAAGGCATGATCATTAGTATACATCTTTTAGGAGCTTCAGTACCTAGAACGGCTGAAAAAGTAGGTGTAGCAGAACTGTATCCAAGATAATTTCTACCTATTAAAAAAAGGACACAGGGGTTGCCTCCAAACGGGAAAATTCTGGACGCTATACGTAGATGTCGAATAGGGAGAGATGATTGCTGTCACGGATTGTGCAAAGAAAGAACACGAACACACCAGCAGAAGCAGCAGCAGAGTTGAACACCAGTAGCGGTTTTCCCGTTTCCGCCATAACAGTTTGTTGAGATGATCACATGATCATACGTAGAGGATTTTAGGAAGGAAGTCTCTGACCCCAGGTCTTAACAACCCTTAGAAATAGGAAGCTAGGAGATTTCAGCTAGATTGCCCGATAGGAAAGTGACATGGAAGCGAAGTAGAAAGGGGAGAAGGACGTCCTTATTTATTACCGGGGGCCAGTACCTGGGGTCCGACGGCTAAACGTGCCCATCCGACGCACGGCGGATATTTAGTGGAACGAGTATTCCTTTTTTTTTATTGGAGGTTTAACGACCACCGTGAGCAACTCAATGGGCTATAAGCAGTCGCCCGTCCCTAATTTAGGGTCACTGGTTCCAGGGAAGGGAGAGAGCCAGTGCCGTAAGACAAACACAACATCCATGCCTGACGGGATTCGAACCCGGACACCTTACGGACGAATGATCAGAGGCCAGCGCCTTAGACCAGTGCACCACCGGGGCAGCGGAACGAGTATTCGTACCTGCTGGTATCGAACCTGAGGTCCTTTCCATGGCAGTCACGAACGTTGCCCACAAGGCCACCTGCGGCCCAATTTGTTGAGAACCCTATCGTGCCGGTATTTATGGGCGGGCTGCAATCCACAAACCTCTGATTACCAAAATCAGTGCCAACAAAAGGTGTAAGTTGGTGTAAAGCAAATAAAAACTGAGATGCTGGCAATGTATCATCTGATCTGATGAATTGTGCTTCACATTCTTTCCCACCGCTGGCTGAGTGTGTACCCCTTGCAGAAAGCAGCAGAAGCGTACCATTCCGACTGTGAGGCACGGAGGAGGATCTCTGATGCGGTAAGGGAGCCATGTGCTATTCTGCAGGCTGTGTCATATCTGCAAGCTACAAATCCATTATTGGGGACCACCTTGACCCAATGTTCCTGACATTTTCCCCCAATGAACGTTCATGGTTTCAAGCACATAATGCACCCGTGAGCGAGAGAAACGTTTGAAGTTGTGGTTTACAGAGCATGAGGATAGCGCGCAGCAACTACCTTGCCTACCTCATTCACGAGACTCCAGTATTATTAAACATTTGTTGGAATACCTGGTTCATAAGTTCAAATCACAATATCCACCTCCAACATCAAGGACACAGACATCACTCTATTGATATTGAATTCGGTCCTACTCAAGTAACACGCCGTAGACCCAAGATAGATATGTAAGGTGCCTTGATCGACAGAATTAACTGCTTCCCAGCGCTGACTATTAAAATGATAATACGTGAGCAGTAGACCCGTGTAAGGCATTTCTGCGGCATTGAAAATCCCTAGGTCGACGGTTGGTGATGTGATATGCAATTGGCAGCGGACTACTGTTGAATCTACCAAGAAACGACGCTCAAACCTACGAAGCGAATAGAAGGGACAGGAGAGGTCTTAAAATGTCTGCTCGCTCAGAATGCGAAGCAACGTTGTTTCGAATCACGCAATCGCTATGGCAGGGCTGGAACTAACGTTATCCCCAGTAGAGTTAGCACGACTCTGCGCGATATAGGTCACCACGGTCCAGCACTCATTTGCAAGCTCGCATAACCTCGACTAAAGCCACACACGGATTAGCTTTGGTTCTATAAGTCACGGTACATAGCCTACCACTGTGATGGGCTTCCCAGGGCGAGGTGAGTGCCATTCCGAAAGACATCTTCCTGACTGTATCGTCCCAGAATGTGGTGGATGCCGTTGCGAAAGGCATTTTCCTGATTCTATCGTCTCAGGGTGTATTGGATGTCGTTGCGAAAGGCATCTTCCTGACTCTATCGTCCCAGGGTGTGGTGGATGTCGTTGCGAAAGGCATCTTCCTGGTTGTATCGCCTAAGGGTGTGGTGGACGCTGTTACGAAAGGCATCTACCTGACTGTATCGTCCCACCATGTAGTTAGTGCCATTGCAAAAGGCATCTTCCTGACTCTGTCGTCCCAGGATGTGGTGGATGTCGTTGCGAAAGGCATCTTCCTGGTTGTATTGCCTAAGGGTGTGGTGGACATACATACATACATATATATCACTAAGCTGTTCTCTGAGATTCAGAGGTTAGCTCCAAAAAGAAATACAAACTTCCAGATATTTTTACTTATTGTTGTCGTATCAAACTTCGCCATTTACAGCGATCTTGACATACAACTCGTGCTTCAGTGATATCCATTACACGACTTACACAAGATCTTTTATACTTCATACTCATAATCTTTTTCTCATGCAGACACTCCTGAATCTGATCCACCCATGTCATCCTTGGCCTTCCTCTGCCTTTCCTTAATGCCACTTGGATTGAAAATATTTTCTTAGTAAGCATTTCATCACTCATTATTTCAACATGGCCAAACCACCGAAGCATATTGGTCTCCATCTTGCTAACAACATTTTGCTTTACATCACACAACTGCAATACATCTTCATTCCTCACACAATCAGATCGTGTCTTGCCACAAACCCCACGTAAGTAACGCATTTCTCTAGCACACAAACGACTCCTATGCTTCTTCTGCAGTACCCAGGTTTCACTGCCATACATCAGAGTAGGAACAATTACCGTTTCATACACAGCCATGCGGGACTCTCTAGAGAACCCATCATTCCTGTGAAAACCTCCCAGAGCAGCTATGACTTTCAAAGAAGAATTCACTCGCCTACTGATTTCACCATCCAACTTGTTCTCTCTGTCAAACATGCTTCCTAAATACACAAACTCACTCACCTGGTCAATCACAGTGCCATTTATACTTACATTACATTCAGTGCTACCCATTCCTCTCTCAAACACCATAACTTTGGTTTTTCCCTTATTTATACTCAGTTTGAATTTCATGCAAACTTCGTGCGTCCGAGTCAACATACTGTGGTGGACGCTGTTACGAAAGGCATCTACCTGACTGTATCGTCCCACCATGTAGTTGGTGCCATTGCAAAAGGCATATTCCTGACTGTATCGTTCCGGCATGTAGTTAGTGCCATTGCGAAAGGCATCTTCCTGACTGTATCGTCCCAGTGTGTGTGTGGCGAGTGCCGTTGCGAACGACATCTTCCTGACTGTATTTTCCCAGTGTGTGTGTGTGATGGAAGGCATCTTTCTGACTGTATTCTCCTGACAATGACGTCTAATGGAGGCAGCATGATCATATGGAACAGTTTCTCCTGGTTTCACTTCTGCCCATTAGTTATTTTTGACGAAATCACGAATACTAAACTCTACCTTAACATCCTGGATAATTATGAACTACCAACGTTGTAGCAGTACTTCTGGATAGACCATACGTTTGTCAGCAAGACAACGCACCATGCCATACAGCTTTCGTTGTTAAAGATTCGTTTGAGGACATAGGCTTCCAAAAGGTTGGACTGGCCAGCCCAGAATATTTACATGAACCCTGCAGGGAATCTCTTGGACGAATAGATGGTGGGATTCACGGAAGAAGAAACTACTCGCAAAAAAAGCTGAGCTGGTCACTGATTTGAAGGCCTAATGGCAGAACATATTGGCTGACATTTACAAAAACGGTAGTAGGGAAGCCGTCAAAAGTGCCAAAGATTTCACTATAAAATGGGCCTAAGGTTTCAGGATACAATATTAAAATATATAAAAAGATTATTGTAGACATGCTGGTGTCAGCATATTAATGGTAGAGCTCTGTATGGGTTTATATATCTCCCCAAAGTCTACTTTGTTTTCCACCTGAGTGGCCTCCTCAGATTGTTGAATTCTGGTAACATTTCAGGATTTATCATTAAATGAGATTGTACGAGTAAGTCTATCTACATTTTCTTGAACTCAAAAAATTAAAATTCACATGAAGTGAATACAAATTTTGAAGATGATAATCCGATTTTTGGCGTAAATGTGACAAGGATGGTAAAACAGATAATATCCGAAAACTTGAAAATTTTCATCGTCCTGGAGCGGGACTCGAATCCGCGTCTCCCAAATAGCGCCCGGGTATGCTAACCGCTACACCACCCACAACGACCAAGTTTCAAGTTTTCCGATCAATTTGAATATAACCATCACAGGATTCGCTAGTCGAAGCAACCGGCATTCATGTTCTACTTCTCCGGGCAAACACGAGATAAGATTCTTAACCTCCAGATTTGCTAAACATGAATGCCGGTTGCTTCGTGTAGCGAAACCTGTGATGGTTTTATTCAAATTAATCGGAAGCTTGAGACTTGGTCGTTCTGGGTGGTGTAGTGGTTAGCATACCCGGGCGCTATCTGGGAGACGCGGGTTTGAGTCCCGCTCCAGGGCGATGAAAATGTTCAAGTTTTCGGATATTATCTGATTTACCATCCTTGTCACATTTACGCCAAAAATCGTATTGCCATCTTCAAAATTTGTATTATATGGCGTAATCCCGTATTTCTTTCATGATTTATATGAAGTGAGTTTAATTATCACGCTTGCTTTCTGTTTCACTTCCCTAAGATGTCCAGAAATATTTCTAATTTGTAAATTCAACGCAGCAAACTATTCAATAACAAGGATATACTTCAGATTATCTGAAGAAAGATACAACGGTTTTAAACTGTGAATTTTAATGCTTCACGAGAAACTGGTTCATTTTCAATCATGCTCTACACCCTAGCTGTTAAACGATTTTGCTTTTAGTGAGAAATATTTGTGGAATGTTTTGGAAAGCATAAAAAAGGGATTTAAAGAAATGCAATGAAAGAGAATCTCAAGCGGCAGCCATATTGACCTCTACTTCAATTCCTGGCTAAGGACCTAGAAGTATCTACAACAAAGCCAACACTTACCGAGAATTTTTCCTCGTACACACTTATCTCGAGTAAAAGTTCTGTCCAATGTTTCTTTTTTTCTAAACTCCGTTCGTGCTTCAAGATCTTTTTTTATATCATCTATGTACTTTTTCATGGAAGTCGTTAAGGTTTACTTGAGCCTGAATCTGAAGTTCGTTTGCTTCACATTATCCGTATCTACAACTTAGCACTAAAACGAGGTCTAGTACAGTCTGGGTTTATGATTGTTTGTTTATTTGATCTATTTTTCACCGAATTACGGTGTAAAAAAGTACGAAGTGTGTTTTTACTATTGAAAATACTCCAAATACGTGGCGACAGTAAATAAATAAATACATCGCTCTTAACCACGTTCTAGAAACACACAGCAACCGAAAAATTGTTTTTCAGCCGCCGCTGTGGAATTGAACCAACAGAACTCTTGATATCTAGCCGAGTGCGTTACATATACGCTACGGTGGCCAACAATCCACGGTGCTATGTGTTTTTTTTAAGTCAGCTTCTGACATCATAAATCCGCAAGATTTATGATGAGACGTCCCAGTAGCTGAGCCCATCTTACGGATTTATGATGTCAGAAGCTGACTTAAAAATACACATAGCACCGTGGATTGTTGGCCACCGTCGTATATACGCTACGGTGGGCAACAATCCACGGTGCTATGTTTTTTTAAGTCAGCTTCTGACATCATAAATCCGTAAGATTTATGATGAGACGTCTCAGTAGCTGAGCCCATCTACGGAATTATGATGTCAGAAGCTGACTTAAAAATACACATAGCACCGTTTTTTTTGGCCACCGTCGTATATACGCTACGGTGGCCAACAATCCAAGGTGCTATGTGTATTTTTAAGTCAGCTTCAGACATCATAAATCCGTAAGATTTATGATGAGACGTCTCAGTAGCTGAGCCCATCTTACGGATTTATGATGTCAGAAGCTGACTTAAAAATACACATAGCACCGTGGATTGTTGGCCACCGTCGCGTATATGTAACGCACTCGGCTAGATATCGAGAGTTCTGTTGGTTCAATTCCACAGCGGTGGCTGAAAAACAAATTTTCGGTTGCTGTGTGTTTCTAGAACGTGGTTAAGAGCGATGTATTTATTTATTTATAGTGTTTTTACTGAAAAAAGAAAACAAGAGATGAAGGGAAATTTTTGACTAATCTAAAGGAAGCAAAATGTTATTGTTGTATGAAAATTTTCATTTTTAACGCTCTGTGGTTACATGTTTGTGCTTCATCTAGGATGAAAATGCTGCAAGCTTTATTGTATTGAAATGTCTCTGTACTGGAAGTGTTCCAGAAACCATGATGCAAACCTTTCCAGAAAAGAACTGAAGTTCGTCACTCAAAAAACAAACTGACTGACTAACAAAGCAAAAAAAAACTTGGTGGTAAACACAGGAAACATGGAACATAGACTTAGCTGAAATGTTTCCTGGATCACTACAGCAGAAAACTCTCTCCTGACAGTTAAATTTCTATTACATAGGTTCCCTTTCTTTTATTCAGAAAGCTCAACAACCTCGAAATTCTAATCCAAATCTTAGCATGTTCGACTCGAGGAAGCGAAAAATGGGGAAGAGATAAAGGAAGGATGGAAAACAAAGAAAACGAACAGAGAACTAGTAGAAGAGGAAAGAAATCCATTTTTATTCCTTGGCGTTCACGAGGGGTGATAAAAGCGAGAGGCAACACGAAGGGAGTTTGTGTCTGAGCAGTAGAAATTCAATCGATGGAGCGGCCAGAATTCCTGACTGGGAGATCAGCCGACGGCATTCGACGTCACGCGTCGGAATGGCCTAAGTCACGTGACGTCGAGTTTCAAGCCCGAGCTCTTCAATCCTTGGGCTCGCCGTTTAATAAAGTATTATATTATTCCCATGCAAAATTCGCCGCGGAATTTGCTACGGCGGGCTATAAAATGTTAGATAAGGGTTTCTATCATAAATCGATACTGCATCTTAAATCGATATTGCATTTTCGGCAAAGTCCACTGAGGATCGGAAAACATACATTGGGAGATAAATATTCCGCTCAGAATAAATAAGAATCAAGTTTTACATCACGCTGCATTTCCCCCCGCTTTTTTTTTTTTTATGTCTTTCAGTTTGAGAACTTTATGATTTAAAGTTCCTTTAGAGTTTTACATGGTTTATTTCTCTTTCAGAGACATTTCCTCCGTAACAGAATAACGGTAGCAAAAACGAGGCCATTAAACTTCACTGCTTGATTTGCTCTCGGGTTGAGTACTGCATAATACTTTTATGAGTTTAGATACTGACATTCGAGAAAAGAATGGTCGTCTGTAGTTGGAATTACTTTGCAAACATCCAAATTCGAGCTAAAAGGTACAACTTAACGGAAAGTCATGGTGATTGCAGAGAACAGTGCTTCCCGATAATGCAGTTTTGACACACAAATCATGACATGGCAAAAAATTAAATATTTTTTTCTCTGTATTGAAAGTACAGTAATTTGCAAAAGTTTAAGACCACCTGCCAAATTATTGAAAATTAAGATTTAAAAAAACAACAACTAATTACTAGTCAGATATATTTGAAAAAATGACACTACAGATGAATATTTACATTCTTTAGAATACAAAAATACCGAAATCAGTACTTTGTGTGGCCACCTTTGTTATTTTCTTTATAACGGACAGAATACGATGTGGCATACTCTCAATGAGGGATTTACAGTAGTCATTTGAAATGTCTTTGCACCACACATACTTTATTGCGCCAATCAAAGCTTGGGAATTTGAAGGCTGTTTTTCTGCTACCTTGTCTTTTTAAATGGTCTACAAATTTTCGATGGGGTTTGGGTCGGGACTATTACCGGGCCAGTGAAGCACAGTTACGTTTTTTCTCTACAGGTAGTCCTTTACTGTTTTTGGTCTGTAGCATGGAGCACCATCTTGCATATAAAGATTGTGCATCTGTGCACTTGCATATGAGTTTAAAGCTTCTCACATAACATTTCCACATAAAAAAGACCAGTCATGGTTGTGCCTGTCGGGCAAAAAGAATAATGAAGCTGTACCGGATGCTGACATAGCACCCCATATCATTTGACCAGGATGAAATACGGTGCTAACGGTGTGTTTTTCGTCAAACCTTTTGCCTTTTGGTCGTCGAACATATTCTTCACGTGATTCAAACTGACGCACAGGTGGTCCATCGGAAAAAAGAACTTGATTCCAATTTTCAGCAGTCCACGTTTGATGGCGCTTCGCAAACTGGGGTCTCTTCTTTTTTCATGACAGAAGTTAGTCTAGATTTATGTGCAAGTTTATAAGATTTTAATCCAATATCTTTGCTAAGACGTCGGGAAGCAGTGCTGTTACTAACATCAGACCCTTTTGAATGTAGAAAGGCCTTGGTTTTCTTGCACGAACTCCTCGGAAAAAGCACAACTATTCGCCTTATGGTATTGTCACCACGTGGGGTTGTTTTCCTTGGACGCCCACTTCACGTCCGGTAGCTAAATTCAACCGTATTTCGATATTTAATGTTCGTATTATGAATCTTGCTCGAATTCACCTTTCCGCTTATGTCACGTTCGAAGTATCCTTCATGATATAAACTCACTACTTTTGCCCTCTGAGTTACACTTAATGACGCTTTTTGGCCCATTTTTTCGTTATATAGAAAATTGCTATACGTCAATTCGTCGCCTGTGTCAATTCGTCGCATGCGTCAATTCATCGCCTGCGTCAATTCCTCGACTGCGGCGATTCGTCGCGCGTCAATTCGTCGACTGCGACGATTCGTCGCGCGTCAATCCGTCGACAACGACAATTCATCGCGCGTCAATTCGTCGCGGACAAATTCGTCGAGCGTCAATTCGTCGCGTTTAAAAATTTTGGTTACGTACAAAACACATGCAGGAAAACGTACGATTTCGAAAGTCTTCCGCCCTGATCATACTTATAAGGTTTGGACACTCAGACAGGTTAGGAATATTACGTTTTTTCTTTGGCACTAAAAGTAAATTAATATGTCTATGCCTAACACCAAAGCTTGGGCCTTTTTAACAGTTGTTATTCCATCGTGTTCATATTCATAAAGTTTACACACCAAGTCTAGTTAGTATTATTGCGATTTTGCTTAGTCATTAAGTATTAATACCTTGGCCTAGGCTTCGGCCTTTATAACAGTTTTTCTTCAATAGTTTTCATATTCATAAGGTTTAGACACCAAGTCAAGTTAGTATTATTGCGCTTTTCCTTAAGCAATAAATATTAATACCTTGGCCTAGGCATTTTTAACAGTTTTTATTTCATTGTGTTCATATTCAAACGGTTTAGACACCACGTCAAGCTAGTATTTTTGCGCTTTTACTTAGGCAATAAATATTAATACCTTGTCCTAGGCCTAGGCCTTTTTAACAGTTTTCATTATATCGTGCTCATATTCATAAAGCTTACACGCCAAGTCAAGTAAGTATTATCGCGATTTTGCTTAGGCATTAAATATTAATACCTTGGCCTAGGCCTAGGGCTTTTTATCAGATTTTATATAATCGTGTTCATATCTATAAGGCTTAGACACCATGTCAAGTTAGTATTATTGCGATTCTGCCTAGGCATTAAATATTAATACCTTGGCCTAGGCCTAGACCTTTTTAAAAGTTTTTCTTTCATAGTTTTCATATTCATAAGGTTTAGACACCAAGCCAAGTTAGAATTATTATGAATCGCATGAAAGGAACATACGATTTCGGTTGTCTTTCCATTCGTCTCTCTACCATGCAAGAACTGTACGTAAGCTTCGAAATGTTGATCTGCTCATTTTTCTTTCTGAATGACGGAAATAACTCTTTAAGATTCCAGATTATCCCTTCCGTCTTTTTCCCAGTCAGTTTCTCTGTGTGTCTGTCCACAGAAAATATATTTCTGTTTTTACCGGATAGGGAAGACACTCGGTATGTGACTGATAGATACAGGCATGCGTACGAGATTATCGCTGTCTATCCACATGTCCATCCATCTGTCCGTCCGTTTGCAGAAACCGTATATCGCCTTTTTCGATCAGATCGAAGCAATTCTTTATGTGGTTTACTGAGAAAGATCGGCAAGATTATCGGTGTCTCTTCTTCCGCTCCTGCCTGTCAATCCGTCGGCAGAAATAATACTTCCGCTTAGAAATGTTGATCAGAAAAAATCCTTCTCTTCCCAAAGGAAGAAACATCAGTGCAAAATTTCACAAATCTCTTCTTCTATTCATCCAGCCATCCCTTTGCCGCCCCGGTGACGCAGTGGTCTAAGCGATGGCCTCTGATCATTCGTCCGAGAGGGGTCCGGGTTCGACTCCCGGTGAGGCATGGATGTTGTGTTTGTCTTACGGCACTGGCTCTCTCCCTTCCCTGGAACCAGTGACCCTAAATTAGGGACGGGCGACTGCTTATAGCCCATTGAGTTGCTCACGGTGGTCGTTAAACCTCAAATCACACACACACACACACACCAGCCATCCATTCTTCACTTTGTCTGTCTGTCTGCCCACCCGTCCGCAGAAATTCAATCTAGGCTTCTGACTGTCAGATCAAAGCAATTCGTTTCGTGCCTTATAGTGAAAAGCATGAGCACGATATTACCAATGTCTGTGCATCCGTTGTTTTCTCTGTCCATCCGTCAGTGAAAACGATATCATCGCTTCTAATTATCGGATTGAAAAACATCTTTCTCTGAGCTATAGGGGAAAATTTAAGCGCAAGATATCACAGATCAGTCTTTCCTTCCATCCATTCCCCATTTGATCTGTCTGCCAGTCAGTCTGTCCGCAGAGATTCCATCTCTGCTTATGACGGCCCGAACAAAGAAATTCGTTTTGTGACTTATGAGAAAAGGTATGGTATTACCAATCAGTATCTGTCCCTTCTTTTCTTGGTCTGTCTGTCCGTCAGTAAAAACGACATCTCAATTTCTAATTATCGGATTGAAGAAATTCTTTCTCTGTGCTATAGGGGAAAACATGAGCGGGTTATGATGATTTTAGAAGAAAAACATGAGCGGTTTATAGATGAATTCAGTAAATTGATGAATTTAGAAGGTAGAAGGCGGCCATTTTGATGACGTCATAATTCAAAACGCTCAACAGATAGAGTGAAACCCATCAAATTCGGATTCAGGACACATTGTTTGTGTAGAAACCGTCGAAAAACATCTTATATACCGAAATTTTAGGTTACCTCAAAAAAACGGCATTCTGGCACCAGACTATTATTATAAAAAACAATGTGCCAGTTTTTAACATGCCCGTGGTTTCGCCTTTCCGTCGGTCGAGATATCTGTGTAAAACCTAGTGTATATTCGTGTTGAGTCAGGATAAGCTGTTTCATATATATCGAATTATTTGCCCCCCCCCCCCCCACACACACACACATATTTTGTAATGGAAATTGTTTAGGAAAGCTTCCTTTCCGTGAAGATATACCAAATGAAACGTAATCCCTTTATGGATAAAAGAAATCCCGCGTTTTAAGAATGAAAGAATATTAAATACTTGTATGTGGGGTTCTCATGTAAAAATCTCGAAATTTGCGCGTCATGCCGTCAAATTTCATTATATAGATACAGTATGTAAAGAAAATGTATACTCTATTTGCCTGACACATAATGATAATTTCAAACATTTTTTCATGGTCGTTTCTTTAGGTTTGTCAGTGTTTTCATTCAGGAAAGAATAAAAGGATAAGAAAGCTAGCAAACTTTTTCGTTAAAGAATTTTTATTCCATATACAAATTCTAGGTAAACATGTGTTTATTTATTTCGGTGTTCTTCTGCAGATATCGAATAAAAAAAGAATTCCGTGGGCGTTCTTTCATATATTCTAAAATATTTAACATTCATTTAAATGCACCTGGAAATTACTGACGTCTTCGAACTAAGACTATGGTGATATGCTTATGGAATTTAACTTCGCTCGTGTGATTATATGCACTTCAGGCAGTTTTTTAAGAACAGATTAGCGCTGACTAGTGCAATAAATAAAGCTTGCTTCGGTTATCTAATGAGGGTTACTGTTTAAATTGTTAGGCAAAAGATTTGCTTGGGCATTATTTGTAACATTTCAGCAAAGGGATTGCTTACTTAGCAAAATTAGACCTAAGTTTTTTCACTTCTTATGAGACCTCGAGGATGCAAGACAGCTCTATTTTAGAATGTATGAAAGAATGCCCACGGGAAACAAAGTCCCTCTTCTCAAAAACAGGAAAATGCCCACCGAAAAAATGCCCACTTCTTGAAAATATGTCAGCTGATATCTCTTACGTCTGTTAAAAACATGGTCTTTTTTTATTTTATTAAGAAAGGCCTTAATTTCCACTATGCAACCGACAAAGCTGGTCAGATAGGGGTTCGGACTACTGGTCAGAAAAGTTTAATGGTCGTATAAAAATTGCCGTTTCTAGGCCCTATAATGAGAATTGAATTGGGAACTTCAAATAAATATCGAGAATACGTTCTAGGTAAGTCAAGATTAGAATTGTACTTTAATTTTGGGGAATTAAATTACAATGACTTAGTACATTTCTTTAAAGCTACGGTGTTCAACGAAACAACAGAATTGCAGCATGAGTCATGCTATGTTCGGAAAAGGACGATAAGGTGGGATTTTTTAATAACGCTGCTCTTTTACTTAGGCACTGAATATTTACATAACATGTCAAGTTATTAATATTTCTCTTTTATTAATCACTAGGCCTTATGCATAGGTGCTTTAAACAGTTGTTGTTCTTCCGATTTCATATTCATAACGTTTATATAACAGATAAAGTTAATGTATTATGCTTTGGCACCAAACATTAATTAATATGCCCTAGGCCTTTTTAATAGCCTTAATCTATCACACTAAATATTCATGACGTTTACATAACATGTCAAGTTATTAATCTTGCTCTTTTATTTAGTCATAAAATATTAATTACTAGGAACTAGGACATCGGTAGAGTAAAAGCTGCTAAAACAGCCTATGAATTCATATTTAGTGCTTAAGTAAAAGTGCAATATTACTAACTTTACTTATGTAAACGTTATAAATATGACATCGGTAAAATAAAAGTGTTAAAAAGGCCAAGGCTTAAGGCCTAGTAATTAATATTTAATGACTACGTAAAAGCGCAAAGCATTAATTGGACTTGTTACGTAAACTTCATTAATATAAGATCAGTGAAATAAACGAGAACGGTGAGTGAGCAGAAATAAAATTGTAATCTATAGAGGCTATCTATAAGGAAGTTGACAAGGTAATATCAAAAGTACGATTTTTTGTGCAACCCGCTAACAGTTTTTGCGGTGACTCTACATAAAAATCGAAACGAAAGGGGGAAATTCAATTTTTATACAGCCCCTTAAACTTTTTTGACCAGTTGTCGGTGTGGCAAGTGGTCTTAAACTCGGTCAGAACATTGGTATGCCTAAGTAAGTGATAAAAAGTAATAAGTAGGAGACACTATATCAGTCATCGAGTGTTTAAAAATGACCCAGGCTGCAGGCTAAATTGTAGTAATTTTCTAATTTCCCCGTTTGGGGCACTGAAAGTCATGAGTTTATGAATTAACAATTTCAAAGTATCTTTCTGGACAGAGACTTATTACTTAGGTGCACCTTGACACCGGTATATAGCCTATGCGATACCTTGTGAGCTCTTTTTATTTAGCCACGTGTTTTAAAGGCTCATGAGTTTGGGGCTTAGATAAATCGACCACTCCCTAATTCCCGGTGAAAAGAATGCTGGAGATGCTTTCCCTTAAAGCGTAGTGATTCTTCTTGGAAGAACCAAGCACCTGTTAATTCGAACAATGAACGTCGTCCGCCATTTTGGAAGCAAATTCCGATGGCCTTATAATGCTAGGTAACGTTATATGATTGAAGAGAGGAAGTGTTCTGATTAGTTTTGAAAGGCATCATTTTTTCTGTGTGAATTTTTTCTGTGGGTGTTTTTTCTATGCACATATTTTCCGTGGGCATTCTTTACTCATGCCCTATTATAAACCGATGTAGGGGAACTGGTAAACGGAGAACTGGCCCCCAAAATTTTAACGGACCGTTTAAATATTGCGTTTTCGATCGCTCTGTGGCCACGTCCCTAGATGTTGGTTACCTGAATCACATAGAGTTTCCGTAATTTCGTATTTTAATTCTGATATTTAATGTAATTCTTCATAAAAAACAATGTTCATAATCTAGAACTCAAAAAAAGAATTCCACGGTTTAAAACTACAAACTACAGCTCGACAGATTCTCTTCGGGCATGTGCAAACTCAGAGAACCTGTCCGGGATGGGGGCGGGACTTAATACGAAAAATATAAAGTGTAAAGAATTTCTGATCTGATCCAGAGATTTTCAGCGCTGGCCAACTACAACTCTACAAACTATATATGAGGACGCGTGCAAACCCACGTAACCTATCGGGGGGAGAGGGCTTAAGAACGAAAATATAAAACATAAAGAATTTGTATCCTAACCGGGAGATTTTCAGCGTTTACATACACTGCAACTCAACATATTCTCTGCGGGCATATGCTGAGGCACGAAACCTGTCGGGGAAGGGAAGTGGTTAATACTAAAAATAAACTGTAAAGCATTTCTGGCCCCATTGGGATATTTTCAGTGTTTACAAATTACAGCTCAACAAATTCTCTGCGGGCATGTGTGAATGAATGAATCCTGTCGGGGAGGACAGGGGCTTAAGACCGAAAAAATAAAATGTAAAGAATTTGTAGCCCAATCGAGAGATTTACGGCGTTTACAAAATGCAGCCCAACAAATTATCTGACGGCGCGCACAAACGCAGAAAACCTGTCGGGTACTAAGCCGGCACCACACACACACACCAGCACATGCCCGCAGAGATTTTGTTGAGCTGTAGTTAGTAAACGCTGAAAACCTCCGGAATAGACACAATGAAATAAAATATGTTAAAAAGGCCTAGGGCTAGGCCATATTTTATGCCTAAGTAAAAGTGCGGTAATACTAACTTGGCATGTTGTCTAAACCTTATGGATATGAACACGATGGAATAAAAACTTAAAAAGGCTTAAACGTGGGCCAAGGTATTAATATTTAATGCCTAAGTAAAATCACAATAATGCTAACTTTACTTGGTGTGTAAACTTTATGAATATGAGCACGATGGAATAAAAACTATTAAAAAGGCCTAGGTATTAATATTTAATGCCTAAGTAAAATCGCTATAATACTAACTTGACATGGTGTCTAAACCTTACAGATATGAGCACGATGGAATAAAAACTGTTAAAAAGGCTCAATCTTAGGCGTTAGGCATAGGCATATTAATTTATTTCTAGTGCCAAAGAAAAAGTGTAACATTCCTAACCTGTCTGAGTGTTCAAACCTTATAAATATGATCACGGCGGAATACTTTCGAAATCGTACGTTTTCCTGCATTCGTTTTGTATGACGAATTGACGTAGTCGACGAATTTGTCCGCGACGAATTGACCCTCGAGGAATCGTCGTGGTCGAAGAATTGACGCGTGACGAATTGTCGTAGTCGACGAATTGACCCCCGACGAATTGATGCAGGTGACGAATTGACGCTGGCGACGAATTGATGGGACACCATAGAAAATACGTACGAAACCTCTTAGCATGAAAACCAAAAGCAAACTGACACTCCAATGCTTCTCCGAAATCTATCAAGAGCTGTAGCTGTAGGATGATGTAACACCGACAGGAAGTTGAGTAATACAGACAGTAGCTGACACAATAGGCAGAAATCTCCTAAAACCAACAGGTGGTCTTAAACTTTTGCAAATTATTGTATTTTAAAACTATGTATATATACGAGGTGTGATCAATAAGTATCCAGATTGGTTGCATAAGTTCGGAATCGCGCGACACAACAGGAAGCGTTTTGGAACAGGTTGACCTTGGAACCTACTACGCATGTGGCATGAGTCAGGTCTATCCTGCTCGTCCGGTTTTTTACGCGAGTGAAGCTGTTTGTCGCATTTGACACGTCGGAAAATATTGATCAGCGAATTTGCATCAGATTTTGTCCAAAACTTGGCGAAACTTGCAAAGACACATACTTAAAGTTACGGAAAGCCAAGGGGGAAGATTATATGACTCGTGCACACGTTAATGAGTGTTATAAACCTTTTAAAGATGGTAGTGAAAGTGTTGAGAGTGATAAAAGGTCTGCTCAAACGTTGAAACAATTTCGAACTTGTGCGAACAAGCGCACGGAAAAATCGCAGAATTGTGAGTTATTTGAAAACTTCAACATTAATTTCGGTTCCGTTCAGTCGATTCTTACGGACGATTTGGGTATGAGACGGGTCTCAGCCAAATTTGTACCAAGACTGATCTCGGAAGAGCACGTGACCTGCTTGAGTGCGTTGAGAACGACGAAAACGTTTAAAAAATTATCATAACTTGTGACGAATCGTGAGTTTACGGGATACGACCCGAAACTAAGGCTCAGTATTCACAGTGGAAGATCCCAAACGATCCCAGACCCAAACCAGTTAGTAAAATCATGCAATGCATTGATTATGATACGCTTTCCAACATACCAGAAATCATTACTCAAGTTATTACTCAAGTTATGAAGTTAATGTCTGTGGAATAAACTGGCTCCTGTGTTCTGACCTTTGACCACATTTCGATGATATTTAACAGAACTGGTTCAGTACATCTCCGAAACAACATGACAAAGTTTTGTCGCAATCGAAGTATTTTTACTCAAGTTATGACGCATAAGGACAATGGAATGGATCCCGCTCCTATGTCTTGACCTTTGACTTCATTTCACCCATTTTCAACAGATTTCGTCCCCAGGTGGTGCCCTACCACATACTAAAATTTCATCGAATCGAACCATTTTCTGCAAGGTATGACGCATAAGTGCAATAGAATGGATCCCGCTCCTATGTCTTGACCTTTGACCCCATTTCGTTCACTTTCAATAGGGTTCCTTCCCAGGCGGTCCCCTACCACATAGTAAAATTTCAACGAAATCTAACCATTTTTACGCGAGTTATCGTGCAGACAAGCAGACAGGCAGACAGACGATTAAAGTTGGAGCATATACGCTTCTTCAACTTACGGTTGGAAATCGTAAACAAGAAAGATGACACCGAATTTTCGGGTGTAATAAGCGCGTCTTTTGAATCCGTTCTGATGCAAATTAAATTTATCAAAGCTATTCAAAGTCAATGGAACCGGTATGGAAAACAATAGTATCTGACGGAAGAAAGAAGTTTTTGAATCGGGTGTTTAATTCCTCAAATGTTGCTGTAAACGGAATCGTGAGCTTACGCCGTATGATTGCAGACTCGTGCGTGAAGAAATACATGAATTTATATGAGAAACATTTCACACCGGAAACGCTCTCCAACATAAAAATGATTTTTCAAATCGGACTCTTAGAAACAGAGATATCGACAAAAATAAGATGTGACTTTAAGTCCCCTGTTGGGAAAACCATGCATTATTTTAGGAAGAAAGTATTCCAAAAGGTTTTTCTATATGAGCTGTATCAGTCCAAGAAAAAAAATTAGTCGTGTTTTCAGGAGCCCAGATTTTGCTACAAATACATCAGAAGCAGAAATTAACACTTATGCCCACTGGTGGCCAAACCATTCTTTACCATACACTAGAAATTATGTGAAAAATATTTTCCATCAGGTCTTGTATGCGATACAGGAAGAATTTTTCAAATCGGAGTTTTAGAAGCAGAAATAACGCAGAAAACGCAATTTACCTTTGTGGCCCCTAGTGGAAAGTCTATGATTTACTTGAAAATCTTGAATTTATAGGGAAAACATTTCGCATTTTAAACACCATCCAACAAAGAAGGAATTTTTCAAATCGGTATCCTAGAAGTAGAGATATCGACAAGAATAAGATATACATCTACGCCCCCTGGCGTAGAAACTATGCATTATTTCAAGAAGAAAATGTTCCTAAAACATTTCTCGACATGAGTAGTATCGGTCAACAAACGACGTTTTTTTCAATCGAGATTTTGGGAGCTCATATTTTGCTGCAAATACATCAGAAGCGGAAATTAAGACTTACGCCACCCGGTGGCCAAACCATTTTTTACAAAAATTATAAATCATGTGCACAGGATTTCCCATCAGGCGCTGAATCCAGTGCAGAAAGAATTTCTCAAATCGGAGATTTAGAAGCATAGATATAGGGGGGGGGGAGCAATCTACCTTTACGCCCCCTAGCGGAAAGTCTACGAATTACTGGAAAATTTTGAAATTATATAGAAAAAAATGTCATACGGGAAGCCCTATCCAACAAAGAAGGAAGTTTTCAAATCGGACTCCTAGCAGTAGAGATATTGACAAAAATATGATATGCATCTACGGCCCCTGGGTGAGAAACCATGCATTATTTTAAGAAGAAAATGTTTCTAAAAGGTTTGTCGACATGAGTACCATCGGTCTACAGACGACGTTTTTTTCAATCGAGAAGTAAAAAGCTCATATTTTTCTGCAAATACATCAGAAGCGAAAATTAAGGTTTACGCCCTCTGGCAGCCAAACTATTTTTTTTACAAAAATTAGAAACTATGTGAAAACGATTTGCCATCAGGAGCTGTATCCGGTTCAGAAAGAAATTTTCAAATCGGAGATTTAGAAGCAGAGATATAGGGTGAAACGCAATTTACCTCTACGCCCTCTAGCGAAAAGTCTATGAATTACTTGAAAATTTTGAAATTATATGAAAAATGTGTCACACTGAAAACACTATCCAACAAAGAAGGAATTTTTGAAATCGGACGCCTAGAAGTAGAGATGTTGACAAACATAAAGTACACATCTACGCCCCTGGCGGAGAAACTGTGGAATTTTTTAAGAAGAAAGTATTCCAAAAAGGTTTATCGATGTGAGCGGCATCAGTCCACCAAGGAATGTTTTCAATCGATATTTTAGAAGCTCCGATTTTATGGCAAATACATCAGAAGCAAAAATTAACACTTACGCCCCCTGGTGCCTAAAGTATACTTTACCAAAAATTTTAAATTACATGCGAAACATTTCCCTTTACGAGGTGCATCTGCTGAAGCAAAAGGTTTTCAAATCGGAGTCTTAGAAGAAGAGTTATCGGGGAAAATGTAATTTACTTTTACGTACCCTAGCGGAAAAGCTATGCGTAATTTGAAAAAGTAACTATATCTAAAATACTCTTCGACATAAATGGAATCGAAAGATAAAATATTTTTTTCAATCGGATGTTTAGAAGCAAATATGTGGAATTAAACGTATTTTTGAGTTCGACATCATCTGCATTTACGCCCTCTAGCGGCGAAATTGTACATCGTAAAAAAAAATAAATAAATAAAGGATCATCCTTCGTTCGCATATTTCAAGCCTCCCAATACAAAAAGAATTTTTCAAATCAGACTAAAAGTTGCAGAGATAGCGTGGGTACAGGCGGACGGACGGCCGGCCAAACCGGTAAAATAACACGATCTTTTTTTATAAAAGACGTGCTAAAAAGCATGACAGAGTCGCACCAATGCCAAGACGATGCTGATTGTTTTTTCTTTCTATAATGAGAGAATTGTGTGTCATGAATACTGTCCGTCAGGCCAGACAATCAAAAAGGAGTACTACTGTCAAGTCTTGCGGTATTTGAGGGACGCAGTTCGTCGCAAAAGACCAGCATTACATGAGATTGGGAATTCCACCATGAGAACGTGCCTGCCCTTGCATCGTAACTTGTGCAGCAATTTCTTACTAAGCACCGCATTGCACCGGTACGACAGCCAACCTATTCGCCAGAGCTGCGAATTTTTTCATTCACCCCAAATCAAAGACCACTTGAAAGGAAAATATTTCAAGATATTAATGAGATACAACAGAATGCGACTAAGCAGCTGCTCACAATTACTTCAAACAATCTTTCGAGTAGTTTAAACAGCGTTGGGGTGTGTGGTTTCGAAAGGGGACTACTTCGAAGGCGATTAAGTTTCAAATCTCTAAATCTTGTACTTTGTTTTTAATAAATCCAGTGTGGACACTTGTGGTCATACCCTGTGTTAATATATGCACTGAATTATATCAGTGCATATACGCGTAATTATATTTGCATAAATATGTACACTGAAAGGACAGAAATCATAGAATAACTGATTCCTGGATGACGCGACACTCTTTTCTCTCTTCCTAGAGGACGAACCCACATCTTGGCAGATATTGGGTTGTAATTAAAGTTCGTAGCGTTAGGCAGTAGGTGGCGTTGTTACTTAAACGCGTTTAGTGGAATCATAGGACAGAAATAACAGACTCTGAAAGGTCACGGTGCGACGCGTCGTTTTCTGCGAGTTGTACGTGGATTTGTGCAGCTGAAGTAAAATTTGACAAGTTAGTAAAATCATGCAATGCATTGATTATGATACGCTTTCCAATATACTAGAAATCATTACTCAAGCTATTACTCAAGTTATGAGGAAAATGGCTGTGGAATAAATCTCACCCCTGTTCCCTGACGTTTGATCCATTTGGATGATATTCAACAGAACAGGTTCAGTATATCTCCGAAATCACATGATAAAGTTTTGTCGCAATCGAAGCAATTTTACGTAAGTTATGATGCATAAGCGCTATGGAATAGATCCCGCTCCTGCGTCCTAACCTTTCACCCCATTTCTCCCATTTTCAAAAGGATTCGTCCCCGGACAGGTCCCTACAACATACCAACATTTCATCCAAATCGAAACATTTTTACGTAAGTTATGACTCATAATGGCGATGGAAGTGATTCCGCTCCTATGTCCCGACCTTTGAATCCCATTTCGCCAATTTTCAATAGGATTTGTCCCCAGGTGGTCTCCTACTGCATACTAAAATTTAATTGAAATTCAACTTTTTTACGTTAGTTATGACGCATAAGAGCAGTGGAATGGATCCCGCTCTTTTGTACTGACCTTTGACCCCATTTCGTTCACTTTCAATAGGGATCCTTTCCAGGTGTTCCCCTACCACATACTGAAATTTCATCGAAATCGAACGATTTTTACGCAAGTTATCGTGCGGACGAGCATACGCACACAACGCGTGACGTAATGAGGCAGATGGGAATCGCGACCATCTGCTAGCAAGGTGTGAAGTCATAAAACTTTAATAGGATCCACAAACAACGCGTGACGTAATGAGATAGATGGCATGACCGCGCGCCAACATCTAATGCGGCGACGCCATGACACCACACTACAAACTTGGTAATTCGGGGTGGTTATTTAACCCACTAAACAAATTTTCTTAAAGTCGAGATCAAGCTAAATCGATTTCTAGTACCAGAAAACGGTAGGTTAACGACTTTTATCAAAATCCATAGAGCCGTTTTCAAAATAAAATTTACATACATACAAGAATTGCTCCTTCAAGGTGAATGTCAATTAATTTTCCTTCCTGTACTTCGAATGGAAAAAATTCTGTACACATTTTCTTCCCAATTAATGCATTCCCAAGGATGAAAATTTGAACATCAATTAATATATCTTCATTTTATAACTTGGGATACTTAATATTTTCTGAAACATAACCATAATTATGCAATCCAACATTTTTTTGTCTGCTGACGTCATGAAAATACAGGTCGAGCCATCTTTTTTCTGGAAAATTAATGCATTCACAAATATGAAAATTTTAACATCGATTAAAATAGCTTCATTTTATAACTTGGAATACTTAATATTTTCTAAACCATAACCATAATTATGCAATCCAACATTTGTTTGTCTACTGACGTCATCAAAGTACATGTCGCGCCATCCTTTTTCTGGTTTCAACACCACCAAAGGAAAAGTTATTGATTTTTTATATAATTATGGTTATGTTTTAGAAAATATTAAGTATTCCAAGTTATAATAAAGTTATTTTAATCGATGTTCAAATTTTCATCCTTGGGAGCACATTAATTGTGAAAGAAATGTGTACAAAAGTTTTTCCATTGGAAGTATAGGAAGCAAAATTACTTGGCCGCCCCGGTGGCGCAGTGGTCTAAGAGATGGCCTCTGATCATTTGTCCAACCGGGGTCCGGGTTCGAATCCCGGTGAGGCATGGATGTTGTGTTTGTCTTACGGTACTGGCCCCTCCTTTCCCTGGAACCAGTGACCCTAAATTAGGGACGGGCGACTGCTTATAGGTCATTGAGTTGCTCACGGTGGTCGTTAAACCTCCAACCAAAATAAAAAAAAAATAAAAGAAAATTACTTGACGTCCACCTTAATAATGTGGGATAAGAGCGATGGAATGGATCGCAATCCTATGTCCTGACCTTTGACCCCATTTCGTCCACATTCAATAGGGGTTGTCCACAGGTAGTCCCCTACCACATACTGAAATTTCATCGAAATCGAACCATTTTTACGCACGTTATGGCGCATAAGGGCAATTGAATGCATCCCGCTCTTATGTCCTGACCTTTGACCCCACTTCAGCCATTTTCAGTAAGATTCGTCTCCAGGTGGTCCATTACCACATAGTAAAATTTCATTGAAATCGAACCATATTTACGCAAGTAATGACGCATAAGGGCAATGGAATGCATCCCGCTCTTATGTCCTGACCTTTGACCCCACTTCAGCCATTTTCAATAAGATTCGTCTCCAGGTGGTCCATTACCACATAGTAAAATTTCATTGAAATCGAACCATATTTACGCAAGTAATGACGCATAAGGGCAATGGAATGATCCCGCTCCTACGTCGTGACCTTTGACCCCATTTGTCCCATTTTTAATAGGGTTCGTTCCCAGGTGGTCCCCTACCACATACTAAAATTTCCTCGAAATCGAACCATTTTTACGCCAGGTATGGTGCGGACAGACGGACGGACGGACAAAGCTGGAGCATATACGCTTCTTCAACCTACGGTTGGAAAGCGTAAAAAATGGATGACAAATAGGTACATTTTCCTCATTTGAGGGTCTTTTTCTCCGGAAAGGAAAAAAACACTGAACAGACAGCGCAAAAGGTATGTGCCAGTTATGGAGATGGTGCCATAGCTGCAAGTACTGTTTGTAAGTGGTTGGTTCGGCTCAGAAGTGGCAATTTTGATCTGGAAGACCGGGAACGTTCCTGCAGGCTTGAAGTCGTTGATGATGACTAAATCTTAACGTTCATTGAAAATAATCCCCGTCACACGACATCGCAGAGATACTCAAAATATCTTATATGAGCGTTGCAAGCCATTTGGAGACAATCGGATACATGAATCACCACGATGTTTGGGTGCCGCACGCCTATATATATATGTACACGCTGAATTTAAATTACATAGACAATGTGGATACAAGTAGGCGGACACTTGCACTGTTAAAAATTTTGTAGTATATTGCCCCAAAAAAGTGGCGCTACACATCTTTTGGGGAAAAAGTAAACCACTGTGGGATGTATGAAATACACAAAAATATGATGTAATTATGCATCATTATATGGTATTGAAAGGTGTGAAGTTGCACCGATTACACCAATGTTATGTACATTTTCATGCATCACGCAATAGTTTGCCTTTGCCCCAAAAGTGGTGAAGCTGCTACCGCACCACTTTTTGATACAAAATTTTTACCAAGGTAAATTGAACGAAAACAAGAACATTTATTTGCCGAAATCAGCACAACCGTCGGTCCACCGTTTGCTTTATGACTACAACAACTTCTTTAGACCTAGACAGGCTTTCCACGAGATGCCGGTAGGTCTACACTGGAATTTTCCTCTATTTCTCCTGCAAAGCTTCTGCCAGAGCTGCTGTAGAAGAAGGTCTTACCGGCCGAGATCGGATTCGTCGCGTTCCAGCTACTTCCATAAATGTTCACCTTGATTTAGGTCTGGAGTTTGGGCTGGCTAACCTAACCCTTCGACGTCGTGCGCCTCAAACCAGGCGTGAACAGACCTTGAAGTGTATTAAGGCGCTCGATTTTGCTGAAACAGGCAGAGATCTGTACCGAAGTACTACAATTAGATAGGTAGCGCGGAATTGTTAAGAATGTTTTATCTGGCGACTGTTATGCTGGATGGCACAACAACTAAAGGACGTAGTCCATCTCAGATGGAGCAGCCGCACACAATCACAGACACCCTCCAAACGAGACTGTAGAGCAATGCAGTCAGCCTGACAGCTTTCTCCAGGCAAACACTAAACGCATATACGTCCATCTGAACGAAAGAGGGAGTAGCGTGATTCGAGCGCCTTAACAGACTTCAACTCCATACGACCATCTTTCATATTTCTGTAGTCCATAAACGGCGAGCGAGGAACTACTGCAATTGTCGTCTGGCATCCCATGGAATGATGTAATGCTTGTGCACCGCTGACCTATTGTGGTAACAGTGGGCATACAGTTCTAGACGTCGTGTTTTTCAGATGTATCGGAGCCACTTCCTTACTCACCGGATGTTGAGCTACCCAATGTGTCCTCAATTACCTAGTTTTAGTCTCACATATAAGATTCACAGGAACTCGGAATTTCATCGGGTGATGAGAACTTTGATTTTGTAGCTATTGAACTGAATTTCACAGGCTGCTCTTTGGGAACGGCTTTCTCCTGATTGCTCAGAAGTAGAAGATCTTCCAAAAGGACTTCCAGTTTCACTGCCTTACTCCTGACTTGTCTGTAACCACGTGTTTTCGTCGCATTTTATTGCTTCCTTGCATTCATTTCCGGACGGTGATTCTTTTTTTAACCAATCTGTCACATGCGGGATGTTACGGACTGGCTTGATATGCATCCTATGGCAAAATCATTGCCGGAAGAGTGTGATCGTCCTGAATGTATTCCTAAGCTTCCCCTATGATATCAAACATCTTTCAACAACAGAACAGAATTTTTCGACTCTCTACGCCAGAGATATTGTTTATTCCTTAATGATTGGACATATTTCCCGGAGTTTGATGATCACGATTGGCAGCCACGTTTTCTCCTTTGGAGGCGAGTCCGGAGTCATCGCCGGATTCGTTATCATATTTTAGCCGTTCGGTAACTTTTGCCTTCTTAACAGACTATATCAGTTTTCTTTAGGTGTCTTCATAAAACTGTTTGCAGAAAGAGCTTGACTTTCTTAAAGAATTGCAGCACACAGAGGATATAGCCCTTCCGTTATAGACAAAGCTGTCCAAAAATTTAAGAAACCAAAGTCTTCCTGCTAGCTCGGGCCAACGGACCTGCCAGTACGTAAAAATTGGGCAGTTATCCCATTTGCTTCTTAGATTTGCTTCGGATTTCAAACATTATCAAATGTTTTAATTTCAAAGTTATTTTCAAACCCATTAAAAAGGCGAATTTCTACGCATCAACAGACTATGTCGAAGACATAAATTCTTGACGAATTTATTAGATACCTTGTGAATGTGGACTTTCATATACAGGACAGACCCGCAGGGCTTTAAGTTTCCATGTGAAGGAAAACAAGACTTATGTACGGAACTGTGAACTGAAGAAGTCGTCTGTAGCCCAACATTGCCACAAAAATATCCATAAATTTTTGTTTGAAAACGTTATGCTTATTGATAAACCTGATTTGAGTTTAAAACTTAATACATTAAAAGCTTTCCACATATACTGCAACTCTCCACGGCTTGTCAACGACATGACATGTACTTCATTTCTTTCAAGCGCGTGGAAACAACACACCAAAATCCGGGACCGTCGGAACTCTGATGATGTCACAATGATTTGAACGTTTACGCTCCACTTGTCATGATGAAACCATGCTAAACGCTCTGCGAAGCTATAGTAGATGCTAAATAAACATTTAACTGTGAATAAACGTTGCTATTGAATTGTATGTCAACACCTACATTAATGTTCTTATTATTTTAATGTATTTTTGCGTTATTGCAGTTTTCATTTTTCAATTGAACTAAGCGTGTTGAAACACGCTTACAATATTTTACACCCAGTGAGCTGTGCGACGTCACCGGCCAGATCTATAGCAGAGGACGTACATGCCGTCTTCACATTTAGCAGTAAGCCTCGTTTGGAAGGATCATTCAGTTTCTGCCGCCTGCCAGAGTGCAGCGTCACTATAGGAGCACCATCTATTTTCCATCGATGAAGAACATCAGCGATAGTGGATATGGGGAATTTCAGAAGTGCGGCAGTGACATTCAAACACCGTACTCCTTTCAAAGTCCATCTGTTCAGGTTAACGAGGTACAGTAGCTTCCAGCGGGGTCTGAGGTGTGCCCAAGCGTTCCCCTTTATACAAAGGCCGTTCCATAAAAGCTCAGAGTAATTTTTTGTGTTGGCAACAGTACAAAAGGGGAAAATAACTACGCAGACGATTCAAGTTTTGTTATTGCGCAGTTGTTTAAGGTACGTCTGCATTTCGCCATAGAGCTATGGAGGTGAGTGATTCAGAGTTAAGAAGTGAATTGCATTGTGCGATAAACGTTTGCTATCGTTTGGGTGAAACGGCTCCAGAGACAGTTGATTTAATAAAAAAAGCTTACAAAGAGAAATGTGTGGGCGAGTGAACGAGTTTTAGATAGCACCGTAATTTCAAAAAGGGCGTTTGTCGGCAGAACTCGCTCTTAGGCCTGGTCGACCTGAAAGTGTTGTTACGGAGCGTATTGTTAACACTGGCAATTCTGCAAGAAGACCGACGAATGACACGTGAAGACATAGCAGCGTCAACTAATAATTCAAAAACGTCGGCATTCCGCATTCTACGCGACAAATTACTACTGCATCGTGTGTGTGTGTTCCAGATGGGTATCTCATCACCTAACGAGGGAAAATTTGTTAGCCAGAGTTGATGTGTGTCCCGAGTGGAAAACAAATGTTTGCAAAGGATCCAAACTTTCTAAACACAGTAATAACTGCCGATGAAACGTTGATCCACTATTTCGACCCCCGTCACGAAGCGCGGAACCAGTGTCTGGAAATACATAGGCTCACATCCTCCGAAAAACGTCTGCCAAACCATGTGATGATTATATTTTTCTTTTCTCGTAATGGGGTAGTCTGGCAGCATGTCGTTCCTCCACAAATTACTGTCAGTGCTATCTTACAAAATTCAGTATCGAAATCATGCCAAAGCCTGCCTATAGGCATGACTTCGATCTGTGCTATTTCTTGTTTTTTCCAACAATGAAGGAGAAGTTCCGTGGCGTAACATTCAACACAGATGGTGACGTTACTCAAGCTGGGGTCGCTAAAGCAGCTTCCACAAATTGCCTTCGCCACATGTTTTAAAAAGTGAACTCAACGATGTGACCGTTGCATATCATCCGAAAGAAGATATTGAGAGAGAATAACATATACACTGCTGGACAATTGCTAAAGACGGATCATAAACGGCTATATAGCGCATAAAAAAGTAAGTGTGCTTGGATGCCAAGTGAAATAAAATAATGTCAGAATGCCAGGACATTACAAGAAAGACAATTCATTGTGCTCTGAAATCCAGAAGGCTTTGGAACGTGTTATAGGGACAAACAGGCCATTTTGTGCAGAATACGTAAACGTGAAAAAAGCAATTACCGTCCGCAGGCGTTCCGGCGTAAGATGTCAATACGGGATATGGCCACCATGGAGGGCGATGCAAGATTCCACACGTCGTGTCATGCTTTGCACAACATTATCAAGCAGCTGTTGGGGTAATTTATCCCATTCCTCTGTCAGTGCACAGATGAGGGTGTCCTTGTTTATTGGAGGGAATTGGCAACCAGCAAGACTCCTCCCCAAGGCATCCCACACATTTTCAATATGATTCAGATCTGGAGAACGTGCTGGACCATACGAGGCGTTGAATATCCTCGCTCTCAAGACACTCCTGGACAGCGACTGTTCGATGACATGTTGCGTTGTCGTCCATGAAAATGAATCTATCACCGACAACACCACGCAACATGCAAACATGAGGTAGAAGAACATCATTAATGTATCGTTGGCCAGTCATAGTCCCAGTTGAAAGCACATAGAGGGACGTACGGCCATTGATCATGATGCCAGCCCATACCATGACACAACATGTCGGATATCGGTCCCATTTCCTGTATGTTTGCTGGACAATATGCAGTACCACTATCACGCCAGATAAGTTGTTGTCGACAATCAGACGATAGACTGTATCTACTCTCATCTGAGAAGAGGACAGCAAACCAGTCGTTATAAGTCCAATTGCGGTGTTGATGGTACCATTGCAAACGGGCGGTACGGTGACGTCTGGACAATCGGATGCACACAACAGGACGGCGGGCGTATAGTCCTCCTTCATGCAAACGTCTGGCGACAGTCTTTCGGGAGATTCGCTTGCCAGTAGCAGCCATAAACTGATTTGCTACCTCACTACTAGCTGTGCTGCGCCGGTGCCTTTTTGTTGATAGCACTATGTACCGATCTTCTGCAGGTGTCGTACTGCGAACACGACCTCCTCCGTGACGTTTGCTACACTCTCCATTTGCTTGAAATGATTTTCCAAAGCCTTGAAACAACACTGTGGCTTACGTCGAACTCCCAGGCAACATCTGTTATTTTTCGCCTTTCTTCAATCTTGCCAATAATACGGCCATGCGTAAAATTATCTAGGTGATTTCGGGAAGACATACTGAAAATTGCAAGTTCGTGAATTGATTCTTTCCCTTTCAACTTTGCGTTTGAACAACAACGGTCAATACGAGTCAAATCCTTTATATCTCTTATCAGCGCTATGACGTCACGAACAAGTTCGGCAATCCAAAATTTGAATACGCACAACACGTCTTACTGTATCCTGCACTTATGCTAATTTCCACATTTTCCTGCCTTCCATTTTATGGTTGCTATCGTTGCTACTGTGATCCGTCCTTAGCAATTGTCCGGCAGTGTATTTTGCTGTACCTATATTTCTTCTATAACATAGAAAATTTCTTCGTCATTTTTTGTCCACGCTGAGAATCGAACCCGAGTACACTTATTCCAGAATAAGTCGCTCTACCAATTGAGCTACGCGGACGTTCGTTATCGCTGCTATCCGCCTTTACATCGTGTGCTTTATGCGGGGCAGTCACGTCGCATCTCCCCCTCCCCCGAAAGAGGGCCGGAGGCATGACCTAACGGGTCAGCCGTGACCATGATTTGTCGTAGGCAGTCATCCGCTGTAGAACGTGCAGTTGAGAACTCCTAGTCAATCTGGTGTGTGGAATGCAACGTTACACATTTTTATTTTTCGAAGCGCTGGAGAAGGGATTCTCTTATTTTTCCTCTCTCGCGGTGTGGAAAGAACATCACACCATTGCGAGATCTTGAACGACCGGGTCATCCGGGAAGTTCGGGCGCCATTATAACGAAGTAAATTTCTCCGTCATTTTTGGTCCACGCCGGGAATCGAACCGGAGTACACATCTTCCGGAATAAGTCGCTCTACCAATTGAGCTACGTGGACGTTTGTTATTGCTGCTATCTGCCTTTATATCGTGTGCGTCCGGTGGGGCAGGCACGTTACACTTCATTTTGTGTGATTTTACTCTCAATTTTTATGGAATGGCCGTTGTTGTACATAGCATCCAATGCACATGCGGAGATGTTCCAATAGTTTAGTCTACATAGTGCAGGTTTTACTATATTGGTCTTCAAACTTTTTGATCGCATGAAGACGAATAGCCAATGTGGCGAAAAACATATGGTACCATTCAGATGTTTATTAAATGCAACGTCACACTTCATTTTGTGTGATTTTACTCTTAATTTTTATGGAATGGCCGTTTTATATAGCATCCAATGCACAGAGATGTCCCAATACTTTCGTCTACATAGTGCAGGTTTTACTATATTGGTCTTCAAACTTTTTGATTGCATGAAGACGAAAATCCAATGTGGCGAAAAACATATGGTACCATTTAGATGTTTATTAAATGCAACGCTGGAGTTTGAGATGCATTGCCACTCAAGTTTAGTATAAAAGGCAGCCACTTAGTATTTGATGAAGAAAATAAATTAATTGTTTCAAGCGTTCTCAATTACGAATTTCACGCAGTTTATACATGAAAATGCGGCCGTAAACTCACTGGAATTCAAGACACCTTTATTTAGAATCAGGAGTAGAAATTACAGCGATTACCATGATAAATAGAATCACGATGACAAAGCGAAGTAGGTACACTCCAGAAACATTTTGTAACAATGCAGTCCTGCACCTGAAATTATGATCTAACGGCGAGTTGGTATTCTAAGAATCTGTGATTCTAGTTGACCCTCTTTGTGTCTGGGAAAGCGGATGAATTCTGTGCACCAACAGACACACACGCAGCGAAGCCTCCATTGACACGGAATGTCGCCGTCGCCTTCCTAATAACGAATTTCGGCTGACATAAGCAGATGGTGGCATCAACGAAGTGGCAGAATGAAATGTTTGGATGAGGCATTCATTCTATGGACGAAATGTCTCATGTGTATTTGGAATAGATGCTTTGACGATAATCTCCTACCGTACACCCATTTAAAGTTAAAAATGCAACCACTGAAGATGATGGACCAGGGTTCATATTTCATCTTGATGCACCTTCTAAATTAAAAAATCTAAGAAATACATCTTTGTTTTGGGGAACTCACAGACTATGAGAAACACAATGGGCTAGCATCCAGTCCCTAATTTAGGGCCACTGGTTGCATGGAAGCAAAAGCGTCAGTGTCGTAAGAGAAACACAACATCCACGCCTCACTGGGATTCGAACCCGGGCCCATCTCGGACAAATGGTCTTAAGCCAGCGCTTAGACGACTGCGTACTATTACATGCTTACTATTAGATTAAAGAATTTCGAGAACAATTTCTTAGACGTCAAATTAGGGAATTTCGAGAAATATTCGCAAAATTTTGAGAAACGTCTTCTAATTTCCGTTTCAGCGATTTTTAAGAAATGCACGCTAAAAGTGATATTAGGAAATTTCGTGAAGTATTTTTGATTTACCAACTCAGGTAAGCTGAAAAAAACATTTGATAGATTCAAAATTTCAAAAATATACCTAGTAAGGTTTAAAAAGTTTGGATTTCTTTTTGTTTGGGGCTTAACGACCACCGTGAGCAACTCGATGTGCTACTTGAAGTCTCTCATCCCTAATTTAGGGCTACTGGTTCTAGGGAAGGGATACAGCCAGTGTCGTAAGAAAAACACAACATCCATGCCTCACCGGGATCCGAACACGGACTCATCTCGGACAAGTGGCCAGAAGCCGACGCTTACACGACTGCGCCATTGGGGCGGCCAAATACATCCTTAATATCAGATTAAAGAATTTCAAAACCAATTTCCTAAATGTCAAATTAGGGAATTTCGAGAAATATTTGCAAATTTTTGTGAAACGTTTTCTATCTTTCCTTTCATAAATCTTAAGAAATACATGCTGAAGTGAGATTACAAAATTTCGTGAAATATTTTTGATTTATCAATTTAGGCAAGCTGAAAAAATACTTGATAGATTCAAAAATATTGAAAAATACATACTAAAATTGAAAACATTTGATGTTTTGTTTGTTTGGGGGATAAACTACCACCGTGAGCAACTCGAGGTGCTATTTCCAGTCTTACGTCCCTAATTTTAGGCTACTGGTTCTAGGGAAGAGACACAGCTATTGTCCTACGAAAAACACAACATCTATGCCTTACCGGGATCCGAAACCGGACTCATCTCGGACGAATATTCCGAAGACAGCGATTAGACCACAGAGCAAACGGGATGGCATAAATCTTCTCAAGTACACTGATGACCCATTATATTAGGACCACCTACCTAATAAACTGTAGGACCCCCTTCGGCCCGCGAAACAGCGGCCACTCGGCGATGCATCGATTAGATGAGGTGGCGATAGGTACCATAATGCCAACAGCAGGTCCTTAAACCCCGTATATTTCGGGGTGGTGGTGATTTAGCTCGAACCCGCTTTTCCAAGTCGAACCACAAATGTTCGATTAGCTTCATGTCAGGTGAATTTGGAAGCCAGAGCATTAACAGGAAGTCACCAGCATGTTTCTGGAACCACTCCTTTACGATTCTGGCAGTGTGGCGCCGCGCATTATCCTGTTGGTAATAGCTATCACCAGTAAAGAACACAGTTGCCATGAATGGGTGAACTTGGTTCGCAACGATGTTCAGATACCTGACATATTAATACAGACAGGCATTTGACGTGGACTCGGAGCATCAAACAGAGGTCATCGCTCTTTCCACGTTTATAAGTGAGTCACGGAAAAGTTCTCATTGGCTGCCACGGGAATCGAACCCAAGGTCTTCTAGTTACGCGCCGGATATGCTTCCACTGCATCGCAGCGGCCTGGAATTCCTCCAGACTCACATACACTAACTGTCAAGCCAATTGGCAGGTTACTTCTTGGAGCCCCGCACAATGCTGGGGATTCACCAAAGATGGTACGCAGCAACTGAACAAATGATTAGAAGGCGAATGAATAATTAATACAAACATTTGACGAGGACTAGGAACATCAAACACAGGTCACCGCTCTTTCCACGTTTATCAGTGAGACACCGAAACATTCAGGCCGCTGCGGTCCAGTGGAAGCATATCCGGCGCGTAACTGGAAGACTCTGGGTTCGATTCCCGGTGGCGGCCAATAAGAATTTTTCCGTTACTCACTTATAAATGTGGAAAGAGCGATGACCTCTGTTTGATGTTCTTAGTCCACGTCAAATGTCTGTATTAATTATTAATTCGCTTTCTAATTATTTGTTCAGTTGCTGCGTACCATCTTTGGTGAATCCCCAGCATTGTGCTGCGCTCCAAGAAGTAACCGGCCAAATAGGCTTGGCAGTTAGTGTATGTGAGTTTGGAGGAATTCGAGGCCGCTGTGGTGCAGTGGAAGCATATCCGGCGCGTAACTGGAAGATCCTGGGTTCGATTCCCGGTGGCGGCCAATGAAAATTTTTCCGTGACTCACTTATAAACGTGGAAAGAGCGATGGCCTCTGTTTGATGTACCAGACAGATGCGAGTGATTGTTCTATTACGATATGGGGCCTAAAATATCCCAAGAAAACGTCGCCCATAGCATAACACCACCGTCGGCCTATTTCCGCCCAACAGTGCATCTAGGTGCCACAGCCTCCATTGGTACTCGGCTTAACCGCGCTCGGGCATCTACTTGATATTCCAGGAATCTTGATTTGTCAGACCAGGCTACTTTTTTCCAGTCATTCAGGGTCCAATCTCGATGATCTTGGCCCCATTTTGTGCTTTGTTGGCGATGACGTGCGGTGAGCATGGTGACCCGGATGGGTCTTCAGCTACACTGTAAAAAACTGACTGTAGATTTTACGGTTTTAAACCGTTTTTCAGGGTGCAAACACAAAACAGTAAAATCTACAGTTTTATGCAGTGTTGGAGCAAAGCTATAGCTTTGCTCCAACACAATCAACACATTCGTTCCAGCTACATTTTTGTGTTTTCGTATTTATTTGGACTGTGACTCGCTCCAGCCAAATTATGTGCTGTTTTCTGCATAAAACTGTAGATTTTACGGTTTTGGGTTGGCACCCTGGAAAACGGTTTAAAACCGAAATACCTACAGTCAATTTTTTACAGTGTACGCAGTCTCATGTGCAGAAGGCTGCGATGAACTGCGTTCTGTGACACATTGCCCTGATCACCAGTGCTGTTGGTGCCAGTGGTTTGTTGCACTGTGGCCCTGCGGTCGCTGTGAACAATGCGTGACAGTCTCCGCTCTCCTCTGGCGTCGATGAGTTGCGGACGCCACACGGCGGCTGGATGACGTTTAGTCGTTTGGCCATCTGAACACCACTTTTGATACGTACTCAGTACAGCGGCACGTCAACAACCCACAAGCCGCGCCGTTTCCGACATCGTAGTTCCGAGGCGCCTTGCCATCACAATTTGTCTTTTATCAAATTTCGATAAATCGGCATCTTTTCCCGTTCTGACTCCGAGTACTCTGCTAACCAAAAGTCGGTGCTCGGTTTGTATATATACTGCTCTGTTAATTTCATCTGCGCCAGCGTTCGGTCTCCAGGCACGCGGTGTTCTGTAGGTTGGGGGTAGCCATAATGTAATGGCTCATCGGTTTATATATATAAAAAAACAACAACACTTGATCAGAAAATTAGGAGGTTAAGAAACTTTAGGAAATGTTTACTGAAACCCAGAATTTCCAGAATGTTGTATTTCAAGGATCTTCTGCTTCTCGACCCGGCCATGTACACATTTTTTTTCAGAAAACAATTTGCCCGTTTATTTGCCTAACCTTCTTTTCATTAAATTTCTTTTTATGGGAACGAGGAAAGAAAATTGTCTCTTGGAAACCATTTTAATGACATATTCCTTTGCAATCATACCGTCTTATATTTAAAAGAACTTTTCTCCGTACCAGTGCAAACGACTTTTAGAAATATATTTTAACTGCTGCTCGCGTTTACTTGGCGAAGAAAAATTAGTTTCGAGACGCACGTATTTTTTACTTGACTTTTTTTTTTCTTGGATCAAAGCAAAGAGTTTTCTAACATCTTCGATTTTTCTTTTTCTACTAGCATTTCTAATGACATCGAAAGGTATCAATTTTCATCGCATTAGATATTTCTTTGAGAGCCAAAACACACACATGAAACAAAAATTCTAATAATTGCCATCCCACTTTTTTTTTGTAAAATTACAAAAATCTTTTCAACAATTTGCAACGTAAACTTTTATCGTGTTTTTTAAAAATAGTACGTGCTAATAACATCCCTCTGTTTTTCAGGCTGCCTACCATTCCTTTTGTATAGAAGATATTTTTATAGCGTTAATCATGAAGATAGTTATTCTTACAAATGTGTATTTTCTTGATGCATAGGTAAATACATTTTAAATCACTTTACGATATGTACACTTCTAAAAGCGGGATAGGGAAAATTCTTTTGTACATTCCATTGGGGGAATTATGAGCAAAATCGTCAACGTATTTTTTGTTTTTGCATGGCGAATACTTTTATACCCTCATGGCGATAATACCTACTCATATTTCTGTGATGTTCCGAAGAGCAAAGTTTTACATTTGGCAAGATAGTTTTAGTTGTAAATGCATTTATGGCACCTCTATTCATAGTGATTGTGGAATAACTTTTTTTTACGGGTCTTTTAGAGGTTATTTTTAATGAAAGTTGGTTGTCAAATTTTCGAACTAAAGCCTAGTTCGTCATCAGGACTATGTCACTGGAGTAGTTGCTGCCACTCAATTGGAAGAGACCATCCGCAATTATCGTTAATTGTGGTACTTCTTCTTCTTGCTATTTCGATCCCTTCTTCTAGTTTTCTCTTTACTAAGTTTGACTGGTGGGCGATTATTTTCACTGAGTCCCAATTTATGGAGTGTCCACTTGCTTGTACATGTCTGTCTAGCCCTGTTTTGTTCCCAATGTTCCTAATAGCTGCTTGGTGTTCTTTCATTCGGACCTTAATACTTCTCCCTGTTTCTCCTATATAGCTGAGTCCGCAGTTACAGTCGATGCAGTAAATTACTCCTTCCTGCAATTGGATGTCCAATTCTTTCTGCTTTAAAGCTGGCAAGAATTTCTTTATTTTGTTATTAAGATCTGGAGCTAGCCTGATATTATATTTTGCTCCGATCCTTTTCAGTTTCTCGAAAAGTCCCTTGTGGTACGTAATTTTGCTGGTGAATTTGAAGTTGGTTTTTTCCTGCTTCTTTTTTGGCACTTGTTTAAATATTTTCTCAACATATGGGGAGGGGTAATTGTTTTCTGCCAACATTTCCTTTAATTCTTCTTTGTGAAGATCTTTTTGAGAAGCTGAAGAGACCAGGATTTCAATTTTTTCCAAAAATTGTCTCGCTGTATTCGATTTAATATAATCAGGGTGGAATGAGCAGAAGTCTAACATCTTCCCTGTGTTGGTGGGTTTTCTAAAAAGCTGAGTGAATATTTTCCCTTCTCTTGAGGTCAAGGTTAAATCCAGGTAATTGATGCTATGGTCTTTTTCCTGTTCCAGGGTGTACTTCAAGGTATTCTCTAGTAAGTTAAATTCTTCCAGAATCTGAGAGGGTAGAGATTGGTCCACAGTATCTACTATAATTAGGACATCATCCATGTACCTTACATAGAGAGCAAACAAGGAGGGTTGTATAAGGATTTTTGCCTCTAGTTTACTTATATAATAATTTGCTAGCAGAGGTGCTAGTGGAGAACCCATTGCAAGTCCTGAAGTTTGCCTGTAATATTTCTTTCCAAACTGGAAGAAATTATTCTTGAAGGAAAATAGGAGCAGTTCATATATGCCAAGTAGTATTTCTCTATTGTGATTATGGAATACTATTTTTTCCGCAAGGTCATCTGCAATGAATTCCAGTAGGAGGTCCAGGTTAATGTTGGTATACATAGAGACTATATCCAGGCTTGCCATTACTGGATGAATTAATTCTGGCAAGTTGTCCAGTTTTCTTTTTAGCTGCATGGAATTTTTTAGTAGGTAGGGAGGAGAAGGGAAAATATCTCTGAGGTGACCAAGCAAATAATAATTAATGTTGGAGAGTGGCGAATTTCTAGTGTCTATTATAGGTCTTATTGGATGGCCTTCTTTGTGAACTTTTATCGTACCATAGATCTGTGGAATTCTTGACTGGATTTTGGAGAAGTTTTTGAAGAGCTCATTAAGCTGTTTTTTATTTCTTAAAGAGCTGATTAATTTCTTAAGATTTTTTACAGTTTGATCTATAGGATTACCATTGAGTTCTTCATAATAAGGCTTGCTCAATTCAGCTTCCATTTTATTGTAATACTTCTCTTTTTCTACCAATACCAAAACTTTGCTCTTATCTGCTCTCAGTGCTACTACTTTATCATTGGCTTTGAATTTTTTAAGGTCAGTAATGGCACTTCTATTAAAATTGTAATCAACTTTTACTGGCTTTTTTACAAATTTTGAGACGCAGTCTGAGAATTCTTTCCTTAAAGTAACTGCTGTATTTTCATCTTCTCTTTCTACCTTACTACAGATGCTTTCTAAATCAATCAGTATACGTTTTTTATCAAGTGTTGCGGAGGAAAGGTTGTAATTATATCCCTTATTGAGGAGATTAATCAGGTTTCCATCTACTCCTTCTTCCGTCAGATCCATGACATGTTTGTTAGTGGTGGATGGTATTAACTGTGGGCCAGGTGCTGTAGACATTAACTTTGGACTTAACCATTTATTTTCTTTAATTTTCAATTTTTCCTTAAACTTTTTGTTTTTATCTCTCACTGCTTTAGCTAACACAATTAACGATAATTGCGGATGGTCTCTTCCAATTGAGTGGCAGCAACTACTCCAGTGACATAGTCCTGATGACGAACTAGGCTTTAGTTCGAAAATTTGACAACCAACTTTCATTAAAAATAACCTCTAAAAGACCCGTAAAAAAAGTTATTCCACAAGATAGTTTTGTTTAGAAAACTTCGATAAAACTCCTTTTGTATCGTATAACTGTAATTATTATCATAAATTTTCCTGGATGCCCATCATTTCCTAATTCTTTAAATCAATCTCTAGGTGGGGGAAGTAAGGCTCCGATTTCAAATTGTATAATGCGATTAGAAGAATTATTATGCCAAAAGCTGGCTTTCGTCAAGTATTATTAACATACCCTTGGACTTTGTAGACACTCTATTTCTTTACTAAGGAGAATCAATTTACACCTGAAACTGTATTTCCCTTTAAAGATCTCATTACAAAAATTTCGTTAGCATGCGATCTCTGCAACAGCGACTTCAATTTCCCACGTATTTATCAGTTTTCTAACGCCATATTTTCCCACAGCTTGCTATAAATAATTCCAGATGGTTAATTCGGCAATAACATCTTTCCCAATAGTAAGATTTGAAAGTAATTATATGGTGTTCTTACCAAATGCCTTCTGAAAATGAAGATGAAATGTTTTTAGCACGTCTTTTGGAAAAATATTTACGTGCTTATAATATCAATATATCTGTCCGTCCGTCTGTGGACACCATATCTCTGCAAGTACTATTCCGATTTGAAAAGTTCTTTTTGCAGTTGGAAGTATGAATTAGAAAATTGACGATCCATAGGATTTTGATCTTTTTCCTGAGCATAATATCATAGCTAGGGGCACGAACATGCTATTGAATTCAAAATATATTTTACTTTATACAATTTCTTCAAATTACCGATTCAAGAAAGTTTTTTACCATTCGATACCTTTTATAATGAAGGCTTGCAGGGGGAATAAATGTACATTATACCTTATTTTATACTTATTTTTTATATAAAATAAGGTATAATATAATATGTATACCTTATTTTATATACAATCCACTAATCCAGCCCTCGATAATTCGGCCTCCGCTAATCGATATTTGCTACGGGTCGATAATCCGGGCTCCTTAGCGACAGATCTAACGCTAATCCGGCCTCCTTCTTCTTGCGCGGTTTTTGGTTGCAGAAATCGTATTAATATCAGACCGGAATGAATTATACTTCATACACGAGTGACGTTTTCAATTTTTACGTTATGTTTTGTTTTGAATCGGCACTAACGTTCATGTAATTCAATTTAAAATTAAAGTAAGAAGGATCCTCAAAATAATTAATAATACTACAAAAAGCATCTTCATTAAAGCAGACAAAAATCTGTGACACATGTAAATTTAACGCGCTTGGCTAGATATCGAGAGTTCCGTGGTTCAATTCCGCGGAACTCTCGATGTATTTATTTATTTATTGACACGTTTTGAAGTGACCACACTGAGTAGAAAATACAAGATTTCATCTGTGTTGTATTGCAATTGTACGTTTCTTTTACTGTGTATAGTACGTACACATACATATTGTGCTTTACTGTACTGATAATATGATTATAATATACTATACTTGTAAATGAGACAATACAATACGTACTGATCATGCTCTTTTACTATTATCATATGCTTGTCTCTTATTTATGTTTTTAAATACATATGTACTAAACTTTTAATTATAACAAAAATATTAATGAAGACTTAAACTGGATTTTTATGCACTCTCAGTAATCCGGTGCTCTCGCCTCTGTGCAAGGAATGGCCGAATCAGCGAGAGTCTACTGTATATTGTACGTATACTTATATTTTACTTTATAAATACCGTATTTATCAGCACACCTTATTTTATATATATTGTACGTATATTAATATTTTATTTTGTATATACCATATGTATATGTATATTTTACTCTATATATATCGTACGTATATTTATATTTTATTATATATATTTTGTATGTATATGTAAACTTGATTTTATATATATTGTGCGTATATGCATATATTATTTTATATATACTGTTTTTTTTATTTTATATATGTCATACGTATATTATATATATTTTGTATGTATATGTACATTTGATTTTATATATATTGTGTGTATATGTATATTTTATTTTATATATACTGTTTTTTTATTTTATATATGTCGTACGTATATTATATGATTTATATAGTATTTATATAAATGTGTATTGTCTCTGCTTCTAAAAACTGGATTTTAAAAATCAGTCTCGCGTTAGGTAGAGATCACGACTATGAATATTTCGTATGCATTTTGTAACATTTTGTGACAAATTGCTTTGCCACTAACTAAAGAGCATTAGTGGATTTGTTTTTATAATATTTACAATCGTACCTTTGCTTCTAAAAATCTGACAGAAAATAATCTTCTTCAGTTAGACACCACTTACAGAGGAAAACATTGATATGCACTTTTTTTTCTCAAAACCATGTTCAGTTTCTCCACAGGAGAGCGTTAATGTAAATATCCGTAATGGTGATATCTCGCTCCTAAAAGACCGATTTAAACAATCATTTTTGCTACGGATAGCGTTTGTGGCGAGGAATATTTTTCATGCATATGTCAAATTATGAACTACACCGATTTTACGGCGTGTAAGTGTTTATACTATTTCTACAAAACTGAGAACCTTTTTTCCTTTCCAAGGACCCGATTTGAAAAAATCCCGTTTACCTTGGATATCTTCCGTTATGGAAAATGTTTTGCGCACAAATTGTTATTTTTCGTACCACACGTTTCAGCAGCTACTGGAAGAAAGTAGCTATTTATAGATATTTTACAGATTGTGTATAAAAATCCAGTTGATTTTTCTTGTAACCGGTACAATACACTCTAAATAACAGTGCTTGAATTTTAAAAATATGTGGAGAATTTCTCATGGAGACGTATCTACATTCTCCCTTTCGCTCAATTTCTTCTTCTAAAATGTACTTTGAAATATTTTTTCGCGTCGGAAAGTATTCAAAAGATGTGCTCATTGCACTCGAGAATTCGGTGTCATCTTCCTTGATTTTCATTACGAGCAGTGTCAGTATACGAAGGTGTGTCAATAATTATTCGCAATGCAGTTCATATTTCTTTTTGGTTGACTGTGCTTCGTACTACGGATACATTACGTGGCTGTGGTCATTGTGATGGAGCTTTGTTCTCGACTGGGCAAGTATCGTGTTCTTGTGTGCATTTAGCCCTTTAACCGGCAGCACTGTTTGGGGAGAGCAGAAAATATAGGACACCATTTGGCTCAGGAACATCGACCGCTTAACGTGGACATCTATTGATTTTGCTACCTATACTATTAATGTCAGTAAGAAAATAAATAATAGAAAACGCTTAAAGTGCCACTAGAGCATGTTTAGCTAGTGGTAAGAAACAGTGGCGCCACCTGTAAGCAAGTTTCATCACTTCACCGAAGTAAAGTTATTGATTTTAATATAGTTCGAAAAAGTTGTTTTACAAAAACACCAATTGTACAATCTAAGTTAGGAAGTTTTTTATCAGTGAGTCAATTTTGATGTAGGGGAAATCTTTCTACGCTGAGGAAATGGGGTCGAAATTTTTTCCATTGGAAGTATACGGAGAAAAATCAATGCATGGCCACCTTAAAGGGTTAATATGGCTGCTTCGCTTTCTGTGGGCAACAACTAACAACAGCTTTTATATTTTTCTCATGGGCTGGAGGCGTACCAGCTGCTAAAATTCCTCGGAACTTTTCAGGCGCAATACAGGAACAATGTTTTTACCATGAGTGCCTACGAATGGATTATTTTTTTGGGGGGTTGAAGGTTTAACAGCCACCGTGAGCAACTCAATGGGCTATAAGCCGTCGCTCGTCCCTAATTTAGGGCTACTGCTTCCAGGGAAGGGACAGAGCCGTAAGGCAAACACAACATCCATGACCCCCTGGAATTCGAACCCGGACCCACTGTGCTACAAGCAGTCGCCTATCCCTAATCTTGGGTCACTGGTTTCAGGGATGGGAGCAGTGCCATAAGGCAAACACAACATCCATGCCCCACGGGGATTCGATCCCGAACCCATTGTGCTCCAAAAAGTCGCCCATCCCTAATTTAGGGTCATTGGTTCCAGGGAAGGAAGAGAGCAGTAAAATAAGACAAACAGAACGTCCATGCCCCACTGAGATTCGAACCCGGACCCATTGTGCTCCAAGCAGTCGCCGATCCCGAATTTAGGGTCACTGATTCCAGTGAACAGAGAGAGATCCATTGCCGTAAGGCAAGCACAACATCCATGCCCCACTGGGATTCGAACCCGGACCCATTGTGCTACAAGCAGTCACCTATCCCAATTTGTGGTCACTGGTTCCAGGAAAGGGAGAGAGCCAGTGCCGTAAGTAAAAAACATCCATGTCCCACTGGGATTCGAACCCGGACCCATTGTGCTACAAGCAGTCGCCCATCCCTAATTTAGGGTCACTGGTCCCAGGGAAGGGAGAGAGCCAGTGTCATAAAATAAAACCCAATATCCATGCCCCACTAGGATTCGAATCCAGACCCTACTCGGCCAATGGATTTACAGTTTGAAAAGTGGTCGCACGGATGTAACGGGTGTGGAAGGAGCGAGATGTAAGCTATTTTCATTGCTGACGACAACAAATCTACGTCATAGTTCTGGAAAACAGATGGATTGCTGTTGACGAAGTGCGGAATCACATACAAAATTATTATGGGTCTGCGTATAAAATCATCTTCAATAGACAACTTGTGTACGGTAGGACCGAAAACTTCTCACAGAAGTGCAGAAACGGAATCATTTGAACACCTTGTTGACTGTTATGGTAACGAAGATGACGTCATCTCTAAATGAATCATCACATGGGAACGAAACATAGATCCACCATTACTAGCCGGATATTAAACCGTAGGATTTGGAACGGATATAACCGGAAACACCAAGTCCGAAAAAAAGGTTCAAAACTGACAGCACATGTGCCAACGTGCTGTACACTGGTCTTTGTTTGGACTCTCAAGGGCGGACAGTGGAATACTATCCGAAGATGGGGCTCATCGGTGGATAGTACTTGTTACAGTGTGACGCTACGTGAGAAGCTGAACCTTAACCCTTTAACTGGTTAGAACGAGATAACTCGTGGTTATTAAAATAGGTTGAAATAAACTTGAGCTAATATATTTGCTGTCTAGGAAGTGGATTGAACGTTGCTGGGGCGGGTGAATCTGTGAGTCAGAAAGCCTTTCTTTGCAGTTTGCTTTGTTATTCAAAGAAGGGAAGGGGTGATTGACACAAATCCGTTCGGATTCATTGCGTGCTAATCTAAGGAAGGAGAGAGATGTTTGAGTCCCTTGTTCCTGTCCAGTGGCGGGATGTCCGCGTCAGGATAACTAGCTCTTCTCCGTCATGCATTGGGTCATGGAGCATAGGCACTTCAGCGAATTTTCTTCACCAACGATGGGTTTACGTTTCGGGACTGCAAAGATGAGGAGGGTTGGGAAGGATATGTTTCGCCGTAGCTTGCGTAAAACCTAACTGCTTTTTAATAATTTCCTTATGGGAAGAGCACAAAATTATGGGAACCATTTATTTCAGGAAAACCAATTTGAAAATTGATTTATTTTGAGAATTCCGGGGACCATTTATTTTTCGAGAAACAAAATCACGGGTACCATTTATTTAAGGAATATCGGCTGCTTAAGGGGTTAAAATTCGAAGTAAACATCGAGGACTACTGTTGGAAGGAATTTTTTTTGCACGACAATGTCCGTCCCCATACTGCTTCCCATTCTATTAAATCTATCCAGCAAATGCACTTTGAGGTATGTCAGAATCTTCCGTATGTCCGGACCTCATTCTTTCGACAACTCATTGGTTGACTGAACAAGTTAGTAAAATCATGCAATGCATTGATTATGATACGCTTTCCAACATACCAGAAATCATTACTCAAATTATGAGGATAATGGCTGCGGAATAAATCTCGCTCCTGTGTCCTGACCTATGACCCCATATTAAACAGAATTGGTCCACTATATCTCCGGAACAACATGTTAAAATTTTGTCGCAATCGAAGCATTTATATTAGTCAAGTTACGAGGATAATGGCAGTGGAATAAATCTTGCTCCTGTGTCCTGACCTTTGACCCCATTTCGATGATATTGAACAGAATTGGTTCAGTATACTTCCGGAACACCATTAAAAAAGTTTTGCACCAATTGAAGCATTTTTACGTAAGTAATGACGCATAAGGGCAATGGAATGGATCTCGCTCCTATGTCCTGACTTTTAACCACATTTCACCTATTTTCAATAGGGTTCTTTACCAGGTGGTCGTCTATAACGTACTAAACTTTCATTGAAATCGAACCACTTCTACGCGAGTTATCGTGCGGACAGATAGATGGACGGACAAAGCTGAAACATATACGCTTCTTCAACCTACGGTTGGAAAGCGTAAGAAACGCCATAAGAGGATGCTGATTTACCACAGACGTCCTCAAGGTTAATCTAACTGGCTCGTCTTATGGCAAAGCAGTTTTTATTTTTATTCTTTTTTTTCTGACGGCAGAAAAATAAGTTGGTGAAACGCTGAATCAAATGCGTTTGAAAGAACGGCGGACAAAGTTGAAAAATGATATTCTTGTAATTTATGAATTGTTATAATTAGTGAAATACAATAGCATATTTGTTTCCCATAATACTGCTGACTACAAATTTTAAAGCCTGTTCTACCGCGTTCAGTCTCGACGGACGTAATTAGTCTTTTCTAAATTTTATTTTTTCGATGAAAAATTCTCTATAATTTGTCTCTGTCAGCTTGCAACCTTCTTTTATAATAATTAGAAAATAAAAGTGGCAACTTTTTGCTTATATATCCGCTATATTATTTATAAACGAACTGGATTGGGGTATCTAAGTTCCTAACTCTTATCTTGAATGTTGATAATAACATTGACATCAGCATGAAGGAATTACGAATGCAGTTGCAGGTAAAGATTACGATATAAATTGATGAATGTTTCTGATGTGTTTGCTTAGCTTCATAAAACACCCTCAGTCATCATTATAACTATTTTTTTCATACATTTGGAAGCAATTTCTGGAATATTCGGTGACTACTATTCATTAGGAGAAAGTTTGCTTTTGAGAAATTCTGGATTACTAATAATTTTTGGAATTAAAATGTCCAATACGGTGCTTAGAATTCAAAAATTAAGCGCTAATTAATTACCAATTAAACGCCGAGACAATAAATTATACGAGGTCCGATCAAAAAGTTAAGAGACTAGGCCGATATGCAACAAATTACTTACGTTACTTAAGTCTGGCTATGATCTCCCTCAAAGTAGTCTCCTTGGGCAGCGATACACCGCTGCCAGCGTCTTTGCCACTGTTGGAACGTTCTCTGGAAGTCCTGTTCGGGAATCGTGTCAAGCACCGCCTGCAATTCGCGCTGGATCTCGTCCACGGTTTCAAAACGGCGACCCTTGAACTTCAGCTTCATCTTCGGGAACAGAAAGAAGTCGCAGGGGGCCAAATCCCGCGAGTAAGGCGGGCGGGAAAGGGTACTCATGCTGTTGCGGCTGCAAAACTGGCGTGTTGCCAACGCTCTGTGAGCTGCTGCATTGTCGTGATGGAGCAGGAAATAACCCCTACGCCACATTTGAGGTCGTTTGCGGTGAATGTCCTCTCTAAGACGCCACAGAACAGCCCAGTAAAAAAGGGTGGTGATGGTCTGGCACTGGAGAACGAATTCACGGTGCACAACCCCACGAATGTCGAAGAACACGATGGGCATGCGTTTGGTTCCGCTCCGGACCTGTCGGGCCTCCTTCGATCGTGGAAATGCCGGGCTCTTCCACTGGGACGACTGCCTTTACCATCTGACTGACAAGAATAACACTGATAAACAAAGGTCAGTATCACGTGTTATTTACCCTATTTTATGACCTTGACAGGGCGGTCGTTGGTCTGTAGTTCGCTTCGATTTGCATAATGTCACGCTGGTCATAATGTGCAAGGTTAATAGACAGTAAGGTTTGCTCATCCCGCCTTCCTCGCAGAGGAATAATCGTGACGTCACTGAGTGACATCACCGTCCTCAAGGTTAATCGACAGTAAGGTTTGCTCACCCCTCCTTCCTCGCAGACGAATAATCGTGACGTCACTGAGTGACATCACCGTCCTCAAGGTTAATAGACAGTAAGGTTTCCTCATCCCGCTTTTCTCGCAGACGAATAATCGTGACGTCACTGAGTGACATCACCGTCTTCAAGGTTAATAGACAGTAAGGTTTGCTCATCCCGTCTTTCTCGCAGACGAATAATCGTGAAGTCACTGAGTGACATCACCGTCCTCAAGGTTAATAGACAGCAAGGTTTGCTCATCCCGCCTTCCTCGCAGACGAATAATCGTGACGTCACTGAGTGACAGCACCGTCCTAACATGTGAAACGTAGACCCGAATTGTAGCTATGGAGGAAGATGTCTAGTTAATGATTTTTATAACTCGAACACAGGTCATACATAGGACAGACCCGTACGGCTTTAAGTTTTCGTGTGAAATAAGTTTTAGTTTTCAGGATAAAATAAATTTTAGTTTTAGGGCTTTAAGTTTTTCGTGTGAAATGCTTTAAGTTTTCTCTGAGTAGCAATGATAACGCGCGGCTTTGTGACTTGCTATTAAAAGAGGCCTCTTCTTTGGTACTCTGCTCCAGATGTCCATCACATGATATTCTCGTCGCAATGTCCTTTCGGAAATTGTTTGGAGTGGACTTTCATTGACTGTTTGGAGCAATTGTTGTCTGGTTTGAAACCGTTTTGCCGTTACTAGGCATGAAACATGGCGGCTGTTCCTGTTGGTCAGAATCGTTTTCCGGCCAAAGTTACGTCGCCGATTTTCAGTTGACTGCGAACTACACTACTGCTTGTGGACCAGCTGGACAATACGCTTCGACACACCAACAAATTGGGCGATTTCATTCATTTTGTGTCCATGGGCACGGCCAACACGATGGCTCCTTTTTGCTACTCAGTAACGTCTCTCTTACGACCCCTATTGCAGACTAAATTCAACACACACGTTGCTCTTCCCCATTGCACGAGACAGAAACGATCCTGCAGACCACGTCAGTGCTATATTTATTTTTCAATAATGCTATCACGGCGCCCTGTGTGAAACCGGTAACATCCTACTTTTATTTCTGTTAGAGATGACTAATTTTTTGTCCGGTGTGCTTATCCTGAAGGCTGTTTTCAAGTCACTTAAAACCGTGAATCTTCTGGAACAAATATGAAAAATTAGAAGTTCAGAAATATTTGAGCCGCACACATCTCCCGCTCTTATGCCATACATAACGTTTCTGTTTACTGTATAAAAACAAATTTGCAAAACTTATAAAAAACGAAAATTGTTTCTTTATTTGAAATTAATGAACAAGAATTTGTTAATAAAAGATACATTAAACCAGTTAATTATCATGCCTTCGTGGTTGAAATCACAAGACATTTAAGCAAACTGAACATCCAATCAAAAGAGACACGCAACGCTTCCGAGCAAAACTTGAGCTGTGAATAATTTAAAGGAAATATGGTGCATTGTTAAAAGCGTTTCGTTTGTGTACCTGAGGGAATGACATCTACAGGAGATCGTCTTTAAAGGGCACGCGCTTGTGAGACATGTAAGTATTATCAGAGTACGGAAAGTTTATTCGTGATACCTACAAATTCACCGTCATTCTAAAAGTGGCAAGTGTGCGTCAAAATACGTTGAATGCATTAAAGATTGATAAAAGGCAATCAAAAATCTTTGTAAGCTAGCAAAGACGTCGACAATGCTGTAAACGTGAGATACACCGTACGTATTATCAAAAGTATTCGGACACCACAGTGTTCTGAGAAAAATGGCTTTATTATTCAAAATAGCCGTTAGTCGGTACGCTTTTTGCTTGTAGGACAGCGGCAACACGTCAAGGCATACTATCAATCAATTTCTGATAGGTCTCGACAGCGATGGATTGCCATTCGTCCACGGTCGTTCTGGTCTATTTGGTATCCGTCGCTCCAGTTCATCCCAGACATGTTCTATGGTATTAAGGTCAGGACTCTCAGCAGGCCAGTCTAACAATTACACCTCATTTTCAAGACGCAATTACTGCCCACGCTGTGTAGTGTTGCACGGAGCTTCATCGTGTCGGAACAGAAAACTATCATTTCCATAATACTGCCACAATGATGGTAGGGCAGAATTATCCAGAACGTCGAGGTGCACGTCAGAGTTATGGTTTGTGGTACAATAACCGACGGGCCGAGTCCCATCTACGAAAAACAACTCCATATAATGATGGAGCCTCCGCGAAACTTAAAAATTGGAAGAACACAGTCCGACGGTAATCGTTCGCCGGGCTATCGCCAAACCCAAACACGCCCATAAGATTGGAAGAGTGAAAAGCGTGACTCATCACGCGAAAGAACATCTTTCCAGTCACCCACAGTCCAGGAACGAAGGGAGACACACCATCCAAACGGCGTTTCACATTCACATAAACCCACACTGTGCCACTCTCTGCGGATAACTATGGTACTAATCGAGTCATACAAACATTTCCTACTTCAGCAGCGATGGAGACTGCAGATTAAGAACGCGATTTCTTAACATTTCTTACTAATGCTCTTCTGTCACGTTTGGTCAGTTTATGCGGCCTTCCTGAAAACTTGTTTACTGTAAAAATCCTCCAAATACGTGGCGTCAGTAAATAAACAAAGACATCGCTTTTTCCACGTTTTAGCAACACACAGCAACCGAAAAATAGTTATTCGGTTGTTGTGTGTTGCTAAAACGTGGAAAGAGCGATGTCTTTGTATATTTACTGACGCTACATATTTGGAGGATTTTTACATTGGATCTCGCCCTTTGGATTTAACTGCTATAATTAATATATAGCCAGTGCCGTTAATGCCCAACGGATGGAGACGTCTTAGTAGCTGAGCCCATCTTACGGATTTATGATGTCAGAAGCTGACTGAAAAACACACATAGCTACGTGGATTGTTGGCCACGGTGATGTAAGGCTAACGCGCTCAGCTAGATATCGAGAGATCCGTGGATCCTTAATTCCCCGGCGGAGACCGAATAGCAATTTTTCGGTTGCTGTGTCTTGCTAAAACGTGGAAAGAGCGATTTCTTTGTTTATTTGTTTACTGTAGTTGCACCGTCCTGCTTCCATCTCTTCACGACATCACTTCCAGCCGATTTTGGTATGTCTAATTTAGCTGCAATGCTCCGTATGACAACGTTACTCAAATGACATCCTATGACCAGCCCACGCTGGAATGAGGAAAGTTCACTTCCACGCGGCATATCCGTTTCAAAGTAACTGATAACACGATAAGATCAGATCAAATGCAGAGGTTTTTAGGAAGGGAGTGTCTGACCCCAGGTCTTAAACAACCCTTAGAAATAGGAAGCTAGGAGATTTGGGCTAGATTGCCCGATAGGAAAGTGACACGGAAGCGAAGTAGAAAGGGGAGGAAGACGCCTGTATTTATTACCGGGAGGCAAGTACCCGGTGTCCGACGGCTTAACGTGCCCATCCGACGCACGGCGGATATTTAGTGGATTGAACCTGAGGTCCTTTCCGTGGTAGTCACGAACGTTGCCCACTAGGCCACCCGCGGCCCACAACTGATAACATGGCAGAACATCTCAGCTTCATATACGTACCTCCTCACTCACAGCGTACCTTCTTGCGCAACCGTTCTTTGCATTTATGCAACTATTTGATGATGTCCGAATACTTTCGATAATATAGTGTACATCATAAATATAAGTTGATGTACTTCAAAATTTTGGATGCTAAACATTAAATTTTCCGCTTAGGATAAAATTTATTAAGGAAGCTACATTAAAGAATGAATGATTCTTTTTATTTATCAAAATGAATTAAATGAGGATCTTAATGCAAGCTATCTGTTTTCCGACCGATAGATTTTTTATCTGAATTCAACCTGCTCCTTTTGGCGAGTATAGAACGTTATTTTTACAGCCATGATTTTTTTCCAGAAACAGGTGAGATGGTATCCGCACGAACTTAACTACTATATAAAGACAACATGCAGTATCTATCTGTCTGATCTTCCTAACTTTTAAAAAACAACAGCTATGATGAGTAGATGGAAGAATCTGAAATCATGGTGTGTGATCATCTGCAACAATAAAAAATTGCAATACGATGCAGGTCGGATGAGCCTAATGTAACTTATCTTAAGAGATAAGATTCAGTATTAACTTACCCGGTGAAATTTGAGAAACTTACACGAATTCTGCTTTGAACGAATGATGAAGTGAGACAAAAATTGATTGCTTAACATGATTTGAGAGCTGGAGCTTAATCCTGTGCGCAAGGTTATTAAAATCAGACCTATCGAAAACGATGCACGATGCTTTCATGGCGAGAATCTCCCTTTCAAAATCTATTTGGTGCTACTAAATAAAATTTTCTCACATGCTAGGCCCCTATTAGACTGACAAGCACATAAGTGCGTGCGTACGTGCGTGGGAAGGGACGGAACTGAACAATTTATGGTGTAAATATTAGAGTTGTGAAGACTCAGAGTTTGAATGTTGAGATTATTTTTAAATTATAAGAAACACATTAAATTTGTTCAGCGAGAAGTCTGACACACATACTGATGTTTTTAAAGTTTGGTGAATAGTTCGTTTCTCCCGTTCTAGTGCAGCTGTCAAGATGCACATTTGTGATCCCATTGTTACGTTTTTTTTCCCTCACTATATTTGTCTTGGCAAAGGATAACCTACACAGGTAATTAGAACACATCTTGGTCTTCACTGGGAGTACAGCACGAATCGTGACTGTGTATTTGCTTTTGGACAGAAATAGTCAAAATTAGTTTCAGATCGAGAAGTTTCTGAGGCAACACATTTAAGTGTAAGGTTATTTGTATCCACCACCAGTCCGATTTCTGATGATGGGCAGTCTTCCTAAAAATGATGTTTGAACTGTGTATTCGGATACATTGAGCGCTTCACCACAATTGCCGGATTTAAGGCTTTTGAGGCTCTAGGCCAAATTTTCTATGCGCCCTACCGCCCCCCCCCCCCACCTGGTCACCCATATTTGAATTTGCTCCTCTAAGATTTTCTAATAAACTCATCTTTAAGTTAAGAATATAATAATCGGTAGTATAATTTTTTTGTTAAATAAATATTATTTATATAAAAATTATTTTGCTTTAACTTGTTATTAAATTTGTGGTTATAAAAAAAATATTTGTAACGACATTCAAATAGGTTCATGCTTATCCAGGAACAGCACTTTACATTTTAGAAACCTTAGACCTACATTTGAAACCAACCCACACACGATGCATTCTCATAACACGAAAGTATACAATAGCATTTCTTGTTTTGATTATTTAAAATTGCATAACAACAAGAAAAATTAATAAAGTATATAAAATTAATTGTAAGTTGTTTTGGGAAATGTTATAAACTAACACATTTTTTTACAAGTTTGATTTATTTGTACATAAGAAAATGGAATATTCTCTCCGTATTCCTGGATTGTACACCTGCGGCCCTTTAGAACCTGCGCTCCCTAGGCCGCGGCCGTTTAGAACCTGCGCTCCCTAGGCCGCGGCTTAGTTGTCCTAGTGGTAAGTCCGCCGCTGTTGGCAACCTCAGAAAAAGGCTTATTAAGTCTATAATTTTCACCTTTTCACATAAAGGAAGCACTTTAGGGTTTCTGATTCGCATATCCGAATTGCAGCACCACTACTATTGCGCTTCGGGGCCAATCTATATATATATATGTATATATAAAAGTGAGGGATGTAAGGTCAGGTGATGCGTAACATCACAGCCTCTTTTTGACAAATGTCAATCCCGCCTTCTCGTGGTGCATCCTGTTCCCAGTAAAGAGGCTCTTACGACCGCCAATAGCGGCATAACTATACCATCGGGATTAGAGGAAATGCTATCCCACACTCACCAACCCGCTTGGCCAGCGTGGTGAGTTATGGCCAAACCCCTCCAAAATGATTCCAGAACTTAAATTTTGGCCCTCAGTCTCCGGCAGCTGGAATGTACCTGGCCAAGGCAGCGGCCAGTGCGACATGAAGGCAGAGGGTGCTAAGAATCCCCGGAGGACCGGACTAGGCTGCCATCTGATGCTGACCTTGGCTACGTATAATGGACGCTCCCTATCTTCTGCTTCAAGGCTTCTTGAATTGGAAGAGGAACTACAAAGGATCAAGTGGGACATCGTCGGGCTAAGGGAGGAAAGGAGAAGATCTCATTGAACTGAAAAGTGGACATCTCTTCTACTATCGCGGGACAGATACTGGCAGAACTAGTGGTGTTGGATTTATAATAAACAAGAAACTGAAGAATAAAGTTGTAGAAGTTGAAAGTTCCTCTGACAGAGCTGCACGACTCGTTATCCAACTCTCGAGAAGATACCAGGCTCAGATTATTCAAACTTTTGCACCCACCACAAGTCATCCTGAAGAAGAAATTGAAGAATTTTATGAGGAAATTCGTCATCTAAATAATAAAGGTAAGCAGCACTTAGAGATAATTATGGGAAATTTCAATGCAAAAACAGGGCAACGGCAACAGAATGAAACTTCAGTAGGTAAATTCGGTCACGGCAACAGAAACCAGCGTGGAAATACTCTCGTTGAGTTTGCAGAGGCAGAAGGGTTTTTCATCTTGAACTCCTTCTTCAAGAAAAAGCCACACAGGAAATGGACATGGAGACATCCAAATGGGACGACAAGTTAAATTGATTTTATTATGTGTAACAAAAAATTCATCATAGAAGACTGCAGTGTGCTAAACAAGTTCAACACAGGTAGTGACCATAGATTGGTGAGATGTAAGATGCACCTCAACACTAAACTCGAACGTGGCAAGCTCATAAGACAAACAAAATGTATTGACATAACCAACCTTAAAAAACACTATAATACTTTCAAGTTGGAACTGAAGAACAGATTCTCTGCTTTAGAAGGCCTAACATCGGAAGAAGTAGATATTTCTGAAGTTAACAGAAAAGTAACCAAAGCTCTTATGGAAACAGCAACAAAATTAGCTGGGTCTAAGAACAAGTTGCATGTGAACAAATTATCAGGAAAAACCAAAATGTTGATGCAAAAAAGAAGAGAGATGAGGAGAACTAAAGAAGATGTGACTTCCAAAGCGGAATATATAGAGCTATGCAAGACAGTAAGAAAAAGTATCACTGATGACGTAAGAAAATTCAACTGTGAACTAGTGAGGAAAGCAATTGAAAACAACCAAAGCCTAAAGATAGCAAAAGGACATCTCATTAAGGGAAGAAAACAGATTATGGCACTGAGAAAAGAAGATGGTTTTGTAACAAGAAATAGAGGCGAAATTTTGACAAGAGTGAAAGATTTCTACTCCAAATTATATGAAAGGGATGATACATGCACTTCAGACATTATGAAAGGTACCAGTACCAGAGTTCCGCCCGTCCTTCCAGCAGAAGTTGCACATGCAATCAAGAACATGAAGCGGGGGAAAGCTCCAGGAGAAGATGGAATTACTGTAGACATCATACAAGAAGCAAGTGGAGAAATCGAAACAGTACTCGCCCAAATATTTACTCTATGCTTTAATGAAGGGAAGATTCCTGAGGATTGGAACACCGCTACAGTGATCCTGCTACATAAAAAAGGTGGCATTGAGGATGTCGGGAACTACAGACCTATCAGCCTCCTATCAGTGGTTTACAAAATCTTCACTAAAGTTCTCTCACACCGCTTGAAGGTAATACTGGATATGGCTCAACTGAGAGAACAAGCTGGATTCAGGAGTGGCTACAGCACAATAGATCATATCCACGTACTGAGAGAACTAATTGAAAAAGCGAGGGAATATGAACTTCCATTGTACATGGCTTTATTGATTATGAAAAAGCCTTTGATTCGGTGAAACCATCAGCAGTTACAATGGCTCTGAAATCCTGCTGTATTGAAGATGCATACATTGATATTATTAATAACATCTATGAAAATGCAAGTGCAAAGATTCGGCTGTTTGAAAATACAACACACATAAAAATTGGAAAGGGGGTGAGACAAGGTGACACCATATCTCCGAAGCTCTTTAATGCCCCATTGGAGGGTGTCTTTAAGTCGCTGAGCTGGGAAAACAAGGGGATAAAGATTAATGGAGATTACCTAACCCACCTACGTTTTGCTGATGACGTAGTCATTTTTGCAACTACCCCATCAGAGCTGCAGAGTATGATCCAGGAACTTGCTGACAAGAGTAAAGAAGTGGGATTAAAAATGAACTTTCAGAAGACAAAAGTGATGTTCAATGCTTTTACAAGAAATGAAGATTTATCGATTGATGGAGAAAAGCTGGAGATAACAGACACGTACGTTTATCTTGGACAGCAGATATCAAGTGAGGGTCACATTGATGAAGAAATTAATCGGCGTACAAAACTTGCCTGGAGAGCTTTTGGAAGAAACAGCATAATTTTCAAGAGCAATATGCCATTATGTCTTAAAAGAAAAGTGTTTGATCAATGCATATTTCCAGTGCTTACGTATGGTGCAGAGACGTGGACCTTAACTAAAAGCGACATACAAAGGCTGCAGACAACTCAAAACAGCATGGAGAGGTGCATGCTTGGTGTAACCAGGAGAGATAAGAAGAGGAACTCGTGGATCCGAAAAATGACAAGAGTGGAAGACATCATGATCAGAGTTAAATCCTTGAAATGGCAATGGGCTGGACATACTGCCAGAAGGACAGATCATCGATGGACAGCCGTAATTTTAGATTGGGTCCCAAGGGACAGGAAAAGACCCAGAAGAAGACCACATGGGAGATGGATGGATGAAATTCGAAAGTATGCGGGAGTGACATGGAGGAGACTGGCACAAGACATACCATTGTGGAGGAACTTGGGGAGACCTTCGTCCAGCAGTGGATTGATAATGGTTGATAATGTTGATAAAAGTGAAAGTTTGTATATTTGTTTGTTTGTTTGTCCGCTATACAAATCTACAGTTTTTAACTTAGAAGCACCATATTTAGTATGCTATCGTATGGTACTCTAACTTAGACCGTAGAAGGGCTTTGGAAGGGATAGGAGCCCGCTGTTGGGGGGGGGGTTCAAGGAGCTTCCATACAAATGTTTGTTATTTTAGTTAAAATTTCTACAGTTTTAAATTTAAAACCACCACATTTGGTGTACTATCTCATGGTACTCTGACTTAGGCCTTAGATGGTTTTGGGAAGGGGTCGGAGCTCAGAGGTCAAAGGGCTGGGGGTCAAGGGCCCCCGCACAACATTTTCGTAAAAAGTTCTACAGTTTTTAATTTACAACCACCAAATTTGGTATTTTATCTCATGACACTCTGACTTAGACCGTAGACAGTTTTTGGAAGAGGTCGGAGCCGGGGGGTTAAGGTGCCCCCTTGTAAAATTTTCGTAAAGAGTTCTACAGTTTTGAATTTAGGACAACTAAATTTGGTATGTTATCTCATGGTACTCTAACTTAGACAGTACACGGATTTTGGAAGGGGTCGGTGACCGGGAAGGTCAAAGCCCCCGTACAAAAGTTTCGAGAAAATTTCTACAGTTTTCAATTTAAAATCACCAAATTCGGTATATTCTCCCATGGTACCTTTACCACTGATTCCCACAGATATGCCGATTGACTTCAAGCGTCTGCAATACCCGATTCGTCTGTCCTTTGCCATGTCCATCAACAAAGCGCACGGCCAGTCATTGGCAGTGGCTGGCATTATTTTGGAGGAACCCTGCTTTTCACACGGACAACTCTATGTTGTCTGATTAAGGGTTGGCAATCCTAAAAATCTCTACATTTTTGCTCCCAATGGAAAAACCGGAAATATTGTTTATCAAAAGGCAATAGCCTAAACGAATTAAAATAAATTTACTGGAAAATTACAGGAATATGTTTTTCATTCATAAAATTTCATCCGCTTAACTTGCTGATTTCACGAATATTTACCCGGGAAATACCGGGTACCCCTGCTAGTATTAAATAAAATAAAGGTTCATGAAAGAAATATGGGATTTCACCATATAATACACATTTTGAAGATGACAATCCAATTTTTGGTGTAAATGTGATATGGATTTTCAAGTTTTGGGATGTTATCTGACTTATCATCCTTGTCACATTTACAACAAAAATCGGATTGTCATCTTCAAAATATGTATTATATGGTGTAATTCTGTATTTCTTTCATGATTTATCTGCTCCTTCGGGCAGTCACGAGATAGCATTCTTAACCTCCAGATTCGCTAAACATGAATGCCGGTTGCTTCGACTAGCGAATCCAGTGATGGTTATATTAAAATTAATCGGAAACTTGAGACTTGGTCGTTCTGAGTGGTGTAGTGGTTAGCATACCCGGGCGCTATCTAGGAGACGCGGGTTCGAGTCCCGCTCAAGGACGTTGAAAATTTACAAGTTTTCGGATATTATCTGACTTACCATCCTTGTCACGTGTACACCAAAAATCGGATTGTCATCTACAAAATTTGTAAAATAAAGGTTACCTTAACACAAAAACTGCGATATCGTGACATTCCATCTGATAAACGACACGGCTTCACTAAGTGACTAACGAGCGGGTAGCGTATACATCGTGGATACGCTGAACAAAGGGAAGATTCGCGTATAACGAAGTAAATTTCTCCGTCATTTTTATCTGCGCCAGGATTCGAACCCGGGTCCCCTCATTCCGGAATAAGTTGCTCTACCAATTGAGCTACGCGGACGCTTTATTCTGATTCCTATCTGCCTTTATGTCGTGTGCGTCCTTCTGGCAGGTACGTCACATCTCCTGGTACGTTACATCATCTCCCCCTTATTATTTTTTTTTAATTTTTTTTTCGAAGTGCTGGAGAAGGGATTCTCTTATTTTTCCTATCTCGCGGTGTGGAAATAACATCACACCAATGCGAGATTTTGAACGGTCGGGTCATCCGGATAGTTCGGGCGCCATTATAACGAAGTAAATTTCTCCGTCGTTTTTATCCGCGCCAGGATTCGATCCCGGGTCCCCTCATTCCGGAATAAGTTGCTCTACCAATTGAGCTACGCGGACGTTTTATTCTGATTCCTATCTGCCTTTACGTCGTGTGCGTCAATCTGGCAGGTACGTCACATCTCCTGGTACGTTACACGCGTCTTGAGTGGGACAGAGCGAAATGGCGCGAGATTTCAGCACGCTACTTAGAACGGCATGCAATTGAAAATTTATGAATTGTTAAATTTCGGAATTTCGGAATTTCCCATTTAATATTTTCGGACCACGGAAAGCGAGACCGCGCATAAGGGGCGGTGGTGGACAAATGCATACATACATTTAATACATCTCAACACAATCACCAAATTTCGTCAAAGCGTTTTTGTATATATTTTCATTAAAGCCCTGCTATGTGCAAATTGTTAACACCTTCTTTTACTAAGAACCGAAAGTCAGCCATAGTGCCTAATCTTTTGTCCCTGCCATTTTATTCTTAACGTGAAATCCTCGTCGGACATGCGGGAATGTCAGATTCTGAGGATTTGCCACCAGAGTAACTGTCTTCCGCTACCAACCAAACATTCTACTGGAAATTTTCTCACACATTCCCACAAGGTTTCTAAATATTATTTACGTCTTCCCTTTTCTATTGACAGCAAGAATCTCTTCAACACAATTCTAAAGAAACGTCATAGGGTGATTTCCTCACTTTGTGCCGTCTTCAATAGTTTTTGTTTGTGGTTGTGCGCGGTTCCAAGCACTTCCGTTGTCACAGCAGACAGAGACATGTAAAATTTAGTTTTCTGCAAAAGATGGACAAAAGCAGAAAACGGGAAATTTCTGAAGCAATGCAAAATAGTTGTAGAGAATTTTTTTCCTTTCCCATTACGTAGCGCTCGTGGTACGTACTTATATCTGTTGTACCGTTCTTTCTGTATTCAACATGAATATTCATTCTCCACTGGTAGAAACTGAATATCCAAAATCTGAATTTAAAAAAAACTGAATGCCAGACATCGCTGCTTAACATGCCTAAGAAAATAAAATAGGAGGAGCAGGTAAAAATAAACCCAAATCTGTTTTTCACTTCGATCAATAAAAGCAGCATCTCGGCGATTCAAATGCATTTATTTCTTGTATATGTAGTAAAAACGGTGGTATTTTTGTTTTGTCTAATGGATAATCAATATCGAAATACAAGCCCATTGCGGGTGAAAAACAATCCATATCTTCTGAAGAAGAGTTCTTCGAAAGTTTCCCAAGGATTTTAAATGTTAAAGACCTTAATGCTTGTTGAATTTCTGTTCTCAACTGCCTTCGAAAATTTCGGTATTATGCAGATGACAAAAATAAAAATATAGAGAAGTTTATACGAGCATTTAGGAATGAAAACGCAATGTAAATATCGGAAAACAGAAAACAAATCTCGATGCAGCAAGAAGAAGTATTTAAATAAATAAATAGTTTTGAAGAGGAATGTCGAAAAAATCACGCGGAAAAATTATAAGTACATATCACGACACCCGTCCGACAATTTATTTTTTAAAGATTTCATGTACACTGCCCTTTCATTAATAACTGGGCAGCTCAGATTTAAGAGTCAATTCGACCTTACTACGCAAGCACCACATCACAGACTCAGTTATAAAGTTAACATATCTCCAGCAAGCTTCATGCGTGGCATTCCGAAGCCACTGAAATCCCAGTGCCGACGTTTGGTGACGTCATACACAAATGGTAACGGACTGGGACTGAAATTGAAACAAACACGCTGAACCTCCGAAGCCAACAGAACAGATCTAAGAAGGACTGTGCGTTCAGAATGAAAATCAACATTGTCTCAAATAATGCTAATCCTATGTGAGACTACTGGGAAAGATCTTAGCAGTAGAACAGTGTGTAGAACCGTTCACGTCATGCTTTACAATGGTCGAGCAACGTGGGGCCGTATTAAGGTCTCAGTGGGCCCAAAGGTAAGATATTTGAATGGGCCCCAAGTACAAGACATTTCAGTGGGCCCCTAGTCTAAGACAGAGTGCCCCCTCTCCCCAAAGAACTTGTGACGGGGAATCATTATGAAGTCGGTTAAAACACGAAACTGTAGAAATGCGCCTGTGATAAGAAATACACTGCCGGACAATTGGTAAGGACGGATGACAATAGCAACGATAGCAACCATAAAATGGGAGGCAGGAAAATGTGGAAATTAGCATAAGTGCGGGATACAGTAAGACGTGTTGTGCGTATGCAGATTTTGGATTGACGAACTTGTTCGTGACGTCATAGCGCTGATAAGAGATATAAAGGATTTGACGCATATTGACCATTGTTGTTCAAACGCAAAGTTGAAAGGGAAAGAATCAATTGACGAACTTGCAATTTTCAGTATGTCTTCCCGACATCACCTAGATGATTTTACGCGTGGCCGTATTATTGGCAAGATTGAAGAAGGGCGAAAAATAACAGATGTTGCCAGGGAGTTCGACGTAAGCCACAGTGTTGTTTCAAGGCTTTGGAAATCATTTCAAACAAATGGAGAGTGTAGCAAACGTCACAAGGGAGGTCGTGTTCTCAGTACGACACCTGCAGAAGATCGGTACATAGTGCTATCAACAAAAAGACACCGGCGCAGCACAGCTAGTGAGGTAGCAAATCAGTTTATGGCTGCTACTGGCATGCGGATCTCCCGAAAAACTGTCGCCAGACGTTTGCATGAAGGAGGACTATACGCCCGCCGTCCTGTTGTGTGCATCCCATTGTCCAGACGTCACCGTACCGCCCGATTGCAATGGTGCAATCAACATCGCAATTGGACTGATAAGGACTGGTCTGCTGTCTTCTTCTCAGATGAGAGTATAGATACAGTCTATCGTCTGATTGTCGACGACAACTGATCTGGCGTGATAGTGGTACTGCATATTGTCCAGCAAACATACAGGAAAGGGATCGATATCCGACACGTAGTGTCATCGCTGCGGTCCATGCACACCCGTACGTGTGCATGGCTTTCTGATAATGAGGCATGCAACAAGGCTCGGAACGTGACACATTTTTCAAGGAGCACAACAGTGATTTAAAAGTGTTAACATTGTCCGTGCAGTCCCCAGATCATAACCAACTTGAACACCTGTGGAATGCGATTGAGAGGGTCATTCGTAACAGAGATTCTTCTCCAGCAAACTCTGGCAATTGACGGGCGTCATCTGCTTAGTTTAATATAAATATAGAAATATATCAGTACCTCGTTTATTACACGCTACAACGAATCGAGGCTGCTTTGTATAGGAGTAAGCGGTCCAGCACTTTATTAGGCAGGTGTTTCTCATAATTTGCTACTTCATTGTGTATATATTCATACAAATAAGAAGTTTCTACTTGTGCAGAAAAATATTCATAAGTATTTCTCGCTTAGTAATGTACTTTGGACGGATATGTTCTGAGTCGAGGCTGGAATTCTGATTGGCTGCCGAGCTAATAGTTGAGTGCCGCCCCGGTGGCGCAGTGGTCTAAGGCGCTGGCCTCTGATCATTCGTCCGTAAGGGGTCCGGGTTCGAATCCCGGTCTGGCATGGATGTTGTGTTTGTGTTACGGCGCTGGCTCTCTCCCTTCCCTGGAACCAGTGACCCTAAATTAGGGACGGGCGACTGCTTATAGCCCATTGAGTTGCTCACGGTGGTCGTTAAACCTCCAATCAAAAAAAAAAAATAAAATAATAGTTGAGTTTTGACAAAAGCTAGACGAATGTCCCCTTAGGGCAGCTGAACACCACTTCCAGTTAACCGACGAACTAGCTGACGCCGTTCAGTGGTCTGCAAAGCAAAAAAAGTCGAGGAACATTTATTTACATTTCCTGTACAGGAAAAGACGTACAAGACCACATAAATCAGTTCACCCTATATATGGTCGTTAAAGGTATTCGATTGAATTTATTGAAGTTCAGATTTAGTGTAAGTTCCTACATCTTTTTACATAAGATAATATCTAGCAGTCATGGAAACAATGATTTAATGCTTTTCGTATGAGAAAAGAAATGTGTGATTGCAGAACGTTTAACAATAAACATAAAGGAATTGTCAAACCAGTATAATGCGGTAATGAAACTTAAAAGGAAAATATTATTCAACTGTTTTAATTTAAAATGCATTAAATATAACGTTGGAATTTTATTCAAGTTTCATAGAGTTGCTTTTTCGCTAACGTTTTTATTATGTTCCCTTTGGAAGACATTATTAATAGGAATTTGGCCTACTTTCATTATATTTATCATTCTAACAGTTTTAGATCAAACGATGTCTGCTATATATGTCAAATTTTATCGCTCTCTAATGGGCGGAGAAGAGAGTTTAACGACATAAATGATGGTAGCAAATGATGTAGGCAGAGAATTATTTAAGTATATGAATTTAAAAGATGAACAGGATGACTTGCCTGATGATCCCGTGATGTCTTTGGCTTTCAGTTTCCTAGCTTTGATCAGCCCAATGGTCAGTTCACTAGTTCTTGGCACATACATTAGGCTTACCAAAAGTTCTCCAAGCTATATGAACAAACAATGAAAGCAATGTTAAGTCGTAAAAAAACAATGTCAAATCATCAACAAAAGTAATTTTAAACCTTTAAAACAAACAATGTAAAACTACAGCAAAAGAAATTTAATCTTCGACTATAGCAATTGGAAAACTTCGTTTTCTACCTAACACTGATTTTTTTTATTTATTACACGAGTTTTCAAACTTTGACGTTTCATATATCGACCGACAAATAGAAGGTAAACAAAGAATAAAAAGAACCTATTTTTACAATCAGTATGCGCATTTTATTTTACTTTTTGTCATTTATTCGTAATCAATGTAATAAAAGCAGTTTACACATATAAAATTGTAAATAAATAATAATACTAGATATGACAAACATCTGAACACATATAAGCAATATAATAAAAAAGTTGCTTAAAATAAAAATTGACAAGAACTATAACAAGAAAACAGTGAAAAATTTGTAAGGTGATTTAAAAGAACTTTTCGCTTTTATCAAAAATTATGACAAATCATGCAAGCTATTAATAACTGAAGCATTTCTCACTTAATTTAAAGGATTAAGTGGAAATTTGAGTAGTTCATTTCAATATTCGGTTCAAAGCTATTCAACTTCAGGAGAGAAATGGACTTCAGACGCAGTTTTGGATACATCTCCTGTTTGTGAAATTGGCGAAAAAAATTTAACTTACAAATAAGAGTAAGAATTGGGAATATGATCGCTTTTATAGAAAATAATGATTCATATATACATACAGGTGTTGGACAGAATACTATGAAAACCACACTCAGAGACGTAACTTTTAATGCAGCTGCGTACGTCGCAATACCCAAAGGTATCCACCACTTTTTTGGTTGTAATAGCTTTGTTTAGAACCTCAAGGTCCTGTTTAAGTGCATTTAAAGTGTCTGGTTGCAAAATTTCTTTCAGAGTGACGACGAAATGAGCGACCTAACGGACTTCGAAAGAGGGATAATTGCTGGTGGCCTACTAGTTGGTGCCCCCGTGACAACAGTCGCCATAGTAGTGGGGGTATCCAGAGCTACTGTGTCTAGCGTCATGATAGCATACCGTGTTCGTGGCAAAACCTTGTACGCAAAACACAAGAGCGGCCGGAAAACGACCCTGACTGATAGAGACAGGACAGCATTAAAGGAGGATTGTTACCCGTAATAAGAAGACCACTGTGCCGGAAATTGGTGCTGAGCTCAATCTGCATCATCAATGAAAACGGCACGCTGGGAACTGCATAAACAAGATATTCATAGCAGAGCTGCTATTTCTTAAGCTCTGGTGACCCGTGTGAATTCACAACGGCGACGGTAGTGGTGCAAGGAGCATACAACGTTGACTGCCGATGCATGGAAGCGTGTAATGTGGTCGGATGAATCCACATTCTCACTATTCCCCCAACGCAGGGCGTGTTTACGTGTAGTGAATGCCGTCACAAGTGCACAGCCTAGATTGTCTGCTATCAATAGTGCAGCATGGTGGTGGTTCTGTCATACTCTGGGCGGTCATATCGTGGTTTTCAGCAGGTCCCTAATCACCTTGAAAGGACGGATGACTGGCAGGGCGTATGAAATCATTTTGGCCGACCAAGTCCATCCAGTGACTCAGAGATTGTCTCTTGCAAGGGATGACATCTATCAAGATAATAACGACGCAATTCACAGAGCTCGACATTCCCAATCATGGTTTGAGAAACACGAAGACGAACTTTCACACCTTTCTAGAATTCCCAAATCGCCAGACGTAAGCGTCATTGAGCCACTGTAGTCTCACTTGGAAAACAGGTTAAGATCCCGTTATCCTCCTCCTGCATCTCTCAAGGACCTGGAGTAGTTTCTGCACGAAGAATGGTGTAACTTCCCACTAACCACCATCCAGGATTTGTATGTGTCCATACCAAGGAGGATTTGGACGGTTTTTAATGCCAAAGTTGTTCCCACACCCTACTAGGTATTTAAAACGATCTTTTCCTAGGTATTCACTTTATTCTGTCCAACCTCTGTAGATATCCCATATATTTACGAATAAGAAATAATCGTTTTACATAAAGCACGTAGGAAGTTGTTTTGCTTTATTGCGGTTTAATGACCACCATGAGCAACTTTAAAGGCCTATAAGCCATCTCTCGTCTCACATTAAAGGCCACTGGTTGCAGAAAAGAAAGACAACTAGCGCCGAAAGACATACAATCGAGACTCGACATCGAAGACGCCTAGGACGACAAGCCCAAACCCTGTGGTTCTAGATACTCGGCCACTACGGGGGTTAGGAAGTTCTTATTTATTGCTCAAAAGTGGAAGAATTGACTTTCTTTCATGTGCTTCAACTTCGCACAAATCCAGAAATCGAATCGGATTGGAGAGAGAATTGAACCCGCACGATTTGGGTCATGATATACTATTGTTACAACACACGTCTAATTGTGTGATACCTCCTGCTTTAAAATGAGGATTCTCGATGCCTTTCTTGTTAGCTCGAGGTTATTTCTACGTGATTTTCTACGATATTTACATCTGAGAACTAATGATATTTGACTTGACTTTCTTCTTCAGGGAGGATGACTCTGACTTCTCATGTAGAAAGGTACTTCTGCTTGCTTAATCTCAGAGTTTCTTCGGAATCCATCACATTGAGTTTTCTGTATTTAGAACTGCAATGCTCAGAATGGGAGGAGGTATAAAGGCACAGTGTTGAAATTGAATCCGGAGATGCTGGTTATATTCGCGTTTAAGCTCGATACAGTTTTCATGTATTGAAATACAAGGCCCTTTGGGTCATGTTACATCTCCAAGCCATGAAATAACGATTTTGAATAATCTATTCGATATCTTCAGCTAAAGTTCATATCATATCTTAAGGATAGGTCCAGAAGACAACAGATAAGTCCAGAGGCGAAAGTTCAATTATTAGGGTGTATTCTAATAATTGAAAGGACAATGAAGTCTGAAAAATCTGCAATTGGCGTAGTCACAAAAATGTTCTAACACCATGAATAAAAGGTAAGTTCGTCCCAAAAACATCAAGAATATATACTACACGCTGTGTATGCACGATGATTAAGCTTCATGCGAATTCAAATTCAAGTTAAAAAACGAGTTTTTATTTTACAATTACAATTACTGAATAATTTAAAAGATACACGCAAGATCTTTCTGGCTTGCTTCAAGTCTATCCTCTGGCCAAGTGCAACAGCAATATGTTGTACATTTTTGTAATTCTCAATATTTTACATACTATTTTCATTAATAGATGGCGCCAGGTGCACATCGTAGTGCAGAGACTCTGTGAATGACGTAAGTTGTCACTTCCAGTTTCACCTCCGTAGAGAGAGGTCGTCATGAGTTTTGTAGCGAAGAGCTCATCGTGTCTAAGTTATTTTTTATGTAATAAATTGTTGTTTCAAAATGCTAATGTGATAAGTCATTTAAGGTGGAGTAGTGCTTTTTGGATATATCGCAGCAATCAAGATGAAAACAGGAAATCAAAAATAATACAATTTAATCAACCGAACCATCTCTCTAACCTACCACTGCCAACCAACACAATAAGACAACACGGAAATTGAATACAAGATGGACAAAACCCATGATGCAAGAATTATTACGTAAAACTGCCCTTACTAGACTTGTAGCACGGGGCCAACATACTCCCGAATGGGATGGGATGCAAATACTTGCCTCTGCACTACATAAACCTACAATACTGTTAATTGAAAGTCTATGCATTTACCATTTTGAAAAATATTTGTTGCAATGACGATGTATCATATGCACTACCACAACCTTGCAAACTTTATATTAAGAATATTTGTGATCCAAACAGTACGGAACCTATAGTAGCTGGTACCACGTAAGTCTTTTTCTTTATTAGCATTCTGTGATCTTATTTGCAATTACTTTGCACGTTCAAATGTTGCGTAATAACTCTTGCATCATGGATTTTGTCCTAGTATTTAATTGCCGTGTTGTCTTATTGCTGTTGTACTTGGCCTGAGGTTGTGCTTGAAGTAAGACAGAAAGTATCTTTTAAATTATTCAGTGATCTTAATTGTAAAATAAAACTTGTTTCTCAGCTTACAATTGAATTCGCAGGAAGCTTAATCATCGTGCATAGACAGCGCGTCGTATATATTCTTTGTGTTTCAATACGCCGAAATTTTGCTTGCTTTACCAAGACAAGTTGCATAAGATGGATATAGAACCATTTTGGAGTTTAAAAATGTGGATAACATAACTAGGTTTGAAATCATATGAATTTGCGATAGTCAATATATATGGATCTAATGTTCATATAGTTTGCTACAACGATCAAGGTATTTAATGTTCATGGTTACTGCGATCAAGATCGTTCAGAAATTCTCACATGACGCGATATCTGTAACGATAATGTGCTGGCCGACCTACCATCACCATTGAAATTCCATCATCTACAAGAACTGATCTCGAGATAAACGAAGTCCATGACCTGATATTTTCGCTGTATCAAACTGTGACGTGTGACACCTGTAAACTATCCTTCCTTTTCGAGTTTCCTTTCCATTTTCGTCCATTGCGTTCAAGAAAACTAAAGTATTTAGGTGGTGTTACTTTTCTAAAACTTTCATATGGTTTTATCGTCTTCAAAGTTTTATCTACTGCGCGCAAAAGAACCAAACGATATAATTGCTTTTACTTTTTTCTGTCTTTATCTGTTCTTTTCTTTTCATTTTCATCCATTGTGTGAGATAAAGCTACAGGATATCAGTGTGTTCTATTTGTCTGAACCATCATCTGGCTTTTCCCTTTTCATTTTTATCTATTGTGTACAAGAAAACCAAAAGAAATAATTCATCTTACTTTTTTCTCAGTCTTCATCTGTCGTTTCATTTTCCTTTTTACCCACTGCGTGACCTTAAATTAGGGACGAGCGACTGCTTATAGCCCACTGAGTTGCTCACGGTGGTCGTTAAACCCCCAATCAATCAAACAACCTCCGGGTCAATGCTTGAGCATTTCCTCACCAGTCCTGACCCACTGTTCGCGAACAACTTACCAGTTCAGCCGTTTGGGGAATCGAGGCACTCCCCTTTCTTAGCTCTCACAGTCTGTCCTTTGTTAAAACAGGAAAAATTCTTCTGTTTACGCATCACTCACCGAATTTTACTACCTACTGCTTTACTTAGACCTTGTACATGCTACTTCGGTCAACTAATCGCGCCTTCTCGGAAATCACGTGGTAAACGGGTTGCTTCGACTTTTGATAGTCATAACTCAGTGACCACTCAGTGTAGTTAAAATCGTTCTCTCTTACGGTATAGACGTATTTTATGAAATAATGAAACAAAATCCAGTGAAAACTTGGTCACCTGAAAATCTGCGTAGGGTTTGCAAGAATTAAAATAAAGAACAGCACAAAGATGCCGTTGAACATTCACTTCCATGATTTGCTGGCAACGTAAAGTCAAGACTTTCAAGTCACCAGTGAGCATTTCACTGTAGTGGAATTTTTACGAGGAATAAAGAAACCGAGGAGGATTCGCTGGAATCCCACATACCAACGTCGGTATGAATTATTAAACGTGCATCTCTTAGTCAATGCAGAATGAACAATTCCCTTTTGGAGCGTACGCGTTTTCTCTGACAGAATCAATTTAGCAAACAAGTGAAACACAAATTCTTCTTGTACATTAGTGATTAATAAATACACTCTTCAGAGAAAAAAAGAGCGATCTGATAAAAAATAATGGCTTGTGATCAAATATTAATGACGAAGGAAACAACGTAAATGGGACTTCAAAGTCAGTTTCGCTTAAAATAAATTTAATCTCTTTTCAGCGGTGAAAGTTGCAGGGGATTTTTTAACAATAAACTAATTTGCTTTTATCCCTGAGTGTTTTCGCGAACTGCCCTGGAGTAATTTTTATATGTAAACCTGGTCCTACAATAGTGTTCCTTATGTTAGAAATTAGCAACGTACCTTTGCGTTTAAGATTGTTCAAAATATTGATTTTGTATTTTAGCGTTAACTCGCGTATTCTTCTTGTACATTCTTGATTCTTCTTGTACTTTCTTCTTGTATATTAGTGATTAATAAATACATTCTTCAGGGAAAAAAAGAGTGATCTGATAAAAATAATGGCTCGCGATCAAATATTTATGACGAAGGAAACAACATAAATGGGACTTCAAAGACACTTTCGCTTAAAATAAATTAAACCTCTCAGAGGTGAAACTTGCAGGATTTTTTTTAACAATGAACTAGTTTACTTTCATCCCAGAGTGTTTTACGCGAACTATCCTGGAATAGTTTTTATATGATGAATCTGGACCTACAATAAGTAGTCTTCTTTATGTTAGAGATTCGCAACGTACTTTTGCATTTAAGTAGTGGCGTACCTGAAAGATCTGCCCCCTTCCCCTGCAAAAAAAAGTATCTTCGAGGCTCTTTTACGAAAATCCATTTGCTTTCAATTACTGAAAGTTTTAAATTCCGTATTATTAACTAGGTTTTATGGGTGTTTTATTAATTGAAAATTTTTGGAACCTATAGCTGTTTTTCGTAAAACCAGAATTGTTACATTTTATTGCGTCTAACACAAATGTACACGTTGAAATGCAAATGATTACCGTAGTTTTTTACCAATACAAAGTACTGCAAAGCACTAACGTTAATTAAATAGCAAGAAGCTGTGCGACAACTGTTCTTAAATAGTATAACTTCACTGATAATCAGAAATTTCTTGGTGTAGAATAGAAATCAAAGTTCCCAAGCTTTAGCACATCAACCAGATGGCTTTTCAAGGAAGGTAGACAGCAAATTGAGCCAGCTTTCTATCTTGAGCCAGTCCCTTTTACAACTTCTTATCTTGAGCCAGCTTTCTATCTTGAGCCAGTCCCTTTTACAACTTCTTATCTTAATCCAGTTTCTTCCACAACTTTCTATCTTGAGCCAGTCTCTTCCACTCAGTATAGAATGATTTCGAATATCATCCTCCCAAGTGGTATACCTTCCTTGAACGAATCATCTGTTTGATGTGCCGAAAAATTGGAAACTTTGATTTCTATTCTACACCAATAAATTTTGGATTACTGGTTATAGTTATACACGATCGAGTCACATTATTGTGATCGCCAGCTAATATCGAGAGCGACCGCCGTGTGCAGCGCGGACAGCAACTTGACGGGCTGGGAGTGACTCAATAAGATGCAGGAATGTGCTCACAGGTATGTGGAGCCATGCTGACTGCAGTGCATCTGACAGCTCGTGGAGGGTGCATGGTGGAGTATCCATACAGCAAACAGCACGATTGAGGTAGTCCCATAGATGCTCAATTAGGTTTTAGTCTGGGACATTAAGGTTCCAGGAAAGTACTTTGAAGTCTTCATCGTGCTCTTTCAACCACTCTCGGACATTTCTGGCTGTGTGACACGTCGCATTGTCATGCTGGAAGATCCCATCCACCCCAGGGAAGACAAACAGCACGTATGGGTGTACGTGGTCTGCAAGGATGGATTCATAATGAATTCAGTCCATAGTGCCTTCCACAGGCATGAGTGGAGCCGCAGAATGCCAGAAAAACATTCCCCAGACCGTAACGCTGTCACTACCAGCATGTGTTCTTCCGTCAGTGGTTGAAGAGTGTTTGTTCTCCGATGTTTCTCGCCTTATATGCCAACGTCCATCCGTTCGATGAAGCAGAAAACGTGACTCATCGGAGAAGACAATATTTTGCCAATCAGCAGACGTCCCATTCCGATACTGCCGCACAAATGTAAGCCTTTTCTGCCGATGCAGCTTTAGTAGCATAGGTGCAGTGACCATCCGTCTGCATCGGAGACCCATACGCAGCAGGGTTTGCTGAACAGTCGTTTCAGACACACTTCCGGTAGCCTCCTGGCTCATTCGGCCAGTGAGTTGCTCCACAGTAGCGTGTCGATCGGCCCTCAGGTAGCTTGGAAGCCGACGTTCACCCCTCACATCAATGGCGTGTGGTGCACCGCAGTTTCTACGTCACGTATGCGCAGTTGTGCCATTTCTCCAATCACGATACACTTTAACCACAGCAGCACGCGAACAGTTCACAAACTGCGCTGTTTCAGCAATGCTGACACCCTTGGCCCGAGAGCAGATAATCATCCTTTTTCGCAAATCTGATAAATCGCTCCTTTTATCCATGAGAGCAACGGGTGATATGTTTTCAGAATGCCTACAGCACATCTTATATACCCTCCAAGCCAGCTCATGACACGTGCCTTCTTTCATTGGCTACGCGCTGTTGACGTCAAAAGTAGGAGGTGATCACAATAATGTAACTCAACTGTGTACTATTTAAGCATTTATGTTAAGTTAATTATATTAATCAAATTTTATTCTTTTAGAGGAGTAACGTCAGCCTCTTTGAAATCTCTCACGATCACACCTAACTGTTGGGTGATAGTTATAACGAAGTAAATTTCTCCGTCATTTCTGTCCACGCCAGGATTCGAACCCGGATCCCCTCATTCCGGAATAAGTCACTCTGACTATTGAGCTACGCGGACGTTTGTTCTGACTCCTATCTGCCTTTATGTCGTGTGCGTCCTGCTGGCAGGTACGTCACATCACCCCCCTCCGAAAGAGGGCCGGGGGCATGGCCCACGGGTCAGCCGTGACCATGAATCGTTGCAGGCAGCCATCCACTGTAGAACGTGCACTTGAAAACTCCCAGTCCATCTGGTGTGTGGAATGCAACGTCACACACTTTTATTTTTCGAAGCGCTGTAGAAGGGATTCTCTGATTTTTCCTATCTCGCGGTGTGGAAAGAACATCACACCAATGCGAGATTTTGAACGGCCGGGTCATCCGGATAGTTCGGGCGCCATTATAACGAAGTAAATTTCTCCGTCATTTCTGTCCACGCCAGGATTCGAACTCGGATCCCTTCATTCCGGAATAAGTCACTCTACCAATTGAGCTACGCGGACGTTTGTTCTGACTCCTATCTGCCTTTATGTCGTGTGCGTCCTGCTGGCAGGTACGTCACATAGTGTCTAATGACATTTTGCGATTTATTCTAGAATACAGAGCATAAGTAAGTAAATAAAAAAATTATAATAAGAATTGTGGCACATAAAGAGTAAAATTACTTAAATTGTTTTATCTTGAGTAAAAAAAACACACTTAACCTAATGCCACAATGTTTTGCGCATAGTAAAAGTCTCTTCCTTTTACTCTGTTATAAAAAAAATGACGCAGATCTCTATTTTATCTTTCCCGCGAAGAAAACCTTTTTGTTCATCATATTCCGAAGGATACGTGATTATGTGCAAAGAAGTGTAATATACTTAGGTATAACGCCTTATCCTCACTGATATAAAGATTTTATTTATTCAACTGACGTTTCACTTACTTTCTCTTATTAATATGCATGTATAGGAACTATGACTGTAAAAAGGGGACATCATGTCCTATAGAATAGCTGCTTTCCCGTAACCTAGATTGTGTAAACTAAATCGAAAATGATTTCTTGAAGATTCTATTAGGTGTGCAACTTAATTATCGGCCCCTAAACGCAAGCGATCACAGAACGTTGGCAAATACAAATAGCTGTGTGCGGTAATGGCTGATTGCAGCGCCATCTAACAGCTTTCCAGGCAACAGTAATCGCTCACAGCTGTAGTGACAGAAGGGACCAAAGTTGACGGTGAAAGCAATGTCGTTCGAGAAGCAACATTTGAGGCACTGCCTCCTGTTTGCGTTTCAGCTGAACAAAAGTGCCCAGCAAATGATCTGTGCTGCTTTGGGTGAGGCTGCTGTTTCCTACAGTACGTGTAAGAAGTGGTTCCAGCTGTTTAAGCAGGGAAATTTAGATCTTGGTGATGCAGAACGTTCGGAACAGCCACAGAAAGTTGACGATGAGGAACTGAACAACTGTTGGACGCGAATCCCTGTCGCACACAGTCAGAGCTCGCCCAGGAACTTGGAGTAACACGGCAAGTCATTGCAATGCGCCTGTACAAGCTTGGATGGATTCACAAGGAGGGCCGTTGGGTGCCCCACCAACTCACAGCTGCGAACAAATCTAGGCGCTACGATGCTGCTCACATCCTTGCTCTCCAGATTCAAGAAGAAGGATTTTCTCCACAAGATTTTGACCTATGATGAGAAGTGGATCATCTACGATAATCCTAAGCTGCGCAAATCGTGGGTTTATTCAGGTCAGTCTACCACCAGTACCGCCAAAGCCGAATATCCATACCAGGACGTTGTTGCTGCGCATATGGTTGGGATCAGCGCGTTGTCGTACACTATGAGTTGACCAAACCTGGTGAAACGGCCAATGCTGAGCGTTATTGTCAGCAACTCATTCGCGTGAGTGACGCAATGGAGGCGAAAAGGCCATACACCGGCAAGGGCAGAAGGTCGGTCCTGTTGTTTCAGGATAACGCGCGTCCTCACACCGCGAAAACGACTTTCAACACGATCACCGAACTGGGATGGGAGATTTTGTCCCACCCGGCATATTCTCCATACCTCGTCCTGTCGGATTATGACCTCTTTTTTTTTTTTTTTTTTTTTTTTGATTGGAGGTTTAACGACCATAGTGAGCAACTCAAATGGGCTATAAGCAGTCGCCCGTCCCTAATTTAGGGTCACTGGTTCCAGGGAAGGGAGAGAGCCAGTGCCGTAAGACAAACACAACATCCATGCCTGACCGGGATTCGAACCCGGACCCCTTAGGGACGAATGATCAGAGGCCAACGCCTTAGACCACTGCGCCACCGGGGCGGCAAACCTCTTTTGCTTCCTGCAACATCACCTGAGTGATACGCACTTCAATTTCTATCGCGGATGTCCACACAAGTATTGATGATTTTATCAACTCGAAACAGCCCTCTTTTGTTTCACAGTGGCATTCGGCAGCTCCCTGACCGATGACTCAAATGTATCCAACACGACGGGGATTATTTCCCTGATTAGGTACGTATTCGATTTCCTAAAATTTGCTCTCAACGTGTTGTGCCTGTGGCCGAGAATTAAGTTGCACACCTAATACTTACTTACTGAAAAAAAAATTGCTTTTCTTTTTAATTCTTCATTCAAAAATGCCGTTAGAAATTCTTGGTTACTTGTTTAACCAGTTTCATAGGAAGTTTACGCAAAATGTTTAAAAATCTTTCTGCTGAAGCTAGATGCCCTCTCTACCGTGAGCGCCCTGCCTCCTCCCCGGCATTGCGGGGATTGTGGGGGCTATCAGTACGCATGAATTTAAGAGTGTTCAAAATATTCATTTCGTATTTTAGCGTTAACTCCCGTATTTACCGTGACTAAACGATATTATTGTGCATATCCCTTGGTGTTTTGATTTGCTAAAATACAATAAATCGCCGATTATTTCTGCAATACTTCATACTTCGATATACAGCTTTTTTTTGTGACATCTTCCTCCTTCAATTCACAAAAACATTGTTCTGTCTCTGGAGACCAACTTTCTTCTGTGGAAGGAGCTCCGACCACATTTTGCCCGGAGGTCTTCCCTTGGGAAATGTGGTGACCAAATGATGGATGGGAATGTGGCTCACTGCAGTATGGAACAATCACTATACTAGATTTACGACACCTTCGATGATGAAGCATAACCAGTTGCTGCACTAATGCGGAGAAGAGTTAGTGCTATACACACTGGGGGTCAGATTGCGAGATCCTCCGTTTGAGGAAGCGTGGGAACGGGTAGTTAAAATGGATGAAGATGAAGGAAAAACGCAATGCTAAATAGCTACTGCATTGCGAAAACAAACAAAACTATTCTTCCACACAGAAGAAATCAGTAGCGGAGTTCTTCATGTATACCTGCTTGTATCGTCATAATCATCAACTATTCTCAATCCACTGCTGGATGATGGTCTCACCCAATTCTCTTCTATAACTTTCTGTCTTGAGCCAGCCTCTTTTCCACAACTTTCTATCTTGAGCTAGTCTCTTTAACAACTTTCTGTCTTGAACCAGTCTCTTCCACTCAATACAGCATGCTTTCGAATTTTATCGATCCATGGGGTCTTTTCCTTCGTATCCAGGCTAGTATTTCATCTGTCCAATAGTTGTCAGTTCTTCAAGAAATTTTCTAGCCCATTGCAAATTGAGGTCGTCACTTTGCCCATGATGTCAACCATTTTAGTCATATCCCAAATCTATGCATTCCCCTTCTTATCTTTCCTGGTTACACCAAACATGCATCTCTATGCTTCTCTGAGCTGTTCGCAGCCTTTGTATGACTTTTTTAGTTGAGATCCATGACTGCAATCAGTAAGTAAGAACAAGAAGGATGCATTCATCAAACGCCTGTGTTTATCTTACAGAGTTGGTTTGTTTTGATGTGATTCTTGGTATTTCAATCAGAACACTTGACTTTTCAGCGTGCTTTAGAGTAATCTGAAATAAGTTGTGCAACTCAAATTTGGCATTTCCCCGTCGCCACAGAAACTTTCAGTATACCCATGTATTAGCTGTTCATGACAATGGAACATTCTGGTCCTTCGCTCCTTTCTGCTTGCACAACTCTTCCTATCTTTCCTAGTTACACCAAGCATGCATCTCTTCATACTTCTGTCAGTTATATCTTTTTTAGTTAAAGTCCATGTCTCCTATCCGTAAGATCGGGAAGGATGCATTGACTAAACTTTGTTAAGACATAATGGTGTATATATGGTGTAAGCTCCCCAGCCAAGTTTAATACGCCTATTTATTTCTTCTTCTACGTGACCCTCCCTTGATATCCGTTGACCTTGATAAATAGGGGTAACAGTTACTATTAAATTTTCCCCATCAGCTTCCAAACCTTCAGTTTTTGTAAAAGCATTGTACATCAATTTTGTCTTCTGTGTTTTCATGTTTAGCACACTTATTTGCTCTTGCAAGCAAGTTCCTGTATCATACACTGAAGCACCGAGAGAATATTTGCAAAAATGACTACGTTGTCAGCAAAATGAAGAAGGATTAAATAATGTCCATTATTATTTTCCCTTCGTCTTCCCAGTTCAATTATTGAAAGTATAACGAAGTAACTTTCTCTGTCATTTGGGGTCCACCCCGGGAATCGAACCCAAGTCCACTTATTCCGGAACAAGTCGCTTTACCAACTGAGCTACGTAGACGTTCTTTCTCGCTGCTATCGGCCTTTATGTCGTGTGCGTCCTGCGGGGCAGGCACGTCACATCTCCCCCTTCCCCGAAAAGGGCCGGGGGCATGGCCCACGGGTCAGCCGTGACCATGAATCGTTGTAGGCAGCCATCCGCTGTAGAACGTGCACTTGAGAACTTCCAGTGAGTCTGGGGTGTGGAATGCGACGTCACACACATTTAATTTTTCGAAGCGCTGAAGAAAGGATTCTCTTATTTTTCGTATCTCGCGGTGTGGAAAGAACAGCACACCATTGCGAGATCTGGAACGGCCGGGTCATCCGGGAAGTTCGGGCGCCATTATAACGAAGTAAATTTCTCCGTCATTTTTGTCTACGCCCGGGATCGAACCCGAGTTCACTTATGCCGGAAGAAGTCGCTCTACCAACTGAGCTACGCAGACGTTCATTCTCGCGGCTATCTGCCTTTATATCGTGTGCGTTCTGTGGGGCAGGCACGTCACAAAAGATGTTCTGCAATGAGGCGCTGAAGCGTTTGGAACATGTGAAGTAACCTTGATCTGCTTTTATAAAAAGATATGGATAGTCCTAGTTCTCGTATATTTGACTTTTGGATGCAGCAGTTGAATCCTGGAAGAATCGGAGAATCTGGGACTGGAGGAACAAACTCTACAGTCATTTGCAAAAGTTTAAGACCACCTGTTGGTATAAATAGATTTCTGCCAATTGTGTCAGCTACTGTCTGTATTACTCAACTTCCTGTCGGTGTTGGATCATCCTACAGCGGTAGCTGTTGATAGAGTTCGAGGAAGTGTGCAAACGTCAGTTTGCTTTTGGTTTTCATGCTAAGAGCTTTTGTACGTATTTTCTATACAGCGAAAATTGGGTAAAAAAGCGTGTTACTCAGAAGGCACAAATAGTGACTTCATGAAGGATACTCTGAACGTGATATAAGCAGAAAAGTGAATGTGAGCAAGACTGCTATTCATAATAAAATCTGGAAATATCGAGATATAGGTGAATTTAGGACCGAAAGAGTAGTGGACGTCCAAGGAAAACAACCCCACGGGATGACAATTCCATAGACGAATAGCTATGCGCTTTTTCGAGGAGATAGTGCAAGACAATTAAAGCCTTTCTACATCCAAAAGGGTCTTATATTAACATCAGCATTTTTCTGGGCTTCTTAGAAAACATCTTGGATTACAATCTTATAAACTTGCACATAAACCTAGACAAACCTCTGTCATGAATTTGCGAAGTGTCATCAATCGTGGACTGCTCAAAATTGGAGGCAAGTTCTTTTTCCGATGAATCAACTGTGTGTCGATTTGAATCACGTGAAGCACATGTTCGACGACCAAAAGGCAAAAGGTTTGATCAAAAATACACCGTTAGCAACGTGTGACATCTGTCTAGTTAGGTAATATAGGGTGCTATGCCAGCATCCGCTACTGCTTCATTATCCTTTTTGCCGACAGGCACTACCATGACTGGTCCTTTTTATGTGGAAATGTTACACGAGAAGCTATTAACTCATATGCAAGTGCACAGATGCGCAATCTTTATGTATGATGGAGCTTCATGCCGCAGATCAAAGACAGTAAAGGAATACCTGCAAAGGAAAAACATAACTGTGCTTGACTGGCCCAGTAGTAATCCCGACATTAACCACATTGAAAATTTGTGGACCATTTTAAAAGACAAGGTAGCAGGAAAACAGCCATCAAATTCCCGAGCTTTGATTGACGCGATAAAGTACGTGAAGACATTTCAAGTGACTTCTGCAAATCCCTCATTGAGAGTATGTCTCATCGTATTCTGTCCGTTATCAAAAACAAAGGTGGCCAAACAAAGTACTGATTTCGGTGGTTTTGTGTTCAAAAGAATGTAAGTATTCACCTGTAGTGGCATATTTTACGCTTTCCAACCGTAGGTTGAAGAAGCGTATATGCTCCAGCTTTGTCCGTCCGTCTGTCGGCACGATAACTCGCATAAAAATGGATCGATTTCGATGAAACTTTAGTATGTGGTAGGGGACAACCTGGGGACAAACCCTATTGAAAATGGCTGAAGTGGGGTCAAAGGTCAGGACATAGGAGCGGGATGCATTTCATTACCCTTATGCGTCATAACGTGCGTAAAAATGTTTCGATTTCGATGAAATTTTAGTATGTGGTAGGGGACCACCTGGGGACTAACCCTATTGAAAATGGACGAAATGGGGTCAAAGGTCAGTACATAGTATCGGGATCCATTCCATCGCCCTTATCCCATACTATTAAAGGAGCAATTCTTGTATGTATGTAAATTTTATTTTGAAAACGGCTCTAAAGATTTTGATGAAAGTCGTTAACCTACCGTTTTCTGGTACTAGAAATCGATTTAGCTTGATCTCGACTTTAGAAAAATTCGTTTAGTGGGTTAAATAACCACCCCGAATTACCATGTTTTTAGTGTCATGACGTCGTCCCATTAATGTTACCCATGCTTAGAAATCTTATGACATCACAATCTCACGATTGAGATGTTGGCCCGCGGTCACGACATCTGTGTCATTACGTCACGCGTTGTATGTGGATCCTATTAAAGTTTTATGACTTCACACTCTTTCGAGCAGATGGTCTCGATTCCCATCTGCCCCATTACGTCAAGCGTTGTGTGCGTATGTCCTTCCGCACGATAACTCGCGTAAAAATCGCTCGATTACGATGAAATTTTAGTATGTGGTAGTAGAACACCTGGGAAGGAACCCTAATGAAAGTGAACGAAATAGGGTCAAAGGTCAGGACATAGGAGCGGGATCCATTACACTGTTCCTATGCGTCATAACTAACATAAAAAAGGTTCGATTTCGATGAAATTTTAGTATGTGGTAGGGGACAACCTGCGGACAAACCCTGATGAAAATGGGCGAAATGGGGTCAAAGGTCAGGACATTGGAGTGGAATTACTTCCTTCGCCATTATGCGTCATAACTTTCGTACAAATGCTTCGATTGCGACAAAACTTTATCATGTTATTTCGGAGGTATACTGAACCGGTTCTGTCGAATATAATCAAAATGGGATCAAAGGTCAGGGACACAGGACCGAGATTTATTCCACAGCCATTATTCTCTTAACTTGAGTAATGATTTCTGGTATGCTGGAAAGCGTATACACTGACGTGCAAAAATTGAAGACGAGACGGTTTTTCGAATGTAACATCGTGCAGAAGTGCTCCACATTGATTCAAATAATACTATAAGATCCCCAAGATGTAAGAATATGGGACAAGTGAGCAAACCCGTCCAAACAAGGAATGAAAATGACACAAAGACACTTTATTGAAAAGGTAGCTTCGAGCACAACTGGACAAAAGACAGGAACGTCCATTTGACAGGCGGCTGCCAAGAAACCTCCAGTCTTTAGTAGGGGATATGATCACCCCTGACTGCGTTGCAGGATTTATAACGTCTGTCCATGCTGAGGAGGATGGTTGTCAAGGAGCTGTTGAGGCATCGCAGCCCGTTCCTCTTGTAACGCCAATCGCAGCTGAGGAATCGTTGCTGGCGGCTGGTGACGTGCTGCCAAGCGTCTCCCGAGAAGGTCCCACACGTGTTCGATTGGATTTCGGTCCGGCGGACCTTGCGGGCCAATCCATGCGTTGAATATCTCACTCTCTAAAAGCTCTGCGACAGCCACTGTACGATGAGGTGTAGCGTTGTCGTCCATGAAGAGGAACTCAGGACCCACAGCACCTCTAAACAGAACGCACGTGAGGCAGGAGAACTTCGGTACAGTAGCGGACACCAGTGACTGAACCTCCTTGGGAGATGTGGAGGTCAGTACGGCTACCAAGCATGATACCGCCCCAACCGAGAATTCCGCCACCTCCAAACCGGTCTCTTTCGATGATGTTTGAGGTGTGATTGCGTGTACTCTGCCTCTTCAGATGTATATACGTCCAAAATCGCTCGTCAGACTAAATCGGCTCTCATCCGTATAGAGAACTCCACCTCATTGCTTAATGTGTCCAGTTCGTGTGTTCCTGGCACCACAGAAACCACCGTCTCTGATGAGCAGGCGTTTATGGCACATACCGTACTGGTCGTCCTGCAAATAGACCACCTTTGTGCAGCCTCCTTGCCACGGTAAAACGCGATAACGGACGTTCAGTTGTCTGTTGCATGTTCCTTGCGATTTCTCCCGCTGTATGCCGTCTGTCTCTTCTTGCCTGTAGGACAATATACCGGTCGTCCGCCGCCGTGGTTGCTCGTGGACGACCACTGCTAAACTCTCAGACAGCTGTTCCTATCGTTTGAAATGCTCTCAAAGCTCATGAAACGATGCTGTGAGCCATCCCGAACTCCTCGGCCACACTAGTCACACTTCGACCTTCTTCCAACTTCCCAATGACGCGACCTCGGGTAAAGTCATCCAGATGTCTTCTACTGGATTGACTGTTGGCCATATCACACGGTGGCAGCAACTCGACGTCGTTTAAACCGATGTACATGGTGCAATAGTTTTCACCGAATTGCTGAGCGTACACCACCCGTGTGCTTTATACCTTCCGACACTCTTCCCCCTACGTCATGCTGCATATATGCGCATGCCCTACCGTACGTGACCCTAGTCTATTTCCTGAGTGGTTTTTTGGTCCGTTCTTCCGGCTCGTTCCGCTGATATGCTAATTTCTCCTCTTCGTCCTTAATTTTTGCACACCAGTGTATATAATCAATGCATTGCATGATTTTACTAACTTGTTTCAAATATCACTGAGTAAAATTAGTTGTTTCTTTGAAAATCTTAACTTTCAATAAATTGGCAGGTGGTCTTAAACTTTTGTGACTGTAGAAGTAAGTGGAAAAAAAGAGAGAACATTAACTACAGCTTAACGCATTACAGGCAAAGTGAATAAGAAAGTGTTGAATCGCTTCCAAAATGCGATTAAAAGTGTTATGGTGATTTAGTTGACTAGGTTAGATAAACTCAACCACGTACTGAGCAGCGATTCTTCCTGTTTAGGACCTTACTCGGTCCCTTCATTCGTGCTACATTTTGATCGTGCTTTCCGATGATCTCATTGGCGTAGGTATACTTATGTTAAGTGTGAAATATTTAGAACTTGAGTTTCTGGATTTTGTGTCATGCAGTCATGCAATTTTTAAAGCTGTATAACATACAACCTTTTTTGCCGGTGATGGCATTCGAACTCACGTCTCCCTACCCCTAGAGCAGCTGTATTTCAATCTGAGCTGGCAGGCTTATTTTGCTGCACTGTCGATTTGACTCAAGTGTTACCTCAATAGTACGTCATCTGTGTCATATCTCGTAGTACATTGCAGTTATTAGGGCATTACCCCATAGCCCGTCCTAGGACGGTTGTTTTTAAGCTTTAAATAAATATTAATGTACAAGTTAATTCAACATGCCCTGCATATTCTCCATCAAATAACATTAAACGTTTATAATTGTCAGCCACGCGAATCGACCGTCTATAAGACGGATCTCCAATAATAAAATGGGAAAATAAATTCCAATTATTTATAATCCTGTCAACAACTTGCAAACGGATTTGATGATTCTCTTGAGTGTTCAGAAGGCAAAAAGAAGTTGAACTAAATAAACAATTACCATCAGGAGAAATTGAAATCCTTCTGAAATTATTGTTGTGTGCTGACGTTTTTCACAACATGATAACGCACACCTGCTGTTTTCAAATTCGAAACTAAGACTCTTGTGTGAGTGACTCGTTGTGGTTCGTGACAGATCGAAGTGTGACGTCTCAACATAGCGCTGGTTCATCTTTCCAATGATATGCAACACGTACTGGAAGTGTGACGTCACAACATGGAACTAAAATTAAAACTAACGTTAGCTTACATGTTAACAACGTGTGTTTATGCCCAGTCGCCATGTTGTGACGTCACGAATTCGACGACGTATACGGTACACGAACTCAAAGTACAGTATATGCGCCAAAAAGAGTGTGGGAAGTGGAAAACATTACTTTTCAGGGCAAATAAAAATAGATGGAATTGAAAATCACGACTTTTTAGATTTTTGTGAACATCTACGTAGTCACCATTTTCATAAAAAAAAAATCATTAAAATCGGTCCGGTAGAAGTCCATAACTAAAGCCGGAAAGAAACAGGTTAGCCTTTTATATATTAAGATTATTTCCCGTTAACCGTCGGATCGTGTTTTTTTACGCTTTCCAACGGTAGGTTGAAGAAGCGTATATGTTCCAGCTTTGACCGTCCGTCTGTCTGTCTGTCTGCCCGTCCGTACGATAATTCCCGTAAAAATGGTTCGATTTCGATGCAATTTTAGTATGTGGTAGATGACACCTGGGGACAAACCCTATTGAAAATGGGCGAAATGGGGTCAAAGGTCAGGACACAGGAGCGCGATCCATTCCGTTGACCCTATCCGTCATAATTTACGTAAAAATGCTTCGATTACGACAAAACTTTACCATGTTGTTCCGGAGGTATACTGAACCAATTCTGTTTAATATAATCGAAATGGAGTCAAAGGTCAGGACACAGGGTGAGATTTATTCCACAGCCATTATCCTCAAAACTTGAGTAATAACTTGAGTAACGATTTCTGGTATGTTGAAAAGCGTATCATACTCAATGCATTGCATGATTGTACTAACTTGGTAATTTCTGTTTGATTCTTTATTAAAGAACGCTCTTTTGGTTCATGATAGCCATTTGAAGCCAAAAGCTGAGCTTTATAGCCATTTGAAGCCAAAAGCTGAGCTTTATTTTATGAGTTTCTTTTGTATTTCCATGGAACACGCACTCCAAATGTGCATAATATATACGCAACATGAATGTTACAAGAAATAAAACTACATGCTCACATTAAGTAGGCAAATGCAATTTGAAGCTGTCTTGCGGTATTTTGTTTAAATTTACGTGGATAAACCTTTACCACATTAATCATGGAAACCATTTACTGCTTTGATCATTGCAGTCCGGCATGTATGCTAGCTAAAGCAGTCATTCACGCAACGGACCTTATTTTACGCATTCCAACATATTCGAAAAATGTTTCAGTGATAAAATGAGACAAAAGCATTCCAACAGAACCGCTCAAGAATGAAAGCATTCTGAGATCCATGTCGTCATAGACTAACAGATCGCCCTTCGAAAAAGCGACTATCTTTTTATAGGGCAGGTTGCTGAACTGCAAAAGTTAACTGTAGTTTTACATGGGAAATAAAGTCATGCTGACGGATTCTGAAAGCAGAGAGATCGGTGGCTTATCGATTTCAGATATCGGTGGCTTATCGATTTCAGAGTTCGGTGACTTATTGATTTCAGAGATCGGTATCTTATCGAACACTCTTAAAGTACACCGTCAGTGATATCAGGAAATGTGATGATGCATTACTAACGTTCAAAAATACACCTGGGAAACATGGGATATAACCATTTCGCAGCATTCGTTATAAAGCATCTAGACTGCTAATTACGGTTGTAAACGTTTTCACTACTCTAACGACCTATTACATCTTTGATAGTATGATGCAAATAATAACTAACGTAATTGAGCACTGAAGGTGTGCAAATTGGTTCTGCTGAATGAAAAATTACGCTACACCCAAATACGATCAAATAGGAGAACAGCAGGAGAATACTTGCTGCAGAAGTTCACTGTACTAACAATAAGATACGAAGTAAGTGGCATTACGATGTGGAGCTGTTTTTCACGGTGTGGTTGCAGACATTGGATGGTTTTATCAGACACCACGAAAGCTGCAGCCTGCTTTAACATCCGCACTCCCTACGATATGCCACCTGTGTAGTTCAGACCCATGTTTGTCTCAGCAGGATGATGCTGTAGACCATTTCGCAATTGCTATTTCAGATTGGCTCGTGAATATGAATGCCGGAAAGTTTGATTATCGGGCTCAGAGAAACGAGTGGAAACCAGCAAAGAAAGCTCTTATTCATTGAATGAACACATTACACATCATACGAGTTCAGGAGAAAGCTGCCGTCAATCGTTCATTGATAGAAAGCCAGCCAAGAGGATGGGTATGTTATGGTCGAACAGAAACCAATAGGTTTGAAGTATGTGACAGTGATCTCAACGTGAAACTGCTGAATGTTCTGATATTTTGTGGTAGAGTAGTCTGTGGCATGTGAAGTATGCTTAATTTAACCTCATTTTTAGTTCATGTCTTCCTACGTACATTTGGTCCATACTCCTTAACATTTTTCAGCCTGAACGTCACATATTTCTCTCTCGACAAATTTGTGCTTAGCACCTTCACAACAGCTCAGAAGACAATTACGTAATCGAGAGCTGGAGATAAGCGTTGATGTTCTGAGTGTATGACGAGCATTGTGGTAGCTATGATTTTACAGAGCACTTTTTTACCACTAGCACTTGATTATTATTGGCACTTGTTTTTTGGTGGGAGCATTTATTGAATATCCTCACTTGATTTACGTTTACAATTTCTTGAGCACGATAATTTTAATTCTTACGGCTGCTATTTACAACTGCGCCAAAGCGAGCGCAGTCTTGTCTTACTGCTAAGTATAGCGAGGCTTGTGTTTTACATCGATATTTCTGAGATCAAGTATATACACTGACGGAACAAAAAATCCCAACACCACGAAAAAATAGTTGTAGAGGAATGAAATGGCGGCAATACATTTGTATAGGTAACATATTTAATCGATTAAGGTTTCAAGATCACAACTTATTGTAAGCGCGAGAAGAGCCATTTTAAATGTGAAATGCTGGTACATTAATAACCGATGTAACCGCCAGAATGTTGAATGCAAGCACGCAAACGTTCATGCATTATGTCGTACAGGTGCTGGATGTCAGTTTGTGGGATGGAGTTCCATGCCTGTTGCACTTGGTCGGTCAATACAGGGACGGTTAATGCTGGTTGGGGGTGATGCTGGAGTTATCGTCCAATGATGTCTCATACGTGCTCGATTGGTGAAAGATCTGGTGATCTAGCAGGTCACGGCAACATGTCGGCACTCTGTAGAGCATGTTGGGTTACAACAGCGGTATACGGGTGAGCGTTATCCTATTGGAAAACATCCCCTGGAATGCTGTTCATGAATGGCAGCACAACAGGTTGAATCACCAGACCGACGTACAACTGTGCCGTCAGGGTGCGTGGGATAACCACGACAGTGCCCCTGCTGTCATAGGAAATTGCTCCCCAGACCATAACTCCAGGTGTAGGTCCAGTGTGTCTCGGCCGCAGACAGGTTGGTTGCAGGCGCTCACCTGACCTCCTTCTAACCAACACACGGCCATCACTGGCACCCAGGTAGAACCGGCTTTCATCAGAAAACACAACAGATCTCCACTCCATTCTCCAATGAGCTCTAGCTTGACACCACGGACGTCGAAACGGCAGTGGTTTGGAGTAAGTGGAATGCACGCTACAGGGCGTCTGGCTCGGGCCTGTCTTTCAAGTAACCGATTTGTAACAGTTTGTTGTGTCACTGTGGTGGCAACTGCAGCTCGAATTGCTGCCGCAGACGCGGTACGATGCGCAACGGGCAGACGCCGTACACGGCGGTCTTCCCTCGCAGTAGTACCACGTGGCAGGCCGTAACCCGGTCTTCTTGAGGCAGTACCTTCCCTTGACCACCGCTGCCAACAATCATGCACAGTGGCTACATTCCTGCCAAGTCGTTCTGCAATATTGCGGAAAGAAAATCCACCTTCTCGTAGCCCTATTACACGACCTCGTTCAAACTCCGTGAGCTGTTGATAATAGCTTCTTCGTCTTCTTAAAGGCATTCTTGACTAACATCAACACACTACGTCGAATCTCAACGATAACTAACGCTCACGAACGTTACAGCGCGTATTTACAGCAAACCTGCTTTGCATGTTCGGAGGGGCGCTATTAGCGCCACACGCAAGCTCCGAGCGCGAAATTTTCATAGACGTCATCTTACAGATGTACTCTCACCGCCTACCAACTGTCGTTTATCTAACACAATCCCTTCTTGGTGTTGGGATTTTTTTCCGTCAGTGTATATGAATTGAACAAAGGGACTGACCAATGATGTACTTCCTGAGAAAAGCTAATAATGTGTAGAACTTGTAAACACCGACTTATGTATTTTCCTAGCCCTTTCATGTTTAATTAAGGATTACATTTGCAACGAAAGGAGAAGGTATCCAGGGTTTAACAGACGTTATTCAGTAGGCTTTACAGTGAAGCAAGTATCTTGGACAAGTTACGCTTCGGTGTGAAAATGATATATAGTGTCTTACAGCAATGTTTTATGTTAGGGTAATGGGGCTAGAAACAACAGACTACTCTTAAACGTTTAACGACTTGGGCTCTAAAATATTTTGTCACTCAGAACATCAAAACGTCCGAAACTGTGTGTCGCAATTTTCAGAATTTCTCCCCTCCGCTTTACAAGTCAACAAAAGAAGGATCACTGTTTGGTAACCACACGATCTTGATGTGCATTGAAATACAGATATTTATCGGGGAAATCACTGCATTCTTCCACGTAAAATAGCATGACATCTGACATCTCATGAGAGTAAATAATATCGCCCCGGGTGATACCAATGCCTGCTCTACTTATTTGTTTAGTGACAACAATGATGCCTGATGGGGATTTCTGTCAATACAGCTGAGGCAGTGTAAATTCAAAGAACAGCTGGGGTTAGGAAATTCTACCCAAAGTAGACAGGCGTTTTCGGGCAATCGAGGCAGTTTGAATGTAAAGGCGTTTCGGGCGTTATGGTCGTTTAAAACTTTAAGCGGCCGATGCATCTGAACTAAATGGTGCCCAAAATTTTCTGCCCACCTCAAACAGAACTGTTAGTATAGTGGCCGGGTTATATAAAAACTATATCAAAACTATTTATTTCCCTCTCTCATATCAGCAGAATCGACTATATCTCCCTCAGTGGTAGTAAGAGCTCTCCTATGGTCTTTAGTCATAGTCTATTGTCTGATACCCTTATAGTGCTTTATTATCCGCTCCATGAGCCAAGGAATGACTGGAAAGAGCTAGTCCCTCCGATACGGACATCATGCCACTGGGTAGAAGTCACTCAAACATCTTTTTTTTTTTTTTTTGGAGGTTTAACGACCACCGTGAGCAACTCAATGGGCTATAAGCAGTCGCCCGTCCCTAATTTAGGGTCACGGGTTTCCAGGGAAGGGAGAGAGCCAGTGCCGTAAGACAAACACAACATCCATGCCTCACCGGGATTCGAACCCGGACCCCTTACAGACGAATGATCAGAGGCCATCGCTTAGACCACTGCGCCACCGGGGCGGCTCAAACATCTTTCCTCCCCTTTCTTAGGTTCTTCGCCATTTTTTTCAGTATTTTCAGGAGAAAAGGAAATATGATAAGAAGGATTGAGGAAAAATCATAAAAACAATTCCTTAAACGCAACGCTTTCTGTTGTGCAGGTTCACTCGTTCTTGTAGAGTTTGGCCCACCAATTAGACAGCGATTATATATTCGTTCGAGCTGAGTTCAAACAATTTTGCTGACCCCGAGTTAATTCGTTGCAGCCGTTTAAAGGGTTAAGGGCCAAAATAAATATTATTCTACCTTCTGTGTATAAATATGAAGGTCCTTGGATTTCTTGTTAACTGAACGGCAGGCCCTGAAAACCCACTTTCGTTGCTAAATAATAAAAGAAAAAGAACCACAGCAGAAAAGTTGTTTAAGTTTTGGTAGTGTGTGCTTACGCTACGATTACACAGATAGTAGCGAAGCAGAATATGACAAAGGCCAGAAGAGAAGGGACACGGACAGTAGTGAATGAAGAAGGAAATCAGTAACAGTCATCCCCACCTATCTGTGTGACTAATAATATAGCTGGAGAAGAAGAAAAGACCTCAGATGAAGGACGTTGCAGTAGAAGAAAGAACTTCAAAAACTAAAAAAAAGAAAAAAAGATATGGCTGGAGGAAAAGAAAAGTCTTCAAAGGTAAAATACGGGTGGAGAAGGGAACGAATGTCGAAAGAGAATTACTGCTGCAGAAAAAGAAAGGGCTTCAATAAAAAAAAATGAGATAAGAAAACAAATCCTCAAAGAAAGGTACTGCTGGGAACACTAACGTGTGTGGTTCAGACCCACGTTCACCTGTGTGGTTCAGACCCACATGCCACCTGTGTGGTTCAGACCCACGTTCGCCTCAGAAAGATGCTGCTGCAGAGACAAATATGGTTCTGGACCTCAAAAAATAAGCGCTGCAGCTAAAGAAGAAATAACTTCAAAAGTGAAATGCCAAAAAAACTCAAAAGCGGATTCCGAAGTTCATTACTATCGGAAAAAAATATTCCATTTCACGGTGCAGGAAACATCATGTGCTACATCTTAGAAACGCTGCTGTACATAATTAAATTTTGAAAATCGCAACATTCGAAAATTTCGTATGAAAGACTAACTCATGTGTGTATATATTAATTTATTCCGTTTGGGAAACTTTAAGATGGAAAGGAAGGAGCTTCTCGTAGAATGATGCCCCAAAAGTTTTGCTTCTTTCCATTTGTCGCTTTACAGGATTAACGAAGCGGAAATTATTTCGAAATATTTCACGGAAGTAAAACGTATTAAAATGCAACTGTTGGTGAAAGACAGAATTTTGGACTTAACCGCACGAAGCACTTCTCGGTTGCCGTTGTTGCTTCTTTCTCCAAAGCAATATCACTGGTGAAGCAGCATCCCCCTTTTCGCTTAAATATCATGTTATCCAATTTTTAATGCAAAGATTATCCAAATTGCAATGTACTGAGTGAGAGTAGTCCATGATTCCCCATTACGATATCCCTGAAGAGAAAACTAATTGATGTGCTCTTTGTTTTAAATTTTCAAGACGCCTAAAAAATGTCTTGTACTAAAAACAAGAGGGAAAGGAAGTCACGACTATTTTAAAGGCGTTAAAAAACTGTGCCTAATTTTACAATTCCCGATTTTCTGTAAATAATGCATTAAGGGATCAGCTTCGGTTGATACATTTGGAAATCATATACACCGTCGAGTCACATTTTTGTGATCACCAGCTAATATCCAGAATAACCGCCGTGTGCAGCGCGAACAGGCGATAGATGGACTGGGAGTGACTCAATAGGCTTATGGAACACGTTCACAGGTATGTTCCGCCATGCTGACTGCAGTGCATCTGACAGCTGCTGGAGGGTGCGTGGTGGAGGATCCATAGAGTGAACAACATGATCGAGGTGGCCCCACAGTTGCTCAATTGGGTTTAAGTCTTGGGAATTACGGGGCCAGTGAAGTACTTTGAAGTCTTCATCCTGCTCTTCCAATAACCCTCGGACATTACTAGCTGTGTGGCACGCCGCATTGTCGTGCTGGAAGATCCCATCCGCTCCAGGGAAGGCAATCAGCATGTATTGGTGTACGTGGTCTGCAAGGATGGATGCATAACGAATTCGGTCCATAGTGCCTTCCACAGGTATGAGTTGGACTCAGAGAATGCAACGAAAGCGTTCCCCAGATCATAACGATGCCCCCACCACCTTGTGTTCTTCCAGAAATGGCTGAAGTGTGTTTGTTCTCCGATGTTTATCGCCTTATACGCCAACGTCCATCCGTTCGATGAAGCAGAAAACGTGACTCATCGGAGAAGGCAATTCTTTGCCAATCAGCGGAGGTCCAATTCCGATACAGCCGTGCAAATATAAGCCTTTTCTGCCGATGCAGCTTTATTAGCATAGATGCAGTGACCATCCGTTTGCATCAGAGACCCATACGCAGCAAGATTCGCTGAACTGTCATTTTGGACACACTTCCGGTAGCCCCCTGGCTCATTCCACCAGTGAGTTGCTTCACGGTAGCGTGCCGATCGGCCCACACGCACCTTCGAAGCCGACGTTCACCACTCATATCAATGGCCCGTGGTGCTCCGCAGTTTTCACGTCGCTTATTCGCAATGGTGCCATTTCTCCAATCACGATACACTTTAATCACAGCAGTACGCGAACAGTTCACAAACTGCTCTGTTTCAGAAATACTGCCACCCTTGGCCCGAAAGCCGATAATAATCCCTTTTTGCAAATCTGATAATTCTCTCTTTTTACCCATGACAGCAACGAGTAATATATTTTCAGATTGCCTACAGCGCACCTTATATACCCTCCAATCCAGCTCACGACACGTGCCTCCTTTCATTGGTTACGAGCTGTTGACGTCAAAAGTAGGAGGTGGTCGCAATAATGTGACTCGACTGTGTAGAAGCCTAGTAGAATCGATAACAGGATTTCACATAGTCTTCGATATGCTAAACCTGTTCCGACAAAAGATATTTTGTAGCCCCAGTGGGCGAGTGATCAAAAAGCGTAGGACTCTCAAATTTTTGAGCTCATCCAGGTGCTCCGCCAGGCATGCGGCACGTGTCGTCTGGTTCGCTCACGGCGATAGCGCTCTCCAAAATAAGGAGAAGCACTTTCCCATATCACTTGCTGCTCAAATTGTCATTAAAGCCGAAATGAAAACCAGATAATTATTTTAATATATTATGCTATTAGGAAAACCTCAGAATTTCAACATTTCCACTGCTTGCTTTTCACCACAGCTTGAAAAGACATTCTATCCCAAGAAACAATCATAATTTCATTTAGAGTGTTTGCATTAAAAAAATATGTTCTTAAAATTTAGGTGCCAGTACTTATACGTTTACAAACATCTGCATTCCTACCCAATACCTTACACTGAGCTGCCAAAAGTCATGGGACAGCAGCATGCAAATGTTTAATTGGCGCAACCGTCGTGTAAAGTCTTTGACGCACTCCACGATTTTTATCAGTTGCGAGATGTAATCTCGTGCGTCAAGTTGAACAACCGCCAGTAGGATTATGGTTAGCAGACGTGAAATGAGGCATGTTAGTGGGAGCCAGACGGATGGGATATTCAATTTCCAAAGTTGTACGAACATTCAACATTCCTCTAGCCACGGTGTAACGTTTTTACTGAGAATGCCTCATGGAAAGCATTACTATCCACCGAAGAGAGCACAGTGGCCCACCACGGGTGCTAAATGACTGTGACCAGCAGCGTCTGATAAGAATTATCCATGCTAATAGAAAAGCGACACTGACTGAAATAACACCCAGATTCATTAGAGGAGGTACCGGAGACATATCCATCATGTCCGTGCACTAATTTACCGTTCATGGGGTATGGGAGCAGATGACCCACCAGAGTGCCTTTGTTAGCACCACTGCATCGAACACAGCTGCCCACCCGGGATCATAAACACTGTAATTGGGCCCTGGAAGACAGGCTACATGTGGCGTGGTCCAATGAGTTACGCTACCAGTTGTTACGAGCTGATGGCAGGGTTCGGGTGTGGCGTAGTCCCCATTAGGACATGGACCCAAGCTGTCATCAAAGTACAGTGCGAGTTGGCTGGTGGTGTTTTGCATACATGTGTGGGGTGTCTTTATGTAGCACGGTTTAGGCCCTCTGGTCCACGTCATTAACCGGTAATCGCTTTGTGTCTCTGATGGGTGACCATTTGCAGCTCTTCATGTACCCCAACACCGATGGGATTTTCCAAGCGGACAATGCGTCATGTCATCAGGCCCATGTTGTCCAAAAATTGATTCGAAGCCCATTCTGGACAGTTCCGACGGATGGTGTGCCCACCGCGTTCGCCCAACGTGAAACCAATAGAGCACCTATAAGACGTGCTGGAAAGGTCGATTTACACCCAAAATCCTGCATCTATAAATACCAGGGAACTGTGAGCAGCTGCAGACAATATGGCTCAATTACTCTAAATAAGTCTTCCGGCCACTTGCGGAATCGATGCCACGTCGAGTTGTTGCACTTCGCCAGGCTAGATGAGGTCCTACACGATACTAGGTACGTATCTCATGACGTCTGGTACTTCAGTGTTCTACCTAATACTTCATGTCTATCCTTATACACAGAAGAGCCAAAATACTACGACTAATATGAAGGTGGATCTCCTCCTGCCACCAAAACAGCTCTTTCCGGGATTTATTTCAAGCACGTTTCGTGAGAAATAAAAAGTGCAGGTGCACAGTTTTCACCATATGAACAAGCAAAACAAACAACCATAAAATTTACAACACTTCAACCTGAGCATCATGTGCCGCTTTTACAATGTCCGTCAAGTATTCAAACTCTCCTTAAAGCGTTGGCATACATTTGAGACATGATGTTATTTACAGCACAGACTAAGCGGTCTTACTTGTACTGTAGATTTGTGGCTGTTGTGCAGTGTACCTAGCGATTTGTTCAGATGAAGGAATCCATGGGCGTTAAGTTCAGCGATCTTGAAGACAATGGAAAAGGACCATCCCTTCTGATCCATTTGCAAGAAAAATTGTGTCCAGGTAATGCCGGGCGATTTTAACTCAATATGGTGGTGCTCCATCTTGCTGGAATTGTTGCCATTGGATTCAGTTCTACAATTTGGGGAACTGCATACATTTCTAGCATATCAAGGTAGAAGATTCTGGTGCTGTTTTCCGTGTAAAGGACGTGAATATCATTCATTCCCCCTTACACATTTTTCGTGTGCCATAATACTCCGCTGTGTATTATGGTATACACGAGAGATTCACCTTGGGTCTCGCGTTTTCACTTCCAATGACAGCGTGGGATAGCTCCGAACCTCAACGGCACTAGTTGTGTCTGTTAACATTCCCACTAACGCAAAGCGTTGCACCGTCTCAGAAGATCAGCTACGTCAGATGTAGAACAACTCTTGATTGCTTGTCGTGCTCTCCACTTCATGTTGAGCACGACAAGCAATCACGCGTTGTTCAGCGCAATACTCTCGCTGAAGGTGTTGGATAACGTGGAGCTTATACATACGAAATTTCAAATGTTACTTTTAAACTCCATGCATTATACATGGGATCATGTCGAGCTGCCAAGTCGCAGATATTTTCTCAGACTTCGAAAGAAAGCTAGCTATACGGTTTGAATATCACGCGACGGGGTTGATGCTTACACGTAGCTAGACAAAGACGTTAGGAGGGCCGGCTGATGATTGAGGTCGGGCAAAGAATACAAAGGAGGTCGTGCAAAAGATATGAAAGGAGGTCGGGCAGTGGACGGTAGTGCGAGTCGCTAGGGAGAGCAAAGGAAACACAGTTCGGGCGCCGTCCGATCTATCCCTTCCCTGGATTATTGGCCGTCCCGAACTGTGTTGCTTTTTCACGCAACCTGTTGCCTTAAAGTGCTTAATCGATGGCAGGATTTTGTTGTTTCGAGAATGCGAATCTCAGCCGTACGCCATTCTGATCTTCCTTCACACAACAGTAAGTGACTTTGTTCATGCCATCACACCAGCAACGTTCTGCTCATCAGTCGCCACTCTCGATACAACTTTGACCAGTGGCCTGTGCAATGCAGCTATCACTATTGCTTAAATTTGCGCATGAGCACATTTGTGTGTGCGCTTCTTCGGATAAGCAGCATGTAAAATTTTAAGCGTGAAAACCGCACTCTCGAGTCTTTATTAAGTTTCGTTTTGCGTTGCTTTTTCCTATGTTGAAGACGGTAGTCTAAAATTTCTTTTTATCCACTGTCAAAACACAAATTTTTCCGTTATGCCCCCTCACGCCGGAGTAATATGCTTCTCCCAACTAAGCTACACGGACAGAATGCATTGCGATGACATCCTTTTGTTAATTTTTGTGAATTTTATATCAACAAGGGGATGTCAATAAAGTACGCCCGCGATTATTTACTATTTTTAGACTCTCTCCCTCCCCCACGTCACATTTTGTCCGATTGTTGATACCTCCACCCTTAAAAAGTACGTCCTAACTCCCGCAACTCCTTTTATTTTTGACGACTGATTTTAGAAGTCCGTTGAGAAAAAGAAAGAAAACATGTATGTAATTATTTAAAGGAATCTTCCATATATTTACACTTTTTCGTCAGAAAATATTTATTATTTAGGCATTAATTTATTCCCAAATACTACCCGAGCTTTATCATTCTGAAATAAAGATCTGCAAATGAACTCACGCATTCAAGGTTGCAACACTTCCGATAATACCATCTACAAAACACTGTAGATTTGGCAGTACAAATACGAGAAATTAATATTAACATTCTGATTTAGCTAAATATCAGAAACCTAAAATATTTCATACCTTTTTTAACTATTAAAAGAAGAAAAAAGGACAAAACGAAGAAATACCATCCACTATATTTTTGCCGTTCGACATCCGAACTACCACACCTCCCTCCATGTCACATTTGGTCCAGTTGTCAGGAATTCCCACTCCCCCTTTTTATCTCGAACGTACTTTATGGACGGCCCCCAAGAAATTCGTTTGAGGTTGCATTCTAATAAGATCAAAATAAAACTGAAGCTCTCGTTGTACTGTTCTTCCTACCAGTTTGTTTTAGGGTAAACAATATATTGATTCTTTTCTTAAACCGAACGTAACACACACTCACTCGCACATATACTTCCTTTTGTTCATCGTTACATCGGTAGAAGAAAGAGTTTTTTTGTGTTTGCTAATGTTACAAGTAAAACTTCTAAGTTCGAGAAAGGGTTTTAGGGTCCCTCGTGGCAGAGAAAAACCACTGAATCAATTAATGAAAGATGTTCAGCGCGTAATCGAAAGATCTTATCCGAGACGCAGCTGGGATTTTAGAGTAAAGCTACGTAATTTAAAGTGGAAAACAAAGGTTAAAGCTACACAAGCGTTTGAAGCCCTGAGAGGGCTAGGAATTCCGTGTTCAGAATAAAGATTCGAGGTATGTTTTCATAAGTAAGGAGATACAAAGAAAATCAGAAGAACAAAATCATTTTCATTCCAGGACACACATTCACAACAGAATTTTTACTTCTTGGCATGATTACTGTGTACCGTCTGTTCCCATTTATCATAAAATTTGCTGTGCTTCTGGGAATTTGCATTAAATGTTTGGTGTTGCACAGCACCATAAAATGCGTTGCCTCAATGTTATGTTATTTCTCAGGTTTAATGATAATTGGTACATTTAAACAAAAGTGATAAGTCCGTTTTAAGTAGGCGTGAGTGACGTCTTTTGTATCATTACACAAACGTAATGTAATTCTGCAAATTTCGCGTTATCTCTTACAACTAAAAATAATCTGCTAGAAACATTTGATAATTACTTTTACGAAATGCTAAACTCTTTCTGTTTCAATATTTGTATCTTCTAAATTCAAGCCATGTTTTATTCTTCTTTATGACTTGCTTTATGAATTTGATAAGATAATTTTCCCACTCCAAAGTTTCTTTTAAAGAAGTTTCATATTTCGTTCTTTATATATACTTTACCGAGTCTTAAGGATTTATATTAAGTGTTATTACTTGCTTTTCCGAATCCTAAGGATTTATTTTGAGCGTGAATGCTTTACCGAATCTAAAAAAATTATCTTTAATTTTAATATTTACTTTTGTAAAACCACATGATCCTATTTTCAAGTTTTGTATTTGTAAGGTAATAATTAATACGTACTTATACCCAATTTTTTATTTCAATCTTTTTAAAGTAGCAATATATTTTAGACAATTAGGTTATTTATAAATACCTTGAACTATTAATTTCTTTATTTTGAATAGCACATTCGTGAACGCTGTAGCAATCCCTTTTACATTTCAATTTTTCATTTCCAGAAAATCGCGGAGATTTTTCATCTATAAGTTTTATCTTGTTTTCATGAATTCCCGAATAACTTTCATTTGATACTTTGATAGATACCGTTAAAGATCACCATTGGTTTCTTTATTTGATTGAAACATATTTTATAACTTTAAACGACTTTTTCTCTCATATTCTTTCATTCTAATATTTGAGAATCTGAAAAGATATTTTTTCGTTCGCTTCAATACTTTAGAAAAACAGAAAAATCTTCACACAATTGCAGAGGTTTTCTACACTTATTTTAATATTCCTGGTTGCAATATGGTAGCAACATTTCTTCTTCTACCGTAGTATTTTTGTAGGGAATAGCAAATGTCTTTTTTTTCTTAAATTAAATTTTTACTTCGGAAAAATTTGACAATCGTATTGCTTTTTAGCACGTATTTTGTAAAACAAGATCGTGCTTTGCTTATCTTAACGGTTTGTCCGTCCGCCTATCCGTCTGTCCGTCCGCGTGTGAACACCAAATCTCTGCAACTATTAGACCGACGTAAAAAAATTCTTTTTGCGTTGGAAAGCTTGAAATATGCAAATGATGATCTTTTATTTCTTTTTTATTTCTTTTGCATTGTACAATTTTGCAGCTAAAGGGCGTAAATAAATATTACATTGAATTCAAAATACATTTTATTCCATACATTTGCTTCTAAACATCTTATTGAAAAAATCCTTTTTTCTTTCAAGTATTTTAAGTGTATTTTTTGTTGAGTATTTAAGTGCAGTCACGTTTTAAAGTTATGCAGAGATTTTTCGCTAAGGGACGTAAAAATAAATTGCCTTTTACCCGATATCTCTACTTCTAAAACTCCGATTTGAAAAATCCTCTTTGCAGCGGATACAGTTCCCGATGGGAAAATCTTTCGCATATAATTTCTAATTTTGGGTAAAGAATGGTTTGGTCACCAGGGGCCTAAGCGCTAATTTCTGTTCCTGATGATTTTTTCACAAAATCTGAGCTTATAAAATTTTGATTGAAAATACAGCTTCTGATGGAAAATCTTTTGCATATAAGTTTTAATTTTTGGTAAAAAAATTGTTTGGCCACCAGGGAGCGTAAATGTTAGTTACCCCTTCTGATGTATTTTTACAGCAAAATCACAGCTTCTGAAATCTCGATTGCAAAAAAATTATTCGTTTGTGGACCGGTACTACTCACTTCCATAAACGTTTAAAAAATATTTTCTTCTTAACATAATGCATGGTTTCTCTACAAGGGGCGCGTAGATATATTTATATATTGTATATATATAGTTCTGTCAATATCTCTACTTCTAAGAGTCATATTTGAAAAATTCCTTTTTTGTTGTATAGCGTTTCCGGTGCGAAATGGTTTTCATATAATTTCAGAATTTTCAAGTAACTTATTGACTTTCCGCTAGGAGGCGTGAAGGTAAATTGCGTTTCCCCCGATATGTCTGCTTCTAAAACTCCGATTTGAAAACGTCTTTCTGTAGCACATACAGCATGTGATAGGAAATGTTTTTCATATGATTTCTAATATTTGGTAAAGGATGGTTTGGCCACCAGGGGTCATAAGTGTTAATTTCTGCATCGGAAATACGGTATTTCCAGCAAAATCTGAGCTCCTGAAAACTCGACTGAAGAAATTCTTTCCTGGACCGATACCGTTCATGTCGAAAAACCTTTTGAGAATACTTTGTTCTTAAAATAATGCATGGTTTTTCTGTCAGGGGGCGTACATGCATATCCTATATTTGTCGATATCTCTGCTTCTAAGAATCCGATTTGAAAAATTATTTCGTTGTTGAAGAGCGTTTCCACTGTGAGATGTTTCTCATATAATTTCAAACTTTTCTTAAAGCACAAGCTTGCAATCAGAGAGCGTACGTTCACGATTCCGTTTACAGCAATATCAGCGGGTTAAAAACCGATTAAAAAAACTTCTTTCTACGGTCAGATACTACTGTTTACCGTACAGGTTCCATTGACTTTGAATAGCTTTGAAAAATGTAATGAGCGCCAGAGCGGATTCAAAAGACATGCTCATTACATCCGAAAATTCGGTGTCATCTTTCTTATTCCGTACCGAGCTGGCTTGACATTTTTTGATATATTTCGTGATTTCGTTGCCAAGGAAGACTTAAATAATTTCAAAATAAACACTCCCTTTAAGCAAGCTCCTCATGAAACAGAACATGTCGCATGATTGTGTCACTGACTCATGGGTTATGACTCATAACAACACATTGTGAAGTTTTACATAAGAAAAACTGATGTAGAAATAGTTATATTTTACAGCGTGACTACAAGAAACAATAAATTAAAGCGAAATGTATGTGTTAAAATTGCTTATCAGAAAAAAAAATAATGTCTCTTAAAACAGGCAATTGTTACAAGATCCAGAGAGTGTGTATAGGGTACATTATGTTCCCTAGGAAAAGCCATCCTTGCGGGGTGAAAATAGTTCATTTGTTGTGAATTTCCTTATGAAGTTCCCGAAGATACAAACATTAAAAAAAAAAGGACAATTTGGTATGATCACATAAACATATTAAACAATCGCGTTTCATGACCGCTCTATTGTTTAGATGCGCGGTACAGCTGAAAACGGTATAAAAACAAGCCTACGCTGGCCGCGATCATATCACACTGTGAGGTTGAGTTAAAATGTCGCGGCGGGAGAGAACTGAGTTTAAGAAGTTAAAGATTATTGGGTGCTATATTAGTGGGTTGTCCATAAGGGAAACCGAGAGGTGTTTATACATACCCAAGTCAAATGTTTTGGATGTACTGGATAAGTGGAAGACACCTGGCGTGCCTGAAGCAGCAAAACGCACTGGTAGATTAAAGAAAATCAGTGATAGAGGACGTCGAAGCCTCAGGAGAGTCGTTACAGCTAATCAACGGAGTACTGCAGAAGAAATCATTGTACAGGTGAGTAAAAATGCTGGAACCTCGGTATTTTTTTTTTTTTGATTGGAGGTTTAACGACCACCGTGAGCAACTCAATGGGCTATAAGCAGTCGCCCGTCCCTAATTTAGGGTCACTGGTTCCAGGGAAGGGAGAGAACCAGTGCCGTAAGACAAACACAACATCCATGCCTCACCGGGATTCGAACCCGGACCCCTTACGGACAAATGATCAGAGGCCAGCGCCTTAGACCACTGCGCCACCGGGGTGGCGGAACCTCGGTATGTACACGTACCATTCGCAGAGAACTTCATTCCATGCATGGGTTACCGTGATCGTGCGTCTGCTCATAAGCCTTTCATCTCCACTTGGAATACTACTCGTCGTTTAGCATGGTGTAAAGAACATTTTCTGTGGACCGTAGATCAATGGAAACGGGTCCTGTGGACTGATGAATCCAAAAACACGATCCATCAGTCCGATGGCCGTGTGTGGATATGCCAGCAGCCGGGGTAACGCTATTTACCACAGTGCACTGTTCCTACGGTCAAGTTTGGAGCTAGCAGTGTCCTCGTGTGAGGGTGTTTTTCGTATTATGGTCCAGCCCCATTGATTATCGTGGATAAACCTGTTAACCAGCACGTCTACCTCGATATTCCGGACAATTATACCCTACCAAAGGGTAAAACTGTCCGGAATATCGAGGTATAATGCACCGAGCCATAAAGCAAGGAATGTTACGGCGTGGTTTGACGATAAATCCGTATCGTGTGTGAACTGGCCAGCACAGAATCCTAATCCTAATCCCATAAAGCATCTATGCGATGAGTTAGAGCGCCGCATAAGAAGTTTGGAACCAAGGCCTACTACTAAGCTACATTTAACGGCAGCATTATGTATTGAATGGAAGGGCATACCTATCTCTGTGTTCCAAATCCTTGTCGTAAGCATGTCTCGAAGGGTCAGTGCACGCATTAAGTCCAAATGTGGACCTACACCGTATTAATATATGTCAATAAATGGTATGTTGTGCTTCTTTTCTAGGTGTCCGGTGACTTTTGTCAATATAAAATATATTAATATACAGAGGGTGGGTCGAATGTTTGGCAATATTTGCATAAACGCATGTGCTGCGGCGGGTATGTCACGTGTTTAAACTAGTTCAAATCGCGCACTGCAGTCAGTCGAAAGGGATATAAAGTGGTAGCCGTTGCTGTGAACAGCATTGCATGTTGTCGTTCTACTTGTGGTTGGGACGCCTAAAAGATGAACAGCTACAACCGGCTAATTAGGGAACTTTCGCTTTATGAGTTTGAACTCGGACATAACGCTGCTCAAGTAACACGAAACACTTGTCATGCAAAAAGGGAAGTTTCCGTTTACTGCAGCACCACAACCAGATGGTACAAGAAATGTCGCTCAGGTGACGGAAACCTCGACGATCAGCCAAGATCAGGTAGGCCGCGAGCAGTGGATTCGGAGGCCGTCCGCCAAGCCGTAGAGGCAAATCCTATAACCAGCACCCGGAGATTATCAGGTGAGCTGGACATATCACAATCCACCTTGGTTTGTCACCTTCATGACCTCGGCAATGTCTACAGGAGCTGCTATATTGTCCCTTACGAACTGACACCAGCTGAAGTAAACCGCCGAGTGGAAGTGTGCATGAAACTCCTACAAAACCAACGTGATGTACGTTTCGTCAAGAGAATTGTTATGTTCCATGAAAAGCGAGTCTATTTCCGTAATTCTAACACACAACGGCAGTGGGTGAGCCTGGGCCAGCTTCCTCAACCTGTTTCCAAGCGTGGGCACTTCGAGCACGAGGTGATGCTCTGGGTCTGGTGGAACTTCAAGGGGATAATCCATTACAAATTTGTTCCAGACGGTCGGACCATCAACACCAACCTCTACTCTAAACAGCTGGAGCGCATGCATGCCGTTTTGGTGGAGAAGTATCCGAAACTGGTGAACAGAAAGCGCGCTCTCTTACAGCAGGACAACGCTCGGCCTCATACCGTGCAAACGACCAGCGCAAACCTCCAGGAACTTGAGGGCATCGAACTGATTGCCACACCCAGCACATAGTCCGGACCTTGCCCCGTCGGATTATGACCTGTTTCGGTCCATGGTCCACTTCCTTCGCGGGCGGCACTTCAACAACGAGGAGGAGGTGGCAGCTAAGGAGAATGAGTTCTTCGCCTCGAAGAACAAGAACTGGCACTGCCGCGGAATTAAAGAACTGTCAGACAAATGGCTAAAGACGGTGTAACACGATGGTCTATACTACGAATTCCAGTCAGCTGTCGTCTTAATGTACGTACGAAGACATAAAGTGATCCAAATGTTGCAAAACGTTCAACTCACCCTTTGCATATACATTTTAATATATATATATATATCATCATCATCATCATCATTGTCAACCATTATCAATCCACTGCTGGACGAAGGTCTCCCCAAGTTTCCTCCACAACGGTCTGTCTTGTGCCAGTCTCCTCCATGTCACTCCTGCATACTTTTGAATTTCATCCACCCATCTTCCATATGGTCTTCTTCTGGGTCTTTTCCTGTCCCTTGGAATCCAATCTAAAATTTCGGCTGTCCATCCATGGTCTGTTCTTCTGGCAGTATGTCCAGCCCATTGCCATTTCAGGGATTTAACTCTGATCATGATGTCTTCCACTCTTGTCATTTTTCGGATCCACGAGTTCCTCTTCTTATCTCTCCTGGTTATACCAAGCATGCACCTCTCCATGCACCTTTGAGTCGTCTCCAGCCTTTGTATGTCTCTTTTAGCTAAGGTCCACGTCTCTGCACCATACGTAAGCACTGGAAGGATGCATTGATCAAACACTTTTCTTTTAAGACATAATGGCATATTGCTCTTGAAAATTATGCTGTTTCTTCCAAAAGCTCTCCAGGCAAGTTTTGTACGCCGATTAATTTCTTCACCAATGTGACCCTCACTTGATATCTGCTGTCCAAGATAAACGTACGTGTCTGTTATCTCCAGCTTTTCTCCATCAATCGATAAATTTTCATTTCTTGTAAAAGCATTGAACATCACTTTTGTCTTCTGAAAGTTCATTTTTAATCCCACTTCTTTACTCTTGTCAGCAAGTTCCTGGATCATACTCTGCAGCTCTGATGGGCTAGTTGCAAAAATGACTACGTCATCAGCAAAACGAAGGTGGGTTAGATAATCTCCATTAATCTTTATCCCCTTGTTTTCCCAGCTCAGCGACTGAAAAACACCCTCCAAAGTGGCATTAAAGAGCTTCGGAGATAAGGTGTCACCTTGTCTCACTCCCTTTCCAATTTTTACGTGTGTTGTATTTTCAAACAGCCTAATCTTTGCACTTGCATTTTCATAGATGTTATTAATAATATTAATGTATGCATCTTCAATACCGCAGGTTTTCAGAGCCATTGTAACTGCTGATGGTTTCACCGAATCAAAGGCTTTTTCATAATCGATAAAAGCCATGCACAATGGAAGTTCATATTCCCTCGCTCTTTCAATTAGTTCTCTCAGCACGTGGATATGATCTATTGTGCTGTAGCCACTCTTGAATCCAGCTTGTTCTCTCGGTTGAGCCATGTCCAGTGTTACCTTCAAGCGGTGTGAAAGAACTTTTGTGAAGATTTTATAAACTACTGATAGGAGGCTGATAGGTCTGTAGTTTCCAAGATCCTCAATGTCACCTTTCTTATGTAGCAGGATCATTGTAGCGGTGTTCCAATCCTCAGGAATCTTTCCTTCATTAAGGCATCGAGTGAAAATTTGGGCGAGTACTGTTTCGATTTCTCCACTTGCTTCTTGTATGATGTCTACAGTAATTCCATCTTCTCCTGGAGCTTTTCCCCGCTTCATGTTCTTGATTGCATGTGCAACTTCTGCTGGAAGGACTGGAGGAACTCTGGTACTGGTATCTTTCATGATGTCTGGAGTGCATGTATCATCCCTTTCATATAATTTGGAGTAGAAATCTTTCATTCTTGTCAAAATTTCGCCTCTATTTCTTGTTACAGAACACATACACACACACACACATATATATATATATATATGTGTGTGTGTGTTATTGTTATTATTATTATTATTTGGTTATTTGGTATGGTATATTTTCAAGAGCAATACACCATGATATCTTAAAAGTAAAGTGTTTAATCGATGCAGTCTTTCAGTTTTTACGTAGGAGTCAGAGACTTAGACTTCAACCAAAAGAGACTGCAAGGGCTATTGACAACTGAAAGAAGCACGGAGAGATGCATGCTTGATTTAACCATGAAAGATAAAATGAGGAACTCGTGTATCAGGAAAATGGCATGAGTGAATGACATCATGATCACATTTAAAATCCCTTAAACGCTAATGGGCTGGACATATTGCCAGTAGAACGGACCACCGACGGACAACTAAAATTTTAGACTGGATCCAAGGTACAAGAAAAGACCCAGAAGAAAACCATTATGTCTTAAAAGAAAATTGTTTGATCAATGCATCCTTCCAGTGCTTACGTATGGTGCAGAGACGTGGACCTTAACTAAAAGAGACATACAAAGGCTGCAGACAACTCAAAGTTGCATGGAGAAGTGCATGCTTGGTGTAACCAGGAGAGATAAGAAGAGGAACTCGTGGATCCGAAAAATGACAAGAGTGGAAGACATCATGATCAGAGTTAAATCCCTGAAATGGCAATGGGCTGGACATACTGCCAGAAGGACAGATCATCGATGGACAGCCGAAATTTTAGATTGGATTCCAAGGGTCAGGAAAAGACCCAGAAGAAGACCACGTGGGAGATGGGTGGATGAAATTCGAAAGTATGCAGGGGTGACATGGAGGAGACTGGCACAAGACAGACCGTTGTGGAGGAAACTTGGGGAGACCTTCGTCCAGCAGTGGATTGATAATGGTTGACAATGATGATGATGATATATATATATATATATATTTTGGACATGAAGGCAGAGGGTGCTAAGAATCCCCGGAGGACCGCACTAGGCTGCCATCTGATGCTGACCTTGGCTACGTACAATGGACGCTCCCTATCTTCTGATTCAAGGCTTCTTGAATTGGAAGAGGAACTACAAAGGATCAAGTGGGACATCGTGGGGCTAAGTGAGGTAAGGAGAAAAGGAGAAGATCTCATCGAACTGAAAAGTGGACATCTCTTCTACTATCGTGGGACAGATACTGGCAGAACTAGTGGTGTTGGATTTATAATAAACAAGAAACTGAAGGATAAAGTTGTAGAAGTTGAAAGTTCCTCTGACAGAGCTGCACGACTTGTTATCCAACTCTCGAAAAGATACCAGGCTCAGATTATTCAAACTTATGCACCCACCACAAGTCATCCTGAAGAAGAAATTGAAGAATTTTATGAGGAAATTTGTCATCTAAATAATAAAGGTAAGCAGCACTTGAAAATAATTATGGGAGATTTCAATGCAAAAATAGGGCAACAGCAACAGAATGAAACTTCAGTAGGTAAATTCGGTCAAGGCAACAGGAACCAGCGTGGAAATACTCTCGTTGAGTTTGCAGAGGCAGAAGGGTTTTTCATCTTGAACTCCTTCTTCAAGAAAAAGCCACACAGGAAATGGACATGGAGACATCCAAATGGGACGACAAGTGAAATTGATTTGATTATGTGTAACAAAAAATTCGTCATAGAAGACTTCAGTGTGCTAAACAAGTTCAACACAGGTACTGACCATAGATTGGTGAGATGTAAGATGCACCTCAACCCTAAACTTGAACGTGGCAAGCTCATAAGACAAACAAAATCTATTGACATAACCAACCTTAAAAAACACCATATTACCTTCAAGTTGGAACTGAAGAACAGGTTCTCAGCTTTAGAAGGCCTAACATCGGAAGAAGTGGACATCTCTGAAGTTAACAGAAAAGTAACCAAAGCTCTTGTGGAAACAACAACAAAATTAGCTGGGTCTAAAAACAAGTTGCATGTAAATAAATTATCAGGAAAAACGAAAATGTTGATGCAAAAAAGAAGAGAGATGGGGACAACTAAAGAAGATGTGACTTCCAAAGTGGAATATATAGAGCTATGCAAGACAGTAAGAAAAAGTATCACTGAAGACGTAAGAAAATTCAGCTGTGAACTAGTGAGGAAAGCAATTGAAAACAACCAAAGCCTACAGATAGCAAAGGGACATCTCAGCAAGGAAAGAAAACAGATTATGGCATTGAGAAAAGAAGATGGTTCTGTAACAAGAAATAGAGGCGTAATTTTGACAAGAGTGAAAGATTTTTACTCCAAATTATATGAAAGGGATGATACATGCACTCCAGACATCATGAAAGATACCAGTACCAGAGTTCCTCCAGTCCTTCCAGCAGAAGTTGCACATGCAATCAAGAACATGAAGCGGGGAAAAGCTCCAGGAGAAGATGGAATAACTGTAGAGATCATACAAGAAGCAAGTGGAGAAATCGAAACAGTTCTCGCTCAAATTTTCACTCGTTGCCTTAATGAAGGAAAGATTCCTGAGGATTGGAACACCGCTACAATGATCCTGCTACATAAGAAAGGTGACATTGAGGATCTCGGAAACTACAGACCTATCAGCCTCCTATCAGTAGTTTATAAAATCTTCACTAAAGTTCTTTCACACCGCTTGAAGGTAACACTGGACATGGCTCAACCGAGAGAACAAGCTGGATTCAGGAGTGGCTACAGCACAATAGATCATATCCACGTACTGAGAGAACTAATTGAAAGAGCGAGGGAATATGAACTTCCATTGTGCATGACTTTTATCGATTATGAAAAAGCCTTTGATTCGGTGAAACCATCAGCAGTTACAATGGCTCTGAAAACCTGCGGTATTGAAGATGCATACACTAATATTATTAATAACATCTATGAAAATGCAAGTGCAAAGATTAGGCTGTTTGAAAATACAACACACGTAAAAATTGGAAAGGGAGTGACACAAGGTGACACCATATCTCCGAAGCTCTTTAATGTCACATTGGAGGGTGTTTTTCAGTCGCTGAACTGGGAAAACAAGGGGATAAAGATTAATGGAGATTATCTAACCCACCTTCGTTTTGCTGATGACGTAGTCATTTTTGCAACTAGCCCATCAGAGCTGCAGAGTATGATCCAGGAACTTGCTGACAAGAGTAAAGAAGTGGGATTAAAAATGAACTTTCAGAAGACAAAAGTGATGTTCAATGCTTTTACAAGAAATGAAGATTTATCGATTGATGGAGAAAAGCTGGAGATAACAGACAAGTACGTTTATCTTGGACAGCAGATATCAAGTGAGGGTCACATTGGTGAAGAAATTAATCGGCGTACAAAACTTGCCTGGAGAGCTTTTGGAAGAAACAGCATAATTTTCAAGAGCAATATGCCATTATGTCTTAAAAGAAAAGTGTTTGATCAATGCATCGTTCCAGTGCTTACGTATGGTGCAGAGACGTGGACCTTAACTAAAAGAGACATACAAAGGCTGCAGACAACTCAAAGGTGCATGGAGAGGTGCATACTTGGTGTAACCAGGAGAGATAAGAAGAGGAACTCGTGGATCCGAAAAATGACGAGAGTGGAAGACATCATGATCGGAGTTAAATCCCTGAAATGGCAATGGGCTGGACACACTGCCAGAAGAACAGACCATAGATGGACAGCCGAAATTTTAGATTTAATTCCAAGGGACAGGAAAAGACCCAGAAGAAGACCACATGGGAGATGGGTGGATGAAATTCGTAAATATGCAGGAGTGACATGGAGGAGACTGGCACAAGACAGACCGTTGTGGAGGAAACTTGGGGAGACCTTCGTCCAGCAGAGAATTGATAATGGTTGACAATGATGATGATGATGATGATGATGATCATCATCATCATCATTGTCAACCATTATCAATCCACTGCTGGACGAAGGTCTCCCCAAGTTTCCTCCACAACGGTCTGTCTTGTGCCAGTCTCCTCCATGCCACTCCCGCATATTTACGAATTTCATCCACCCATCTCCCATGTGGTCTTTTTCTGGGTCTTTCCTGTCCCTTGGAATCCAATCTAAAATTTCGGCTGTCCATCTATGGTCTGTCCTTCTGGCAGTATGTCCTGCCCATTGCCATTTCAGGGATTTAACTCTGATCATGATGTCTTCCACTCTCGTCATTTTTCGGATCCACGAGTTCCTCTTCTTATCTCTCCTGGTTATACCAAGCATGCACCACTCCATGCTGCTTTGAGTTGTCTGCAGCCTTTGTATGTCTCTTTTAGTTAAGGTCCACGTCTCTGCACCATACGTAAGCACTGGAAGGATGCATTGATCAAACACTTTTCTTTAAGACATAATGGCATATTGCTCTTGAAAATTATGCTGTTTCTTCCGAAAGCTCTCCAGGCAAGTTTTGTACGCCGATTAATTTCTTCATCAATGTGACCCTCACTTGATATCTGCTGTCCAAGATAAACATACGTACATGTTATTTCCAGTTTTTCTCCATCAATCGATAAATCTTCATTTCTTGTAAAAGCATTGAACATCACTTTTGTCTTCTGAAAGTTCATTTTTAATCCCACTTCTTTACTCTTGTCAGCAAGTTCCTGGATCATACTCTGCAGCTCTGATGGGGTAGTTGCAAAAATGACTACGTCATCAGCAAAACGAAGGTGGGTTAGATAATCTCCATTAATCTTTATCCCTTTGTTTTCCCAGTTCAGTGATTGAAAGACATTTTCCAATGTGGCATTAACGAGCTTCGGAGATATGGTGTCACCTTGTCTCACTCCCTTTCCAATTTTTACGTGTGTTGTATTTTCAAACAGCCGAATCTTTGCACTTGCATTTTCATAGATGTTATTAATAATATTAATGTATGCATCTTCAATACCGCAGGATTTCAGAGCCGTGGTAACTGCTGATGGTTTTACCGAATCAAAGGCTTTTTCATAATCGATAAAAGCCATGCACAATGGAAGTTCATATTCCCTCGCTCTTTCAATTAGTTCTCTCAGTACGTGGATATGATCTATTGTGCTGTAGCCACTCCTGAATCCAGCTTGTTCTCTCGGTTGAGCCATGTCCAGTGTTACCTTCAAACGGTGTGAAAGAACTTTAGTGAAGATTTTATAAACCACTGGGAGGAGGCTGATAGGTCTGTAGTTCCTGAGATCCTCAATGTCACCTTTTTTATGTAGCAGGATCATTGTAGCATTGTTCCAATCCTCAGGAATCTTCCCTTCATTAAGGCATCGAGTGAAAATTTGGGCGAGTACTGTTTCAATTTCTCCACTTGCTTCTTGTACGATGTCTATAGTAATTCCATCTTCTCCTGGAGCTTTCCCCGCTTCATGTTCTTGATTGCATGAGCAACTTCTGCTGGGAGGACTGGAAGAACTCTGGTACCTTTCATGATGTCTGGAGTACATATATCATCCCTTTCATATAATTTGGTGTAGAAATCTTTCACTCTTGTCAAAATTTCGCCTCTATTTCTTGTTGTAGAACCATCTTCTTTTCTCAGAGCCATAATCTGTTTTCTTCCCTTACTGAGATGTCCCTTTGCTATCTTTAGGCTTTGGTTGTTTTCAATTGCTTTCCTCACTAGCTCACAGTTGAATTTCCTTACGTCTTCAGTGATACTTTTTCGTGCTGTCTTGCATAGCTCTATATATTCCACTTTGGAAGTCACATCTTCTTTAGTTGTCCTCATCTCTCTTCTTTTTTGCATCAACATTTTGGTTTTTCCTAATAATTTGTTCACATGCAACTTGTTCTTAGACCCAGCTAATTTTGTTGCTGTTTCCATAAGAGCTTTGGTTACTTTTCTGTTAACTTCCGAAATATCCACTTCTTCCGATGTTAGGCCTTCTAAAGCAGAGAATCTGTTCTTCAGTTCCAACTTGAAAGTATTATGGTGTTTTTTAAGGTTGGTTATGTCAATACATTTTGTTTGTCTTATGAGCTTGCCACGTTCCAGTTTAGTGTTGAGGTGCATCTTACATCTCACCAATCTATGGTCACTACCTGTGTTGAACTTGTTTAGCACACTGCAGTCTTCGATGACGAATTTTTTGTTACACATAATAAAATCAATTTCACTTGTCGTCCCATTTGGATGTCTCCATGTCCATTTCCTGTGAGGCTTTTTCTTGAAAAAGGAGTTCAAGATGAAAACCCTTCTGCCTCTGCAAACTCTACGAGAGTATTTCCACGCTGGTTTCTGTTACCGTGACCGAATTTACCTACTGAAGTTTCATTCTGTTGCCGTTGCCCTATTTTTGCATTGAAATCTCCCATAATTATCTTCAAGTGCTGCTTACCTTTATTATTTAGATGACAAATTTCCTCATAAAATTCTTCAATTTCTTCTTCAGGATGACTTGTGGTGGGTGCATAAGTTTGAATAATCTGAGCCTGGTATCTTCTCGATAGTTGGATAACGAGTCGTGCAGCTCTGTCAGAGGAACTTTCAACTTCTACCACTTTATCCTTCAGTTTCTTGTTTATTATAAATCCAACACCACTAGTTCTGCCAGTATCTGTCCCACGATAATAGAAGAGATGTCCACTTTTCAGTTCAATGAGATCTTCTCCTTTTCTCCTTACCTCACTTAGCCCGACGATGTCCCACTTGATCCTTTGTAGTTCCTCTTCCAATTCAAGAAGCCTTGAATCAGAAGATAGGGAGCGTCCATTGTAGGTAGCCAAGGTCAGCATCAAATGGCAGCTTAGTCCGGTCCTCCGGGGATTCTTAGCACCCTCTGCCTTCATGTCGCACTGGCCGCTGCCTTGGCCAGGTACATTCCAGCTGCCGGAGACTGAGGGCCAAGATTTAAGTTGCAGAGTCATTTTGGAGGTGTTTGGCCTTAACTCACCACGCTGGCCAAGCGGGTTGGTGAGTGTGGGATAGCATTTCCTCTGATCCCGATGGTATAGTTATACCGCTATTGGCGGTCGTCAGAGCCCCTTTAGTGGGAACAGGATGCACCACGAGAAGGCGGGGTTGACATTTGTCAAGGAGAGGCTGTGATGTTACGCATCACCTGACCTTACATCCCATATATATATATATATATATATATATCATCATCATCACCATTGTCAACCATTATCAATCCACTGCTGGACGAAGGTCTCCCCAAGTTTCCTCCACAACGGTCTGTCTTGTGCCAGTCTCCTCCATGTCACCCCTGCATACTTTCGAATTTCATCCACCCATCTCCCATGTGGTCTTCTTCTGGGTCTTTTCCTGTCCCTTGGAATACTTTCGAATTTCATCCACCCATCTTCCATGTGGTCTTCTTCTGGGTCTTTTCCTGTATCTTGGAATCCAATCTAAAATTTCGGCTGTCCATCGATATATATATATATATGTGTGTGTGTGAGTGTGTGTGTGTGTGTGTGTGTGTGTGTGTGTGTGCATGTATATTTAATTTGAAGCACGTTCAGAATTACCCCTTGGGATACTGTATCGTATGCCTTCTTGACATACATAAATATCATTTTCAGCAGTATTTGTTCTCCTTTTCAACTTCGCGAAATATTTTCATGGAAAATCTAACATCTGCAAGATTATCTAAATGATCGATTCCTAAGAGTCATAACTCATCAACATATATCATGATTTCAATATGTATTATCTACGTGCACGTCTCCAAATCTGAAGATGTCTCATCAATCTTTTTAGAGATGTACCACGAATCTGCGTATATCAAGCCCTGCATCTTATCATGCCATACTAACTGACTGATTTTGCCTAATCGACTTCTCGAGCAATATTTATCCAAAGTATCGGTTATTTCCTGCGATCTTAGATCCATTATTTTTGGACATCTGCGATTATCTTCCAGTGTGAGCCTCGATGACAGAAGGTTCCGTAACGATTTCAACTAGGTAATACGATACATCAGGAAATGCGGAAGATAAAATATCACTATTAAGAAGCTGATGTTTCTTGATATTGCTGCGGGACATATGCGATGGAAAAATTGTTTAGTATTGATTTAACTGCAGTAAAAAGTCGAATTAAATCTAAGAACTCTACAACCGTTCCAGGATTAAAGTAAAAGTTATACGCTAAATATTAAGAAAAATCTAACTTACGTAAAAAGAATTTATAGATACACAAATTCAGAAAAGTAACATTTCTGGGTGTTTCCCAACGAAAGAAATAACCGTATTTTAAATTCACAATAATGATATACTGAAGTGAAACTTGAACTCTTATCCAACGTTTGTTGGAGTTGCTCACTGAAAAAAACAGGAAAACTTAGTTTTGATATAGAGCCTTACGGACAGGGGGAAAACACTTGGAGAAAACCCAGAAGAAAAATTAAATGGTATTGTGGAATATATTATGTTTTTCACATTAGGATGAGAATACTATGTTTTTCAAATTGAACGTCTGTGAACTACGCAAATAAGCATGGAGAGATGCATGCTTAGTGTAACTAAGAAGTATAGGAAAAGGAAATGGATCATTAGAACGACAAGAGTTGATTACATCATGATGAAAGTAAAGACCTTCAAGTGTGAAGGAACTGGACATATTGCCAGAGGAAAGGACACTAATTTTTAGAACGCTGTACAGACAAAGCCTCAGAAAAAAAGCCACGTGGCAGATAAACGGCTGAAATTTGAATGCATGTCGTAGCGACATAATAGATAATTTCTCGAAAAAGAAAGAAAGTGAGACAGAGAGAGAGAGAAAGAGAGAGAGAGAGAGAGAGAGAGAGAGAGAGAGGGGGGTTGTTGTAGGAGAAACTTGATATACGTTTATCTAGTAATTATACAACGGTCGTTCCATAAAAACTGAGAGTAAAACCACACACAATGAAGACATATAGGTACAGCACAATATATGTTATTCATTCTCAAAGTATCTTCCATCGGATGATATGCAATAGTCCATCGTTCAGTCCACTTTTCAAAGCATGTGGCGAAAGCATTTTGCGGAAGCTGCTTTAGTGACCCCTATACAGCTCGAATAACGCCAGCATCTGTGTAGAATTTTGCTCCACAGAACTTCTCCTTCGTTGTTTGAAACCACCAGCAATCGCATGGGGCGAGGTCAGGACTGTAGGCAGGCTGTGGCCTGATCTCAATACTGCATTTCGTAAGAAACTGTTGAACACAAGCAGCCATGAGTGGGCAAGCTGTGGCATGATCTCAATACTGCATTTCGTAAGAAACTGTTGAACACAAGCAGCCACGAGTGGGCAAGCTGTGGCATGATCTCACAATACTGCATTTCGTAAGAAACCGTTGAACACAAGCAGCCACGAGTGGGCAAGCTGCGGCATGATCTCAATACTGCACTTCGTAAGAAACTGTTGAACACAAGCAGCCACGAGTGGGCAAGCTGTGGCATGATCTCAATACTGCATTTCGTAAGAAACTGTTGAACACAAGCAGCCACGAGTGGGCAAGCTGTGGCATGATCCCACAATACTGCATTTCGTAAGAAACTGTTTAACATAAGCAGCCACGAGTGGGCACGCTGTGGCATGATTTCAATACTGCATTTCGTAAGAAACTGTTGAACACAAGCAGCCACGAGTGGGCAAGCTGCGGCATGATCTCACAATACTGCATTTCGTAAGAAACCGTTGAACACAAGCAGCCACGAGTGGGCACGCTGTGGCATGATCTCAATACTTCACTTTGTAAGAAACTGTTGAACACAAGCAGCCACGAGTGTGCAAGCTGTGGCATGAGTGTGCAAGCTGTGGCATTTCGTAAGAAACTGTTGAACACAAGCAGCCACGAGTGGGCAAGCAGCTGTGGCATGATCTCAATACTGCCCTTCGTAAGAAACTGTTGAACACAAGCAGCCACGAGTGGGCAAGCTGTGGCATGATCTCAATACAGCATTTCGTAAGAAACTGTTGAACACAAGCAGCCACGAGTGGGCAAGCTGTGGCATGATCTCAATACTGCATTTCGTAAGAAACTGTTGAACACAAGCAGCCACGAGTGGGCAAGCTGTGGCATGATCTCAATACTGCACTTCGTAAGAAACTGTTGAACACAAGCAGCCACGAGTGGGCAAGCAGCTGTGGCATGATCTCAATACTGCCCTTCGTAAGAAACTGTTGAACACAAGCAGCAACGAGTGGGCAAGCTGTGGCATGAGTGTGCAAGCTGTGGCATTTCGTAACAAACTGTTGAACACAAGCAGTCACGAGTGGGCAAGCTGTGGCATGATCTCAATACTGCACTTCGTAAGAAACTGTTGAACACAAGCAGCCACGAGTGGGCAAGCTGTGGTATGATCTCAATACTGCACTTCGTAAGAAACTGTTGAACACAAGCAGCCACCAGTGTGCAAGCTGTGGCATGAGTGTGCAAGCTGTGGCATTTCGTAAGAAACTGTTGAACACAAGCAGCCACGAGTGGGCAAGCTGTGGCATGATCTCAATACTGCACTTCGTAAGAAAGTGTTGAACACAAGCAGCCACGAGTGTGCAAGCTGTGGCATGAGTGTGCAAGCTGTGGCATTTCGTAAGAAACTGTTGAACACAAGCAGCCACGAGTGGGCAAGCTGTGGCATGATCTCAATACTGCACTTCGTAAGAAAGTGTTGAACACAAGCAGCCACGAGTGGGCAAGCTGTGGCATGATCTCAATACTGCATTTCGTAAGAAACTGTTGAACACAAGCAGCCACGAGTGGGCAAGCTGTGGCATGATCTCAATACTGCATTTCGTAAGAAACTGTTGAACACAAGCAGCCACGAGTGGGCAAGCTGTGGCATGATCTCAATACTGCATTTCGTAAGAAACTGTTGAACACAAGCAGCCACGAGTGGGCAAGCTGTGGCATGATCTCAATACTGCACTTCGTAAGAAACTGTTGAATACAAGCAGCCACGAGTGGGTAAGCTGTGGCATGATCTCAATACTGCATTTCGTAAGAAACTGTTGAACACAAGCAGCCACGAGTGGGCAAGCTGTGGCATGATCTCAATACTGAATTTCGTAAGAAACTGTTGAACACAAGCAGCAACGAGTGGGCAAGCTGTGGCATGAGTGTGCAAGCTGTGGCATTTCGTAAGAAACTGTTGAACACAAGCAGCCACGAGTAGGCAAGCTGTGGCATGATCTCAATACTGCACTTCGTAAGAAACTGTTGAACACAAGCAGCCACGAGTGGGCAAGCTGTGGCATGATCTCAATACTGCACTTCGTAAGAAACTGTTGAACACAAGCAGCCACGAGTGTGCAAGCTGTGGCATGAGTGTGCAAGCTGTGGCATTTCGTAAGAAACTGTTGAACACAAGCAGCCACGAGTGGGCAAGCTGTGGCATGATCTCAATACTGCACTTCGTAAGAAAGTGTTGAACACAAGCAGCCACGAGTGGGCAAGCTGTGGCATGATCTCAATACTGCATTTCGTAAGAAACTGTTGAACACAAGCAGCCACGAGTGGGCAAGCTGTGGCATAATCTCAATACTGCATTTCGTAAGAAACTGTTGAACGCAAGCAGCCACGAGTGGGCAGGCTGTGGCATGATCTCAATAGTGCATTTCGTAAGAATCTGTTGAACACAAGCAGCCACGAGTGGGCAAGCTGTGGCATGATCTCAATACTGCATTTCGTAAGAAACTGTTGAACGCAAGCAGCCACGAGTGGGCAAGCTGTGGCATGATTTCAATACTGCACTTCGTAAGAAACCGTTGAACACAAGCAGCCACGAGTGGGCAGGCTGTGGCATGATCTCAATACTGCATTTCGTAAGAAACTGTTGAACGCAAGCAGCCACGAGTGGGCAGCCTGTGGCATGATCTCAATACTGCATTTCGTAAGAAACTGTTGAACACAAGCAGCCAAGAGTGGGCAGGCTGTGGCATGATCTCAATACTGAATTTCGTAAGAAACCGTTGAACTCAAGCAGCCACGAGTGGGCAAGCTGTGGCATGATCTCAATACTGAACTTCGTAAGAAACTGTTGAACACAAGCAGCCACGAGTGGGCAGGCTGTGGCATGATCTCAATACTGCATTTAGTAAGAAACTGTTGAACACAAGCAGCCACGAGTGGGCAAGCTGTGGCATGATCTCACAATACTGCATTTCGTAAGAAACCGTTGAACACAAGCAGCCACGAGTGGGCAGGCTGTGGCATGATCTCAATACTGCACTTCGTAAGAAACTGTTGAACACAAGCAGCCACGTGTGGGCGGGCGTTATCATGATGTAGGGTCCACTTGTACACCAGTTTCGGTCGCTTAATCGGTATGTGTCGTCGCAGACGCTTCAAGACTGAAATGTAATACTCAGCATTGACAGTAATTTATGGAGAAACGGCATGCTGGGAGACTACACCATTATGATTAAAGAAAAATATCATCACCACCTTCCCAGCTGATTTGTTTTGGTAGACGTTTTCCGGAGGAGGCGAGCCTGTGTGCTTCCAGACCCTCGTTGCGCGCTTCGTGAGGGGGTCGAAATAGTGGACTCATGTTTCATCGGCAGTTATTACTGTGTTTAGAAAGTTTGGGTGCTTTGAAATCATTTGTTACCACGCATGACACACCTGAACTCGGGCTAACAATTGCTCTCTCGTCAGATGGTCAGGTACCCTTCTGGAATACACACGATGCAGCCGTAATTTGTCGCGTAGAATGCGGAATGCCGACGTTCTTTAAATATTAGTTGACGCCGCTACATCTTCACACGTGATTCGTTGATCTTCTTGCAGGATTGCCCAAACAGTGTTAAAAATACGTTCCATAGCAAGTTCTATGTTTTTACGTAGAACAACACTTTCAGGTTGACCAGGCCTAGGAGCGTGTTCTGACTACAAACGCCCGTTTTTAAAATCATGGTGCCATCTAAAAGTCGTTGATTCACACAAACATTTATCTTTTTCATTAAATCCACTGTTTCTGGAGCCGTTTTACCCAAACGATAGCAAAATTTTGTCACACAATGCATTTCACTTCCTAACTCTGAATCACTCACCTCCATAGCTGTATGGCGAAATGCAGACATACCTTAAACAACTGCGCAATAACAAAATCAGAATCGTCTGTAATGGCTAATTACTGTTGTCATAGTTACTTATTTACTTCCTTTAGTCGTCTGCGTGGTTATTTTCCCCCTTTGCACTGATGCCAACTCAAAAAAGATACTCCCAATTTTTATGGAACGGCCTTTGTAACATTTAATGTTGAATTAGTGAAAATGGCTCTAGCTTTTTTACATAAACCTAACTTTTCCGTTTAACTCTTACTTTAACGACACGTTAATTTCACTGTAGACTTTAAATTGTTACCTTGTTTTTCCAGATGAGTCTCAGTCGAAGTAGCTCAAAACGTATAAACACATACGGGATACAATACTTTTGTACAAAACAGTGATGCCTCTTAAAAGAAACAAGGCCACTTACAGTTCCATCTTGCTTATTCAACACCACTCATACTTTGTCGTGATTCAAACTTCCAAAATAGAATAATCATCTCTGCCGTTCACAATCGGTAGAATACAACTTTCGCTCCCTTTTTTTAAGCAATCGTAAATTAGATTCATGCAAATAAAAACTCTGCCTCAGAATATCATTATAAACAATTCTTTGCAATCATCACATCATTCGTCTATCCTCAACAGTGCTTAAAAACAAAATCTTCTTAAAAACATAGAACGTAATATGTTCAAAAGCATAGTGTGTCCGAAATATTCAAACTGAAGTTTTTATCTCTAACTTGCACATACGTCATTGAATTTTTGACCTGCTGTCAGGGTTGCCAAACTCAAATTGGTCGAGAAAAAATGTGGACTTAAGCTTAAAAAAACGTTTAAGTAAAATAAACCAAATTTACATAAGAATACTGAAACTCAAGGGAAGGATCAATTTTATAGAGTATACGTAACATGTTAGATTGAGAAGAGTCGTTGATGATGATGATAATGCTTCTAAAGTGTTGTGAGACTGTAGCAGTCAAGATGATTTACCGTGTTGCAGCGAATAAAATTAATGAAGACTTCTTCTTACAAACGTTGTTTTAATGCCGTGTTTTCACGAAATTCCATTCCTTCCATGTTGAGGGGTTAATAAATATTTTGTTTGATCGCTGAAGTCTTGTCCCGAAAACCGCTGTTATAAATTTTGGAGGGACCAAGCTTTTTGTACTTTTTAACAACAGTTTTCTTACTAAAAATCGTATAGCTATCCGAATTTCCTGGCGTAGAATAGAAATAAAAGTTTCCAAGCTTTCGCACATCAACCAGATGGCTTTTTCAAAGGAAGTTGACAGCTAACTACAAACTGAATAATAGAACACTTTAACAATTTGAACACGGTGATTTGACTAGACAATAAATACATAGACGTAAATGTGATCATTCATTCGAAAAGAAACGAAATCACGTTGGTGGGGCACGCGGTACCGTAGTAGAAAATGCAGCATTATTTGAAGAACTGATTCCAAATACGTGGCAACGCTTGGGAGATGCTATCATTGCAAGCCTCGCTGCTGGTTACGATCTCTAAAGTTTCGCAAATGGCAGTATATTTGGCTGCGGAGTATGAAGCTACTTTCGTTATATCATTCCACATAAGATAAGTGGATTTGAACTTACTTCTCTGGATAGGGCAGTGGTTAAAAGCCATACTTTGCCCTATTGAGCAACATACATTCACTAATATCAATTCAAGGCCTACCACCTGGCTGCAATATGCAGACGACGTATTTTTTGATATAGCCTCACGGAAAGGAGACTCTCCCGATTTTCCTTGATAAAGTAAATTTAATACACCCTACGATCACTTTCACTATGGAGCATGAAAACAATGGTATCTTATCCTATCTCAACGTCTTAGTGAGCAAATCTCCTGACAACCGCCTTCGTACAGAAGTCTATTATAAACCCACGTCCGTTCCCAACATGATGCTCCGCTGCTCATTCTGCCCTGATGTTTACAAAACAGCCTTCTTCTCTTCTCGAATTAGAAGAGCCTTTGCCGTCTCCTCCGGTGTTCGTCCTAGAAAATCCGAACTAAAATACATCTTCTAATTGGCCATTGAGACAGGATATACGTCGAACCAGATGCATAAATTTATCGAAAATGCCAGAACCAGCCGTGTAAATCTTTCTATGCAGAAAATTCGCTACCTGGGCTTTATCCTCTACATACCAAATGTTTCTTATCAACTCAAAAACGCACTGAGGAGGATGAACTTCGACGTCTGCAAGAGATCTCTGGTATCTTTATGTGCGATGCTTAAGAGAGATATTGAGAAGCCCCCCTCTTCTTATTGAGGCAGTTGTTTATGCCACCACACTACAATATCCGGACGGCTCCAGGCCACATTACATCGGAATGACCAGACGTTCGTTTAGAATTAGAATCCAGAAACATAAAAGAGACAGAAAGGACGGAAAAATAGTCACTGAAGTCTATCCACAGAAGTCAAGTTCAAGTCCGTTGATCCTATGTGGGATGATATAAAGAAACTAGCTTCATACTCCACACATAAATATACTGCCATTCACGAAACTTTAGAGATCATAACCAGCAGCGTGGCTTGCAATGATAGCATCTCTCTACAATTGTCATGCATTTGGAATCAGTTCTTCAAATAATGCTTTGTTTTCTACCACGGTACCGCGTGCCCAACCAACGTGACCTCGTTGCTTCAAATGAATGATCACATTTACGTCTATTCATTTATTGTCTTGTCAAGGCACCGTGCACAAATTGTTGAGGTTTTCTAATATTCAATTTGCAGTTAGCTATCTACCTTCCTTGAAAAAAGCCATCTAGTTGATGTGCAAAAGCTTGGAAACTTTTATTTCTATTCTACGCCAGGAAATTCGGATTATTAGCATAGTGATACTGTTTTTAACATAGTTGGAGTACAGTTCCTTATTATTAATTAGTATTCACACATAACTTCCTTTGTAATTATGTACGCAAATGTTGTGATTTGTTACCACTGCAACGAAATCTAGTTTTTCAAGTATCTGCGTGAGATCGTGCTACGATATCATTTCATCCAAGGTATTCTGACGTCATATTAGATCTGCATTACGTCACACTATCAAAGTCGTTTGAACAACTAATTAGAAACGAAAACGTTACGTTACGAATATTTAAAATGAAAAACGATATATGCCACTACGAAGGACGGCAATTTCTATTCATTTGGTTTTTGCTATGACAGTTAAAATGCGGGAGGTCAGTTTTTCGGAAAGGTGGGCGTTTACGAGCCTGAACCACTATTCGGATACAGTCAGCTTTATGCGGTACTAACTCGAGGAAGAAACATTGGAATTGTTACATTAATTGTGCAGAACCCATCAACTTCAGGCAAAGTTGCTTCCACAACATGAGGAACGCACATTCACCAAAAAGTTACTCATTAAGCAGCATTTGAATCTATTAATTACATTTCATTGCTTTAAACTTTTCATATTTTCTCGTTCTTTTTTTTTCTCGTTGTATTTCGGAAAGCCAAGGAAAGGAATTTATTACATTTCATTGCTTTAAACTCGTCATTTTTTTATTGTGGCTAGTTATTTACAAATTATTTGTTATATCATCCATTACAGTGATTTACATAAATTTACAGTTTCTATCTGTTAATAGGGTATAGAAATTGATGCGTCGCCTTTGCTGTGTTGATAAGTAACTAAAATAATCATGTCAGGTCTAAATTTCTTCTTGAAAACCAGTACTTATTATTACTGAACGCAATACGAAACACATATTTGAAGAAAAAATGTTAATATCTTAAAACACATGCAGAAGAAATATTTCGGAAAGCCAAGGAAACGAAAAAAAATTGACGACTTATGGGACCAGATTTAGTGCTTGTTCGTGGTGGTGAAGAATTGCGAAACATAAGTGGACAATAGATAGCTGCAATAGAATATTCATAGAAATGTTCGTTGTTGTTGCACGAAGCGTTTAGGGTTTTTTATGATCTTTCGCTGCGGTTTTGGGAATAAGATTTTTTTTTGAGGTTCCAATAATGTTGTGCCATCATATTTCCACTCTGCCACCCCGATATTGGATTTTTCTCGTTCTGAGAACTCTTGATAAAATTTATCATCCTGATCTTCGAATATAGTTCCAGAATCAGTTGGGGGAAAAGCCAAATAAGATTCCAGAAAGATGCAATATCAAAGTGATTCTGCATCTAAAGGCGCTGCGCTCTTTAGATCGTCTCGCTTGCTGTCACTAAGGAAGTTTTCAGCAAATGAACTGAAGCCCAATTTTTTCTTTACCTTCGAACTAATATGATACCATGACTGTTTACGAATTAAAATGTTACTAAAATATGTGAAAGCGCGCCTGTGAATTCTAACGATTGAAACTAATATTATTCGAAGTTGTTCTATGAGCGTCACGAGCACATGAATTTTCTGCTCCAAAGAAAACAAGAAAAATGATACCGAATTTTCGGGTGTAATAAGCACGTCTTTTGAATCCCTTCTGACGCAAATTAAATTTATCAAAGCTATTCAAAATCAATGAAACCGGTATGGAAAACAATAGTATCTAACCGAAGTAATAAGTTTTCCAATCTGGATTTTAATCCCGCAGATATTGCTTTAAACGGAATCGAGAACTTACGCCCTCTGGTGGCAGACTTGTGGGTTAAGAAAATTTCGAATTTATGTGAGAAACATTTCGCAGCGGAAACGCTCTCCAACAAAGAAAGTGTGTTTCAAATCGCACTCTTCGAAGCAGACATATGAACAAATATAAGATATGCATCCACGCCCCCTGGCGGGAAAACCATGCATTGTTTTAGGAAGAAAGTATTCCCAAAAGGTTTTTCGATGTAAGCAGTATCGGTCCAAGAAAACACATTTTTAGTCGAGTTTTCCGGATCTCAGATTTGGTTGCAAATACATCAGAAGCAGAAATATACCATTAAGCACCCTGGCAGCAAAACCATTCTTTACCAAATATTAAAAATTATATGAAAACCATTTTCCATCAGGAGCTGTGTGCGACACAGAAAGAAGTTTTGAAATCGCAGTTTTAGGAGTAGAAATAACGCAGAAAACGTAATTACACCCCCTAGCGGAAAGTCTATGAATTACTTGAAAATTTTGAAATTACATGAAAAATATGTCGTATCAGAAACACTATAACACAAAGAAGAAAATTTTCAAATCGGACTCCTAGAAGTAGAGATATTGACAACAATAAGATATACATCTACACCCCCTGGAGTAGAAACCATGCATTATCTTAAGAAGAAATTATTCCAACAATGTTCATCGACGTGAGTAGCATTGGTCCACGAAAAACATTTTCAAACGATATTTTAGAAGCTCAGATTTTATGACAAATAAATCAGAAGCAAAAATTAACACTTACGCCCCCTGGTGGCCAAAGTACTCTTTACCAAAAATAAAAAAATATGTGTAAAAGATTTTCCATCAGGAGCTATATCCGGTGCAGAAAGTATTTTTGAAATCAGAGTTTCAGAAGTAGAGATATCAGGGGAAATGAAATTGTACATCGTAAAAAAAAAAAAAAAAAAAAAAAAAACGAAATGAAGGATCATCATTTGCATATTTCAAGTTTCCCAATGCAAAAAGAATTCTTCAAATCGGACCAATAGTTGTAGAGATATGGTGTCTACAGACGGACTGACGGACGGACAAACTGATGACATAAGCACGATTTTGTTTTACAAAAGACGTGCTAAAAATGAGGTAGTACCCTGCTACTGTTTGTGGATAATTTATCTTTCGCGTGCCAAAATCTTTGTATTTGTGAAATAAGACAAGTGATTCGAGAGTATACATTTATTTACGTACAACATATTGCATTTATTTGCGTCACTCAAGACCACACCGACCGGCACATACTAAGTGCTATTAAACCATAACAATAAACAATACTTCTGCCATTGAGCGGTACTTACCTAGGTAGGTGGATTAATGAATGTTATTGTCTTTAGACCAATGAAAGAAGATATGTGATTCATAAAAGTAATTATTTCCTAAAGTATTGTAAGCGGAAATAATAAGTACTATTTCAGCTGTTTAGTTTTTAAAAACAATATTTATTATTAATAGTATTACCTTCTTTATTCGAAATATACGAAACACAGCCTATGACAATCAAACATAACCAACAAAATTATCACTGACTCGTGTTGCTGAGCTGATGTGAATTTCCACCGGAGACCTAGATATTAGTGAAGAATCGGCGTAAAATATATGGTGTCCCAAGTAAAGCTGCCGTCTGCAGTTCTGTAGGTAGTGCATCAGAAAGCTGCAACTTTTCGAAATGACCCATAATATTTTTTGGCAATGTTCCAAGTGCCCCGATAACAATGGGGTCTACAGTTATCTGTTTAGTCCATAATCGGGTAGCTTTATAACGAAGTAAATTTCTCCGTCATTTTTCGTCCACGCCAGGATTCGAACCCGGATCCCCTCATTCCAGAATAAGTCGCTCTACCAATTGAGCTACGCGGACGTTTATTCGGATTCCAATCTGCCTTTATGTTGTGTGCGTCCTGCTGGCAGGTACGTCACATCTCCCCCCCGAAAGAGGGCCGGGGGCATGGCCCACGGGTCAGCCGTGACCATGAATCGTTGCAGGCAGCCATACACTGTAGAACGTGCACTTGAGAACTCCCAGTCAATCTGGTGTGTGGAATGCAACGTCACACACATTTATTTTTCGAAGTGCTGGAGAAGGGATTCTCTGATTTTTCCTATCTCGCGGTGTGGAAATAACATCACACCATTGCGAGATTTTGAACGGTCGGGTCATCCGGATAGTTCGGGCGCCATTATAACGAAGTAAATTTCTCCGTCATTTTTTGTCCACGCCAGGATTCGAACCCGGATCCCCTCATTCCGGGATAAGTCGCTCTACCAATTGAGCTACGCGGACGTTTATTCTGATTCCAATCTGCCTTTATGTCGTGTGCGTCCTGCTGGCAGGTACGTCACAGCTTCTATGGCCAGGTCTCTATATTAAGTCATTTTTTTCCAGTTCTTTTTCATCGATTTTGGCATCTCCAGGAATCGCTATTTCAATTATCCAGACATTTCGCATTGTTATCATAAAAAAAAAATTAAAAGAGATTCCACCCCTTCCTGGGGTTTTTCTTCTTTTCCTTCCGGGTCGGGTACAACGTACCAAGTCTGGGAAGTGGTATTCCTTTCTCTCAATTCTCCAGGAACTTCCTTACTATCCTACAAGTGTTCAGGATAGCTTTGTTCTGTAGTTCCATTTAGGTGTTAAGTTATAGGTCTAGTGTCTTTATAGAGCTGTGAATGGTCTTAGGTACAATTCATGTGGCTGATATTACTATAGGGACGGTAGTGACGTTCTCCATATGCCACATTTCCTTGACTTCGTATCGTAGGTTGTTATATTTTGACTGCTTCTTTCCGTGCGTCTTCTGGATGTGGCACGTGTTCAGCACTGCTGTGTCAATGAGGTATGTTGACTTCTTCTCCTTATCAACCAGGACAATGTCGGACCGATTGTGGGGGATGGTCTTATCTGTTCTGATCGATCTGTCCCTCTACAACTTGCGAGTGTTGTTCTCTAGAAGCGTTGTTGGCTCATAGCAGGGGACAGCCTCAGTTATAATGATGTGGTGCTTTCTTGCCAATTTCTGATGGACAATCTTGGAGACTTGATTGTGCCTGTTCGTGTACTCTGTTTATGTGACGACTCTGCACCCTGCTGTGATATGTTGGATGGTCTCTGGCGCTTGATGGCATTGCCGACATGTATCGCTTTCCACTGACGTGTCCTCCAGGATATGCTTTTGGTAGCTTCTGGTGTTTTCAACTTGATCTTGTATGGCCATCATGAGCCCTACGGTCTTGGGAAAGAGTGATCTTTTTGTTAGCCATGCATTGGAGGCTGTTTCATACACATGGTCGGGTTGCAGATCGTTGTAGTGCCTTCGGTGTAAGACTTTCTAGCCGCAAGCTTCTCTTTTTGGTTTCCTCGTTCCAATCTCGATGTTCTGAGTAGAGATGTCTGTGGCTGTGTACTTCTTGTCACTCTGGTTTATCGCTTGGTGAAGGGCTCCCTTGCTCTGATGGAAGTATTTACTGATGCTGCTGATTTCTTTGTCTCGGTTTTCCAGGAGATCAATGCTTTGTCTTCATTAGTCTCCTCAGTCTTTGGTTGTATTTGGTGGCTGGATTGTTTTTCATTTCTTTGTGTTCTAGAAATTGTTCGTGAAGCATTCCAAGGTACTTATAGACTTCTCCTTCCTCCATAGCTGCGATATGTTCTCCGGTCTTCAATTGGTAGCTACGTGCATCATGCTTTCCTTGGTTCATACCTTGTGTCTTGCATTTATCTAGTCCGAATTCCATCCTGATGTCATTGCTGAAGCCCTCGGTGATCCTGATTAGTTGCTGGAGTTGGTTCTGCGACGATGCGTACAGCTTGATGTCATCCATGTACATGAGGTGGGAGAGTTTGCACTTGTTGGTTTTGTTGCCCTTGATGGTAAACCAATACTTGCTTTCGTTGAAAATGGTTGACAGCGAGTTGAGTGATAGACAGAACCGTGGTGGGATAAGTGAATTTCCCTGGAAGATGCATCTCCTTATGTGGATGGACTTGGTCGTTATGTTCTCGACTTTGATTGTTGTCTTCCATCCTGTCATGGCCGCTTTAAGGAAGTTGATAATTACAGGACTTACTCTTTAGATCTCAAGGAACTCTTTCAGCCAGCTGCGGGGTATGGAATCATGGGCTTTACGGTAATCGATGTATGCTGTGTACATGTTGCGGTGCATCTTGAAAGCTTGTTCCATTACAACAGCGTCGATGGTAAGCTATTCCTTGTACACTCTACTTTCCAGGTGGTATTCCTTTTGCTGTTCTGCACTTCTATCTGCCTCATTATCTGATTGGCGATGCACGCTGTTAGGATTTTATACAGCGTAGGTAGACACGCTATTGGTCGATATTATTATTATTATTATTAGTAGTAGTAGTATTCAGATTTAGACAAACGTAAGAAACGACCCTAACATCCGCGCTCATTGTTCTTGTCAATGGTGTCATCTCCGTAAACATTCTGTACCCTTCTGTGGATGTCGGACAGCCTGCACCCTTCCTACGTCAAGAACTCAATGACGGCACGCTGCTTCTGATTGGAATCCATTATTTACTTGCAATGAAAAAGGGTTACTGTAGAGGAAGAGTTACTCTACCAACATGTGCAATTTGAATGACCTCTGTCAGTTAATAAAAACGTTATGCCCACTTTTGTATTACTTTCGGTACAACCCTCGTATTTGTTAAAGAAATCCGATGTACCGAAGAAAATCTCTTTCAGTTAAAAAAATAAGTAAAAATTGTCCAGCAGACTAAAGTCTTTTTTCTTTTTTAAAGTTTTACACTTATAAACTCTGAAACTGAAAAATTAAATTACAGAATATGTGCATTCATATTCATCATACACTGCTAGACAATTGCTAAGGACGGATCATAAACGGCTATACAGCGCATAAAAAAGTAAGTGTGGTTGGATGCCAAGTGAAATAAAATAATGTCTGAATGCCAGGACATTACAAGAAAGACAATTTGGTGTGCTCTGAAATCCAGAAAGCTTTGGAACGTGTTCAAGGGACAAACAGGCCATTTTGTGCAGAATACGTAAACCTGAAAAAAATGCAATTACCGTCCGCAGGCGTTCCGGCGTAAGATGTCAACATGGGATATCGCCACCATGGAGGGCGATGCAAGATTCCACACGTCGTGTCATGCTTTGCACAACATTATCAAGCAGCTGTTGGGGTAATTTATCCCATTCCTCTGTCAGTGCACGGATGAGGGTGTCCTTGTTTATTGGAGGGCATTGGCGACCAGCAAGACTCCTCCCCAAAGCATCCCACACATTTTCAATGGGATTCAGATCCGGAGAACGTGCTGGCCATACGAGGCGTTGAATATCCTCGCTCTCAAAACACTACTGGACAGTGACTGTTCGATGACGTGTTGCGTTGTCGTCCATGAAAATGAATCTATCACCGACAGCACCACGGAACATGCGAACATGAGGTAGCAGAACATCATTAATGTATCGTTGGCCTGTCATAGTCCCAGTTGGAAGCACATAGAAGGACGTACGACCATTGATCATGATGCCAGCCCATACCATGACACTACATGTCGGATATCGGTCCCTTTCCTGTATGTTTGCTGGACAATATGCAGTACCACTATCATGCCAGATCAGTTATCGTCGACAATCAGACGATAGACTGTATCTACTCTCATCTGAGAAGAGGACAGCAGACCAGTCCTTATCAGTCCAATTGCGATGTTGATGGCACCATTGCAAACGGGCGGTACGGTGACGTCTGGACAATGGGATGCACACAACAGGACGGCGGGCGTATAGTCCTCCTTCATGCAAACGTCTGGCGACAGTTTTTCGGGAGATCCGCTTGCCAGTAGCAGCCATAAACTGATTTGCTACCTCACTAGCTGTGCTGCGCCGGTGTCTTTTTATTGATAGCACTATGTACCGATCTTCTGCAGGTGTCGTACTGCGAACACGACCTCTCTCGTGACGTTTGCTACACTCTCCATTTGTTTGAAATGATTTCCAAAGCCTTGAAACAGCACTGTGGCTGACGTCGAACTCCCTGGCAACATCTGTTATTTTTCGCCCTTCTTTAATCTTGCCAATAATACGGCCACGCGTAAAATCATCTAGGTGATGTCGGGAAGACATACTAAAAATTGCAAGTTCGTCAATCGATTCTTTCCCTTTCAAATTTGCGTTTGAACAACAACGGTCAATACACGTCAAATCCTTTATATCTCTTATCAGCGCTATGACGTCACGAACAAGTTCGGCAATCCAAAATTTGCATTCGAACAACACGTCTTACCGTATCCCGCACTTATGCTAATTTCCACATTTTCCTGCCTTCCATTTTATGGTTGTTATCGTTGCTATTGTCATCCGTCCTTAGCAATTGTCCGGCAGTGTAGTATGTGCATTCATATCCATTACAGTATGTGCGTTCATATTCATTTTTCAAATTTATTATGCCCTTTTCCTCGAAATATCTGCCTTTTTTAACTAAAATGTCTTCCCATTCCGAATAATTATCTGGTCACACTGGTCATACATCCACAGATTTTCTGTACTATTATACGTAGATATCATAGGATATACCAAAAATGCTCTTGTGACTATTTTTGGCAAATACAAGTTTTCAAAAAAAAATTTCCCTCGTGTTTTGCTTAGTAAGGAAGTTTCCAAATGTACATGTTTTTTTTCAGATATTCCTGCCTAATGTATTGTAGTTAACGGGAAGTGAGGAAGTAAACACACTGTTCAGCATCCGGTCAAATTAATTAAAGCAATGCTTCCTTCCCTAAAGGGATAATAAAGAGTTGTAACGTACCAGGAGATGTGACGTACCTGCCAGAAGGACACACACGACATAAAGGCAGACAGGAATCAGAATAAAGCGTCCGCGTAGCTCAATTGGTAGAGCAACTTATTCCGGAATGAGTGGAACCGGGTTCGAATCCTGGCGCAGATAAAAATGACGGAGAAATTTACTTCGTTATAATGGCGCCCGAACTATCCGGATGACCCGACCGTTCACAATCTCGCAATGGTGTGATGTTATTTCCACACCGCGAGATAGGAAAAATAAGAGCAGCACTTCGAAAAAAAAAAATATGGGGGAGATGATGTAACGTACCAGGAGATGTGACGTACCTGCCAGAAGGACACACACGACATAAAGGCAGATAGGAATCAGAATAAAATGTCCGCGTAGCTCAACTGGTTGAGTGACTTATTCCGGAATGAGGGGATCCGGGTTCGAATCCTGGCGTGGACAGAAATGACGGAGAAATTTACTTCGTTATAGAGTTCCGTTTCAATAACTTTTGCATAAGCTATTGTGGCATTAAGTGAATAAGTTCAACATGCGCGTCATTAATTAGAATGCGTTAGGCACGAAACAGAAGTTTCTCAGTTACTAAGAAAAGTGTACTTAAATAAAATTAAATGTTCAGTTTTTTGGTACACCTTAGAGATGTTAAGTTTGCCCATAAACATTTATGTTAGGAGATCAGCAAGCATGGGATTCGTTCAACAAAATAAAAAAAAACATAAAAAAACTTGAGAAAGATTACAAAATGCAGAAATCGATTCCTTATGTTTCTTTCAGTTCAATTATTTAACCGCGGTATCGTTTCAGGAGGAGTAATAAGCTTATCTATGAAAAAGAGATAACTTCGGTTCGGAAAGGATAATTAATTGCACATTAATGACCAACGAAACTAGGAATACTTTTGCTTCCTGAAATATTCTGACAAATCGGCAAAAATTACTTGGAAATTCCAATACATGGGTTTTGCTTTTCTTTTTAAGCTTCGGTTAATATTTAAATGTCTGAATAATTTGTACAAAAAACTGAGTTCATTATGGAGCAATCATTCTTTGACAAAGTATTGTTCCATTTCGATTAATTAAAAACCTGTCTTCTCACTTGCCACATTTGCCGCCTTTGAAATAATGATCATGCATTTGATTATGATGGAAATATTTCCTCGAGTTCTCAAATACATGGCCAGCATTCTCGAGTGGCTATTACAATAAATTCAAAAATATGTCACTAACAACACAAAAAAAAAAAAAAAAAGAATCCTCAGATCATGGAAAGTACTGAAGCTACAGACACAGTTACTGACATATTTTCCAATAGTAATTGTTCGGGAGAGATCATAGCAGATGTTCCATGAACTTCTTTTTCGGTAGCCAACAATAGCGCGACGTATTGTGACATCACAAGACCTGGTTTTTCTGTTTATTTTTAAAGTACAATTAGTGTGTTCCCAAGGATGGAAATTTGAATATCGATTAAAATAACTTCATATTATAACGTGGAATACTTAATATTTTCTAAAACATAACCATAGTTATATTAAAAATCAGTAACTTTTCTTTTGGTAGTGTTGAAACCAGAAACAAGATGCCGCAACCTATACTGTGATGACGTCAGTAGACAAACAAATGTTGGATTGCATAATTATGGTTATGTTTTAGAAAATATTAAGTATTCCAAGTTATAAAATGAAGTTATCTTAATCGATGTTCAAATTTTCATCCTTGGGAACGCATTAATTGTCCAGAAAAAATATGCCGCCCCGGTGGCGCAGTGGTCTAAGCGATGGCCTCTGATCATTCTTCCGTAAGGGGTCCGGGTTCAATTCCCGGTGAGGCATGGATGTTGTGTTTGTCTTACGGCACTGGCTCTTTCCTTTCCCTGGATCCAGTGACCTTAAATTAGGGACAGGGGACTGCTTATAGCCCATTGAGTTGCTCACGGTGGTCGTTAAAAGACCTCCATTCAAAAAAAAAAAAAAAAAAAAAAAAAAATTAGGCGCGACCTGTACTTTGATGACGTCAGTCTACAAACAAATGTTAGATTGCATAGTTATGGTTATGTTTTAGAACATATTAAGTATTCGAAGTTATAATATGAAGTTATTTTACTCGATGTTCAAATTTTCATCCTCGGGAACACACTAATTGTGAAGGAAATGTGTACAAAAGTTTTTCCATTGGAAGTATAGGGAGCCAAATTACTTGACGTCCACCTTAAAGTGTGTGGTTCCTTAAAAAAATGGCTGAATGAGCGCGTGTATTGAAGATATTTGGAATCATTTGCGTTCTGGTATTCGTTTAAACAGACTCGATTTAAATGTTTTTCTTCAGGTATTTTCCTTCATATTTTCCGGGAATAGAATAAAGATTCCAAGTCATTGTTAGAATGAAGGGTGCGTGTATTTTCATGTTTTACAGAAAAATGTGTTATTTTTAACCACATCTTCTCAACGTCATTTGTGAGATGAAATTTAAGTAACAAGCTTGATATACAGGAGACTTCATTAGATTATAGTTGCGTAAAAGCCCAGGTAATAATAAGGTACCACACATTGAAATGAAGAGAAACGCATCGTGTTTGCGAATGCAACCGCTAGATGGCGCAATGTAATCCGTGTATCTGCACCTGGGCGAAATACTGTCGTTGGGGAAAATGTCATGCAAGAGGACGACGAATTTACTTCATGCCAGTTGTTTAGTGACAAAGCAACATTCCATCTAAGTGGCAAGGCCAACAGTCAGAACATTCGCATATCGGGTACGGAAAACCCACATGTAGTAATTGAAACTGAGCGCGACGTTAACAAACAGCGGTCAAAAAGCCGTTACCTTAACCCTTTAACGACCATGACACAAAAATCTTGTATCACTCTAAACACCATAAAACCCGAAACTGTCTGTTGTTTCATTTCTTTGTTTAATAGCAACAACAGTGACTAAGGAGGACTGCTGCTGATCCCTCCTAGGTCGAGAAAATTTGAAGAACAAGTACGGCTAGGAAATCTGACTCACGTCTAGACAGGCGTTTCGGGCGGCTATGGCCGTTTGTACCTTCGGGCGTTTTGGGCGTTATGGTCGTTAAAGGGTTAACGAACAGATTTCCTAACCGCTGGATTGGTCACTGTGGACACGACGACAGGGCTCTCTACAGGTGGCCCGACCAGGTCTCCGGACCTGACACCTTGCGATTTTTTCTTATGGGGTTTTGTGAAGAATAATGTGTATGTGCCACCATTGCCCACAACTCTAGATGAACCCAAAGTTCACATTCATAGTGCTCTGCAGTCGTTTACAACAGACATGCTTGATCACAAGAATTTCAATTTCGCCTCCACGTAGTTCGCGTGAATAAAGAAAGTAATATAGAACACTTATAAAGTATGAAAACAAAATTGGACGGTTTTTTGTTTATCCTATGTACATTTAATTGCTGTGTATTTAGAAACACATAAAATACAATCATTTGAAATCAAAAAAGTAATTTTGAATTACCCTGTATATTGAAAATACAACCAACTAACGTTTAATAACCTACAAAGTATGTATGAAAAGCCCTTACCCAAAACAATTATTAGAAAATGAAGTAATAAATCTGACATAGAAGTAAGGGAGAAGTACAAGAAAGTGCATTTGTTAGTAGTGATGTCAGTAGCTTCAGTATTTCACCATGATCTATGGGCTATTTTCTGCCATATTAGTGCTACATTTGATAGTTTATTATAGCAACCAACTATTATGTTTTGCAGTAATTTTGTTGACATTTACTTCTTTGTTAAAGAGTCAGTAAAATCTACATTATATATATAGAGAGAGACCAATCTTCAGTGAAAAGCATCTGTGTCCCTTGAGAAAATATAAGAGTTCAGGTTTCATGAGTGTGCTTTATTAATTTCTCATTTGCCAAATTATATTTTCAAAATGTAGTAACACAAAACTAAATTTTGTTGCACACTGCTTTCCCTACCAGAACACACAAATGCAAAACCAATAACAAATCAAATACCTGTATTCTCTAAAGATATGAAATAGCAAGTACAATGGATTTGATTATTATTTTATACGTGGTATTTCATATCTTTAGGGAATTCAGGTATTTGTTGTGTTATTGGGTTTGCATTTGTGAGTTCAGGTAGGGAAAGCAGTGTGCAACATAATTTAGTTTTGTGTTACTACATTTTGAAAATATAATTTGGCAAATGAGAAATTAATAAAGCACACTCATAAAACCTGAACTCTTATATTTTCTCAAGTGACACAGATGCTTTTCCCTGAAGATTGGTCTGGGTTGCTTGAGTGTTTTAGTTGATGCATGTGATTAAAGATGTTATCTGTAATTTTGTATTTCAGGTTTGAAAAGTAGAGAGTTTTGTCATTTTTGAAATTTCAAGTTTTGTGTTGAAATTTGGGGAAGTAGAAGTCAGGGTTGTCGGTCTGTTTAGGGTGTTATTCATTATCATATTATCTGCTTCTAGTGTAGGCAGCTGCAAAGCGCAGCACTGAAATGGATATTGTACATATGAATATCATTTTATTTCATTTATTTCATAACTATATGTGTAAACGTGGCAAGCTCATAAGACAAACAAAATGTATTGACATAAATAACCTTAAAAAAAAAACACCATAATACCTTCAAGTTGCTTTAGAAGGCCTAACATCGGAAGATGTGAATATTTCTGAAGTTAACAGAAAAGTAGCCAAAGCTCTTATGGAAACAGCAACAAACTTAGCTGGGTCTAAGAACAAGTTGCATGTGAACAAATTATCAGGAAAAACCAAAATGTTGATGCAAAAAAGAAGAGAGATGAGGACAACTAAAGAAGATGTGACTTTCAAAGTGGAATATACTTTCAAAGTGGAATATATAGAGCTATGCAAGACAGTACGGAAAAGTATCACTGAAGACGTAAGGAAATTCAACTGTGAGCTAGTGAGGAAAGCAATTGAAAATAACCAAAGCCTAAAGATAGCAAAGGGACATCTCAGTAAAGGAAGAAAACAGATTATGGCACTGAGAAAAGAAGATGGTTCTGTAACAAGAAATAGAGGCGAAATTTTGACAAGAGTGAAAGATTTCTACTCCAAATTATATGAAAGGGATGATGCATGTACTCCAGACATCATGAAAGGTACCAGTACCAGAGTTCTTCCAGTCTTCCCAGCAGAAGTTGCACATGCAATCAAGAACATAAAGCGGAGAAAAGCTCCAGGAGAAGATGGAATTACTGTAGACATCATACAAGAAGCAAGTGGAGAAATCGAAACAGTACTCGCCCAAATTTTTACTCGATGCCTTAATGAAGGGAAGATTCCTGAGGATTGGAATAACGCTACAATGATCCTGCTACATAAAAAAGGTGACATTAAGGATCTCAGGAACTACAGACCTATCAGCCTACTATCAGTGGTTTATAAAATCTTCACTAAAGTTCTTTCACACCGTTTGAAGGTAACACTGGACATGGCTTAACCGAAAGAACAAGCTGGATTCAGGAGTGGCTACAGCACAATAGATCATATCCACGTACTGAGAGAACTAATTGAAAGAGCGAGAGAATATGAACTTCCATTGTGCATGGCTTTTATCGATTATGAAAAAGCCTTTGATTCGGTGAAAACATCAGCAGTTACAATGGCTCTGAAATTCTGCGGTATTGAAGATGCATACATTAATATTATTAATAACATCTATGAAAATGCAAGTGCAAATATTCGGCTGTTTGAAAATACAACACACATAAAAATTGGAAAGGGAGTGAGACAAGGTGACACCATATCTGAGAAGCTCTTTAATGCGACATTGGAAAATGTCTTTCAATGACTGAACTGGGAAAACAAAGGGATAAAGCTTAATGGAGATTTTCTAACCCACCTTCGTTTTACTGATGACTTAGTCATTTTTGGAAATACCCCATCAGAGCTGCAGAGTATGATCCAGGAACTTGCTGACAAGAGTAAAGAAGTAAGATTAAAAATGAACTTTCAGAAGACAAAAGTGATGTTCAATGCTTTTACAAGAAATGAAGATTTATCGATTGATGGAGAAAAGCTGGAGATAACAGATACGTACGTTTATCTTGGACAGCAGGTATCAAGTGAGGGTCACACTGATGAAGAAATTAATCAGCGCACAAAACTTGCCTGGAGAGCTTTTGGAAGAAACAGCATAATTTTCAAGAGCAATATGCCATTATGTCTTAAAAGAAAAGTGTTTGATCAATGCATCCTTCCAGCGCTTATGTATGGTACAGAGACGTGGACCTTAAATAAAAGCGGCATACAAAGGCTGCAGACAACTCAAAGAAGCATGGAGAGGTGCATACTTGGTGCAACCAGGAGAGATAAGAAGAGGAACTCGTGGATCCGAAAAATCACAGGAGTGGAAGACATCATGATCAGAGTAAAATCCTTCAAATAGCAATGGGCTGGACATACTGCCAGAAGGACAGACCATCGATGGACAGCCGAAATTTTAGATTGGATTCCAAGGCACGGGAAAAGACCCAGAAGAAGACCACATGGGAGATGGGTGGATGAAATTCAAAAGTATGCGGGAGTGACATGGAGGAGAATGGCTCAAGATAGACCGTTGTGGAAGAGGCTTGGAGAGACCTTCGTCCAGCAGTGGACTGATAATGGTGGATGATGATGATTATATATATATATATATATATGGGATGTAAGGTCAGGTGATGCGTAACATCACAGCCTCTCCTTGACAAATGTCAACCCCGCCTTCTCGTGGTACATCCTGTTCCCACTAAAGGGGCTCTGACGACCGCCAATAGCGGTATAACTATACCATCGGGATTAGAGGAAATGCTATCCCACACTCACCAACCCGCTTGGCCAGCGTGGTGAGTTATGGCCAAAACCCCTCCAAAATGATTCCACAACTTAAATCTTGGCCCTCAGTCTCCGGCAGCTGGAATGTACCTGGCCAAGGCAGCGGCCAGTGCGACATGAAGGCAGAGGGTGCTAAGAATCCCCGGAGGACCGGACTAGGCTGCCATCTGATGCTGACCTTGGCTACGTATAACGGACGCTCCCTATCTTCTGATTCAAGGCTTCTTGATTTGGAAGAGGAACTACAAAGGATCAAGTTTGACATCGTCGGGCTAAGTGAGGTAAGGAGAAAAGGAGAAGATCTCATTGAACTGAAAAGTGGACATCTCTTCTACTATCGTGGGACAGATACTGGCAGAACTAATGGTGTTGGATTTATAATAAACAAGAAACTGAAGGATAAAGTTGTAGAAGTTGAAAGTTCCTCTGACAGAGCTGCACGACTCGTTATCCAACTCTCGAGAAGATACCAGGCTCAGATTATTCAAACTTATGCACCCACCACAAGTCATCCTGAAGAAGAAATTGAAGAATTTTATGAGGAAATTCGTGATCTAAATAATAAAGGTAAGCAGCACTTGAAGATAATTATGGGAGATTTCAATGCAAAAATAGGGCAACGGCAACAGAATGAAACTTCAGTACGTGAATTCGGTCACGGCAACAGAAACCAGCGTGGAAATACTCTCGTAGAGTTTGCAGAGGCAGAAGGGTTTTTCATCTTGAACTCCTTTTTCAAGAAAAAGCCACACAGGAAATGGACATGGAGACATCCAAATGGGACGACAAGTGAAATTGATTTCATTATGTGTAACAAAAATTTCGTCATAGAAGACTGCAGTGTGCTAAACAAGTTCAACACAGGCAGCGACCATAGATTGGTGAGATGTAAGATGCACCTCAACACTAAACTCGAACGTAGCAAGCTCATAAGACAAACAAAATGTATTGACATAACCAACCTTAAAAAACACCATAATACCTTCAAATTGGAACTGAAGAACAGATTCTCTGCTTTAGAAGGCCTAACATCGGAAGAAGTGGATATTTCTGAAGTTAACAGAAAAGTAACCAAAGCTCTCATGGAAACAGCAGCAAAATTAGCTGGGTCTAAGAACAAATTGCATGTGAACAAATTATCAGGAAAAACCAAAATGTTGATGCAAAAAAGAAGAGTGATGAGGACAACTAAAGAAGATGTGACTTCCAAAGTGGAATATATAGAGCTATGCAAGACAGTACGAAAAAAGTATCACTGAAGACGTAAGGAAATTCAACTGTGAACTAGTAAGGAAAGCAATTGAAAACAACCAAAGCCTAAAGATAGCAAAGAGACATCTCAGTAAGGGAAGAAAACAGATTATGGCACTGAGAAAAGAAGATGGTTCTGTAACAAGAAATAGAGGCGAAATTTTGACAAGAGTGAAAGATTTCTACTCTAAATTATATGAAAGGGATGATACATGTACTCCAGACATCATGAAAGGTACCAGTACCAGAGTTCTTCCAGTCCTTCCAGCAGAAGTTGCACATGCAATCAAGAACATGAAGCGGGGAAAAGCTCCAGGAGAAGATGGAATTACTGTAGACATCATACAAGAAGCAAGTGGAGAAATCGAAACAGTACTCGCCCAAATTTTCACTCGATGCCTTAATGAAGGGAAAATTCCTGAGGATTGGAACAACGCTACAATGATCTTGCTACATAAAAAAGGTGACATTGAGGATCTCAGGAACTACAGACCTATCAGCCTCCTATCAGTGGTTTATAAAATCTTCACTAAAGTTCTTTCACACCGCTTGAAGGTGACACTGGACATGGCTCAAACGAGAGAACAAGCTGGATTCAGGAGTGGCTACAGCACAATAGATCATATCCACGTACTGAGAGAACTAATTGAAAGAGCGAGGGAATATGAACTTCCATTGTGCATGGCTTTTATCGATTATGAAAAAGCCTTTGATTCGGTGAAACCATCAGCAGTTGCAATGGCTCTGAAATCCTGCGGTATTGAAGATGCATACATTAATATTATTAATAACATCTATGAAAATGCAAGTGCAAAGATTCGGCTGTTTGAAAATACAACACACATAAAAATTGGAAAAGGAGTGAGACAAGGTGACACCATATCTCCGAAGCTCTTTAATGCCACATTGGAAAATGTCTTTCAATCACTGAACTGGGAAAACAAAGGGATAAAGATTAATGGAGATTATCTAACCCACCTTCGTTTTGCTGATGACATAGTCATTTTTGCAACTACCCCATCAGAGCTACAGAGTATGATCCAGGAACTTGCTGACAAGAGTAAAGAAGTGGGATTAAAAATGAACTTTCAGAAGACAAAAGTGATGTACAATGCTTTTACAAGAAATGAAGATTTATCGATTGATGGAGAAAAGCTGGAGATAACAGACACGTACGTTTATCTTGGACAGCAGATATCAAGTGTGGGTCACATTGGTGAAGAAATTAATCGGCGTACAAAACTTGCCTGGAGAGCTTTTGGAAGAAACAGCATAATTTTCAAGAGCAATATGCCATTATGTCTTAAAAGAAAAGTGTTTGATCAATGCATCCTTCCAGTGCTTACGTATGGTGCAGAGACGTGGACCTTAGCTAAAAGAGACATACAAAGGCTGCAGACAACTCAAAGCAGCATGGAGAGGTGCATGCTTGGTATAACCAGGAGAGATAAGAAGAGGAACTCGTGGATCCGAAAAATGACAAGAGTGGAAGACATCATGATCAGAGTTAAATCCCTGAAATGGCAATGTGCTGGACATACTGCCAGAAGGACAGACCATCGATGGACAGCCGAAATTTTAGATTGGATTCCAAGGGACAGGAAAAGACCCAGAAGAAGACCACATGGAAGATGGGTGGATGAAATTCGAAAGTATGCGGGAGTGACATGGAGGAGACTGGCAAAAGACAGACCGTTGTGGAGGAAACTTGGGGAGACCTTCGTCCAGCAGTGGATTGATAATGGTTGACAATGATGATGATGATGATATATATATATGATGATGATATATATATATATATATATATATATATATATATATATATATATATATGTATATATCATCATCATCATCATTGTCAACGATGATGATATATATACACTGCTGGACAATTGCTAAGGACGGATCATAAACGGCTATATAGCGCACAAAAAAGTAAGTGTGGTTGGATGCCAAGTGAAATAAAATAATGTCAGAATGCCAGGACATTACAAGAAAGACAATTTGTTGTGCTCTGAAATCCAGAAGGCTTTGGAACGTTGTTCAAGGGACAAACAGGCCATTTTGTGCAGAATACGTAAACGTGAAAAAAATGCAATTACCGTCCGCAGGCGTTCCGGTGTAAGATGTCAATACGGGATATGGCCACCATGGAGGGCGATGCAAGATTCCACACGTCGTGTCATGCTTTGCACAACATTATCAAGCAGCTGTTGGGGTAATTTATCCCATTCCTCTGTCAGTGCACGGATGAGGGTGTCCTTGTTTTTTGGAGAGCATTGGCGACCTGCAAGACTCCTCCCCAAAGCATCCCACACATTTTCAATGGGATTCAGATCTGGAGAACGTGCTGGCCATACGAGGCGTTGAATATCCTCGCTCTTAAGACACTCCTGGACAGCGACTGTTCGATGACATGTTGCGTTGTCGTCCATGAAAATGTATCTATCACCGACAGCACCACGGAACATGCAAACATGAGGTAGCAGAATTAATGTATCGTTGCCCAGACATATTCCCAGTTGGAAGCACATAGAGGGACTTACGGCCATTGATCATGATGCCAGCCCATACCATGACACTACATGTCGGATATCGATCCCTTTCCTGTATGTTTGCTGGACAATATGCAGTACCACTATCACGCCAGATCAGTTGTCGTCGACAATCAGACGATAGACTGTATCTACTCTCATCTGAAAGGAGGACAGCAGACCAGTCGTTATCAGTCCAATTGCGATGTTGATGGCACCATTGCAAACGGGCGGTACGGTGACGTCTGGACAATGGGATGCACACAACAGGACGGCGGGCGTATAGTCCTCCTTCATGCAAACGTCTGGCGACAGTTTTTCGGGAGAATTTGCTTGCCAGTAGCAGCCATAAACTGATTTGCTACCTCACTATCTGTGCTGCGCCGGTGTCTTTTTGTTGATAGCACTATGTACCGATCTTCTGCAGGTGTCGTACTGCGAACACGACCTCCCCCGTGACGTTTGCTACACTCTCCATTTGTTTGAAATGATTTCCAAAGCCTTGAAACAACACTGTGGCTGACGTCGAACTCCCTGGCAACATCTGTTATTTTTCGCCCTTCTTCAATCTTGCCAATAATACGGCCACGCGTAAAATCATCTAGGTGATGTCGGGAAGACATACTGAAAATTGCAAGTTCGTCAGTTGATTCTTTCCCTTTCAACTTTGCGTTTGAACAACAACGGTCAATACGCGTCAAATCCTTTTTATCTCTTATCAGCGCTATGACGTCACGAACAAGTTCGGCAATCCAAAATTTGCATACGCACAACACGTCTTACTGTATCCCGCACTTTAGCTAATTTCCACATTTTCCTGCCTTCCATTTTATGGTTGCTATCGTTGCTATTGTCATCCGTCCTTAGCAATTGTCCGGCAGTGTATATATATATATACTTAAGAGCAAAACTGAAGACTAAGGAAAAACTTTAGAATTTAAAACGAAAGTTGCAAAATAACCTGAAGATCAAAACGCGCAACGCAGCAGTTTTGAAAATTCAGAATTCACATTCTATTAAGAGGATACCTAAGCAAAAAAATACATATATAATTTTGACTCACACCAAGTACAACATAGAAAAGATTATGTATCTACCTGTGTGAGTAAAAGGAGAAAAGATAAAAAAATAAAATAAAACGACTTAATGTAGAAGGTGTCGAGAATACTGAGCCTTGGCTTTATCAAGGACCAGCAAAAACTCTGCATTTTCTCACTTCCACAAAGACCTAGTTGGAAATGGGTTTCTGCAAGGCCATAGATGCAAGTAACATTCCCACCTAAAATAGTTTTAAAATATATATATATGTCATGTCCTCCGCAGAGTTGCATGACCTAGCACTAGTTAACAATTTCGCTTGCATCCATTAACCTTCCTGGCCCGACCCATGCTCTTCATCTGTTACTATTTATTAAACAGAGAGAAGAAGATTAAAGAGAACTCAAGCTGTGAGAGTGACATAATAATTAGAAATAATTTTCAGCTATAACGAAATGCCAAGTTCGTTTGAGAGAGAATTTAAACCTGAAAATCAATGCAAAAGAAATCCAAATTTTTACATTGCAATTAAAAAGGAAATATTAATTTTTAAAAAAACAGATATTTGAAAGGAAACTTGAGTCTAAAACCCCTACTCTACAACTTATGACAGCACGAAAACGAGAATAAGTTAAAGACAATAATTAACTAAAGAAAACTTTGTGAAAGTTATATGCCTTAAACAGTTAGTTGCAAAATGTACAAAGTATTTCAGCAGTGCTTTAAGTGCATAATTAATTAGTTATTAAGAACTTAACTACTTTGAAAATACAGCGCATAGAAAAGGAACAAGCTTAGCCAACTTCTGTTCCTAGGTACCCCAAAAGACGCGCAAAGTTACAAAGAAAAGAAAGAGTTAAAACCCGCAAAAATGTTAACAGATAAGCCAGTGCCTAAAAGCTGAAAAGCTAAAAATCAACAGAGAAAAAGTACATGAAGTACAAACATTGAACTTATAAAACCTAGAACCCAAAAACAAGGAAGAGAGCTTACCTCTTGTGTGACAAAAGCTTTCTCCTCACAAGAGTAAAACATGGCTGACCTCTTCCGCCACTCCCTAGTCGCTGGGGGGCAGAGAGGGTGGGGCTGATGGCCTCCTCAAACAGAAAGAAGCCAACTCGCGGAGATTTTAACCAGAGAAAAAAATATATAAACTTAAGACTGTGGATCTGTATGATCAGAAAGAGCAGAATTAACTCTCCAGAATACATGAGAAATTTTGGATTTCTTTTGCATTGATTTTCAGGTTTAAATTCTCTCTCAAACGAACTTGGCATTTCGTTATAGCTGAAAATTATTTCTAATTATTATGTCACTCTCACAGCTTCAGTTCTCTTTAATCTTCTTCTCTCTGTTTAATAGTAACAGATGAAGAGCATGGGTCGGGCCAGGAAGGTTAATGGATGCAAGCGAAATTGTTAACTAGTGCTAGGTCATGCAACTCTGCGGAGGACATGACATATATATATTTTTTAAAACTATTTTAGGTGGGAATGTTACTTGCATCTATGGCCTTGCAGAAACCCATTTCCAACTAGGTCTTTGTGGAAGTGAGAAAATGCAGAGTTTTTGCTGGTCCTTGATAAAGCCAAGGCTCAGTATTCTCGACACCTTCTACATTCAGTCGTTTTATTTTATTTTTTTATCTTTTCTCCTTTTACTCACACAGGTAGATACATAACCTTTTCTATGTTGTACTTGGTGTGAGTCAAAAATTATATATGTATTTTTTTGCTTAGGTATCTTCTTAATAGAATATATATATATATATATATATATATATCATCATCATCATCATCATTGTCAACCATTATCAATCCACTGCTGGACGAAGGTCTCCCCAAGTTTCCTCCACAACGGTCTGTCTTGTGCCAGTCTCCTCCATGTCACCCCTGCATACTTTCGAATTTCATCCACCCATCTCCCATGTGGTCTTCTTCTGGGTCTTTTCCTGTCCTTTGGAATCCAATCTAAAATTTCGGCTGTCCATCGATGATCTGTCCTTCTGGCAGTATGTCCAGCCCATTGCCATTTCAGGGATTTAACTCTGATCATGATGTCTTCCACTCTTGTCATTTTTCGGATCCACGAGTTTCTCTTCTTATCTCTCCTGGTTACACCAAGTATGCACCTCTCCATGCTGCTTTGAGTTGTCTGCAGCCTTTGTATGTCTCTTTTAGTTAAGGTCCACGTCTCTGCACCATACGTAAGAACTGGGAGGACGCATTGATCAAACACTTTTCTTTTAAGACATAATGGCATATTGCTCTTAAAAATTATGCTGTTTCTTCCAAAAGCTCTCCAGGCAAGTTTTGTAAGCCGATTAATTTCTTCATCAATGTGACCCTCACTTGATATCTGCTGTCCAAGATAAACGTACGTGTCTGTTATCTCCAGCTTTTCTCCATCAATCGATAAATCTTCATTTCTTGTAAAAGCATTGAACATCACTTTTGTCTTCTGAAAGTTCATTTTTAATCCCACTTCTTTACTCTTGTCAGCAAGTTCCTGGATCATACTCTGCAGCTCTGATGGGCTAGTTGCAAAAATGACTACGTCATCAGCAAAACGAAGGTGGGTTAGATAATCTCCATTAATTTTTATCCCCTTGTTTTCCCAGCTCAGTGACTGAAAAACACCCTCCAATGTGGCATTAAAGAGCTTCGGAGATATGGTGTCACCTTGTCTCACTCCCTTTCCAATTTTTATGTGTGTTGTATTTTCAAACAGCCTAATCTTTGCACTTGCATTTTCATAGATGTTATTAATAATATTAATGTATGCATCTTCAATACCGCAGGTTTTCAGAGCCATTGTAACTGCTGATGGTTTCACCGAATCAAAGGCTTTTTCATAATCGATAAAAGCCATGCACAATGGAAGTTCATATTCCCTCGCTCTTTCAATTAGTTCTCTCAGCACATGGATATGATCTATTGTGCTGTAGCCACTCCTGAATCCAGCTTGTTCTCTCGGTTGAGCCATGTCCAGTGTTACCTTCAAGCGGTGTGAAAGAACTTTAGTGAAGATTTTATAAGCTACTGATAGGAGGCTGATATGTCTGTAGTTTCCGAGATCCTCAATGTCACCTTTCTTATGTAGCAGGATCATTGTAGCGGTGTTCCAATCCTCAGGAATCTTTCCTTCATTAAGGCATCGAGTGAAAATTTGGGCGAGTACTGTTTCGATTTCTCCACTTGCTTCTTGTATGATGTCTACAGTAATTCCATCTTCTCCTGGAGCTTTCCCCGCTTCATGTTCTTGATTGCATGTGCAACTTCTGCTGGAAGGACTGGAGGAACTCTGGTACTGGTATCTTTCATGATGTCTGGAGTGCATGTATCATCCCTTTAATATAATTTGGAGTAGAAATCTTTCACTCTTGTCAAAATTTCGCCTCTATTTCTTGTTACAGAACCATCTTCTTTTCTCCAGTGCCATAATCTGTTTTCTTCCCTTACTGAGATGTCCCTTTGCTATCTTTAGGCTTTGGTTGTTTTCAATTGCTTTGCTCACTAGTTCACAGTTGAATTTTCTTACGTCTTCAGTGATACTTTTTCGTACTGTCTTGCATAGCTCTATATATTCCACTTTGGAAGTCACATCTTCTTTAGTTGTCCTCATCTCTCTTCTTTTTTGCATCAACATTTTCGTTTTTCCTGATAATTTATTTATATGCAACTTGTTCTTAGACCCAGCTAATTTTGTTGCTGTTTCCATAAGAGCTTTGGTTACTTTTCTGTTAACTTCAGAGATGTCCACTTCTTCCGATGTTAGGCCTTCTAAAGCAGAGAACCTGTTCTTCAGTTCCAACTTGAAGGTATTACGGTGTTTTTTAAGGTTGGTTATGTCAATAGATTTTGTTTGTCTTATGAGCTTGCCACGTTCAAGTTTAGTGTTGAGGTGCATCTTACATCTCACCAATCTATGGTCACTACCTGTGTTGAACTTGTTTAGCACACTGCAGTCTTCTATGACGAATTTTTTGTTACACATAATAAAATCAATTTCACTTTGTCGTCCCATTTGGATGTCTCCATGTCCATTTCCTGTGTGGCTTTTTCTTGAAGAAGGAGTTCAAGATGAAAAATCCTTCTGCCTCTGCAAACTCAACGAGAGTATTTCCACGCTGGTTTCTGTTGCCGTGACCGAATTTACCTACTGAAGTTTCATTCTGTTGCCGTTGCCCTATTTTTGCATTGAAATCTCCCATAATTATTTTCAAGTGCTGCTTACCTTTATTATTTAGATGACAAATTTCCTCATAAAATTCTTCAATTTCTTCTTCAGGATGACTTGTGGTGGGTGCATAAGTTTGAATAATCTGAGCCTGGTATCTTCTCGATAGTTGGATAACGAGTCGTGCAACTCTGTCAGAGGAACTTTCAACTTCTACCACTTTATCCTTCAGTTTCTTGTTTATTATAAATCCAACACCACTAGTTCTGCCAGTATCTGTCCCACGATAGTAGAAGAGATGTCCACTTTTCAGTTCGATGAGATCTTCTCCTTTTCTCCTTACCTCACTTAGCCCCACGATGTCCCACTTGATCCTTTGTAGTTCCTCTTCCAATTCAAGAAGCCTTGAATCAGAAGATAGGGAGCGTCCATTGTACGTTGCCAAGGTCATCATCAGATGGCAGCCTAGTCCGGTCCTCCGGGGATTCTTAGCACCCTCTGCCTTCATGTCGCACTGGCCGCTGCCTTGGCCAGGTACATTCCAGCTGCCGGAGACTGAGGGCCAAGATTTAAGTTGTGGAGTCATTTTGGAGGGGTTGGGCCATAACTCACCACGCTGGCCAAGCGGTTTATATGTATATATATATACGTATATGTTTTTTTTTCAGATTATTTGTATAGATGCTTACGAAATCTGAAACCGTAATAATAATAAGAAGGAGAAGAAAAAGAAGAAGAGGAAGAAGAAGGATATTAATAATAACACCACAGCTGGCTGATAGAGGTCCTTGATATCGACAAAGTAAGTCCTGTAATCATCAACTTCCTAAAAGCGGCCATGACAGGATGGAAGACAACTATCAAAGTCGAGAACATAACGGCGAAGCCGATCCACATGAAGAAAGGCATCTTCCATGGAGATTCACTTAGCCCACTATGGTTCTGTCTAGCACTCAACCCGCTGTCAACCATGCTCAACGAAAGCAAGTATGGGTGTACCATCAAGGGCAACAAAACCAACAAGTACAAACTCTCCCAACTCGTGTACATCACGCTGTACGCATCGTTGCAGAACCAACTCCAGCAAATAATCAGGATCACCGAGGGCTTTAGCAATGGCATTAGGATGGAATTCGGCCTAGATAAATGCTAGACACAAGGTATGAACCGAGGACAGCATGATGCATGTAGCTACCAATTGAAGGTTGTAGGACACATCGCAGCTATGGAGGAAGGATAAGTCTATAAGTACTTTGGTATGCTTCAAGCACAAGGCCTAGAACAAAAGAAATCAAAAACAATCTAGCATCCAAATACAACCAAGGGCTGAGGAGACCAATGAAGACAAAGTTCAATGCTCGCAACATCACTCGGGCTATCAACATATACGCAGTTTTAGTCCTCACGTATTCCTTCGTAATCATCAACTGGACCACAACAGAGCTTGAGAAAATAATGCGCAATACCAGGACAACCCTCACTAAACATCGCCAGTACCACCCGAAGTCAGCAATAGAAAGGCTGACCATTGGACGGGCAGAAAGAGGACGAGGAATGATTGATCTCCTGGAACACCGAGACAAAGAAATCAGCAGCCTCAGAGAATACTTTCATAAGAGAAAGGAACCCCTTCACCAAGCGATAAACCAGAAAGAAAAGAAGTACACAGCCATAGACCTCTCTACTCAGTACATCGAGATTGGAACGAGGGAGCTAAAAAAGGAAGAGTGGGCAAGAAAGTCCTACACGGAAGGCACTACAACGATCTGCAAACGGACCATGTGGATAAGACTGCCTGCTATTCAACGGATCACCCTTCCCTGAGACCGAAGGGTTACTGAGTGCTATACAAAATCAAGTTGTAAACACCAGAAACTACCGGAAGCATATCCTGAAGTACGCGTCAGTGGAAAGCGACACATGTCGGCAATGCCATCAAGCCGCAGAGACTATCCAACATATCACAGTAGGGTGCAGAGTCCTCACACGGATAGAGTACACGAACAGGCACAATCCAGTAGCCTAGATTGTCCATCAGAAATTTGCAAGAAAGCAGCCACCTCATTATAACTGAGCCTGTCCCCTGCTCAAATTTGACTGGGACAAGTCGGGTATTTTAATACAACTTGTCCAACTATAGCTACCGAAATTTTGCAAGGCATTTTGAATGATTTCCTTGAGATCACAACCGTTCACAAGGTAGTTAACACTAAATATGACATTAAGATCCAACCTTGGATGACCAATCGAATCATTAGATCAATAAAAAAAAGGATAAGCTTCGTAAAAAAAGTAGAAGGAATCCTTATAACAGTCACTTACGTGATAAGTACAAAAGGTATAATTATTCCCTAATAAATGTTATTAAGCATGCGAAAGTTGCTTATTACAACCTCGCTATTTCAGATGCAGGAAATAACTCATATCAAAAATAGGAAATAATCAAATAAGCAATTAACAAACGATCCTGTGCTGCTGAGACTCCGCTGACGTTAAAAGGAAATTCTGGTAATTTTAATGTTGATTCAAAATCAGTCGCTGATGAATTCAACAATTACTTCATTAACATAGGTCATGATTTAGCATCTCAGCAAAACTAGCCCACAAATACTAAAGGTTATCTTTCTTTATACAAAATTAAGGAAGTTCCTTTTTCAATGTTTCTACGCCATTTGGATGATACTGAAACCTATAATATTATCACTTCATTGTCCCTAAAAAGAAGTACTGGTTCAGACAATATTAATGGCAGAGTCATAAAAGACTCGATCTCTATTTTATTACCACTTATAACACATATTATTAATCTTAGTTTTTATTCAGGTCAGTTTCCTGACAGTCTGAAAATAGCTAAGGTTATTCCTATTTTTGAAAAAGGAGAAAGGGAATTTACCTGTAATTACAGACCGATATCTTCGTTACCCGTTTTGAGTACGATTTTTGAAAGGTCTATTCACAGCAGAATGGTTGATTTTTATACACCCATGGTATGCTCTCTTTGGAACAGTTCGGTTTCCAAAGAAACAGATCTACTGAAATGGCTGTTGCTAAGTTGTTAAGCTTCATTTCCGAAGCACTAGATGACAGTAATTATAATATTTGTGTTTTTATTGATTTCCAAAATGCTTTCGACACGGTAAATCACGACATTCTGTTACATAAATTACCCAAATACGGTTTTCGTGGCAAAATTCTTTCCCTCTTAATGAGCTACCTCTCTCATTGCAAACAGTATGTCACTGTAAATAAAATAAACTACGATCTACTTAATATTTCATATGGAGTGCCTTCAAGGTTCAGTATTGGGAACATTACTGTTCCTGTTATATGTTAATGACCTTCCTCTGTGCTTGCAATCAACTCATGCTTAGCTATACGCTGATGACACTGTCAGTTTTCAAAAATGTCATGATTTGCATAAGTTACAGATAATGATCAATAATGATCTATCAAATTTATCTCATTGGTTATGCTCTAACAAATTATCACTTAATATTCTAAAAACCAACGCCGTATATTTCCGAAACGTTCATAAAAGCGAGGACATAAATAAATTTCCAGTCAGGATTAATGATCTCCCCCTTAAAATTGTGGACAAAGTTCAGTATCTTGGTGTTTGGTTTGATGAGTTCCTTAACTGGAATACGCATGTTCAGTTTGTTTTAAAAAAGTTTCCTTACAGGTTGGCCTGTTTGGTAAAATTAAGCATCTATTCCCTATCAATGTCCTAAAAACATTTTACTATGCTGTTATTTATACCCATCTCTCCTATTGTCTGGAATCTTGGTATTCAAATATAAGTGCAAACAATAAGTTATGCTTGCTCAAATTACAGAAGAAATCTGTTTGCTATATGCTGAACACAGATTACATGTCTCATTCAAAACCATTATTTTTGAAACTAAATATTCTGCAAATTCATTATATTTTTATCATGAAACTAGGTATCATGTGTTTTTAAAATGATGCATCTTAAACTGCCTATTTTTCAATCAGACATCAAATATCTGGATTATTCTATTTTCACCAGATCTGTTGCTAACAATAAATTATGTCAGCCGTGTGTTAGAATTAATTATGGTTTAAATAGCATACTGTATAAAGCCATTATCCAATGGAATAATCTCCCAGAGAGCATCAGATCCCTGGAAAATATCAAAATATTTTCCTTGTCTCTCCGAAATTACATTGTAAATCACCTTGATCTCCATAACGAATCTCAACCCTATCATTAAATTGTAGTTCCAAGCATGCAGCTAATAGTGGTGCTTCTGTTACAACCATATTACTTGCTTTCATATAAGCCATATGTTTTATTCTTTTTCTTACATCTGATAGGTGAAATCGCCTTACAACCAAAGTGTTCAGATTCCTCCTGGTATATTGTATTTTCATATAGCTGTAAGTTTTAAATGTGTGCAATAAATAAATGTATTGTATTGTATTGTATAAGTATGAGCCATTGTATTGTATTGTATTGTATAAGGGATGTAAGGTTAGGTGATGTGTAACATCACAGCCTCTCCTTGACAAATGTCAACCCCGTCTTCTCGTGGTGCATCCTGTTCCCACTAAAGGGGCTCAGACGACCGCCAATAGCGGTATAACTATACCATCGGGATTAGAGGAAATGCTATCCCACACTCACATACCCGCTTGGCCAGCGTGGTGAGTTATGGCCAAACACCTCCAAAATGACTCTACAACTTAAATCTTGGCCCTCAGTCTCCGGCAGCTGGAATGTACCTGGCCAAGGCAGCGGCCAGTGCGACATGAAGGCAGAGGGTGCTAAGAATCCCCGGAGGACCGGACTAGGCTGCCATTTGATGCTGACCTTGGCTACGTATAATGGACGCTCCCTATCTTCTGATTCAAGGCTTCTTGAATTGGAAGAGGAACTACAAAGGATCAAGTGGGACATCGTCGGGCTAAGTGAGGTAAGGAGAAAAGGAGAAGATCTCATTGAACTGAAAAGTGGACATCTCTTCTACTATCGTGAGACAGATACTGGCAGAACTAGTGATGTTGGATATATAATAAATAATAAACTGAAGGATAAAGCGGTAGAAGTTGAAAGTTCCTCTGACAGAGCTGCACGACTAGTTATCCAACTCTCGAGAAGATACCAGGCTCAGATTATTCAAACTTATGCACCCACCACAAGTCATGCTGAAGAAGAAATTGAAGAATTTTATGAGGAAATTCGTCATCTAAATAATAAAGGTAAGCAGCACTTGAAGATAATTATGGGAGATTTCAATGCAAAAATAGGGCAACGGCAACAGAATGAAACTTCAGTTGGTAAATTCGGTCACGGCAACAGAAACCAGCGTGGAAATACTCTCGTTGAGTTTGCAGAGGCAGAAGGGTTTTTCATCTTGAACTCCTTTTTCAAGAAAAAGCCACACAGGAAATGGACATGAAGACATCCAATTGGGACGACAAGTGAAATTGATTTTATTATGTGTAACAAAAAATTCGTCATCCAAGACTGCAGTGTGCTGAACAAGTTCAACACAGGTAGTGACCATAGATTGGTGAGATGTAAGATGCACCTCAACACTAAACTCGAACGTGGCAAGCTCATAAGGCAAACAAAATGTATTGACATAACCAACCTTAAAAAACACCATAATACTTTCAAGTTGGAACTGAAGAACAGATTTTCTGCTTTAGAAGGCCTAACATCGGAAGAAGTGGATATTTCTGAAGTTAACAGAAAAGTAACCAAAGCTCTTATGGAAACAGCAACAAAATTAGCTGGGTCTAAGAACAAGTTGCATGTGAGCAAATTATCAGGAAAAACCAAAATGTTGATGCAAAAAAGAAGAAAGATGAGGACAACTAAAGAAGATGTGACTTCCAACGTGGAATATATAGAGCTATGCAAGACAGTACGAAAAAGTATCACTGAAGATATAAGGAAATTCAACTGTGAGCTAGTGAGGAAAGCAATTGAAAATAACCAAAGCCTAAAGATAGCAAAGGGACATTTTAGTAAGGGAAGAAAACAGATTATGGCACTGAGAAAAGAAGATGGTTCTGTAACAAGAAATAGAGGCGAAATTTTGACAAGAGTGAAAGATTTCTACTCCAAATTATATGAAAGAGATGATACATGTACTCCAGACATCATGAAATGTACCAGTACCAGAGTTCTTCCAGTCCTCCCAGCAGAAGTTGCACATGCAATCAAGAACATGAAGCGGGGGAAAGCTCCAGGAGAAGATGGAATTACTGTAGACATCATACAAGAAGCAAGTGGAGAAATCGAAACAGTACTCGCCCAAATTTTCACTCGATGCCTTAATGCAGGGAAGACTCCTGAGGATTGGAACAACGCTACAATGATCCTGCTACATAAAAAAGGTGACATTGAGGATCTCAGGAACTACAGGCCTATCAGCCTCCTCTCAGTGGTTTATAAACTCTTCTCTAAAGTTCTTTCACACCGCTTGAAGGTAACACTGGACATGGCTAAACCGAGAGAACAAGCTGGAATCAGGAGTGGCTACAGCACAATAGATCATGTCCACGTACTGAGAGAACTAATTGAAAGAGCGAGGGAATATGAACTTCCATTGTTCATGGCTTTTATCGATTATGAAAAAGCCTTTGATTCGGTGAAACCATCAGCAGTTACAATGGCTCTGAAATCCTGCGGTATTGAAGATGCATACATTAATATTATTAATAACATCTATGAAAATGCAAGGGCAAAGATTCGGCTGTTTGAAAATACAACACACATAAAAATTGGATAGGGAGTGAGACAAGGTGACACCATATTTCTGAAGCTCTTTAATACCACATTGGAAAATGTCTTTCAATCACTGAACTGGGAAAACAAAGGGATAAAGATTAATGGAGATTATCTAACCCACCTTCGTTTTGCTGATGACGTAGTCATTTTTGCAACTACCCCATCAGAGCTGCAGAGTATGATCCAGGAACTTGCTGACAAGAGTAAAGAAGTGGGATTAAAAATGAACTTTCAGAAGACAAAAGTGATGTTCAATGCTTTTACAAGAAATGAAGTTTTATCGATTGATGGAGAAAAGCTGGAGATAACAGACACGTACGTTTATCTTGGACAGCAGATATCGAGTGAGGGTCACATTGATGAAGAAATTAATCGGCGTAGAAAACTTGCCTGGAGAGCTTTTGGAAGAAACAGCATAATTTTCAAGAGCAATATGCCATTATGTCTTAAAAGAAAAGTGTTTGATGAATGCATCCTTCCAGTGTTTACGTATGGTGCAGAGACGTGGACCTTTACTAAAAGCGACATACAAAGGCTGCAGACAACTCAAAGCAGCATGGAGAGGTGCATGCTTGGTATAACCAGGAGAGATAAGAAGAGGAACTCGTGGATCCGAAAAATGACGAGAGTGGAAGACATCATGATCAGAGTTAAATCCCTGAAATGGCAATGGGCTAGATATACTGCCAGAAGGACAGACCATCGATGGACAGCCGAAATTTTAGATTGGATTCCAAGAGACAGGAAATGACCCAGAAGAAGACCACATGGGAGATGGGTGGATGAAATTCGAAAATATGCGGGAGTGACATGGAGGAGACTAGCACAAGACAGACCGTTGTGGAGGAAACTTGGGGAGACCTTCGTCCAGCAGTGGATTGATAATGGTTGACAATGATGATGATGATGAAGTATGAGTCAACAACGCTTCTAGAGAACAACACTCAGAAGATGTACTGGGACAGATCGATCAGAACAGGTAAGACCATCCCCCACAATCGCGCCGACATCATCCTGGTCGACAAGGAGAAGAAATCAACATACCTCAATGACATAGGCACGCCCAACACGTGCAACATCCAGAACACGCACGGAGAGAAGCTGTAAAAGTACAACGACCTACGATACGAAGTCAAGGAAATGTGACATATGGAGAATGTCACCACCGTACCCATAGTAATATCAGCCACAGGAATTGTACCTAAGACCTTTCACAGCTCTATACAGACACTAGACCTTCAACCTAATACTTATATGGAACTACTGAAGGCAGCTATGCTGAACACTTGTGGGATAGTAAGGAAGTTCCTGGACAACTGAGAGAAAGGAATACCACTTCCCAGACTTGGTACGTCGTACCCGTCCCGGAAAGAAAGGAAGAAAAACTTCAGGAAGAGGTTTAATCTTTTATCATTTTTTACGCTTTCCAACCTTAGGTTGAAGAAGCGTATATGCTCCAGCTTTTCCGTCCGTCTGTCCGTCCGTCCGTCCGTCCGTCCGTCTGTCTGTCGGCACGATAACTCACGTAAAAATGGCTCGATTTCGATGAAATTTTAGTATGTGGTAGGGGACCATTAGGGGACCAACCCTATTGAAATGGGTGAAGTGGGGTCAAAGGCCACGCCATAAGAGCGGGATCCATTTCATTGCCTTTATGCGTCATAACATGCGTAAATATGGTTCGATTTCGATGAAATTTCAGTCTGGTAAGGAACTATCTGGGCACGAACCCTATTGAAAATTGGCAAATTGGGGTCAAAGGTCAGGCAGGGCATAAGAGCGGGATTTATTCCATTGCCCTTATGCGTCATAACTTGCGTAAAAATGGTTCGATTTCGATGAAATTTTAGTATGTGGTAAGGAACCACCTGGGAACGAAACCTATTGAAAATGGGTGGAATGGGGTCAAAGGTCAGGCAGGGCATAAAAGCAGGAATCCATTCCATTGCCTTTCTGCGTCATAACTTGCGTAAATATGGTTCGATTTCGATGAAATTTTAGTATGTGGTAGGGCACCACCTGGGCACGAACCCTATTGAAAATGGGCGAAATCGGGTTAAAGGTCAGGCAGGACATGAGAGCAGGATTTGTTCCATTGCCCTTATGCGTCATAACTTTCGTAAAAATAGTTCGATTTCGATGAAATTTTAGTATGTGGTAGGGAGCCACTGGGGACGAACCCTATTGAAAATGTGCGAAATGGGGTCAAAGGTCAGGACACTGGAGTGGAATCTATTCCATTGCCCTTGTGCATCATAGTTTACCAAAAAAATGTTTCGATTACGACAAAACGTTATCATGTTGTTCCGGAGGTATAGTGAACCGGTTCTGTTGAATATCAACGAAATGGGGTCAAAGGTCATTGCACAAAAGCAAGATTTATTCCACAGCCATTATTCTCATAACTTGCGTAAAACTGCTTCTATTGCGACAAAACTTTAGTATGTTATTCTTGAGGTGTACTGAACCGGTTCTGTTGAATATCATCGAAATGGGGTCAAAGGTCAGGACACAGGAGCGAGATTTATTCCACAGCCATTATCCTCATAACTTGAGTAATACTTTCAGGTATGTTGGAAAGCGTATCATAACCAATGCATTGTATGATTTTTCTAACTTGTTTTATAATAATAATACACAGAAATCGCTTTAAAGATAATGGTCAGGATTTAATAACAACAGAATGATACTTGCAAAGTCCAAGTCCTTCTTTATCTATCTGAGCACATCAATATTCAATAATCACTTTGCTTGTAACAGCGCATTCAGTAGAATCCAATCATTGATTTCGTACAATATACATTTTCATATATTTATCTGCATATAACATAGAGTTTTGCGTATATAATTAGCTTTTACCATCCGCACATTGATTTCATCTGCCTCTCTGAACATTGCTTATCTCAACATTGCCTAATCAATCACTAAACATCAACTCTTTATAATAATTTACCTTAATTGCACTTTGACCCTCTACAATGTAAAAAACAAGGTGTGAATTAACGAAAAATTCCTGAAAATAGCGTGCAGCAAATTTGCCGGCAATGTCCGTCTTTTTCAGAAATTTCCTTTTTAAGAGTGCCCGTTTATTTCAGAAAAAATCCATTTCAGTTTTTTCCCTATTTAAACTGAAATTCCCCAAAATCGACGACGCTGCATTTTCAACCCTGACCCAGATAACCCTTCCGCTGCCGTCAGGATCGAACCCTCGTCGTACGGGCTGACTCAACAGGTAACGCACGCCTTTAACCACTGAACCACAAACACGCGGTAAACGGAATCACGTACATCCTAAAACAAATTGTACGACGATGTTTTTTTCTTTCTTTGTCATTAATGCGAGTGATTTAGTCATTTTATTTTCTGTTGAAACTTATTATTTTTCTGAATAGGTGTGTAATATATTTTTTTCTGTAGGAAGACTTTTCACAAATTAAGCATTTTTCATTGTGATTTTTCAAAGCAACAAAATGCTTTGCAACTTGATTTTTTTAAAGTGACAATGGCTTTTAGTTTTCTTCAAAAAAAGAGAAATGCACCTTTTTTAATGGTATCATTTCAGAAAAAATACCTCCTAAATATAAAATTTACTCTTGATAGCTTTAATAGCTTTTGTCTTAAGCTGTCCAAAGACTGATACATAGACATCGTATAATCATCTATACAATTACTTTTTTTTTTATTGTGGAAACAGCGAAGATCTTTGTTTGATGTTCCTGGTCCACGTTAAATGTCTGTGTTAAGTTAAGTACCCGGTTTCTTACAACAGCGCAATATATAATAAATAGCTAGTACACAAAATAGGGGAGAGAAGAAGAAATATCATGTCCCACAATAAACAAAATTCATGCGATATACTATCCACAATATCTAATGTCGCTACGGAACTTCAAAATTCGACAGACGATTGAAATTTAAAAGTTAATCAAATCTCAAGTATTCTTACCAATCGCTCGTATTATCGGTAATTTCTCGTCATACGGATACGGAAAAAGTGAGAACGGAATTTTTCCGTTAATATACGAAAGGAATTGAGGAAAGGTTTCTGAAAATTTAGAATTGTCCTTTAATACATCGCTAAAACGGTAATTTACCGTCAATACATGTGTATAGGAAAGAAGCTGCGGAAAGGTTTCTGAAAAATCAGAATTTTCCTGTGGTATGAAAAATCCGTAAAATTCAGGTTTCTTTCCGTCATTTCACGGAAAAGGTTGTGTCCGAAATATGCTTCGTTAATTCACGAAAGAAATGACAGAAAGTGGCTCGTGAATTTCAGAAAATCTTTTACAGTGTAGCAGGTTACCAAAATCAATCTCATCTGGAGAAACTTTGCAGCGTTAAGTCAGGAAAATTTAACTAGATGAAACCAAATTTACACGTGAAAACAGAAGCTCAAAATTAAGGTTAAAGAAATACGTCACAGCATTACAGAAAGTACCGCAACGAGGGAACTTTATTCTCTCTAAAGCATTCTGGTTTTCCTCGTGACTACTCCGAATACTGCTTAGTGACATTTGTGCTTCAGCAACTTGCCCCATGACAAAGTATTTTGTCTCGGTTACGACCTCTCCTCTCTCGTCTCACTAATGCAGTTTCGCGTATAATTAGAATTTAATATCTTTGTGGCATCACCTCTTGTCAACTACAATAATTGATTAGCGCATATGGTTTCGTGCGTCTAATTGTACTAAATACAAATATAATTTGTCAAGGCAAGCACAAATACTAATTACTGAGCTGATGACGGAGTCAGTTGGAAGATGCGTCAGGGACAGTCGGGCACATTTGGTTCTAATATTAAATCGATAGGGTCTGACAATTTAATGGCCCACAGTGGTCTGAGCTTATTTGATTTTCATATCTGAATGAAACATCTCAAAGTGTGCTGAACTGTCGTTGAACGCATGCCACAAATTAAATTGTTCGAGTGGTAGAGAAGTTAGCATTGAAATTAGTAAATCACTAATCTAGATACCTCATATGAAAACTAGAAAACCAGAATTCAATTGAGATACAGGATGAACATCTCTTATCTGAAATACTTGGGGATGGAAGCGATTTCCAACTTTTTTGGAGGTTTTTGCTTATGGTACACTTATATAATGAGCAGTAGGGAGTCGTGATGTTTCCAATAGTGTTATCAGAACCGTACAATAGGAAGGATGAGAGGTAATGCATGCTAATAAAGTATCATGTTAACTATTTCTTAGTGACTGAACCTGAGAGTTACTTTCGCCTGAAGGAGTTCCTCATGTTGCTTCTCAGGGAGAAGCACTTTAAGCACAAATTTCCATAATATTAAGTAAAACAATGTTAGTTCACAATTTTTTGTTAATTTCGTTTTCTTGTAGACCAAAGTTTTGCTGGACTTTGGCTCAACTTCTTTAGAATGCATGGCATGTAAATATTCACATCGCATACGATATCATCAGTAGTGCTGACGGTTACGGACTTTTATAAGTTGAATCCACGCGCTTGTAGAAATGGTGTAGATGCCATATCACTGAAAAGTTGCGAAGAATTCTGATGATATACAGGGTGATCAGATTCGACCGCACAGTAAACCTCCTGGACGATTCCTCGTGGAGAAAGAAGCTGAAAACCGTTGTCCGATTGGACGTCGCATTCCGGAGATATACGCGCCGAAAGTTCGTGACGTCACATCTGGTGAGAATAACATCAATAATTACATGTTTTCTGTCAAGTGATTGGGAAAGAAATAACTTTCCCAATCACTTTGACAGAAAACATGTAATTTATTGATGTGTACCCCTACAGCACAAATGAAAAAATACGTGGATTCGTATCAGATTACAACATGTGTTCAAAATGACCACCTTGTAGTGCGGAATAGACATCTTCACACGTTCCAGCATAGCAGGGGTTACAGTTGTGAAGGCCGCGTGTAAAGTGGCCACTAGGTCGTGCAGGCTGTTGACAGTCCGTCGATATACCAGTTACTTGAGATGACTCCCAAGTAAGAAGTCCAATAGGTTAAGATCCGGCGATCTAGCGGGTCTTGCAACAGGACCACCATGGCCAAGCCATCGACCGGAATATTCCATATCCAGCCAGTGGTACGTTTTCCAGTAAGTCCGACAGAACATCACGTAGGAACACCATGTTGTTGGTAGCTGTGACACGTTCCGGAAGAAGATATGGTCCCAATAGGATATCGCCCACAATACGACACCAGATATTAACACCGCACGGGACCTGGTGAGCGTGTTTACGTGTTGCGTGCGGATTGTCCAATGCCCAAACATGACTATTATGGGTGTTGCAGATAGCCTGACGTGTAAACGTTGCTTCATCCGTCCAGAAGATCCGGATGATGAAACTATTATCGGGAGCATGTTGCTGTAGCAGCCACTTACAGTATGCCTGTCTTCGAGGACAATCCTGTGGTAATAAGCCTTGCACCCGTGTGGTGTGATATGGATGCAGGTCTTTGTCGTGTCGAACTGCAAGTACGGTACTTTGGTGAACACCGAACTGTCGCGTGACCGCACGGTTGCTGGTCGTTGGCTCCTCCTCTATGAACTGTGGTGTGGCGTCCTCGAGAAATGGTGTTCTCACAGAGGATCCAGCGCCCATGTCTACACTTGGACGCAGTGTGACATTGCCTGTGTAGCGCATTTGAGCTTCAAGCCGTGGTATGACCTAGGCGTCCGGGTGCCGTCGTGCTGTGTGCCGCTTGCTGTAGGCGCTTGCTGCCCGCAATGCTGAACCATGCCCAATAGGAGATACATGTCACAATACTCTCCCAAACTGTACGACATATCGCTACCCACACTACTGTCAAATGTACCAACGCTGCTACCGTCGCCAACCCTTTTTATCCCTACCTGCCGTATCGCGTAGGCGTACAACTGATGGCTTCACGCTTGTACGTCCTTCGAATTTGCATACCCACCCCGTGCCACATTTTTAAATATTGATTTCCTTTTCTTTTATTTTTAATTGGAGGTTTAACGACCACCGTGAGCAACTCAGTGGGTGGGCTATATATAAGTAGTTGCCCGTCCTGAATTTAGGACCACTGGTTCCAGGGAAGGGAGAGAGTAACTGCCATTGGACAGACACATCATCTCTGCTTCACCGGGATTCGAACCCGGACACCTTTCAGACGAATGATCAGAAGCCATCGCCTTAGACCACTGCGCCACCGGGGCAGCTTGATTGCCTTGTGATACGTGCGTCTGTATAACTATTCACGTCGCTCTTCAATGAGAATGTGCGTTACCGGATGTGACGTCACGAAACTTTCGGCACATATATCTCCGGAATGTGACGTCCGATCCGACAACAGACAATGGTTTTCGGGTTCTTTCTATACAAGGAATCGTCCAGTAGGTTTATTGTGCGGTCGTTTCTGATCACCCTGTATATGTGTGTGTGTGTGGAAAGCATCCGAAATATCAAGTTTGGTGGTTGAATCCGGCTAATTGATTAGTTTCACCTCCTCAAAGAGAAACCTATAGTCATTTTCAAGACAGTGCTTAGCAGTCGATGATTTCTATTACGTCACAGTTCCGTATGTAGGTCTTGTGCTCTTTCAATAAATAACTCAAGGCCCAACGGGTATGTCTCACATATGAAGCGCTACACTCTCATGAGATTTGATAAATTCCCCACCAGTGTTTATCTTCCACATGGTCGTTTGATCCAAGAATGTTCATTTTGTTTATAGGTTTAAAAATCACTTTAAAATTGAAAGTTTTAAGGAATTTAGAAATTTTGACGTCAAAGTCACAGGAAAACGAACAATGGCAAAATTATCTTTTAATAGACGCCCAGTAGGATTTAACGTGGAGACAGGCTTCGATTTCCCGAATTATGTTCTTAGAGCCTTGTCTATAACGGACGAGTTGTATCCTCTCTGTGCTGCAACACGTTTAAGAAAATCAAGTTCTTTTCTCAGTCTTCATCTGAACACATATATGTATCGCACGATACATGTAACTGTAAAAGCGCTGAGCATTTTTTGCCAAGTATGATTGGGTTTAGCACGGGAGGAAAGGAAACAATGAAACGCTTAGGGTAAATTGTAGTTACGAGAGGTCCCTCTGAGAGTGAAATCAGGGTCAAGGAATGTTAGGGAATTGGTGTTTTTAATCTCATAGCTGAATTGAATGTGAGGATCAACGGAATTTATAGGTTCCAATAATTTTGAAAGTTTAGAATTGTTTTCTTTCTATAGAACGAAATTATCTTCCACATATCGTACGTACTCTTAGATAAAATTTCACAAGCTGGAAAAGTTTGTCTTCAAATTGATACATGTAAATTTCTCATAATACACTGGCGGAAAGTGAAAAAAGAACACCAAGAAGGAATTGGCGGACGATCATGAAATTTACATATGTTAATGGGGTCGAGTTTACGTAGGTGTAATGTTAATTTCGGGACCAACCGGTGAGCGCTTACGCCACAGCACGGCATAATATGCAAATTATCGTCGGTGGTATTTAAGGAGTACGGTGAAGTGAATGCAATCAGTCGTCGGCGTACGGACACGTGCGAAGACCCTGAAGAAGCTGCAATGCCTGGACATGGAAGACGTGTACGATTTCAGCACTTATCGGACTTTGAGAGAGGTCGTCTGGTCGGATTCCGCGAGGCCGGGTGATCGTATCGTCGTAGTGCGGAGCGAATTAGACGGGAAGTATCGGTGGTGGTACGATGGTGGCGTAGATGGTCTGAGGAAGACGTGGAACCGGGAGTCACAGACGGACTGATGAGCGGACCGTTCGATGCATAAGAAGAGCGGCGTTATCAAGCAGAACATCCACTGCGTCGCAAATCCGAGCTGCCGTTGCACCTGAGGTGACTGTGCGAACAATCCGCAACCGTCTGGTGGATGCAGGACTACGTGCACGTGTGCCTCTGGCATGTGTACCTCTGACTCCAGCCCACCGTCAAGAACGGCTGCAGTGGTGTCGCCAACGTCTGCACTGGAGAACGCAATGGCGATCTGTCGTGTTCAGCGATGAAAGCAGATTCTGCTTATGAACCTCCGATGGCCGTATGCGTGTTCGCAGACGCACAGGGGGCGTCTCCACCCTTCTTGAATCCGACAGCGACACACAGGGCCTACACCTGGTCTCCTGGTGTGGGGAGCGATCAGCTATCACTCCCGTACACAACTAGTGTTTGTACCGCACCTCCTACATCAACAACATCATTCAGCCCGTTGTTGTGCCATTTGTAAGGTCGGTCCATCGTGGTGTTTTCCAGCAAGATAACGCACGCCCACACACAGCATGTGCAACGCAACATGCACTTCAGGGTGTGAGACAACTTCCATGGCCTGCACGTTCACCGGATTTTTTCCCCCATTGAGCACTTGTGGGATTTTATGGGACAACGACTTATCCAGTCTCCACGGCCAGCAGCGACCATCCCGGATTTACGCGTCCAGGTTGAGGATGCTTAGAACTCAATACCCCAAACTTACATCCAATATCTGTACGACAGACTCCATGCCAGAATTGCACAGTGTGACGCAGTTCATGGCGGTTTAACTTCGCACTAAGCATGTTACATGGAAATGTTATTTTTCAGTTTACCAGCAAATACAGCTGTATTTTGCCATAATGTTTTGATCACGTTATCCTCTGTATTCCGTTATTATGTTGTATAAATTTCGTTGGTATCAGACGTCTCCTTTTTGGTGTTTTTTTTTCACTTTCCGCCAATGTATATTAAATCAATATTAATTTAGCACAATTCGAATATTAATTTGTACGCTTTAATTATTTTTTGCTTTGTTAGTTTAACTAACTTTCTGAGTTTAATACTGCTTATATTATACATTTTGCAAAATATTGATCTATCTAAACGCTCTAACCAACAATAAAAACTGAAATGTTGCAATGTCAAAATAAGCAAAATTACATCTAAAAACAGATGTCGGCCCAATAACACATGGTCGATAATTTAGATAATTCCAATTTGTAATATCAGATGTCGCATTATTTTGTAGAAAAAGCATTGTATGAAGTATAAAAGAGTCTAAAATAAGCCGTAAAAAAGAATACTGTAAAAAGTGCTCCGGAGAAAAAAAAATAACGGGAAAAATCAAAGAAAAAGTTATTAATGTAAGTTTACACGAAAACAACTTTCCGAGTTTAGTGCTGATTATATTACTCATTCTGCAAGATATCGATCTATCTAAGCGCAATTTTTAAATAATAAATACAATTGTTAAACAGCAAATTTTATACAGAATGTTATTTATCGCGAAGTCTTTTGAACAGAGGAAATAAATGGCGTATAATTTTTAGTTCTAGCATGAATGTGTTTTTACTATATTTCCTTACAAATATCCGGCGTCTATTTAATTTGTTTTCACGCTGCTTCAATTAAAAATTTCACTCCGTCTTAGGACCGGCAACATCCCCTATATGTTTATATTTATTTAGAGCTTAAAAATAACTGTCCTAGGACGAGCTGGAATAGTAAATGTACATAACTTCCACATCACTTGCTTGGACTTAATTTGTTTACTGGTGCACGAATTACTATGCTTCCTTCTCCCTTCGGACTTCTACACATGTTTAAATTATGTCTACAGAATTTCTTACCTGATACTTTAAGGTGGTTCTACCTAAAATCTCTGCCTTATGTTTCCAATGGTAGAATTTTTTACATATTTTCTTCGAAATTAATGTATTCCCAAGGATGAAAATTTGCACATCGATAAAACTACATTTTTTTTCGTTTTGATTGGAGGTTTAACGACCACCGTGAGCAACTCAATGGGCTATAAGCAGTCGCCCGTTCCTAATTTAGGGCCACTGGTTCCAGGCGAAGGGAGAGAGCCAGTGCTGTAAGACAAACACAACATCCATGCCTCACAGGGATTCGAACCCGGATCCCTTCCGAACGAATGATCAGAGGCCATCGCTTAGACCACTGCGCCACCGGGGAGGTAAAACTAACTTTCAGTTATAGCATGGGATACTTAATACTTGCTAAAACATAATCATAATTATATTAAAAAAATAATCATTTTTCTTTGAGTAATGTTCAGACCTGTTAATAGATGGCACGACCTGTATATATATGACGACAGTAGATAAACAAATGTTGGATTGCTTACTTATGGTTGTATTTTTGCAAGTATTAAGTATCCCATGCTATAACTTAGAGTTAGTTTTATCTATGTGCAAATTTTCATCCTTGGGAATACATTAATTGCGAAGAAAATATATGTAAAGCAGTTTTACCATTGGAAACATAAGCAAGAGATTTTAGGTGGAACCACTTTAAACATTAAATGATGCGGAGTTAATTTCGTTTTTCATATTCACTGAGTCTTATTTACGCATGTCTAAATTTTGGGAAGCAAGGAAGCATACATTTGGAAAGAATTTAGGAAGAAAAGATAAAAGTACGTAAATAATTTCGAAAGGATGCTTCAGTACAAATAAAACTCGGTTGAGAGGGGAACTGAACTAGTATAATCCTAACAAATTCGCAAAACACAAAGCAATGGAGTTTTCGATTTCCAGAGAGGGAAACATAAACCACTTCATACGCAGATTTCCCCTCACATGATATACATTCTTTATGGTATTCTATTTACAGACGAAGCCTTCGTTAGCTTGATTTTAGTTTTGCGTTTCTAACTGATCTCCTTAGTTCTGCTCTGAGCTCCACTTTAATCAAGAAATAAAGTTTCTGCTCTTCAATATTTAAAAACGTTCCACTTAAACTCTTCGGCATTGCTATTAATAAAAATAAAAGAAGTAAAGCAAGGAAATAATAAGAATAGCAGGAAATAAAGAATCAATGCTGTGGAAAAATATGTGACTAACATGGCGAAACCAAATAAACAGAATATTATGCTTTCGTAAACTGAGACAGTTTCGATCTTTTTCATGAACGACTAAGCATAGAACAAAACAGAATGCATTACTTGATATCCAGTCTACTGGATTAAAGATAAAGACGGAAAAATAAATACTTTCCAAATCAGCGCGCGTTATTATTTGGATCTTAACTGATGCATGAAAGTAAATTGTGTATTAGTTTTGATCCATCCTTATGTTGTTTTCCGAAGATCACAGTTAATGGGCAGAGTAATGAAAAAGTTGCGTTCCACGAATTGCAAACATAATTTTTTTTATGTTGCATTGGGCAACGTCTTCTGTTTAGGGGTTTCTTTCTCGTGCTTATACGTTTTTCTAAAGGATGGCTTAATAAAACGCATAAGCGTTAAAAAACCTATAAACGACATTTCAAAATGTTAAATACGTTTGAAAAATGTATGCTTTAAAACAATATAAGATTTCCTTAACGATGATTTAATAAAGTCGAATTGGAGGCAAAAGGAAAAAGAAAGCGTTACAGATATAATACGCACACCGGACAAAAAATTAGTCACCCCTGTCAGAACTTACCTAATAACGGGTGACTCTTGCCTTGATAACAGCATGTATCTGGTGTGGTAAAGACTCCACGAGGTTGTGGATGTATTGAACATCGATTTGCAGCCATTCGTGCGTCAATTGGTCCTGAAGTTTCGCCAGAGTACGTGGGTGTCTATTCCGGAATTTCACCTTCTGTTCCAAATGATCCCACAGATTTTCAATAGAATTTAAATCTGGGGATTTGACAGGCCAGTTGAGGTGAGACAGTGTTGCCGATTGTTCGCCGTGCCACTCGGACAAAGTTTTAGCACTGCGCACACGGCAATTGTAGTCTTGGAAAACAGGAGTGGCAATGTGATGCTGCTCCTGGAGATGTAGGGGAAAGGTCAACACTTTGTCATTCAAAATGCGGAGGTACGCACGCTGGTACAAATTCATCGTCACTGCAACCAGAGGGCCCATTTCGTGTTACGAAAAACATTCCCAAAACATCACAGAACCCCCCTCCCCTCAAGCTTGAGCAGCACCTTCCACAAAATCAGGATTAAAGGCTTCATTGCATCTGCGATGCGCTCGTCACCTCCCATCATTGGAAAACAAGCAAAAACGAGACTCAACAGACCAAATTAGTCGTTTCTAATCCTCCACAGTAAAGTTTTGATGCCTCAGAACCCATTGATAACGTGCGACTTTGTGACTTGCTGTTAAAAGAGGTTTCTTCCGTGGTACTCTGCTCCAGATGTCCATCGCATGCAGTTCTCGTCGCAATGTCCTTTCGGAATGTCCTTCTCCAGATGTCCATCGCATGTCCTTCTCCAGATGTTCATCTCATGTCCTTCTCCAGATGTCCATCGCATGCAGTTCTCGTCGCAATGTCCTTTCGGAATGTCCTTCTCCAGATGTCCATCGCATGCAGTTCTCGTCGCAATGTCCTTTCGGAATGTCCTTCTCCAGATGTCCATCGCATGTCCTTCTCCAGATGTCCATCGCATGCAGTTCTCGTCGCAATGTTCTTTCGGAATGTCCTTCTCCAGATGTCCATCGCATGTCCTTCTCCAGATGTCCATCGCATGTCCTTCTCCAGATGTCCATCAATGCCCTTCTCCAGATGTCCATCAATGCCCTTCTCCAGATGTCCATCGCATGCAGTTCTCGTCGCAATGTCCTTTCGGAAACTGGTTGGAGTGGACTTTCATTGACTGTTTGGAGCAATTGTTGTCTGGTTTGAAACCAATTTGCAGTTACCAGGCGTGAAACATGGCGACGGTCCCTGTTGGTGAGAATCGTTTTCCGGCCACAGTTACGTCGCCGATTTGCAGTTGACTGCAAACTACACCATTGTCTATAGAACCGCTGGACAGTACGCTTTGACACACCAACAAATTGGGCAACTTCATTCACTTTGTGTCCGTGGGCACGGCCAAACACGATGGCTCATTTTTACTACTCAGTAACGTCTGTCTTTCAACCCATTTTGCAGACTAAATTCAACACACGCGGTGTTGCTCTTCACCACTGCACGAGACATAAATCATCCTGTAGAGCACGTCAGTGCTATTTATCTTCCAGCAATGCTATCAGGGCTCCTTCTGTGCAACTGGTAACTTCCTACTGTCATTTCTGTTAGGGTGACTAATTTTTTGTTCGGTGGGCTTGTATTTCATCGAATTTTAAAGTTCATAAAGCCTATGAACATCAAACTTTTCTATTGGCAACTCTATCTGCCAATAAAATTTTTGATTCTAGATTAAATGAAATCTCCACAACCACGAAACTGAGATTGGTGCTACAGTGTGAACTCATGATTAACAGGTTTTTCTTTTCTGCGAATCCTAAGTGCATCCATTTTAAACCAGAATGCTGAAAATTGATGACGCGTCTAGAATTCGATTAAGTCACGAAATGGTGGAGCCAAAAAATTTACGTCTCAGATAAACAGCGCATGTGTGAGTTTATCATGAAATCCGAAACAAACTTTTCGTCCAACCCTAAAGTAAACAACATACCCTTCGCTGGTGGAATAAAGGCTCAACTTTGGCAGCACAAAGAAGGAATACAACAATGCTGTCTCGTTTCTGCTTAAGTTGTGACTTACCGGGTTACGTATAGAAGAATTAAAGAACCGTGTATCTTTGATGATCTGAAGTTCAAATTTTAACGTAAAATCGCAAAAAAGCGTATAAATGAATTACGTATAACCGAATTGATAAAGCGACAGATACTACAATAAAGTATAGGGACTAAAGCAGAATTACGCATAAAAGTGAAAAACGTATCCTTGAGAAACATATAGCCGAGGTTATATTATGTCTCAGAATCAGAGATTTGCATTTTTACTGAAATTATCGGTTTCCACGAGTATATCCTCATTAGTGACAGCAATATTACTATTTACGTAATAGCGTTTGCTGCCGTTTTTGAGTTTCGAACCACCTGCACACGGCGTGGAATCTACTGCTCTATGAAGGCTTGATCAAAAACCTGTACCAGCTGCACAAAGTACATACAGTACGATGTCTCGGAATCCGGCGATACCCTGAGAAACTTGCGTGGACCGGCAAACGCTGAATTGTACAAATATCTCAAGGAAATGAAGTCAGGGAAGTTGGGGATTAAGGAGTATTACTCTAGAGATAAGTTTGGGCTTAATTTTAGGAGCCCGGGCCCGGCCCGCTTTCTTTGATTACATGTGTTTGCTGAGCCCGGGCCCGGATTCTTGGAAAATTTTGCTTATCAAGGCTTACATTTATGCATTATACACTGGCCAAAGATATGGCTCAAGCAAGGATTAGTTTAAAAAGTTTAGTTCAGTTAATCCACTTCACAACATTAATGTGTTTTTAGAAATACTACGCATAAAGCCAAATGTTCTAAAATGTGGATTTGAAAATAAATAAATAATCAACGTATCAGGGAAATCAGTAATTTTGGTAAAAGCTGAAGAAAATAAAATCGCTTAGAAACAAAAAAATTCCATTCGTAATTTCTTTTTGATTTCTAAATTTACTTTTATTTTTAATAAATTGCATTATAAAACGTACAATGCCGTACAGACAGTTGCAACTGTTTGGAATTTTGGCTCTAGAAAACTGATCTTTGCAATATAATTTACATATATGCTAATTGGTAAAGGTAGTTTAGAGTGATGTAGTCTAGAATATAAAAAAGAGCATGTAGGGAAATTTCAAAATAAAAAAAAAAGAACGTAAGAGCATTCCAGACCAGATTATTCTGCATTTTGTAACATTAACAAAGCTTTGCGCTTAATAGTATAATAATCACAATATTATCATATGTGTGTGCAGTTTCCGGATCAAGTTCATCATGAAAAGAGAGAGAGAGAGAGAGAGATAGAATTGCGTCTAATGCTTCAGCTCTTCAATTTCATCCTTCTTTTCTCTAAAACTCGACCTGCTGCACTAAAAACCAACGTCACCCCAAAAATAGTTGGTGAGGAAATTTAAAAAAATAAATAACAATACTTCTAACTACACAATTTTTAAAATTAAGACATCATTTCAAAGATAAGATTCTTCATTTTTAATAAAACGCAAAAAATAAGAATGTGATTTTTTCCCAGTTTTTCGATACCAGACCTCCTTAACTAATCCTTGCTTGGACCATAGCTTTGGACAATGCATAGTGCAAGTCTTGCTAAACAAAATTTTTCTTGCAATGGCAGCTAGCTTAGGAAATTGAAAATCCTTCCACCATGGTAACAAATCCACAATGAAATTCAACACGTGTAATTCATCCGGGCTCGGAATTACATGTGTTGAATTAATTACAGTAGTGAAATTCAAGACGTGTAATTCCAAGCGCGGGCCCGGGTTTTTCGGTAGTTAATAAATTCTGAGCCCGTCCGAGCCCGGGTCCGAGCTCCTCTCTGTATTACGCAACAAATGCTTGGAGATATTTTTCGAAGTAATCCTAAACAATCGCGCTTCCTGATACAAGTCGAACATTTTTATAACGAGCTCTCCTTTGATGGTAACTCGGATTTAGGGAGGACGGGTTCAACGCAAATATCAGGCGTCGAATCCGTTTACAGCAGCAAATTCTCGGATTTAATGAGCAAGTTTCTATCAACGGTGACCTCTATTAGGATACTGGTTTAATGATGATCAGAGTGTAACGAAACGCCTTGGAGAAATAGGGGCCGGGATTGCTATCTGTTGTTTAAGATCCTTATCTGTCAGGTGTCATAGCAGTGGCGAAGGCCGGAAAATTAAATAGAGAATGAATGCTCGCCGGTTCTTTAGATAGCTCATTCCCAGGGGTCAAAGTTCACTTTGCGTTCCTTCACGGATCAATAAGACACTTTAAAGTGTACCTATTTTATTTTCTCAATGTCAAAATTAAGAGTTTTATTAGTGAAAGAGAAAGTTGAGATTACCGGTGAGTTAGAAGAAGATATTCAAATATCTAGAAATACACAAAAAATATATTTTCATCATCTACTGTTTCCACGTTGTGGAAAAACAAAGACACTTAGAATTAGATATTGAAAAAACTGAGTAAACGGCTGAAGAAATGTGAAGAAGACTTGAATGAAGTTTTGATGAAGCTGTGTAGTATTCAACGTAATACTGATTTTCCTATAAGTTGCCGAATCTTGAAACTCAAGCAGAGAATTTTCCTATACACCTGGCATACTGTATGGGCAAACGGATGGCCTGAAAGCATGAAAGATATATACAGCATTTCTTCGGAAAAATCTAGTGTGCGTACATGGGGAATACATGAACTTGGACTGAAGAAAGGTGCTCCACAATACACAACGAAAAATTTCAAACTTCATAATACACCTTTCACAGACCTGCATAGAAGACAAAATAAATACGTATAATCACAATTAATGTGTTTTATAGTTTGTAGCAACAATCATGGTCACCACGTAATCTTTATGGATGTGTACTGTGAATATGTTCCCTCATTCTACGTATTTTCATTTTTCAGAAAGCATATCTGTACTCAATATGTGTTTCTCACATTTATTAGTAGCTATTTTTCATCATGTTTGAATTTTTATTTAACTCATGAGTCATTTAAATCGTTTCTTTTTATATTGACTTTTAAGCCCAAGATTTTACGAGCACCAGGATTTAACAAGAAAAAGCGCCTGTTCTGTTATGCTCGCTATGTGCAGGTTCGAGCTGTATTAGTCTTTGTCTCCCTGAAAGAGTTCGGTGCCATCCGGGTATATTTTCATTACGAAGGGCATCACTCTTAGTCCGAAAAAAATGTCTAGAAAGGCTCTGGCGGTGAGAATGTGCTAAATGAGAATGTGAGTGGACCGAGTGATGTCTAGAAGAACAATTCCTATGACACGTAATACAGACGCCTACGGATTGTTCCATTCTAACAGTTGAGTCCTGTTATAGTAGCTATATTAAATACGGAGTCATCCATCGACATGTTGAGATCAGCGAGAACGGGTAAAGATCCTAGCGTTAGTGAACACAGGATGGAAACAATCTTGCTATGTTTATGTTCTTACGCATTTGGCAAAAGTATTTTGTAAATAATGTTTTAATATTTTACGAAATTTATATTTCTTATCAGTTGTTGGAAGAATGAACGGTCTAATTATTAAATAAATTACAAGGTGTTAGACTTCAAGCCAATCCAGCCAGGGACGATTGGAACGAACCCTACCCCCCTCCCCCCACTCCAAAAAAAATCAGACTTTTCCTTTTTAAATGGCCAAGATTGTAAATAATTAATAGATTTATTTTTGTAAAATTATGGTAATAAATGAAAATTTTCGTAAAAGCTTTTGTAACGATTAAAAGTTGCTGTGAGGTTTTTCGATTAAATGTTCGGTTCTAGTTTCACAGAGAGTGAGAGTGAGAGAGAGACAGAAGAGAGAGAGAGAGAGAGAGAGAGAGAGAGAGAGAGAGAGAGAGAGAGAGAGAGAGAGAGAGAGAGAGAGAATATAATTGAAAAAACAACAAGTAGAGTTTCAGAAACAGAAGAAGTTGAGAACGGAAGGGAAATTTTGACAGATCGCTAAAAGCAATGGGTGTGCTTTGTTTAATGAAATATTTCCACAAACGTCCAAGAGAAAGTCGCCAGTGAAACAATGAATGGCGTAAGAATGACTCGATGAAGTTAAGTAAATGGAAGTTCCTTTCAAAAGAATTGGGATCTATGCATTGGGAAAGAATAAACGAATATGTTTTCTTAAAAGTGAAATTATTACCAGTTATATTGGTCGGAAATGATTCGATGATTCAAGCTGAAAAGTCTTAAAAAGACGAGCAATGCCAGGAAGAGGCAGCTCTGTTTCTAGGTGAGAGAGAGAGAGAGAGAGAGAGAGAGAGAGAGAGAGAGAGAGAGAGAGAGAGAGTAGGAAACAGATAGAGTGTGCGTGTATGAGAGGGAAAGAGATAGTAGGAAACAGATAGAGTGTGTGTATGAGAGAGAGAGAAAGACATAGTAGGAAGCAGATAGAGTGTGTGTATGAGAGAGAGAGAGAGAGAGAAAGAGATAGTAGGAAACAGATAGAGTGTGTGTGTGTATGAGAGAGAGAGAGAGAGAGAAAGAGATAGTAGGAAACAGATAGAGTGTGTGTGTGTATGAGAGAGAGAGAGAGTATGTGTGTATGAGAGGGAGTGTGTGTGTGTAAGAGAGAGTGGAGAGTGTGTGTGTATGAGAGAGAGATTATGTGTGTATGAGAGAGAGAGTGTGTGTGTTTGAGAGAGAGAGAGTGCGGGTGTATGAGAGAGAGAGAGAGAGAGAGAGAGAATATAATTGAAAAAACAACAAGTAGAGTTTCAGAAACAGAAGAAGTTGAGAACGGAAGGGAAATTTTGACAGATCGCTAAAAGCAATGGGTGTGCTTTGTTTAATGAAATATTTCCACAAACGTCCAAGAGAAAGTCGCCAGTGAAACAATGAATGGCGCAAGAATGACCCGATGAAGTTAAGTAAATGGAAGTTCCTTTCAAAAGAATTCGCCAGTGAAACAATGAATGGCGCAAGAATGACTCGATGAAGTTAAGTAAATGGAAGTTCCTTTCAAAAGAATTGGGATCTATGCAATGGGAAAGAATAAACGAATATGTTTTCTTAAAAGTGAAATTATTACCAGTTATATTGGTCGGAAATGATTCGATGATTCAAGCTGAAAAGTCTTAAAAAGACGAGCAATGCCAGGAAGAGGCAGCTCTGTGTCTAGGTGAGAGAGAGAGAGAGAGAGAGAGAGAGAGAGAGAGAGAGAGAGAGAGAGAGAGAGAGAGAGGGAGAGAAATAGTAGGAAACAGATAGAGTGTGCGTGTATGAGAGGGAAAGAGATAGTAGGAAACAGATAGAGTGTGTGTATGAGAGAGAGAAAAAGACATAGTAGGAAGCAGATAGAGTGTGTGTATGAGAGAGAAAGAGATAGTAGGAAACAGATAGAGTGTGTGTGTGTATGAGAGAGAGAGAGAGAGAGAAAGAGATAGTAGGAAACAGATAGTGTGTGTGTGTGTGTGTGTGTGTATGAGAGAGAGAGAGAGAAAGAGATAGTAGGAAACAGATAGAGTGTGTGTGTGTGTATGAGAGAGAGAGAGAAAGAGATAGTAGGAAACAGATAGAGTGTGTGTGTGTGTATGAGAGAGAGAGAGAGAGAGTATGTGTGTATGAGAGGAGTGTGTGTGTGTAAGAGAGAGTGAGAGTGTGTGTGTATGAGAGAGAGATTATGTGTGTATGAGAGAGAGAGTGTGTGTGTGTATGAGAGATGTAACAAAAATTTGATGGTAACGTGTGGTAACGTTTCCATCACATTTTTTAACTCCTATAGGTTACATGATTGAGCTGCTGCAGATAGGATGTGTTGTTCCAACACAACCCACAGATACTCGATCGGTTTGATGCCTGGAGAATTCGAAGGCCAAGGCAATACCTGGAAACCTTCCTCATGTTCCACCAATTATTCTCCAACAGCTTGGTCAATGTGGAAAGGAGCATTTTCTTGCTGCTGAAAGAAGACACTGCTAGACGATAATACTGTTGTCATGAAAGGATGTACCTGGTCTGCAGTGATGTTTAGGTGAGTGGTAGACGTAATAGTTTCCTGCACATGAATGACTGAACCAAGGGTTCCTCGCAGGACGTTGCCCAAAGTATCACACATCCTCCACCGACTCGTTTTTTGTGCTGCGGTGCATCCTCGTGACAAAATTTCCCCACGTAAACGAAGCAAACATACCCGGTCGGTCACATGGTGTAACAGGAAACGACATTCGTCGAACAAGACTACCATCTTCCAATCATTGAAGATCTAGTTTTGCTTCTCGTGCGCGCATTGCAAGCGCTTTCAACGCTGAACCGAGTTTAGCATGGGCACTCGGAGTGGCCTGTGGCTACGCAATCCCATTTACAGCAGGTTCGCAGTGCTGTGTGTTCTGACAAATTACTCACATCATCACCATTCAAATTATCGGCAAGTTCCGCCATGGTATCCCTTCTGTTGGCTCGTACATACGGGATAGCCTTCTCTTACCTCTAGCATCGATGAGCTGTGGTTGGCCCAGGCTTTGCCGGCTGCTCGTAATTTTTTTTAAGCACGTCTTTTGTAAAAAAAGATCGTGCTTATGTTATCGGTTTGTCCGTCCGTGTGTAGACACCATATCTCTGTAACTACAATATTAGTCCGATTTAAAAAATTCTTTTTGCATTGGGAATCTTGAAATATTCGAGTGATGATCTATCATTTCATTTTTTTGCGATGTAGAGTTTCGCCGCTAGAGGGCGTAAATGGAGATGATATCGAATTCAAAATACATATTATTCCATATATTTGCTTCTAAACAACTGATTAAAAAAAATTTTATCTTTCGATTTCATTTATGTCGAAGAGTATTTTAGGCATGGTTACTTTTTCAAGTTACGCATAGATTTTCCGCTAAAGGGCATAAAAGGAAATTACATTTTGCCCGATAACATTTCTTCTGAAACTCCGATTTGAAAATGTTTTTCTTCAGCGGACACAGCTCCCGACGGAAAGTCTTTTGCATATAATTTCTAATTTTTGGTAAATTATAATTTGGCCCCCAGGGGGCGTAAGCAATAATTTTGGATTCTAAAGTATTTGCCATAAAATCTGAGCTTCTAAAATCTCGATTGAAAAACTTTTTCATGGACCGATGCCACTCACGGCGATAAACATTTTTGGAAAATATTGCATGGCTTCTCCTCCAGGGGACGTAGATGTATATCTTATTTTGGTCAATATCTCTGCTTGTTATGGTCTGTTTTGAAAAATTATTTACTTATTTTTTCTGGTGTGACATGTTTTTCATATAATTTCAAAATTTTCAAGTAATTCACAGATTTTGCGCTACGGGGCACATAATTTCTAATTTTTCGCAAGAAATGGTTTGGCCACCAGGGGGCGTAAGGCTTAATTTCCGCTTCTGATGTATTTACAGCAAAATCTGAGATTCTAAATATCTCGATTGAAAGAAATTCGTTTGTGGACCGGCACTACTCACGTCAACAAGCTTTTTGGGAATATTTTCTTCTTAAAATAACGCATGCTTTCTCCGCCACGTGGCGTATATTATATTCTATTTTTGTCAATATCTCTACTTCTAAGAGTCCGATTTGAAAAATTTCTTCTTTGTCGGATAGTATTTCCGATGCGAAATGCTTTTCATATAAATTCAAAATTTTCAAATAAATCATTGAATTTCCGCCAGAGGGCGCAAAGGTAAATTGCGTTTCCCTTGATATTTCTGCTCCTAAAACTTCGATTTGAAAATTTCTTTCTGCACCGGATACATGTCCTGATGGAAAATCCGTTGGATATGATTTCTAATATTTGGTAAGGAATGGTTTGGCCACCAGGGGGCGTAAGCGTTAATTTCTGCTCCTAATGTATTTGCAGCAAAATCTGAGCTCCTGGAACTCGACTAATTTTTTTTTCTTGGACTGATACAGCTCGCATCGGAAAGTCTTTTGAGAAGACTTTCTTCCTAAAATAATGCATGGTTTTCCCGCCACAGGGCAGAAAGGCATATCTTATATTTATCTATATCTCTGCTTCCGATTTGAAACATTCTTTCTTTGTTGGAGAGCGTTTCCGCTGCGACATGTTTTTCTTATAAATTCAAATTTTTCTTAACGCACATGTCTGCAACCAGAGGGCGTACGTTCACGATTCCGTTTACAGCAATATCTGCGGGATTAAAAACTCGATTGAAAAACTTCTTTCTTCGGTCAGATATTATTGTTTTCCATACCGGTTCCATTGGCTTTGAATAGCTTTGATAAATTTAATTTGCATCAGAACAAATTCATAAGATGTCCTCATTGCACCCGAAAATTCGGTATAAACTTTCTTGTTCCCTTCTCGGATCGATTTTTGAAGATAAAAACGATGGTTGACCGTGAGAACCCCACGAGCCATGCCGTATCGGAATTGTTATGACCCCACGTCTGGCCATTAAAATTTGGTGTTTATCAAACTCGGATAAGACCGCTGCTTTGCCCATATGAAGAACAAGAATAACTCTGATTAACAGAGCTCAGTATTAGTTTTTATTTTTACTGTTTCATGACCTTCGCTGTTTACCTGCAGTTTGCTTCGATTTGCATAAAGACGCACTGGCCATAATGTTTTTGGCTGTTCGGTGTGTATTACTTTGCCAGATTTGAAACGCTTCGACATGTGCAAAAGTTGTCCCAATCAGAGAAAGTATCTGTAATGAAATTTTTACAAAAGTATGGCGCAACATACGTCTATTTCTGTTAAGGAGAGAACTGTCATTAGAGAAATTTCCTTAAATGTAGAAACTGTTTGAATCAGGACGGATAATTCTTGGAAACAAATATCTGATTGGGGATGAAATCAGAGACAAATAATTAAATTTGTACTGAAGTTTCAAGAAGTAAAAATAACTTTTGATTTACCCTTTACCCTCGACGAACAAAGTTCACACCCTGATCTTGCATTTTCCAAACTAGTGGTTCCAGCAGCATTAGTCGTTGCATATCCGTTTGGTGGTCCTCTTATTCCATTCGCTAATGTAGTCAAAAGTTGTTCTGATCCACAGAGGCGTTTGTTGAGTTCCGAAGGCTTATTGAGGTCCAACGATTTTAATGAGCACGTGTAATTCCTTTGCCAGGGGAGAATTTTAATTTAGTTGACGTGACGAGCTCCGCCGAGAGACAGAATGCTATCAGCAAAGTGCAGAGAGCGAGAAATTCAAATGAGTAGTTTAGCTCAGCTTTAGCTAGAGCTCTGTTCTTCTCCGTCTTCGAGAAGCGTCAAAAGGAAGAACAGGATAAATTTTCGATCCTGTCTGTTATTATTTTACAGCAACAGGTCTTAGAGACTATTGTTTATATTTGCTGTACCGGTTCCCAGTATCGTGTGAAATCTATAGCTAAAATCTTACGAACATAAAAATAAAGAAAAAATGAATTTTACCTAAGAGGCACTATTTCTTTCTTTCTACAGCTTGATTTGAAAACGCATCATGTTATGTCATCGACTAGTTTATCCGTCTGTCTGTCGACTAGGGTCGTCGCAGTGTTGCCATTTAACTCCTACATACATATAGATATTTCTAATCTATTGATTTTTCTGTCCCGGTGACGCAGGGGTCTAAGCACTGTCTTCTGATCATTCGTCCGAGATGGGTCTGGGTTCCAATCCCGGTAAAGAACGGATGTTGTGTTTGTCTTACGTCACTGTCTCTCTCCTTTTCCCCTGGAGCCAATGGCCCTTAATTACGGACGGGCAACTGTGAGTTGCTCACGGTGTCGTTAACCCCCCCCTTCTCCCTCCCAAAAATATATTGAATTTTCTGTGTTTCAGGCCATCTCTTGAATTTTTTGCTATTATGCCCGATTTTTCGGTTTGAGGCGCAATTTTGTGATTGACAGATGCTTTTTCTATGAACTCTAAAATAATTAGATGATGCACCTCTGATATTAATATAATTTTTCAAGCATCTGGTTATGGATTCTTTTATCCAATGACTTACAGAAGTTAAAAAGTCCTACAGGTAGTTCAGCGTAATTATGTTTTTTGCGAAAATTAATTAAAAGTGATGGACGAATGAATGATGTTGGACAAAAATTTAGAGGTGGTGTCTATGTGATCGTTTGGAGATCCTCCTCATGAGACACATTAAGTTCCTTAGCGTGTCTGGAGAGGTCCTTAACTGTTGCACGCTACTAACATGTGCTAGCTGATCACCTACACCTTTTCATGACTTCCGCGCATCCAACGGCCGAGGGTCTGTTTCAGCAGAGCAATACGCCGCCCCACCGGACCGCAACCACCTACTCATGGCTTAACAAACACTCATCTGAGTTTACAACCATCCATTGGCCCTCCAAGGTCTCCGTATTTAAAGCCTGTGGTAGCTCTCTTGGATATCGTAGAACAGAACTTCAAATCCATGGATCCTGGACCAACGCCTCGGGTTTAGTTATGGACAAGGCTGCAACAGGCATGACCCGGAAATCATTCGATATCTAATGGAGTCGATGCTTACAGACTGTTATTTGCGCTGTAGGAAGACCATCATGCTATTAGGTTGGTATCTCCAATGTTTTGCGCATTGAATGTATAATCAAAAGAGATATCATTACACTGTAATTTCGGCCATATGTTGCGTTCGGCAACACTGGAATTTCGGTTCCTGTGATTTTATGCTGCAAAATCTCGGAATCACTATTCGTGAGTTATCTGAAAACGTCAATTTTAGTTTCGGTTCAGCTTAGTCGATTCTTAAGCACGATTTAGATATGAAACGCATCTCAGCCAAATTTGTGCCAAAATTGCTCTCAGTTGAGAAAGTACAGGCCAGTCTTTCAGCTGTTAGTATAACCTACTTGAATGCACCGAAAACATTTTAAACAAGTTAGTAAAATCATGCAATGCGGTGATTATGATACGTTTTCCAACATACCAGAAAAAATTACTCCAATTATTGCTCAAGTTATGAGGATAATGGCTGTAAAATAAATCTCGCTCCTATGACCTGACCTTTGACCCCATTTCGATGATATTCAACAGAACCGGTAAACTGTACTTACGGAACAACTTGATAAAGTTTTGTCTCAATCAAAGAATTTTTACGTACGTTATAACGCATAAGGGCTGCGGAATGTATCCTGATCGTATGTCCTGACCTTGGATCCTATTTCGCCCATTTTCAATAGGGTTTGTCCCCAGGTGGTCCCCTACACATACTAAGATTTCATCGAAATCGAACCATTTTTACGTAAGTTGTAACGCATAAAGGCGATGGAATGGATCCCGATCCTATGTCCTGACCTTTGACCCCACTTCACTCATTTTCAATAGGGTTCGTTCCCAGGTGGTCTCCTACTACATGCTAAAATGTCATTGAAATAGAACCATATTTACGCAAGTTATGACGCATAACGGCAACGGAATGGATCCCACTCCTATGTCGTAACCTTTGACCCCATTTCGTCCATTTTCAATAGGGTTCCTCCCCAGGTGGTTCCCTACCATATACTTGAAATCGAGCCATTTTTACGCGAGTTATCGGGCGAACGGGCAGACGGTCTAAGCTGGAGCATATACGCTTCTTCAACCTACGGTTGGAAAGCGTAAAAATTATCATAACTGGTGATGAATAGTACGTTCATGGGTACGACACCAAAACTAAAGCCCAATCTTCACGGGGGAAGAGTCCAAACTTTCCCATAGCCTTTAAAGCACATCAGAGGCGCTGCAATTTCAAGACGATGCTGATTGTACGTGTTAAACAACGTGGTTTGTCACAAATATTTTTTTCAAGTCGACCATGGTTCCGCTGGGTATATTGACCTAGGTTCATCAGGATGAATAGCACGTAAATATTCAAATTGTATATGATACAAGGAGGTTAGAAGAAGGGGAGATGGCAACAGCCCCTCTCCCTGTGCTTTTGGCTTGACGCAGCTTTTTATCAGCTGACTACGTCAATTCGATCAAACCTAGAATCTCCTGTATATCTCTATAGGGAAATCGACATTTTGAACGGGTTTTTCTGACCCTTACTTTGCCCATACAGTCATGAAAAAAATTGAGACAGAAGTATTCGTTCTCATATTTAAATATTCCAGAAAAAATAGGAAAATTGAACAAAATAATGATTTTTTGAGCGAAAGTTCATACTGCGCATGTGCAAGTAACCATGTTTAAAATATTACCAAAACTCTAATGTTGAGACATACGAAGTCGGAAATATTCCTTGTTTGCATGCGCTAAGGGAAACTACTTCAGATACAGGAAGTGACGTCACGTTTCCGAACTCCCACCTCCTCAGAGAGAGGATCGAAACAGCTGATCTGTTCTGGCTTCACTCAAAATGGGTGTTTTCACCTCCTCTTCTTCTAACCTCCTTGATATGATATCATAAACGGTGTTTACAGTCACGGGTTTCAGTTAGTTGCTTCCACGCGCTTGATAGAAATGGGGTGGATGCCATGTCATTAACAAGTTGCGAAGACTTCTGATATATATTATACATTGTATTCTCTTACGTATAATCGTCACAAGACTGCAATCTTTGAGACCAAGAAAGATGCTGGTGGCTTTTTTTTTTTTTTTTTTTGCATCATGAATACACTCTATCGGAGCAGACATTAAATTTTGTGGCGTTTGAACGACACAGTTCCTGGCAAAAGACCGGCATCTTAATTTGTGCAGCAGTTTCTTGCTAAGCACCGGATTGCACAGGCTCTACAGTCATCTTGCTCTGCAGAACTCGCTCCCTGTGACTTTTTCTCGCCTCAAAAATCAAATACCACTTGAAAGGAAAAGAATTTCAAGATATTGACGAGGCAAAACCGAATGCGACAAAGTAGCTGTTCGCTATTTTAGAAGATGACTCCAAAAATTGCTTCGAACAGTGTAAACAGCGCTAAGCTAAGTGTATGGCTTCGGAAGGGGACTACTTCGAATGCAATTAAGGTGGTTCCACCTAAAATCTCTGCCTTATGTTCCCAATGGTAAAACTTCTTTACATATTATCTTCGCAATTAATGTATTCCCAAGAATGAAAATTTTCACATCGATAAAACTAACTTTAAGTTGTAGCATGGGATACTTAATACTTGCTAAAACATAACCATAATTATATTAAATTTCAATCATTTTTCTTTGAGTAATGTTTAGACCTGTTTATAGATGCCGCGATCTGTACATTGATGACGTCAGTAGAAAAACAAGTGCTGGATTGCGTACTTTTGGCTATGTTTTAGCAAGTACATATTAAGTATCCCATGCTATAACTTAAAGTTATTTTTATCGATGTGCGAACTTTCATCCTTGGGAATACATTAATTGCGAAGAAAATATGTGAAGAAGTTTTACCATTGGAAACATAAGGTAGCGATTTTAGGTGGAATCACCTTAGGTTTCAAATCTGTAATTCTCGTCCTTTTGTTTTAATAAATCCAGTCTCGATATTTTTTGATCAAGCCTGGTAATTATGTTCCAAAATATTTGAATTATATAGGATAATAAAATTGTCGTAGAAGTACCATGCCGTTCCGGTGGCGCGGTGGTCTAAGCGATGGCTTCTGACCATTCGTCCGAGATGGGTCTGAGTTCTAATCCCGATGAGGCCTGAATGTTGTGTTTGTCTTACGGTGCTGGCTCTTTCCCTTCCCTGGAACCAGTGGCCCTAAATTAGGGACGGGCGACTGCTTATAGCCCACTGAGCTGCTCACGGTGGTCGTTAAACCTCCAACAAAAAAAAAGTGCCACACTTATTTATTCTCGAATATGAATATGGGGTAGGGAGATATCAATGTAATTAACTTATTTTAGCGATGAGGAAGGAATTGCAAATGAAAATATATGTAACAAAATACATAAGTGCATACAGAGGTATCTTAACAATGAATTAATAAGATATTCTAAACAGAACAATCGTCGGAGTTAATAAAACTTATTCTGTGGGAATCCAGTATTTCCTTCAAATGATGTAAATGATAATATAATGGCTGCATTTCTCCGATGAAACATGTTTAAGGCACTCCGGCCGATAAATGTGTTCCTTTCTGGTGTACTCGTATGTTTGATAGGTTGTAAGACGCTTAAAAACCAAGTACTACAATCCAGCTTTCAGTCCTCTTCCTCTCAACTTTTTTAAGCCTTTTCTCGGAGCAATGGGTTTCAGAAGCTTATAAACGACGAAGCACCCTTAATCTGGTAATCCATACTCATGGAATATATGTGGATCTGATAAAAAAATCGAAAAACTTTTCCATGTAGAATCCTCTAAGTTGTATAAACGGGTCTTCGTAATAGTCTTCAGTCTTCGCGAAGTTTTAAATCTAGCTAGCTTCGAATACTGCTTCGCAAAAGGAATAAGTATTCAGTATCTATTTTCAGACGTATCTGCAAAGCAGCTAGAAGTTTTAAGAGTGTGGCAATGTTCCTAATAGGCAACACCTTATACTGTTCAAGCCAATAAATGAAAAAAAGAGCTATTAAGGTGGTTTCACCTAAAAACTATACCATAGCTGTAGCCTTTTTTTTCGCAATTAATGTATTCCCAAGGATGAAAATTTGCACATCGATAAAAATACGGTCCTAAATTTAAATTATAGCATCGCATACATAATATTTGAAAAACTTCACTATAATTGCATTAAAAATCAATATTTTTCCATAGGTAATGTTGAGACCTGCTAATAGATGGCACGACCTGTACATTGATTACGTCAGTGGACAAACAAATGCTTGATGGCTTACTTCAGAATTAGAGGTCAGAAGTTCGTACAGTTCTATTGCCATTTTCAGAAAAATTACTGTCAGATCAATTAATCAAAGTGGCTCAAATCATTCTAAATATTCCAACATGGATAAATAAATTTTTTATTCCATTCCGAAAATTAATAAAACTATTGAAAACCTCAGAAGTACTGCAGATATTATTGATTTCTATAAGGTAATTCTGAAAAAAAACATCAAACATTAGTTTGTCCTCTGACGTCATCAATGTACAGGTCGGGCCATCCATTAGCAGGTCTACACATTACCCAAGGAAAAATAATTAATTTTTAATATAATTATGGTTATATTTCAGCAAATATTAAATACACTATGCTATAATGTAAACAAATTATCCATGTGCAAACTTTGATCCTCTGTAATACATTAAATGCGGAGAAAATGTTTACAGAAGTTTTTAACATCGGAAAGATAGAGCCGAGTTTTTAGGTGTACCACCTTAAAAAAATTAGATGGAGAAATGTAAGGAAAGCGGCAATGCGATGAGGATTTCAGGTGTCGATCCTTTATCGATTTATGATATACAAAAGTAAGAACAATTCCGGACGATGCTGCTCTATCAAATATTCAGAAATTGGAAATGAAGTATGTGATTGGGATCTTTAGGAAACTTCTAAGAGATATTGATCCACCAATAATAACTGAGGAAATAACAAGATCATGTAATCCGTGAGAATGGTGTATATCAAAATATTTCGCCTTCCAATGTGAGGCTTTATCAAGGCGAACTTACACTAGAACAACGATCCGTTTAGAGTTTAAAATCAGACAATAGCACGCGTGTTAAACACAAACACATAAAACGCATTACGAACACGTGAATTGTTACAAATTTTGAAGATGACAATCCGATTTTTGGCGTAAATGTGACAAGGATGGTAAGTCAGATAATATCCGAAGACTTGGAAATCTTTTCATCGTCCTGGAGCGGGTTTTGAACCCTCGTATGACGTAATCCCGTATTTCTTTCACGTGAATTGTTGTTAATCATCTCATGGGTCCAAAGTTCACGTTACGCATCATGCAATGTATCAAAAAAAAAAAAAAAGTAAATCTTTCATTCGCGCAAAGCAAAGAATACTTGTAAAGTTGAGCACGGAGTTTCATATCAAACGAAAGCATAATTTTTTCGTTCCAGCTCGTAGTGGTATTACAAATACCGCAGGAAACAAAACTATATTTCCGCCACTTAGTGAGAAAACTGTTCATTACAGAAATTTAAACGTGCATGAATGATCATTCTCATGTTGGCTTTTGTGCGTTGTAAACGGAATTTTTCAAATATGACTTATAAGATGCCGAAACGTAACATACAAACGCGGACGGGAATAATTACACACGAAAGTGTACGTTACTTCAAAAAAAAACGAAGTGCTAGAAATGGTGATCATATCCTTTTAGCAACATAGACATGTTGTAACGTACCAGGAGATGTGACGTACCTGCCAGAAGGACGCACACGACATAAAGGCAGATAGGAATCAGAATAAAACGTCCGCGTAGCTCAATTGGTAGAGTGACTTATTCCGGAATGAGGGGATCCGGGTTCGAATCCCGGCGTAGACCAAAAATGACGGAGAAAAATACTTCGTTATAATGTTTTAAAACTGAAAGTGGCATTGGTTTATTTAAGAATGATAAAAAAATAAATTCTTCTTCACTATAACTTCTCAGAATCGGTTAGGACATGTGCACATTGCAAAACTGAAAAATAAAAAAATATATTTCCTTTAGTATCCTGGACAATGCACAAATTTCAAATCGTACCTTTAATAGGGAAAGAAATGCAAACCTTTGGAGATTTCTGTAACTTTCAGATGCTCAGCAGCAGTATCAAGTAATTGATTTGGAATTTAGCAGAACTCCAAGACGTTGTGTTCTGACATTCAGCTCGAAGTGTCATTGGTCTTTGAGAGTAATTAACTTGATCCGTAATGAGAGTTACGACTGCCACCTCACAAAATGAATTTTAATTTGGCTGACTTAGCAAACGCTGGGCTCCAGGCTGTGATTGGTGGACACCGAAAAGTTTCGATGAACGCTCGGGTTCATCCGCATTAATCATTTTGCCAACCTGGAGGCGAAGCATATTATCAGGAAGTATGTTATGTAGTAAAATTATTTTACAAAGAATGCATGTTTTCCATTTATTTTAATTTCATGTACACCTTTTCTTCCTAATACGGTAAAAGATTAATATTTCAAGAAACGCTAAAATTTCTGGATAAAGCCTCAACCGATACTACACTGATTTCCATAAATTAAATGAAAAGACAGAAAAATCGCCATTATTTGTTGAAGAAAAGTTGGGAATGCACGAAATGTAGGTAGATGACGTGAAATGTACTGCAAAGTCACGGTATTGTATGCAAATCAGTGTCGAAGGCACCGGTTCGTACAAATAAGCCCAAGCATAAAATGTGCCGTTCCGGAGGTGTACTTCAAATCATTTGCGCAGTTTAAAAAAAAGGATTTTGAGACAGATTTTTTATAATGTTTGCGAGACATCATTTAACACGTGAACTGAAGTGAAAAGGAAGACTAGAGGCAGGTCAACGTGCGTGATATGGAAGTTGCAAGAATGCTGTACTTGAGTCCTGTGGTCACAGCCTGTAGAACTAATTTCAGAATAGCTTGCAAAAGTTACAGCGAAGGAAGTCCTAGGGTTACAACATCCGTGGATGAAAAATACCTCCAATGTTAAATGTGCGGAGGAACAGGACGGCTACCCCGAAAAAGCTGCCCCTTCTACGGCTACATGAACTGTGGAATTTGTGTTCACTGTCAGAGATGGAAATGGGTCAAGGGTCAGTGGGTTAACGGGTCGACAATTCCTTGCGGGTCAAAAGGGTTGTGTTAAGATGTTCCTCCCCGATTTCGACCCGGTTTTATTTCCGATTTAGTTTTGAATAGAAAAAAAAATTCGAGAACCCTTCAGAGATCCCTGAAATAATACTTCTGAGCTGCAGAGTATGATCCCGGAACTTTTTGAGAAGAGAAAAAGAATTGGATTAAAAATGAACTTTCGGAAGACAAAACTGATGTACAATGCTTTTACAAGGAATGAAGAATAATCAATTGATGGTGGAAAGCTGGAGATAACCAATTCCTACATTTCTTTTGGGCAGCAGATATCAAGTGAGGGTAACATTCACGGAGCAATTAATTGGCGTATAGAACTTGGTTGGAGAGCTTTTGGAAGAAACAGTACAATTTTTAAGAGCAATATGCCACTATGTCTTAAAAGAAAAGTGTTTAATCAATGCATCCTTCCTATGCTTACGTTTAGAGCAGACACGTAGACCTTAACTAAAAAAGCCATACAAAGACTGAAGACAACTGAAAGCAGTATGGAGAGGTTCATGCTTGGTGTGACCTGGAAGAAAGAAGAGGAACTCGTGGATAAGGAAAATGACAAGAGTGGAAGACATCATGATCAGAATAAAATCCCTGAAATGGCAATGGGCTGGGCATATTGACTGGAGAACGGACCACTGATGAACAACCGAAATTTTAGACTGGATTCCAATGGACAGAATGATCAAATGATCATATGTAGAGGATTTTAGGAAGGGAGTGTCTGACCCCTGGTCTTAAACAACCCTTAGAAATAGGAAGCTAGGAGATTTGGGCTACAGTGCCCGATAGGAAAGTGACACGGAAGCGAAGTAGAAAGAGGGAGGAAAACGCCCTTATTTATAACCGGGAGGGGGGCAGTACCCGGGTTCCGATGGCTTAACGCGCCCATCGGACGCACGGTGGATATATAGTGGATCGAGCGTTCGTACTTGCCTGAGATCGAACCTGAGTTCCATTCCGTGGCGGTCACGAACGTTGCTCACTATGCCACCCGCGGCCCCCAAGGTACAGGAAAAGACCGAGAAGAATACCACGTAGGAGATGGGCGTACGGAAAAGACTGGCCCAAGACAGTTCCTTGTGGAAGAAACTGTGGCAGACCTTCATCTAGCCGTAGATAGTTATTGATTGACAATGCTGCAACTCCTAATGATGATGACATATTCGAATTTATAGCTCACAGCGTATTTGTCAGTGTTAGGCCCGGGTCGGGTCCAGTTATGTGACGGTTGGGTCTGGGTCGGGTCCAATCATGTGAAGGTTGGGTCCGGATCCAAAATTTATGACACGTTTCCAACTATGTCCACTGTGCGAAGAAGACTTCAAACCAATTCGACTGGAAACAAATGGAGGTCAGCACTCTTTACATATGAGCTCACATATGTTTTGCGGAGAGATTCCAGAAACGCTCTGAGCCGGAGACAACCAGAGGCACGCTACTATCTCTCAATGACCCATGAAAGGGACACTAATTGTGGTAGTAGCGTACTGGTTTGGGGTAGCATCTCGTTAGGAGGATGGATGTACAGACACTTCCAAGGATAACCATTAATGCTGCAATATCTGTACGTCTAAAGACCCAATTAAAGAAATCTTTTATCAGGTACTACTATGTATCAAAACAACTTGTGTGCATGTTCTGGCAAAAATAACATACATTTTCTCCGCTACGGGGCGCAAATGTTTATCCTGTTTTCTCGATAACTCTGGTTTTAAATGCCCGATTTAAGAAATTTTAACTTCGGATGTCATTCTTAACATGGAAATAACCTACGGGTTTTTCAGCTCCGAGTTCTGGTGCTAGTGGGTATTTCTATTTCTGGGTTATATGTTGATTACAAATCCGGTAGATTTTTTTACCGGTTCAATTGTCTATGAATAAAACTGCTGTCATTACGTATTTTAAATTACCCGCTGTTTTTTCCCAGGCAGTGTAAGTGTATTTTATTTTTTCCCGAATTTTTAGATTTTTTAAAAACCTGCTTTAAAAGGAATTTTTCATGTCGGAAATAATTCAAAAGACGTGCTCATGAGAACCCTCTCATACAAGGGTTGTACCGACACACATGTTTTTCGCTCTGGTGACAAGGGATGAAAAGTGGACACAATTTTTTATTAACTGGCAGATGTCGTTCAAATTGCACATGTTGGTAGAGTAACGTTTTCTCTATACAAAGGTACTACTCAACATAGTCTCCATCACAAGCGATGCATTTGCGCCATCGTTGAACCCAATTCTCGGATCATCCTTTAAAAATTCAGGTGTGGACGGTTGAAACCACTTCTTCACAGCCACTTTCACCTCGTCTGTGTCATCAAATCGTTGTCAGACTGTCCTTCATTGGAACGAACAGGTGGAAGTCCGAGGGCGCCAGATCTGGGCTGTACGGTGGATGTTGAACCACCGACCAACCTAATTTGCTCATCGCCTGATTTGTTGCCAAAGATGTGTGTGGTCTCGCATTGTCATGGTGAATGTGGATCCTTTTTCGGATTCTTGTTCGGTCTCTTCCTCCTTATGGCTTCTCTAAGCTTCTTGAGTGTCTCAATATACCGCTCGCCGGTTACGGTACGGCCACGTTCCAGAAAATCAAGGAGAATGACACCCCTGTCATCCCAAAAACAGTCACCATGAATTTCTGTGCTGATCGCTGGCCCTTGAACTTCTTAGCCACGTTGAAGAAGTGAAACGCCATCCCATGGATTGATTCTTCGTTTCCGGATTATAAGATAAGCCCACCTTTCATCCTTTGTCACCAGAGCGAAATCCACGTGTGCCTTTCTTGGCTTCAGACGCTTCCAGCAGAACAGAATAAACTTCCACCCTTCCCTCCTACAAATCGGGCGTCAACTGTCGAGGTACCTACTTTGCACACACTTTCCGATACTTAAAATATTTCACAATCTTCTGTATGGCATTGTGACCACAGTCTAGTTGTGCAACAAGCTCACGGATTGTGACTCGTATATCCGCGCGAATCAATTCATCCATTCGCTGACGATTCGTGTCAGTGGTCGCAGATTATGGTCTCCCACTGCGTGGTTGGTTTTCTATGCTGGTTTCCCCTTCTTTAAACTTCTTCATTCATCTGTGCACATTGCTCTTGTCAATGGTCTCATCTCCGTAAACATTATGTAGCCTTTCTGAGGATGTCGGACAGTCTGCACCCTTCCTTCGTCAAGATTCAATGACGGCACGTTGCTTCTGCTTGGAATCCATTATTTACCTTCAACGAAGAAGAAGGGTTACTATAGAGGAAAAGTTGCAATTAAAAGTTGCCACCAACATGTGCAATTTGAACGACCTCGATCGGTTAATAAAAAAGTTATACTCACTTTTGCATTACTTCCGGTACAACCCTCGTATTTCGTGTTTCTATTTTACGCAGGGAACCGGTTAAAACGTCAGCGCAGAAAGACGGTTGAGAACCAGATGTCCAGATCTAGGGTCGTTAAACTGTCCCAGATGAGTGCTGTTGTTTAGGGATTTGACGAACAACCTGAGCTATAAAGTGTCACCCATGTCTAATTTAGGGATACTGGTAAGGGAGCTACCAGTAAAGGGAGCTACCCCGAGCCGAAGGACAAACACACCACTCATGCCTGATGAGTCGAACTCCGCCCCACCTTGGATAACTTGCTCAACAACTACGCCTTTGAAGATAAAGACATAAACTAGAAAATATATATAAAAATACCCCCTGTGTTACATACACTGTCACACATAACATTATAATATGATTTAATTTATTTAAATTATATAGTAATAACCAATCAAATTTAATATGACACTTCAGACTTCTGTAGTTTTCTTTGTAAACATGTAGCTGATCACCACTAGGTAGATGGAAATATAGGTCTCACTCCGACCGTGATTAGGGATGCTTTCTTGGGATGCTTCTCAAAACCTAGTGCTGTTTCCCTAGCAGACGAAACATAATCGCTCGCTCACGTCGTCTTTAAGTAATTCCCAGTTGCACCGAAAGTGGCTGATCTTTGGTGGGACTTGGTGGGGATTAGTAGTAACCAGCTCAACCTCGTTTAGAAAACGCATTCAATTCCATCCATAGATTCTCTACAAGTTTCGCGATATGACACTAGGCTTTCTAATAGAACTGTTCCACGGCTTCGTTCTCAAACCAATCAATAACGACACGAGCTTTACATGGTGCGCTGTCCTGCTGATAGGGGTATAAACCTTTACCAAAGTACTGTCACAAGGTTGGTAGTGCATAACTGTTCTAGACGTTTAGGTGGAACTCACCAGTAATTGTTTTATTCAAAACGATTAATAGAGCGACCACAAAATACAGCTCTACACCATCAAGTTGCGTTCTATCATCCTCAAATTTAACCTGCCTTTCGAGTTTCTCCCTCTTACTATACCGTGCAAATTAATTGGGACAAGCTATTTTATTCTCAGAATTGTAATCTGATCGCCAGTTGATGTCGAAAACCCACGCAAACCAGTTTTATCAGCTGTGAGGTGGCGTGACTGTTAGAACTTGATAGTAAGAATGTGGTTTGATCGGTTTTAAACAGGAAATAGGCACTTCAGCTTCAGTTGTGAGCTTTCGTGTGTGGCAGGTGCATGTTAGTTTTTGCTCTCTGTGAGTACGTTTTGCTTTCGTGTATTGAAAAATGGATATTTCCCCAAGGAAGCGTGCAGAAATAATTGCTCTAAGGGATCACACTTCTATGACAGTGAGAGATATCGCTTCTGCAGTTGGTGTTGGCAAATCACGTGTATCAAGACTGCTTACGCGATACAATGTATTTAGATCATCGTCTCCGAAAAGGAGAGGTAAATGTGGAAGTAAACGAAAAACAACACTTCGAACCGATAAATATCTAATCAGAAATAGTAAAATGAATCCAATAAAAAACAAGTACCGACCTTCAAAGAGATTTATTGGCTAGTGGTTGTGATGTTAGTGATTCAACTGCACGCCGTAGGCTTCTGGAAGTTGGCCGGAAGGCAAGAAGGCCAAAGAAAAAACAATATTTGAATGCGAAAATGAAGATAAAACGTTTAGCATGGACCAAAAAATATAAATCACGGACTACTGACGACTGGGAAAAGGTAATTTTCAGTGATGAAACTCATTTATTTGTACAGGGTTACCAAGCAAATGTCGTTACACGACGCAACTGTGAACCCTTAAGACCTGAGCATGTCAAACAAACTGTAAAACACCCTCTGAAACTGATGTTTTGGGGTTTTCTCACATCAAATGGCAATATAAGCTTGGTTCCTTTATAAGGCATGATGAATTCAGCCAAGTACGTAGAAATATTACAACGTAGGATTGTTCCATTCTTGCAAAATTTTAACGGGACATTTCAACATGGCTTGGCCCCATGTCACAATTCGAAGTTGGTCAAGAACTTCATGCTGGAAAATCGAATTCATTTACTTGATTGGCTTGGAAATTCACCAGACTTAAATCCCATAGAAAACTTGTGGAATATTTTGAAGGGTCGTTTAGGTAAAATGGACTGTACAACCAAAGAACGCATGATAACGAATGCTATAAAAGTGTGGTTCCACGATTATGAAGTCAAAAATATGTGCACTCAATTAGTGGAGTCAATGCCAAAACGAATTCAAGAGGTCATTTCTGCTAAAGGAGGACATACTTCATACTAATACAGGTATTTATCAGTGTATATCAAGACATAGAATGATATAAAGGCATAGGTTTGGAAAAAAGAGTGATTTTTTACTTTGTCCCAAATAATTTGCACAGTATAGTATATAAATTTCGTTACTTTTCGGTTAAATATTTTCTTACTGAACAGCACATTACTGGCCCTAATAGTTTTGGGAACGCTGGTAGTGAGTCAAATGAAGATCGAAAGCTAAGACGAAATTGTTGAGAGTGAAGAGATTAAAAACGTGTAGTTTGCAAAGAGCCGAGAGCATCGATATATTGTGGAGATTGACATGCTAGTGAATAATAAATGAGCTGGCTCCTAATTGTCATCCGGTACTCCAGAAATGATGATTTTCAACTAAATGCGTCTTTGTGTACTGCTTTATGTACAACAACCAAATAAAATAAGTTTACGTGAGTGCTCATTATTTTGGCGCAGGCCGTGTGTTTTAAATTAGTTACTTGGTAAGTTACTGTGTTCAACAAGTTTAGCTAAGGACATTAATAAATTACTTAAAAACATATTTAAAAAATTAAAAGCATTACATAAGGTATAAGAGACTTCAGTTAATTGTTTTAAAGCATTGTGCAAAATTAAAGGATAACAGAGATATTTGTTTGCACTACACATGTGAGCATGGACGGAAATGCAATGCAAGCTGATTGTTACGCAAATATAGTGATACCGAAGAAGAAACGACGTGTACATGCATCTCTGTTAGCGCGGAATATGCAAATCAATAGTGCGTTATAAAAGGAGTAGCTTGGCTTGCTTTTTATTGCACCTCATATTTTTTTTTGAAGTAGACTAGACAGTATTGTGTTTAAAATGTCCCGAAGACAGAATTTGGATGATTCCTCGAGGTGGTGAATGAACGGTAGGATGGCAGTAGGACGTGTTTATTTCTCTACAGCAGGCAGTCCAGAGAGTTCAATATTCCCGAGAAAGTCATCTCAAGAATAAAGACGCGGTTTCTTGCTAAAGGAGAGATTCGTCGTCGACAAGTGCAAGGCCGTTCCAGGCCTACTACTACCGCCTCCCGAAGACCGTTATGTAGTTCTAACATCGGCAGATGGCAGGTAGGCAACTCTTGTTGAAGCTCGCAGCAACCACTGGCACGAGAATAACTAATTTCTCGTAAGTTACATGAAACAGGTTTGTACGCAAGGAGACCTATAATTTGTGTCCGACTAACTCCCTCCTTTTTTATATTTCGAGGTTTGACAACCTCCGTGAGCGTCTCAACGGGCTGTAAGCAGCCTCCCGTCCCTAATATAAGGTCACTGGTTACACGCAAATGAGAGTGGCAGTCCCGAAAGATAAACACAATAATAATGCGTTATCAGGATTCCAATCCTGGCACATCTCGAATGAATGGTCAGAAGCCAGCGCTCACAGCAGAGCGTCACCGGGGACGCCACTCCCTCCTCCAGCGAATCAAGTTTAACATATGTAGTTACCATCATCGCCAGTGGAACTCGGACATCTGGAGCACTAGTGGTTTTCACGGATAAGTCACGATACAGTTGAAATACTGATTCCTGATGTACTTTCATCTGGCGAAAAGCAAGACTCGTAACAACATCTCATCCGTGAAAGGTGGAGTTTTTGTGTCTGTGGGTTTCTTGTCTCGGGAAGCATCATTCCAAACGGTGGCACCGAACTGCACATCTTTCAGAGTGGCACGATGACCGGTCAGATGTAAGAGACGAGATTCTGGACCCCTATGTTTGGCTGTCAAGGGGAGACGTTCGCCAAGGTTTCTGTCTGAGAGACGATAAAGTCAGATCGCATCGTGCTTCACTGGTGCATGAATATCTGGAAATAGGAGATATCGCTCGAATGGACAGGACAACACATTCGTTGGACAAAAATCCTATTGATCATGTCTGGAACGCCTTGGGAAGGCGCGATACAAAACGCCAGCCCGACATCCCACGTGGGATCCTCCTGGAACTCCAAGTAGCCCTTTTAGAAGAATGGCGGTTAATTCCATAAGCCAGTGGTTCCCAAACTTTTTCGATTATCGGCGCCCTTGCTGATTAAGGCGCGCTATCTCAAATTCTAACAAGTATGCTCTGCCTGTGTCAATTTCTAACGAGTACACTTTGCTTATGTCAAATGCTAACAAGTGCACTTAGGTAAATATAAATAAAACACGTATTGAAGATTACAAAAAATCGTAATTGAAAAATTCAATTAATTATAATTAGTGGGATGGATAAGCCTGTTGATCACCGCACATTTTCTCAAATCTTGGAATCAAACTGGACACAGCCACACTCATTTCCTTCTCCCCATTGATTTTTGCGCGATACTTAGTTTTTATCTCAGCGACCGATGTGATAAAAAACTAAGTAAATGGATCGGTTTTTACTGTTTAGTAAAAACCGATCCATTTTGAAAAATACATACGTGAAGAAAAACTTCACTTCACTTAATCACAACAATAATCAGTCGATACGCCGAAAGCTTACAAACACCAAAACTCAGTGACAGAGCATCAACATAACAGACTGCTAACTGCCAAATGAATCACAACGGATGAGCATATTCAAAGGATCTGGTGACCTTCTCGCAAAATCTGGAATGAGTGTCTCATTTCTAGACGCTCGGAGAACGAGGGTGGAATGTTTATCAGAAGCACTGAGGCTGGGGCGAAAGCTCAGGTTACTTCCGGTAGCGGCCGCGTGGAACACACACGTGCGCTAGTTGGGCGGCAATCGTGTTTGAGGAAAGCTCACGCTTGTAAGAGCGCCATCTAGTAACCATTTGTAGAGGCTTCTGCAAACAGTTATTACTAAGTGAGTTACTGGTTTGCACCAGGTCCGCTAGATGTCGCGATGTCGCGTCGTATCACATTGAATTGAAAATGGAAATAAAATTATGAAAATTTTGCAATATTTCGCTGCGCCGCTGTGACGAACACGCGGCTCTCAAGGGCGCCGCGCGTACACTTTGGGAACCACTGCCATAAGCCTCAATTGGTAGTCTCATTAACAGCATGGGGAGTTACACTGAGTTCTGTATATCTGTTAAAGACAATCATAAGGCTTAATAAGCCTTTCGGACTGTTCCGGACAACGGTACTGGAGAACTACTTTTCTATTGCTGTTCCCATATGCGTATTTCCTGTTTATGATTTAATTGCCACGTTCAGCAGTATGTAAATCATGTAATATGCTTCAAATAAGGGGCTTGTCGAATTTTATTGTATTTCCTTTTGTCCATCGTGAATAATATCTTGTATATTATCATTTCATACTGCAGACCAGCTTAGTTGATTCATTGCGCATTAAAAACCCATGTCTCAGAAAAAAATATATGGATCGTCCAAATGAAGCTTACACTCGGATAGACAGGTGGGGCTGCAGAAACCACACATAAACGAGAAATGAACCGTGCGAAGCATTTAGTTGGTGAGATGCATTGGACGTCAGTAATATCAAAGGAACGTAAACGACTTATCTCATGATACCTCCAAGCGGGCACAGGGAGCCGTGATCAAATTTTAACCCTTTAACCTCCACGATCCTAAAATGTTTTGTCCCTCAGAATACCACAACGCCCGAAAATGTCTGCCGCTCCTTTCCGAATTTCATTCCCCCCGCGTTTTGCAGTAACAAAAGAAGGATTAGTGTTGGGCCATCACTCGAATCTTCCGATTTCAATGGTGGACATACCCTGACTTTTGGATGCGTCCCTGGGACAATTAGTACGTTCTTTTACTGAGAGTCTTCGGCATATAGCAGGGAGTAGTAACATCTGGAAAATCTTGTTTACTTTACCCTTTTCTTGTGCTTTCGTGTAAAAAGAATACTTTAAATTTGTTTATTCAGATTGTGAAAAATTACTACACATTTCTCCCCCAAAACTCCGCTTTTGGGATAATACAAAGTATCACAGACAAACGATGCACTTTTCAACGAAACAAATATTTACTGAGCTATATCAGAAGGCTAAATGATACTACAGCCTCAGAACAAACCAAATCCTGGTTCTCTTCTTTGTTTAGCGACAACAATGACAACTGAGGGTGACTTCTGCTAATTCCTCGGATGCCGTGCAAATTCAAAGAACATGGGGGGTAGGAAATCCTACTCATTCTCTCCGGGCGACTCGGGCGCTTGTGGTTGTTTTGCACGTAAGGGCGCGTTGGGCGCTATGCACGCGAAAGGTTTAACAAAAGAGGGAAGAAATCGACAGAAATCTTACGACGCATGCAGGTGTTTTACGGGCATGCGTGCCTTTTGCGCTGTACGGTCTTGAAATTTTTAGGGTGGACGTGGAAGCACTATGCATCTGTCAAGATCTTGCCAAGCGTACGCCGCCATCACATCGGGCACAATCGCAGCAGTAGACAAATTGGTGGAAGTTAACCGCAGAATAACAGTTAGCTAGTAAGCGGCTGCAACAGGTATGAGCAGGGGCTCCAAAGGCGCAATCCTCCACCAAGGACTTGGGTATTCGAAAATGTGTGCACAGTGAATTCTAAAGCACCTGGCAGCGGATCCATAAACTTATCGACAAGAGGATAAAGATTATTGGAGATCATTTACCTCACCTTCGTCTTGCTGATAACGTAATCACTTTTGCAACTACCCCTTCAGAGTTGCAGAGTATGATCCAAGAACTACCTGACAAGAGCAAAGAAGTGCGATTAAAAATGAAATTTTAGAACACAAAACTGATGTACAATGCTTTTTTCAAGAAATGAAGATTTTGCGATTAATGGGGAAAAGCTCGAGGTAACCGATACCTACATTTACCTTGGACAATAGATATAAAGCAAGGGTCACATTGATGGGGAAATTAATCAGGGTATAAAACTTGGCTGGAGAGTTTTTGGAAGAAACAATACAGTTTTAAAGAACAACATGCCATTATGTCTTAAAAGAAAAGTGTTTAATCAATACATCCTTCCAGTTCTCTCATATGGAGCAGAGACATGAACCTTTGTAACGTACCAGGAGATGTGACGTACCTGCCAGAAGGACGCACACGACATAAAGGCAGATAGGAATCAGAATAAAACGTCCGCGTAGCTCAATTGGTAGAGCAACTTATTCCGGAATGAGGGGACCCGGGTTCGAATCCTGGCGTGGACAGAAATGACGGAGAAATTTACTTCGTTATACCTTAACTAAAAAAGGTATACAAAGGCTGCAGACAACTGAAAGAAGCATGGAGAGATGCATACTTGATGTAACCAGGGAAGATAAGAAGAGGAACTCGTGGATAAGGAAAATGTTAAGAGTGCAAGACAATCATGCCCAGAGTAAAATCCCTGAAATGACAATGGCTTGACTTGTTACCAGAAGAACGCACCACCGATGGACAACCAAAATTTTAGACTGGATTCCAAGGTACAGGAAAAAACCCAGAAGGAGGCCACATGGGAGAGGGATGGATGAAATTCGAAAACATGCCGGAGTGACATGGAGAAGACAGGCTCAAGACAAACAGTTCTGGAAGAAACTTGGGGAGATTTTCATTCAACAGTGGATTGATAATGGTTGACAATGATGATTATGATGATATCCCTGAAATGGCAATGATTTTCATTTGGAAATTTTCTCTGTGATGTTTCATTTAACAGAATGTTATATTTTTGGATGCGTTATTTATTACTCAAAGGCAAAGATTTATTCTGATATCTTAAATCACCTCCGAACGAATTCCACGGGATATTTGTTTCACGGCATTAGGTCCCGCACTATGAATTTAGTATTCATGCCATTCTGTCAGTTCAAATGTGGTACACAAACATTTTCTCCATTGCAAATGAACAAAATATAAGTAACTACTTACAGCGATATATAAGAAGCTGCGTGCTTTTTGTGATGCACATATAATACAAACGTAATTTCATGGAGAACATATATTGTTTTTGCTGCTCCACAAATATGTTCTTTTTAATGTCGTTACATCAATATTTCGTTAAGCAAGAAAAAAGAAACAATTCTTTTTATCCATTCTCTCACATAATTGCGCTGGTTTTTCGCTTTCATGAGCTATGGGGAAGCTTAATTAAAATCGTTTTGCGGTCTGTTGCAGATATAAACAAATAACTCGCCGGACCAACGATAATAAAAACTGCGATGAAAAGCAAAAATTCCACAAAGAATAAAACACTCGCAAAAACGTTGAGTGTGAGGGGCAGCGGTAGAGAAGGAAGACTCATAGAAGAATCGTTGGGAAGCTGCTCTGTTTAATGTTACGGCCTTATGAAGAGAAAGAGAGAGAGAGAGAGAGAGGCAGCTTACCGAGACGACTTCAGCGATGATGGACGACGCATGCCGAGAAGCGATGGCTCCTCGCTTTCATAATTTCCCATCTCACATATTATATTCTTTGGACCGTGACGTCATGCCTTAGATCTCCTGCCATCCAATATTCTTCTTCCATCTGTTCCTAATTGACATTCTCCCCTAAATGTCCCGGCTCGGCTTTGACTCCATTTAAAAGAGTATAAGTTCTCGCAGAGCACATGATGAATTTTTCCGGCTCTTTACGGCCTTCATAAAAAGCTTTTCTTAAACACGTTAAATGGAATATATATTAAAGTAGAACAGGAATTTAAGGATTTCTTTGGATTTTTTTAAGCTCAAAGAAAAGGCGAAAAATGGCATTTGTTTGTGTGTTGAAAGTATGTTTTCATTATGAAATATGACCGTGACTTTTCGCTTTCTGATTTTACACAGACCAGAGGTAAATGTAGTCAGTGCATTATCGCAAAGTAAACAGTTTATAAAAGAAAATGGCTGAAATTTTTCACGTGTCACGTAAACACTTAATAACGAGTATTTCTCTGCCTGCTCTTCACTGAATATTTTGTTCCCTGTTGCATTTTTTAGAAACACAGGTTGTTCTAAAATGATAGAAAATAAAGTTAGTGACCTAGTTCTTACTACACTGCTGGCCACCCAAAATGCAACACCAGGAAGGACACGGGAGAGCAAAGCCAGATTTACTGGGCACTTAACAACAGATACAAAGAAGAAACGATTGAGCTTACAAGCCCATGCGACTTGCGAAACACGCAGACATCATTAGTTCGTGTGACCCCCATGGCTGGCAATAACGGCCGCTATACGCGGTGGCATCGAACGAAAGAGGCTTTGAACGTGGACTTGGGGTATGTCGGTCTAGGCTGCTTCCACACGTTGCCACAGTTCATCGGGCGTAGCCGCGGTTGGTGCTTGCTGGGCCATTCGATTGCCGATCAGCGGCCAGACGTGTTCTATAGACGACATATCGGGAGAACAAGCTGACCACGGCAGCAGTGACACCTGGTGGGCCGTAAAGAATTGTTGCACGATGCGTGCCACGTGCGGGCACGCATTGTCCTGTTGAAACGTGGTCGCTTGCAGGTCCTGCAGGTAAGGGAGGACTACAGGCTCCAAAACGTCGGAGATGTAGCGGTGGCTGTTGAGTGTACCGACGATGCGTACCAGGGTGTCAGAAGAGATTAAATATCATGTGCAAAACCACAACGTGACCAGTCGCATGCAAGATGCTTCGCAGTTCGGAGCTCTCTGATTTCGAGAAAGTTGTAATCGTCGGGTATCACAGAAATGGCCAATCCATACGTGACATATCCAGCGAGTTGAAGTACCCAAAATTGACAGTGGCCTACGTGATTGGCAAGTGGAAGATGAGAGGTGACTGTCGGAATGCACCCCGACTCGGCAGACCCAAAAAACTGGGAGTTAGAGACCGACGGGTGCTGGCCAGAGAAATTCGGAAGAACCGCACCAAATCAATGGGCAACATCCGCAAGGAGTTTCAACAGGCATCCGGGAGTGTTCTTTCGATGAATACCATCCGTAAGGAAGCCAATCTGCTCGGTTATGATGGACGTGCGGCCGCTCACAAGCCTTTGACCGCCAAGTCCAATAGCGCTGCTCGGCTAACGTGGTGAGAAGAACGTCGACTGCGGACCGTTGAACAGTGGAAACAGGTTCTCTGGAGCAACGAATCAAGGTTCACCCTCTACCGTTCGGATGGCAGGGTCTGGGTTTGGCGTCTGCCTGGAGAACGCCTCCTGCCGGAATGTATTGTGCCAACTGTGAAGTTCGGCGGCGGTGGAATTACGCTATGGGGATGTTTCTCCTGGTATGGCACGGGACCCTTGGTCGCAATTCCTGGTAGACTCAACGCCGAGACCTACTGCACCATTTTGGATGACCATGCGCTTCCTACGTTGTGGCAGTTTTACGGGGTGGACCCATGTTGCTTTCAGGATGACAATGCCCCTGTCATGTTGTGAGGTCCACCATGGCTTGGTATGCTGACAATGGGGTTAATCGAATGGACTGGCCTGCGCAGAGCCTGGACCTTAACCCATAATCGAGCACCTCTGGGACGAGCTGGAGCGTCGACTTATGGGGTGCCCACACCGTTCGAAATCGGTGAAGGAACTGACCTGTCTTCTCCAAGCCGAGTGCAAGAAAATACCGCTAGCAGTCGTACAACGCCTGGTTGAGAGTATGCCCCGGAGGGTCACAGCTGTAATCGCCGGTCGTGGAGGCTCCACCAACTATTAAAGGTGAATAAACTTTGTTTTACGTTGCTATCACAGGTGTCCAATTACTTGTTTGTAGATAGGGTAGCTGATACTAAGAGCAAGTTGCATACGAACAAATAATCAAGAAACCAAAAATCTGCTGCAAAAAAGAAGAAAGATGAGGACAACTAAAAAAAACGTGACTTCCAAAATGGAATATATAGAGCTATGCAAGACAGCACGAAAAAGTATCACTGAAGATGTAAGGAAATTCAACTGTGAACTAGTGAGGAAAGCAATTGAAAACAACCAAAGCCTGAAGAGAGCAAAGGGACAACTGAGCAAGGGAAGAAAACAGATTATGGCACTGAGAAAAGAAGATGGTTCTGTAACAACAAATAGAGGCTAAATTTTGATAAGAGTGAAAGATTTCTAGTCCAAATTATATGAAAGGGATGATACATGTACTCCAGACATCATGAAAGGTACCAGAGTTCTTCCAGTTCTCCCAGCAGAAGTTGCACATGCAATCAAGAACATGAAGCGGGGAAAAGCTCCAGGAGAAGATGGAATTACTGTAGACATCATACAAGAAGCAAGTGGAGAAATCGAAATAGTACTCGCCCAAATTTTCACTTGATGCCTTAATGAAGGGAAGTTTCCTGAGGATTGGAAAAAATGCTACTATGATCCTGCTACATAAAAAGGTGACATTGAGGATCTCAGGAACTGCAGACCTATCAGCCTCCTATCAGTGCTTTATAAAATCTTCACTAAAGCCCTTTCACACAGTTTGAAGGGGACACTGAATATAGATGAATCGAGAGAACATTCTGGATTCAGGAGTGGTTACAGCGCTATAGATTATATCCACGTACTGAGAGAACTAATTGAAAGAGCGAGGGCTTATAAACTTCCATTATGCTTGCCTTTTATCGATTATGAAAAGGCCTTTGATTCTGTGAAACCATCAGCAGTTACAATGGCTTTGAAATCCTGCGATATTGAAGATGCATACATTAATATTATTAATAACATCTATGAAAATGCAAGTGCAAAGATTTGGCTATTTGAGAATACAGCACCCATAAAAATTGGAAAGGGAGTGACACAATGCGGCAATATATCTCCTAAACTCTTTAATGCCACATTGGAAAATGTCTTTCAATCACTGAACTGGGAAAACAAAGGGATAAAGATTAATGTATATTATCTAACTCATCTTCGTTTTTCTGATGACACAGTCCCATCAGATCTGCATAGTATGACCCAGGAACTTGCTGACAAGAGTAAAGAAGTGGGATTAAAAATGAACTTTCTGAAGACAAAAGTAATGTACAATGCTTTTACAAAAAATGAAGATTTATCGGTTGATGGGGAAAAGCTGGAGATAACCAATACTTACAATTATCTTGGACAGCAGATAGGATATGAGGGTCACATTGATGAAGAAATTACTCGGCGTATAAAACTTGCCGGGAGAACTTTTGGAAGAAACCGTATAATTTTCAAGAGGAATATGCATTATGTCCTTAAAGAAAAGTGTTTGATCAATGCATCCTTCCAGTGCTTACGTATGGTACAGAAACGTGGACCTTAACTAAAAGAGACATGCAAAGACTGCAGACAACTCAAAGAGGCATGGAGAGATGCATACTGGGTGTCACTAGGAGAAATAAGAAGAGGAACTCGTGGATCAGAAAGATAACAAGAGTGGAAGACATCATGATCAGAGTAAAATCCTTGAAATGGCAATGGACTGGACATACTGCCAAAAGGACAGAACATCGATGGACGGCTGAAATTTTAGACTGGATTCTAAGGGGCAGAAAAAGACCCAGAAGACCACGTGTGAGATGGGTGGATGAAATTCGAAAGTATGGGGGAGTAACATGGAGGAGACTGACACAAGACAGACCGTTGTGGAAGAAACTTGGGGAGATCTTCGTCCAGCAGTGGACATGATGGTTGACAATGATGACGGTTATGATGAAACAAAACTTTATCGTGTTGTGCCGGATATATATATATAATTCAAACTAAAATAATATAAATCTTTATGTGCTTATTCTACTTTGCCATTGAATCTCACCAAACTATATTTATTTCACCTCGAGAAGCTGATAAATGTAACAGGAGAGGAATAAATCAATCTGTATTCACCGTTGTAATATTAATTATGTAGTTTAAGCACTAGATAGAAGTTACAGGGCCACGTTTTTACGCTTCCCAACCGTATTCTGAAGAAGCGTGTATGCTCCAGCTTTGTCTGTCTGTCTGTCTGACCGCATGATAACGTGTTTAAAAATGGTTCGATTTCGATGACATTTTAGTATGCGGTAAAGGACAACCTGGAGACGAACCCTGTTGAACATGGACAAAATGGGGTCAAAGGTCAGGTTATAGGAGCGGGATCGCCCTTATGCGTTATAACTTACGTAAAAATGATTCGCAGGATTCCATCGCCCTTATGCGTCATAACTTACGTACAAATGCCTCGCTTGCGACAAAACTTTATCATGTAGTTTCGGAGGTATACTGAACCAGTTCTGTTGAAAATAATCGAAATGCGGTCAAAGGTTAGGGCAGAGGAGTGAGATTTATTCAACAGCCATTATTCTCATAAGTTGACTAAAACTGCTTCTACTGCGACAAAACTTTAGTATGTTGTTCCGGAGGTATACTGAACCAATTCTATTTAATGTCATCGAAATGCGGTCAAAGGTCTGGGCACAGGAGCGAGTTTTATTCCACAGCCATTTTCCTTATGACTTGAGTAATGATTTCTGGTATGTTGGAAAGCATATCATAATCAATGCATTGCATGAGTTTACTAACTTCGTTTAAATATATATTCGATTTTTTGTTTTTTTATGCAATTATTGTCCCCAAACTCCTTGAAAAGCGTAAAACGTTATGTTTTAAAGTGCGTTTGTGGTAATGAATCGGATAACGTGCCATCAAATTTGCCGGAAAAAAACAAGATATGTGTAGAAAAACTAATGAAGAAGATTAAAATTACTGAAGGAAGCGAGGCAGAATGACAGTAATCAACTAAGTGAAGAAACAAAAATAACAAAATGCAATAAATAAATATAACAAAGTAAGATGGAGATAATAGAAACGAAATGAAATTATGTGGCACAGGCTTTCGCGGTGCCTAAAACGTTTCCGTAATTGTAGGACATGAAGCATGGACCATTTACGATACGGACTACGGATTTCAAACGAAAGAGAAGAAATGCTTGTGGCAGAATAAGGCGTGATAACAGCAATGGACTGAGATAAGGTAAATGGTAGAAATAGAAATAGGCAGAGGGAATGATCATATGTAAGAGACACGGCCTTGAAGAAGAAATAAATGAAACTGGAGTGGCAAAAGATGAATAGGGTTGATAACTGAACGTTAACTCACTTCAATGGATGACTCGTGAAGAGCTTTCAAAAAACACGATTGAAGATACGAAGTAAAAAAAAAAGGTTGTGCTGGTAAAAAGTAGATAAGGAAAGTAACATCATTACCTTTAATCAGTAATACCATGAGAAAAGTGGATCTCAATGAAGAAGGATTTTCTTTTCTTTTAATTTTCTGAAATTAAATGAAACTGGTGCAATTTCAAAAAGCCGTTACTTTTTCACGATGACAGCTTTGATTTTTCAGTTCCAACAACCGACCAAAACCATTTCTTACATCTGAAATGAGTACGCACTTCTTTTTTAACACAATGAGTCAGTTCTACATTCATGGGAAATAAACCATAATTTGTAACTAGAGGAATAAGGCATCAGGCATTAGAAGTGGAATAAACCACCTTTCAGAAAGATTGGCAGGCTAATTTCAGTTATGATTACTTCCAACATAACTCGTCGGTTCCACATTAATTACAGCAGGAAAAATCCTTTTCTAAATATTGGAGAACCATTTATTCTATTGTGCATACCAACAGTACAGTTTCCAAGGACATCTCTTGGATTATAACACATCAAATTGCATTTTTAGATTCTTTCGTAAACGATTACTACTTTTAGACAATGATGAGTTCCGTGATTTTGAAGACTGAACAGCTTGTACTTCATAATTTCTTATCGTCAAAAATATGTTTGTTAATGCAAGTTTGAGATTAACTCGTCGAATAATGGAATGTCAGGGATTCTTAAGCTATAATAATAACCACCTTCACAATGCTGTCGTTACACGATTTAAAAGCAGGCCTCAGTTGCAAATAAAAAATGAACTTTATTTACATCTAAAAACCATCACAGGAAACATACTAGTACTTTCGGACCCACAGTGGGTCCATCATCGGGCAACATATTGGGCCAAACTCCCGTTTATATACCGCATGAGGTAGTCAGAACTGATCCTACTCGTACCACTATCATTGCCCTTAGCAAACTCAAAAATCAGGGTTTCCTTCCCCTTCATTGCTAATAATATGCATCCACCCCATGGACCTAGGATTCCCGAATTGTTTGGCAAAGTGAAAATTGGATAAAGAGGGACAACCCATTCGCCCATTGGTTTCGGGTTATGCTAACCCCACCCGGCCCTTAAAAAAAGCCTTACTTCGTTTTTGAAACCTTTGATTTCTCATTCTCAGTTTTCCATTCATAGTTCGAACCAAGCACTTGCCAAAATTAAGTCCTTTGACTTTTGGGATCACCCTTTCATCCTAGCGTCGTTGGATTTTGTTTCCCTTTTCCCTAGTATCCCTCTTGATTCTGCCCATTCTATTATTGAAGATATGCTCCCGACTTTAGGTGTAACCCCTACTGAGAGTATGGCAATCATTGAAGCTTTAAGACTAATTGCTCGGCGAACGTTTTTTCGATTCAATAACACCATGCTTCGTCAGACTGCCGGTACTCCCATGGGTTCACCTCTTTCACCACTTTTAGCTGAGATAGTTTTACAGCACCTTGAGAATAATGTCCTTCAACAGTGCCTTCTAAAACTTTTATTTTATATGAGATATGTTGATGACATTTTGGTATCATGGCCACATTCTGTTGATGATTTACATGAGTTCGCCGACCTTTTATCTGCCCCCTTTCCAACCATCAATTTTACTGTTGAATTGGAGGATCAGAACTCTTTACCTTTCTTGGACCTGTTCGTGACTCGGTTTCCCTTCACTCGGTCGTTCTCTTTCCGGGTTTTTCGTAAACCTTCAGCCCCCCCTTTTCTGATACATTTTTCTTCATTCAGTTCTCCACAACACAAGAATGCAGCTTTTGCATTCCTGTTTAACCGAGCATATACTCACTCATCTTCTGCCATCCTAAGGACCCGTGAAATTCAAAATATTTTTTATTTGGCTAACCAATTTGGCTATCCTCGCCATTACTTGTTAAAACAACAGCATAAATGCCAACTTTCTAAACTCTGTACATTACAAAGAAATAGTCAAGCTAACACCTATGTAGGTTCCACTGATTACATCCCCGATGTCGTACAGATCCTGAAAAAAGCGTGTGCCAAGCAAAATATGGATATTGGAATTCAGACTCAAAACTTACTTTCTTTGGTCAAAAGAGATCGTGATAAAGTCAACCCTTTGCATAGACACGGAGTGTACGCTATACCTCTAAAAGCTACTCTCCCTAATGTGCATGACTCCAGATATACAGGATCCACCCTCCGAAATATTTCGACTAGGATTTCTGAACATGCATACAATGTAAGGATAGGATCGTGCGCAACAGCATTGTCTCGACTGGTTAATCAGGGCTGCCATATACCAGATTGGAACAATGTTAAATACTTAGCAACAGCCTCCAACAAAACTAATTTACTATTTATGGAGAGCATTTTTATCAACTTATTCTCCAACCAATGCTGTAACGATGACTCACCATGTATATTGCCATCGTCATGGAGACATTTCATTTTTATTCATTGTACATTTTATCACAATTCATAATTCATACCATCATATTAACCTGTAGTGAATTTTATTTGTGTATGTGTATATCATGCTGAAGTGCGCTTGCGTCAAATGGAACTACATCATCCAACCAGTGACTTTAGGTGACTAACCACCTCCTTATAAACGGGAGTTTGGCTCAATATGTTGCCCGATGATGGACCCAATGGGGGTCCGAAAGTACTAGAATGTTTTCTGTGATGGTTTTTAGATGTAAATAAAGTTCATTTTTTAATTGCAACTGAGATCTGCTTTTTAAATCGTGTAACGACAGCATTGTGAAGGTGGTTATTATTATTTATTGAAACGGATCTCCACGAATTTGGATTCTTAAGGTTTTTTTTTTTTTTGTATTTCATCTGTAACATGCTCGTGTCTCTTCGTCTTCTGCAGCACAATTTGTCCCATATCTAGCTGGGCTCGCTGTAGCGGGTCCCCGTAAATGCTCTATTCTATGTCATGTGTTAACTCAGTCTGTAATATCTTTCTCTTCATGTCTTCTTGTTTTCCTTCTTCTGCGCAATGATTAATCCCAGATCGAAGTGGGGTAGCTGTTGCGCATCCCCTTCTCCATTCTTTTCTGCCTGGTGTCAACTCAGTTTACAATTTTTTCTCCTTCGTGTCTTTGCCTTTTTCTGCCTAATTCTTAGTCCCACATCTAGGTGGCATCGTTGCTGTAGATCCACCCCCATTCTTTTCTGCCTGGTGCCAACTCAGTCTATAATTTCTTCTCCTTCATGTCTTTGTCGTTTCCTCCAGAATGATTAGTCGCACATACAGGTGAGGTCGCTGCTGCGGATCCTCTCCCAATCTTTTCTGCCTGGTGTCAACTCAGTCTACAATTTCTTCTCCTTCGTATCTTTGCCTTTTTCTGCAGAATTATTAGTCCCTCATCTAGGTGGAATCTTTGCTGTAGATCCACCCCCATTCTTTTCTGCCTGGTGTCAACTAATTTCTTCCCCTTCATGTCTTTGTCGTTTTCTGCAGAATGATTAGTCCCACATCTTGGTGGAATCGTTGCTGTAGATCCACCCCCCATTCTTTTCTGCCTGGTGCCAACTCAGTCTATAATTTCTTCTCCTTCATGTCTTTGTCGTTTCGTGCAGAATGATTAGTCCCACATACAGGTGAAGTCGCTGCTGCTGATCCTCTCCCAATCTTTTCTGCCTGGTGTCAACTCAGTCTACAACTTCTTCTCCTTCGTGTCTTTACCTTTTTCTGCAGAATTATTTGTCCCACATCTAGGTGAAATCGTTGCTGTAAATCCACTCCTTATTCTTTTCTGCCTGGTGCCAACTCAGTCTATAATTTCTTCTCCTTCATGTCTTTGTCGTTTTCTGCAGAATGATTAGTCCCACATGCTAGTGAGGTCGCTGGTGCGGATCCTCTCCCTTTCTTTTCTGCCTGGTGTCAACTCAGTCTACAATTTCTTCTCCATCGTGTCTTAGCCTTTTTCTGCAGAATGATTAATCAAATCCACATACAGATGGGATCGTTGCGGTGGATCCTCCCTCATTCTTTTTAGTCTTGTGTCAACTCAGACTGCAATTTCTTCCCCTTCATGCCTTATTGTTTCCGCTCTTCTGCTTAATGATCAGTCCCAGATCGAAGTGGGCTGGCTATTGCGGATCTTTTCTTTTTATTCTTTTCTATCTTGTGTAAACTCAGCCTACAATTCCTTCTCCTTCATGTCTTTGTATTTTTCTGCAGAATAATTAGTATCACATAAACAAAGACATCGCTCTTTCAACATTTTACCAACACATGTCAACCGAAAAATTCTTATTCGGCCATTGCTGGGGAATCGAATCCCAGATGTCTCGATATCTAGCCGAGCGCGTGAGCCTTGCACCACGGTGGCCAACAATCCATGGTGCTATGAGTGTGTTTCTGCAATTTTTTCCTAGATATCGAGAGATCTGGGATTCGATTCCCCAGCAGTGGCGAATAACATTTTTTCGGCTGCTGTGTGTTGGTAAAACGTCGAAAGAGCGATGTATTTGTTTATTCACTGACTCCACGTTTTTCGAGGATTTTCACTTTGGATCTCGCCTTTTGGATTTAACTGCTATAATTAATATATGGCAGTTAAATCCAAAGGGAGAGAATTGCCGTTAATGCCCACCAGATGGAGACGTCTCAGTAGCTGAGCCCATCTTATACATTTATAATGTCAGAAGCTGACTGAAGAACACACATAGCGCCGTGGATTGTTGGCCACCTTGGTTTAAGGCTAACGCGCTCGGCTATATATCGAGAGATCTGGAATTCGATTCCCCAGCAGTGGCTAACAATTTTTCGGTTGCTGTGCATTGGTAAACCGTGCAAAGAGCGATATCTTTGTTTATTCACTGACACAACGTATTTTGAGGATTTTCACTTATTATCACATCTAAGCGATATCGCCTTCTTCCCTTTTTTAATCTCTTGTGCCAAGTCAGTCTTTTTTTTGTCGTCCTTCGTGTCTTTCTTGACACATTCCTCCCAATTCACCTTAGGGTATATTTCTGATTTGAAGTCCAAGTAGCTTCATTCCATGTTTCTACGTCCCTCGCACCTTTCTTCTCCCTTCTCGAAACACAACAATACCAACGTAGGATAGCTTCTGGGGTTTCCTGTGAAAACTCTGTCACTTCAACTATTACCCTCCTTTTCACATTCTGAAGAATATACTTTCGTTTGAAATACACACCTTCATTTCAGCAACATTTACAATGGTACTCGAAATTAAAGTGTAATTCTTAATTTTGTTCTTAACTAGAAGGATGTATGAGGATATTCAACGAAATTAGAGATTTATTATTACATTACTTACGGATCTCAATCAAAAGAAAATCACAATCTTATAATTTGGTTGTGTTAACATCAAAATGTAATTTACCTGAAAAAGCAGTCTATGGAACAATATTTAGAGTCTTTTATTTAAAACATGCGGTATTTTAATATGAAGTGTTATCACCCCTACAAGAATTCAGCTCAAGCAAAGACTCTTCATAATCTCTACGATACCATGAAGGTCTTGAAAGATTAATGACTACTCCTCAACTAGGGCAGTTCTCAACTACTCATGTGTTCTGTCAAGAGGCTGAAGATTTCCATTGAGTCGCCCTAGAACATCCTGTACATGATCAATGGAATTCATGTCAGGGGACCTGTGTGGCTGCTCCATATGGCAAATATATTCCATTCAGGGACAACCGTAGATTAAATGAGTTCCACGAGGTCAGGCATTATCGTCCATATGAATAAAATCTCGACCGACAGCTCCCCATGAATGGCCTCATACACTGAAGAGCAATTGAATTAGAGAAAGCTGGCGTTATGCAAATGTGGCGCTGTGGATGGCCCTGTAAACGGAAAGGACATGACGTACGCAGCGATCCGACAATATGCGGAGTGATGCGACAGGAATCAGTAAAAATAGGACGCAGTATGGGTAAGACGAAGGATTTAAGCGCATTTGATCGGGGGCAAATTGGGGCCCGACGAATGGGTCACTCCATTTCGGAAGTCATGCAGGCACTGGGATTTTCACGAGCCACTGTGTCACGGGTGCACCGTGAGTACATCGAATCCGGTAAAATCATTGCTGCAAAGGCTAACTGCCGTGGACAACAGCGTGTGGATGAGCGGGGTCATCGTCGGCTAGCTAGCATTGTAACAGCGGATAGACGGGCCACAGTGCTAGAAATCACTCGGCAATTAACGCTGGTGCACAAAAACGTGTAAGCAGCCACACCATCCAGAACCATCTCCTCGCTATGGGGTACAGAAGCCATCGTCCCACGAAGGTACCGCTGCTGACCACACATCACAGGGGGCAAACTTTAGCTTGGGCGCGGGAACATCGCCACTGGACACTAGACATGTGGAAATATGCTGCCTGGACTGATGAGTCGAGATTCACGTTGGTGCATGTAGATGGCAGGATACGAGTACGGCGCAAACCACATGAAACGATGGACCTTCTTGCCAGCAGGGTACTCTTTAAGCTGGTGGGGGTGACATTCTCGTCTGGGAACTGTTTACGTGGACTGAAATGGGACCCCTGGTCAACGTTACGAGGGTATCCTGGACAACCATTTGCTCCCATATGTGTGTCTTCAACATCCCATTGGGGACCTCATCCTGCAACAAGACAATGCACCGTGCCATCGCTCCCGAATTGTATCCGAATGGTTGGTTGAACACTCCACGGACGTGACGTCGCTTCCTTGGTCAGCTAGGTCACCTGACCTCAATCCCATCTGGGATGCTATCGAGAGAGATGTTCGAGGCTTCGAGCCCCTCTATCAAATCTTCGTGAACTGTGGGAGCTTGTTCAGGGGTCGTGGATCCGTATGGCTTCCCAACGCTTCCGGTGTCTTGTCCAGTCCATGCCGAGACGAATCGCCGCCGTCGTCAGGGCGAAAGGTGGTGCTACACGTTAATAGACAGGTATCTCTAATTCAATTGCTCTTCAGTGTATATAGGTTCAGTATTTCGCCTCTGAACCTCATGAGAATAGTAATAGAGGAACTCTGAGATATGTACAATTCTGAGTTCCCTGCTGTGATTATTCCAGCCTAGAACATCTGGCTATCGCCACCAGAGTAGTCTGTTTCTCTGATGTTAGAGCGACGGCTGTAGGTCCCCAGTTCTCTTCAGATGAGAATACGTCGCGAATTAGTATCAATGCTGGATCGCAATTCATCTGTGAAAAGAACATCCGGCCAGTGGTCTGGAATTATATGCTCATAGTGGTGACAGAAGTTTGAGAGAACACGTCAGATGGTGGAAGTAAAGAGACAAAAATAACTGGTCTCTTTGGACAAAGGCATTGTTTACAGTCTTGTACCAATGGAATGTCTCGCAAACCTCGTTTTTGTAGCTGCTTCAAGTTCCAAAGAGTGTGTTGCCTACCCGATATCTCTCTGCTGCGTTTGGTAGCCAAACTCATATAGCGATGTCTGTAGTAGCTGCGGCTCTGGGACGGCTTTGTCTTGGTCGACGACATATATCTTCTGTCTGTTGAAACTGTCTCCACTGGATATTTTGTGAGGCATTCAATGATTCGGAAACTTCCGTGGGAATGATCGGCTTCTATCCTACCATTTGCTCACCACTGTTGGAAATGATTCATATAATATCGTCATGACATAAAGAGCTCGATGTGCAACTGAAGTAAAATCAAAAGCAGCCTAGAATAGTTACATGATACGAGTAGACGCGCGTGTTTTTTTAAAGCAACCCTAATTTGCATATCTCAGTTTATCTGCAGCAAAAGTAAAGCCCAAGAGTTTTCGTAGCGAAATTTAAATACTCGCCAGTGTTCAGTGCACTGTTTTACGCACATCGGCAGATGTATAAGTTGTGTAGATTATTGTTAAATTTTAAGCACCAGTGCATATATTTATATAAAAGTCTTGTCGTCGGTGAAGTCTCAGTAGTGCACTATTTATCAGTTAATATTTTTCTTTAGTTGTTTGATATTGCCTACACTTTGATGTTGCCTTCTTCTTCCAGATCTCCACCTTTCTCCAACATTGTATTAAGTTTATAATTTAGGATTAAACACTTGTGATGTTGAGATAAAATAAATTATCAACGTTTATTCACAATTAAATGCTTTATTAACATCGACTGTAGTCAATGACATCGCGTTGACTCCATTTCTTTCAAGCGCGTGGAAACAACTCACTAAAATCTGTCACCGTCAGAACTCTGATGATGTCACAATGATTAGAATGTTTACGCTCCATTCGTCCTGATGATGCCAGGCCAAACGCTCTGCGAAATTATAGTCGATTTTAATAAAATATTTAATTGTGATTAAACTTTTATAATTTATTCTATTGTGTAAAGTTATTGGAACCTAAACATTATTTTGAACACGCCTTCTTCAAAATAAACGCTTTCTCTTCCTTTATTGTCCCCTGTGCGATTTCCTTCTAACAAATCCTATTGTGTCTAACGCTTCTCTCCTCTTTTAGAGCTTTTCCTCTACTTTCGTTTAGTCTTGAGGCATATCACTACATCATCTGCAGCAGTATAGCCTACTCCTGCTGTTGCCATACATGAAATGATATTATTGAACATGGACTTAATACTCATACTTGGTTTAATGTAGCTCTAACGTCAAGCTATTTCATCTGCGGTGCTATACTGCTGGCGCATGTATGGAAATCCACACTGACGGGAAAAAAATTCCAACACCACGAAAAAATAGTTGTAGAGGAATGAAATGGCGGCAATACATTTGTATAGGTAACATATTTAATCGATTAAGGTTTCAAGATCACAGCTTATTGTAAGCGCGAGAAGAGCCATTTTAAATGTGAAATGCTGGTACATTAATAACCGGTGTAACCGCCAGAATGTTGAATGCAAGCACGCAAACGTTCATGCATTGTGTCGTACAGGTGCTGGATGTCAGTTTGTGGGATGGAGTTCTATGCCTGTTGCACTTGGTCGGTCAATACAGGGACGGTTAGTGCTGGTTGGGGGTGACGCTGAAGTTGTCGTCCAATGATGTCCCATACGTGCTCGATTGGTGAAAGATCTGGTGATCTAGCAGGCCACGGCAACATGTCGACACTCTGTAGAGCATGTTGGGTTACAACAGCGGTATGCGGGCGAGCGTTATCCTGTTGGAAAACACCCCCTGGAATGCTGTTCATGAATGGCAGCACAACAGGTTGAATCACCAGACCGACCTACAACTGTGCCGTCAGGGTGCGTGGGATAACCACGAGAGTGCTCCTGCTGTCATAGGACATTGCTCCCCAGACCATAACTCCAGGTGTAGGTCCAGTGTGTCTCGGCCGCAGACTTCCTTCTGACCAACACACGGCCATCACTGGCACCCAGGCAGAACCGGCTTTCATCAGAAAACACAACAAATCTCCACTCCGTCCTCCAATGAGCTGTAGCTTGACACCACTGACGTCGCAAACGGCAGTGGTTTGGAGTAAGTGGAATGCACGCTACAGGGCGTCTGGCTCGGAGCTGTCCTTCAAGTAACCGATTTGTAACAGTTCGTTGTGTCACTGTGGTGGCAACTGCAGCTCGAATTGCTGCCGCAGACGCGGTACAATGCACCACAGCCGTACGCCGTACACGGCGGTCTTTCCTCTCAGTAGTGCCACGTGGCCGGCCGGAACCCGGTCTTTTTGAGGCAGAACCTTCCCTCGACCACCGCTGCCAACAATCATGCACAGTGGCTACATTCCTGCCAAGTCGTTTGGCAATATTGCGGAAAGAAAATCCACCTTCTCGTAGCCCTATTACACGACCTCGTTCAAACTCTATGAGCTGTTGATAATGGTGGTTTCTTCGTCTTCTTAAAGGCATTCTTGACTAACATCAACACCCTACGTCGAATCTCAACGATAACTAACGCTCACGAACGTTACAGCTCGTATTTACAGCAAAACTGCTTTGCATGTTCCGAGGGGCGCTACTAGCGCCACACGTATGCGCCGAGCGTGAAATTTGCATAGACGTCATTTTACAGATGTACTCTCATCGCCTACCAACTGTCGTTTATCTAACACAACCCCTTCTTGGTGTTGGGATTGTTTTTCCGTCAGTGTATATACGTTTCCTTTACCAGCATGAAAAATAAATGTGTATAGATTTCCATACACACATCATTTTCTGGCATCGTTTTCTCTTTCAGGCTATTTAATGTGTACTGCCTTTGCACTATAGCTCACGACTTTTCCAGATATAACAAATTATGTAAAAACGTAACTTAGCCGTACCGTCATAGAGCAAATACAGCAGTCTTCATAGAGCAAATGCAGCACCTGTTGCACTTCCCTTTCATAAATCTCAATTGAGCTTTTTCCTCAATCTGATATCCAAAACATTTTCCCATAACTTCATGGCACACAGGAATAGTTTTAGTTGATGTTGCATCTTCCTACATCTTTCTTTTCGTTATAAACAGGTAGCAATACCCTCCTCTTTCATGCTTCTTCCTCGAATAGTTTATCAATAAATTTTCCTCTTCATCCAATACTTTCCACCCTTCCTAAGCGTATATTGACTGGCTCACAAGAATTTAATATCTCACTCACATTTGCTTGATCTCGCAATGACATGGCGCACGTACGTGCTGACAATTTGCCTCCTTGAATCAGTGGTCAGAGGCACGGAGTTCTGGCAAATTCTCCTCGTTTGGACCATGCTATAATTCCAGATGAAGCACATGCTCCGCGTCTTTCCTATGGCGATGGTTGCTACCTCTCCCTGAAACCAATGATTTCAAATCAGGGACAAACGGGTCCTCATATTCTTGAATGCCAGCGAAGGACGTCAAGCTCCTACCAAAAACTTCTGGCATACGTTTCGCCTTAAGCGCATTTTTTGTTTCGGGGTTTAACGACCATCATAAGCAATTCATAGGGTTGTAGGCACAAACCCGTCCCTAATTTAGGACCACTGATCTCAAAAAAGTGACACGGCCAGCACCGTAGGGCTGAAACACTACATATGCTTTATCAGGGACTCAAGCTCTGGCCAATATCGGACGAATGGTCAGAAGCCAGCGCCTCAGACCACTCTGCCACCGCGGCTGGCGCAAGATCTTGCGACCTAGTATTTCGTTGAAGTGTTAACAATAATTGTTTTCTCCTTGTCGTATGAAATGTTCAAAAGCGCACGACTCTGCACATAATGATTTATTTTTTACTCTTTCCAACCGTAGGTTGAAGAAGCGTATATGCTCCAGCTTTTTGTGTCTCCCTGTCCATACGATAACTCGCGTAAAAATGCTTCGATTTCGATGAAATTTTAGTATGTGGTAGAGAACAACCATGGAAGGAACTTTATAGAAAATGGGCGAAATGGGGTCAAAGGTCGGGACATAGGAGGATCCAATCCATCGCCCTTATGCGTCATAAATTATACGTAAAAATTATTCGATTGCGACAAAACTTCATTACGTTGTTCCGCAGATGTACTGAAGCGGCTCTGTTTAATATCATTGAAATGCGATCAAAGGTCAGGGCACAGGAGCAAGATTTATTCCATAGCCGTTAACCTCATAATTTGACTAAAAGTGCTTCTATTGCGACAAAACTTTAGTATGTCGTTCCGGGGGTAGACTGAACTGGTTCTTTCTGTTGAATATAATCGAAATGGGGTCAAAAGGTCAGGGCACAGGAGCAAGATTTATTCCACAGCCATTACCTTCTTAACTTGAGTAATGATTTCTAGTATGTTGGAAAGCGTATCATAATTAACTCATTGCATGATTTTATTAACTTGTTAATATTAACAAAGATACTCTTGTTTCCCCCATAACTCCAGAAATATTCAAACTTTCTGGCCTCAAGATCACGATACCCTGTGTGACTGTTAACAGGTCTTGTTACGGTCTCAAGTAGTTCATTGAACTACTTACGGTTTCAGCTAACAGTTCTTGTTATAATCTTAAGTAGTTTGGTACGGTCTCAAGTAGTTTCGTAAGTACTGATAGCAGTTCTTCTCAGCTTTCAGTTCTGATTAGCACCTCCGAAAATCTTGGAACTTATGCCATAAAACAGCAACGCTACCTACCCAAGAACGTTTGCACATTTTTATCACTTCTTTTTGAAGAAAACTGCGTGCCTAGGAATTTCACCATGCATGACCGGCCATACTTCCGACTAATTCTCAGAGTGTGAGGAACGGCTTGCACATATTTCATATTCTTCCACACTGCACAGTTGCATTGCTGGTTTGCACACGTGTGTAATGTGTCTTTGTGTTTATGACTGTAACTCAGCTTAATAAGTGGTCAGATACGTTTGTAACGTATACTCTCGATTCACTTTCCTTTTGATTTTTACTATCTCTGGTTATTTTATTTTTCTATGTAAATTATCTTCTTACTGAACGAGATGTTATTTCACCCGCTGAATGAGATCTGGCAATGAGTGTAAGTCATGACGTGGTGGTAGCCAGTATAAATAGGCGCGTTCAACGATACCCAAGGAGAGCGTTTGTTGTTATAAGGAGAGCGTGTGTTGTTATACGGAGAGAGCGTTTGTTGTTATACGGAGAGCGTTTATTGTTGTACGGAGAGTTTTGGTTTATGTGAAGGAGAGCGTTTGTTTATGAGTATAGAGCTCCGTTCACGTGCAAGGAGCTACGTGTTATTTGAGTAGCTGTGTGTAATGATACCAGGTCATAGTAAAAGGTTTATGTAAGTACGTCTTTCTCAGTTCATAGTACTGTCAGACCTCTGTCTGGCTGTTAGGTTTATTTCAATTAATATTACTAGTAACAACCAGCATAAGACTTTATTCATCTTAATTACTGCTACAACATTACTACCAGTTACAAGTTTGTTCATTACTATTACTACACTACTAGCAGGTGACTTTATTCATGATATTAATTAACTAGTAACAACAACCATTTGAATTCACTATTTGAAGCTTAGTACAGGCAGATAATTCAGTAGCAGAAGCATTATATTATACTTAGCTTAGTTGAAAGCTTTATTCATTATACTTAGCTTAGTTTAGCTGGTAGAAAAAGGTTATTCATTATATACGTTTGAGTATAAAGAATATTTTGGCACATTTTCCTCAGTTTTCAATTCCACTCTTTGTTCAATATTATTATGATCACTTTCATAGCACACATTCAAACAACGAGTCGGAAAGTGTAGAGCACGATTGCTTGATAGTCGAGCTGAATGCCAGTCGGTACGTGCTAAATAAAACAACAGAAGGTTCAGGATCTCTTGGTCAACGGCCCACGGGCGCATAGAAATACGTTTCCCAGCTTACAAACCAACAGACGCTCTCGCGGATGGACCAAAGGAGCCTGCGAACCGTTCACGTGCTCATGTTGCCCTATCGGTTACAATTTTTTGCTTACATTCTGCGCGGGTACACTGCTACTAAACGCTGAACAACTATAAAGGAGTTACCTTGTCTGATAAATCCAAGTTCTTGCTCCAACATACCGATGACGGGTCAGTGTTCAACCTCGCGCGAGTTAATTGGTATGATCAGTTACACGCATGCAAGAACAAAGGTCGGTTACATGGGTACCGTAATATGGAAATTGTTCACTTGTACATTACTGGACCCTTTTATCTCCAGTGCACGTCCTTCTAAACTTCAGATCCTACTAAGGCATTCTTTCGGACGTAGAATGGCCTCAAATAATGAACGTGAATCAACGGCACTAGGATATACATTCAGCAAGACAAAGTTTCTCAAGATAGGCGCTGTACAGCACTGATTAGAGTATCATATTCACACATCTCGTGCACTCTCCTGGCAGCCAAATTCCCTCCAATTTGAATCCCATTGAATATTTGTAGAATATAGTAGAACGCAATATTTACTGATTCAGGTTAGTACTTCAGTCAGCCGTCAAACTCAGTGACGTGATTTTATTTAGCTGGTACCAAATTCCTGATAATACCTTCAGAGGTCTAGTTGATTCGATTCCACGCCTAGTGCAAGCGGTCATCGAATTCCGAGACGCCATTCCTTCCAGCTGGTACAGAATTCCTGAGGACACCTACCGCCATATAGTGGAGTCGATATAACGCCGAATGCAAGCGGTTACCGACCTCGGGGACCTCATTTTGTCCAGATGTCCAGATGGTAGAGAATTCCTGAGGACACCTTTAGCCGTCTAGTGTAGCCGATATCACGCAGGGTGCAAGTGGTCATCAAACTCCTAATCAGCATTTTGTCCACCTGGTACAAGATTCCTGAAGACACCTTCCACGGTCAAGTGGATTCGATGCAAGGTCAGATGCAAGCAGTTATTTCGGCGGGAGACAGTTAGAAATCTACTCCTAATGTTAAGCCTCATGAGTGCTGTTATTACATTGCATGGAGTAACTGTAAGTGTGTCGATTGAAATTTATGTAGGGGCCTTATTGCACACACTACTCTAAATCACACCACAGAAGTGGAGAACATTTGTTACACTCCGTTGCAGCTCACATAAGCCATACTGGAGTCTCTATACACCAAAGAGCCATTATTTCATGACCACCTACCTAATGAGCTGCAGGACCCACTTTACCCCGCAAAACAGCGACCCTTCGGTGCGGTACAGATTCGATGAGGTGGCGATAAGTATCCTGGGATACCTGGTACCATAATGTCTACGGTAGGTCCTCCAGTTCCAGTACATTTCGGAGTGGTGGTGATTTAGCGCGAACCCGCTTTTCCAAGTCGGACCACAAATGCTCGTTTGGCTTCATTCATGTCAGGTGAATTTGGAGGCCATGGCATTAACAGGAAGTCACAAGCATGTTCCTGGAACCGCTCCTTCACGATTATGGCGCATTATCCTGTTGGTAATGGCCATCATCAGTAGGGAATACAGTTGCCATGAATGGGTGAACTTGATTCGCGACGATGTTCAGATACTTGACATCTGTCTGGGATTCTGCTATTGGGATAATGGGTCATAAAGTGCCCCAAGGAAAATCCCCCAGCAGCATAACACCGCGCTGCCGGCCAGTTTCCGCCCAAAAGTGCATTCAGTTGCCATAGCCTTCGTTGATAACATGATGTGCTAGCAATCTTGATTCGTCAGACCAAACCACTTTCTTCCAACCATCTACGGTCCAATATCGGTGATCTTGGACCCATTTCATGCGTTGCTGGCGATGACCTGCAGAGAACATGGGGACCTGACTGGGTTTTTGGCTACGCAGGCCCATGCGCAGAAGGCTGCGATGAGCTGTGTGCTGCGACACATTGCCCTGATCACCACTGTTGTACTTGTAGGTGATGTGTCGCACTGTGGCCCTGCAGTCACTCTGAACAACGCGCGACAGTCTCCGCTCCCTTCTGGCATCAGAAGGGAGCTGCGGACGACACACGATTGGACGACGGTTCGTCGTTTGGCCATCTGTGCACAACTTCTGATACGTACTAACAACAGGGGCACGTGAACAATCCACAAGCCGCGCCGTTTCCGAGATCGTAGTTCCGAGGCACCGTGCCATCAGAATTTGTCTTTTATCAAACTCCGATAAATCAGCAACTTTTCACATTCTGACTCCGAACACTCTACTAACCGAAAGCCAGTCCTCGGGTTGTATACACTGAGTGGCCACTTTATTATGACCACCACCTCAGTACTACGTTCGGCCACCTTTTGCCTTTAATACTGCGTCGATTCTTCGTGGCATGGACTCCACGAGGTGTTGATAGGTGGTTTGTGGAATCTGAGACCATGCTTGATGAATAACATTTTCCAGGAGTGTGAGATTGCAGGGTTGTGGATCCAGCTGTCTGATGGCTCGTTAAACTTCATCCCACAAATTCTCAATGGGGTTGAGATCTGGAGATTGTGGGGGCCACCTAAGCAAGGTAAACTCACCGTCATGTTCCTGAAACCAATCCTATACAATACGAGAGCTATGACAGAACGCATTATCGTGTTCAAAGTAGCCATCGCCATTGGAATAAACCACCCACATGACAGGTTGCACTTGGTCCGCAACGATGTTTAGATATGATGTGCCAGTCAGCTGTTGATCAACACGAATTAAAGGGCCCAAAGCATGCCAGGAAAACATTCCCCAAACCCTAACGTTGCCTCCAGCAGCTTGAAGGGTTGTAGCACTGCATTTGGGGTCCATGCTTTCGTGCTGTTTCCGCCAAATTCTCACTCGGCCATCGGCATGGTGCAACTGAAAACGTGATTCATCGGACCACATAATTTTTTTCCAATTATCGATTGTCCAATCCTTGTGTTCCTGTGCGAACTGGAGACGTTTTCTCTTGTTAACTGCAGACAGCAAAGGTGTTCAAACAGGCCTCCGGCTGCCATATCCCATCCGATGCAGTGTACGGCGAACAGTGCATGCAGAGATCATTTGAGGGGATCCTTGATTTAGATGGTCTGTAATTTGCTGCACTGTTGCCCTTCTGTTGTCTGTTACCAGTCTGGACACTCTCCGTTCCGCCCGAGCAGTCACTAGTCGATGACGACCACACGTTGCAGGTACAGACCCAATTTTTTGGCTGACAGTCCAGTCTTTAAACAATTTAACAATAGCTGCTCTGGAACATTTCCCGAATGCGGCGGTTTCGGTGATACTCGCTCTATGGCTCCGAGCTCCTACAATCATCCTACGTTGAAAGTCCGTCAAATCGCATTTTTTACCCATCTCGTCACCGAAAAATCAGCCTACTACTGTCGCAAACACTAAGCTTTCCCTTTTTATACTAGCCTCGCCCTCTGGAGGCAAAAGCGTGCAGCGATAGCTCATTTGCTTAAAACTGTCTGGTAGTCATAATAAAGTAGCCACTCAGTGTATATACTGCTATGTGAACACTTCACCTGCGCCACCGTTCGGTCTCCAGCCGAGATCATTTCTCTAGTCTGGGGGTGGTCATAATAAAACGGCTCATCGATGTATGCTCCATTGAACGAAGAGCATTTGTCTTCGGCAAACGGAGGCACGCAGAGAACCTCGTTAGTCATGTTATCTTTCGTTCCCGATGGCTAAACAACAATTTATTAATAATGAAAGGAAGCATTCACGATGAAAACTGGTTCATCTGAATATTTTCGAATAGGTCGGAAAGAGGTCGGAAGCCAAACAATTGCTGTGGTGTTCGCAAAAAAATTATTTCGAAGTTTTGCCTTTCACTACCAAAACAACACTACCTTTTCTTTGGCCTGAAAATTTACGAAATACATTAGCGATAAATGTCACTGGGTGTTTTCCCATTGACTTCTCCACTCTCATTCGTTGATTCCATTTAGAATTGAAAACGTCTCTCTTCAAATCGTTCAGCTTTCTTCAGCCATCCATAAGAAACCACAGATCCTCTACAGATTCATTTAAACTCTCCTATTCTTACAAACGTTTCTCGAAATTCAGCTTTAAGTGCCCTATAATTCATGTCTTACTCTTTTCTCTCTGGATGTTTTCGTAAGTCGATACTTTCGCTCCTGTATCGTAATCTTTTTATCTTGCTTGTCTCAGCCTAAATGGTTTCACGCAGAACATTTCAATTGCGCCATTCCCAATGACAAATCCTTTCGGCTCCCAAGATTAGAAGCATTATTTTGTAACAGTTCCAACCCATTCTCTCCCAACCAATTTCGCGGGATTTTACATTTTGAAGCCTGATTCGTAACAATGCACTTTTGTGCGCTTTCGCACGTTTCATGGAAATGAACAGGTTTCTAAACGTGCCTTTCGATTCTGTTAGTATCGTTCCAGGCAGAAATAGTTCACCTGCTGAGTCGTCGAACAACCGGGCTTGAGATCTACTATAATGTTGAGTTGGAATTCGGTGGATAAGGTATGGATGTTGCGTTTGCCCTCCTTTTGGGGATTTGGTTTTTCATTTCCTTCGAACCAGTAGTGGCTTTAAAATAGGGTTGGGAGACTCCTTGTAGTAGTTCGGATGGAGGGGGGGGGAGTCCGAAAGACAACATGATAAAAACTAAGAGAAAGACCAAGGAAGATGCCACCGAATTCTAATGTGTAATCAGAACGTCTTTTTAATATATTTTGACACAAGAATAATTTTTCGAAACAGAATTCCAAAGAAGGAAGAAGTGAAAAATTTAATTTTAAATGATTGTTTAAATGCAACCAGAATTCCTCGTATTGCTGCGTTGAAAAAGCTTCTTGGAAAAATTGTGTTACTGTAAGACAATTATTCAGGTGAGAATATCTTAAATATTTTAAGTCAATTCTTCATGTATCAAAATGAAAGATATGACATCTGAAACATCAATTGTTATACGTATATTAGGATAAATTCCTCTGTAGTACTGTTACACACATTGTAATACATGAGCCTAGAAAAGACAAGTTCACTTCGGTTACAATGAAATATTTATATCTGAACCTAAGAATATCTCTACAGGTACAATATATTTACATTAAATTTTGAAAGCTTATGTAAGTTACATCCAGTGGGACAAAAACGGCAATGAGTCATATGGAGCTACACATATTGCGCTTACTTTTTCCTGGCTTTAGTCCTCCTGGTTTGAAATAGTGTGGCGTAATATGTGTAGCTCCATATGACTCATTGCTATTTTTGTCTCACTGGATGTAACTTACATAAGCTTTCAAAATTTAATGTAAATATATTGTTCCTGTAGAGATATTCTTAGGTTCAGATATAAATATTCCATTGTCATCGAAGTCAACTTGTCTTTTCTAGGCTCATGTACAACAACGTGTGTAACAGTACTATACAGGACGTTGTCCTAATATATATTGCCTATCTCCCACGTACTTTATTGTTCAAATACAGGGTGTCCGATAATTATTGGACATATTACAAAATTATATAAAACAAAACATTAAACATATAGAAAGAAACTGACTGTACTAACTTACAATGCAACTACACAAGTTAATAAATTTCGATGTGAGATCCCTTGGTTGCTCGTAGTACGTCCAAGCGATACTCGATTTTATGCCATGTATTGGCAAGCATCTGAGGGGTTATGGAATGAATAGCAGCTGTGATACGCTGCTTCAGTTCCTGCAAATCAGTACAAGGCGTCTGATAGACACGATCCTTCACATAACCCCACATGAAATAATCCAATGGAGTTAGATCTGGAGAGCGAGGAGGCCATGGAATGGGACCACCACGTCCAATCCATCTGTTGGAGAAATGCTCATTTAGGCACTGAGACGTGCCTGCCCAGCAGGACTCACACAACATAAAGGCAGATAGCAGTCAGAACAAACGTCCGCGTAGCTCAATTGGTAGACTGACTTATTGCGGAATGAGGGCACCCGGGTTCGATCCCCGGCGTGGACAAAAATGACGGAGAAATTTATTTCGTTATAGCACTTACGTACACACATTGACCAATGCGGACATCCGTCTTATTTTTTTTATTGGAGTTTTAGCGACCACCGTGAGCAACTCAATAGGCTATAAGCAGTCGCCCGTCCCTAATTTATGGTCCCTGGTTCCAGGGAAGGGAGAGAGCCAGTGCCGTAAGACAAACACAACATCCATGCCTCACCGGGATTCGAACCCGGACGCCTTCGGACGACTGATCAGAGGCCATCGCTTAGAACACTGCGCCACCGGGGCGGCCCCGTCTTGTTGGAAAACGACGTTGTCATATATTTTGATGTGGGGTATAGCAAAATTTTCTAGCAGATCCAAGTAAATGTCCTCATTTACAGTATTTTCGCAGAAGAAAGGACCAATCACTTCTCTTTTTGATAGGGTGCACTAACTTTTGCAGAATCACGTTCCAGCACAATAGCAGCATGAGGCGGTTCACTTCCCCATATGCTACAGTTGTGACGATTCACAATACCTGATACATGAAATGTGGATTCATCAGTAAAAATTACAGTACTGAGAAAGTTTTCGTCGTTCGTTTTCCACTCGATTCAGCATATCCACAGCGAAATCGTATCGCAGGGTGTGATCATTTACATGCATCTTTTGCACTATTTGAATTTTATAAGCATGAAACTTTAATTTCTTGTGCAAGATATCGTGAACTGTCGATTTTGGAATGCACAGTTCTCTGCTTGCTTTACGAACGGATTTCCCGGGGGTTTGTCGGAAACTTTCACATTAACTTGGTCAACCGTCTCACCGCTGACGCTAGGCCTACCGGCTCCTCCGCGATGTTCCATATTGCCAGTTTCTTTAAATTGTTTCATCCACCGCTTAATTGAATTCGTTGACGGAGGATTACAACCATACTCTAAACGGTACCGTCTTTTAACTTTAATGACAGACTTTAATTCCGCAAGCCATAACACACACATCGCCTTCTGCTGTACGGATGACATGACGACTGATTGCGCATTTATCATACATTCCTCATCAGGCCACACCTTGCGCCATCTATCGGATTCTGCGAATAACAATTTTTAAAAACAAAAATATAGAAACCGTGTTAGTAATACGTGACGTAGAAAAACAAACAATACTCATAGTTTTTTTCTTGTACATAATTTTGTAATGTGTCCAATAATTCTCGAACACCCTGCATATTTATGCATAGACTGAACTTCTACTAAACTCAACTGTTGTTTATTGGAAAATATTTTTAACAATTTTATTTCTTCAATGACATATTAGGACAAGGTCCTCTAAAGTACTGTTACACACGTTATTGTACATGAGGCAAAAACGACAAGTTGACATCGATGACAATGGAATATTTATATCTGAGCCTAAGAACATCACTACATATGCAATATTTTTACATTACATTTTGTAAGATATATATATATATATATCATCATCATCATCATTGTCAACCATTATCAATCCACTGCTGGACGAAGGTCTCCCCAAGTTTCCTCCACAACGGTCTGTCTTGTGCCAGTCTCCTCCATGTCACTCCCGCATATTTACGAATTTCATCCACCCATCTCCCATGTGGTCTTTTTCTGGGTCTTTTCCTGTCCCTTGGAATCCAATCTAAAATTTCGGCTGTCCATCTATGGTCTGTCCTTCTGGCAGTATGTCCAGCCCATTGCCATTTCAGGGATTTAACTCTGATCATGATGTCTTCCACTCTCGTCATTTTTCGGATCCACGAGTTCCTCTTCTTATCTCTCCTGGTTATACCAAGCATGCACCTCTCCATGCTTCTTTGAGTTGTCTGCAGCCTTTGTATGTCTCTTTTAGTTAAGGTCCACGTCTCTGCACCATACGTAAGCACTGGAAGGATGCATTGATCAAACACTTTTCTTTTAAGATATAATGGCATATTGCTCTTGAAAATTATGCTGTTTCTTCCAAAAGCTCTCCAGGCAAGTTTTGTACGCAGATTAATTTCTTCATCAATGTGACCCTCACTTGATATCTGCTGTCCAAGATAAACATACGTATCTGTTATCTCCAGTTTTTCTCCATCAATCGATAAATCTTCATTTCTTGTAAAAGCATTGAACATCACTTTTGTCTTCTGAAAGTTCATTTTTAATCCCACTTCTTTACTCTTGTCAGCAAGTTCCTGGATCATACTCTGCAGCTCTGATGGGGTAGTTGCAAAAATGACTACGTCATCAGCAAAACGAAGGTGGGTTAGATAATCTCCATTAATCTTTATCCCTTTGTTTTCCCAGTTCAGTGATTGAAAGACATTTTCCAATGTGGCATTAAAGAGCTTCGGAGATATGGTGTCACCTTGTCTCACTCCCTTTCCAATTTTTATGTGTGTTGTATTTTCAAACAGCCGAATCTTTGCACTTGCATTTTCATAGATGTTATTAATAATATTAATGTATGCATCTTCAATACCGCAGGATTTCAGAGCCGTGGTAACTGCTGATGGTTTCACCGAATCAAAGGCTTTTTCATAATCGATAAAAGCCATGCACAATGGAAGTTCATATTCCCTCGCTCTTTCAATTAGTTCTCTCAGTACGTGGATATGATCTATTGTGCTTTAGCCACTCCTGAATCCAGCTTGTTCTCTCGGTTGAGCCATGTCCAGTGTTACCTTCAAGCGGTGTGAAAGAACTTTAGTGAAGATTTTATAAACCACTGATAGGAGGCTGATAGGTCTGTAGTTCCTGAGATCCTCAATGTCACCTTTTTTATGTAGCAGGATCATTGTAGCATTGTTCCAATCCTCAGGAATCTTCCCTTCATTAAGGCATCGAGTGAAAATTTGGGCGAGTACTGTTTCAATTTCTCCACTTGCTTCTTGTATGATGTCTATAGTAATTCCATCTTCTCCTGGAGCTTTCCCCCGCTTCATGTTCTTGATTGCATGAGCAACTTCTGCTGGGAGGACTGGAAGAACTCTGGTACCTTTCATGATGTCTGGAGTACATGTATCATCCCTTTCATATAATTTGGAGTAGAAATCTTTCACTCTTGTCAAAATTTCGCCTCTATTTCTTGTTATAGAACCATCTTCTTTTCTCAGAGCCATAATCTGTTTTCTTCCCTTACTGAGATGTCCCTTTGCTATCTTTAGGCTTTGGTTGTTTTCAATTGCTTTCCTCACTAGCTCACAGTTGAATTTCCTTACGTCTTCAGTGATACTTTTTCGTGCTGTCTTGCATAGCTCTATATATTCCACTTTGGAAGTCACATCTTCTTTAGTTGTCCTCATCTCTCTTCTTTTTTGCATCAACATTTTGGTTTTTCCTGATAATTTGTTTACATGCAACTTGTTCTTAGACCCAGCTAATTTTGTTGCTGTTTCCATAAGAGCTTTGGTTACTTTTCTGTTAACTTCCGAAATATCCACTTCTTCCGATGTTAGGCCTTCTAAAGCAGAGAATCTGTTCTTCAGTTCCAACTTGAAAGTATTATGGTGTTTTTTAAGGTTGGTTATGTCAATACATTTTGTTTGTCTTATGAGCTTGCCACGTTCCAGTTTAGTGTTGAGGTGCATCTTACATCTCACCAATCTATGGTCACTACCTGTGTTGAACTTGTTCAGCACACTGCAGTCTTCGATGACGAATTTTTTGTTACACATAATAAAATCAATTTCACTTGTCGTCCCAATTCGATGTCTCCAGGTCCATTTCCTGTGTTGCTTTTTCTTGAAAAAGGAATTCAAGATGAAAAATCCTTCTGCCTCTGCAAACTCAACGAGAGTATTTCCACGCTGGTTTCTGTTGCCGTGACCGAATTTACCTACTGAAGTTTCATTCTGTTGCCGTGACCGAATTTACCTACTGAAGTTTCATTCTGTTGCCGGTGCCCTATTTTTGCATTGAAATCTCCCATAATTATCTTCAAGTGCTGCTTACCTTTGTTATTTAGATGACGAATTTCCTCACAAAATTCTTCAATTTCTTCTTCAGCATGACTTGTGGTGGGTGCATAAGTTTGAATAATCTGAGCCTGGTATCTTCTCGATAGTTGGATAACGAGTCGTGCAGCTCTGTCAGAGGAACTTTCAACTTCTACCACTTTATCCTTCAGTTTCTTGTTTATTATAAATCCAACACCACTAGTTCTGCCAGTATCTGTCCCACGATAATAGAAGAGATGTCCACTTTTCAGTTCAATGAGATCTTCTCCTTTTCTCCTTACCTCACTTAGCCCGACGATGTCCCACTTGATCCTTTGTAGTTCCTCTTCCAATTCAAGAAGCCTTGGATCAGAAGATAGGGAGCGTCCGTTGTAGGTAGCCAAGGTCAGCATCAAATGGCAGCCTAGTCCGGTCCTCCGGGGATTCTTAGCACCCTCTGCCTTCATGTCGCACTGGCCGCTGCCTTGGCCAGGTACATTCCAGCTGCCGGAGTTTGAGGGCCAAGATTTAAATTGTAGAGTCATTTTGGAGGTGTTTGGCCATAACTCACCACGCTGGCCAAGCGGGTTGGTGAGTGTGGGATAGCATTTCCTCTGATCCCGATGGTATAGTTATACCGCTATTGGCGGTCGTCAGAGCCTCTTTAGTGGGAACAGGATGCACCAGGAGAAGGCGGGGTTGACATTTGTCAAGGAGAGGCTGTGATGTTACGCATCACCTGACCTTACATCCCTATATATATCATCATCATCATCATTGTCAAACATTATCAATCCACTGCTGGACGAAGGTCTCCCCAAGTTTCCTCCACAACGGTCTGTCTTGTGCCAGTCTCCTCCATGTCACTCCCGCATATTTACGAATTTCATCCACCCATCTCCCATGTGGTCTTTTTCTGGGTCTTTTCCTGTCCCTTGGAATCCAATCTAAAATTTCGGCTGTCCATCTATGGTCTGTCTTTCTGGCAGTATGTCTAGCCCATTGCCATTTCAGGGATTTAACTCTGATCATGATGTCTTCCACTCTCGTCATTTTTCGGATCCACGAGTTCCTCTTCTTATCTCTCCTGGTTATACCAAGCATGCACCTCTCCATGCTTCTTTGAGTTGTCTGCAGCCTTTGTATGTCTCTTTTAGTTAAGGTCCACGTTTCTGCACCATACGTAAGCACTGGAAGGATGCATTGATCAAACACTTTTCTTTTAAGACATAATGGCATATTGCTCTTGAAAATTATGCTGTTTCTTCCAAAAGCTCTCCAGGCAAGTTTTGTACGCCGATTAATTTCTTCATCAATGTGACCCTCACTTGATATCTGCTGTCCAAGATAAACATACGTATCTGTTATCTCCAGTTTTTCTCCATCAATCGATAAATCTTCATTTCTTGTAAAAGCATTGAACATCACTTTTGTCTTCTGAAAGTTCATTTTTAATCCCACTTCTTTACTCTTGTCAGCAAGTTCCTGGATCATACTCTGCAGCTCTGATGGGGTAGTTGCAAAAATGACTACGTCATCAGCAAAACGAAGGTGGGTTAGATAATCTCCATTAATCTTTATCCCTTTGTTTTCCCAGTTCAGTGATTGAAAGACATTTTCCAATGTGGCATTAAAGAGCTTCGGAGATATGGTGTCACCTTGTCTCACTCCCTTTCCAATTTTTATGTGTGTTGTATTTTCAAACAGCCGAATCTTTGCACTTGCATTTTCATAGATGTTATTAATAATATTAATGTATGCATCTTCAATACCGCAGGATTTCAGAGCCGTGGTAACTGCTGATGGTTTCACCGAATCAAAGGCTTTTTCATAATCGATAAAAGCCATGCACAATGGAAGTTCATATTCCCTCGCTCGTTCAATTAGTTCTCTCAGCACGTGGATATGATCTATTGTGCTGTAGCCACTCCTGAATCCAGCTTGTTCTCTCGGTTGAGCCATGTCCAGTGTTACCTTCAAGCTGTGTGAAAGAACTTTAGTGAAGATTTTATAAACTACTGATAGGAGGCTGATAGGTCTGTAGTTTCCGAGATCCTCAATGTCACCTTTCTTATGTAGCAGGATCATTGTAGCATTGTTCCAATCCTCTGGAATCTTCCCTTCATTAAGGCATCGAGTGAAAATTTGGGCGAATACTGTTTCAATTTCTCCACTTGCTTCTTGTATGATGTCTATAGTAATTCCATCTTCTCCTGGAGCTTTTCCCCGCTTCATGTTCTTGATTGCATGAGCAACTTCTGCTGGGAGGACTGGAAGAACTCTGGTACCTTTCGTGATGTCTGGAGTACATGTATCATCCCTTTCATATAATTTGGAGTAGAAATCTTTCACTCTTGTCAAAATTTCGCCTCTATTTCTTGTTATAGAATCATCTTCTTTTCTCAGTGCCATAATCTGTTTTCTTCCCTTACTGAGATGTCCCTTTGCTATCTTAAGGCTTTGGTTGTTTTCAATTGCTTTCCTCACTAGCTCACAGTTGAATTTCCTTACGTCTTCAGTGATACTTTTTCGTGTTGTCTTGCATAGCTCTATATATTCCACTTTGGAAGTCACATCTTCTTTAGTTGTCCTCATCTCTCTTCTTTTTTGCATCAACATTTTGGTTTTTCCTGATAATTTGTTCACATGCAACTTGTTCTTAGACCCAGCTAATATTGTTGCTGTTTCCATTAGAGCTTTGGTTACTTTTCTGTTAACTTCCGAAATATCCACTTCTTCCGATGTTAGGCCTTCTAAAGCAGAGAATCTGTTTTTCAGTTCCAACTTGAAAGTATTATGGTGTTTTTTAAGGTTGGTTATGTCAATACATTTTGTTTGTCTTATGAGCTTGCCACGTTCCAGTTTAGTGTTGAGGTGCATCTTACATCTCACCAATCTATGGTCACTACCTGTGTTGAACTTGTTCAGCACACTGCAGTCTTCGATGACGAATTTTTTGTTACACATAATAAAATCAATTTCACTTGTCGTCCCAATTGGATGTCTCCATGTCCATTTCCTGTGTGGCTTTTTCTTGAAAAAGGAGTTCAAGATGAAAAATCCTTCTGCCTCTGCAAATTCAACGAGAGTATTTCCACGCTTGTTTCTGTTGCCGTGACCGAATTTACCTACTGAAGTTTCATTCTGTTGCCGTTGCCCTATTTTTGCATTGAAATCTCCCATAATTATCTTCAAGTGCTGCTTACCTTTATTATTTAGATGACGAATTTCCTCATAAAATTCTTCAATTTCTTCTTCAGGATGACTTGTGGTGGGTGCATAAGTTTGAATAATCTGAGCCTGGTATCTTCTCGATAGTTGGATAACGAGTCGTGCAGCTCTGTCAGAGGAACTTTCAACTTCTACCACTTTATCCTTCAGTTTCTTGTTTATTATAAATCCAACACCACTAGTTCTGCCAGTATCTGTCCCACGATAATAGAAGAGATATCGAAATGGGACGACAAGTGAAATTGATTTCATTATGTGTACCAAAATGTTCGTCATAGAAGACTGCAGTGTGCTAAACAAGTTCAACACAGGTAGTGACCATAGATTGGTGAGATGTAAGATGCACCTGAACACTAAACTCGAACGTAGCAAGCTCATAAGACAAACAAAATGTATTGACATAACCAATCTTAAAAAAACCATAATACCTTCAAGTTGGAACTGAAGAACAGATTATCTGCTTTAGAAGGCCTAACATCGGAAGATGTGAATATTTCTGAAGTTAACAGAAAAGTAACCAAAGCTCTTTTGGAAACAGCAACAAAATTACCTGGGTCTAAGAACAAGTTGCATGTGAACAAATTATCAGGAAAAACCAAAATGCTGATGCAAAAAAGAAGAGAGATGAGGACAACTAAAGAAGATGTGTCTTCCAAAGTGGAATATATAGAGCTATGCAAGACAGCACGAAAAAGTATCACTGAAGACGTAAGGAAATTCAACTGTGAACTGGTGAGGAAAGCAATTGGAAACAACCAAAGCCTAAAGATAGCAAAGGGACATCTCAGTAAGAGAAGAAAACAGATTATGGCACTGAGAAAAGAAGATGGTGCTGTAACAAGAAATAGAGGCGAAATTTTGACAAGAGTGAAAGATTTCCACTTCAAATTATAAGAAAGGAATGATACATGTACTTCAGACATCATGAAAGGTACCAGAGTTCTTCCAGTCCTCCCAGCAGAAGTTGCACATGCAGTCAAGAACATGAAGCGGGGAAAAGCTCCAGGAGAAGATGGAATTACTGTAGACATCATACATGAAGCAAGTGGAGAAATCGAAACAATACTCGCCCAAATTTTCACTCGATGCCTTAATGAAGGGAAGACTCCTGATAATTGGAACAACGCTACAATGATCTTGCTACATAAAAAAGGTGACATTGAGGATCTCAGGAACTACAGACCTATCAGCCTCCAATCAGTGGTTTATAAAATCTTCACTAAATTTCTTTCACACCGCTTTAAGGTGACACTGGACATGCTCAACCGAGAGAACAAGCGGGATTCAGGAGTGGCTACAGAACAATAGATCATATCCACGTACTGAAAGAACTAATTGAAAGAGCGAGGGAATATGAACTTCCATTGTGCATGGCTTTTATCGATTATGAAAAAGCCTTTGATTCGGTGAAACCGTCAGCAGTTACAATGGCTCTGAAATCCTGCGGTGAAGATGCGTACATTAATATTATTAATAACATCTATGAAAATGCAAGTGCAAAGATTCGGCTGTTTGAAAATACAACACACATACAAATTGAAAAAGGAGTGAGACAAGGTGACACCATATCTCCGAAGCTCTTTAATGCCACATTGGAAAATGTCTTTCAATCACTGAACTGGGAAAACAAAGGGATAAAGATTAATGGAGATCATCTATCCCACCTTCGATTTGCTGATGACATAGTCATGTTTGCAACTACCCCATCAGAGCTGCAGAATATGATCCAGAACCTTCCTGACAAGAGTAAAGAAGTGGGATTAAAAATGAACTTTCAGAAGACAAAAATGATGTTCAATGCTTTTACAAGAAATGAAGATTTATCGATTGATGGAAAAAAGCTGGAGATAACAGACACATACGTTTACCTTGGACAGCAGATATCAAATGAGGGTCTCATTGATAAATAAATTAATCGGCGTACAAAACTTGCCTGGAGAGCTTTTGGAAGAAACAGCATAATTTTCAAGAGCAATATGCCATTATGTCTTAAAAGAAAAGTGTTTGATCAATGCATCCTTCCTGTGCTTACATATGGTGCAGAGACGTGGACCTTAACTAAAAGAGATATACAAAGGCTGCAGACAACTCAAAGTACCATGGAGAGGTGCATGCTTGGTGTAACCAGGAGAGATAAGAAGAGGAACTCGTGGATCCGAAAAATGACAAGAGTGAAAGACATCATGATCAGAGGTAAATCCCTGAAATGGCAATGGGCTGGACATACTGCCAGAAGGACAGACCATCGATGGACAGCCGAAATTTTAGATTGGATTCCAAGGGACAGGAAAAGACCCAGAAGAAGACCACATGGAAGATGGGTGGATGAAATTCAAAAGTATGCGGGAGTAACAGGGAGGAGACTGGCACAAGACAGACCGTTGTGGAGGAAACTTGGGGAGACGTTCGTCCAGCAGTGGATTGATAATGGTTGACAATGATGATGATGATATATATATATATATATATATATATAACTGAACTGGGAAAACAAAGGGATAAAGATTAATGGAGATTATCTAACCCACCTTCGTTTTGCTGATGACATAGTCATTTTTGCAACTACCCCATCAGAGCTACAGAGTATGATCCAGGAACTTGCTGACAAGAGTAAAGAAGTGGGATTAAAAATGAACTTTCAGAAGACAAAAGTGATGTACAATGCTTTTACAAGAAATGAAGATTTATCGATTGATGGAGAAAAGCTGGAGATAACAGACACGTACGTTTATCTTGGACAGCAGATATGAAGTGAGGGTCACATTGGTGAAGAAATTAATCGGCGTACAAAACTTGCCTGGAGAGCTTTTGGAAGAAACAGCATAATTTTCAAGAGCAATATGCCATTATGTCTTAAAAGAAAAGTGTTTAATCAATGCATCATTCCAGTGCTTACGTATGGTGCAGAGACGTGGACCTTAGCTAAAAGAGACATACAAAGGCTGCAGACAACTCAAAGTACCATGGAGAGGTGCATGCTTGGTGTAACCAGGAGAGATAAGAAGAGGAACACGTGGATCCGAAAAATGACAAGAGTGGAAGACATCATGATCAGAGTTAAATCCCTGAAATGGCAATGGGCTGGACATACTGCCAGAAGAACAGACCATCGATGGACAGCCGAAATTTTAGATTGGATTCCAAGGGACAGGAAAAGACCCAGAAGAAGACCACATGGAAGATGGGTGGATGAAATTCGAAAGTATGCGGGAGTGACATGGAGGAGACTGGTACAAGACAGACCGTTGTGGAAGAAACTTGGGGAGACCTTCGTCCAGCAGTGGATTGATAATGGTTGACAATGATGATGATGATATATGTTTACAGATTGAACTTCTGCTAAAACGTTTATTTCTTGAACTTCTGCTAAAACGTTTTATAACGAAGTAAATTTCTCCGTCATTTCTGTCCACGCCAGGATTCGAACCCGGATCCCCTCATTCCGGAATAAGTCACTCTACCAATTGAGCTACGCGGACGTTTTATTCGGATTCCTATCTGCCTTTATGTCGCGTGCGTCCTTCTGGCAGGTACGTCACATCTCCTGGTACGTTACAATTTATTTCTTGAACTTCTGCTAAAACGTTTATTTCTTAAAATTCGAACCTAGGCAATAAGACTGCACATTTCTGTATTTGAGCATGTTCTGAAACTGAAATGATTTGTGTTGAAGTGTAATTTATCCCTTGAATATTCAAAGCAATCAGAAATATGTACTGCTTCGAATATTCTAGTATGCTTCCATGCACTTCTGAGGAATATTACTCCCTCAAAAAATTTCTACTATTTTCTTGGTCTGGAAGCGTAAAAAGCTTCTCAGGGTTTCTGTATTTAAGTGTTAATAATGATTAGCTAATAATCTAAATACAAAAATTAAAAAACATGAAAAAAGTTGTTTCAAGTTGCATGCCTTTTAACCCTCAACGCCTTAGAAATTACATACAGTAGAGATGGTTGGTCACTTGTTAATTCCCACTCCTTAAGTAATAATAATAAGTTAAGCACGTATGTGCTAATTTTTACTCATTGAAAAATTAAAATGATATTGACTCCGTTTCAAGGATCTGAATTGCTGAAGTTATATAATTACTTAATGACTTTCTCGTAAATACAAGGGAGAGTCAAATGAAAACCCTTAAATAATTTTTTCTCGCAATTGATCGAATGAAAGTGGTACACACCAGTATCATTTTTAATGTAATATTTATTTTGTGTAATACAAGTCATCTAGCGCTTACAAAGTGCATAGATTTCTGTAGAAAAAAATTCTTTCGGTCACGTGTGTAGCCACTCATGCACCACCTGCTGCACCCCTTCATCGGACCTGAAACTCTTTCATCCCACAGTATCTTTGCATGGTCCAAAGATGTGGTAATCACTTGGGGCCAGGTCTGGTGAATACGGCGGATGTGAAAGACACTCGAAGTGCAGGTTTTATATATTGCGACCGTTGCATGGGCAGTAAGGGGGCCGAGCGTTTTCATGTTGCAACAAGACACCGGTACTCAGAAGTCTACGTTATTTGGATTTGATGGCAGGTCGAAGATGTTTCCTGATAAGATCTGCATACCTGTCACTTGTAACAGTGTTCACCTTGGGCATAAGTGCTCCAAAATTACGCCTCGTTCATCCCAAAAGAGAGTCACTCTAACCTTCCCTATAGTTGGCTGCGGGTGGAACTTCTTCGGTTTTAATGAGCAGGACGTCGCCATCCCTTGCTCGCTCTCTTTGTTTCTGGCTGATGATAGTGAACCCAGGTTTCATCTCCAGTAACAATTATCCGTAGAAAACCATCACCTTCTGCTTCAAAGCGCCGCAAAAGTTCTGGAAAGGCATCAACAGGTCGTGTTTTCAAATCTGGTGTCAGCTGGCGTGGCACCTACCTTGCGGACACTTTGTTCAACCGGATAACATCTTGGGTGATGTGGTGTGCTGAACCACGACTGATGTTCAAAGGTGCAGCTATTTCATCCCCCGTCCCTCGGTGATTCCTATCACAATGCATCTGCTGTAATGGACTCTAGTGTCACTACTCTGTGTACCTGACCTGGTCTTGGAGAATCTATCACAGAACTTACGCCGTTTCGAAACTTCCTAATCCATTCATACACTTACTGCAGTAAAAGACATGCATCACCATACTGCAATTGCATTCGACGATGAATTTCAATAGGTTTTACTCATTCACTACTCAAAAAATGTATGACAGAACGCTGCTCCTCTTTGCGGAATGTCTCAAGTGGGGCGGCCAACTTTACACTTCTACTATGACGTCACTAAGCACCGTACTGCCACTTGTAACAAAATCTCTTATTCATTGGTAACAAGATTGCCAAGTTGCAGGACAATGGCATGCATTTTGAATGAATTTTTTATCGCACTTTTTTAAGGTTTTCATTTGACTCATGTGTTATATTTTTAGAACTATAAAAATGTTTAACACACTTCCTAAAATTATTCAACATAAGCTCTTTAATTTTTGGCTTGATCACCCAAGCTCTAAGTGTGGTAAAATCTTTGTAATTTCTCTTCGCTGTCCCTTATGACTATATAATAAAGATACGGAAAATTAATTTATAAACTTAGTGAAAAAACTGCGCATTAGAGGAAAAACTAAACCTAGTGGAAAAACTGCGCAAAGAGTGTCTTCAAAGTACGCACTCCCATGATCAGTGTTCTTCACAGCGAATTATTAAAGTTTCATAAAGAAAAGATAACAACCGGATTTCTAGAACCTTAACAAAACAACATTTGCAATTAAAATTTAACAAAAAAATTTGAACCTACGCTCTCCGACAGCAGAAGTGTGCGCTACGATAAATTTGATATCCTATCGGAAATGCTCAGTAAAGCGGAAGATATCAGAAGCAAGAGGAAGATTTCAATCTGAGCATTTAGAAGCAAAGGTAAGGACAAAAAATCTGATGTAATTTTACATTAGAGCGAAAATTGTATGCTTTTACGGAGAACGGAAATGGCTGCAAGATATTTTCTATAGTCAAGTGTATGGGACCAAGAAATAATATTTTAATAAGAGCTTCGGATGCGGAGATTGTATCCACAACATGAATGTACACCGAATCCTTGTAGTGGTATATCCGTGGTCTAACAAAAAGTCGAAAATGCACGCAAAATATTTCTCATATTAGGGCTGTGCGAAAGAAAAGTAACTTTTCAAACGCAACTGTTAGGAAGATATAGGAAACACACTGTTTATCCATACACTCCCACTGGAGGAAAAACTATTATTTAAAGCAGTGTTTTAAAGTATGTAGTAGTTTATTTTAAAGCATGTTTATAATCTTTCCTATAGAGAATTACATACAGTGCATAAAAATTCTTTTAATAGGATGTTTGAAAACAGAGATATAGGTGAAAACTGAAAGTCGTAGTCCTGATGCCACCTTGCGTCAGAACTATCAATTATAAAAAAATCACAAATACATGCAGAATATTCCTCGCAGTGAGTTTTGTCTGACGCAAACCAAATTTATCAAATCAGAAGGATATTAGAAAAACACGAAAGATATATTTATGCCTCCTACAAAGAAAAATGCGAAACATTTTTATGTTCTCCGTAGTGAGTGGTTTTCACCCCCAAAAAATCCAGTTAGCTTTTTATAAGCGTCGATTTGGTTGCGAAGATATTGCAAACAAATATTTACAGTTACACCCCCTTGTGGCAAAACGGTGCGTGACAAAAGAATCAGAAATTTTATACAAAACGTACTTCACAAAGAACTCTATCAGGCGAATAGATAACTTTTTTTTAATCACACTACAATTTCAGAAGCAGATATATAGGAGTAAATGCAATACATACCTACGGCCCAGGGTAATAAAACTGTTTCATATGAAGAAGAAACTTTGTGAAAAATGGACTTTGTTGAAAATGGCATCGAAGGAAATAAATAATTGTTTCCATCAGATTTATTTTTAAAACTATGATATGGAATGAAATAGATTTTGAATTCAATAGTATCTGCATATACTTCCCCTAAAGGCAACGTTATGTATCGAAAGAAGACGAAAAAAATGGAATTTTCTTCAAAAAGTTAAAGAATGTAAATGCAAAGAAAATGTTTTAATCAGTTCAGAGCCATGGTGTGAATGAACGAATATAAGAACATTACGGAGTGTGTAAATTGCGAACTAAAATCGGACCGCTCTCAACCCCGATATGTAAATTCCGAACTAAGAGCCAAGACCCCTATGTGTAAATTGCGAACCAGCTTTTCTTCTCCCGTTCTGATGAAATCAAAAAATAAACCAGTATGAAAAAATAATGATTAAAACAATGTAAAACAATTTAAAGCAATGTGTTCACAAAAAACAACAAAACTAGTTTGTCATCCTTGCGCAGGGGCCATGTTAATTTTTTTTTGTGATGTTCCATATTTAGTATATGTACAGTTGTATGTAATTCATTGTATTCACGAAAACAACAAAACTAGTTTTTCATCCTTGCGCAGGGGCCATTTAATTTTTTTTTCTGTGATGTTCCATATTTAGTATATGTACATTTGTACGTAATTCATTTTATTCACGAAAACAACAAAACTAATTTGTCATCCTTGCGCAGGGGCCATGTTAATTTTTTTCTGTGATGTTCCATATTTAGTATATGTACAGTTGTGCGTAATTCATTGTATTCACGAAAACAACAAAACTAGTTTTTCATCCCTGCGCAGGGGCCATTTAATATTTTTTTCTCTGATATTCCATATTTAGTATATGTACATTTGTACGTAATTCATTTTATTCACGAAAACAACAAAACTAGTTTGTCAGCCTTGCGCAGGGGCCATGTTAATTTTTTTCTGTGATGTTTCATATTTAGTATATGTACAGTTGTGCGTAATTCATTGTATTCACGAAAACAACAAAACTAGTTTTTCATCCTTGCGCAGGGGCCATTTAATTTTTTTTCTGTGATGTTCCATATTTAGTATATGTATATTTGTACTTAATTCATTGTATTCACGAAAATATCTTTATTTTGCAGTAAGTGTAGGCGTCTGCGATTAACAAATATTTTCCTTTTTCAGAGATCGAGAGCTTCACTTGCATCGAAAATCTTGCCGAACAACAAAAGATATATCTAAAGCAAAGCAATCAAAACAGACGAGCTAGCTTAGGTTATTCCAGCAGATGTTCAGACAAGTCGGTTCCGAATTTACATATACCAGTCATGGACCTTTGTTCGCAATTTACATATAGAGTTTTAATGGCGGTCTGATTTTAGTTTGCAACTTACATATAGAGTTTTAATGGCGGTCTGATTTTTAGTTCGCAACTTACATAAAGAGTTTTAATGGCGGTCTGATTTTAGTTCGCAACTTACACACTCTAGTTCGCAATTCACAAACCACCAGAACATTATAAGTATGACCTTTTTGTTTTATCAAAAGTTGTACTGAAAATTTCATGATATCATTTTTAAACTCTTAAAACATTTCGCCAGCACATATAGCTGAAGCTTATAAAATTCTATGTATGAACTATTATAAAATTCCGCCAGCATACAGCAAAAGCTTATAAAATTCCGTTTATAAACTATTATGAAATGTCGCCAGCATATAACAGAATCTTATAAAGTTTTATATACAAACTGTTATAAAATTCCACCAGCATACAGCTGAAGCTTACAAAATTCCGTTTATAAACGGTGATAAAATATCGCGAGCACATAGCTAAAGTTTATGAAATTCGATCTATAAACTGTTATAAAACGTCGCCAGTATATAACTGAAGCTTATAAAACTCCAGATATAAACTTTTAAAAAATTTATTCCGCATACAGATGAAGCGTATAACATTCCGTTTATAAACTGTTATAAAATGTTGCTAGCGTATAGCTGAAGCTTATAAAATTCCACATAAAAGCTGTTATAAAATTGCGCCAACACACAGCTGAAGCTTATAAAATTCCATGCACAAGCTATCATAAAATATCGCCAGCATACAGCCGAAATTCATAAAATTCCATATGTAAACTCCCATAAAATTCCGCCAGCATCCGGATTTCACTATTTGAGAAGTAACTTGGAGAGAGCATAGTTTTAAGCAATTTAATTTTTCCATTGTTGTCTTTGAGCAGCAAGCAAATGCTGAATGAATTTCATTCATTCAGCATGGCAAAACGCACAATCTGGTAAAGAACCATGCTTACGATACAAAGGGAAAGCAGGCCCGTTCAAATGCGCGTCGTAAGAACACGGCCTCTCACGTCATTAAAATCTTATCGACATTTCAGAGACTTACGTCTCAGCTCTAATGAACTACTGATGAAATTCAAGGCAGTCGTCTTCTGTTCTATTCATTTAATCTTGAAGACAAACGGAGATAGGGATATAACTGGAGGCACTCCTCTTAGTTAACATCCCTTGCGGAAACAAAGTTCTCTGCCAACTTCTCTGATGTATATTCCACAGACTTAAAACACGAGTCGAAAGAAACTAACCTTAATAAATTCTTATCTCGAGTTAGCTGAATAAATTCCACTTACTGAAATAACCATAAGGGCGCATTTAAAGCGTGAAAAATAAAAGCTTCCACATTAATAGCCCGAGATTTGAGATCCACGTATCCAATGCTCAAATATTAACTAAAGTCCCTTTAAGACCGCCCTAAGTGTGATTTATTATGTTCGGTGTATTACATTAGGCGAGAAATCTCATATTGCGATCGAAAAGGCTCCATTTGTATTACAGATGTTCTCAAATAATTGCAAAGGCACACTCAAAGATCATTGATGACATAAAAATTCTAGTCAGTACGACAGTTCGCAAGCAGATAAAATATTAAATGATTCCATTTACTGAGAGCACAAATCATCATTTCGTTTTAAAAATTCATTAGTGAAAAAAAAAAGTTGCTAAAGTCTACGGAGCACTTTTACGCAGCAGATAGCTGTGCGAAAGAGTTATGCACAAAGAAAATGAAAGAGAAGACATAGAAATACACTTAATGGACAAAACATTAGAAATACGTACTTAATACTCGGTCGAGTCACATTATTGAGACCACCAACTCTTATCCAGAGTAACCGCCGTACACAGCGTGGACAGCAGCTAGACTAGCTGGTAGTGATTCAGTAAAGTGTGGGAAGATGTTCACAGGTATGTGGATCCTTGCTGACTGCAATATGCATCTGACAGCTGCTGCAGAGTGCGTGAGTGGAGGATCCATAGAGCGAACGACACGATCGAGGTGATCCCACAGATGCGCAATTGGGTTTAAGTCTGTGGAATTAGGGGGCCAGGGAAGTACTTTGAAGTTTTCATCGTGCTCTTCCAACAACAATCTGACATTGCTAGCTGTGTGACACGTCACATTGTCGTACTGGAAGATCCTGTCCGCCCCAGGGAAGACAATCAGCATGTAAGGGTGTACGTGGTCTGCAAGGATGGGTTCATAAGGAATTCGGTTCATAGTGCCTTCCGCAGGTATGAGACGATACAGTGAATGCCACGAAAACATCCCAAGACCCTAACGCTGCCCCACCAGCTTGTGTTCTTCCAGAAATGGTTGAAGAGTGTTTCTTCTCTGATGCTTCCAACGTCTATCCGTTCGATGAAGCAAAAAACAAGACTCATCGGAGATGGCATTTCCTTTGCCAATCAGCGGTCCAAGTCCGATACCTCCATGCAAATGTAAGCCTTTTCTGTCGATGCACCTTCATTAGCATAGGTGTAATGATCATCCGTCTTCATCGGAGCCCCCATACGCAGCAGGGTTCGCTGAACAGTCGTTTTAGGCACGCTTCCGGTAGCCCCCTGGTTCATTCGGTCAGTGGCCCTCATGCACCTTCGAAGCCAACGTTCACTTCTCACATCAATGTCACCTGGTTCTCCGCAGTTTCCACCTCGCTTATTTGCAATGGCGCCATTTCTCTTCTCCAACCACGATACACTTTAATCACAGCAGCACTGGAACAGTTCACAAACTGTGCTGTTTAAGAAATACCACCAGCCTTGGCCTGAAAGCGGATAATCATCCCTTTTTGCAAACTGATAAATCGCTCCATTTATCCATGACAGCAACGAATGATATGTTTGCAGATTGCCTGCAGCACACCTTATATACCTTCCAAGCCAGCTCACGACACGCAGCTTCTTACATTGGCTACGCGCTCTTGACGTTAAAAGCAGGAGGTGTTCACAATAATGTGACTCGATTGCGTAACTTGTTGGTCTTCCTCTACGACGACGAGGCATCGACTCCACCAAATGCCGGACGTTTTTAGTAGGTAATAGCAGCCATGCTTCTATCAGCATTTTGAACAACTCCGCCAGATAAGTAGGTCCAGGATTCACGCATCTGAAGATCCGGTCCACCGCATCCCAAAAAGCTTCCACAGAGTTCAAATATCGGGACCTTTGAGACGACCAGATGGTTCCAAATTCAGATTAGTGTTCCTCGTGCAATGCCTGGATAGTTGCGACCCGTTGGGTCGCCGCATTGTGCTACTTAAACAGACCATCCGTCGCAGGCCTCGCGAAGACCATGAAAGCGTGTAGGTGATTAGCTAGCACAAGCTGGTAGCGCTCATCAGTTAAAGACCTCTCCAGACACAGTAAGGGACTTAATGTGTCCAATTAGAAAGGTTCACCAAATCACCACAGAACCATCACCATCTTGAACAGAGCCAACCTGGCACGACAGGGCCATGGTGTCTATTTAAGTGAGCATCATGCTGTTGACGCCACACCCGCACCTTCCCGTCTAAACGGCACAGCTGAAAAAAGTATTCATCTGACCACACAACGCGGCGCCAATCTACAGACGTCCAGATTTGATGTTTTCTTCTTCTTTTTTCGATTAGAGGTTTAACGACCACAGTGAACAACTCACTGGGCTATAAGCGGTGGTATGTTCCGAATTTACGTCCACTGACTCCAGGGAAGGGTGAGAACCAGCGCTGTAAGACAAATACAACATCCATGCCTCACCGGGAGTCGAAATCGGACCCATCTCGGACGAATGTCAGAAGCCATCGCTTAGACCACTGCGACACAGTTCTGATGTTCCTAGAAACAGGCGAGGCGTAAATTTTGTTGATGAGCAGTCAACAGTGACACATGAGTTAGGCATCAGCTGCTGTAGCCTAGGCTATGCAGCGTAGCCCAGGTTATGCGTAGCCCAGGTTAGGCCGTTCGTTCGTTGACGTTGCTTGGACCTCTAACATTTAACCTGGATGTGATTTGCGCCCCCGTTGCCAAGAATTCGGTAGTCTGGGTCAAGCCCGGTCATCATGGCGCGTGGTCGGCGACCGCTTGCTCATTGGACGCTGATACGGCCGTCGATGTTATACTCGTGGTACAACCCTTGACAGCCGCCCCGGTGGCACAGTGGTCTACGCGATGGCCTCTGAGCATTCTTCCGAACGGGGTCCGGGTTGGAATCCTGGTGAGGCATGGATTGTTGTGTTTGTCTTACGGGACTGGCTCTCTCCCTTCCCTGGAACTTGTGACCTTAAATTAGGGACGGGCGACTGCTTATAGCCCACTGAATTGCTCACGGTGGTCGTTAAACCTACAATCCCCCCCAAAAAAACCCTTGACAAATTTCCCTTGGGAGCTCTAGGGTTCTTATCACTTGAGCCACAGAATGACCCATTTGTCTTGCGCCGACAATGCATCCACAATCAAAGTCGCTCAGATCACCACGTTCACCCATGTTCGTTGATTGCAATACAATGTTGGGATGACCTGCTGTCCACCTATTTAACGCCTCCGTTCGGTTTGGGTCTGTTTCACCCTGCTTGGGGGATGCCCATGCCAATTGCCCATCATCTCTGATGTTTTGTCTACTGAGTGTGTGATCAGGAGCACAAGAATCATTTAAGGGAGAACAAGGGAAATATACTGCTTTAAAGCTAAAATTTCCTTTTTCGAAAGCCTTGCTGTTCGTCTACAGAAAATGATTTTTAACTATACCTCTAATTACATTAAGTAAAGATTTCTTCCCGCGAAAAGAAATTCCATTTTGTGCCATAACGTTATAACTTTCCGGTTTAGTCCGAAAGGCATTACAGCGGTCTTCAGTTTCAAAACAATTTTCGGATGATTGTACAGGTGATTTATAATCGCCATCGCGATGGCTCGGTGGTCTAAGCGATGGCTTCTGATTATGGGTCCGAGTTCAAATCCCGGCGAGGCATGGATGTTGTGTTTGTCTTACTTCGCTGGCTCTCTCCCTTCCCTGGAGTCAGTGGCCCTAAATTAGGGACGGGCTACTGCTTATAGCTCACTAAGTTGTTCACGGTGGTCGTTAAGCCTCCAATAAAAAAATTCTAATCGTTTTTGCAGATTGATTTAAAATATGTAATGCATCTTTTTTGAATCATGTAAGAATTTTTCATAAACTGGCAAAGAAGATATTTTCATTTTATCACATTTCCCAGTAATTTTAATCACTATTGCAAAGAACTGTACTTCAAATAAAATTTAAAATACGATATATAGTATCTTCCATATAACAGTTTTTGCATATAAAATGTCGTTAAGTTAAAATTTGTTGAATAATATGAATTTACATTCATACATACACATCATCATCAAATATTTTTAATCCACTGATGCATGAAGGTCTTTCGAAGTTTCTTCCGCAACTGTTTGCTTTGAGCCAGTCTTCTCCATGTCATTCCAGCGTAATTTCGAATTTCATCCTCACATCTCCCACGTAGCCTTCTTTTGAGTGTTTTCTGTCCCTTGGTATTTGGCCTAATGTTTCAGTTGTCCAACATAGTGGTCAGTTCCTGAAGAAACAGGTCCAACCCATTGCCACTTGAAGAACTTTACCTTGATAATGATATCTTCCACTCCTGTCATTTTTCTGATCTATAAGTTCCTTCCTATCTTTCCTAGTTTCAACAAGCCTGTACCTTTACATGCTTCTTTCAGTTGTCAGCAGCCTAAATAGATCGTATAGTGACGGATCACTTTGTCCGTTGCTCATTTAGTCCATTGTTCATTTCGTCCACTGTTGACTACATCCACGGTTCACGTTTTCCGCAATTAATTTTGTTCGCATTCATATCATCTTCAGAATAGATGGAATAACATCGAAGTTTTCTGTTTTGATAGAATATTTGTTACTCGAAAAAAAAAATAGGGTTCTTAAACCAACTCGTAGGCTAACCAGCTTGGTACTTTTACCAACGATTCGTTCGTCTCCGGCATTTTTTGTTGTAGAAGGATGCTTATATCAGTCGTCGATGTTTAGTTACTACTCTGAGGGGAAAGGATTGTAACATAGCCGTAAGAAGGTACATGGCTTCTTTGGAAAATCGATGCATGGTTCCATTTGTTTTGCACGCCACACGTCCGCTGAAGTCGGTTTCACAAGAAACGAGAATGTGAAAAATGCTGTACCCCAGCGGTTCCTCCCTTTTGGAAGTGTCAATCCCATAATGACAGGGGGTTGCGCACTATCAGCATGTTGTTCGTGAATGCCTGCATTCTGTTGAAAACGTTTCGGTTCCAGAATGACAAGAATGTGAGTAGCTGCATTCTTTTGAAGACGTTGATCTAATAACGATGAGCATATATAATAATGATGTACGTGACAGGTTGCATTCTTTTGCAGATGTTGATCTAATAATGAAGAGCATATTCGTAATGAAGTAAGCGGAATGTTGCATTATTTTATAGATGTTGATCTAATAATGAGGAGGATGTACACAATGATGTAAGGTGGAAGGTTGCATTCTTTTGCAGAGATTTATCTAATTATGACGAGGATATACAGTATATAATGATTTACGTGGAAGGTTTTATTCTTTCGAAGATGTTGACCTAATAATGACGAGTATGTGCATAATGATTTACGTGGAAGTTCGTAATTTTGGGTGGAAGTTGGTCCCAGAATGATGAGCACATGCAAATCGATGTAGGTGGAACTTTGCATACGTTTGTGGTTGTTGGACACAGAATGACGAGGATGTGCAAAGGACTGTTTGTGAAAATCTGCATTAGTTTGCTGACGTCGTTTCCAAATGATGAGGACGTAGAAATGCTGTATGTGAATGGTTACATTCATTTGAGGACGTCGGTTCCGGAATGATGAAGATGTGCAAAATAACGTACATGAATTATTACGTTTGTTCTAGGACGTCGGTTCCAGAATGATGAAGATGTGCAAAATAACGTACATGAATTATTACGTTTGTTCTAGGACGTCGGTTCCAGAATGATGAAGATGTGCAAAATAACGTACATGAATTATTACGTTTGTTCTAGGACGTCGGTTTCAGAATGATGAAGATGTGCAAAATAACGTACATGAATTATTACGTTTGTTCTAGGACGTCGGTTACAGAATGATGAAGATGTGCAAAATAACGTACAGGAATTATTACGTTTGTTCTAGGACGTCGGTTTCAGAATGATGAAGATGTGCAAAATAACGTACACGAATTATTACGTTTGTTCTAGGACGTCGGTTCCAGAATGATGAAGATGTGCAAAATAACGTACATGAATTATTACGTTTGTTCTAGGACGTCGGTTGCAGAATGATGAAGATGTGCAAAATAACGTACATGAATTATTACGTTTGTTCTAGGACGTCGGTTGCAGAATGATGAAGATGTGCAAAATAACGTACATGAATTATTACGTTTGTTCTAGGACGTCGGTTTCAGAATGATGAAGATGTGCAAAATAACGTACACGAATTATTACGTTTGTTCTAGGACGTCGGTTTCAGAATGATGAAGATGTGCAAAATAACGTACATGAATTATTACGTTTGTTCTAGGACGTCGGTTTCATAATGATGAAGATGTGCAAAATAACGTACATGAATTATTACGTTTGTTCTAGGACGTCGGTTGCAGAATGATGAAGATGTGCAAAATAACGTACATGAATTATTACGTTTGTTCTAGGACGTCGGTTGCAGAATGATGAAGATGTGCAAAATAACGTACATGAATTATTACGTTTGTTCTAGGACGTCGGTTTCATAATGATGAAGATGTGCAAAATAACGTACATGAATTATTACGTTTGTTCTAGGACGTCGGTTGCAGAATGATGAAGATGTGCAAAATAACGTACATGAATTATTACGTTTGTTCTAGGACGTCGGTTTCATAATGATGAAGATGTGCAAAATAACGTACATGAATTATTACGTTTGTTCTAGGACGTCGGTTTCATAATGATGAAGATGTGCAAAATAACGTACATGACTTATTACGTTTGTTCTAGGACGTCGGTTTCATAATGATGAAGATGTGCAAAATAGCGTACATGAATTATTACGTTTGTTCTAGGACGTCGGTTCGGCATGATGAAGACACAAAAATGCTGTATGTGAATGGTTGCATTCTTTTAAGGCAGTCGGTCTCAGAATAACTAGGGTATGAAAAATAGTGTACAGTGAAACATGCCTAGTAAATTCATCCCATCAGGTAGCGCAGCATTGCAATTCAACGTTGGTCAAACACTGAGTCACCGTCTTCTATCAATAAAATGCGGCGTCTCAGTGTTGGGCCTACGTTAAATTGCGAGGCTGTGCTATCTGGGACCCACGGTTCTGTGAAAAATGACTTCTTGACAGGTAACCGCCCAATAGAGTATTTCAACTTGGCAAATATCGCTGGATTAACACAGATTGCCTAGCAAAGGCATCCCAAGTAGCTCAGCCTCGCAATTTAACGTGGGCCCAACCCTGAGCCACCCTCTTCTATTCCTAAAAGATGGTGGTTCAGTGTTGGGCTTGGACCTACGTTAAATTGCGAGATTGTGATACCTGGGATCCACGGTTCTTTGAAAACTGACTTCTTGACTGGTGACCGCCCAATAAAGTGGTTCAATTTACCAAATATCGCTGCATTAGTAGAGACACAACTTTTTTAATGCAGCTATCTGTGAAGTGCTTGTTAGGGGGAGCGGAAAACACTTTAAAAAAAATTAGAAACGTCACTATGTGCAATAGTTGCGATTTTATTATTAAAATGACCGCCCGAAATATGGATGACATTATTCGATATCTTAGCCTTCCCCAAGAATCCCGAAGTTTAAAAGTTAGAGGGGAAAATGCTTTAAAAACACCTGCTTTCTCCATTTTGTAAATATTAAATATTACTGTGTCACCATGTTATTTAATATCCCCTTTGGGTGTATAAATACGGGTAAAAATTCAGAAGACGTGAGTTAATTTTTTAGGCTTCCCCCAGATCCCTTAAAGTATGTAATTTTTCGGCAAAAATGGAATGATAAATTGCGTAAGCATCAAGTTCGACATCAGCCTTACCGTTATCAATTTTGGCTTACCATAAAAAATCCCACTCTCACACTTTCTGGAAAGCTAGTGTTCATTTTCAGACGCATAGCTTGCAGCTTTGCCCTCTTCTTTGTTTTTGTTGCTTTCTTCACCTGGCTCCACCCCCTCCCTCACAGCGCAGCCCTTTTTGCGAACTAACTGAGTCATCTCATCAGAGTAGCACAGATCCTTTTGTGAGAGAGTGTTGGTGAGTGCTGCGTCATAATGATGCAACAGTTTCTTTCACTAATAGTGACGCTGTTTGGAGCGTACCAGCATTTTCGTTTTGCCGTTCATCTACTTAAGATGGCTGAAACAAGAAACAAAGCTGATTTTCCTATCCTCGGGAGTTTTAAGAAGATGCACGAAAATGTGTTGCCTACGTACGAAGATGTGATGCGCCATTGCTACCTTGTGAGGAATACGCTTAGGCAGGAAGGTGCAAATTATGAGCCTGCTGCAGCATAAATAGCAAGTATTGTCGCGGACAAAGTGCTAAGCTTATGGAAGAAAGCATCTATTCTGACATCGCTCCACAAATCAGTTGTAAAGTGCATTACAGCATACAACACTGGAATCCTGAAGCTGAAACAACACGCTCCAAGAATGGATGAATCCTACCTGAAGATGGTTGAACAATTTCGTGCAGATTCGCAACGTATCTTTGACAAATGCTCGTGTAAGTGCAAATGTTTTAGAACCTGAAAATGCAGCTCTGCAAAAGAATCATCCGTGAAAGAGTGAGACTTTTTAATGGACCAAAAAACAAACAGAAGGATGATAGAAGATGAGCTTGACGCAAAAACCACCAGTGTACTGAAAAAAAGATCAGCTCGAAAGAGTGATAGGGAAGAGCATGCCCGTTAGAAATTAGAGAAAACTGCATCACTGAAATCGGACCTGAGAGTCGAGGATGTTATTTCAGAAGAGGATACAAACACGAATTTTGCGGGAAACCAGACGAGTCGGGTCCCAGTCATTTGTTAGCCTCGGAGAAAGATTATGATTTCACTCCACGTCGCTCTTCAAAACCAAGGCGTCAAATGACACTGTCTGCATTTTCGAGAAAGAGCGAAAGGCGAGGCATCAGCAATCGAACGCAGCTGATCTTGCGTTTGCGTTGCTTCATGATGTAACTGAACAGGTTCAGTCGAAAGAATGTAATGCACCTGTTACTGACCGACATAAAATACGACGACAAAGGAAAAAGACCAGTCAAACAATTCAAGATGAGGTAAGCTCGACTGGTCGCAAGATTGTAGTGCTATTTTTGGACGGAAAGAGGGATGAAACTCTTACGAATACACAGACAGACGATGACAAGTGGCACAAGCGAAAAGAATGGGGGAGATGATATTGCACTTGTTGAAGAACCGGATTTCGTCTATTTGGGACATTTTACAACGAAGAGCAAGAATGCAAAGGACATTTCCGACGGTATCTTCAGTTTATTGGACCAGAAGGCCTTTGACTTGTCGGAGAGGGTTTCTTTTTTTGGAAGTGACGGCGAAGTGACTAATACCGGCAAAAATGCAGGTATAATTAGACGCCTGGAAGAGAAGCTCAATTCTTCCGTGCACTGAATTATACGACAACTTCATTTTAATGAACTGCCTTTACGCCACCTCACTTAAGCACTCAACGGGAAGACATCAGGTCCAAGAGGATTTAGTGGATTGATTGGAAAGCTCCTGAAGACGCGCGCAAACCTTCCTATCGTTCGTTTCCAGAAAATTGAATTTTCATTTCAGTCCGACATTAACTTTGGAGATCTTAGTTTGGATCAACTTTATTTGTGGAAAATTTGTAAAGCAGTCTCTGCAGGTGATTGCCCGCAAGATCAAACAAATCGGGTCTTGGAACACTTACACATTCCCGTTGGCTGACCCTCGCAAATCGCATTCTACGTTCGTATGCTGAACTAGTGATCAAACACCACAGCTTGTCTCATTAGCCACCTTCGTAATGAAAGTATATGCACCGTCGTGGTTCACGATCAAATGTAACGATACCTGTAAAGATGGTCCAAGGAATTTGCAGCGTTTTATATATCGGTTTCAGTATCTTCCTGGTAATTTAAAGGACATTGTAAAAAGAGTCGTCCAAGACAACACGTATTTTGCCCATGCAGAAAGTTTGCTAGCTGCAATGTTGTTTGACGACAGAAAGTATGTCCGTGAGCTAGCTGTTCGACGCATCATGAAGGCTAGAAAATCTTCCGAACAAATAACTACCATTAGAAAGTTTCCGATTCCTAAGCTGAATTTCCAGAGCAATGATTACATCGACCTAATCAACTGGCAAGAATGTATTGCGACTGAGCTTCCCATTAAACGGAAATGGAAAGACGATGTGTTTTTGGAATTACTACAGTCGGATAAATATCCAAGTTCTTGCCACGAATTTACAAACATACCGTGCCATTCTCAAGCAGTAGAGAGGATGGTTAAGATTGTAACATATTCTTCTGCTCATGTGTGCAGCCTTCTTGCAAGAAAGAGATGGATTCATCAGAGGAAAAATTTGGATAAGAAGCGGATGCCAAGTTTTGAAAAAAGTCTGATTTCCAAGTGAAATAAGCAAATTCCTCAAGTTATGATACTAGGTCAGGCTGGTGTCTATCATATTTCCATAACTGACGATGCCATTTTCAGAGAAATATGACAAACTTTGAGCTCCTTGGAGAAGCCTAAGAAATTAACTCACGTCTGCTGAATTTTTACCCGTGTTTATACACTCAAAGATGATATTAAATAACATGGTGACACAGCATTTTTTTATATTTACAAAATGGAGAAATCAGGTGTTTTGAAAGCATTTTCCTCTCTAACTTTCAAACTTCGAGGTTCTTGGGGAAGCCTAAGATATCGAATCATGTCATCCATATTTCGGGGGTCATTTCAGTAATAAAATCGCAACTATTGCACATGGTGACGTTTCACATAAAAAAAAAGTGTTTTTCGCTCCACCCTAGACTGTTTGTCCTTTCTTTTCTGTCATTTTTCAATTTAGGAATGTTATTCACTAAATCTCTCACTAAGAGCTACTGAAACTGAGGAGGAGTGGGAGTAAGGTGTTTAGACTATACGCACGTTGTCGCAAATAGTGCGTTCTTGCCACATGATATTCCGAATAAAACAGAAGGTAAGGAGATGCCGAATGCAATTGCAACACTACGGCGGTTGAGCTTTAAAGCCGCTTCCTTGATCCCCCTCCTTTCTCTTCCTTAAGGTCAAGGATGTGTTCTCCTGTCATCTGTAGCTGACCAACAAGCCTGTTAAGAAAATATAACCGCTATGTGAGATGGTTGTGTTCTTAGCCGTCAGGGATGAACTACTCTGTGAGTTTCACGATCTCATTTAGGGTATGCATATCCTAAACAGAAAATCAAACCGTCTGCATGCGAAATTATACAAATTTATCAGACCCCAAGGACCACGCACCATTTACAATCTTGTGGAGATTGGTAGAGAGGTAGAGAGAGAGAGAGAATGAGAAAGACACAGCCGTTACATATTTTTAAACTCGCAGCATTTGTGTTAAATTTCTAAAACTTCCCAAACAAGATTGTTTTATAGGTTCGTATGTTGGTGTCCGCGAAATGCAGATATATTCTTATATGCGCTTCCAAAATGACTGCGCCTGGCCGCGTCCTGCAGGTGGCCACTTTAGAAAGGTCTTTAGGGATTGTATGTATGGTGATGACATCTGTGACAGGTAAAACTGCCCGCTTTGGTGGGTGACCGCAGAATGCGAGAGACCACCACCACAGGTTTCACAGTATATGAATTGTTGCATTCGTTTGAGGACGCCAGTTGATATAATGAAGATACTAAGAATGCTATGTGTGAATTGTTGCATTCCTTGAGTTGGTCATCCTCAGGATAACCAGTATGTGAAAAATGTTGTATATTAATGGCTGTATCCTTTTGGGAAAGCCGGTCCTACGGTCCCATGATGTCGAAGTTGTGCAAAATGCAGTACATGAATTCCTTCACGGATGCCAGTCCCAGAATGACAAGGACGAGCAAAATTCTGCAGGTCAGTGCTTGCATTATTTTGAAAGCGTCGATCACCGAATGACGAGGATAAGAAAAACGTTGCATGTCAATTATTGCATTATTTTGCAGTATTCGGTCTTATATTGTAGAAAGTTTTCATAATGATGTACGTGGAAGTTTGTGGATGCACTCTTTTGTGGACGTTTGTCTCATAATACCTAGTATGTGAAAAACGCTGTATTTGAATTTTCGCGTTACTTTGCGGTCGTCGGAAACAAAGTGACGAGGACTGAAAAAGGCTGTACGTAAATGGATGCTTTATATTGCAGATGTCGATCCCATACTGACGTGGGCGTATAAAATGCTGTATATGAATAATCGCATTCTTAGATATCTGCATTTTATCGAGATAGAACTTTTTATATAGTGTCAAGACGGGACACGTACACTGAAGAGCAATTGAATTATAGTTACCTGTCTAGTAACGTGTAGCAACACCTTTCGCCCTGATGACGGCGGCGATTCGTCTCGGCATGGACTCGACAAGACACCGGAAGCGTTGGGAAGCCATACGGATCCACGACCCCTGAACAAGCTCCCACAGTTCACGAAGATTTGATGGAGGGGGTCAGAGCCTTAAACATCTCTATCGATGGCATTCCAGATGTGCTCGATCGGATTGAGGTCAGGGGACCTAGCTGGCCAAGGTAGCGAGGTCACGTCAGGGGAGTGTTCTTCCAACCATTCGGATACAATTAGGTAGCGATGGCACGATGCATTGTCTTGTTGCAGGATGAGGTCCCCAGTGGGATATTGAAGACGCACAAACGGGAACAAATGGTCGTCCAGGATATTCCGGTAACGTTGACCTGTGAGGGACGATGTCACACGTACCAGGGTTTTCATTTCAGTCCACGTAACCAGTCCCCAGACGAGAATGCCACCCCCACCAGCTTGAAAAGTACCCTGCTGGCAAGAAGGATCCATCGCTTCATGTGGTTTGCGCCGTACTCGTATCCTGCCATCCGCATGTACAACGTGAATCTCGACTCATCAGTCCAGGCAACATTTTTCGACATGTCTAGGGTTCAATGGCGATGTTCCCGCTCCCATGCTAATCTTTGCACCATGTGATGTGCGGTCAGCAGCGGCACCATCGTGCGACGATGGCTTCTTTACCCCATAGCGAGGAGATGGTTCTGGATGGTGTGACTGTTTGCACGTTTTTGTGCACCAGCGTTACATTGCCGAGTGGTTTCATGCACTGTGGCCCGTCTATGCGCTGTTACAATGCGAGCTAGCCGACGATGACTCCGCTCATCCACACGCTGTTGTCCACGGCAGTTGGCCCTTGCAGGGATGGTTTTACCGGATTCGATGTACTCACGGTGCACCCGTGACACAGTGGCTCGTGAAAATCCCAGTGCCTGCACGACTTCTGAGATGGAATGACCCATTCGTCAGGCCCCGACAATTTGCCCACGATCAAATGCGCTTAGATCCTTCGTCTTACCCATACTGCGTCTGACTATTACTGATTCCCATCACATCACTCCTTATATTTTCGGATTGCTGCATACGTCCTGTCGTTTCCGTTTACAGGGACGCACACAGCGCCACATTTGCATAACGTCAGCTGTCTCTAATTCAATTGCTCTTCAGTGTATATCAACGTACTTTGAGATTAAGTGGAAAATTTCCTTCAACAGGCTTGTTTTCTGCCTTACATTTCGATCAGGTTTCGTACCAAAATAATAAAAAGACCGTAATTATGAGTCACTGAGTCTTCACTACTAACGCAAAAATCAATTTCTCTTTCCATTTTAGGCCATCGTAATGAATGAATTTGTGCAAGTCAAATACTGTATTTAATATGGAGTATTAATTAAATAGGATGAACAACAGGCATTTCATTAGTATACTTTTAATTTTAATTTTGAGAAACATCATTTATAAATGCAATTACTAGTAACCTTAACTCCTACTACAGTTTCGCATGAAATCGTGGTCTATCTTCCTCAACACAACGACGTGTTGGCTTTGAGATGACGGCTGTTTATTTCATGTGTCACATGTCACGTTGGTGGTCATTGATTTTAACGAGTGCTTTCTAAGCTCTCGAGAAATACGGCGACGAGGATGAATCATATAGCTGGGAAGGATAGCTTTGAAAAATTTGAAAAGCTTCTAAAACGTCAAGTATTAGACGCTGATCTATGTCTTTCTGAAAATTTTGTGCTATCAAATAGAAATCGGTGACGATTTTCTCCACAGTGCTGGGATACGGAACCTCTATCTAAGATATGTTCGTGATGTACGATAGGCTACACTGACAGTAAATGCGTCAGATTCCCAAAGAATTTTCGTCAAGAATTGGGTCCTCCTTTATAGAGCAAATCATCTAATTCTGGAATGAATCACTTTGAAATTTGACTACTTTAGGATTTTTGCTATTTTGGAACATATTTCAGAATACAAAGTAATACTGCCATATTTCGGTTAGAGTTTGGAGAGATGTGACACGTGAAACGAACAACCGTCGTCTCAAGAAATCAACACGCCGTATTCCCGAAGAAGCTGGACCAAGGTTCTGTTCTAGACTACAGTATACGTTAGCATTACTAATAATTGCCTTCATAAACGTTCTCTCTTCATATCAGAATTAAAAGTATGGAGCATTAGTTGTCCCAGTTTTGTAGTTATTTTATGCAACCCTAATTCATTAAACTTATAGAACACTTTCAATGCACCTTATTTATCAAAACGCACAATGCTCCCTCTACGATGAATAAATTCTTCTTCTTCTTGGTTACTCAGTCCAAGGACTGGTTGTTCTGTAAATGCACTCTGTCTCTCCATCCCTCTCTATTCTCCGCCATTCTCTTCAAGTCATAGTATGTCCTGGTAATAGTGTCTTGGAGTAACTATGCCACAAAACTATTCCTTGGCCGCCGTCTTCCTCTCTTGCCTTGAATCTTTCCTTCCAAAACCTTCAGAATCGGGCTTCCATGGCGTGTCCCATCTATAATGTTCTTCTTTTCTTTAACATGTTGGTCAGATTCCTGGATATTCCCATTCTCTCCAGGACCTCTTGATTAGTCTTTCTATCGAGCCAACTTATTATCTCCATTCTTCTATAAATCCACATGTCAAATGTCTCCAGCCTTTTCACTTCCCTCTTGGTCAGTGTCCATGTCTCAGAACCGTAGAGAGCTACTGGCCAAACATATGCCTTTGAAATTATTTTCCTCAATTTTAGATCTATATTTCTGGCAGTCAGTATTCTTTTAATAAATGTATATTTATATTTTATCTGAACACTTACCCTTCTAGGACGATAAAATAATATCCAGCATATCACGTAGGCGTAAAAATGAGCAACGTTTTACAGCTTTTCCTACGGTTTAACTTTAGACAGTAATAAATTATAATAAAGGCGAAAACGTAGGATATTGCGGAACATCCTGATTTCCGATTTTCCAGTCCAACATCATTTTTAGTGCTATGTTGATCTTTTTCCTACTTTGTCAAACAATTTGTTCCAGCTTTCATTATCTAAAGCATCATACAAAAAGGACTATATATATATTACTTATTACCAAATATATATATATATATATTCCTAAACTTTGCATATTGAGAAACAAAATCCCATTTATCGTCAGTTCCTAACAGAAAACGATTTTTAAGTAATAATTTGTGGTTCCCTTTATGAAAAGGACAGAACAATATTCTCATACTTCGGAGATAAGATTTGCCTAATATAGCCATTTTCCTCTGAGAAATTGCCCTTCTTCCCACATTTAATAAAGGAGTTTTTTTCTCCCTAGAAAATGAACAAACTATGCCTCGCCTCTAACGATAGGTAGACAGCTCGGCAAGATCATTACTTATCAGTTTTTTCCGGCACTGAAGTTGTTCTCTTTTCCCACGAGGAAAGTCTTCGAACAACTAACTAAAAACAAAAGAAATTTCATCTAACGACGAATCTTCTTCAGACGCCTACATACTACCTACACAGTAATTTCTCTTCGCTCACCTTCAGCAAGAAAGCAGTGCAAAGCTCTAAGAGAAATGGAATTACACCTCTGAATTCACATTAAGTACAAAATTCACATTTGTTTCTTACGCCCTACACTGAAAAAAATGTCCCCAGCGATATCCCATTCCGGATTAATTTGATTTCTACACTATTTTCTTTTAGCCATCTTTCTTTCTACGTGTCACATAAGTTACTAGAATGTCGCTGGAGGGAAAAGTTAACCCAAGACTTCAGAAATGAGAAGGGATAAAATTGTTGTTCTGGGGTTCGAAAGTAAAAATCTTTAAAATAGTGAACAAAATCCTTGTTCTATGTTAAAAACGTAATATTTGTTTTAAAATAAAGAACAGAATTTTTGTCCTACGGTAAAAACTAAAACTGCTTGCTGTCTTACAGTAAGAAATTTTTTTCATAGAAATGAAAAAATCGTTGTCATATAATAATAAATGATACCACGGTCTTATGATAAGCAACGGAATTTTTGTCTAATGGAAATGAAAGATATCGTTTTCCAGTAAGAAATCAAAAAATTATCTGGGATAAAAAAAGGACTATTTTCTCTGTGCTACTAACAAATGTTACCGTTCGCCAACGGTATGGAAAAATTATTTATCCTATTACAATTACTGAAATGTTTGTTGTGTGGTAAGGAATGAAACGTTCATCCAATAAGAAATCGAATTACTTCCTTATTGAAAGAATTCAATTGCTGTCCTCTGCAGAAAAATGAAGTCGTCCTCCTATGACAAAGAATGAATATTTTGCCATAGAATGGAATTAAATCAATGTCTTAATATTAGGAATGAACCGCCGCCCTGGGGGTTAAGTGGTCTCAGCACTGGCTGCTGACCACTCGTTCGGAATGTGTCCGGGTTCGAATTCCGGTTAAGAATGAATTTTGTGTTTGTCTTACAGTCGGGGATCTCTTCTTTCCTGGCACCAGTGACTCTAAATTAAGGACGGTCGGTTGCTTATAGTCCATCGAGTAGCTGACGGTAGTGTTAAACCTCCAAATGAAAAAAAGGAAAAGAAAAAAATGAAACAGCTGTAACGTACCAGGAGATGTGACGTACCTGCCAGAAGGACGCACACGACATAAAGGCAGATAGCAATTAGAATCAATGTCCGCGTAGCTTAATTGGTAGAGCAACTTGTTCCGGAATGAGCGGCCTCGGGTTCGAACCCCGGCGCGGATAAAAATGATGGAGAAATTTACTTCGTTATAATGGCGCCCGAACTACCCGGATGACCCGACCGTTCAAAATCTCGCATTGGTGTGATATTATTTCCACACCGCGAGATAGGAAAAATAAGAGAATCCTTTCTCCAGCACTTCGAAAAAAAAAAAAAAAAAAATAAGGGGGAGATGATGTAACGTACCAGGAGATGTGACGTACCTGCCAGAAGGACGCACATGACATAAAGGCAGATAAGAATCAGAATACATGTCCGCGTAGCTTAATTGGTAGAGCAACTTATTCCGGAATGAGTGGACCCGGGTTCGAACCCCGGCGCGGATAAAAATGACGGAGAAATTTACTTCGTTATAATGGCGCCCGAACTATCCGGATGACCTGACCGTTCAAAAATCTCGCATTGGTGTGATGTTATTTCCACACCGCGAGACAGGAAAAATAAGAGAATCACTTCGAAAAAAAAAAAAAAATAAATAAGGGGGAGATGATGTAACGTACCAGGAGAGGAGATGTGACGTACCTGCCAGCAGGACGCACACGACATAAAGGCAGATAGGAATCAGAATACATGTCCGCGTAGCTTAATTGGTAGAGCAACTTATTCCGGAATGAGTGGACCCGGGTTCGAACCCCGGCGCGGATAAAAATGACGGAGAAATTCACTTCGTTATACAGCTTTATTGTGGAAAGGGAGGACGTGCTTGCCCTATGACAAAGAATGAGATCTTTGTCATCTAGGGAAAGAATAAAATCTGTGATTTATGATAAGAGAAGGTGGTTTATTACACTGAAGGGCAATTGAATTAGAGATACCTGTCTAGAAACGTGTAGCACCACCTTTCGCCCTGATGACGGCGGTGGTTCGTCTCGGCATGGACTCGACATGACACCGGAACCGTTGGGAAGCCATACGGATCCACGACCCCTGAACAAGCTCCCACAGTTCACGAAGATTTGATGGAGGAGGTCAGAGCCTCGAACATCTCTCTCGATGGCGTCCCAGATGTGCTCGATGGAATTGAGGTCAGGTGACCTAGCTGGCCAAGGAAGCGAGGTCACGTCGGTGGAGTGTTCATCCAACCATTCGGATACAATTCGGGAGCTGCATTGTCTTGTTGCAGGATGAGGTCCCCAGTGGGATGTTGAAGACGCACAAACGGGAGCAAATTGTCTTGTCAATTTGCCCACGATCAAATACGCTTATATACTTCGTCTTATCCATACTGCGTCCGACTCTTACTCATTCCCGTCGCATCACTCCTTATATTGTCGGATCGCTGCATACGTCATGTCTTTTCCGTTTACAGGGCCGCTCACGGCGCCACATTTGCATAACGCCAGCTGTCTCTAATTCAATTGCTCTTCAGTGTATATAGATATGGAACAAAATCGTTGTCCTGTAGAAAGAATCATTAGCTTATAACAAGAAAGAAATTAGAGAGTAGGAAATAACGTAATCATTCGCCTATAATAAGGAAGAAATTATGATGAGGAAATAACGTAACTGTTACTTTGTCAACGTGACTGAAAAATCCCTGTCAGTGTTATTACCAGTGACCAAAAGTAATAGTTCCAAAGTCACTGGTAAGAATGTAACCGTTATTGGCATCCGAGCAATGCTTCAGGTCCAAGGTTACCATGTCACCATATCAGTGGCGTAACCATGTTTCAAAATCTGCGGGGAAGGTGAGTCCCATCAATCATACACACATTATATACATATATATATATATATATATATATATATATATATATCATCATCATCATCATTGTCAACCATTATCAATCCACTGCTGGACGAAGGTCTCCCCAAGTTTCCTCCACAACGGTCTGTCTTGTGCCAGTCTCCTCCATGTCACTCCCGCATATTTACGAATTTCATCCACCCATCTCCCATGTGGTCTTTTTCTGGGTCTTTTCCTGTCCCTTGGAATCCAATCTAAAATTTCGGCTGTCCATCTATGGTCTGTCCTTCTGGCAGTATGTCCAGCCCATTGCCATTTCAGGGATTTAACTCTGATCATGATGTCTTCCACTCTCGTCATTTTTCGGATCCACGAGTTCCTCTTCTTATCTCTCCTGGTTATACCAAGCATGCACCTCTCCATGCAACTTTGAGTTGTCTGCAGCCTTTGTATGTCTCTTTTAGTTAAGGTCCACGTCTCTGCACCATACGTAAGCACTGGAAGGATGCATTGATCAAACACTTTTCTTTTAAGACATAATGGCATATTGCTCTTGAAAATTATGCTGTTTCTTCCAAAAGCTCTCCAGGCAAGTTTTGTACGCCGATTAATTTCTTCATCAATGTGACCCTCACTTGATATTTGCTGTCCAAGATAAACATATGTATCTGTTATCTCCAGTTTTTCTCCATCAATCGATAAATCTTCATTTCTTGTAAAAGCATTGAACATCACTTTTGTCTTCTGAAAGTTCATTTTTAATCCCACTTCTTTACTCTTGTCAGCAAGTTCCTGGATCATACTCTGCAGCTCTGATAGGGTAGTTGCAAAAATGACTACGTCATCAGCAAAACGAAAGTGGGTTAGATAATCTCCATTAATCTTTATCCCTTTGTTTTCCCAGTTCAGTGATTGAAAGACATTTTCCAATGTGGCATTAAAGAGCTTCGGAGATATGGTGTCACCTTGTCTCACTCCCTTTCCAATTTTTATGTCTGTTGTATTTTCAAACAGCCGAATCTTTGCACTTGCATTTTCATAGATGTTATTAATAATATTAATGTATGCATCTTCAATACCGCAGGATTTCAGAGCCGTGGTAACTGCTGATGGTTTCACCGAATCAAAGGCTTTTTCATAATCGATAAAAGCCATGCACAATGGAAGTTCATATTCCCTCGCTCTTTCAATTAGTTCTCTCAGTACGTGGATATGATCTATTGTGCTGTAGCCACTCCTGAATCCAGCTTGTTCTCTCGGTTGAGCCATGTCCAGTGTTACCTTCAAGCGGTGTGAAAGAACTTTAGTGAAGATTTTATAAACCACTGATAGGAGGCTGATAGGTCTGTAGTTCCTGAGATCCTCAATGTCACCTTTTTTATGTAGCAGGATCATTGTAGCGTTGTTCCAATCCTCAGGAATCTTCCCTTCATTAAGGCATCGAGTGAAAATTTGGGCGAGTACTGTTTCAATTTCTCCACTTGCTTCTTGAATGATGTCTATAGTAATTCCATCTTCTCCTGGAGCTTTCCCCCGCTTCATGTTCTTGATTGCATGAGCAACTTCTGCTGGGAGGACTGGAAGAACTCTGGTACCTTTCATGATCTCTGGAGTACATGTATCATCCCTTTCATATAATTTGGAGTAGAAATCTTTCACTCTTGTCAAAATTTCGCCTCTATTTCTTGTTATAGAACCATCTTCTTTTCTCAGAGCCATAATCTGTTTTCTTCCCTTACTGAGATGTCCCTTTGCTATCTTAAGGCTTTGGTTGTTTTCAATTGCTTTCCTCACTAGCTCACAGTTGAATTTCCTTACGTCTTCAGTGATACTTTTTCGTGTTGTCTTGCATAGCTCTATATATTCCACTTTGGAAGTCACATCTTCTTTAGTTGTCCTCATCTCTCTTCTTTTTGCATCAACATTTAGGTTTTTCCTGATAATTTTTTCACATGCAACTTGTTCTTAGACCCAGCTAATTTTGTTGCTGTTTCCATTAGAGCTTTGGTTACTTTTCTGTTAACTTCCGAAATATCCACTTCTTCCGATGTTAGGCTTTCTAAAGCAGAGAATCTGTTCTTCAGTTCCAACTTGAAAGTATTATAGTGTTTTTTAAGGTTGGTTATGTCAATACATTTTGTTTGTCTTATGAGCTTGCCACGTTCCAGTTTAGTGTTGAGGTGCATCTTACATCTCACCAATCTATGGTCACTACCTGTGTTGAACTTGTTCAGCACACTGCAGTCTTCGATGACGAATTTTTTGTTACACATAATAAAATCAATTTCACTTGTCGTCCCAATTGGATGTCTCCATGTCCATTTCCTGTGTGGCTTTTTCTTGAAAAAGGAGTTCAAGATGAAAAATCCTTCTGCCTCTGCAAACTCAACGAGAGTATTTCCACGCTGGTTTCTGTTGCCGTGACCGAATTTACCTACTGAAGTTTCATTCTGTTGCCGTTGCCCTATTTTTGCATTGAAATCTCCCATAATTATCTTCAAGTGCTGCTTACCTTTATTATTTAGATGACGAATTTCCTCATAAAATTCTTCAATTTCTTCTTCAGGATGACTTGTGGTGGGTGCATAAGTTTGAATAATCTGAGCCTGGTATCTACTCGATAGTTGGATAACGAGTCGTGCAGCTCTGTCAGAGGAACTTTCAACTTCTACCACTTTATCCTTCAGTTTCTTGTTTATTATAAATCCAACACCACTAGTTCTGCCAGTATCTGTCCCACGATAATAGAAGAGATGTCCACTTTTCAGTTCAATGAGATCTTCTCCTTTTCTCCTTACCTCACTTAGCCCGACGATGTCCCACTTGATCCTTTGTAGTTCCTCTTCCAATTCAAGAAGCCTTGAATCAGAAGATAGGGAGCGTCCGTTATAGGTAGCCAAGGTCAGCATCAAATGGCAGCCTAGTCCGGTCCTCCGGGGATTCTTAGCACCCTCTGCCTTCATGTCGCACTGGCCGCTTCCTTGGCCAGGTACATTCCAGCTGCCGGAGACTGAGGGCCAAGATTTAAGTTGTAGAGTCATTTTGGAGGTGTTTGGCCATAACTCACCACGCTGGCCAAGCGGGTTGGTGAGTGTGGGATAGCATTTCCTCTGATCCCGATGGTATAGTTATACCGCTATTGGCGGTCGCCAGAGCCCCTTTAGTGGGAACAGGATGCACCACGAGAAGGCGGGGTTGACATTTGTCAAGGAGAGGCTGTGATGTTACGCATCACAAGAAGCAAGTGGAGAAATCGAAACAGTACTCGCCCAAATTTTCACTCGATGCCTTAATGAAGGAAAGATTCCTGGGGATTGGAACAACGCTACAATGATCTTGCTACATAAAAAAGGTGACATTGAGGATCTCAGGAACTACAGACCTATCAGCCTCCTATCAGTGGTTTATAAAATCTTCACTAAAGTTCTTTCACACCGCTTGAAGGTAACACTGGACATGACTCAACCGAGAGAACAAGCTGGATTCAGGAGTGGCTACAGCACAATAGATCATATCCACGTACTGAGAGAACTAATTGAAAGAGCGAGGGAATATGAACTTCCATTGTGCATGGCTTTTATCGATTATGAAAAAACCTTTGATTCGGTGAAACCATCAGCAGTTACAATGGCTCTGAAAACCTGCGGTATTGAAGATGCATACATTAATATTATTAATAGCATCTATGAAAATGCAAGTGCCAAGATTCGGCTGTTTGAAAATACAACACACGTACAAATTGGAAAGGGAGTGAGACAAGGTGACACCATATCTCCGAAGCTCTTTAATGCCACCACATTGGAGGGTGTTTTTTAGTCGCTGAGCTGGGAAAACAAGGGGATAAAGATTAATGGAGATTATCTAACCCACCTTCGTTTTGCTGATGACATAGTCATTTTTGCAACTACCCCATCAGAGCTGCAGAGTATGATCCAGGAACTTGCTGACAAGAGTAAAGAAGTGGGATTAAAAATGAACTTTCAGAAGACAAAAGTGATGTTCAATGCTTTTACAAGAAATGAAGATTTATCGATTGATGGAGAAAAGCTGGAGATAACAGACACGTACGTTTATCTTGGACAGCAGATATCAAGTGAGGGTCACATTGATGAAGAAATTAATCGGCGTACAAAACTTGCCTGGAGAGCTTTTGGAAGAAACAGCATAATTTTCAAGAGCAATATGCCATTATGTCTTAAAAGAAAAGTGTTTGATCAATGCATCCTTCCAGTGCTTACGTATGGTGCAGAGACGTGGACCTTAACTAAAAGAGACATACAAAGGCTGCAGACAACTCAAAGTACCATGGAGAGGTGCATACTTGGTGTAACCAGGAGAGATAAGAAGAGGAACTCGTGGATCCGAAAAATGACAAGAGTGGAAGACATCATGATCAGAGTTAAATCCCTGAAATGGCAATGGGCTGGACATACTGCCAGAAGGACAGATCATCGATGGACAGCCGAAATTTTAGATTGGATTCCAAGGGACAGGAAAAGACCCAGAAGAAGACCACATGGGAGATGGGTGGATGAAATTCGAAAGTATGCAGGGGTGACATGGAGGAGACTGGCACAAGACAGACCGTTGTGGAGGAAACTTGGGGAGACCTTCGTCCAGCAGTGGATTGATAATGGTTGACAATAATGATGATGATGATATATATATATATGCATGAGGATCCCCGACTCTGAAAATCGGGGGGTCCTGACCTGCGACCCGTCCCCAGTGGTTACGCCTATGCACCATATCGATTTTGTTGAAACATTACAGAGGTCGCTAGTGGTGCTAGCTTTTTTCAGAAGAAACCGGGTTTTCGTGCTCGTCTCTTTACGAGGAGTCTTTAGGAATGGACGTGAACGATAACAAAGTGTTAATACTGTTCAGCATTCAACATGATGAAATGTCTGACGCCAAGCGTAAAAACACCCGTGAGATGTGGAATTATTTCGCCGTCTTTGATGAAAATTTTGCTTCGTGTGATATTTATAAACAAAAGTTTTCTTGCAAAAGTATGACTCGCCCTTCCGTTATTGCTTGTTCCCTCCCTTTCGTAAATAGTGATTTTGTCACTGATAATAGTGAGGCGGTGACTCGTTATTCCGCTACAGTTCCACCATCACTATCGCAAACGGTTGATTTTTTCACTGTTTAAAGCACAGATAACATATACCAGAAGCTAGATCAGATACCTAGCCCTGGAAACGGGACAATGTAGGCGCCATTTTAAGCGGGTCATCGCTCTCCATTTAAGCAAGACTACTTTGCATTGGAAAGTAGTCTTGCTTAAAGTTTGGAGCTGTGATTTGCTATTTATATTCACACTCTAAGCAATTAGTACACATTTAGCGGAGGAAGTCATAATATTTAATTGAAAAACAATTATATTCCGTAGTGCCAACTACAACGTCAAGGATCTTGCAAACTACTGCAGTATTTCAGATTCGGTAAGGGCTTGAATTCAAAAGAAACGTCATTCCGTCATCTGTGGTATAAGAAAAAAATCACTATTTTTAATTTGCTGCGACATAATATACACTGGTGTTCAAAATTAAGAGAATTTGCGCATTTTGTTGATTTTCACAAAAAGTACGGAACCAAAGGTACAAATTATGCCGCCGAATAAGAATGCAAATTCGCAGTGCCGAATACGCAAGCGTACACGTGCGTGTGAGCAGAGCTGAGACAGCGGAGGGCGTGAAAAGCACACGTGGCTTTTTTCCGCGATTAGTTCGCTCGTACTCCTCGGCGACATTCGTTGTGTTTCTTGCAGGAGTTGGCTCAATATCATAAGCAATCAGGTAAAATGAGTTGCTACGAATGTATTGATGACGGAATGAGGTGGAGAATCGTCGGTAGATTGGAGGCAGGACAATCACAAGTGCAGGTTGCTACAGAGCTCAATGTAACGCCCATAGTGTCGTCTGTAATTTGTGGAAACAGTTTAAGGACACCGGATCCATGTGAGGAAGGTCTGGACAAGGTCGTCCAAGAGCCAGGACGGCCAATGAAGATCTTTAATTGGCACTTTCAGCGAGACGCCACAGGACTGCTTCAGCTGCACAGCTATCTCGTGAGCTGCATGCCGCCACTGGAAACCCGAGTTTCAAGGTTACTGTTTCCCGAAGGCTACATAAGAGAGGGCGTTTTGCCAGAAGACCCGCTGTTTGCGTCCCGCTGACTTCAGCACACAATAGAGCGCGTTTAGCATGGTGCAGATAACATCAGCCTTGGACCAGACTTCATTGGGGTAACATTCTCTTCACAGACGAATCACGATTCAGCCTGGACACTGATTCTCGACGTACCTTCATCTGGAGAGAACCTGGGACCCGATACCTTTCCTCCAACATACGAGAAAGGAACCGCTATGGCAGCGGAGGTGTCATTTTCTGGGCAGGCATCATGTTGGACGGCTGCACACCTCTCCATGTGTTTGACACAGGCTCCCTGACTGCTGAGAGATATAGGGATGAGATCTTACAGCTCTATGTTCGACCTTTCAGGGGCGTAGTTGGCCATCGGTTCCTTTTTATGGACGACAACGCTCGTCCTCATATAGGGCTCACCTGGTCGACGGTTTTCTTGAAAGTGAGAATATTCGCCGGATGGATTGCCCAGCCAGATCGCCATACCTAAACCGTATCGAACATGTCCGGGACGCTCTTGGGAGGGTCAGCTCGTCATCCTACTCCGTGAACCATCCAGGAGATGAAAACTGCGTTGCTGCAGGAGTGGGACCGACTGATACAGGGACTCATCAACTGCCTCGTTTCCAGTATGACGTCGCGCTGTGAGAGCTGCATGACTTTGAGAGGGAACCATACCCCATATTAGAGTCATTTTTTATGTTCGATCTTACAACGTGGAGTTTGGACATTTCTGCGCTGATGAGCCTTACTGACGACCATGAGTGCGTACTGTAACGTACCAGGAGATGTGACGTACCTGCCAGAAGGACGCACGACATAAAGGCAGATAGGAATCAGAATAAAACGTCCGCGTAGCTCAATTGGTAGAGTCACTTATTCCGGAATGAGGGGATCCGGGTTCAAATCCTGGCGTGGACAGAAATGACGGAGAAATTTGCTTCGTCATAATGGCGCCCAAACTATCCGGATGACCCGACCGTTCAAAATCTCGCATTGGTGTGATGTTCTTTCCACACCGCGAGATAGGAAAAATAAGAGAATCCTTTCTCCAGCACTTCCAAAAAAAAAAAAAAAAAAATTAGGGGAGATGATGTAACGTACCAGGAGATGTGACGGTACGTCACATCTCCTGGTACGTTACATCACATCTTCTGGCAGTATCTTCACATCTTCTGGCAGTACCTGTCCTTCTGGCAGGTACTGCCAGAAGGACTCACACGACATAAAGGCAGATAGGAATCAGAATAAAACGTCCGCGTAGCTCAATTGGTAGAGTGACTTATTCCGGAATGAGGGGATCGGTGTTCGAATCCTGGCATGGACAGAAATGACGGAGAAATTTACTTTGTTATAGTACCATGCCTGTTGTATGGTATAATGTTTTCTCTTATATAACGGTGTATCCATACCAAATTTCATTAAAATGTGTTCATTAGTTTATCAGAAATTCGACAAAATGTGGAAATTCTCTTCATTTTGAACATCAGTGTAATTTTGAGGTTTCTTGTTAATGAATTTAACGCGTCCTTTGATTGCATGTTTGCCCTAAAAATAATTTAGGATGTAAAAAACTAAAATTTCCTTTGTGAATAACAAGGTATCGAAATCTTTCATAAAATTTATATTTTTGAGCAAAATCATAAATAAATCAGTATGGCACAGGTAACAGCTAGCCAGAATAAAGATTCACATTATTTCAACTTTGCTATGTAAATTATGTTGAAGCCATTAGTTTTCAGCTTTAAATCAATAGTTTTCTAGATTTACTAGCAACTCCTTGATTTTAAATATATCGTTTGCTTTTTCATTATTTTAAATATTTGCCTCGTTACAGTCGTGAAAATGTTTTCTAGTCTTTTTCAGTACTTGCACACAAGACCAGTTTTAAATTTATCTTGCTTACTAATGCCTTCCCAGATACTTGTTTTATCCACATTAGGGAAAAGGCAAATAAGTAAGCGCGATTGTATTTTCGTCTCTTAGCGTATGATTTATATCCGAGCAAACTTTCACCATAACCAAGTCCAAATTGTCCTTCGTAATGTGCCCCACTCCAACATCTTGACCCACTAAATATGGCTTCATGGTTGTCGCAGCGCAAGCGTATGCTCAACAAAGCAGACAGCCAATCTAGCCCCTTATATGATATCTGTGGTATAAATTCACGGTTACTTCCGTGGATATGTCACCGTTGTCACTGTGACAGAAAAATCCCAGTTAGGCCCACCTCTAGAAGAAATCCTCTGACATAAGAAATGAATCGTTTCCTGATGATATGGAATGAAATCGGTGTCCAGAGATAAGAAGCAGTCTTTGTCCGCTGAATGCGTAGTAGCCGCATCCCAATATTTATCTACACCGTCCTGGAAAAATGTTTTTGAACGCTCATCGAAGACAATAGATTAATTTAGCCTGCTCTTAGCGGTGTAAGAAGAAAAATTCTGTTTAAAAATGAGCTCACAGTCAAAGAAACTAGTCCTTATGGACATATCTCGTAGTAAGTAGTTAACTGATTTCCCGTGATGTTACTCTGTTGGATGGAATCAAAGCAACTCCGACAACCCGTTTAAACATTTTCCATGTCAAACCCGTTTAATTCTCTTCCATGTCAGTTGACATGGTAAGATGAATTATCGTGTTCCTATTGAAGTTCATAACGGACATAAGGAGCTAAATAAAAATTTCTGAATAAACATTCCTTGCAGAAAAAGTCAGCAAACAGCAGGAGATCAGTCTTTAGAAATCGTTATAGCAGCGATGCAGAGTTCAACTGTTATATCGGCCTATTTTAATAAAAATTGCATAGCTTTAATTTTCACTTCAGCGCTGCAACGATTGAACCACGCGTAACCCTAATAAAAATTAAATGCACTCTGAATGGACGTCCTACATAAACTGGCGTGCAAAAATTAAGGACTATAACGAAGTAAATTTCTCCGTCATTTCTGTCCACGCCAGGATTCGAACCCGGATCCCCTCATTCCGGAATAAGTCACTCTACCAATTGAGCCACGCGGACGTTTTATTCTGATTCCTATCTGCCTTTATGTCGTGTGCGTCCTGCTGGCAGGTACGTCACATCTCCTGGTGATCCCCAAGATGTAAGAATATGGGACAAGTGAGCAAAACCGTCCAAACAAGGTATCCAATGGATACAAAGGCACTTTATTGAAAAGGTAGCTTCGAGCACAACTGGACAGAAGACAGAAACGTCTATGTGACAGGCGGCTGGCAAGAAAAATCCAGTTATTAGTACGGGATATAATCACCCCTGACTGCGTTGCAGGGTTTACAACGTCTGTCCATGCTGAGGACGAGGTTGTCAAGGAGCTGTTGAGGCTCCGCGGCCCATTCGTCTTGTAGCGCCAATCGCAGCTGCGGTATCTATGCTAGCGTCTGGAGACGTGCTTCCAGCGTCTCCCGAGAAGGTCCCACAAGTATTCGATTGAATTTAGGTCCGGGTCCGTTGACCTTTGCGGGCCAATCCATGCGTTGCATATCTTCACTCGCAAACAGCTCTGCGACAGCCACTGCACGATGAGGTGTAGCGTTGTCGTCCATGAAGAGGAACTCAGGACCCACAACACCTCTAAACAGACGCACGTGAGGCATGAGAACCTCGTTACAATAGTGGACACCAGTGACTAAACCTCCTTGGAAGATATGGAGGTCAGTACGGCTACCAAGCATGATACCTCCCCAAACAAGAACTCCGCCACCTCCAAACCGTTCCCTTTCGATGATGTTAGAGGTGTGATTACGGGTTCCCTGCTCTCTCCAGATATGTATACGTCCAGAATCGCTCGCCAGACTAAATCAGCTTTCATCCGTAAAGAGAACTCGTCCCCATTGCTGATGTGTCCAGTTCTTGTGTTCCTGGCACCACAGAAACCGCCGTCTCCGACGAGCATGCGGTAATGGCACACACCGTACTGGTCGTCGTGCAAATAGACCACCTTTGTGCAGCCTCCTGGCCACGGTAAAACGCGATAACGGACGTCCAGTTGTCTGTTGCATGTACCTGACGATTTCTGCCGCTGTCTGCCGTCTGTCTTTTCTCGCCTGTAGGGCAATATACCGGTCGTCCGCCGCCGTGTTTGTTCGTGAACGACCACTGGCTAAACTCTCGAAATGCTCTCCAAGCTCGCGAAACGATGCTGTGAGCGATCCCGAACACCTCGGCCACACTAGTCACACTTCGACCTTCTTCCAACTTCCCAGTGACACGACCTCGGTTAAAGTCATCCAGATGTCGTCTACTGGATTGCCTGTTGGCCATATCACACGGTGGCAGCAACTCGACGTCGTTCAAACCGGTGTACACCGTGCAATAGCTTTCACCGAACTTCTGAGCGTACGCCGCCCAGTGTGCTGCTTTATACCCATCCGACACTCCCCTTCCCTACGTCATGCTGCATATATGCGCATACCCTACCGTACCGGACCCTAGTCTATCTCCTGAGTGGTCTTTCGGTCCATTCTCCCTGCTCGTTCCGCTGTTATGCTAATTTCTCTTCTTCGTCATTATTACTATAGATCAGTGGCGTATATTCGAGGTTAGCTAAGCTAGCTGCAAAGCCCAGACAATACACAAATAAAAGTTAATTAAATATACACAAATAAAAGTCAATTATCAACGGTATTAAAATATGTCGATGCTTTCGGTGCGAAAAAGACGCGTGCGGATTCGCTTCTTTGACTCAGTCTGGCGAGCGAAAACCAACGGCATAACGCAAGCAGTTCTTACAGAGTCTTTGCAGTTCTGATCGAAAACCTTCCGTACCATCGCCTGCTAGCGTTTCCATGACAACATGAACCAGCTGGTAGAGGGAAATAGGTCATTCCTTTGGAAACGGTTCGCTCAGAATAGAGAAGACTTAGACTATCTCAGGCACTCGCATACCACCACCCATAAGAGTGTTCCGCGAGAGTTGTTTTAGTTTTTGTGAAGTTTCAATGAATTAAAATCAGATATATTATATCTTAAATTCGTGGCTTTGTTGGGTTCGAACTGCGTTTATAAATTTTCTGAAAACTTCCCTGAACATCTACTGTCAGAACTTAAAGAAGAAATCTATGCTTCAAATTTTGATACAGCTACACTAAAAAATGAACTGTACGTGTTTAATTCCTACAAAAACAAATCAGTAAGAGGCATCACGTGTTACATAAAGTTGAATAAATTGGACATAGTGTTCAGTGAGGTGTACAAATTAGCAGATCTCATATTAAGCTTTCTATTAACAACTGCAAGTGCCGAAAGAAGTTTTTTCTGCATTAAAAATAATCAAGATATATCTTAGAGCCACACAAGGACATGCACTTTCGAAAAACTTGCCTGTTTTGTCAATAGAGAAAAACATTTTTTTAAATACGAAAAAGTATTCGGAAGAAATATTTTATGAAATCGTAACACTCAAGTTCACACGAAAGGAAAGAAGAATGGAGTTCATGTACAAATAAAGTATTCAGAAGAAGAATGGAGTTCATGTACAAATAAGTGTTCAAATCCTAATTCTCATAATTATTTGGTATCATGTTAGCAATAGCATGTACCTAAAATTTAGAAAAAAGTTACTTCTATTACTTAACAATTAAAAGTTAAACTTCGCAATTTAAAAAAAATAGTACTAGGGGAGGGGGAGGGATAAGATAGCCCAGGTCTCGGACCCACGATACGCGACTGCTTTAGATCAACAAAGAATGTGCTGCGAAACGTGGAATCACACAAGACGCGGATCAAGTAGGTAACAGAAAGTAACCTATCACGTGAAAAAACAAATATTGACTTCTTTTTTAAAGCTACTTGGAACCATTAAAGCTGCCGATGTACGTAAACGAAATGGTGCTTAAAATTTTCTGCGCTTCCGAAAACATAAATGTTCACATAGCGGCCGGGTTTTACGAAATCTACAGCAAAACAATTATTATTCCCCGTCACCTCAACAATACCTACTATAATCAACGTTGAAGTGCCAGAAAAACTGGTACAGACGAGCTTATGCAAAATTCATAGCAACGTTACCTATGCACGTACTCGGGTGCGTCCGCCAGTGCATATATATAAAGCGATAGACATCCTTGCCAGCTGTCAGAGCTGTTTTCAGCATGAGTATAACATGTAATAACGTTTCAAGCGATTTTCAACGCGGTGTCAAATTTGGCGCTCGTGAGATGGGCCATAGTATTTCGGAGGTAGAAACGAAGTTCGGATTTTCACGGACGACCATTGCAAAGATGTACCGTGACTACAAGAATTCTGGCAAAACCTCCAACCTACGATACCAGTGTGGCCGTGAAAAGACATTGGGTGAGCGTGACCATCGTCGGCTGTCAAGAATCAGGCGATAGGCGTGCAACACTCTCGCAGGTATCATCGGAATTCAATGCTGCAGCCTCAACAAGCATCAGCGTCCGAACTATGCAACGTACCCTGCACGATATGGACTTTAGGAGCCGACGCCCAACTCGAGTCCCCTTGATGGGTGCACACACGAAGCAATGTGCCTCGCTTTGGCACGGCAACAGCGCCACTGGATACTTGATGACTGGAAGCAAGTAGTCTGGTCTGACGAGTCGCGTTTACAACTGTATCGGGCAGATGGAAGGATTCGTGGGTGGCGTAAACCCCGTTAAGCCATGGATCCCGCCTGTCAACAGGGAACTATACCGGCTGGTGGGGGGTCCGTAATGGTATAGGGTGTGTTTAGCTGGACTTCACCTGGACCCCTGCGGCGTCTACAAACGTCTGTGACCGGCCAACGCTATGTGCGCATCCTTTCTGACGAAGTACACCCGTTCATGTTCTGCATTCAAGCTGATGGGTTGGGCCTGTGCCAACAGGACAAATCAACTCTACACAAAGTGTCGGGACTACACATTATGGTTAGAGGAGCATTTATCTGAGTTTGGGGTGTTGCCATTCCACCCAAGTCTCCAGATGTGAACGTGATAGAACACATTTGGGATGCCATGCAACGTGCTATCGAACACAGGAATCCGAGATCTCGGAATACACCCAAATTCTGGAACGCTCTGCAAGAAGTATGGTGTGCATTGCCTACAGCATATTTCCAGAAGCTAGTGGAGTCCATGCCCAGTCGTATTTCTGCAGTCCTGCGCTCCAGTGAGGGACCTACTAAGTATTAGACTGGTGTACCAATTTTCCTGGCACTTCAATGATGGGTTGGGCGTGAATTGCCGGAAAAACAGTCCTGCGCTCCCGTGGGAGACGTACTATGTATTAGACTGGTGTACCAGTTTTTCTGGCACTTCAGTAACGAGTAATAACCACTCTCTTTGCTGAGTATAACCATTCTTTATTCACTGCTTCATGACCGAAAACATGAATGGCTAGTCATCTTGACGAGGAAATCGTACCATTGGGTAGAAACCAGTGACTCAAAGATATTCCCTCTGCTTTTGAAGTTTGGAAGGGGCAATCAGTCTATCTTAATAGTGTCAATCATCCTCCAAAATAATCACTTTGAATTACAAAGCTAAGGCAAAAGTAATTCTTTCTGATCCGTTCCAGCCGAATTCTTCCCACTTCTTAAACAGCGTATATATTCGTTTGAGCTTTGAGAAAACTCATATTTGCCTGTGGCGGAACTGGAATCCTTCTCTTCCGGAGCCGAACGCTTTCCCAAATTAAGCTACGCTGGTCAAAGCGTATCATTGTTACTTGCAGTCTTGACATTTACGTCAGCTCTGCAGTACGTCACAAAAAAAGCAGGAGGCACAAAATCGCAAGTTTCGGGACAGCCGCAAACCATGTGAAGTAACTCTCTGTAGAAGAAGGAATTCTCACTAACTCTAGATGATATGTGAAAGAAGAATATCACATTTTTGCAAGCGAAAAAGAAATCTTCATACATTCCAGACGATGTGTGGAAGGAATATACCCCAAAAGGCCAGTAGATCCATTTTTACGTTCTAAGGCCAATATGAAAATCCAAATTTTGCGGGTGCTGGTACTGGAATCCACATTCTGAGAAAGTTTCAGCTCCGGATCCGAATACTTTCCCAATTCAGCTACGCCGGCAAAGGGTTGTCACTGTTACTTACCGTCTTGACATGTGCGTTACTTCTGTAGTAGGTCACAGCTTGTTTTCAGCCTATTTTGCTGAACCCGAGTTTATTCGTTTCAGCCGGCTAAAGGGTAAAGGATGAAATTATGATCAAACACACACACACACATACAACATTAAAAGGAAAACCTTATATTTTGATAGAACACGTTGCCATCTCCTACGGCAAATATGAGAATTTATACGTTTAGTATATTCTTCCAAGTCAGAATTGTGCACGAGCTATCACTTTTCATAGTGACTCAAGCTACGTGTATATCGCGTGAAACGGTTCATGCACCGCGAAGAAATTACATTGAGTTGACTTTGCACTAGAAACACTTACCAAACATCTCTTCCGGCGTATCCAGCCAGCACACGTCTTAAAAAAAGGTGTTTTAAGGGTTTCCTGTTGTATGGATAACCATGCTTTCCGCATTGCTCTCTGAAATTGACCACATTTTACTAGGTAGCAAGTCCAATAAAAAATAATCGAACCTACCTTTCTGGTAGGTCACACATATATTCAGTGGGGCGTTTTTCTTGTTGATAGAAGTCCGACATGTCTGGATACATTACTTTCAGGAAGGAGTACACCTGGTCAACGCCAACAGAAAGGTAGACTGTTCGGTCGAGCATTTACTGTACTTTACTGCGAAGAGTTGACCGAAGTCATGCCACGAGAAAAGACCTAAAACTATATCCCACCGATTTTATTCTGTCGCTTACCAAGAGTGCATTCTGCGGCCATGGGATCATGATGCTTTCTACAAATTCAAACACACTCATTAACATGGTCGAGCTGGAAATGGGATTCATATGACTAGGTCCACAGATTTCCACATGTCTGTGATAGAGTGTCGGTGCTTATGCGTTTATGCAAGCAATAGAGTTTCTTGTATCACTCAAAGTGTATAGAGTACGCGTGACGACCGTAGAGCATGGATATTGGTCTTGTCCTTCCTAGGTTGTATTACCGTTCGTCCGCCGTCACTCTTCGAGTTTACACCACTGCTCCGCCGCCTGGATTCTCCTTGCCTGCCAGATGTGACTTCTATCCCACCTGCCAATCCATGGTCTTTCTCTGCCTCTACTGATGCTCTGTCTATGAAGCGTCGTCGTCGCCCTCCACGCTGGAACTGTAAGAAGACTACCTCCTCAGCTTCGTCTTCTGCCAATGTTTTACATTTGCGTCGCCCTCCACGCTTGAACTGTATGAAGACTACCTCCTCAGCTTCGTCATCTGCCAATGTTTTACAGTTGCGTCGCCCTCCACGCTGGAACTTTAAGAAGACTACCTCCTCAGCTTCGTCATCGGCCAATGTTTCACATTTGCGTCGCCCTCCACGCTTGAACTGTAAGAAGACTACCTCCTCAGCTTCGTCATCTGCCAATGTTTTACAGTTGCGTCGCCCTCCACGCTTGAAATTTAAGAAGACTACCTCCTCAGCTTCGTCATCTGCCAATGGTTCACATTTGCGTCGCCCTCCACGCTTGAACTGTAAGAAGACTACCTCCTCAGCTTCGTCTTCTGCCAATGTTTTACATTTGCGTCGCCCTCCACGCTGGAACTGTAAGAAGACTACCCCCTCAGCTTCGTCATCTGCCAATGTTTTACATTTGCGTCGCCCTCCACGCTGGAACTTTAAGAAGACTACCTCCTCAGCTTCGTCATCTGCCAATGTTTCACATTTGCGTCGCCCTCCACGCTTGAACTGTAAGAATACTACCTCCTCAGCTTCGTCATCGGCCAATGTTTCACATTTGCGTCGCCCTCCACGCTTGAACTGTAAGAAGACTACCTCCTCAGCTTCGTCATCTGCCAATGTTTTACAGTTGCGTCGCCCTCCACGCTTGAACTTTTAAGAAGACTACCTCCTCAGCTTCGTCATCTGCCAATGTTTTACATTTGCGTCGCCCTCCACGCTGGAACTGTAAGAAGACTACCCCTCAGCTTCGTCATCTGCCAATGTTTTACATTTGCGTCGCCCTCCACGCTGGAACTTTAAGAAGACTACCTCCTCAGCTTCGTCATCTGCCAATGTTTCACATTTGCGTCGCCATCCACGCTTGAACTGTAAGAATACTACCTCCTCAGCTTCGTCATCGGCCAATGTTTCACATTTGCGTCGCCCTCCACGCTTGAACTGTAAGAAGACTACCTCCTCAGCTTCGTCATCTGCCAATGTTTTACAGCTGCGTCGCCCTCCACGCTTGAACTTTAAGAAGACCTACCTCCTCAGCTTCGTCATCTGCCAATGTTTTACATTTGCGTCGCCCTCCACGCTGGAACTGTAAGAAGACTACCTCCTCAGCTTCGTCATCTGCCAATGTTTTACAGTTGCGTCGCCCTCCACGCTTGAACTTTAAGAAGACTACCTCCTCAGCTTCGTCATCTGCCAATGTTTCACATTTGCGTCGCCCTCCACGCTTGAACTGTAAGAAGACTACCTCCTCAGCTTCGTCTTCTGCCAATGTTTTACATTTGCGTCGCCCTCCACGCTGGAACTGTAAGAAGACTACCCCTCAGCTTCGTCATCTGCCAATGTTTTACATTTGCGTCGCCCTCCACACTGGAACTTTAAGAAGACTACCTCCTCAGCTTCGTCATCTGCCAATGTTTCACATTTGCGTCGCCCTCCACGCTTGAACTGTAAGAAGACTACCTCCTCATCTTCGTCATCTGCCAATGTTTTACATTTGCGTCGCCCTCCACGCTTGAACTTTAAGAAGACTACCTCCTCAGCTTCGTCATCTGCCAATGTTTCACATTTGCGTCGCCCTCCACGCTTGAACTGTAAGAAGACTACCTCCTCAGCTTCGTCTTCTGCCAATGTTTTACATTTGCGTCGCCCTCCACGCTTGAACTGTAAGAAGACTACCTCCTCAGCTTCGTCATCGGCCAATGTTTCACATTTGCGTCGCCCTCCACGCTTGAACTGTAAGAATACTACCTCCTCAGCTTCGTCATCTGCCAATGTTTCACATTTGCGTCGCCCTCCACGCTGGAACTGTAAGAAGACTACCTCCTCAGCTTCGTCATCTGCCAATGTTTTACAGTTGCGTCGCCCTCCACGCTTGAACTGTAAGAATACTACCTCCTCAGCTTCGTCATCGGCCAATGTTTCACATTTGCGTCGCCCTCCACGCTTGAACTGTAAGAATACTACCTCCTCAGCTTCGTCATCTGCCAATGTTTCACATTTGCGTCGCCCTCCACGCTTGAACTGTAAGAAGACTACCTCCTCAGCTTCGTCATCTGCCAATGTTTTACATTTGCGTCGCCCTCCACGCTTGAACTGTAAGAAGACTACCTCCTCAGCTTCGTCATCGGCCAATGTTTCACATTTGCGTCGCCCTCCACGCTTGAACTGTAAGAATACTACCTCCTCAGCTTCGTCATCGGCCAATGTTTCACATTTGCGTCGCCCTCCACGCTTGAACTGTAAGAATACTACCTCCTCAGCTTCGTCATCTGCCAATGTTTCACATTTGCGTCGCCCTCCACGCTTGAACTGTAAGAAGACTACCTCCTCAGCTTCGTCATCTGCCAATGTTTTACAGTTGCGTCGCCCTCCACGCTTGAACTGTAAGAATACTACCTCCTCAGCTTCGTCATCGGCCAATGTTTCACATTTGCGTCGCCCTCCACGCTTGAACTGTATGAATACTACCTCCTCAGCTTCGTCATCTGCCAATGTTTCACATTTGCGTCGCCCTCCACGCTTGAACTGTAAGAAGACTACCTCCTCAGCTTCGTCATCTGCCAATGTTTCACATTTGCGTCGCCCTCCACGCTTGAACTGTAAGAATACTACCTCCTCAGCTTCGTCATCGGCCAATGCTTTCACATTTGCGTCGCCCTCCACGCTTGAACTGTAAGAATACTACCTCCTCAGCTTCGTCATCTGCCAATGTTTCACATTTGCGTCGCCCTCCACGCTTGAACTGTAAGAAGACTACCTCCTCAGCTTCGTCATCTGCCAATGTTTTACAGTTGCGTCGCCCTCCACGCTTGAACTTTAAGAAGACTACCTCCTCAGCTTCGTCATCTGCCAATGTTTTACATTTGCGTCGCCCTCCACGCTTGAACTGTAAGAAGACTACCTCCTCAGCTTCGTCATCGGCCAATGTTTTACATTTGCGTCGCCCTCCACGCTTGAACTGTAAGAAGACTACCTCCTCAGCTTCGTCATCTGCCAATGTTTTACATTTGCGTCGCCCTCCACGCTGGAACTGTAAGAAGACTACCTCCTCAGCTTCGTCATCTGCCAATGTTTTACATTTGCGTCGCCCTCCACGCTTGAACTGTAAGAAGACTACCTCCTCAGCTTCGTCATCTGCCAATGTTTTACATTTCCGTCGCCCTCCACGCTGGAACTGTAAGAAGACTACCTCCTCAGCTTCGTCATCTGCCAATGTTTTACAGTTGCGTCGCCCTCCACGCTTGAACTTTAAGAAGACTACCTCCTCAGCTTCGTCATCTGCCAATGTTTCACATTTGCGTCGCCCTCCACGCTTGAACTGTAAGAAGACTACATCCTCAGCTTCGTCATCTGCCAATGTTTCACATTTGCGTCGCCCTCCACGCTTGAACTGTAAGAAGACTACCTCCTCAGCTTCGTCATCTGCCAATGTTTTACATTTCCGTCGCCCTCCACGCTGGAACTTTAAGAAGACTACCTCCTCAGCTTCGTCATCTGCCAATGTTTCACATTTGCGTCGCCCTCCACGCTTGAACTGTAAGAAGACTACCTCCTCAGCTTCGTCATCTGCCAATGTTTTACAGTTGCGTCGCCCTCCACGCTTGAACTTTAAGAAGACTACCTCCTCAGCTTCGTCATCTGCCAATGTTTCACATTTGCGTCGCCCTCCACGCTGGAACTTTAAGAAGACTTCCTCCTCAGCTTCGTCATCTGCCAATGTTTCACATTTGCGTCGTCCTCCACGCTTGAACTGTAAAAAGACTACCTCCTCAGCTTCGTCATCTGCCAATGTTTTACAGTTGCGTCACCGTCTTCCTCCCCGTTGGCCCTCTACGTCTACCTCCTCTCCTACGTTCCTTAATGATACTGTGGTTTTTTCACGGCCCCCTTCAGCGTGCCTCTTTCCTGTACCTCGAACTTTCCTGACCTGGATACCTATGAGTTTGCTTTGATTTCCTGGGAACTCGCTCAAGAGATCTCCTCTCCTGAACTCACCGCAGCCCCTCCGGGTGTCTTAGACTTGCCTTGATGCCTCACGTACTCTGCTTCGTGTTGTTTTGCGCCTCGTGTGAACTCTGTTGGTCTGTGCTTTCTGGACGATTTCCAACTGTTTGCTACGATTCTGTGTGTATCATGTGCTGATCCTCTTTCGTGTGCTCCGCCTTGTATTCATGTTTTACCTGTGCCTTGTATTTCCCTGTCTCTTCACTGTATTGGTTCCCGAGACCCAATAAATCGATTGTAAAACCTAGGTTGTATTTTGTATGTAATGATGGAATGGCACCATTGCTGTACTGGGTGATATCATGGGGCACTGCTCTGCTTCGTCGCTGCTGTTTCACGAGAAGTAATAACCGAGGCATACCACGGTGCCACGGGCGTCTTTAATTGGTTGTTCAATCGCAGTTTAGACTGTCACATTAGACAAAAATACTAAACCAGTCTGGATTGGCCAGTAAGGCCAAGGCCCGACCTGGTCTTGGGGTTGGGCTTTCGCATTTTCACCAGTTAGGGTTGAAATTCCAATTCCGGGCTCAGGACGGTCCGGGCCTATACAGGAAGGTTCAGTATTTTTCTCCTGGATTAAGGAAATATCTTTCGCCTCGAAAATGAAGTAATCTTTGCCATCTAGTTACTTGTTAAGTAACTAGATGGCAAAGATTACTGAGTGAAACAAAGGGCATACGAGGGCAAGTCCATAAAGACTAAGAATGAGTTATTATAATTCGACGCGCAGAGACAAAAATGCCTGCTTTTGTGAAATGGGAAGAGGACATGACCTAACACAATTTGAAAAACAAGTTAGTAAAATCATTCAATGCATTGATAATGATACGCTTTTCAACATACCAGAAATCATTACTCAAGCTATTACTCAAGTTATGAGGATAATGGCTGTAGAATAAATCTCGCTCCTGTGATTTGACCTTTGACCCAATTTCGATGGCATTAAACAGAATTGGTTTAGCATACCTCCCGAACAACATACTAACGTTTTGTTGCAATAGAAGCATTTGTATTCAGATTATGAGGATAATGGCTGTGGAATAAATCTCGCTCCTGTGCCCTGACCTTTGCCTCCATTTCAATGATATGAAACAGAATTTGTTCAGTATACCTCCGGAATAACATACTAAAGTTTTGTCGCAATCGAAGCATTTTTACATAAGTTATGACGCATAAGTGCAATGCAATAGATCCGGCTCCTATGTCCTAACCTTTGACCCCATTTCGTCCATTTTCAATAGGGTCCGTCCCCAGGTGGTCCCCTACCACATACCAAAATTTCATCGAAATCGAACCATTTTTACGTGAGTTATCGCGCCGACAGACAGACAAACAGACAGACAAAGCTGGAGCACATACACATCTTCAACCTACGGTTGGAAAGCACAAAATAGTGAACGTTGACTACCGACTGAAGGATGATAGCTTTACAAAAACGGCATATATTTCGAGCTGGTCACGTGATGTAGTTGTTAGAGTGTTCCAGGAATGGATCTGCGGTAATGGGGGTTATAGTGGACTCCAAGAGAGCATTGACGATCCTAGGCAGCGACGGCTATTCCGACTAGTACGATCCAATAGACGGGCCACAATGGACAACTGGCCATCGTATTTAATGCAGGCACATTGAGGAGCATATCACAGAATACAGAACAAACGAACCTTGCTCTCCATAGTCTCCGAAGCCGCTATCAACTCAAAATACCCATGCTGGCGACCAGACATCGACGATTATGGCCAGAATTTACATCTGAGAGCAGGTAATGAACAATCGAACAGTAGAAGAAAGTTGCCTTTTCAGACGAATCACGTTTTTTGTTTCATCTTGTGGATGGTCAGTGGTGAATATGGCAAGGCACTGCTGACAATAATCATCCCGACACGTTGCTTGAGAAGAAACAGGCAGTAGGTGGCAGTGTGCTCGTGTGGGGCATGTTTTTCTGAGAATCGTTGGGAGCAATCAACTCCCTCGATAGCACGATGAACGCTTCAGGCTACCTATTCACTGTGGGGATATCAGGTGCTCAATTAATGATGACTGTCTACCACTATGGCATTGGTTACTTCCAGCAATGTTTCTATGCGTGTGCGAGAATTATTTCAGGAGCATTCCAATGACTTAATAGCTTACCATCCTGTCCACCGTACTCGCCGAACACCAATCCCATTGAGCATCTGTGGTACTTATAACATAATTTCCTTTTCGTGAGCTAGACTGGTTTTACGTTATGTCTGAGCCATGGCTAAATAATGTTGAAATAAAATTAGAATACGATGCAATAGTTCTTAATAAATCTTTTACGGCCAGACGAAACATAAAACAGAAGTCAAACGTACGAGAATCCTTTTATTGGTTCCGCACGAATTTAAGTAGAATTCCACAATATAGCACAATATGGCACTATAGTTGTTAATTTCACATTTAACTTAGCAATCGAATGTCTACACACACACACATTCACCAGCCTAGCAACTGTTATCTCGTCCTTTTATCTATCGTTCTTATCTCATACATTCATACGTCACTTTCACTCTGACCTCAATTATATTGCCAACAGTATTATCGTGAGAGAGAAGATGTCACGTTAAGTTTGGAAGTACGACGGAGAACAAACTCAAATCTACATAGAAAAAGGAACTGAAAATGAAAGTTAATTTAGAGTATACGTCACAGACTATTTGACCTACAGGTTCGATGTATGGATTCACCACCGACGATCCTGATGATCTACGAGAAGCTCAGGTGTCTACAGAAACATTCTGAGGCTTTTATGAATCAATGCCACGTCGTATATCTACGGTATTGGTGGAACGAGTACGTCTTGCCTCATATCAACAACAAGTGTTCATAATATTTTGACTCCCTGTGCATTTTAATGAGTGTTAGCGAAAAGAAAAATCGTAAGAAGGTTAACTGTAGGATAAAAACGCCTGCATGTGAAAATGTTCTATTTTCAAACGTTACTTTAAGCTCGAAAAGAGAAATTCAGATGGGGAAATAATCAGACACATGAACGAAATATCGTCTTGGGATTTTAAAAGCTCAAATTGGAAGTTTGTTTGAGTGAACATTGGTGAGACATCAGGAAAATATGCACATAATGTAGGGACTCATTTTGCTAGATGCTGCTTTGATCAACACTAAAATATTTTCTAAAAAGGATTCTTATATTCCACTTTTTTTGGAAAATTTATTTTGATCAAACCTTCTACATCTTCGGCGAATGACACGTGATAAAAGAACCTGCCAGAAAAAATAAATAAAAAGGAAAATACTGAAAATCTTTGCAAGGAAGGAGAATTTTGTAAAAATCTATTGAAGGAAAAATATTCATTGTTTGCTATGATTGAAAAACTCACAACAGCATTTTCCTTTCAAAGAGAGAGTTGCGAACCAGAGAAATGCAAAATCTTAACTGTTTAGAAAACTTACGCGCAAAACAGAAATGAAGGTGATGTCGAAACAACTTAGAAACTGACGCTTTCTGACGGGAAAATAATTTTCTTGAATCTTTCATTTCGAGACCAGGTTTATTTGTTAAAAAAAACCGCCGCTCTTATTTTTTCTGCAACTTCGTCCGTACCAAGAAGAAGAATCTTTTTCTTCTCTCGAGAATCATTTCTCTTTCGAGTGAAATTGTGACTGAGAAAATATGCTCTTCCGAGCAAGAGACTCATTTTTACTGCTCTGAATATCTCCCCCTAGGAGTTGATAGCAGAGGATAGATAGGACCGGGCGCCATCTTTTCCATTTATTTCATCGGAGGGTTTCTTCCCGATTCTGTTTGTGGCGTGAAATGCAGGCGCTCGTCTTTCTTTTACAGCAAGAAGGAAAGAAAAACGATATTTCGTTTCTAATTTCTTTCTTTCTTTTTCTGGCTTCCCCCTTTTATATACCCAACGAAAATAAATCCAATTTCATTTCTTTTATTTCCTTTCCTAAATCCACGTCTTTTTACTGTTCACGTTAAGGTTTTTGATGTAGTGTATGTTTATTCTTTGAAAAAGAAACATTGAAAGTGTAAAAACAAAGCCAGCAGTTATTTTGGACGCTGAGTACAATCTGTTGGGGGGAATTAGATTTGAACGCCATGGGAATTATTCCAGATAAGTAGCAAAACTTATACACTCTGAAGTTCGAATTCACAGCACGTGTATAATAACGTGGCAACGCTGAACGTATAAATTCCCTTGATGTTTGGAGATAGCTCGGGAAACGGGCCAGCTTACGTCAGAGTTATCTTTCGTCTTGAATAAGCACGTACGTCAGTATTGAGAACAACACACACTAGATGAACACTATATGGGATAAGATAAAAAGCGCGTAGTGTGTGGAAATATGTATAAGAAGTCATACTTTGAAATGCATTCATGTCATTCTTTTACGAATAATTTATTTCTTCTGACCCATGTGTGTTCTGATATAGGAAGATATATATCTTATATTCGTAGAGGAGATTCAAATTGACGACGTTTCCTAGGTTTAAATAAGAGCAGAAATGGGAATTATTTTTTACTGAAATCCGTCTATAATATTTGATTGAACAGTTTGCTGAAATGGATTTCTTAAAAAAAAATTCGGGAAATTTTGTACAGGGTATCCGGAAAATAACTGTGCACTGAAAGTAACATTTACAATGTCGAACTGGTTCCTACAGAAGGTGTAGGAAATGGGCCCCACCGACGTCCAGACAGGACTGCAACAAGAAATGAACGAGGGATGGTTCCAGCAAGACAGTGCAACTGTTCACACCACTGGTGCTTCAATACTGCTTCTGGAGGAATTATTCGGAAATCGTATCATCTACTGTGGACTGTGAACTGCCCGGTCACCGGATCAGACACCACCTGACATTTTTCTGTGGGGATCACTGAAAGACCGCATAAACGTCAAGATGTACAGTCTGCATGTTGGTAAAGACCTTTCTCAGATTATGTGGTGTGATGTTTTGGATGTGGGTCGTTACTGCAGCCTGTAGCTCTTGAAATGCATGCGGAGTACGTGAGTACACCTTCCACTTCAGTGATCTCTACACAAAAAAGTCAGGCGGCATCAGATGAGGTGACCGGGCAGGCCACAGTTCGCAAGAGATGATGCGATTTCCGAAGAATTCCTCCAGAAACTGTATTGATGCGCTAGCGGTGTGAGCAGTTGCACTGTCTTACTGGAACAATCCTTCGTTGATTTCCCGTTCCGTGAGCTCGGATATAATTGGTTGGATAATCAGGCAAGACCATGTATCGCCGTAGGCAGCTATCCGCTGAAGAACGTGCACTTGAGAACTCCCAGTCGATCTGGTGTGTGCAATGCAACACCACACACATTTTTATTTTTCGAAGCGCTGAAGACGGTATTCTCTTATTTTTCCTATCTCGCGGTGTGGAAGGAACATCACACCATTGCGAGATCATTAAAGGCCGGGTCATCCGAGAAGTTTGGGCGCCATTATAACGAAGTAAATTTCTCCGTCATTTTGGTCCACGCCGGTGATCGAACCCGAGTCCTATTATTCCGGAACAAGTCGCTCTACCAACTGAGCTACGCAGACCTTCGTTCTTGCTGCTATCTGCCTTTATGTCGTGTGCGTCGTGAGAGGCAGCCACGTCACAAGTTGTTGGTCGATATGTTATCGTATAGTAAAATCACAAATTATTTTTCGAACTCTAAATAGCATAAATTCTGATCTAAACTTAATTTTTCCAATTGAAAGTCATTAAAAATTGGAACTTTAAATATCCTTTTCTCAAAACATCAATTTTGCCCATACGTGTCTTTGACATAAGGGCGACGATATTTTCACCTACGTAGGTACTAAACAGAATGGCAGCAGTATTGACAATGGAAGGTGTTTTAAAGCATTTTGGCGTGTTAAACATCCATTTTTGTTTCATTCAAAATGTTATTTTCTCTACTAATTTCAGCGAAACAAAGAACGTAATCAGCTACGTAAACAAAAATTGACAACAAAAAACAAAGTACATGCACTTCGGTCTATAATACTTGTCATATAAACTGCTTCACAGCACACTGCAGGAGCTAAATTATTTCTACCCAATACTTACCTATACACAATTCATGAGACAGCACAAAATCACAATTTTGAGATTTTGTCGCATTTAGTTTATTTGTTTTTCCTTCCAATATCTTGGCGGAGCACTAGGTGCTCCGCGAAGAGATTAAAAGTTGGAGCTTAAAAATTTTAATAGCACTTGTTGCTCCGCGAAGCACAGTTTGGAAATCGCTGCTCTATTGAACTGATTTACCTCAGCTATAACGAAGTAAATTTCTCCGTCGTTTTTGGTCTACGCCGGGATTCGAACCCGAGGCCGCTTATTCCGGAACAAGTCGCTCTACCAACTGAGCTACGCAGACATTTGTTCTGATTGCTATGTGCCTTTATGTCGTGTGCGTCCTGCTGGCAGGTACGCACACGACATAAAGGTACATGCACTTGTTGGATTCAGCTGTAATAATGTAATCAATGAGTCCGGTGAAAGATGGGGTCTTCTTTTACATTCAGTCACCTTCTCCATTTAATTAATAACATGGAAGTCTTTGTTCTGTGAGACGAAATGTTTTTCATTATTCCAGGAGCAAAATGGTGAACTTTCCAGTACAGCTCCTGTCCGGCCCGAGCCCGGAATTTTTTATTAAACCGAAAAAAGATACAAACGTCCGGGCCGAGTATAGCCCGTGCTCAGCTCTATCATACTCGTACTTTCCTTTTTCCGACTTTTTCTTCATATTTACACTGTTTTTGGACATAATGATAAAAAACTAGGATTCAGTGCCACTAAGACAAGTTGGCCCTTGGTGAAGAAAAGACATTTAAGAAAATAGGTGAAGAAACGAAATTTTGAATTTTTGGCCCTTGGTGAAGAAAATAAATTTTGAATTTTTGGCTCTTGGTGAAGAAAATAAATTTTAGAAAATAGGTGAAGAAACGAAATGTTGAATTTTTGGCCCTTGGTGAAGAGAAGGAATTTTAGAAAATAGGTAAAGAAAAGAAATTTTGAATTTTTGGCCCTTGGTGAAGAAAATAATTTTTGAAATTTTGGCCCTTGGTGAAGAAAAGAAATTTTGAATTTTTGGCCATTCGTGAAGAAAAGAAATTTTGCCCTTGGTGAAGAAAATAAATTTTGGAAAAATAGGTGAAGAAAAGAAATTTTGAATTTTTGACCCTTGGTGAAGAAAAGAAATTTTGGAAAATAGGTGAAGAAAAGAAATTTTGAATTTTTGGCTTTTGGTGCAGAAAATAAATTTTAGAAAATAGGTGAAGAAACGAAATTTTAAATTTTTGGCCCTTGGTGAAGAAAAGATATTTTAGAAAATAGGTGAAGGAAAGAAATTTTGAATTTTTGGCCCTTGGTGAAGAAAGGAAATTTTGCAGAAAATTTAACTTAGACTAAAAGTAGTAGAAATTTTAGTCTTGGTTATATTTTCTGCCAAAATACCTAAATGTTCAAAACGATTTCAATGAAGGAAGAAATATTCTTCATAATACCTGGGAAATTGCTAGAATATTCAAAGCGAACATAATATAAATTCTGAATTTGCTCGTAACAATTTGCTTTTGAATTTGCTATTCTGAATTTGCTCGTAACAATTTGCTTGTGAATTTGCTATTCTGATTTTGGTTTCTGAGAGGTGTTACATGGATGACCAGTAAGTGTAATAAGCAAATTCAGAATTTATATTCTGTTTTCTTTGAATAATCACAGCGATTTTTTCGGTGCCCACTGCTTTTCATACATATGCCTAAAATAACTTTAAAAGTAATCAAATACACTGCTAGCCACCCAGAATGCAACACCAAGAAGGGCACGAGATAGCAAAGCCAGATTTACTGGACACATAAATACCGATACAAAGATGAAACGATTGAGCTTACAGGCCCGTGCGACTTGAGGAACTCGCAGACATCACCAGTACGTGTGGCCCCCATGGCTGGCAATAACGGCCGCTACACGCAGCGGCATCGAACGAAAGAGGCTTTGGATGTGGGCATGGGGTATGTCGGTCCAGGCTGCTTCCACACGTTGCCACAGTTCCTCAGGCGTAGCCGCTGGTGGTGCTTGCCGGGCCACTTGGTTGCCCATCAGTGACCAGACGTGTTCGATGGGCGACATATCGGGAGAACTGGTAAGCCACGGCAGCAGTAACACCTGGTGGACCGTGAAGAATTGTTGCACGATGCGTTCCACGTTCTGCAGGTAAGGGAGGACTACAGGCTCCAAAACGTCGGAGATGTGGCGGTAGCTGTTGACTGTACCGGCGACGCGTACCAGAGGGGTGCGGGTGTCATATCCAATTGCGCCCCAAACCATAACGCCAGGCGACGGACCGGTATGGCGATGCATAATGCAGGCGTCATGCAGTCTCTCGCCGCGGTCTCGCCACATGCGGATCCCACCATCGTGTTGTTGTAGGCAGAAGCGGGATTCGTCGGAGAAGACAACGTCGTACCATTCCGTAGAACAGGTGCTGCGTTCAACGGCCCACTGCCGCCGCACTCGCCGTCGGTGTAACGCCAATGGTAATTGGAGCAATGGGTGCCGTGCGACAAGTCACCGCTCCTGCATATGACGTCGAACGGTACGTGCTGACACAGGTTGTTGCGCAACATAAAAGGTCCTGCGCTAACGTTCGTGATGTAGTGGTGCGAGCCGTCAATGCCCGCCGCACAACATGCCGGTCCTCCCGTTCGGTGTTATGCCGTGGCTGCGGCAATCGCTCACGTCGGTCCGTCTAATCCTCCTGCACCCACCGAAGATATACTCGCCTCACTGTGGCTGAATGTCGTCCCATATAGGCGCCGATGTCTCGGTACGATAAACCGCTGTCGCGATAGGCCACTATTCGTCCTCTGTGGAACTCCGAAACGTGCTGGAATGACTGTCGTATTCTGCGACGAGGCATTAGGAAGTTTCCCACGCACATGTCCGGCAGCACAACACGCTTCCACTACTTACACCCCGCCTTCTGTGCACCCTTCTTATAGTGCTTTTTGGTGGCCTGCAGGGCGCACATGATTTGCATATACCCTGCAATGCTGATCGTTTGCATGTCCTCTCGCGGGTGACGCATGCTGCGAATTTCAGGCCAATCGGATGCTTCCTTCTTGGTGTTGCATTTTGGGTGACCAGCAGTGTATATTATGGCTTTTGAAGGAAAGCCTGCACTTAGACAAAGGTAGACGATGCAATATGTGATGTGTCACCATCAAACATTTCTGCGGATGTACCACGCTAGCCAGAGTTGATTACAACCAGCGACACAACTTTGTTAAGATTACATATCAACAATTAGCTCAAGATACAGGTCTATCAATGCCAGACCACACTATATACTATGTTCCAACCCGTTGAGGTTCTAAATGACAAACAAATAATGCAAATTATATTGTGATAGTGTAATCAAAACAGATATAGTGCTGTATCCCAAAAGGCCGAAAGAAGAAATGAACACTGAAATATTGGGACTGATGAGCACTGAAACATCGGTACTGCCTTACTAAAATATTCAGACTACCTTTGCGATAAATATCAACAAACACAGTAGAACCGTTTACAACGTGGAGTTCGGGACCGATGGAAATCCGAGCGCTCGCTAAGTCTGTTTTTCGATGAAAGTTCCCATCATGCAAAAATATGTACACGTGATGATATGAATGTACGTTTATATTATTGATTTATAACACTTCGATAATCTTGGAAGATTTAATTACCTAACTGCATTAGTACTACAGTTAATTAATGAAATCTTCCAAGTATATTCAACGTGACGGCAACGTGGGAAGAACCGCTGTTTAACTGCACAACACACATGAGGCAAAAGTAGCACCTAACCTCCCAGTGCAACGCTCACTTGGAGGGTGAAAAGGGAAATGGACACAATTCCAGGAATTGTTACCTCGTGTTTCCCCTCCGACAACATCCCCGTTGCATTACTCTCCTACAGGTATATGCAAGTTTCGCCCAGAAATCCACAAATAGGTGCGTAAGCCCCACACATAATCCTTTCAAAACTAAAATTTTTTGCCGTAAGCCCCGCCCATCGCCGCAAGCCCCACCCATCGCCGTAAGCCCCACCCATCATTTTTGGCCTAGGAATAGGCGGCCTGTTTCAACTCTGCTGATGCCCGGGTACTGGCTCCCCGGTAATAAATAAGGGCGTCTTCCTTCCTCTTTCTACTTCTCTTCCGTGTCACTTTCCTATTAAGCGCTCTAGCCCAAATCTCCTAGTTTCCTACTTCTAAGGATTGTTTAAGACCTGGGGTCAGACACTTTCTTCCTAAAATCCTGTACATATGATCATTTGATCAACTCTGCTGACACAGTACTCCCAAGACGTAACCCCTAGGAATGGGAGGCGCAGTCTTTTGCACAACTCGCTTGTTGAGTATATGATGTAGTCTCTCCTCCTTGCTTTTCCATCATCATTCTTCTACTTTTGCACAAATATTCCCCTGCGCTGTTACAATTTCGTTATACATCCCACCATTTCTATTCTTCCGTTCCAGGACATCGCGTAGCAGATTTTCTCTTCAATAGCTTTTAATCCCTTTTTCCAGTAATGAAGTACACTAGCATGAATTTCAACGCTTAATTAATTTATTGCGAAGCATTCAACCAAAGGACGTCACGACCCAGATGGCTGCCTAGGTGACAAATTTTTCTGAAGTTTCACAAAAGGCCGAAGGCTCCTGACAACTCGTGAGAAATCGTCTCGTGTTCGAGTCCCGAATGTATTTTTGTCTGATGTCGATGCTTGTGGCCCTTCCTCAAAACTACCTGGATCAGAATTACGAACTGCCGGCTGTTTAAAACCCTAAGAGTTGTTCATCGTTTTTTTTTTTTTAAATACGAAACAAAAAGAAAACAAAAAAGCCGATTCGCATGCTTGCAATAGCTACGGACAGACTCAATCACCTTAATATCTACTTTCCTTTGTACTTCGTGTAGGGTTATGGAGTTTAGCTCAGTGACGTGCCAACATGCACACTTCGCGCATTGCGAGAAATGAACAGAATTAAGAATGTCTCTAGTAAGAACATGCGATTTTTCATTAGTGGACTACACTGGCGTGCAAAAATTAAGATCGAGGTGGTTTTTTGAATGTAACGTCGCGCAGAAGTGCTCCACGTCGACTCAAATCATACCATAAGATCCCCAAGATGTAAGAATATGGGACAAGTAAGAAAGACCGTCCAAACAAGGAATCCAAAGGATACAGAGGCACTTTATTGAAAAACAGCTTCGAGCACAACTGGACAGAAGACAGAAACGTCCATGTGACAGACGGCTGCCAAGAAAAATCCAGTCTTTAATAAGGAATGTGATCACCCCCGACTGCGTTGCAGGATTTACAACGTCTGCCCATGCTGAGGACGAGGTAGTCAAGGAACTGTTGAGGCATCGCGGCCCATTTCTCTGGTAGCGCCAATCGCAACTGCGGAATCATTGCTGGCGGCTGGTGACGTGCTGCCAAGCGTCTTCCGAGATGGTCCCACACGTGTTCGATTGGATTTAGGTCCTGGTACCTTGCGGGCCAATCCATGCGTTGAATATCTTCACTCTCCAACAGCTCTGCGACAGCCACTGTACGATGAGGTGTAGCGTTGTCGTCCATGAAGAGGAACTCATGACACACAGCACCTCTAAACAGACGCACGTGAGGCAGGAGAACCTCGGTACAATAGCGGACAGCAGTGACTGAACCTCCTTGGAAGATGTGGAGGTCAGTACGGCTACCAAGCATGGTACCACCCCAAACGAGAACTCCGCCGCCTCCAAACCGGTCACTTTCGATGATATTAAAGGTGTGATTGCGTGTTCCCTGCTCTCTCCAGATATGTATACGTCCAGAATCGCTCGTCGGACTACATCGGCTCTCATCCGTAAAGAGAACTCGACCCCATTGCAAATGTTTCAAGTTCTTGTGTTCCTGGCACCACAGAACCCGCCGTCTCCGATGAGCAGGCGTTAATAGCACACACCGTACTGGTCGTCGTGCAAATAGACCACCTTTGTGCAGCCTCCTGGCTACGGTAAAACGCGATAACGGACGTCGAGTTGTCTGTTGCATGTGCTTTGCGATTTCTCCCGCTGTTTGCCGTCTGTCTCTTCTTGCCTATAGGACAATATACCGGTCGTCCGCCGCCGTGGTTGCTCGTGGACGACCACTCGGACAGCTGTTCCTGTCGTTTGAAATGCTCTCCAAACTCGTGTAACGATGTTGTGAGCGATCCCGAACTCCTCGGCCACACTAGCACACTTCGACCTTCTTCCAACTTCCCAATGACGCAACCTCGGGTAAAATCATCCAGATGTCGTCTACTGGATTGCCTGTTGGCCATATCACACGGTGGCAGCAACTCGATGTCGTTCAAACCGATGTACACCGTGCAATAGCTTTCACCGAATTGCTGAGCGTACACTGCCTGTGTGCTTTATATCCTCCGACACTCCCCCTGTCCTCCACGTCATGCTGCATATATGCGCATGCCCTACCGTGCCGGACCCTAGTCTATCTCCTGAGTGGTCTTTCGGTCGGTTCTGCCTGCTCTTTCCGCTGTTATCCTAATTACTCCTCTTCTTCCTTAGTTTTTGTACACTAGTGTACTAAAGTTAATTTTCTTGTATAATACTTATTATTTTCCTAGCACTGAATTTATCTGAAGAGTATAATTGGAACTTTATGGGCAATCTTACGGAAACTGAAATGCAAGTTGCTATTATTTATAAAAGTGAAACCGTTTACCGCTTTTGGACAAAATCTTGGAATTAATCGAAATTTTGCTTTATAACGAGCAAAAAAGAAAAAAAAAGCCTTTAAGGCGAAACAAGTTTTGAAGTTTCACCTTTGATTTTTGATACTGATTGTGATATGCATATTAATGGTAATTCAGTGCCAGGTACGAACTATTAAGGATTTAAGTTGTTAGGAAAATTAATGAAAATTGCATTATATAGTATTCTTTAGTCGAAATATTTTTATTAAACAAAGAAAACTCAGACAATCTGTAGACAGAACTTGAGTAAAAGTGATTTGCATCAGTGTCGCGTTAATTCGTCGAGGATATATTCATCACCTACGCCAATTCTTAGCGAAAAATCCAGACCCCTGCGTCAATTCGTCTTGTTTTCAACTCCTAATTGTATAAGCAGTATCAAACGGTTAACATTTGTTTTACCGTTCACCCATAAGTCTATACGTTTTACTGCATGAATAAACAACATCATCCGCTTATAATAGTTGGTTGAAGAAATCTTTTCTGCTTTTTCTCTGTAAGTTAGAACACTGCTCTTGACATAGGACTGCGTCTAACTCAGTGGATAGTATGGTGCGACTTACGGCCGACAGCCTTGACAAAAATAGGACCCAATTGAAAATATTATAACATTAAAAATACGTGTTCCACACCAATCATGTTAGCATATTCGTAAACAGCAGGGAGTTCAATTCGCGTACTGCCCCTCGCTCCCTCTGCGCGGGCGAGTTGAGGCAATATTTCTGGGTGTGCCGCCGTGTTTCTCTCACTCTACCTCGGCAACCGTGAGCGTAACACGACTGTGCGTAGTATCGTTTTAGAGCTCTCGACAAGATCTATTCGATTATAAGAAGAATATTTCGCAGTGGGTTTAGCTGCTGAACATTTAAAAAATTGTTTTGTAGTGAACTGGTGAACGCCTTTGACAATATCGCGGTTTATCTGGACAACCGTGAGTGCAAAACGATTGTGCGTGGTATCGTTTTAAAGCTCTCGACGAGATCTATTCAAATATATAAAGAACATATCGCAGTGGTTTAAATTTAAAAAATTAAAACTTGTTTTCGTGTGAACGGGTTAATATTTTTGACAATGCCGCGGAATTCGTGGAATGAACGCAAGAAAAATTGGAGAAAATCAAAACGAGAGCCAAGAGCAAGTTACGAGGAATGGAAGAAGCCCAAGAATTAGAGCATCACGTTGGGTAATTCGTGTATCGATCTGCTTTGTGTTCGTAATTTATCTAGCACTATGTGTAAAAATTATGAAAGCTACTTTTCATATAATAGACCTGTGTTGGCTATAACAAATTAAATAAGCACTTTGAAACCATGCTTGACCAGCTCATTTGAACTCGCCGATCGGCAAGTCGTAGTTATACGTTCCAAACTGACGGCTCAATCAGAACTAACCCTACATGTATTCTGTTTTGTCTGAAGAAACAGCATCTCCACTTCAAAGAGTCGGTTGAAGAAATAGTTTCTGCTTTCTCTGTTTATAGAGCTAAGCATATACACAAAATCTTATAATTATACGTCCTTTTGTAAATCTCACAGTGTCTTCTGCTGAACTGACGGGCCAAGTAAGGAAGTGAAAAGTCTCAAATTGGATTTTTCGCTTCTTGGTATATTATCATATATATTTATGGTTATATTTTCTCCTCTCACACAGTAAAAACAATTTGGACCGTATATTTAGGAAACGAAGACATAATTTATGCCGATAGACAGCGAGAAATTACTGAAAGATGAACTGAGAAATAGGCATATTGATAACGTTCACAATTTGGTCTCTCAGATAAAAAATATTTTTATGTGACTTTAAGAAGCCGAAATATCGTTTGTGCGAACAGAAAAATTAACTGCCGGAAGATAAGATGAAAAGGCATGCTTCAAAACTCCCGCACGCTTTTCACTATCCGATAAAAGATTTCTGTAGCTGGACACTTTGAAGAGATTTTTTTGCTAGACACATAAACAGAAGGACAAACATAAGCAAGATTCCATTCCTTTTTTTCTTTCGATTTGTGTATAATAAACATGAATTTATCGCCCAAGAATTGAGGGAGTTGATACATTTATCTTCGAGGAACCGACTCGTAACACAATTTCCACATTTAGAGTTCCTTTAACAGATGACAAAAAAGGTAAAATAATAAAATCCTGACATTTAAAAACATTTAGTCTATGCCTCATATTAATGGAATCGTGTTGTCCAATTAATCTCTGACTGGGTGCTTCTAAATTAACATAATAATGAGATATCATTACATAAAGAAGCTAAGCACTTCGTAAACATCATCGTTAAGACGAATGATTTCCTTTGTTGGTATTTGCTCCCTCCGAGGAAATTACCGGTGGTCAGGAAGTCGTCTTTCAGGAAAGCGATTAAAAACAAAAGTGTCCTTTTGTGTAAAAACTTGGAGGAAAGATCCATTTTCATTTGAAGACAAAGAAACTGGGACTCAGACGATTCTTCTTTCTCAACGACATTACTCGGTGACAGGGAGTTTGTATCTACGTAGCTACTCAACAGATTTGGCTGACAGCTATATTTCTCACAAAATGATGACCATAAATCACAACTTCAACCGAAATTACAAAACTAATTCTTCGGATTAAGTGCTTTTTTTTCATTCTGACGTCTGCACTTTGTTAAACACATAAAAAGAAAGACAGATTTTCCAGCTCATCACATGCCTTCAGTTGGTCTATTAGATCAAGATTTCTGTTGCTAAGAAAGAAATGGGGCCTTATCGTAACAAACAGAGGCTGTTCCTAAAGTATATTGATGTAGGGATTTTCTCTTTCGAAGAATCTGATGCTACAGCTTTAAAAATATGAAAAATCGTTACGGTAGTCTAGTAGTGTACGACTTTTTTTCTTCCTTTATTTCTGACTTAAGTTAGATTTCTTTTGTGGCTGTTTCTAGATTTCTGGAAAAATCATTCATTGGAAAGGCCATTTGTTCGCTGAAGAAAAAAAAATGTATTGTCATCTAGTCACGGTTTTTTGTGCTTCTAAAATCTTTTAAGAGAATTCAGTCGGATTTGTTTGAAACCTATCACGTCTGTTTCCACAGGCGCCCATTGCAATCAAAAATTTTTGACGGAGTGGGCGACGCTAAGACGAGTCATGCTGTTTGATTTTTGTTGAACTGTGTGGGGGCTTACGCTGCTTTTCTTTCCTTTCTATTGATGCGAATTTCCACTTCAGAACACATGCCGATCAAGAATGTCAATACGTTTCGCTTAAGTTAACAATTCAGGAAGTAAATATGGTTGACTAAAAGTGACAACATATCAAATAGGAGTCATGATGCGTATGTATATAAAATAAGGAAAACAGCAATTTGTATTAGCATGAATATTAAACTCGTCACTCGAGACAAATTTTCTGATAAACTGTTTTCATTATTATTAAGACAAAATCAATCCAGACATCGAAAAAGGGAATTATTGGTTCGATACAAAAACAAGGTGATACGGTACAAAACACTCTTGTTTTTGCATGTGAATTGATTGCAATTAGTAAGGCTTACAAAAAATACACATATTTACAATCCTTAAAGAATAATATCGACTAGTGCTTCTCAAACCTTTTAGGAACGCGACGTAAATTTTTAGAACAAACTTTCGTGACCCAAATAGCTCTAACAAACATGAGCGAGAGGGGAGTATTTTAGAACTCGATTATTTTTTACAACCGTTTTTTACACTCAATACAGGTTTGCGAAAAACTGATGCAAGTTTTCAATTTAATAATTTTTACTACTGTTTTTAAATTTATTATTGAATATATTTTACGAAACACTGATCCATTTACTTTAATGAGACGTGTGCAAAAGGTGAGCTTTTTTTAGGTTTCCCTTGACGACGGCATGAATATCCACTCACGTCGATGCGAGTCATTTTCAGGCGCAAGAGTTCGATAATTGGAAATTGTTTCAAAAGTCGGTCATGATTCCTACCATCGCCAAAAATCCAATTTCAGAGATGTATGAATAAATAAAAGAGAACAGCACCTCCAAAGCTTAAACAAAACTGTTAGATGACAGAACAAAGAAAGAGTTCTCTCCAAAAATTTGCTGAAATTTTAAGAATTTACCTAGATAAATCCCATAAAAAAAGTTAACTAGTCTGAATATAATAATCTTGGAAGCCACAGAACAAAGAGGAGTTGTCCGAAAATTTGCCGAAATTTTAAGAATTTACCTAGAAAAATCCCATAAAAAAGTTAACTAGTCTGTTAGATACGTTTGTTGAACAGACAGCTAGACTTGAGTTAATTGAAAACCTGCTGAATTGCGTCCAGCAGGTTCTCGAATTAGATTCACGCTGTGGTCGCTAGACGGCAGCACTGAGCCTTGGTAGGCTGCCTTAGAACGGCGCCCCAGACACTAACATGGAACTCAATTTACGTATCCGTACATTACGCTCCTTCTTCAATTCTTTGTCATTGTTTCACTTTCCTATTTTCCATGAAGTTTTGTTTTCGAATAATTAAAAATTTTCAATTTTGCAGAAAGTTTTCACGACCCAGGAAAAATCGGCTAGTGCCCCACACTTTGAGAAGATTTGATATATACCGAAGAGCCAAAACGTTATGTCCAGCATATCTTCATGCAAGTTGAAGCAACTACAAGTGAACGACGGAGCGGGTGAAGGACATGAAACGAAATAAATAACACCTGATACTGAGCTCAGTTAATCAGGGTTGATGTTCTTCTGCAGATGCGAGCTTCAAAAAGGATAAATTGTAATGGCCAGGAGACTGGGTAAGAGCATTCAAGGTTTCGGGGCTGCTCACGGTGAGCCATGGCTAGTGCCCTCAAAACGTTGTCCAAGGAGGGAGGAAAAAATCACGAACCGCCAGGAAGGTGTTGGTGACCGCTGGTCATCGATTCGAGAGGTGAGCGAAGGCTATCCCATATAGTACGAGCCACCAGAAGGCATATACTGTGACGTAACGCGACGAAAATTTGAATGCAGCTAACGGGAGCAATGAGTGATAACACACAGTGCACGGAACCCTGTTGAAAATAGGGCTACGTAACCGAAGGTCGCTCCGAGTGCCCATGCTAACCCCAGTTCAGCCCCGAAACCGCCTAAAATGGGCACGTGAGCATCAAAACTGGACCTTCCATGATTGGAAGAATGTCGTTTTGACCGATGAATGTCGTTACCTGTTGAACCATGTGGACGGGGCCGAGTGCATGTACGTTGTATACCTGGAGAAGTGCTGGCACCAGGATGCATCGTGGAATGAAAACAGACACGTGGAGGAAGTTCTGGGTAATGTTCTGCTGGGAAACCTTGGATTCAGTCATTCATGTGACTGGATCCAGGGTTTCCCAGCAGGAAACTATGACGTCTACTACTTTGTGCAAGAAACTATAACGTCTGCTACTTTGTGCAAGAAAATATGACGTCTGCTACTTTGTGCAAGAAACTATAACGTCTACTATTTTGTGCAAGAAACTATGACGTCTACTACTCTGTGCAAGAAACTATGACGTCTGCTATTTTGTGCAAGAAACTATGATGTCTACTATTTTGTGCACTATGACGTCTACTACTTTGTGCAAGAAACTAGGACGTCTACTACTTTGTGCAAGAAACTATGATGTCTACTCCTTTGTGCAAGAAAATGTGACGTCTACTACTACTTTGTGCAAGAAACTATGACGTCTACTACTTTGTGCAAGAAACTATGACGTCTGCTACTTTGTGCAAGAAACTGTGACGTCTACTACTTGTGCAAGAAACTGTGACGTCTACTACTTTGTGCAAGAAACTATGACGTCTGCTACTTTGTGTAAGAAACTATGACGTCTGCTACTTTGTGCAAGAAACTATGACGTCTGCTACCTACCTAAAAATCATTGCAGACCAGGTTGTAACGTACCAGGATATGTGACGTACCTGCCAGAACGACGCACACAACATAAAGGCAGATAGGAATCAGAATAAAACATCCGCGTAGCTCAATTGGTATAGTGACTTATTCCGGAATGAGGGGATCCGGGTTCGAGCCCCGGAGCGGATAAAAATGACGGAGAAATTTACTTCGTTATAATGGCGCCCGAACTATCCGGATGACCCGACCGTTCAAAATCTCGCATTGGTGTGATGTTCTTTCCACACCGCGAGATAGGAAAAATAAGAGAATCCCTTCTCCAGCACTTCGAAAAAAAAAAAAATAAGGGGGAGATGATGTAACGTACCAGGAGATGTGACGTACCTGCCAGAAGGACGCACACGACATAAAGGCAGATAGGAATCAGAATAAAACGTCCGCGTAGCTCAATTGGTAGAGCAATTTATTCCGGAATGAGGGGATCCGGGTTCGAATCCTGGCGCGGATAAAAATAACGGAGAAATTTACTTCGTTATAAGGTATATCCTTCCCTGCCAACGATATTAAATTCTAGTAGTGCTGTCTTTCAGAAATATAACGTGCCATGCCACACTGCCCGGACTATTCTACATTTGTAAGTGGAACATGAAGAAGACTTTTAGGTATTCCCCTGGCCTCCAGATTCCCCAGACATCAATCCAATCGAGCGTCTATGGCTTCTGTTGGAACAGCAAACCTGATCTGCAGTGGCTCAACCACATAACTTACAACAGTTAAAGAATGCACTGGTAACGTGTTACTACCAGATACCACAAAACGCTTTTAGAAATCTTGTAGCGTCTATGACACGTCCGGTAAGAGCTGTTTTAGAAGCACGGGAAAGATAAACATCATGTTATGCAGGTGGTCATAATGTTTTGGCCTTTCGGTGTATCATTATCATCATTGTTATCAATCCACGGCTGGATGAGTGCCTCCCCAAGTTTCTTCCACAACGGTCTGTCTTGTGCCAGTCTCGTCCATGTTACTCCCGCATACTTTCGAATTTCATCCACCCATCTCACATGTGGTCTTGTTCTGGGTCTTTTCCTGTCCTTCGGAATCCAGTCTAAATTTTCAGCTGTCCATCGATGGTCTGTCCTTCTAGCAATATGTCCAGCTCATTGCCATTTCAGGGATTTAACTCTGATCATGATGTATTCCAATCTTGTCATTTTTCTGATCCACGAGTTCCTCTTTTTATCTCTCCTGGTCACACCATGCATGCATCTCTCCAAGCTACTTGAGTTGTCTGCAGTCTTTGTATGTCTCTTTTAGTTAAGGTCCATGTCTCTGCACCGTATGTAAGCACAGGAAGGATGTATTTATCAAACACTTCTCTTTTAAGACATAATGGCATATTGCTCTTGAAAATTATACTCTTTCTTCCAATAGCTCTCCAGGCAAGTTTTATACGCCGATTAATTTCTTCATCAATGTGACCCTCACTTGATATCTGCTCTCCAAGATAAATGTAGGTATTGGTTATCTCCAGCTTCTCCCCATCAATCGATAAATCTTCATTTTTTGGAAAAGCATTGTACATCAATTTTGCTTCTGAAGTTCCCCACTTCTTTACGGTTGTCAGCAAGTTCCTGGATCATACTCTGAAGCTCTGATGAGGTAGTTGCAAAAATGACTACGTCATCAGCAAAACGAAGATGAGTTAGATAATCTTCATTCATCTTTATCCCTTTGTTGTCATAATTTCAGCTTTCTGGTTTCAGAGAATTCATAAACATAGTATTCATGTCTTAAACGAGATTCGACCTCAGAGCTGCAGTCTATTTACAAGAATAGTACGCAAAAAATATATTTCGTGTGCCCGATCATTAGGACTACCTCTAACTCCTCAAGTTCACGCGCCCCACATCACGAATCAGTGACATCAGTCTCTGGCTCAATACTCTCTCTCTCTCTTTCTCTCGCTCTCTCTCCGTGTGGTCAAAATATTAAAGATACCTACCAAATACCTTGTTGCTTCTCCTATAGCTCGAATAATAGCCTGTACACGTCGAGGCATCGACTCCACCAGATGTCTGAGGGTTTCCAGTGGAAATACCAGCCATGCCTGTTGCAGCATTGTCCACAACTCCGTTTGAGACGTTGGCCCAATATCCATGGATCGATGTTTCGCTCCACGGCATTCCAGAGAGATTCAACAGGTTTGAAATCCGGGAACTTGGAGGCCCCTGGATGATTCCAAACTCAGATGAGCATTGCTAGAGCCAAGCCGGAGTGGTTGCGGCTCGATGGGTCAGCGAATTGTCCTACAGAAACAGACCATCGGCCGCAGGATGCGCGAAGGCCACGAAAACGTGTAGGTGGTCCAGCACATGCTCTTAGCGCACAACGGTTAAGGACATCTCCAAACTAGATAGCGACCACCGCCTTAAACAGAGAGGAACTGGCACGACGCGGCCATGGCCTCATGCTGTCCACGCCACATCTTCACCCTCCCGTCAGTTCGGTATAGCTGAAAGCGGGACTCATCTGGCCACAGAGCGAGGGGCGACTCCACAAAGGTCCAGTTTTGATACTCCTGGTAAGAAGCTTGGCGTAATTCCCGATAACGAGCAGTCAACATTAGAGCAGGAGTACGGCGTGGGCTCCCGTAGCTAAGGGTATGCATCGTGCACCTAATTGAGATTCTGACAATTAACATGGATATAATTATCGCCGCCGTTGCCAGTCGATCGGCCTGTACGAGCCTGGAGAGTCTACGTCGACCCCGGTCATCAATGGCGTGTGGTTTGCCACCGTTTGTTCTCTGGGTGCTGGTACGTCCGTCGATGGTATACTCGCGGCATACCCTTGATACAGTTACACTCTGGAACGCTAGGTTTCTTACCACTTGGGCAATAGAATGACCCATCTATGCGTCCACGATCAAAGTCCCTGTGACCAACACGTTTACAAATGTTTGTCATTTGCGCTACACTGTTGGGAAGTCCTGCTGTTGTCCTATTTAATACCTGCCTTCGGTTTGGATCTCTTCCACACAGACATCACCCCTGTCTGTAATATGTAATTGTTTCTCTTTCTGTCTCTCTCTCTCTCTCTCTCTCTCTCTCTATGCATATATATATATATATATACACTGAAATGCCAGAAAAACTGGTACAGACGAGCTTATTCAAAATACATGGCAACGTCACTTATGCTCGTTCTCGGTTGCGTCCGCCAGTGCGTATATAAAGCGATAGACATCCTTGCTAGCTGTTAGAGCTGTTTTCGGCACGAGAATCACAAGTAATAACGATTTAAGCGATTTTCAACACGGTGTCATAGTTGGCGCTCGTGAGATGGACCATAGTATTTCGGAGGTAGAAACGAAGTTCGCATTTTCACAGACGACTATTACAAGAATGTACCGTGACTACAAGACTTCCGGCAAATCCTCCAACCTACGATACCAGTGTGGCCGTAAAAAGACATGGGGTGAACGTGATCATCGTCGGCTATCAAGAATCATTTCCCGCGACACTCTCGCAGATAGCATCGAAATTCAATGCTGGAGCCTCAACAAGCATCAGAGTCCGGACTGTACAACGTATCCTGCACACTATGGGCTTTGGGAGGTGACGCCCAACTCCAGTCCCTTTGACGGGTGCACGACACCGAGCTATGTGCCTCACTTGGGCACGGCAACACCGCCACTGGACACTTGATGACTGGAAACAAGCAGCCTGGTCTACGAGTCGCGTTTCCAACTATATCGTGCAGATGGAAGGATTTGTGTGGGGCGCAAACCCCATGTAGCGATAGATCCCGCCTGTCATCAGCGAACTGTACCGGCTGGTGAAGAGTCCGTAATGGTATGGAATGTGTTTAGCTGGACTTCACTGGGACCCCTGGTACGTCTACAAACGTCTGTGACCGGCCAAAGCTACGTGCGCATCCTTTCTGACGAGGTACACCCGTTCATGTCCTGCATTCATGCTGATGGGTTGGGCCTGTTCCAACAAGACAAAGCACCTCCACGTAAGTGTCGGGACGCCACATTATGGTTAGAGGAGCATTTATCTGAGTTTGGGGAGCTGCCATTCCCACCGAAGTTCCCAGATCTGAACGTGATTAAACACATTTGGGATGCCATGCAACGCGCTATCGAACACAGGAATCCGAGACTTCGGAATACACCCGAATTGTGGAACGTTCTACAGGAAGTATAGTGTGCATTGCCTACATCATATTTCCAGAAACTAGTAGAGTCCATGCCCCGTCGTATTTCTGCAGTCCTGCGCTCCCATGGGGAACTTACCAAGTATTAAGCCAGTGTACCAGTTTTTCTGGCACTTCAGTGTACACTACATTGACAAAAGTCACCGGACACCCCTTTAAAAGCAAATAAACGGATTCGCTGCATTCTTAAAATGCGCAGTACAGCTGCAAACGGTATAAAAACAAGTCTGAAGCTGATCGCGTTCATACCGCGCCGTGACGGTGAATGAAAGTGCAGAGGCGAGAGAGAACTGGCTTTGAGAAAGGAAAGATTTTTGGATGTTATACACTGAAGAGCAATTGAGTTAGATACAGCTGGTGTTATGCGAATGTGGCACTGTGGGCGGCCCTGTAAACGGAAACGACATGACGTATACAGCGATCCGACAATACAAGGAATGATGCGACGGGAATCTGTAAGAGTCGGACGCAGTATGGGGAAGACGAATGATCTAAGCGCATTTGATCGTGGGCAAATTGTCGGGGCCCGACGAATGGGTCACTCCATCTCGGAAGTCGTGCAGGCACTGGGATTTTCACGAGCCACTGTGTGACGGGTGCATCGTTAGTACATCGAATCCGGTAAAACCATCCCTGAGAGGGCCAACTGTAGTGGATAACAGCGTGTGGATGAGCGGGTTCATCGTCGGCTAGCTCGCATTATAACAGTGGATAGACGGGTCACAGTGCAAGAAATCACTTGGCAATTTAACGCCATTCCATCCAGAATCATCTCCTCGCGATGGGGTACAGAAGCCATCGTCCCACGAGGGTACCGCTGCTGACCGCACATCACAGGGTGCAAAGATTAGCATGGGCGCGGAAACATCGCCGCAGAACCCTAGACATGTGGAAAAATGTTGCCTGGACTGATCAGTCGAGATTCACGTTGGTACATGCGGATGGCAGGATACGAGTACGGCGAAAACCACATGAAGCGATGGATCCTTTTTGCCAGTAGGGTACTCTTCAAGCTGGTGGGGGTGGCATTCAATCTGGGGACTGTTTACGTGGACTGAAATGGGACCCCTGGTACGTGTGACATCGTCCCTCACAGGTCAACGTTACCGGGATATCCTGGAGGACCATTTGCTCCCGTTTGTGCGTCTTCAACATCTCACTGGGGACCTCATCCTGCAACAAGACAATGCACCGTGCCATCTCTCCCGAAGTGTATCCGAATGGGTGGATGAACACTCCACCGACGTAATCTCGCTTCCTTGTCCAGCAAGGTCACCTGACCTCAATCCCATCGAGAACATCTAGGATGCCATCGAGAGAGATGTTTGAGGCTCTGACCCTCGTGCATCAAATCTTAGTGAACTGTGGGTGCTTGTTTAGGGGTCGTGGATCCGAATGGCATCCCAACGCTTCTGGTGTCTTGTCGAGCCCATGCCGAGACGAATCGCCACCGTCATCAGGGCGAAAGGTGGTGCTACACGTTACTAGACAGGTATCTCTAATTCAGTTGCTCTTCAGTGTATTAGTGGGTTGTCCATAAGAGAAACTGAGAGGCGTTAAAAAATACCCAAGCCAACTATTTTTATTTATTTATTGTAAGCACATCCCTACAGACGATAAATCCAGTTACAGGAATTGCTATATTTATATTTACAGCAGTGATAATTACCAAGTGATATTTTCAATCTTGAAAAACATGCTTTAAGAAAAAATTTACTTACATTAAAAATATCCGGACGTTCTTCAAGTGAGTTGTGAAGCCTATACCTTTTACAAAACGGGGAATTTTTTCCAGCCATAGTTCTGCAAAATGGCACTGCAAATATTTCACATTTTGTCCTCTGTAAATATGGGACACAGAAACTTAATTGGTTTACAATTTGAGTATTATCTATCTCTTCATTGATGATGCCGTACAGGAACTTGAGTTGGAGAGCCTTCCTTCTCGATTGCATAGAAGTCATCTTAAAGAATGTCAGAAGGTCAGCAGTCGAGATGTTCGCTATAAAAACACTGGTCGATTTATAAAACTGGTGTCGAAGGAACTTTGTCTGAACTTTCTCAACTTCATTTACTTGAGTTACGTGGCTAGGACTCCAAATATTCACCGCATATTCCAGTGAAGATCTGACCGTAGTCTCAAAAATGCGAATAAGTGTCTGAGTATTCGAGTAATACTTGGAATATCGCATGATAAATCCAAGTTTTCTGTACGCTGTACATACAATTCTTTTGATATGATTTTAAAGTCCAAGTTGGAATCAAACGTGACTCCCAAGTCTTGGACTTCTTTTGTCCGGGTAAGTTTGGGTGCACTGAATAAGTGGAAGACACATGGCGTGACTGAAGCAGCAAAACGTACCGGCAGACCTAAGAAAATCAGTGATAGAGAAGGTCCAAGCCTCAGGAGAGTCGTTACATTTAATCGACGGAGTACTGCACAAGACCCAAGTGTTCAGTGAGTAAAAATGCTGGAATCATCGTATGTACACGTACCATTCACAAAGAATTTCATTCCATGGCTTACCACGGTCGTGCGGCTCCTCATTAGCCTTTCATCTCCATTAGGAATGCTACTCGTCGTTTAGTATGGTGTAAAGAACATTTATCATGGACTGTAGATCAATGGAAACGGGTCCTATGGACTGATAAATCCAGATACACGATTCATCAGTCTAATGTCCGTGTGTGGGTATGGCAGCAGCCGGAGGAACGCTATTTACCACAGTGTACTGTTTTTACGGTTAAGTTTGGAGCTGGCATTGTACTCGTGTGGGGGTGTTTTTCATGGTATGTTCCCGTCCCATTGGTTATCGTGGACAAACCTATTAACCAGCACTTTTATCTCGATATTCATGACTACCAACTCTGTGGCAATACTATGAAACCGAGCCATAAAGCAAGGACTGTTACGGCGTGGGTTGACGGTAGCTCCGTATTGTGTGTGGACTGGACAGCACAGAGCCCTGATCTTAATCCCATAGAGCACCTAGGGGATGAAAAGGAACGCCGCATAAGAAGTTTGGAACCAAGGCTTACTACTAAACAACAGTTAGCGGCAGCATTATGTTCTGAATGGAAGCGCATACCTATCGCTGTGTTGCAAAACCTTGTCAAAAGCATGTCTCGACGGGTCAGTACACGCATTAAGGCCTAACGCGGAACTTCACCATACTAATGTATGACAATAAATGATATGATGTGTTTCTCTTCTAGGTGTCCCGTGACTTTTGTCAGTAGAGTATATATATATATATATATACATTGACGGAAAAAAATCCCAACACCTCGAAAAAATAGTTGTAGAGGAATGAAATGGCGGCAATACATTTGTATAGTTAACATATTTAATCGATTAAGGTTTCAAGATCACAGCTTAATGTAAGCGCGAGAAGAGCCATTTTAAATGTGAAATGCTCGTACATTAATAACAGGTGTAACGTTTGCGTTACACCGGTTATTTTAAATGTGAAATGCTCCGGTGTAACGTTTGCGTTACACCGGTCATTTTAAATGTGAAATGCTCGTACATTAATAACCGGTGTGAACGTTTGCGTTCTTTGCAAGAACGCAAACGTTCATGCATTGTGTCGAACAGGTGCTAGATGTCAGTTTGTGGGATGGAGTTCCATGCCTCTCGCACTTGGTCGGTGAATACAGGGACGGTTAATGCTGGTTAGAGGGGACGCTGGAGTTGTTGTCCAATGATGTCCCATACGTTCTCGATTGGAGAAAGATCTGGTGATCTAGCAGGCCAGGGCAACATGTCGAAACACTGTAGAGCATGTTGGGTTACAACAGCGGTATGCGGGCGAGCGTTATCCTGTTGGAAAACACCCCGTGGAATGCTGTTCATGAACGGCAGCACAACAGGTTCAATCACCAGACCGACGTACAACTGTGCTGTCAGGATGCGTGGGATAACCACGAGAGTGCTCCTGCTGTCATAGGAAATTGCTCCCCAGACCATAACTTTAGGTGTAGGTCCAGTGTGCCTCGGCCGCAGACAGGTTGGTTGCAGGCGCTCACCTGGCCTCCTTCTAACCAACACACGGCCATCACTGGCACCCAGGCAGAACCGGCTTTCATAAGAAAACACAACAGATCTCCACTCCGTCCTCCAGTGAACTCTAGCTTGATACCACTGACGTCGCAAACGGCAGTGGTTTGGAGTAAGTGGAATGAACGCTACAGGGCGTTTGACTTGGAGCTGTCCTTCAAGTAACCGATTTGTAACAGTTCGTTGTGTCGCTGTGGTGGCAACTGCAGCTGGAATTGCTGCCGCAGACGCAGTACGATACGCCATGCTCATACGCCATACACGGCGGTCTTCCCTCTCAGAAGTGCCACGTGGTCGGCCGGAACCCGGTCTTCTGGAGGCAGTACCTTCCCTTGACCACCGCTGCCAACAATCATGCACAGTGGCTACATTCCTGCCAAGTCGTTCTGCAATATTGCGGAAGGAAAATCCACCTTCTCGTAGCCCTATTACACGACCTCGTTCAAACTCCGTGAGCTGTTGATAATGGCTTCTTCGTCTTCTTAAAGACATTCTTGATTAACATCAACACACTACGTCGAATCTCAACGATAACTAACGCTCACGAACGTTACAGCGCGTATTTACAGCAAACCTGCTTTGCATGTTCCGTGGGGCGCTACTAGCGCCACACGTATGCGCCGAGCGCGAAATTTGCATAGACGTCATCTTACAGATGTACTCTCACCGCCTACTAACTGTCGTTTACCTAACACAACCCCTTCTTGGTGTTGGGATTTTTTTCCGTCAGTATATATATATATATATATATACTGCTGGCCACCCAAATTGCAACACCAAGAAGGAAGCATCCGACTGGCCTGAAATTCGCAACATGCGTCGCGCGCGAGAGGACATGCAAACGATTAGCATTGCAGGGCATATGCAAATCATGTGTGCTCGGCACGCCACCGAGAAGCACTATAAGAAGGGTGCACAGAAGGCGGGGTGCAAGTAGTGGAAGTGTGTTGTGCTGCCGGACCTATGCGTGGGAAGCTTCCTTATGCCTCGTCGGAGAATACGGCAGTCATTCCAGAACGTTTCGGAGTTCGACAGAGAACAAATAGTGGCTTATCGCGACAGCGGTTTATCGTACCTAGAAAACGGCGCCCGTGTGGGACGACATCCAGCCACGGTGAGGCGAGTTTGGATTCGGTGGGTGCTAGAGGGACGGACGTACCGACGTGAGTGATTGCCTCAGCGGCGGCACACTACCGAACGAGAGGACTGGCATGTTGTGCGGCGGGCATTGACGGCTCACACCGCCACATCACGAACGTTAGCGTAGGAATTAGGGTGTGTTGCGCAACAACCTGTGTCAGCTACTGTTCGAATTCGTCTGCAGAAGCGGAGACTTGTCCTACGGCGCTCATTGCTCCGAATACCATTCACGTTACACCACCGGCGAGTGCGGCGGCAGTGGGTAGTTGAACGCCACACATGGACTACGGAATGGCACGACATTGTCTTCTCCGACGAATCCCGCTTCGGCCTGCAACACCACCATCACCTGATCCGCGTGTGGCGGCACCGCGGCGAGAGAGTTTATGACGCCCTCATTATGCATCGCCATACCGGTCCGTCGCCTGGCATTATGGTTTGGGGCGCAATTGGATATGACACCCGCACCCTTCTGGTACGCATCGCCAGCACACTCAACAGCCACCGCTACATCCCCGACGTTTTGGAGCCTGTGGTCCTCCCTTACCTGCAGGACCTGCAAGCAGCCACGTTTCAACAGGACAAAGCGCGCCCGCACGTGGCACGCATCGTGCAACAATTTTTCACGGCCCACCAGGTGTCACTGCTGCCGTGGCTCGCCTGTTCTCCTGATATATCGCCCATCAAACACGTCTGGTAGCTGATCGGCAACCGAGTGGCCCGGCAAGCACCACCCGCTGCTACGCCTGATGAAGTGTGGCAACGTGTGGCAGCAGCCTGGACCGACATACCCAAAGCCCACATCCAAAGCTTCTTTCGTTCGATTCCGCTGCGTGTAGCGGCCGTTATTGCCAGCCATGGGGGCCACACAAACTATTGATGTCTGCGAGTTCCGCAAGTCGCACGGGCCTATAAGCTCAATCGTTTCATCTTTGTATCTGTTGTTATGTGTCTAGTAAATCTGGCTTTGCTATCTCTTGTCCTTCTTGGTGTTGCATTTTGGGTGGCCAGCAGTGTATATACATCTTATAAAGTTTGTGTCGTCGGAGCCACGCAGTATGCAAATCACAGCTGAATTCCTGTATTTCATTCTGCCCAGATGGAACAGTATAACTGGTCACAGCTGAATTCCTGTACTTCACTCTGCCCAGATGGAACACAATACATGAAGTCGCATTCCGCGGCGTTGAGGTGTCGGAGCCACGCAAGGGCATGTGGTCATCAAAATCCAGGATGTCATTCTTTCAATACAGTGCAGAATAACTGTGGGCACTCTCCGCGACCTAGCAGAGTCGACGATTCGCACAGTGCAAGTTGTCATCGCTTCAAAATGCCGCTAAACTGGCTATATCATTACTATGGTTGATAATTGCATCACTGCAATTTTAGCTCCATTATTTTAGATCCAATCGGCGTGTCCGATCAGCCTGAATTGATTAACAGTTTAATTAATTTGAAGGCACCTGGCTGGGTTTAAAGGTAAGGCAAAATGTTTCCCAAGTGATAGGATTTACCACCCAGAGAGGCTTGTTCACTGTGTGTGTTTGAAGGTGAGAAAAATACCGCAAACCGATTATTTCTCTGCTTTAATATCACAATAATACCAGTACCGATTGTTTCTCGGCTTTGCCACTTGACTCTTGAAAGTGCAAACAATGCCACGTTTCTAAACCTGAAAGGGCTTTCGAGATAATGCATTTGGCTATGAGTTGCGCCATGTACAGACGATCTATGGTAAAAAGGAAGCTGAAATTGGGTCACACTCACAAATTCGCCACCTTAAGTGAATCTCAAGTACCATTGGGTTCTTGTGTGCGCTGGAATCTGCGAAAAAAGGAAATGAGTTGCTTGCCAAGACTCGTGACAAGGGGAAGATTCTGGCTCGATGACGCTTCCTTATAAGCAATGAACACGCAAAAGAATCCCTCGTGAATCAACAGCGGATGGCTAAGATTGACCACCTGGAGCGAGGATTGGAATTCTCGCGCAAAAAGTGCTGATCACCCGTGGAAGTTAGAGAAGAGCTAAGTGACTAGGGAGGTCATTCCTCTCGTATAAGTGGTTCAAACCAGCAGAGGAACAAAAGAGAATCTACTCTGCGTGAACCAATTTTCTTGTCGTAGAGGCAGGGATCAACGAAAAGAGAGTGAGTCTTGTGTCCAGCTGTGAAGTAGTCTAACGAGGGAAAGACGTCTCTGTACATCGATTTTCGTGTTCGCCAAAGTGATTGAAAGTATTGAAAAAGCGACCAACTCAAAATCAACGAATGACTCATGGACGAGAACCCTGCATTGAAAGCGGGGCGAATTTTTAACAAAACAAACCTGCCGTATTCTCTACACGTTGATGTTTCTAATTGAGGATGTGCGCTTGTTGTTTTTGAGGATTTCAAATTCAACTATGTAAGTAAGCTCTTTTTGTCTATTTCTTATGTCGGCTGTTTTCCTGAAAGAACTATTGCCAACGAAAATAGTAGCTATTGGGTTGTTGGAAAAGTCATGACGTATTTTAGCCATGTTTTTCAAAGGTCATTTATTGATAGAAAGAACAAAGATAAATCAATGATATAATGCCCGTTTTGTTCGATTGCCTTTTGCCATCTTTCAGTGAGCTGCAGAATGTCTCGTTTATAGAAGGACCTACCTTTCGTGGCGAAAATCTATACAAGGTGCTAATTTACAGCCTCATCTGAATTGAACGTTATACCACCCAAGGACTGTTGCAGAGCGCGAAACAAGTGGAAGTTCGACGGCGCAAGGTCAGGCGAGTATGCTGGGTGTGGCAACACATCCCACCCAAGCTCCAATCATTTTTCGCTGGTGATCAAACTTGTCTGTGGTCTCACGTTGTCGTGATGGAACACAACACCTTTACGATGAACGAGCTCTGGACGTTTCAGGATGATGGATTCGTTCAAACTGTCCAAATGCCGACAGTACACATTCGAATTGATTTTTTGGTTCCGTGGTAGGAGCTCGAAAAACACGACACCTTTAAAATCCCACCATACTGAGATCAGAACCTTCCGCTGATGAATGTCTGCTTTGGATGTCGTTTGAGGCGCAGCAGCATTTCGGAATCAAGACCGTTTGCGTAGCACATTTTTTTGTACACAATCCACTTTTAGTCACCAGTTATCAGTCGCTTCAAGAAAGGATCGTTTTCCTCACGCTTAACGAGCATATCGCAGATGTGTATACGCGCCGTCAATTGAGCTTCCTTGAGTTTATGGGGAACCTACACATCGAGTTTGCTTACCTATCCCAGCTTCTTCAGGTGGTCGTGAACGCTTGAATGATGGATGTGCAATGTGTCTATAATCTCTCGTGTCGTGTAACGTCGGCTTGACTCGATCAATGCCTTGCTTTGGTCGTCATCAACCCCGGTTGGCCTCCCGGACCGAGGAGTATCGTTGAGGTCAAAATCACCAGCACGAAATTTTACGAACCACTGCTGGCACTGACGTTCTTGTATAGCAGTATCACCGTACACTTTACGTAACTTTTCACACGCTTGACGCGCGTTCTTCCCTTTACGGAAGTAAAACAGTAAAATATGGCGAAAATACACAGTTTGGTCTTCTATCTTCAACTTGATGTGAAATCTCCGCAAGTCAACCAAATCGCTCATTATTCCTTTTAGACTGCAGCTAGAACTGGCACCTGTCGAATGCCATAGCGATAACAAAGCTGCGCATGTCTCTAGTACTTCCAAAACCACCCAAATGCCATCGGGTGCCAAAATACGTCATGACTTTTCCGACAACCCAATAGAATGCAGAAACAATTTGGAAATGAAAAATCTAACCCGTTCAAAACGTGGGTCTTCGAAACTGTTATTGAGAAGCTTGGCTACCAGAACAAAAGAGCATGGAAATTCAATTTTTAGATGAAAAATATAATTCTTCCCATAGTGAATGTAACAAAATCATGCAAAACAATAACAGAGGTCACCAAAAAATACACTGAAAATAAACTTTTTCTTGAAAAACGCTATTGTTTAAAATTGCACAAAACTGTAGAAAGTTCCTAATGGTTACAAAAAGAAACATTCATATATATTTTGAATGAAGCAAATGGCAGTGTGGTTCTGCATGTAAAATATAAAGTTACATAATGAGAAAATCATGTTTTTGATTTATTTGAGGATTATATGTTGGAACTAAGAGGATTAGCAGCAATAAGTATATAGTCGGCCCACTTTTGGCCGTTATAAACATTTCTAGGCACGCTTTCCACAAGATGATTTATTTGATTATATGTTGGAACTAAGAGGATTAGCAGCAATAAGTATATAGTCGGCCCACTTTTGGCCGTTATAAACATTTCTAGGCACGCTTTCCACAAGATGATTTATTTGATTATATGTTGGAACTAAGAGGATTAGCAGCAATAAGTAAATAGTCGGCCCACTTTTGGCCGCTATAAACATTTCTAGGCACGCTTTCCACAAGATGATTTATTTGATTATATGTTGGAACTAAGAGGATTAGCAGCAATAAGTAAATAGTCGGCCCACTTTTGGCCGTTATAAACATTTCTAGGCACGCTTTTCACAAGATGATCGTAGGTATGTACCGACATTTTCCTTCATTCTTCCTGCAAAGCTTCTGCCAGTTCTGCTGTAGGAAAAGGTTTTACAGGCCGAGACAGGATTAAGGGTTTCCTCTTGTCCCACAAATGATCATACGTAGAGGATTTTAGGAAGGGAGTGTCTGACCCCATGTCTTAAACAACCCTTAGAAACAGGAAGCTAGGAGATTTGGGCTAGAGTGCCCGATAGGAAAGTGACACGGAAGCGAAGTAGAAAGGGGGAAGAAGATTCCCTTATTTATTACCAGGGGGCCAGTACCCGGGGTCCGACGGCTTAACGTGCCCATCCGACGCACGGCGGATATCTAGTGGATCGAGCGTTCGTACCTTCCTGGGATTGAACCTGAGGTCCTTTCCGTGGCAGTCACGAACGTTGCCCACTAGGCCACCCCCGGCCCAAGCTTGTCCCACAGATGGTCTGTTTAACTTATATAGGGACTTTGGACCGGTCGATCCAACATTTGAACAACCTGCTTCTCAAGCCAGGACTACCCAGACCTAACAGTGTGGCAAGGAGCTCAATCTGGCTGAAACAAGCAGTGAACCCTGTCGAAGTACTGCCACAGAGTTGGTAACGTAGAATTGTTCTTAATGTCTTTGTACCAGACGGCCTCTAGACTGGAGGGTATCACAACCAAAGAACGAAGTGCGTTTCGCAATAAACAGTCCCAAACCAACAGAGATACTCCTAGAAAAATATGCAGTCCTCCTGAGAGCGTTCCCCTAGAAAAAGCCACACCCAAATGCGTTCATTCGAATGTAAGGGTAAATAGTGTGATTGGCAACTCCAAACAACAATCTTCTACTGCTCTGTTGCCCAAAGACGGTGAGCAAAGCAAAACTGCAGCAAATATCTAGCATTGCCTTGAGTGATGCAGGGCATCTGCGCATTTTATATGTAACCGTAAGAATGCAGCTCCCGACGGAATGATTATTTGGTGCAAATAGCTATTCCAGTGGGATGTGATACGTTGCTAACCAGATCTGTGGCAGAGGACGTGCATGTCTTCTTCACATTCCACAGCAAACTTCATTTGACACGATCACTCAGTTTGCATGGCGTTCCAAAGCGGGGCTTCACTGTAGTAGCACCATCCGCTTTCCATTGATGAAGGATATTAGCGACGGTCGGTTTGGAGAATCCTGGGAGAGCGTTAATGTTACGGACTGATTGCTTATCCATGTAGTATTCAACCCCCATGCCGCTTTCAAAGTTCGTCAGTTCAGCTTTTCGCAGCATTGTCGCTTTTAATGAGGTCTCACAAATATGTCAACGCTTCTTTTAATACACTACTGGCCACCCGAAACGCAACACCAAGAAGGATGCATCCGATCGGCCTGAAATTCGCATCATGCGTCGCCCGCGAGAGAACATGCAAACGATTAGCATTGCAGGGTATATGCAAATCATGTGCGCCCGGCACGCCACCGAGAAGCACTATAAGAAGAGTGCGCAGAAGGCGGGGTGTAAGTAGTGGAAGTGAGTTGTGCCGCCGGACCTGTAAGTGAAAAGCTTCCTGATGCTTCGTCGCAGAATACGGCAGTCTTTCCAGTACGTTTCGGAGTTAGAGACAGGAAGAATAGTAGCTTATCACGACAGCGGTTTAATGCGGACGTAGGGTGTGTTGCGCGATAACCTGTGTCAGCACGTACCGTTCGACGTCGTCTGCAGAAGCGGGGACTTGTCGCACGGCGCCCATTGCTCCGATTACCATTGACGTTACACCACCGGCGAGTGCGGCGGCAGTGGGCCGTTGAACGCCGCACCTGGACTACGGAATGGCACGACATTGCCTTCTGCGACGAATCCCGCTTCTGCCTGCAACACCACGATAGTCGGATTCGCGTGTAGCGGCACCGCGGCGCGAGACTGTATGACGCCAGCATTATGCATCGCTATACCGGTCCGTCGCCTGGCGTTATGGTTTGGGGCGCAATTGAATATGACATCCGCACCCCTGTGGCACGCATCGCAGGTACATTCAACAGCCACCGCTACATCTCCGACGTTTTGGAGCCTGTAGTCCTCCCTTACCTGTAGGACTTGCCAGCGGCCACGTTTCAACAGGACAATGCGTGCCCGCACGTGGCATGCATCGTGCAGCAATTATTCTCGGCCCACCAACTGTTACTGCTGCCGTGGCCCGCCAGGTGTCACTGCTGTCGTGGCCCGCCTGTTCTCCCGATATGTCGCCCATCGAACACGTCCGGTCGCTTATCGGCAACCGAGTGGCCCGGCAATCACCACCCATGGCTACGCTTGATGAAGTGTGGCCACGCGTGGAAGCAGACTGGACCGACATACCCCAAGCCCACATCCAAAGCTCCTTTCGTTCGATGCCGCGGCGTGTAGCGACCGTTATTGCCAGCCATGGGGGCCACACGAACTATTGATGTCTGCGTGTACCGCAAGTCGCACGGGCCTGTAAGCTCAATAGCTTCATATTTGTATCTCTTGTTATGTGTCCAGTAAATCTGGCTTTACCATCTCGTGTTCTTTTTGGTGTTGCATTTTGGGTGGCCAGCAGTGTATATAGAGAACCCAACAAACTCCGCGCTGGTGAGTCTGGCTTGGCAAATGCACGTTTATTTTTATATGTCGGGTGTCCGAGATGTCACCCATGTTATTTTCAAAAAATCATTTTTGTTCCTTACGTGTTCCAATTCCCTGCATTTTTATGTCTACCATTGCCTTGAAAAAGCCTCCCAGTCGAGTGCTAAATCTTGACGAATCTTATTGCTTATTACACCACAAAAATAAACGAATTTAACACGCTATATCCGTTTCTTGAGTTTCATCGGCTGGTGTATTTAAAATGTTAAGAGAGTTCAGTTTTGTTTTCTTGCAAGCAGAGGGAACGACGTTAAAGTGAAAATTTGTAAAATATATGATTTTTACATAGCTTGTTTGACAACTATTGTCCTTCCTATAAGCAATTTACAAATTTAGTAGTTTCAGTAACTACACGGTGCCGCCCCGGTGGCGCAGTGGTCTAAGGCGCTGGCCTATGATCATTCGTCCGTAAGGGGTCCGGGTTCGAATCCCGTCAGGCATGGATGTTGTGTTTGTCTTACGGCACTGGCTCTCTCCCTTCCCTGGAACCAGTGACCCTAAATTAGGGACGGGCGACTGCTTATAGCCCATTAAGTTGCTCACGGTGGTCGTTAAACCTCCAATTAAAAAAAAAAATAACTACACGGTTGACAAAAAACGAAAGTGGTTTGTTAAAAGTGGTTCCACCAAAAATCTGTGCCTTATGTTTCCGATGGTAAAACTTCTTTATATATTTTCTTCGCAATTAATGTATTCCCAAGGATAAAATTGCACATCGATAAAACTAACTTGAAGTTATAGTATGGGATACTTAATACTTGCTAAAACATAACCATAATTATATTTAAAATCAATCATTTTTGAGTAATGTTCAGACCTGTTAATAGATGGCGCTACCTGTACATTGATGACGTCAGTAGACAAATAAATGTTGGATTGCTTAATTATGGTTATGTTTTTGCAAGTATTAAGTATCCCATGCTGTAACTTTAAGTTAGTTTTATCGAAGTGCGAATTTTTATCCTTGGGAATACATTAATTGCGAAAAAAATATGTAAAGGTATTTTACCACTGGAAACATAAGGCAGAGATTTTAGGTGGCACCATCTTAAAATGTATTCTTTTATGACGTAATATGCTTGACAGTCTTGTTCCATCGCTTATTCATGACATCTCTTTTTAGCTAGCAATAATTCCAATCCAGGCGCAGTCAAAAGTAAATGAAGCAATACCTCAGGGAGAACGGCACAAACGACAGGACACACTTCTGATTAAGCTCCTCCAAGAATAGCGTATTTTCTGTAATACCGATATTGTTTCAGTTCATTCTCCTCCCTTTCTCTTTTCTGGTTCGATTCCAAATCAGAGATCAATTACGTGACTGGTTGCTTGATGAGGAGGCCTGCCTTCTGAAGAGAGTATCAAAGAGGAAGGCTTTGTTAAAGCCCCTTCTTTAAAGGAAAATAGGGAGTTCTACAAATGGCGAAGAAAAACGTGCGCTGCATGCAACTAATTCTTCACTCGCTGGATTTTCTTCTTGATGGTGTTTGTTTTTCTTTCAGTTCCCAGCGTGTCCCTTTGATGGATCGTTTTGGAAGTGCTTTACGCCAGAGGAAATTGACTCGATTTCAAAGGAAGTAAAGTGTGAAAAATTGAGAGAAGGAGGGGAAAAAAAGGCCTTTTTATTGCAGTCGCCCAGAACAAGATGTTCAAGAGAGGGCTCAAGCGATCACAAACCACCGCTGATCAATGCAGGAGGAAATTCAAAAAAGGAACCTGTACTTTAACGGAACTAAATAAAAGAAATGATTTTCCTTTTCTTTCCATGTCATGCCATTAGAGGGACCAAGATAATGTGTCATGAAATATGACTCAGTGACAACAATGTGATCAAATTGATGAAAGAGAATCCCTTGCCGTTTATAAGCACTAACGCGAAACACAGAGCAAGAAAAATGCTTTACTTAATTCCATTCTTTTTAAACGGAAGTGATTTTGAAGTACAATATTTTATAGGAAGAATGACCCTGCATTTCCAATTGCGCTTTCTTTTGTACGTTTACTTAAAAAACGGAACGATTCGCTAAAAATAAGAAGCTCAAATGATTCCTTAAAGATAAGCACCCGAGTAACTCCCTTGAAGCAAGAGCAAAATGATCGTTGAAAGCATCAAATGGCATGCCTGACTAAAAATAAGAGTCTGAATGATGAGATGAAAGCAAGGAACAGAGTGATTAACCAAAATTAAGACTTCAATGTTTGGTTTAAAGTAAGGAACAAAAAAAAAAAGAAATTGAAACTAATGACCTGCTGTCAATAAAGGACCGATTGGTCGGAGAAAAGAAATGAAAAACTGGATATAAAATAGTGCAACTATATTAGTAATTCGATTTATTGGCGTAAAAATAGAAGTAATCGTTTTTAATTTTCCGCATATCAATCACATATTTCTTTTCAAGGAAAATAGCCTGAAAATTACCTACGTTCCCTGAAACATATTTGAAACCATCCTTCAAAATGTCTTCCTAGGCACTTTTCTGTCTAGTGTTATTGAAAAAGCCATATGGTTGATATGCGAAAGCTTGGACACGATAAACATTCAAGAAACGCATCATCATTATCATCATCATCATCATTGTCAACCATTATCAATCCACTGCTGGACGAAGGTCTCCCCAAGTTTCCTCCACAACGGTCTGTCTTGTGCCAGTCTCCTCCATGTCACTCCCGCATATTTACGAATTTCATCCACCCATCTCCCATGTGGTCTTCTTCTGGGTCTTTTCCTATCCCTTGGAATCCAATCTAAAATTTCGGCTGTCCATCGATGATCTGTCCTTCTGGCAGTATGTCCAGCCCATTGCCATTTCAGGGATTTAACTCTGATCATGATGTCTTCCACTCTTGTCATTTTTCGGATCCACAAGTTCCTCTTCTTATCTCTCCTGGTTACACCAAACATGCACCTCTCCATGGTACTTTGAGTTGTCTGCAGCCTTTGTATGTCTCTTTTAGTTAAGGTCCACGTCTCTGCACCATACGTAAGCACTGGAAGGATGCATTGATCAAACACTTTTCTTTTAAGACATAATGGCATATTGCTCTTGAAAATTATGCTGTTTCTTCCAAAAGCTCTCCAGGCAAGTTTTGTACGCCGATTAATTTCTTCATCAATGTGACCCTCACTTGATACCTGCTGTCCAAGATAAACATACGTATCTGTTATCTCCAGTTTTTCTCCATCAATCGATAAATCTTCATTTCTTGTAAAAGCATTGAACATCACTTTTGTCTTCTGAAAGTTCATTTTTAATCCCACTTCTTTACTCTTGTCAGCAAGTTCCTGGATCATACTCTGCAGCTCTGATGGGGTAGTTGCAAAAATGACTACGTCATCAGCAAAACGAAGGTGGGTTAGATAATCTCCATTAATCTTTATCCCTTTGTTTTCCCAGTTCAGTGATTGAAAGACATTTTCCAATGTGGCATTAAAGAGCTTCGGAGATATGGTGTCACCTTGTCTCACTCCCTTTCCAATTTTTATGTGTGTTGTATTTTCAAACAGCCGAATCTTTGCACTTGCATTTTCATAGATGTTATTAATAATATTAATGTATGCATCTTCAATACCGCAGGATTTCAGAGCCGTGGTAACTGCTGATGGTTTCACCGAATCAAAGGCTTTTTCATAATCGATAAAAGCCATGCACAATGGAAGTTCATATTCCCTCGCTCTTTCAATTAGTTCTCTCAGTACGTGGATATGATCTATTGTGCTGTAGCCATTCCTGAATCCAGCTTGTTCTCTCGGTTGAGCCATGTCCAGTGTTACCTTCAAGCGGTGTGAAAGAACTTTAGTGAAGATTTTATAAACCACTGATAGGAGGCTGATAGGTCTGTAGTTCCTGAGATCCTCAATGTGACCTTTTTTATGTAGCAGGATCATTGTAGCATTGTTCCAATCCTCAGGAATCTTCCCTTCATTAAGGCATCGAGTGAAAATTTGGGCGAATACGTTAATTTTTGTGGAGTGGTAATCACAAAGATTCGTCAAGCTTTCGAACTCCAGTGGAAGGCTTTTTCAGGGCAATGGTGAACATAAAAATGCAGGGATTTGGGACACGTGAGGAACAAAGATTGTTTTTAAAAATAACGTGGGAGAAGAATACATGCGAAGTGTCAAACATGACATGCAGAATACTGCCGTCGCCAGAGAAGTCATGTATTTATCGTCCGCTCCAGAATGGAATAGTACACTGCTGGACAATTGCTAAGGACGGATCATAAACGGCTATATAGCGCATAAAAAAGTAAGTGTGGTTGGATGCCAAGTGAAATAAAATAATGTCAGAATGCCAGGACATTACAAGAAAGACAATTTATTGTGCTCTGAAATCCAGAAGGCTTTGGAACGTGTTCAAGGGACAAACAGGCCATTTTGTGCAGAATACGTAAACGTGAAAAAAATGCAATTACCGTCCGCAGGCGTTCCGGCGTAAGATGTCAATACGGGATATGGCCACCATGGAGGGCGTAGCAAGATTTCACACGTCGTGTCATGCTTTGCACAACATTATCAAGCAGCTGTTGGGGTAATTTATCCCATTCCTCTGTCAGTGCACGGATGAGGGTGTCCTTGTTTATTGGAGGGCATTGGCGACCAGCAAGACTCCTCCTCAAAGCATCCCACACATTTTCAATGGGATTCAGATCTGGAGAACGTACTGGCCATACGAGGCGTTGAATATCCTCGCTCTCAAGACACTCCTGGACAGCGACTGTTCGATGGCATGTTGCGTTGTCGTCCATGAAAATGAATCTATCACCGACAGCACCACGAAACATGGGAACATGAGTTAGCAGAACATCATTAATGTATCGTTGGCCAGTCATAGTCCCAGTTGGAAGCACATAGAGGGACGTACGGCCATTGATCATGATGCCAGCCCATACCATGACACTACATGTCGGATATCGGTCCCTTTCCTGTATGTTTGCTGGACAATACGCAGTACCACGCCAGATCAGTTGTCGCCGACAATTAGACGATAGACTGTATCTACTCTCATCTGAGAAGAGGACAGCAAACCAGTCGTTATCAGTCCAATTGTGATGTTGATGGCACCATTGCAAACAGGCGGTATAGTGACGTCTGGACAATGGGATGCACACAACAGGACGGCGGGCGTATAGTCCTACTTCATGCAAACGTCTGGCGACAGTTTTTCGGGAGATCCGCTTGCCAGTAGCAGCCATAAACTGATTTGCTACCTCACTAGCTGTGCTGCGCCGGTGTCGTTTTGTTTATAGTACTATGTACCGATCTTCTGCAGGTGTCGTACTGCGAACACGACCTCCCCCGTGACGTTTGCTACACTCTCCATTTGTTTGAAATGATTTCCAAAGCCTTGAAACAACACTGTGGCTGACGTCGAACTCCCTGGCAACATCTGTTATTTTTCGCCCTTCTTCAACCTTGCCAATAATATGGCCACGCGTAAAATCGTCTAGGTGATGTCGGGAAGACATACTGAAAATTGCATGTTCGTCAATTGATTCTTTCCCTTTCAACTTTGCGTTTGAACAACAACGGTCAATACGCGTGAAATCCTTTATATCTCTTATCAGCGCTATGATGTCACAAACAAGTTCGGCAATCCAAAATTTGCATACGCACAACACGTCTTACTGTATCCCGCACTTATGCTGATTTCCACATTTTCCTGCCTTCCATTTTATGGTTGCTATCGTTGCTATTGTCATCCGTCCTTAGCAATTGTCCGGCAGTGTATTAGAAGAATTGCTCCTTACACGAACTTTAAAGAGACTGCTATCTGGGGAAACAATCGAAACCTATCCAGCAAACTATCATGCAAAGATATGGTTTTCTACTGAACTACCAATGGCCGCCCCGGTGGCGCAGCGATCGCCTCTGATCATTCGTCCGAAAGGGGTCCGGGTTCGAATCCCGGTGAGGCATGGATGTTGTGTTTGTCTTACGGCACTAGCTCTCTCCCTTCCCTGGAGCCAGTGACCCTAAATTAGGGACGGGCGACTGCTTATAGCCCATTGAGTTGTTCACGGTGGTCGTTAAACCTTCAATCAAAAAAAAAAAAAAAGAACTACCAATTGTTTAGCATGCGTTATTAAAAGATGGAAACACATCGCGACGCACCGTATAACTGCGTGATAATTTTTTTTTTAATATGCTCGTGAAGTCACCAACGTTATTTTCAAAAATCATCTTTTATCGTTACGTGTTCTGATTCCCTGCATTTTTATGTTTACCATTGTCTTAAAAAGGCCTCCCAGTAATGCGCGAAAGCTGGGCGAATATCTGTGCTTATTACATCACAAAAATAAACGGATTTAATACGCTATATGCGTCTCTTGAGTATTCTGGTGCATTTAGAATAACGTTGGACACGATAATTTCCATTTTTACACCAATAAATCGGATTACTACTATAGTTTTACTGTGTTATGCACAGTTGTTGTGCAGTTCTTCGTCATTAATTAGAAAAACCCGGTATTTCGTCAAAATCGAGGTATTGTCTAAAATAGTGAATTGAAATACTTGCTAAAAATGAGGACCAGAATGCTTGCGGAATGTAAAGAACCGAGTGGTTAGCTGGAAAGAAAGAACAGAATATTTGTTGAAGATAAGGACTTCAGTGAATAAATGAAAATTAGAAACAGAATAATTGGCCAAAAATAAGTAACGATGTGATTCACTGAAAACATTGGATGCATTGCACTTGACAACATTAACAGAACTCAAATATTAATTACTGAGATGGTGAAATTTCAAGTCTTGGGTAAAATAAAGGGCAAATAACGTTGTCATGGTAACCAGCTTCAAACAACGAATTACGAAATTCTGAAAACAAACAGTTTTATAATCTCGATCGAGCTCCCAATTTTTCTGTAGGTCAGACAACCAGAATAGAAAATATCCCTTCCCATACAATACATGGAAACTTCAAGATTAAATATAATTTCCAAGTGTGATTTTTTCGTTTTTCCCATCCTTTCCAAGTGTGATTTTTTCCTATTAGTTGCATTTTTTTCTAACTTCTTCACATCTCTAAGTGTTTACGGCTGTGAGAGGTCGGCCTTCACTAACTTGTCTGTACTAACTACCAAAAAGAGAGAACACACACACACACACACACACACACAGAGAGAGCATTCATGTCTTACATACTATTGTAATTCGATTCAGGCTCTCTAGCAGATATGCAAAGGTTACAAACGCTTACTTACCTGACGCCATATTTTTTTTTATAATAATGCTTATGCTTAAAGTAGAGTTTTCTGGGTTTGCACGTTCTAAGTTTGTTTCCAGAAATAACTGCGCGTACAAGGACCCTGGTGAATCTGCCTCGTAAATTTGTTTAAAATGATGCAAATGATTGTACAGGAAATTACGTGTTTGCGTTGTTCCAAATATTTAACGGCACTACTTATTCGCACAGAAAGACTTAAAAATTCGCGCTGTTGTAATTTAATTTATGCTTGTGAGTTTGTGTCGTTCAGCTTAATCTTTTCTTAGATATCTATGTGCATTCGCACATTCGGGATTTCACACAATTTCAGATTTACTGTCGTACAGCTATTCTCAGTTGTTGTTTTTTGTAATCCAATCTGAATTATTCCGTCAAATACATTTGTATGCGCTGCTTTTTCTAATTTAATTTCAAGGAACATCAGATTACAGATTTTTTGGGGCACGTTAATTCAAAATACTGTTCATTAAAGTTTATTTCTATTTCTCTCAGCTCTTCAGCATAACATTTTTTGGTACGTCTGATAACGGCCAGATGAATGAAGTTACCAAAGCAGCGAGCTACATTGTATTGATCAAAGAAGCAAGATCTTTAAGAACACACTGATTGGATGATTTATCAACTTTAAGAAGTATACAACGCGAACGACATCAGCAACAGTAGCAAGGTGTATGCGCGTTGTGTGCTGCGAAAGAATTGTGTCAGATGTATGATCTCCACCAGTAGAAACATATTTACTGATTGGCTGATTTATCAACTTTAAGAAGTATACAACTCGAACGACATCAGCAACAGCAGCAAGGTGTATGCGCGTTGTGTGCTGCGAAAGAATTGTGTCACATGTATGATCTCCACCAGTAGAAACATATTTACTGATTGGCTGATTTATCAACTTTAAGAAGTATACAACTCGAACGACATCAGCAACAGCAGCAAGGTGTATGCGCGTTGTGTGCTGCGAAAGAATTGTGTCAGATGTGTGATCTCCACCAGTAGAAACATATTTACTGATTGGCTGATTTATCAACTTTAAGAAGTATACAACTCGAACGACATCAGCAACAGCAGCAAGGTGTATGCGCGTTGTGTGCTGCGAAAGAATTGTGTCAGATGTGTGATCTCCACCAGTAGAAACATATTTGCTGATTGGCTGATTTATCAACTTTAAGAAGTATACAACTCGAACGACATCAGCAACAGCAGCAAGGTGTATGCGCGTTGTGTGCTGCGAAAGAATTGTGTCAGATGTGTGATCTCCACCAGTAGAAACATATTTACTGATTGGCTGATTTATCAACTTTAAGAAGTATACAACTCGAACGACATCAGCAACAGCAGCAAGGTGTATGCGCGTTGTGTGCTGCGAAAGAATTGTGTCAGATGTGTGATCTCCACCAGTAGAAACATATTTGCTGATTGGCTGATTTATCAACTTTAAGAAGTATACAACTCGAACGACATCAGCAACAGCAGCAAGGTGTATGCGCGTTGTGTGCTGCGAAAGAATTGTGTCAGATGTGTGATCTCCACCAGTAGAAACATATTTACTGATTGGCTGATTTATCAACTTTAAGAAGTATACAACTCGAACGACATCAGCAACAGCAGCAAGGTGTATGCGCGTTGTGTGCTGCGAAAGAATTGTGTCAGATGTGTGATCTCCACCAGTAGAAACATATTTACTGATTGGCTGATTTATCAACTTTAAGAAGTATACAACTCGAACGACATCAGCAACAGCAGCAAGGTGTATGCGCGTTGTGTGCTGCGAAAGAATTGTGTCAGATGTGTGATCTCCACCAGTAGAAAAATATTTGATGCTTTCAAGTGTAACAAAACGTGTAGTAGAACGAAGACGTATGAAGACGTATGGTGACACTAAGCTCAGAAATACTTGTGAACTCAATAGAAACGCAAAACATGTGTGGTATTCGAGGGAAACAAGATCTTTTACGTTACCTATAACACAAAATACACCGAACAGCAAGATCATTATGACCAGGGCGTCATCATGCAAATTGAAGCAACTGTAATTAAACGAAGACGTGTGTCAAGCTCATGAACTGGTATAACCCCTGACACTGAGTTCTGTAAATCAATGCTATTGTTGTTTTTCAGATGGAAATGCAGAGGACTTTAACGAGTTTCACAAAGGCCAAATTACAAAGACCGTTCCATAATAATTGAGACTAATTCATTTTGAAATTGCAACAGTGCGAAGTGGAGAAATAACCACGCAGACGACTAACTGAATTAAGAAAGTATCTATGGCAATAGTTATTAGCCGTGGCAGACAATTCTGGATTTGTTCTTGCGCAGTTGTTTAAGGTACGTCTGCATTTCGCCATACAGCTATGGAGGTGAGTGATGCAGAGTTAAGAACTGAAATGCGTTGTGCGATAAAATTTTGCTATCGTTTGGTTAGCACGGCTCCAGAAACAACTGATTTAATTAAAAAAAGCTTACAAAGATAAATGTTTGGGCGAGTCAACGATTTTTAGGTGGTACCATGACTTCAAAAAAAGGCGATTGTCGGCAGAACTCGCACCTAGACCTGGTCGACCACAAAGTGTTGTCACAGAGGGTATTGTTAACACTGCTTGGGCAATCCTGCAAGAAGATCCACAAATGACGAGTGAAGAGATAGCGGCGTCAACTAATATTTCAAAAACGTCGACAATCTGCATTCTACATGACAAATTACTACTGCATCGTGTGTTTTCCAGATGGGTACATCATCGCCTAACAAGATAACAATGGTTACCCAGAGTTCAGGTATGTCATGAGTGGAAACCAATGATTAAAAAAGATCCAAACTTTCTAAGCACAGTAATAACTGCCGATGAAACATGGGTCCACTATTTCGAGATCCTCACAAAGCGCGCAACGAGTGTCTAGAAACACACAGGCTCGCCTCCTCCGAAAAACAACCTCCAAACCAAATCAGCTGGGAAGGTGATGATAATTTTCTCTGATCATAAAGGTGTAGTCTACCAGCATGCCGTTCCTCCACAAATTACTGTCAATGTTGAGTATTACATTTCAGTCTTGAATGATCTGCGACGACACATATCGATTAAGGGACCGAAACTGGTGGGCAAGTGGACCCTACACCATGATAACGCCCTCCCACATGTGGTTGTTTGTGTTCAACAGATTCATACGAAATGCAGTGTTCATGACACAGCCTGCCTACAGTCCTGATCTCGCCCCGTGCGATTTCTGGTTGTTTCCACCAATGAAAGAGGAGTTCAGTGGCGGAACATTCCAACCCAGATGCTGACGTTATTCAAGTTGTAAAGGGATTGCTAAAGCGGCTTTCACAAAATACTTTCTCCATATGCTTTGAAAAGCGGACTGAACGCTGGAACCGTTGCGTATCAAAGATACTTTGAGATAATACTTAATATGGAAGATACTGTTTCTTCATTTTATATGATTTTACTCTCAGTTTTTATGGAACGGACGTTGTATAATGGCGAGACAACTGGGTCAGAGCATTTAGGGATGTCAAGGCTTGTGGGGTGTTAACGATCAGCAGTGGTTACTACCTTCAAAAATTGGCCCGAGGAGGGAATACTACGAACCGCCAGCAAGCTGTGGGCCGACCACTGATCATTTATGCCAGAGATGAGCGAAGTCGATCCCGTACGGTAAGAGCCTACAGAAGAGATACTGTGGCGCAACTCATTGGTTATTTGAATGCTGTTGTAGGGGCGAGAATTTATGCACATCGGTAAATTATGTGATTGACATTTGTCGGCATAATATATTTTGATCGAAACTCTTTAGATTCATGTGATGGACATTAAATTACATTAATCTTATAAGAATGAACTGTTTTCATCAAGACATGAACATTTGATGTCTACTATTTTCAAGTGTATTAAGATCTTTCTTAAGATGGATGTGAAAAAAGCAACGGAACTGAAATAACATATGTTAAACCTTGTAAATGTACTAGTAAGGCGACATTCCAATGTACCTGTTGTAAAGACGTTGAACTCGCGGAGGCACCGCTATTGTTCCTAGCCGGGAGGATTGCAAGTTGTGGGATACACGCAAGGTCAAGGGGAAGCGAAGGAAGGTCAGCGCTGGAAATTCGCAGGTCAGGGAGAAAACGGGTGGGGGGCGCAGAGAGGCAGGCGGGTGGCCTACTCGACAAGTGCGATCACTCGAAAAAATGGTTAACGCCTCGGGCGGAGAATGCAGGAGCCAATCATGAGGCGAGAAAAGGTTACTAGGGAAAACTTCGAGTTAGGAAAAGACAGTTAGAGCTTGGAGAGGATCGTGGAAGGTGCTAGGGGCAGCACTGAAAGAAAAGTTGGTCGTAGGACACGTATAAAAGAGAGAGTACGGGAAACAGGTAGTTTTTGGAGTGGAGCGTGGAAGGTGCTGGGGGCAGCACGGAAAGAAATTTCGTCGTAGGGCACGTGCCAGATAGAGCACGGGAAAACGTTCATTGTTGGAAGAGCCGGACGGAGACACCGGTTGTCTGCAACGAAGTACGGAGAAACTATCTACGAGGACACGTGTTTCGGGAACAGAACACGAGGCTTAGCTTTCCAAACAAAAGAAGTGTGAGGTGAACGAAATATTCCGGCCATTAAAGACTTTCACGTTTGCGATAGGGAAAGAACTTGCAAAGGTTTATTTGTAGAAAAGAGTATTCCGTTAATCAATAGGGATTCTGGCAATTTTCGGGGGACTGCAACTTGCAAGAGCTCGTGTTATGGTACAATAGCTGCCAGGATTGATTATCTTTGATTAAAAAAATTTTTTGTTGAGTTTCAAACAAGCCTAATGTTGAATTTATGCTTTGAATGTCTAGCCATTAATTTTACTTCCCCTCTCCCGAATAGCAGATTATTTTTAGTAAAGCTGGGAGAGTAAAAGCGCCGGGCTGCCTTCAGCTTTTCGTTGATAGACAATTTTCGTACAAAAAGAGCCTTACACATTTTTTTTCCTGCTGTGGGGAATTTTCGACAGCACGGGAAGCCAGGATCGTTTAGCTGATAAGCAATAGTTAACATAATGAGTTTCCACCCCTACAGCTGTTGACAGGAGTAATGTGTCATAATACATAGGCCATCGAACCCTGTTGAAAAGGGCGCTATGTAACAGCACGACGCTCCGGGTGCCCTTAGTAGCTTCGTTTTACCGCTGAAATTTCTCACAATTGGCAAGGGAGCTTTAAAACTGGACCTTCAATGTGTGGAAGAAGGTCATCTGGTTCGATGAATCCCGCTTTTTCTTTCACCACGTGGATGGCCGGGTACGTATGCCTCGTTTATTACAGGAATTGATGGCACTAGGATCTATCGTGGGACGTTTATCAGAGGAAGTGATGGCACCAGGATGTATCGTGGGACGTTTATCAGAGGAAGTTATGGCACCAGGATGTATCGTGGGACGTTTATCAGAGGAAGTTATGGCACCAGGATGTATCGTGGGACGTTTATCAGAGGAAGTGATGGCTCCAGGATGTATCGTGGGACGTTTATCACAGGAAGTGATGGCACCAGGATGTATCGTGGGACGTTTATCACAGGAAGTGATGGCATCAGAATGTATCGTGGGACGAAAACGAGACGGTGGAGGAAGTGTAATACTTTGTTCAATGTTCTCTTTGGAAACCCTTTGTCGAGTCATTTTTGTGCAGGAAACAATGACGTCTACTACCTACCACAACGCCATTGCAGACCTGATACATCCTTCCATTGAAGCGGTATTCCCTTCTAGTAGCACCTTCCTTCAGTCGGATAATACGCTGTGTCACACTACTCGGATTTTTCAAGAATGGTTCGCGGAACATGAGGAAATCTTACAGGTAATGCTCTGGTCACCAGAATCCCCCGACTTCAGTCAAATCGAGCATCCGTGATTTGTGTTGGAAAAGCAAATTGGATCTTCGGCGGCTCAACCACGTAACGTGGGAGAGTTGAAAGATCTGCTGATAAAGTCTTGTTACCATATACCACAAGACACCTTCTGAAATCTTGTTGCGTTCATGCCTCGCCGAGTAAGGGTAGGTTTGGCGCCATGTGGATGGCTAAGATCGGATCAGGCAGGTGGTCATAATGTTTTGGGTCTTCGGTGCATATGCATATCTGAGTAGTATTCAAGAACCTGCTGACAAGAGAAAAGAAGTAGGATTAAAGTTGATTTGACACAAAATAGAATTGATCTACGATGCTTTAAACCCCTTTAAGTGGCCGGAACGAGTTAACTCCGGGTTGACAAAATGGGCTGAAGTCAGCTCAGACGAATATATTTGCTGTCTAAGAAGTGGCTGGATCGAATTCGTTCGGGGTATATTTAGTGGCCTTAACGCCGGTCCAAGAAGTGATCTGAAAAACTAGAGGATCAGAAAATCTTACTTTCCCTTCTTTTACTTTGCTATTCAAAGCGGTGATTTAGAGAAGTGATTGACAACGATTCTTTATGACTGATTAGATTGCGAATGTGACACAACAATGGCGATGAACCTACGAAAGGAAAGAGAAGATGTTCGAGTTTTTTCTCTATTCAATGGCATGATATCCGTGTCAGGGGGACTAAACCTTCTCCATAATGTCATGGAGCAGAGAATAAAGGACTAAAAGGGAGAGCTTACTTTAATTACCAGGTTTATGGTCGCTATTGCTCAGATGACATGATGAAAGGAATTGTTTCGCCTTAGCTTTCGTGAAGTCGGTCGTCATGGAAATATCTGTGTTTCGGGAAACCAGAAATTTTTGGCACCATTTGGTTCAGGTGTATCAGCCGCTTAAAGGGTTAACAAGAACTGAAGGTTGACAAGGCAAATTTAGGAGGAACGGATGTCGATATCTACCTTAGACAAGTGATATCAAGCAAGGTTCACCGCGAAGAAGGTAACAGAGTCTCGGCTGAAGTGCAATTTTTAAGAACAATTTATCATTGAAGGTAACAGAGGTATAAGGCTTAATCAGTACAATTTTTAAGAGCAATTTACCATTGTGTCTTAAAAGAAAAGTGTGTAATCAATGTATCCCTTCAGTTGTTACTAATGGACAGAAGTATTGATTTTAACTAAAAGTGACAAACAGATACTGTGAATAACTCAAAGCCTAACGAGACGCACATTTGGTGTAACCAAGAAGGACGAGGAAAGAAACTCGTGGATCAAGGAAAATGACCGGATTTCATGACATCCTTATCAAAGTACAGATTCTAAAGTGGAAATGTACTGAACACATTGCTAAAACTGACCACAGTTGGAGAACTGAAATATTAGGCTGGATAAAAAGGGACATGAAAATACTAAGAGAAAGATCACGTGGCAGATAAGATGATTAAATTCGAACGCATCGTGGAAGATAATTCCAGAACACCAAGATTTCCAGAAAAGAATTGGGAAGTCCTGCATCCAGCAAATAGGATTAAGAACAATTGATTATGTTTAATTCGAGTAAAACTATATATAAAGCTCCCGAGGACAGCTGGGGAGCTTTATATGTAGTTAGTATTCTATCATTTGTGAAAATCTATCCTCTTAAGTGTCTCTTTGTTCTTTAGCACAGATCCATAAGGCAAGTTGAGGATATCAACGACATTCTATCAAATTTGAGTAGACGAATTCGAATGTCTTGCAATTGGATACATTTTTTTGTTTATATCTTGGCATTTGTACACAACGCAGGATTTCATGTGTTCCAGAAAGTGTCCTCAAGCAAAAGTAGTGAAATTCATTTATCGCCCTTTCTTATGGTTTCAGGGTTCCCATTTTTGGAGTAACATCTTTCCACTATAATCTTTACACCCTTAATCCAGTTCTTCTTTGGTCTTAACCAGCTTCAATAGTATGCATTCAAGAATTCCTTTATGTAAACTTCTCTATTCAAGAGCTTAACATATATGTATCATTTTTCAATAACGCTCTGACATATGATCATATGTAGAGGATTTTAGGAAGGGAGTGTCTGACCCTAGGTCTTTAACAACCCTTAGAAACAGGAAGCTAGGAGATTTGGGCTAGAGTGTCCGATAGGAAAGTAACACGGAAGCGAGGTAGAAAGGGGAGGAAGACGCCCTTATTTATTACCGGGGTGCCAGTACTCGGGGTCCTACGGCTTAACGTGCCCATCCGACGCACGGCAGCCTGGGATCGAACCTATGGTCCTTTCCGTGACAGTCAACGCTCTGACATCCCCTGCTTTCTGATTTTATAACGCACGTCTGATTGGCGATCGCCAAATCTCCCTATCCTTTTTTTCTTTTTTTTTTTACGTCTTCTCTCATAAACACAGTTCATACTAATTTTTAGCATTCCAGTAAGTTATTGTGCAATTCATCTTTTAATTTCATTTTCTGGAATTTGTGTACACTGACGGAAAAAAAATCCCAACACCACGAAAAAATAGTTGTAGAGGAATGAAATGGCGGCAATACATTTCTATAGGTAACATATTTAATCGATTAAATTTTCAAGATCACAGCTCATTGTAAGCACGATAAGAGCCATTTTAAATGTGAAATGCTGGTACATTAATAACTGGTGTAACCGCCAGAATGTTGAATGCAAGCACACAAACGTTCATGCATTGTGTCGTACAGGTGCTGGATGTAAGTTTGTGGGATGGAGTTCCATGCCTGTAGCACTTGGTCGGTCAATACAGGGACGGTTAATGCTGGTTGGGGGTGACGCTGGAGTTGTCGTCCAATGATGTCCCATACGTGCTCGATTGGTGAAAGATCTGGTGATCTAGCAGGCCACGGCAACATGTCGACACTCTGTAGAGCATGTTGGGTTACAACAGCGGTATGCGGGCGAGCGTTATCCTGTTGGAAAACACCCCCTGGAAGGCTGTTCATGAATGGCAGCACAACAGGTTGAATCACCAGACCGACGTACAACTGTGCCGTCAGGGTGCGTGGGATAACCACGAGAGTGCTCCTGCTGTCATAGGAAATCGCTCCCCAGACCATAACTACAGGTGTAGGTCCAGTGTGTCTCGGCTGCAGACAGGATGGTTGCTGGCGCTCACCTGGCCTCCTTCTAACCAGCACACGGCCATTTCTGGCACCCAGGCAGAACCGGATTTCATCAGAAAACACAACAGATCTCCACTTCGTCGTCCAATGAGATCTAGCTTGACACCACTGACGTCGCAAACGGCAGTGGTTTGGGGTAAGTCTAATGCACGCTACAGGGCTTCTGGCTCGGAGCTGTCCTTCAAGTAACCGATTTGTAACAGTTCGTTGTGTCACTGTGGTGGCAACTGCAGCTCGAATTGCTGCCGCAGACGCAGTACGATGCGCCACGGTCATACGCCGTACACGGCGGTCTTCCCTCTCAGAAGTGCCACGTAGTCTGCCGGAACCCGGTCTTCTGGAGGCAGTACCTTCTCTTGACCACCGCTGCCAACAATCATGCATAGTGGCTACATTACTGCCAAGTCGTTCTGCAATATTGCGGAAAGAAAATCCACCTTCTCGTAGCCCTATTACACGACCTTGTTCAAACTCCGTGAGCTGTTCATAATGGCTTCTTCGTCTTCTTAAAGGCATTCTTGACTAACATCAACACCCTACGTCGAATCTCAACGATAACTAACGCTCACGAACGTTACAGCGCGTATTTACAGCTAACCTGCTTTGGATGTTCTGAGGGGCGCTACTAGCGCCACACGTATACGCCGAGCGCGAAATTTGCATAGACGTCATCTTACTGATGTACTCTAACCGCCTACCAACTGTCGTTTATCTAACACAACCTCTTCTTGGTGTTGGGATTTTTTTCCGTTAGTGTATTTCGACAATCCATCTCAAGTGCTTAAACAGTTCATTGAGCTCATTTTGGCAGTTCCTGGTATGCACTTTAGTTGGGACCGTGGTGTATGATAGTCAAGAGCTACAACTCACCATACACTTAACCGCTAGAAAATTGGTTCTTTAATGGTATAGCTCTCCAGGAGGCATGCAGGAGATGTGAACCGATGGTTTACATGAATCATTATAGGAATACACAGCGTTTATGATTACATCATTACTAAATCTCTATTTATTACAAGTATTTTTAGCACGTCTTTTGTAAAAAAAGATTGTGATTATGTTATCGGTTTGTCCGTCCGTCCGTGGACACCATATCTCAGCAACTAATAGACCGATTTGTAAAAGTCTTTTTGCATTGAGAAGATTGAAATATGTGAATGATGACCATTCATTTCTTTTCTTTTTTTACGGTGTAAAATTTCGCCGCTAGACGGCTTAAATGAAGATGATATCAAATTCAAAACAGATTTTATTCCATCTTTTTGCTTCTAGACATCCGATTGAAAAAATGCCTTTACTTTTCGATTCCATTTATGTCGAAGACTATTTTAGGAATAGTCACTTTTTCAAGTTACGCACAGATTTCCCGCTAGGGGGCACAAAAGTAAATTGCGTTTTCCCCGATATCTGTACTTCTAAAACTTCAATTTCAAAACGTTTTTCTTCAGAGGATACAGCTCCTGATGGAAAATGTTTTGCACATAATTTCTGATAAGCAATGGTTTGGCCACCAGGGAGCGTAAGTGTTAATTCTGATATATTTGCCACAAAATCTGGGCTTCTAAAATTTCGATTCAAAAAATTCGTTCGTGGACCGACACCCTTCATGTCGAAAAACCTTTTTGAAATATTTTCTTCTTAAAATATTGCATGCATGGTTTCTCCGCCAGAGAGCATAGATGCATATCCAATGTTTGCCAATATCTCTGCTTCTAATGGTTCGATTTGAAAAATTCCTTCTTTATTGGATAGGTTTTCCGTTGCGACATGTTTTTCATATAATTTCAGAATTTTCAAGTAATTCGTAGACATTCCGCTAGGAGGCGTTATGGTAAATTGCCTTTCCTCCGATATCTCTGTTTCTAAAGCGCCGATTCGAAAATTTCTTTCTGCACCGAATACCGCTCCGTATGGGAAATCTTATGCATAAAATGTCTAGTTTTTGGTAAAAAATGGTTTGGCCACCAGAGAGCGTTGATGTATATCTTATTTTTGTCAATATCTCTACTTCTAAGAGTCCGATTTGAAAAATTCCTTCCTTGTTGCACAGCGATCCCGGTGCGAAATCTTTTTCATATAATTTCAAAATTTCCAAGTAATTCATAGACTCTAGGGGGCTTTAGGTAAATTGCTTTTCCCCCGATATTTCTGCTCCTGAAACTCCAATTTGAATAATTCTTCCTGCATCGCATAGAGCTCCTAATGGGAAATATTTTTTATATAATTTATAATATTTGGTAAACATTGGTTTGACAACTAGGTGGCATTAGTCTTAATTTCAGCTTCTGGTGTATTTGCAGCAAAATCTGAGCTTCTGAAAACTCAATTGAAAGAATTCTTTCCTGGACCGATACCACTCATATCAAAAAACCTTTTCAGAATTCTTTTTCTTAAAATAAAGCATGGTTTTCCTCCAGGGGGTGTAGATGCACATCTTATATTTGTTGATATCTCTGCTTCTGAGAGTCCGTTTTAAAAATTCTTTCTTTGTTGGAGAGCGTTTCACTGCGAAATGTTTATATTATAATTTCAATTTTTCTTAACCCACAAGTCTGCAACCAGAGGCCGTCACAATTCCGTTTAAAGCAGTATATGTGGGGTTAAAAACCCGATTGAAACACTTTTTTCTTTCGCCAGATACTACTCTTTTCCATACCGGTTCCATTGATTTTGAATATCTTTCATGAATTTAATTCCCTTCAGAACGGATTCAAATGGCGTGCTCATTGCACCCGAAAATTCGGTGTCATCTTTCTTGTTATTAATTACTTTGAGTTGATGTGTGGTATTGAATTTCCAGAAACATGGAAGTTTCTTTACAGGCGTTAGAACACTTGAACTCTTTTTTACGCTTTCCAACCGTAGGTTGCAGAAGCGTATATGCTCCAGCGTTGTCCGTCCGTCCGTCCGTCCATCTGTCTGTTGGCACGATAACTCGCGTAAAAATGGTTTGATTTCGATGAAATTTTAGTATGTGGTACGGAACCACCATGGGACGAACTCTATTGAAAATAGACGAAATGGAGTCAAAGGTCACGGCATAGGAGCGGGATCCATTACATTGCCCTTGTGCGTCATAACTTGCGTAAATATGGTTCGATGTTGATGAAATTTTAGTATATTGCAGGGGACTAAACGGGAATGAACCCTATTGAAAATAGGTGAAGTGGGGTCAAAGGTCAAGACATAGGAGCGGAATGCATTCCATTGCCTTTATGAGTCATAACGGGCGTAAAAATGGTTCGATTTCGATGAAATTTTATTATGTGGTAGGGGACCACTTAGGGAAGATCTTATGATGTCACAATCTCGCGCTTTAGATGTTGGCGCGCGGTCACACCATCTGTCTCATTACGTCACGCATTGTGTGTGGATCCTATTAAAGTTTTATGTCGTCACACTCTTGCTAGCATATGGTCGCGATTCCCATCTGCCTCATTACGTCACGCGTTGTGCGCGTATGTCCGTCTGCACGATAACTCGCGTAAAAATCGTTTGATTTCGATGAATTTTTAGTATGTGGAAGGGGATCACCTGGGAAGGAACCCTATTGAAAGTGAACGAAACGGGGTCAAAGTTTAGGACATAGGAGCGGGATCCATTCCACTGCTCTTATGCGTCATAACGAACGTAAAAAAGGTTCGATTTCGATTAAATTTTAGTATGTGGTAGAGGACCACTTGGGCACAAACCCTATTGAAAATGGACTAAATGGGGTCAAAGGTCAGGACATAGGAGCGGAATCACTTCCATCGCCATTATGCGTCATAACTTACGTAAAAATCCCTCGATTTGGATGAAATGTTAGTATGTTGTAGGGGCCTGCCTGGGGACGAATCCGGTTTATAATGGGCGAAATGAGGTCAAAGTGTAGGACACAGGAGCGGAATCTATTCTATAGCCCTTATGTATCATAACTTACGTAAAAATACTTCCATTGCGACAAAACTTTATCATGTTATTTCGGAGGTATACTGAACCGGTTCTGTTAAATATAATCGAAATGGGATCAAAGGTCAGGGTACAGGACCGAAATTTATCCCACAGCCATTATCCTTATAACTTGAGTGCTAACTTGAGTAATGATTTCTGGTATGTTGGAAAGCGTATTATAATCAATGCATTGCATGATTTTACTAACTTGTTAATTTAGAAGGAGACTAAAATGTATAGTGTAGCTGTGTGTTGGATTAGGATCAGTTCACTTCTTATGTTTTTGATATCGGGTGAAATCGTTTTGTATCGAACTATCGGCCAGATTATTCGACATTCAAAGAACGTGTATCAACTTTTAAAGCCCCAAGAGACGAAAAACGATCACTAATTTACCCTTTGATATCAACAGAACTCTGGCAGTGAAAATAGTTTACATTACATATGCGCGCAGCCATTTTTATGTGTATAAATGGCGGCTCGCATGAAGCCAAAGAAATCGCGCATAGGTAAACATTTCAGTTTTTTTTTTCTTCTTAAAATACAAAGCTTTTGTACGATGGAAAAAAATTATTAACCGCCGCTTTAAACTCGTTGTTCTACATATGAAAAATGAAAGTATCGTACACAAAGTTGTGGAAACATGAAATACAATGCGTGCTTACTAATGAGTACAATTATCAAACGTAAATATGGATATATATCGCTATAATTGACGATATCCCACCTGGTAGTCACAAAAGTCCATGTTTACGAAGCGTTTCAGGTTTTGTTTTTTTTTAAATTCCAAGCAAAAACAGCATTCTTGAAACACGAAAACTTCTGCCCCTTCCTCCCATAAGAAAGCGCAGATTGTGCGGAGTCATCCGCCCACATGTTAGTAGCGCCATCTGGTGACACGTGACATTAACGGGCGATTTTTGTTTCCAGAGTTGTAATACATGACTAATGGCGTATCTTCGGATCCGAGACCTGGGCTATCTCACCCGTCCCTATCCCCTAGTACTGTTTTTTTTTTTTTTTTAATTGCGAAGTTTTTTTTTTCAGTTATTAAGAAATAGAAGTATTTTTTTTAATTTTACGTACATGCTATTGCCAACATAATATCAAATAATTATGAATATTAGGATTTTAACATATCTGTTGAATACTTGATTTTGTTCATGAACTCCATTCTTCTTTCCTTTTGTGTAAACTTGAGTGTTACGTCTTCATAAAAAGTTTGTTCTGAGTACTCTTTCATATTTAAAAAGAATGTTTTTCTTTATTGACAAAACAGCCAAGTTTCTCAAGTGTACATGTCCTTGTGTAGTTCTAAGACATGTCTTGATTATATTTAATGCAGAAATTTTTTTATCTGCAGTTGAAGTGTTTGATGAAAACTTTAATATTAGGTCTTCTAATTTGTACACCTCACTTAATGTCAGATTTATTCAACTTTATGTAACAAGTAATGTCTCTTACTAATTTCTTTGTATTCATTAAAGGAAAGAAACACCATCAGTTTATTTTTGAGTCGAACTGTAACAAAATTTGAAGCATAGGATTGCTTAAGTTTTGATGGTAGATGTTCAGGAAAGCTTTCACAAAATTTATCAAAATAGTTCGAATCAAACAAAGATACGAATTTAAGATATCACTGATTTTAATTCATTGACACTTCACACAACTGAAACAACTCTTGCAAAACACAGGCTGTTACGGACTAGAGAGAGCATGCAAGTGACTAATGCTAGGCCTAAGTCTTCTTTTTCTGAGCGAACCCTTGCCCAAAGCAATGGGACATGGAAACGCTAGATGACGTTCATATCGAAAGTCTTTGAATCACACAGCAAAGACTGGTAGAGCTGGTTGCGTTACGATCGCACCATTCCTCCAGTAGGAGTCTCGTTGGTCTTTGTTCGTGAGACTAATTCTCGTAGGGTTTTTTTCCCAGCAAAAGCATCGGTATATTTTAATACCGTTTATAATTAACTTTTATTTGTGCATATCTAATTTACTCTTATTTGTGCATTCTCTGGCCTTCGCAGCTAGCCTAGCTAGCCTCGAAAATACGCCACTGCACCTGACTGTCATACACCGTGGTTGGTACTAAACAAAATAAGAAAAGAAGAAAGCAAATGTAGTTCAATCACCTAAGATTAATCACTTAAAGATTAAGGAGTTGCCTGCATTAAATTTAGGGTCACTTGTTTCTAGAAAAAGGCAGCACCGATGAAATGGTACAAACACTGTGCATATTTAATAAAGTACGTGAAACTCGGATGGTTATGCAGGATCCCAAAATTCTGGAGGCTGTTTAAATCATATTAATAAGCATATTCCACTTCTAGTATAAAGCCTGTATGATTAATAGGCTACGTGTCTCCCTAACGCTCTGACGTCATTCAATACTTGTAGTGCCATCTAGTGGCCGAAATCGGAACTAATCTCACTGCTATGGCACGATTCGTAAAATCAAGGAGAAATACTGGAAAATAAAATAAAGTTAGTAAGACAAACAACTTCATCTCCGGCAACACGCCCGTGCTCGTCTGCGACGTTTGTTCTGTTGCGTAGGTATAATGTCGTGCTTTATTTCATATTCTTCGCATTGCAGAGTAATTTCCCAAAACGGAATAAAATTGTAGAGTAATTTCGTAAAAAGGAATCACCGTTTTTATAAATATAAACAGCTAGATCTATTTAAAACGCTTTAACCTACAATAAAACTGAAATTTTAAAATGCCAACGTGAGCGAAATCGCATCTAAAAACATTTTCCGCTCTTATATGAATGAGTTTTTACTACATTTCCTTACAGAAATGCGGCGTCTATTTGATATGTTTACAATCTGCCTCAATTAACATTTTCATCACGTCCTAGGTCGGGCTACATCCCCTATTATATGAATATTTGTTTACAGTTTAAAAGCAGCCTGCCCTAGGACGGCATCAAATGATATTAGCTACAATTTCTCCGATGAGCACAGCGATGATGCACACTCCTTTTCATAAAAAAATGTCAAGATATGCTGCTACCACCAACTACTGACAGCGACAAAAAGTATTTCTCATGAGGTTAGGCTTTGGGGAGAAAACATTTCTTATAAGTAAAAATACTTTTCAAGAATTTTTTTTTTTTTGTTGCCACATTTCGATTTCGGGTGCATAACAGCAATGACGACCATGAGTCGAGTTCTGTTTCTGAACACAGTTCTATAACATAGCAGATAAATACAATTATTTACAGGATTTAGCTAAAAATACACTACCGAACAAAAATAAAACTGGAATAAGAGCTACTGACCTTCGTGGTTTCCGTTGGTTTCAGGGACTTCCAAAAAGTTGGCTTCTGTGTAAGATCAACCTTGCTGAGTGGCAAGTAGACTTCCCCAATGGGATCGTCCCTGCTGAAACGGTCCCAGTCGTACACATGAAGATGAAGTATAGACTTTTGTAGTTTGTGCAAGGGAAAACCTGCAACGAAGAAATTAAAAACTGCTATATGGAATGAAAAATAGACGTTAGTGAACTACAAATACAACTGGGGCTTATTGTCGCTATAATGTACAATGTACATACAGTGGAACCCAGTTTAAACGTTTCTCACTCATGCGACAAACGTTTAACGCAGAAATGTCGCCCGTGCAAAAATTCTAATTTGGCTGTAATGTTAAATACTGTTAGTTATACGTTAATCATATTAGCTTTGTTCTCACTGATACGTTAAACTGTGGTGTTTTTAATTAGAAAATTAAACCACGTGAATTCCCTTTACCAAAATCCCGTTTTCTATTTTCCAAACTCCACAAACCCTCCGCTTTTTGTTCTCCCAATCTCCTGTCTTCCATATGCTTTATCATTCATTCAGTTGAATGCGCACACTTCTTCTTAGTTACCATTGGGCAGCTCAGTTGGAACCTGCAGTATACTCCTGCTCTTGCTAGACGTTGTCATATCGGACTCTTTCTCTAAACACTTTGTTTGTATTCGCTTTCCAGATGAAAGAGGAATTAAAAACATAATTGAAAGAAATGCTGCGATTACTTAGCTTCGAAGATTACGTCAGTTAATACGTGGATTTGGCAAGGTCCTAAATTATGGCTCTAAATGAAATGTTCGAGTGCAAAAAGGGCAATGAGAACATCTTCATTCACAAGCGCGATGATGATTCACTGGAAAGTGCATGAGCACGGCGTCGTTTGAGACACATTTTATAGCCATAATACTGGTGAGAAAATAATGCAGGGTCTGAATAATCTTGAAAATGCAATGTTTCAGCTTTAAGGTAAACAACAATCAATATTAATGGTATTTTAAAACATGCTGATGTATACGTATACTACATTATATCTCCTTGTGTAAAAAATGCCAATCGCAAATGCGTCAGTAGTAGCGCTTTGTATATTACTACTTACTGTACTAACAAGTGCTGTAACTATACACAGTGTGATTGAAACCAATGATGTTAGAGACAAAATAAACTGTAAAGAAAAAGGAGTAACTGAAAGTACTAGTATCCTGGCACATGAAGAAGAAAATGCGACAGACTACGTAGTATCCAGTATAATAAAACTAAAGGCTACATCTCACGTTGCAAAAGAATAGTGTGCAGCACTCTAGAGAAAGGAAACGTGCTATATTTCGTTGGTACATTTTTCAATTATACGTAAATATTACTTGGTCCCCTGAAAAACGTATAAACGAGGTTCCCTTGTACATACGAAATAATTATTTTGGTGTCCTTCATTAATAAAAATAAATTATCTGCTACTGACACAGAAGGAGAAGGCAACACTAGGTTTAGCGTGCAATAATCATATTTGTATTTTAATGCTTATTAATTTGCTCCTATTTTTATTCATACATTTACCCCGCGGGCATTAAAATGTTTGACAGCGCGGAAGCAAAAATTGCAGGTAGCTTAAAAATATGTAGTCTGCAAATGTTGAAAATATGTAGTCTGCAAATGTAGTCTGCAAATGTTGAAAATATGTAGTCTGCAAATGTTGAAAATATGTAGTCTGCAAATGTAGTCTGCAAATGTTGAAAATATGTAGTCTGCAAATGTAGTCGGCAAATGAGATTAAACCACCTTAAAAATAAGTAGTCTGCAAATGAGATTAAACCACCTTAAAAATATGTAGTCTGCAAATGTAGAACCTTACTGTTGGTTTGAGATTAAACCACCTTAAAATATGTAGTCTGCAAATGTAGAACGTTACTGTTGGTTTGAGATTAAACCACCTTAAAAATATGTAGTCTGCAAATGTAGAACCTTACTGTTGGTTTGAGATTAAACCACCTTAAAATATGTAGTCTGCAAATGTAGAACGTTACTGTTGGTTTGAGATTAAACCACCTTAAAAATATGTAGTCTGCAAATGGATTGGGGTCAATATATGATGTGGGTGTAGTGTGATGTATGATGTTGTTGTTTAAATTGATTGTTAATTTGTATATTCAACATTAACTTCTCTGCAACACACGAAAAAGTTTTCAGTTGTTAGGCTTACCTTCACTTAAGATGGTACCACCTGAAAATTCTGCCCTATGTTTCCCATGATAAAAATTTCTGTAGATATTTTCTTTGCAATTCATTAATGGATTCTGAAGGATGAAAATTTGCACATTGATAAAAATAACTTTATATTATAGCCTAGTATACTTAATATTTGTTAAAACGTACCCATAATCACATAAAAAATCAATAACTTTTCCATTTCTAACATTGAGATCTGCTAATAGATGGCGCCACATGTACACGTGACTTGCTAAATGCAATCAGGGCGCATTTCTTTTTCAATAATTTATTAGATTTTGGAAAATCATAAAGGCTTGTATCCATGTGATAGTCCAGAATGTTTAGAATGATTTGAGCCTCTTATATTAAATTTTCTGACAATAATTTAACTGAAAATTTCGCAGAGTGAGCTTGCTGGTTTACTTCCGAATCAAAAAGGAGCAGAACTTACAGTTTTGTTAACATTTGATGCTAAATTATTTTCAGAACATTTAATCTAAGTAGCTCAAATCATTCTAAACATTCCAGACAATCGCATGGATAGTCTCATGTGTTGATCCCAATCCGAAAATTAACAGTTATTGAAAACAGTTGCAACATGATTGTATTTAGCAAAAGTCATATGTGCATGTTGATCTATTTGCAGGTCTGAACAATACCAAAGGAACAGTTATTGTTCCTTGATTTTGATATAATTATGATTTGGATTCAGAAAACTTTAAGTAAACTAGGCTGTAATAAAAAGTAATTTTTATCGATGCGCAAATTTTCAAGTGAAAGTTAAACTAGAATATACGTCAGAACATAAGAACACAAGGAAGGTTTAGAGACAGGTGTTAGAGGACATAAGAACACAATGGATGTTTATACGGTACAGGTGTTAGAGGTACAGTGGTGAATGAAAGGGACTTCCACTCATCTTATAGGGGCGTGTCAATTGAAGAAAATCGTACTGCTTACCAACTCCAATTCATTCGTCTCAGGCTTTTTTGTTGTAAAAGGATGCTTTCAGGAATCGCTCATCTCTAGTTATCACTCTCAGAAAAACAAATGAAATATTGCCGTAATGAATGATATGACTTGTTTTTCATCTGTCGGATTCCAGTCCAATTCAACAGTAAATAAGAAAATAGAGAGCATCGTCTTTCTCGATGGACCATCAGTTTTGACAATTTATGAAGATCGTCAGCGTTTTTAATCTTTAGATAAGCGCTGTTGCATGTATGTTCAGAACTGCTGAAACCGAAGGTTTCTTATTGCAGCATTATAATTCCTTTGATATTTATTATTATGGGTGCTTAGAGATGAAAGCTCGTGAAGATTGTAGAGGTTTACGGAATTAAGCTGGACTCTCAAATATACCTCAGTATAAGTGTAGCAATGCAGAAATGTTGCAAAATATTGTCACGCTTTTTTAACATGGCCGCTCAAGGACAAAAGCTGATAAAAGTGATCTTGGTTTTCAGCATTTGGCTGGACACTTAGCGAAGAAAATGCACAAAGAGCTCGCTGTTTCAAATATTTGAATTTTCTCATCACTTGACTGGAGACTATTGAGTGATGAGAGAAAATTCTCGCTCGCTCCTCCAGTATTATGAAAATTTTATTCCATGCCAGCCTTCACTTCAAGTGGTATTTTCTTTATTTGTATTCACCATCGGGGAATATTACAGGTAAAAACCCAGAACCCCTAAATTCTTCACAAGCAAAGTTCTAACGAACCAATGGGACAGGGAACTAAACCAAACTCAGTGAACGAACCATATAACAAATAAATTGGCATCTCAGAGTATATTATAAGCACATTACAAATAATTATTGACACATCCTCGTATATGTATAGTTCTCAAATATAAACATTGCACGTAAGCATAAATATCTTTAATTTTTATAGAAAGCACAGAAATTCGATATTTTATGGCATAAGGATTTGGGAATTTACTTTCTCTCATGTACTCCACCTCTTTATGAAACTCCAAAGTTGCAGTGTCCTAAAGTTAGAATGAATTCGCATCTTGCGTTACTCTATGGCATCTTTATGCTATAAAGCAAACGAGATCCATTTTATAAAAGATATCCGGCGAGAATTTTTGGTAAAATGATTGCGTACGTGAAACAAAACCAAAACAGGTAAAAAACTTTTAAATGTTTCCTCTTCAGAGCACTCGCATATAAACAAGGATGCATTGACGGAAGTGCCTTGAGTCATCATTCATTTCACCAAAATTTGCTGTCAGAATTATGGAATTAGGGATCAGAAAGAATGAATTAGACTTCAAATTTCCAGGAAGACAAGGGTTTTTTATGGGATGGTTTTGCCAGTTACGCGAAACGAAATGTAAGAATATTTACAGCACACAAAGTAATTTGGTAATGGTTGACACGTCAACAGGCATTTTGCACCTCTGCAAGTTCGGCAAAATATCCACCATGACGGAAGTATTTTTGAAGGCGTTAGTTATCTACTCATGTACAACAGTATTATTGCAAGCTCTTATGAAAAACAAATGTGGGTATCTTTTCAACAATAACGTGCGCATTATCGAATGGTTCTAAATCAACGTAGTATGACGTGTATGATAGCACGTTCTACTCTAATTAGGCCAATGCTGGAAATTAAAGAACCTTTTACACTTTCTACGAGAAAACATAGGTCGTTGCATTACTTTGTATGACACTGTGTACTATCCATTACAACTCTAAAATACCATATGATCAGTAGAAATACCAAATACACCATTCCCGGTGCCAGACCTGTTAAGGGTTATTCTGGGTTGAAATTTCAGCAGCATTCGAAATTCTTAAGCCTAAAATCTGGTGCGATGTATATGTGCACTCAACGATGGCCGCTTTTGTGACCATTGTTGAATGTCTGCATACACTGAAGTATGATACAGCAAAAAAGGGGAAAACACAAACGTTTTTCTATCGTTTTTCTAGTACAGCATGGACAGAAAGAACTATGTTCCATTTATTTTGTCCCGACATGCATTTCTAGAAATTTTAAAAGAAAATCATTACAATGTAAGCGAATGCATTTTTATTAAAAAAAAAATTAAAGTCCCAGTGTAAGTTATTCGCACATATATTTCTTTAATTTTAGAAATTGCGCGATAATAAAAAAACAGAGAGAGTGAGAGAGAGAGAGAGAGAGAGAGAGAGAGAGAGAGAGAGAGAGAGAGAGAGAGAGAGAGAGAGAGAGAGAGAAAAGGGGTAAAACAGAAAGAGAGACGAACAGAGACACAGCGAAGAAGAAAAAGGGGCGAGACAGAGACAAGACAGAGCGCAAAAGATATACACAGAGAGAAACAGATAAAGAATTAGAGATAAAGAGAGAGAGAGAGAGAGAGAATATGACAGATACAAAGGCAGAGAGCGGGATATATACGTAGAAAGAAACAGACAAAGAAAGTGAAACAGAGAGAGAAAAAACGAGAGAAGACGACAAAGGGACAGAAAAAAACCCCAGCATAGAAAGATAAAGAGAAAAGTAAATAGAGGCAGAGAGACTTTGAAAGCGAAATCCACACAGAGAGTCAGACGAAGATACAGATAGCTCAGTAAGATATACACAGAAAGAAAGGGAAGAAGAAGACAGACAGAGAGAGAGAGAGAGAGAGAGAGAGAGAGAGAGAGATAGAGAGAAAGAGCAAATAAGGATAGCAGAAGAGAGAGAAAATCTCATAAAAGGAGAAAAAGAGGAGTACATATTGACATAAAATGAAGCAGAAAGAGAAAGTAAAAAAGAGAGAAAGATATAGAAGGTCAGAAAAAAAGTTACAAGCAGATTTAGTGAGACGAAGAAAGAAACAGACCCAGAGGTACGAAAAAGAGACATAAAGAGAAGAGAAAGAAAGATACGGGTGGAATCAGGAGGAGAAATAGAGAGACACAAGAAGACAAAGAAAGAGACAGAGTGGTATAAAAAGACAGACAGAAAAACGTACAAAGAGGTACACAGACAGAAAAAGAAACAGACAGAGAAGTATAAAGGAGACATAAAAGAAACAAAATAAAAAACAAGAGAACAAGAGATATACAAAGAAACACAAAGGGAGACAAAAACAAAACAGATGGAGAAATATACGCGTAGAAAGAGACAGACAGAAAATCTGGAAGGAGGAATGAACAGAGCGTAACAAAAGAAAGCGGAACACAAAGATACAGTTTGTGTTGGCTCGTGATAAACATCAGCCGAGGGATGCAGATATACATGAAGAAACAGAAAAGAAAGAGGCACAAAGAAGAGTGAGAAATAAACGGAATATAAGTACGGATGTTTGCAGAAACGGTGTGAAATATCCATTATTTTGTTAATAATAACATAAATTACTTATTGTTCTTTTGTTGTTAATAATTACATCTTTTGGTTTGTCTTTGTGCACATGTTCTGTGACAAATTTATTATTCTAAAATTTACGATAAATGTGTTACGGCTTGCTCATTAACGAACTCTTTTAAGAAATGGGACAGGGATTTGTTACTCTTTACTTTTTAATTAGTTTCTTCTCGAAACTGATACCGAAGATGATTCCTATTTACTCCGTAATGAGAAAACACGAGATTTCAAGACCCAAGCCAACTGGTTCTCCATCTCCAGTCTTAAAAACAAAAACTTGTGTTTCTGCTTTAATAAACGCACAATCACTAAATGTCTTACCTTCTCAGAAACGCGACATTGCTTTGTAACTAGGTTATAAATTATCTAAATGATCTGAAAACATATTTCGTTCTTTGAAAATTGGATTAAAGTATTTTTTGAAACGCAATGCATCACTTTCTTGCCAGTTTTAATTTGGACTTTAATGAGAACAGTAAGATTTTTCTTACACATTGCCGTCTCCGATATTTTGCACAAGATAAATAAGACAGCATACCTCGGGACTAGAAAAAATGATAATTTGTTTATGAAACGAAATAAAAAAAATTTTGTAATTAAAATGTGAATGAAAAATTGGTTTTTATCGAGAAAAATTAGAAAAATATTATTATTCCAAATTGTCATAATGCAGAAAAAAAGAGTTTCTTTACTAACCAATTATAAGATGTGCATTCATGAGCAATTCTAAAAAAAGTCAACGGGAAAAAAATATTCAAATTATTCATGCACGTTTCTCACTAAGCACAAATATTTTTTCAGTAAGTAATCTTATAAAAATATGCTACAACGGTACTCATGAACAAACAGGAAAATCCCAAATATGACCAGCGCGTCGTTAACTGCAGGTAAAGGATGTATCGCGTGAACGTTTCGAAACGATTAACAGAGCTCACCTAATACTGAGCTCTGTTAATCAGAGTTATTCTTGTTCTTGAGATGGGAAAGGAAGCGGACTTAAGCGAGTTTGACAAGGCCCAAATTGTAATGGTCAGACGACTGGGTCAGAGCATTGCCGAGACAGCAAAACTTCTGGGGTGTTGTTCACCTGTCAGCCCTGATTAGTGTTTTCAAAAAATTTAGGAGGGCGGGGGAGCACGAATGACCGACAAGGTGTGGGCAGACTATGGGTCATCGATGCTAGATGATTGAAGTCTATCCCGTCTGGTACGAGCTAGCAGAGAGGATACTGTGGTGCAACTCGCCGGTAAATTGAATGCTGGTGACGAGAGTAATGTGTCACAATACACCGTACATCGGACAATGCTGAAAATGAAACTGCGTAGCCGCAGGCCACTCTGGGTGCCCATGTTACCACAGTTCACCGTCAAAAGCGCTAACAGTTGGCATGTGAGCATCAAAACTTGACCTTGCATGATTAGAAGAAGCTCGTCTTACCCGACGATGTGGATTGCTGGTTACGTGTGCGTCATTTACCCGGGGAAGTGCTGGCGCCAGGAAGCTCGGTGAGACGAAAATAAGCTGGTGGAGGAAGTATAATACTTTGGTCAATGTCCCGCTTGAAAATCCTGGGCCCAGTCACTCATGTGCAAGAAATTATGACGTGTACTATCTATCTAAACATCAATGCAGACCAGGTACATCCTTTCACGGCAGCGGTATTCTCCTTTAGTAGTGCCTCCGTTCAGAATGATAAGGCGCCATGCCACACTGCGCGGACTGTTCTAGAACGGTTCCTGGGACACGAGAAAGACTTCGCCAGCCTCTAAATTCCCCAGACATCAATCCAATCGAGCGTCTGTTGGATCATCAAATACCATCTGCAGCGTCTCAACCACGTAACTTACAAGGGTTCAAGGATCTGCTGGTAACGTCTTGGTACCAGATACCACAAGACACCTTTTGAGATCTTCTAGCGTCAACTCCTCGCCTGGTAAGAGCTGTCTCGGAGGCACAAGGAGGATCGACATCATATTAGGCAAGTGGTCATAATGTTTAGGCTCTTCAGAGTAAGTTTGCTAAGCTTTTGTTTTAGGTATAAAATTGGAATTGAGCATGATTTTTTTTAACTTTTGTTATACAGGGTGATTCAAAAATTATTTGCAAATGTAAAATGCGATTAAAAAAGATCTACGGGTCGGAGAGACATGCGGTTTGCTGATTAATATTCACCGAGGTACGGCATTCTGTACGGCATCAATAAAAAAAATAGTTCAAAATCTTGACAATAGAGGGCGTTATTATTAACTGTAGGGGAAGAAATTCTGTCTAATATTATTAACTATTTCTGTTTTTATTAACTGTAGGAGAAGGAATTCTGACTAATTCCAGACGATGGGTGGAACGAACATAGCACGTGTCACGCATATCCCCCTTGAGAAAGGGCTGGAACGGAATCGTAGGTTTCCGGGTCAGCCGACAAAGCACAGTTGAAAGACAGCTCACTGTAGAAGAAGGAATTCTGACTAATTCCAGACGATGTGTGAAAAGTACCATATATTCCTCGAAGAACCCAACGGCCAACAGATTCATTTTGCGTTCAGGCGGTAATACAACGAAACCTAAATTTGCCGCCGGAATCGAAACCACATCCTTCTGCTGCGAAGCCGAAAGCTTTCCCAATTAAGCTACATGGACGGAATTTGTGGCTGCAACTTTGCCGCCTTGATATGTCTGAGGTATATAAATATTAAGATCAGTGACTTGAGTAGTCACGTAGATACGTCACGATTCAATCACTGACCTTAAAATTTATTGTCAAAGGGAGATTCGGGCGAGACAGAAATCGTAAACCATAAGTTAGGAAAATACTTAAGAAAAAAACAAATTTAAAGGAATAAAAAAGAAAGTTATATTACAGTATATGTTACAACTAAAAGAATGCATTGTTTAAACACTTTTCTTTTAAGACATAACACTAAAGTGCATTTAAAAATTCTGTTTCTCCTATTTTTCAAACATTATATGCTTATTAATTATTTCTTCGATATGGCCAGCACTTCTTACCTGTTGTTCAAAGTAGATGTAGGCTTCAGTAACAACAGATTTTCCCTATCAAGCTCGAAATCTTTAGTCCTTTTAAAAGCATTGTGCACTAATTTTGTTCCATGTAAATTCATCGCTAATATTACTTCTTTACAGCAAGTTTGTGGTTCATACTCTACAATTTTGAGAAACTACATGCACAGACTACTTTAACTAATAGGATATGCTAAAATACAAGTTTCCTTAAGACGTTACGTAATAGTGCCAGCGAGAAGATCAAAAATAACACCACAGCTATTACGGAAGAACGAAACAAGTTCGCATGAAACATTTGATATATGACACCGAGACGGGCAGTCAAAAAGGTTAATCACAATTAACATAATATTGACTTTCATAACAATAATCCCGTTTACACCAATAAGCCACTACATTATGACCACCTAACTACACTGGTGTGTAAAAATTAAGGACGAAGAGGAGAAATTAGCATAACAGCGGAACAAGCAGGCAGAACGAACCGAAACACCACTCAGGAGATAGACTAGGGTCCTGTATAGTAAGGCATGCGCACATATGCAGCACTAGGGGGAGTGTCGGAAGGGTATAAAGTACATGGGCGATGTACGCTCAGCAATTCGGTTAATGCTATTGCACGGTCTACATCGGTTTTAACGACGTCGAGTTGCTGCCACCGTGTGATATGGCCAACAGGCAATCCAGTAGACGACATCTGGATGACTTTACCCGAGGTCGCGTCATTGGGAAGTGGGAAGAAGGTCGAACTGTGACTAGTGTCGCCGAGGAGTTCGGGATCGCTCACAGCATCGTTTCACGAGCTTGGAGAGCATTTCAAACGACAGCAACAGCTGTCCGAGAGTTTAGCAGTGGTCGTCCACGAGCAACCACGGCGGCGGACGACCGGTATATTGTCCTACAGGCGAGAAAAGACAGACGGCAGAGAGCGGGAGAAGTCGCAAGGCACATGCAACAGACAACTGGATGTTCCTTATCGCGTTTTACCGTGGCCAGGAGGCTGCACAAAGGTGGTCAATTTGCACGACGACCAGTACGGTGTGTGCCATTAACGCCTGCTCATCGGAGACGGCGGTTTCTGTGGTGCCAGGAACACAAGAACTGGACACATCAGCAATGAGGTCAAGTTCTCTTTACGGATGAGAGCCGATTTAGTCTGATGAGCGATTCTGAACGATACACATCTGGAGAGAGCAGGTAACACGCAATCACACCTCCAACATCATCGAAAGGGACCGGTTTGGAGGTAGCGGAGTTCTCGTTTGGGGCGGTATCATGCTTGGTAGCCGTACTAACCTCCACATCTTCCGAAGAGGTTCAGTCCCTGTGTCCGCTATTGTTTCGATGTTCTCCTGCCTCACGTGCGTCTGTTTAGAGGTGCTGTGGGTATTGAGTTTCTCTTCATGGACGACGAAGCTACACCTCATCGTACAGTGGCTGTCGCAGAGCAGTTGGAGAGTGAAGATATTCAGCGCATGGGTTGGCCCGCAAGGGCCTCGGACCTAAATCCAATCGAACACGTGTGGGACCTTTTCGTGAGACACTTGGCAGCACGTCACCAGCCGCCAGCAACGATTCCGCAGCTGCGATTGGCGCTACAAGGGAAATGGGCCGTGATGCCTCAACAGCTCCTTGACAACCTGGTCCTCAGCATGGACAGACGTTGTAAATCCTGCAACGCAGTCAGGGGTGATCATATCCCCTACTAAGGACTGGATTTTTCTTGGCAGCCGCCTGTCACATGGACGTTTCCGTCTTCTGTACAATTGTGCTCGAAGCTACCTTTTCAATAAACTGCCTTTGTATCCTTTGGATTGCTTGTTTGGAAGATTTTGCTCACTTGTCCCATATGCTTACATCTTGGGGATCTTATGGTATGATTTGAGTCGATATGGAGCATTTCTGCACGACGTTATATTCGGAAAACCGTCTCGCCCTTAATGTTTGCACGCTAGTGGCCCACTTTAGTCCTCAAAACAGCGGCCACTGGACGAGGCATCGATTCGATGAGGTGGCGATAAGTATCCTCAGGTATCGGGTACCATAATGTCAACAGCAGTTCCTCCAGTTCCCGTTCAATTTCGGGTTGGTGGTGATTTAGCGCAAACTCGCTTTTTCCAAGTCGGAGCAGAAATGTTCGATTGGATTCATGTCAGGTGAATTTGGAGGCCAGGGCATTAAGAAAAAGTCCCCAGCATGTTCCTCGAACCACTCCTTGACGATTTTGGCAGTGTGGTATGGCGCATGATCCTGTTGGTAATGGCCATCAACAACAGGGAACACAGTTGCCATGAATGGGTGAACTTGGTCCGCAACGATGCTCAGATACCTAACAGCTGTCAGGGATTTTGCTATTGGGATAAAGAGGCCTAAAGTGTCCGAAGATAACATACCCAACAGCATAACACCGCCGCCGTCGGCCTGTTTACGCCCAACAGTGCATCCAGGTGCCACATCCTCCGTTGGTAATCAGCCGTCTATGGGCTTCTTGATTCGTCAGACCAGGCCACTTTCTTCCAATCATCCACAGTCCAATCTCGATGATCTTGGACCCATTCCATGCGTTGTTGGCAATGACGTGCAGTGATCATGGGGACATGGCTGATTCTTTGGCTACTCAGGCTCATGCGCAGAATGTTGCGATGTACTGTGTGCTGTGACACATTGCCCTGATCACCACTGCTGTAGCTGCGGGAGATTTGTCGCATTGTAGTTTTGCGGTTGCTTTAAACAATGCGCGACAGTCTCCACTCTCTTTTGGCATCAGTGAGATGCGGACAAACAAGCGACTGGACTACGGTTCGTTGTCTGGTGATCTGTGCACCACTTTTGATACGTCCCCTTATTGTGGCACGTGAACAACCCCTAAGCCGTGCCATTTTCGAGATCGTAGTTCCGAGGCTCAGTGCCATCACAATTTGTCCTTTATCAAACTCCGATAGATCGGCAGCTTTTACCATTCTGACTCCAAACACTCTACTAACGGAAAGCCGGTCCTCGGGTTGTATATATATTGCTCTGTGAACTTTTTTTTTTTTTTGATTGGAGGTTTAACGACCACCGTGAGCAATTCAATGGGCTATAAGCAGTCGCCCGTCCCTAATTTAGGGTCACTGGTTCCAGGGAAGGGAGAGAACCAGAGCCGTAAGACAAACACAACATCCATGCCTCACTGGGATTCGAACCCGGACCCCTTTCGGACGAATGATCATAGGCCATCGCTGAGACCGCTGCGCCACCGGGGCGGCCTCTGTGAACTTCACCTGCGCCACCGTTCAGTCTCCTGGCGCACCCATTTCTCTAGGCTGATGGTGGTCAGAATGGAATGGCTCACCGGTAAGATGACACTTTTTAGCGAGAGCATTCAACGTTAGCAGCTTTTGTCGTTCGAGTTGATTGAGAGCTATTGTCCAAAAATGGCAAATGAAATTTCTTCGAAGTTAAGACGTCTTCAACACCACAACCCTCATATTTTAATCCATAACTTCTGAGGTAAATGCTTTGATGTAAAAAGAAATCCTGATTTATTTCTTAAAGTGATGTCGCATAAAATTATTGAATTTCCTAACACTAATCAACATTTTATCAAAACCAAACGTTTTTACGCTTGTTGTTTATAAACTGCACTACTCAAGTAGAAAATCATAAACGTCTGCACTACAGCATTTCCACCTTTATGCATCCTATGAAAATGATCAGCTCGGCTCTACGCATGCATCCTATGCGTAAAGCCGAGCAGGTCATTTCGGGAAAAAATGACATCCCCTATCGTCTGGAGAATAAATCTACAGGAAAAATTTGGTCTAGTTAGTTTCTAAGACGAAACACAGCGTAAAAGACCTTTTAAAGAAAATACGAAGTGCGATCAAAACGTTCCGAGACTAGATACGTAGCGCACCAACAGATGGAAGTACGCGGATGCGCGAGCAGCAGTTGAGGGCAGTGACCTTCATGAGTCATTGATTGTGCCGAGTGGCGTCGTTCTGTGAACATCGGGAGCTGTGCTACACGATACTTGGTGACCTCGTGCAGAACACAGCTGCGATTTCGGAATGGACTGCAAAGTAGAGCCGTGTCGAACTCTGTCAAGATCTTCGTCAGCAGGTGGTGAATGAACCAACGTTCCTGTCGCGCGTCATCACTGCGGACGAGACTTGGGTCTACGATTACGACCCGGAGACCAAACAACAGTCGTCGCAATGGAAGAGCCCGGCAATTCCACGACCGAAGAAGGCCCGACCGGTCCAGAGTGCAACCAAAAGTATGCTCATCGTGTTTTTCGACATTCGAGGGGTTGTGCACCGTGAATTCCTCCCCCAGGGCCAGACAGCCGCTGTCCCTTTCATATTGCGATGTTCTGCGGCGTTTCAGGGAGAACATTCGCCGCAAACGACCTGAAATGTGGCGTAGGGGCGATTTCCTGCTCCATTACGACAATGCAGCGGCTCACAGAGCGTTAGCAGCACGCCAGTTTTTCAGCTGCAAGAGCATGACGACCCTTCCTCACCCGCCTTACTCGCCGGATTTGGCCCCCTGCGTCCTCTTTCTGTTCCCGAAGATGAAGATGAAGCTCAAGGGTCGCCGTTTTGAAACCGTGGACGAGATCTAGCGCGAATCGCAGACGGTGCTTGACACGCTTTGCGAACAGGATTTCCAGTCAGCATTCCAACAGTGGCAAAAACGCTGGTAGCGGTGTATCCCTACTTTGAGAGAGATCATAGCCAGACTTAAGTAACGTAACTACTTTGTTGTATATCGGCCTAGTCTCGGAACTCTTTGATAATACCTCGTATAATATCAGATATAACAAATTGCGAACTACCCGCTGTGATATGTTGTATAGGAATTAAGGTATCAGCATTTAGTCGCAATTAATTATTTTTCCCGGCAGCAATTTTGCTGTGCTTCATCAGGTTAGATATTTACTTTATGTATCTGAATATAAACTGCTCAAGACCGCTGGGATATATTACTTGAAAACGAAGCTGGACAGCAAGTAAAGAAACCGTATTATTTTGATTATAAATAGCGTCAGAGCCAGAATAGAAAACAGACAAAGAACCTGAGCCATGCCAAAGTCTGTCAGTATGTTCTGATGTTTAGAAACACTTTGCATCTCCGCGGCATACTGCAGTTGATATTATTTATCTGGCTTTGAGGCAGTGTTGTCCAGAGACGAAGCAAACTGTCACAAAGTTCTGAAACTGCCGTAGGGAATTGGTGATACCTATTGAAGTGTCTTTGCAATATATCTTAGACGTGTTCCATTTGATTAAAGCCAGGAGACGTTAAGGATACAGGTAAACGTGGAATACCGCAATCTTAGTTCCTCTAAATCACGATGTTAGCTGATTCCGGTGACTATCGCCTTTAAAAGAAGGACATCAAGTTATTATCATACGTGTGTAGAATCTATTGTCACTAAAATCGTTTCTAGGCCTTGAAAAGTTGTAGAATTTCCTTTAATGTAGCCCTCCGAGTAGCCATAAGCATCACACGAGATGGATAAGTTTTTTACCTAATGTAACGTGACTTTATGCCTTTCGATGTTGGAGCCAGAGGTCGTGACGCCATACGAAGTCTACCTGTACATATGGTAGAAGTGGATAGCAGTCTTGCTGACGCGCACCTGTGCGCACAGAGGACATGATATAGAAATTTAACTCTCGCTTCTTTAACATCGCAACAGTGGTGGGACATCAAACTACGTAAGCGTCTGTCACTTGATACGATACTAGTGGCTATATAAGTAGCAGCGCTGAGAGATTTGTAAACTCAGGGCAGCGGATGGCTTAGTGGTGAACGTTCGTGCTGCCGTGGAGGAACCTCATGTTCGATCCCGGAAGGTACCAACGCTTGAACCACTAAATATCCGCCGTGCGTCGGATGGGCACGCTAATCCGTAGGACCCGGATGCTGTCCCCCGGTTAAAAATAAGGGCGTCTTCCACCCCCTTTCTACCTCGCTTCTGTGTGACTTTCCTGCTGGGCACTCTATCCCAAATCTCCTAGATTTCTACTTCTAAGGGTTGTTTAAGACCTGAGGTGAGATAGTCCCTTCCTAAAATCCTCTACATATGATCTTATATTATCTGAGTTGTAAACTCTTGAAAAAAATAAAGAAAAAGACTTTCACCGGTAATGGTTTCTGCGTTTTAGTTTCATGTCCGTCCACTGGCATGCTGTTCTGTTGAGATCTTCGGGACCAACGTTGGGTCAAATCGTTGCCATGAGCCTCTACGGAAAATTTACCTCTGGGTCTCCTACTATGTGTCTTTGCGTTCATTTTGCGATCAGAGTATCTTCCTTGATGTAAAGTCACTATTTATTCCCTTGGAACTACGCTCAATCATGATTTTTGACCCATAATGCGAGACACAGGAAGTGCAAATGACATCCTCTCTGCATGAAAATCAGAGGGCAATTGAACACTTCAAATGCTCGGCGAACTCAATAAAACTTTGCTGTGGACGTATAATGCAATCACAAAATGTCATGACGCAATCGCATAATGAGAAGCTCCAATATGATGAAACGGCAGAAAAATGGATTGGTGGTCATAAACTTTTGTAAATGACCATGCATAGCGACTGAAGACTGAAATTAGGTACTCCTTCATATTATACGGAAAGCAATATATTCAAAGTCGCTGCGTTATTATGAATAACGGTTTCGCCGACAGGAATGCGTTGCGTATCATAGAATTTTGCATAACCTATTTAAAGCACCGACACTGCCATGATAGATATTTATTCAATTTCCAAAATATGAGAGTTCAAAACTTTCCAGACAGCTTCCTTTAGAACAGAGAATCCTCCCTTTGTTTTCGATAAAACTTAAAAGAGCTGTTGTCCTTTCACACTTCCAGATAAATTGAATTCAAGCAGAAAACTATTTCGCTGCCTTTCTAACCACTTAATTAAATTTAAGGCATAAAATATGTGAGAAAGGGAAGCAGTTTCACACACTTGAGTTCCCGTATTCTATAATATGATAAGTAAGTGCTCACAAATTTGACAGTTGTTAGTTAATAAATATTGTCTATCTGAATATTTACTGGTTTCCAATTATGAGGCAATGAACATATTTTTAGGAATTTCTAACACATAAATGGAACAAATACAGTGAAACCACGCGACAGCTCAGGTGGAGAAAGGGTCAAAGCGCTAGCTTCTGACCATCCACTCGAGATGTGTCCCGGTTGGAATCCCGGTGAGGCACGTATTTTGTGTTTGTCTAACGACACTGGATTTCTACCATTCCCTGGAACCACTGGCCCTGAATTAGGGACAGGTGACTGCTTCTTCTCACCGAGTGTTTCACGATGCTTAAATCCCCAAACAACAAAGAAACCATGCAATAGCCTAAACTTTCAGAGGGGGTGTAAAATTTCCCACGCAGATTTCAGTTGCTTGTTGCTAAGGTGACGCAATCAGCCACGTATGTATATTTTCTATTGTCATTTATAAGGTAACAGTCAGAAAGACTAGTCCATAAGCTTTGCAACCTAGTTGCCGTTTAGAGTATTATCATGTTCATGTTAAACATATAGCACAGGAATTTTCTACTACCATGTTTGTGATCGAGAGTTGAACGAAGATAGTTCCTAACAGATGTTTCCAGATGATTCAGTGTTCATCATTGCGTTGTACACCAACATCGTAGGTGCTTCCAACAAACAGAGACTGTTTCGAGAAGCCTCAACGGAAGTAGACATAGAGCGATTAACTACCCAGCAAAAACATAGGCCCAGCACTATGTTGCCGCTGCCGAACCGTCAATAAAATGTCCGGGCGGCCAACAGAAAGGCCAGCAGTTTAGGCCAACAGTTGGCACCCGATCAGTTGTCATATGCCACAACAAGGCCATCAGTGGTCCATCACAGGCAATAGCTGCCACAAGTGGCACTTCAGCACGTGCCAGAAATGATGGCTAGCCTAATGTGGTCCGCTAGTGGCAGCCAGCAACCACGTGACGTAACTGGTGGCTTGCCGAATCTTGTCCGCCAATTTCCCAGTAGTAGCCATAATAATTAAAAAAAAGCAAGGATAACCTCAGTTTCCCAACAAACCGGAAAATCGCCCGCTTGCATCTGAGTAGATTTGAACCGGGGCCATTCGCGTGGTAGCTGAGCTCACTACCGACCGGACTAATTTGCCACGCTCGAGTGCATGCTTGAACTGTATGTTTTGTACATAATGTGTAACCGAATGCCTCCATCTTTCATTTTACAATACTGCGAGGTATTTTTCATAAAAGTCAGTTTCATATAATTCATAAATTTATTTTTTCAACGTAACGATAGTTCTTTTTTTACCTTACGGGAACTTCACTCATTTTCAAGGATTGTACATACTTAGAGTCGCTTTCCAAAGTTCTGTACTGTCCTTGCCGTCTTGAAAGGAGATTGTTGAATTAATATATATTTACCCAGGTTCATGTCACATTCTGTTACATTTTTAACGTTGTGTCTTTCCTTTTCATTGTCGGAAGCTACATTTGTTTTAAAGAGTAGAAGATATTTTATTTTACTTCTCGTTATTTTTAGAAGCGAATTCCTCCCAGTCTTGTGTATTCAACCCATGGATGAGTACACCACATAGCGTCGCTTTTTTTTCTTTCAAATAATTAATAAATTTTGTACGCGTATAATTATTATTTTTTTCCCAACAAACGTTGTTTTAATGGTTTTCCAGGATATGTGTTTCAAGCGGTTTCAAATGTTTTCTTGTTATTCATCCACTCCATTCCATGAATTGTTATTCATGGGAATGGAGTGGGTGTATTTCATGGCTGTAATCTAGTATTTCGCGGCTTAATCTGATATCTTCGTCGAAGTAAAATTTCATTAGGAAATTAATTCGCCTCTCCACATATGGAGTTTTTTCTTAACATCCACTAAAATAACACGATGGCGATAGCGTCGTCTTCAACTAACTGGTACCATGAGAGACGCATCAAGCGTTGCTTCTGCGCATGCGCAGTCCCGTTGCTTCCAATTGCTGTTGGGGGTTGCATTGGTTGCCAGCAACGGGCCATTAGTGGCACTTGCTTGGAGGCCCACAATTCACGGCGATGCTGCAGGGCCAACATTGGCTCGCCAACTGATAGCGCTGCCACCAACGGACCACTACCGGGCCGTGAGCGGCAGATTTCAGCCAGCAGTGACCCATCACTGCCAGCTGGCGGCCAGCAGTTTCCCAACACTTGTGTTTTTGCTGGGTACATCACGTGAAGACAGGTATCTTTAAAGTACTGTACAAAATGACACCATCTCCTCAACTGCGTTCTGCCTGAATCGTACTCACGGAAGCTTCTGTTTCTAGAGCCAACATACTTATCTTCAATTACAGCACACAATGACACTACTATCACAACTGCGTTCTGACCAAATCTCACTCACGGGAACTTCGGTTTCTACAGCCAACATACAGTATCTTCAAATTACAGCACAAAATGAGAACACCATCTCAACTGCGTTCTGACATAATCGTACTCACGGAAAATTCTGTTTATACAGCCAACATACTTACCTTCAAATTACAGCACAAAATTAGAACACCATCTCAGCTGCGTTCTGACCGAATCGCACTCGCTGGATCTTCTGTTTCTACAGTCCCCATACGGAGAAGCTTGAACGAAGATGGTAATTACGCCAAACGCACAGCGGTATGTGATCCTCCTTCTGAGCAATAATTCTTCAGCCACGAAGCGATGTGGGTGATACCCGAATTTTTACACAAATAGTATTGGATGTGTGCATAAGTTCTACCCGTTTTTGTAGGCTACAAAGAAAGGAGGAGAACACAACAAATAACGTAACTAGGATTTCACATAATTGCTATCATTCTGTATGACCTCTTGCCATCTCTCTATGAGTAGGTAAACGCCACGCCTGAAAAACTCCAGTGTTTTAAAGTAAAAAAAATCATGTACTGCCGTTTTTACATCGTCCACATCATCGAAGGTTTAGAGAGCAAAGGGATTCTGTAACGAACGATAAAAGTGGTAATCCGTAGGTGCCAGGTCAGGGGAATGCACCGGATGAGGTAACACTTACCAATCAAAGTCCAGTAATTTGTGTCGAGTGAGTGAAGCAGCATGAGGTCTGGTGTTATCATTATGAAGGATCACGCCTTTGCGATTGACGAGTGCTGGCCGCTTCGATGTCAGTTGTTCTCGCCATCTGTCCAATTATTGGCAGCAGAGGTCGGCATTTATCGTTCGGTTAGGTGGCAACGCCTCCCAGTCGATTATTCCCTGGACATCCCACCAAGTACTCAACAAAACCATTTCAAGATGCAGTCTTCCTTTTGAGGTCGATGGAGCATTCTCCGCACCTTGGCACACAGTCCGTCTACGCTTTACATTACGGAACAGCACCCATTTCTCATCACCTGTTACAATTCCTCACAAAAACGGTTCATTTCTGTGACGAGAAAGCAAAGAAACACAGGTACGGATTCTCTTCCCTCTCGCTGCTTTGCGGAAAGCTAGTGCGAAACCCAGTTATCGAACTTGGTGATGAAACCAAGCGCATGCATTCTGTCTTTCGATTGTTGTTCTGTGTATCGGCAACATTTCCGCTGATTCCTGAACGGTTGCATATGTGGGTCATTTGTTATGGCTTGGTCCACATCCTCGTCAGAAACCACGATGGACGTCCAGTACGTGGTTGATCTTTCCAGCTTATGTCTCAGTCCCGTAATTTTCGAAACCAACGGCGACATGTGCCATCATCAACAGCATCCTTCCCATACACCTGATAGATGTTGCGGCAAGCCTTGGCTGCAGTACTGCCTTTATTGAACTCGTACAGTAAACAATGTCCAATGTGCTCCTTATCGCATGCAGTGTTACACCGTCCGTGATTTCTGTTACAAATAACTTACTCGAAAAAACCTAGTGTCTCTGTATGCTATAACTGCTCCACGCTTTATTGGCAGAAAATTCGTTACCGCAGCGTAATCTGTGACGTAACTACTCCAATCGCAATTTGCATTTATTATAAAAACGTGTAGAACTTTTGCACACACTCAATAATTTGCAAGCTCCAGGGACGTCTTTCACGATAGTCGTAGATGTCTTTCAAATGGATATTCAGAATATTCATATTAGTAGACTTGCATTGCTTTAGTTCGGGGATGTTGTATAACGAAGCAAATTTCTCCGTCATTTTTGGTCCACGCCGGGGTTCGAACCCGAGTCTCTTATTCCGGAACAAGTCGCTCTACCACCTGAGCTACGCAAACGTTCGTTCCCGCTGCTATCTGCCTTTATGTCGTGTGCGTCCTGCGGGGCAGGCACGTCACATCCCCCTCCCCCGAAAGACGGCCGGGGGCATGGTCCACGGGTCAGCCAGGTCCATTTATCGTTGTAGGCCGCCATCCGCTGAAGAACGTGCACTTGAGAACTCCCAGTCAATCTGGTGTGTGGAATGCAACATCACACACATTTTTTTTTATTTTTTGAAGCGCTGAAGAAGGGATTCTCTTATTTTTCCTGTCTCGCGGTGTGGAGAGAACATCACACCATTGCGAGATCTTTAACGGCCGGGTCATCCGGGAAGTTCGGGCGCCATTATAACGAAGTAAATTTCTCCGTCATTTTTGGTCCACGCCAGTGATCGAACCCGAGTCCTCTTATTCCGGAACAAGTCGCTCTACCAACTGAGCTACGCAGACGTTCGTTCTCGCTGCTATCTGCCTTTATGCCGTGTGCGTCCTGCGGGGCAGGCACGTCACAGTTGTTAAAGTGAAAATTCTAGTGAAAATCACAGTTTTACCTTAATTTGTCGATCACCGTACTTTTCACAGTTCGTCGAGTAGGCGGTTTTAAACGGCACGTCTCCGCTGTCCATTTGTGGAACATTAGCCGATTTCACTGGACTTACGAGAATATGATAAGATATGAATAGCTGATAATAGCAGATATGAATGGCTGCTACCATTCATGGATGTCCTTGTGTCACGCTGTGAAGGATCCTTTAGTACAACAGTTTATCGAAAACCATTTGCTGTGTCCTTACCCCCTCATGCAAAATCAAATCATCCATGGAAACAAAAGATCTCTGCCTTCTTCACATACGTATATCGTGCAATACATATCTGCTCAACTGAGGATTCCTTACAGAAAGAGCTTAATTTTCTTAAACGAATTGCAGTACACAGAGGATATAGCCTTTCCGTTATAGACAAAGCTGTCCACAAATTTAAGAAACCAAAGCCTGTCTGCCCGCTCAGGACAATAGACCTCCCATTACGAACGAACTGGGCGGTTGTCCCATTTGCTCCTCAGATTTGCTTCAGAATTTCAAAAATTCTCAAAAGTTTTAATTTCTAAGTTATTTTTAAACCCATAAACAAGATACATTTTTACGGATCAAAAGACTACGTCGAAGACATAAACTCCTGGGGAATTTATCAGATACCTTTTGAATGTGGACTTTCATATATAGGACAGACTCTCAGGGTTTTAAATTTCCGTGTGAAGGAACACAAGACTTACGTACGGCACTACGAACTGCAGAAGTCAAAAATATCCCAACACTGTCACGTAAATAGCCATAATTTTTTATTTGGAAACGCTAAGCTTATTGATAAACCTGATTCGACTATCAAGCTTAATATTTTAGAAGCTTTCCACATACACCGGAACTCTTCATGGCTTGTCAACGACATGACGTCGACTCCATTTCTTTCAAGCGCGTGAAAACAACTCGGGAAAATCCGTGACTACTCTGATGATGTCACATTGATTTGCATACTTACGCTTCATTCGTTCTGATGATGCTAAGCCAAACGCTCTGCGAAACTATAGTCGATGTTAATAAAATACACTGGCGGAAAGTGAAAAAAGAACACCAAGAAGGAATTGGCGGGCGATCATGAAATTTACATATGTTAATGGTCGAGTTTGCGTAGGTTTGATGTTAATTTCAGGGCCAACCGGTGAGCGCTTGCGCCACAGCACAGCATAATATGCAAATTATCGTCGGTGGTATTTAAGGAGTATGGCGAAGTGAATGCAATCAGTCGTCGGCGTACGGACACGTGCGAAGACCCTGAAGAAGCTGCAACGCCTGGACATGGAAGACGTGTACGATTTCAGCAGTTATCGGACTTTGAGCGAGGTCGTCTAGTCGGACTCCGCGAGGCCGGGTGGTCGTGTCGTCGTGTTGAGGAGCGAATTGGACGGGAAGTATCGGTGGTGGTACGATGGTGGCGTAGATGGTCCGAGAAACATTCCCACACGAGAAGACGTGGAACTGGGATTCACAGACGGACTGATGAGCGGACCGATCGACGCATAAGAAGAGCGGCGTTGTCAAGCAGAACACCCACTGCGACGCAAATCCGAGCTGCCGTTGCATCTGGGGTGACTCTGCAAACAATCCGCAACCGTCTACTGGATGCAGGACTACGTGCACGTGTGCCTCTGGCATGTGTACCTCTGACTCTGGCCTACCGTCAGGAACGGCTGCAGTGGTGTCGCCAACGTCTGCACTGGAGAACGCAATGGCGATCTGTCGTGTTCAGCGATGAAAGCAGATTCTGCTTGGAAGCCTCCGATGGCCGTATGCGTGTTCGCAGATGCACAGGGGAGCGTCTCCACCCTTCTTGCATCCGGCAGTGACACACAGGGCCTACAGCTGGTCTCCTGGTGTGGGGAGCGATCAGCTATCACTCCCGTACACAACTAGTGGTTGTACCGGGTACGTTAAACAGCTCCTCCTACATCAACAACATCATTCAGCCCGTTGTTGTGCCATTTGTAAGGTCGGTCCATCGTGGTGTTTTCCAGCAAGAAAACGCACGCCCACACACCGAACGTGCAACGCAACATGCACTTCAGGGTGTGAGACAACTTCCATGGGCTGCACGTTTACCGTATTTGTCTAACATTGAGCACGTGTGGGATTTTATGGGATAACGACTTATCCGGTCTCCACGGCCAGCCACGAGCATCCCCGATTTACGCGTTCAGGTTGAGGATGCTTGGAACTCAATACCCCAAACTTATATTCAACATCTGTACGACAGACTCCATGCCAGAATTGCTCAGTGTGACGCAGGTAATGGCGGTTCAACCTCGTACTAACCATGTTACATGGAAATGTTATTTTTCAGTTTACCAGCAAGTACACCTGTATTTTGCCATAATGTTTTGATTACGTTATCCTCTGTATTCCGTTATTATGATGTATAAATTTCGTTGGTATCAGACGTCTCCTTCTTGGTTTTCTTTTTTACTTTCCACCAGTGTATTTAATTGTGAATAAACGTTCATAATTTATTCTAAATAGACTGAGTTTATTTCAACTTTCCAATCTAGTCTAAGGAGTTAAAGCTTATCGATATAAGCATAATAAGACACTTTAATAAACCGGCATCTGAAACGTTTGCTGATATCGCAAGTTGGGCGCCTCTGGGTGTCGCGTGCGGCATAGTGAGTGCATAGAATTTTCTAACCGTTTGGGAATTGCATCTAAGTTTAGTCGAGTGTTAATGCAAACTTCCTGAGGTCACTGGCTAGATATGTCCTCATAGGGTTTCGGAATATAACGGTTTGGGATACAACATGGAATGAGATTGCGAACAGGGGCTTTCTGTGTTTTCTTTGTAGACCCAAACCTTACATGACATGTGACGTATATCTTTCAATTAACCTTCCTTTTCAAGTTCCGTTCTTCTGTAAATTATGTAACCTGTACTAAATTACTTTCTGAACGGCACGTCAAACCTTCCATGTTTTCTTATACCTTTTGGCAACAGCTGAGAGTGAGTCACAGGAAATTTAAAATCCGAGCCGAGAGAATGAATGGTGCGGTGTGAACGCAACACGATGTGCTGCTTGAAATAGGGTCTCATGTTGTCCTGATACCAAAAGAGCCAAACATTATTTGTTTGTCAAAAAAGCGCTGTCGCATGGTAATTGAATATTATCGTGGACTTGTGTCTACAAATTTTACTGTCTTAAATGCGAGGAAATAGAGATGACTTGGATTTTTGCGTAGGTATTATTAATCAAGTGAACTTTTGTCGCAATCTTATTTGTTTAAGTGCTATGGTATTTTACACTAGTTGTTTGCTATATTTTAAGATTATGATATGTATCTCAACCTGCTTAACTCAGTTTCTAACAAAAGCTGCTTCTAAAACTTTGTAGAACACATTCAACTCTTCGAATAATTAAGAGACTGCTAAGGGCGAGAGAAAAGAATGAGCAAAAGCGGATTAAATAACCAATACACGGCTTTGTTATTTCACTAACTGAAAGGTCAAACCCACTGAAACCAAGTGACTCTCTGATGTTCACAAAAAAATTCAGTCCAATGATAGCAATGGTCGATCACGTATATCTCAACAAATTTTATATCGACGTTAAACAATCTGCTCGTAATCTTTAAAACTCCAAACACATGGATTTCGACAACTCCATTATACTGCATTCAATATTTTATAGCGTGAAAGCTTGAAATCTTACAGCTTGCAACTTCTAAGGGAAAGAATTAAATTAAATCTTTAAACTTCAAAGAGCAACCTAAATCTTCCTATTTCCCCAGTGACAAAACAACATATTTTTACAATGGGAAAGTTATTTTTAGAATGGATATTATTTTCTCTTCCCCTAAAAATCTCCGTACAAGTCTTTTATAGCTTCTTTATTTGTTTTTAATATCTAAAGTATGGAAACTAATTTTTGTGGTCGTTAATTTCGAACACCAAGAATTCCGGGTGATTTTTCTTCTTCGAATGTACAGCGCAAAAGTCCAATTTTGCCTGCGATGGATTCGAAACCACATTTCCTTCTCCGGAGTCATATACCTACCGCTTAAACTAAACCGACGAATGCTTATAGCTTCAACCTGCAGTTTTGAAAACTGCGTCACTTCTGAGGTAAGTGCGTCACACATATGGTGCCACTTCAAAATGGCAGGTGCGCGAAATCGCAAGTTCTTTCCTGTCAGCCAATGCCTGCAGGAATTCCCCGTATGAGAAGAAATGCTAATTAATTACAGATGCTGTGTGGAAGTAGCATCACACATTTTAATGCTATGCATCTTTCCAGACAGCAGTAGAGTAAATCCCATGCAAAAAAATCGATGTAACGGAAATGAGTAACGGAAGTAGTCAAAGCCACTGTTGAAATCTAATTTTCAAATGCTCGCATGAGGTAACGCAACAACAATTAATCTCACTGTTGTTCAACAATATATTATACTACTGCCGAAAATGATTTAATCACCTTTTACATAAACGTAACAACATCTCATGACAATCTTGGTAGATTACCAGAACCTAATGCTAAATATGACAAAAGCCATTTCAAAAATTCATAGTGAAAATCCTCCAAATACGTGGCGTCAGTGAACAAACAAAGACATCACTCTTTCCACGTTTTAGCAAAACACAGCAACCGGAAAAAGTGTTATTCGGTCATCCTAAACAGTTTAATGCCGTTAATGTCCACCAGATGGAGACGTCTCAGTAGCTGAGCATGTCTTACGGATTTATGATGTCAGAAGCTGACAAAAAAACACACATAGCGCCGTGGATTGTTGGCCACCGTGGTGTAAGGCTAACGCGCTCGGCTAGATAGCGAGGGATCCGGGATTTCTTTCCCCGGCTGTGACCGAATAACAATTTTTTTCGGTTGCTGTGTGTTGCTAAATCGTGGAAAGAGCGATGTCTTTGTTTATTTACAAAAATGCATTTTGAATTCTGTGAAAACGGTGTATCGTAGCTATATTTGGCTTCCTCTCGATCGCTGCCAAGTAGGTTACCTAGTATTGACAGAAAGCTTTAAAATGATGTATAACACGATGAAGTGTAACTGTTGACATCCCCGACCAAACGTTACCAATCCATCTCATTAACACACTTGCGATTCGGCTTTTCTTTCAATCTCGAGGTCATATTTTAGCTTGCTCATGCGCAGATGGTCTTTCGTAGCTACATCACATTTTTATCAGTTTTAGGGTCGTTTCTTACGTTCGTCTAAATCTAAATAATAATAATAAAATAATAATAGTAAAACAATAATAATAAATATTCTAGCTACCAAACACAACCAAAGGCTGAAGAGACTAATGAAGAACAAGCTCAATGCTCGCTACATCAGGAGGTCTATAAACACATACGCAGTTCCAGTCCTTACGTATTTTTCGGAATCATCGAATAGACCACCACAGAGCTTGAGGAAATAATGAGCAATACCAAGACAACCCCCACTAAACATCGCCAGCATCACCCGAAGTCAGCAATAGAAAGGCTGACCATTGGACGGGCAGAAGGGGGACAAGGAATGATTGATCTCCTGGAACACGGAAACAAAGAAATCAACAGCCTCAGAAAATTTTCCATCAGAGCAAGGGACACCTTCACTAAGAGATAAACTAGAGTGACAAGAAGTACACAGACCTAGACCTCTCCACTCAGAACATCGAGATTAGAGCGAAGAAGCCAACAGCTCAGAAGCTTGCGGGAAGAAAGTCTTACACGGAAGGCACTACAGCAATCTGCAACCCAACCATGTGGATAAGCGTGCCTCCAATGCATGGCTCACAAACGGATCGCTCTCCCCGAGACCGAAGGGTTCCTGATGGCCATACAGGATCAAGTTGTAAACACCAGAAACTATCGGAAGCATATCCTGAAGGACACGTCAGTGGAAAGCGACACATGCCGGCAATGTCATCAAGGACCAGAGACCATCCAACACATCCCAGAAGAATGCGGAGTCCTCATACAAACAGAGTACACGAACAGGCACAATCGAGTCGCCGAGATCCTCCACAAGAAACTGGCAAGAAAGCACCATCTCATTACAACTGAGACTGTCCCCTACTACAAGTATGAACCAACAACGCTTCTAAAGAACAACACCCATAAGATGTACTGGAACATATCGCTCAGAATAGATAAGACCATCCCCAAAAACCGGCCCGACGTCTTCCTGGTCGACAAACAGAAGAAGTCAATATACCTAATTGATATATCCGTGCCCAACACAAACAACATCCAGAAGATGCACGGAGAGAAGCTGTCAAAGTACAATGACCTACGATACGAAGTCAAGGAAATGTGGCGTATGGAGAACGTCACCACCGTCCCCATAGTAATATCAGCCACAGGAGGTGCACCTAAGACCATTCACAGCTCTATACAGACACTAGACCTTCAACCTAACACCGGCATGGAACTACAGAAGGCAGCTATCCTGAACGCTTGTAGGATAGTAAGGAAGTTCGTAAACAACTAAGAGAAAGAAATAACATTTCCCAGACTTGGTACGTCGTACCCGTTCCGCAAGGGGAAAAAAAGACCTAAGAAGAGGTGGAATCTACTTTTCCTGAAAAAAAAATTAATAAATATTGTTTTTGAAAAACTAACAGTCGAAATACTTACTATGGCCGCCACCACAGTTTAGTGAATAATAACTTTTATGACTCACATACCTCCTTTCGTTGGCTTTATGACAATAACATTCATTAATCCACCTACCTAAGTACCGCTGAATATCAAGAATTAGTAAATCTTATTGCCTGTTGTTGTTATTTAATTCCACTTAGTATGTACCGGACTGTGGCTCGATGTGGTCGTGAGTGACGCAAATAAATGCAATGTGTTGTATATAAATGAATGTATGCTCTCAAATCACTCGTTTTATTTCACACTCACAAAGATCTTGCCATACGAATGTTCATAGCACACGTTATTTAAAAAGAGTACCAGAGTACTCTCCCGATTTGTTTTCGAACCACGAAACCAGGACATTCGCTTTACGTTTGGGGCGCCAATACAGCGTAAAAGTCAAAAGTTGCCCGTGATGGACTTTGAACCAACATCTTCCTTTTCCGAGTTAGATATTCTACCGCTTAAACTACACCGACGAAAGCTTATCACTGCAAATTGAAGTTTCGACATGTGAATCAGCTGAGGCACGTATGTTCCAATAGAGAACAAATGAGAGTGTAAATGGTTTTTTGTTTAATCCCAGTTCTAGCAACCGATTCTATTCCATCTGTTCTTAATGCAATTCTACTTGGAAATATATACTAGCTGGTTTACCTTCATGTTGTTAAGCCTTTTACTTTTTTAATTTAAAATACTTAATACCCAATCCTTTCAATTTGTTATCCTTTGAATTCATTTCATGATATAGAAATTTAAATTAATTTTACGTCTCCTAGACTTAGAGTCGTGTTTCATATTGCGCAATATTTGTAAAGTAGCAGACCAATCAAATAACACTCTTCAATAACCGAAACTCAGATATAATTTAGCCATCGACGTCAGCATTGTATTCTTATCTCACGGTATTTCAGTAAGAGGAGAAATTGCAGATGCCTCATTACTTGAAACTCAATGTACGAACAACACAAAATTTCCTTAAATTTCGAATCATATTGTTTAGAAACCGTGTGCTGTTCCTTTGAAGTCTGTCGAATCAAATTTCTGGGAATTACGAATCCTAATTTCATCCGGCATATATATATATATATTACTTGTGAAGCAGACGAACTTAAGCTAACTTAAGCCTACCTGATTTTTGTTTATCTAGAATGTCTGGGCTATAGAGATATGAACGACTGTTTCCAAAGAAAGAATTAATATCGTAAGGAGAACAATATGAGGAGATGGTTTAATCAAATAATTTACATTTCTTCTCCGACCGTAATCTTTCCCTTTCAGTCTCTTCTTATTGCAGTCTAATATTTGACTTCAAAAACGTCAGCCCGGTAAATATTGACCTATTTCTGAACTCTAAAAAAATATCTCCATCTTTTATTGACTGAAGAATGCGAAATCCCCTTTTGCTCCACAACTACGAATGCCAAGACGACTTCTGTTCTTCTCGCACGTCCTTTGACATGAGAAGTGTGTAACAATTCGTTCTATTTCTACTAGTACGTGTCTGCACCTATTGTTGTATTTGAAAAGGTATTTTACCATTAAGAAGCATGAACTATGAGGGAAATGGTTTACTAACGTGTGTTCTAAAAAATAAGGAACTATACATTAACTATATTTAAAATAGTGCACTGGTGTGCAAAAATTAAGGACGAAGAGGAGAAATTAGCATAACAGCGGAACGAGCAGGCAGAACGGACCGAAAGACCACTCAGGAGATAGACTAGGGTCCGGTACGGTAGGGCATGTGCATATATGCAGCATGACGTGGGGGGGGGGGGGGGGGGAGTGTCGGAAGAGTATAAAGCACGCGGGTGGTGTATGCTCAGTAATTCGGTGAAAGCTATTGCACGGTGTACATCGGTTTGAACGACGTCGAGTTGATGCCACCGTGTGATATGGCCAACAGACAATCCAGTAGACAACATCTGGATGACTTTACCTGAGGTTGCGTCATTGGGAAGTTGGAAGAACTAGTGTGGCCGAGGAATTCGGGATCGCTCACAGCATCGTTTCACGAGCTTGGAGAGCATTTAAAACGACAGGAATAGCTGTCCGACAGTTTAGCAGTGGTCGTCCATGAGCAACCACGGCGGCGGACGACCGGTATATTGTCCTACAGGCGAGAAGAGACGACGGCAGAGAGCGGGAGAAATCGCAAGGCACATGCAACAGACAACTGGACGTCCGTTATCGCGTTTTACCGTGGCCAGGAGGCTGCACAAAGGTGGTCTATTTGCACGACGAGCAGTACGGTGTGTGCCATTAACGCCTGCTCATCGGAGATGGCGGTTTCTGTGGTGCCAGGAACAAAAGAACTGGACTCATCAGCAATGAAGTCGAGTTCTCTTTACGGATGAGAGCCGATTTAGTCTGACGAGCGATTCTGGACGTTTACACATCTGGAGAGAGCAGGGAACACGCAATCACACCTCCAACATCATCGAAAGGGACCGGTTTGGAGGTGGCGGAATTCTCGTTTGGGGCGGTATCATGCTTGGTAGCCGTACTGACCTCCACATCTTCCAAGGAGGTTCAGTTACCGGTGTCCACTATTGTACCGAGGTTCTCCTGCCTCACGTGCGTCTGTTTAGAGGTGCTGTGGGTCCTGAGTTCCTCTTCATGGACGACAACGCTACACTTCATCGTACAGTGGCTGTCGCAGAGCTGTTGGAGAGTAAAGATATTCAACGCATGGATTGGCCCGCAAGGTCCCCGGGCGTAGATCCAATCAAACACGTGTGGGACCTTCTCGAGAGACGCTTGGCAGCTTGTCACCAGCCACCAGCAACGATTCCGCAGCTGCGATTGGCGCTACAAGAGGAACGGGCCGCGATGCCTCAACAGCTCCTTGACAACCTCGTCCTCAGCATGGACAGACGTTTAAATCCTGCAACGCAGTCAGGGGTGATCATATCCCCTACTAAAGACTGGATTTTTCTTGACAGCCGCCTGTCACATGGACGTTTCTGTCTTCTATTCAGTTGTGCTCGAAGCTACCATTTCAAAAAAGTGCCTTTGTATCCTTTGGATTCCTTGTTTGGACGGTTTTGCTCACTTGTCCAATATTCTTACATCTTGGGGATCATATGGTATTATTTGAGTCGATGTGGAGCACTTCTGCACAACGTTACATTTGAAAACCTGTCTCGTCCTTAATTTTTGCACGCCAGTGTATAACTATAATAGTAATCCGAATTTCTTGGCGTAGAATAGAAATAAAAGATTCTAAGCTTTCACACATAAAGCAGATGGATTTTTTAAGAAAGTTAGGAAGCTGCCTACCATCCTTGAAACAGCCTTCTGGTTAATGTGCGAAAGCTTGGAAACTTTGGTTTACATTCTACTCCAAGGAATTCGGATTACTAGTATAATTATTTAAAAAAATCCTTTGTTCCTTTTCCTTGATGTACAATCCTACTTCAACAGTGCATAAATGTACATGACTGTTTATCGTATCGTGGTACTTATGTCTTTCTACATGCATCTAAAAGCGCATATTAAATTTTTTTTTTCATCGGATGCCTCTTCATATCACGAACATTCCACACACTTTTGGTGATTCGAGTAGTGCACAGTTCTCCCGCTGGAGGGCGCACATACATATTACACTTCCCTCTCTACGTCTATTCTTAATAATCCGAATTTTAATTTTGTTTCCGTCCAAGGTAACTTCCACTAAAAGAAATGTTTCACATATATTTTTTCCTACCACGTCATTCACAGTTGCCAGGAGGCGTAATCTCATTTTTATGTTTGCACATGCATCTAGAATTACGAGAAAAAATAGTCCATTGACAGAGATTATTGGATACGCTTTATTATGAAAAAAAAAGCCCACTTCTAGATGCATAGTGCACAGTTTTTCCGTTAGAGGGCGCAAATATATACTATATTTTTTGGAGTATCTGCCGTTCTAAAACCACGATGTGTGTGTGCTTGTGTGTGTTTTGTATTACATACGGTCTACTACAGGAAAGAATCAGCTCAGATTTCTTGCCTATACGTAATACCAGCCTCTAGAGAGCATGACTGAGATTCCTGTTTGAAGCTATACCACCCCTTTCAAAATACTGACTGTACACTGCTGGACACGCAATATGCAACACCAAGAAGGAAGCATCCGATTGGCCTGAAATTCGCAGCATGCGTCGCCCGCGAGAGGACATGCAAACGATCAGCATTTCAGGGCATATGGAAATCATGTGCGCCCGGTACGTCACCGAGAAGCACTATAAGAAGGGTGCACAGAAGGCGGGGTGTAATTAGTGGAAGTCTGTTGTGCTGCCGGACTTGTGCGTGGAAGCTTCCTGATGCCTCGTCGCAGAATACTGTAGTCATTCCAGCACGTTTCGGAGTTCGACAGAGGACGAATAGTGGCTTATCGCGATAGCGGTTTATCGTACCGAGACATCGGCACCCGTGTGGGATTCGGTGGGTACAGGAGGGACGGACGGATCTACGTGAGTGATTGCAGCAGCCGCGGCACACCGCTGAACGACAGTACCGGCATGTTATGCGGCGGGCATTGACGGCTCGCACCGCCACACCACGAACGGTAGCGCAGAAATTAGGGTGCGTTGCGCAACAACATGTGTCAGCACGTACCGTTCGACGTCGTCTGCAAGAGCGTGGACTTGTCGCACGGCGCCCATTGCTCCGAATACCTTTGACCATACACCATGGCGAGTGCGGCGGCAGTGGGCCGTTGAACGCCGCACCTGGACTACGGAAGGGCACGACATTGTCTTCTCCGACGAATCCCGATCCTGCTTGCAACACCACGATGGTCGGATCCGCGTGTGGCGGCACGGCTGCGAGAGACTGTATGACACCTGCATTATGCATCGCCATACCGGTCCGTCGCCTGGCGTTATGGCTTGAGGCGCAATAGCATATCACACCAACACCCCTCTGGTACGCATCGCCGGTACACTCAACAGCCACTGCGACATCTCCGACGTTTTGGAGCCTGTAGTCCTCTCTTACCTGCAGGATTTGCTAGCGGCCACATTTCAATAGGACAATGCGCGACCACACGTGGCACGCATCGTGCAACAATTCTTCACGGCCTACCAGGTGTCACTGCTGCCGTGACCCCCCTGTTCCTCGATATGTCGCCCATCGGACATGTCTGGTCGCTGATCGGCAACCGAGTGGCCCGGCAAGCACCATCCGCGGCTACGCCTGATGAACTGTGGCAACGTGTGGAAGCAGCCTGGACCGACATACCCGAAGCCCACATCCAAAGCTTCTTTCGTTCGATGCCGTGGCGTGTAGTGGCCGTTATTGCCAACCATGGGGGCCACACGAACTATTGATGTCTGCGTGTTCCGCAAGTCGCACGGGTCTGTAAGCTCAATCGTTTCATCTTCGTATCTGTTGTTATGTGTCCAGTAAATCTGGCTTTGCTATCTCGCGTCCTTGGTGTTGCATTTTGGGTGGCTAGCAGTGTAAAAATCTTTTTGGCGTGTATATCTTTCATTTTATGAAATATTTATCAATCCCTTGTAAATATACACTGATTTTATAAAATCAAAATAACCACTGATATTATTTCATACAACTGCTGGATGAAGGTCTCCCAAAGTTTCTGCCACAAATATATCATCATCATCATCATCATTGTCAACCATTATTAATCCACTGCTGGACGAAGGTCTCCCCAAGTTTCTTCCACAACGGTCTGCTTTGTGCCAGTCTCCTCCATGTTACTCCCGCATACTTTCGAATTTCATCCACCCATCTCCCATGTGGTCTTCTTCTGAGTCTTTTCCTGTCCCTTGGAATCCAATCTAAAATTTCGGCTGTCCATCGATGGTCTATCCTTCTGGAAGTATGTCCAGCCCTTTGCCATTTCAGGGATTTAACTCTGATCATGATGTCTTACACTCTTGTCATTTTTCGGATCCACGAGTTCCTCTTCTTATCTCTCCTTGTTACACCAAGAATGCACCTCTCCATGCATTTTTCAGTTGTCTGCAGCCTTTGTATGTCTCTTTTAGTTAAGGTCCACGTCTCTGCACCATACGTAAGCACTGGAAGAATGCATTGATCAAACACTTTTCTTTTAGGACATATCGGCATATTGCTCTTGAAAATTATGCTGTTTCTTCCAAAAGCTCTCCAGGCAAGTTTTGTACGCCGATTAATTTCTTCGTCAATGTGACCCTCACTTGATATCTGCTGTCCAAGATAAACGTACGTGTCTGTTATCTCCAGCTTTTCTCCATCAATCGATAAATCTTCATTTCTTGTAAAAGCATTGAACATCACTTTTGTCTTCTGAAAGTTCATTTTTAATCCCACTTCTTTACTCTTGTCAGCAAGCTCTTGGATCATACTCTGCAGCTCTGATGGGGTAGTTGCAAAAATGAATATGTCGTCAGCAAAATGAAGGTGGGTTAGATAACCTCCATTAACCTTTATCCGTTTGTTTTCCCAGTTCACTGATTGAAAGACATTTTCCAATGTGGCATTAAGGAGCTTCGGAGATATGGTGTCACCTTGTCTCACTCCCTTTCCAATTTTTATGTGTGTTGTATTTTTAAACAGCCGAATCTTTGCACTTGCATTTTCATAGATGTTATTAATAATATTAATGTATGCATCTTCAATACCGCAGGATTTCAGAGCCATTGTAACTGCTGATGGTTTCACCGAATCAAAGGCTTTTTCATAATCGATAAAAGCAATGCACAATGGAAGTTCATATTCCCTCGCTCTTTCAATTAGTTCTCTCAGTACGTGGATATGATATATTGTGTTGTAGCCACTCCTGAATCCAGCTTGTTCTATCGGTTGAGCAATGTCCAGTGTTACCTTCAAGCGGTGTGAAAGAATTTTAGTGAAGATTTTATAAACCACTGATAGTAGGCTGATAGGTCTGTAGTTCCTGAGATCCTCAGTGTCACCTTTTTTATGTAGCAGGATCATTGTAGCGTTGTTCCAATCCTCAGGAATCTTCCCTTCATTAAGGCATCGAGTGAAAATTTGGGCGAGTACTGTTTCGATTTCTCCACTTGCTTCTTGTATGATGTCTACAGTAATTCCATCTTCTCCTGGAGCTTTTCCTCGCTTCATGTTCTTGATTGCATGTGCAACTTCTGCTGGAAGGACTGGAGGAACTCTGGTACTGGTATCTTTCATGATGTCTGGAGTGCATATATCATCCCTTTCATATAATTTGGAAGAGAAATCTTTCGCTCTTGTCAAAATGTAGCCTCTATTTCTTGTTACAGAACCATCTTCTTTTCTCAGTGCCATAATCTGTTTTCTTCCCTTACTGAGATGTCCCTTTGCTATCTTTAGGCTTTGGTTGTTTTCAATTGCTTTCCTCACTAGTTCACAGTTGAATTTTCTTACGTCTTCAGTGATACTTTTTCTTACTGTCTTGCATAGCTCTATATATTCCACTTTGGAAGTCACATCTTCTTTAGTTGTCCTCATCTCTCTTCTTTTTTGCATCAACATTTTGGTTTTTCCTGATAATTTGTTCACATGCAACTTGTTCTTAGACCCAGCTAATTTTGTTGCTGTTTCCATAAGAGCTTTGGTTACTTTTCTGTTAACTTCAGAAATATCCGATGTTAGGCCTTCTAAAGCAGAGAATTTGTTCTTCAGTTCCAACTTGAAAGTATTATGGTGTTTGTTTAGGTTGGTTATGTCAATATATTTTGTTTGTCTTATGAGCTTGCCACGTTCGAGTTTTGTGTTGAGGTGCATCTTACATCTCACCATTCTATGGTCATTACCTGTGTTGAACTTGTTTAGCACACTGCAGTCTTCTATGACCAATTTTTTGTTACACATAATAAAATCAATTTCAGATATTTAACATGGACCAGGAACATCAAACAAAGTTCTTCGCTCTTCTGACGTTTATAAGCGAGTCACGGAAAAATTCTCATTGGCCGCCACCGGGAGTCGAACCCAGGGTCTTCCAGTTACGCGCCGGATAAGCTTCCGCTACACCACAGCTGCCTCGAATTCCTCCAGACTCACACACGCTAACTTCCAAGCTAATTTGGCAGGTTGCTTCTTGGAGCCCCGCACAATGCTGGGGATTCCCCAAAGATGGTAAGCAGCAACTGAAGAAATATTTAGAGGGCGAGTGAATAATTAATAGAGATATTTAACGTGGACCAGAAACATCAAACAAAGTTCTTCGCTTTTTCCACGTCTATAAGCGAGTCACGGAAAAATTCTCCTTAGCGGAATCATATCCGTCGCGTATCTGGAAGACCCTGGTTTCGACCCCCGGTGGCGGCTAATGAGAATTTTTCCGTGACTTGCTTATAAACGTCGAAAGAGCGAAGAACTTTGATGAAAATAAATTTCACTTGTTGTCCCATTTGGATGTATCCATGTCCATTTCCTGTGTGGCTTTTTCTTGAAAAAGGAGTTTAAGATGAAAAACCCTTCTGCCTCTGCAAATTCTGCCAGAGTATTTCCACGCTGTTTTCTGTTGAGGTGACCGAATTTACCTACTGAAGTTTCATTCTGTTGCTGTTGCCCTATTTTTGCATTGAAATCTTCCATAATTATCTTCAAGTGCTGCTTACCTTTATTATTTAGATCACGAATTTCCTCATAAAATTCTTCAATTTCTTCTTCAGGATGATTTGTGGTGAATGCATAAGTTTGAATTATCTGAGCCTGGTATCTTCTCGAGAGTTGGATAACGAGTCGTGCAGCTCTGTCAGAGGAACTTTCAACTTCTACAACTTTATCCTTCAGTTTCTTGTTTATTATAATTCCAGCACCACTAGTTCTGCCAGTATCTGTCCCACGATAGAAGAAGAGATGTCCACTTTTCAGTTCGATGAGATCTTACCTCACTTAGCCCGACGATGTCCCACTTGATCCTTTGTAGTTCCTCTTCCAATTCAAGAAGCCTTGAATCAGAAAATAGGGAGCGTCCATTATACGTAGCCAAGGTCAGCATCAGATGGCAGCCTAGTCCGGTCGTCCGGGGATTCTTAGCACCCTATGCCTTCATGTCGCACTGGCCGCTGCCTTGGACAGGTACATTCCAGCTGCCGGAGACTGAGGGCCAAGATTTAAGTTGTAGAGTCATTTGGGGGGGGGGATGGGTTGTTGGCCATAAGTTTGGCCATATTTTGGGAGGGGTTGGCCACAAATATATATATATATATATATATATATATACACTGAAGTGCCACAAAAACTGGTACAGACGAGCGTATGCCAAATACATAGCAACGTCACCTATGCGGGTACTAGGTTGCGTCCGCCAGTGCGTATATAAAGCGATAGACATCCTTGCCAGCTGTCAGAGCTGTTTTCGACATGAGAAAGACAAGTAATAACGATTTAAGCTATTTTCAACGTGGTGTCATAGTTGGCGCTCGTGAGATGGGCCATAGTATTTCGGAGGTAGAAACGAATTTCGGATTTTCACGGATGACCATTGCAAGGGTGTACCGTGACTAAAAGAATTCCGGCAAAACCTCCAACCTACGATACCAGTGTGGCCGTAAAAAGACATTGGGTGAGCGTGACCATTGTCGACTGTCAAGAATCGCTTCAGGCGATAGGCGTGCAACCCTCTCGCAGGTATCATCGGAATTCAATGCTGTAGCCTCAACAAGCATCAGCGTCCGGACTGTGCAACGTACCCTGCACGATATGTGCTTTGGGAGTAGACGCCAAACTCGAGTTCCCTTGATGGGTGCACGACACAGAGCTATTCGCCTCGCTTGGGCACGGCAACACCACCACTGGATACTTGATGACTGGAAACAAGTAGCCTGATCTGCGAGTCGTGTTTTTAACTGTACCGGGCGGATGGAAGGATTCGTGTGTGGCGCAAACCCCATGAAGCTATGGATCCCGCCTGTCAGCAGGGTACAGTACCAGCTAGTGGGGACTCCGTAATGGTATGTGGTGTGTTTAGCTGGACTTCACTGGGACCCCTGGTACGTCTACAAACGTCTGTGACCGACCAAAACTAGGTGCGCATCCTTTTTGACGAGGTACATCCGTTTATGTCCTTCATTTATGCTCATGGGTTGGGCCTGTTCCAACAGAACAATGCACCTCCACACAAGTGTCGGGACCACACCGTATGGTTAGAGGAACATTCATCTGAGTTTGGGGTGTTGCCACTCCCACCCAATTCCCCAGATCTGAACGTGATATAATACATTTGGGATGCCATGCAACGCGCTGTCGAACACAGGAATCCGATACCTCGGAATACACCCGAATTGTGGAGCTCTTTTGCAGGAAGTATGGTGTGCATTGCCTACAGCATTTTCCCAGAAGGTAGTGGAGTCCATGTCCCGTCGTATTTCTGCATTCCTGCGCTCCCGTGAGGGACCTACCAAGTATTAGGCTGGTGAACCAGTTTTTCTGGCTGAATGCAGAAATACGACAGGACATGGACTCCACTACCTTCTGGCAAAATGCTGTAGGCAATGCACACCATACTTCCTGCAAAGAGCTCCACAATTCGGGTGTATTCCGAGGTCTCGGATTCCTGTGTTCGACAGCGCGTTGCATGGCATCCCAAATGTGTTCTATTACGTTCAGATCTGGGGACTTGGGTGGGAATGGCAACACCCCAAACTCAGATGAATGTTCCTCTAACCATACGGTTTCGTCTCGACACTTGTGTGGAGGTGCATTCTGGATAATTGCATGCTTGGTGTAACCAGGAGAGATAAGAAGAGGAACTCGTGGATCCGAAAAATGACAAGAGTGGAAGACATCATGATCAGAGTTAAATCCCTGAAATGGCATTGGGGTGGACATAGTGCCAGAAGGATAGACCATCGATGCACAGCCGAAATTTTAGATTGGATTCCAAGGGACAGGAAAAGACCCAGAAGAAGACCACATGGGAGATAGGGGGATGAAATTCGAAAGTATGCAGGAGCGACATGGAGGAAACTGGCACAAGACAGACCGTTGTGGAAGAAACTTGGGGAGACCTTCGTCCAGCAGTGGATTGATAATGGTTGACAATGATGATGATATATATATACAGTATATTACCAAAAATATTCGCACACTACCAAATATTTGCTGCGTAAGTGTAAAGAACACTTTCGCAGGAAGGTGCTCTGTGAGTGGGGAGGTATGTTTTATACAAAGCTGAGATATTTTGCCGTGTTACCAGTGACATTGAAGCGAATATGCAGCGTAGACGTGAACTTTTCGAGTCCCTACGTAGGTGGGTCATAGGATGTCATTTGAGTAACGTTTTCATACGGAGCACTGCAGCTAACCTAAATATACCTAAATCGACTGTAAGTGCGATCAGCTAAACTACAGCAAAAAACGTTCAAGAAGGCCGAATGAACTGACGGAACGTGACGGAAGAGCATTAGTAAGAAATGTTAAGAAATCCCGTTCTTCCTCTGCTGTTTCCATCGCTGCTGAAATAGGAAATGTTTATAATGTCTCGGTTAGTACCATAACTATCCACAGAGAGTTGCACAGTGTGGGTTGTTATGGTGGAGAAGCGCCACACAAGCCACCCAGGACTACCATGAATCTAAAACACCGTTTGGAGTGGTGTGTCTTCCGTTGTTCCTGGATTCTGGGCAAACTGGAGAGCTGCTCTTTGGAAAGATGAGTCACGCTTTTCACTCTTCCAATCTGATTGGCGCGTTTGGTTTGGCGATAGTCCGCCGAACGGTTTTCGTTGGACTGTGTTCTTCCAACTATTAAGTTCGGCGAAGGCTCCGTCATGGTATGGAGTTGTTTATCTGGTAGATGAGACTCCGCCCATTGGATATTATGCCACAGACCATGAACTCTGAAGTGTACCTCGACATTCTGGATAATTCTGTCCTACCAAAGATTTGGTAGTATGATTAAAATGACCGTTGTCTCTTCAAACACGTTCGAGCTCCCTGCCACGCTGCGCGTACAGGACTGGTTTCGTGAAAATTAAGTGGAATTGTTAGACTGGTCTACTGAGAGTCCTGATCTTAATCCCATAGAATGCCTCTGAGATGAACTAGAACGACGGATATGAAATCGATCACAACGACCGTCTTCGCTTTCCACTCTAGCATTAACTTTGCAGGACGAATGGTGAACCATTCTGGTTGAGACCTATTGGAAATTCGTTGATAGTATGCTTCGACGTATTGCCACTGGTGATAATAAAGCCATTTATCCCAAAACATTGTGGTGCCCGAAAACGTTTGATAGTAAGTGTGTGTATATAAGTACGCATGCTTTGGAACTTAATCCGTCCATCTCTGATTTGATCTTCTCGGGTATTTTTTCTCTTCCTTCATTTTCAGTTTTGTTTTTCAGTTGTCCAACGCGGTCGTCAGTTCTCCTATAAATATACAGTATGTCCAACTCATTGGCGCCTGAGAACCTTTACTTTGATCATGACGTCATCCACTACTCAATCAGTTGCTTTTCCCATCTTTTCTTGGTTACACAAAGCATGCGTTTTCTCCACGCTTCTTTGAGTTGGAAGTGTTATGTGTTAATTTATTATTATCTCCGTTTATCATTGTGCCTTGAAAACCATGCGAAACTCATCTTGTAAATGCAAGAGGAAGTTGGTCAGCTTATGAATGAAGTAAACTGGTGTGACCGCACTGAAATTGTGCATGAACTTACTCTATTTCCTTCAGAGCGCGTGTTCACTGAATACCTTACTTATACAAAACAGGCACAGTGTTTAAGGTTACTTTACTTAAGGCAAGACTTTATATTTAATTTTTAGTACTTCTGGTTCAGGTAGGAAAGACCAGGTGTCTAGTCCTAAATTTTGCAAAATTCTTAACCCTTATTTTGGAGACTGTTTTTCAGTTAATTCGACACCTGTATGAAACCTGGACCAGGGTCGGGGGTGTCTTTCCCTGATGAGTGGCTCCAGGTTTGCGACCTTACGTGTTTGCTACCATTATTAATTTATTATTACGGCTCTTTTTGTGCGTATATTTTTGACAGTTCGTGTTTTGGTTTACGTTCGTTAGTTTATGGAAGGTTCGGTGGTTTCCTTGGGGAGTTCTTCGTTGATTGTTAGTAAAACTTTGCTTATATATAGGGATGTAAGGTCAGGTGATGCGCAACATCACAGCCTCTCCTTGACAAATGTCAACCCCGCCTTCTCGTGGTGCATCCTGTTCTCACTAAAGGGGCTCTGACGACCGCCCATAGCGGTATAACTATACCATCGGGATCAGAGGAAATGCTATCCCACACTCACCAACCCGCTTGGCCAGCGTGGTGAGTTATGGCCAAACCCCTCCAAAATGATTCCACAACTTAAATCTTGGCCCTCAGTCTCTGGCAGCTGGAATGTACCTGGCCAAGGCAGCGGCCAGTGCAACATGAAGGCAGAGGGTGCTAAGAATCCCCGGAGAACCGGACTAGGCTGCCATCTGATGCTGACCTTGGCTACTTACAATGGACGCTCTCTATCTTCTGATTCAAGGCTTCTTGAATAGGAAGAGGAACTACAAAGGATCAAGTGGGACATCGTGGGGCTGAGTGAAGTAAGGAGAAAAGGAGAAGATCTCATTGAACTGAAAAGTGGACATCTCTTCTACTATCGTGGGACAGATACTGGCAGAACTAGTGGTGTTGGATTTATAATAAACAAGAAACTGAAGGATAAAGTGGTAGAAGTTGAAAGTTCCTCTGACAGAGCTGCACGACTCGTTATCCAACTCTCGAAAAGATACCAGGCTCAGATTATTCAAACTTATGCACCCACCACAAGTCATCCTGAAGAAGAAATTGAAGAATTTTATGAGGAAATTTGTCATCTAAATAATAAATGTAAGCAGCACTTGAAAATAATTATGGGAGATTTCAATGCAAAAATAGGGCAACAGCAACAGAATGAAACTTCAGTAGGTAAATTCGGTCATGGCAACAGAAACCAGCGTGGAAATACTCTCGTTGAGTTTGCAGAGGCAGAAGGGTTTTTCATCTTGAACTCCTTCTTCAAGAAAAAGCCACACAGGAAATGGGCATGGAGATATCCAAATGGGACGACAAGTGAAATTGATTTTATTATGTGTAACAAAAAATTCGTCATAGAAGACTGCAGTGTGCTAAACAAGTTCAACACAGGTAGTGACCATAGATTGGTGAGATGTAAGATGCACCTCAACACTAAACTTGAACGTGGCAAGCTCATAAGACAAACAAAATGTATTGACATAACCAACCTTAAAAAACACCATAATACCTTCAAGTTAGAACTGAAGAACAGGTTCTCTGCTTTAGAAGGCCTAACATCAGAAGTGGACATCTCTGAAGTTAACAGAAAAGTAACCAAAGCTCTTATGGAAACAGCAACAAAATTAGCTGGGTCTAAGAACAAGTTGCATGTGAACAAATTATCAGGAAAAACCAAAATGTTGATGCAAAAAAGAAGAGAGATGAGGACAACTAAAGAAGATGTGACTTCCAAAGTGGAATATATAGAGCTATGCAAGACAGTACGAAAAAGTATCACTGAAGACGTAAGGAAATTCAACTGTGAACTAGTGAGGAAAGCAATTGAAAATAAACCAAAAGCCTAAAGATAGCAAAAGGACATCTCACTAAGGGAAGAAAACAGATTATGGCACTGAGAAAAGAAGATGGTTCTGTAACAAGAAATAGAGGCGAAATTTTGACAAGAGTGAAAGATTTCTACTCCAAATTATATGAAAGGGATGATATATGCACTCCAGACATCATGAAAGATACCAGTACCAGAGTTCCTCCAGTCCTTCCAGCAGAAGTTGCACATGCAATCAAGAACATGAAGCGAGGAAAAGCTCCAGGAGAAGATGGAATTACTGTAGACATCATACAAGAAGCAAGTGGAGAAATCGAAACAGTACTCGCCCAAATTTTCACTCGATGCCTTAATGAAGGAAAGATACCTGAGGATTGGAACACCGCTACAATGATCCTGCTACATAAGAAAGGTGACATTGAGGATCTCGGAAACTACAGACCTATCAGCCTCCTATCAGTAGTTTATAAAATCTTCACTAAAGTTCTTTCACACCGCTTGAAGGTAACTTTGGACATGGCTCAACCGAGAGAACAAGCTGGAATCAGGAGTGGCTACAGCACAATAGATCATATCCACGTGCTGAGAGAACTAATTGAAAGAGCGAGGGAATATGAACTTCCATTGTGCATGGCTTTTATCGATTATGAAAAAGCCTTTGATTCGGTGAAACCATCAGCAGCTACAATGGCTCTGAAAACCTGCGGTATTGAATATGCATACATTAATATTATTAATAACATCTATGAAAATGCAATGTGCAAAGATTAGGCTGTTTGAAAAGTACAACACACGTAAAAATTGGAAAGGGAGTGAGACAAGGTGACACTATATCTCCGAAGCTCTTTAATGCCACATTGGAGGGTGTTTTTCAGTCGCTGAGCTGGGAAAACAAGGGGATAAAGATTAATGGAGATTATCTAACCCACCTTTGCTTTGCTGATGACGTAGTCATTTTTGCAACTGCCTCATCAGAGCTACAGAGTATGATCCAGGAACTTGCTGACAAGAGTAAAGAAGTGGGATTAAAAATGAACTTTCAGAAGACAAAAGTGATGTTCAATGCTTTTACAAGAAATGAAGATTTATCGATTGATGGAGAAAAGCTGGAGATAACAGACACGTATGTTTATCTTGGACAGCAGATATCAAGTGAGGGTCACATTGATGAAGAAATTAATCGGCGTACAAAACTTGCCTGGAGAGCTTTTGGAAGAAACAGCATAATTTTCAAGAGCAATATGCCATTATGTCTTAAAAGAAAAGTGTTTGATCAATGCATCCTTCCAGTGCTTACGTATGGTGCAGAGACGTGGACCTTAACTAAAAGAGACATACAAAGGCTGCAAACAACTCAAAGAAGCATGGAGAGGTGCATGCTTGGTGTAACCAGGAGAGATAAAAAGAGGAACTCGTGGATCCGAAAAATGACAAGAGTGGAAGACATCATGATCAGAGTTAAATCCCTGAAATGGCAATGGGCTGGACATACTGCCAGAAGGACAGATCATCGATGGACAGCCGAAATTTTAGATTGGATTCCAAGGGAACAGGAAAAGACCCAGAAGAAGACCACATGGGAGATGGGTGGATGAAATTCGAAAGTATGCAGGGGTGACATGGAGGAGACTGGCACAAGACAGACAGTTGTGGAGGAAACTTGGGGAGACCTTCGTCCAGCAGTGGATTGATAATGGTTGACAATGATGATGATGATGATGATATATATATATATATATTAGAATGGATTCCAAGGAACAGGAAAAGACCCAGAAGAAGACCACGTGTGAGATGGGTGGATGAAATTCGAAAGTATGCGGGAGTAACATGGAGGAGACTTACACAAGACAGAGCGTTGTGGAAGAAACTTGTGGAGACCTTCGTCCAGCAGTGGATTGATAATGGTTGACAATGATGATGATGATGATGATGATATATATATATATATATATTAAAATTTTGGGTGAATCGAGTTCTGCGATTATGGGAGCAACGTTTTTAATTATTTCCGATAAATGTAGTTTTTGTTGCATGATTTGAAGAGCTAGGAACACACGAAACCCCTTTTTCATTATATAAATCCATTTCTTTGGCTTTCGTATACTGTTTTTAGGAACACGTTTGCACTGAAATAGCAAACTGTATGAATGGCCGGGCAACGGTTAGCTCACTGGCTCGTACAGCAAGTCGGCTTAGCTGTAAGGGCCAGTGGAATTTTCATTGCCCTGGCAATACTGGCAAAACGGAATAGGAACTACTAAATGGAGTAGGAGTAGTGCTACGGCTAATCTTCTTTAGGCAAGCAAAGGTATGCAAATTTCGCGCTAAACTGGATCACGACACCTAAATGTAGAATGATTATCTATACGGAAACTCAAACGCGGCCTGCCATTATCGAGGGCGCATCGTACAGCCGTCATCAGTGGCGAATGTGTTATGTTGTTGGGATTTCAGATCACTGGACGACGTAAGCGTTCACAGGTAAAAGCCGCTTTAGTTTTTCGTCGGATGGCACGCGACAATTATATGTAGGGAAGATGAGACTGCGTATAATTCCCATTTCTTAAATTCCTTAAATTAATTATATAATTAATTTAATTACTTTTAAAAAATGGGAATTATATTATTTCATATAATTCCCGAATATTTCTGACATGAAAAAATATGACGGTCGCTTGCCAATGGTGTGGGTTGGTATCATGGTAAATAGACGTACCGAACTGCAGGTGTTGAATCGATGGACAATCATCTGGTGCTCGAATAGTGTGGCTCTTCATTCCGTACATCAGTTCCCAGGTGATGTTGGAGCAGACTTCATTTTTATGAAAAAAGGCCCGTCCTTATCGTCAAGCTTCTACGGATGAATTATTGGCTAGAGAGGATATTCGTCGGTTGGGGTGGACAACGAGTCCCCCGCTCTCACTCCAATCGAACATGCATGGAATGCCCTGGAGAGATGTGTTGCGCGAAGAAACCCTCCACCAGAACCATGCCATCACTTATAAGGGCACTGCAGCATGAGTGCGACAGTTTATTCCAAGGACGTCCAAACCATTTGATGATGACAAGCATGATACGAGAGGACCAAACGTGAATAGGTGAACACACCTCCTGCTCAGGACACTTCCTTCCCTGTTGTCTGTCTATGCCTTGCGGATGGAAGAGAGCACTGGTTGAGATTTCCAAACCATTTGATGATGATAAGCATGATACGCCTGGACCAAACGTGAATAGTTGCACACACCTCCTGCTCAGGACACCCCTTCCCTGTTGTCTGCCTATGCCTAGCGGATGAAAGAGTGTACTGGTTGAGACTTCCAAACCATTTGATGATGACAAGCATGATAGGCCAGGACCAAATGTTAATAGGTGAACACACCTCCTGCTCAGGACACCCCCTTCCTTGTTGTCTGTATATGCCTAGCGGATGGAAGAGTGCACTGGTTGAGACTTCCAAACCATTTGATGATGACAAGCATGATACGCCAGGACCGAACGTGAATAGGCGAACACACCTCCTGCTCAGGACACCCCCTTCCCTGTTGTCTGTCTATGCCTTGCGGATGGAAGAGTGCACTGGTTGAGGCTTCCAAACCATTTGATGATGATAAGCATGATACGCCAGGACCAAACGTGAATAGGTGAACACACCTCCTGCTCAGGACATCCCCTTCCCTATTGTCTGTCTATGCCTAGCGGATGAAAGAGTGCACTGGTTGAGACTTCCAAACCATTTGATGATGACAAGCATGATACGCCAGGACCAAACGTGAATAGGTGAACACACCTCCTGCTCAGGACACCCCCTTCCCTATTGTCTGTCTATGCCTAGCGGATGAAAGAGTGCACTGGTTGAGACTTCCAAACCATTTGATGATGACAAGCATGATACGCCAGGACCAAACGTGAATAGGCGAGCACACCTCCTGCTCAGGACACCCCCTTCCCTGTTGTCTGTCTATGCCTTGCGGATGGAAGAGTGCACTGGTTGAGACTTCCAAACCATTTGATGATGGCAAGCATGATACGCCAGGACCAAACGTGAATAGGTGAACACACCTCCTGCTCAGGACACCCCCTTCCCTATTGTCTGTCTATGCCTAGCGGATGAAAGAGTGCACTGGTTGAGACTTCCAAACCATTTGATGATGACAAGCATGATACGCCAGGACCAAACGTGAATAGTTGAACACACCTCCTGCTCAGGACACCCCCTTCCCTGTTGTCTGTCTATGCCTTGCGGATGGAAGAGTGCACTGGTTGAGGCTTCCAAACCATTTGATGATGACAAGCATGATACGCCAGGACCAAACGTGAATAGGTGAACACACCTCCTGCTCAGGACACCCCTTCCCTATTGTCTGTCTATGCCTAGCGGATGAAAGAGTGTACTGGTTGAGACTTCCAAACCATTTGATGATGACAAGCATGATAGGCCAGGACCAAACGTGAATAGGTGAACACACCTCCTGCTCAGGACACCCCTTCCTTGTTGTCTGTCTATGCCTAGCGGATGGAAGAGTGTACTGGTTGAGACTTCCAAACCATTTGATGATGACAAGCATGACACGCCGGGACCACACGTGAATTGGTGAACACACCTCCTGCTCAGGACACTCCCTTCCCTGTTGTCTGTCTATGCCTTGCAGATGGAAGAGTGCACTGGTTGAGGCTTCCAAACCATTTGATGATGACAAGCATGATAGGCCAGGACCAAACGTGAATAGGTGAACACACCTCCTGCTCAGGACACCCCTTCCTTGTTGTCTGTCTATGCCTAGCGGATGGAAGAGTGTACTGGTTGAGACTTCCAAACCATTTGATGATGACAAGCATGACACGCCAGGACCACACGTGAATTGGTGAACACACCTCCTGCTCAGGACACCCCCTTCCCTGTTGTCTGTCTATGCCTTGCGGATGGAAGAGTGCACTGGTTGAGGCTTCCAAACCATTTGATGATGACAAGCATGATACGCCAGGACCAAACGTGAATAGGTGAACACACCTCCTGCTCAGGACACCCCCTTCCCTATTGTCTGTCTATGCCTAGCGGATGAAAGAGTGTACTGGTTGAGACTTCCAAACCATTTGATGATGACAAGCATGATAGGCCAGGACCAAACGTGAATAGGTGAACACACCTCCTGCTCAGGACACCCCCTTCCTTGTTGTCTGTCTATGCCTAGCGGATGGAAGAGTGTACTGGTTGAGACTTCCAAACCATTTGATGATGACAAGCATGATAGGCCAGGACCAAACGTGAATAGGTGAACACACCTCCTGCTCAGGACACCCCCTTCCTTGTTGTCTGTCTATGCCTAGCGGATGGAAGAGTGTACTGGTTGAGACTTCCAAACCATTTGATGATGACAAGCATGACACGCCGGGACCACACGTGAATTGGTGAACACACCTCCTGCTCAGGACACTCCCTTCCCTGTTGTCTGTCTATGCCTTGCAGATGGAAGAGTGCACTGGTTGAGGCTTCCAAACCATTTGATGATGACAAGCATGATAGGCCAGGACCAAACGTGAATAGGTGAACACACCTCCTGCTCAGGACACCCCCTTCCTTGTTGTCTGTCTATGCCTAGCGGATGGAAGAGTGTACTGGTTGAGACTTCCAAACCATTTGATGATGACAAGCATGACACGCCGGGACCACACGTGAATTGGTGAACACACCTCCTGCTCAGGACACCCCTTCCCCTGTTGTCTGTCTATGCCTTGCGGATGGAAGAGTGCACTGGTTGAGGCTTCCAAACCATTTGATGATGACAAGCATGATACGCCAGGACCAAACGTGAATAGGTGAACACACCTCCTGCTCAGGACACCCCCTTCCCTATTGTCTGTCTATGCCTAGCGGATGAAAGAGTGTACTGGTTGAGACTTCCAAACCATTTGATGATGACAAGCATGATAGGCCAGGACCAAACGTGAATAGGTGAACACACCTCCTGCTCAGGACACCCCCTTCCTTGTTGTCTGTCTATGCCTAGCGGATGGAAGAGTGTACTGGTTGAGACTTCCAAACCATTTGATGATGACAAGCATGACACGCCGGGACCACACGTGAATTGGTGAACACACCTCCTGCTCAGGACACCCCCTTCCCTGTTGTCTGTCTATGCCTTGCGGATGGAAGAGTGCACTGGTTGAGGCTTCCAAACCATTTGATGATGACAAGCATGATACGCCAGGACCAAACGTGAATAGGTGAACACACCTCCTGCTCAGGACACCCCCTTCCCTATTGTCTGTCTATGCCTAGCGGATGAAAGAGTGTACTGGTTGAGACTTCCAAACCATTTGATGATGACAAGCATGATAGGCCAGGACCAAACGTGAATAGGTGAACACACCTCCTGCTCAGGACACCCCCTTCCTTGTTGTCTGTCTATGCCTAGCGGATGGAAGAGTGTACTGGTTGAGACTTCCAAACCATTTGACGATGACAAGCATGATACGCCGGGACCACACGTGAATAGGTGAACACACCTCCTGCTCAGGACACTCCCTTCCCTGTTGTCTGTCTATGCCTTGCGGATGGAAGAGTGCACTGGTTGAGGCTTCCAAACCATTTGATGATGATAAGCATGATACGCCAGGACCAAACGTGAATAGTTGAACACACCTCCTGCTCAGGATACCCCCTTCCCTGTTGTCTGTCTATGCCTAGCGGATGGAAGAGTGTACTGGTTGAGACTTCCAAACCATTTGATGATGACAAGCATGACACGCCGGGACCACACGTGAATTGGTGAACACACCTCCTGCTCAGGACACTCCCTTCCCTGTTGTCTGTCTATGCCTTGCAGATGGAAGAGTGCACTGGCTGACACGTGAACTTATACATTCGGCTTTATGAGTGGAGAACTTTTTATTTAATAAACTTTAGGCCGATCTCGGTCTTTCAGAACAGAAATAATTTGCCTTGGAACAGACTTATAAAAATCCTGCACACCCGATGGGACCATTCGTCCTGTAAAGCATGTCCCAACTGTGATGTTGGAGAAGGGAAGTGTGATCTGACTTTTTGCTAAAGATATTCAAATATTCAATAATATTGAAATCTGAAGCTTCAGTGGATCGGGGTTGCTGCTGAACATCATCCTCGCGCTCTACAAATCACATCTTGACACGTTTCGCAACATGCAGAGGTGCTTTATCTGCTTGAATCCAGGAACGGTCATTAGGAAACAATAACTGCAGCACAGGATGCAAGTAGTCCCAAAAAAGGGCTAGTACAGATATGACTCGACCCTGCATAATATCCAAAGGCCATGATGAGGCACCCCAGACTATCAGGGGTCCAAATCCATGCTTTAAAGTCGGAACCACCCTGTCGGGGTGGCAAGCTTCAGCAGGTTTTCGTCAGACGTGCTGGAAAACAATGCGAAGTACGATTCATCAGGCCAGATGACACGATGCCAGTCTTTAGCATCCCAGTTTTTATGTGTTTTGCACGACCTTACACCTTTAGTACCTTTGATGTTGGTGATCAGACGTTTGTGGATTGCAGCGCGGGCATAAGTACCGCCACGGCGGATTTCCCGACGAGGTGATATGTTGGAAACAGGATCATTCCGACTGGTGTTCAAATCTGTTACTACTATTTGTAGTGGCGTAGTACAATCCGTGCCAACGTTCTATCATTATCTGCCATTTTTGTATGTTGTCCGCAATTTGCACGTTTGGAGGCAACACCGTGTTCTTTTGGATAGATAACACCAGTCTGCAAATTTAAATTTTTTGTCAGATGCTTTCTTAAGAATAACTGTTCCTGAATCAATTTTTGACGCCGATTCTAGAAATGACTTCCATGTTTCTCTGTCACGCCAGGTTTTTAAATAAAATAAGAAGTTATGCTTTCAAGATTTTAATTAATGTAAGCCCAAAAATGCAAACACAATGTCCCACAAAGACTATTTTGTTTACAAAAACACTTTAAAATTGCTGTAAAGAACTGACCTGTGACTAGTTTTCAACAAAACGACAAGCAAACAGTGTTCCATTAATTTTCAAACTGTCTTTTTTTTTACTTTCCTTGCAGATTTTCCTTTATTTTTGCTGTTCCTCTTCAACATCCAACAATAGTCTGCCATCATAGTTTCATTCCATCTTTCCTAGAACCTCTTCTCCATCTCCTTAATATCCTGGTGAAAGTGTTCACCGTGCTCTTCACTATAATGTCGCAGATTTTCAGGAACGTAGTCGATATGGGAGTGTAGAAAGGGAACTTTTACACTCATGTTACAACCCAACTGCTTGAAGTTTTCCAACATTGTTTTAACAACTTTTCTGTAGTTAGGATCTTAGTGATTCCCTAGAAAGTTTTCGGTTACAGATCGGAATGCTGTCCATGCGTATATTTCTCTCTCATTCATCGTTTTCTCAAAATATTTGTCCTTCATCAGTTTTTTAATTTGAGGGCCGACAAAAATTTCAGCTTTTCATTCTTTCTAGTGTGATGTAAGGAAATTTCATAGAAAGGTACTTGAAGTATGGCCCATCTTGTGGTAGAACCCTTACAAACTGCTTCATCAACCCGAATTCGATGTGTAGTGGTGGAAGCAATACTCTTTGGGGGTCTACAAGTGGGTCATGCAGGATGTTTCTAGTCCCAGGAACAAAATGTCTCCGCTCTGGCCAAACTCTCATTGTCCAAAGCCTTTGCTTTGTCCTACTATCCCATTCACATAGAAAGCAAGGTATTTTCGTGTACCCAGCTTGTTGTCCTAATAGCATTCCTATTACTTTAAAGTCACCACAGATAAACCATTTGTGTTCCTCATACTGTATATTTGTTAATAGTACATTCATGTTCTCGAAAGTCTCTTTCATTTTAACTCAGTGGTCCACAGGAATGGACCCATACACATTCCCATTATGCAGTAACACGCATCTGAGGCTCCTCTTGGACGAGTCAATAAGAAGTCTCCACTGAGTAGGATCATGTTCAATGCCATAGAAGTGCATTGGCCTGTTGATGTTATTGCAGTAAACCAAGGAATCGTTCTGTGAGAAAAAAAGGAAGTACTTCTTTTTCTCTGTGTCGGTACCATGAAAAATGTGTTCCTGGAGCCAGAAGATTCTTACTTTTCAACCGGGAGCCAAGTAGTTCTGCAGATTTCTTAGGTAAGTTCAGATAACGCACTAGATCATTAAGTTCATTCTGGGAGAACAGTTGTGGATTAGAGTCGTTTTCCGGCTCGTAGACATAATCACTATCGTCTTCGGAGATTGCATCACCTTCACATTCATCATCTTCCGCCACGTTCTCTAACACAGCTGGAGGAAGAGGGGAAGGCAGATCTTTTCCAGGTGGAACTGGCCTAATGGCTGAAGGAATGCTTGGATACACAATTTTGTTCTTATTTTTTGAATTGCACCCGTTAACATTAACTAAACAGTAGTAACAGTCATTCAGGTGGTCTTTAGCCTCCTCCACACCATAGGTATTGCAAACGGCAGGCACGTTTGCTTCCCTTTTGTCCATAACCTCAAACTCTCAACAGAATCGCGGCACACTTTATGTGGTGCCCATGCCATATCCTGATCACCAAGATGCACTTTAAAATAAGCACAGTAAGCTTTCTTCACAAAGTCTGTGATATCCATTCTTTGCTTAAGCACAACATAATTTCCACAAATGTAACATAATACACACTTGCGTTTCGACATTGTAAGACTGCGCACTCACAATAGATATAGCAACTTTGAACAGCTGTGTAAATCCGAACAGAAAGAGCAATGAACTGGAAATGTGAGCATCTGACTGGCGGGAATGCTATTTTTGGATTCTTGCCAATTCTCTTTTCGGTCTTTCTTCTACAGGTGGCTAGTCGGCAATACTCCAAAAGTAACCTTACGTTGCTTTGACGACGATTAGCAAAAGAGAGATAGCTGAAATGCCTCCCGCTAAAATGCCCCTGACTGGCAGACGTAATGCTATCAGCGATAAATCTTCGAAATCAACTTGGGTCGATTGTGCAAAAACTGTATGTGATAGAAGAAAACTAAGACCAGTTCTGGAATCAGCATGAAAAATTGAGCTAAGCACACAGTTTTCAATCATCTGATCTCATGCAGACTAGTGCAATCATAAACTTCGACGCAGTTCCTCTTATTACACCTACTTCCCATTCTTCTCCCCAGTTCGGTTATCACAAACGGAAAAAAATAAAGAATTACTGCAGACGCCACCAAAGCTAACACCCTCCCCCTCCCCCCAAACTTTCTTGAAATAGTCCGCAAAATTTCATAAGCAAAAAAAAATTTATCATTCAGGCTGCGTGTGTGAAGGCGTTACTAAAGGATTAGAAGGAATAAAATGTTCACAATCTATAAACATGTAAGTATAACCCAAAGAAATATACACTAATGCAAACACAGCCGCTCCTATTCCCAAGACATCTCTTACTCTAAATAAAGGATGAAAAGAAATCTTATCTCTATTTCGCCACAAGCTCAAAAGGTTTAGTGATAAACTTTCGTGAAGAAACAAGCAAAAAACCTTGTTAAAGTAGGATTTATCATAGCAAAACCCCTGAGATCTATTCCACCAATATTTTCTCTACATAAGGAGTGGCAGACAAAAAGTAGTAATCACAGTCACCGCCCAAAAAGATATGTATGTCCCCATGGTAACACATAACCTAAACATTCTGTAGCTATTACTATTTCTGCCATTCTAGTTACCGAAGCGCCTACAAGACGCGCACTAAAGAACCTGCCGTTTTTGTGGTCACTGTGATCTCACATTGTCTAAAATTACTCCGAAACAGCTGTCTCACTTGCGGCTGTGGCAGTGCTACGTGATATCCGATATCGTACTGCACCCCTCTCTACACCCCACATTGCGGTTAACGTCGTCCCTGTGATTTCTAACCGCAGTCAGAGTTTCCATTATTTTGATAACACACTGCACTATTCGTGTTTTTGAGCCTTTCATTTTGCTGTTGTCATTGCTATCGATGCCACTTAGTAATGTGAAACCCTTTTTTTCGATATTTACTGGTCAAAATTTACACTGTATTGACAAACGTCACCATACACCTAGAAGAGAAACAAAATGTAGCATTTATTGACATACATTAGTACCGTGTCTAATCAACTTTGTACTTAATGGATGCACTGACCCTTCGAGACTCGCTTTCGACAAAGTTTTGGAACACAGCGATAGGCATGCGCTTCCATTCAGTACATAATGCTGCCGGTAACTATTGCTTAGTAGTAGACCTTGGTTCCAAACTTCTTATGCGGCGCTCTAATTCATCCTATAGGCGCTCTAATTCATCCCATAGGCGCTCTAATTCATCCCATAGGCGCTCTATGGGATTAACATCAGGTCTCTGTGGTGTCCAGTCCACACACAATACGGAATTATCGTCAAACCAGGCTGTAACAGTCCTTGCTTTATGTATCGGTGCATTATCCTGCTAGTACCAACAAGGTTCGGTTCCATAGCATCGCCATAGATTTTGTAGGGCATAATTGTCCAGAATTTTGAGATAGACATGCTGGTTAACAGGTGTGTCCAGAGTAACCAATGGGCCTGGACCATACCCCGAAAAACACACCCACACAAGTACACAGCCAGCTCCAAACTTGACCGTAGGAACAGTACACTGTGGTAAATAGCGTTCCCCCGGCTGCCGCCATACTCACACACGGCCATCAGACTGACGGATCGTGTATCTGGATAAATGAGTCCATAGGACCCGTTTCCCCTGATCCACGGTCCACGATAAATGTTCTGTACATCATGCCAAACGACGAGTAGTATTCCGAGTGGAGATGAAAGGCATATGAGCAGCCGCACGACCACGGTAAGTAACCCATGTAATGAAGTTCTCTGCGAAATGGTACGTTTACATACCGAGGGTCCAGCATTTTTACTCACCTGTACATTGACGTCTTGTGCAGTACTCCGTCGATTAGCTATAGCGACTATCCTGAGGCTTCGAAGTCTTCTATCAGTGATTTTCTTTGGTCTGCCGGTACGTTTTGCTGCTCCAGTCACGCCATGTGTCTTCCACTTATTCAGTACATCCAAAACAGTTGACTTGGGTATGTTTAACGCATCTCGGTTTCTCTTATGGACAACCCACTAATATGACACCTAACAATCTTTCCTTTCTCAAAGTCAGTTCTCTTCCACGGAGACAATTTCGCTCAACCTCACAGTGCGATATGATCGCGGTCAGCTGAAAGCTTGCTTTTTTAGCGATTGCAGCTGTACCTCGTATCTTAGCAACGCAGCGGATCCGTTCATTTGCTTTTGAAAGGGTGTCCGGTTACTTTTGTCAATACAGTGTACATCGATCTTAAGCTTTGGGCAGCAGCGTATATTGAACAGCCATCGGAAGACTACACAATCACGTCCAACCTGCACCAGTGGAAAACATATTTACCGAAACGTCATTTACACATACAGACGATCTACTGCCAAGATACACAGCTTTCATCATCATCATCATCATCATTGTCAACCATTATCAATCCACTGCTGGACGAAGGTCTCCCCAAGTTTCCTCCACAACGGTCTGTCTTGTGCCAGTCTCCTCCATGTCACCCCTGCATACTTTCGAATTTCATCCACCCATCTCCCATGTGGTCTTCTTCTGGGTCTTTTCCTGTCCCTTGGAATCCAATCTAAAATTTCGGCTGTCCATCGATGATCTGTCCTTCTGGCAGTATGTCCAGCCCATTGCCATTTCAGGGATTTAACTCTGATCATGATGTCTTCCACTCTTGTCATTTTTCGGATCCACGAGTTCCTCTTCTTATCTCTCCTGGTTACACCAAGCATGCACCTCTCCATGCCACTTTGAGTTGTCTGCAGCCTTTGTATGTTTCTTTTAGTTAAGGTCCACGTCTCTGCACCATACGTAAGCACTGGAAGGATGCATTGATCAAACACTTTTCTTTTAAGACATAATGGCATATTGCTCTTGAAAATTATGCTGTTTCTTCCAAAAGCTCTCCAGGCAAGTTTTGTACGCCGATTAATTTCTTCATCAATGTGACCCTCACTTGATATCTGCTGTCCAAGATAAACGTACGTATCTGTTATCTCCAGCTTTTCTCCATCAATCGATAAATCTTCATTTCTTGTAAAAGCATTGAACATCACTTTTGTCTTCTGAAAGTTCATTTTTTAATCCCACTTCTTTACTCTTGTCAGCAAGTTCCTGGATCATACTCTGCAGCTCTGATGGGCTAGTTGCAAAAATGACTACGTCATCAGCAAAACGAAGGTGGGTTAGATAATCTCCATTAATCTTTATCCCCTTGTTTTCCCAGCTCAGTGACTGAAAAACACCCTCCAATGTGGCATTAAAGAGCTTCGGAGATATGGTGTCACCTTGTCTCACTCCCTTTCCAATTTTTATGTGTGTTGTATTTTCAAACAGCCTAATCTTTGCACTTGCATTTTCATAGATGTTATTAATAATATTAATGTATGCATCTTCAATACCGCAGGTTTTCAGAGCCATTGTAACTGCTGATGGTTTCACCGAATCAAAGGCTTTTTCATAATCGATAAAAGCCATGCACAATGGAAGTTCATATTCCCTCGCTCTTTCAATTAGTTCTCTCAGCACATGGATATGATCTATTGTGCTGTAACCACTCCTGAATCCAGCTTGTTCTCTCGGTTGAGCCATGTCCAGTGTTACCTTACAATGATCCTGCTACAGCTTTCATATACTCAAGTAAATTCTCAATTACACCATAAGTTTTAATGTTCTTAAACGGAAGCACTCTGTTTAGTCTGTTATAAGCGTTCTCTAAATCTACACTGCTGGCCACCCAAAATGCAACACCAAGTAGGACACAAGATAGCAAAGCCAGATTTACTGGACACATAACAACAGATACAAAGATGAAACGATTGAGCTTACAGGCCCGTGCGACTTGCGGAAAACGCAGACATCAATAGTTCGCGTGGCCCCCATGGCTGGCAATAACGGTCGCTACACGCCGCGGCATCGAACGAAAGAGGCTTTGGATGTGGGCTTGGGGTGTGTCGGTCCAGGCTGCTTCCACACGTTGCCACAGTTCATCAGGCGTAGCCGCGGGTGGTGCTTGCCGGGTCACTCGATTGACGATCAGCAACCAGACGTGTTTCAAGGGCGACATATCGGGAGAACAGGCCGGCCATGGCAGCAGTAACACCTGGTGGGCCGCGAAGAATTGTTGCACGATGCGTGCCACGTGCGGCCGTACATTGCCCTGTTGAAACGTGGCCGCTGGCAGGTCCTGCAGGTAAGGGAGGGCTACGGGCTCCAAAACGTCGGAGATGTAACGGTGGTTGTTGAGTGTACCGGCGATGCGTGCCAGAGGGGTGCGGATGTCATATCCAATTGCGCCCCAAACCATAACGCCAGGCGACGGGCCGGTATGGTGATGCATCATGCAGGCGTCATACAGTCTCTCGCCGCGGTGCCGCTACACGCAGATCCGACCATCGTGGTGTTGCAGGCGGAAGCAAGATTCGTCGGAGAAGACAATGTCGTGCCATTCCGTAGTCCAGGTGCGGCGTTCAACGGCCCACTGCCGCCGCACTCGCTGGTGGTGTAACGTCAATGGTAATCGCAGCCATGGGCGCCGTGCAACAAGTGTCCGCTCCTGCAGACGACGTTGAACGGTGCGTGCTGACACAGGTTGTTGCGCAACATACCCTAATTCCTGCGCTAACGTTCGTGATGTGGCGGTGCGAGCTGTCAATGCCCGCCGCACAACATGCCAGTCCTCTCGTTCGGTGGTGCGCCTTGGTTGCGGCAATCGCCCACGTTGGTCCGTCCGTCCCTCCTGCACTCACCGAATCCATACTCGCCTCACAGTGGCTGGATGTCGTCCCATACGGACGCCGATGTCTCGGTACGATAAACCGCTGTCGCGATAAGCCACCATTCGTCCTCTGTCGAACTCCGAAACGTGTTGTAATGACTGCCGTATTCTGCGACAAAGTATCAGGAAGCTCCCCACGCACAGATCCGGCAGCACAAAACACTTCCACTACTTACACCCCGCCTTCTGTTCACCCTTCTTATAGTGCTTCTCTGTGGCGTGCCGGGCGCACATGATTTCCATATGCCCTGAAATGCTAATCGTTTGCATGTCCTCTCGCGGGCGACGCATGCTGCGAATTTCAGGCCAATCGGATGCTTCCTTCTTGGTGTTGCATTTTGGGTGGCCAGCAGTGTTTAAATGCAGCAAATAATTTCCTTTTTTTTTGGAATGGAGGTTTAACGACCACCATGTGCTATAAGAAGTCATCCGTCCTTAATTTAGGGTCACTGGTTCCAGGGAAGGGAGACAGCCTGCGCCGTAAATGAAACACAACATGCATGCCTCACCGGTATCCGAACCCGGACCCATCTCGGGCGAAAGATTAGAACCCGTCGCTTATACCACTGCCCAACGGAACGACAAATAATAATTTTCAATCAACATACGTTAGCCGCCCCCGGTGGCGCAGTGGTCTAAGCGCTGGCTTACGACCATTTGTCAGTGAAAGGGCCCGGGTTCGAATCCCGGTGAGGCATGGATGTTGTATAATGAATATAACTTCTTCTAAGCTTCTTCTAATGCTTGTTGTTTGTTAATTATATCATGAATAAACTTTCCTGCTAGTAGTGTAGTAATAATAATGAACAAGCTTTTAACTGCTAGTAATGTTGTAGTAGTAATTAAGATGAATAAAGTCTTATGCTGGTTGTTAATAATAACAACTAATGAAATAAACCTAACAGCCAGACAGAGATCTGACAAAACTATGAACTGAGAAAAACGTACTTACAACAAAAGCTTTATTCAGGGAAAGTCCTGGTATCCTCCAACATACAACGAAGCTCTACTCACATAAACGAAGATATCTTTACACATAAAAGCTCTCTCACGTAACTCAAACAAAAGCTCTCCTCCACATAAACAAACGCTCTCTGGCACATAAACAACAGCTCTCCCTACGCACATCAACAAAAGCTCTCTCTGGTACCGTTGAACGCGCCTATTTATACTGGCTACCACCACGTCATGACTTACACTCATTGCCAGATCTCGTTCAGCCGGGGGAAATAACATCTCGTTCAGTAAGAAGATAATTTACATAGTAAAATAAAATAACCAGAGATAGTAAAAATCAAAAGGAAAGTGAATCTAGAGTATACGTCACAGTTGTGTTTGTCTTACGGCACTGGCTCTCTCCCTTCCCTGAAGCCGGTGACCCTAAATTAGGGACGGGCGCCTGCTGATAGCCCACTGAGTTGCTCACGTGGTTGTTAAAGCTTCAATCAATCAACATACATTACACAATTTTTGGTTAGCACAATCCATATCAAGCATAAAATCACTCTGTATATTTCAGATCCTTTGTAACGTGGAGCTACAGTAATGTTATATCCAAACACTGTGTTTTGTTTGTTATAGAATCGCTTTCTGATAAGTTAAGCTTTAAGTAGAAACTTTTATAAAGAGAAATAAAAGCGCTTCAAAAAGCTATCAGCCGACGACGATGAATATCAATTTATAGCACACCAAAGTTTAAGATATTCTTTTATTAAAGCGAAGTACGTTTACATTGTCTCAAATAAACATTAATTTATGATATATAGGACGTCACGTAAAAATCATTCTTGTTGGTATCGACGGAAGAAACAAAGAAGTACGTATTTAAAACGTGCGCTTATATTTTCTATTTGCACTGGGTGAAGATAAAGTGCGCTAAGATTGGATTTTTCATATAAACGAATAATACAAACACCTCTATCGGTGTTGATTAGGAAAGATTACCATTCTTGCAAATACACATTATGCCCTATAATGCGTTTGGTTTATTTAAACGGCCTCATGAGTAGTAGAATCTCTCCATAAGTAAAGGGAAGAAATATGAAAGGGGAAAAATTTGAAAATTATAGCAGCAAATAGCGGAAAAAGAAAGGGTAAGGAAAAACGAGTAATAGAAGTAGAAAACAAAATCGTTCATACATTATCATTTTCGCTTAACTACTAAATTCACATAACGCTTGTGAATTATTTCGCATCCATTAAGCAAAAAAGGACATAAATGAAGCTGATAAATAAATTCGTTCTTGCAAGAGAAGCTTTTAAGCAGTCATTAAAGGGGATGAAAAGAAATGTTGTCCATAAATTTAGATAAAGACAATGGATGTTACACAGCGTGGAGTAGAAATGTGGTGATAGCAAAATTTACTGTCTTGTCTCAGTCTTGCAGTTTGAGTGGCTTCCTCAGTAATGAAGATCCGTGATTACTGCAGGTTGCCAATAGTCTTTCCCATATTACAGAACTTAATATAAAAAATATCTATGTAAGTTAAAATAAAATGGTTGGCAACATAATATAGCAGCACTCATATTTTTTTTTCTGTTCTTTAGGTGAGCGCTACTGCTGAATAAGAGGAGCACTTCATCGATAATGGCTTCCATGAAAGAAAAAGCGGCGTGCGTGTTGTGGTTCCACGAGACCTAATCCGCGGTTACTGTGCAGCGTCATTTCAGAAAAGAGTGCAAGCGATCACCTCCCGAACAAAAAAGCATAAAAGCTTTGTATGAAAAGTTTAAAGCGACGGGTAGTGTTCTAGATCTGCCCCGAGCGGGCTAACCACCGGTTATACAACAGACAGCTGCAGCTGTTCAGGAGACATTTCTGCGAAACCCCAGGAATTCCATTCGCCGTGCTTCACTGGAAACTGGGATTCCCCGTGTCACGGTTCACAACATTCTACGCAAACGGCTCTTCAGCCTGATGACCTATCTCGCCGTGCTGCATTTGCGACGGAGATGGTGCAGCGCATAGCTCATGAGAGTAATTATCTGCACCGTGTCTGTTTTTCAGATGAAGCCACATTCCACGCCTTTGGTACAGTAAATAAGCAAAATGTGGGAATCTGGGGACCAAAAAATCCCCATTATGTCATCGAACAACAGAGGGCTCGATCGAATGAACGTACACTGAAGAGCAATTGAATTAGAGATACCTATCTAGTAACGTGTAGTACTACCTTTCGACCTGATGACGGCGGCGATTCGTCTCGGCATGCACTCAACAAGACACCGGAAGCGTTGGGAAGCCATACGGATTCACAACCCCTGAACAAGCTCCCACAGTTCACGAAGATTTGATGGGGAGGGGGGGAGGGGTCAGATGCGCTCGATGGCATTGAGGTCAGGTGACCTAACTGGCTACGGAAGCGAGGTCACGTCGGTGGAGTGTTTATCCAGCCATTCGGATACAATTCGGGAGCTGCATTGTCTCGTTGCAGGATGAGGACCATAGTGGGATGTTGAAGACGCACAAACGGGAGCAAATGGTCGTCCAGGATATCCCGGTAACGTTGACCTGTGAGGGACGATGTCACACGTACCAGCGGTCCCATTTCAGTCCACGTAAACAGTCAACAGACAAGAATGCCACCTCCACTAGCTTGAAGAGTACCCTGCTGGCAAGAAGGATCCATCGCTTCATGTGGTTTACGCCGTACTCGTATCCTGCCATCCGCATGTACCAACGTGAATCTCGACTCATCAGTCCAGGCAACATTTTCCCACATGTCTAGGGTCCAGTGGCGATGTTCTCGCGTCCATGCTAATCTTTGCACCCTGTAATGTGCGATCAGCAGCGGTACGCACGTGGGGCGATGGCTTCTGTACCCCACAGCAAGGAGATGGTTCTGGATGGTGTGGCGTTATATTGCCCAGTGATTTCTTGCACAGTGGCCCGTCTATCCGCTGTTACAATGCGAGCTAGCAGACGATGACCCCGCTAATCCAGAAGCTGTTGTTTACGTCAGTTGGCCCTTGCAGGGATGGTTTTACCGGATTCGATGTACTCACGGTGCACCCGTGACACAATGGCTCGTGAAAATCCCAGTGCCTGCACGACTTCCGAGATAGAGTGACCCATTCGTCGGGACCCGACAATTTGCCCACGATCAAATATGCTTAGATCCTTCGTCTTACCTATACTGCGTCCGACTCTTACTGAGTCCCGTCGCAACACTCCTTATATTGTCGGATCGCTGCATAAGTCATGTCGTTTCCGTTTAAGGGCCGCCCACAGCGCCACATTTGCATAACGCCAGCTGTCTCTAATTCAATTGCTCTTCAGTGTATTTTGCATGTGATTTTAAAATGTGTTCGTGAAGAATATTTCTCCCACTTAGAGGCATAAGGAAATATTTCTGTTAGCATTATATTTTAAATATTATTAGCCCTTGCAATAAAACGACTGTAAAAGAAAGAATACTTTTATGCTTATTTCCTGTTCATAATAAAGTACTCATTTCGCAGTTTTCTTTGGTGAGGAACATCAAGACAAATCTCAGGTTTCTCGATATTTGCTTGTAAAAATCCAGTTCGAATAATTAATTTTGGCCGCCGATAGTGTTCGTAGGGAAGATCGTTTTTCTTATACACAGTCGAGTCACATCATTGTGACCACCTCCTACTTTTGACGTCAACAGCGCGTAGCCAATGAAAGGGGACATGTGTCGTGAGCTGGCTTGGAGGGTATATAAGGTGTGCTGTAAGAATTCTGAAAGCATATCACTCGTTGCTGTCAGCGATAAAAGGAGCGATTTATCAGTTTTTGAAAAAGTGATGATCAGCGGCTTTTGAGCCAAGGTTTGCAGTATTTCTAAAACAGCTGGCTTGGAGGGTATATAAGGTGTGCTGTAAGAATTCTGAAAGCATATCACTCGTTGCTGTCAGCGATAAAAGGAGCGATTTATCAGTTTTTGAAAAAGTGATGATCAGCGGCTTTTGAGCCAAGGTTTGCAGTATTTCTAAAACAGCGCAGTTTGTGAATTACTCGCGTGCTGTTGTGGTTAAAATGTATCGTGATTGAAGAAATGGCACCATTGCGAAAGAGCGACGTAGAAACTGTTGAGCACCACGTGCCATTGATGTGAGAGGTTAACGTCGTCTTCGAAGGTGCCTGAGGGCCGATCAACACGCTGTAGTGAAGCAACTCGCTGGCCGGACGAACCAGGGGGATACCCAAAAGTGTGTCTAAAGCCACATTTCAGCGAATTCTGCTGCGTAGGGGGCACCGATGCGGACGGATGGTCACTGCACCTATGCTAACGGAAGTGCATCGGCAGAAAAAGCTTACATTTATACGGCAGTATCGGAACTGGATCTCCACTGATTGTCAAAGGATTGTCTTATCCGATGAGTCACGTTTTCTGCTTCATCGAACGGATAGACGTTGCTGTATACGGCGAGAAACATCGGAGAACAAACACTTTTCAACCACTGCTGGCAGAACACAAGCTGGTAGGGGCAGCGTTATGGTCTGGGGAATGTTTTGCGTGACATTCTCTGGGTCCACTCATACTTGTGAAAGCCACTATGGACCAGGCCACGTACATCCATACATGCTGCTTGCCCTCCCTGGGACGGATGGGATCTTCCAGCACGACAATGCGATGTGTCACTTATTTGACAAAAGTGAACGAAAAAATCCGTTCAGTAGTTCCAGCAGATCTCGTTCGCCGTTGGCTTCGGTCCTCGAGTAGAGGATCTGAAAGATCAAAAAGATCCCAAGATCCAAATCATTCGTTCTTCGCTTCGGTCGTTTCGGTCGTCGGTCGGAGCTGGTATTTCATTGCTCATTGGTTAGTTACTGTATCGAAAAATTTTTCGTGTTACTAGAACCATCTTATAACCATTTTATATTCGGTTTTGTCTAATGGTGTTCAGTGAGATGAAGATATATCACATTTTTTAAATTAAATGTTTTTCATATTTTGATCTTTTTCATTACGGTTTCACTCACAAGATGGGGACACCAGTTTAGCACTCTGACCACATTGCTGTTCCGCAATATGTAAATTGTATTCGTTGATAATTAAGTTGGAAATGTATATTCATCAATACGAACGGCAGTATTTGTACGTCCACAGAGTGAAACAATTGTAAATATCGTCACACATCACACTAAAACTTTGAATTCACAGACAACTGCTATCTTTTTGAACATACACCAACCGGAAGAGACCTCACACTACTTCCTGTTCCCAACGAACGAAACGAACGGGTCTTTTAAACGGATCACTTTAGTGACCCGATCTGGAACATCCGGACCACGTAAACAACCGAATCTGCCCACCACTAAAGGCATGTGGACATTCTCACCGACCATCCACATCCGCTCGTAACGATTGTCTTTCTGCACCACGACGCCATCTTTAAACAGGACAACTCCACGCGACTTACTTCTTGAGCGGCGACCAATTAGCTCCAGGAGCATTCAGAAGTGTTTATCACACTCGAATGACCCTCTCTCCCTCAATCGCCGGGCCTCAACCCCATTGGGAATCGGTGGGTGAATTTGAAAAGATTTGTTCAAGCCCGCTAACGCCCACTGAGAACTGTAGATGTTCTACGACAGGCGGCTCTCGCTACATGGATGGCAACACAACCTCCATGTTTTTAAAACCTCACTGAGTCCCTACCAAAACGTCTGGCTGGGAGGGTAAAAAGACACAGCAACCAGTTATTAAATAGGTGCATTTAAAAATGTGTTCATTCAGTTATTTATACTTTAAAAATTACATGCATATTAATAAGATCTATGTATGTATTACTCGGCTTTACCCCCTATTTTTAGAACATGTACAACTAGGAGAATGAAAACAGAGTACAGAGATTCTTTCTGGTAGCAGTGAACTACGCCTTAAACGACCGTTGCACATAAGATAGTTATTACCACGAACAGATGTTGCGGTCGATAATCTTCTTAGTATCACTGAAGATACAGTACAGCGAACTATACGAGAGTATGTGTGTGCGTGTTCCTGTCACGATAGCAATTTCGCTATTTTGTTTAATTTATGAAGATTTTCGGCAACCGGAGGATTTGCATCCCACATGGGATTTTCAGGAGAAAATGCATCCTGTGCTTAATTTATCTCAGTCACTACTCCCGAAAGTACAGCTCTCAATAGTTGCTTCCTGGATTATTCAGATATTTATTCATTCTCATCGCGTTAGTGACGTCAGACTACCATTAGAACAAATAAGAGATCATGAATATCTTCAAGAGGAAATTAGTCCCAAGAATACATTACCAGCGCATTTCTGAAATCTTCATCTTGTGACTCTCTCTAAAAAAAGAACATGATTTCAGAGTTACGATTGCAAAGTAATCTTTACCAGTATCAAATCTCGGTGGCTCTGCGATGAGCGATTAAATTTATGTATGGCGAATTTCAGAGAATGTTACCACACTTCAAATATTACATTTAGGATAGATTTTTAAAGTTGTCGTCAGGTGTTGAAAATCTTATTTACTTCTGCCAGGATCCGAAATGAATATTTAAGCACCACAGGTTTTCAAAATATCAAAAAACATGTTCACATTTTAAAAGTGAATTCATTTTACTGATTTCCGTTTGCTCAAAGTCATTACTGCGCATGGATGAAAATTTTACATTCGTGTTTATAGACTATATCTTCATTTCAAAAGGTGGGACTCGGAAACTTCTTTTTTTTTTTTTGCAGCCTTCTTTATCCTTCATATCTCTCATTCATTATGAATGGAACGATGCGATTATTAAGTGTATACAGTCGTCCCTCGGTATCCGCGGGACATTGCTTCTACAACTCCCCGCGGATACAAAAATCCGCGGATGCTCAAGTCCCTTATATAAAATGGCGTAGTATTTGCATAGTACCTACGTACAACCTCCCGTATGCTTTAAATCACCTCTAGATTACTTACAGTACCTAATACAATTTAAATGCTATGTAAATAGTTGTTATACTGTAATGTTTAGTGAATAACTACAAGAAAAAAGTCTGTAAATGTTCAGACTCAACCATCGTAGGCCTAACTACATAGTACACGTCAGCAACAACGTAATATTTTCTTTCATTCAACATTTACATATTGCTTTCGTTTAATGACCTGAAAGCGAAATACACAGAATAAAACACAATTTTTAAAATACAAGTACGTATAGAATATATACTATAACTACAAATACTGTAATTTTAAATTGAGATCTTCTCTCGTGATAACCCACGTATGATGATGACGATGATGATTTTTGTACGGTGCCTACAATGCTGATGTGGTAAGGTGACGAGATGTGCGGCACTGTAGGTGAGAGGTAAGACATCAGGCCAACTTAAACCTTCTAGCAGGACGTCAGAAGGATCATCTACGTCGGAAAAACCAGGTTCCTATTGCAGAAGTTGACGGTTTGGAGGAGGCTCACTAACACTAATGTCAGGATCTGTAGAGTTGAGGGCTAAGGATATTCCAGCGTTGAAGGTCGAGGCTTCAAAATTGCGTATGCTTTAGTTAGAAACATCGTTATAGGAAGCTGTTTCTGCTTTTTCTTTGCATCATGAAACAAATTTCGCAGTGGTTATAGGCATGTTGTTATCCCTCTGATCACACTGAAGCTTCGTGCCATCGAAGGATCGTACTCGAGGATCATATCCTTCAACACTTACGCCAGTTGGAAAATATGGTGAAAATATTTGAAGTGTCCAAATTGATGTCTCTGCTATTAATTTGGACACTTGAAGAACTGTTTTTTAAAGCTTAAAGGCCTTTTACTTCATATGTCACTTTACTTTACAGGAATCGGCTTGCGGCAAATTCAAGTTTTGCTTTTTGCAAATTTCTTGATTTTCTTTTTCGAATAGTTTCGTTCCGTGGTTGGTTGAATCAGCGGATACGGAGGGCCGACTGTATGTACTGGGTGTAAAGTATAATATTATATGGTTTACACTGATACAAATGAGAAAACAGCGTTTCAGTCTCTGATAGGACCTCGGTAATTCCCTTCTTCTGCTGTAGCATCAGTCAGTAGCACTTCTAAGAGTTCTCGTACTGATCTTAACACCTGCATCGGTTGGAACAAATTAACTCGGGGTTAGAAAAAAGGGCTCAAATCAGCTCGAACGAATACACTCTCTGTCTAAGGATTCGGCCAAACACGGCTGGATTGAGTGAACCTTTACATCAGGAAGTATCGACTTCCTCCTTAGCTTTGTTATTCGAAGTGGTTATTTAGGATAATGACTGCCAATAATCTTTTCCAACGGATTTCCTGCAAAAAGGTCTATGGGAAAGAAACAGCCATACTTACGAACCTAAGAAAGCAGGGAGAGAAGATGTTTGAGTCATTTATTCCTACCCAGGGTCATTTATGTTGGTGTCAGGGGGACTTGCCCTTCCCCATCATGCTTTGTGTCACTCAATGAGCAGAGAATAACGGACTAGGAGCGAGCGCTGCTCAACAGTGACAGCTTTATGATCCGGTACTTCTAAAATAAGGTGGGAGAGGAATTTTCCCCGTAGTTTACATAAAACCAGGCTCCCATGTGAACATTTATGTTTGGGAAGCAGATAAAATTTGAGGCATCATTTAGTTTAGGTAGAACGGCAGCATGAAGAGTTAATAGTTACAAACTTCCTAATTACGGTGGGATTACTTATATTTATTTGGTGTGTTTATTTTAAAAATTTCATTAAAAATACACTCGTTGCAAAAAAAAAAACACCCAGAGAAAGTCGTTCGATCCTGATGAAACCCCGCACGCAAGTTCCTAAGAGACGAATATGCAAATGATAAAAAAATAAGGACTAGTGACGAAATACTGGACCGCCACAGCACATAAGAACCACGGATCAAAGCAGATATATATGGTTTGGTCAAATGAAAAGGGGACGCCGACGCGCAAAAGTTCTCCGACGAGGATATGGAATAGCCAACACCTCACAAATGCAGCCGCGACCGTAGTGGACGTTATGGGAGAGAAACAGGTTTGTCACAAATTTTGAAGATGACAATTCGATTCAGGAACGGCTGTGCGCAATAGTGCGGTGTGTAGCATTCGTTGGCCTCCAGTGGGATCAGCTGGTTCGTTTGAAGCGTAGGTTACGTGAAAATGGCGTTTCAACTGCGAACTGCGTCGGCAGGCGAACACTGTGCTGTCATACGCTTTTTATCGGACGAAAATAACAAGGCGATCGACATTTATGGAAGAATGTTTGCCGTGTATGGGGAAAATTTGCGTGTCGCGAAAAACTGTCAATAAATGAAGCGCACGTTTCCTACAAGGTCGTGACAGCCTTTTGGATGATGCGCGACCCGGCCAGGCTAACTTTGTCGTCACATCCGAACTCGTGGAACAAGTGGATGAATGCGTGAAGGCCGATCGTAGGGTGATCATACGTTCCCTGGAACGGACATTCAGTGTGAACCATGGCACCGTGTGGACAGTTGTGCATGAGAAGTTGAGATACAGGAAACTGTGTGCACAATGAGTGCCAAAGTTGCTGTCCGATGCACAAAAAAGTCTTCGAATGGGACTTTAACTGGAGCATTCATTGCGGTATCAGAGTGACCCTGCCTTCCTTTTCAGATTAGTGACAGGTGGTGAAACTTTATGTTGTCTCTTCTAAACGGGAACAAAACGCACAGTATGCAGTGGAATCATCTCGCATCGCCACCACGTAAAAAACTCAAAGCTGCGCCACGGACTGAGAAGGTTTTGTTAACGGTGTACTTCGATGAAAGGGGTGTGCTACTCATCGACTTCCTCCATCAAAGGGGCAACATCGACAGGGAAGCGTACTGTCAGAGACTACAACGACTGCTCCACCATCAAAAACAAAAGGTGAGGGATGTTAAGCTCTGGTATCGTGTTGTTAAACGATAACCCTAGCTCACACGTCTCCCGTGAAACCTCCTCTCTTCTGGACAAAATTTCGATAGGAGGTACTTCAGCATCCGCCCTATGGTCCGGACATATCCCCCTGCAATTACCGCTTGTTTGGCCCCCTGAAGAACAATCTCAAGGATCGACATTTCCCATCGGAGACTTAACTGAGTGTCGGTGTGACGGATTGGCTCCTCTCCCATCCCAAATACTTCTCTGAAAAGGGCATTCACCGGCTACCGCAACAATGGGACCGATGCCTACAAGCCTACAAGCCTACAGTAACTACTTTTAACTGGTACGTATATGTGCCGTTCCATCACTCTCGTCACCTTTTCATTTGGCCAACCCTTATATCAAGAGCAAAGCTCACACGCAAGGACAACAGAGACAGTGGAATGCGGTTGCATTATCCTCCATGGACTCTGTGAATGCCTCGATGTAAGATCCGTGCACAATATGAAGAGTTCAGCGAGTTTGAGAGAGGACGTATAATTGGGCTGAGAGGCCGGTTGGTCAAGTCGCCTTATAGCCAGGCATTTGGGATGGAACGAGGCTGTAAACGGACGATATTGGCGTCAATAGGTCGAGCAGGGCACGACCCAGCGCTACGGAGACTGTGGGCGGCGATTGTGAGAGCCGCATGAACAGAACTGAATTCGTTGCTCTCAAGTGAGCATCCGAACCGTTGCAAAGGGGACTACATTCGAGGAGGCCACCCCGCCGCCTACCACTGACCAGCGGACATCGCCGGCGCCGGTTGCAGTTGCGTCGGTACCGTTCAACGTGAGATAGTGTCCCGTGGCGTCATATATTGTCTTTAGTGATGAGTCACGGTTTACACGTGGCGCCATTGACCAAGGAATACGTGTCTGACAAAGAGCCGTACAGAGCACGGCTCTTTCCTTTATCGTGGAAGGGCATACGGCTCACACATCGGAAGGGACTCTCTACAGAGCCATTTCCTACGATACGAGGACACCCTTGGTAGTTCCCCTTACGAACCCTCACCGCTCAACGGTACGTTGACGACATTCTAGGACCTGTTGTGTTGGCATTCTTGTCGCAGCATCATCGAGCAATATTTGAATAGGATAGTCTCCCAGGCCTGCCTTTATAATGTTCACACTCTTCGATTGCTAAACCATTCACCCTACCTCTCATAGATCGAACATATTTAGGAAATGATGGGTCGCCACCTACGCCCATCCCGGAATGTCGGTGAACTGGCCCGCAATTTTGACACAATCTGGCATGCTATACCTCAGAAAAGTATTCGTGAACTGTATGCGTCTATGCCGCGTCTGTGCGAGCCAGGTGGCGGTACAACGTACTAAATCGTTCCACTTATGTAGCTGCTTTATCCGAATTAATGGCCAAACTGCTTTTAAATTGCAATAACTTCCTTTCCTATATATAGTATATGCACACACCAATTTTTATCTCGATTGGATGATACCTTCTGGGTGCTTCGTTTTTCTGGCAAGAGTGTAAGATTGCCCGTTTTTTATCTGTTGTGTTGTTACGAAGTTCGGATATATCGAATGTTTCTTACCCTCCCTTAGACTTCTTTATATACGGGTTCGACTGTATTACGTTGGCTGTTATTCAGATGGACACAAAATCGATGTTTTAGTTTGAGTGTTCAACTGCAATAAGTGCAATACTCATTCATCAAGAAATGAAGTGGGTACTATGTTACTGTGCTTCTTATAGTGAAAGGAAAACCAGGTAACGGTACACAAAGACCAGGTAACGGTACACAAAACCAAGTAACGGTACACAAAGACTGGCAGCTCGTGAGAACAATGTTACCGAAAGCGCCGGTAAAAAGATATCTAGAGACGTCACTTGAATAACGGTATCGTCCCCTATCCGTATAGTAAATACCGTGTCACATTCGTAAAGCAAGAATGATTTAGATGACTATTTGATGTGTTGACTAAGCACCCATGTGTAACTCCACCATATGGTTACACTCATATGGCCTCAGTTGTTAACAACTCTGAGGCCTGGGTTGTCTTGGCATACCTACACAGCACTAGAAAACAAATGAACGTTAGCTGGACTCATAGCAGTATAATCGGGGTAACTTAAGTATACATATCGTTGGTGACTGTGCTAGGGACGTCACACGCTGTTTTGCCTTCATTATTTACATTGGAGTCGAGTGCTTTCAGGAGTACCCCTACCCAATAACGTGTTGGACAATCACTGGCCTCGATTCGATGTGGCTTGGGTTCAACGAGGTAGGATATCGTTCTACACGTATGTTCAAACAAGCGGATGTGAGGGCATCTGTTAATTGCCGAATGTTCGCTAGATCAGGACCTGTCTAACAAATTAGCTCTCTCAATCTCATTCACAAGTGCTTAATTGGACTAAAATCTGCAGATTGTGAGGGACCATTTGAATGCTTTGGAATCAACTTTGCAGCATCGTGAAGCAGTGGACTAAGTGTTGGCTTCTGACCATTCTTTTCTGATGGAGTCCGGGTTCGAATCGGAGGAAGCATGGATGCTGTGTTTGCTTTACGTCAATGGCACCGGTTCTTACTTTTTTCTGGAACCAGTTATTTCAAATTAAGGACGAGAGACTGCTTATAGGCTGCTCACAGTTGTCGCTTATAGACTGATCAGCTGCCTTAAATTAGGGACGGGAGACTGCTTATAGGCTGATCACCCGCAAATAGAAAGAAATGTCAACGTCATGCTCCTGGAACAACGTGTGCCGATCTCAGACTTGTGGCACGGCGCATTATCCTGCTGGAAGTAGCCCCCTCCGTCGTGAAATACCATGCGCATGTACGGGCGTTCCTGTTCCATAACGACTTTAAGACACCTGTTCGCATACAAATACTCTCCAAGATGTATTAAATAGCACAATGTCCGCCACAAAAGTAGACTCCAGTACACTACACCGTCTCTACCAATTTGTGGAGTTAACGGTAGGCAGTTGGGATCCATGAAAATTCGAGCTGTGGACGTCATATTTTAGCCGGTTCATGCGCGTGTATTAAGAGATTCATCGGACCAGGCGCTCTTTTCCAGTCCTCAAGAGTACAGTTTTGATTTTCCGTAGCCAGAACAGACGTTCTTTTGATTTCTAGTTGAGACAAGTGGTGCACGAAGGGCCGTCTGCTATGATAGCCCATTCGCACCAAATGTGATGCCGAATCTTTATGGGGAAATTATTGTCTCGATACCTCTGTTACAGTGCGTGGTTACTTGACGCGATGGAGCTAGTCAGTTACCTTGTACGATGCTCTCCAGCCACCGTTACACTGGAGTATCGACTGTTCGTTTCCGCCCAAAAGAAGACTGCTATCGAATGATTTGTTGTTTAAGTAGCTTTCATTGTCCGTCCTGGATACAGCTGTCCTTGCATAGCCCCGAAGATTCCCTTTCCCGAGGTGCTTGCTCCTGTTCGCCTACCACCCACTATCATACCTCTTTCAAAGTCATTTATATCACGTCTTTACCATATTACCTCTATCTAAATTTCGCACACGTGTGAATACCTTGCAGTGAGCTGTTTACAATGTCATCTCAACGTCATAGTTGTGACGTAAGTGAGGATGGCACGTGTCTGTTTGCGATTCGGTGTTCCTAATAATTAGCTACTTCAGTGTATCACGCTGTCGCAGAGTTAATATGTAACGGCAATTTTTGCGTTTGTGAGTGCATTTCTTCCCAATTTATAACTAGAATAGCACGTGATACATATAACAAGCCAATTGGTTTCCACCTGACATGACCCAAATATAGGGTCACACTGAACACGAATGAATGATTAACGGATATAGAATTATGAAGTATTGGTTCGCACCTTAAGGAAGTTTACGATTATGAATTATGATTATTTTTTGTTTGTTTGTTGGTTTGTTTGTTTATTTGGGGGTTTTACGACACCCCGTGAGCAACTCTATGTGCTATAAACAGTCGCCCGTCCCTAATTTAGGGTTGGCTCCAGGGAAGGGAGAAAGCCACCTGTAAGACAAACACAACATCCATGCCTCACAGAGATTCGAACCCAGACCCATCTCGGATGAATGATCAAAAGCCAGCGTTTAGACCGTTGCGACATCGGGGTGGCAAAGTACTGGTTCAATCCGGACAAGCGTGTACGAATAGGAAATAGTTTTTGTTTGTTTATTTGGAAGTTTAACAACCGCTGTGAGCAACTCGATGGGTAAAAAGCAGTCGCCCGTCCCTAATTTAGGGCCACTGGTTTCAGGGAATGGAGAGAGCCAGTGCCATGAGACAAACGCAACATCCATGCCTCACTAGGATTCGAACCCGAATCCATCTCGGACGAATTGTCAGAAGCCAGCGTTTAAACCACTGCGCCACAGGGGAGGCTATGAAATATTGGTTAACACATGACAGGAGTGCCGCCCCGGTGGCGCAGTGGTCTAAGGCGCTGGCCTCTGATCATTCGTCCGAACGGGGTCCGGGTTCGAATCCCGGTGAGGCATGGATGTTGTGTTTGTCTTACGGCACTGGCTCTCTCCCTTCCCTGGAACCAGTGACCCTAAATTAGGGACGGGCGACTGCTTATAGCCCATTGAGTTGCTCACGGTGGTCGTTAAACCTCCAATCAAAAAAAAAATGACAGGAGTTTACGATTTTGATATATTGATCCGCACCTGACCCAAGTCTGCGATTATAAGGCATTGGTTTCGCACCTGACATTAGTCTACGATTACGAAATATTGGTGTGACGAGTCTACGGTTAATATGTACTGATGAAATGAGTCTACGTTTATGAAACCGTGTAAAATTTTCAAGGTGTAAATCCGTTTCAGAATTTGGTCCTTTTTTTAAAGAGCAGAGCTGTTGCAAGGAATCGAGACGTTACTATGTTTTCAATTGTATTTCTTCAAGGAATCGAGACGTTACTATGTTTTCAATTGTATTTCTTCAAGGAATCGAGACGTTACTATGTTTTCAATTGTATTTCTTCAAGGAATCGAGACGTTACTATGTTTTCAATTGTATTTCTTCAAGGAATCGAGACGTTACTATGTTTTCAATTTGTATTTCTATGTTTTCAATTGTATTTCTTCAGGGAATCGAGACATTACTATGTTTTCAATTTGTATTTCTATGTTTTCAATTGTATTTCTTCAAGGAATCGACACGTTACTATGTTTTCAATTTGTATTACTATGTTTTCAATTTGTATTACTATGTTTTTAATTTGTATTTCTCGTTTTTCTGGTTGGAATGAAGGAAATTAGTTTTCGTAAAACACTGACTTTTGCAAGGGGTTTCAAATGCGCGCTTTTTTCGTATAAGAACGACAACCTCGTATGAATGAAGATTGCATACTAACTCCATACTCCGTCCTTTGTCTTTCAACGAATGTTGTGGTTACAAAATCGACATGTCATGAAAACAACCTAAAATGGTGATTTAAGCATTCATTTAAATTCTGATCATATCGTAAGTTCCCAAAACCTTTTGCAAAGTTCTCAGTATTTTTAAATACATTCACAATTAACTGAACCATCTAGTAACATGTTAAAATTTTAAATCAGTTTGAAAATGAATAAGGCTATAAATCCATGAACACTCAAAGGCATTGGAAATGAAAAGAAGAATGTTTTATGTAAAGAAGTTGAGATGGGATTCGGACGACAAAACCTACTTGAATTTAATCAATACAGAGGAATTTCGGATACTGAAGTACACAGGATTCTTTCAATAAGGAAGAGACGGCTAAAAGATGCATAGAATTCGATCAAGATGAAAGGTTTGTATGGGCGGGAAGGTAAAGCTGCTCCGGATGGGGATACACTCTAGTGAACAGAAAGATAGATCCAATATTTCAGAGAATACCTGTATGGGTCTAAACAAATAAAAAAATAGCCATTGCGTTTGTATCGTAGCATATTTTCGATAATTGGAGATATATGTTATTCAAAGAAAAGTAGGGAACTTATAAACTTCACAACAATCCAATTCTTCTGACAAAAATTTGAGACAGAACATAGATTTGCATTAAGCTGGAAAAGGAGCAGTGTCTCAAAAATAAAATAAGAATGATGACACGGAATCTTCGGTTGTAACGAGCACGTCTTTTGAATCCTTTCTGACGCGAATTAAATTGATCAAAGTTACTCAAAGTTAATGGAACTGGTTAAGAAACCTATCAACCGGGTTTACACACTCGGGAAAACATCCAGAAATAGAAACAGCTATATATTTCCATTAGCAGTTAAAAAAGCGTATTGCGAAAATTAACAAATGGCGCACAAAATGTTTCTCATAGCACAAAGAAGGTATCAGAGACAAAGAAATTTTCAAATTAAACAGTTAAAAGAAGAAATATACACTAAAGTTCCAGAAAAATTGGTACACCAGTCTAATACTTGGTAGGTCTACCACGGGAACGCAGGAATGCAGAAATACGACGGGGCATGGACTCCACTAGCTTCTGGAAATATACCCTAGGCAATGCACACCATACTTCCTGCAGAGCGTTTCACAATTCGGGTGTATTCCGAGTTCTCGGATTCCTGTGTTCGATAGCGCGTTGCATGGCATCTCAAATGTGTTCTATCACGTTCAGATCTGGGGACTTGGGTGGGATTGGCAACGCCTCAAAATCAGATGAAGGATCCTCTAACTATAATGTGGCATCTCGACACTTGTGTGGAGGTGCATTGTCCTGTTGGAACAGGACCAACCCATGAGCATGAATGCAGGACATGAACGATTGTACCTCGTCAGAAAGGATGCGCAAATAGCGTTGGCCGGTCACAGACGTTTGTAGGCGTACCCGGGGTTCCAGTGAAGTCCAGCTAAACACACCCAATACCATTACGGAGCCCCACTAGCCGGTACAGTTCCCTGTTGCCAGGCGGGATCCATGGCTTCATGGGGTTTGCACCACACAGCAATCTTTCCATCTACCCGATTCAGTTGGAAATGGGACTCGTCAGAGCAGGCTACTTGTTTCCAGTCATCTAGTGTCTAGTGGCGGTGTTGTCGTGCACGCATCAAGGAGACTCGAGTTTGGCGTCTGCTCCCAAAGCACATATCGTGCAGGGTACGTTGCACAGTCCGGACGCTGAGGCCCCAGCATTGAATTCCGATTATACCTGCGAGAGTGTTGCACGCCTATTGCGTTAAACGATTCTTGACAGCCGACGATGGTCACGTTCACCCAATGTATTTCTACGGCCACACTGGTACCGTAGGATGGAGGTTTTGCCGGAATTCTTGTAGTCACAGTACACCCTTCAAATGGTCGTCCGGGAAAATCCGAACTTCGTTTCTACCTCTGAAATACACTGCTGGACAATTGCTAAGGACGGATCATAAACGGCTACATAGCGAATAAAAAAGTAAGTGTGGTTGGATGCCAAGTGGAATAAAATAATGTCAGAATGCCAGGACATTACAAGAAAGACAATTTATTGTGCTCTGAAATCCAGAAGGCTTTGGAACGTGTTCAAGGGACAAACAGGCCATTTTGTGAAGAATACGTAAACGTGAAAAAAATGCAATTACCGTCCGCAGGCGTTCCGGCGTAAGATGTCAATACGGGATATATCCACCATGGAGGGCGATGCAAGATTCCACACGTCGTGTCATGCTCTGCACGACATTATCAAGTAGCTGTTGGGGTAATTTATCCCATTCCTCTGTCAGTGCACGGATGAGGGTGTCCTTGTTTATTGGAGGGCATTGGCGACCAGCAAGACTCCTCCCCAAAGCATCCCACACATTTTCAATGGGATTCAGATCTGGAGAACGTGCTGGCCATACGAGGCGTTGAATATCCTCGCTCTCAAGACACTCCTGGACAGCGACTGTTCGATGACATGTTGCGTTGTCGTCCATGAAAATGAATCTATCACCGACAGCACCACGGAACATGCGAACATGAGGTAGCAGAACATCATTAATGTATCGTTGGCCAGTCATAGTCCCAGTTGGAAGCACATAGAGGGACGTACGGCCATTGATCATGATGCCAGCCCATACCATGACAGTACATGTCGGATATCGGTCCCTTTCCTGTATGTTTGCTGGACAATATGCAGTACCACTATCATCCCAGATCAGTTGTCGTCGACAATCAGACGATAGACCGTATCTACTCTCATCTGAGAAGAGGACAGCAGACCAGTCGTTATCAGTCCAATTGCGATATTGATGGCACCATTGCAAACGGGTGGTACGGTGACGTCTGGACAATGGGATGCACACAACAGGACGGCGGGCGTATAGTCCTCCTTCATGCAAACGTCTGGCGACAGTTTTTCGGGAGATCCGCTTGCCAGTAGCAGCCATAAACTGATTTGCTACCTCACTAGCTGTGCTGCGCCGGTGTCTTTTTGTTGATAGCACTATGTACCGATCTTCTGCAGGTGTCGTACTGCGAACACGACCTCCCCCGTGACGTTTGCTACACTCTCCATTTGTTTGAAATGATTTCCAAAGCCTTGAAAGAACACTGCGGCTGACTTCGAACTCCCTGGCAACATCTGTTATTTTTCGCCCTTCTTCAATCTTTGCCAATAATACGGCCACGCGTAAAATCATCTAGGTGATGTCGGGAAGACATACTGAAAATTGCAAGTTCGTCAATTGATTCTTTCCCTTTCAACTTTGCGTTTGAACAACAACGGTCAATACGCGTCAAATCCTTTATATCTCTTATCAGCGCTATGACGTCACGAACAAGTTCGGCAATCCAAAATTTGCATACGCACAACACGTCTTACTGTATCCCGCACTTATGCTAATTTCCACATTTTCCTGCCTTCCATTTTATGTTTGCTATCGTTGCTATTGTCATCCGTCCTTAGCAATTGTCCGGCAGTGTACTATGGCCCATCTCACGAGAGCCAACTATGACACCGCCTTGAAAATCGCTTAAATCGTTATTACTTGTCATTCTCATGCCGAAAACAGCTCTGACAGCTGGCAAGGATGATTATCGCTTTATATACGCACTGGCAGACGCAACCGAGTACGCGCATAGGTGACGTTGCTATGAATTTTGCATAAGCTCGTCTGTACCAGTTTTTCTGGCACTTCAGTGTACATGTAGAAGGAAGCATGATATAACTCTACGCTTTCTAAAGGAAGAATTTTGCATAATGGAAGAGTTGAAAATAGACGAAAAATATTCTTAATGGAAAAATAGCTTTTCCCGAAAGCAGCCATAGCAAGAAAAAAGGTTTCGAACTTTACGCCCCTAGCTAGAAATCTCTGCATTAGTTAAAGAGAATAATGCTATACATCTCTATTGTAGCTAATGGCATACAGTGAATTTTTTTTTTAAATAGGGTATTTGAACTTACGCCCACTGGTGGCAGACTTGTGCGTTAAGAAAAAAATTAAATTATATGAGAAACGTTTCGCAATGGGAACGTTCACCAACAAACAAAGCATTTTCCAAATCGGTCACTTAGAAGCAGAGATATCGACAGAAGTAAGATATGCATCTAACCCCTGGCGGAGAAACCATGCAATATTTTAAGGAGAAAATATTCAGAAAAAGTTTATCTACGTGAGTGGTATCCTACGAACGAATTTTTTCAGTCGAGATTTTAGATGATCAGATTTTGCTGCAAATACATCAGAAGCAGAAATTAATATTTACGCCCCCGGGTGGCCAAACCACATTTTACTAAAAATTAGAAATTATATGAAAAATATTTTCAATCCGGAGCTGTATTCGCTGCAGAAATAATTTATCAAATCAGAGTTTTAGAAGTACAGATATCGGGGGAAACGTAGTTTACTTTAACGCCCCCTAGCGGAAAATTTATACGTAACTTGAGAAAGTGACTATACCTAAAATAGTCTTCGCCATAAATGGAATCAAAAGTTCAAACATTTTTCTCATTCTCATGTTTAGAAGCAAATATTAGGTGTGCAACTTAATTCTCGGCCACAGGTACGACACGTTGATAGCAAATTATAGCAAATCAAATACATACCCGTTGTGTTGGATACATTTGAGCCATCGGTCTGGGAGCTGCCGTATGCCACTGCGGAAAAAAGATGGCTGCTTTGAGTTAATAAAGTCATCAATACTTGTGTGGACATCCTCGACAGAAGTGAAGTGCGTATCACTCAGGTGATGATGCATAGAGCGAAAGACGTGATAATCCAACAGGGCGAAGTTTGGAGAATACGCCGGGTGGGACAAAATCTCCCATCCCAGGTCGGTGATCGTGTTTAAAGTCGTTTTTGCGGTGTGAGGACGCGCGTTATCCTGAAGCAACAGGACCGACCTTCTGCCCTTGCCAGTGTATGGCCTTTTCGCCTCCATTGCGTCACTCACACGAATGAGTTGCTGACAATAACGCTCAGCATTGACCGTTTCACCAGGTTTGGTCAACTCATAGTGTACGACCGCGCGCTGATCCCACCATATGCACAGGAGCTACTTCCTGGCATGGATATTCGGCTTGACGGTACTGGTGGTAGACTGACCTGGATAAACCCACGATTTGCGCCGCTTAGGATTATTGTAGAGGATCCACTTCTCATCACAGGTCGAAATCGTGTGGAGGAAATCCTTCTTCTTGAATCTGGAGAGCAAGGACAGAGCAAAATCTTAGAGCCTAGACATGTTCGCAGCTGTGAGTTGGTGGGGCACCCAACGGCCCTCCTTGTGAATCCGTCCAAGTTTGTGAAGGTGCTTTACAATGTCTTGCCGTGTACTCCGAGTTCTTGGGCAAGCTCTGACAATGTGCGACAGGGATCCGCGTCCAACTGTTTTTCCAGTTCCTCATCGTCAACTTTCTGTGGATGTCCCGGACGTTCTGCATCACGGAGATCGAAATGTTCCTGCTTAAACCACTGGCACCACTTCTTGCACGTACTGTAGGACACGGGAGCTTAACCCAAAGCAGCACAGATCATTTTCTGGGCTTCCGCGGCACTTTTTTTCAGCTGAAACACGAACAGGAGGCAGTGCCTCAAATGTTGCTTGTCGAACGACATTGCTTTCACCGTCAACTTTCGTCCCTTCTGTCACAACAGCTGTGAGCGGTTACGGTTGCCTGGAAAGCTGTTGGACGGCGCTGCAATCAGCCATTATCACACACAGCTATTTGCATTTGCCGACGTTCTATGTTCCCTTGCGGTTTGGGGCCGAGAATTAAGTTGCACACCTAATATATGGAATAAAATGTATTTTGAATTCGATATCATCTGCATTTGTGCCCTCTAGCGGCCTCGTAAAGAAATCGAAAAAAAGGATCATCATTTGCACATTTAAAGCATCGCAATGCAAAAAAAAAATTCAAATCGGAATAATAGTTCATGAGATATGGTGTCCACAGGCGGATGGACGGACGGACTAACGGACGGAGAAACCGGTAACGTAAGCATGATCTCTTTTGCAAAAGATGCGCGAAAAATCCTTTCAATGCATTTGAAAAAGACGTCGGTCCAGGATCCATGGATCTGATTTTCTCAGCTATGCCTGTTGCAGCATTGTCCACAACTCCACCCGAGACGTCGGTCCAAGATCCATGGATCTGATGTTCTCAGCCATGCCTGTTGCAGCATTGTCCACAACTCCACCCGAGATGTCGATCCAGGATGCATGGATCTGATGTTCTCAGCCATGCCTGTTTCAGCATTGTCCACAACTTCACCCGAGACGTCGGTCCAGGATCCATGGATCTGATGTTCTCAGCCATGCCTGTTGCAGCATTGTCCACAACTCCACCCGAGACGTCGGTCCAGGTTCCATGGATCTGATGTTCTCAGCCATGCCTGTTGCAGCATTGTCCAAAACTGCTCCCAAGACGTCGGTCCAGGATACATGGATCTGATGTTCTCAACTCCACCAGATGCCACAGGGTTTCCATAGGTAATACCAGCCATGCCTGTTGCAGCATTGTCCACAACTCCACCTGAGACGTCGTTCCAGGATCCATGGATCTGATGTTCTCAGCCATGCCTGTTGCAGCATGGTCCACAACTCCACCCGAGACGTCGGTCCAGGATCCATGGATCCGACGTTCTCAGCCATGCCTGTTGCAGCATTGTCCACAAATCCACCCGGGACGTCGGTCCAGGATCCATGTATCTGATGTTCTCGGCCATGCCTGTTGCAGCATTGTCCACAACTCCACCCATGACTTCGGTCCAGGTTCCATGGATCTGATGTTCTCAGCCATGCCTGTTGCAGCATTGTCCAAAACTCCACCCTGCACGTCGGTCCAGTATCCATGGCTCTGATGTTCTCAGCCATGCCTGTTGCAGCATTGTCCACAACTGCTCCCAAGACGTCGGTCCATGATTGATGGATCTGATGTTCTCAACTCCACCAGATACCACAGGGTTTCCATAGGTAATACCAGCCATGCTTGTTGCAGAATTGTCCACAACTCCACCCGAGACGTCGGTCCAGGATCCATGGATCTGATGTTCTCAGCCATGCCTGTTGCAGCATTTTCCACAGCTCCGTTTGAGACGTTGGTCCAATATCCATGGATCGATGTTGTGTTTAAATCCGGGAACCTGGGGGCCACTGGATGATTCCAAACTCAGATTAGTATTGCTCAAGCTATGCATGGGTAGTTGCGGCCCGTTGAGGAGGCGCTTTGTCCTGCAAAAACAGACCAACGGCCGCCGGATACGCGAAGGCCACGAAAGCATGTAGGTGATCACCCAGCACATGCCGGTAGCGCACAGCGGTTAAAAGCCTCTCCAGACACACACTAACAGACCTAATGTGGCCAGCAAGAATGCTTTCCAAACCATCACAGAGCCACCACCGCCTTGAACACAGCTGACCTGGTACGAGGCGCCTCACCTGCATCATCCCTTCAAGTCGATGCATCTTAAAACGGGATTCACCTACCCACACAACGCAGCTCCACTCTGCAGGCGATCAGGTTTGGCATTCCTGGCACCAGGTGAAGCGTAATTTCCAAAAACGAGTAGTCAACAGTGGTACACGAGTAGGAAGGGTATACAGCGTGTACCCGAGGGTGTACCGCGTGCACCGTACCGTTCACTCGTTGACGCTGATTGGTCCTGCGAAATTTTACCTAGATCTGGTTTGTGCCGCCGTTGGCAAGCGACCGTCATGTACGAGCCTGGATAGCCTACTTCGATCTCTGCCATCAATGGCGTGTGGTTGGCCACCGCTTTCTCTCAGAGCGCTGGTACTTCAGTCAATGATATACCCGCGGTACTCCCTTATCACCATTGCCTTCGGGTTCCTTAAGATTCTTACCACTTGGGAGATAGAATGACCCATCTATATGCCATCGACAGTGCGTCCACGATCAAAGTCGCTCAGATCTCCACGTTTACCCATGTTCGTCGATTGAGAGAGAAACTGTTGGTAAGATCAGATTTTATCATATGTGGAGGATTTTAGGAAAGGAGTTTCTGACCCAAGGTCTTAAACAACCCTTAGAAATAGGAAGCTAGCAGATTTAGGCTAGAGAGCTCGCGCAGGAAAGTGACACGCAAGCCTGGTAGAAAGGGGGAGGAAGACGCCCTTATTTATAACCGGAGGGGGGGGGTTAGTCCCCTGACTGCGACGGCTTAGCGTCCCCATCCGACGCACGGCGGATATTTAGTGGCTCGAGCGTTCGCACCTACCTGGGATCGAGGCTGAGATTTCTCCGTGGCAGCCACGAGCGCTGATCATTAGGCCGTCCACGGCACTGTTCGTAAGCCGTGCTGTCCGCCTATTTATCGCCGGCTTTCAGTTTGGGTATGTACGGGGGATGCACGTGTCAGCTGCCCATCACCCCTATTAATAATGTTTTGCCTGCTGAAAGTACTTTTGAGACTTTCTTTAGGAAGCTCCATTTGTTAAGCTTGATGATAACACTGCTTTGACCCTCTGTCCACCTGTAGATGCCATGTGTCCTTACAAACATGTCAGATTCAAAAACTTCGTTTGGCATCAGCCATCGCGATGAATACTCAAGAAATTCTGAATTTGTGTGACACCGAGTTTACCATTAAAATGGACCAAACGCATTTTTAAGTTTTGCAGAATATCTACATAAACAGAAGTCGGATTGGTAAAATTCGTTTTTCATTCTATGGATGCTATTATACCCTAATTTATTTCATGTATTTCTTGCGGGTGTGCAGAGTTTCCGCTTGGTGATACAAATGTGTTTCCCTGCGATATTTCGTAAATGTGTGGCATCTGTCAAAATTTTTTATATCGGCTATCACAGGTCACTTTTCGAAAATTTAATACGTCCGATAGCTGTTTTTCGAAAATTATTTGTTTTGTGTAACACTTGCTCGTGTCACCAGAGCATTTGGTGATATATCTTATTGGGAATTTAGGTCATTAAGTAAATGAGTTATGAATCATTTATCATTTTCTTCGTTCGATAAGATCTCAAATAATCGTCGGAATCCATTTTTAACTGACAACGCCGGTGATACGCAATATCGTTACAGCCAAGAACAGCAGCGGAAAGAGTAGCAGATCATTAATATTACAGTAATCAAGAAAGTGTTCAAGACTGAATAAAATTGATTTCTTTTTCAGCAAAGAAACTTATGCTCAATATCACGAGGTAGAAATTACCTTATGTTAACACTGTGAGTGCACACGAAAGAATATTACACTTCTTCAAAACGTATAAGGAACATTTTTGTCCTTTTATCGTATTTCACAAGCACGAAATCTTAAACATAAGATTCTAAGAACCGATAATCCTGGTAAAGATGATAGCAATTCTTAATCCAATTTATGTCGTACTTTCTGGAGAAATTCCAAATCAGCAGTCTCACGAACTGATGGCAAGTTAATGTGTAAGCTAAACGCGGGGTTCCTAAATACAACCTTACAGAGTAAAACAAGTGTTAAATGTTCTTATAATTTCATGTGCTTGCCACTGTATGCTACAATTCGTATTTGAGAGAACACTTCGCTCTCAATAGTACAGCGAAGGGATAAAAGAAAAGTGCAAATTAATTTTCTCACTGAAAAATTTCTTACAACCGCAGTTTCGTAATTAAATTTTTTTTGGAGGAGAAATTAAATACTTAACCGTCTTCACGCGTCCAGAATATTTAAGTATTGCAATTTCTAACAAGGAACTTAATGAAGCTTTATTTCGCTGAATCTTTGGAAAAGAAAAATCCCGTTTAACTAAATTTCCCTGTTCAAAAGTTAACAAGTAAACAACTTTCAAAAGTAAAGCTATTAAAAATCTTAAATAATACGTTATAGTTCAAATTATTATCTTAAATATGTAAGCTGTCATGCAAAAACATAACATAACTTAATAAGTCTCCACGAATTAAAAAAACATCAAGCCATCATCTTGAACACTGAAAGCTGAGGAAAAAGAGAAAAAGAAACCTCTCATGACATTAAATAACATAATTCAGATACGCCTCATGTTCTTGTTCGCTGATATACTGAGGCAGGAGCGTTTGAAAAAGGTCAGAGGTCCTTCCCTCTTGGAGTGCTTTAAATTGCTTTCTTGCTTTCTTTAAAATGACTTTTTTTCCTCTCTTTTGTGTGCGTAGGTGTTGTTCATGCAGTCTGTTTCTCTAGGGAAATTTGCATTTCGCGTGAGAAGCGAGATTGCAATAGATTTCCATCGTGAAGTATATTTAAAATTTACTCTGAGACCGATATTTAGTTTCATTATCTTCACCACTTGAACGGGATTCGTGAAAGACGCATAATCTATTCATTTAGAATTTGAAGCACAAGTTATCACGAAAAATAAAAAGTAAACTATTGTTGTCCCACCCAAACACATACGCAAAACACAATACGTGGGAGAGACACCCACACAAATACCTGAATGGAGGATCGCGATGAAGTTCCAAGAGTTACCCTTAAAATTTCAGTCCTTACCATGAAATTCACGTTTAAAAAGATTTACGTTCATTCTATTTACACGCATTTAGAGAAAAACAGGAATTACGCTAGTACCACGAAGTGACGAATTATATTCTGCTTCGCACTTATAATTATGATGAACGAAATTTATAAAGAATAAGGATAAATCAAAATCGAGATAATTAACCTAAAAGATGAAATACGGGTTTGATTTTTTGCTTATTTATTTCTATGTATGTATGTTTATTAATTTATTATAATAGGAGAATTATTCGAAACCTTCTAGCAGAAAATTACCTAAAAGAGCTGAAACTTTTCACAGATACAGTTTCAAACACTATTTAAAAATAGGATTTCTTTATTAACATTGTGTTAAATATTTTTCAGCTTGGGGTCACATAAACATAAACCCAGCATTCCTAATGATAGGTGTGATTTGAAGTCTTGGAGACATTTTTCAATAGTCTGTTATTGAGAGTTGTCCACGGAGACGGAATAAGTGTATTATTTTATTAAGGCAGAGCACCCAAATTAGGACCCATAGTGTTTGGTAAGTCTATCCCATTGGGTTTTTTTTCGTACGAACAAAAGGCCAAGTCAACGTTGAGCCACCTACATACATTATATTTCTGTATGATAATAGCTTTTCGTAGGCTTTTAATTTTCATGAAGCACAATCTTCGCAGGAAATAAAGAAAATGCGCAGTTTGGTTTACCATAACCCTCTTTCGGCGGGGAAGGGGGAGAGGGAACGCATTGAAATAATACTTTCAGGGTGTGCCTAAAAGTTTTTGTATTGAATGGCATAACAGTTAACATATCCAACAATTTTCATATATTTCCTACATTTTCTTATTTAGGTTTCCGCGCTAAAGTAACGTGTATTGCGAAATAAAATGCAGATTCCAGAAATTGTTTTGTTTTTAAAAAAGAAATTATCTAAATTTTTCTTTTCCTCAGTTTATCTAATCCGGTGAATTTCAACAGAAATATTCGAAGAATTCTTCTTGTTCTTAAAAAGACAGTAAGGAATTCCCTTTCTTTCAAAAATAATGACAGTATTTTTTCGAAATGGAATGGAACGTAGAAACACTTATATTTGCAAACGATTATAACTTTGTTTGGCAATAACATTTTATACAGTACTGTTGAGAGATGCTCACCATATAATTTGACTATGGACCAAATACCTATATCGTTTGGGAGTTCTCTAAAAAGCCTTACATGAGTTTTATAAAAAGGTTAACCCACTATATCCGGGATTGTGACGTAATCTCATCTGCCTTAACCAATATGTGACGCGTAGGTCATGCATGTATAGTCAAGCAACCCGATTTTAAAGCATATGCATCTAAGATATCCATTTTAAACTGAGTTAGCTTTGCATTAGGAACACCTACCTCATAACGCGTTGGCTCACCTTTCTGTGACATCTCCACTCGCAGACGCCCAGAAACGGATTCTACAAGGTATCGAATATCCACCATGCGTAACTTGACTTATGCCCGCTGAAGATCTCCGTCAGCTCAAGTTCCTTCCGTGGAAGAAGATCAGCAATTCTCACACACAACGTTCTAGCATACCTCACAAATATTCAATTGGGTTACAGTCAGGGAAGTTTTGGAGCCAAGACAATGGGGCGAATTCGGTGTCGTGTTCATATAACCGCTCAGTAGTTATACGAGCAGGATGACACGAGGCGGTGTTCAACTGAAAAATGGCACAGTCGTCCGGGTAAACCTCCTGCAGATATAGAAGGAGATGGTCAGCTTACATGACCCTGTAGCGTTCACCATCCGGTGTTTGTGCGATGATAAGCAACGGACACTCGGCTTGTCATGAAAAAGCTCCCCAACCCAAAGCACCACCTCCACCAACCTGTTGAACCCTAACTGTGCAAATAGAGGATAGGACTTCATGCCGTTTACGCCATATGTGAACACGGCCATCAGCATGATGCAGCTGGAAACGGAATTCATCACCCCAGACGACCTTCTTCTATCTGTCGAGGGTCCATTGCCGGTTTTTCTTGGCCCATACCAGGCGTTCTTTACTATTACTGAGCGTCATCATGGGTACCCTCGTTGGTCTCCCTCTGTAGAACTCCACGGTGCATGTGCAAATAGGTCGAACTGCACCACTGTTGCACCGGTGGGTGAGCTGGGTGACTTTTGCACGTCGTTGTTGAATTACCTGTCGTGACACCTGACTCTTACCTCTCCGATCAACCGCACCTGGCTGAACAACGTGAGCCCTTCTAGAAGGACCAATGAGAGGCCTTCGCAGAAGGACCAGTGTGAGCCCTTACTTTTATACATTTAGCCCTTAATATACACTGAGTGGCCACTTTATTATGACCCCCTGACAGTTTTAAGCAAATGAGCTATGGCTGCACGCTGTTGCCGCCAGAGAGCGAGGCTAGTATAAAAAGGGAAAGCTTAGTGCTTGCGACAGTAATAGAAGTGGTTTTTGGGTAACGAGATGGGTAAAAAATGCAATTTGACGGACTTTCAAAGTGGGATGATCGTAGGAGCTCGGAGCCATGGAGCGAGTATCACCGAAACCTCCGCTTTCGCAAAATGTTCCAGAGCAGCTGTTGTTAAAGTGTTTAAAGACTGGACTGTCAGCCAAAAAACTGGGTCTCTACGTGCAACATGGGGTGGTCATCGACTAGTGACTGCTCGGGCGGAACAGAAAGTGTCCAGACTGGTAACATACAACAGAAGAGCAACAGTGCAGCAAATTACAGACCATCTTAATCAATGATACCTTCAACTGATCTCTGCACGCACTGTTCGCCGTACACTGCATCGGATGGGATATGGCAGCCGAAGGCCTGTTCGAACACCTTTGCTGTCTGCAGTTAACAAGAGAAAACTTCCCCAGTTTGCACAGGAGCACAAGGATTGGACAGTCGATAATTGGAAACAAATTATGTGGTCCGATGAATCAAGTTTTCAGTTGCACCATGCCGATGGCAGAGTGAGAATTTGGCGGAAACAGCACGAAAGCATGGACCCCAAATGCATTGCAACAACCCTTCAAGCTGGTGGAGGCAACGTTATGGTTTGGGGAATGTTTTCCTGGCATGCTTTGGGCCCTTTAATTCGTGTTGATCAACGTCTGACTGGCAGATCATATCTAAACATCGTTGCGGACCAAGTGTATACTGTCATGTGGATGGTTTATCCCAATGGCGATGGCTACTTTCAACAAGATAATTCGTCCTGCCATAGTGCTCGTATTGTACAGGATTGGTTTCAGGAACATGCCGGTGAGTTTACTTTGCTTAGGTGGCCTCCACAATCTCCAGAACTCAACCCCATTGAAACTTTGTGGGATGAAGAGCGAGCCATCAGACAGCTGGATCCACAACCCTGCAATCTCACACTCCTGGAAAGTGCTATTCATCAAGCATGGTCTCAGATTCCACAAACCACCTATCAACATCTCGTGGAGTCCATGCCACGAAGAATCGACGCAGTATTAAAGGCAAAAGGTGGCCCAACGAAGTACTGAGGAGGTGGTATAATAAAGTGGCCACTCAGTGTATACATTAATTTTATACATTTTGCCTTTAATATTGGGCATTGTAATATTAAAGGGCATATTAAGTTCAAACAAGTGTTGGCGTTTCAAAAAAGGGTTGTGTTTCAAAAGTGTTAAGTGTTTGTAACAAAAAAATGTTAAGTGAGTTTAAGTGAGAAAAAAATAGTGAGTGAGTTTAAGCGAGAAAAAAAAGTTAGTGAGTTTAAGTGAACAAAAAGAAAAAAAAGTGTTAAGTGAGTTTAAGTGAAAAAAAGAAAAAAAAGTGTTCAGTGAAAAAAAAGTGTTTTAAAAAAAAAGTTAAAAAAAGTGTTGTGTTAAGTGTTTGTAACAAAAAAAGGTTTAAGTGTGTATCAAGAAATCCAGCAGAAGTGTTAACTGTTTGTTTAAAAGTGTTAAGTGTTTGTTAAGTGTTTAGTGTTTTGTTAAGTGTTTATGTTCAAACAAGCGTTGGTGTTTCAAAAAAGTGTTGGTGTTTCAAAACGTGTTGGCGTTTCAAAAATGTGTTGTGTTCAAAAAAGTGTTGGCGTTCGTTTAAAAGTGTTCGTGTTCATTACAATATTAAAGGGCATATTAAGTTCAAAAACGTGTTGGTGTTTGTGTAAGTTTTGGTGTTTGTTGGTGTATTATAATATCAAAGGGCATTATAATATTAAAGTGCATATTAAAGGGCATATTTATTATATTTTATTATAATATTAAGGGCATTATTAAGGGCATATTTATTATATTTTATTATAATATTAAGGGCATTATTAAGGGCTTAATTTTATACATTTAGCCTTTAACAATTCCCTTAATATTTTGTACATTTAGCCCTTAATATAACATTGTGACCCTTAATTTTATACATTTGCCTTCGCAGAAGGCCCAAATGTGATCCCTTATGTGAGCCCTTCGTAGAAGGACCAATGTGAGCCCTTCTGCTGGATTTCTTGATAGTTATTATTTTTAATCCAGTCATTGATACCCTATTACGGGAACAACCAACATGTGCGGTTTTCTCCGACATATTGGAAGCTGCCCTTCGGGCTGCAACTATATGGCAGCGGTAAAATGGGCTTACGTCGACATTACTTCGTTATCGCTTAGAATATGTAAAACGGCGATGTTCCTAATAGAAAGCTGACTCAGTGTGTATTTTTCCCACTGATTAAGGCTTGCTTTAACCACCTTCTCTGCTTTACAGAGATATTAAATTGCGCATCCATCACAAAAAAAAAAAAAAAAAAAACCGCTCTGGTTGGTAAACTATGATTTTTCAGATTTGAAGAATAGGAACCTTTAACAAGATCCAGACGTAATGGAAAATATTAACGCTATGACAGGTAGCAGAAAACTACGCCGCTAACACACCTCTGAAGCAATACCACCGAATCGGAAAAACAACTTGTAATATCACACAGTACAGAGATCAATGTTTCTGAGATAGCTTCCTTCGGAAAACTACAGCAGTCGCAATATTTGCTGTGTGTTGGAATTTCAGGTTCACGTGTGTTTGATGTCTTATCCAATGTTATTCAATCTATTGTTTTGAGAGAATCTCGGAAAGGGAGCAGCGTTTTTCTTTTCCGTCCGTTCTCTTATCTTTCCTCTCCTTTTTTTTTTAAACAAAATACTTCTGATGCACACCAGAGGAAATTGTTCAGAAAAACCATTTACCGGAATCGCTATTTTTCTTTTGTATTATTACTATTTTTTTCGAAGCATTGCCTCTTAACGTTAAACCTGTAGTCGCCGGATGCTCAACGAGTTTAGCTGTGTGAACGGGTAAGTCGTATTTCAAATAGATGGAAGAAAGTTCTTGGGATTTCTAAGAACCGAAAATCAATTGATGACGCAAAGCTAGAATTTTCCAAAGAAAAACTGTTACAAAACAAATTGTAATACGTAGCTGTTTTTTATTCTTATTTATATATCACTCCCTTTGGTTTCATAGGATTAGATTTCCAATTTTGTTTCTTTATTTGACAGAATTGCTTCTTTTTTTAATTTTCGTGTTTTCCCAAATAAAATTATTAAAAAGAAACCACCGTAGCAGATAAAGAAGACCAATGATTTCGAAATGGTAATATGCTTTAACAAAACTGAGTTTCCTTTTTCAACCACGAAACTGAATTTCTGAAGAATAATGTCACCCCAGAGTCTAATATAATGCCGAAGCTTATTAGGAAAGCATGCTTTCATAAAAGTTAAGCAGACATTTTTCCTGTATCCACTAACACGGGGAAGGGAAATGACCTCTCTAAAAGAAGAAGCCTTATGTGTAGGGTGGTGGAAAAAATTCTGTGAATTTTGAGTGAAGAAAAAGCTGAAAAATCTATGATTCTTGGGTAAAGAACAAGGTTAAAGCTTTCAGAAAAAAAGATACCAAGACGAGCAGAGTGTCAAACTAATAATCCACTAACGATATTTGCATAAATAAAGGTAATATACACTAGCGGAAAGTGACAAAAGAACACCAAGAAGGAAACGTCTGATACCAACGAAATTTATACAGCATAATAACGGAATACAGAGGATAACGTGATCAAAACATTATGGCAAAATGCAGCTGTATTTTCTGGTAAACTGAAAAATAACATTTCCATGTAACATGGTTAGTACGAGGTTGAACCGCCACGAACTGCGTCACTCTGTGCCATTCTGGCATGGAGTCTGTCGTACAGATGTTTGATGTAAGTTTGGGGAATTGAGTTCCAAGCATCCTCAACCTGGACGCGTAAATCGGGGTTGGTCGTGGCTGGTCGTGGCTGGCCGTGGAGACCGGATAAATCGTTGTCCCATAAATTCACACACGTGCTCAATGGGGGACAAATCCCGTAAACGTGCAGGCCATGGAAGTTGTCTCATACCCTGAAGTGCATGTTGCGTTGCACGTGCCGCGTGTGGGCGTGCGTTATCTTTCTGGAAAACACCACGATGGGCCGACCTTACAAATGGCACAACAACGGGTTGAATGATGTTGTTGAGGTAGGAGGTGCTGTTTAACGTACCCGGTACAAACACTAGTTGCGTACGGGAGTGATAGCTGATCGCTCCCCACACCAGGAGACCAGATGTAGGCTCTGTGTGTCGCTGGCGGATGCAAGAAGGGTGGAGACGCTCCCCTGTGAGTCTGGGAACACGCATACGGCCATCGGAGGCTTCCAAGCAGAATCTGCTTTCATCGCTGAACACAACAGATCGCCATTGCGTTCTCCAGTGCAGACGTTGGCGACACCACTGCAGCCGTTCCGGACGGTGGGCTGGAGTCAGAGGTACACATGCCAGAGGCACCCGTGCACTTAGTCCTGCATCCAGTAGACGGTTGCGGATTATTCGCACAGTCACCTCCGGTGCAACGGCAGCTCGGATTTGCGTTGCAGTGGATGTTCTGCGTAACAACACCACTCTTCTTATGCGTCGATCGGTCCGCTCATCAGTCCGTCTGTGACCCCCGGTTCCACGTCTTCTCGTGCGGGAATGTTCCTCGGACCATCTACGCCACCATAGTGCCACCACCGATACTTCTCGTCCAATTCGCTCCGCAATACGACGATACGACCACCCGGCCTCGCGGAGTCCGACTAGACGACCTCGCTCAAAGTCCGATAACTGCTGAAATCGTACACGTCTTCCATGTCCAGGCATGGCAGCTTCTTCAGGGTCTTTGCACGTGTCCGTACGCCGACGACTGATTACATTCACTTCGCCGTACTCCTTAAATACCACCGACGATAATTTGCATATTATGCCGTGCTGTGGCGTAAGCGCTCACCGGTTGGTCCCTAAATTAACATCACACTACGAAAACTCGACCCCATTAACATATGTAAATTTCATGATCGTCCGCCAATTCCTCCTTGGTGTTCTTTTTTCACTTTCCGCCAGTGTATTTTAATTAATTAAAAACATTTTTTTTAAAACAAAGAGACACAAGAGTGGTCTGAGACGCAGCGTTTTGGCCATTCGTCTAAAAAGGGACCTGGTTCAAATCCCAGATAAGGCATGGATGGTGAGCTCTTTTCTTGCGGCGTTTGGTCTCTCGATTCCGTGGAACCACTTAGTGAAATTCGGAATAAGATACTGCTTATAACACTCAGAGCCGTTCATGGTGGTTGTGACTCTCTCCCCGCCCTCCGTAAAAGAAAGCAAAGAGAAGAATGGAAAAACTGAAAGTTGTGAAATCAAAAAATGTATATGCCTCATATAGTAAAAACTAAAGTGGGACGCGATGCGAAAAAAGTTTCATTTAGCAAAACAAAAAACGCTCATTGTAAGAGGCTTTAAATAAGGTTAAAACAGACCCTATAAAATATCAAGTCGTTCGGGAAATAATAGCCGATATTCAAAGGTGCCACATTCATTTCATTTCATTTCTTTATTTATTTTTGTTGTTACATCACTCTATTCTAAAAAAGTAACTGCCGCTTCCACCGCCACCGCTGTTCTAGAAATTTCGAGACACTCGAGCTTGTTTAGCTCGCAGGGCGAAAAGTATTAAACACAAAAATATTAAAGTTACGTCGTTTGTAGAGAAATGTTTGGAAAACACGCTGAAATAAACAGTTTTCCTATTCAGGCGATACTTCAAGAGCTATTGCATTTCAAAGTTAAGGTAAGCAAAAAAGTGTTTTCAGTTCTCGTTATGCACACACATAACAGCGACAGAACCACGAAACTTTGTAAGTATGTAGCGCCATGACCGAATTTTTGCACCTCGTCTACTTTTTTTTTTTTTTTAATTTCGATTTAGTTTACGAGAAATTAAATTTTTAAATCTCACAAAAGTCTTTATTTCGCGATGGGATCCATTTTAATAAACGAATATGTGGGAAACTATAAATCATAACGCATTGCAATTTTTACAGCACAAACTCACAACTATCATCCTTATTTTGCAAAAAGAAATTTAAGAAAAAGTCATTTTCTGATTTTTAAGCATTCTTTAAAGACGCAAAGGAAAGAAACGAGCGCCTTACTTTGCCTTCAGCGTCAACCACACAGTAACGTTCTGGTCTCAGTGACCTGCTGCCATGGTGACGCAATTGTTTTCAGCACTCTCTTCTCATTGGGTGAAAGGATAGGCTGCATTCAAACTGGTAATGACGCAATGCTTAATGAGATAGCGACGCTCTTAAAGTTCGGCGTTTTCCGCCGGCATACGTGAATATCTATGCAAATATAGGCTTTCGCCTCGTATATAAAATGCAAAGAAGGAAAATGTGAGTGTGTTCGTCCGCGAACTGTTCGACCACTTGTAAATAATCTACAGATCTGAAAATTGACATGCTGATAGGTTTTAGGGTCCGTATACCTAGAAAAGAACAAAAAAAATGACGGCTTTGGAACTTTGTCTGCTTGAACTTTTTCGCAAATTGTTTGACCACTTCTAAATGACATAGAGATCAGAAAATTGGCATGCATATAGTCTTAAGGTCCGTATATGCATGCCAATTTTCTGATCTCTATGTCATTTAGATCTCTATATCGGAACATTGTCTGCTTGAATTTTTCGCGAATTGTTTGACCACTTCTAAATGACCTAGAGATCTGAAAATTGCCATGCAGGTAGGTCTTATACTCAATACAAATGCACGAAATAAAAAAAAAAAAAAAAAAAAACCAGCTCTTTGAAACATTGTTTGCTTGAATTTTTCTACCACTTCTACACCTAGAAAAAAATCTGAAAGCCAAAACATTCAAAAGGGTGGCTTAGCTTCACTGTTTATGCTGATAGGTTTAAAAATAATTTTGTTAGAATCCCTGAAATGCTAGAAAAATTTCAAATTTTGATTTAAAATTTAAGGGGCGCCAAAGCAAGGAGGTTTGACTGCTCCGTTTTACGTGAAACCGCATGCATTGACGTCACGACGCTGTTCTAAATCGTAAAGCAGTTACGGTTTTAAATTACTTTTCTTTCACTTAAATACTTTTCTATTTCTTTAATTTTATGTTCAAAAATTGAGTTTATGGATTCACCGTTCGGGGAACGGGCATGATTGCTAGTGCTCTAATAAAAAAAAAGAGTAGGAAAAAAATTCACAATTCATGAATGGTGAAGAATTCATGAATGAACAACATGGAAGACAAGGGAAAAGGCCAAAATGACCTGCTATTTAAAATTATTCAAATTAGTCAGGTTACTGGGTAAAGAATTCCAGTATTGAGGACCTCTGTAATTTAAAGTAAGTTTCATTGATTCCGTTTTCGGAAAAATAGGTTTTATTTGTAATTCATTCCTTGTTTCCTAAGAATGTGCATGTGTATTAAGTGATGTAAGACCTAAATATAAATTATATTTAATTCGTTTCTCTCTATTCTAAAAAAGTAACTGCCGCCCCTGCTGCTGCTGCTTCCGCTGTTTCAGGAATTTCGTGACACTCTTGCTTTCCTACCTCGCAGCGCAAAACGTATTGAACACCAAAATATGAAAATTACATCATTTGTAGAGAATTGTTTGGAAAATACGCTGAAATAAACCGTTTCTCGATTCTGGCGATACTTCAAGAGCTATTGTATTTCAAACTTAGGGTAAGAAAAAAATGCTATCAAGTTGCGTTCCGGACACACTTACAGCAACAGAACCACGAAACTTTGCGGGCATGTAGTGCCATGACCGAATTTTTGCACCTCGTCGCTCTTTTTTGGAATTTCGATTTTCACAAAATTATCTATTTCGCGATGGGATCCATTAAAAAAACGGATATATGGCAAACTATAAATCATAACGCATTGCAATTTTTACAGCATAAACTTACAACTGTCATCCCTTTTTTAACAAAAAATAAATTAGGAAAAATTCATTTTCTGATTTTTAAGCAGTTTTTAAAGATACAAAGGAAAGAAACGAACGGCTTGTCTTCATAAGGTCTTTATTGCTCAAAATGTTGGGAAAAGAACCCCGAACAAAATATATACAAGCACAAAATAAATATAGTAACAAGAAATGGGAGAGAAAAAGGTGATCGCCAGCATTAAAAAAAACAAATAAATACAATGTAAAAGGTGTGAAAAAGCGGCCGCTCGCAGGCTGCCCAGTTTAACAGTAGAAAAAAATATAAGTCAATTAGTCCATTGATGACAATAGTAATAAAATGTGTCAGTGAGTTCACCGAAAACGAAAAAAAAAAAAAACAACAACAGAGGGTAAAGCAGTAAGAGTTCAAAGGTAAACAATTTCAAAACAAAACGCGAATTCAGTAGTAAAAGTAAGTCTCGCACTTGGGCAGAAAAATAGACACAGAACACTAATGAAGAACACTAATGATGGAATAAAACACTGTAGTGGAGAGTCGAAGGTTAAGCCAGCAGTTCCACGACATTTTCGACAACTTGGAACCAAGGCTGATGTGGTGACCATATAGACATGAAGTTTGGAACAGTGTTATTGGCTTGTGCAATGTCAAATTCGAGTTGTAGTCTGGCTGTAACGGAGTGACGATATCTGCGGCAGAGGAAACGACGAGCTGTGTGATAACGGCGGAGGGAAGGTTGATCGACGCTGCGATGATAGTACAGATAGATTGTATACTTCGCTTGTAGAATTAGGAAGGAGCGTACATGATTATGCGTGGGAGCCGACGGAAAGTGGTGACGTAACACAAGGTAATGTGGCATTGTGTGAAGGTGAGCACAAAATTTTTGAAGGAGAGAGAACATCAGTGAGAACAAGGGCTGTAACATCAGACACAAGAAGTATGCATGATGAACATCTCCGAGGGTTGAACAAAAAAATCAAAGAGGTGAAGTCAGATGTGAAACGGTGAAGAGTTCGAGGAGTCAGTAGGAGGCGATGAAGACGTAACCAATGAATGTCACGAGCTTTTGGAGAGGCGAGAGTAGTATGAGACTCTGTCCAGGTGGCTGGCAAATCTGAAGATGGTACATTGGGAATAGGCATTGGTTCAAGAAAATGTGTTAAAAAATGCTGATAAAGAAGCTTGACAGTAACCTGATGAGGAAGGAAAGGAATATCATTGAAATACGCAAGAAAAGGAAGGCTCTGAGGCGCTGAAGGTTGCGAGATAAGTCCATGTTGATCTGCGAGGAGAGGATAGAGTCGACGAATACGTTCTCAGCTTCGAAGTAATCGAAGCTGAGAACGATGAATGGGCGAATCCGAAAGAGGAGGAGTGATCTGGGAGAGTGATTTCCAGCGAACGTTGGAATCCACGAGTTGAGAGACTCGCACCACGCCACTGGTGAACCAGGTGGAGAAGTGCAAATATGAAGAAGCAGAGGAACGGATAGCAGAAGAAAAGAAGAGAGGTTCCGCAAGGAGATCGTTAGTAGAGGCAGGGGGAAGGCGAATAGGATATAAGGAACGCCAGAGGGTAAGAGCGGATCTGTAAAACTCAGGGAAATGGCTCGGAGCGAGAGGAAAGAGGTCCATGCGGAGAAAAGTTGAGACAGTGAGGTTGGGATTTCGGGGAAAGAGAAGCGTGTCGACAATGGTTTGAGAAGAAGAAGGTTGGAGAGAGAAATTCGGAATGAAATTTTGAAGGTGGAAAGCTTTGAACTTCAGAGAGATATCGGAGAGAGAGAGACCATCAAAAGAAATAAGAAGAACGAGACTGGAGTGCTACACCCAATGAATGGCATTCCAGACGAAATTAGTGAAGGTACGTTGAAGTTTGCGAAGCAAAAACGGCGGAGGAAGGTGCGCAATCCAAGCATGAAAAAATGATGGCTGGAGAAAGGTGTTGAGAAGGTAGGCACGGCTGAGGAACGACAGAAAAGGCTTGAGACGGTAAAAAGGTGCTAGGCGGCGATTGACCTGCTGAACCAGGGGAATCCAGGTAGCAGCGGCGACCGCAGAGAGGCCTCCAATGTAGACTCCGAGAAATTTGGCAACACTTGAAGACCAGCGGGCACCCCATGGGCGGTCAGCGCGGATCGTCCACGACCCAGCCCATAATCCAGAGCATTTATCCATGTTGAGTGAAGAACCAGAAATCGCAGCATATTCAAGATAGATATTTCGAAGAGTTCCGAACGCTCCCTCAGAACGGATGAAGACTGTTAAGTCATCTGCGTATGCCGAAAGAACTGTGTGGTGGTGACGGGTGCACGCAACTCCTCGCGGAACTGAGGAAAACAAACGAGAACGGAGACAAATCAAAAGCGGTTCAAAAGAGAGAGCAAAGAGTTGACCCGACAGGGGCAGCCCTGCCGGATCCCACTAGCGAAAGGAATAGCAGAGGTGAGAAATGCTGAAGTACGAACACGAAAGAAGGAGTGAGAGTAAAGATTGGAAAGCGCCAAACGGAAGAGGAAGGAAAACCAAACTGGCGAAGAACAGTGAAGAGATATGAGTGGTTAATTGAATCAAAAGCTTGACGCTGGTCGATATTGAAAATTGCGAGAGGTTCAGAGAGTCGAGAAACAAGAGAGTATAAGTTACGAATGACAGTGATGTTAGAAGCGATTGAGCGAGAAGGAACAGTGTAGGTCTGATCAGGATGGATGATGTGCGAAAGAACTGGATTAAGGCGAAGAGCAAGAACTTTGGCAAAGATTTTGTAATCGGTATTTAGAATGGAAATAGGCCGCCAGTTTGTCAAGAGTCCAAGGTTGCCAGATTTTGGAATAAGGCGAAGTAGAGCAAAGGAAAAAGCTGATGAAGAAAAGGAAGACGAAGAAAAACGAAGTTAAAACAGGCAAGAAGAAGAGGAAGAAGAGTTGGAACAAAAGCCTTATAAAAGGAAAGAGGAAGACCGTCTTCACCTGGTGAGGAACGATCATTAAGACTGAAAACAGAAGAACGAATTTAGGCTGGTGAGATTGGAGCACTGAGCGAAGAAAAGAAACATTGAGGGACTTGAGGAAGACCGTGAAGAAGTGGAGAGAAATCAGCTGGACGCATCTGAGAAGGTTGTAAACGACCAGAAAAGTATGAATGAGTATGTTGGCAGATAAGGGAGGGATCTGCCGTGGTAGATCCATCCGGAAGGGAAAGATAAGTGATGGTATTGTATTTAGTTCGATGTTCTTCAAGATGACGAAGACTCTGAAGGGGATCATCATAAAAGTGAAGAAGGGTGAACTTCAAGCGACTCAGAGCAGATTTAGCCGATGATTGGAGGCGATGATGAAGCCGGGCTTGCAGGATTTCAAAGTTAGGATCGGTGTGCGAGGTAGACTGAAGAGAACGGCGGATTGAATCTATGTCCATAAGACGATTGGTGCGAACAGAAAAACAAAAGCGTTTAGCAAACGCAGTAATGGAATGCTTGGTGGAGAGCCACAGAGCTGCCGGGTCAACAGTGGAGGGAAGTTGATTGACTGATTGCGCAATAATGGAATTAACATGAGAAATAAAAGTTGGATCTTGCAGGCAGAAATCATCAAAGGTCCAAACCATTGGGTGAGGGACACCAGCGGAGGGAAGATGAAATTGTAGAACGACTGGACGATGGTCGGAGGAAAGAGCTGGAGCATGTGAAACAGAAACAAGGGAAGAACGCAAAAAACTGGAAACATAAAATCGGTCCAAACGTGCAGCTGCGTTGGACGATCCTGCAGGAGGAAACCAGGTGAAATCACGGGTCACAGGATGGAGAAGGCGAAATGCATCTTGGAGATCAAAATTAAAGTCCAGTTGAGTGAGGTGCGAAACCAGAGAAGAGCGGAAATCTTGAAACCCATCACGATCGTAAAGAGGTTGCAGCGTACAGTTAAAGTCACCAGCCATGATCACAACTTCAGGAGACGGAATCTCTTCGAGAATTGTAGTAACATGAAGAAAGAGGGATGTAGCTTCTGAATCACTACGAGGAACGTGCAAATTTAACAAATGAAAACGGGTAGAAAGGAAGCGAAAAGAAAGGTATTGAAAAATCCCGAGCAGGCTCTGTGACTCCACAACGTCAGACAGAAACGGAAGAAAACGATTATGAATACCAATTGCGGTGCCGGACCCCAAATGAGCACGAATTTTGTGAAAAAAACAAAAGGCCAGCGTCGCCAGCGGGAAATGTCTGTCAAAGGAGAACAGTTTGTTTCGTGCAGGAGAATGATGTTAGCTTTAAGATAACGAATATCTTCGAAGACAAGAGCATTAGTTGCCGACGCAGCAAAGCTTCGGCAGTTGAAACTAACACAAATCAGTTGGGATATCATGAGCAGGCTGTAGATGGTTTTCGAGTTCAGCTGAGAGCTTCTTCAACAGGTATGACAGACACCGCTGAAACTAGGCAGCATCAGGAGGAAGAGTTATATTGCTCAAAAATTCATCAAGTAATTGAAGTTGTTGAAGCATTTCAGGTAACCTATTTAACTTGGATTGAATACACGGGATTGTTAGCAATTTGCGTTTTTTAGGGTGTTGAATTAGTTCAAGAAGTTCGGTGTATGTGAGTGGTTGCACGAACAGAACAGTCTTTGAAAAGAGTTGAAAGTTTGGTTATGGTGGAAAAGAAGAATCATCTTCATCAACATCCGAAGCAACTGATGCTGATTCACTTAAATCAGCAGCAACATCCATATCATCTTCAATAGGGAGGCATGCGAATCTGTTTGTTGTACGAAGTGGAGAATAAACATTCTCCACGCCAGGTGAGGTTCCAGAGGAAGTGGCAGAAGATTTGGTCCGAGAACGCCTTGAGCGTCGCGAACGCTTTGTTGAAGACCGCAGAATTTGGGCGTTTTCCGGAAGTTTTGGGTCCAGAGGAGCCCACAGAAGAAGGAAGAGGTGGAAATAAGATGTCATCAATGAGAGCAGATTTGAACAGTTCAGAAGCAGACGTTTGAATTTGCGAAACAGGCTGTAAAACGGGTGCCAATTTGTTGCACGGTGGTGACGCTTGAGTGCTGGGCAATGAAGACGCAGAAGTTTCGAAAGAAAGCGGCTGTTCGGAATTGAATGGTAAAGACGGTTCAGTGCTTGGCAATAACTGCGTAGTTGTTTTGAAAGATAGCGCCTTCTCGGAGTTGTATGGTAATGGTAGTTCTGAAACAGGTGAAGACAACGAAATATCTGCAGTCATGGAAGAAGCAATCAGCAGAGATGGTGACGTGGTTTACATAGGAGCAACAGTTTGTTCAGTAGTAAGGGAGGAAGAAGTGGAAGATGGAGGTGCATCGGGAACCTTCATCGAAGGGACAGCACCAGGTGCAGGTGTGCGGTGAGGGCACTCAGAAAGCAGGTGTCCCTCAGCTCGGCACCGGAAGCACTGGACACCAGCAAATAAGTTGAAAACGTATGTTCGTGTGTCCGTAACAAGTTGCAGAGTTATGGGGCGGTAAGAAATGGCTCGGTCAGTGGGGGAAATTACACGATATTGGCGACGACCCCCTTGCACAAAGTTGAAAGGAGAGTCTCTGGCAGCAGCTGGAAGAAAATTTTTCTCTCCACTACTCGACCAAGAGTGCAGAGTGGAGCAACAAGTAAGTTGTCAGGAATAGCAGTAGACACAGGAGATAATGTCACAGTGACCGGGCGCTGCGCAGAAGCAACAGGTTGCAAGTGAAAGGAACCAATATCAATGCCTGTAGCAAGAACGGTGTCGGTGGCTTTTTGGTGAACAAAATGAACGACAACACCCCCTCCAATTCGAATAATTGAAACAATGATTTCCTTGGGTACAACTTTAACCAAGGCCTCCAAATAAAGGGGGAGAGGGGTGTCACGAAGAGACGGAAAATACACACTTAATAACAAAGCTGAGGAAAGTTCTTTACCTGCTGGTGAGTCGTCAGAAATCCGAATCTTGAGAACTTTATCTTCTCTAGAAAACTCTGGTTACATTGAAAGAGGTGCATAAGATTGGTTTGGACGAGCAGTCGCAGCATACGAGCGTGGAGGAGTAGCAGCCATGGCAGCAGAACGTGACTCGGCACCCAGGATATGCAAATTAGGACGAAGAACATTCGATGCAGAAACATTAGGACGAAGCCCATTAGAAGCAGAAACACAATTAGAAGTAGACAAATCCACACTTGAAGAGGTCATAGTTGTCTCACAAGCGGTCGATGTAGCCAAAGAAAATCCAGCGACGATAAAATCAGCAGACGGAACTTGCATTTTTACTTGGGAAGCAGCCATCATGGCCGCTAAGCCGAACAACACAACACTGTGTGCTGCAACTGCGTCACACAGAAGAAACACAAAATAACGTAACAGGAGGCACACACACTCACTTCAAGTGAGGCAAAACGGTGAAAACACAACACAGTCAACACGAACTACTAAAGCAGACGATAAATTCACAGGAAAAAACATTTTTTTTACAGACGCAAAGGAAAGAAACGAACGGCTCGTCTGTCTTCACGATAACAACAGAGGAACGTTCTGGTCCCATGACCTGCTGCGATGGCGACGCAGAGAATTTGTTATGCATATGTTTTGTTGGTAAAGCTATCTGAGTTGTTTAAGGTGGACGTCAAGTATTTTTGCTTTCTATACTTCCAATGGAAAACTTTCTGTACACATTTTCTTCACAACTACTGCGTTCCCAAGGATAAAAATTTGAACTTCGATTAAAATATCTTCATTTTATAACTTGGAATACTTAATATTTTTTAAGGCATAACCATAAATATGCACTACGACATTTGTTTGTCTACTGATGTAATGAAAATACAGGTCGTGCCATCGTTTTTCTGGAAAATTAATGCGTTCACAAGGATGAAAATTTGAACATCGATTAAAATAGCTTCATTTTATAACTTGGAATACTTAATATTTTTTAAAACATAACCATAGTTATGCAATCTAACTCTTGTTTGTCTACTGATGTCATCAAAGTACAGGTCGCGCCATCTTTTTTTTTTTGAACAGTTAATGCGTTACCAAGGATGAAAATTTGAACAGCGATTAAAATAGCTTAATTTTATAACTTGGAATACTTAATATTTTCTAAAACATAACCGTAATTATGCAATCCAACATTTGTTTGTCTACTGACGTCATCAAAGTGCAGGTCACGCCATCTTTTTTCTGGTTTCAACACCACCAAAGGAAAAGTTATTGATTTTTAATATAATTATGGTTATGTTTTAGAAAATATTAAGTATTCCAAGTTACAATATGAAGTTATTTTAATCGATGTTCAAATTGTCATCCTTGGGAACACACTAATTGTGTTAGTGTGAAGGAAATATGTACAAAAGTTTTTTTCCATTGGAAGTATAGGAAGCAAAATTACTTGACGTCCACCTTAACGGTTTATAGTTTACGGAAATGCTTTTTGACCACTTTTGTTTTCCTTAGTGGTAAATTTAGTAAGTGCTCTAAGTTCAAACGACAAAAGTCCGACCTTCCAAAAATTAACGACAGTAAAAAAACTCTGAAATTTCGGAATAACAAGCCTTATTTGCTTAGACATGCAATAAAAATTTAAATTTATATGAATTTCACAGTTTTTATTTCATGTGATATACTTGGAGATCGGGCTGCAGGGCCCGAGAGCTACTCTGGAAACAAGCGTAGCGAGCCTGGTGGTGAAGGCCCTAGTGAACATAATTATACCAAGATTAAAATAACACAGCTGAGTAATAAATAATATGCTATATTTATTAGAATATACTTTTGTTCTAAAATTGATTGGAGGTCGTTTATTAGGCTGTGATTTGAGATCAGTTAGTTGAATAAATTTCTTTTGTAGAATTTGTAATTTATTCATATTGTATTTTGTCGTTATTTTGTTTTATGTTTTAGTTATAAGATCAGTCAGAATATTACTTACTACACCAATGTGTCTAAATAGTTTAACTAAAAGAAAATCAATATGTTTATTCCATTTCAGGTCAAAATTTATTATTGTTTCCAGGTAATTGAACGACAGTACTAAATACATCAATACTTTTATTTTTAAGCGATATTTGTGCTTTTGGTATTAAAGGCGGTAACGTATTAGAAACAATCATTGCTTCAGTTTAATTAGCATTAATTAATAGTTTATTTGAATTTAACCAGTCATTAATTCAACTCGCCCACAATGCTTGCAAACCAAAACGCAAACGACGCCATTTGTACGAGCTGAAAGGCGACTCAGACCCACATGCACGCCATAATCGGTTGAGCTGCAGTAGCTGTTACTCGTTTGAGAGTGGTCTATCAAAATGTTAGGAAGGAGTCGGTTGCGGGTGTTCTGCTTCATGAGTTGAAATTGGGTTGTATTGCGACGCAAACCTACCGTAATGAGGTCGAGGCATTGGGGCGAGTAGGCAACATCTGAAAGTACTGTTCGTTGGTGGCTTGAAAAGTTTCTTTCCGGTGACACGAGACTACAAGATGAGGAGGGCCGAGAACGACACTCGGTCATTGGTAACGATGCTCTGAAGGTAACTGTGGAGGCAAATTCTCGCGTCACGGTCAGAGAACTTGCTAAACAGTGTATTGTGTCGATGTTAACCATTTCCAAACATCTCCACCCAACTGGTAAGATCAAGAACCTCGATGCGTGGGTTCCACGCGAACTGACAGAGCATCAGAAATAACAACGGTTTGAGATGTACATTATCCTTCTGCTTACCAACGAAAAGGAGCCCCTACTTGATTGCATTGTGACCTGTGAGGAAAAGCGAATGCCATACGACAACCGTAAGCGATCCGGATAGTGGCTGAACCATAGTAAACCGCCAAAACAACATCGTAAACCAGGGATGGCCAACCTATGACACGCGTGTCACTTCGTGGCACACAAACACGATTCGGTTGGCACGCCTGTATGACAGCGTTAACAATAAATACAAATTTAGGTTTTTGAAACAGTAATTTTTCGACATGTCTGTAGTGTGTTCTTGCAGATAACCGAGCTCTCACTTTCTTTAATCGCCTTATGCAATAATTCCCAAAAGCAAGATGCACTTCTGAACTGTCTTGGTTCATACTGAAGTGCATCTTGCGTGATGTTGCAGACAACAGGTTATGAACCCAACATAAATGTCTTGGCTAGCAGCATTCATCAACAAGTTACACACTAAATGTAATTATGTAAGTATGATCTTTCAATTATCTTCTAACGAATTAAATCAGGTTCAAATTGAAATTGTCTTAGTCTTAAAACTCACCTATTCTGTTTTTGTCATTTTTGTGGTATCCGCAAAACAAGTTTCATGACAAAATGTTAATTTAAAAAACAATGCAAACAACAGGTGGCACACTAGACATTTAAAAGCAGTAAAGCAAACTTTAAGTGGCACGTTAGTTGGAAAAGGTTCGCCATGCTTGTCCTAAACCATGACTGACGCCAAATAAGGTTTTAGTGACAGTGTGGTTGACGGTTCACGCGTGATACTCTGCAATTTCTTGAATGCTGGTGAAAGCATTACCTCGGTCACATACTGTGAAAACATTGACCGAATGCAACAGACGTTGTGTTCCAAACAGCCACCTTGACGGACAGGAAGTGTCCTCTCCTCCTCCACGATCACGCGAGAAAACACGTGCCACAAGGGACGAAACAGAAACTGCACGAACTGAGGTTCAAAACCTTCCCACATTCAGGCTACTAACCTGACTTGGCACCTACTGATTTCCACCTGTTCATGCATTTCAGAAATAACCTCAAAGACAGGACCTTGAGAAACCGAGAGGAGACAGAAATTACATTCCGGGACTTTCTTGCATCCAGAGAGCCAGATTTCTTCCGGACTGGCATTGAAACACTTGTCACTCGTTGGCAGACGTATGTAGTTGCTGAAGGTGCTTGTTTTGAATAAAACAAGGTTGTGTGATATGAGATATGTCTCTTTCATTTGTACCCTCCAAATTGGCTATTATTTTCTGAACGACCGGGTAAAAAACACAAGAGTTAGAAAATGTTCCATATGAAGTTTTATAAGAGAGTGCTGCAGCTTCAAAAAGAAAATTTGCCGTCTAGCTTAGATCTTCACGAGAACAAATGTTTCGCCTTAAAGAAGGTAATTTTCTTTAACATATTTCTTTAACTCCGTGGCCATTGCGTCATGACTCTCTAGAAGGATGGCAGATTACCAATTAGTGATTTCCAAGCAGAAAAGTGAGATGAAATCATTCTACAAACTTCTCAGAGAGAGAGAGCTCTAAAGTATCAAGAACAAACTTAAAATGACGCAATAACAAAAAATAAGAACTTCATTAACAGAACTTCTAACCGCTATTAAGGTGGACGTCAAGTAATTTTGCTTCCTATACTTCCAATGGAAAACCTTTTGTACACATTTCCTTCACAATTAGTGTGTTCCCAAGGATGTAAATTTGAACATCGAGTAAAATAACTTCATATTATAACTTCGAATACTTAATATTTTCTAAAACATAACCATAATTATATAAAAGAACAATAACTTTTCCTTTGGTGGTGTTGGAACCAGAAAAAAGTTGGCGCGACCTGTACTTTGATGACGTCAGTAGACAAACAAATGTTGGATTGCATATTTATGGTTATTTTTTAGAAAATATTAAGTATTCCAAGTTATAAAATGAAGCTACTTTAATCGATGTTCAAATTTTCATCCTTGGGAACGCATTAATTGTGAAGACAATGTGTACACAAGTTTTTCCATTGGAAGTATAGGAAGCAAAATTACTTGACGTCCACCTTAAAATACAATAACGCAGGTAAAACAGACATATTTTGAAGGAAATTTTAAGGAAATGAAATGATGTAAATTTATGAAATGGTACAAATCTTTTTTGTTTAATAAGAATTATACACTGAGTGGCCACTTTATTATGACCACCTGACAGTTTTAAGCAAATGAGCTATGGCTGCACGCTGTTGCCGCCAGAGAGCGAGGCTAGTATAACAAGGGAAAGCTTAGTGATTTTTTGGGTGGCGAGATGGGTAAAAAATGCGATTTGACGAACTTTCAACGTGGGATCATTGTAGGGAGCCGTGGAGCGAATATCACCGAAACCGCCACATTCGTGAAACGTTCCAGAGCAGCTGTTGTTCAAGTGTTTAAAGACTGGACTGTCAGCCAAAACAATGGGTCTCTACGTGCAACGTGTGGTCGTCATCGACTAGTGACTGCTCGGACGGAACGGAGAGTGTCCAGACTGGTAACAGACAACAGAAGGGCAACACTGCAGCAAATTACAGACCATCTTAATCAAGGATCCCCTCAAATGATCTCTGCACGCACTGTTCGCCGTACATTGCATCGGATGGGATATGGCAGCCGAAGGCCTGTTCGAACACCTTTGCTGCCTAAAGTTAACAAGAGAAAACGTCTCAAGTTCGCATAGGAGAACAAGGATTGGACAGTCGATAATTCGAAACAAATTATGTGGTCTGATGAATCACGTTTTCAGTTGCACCATGCCGATGGCCGAGTGAGAATTTGGCGGAAACAGCACGAAAGCATGAAACCCAAATGCATTGCTACAACCCTTCAAGCTGGTGGAGGCAACGTTATGGTTTGGGGAATGTTTTCCTGGCATGCTTTTGGTCCTTTAATTCGTGTTGATCAACTTCTGACTGGCACATCATATCTAAACATCGTTGCCGACCAAGTGCATCCTGTCATGTGGATGGTTTATCCCAATGGCGATGGCTACTTTCAACAAGATAATGCGTCCTTCCATAGTGCTCGTATTGTACAGGATTGGTTTCAGGAACATGCCGGTGAGTTTACTTTGCTTAGTTGGCCCCTTACAATCTCCAGATCTCAACCCCATTGAGAATTTGTGGGATGAAGTTGAACGAGCCATCACACAGCTGGATCCACAACCCTGCAATCTCACACTCCTGGAAACTGCTATTCATCAAGCATGGTCTCAGATACCACAAACCACTTATCAACATCTCGTGGAGTCCATGCCAACGAAGAATCGACGCCGTATTAAAGGCAAAAGATGGCCCAACGAAGTACTGAGGGAGTGGTCATAATAAAGCGACCACACAGTGTATAAGGAGGTTGTGGCTAAAGTTTTTAGCTGCCGATAAACGCACTGTCTTCTGACAATGAGACAGCTGTAATTAGGAAGCATGTGTTCATACTGGCCAATAACGGCCACCTTGGCCACCTGCTCAAACAAGATTTCTGTCACGTGGCAGGAGGATGGAATACAGTTGACGTTATTTGTCGCGTTAAAATGGGGCTGTCGAGACAGGATTTTCGTGCAATGATTTTCCGTGATTTTAAAAACGGTTTAAGAATACAGCAGTGTTTTTAATCGCTATCAAATATCTTTACAGAGTCTGCTCGTTCTCTAGCCACAGTTAGAAACCAGTCTCGTTAATATAATAGGGGATAATATAGATGTTTTCAGACCACCATAGCGAATGAAAACATCAATGCTGTAAGAAAATTAAACAAAGAACATTTTCGTGTGACATATCATGAAATACACCGACGGAAAAAAATCCCAACACCACGAAAAAATGGTTGTAGAGGAATGAAATGGCGGCAATACATTTCTATAGGTAACATATTTAATCGATTAAGGTTTCAAGATTACAGCTTAATGTAAGCGCGAGAACAGCCAATTTTAAATGTGAAATGCTGGTACAATAATAACCGGTGTAACCGCCAGAATGTTGAATGCAAGCACGCAAACGTTCATGCATTGTGTCGTACAGGTGCTGTATGTCAGTTTGTGGGATGGAGTTCCATGCCTGTTGCACTTGGTCGGTCAATACAGGGACGGTTAATGCTGGTTGGGGGTGACGCTAGGGTTGTCGTCCAATGATGTCCCATAAGTGCTCGATTGGTGAAAGATCTGGTGATCTAGCAGGCCACGGCAGCATGTCGACACTCTGTAGAGCATGTTGGGTTACAACAGCGGTATGCGGGCGAGCGTTATCCTGTTGGAAAACACCCCCTGGAATGCTGTTCATGAATGGCAGCACAACAGGTTGAATCATCCGACAGACGTACGACTGTGCCGTCAGGGTGCGTAGGATAACCACGAGAGTGCTCCTGCTGTCATAGGAAATTGCTCCCCAGACCATAACTCCAGATGTAGGTCCAGTGTGTCTCGGCCGCAGACAGGTTGGTTGCAGGCGCTCACCTGGCCTCCTTCTAACCAACACACCACCCAGGCGGAACCGGCTTTCATCAGAAAACACAACAGATCTCTTTTTCGTCCTCCAATGAACTCTAGCTTGACACCACTGACGTCGCAAACGGCAGTGGTTTGGAGTAAGTGGAGTGCACGCTACAGGGCGACTGGATCGGAGCTGTCCTTCAAGTAACCGATTTGTAACAGTTCGTTGTGTCACTGTGGTGACAACTGCAGCTCGAATTGCTGCCGCAGACGCGGTACGATGCGCCAAGGCAATACGCCGTAAACGGCGGTCTTCCCTCTCAGTAATGCCACGTGGCCGGCCGGAACCCGTTCTTCTTGAGGCAGTACCTTCCCTTGACCACCGCTGCCAACAATCATGCACAGTGGCTACATTCCTGCCAAGTCGTTCTGCAATATTGCGGAAAGAAAATCCACCTTCTCGTTGCCCTATTACACGACCTCGTTCAAACTCCGTGAGCTGTTGATAATGGCTTCTTCGTCTTCTTAAAGGCATTATTGACTAACATCAACACACTACGTCGAATCTCGACGATAACTAACGCTCACGAAAGTTACAGCGCGTATTCACAGAAAACCTGCTTTGCATGTTCCGAGGGGCGCTACTAGCACCACACGTATGCGCCGAGCGCGAAATTTGCATAGACGTCATCTTACAGATGTACTCTCACCGCCTACCAACTGTCGTTTATCTAACACAACCCCTTCTTGGTGTTGGGATTTTTTTCCGTCAGTGTAGAAACGGCTCTGTGCATTGGATCAACTGCTGCAGAAACACTCATTCATGATCATTTGCATGTCAGGAAGCGATATGGCCGTTGAGTGCCTCATTTACTCACTGACATGCAGAAGACATGAAGACATGCCGGGTTGAATGGAGCCAATAACTATGATTCGGAAACAAAGGAACAATCAAGGGTCTGATGTTTCGGAGCTGACGCACCTCTTACAAAACCGCAACGAATCCGCAGTGCAAGTAAGAAAATGGTAGCGTCCTTCTTCTGTAAAATAGGATATGTGACAGCTATTGTTTTTGAAAATCAAACGACTGTTACTGGAAATTGATATAACACTGAATGACTGCCAAAGATCATCGAAGAAGGGAAGAAAAAGCACCCAAGATCGAAAAATGAGCACTTTTTTTTTTTTTTTTTTTTGCACCACGGCAATGTGTCGGCTCACACTGCAGCCAAGACAGTTGGCTGTTTTGGGAACAGAATGTGTGCGAGTTTTGTTCATCTAGTCTATTCTCCTGACTTGGCACCTTTTGTCTTCTTCTTGTTTCCAAAAACCAAGAGAATCCTACGTGGACGTCAATTTTCGTCTGATGAAGAGTTCCTAGATGTTATTTTGAAGCAGTTGACTGCCAAAACAAAGCTGTGAAGAGGATTTACAAAATGATTTTATATCGAACGCAAAAGTGTGTAGATGTTCATGGAGATTATTTTGAAAAGTTGTACAAATAATCATTTGTAAATAAATGCATACTTCTTTAAACAGCTAAAAACTTTTGGCATGCCCCTCGTATTTTGGAAGAAAATATTATCCCAGCGTTAATTTGTTAAAAGTTCTGTTAGTCACTAGCTCAAATACCTCATTCGCAAATTGTGCTGCACAGAGTATCTGTGCGTTTTAAGTAATATCACTACTAGTCTCTTCAAGTTGCAAAGTTGTAGAGAGCCTCCGAAATAACAGAGATAAGCGAAAATTCATTTTTTCCCTTCTTTCGAGGAGGGGTTGGATTTGGACGTATTAAATCAATCAAGAATTTGTATCAGGTTCTGAAAAATGCACTGTGCATATTTTCAGTAATGGGATCACTGTTTGTTTCCCATTCCTATGTTTCATTTATTTTGTTTTACTTGATTTTATTCGCTTCTAAATCTCAGCGTTCTTTTTAAATCGAAAAGAAGAATTTTTCGAGTGTTACATCAAGACGAAACAGTGATTTTTCCGATGACATTAAACAATACCTTTAGAGTTTTTCTTTGCATTAGCGAAACATTAACGCCTATTCAAATGTTGTGCATCCCTTCTTTAAGAAATGGAAACAATTCGTTTCTTTTCAATTTACTTGAGAATTTTCATTCCCTCCCGCCAATATCTCAAGAATAAATTTTTTGATATTGGGTTTGTCTTTTCAAAGCGATATACTGCTGCCGAGCAGTATGTTCATATTTTCATCGAATAATCTTTTTTTTTTTTTTTTTTCGTTCTTCTCAAGGGCTAAATTCGGTGCGATCGCAATAATGTGTCGTCAGGAAGTCGGCAAAATAATTTCCCATTACCTTGGCCGAGAATTTCAGCTTCATTTTAAAGACTACAGTTATTTCCTTTCAGCGATTTTGTTCCTTTTCCTTCCTCATAGATCGGTAACACTTCTTTCTAATTTTCACCTTTGAAGACATAATTCGGTTGCTCCCTTTACGCTTTTTTTATCCGGGTGGAGCATTTTTAACGTATGCGTGGTCACGTTCACATTAAAAATAACAATCACGAGCTCGTTCTCAGAGTCTCATCAGTCAGCTTCAAAATAATGGAGAAGCTGCGCAAAGAGAAAAACATTTGCTCTGCAAGTTCACTTCTTTCTTTGTTTCTTTGTTAGTTTTTCAAGCCGGAAAAGTGTAACAAATGTAGACAAATGAAGAATGATGTGCATTTGTAATCTCCAACGCATAAACATTCATAACTAAAAGAAAAGAAATAACGACCAGATTCATGAGAGTTGATATTTGCGGGATAATTACTTTAAGAAATAGTTGAGCGACGCAAATCATTGGCGCTTATAAATACATAGGTAATAAATAATCATACAAACGGAAATAGCCGCTCGGGTAGACAAGTAGTCAGAGGCGCTGATTTTGGGGCAGTAGTGGCGAGGTGTGACTTTCTGATTTGCCTTACCAGAATCCATTATCGTGTAAAGGCATATTTTAATCGCTAAAGCTGAAAGATTTTTCGCTCGCAGGATTTTCTTTTTCTTTTATTTTTTTCCTCTAAATTTATAAGCTGGTAAATAATATATCAATGCAAATATTTCAAGCTTAAAAAATCGTACAAAACACTTAATCTAATCGTCCAGGTAGTCTTCATTGGAAAGCATGACCTTGTTCCACCGATATACGAGCTGAAATATCCCATTGCGATAGAAGTCTGGCAAGCGGGAGTTGAAGAAGTCATCCTTGCAACGTTTCACATCATCGTCATTAGCAAAGCTTCTCTCAGGGAGAAAATTCAACAAAGACCGGAATAGATGAAAGTCGGGTGGGGTAAAGTTCAGGGAATAAGGGGAGTGGAACAGAATTTCCCCTTCCAGCTCGTGCAATTTTTTGCTGGGTCCGTAAAGTGACATGTGGACGAGCGTTATCGTGGTGAAAAGTAACTCCATGGCGATTAATCAAAGCTGGGCGCTTTTGTTGCAGTGCAGCATGGCAGGTCCAGATTAAGGTCGTATGCCGCCCCGGTGGCGCAGTGGTCTAAGCGATGGCCTCTGATCATTCGTCCGAACGGGGTCCGGGCTCGAATCCCGGTCAGGCATGGATGTTGTGTTTGTCTTACGGCGCTGGCTCTCTCCCTTCCCTGGAACCAGTGACTCTAAATTAGGGACGGGCGACTGCTTATAGCCCATTGAGTTGCTCACGGTGGTCGTTAAACCTCCAATAAAAAAAAAAATTAAGGTCTTAGTGGGCCTCCAGGCTAAGACATTTAATTGTGCCCCAGGCTAAGACATTTAACTGGGCCCCTAGGCTAAGACATCTGAGTGAGTCCCCAAAGAACTTATGTTGGGGAATCTTTATGAAGTCCGTTCAAATACGAACCTGTAGCAATATGCTTGTGATAATTAATACGTAGAGCATTATTAAAATTAATAAATTATCTGTTAAGTTTTCAAAATAACTCACTGTATTTTCCATTGCTCTCATAAGAACCTGAGTTAAAAGCTTAAGATTCCTAGCTTTTGTCTTGGATTTTCTAATGATTTAGCATTGTACGCCTTTCTTAATGCATCTTTCTTCTTATGCAATGTGAAGCCATTGGAGACTTCGACCATTAATGGTTCCAAGTGCAAATTGGGAGGTGTGGGTGGATGGTAATGAGAAAGCTGAAACTGTCTCGGCGGCTCCGCCGTACACAGCGACATGAAATCTTTACCCTAGGGGAGTCACTGCCTTGAAATCTGTTCGTCTTCCTTCCTCTGTTTCTGACTAAGTGGAAATCATACGAGACAGAAGTAAAACTAATTTTTGAACCTATTTCTCGCTCGCCCTTTCTCTTATTGGCCCAGGCATGCCCCCTGGGCCCTTTGGTAATGATGGGCCACAAGGCTATAGCTCTAATAGAACCCCCTTCCTTAATCCGACCCTGCAGCATGAATATAGTCCAACTGTTAGATGTAAGCATCTACTGTGATGGTATTGTTCGGCGGTAAGAGTTCATTGTGAAACATACCGCGACAATCTCACCAACAATTCATTATCACCTTCCGTCCATGAAGGGGTTGCTGAGCGACCTTCTGTGGGGAGCTGTCTCTGTTTGGTACATGTTTGTCGCGTAACATTCATGACCCATTTTGTTTGTAACCTTGACTAACCGATGCAAAAAGTGCTCCCATTTTCCTTTTTCACGCAGAGCAACGGCAATGGAGTAGCGTTGCATCGGATTCCCGTGAGACAAAGCATGGGTTACCATTTGCAAACTTTATACGAATACCCCAATTTCAGAAGTCGGGTGTTAATCGTATGGGAGGTCTTCAGTTCCTTTGCCAGTTCCCGCAGTGTTGCATTAGGCTTGGTTGTTAGCACGTGTTGTTGTGTATCATCTTCAACCTTACTGGGTCTGCCACTTTTGGGCGCATCAGACAGATCCCGTACACCAGTGTCGATTTTCCTATACCAGTCATCGCAAGTACTCTGTGCGATAATATCATTACCAAACGCGTTTCGCAATTTTCTAAGTGCTCCGTAACTTTCACGCCATTCAAATATTCAGAGAGCAATATTGCACGCACACCTTCCATCGATATCACCATCGTATCCTCGTCACGTGAGACAAATGCGTGAGACTAATCTTCCCTACAACAGCGTACCTTGTCCTTAGAATCTATTCTTTATCGCACAGCGCTCTGAGACGTTTAGGTCACCCCCACGCCCGCAGTATTTTGCATTATATAGGCAAAATATGATTTTTTCAGGAAACTCTTTTTTTACAAACTGATTTTTTTTTCATTTTTCCTCCTTTTCTTTTTCTTTTCTGTGATTGGAGGTGTAACGACCACCGTGAGCAACTCAATGGGCTATAAGCAGTCGCCCGTCCCTAATTTAGGGTCATTGGTTCCAGGGAAGGGAGAAAGCCAGTGCCTTAAGACAAACACAACATCAATGCCTCACAGGGATTCGAACCCGGACCCCTTGTGGACGAACAATCAGAGGCCATCGCTTAGACCACTGCGCCACCGGGACGGCTCATTTTTTCCCCAAAACTTTTTTATGGGGAGGGGATGCATAATAGTTTTGAGCCCAAATCTATAAAAAAAAATTTTCGAAAACCTTATTAGCTTTCTCCAGACAAAGAATGTGGAAATGGATAGGGAGAGTAAATACGTGTGTGTGTGTGAGTGAGTGAGTGAGAGAGAGAGAGGGAGAGAGAGGGAGTGCTCAACTAAAAATGTATTGTGTTTTTTCTAAACTGAATCAGATCATCAGTTCCTCGATCTGTCCGAAGACATCTCGTTAAAAACGAGTTTCAACCGCAAAAGATTGGCGCTGTTCTGGTTGCCTGTTCAATAAACATATCCAACTCTTTCTACTGAAGCTTTCAAGGTGCTGCTCCCTTTTTCATCTTCGCACATATGCGAAGCTGGATTTTCAGCAATCAAAACCAAATTTAGAAGGAATCTTCCTGTGTCGAACTCCTTGCACCTGAAAATGACTCTCATGGATGTGGACGTCTATGCTGTCATCAACAGAAACCCACAACAAAAGCAGCCTTAGCACACGTCTCACTGTGAGAAACAGATCATTTTCTGCGAAGCTGTGTGCAATAACAAATAAAAAGAACAGTCCTAAAAATAATTAAATTAAAAAGACACCTCCTCTCATGTCCATTAAAGCTAGGTTGGTTGCAAAATAGTTTCTTTATAAAAATTGGTTAGCAGTTCTATAATATTTGGGAATATCTGCCCTAGATGCTAACAGGAGGTGTAAAGAAAAACAATAAGAAAGGTGACACCGAATGTACGGTTTTAAGGAGCGCATTTTTTAAAATCATTTCGACAGGAATAAAAACTTTCAAAGTTCATCATAATCAACCAAATCCGTTATAAAAAAATCAACAGGGTTTCTGGATCATCTAGAAAAAGAAATAATCAACTTCTAGCTGCTGAAAAGCATGTTTGTTACGAAAATTAACAAATTTCTTGCTGATGGATGATATCACAGTCAACGAAATTTTCAAATCGAACAGATAGATAAAGACAAATAGAGAAAAACGTCATACGACTTTAACTCCCCACCCTAACGGAAAAAGTTTTAATAATGGGAACGTGAAAAGTATTATTAGCAACAAAAGCGATGCTAAGGGAAAAAAAAAAGTTTCAAATACGTTCACTGGACCCTGAGATTGCGATATTTTTCAATGGGATCTTTAGAAGCAAAATACAGCTGCAAACAGAAATATACAGTAACAGAGCCTACCGCCAGAGCTATTAATTACAAAAACAGAAAAAAATAATAATAAATTACGTATTCCAGCAAACTGTTCCATAGGGTAAACAGTATCCTGTGTTAAAATAATTTCTTACATTGGACGTTTAGAAGCACAGATATCGACAAAAATAGAATAAACATTTGCGCCTCCTAGCGGTTAAATTGGGCATTATTGTTTGGTAGAATATGAACACAAAATATATTCCTAGTTAGTATTTATCTGATCTAAAAAGGATTTTTTTTCAATCGGGATTTGAGACGAGCAGATATTGCTGCTAATATGCTACAAACGGAAATGGGAATTTATGCTCTCTAGTGGTACATTTGTACGTTGATAAAGAATTTGAAATCATATGCAAAACAATTCTTAGAGGAAACGCTCTCTGAAAAAAGGTTTTTCCCAAATCAAACTGTTTGAAGCAGAGATCGACAAAAATAAGGTATGCAACTACGCCTCTGGCAGAAATCAACTCTGGCCTAAACACACCGGAAAAAAAATTAGTCACTCCTGTCAGAACTTGCCTGCTACTACCTGCCTCGATAACAGCGTGAATCCGGGGTGGTAGAGACTCCATGAAGTTGTGGATGTATTGAACATCGATTTGCAGCCACTCGTGTTTCAATTGGTCCCGAAGTCAATTTTGTGGGGAGCCATTCGAGGTGAGACAGTGTTGCCGATTGTTCGTGGTGCCACTCAGACACAGTTTCAGCCCTGTGCACACGGCAATTATCGTCTTAGAAGACAGAAGTAGCAATGTGAAGTTGATGCTGGAGATGTAGGGAAAAGGACAACTTCGTCATCCAGAATGCGGAGGTAGGCATTCTGGTTCAAATTCATCGTCACTACAACAAGAGGGCCCATTTCGTGGTACGAAAAACATCCCCAAAACATCACAGAACCCCCTTTAGCTTTAACAACACCTTTGACACAATCAAGATTAAAGGTTTCATTGGGCCGACGATGCACTCGTCGCCTCCCATGATTGGAGTACAAACAAAAACGAGACTCATTAGAACGAATTACTCATTTACAATCCTCCCCAATAAAGTTTTGGTGCCTCCGAGCCCATTGATAACGTGCGACTTTGTGACTTGCTGTTAAAAGAAGCTTCTTCCGTGGTATTCTGCTTCAGATGTCCATCGCATTCAGTTCTCGTCGCTATGTCCTTTCGGAAATTGGTTGGAGTGGACTTTCATTGACTGTTTGGAGCAATTGTTGCCTGGTTTGGAACCGCGTCACAGTTACTAAGCGTGAAACATGGCGGCGGTCCTTGTTGGTGGGAATCCTTTTCCGGACACAGTTACGCCGCCGATTTTTAGTTGACTGCTAACTACAAAATTGTTTGTAGACCTTTGACATACCAACAAATTGGGCAACTTCACTGATTTTGTGACCCTGGGCACGGCCAAACACGATGGCTCTTTTTTACCACTCAGTAACGTCTGTCTTACGCCCCATATTGCAGAATAAATTCAACACACACGTTGCTATTCACCACTGCACGAGACAGAAATGATCCTGCAGACCACATCAGTGCTATTTATCTCCCAACAATGCTATAACGGCGTCCTCTGTGCAACCGGTAACTCCCTACTGTCATAACACGATTTAATACATTAATATGTAATAATGTATTAAATCGTGTTATTATATATGGCGTATAACCCGCAATCCTATTTACTTCTTACTGTCATTTCTGTTAGAGGTGACTTATTTTTTGTCGCATATGCTTATTGTAAGAAAAAAGTATTCCCAAAATGCTTGTATCGGTTAGATAGTATCTGACAGCAAAAGAACCTTTTAAATCCAATTTTCATAAGCTCAGATATTGCTGTAAATACATCAGAAACAGAAATATACACTTACGCCCACGATTAACAAAACAGTTCTTTATGAAAAATCAGAAATTATTTGCAGAAAATTCCCCAACATGAGCTCTATCCGGCACATAAATATTTTTTTCAAATCGGACTTTTGCAAGCAGAGATATTAGGAAAATTCTAATTTAACTTTACTCCCCGAAAGAATAAGTGTTTTGATTATCGCCAATAAGTATTAATCGAATATATATTGTCTGTAAGGAAAAACTTGCGACGATTCCTCTTACAGGTCCACTCAGAACAAAAGGTCGCCGACTGGTTTTGTGAAGAGTAATTCTCTCAACCGCTGATGCGATATCGATCACGTCTTCTATGGAGAAAATCATCAAAGCGTATATCCAGAAATGTGCTTTATCCCCTATTAATAACCTTAAATTAATAACATTGATTTTTAAAAAGGAGTTTAAATTAAACTCTAGACACAATTTTTCGTTCTATGTGTCATTCTCATTTGCTTATGTGGCTAAAACGAGCACATTTGCTTCTGTACGGCTCAGTTTAAATATAGTGTCAATAACAATTTCAAAGAATTGCTTAAAGAGGGGTTTCCGAGTGATTAAATTCAATTAGTCGAGACTTGCTTCGCAAATCACATTCTAAATTTCATATTAGCAAAGTTGCATTTGTCTGCGAAAAATTATGCTGCGATGTAATTTGATATTCAACAAACCGAGTTTCATTTTCTACGTTAGAGCTAACCAAATAAGGAATATTTACACCTTCGCCATTTGGTTTTCACTCTGCCCGCATCACTTTTCAGCAAAATGTATTTTTTTGCCTTTCCATCTCTTTCTGTCCACTTTTTTTGCAAGACGTGTGGTTCATTCGTGTTTCTTTCAAATACTTTTTCCCTTTTACATCGAAACTTGCCTCGGCAGCAGTTTCGCATTTGAATGTTATTTTAGGCTGTCACTTTTCAATTCAGCCGCACTTCTACTTGTGAACGTCGGCTGTTTTCACTATTGATTCCAATAAAATATTTGCCACAAGGTATTTTTTTCAGCAATAAAAAACGAAGGAACGCGGAAAAGGAAATATATTTAGAACGCGTCTGTTTTATCGTTTAGAGAGCGCCGAGGCTTTGGCCCGATGACTTTTTGCGAACTGCTGTGTCAAGTACCCTTCTCTTTCTTCTCCGTCTGTTTTTATTTCTGGACATCAGTCCGGCTTAAAAAGAAACCATGCTGTAATTTGGAAATTTAAGATCTCAAGTGTTTCTCCGTAACTTTAACTTTTCTTGATCTCACTCTCTCTTTTCGTCCACTGTTTCCATCTCCTTCTCGAGTGTCTTCATGGGACAGCGATCTCTTTATTGTCGTATCGGAAAAGGGATAGTGTAAAACTTTTGCTTCGAGAGAAACGATTCTAATTCTTTCATTGTAGAATACAAAACGGAGGTAAAAAAATTTTCTTTTCTTTATTATATATAAATGTTTAAATATTTCGGACATAGAACAGTTGATCTCAAAGCAAGACAATAGAGGATGTTCACACACTGTTACAACGTCTTTGATAAAAAATTACAGAAAATAAAATAGTTCAAAAAATTGAAACTGGCAACCGTGTATTAGATGAACACGAAAGAAACATCTGCTGTAGTTAACTATCGTCTGCTAAGGAAATAACGCACGTAAGCAAGCTATGGATTGAAGTTTATGTTTTTGCTCTTTACGAAGAGCAAAAAACATAACCTCTATTCCTGTTCTATACTTAGAAAACGCTGTGATAATCACGGAAGTACACTATTAAAAAAATCTTAAAAATGAGAACCTGAACCTACTCGTTTTTTTAAGTACAATCGTATCGTAATCGAGTACGTGACATGCTCAAATATAAGTGAGCATACGTACTTATAAATAACTGCGTCAATAAATATAAATTTAATCTTCATTTTAGATATCGATTTCAAGAGAAATTGTTTAATAAATGTGTAAAGTGACACACATAAATAATTAGTACAACAAAGTCACTGATCACAAGTAATTTAATTATGCATAAAGTATCTTTGTGTACGTTTTTATATTAACCATATTTGTGTCAATCTCATAAATAATATATTGTCTGTTTATCACTATATTTGTCATAAAACTGTGCGGTCCATTTGCTCAGCATGTGGCAACGAGTATATCTATTATCCCATATGTGCAATCGGGCAATATTGTTACGACCTACCCCGTCATTAATTTAGTAATTAATTGGCGTGGTGGATGTGTGAAATTAATTAAGTATTAATTATGTTCGAGGCTTGATTGGAGTTTAAAAGTGTAAACAGCAGAGAAAGTTTTATCTGCTGGTTAGGACAGAAAAGAGGCGAAGAATTCTCCCTCCGGCTGGGTGGTCTCAGAATAGCTCTGTTAGGTCATAAATATCAGGGCGCACAGCTGACGGGAAGCCTAAGCAACACTGAAAGGGAAAGAGGTACATTTCGAAGAGGGGTCCACTTGAGTAAATGAATGAAGATGGGGACAAAAGGGTAAGCGAATAATCGTAAATTCGTCGATTGTTTGGGGCATTTTCGAGAACAATTGCTCTCTGTGTGGTCCGTGCAGAAAAATAAGATTTCGCACTTAGGGTGAAAATGAGGAAGAAAGTTTAGTTGTCTGTACGCTCTCCGATGTGAAAGGCTGGGCTGGATGCCTTGGATCTGCTATATGAATTGGGAAATGAAGCAGCAAATCTCCCCGCATTGGGTAAGAAATTGAGACGACAACTCGATGGAGATGCCAGTTTGTCGTAAAGACAGCGGAATGCCTAAATCCGCGTGATAAAGCAGCAATTTCTAGGCTGGGAACCTAATGGAAATTAGCGACTGGTTAGCCCAATGAAAGCAAAGTTACAGACGAATTAAAAAGTCTGCGAGTGGACATTCCAATGAGAAGCGAAGCCAAGCGAAGTCGGGTTCGGATGCCAACCACTGCAGTGTAGAATCATCATCCCCCATTCATCCCCTACTGTGGAGAGGAAGTGAAGAGTCGCGATTTTCTTACGAAGCGAGGCTCCCTCAACAAACGCCTGGATGTGTGTGTGTGTGTGTGTGAGTACGGTAGCGCCCAGGGGACGCAGCTCCTACAATGAAATCTTCCATGTATAAAGAAAGGTGTGTTTTACTTTACTAGTGCAATCACAATTTGGATTTATTCTGGACAGCATCCATGTAAGTAGAAACATTTTGTTTTTATTGTTACATCTACTACGAAATTAGTTGAGGGACTGAACTGATATATTGCAAGAACTGAACTGAGAAATAGTAAGACTGAACTGTGGAATGTAAGTTCATAAAAACTATCTCGCTGGAACTGATTTAGGTCAAAGTTGACCCAATACTCATGTTCAGAAGATAGCTAAATTTTATTCATATGTGTGTCATTGTTATGTTTTCATAGCCAATTAAATATTTGTTTAGGCAGTCAGCGCAGTCATAGAACACATTATTTATGTGTACGCAGGTGATTGGTTCAAATAGTTTAAGTGTTTGCCCATATAATACAGTTTTCGCGCCAAGAACTACGTCGAAAGAGATCAGTGAAGAAATATACTTATACCGCTCGGCACGTTCTGATCAATTGGTGGCGAGCGGTGGGATGATTAACCCAGCTCGACCCGCGGTATTCTGATCAATATACTTCCAATTGATTCTATGAATAAATGAGTATGTATGGTGTACACGTATTCCAAATTTGAAATCGAGCAGCGGATGACTTAGTGGGTAGAGATTCCGACTACTGATGAAAGGACACCAGGTTCAAACGTAGCCTGACAGGCTTGAACCTGGGATCTCTGTGGTGGTGTGAATTTCTAAGAATCGCTGAATATCCGCCGTGCATCGGACGAGCACGTTAAGTGACGGCCACCCGGGTAGGAAACCCTCGGTTAAAGTTCCTAAGCCCCCACCCCCTCTAATTTATCTCTGCCTTCTATGTGAAAAATCGTACGCTTGTAGGGTGGCGCCATCTAGTGTGCTGTATCTCACTTACAAACTATCCTCTCAGAATCGCTCGATTCGCTCTAGTTTCCTTCAGTTTCTGTGCCCTGCCCGAAAGGGCATGAAACTGAATGAAGTTAGAGCACGTATATTTGAAATATCTGGATTGTTTTTAGTACACATATTTGAAATATATGTACTTAAAAATGAGTACATATACTTCAAATAGAAATACCAGATGTACTCACAACTGATTGCCTGTATGTACTCAAAAATGAGTACGTGTCGTTTCCAAAAATGAGACCAAAGTACTCGGAGCTATTATAAGCCCAGAATGTACTCAAAAACAAGTACATTTTGCTTATTTCTAAGTATCATTTTTTAACAGTGTAGCATTTCTAAATGTAAAATAAAGATGGAAAATTCGTCAAGCATTGTTTTTAACAAGAAAGAGAACATCAAACGAATATCCAAAGAAGTACAGCGCTTTTATGACAATTTCAAAAATAAGGTCTCTGGTCTTAAAAGAAAACCCGCCGAACCAAAGAGCCATTAAAAATATCTGTAACAAATGTTGAAACAAAAAAAAAAAAAACTAAGGTAATAAACAAAGATTTGAATCCGAAAAAAAACCACGATGTGGACAGCCTTTTGCCTAGATACGTGGCTGAGTGAGGAACACGGTATAGACTTCTTTATGAAAATTACTTATCCAGAGACAAAGGAAAATTTATTGTGTCTGTTAATGAAGCATGGATCTATCTAAACGGCTGTAACAAAATAAAGTATATTTACTCTCGCAAAAGAGCAACAAAAGACTTACAAATTTGGTTCCAAGAACTCAAAGAAGTTTCAGTAAATAATTCATGATTATTTCTGTTTTCTCGTACAATGGAAAATTAAACTTAAGGCAAATTGAAAAGAATGTTAAAATCAATTTTACATGTTACCAAAATTAAACTTCAATGTTTAAAGACATTCCTTTACCATCATAGAGGCTTCAAAGGGTAGAACTGCATCAGGATGAAGTTACCATTCTAAATCTACCACTCTATTTCTTGAAAAAAGATGAAGAAAGAGAGGAGTATCAAGTGCATACCTTTTGCTCATATTCCTTCAAAGTCCTGATGTGTCACCAATTGACTATTGTGCCTTCGAACTGCTAAAAAGAGCGCTTAGGCATAACAAAAACGGGTGTCAAGTGTATACCTTTTGCTCATACTCCTTCAAAATTCCCTGATGTGTCACCAATTGACTATTGTGCCTTCGAACTGCTAAAAAGAGCGCTCAGGCATAACAAAAACGGGTGTCAAGTGTATACCTTTTGCTCATATTCTTTCAAAATTCCCTGATGTGTCACCAATTGACTACTGTGCCTTCGAACTGCTAAAAAGAGCGTTCAGGCCTAACAGTAAAGGGTGTCAAGTATATACCTTTTGCTCATATTCCTTCAAAATTCCCTGATGTGTCACCAATTGACTATTGTGCCTTCGAACTGCTAAAAAGCGCGCTCAGGCCTAACAAAAACGGGTGTCAAGTGTATACCTTTTGCTCATATTCCTTCAAAGTCCCCTGATGTGTCACCAATGGCCTATTGTGCCATTGGACTGCTAAAAAGAAAGCCTTTTCTAACCACAGACCTAAAAACATGATTGGACTATGAAAAGAAGTGGAAGAGGAGAGAAATAAAATGCCACTAACAATTTTAAGAAATGCCCTGTCTTCGTGGAAATCTAAATGCAGGCTCATAGTCCAAAGGAGGGGCCGTCAGCTGGAACATTTAAGAAAGAAATAATTTTATTTTAAATAGTAATTATATCCCTGAAAAATCGTTCTAAAAATGTGTGAACATCCTCTGTAATCTGCTACATCAAAACAGCAGAATTCCGCAACTTCCACTAACATAATTTTGTTAGCGAAAGACGCGGAATTGCGACTTCCACTAACAGTCCTTACAACTTTTTTTCTATTACTTCACGTTTTCACACAGGATTTTCTATTGCCCTCTTTGTCGTGTGGTGTTTTGCGGTAAAGTAGGCACTGAATTAAATTTTACAAAACGGTAGCAAAATTGGAAACTTAATTTACATCTTGATGAGAGAATGAGATAAATTATTTTCAATATGTAGTTCGTCGCATTTTTAAAAATAGAAAGATAGTGTGCCAAAGAGTAATAGGTTCTCTGGAAGCTGTGATTGCACTAACCTACGAGCGATTTATCGAAAAATCGAGGGTAAAATTTGATTCTTCCCTGATCACATCATGATATCTTTTTAACTATAGAACTGGAAGATGCATTTTTAGCTTTGCTTCAAGACTATTTTAAGAGAAGCACACGCCAAATTGCTCATTTTTGAGTTCCGGTCTTCTTGAATGTAGACATCTTAAAGCAACCATATAGGCTTTCGTTAAGTATGTTTTTTCCCGAATATGTTTGGAAAAATTAACTACATTTTTACTGCTTACCACATGTCCGAAAAGCTCAACAGACGTTAGTTGGTCCATAAATTAGCACAATTCCTCTAAAAACGCCAAGTGCCCTTTTTTTTTAAAGGCTTTCAGATTTTTTTATAACATTCAACACAGGGTACGTTGTTCTGGGAATGTTTTATATCTGGTACTTTCAGAAAATGATCGGAATCTGTAATCAGATCGCTACCGACTGATATTCTACAAGGAGCTTTGAACGTTGATTTTGAAACTTCTCTTTCCAGTCATCAAACCTGTGTCGTTTTATATTTCGGGGCTCTGCCATCACTGTGAGGTACTCAATGGGCTATAAAGCAACTGCCCGTCCCTAATTTAGGGCCACTGGTACCAAGGAAAGGAAGACAGCCAGAGACGTTTGACAAACATGGCATTGGGAGATGTCGATTTACGTATTCTTGTTTGGCCGACAAAGGTAATCGGAAGTTATTTATAGATCAGCCATGCTTGTTTATTTAAATTCCGGTGTCAAATAACTCCCTCTGGTCAGAAGAGCGTAACGACGTTGAGAGATACATACCGAATTACATATCCCCTTATCCGCCGCCAAAGATGATAGAACTTATTTGTTGATCAGCACTCGTAGTAATATTTTGATGTCATCTGGCGATTAATTTGTTAATGCATCTTACAAAGATAATATTTTTGGTATTCTTACTTTTTGAGACAGTCATTGGATTATTTACAAATCATTTTTTATTCATAAAACGTGTCTTCAGTGAATAAGTACATACATTAATACTAAGCGTTGATCAATGACGTACACTGCTCCACTGTCGAAGAATGATTGTTAAATATCTTACAGTAGATTTAAATACATCTGAAACTCACAAAAAAGTTTTGACTTTTAATTTACACTTTAAAAAATTGCAGGGTGAAATTAGGGTAAATACACTGGCAGCTGAGTGGCCAGTCAATAAAAGGTAATTTTACAGTACCATACCGTAATGTTCATTAACAGTCTAATGACCGGGAAATAAAAACGTGTTTCCCTTAGAGGTGTTGCCAGTCGACTGATTGCACATGAAAAAACAGGTATATAACCACTTTAAGAAGAACGTTGCCAGATTGTCAAGGATAAAATACGGTAACAGTTCGAACAGTTTAAACGCCGAGGACATGTAGCTTACCTACCAAACATTTTGACGGTTGACCGCCAGGTGGCGTGCTTAAACCGTCTTAATCCGGGGGAAACACGGACTATTCACGGCAATGTTTTACCGGGTAACCTACAGGGGTTGGCTTTGGTATGTGCGGCTTTTTGAGTAAAACGAGCATGTAGCTACAATTGTTTTGTTAAAAAATGTTGCTTATAGTCTCAAGGGTCTGTGTGAATGCATTGTAAAACGGTGTTTGCATAATTTCGTTCCAGGTGAAGGCGCAATGTGTGACCTGTCGGAGTTCCAAAGAGGGCATATTGTAGGAGCCCGTCTGGTTGGTGCGTGGGTAACCACAGTGGCACAGGTATTGGGAGTATCGAGAGGCCTCGTGTCTAAAATCATGACATCATACAATGTTAACGGCACAGCAAAATCTGCGAAACACAACTGTTGAAGGAAAACCAAACTCACTGCGAGAGACGGGAGGATACTAAAGACGATTGTGACCTCAAGGAGGAAGACCAAGGCGGCGACGAAAGTGACTGCTGAGCTTAATACACATCTCCAAAACCCAGTGTTGATCTATACCATGCGAAGAGAATTACATAAGCACAATATTTACGGCAGCGCTACGATTGCAAAACCCCTGGTGTCACAGGTGAATATGAAACGGAGACTACAGTGGTGCCACGAACATAAAACGTGGACTGTGGATCAATGGAAACATGTCTTGTTTTTCGATGAATCAAGTTTCTCACAATTCCGCACAACAGGACGGGTTTACGCGTGTAGAACCTCAGCAGAAGCCTACAACTCAGACTGTCTCCTTCCTACAGTGAAGCATGAGGGCGCTTCCGTAATGGTTTGAGCCATGATCTCGCGGTTTGCAGCAGGTCCCACTATCACCTTACACAGACGGATCACTAGCGGTGACTATGTCACTCTTTTGGCCGACAATGTGCATTCAGTGGCGCAGACATTGTATCCGTCAGGGGATTGCACCTTTCAAGATGATAATGCCCAGATTCACAGAAGTCGAACTGTTCAATCATGGTTTGAGGAACATGAGGATAAAGTTGCACACCTTCCCCTTTCCCTGACCTGCACAATCACCGGATTTAAACATCATTGAATCCATGTAGTCTGCGTTGGAAAACAGAGTGCGATCCTGTTATCCTCCACCGCCGTATCTCCAGGAATTTGAGCAGTTTCTGGAGAACGAATGGTGCAACATAACCACTTACCACCATCCAGGACTTGTATGCGTCCATTCCAAGGAGGATTCAAGCAGTTTTAAATGCCAAGGGTGCTCCCACATCATACAGTATTAGGTGCGTAACACATATTGTTTCAAGGTGTTCCATTATTTTGGACAACAACTGTATATAGGACTCAAATGAATGATATCATTGGTACAGAAAAAAAAACACTTTTAGTACGCTTTGTGTATACATATGCAGATTTTAACAAGTTTGACTTCATTAATACATCAGATTCTCTCAGAAATGGAACATATTTAATATTTTGCACCATTTTCGCACGAATGCTGTTTTGTTGTGCAGTTTTTTTTATAAATTTAAAGTTAGGAAAATTTCATAATTTGGCAAATCAATTAGTTTAATATTGAATTCAGGGAAAAAAGAAATTCGATCGTATAATCTACAGGCCTCGGCATTCAGGCAAAAAGATCGCCGTATAATCCGTACCCACGATCCTGAACCGTAATTTCTTGCAGAGGTCGCTTTTCACAAGATGACTCAGTAGTCCAAAGAAACAGTGAAAAAACGATCTTGTTAAAAAATAATTACCGTCCTTTTCAAACGTTTTAAGTGAATAAAGAACAAAAATTATGACTTAGTTCAGCATTACTGCAGTTAATTAGTTACACCTGCGCCATGCACGAAGATGCATCGAGCGAAGCTTGCCACAGCACGTGACCATCCTCCAGAGCAAATGAGAACGCCTTCATTGTATCGTGTTTTCTGCCTAATAAGTAAAAAAAAACACCTTCCTTTCGACTGTTTGCGGACCTCTATTTTCCCATGGCGTTACGTTTTCGTGATTTTCCAATAAGTCTTCAAATGACGACGTATCCTGACAATTGGGACCCGGATTCTAAAACGTCGACACGCCGCAAAAACGTTATTATTATTTTTAAGTGGTAAATAATTCGAAATAGCCTATAAAACAAAATTTATAAATTTTTTCGCAGATAATCTGCGGATTATCCGACGAAAAATACGGTAGATATTTAAGTATTGAGTCCACGGTCTTCAGCACTCTGTCAACCGAGAAATATTCAAATACATGTTTTGCTTATCCACCAATTTTACTACTTGGTGTGTTTTTTCTTCTTAAAGATTCAAAGGAAATTCTATCTTTCGCTCTGAACCCATCATAGTGAAAACTTTTCATTGCTTGTTTGCCTAACAAATTAACTGAATTCCGTTTCTTCGCGAATTGTTTGGAGACCCCGCATTGTGTAGGCGAAGCCTTAAGAATGGCTGGCACTACTGGTTCAAATGGACAGCATTTTCTGTTTCCTATTTACACGGCTAAGCGAATTCCGTAAAACGCATACAGTTTAGTAATGAAATGAGCTTCATGCAAACAGTTGAGGTAATGCAACAAAGCAGCACACGAAAGGGACTTTCATTTCTTTCTCTACGGATATTTATGCCATTTTCTTCCACCTGTAAATGAACAAACAACTGCTTATAAATTAGAACTGCTTCTCATTCCCACCAGAATTAACATATTTCTTATTTGTATGAACAAACAGCTTTTATATACATACCAGCCACAGAATTAGAAGTTTTTATTCAGTACCAGACCTGAACCTTATTTATCCCTAATTACAGCACCTATGCGGTTTGGCATAAAGTCCACAAGGTTTTGGAGGGCATATAAGTCTACAACATACCAAGCTTTCACCAGACCGTCCTGCAATTGGCTCAGATTGGATAAAAGAGGACTTTGCTCCTTGATTTGTTTTTCTAACATGTCCCATACATTCTCAATGGGGTTCAGCTCCGGGCTTTGTGGTGGCTAAGGAAGATGGTGGAAGTCGCTGTCATGCTCGCGGAATACTTCTTGCGCGATGTGCACTAGCATTGTCGTTCATGAAACAACAGTCACATTTTGCATGAAAAGTCAACACTGCGCACGATGGACATGATTGGCGACAATATCCATATAGGGTGACCATTTATGACCACAGTGGTTTTTCAGCGAAACCTGCAGATGACCTGAATGTCAGGTCGAAAGATTTCGTTTATTTATGTGTTTTTTAACTTGTGTAATATTGTAATTTATATTTTAATAAACCTCTTTTTAAAACCTGACGAAGATTAGCATCACGAGCTGCAGTATTACATCGTGCATTAAACCGTGTATTCCGAATCATTGTCGTATTCTGCACACAAAAAAATTTTGTCCAGATAATTCCTGGAGGATCAAATAATTTTTGGAGGATCAGATAATTTTTGGAGGATCAGATAATTTTTGGAGGATCAGATAATTCTTGGAGGATCAGATATCAATGTTCAGATAATTCTTTGATAATTCTTGGACATTCCAGCAATATCTGGGGGATTGTTTCGCATCAACAGAAGGTGCCCCACATCATGACACCGCCTCCAGATCCTCGAGTTGTGTTCACAAGGCAAGCTGGGTCTATTGCTTTATGGGACTCCGCCAAACTCTCTGCCAACAGTCGGAACAGGACAAGGTGAACCGCGACTCGTAGGACCATATGACATTTTCCAGCCTTCTAGTATCCAGTCACATTGTTCCAGACACCACTTTAGATTGACTGAAGAAATATTTGGAATCCGTATGGGCATGCGACTCCCAATACCGATCCTCTTCAATTCCTTGGTCATGGTGTGACGTATACTCTGAATTAACTTTCAATTGAGTTGATGTTTCTACGCAAATTTGAATTCATTCTCTTTTAGCGTTTCCAACCTTAACGTTATACACTGCTGGCCACCCAAAATGCAACACAAAGAAGGACACGAAATAGGAAAGCCAGATTTACTGGTCACATAACAACAGATACAAAGATCAAACGATTGAGATTACATGCCCGTGCGACTTGCGGAGCACGCAGACAACAATAGTTTGTGTGGCCCCCATGGCAGGCAATAACGGCCGCTACACGCCACGGCATCGAACGAAAAAGGCTTTGGATATGGGCTTGGGGTATGTCGGTCCAGGCTGCTTCCACACGTTGCCACAGTTCATCAGGCGTAGCCACAGGTGGTGCTTGCCGGGCGACTCGGTTGCCGATCAGCGACCAGACGTGTTCGATGGGCGACATATCGGGAGAACAGGCGGGCCACGGCAGCAGTGACATCTGGTGGGCCGTCAAGAATTGTTGCACTATGCGTGCCACGTGCGGGCGGGTATTGCCCTGTTGAAACGTGGCCGCTGGCAGGTCCTGCATGTAAGGGAGGACTACAAGCTACAAAACGTCGGAGAGGTAGCTGTGGGTGTTGAGTGTACCGGCGATGCGTACCAGAGGGGTGCTGGTGTCATATCCAATTGCGCCCAAAACCATAACGCCAGGCGACAGACCAGTATGGCGATGCATAATGCAGGCGTCATACAGTCTCTCGCCGCGATGCCACCACACGCGGATCCGACCATCGTGATGTTGCAGGCAGAAGCGGGATTCGTTGGAGAAGACAATGTCGTGCTATTCCGTAGTCCAGCTGCGGCGTTCAACGGCCCACTGCCGCCGCACTCGCCGGTGGTGTAACGTCAATGGTAATCGGAGCAATGGGCCCGTGCGACAAGTCACCGCTCCTGCAGACGACGTCAAACGGTACGTGCTGACACATGTTGTTGCGCAACACACCCTAATTCCTGCGCTAACGTTTGTAATGTGGAGGCACAAGCCGTCAATGCCCGCCGTACAACATGCCGGTCCTCTAATTCGGTGGTGTGCCGCGGCTGCAGCAATCGCTCACGTCGGTCCGTCCATCCCTCCTGCACCCACCGAATGCATACTCGCCTCACTGTAAGTGGATGTCGTCCCACACGGGCGCCGATGTCTCGGTACGATACACCGCTGTCGCGATAAGCCACTATTCGTCCTCTGTCGAACTCCGAAACGTGCTGGAATGACTGCCGTATTCTGCGACGAGTCATTAGGGAGCTTCCCACGCACAGGTCCGGCAGCACAACACACTTCTACTACTTTCACCCAGCCTCCTGTGCACCCTTCTTATAGTGCTTCTTGGTGGCGTGCCGGGCGCACATGATTTCCATATGCCCTGCAATGCTAATCGTTTGAATTTCCTCTCGCGGGCGACGCATGCTGCGAATTTCAGGCCAATCGGATGCTTCCTTCTTGGTGTTGCATTTTGGGTGGCCAGCAGAGTACATTCTCTCTCACGGAATGAGGTTCGCAACAGTTCTGAGGTCAGAAAGCATGACGTACGCATGTGACAGATAAGAACTGGAAATACAATGTTGAAGCAGCAGCCAAAAGTAAGGTATGGTGGTGGAATGTTATAATTGTGGAAGCTGCGTTGCTCTGAAGTTTGATTTACTTGAAGGCAACATGTTAAGCTGTGCTGTTATGCAGTACATTTACAAGTCACCGGACTACCCTTCGAAAGCAAATGAACGGATCCGCTGTGTTGTTAAGATGCGCGGTACAGCTTCAAACGGTATAAAAACAAGCCTGCTGCTTACCGCGATCATATCGCTCTGTGAGGTTGAGTGAAAGTGTCGCGGCGGGAGAGAACTTATAACGAAGTAAATTTCTCCGTCATTTTTGGTCTACGCCGGGATTCGAACCCGGGTCCACTCATCCCGGAATAAGTTGCTCTACCAGTTGAGCTACGCCGACGATTATTCTGATTCCTGTCTGCCTTTATGTCGTGTGCGTCCTGCTGGCAGGTACGTCACATCTCCCCCCCCGAAAGAGGGCCGGGGGCATGGCTCACGGGTCAGCCGTGACCATGAATCGTTGCAGGCAGCCATCCACTGTAGAACGTGCACTTGAGAACTCCCAGTCAATCTGCTGTGTGGAATGCAACATCACACATTTTTATTTTTCGAAGCGCTGGAGAAGGAATTCTCTGATTTTTCCTGTCTCGCGGTGTGGAAATAACATCACACCATTGCGAGATTTTGAACAGTCGGGTCATCCGGATAGTTCGGGCGCCATTATAACGAAGTGAATTTCTCCGTCATTTTTGGTCTACGCCGGGATTCGAACCCGGGTCCACTCATCCCGGAATAAGTTGCTCTACCAGTTGAGCTACGCGGACGATTATTCTGATTCCTGTCTGCCTTTATGTCGTGTGCGTCCTGCTGGCAGGTACGTCACAAACTGACTTTGAGAAACGAAAGATTGTTGTGTGTTATATTAGTGGGTTGTCCGTAAGAGAAACCGAGAGGCATTGAAACATACCCAAATCAACTGTTTTGGATGTACTGAATAAATGGAAGACACATGGCGTGTCTGAAGTAGCAAAACAAACGGCAGACCAAAGAAAATCAGTGATAGAGAACATCAAAGCGCCAGGAGAGTCGTTACAGCTAATCGACGAAGTACTTACTGCACAAGACCTAAGTGTACAGATAAGAAAAAATGCTGGAGACTCAGTATGCACACGTACCATTCGTAGAGAACTTCATTCCATGGGTTACCGTGGTTGTGCGGTTGCTCATAAGCCTTTCATTTCCTCTCGAAATGCTACTCGTCGTATACATTGGCATAAAGAACCTTTATCGTGGGCCGTAGATCAATGGAAACTGGTCCTATGGAGTGATGAGAGTCTAACGGTTGTGTGTGGGTATGGCGGCAGCCAGGGGAACGCTGTTTACCACAGTGTACTGGTTCTACGGTCAAGTTTGGAGCTGGCAGTGTACTCGTGTGTGTGGGGGGTGTTTTACTGGTATGATCACAGCCCATTGTTTATCGTTGTCAAACCTGTTTACCAGCACGTCTATCTCCATGTTCTGGACAATTATGCCCTACCAACTCTGTGGCAATACTATGGAACCGAGCCTTGTTGGTGCCAGCAGAATAATGCACCGAGCCATAAAGCAAGGACAGTTACACCGTGGTTTGACAATAATTCCGTATCGTGTGTGGACTGAGAAGCACAGAGCCCTGATCATAATCACATAGAGCACCTATGGGATGAATAAGAGCGCCGCACAGGAAGTTTGGGACCAAGGCGTACTAGTAAGCAACAGTTAGCGGCAGAGTTATGTACTGAATGGAAGCGTATACCCGTCGCTGTGTTCCCAAACCTTGTCGAAAACATGTCTTGAAGGGTCAGTGCATGCATTAAAGCGAAATATGGACCGACACCTTACTAATATACACTGATGGAAAAAATCCCAACACCAAGAAGGGGTTGTGTTAGATAAACGACAGTTGGTTGGCGGCAAGAGTACACCTGTAAGATGACGTCTATGCAAATTTCGCGCTCGGCGTATACGTGCGGCGCTAGTAGCACCCCTCGGAACATGCAAAGCAGGTTTGCTGTAAATACGCGCTGTAACGTTTGTGAGCGTTAGTTATCGTTGAGATTCGACGTAGGGTGTGTTGATGTTAGTCAAGAATGTCTTTAAGAAGACGAAGAAGCCATTATCAACAGCTCACGGAGTTTGAACGTGGTCGTGTAATAGGACTACGAGAAGGTGGATTTTCTTTCCGCAATATTGCAGAACGACTTGGCAGGAATGTAGCCACTGTGCATGATTGTTGGCAGCGGTGGTCAAGGGAGGGTACTGCCTCAAGAAGACCGGGTTCCGGCCGGCCACGTGGCACTACTGAGAGGGAAGACCGCCGTGTACGGCGTATGGCCGTGGCGCATCGTACCGCGTCTGAGGCAGCAATTGAGCTGCAGTTGCCACCACAGTGTCACAACGAACTGTTACAAATCGGTTACTTGAAGGACAGCTCCGAGCCAGAAGCCCTGTAGCGTGCATTCCACTTACTCCAAACCACTGCCTTTTGCGACGTCAGTGGCGTCAAGCTAGAGCTTATTGGAGGACGGAGTGGCGATCTGTTGTGTTTTCTGATGAAAGCCGGTTCTGCCTGGGTGCCAGTGATGGCCGTGTGTTGGTTAGAAGGAGGCCAGGTGAGCGCCTGCAACCAACCTGTCTGCAGCCGAGACACACTGGACCTACACCTGGAGTTATGGTCTGGGGAGCAATTTCCTATGACAGCAGGAGCACTCTCGTGGTTATCCCACGCACCCTGACGGCACAGTTGTACGTCGGTCTGGTGATTCAACATGTTGTGCTGCCATTCATGAACAGCATTCCTGGGGGTGTTTTCCAACAGGATAACGCTCGCCCGCATACCGCTGTTGTAACCCAACATGCTCCACAGAGTGTCGACATGTTGCCGTGGCCTGCTATATCACCAGATCTCTGACCAATCGAGCACGTATGGGAAATCATTGGACGACAACTCCAGCGTCACCCCCAACCAGCATTAACCGTCCCTCTATTGACCGACCAAGTGCAACAGGCATGGAACTCCATCCCACAAACTGACATCCAGCACCTGTACGACACAATTCATGAACGTTTGCGTGCTTGCATTCAACATTCTGGCGGTTACACCGGTTATTAATGTACCAGCATTTCACATTTAAAATGGCTCTTCTCACGCTTACATTAAGCTGTGATCTTGAAAAATTTAATCGATTAAATATGTTACCTATACAAATGTATTGCCGCCATTTCATTCCTCTACAACTATTTTTTCGTGGTGTTGGGATTTTTTTTTCCGTCAGTGTATGTCAATAAAGGCTATGTTGTGTTTCTCTTCTAGGTGTCCGGTGACTTTTGTCAATATAGTGTGTATTTGGAGTTTGGTGTTAAAACTTTCTACCTACTAATATTTGTTAATAAATTTTGAAGTATACTACCATTGTGATTAGAGCAACGATGTTAAAATATTAACGTTCTGCATGAACAGTATTTGTGAGGTGTTGACAGAATAAAGGGTAAGAAATGTACGTAACTATTTCTTCAACTTTATTTCAGTGATTCCTGTTTCATTTAAAATGAGTGAATAAGAAGAACTGATTGTATGTCGTGTTCAGTAAACTATATATACATGTTTCAAATAATATAGAACTCTACAATCATTCGTTCAGATATGGCTCGGGAACAACCTTCACTGAATATCTCGGTCCATTGTTGCACATGAGAAGTCCTGTTTCTCCGTACAAACTTTCTCAGACGACGGCGGTATCGTTCTTGACGGATTGTCATCGCGCCACAGTTACGCCTTCTATATTCTTCATACAAGCCTTCGTAGACGACGGTGGTATCGTTCCTGACAGATTGTCGTTGCGCCACAGTTACGCCTTCCATATTCCCCGTACAAGCCTTCTCAGATGACGGCGGCATCGTTCCTGACAGATTGTCGTCGCGCCACAGTTACGCCTTCCATATTCCCCGTACAAGCCTTCTCAGACGACGGCGGCATCGTTCCTGACAGATTGTTGTCGCGCCACAGTTACGCCTTCTATATTCTCCGTACAAGCCTTCTCATACGATGTAACGTACCAGGAGATGTGACGTACCTGCCAGCAGGACGCACACGACATAAAAGGCACATAGCAATCAGAATACATGTCCGCGTAGCTTAATTGGTAGAGCAACTTATTCCGGAATGAGTGGACCCGGGTTCGAACCCCGGCGCGGATAAAAATGACGGAGAAATTTACTTCGTTATAATGGCGCCCGAACTATCCGGATGACCCGACCGTTCAAAATCTCGCATTGGTGTGATGTTATTTCCACACCGCGAGATAGGAAAAATAAGAGAATCCTTTCTCCAGCACTTCGAAAAAAAATAATAATAAAAATATGGGGGAGATGATGTAACGTACCAGGAGATGTGACGTACCTGCCAGCAGGACGCACACGACATAAAAGGCACATAGCAATCAGAACAAATGTCTGCGTAGCTCAGTTGGTAGAGCGACTTGTTCCGGAATAAGCGTACTCGGGTTCGAATCCCGGCGTAGACCAAAAATGACGGAGAAATTCACTTCGTTATAACGACGGCGGTATCGTTCCTGATAGATTGTCGTCGCGCCACAGTTACGCCTTCTATATTCTCCGTACAAGCCTTCTCATACGACGGCGGTATCGTTCCTGACAGATTGTCGTCGCGCCACAGTTACGCCTTCCATATTCCCCGTACAAGCCTTCTCAGACGACGGCGGCATCTTTCCTGACAGATGGTCGTCGCGCCACAGTTACGCCTTCTGTATTCTCCGTACAAGCCTTCTCAGACGACGGCGGTAACGTTCCTGACAGATTGTCGTCGCGCCACAGTTACGCCTTCTATATTCTCCGTACAAGCCTTCTCAGACGACGGCGGTATCGTTCGTGACATGTTGTCGTCGCGCCACAGTTACGCCTTTTATATTCTCCGTACAAGCCTTCTCAGACGACGTCGGTATCGTTCCTGACAGATTGTCGTAGCGCCACAGTTACGCCTCTTAGACAAGAAATGTGAATTATTTTTCCTCTCATTAAAGATCTGGAATATCTCACCTTTTGAGAAATCAATGAACTCTGCTGTTATCACAAGTGGGTCGTGCCAGACAGACACCTACAATAATGACCTGCCAGACAGGCACCTACAATAATGTCCTGCCAGAGAGGTACCTACAATAAGCCCTTTACCGAATTCCGAAATATATCTTATTTTTACCACTGTGATCAACATAACTGACGACTGCTGATTAGCAGGAGTTTTAATTAGTTGCCAAGATCAAGTGGTGATGCACGTGATCACGTATTTTACATATAAGTACAGTAGTGGCCAAATTTGTGGAAACCTTTTGGAAAAAGTGTATTTTTGAGGTATGATGGTTCATAACACCACTTTGTTTTTAGTAATACCATAAAATTACATATCAATGGAAAAATAATTTAATCAAGAATGCAATGCAATAAAGTGTATTCAATTATCTGTGTTCTATGAAACGTTATAGCCAAATAACCATAAAAAAGAAGCACAACTTGCTTAGGTTGATATTGAGCTTTCCTTCATTTGAATGTATCCAAAAAGCATGAGTGTTTAGAGAGTCAATCAGGTGTCATCTTGTTTTGGCAATGACCAACCAGGCCATAGATGGATTCAGCTACTGATGTCATGTATTGGAGCTGAGAGGAGGACATTTCTCAGTGTGTTATGTGATTGCTATAAAGTTTGTTGTTGTTTTTTTTTTTTTTTGTGTGTGTTCTTTCATTTAGTGAGCTTGTGAAACGTAATAAAATTAAAGAAATGGCGCGAAGAATTGACTGGTCAACCACAACGCGATGTGAAATAGTATTATTAAGTGAACAAGGTTTACGTTATGAAGAAATTAGAAGAAATATTGGTGGAAACTTAACCAAAGGTGTCATTTCTAAATTTTTGAAGAGGTGTAAGGAGATTCGGTCACTACAAAACCAGACTGGTAAAGGCAGGAAAAGGTGCACAACAGTAAGTGATGATAGAGGAATTAATAGACTGTGCCTGGGTGATAGATGAAAATCATCTCGGTATACAGAAGATGAAATAGCGCAATGCAATGTGAAATTGAGTGCACGGACTGTTGGACGCAGACTAGGAATTTGGTCTAATAGCTAGAATTCCACGAAAAAAGTCATTTTTATCTTTCAAACAAAGGTTGAAAAGATTAAACTGGGCTAAACCCCATGTTAACTGGACAGCGGAACAATGAGACAGTGTTATTTGGAGTGATGAGATCAGAATCTTGCTGTTTGGTAGTGATGGCATAAAATAGGTAAGGAGAAGAATCGGAGGAGATTTGCATCCTGATTTCATTACATGTACCGTGAAACATCTAGTTAGTGTTATGATCAGGGGTTGTATGACATCAAAAGGTGTGGGCAGAACTTGCGTGATTAATTGGAATATAAATGGCCAAAAATACATTAATGAAATACTTGAGCCCAAACTGAAGCCTTTCGCAATTGATCATTTACAAGATAATGAAGCATTTATATTTCAACAGGATTCAGCTCCATGTCGTGTTGCTTCTGTGTGCAAAAATATTCCACTGCTGGAATGGCCTGGGAATAGTCCAGATCTTAACCCCATCGAAAATCTATGTAACCGACTAAAGAAACTTGTTAGTCAGAAGCAACACAGCAATAAAATTCAATTAAAAGAAGCAATAATTCAATCTTGGTTTCACATTATAACAGCTGCAGAACTAAAAAGCTTGGTTCACTCCATGGGAAGGCGTTGTAAGGCCGTAATTAACGCTAAAGGTTACCCAACTAAGTATTAACTGACATGGTGATAATTTTTATATATTTCATTTTTTCTATGTGTTTCACTTTTCTCTTTATAAATACTGTTCTAACGCAAAATTCTTCATAAAAGTTATTGCATTACATTATTGATGAAATTATGCTTCCATTGTTATATATGTTTATGGTATTAATAAAAAAAGTGGTGTTATGAGCCATCAAACCTCAGAAATATACTATTTCCAAAAGGTTTCCGCAATTTTGGCCACTGCTGTATGCTGCGTGACGTTTTCGTACATCTGCATAAAGGTTTTCTAATTTAGTGACCAACGTATGTACATCTACCATTCATCAAAAGATTAACAGCAAAACTGCACATGATCTCACTAGTACAGTAAGAAATTTGTCCGAAAATTTGTCGCGACGTATATCTATTTTAACCATCTTAATGCATATTATGCAACTGCTCACTTGTATTTTCATTCTGAATGCTACATCGTAACCTTCAAGTTTCTCCGTACGCTTTGACAATGGATGGCAGTTGGTAACGTTGGAAATAAAACGTTGCTACTCTCAATACAAACGGACGTAAACGGTCATATAAAACCGAAGAACAGCTTTCGACCATTGGGGTGCTTTGGAAGCGCAGACATTCGGTTGTTACGTAAATCGGAAAGAAGTGCAAACATCCTTTCCGAATGTAAATCATAAATCATTCTAATGCAAATTTATAATATAATATAATAAAACATCCGTTTCTCATGCAAATTATTTTTCTTATGTAAATCGAAATAGATCTTCTTATATAAAATCTAAATAAAAAAGTGATAACAAAAATGTTTGATTAGCTACGATTATAGAGAAACAGTCACCTGCCTCGCTTCATTCGCCGGAGGTTTCATGTTAGCCTACTTTAATTCGCCTGCCACTTACATACCAAATTTGGAGAATCTCGCATCACATTAAATAGTAATCTCTAAATATTGTTAGATTCTATCTTTCTTACAAAGGCCAATCACCCATTCTTAATGTCATAGTCGTGTGTGGTGCCTCGAAATCAGTAAAAACTGGCTGTTCTTTTCAAAAATCATATCACCAAGGGATTGTTACAGAGTGCGAAAGATTCAAATCACAATGTACTGTACACCGAAGAGCCAAAATATTGTGATTACCTGCCTAACATGATGATTGTCCTCCACTTGCCACCAAAACAGCTCTTACCCGGATGTACACTAAAGAGCCAAACCATTATGACCACCTGTCTAATATACTGATGGATATCCTCGTGTCTCCAAAACAGCTCTGACCCGGCAAGGATTACAAGATTTCAAAAGATGTCTTGCGGTATTTGGTACCAACACGTGACCAGCAGATCCCTTACCTCTTGTAAAATAGGTGTATGAGCCGTACTAGATCGGATTTGCTGTTCCAACTCATACTACAGATGCTCGATTGGATTGATAACTGGATAATCTGGAGGCAAGGGTAATACCTGAAAGTCTTCCTCCTGTTCTTTCTGCGTACAACTCTCCAAATTTCAGGGCAGTGTGGCATGGCGCATTAGAATGCTGAAAGAAAGCGCTACTACAAGGGATAACCGCTGCCATTAAAGGATGTACGTGGTCTGCAATGGTGTTTAGATAGGTGGTAGATGCCACAGTTTTCTGTACATGAATGACTGGACTCAGGATTTTCCAGCAGACATTGCCCAATGCATTACACTTTTTTTACCGGCTGGTTTTCTTCTCACGGTGTATTCAGGAGCCAAAACCTCCCCAGGTAAACGCCGCACACGTACTCGGCTACCAACATGGTACAACAGGAAGCGAGATTCATCGAACCAGACCTCCCTCCATTCATTCTAGGTCAAGCTTAGATCTTTGCATGTGCACTGTAGGCGCTTCCTACGGTGAACCGAAGTTAGCATCGGCTCCCAGAGCGGCCTGCTATTACGCAGCCCCATTTTCAGAAGGGCTCGATGTACCGATTGTTGTTAAATTACCGACGAGTTGCGCCACAGTATGCCTTCTGTTATCTCGTACCATACGTAATAACGCTCGCTACCTCCAGCATCGGTAAGCCGTGGTCGGTCCATACCTTACCGACGGTTCGTGATTCTTCTCTTTTTTTAACACTTTTGGAAGATATTAACCAAGGCTGACCGTAAGCAACCCACAACCCTTCTCGTCTTGGAAAACCTCTGACCCAGTGGTCTGACCATTACAATTTGGATTTTTTCAAACACTCTTAAGATGGCTGCCTTTCCCATCTGATGCACAAGAATAATATTGATTAACAGAGCTGAGTATCAGGCGTTATTTATAACATTTCATGACCCTCACATGCGCCGTCGTTTAACTGGTGTTACTTCGATTTGCACAAAGACGCGTTGGTCATAAAATTTTAGATCTTCGGTGTACTATATGGAAGCAGCTTCCTGTATTTTCAAAACAAGGGCCAATCCCCAATTTTTAATCTTAGAATCTTGTTTAGCGCCTCAGATCAGTGCAGAAGGTCAGTCGAATATTTTGAAATCTTTGCATAAACGCATGTGTTGCGGCGGGTATGTCACGTTTTTAAACTAGTTCAAGTCCGGTACTGCAGTCAGTCGAAAGGGAAATAAAGTGGTAGTCGTTGCTGTGAACAGCATTGCATGTCATTGTTCTGTCTGTAGTTGGGACGCCTAAAAGATGAGCTGCCTCAACCGGCTAAACAGGGAAATGTTGCTTTACGAGTTTGAACTCGGCCATAACGCTGCTCAAGCAACACGAAACATTTGTCATGCGAAAGGAGAAGTTTCCGTGGACCATAGCACCGCAACCAAATGGTTCGAGAAATTCCGCTGAGGTCACAGTAACCTCGAAGATCAGCCAAGTTCAGGTAGGCCGCGAACCATGAAATCAGAGGCCGTGCGCCAGGCCGTAGAGGCAAATCCAACAACCAGCACTCGGAGTTTATCAGGCGAGCTCGGAATATCACAGACCACAGTGGTTCGTCACCTTCAGGGCCTCGGTAAGTTCTACAACAGGAGCTGCAGCATTGGCAATCACGAACTGACGCCAGATGAAGATAATCCCCGAGTGGAAGTGAGCACGAAACTACTAGAATCCCCGAGCGACGTACGTTTCATCAAAAGAATTATTACGTGCTGTAAAAAGTGGGTCTATTTCCATAATCCTAACAGAGAATGACAGCAGTTAGGCCTGGGCCAGATTCCTGAACCTCTTGTTAAACGTGGGGACTTCGAGCACAAAGCGATGCTCTGCGTCTGGTGGAATTTCGAAGGGATAATCCATTACGAATTTGTTCCAGACGGCCAGACCATCAACACCAACCTCTACTCTAAACAGCAGGAGCGGATTTATGCCGTTTTGGAGGCGAAGTACTCGGCACTGGTGAATAGAAAACGCGCCCCCTGCACAGGACAACGCGCCCCCTCATATCGCGCAAATGACCCGTGCAAAACTCCAGGAACTTGTGGGCATCGAACTGATTCCACACCCAGCATATAGTACGGACCTTGCTCCGTCGGATTATTACTTGTTCCGGTTCATGGCCCACTTTCTTCACGGGCGGCACTTCAAAAACCAGGAGAAGGTGGCAGCCGGGGTGAAGAAGTCCTTCTCCTCGAAGGATAAAAACTGGCACCACCGTGGAAGCTGAATCGAAGAACCGGTTGACAGATGGCTAAAGACGGTGCAACACGATGGCCTATACTTTGAATGCTAGTCAGCCTTCACCGCAAAGGTACGTATGCAGACATAAAGTGATCCAAATATTGCAAAAGTTTCGACTCACCCTCTGTAGAAAGACTGCGCTTTTGATTTCTAAATCATTTCCAATGTTGTACAGAGTAGTCAAAGACAACGAGTGGATTCCAAAATAGTTTGTTGAACAAGTGACAAATGAATGTTTGAATGTTAGGTGTGCCATCATACATTACGATGAGTGTTTTCCACGTAAAGTGCGTTTCACGAAGTTGTGTTTCGCCGAGCGTACATCAGGAACTGACGGTAAATGAAGATAGTGAAGTTCAGTAAATAGTTTATTTCTCAAACTCACGAACTCTGTCCATTGCGGTGTCTGTTATCTCTAATATTCAAGTGCTTTATTAGCATTCAAGTGATTGTTTAAGAACAACCAAACGAATAACACAGAAAGATTAAAACATCTTAAATTATCACAGTTCTTGCATTTACCATTAATATTAGCTGTCCTGAACAAAACAGCGGGTGAATGAGTGGTGCGTTACATTTTAATTAATCTTGAATCGTCATTATTCTACGCCACCGAAACAGAAATCAGTCAGGTGACCGCCGATAAACCAATTAAAAGTACTTTTTCACTATCAGCCTTTCAGAACTTCTTGTTTCATTTTTCTGGTAAACCCGCTGGAGTATTTTTCTCAAAAACGCACGAGGATGTTTTTCTGTTCAGCCTATTGGAAATTTATCCAAGTAATTTTCTGTGCAACGTGCTACTAACCTTTAGAAACATTTTACTGATAAACCTTGGGATACGGTGATAAATAAATATGCATAATTGCCCAATCATGTGAGAATGCAAGGAGTCGGAAAAATGATTTGAAAAATCAGAGTTAAGCTTCAGGCTTACAGTGTTTAGATCCCGAAAGAATGTTCCTAATTGGTCTGCAAAAAATAAGTTTATTATAATAAATATTAAATTCCATAAAAATATTTTAATACACAGATAAGGAGAAGATATATAGTAAATTTTAAGCAAGCCTCATATGACTACATTTATGCCCAGTGTTTTTTTATTCAGTCTTCTAAGAGGAGGAGAGATATAGCATCAAATACTGCTATGTATCAGGTAACCACAGAGGTATTTGCCGTTTTTCAAGGGAGCTAAAGAAACACCTTGCAATGATTGAATGTGCGGAGAGATGGCGTTCGGCCCGCGGTAGATCGTCAACTGAAATCCCAAGATGTCCTGCGCATATGAATCAGAAAAGTAAGCAGTTTGGTAGTGAAAAGACATGCGATTATAACGGTGGTATCAGTGGAGATTATTCGTGAGAGTTTGTTATACGAATTTAAACTCGGTTCACCTGCTGCAGAAGCAACTTTCCGCATATGCTTAGCATTCGGGACAGATGCTGTGAAAAAGCGCACATCTCGGGATTGGTTTCAAAAGCCCAAAGACAGAGATGAATCCTTTCAAGAAAACACCCGGAGTGGTCAGCCTTGACAAAGAAGCCCTTAAAGTTGCTATTGAGCAAGGCAGTGGCTTAGTCATTTGGTGCTAGTGACGAAACCGTCCGAAGACATCTGCATGCAAAAGGTAAGGCATAAATGTCGTCTAAGTAAGTGTTCTACGAATTATCTGCAGTGAACAAACAGCAATGTGTCTCAGCTTGTCTTGCATTACTGTCTCGCTATGACAAAGAACCATTTTGGATTAGGGTACTTACTCACGTGTGATGGAAGTGGGTCCAGTTCAGCAATGGCATCATGTTTTCAGGGTGATTTTCTTTATGAAAGTGTGGCGAACTGGAATGCAACCCTTGTTTAAACGTTAGTTTAGCAGGTCAGTTTCGTAAAAGACAGGGGTGAGGCGCTATGTTGAATAAATTGGAGCAGAGGACCTTTTTAGGAGGCATGAGAGAGAGAGAGAGAGAGGAAGATGGGCTGGACTGCGAAGTATCAATCTTGCCCGAGTCCTGAACGGGGTGACAGTTTTAGTGAGTTATGAGACTCCCGGAGTATGCATCCTGCAGAAAATGCACTGACGGGATTGTCTGATGGCGAGGGAGCTGGGTGAGATCGCATTTCGGATCAGAGGCCCAAACATTCGGCGGGGACTCTCTTGTAGCTGAGGCCATCAGGCTAGCGGTATTTTAAAGTGGCCGAGGTCATTCATGAATTATCTACGTACATGGTAGAGAACAACCTGTACTGCAGTACAAATAATACAAGAGAATTGATACTGTGGAGTTGCTTTAACACAGGCACATGGCACATTAATGTTCTAAATCTTGTGTAAATGGAACGTCACCTCATTCTGTGAACTCGCTGAAGAACTCACCATCTGATGGACTCCTCAATTCATTCATTGGGATATATTGGGTTGGTGCGAACGAAATATCTGGCAAATGACCAGCACACGTGGACGGCGACAACGGAAAAGTACGACAACTTATCTGGGCAAAATAATCCCCCTCGGCATCGACACATAGTTACCATCTGTCAGGCAAGGCCATGATCCCAGAACAAAAGAAGTCTTGTAGCTGGGACCCGAAGAAGTCATCAACTGCACGTTAAACCTCGTTGTCTGTCGTGAACTTTTTCTCGGACAGGTAGTGATCCAGGCGTCGAAATAGATAACAATCTGTCAGAGATAAGTCCGGGGAATGGGCAGAATGAGGCAGTGCTTCATAGCCCAAGGCACTCAGTGTCAGCATCGTTCGTTGCGCGATATGAGGGCGAGCGTTGTCCTGGAGCAGAAGAACACCATGTCTGTTGACCAAAGCCGGTTGTTTCTGCAGCAATCTCCGTTCAGCAGTGATGGTTTGGCCTCTTGCCAAGAAACTCCGATGAATTATCCCGGCTGTGGACCACCAGACAAGGAGCATCATCTTTTTGGTGTGTAAGGGTGGCTTAGGATGCCGTCTATCAGGCTGTGCCTTGCTCAACCATTGTGCAGATCGTTTCCGATTATCATAAAGCATCCACTTCTCGTCGCAGGTGACGATTCGATGCAGTAGAAGTTCCTGTTTATTCCCGGCAAGCACCGACGTGCAGACTTCCAAACGCATAGTCTTATAGGTAGTTGTGAACTCATGCGGAAGCTACATGTCCAGCTTTTTGACCTTACCCAGCGCAGCCATACTCTGAACAACGGTCGCGTGGTGGACACCTACCTCTTCCGCTATCTCACGACACGTTTTTCTGGATTCAGCTTCAACCACACGTAACAGAACATCTTCAGAAACAGAACAACAGGTCAGTGACCACGTGATACGTTTTGCGTATCTCCGCTTCGAAACTTCACAGACCATCGCCTGATGGTTCATTCACTGACTGTATTCTCCCCAAATGCTTTGTTGACGTTTCGAGCGGCAATTCCTGCAGAATGGCCCAATTTAAATTCATACAGTAAGAGGACTCTCAAATCCGGCGTCTGCATGTTTCCCTTGCAAGCTACGTTACGTCCAAACAAACCATGTCTGAATCTTGTTCTTCACACACGTGCTAGCTATTTATAGTAAATCTGTGATGTAATACTCGCAACACCTGTGGGTGGTTCCATTCCGCTGTGGTGGGGGCCTGTCTCCACTGCATGTTCGAGCCGGACATTTCATTCGCAACAACCCAATATTGACTGAACGACTGAATCATAATGGAACAACGACCGAAGTGGATCGGATTATGCGTGCATATTCTGCACCCCTCTGAAATTAGGGGATGTAAATAAAACTCTGTAAATAGAACCACTCTGCTTCGTGGATCTAACCTAAACAACTAAAACATGTAGGTAAAGGATAAATATTGTCAGACCTAGAAAGAGGTTTTGCTTGCGGCAGCAACTACTAGAGTGACCGAAATCTGAAATTTCAGTTATTGCCGGATTGCAAAGCTACGCATCAAAATAAATAATAACGACACTACAGAAAGTACCTCGTATTTAGCAATTTAGTGGAAAACTTGTTTCTCAAGAAAAGCAGCAGATGTATGGAAAACTTTGTGGTCATGCCTGCATTTACTTGATATAAATTAATTTTCCCGGTATCACTTCCACAGATGGACAGTCAAAGCGTTCCATACACATGGCAGATTTCCTCACTTATATGGTGAGAAATAAAGGCATTGAATATTAACTTGAAGATCATCCGGTGTTTCGCAAAAAGTGCTTTTGGGAAATCGTACAAACTAAGAAAGACGCAATTTTGGTTTTCATATGCAAAACATTTTTTTTTTACTCTGCATTCCTTCCCACAAACGACTCGTTTGTTCCGACGTGAGGGAAGGATATTTTATTTTTCTAAAAGGCAAAAAATAAAATGGCTGAAACCGAAGTCGAAATCGTGGCAGATGCAGCTTTCATTTATGTTTGATTTTGAAATGATTCTGTCTTTCAGAAGAGGAGCAGGTACGACATATAGCGGATGTCATTAAGTCCTTTTCATTTCTCTATTTCCAGCGATCAATGAGAAAGGAGAGGGGAGGGAGTGATTTCTGTTGAAGATACGTCGGCAAAGTATCCGAGCCATTTATTCCTTCGCAGTATATTTTGCGATGTTTTACTCAGAATAACAGTCCTGCCCCATTTATTGAAAAGCTTAGGTTGCTTTCGAATTCCGTGTGCACTAGATCTCATGCAGATGCCTTCTTATTTCGCATCTTTCGTTTTGATACTTTGTAGCTAAATTTTTTTTGTTTCACTTTTTGACTCATATTTTTCCCAGTAAATATTTTCCAAGAAGATTTACGTGAAGTCATGTAAATAGCTGAAATGGCGCGTTTATCCTTCATGCATCAGAAGAAACATATAAGACCTGTTCAGTGGCGTATCTTGGGTCTGAGACCTGGACTATCTCCCACCCCCAACCCCCTCCCCCGCCCCCGCCACTCACAGAACTGTTTTTTTTTTAAAATGCGAAGTTTATTTTTTAATTGTTAAGTACTCGAAGTAACACTTTTTCCTAAATTTTAGGTACATGCTTTTAGCTAACATGATACCAAATAATTATGAGGATTAGGATTTGAACACTTATTTGTACACGAACTGCATTCTTCTTTCCTTTCGTGTGAACTTGTGTGTTACGTTTTCACAAAAATGTTTCTTCCGAGTACTTTTCCATATTTAAAAATAATGTTTTTCTCTATTGACAAACACTAGCCAAATTGCTCGAATGTGCATGTCCTTGTGTGGCTCTAAGATATATCTTCATTCTTTTTACTACGGAAAAATTTCTTTCGGCAGTTGCAGTTGTTGATGGGAAGTTTAATATTAGATCTGCTAATTTGTACACCTCAATAAACAATATGTCCAATTATTCAACTTTATGTAGCAAGTAATGTCTCTTACTGATTTGTTTTGTATTCACCAAGGGAATAAAATACCTTCAATTCATTTTGTAATCGATCTGTATCAAACTTTGAAGCATAGAGTTCTTTAAGCTCTGATAGTAGTTCAGGGAACCTTTAACAAAATTTATCAAAACAGTTCGAATCCAACAAAACCACGAATTTAAGATATAATATCACTGATTTTAATTCATTGGCATTTCACCCAAACTGAAACAACTCTCGCGAAACACGCGCTGTTAAAGACGAAAGCATGAAGGGACTGAGTCGGAAGTCTTCTCTTTTCTGAGCGAACCGTTGCTCAAATCAATGGTCCATTCACCTCCATACGCTGATTCATGTTGTCATGTAAACGCTAACAGGCTATCGTATCAAAGTTCTTCGCATCAGAACAGCGAAGACTCTAAGACCTGCTTGCCGCCCCGGTGGCGCAGTGGTCTAAGCGTTGGCCTCTGATCATTCGTTCGAACGGGGTCCGGGTTCGAATCCCGGTGAGGCGTGGTTTGTTGTGTTTGTCTTACGGCACTGGCTCTCTCTCTCTCTTCACTGGAACCAGTGACCCTAAATTAGGGACGGACGACTGCTTACAGCCTATTGAGTTGCTCACGGTGGTCTTTAAACCTCCAATCAAAAAAAAAAAAAAAAAAGGACGTGCTTGCGTTATGCCGTTGGGCACTGCTCGCCAGACTGATTCTCATAATCGAAAAAAGCTGATCCGCTCGTGTTTGTTTCGCATCGACATATCTTAATACCATCGATAATTTACTTTTATTTGTGCATTCTCCTGGCTTTGCAGCTAGTCTAGCTAGCCTCGAATATACGCCACGGAACTTGTTCTTCCGGCTGACTTCGGCATTCCATAAAAATCCACGAAAGATGAACAACTGAGCTATGGGGCAAAGGACGCATACAATGCAATATTTAGCGCATCCGCATTTCGTTTTAAGGTGCTAATTGAAATGGATGTGTTTCGAAAGCGTCTGTTTAGTAATTCCATGAATGGCTACTTTATTATTTCAATGAGAGACCTACACTGCAAAAAAAAACAATTCCGAAATTCACGAGCCACTTTCCGTGCTTCCTTTCGTGAATTAACGAAGCATATTTCTGATACAACCTTTTCCGTCAAATGTCGAAAAATGACCTGCATTTAACGGATTTTTCGTATGACAAGAGAATTTTGAATTTTCAGAAATTTTTCTCAAATCCTTTTCTATAATAACTATAAATTTCCGTTTCTAAGATGTTTTAACATAAACTTTTCTGCAATCCCTTTCGTGTATTAACGGAAAAACTGCGTTCTCACTTTTTCCGTATCCACATTGACGAACATTCTCGCAATAGGAGAGATTCGCGGGAATACTTGAGATTTTATTAATTGTTAAATTTCAATCGTCTGTTAAGCGTGGTTGCACGTAAAATCTCTTCCTTATGTTTCCAATGTAAAATGTCTTTACATATTTTCTTTGCAATTAATGTATTCCCAAGGATGAAAATTTGCACATGGATAAAACTAACTATAATATACGCCAATCCATGCGCCGACGTAGTGAAGCTTGTGTAAGTGTTGGTGGTCGCTCTTTTAAGCATCTACTATAAAAACTGGACTCATTAAAAGGTTTGTTGCATTTTATTTTATCTGTCTTTCATTTTGTATTTCAAATCTTGCTTTAGGTGCCAGCGCTTAAACGCGGTATTTCCGGACACACATTCTTTGACAAAAAATGTTTATTTTGGACCCCTCTACAACCCTTTATAATTTGGCCAGATATTTTCGAAACACTCTGTGTAATGTTATATGTATTAATATCTACGAAGAAACGGGAAGTTTGTGTACAGTGATGTCAGGAACACCGTGACTGGTAAGTGAAAGATTGGGGGAAAGCATGTGGTCCGACGAGTCGCGGTTCACATTGTTCTGTACCGACAGTAGGCAAAAAGTTCGGCGGGATCCCCGTGAAACAAAGGACTCAGCTTGCATAGTAAACACAATTCAGGGCTCTGGAGGTGGTGTAATGGTGTGGTGCACGTCCCGTTGGTACGGAAAGGGAATCCCTGATATTGCCGGAAGGTCGTGTGTCCTCCAAGGATTATCTGAATGTTGTTGTCGATAAGGTCCATCCTCCAATGTTAACCTTTTATCCAGCAGCTGACAGCTGTTTTAGGAACGAGAACTCTATTGTCCATCACGCTGACCATGACAGCTACCTCCACCATTTTTCATGGCCACCTCGAAGTCCGAATCTGAACCCCATTGGGAATGCATGGGACATGTTAGAAAAACAGATCCCGGTGCAAAGTCCACGTCCGTCCAATTTGACCCAGTTAAAGGACAATCTGGTGAACACCTGGTATGCTGTAGACGTTGATGCAATGCAACACCTCGTAGAATCTATAACAAACCACATGCGAGCTGTAATTCGGGCTAAAGAAGGTCCAACCCGGTATTGAATAAAAGTCTCTAATTAAGTGGCAGGTATGTGTAATGTGGAGACTTTTAAATCCTGTTTTCTCTCCTTGTTGCCCAACATGTGGTTCCCAAAATCGGGATATCAGTTTCACGAGACTTTTTACTTTTTCACGTTTAACTCATCAGTACGCGGGCATAATCAAAGTAAAATATCAGAAAAATTTATAGCATTTCGTGCAGAATTCTTGAGACGTAGATATAACATAAAAAAGGAAGCGATGTATTTTCTTAATTCATGGGTCGTCTGAATGGAACGGAAATTATACTGAGGAGCTGGGGTTTGTCGGGCAAACTTCAGTGGAGCCGTTGTCAACTTAATGATCTTGTAAATGGATTAATCTCGTCGAATCAGCTTCTAATACTTGCTTTATCGGTGAAGCAAGCTAAACGTCTGCTTAAGTATCCTTTAAATTCTAACATACAACGGCGTGTTATCGTGTTTATAACAGCAGTAAAATGGCGCCAAACTCCGTCTTTCATTTCCACAAGGAAAACGGTAATAGCTTTCGAAACCTGCTGAAGTTAAACGATAGCATTTTTAAAAGCTGCTTTGATGTCTTTTATTACAAAAGCGTTATAGAATTATTTCGCCAGTGTTTATTCCCTGGAGGTGTTTATAAGACAAACTGCATAACAATAGAAAGCTGAAATTGCACATATTCCATTAATATGAAATAATTTTTGTGCCAGGATATTTATTTAGGTTTTTCGAGTTCATTCTCTCCTATTAATTATGTAGGAATAAGAGTAGTTTTTTCTTTATCTTAACTTGGATAATTGAATATTCTCTTCCTATTTTTAATTTCACGAAAATTTAAAAACTTTTCGTGCATTTTGGAGGTAAATATATAATTCAGTAGGACGGCAGAGAGCCTAAATGCAGCCTTTGTTAGAGTTACTTAACTTTGTACAACAACAAGGGATTTTTCAGCACGTCTCTTTGGAAAAAAATAGCAGGTGCTCATAGAATCACAGTTTCCATACGTTTGTGTGAACCATATATCTGTAACTGTTAGTCTGATTCGATTTTTTTTCTTCTGCAGACGAAATAATGAACTGTGAAAACTACAATTCATACCTTTTGGTCTTTTTCCGATGCATAACCTTGCCGCTAGAAGTCGTAAATTCACATGTTATTAAATGGAAACTGTATTTTACTTTACACACTTGCTTTAAAAAAAAACGATTCAAAAATTATTTATAGCCTGAGAATTCTTTTACCACTGAAGTCATTTTAAGTGCAGTTCCTATTTGAAACAATGCATGTTTCACAGCTAGGAGGCGTAAATATGCATTGTATTTCTCTCTGCTTCTAAAAGCGGAACCTCCCTCCCCCCATTTTTTTTTTTTTTTTTTGCTTTTTATCTTACAATGGGTCAAGACGATGAATATTTTGCATGCATGCTTCGCCACTAGGTGCATGAGTGCATATTCCTGTTTTAACATCTTTGTAATTGTATCTTTGCTTCTAAAAATCTAACTAAAGAGTTCTTGGGTCTTACCGCGTGAAAACCTTGATCTGTACTAATGTTTTTTTTTTTAAATAATGCTTTGTTTTCCTGCTAGGGGCATTGATATTTATATCTGCATTGACGATGATATATCAGCTTCTAAAAGTAAGATTTAAATTATTTTTTCTTGCTGCTGACAGCCTTGGTGGCGAGAAATATATTTCATATTTCAAAAGATTTTTGTACCACACAATTTTTGTCGCCACGAGGGGATCCGAGTGTTTAATCCTATTTGCACCATGTTTGGAACCTACTTAATTTCTAAGAAAACCAGATATTCAAATTCCTCTTTGACTTGGGTATAGTCCCTTATGAGACATGTTTCGTGCACAATTTTTTTTATTTTTCGTAACACGCGCAGTGTCCGAAAATAGCTATTTCTATTTATGAGTGTTCTACCAATTGCGTATAAATCAGGTTGATTTTTATCCTTTCGTTAACCCGTTGGATACAGTATATGAATATACAGTGCGTCCCACTCGCTCTTTTACCCAAGCTCTGACACAGACAAGATGTCTGTGTCAGACACAGTCATCATGACACAGATACTAGCCCATCATGTCATCATGACACAGAAATTAGCCCTGACACAGACATCTAAGTTTTTCAAAAGACACATCACATGTAGCCCATCAGACATCATGACACAGACACTAGCCCTGACACAGTATCATGATCTCTGTGTCAGGGACTATCCCCTCCACGTTATGCCTTGGGTCATGAAGCACAGAATGAAAGACTAAAAGGGAGCTCTTATAATCAGTAACAGGTTTATGTTCCGTACTGCTCAGATCAGAAGGGGAAAGGGTTTGGGCGGTAGCTTTCGTATAATCCTACTGCTTTGTCATCATTTCTGTTTGGGAAGAGCAAAACATTTTGGTCACCACCTGGTTCAGGTTAATTCTGTCGCTATAAGGATTGAATTCGTTATATACACTGACGGAAAAAAATCCCAACAGCAAGAAGGGGTTGTGTTAGATAAACGACAGTTGGTAGGCGGTGAGAGTACATCTGTAAGATGACGTCTATGCAAATTTGGCGCTCGGCGCATACGCGTGGCGCTAGTAGCGCCCCTCGGAACATGCAAAGCAGGTTTGCTGTAAATACGCGCTGTAACATTCGTGAGCGTTAGTTATCGTTGAGATTCGACGTAGTGTGTTGATGTTAGTCAAGTACCTTTAAGAAGACGAAGAAGCCAATTTCAACACCTCATGGAGTTTGAACGAGGTCGTGCAATAGGGCTTCAAGAAGGTGGATTTACTTTTCGCAATATTGCAGAACGACTTGGCAGGAATGTAGCCACTGTGCATGATTGTTGGCAGCGGTGGTCAAGGGAAGGTACTGCCTCAAGAAGACCGGGTTCCGGCCGACCACGTGGCACTACTGAGAGGGAAGACCGCCGTTTACGGCGTATGGCCGTGGCGCATCGTACCGCGTCTGCGGCAGCAATTCGAGCTGCAGTTGCCACCACAGTGACACAACGAACTGTTACAAATCGGTTACTTGAAGGACAGCTCCGAGCCAGACGCCCTGTAGCGTGCATTCCATTTACTCCAAACCACTGCCGTTTGCGACGTCAGTGGTGTCAAGCTAGAGCTCATTGGAGGACGGAATGGAGATCTGTTGTGTTTTCTGATGAAAGACGGTTCTGCCTGGGTGCCAGTGATGGCCGTGTGTTGGTTAGACGGAGGCCAGGTGAGCGCCTACAACCAACCTGTCTGCGGCCGAGACACACTGGACCTACACCTGGAGTTATGGTCTGGGGAGCAATTTCCTATGACAGCAGGAGCACTCTCGTGGTTATCCCACGCACCCTGACGGCGCAGCTGTACGTCGGTCTGGTGATTCAACCTGTTGTGCTGCCATTCATGAACAGCATTCCAGGGGGTGTTTTCCAACAGGATAACGCTCGCCCGCATACCGCTGTTGTAACCCATCATGCTCTACAGAGTGTCGACATGTTGCCGTGGCCTGCTAGATCACCAGATCTTTCACCAATCGAGCACGTATGGGACATCACTGGACGACAACTCCAGCGTCACCCCCAACCAGCATTAACCGTCCCTGTATTGACCGACCAAGTTCAACAGGCATGGAACTCCATCCCACAAACTGACACCCAGTACCTGTACGACACAATGCATGAACGTTTGCGTGCTTGCATTCACCATTCTGGCGCGGTTACACCGGTTATTAATGTACCAGCATTTCACATTTAAAATGGCTCTTCTCGCGCTTACGTTAAGCTATGATCTTGAAACCTTAATCGATTAAATATGTTATCTATATACAAATGTATTGCCGCCATTTCATTCCTCTACAACTATTTTTTCGTGGTGTTGGGATTTTTTTTCCGTCAGTGTATTTTATTAACTGGCCTGCTCCTTTCACAGAAGTCTAATATGCGTAATGTGACATATACACCCAGCTATACCCGCATTATATTTATATTTTTGTCTCAGTTTCCTTTCGGTTGATGAACGTAATATGAGTTGGAGCAATACGTAAGCACACTTGACGAAGAATTAGGTACCCTTAACGGAAACGACAGCAGGAAGTTACAGGCTGCACAGAGGGCGCCGTGATAGCATTGCCGGGAGAGAGATAAATAGCTCTGACGTGATCTACAGGATCATTTCTCTCTTATGCAGTGTTGAGGAGCAACGTGGGTGTTGAGGTTAGTTTGCAATATGGGTCGTAAGACAGACTTTATTGAGTAGCAAAAAGGAGCCATCGTGTTTAGCCGTGCACACGGACACAAACTGGATAAAGTCTCCCAATTTGTTGGTGTGTCGAAGCGTATTTTTGCAGTGGGTCTACAAACAGTGACGTAGTTCGCACTCAACTAAAAATCGGCGACGTAACTGTAGCCGGAAAACGATTTTCACCAACAGGGACCGCCGCCATGTTTCACGCTTAGTAACTGCAACGCGGTTACAAACCAGGCAACAACTGCTCCAAACAGTCAATGAAAGTCCACTCCAATCAACTTCCGAAAGGACATTACGACGAGAACTGCGTGTGATGGACATCTGGAGCAGAGTACCACAGAAGAGACCTCTTTTAACAGCAAGTCGCACGTTATCAATGGGCTCATAGGCACCAAAACTTTACTGCGGAGGATTGGAAATGAGTAATTTGGTCTGATGAGTCTCGTTTTTGTTTGTACTCCAGTGATGGGAGGCGACGAGTGCATCGCAGGCCGAATGAAGTCTTTAATCCTAATCGTGTCGAAGGTGTTCAAGATGGAGAGGGTTCTGAAATGTTTTTCGTACCACGAAATGGGCCCTCTCGTTGCAGTGACGATGAATTTGAATCAGCATGCGTGCCTCCGCATTCTGAAGGACGAAGTGTTGCCCTTTGCCCTACATCTCCAGGAACAGCATCACATTGCCACTCATGTCTTCCAATACGAAAATTGCCTTGCGCACAGGGCTAAAACTGGGTCTGAGTGACATGACGAATAATCTCTAATACTGTCTCCTCGACTGGCCCGCCAAATCCCCAGATTTAAATCCTATTGAAAATCTGTCGGGTCATTTGGAGCAGGAGGAGAAAGCCGGAATAGACATCTACACACTTTGCGGAACTTCGAGACCTATTGACGCACGAGTGGCTGCAAATCGAAGTTCAATACATCCACAACCTCGTGGAGTCTCTTCCACACCGGATTCATTCTATTATCAAGCCGAGAGGTGCCGTCACCCGTTATTAGGTAAGTTCTAACGGGGGTGACTATTTTTTGTCCGGTGTGGTTACTTCATTTGTGTACGTACAGAATTTTTACGTGATACTAAATTATCCGCACCGAAAGCGGAACGTATTTGTTTCTTAGAACTATTAATATTAACAAGTACTAAAGATAAGTAAAATATATGGAACGAGTTTGTGCGTTGAAACAGTATGGAGCTGAAGAAAAATAAACATTCCGAATTAAGCATGCGTAGCAGTTTATTTGTTACTTGCACAGTGGTCATTATCATTATGAACGCCAAATCTCAAATGTACTTTGCCCTCAATTAAAATAACACTAATCAACCAGGTTTCGGTTAGATAAGCGAAAATCATCATTTTACATGATTTCCGACATGCTAATTCCAGATCTGGACATTTTGCATCACTTCACATTCTTAAAACCCATTCATCTATCATAAGTACTTGTAAAATAAATCTTGTTGGCAATAAAAGGCGGCAATAAGTAATATGTTGTAGGCAGGATTTGCCATACAGGATTGGAAAAGGGCGTCAAAAGGACCACGTCTCGTATTTTGTGTGTGTATATGTGTATGCGCGCGCGCGCGCGAACAATGTTTACTAGATACCTCGTGCAGCCTACAAGTTGTAGTTTGACATCAGCTGTTTCCGTCCATTTCGTCTGCGCCTTACCATAGTCATCATATGCTATCTGTATGCGTTTGGAGATCTTTGTTTATATTTTTAGATGTCTTTTTTTTCTGTGACATTGTGGTCTAAAGGTGGGAAGTGACATAACTGTGTAATCTCAACAGATAATTTTTGTCATGTTTAAGGACAGTATATTTGTCAATTATATTTTATCAAATTTAAGGAGAGTATAAGTAAAATATCAACTCAGATCTGTAACAAACAAAATAAAATAAACTAATTAATAACAAGGAACTGTAGACCAACTATACTTAAAATAGTATAACTATACTAGTAATCCAAATTTCTTGGCGAATAATAGAAATCAAAGTTTCCTAGCTTTGCACATCAACCAGTTAGCTTTTCCAAGGAAGGTAGACAGCAAACTGCAAAATGAACTAATTCAGAACGTCTCAAGAATTTGAACACGTGGTGACTTGACTTAACAATAAACGAAGAGATGCGAATGTAATTATTCATTCAAAGAGACGAGGCGTCGTGTTCGTTCAGCACGCGATATCCTGGAAGGAAAACAAAAAGGCATTCACTATTTGAAGAACTGATTCCAAACTCCTGGCGACCCTAGCGAGAGGTTATCATTGCATGAACCCCTGTTGGTAATGATTTCCAATGTTTCGCGAATGGCAGTAGTTTTAGAGGTGGGGCAAGAAGCTAATTTCTTTATGCCATCCATGTAGGAGCAGTGGGCTGAACTTGACTTCTCTGAATAGGGCAGTGGTTATTTACTGTATTTTTGTCCCTTCTTTGTTCGTTGACTCTAATTCTAAATGAACGTAAACAGCAACCACGGCCTTATCCAGAGAAGTCACGTTCAGTCCACTGCTCCTACGTGGGATGAAATAAAGAAATTATCTTTCTGTGTGTTCCAAGCAAAATGTTTCCCAACACTTTCTCCAACGGCTCGTTTTCCTCCCACAATGTATTCTGCCAACACTTCTCCAAGTTAATGACACACACGTACCCTGCTGTCCACATGGTGCAACAGGAAATGAGAGTAATCGGACTTAACAGCTTCCAACCATTCAAGGTCGAGTTTTGATGTTGGCGTGCCCATTGTAGGCGCTTTCTATAGTGAACCAAGATTAACATTGACACTCGGAGTGACCTTCTGCTACGCAGCGCCTTTTTCAGCTGATCTCAATGTACTATGTGTTGTGACACGTTAATCTCGTCACCAACACTCAAATGACCAGCAACTTGTGCCACAGTCTCGTACCACAAGGCATAGCCTTCGCTCACTTCTAGCATGAGCCGTGGTCATCCCACACTATGCCAGCGGTGTTCGTGGTTTTCACTCATCGAACCACTTTTTGAAGAAACTAAATACAACTGACCCTGAACCTTGCCGTCTCTGAAATCTTCACACTTAATCGTCTGGACGTTACAGTTTCACCTTTGTCACACTCGCTTAAGTACGGTGCATTTCCCGTCTGAAGAGCAAGTATAATACTGATTAACAGAGCTCAATATCAGGTGTTATTTATACTCTTTTACGACCTTCAAACGGGCAATCCCTTACCTGCAGTTACTTCGATTTGCATAAAGACGCGCTGGTTATAATAATTTGGCTCTTCGGTATATCTGTGCCGTTAGCAAAGTAATTACGTTTGCTAGCTTAATTTACAATCGTGGCCAAAACGTCTTCACCGGCAGACCGAAAGTCAATTTTTTATGTTTGAGGTCAACCTATACAGTGTAATGTTAAAGTCACGAATATATATTATTTATACATCATTTTAAGTGACATTTTATGCTGAATTCAAATATTTTTTACAGAATGTTATTACTAGTAACAGAAGAGAAGTTACAAGCAAAAGTACAGCGTTTAGTAATAAAAAGCAAAAAATAGTAGAGTTTCTGAAATTAATGTAGAGAGCGTTTTACGTGAATTTACTGTACACTACATTATTGACACTCTTGAAATAACTTACCAACAAGCAAAATACGCTTTAATATTTAATTGGATGACCACGGTTTCTTAGTAACAGAGTGCACCTTCTTGGCATGGAACTAACGAACTTCTCTAGTTGTCCATTGGTGATAACACGGTGCCATACGGCCCTTACAGACTCAATTAATGCTGTTTTAGATGTGGGTCCTTGTTAACGGATCTTTTGTTTCAATCTCACCCGCAGATTCTCTATGGGATTAAGATACGGTGACTGTGCCGGCCACTGAAGTTTTCTTACGATTTTTCGATTAAACAACTCCTCAATCAACTTTGACCGATGACATAGCTCGTTATCATCCTAAAAAATAAAATTCCGCAAAACCCATGTCTTGTGCAGATGGTGGCAGTTTGGACTGCGAAATGTCCACATATTTCGATCCACTCAATGTGCCATCAATGATGTGCAGACGGCCAATACCACTGGCTGAAATACAGGACCATAACATCACCGAATATGGGTGCTTGATCGTTGGCTTGGTGCGTCATGCCTTATATCTTTCACCAGCCCGACGACTTACATAATTATTTCCATTATTATCGGAAATAGTAACAGTTGTTTCATCACTGAAAATAACATTTTTCTATTCATCAACTGTCCAATTCTTGTGTGCCTTGGCCCAAGCAATTCTTTTGAGACGTTGTTGTTCAGTAAGGAAAGGTTTTCGTGCAGTCAGTCCCTTTTATTGTAGCCTACGACGAACAGTACGTGGAGATGCAATAATGCCTACTTCATTCTCCCACACATTTCTTACATCAGTGGCTGTTTTAAACCTTGATTTTAAGGAACGACGATCAACATGCGATCATCACATTCAGTACACAGCCTTTGTCGACCCTTTCTTTTTCTGTTTCCCACACATCCAGTTTCTGCAACTGTTTTAATGGTGCCCATGACAGTGGAATGATCACAGCCACATTTAACAGTAATTTTGGCACCGTATTATCACCAATGGACAACTAGAGAAGCTCATAAGTTCCATGCCAAGAAGGTGCACCTTGTTACTAAGAAATCGAGGTTATCCAATTAAATATTAAAGCGCATTTTGCTTGTTGGTAAGTTATTTCAAGTGTCCTGCAAGTTTCAATAATGAACTGTAAAACAGTAATTTTACGTTAAATGCATTGTACACTAATTTCACAAATTCCACTATTTTTTTGGCTTTTTATGACTAGACGCTGTACGTTTGATTGTAACTTCACTTGTATTACTGGTAATAACATTCTGTAAACATATTTGAATTCAGCATACAATTTCCTTTAAAATAATGTATAATATGTATTCCTGAATTTACCATTACGCTGTATAAGTTGACTTCAAACATCAAAACTTGACTTTCGGTCTACCGCTGCAGGACTTTTGGCCAGGCCTGTATATAATATTCACCTAAAAATTAAAACACCAACGAAGATCCTCTCTTTTTCAGAGGATTGTAGTTTCAAAACTGAGAATGGTGGAGCAAATGCTTTAAGTATTGGAACGTCAATAATAAACCTTGCAGATAGGAATGACCTCATAACTGTATCAAGAAAAGTGATCATAATTAATTTTTAATTACCCAGCGAATAAAAAACTGAACAAAATGCCTCTTCTGTTTTCAGCCAATTGATTTCAATGTGCTTTTAATAAAATCATGATAAAATTGAGAATCTGCTAAAGAATAATTAGAAATGTGTTATCAGTTTTTCGCACATTCTTTCGTCGATGTCTCAGCATTTTCAGAAATTGTAATTTTAACGGGCCATTGAATGAATAACGCAAAAATAAATTAAAAACGCATTTGCCTTATGATATTCATTTTCTGGTAAGTAATGTTCCTAATGCAATCGAAACTGAGTTTATACAACTGAACATAATATGAAAGAAATATCTATTTTACATGATTTACTTAGTGTCTTCCAAACGTTATTTCTAATTATAAACTTACGATGAAATAAAAATTGAGCCATAAATACCAAACACCTCTAAGTTAATTTTTTGAACCTTCCCACGTAGTGTTATTCTTAAAATTCTGGATGTTCTTGCATGGCGCTAGGACTGGGACCCATTTCATCATGCCTTTTCTAAAAGGGTTAGCATGCTTATAGTGTCACTACGGCTTTCCGTCGGACACTATACCTTTGCATCTATTAGTCCGATTTGGAAAAGAAATTCCGTATTGCGAAAGCTTGAACTTTGAAAACAATGCTTTACACATCTTGATCTATTGTGACGTGCCTGCACTTCAGGACGCACATGAGATGAAGGCAGATAGCAGCGAGAGCATACGTCCGCGTAGCTCAGTTGGGAGAGCGACTTATTCCGGAATGAGAGGACCCCGGGTTCGATGCCCGGCGTGGACAAAAATGACGGAGAAATTTACTTCGTTATTTTGGCGCCCGAACTTCACGAATGACCTGGCTGTTAAGGTTCTCGCAATGCTGTGATGTTCTTTCCACACCGCGAGATAGGAAACAATAAGAAAAACTCTTCTTCAACGCTTCGAAAAAAAAAATGTGTGTGATGTTACGTTTCACACATCGAATTGACTGGGATTTCTCCAACGTATGTTCTTCAGCGGATGACTGCCTATAGCGACACATGGTCCCGGCTGACCCGAGGGCCATGCCCCCCGCCCTCGTTCGAGGGGTGGGGGAGGGAGATTTGACGTGCCTGCACCGCCGAACGGACATGAGATAAAAGCAGATAGCAGCGAGAGCATACGTCCGCGTACCTCAGTTGGGAGAGCGACTTATTCCGGAATGAGGGGACATGGATTCGATGCCCGGTGTGGACACTTACTTCGTGGTACTGTTTCAAATGCGTAACCTTGCCGCTGGTGGGGAGGGGGGTAGATGCAGATGATAATATGATAATAAATTAAAAATATATTTCATTCCACTTACCGAAGAAGCACATACAAGAGAAATGGTGCGAGTTAAGCGTATTGGGTGTGTGCAAAAGTTCTACCCGTTTTTGCAATACATTCAAATTACTATCGGAGTTGTTGCGTCACAGATGACACTCGATGCCAAATTTTCGCCCAATAAAGCGTGGAGCAGTAGAGCATATAGAAACACAAGGTTTGTCCGAGTAAGTCATTCGTAACGGAAATCACAGACAGAGTAACATGACATGCGATAAGGAGCACATTAGACATTGTTTAGTGTACGAGTTCGATAAAGGCAGTACTGCAGCCGCGGCTTGCCGCAACATCTGTCAAGTGTATGGGGAGGATGCAGTTGATGATAGCACATGCAGCCGTTGGTTTCAGAAATTCCGGGACGGAGACAGAAGCTGTTAAGGTCAACCACGTTCTGGACTTTCATCCGTGGTTTGTGACGAGGATCTGGACAAAACTGTAACAAATGACCCCCATCCAATCGTTCCGAAATTAGCGGAAACGTTGGCGGTACACAGAACAACAGTCGAAAGACGAATGCATACCCTTCGGTTCATCACTAAGTTCGATAACTGAGTTCCGCACCTGCTTTCTCAAAAGCAACGAGGGGAGAGAATCCGTACCTGCGTTTCTCTGCTTTCTCGTCACCGAAATGAACCGTTTTTGGAACGAATTGTGACGGGTGATGAGAAATGGGTACTGTTTCGCAATGTAAAGCTTCGACGGACTGTATCCCGAGGTGCGAAGGCTGCTCCATCGACCTCAAAAAGGATCCCAAAAACGTTCTGTTGATTGTTTGGTGTGCTGTCCTGGTAATAATTCACTGGGAGGTGTTGGCACCAAACCGAACGATAAATCCTGACCTCTACTGCCAACTGTTGGGCAGATTGCGAGAAAACTGACATCGAAACGGCCAGCACTCGTCAATCGCAAAGGCGTGATCCTTCATCATGATAACACCAGACCTCATGCTGCGTTAATCACTCGGCAAAACTTACTGGACTTTGCATGGGAAGTGTTACCTCACCCGGCGTATTCCCCTGATCTGGCACCTACGGACTACCACCTTTTTTCGGTCGTTACAGGACGTCAAAAATGTAAATATAAAAATATAGAGAGACTCAATAATTTACTATCCAGCATTTGAAATACTTAGGCGCCAGAGGCTGCGTAACATAAATTAAAAAAAACATAGCACAACATCATTGCAAATATCTAAAAAACATAAGAAAACTCTAGAAATATATATACACTGCTGGCCACCCGAAATGCAACACCAAGAAGGAAGCATCCGATTGCCCTGAAATTCGTAGCATGCGTCGCCCGCGAGAGGACATGAAGACGATTAGCATTGCAGGACATATGCAAATCATGTGCGCCCGGCACGCCACCGAGAAGCACTATAAGACGGGTGCACCGAAGACGGGGTGTAAGTAGTGGAAATGAGTTGTGCTGCCGGACCTGTGCGTGGGAAGCTTCCTGATGCCTCGTCGCAGAATACAGCAGTCATTCCAGCACGTTTCGGAGTTCGATAGAGGACGAATAATGGCTTTTCGCGACAGCGATTTATCGTACCAAGACATCGGAGCCCGTGTGGAACGACATTCAGCCACAGTGAGGCGAGTATGGATTCGGTGATTGCAGGAGGGACGGACGGACCGACGCGATCGATTGCCTCAGCCGCGGCACACCACCGAACTAGTGGACCGGCATGTTGTGCGGCGGGCATTGACGGCTCGCACCGCCATATCACGAACGTTAGCGCAGGAATTAGGTTGTGTTGCGCAACAACCTGTGTCAGCACGTACCGTTCGACGTCGTCTGCAGGAGCGGGGACTTGTCGTTACCACTAACGTTACACCACCGATTACCACTGACGTTACACCACCGGCGAGGGTTGCGGCAGTGGGCCGTTGAACGCCGCAACTGGACTATGGAATGGCACGATATTGCCTTCTCCGACGAGTCCCGCTTCTGCTTGCAACACCTCGATGGTCGGATCCGCGTGTGGCGGCACCGCGGCAAGAGACTGTATGATGCCTGCATTATGCATCGCCATACCGATCCGTCGCCTGGCGTGATGGTTTGGGGCGTAATTGGATATGACACCGGCACCCCTCTGGTACGCATCGCCGGTACACTCAACAGCCACAGCTACATCTCCGACGTTTTGGAGCCTGTAGTCCTCCCTTACCTGCGGCCACGCTTCAACAAGGACAATGCGCGCCCGCACGTGGTACGCATCGTGCAACAATTCTTCATGGCCCACCAGGTGTCACTGCTGCCGTGGCCCGCCTGTTCGCCCGATATGTCGCCCATCGAACACATCTGGTCGCTGATAGGCAACCGAGTGGTCCGGCAAGCACCATCCGCGGCTAAGCCTCATGAACTGTGGCAACGTGTAGAAGCAGCCTGGACAGACATACCCCAAGCCCCCATCCAAAGCCTCTTTTGTTCGATGCCGCCGCGTGTAACGGCCGTTGTTGCTAGCCATGTGGGCCACGCGAACTATTGATGTCTGCGTGTTCCGCAAGTCCCACGGACCTGTAAGCTCAATCGTTTCATCTTTGTATCTGTTGTTATGTGTCCAGTTTATCTGGCTTTGCTATCTCGGGTCCTTCTTGGTGTTGCATTTTGGGTGGCCAGCAGTGTATATATATATATTTTTTTTAAAGTCGTATGAGTGTTTGAGTTGTATTAGTTTTCATATCGGACATTCCTAGCTGTGTGACATGTCGTATTGTAGTTCTGGAAGGTGTCATCCGCCCCAGGGAAGACAATCAGCATGTATGAGTTTTCTTATACATACTGACTATCTTCTAATAACTGTAGTGTCCACCAGAAGAATCGTCTTCAGTGATGAGCCAAGGTTTTTATTATTGGCGCCGATGACCAGCGCATACATGTCTGGAGAGAAACCGGCCACCGCACAAATCCTTCCTTTACCTTGGAACAGCACACGAATCCTACAGGGGAATTTACTGACGGAGGGCCATTTTCTACGATAACTGGCCATCCTTGGTATTCCTCCGTACCGCGCTCATGGCTCAACGGTACATCCAAAACATTCAAATACCGGTTGAATTGCCTCTGCTGCAGCAGCATCGCCCAGCAGTTTTTCAACAGGATAATGCCCAACCACACACGGCACGGTTCTCCCAGTTGTGCCTCCGTTATGTTGACCAACTCCCATGACCAGCCCGATCGCCCGACCTCTAACCGATAGGACATGTTTGGGACATGTTGTGATGCCATTTACGCCCATCCCCGAAATGTCGGCGAATTTTCCCGCAAGTTGGACATCATATGGCACGCTATGCCTGAGGAAAGTATTCGTGATCTCTAAGATAACGGGATCGCACTCTGTTTTCCAACACAGATCACAGTGGCCCAATGATGTTTAAGTCCAGTGATTGTTCAGGAAAGGGAAGGTGTGCAACTTCATCCTCATGTTCCTCGAACTATGATTGAACAGTTCGAGTTCTGTGAATCGGGGCATTATCATCTTGAAAAGTGCAATCCCCTGACAGAAACAATGTATGCGCCATTGAAAGCACATGGTTGGCCAAAAAAGTGACATAGTCACAGCTAGTGATCCGCCCGTGTAAGGGGATAATGGGACCTTCTGCAAACCACGAAATCATGGTTACGGAACCGGTGCCCATGCTTCACTATAGGAAGGAGACAGTCTGGTTTGTAGGCTTGTGCGGGGGTTCTCCAACCGTAAGCCCGTCCCGTGGTGGGGAATAGTGAGAAACTTGATTCATTGGAAAAGAAGACGTGTTTTCCAATCCACGTTTTATGTTCCTGGCACCACTGTAGTCTCCGTTTCATATTCACCTGTGACACCAGAGGTTTTGTAATAGCAGCTCTGCTGTAAATATTGTGCTTATGAAATTCCCTTCGCACGGTATGGATCGAAACTGGGTTCTGGAGATGTGCATTAAGCTCAGCAGTCATTTTTCATCGCCGTGTTCTTCCTCCTTGCGGTCACAATCTTCTTTAATGTCCTCCTGTCTCTCGCAGTGAGTTTGGTTTTCCTTCCACAGTTGTGTCTCGCAGATGATGTTATGCCGTGAACATTGTATGCTGTCATGACCTTCAGTACGGTACCTCTGGATACCCCCAATACCTGTGCCACTGTGGTTACTCACGCACCAACCGAACGGGTTTCTACAATGTGCCGTCTTTGGAACTCCGACAAGTCACTTATTGTGCCCTCACCTGGAACAAAAATTATGCAAACACCGATTTACAATGCAATCCTTGAGATTATAAGCAACACTTTTTTAACAAAACAATTGTAGCTACATGCTCGTTTTACTCAAAAACCGGCACATACCAAAGTCACTGTTTTTAGAGAGGTGTTTCCATTATTTTGGACAACCCTGTATCTGCCAAAATTCAACTCAATTGTTTGATTACTTTAGGGTGCTTGTTTTCTTTTTATCGCAAAGAGTGTATGTCTAAGTATATCGAAGTGACGCGGAGGAGTCCAGCTCAAGACAAAGTTGCGCATGAAACTTGGGGACACCTCTCATCAATGGATTGATATAAGGTTGATGATATATGTATATATACACACACACACACACACTCTCTCTCTCTCTCTCTAATTTAATTTTAATTATCTTGAGCTCGTCTTGCAACTTTCAACTTGCTTTGGTCTATCGTTCTTTAAATTTAGCGCAGAACTTATATCGTGTACAAACTAACTATAAGTTTCTCAATATCTCGAAATAAACTACGACATACGTATATGACAAACTTGGTGAGTTACGTTGGGATTTTGTGCATATTTGTCAAGTACTTCATTTTATAGACAACATGAAACCTAGCTAATCCAACAAAAAAGTACCTTCCACCTTACTCAAGAGAGCAATATTAATCATGACCTGATTGTGATATTTCTGAAGTCGTAGAAATCCGTAGCTTTTATTTAAATTATCTCGCCGAAAACGCGTCGTATTGAAATTCTCAAGAGTAAGCTTTCCGAAGTTTTCGCAACTATCTGTAGTGAAAAGTTTTCTTAATTTAAGATAGTACGATCTGACAGTCTTCCATAAATAGCTCCAGAGTTTAAAGATAACGCAACTGCTCCTAAAGTATCGAAGCGTGATATGTTTACCCACAGAAATTAGGGACATATTTCACGCTGGACAAAATAAAATGGCAAAACATTTTATGAGAAACATTACACTGTTTTCAGAAACGTTGTAAAAGTTGTCCTGCTGGGTAGTTATTTAGCAATATACGGCCCATTTAATGGTCTGGATTTTGAGCATCCGAGCTGCAAAGTGTAAGACCTTTCTCAGAGCGATTTGTCGACTTGGTTGACGGAATAAATTTCCCCACTATACTGGCCACAGTGTTGAAGGGTCGTTGGGCGTGTGATGACATTACGTGCTCTCTGTTTAATGCCTTTTCAAACGCCTCGTTTGCATATGTCATTCACAATTTACTAGCCCGTAATGGGAGGAGTCCAGGCAGTTTAAAGGATCTCGCTGCTGCAACTAAATCACGTGTCTATGCGCCAAGGGACCACTTTCTTTATTTCGTATGCTCAAAGAAAGTTTCAGTTCAGTCGGATGGAAATGATAATTTAAAAGTTTGGCTTTGCCCAAAATGGTCTCAGGAGTATATTGGAATTCTACCCTCTTCTTAAAAGGGAGTAAAAGATTTCCGAAAATAGAAGTCCAGTCAAGTTGCGCAGTGTTTATTGGAACAGGCATAAAGGATCGATCAGCCAGGCTTTAGATGCGGAAAGTGATACATTGCTTGTTCTTTTATGACATGTTTCATAGAAAAGTATAAATTACATAGCAATGTACTCTTACCGAACGCCCTTGTTTTAGTGCGCAACACTTTTCTCGAAAGCTGAACTGGTATCACAACAGGCTCTCAGAGTTTAAATTTTTTCTCAACCATGGCTCTCAGAGTTTAAAATGTTCCACAATAATTCACAAAACGTTCTAGGGAGCTCTAAACCAAAGAAGATATCCTGTCCGCAAAGAGTTACGATATTTACTAAACCAAAGGTTTTTACCAACAAATAATACATTTCACCCTATCTAGAAGGTACATTCTGTAATGAACTGCAAAGTATTGCTAATGCGTACCTTCAACTGATTCAAACTGATTTTGTAGCCCGTCTGCTGAGATATATATTCAATTTACGAAAGAGAAACAAATGTTCACCTGACCTAACTGACTGGATAGGGTTCAGAATTGAAGGATTTGGAGTTTTGTCACATGAAGGATACCTGCTCAGAAAGCATATTATATTAGACAGAGTAGTTCATAACAGAAAAGGAATGAAGTGCGTCAGTCCGGAATGAATATTTAAGGTTTAGATTTATTCAGTTTCTTACGATTCTTTCGTAGTCAGCAAAATGATTTGTTCTTTTTCAAAGCATCAAGAAGGAAATTTCGGATACATTAGAATTAGGCTTTCTTTTTCTTTCTTTCTTTCTTTCTTTCTTTCTTTCTTTTTTTCTTTTTTTTTTTTTTGCTCACAATCATGAAAAAAAAAACTGAAATAAAAGCAAACAAGAAAGGTGACACCGAATTTTCGGATGTAATGAGCACATCTTAGAATCCGTTCTGGCGCGAATTAAATTTATCAAAGCTATTCAAAGTAAATGGGACCGGTTTTGAAAACCATCAACTGATTCCAACAATCAACAAAACATCCAGAAATAGAAACATCTACTTAGTTCCACCAACGGCTAAAAAGAAAGTTACGAAAATTAACAAATGGCGAACAAAAAATTACACATACTACAAGGAAGGTACCAGAGACAAAGAGTTTTTCAAATGTCAAATGGAATAGTTAAAAGGAGAAATAAAGAAAGAAACATGATATAAGTCGACGTCTGCTAGCGGAAAAATTTTGTAAAACGGAAAAGTTGAATAGGCGAAAAATATTCGTCATGGAAAAAGCTATGCTAAGGGAAAATAACTTTTCAAATACGTCCCCCGGGAGCAGATACAGCGAAAGAAAAGGTTTCGACCTTTACGCAGCTAGCGGGACATCTTTGCGTTATATAAAGATGATAATGTTCCACATCTCTGTTGTAGCGAATGGCATACAGTAAAGAAGAAATTTCTCAATAGCGTTTTTTCGAAGCGACGATTCAATGGAAAATGCAGAAACACCACCTACCGACAGAACTGTGAACTAGAAAATCCCTCATATACTAGCCTAAAGTGTTCTACAAGGGAAATGACATCCGGTGTTGAAAGAATTTTTTAAATCGTACATGCAAAAGCAGTGATATTGAGGAAAACAGAATAAGCGATAGCGGCGAAAGTGTGCACTACTTTGGAAAGAAAATGCACACACAGAGTTTGCATAGTTAGTGGCATCTGACCGAAGAAAGAAGTTTTTCAATCGGGTTTTTAGTCCCGCAGATATTGCTCTAAAAGGAAACGTGAACTTACGCCCTCTGGCGGCTGACTTGTGCGCTAAGAAAAGTTTGAAATTATGTCAGCAACATTCCTCATGGAAACGCTCTCCAACAAAAAATAATTTTTCAAATCAGACTCCTAGAAGCAGAGATATCGACAAAAATAAGATATAACTTTACGCCCCCTGGTGGAAAAACCATGCATTATTTTAAGCAGAAAGTATTGTCAAAAGCTTTTTCGATGTGAGCGGTATCGGTCCACGAAACAATTTTTTCAATCAAGTTTTCAGGAGCTCAGGTTTTGCTGCAAATACATCAGACACAGAAATTAACCCTTACGCCCCTTGGTGGCCAAACCATTCTTTATCAAATATTAGAAGTTATATGCAAAGCATTTCCTATCAGGAGCTGTATCCAGTGCAGAAAGAAATTTCCAGATCGGAGTTCAGAGATATCAAAGAAAACGCAATCTACTTTTACGCCCATTAACGGAAAGTGCATGCACTTCTTAAAAATTTTAAATTATATGAGAAACATTTTACACCGGGAAGGCTATCGAACAAAGAAGGAATTTTTCCAATCCAACTTTTAGAGGCAGATATATTGACAGAAATAAGATATAGGTCTATGTCCCTTGGCGGAGAAACCATGTATTATTTTAAGAAGAACATATTCTGAAATGTTTATCAAATTAAGCGGTATCGGTCCACGAAAGAATTTTTTCAATCGAGCTTTTTGAAGCTCGGACTCTGGTGCAAATACCCACGAAGCAGAAATTAACGCTTACGCCACCTGGTGGCCAAACCATATCTTACAAAAAAAATTAGAAATACAATCAAAGCATTTCGCACAAGGAGCTGTATCAGGTGCAGGAAGAATTTTTCAAATCGGAGGTTTAGAAGCAGAGATACCGGGGAAAGCGCAATTTACCTATACTTCCCCTAGCGGAAAGTCAATGAATTACTTCAAAGTTTTGAAATTATATGAAAAACATGTCGTACTGCAAACTCTATCCAACAAAGAATAATTTTTTTCAAATCGGACTATAGAAGCAGAGATGTGGACAAACATAAGATATACATCTACGCCTCCTGGAGGAGAAACCATGCATTATTTAAAGAAGAAAATATTTCAAAAAGGTTTGTCGACGTTAGTAGTATCGGTCCACGGAAGAATTTTTTTCATTTGAGACTTTCGGAACTCATATTTTGCTTCAAATACATCAGACGCAGAAATCAACACTTACACCCCCTATTATTGGCCAAACCGTTTTATAGCAAAAATTAGAATTTATATGGAAAATATTTCTCATTAGGAGCTGTACCCGCTGCAGAAAATGTTTTTCAAATCGGAGCTTTATAAGCAGATATATCGGGGAAAGCGCAATTTTCTTTTACACGCCCCAGAGGAGAATCTATGCGTAAGTTGAAAAAGTGACTATACCTAAAATAGTCTTAGACATGAATGGAATCGAAAGGTAAAATATTTTTTTGGATTTGATGTTGAGAAGTAAATATATGGAATAAAATATATTTTGAATTCGATATCATCTGCATTTACGCCCTGTAGCGAAAAAAATTGTGCATCGTAAAAAAATAAACGAAATAAAGGATCATCATTCGCACATTCCAAGCTTTCTAATGCAAAAAGAATTTTTTAAATCGGACTATTAGTTGTAGAGATATCCGGGCTGGAAGACGGACGGACAGTCCGATAACATAAGCACATCTTTTTCTACAAAAGACGCGCTGATAAAAAATGAGATAACATGAGAGACCTTGAGGTCTCTCGTACTATCATTTATTAGCCTTTAAACAGTTGTCCTTTCTTCGTGTTATATACTACAGAGAATAAATTTAACTGAAGATGTAAAAAGATCTCGTTTCTACAAGAATTCTTCAATAGAAGTATGCACGAAATAACAGCTCGGAACATTAAACAGTGAAGAGCTTCAACTCGAAGATAAAACTTATTAAACTATTCACAGCTGAATCTGAACACAACATCACAGCTGAATCTGAAGTCCGTAACATCATGGGGCATGCACAATATCCATGGGTCCCTTAGTTTGACGTCAGTGATTACCCATTAGCACTCAAGAATGCGCAGTACCTTAAAATAACGTCTCTTTCTACGCTTTATGTGAGGATCAAACAAGTAACTTAAGCATTTGTCTTAAGGATATTTCATGTTTTCGACACTTGATTCACAGTTTTCTGCAGCGGATATAGAGTTATATAATCTTCATCACAATTGCTTGACACACTATGTTTATGAAATATCTGGATTAAGTGTTGTGCTCAACATTCTTGCTTTTCAATGTAAACTGAAATATTTGATAAAATTTAAAGAATATGTACTACTTTTAATACTAATACCAAAATATATAGGTAGCGAGGATCGAACTCCTTTCAGTATACACACTGTAAAAAAATAAGTGGTGTAAATTCACGAAAATTTTCTGAAAATAACGTGCAGCAAAGTTGTTGGTAGGTCTCCGCCCTTTTCATAAATTTCCGTTTTAAAAGTGCCTGTTTATTTTAACTTTCGTGCTTTTCACAGATTTTTCCTAGTCAGAAATTCAGTTTATTTCAGAAAAAATCCATTTCGGATTTTTCCGTATTTAAACTGAAATTCCACCAAAATCGAAGACACTGAGGTTTTCAGTCTTTACCCCAGATAATCCTTCCGTTGCAATCGGGATTGAACAGCCGTCGTTTGGGCTGGTATCGCAAGCCTTTAACCACTGAGCCACAAACGCTCGGAAATCTGAATCGCGTACATCGCAAAGCAAAATGTGCGACGATAAATTTTTCTTTTTCTTCTTCATTTTTTGGCATTAATACGAGTGATTTAGTCATTTTATTTTCTGTTGGAACTTATTATTTGCCTGTATAGCTTTGTAAGATATTTTTTGTAGGAGTACTTTTCGAAAATTCAGTATTTGCAATCGTGATTTTTCGAATCAACAAAATGCTGTGCAACTTGATTTTTTAAACTGACAATGACTTTCAGTTATCTTTAAAAAAGGTGAAAGGTATTTTTATTGTATTATTTCACACAAAAAAAACTTTAATATAATATTTACTCTTGATAGCTATAATAACTTTTGTCCTAAGTTGTCCAAATACTGATTCACAGACATCGTATAATTACCTGTACAGTAAGTTAAGTACCCGGTTTCTTACAGTAACACAATATATAATAAATAGCTGTGCACAAAATAGGAAAGAGGGAGAAAAATATCCTGTGCCACAATAAACAAAATTCATGCGATATGCTATCGGCAATATCCGATCTCGCTACAAAATTCGACAGACGGTTGAAATTTAAAAGTTAATCAAACCTCAAGTTTTCTCACCAATCGCTCCTATTACCAGTAATTTTCATCATACGGATAACGAAAAAGTCAGAACGGAGTTTTTCCGTTAATATAAGAAATGAATTGCGGAAAGGTTTCTGAAAATTCAGAATTTTCAGCTAACACATCTTGAAAACGGTAATTTACCGTCAATAAAAAAAAGAGAAAAATTACGGAAAGGTTTCTGAAATATAAAAATTTTCCGTTAACACATATTGAAAACGGTAATTTACCGTCAATACAAGAAAGAAATTGCGGAAAGCTTTCTGAAAATTCAGAATTTTTCTGGCGTACGAAAAATCTGTAAAATTCAGACTTTTTTCCATCATTTCACGGAAAAAGTTGTATTCGAAATACACTGAAGTGCCAGAAAAACTGGTACAGACGAGCTTATGCAAAATACATAGCAACGTCACCTATGCGCCTACTCGATTGCAACCGCTAGTGCGTATATAAAGCGATAGACATCCTTGCCAGCTGTCAGTGCTGTTTTCGGCATGAGAATGACAAGTAATAACGACTTAAGCGATTTTCAACGCGGTGTCATAGTTGGCGCTCGTGAGATGGGCCATAGTATTTCGGAGGTAGAAGCGAACTTCGGATTTTCACGGACGACTATTGCATGGGTGTACCGTGACTACAAGAGTTCCGGCAAAACCTCCAACCTACGATACCAGTGTGGCCGTAAAAAGACATTTGGTGAGCGTGATCATCGTCGACTGTCAAGAATGGCTTCACGTGATAGGCGTGCAACACTCTCGCAGGTATAATCGGAATTCAATGCTGGAGCCTCAACAAGCATCAGCGTCCGGACTGTGCAGCCCTGGACGATATGGGCTTTGGGAGCCGACGCCCAACTCGAGTCCTCTTGATGGGTGCACGACACAGAGCTATGCGCCTCGCTTGGGCATGGCAACACCGCCACTGGACACTTGATGACTAAAAATATGTAGCCTGGTCTGACGAGTCGCGCTTCCAACTGTATCAGGCAGATGGAAGGATTAGTGTGTGGCGCAAACCCCATGAAGCCATGGATCCCGCCTGTCAACAAGGAAATGCACAGGCTGGTGGGGGATACATAATGGGATAGGGCGTGTTTTGGGGGACTTCACTGTGACCTCTGGTACGTTTACAAACGTCTGTGACCGGCCAACGCTATGTGCGCATCCTTTCTGACGAGGTAGACCCGTTCATGTCCTGCATTCCTGCTGATGGGTTGGACCTGTTCCAACTGAACAATGCACCTCCACACAAGTGTCGGGACTCCACATTATGGTTAGAGGAGTATTCATCTGAGTTTGGAGTGTTGCCATCCCACCCAAGTCCCCAGATCTGAACATGATAGAACACATTTGGGATGCCATGCAACGCGCTGTCGAACACAAGAATCCGAGACCTCGAAATACACCTGAATTGTGGAACGCTCTGCAGGAAGTATGGTGTGCATTGCCTACAGCATATTTCCAGAAGCTAGTGGAGTCCATGCCCCGTCGTATTTCTGCAGTCCCGCGCTCCCGTGGGAGACCTACCAAGTATTAGACTGGTGTACCAGTTTTTCTGGCACTTCAGTGTATGTTTCGTTAATTCACGAAAGAAATGACGGAAAGTGACTCGTGAATTTAAGAAATTTTTTAGAATGCATCCTTACATCACTTACGACTGCCCACCAATGGAAGTACATAAATGTGAATCAATATTGAGAGTAGCAAATTGAGACTGATGTCTCCTTTAACAGTTGAATTTTTTATTTCTTCACTACATACACACACCTGCTATTCAGTAAGAGAGTTTTATGCAGATGTACGTAAACGTCAGTCACTTATGCAGGTAATGTGCAAAATATGTGGTCACGTGGTTCTCCACGTGACCACATATTTGATAAATGCCTAGATCACGTGGTGAGCCACGTGATCTAGGCAACTATTTAAGACTGCTGCTCGTTAGTTATCGTCAACAGTGGCTGCGGATTGCCTAGTGGTCAACGTTCGTGATTGCCACGGAGGAACCTCATGTTCGATCCTGGCATGTACGAACGCTCGAACCGCTAAATATCCGCCGTGTGTCGGATGGGCAGATTAAGCGGTCGGACACCGGGTATTGGCCCCCGGTAATAAGTAAGGGCGTCTTCCTCCCCCTTTCTACCTCGCTTCCATGTCACTTTCCTATCGGGCGCTCTAGCCCAAATCTCCTAGCTTCCTATTTCTAAGGGTTGTTTAAGACCTGGGGGTCAGACACTCCCTTCCTGAAATCCTCTACATATGATCTGATCTGTTATCGTCGATCTGTTATAGTGTTGACTACAATCGGAGAAACAAAGGATCTTTCGTAGTTCGATAAAGCGCTTATTGTGAATACCCTTCTGGCTGGAGCGACGTTTTTGAAAACAGCAGAGCTGACTAGTTTCTCAAAAGGTGAGATATCCCGGGTCTTTAATTATTGGAAAAATAACCCACATTGCTTGCCTAAGAGGCGTAACTGTTACGCGAAGGCAATTACTTCTTGTGTGTGCAGCAGTTGCCCGAAGCATTCACTGAATGCTGGTTGGTTGGTTGGTTGGTTGGTTAGGTTTTATGGCGCAAGGGCCATGCCTGGCCAAAGAGCGCCAAACACAAGACAAGACAAGACACAGGACAGACAAACAGTATTAAAAATATGGTAGAAAACTTAAAATCTGGCTGATTAAGTAAAAGTGAAAAATGAGAGTGATGGAAGGGCTAAAAGGCAATGAAACAAACAGCATTAAAAACATGATACAATGTTTAAAATTCGGCTGATTCATTAATACTGAAAAATGAGGATGATGGAAGAGCTAAAATCTAAATGCGTTTAAAAAAGTCAATTTCTTTTAAAAAGGAAAACACAGCGACAGTATCGCAGTGGTCATCCAGGAACTGAATGCTGTTCAAGACCTATATCTCAGTGAACTATGGATCAGATTTGGTAACACTGTTCAACAGTGAAATTTTTACAAGAATGGAAGCGTTTTTTTTATTAATTTTAGGGCGCTAAACACGAAAATAACAGTAATAATCCTCTCTTAGCTACGGTTCCGGATTAATTTAACCATTTATACACTGCCGGACAATTGCTAAGGACGGATGACAATAGCAGCGATAGCAAAAATAAAATGCAAGGCAGGAAAATGTGGAAATTAGCATAAGTGGGGGATACAGTAAGACGTGTTGTGCGTATGCAAATTTTGGATTGCCAAACTTGTTCGTGACGTCATAGCGCTGATAAGAGATATAAAGGATTTGACGCGTATTGACCGTTGTTGTTCAAACGCAAAGTTGAAAGGGAAAGAATCAATTGACGAACTTGCAATTTTCAGTATGTCTTCCCGACATCACCTAGATTATTTTACGCGTGGCCGTATTATTGGCAAGATTGAAGAAGGGCGAAAAATAACAGATGTTGCCAGGGAGTTCGACGTCACCCACAGTGTTGTTTCAAGGCTTTGGAAATCATTTCAAACAAATGGAGAGTGTAGCAAGCGTCACGGAGGAGGTCGTGTTCGCAGTACGACACCTGCAGAAGATCGATACATAGTGCTATCAACAAAGAGACACCAGCGCAGCACAGCTAGTGAGGTAGCAAATCAGTTTATGGCTGCTACTGGCAAGCGGATCTCCCGAAAAACTGTCGCCAGACGTTTGCATGAAGGAGGACTATACGCCCGCCGTCCTGTTGTGTGCATCCCATTGTCCAGATGTCACCGTACCGCCCGTTTGCAATGGTGCCATCAACATCGCAATTGGACTGATAACGACTGGTCTGCTGTCCTCTTCTCAGATGAGAGTAGATACAGTCTATCGTCTGATTGTTGACGACAACTGATCTGGCGTGATAGTGGTACTGCATATTGTCCAGCAAACATACAGGAAAGGGACCGATATCCGACATGTAGTGTCATGGTATGGGCTATCATCATGATCAATGGCCGTTCGTCCCTTTATGTGCTTCCAACTGGGACTATGACTGGCCAACGATACATTAATGATGTTCTGCTACCTCATGTTCGCATGTTTCGTGGTTCTTTCTGTGATAGATTCGTTTTCATGGACGACAACGCAAAATGTCATCGAACAGTCGCTGTCCAGGAGTGTCTTGAGAGCGAGGATATTCAACGCCTCGTATGGCCAGCACGTTCTCCAGATCTGAATCCCATTGAAAATGTGTGGGATGCTTTGGGGAGCCCTCCAATAAACAAGGACACCCTCATCCGTGCACTGACAGAGGAATGGGATAAATTACCCCAACAGCTGCTTGATAATGTTGTGCAAAGCATGACACGACGTGTGGAATTTTGCATCGCCCTCCATGGTGGCCATATCCCGTATTGACATCTTACGCCAGAACGCCTGCGGACGGTATTTGCATTTTTTTCACGTTTGCGTATTCTGCACAAAATGGCCTGTTTGTCCCTTGAACACGTTCCAAAGCCTTCTGGATTTCAAAGCACAATAAATTGTCTTTCTTGTAATGTCCTGGCATTCTGACATTATTTTATTTCACTTGGCATCCAACCACACTTACTTTTTTATGCGCTGTATAGCCGTTTATGATCCGTCCTTAGCAATATTCCAGCAGTGTATTTTGTATATATTCATATATTTCAATGGGATGTCCAAATACTAGGAATAAAATTTAACGAATTCCCCTACTTTATACGCGTTGCTGTTTTGCCTGCCACTTGTGGGGAACCAATGGTGCATCTTTCTGGAACATCCAGCAAAAATCTGCTAACATTGCAGCATTCCACTTTCCTTTGTATTGTTGTTCCATTGCAGAAATGTCCTGGTGGAATCGCTCTCCATGTTCATCACTGAAAGCACCACAGTTCTCACGGAAGACATCGACTTGTGAATGTAGGAAGTGCATCTTGAGTGTCACGCTGCAGCCAAGTTTTTCATAAGCACGTAATAGTTCTTCCAGAAGGTCCATGTAATTGTCAGCCTTCTTGTTTCCTAAGAACATTTTTGCAACATTCCGGAAACATTGCCAAGCATGTTGCTCATCAGGATTAAGAATACACTCAAACTGTTGGTATCCCAAGAGCTGGCGTATATGTGTTCCAATGAATATTCCCTGTTTGATCTTATCAGTACTTAGTCGTGGGAACTTTTGGCACAAGTATTGAAATGCAGATTTGTTCTTGTTCACAGGCTTTACAAATGCCTTTATGAGCCCCAGTTTTATGTGTAATGGTGGCAGGACAATTTTGCTAGCCTTCACCAGTGGTTCGTATGCAACATTTTTTGTGCCAGGCAACAAAGCTGTTCGTCGAGGCCATTCATTCTGTTTGTAATGTAGATCTCCTGCGCGGCTGTCCCACTCGCAGATATAGCAACAGTACTTTGTGTACCCTCCTTGCAAGCCAAGCAGAATCGCAATAACTTTGAAATTTGCACATATGAGCTACTCATGTTTATTGTAGCTGATGATGCTTAGAACATGTTTTAACATGGTTAAACTTTCTTTAGCAAAGGCTGCATACGCAACAGGGATAGAAGGTTTCTTGTTATGTATTATGTAGTAGTACAGCCTTAAGGCTTGTTTGGGATGCATCTGTATAAAGAGTTTCCACTCGTCTGGTTTGTACAGAATGTTTAGTTCCTACATCACAACTTCAACATTTTTGCAGAATGTTATTTCATCTTCACTGCTAAAACAGCCTTCCAGTTGTTTCTGACGATCACAAAAAAGATACTCTTGCTGTAGTATCATGATTGCAACTGTAAGGTTCCACTGTTGCAATCATGATACTAACAGTTCAGCTTTACACTTTAGCAGCTCCAAATCCCTAACGAGATCACAAAGCTCAGATTGTGTGATTATGTGTGGTTCACTGGAGGAAGATGGTGGCAGATATATAGAATCCGCATCACTGGTGGATGGATGAGCTTATATATCAACTGATTCTATAAGTTCATCACCATCGCTGTCACTACTTGCCTGTACGTTAACTGGGGGATCAGAAACCGGCAATCCCTCTCCATGGGCCAATGGGCAAATAGCGGATGGTATTATAGGGTATTCAATACTTCTTCGTATTTATTCCTTTCTTCAAAGGAGGTATCATGCAGAAATAGCAATCAGTTGAGTGGTTTGCTTGTTCACGTCAAATGGTGGGCACAGCAAAACGCATTGAGACTTTGTTCCCATGCATCCAAGCTTTCAGAGTTGATGAACATGTCGTACAACACACACGTAGAGCCCAAGATTTACCTTGGTCTCCCACACGACACCCAAAATACATCAAATATGCTTTTTTCACTGCTGGAGTCAATGGTCGCTTCCTTGAGCCACAAATCACAAATAAAACGAAAGTTATCTGGATTGTTAATGCACTTGCGGGGCATTGTCACTGTCGTGAAAGCCAACACTTGAACAGAAACACAATAAAACGTGAATTAAATGAAATTCACTTATTTAAATAAATTCCCTAATCAGCACTCTAACAGAAACACCCAGTGCGATAAAACTGACGCAGTTTGATACATACGCCCCCACGAACAAAAGAAACTGGATGGATCCGGTACCAACAGCTTCTTCGCTATGATCACGTGATTCACGAATCTTCGCCTCGTGAATCAACTCACCCGGACCACAATTTAACGTTGGCCGAGTTGTCTTATGAGTGTCGCTATTATGACATGCCATTTATATATATGAGAAACACGGTCCATTTACTCGGAAAGATCAGATCAGATCATATGTAGAGGATTTTAGGAAGGGCGTGTCTGACCCCAGGTCATAAACAACTTTTAGAAATAGGAAGCTAGGAGATTTGGGCTAGAGTGCCCGATAGGAAAGTGACACGGAAGCTAGGTAGAAAGGGGGAGGAAGACGTCCTTATTTATTACCGGGGGCCAGTACCTGGGGTTCGACGGCATAACGTGCCCATCCGACGCAGGGCGGGTATTTAGTGGTTCGAACGTTCGTACCTGCCGAGGATCGAACCTGAGGATATCTCCATGGCAGTCACGAACGCTGACCACTAGGCCTCCCGCGGCCCGATTTACTCGGAAATTTGAGCTGGGAAAGTATTTTAACTGTAATTTTCGTGTTGAGTACACCTTTTTCCGTACAGAAGGTAGGCTGAGAACTTGGCGTGAGCATCATGAAGGAATGGATCCAGCTTGCCTTGTAAACACAACTCAAGGCTATGGAGGTGGTGTCATGGTGTGGGGCGCATTCTTCTGGCACGGAACTGGTTTCCTGATATTTCTGGAAGGTCAAGTGACCTGTAAGGATTATCTGAAAATTAATACACACTATTGACGTGGATGAGGAATATCAAACACAAGTCATCGCTCTTTCCACGTTTATAAGTGAGCCAGGAAAAAATTCTCATCGTTTGATGAGAATTATTTTATAAAAGTGGAAAGAGCGATGACTTCCGTTTGATGTTCCTAATTCACGTCAATAGTGTGTATTAATTTTTTATTCGCCTCCTAGTTATTTGTTCAGTTGCTGCTTTCTATCTTTGGTGAATCCCCAGCATTGTGCGGGGCTCTAAGAAACAACCTGCCATGTGGTTTGGCAGTTAGTGGTATGCGAGTCTGGATAATTCGAGGCCGCTATGGTGTAGTGGTAGCATGTCCGGCGCGTAACTGGAAGACCCTGGGTTCGATTCCCGGTGGCGGCCGATTAGAATTTTTCCGTGACTCACTTATAAACGTGGAAAGAGCGATGACTTCCGTTTGATATATCTGAACATTATTTCCGAATAAGTCCATCCCGAAATGTTGACCTTTTATTCAACAAGTTATGGCTGTTCCACAGACGACAACGGTACTGTCCGTAGCGCAAGTTTTGTTCAATAGCGGTTCAGCAAGCCCGACAGCGACTTCCGCCATCTTCCCTTGCCACCACAAAACCCGAATCTGAAATCCATTGAGAATGTATGGGACATGTTAGAAAAACAGATCCGGGAGCAAAATCCTCTTCCGTCAAATTTGATCCAGTTTTTCCGTCAAATCTGAGCCAGTGAACTATCTGGTGAACGCCTGGTGTGTTGTAGACGTAGATGCATTCCAACACTTTGTGGAATTTACGCCAAACCGCGTACGAGCTGTAATTCGGGCCAAAAGCGGTCCAATTCGTTATTGAATAAAAATTTCTAACACAGTTGCCGATGTATTTAATTGGCAGCTATATAACGACGACATTTATATTCCACAAAAAGTGATGAAATTACGTGACTGTCGTGAATTGGAGATTTACCTTCATGATTTTTTAATCTGAAACAACGTGACTTCTACCAGGGATGTTTTATCACGCTACTAAGTTGGCTGTTTTGAGAAGTATATACCTCAATTAGCACATTGTGAATGTTTCTTTCGCATCATATAGAGTACAACATCGATTATTCAAAAACATATCAGAAAGGGAAAGTTTAATTACTTATTAAAAATATAGCATCGCATTCTTCAACAGAAATTCCTACAGAACAGGATGAATATATTTATAGAAATGAGTTTTATCGAGGATGAAATTTCCTCAAAACATTTTATGTTATAAATTTTTGCTTCGCAATGAATGAATTCTCTTATACAGTGCAATCTGTTTAAGAAAGAATCCATGGGAATGAAATTATTTTTCCGTTTTAGACAGGCTTCCGTTCTACACAGCCATTGAAATGTACAGATTTTAATTTTTGTCATGCTAAAAACAGATTCAACATAATTTGTGATTACGTATGGCAACACATTGTACTTAGTACCTTAATCAACTAAAAATCCCAAGACTTTACCTTAATCAACTAAAAATGACAAGACTTTAACTTAATCAACTAAAAATCACAAACTCCTGTTATTTTATTTATCCAGTATTGATTTCTGTACAGTAACACTGATAATATGACGCTCAGTGAGAGCACATGCGCCACCTTTGCATTAACAAATCACTTCCAAGCAATTTTATTCAAGTCTTAATTTTTAGTTTTTCCAGTTTTCTTCTTGTTCTTCTATTACCTTTGCGCCACTACTTTTTAATCGTGTCTTTTCGCTTTAAAAGGTCATAAACTAGTGTTTTTTTCGGCATTGAATTTCTCTGCTAAAAGCTTAACACTCCCTCTTTCTTTTTCTGGCAATTTAAATAACTTTAACTTTCGTATCGAAATCGGGAACGCTCTTCTTTGGCGCCATTGCAAGATGGAAACGAACCAACTCAGCTCACAAGGAGCAAAGGCACTGAATGATCATTTTAATGAATAACTGTTAGAGAATTAAATTGGAGTGCCTCTTTGAAATCCGTACGAAATAACCAGTTTCGAAAACTATGGATTTTGCATTCAGCAAAGAGAGTGACGCTGGTCACATGACTTATACCTGAGTAACGCTACGTGCTTAAAAAAGAGCGAAACACAGGGTGTGCTGCAATGCGTTTTTGTGTAAACAATCCAAAAGAAATCTTTCTGTGTTTAACTTTGTTACCTTCAACCTCAAGCAAGTTTTGTCCGTCCGAATTCACCATTACGTTTTATCGTGTGATGTTTGGTATTCAGTTAGAATTCTTGACAGCACGGGAACTCCATCTTGGAGATTTCCGGTGTTACAAGGTTCATTTACTCTTCTGCCATTTCTGTTTGCCGCGTTAGGCAGGTTCCGTTTAAGACAGGTTAAATAATATGCAATTTTCTCTTTCGTCTCAGGACCAAAAGAAAAAAAAATCCGTTTTAGGCGGGTTTTCATTTTCTGAGGTTCCGTCTCAAACAGGCTTTACTATAAATTTTACTTTTATGGTAATCCCCCTTTTTTTAATCATTTCTTTTTTTCAGATTTCATGCTTTTTTTTCATATTGAAACAATTGATTTAAAAACAATGCCACTAATATCTTATTAGTGTTTAAAAAGCAAATTAGAAACAGTACCAACAGGTATACGCATTTGCTGACATCATACACAAATTTTCTCATTAATTTTCTTCAAATCGCAGGCGTTAAAAAATGTTCGACGGATTTATGTATCGGAAAAATAAAAATTGACATAACACTCGTGAAACAAAATGTAAACACTTTGGAAATAAAAAGTCAGTTTATCGTTCATCACAGGCACATCGAAAGAAAATTATGCACTCTCCCGTACAAAAAACAGCTGAAAGTAGTAGACGTTTCGGATGAAGAGAGCGGTAGCTTCCTTTTTAATCACCTCTCGATTCGAGGTTCTATATCATTTTCTACTAACACGAATTTTTAAAATCACTTGTGGAGATTGTTCAAATTCGTGCAAAACACATTATATCATCTTGATACATACAATATTTTTAGGTGGTCGTATGGTAAGGTTGATGGGATTTTATTAAATAACTTTAATGTGATATCTGCAGTTACTATGCAAATTCGATCAAAATATCATTGCATCTAAAAATTGAAAAATACGGGCTGGAAAACTTACCTTCGAAATAGAAAGTTTCATTCCATCTAGGATTTAATGTTCTATGTTTGACTTTCGTCTCAAGTTTTCTTTTTTTATCGGGCAAGAGACTAACTTTCACATAAGGGTCACTGGTACCTGAAAAAAAAAAGGGGGGGGGGGGGCATTAAAATATGATGAAATGCATCGGATTATGGTTTTTTACTTTTTTTCCATAGTAACATGCATACATTTTTTCCTTACTGAAACAGCTCTAAAACACTTCACAATGAAAATCCTCACTAGAATATATTTTTATTATCGTTTTAGATGCTGAGTGTAAGAAGAGTCGAAATCTCAAAACTATAGTTATGCACTAAATGGATGCAGACTGAAACAATGGGAAATAAAACCGCCTTCAAGTTCACTTTTAAAAGTCTTGCTGTGTGGCTGCGTGTCACTAGCACATGCCGCATGTTGTTTGTTTTGCATACAGGAAATGAAAGTAAGGTTTATTTAAGCATCAAGACATCACATCTGAGTATCAAATCACTTGGGCTGTTTATTTTATGAAAAATTGTTAAATGCTTGACAAAATTTTCAACACACACACACACTCGTAGTTTTATCTTCACAGACAGCAAACGATTGCTGTGTTTACTTTTAGAGTCTGACGGAGAGGAAAAACTGCTCACTGAAGTAAAAATTTGGGAACTGGAATAAGGTATTCGCTACTTTCGCTGAGATAACACGCCACACTTTCCTTATTGAAACCTACAACACATTTCGGTGTATAAATTAAGGAAGTCCAACGTTTTAATGTGTTTTTTAAAGACCGTAAAGCACTACGTGACAAGACGTAGATGACGTATTACTCACGTAATTGTGGAGACCAGTGGCATATCTTGGGTCCGAGACCAAGCTATCTCGACCTTCTCCCCCCCCCCCCCAGTACTGTTTTTTTTAAATTGCGAAGTTTAATATTTAATTTTTAAGTAACAGAAGTAATTTTCTTCCTAACTTTTAGGTACATGCCATTGCTAACATGATACCAAAAAATTATGAGGATTAGGATTTGAACACTTGTTTGTACATGAACTCCTTTCTTCTTTCCTTTTGTGTGAACTTGAGCGTTACGTTTTCATAAAATGTTTCTTCCGAGAACTTTTTCATATTTAAAAAGAATGTTTTTCTCACAAAACAGCCAAGTTTTTCGAATGTGCATTTCCTTGTGTGGCTCTAAGATATATCTTGATTCTTTTTAATACGGAAAAAGTCTTTCGGCAGTTGCAATTGTTGATGGGAAGTTTAATATTAGATCTGCTAATTTGTACACCTCACTAAACACTATGTCCAATTAATGCGATATTTTAGGAGCTGGATTCGTAACGTTGTAAGCAGGTATCACAATTAATGCTCATACCTCTCTACTAGTCTTTGATACAGGAATTTTAACTGGCTGTAGCTATCTGGAAGATACCCTTGACTAAGATCCTAGACGAAGTTTTGAGGTGGTGTTGGACCAATTTTTTTAACTGGCTGTAGCTGCTTAGAAGATATCCTAACTAAGTTTTTGAGGTAGTGCTTGACCAGTTTTTTTTTCATACCTCTCTACATGTCTTTGATACAAACATTTTAACTGGCTGTTGCTATCTAGAAGAGATCCTAGACTAAGATCCCGGACTAAGTTTTTGAGGTGGTGTTGGACCAGATTTTTTAACTGGTTGTAGCAATCTAGAAGAGATCCTATTCTAAGTGTTTGAGATGGTGTTGGACCAGTTCTTTTTAACTGGCTGAAGCTCTTTAGAAGAGATCCTAACTAAGTTTTTGAGGTGGTGTTTGACCAGTTTTTTTTTCATACCTCTCTACATGTCTTTGATACATATATTTTAACTGGCTGTTGCTATCTAGAAGAAATCCTAGACTAAGATCTCGGAATAAGTTTTTGACGTGGTGTTGGACTAGTTTTTTTAACAGGTTGTAGCAATCTAGAAGAGATCCTATTCTAAGTGTTTGAGATGGCGTTGGACCAGTTCTTTTTAACTGGCTATAGCTGTTTAGAAGAAATCCTAGACTAAAGTTTCTGAGGTGGTGTTTGACCAGTTTTTTTTATTTCGCATTTTTCCTTGGACGAAAATTTTCGTTTTCATAGAAAAATCCTAGTGGATAAATAACTGGAAACTGAAGACATATAACGAATATACTGGAACGATAAGGTTCCCAGACTCCATCGAGCACGCTTGGAATGATTTAGACAAGTTGCAAGGCATCAACTCCCTCGGAGAACAGCCACCTACGATTTAAAACCTGTTCTGACAGAGTATAGGAACGTTTCCCTATTGAGCTACCTCATTGGAAGCACGAGGGATAGTTTCGAGGCCTTTATATTATTTAACCACACACCTCATTAATCTTGAGAGGATTCCAAAATACTATCGTCTAGAACTGGTCATGTATATGCTTGGAAAAATGTCAAACTACACTAGCGGAAAGTGAAAAAAGAACACCAAGAAGGAGACGTCTGATACCAACGAAATTTATACAGCATAATAACGGAATACAGAGGATAACGTGATCAAAACATTATGGCAAAATACAGTTGTATTTGCTGGTAAACTGAAAAATAACATTTCCATGTAACAAGGTTAGTACGAGGTTGAACCGCCATGAACTGCGTCACACTGTGCAATTCTGGCATGGAGTCTGTCGTACAGATCTTGGAGGTAAGTTTAGGGTATTGAGTTCCAAGCATCCTCAACCTGGACGCGTAAATCGGGGATGGTCGTGGCTGGCCGTGAAGACCAGATAAGTCGTTGTCCCATAAAATCCCACACGTGCTCAATGGGGGACAAATCCGGTAAACGTGCATGCCATGGAAGTTGTCTCACACCCTGAAGTGCATGTTGCGTTGCACGTGCCGTGTGTGAGCGTGCGTTATCTTGCTGGAAAACACCACGATGGACCGACCTTACAAATGGCACAACAACGGGCTGAATGATGTTGTTCATGTAGTAGGTGTTGTTTAACATACCCGGTACAAACACTAGTTGTGAACGGAGTGATAGCTGATTGCTCCCCACACTAGGAGACCAGGTGTTGGACCTGTGTGCCGCTGGCGGATGCAAGAAGGGTGGAGACGCTCCCCTGTGCGTCTGCGAATACGCATACGGCCATCGGAGGCTCCCAAGCAGAATCTGCTTTCATCGCTGAACACGACAGATCGCCAGTGTTTTCTCCAGTGCAGACGTTGGCGACACCACTGCAGCCGTTCCTTACGGTGGGCTGGAGTCAGAGGTACACATGCCAGAGGCACACGTGCACGTAGTCTTGCATCCAGTAGACGGTTGCGGATTGTTCGCACAGTCACCTCATGTGCAAGGGCAGCTCGGATTTGCGTCGCAGTGGATGTTCTGCTTGACAGCTCCTCTCTTCTTATGCGTCGATCGGTCCGCTCATCAGTCCGTCTGTGACTTCCGGTTCCACGTCTTCTCGTGCGGGAATGTTCCTCGGACCATCTACGCCACCATCGTACCACCACCGATACTTCCCGTCCAATTCGCTCCGCAATACGACGATACGACCACCCTGCCTCGCGGAGTCCGACTAGACGACTTCGCTCAAAGTCCGATAACTGCTGAAATCGTACACGTCTTCCATGTCCAGGCATTGCAGCTTCTTCAGGGTCTTCGCACGTGTCCGTACGCCGACGACTGGTTACATTCACTTCGCCGTACTCTTTAAATACCACCGACGATAATTTTCATATTATGCCGTGCTGTGGCGTAAGCGCTCCTCGGTTGGTCCCGAAATTAACATCACACCTACGTAAACTGGACCCCATTAACATACGTAAATTTCATGATCGTCCGCCAATTCCTTCTTGGTGTTCTTTTTTCACTTTCCGGCAATGTATCAACTTCAATTTTAATGTAACATTCTAAGATTATAGCTTGCTGCATCACTATTGTTATTCACATAGATTACTAATCGTACTCCAAACACAACTCTTTTATCGTACACAAAACAGAACTCTCTTAACATCAGCTGTCTCATCGTTGACTGCATTATGAACCATTGTCAGGCTACCTAACATTGAAAAGTTCGTCGGGCGAATTCATGCGGCGATAAGCGAGAATATATTTAACGATGAGAAACCAAATTTAAATAAGAAAATAGAAACTCAAAAGAAAGATTAAATTAAATACAAACGTCACAGTTTAAAGGTTAGCCTTGACTAATTCTTTTTTTTCCTGAAGTTTTACATTAAGCTGTTATTTAAATCAGATCATCAAGGGAACAGCCTGAACTACGGAAGTCCACTAGTTGCTAAGTTATACAAAGCACAGCTCAGGATTCTGACTTCTCATGCTGCTGAGCCTTAAGTTCGAATCCCGAGTTACGATACGGATATCCTGTTTCCACTTCCATCTCAGGTTACCCCAGTTTCCCAGAACTAACGGCTTCAGATCTTATGTGGGTGGTACCTCACGCCTTATGTATTTTCATAGGGGTAGTTAAACTCCAAAAAAATGTACAGAAGTGTTTTGCAATAACCGAAGAAGAATTTCACGACTCAATCCCTTGTTCAAAATCCACTCATTTGTTTGCCTCAAGCAATCGGTAACATTCCTCTTCAGCACCACATTTGTAAGTGCAATTTTGTTGAATTATGTATTCAGTTATCTCCAGTACATTTTCACTTCTCAAATGCTTTGGAAAATAAATACATCTCTAATAACACTGCTCAACAAAAAAAAAAACCTTTTTTTTATGTTTCCTTAATGAAAGTAGCTAAACTTTACTAATTTCGGGTCGAAGAAAACGAATCTGGTAATAGTTTTTTTTATTTTTTTTTTATTAGCTCTGGTTTCGGAGATACACAACTTTTTCATCTATATATACCTATAGCGAAAAGCAAATTTCAACAGGCCGCCCCAGTGGCGCAGTGGTCTAAGCGATGGCCTCTGATCATTCGTCCGAATGGGGTCCGGGTTCGAATCCCGGTAAGGCATGGATGTTGTGTTTGTCTTACGGCACTGGTTCTCTCCCTTCCCTGGAACCAGTGACCCTAAATTAGAAACGGGCGACTGCTTATAGCCCATTGAGTCGCTCACGGTGGTTGTTAAACCTCCAATAAAAAAAAAATTCAACAGTATTATATTATACTACTACAATGTAATGAACGTTATTTTCATTCAATCAATCGTAAATTACACAAAATACAATAAATCAAACGACAAAAACATAGAGGAATTGAAATTACTACATGAAATACAGAAATAGGGGCCTACAAATGAGTGCGCCTTTTCTTTTGCTTGTCGCCTGTAATCCAGTTCTGGGACATTTCTTGTCAATATCCAATAGTAATCCGCAAGCATGGAACAGTTCCACCGACCCTGATGTCTTCGTTCCATTGTTGAAATACCTTGGTGGAACCGCTCACCAGGCTCATCACTCACTGCACCGCAGTGTTCTGAGAAGAAATCTAGATGACAGTGCAGAAAGTGCATGTTGAGGGACATGTTGAAGCTTCAGCGATGATACGTGTCTTGAAGGTTGTTTACAAGCTCAACATAATTTACAGCTTTTCGGTTACCCAAGAAGCCATGCATAACTTTTTTAAAGGTTTCCCAAGCTGGTTTCTCATTGCCCTGGAGGACAATCTCGAAGTTTTCATCCACAACAAGTTTACGAATTTGAGGACCAGTGAAGATTCCTTCCTTCACTTTTTTTTTTTTTGATTGGAGGTTTTTTTTTTTTTTTTTTTGGTTGGAGGTTTATCGACCTCGGTGAGCAACTCAATAGGCTATAAGTAGTCGCCCGTCCCTAATTTAGGGTCACTGGTTCCAGGGAAGGGAGAGAGCCAGTGCCGTAAGACAAACACAACATTCATGCCTGACCGGGATTCGAACCCGGACCGCTTACGGACGAATGATCGTAGGCCAGCGCCTTAGACCACTGCGCCACCGGGGCGGCGATTGGAGGTTTAACGACCACCGTTAGCAACTCAATGGGCTATAAGCAGTCGCCCGTCCCTAATTTAGAGTCACTGGTTCCAGGGAAGGGAGAAAGCCAGTGCCGTAAGACAAACACAACATCCATGCCTCACCGGGATTCGAACGCGGACCCCGTTCGGACGAATGATCAGAGGCCATCGCTTAGACCACTGCGCCACCGGGGCGGCCCTTCACTTTAGCCTCGCTCAGCTGTGGAAATGTGTCTGTCAGGTACTTAAAAGCCTCTCTATCCTTGTTCATCACCTTTACGAAGTTCTTCATAAGGCCGAGTTTGATGTGTAAAGGAGGCAGAACAATTTTGCTTCGATCAACCAGAAGACTGTGCTGGACATTCTATTCCCCGGGTAACAGAGTTTTCTTTGGAGATCAGTCTTTTATGATGTAGTGTGAGGATCTAGCCCGACTGTCCTACTCACACAGGAAACAGCAGAACTTGTTGTAGCCCGACTGTCCTACTCACACAGGAAACAGCAGTACTTGGTGTAGCCCGACTGTCCTACTCACACAGGAAACAGCAGTACTTGGTGTAGCCTGACTGTCCAACTCACACAGGAAACAGCAGTACTTGGTGTAGCCCGACTGTCCTACTCACACAGGAAACAGCAGTACTTGGAGTAGCCTGACTGTCCAACTCACACAGGAAACAGCAGTACTTGGTGTAGCCCGACTGTCCAACTCACACAGGAAACAGCAGTACTTGGTGTAGCCTGACTGTCCAACTCACACAGGAAACAGCAGTACTTGGTGTAGCCCGACTGTCCTACTCACACAGGAAACAGCAGTACTTGGAGTAGCCCGACTGTCCTACTCACACAGGAAACAGAAGTACTTGGTGTAGCCCGACTGTCCAACTCACACAGGAAGCAGCAGTACTTGGTGTAGCCTGACTGTCCAACTCACACAGGAAACAGCAGTACTTGGTGTAGCCCGACTGTCCTACTCACACAGGAAACAGCAGTACTTGGAGTAGCCCGACTGTCCTACTCACACAGGAAACAGAAGTACTTGGTGTAGCCCGACTGTCCTACTCACACAGGAAACAGCAGTACTTGGTGTATCCCAACTGCATGCCCAGCAATATTGCAATCACCTTCAGGTCTCCACAGAACTGCCATTGGTGGTCTGTGTACTCGATTGCTTCCAGAAGTAATTTCATATTGGCATATATTTCCTTCATTGGGACAGCGTGGCCTACAGGAACTGAATGAAGAGAATTGCCATTGTGTAGCAACACAGCCTTTAAACTAAGCTTTGATGAGTCTATGAATAGCCTCCAGTCCTATGGCTTGTGCTCCACATTCAAAGCTGTCATCTAACCATTCACATCACAGCAGGCAACTAGGTTATCTATTTTAAAATATGGAAGCAAATCTTTCTCCCGGCTCCTGTACACTGACACTTTAACATTACGTTATAGAAGATTCCACTGTTTGAGCCTAGAACCTAGAAGCTCGGCTTTGTCTTTTGGTAGGTCCAAGTCTGGAATTAAATCACTTGGTTCACCTTGGGTAAGTCTGTGTGGATCACACAGGGACTCAGATGCGAAATCAAGATCCTGTGATGTCAAAGCCTCAGGTCATTCATATAATGTCGCCTCCGTACTGTCTTGTTCTTCATCTGAGTCCGGACTGTACTCCTCTGGTGGATTCGGTACAGGCAGGTGGTCCTCATGTGGCACTGGTATTATAGCTGACGGGATGTTGGGGTATTTCATGTTCGACTTCCTCTTTCTTGATATGCCTTTCTTAATATGTGGTACCATGCAGAAATAGCAGTTATATGCAGCTCTCCCCAAATCATAGGAATGCCAAATGGTATTGAATGTCCGTTTTTACGGATCCATCCACATAGATTCACAGAACAAGAATTGCAAAAAACATGAGGTGCCCACGTTTTGTCTTGATCCCCTACTTTCATACCAAAAAACTGGTGGTTGGCTGTCTTCAGGAGTGAAGTAATTGGGCGTTTCTGGAAGGCAAATATCACATCACCACAAACATAAACAAAAATTGTCAGCTTTGTTTAAGCATTGACGTGACATCCTGGCTTTTCAAGTTAAGTATGACCACAAAATCAACATGCAGCAAAGAACGGAACGACACTAAAACTTTTACACCAAGCAATCTGTAAACGTACAATTAACTAAAACAAGTTATTAATGAACAAAAGAAGATCTACAGTTACTCTTCATTCCAGCTCTCAGGTTTGCCAACCCCTATATTTGCTTTACGTACTACCTTAATTAGCCGCTCGGAGCGCCACACGCTTCATTTCATATACACTGAAGAGCAGTTGAATTAGAGATACCTGTCTAGTAACGTGTAGCACCACCTTTCGCCCTGATGACGGCGGCGATTCGTATCGGTATCGACTCGACAAGACACCGGAAGCGTTGGGAAGCCATACGGATCCACGACCCCTGAACAAGCTCCCACAGTTCACGAAGATTTGATGGAGGGGGTCAGAGCCCTGAACACCTCTCGCGATGGCATCCCAGATGTGCTCGATGGGATTAAATTCAGGAGACCTATCTGGCCAAGGAAGCGAGGTCACGTCAGTGGAGTGTTCATTCAACCATTCGGATACAATTCGGAAGCGATGGCACGGTGCATTGTCTTGTTGCAAGATGAGGTCCCAGTGCGATGTTGAAGACGCACAAACGGGAGCAAATGGTCGTCCAGGATATCCCGGTAACGTTGTCTTGTGAGGGACGATGTCACACGTACCAGAGGTCCCATTTCAGTCTACGTAAACAGCCCCCAGACGAGAATTCCGCCCCCACCAGTTTGAAGAGTACCCTGCTGGCAAGAAGGATCCATCGCTTCATGTGGTTTGCGCCGTACTCGTATCCTGGCCACCCGCATGTACCAACGTGAATCTCGACTCATCAGTCCAGGCAACATTTTTACACATGTCTAGGGGCCTATGGAGATGATCCCGCGCCCATGCTACTCTCTGCATCGTGTGATGTGCGGTCAGCAGCGGTACCCTCGTGGGACGATGGCTTCTGTACCCCATAGCGAGGAGATGGTTCTGGATGGTGTGGTTGCTTACACGTTTTTGTACACCATCGTTAAATTGCCGAGTGATTTCTTGCCCTGTGGCCCGCCTATCCGCTGTTATAATACGAGCTAGCTGACGATGACCCCGCTCATCCACACGCTCCTGTCCACGGCAGTTGGCACTTGCAGGGATGGTTTTACTGGATTCGATGTACACACGGTGCACAAGTGACACAGTGGCTCGTGAAAATCCCAGTGCCTGCACGACTTCCGAGATGGAGTGACCCATTCGTCGGGCACCGATAGTTTGCCCACGATCAAATGCGCTTAGATCCTACGTTTTACCCATACTGCGTCCGACTCTTACTGATTCCCGTCGCATCACTCCTTATATTGTCGGATCGCTGCATAAGTCATGTCGTTTCCGTTTACAGGGCCGCCCACAGCGCGACATTTGCATAACGCCAGCTGTCTTTAATTCAATAGCTCTTCAGTGTGCATATCATAAAACATCATAAATGGGCTATATCTCGGAAATGAGAGCTAACTAAGCGTTGTAAATGCCATATTTGTTTGTAACATACTGAAATCAATACGAAATAAGTACTTTCAAGTCAGAAACATTTTCATTGTTGACCAGTGTAATCAATTTTACCTTGAGATAAAGATGTACTTATTCTTCAAGCTGGTTAAATTAGCAAAAATGTTTCGATAACAGCTTATCTCGTTTCTTTGCTTGTTGAGAAAACACGGCTTTCACTGTGATCAAGTTCTTCAGCATATTCTGCTCTTTTACCTTCATATTCCGAAAGCCAATTGTCTCTTCAAATACATGAACATTGGGTTTACTCAATTTCAGAATTGTTATTGTTTGTTTGGGGTTTTTGACGACAACCATGAGAAAAACTAAGAACTATAAGTAGCCCCCGTCCTTAATTTAGAGCGGCTTGTTACTGGTAAGAGAGAGAGAGCGCCATGGCCGTAAGACACGCTCACCACTCATTCCTCATTCGGGAGTCGAACCTGGGCCCGGTAAGGACGTCCAGTAAGAAACCAATGGGCCCAAACACCTCGGCTACCTGGATGGCATTTAAGAATAAGCACTTCTCTTCAAAAGTTATCAGGACTCTTTTTGAAACTTCTTCCAGGCTTCTTATAAAAAAACTCATTTTGAAGTAGGGACCGTTAAGGTATAGGTTCCTACAAAACGCCTAGATGAAATGCGAAAAACAAGACGCAATGTATCTACAAGAGGCATCCTGTAAGTAATGCCTCCTTTTTAATAACTTTTGAAATTTTGAAGTGATTTTAATGAAACTGCACTGACATGTCCTATGATATGTAACCAATGTGGAAACAATTTTTTTCTGAATAAGAAATAAAGATCCTGAATGACAGAGAAAAGCAGCGCTCCATAACTAAATTCCTGGAAAAAGAGGGATGTGAGGTTCCAGAAATCCACAAAACACTCCTGGTGGTGTTTTGAGCTGCCACAATCAATATCAGTAATGTCCGAAGATGGATGAAGAGGTTTCGAGAGAGAGAAAGTTTAGTGTCGGATAAACAACGGAGTAGAAGACCCGCAATTGCAGTGACAGATGTCAACAGGCAACGAGTTAAAGACCTGCTCACAGCTGATGGTCGTGTCACCATCCAGGAGTTGCAACAATAAACAGTGCTCACTATGTGCATTTATTTGAAGAAGCTAAAAGAAGCTCTCAGAAGGAAAGAAAGTGACATTCCACTTCATAGTGTTGTTTTACACCATGATAACGCACGTCCACACACCTCACTGGTGACTTCAGAGGCTATTGCCAAAATGGGGTGGACGGTGATACCCCAACCCCCTACAGTCATGATTTTTCTCCCTCAGACTTTTCCCTGTTTGCCCCTTTGAAAAACACCCTTCGTGAAGAACGTTTCGACGACGTGACAGACGTTAAACTGGATGAAACGACAGCCTCAGGAATTTTTCCAAAATGGATTTTACCAATGGGTTCAAAGATGGCGGAAATGTATAGAAAGTAATGGCCAATACTTTGAATAGGCTAGCATTATTAACAATATGTCCAAGTATTTTGCCACCAAGTTTCACATTTTTGCTGCTACAAATCAAAATCTTATGAGGGACCAGGCATTTCTTTCAGGATGTGCTTCGTATATTAAATTCATTTTTGTCAATAGCATTCCGTCTTCGTATTATCCTGTATTAAGAGTTCAACGCTCGTGATCAATCTACCTGTTAGTTTACGCTAGCCACGCCATTCTCGGGTTGAGACTAACAATACGAGAAACGGTGTATTTCGGCAAATATAGATGTATTCAGGACATGCGTTGAATATACGTGTTATTATATACTTCGTGTTATTATATACTTCTTTGGGATGTAAGGTCAGGTGATGCGTAACATCACAGCCTCTCCTTGACAAATGTCAACCCCGCCTTCTCGTGGTGCATCCTGTTCCCACTAAAGGGGCTCTGACGACCGCAAATAGCGGTATAACTATACCATCGGGATCAGAGGAAATGCTATCCCACACTCACCAACCCGCTTGGCCAGCGTGGTGAGTTATGGCCAAACACCTCCAAAATGACTCTACAACTTAAATCTTGGCCCTCAGTCTCCGGCAGCTGGAATGTACCTGGCCAAGGCAGCGGCCAGTGCGACATGAAGGCAGAGGGTGCTAAGAATCCCCGGAGGACCGGACTAGGCTGCCATTTGATGCTGACCTTGGCTACCTACAACGGACGCTCCCTATCTTCTGATTCAAGGCTTCTTGAATTGGAAGAGGAACTACAAAGGATCAAGTGGGACATCGTCGGGCTGAGTGAGGTAAGGAGAAAAGGAGAAGATCTCATTGAACTGAAAAGTGGACATCTCTTCTATTATCGTGGGACAGATACTGGCAGAACTAGTAGTGTTGGATTTATAATAAACAAGAAACTGAAGGATAAAGTGGTAGAAGTTGAAAGTTCCTCTGACAGAGCTGCACGACTCGTTATCCAACTATCGAGAAGATACCAGGCTCAGATTATTCAAACTTATGCACCCACCACAAGTCATCCTGAAGAAGAAATTGAAGAATTTTATGAGGAAATTCGTCATCTAAATAATAAAGGTAAGCAGCACTTGAAGATAATTATGGGAGATTTCAATGCAAAAATAGGGCAACGGCAACAGAATGAAACTTCAGTAGGTAAATTCGGTCACGGCAACAGAAACCAGCGTGGAAATACTCTCGTTGAGTTTGCAGAGGCAGAAGGATTTTTCTATCTTGAATTCCTTTTTTCAAGAAAAAGCCACACAGGAAATGGACATGGAGACATCCAATTGGGATGACAAGTGAAATTGATTTTATTATGTGTAACAAAAAATTCGTCATCGAAGACTGCAGTGTGCTAAACAAGTTCAACACAGGTAGTGACCATAGATTGGTGAGATGTAAGATGCACCTCAACACTAAACTGGAACGTGGCAAGCTCATAAGACAAACAAAATGTATTGACATAACCAACCTTAAAAAACACCATAATACTTTCAAGTTGGAACTGAAGAACAGATTCTCTGCTTTAGAAGGCCTAACATCGGAAGAAGTGGATATTTCTGAAGTTAACAGAAAAGTAACCAAAGCTCTTATGGAAACAGCAACAAAATTAGCTGGGTTCAAGAACAAGTTGCATGTAAACAAATTATCAGGAAAAACCAAAATGTTGATGCAAAAAAGAAGAGAGATGAGGACAACTAAAGAAGATGTGACTTCCAAAGTGGAATATATAGAGCTATGCAAGACAGCACAAAAAAGTATCACTGAAGACGTAAGGAAATTCAACTGTGAGCTAGTGAGGAAAGCAATTGAAAACAACCAAAGCCTAAAGATAGCAAAGGGACATCTCAGTAAGGGAAGAAAACAGATTATGGCTCTGAGAAAAGAAGATGGTTCTATAACAAGAAATAGAGGCGAAATTTTGACAAGAGTGAAAGATTTCTACTCCAAACTATATGAAAGGGATGATACATGTACTCCAGACATCATGAAAGGTACCAGAGTTCTTCCAGTCCTCCCAGCAGAAGTTGCTCATGCAATCAAGAACATGAAGCTGGGGAAAGCTCCAGGAGAAGATGGAATTACTATAGACATCATACAAGAAGCAAGTGGAGAAATTGAAACAGTACTCGCCCAAATTTTCACTGATGCCTTAATGAAGGGAAGATTCCTGAGGATTGGAACAATGCTACAATGATCCTGCTACATAAAAAAGGTGACATTGAGGATCTCAGGAACTACAGACCTATCAGCCTCCTATCAGTGGTTTATAAAATCTTCACTAAAGTTCTTTCACACCGCTTGAAGGTAACACTGGACATGGCTCAACCGAGAGAACAAGCTGGATTCAGGAGTGGCTACAGCACAATAGATCATATCCACGTACTGAGAGAACTAATTAAAAGAGCGAGGGAATATGAACTTCCATTGTGCATGGCTTTTATCGATTATGAAAGAGCCTTTGATTCGGTGAAACCATCAGCAGTTACCACGGCTCTGAAATCCTGCGGTATTGAAGATGCATACATTAATATTATTAATAACATCTATGAAAATGCAAGTGCAAAGATTCGGCTGTTTGAAAATACAACACACATAAAAATTGGAAAGGGAGTGAGACAAGGTGACACCATATCTCCGAAGCTCTTTAATGCAACATTGGAAAATGTCTTTCAATCACTGAACTGGGAAAACAAAGGGATAAAGATTAATGGAGATTATCTAACCCACCTTCGTTTTGCTGATGACGTAGTCATTTTTGCAACTACCCCATCAGAGCTGCAGAGTATGATCCAGGAACTTGCTGACAAGAGTAAAGAAGTGGGATTAAAAATGAACTTTCAGAAGACAAAAGTGATGTTCAATGCTTTTACAAGAAATGAAGATTTATCGATTGATGGAGAAAAGCTGGAGATAACAGACACGTACGTTTATCTTGGACAGCAGATATCAAGTGAGGGTCACATTGATGAAGAAATTAATCGGCGTACAAAACTTGCCTGGAGAGCTTTTGGAAGAAACAGCATAATTTTCAAGAGCAATATGCCATTATGTCTTAAAAGAAAAGTGTTTGATCAATGCATCCTTCCAGTGCTTACGTATGGTGCAGAGACGTGGACCTTAACTAAAAGAGACATACAAAGGCTGCAGACAACTCAAAGAAGCATGGAGAGGTGCATGCTTGGTATAACCAGGAGAGATAAGAAGAGGAACTCGTGGATCCGAAAAATGACGAGAGTGGAAGACATCATGATCAGAGTTAAATCCCTGAAATGGCAATGGGCTGACATACTGCCAGAAGGACAGACCATAGATGGACAGCCGAAATTTTAGATTGGATTCCAAGGACAGGAAAAGACCCAGAAAAAGACCACATGGGAGATGGGTGGATGAAATTCGTAAATATGCGGGAGTGACATGGAGGAGACTGGCACAAGACAGACCGTTGTGGAGGAAACTTGGGGAGACCTTCGTCCAGCAGTGGATTGATAATGGTTGACAATGATGATGATGATATACTTTCCGATAACATTATGCAAAGCAAAAGTATCGGGTCCACTCTCGTAGGACACTGAAACTGGCAATGCCTTCACAGAGGTCTTTGCGCACTGGAAACTGGTCACGGAAAAGTAACCATGGGTAAAAGCAGCGACGTGAGTTTTATCGCGCCCACATAGAAGCTGCGAGAAAGGGCGGCTATTGAATCACAGCAACAACTGAACTCTTGGGATTTCCACGTCGTGCCGCCTTTTAGATGCACACCAATCCTACGTGAAAGACGGGAAAACTTTCAAATAATGGGAGAAATGTGGCCCGTAAACGTGCAGTTGACACGTAAGGTGAGCGCAGATTGAAAAATTCCGCATCGTTATGAGGTGCCACACAGCTACCACGGAGCCGATAACGTAGGAATTAAATGAGAACGCGTCTGCAAGCTTATGCACAAGGACTTTTCGTCGTAGCATGGAAGAAATAGGCAATAAGAGTGAACGTCCACATCGTGCTCCTTGTTGACTGTAAGGCACCGAAAGATTAAGCTGAAGTTTGCAAAAGCCACCGCAACTGGAGTGCGGAGGACTGGAAACACGTGATCTGATCCGACGAATCACGGTTTGAACTCTATCACGTGGATAAGAGGGTGAGTGTGTGACGTAAACCAACCTAAACAATGAACCCAGCTTGCCAAGTTGGGGTCATACAAGCAGGTTGTGGCGGTGTAACAGATTGGGGTGCGTTCACATGCGTTTCCTTGAAGTCCGTCGTACCATCCGGGACCTCCATTAGTGGCAGAAGTTATGTGAACTTCCTCAACAACCATTTGCACCCGTTCGTGACGATTCTCTTTGAGCATCAGGACGCCATCTTTCAAAAGGACAATGTCATACTTCTCGAGTAGAGACCAATTGATTCGGGGACCATTCAAATTAGTTTACCACACCCGAATGGCCCCATGGATTGAAAGGCTCCAGTCCTATTGGGTATTCGTGAGACGAATTGGTAACATCTGTTCGAAACCGCCATCCCCCCACCAGTAACTGTGAATGCTCTTAAGACAGCCAAAGACACACACGTTTGAGTGTCACGCCAGGAAAAGGGGAAGTTTTATGCCTGAGACGGCATGTAGCGTAGAGTGAAGCAAGAGTGAAACTCTTCAACGCCTGCCTGAAATTCTCTTCACTCCAGGCTACATGCCGCCTCAGGCACAAAACTCCCCCGTTTGCTGGCGCGACACTCAAACGTGTTATTAAAAATACGTGTGCCTGTGGCAGCCTTAAAGCAGCCAATCCTCCTTATGTTGGTGGCAATACCACCTTGTTTTCAACATCCCATTGAATCCTTTCGAAGACGTCTGGCGGCTGTTATGAGGACAAAATGTGATACAAAAACATTATTAGGTACACAATAAATACTTGTCCAATCACTTTATGATTCCATTCATCACTCATACACATCATAACCAAGACGGATTTTTTTTTATTGGAGGTTTAACGACCACCCTGAGCAACTCAATGGGCTATAAGCAGTCGCCCATCCCTAATTTAGGGCCACTGGTTTCAGGAAAGGGAGAGAGCCAGCGCCGTAAGACAAACACAACATCCATGCCTCACGGGATTTGAACCCGGACCCATCTCGGACGAATGATCAGAAGCCATCGCTTAGACCACTGCGCCTCCCCGGCGGCAGACGGGACTAAGAACCATTTAGGGCAAAAGGGAATGTTCAAAGCTGGAAAAGGAATTTCTGACGTCGAAACTAACTGAAATCTAAGAGCTGTGCCAAAAGCAGGAATTACCTGCAAAAAACGAAAGAACTACGACTTGGACTTTCAAAAATTAAATAATTAAAAGCAGTAAAACCCCTAAAAAAACAAACTCAAAATACGCCCCACTCATAAATTAATAAAATTTAAGTTAGGGGCCAATACTGCACCAGCATTATACAAAAAGGAGAAAATTTAAGGGTGAGCCCAGAATGGAGAAGCCTAAAAAATGCGAAAACGTCCGCTATCCAACTTTGTACGGGGAAAACAAAACATTAAGGCCGAAAAAAAAATAAGGTTTTGTAATACGCTAACAGGGACCTCCAACCCTTGAAAGAAACAGAAAGCAGTACATGGGAGAAATTCCCTAAGTTGAGAAGACTCGGGGACGAGTGCCTTAAACAATCCTTTTACCGCTTGACAGATTGAGTAGGCAGGCTGAGAGGTTCATCTGAAAACAGAACGCGGGTGGGAATAAATTATTCCCTGAATTTTCGCGATTGAATAGGAGACCTGAAAGGGCTGCGAATTTATAACCATTGAATGCATGGAATTAAAGAGCCAGTTGAAGGATCTAATGAAAATTCGCCTACTTTCAAAGGTTCTGTATGTATTTTTTATACCGAAGCTGGCATAAGTCAAACACTGGATGATATTGACAAAGTGTCAAAACTACGGAAGGAGACAAATATTATAAAGCGGATGACAGAGCCACTTGAACTTTGATCAGTTATTCCAGGAGACACATAGAAGAAACTTTTAAGTAATTCCTATGAAGAGAAAGTTTTATTTCTGAAATTACATAAAAGAAGAATTATGGAGAAATTGTTGATTCTCATGAAACTGAAACAAAAGAAAATGAAATATGACATAACGAAGGATTTGATGGTTCTTTCTTAGGGCCAGCAAATTCGCTGTTTCTACAACTGTTGTAAAGAGGATAAAGTTTGTTATCAACAGTATTTACTACATAAGATAACACTGAAAAGATAGATATGGTCCTTTAATAAAGTTAGGATTTCAGATTCCACAATTTGCTATTTTAGTGAACACTTCTTTGAAGGCATGACAGAAGGTTAGATCTTAAAGGCATAACGGAATTATTATTTAGTACGCCATCAATTCATGTTAAACAAAGAATAAGACTTTGAAGACATAACTGAAGACTAAATACGTAATTCAGAAGTTCGTTGCTTTAGATGAACATTTAACAGGTTATTAAAGTCCTACCAACCTGAAAACATTACTAAGATAATTACATGTTCAATGACTTCCCACTACAGATGAATTTCAAAAAGATAGATATCGTCCTTCGAGGACAAAACTGAAGCTTGCGGTGGTTCAATATTTTGCTGCATGAGATGACCACTAAATAGATGAAGATCGCCCTTTGAAGACATAACTGAGGATTATATATTCAATGATATATTACTTTACATGAATGATTATTGTAAAGTCAGATATCGTCCATAGGACACAAGACAGAATTACAAGTTCAACAATTTCCTGCTTTAGATTATGAGGGGTTTTTTTTTGTTTTTTGTTGTTGAAGATAATACTGAACACTGCGATTTCTGTACTTTATTGCTGTCCAGAGATGTGTAAGTATGGTAAAGCTTTAAAATGATGAAACAGAAGCTGCTATTTTGAAATGCACCTTTAATTTTCATTTATCGATTGGCACTAAATGACTCCCACGAACCTGGAATTCTAGGAAGAATCCGCTGACTCTGAATGTAGACCCCGAACACTGGAGGCTAGGAAGGGTTCTCTTGACTCGAAAAGCAGCCCATGCACTGAAGGCTAGGAAGAGCCAATTGACTCTAAGAGTAGCCCTCAACCACGGAATAATATAAAGAGTCGCTTCACTCTAAGTGTAGTCCATGAATCCTGAAGGTTACGAAGCGTAACGTTTTGAGTAGCCCATGATCATTGAATGATACGAAGACTCACTTGACTCGCTAAGAGTAGCCCAAGAACACTGAAGGCTAGGAAGGGTTCTCTTGACTCGAAGAGTAACCAATACACTGAAGGCTAGGAAGAGCCATTTGACTCTAAGAGTAGCCCTTAACCACGGAATAATATGAAGAGTCGCTTTAGTCTAAGAGTAGGCCATGAACCCTGAAGGCTACTTTTAGAGTAGCCCATGATCATTGAATAATACGAAGACTCACTTGACTCGCTAAGAGTAGCCCAAGAACACTGAAGGTTAGGAAGGGTTCTCTTGACTCGAAGAGTAACCAATACACTGAAGGCTAGGAAGAGCCACTTGACTCTAAGAGTAGCCCTCAACCACGAAATAATATGAAGAGTCGCTTCACTCTAAGAGTAGTCCATGAATCCTGAAGGCTGCGAAGCGTAACGTTTAGAGTAGCCCATGATCATTGAATAATACGAAGCCTAACTTGACTCAAAGAGTCGCCCACGATAATTGCTGAAAGCTACGTAGCGTAACTTGACTCAAATTGTAGCCCACGATCATTGCTAAAGGTTACGAAGCGTAACTTGACTCTAAGAGTATCCCAAGATCATTTCTGAAGGCTACGAAGCGTAACTTGTCTCTAAGATTCGCCCACGATCATTGCTGAAGGCTACGAAGCCTAACTTGACTCTAAGAGTCGCCCACGATAATTGCTGAAAGCTACGTAGCGTACCTTGACTCAAAGTGTAGCCCACAATCATTGCTAAAGGTTACGAAGCCTAACTTGACTCTAAGAGTCGCCCACGATAATTTGCTGAAAGCTACGTAACGTAACTTGACTAAAAGTGTAGCCCACGATCATTGCTAAAGGTTACGAAGCGTAACTTGACTCTAAGAGTATCCCACGATCATTTCTGAAGGCTACGAAGCGTAACTGGTCTCTAAGATTCGCCCACGATCATTGCTGAAGGCTACGAAGCCTAACTTGACTCTAAGAGTCGCACACGATAATTGCTGAAAGCTACGTAGCGTAACTTGACTCTAAGAGTAGCCCACGATCATAGCTAAAGGTTACGAAGCGTAACTTGACTCTAAGAGTCGCCCACGTTAATTGCTGAAGGCTACGAAGCGTAACTTGACTCTAAGAGTTACCCACGATAATTGCTGAAGACTACGTAGCGTAACTTGACTCTAAGAGTAGCCCACGATCATTGCTGAAGGCTACGAAGCGTAACTTTAAAAGTAGCCCATGAGAGGAAGATTCACTTGACTTGCTAAGAGTAACCCAAGAACACTGAAGGCAAGGAAGAATTCCCGACTGTACAAGTAGGGAAAACCACTGCGCTAAAAGGAACAAAACTACAAAGGGATTCAAATCTTGACCAGCAGTACGAGTTGTCGGACGCCCGAGACCTAGACCACTCTGATTATCATCTAAGAAAGATATTACAGAAAAATTCTGTAGATGTTTTACACGGCGTTAAAAATATGCGTATGTTCTACAAAAAATTGGAACCCTGCATTTTGCGTAGTGCAAAAATTTGCAACCCGCAGTACATGAAAATTTCTGATGGGAAAAATATAGAGGCTTTGTTATGGCCATAAGAGTTTTTCAATGCACTGTCTGAAAAAATTATTTCAGTTACATACGTGGAATTAAAGCAATTGGACAAAAACGTGCTAATGTGAGTTGTAAAAAAAAAGTGTAAAAGATTGAAGTGAAACTTACCAATAATATCCTTAGCTGGGAGGTCTCGAGCTTGAATTATCTTTAGTACGAGAGTCGAAGCATAAAAATCGAATTCTAAACTAAACTGAATCTGTCCAGCAGGTTCGAGAGGTTCAGAAGTATCGACATCCATATCAAAATCCTCCTGAAACAAAGGCAACGATACTCAAACAACTGGTTATCATACCCACGAGTACAATTACATTTCGCCGGCTATATTAAGTTCGCAAAGTATCTATTAAATACACATAACAAATGTAAAAATATTCGCAAAACTAATTATTACAGCCAATAGTATTATTTCAGTTTTCAGCTTGCATTTAGTCCACGATAGTTTCATTACACTGAGATTTGGTAAACAAACTAGCATTTACTTTATGTTTTATACCAATACAAAGTGAAACACAATCTCTCGCCTTTTTTAAAAAATCTCTGAACTTTGCTTTACTTTATAGAAAGAACTGTCATGTGAATCAAATTTTATAAATTCGAAGTTATGCATTCATCAAGATAAAGAATTATTTTCGTAAATATGTTTATAACATCACTATGTCCATCACTTCGTCTGTATGTAGACACCATATATTTTACTTTATAAAACAGCTTTAGAAAGAACCGATTCAAAAAATATTTTTCATCTGCCTATAGCATTTACACAAAGGCTTTTTTACGTACAGTTTCCATTTGAAATAACGCATGGCGTCACGTCTGCGGGAGGGAAGAGGGAGGGGGCGTAAATGCATATTATATCGTTCCCGAAACCTCTGTTTGTAAAACTCATATTTAAAAATGAAATCGCATTAGATAGAGGTCAGAACGATAAATATTGTGCACGCATTTTGCAATACTTTGTGACAAAATGCTTTGCCTCTAGGAGGAGTAAGTGCATATTTCTGTTTTGAACATGTTTGCAATCGTATTTTGTCTTCAAAGAACCTAACTGAAAAAATCCTTTTTCAGACTCACGCCACTCACGCAGGAAAAAATTTATGTGTGCCATTTTACTCTTAAAATAATGTGTAGTTTTTCACTGCGGGATAATGTAAATCTCTGTAATGATGACATCCCCGCTTCTAAAAGGTCCATTAAAAATGTGTTTGCCACTAATACCGTTTGTGGAAAAAAATATATCTCATATATAAGTTTGTACCACATTTTTGTACCACATAGTTTTACCAGTTCGGGTGTTAGTGTTCATTTCTATTTGTAGCATACTTGAAACCACATGCTTGTTTCTAAGAAACCGATTTCAGAAATCGCCTATTCTTTGGATTTATTCCGTTATAAGATATGCTTTGTGAAGAATTTGTGATGTTCTGTACCACACATTTTCAGCCGCTAGTGACCGAAAGTGGCTATTTCTATTTGGGATGTTTTTTAGTACACATTTTGAGCTGCTAGTGACCGAAAGTGGCTATTTCTTTTGGGGATGTTTTGTAGCACACAATTTCAGCTGCTAGTGACCGAAAGTGACTATTTCTATCTGGGACGTTTTGTAGCACACATTTTCAGCCCCTAGTGATCGAATGTGGCTATTTCTATTTGGGATGTTTTGTAGCACACATGTTCTTTTTTTTTTTTTTTTTTTTTTTTGATTGGGGGTTTAACGACCACCGTGAGCAACTCAATGGGCTATAAGCAGTCTCCCTGTCCCTAATTTAGGGTCACTGGTTCCAGGGAAGGGAGAGAGCCAGTGCCGTAAGACAAACACAACATCCATGCCTCACCGGGATTCGAACCCGGACCCCGTTTGGACGAATGATCAGAGACCATCGCTTAGACCACTGCGCCACCGGGGCGGCGCACACATGTTCAGCCGCTACTTACCGAAAGTAGCTATTTCTATTTGGAATGTTTTGTAGCACACATGTTTAGCTGCTAGTGACCGAAAGTGGCTATTTCTATTTGGGACGTTTTGTAGCACACATTTTCTGCCCCTAGTGATAGAAACTGACTATTTTTCTTTGGGATGTTTTTAGAACACATTTTCAGCTGCTAGTGACCGAAAGTGGCTATTTCCTTTTGGGATGTTTTGTAGCACACATTTTCAGCTGCTAGTGACCGAAAGTGGCTATTTCTATTTGGGATGTTTTGTAGCACACATGTTCAGCCGCTAATGATCAAAAGTGACTATTTCTATTTGGGATGTTTTTAGAACACATTTTCAGCTGCTAGTGACCGAAAGTGGCTATTTCTTTTTGGGATGTTTTGTAGCACACATTTTCAGCTGCTAGTGACCGAAAGTGGCTATTTATATTTGGGATGTTTTGTAGCACACATGTTCAGCCGCTAATGATCGAAAGTGACTATTTCTATTTGGGATGTTTTTAGAACACATTTTCAGCTGCTAGTGACCCAAAGTGGCTATTTCTATTTGGGACGTTTTGTAGCACACATTTTCAGCCCCTACTGATAGAAACTGACTATTTCTCTTTGGGATGTTTTTAGAACACATTTTCAGCTGCAAGTGACCGAAAGTGGCTATTTCTTTTTGGGATGTTTTGTAGCACACATTTTCAGCTGCTAGTGACCGAAAGTGGCTATTTCTATTTGGGATGTTTTTTAGTACACATTTTGAGCTGCTAGTGACCGAAAGTGGCTTTTTCTATTTAGGACGTTTTGTAGCACACATTTTCAGCCCCTACTGATAGAAACTGACTATTTCTCTTTGGGATGTTTTTAGAACACATTTTCAGCTGCTAGTGACCGAAAGTGGCTATTTCTTTTTGGGATGTTTTGTAGCACACATTTTCAGCTGCTAGTGACCGAAAGTGGCTATTTCTTTTTGGGATGTTTTGTAGCACACATTTTCAGCTGCTAGTGACCGAAAGTGGCTATTTCTATTTGGGATGTTTTGTAGCACACATGTTCAGCCGCTAATGATCGAAAGTGACTATTTCTATTTGGGATGTTTTGTAGAACACATTTTCAGCTGCTAGTGACCGAAAGTGGCTATTTCTTTTTGGGATGTTTTGTAGCACACATTTTCAGCTGCTAGTGACCGAAAGTGGCTATTTCTATTTGGGATGTTTTGTAGCACACATGTTCAGCCGCTAATGATCGAAAGTGACTATTTCTATTTGGGATGTTTTGTAGAACACATTTTCAGCTGCTAGTGACCGAAAGTGGCTATTTCTATTTTGCCGATTGTGTTGAAATCCAATTGATGTTATTGTTTTGTAATCCGTTCAATTCACTATGAAGTATACTGCAATTTAAATTATACAGAAAAATTTTCATACGACGATAAAATGCATTCTCCTTTTTGCTGAATTTTTTCTTCTAAAAATCTGCTTTGAAACTTATGCCGAGCTAATAACATCCGAAAATTCAATATCATCTTCCTTTTTCTTTTAATGTAACCGTTTAATTTCGGAAAAGAGCATCGATTATTTCGCTAGATCAAATGGTTTACCTGGGGCTTTTAAAAAATATGCTGTCTCTCATTTACGTTAGATGATGCTGACTGTAGAGGCTGGTTGTATGGTGGGTACCGCTGCTTCCAAAAATTCTAAAGTGATCTCCGTTTTGATTAATTTCGTGACGACATAATGCCAAATTTGTATTGAAAACAATGGGATATAAATTGGAACAGCATACAGAATACAAATTACGAATAAGAAAAAAATATTACTCCTAAAAATAAGGAAGAAAAAGTCCGTAAATATATAAGCAGATGACAGCACAGTACAGGCCACACACACAAAAAAAGCAAGGACATACAACTCAAACAGCTGAGAAAATACTTTGCCTCTAGATCAGGAAATTCATCATTTAGTTTGATGATACCACTGTGAGCACGCGCTCGTGTTTATACGATGTGTTACACATTTATCTTCTTGGATCTGTGGCAAACACTAGGAAAAACAGTTTCTCAAAAATGTATACAAAACAACATGCAAGACACTTCTATATTAGGTTACGTAGTGCTTTAAGAAGTATGTAAAGGCTCCCCAGACATTCAAACAAACAGAAAATTAGGCAATGTTAAACTTTTGAAAAAGCTGACGATACCGAAGGGATATCGCAACCGCAGTCATTAACAAAATGGATGACACTGAATTTTCGGTTCTAATGAACACGTTTTTTGAATCCTTTCCGACACGAATAAAATATTACAGAGGTGTTAATAGCCAATGAAAACCGTCGCAAAAGAAATCTAAAAACAGTTAAAATAAATTACAGAGTGCTAAAGAGGAAAAGAGTTTTCCTTAGGTCCGATCAAAAAGTTCCGAGACTAGGCCGATATACAACAAAGTACTTACGTTACTTAAATCTGGCTATGATCTCCCTCAAAGTAGTCTCCTTGGGCAGCGATACACTGCTGCCAGCGTTTTTGCCACTGTTGGAACGCTCCCTGAATATCCTGTTCGCGAATCGTGTCAAGCACCGTCTGAGATTCGTACAGGATCTCGTCCACGGTTTTAAAACGGAGACCCTTGAGCTTCAGCTTCATCTTCGGGAACAGAAACAAGTCGCAGGGAGCCAAATCCGGCGAGTAAGACGGGTGAGGAATGGTAGTGATGCTGTTGCGGCTGCAAAACTGGCGTGTTGCTAACGTTCTGTGAGCTGCCGCATTGTCGTGATGGAGCAGGAAATCGCCCTCTACGCCACATTTCAGGTCATTTTCTGCGAATATCCTCCCTAAGACGCCGCAAAATATCGCAGTAAAAAAGGGCGGTGACGGTCTGGCCCAGGGGGACGACTTCACATTGCGCAGCCCCACGAATGTCGAAGAACACGATGAGCATAATTTTGGTTGCGCTTCGGTCCTGCCAGACCTTCTTCGGTCGTGGAGATGCCGGGCTCTTCCACTGCAACAACTGTTGTTTGGTCTCCGGGTCGTAACCGTAGACCCAAGTCTCGTTCCCAGTGATGACCCGCGACAGGAACGTTGGTTCATTCACCGCCTGCTGACAAATATCTTGACAGAGTTCGACACGAAGCGCCTTCTGTTCGCGGTTTAGAATATTTGAAACAAACTTTGCAGCAATGCGGTGCAGGTTCAAAACCGACGTCAGAATTTCTTGCACTGTTCCGTATCACACATTGACGATGGTAGCAATGTTTTGAATGGTTCTCCGACGATTCTCATGCACCAGTTCCCTACGTTTGTCCACATTTGGGGGAGGGGGTTGCTCGTGCACGGTCGCCCTGACCTCTCGTCGTCTTCCAGTATCGTTCTACCGCTTTTGAAGCGCGAGTGCCACTCAAAACACCTCGCACGCCTCATTGCTTCATTTCCGTAAGCCTGCTGCAACATTTCATGCGTCTAAGTTCCCGATTTGCCGATTTTGACGATGAATTTGATGTTCGCTCGCTGCTCTAGTTTGCAGTCCATGACAAAATCGCAGCTGTGTTATGCACGTGGTCACCAAATATCGTGTACCACAGCTCCCGATGTTCACAGAACGACGCCACTCTGCACAATGTCTCATGAAGGTCAATGCCCTAGACCCCTGCTCTCGCATCCACGTATTGCCATTCGTTTGGCCCGCTACGTACCTAGTCTCGGAACTTTTTGATCGCACTACGTAAACAGATTTAACTTTTTCTGTATTTTTTTCCAACCGGCATGAACATTCCATCAGGAAGCCTGGAGTTTCACAAATTTCAAATAATTTTGAAGTGGCAATTACGAAGTTACAAGATCTGGGCTTTTTTGTTTCTTTTCATTCCACAACGGATTGCAATTCTAGCAGTGCTTTCTGCAATCTGTCATGTAAATACTAGAAGCTATTGATCTACATGAGATTTCCAGGAACCTCCCTTGATTCCCACATCTCAATCCCAGCAAAAACAGTCTTGCTGGCCCAGCACTATGTTGCCGCTGCCGAACCGTCAATAAAATGTCCGGGCGGCCAACAGAAGGGCCAGCAGTTCAGGCCAACAGCTGGCCAACAGTTGGGACCCCATCAGTTGTCATATGCCACAACAGGGCCATCAGTGGTCCATCACAGGCAGTAGCTGCCACATGTGGCCCTTCAGTGGCGCTGCAAGCACGTGCCAGAAATGATGGCTAGCCAAATGTGGTCCGCTAGTGTGCCGTTAGTGGCAGCTGGCAACCACGTGACGTAACTGGTGGCTTGCCGAATCTTGTCCGCCAATTTCTCAGTAGTAGCCATAATATTAAAAAAAAATAGCGACGATAACCGCAGTTTCCCAAAGCTACAATTTATTTTTTCTACCCTTACGAATTAACGAACTGCGCTGGGGAAATTTTCTCAACAGATCGGAAAAACACCAGTTGGTATCTGAGTAGATTTGAACCTGTGCCGCTAGCATTACAGCTGAGCTCCCTACGGACCGGACTAATTTGACATGCTCGGGAATATGCTTAAAGCTGTCTGTTTGCTATGCAATATGTAATCGAGTGCTTCCCTCTTTCATTTTACAATATTGCGAGGTATTTTTCATAAAAGTCAGTTTCATGCAATGGATAAATTAATTTTTTCAACGTAACGATAGTTTTTTTTTTACCTTAAGGGAAGTTCACTCATTTTCAAGGCGTGTACATACTTAGAGTCGCTTTCCAAAGTTTTGTACTGTCCTTGCCGTCTTGAAAAGAGATTGTTGAATAAATATATATTTACCCGGGTTCATGTCACATTCTGTTACATTTTTAACGTTGTGTCTTTCCTTTCCGTTGTCCGAAGCTACATTTGTTTTAAAGAGTAAAAGATATTTCATTTTACTTCTCGTTATTTTTAGAAGCGAATTCCTCCCAGTCTTGCGTATGCAACCCATGGATGAGTACACCACATCGCGTTGCTTTTTTTTTCTTTCAAATAATTAATAAATTTTGTACGCGTATAATTCTTTTTTTTTTCCAACAAACGTTGTTTTAATGGTTTTCCCGGATATTTGTTTCAAGCGGTTTCAAATTTTTTCTTGTTATTCATCCACTCCATTCCATGAATTATTGTTTTATGGGAATGGAGTGGGTGTATTTCATGGCTGTAATCTAGTATTTCACGGCTTAATCTGAAATCTTCGTCCACGTAAAATTTCATTAGGAAATTAATTCGCCTCTCCACATATGGATTTTTTTCTTAACATCCACTAAAATAACACTATGGCAATAGCGTGGTCTTCAACTAACTAGTACCATGAAAGAAACAGCAAGTGTTGCTTCTGCGCATGCGCAGTCCCATTGCTTCCACCTGTTGTTGTTGGTGGTTGCATTGGTTGCCAGCAACGGGCCACTAGTGGCACTTGCTTGGAGGCCCACAATTCACGGCGGTGCTGCAGGGCCATCAATGGCTCGCCAACTGATAGCGCTGCCACCAACGGACCACTACCGGGCCGTGAGCGGTAGATTTCAGCCAGCAGTGACCCATCACTGCCAGCTGGTGGCCAACAGTTTCCCAGCACTGGTGTTTTTGCTGGGATCCTATTCAAGAATGTATGTGTCACCTTAACCGATATTCACCGTAGTGACTTCTTACTGCCGATTCTACGCCAGGTACATTAATTCTTGATCAAGAACTGACTGTCGCTGTATTTTGGCGCTTCTGTACATGTTGGAAAATCTACAACACGCTGCGTTCGCAGTATGATCTGGGTAAAAGATGATATCATTCAGGACCACCTATATCTCAAATAATAAATTTGAAACTCAAAGTCTGGGTATGACGCAAAATCTGAACTGGCCAGACCCGCCGTAGTTCAGCAATTCGCATAAACGAACACCAAACTCTTTTAAGACACCAAACCTCAGATACGTGAAATGTCAACAGATGAATACCACATCATCTAAGAAGACATGTAATAATATTTTATGTTTCCTTAACATCAGCAGACACTTAAACGGAAAGAGAGGAGAGAGTAAATTTCCATTTGCTACTTTCTTCCACATCACGGACATTTTTGAAACATAAAAATCCCATTCCTGAATTGTAAGCTCGATCCTGAAAGTGCGCTTTAAATCTAAGAGGGCTTCATCTCATTCCGTCAGTCTTAATACTTTTATGTTTTTATATTTTTGAAGATCTTTAACAACTCCCTCGATGACATCCAGACTCAAAAGTGTGAAATCAATTTTTTTTTATGATCTTTATGTTATTATTTGGCGAACTTTTTTTACGACTTGTTCTCGCTTTACGAAATGTTAGTTTTGTCCGGATGCAGCCATATTTGGGATAAAGTGAATCTTATATAGCAATTTAAAATGAAAATTGATGTCGGGTGAATCGAGCAAACATCGTGTGGAATTTTTTTTATCATCGTTATTTAAATTTCTGTTCTATCTATGTGCCGTGTGTCTCATTAAATAAAACTTACATGAATAAATACCATAGTTGTTTTTTTCTATCAATTAAATGAGCATACCTAACCTAATAATGAATAGTATATGTTTAGGTAAAATAAATTACTAGCTATTGAATCGAATAAGCGGAGTGTTTTTGCATGTAAAGCAAATGTTTGAGACAGTTCATGCGGGGCACTTTTGTAGATTATTTTTATTGCTTGTATTAATGCATACACTGTTTAAATCTCAGAGAAAAATGCTCATAGAAGTGCATAGAAAGCGTCACGTCTGATGAGAAAATGTATTTCCTTCACTCTAAATTGAGCATAACTGATTTAAGGTTTCCTCATTAAATAATTCACTCGCCAAATCGCCTGTTTCTGAAGCACTGAACCAACTACTTGGCTTTGATTCACTTGCTTTCATTCTGAATTAATATCCTATTAAAACATCTTCAATAAATTATAGGGAAATACAAATATACCTTTAAACTGTTTTAGAGAATATCAAAAGTTCCGCTTTCCAATATTGTTTCCTTTTAATTTTGCTTCTTGTTTTCAATTTTTAAAATGAAATTAGTAATAGTTTCCTTTTACCGAAATTGCATCCAATTATATCCTTATTTTGCAACATTCATTAATATTTTACGAAGCGCTGTTTATGTAGTTAATTCTTAATTTATCATATCGTGCCAAATCTACCAAACAGTGCTTGAAAGTTTATGCTTTCACATTTACACGCAACTATTCTTAACAACTTGATTTCACGCATGTGTCTTTTACTAACTATTCTCCATTACTATATTACGAGGATAAGTCAGAATTTATTTACCAGCTTTTCATGTTGCATGGTTACGAATATTTTACAAAAAAAGAGTGAAAGCATAATCGGCCATATGCTTTCAGTAATCATTTACGGATGATGGCAACATTTCGAAATGAGTACATCATGCACATGTCAAAGTTACAAAGAAAGGTGCTGTTTTTTGTTTTGTATTTTGTTTCGCGGGTTCTGTCGTTATAGCCCAGTAAGAGAAATGTTTTCGGGAAATCGTTATTCACACCAGAAATTTATCTCCCAGCACAAAACTATCTTTTTCTTTTACAAAATAAAACACCTGCACATAAATGTCACTTAGTTTGGCATTTTGGGATTAAAACATTGTATAGCATTTCGTTATACTTATGTCGCGTTTTGATTGACGTAACTACTAGTCGATGCGTGGCAGGAATTGAAAAATGCACAGTGTGGCAATTAAGAAATAACACTGAATTTCTTTGAAAATATCAAAAATAACGGAAAACTTATGTGAATATACTTCAAATAAACCACTTATGTACACACACTTCGTTTTAATGGTGTAAGAAACTTTACAAACGTCAAACTTTCGCTCTCTGAACAGGAAGCTTTGTCAAGGTGTAACGTATACTCTCGATTCACTTTCCTTTTGATTTTTACTATCTCTGGTTATTTTATTTTCCTATGTAAATTATCTTCTTACTGAACGAGATGTTATTTCACCCGCTGGATGAGATCTGGCAATGAGTGTAAGTCATGACGTGGTGGTAGCCAGTATAAATAGGCGCGTTCAACGATGTATAGGGAGAGCTTTGGTTTATGTGAAAGAGAGCGTTTGTTGTTGTATAGAGAGAGCGTTTGTTGTTGTACGAAGTGAGCTGTGGTTTATGTGTCAGAAAGCTATTGCTGTATAAAGAGAGTTCGTTTATGTAAGAGCCAGAAGTCTCACTAATAAAGAATTTGTTGTAAGTACGTTTTTCTCAGTTCATAGTTTTTGTCAGATCTCTGTCTGGCTGTTAGGTTTATTTCATTTAGTGTTATTAGTAACAACCAGCATAAGACTTTATTCATCTTAATTACTACTACAACATTACTACCAGTTATAAGCTTGTTCAATATTATTACTACACTACTAGCAGGAAAGTTTATTCATAATTAATAACACAACAACCATTAGAAGAAGCGTTAGCTTAGTACAAGCATTGAATTCATTATAATTGGCGCCCGAACTTTTCTCGAACACGAGGTCTTGACAATTATTACCCATGTCTTCACTACCTGAGACAACTTCAATATTTCACCATAAGACAAGTTTCGGTGGTGATGGGATTAATTTCGACCATCTGTAAGAAGCCTGTGGGGCTCACTTTGATATAAGTGATCTACACGTACCCAGGCATTCTTCACAATTTAGTAATGCACCAGCTTCCTATTACTCTGAGTCGCGGGTCGTACCTGAGGGAGTTCAATCCTCTCAGCGAAGCAGAATGCTTGCCCATTTCGTGCCGCATGCAGGAACAATTCCTTTCAATGGGTTGGAGGGATCCTTAAAGTTCCTCGAAGATCTGGAAGATCATTTTGATCTATACAATATTCCTGAAGACTGCAAAGTACAAATCGCAGGCACTTGCTTGAAAGATACCGCTAAGACCTGGTATCGGCAGTGGAGAGTGTCGAACCCGGATTCTCATTATGAGAATTTCCGAGCAGAATGTTTGGAGGTCTTTCCTTTCGGCCTCAGTCGAGCAAGCCTTGCACAACAACTTTTTTCTCGTCAGCAAGGACCCAACGATAGCCCTGTTGCATTTGCGTTGGAAACAACACGCTTATATAACTTATGGGATCCACATGCCAGTCATGTCGACATGTTGGATACCCTATTGCAGCAGCTCGACCCATTTTTACAAGATTTTCTTGAGGTTCGACACCCTGCTACAATTCATGAATGCCTTCGCCTCATACGAACGTATGAAGAGCGACACGGCAAACATGGTTCAACTCACCATGCTCGGGCACCCGCGAGGCTTATTACGAAAACCCTCAGCGGCATAATGGGCATAATAACTTTCAGCGCGAGCATACACACAAGTGCACGCCCAAGCTTCATACGTTCCACCACACAGAAGAGTGGCAAACCAACCGCGAGTTTCTGAACAATCTTCGGGATATCGTACAAATGCACAGTATGCTCGACCCCGTTCCAATCCGCAGCATTCGGAACGTTTTCATGCTCAGGGCAATGATGATTTTTCTGCCCGTGCTGAGGGAAGAAGTAATAGATATGACAATGTCAACAGACACGCGGAGTTCCCGACGCAGGTTTCACGCAGTTTTCCTCATCGCGAAAATTTTCCCGATACCCGGCAGGGTCGAGGTTTCAGACCGCATGATAATCCAACAAGGATTCTTTTAAACTTTGAAAGGAAGTAGACCAAGGGTCGGTCCTGCTTCCTGATACCAAGCATTCTGACCCTAAAACAATATTAGTGACTGTCCAAACTCCTCAGTTGCCTGATGTATTCTTGACAATTGAAGATATTTTTGTCGAGACAAAGTTCGACACTGGTTCTGAAATATCAGCCCTAAATACGAAGTTTTGCACTGACAATTTTCCTGCAATACACGTTCAGCCTGCGACGCAGTATTTGCGAGGTGCAAATAACGAAATCTTCAGTATCACAGGAACTGTCACATTATCTCTAGGGCTGGGGAAGGCTCGTTTTACGCATTCTTTCCTGCTTATAGACGAACTACTTGTGAAATGTCTAATGGGAATGGACTTTATTCATACGTTTCAAATAACTTTGAATTTCGTACAACATGTGATTTCCTTTCCGGAACCTGTCGAAATGATTCCTACGGTTCCTATAGATATAACGAGTTTGTTATTGAGTAACCAATTGAATGAGAGGCAACGAAACCAGCTTTCTCTACTTTTGCAGGAAAGCCCTGGTTTATTTTCTGATCAACCTGGTTTCACACAGGTGGTTTATCATGTCATTGACACTGATAGTTCAAAACCGATAGCGACGAAACCTTACCCTTGTGCTCCCCATAAGAAACAGGAAATGCAACGTCAAATTTCTGAAATGATTAAACAGGGCATAATAAGGGAATCAGCAAGCACCTGGGCTGCTCCTGCCTTTTTGGTTCCAAAGAAACAACCCAATGAATTTCGTTTCGTGACAGATTTCCGCAAGCTCAACCCAGTCACAAAAACGATCAATTATCCACTACCTGTCATGTCACATATTTTGCATGACCTGTCATCAACCAAATGGATGTCAACCTTGGATTTGGCGAGTGGATATTGGCAGGTGGCGGTACATCCGGACTCTGTCGATAAAACAGGCTTTGTGACTCCTTTTGGGGCTTATGAATACCTACGTATGCCCTTTGGACTAGCTTCTGCACCTGCTACTTTCCAAAAGCTTATGGATACGGTTCTCAGACCTGTTCTGGGTCCCCATGTGCATGTATATTTGGATGACATTATTATTACATCCGAGACTTTTGACGAGCACCTTTCTCTGCTCAAACAGGTGTTCCAACTCATATACAATGCTGGCTTGACGTTAAAACCTAGTAAATGCCAGATAGCGAGGGACGAGATTGTATATCTGGGGTTGAAAATCACTCCCACGGCTTATTTACGGATAATGAAAAATTAGGCCTATTGTTGACTTTCCTCGGCCTAAAACAGCAAAAGAACTATCACGCTTTCTGGGAATGACCGGATGGTATCAGCAGTTCGTCCCCGCTTATGCTACAATCTGTGAGCCATTGTATGCTTTGAAACGTAAATACAAGAAGTTTGTTTGGACACCTGAGGCTAACGCTGCTTTTGAAACACTGAAGTCTGCGTTGACTCAGCCTCCTGTGTTGGCTTTCGCGGATGATACTAAGGAATTCGATATTTATACTGACGCATCCGGAGTTGGTTTTGGTTGCGTTTTGTCACAAGCTGGGCATCCAATAGCTTTTGCGTCTCGTACTTTAGCCAAAGCTGAACGCAATTATTCAGCTACGGAACGTGAATGTCTTGCTGTTGTGTATGCTCTTAACAAATTTCAATGTTATCTTAACGAATTGACAGTTAACATAATTACGGATCATTCTGCCCTTCAGTATTTGAATTCTGCTAAGCACCTATCTCAAAGACTTATGAAGTGGGCTCTTAAGTTACAAGAGAGCAATATCAAAATTTCGTATCAGCCAGGTCATAAGAATCAATTACCGGACGCATTGTCTCGCGTTCCGATTAGTGGGGTCCCCACAGAAACTGCTCCTGGATGTCAGCCTTTACTTCTAATAGCTGATATAACATCCAGAGAGCAGATAATGGCAGAATTAATAAATGATCCAGATTTCGGGGATATCTATAATTTTTTGCTTGCGGGTTCGCCCCTACAAAGTGATCCTTCTCTGGCTGGAAGGTCACAGCATTTTGAAGTCATAGAGGGTCTTCTTTACTGTACGAAATCTAGGACTACTAGGGCAGAGTTTCGCCCATGTATTCCGCGAACCCTTAGAATGGCCCTTCTAAACGAATTTCATGACAAACCTCTTGCAGGCCATTTAGGTATTCGCAAGACCCGTTGTAAATTGCGGGATGTTGCCTATTGGCCTGGCATGTACCAAAGTGTGCTAGCATACGTTCAATCATGTCACTTGTGTCAGATTAATAATTACCGTAATGTAAGACCGGCCGGTCACTTGAAATCTAGTTCAAGTTCTCATGTTTTTGACATTATTTCAATAGATTTATTGGGACCTTATCCTTTATCTGTTAAAAACAAAGCTCGTTACGTTTTAGTACAAACTGATAATTTTTCTAAATGGGTTGAAGTTTTTCCCATTAAAGCCGCTACGGCAGAAGTTATTTGTAATGTATTAATTAATGAAGTATTCTCTAGATATGGTGCACCTAATAAAGTAGTTTCGGATAATGGTCCCCAATTTATTTCTGACATTTTTGAAAGAATGTGTGCGAGACTACACATTAAGCATAAATTCATTTCCCCATATCATCCCCAGAGTAATCCTGCGTAACGCGTAAACCGCACGTTAGTGAAAATGATTGCTACATTTGTCATGGATCATCACGAGCGATGGGATGACCATCTCGAGCTTTTTTCGTTCGCCCTCCGCTCTGCTGTTCACAAATCTACTAAAATTACTCCTGCAGAACTTTTTCTGGGTCGCAAAATTAAAACCCCTTTTGAAAATTTAACGGGGATTATCGACGAACTAAACCAGCGACCAACTCCGCAATCAGTACAAATCATGGCAGAAAAAGCTCGTGTTGCAATGCTAGGAGCACAAGCGGCTCAAGCAAGATATTATAATACTAGGCGTAGGGAACCAGATCTTGTCGTTGGAGATCTCACTCTCGTGGAAACACACTTCCAGTCTTCTGTTTCTCATACTTTAGTGAAGAAATTTGCACCCAGCTACGAAGGTCCATATCGGGTGGCAAATGTGTTTGAAAATAACATTGTTCTTGAAAAACCTGACAATCAATTTCAATACGTACACGTTGCTCAGTGTCGCAAGTATCATGAACGAAATATCGATTTTATAATCAACCCTACTCAACCTTCTGTTCCACAGACTCAAGAGTCTATATCTCACGATCAACCTCCAGAAATTTTGGACGAACCAACAAACATTTTTGAAGAATCTCCAGTGATTTTTTCTTCACCCTCCCCTCCTCAAGACGGGTTTCCAAACACGCAACCTGTTTCACCCATGAGACCAAGGCTCGAATCAAGTTCTTCAAATACTAGTATCGTTCCTTTCCCTCCAACCATTGCCAAGACTATTGCTGCGCCGTTTCCTGATAACTCTGCACCAACACAAGCTCCTACTTCCTTGAATACCTCGTCAGAAAGTATTCCTATAGGCAGAAATAAACATCGCCCTGCACGACCACTAAATTACAGCAGCGACTCAGGAGGCTTCAGATATTTCTGATTTATCAGTTATGAACAATAATTTGACTATTCCTAAACGTCAAACACCAATTACAAACCGTCCAGAACCACCAAAAGCTGGGCGAAAACGTAACTTTGTCTCCCCAATCTGCTTCGCCGCAACAGCGACGAAGGCAGAGATCCTTGCATCCGCCCGGGTTTCGCCCCTGGAACCTACGCTCATTGCAAACAGGGCCGATGCCTGCTGCTACGCTCATGCCACGAGGGCGAAAACGAAAACAAACGATGTGGCCGGAGCCACGTCCGTCCAAAAGAATGCTGGAAGGACAACACGGGCCCCAGCACAAAGGGACTACATATCAAAAGCCTGGGGGAGCCCGTTCCTGTCAGCCGCAGGGATTTCCGGACCGCCAGACTTCAGCCGTTCCTAACCGACGGACGTCAGCCGTTCCTGACCGTTCCTGTCAGCCGCAGGGATTTCCGGACCGCCAGACTTCAACCGTTCCTGACCGACGGACGTCAACCATTCCTGACCGTTCCTATCAGCCGCAGGGATTTCCGGACCGCCAGACTTCAGCCGTTCCTGACCGACGGACGTCAGCCGTTCCTGACCGTTCCTATCAGCCGCAGGGATTTCCTGACCGACAGACTTCAGCCGTTCCCGACCGACGGACGTCAGCTGTTCCTGACCGTTTCTGTCAGCCGCCGGGATTTCTTGACCGACAGACTACCGATGTTCCAGATCCATTCAAGTCCTTGAAACGCACTACGCCACCTGAATTTACCAGTCCGATTAGGCCTGGAAAACGTTATCGGACTAGAGTTTTTTATGCGTCCTCAAGATAAGTAAGTTCTCGTGGACAGGTTCTTTTCTCCGTTTGTTGTATTTCCTGCACGACCAGTTGGCGTGTCAGAATTTCTTTTTTTCGTGTGGGCCTATGCATTCTTTTTTGTGTATATATGTGTGTTTTTTTTTATATTTCTTCTATGTCCATCTACTAATCCAAATTTTTTTATATATATATCTATGTGCTTAGGGGTAAAATAATAAAATTGTTACTGTTAGGCAGCTCCAGGCAATCTTCGCTGCTGATACAGTTGGTGTGTATTCAACGAATAATGAGAACGTAATTTGAAATTAAAAAAGTGATTCCTGCTAGGCAGAATAAAAGGAAGGTATGCCGATGCAGGTTTGTTTTGTTCAAGTATACAAAGTGTTTCACAGACGAATACAGATTTCTTGATTTTGTCATGCCAAGTTTGATATTGTACATACTGCTGCCACCAAAACAACAACAAAAAAGAGGTCGATAAACGTCAATCAACGAAGTGTAAGACTTACACTCCAAAATTGATAGGTTTTTCGAAAAACAAAAAGAAAAAAAAAAAATGAAGGGGAGATGATGTAACGTATACTCTCGATTCACTTTCCTTTTGATTTTTACTATCTCTGGTTATTTTATTTTCCTATGTAAATTATCTTCTTACTGAACGAGATGTTATTTCACCCGCTGAATGAGATCTGGCAATGAGTGTAAGTCATGACGTGGTGGTAGCCAGTATAAATAGGCGCGTTCAACGATGTATAGGGAGAGCGTTGGTTTATGTGAAAGAGAGCGTTTGTTGTTGTATAGAGAGAGCGTTTGTTGTTGTACGAAGTGAGCTGTGGTTTATGTGTCAGAAAGCTGGTGCTGTATAAAGAGAGTTCGTTTATGTGAGAGCCAGAAGTCTCACTAATAAAGAATTTGTTGTAAGTACGTTTTTCTCAGTTCATAGTTTTTGTCAGATCTCTGTCTGGCTGTTAGGTTTATTTCATTTAGTGTTATTAGTAACAACCAGCATAATACTTTATCCATCTTAATTACTACTACAACATTACTACCAGTTATAAGCTTGTTCAATATTATTACTACACTACTAGCAGGAAAGTTTATTCATAATTAATAACACAACAACCATTAGAAGAAGCGTTAGCTTAGTACAAGCATTGAATTCATTATAAAGGCAAAACTGAATACATTAGAATACAAGAAAAACAAGAATAATACGAAAATAGGTAAAATACTCAAAGACAAATACTCGAAGACCATAGCCCGTCCTAGGACGTTTGTTTTTAAGCTTTAAATAAATATTAATATATGGGGGATGTTTCCCGTCCTAAGACGGGGTGACATTTTTAATTTGAAGCAGACTGAAAAAAGTCAAATGGACGCAGGCTTTTTGTAAGGAAATATAGTAAAAATTAAAATGACATTTTCTCCTGCACACTTATTACCTTCATGGCTTGTTTTACACTGTCCTATTCAACGGTTTGTTTGAAACTTCATACTGAAGCTTTTTCTACAAACTAATGCGACATCTGGCATTACAAATCGGAACTATCTAAATTCTCGACAATGTGCTATTGGGGCGACATCTGTTTTTAGATGCAATTTTGCTCACTTTGACATCTCAAGATTTCAGTTTTTATTGTAAGTTAGAGCGTTCAAATAGATCAATATTTTGCAAAATGTATAATGAAATCAGCACTAAACTCGGAAAGTTAGTTAAATTAAAAAAAAGTAAGAAATAATTAAAGCGTACAAATTACTATTTGAACTGTGCTAAATTAAATTAATATGCAAACTCAAATTGCCGTGATATTAAGATTTTAATTCGACTTTTGTAGATCGGATAAACAGAACTGGAGTCACGGATAATCCAATGTTTTTAACTCAGAACGCGATCACCTTGATATCTCAATGTGATTGCGTGCAAACATAACTTGCTATTATATTAAAAGTTCCATTCGAATTTTGTAGATCGAAAAAAATAGAACTCGAGTCATTAATAATCCAATGTTTTTAAATTAACACGTGATCATTTTGATATCTAAAAGTGATCGCGTGCTATTATATAGCAAGCAATCATTTTGACATCTCGAGAGCACACACGAATTTGGATCGATAGATGATGGCGCAACAATGGAGACGTTGATGTGACGCCAAGCGTTCCAGATTGACAGACAGATAGATCTGGGTGTTTATTATAGTAATACCATGATCGCTCATGGAGCGGGCGCTCGTGGGAGACGTCATGTGTGGTTAATGCCTCATGTTTTGTTACCTTTGGCTCGTGGCGTTGGAAAGGAAGATGATATCTGCAGCGACTGGTTTTCATTGCAAGCTCTGGAGTGGGTCATGCTACTATTTCGATCGCTTCCCAAAACATAGAACCTTTATGGTCTGTATAAGGTGCAAGCTTCTTGATGCTATTCCACGAGGGGAGAGCTGCCGATTTAGTGACATCTCTACAAAGAGCATTTTAAGTTTTCCCATTCTTCACTTGAATTACGTGTTCCTTGATTCTCACTGCGAAATACCTCTTTGTCATCCCAACGTAGCTTTTCGTTGAGCCGTCGGGGTATGTCAGGGAATAAACGATTATTGCATTCCACTATGTGAATGTATTTTAATCGAAGTGCATTCCTCTTGCGTTAATGTAAGACGTGGCACGATTAACCGACGAAAAGAAGGACTTGCAGAGATTACCTTTTGGTATGGAGTGAATCGGAATGAATGGATGGAGATGTGGGTTCGATTACCGTTCCAGGACGATATAATTTTCAAGTTTTTTGCGGCATGTGTACTTGCATGAAGAGCTGATGTCACAGTTCTTTGCATGTCTTCAATGTTTTGAAAACCTTTTCCTCTTAAAGGCAGTTTTAATATAGGGAATAGAAAGTAGTCACACGGTGACAAATCTGGATAATAGGGAGTATGATTGAGTACACATACTTGTTTTCGTGCCAGAAATTGCTGTACTCTGACTGATATGTGTGGGCGGGTGCATTTTTGTGAAGAAGGAACCATTTCCTGTTTTGTACTCGTGTCTGACACGAACAATCTTCTTCAACAATCGCTCCAAATGGATGTGTAAGCATTACCAGTGACAGCTCTACCTTCAGGAATAAACTCATGATGCAGACAACAAGTATTGATGTCGTGCCTACAAGCATTATCTTGATTTTGGACTGCTGCAACCTGATCTTTTTCCGTTTGAGTGAGTGTGGCGACTTCCACTGAACAGTCTGACGCTTCGTTTAAGGATCATAACGAAAACACCATGTCTCGTCACCTGCCACAAACCTTTGCAGAACATTTTGAATTACAACGGCCGTTGCATTAAAAAAAAAAAAAGTAAAATCACACAAAATAAAGAAATCTAGGTACGGCAGCAAAATATATGTTATTCTTTCTCAAAGTATGTTCCCTCGGATGATATGCAACTGTTCCATCGTTCAGTACACTTTTCAAAACATGTGGCGAAGGCACTTTGTGGAAGCTGCTTTAGCGACTCCTGTACAGCTTGAATAACGTCAGCATCTGTGTTGAATGTTGCGCCACGGAACGTCTCCTTCATTGTTGGAAACAACCAGAAATCGCACGGTGCGAGGCCAGGATTGTAGGCAGGCTGTGGCATGTCTTCAATACTGCATTTCGTTAAAAACTGATGAACACAAGCAGCCAGATTTGGGCGGGCACTATCGTGGTGTAGGGTCCACTTGCCCACCAGTTCCGGTCACTTAATCGATATGTGTCGTCGCAGACGCTTCAAGACTGAAATGTAATACTCAGCATTGACAGTAATTTGTGGTGGAACGGCATGCTGGTAGACTACACCTTGATGATCAAAGAAAATTATGATCGTGACCTTCCCAGTAAATTTGGTTTGGCGGACTATTTACGGAGGAGGCGAGCCTGTGTTTTTCCAGGCACTCGTTGCGCGTTTCGTGAAGGGGTCGAAATAGTGGACCCATGTTTCATCGGCAGTTATTACTGTGCTTAGAAAGTTTGGATCCCTTGCAGTCATTTGTTTGGACTCATGAGAAACATGAACTCTGGCTGGCAATTGTTCTCTCGTCAGGTGATGAGGTACTCATCCGGAACAATCACAATGCAGCAGTAATTTGTCGCGTAGAATGCGGAATGTCCACGTTTTTGAAATATTAGTTCACGCCTCTGTGTCTTCACACGTCATTCGTCGACCTTCTTGAAAGATTGCCGAAACAGTGTTAACAATACGCTCCGTAACAACACTTTCAGGTCTACCAGACTTAGGAGCGAATTCTGCCGACAAACGCCCTTTTTTGAAATCATGGTGCCATCTAAACATCGCTGACCGTACCAAACAGTTATCTTTGTAAGTTTATTTTCATTGAATCAATTGGTTTAGGAGCCGTTTTTCCCAAACGATAGCAAAATTTTATCGCACAACACATTTCACTTCTTAACTCTGAATCACTCACCTCCATAGCTTATAACGTAATTTGCTTTCCTTTGTAACTTAGTCCTTGCGTCAGTAATTACGTTATGTATGCTAATTCAATGCAATATTAAAAGGTACCCATACACCTTACAAGAAAGAGGTCAAGTAGTACTTACAAATACTTTTATTTCCTTGCGTGGGTTGACTCCACACTCACATATTATTTATTGGCGTACTCAATACAGTATGAGTGATCTATTATAAATATTAAATCATAATATAACAGCACATCTCTCGTCAATAACATCAATCAATCCCCCTTAAACTACCGCTGCATTGCCTTTTTTATCTGTCGTTCTAATCCGGCCACACATACGTCAACACTTGTTCCTACCTCAGGGTGCTGACAACATTATTCTCGTTTGAGGGAAAAGAAATAGCGTTAAGGTTTGAAAATGTCTAAAAGAACAAACTTTAATTTACAGAGAAAAAGAAACTCAAAAGGAAAGTTAAAACAGAATATACGTTACAAGCTGTATGGAGAAATGCAGACGTACTTTAAACCAATATTAGTAGACTACTAGGTTTGCTCGTACGGCAGTACGGGAAGAGCTTTCCTGCAGAGTATTCCTTCTGACGTCACCGGTCTTACAAAAGAACACAGCGAACACGAGAGTTGTGCGATGTCTGCTGACACGCAGGCAGTTTGTTGCTAGAAGCAATGCGTTAGCGTAAACACTTCATATTTTTAGTTCTTTAATAAATAAATTTATAATTATTTGTCTTAGAATTTGATTATCACTAAATAAATCTATGGTATGTTATCGGCGATCCTTTAGTATTTCTGTAGTTATTTTTGCAGTCTGCAACAACGCAGGAACTTGAAGGCGTCACGAAAAAATAAACTACATTGACGAAAAAAAAATCCCAACACCACGAAAAAATAGTTGTAGAGGAATGAAATGGCGGAAATACATTTGTATAGGTAATATATTTAAACGATTAAGGTTTCAAGATCACAGCTTAATGTAAGCGCGAGAAGAGCCATTTTAAATGTGAAATGCTGGTACATTAATAACCGGTGTAACCGCCAGAATGTTGAATGCAAGCATGCAAACGTTCATGCATTGTGTCGTACAGGTGCTGGATGTCAGTTTGTGGGATGGAGTTCCATGCCTGTAGAACTTGGTCGGTCAATACAGGGACGGTTAATGCTGGTTGGGGGTGACGCTGGAGTTGTCGTCCAATGATGTCCCATACGTGCTCGATTGGTGAAAGATCTGGTGATCTAGCAGGCCACGGCAACATGTCGACACTCTGTAGAGCATGTTGGGTTACAACAGCGGTACGCGGGCGAGCGTTATCCTGATGGAAAACACCCCCTGGAATGCTGTTCATGAATGGCAGCACAACAGGTTGACTCACCAGACCGACGTACAACTGTTCCGTCAGGGTGCGTGGGATAACCACGAGAGTGTTCCTGCTGTCATAGGAAATTGCTCCCAAGACCATAACTCCAGGTGTAGGCCCAGTGTGTCTCGGCCGCAGACAGGTTGGTTGCAGGCGCTCACTTGGCCTCCTTCTAACCAACACACGGCCATCACTGGCACCCAGGCAGAACCGGCTTTCATCAAAAAACATAACAGATCTCCACTCCGTCCTACAATGAGCTCTAGCTTGACACCACTGACGTCGCAAACGGCAGTGGTTTGCAGTAAGTGGAATGCACGCTACAGGGCGTCTGGCTCGGAGCTGTCCTTCAAATAACCGATTTGTAACAGTTCGTTGTGTCACTGTGGTGGCAACTGCAGCTCGAATTGCTGCCGCAGACGCAGTATGCCCAACGGCCATACGCCGTACACGGCGGTCTTTCCTCTCAGTAGTGCCACGTGGCCGGCCGGAACCCGGTCTTCTTGAGGCAGTATCTTCCCTTGAACACCGCTGCCAACAATCATGCACAGTGGCTACATTCCTGCCAAGTCGTTCTGCAATATTGCGGAACGAAAATCCACCTTCTCGTAGCCCTATTACACGACCTCGTTCAAACTCCGTGAGCTGTTGATAATGGCTTCTTCGTCTTCTTAAAGGCATTCTTGACTAACATCAACACACTACGTCGAATCTCAACGATAACTAACGCTCACGAACATTACAGCGCGTATTTACAGCAAAGCTGCTTTGCATGTTCCGAGGGGCGCTACTAGCGCCACACGTATGCGCCGAGCGCGAAATTTGGATAGACGTCATCTTACAGATGCACTCTCACCGCCTACCAACTGTCGTTTATCTAACACAACCCCTTCTTGGTGTTGGGATTTTTTTTCCGTCAGTGTATTTGCAAACAAACCAAGCTATTCTACTTATGGTACATGTACACTAAAATATTGAAGAAACAAGAAAACACATCGCGCTTTGAACAGGAGTCAAATGACATTTGCGACTGCTTTACATCTGCTCAAAAGTCACATCATGTCCGGGGTCTTTGTAAGACGGTGACGTCATCAGACCTCCTTACGGGTATAACCTTGTGTGTTAAAGAACCTTGCTTTAAACTACTCTTCAATAACAATAGCAGAATCATCTGCCACGGCTAATAACTGTTGCCATAGATACTTCCTTAATTCAGTTAGTCGTCTGCGTGCTTATTTTCCCCCTTCGTACTGTTGCTAACTGAAAACAAAATTAATTACTCTCAGTTTCTATGGAACGGCGTTTGTATTTCTACAGCTTCAGGATATCTTTTACATACTGTGTCTGGTCGTCAGACAAGGCATGAGAAACAAAACGAGCACAAACGTTTTCCTTTCAAATCTTGCATTAAATTTGGTGAATCCTTATTAACACCGAGCTCACATTTGAGCATCATCGAAGTCTCACAATGATTATTTTTTACCTTTTCGTGAACATTCTCAATGAGATTAGGTGTGCGTACTGAAATTGGGCTCCTGCGAGTTTCGTCAACTCCTAAATCTTCCCGCAGATTGTTAAAACTTGCTTGCATACCATCGGAATATTTGTGCACCAGATAGACAGTCAGCCCCATACACATCAAGCAACAATTCGACTTTCTCAAATGCAGTTTTACCGATTTTCCGACAGAACCGGAGAGTTGCTTTCTGCTCCATGACAGAGCACTGACAATGTTCTCCACCGAATGACGTCATGCACAGCGTAAATAATCATCAGCGCAATTCTCACGCAAACGCTTTTGCCACCTCATAGCTGATACATGACTTATTAAATAACCGCGCTTTCCTGACCCGTGTGTTTAACCGGGATTTTAAAAAACTCAGTCTCATTACTTACTTGCAGCACTGTCTATGCCGCAAGGTTCATCTAAATCTTCCGGAATGCTAATAACAAAATACGTGAAGCAGTAAAATGTCGCAAATACTTTTTCACGCTTTCCAACCGTAGCTTGAAGAAGCGTATATGCTCCAGCTTTGTCCGTCTGTCCGTCCATCTGGCTGTCCGCCCGATAACTCGCGCAAAAATGGATCGATATCGATGAAATTTTAGTATGTGGTAGGGGACCACCTGGGGACGAACCTTATTGAAAATGGGTGAAGTGGGGTAAAAGGTCACGACATAGGAGAGGGATCCATTCCATTGCCCTTATGCGTCATACCGTGCGTAAATATATTTCGATTTCGATGAAATTTTAGTATGTGGCAGGGGACCACCTGGGGACGAACCCAATCGAAAATGGGTGAATTGGGTCAAAGGTCAGGACATACAAACGGGATCCAATGCCATTGCCCTTTTGCGTCATAACGTGCGTAAAAATGGTCCAATTTCGATGAAATTTTAGTATGTGGTAGGGGTCTACTTGGGAAAACAACCTATTGAAAATGGGTGAAGTGGTGTCAAAGGTTAGGACATAGGAGCGGGATCCCTTCCATTGCCCTTATGCATCATAACTTACGTAAAAATGCTTCGATTGCGACAAAACGTTATCATGTTATTTCGGAGGTATACTGAACCGGTTCTGTGGAATATAATCGAAATGGGATCAAAGGTCAGGGCACATAACCGAGATTTATTTCACAGCCATTATCCTCATAACTTGAGTGATAACTTGAGTAATGATTTTTGGTATGTTGGAAAGCGTACCATAATCAATGCATTGCATGATTTTACTAACTTGTTAACTTTTTCTCATGTTGCGGAGGTTTATGGTGACGTTAAAAGTAATGAGAATGTTTCAAAACGCCGTCCATCACCTTTTATCTGTATGCCTTTGAAAGCAGCAGATTAGTTTCGAATAAGTATGAAAAAAAAATTAAACATCTGATTTTGGTGTTATATAAGAGTTTTAGGTCTAGTTACTCTACAACAGACCATCTACATACAATTAACCAATTAGTAGAAAAAAGAAATAAATGTAAGAAAGAAGTTCACTTAGTTTTTGTAGACTATACCAAAGCTTTTGATTCTATATATCATAGAGAAATTAGTTCTTCAATGTAAAGACAAACATTGGAAGGAAAATATGTCAGTTTAATAACTAAAATATACAGCAACGCTACAGCAACAATAAAGTTAGAGAACCTAGGTTCAGTTTCCAAAAACACAGAGAGGAGTGAGATACAAAGATGGAAACGAGTCACTGGTCAACCGGTGGATAATTTCTTGTGGGTCCAACGAGTCGGATCAAGATGTTCCAGACCAGTTTTTGACCCATTTTAATCCCATTTTATTTTTGAAAAGGGAAAAATATAATCCAAAGTAAAATACGCGTTGTGGAATTCTGTAGTCGATACTGGTGCCCACGGAGTGAATAATGATTTGCCATGCAAAAAGTTTGTCGTCTCTTTCTTAAAACAACGAAGATTTACACCGACCGACGTCAGACAACCGACACCATATCGTAAAAGGATACTTCCTTTGCGTTCTTTTACAGTGCGACTGTCCAGGGCAAGGTACGGACAAACGCCATTCGCCTGTTTCTCAGCTGATTCACTTTCTCCGTGCGAAGTTCACTGTATGACTAAGAGTTACTTTTCTCATTGCATCTTTTATATTGAGCATTCAGAGGTTTTTGATTGATGTGCTAACATCGCGTTCCCATAACATGTCATGTCGAAATTAACTCCTTATTTGTTAATATGAATGGATTTAATATTAAGGAGGTTGAGAAAGGCATCGAGGCCAACAAATATGTGCTTGTTGAAAACCACAAGGGGAAGAGTGAATGCTGGAAATTGTGTCGTCTTATTAAGGAACCGGTGAATAATTCTGTGTTGTTTGGTCTTGCTTGTTGTTCAAAATGTGGAAAGTGTGTAATTACAAAGAAAGACGTGGACGGTGTAATAAAAGATTATGGAACCAAAAATCTAATAGACCATATGAAAGTATGGGCACCTCAATCAAAGCGTGGAAAGAGTGAATACTGTAAATACATTTAAAAAATACATTTGGCTAATAGTAAATAATGATTCCCATTTGCAATATACTCCATGGTCAAGGTCATAATCAGCCATTACTTCTGGATTACGCAAAATAATGGCACTTAAATTTATTGCACTAAAATAATGGCGTAATATATATATATATTACGTTTATATGTATGTATGTATGTTTATGTATATATAACCTTTTCTATGTTGTACTTGGTATGAGTCAAAAATTTTTTTTGCTTCAGTCTCTTCTTAATAGAATGTGAATTCTGAATTTTCATAACTGCTGCGTTGCGCGTTTTGATATTCAGGTTTTTTTGCAGCTTTCGTTTTAAACTCTTAAGTGTTTTTCTTATGTTTTCGGCTCTGCTCTTATGTATATATATATATATATATATATATATATATATATGTTACGTTTATATGTATATATATATAAATTGATTTTCGAATTTATAGTTCATAGCAGATTTTTCTGGGTCAGTTACAGGTCCGGATTGGATCGGGTCGGGTCCAGTTATGGGACGTCCGGATCCGAAATTTTTGACCGGTTTCCACCTATAGTCAGATAAGGAGACCCAATACTCTAAAAATTATTTAACTCCGCATTAGAAGATATTTTTAGAAATTTAAACTGGTATAAAAAAGGATTAAACATAAATGGGAGGTTCCTAAATCTCTTAAGATTTGCTGATGACATAGTCATCATTATAACTAGCAATTGCGAAATGCAAAACATGATAGAGGATTTGTGGATGGAAACTCTTATAAAAGGTTTGACAATAAACACAGCAAAAACTAAATATATGAACAATACAGAAAATGATACAGAAAAGATTTTGATAGAAGGAAAAGAAATCGAAAAAGTAGACGAATGCATTTACTTAGATCAAGAAATTTGTTTTGAGGAAAGACAAGAAAGAGAAATCAATAGAAGAATTATCCAAAGTAATAGAGCTTTTTGGAGATTTAAAGAATATTTAAACCGGCGATCTTCCATTGTGTTTAAAAAGAAAAAAATTAGTGCATGTGTTATCCCCGTATTTCCTCACGGAAGTGAAACGTGGAGTATCATAGAGCTTCTACTTTTTCAATTTCTAAAATATAAATAGTATATGTGAAAAAATAAGAGTATCGGTAAGAAAGTTAGACAGAAGAATGTTGGGAATAACATTAGTAGATAATTTAAATCATATTTGCATATATATTTCATTATTTTGCTAATTGGATGTCCTGGAGAGATGGATGATTGCTAAATGCTGCTCTTCCCCCCCCTTCGCTCTCTGTATACTCGAACATGTATATATACATTAAGGCTGTGCTATGTGTGCGGCGCATACCCACACACAGTCGCAACTTATTTAATCTATACTTTCGATATTACATTTTAGGATTTATTTCTAATAAAACTCGCCAGAGTTTGTTCTAAGGTTTCGAGTAGTGGCTAAAATTAATTCCTCCACACAGTGTTTTCCTTATGACGAGAAGGCTCGTTCAGTGAGCATAACATCACATTTGCGCTGAGATCCTCTGGTGTGCAATTTCCCGACAGAATATCCGACAGTGTTCAAGCAACTGTAGTACAAGCGCTCCCTTGATGGCGCTGTAGGTCACGTTTTTATTTCCCTATGGTTTCTAACGTTACAGCTGATCTCTCAGGGTGTGCTAGCCAAATAGAGCACCGCTTGCAATCCCATGGAGCAACGCGGTTCAACGATGTGATACGAGTCTCTGTTATATTACGTTTTCGGATAACAAAACTCACCAATGTTTGTCCTAAGGTTTCGCGTGGTGGCTAAAATTAATTCCTTTGCATAATGTTTTCGTAAAGTGGAGAAGGTTCGTTGCTTCCTTGAGTGAGCAAAGATAGTAAGTAATATTCGCATCCTCAGATGTGCTGTTAGCCAGCGGACACTCAAAGTGAATAAAGGAACTTTGATACAAAGCTCTCCACATAACCGCAACAAGTCACGTTTTTATTTCATTGTGATTTCAACGGAGAGGCTTAATAACTTCTCAAAATGTGCACGGCTAAAAAGAGCACTACTTGTCATACGTTTTGTAACGTACCAGGAGATGTGACTTACCTGCCAGAAGGACGCACACGACATAAAAGTATAGGAATCAGAATAAAACGTCCGCGTAGCTCAATTGGTAGAGTGACTTATTCCGGAATGAGGGGATCCGGGTTCGAATCCTGGCGTGGACCAAACATGACGGAGAAATTTACTTCGTTATAATGGCGCCCGAACTATCCGGATGACCCGACCGTTCAAATTCTCGCAATGGTGTGATGTTATTTTCACACCGCGAGATAGGAAAAATAAGAGAATCATTTCTCCAGCACTTCGAATAAAAAATAAATAAATAAATAAATAAAAAAAATAAGGGGGAGATGATGTAACGTACCAGGAGATGTGACGTACCTGCCAGAAGGACGCACACGACATAAAGGCAGATAGGAATCAGAATAAAACGTCCGCGTAGCTCAATTGGTAGAGTGACTTATTCCGGAATGAGGGGATCCGGGTACGAATCCTGGCGTGGACCAAAAATGACGGAGAAATTTACTTCGTTATAGTTTGAGTTTGGAATCGCGTGGAGTCATAAATATAATTCAACGTTCTTCCACGACTTGCAGTTTTTCTGTCTTTTCGCTGCAGTGCGAATCCATGTGTTTAGGAACACAGATTTAAAAAGCAGAATTTGAAGTTTTTTTATCCATATAGAATAGAATAATAAAAAATTCATTCATATGTTCAAAATCCATGCGTGAAATTTTCAGCTCGGGTTACATAATAAAATTTTTGCGCGTCTTTTTCCCGAAACAGCGCACACTCAACCTAAATTGGCACGCGACGCCACTGATTGTATTATACATCGTTTTTAAAAGAAATTGTATGCTAAATTCAAATCTTTTTACAGAATGTTATTACCAGTAATAGAAGAGAAATTACAAGCAAAAGTACATCGTTTTTTCATAAAAAGCAAAAAAATAGTAGAATTTGTGGAATTAGTGTACGATGCATTTAACGTAAAATTACTGTGCACTACATTATTGAAACTTGCAGGACACTTGAAATTACTTACCAACAAGCTAAATACGCTTTAATAACTAATTGGATAACCACGATTTCTTAGTAACAAAGCGCACCTTCTTGGCATGGAACTAATGAACTTCTCTAGTTATCCATTGGTGGCAACATGGTGCCATACGACCCTTACAGACACAGTTAATGCTGTTTTAGATATGAGTCCTTTTTGACGGATCTTTTGCTTCAATCTCACCCACAGATTCTCTATGGGATTAAGATCCGGTGGCCGTGCCGGCCACTGAAGTTTTCTTATAGCTTTTTGATTAAACTACTCGTCAACCAACTTTGACCGGCAATAAGGCGCGTTATCGTCCTGAAAAATAAAATTCCGCAAACACATGTCTTGTGCAGATGATAGCAGTTTGGACTCCAGAATATCCACATATTTCGATCCATTCAATGAGCCATCAACAATGTGCTGACGGCCAACACCACTATATAACATCACCGAATGTGGGTGCTAACATATCCGAATGTAGGTGCTAACATATCCGAATGTAGGTGCTAACATATCCGAATGTAGGTGCTAACATATCCGAATGTAGGTGCTTGATTGTTGGCTGGGTGCAGCATGCCTTATATCTTTTACCAGACTGATGATGTACATAATTATTTCCATTATTAGCGGAAACAGTAACAGTTATTTCATCATTGAAAATAATATTTTTCCATTCATCAACAGTCCAATTCTTGTGTGCCTTGGCCCAAGCAGTTCTTTTGAGCCGTTGTTGTTCAGTGAGATAAGGTTTTCGTACAGCTTTTCGTGCAGTCAGTCCATTTTCTTGTTGCCTACGACGAACTGTACGTGTAGATGCAATAATGCCTACTTCATTCTTCCACTCATTTCTTAAATCAGTGGCGGTTTTTTAAACCTTGATTTTAAGGAACGACAAATCAACATGCGATCATCACGTTCAGTACACAGCCTTGGTCGACCTGTTCTTTTTCTGTTTCCCACACATCCAGTTTCTGCAACTCTTTTAATGGTGCGCAAAACAGTGGAATGATCCCAGCCACATTTAACAGCAATTTTACGACTACTGAATCCAAGTTGATGCAAAGTAATAATTTTTGTCCTGGTTTGAAGAGGCTGGACCAATTTCCGGGTCTTTGAGATTCCGAAATTCAAATATCGCCAGGTATTATGCATAAACTGCCGGTCAACTGACTACAAGCATCTGCGTTCTAAGTCGGCAGATGATTCTACATCCTTTTATATCTCACTAGCAGAAGTCGGAGAAAGCTATAGTGGATTAGAGGGACGTGGACGCTTTTTCAGAACTGCATTTGTGTTTTTCAATTTGCACTTTTGTGCTAGTAGCTTCACGTTTATTACTGATAATAACGTTCTGTAAAAATATTTGAATTCAGCATAAAATTTCCTTTAAAATGATGTATAATATGTATTCTTGATTTTACTATTACGCTGTGCAAGTTGATTTCAAACATCCAAAAATTGACTTTCGGTCTACTGGTGTAGGACGTTTGGCCACGATTGCATATGTATGTATGTATGTATGTATTATGTATGTATTATGTATGTATGTATGTATGTATGTATGTATGTATGTATGTATAGTGTGACAGTAAAAATATATAACACGAACACATAGATATCAGTACCAAAAAGCTTTTCTCCATCAATCGCCAAATCTTCGTTTCTTGTAAAAGCATTGTATCAATTTTGTCTTCTGAAAGTTCATTTTTAATCCCACTTCTTTACTCTTGTCAGCAAGTTCTTGGATCATACTCTGCAGCTCTGAAGAGGTAGTTGCAAAAATGACTACGTCATCAGCGAAACGAAGGAGAGTTAATTAATCTCCATTAATATGTATCCCTTTGTTTTCCCAGTTCAATGATTGAAAGACATTTTACAATTTTTAAGAGCAGTATGCCAGTATGTCTCAAAAGAAAAGTGTTTAATCAATGCATCCCGCCAGAGCTTACGTATGGAGCCGAGACATGGACCTTAACTGAAAAAGACATACAAAGACTGCAGCCAACTCAAAGCAGCATGGAGAGATGCTTGCTTGGTGTAACCAAGAGAGATAAGAAGAGGAACTCGTGAATAAGGAAAATGACAGGAGTGGAAGACATCATGATCACAGTAAAATTCCTGAAACGACAATGGGTTAGACTTGTTGCCAGAAGAACGGACCACCGATAGACGACCGAAATTTTAGACTGGATTCCGAGGGACATGAATAGACTCAGAAGAAGACCTCATGGGAGATAGAAGGATGAAACTCGAAAGTATGCTGGAGTGACATGGAGGACACAGGCCCAAGACATACAATTGTGGAAGAAATTTGGGAGACCTTCATCCAGCAGTGGATTGAAAATGGTTGATGATGTGGTTTATGGCCACCCCCTCTCCCCAATATGATTCCACAGCTTAAGAAAGAGGTGTGATTAAAAATGAACTTCAAAATGAACAGACAAAACCGATGTACAATGCTTTTACAAGAAATGAAGATTTATCGATTGATGGGGAAAAGCTGGAGATAACCAATATTTACGTTTATCTTGGGCAACAGATATCAAGCGAGGATCACATTAATGCATAAAATAATCCGCATATAAAACTTGGTTGGAGAGGTTTTGGAAGAGACAGCACAATTTTTAAGAGCAACATGTCCTTGTGTCTTAAAGGAAAAGAAAAGTGTTTAATCAATGCATTCCTCCAGTGACTACATATGGAGCGGAGACAAGGACCTTAGCTAAAAATGTCATACAAAGACTGCAGACCACTGAAAGAAGCCTGGAGATATGCATGCTTGGTGTGATCAGGAGAGATAAGAAGAGGAAATCGTGGATAAGGGAAATGACAAGAGTGGAAGACATCATTATCAGAATAAAATCCCTAAAATGGCAATGGGTTGGACATGTTTCCAGAAGAAGGGACCACCGATGGACAACCGAAATTTTAGACTGGATTCCAAGGGACAGGAAAAGACCCAGAAGAAGATGGCATGGGAGGTGGATGGATTTAATTCGAAAGCATGACGAAACAACATAGGGGACAGGCTCAAGACAGACATTTGGGGAAGAAAACTTGGGAAGACCTTTCAGGAGTGGATTGATAATGGTTGAGAATGATGATGATGACGATGATGATATGTATACACATATATGTTTACGGCTTTAGAATAATTTACTTGAAACACCAATTACGTTTAACTTTTTATAAAATTGCAGTAAAATAGTTCCTCTTTCGCATGCGCGCTGATTCCGAGTAGCTTACTGGTAGAGAATATTAAATGGCACCGATGGAAAAGAAGCTGAACGGACATCTTGTCCTGTATCTTTAGTTTTACGAAGTAGGCAGTTATGAGTCCTGCTGGAATTTAGTATCCGCAGTACCCTACGTGAAAACCAAGAAGTATTGAGTTTTCTTCACCCAAAAGGGAAGGAATCGTGGAGAAATTTCTGGTAGCACGGGAAAAATCGCGATCAATAAGCAAACTCCCTTTATCTCTCTCTCTCTCCCTCTTCTCTTCCTTGATTTTACTGATGATGAATTCCTACGCCTGACACGTGTAAATTTAAAGGATTGAACGCAATTCCAAAGGATGAAATTTCTCTCTCTGAGTGCAGGTTGAGGTCTCTCATCTTGAAATTGCTACCTCAGGTGCAGCTTCTCCCAGCTACCGAAAAAAAAAATCCATCATTCGTTAAGAAAAAATAAATTATGGATAAAATGTTTTAACCCGAGCTGTGAGTTTTCCCGTGCATGCATAAAATACAGATATCTTCATTTGCAGAAACAACGTTCTCAGCGCAAATGCTCAGCGGAAAGAGTTTTTACAACGGTCCAAGTCTCAAGACAAACTGCTCAAAAAAAGTTAGGGACATTGCGATTTAGAAGAGGATGGTTGTTTATGAAAATACTGTCGTGTCAGATTGGTGTCTGAGAGAGTACGAAACGCAACGTTACGAAAATTTCTTGCTTCACATTGCTATCTGGTACGCGCAAAGAGTTCTGGACAGGCCTGGCTTTCATTTTAACCGGTTAAATGAAAATTTCCGGGTTCGAGCCGGGGCGCGCTTGTACTAGAAGGTTTAACACTTTAATATTGAACTGAAAAAAGTTCTCACAAAGCGAAGACTGACTTGTTAAGTAGTCAAATGACGATGTTCATTGAGTTTTTCTACTGGATGCGTTCATTAATTACAGCTGAAACCGACAAACCAAGATAAGAATTTGAAATCGGACGGTTTATTTTGTTAAAGGTTTGAAATCAAATTCAGTTTTCGCTTCGTTGGCTATAGCGACTAAAGTATGTAACTTCTTTTGTTTCCCGAAAAATGCTAATATTCTTGAGGAGACCGAAACCAAAACGAGCTTCTGGCGGCATTTGTTGCAATAACAAAGATAAAGTTCGAAATATTTGTTTACATAGGGGAACGAGGATTTCCTTGTTCATATTTAGGTGCAGAATCGGAAAAGCGTTGCAACAGGAGTATGTAATCATTTACAAACCTCATGTGTTTGAGGAATTCCTATGAGAAATTATATGTCTCTCTGCCTAACATTTCTTTTATTACTAAGGTGCATTCAGACTTTTCTAAACGTCTGACAATTGGAAAAATGCAATAATATTTTAGGGTCACGTGAAAAGACGCGTGCAAATACAGTTACGGAAAAATTAGTAGCAACTCTCGAAATTTCTGACGTTTTTGGGCTTTCAGTGTTGCTACAAAAGTAAATATGCATATATTTCTCAGAACATAAAGCACATTTTAAAGCACATTTCATGCAGATGCCAAATCACTTTACAGATTGGGAATATCTTTAACAGAACTCAAGTTTGAACAGAAATCATGGCAAAGTAAAATGTTCAAATTCAAATACGATCACGTACTTAATATTTCGTTGGGTGACCATTTGATTTAACAACGGCTGCCCCCTTTCGGGCATGGAGTCAACCAACTTACGCAACATATCGGAAGAAATACAGTTGTGCCAAACGTCAGTAATTGCGTTAATCAGTTCCACTTTATTTGTTGGGTGACGTTCGTGCACTTTTCTTTTCAGAATGCGCCACAAATTTTTAATCGGGCTCACGTCTGGCGGATTACCAGGCCAAGAAAAAAGCACAACATTGTCTAAAGACGTCACATAGCCTTTAATGATTTTTGAACGGTGGCATGGAGCCGAATCGTCCTGGAAGATGTATGGCTGACCCTGGAACAAATCACGTCCTGAAGACACCATCCTGTCCTGGAGGATACTTTCGTACACCTGGTGCATTAACAGTGCTCTCACACGCACATGGATTCTGCCCACTCCAGCAGCAGCAAAACATCCCCTAATTACAACACTTCATGGATACTTTCTTTCCTTAAGTGTGCAAGAGTGCTGCAACGCCTCGTTATTTCTTCGACACAATCGGCGCCCCTTGTCCTTACAGTCGATGTTCAGTTTTATCTCATCACTAAATAACACTTTATGCCACCTATTAGTGTTCCGCTCCTTATGTTATTTTGCTCATTCTAAACGTTTCTTGCATGGTACATTGGTTAGCAATGGCTTCTTTACCGCCCTATGAGAACATAACCTGTTCCTCACTGTTCTAGGACAAACTACAGTACTACAGCTCTCCAGCAGTTCTTTGGCAAGAACTGTTGACGAGACGAACCTGTTTCGCACACATAACCGTTTCAACGCGTTGTTCTTCTAGGAATTGTTTACATTTTTCGGCCACATTTACCCAGCCTGCCATTCTTTATTCCGCCCATATCACGGATCTTCGCCAGCTGCCGTCCAGCTGTACTCTTGTGCAGCCCAGTTATCCGGGCAATTTCTGCATTGCTTTTACCAAATTCACTTAAAGTCATCGTTCGCGAAGTCACAGTGGTCCCTTTGCAGACAGTGGTCGTCACAGTGGTCCCTTTGCAGACAGTGGTCGTCACAGTGGTCCTCTCGGGCGCTCTGCCTGTTGCTATCATTCCAACCTTGTCATAGGTCATAATCATCATCAGCTTAACCTTCGATTGTTTGGGTCGCAATATCTTCTAGCGAAGTGCTACAATGCTAAAACGAATACATGCTCAGTAGTTTGAGGAATTCCACGAACTTCATAAATTTCAGTAGCGGATTTTTCTCACAAAATTTTAATTTTAATGTAGGATCGCTGGTCGCTACGGGAGATATAATATGACTCACTTTCTTCCTCCATTTCTCGGCAGAATAATTCGGAATGGGAACACGTTAGCCAGGAAACGCAGACACAACTTTGTATACTGAAGTTTAAAACAGAACTGGAGCAATGATTGGAGCGATTGCATTATCCTACGGGAAGTGCCTACGCATTGTTCAAAACTTTTGAAATGGCCTGCGTATGTTAAAAGCTAGTTAGTAAACTCATGCAATGCATTGATTACGATACGCTTTCCAACATACCAGAAATCATTACTCAAAATATCACTCAAGTTATGAGGATAATGGCTGTGGAATAAATCTCGCTCTTGTGCCCTGACCCTTGACCCCATTTTGATGACATTAAACAGAATGGGTTTAGTGTACCTATGGAACAACATACTAAAGTTTTGTCGCAATAGAAGCATTTTTAGTCAAGTTATGAAGATAATGGCTGTGGAATAAATCTCGCTCCTGTACCGTGACCTTTGACTCCATTTCGATTATATTCGACAGAAGCGTTTCAGTGTATCGCCGGAAAAAACATGTTAAAATTTTATCACAATCGAAGCATTTTTACGCAAGTTATGACGCATAAGAGCGATGGAATGTATCCCGCTCCTATGTCCTGACCTTTGACCCCATTTCGCCCATTTTCAATAGAGTTCGTCCCCAGTTTTTTCCCTACCACATACTAAAATTTCATCGAAATCAAACCATTTTAAGTGTTATTTTGTTCAATAAAGCGAATTTTGAAAGAGCGTCACATCATTTTGCATAGTTTTTTCCATAGTAAGTAACAATAAAAAACAAAAAGATATGCACAGTAATTTCATTCAATTTCACCAAAGGAACAAAAAATATCTTGATGCTTTGTTGTCATAAATAAAGGAATTCCTTAAAGTTAAAAGTAAAATACATCTGCAAAGTGCGCATGAATGGGATTGAAAAAAAGTTATTCAAATCGGAATTACAGTAATCAGAATTTGATCTGAATTTCGATCAATATCGAGGGGATCCGCGCTTCATTACTCGTGTTACTCACGCTGTTAACATTTTGAACTAGTGTTCTGTGTTTTTAAGTAGAAATGCTTTCTCGTAAATATTTTTGTTCTGCCCTAATTAAATAAAGTGCTGCACCATTCACTGAAGTAGCTCTCTCAAAGGCTTTTCAAGCCTTGTTAATTAATTAACAGAATGTTCGCCTTTAGAAGCCAGGTGGAAGTAAAACAAGTCAATCTCCATGAATAAATTTTATGATAGTTCCTTTCATAATCCAACAAAAGAGTTTTATTTAAGGACTTCGCATCTTCAAGTTTCAGAAAACAGCTCAATAAAAGCAATTGCTGCATTCAATGATTCCTGCCTAATCTAGTTATGGGGTCCACTTGAGAAGAACTGCATTTGACACAAATAGCATATACGTTTTTTTTACTTTGTCTTGTTATTTTGAATGAGCAGTTTCGAGAAATTATAATTTTCCTTCATTTTCAGCGTAAGAAATTTAGAATTGTAAAATAAATAAATTGAATTATACTGAAACAAGAGAGATGATGCCAACTTTGATAAAATAGACATCAATGTTGCTCCGTGGGTTTTAGAAAACGAAACGTATCGCAGGCTCTCAGCGAAGGTAATTTAATAACTACTAATGTCTTCACAAACACAGACACAGCATTTCCAGTTTCATAAATATTAATCAAAGCACTTTTGTTTTCACTCTGGTTCATATTTCTCAGCTATCAAAGCAAATCAGTTTAAATATAATAATCCTTTATTGACATTATACGTGCATATTAAATGTAGAAATATTTATTTCTGTATGCTACAGAATCGATCCCATTTGCTGTTTTTAATAACTCAAGAAAGGCGTCTCTAAAACATTGAAAAGAAAAATCCAGTAACACATCGCAAATGCGGATATGCGTGATAAATCTCACCCTTATTAAATTTCCTCCTCTTCAGAAAGAAAATGTCACCTAATGTTATAGTACTACCGAAACAATTTCGTACGATTACAAAATTTCTTGAGTTTCCTGTGTAATCCAACTGGCATATTCGTTGTGAATTAGGAATTATGTCACATTAAATTCGTATTGAAAACAATTATATGACACAATACCATATGGTATGATAAAAGCGACTACAATTGAAGTTATTTTGATTTTTTGAAGCTTTAATGGATTTTGAAAGCCATTCCCTCTCTAACGGCGATGCATGTAATTTTCAAAACAATTACTTTGAAACGAATTCGTAATTCACTCAGACGTCAGATTATGGATTATGTACAAAAAAATATAGAATAATAGTGATCTGAAGTGTACATTACCCTAAATCGTAACAAAACATTACATTTTTTATCACATCAAATTACGCAAAAGCTTAAGATTTAGGTGAAATTTTCACTTCTCACGTCGTCCAAAACTTAACTTTCTATAAACATTAAACTCAGTTTTTCTTAAAACACAATTTTTGTTCATAATTTATATACACCTATGATCCATTACATTTATGACCACTACCTAATAAGCTGTAGAGACCCCCTTTAGCCGCCCCGGTGGCGCAGTGGGCTAAGGCGCTGGCCTCTGATCATTCGTCCGTAAGGGGTCCGGGTTCGAATCCCGGTCAGGCATGGATGTTGTGTTTGTCTTACGGCACTGGCTCTCTCCCTTCGCTGGAACCAGTGACCCTAAATTAGGGACGGGCGACTGCTTATAGCCCATCGAGTTGCTCACGGTGGTCGTTAAACCTACAATAAAAGAAAGAAAAGAAAGAAAGACCCCCTTTAGCCCGTAATACAGCAGCCACTCGGCGAGGTATCCATTCAATGAGGTGGCGATAGGTATCCTGGGGTATGTGGTACCATAATGTCAACAGCAGGTCCTCCAGTTCCCGTACATTTCGGAGTGGTGGTGATTTAGCGTGTACTCGCTTTTCCTAATCGAACGACAAACGTTCGGTTGGGATCATGTCAGGTGAATTTGGAGGCCAGGGCATTAACAGAAAGTCACCAGCATTTCCCTCGAACCACTGCTTGACGATTCTGGTAGTGTGTTATGGAGCATTATCCTGTTGGTAATGTCTATCACCAGCAGGGAACACAGTTACCATGAATGGGTAAACGTGGTCAGCAACAATGTTCAGATATACCTGACAGCTGTCAGGGATTGTGCTATTGGAATAATGGGGCCTAAAGTGCCTCAATAAAACATCACCCACAGCATAACACCGCCGCCGCCGTGTTGTTTCAGCCCAACAATGCATCCAGGTGCCAAAGCCTCCGTTGTTAATTGGCGTATCCGCGCTCGGCCATCTACGTGACGCACCAGGAATCTTGATTCGTCAGACCAGGCAACATTCTTCCAATCATCCACATTCTAATCTCGATTATATTGGGCTCATTTCATGCGTTGTTGGCTATGACGTGCAGTGAGCATGGGGACTCGGCTGTGCCTTCGGCTACGCAGGCCCTTGCGCAGAAGGCAGCGATGAACTGTGTGCCGTGACTCATTGCCTTGATCACCACTGTTGTAGCTGCGGGTGATTTGTCGCAGTGTGCTCCTGCGGTCGCTGTGCGTGACAATCTCCGCTCCCCTCTGGCATCAATGAGCTGCGGGCGGCACATGGCTGGACGATGGTTCGTCGTTTAGCAATCTGTGCACCATTTCTGATACGTACTCACTACAGCGGCAAGTGAACAATCCAGAAGCCGCGCCGTTTCCGAGATCGTAGTTCGAGGCGTCGTGCCATCACAATTTGTCCTTTATCAAACTCTGATAAATCGGCAGCTTTTCCCATTCTGACTTCGAACACTCTACTAACCGAAAGCCGGTCCACAGGTTGTATGTATATTTCTATGTGAACTTCACCTGCGCCACCCTTCTGTCTCCAGGCGCTCTCATTTCTCTAGGCTGGGGTTGGTCATAATATAATAGCTCATCGCTGTTCATCTTATAACTACAAACATGTGCTTTAACCAATGTATACGAAAATCCAACGGTGCTTATTAAACTAAAACCTCATAAACTGAATTTATGCTGACTTAGGACGATGAGATTTTCAAGTTTTCTGTGATGTGTTACATGGATGACCAGTAAGGTGTACAAGCAAATTCAGTTTGCTTTGCTTGAATATTCTGTGAATTTTTTTGCATTATGAAGAATATTTCTTCCTTCATTGTTTTACTTGTTAGGGGTTCACGAAAGAATTTTTATTAACTGCGTACTACCGACGACGCACGCATGCGTGATGAGCAAGTGTGGCTGGTTGCTATGGTTACTGCAACGACGACCGTTTTTCGGGACTAGAGCCAAGGTCGAACGCAATACAGCAGTTTTTGCTTTTTATATACGTATAAACATGCTCAGTTGTTTTGGGATAACTTATGTACTTACCGGTAACCTCAGTCGTAATGATATTTTGAGTTACCTTAATTTCTGCAAATCTTTTTTGAGATACACGCAAGTGAGAAAACATTCTGATGTCTTTTCTCGGCAGTTATAAATAATCAATCGCATTGCAGTTTATGGGGTGAGAATCTTCCAAATACGTGGAGACCATGTAAATAGAGAAAGTCATCGCTCTTTCCACGTTTTTCTTTAATTAACACACAACAACCGAAAAATTGTATTTCGACACCGCTGGGATCGAACCCCAGATCTCTCGATAACTAGCCGAGTGCGTTCGTCTTACGCTACGGTGCCAACAATCCACGGTGCTATGCGTGTTTATCTGTCAGCATCTGACTTTACAAATCCGTAGGGATGAGCTCAGCAACCCGAGACAACTCCATCTGGTGGGGCTCAACGACACAAGCTATTTAATTATAGCTAATAAATCCGAAGGACGAGAGAAATGGTGAAAAACTTCCAAATACGCGGAGACAATGTAAATAGACAAAGTCATCGCTCTTTACACGTTTCTCTTTAATTAACACACGGCAGCCGAAAAATTGTGTTTCGACACCACTGGGATCGAACCCCAGATCTCTCGATAACCAGATGGAGACGTCTCAATTGCTGAGCCCACCCCTACGGATTTCTGAAGTCAGATGCTGACAGATAAACACACACAGCGCTGTGGATAGTTGGCACCGTAGTGTAAGGCGAACGCACTCAGCTAGTTTTCGAGAGACCTGGGGTTCGATCCTATCGGTGTCGCTGTACAATTTTTCGGTTGCTGTTTGTTAATTAAAGAAAACCATGGAAAGAGCGATGACCTTGTCTATTTGCTGCTTGTGGATTCTAGGGAACTGATCAAACAATGATTCATTTCCTTATGAGGTTGTCATCTCCAAAATTATTCCATTTCATTTTTCCTTCCTACACGGAATATGAGGGATGTCCTCGTCCTATAACAATTCAGAATAAATAGGAAATAAACTCTGATTTGTGGTATTGCTTTATTACCAGATGCTTCGGTTTCGGGTATGCGTTTTTATATGCAATACCAGTAGTGACAAGTGATTCCATTGCCAAGATTAATACATTTCGAGTCCGATAGGCAGATCGACATTAAGTATCAGCTGTCAGCCTGCTACAATTATTTGCCCATTCTCCCGAGCCAAATAGAAGAATTTATTGATCATCCCTGGTCATATTTGTATGACCCGAGCCGATTTATACCTAACACATCCCAGAATCCTACGAGATCTTGACATTTCCCTTGTTTTATTCCCTCAGTCGCTGACCACAATCTGTTGTTTAGGTTTCCTCTAAATGGTTGATCTATACTTGGTCACACGTGAGACGGTGTCTAGGGGAAGGACAGGTCATGCCTATTGTTGATCCACAGAGCGCAAATGATTACTTCCTTTCTATGCCTAACCACTGTTGAAGAAGGTAGACTCTTCTTTTAATATAATGTAACAAAACCTCATTTTTCTCTGAACAGCTTTTCAGTATTCCGCTAAGACGCTAAAACGTATACCATGGAACATTCCCAGAAATTCTCTTGATGCATTTATTTATCGGAGCATTTATGCTCTAACTCGAATTTAGTTGCTAATTTTTTTTCAATTTTCTATTATATCTTATACAGAAAATTTTAATATTCTCGCAGGCGTATCGTCCGTCTCCTGGAATAGTTTATGAAGTTTATTATGATATTTTATGTGACGGTTGATAGTGATTTAGTTTATCGCAATGTTCGAGATATAATTCATTTACTCTTTTCTGGTTATCCTTCCGTATTTGTACTTTATCGAAAATTTTGCAATATTATAGGTGCTTCAAATCATGGAACAGATCTAGTGATCACTGAATTATGACCACCTATATCAAAAGTGGATGCCGCCCGTTGACCACGTGATATCCGAGAGGGCGCGATTAGTGTGCCGACGTAGCATATACACTGAGTGGCCACTTTATTATGACCACCTGACAATTTTAAGCAAATGAGCTATGGCTGCACGCTGTTGCCGCCAGAGGGCAAGGCTAGTATAAAAAAGGAATGCTTTGGGCTTGCGACAGTAGTACAAGTGATTTTTGGGTGACGAGATGGGTAAAAAATACAATTTGACAGACTTTCAACGTGGGATGATTGCAGGAGCTCGGAGCCATGGAGCGAGCATCACCGAAACCGCTGCAGTCGTGAAATGTTTCAGAGCAGCTGCTGTTAAAGTGTTTAAAGACTGGACTGTCAGCCAAAAAACTGGATCTCTACGTGCAACGTGTGGTCGTCATCGACTAGTGACTGCTCGGGCGGAACGAAGAGTGTCCAGACTGATAACAGACAACAGAAGGGCAACAGTGCAGCAAATTACAGACCATCTTAATCAAGGATTCCCTCAAATGATCTCTGCACGCACTGTTAGCCGTACACTGCATCGGATGGGATATGGCAGCCGAAGGCCTGTTCGAACACCTTTGCTGTCTGCAGTTAAAAAGAGAAAACGTCTGAAGTTCGCACAGGAGCACAAAGATTGGACAGTCGATAATTGAAAACAAATTATGTGGTGAGATGAATCACGTTTTCAGTTGCACCATGCCGAGTGAGAATTTGGCGGAAACAGCCCGAAATCATGGACCCCAAATGCATTGCTAAAACCCTTCAAGCTGGTGGAGGCAACGTTATGGTTTGGGGAATGTTTTCCTGGCATGCTTTGGGCCCTTTAATTCGTGTTAATCAACGTCTGACTGGCAGATCATATCTAAACATCGTTGCGGACCAAGTGTATACTGTCATGTGGATGGTTTATCCCAATGGCGATGGCTACTTTCAACAAGATAATGCGTCCTGCCATAGCGCTCGTATTGTACAGGATTGGTTTCAGGAAAATGCCGGTGAGTTAACTTTGCTTAGGTAGCCCCCACAATCTCCTGATCTCAACCCCATTGAAAATTTGTGGGATGCAGTTGAACGAGCCATCAGACAGCTGGATCCACAACCCTGCAATCTCACACTCCTGGAAAGTGCTATTCATCAAGCATGGTCTCCGATTCCACAAACCACCTATCAACATCTCCTGGAGTCTATGCCACGAAGAATCGACGCAGTATTAAAGCAAAAGGTGGCCCAACGAAGTACTGAGGGGTGGTCATAATAAAGTGGCCACTCAGTGTATAAGTTGTGAGCGGAGCAGTAGGTAGTAAAACTTGAAGCGTTATAGGTGAACGAAAGGAATTATCGGGCTTTGAGGAAGGATAGATTCTGGGAGCTCACAGAGTGAGTGCCTCGATTTCCCAAACATCTGAACTGGTGGGTTGTCTGCGAGCTGCCATAGCTAAAGTGTATAAGGACTGGCGTGAAAATGGTCAAACCACAACCCGGAGGCAGAACTGCAAAGGACAGCGAACGATTGATGTGAGAGGTGAGCGTCAGGTCCGACGAGTAGTACAGGCCCCAAAACGCGCAGCAGTGTTGAACATTTGACTATCTAATACAACAGAGGTCAACCCGGAACACTATCTGCCATGACCAGGTGTTTCACGCCAACACGTGTGGGCAACAACAACAGACAACCACGACGATATCCTCTCCTAAGCACGGTTAATCGGCGCAAAAAGCTCACCTGGGGCAAAAAAGGCCATGCAAATTTGACGTCAAATGACTGAAACAAAATGTGTGCTGGTCTGTCCAGTAGCGTTTTTTACAAACAACATAAGGCACTCTATCCATTCTGGATGATCTTCACAGTGCAAGCCGCAGGAGGCGGCTGTATGACATGAATCATGTTTACCTGGTAGAGGCGTGGACACTTGATGCATGTGGAAGAATGTATGACTGGTGCCCAGTATCGTAAATTGCTAAGGTGCGTCGCATAAATATAGAGACAGTCGACTTTGCGCCTTGAACGCAATGCGAATATAGGTAGAAAGCTGAAGTGGTACCTAATTAGACATAACCCTACAACAAACGTTTCGATCCGTCGAGATGACCGGATTGTGTGAAAAGAACACCACAAAGTGAAAGAGTGTAACTTTAGGTGTCTCATAAATATGCAGACAACTATGTAAAGTAAGCACATGTAAATGAGAGAGAGAGAGAGAGAGAGAGAGAGAGAGAGAGAGAGAGAGAGAGAGAGAGAGAGAGAGAGAGAGAGAGAGATTATAGACAATAGTTAAATTTCTAGTTAGAAATAGAGTATAGACAGTAGTTAAATTTCAAGAATGTAAGTCGCCACATCTAAATGAGAGAGAGAGAGAGAGAGAGAGAGAGAAAGAGAGACAGGATAGACAATAGTTAAATTTCTTGTTCGACTACTACTGTTCGGATTGTTAAGGTGCGTCACATAAATATAGAGACAGTCAACTTTGCGCCGTGAACGCAATGCGAATATAGGTAGGAAGCGGGAAGTGGTACCTAATTAGACATAACCCTACAACAAACGTTTCCATCCGTCGAGATGGACCGGATTGTGTGAAAAGAACCCCACAAAGTGAAATAGTGTAATTTTTAGTGTCTCATAAATATAAAGACAACTACGTAAAGTTGCTACATGTAAATGAGGTGTACAAATCAGCATGCTGTGCGCACGCGCATGGGCCGTAATTGGGTCCAGCCTGCATAAGACAGCGGACCTGCCGTCAGACATTCATTTGCCGAAATTCCACGCAACATTCAGCTTTCTGGTGAGGAGGTGCAGAAGATTTGGAGACTGAGAGCAAATAGATTGCCTGTAGCGAAAATTGGTAAAGCCATGGGGAGGAGTAGGGCAATCATTTATAAGACTTTATCGAAACGCGGTGCGTTAACTGCCAGGAAACGGCCTGGAAGGCCTCGAATAACAACCAAAAGAGATGATCGTGCCATCATGCTTTTAGTTTCATCCCAAAGGTTATCACTACGTCAAGTTTCTCGGACTGTTGGTGTCACCGTCTCAAAGGACACAGTTCATCGACGAATCAAGGAAAGTGGCAACATTGTGCTCTGTAAAATGCGCTGTCTGCCACACCTCACGAGGCGCCACAAAGAAGCTAGATTGTTATGGACAAGCAGCCACATGCAGTGGATGGATGTATGGATCACACCTATTTTCTCTGAAGAGAAAAAGTTCAACCTGGACGGCCCTGACGGTTGGAACTGCTATTAGCATAATTTACGACGCGAACCACGCACCTTTTTCAGCGGACAGAAAGGAGGGGGATCTGTGATGGGCTGGGGAGCTTTTGCGTTCAATGGGACAACGGATATCGCTTTTCAAAACTCCCAAACGGATTAGGACATACTGAGCAGCCACCTTCTACCGTTTGCCGAAATTCTAGCGGGTGTTGATTATCTGTTCCAGCAAGACAATACCTCTATCCATCGGTCTGCATCAACGAAAAGCTGTTTTAACACACATCATGTGACCGTAATGGATTAGCCAGCACTCAGTCCAGATCTGAACCCTATCGAGAACCTCTGGGGTATCCTAGCTTGTGATGTGTATGCGAATGGACGGCAGTTCTCAAGTGTGGTGACATTGAAAGAGCAGATTGAACGAAGCTGGTACGCACTCCTTCCAGCACACTTAGATCACTTGGTGGACAGCATGCCCAACCGGGTTTTTAGTGTTATTCGGAACAGCGGCTCCACTATTCGTACCGGAAGTGCTCATAACTAGTAAGTCTTTATATTTTTTAGACAGCGTATTTCTGTTTTTTTTTCTTGTACTTGGCGTTAGAATTGTTATATTTCCGTCAAACTATTGTGCAGCTACGTGTCCTATGCTATTTTTGCTATAAATATGAGGTGTACATTTCAGCTCGTTGTTTTGTTTTTTTATTCGAGAATTTGTTCTGTCTCTATATTTATGCGACGCACTACAGCTGACTCTGTATACCAACCAACGTTGCACTTTTCCCCAAATGGCGACGGTGTCTTTCAAGATGGCAGTGCGTCGCCAGTAGGGCAAGGTGAGAATGTTCGACAAATGGGTTTCTCATGCAATTGTTGGACAGAACAAAGTGAACGGCTGAGAATCTGCTATTCATCCCTTCACGGCACAAATGTGAATTTTCGATCCACAGAATCCTAACATCTAACGAAGAATGGATTCCTTACAACACATGTCTCAACTGATCGTCACATTCGGAGTCCAAGGAGAAACATATATGAAGCAGCAAAATCTTTGAGGGAAAGGAAACTATAACTCGTTAGAACTATATCGACCTTGGAGGAAACCTCAAAATCAGGGCTATTTACTGCTCTGGACAACGAGGTCCTAGAGGCAATGCTTGAGGCCGATCTCATTCAAATTTGTGAGAAGATGACTTTCAAGTTTCATACTTGTGCTAAGACTGAGCAATACCGAGAACGGAAAATCAGGAATAGTTAAGAAAGCTAGACAAATGTATTTTTCATACTATCTCTGAACAGAGCTAAGTGCAAGAGCTGAGGATATGCAATTTCCTCCTCTCACGCCTCAAAAGTGAAATTTTGCTAAACAGAATCCTGACGTCTGATGAAGAATGAATCCTGTACTATAGATGTCTCAACTTTAGTGATAATATAATTCAGAGGACAAGGTAAAACGTAAATACAACTACAAACGTTTATGATGCCTCAACTTTAGTGATTCTCACATTTGGAGTCCAAGATAAAAACACAAATGAAATTATAAAAGTTTGTGATTCTTCAATTTTAGTTAAGTATAATCACATTGGAAATCCAAGGTAAAACATAAACGAAATGTATGATGCCTTAACTGTAGTTATCATCACAATCGGAGTCCAACATGAATAAAATTACAACAGTTCATGATGCCTCAACTGTTGTGATCATCACAATCGGAGTCATACATGAATGAAATTACAACAGTCTACCAAGCCGCAACTGTAGTGATAATCACAATCGGAATCCAACATGAATGAAATTATAACAGTTTATGATCCCTCAACTGTAGTGATCGTCACAATTGGAGTCCAAAGCATAACATAAATGAAACTACAAATCTTTTGGAGACAAAGGAAACTATCACAAAGGAAGAATTATTTCACGTTCAAATTTTAAAAGCTCTAATGCGTGTGAGGTAGTTTCATTTCATTTATTACATTTCAGTTTTTTTTTATTGGAGACTTAAGGACCACCGTGAGCAACTCAATGGGCTATAAGCAGTCGCCCGTCCCTAATTTAGGGTCCCTGCAAAAGGAGAGAGTCAGTGCCGTAAGACAAGCATATCATCCATGCCTCACCGGGATTCAAACCCGGAACCCTTTTGGACGAATGATCAGAGGCGATGACGTAGACCACTGCGCCACCAGGACGATACATTTTAGTTGTTACAGTAATAATACATAATAGCATGGTGCATATACAAAGTGATATAATGTAGTAACAGCATGGAATGAGGAGGAAAGTGGTCAAATTGGCCTGACTTAGCCCTCTTCTCCCAAAATAACAAGATTACTCTTAAGAGAACAAAAAGTCAAGCTGGCATGCTACTGAAGGGCGGATGAAAGTGTAACAACAATATTCCACAGTATTATTACACTATGTGGCATTAGCTAATAAATAACACTTTAATTTTTTCTTCAATAACGTAATATTGTTAAGTGATGTAAGATCACCAAGCAGCGAATTCCTCAATGTAGGACCAGCGTAATTAATATGAGATCCAAAACACTCTGTTACTGGTAATATCATCACAATCGGAGTCCAACATGAATAAAATTACAACAGTTCATTCAAATTACAACAGTTCAACATGGGAATCAAAAGGTTTTTATTTCTTGTATAATGAGAAGGACTGTGTGTGTTAAGTACGATTAAGTCCTGATATAAATTATTTTTAGTTCTCTTGAACATTAATTTTTCTATATTACAGTCATGTAATTGCTGTACTGATAAGATGTGAAAATCATTGGATTTAAGCCTAGAGTGAAAAAGCGTGCTGGAGTAATGATTATTTGATAATTTAAGTTCTAAAAGTCTAATAAATTAATTCTGAGTCATTATATAAAAGACAAAATGAAAAAAAGTCGTTATAAGAAATAATTTACTATGTACCAAAAGCTTTACAGAAGGAAATAAGAACTATCATTTTGCCTTGGCAAACGAACAACTGATAAATGATGATTACAATAAATTCTAAAATTCAGTGAAATTTGAAATTTTCCAAATTTACATGAAATTCTAATGCTTTAATTCTGTAATTTGTTATTTTACAGAGTGCACCTGGAAGGCGATTTTGCGGTATAGCTGGTTTAGTTTTCGAAGGCGCTGGCTTTTGATTTAATATAAAAGCCCGCGGTTGAACCGCCATGAACTGCGTCACACTGTATATTGATTTAACCGTACAAGCTGGACGCAGCTCAGTATCCCGTATGAGGCACGATGAGGAAGATCCTATTATACCGACCCCACCCCATTCATCAAACCAGCTGCTAAAAATTCGTGTCTGAAGATTCTGAACTCCTAATACCAGCTAGAGTCCTCAGTTCCCTCCAAAAAATAATGTTTTAAATTACTGGAAAAGTAAGTAAAAAATAAACTTCTTCTTCTAACTGTACAAAGTATCATTGGCACCATATCAGAAAACACAATCATTCTGCATTTTTGCAAGACAGAAGTTATGGAAAAGCAAAGGCATACTATTTTCAATTTTCTCAAAATAAAATAAATGCATTTGATGGTGTTTCTACATTCACAAATTCAATATCGTTTCCGAGACCCATATCCGAAAACTGTCGAACAGACTAGAGCAATATTTCGAATTAATCAGTTCACCATTAAAAAAAGGATGAGGAAATAAGTTGAATATAAAATTGCAACTTTGATGTCGTGACAGTTTAAGTTCAAGTACTACAGTTTGTTTACTATTGGTGAGCGAATCCGGATTCAAGTATTGCTAATTATATCGGTGTTAAACGCACTCGGAACAAAAGTGTCAAAATACAGAACATTATTTAACAGAAATGTTTACTCGACGTCTGCTGAATTACACTGGTGGAAAGTGAAAAAGAACACCAAGAAGGAGACGTCTCATACCAACGAACTTTATACAGCATAATAACGGAATACAGAGGATAACGTGATCAAAACATTATGGCAAAATACAGCTGTATTTGCTGGTAAACTGAAAAATAACATTTCCATGTAACATGCTTAGTACGAGGTTGAACCGCCATGAACTGCGTCACACTGTGCAATTCTGGCATGGAGTCTGTCGTACAGATGTTGGATGTAAGTTTGGGGTATTCAGTTCCAAGCATCCTCAACCTGGACGCGTAAATCGGGGATGTTCGTGGCTGGCCGTGGAGACCGGATAAGTCATTGTCCCATAAAATCCCACACGTGCTCAATGTGGGACAAATCCAGTGAACGTGCAGGCCATGGAAGTTGTCTCACACCCTGAAGTTCATGTTGCTTTACACGCGTGCCGTGTGTGGGCGTGCGTTATCTTGCTGGAAAACACCACGATGCACCGACCTTACAAATGGCACAACAGCGGGCTGAATTATGTTGTTGATGAAGGAGGTGTTGTTTAACGTACCCGGTACAAACACTAGTTTTGTACGGGAGTGATAGCTGATCGCTCCCCACACCAGGAGACCAGGTGTAGGCCCTGTGTGTCTCTGGCGGATGCAAGAAAAGTGTAAAGGCTCCCCTGTGCGTCTGCGAACACGCATAAGGCCATCGGAGGCTCCCAAGCAGAATCTTCTTTAATCGCTGAACACGACAGATTGCCATTACGTTCTCCAGTGTAGACGTTGGCTACACCACTGCAGCCGTTCCTGACGGTGGGCTGGAGTCAGAGGTACACATGGCAGAGTCACACGTTTACGTAGTCCTGCATCCAATAGACGGTTGCGGATTGTTCGCACCGTCACCTCAGGTGCAACGGCAGCTCGGATTTGCGTCGCAGTGGATGTTCTGCTTGACAACACCGCTCTTCCTATGCGTCGATCGGTCTGCTCATCAGTCCGTCTGTGACTCCCGGTTCCACGTCTTCTTGTGTGGAAATCTTCCTCGGACCATCTACGCCACCATCGTACCACCACCGATACTTCCCGTCGAATTCGCTCCGCAATGCGATGATACGACCACCCGGCCTCGCGGAGTCCGACTAGACGACCTCGCTCAAAGTCCGATAACTGCTGAAATCGTACACGTCTTCCATGTCCGGCCATTGCAGCTTCTTCAGGGTCTTCGCACGTGTTCGTACGCCGACGACTGATAACATTCGCTTCGCCATACTCCTTAAATACCACCGACGATAATTTTCATATTATGCCGTGCTGTGGCGTAAGCGCTCCCCGGTTGGTCTCGAAATTAACATCACACCTACGTAAACTCGACCCCATTAACACATGTAAATTTCATGATCGTCCGCCAATTCCTTCTTGGTGTTCTTTTTTCACTTTCCGCCAGTGTATATGCCTTTATAGCAGCTGGAGGCTGAATCAGTGTTTATTGTGAAGAGACACGGCTGGCTTTAAGCACGAATAGTGAGTTGACTTTTTATGAAGGACGTCCTTGTTTAATAGTCCCTGTTGTGATGCATATATATCGCTACCTTACTCCCGTGCAGTGCGAGTAACGAAGAATTCTTCGAGTTTCCCAAACCATTAGTTTCACGAAAGACGCTGAGAACGTTCAATGTTTTTTTTCGCATCTGCACGCCAAAAAGTGCCGGACGACAGTGCACAGAAATGGCAGGATTTATGTAGATCTGTTAACAGAAAAAGATACAAGTGTCACTGGAAAGATTTTATGTATTTGTGAGGAAAGCTCACAGAAAACATCCATTTTAAGGAAAGCAAAAAATTCCTTATTTTTGAGGTATTTCGAAAAATAAGTTAAGAGAAAAGAAGATGGTAAGAATAAAGTGTCATTCTTAATCATCTATAGTTTTGATATATAGATAAGTAGAGATTTGAAGAAAATCGATATGTTACTAGCCAAGTTTTAAATCAGTTAGCCAAAAAACGTTTCGCTCAAAAAATCAGGATTTTGTGATGAATGCTTTAAGCGTTATGCTAGGGTTGTACCGAAAGTAATGCCAAAGTGGGAATAACTTTTTTATTAACGGGTAGATGTCGTTCAAATTACACATGTCGGTACAGTAAGTCGTTCTCTATACAAAGGTAATACTGAACACAGTCTCCATCACAAGTGATGCATTTGCGCCATTGTTGAACCCAACTCTCGAATCCTCATTGAAAAAATTCAGGTGTAGACTCTTGTACCCACTTCTTCACAGAATTTGTGTCATCAAATCGTTCTGACCGAGACTGTCCGTCAGTAGACCGAACAGGTGGAAGTCGAAGAACGCCAGATCTGGGCTGTACGGTGGATGAGGGACCACCGATCAGCTTAATTTACTGATCGCTTGATTTCTTGCCAAAGATGTGTGTGGTATCACATTGTCATGGAGAATGTTGATCCTTTTCAGATTCTTGTTCCGTCTCTTTCTCCTTATAGCTCTCTAAGCTTCTTGAGTGTCTCGATGTACCGCTCGCTGGTCACGGTATGGCTACGTTCCAGAACATCAGGAACAATGAGACCTCTACCATCCCAAAAAACAGTCACCAGGATTTTCTGTGCGGATCGCTGGCTCTTGAACTTCTTAGGCCTTGGTGAAGAGGTGTGACGCCATTCCACGGATTGATTCTGCGTTTCCCGATCGTAAAGATACGTCCACGTTTCATCCCCTGTCACCAGATCGGAAAAGACGTGTCATCATTGGATTCAAACGCTTCCAGCAGATAACAGCAGTCTTCCATCCTTCTCTCCTTCAAATAGGGTGTCAACTGCCTAGGTACCCACTTTTCACACACTTTCCGATAGCCTAATCTTCCACCACCTTCTGTATGGCATTGTGACCACAATCTAAATTCACAAATTGTGATTCGTCTCTGCGCGCAAATCAATTCATCTATTCGCTGAGGATTCGTGTCAGTGGTCGCAGATGATGGTCTCCTTCTGCGTGATTTGTCTTCAGTGCTCGTTTCTCCTTCTTTAAATTTCTTCAGTGCTGTTGTCAATGGTTTCATCTCCGTAAACATTCCTTAGACTGCTGTAGATGTCGGACAGCCAGCACCCTTCCTTCGTCAAGAACTCAATGACGGCACGTTACTTCAGCTTAAAATCAATTATTTACCCGCAATGAAGACGAAGGGTTACTGAAGAGGAGGAGTTACTCTACCAGCATGTGCAATTTGAACGACCACTGTGAGTTAATGAAAAAGTTATGCCCATTTTTACATTACTTTCGGTACAACCCTCATATCATCATTAACTACACTGACGGAAAGTGAAAAAAGAACGCCAACAAGGAATTAGCGGACGATCATGAAATTTACATATGTTAATGGGGTTGAGTTTACGTAGGTGTGATGTTAATTTCGGGACCAACCGGTGAGCGCTTACGCCACAGCACGGCATAATATGCAAATTATCGTCGGTGGTATTTAAGGAGTCCAGCGAAGTGAATGTAAACAGTCGTCGGCGTACGGACACGTGCGAAGACCCTAAAAAAGCTGCAATGCCTGGCCATGGAAGACGTGTACGATTTCAGCAGTTATCGGACTTTGAGCGAGGTCGTCTAGTCGGACTCCGCGAGGCTGGGTGGTCGTATCGTCATATTGCGGAGCGAATTGGACGGGAAGTATCGGTGGTGGTACGATGGTGGCGTGGATGGTCCGAGGAACATGCCCACACGAGAAGACGTAGAACCGGGAGTCACAGACGGACTGATGAGCGGACCGATCGACGCATAAGAAGAGCGGCGTTGTCAAGCAGAACATCAACTGCGACGCAAATCCGAGGTGCCGTTGCACCTGAGGTGACTGTGCGAACAATCCGCAACCGTCTACTGGATGCAGGACTACGTAAATGTGTGACTCTGCCATGTGTACCTCTGACTCCAGGCCACCGTCAGGAACGGCTGCAGTGGATGTCGCCAACGTCTGCACTGGAGAACGCAATGGTGATCTGTCGTGTTCAGCGATGAAAGCAGATTCTGTTTGGGAGCCTCCGATGGCCGTATGCGTGTTCGCAGGCGCACAGGGGAGCGTCTCCACCCTTCTTGCATCCGCCAGCGACACACAGGGCCTACACCTGGTCTCCTGGTGTGGGGAGCGATCAGCTATCACTCCCGTACAAAACTAGTGTTTGTATCGGGTACGTTAAACAGCACCTACTACATCAACAGCATCATTCAGCCCGTTGTTGTGCCATTTGTACGATCGGTCCATCGTGGTGTTTTCCAGCAAGATAACGCACATCCACACACGGCACGTGCAACGCAATATGCACTTCAGGTTGTGAGACAACTTCCATGGCCTGCACGTTCACCGGATTTGTCCCCCCATTGAGCACGTGTGGGATTTTATGGGACAACGACTTATCCGGTCTCCACGGCCAGCCATGACCATCCCCGATTTACGCGTCCAGGTTGAGCATGCTTGGAACTGAATACCCCAAACTTACATCCAACATCCGTACGACAGACTCCATGCCAGAATTGCACAGTGTGAAGCAGTTCATGGCGGTTCAACCTCGTACTAACCATGTTACATGGAAATGTTATTTTTCAGTTTACCAGCAAATACAGCTGTATTTTGCCAAAATGTTTTGATCACGTTATCCTCTGTATTCCGTTGTTATGCTGTATAAATTTCGTTTGTATCAGACGTCTCCTTCTTGATGTTCTTTTTTCACTTTCCGCCAGTGTATTATCGATCGACTGCTGGACTAAGGTCTCTCCAATTCTCTTCCACATCATTTCCGCATACTTTCGAGTTGCATTCACGCATATCTCACATGTTTTGTTTTTCGTTTTTTTTCCTAATCCTTTATATCCAGTCTAGTATTTCAGTTGCCCAACGGGTGGTCAGTTCTTCTTGCACTATTGTCAACCCACTGACACTTGAAATCTTTATTTCGATCTTGATGTCACGCACTCTTGTCATTTTTCTGATCCATGATCTTCTTTTTTTATATTTTTTAGCTTCACCACGCCTGCATTTCGCCATGCTTATTTGAGTTTCCCACAGCACCGGTATACCATTTTTAGTTAAGTTCCATGTCTCTTATCCATAAGAAAGAGCTGGAAAGATCAACTGATTAAATATTCTTCTTTCAGACTTAATGCTAAATTGTTCTTGTAGATTGTATTATTTCTTCCAGTTGAACTCTAGTCAAGTTTTATACACCAGTTAACATCTTCTTCGACGTGGCTCTATCTTGACACCTGTTGCCCAAGGTAGATGTAGAAATTATCTATTCTGAAGTTTCTCCATCGACTTCTAATTCTTTAGCTGCTTTTAAAGTATTATACACCTGCTGTGTTTTCTGCAGTTCATTTTTAACTGCTTTTGCTTACTCTACTGAGAAAGCTCCTGGATTAATCTGCAGCTCTGACGGGGTACATGTAAAAATGACTTAGTTTTCTCCTATCCAATTAGAACTCTGGAAGAATAAGTCCATGATTGTATCATCATCATCAAAGGATGATGATGGTACAGACTTGGTAAATATGATGATACAGACTTGAATACAGACGTGGTAAATACTATACGAACAGCCAATTTCTGTGATGCAGCAAGTCTTACCACAATTACCTGAGTTGCGCATCACTCTGCCACCATCTACCCGTGCTTAAAGCTCTGATTAAAAACGTGATGTAAGAAACATCATCACAGGGGCGAGGGCTTCCCTGAGACAAACATAAAATCACTAAGTACCGAATGGGCTACTCGGGACATAAAAAAACTCTCCTTATATCGATCTGAAGTTTATTTGGATGATGAGTCCTCCAAAGCAAACAATTCGTCCAGGGAGGAATGTTTCAATGCCGAGTCGCCCAAAGGGACCAATTCGTCCAACGAATAACTGTTTCAGTGGGACGATTGGTCCAATACTGATTCTTCAAATTGTACGTTTGTTCCAATACCCATAGTTCCAACACACAACTCTTCCAAAGCTCATTAGTGGAAAAGTGATGACATTCAAGAGGCAATAAAAAATGAGGATTGCATGCACACTACTAGAATAGAGCAACTTGTATTTTTACTTTAAATGTCTTTATCTCGCATTTCTTCAAGAAAAAAAAGCATGCAGACGTTTTCTTCAAATCGTTATCAGTGGGCTGATTTCGGAAACCAGTCAATCGATTTTGACAGTTCTTTTTTCATTCGCAGACAAGAAGGTCAATCTTTCCACGCAAGGTTTTTTAAACCGGTCAGTCAGTCAATGCAATATTTATAAGACTAATTAACTGGCTCTGATTATGTCTTTTGTGCTCAATAGAGGAAAGAGTCGAGTTTTACATATGCACATTTTGAATTGCAAGGTATGCTCGAGTGTGAATCTGTCCACTGGAGAAATTTAACTCATATAATAGAAAATGCGTAAGGAAACAGTTTTCACCTGCTTGTCGAATGAATTGCCAAAAAAAGCTGAATTCTTCCCTCATTATTTTAATCGCTTTTTCTTCATTCAAACTCAAAAATAATAACATACGATGACACATCTGCGAAGGAAAGCAACTGCGTAATATGCAAGCAATAATCATTGTTACAAATGTAATGCAATTAGGTAGAATTATTAATATTATATTTGTTTCTTGTTAGTTATCGATTGCTTGTGTTTAATAACGTACAGAACCGACCAAGTTTCATTCGAAATTGTTTAAGTTTTGTTCTTAAACAATATTAATTTATTAATTTAGCTATTCATTTTTGTTGTCATAAAACTTCACTTTGCAAGAAAATGGAGTTCTATGAGAACAAAATTAAGTGTTGTAACGTACCAGGAGATGTGACGTACCTGCCAGAAGGACGCACACGACATAAAGGCAGATAGGAATCAGAATAAAACGCCCGCGTAGCTCAATTGGTAGAGTGACTTATTCCGGAATGAGGGGATGCGGGTTCGAATCCTGGCGCGGATAAAAATGACGGAGAACTTTACTTCGTTATAATGGCGCCCGAACTATCCGGATGACCCGACCGTTCAAAATCTCGCATTGGTGTGATGCTATTTCCACACCGCGAGGTAGGAAAAATAAGAGAATCCTTTCTCCAGCACTTCGAAAAAAAATAAAATAAGGGGGAGATGATGTAACGTACCAGGAGATGTGACGTACCTGCCTGAAGGACGCACACGACATAAAGGCAGATAGGAATCAGAATAAAACGTCCGCGTAGCTCAATTGGTAGAGTGACTTATTCCGGAATGAGGGGATCCGGGTTCTAATCCGGGCGTGGATAAAAAATGACGGAGAAATTTACTTCGTTATAGAGTGTGAGGCGAATTTTTTAACAGAAAGAACACGGTAATTTAAAAAAAGTATTTCCATCGGTTTTACAAGTGAATTAAGAGTTCACTTTAGAAATGTCTTTAAACATGAAAGTGTGAATTTCTAAACTGATTTATGTGCACTAAACCAACCCTTAACTTTATTTTAAATACACCAGACTTGAATGATCATCAAACGCATATAGCTTATTAAATCCGTTTACTTTTGTGGTGATGCAGCACAAAGATTCGCCAAGCATGGTTCTATAAAGCGTAAAGTGTATGAAAACCCGACTACCTAAAAAATAAGGAAATCGATAATATATATAGCAAAGGGCTAAGGATGACATAGACAGAATACATAGGACTCTAAGAAATCATATAATGTCAGAAATAACAAAATCACCTAGTAAGACCATGATATATCATATAAAATATCAATTTGTAAGGAGAGACGGTTTTATCACATAAAATATCAAGTTGTAAGGAGGGACAGTGTGAAAAAGAGAAGGCGGGCGTGTACGCTATACCGTCGGTATATCCTGACAACACGGAAAAGATATACACTGGCGTGAAAAAATTAAGGACGAGACGGTTTTTCGAATGTAACGTCGTGCAGAACTGCTCCACATCGACTCAAATCATACCATAAGATCACCAAGATGTAAGAATATGGGACAAGTGAGCAAAACCGTCCAAACAAGGAATTCAAAGGATACAAAGACACTTTATTGAAAAGGTAGCTTCGAGCACAACTGGATAGAAGACAGAAACGTCCATGTGACAGGCGGCTGCGAAGAAAAATCCAGTCTTTAGTAGGGGATATGATCACCTCTGACAGCTTTGCAGGATTTACAACGTCTGTCACTGCTGAGGACGAGGTTGCCAAGGAGCTGTTGAGGCATCGCGGCCCATTCCTTTTGTAGTTCCAATCGCGGCTGCGGAATCGTTGCTGGAGGCTGGTGACGGGCTGCCAAGCGCCTTCCGAGAAGGTTTCACACGTGCTCGATTGGATTTAGGTCCGGGGATCTTGCGGACCAATCCATGCGTTGAATTTCTTCACTCCCCAACAGCTTTGCGACAGCCACTGTACGATGAGGTGCAGCGTTGTCGTCCATGAAGAGAAACTCAATACCCACAGCACCTCTAAACAGACGCACGTGAGGCAGGAGAACATCGAAACAATAGCGGACACACACAAGGACTGAACCTCTTCGGAAGATGTGGGGGTTAGTACGGCTACCAAGCATGATACCGCCCCAAACGACAACTCCGCTACCTCCAAACCGGTCCCTTTCTATGATGTTGGAGGTGTGATTGCGTGTTACCTGCTCTCTCCAGATGTGTATCGTCCAGAATCGCTCATCAGACTAAATCGGCTCTCATCCGTAATAAGAACTCGACCCCATTGCTGATGTGTCCAGTTCTTGTGTTCCTGGCACCACAGAAACCGCCATCTCTGATGAGCAGGCGTTAATGGCACACACCGTACTGGTCGTCGTGCAAATAGACCACCTTCGTGCAGCTTCCTGGCCACGGTAAAACGCGATAACGTCCAGTTGTCTGTTGCATGTGCCTTGCGATTTCTTCCGCTGTCTTCCGTCTTTCTCTTCTCGCCTGTAGAACAATATACCGGTCGTCCGCCGCCGTGGTTGCTCGTGGGCGACCACTGCTAAACTCTCAGACAGTTGTTCCTGTCGTTTGAAATGCACTCGAAGCTCGTGAAACGATGCTGTGAGCGATCCCGAACTCCTCGGCCACACTGGTCACACTTCGACTTTCTTCCAACTTCCCAATGACGCGTCCTCGGATAAAGTCATCCAGATGTCGTCTACTGGATTGCCTGTTGGCCATATCACACGGTGACAGCAACTCGACGTCGTTCAAACCGATGTACACCGTGCAATAGCTTTCACCGAATTGCTGAGCGCCCGTGTGCTTTATACCCTTCCGACACTCCCCCCTCCTACATCATGCTGCATATATGCGCATGCCCTACCGTACCGGACCCCAGTCTATCTCCTGAGTGGTTTTTCTGTCCGTTCCGCCTGCTCATTCCGCTGTTATGCTAATTTTTCCTCTTCGTCCTTAATATTTGCACACCAGTGTATATAGGGATGAAAAAGGCGATTCTTTGACACTAGATGTAAAGAACGCGTACGAAGTGTCAACCAGGACATTGAGAACACATCCCTCGCCAGAGAAGTCATGCATTACTCGGCCACTTCTGTATGGAACAGTATTCGAAGAATTGCCCCTTACACGAATTTTAAAAAGACAGAAATCAGGGAAACAGTCGAACTCCTATCCAGCAAACTGGTATGCAATGATATGGTCTCTACTGAGATAGTCAATGGTTTGGCATGCCTTATTAAAAGATGGAAACACATCGCGGCGCAACGTATAATTGCGTGATAAAAATTCATGTAATATGCTCATTTTCAAAAATCGTCTTCGTTTTTTAAGTGTTCCAATTCCCTGCAATTTTATGTCTACCGCTGCCTTGAAAAGGCGTCCCAGTGGAGTGCGAAAGCTTGGATAATTTTGGGGTGATTACTCCCCCAAAAAAATAAACGGATTTATACGCTACATGCGTTTCATGACCAACACTAAAGTTTTCATCCCTTTTTGTTAATTTAACTTTTATTTCAAAAAGAGGATTTACATACGTTTTGTTGTTTTCTAAACATTTTTGGTAGATGTAAAATACGTAAAACTTTATCGACACGTCCGTTCTTTTATCACTGGAGACCACATCTCTGCTTCTACTAGTGGCATTCAGAAAATTCTTTTTCCTTTGGGTAATGAAAACAGTTATGAAACCGATAATGCTTAACTTTTGTTATTCCCCCGCCTCAGACCATTCTGCCACCGAAGCGGCTGAGGTTGGATACCGAAATAGCAAGTGCAGTGTTGCTACCTGCCAGAAAAATATTTACACAAATTGAAAAAGCCTTTCATTTATACATCTTGAGATGTTCATAACCGTGAACATTGTCAAAGGAAAAAAGTTCTGCTTTTTCTGTCGCATTCCGGACATTAAAACTACGGGCAGAGTCTTCCTGAAGTTAGAACTAAAACTAAATGAGAGAATGGAAACAATAAGTATCCACACTTCCTACAGTACGCAGAAAATTTTTGTTTCGTCAACGACTGCAGTTAGCTTAGAAAATTAAAGTAACCTTTCAATTACCATAATGATCAATGCATGTTCTTAGAGCTTTTTTTTTGTTTCAACACTTTAGTAAGTATCGTAGAAGTAGAAGGTATAATTACCTTTCCTCATGGGAAAAGTTTTCGTCTCAGCAACAATATTTTAAGTTGCTTAATAGGTGGAAAGATGGCGATTCGCGAAGCACAGTTTTAGAATTTAAATTCGACAAAAAGTTTATGATCGTTAGTTAGATTACCCACGTAATGACTGATTGAATTAGCGAGCAAAACTTTTAAACTGACGTAAAAAGAAGGCATTAGTCTAGGAAAGTACTGAATACATTTACGTGGGAATGAAAATGAACGACGAAAATACTATGGCATTAATGGGACTGCGGATAAATTCTTAATATCTTTCGTCTTCCGAAGTAATATTTCCATTGCAAAAGAGCAAGTTACTTACTATTGTGCTTCAAATCCATTTAAATTAAGTAATTGAGGAAAGTATTATCGAAAGAGGAGAAAATTAGCAAAAAAAAAAAAAAAAATCCTGTGGAGGAGGAGAAAACAAACATGAAAAATAAGTAGCGAAAAGTGAAGTTGGCAATATAAAATAAAAAACAGAAAAATGCAGATAAGAATTGAAGCGGAAAATCAGGCGAGGTAGATCCAGCTGAGCTGCCAAAGAGGGAATATTTTTAAAACGTGAAAATGATAAACAAAATGCTGCAGGGAAGATGCAGCAGATAAAAGAAAACGTTGCAAATGGGGAAAGAATGACGAAAAAGATGAAAAGAACATAAAGAGAAAATGAGTTATGATTTTTTTATTTTCATCGTAATGGCGTCACTGGAACAGCATACAAAACTTGGAATACGTATCTTAAAGCGAAATCATATTCACTTAACCCCATATATAACATATGTTTTAAATATACTGTAAGTACAATGCGAAAAAAAACAGAAAGCGCAAACCGGGATGATTAGTAATGTACGTACGTGTGTGTATGTATTTTGCTATCAGCTTTGAACTTCATATTCGCATGAAACATCTGTTTTTAGACGTAGGACTACGTCTTCGCGAATAGTATGGAGCGACTTACGGTTGACCGCCTGTGACAAAAATAGGTCCCAACTAAAATCATTATAGTCTTGAAAATACGTGCGGCATGCTAATCGTGTTAGCATATTCGTTAAGAGCAGCGAGTGCAATTCGCGTACTGCGCAATACATCGTGCGTGTGACGCTCCCTTTGCGCGGGGGAGATGATGCTATATTTCTGGGCTTGCCACCGCGTTTGATCCAATCTATCTCGGCAACCGTGACCGCAAGACGACTGTGCGTGATATCGTTTTAATGCTCTCGACAAGATCTATTTAAATATACCAAGTACATTTTGGTTTGAACAGAACATTTTAAAGATTATGCTGTTGTGAACCGGTGAACACTTTTGACACTATCGCGGTTTATCTGGACAACCGTGAGTGCAAAACGACTGTGCGTGTCATGGTTTTAAAGCACTCGGCGGAATCTTTTTCAATATATAAAGAACATATCACAGTGGTTTAAACTAAAATGTATAAAAATTGTTTTCGTGTGAACTAGTTAACATTTCCGACAATGCCGCGGAATTCGCAAGAGCAAGCGATGAGGAATGTAAGAAGCCCAAGAAGACTGCAGGGCAACAAACTGGATAGTATTGAGAATGCCTGAAAGCAGCCGTGGCCAAACAAAAATCTAACACAACGAACGAACCCGAACCCAGCCCATTTTTTTTTGATTGGAGGTTTAACGACCACCGTGAGCAACTCAACGGGCTATAAGCAGTCGCCCGTCCCTAATTTAGGGTCACTGGTTCCAGGGAAGGGAGAGAGCCAGTGCCGTAAGACAAACACAACATCCATGCCTCACCGGGATTCGAACCAGGACCCCGTTCGGACGAATGATCAGAGGCCATCGCTTAGACCACTGCGCCACCGGGGCGGCCTAGCCCATTTCGAACACGCGCAAACGAGTATAAAACGAGAGAAACGACTTCAGATCAAGAGCAGCCAATAGACCTGTGTTGGTTGTAACATATTAGATAAACGCTTTGAAACCATACTCGACTAGCTCATTTGAACTCTCCGGTCTGCAAGTCGTAGTCCTACGTTCTAAACTGACGGCTCAATCCGAACTGAGCCTACCTGTTTTGTTTTGTTTTGTTTTATCTCAAATTCTGAGCTGAAACAATGTACAGAAATTGAGTTAGTTAAACAAAGTTAATTTAACGCAAATACGGTAGAGTAGCGATGGCCAGTAGAGCCGGAGGGCAAAGAATATGATTTGCTTCCCTTGGAAAACTACAGTAGAACACAAGATTGAGAAAGTGTTTTCCGGATTTATTAGGTTGGCCAAAAAGAGTTGGCAGCGTTGCATCGTGTTGTTGCTCTGCGATTTTCTTGTGATTTAGGTGCGTTATTGGACTCTCCGTTTCTTACTTTCACGTTCGCCTTCAGTATAAAGGTATCGCACTTTGTTTTGCTTCGTTCCTGGGGCGGTGAGTGCTTATTTTGTGGTAATTCATATTGTTTACGTTTGGCCAAGCTGGCCAAGCTCGCTACTCGGCGCCGCCATCGAAGATGGCGGCTTCCGGTGCTCACGGTGATAGCATTAATCTCTCTTCCTTCTCTGATGCCCCAGATGGGGTGTTGCCACGCAAGCGTCCGCTCGTGGCGGTGCCAATTTGCCTTCCCCAGCTACGTCACATCTTTCGGCTTCAACTAGCAGTGATGACGCAATGGACATCACTGGAAACGCAGCCTCTTCTAGCACTGCTGAGCCCAACGTGTCATTGCCTTCGTTTTCTTTTGTTGCAGCCTCAAAAGTCTCTCGTCCAGCATACAAGAATAATTATGTTGGCGCTGAAACCTTTCATTTCCCAAGCTCAATAATATCGTGCTTGATATCCCAGCCAGCTCTCCAGCTGGCACAGCTTTTACTGAAAATCTTGCGAAAGGCGTCCATTTCGAGGCCCTTCCGGACACTCCTTTGCGAGTATATGCAGATGCCACTGCACAGCGGTTCCCATCTCAATCTATTCCGCAAATGTATCGAAGAAGACGACTTGTGGTCGTATATCTGGCTACGGCTAAAATGGTGAAATCTTTCCTAACATCTGGCCTCACAATTGGTGATAGACATCTTTCTGCAGAACCGATCGCCCAAAGACCTATAAACGTTTCTTTCTACCCGGTTCCGTTGAAAGTGACAGATCTCATGCTGTATGCTGTTTTATTCTTCGGTTGGTCGGGTAGTTGGAGGCATACAAACGCATCTTGCTGCACGAAACGACCCATTACGTGATCCACGACATGCGTCGATCAATGGTGCTCAACGTGTTGTGAGGGTCATATTTCCATCACAAGAAGCAATCGAACGGCTTCCAACACACTTCACTGTTCGGCACGAGGATCAGGTCAGGCAAATAAACTTTCTGACGGAATTCCATTGTAGTCAATGTCACCAGGTTGGTCACTACTATAAGCAGGTCCAGTTGCTCCACCAAAGTTTGTTTCGCCCGTCGCACCGACGCCTTCTCATCAAGATCCTGGTAGCGCTCCGTAAGCGACGGTGGTTCTTGTGGACAATCTACTTTCAGTGGCAACTTCTGCGCCAATTGTTGTCCCACCTTCTCTTTCCGAGGACAACCCAGTTTTACAATCTTCTACACCTTCTCGTGTTCCTGCCGACCCTGCAGCAGTTACTGAGTCCGTTGCGACTGGCCAGTCTGATGCCGAGACCACGGCCGCTGATGACACAGCCTATCAAAGCGACCGAGCGATGAGTGATGGGACGGAGGGCTACCTCCAGACCCGTCTTGACGAAGGGGAAACCAAACCTTCTCGCGGCACTTCAAAACGAAGGCGAAAAATTGGCCACTCTACTCAACCCTCTCCGACTCAGCCTGCTGGATCAACTGCTTCGAGTCTCACTGTCAAGTCTTCCAAGACAGTCATCTATCTCCTGCCTCTTGAGGATTTTTCTGCACGCCTACACATGAATGTGCTTCCGGACACTCCTCTCCCTTATGCGAATTGCACGATTTCGCTTGTGTCCAGACTCTTCTTCCTAATTTCCCAGCCTATGTCAACCGATTTGAAGGTCGCTACCCAGCAGTTAAAAATCAACTGGCACAACTGTTAACTCTTTACAATAATATCAAGAGTCCATCTGCTGACTCAGCTCCTTGATGATTTTCAACTTGTCGATTCCTTCAGACGGCTAAATCCAGATTGTACTTCCTTACGTGGTGTAATCCGCCGACGTTCGGTCCTTCTGCTGCGCGGTTGGACCGTATATATGTTTCTGCTTCCTTACTCCCTGCTATCACTGCTGCTCGACATTCTCCCACTGTTTCTTCCGACCATTCTCCCACTGTTTCTTCCGACCATTCTACCGTTTCACTATCAATCTGTGTCTCTCTAGCACCTTCATCTACGCGAAGTGCATCCAACGGCGGTACAACAACTTCCGTTCCCATTTGGACAAGATTGCCGCTGCCACTAGAGACTTGGCACTTTTACTGTGACTTCTTTGAATTGTCGCGAGTTCGCGACACCAGTGTTGAATTCTCTCGTTTATGAGGACATTTCTGCCGCTGGTGGAGATGTTCTCCTTCTCCAGGAAACTCATTGCTCTGGTGACACTACCACTCAACTATGGAGACGCTGGCCGTACACCTTTTACCACTCGTATCACCTTTCGCGGTATGGTAGTATAGCTATAGGTGTGCGCCAGCTTCTTTTGACTCAGTTTACTTCTGTTTCTGTGACAAATTTGCACTTTGATCTCCTTCAGTGTTTTACCTTTTGTGTGCATGATGTCACGTTTCACATCTTTAATGTATATATCACCACTGATGAAATGTATGTTGCTCCTTTCTTCCGTAATATTCGTGGAGCGATTGCAGTGATTCCTCCCAGGGACTTTTTCGTTCTTGGAGGGTATTTTAACTGTACGCTGCAGCCTTCTATTGACAGAAATTCGTTATATGGCGAATACCGCACGAATTTGGTTTCACAGCTGACTCAGCTCCTTGATGATTTTCAACTTGTCGATTCCTTCAGACGGCTAAATCCAGATTGTACTTCCTTACGTGGTGTAATCCGCCGACGTTCGGTCCTTCTGCTGCCCGGTTGGACCGTATATATGTTTCTGCTTCCTTATTCCCTGCTATCACTGCTGCTCGACATTCTCCCACTGTTTCTTCCGACCATTCTGCCGTTTCACTATCAATCTGTGTCTCTCCAGCACCTTCCTCTACGCGCCGTCTTTGGTCATTTGATGACACTCTCTTGCACGACCGTTCCTTTTGTGAGGAAGTTGTGACGTTCCTTTCTAATCGGAAGCTGCTGCTTACAACGACCCCAAGCGCGTTGCGCTGGTGGATTGATGTCAAACGAGATCTTTTCTTGCTTGTTCGTCAAATTTCCTTCACTATTTCCACCATTCGCTCGATGGAGGTGAGTAACCTACGAGGACTCCTCTCCGCGACGTCAATGTCTGACCCGCACTATGCCTCCGTCGGTGATGAACTTCATGCCTGCCTCGATCCGTTTGCTCAGCTAGCAGTCTGTCGTCTTCGTCTCCTTCGTATTTCACCATCGACGCATTCTTTCGAAGTAATTTCGAAGATGGAATCCGTGTGACGCATGTCAACTTCCCTCAGACATCTCAAATTGCCTGATGGAACCGTTACTGACAACACAACTTTCACCTGCTCTCATGTCCGTCACTTCTTACAGGAGAAGTTCCGAGCGGTTGCGCAGGGTTGTTCTTTTTCTTCCTCTTCTTTCTTTTCTTCTCTCCCTCAGGTACCGTCTTCTCTCTGCGCCCCTCTCATTGCTGATTTTTCTTTGCCTGAACTGAGTTAGACTTTTGCCTCCCTCAATCTTTACACTTCCCCGGGACTTGATAGCCTCCCGCTGTCGTTCTATCGGGCCTTAATTCCGTCGCTACTGCCTATTCTCTCTGCCGCTTTTTCTTGCGCTCTTTCTTCTCCTGCACTTCCGCCGGAATTTACAGTTACACATGTCATCCTCCTGCCGAAGAAGGGTGACCTTCTGGACTTGTCGAATTGGCGCCCCATCTCCATTCTCAACCTGCATTACAAATTCTTTACTAAACTCCTTTCTCGGCGCCTAAATTCTGTTCTTCCGTTCCCCGTATCCTCCGACCAGACATATAACGTGCATGGTCGTTCTATTTCTAACAATATCTCCTTTCTTCATAATCTTCCCTTTCTTGCACTAAAACATTCCGAACCCCTAGTTTTGTTTACTCTTGACCAGAAATCCGCTTTTGGTAAAGTTTCTCACACTTACCTTTCTGCCGTATTAACTCACTTTGGTTTCCCCTCCACTTTTGTTTCTCTCATCCTTAGCTTTTACCGGGGCACCCATTTGCACGTTCGGACGGCCACATTTTTGACGGCCCCGATTCCTTTTTGATCTGGCATCAGACAAGGTTGTCCATTATCAGGACAACTCTTTGCTCTCGCCTTTGAGCCCTTTGTGATTGCAAGTCAGGCGTCCCTCTTACCTGCGGCAGGACCGATTGTTTCTAGTACTCGGCACCACCGTTTCCTTGTCTCTGCTTATGCAGATGATGTTACCTTTTGTCTTCGCCGCGATAACCAATTTGGTACTCTTCTTGTCCCTTATGAACAGTATGCTGCTCTCTCTCTCTCTGGTGCTACCCTGAATGTTCAGAAGAGTGTTGGTCTGTGGTGTGATTCTCGGAGGGGCCGCACTGACTCCCCGTGGGGAGCAGTGTGGTCTTCCTCGACCCAAAAATTTCTTGGAGCTAATTTTGGACACTCCTTTACCGCAGGAAACGTCACTTGGCAAGCTCTCCTCCCACAACTTCATCGCACTGCTGGTTTTTGGCGATTTACGTTTTCCTTTTCCTCTTACTTTCAACGTGCTCAAATTGTTCATCGTTATCTTCTATCACAATGCTTCTATCCCTGGTACTCCTGTGTGTTTAATACGCGTCATTTCTCTACCATAAATAGTATTTTCACTTGTGATATGGTCATCTAAACATTGGATTTTTGCTGCCACGCTTTCCTCTGCCAACATCATTTGGTGGTCTTCATTTCCCGGATGTCAGAACATATTATCGAGCTCACCGAATCGTCTCCTTCATTCGTCTTCTCCTTTCGCCCTCCCCTGCACTTTCTTCTACCCTGAATACTCTTATTTCTCTTCACGATCCATCCTTTACTTTCCTCCTTTTTCTTAGGATGGATTCCCCTCCTTCTACTTTTAAACGCCTTCTACCACTTCTTATCGACGCTCTAGCGGTATTTCATTCTCTCCCGCTACTCCGCGCACCTCCCTCTACCACCCTGGACCTGCTTGCAGAACCTCTTTTCTTTTCCACTCAGATTAATCCACCCGATCAACCATACTTTCTTTCCCCCTCCTTGGTTCCGATCAGGAATTCTTACAGTCCAAGCTTTAATAACTTGAGATTTGACCTGGAAACCCCTCTCTTCTCTTTTCCCTGACATTTCTTCCACCTTGGAAGGGGAGTATGACCTTCTTCGCTCCACTCTCCGTACCCTTTTCCCACTTCTGGTTTCTGACACTGGCCTTGTTTCTGTCTCTGGACCGAGCCTCTCTCTTCCTTTCTTCCTTCCCTTTCGGGACTCTGTTGCTCCCATTTCTTATTTTTCTACTGCTTCTATCTATGCGCTCCACCGTGCGTCCCTCATTTCTCCGCACGGTCTTCCTGATGCTTCTCCTTCTCTTCTGCTGCCTATCTAGTCTGCCTTTTTCTCTCCCCTTTCTACCCCGTTAGAGCGAAACATCCAATGGCGGTTTTTTCACCGCCGACTTCCTGTTCCTTCTTCCCTCTTTCACATGTCGATTTCTTCTACTTCTCTCTGCTCCTTTTGTGGTGTTGAAGGTGATGTTCTTCACGTCTACTGTCACTGTCCCATTCTCCTTCCACTTCTCAATACTGCCTTTCGTCTTGTACGCACCATTTGCTCCAGAGACCTTCCTTTTCAAGCGTACGAGTGGATATTGCTCACCAAACACCCCCGGCTAGATTGCCGGATGCCTGTGCCTATCTCTTCGTATTTGTCAAACATATCATTTTTCTTTATCATCATTCTCTCTGCTCTCATGCTACCACACCAAGTATCCTCTCTGCTGGCGCGGCCTTACGGTCGATTTATGGGAATCGTATCGTGTCTCGACTACGCCTGGAGAACTTCGCTGCTTCCACCCCTCAATCTGAAGCCTCTTTTCGGTCTACCTGGGCGCAGGGGACCGGATGGTTCAAAATCACTGGATCTTCCATTGATCTTTCCTTCTGATTGGTTTGTTTTTCCCAGCTTCTACCTAATGAATGCATCAGTTGAGATTTTGTGTTCTCTCCTCCTGGTGCTTCGTCACAATGTCTGCTGAGCGTTTGTCATTTAACTGCTTATGATTTGTATTGTAGGGGTTTTCTGCAATTTTTGTGTACTTCGTGTGCATGTACCGTGCTGTATTTGTTTCTTCGTTGCACCTGTCCTTCACTCATGTGTCTGCTTCTGCTATCTGTACCTTTCCTAAAATGTTGTGTTTGATTCGTTTTCTCTGTCTGATACTAGTGCTTCTGGTCTTGTGTTTTTGCATTGAGTTGTGCACCGTGTATTTGTTCTCTAGGAGCAATACGAGAGGTATTTCCCTGTGAGACCTTGCTCTTTCTGCTTTTTCTTGCTGCATTGTGTTGTATCTCTTTAATTTCTGCCTTATTATTGTCCTGCATTTTTTCACATTCTTTGATGTCTTGTTTATTGTACTTCACTCATCGCATTGTGCCTTCTGGACTTTAAGATTTTGTTTGTGTTCAAGGCTAGTAGACTCTTAGACCCTTGATGTGTTTTCTTGCGGCCTTTTGCACCAGAGCGTGTGGTGTTTAGTATCCCTGGGTGTTTCACTTTTACTGTCCCGGGCATCTAAGTCTCTCTTTGTTTTGTGTTGTTTGAATTGTGTTTTGTCTTGCACGGCAGAGGGTTTTCTGTTCGTACCTCTGAAATTTTAATTCTTGCTCGTCCCAAGTCATTGGTTTTTTTTTGTTTTGTTTTTTGGTCCGATGCAATACTGCACGGCTTGCTGTTTGCATTTTTGGGTATCTTTGTGTTTTACTTGGGGAGTTTGCCCAAATTTCCACTATGCTCTTTAATACTTATAATGTTTTTATGTCACATATCGTGTGGTTTCCTCGTTTGTGGGAACTGTTCAGTTCTGTACCTTTATCATAGTACATGCTTTTGTTGTGTTCTACTTGTTCCTCCCCTTTTGTGCACTGCGTTGTACAGCCATATTCTTCTAACAATATTTACCTGTCGTTTTGTGCCCTGCTCTCACTGTGAACGTCATTGCATGCTGTAATATCCTGAAAATGTATCATGTATCATGTTACATGCAATTCCCCAGCTCTTTGGCTGGGTCTGCGGGCCTTTTTGTAGTGCTCTCTTTGGCCTTTGTGACCAATGCTTTGAGGCCTGTGAATGCCTCAGGGTGTTATACATTGTCTCGATGAAAAGTTTGCCTAGCAGTTATCATTTATTATGTAGAATAGTTATGTTTAACCAAATACTCAATTGTGTTGTTATTATTGTTTGCAGTGGGCTCTCCGGGATTTCCCGGAGTGTCGATAGTTTTTTTGTGATCAATTTAGCCTACGTCTTAACAATATACATGTACTTTAATTTTGCTTTGTGTATACACTGTAGATTCTCCATGACTAATCATTACTATTGCTTGTCCATCTTCTTCCTCAAGCATGTATTGATCCTTACTAGTGATTTTAACATTTTGTCATCTTTAGTTGATTGTCGTATCACATTCACCTGTAATTTTTCATCTGTATCGCTCATTGTTTTGTAGTTTATTTTGCCATTTGTGGTGCGCATGTATCCCCTTATGTTTTCGCCAATGTGTCCCCTTATGTTTTCGCCAATGTGTCACCTTATGTTTTCGCCAATGTATCACCTTATGTTTTCGCCAATGTGTCCCCTTATGTTTTCGCCAATGTGTCACCTTATGTTTTCGCCAATGTGTCCCCTTATGTTTTCGCCAATGTGTCACCTTATGTTTTCGCCAATGTGTCACCTTATGTTTTCGCCAATGTGTCCCCTTATGTTTTCGCCAATGTGTCACCTAATGTTTTCGCCAATGTGTCACCTTATGTTTTCGCCAATGTGTCCCCTTATGTTTTCGCCAATGTGTCACCTTATGTTTTCACCAATGTGTCACCTTATGTTTTCGCCAATGTGTCACCTTATGTTTTCGCCAATGTGTCCCCTTATGTTTTCGCCAATGTGTCACCTTATGTTTTCGCCAATGTGTCTCCTTATGTTTTCGCCAAAAAAGTATATTGTTGAAATGGCCAAACAGTCATTGCGTTTCTTACCCATAGATGGCGAAACATGTCTTGAAATGTAACTAACGTCATTTGAAAAGGCAAGTTCATTATGTATGGTCACAGCTGACAATTTAAGCTCGGTTTTGGAACAGAAAGTGCACGATTTCGCTAACAAGTGTTTGTTTGGCGCCGATCTCGAAATGCACAATCAAAAGGAACATTTTCGTCATGTTTTGCTGTATTATTTCCGAAAAAGAAAAAACACTGGGCAATCTCATAAAAAGTGATGTGATGTGTATGGTGAAGATGCCTTAAAACTACGGCAGTGTCAGAATTGGTTTGCAAAATTTCGGTCTGGAGATTTTGATGTGAAAGATGCACCACCCTCAGGAACGCCAATCGAAGTTGATGACGACAAAATAAAGGCATTGATCAAATCCTATCGGCGTTTAACGAGACGAGAGATTGCTGTTAATCTGAACATATCGAAATCGAGCGTTGGAAACCATTTAAAGCAACTGGGATTCGTTAGTAAGCTCGATATGTCGGTATCACATGAGCTCAAAGAAATTCATCTCACTAAGTATCTGCGATTCGCTCTTGAAACGTGAAGAAAACGATCCATTTTTGAAACGTATGTAACACGCGATGAAAAATGGATCATCTAGAACAACGTCGAATGAAACAGATTGTGGAGCAAACGTGATAAATCTGCTTAAAGCATTTCATGCACCAAAAGGGAGGTTATGCTGTCAGTCTGGTTGGAGTTCAAATGTCTTGTTTATTTTGAATTGCTTCCAAGGAGACAAACCATTGATTCGGACGTGTACTGTCGTCAGCTGGGCTCCTAAAGAAGGACTCACGCACTCGATCCACAGTTTCATCGTGCACACGCATTTTTGGGTGTTTCCCAGTTTGTGAAACTAAACCTTCCGTCTCTTTTAGAATTACATTCCATTGATGGATTTGGACGTAGGAGGAACCACATTCCATTCCCTTCGTAAACGCCGCCAAGCACGGGTAACTGATTTAAATTCAGCTAACGAAAACATGCACTGCACCTTCCACTGTGGCGTCTGCATCTGGACTGAGGTAATAGCAGTTGTGACATACAACGGAGCTAAAGCACGTATCAAGACGACAAATCTGCAGACGTACATTCTGTCCGTGTAGCTCAGTTGGGAGAGCAACTTACTCCGGAGTGAGGAGGCACGAGTTCAATTCCATCACGGACAAACTTGTATTTTCAGATAGTTCTCATGCTGTTTTTTGCGTGCGAGACTACTGGTGACGCGCCTGCACTAGTGACCTTGAACGTGTGACGAAATAAATCTTGGAGAGATTTCCTATCGACAGCTTTAGAGTGAGGAAATAAAGTGAGTGATTTTCGCGTTATAAGCTGTTATTTTTGGATATCTCTAGCCTGGACACCCTGTACAAGATATCTCAGGCCGCCGTTTCTTGCCGAAAATGTAGAAGAAGCTTTTCGGTAATATCTACAAAGAGGTACTCACTCAGCCAAGTAAAGAATCCTTAGGTTTTGTGACCAGCAGAACAGGAATTTACTGCTTGAAGATGCTAAACCGATATGCGATTTCGGCCTTTCTTCGTGCTACCAAATTATTGTAATATACAAAATGTTAATTTTCATTTTTAAAGTAAGGAGAGTAACGATCACCCTGAGCATCGAAGACAACAGACCATCACCCGTCCCTAATTTAGGGCAAATGGTTCCGGGGGGACGTGAGAAACGACCAGCGCCCTAGAGTGAACGCGCTTTTCATACCTCATCCGTAACTCAACACTTGGCCTAGCTCGAACAATTAGTCAGATACACGAGCTTCTGACCACTCGCTCACAGGAGCGGCACATGGATGTTAGAATAGAACAATCTTAATGAGCAGTGAGTAGCTTCAAGAAATACCGTTCGCAATGGTTAAAGAAAAATATTGTGAAAAATCACGGCGTTCTGTATTTTAGAAAGCATCAAACCCCCTATAAAAGCGATACAAATACAGAGGCTGAGATTCATATCGTTAGTCAGACCGTCAGGAATGTTCCTGGGGAAGATTTGTCTCCGTAATCTCATACAGGGCTCATTAGGGATGAGAAGATTAATGACGAAGTACTTCGCATATTTTCCGATATATTTACATTTCCGTTAAAAATAGCTTCACTATGAGATCAGGCATATTGCGTTCTGTGTATAGTGAAACTGCAAGAGCAGATGCAACGGTGGTTGCTTCTACTGCTGTACACCAGAACAACTGTTATCATTGCCATACCAAACTATTTTTCTAGCAAAACACACTGTCCAGTCTGCAGTCTGACGCAATTCCACAATAGACAAACTATTGAAACATGTTTTCCGTTTTCAGTCCACCAGATCCGGAATCAGGCTTCGTTGGTGGGCAGCACAGGTACCATTTCGTTTCTCTAGTGGCCCCCAAACTTACAGCCTCGTGGAGTTCGATGATTCCTACAGGTTCTACGTCTGACGTAATTGCACAGTGCTCATTAGGGATGAGAAGATCAATGGTGACGTCCTTCTCATAGTTTCCGATATATCTACACTTCCGTTAGAAATAGCTTCACTATGAGGTCAGGCATACTGCCTCCTTCTGCGTTTAGCGAAAGTACATAAGGAGAAGCAACCGTGGTTGCTTCTACTATTGTACTTACTATTACTACTGTCATATTGGTACTTCTACTATTGTACTTTTGCTTCTGCTATTGTACAATAGCAGAAGCAAGGGGGATTCGTCACTGAATAATAGCTGATGAAGTTGCTTCTGCTATTGTGCAATAGCATTAAGTACAGTTGCTTCTGTACCAAATGCTATGGTATAGGTACAGACGCAACATCATGCAGTTATCATTTTCATACAAACATTTTTCTCTAGAAAAACAAGCCGTCAAAGTCTGGAAGTCTAACGCAGTTCCACAATATGCAAACTTTGGGAACATGTTTTCCGTTTTCAGTCCACCAGATCTGGAATCAGGCTTCGTCGGTGAGCAGCAAACGTGCCGTTTCGTTTCTCCAGTAGCCCACCACTGAAGCCTCGTGGAGTTTGATGATTCCTACAGGCTCTACGTCTGATGTTTAGAGGTTTACACAAAGTTGACCCATCCTATCCACCTTTCCTTTTCCCAAAAATTGAATTTACTGAGATGAACCTGATGATACTAGTGACGCCATTCGATTTTGCGTTCTTTTCACTATCATTTTCCCCCGTAGTTTTACGCGGCAACAATGTTTAGGTATTATCTCATCTTGTGCAATGTTCGTCACTATTTCTACGATTCGAATTCCTTCCTTTTCAGCGTACAAATGTCAAGTTAAATAGACCGTATTGTAAGGACATACACTTAAGTGCTAAGAGAATGGCGTGCGCACATTAGAGATATTGCATTCAAAAGCTTTTCTTTTTTTTTCAAGACTGCTCAATTGCTGAAAATGCGTACCAAAGTCTTTTCTAGATTTATTTTGCAAAAAATTGCGCTTTGTTTTCTCAAATGTGCCACCAAGACTATTTTGTTATCTCGTACTGAATTTTTCAAATTCAGTACGAGATAGCAAAATAGTTATTGTATTTATAGACATCTGATCAGCAAAAAATTCAACTAATAAAACAGCTGTTAAGAATCGAAAAATAAATTGCTGGATAAGTTGCCGTTAAAATGCAATTTCCCATGTAAATACCGGTTTGTATTCGAAACTATTCTTCTATGTCTATAACTCACGGGAGCATTTCCAACAAATAAATGCTCAAAATGTGTAAATAGGATTCTTAGTTTTACAGGGAAAAGGTCAAACTGAGCCACCAATTCCTTAAATGTACGGTTAAGAAATATTATCTGCCAAAACAGCTTCTAAAGTACATTTTCCATAACGGTGTATCAGCAATGTATCATATATGGATCATTTGTCCAACTTATGGCTCTTTGTTCAACACGTCCTGTTAGCTCAGCTTCAAGTAAGTAAAATATGAACACACTCGAAGAATAAAAACAATTTTAAAGAAACTGCATGGCAAACAACTGTCTTACAAATTTTAGTAGTTTGTCAAAGGGAACTGCTTTTGTGAGAACTTTCAACTAAGCAGACATTTGCGGTGTGAGTTATAAGATGTCATCAAAGGCGAGAAAGAATCTCCCCATATTCGACTAACATATTCGGACTTCAATGACCACGTTTACAGTAGCTTGGCTTTCTGTTTTACTTTTTTTAAATAAGTGATATATTTATTTGAGAAATGCGTAAATCTTCGAACAATAGATAAAATCAGCATCTATCTTGTTTTCTCGCTTTGCAATGAAAAATATTTCTTGTCTACTCTCTGTCCAGAATTAAAGAAATTAGAATTATTTTTAACCATCCAGGCTGCATGTTTTCAGTTATGGAAATAGCAATTCACTCACACCCGCTATTTGTTTTCAGTTCGTTTACGGATTTTTTTTTGTTTTTGATTGAATGTTTAACGACCACCGTCAGCAACGCCACAGGTTATAAGCAGTCGCCAGTCCCTAATTTAGAGTCACTGGTTCCAAGGAAGGGAAAGAGCTAGTGCCGTAAGACAAACACAACATGCATGCCTCACCGGGGTTCGAACCCTGACCCTTCTCGGACGAATGGTCATAAGCCAGCTCTTAGACCACTGCGTCACCGGGAAAGATTACGGAACTGATAAATATGCGCACGCACCTAAATGTTTCTTCAACATAATCAAACAGGAAAATGAAATAACTGAAGTTACCATATACACTGCCGGACAATTGCTAAGGACGGATGACAATAGCAACGATAGCAACCATAAAATGGAAGGCAGGAAAATGTGGAAATTAGCATAAGTGCGGGATACAGTAAGACGTGTTGTGCGTATTCAAATTTTGGATTACCGAACTTGTTCGTGACGTCATAGCGCTGATAAGAGATATAAAGGATTTGACGCGTATTGACCGTTGTTGTTCGAACGCAAAGTTGAAAGGGAAAAAATCAATTGACGAACTTGCAATTTTCAGTATGTCTTCCCGACATCACCTAGATGATTTTACGCGTGGCCGTATTATTGGCAAGATTGAAGAAGGGCGAAAAATAACAGATGTTGCCAGGGAGTTCGACGTCAGCAACAGTGTTGTTTCAAGGATTTGGAAATCATTTCAAACAAATGGAGAGTGTAGCAAACGTCACGGGGGAGGTCGTGTTCGCAGTACGACACCTGCAGAAGATCGATACATAGTGCTATCAACAAAAAGACACCGGCGCAGCACAGCTAGTGAGGCAGCAAATCAGTTTATGGCTGCTACTGGCAAGCGGATCTCCCGAAAACCTGTCGCCAGACGTTTGCATGAAGGAGGACTATACGCCCGCCGTCCTGTTGTGTGCATCCCATTGTCCAGACGTCACCGTACCGCCCGTTTGCAAGGGTGCCATCAACATCGCAATTGGACTGATAACAACTGGTCTGCTGTCCTCTTCTCAGATGAGAATAGATACAGTCTATCGTCTGATTGTCGACGACAACTGATCTGGCGCGATAGTGGTACTGCATATTGTGCAGCAAACATACAGGAAAGGGACCGATATCCGACATGTAGTGTCATGGTATGGGCTGGCATCATGATCAATGGCCGTACGTCCCTCTATGTGCTTCCAACTGGGACTATGAATGGCCAACGATACATTAATGATGTTCTGCTACCTCATGTTCGCATGTTCCGTGGTGCTGTCGGTGATAGATTCATTTTCATGGACGACAACGCAACATGTCATCGAACAGTCGCTGTCCAGGAGTGTCTTGAGAGCGAGGATACTCAACGCCTCGTATGGCCAGCACGTTCTCCAGATCTGAATCCCATTGAAAATGTGTGGGATGCTTTGGGGAGGAGTCTTGCTGGTCGTCAATGCTCTCCAACAAACAAGGACACCCTCATCCGTGCACTGACAGAGGAATTTGATAAATTACCCCAACAGCTGCTTGATAATGTTGTGCAAAGCATGGCACGACGTGTGGAATCTTGCATCGCCCTCCATGGTGGCCATATCCCATATTGACATCTTACGCCGGAACGCCTGCGGACGGTCATTGCATTTTTTTCACGTTTACGTATTCTGCACAAAATGGCCTGTTTGTCCCTTGAACACGTTCCAAAGCCTTCTGGATTTCAGAGCACAATAAATTGTCTTTCTTGTAATGTCCTGGCATTCTGACATTATTTTATTTCACTTGGCATCCAACCACACTTACTTTTTTATGCGCTAATAGCCGTTTATGATCCGTCCTTAGCAATTGTCCAGCAGTGTAATTTCAATTCAGCAAATCTAATGCATGCGCTTTTTTTTCACAAAGAATTCAAATCTCGGCAATATCTAGCGTCTTACCTATAAGTAATTCTGAATTAGATTCTAACCAGTGTGACGTATTACAGAGGCGATGCACATATCAAAACGGCAAGTAGAACGGATAGACCCTTGGGTCGCGGGTGGTCTAGTGGTCAGTGTTCGTGATTGCCACGGAGAAGACCTCTGGTTCGATCCCAGGCAGGTACGAACGCTCAAACCACTAAATATCCACCGTGCGTCGCATGGGCACGTTAGGCTGTCGAGCCCCGGGTACTTAACCCCCGGTAATAAATAAGGGCGTCTTCCTCCCCATTTCTACCACGCTTCCGTGTCGCTTTCCTATCGGGCACTTTAGCCCAACTCTCCTAGCTTCCTATTTCTAAGGGTTGTTTAAGACCTGGGGTCAGACACTCCTTTCCTAAAATCCTTTACATATGATCTGATCTGTTCTCATCTGTTAGGCCCTTGCCGGCATAGCTTAATTGGGAAAGCATTCGGCACCACTGCATGAGAAAGCATTCGGATCCAGGACGTGGATTTTATCCCCGCCACCGGAAAATTTGTGTTTTAACATTGGCGCCCGAACATAAAAATGTAAATACTCGTCGTTAGGTTGTTCGAAAAATGTATGATGTTCTTTCCACACGTTGTCTCGAATTAATGAGAATTTCCTCTTTGATTCTAAAAATGTGTAATGCTTCTTCCGCATATCGTTTGGAATTATTCATTATTCAACAGTAAGCTCATATTCAAGCGTGGTTTGACCGGAAAACCTATGATTTCGTCCGAGCTCTTTCTCGAGGGAAAAAGGAATATATACGGTCGTATCAGAATAATATGACTACCCCCGTAATCACAGTGTATCCGCCCAGACGCGTCACAGACTCCATGTGACAAGGTCGGCCAGGAGATAGAAGCAGCCAGTCAGGACAGATGAGCCATAGTGCCTTACATGAACACAATGGGCAGAGGAAGTAATTCGACGGACGTACAAAAAGGAATGATCATTGGCTACGTCGCCAAGGGTGGAAGCATCTCAGAAACCTCAGACTTCGTGAGCTGCTCATGAGGGGCTGTAGTAAGACCACAGTTATTAGTGTAGGAGCTCCACAGTTATTAGGTCGCCAAGGATGGAAGCATCTCAGAAACCGTAGGAGCTCCATATTAGTGTAGGAGCTCCACACTACACTAATATATATTATTAGGTGTCGGAGGCCCAAGAATGGGCCTCCGACACCTAATAACTGTGGAGCTCCAAAGTAATAACTGTGGAGCTCCAAAGACCTTCGACCCCATAGCAGAACGTTCAGCGGTAAGACGCGCAATTTCTGTTGACCCAAGTCAAACGAATCCCACTAGGATGAAGGGAAAGTAAATTTCAGGGTGTAAGGGCAGAAAAATTCAGTCTTCGATTTTGGGAAATTTCTGTATAAATACGGGAAAAGAAAAATACATGTAGGCCCAGTTCTGATTGATCCGTCAGTTTGGAACGTAGGACCCAGACTTGCAGACCAGAGAGTTGAAATGAAGTAGTCGAGTATGGTTTGAAAGCGTTTATTTAATTTGTTATAGCCAACACAGGTCTATGATATGAAAAATAGATTACGTAACTTTTACAAATAATGCTGGATACATTGCGTGCACAAAACAGATCGATACACAAATTACCCAACGTGGTGCCTGTCTTCTTGGGATTCTTACATTCTTCATTACTTGATCTTGCCTCTCGTTTTGATTTTCTCCACCTTTGCTTACGTTCATTCTCCAATTCCACGGCATTGTCAAAAATATTAATCCGTTAACAAGAAAACAATTTTTTTTAATTTTAGTTTAAACCACTGTGATATGTTCTTTATATATTTTAATAGATCTCGTCGATAGCATTAAAACGATACCATGCACAGTCGTTTTGTACTCAATCAGATAAACCGCGATATTGTCGAAATGTTAACCCGTTCACACGAATTTTTTAATGTTTTAGTTTAACCCACTGCGATATGTTCTTCATATATTTGAATAGATCTCGTCGAGAGCTTTAAAACGATATCATGCACAGTCGTGTTGCGCTAACGGTTGCCGAGATAGACTAAGTCAAACGCGGCGGCACACCCAGAAATGTTGCGTAACCCCCCCCCGCGCGCAAAGGGAGCGCACGATGTATTGCGCAGTACGCAAATTGGATTCCATGCTGTTTACGAATATGATAACACTATTAGTATGTGGCACGTATTTTAAACGCTATAATGATTTCAATTGGGACCTATTTTTGTTAGAGGTAGTCGGCCGTAAGTTGTCCCATGCTATCCGCGAAGTTAGACGTAATCCTACGTCAAAATCCGAAACGGGATTTTCTGAAAGAAACGGAATTAGTGACTACAAATAATCTGTGAAAATACATAAGTTACAAAACAAGTTAGTAAAATCATGCAATGCATTGATTATAATACGCTTTCCAACATGCCAGAAATCATTACTCAAGTTATGAGGAAAATGGCAATGGAATAAATCTCACTCCTGTGCCCTGACCTTTGATCCTATTTCGATGATATTTAACAGAACCGGTTCGGTATATCTTCGATATAACATGATAAAATGTTGTCGCAATCGAAGCATTTTTACGCACGTTCTGATGCATAAAGGCTATGGAATAGATCCCGCTCCTGTGTCCTAACCTTTGACCCCGTTTCGCTCATTTTCAAAAGGATTCGTCCCCATGCAGGCCCCTACAACATACTAACAATTCATCCAAATCGAAGCATTTTTACCTAAGTTATGACGCATAATGGCGATGGAAGTGATTCTGCTCCCATGTCCTGACCTTTGACCCCATTTCGCCCATTTTCAATAGGAATAGGGTTTGTCCCCATGTGGTCCCCTACTACATACTAAAATTTCATCGAAATCGAACCTTTTTTACATTAGTTATGACGCATAAGAGCAGTGGAATGGATCCCGCTCCTATGTCCTGACCTTTGACCCCATTTCATTCACTTTCAATAGGGTTCCTTCCCAGGTGGTACCCTACCACATACTAAAATTTCATCGAAATCGAACGATTGTTACGCGAGTTATCGCGCGGACGGGCATACTCCCACAACGCGTGACGTAATGAGGCAGATGGGAATCGCGACCATCTGCTCGAAAGAGTGTGACGTCATGAAAGTTTAATAGGATCCACACATAACATGTGACGTAATGAGACAGATGGCGTGACCGCGCGCCAACATTCTCAAACGCGAGTTGTGACGTCATAAGATTTCTAAGCATTGGTAACATTAATGGAACAATGCCATCACTAAAAACGTTATAATTCGGGGTGGTTATTTAACCCACTAAACGAATTCTTCTAAAGTCGAGATCAAGATAAATCGATTTCTAGTACCAGAAAACGGTAGGTTAACGACTTTCATCAAAATTCTTAGAGCCGTTTTCAAAATAAAATGTACATGCATACATACAAGAATTGCTCCTTTATTTCCTAAATAGACAGACATCTACAGACAACTTTGCTGCACGTTATTTTCAGGAATTTTTCGTAAATTAACATAACTTCTTTTCTTTTTTTTTCTTTTTTTTTTTTTTTTTACAGTGTATAGGTCCACGACATACGACAACGTCTGGTGCAGTCATCACAAACTGTTTAGTTGCCTGGGTGCTTGAGAAGCGGAAAGCATTATATTAGAACGGGCTTTACATGAAAAACTTGTTTCGAAAGGAAAAATCGTAAACATAGTTAAAAGATCAAGAACAGGCAGAAGAAATTTCATCTCTCACTTTGAGACGAATGGCTTCCTCCAAAGAAGGTGCCAAGATGAAAAATGTCAAAACGCTCAAGGCGCCCAACAAAGACAACGATAATGATCCATTTCTCGTCTTTCCGCTTTCATTTATGTTAAAAATTTGCATTGGTAATACGGAGACTTCACTGGGTAGAGAAAAAAGGAGGACGATTATTTTTCCGTCGAAAACTCTGGGGAAAAGGAAGACATCAGATGACTTGATGAGAAGACATTTCTAGACCTCAGGGACATTGAAAATAACGAAATAATGAGACTTTGATTAAGATAAAAGGTACTCGTTCTCCCAGTGGTTGGAAAAACTTTGACAGAGCTTGTTCAGATAGGGTTTAAAAAAAGAAGAAAAAAGCATCTTTACATCAGTGTTATACGTTCAGTAGCACGGTTTTCTTTTACATGAACAAAATTAACAAGTAGGCTCATGGTGAGGCCGAAATCCTGGGAGTTTTTTATTATGCAACAGGCCTCCAAAACTCATTCTTGCGAAACGTTTCACACAATTTTTGCATTAGGTTAAAAATATGGGGTATCCAGGAAGTATCTTTAAGTTTAACAAATTAATAAAAGAAAACAAGAAGGAAACGGTAGACGGTAGGGACCTGCTTATCACGTGGTATGAATCTGTTTATTTAGTGACACAATAAAATATCCCAGAAAAAACAGTCTTGCTGGGCCAGCACTGGACCATTGCTGGCAGCCAGCACTGCCAGCAATGGCCCATCACTATGTTGCCGCTGCTGAACCGTCAATAAAATGTCCGAGCGGCCAACAGAAGGGCCAGCAGTTTAGGCCAACAGTCGGCACCCCATCAGTTGTCATTTGCCACAACAGGGCCATCAGTGGTCCATCACAGGCAGTAGCTGCCACAAGTGGCCCTTCAGCAGCCCTGCAAGCACGTGCCAGAAATGATGGCTAGCCTAATGTGGTCCGCTAGTGTGCCAGTAGTGGCAGCCGGCAACTACGTGACGTAACTGGTGGCTTGTCGAAGCTTGTCCGCCAATTTCCAGTAGTAGCCATAAAAAAAAATCTAGGATAACCGCAGTTCCACAAAGCTTCAATTTTTTTTTTTTCTACCCTTAACGAAACTTGTGAATTTTAGAACTGCGCTGGGAAAGTTTTCTCAACACACCGGAAAAATGTCCGTTTGAATCTGAGTTGATACGAACCAGGGCCGTTTCCATGGAAGCTGAGCTCTCTACCGAACGGACTAATTGTCCACACACTTTGTAACGCACTCGCGTGTACTTGAATCTGTCCCTGTCTGTTTTGTGCGGAATATGTAACCGAGTGGTTCCCTCTTTTATTTTACAATATTACGAGGTATTTTTCATAAAAGTCAGTTTCATATAATTCATAAATTTATTTTTTCAACGTAACGATAGTTTTTTTTTTTTTACCTTAAGGGAACTTCACTCATTTTCAAGGAGTGTACGTACTTTGAGTCACTTTCCAAAGCTTTGTACTGTCCTTGTCGTCTTGAAAGGAGATTGTTGAATTAATATATATTTACCCGGGTTCATGTCACGTTCTGTTAAATTTTTAACGTTGTATCTTTCCTTTCCGTTGTCCGAAGCTACATTTGTTTTAAAGAGTAAAAGATATTTTATTTTACTTCTCGTTATTTTTAGAAGCGAATTGCTCCCAGTCTTGTGTATTCAACCCATGGATGAGTACATTATATCCACATAGCGTTGCTTTTTTTTTCTTTCAAATAATTAATAAATTTTGTACGCGTATAATTCTAATTTTTTTCCAACAAAAGTTTTTTTAATGGTTTTCCAAGACATTCGCTTAAAGCGGTTTCAATTTTTTCTTGATATTCACCCACTCCATTCCGTGAATTGTTATTCATGCGAATGGAGTGGGTGTATTTCATGGCTGTAATCTAGTATTTCATAGCTTAATCTGATATCTTCGTTGACGTGGAATTTCATTAGGAAATTAATTCACCTCTCTACATATGGATTTTTTTCTTAACATCCACTAAAATAACACAATGGCGATAGCGTCGTCTTTAACTAACTGGTACCATGACAGACACAGCAAATGTTGCTTCTGCGCATGCGCAATCCCGTAGCTTCCATTTGCTGTTAGGATTGCATTGGTTGCCAGCAACGGGCCACTAGTGGCACTTGCTTGGAGGTCCACAATTCACGGCGATGCTGCGGGGCCATCACTGGTTCGCCAACTGATAGCGCTGCCTACAACGGACAGCTACCGGGCAGTGAGCGGCAGATTTCAGCCAGCAGTGACCCATCACTGCCAGCTGGTTGCCAGCAGTTTTCCAGCATTTGTGTTTTTGCTGGGATACTATTGATACCTACCCACAAACTCCCTGTAATGGCCTCCACTGTACTGGGAACGCTTTCTACCAGATTGTTCGGAATTTCCTTTCATTCTTCCACCAGATAATTAAGTAGATCGGTCATCAATGTTGGGCGGTTCGGCTTGGCTCACACTTGGCGTTCAGTTAATAAACGGTGTTGCATAGGGTTCAGATCGGGGCTCTGTGCAAGCCAGTCACGTTCGGCCACACCTATCTCATCAAACCATTCCTGCACGGATCTCGATATTTGGACGGGGGCGTTGTGTAGTTGGTAAAGCGATTACACTGAATTGTTAGCATGATTTTGGGAGCACAGAATTGCAGAGAATGTCGCAAGCTCAGTGTTAAAGTCAGTGCGCGCTGAAACTAGCAGGCCTGGCCGAAACCATAGAAAACAGCTCCACACCACACTTCACAGTCGGAACAACAAAGTCGAGAACGTAGCGTTCACCTGACATCCTTCGCATTCAAACTTTTCCGTCGCACTGTCATGTGGTGAAGCGTGACTTATCTCATTAGGCAGCGCGTTTCCACTGCTCCAGAGTCCCCTGGCGCCTACACCACTCAAAGCGACCCTTGGCATTGATCTTGCTGATGTTAGCTTGTGCTGTGTGCCACCCAGGTATCGCAGTGGTTTAAGCGCTGGCTTCAGACCATTCGTCCGATTGGGTCTGGGTTCCAATACTGGTGAGGCGTGAGTGCTGTGTTTATCTTACGGCGAGGACTGTCTCTCTCACTCTAGAACCAGTGACCCTAAATTAAGGACGGGCGACTGCATGAAGCTCATCGAGTTGCTCATGATGGACGTTACACCACCAAATAATAAAAATAATAATAATAGTCTTACGTACGGTTGATCGGCCATACAAACCCATTCCTTTCAGCTTTCGATGAACTGCTATGATGCCGGCTTTGCTTCCAGAGGCATTTTGGAACTTGCTCTTGAGTGTTGCAACAGAATACAAGTAACTTTGTTGCACCAACTTCTTCATCACTCGAAGGTTCCGCTCTGTCATTCAACGTGGCCTCCCAGGTCGGGATTGCTTTGTTGTTGCTCTTAGACGTGTGTGTGTGTGTTTTTTTTCTTTTCTTTTCTACTTTTTTTTTATTGGAGGTTTAACGACCACCGTGAGCAAATCAATGGGCTATAAGCAGTCGTGCGTCCCTAATTTAGGGACACTGGTTCCGAGGAAGGGGAGAGGCAGTGCCGTAAGACAACATCCATGCCTCACCGGGATTCGAATCCGGACCCATCTCGGATGAAGGAGCAGAAGCCATCTCTTAGAGCACTGCGCCACCGGGGTAGCTTAGACGTTTCTACTTCACAATGATGCCACCGGCAGTTAATCGTGTCAGCTGCAGTGATTTCCCGAACTGACTTGTTGCTAAGATGGCATCGTATGAAAGTGAAACTTTGAAAGTCACTGAGCTCTCGGCCGGAGTGCCCACACTTGTCTGTGATGTTCTCTTATACCTACATGGACAATGTCTGTGACGTATATGGGCAAATCTACTACTCAAAGGAGGGGTCAGGACACATTGGATCAAATACATACATAGTGGCCAAAATTGTGGAAACCTTTTATAAAAAGTATATTTTTGATGTTTGATGGCTCATAACACTACTTTATTTTTGGAGTAATACCATAAAATTATATAACAATAGAACAATAATGTCATCAATAATGTAATCCAATAAAGTTTATTCAATTATCTGTATTCTAGGAAAAGTTCTAGCCAAATAACCAGAAAAAGGAAGCACAACTTGCTTAGGTTCACATGAAGTAGCTTTCTTTCATTTGAATGTACCCAATGAGCACGAGTGTTCAGAGAGCCAATCATGTGTCATCTTGTTTTGGCAATTAGCGAATCAAGTCACAGTAGGATTCAGCTATTGATATCATGTATTGGAGCTGAGAGGAGGACATTTGCCAGTGTGTTATGTGATTGCTATCAAGTTGATTGATTTTTTTTTGTGTGTGTTCTTTCATTTAGTGAGCTTGTTAAACGTAATAAATTAAAGAAATGGCGCAAAGAGTTGACTAGTCACCCAGAAAGCGATGTGAAATAGTACTATTAAGTGAACAAGGCTTCAGTTATGAAGAGATTAGAAGAAAAATTGGTGGAAACTTAACCATAGATGGCATTTCTAAATTTTTAAAGAGGTATAAGGAGACTCAGTCACTACAAAACCAGACTGGTAAAGCCAGGAACAGGTGCACAACAGCAAATGATGATAGAAGAATTAGGAGACTGTGCCTAGGAGACAGAAGAAAATCATCTGGATGCATACAAGATGAAATGGCGCAATGCAATGTGAAGTTGAATGCAAGGACTGTTCGGCGCAGACTGCAGGAATTTAATCGAAAAGCTAGAATTCTACGAAAAAAGCCATTTTTATCTCTCAAACAAAGGTTATAAAGATTAAACTGGGCTAAAACTCATGTTAACTGAACAGCGGAACAATGGGACAGTGTTATTTGGAGTGACGAGACCAAAATCTCCCTGTTTGATAGTGATGGCATAAAATACGTAAGGAGAAGAATCGGAGAAGATTTGCATCCTGATTGCATTACATGTACCGTGAAACACCCAGTTCGTGCTATGATCTAGGGTTGTATGACATCAAAAGGTGTGAGTAAAATTTGCGTGATTAATGGGAATATAAATGGCCGAAAATACATTAATGAAATACTTGAGCCCAAACTGAAGCTTCCGCTCGTGATCTTTTCCAAGATAATGAAGCATTTATATTTCAACATGATTCAACTCCATGTTATGTTGCTGCTGTGTGCAAAAGGTGGTTTCAAGATAATCATATTCCACTGCTGGAATGGCCTGGGAATAGCCCAGACTTTAACCCCATCGAAAATCTATGGAGCCGACTAAAGAAACTTGTCAGTCAGAAGCAACCCAGCAATAAAACCCAATTAGTAGAAGCAATAATTAAATTATGGTTTCACATTTTAACTGCTGCAGAACTGAAAAACTTGGTTCACTCCATGGGAAGGTGTTGTAAGGCCGTAATTAATGCTGAAGGTTACCCAACTAAGTATTAACTGACATGGTGTGAATTTTTGTATCATGTTTTCTATGTGTTACATCTTTCTTCTTCATAATTGCTGTTCTAATACAAAATCCTTCATAAAAGTTATTGCATTATATTCTTGCAAAAACGCTGGCCGCGGTGTATCGCTGCCCAAGGAGACTACTTTGAGGAAGATCATAGCCAGACTTAAGTAACGTAAGTACTTTGTTGTATATCGGCCTAGTATCGGAACTTTTTGATCGAACCTCGTATAGATACAGAAAAAGTGAGAACAGATTCTTCTGTTAACATACGAAAGGAATTACGGGAAAGTTTCGGAAAATTCAGAATTTTCCATTGACACTTCCTAGAAACCTCAATTTGCCGTCAATATAAGAAAGACATTGCGGAAAGGCGTACAAAAAATCCTTGAAATTCAGGTTTTTCCGCTCATTTCACGGTAAAGGTTACATCAGAAATATGCTTCGTTAATTTACTGAAGTGATCACGAAAATTCGCACGTGAATTTCAGGAAAATGTTTACTGTGTAGAACACAGATTGAAAAATATATTTTGCGGCTGGTTCCATTCACTATAAGACAAAATGTCAAGACTGTCTTTTTTATAAATGCGCATAAATTCCTCCAGTGGCAATTCAAAGCGGACATAAATGCAATTTCTTTTCCCTTGGTTTTTCACTTTTTTCAATTTTTCACTGAAATATTTTCAAAATACGTGCATCTGAGAATTCGCTGACATTTCGCAACCAGAACATAGAAGACCTTTCTGAATAGGCATCAGTCCAGTTTTATACGTATTATTGCAGTAGAAAGGCAACAACAAAATATACACAAACTGCTTCCAGAAAGTGCTGTTAAGTTAAACCAGTAATACCTTTCACAGAACAGATAATTCCTTGAAAGTGTGGAGCTCATTTTTTTCCCGGAGCTCTCATTTAGTGTTAACGCGCTTGAAAAAAAGAGCAAGGGTGTTAAAAAATGAAATAAAATCACATATCTTGAAGGAATTTTCTTAATCCAACATCGCGTTTGCGTTTTCCTTTCTCCATTAGCAAAATGTACATTAGATCATTTAAAGCTACTTACTTTGGAGCTCATCCGGTTTTTCTAAACTTGTTTCTAAAGCACCAAGAAATAAACACATTTGTTTTTTTAAGCATATCTCGCTTTTCAGAATAGATAACGCTGTATCCTCAGGCTTTCTGTCAAACCCGTGGATAATTCTCTCTCAGGCAGATTACACATTAGGGTAGCAGCCTTTACGGATCCAATCATTCAAAAGCGTCGTAAGATGCTTGGATATTTACGGCAATTTTTGAGTCAAATATTTAGTAACCACCTCAATTACAGCTGTCTGACAGTAAACCTTGCTACATTTCGTCATACAGGGCATAAGAGAGGCAGTCTTGTGACACAGAGGCAGTGCAGTTGGGAGGAGGGTGGGATAAAGAACTAGAAAATTATTAGAAAGAGGGAGATACACAAACGGAGAGAGAGAGAGAGAGAGAGATCTGTGAGCAATGTTTTGGCTTACAGCCAAGAACGTGAAACAATAATTCCTTTCGATAAAGCCAGAAGTCTTCCTTCACGGTTTTCTGAGCAAATCTACTCTCCAGTAGTGATTTTCAAGCAGAAATGCCATTACTTTGCGCTAAAGAACGATGTTTCAGAAAATAATTAGAATTCAATTGGGTAGAAAGATATTGAGATTTCCATTCCTTGATTTTTATCTTAAACAAAACTGCATAGCTTCGTTTTTCTCGAGAGGCATTCAGATAATAACCTGGAATCCGTAATTTCGTTGTAATTCCTAAGGGCTGAAACCTTTTTTTGTTTTTGTTTTTGTACAGAAGGTAATTGGAAGATGACAACCGTCTTATGAGGACGAACGACGGTAATAAAATAAATCTATATTGCTCATGATTTATAGCGAGCATTTGTCTGCTTAATGTGGCGTGATTTTTATTGCAACCTACAAAACGATACTCAGAAAGTTCCTTTCTTTCAAGTAAACCTTACTTCAATTATCGTCTAAAATAATTAAGGGAAAAATCTTAGAAATAAAGCCACTGAAAGTAGTTAATTAGTTTGATTTTAATCCACTCATGTGCAGACTTACGGTTGAGCTTTCTTTTGTGATAATATTTTCATCTGATGAACTTGAGTGATTTTCTTATCGGTCTTTTTTGGTAAGTTATGTTCGAGCTTTCTTATTTAATACAGTAGGTAGACAAAACAATAAAAGATACGGGTGATGCGTAGTTGGAATGTGCATCCGTCATGCAGAGTAGAGCAGATCCAAACCGATTGCAATCTATAAATAGGTGGACAGTACGGCTTCCCAACAGTGGGGCTGCGGATGGCCTAGTGGTCAACGTTCGTGATTGTCACGCAGGAACCTTAGGTTCGACCCCGGGCAGACACGATTGCTCGAACCACTGAATATCCGTCGTGCGTCGGATGGGCACGTTAAGCCGTCGGACTCCGGGTACCGAACTTCACGATTCTGTGCCAGAGAAAATATTTTTCACAAAATACACACTTTGTCTTTGAAACGGCAACTGCCTGAAGGAGCAGGATTATACAGTAGACACGATACTTAGAGCATTGATAACCAAGGAGCTAAGGAACACATAATAAAATCCACAGATGTTAACTGTTGGAATAAAGCTCCGAAAACGCACATCGTAGTAGACCTTGTTAGTGGCTACCACGTACAGTGGTAGCCACTAACAAGGTCTACTACTCTCTACTTCGTGACATTACTGGCTTGAGACATGCTTTTCCACCCAGTGGCAGTTCAGTACTTGCCTGTTTTAGTTTTCTTTTGGGAAAAGTAGAAAGCGACTGCAAGAGTGTCCGAGCGGGTGTATGCGCCCGCGCTTGTGTGTGTGTGTGTGTGTGTGTGTGTGTGTGAAATTTTGCCTCTTACACGGCCGAAGTGCGTGCGCTTATAAATAAAACTCATCGCTCTTACACAGCTGAAGTGCGTGCGCTTATAAATAAAACTCATCGCTCTTACACAGCTGAAGTGCGTGTGTGTATAAATAAAACTCTTCGCTCTTACACTCTTACACAGCCGAAGTGCGTGCGTGTATAAATAAAACTCTTGGCTCTTACACAGCCGAAGTGCGTGTGTGTATAAACAAAACTCTTGGCTCTTACACAGCCGAAGTGCGTGTGTGTGTAAATAAAACTCTCTGCTCTTACACAGCCGACGTGCGTGTGTGTATAAATAAAGCTCTTGGCTCTTACACAGCCGAATTGCGTGTGTGTATAAATAAAACTCTTGGCTCTTACACAGCCGAAGTGCGTGTGTGTATAAATAAAACTCTTGGCTCTCACACAGCCGAAGATCGTGTGTGTATAAATAAAACTCTTGGCTCTCACACAGCCGAAGATCGTGTGTGTATAAATAAAACTCTTGGCTCTTACACAGCTGAAGTGCGTGTGTGTATAAATAAAACTCTTGGCTTCTACACAGCCGAAGTGCGTGTGTGTATAAATAAAACTCTTGGCTCTTACACAGCCGAAGTGCGTGTGTGTATAAATAAAGCTCTTGGCTCTTACACAGCCGAATTGCATGTGTGTGTAAATAAAACTCTTGGCTCTTACACAGCCGAAGTGCGTGTGTGTATAAATAAAACTCTTGGCTCTCACACAGCCAAAGATCGTGTGTGTATAAATAAAACTCTTGGCTCTTACACAGCTGAAGTGCGTGTTTGTATAAATAAAACTCTTGGCTTCTACACAGCCGAAGTGCGTGTGTGTATAAATAAAACTCTTGGCTCTTACACAGCCGAAGTGCGTGTGTGTATAAATAAAACTCTTGGCTCTTACACAGCCGAAGTGCTTGTGTGTATAAATAAAACTCTTGGCTTCTACACAGCCGAAGTGTGTGTGTATATAAATAAAACTCTTGGCTCTTGCACAGCCGAAGTCCGTGTGTGGAAATAAAGCTCTTGACTCTTACACACCCGAAGTTTGGTGTGTGCTAATAAAATTTCTTGGAGTTCACCGTCGAAAAATGTAACATATAAAAAAGTGTAACATATACTTCGGAAAGCCAGGAATTTCGATCCGTAAATTCATTGGTGTAAAAATATAAACATACAAACAACACCGAGCTTTCGCACTACTACCAGACGGCGTTCTCAAGGTTCTAAACTGTAGCGTATTATAAACAATGCAGAGTAAACAACAAAATTCATTGACGTTGTTTACAGTTTTTGAAAACATTTAGGGCGCGCCATCTCGTTTTAGGTATCTCACGTTCATCACGGATTATGAATTTACATAATGACGAGATATTAAATTGCATATAATTTATCTGATAATGCGCCATACTTATTGCAACTCGTATGATACATTCTCATTGCAGACATAAGGTCTCGTCTGGTTCTTGACAGATTTTCTCACAGCAGATTCTCTTTGGGTGGTGTACTTGGACTACAGTACATCTTGCTTCATGCCAAACAGGTATGGTTGCGTTGAATAAGACCGCTCCAGCAAGAACAGTAGTCGGCTTTTCTTCTTTTGTGATCCTGCCATGCTCCTTAATCCTGGTCCTTATCGACCGCTTAGTCAATCTGACATAAAACTTTACTATTCCATCCTTACAACGCAGAGGAATGGCATAGATCCCCGCGCAGTCTACCATGTTGTTTCCTATTCTACATATTTGTCAATATTGTGCTAACAGATTTTGGTGACCTAATGCCAACCTCCAACTCAATGTTTCTAAGCAACTTCCTGAAAAAATCGGAAAACCCTGGTGTGTACGGAATAACATCTACGGATTAGGGCTTACTCATATTTTGTATTGCTTCTTATCTATTAATAGCGCTCTGCGCTTGTTTTAGTATACCACACATTCTTCTGTAGATATATCCTTCTGATAAACCATGCCTTACAATATTTTAAATTTCTTCTTCTTTCACTTCTGCCTTACAGCTTACAGCATATAGCGTACGTTCTTCTAAATCTTGATCAGAAGATTGCTGTTTTGTATGTCATTGAGAAAAGGAGTTAGGGCACACCAAATTTGGAATTGATGTGGGTTTGTAATATACCTTCGTTTCTATACTACCATCACTGGATATAGGCATTAATACGTCCAGAAATTGCAACGATCCATTCTCTTCTAGATCCATTCCAAATTTTATGGAACCATTGATGCTGTTTAGTTTGGCTAAAACATATCAAGGTTCTGCTTTCCATGAGACCAGATAAAAATTTACGGATCGAAACTTTAAGTTTTCAGAAGTATATCTTTAAATGGTGTATTTGTGCTTTTGAATTACGTGTAACATATTCCTAACATCAACAATGGTTAACATATTTGTAGACCTAAACCGATGTTTACTGTGAGCAAATAAATATGATATAACACCACCTCTACAAATTTTGCAGATGACAATTTGTATTATATGGCGTAATCCCGTATTTCTTTCACACCACCACCTCTGTTGCAGATACATTAAGCTAAGCGCATCAGTCAAAAGTCGTGCAGCTGTTGAATAGTTTCCTTGCGATATTTCCCATCAAGTCTCTTGCACATGGTGCGGTAGAACAGCCGTGATTCCCATCAAGTTTCTTGCACCTGGTGCGGTAGAACAGCCGAGGTTCCCATCAAGTTTCTTGCACCTGGTGCGGTAGAAAAGCCGTGGTTCTCATCAAGTTTCTTGCACCTGGTGCGGTAGAAAAGCCGTTATTCTCATCAAGTTTCTTGCACCTGGTGCGGTAGAACAGCCGTGGTTCCCATCAAGTTTCTTGAACCTGGTGTGGTTGAACAGCCGTGGTTCCCATCAAGTTTCTTGCACACGGTGCGGTAGAACAGCCGTGGTTCCCATCAAGTTTCTTACACCTGTGCGGTAGAACAGCCGTGGTTTCCATCGAGTTTCTTGCAACTGGTGCGGTAGAACAGCCGTGGTTCCTATCACGATTCTTGCACCTGGTTCGGTAGAACAACCGTGAAGTGTGTTCGCTACGTGTAGATTCGCACATGGCATCTAGTCATGGCCCACACGTGCTCGATTGGGGGAGAAATTCAGAAATTCCCGGTTTGACGGGCCAAAGCGGTACATCCACAATACGAAGATATTAAGAAGAGACTCTTCAAAGTATGCTGGCGTTATCATGCTAGAAAATGGCGTGAGGAACTCCAGTAAGTAAGAGAAGAGTAACGGATTCCATAATCTTGAAGCCATAGCGGCAAGAAGTCAGATTGCCGTTGACGAACACCAACGATGGACGATGATCGTCACTATAAAAAAATAGTTGCTTACCCCGTCGTAACTCCAGAAGGGTTGCAGTATGGCGTTCCACATTTGTTCTAGGTTGACTGTTTTTACAACGTTGTCGCCAGACGTATTCACGTATATATCATCAGGCCCCAGACAGAAGCTGGATTTATAGTCGAAGATCACTTGATGCCATTCTTTGTCTCAGGTGGCTGAGAGCGACGCCTTTTCAGCTGCCTTACATGATGACTAGTATTCAATGGCAAGCGTAAATCAGAACAATAGCCATGTACGCTGGGAGGCAGACCATCCGCCAGGTGGCGAGCAATGGTCGGACGGGAGACGGCACAACAGCCAAAGTTACATCTCGTTGCGTGACAGCTAACATTAAGGTGACTAGATATTCGAACATTGATTTCAAGACAAAACCACACGGTGACCGTAAATCGGTCGATCATATGGGGACACATACATGCTCGGACTAAATATGCAAGACATTTTGTTACAAAACTGTATTGTTTTAGTAAGGGTGGTATTACATCTGAAAATTTGTACCTTAAAAAATACATATCTTGTATTTTCAGATTGAACGCAAACAAAAGTTGAGAAAATCAAAATGAGAGGCAACAGCAAGTGATGAGGAATGTAAGAAGCCGAAGATGACTGCAACGTAACGAACTAGAGAGTATCCAGAACGGCTGAAAGCAGCCGCTGCTAAACAAAAATCAACCACACACCGAGTGAACCCCTACCCGGCCGATCTCGAACTCTCTGCTTTGTGTTCGCAATGTACCCATCATTATTTGTAAAAATTAAAAAAGATCTTTTTTATAGCATGGACATGTGTTGACTATAACAAATTAAATAAACGCTTTGAAACCATACTCGACTAGCTCATTTGAACTCTCCGATCTGCAAGTCGTAGTCCTACTTTCCAAACTGACGGATCAATCAGAACTGAGCCTACCTGTATTGTTTTGTAGTTTGGTTCGGAGGTTTAACGACAACGTGAGCAACTCAATGGGCTACAAGCAGTCATCCGCCCCTAATTTAGGGTTACCGGCTCCAGGAATGGGAGAAAGCCAGTACCGTAAGTGAAACACAACATCTATGCCTTACCGGGATTCGAACCCAGACACATCTACAACGAATGGTCAGAAGTCAGCGCTTAGACACAACACTGAGCCACCAGGCGGCCCCGAAGAAATGATGAGCGTCAAAATTTAAAAGAAAGTCATACATAGTGGAAGTCAAAGCAGATTGTCAAAGAAGAATAAAAGCAGATTCAAAGGAATGAACAGCTTCAAAAGTTTGAAGAAAATCAGAAGATCTTGATATCAAAAACTGCCTTTACCTCACTAAATGTTTAATGGTTTCGATTATAGTTTATTGATTTTTTATTGTTTTAACTTTTCTGTTTTATTTGTTTAATGGTTTATTGATTATGCAAATACGTTTTTATTTTATACAAAGTCATGGGAAATTTGAGATTCTTAGTGAATATATGTATATATCTCATATTATGAAGAGGAAATAATCGAAAAATCAATATTGAGAATACATTGTAGCTTAAAGTGTGGCGCCGTGTTTCCACCAAATCTTTTCAGTGGTAAGCTGCATATAGAACGAATAAAATATTTTAAAATGTTCCGAGTACTCTCGAAATAGACGGATGCAGAGTCTGAGATATGACAATGACAGACCGTCACTTTTCACTTCCAAATTCGAGTAACGCCAGATGTTTGATATTTAGACGACAGAGCTTTTGTGAAATTAAACCAAACGGTCCAAAATTGAAGCATATAACAAATATTATTGTTGACGTTTCAGTCAGAGATGGAAACGGGTCACGGGTAACTGGATCAACGGGTGGACAATTTCTAGCGGGTCAAACGGGTCGTGTCAAAGTGTTCCTGACCAGATTTCGGCAGTTTTATTTCCGTTTTTTTTTAATAGAAAAAAAGTTTTTAATAGAACCCTTAAGAGGTCTTTGAAATAAAACTTCTTCACAGTTACACAGTATGATACAGGAACTTGCTGACATGAGCAAAGACGTAGGATTAAAAATTACCTTTCAGGAAACAAAAGTGATGTACAATGCTTTTACAAGAAATCAAGATTTTGCGATTGATGAGGGAAATTTCGAGGTAAACAATACCTACGTTTACCGTGGACAGCAGATATCAAGCGAGGGTCACATTGATGAAAACATTATCCGGCGTATAAAACTTGGATGGAGAACTTTGGAAGAAAGTGCACATTTTTTTCAAGAGCAATATGTCATTATGTCTTAAAAGAAAAGTGTTTAATCAATGCATCCATTGGTTACGTACTGAGCAGAGACGTGGGTGTTTTACTAAAACAGACGTACAAAGACTTCAGACAACTGAAAGAGGCATGGAGAGATGCATGTTTGGTGTAACCGGGAGAGATACGAAGAGGAACTTGTGGATAATGAAAATGACAAGAGTGGAAGACATCATGATCAGAGTAAAATATCTGAAATGGCAATGGACAGGACATATTGTCAGAAGAACGCACCACCCATGGACAACTGAAATTTTAAACCGGATACCAAGGGACAGAAAGAGACCCAGAAGAAGACCACGTGGGAGATGGACGAGCCCAAGACAGTCCGTTGTGGAGAAACTTGGGGGAGACTTTCATCCAGCAGTGGATTCATAATGATTGACAATGATGATGTATTCGAATTTATAGATCAAAGCAGATTTGTCTGGGTCAAGCTCGGGTCGGGTCCAATTATCTGACGGCCGGATCCGGGTCGGGTCCGATTCCAAAATGTTTGACCCGTTTCCAACTCTGGTTTGAATATCAAGAAAAGTAACAAATTTTTAACTATTACTCTAGTGAAAGAATCCCCCTGTTAAAATACTTTATGCAAATCTGACTGACCTATTTAAAAAGAAAGATTTTCAGTACCACGGCAAATTTATTTGCCGTGTAACTATTACGTAGGTGAGAAGAATGTAAAGTATTGTAAACTAAACAGGCCCGAAGAAATTGAAGGAATTTCAAATATGGTGCTACAACAGAATTTTCATTTCCACTTAATAGTGGACAGCACATTTAGTGAAGAAACAGAAACACCTTTCTTTTCTTCACAGTATCAACAGAGGAAAATTGTATGTTTTGTATATACAGGGTGATTCAGAACTCATGGGACAAACTTTAAGGGATGGTAGAGCACAGTGCTACAAACATGTTCTGTATAGGAATGTATGGGCGCAAGCGACGCGTTGAGGCACAAACAGAAGAAATAGCCATGAAAGGAAACATAAATTGTTTACTTATAGCATCGTTGACAAGTACTTCTTTACAACAATGTTTACAATAATCCCACAAAATTGTATCCACCAACAGTAATACATGCGTGGCAGCGTCGACGGAGTGATTGGCGTACAGTTTCAAAGATGCCAGGTATTCCTCTCACACGTGCAGTCGCAACGGATATTCGAGCAACAAGGCTCTCAACAGAGTCAACTGGAGTCTCGTAAACGAAGGCCTTTATATGTCTCCATAAGAAGCAATTGATGCTCGATAAATCGGGCGATCGAGGTGGCCAACGGACTTGTCCACCACGGCCAATCCATTGCGCCCCAAAAGTGACATCCAGGCAATTGCGCACATTAATGTTGAAATGGGTTAGCGTCCCATCATGCTGAAACCACAGTCCTTGTCGGACGATCAGTGGTACATTTTGAAGCAATTCTGGTAAAACCTCTTCCAGAAAAATACGATAACATCCGCCATCGAGTCGCGTTGGTAGTAGATATGGGCCAAGCAGGAAGTCGTTCACAATACCCGCCCACACATTCACAGAGAATCGTTTTTGGGACGCATGTGGAGGTGTCGCGTGCGTGTTAGAGGTTGCCCACACATGACAATTGTGCACATTAAAAACACCTTTGTGTGTAAAAATAGCCTCATCTGTGAATAACTCATGAGCTGGGAATTTCTTGTGTTTGTGCCTCAACTCGTCACTTGCGCCCATACATTCCTATACAAACAATATTTGTTGCAGTGTGCTTTACCACTCCTTAAAGTTTGTCCCATGAGTTCTGAATCATCCTGTATAGGATACATGGAGATATTTCCCCCTAAACAATGTATGAGAAGAAAAACCGAAGTAAAACAATAGGGAAGAAAACTAGCAACAAGGAAGAAGTACCATCAGTGATATATTGCGTGTGATTGTTGAAAAATCCGATAGACAAGATCGGATGAAGGTTTACTTGTCCTGGATGATAGGCGAGACTTGAAAGCACGCCCCTTCGAGTTCAAACATTCCCCACTTAAGCTCAAATGGCACGCAATATTTGCTTTTCCATATCTGCGCTATAGGCAATTATTACGATCGCTCAAACGTAGCACTTCCGTGTTTTGACAATTCGCTGGAAAGTAAAAAAAAAGTTTTCAAGAAGTACCTAAACAAACGTTAGGATTAAAAAAAATATTTTTTCAGCACTTTCGAGCTATAATCACAAAATTACTTTTTGTTTTCATTATTCTACCAGGTAGGTTTTTCATTTAGTTTTTCTGTCGTTCTGTTTCTTTTTTTTCCGCTGGGGTATGATGCTTGTTGCAGTAAAATTGGGGAAAACTAAAATTAAAAATTCAACGGCAATTGTCACGTGGCCGCTAATTTCTGAAATTTCAGTTCGCTTTTAACAATTTTTAAATGTTCTCTTGAGATTGTTTGCATTAACAAATAAGCTGTCAAAGTTCAACTGTTAGGCTGTTTTATTCTGTAAGAAAAGACCAGGCAATGAGAAAAGGAGTCCTTGTTATATTTGTGTTCTTAGATAAATTTATACTAATTTTAGCTTGTCCAATGTCCGAAATATAAAGTAATAATATACTAGTGATCCGATTTATTGGCGTAAGAAATAGACATACAAGCGTTTCCAAGCTTTCGCACACCAACCAGATGGCTTTTTCAAAAACGTTAGACAGAAACTACCAATAAATTGGATCACTAGTATAGTATTACTATTTTCTACATAATTGGTGTACTGTTCTTCGTTATCAATTTGTCCAATGTCTTTTTACAGGAAGAAAATGAACCGGAATAGTCAGCAGAAGTTTGTAAGCCAAACCTACTTTAGCATATGCTCCTTGTAGATCATGTTGGACATGCAGTGTAAAGCAGCAAAGCAATTCCTGAACATATAATTTTCTGCCATCAGTCGACAGAGCGATGTTAACTGTTTTATTCATGGCATTTGATTTCGTTACAATTTCTTTAATCGCGGTTTTTACCGGAGCTCCAGAGAAATAAAATCCTGCATATATTTAAAACTAATTGGCTCTTCTTTTCTTTGTTTCCCTTTTTAATCTCTTTTAAAGCTCTTAAGCATACAATGGAGAATCCCTATTACTAGTAATATAACTTAGCCCATTAAAATAACATGGTTCTTTAAACTGATATAAACTTAGGATATAACATAACCGATGTAAATATTAGTCCAATAAAGTAACATGATTCATCTGTTTTACTTTAAATAAAATATTCAATATCGTGCTGCTACATCATCTGATAATTGAAAGTTGGGGAACAATTTGAATTATTTCCCAAACTTTTAAACTGATAATCGCTAAGGTCAGTTATAAGAAATATCATAACATTTTTTGTTAATGTGTTTATAAGGTGAAAATATTCCAAATACGTGGCGACAGTTAATAAATAAATACATCGCTCTTTCCACGTTCCAGAAACTCACAGCAACCGAATTTTTCGGTTGCTGTGTGTTTCTGGAACGTGGAAAGAGCGATGTATTTATTTATTAATGTGTTTATATTTCTATTTTAATTTTAAAAGTACAGTATTGCTGAATTTTGCTTTCAATTCTATTTTTTTCAGATGTGCTATTTTTTTGTTCCTTGACCTCTCCTTTTCCCTGAAATGAAATTCCGGGTAGCACCAGGCAGGCGCTGACTTAATCTGGATAGAAAGACATAAATTGGCCTTTTTGATCTTTTACAAAACTTAGCAACCTAAGTTGGACAATATTAAGTTACGAATAAATAGGGATGCCACCAACGCTGAATTGGAGAATACGGTGTTTAAGGAAAACATTTAACTGGTTTTTTTTCTTAACTCAGGAATTACTCTCTGTTTTCGTTTCAAATCAAGTCTAAAAATGTATTTACGTCCATGTTAGCGTACTTTATTTTATAAACTGAATTCAAATACCTCAGGTGGGTGATTAGGTGCTCTTTCGCAACGCATTAAACTTAATACAAATATCATAGTTCAAATTACTAAGTTTATATGCATATGTTCCAAGCCAAAGTATTGGGGCCACTGAAGTGAAAACAAGAATTGCCGAAAAACAACTGCAAAAAGAGGAGTAGACTCGATTTTCTTTTTCTTTTAATGCAATCCTAATTTGTATATTCCTGTTTACATACGACAAAAGAAAATGCGGGGCTAATATTCCACAAAGAGAAATTTGCATTTTTGTCGATTTCCAGCGCATTATTTTATGCATATCGGGAGGTATGTATGTAGGTTTTTGAAGATTATCGTTTAATTTTCAGCACCAGTGCATGTTAAAATCTACAACATACTTTCGAGAACTCCGAAGATCTTAATATAGTTTGGTGTATCAACATAAAATATCTTTATGTTCCATGCGTGCAGCATAGAGACATAACCTGTGGCCTACCCGGTGGCGCAGGAATATTCGTCCGAATCACGGTGAGGCATGGATGTTGCGTTTATGTTATGGCACTGGCTCTCTCCCTTCCCTGGAACCAATGACCTTGAATTACGGACGGGCGACTGCTTATAGCCCATTGAATTGCTCACGGTGGACGTTAAGCATTCAACCAAAAAGAAAAAAGAACATGTATGTATATACAGTATATACCCTGGAGGAAAGTGAAAAAAGAACATCAAGAAGGAGACGTCTGATACCAACGAAATTTATACAGCATAATAACGGATTACAGAGGATAACGTGATCAAAACATTACGGCAAAATACAGCTGTATTTGCTGGTAAACTGAAAAATAACATTTCCATGTACCATGGTTAGTACGAGGTTGAACCGCCATGAACTGCGTCACACTGTGCAATTCTGGCATGGAGTCTGTCGTACAGATGTTGGATGTAAGTTTAAGATATTGAGTTCCAAGCATCCTCAACCTGGACGAGGATGCTTGGAACTCAATACCTTAAATCGGGGATGGTCGTGGCTGGCCGTGGAGACCGGATAAGTCGTTGTCCCATAAAATCCCACACGTGCTCAATGGGGGACAAATCCGGTGAACGTGAAGGCCATGGAAGATGTCTCACACCCTGAAGTGCATTTTACGTTGCACGTGCCGTGTGTGAGCGTGCGTTATCTTGCTGGAAAACACCACGATGAACCGACCTTACAAATGGCACAACAACGGGCTGAATGATGTTGTTGATGTAGGAGGTGCTATTTAACGTACCCGGTACAAACACTAGCTGTGTACGGGAGTGATAGCTGATCGCTCCCCACACCAGAAGACCAGGTGTAGGCCCTGTGTGTCGCTGGCGGATGCAAGAAGGGTGGAGACGCCCCCCCCCTGCGCGTCTGCGAAGACGCATACGGCCATCGGAGGCTCCCAAGCAGAATCTGCTTTCATCGCTGAACACGACAGATCGCCATTGCGTTCTCCAGTGCAGACGTTGGCGACACCACTGCAGCCGTTCCTGACGGTGGGCTGGAGTCAGAGGTACACATGCCAGAGGTACACGTGCACTTAGTCCTGCATCCAGTAGACGGTTGCGGATTGTTCGCACAATCACCTCAGGTGCAACGGCAGCTCGGATGTGCGTCGCAGTGGATGTTCTGCTTGACAACGCTGCTCTTCTTATGCGTCGATCGGTCCGCTCATCAGTCCGTCTGTGACTCCCGGTTCCACTTCTTCTCAGGTGGAAATGTTCCTCGGACCATCTATGCCACCATCGTACCACCACCGATACTTCCCGTCCAATTCGCTCCGCAATACGACGATACGACCACCCGGCCTCGCGGAGTCCGACTAGACGACCTCGCTCAAAGTCCGATAATTGCTGAAATCGTACACGTCTTCCATGTCCAAGCATTGCAGCTTCTTCAGGGTCTGTGTACGTGTCAGTACGCCGACGACTGATTACATTCACTTCGCCGTACTCCTTAAATACCACCGACGATAATTTGCATATTATGCCGTGCTGTGGCGTAAGCGCTTACCGGTTGGTCCCGAAATTAACATCACACCTACGTAAGCTCGACCCCATTAACATATGTAAATTTCATGATCGTCCGCCAATTCATTCTTGGTGTTCTTTTTTCACTTTCCGCCAGTGTATATTCCTCTCAGGTTACTGAGAACCTACTAGCATCATTACAGTAAAAAAACTCGTTAGCGTTGGACTCAAGTGCGACTCTTTTGACTCAACAGTAAGTGGTAAAAAGCATTTAAGTCCCCATGAATAAAACTGTGGCTGCGATACATCAGCTTTTTTAGAGACTTCTGAATTTTGTTATGAGTGTCACAGAAATTTTAGTTATCAACCCACCCTTCGAATCAGAGCTGGAAAAGTAGCTGTCAAATTAGGCTCAGATAATGTTAAAGGTATAGAACCACAACTTCACTAGCTTCTTTCCCAGACGTGTCTGTACTCTTGGTCTTGAAACAAAGAGGTAAACAATTATGTCATGGTCTCTTTTGCGTTTTACTTTTTACTCAGCATTTGATGTCTCCTACATTAACGCACGAAAGATTTCGTGCTTAGATAAAAAATTACGCGAGGAAAAGATGCATCTTTTTTTAAAATCACTCCGTCAAAGCTTATGCGAAATAATGTAATTGCACCCCTCCCCCACCCATTTTTTTTTAATTATAAATGTTTTGCACAACTTCGTTTTCTACTTGGGTTTTTCTTTTCGATTAAAGAAATAAACCTAGTTTCAAACCTTAGGGATAAAACTAGCTTTTGTTTTGTTTTTTTGTTTTTTTTCATGGAAAAATTTTTCCTTTTTTAACACACGAAAGACTTAGTTTCGATAAAAAAAATCACGGGAGGTAAAGATGTTACTTTTTTAAAATCTCTCCGTCAAAGATTAAGCGAAATAATGTAATGACATTTTCTCGCCCCATTTACTTTCGAGGTAGAAGAAAGAGGCGAATCAAGAATTATTTCCTCGCCTAAAATGGCGGAACCCGTTAACTTTCGATGTAGCAGGAATAGGCGAAAAAGGAAGTTTGCTCCAGGTGAATCCCTCTCCTGTAGCAGGTGAAAGGTTTAGGCGATACAGAAATAAGCGAATCAAGAATTATTTTATCGCGTTAAATGGCGGAACACATTAACGTTCGACGTAGAAGAAATAGGCGAAACAAGAACAGGCGAAAAAGGAAGTTTGTTCCAGGTGAATTACTGCCCCTGTAGCAGGTGAAAGTTTTAAGCGAGACAGGAAGAGACGAATCAAGAATTCTTTCCTCGCGTAAAATGGCGGAGCCCATTAACTTTCGACGTAGCAGGAATAGGCGAAACAAGAATAGGCGAATAAGGAAGTAATTGGTTTGGAAGCCTTGAGAGAACTTGGCCAGGAAATCGAACTACACTATGTAACCATTTTCCTGCACATTCAATCGCCCCAGGCAAAGCGAAGAAGATGAATAGTTGACGTTACAGCACAAAACACGAAAATTTTGTGTCTGTTCTGTTCTTATCCGAAACCAAACGAACATTTTTAGACGCCTCGTCACGTGTGATGAGAAATGGATACTCTATCTCAGTCGTCGACGTTCATCGCAACGGCTTGACAGCGACGAAACCTCGAAAGACACGCAGTATTTCCCTCCAGAAACATAATGGTCAGTGTTTGGTCTTCCGTTGCTGATGTGTTCCAGCCCTCCTTCTTAGAACCGAGTCCAACAATCACGGCAAACACATATTGCCAGGAAATTGACATTATGCATGGAAAACTGACATCAAACAACCGGAAATAGTTGATCACGGAGGCCCATGTTTATCCATGATAAAGCGTGACCTCATGCAGCACGCCAGACGATCCAGAAACTGCACCAGTTGAGTCAAACCTCACCTGATCCGCCTTATCCACCTGATCTGTCCCCTGCGAACTGCAGGCCTACACGGGCCTTATTTGGTGAGCCCGGCCCGGCTCAAGCCCATACGTTTAAGGCCCCGGACCGATAATTGCATCTGTTATTTTGGCCCGGCCCGACAATTGCACCTATTATTTTGGCTCGGTCTGGCTCAAGCCCGTGCGTTTAAGGCCCTGGCCAGTGATGTGCCATTTTGTATTATTTTGTTACTCTATTGTATTTTATTAAAGTTTGAAAATTAAATAATGAAATGAGATATTATTTAAAATATTTAGTTGAATGTAAGCCTAAAAATATTTACTAAATGTTGACAATTATCGAAGAATATAACGTTTAAAAAGTAAGAAAAAAACACACTAAGAGCGTTAAAAGTCTCCCTTTCCAGCAAGAAGCAACACTACAAAAGTCAGTCCCTATACAGATTAGGTATAGGAGAAACAATCGATATCGTCCCACTCTCTCATACGAACTCACATACCCCCCCCACTCCACTGCAGATATCCCCCAACACACAACACAAATACACTCGCTCGAGGTCGAATCATTTTGTTGTCAACAAGCTACAAAGTGGTTTAACCATATTAATACTTACAGATGGTGAAAACACTGTGAGTACTTCTTCTCGCTATTGTGATTACGCCCTGGGCTATGTCATGGAAGTAAGTAAAGCCAGCAAAACGGTTAACTCACTCTCTTCGTTGCTAGGTTCGAGCGTCGTGACCCAATTCATATCCTGTCGGTAGTTACGATTCGCCATTCCTATCTATTCTCCACAGTTCTCTTGATTTCTGCAAGTGATAGATTTGTGAGAGTTTTTATTTGATCGATCCATTTGTCTGGGGGACGTCCTCGCGTTCTTTTGCCGCCGACGTTCCTCTGAATACAAATATTTTCTAAAACGGTTGTAGCCGAAGTAGGTGAGCATATGTCGTTGGATTGTCGGAAGAAGTCGCATTTGCGCGGCTACGCGGAGCTCTCTCAAGACTGATGCATTAGTCCTATGCACAACCCAGGATAGTCTTAGCATGCGTCTGAAGCAGATCATTTTAAATGACTCAATTCGTCTGCGACATGCTGCATTTAAGGTCCATGTTTCAGAATCTTAAGCCGCGATGGGGAAAACGTGGGCCTTGACCAAAATCAAAAGGAGGACTGGAATGACCAAATCTGCCCTGGCATAGCGTACAAAACGGTTAAACCAACCAGGAAACCGGGAAACATTTTTTTTTTGCTTTCCTTACCATTGCGATAAAAAGAATGGGTCTCTCTTGGCTCGGTCCGGCTGTAAGCGAAAACCCCCGGCCCGGCACATTGCTTTGTTCTCTATGGGCCTAGTCCTGCAGCAGTGTAAGTACCAATGTAAATAGTCTGACGACCCTCCCCCCTTGCATAATTAATTGGCGAGGGACATGGCTAATTAACGGTAATTAAAACTTGATTGGGGGTTTTAATTAACAGAGAGTTATAATTTAAACACTTGCGAGGGGCGGTGTATAAAAAGAAAAGATCTTCTAGCACTTTGAATTCAAGTGGCGAGTTGCAGGTGTTTGCCACGAGAACAAAGAGCCCATAAACGGAAATGGGGCTGGTCAGAGTTTAAGAGCTTTCTCCCATAGCTCAACAGTTATTTAGATGGCAGGCGAGTTTGAAGCTTTTGTCTGTGCCGCGCGCGAAACAATGGGAAAGCTCTTGGACTTGAAGTGATTTCCTAATAAATATGCCACAGTTTTCAAGTGGTAAAATTCACCGCTTACCAAATTTTTGGAGACGGGAGATTGTTGTTGAGAGGAGCAGAATCCGTTTGATAGCCGAGAGAACTAGGCCTTGATTTTTCCTCGCGCTAGAACAAATGCTTGCCGTCTGCTGCCGTGCTTTTGCAGTTCTGAGCATAAGAAGTGAAGCCAGCTAAAAGCATAAGCTGATGAATAACCAGCACGAACTTTGCCTGAAAACTTTCTTCACCTTGCCGGACCACCGATACCTGCCGTAAGGAGCCAGTTCAATGGAAATGCAAAGAGAGAGAAAATAATCACGACATCGCCTCGCTCACACAGAGAGATAGAGAGAAGCAATAACCAGCACCAGGAACCACGGAGGACCCCCCTGCAGAGAGAGAGAGAGAGAGAGCCTCTGAAGAAACCGCTAGCCTTTTCGTGTTCAAAGAGGGGAGTGAACTTTTGTGTGTGTGTCTGAGTACGTGCGTTCAGCGACTAGGGACGACGTCGTTTTGGCCTCAGCAAAGAAAGGGTAGTAATGGAAGTTAAGAACAAACTACCCGTGTGAGTGTCTGTGTTTGTTGGTGTTATCAATACTTTGGATACTCGAAGACATATGTAAGCACTTTAATCAGTATTTTCTTTGCGGCCCATTGTGAAAGATCAGACTTTTCGTTAGGACATATTTTCTGAAACACCGGAGAAGGCCAAAGCTGGCCGGAAATTATAGCTTTTACTATTAGATGAAGAATCCGGTGTAATTTATGCCTGTATCTATTAAATCCTTGTTTTAATTGTTATACTGTGCCTCCATTGGTTTATTGGTGTACTGTGTCGGCTAATTGGCTAACGAGGTATTGGCGGATGCAGTGATTCGAATCGCAGTCCGGAAAATAATTGGGCATCCTGACATCTAAGGCCCAACGTACGTAACAACAGTTTGAATTAATATTTCTGTGTGAGAGGGCTCATTGAATAAAGGATTTATTTCCCTCTAAATGAGTTCCTCAGTGTAAATAAATGAGCATGTATTTGTTTTGAATAAAGGGCAGTCGCCCCAACAGTTCGCGCTTGCGATGGACTCTCCCAGTCAGAGGTAGAGGTATTTTCTAGCCCCTGCCCAATGGCACGCACACACGGGTCATGATGGAGAGTGAGAAGTGCCGGCCCAAGGGGGTAACAGCAGACTGCGGGTCTATGGATTGAACCTGTCCGGGTGAAGGACTGACGGATCCTGGCAGGATTGCTCACGCAACGCCGTCACACTTTTAGTCTTGAGAGAGTTCTTTTAACCCTGTGGAGTCCGCATTTGTACGATACAGGTAAATGGTCGTCAGCTAGTTCTTACTTTAAAAAACCCTGAGGCGACCCTCTTGCAATCCTCTACTATACAGACCATCACTTTTTCAAACACCTGGACACCTTACTTCGGAGTGAATAATTTTGCATCTAAACATCAATTGAAAACGCATTCCACGTGTTTATCGCATCCCAAAGTTGGACATTTTTTTCACGATGGTATACAGAAGCATGCATCCTGTTGGAAAACGTGTGTTGGTGATGGCGGTGGTTATAGTGACTGATAGAATTCATTTCGCAACATATTTCAGTCAATATTTCGACATTTCATCTGCAAAATTTTGCTATTTAAAAGTTCTTCCTCTCGTACAGCTCGAAATGTTCACTGAATTGTGTGGAACGGAATACAAAAGGCTGTTCTTTTGTTAGTTTGCCGTAGTATTTAGTGGATTGACTGCCGACGTTCTTTTTATCTTTCTCCTTGTTAATGACAACGAAAACAGAAAAGAAAGGAACAACAGGCGTCGTTCATGCCGTTTCTCCTAAACATATCCTGGAAATATCATTCAAGGCGAGCTGTTGCGTCGCGAGGCTTGAGTTATACCTGCCAATGCGTCCACTATTTGCGAGCACGTGCTCCATCCAGTCAAAGAGTAATTAATGAGAATGAAGGCTTCGAATAATCATGGCTAACCAGCACTGAGGGTGATCAGAAGTTAAAGTGAGGCTTCCATGCCGTGGTGTCGTCGGGAGATCAATTTCAATAACCTCTGTGGGAGCGCCGGCGCACGAGATGGTCGATGGCCCCTTTCCAAGAGATAGCCACAATGAATCACTCGGAATGGCACTAAATGTGTCTTCTTTACACAGACAGCCATGATTAGCAGAGACTTGTACTACGCAGTAATTACACTCGTAAAATTCCAGTAAGAAGACCGTCGTATTTTGTTTGTTTGTTTAGCTTGTTGACGCAATGGGAAATGAACAGGACGGTTTTCTACACGCATCAACGAAATGCTTCGAGGAAACGGTTAAGTTGAACTCGACAATTTTTTAAACTCGGTAGAACTAAGCAATCGTTCTTTAGCATGTTTTCTAAAACTTATTAATTAACGATTGCATTACCCCCGTGCTATATTTATGCACCGAAATACAGGCATTTTTGTTGGTAAATACAAACGGCATCCTAAAAGTAATGCATCGCCTCTCATAGAATTTTTTTATTTGCAGCAGCAAAAATATGAAACTTGGTGGCAAAACATTTGGGCGTATTGTTAATAATGCTAGCTTATTCAAAGTATTGTCCATAACTTTGTATACATTTCCGCCATTTTTGAATCAATTGGTAAAATCCATTTTGGAAAAGTTCCTGAAGCTGTCGTTTCACCCATGAGGTTTTTTTTTTTTTTTTTTTTTTTTTGAAGGCTTAACGACCACCGTGAGCAACTCAATGGGCTATAAGTAGTCGCCCGTCCCTAATTTTGGGTCACTGGTTCCAGGGAAGGCAGAGAGCCAGTGCCGTAAGACAAACACAACATCCACGCCTCACCGGGATTCGAACCCGGACCCCTAACGGACGAATGATCAGAGGCCATCGCTTAGACCACAGCGCCACAGGGGCGGCCACCCATGAGTTCATAGCCAGTTTAACGTCTGTCACGTAGTCGAAACATTTCTAACAAAGGGTGTTTTTCAAAGGGACAAACAGTAAAAATCCTGAGGGACCCAAATCAGTACTGTAGGGGGTTGGAGCATCACCGTTCACCCCATTTTGGCAATAGCCTGTGAATTCTCCATTGAGATATTGGGACGTGTGTTATCATGGTGTAAAGCAACACTATGAAGTGGAATGTCACGTCTTTCCTTCTGATAGCTTCCTTTAGCTTCTTCAATGTCTGCACATAGGAGCACTGTTTATTGTTACAACTCCTGGATGGTGACACAGCTATCAGCTGCGATGAGGTCTTTTACTCGTTGCCTGTTGGCATATTCATCTCTACAAAAAAGATAAACTCTGGAGTTCCTCAGGGTTCTTTACTTGGGCCTTTGCTATTTAACATATACATAAGTGATATTTTCAATGTAAATAAAGAAACTAATATAATTTTATATGCAGATGATACAACTATTCTAATTCATGGCAATCATATTGATGAAATGATGAATAAAGCAAATATACTGCTCGAAAAATATTCTAACTGGATGGCAGCAAATAAAATGCTAATAAACTTAGAAAAGACTAAAGCAGTAATATTTACTCGGCAATTATCTCCTCTACAAATAATTGAAAAATTGGTAATTGACAAAACAATAATTCAAGTAATAGAGAAATTTATTTATTTAGGAATTACACTTTACAAAGATTTAAAATGGACTAGACACATAGATACATTACTAACAAAAATATCTAAAAATATAGGAATAGTCAGTAATGTGATAAACAACCTAACTATTAAAACCTTAATGTTATTATATTATGCCTTGATTCATCCATATTTAAATTATTGCTTTTTGGCTTGGGGCCAGACAACGAATACTAACCTCAAAAAACTTCAAATACTACAAAACAAATACATTAGATTAATTGATCTTAAAATTAATAATAACAAGGATAATATTATACAAATAAATAATTTTAGGTACTCTAAGGTATATCCACAAAAATATAAAATATTAAATATTAAACAATTGTATAACTTCAATCTGGGAAAAATTATGTTTAAACGTATAAAATCAGATAATTACAATCTTACTGAAATAATTAAAATAGCACCAATATTACATCTATATCACACAAAATCAAAAGTGTCTTTACAAATATCTATACCAAGAACACAAGTGGCACAGAAAAATATTACATATAGTGGTCCAATGTGCTGGAATGCACTCCCAAACGAATTAACCACTATTAACAATTTCAATTTATTTAAGAAAAAATTAAAATCATATATACTTCCACAATAAGAAAATTGATTTTCAGATCAAAATGTTATATGAGCATGCAGAGAATTTAACATCTGTGCGATTATAAAATTGACTTGACTGTTATCAATTAATTACAGGGAAGCCTGAGCTATGTCAGGACTCTTGAAAGAGGCCTTTTCTTAGGCTTCCCATGCTGTTACAAACTTTAAGTTACTCTGTAAACTAATTTATTCAATGATTCTATTGTAGCAGTTAAACAAATAAATAAATTAAAAAAAAAAAAAAGTTTCCAACCTCGACACCAGAACCTACCTATTCGGAATTTGATCCTCATAAAGTAAAACCCTTTGCGACGTTTTATATATGTATTTTGTTGTTGCTGTTTCGGGGTTTAACCGCCACCATGAGCACAACGTAGGGATATAAGCAGTCGCCTGGCCCTAATTTAAGGTCACTGGTTTCAGTAAATGCGTTGAGCTTGCGCCATTGGACAAACACACCACATATGCCTCACCCAGGAATCTGACCTGGGCCAATCCAGGGCGAATGATCACAAGCCATGCCTTAAACTTCTTAATCACCAGAACGGCTTTATTACGTTTTATAGTTCCATTTGTAGTAACTTAATTGATAACTAAACAGGATAAGGGGCTTATCCTAAAGTCACAAAACAGAAAACCTCTGAAATTCTAAAGGTTTTTCCGAGCGCCTACATGTCGTCATAAATATACATTTCCAGATACCTTTAGGAAGCTTCCCAGATATTGCGCAATACTCTGCATACCACGGCGGTTACAACACGTGGCTTCAGGAAATCTCAGTGGGGCTCTGACGCTTTGTTTTGTTGTATCCATTCGACTCACTAAAATAATTCGTTCGCATGATTCACTTGTTTTGTTTGCTGACACTTCCGATGAACGATTTCTGCAGGGAATAACTTTAACGAATCAGTTATAAGTCGGATCCGTTTATGTCGTTAGTTGACTCTTCCGCTGAACATATTCCGCAGGGAGCAACTCTCGCAAATCGGTTCCGATTCGGATCTGTCTGTGTAGTTATTCGGATCTGTCGGTGTAGTTATTTAACTCTTTCGATGAACAATTTTCGCAGGGAATAACTCTCCCAAATGAGTTCTCAGTCGGATTCGTTTGTGTCGTAGCTGACTCTTTCGTAGGACGAATTCCACAAGGAAAAAGTTTCGCGAATCAATTATAATCCGTGTCCGTTTGTGTCGTCAGTTGACTCTTTCATTGAACGAATTCCACAGGGAGCAACTCTCGCGAGTCGGTTCCGAGTCGGATCCGTCTGTGTAGTTATTTGACTCTTCCGCTGAACGATTTCCCCACGGAATAACTCCCGCGAATAGGTTCTCAGTCTGATCTGTTTGTATCTTTCGTTAGCTCCTCCGGTTTGGTGAAGTAATTTCGGTTTTAATTTTTTTTAATCTTACGGTAAAGAAAAAAACATTCTTAGGTTTTAGATAAGTTGGTTTCAAAACTTTTATGAAATTTACTGCATTTGTTTTCACTTCTGAATAAGATCACGCGTTCTGACCGGAACACGAACCTCACAGACACACATTGGGGAATATTTGATGTCTAGTGAAAAGTAATTCTGAAGGCTCCTTTCCAGAATCGATTCTTTTCACTGAAGAATCGCTCCAGAAAGACTGTAATTTCTTAAAAAGATCGATCTAGAGTTCAGACCTCGTCCCATCCCCAAGTTATTTAATTGTACAGATATACAGAATGAAAATTCTTCAAAAATATAAATAAATGTAAAATACTTCCGGTCCCAAGCATTTCGGATGAGGCATTATCCACCTGTATAAGGATCTCTGTATACCATTTCCGGCAAAAATTGGTTTTATCGACACATCTCTTAATTTAAAACGTATAGTGAAACACTGTATTTTCCGCTTATATAGTTATACATGAAAATAATGTATGAAATACTGACGAGATTAAAGTTCTTGCGCTCGATCATACTAAAACATATATTCAATGCACATAGTAACGAGATACGTGCATCCGGCTCTATGCTATCAAAACGTGCAGTCAATCACATCATAACATATGGTTTTGAATCATAGCCGAAAATTAGATTAAAATACCTTAAAACTGGTTTTAACGCAGCGTCTAGGAAGGGACCGAAGTAAGCCTCTGACAGAGGGTTATGCATAATTAAGAGCATAACAGCACTCAAATGATAACTCAATTTCAGCACATAAACGTTAACTAATTTAACATTTCTGATTATTAATATGTATATCAAACTGCACGTTTCTATATATTATATTAGTGTTGTGATCACTGTAAAATAAATCAGATATCAGGGCCGGAACTAGGTACCGATGCTCGTATTTCGTTGAATAAGTACAGAAATACATGCATTGTCAATCGGATCTGATATTGCAGTAAATATAAGAAACTTCTTTCGTCAATAGTTATTTCTTTAAAACTTCTACGTCAATAGAAACTTCTTACGTCAATAGAACATTCTTACGTCAATAGTTATTCCTTTCAAATTTCTTACGTCAATAGTTATTTCTTACGTCAATAGTTATTCCTTTCAAACTTCTACGTCAATAGTGTTTTCTTACGTCAATAGTTATTCCTTTCAAACTTCTACGTCAATAGTGTTTTCTTACGTCAATAGTTATTCCTTTCAAACTTCTACGTCAATAACTCTTTACAACATAATTTCTACGTTAATAGTTATTCCTTTACGTCAATAGTTATAATTGAACTTTACGTCAATAGTTATAACTTTTAAACGTCATAACTTTAGGTCAATAGTTATTCCTTTCAAACGTCAATAGTTATAACTTTTAAACGTCATAACTTTAGGTCAACAGTTATCCCTTTCAAGCGTCAATAGTTATTCCTTTCAATAGTTATTACGTCAATAGTTATTCCTTTTCAATTAGAACACAAATTACAGTAGACACTGAATAATTCGTATTTAGTCCTCAGATTTTTTTTTTAATTTCGAAACGTCCTTATCATTGCCTTGTTTCACCTTTAAATTTTTTTCTATAACTCTTCCCATTGTCAGTCTTCTGAAAAACATGCATAGAACAATATTTTCACACACACACACACACAGATCGACGTACCAACTGTATATTTTTCACTAGGGGTTGAAATGCACAGTGTTCTTCCAACAGCCACTTGGTACCTCAATGTACTTTTAAATGCGGTGGCGTACACAGAGATTTTTTTTTTTTGGTATACCTTTTGTAATCGTTTAAAACCAATTTTTATTCAATCAAAATTCGATTAATTGAATTTTTGTTTTTATTAACCATGGTATAGGTATTATACGGCTTTGATAATTTAAAAAAATTGGCTTTTCTATGTAATTCTTAATTTCAAGGTGCCCTGTGTCGGCTTCTATACTCACAAAAACGATACCTCTCGCGGGATAGCCCCGTCGTATAACCGGAGACTGACGAAGGAAGGTCGAATCTCTCCGAACTTTAATAAAACTTCATTCGCTTTTCCTGCCATTTGTGCCCAGCGTGATAAAATGCAGCTGACAAGGGTTCAACACTACCATAATACGATGACAAGGTGCCCGTTCAGCCAAGAGAGTCCCTTCATACAGTTTACAAATACTTCATTTATTTCCCACTATTTCGAAAGTATGCTGTAAGGATAAAATTTGTAAAAAAGATTCTCCTATCCTTTTACAAGTGTTTAACATTTGGGAGGAAACGGGAAAATTGGATGATGCGTATGGAATCAGAACACAGAAAATTTTCTTTGGTAAAAATACACCCTTGCGCCTTCCTCGCGCCGCGGTACTCCACTGTTTAAAAGAGATAACTTTGTTTGAGAATTTTTTTAGTACCGATCATAAAATTGCAGCTTTGTTCAACTCCGGAAAAAATAATCTGAAAAGTAGAGAATCATGCTCAACTCTGTGGTTATTGCAACGCACCTGGCTGCGCTTTTCTTGCCCACGGTACTTGCAAATACACTTCTCTCGTTCTCTCTCTCTCTTTCTGTCAGTAAGCTTTCGACTATCGGTCATCCTTTCAGAAGCTGCCTGTTCCAATTTTGCGAAGGTAGATAAAACTTTGCAAGTAGTTTTTTTTTTGGAGATATAGTAGAGACCAGCAATTTTTTTAGACACGGCTGCCCTGCAAAGATGGTTGCCACAATATAGCCACTTTAGAAAAAAATATTTCTGAGTTTAACAACCGTCATGTTTAAGCTATAGGAAGTTACTCTAAACAACCGTCATGTTTGAGCTATATGCATTTACTCTAAAAAACTGTCATGTTTTAACAACCGTCATGTTTGAGCTATAGACAGTTACTCTAAACAACCGTCATGCTTGATCTACAGGCAGTTACTCTGAACTACCGTCATGTTTGAGCTATAGGCATTTACCCTAAACAGCGGCCATGTTTAACAACCGTCATGTTTGAGCATATAGACAGTTACTTAAAACAACCGTCATGTTTGATCTATAGGCAGTTACTCTGAACTACCATCATGTTTGAGCTATAGGCATTTACTCTAAACAACGGCCATGTTTAACAACCGTCATGTTTGAGGTACAAGCAGTTACTCTAAACAACCGTCATGTTTGAGCTATAGGCAATTGTTCTAAACAACCATCATGTTTTAACAACCGTCATGTTTAACAACCTTCATTTCAACAACCGTCATGATTGAGCTATATGCAGTTACTTTAAACAACCATCATATTTGAGCTATGGGCGGTTACTCTAAACAACCGTCATGTTTTAACAACCACCATGTTTAACAACCGACATGTTTGAGCTATAGACAATTACTCTAAACAACTGCCATATTTGAGTTGTGGGCAGTTACTCTGAACTACCATCATGTTTGAGCTATAGGCATTTACTCTAAACAACAGCCATGTTTAACAACCGTCATGTTTGAGGTACAAGCAGTTACTCTAAACAACCGTCATGTTTGAGCTATAGGCAATTGTTCTAAACAACCATCATGTTTTAACAACCGTCATGTTTAACAACCTTCATTTCAACAACCGTCATGATTGAGCTATATGCAGTTACTTTAAACAACCATCATATTTGAGCTATGGGCGGTTACTCTAAACAACCGTCATGTTTTAACAACCACCATGTTTAACAACCGACATGTTTGAGCTATAGACAATTACTCTAAACAACTGCCATATTTGAGTTGTGGGCAGTAACTCTAAACAACCGGCATGTTTGAGCTGTAGGCAGTTACTCTGAACAACCGTCACATTGAGCTGTAGGTCGTTTTTCTAAACAACCGTCATTTTAGCAATCATCCTATTTGAGCTGTAGGCAGTTACTCTAAACAACCGTCGTGTTTTAACAACCGTCATGTTTGAGCTATAGGGAGTTACTCTTACCTAATCTGGGATCACTGCTTCCAAGACAGGGAAAGGGCAACCACACCACACTCAAGCGGGACTCGGACCCTATCTCGGTCGACTAGCCAGAAACCAGCGCGCCCCTGACCATTCGGATTCCGGATCAGCATGCCCTCTTCGGTGAAACAGACAGTTTCTTCACTCTGTATAGTTTGTCACGAGACTGAAATATTCACTCCGCTGATTACAATGAAACATTGGAGCGTTTTCTCTGCCTTAGTTTTTTTTTTTTTTTTTTTTTTTTTTGATTGGAGGTTTAACTACCACCGTGAGCAACTGAATGGGCTATAAGCAGTCGCCCGTCCCTAATTTAGGGTCACTGGTTCCGGGGAAGGGAGAGAACCAGTGCCGTAAGACAAACACAACATCCATGCATCACCGGGATTCGAACCCGGACCCCGTTCGGACGAATGATCAGAGGCCATCGCTTAGACCACTGCGCCACCGGGGCGGCCCTGCCTTAGTTAAGGCACATACTACACAGCATAAGCTGTTTTCATAATTTTTCCCTTTTGGACACCACTGATGGTGTTCCACGGCCTTTCTGCTTCCCGAAATGTTGAATCGAATTTGGGTCCCCGTATGCTGCAAACACAATCTCATAATACTTCGCTAATAGTTTATAATGTCTACAAATGAATCCATTGAAGTGAATTGGTGAGCGATCTAAGATGGGTTTGACCAATTCAAGTGGGAAAGGAAGCCTAATGAGTGTTTTTTTTTTATTGTAACATGCCGAAGTAAAAATTACCCTCTTACATAGCCCAATGCGATTTACAACTATACACCAGTTGATTAGTGTCCCGACGTCCTCACAGCGTGAACTGGCAGTATTTTTAATTCTTTTTAAGCTCTCTATAGCCCAAAATGGACCTAGCTCAATCAAACCTCAGAGGAAATAGTCAGCAACGGAAATGGCGTGAAGTAGCATAGTACAAAGCAATGAATTACTTAGACACTCTTTAAAAAACTCTTAATGAAAAGCTACGCCAGTAGCACAGCCTTGCTATTTTACGTAGGGCCAACACTGAGCCACTGTCTTCTATTCCTGAAAGGTGGTAGCTCAGTGTTGGGCCTACATTAAATTGCAAGGCTGTACTACATGTGTAATAACTTCATTTATTGTTTCAACTGATTAATTGGCGAGTTAATTGACACCTCTATATTCAGAGTATGAAATTCGTAACATTCTTTCGGTTTGGTAATACAATGATTAATTGACAACTCTATATTCAGAGTATGATATTCGTAACATTCTTTCGGTTCGGAAATCAAATTATATTTGTTTTCTAACACTGCAACTATACTGTGCAAATTAATTGGGACAAAGTAAAAAATCACTCTTTTTTCTAAAATTATGCCTTTATATCATTCTATGCCTTGATAAACAGTGATAAATACCTGTATTAGTATGAAGTATGTCCTCCTTTAGCAGAAATGACCTCTTGAATTCGTTTTGGCATTGACTCCACTAACTGAGTGCACATATTTGTGACTTCATAATCGTGGAACCACACTTTTATAGCATTCGTTGTCATGTGTTCTTTGGTGGTACAGTCCATTTTACCTAAACGTCTCTTCAAAATATTCCACAAGGTTTCTATGGGATTTAAGTCTGTTGAATTTCCAGGCCAATCAAGCAATTAAATTTGATTTTCCAGCATGAAATTCTTGACCAGTTTCGAATTGTGACATGGGGCCAAGTCATGTTGAAATGTCCCGTCAAAAGTTTGTTAGAATGGAACAATCCTACGTTGTAATATTTCTATGTACTTGGCTGAATTCATCATACCTTGAACATGAACTAAGCTTCCAGTGCCATTTGAAGTGAAAAAACCACAAAACATCTGTTTCAGAGGGTGTTTTACAATTTGTTTGACATGCTCAGGTTTTAAGGGTTCACAGTTGATTCGTCTAACGACATTTTCTTGGTAACCCCTGCACAAATAAATGAGTTTAATAACTGAAAATCACCTTTTTCCAGTCGTCAGCAGTCAGAGATTTACATGTTTTGGCCCATGCTAAACGTTTTATCTTCATTTTCGCATTCAAATATTGTTTTTTCGTTGGTCTTCTTGCCTTCCGGCCAACTTCCGGAAACCTACAGCGTACAGTTGAATGACTAACATCACAACTACTAGCCAATAAATCTCTTTGAAGGTTGGTGCTTGTTTTTTTTATTCATTTTACTATTTATGATTAGATATGTATCGGTTCGTGAAGTTGTTTTTCGTTTTCTTCCACATTTTCCTCTCCTTCTTGGAGACGATGATCCAGATGCATTGTATCGCGTAAGCAGTCTTGATACACTTGATTTGCCTACACCAACTGCAGAAGCGATATCTCCCACTGTCATAGAAGTGTGATCCTTCAGGGCAATTATTTTTGCACGCTTCCTTGGGGAAATATCCATTTTTCAATACACGAAAGCAACACGTACTCACAGAGAGCGAAAACTAACATCCACCTGCCACACACGAAAGCTCACAACTGAAGCTGAAGTGCCTATTTCCTGTTTGAAACCAGTCAAACCACACTCTACTATCAATTTCTAACAGTCACACCACCTCACAGCTGACAAAACCGGTTTACGTGGCTTTCCGACATCAACTGGCGATCACATTACAATTCTGAGAATAAAATAGCTTGTCCCAATTAATTTGCACGGTATAGTATTTCCGTAAAATTTTGAAGAAGCTGTTCCGTTCGTTTTATTTTCTAGCGTTGTACCGAATCACCGTTCCATGATTCCACGAAGTGACCGCCCACAGATACGAAGTTTCAGAGGGAAGCCATTTGGATTGCCAAAGTAAAAGAAGGGGGAAAGTTCGCTGGTATGTATCAGAGCCATCCTTTATTTTTATTTCTGCTTTTGTGTGTGTGTGTGTGTGTGTGTAAAACCAATATGAAGGTTGATTTCATGCTGCATGCACTGAACAGCATCTGAGGTTAAGTTGCGTTTCGAAAAAACTGGGTGATTTACTGTTGACCTCCAAGAAACTCTTCAAGTAAAATTCGATAAACGCTCGAGAGTAACGCTAGACATGAAAAACCACTAATGGAGAGGCGAACTAAATTTCTGGTAAGAACTGAAGAAACAGAATCATTCAAGTCTCTAATAAACTACTTCATCACATTGCCTTTTTTCTTAATCTATATTATGGCGTGTGACCATACTACGTACATCTGCGATAGCTTATCGAATCTGATGAATCGTTAAATTATTATACAGTCAACAAACGAACTAAACGCTGAATAAATGGTAATGCAAGAAAAAACTCTGTCCCGAAATAAGAAATTAAAAGAAGTATTTAGCATTATGGTGTACACAGGTAAAATTTCTAACATCTTTTTATCTACAGTTGTGATTTTTGTTATTTCATATTATTTTATCCCTTTCTTTAAAAAATATTTAAATTAACAAAATGAAACATACGATAAATAATAACTTCTGCTCTTCGAACTGCTGTGAATAAAAATCAAACTCTTTCAAGTTTAGTGGAAGTCAGTTTGGGTATACGGTAACTTTTTGCAATTATCATAACTTAATTATAAACTTCGTAATTCGGAATAACGAGCAGATTAAAACTGAGTGCCAGGAAATCTCTGAAAAACAAAAAATTCCCATTTTTATTAAAAATCAACATGCACAGAACTGAAAAAAAGAACATGCAGAGAAACTGATCTAATAAAGACATTCACTCTTCTCAAAGACTCAGTCAGCTAATAAAAAATTGCAAGGCCATTAACTTTTATCAAAATTCCAACAACTTTACGAAAAGGATTTTCTAATTTTAAATTTCTGTATTTGCACAGCTTTAAAATAAAAAAGCTTTTGAAAAGCTAGATATTGTTGGTTATAGCTTGGGAATTCCATTTATCAAAATGCTGTTGATTTGAACCATTTAAACCAAAAACACTGGTGCTTAAATTTAAAGCAACAACTATGACGTATATTCTAATTTAACTTTCAGTTTTAAATTATTTGCTTTTTTAAATTTTTAGTTTGCTCCTTTTAAGAAGTTCAACCTTAATGTTACATTTTCTCACTCATTGAATATTTTTGACAACAGTTTTGAGGTCAGGTCTGAATGACTTGAGCATGGTTTGACTTGATAAGAACGATGTATATCATATGTGGAGCAAGAAGTGATAAGCATAGCCTTGCATTGGGCTCTGTACCTTCAAGACTAGATTTATCTGACAAAGTTGTATTGGGACTGTGAATGAGATAATTGAAGCCTCGCTTTACAGAGATTCAGTTTGTTGCATTTCTTGAAGTATAGACTGTTTAAGGTGACCCGTAAGTCAGTGGTGAACTGGCATGGGTTACTAGGGTGCGAACGTACCCCGGGCAGCTACGTCCACGGGCCCTTTGAAAAAGAAACTCCCCAAATTAACGCCCCTAAAATACGTATTCGGTACGTTTATATATTAAAGTAAAACTTGAAAATTGATAAAACACACAGAGACTCAAATTGGACAAAATAATTGGTCTGCTTTTGTCTCCTCCCATACTTGGTGCGAATGCACTAGGTATCAGTTCATCTACCTCGAATCTCGTGTCCGTCCATTTATCTCCTTTGCATCTCGTCATCTCACTCGCATCCGGCGCGTGTGCAAAATGTAACTCCTCTCCACCGCGACTAATCCTCTATCTCCGGGCTTCCTTACCTCCGTATCTCCAAATAATATACTCCAATATGTTCCGAAATCGGAAAAGCCCGCTGAGAAAGCATTGCTAACATAGCTTAGAAGATCATTTAATCCCCGGTGCAATATCAGAGAGAGGACGTCCAGGTGGCGCAGTGGTCTAAGCAATGGCCTCTGATCATTCGTCCGAAAGGGGTCCGGGTTCGAATCTCGGTGACGCATGGATGTTGTGTTTGTCTTACGGCACTGGCTCTGTCCCTTCCTTGGAACCAGTGACCCTAAATCAGGGACGGGCGACTGCTTATAGCCCATTGAGTTTGTAACGTACCAGGAGATGTGACGTTCCTGCCAGAAGGACGCACTCGACATAAAGGCAGATAGGAAGCAGAATAAATGTCCGCGTAGCTTAATTGGTAGAGCAATTTATTCCGGAATGAGGGGACCCGGGTTCGAACCCCGGCGCGGATAAAAATGACGGAGAAACTTTACTTCGTTGTAATGGCGCCCGAACTATCCGGATGACCCGACCGTTCGCAATGGTGTGATGTTATTTCCACACCGCGAGATAGGAAAAATAAGAGCAGCACTTCGAAAAAAAAAATAAGGGAGATGATGTAACGTACCAGGAGATGTGACGTACCTGCCAGAAGGACGCACACGACATAAAGGCAGATAGGAAGCAGAATAAATGTCCACGTAGCTTAATTGGTAGAGCAACTTATTCCGGAATGAGGGGACCCGGGTCCCAACCCCGGCGCGGATAAAAATGACGGAGAAACTTCACTTCGTTATAAGTTGTTCATGGTGGTCGTTAAAACTCAAAAAAAAAAATATCAGAGAATAATTTGTAAGTCCAAGTAAAATTAAACTAGACGAAAAGCGTCGGATTCGACAATTAGTATTTTTTTAAGAATAAACTCATATGAAACAACAAATGTAAACTTTATTTGATTGACAAATTCATTCAACCACTTCAGTAAAGACAATAGTCCAGGTTCGTGATTTTTTTTTTGACTGAAGGTTTAACGAACACCGTGAGCAATTCAATAGGCTATAAGCAGTCGCCCGTCCCTAATTTAGGGTCACTGGTTCCAGGGAAGATAAAGAGCTAGTGCAGTAAGACTATTATCACGCCCTCGACTGTGGACGTAAACCACTGTGTCAGCAATTCGCCACAATGGAATATTTATTATCATTAAATACTTCTGGAATTTACAGGTTAAATAAAAATGAAATCGTCTAGAAAATTAAGAACTTTGAGGTCGGATTTCCTATCCCTTATAGGAATTCCGTGCTCAAAATTGCGGACAAATTACGCTTTGTGTTTCACCCAAATCGTAGCGGGTATTCCGCTTAAACTTAGGTGAAGCAAAAGTTAAGTTAATATCAGCATATAGCATGTTACTAGAACGTAAATACTCATACATATTATGCACAACATAAAAAGTAAAAAAACTGCAGATATAGAATTTTAGCGTTTAAATAAAATGTTTATTCTGAATAAATACTGCTTATAACTAACACATGTTTTCGGTGGAAGTGATTAATTTATTTAAACCATTTTCTAAAGAGTTATTACTTTTAAATTTATTACTGTCCTGACTTCTAGCAAACTTTCAGTTACAATTTTCTCATGGTGCACGTATTGAGAAATTTCCCATTTAAGATGGGAAGGGATATGATACCTCGCATAGAACATGCAGTACAGGGAAACTGACAGTGAAAATTCATCTTACCCAATCTCTCGGTCGCCGACGTCTCGAAGGTCTTCCAGAATGGGTCGCTTCCACGTAAAAATTTAAGACAGCTGCAAAGTTTACTTCAGCATCTCTCCATCTCTCCCACGCATGTCTGTCCTCTCCATAGCCGTCCCAAAAACTCCCTAAAACAACTCGCTCTCTCTTTCTTTCTCCTTCCACTTTCTCTCTTCCACCTTCTTTTCTTTTCTTTTTTTTTTTTCTTCAAAACCCATTACCTTATATTTTCTGATTTCTCCATTTCGCTTCTACAAAGGGGAGAGTGTTAAATTTGTGGGTGTTACCGAGAATTTTGATTGGAAGTTACCTTGTTTCCCAGGCCCGCGATTGGCTAGCGAACGTTCTATGGCATTCCAAAGGGGTACAAGGGGGTCGGTCGCCATTTACCTGGTCTGTCACCTTACGTAATTTTTGCTGTTGTGGAATTTTGAGAATTTAAATGGCCTGTCACTCCTAACGACAGAAAAGCGACCTACCTACTTCTTTGCTTGAATCGACTGCCTACGCTGGGTGAAAGGGAAAGTGGCACCACATTGTTATTACGCTGTTTAGTGAAAGAGTCGATGGCTGCTCCTTCATAGCCCTTCCCTCTCCAAGTAATCTCTGGGCGATAGACAACTTTTGTTCGTGTCACGTACACGGTTTCGTGTGCATTTGTTGTTGTGTTCCTTGGCGCTCAAGAAATAAAAAGGATATTATATGGGGATGACAGCTGTGCGCCTTAACGAGTAATTATCCGGGTCTTGGAGGTTTTTAGCGAAAGAAAAAAAAAGTGTTTCAACATTTCTACTCCGGGCCTCATGCAAAAATAATAATAATAATAATAACAAAATTGGGAGTGCTTAAATTTAGTCTTTCTGATCAATGAATAAAAATGGAAAACAGTTTGTTTAAATTAAATTATGAATTCCGTGGAGTGGGTTCCTTAAGAAAGCCGGGAGTTAGGACATTAAATATTTAAATTGCCGGTTACTTAGGAATAGTGATGAATGTTTAAATTACTTGTTAATGGGAAATCGTGAGATTTCGCGGTAACAACAAACACAACATCCATACCTAACCGGGATCCTAACCCGGACCCTTCACGAACGAATGATCATAAGCCAGCGCTTAGATCACTACGCCAACGAGGGATGGCCAGGTTCATGATGAGCATCACGACTGCACCCTTTTTCAGTCGTAAAATGTAAGGCAGAAGTCCACTCATTTCGATCGTGGGCAAAAATTAAACTGGATAGCGACCTCTTTCACTCTCATCTTCAGTTACAACTGTGTTTGTAAATGTTTTGGAATGAGATTCGAGTTGCGAATACTCTTCATTATCTCTTGTCTGAGACATATGGTTGCGACCCATTGATCGCTCACGCCTTTCAGTAAGGCTCTCACGTTTTATTTTTATTTAATTTTTTCTGCGGGACAGACATTCTGTTAAAGATAAGTATGCAATAAAGTATTTACTTACTTTAGGACCAATCATACAACACCATGCACACACCAAGTCTGACACCGAACTGAGCGCCTGATGTAGATAAGGGACGCACGCTTATCCCATAGACTTTACATGGGAGCTTTGCCGCCCCGCTTCTCCAAGCTCGAACCGTTGCCCCAATCTCAGTTTTATCTTCGACTAGCACATCTACATGGTAAACCCTTTATTTTGATATCTCAACCATATTTTTACGTTCAGCCGTTCTGTCAAAATAGGTCTCACAGTAAAAAACCTTATAAAATAAAGCTATAGATGGCGCAACTCAATATGTACATTCTAAATATTTTCACTAACAATGGTGAACGGAATGCTTATTTACATCTTTACATAATAAGAAAAGTCTTACCTACGTGAATAAACTGGATGGAATGAATATTAAATTGCATATATACATCACACAGTACAGCGGCATAACGCAATCAGATCTTCGAAAGTGTTCGCTGTTCCGATGAGAATAACTTTGATACGAATGCCCGCTACCGTTGTTTTGCGCAAACCGTTCGCTCAGAAAAGAGAAGACTTCGCACTTTGAACTATCTCAGTCCCTCCATGCTTACGCCTTCAACAGGGCGTGAGTCAACCGCAGGCGATCGAATGTCAACCGCACGCTTCTCCCATAGAATTTACATGGGAACTGTGCCGCCTCTCAACGCCCGTACCGCTGTCCCAATCCCATTTTTCTCTTCGACCGGCACATGTACATGGTAAGACCTTGATTTTGATACTTCAGCCATAACTTTACGTTCAGCTGTTCTCTCAAAATAGGACTCACAGTAAAAAATCTTATGGAATTATTATGTAGATGACGAATATGCCCGGAACAGAACGAATGACTCACTGCGACTGCGAGAGCATCATAATATAATAACACCACTAGGCGGCATCCCATTAAAACTCCCATCTCAAGTTACACCGCGATCGGAAGCCCAGGATCCTGGTAAGACCTCACCCCGAGTTCCGGCGTCCTTGTTCTGTCTTGTGCTGCCAGCATTTCGAAGGATTGCGGGGAAGGGTACCTACATCGCCGGCTATAAAAGGAATCTTAGTATTCATGTATATGCCTAACCTTTCGCATTTCGACGCTAGTCTTTTCTGGCCGTTAGAAAGCCTAATATTGCTTATAGGATTTTGTGCCAGTAATGCGAAGCATGACGGTAGGAAGCTCCCGTGTTACAAGAATCAGAGATAGTATGACAAGTAATGTTTAATAGTAGAAGTATTAAAAAATAAACTAGCCAACCACAAAAGTCTAGTTAACAGACAATAACTAGCAATGTAATGAACATAAGGAAAGGAACCTTATGTGGCTATCTGGTGCAGCGTTTCACATGTTTACTACACAGAAGAACAATGATGTACAGGGTGATCCATTTAAACCAGTACCATGTGATTTACTTATAACTTTTTTATAAATAACAACAAAATCATACAGTAAGTTGAGAATTATACATGTGGTATTGGAGAATCATTTTATCAAAGCAAATGTTGAAATTGTCCTCCATTTTCTTGTAAACACAGTTGAACACGCCGCACCATATTCAGTGATGTCTCATGTAGAGTACGAGCAGTAACATTGCCAATTTCAGTCGTGATTGTTTCACGCAATGCATCCAATGTTTTTGGATGGGTTTTGTAAACTCTATCCTTTAAGTATCCCCATAAAAAAAGTCAGGGGAGGTAAATCCGGAGATCGGCGAGGCCATATGTTTTTTGAAATTAATCTGTCATCAAAGAAGCTGGTTATGATTTCCATTGAGACTTTCGATGTGTGACACGTAGCGCCATCCTGCTGAAAGTAGCCCTCTGTCAATTCAATGTCATCAAGTTGTTCCACAAATTCATTGAATACGCGGCAATAAACGTTAGTGTTGACAGTCTCAGAGAATAAAATGAGGCCAATAATTTTCGTAGACGAAACCGCACACCATACACCAACCTTTTGTGAATGCATCGGTGTTTCACACATAACGTGTGGGTTTTCGGCAGCCCAGTATCTGCTGTTTTGCGAATTGACGTAGCCTGACAGATGAAACTAGGCTTCATCCGTAAACCATGTGATGGAGAGAATATCAGATCGCAAATTAAGAAAATTTTGAAACCATTTGCAGTAACGTACTCTCTTTCCCTTGTCCGGTTCCTGCAGCTGATGGATTACGTGCACTTTAAATGGTTGAATATTCGCCTTTTTTGCTGCCCTTTGACAAGTTCCGTATGATTATCCTGTCTGTTGGCTTAATCTGCGCAACGATTTCGTCAGAGATCGAAGTAAACGTTGCCGAACATCGTCCACACGCGTTTGGGGCATCGGATGGTGATGTCTACCGCTACCGCTGAGAAGAGAACTGGTTTGCTTCAGTTTTTTGCCATCGACAGAATTGTTGACTTGCTTGGCACTTTTCGAACTCCAAACTCTCTTCGAAATGCTCGTTGCGTTTTGATGACAGAATTGGTTACCCAATACGATTTCACTAAAAAACACTCTCTGGAACAGAGTACTGCGTGTTTCCGAATGCACGCAAGTGAATGACAACGCAACAACAAACAAATCACGAGCTGAGTTACAGTTACGGTTAACAATCTTCCTCACGGTGGCGGTTTTCATTCTCAAGGAGTTGCTGCTTCTATTGAAAAACAGAAGTTCCTTGCGCGATCCCTTGCAAAATTGTGAGTTTTTCCAGGCAACTGGTTTAAATGGATCACCCTGTATTACAAAAGATTTAAGATGTATGAAAATACGTCAAAATTGTGGACCTGTGAAAAGGGTAGTGACATAAGGTATGAAATGATATCACATAATCAGCAAAAAAAATGTATCGCAGTCAACAATACGGAATTTGTTCACCACGACAGCAATGCAAGCTAAACAGTGGACTCAAGCGACTGTGGGATTAAGTATCATTCTTCAAAAAGAGAACATCGTAAGTCCTGTAAAGCTGCAGAAAGAGGAGAGCGCGCAGTAATTTGTCTATATAAAGTGTTCCAAATGTCTTGTGAAAGCCCCGGCCTTTCAAGATGTTCACTGACCAGCAAAGCATTATGATGTTCGGCGTTTTCGTCCGTTAAAAGGAAATCCGGATCACTGAGGACACGAACATGAGGATCCAGGATCTCGTCGCAACATCGAGCAGCCGTTAGACATCGACGGCTTTCTCTGGTAATTACACGGGGCAGCGAACGACCATAAAGTACAGATCCAGTCCAAACCACTGTTTCACCACCTCAGAAATGGTTTCCTTACCGAACGTTTATTTACTGATGTCGTGCTCCATGTTTTTGTCATGCAAATGTTGTCCGAGAATCAAATTTTAAGCAGAATCTGATCTCACCGATAAAGAGCGCGCGTGCCCGCTTTTGGTGGATCCAAAGTATATGCTGATACCATTCGAATGGACTTCTTCTTTAAGATAAGCTCAAGGGAACACACACACACAAACAACATGCTATCTTACCCATAAAACACTGTTATGCAGTCCTCTGTAGACACACCACCTAGGTTTAGAAGTTAGCGTCTAGGCCAGCTTACCTGCCGCATTGCTTGGATTGCACCCAGAAGTTAAAACCAATAAGCACTCTTGTCGAGCAGAAGTGACCCTCCGACGTCCTCACACAGGTCATCTAGAGATGTTTTCAATATCCTGAAATTGACCCCAGAGGTGGCAGACAACGGATCGATCAACATTTAACCATTTGACCACTTCAACTTGAGACTGTCTTCCTTCTAATCTCTCTGTAGTACTTCACAGCGATGAATCATCTAAAAGAACCCTCTGAGACGTTATGATGTCTTACCATTACATCTGACAGCGTAAACCCAACATTGTCCACGTATTCTACTCCAGTTGCCTATACAGTGAGTCCACTTGTGTGTGACACATGCAGATTTTGCTGTTCCGTGGCTTCTATTAATATAAGGTTTTTAATAAATGTAATCGTATTTACTTATGTTATGGGCTTGAAAGTCTGTACACTTAAAGCATTGCTTATTGTGCATCTGCGATACTTGTGACACTGAAACTTCTCAATTTCACAACGCCGATAACCAACATAACATCTTTAATGACAAAATTAGCAATATTAGGTTTTCTGATGACCAGAAGAGAGTATCCTACTAACAGAGAAAGAATTTATTTGACTTTAAAGCACACCACTCAAACATCTCATCAATATTAGTAATCAATAGTCAACGGGCTAAATATGGAACATTTAACAACACTACACTTCAAATGACTTCAACAGCATTAATCTGTGTAGTATGAGACACAAAGTGTCTGACTACCAAAGTAATTTTGTCAAAAAAAATATATATATATGTATATATTTCCAATTTTAGACAACTTGGGCCCGAGAACATGATGCATTGTCCTCCTGGAAAATCTCACCATTGTTGGGGTACATGAAGTCCACGAAGGACTGCAAATGGTCACCCAGCAGAGCAAGAAAGTGATTACCAGTTAATGATGTGCTTATGAGGACCAGAGGACTCAAACCATGCTACGTAAAGACACCTCACACAGGAATGGAGCCACCACCAGCTAGCTGTGCCTTGTTGACAGCTTGGGTCCATGGCCGCATGGGGTCTGCGCCGAATCCGAATCCTACCATCAGCTCGTAACAACTGGTAGAGTGAATCATCCGACCACGCCACATATTGCCAGTCTTCCACGGTCCAATTACCGTGTTCACGAGCCCAGGTGAGGAGCTGTGTCCGATGGCGTGGTATTAACAAAGGCACTCTGGTAGGTCTTCTGCTCCCATACTCCATGGACGCTAAATTACGCTGCACGGACCTGATGGATTTGTCGCTGGTACCTCCTGCATTGAATGTGGATGTTATTTGAGCCAGTGTCGCTTGTCTGTTAGCATGAACAATCCTGGTGAGATGACGCTGGTCACGGTCATTCAGCAACTGTGGTCGGCCAATGCGCTGTCCACGGTGGGTGGTAATGCCTTCCATGAGGTATTCTCGGTAGACACGTGACACCGTGGATCGAGGAATGTTGAATGTTCGCACAACTTCGGAAGTTGAATGTCCCATCCGTCTGGTTCCCACTACCATGCCTCGTTCAAACTCCGATAGTAATTCACGTCGGCTTGCCATAATCCTAATGGCGGTTCTGCAACCTGACTCACGAGATTACTCCTCGTAACTTATAAAAATCGTGGTGTGTGTTGAAGCCTTTATATGACGGCAACGCCAGTTAAAAATTTTAAAACTGCTATCCATGACTTTTGGCATTTCAGTGTATATACACTGCTGGACAATTGCTAAGGACGGATCATAAACGGCTATATAGCGCATAAAAAAGTAAGTGTGGTTGGATGCCAAGTGAAATAAAATAATGTCAGAATGCCAGGACATTACAAGAAAGACAATTTATTGTGCTCTGAAATCCAGAAGGCTTTGGAACGTGTTCAAGGGACAAACAGGCCATTTTGTGCAGAATACGTAAACGTGAAAAAAATGCAATTACCGTCCGCAGGCGTTCCGGCGTAAGATGTCAATGCGGGATATGGCCACCATGGAGGGCGATGCAAGATTCCACACGTCGTGTCATGCTTTGCACAACATTATCAAGCAGCTGTTGGGGTAATTTATCCCATTCCTCTGTCAGTGCACGGATGACGGTGTCCTTGTTTATTGGAGGGCATTGGCGACCAGCAAGACTCCTGCCCAAAGCATCCCACACATTTTCAATGGGATTCAGATCTGGAGAACGTGCTGGCCATACGAGGCGTTGAATATCCTCGCTCTCAAGACACTCCTGGACAGCGACTGTTCGATGACATGTTGCGTTGTCGTCCATGAAAATGAATCTATCACCGACAGCACCACGGAACATGCGAACATGAGGTAGCAGAACATCATTAATGTATCGTTGGCCAGTCATAGTCCCAGTTGGAAGCACATAGAGGGACGTACGGCCATTGATCATGATTCCAGCCCATAACATGACACCTACATGTCGGATATCGGCCACCATCAGCTATGTTTGCTGGACAATATGCAGTACTACTATCACGCCAAATCAGTCTGTCGTCGACAATCAGACGATAGACTGTATATACTCTCATCTGAGAAGAGGACAGCAGACCAGTCGTTATCAGTCCGATTGCGATGTTGATGGCACCATTGCAAACGGGCGGTACGGTGACGTCTGGGCAATGGGATGCACACAACAGGATGGCGGGCGTATAGTCCTCCTTCATGCAAACGTCTGGCGACAGTTTTCGGGGAAATCCGCTTGCCAGTAGCAGCCATAAACTGATTTGCTACCTCACTAGCTGTGAATGCTCCGGATGTTATTTGATAGCACTATGTACCGGTCTTCTGCAGGTGTCGTACTGCGAACACGACCTCCCCCGTGACGTTTGCTACACTCTCCATTTGATCATTTCCAAAGCCTTGAAACAACACTGTGGCTGACGTCGAACTCCCTGGCAACATCTGTTATTGTTCGCCCTTCTTCAATCTTGCCAATAATACGGCCACGCGTAAAATCATCTAGGTGATGTCGTATAACTGAAAATTGCAAGTTCGTCAATTGATTCTGGTTCCCTTTCAACTTTGCGTTTGAACAACAACGGTCAATTCACGCGGCATAATCCTTTATATCTCTTATCAGCGCTATGACGTCACGAACAAGTTCGGCAATCCAAAATTTGCATACGCACAACACGTCTTACTGTATCCCGCAGTTATGCTAATTTCCACATTTTCCTGCCTTCCATTTTATGGTTGCTATCGTTGACTATTGTCATCCGTCCTTAGCAATTGTCCGGCAGTGTATATGTAGTATTGACGAAGGCACACGAGGCAACGCAAAGCTGTACTGATCCACCGTCTTTCTTTTTACACTGCTCGAACCACACATTTTAAACATCATTCTTATCTTGTCCAAACGTACACACGTTATTGAGACCTGACCTCAAAGCCATTGCTTAAAGAGAACGAATTCAAAATTAACATAGCGAAAGAATCTAAAAATGAAAGGCACTTCTATGTCCCCTAAGTTTCATTGCTGGATCTTATAACACACCTATAGGAGTATTTAAAAAAGTTGGTCACATGGTTCATATCATGGTCGATTGACCGCCATATTTAGAAATGGCTGCCATAACAATGAATTTAGTTTATGCGTATTTCCGCTCCCAATTGTCCGATTATATTTATACAAAGTTCATTTGACTTCTTTTTACAAGGCACACGAATTTGGTTAATACACATTTATTGATAAAAGCAGTATTTTAGATGAAGCGTATTTCAATAATAAGAGACAAAATTACGGTTTTCTGTGTAAAACTGCTATAAAAATGAGGGAAATAGCAAAACTCTTTTTATACAAGCGAAAACAAATGTTTATTTATTACTGAAAGAAGACACAGTGGAAGAAGTTAAAACTTTAACAGAGTGCATCAAGGCAAAAGACATTACAAGAACACGAACCCATGTTGAAACTCTTAAACGACACATGCCAAAAGTTTTAAAAGAGAGAAAAAAATGTGTTGTAGAACAAGGCAAGCAAGATCAAACTTCTCGTTATTGGTACCAGTTTCTACAAAACATATTTCCTGTGCTGAAAGATCTCACACGAGCACAGAGAGAAGGGAATTACGAGCTGGATGTCAGTACCCTAATGAGGGCAATTCCTCTCTTCTTTGCGTTCGATAAGACAAACTACGGTAGATGGGCAAGTGTTTTCTTGGAGGACTGTTCACATCTTTCGCAGAACTTTCGTGATATTTATGCAGATTTCCAAGCTGGATACTTTGTTGTGAAAAACACGCAGCGGAAATTCAGTTGTGTGGCCATAGATCAAGCACTGAAGCAAAATTACAACTAGCTAGCAAAACACCATGACGGAATCATCGGAGTAACAAAAAAAAAGGAAGCAGTGATACTCCATGATCTGATAAACACATGAATGTCCAGATAACACAGGTTTTATGTGATTTCTGTCGCTTTGTTTATGGAGATAAATATTCTTTGCATCATAGATTTTCAAAAATCACTACTACTACTGATGAACAGTGTGTTAGAATAATTGCAACCTTCATGGAGAAACAAGCTCATCCTGTCGTCACTACAAGTTCTAACAGTTGCAAAGCGCTACAAAATATAATTACTAAACACAAAATCAATCGTCAAACAAGCAATGATCTTTTAAACTGCATACAATTTGGAGAAAAAGTTCACACTCAGTTCAGAAGTGAAAGATCTAAAGAAAAGTCAGAAGGTATACTGAAACCTTTGAAGAGACTTAAAAAAAGTGTAAACGCATTGCAACCTGATGAAGTGAATGTAGAAAAAGGAACTGTCCATGCTTTGAGGTTCATTGAATATAGTTAGGTGCCGAGGATATGAAGTAAAATATCTTTTGAGTTATGAACTAGCATCTACATCTTTCTTTCTGACCAGAAATGGATTTTTATCAAAACCTGCCAAGTCACAGGTGGTTCATTAACTGGAATCGAAGTTACAAACTACACCAGTTCCTGAAGTTCCTAAATCTCCGGGCAAAGAAACTGTTGTCAAAACCTGCCAAGTCACAGATGGTTCATTAACTGGAATCGAAGTTACAAACTACACCAGTTCCTGAAGTTCCTAAATCTCCTGGCAAAGAAACTGTTGTCAAAACCTGCCAAGTCACAGATGGTTCATTAACTGGAATCGAAGTTACAAACTACACCAGTTCCTGAAGTTCCTAAATCTCCTGGCAAAGAAACTGTTGTCAAAACCTGCCAAGTCACAGATGGTTCATTAACTGGAATCGAAGTTACAAACTACACCAGTTCCTGAAGTTCCTAAATCTCCGGGCAAAGAAACTGTTGTCAAAACCTGCCAAGTCACAGATGGTTCATTAACTGGAATCGAAGTTACAAACTACACCAGTTCCTGAAGTTCCTAAATCTCCTGGCAAAGAAACTGTTGTCAAAACCTGCCAAGTCACAGATGGTTCATTAACTGGAATCGAAGTTACAAACTACACCAGTTCCTGAAGTTCCTAAATCTCCTGGCAAAGAAACTGTTGTAAAAACCTGCCGAGTCACAGATGGTTCATTAACTGGAATCGAAGTTACAAATTACACCAGTTTTTGAAGTTCCTAAATCCCCTGGCAAAGAAACTGTTGTCAAAACCTGCCAAGTCACAGATGGTTCATTAACTGGAATCGAAGTTACAAACTACACCAGTTCCTGAAGTTCCTAAATCTCCGGGCAAAGAAACTGTTGTCAAAACCCTGCCAAGTCACCGATGGTTCATTAACTGGAATCGAAGTTACAAACTACACCAGTTCCTCAAGTTCCTAAATCTCCTGGCAAAGAAACTGTTGTCAAAACCTGCCAAGTCACAGATGGTTCATTAACTGGAATCGAGGTTACAAACTACACCAGTTTCTCAAGTTCCTAAATCTCCGGGCAAAGAAACTGTTGTCAAAACCTGCCAAGTCACAGATGGTTCATTAATTGGAATCGAAGTTACAAACTACACCAGTTCCTGAAGTTCCTAAATCTCCGGGCAAAGAAACTGTTGTCAAAACCTGCCAAGTCACAGATGGTTCATTAACTGGAATTGAAGTCACAAACTACACCAGTTCCTGAAGTTCCTAAATCTCCGGGCAAAGAAACTGTTGTCAAAACCTGCCAAGTCACAGATGGTTCATTAACTGGAATCGAAGTTACAAACTACACCAGTTCCTGAAGTTCCTAAATCTCCTGGCAAAGAAACTGTTGTAAAAACCTGCCGAGTCACAGATGGTTCATTAACTGGAATCGAAGACACCACACCTTTCAAGTTCCTAAATCTCCGGGCAAAGAAACTGTTGTCAAAACCTGCCAAGTCACAGATGGTTCATTAACTGGAATCGAAGTTACAAACTACACCAGTTCCTGAAGTTCCTAAATCTCCGGGCAAAGAAACTGTTGTCAAAACCTGCCAAGTCACAGATGGTTCATTAACTGGAATCGAAGTTACAAACTACACCAGTTCCTGAAGTTCCTAAATCTCCTGGCAAAGAAACTGTTGTCAAAACCTGCCAAGTCACAGATGGTTCATTAACTGGAATCGAAGTTACAAATTACACCAGTTTTTGAAGTTCCTAAATCTCCTGGCAAAGAAACTGTTGTCAAAACCTGCCAAGTCACAGATGGTTCATTAACTGGAATCGAAGTTACAAACTACACCAGTTCCTCAAGTTCCTAAATCTCCTGGCAAAGAAATTGTTGTCAAAACCTGCCAAGTCCCAGATGGTTCATTAACTGGAATCGAAGTTACAAACTACACCAGTTCCTCAAGTTCCTAAATCTCCTATCAAAGAAACTGTTGTCAAAACCTGCCAAGTCACAGATGGTTCATTAACTGGAATCGAAGTTACAAACTACACCAGTTCCTCAAGTTCCTAAATCCCCTGGCAAAGCAACTGTTGTAGACTTCATGGCATTTTGAAGGTAGATAACAATTAAATCTATGAAGCGGAAGACATATGGAGAGTACGCAGACAAACTTTGGAAAGTTATATACCAAGCATATCACAACAGTGAACGTATAGCTATTATTTTGACATTTATAAGGAAAAAGTGAGAAAGGGTTTGAAAGATCCAGGCGCTCAAACAAACAACCGACAGAATATGGAGCAGCAAATGATAGCACACCGCTTCCTGTGGATACTGATGCGTACTGAGCTTCACCTAAAAATAAAGAATTGTTCTAGTCATACTTCATTGGTCGTATATCCCGAAAAAGATGATTCTGATAAAAGCTCCTTTACTATTTATGTGGGTGGAGTTCTGAAGGATAATCAGCCCAGGTGCTTTAATTTAAGGAATGGAATAATTGACGAAATGCTGAGTTTGGTACCATATTTCTCACATCACGAAGACTTCAAAATTGAGCGAGATGGTTATTTGATTTTCTGATACTGATGTTTTTGTTAATGCACTGTTTCACTATCAAGAAACGTGGGAAAATTGTGGGCTTGAAACCATTGGGGTTGCCTTCGGGGTGGGGAAAATATTCCGGTATATTCCACTTCATTCCTCTGCTAAGGAAAACAAAGTACCGCACAATATTTTGGCAACTTTACCAGCTATCCATTCTCTAACAGGCTGCGACACTACCAGTAAATTCAGTACAAAATCGGCAGCTTTGAAAACTGCAGAAGCTTGTGCTGAAAACCTGTTATTCGATTTTGGAAAAGAGCCATTGAATGAGGACATGAAAAAGAGAGCAGAAGAATATTTAGCATGTGCACTTGGATCAAACTTACATACACAATGGATGAATTGCGTTTCCATAAGTATGGCTGATCGCAAAAGAGTACGAAACCTTCAAGATTTGGCTCCTACGTCAACATCTATCCTCCTTCACTTAAAAAGAAGCTACATCCAATGCTATAAATGGATTCATGCTTTACAAATGGTTGTAGAGCTCAATCTATCGGATTACAGTTACAAAGGAAATGGAGGAAATTTAATTCCACATGTGACAGAGAATCAATCAGAACCTGAAGATTTCCTAAGCCCTGCAATTGTGAGAAGTGTTTCAGAGAATGTGTGTGTCCCTGTAGAAGATATAGAAGATTGAAAATAATGTGTTGTGACTTTTGCAAATGCAAAAAAAAGTTCTTTAGGCAACTGTAAAAAACCCTGTATGTAATTAATTTGAAATGTTGAAATCAAAATGAACACAATCTTTCTTTTGTACCACATTATACTTTACTATCTAAGCTATTGTACCAAGTTTAAATCCGTAATAAATAAACATTCGTTTTCGCTTATGTACCAAGAGTTTTTCTTTTGACCTCATTTTGATAGCAGTTTTACCCAGAAAACCGTAGTTTTGTCTCTTATTATTGAAATACGCGTCATCTGAAATACTGATTTTGTCAATAAATGTGCGATAGCCAGATTTGTGTGCCTTGTAAAAAAGAGTCAAATGGGATTTTGTATAAATAAAATCTGACGACTTTGAGAGGAGATACGCATAAACTAAAATTCATTGTTATGGCGGCCATTTTCCAATATGGCGGTCAAACGACCATGATCTGGACCATGTGACCAACTTTATTAATCACTCCTATAAGTGTGTTATGAGATCCAGCAATAAAACTTAGCAGACATTTGAAGTTCATACGGTACATGAGCTAGCTCCTATACTACACTGCCGGACAATTACTAAGGACGGATGACAATAGCAACTATAGCAACCATAAAATGGAAGGCAGGAAAATGTGGAAATCAGCATAAGTGCGGGATACAGTAAGACGTGTTGTGCGTATGCAAATTTTGGATTGCCGAACTTGTTCGTGACGTCATAGCGCTGATAAGAGATATAAAGGATTTAACGCGTATTGACCGTTGTTGTTCAAACGCAAAGTTAAAAGGGAAAGAATCAATTGACGAACTTGCAATTTTCAGTATGTCTTCCCGACATCACCTAGATGATTTTACGCGTGGCTGTATTATTGGCAAGATTGAAGAAGGGCGAAAAATAACAGATGTTGCCAGGGAGTTCGACGTCAGCCACAGTGTTGTTTTAAGGCTTTGGAAATCATTTCAAACAAATGGAGAGTGTAGCAAACGTCACGGGGGAGGTCGTGTTCGCAGTACGACACCTGCAGAAGATCGGTACATAGTGCTATCAACAAAAAGACACCGGCGCAGCACAGCTAGTGAGGTAGCAAATCAGTTTATGGCTGCTACTGGCAAGCGGATCTCCCGAAAAACTGTCGCCAGACGTTTGCATGAAGGAGGACTATACGCCCACCGTCCTGTTGTGTGCATCCCATTGTCTAGACGTCACCGTACCGCCCGTTTGCAATGGTGCCATCAACTTCGCAATTGGACTGATAACGACTGGTCTGCTGTCCTCTTCTCAGATGAGAGTAGATACAGTCTATCGTCTGATTGTCGACGACAACTGATCTGGCGTGATAGTGGTACTGCATATTGTCCAGCAAACATACAGGAAAGGGATCGATATCCGACATGTAGTGTAATGGTATGGGCTGGCATCATGATCAATGGCCGTACGTCCCTCTATGTGCTTCCAACTGGGACTATGACTGGCCAACGATACATTAATTATGTTCTGGTACCTCATGTTCGCATGTTCCGTGGTGCTGTCGGTGATAGATTCATTTTCATGGACGACAACGCAACATGTCATCGAACAGTCGCTGTCCAGGAGTGTCTTGCGAGCGAGGATATTCAACGCCTCGTATGGCCAGCACGTTCTTCCGATCTGAATCCCATTGAAAATGTGTGGGATGCTTTGGGAAGGAGTCTTGCTGGTCGCCAATGCCCTCCAATAAACAAGGACACCCTCATCCGTGCACTGACAGAGGAATGGGATAAATTACACCAACAGCTGCTTGATAATGTTGTGCAAAGCATGGCACGACGTGTGGAATCTTGCATCGCCCTCCATGGTGGCCATATCCCGTATTGACATCTTACGCCGGAACGCCTGCGGACGGTAATTGCATTTTTTCACGTTTACGTATTCTGCACAAAATGGCCTGTTTGTCCCTTGAACACGTTCCAAAGCCTTCTGGATTTCAGAGTACAATAAATTGTCTTTCTTGTAATGTCCTGGCATTCTGACATTATTTTATTTCACTTGGCATCCAACCACACTTACTTTTTTATGCGCTATATAGCCGTTTATGATCCGTTCTTAGCAATTGTCCAGCAGTGTATTAGATGTTTGTGATTTTTGCTTTACGTTTGAGCACCAGTGTAATTTCTTAGTTTCGCATCTGTGCTAAAGATCCGCTTTAAGAAACGCGAACGTAATTTACAGTAATCCAAAATTTCAACATTTCAAATCCTAAAGACGAGTTATTTTCTTAACGGCGTTTAAAATAAGTTTTAATGAATGCAAGTGACAGAGAAGAACTTAGAAAATGAAAAAGAACTGTTTAACAACATTCGAAATTTTTACAATATTCCAGCATGTAATTCGCTCATAATTCTTTTTCATTCAACATATATATATTTGTCCCCTGTATTTTCTTTCCCACTCAGAATCTACCATTTTTGATAATATTCAAGGGACACAGAAGCCAATTCTCGTAGCATCGATCGGTCTCTGGTGTCAAGAAACAACCTCCGCGTGACGTGTGCCCACTTAACCTTAATCGAAAAACAAAATCACGAAGAAAACTGAACATCAATTAACTGTCAGTTTAAGTGCCACCGGAAACACGGGTACAAACGCGGAGGCCTCAGAACGCCTTGAATCTGTCTACAGACTATTACGTGCACAGTATGAAATTTTAATCACTTTGAAAGAATGTTCTTCTTGCAGTGTTCATTTCAGGTTTTTCTGTCTTTCGAAAGAGATGGATTGCCACAATATTTGAAATTTGAAAGTCACTAAGACAGAAAAAAATTCAGCGAACTGCGAGATAAAATGACGTTACGCTGCACGGTATAAAAACTTAAAGATTACTCACGTCAGCTCCAACTAGAACTTGCATTAGAGACGTGGAAGAACTCGAACCTGGTTTCTCTTTCTTCGTTGTCTTGGTCCCCCTATTAAAAACAGAAAAAGGGATTAAAGGTCATACAATTAATTCAATTTATATATATATATCGAATTTCTATATTCCAAATTATTTTTTTGATAGTTGATAATAAAACAAATCCATAAAATCCATATTTTTTTATAGTTGTTAATAAAAAAAAAATTATTTTCCCAAGTGAATATACGAGCCTTTCAAAAAAAGCCGTTTGCTTACCCTAAATGTAAGAAGCTGGAAGTGCAAATTTCAGAAAAAGTATTTCTAGGTGAAGATTGTAACATTTCGCAATGTAGCTGCAGTGAACGAGTTATTATATTTCAATTTTTGCCGAGCAGTTGTTAACTTAGGTGTTGGGTCTTCCATGTGACAGATGGTACAATGAATTTATATTTTCATATTGTTTCCAGGCATTTAAACATATATAATTTCCTTTGTCCGAATGTTTAAACATTTGTCCCATTTTGTTGGCTCCTCTGGGTCCCAGACTGTTTTTATTGTTGAATCTCTACCTCAAACAATATACTTTTTTTTATTGTTGTAATGCTCATATTTATATTTGTATTGCTCATTTCTTCACATTTGGAACACATCTGTTTCACTTTGACGAAACTTTGTTTCGTGTATTTTTGTGACACTCCATATCAAGGTAATATTCTTAGAACAATAAAATATAGCCAATGAACACAGCGCACGCGTGTACCACTTTGCTTGGTTGTCAGAGCAACTAAAACGATTTTTCACAGCTGCTGGTGTGACGTCACTCGTCCAAATCATTCTGACATAACGTCAGCGATGCATTACGTACACGATTAAAATCGTTTCTACAACTCTTTACAAACAGGAAAACGTTATGTCAGGAATTTTGGTTCTACTTTGTTGTTCGTAAACGACATACAGAATTTTTCATTGAGAATCCTATCGTTCGAAATTTAATTTTAAGATTCCTTTTGCGAACCTAAAATGATTATTTTAGATTATCAAATCAGTTTTTTTCTCATTCAAGTCTAAAAATTGAGAGTTCCAATACAGTAGATAACAGTGTGTTATTATTATTTCATGCGTATGCTGAAGAAATATGATTTGGGAACTTCCGCCTTCCTTAAACCACGAAATTCTCAGAATACAACTAATTTTTTTTCCAAAATAAAACAAGGTATTCTTTTATTTATGGCTGTTGAAGATATGAAAACGAAAGAGAAAAAGAAAAGTAAAAATACTGTTTGTGCTTCTGCACATGAATTACCATAACATTTTAACATTTGCAACTGCGCAATTCTAAGTTCACAAACCAACAGAAATTACCTATTTATTAAAAAAATACTCTACATATTTTCTACCGTCATTGCTGCCGTGCTCTCACCTAGTACATGGCATATTATCGTATCATTAATCAGCCTTTCATACATATGTTGACACGTGCGAATTGCCATGTAAAAAAAGAAAGGCGAGAAAAAAGTAGATGTCTCATTGGAAAATAACTGCATGTATTCTTACATAGGAGACATGAAAAAAAAATGCGCTGCGCCCGTGTGTTCAGAGCTTTTGGCTGTTACAATATTGTACTCAAAGTACATTGGCAACTGAACTACCAGGTTGTTAGCTTCATCACCGTTATGCTGAGAACAACACAGCCGTAAGCTCTGAAGGAATCTAATAAAATCGAAACGTCAGCATGGGAGGCAAACACCAAACATTAGCGACTATTTGCGGGAGTCAAGGTCAAAGGTTTGGTACCATTCATCCACCCACCGGGGACGGAAAGATTTGCATGTTGAGTGAGAACGCACCCGCCGCCGGAGCTGTTCATACAAAATCCTACTGATCATGCAGATGAAGTTAGTTATACGTAATAGAAGGAGGTTCTGATTTTGTATGTCCTGATCAGTGTCCACGTCCGTATCTGAAAGAGTCCGCAAAAGAGAGAGGGGGGGGGATGCCTATTTCAAATCATGTTTGGGACTGTAATCAGTAACCGAAATTGGGAGGAGCTCGTATTTAAGGGTTGTCCGTAAAAGAAATTTCTGCTCTACTATAAATGCAAATGATCTGAACTGATAGCTAACAAGTTCTCGCCGTCAATTTTTTTTTATTTCCCTTACACAAGGTTGCATGAACATTTATGAAAACAAGAGTGCAAGAACAATAATGAGAGAATGGCTGCAAGAACACTTATGAAAATAAGGCCGCAGAAAAACTTGACGAAACAAGCTTGCAAGAACACTTGTGGAAATAAAGTTGCAGGATCAGTTTTGAAAAGTTGCATGAAGATTTATGATAACAAGCGTGCAGAAACACTGATCGAAACAAGTTTAAGGAACACTTATGGAAACAAGGTTGTAAAAACACTTGTGGAAGCAAGGTTGCAGGAACAATTATGAAACAAGGTGACAGGAACACTTTCAAAAACAATGTTGCATGAGCACTTATGAAAACAGGAGGGCAGGAAAAGCTGATGGAAATAAGTTAAAAACGCACTAATATAAACAAGGCTGTAAGAACACTCGTGGAATTAAGGTTGTAGGAACATTTGTAGAAAAAAGGTTGCAGGAACACTTGTGTAAAACAGGTTGCAAGAAAAAAACTTGTGGAAACCAGGTTGCAAAAAACTTGTGGAAGCCAGGTTGCAAAAAAACGTGTGGAAACAAGGTTGCATAATATTTATGAAAAAAGGATCCATAAACGCTTATGAAAACAACGAGGCAGGGGCAATGATGGAAGCAAGTATAAGGAACACTTATGGGAACACATTTGTAGCAGCACTTGTTGAAACAAGGTTGCAGAAACACTTGTGTAAAAAAAGTAGCATAGGCACTTATGAAAACAAGGATGCATGAACAATGATGGAAACAAGGTGAGGAAACATATATGGAAACAAGGTGAGGAAACATATATGGAAACAAGGTTGTAGGAACACTTATGAAACCAAGGTGGAAAGAGTAGTAATGAAAACAATGTGGCAAGGGCAGTCATGAAACTAAGGTTGCAGGAACATTTATGAAAACAATAGAGCAGGAACACTGATGGAAAAAAGTTTCAAAAACACTTATGGAAACAAGGTTGTAGGAGCACTTGTGGAATCAAGGTTGCAGGGATATTGATGGAAACAAGTTTAAAAAACACTTATGGAAAGATGGTTATAGGAACACTTGTGAAATCAAGATTGCAGGAACAACTGTGGAAACCAGTTTGCAAAAAAAAAAAAAAAAGGAAACACCTCTGGAAATAAGGTTGTATAATACTTATGAAAACGAGGATGCATGGACACTTATGAAACAAGGGTGCAGGAACAATGATGGAAACAAGTTTAAGGAACACTTATGGATTCAAAGATGTAGGAGCACTTGTTGAAACAAATTTGAAGAAACACTTATCAAAAAAGGTTTTATGGGCACTTATGGAAACAAGGGTGCATGAACGCTGATGGGAACAAGGTTAGGAAACACATATGGAAATAAGGTTAGGAAACACATATGGAAATAAGGTTAGGAAACACATATGGAAATAAGGTTAGGAAACGCATATGGAAATAAGGTTGCAAGATATGAAAACAAGGTGACAAGAACAGTGATGAAAACAACGTTTAGGAAGTTTAAATATAACCTGTTTTGGGGAATTCAGATATGATGTTAAGCGTGGAAAAAAATTTTCATGAGATAGGAACAAAAACGGAAAGTTAATTAGGCAATATACGTCACAAAGTATCTTCTATGTTGATTTTATGAGTTTCAGTTAAAGGATCCTTAAAGTGAAGGCTATAATACACTTGTATAGGATAGCTTTCTTTACTCAAACAATAATACACCGAAATACAAATGATGCCAGGCAAAATAAATTTCTTAATCATCCGAAGCAACACGTCATGACTTCTACTTTCACCCGCTCTAAATAAACACTTACTGGAACTCATTTCAATCTCACCAAGCATACCGGTATCACGTACTGTCTTCCCCTTATAACATTTTCATTTACCAAATTTCCATTCATCTACTTCGGCAATCATTCCGTTACTTCTAATCATAAGACTTTCACGCACACACGTTTCCACACACATCTCATGACGAATCTATTTCAATCAACCATAGTCCACCCAGCCACACCCAAACTCATGAATAATAAACCCATTAGAAATCTTTTTCACCCCAATATATATAAAATCGATAAAACATTCAACAAAGGCAAATTACTCTCTTCTGACTAAGAACCTTTTCTCACATACCTACAAACAGGATATGCATTATCACCAAATACTCGACATATCTACATTTAACCATCACTCAACATTTTGAGTTCCAAAAACTTCATTGCATTTTCACACTTGCGACAATGTTACTTACGGGAAATTAAACCCACAGACGTACACCAATCAAAAATATATTCATTACCCCAACTCACCAATTTATAAGAAAAATGCAAATTCAAAACGCTAAAGCAAATTTTCCCCAACGTACTATCACAGGTATCAACTGCATATAGCAATTTTGAGTTTCGAATATACTCACTCTGACATATACTTCCTTCCGAATTGCTGTTTTCTTATGTAAATATCTTTACTTCTGAGTTAATTATTTTCTTACTGAACAGCACGTTACTTCAACGAAGATCTTGCGCGTGTTGACAACGCTAACAGTGCGTCAAAAGAAAATAAATAGTCTACGTCGAATGTGATTTAAGTGGAGTAACGGAGAGATGATAAGCTTGTAGATACGAGATGAGCAATGTGTAATTATGTAGTGGAAATCTCTATGTTTTTATAGAGACGATTACTATTAATTTGAGGAATTACAATATGAGAATAGTCGACTGCAATGAACTGTAAGTGAGACTTCCTGTGTCCGAATAATAAATAAAACAAGAAAAATGATACCGAAATTTCGACTGTAATAAGCACGTCGCTTGAATCCTTTCCGATGCAAATAAAATTTTTCAAAGTCAGTGGAGCCGATTAGAAAAAGAAATTAACCGGATTTCTGCAATCTGTAAAACATCCAGAAATACACTGCTGGACAATTGCTAAGGACGGATTATAAACGGCTATATAGCGCATAAAAAAGTAAGTGTGGTTGGATGCCAAGTGAAATTAAATAATGTCAGAATGCCAGGACATTACAAGAAAGACAATTTATTGTGCTCTGAAATCCAGAAGGCTTTGGAACGTGTTCAAGGGACAAACAGGCCATTTTGTGCAGAATACGTAAACGTGAAAAAATGCAATTACCGTCCGCAGGCGTTCCGGCGTAAGATGTCAATACGGGATATGGCCACCATGGAGGGCGATGCAAGATTCCACACGTCGTGTCATGCTTTGCACAACATTATCAAGCAGCTGTTGGGGTAATTTATCCCATTACTCTGTCAGTGCACGGATGAGGGTGTCCTTGTTTATTGGAGGGCATTGGCGAACAGCAAGACTCCTCCCCAAAGCATCCCACACATTTTCAATGGGATTAAGATCTGGAGAACGTGCTGGCCATACGAGGCGTTGAATATCCTCGCTCTCAAGACACTCCTGGACAGCGACTGTTCGATGACATGTTGCGTCATTAATGTATCGTTGGCCAGTCATAGTCCCAGTTGGAAGCACATAGAGGGACGTACGGCCATTGATCATGATGCCAGCCCATACCATGACACTACATGTCGGATATCGGTCCCTTTCCTGTATGTTTGCTGGACAATATGCAGTACCACTATCACGCCAAATCAGTTGTCGTTGACAATCAGACGATAGACTGTATCTACTCTCATCTGAGAAGAGGACAGCAGACCAGTCGTTATCAGTCCAATTGCGATGCTGATGGCACCATTGCAAACGGGTGGTACGGTGACGTCTGGACAATGGGATGCACACAACAGGACGGCGGGCGTATAGTCCTCCTTCATGCAAACGTCTGACGACAGTTTTTCGGGAGATCCGCTTGCCAGTAGCAGCCATAAACTGATTTTCTACCTCACTAGCTGTGCTGCGCCGGTGTCTTTTTGTTGATAGCACTATGTACCGATCTTCTGCAGGTGTCGTACTGCGAACACGACCTCCCCCGTGACGTTTGCTACACTCTCCATTTGTTTGAAATGATTTCCAAAGCCTTGAAACAACACTGTGGCTGACGTCGAACTCCCTGGCAACATCTGTTATTTTTCGCCCTTCTTCAATCTTGCCAATAATACGCCCACACGTAAAACCATCTAGGTGATGTCGGGAAGACATACTGAAAATTGCAAGTTCGTCAATTGATTCTTTCCCTTTCAACTTTGTGTTTGAACAACAACGGTCAATACGCGTCAAATCCTTTATATCTCTTATCAGCGCTATGACGTCACGAACAAGTTCGGCAATTCAAAATTTGCATACGCACAACACGTCTTACTGTATCCCGCACTTATGCTAATTTCCACATTTTCCTGCCTTCCATTTTATGGTTGCTATCGTTGCTATTGTCATCCGTCCTTAGCAATTGTCCGGCAGTGTATAAACAGCTACTGACTCCCACCAGCAGCTAAAAATATGTTACCAAAATTAAAATATCGTGCACAAAATGTTTCTCATGGCAGAAGGAAGTATCAGAGACAAATAGATTTTCAAATCGAACAGTTGAAAAAAGAAATATGAAAGGAAACATGATATAACTCTACGCCCCCTAGTGGAAGACTTTTGCGTAATGAAAAATTGAAAACATGCGAAAAGAATTTTTAACAGCAAAAGCTACGGTAGAAGAAAAATGTTTTTCAAATACGTGTTTTCCCCGAGGCAGAGATAGCAAGAGAATGATTTTGACATTTACGCCCCCCCCCTAGCTGTGCATCGTTTAAAGGGGATAACGTTTCCCACTTTTATTGCAGCGAATGACATACAGTAAAAAAATTCAATAGGGTTTTTAGAAGCAGAGATACCGGTGCAGACAGAAGCACACAAATACCATCTAGCGACAAAACTGTGAACTACATAAGGTACATGATATCCGGTGTTAAAATAATGTTTTAAAACGGACATTTAAGAGCATATATATATATCGAGACAAACATGTTAAATATTTGCTGTCCCTAGCGGGGAGATTGGGCATTATTTTGGGATGAAAATTCACAATTTATTTAATAGTTAATAATTTCTAACCGAAAAAAGAAATTTTTTTTTTCAGTCGGGGTTTTCGAGGGGGCGAACGATTGGTTCGCATCGCACAGACGAATCGGAAGGCTTGTTGGCAGCAAATGACGTCACAATTTAATGAAGGAGCATCCACAAGCATATGATCAAAGACAATCCGTTGACACATGGCACAATTCGGCTGGGGCAATCGACGACCACATCGTGTCACGATGTTAAGGGAAAATTATCGCATGATTCGGCTGCAGTTTTCAAAAGCCCACCGAAACTGGAGACTGGATGATTGGAAAGGTGTCATATGGTCCGACGAATCCCCTTTCACACTGTATCGCGCCAATGGCAAGCAGAGTGTGTGGCGTAAACCAACCGACGCCATGGACCCCCGCATGCCAAGTTGGGGTACTACAGGCCAGTGGATGCGGTGTGACTGTTTGGGCAGCTTTCACGTGGTCTGGCTTGGTACCTCTTGAGTCTTTCGTCACTGGTTCCAGCTACGTGCAGCTCCTGGCCGACCATCTCCACCCTTTCATTACGTGCCTCTATCTGAACCAAGTTCCGACCTTTCAGCAGGACAACGCTCCAACCCATCGGACCCGGCTAGCGACCGACTGGCTCCAAGAGCATAGCAGTGAGCTTAACTTACCCAGCTTGCATGGCCCACTCGCTCACCGAACATCAACCTCATAGAGAATATATGGAACATATTGGAACGTGCTGTTCGTGATCAACCATCCCCACCAACATCTCTGCCTGCTCTACATCAACCACTCTTAGGACCCAGCAAAAACAGTATTGCTGGCTCATCACTATGTTGCCGCTGCCTAACCGTCAATAAAATGTCCGGGCGGCCAACAGAAGGGCTAGCAGTTCAGACCAACAGTTGGCACCCCCATCAGTTGTCATATGCCACAACATGGCAATCAGTTATCCATCACAGGCAGTAGCTGCCACAAGTGGCCCTTCAGCGGCCCAGTAAGCACGTGCCAGAAATTATGGCTAGCCTAATGTGGTCCGCTAGTCTGCCGGTTGTGGCAGCCGGCAACCACGTGACGTAACTGATGGCTTGCCGAATCTTGTCCGCCAATTTTCCAATAGTATAGCCATAAAAAAATAATAAATAAAAAATCAAGGATAACCGCAGTTTCCCAAAGCTACAAGACTTCATTTGAACAAAGTGGCATCTGTTTTGAACATCTAAGATGAAACACCAGATATACTTAGGAAGTAATGTTATATAAGAATTATCAGGAAAACTGCAAATTTCGTTATCTGTAATAGAAAGGCAACGTGTTTTGGGTGTAATTTTTCTAAGGTGCATTTTTTATACGATTCTCTAAGAACACTAGCAAGAGAAAAATCGGATTCTAATGCCTATGCCCACACCGAGTGAACTGACAGCGGCATTTATCATCATAAATTTAATTTCATACACAGAGGGGGTATTAACACTAATGCATGTCAAATGTTCAACTAAATGTGAAAAAAAATACGTCAAAGTAATTTACGACATCTAATCCAAAACAGTATTTCTCACAGGATATAATTCTTTTTTTTAATTATTTGTCAGTAATTTATAACGCACAGCTACCGCCCGAAGCATTTAGATTGGAATCTCCCTAAAGCAAAGTATAGATATATTTACTTTTCAGAATTTCCAAGGAGTATATATCTAAATAACCTGTCACAATATAAATCTCTTTCACGGTATTTCATTAATTGAATAAAATGGCAAAGACAGACGCTCAATCAGTGGGCGATGGTTTTGATAACAATTTACTTATGATTATAAATGCAATTCTGTGTGAAGCAACAGATTCCAAATTAAGCTTGGTACTTTCAAGAAAAAGATTCAAGTTTTCACTCTTTTAATCAGCATCAAAATTAGAAGAAAAATTTCGTAGCATATGCACACTCCCTGGGGGAAGAATTACTCGTAAAGCTAGCTCTGTTGTTAATTTAAATAAATCGGGCATCGCGATGGTTGCCATTTCACGGTGCAAAATAAAAGCTTGAGTTAATTTCCTATCCAAAGAGAAAAAGTGAGAAATTTAATTCTGAGAGGTAATCAAGATGAATGAAACCAGAACAAGTTACTTTCCTCAGCAAAAACGAAACGCATTAAATAAAGGAGATTTGGTCGATGTTAATCTCGCGGTTGCTTTGGTATGTTGCAGTGCTTCTATTTGTGGAAACATTTCCTTCAGCAAAAAAAACGCCTACACACGATTTTGCTTAGGCTTGACTTCTACGAAATGTTGTTATGTCGACTCCAACATGCAATGTTCTTGTGTCGTTTTCAGTACTATTTTCAACAACATTCAATCTATCTAACCAATGTAACTTTAACATCCACGGAGTATTTTTCATTTTCCTCTTTTTGCAATATTGCGAGTTTCTCTTTGACAAAGTTTCTTTGCTTTAATTTTCGAGTAATGTATCAAATATACTATGCTTAGTTGGACACAGTTGTTTTCAGGGAACGATTGAACTATCATCGCATTTCTCTTGAATGTTAAAATCGTTTTGGTATAATATATTGTTTTCTACATGGTTTCCATGAGTCAGTGAGAGAGAGAAAGGGAGAATTGTTTTAGGTATGATTCCGTTTTGAGACAATGAATGAATTAGGGAGAGAGAGAGTTGCTTTAGGTATGATCCTGTTATGGAGAGAGAGAGAGAGAGAGAGAGAGAGAGAGAGAGACAGAGAGAATTCGTTAGTTCCAGTACCAAATCGCGTAGTCTCGTTGGCCGAATGGTCAGAGGAGCGAACTCATGGCTAATTGTACGAGTTCGGCGAAGCTTGAGTCCCGGATGAATTATGGGTTGGATGTTTGTCCTACGGCTCTGTTTCTAGCGCTTCTGTGGAACTGGTAACTCTAAATTAGGGACGGGAGAATGTTAATATGCTTAGACGCGGACGAGGTCGGTTAAACCCAGGAACGAGAAAATAAACTAAATAAAAAAACTACCACAGTTGGCAATTCATCCGTCGCATTTTTGTGTGGTTGGCGACAGTTGGGAGTTAGGGTTTCCCGTTTTCTCCTGTCCAATTCGGGGTTTTTCCGGAGTATTTAGCCGTACGAAACGCGAATGTGTGGTTGGGATCTCGAAAATAGGCGCTGGACGTCTGAGCTATTTTCCACGGTTTCCCCCGTGATTTCAACTCTTCCCAGCATTGGGCTTTCTACCCACTTCAATTTAGGGCGTTATCGGCTGAAAGTCCATAACTGGTGCTAAGGCTCCGTTTACAGGTCAAAGAAACCCCCTGTTGACCAGGAATTCCTGAAACAAACCATCACATGCTGTGGCAATTATGTTATTCTAATTTCTATAGCTCTTCATTACGCCAAGCAATTTGTTTATCTGCACACAGTCAACAAATTTGAAGAATTACTGGGTTGGCGAAAAAGCAATTGCGTTTTTTCCTGTGTAAATGAAAGGCAAATTTTGAATGGGAAACAAAAACTTTAGTCAACAACATATTTCCCATTTTGTTCGATGACATTTTGCTATCTCGCAGGCAAGTATATGATTCCACGCTCAAAAGGTTTTAGTTTTTTTCGGCAGAAAACAGTTCCAAGAACGATTTGATAGTCTCATCAGCAGTGAAGATTTTACCATTCAAGGCGTTTTGCAAAGAACGAAACAAGTGTCAGTCTGATGGTGCCAGATCTGTCGAATATGGTGGACGCATCCCATTCACGCAGCAACAAATTTTGACGAGTAACCAAACTTGTATGTGGTCTTGTTAAATCCGAGATCTCGCTATATACAGGCTCGTTATAACGTACTTATAGTAGTGGCATTATATGTACTTGGATAAGAACATAAACTAAAATAGATTATACATTAACACACTTGAAAGCGATGAAAACCAGATGAAGCGTTAGCGTTAAACAAACGTTAATTAGATTGAATTTGTGCATTACCATTTAGATAAAAATAGGATCAAGGGGCATATTCGGCCAAACAGAACCGTATTCACATGGTTAAAATAATACATAAAGGTCAGGTCAAGCCGTGAGGAAGACAACCTCCAGTAAAGTAGATGAACCAACTGGCTCCGTGAGTTTAACAGGAAACCTATCAGATGGCCCAATAGAATAGCTGTGCGAAAATCTGAACCGGGAGATTGAAAAAGCGGAAGGCCCAAGACAACGATGGTCAGATGAGACAAATAGAAATTCAAGATATTAATAAGATAAATACCCCTCAGCAGGGGTAAGACTTCGTCCAGTAGTGTAATAAATTAAGCAAACAAGAACAAAGTGGAATTTCGACAGTAGTGCGAGATGGTTTTTGCCACTAAGTATGCAGATTCAAATTTTTACATCCACTTTTTACACTTTCCATCCGTAGGTTGAAGAAGCGTATAGGCTACAGCTTTGTCTGTCTGACTGTCCGTCCGTCCGCACGATGACTCGCGTAAAAATGGTTCGATTTCGATGAAATTTTAGTATGTAGTAGGGGATAGCCTGGGAAAGAACCCTATTGAAAATGGTTAAAATGGGGGCAAAGGTCAGGACATAGGAAGGGATCCATTCCATCGCCCTTATGCGTCATAACTTACCTTAAAATGCTTCGATTGCGACAAAACTTCATCATGTTGTTCCGGAGATGTACTGAACCGGTTCTGTTTAATATCATCGAAATGGGGTCAAAGGTCAGGGCACAGGAGCGATATTTATTCCACAGCGATTATCCTCATAACTTGAGTAAAAATGCTTCTCTTGCGACAAAACTTTAGTATGTTGTTCCGAAGCTATACTGAACCAATTATGTTTAAAATAATCGAAATGGGGTCAAAAGACAGGGCAGAGGAGCGAGATTAATTCCACAGCCATTATTCTCATAACTTGAGTAATAACTTGAATAATGATTTCTGGTATAATGGAAAGCGTATCATAATCAACGCACTGCATGATTTAACTAACTTGTTTTTTTAACAAAAGCATTTGGGATGAAGTGGAGTTTACAATATAAATACTCTCACGAAGAATGTTTTGTTTGTCATTCAAGAATTCAATTAAAACGAGATAAAATTAATTTTAAAAATTCTGATTTTAATATCACAACGTGAAATATTTTTGAGAACCATTAATCAAATTTTACAATTTTACCAAATACGGAAATACATGGAACGAAACACCAGCCTTTTTCTAACTTTTGTTCAAACAAAAAAAAAAAAAAAGCGTTTTATCGAACTGCAAAACAGCTCTTTCAAAAAAATATTGCCTTAACACAATTGGAAATACACTGAGTGAACAAAACATTAGATATACGTAATAGCGTGTTTGTCTTCCTCCAGCGCAAATAAAAGCTTGTACACCACCAGACATCGACTCCGTTAGATGGCGAAGTGTTTCCGGAAGTAGTGCCAGACATGCCTGTCCACAACTCTGCTCGAGACGTCTTTCCAGGATCCATGGATGTGATGCTCTACTTCATGGTATCTCAGAGTGCATCCAAAGAGTTTAAATCCGGGAACCTTAGGGGGCCACTGGATGGTCCCAAACTCAGATGAGTGTTCCTCGAACGACGCCTGGGCGGTTTCAGTCCGGCTGGACGACGCATTGCTCTGCTGAAACAGAACATCGGCCGCAGAATACGGGAAGGCTATGAAAGCGTGTTGGTGATCAGCCAGCACATGCTGGCACCGCGCAACGGTTAAGGACTTCTCCAGACACACTAAGGGACCTAATGTGCCCCATGAGAAGGCGCCCCAAATCATCATAGGGATACCACCGCCTTGAACAGAGCCGACTTGGCGCGATGGGCTCATAGCCGCATGCTCTCCATGCTACACCCACACACTTCGGTCGGGTCTGTACTAGTGCTGTTCACGCATTTCGGATTTTTGGATACCCGGATATTTTAATAGTACCCGAAAACTGGATTTTTAGCATTCGAATAGTTCGAACTCCGGACGTCCCGATTTCGAACTTCGGAAGTGCTGTTCACGGATTTCGGATTTCCGGATGTTTTGCTATCCGAAAACCGGATTTTAGCATTCGAATAGTTCGAACTCTGGTTATCCGGATTTCGAACATTCGGATATTCGGATTTCGTATATCTGGACTTAGAATACCCAATATTCAGACATCTCAACACAATAGATCTATCTGGCCATGCTTGAGGTTGTTGAAACCTTAACGCAGCAGTTTGTGAACGTGCGTTTTTTTGTTTTTTTTTTTGCTGCACGATGTCGTTATACAAAGTGATCTTTCGTGACATTGATATTGTATTAAGCGTAAGGAAAGTAAATAAAATTGCTGTGTTTTATCCTGTAACAAACTTTAACAAACGGAGTGAACTTCTTTAGGACTGCGCTGAGTTATTACACTGTTCTACATTGAAATTGTAAAAGTAGAAAGTATGGACCTAGAACCGCGAAAATGGCAGGACACAAAGAGTTCTCCCTCCCCTTCCCATTATATACGACCCAAGTCACCTAAATACGTTTACCAAACGGTGAATTGTCTCTTCTGAGGCTAAGGAAAGCAAAACATAGAAATTATAGAACTCTTTTCTCTAGGACAAGAAAGTATGAATAGAAATCCAATGTACTATAGAAAGTTGAATTTTACAATAATACGCCAAGCACTTATTTTTTTTTTCACGTTCGAAAGGGGAAAAATTTTCTGGATAAGAAGACGCAAACAAAAATTTACAAAGAACGAACAAAAGAAACGGTGGTTGATTATTATTGCTAAACGGCGTAAACCAGGTATCTCCCACTTACTAGCACTTATAGTGTTTGTGATTAATTCACTAGGCCACTGGGGCAGTAAAGAAAGAAAAAAAGACAAGACGGAAAGTTATATCCGGATTTCGAAATTCGGTATTCATGCGGTAATCCGGATTTTGGATTTATGATATCTCGGATAATTTGAAATTCGGATTTCAAAATATCAGGTTTGTGTTATCGCTAGCCGGATATCCGAACATCCGGATTTTGAAATTCGGATTTCATGCGGCAATTGGGATTTCGGATTTATGACGTTTCGGTTATTTTAAAATCCGAAATCCGGATTTTGAAATTCGGATTTCAAAATCCGGCTTTCGGATTTAATGCGGCAATCCGGATTTCGGATTTATGACGCTTCGGATATTTTGAAATTCGAAATCCGGATTTCAAAATATATGGTTTTTGGCAGCACTAGTCTGTACAGCTGAAAACAGGATTCATCCGACCACACGACGCGTCGCCACGATGCAGAGATTCATATTTGAAGTTCCGGGCACCAGGCTCAGCGTACTGTCCGATAACCACAAATCAACACGATTAGGGCGTCGGGTTCTGTAGCTCAAGACATGCAGCGTGCGCAGTATCGTTCACTCCCTTACGCTGCTTGGGACTACGGCATTTAACCTGGCAGTGTTTTGCGCCCCCGTTGCCAACTGGTCACTTTGTACGAGCTTAGATAGTCTACGTTGACCACGATCCTCAATGGCGTACTTGCGACTATTGCTTTCTTTCTGAGTGCTAGTACGTCCGTCGATGGTAAACTCGAGGTATACCCTCGATGTGGTTACCCTCGGGAACCCTAGAGTTCTTACCGTCTGGGCCCTTACCACTAGGTTGGTTGGTGGATTTTAATGGCGCAAGGGCCATGTTTGGCCAAAGGGCGCTCTTTACCACTAGACTCATCTGTGTTGCACCGACAATGCGTTCTCGATCAAAATCGCTCTGATTACCACGCGGTACACATTTTAAAAAGCCATATTGTCCGCCTATTGTCAACTGCTTTCGGTTTGGGCCAGTTTCACTCTGCGCGGGGGAGATGCCCACGTAAACTGCCCATCGCCCATGTATGTCTCTCGTGCTTAGCCTACTGAGTGTATAACGCACTGCAAGAAACGCGTAATGGAATTATTATTTTTTATCGCGCACACCAAATAACAGCTTTCTTGAGTATTAAAGTAAGCACATTCATAAGTTATCCCATTTTCCGATGGAGAAATAAATCAAGAATAATTACTCTTGAAGAGCGGAGAGGATCCAAGCTAAGTTAGCAGCTGCTTTTCTGCTTAAAAAATAAAAATCAACGGTAATCAACGATAATGGAACCCGAAAATATGAGCTCAGTGCGCATACTCACTGAGCTCATACTTCTCGGGAATGGTGCATCAGTAGAGGATTCAAGTAATTCATTGGTCGTAGCCAAGCAGGTGCGTTTCTTCTGACCCAACGGGCACGGCGCGAATGCGTTATATGTAAATACCGTTTATCAAGACGAGCAAGTGTTGGCTTCATGACGAACAGAAAAAAAAAAAAAAAAAGAAAAAGAAAGACAGGTGGCGCTCGATATAGAGTGACGAATAGTGCTCCAAACAGGAAAAAAAACATGTATAAAAATAAAGACGGATATTTCAGAAATTTGCTATTTTGATTTTTTAAAATAAACTAAATATGCGCTGCTAATACCTGCACATTCAAATGCACGCAACTGTCTTTTGAGTCCTTATTGCTGCCATTGGTAACGACATCCTACTAAAGTCGAGTTTTCACTAACTTTATAGACTTAATTCTGTGCTTCCATGTAAGCACGACAACAGTTAATCTTTCATGTCACGATCTTAATTTTAATGAAGAATCGTAATCGTTTTTTTTTTCTTTTGTATTTAACGTTTGCTTTTTAACACCAAGTCAAACACAGGTCAAATTAATTAGCCAGACTTCTTTCGAGCTCAGCTCGCAAAAACAAAATGAGACGATAAATATCTATATGTCAGAAGACGTAACCTCATCAACCTCCTCATGTAGAGGTAATGGTTCTATAAAACAGAACCATACGCGCGTTCTTAAATCCCGTGGAACTCTCGGGATCATTTCGCTAAGCAGATTTCCCACGTGACATAAGACGTTTAGTGATAGTGAAGAAGAAGCAATAAAGTTTTGATGAGTCTGATAGAAATGCGAGTGATAGCAAGCACCCATAAAATCGTTACACAATGATGCCGGGGGAATTTTATTATATGATTAAATATGACCTTATGGAATGTGATGTAGGGATTCCAGAGCTGAATTAAGAATCGCTAAATGATGAGAAGGACGTTAATATCAGATTTTCGTGCATAACGTTTCTCAGATAAATTTTTTATGGCTTTCTTTCGGAAGTAAAAATCAGAAACGCTTAAGCATTCTTCTACTGTGCAGGAGCACAGTAGAAAGCACTGAACACAGATATACACTGGCGGAAAGTGAAAAAAGAACACCAAGAAGGAGACGTCTGATACCAACGAAATTTATACAGCATAATAACGGAATACAGAGGATAACCTCATCAAAACATTATGGCAAAATACAGCTGTATTTGCTGGTAAACTGAAAAATAACATTTCCATGTAACATGGTTAGCACGAGGTTGAACCGCCATGAACTGCGTCACACTGTGCAATTCTGGCATGGAGTCTGTCGTACAGATGTTGGATGTAATTTTAGGATATTGAGGTATAAGCATCCTCAACCTGGACGCGTAAATCGGGGATGGTCGTGGCTGGCCGTGGAGACCGGATAAGTCGTTGTCCCATAAAATCCCACACGTGCTGAATGGGGAACAAATCCGGTAAACGTCCAGGCCATGGAAGTTGTCTCACACCCTGAAATGCATTTTGCGTTGCACGTGCCGTGTGTGGACGTACATTATGTTGCTGGAAAACACCACGATGGACCGGCCTTACAAATGGCACAACAACTGTCTGGATGATGTTGTTAATGTAGGAGGTACTGTTTAACGTACCCGGTACAAACACTGGTTGTGTACAGGAGTGATAGATGATCGCTCCCCACACCAGGAGACCAGGTGTATTTCCTGTGTGTCGCTGGCGGATGCAAGAAGGGTGGAGACGCCCCCTGCGCGTCTGCGAACACGCATACGGCCATCGGAGGCTCCCAAGCAGAATCTGCTTTCATCGCTGAACACGACAGATCGCCATTGCGTTCTCCAGTGCAGACGTTGGCGACACCACTGCAGCAGTGCCTTGCGGTGGGCTGGAGTCAGAGGTACACATGCCAGAAGCACACGTGTACGTAGTCATGCATCCAGTAGACGGTTGCGGATTGTTCGCACAGTCACCTCAGGTGCAAAGGCAGCGCGGATTTGCGTCGCAGTGGATGTTCTGCTTGACAACGCCGCTCTTCTTATGCGTCGATCGGTCCCCTCATGAGTCTGTCTGTGCATCCCTGTTCCACGTCTTCCCGTGTGGGAATGTTCCTCGGACCATCTACGCCACCATCGTACCACCACCGATAATTCCCGTCCAATTCGCTCCGCAATACGACGATACGACCACCCGGCCTCGCGGAGTCCAACTAGACGGCCTCGCTCAAAGTACGATAATTTCTGAAATCGTACACGTCTTCCATGTCCAGGCATTGCAGCTTCTTCAGGGTCCGTACGCCGACGACTGATTACATTCACTTCGCCGTACTCCTTAAATACCACCGATGATAATTTGCATATTATGCCATGCTGTGGCGTAAGCGCTCACCGGTTGGTGCCGAAATTAACATCACACCTACGTAAGCTCGACCCCATTAACATATGTAAATTTCATGATTCTCCGCCAATTCCTTCTTGGTGTTCTTTTGTCACTTTCCGCCAGTGTATATATGCAAAGCACACAAAAGCAAGCGGAAAAAAAGAGCGCACTAGTAGAGACGTATGAGATAAAAGTATTTTTTTGTTCCAAATCCACGCAGAGAGCATCATATCAGACTTTCCGTAAATGATGCATCAAGATATACTGGGTGATTATAAAATAAATATCTCAATTCTTGGGTGTATAGATAAGCGAAAATGGTAATATCGCGACGGAATTCTTGTAACTCTTAATGAGGGCATAGGAAAACTATACAGCGGGGAACAAAAAAAAACATTTAGTTCAAAATTGCGACGCTAGGGGAATAATGACGCTGAAGACGAGCGTACACTTAAATTTACTGTTTATTGACAGCACAAACGTTTTAGAACAAAATATGCTCAATATGCTGGCCATCACAAGAGACGACATGCTGCAAAGAACAGCACGGAACACGCATGCTCATAGAACGTTGAGGACAGTGTTAGCAACGTCACGTCAGATACTCGCTTTTAGATCTGAGAGAGAACGAATGGCGTTCTAATAAGTTCTGTTTTTCATGACCCTCCATACCTAGAAATCACAAGAAGTTAGGCCCGGTGAGCTGCCTCGCCCAGACTAAGGGATAGTGGCGTGGTTTTATTAGGGGATGAAGTACTTGCCAAAATGATATCAGAAGAATTGCTGTTTGCAGATTCCTACAGGGGTTGGACATAAAAATGTGAAAACTTAGGAAAAGAAGATGTTACGTACCTAATAGGTTGTGGAACTATCTTTGGCATTCAAAAGCGTTTGAATCCTTCCTGGAATGGAAGCATAGAAATCCTGGATGTTCGTTAGGGGAATGTTACACCATTGTTCATGCAGAAAGGTTCCAGGTCCTTGAGATGCAGGAAGAGGATAACGGGATCTTACTATGTTTTCCAACACAGACCCCAGTGACTCCACGATGTTTAATTTAAGTCTGGTGACTGAGCAGGACGAGGAAGGTGTGAAAGTTCGTCCTCGTGTTCCTCAAACAATGCTTGGACATTTCGAGCTCTGGGCATTCGGTCATCTTGATAGATGACATCCCCCGCAGGAAACAATGCTTGAGCCATTGGATAGACTTGATCAGCCAAAATGGTTTCATACACCCTGCCAGTTATCCGTCCTTTCTAGGTGAACAGGGGACCTGCTGAAAACCACAATATGACCGCCCGGAGATGACAGAACCACAACCATGTTGCACGGTTGGGAGCAGACAGTTTGGGTTGTACGCTTGTGATATTGTTCTCCACACGTAAACAGGTCCTAGAATAGTGTGAATATGGATTCATCCGACCACATTACACGCATTCATGCCTCGGTAGTCCACGTTGTATGCTCCTGGCACCACTGCCGTCGCCGTTGTGTATCCACCCGGGTCACCAGAAGTTTTGAAATAGCAGCTCTGCCATGAATATCTTGTTTATGCGGTTCCCTGCGCACTGTTTCCATTGATACTGGAGCCTGGAGAAGCAGATTGAGCTCCGCACTAATTTCCGGCTCCGTGGTGTTCTTATTACGGGCAACAATCCTTTTTAACGTTCACCTGTCTCTATCAGTCAGGATCGTTTTCCGGCTGCTCTTGTGTTTCTCAGACGAGGTTTTGCCACGAAAACGGTATGCTGTCATGACGCTAGACACAGTACCTCTCGATACCCCTACTACCCTGGCGCTTGTTGTCACGGAGGCACCAACTAGCCGGCAACCAACAATTAACCCTCTTTCGAAGTCCGTTACGTCGCTCATTTCGTTGTCACCATGAAAGAAATTTTGCAACAAGACACTTTAAATGCACTTAAACAGGACCTTGAGGTTCTAAAAAAAGCTACTGCAACCAAAAAGTGGTGGATACCTTTGCGTGTTGCGACGTACACAGCTGCATCAAAAGTCACGTCCCTGAGCGTGGTGTTCACATTATTCCGTCCAACCCCTGTATGTCATTGGAGCAGGGACGCAAATAAATAAGTAAACAAATTGAAGATAAAAACAAATTAAATAATCGTACCTTTATTCCTCTGATTAGGGGGAAATAGGAAAATATTGATAACGAGAAACAGTACACCAATTGAGTAGAAAACAGTAGCACTATACTAGTGATCCTATTTATTGGCGTAGGAATATATTCATAAGCGTTTCCAAGCTTTCGCACATCAACCACACTGTAAAATATTTTCTGAAATTCACGAACAAGTTTCTGTCATTTCTTTCGTGCATTAACGAAGCATGTTTCTGATACAACCTTTTCCGTGAAATGACGGAAAAAAACTTGAATTTAACGGACTTTTCGTGCCACGGGAAAATTCTGAATTTTCAGAAACCCTTTCGAAGTTTTTTTCTTATATTGACGGTAAATTATCGTTTTAGAGATGTGTTAACGTAAAATTCTGAATTTTCAAAAACCTTTCCGCATTTTCTTTCTTATATTGACGGTGAATTGCCGTTTTATAGATGTTTTAACTGAGAATTCTGAATTTTCAGAATCCTTTCCGCAATTCCTTACGTATAATAACGGAAAATCTCTGTTCTCATTTTTTCCTTATCCGTATGATGAGAAATTTCCGCTAATAGCAGTGATTCGTGGAAATACTTGAGATTTGATTAACTTTTAAATTTCAATCATCTGTAGAATTTTGAAGTTACGTCGCGAGATCGGAAATTGTGGATAGCATATCATGGGTTTTGTTTGTTGTGGCATAGCGTATTTCTTGTCCTTTCCCTATTTGATGCACCAGCTACTTATTATATAATGTATTACTGTAAGAAACCGGTAGTTATTGTAAGATGTCTGTGTATCAGTCTTTGGATAACTTAAGACAAAAGCTATTATAGCTATCAAGAGTAAATTTTATATTTAGTTTTGTTTTGTGTGTGTATGTGTGAAATAATACTATAAAAAGTACATTTCACCTTTTTAAAGATAAATGAAAGTCATTGTCAGTTTAAAAAAATCATGTTGCAAAGCATTTTGTTGCTTCAAAAAACCACGATGAAAAATGCTTAATTTTTAAAATGTCCTCCTGTAGAGGAAAAAAATTGCAAACCTATTCAGAAAAATAATAAGCTCCAACAGAAAATAAAATGACTAAATCACTCACATTGACAAAAAACAAAATTTCTTTGTTGCGGAATTCGTTTCACGATGTACGTGAATCATATTCGCCGAACTACAGTATAACGTCGTGTGTTCGATCCTGACTTCACCGGAAGGATTACATGGGGATTGAGTGCTGCACAGGGTTTTTGATTTCGTGGAATTTCAGTTTAAATACGGAAAAACCAGAAATGGACTTTTCTGAAATAAACGGAATTTCAGTCTACGGAAATATCTGTGAAAATACGGAAGTTAAAATGAACGGGCTCTTTTAAAAACGGAAATTTCTAAAAAAGACGGACACCTATCAGCAACTTTCGTGAATTCACACCACTTTTTTTTTTTTTACAGTGCAGATGGCTTTCAAGGTAAGTTAGACTTTTTACTTCTAACTTCTTACTTTCAAGGAAGTTAGACAGAAACTGTCTACCTTCCTTGAAAAAGCCATCTGGTTGATGTGCGAAAGCTTGGAAACGCTTATGTATATATTCCTACGCCAATAAATCGGATCACTAGTATTGGGTTACTATTTTCTAAGAAAACATTGATCTGTCAAAATATGCTTTCAGCGGGGAGAGGGGCATTTTGGATATCCGATTATACTGTATTTTCCCCTCCAAAAAACGTTCTTCTTCCTTCCTAGCTACATGCCTGGGAGAATCGTCCTACTCTCTCGGAACTCCTACGTAAAACTCCATTTTACCACCACCGGGTATTTTCCATTCTCATTTATTCTCTCTGCCTCTTGAAAGAAGATCCTGCCCATGACATAAAAAATTGCTAATTGCTGGCGGTCAGTTCGCTCCGAGAAAGATTGCCGTTCTACAGCAGGAATAAAGGAAGGTTGAATCTCACCTTATGTTCGTGGGTGGACTCTGTCAACGAAGAAATTGTTTCCCAAAAGATCTGTCATGTGTCGTTTGTCTCTGAAGGCGAATTTCTATCAGCTGTTCTCGTTGTACAAATCCAAGTCACTACTTAACGGTATTTCAAATTTTGTCCTGAAACGTTTGTGCTGTCAATGACCAGTAAATTCACGTGGCTTCTTTTTTGTGTGTGTGTGTCTGAAGCGTCATTGTTTCCCTAGCAACACAATTTTGAAATCATTTCCCCAAGCTAAATCCTTTTCTCAAACCTCACTACACTACATACCAAATTTCGTCGCGATAAATCCATTTCTCGCTTTTCAGGAGGCTCTAGAACAGCGATTTTTTTTTATATAAGCAGTCGTCGTATTATACTTGGATTTCACAAAGAGATGATATCCATACTGATATTTACGTAAACATTGAGCCGGTTTCGCCCCTCAAGAAAGCATATTTACATCAAATTTCCCTCTAAATACAGTCGAACTCGCATATAACGAAGTTGAAGGAAGAGTAAAAAGCATTCGATATATGCGAAATTCGTTATAACCGGACAGATAAAAGAAGGACTATTTTGGGGATATTGCAACTACTCAATCATAAACTATCTATCAGATTAAAACTATTCAATCATAAACTATCTATCAGATTAAAACTACTCAATCATAGACGATCTATCAATTAACCGAAGGTACATTGATAGATAGTGTGCAAAAATTAAGGACGAAGAGGAGAAATTAGCATAACAGCGGAACGAGCAGGCAGAACGGACCGAAATACCACTCAGGAGATAGACTATGGTCCGGTACGGTAGGGCATGCGCACATATGCAGCATGACGTAGGGGGGGGGGTATCGGAAGGGTATAAAGCACACGGGCGGTTTACGCTCAGCAATTCAGTGAAAGCTATTGCACGGAGTACATCGGTTTGAACGACGTCGAGTTGCGGCCACCGTGTGATATCGCCAACAGGCAATCCAGTAGACGACATATGGATGATTTTTCCCGAGGCTGCGTCATTGGGAAGTTGGAAGAAGGTCGAAGTGTGACTAGTGTGACCGAGGAGTTCGGGATCGCTCACAGCATCGTTTCACGAGCTTGGGGAGCATTTCAAATGACAGGAACAGCTGTCCGAGAGTTTAGCAGTCGTCGTCCACGAGCAACCACAGCGGCGGACGACCAGTATATTGTCCTACAGGCGAGAAGAGACAGGCGGCAGACAGCGGGAGAAATCTCAAGGCACATGCATCTGACACCTGGACGTCTGTTATCGCGTTTTACCGTGGCCAGGATGCTGCACAAATGTGGTCTATTTGCACGACGACCAGTACGGTGTGGGCCATTAACGCCTGCTCATCGGAGACGGCGGTTTCTGTGGTGCCAGGAACAAAAGAACTAGACATATCAGCAATGCGGTCGATTTGTCTTCACGGATGAGAGCCGATTTAGTCTGACGAGCGATTCTGAACGTATACACATCTGGAGAGAGCAGGAAACACGCAACCACACCTCCAACATCATCGAAAGGGACTGGTTTGGAGGTGGCGAAGTTCTCGTTTGGGGCGGTATCATGCTTGATAGCCGTATTGACCTCCACATCTTCCAAGGAGGTTCAGTCATTGGTGTCCGCTATTGTACTGAGGTTCTCCTGCCTCACGTGCGTCTGTTTAGAGATGCTGTGGGTCCTGAATTCTTCTTCATGGACAACAACGCTACACCTCATCGTACAGAGCTGTTGGAGAGTGAAGATATTCTACGCATAGATTGGCCCGCAAGGTTTCCGGACCTAAATCCAATCGAACACGTTTGGGACCTTCTCGGGAGACGCTTGGCAGCACGTCACCAGCCGCCAGCAACGATTCCGCAGCTGCGATTGGCGCTACAAAAGGAATGGGCCGCGATGCCTCAACAGCTCTTTGACAACCTCGTCCTCAGCATGGACAGACGTTGTAAATCCTGCAACGCAGTCAGGGGTGATCATATCTCCTACAAAAGACTGGATTTTTCTTGGCAGCCGCCTGTCACATGGACGTTTCTGTCTTGTGTCCAGTTGTGCTCGAAGCTACATTTTCAATAAAGTGCCTTTGTATCCTTTGTATTTCTTGTTTGGACGGTTTTGCTCACTTGCCCCATATTCTTACATCTTGGGGATCTTATGGCATGATTTGAGTCGATGTGGAGCACTTCTGCACGACGTTACATTCAAAAAACCATCTCGTCCTTAATTTTGCACGCCAGTGTACGTACTTTTTAATTCAGAACTACAGCTAGCGAAACAATGTGAGGGAGATCTGCAATGAGCAACACCTTTAACGAATGAAAAATTATAGTAACAACCGAAAATTTGAAATTTCACCTGTTTGTTATATGTTTTGTCGGATATATGAATCAATTCTTGCCTGTTTTCCGCTGATCATGATATCTGTCTTAAATGCTTTTCTGCTTCCTATGGTAGGCGATTATGATGTTACTAGATTCAAAGTAAAATCTAAATTTTTCTAAACAGAAATTCAATGATTGAAAAGTGCCAAACGTAGGAAAAAAGACAGCATTTGCCCAAGTACAAAAACTTCGAGACAGTTCCAAAATTAGCAAACGATGGGTAGATGCATCTGGAAGGACAAGAAAAACGATGAAAAAATCCGTTTTATCGGTGTATACTGATATAGTAAACAAGCAAGCTTTCACCACAAAACGTGTGGCTTCGTCAGGCACGATAACCGGTTAAAGCAAACTTAGAGTTCTAAACAAAAATAGTTCTAAGTTTACTTTACCCGGTAATCCTGCCTGACGGAGCAACACGTTTTATGGTGAAAGCATGCTTGTTTACTACACTTCTGACCACCCAAAATGCAACACCAAAAAGGACACGAGATAGCAAAGCCAGATTTACTAGACACATAACAACAGATACAAAGATGAAACGATTGGGCTTACAGGTCCGTGCGACTTGCGGAACACGCAGACATCAATAGTTCGTGTGGCCCCCAAGGCTGGCAACAACGGCCGCTACACGCCGAGGCGTCGAACGAAACAGGCTTCGGATGTGAGCCTGGGGTATGTAGGTCCATGCTGCTTCCACACGTTGCCACAATTCATCACGCGTAGCCGCGGGTGGTGTTTGCCGAGCCACTCGGTTGCCGATTAGCGACCAGACGTGTTCGATGGGAGACATATCGGGAGAACAGGCGGGACACGGCAGCATTGACACCTGGTGGGCCGTGAAGAATTGTTGATATATGCGTGCCACGTACGGGTACGCATTGTCCTGTTGAAACTTCGCCACTGGCAGGTCCAGCAGGTAAGGGAGGACTACAGGCTCCAAAATGGCGGAGATGTAGAGTTGGCTGTTGAATGTGCCGGCGATGCGTACTAGAGGGGTGCGGGTGTCATATAAAATTGCGCCCTAAACCATAACACCAGGCGACGGACCAGTATGGCGATGCATAATGCAGGCGTCATGCAGTCTCTCGCCGCGGTGCCGCCACAAGCGGATCCGACCATCGTAGTGTTGCAGGCAGAAGCGGGATTCGTCGGAGAAGACAATATTGTGCCATTCCGTAGTCCAGGTGCGGTGTTCAACGGCCCACTGCCGCCGCACTCGCCGGTAGAGTAACGTCAATGGTAATCTGAGCAATGGGCGCCGTGCGACAAGTCCCCGCTCCTGCAGACGACGTCGAACGGTACGTGCTGACACGGGTTGTTGCGCAACACACCCTAATTCCTGCGCTAAAGTTCGTGATGTGGCGGTGCGAGCCGTCAATGCCCGCCGCACAACATGCCGGTCCTGTCATTCAGTGGCGTGCCCCGGCTGCGGCAATAGCTCACGTCGGTCCGTCCGTCCCTCTTGCATCCACCGAATCCATACTTGCCTCACTGTGGCTGGTGTGGTGCCACACGGGCGCCGATGTCTCGGTACGATAAGCCGCTGTCCCGATAAGCCACTGTTCGTCCTCTGTCGAACCATGAAACGTGCTGGAATGACTGCCGTATTCTGCGACGAAGCATCAGGAAGCTTCCCACGAACAGGTCCGGCAGCACAACACTCTTCCACTACTTACACCCCGCCTTCTGTGCACCCTTCTTATAGTGCTTCTCGGTGGCGTGCCGGGAGCACATGATTTGCATATGCTCTGTAATGCTAATCGTTTGCATGTCCTCTCGCGGACGACGCATGCTGAGAATTTCAGGACAATCGGATGCTTCCTTCTTGGTGTTGCATTTTGGGTGGTCAGCAGTGTATATCAGTATACACAGATAAAATGGATTTTTTTCATCGTTTTTCTTGTAGTTACAAAATTAATGAGAATGTATCGGAGGTGGAGGTGGAGGGTGTCCTTTGCAGCCTGTTGTAAAGAGCAGTAAAAATTATTTCACTGTTCGGTAAATAAAGTTCTGTCACACCTGCCCCCATCAAAATAATACTCGCCCACCCTAATTTCAAAGTCTGGCGACGTTCCTGCGCAGAAAAAATTATTTCTTACCGATCGGTTTCCTAACATCAGCTGCCCATTTCTACTCATCATCCACATTTCTCTGCCCTTCGGAAACAAAACGGCTACATTACGGGATCCCCGACGGAAGGTACAGTAAATGGTGGGAGTCTAGGTTTTTTTTTTCAGAACATGATGAAAATTCTCATTCTCACGGGGACATCTGTCATCAAAAGTTACAAGTGTATGTTAACCGATTTTGATCTCCACGGCGTTGGAGATGGAATCCACTTGAAAGTCTGTCTCTTCTAGTGGGGGAGGACAGGGGATTTCAGTGTCATGTCATTCTTAGCTTCTAATGACGCCTGAGGATGATCTGGTTAGTAAAATGGTTTTTTGTCCCCGAAAGAATTCTAAAGTGCATTTCCTGAAGATGCGCGTAAAGCGGTCGAGGGCAGTGACCTTCATGAGTCATTGTGCCGAGTGGCATCGTTCTATGAACATTGAGAGGTGTGCTATACGGTATTTGGTGACCACGTTCAGAATACAGCTGCGATTTCTGCATGGACTGCAAATTAGAGCAGCGAGCGAACATCAAATTCTGCGTCAAACTCGGCAAATTGAGAAAGGAGACGCATAAAATGTTGCGACAGGCTTATGGAAATGAAGCAATGACTCGCGCGAGGTGTTTTGAGTGACACTCGCGCTTCAAGAGCGACAGAATGGCACTGGAAGACGACGATAGGTCAGGGCAACCGTCCACGAGCAAACTTAGGAAACTGGTACACGACGATCGTCTGAGAACCATTCAAAACATTGCTACCATCGTCAATGTGTCATACGGAACAGTGCAAGAAATTCTGTCGTTGGTTTTGAACATGCACCGCATTCCTACAAAGTTTGTGCCAAAGATTCTGAACCCCAAACAGAAGGCGCTCAGTGTCACACTCTGTCAAGATCTTCGTCAGCAGGTGGTGAATGAACCAACGTTCCAGTCGCGGGTCATCACTGGGGACGAGACTTTGGTCTACGGTTACGACCTGGAAACAAAACAACAGTCGTCGCTTTGTGCCAAAGATTCTGAACCCCAAACAGAAGGCGCTCAGTGTCACACTCTGTCAAGATCTTCGTCAGCAGGTGGTGAATGAACCAACGTTCCAGTCGTGGGTCATCACTGGGGACGAGACTTGGGTCTACGGTTACGACCTGGAAACAAAACAACAGTCGTCGCAGTGGAAGAGCTCGGCATCTCCACGACCGAAGAAAGGCCGAAAGGTCCGCAGAGTATCCAAAAAACATGCTCATCGTATTCTTCGACATTCGTGCGGTTGCGCACCGTGAATTCATCCCCCAAGGCCAGACCGTCACCGCGGTTTTTTACTGCGATATTCTGCGGCGTCATAGGGAAGACATTCGCAGCATACGACCTAAAATGGTGGCGTAGGGGCGATTTCCTGCTCCATCACGACAATACAGCAGCTCACAGAGCGTTAGCAATACGCCAGTTTTTATAGCCGCAACAGCATGACTACCTTTGCTCACCCGCCTTACTTGCCGGATTTGGCCCAGTGTGACTTAGTTCTGTTCCCAAAGATGAAGCTGAAGATCAAGGGTCGCCGTTTTGAAACCGTGGACGAGATCCAGCGCGAATGGCAAACGGTGCTTGACACAATTCGCGAACAGGACTACCAGGGAGCGTTCCAACAGGGGAAAAAACGCTGGCAGTGGTGTATCGCTGCCCAAGGAGACCACTATGTGGGAGATCATAGCCAGACTTAAGTAACGTAAGTACTTTGTTGTATATCGGCCCGGTCTCGGAACATTTGGATCGGATCTATAATACTATCAGAATGCAGTTGGGTCAAACAAAATTAAATATAACAAAGCTGAATGACGTAACGAAACAAAACCAAATTAAATGTTACGCGAACTGGGTTTTTTTATGGACAATACTGTTGATCGACACTTATTTGATTAGACACTTAAAGTCTAATCGACTCATCGAAACAACTACCGAGCTTTAAGTACAAAATAATAGCGCCCAAAGTAGGATAACCTGATTTTTTGTTTAAACTGGCTGTCGTACTGCTATTCTTATTCAGGAAAGGCAAAATTTTAAAGAAATATTTCATAGACATTTAATAGAACCCATAACATTTCTTAAAAGTTCTCAAAGTTCTATATTTTTCAAGTATTCAGTGTAGTGTTGATACTATGAAAACCATTCTTCACATCATATTTCTGGTAGCAGGTCATGCGCGTTTCTCATCTGTTTAGTTCTGGGTTTGTATTATTTTATAATACACATATTGTTTCTGAAACGCCTGGCCAAACTTTGAGAACTTGTTCTACACTGCCAATTCTTATGAAAAAATGTCACATAAGCATTAGGCAGGAAAAGCTTCCCTACAGAGATATACAGAACACTAATAAAGTCGGGCACCAGCCTCTTCATAGGCGAACGGAGGCTCATAACGATGTAGAACCAACGGGATTGGTTAAGGGCCAAAAATCCAATACTATCAGCTCGACGTCAGCTCTCACAGTGGTAAACTAGCCAACTTGGCTCACCGAAATACATTCGCCTCTTTAGCGTACAGCCGGAACACCTTTGATTCCGCTTTTTAAGCCCAATTAATAGCAAGCCAATGATGCCCTCAAACTTTGCAGTTGATATGTTTGCTCTATCTATTTATCATATTTTCATAATAAAACGTTAGGTCATTGATATCTGACCCTTGGCAATGTACCGAAGTCTATCTTCTGTCTACTTTAATAATTTTCAGCTTCAACGGAAAGTCAAGTAACAGTGTTCAACAAAAGGTAAATTCAGTAAGATTTAAAGTCGACAATTTATTCTGTAAGCATTAAGTTAAGTTAAGCTTAATTGTGCTGTAGTGAAGTTAAGGTCAAGATAAACTCTAAACTTTAGCCTATTGCAGTAAAGCAAACTTAGCGTTAAAAAAGTTGAACAACCGAAATTAAAAAAAAAAATACAACATCTAATACGAAAGATGATACCGAATTTTCGGTTATAATGAGTATGTTATTTGAATCCTTTCCGACACGAATAAAATTTATCAATATTACTCATAGTTAACGAACCTATTATAAAGAAATTAAATTTATCAATATTATTCATAGTTAATGAAACCTATTATAGAAAATACAAAAAAAAAATCAACCGCATTTCTGCAAATTCAATTTTAATTTTTTTAATATTATTTTTGTATTTTAAAAATAATACTGATATTGATTTGAAAAAAAAAATAATATCGATATTGATTTTTGTATTTATAGAAAATACAAAAAATAATATTGATATTTATTTTTTTAAATAATATCAATCTTGATTTATTTTGTATTTATAAAAATAAAAAATAATGTTGACAATGATTTTTAAAATAATATCAATACTGATTCTTTTTATTTATAGAAAATACAAAAGAAAAATTAATCGCATTTTAGCAATCATAATTTTAAATTTATCAATATTATTCACAGTTAATGAAACCTATTACAGAAAATACAAAAAAAAAAAATCAACCGCATTTCTGCAATCCATAAAACATCTAGAAAGAGAAATAGTTACTTTCTTCCACTAGCGGTTGAAATTATGTTACTAAAATTAACAAATTGAGTTCAAAGCAATTCTCTTAGCGGAAGGAACATAGCAGAGACAAACCAATTTTTATGTCAAACATTTAGAAGTAGAGATATAAAAGAAAACATTATTTAACTTTAGGTCCCTTAGTGAAAGAATCTTGAATAATGGAAAAGTAGAAAATATGTGAAAAAGGAAAAAGATTTTTTAAAATACTTCTCTTGGAAGCAGAGATAAGGAGAAAACGGTTTAGACTTTTCTGTCTACTAGCGGATTAACTGTACACTACTAAAAAAAATCCCTATCTGTGTTTTAACGAACAAATACCAATAAAAAAGATATTTCAAAAGGATTTTTAGAAGCGGAAATACTGCATTAAGCAGAAATATCCACTTACACCACATATCGTGAGAACCAAGCTTTCAGAAGCGCAGATATTGATCCAAATATATCAGAAACAAAAATACACGCTTTCGCCCTCTAGTAACCAAACCATTCTCCTCAAAAAATTTTAATTCATATGAAGACCACTGCCCGCCAGAAACTCTATTTGATGCAAACATTATTTTTCCAATCGGACTTTTAGAAGCAGAGATAATGGGTAAATCGAATCGCCATTTAACTTTACGTCTCTTAGCGGAGAAATTATGCATTATTTGAAAAAGAAACCGCATCCAAAATAGTCTTCGTTATAAATGGTATCGAATGAAAGTAAGAATGTTTTTAATTGGATGTTCAGAAGGACGTATATTGAATAAAATGTATTTTGAAGTGATAGCGTCTGCCTTAACGCTCACTGGTGGCGAAGTTATGCACCGCTGAAAAACCAGAAAGCAAGGATTGTCGTTCTCACATTTCAAGCTTCCTAACGCAAAAATAATTTTTCAAATCGAACGAATAGTTGCGGAGATATGGTGTTCACAGATGGACGGACGGACAAAGGATAACATAAGCACGATATCTTTTTAAAACGATGTGCTAAAAAGAATAAGCAATATACTTTTTGTCTTTTACGATGCATTTCCTACTTATTTCCATACTATGATGATAGAATCGGCCATCTGCAAGCACATGTTCGTAAGCACAAACATTTTTTTTATTGGAGGTTTAACGACCATTGTGAGCAAGTCTATGGGCTATAAGAAGTCACCCAACCCTAATTTTAAGCTGTTGGTTCCAGGGAAGGGAGAGAGCCAGTGCTGTAAGACAAACAGAACATCCATGCTTCATCGGGATTCGAACCCGGACTCATCTCGGACGAATGATCAATAGCCATCGCTTAGACCACTGCGCCACCGGGGCGGCCCGCAAACGATCAATCAAAGTAAATACTATTTATGTCTGCGCTTTACGACAGGGCGTAATTAAATAAACAAACAATTCACGGACACGTCGTCGAACTAAGTTTGAAAGGCACTCAAACCTTTTTTTTTGTAAGAGGTCTAACACCTCATCAAAAAATTCGGAGACTGATATGGGAACTTTAGTCCTACAGTTTGAGATATTGATTTCCCAAATTCGGTTTGCTCTTGGTGCTCTTTGGACGAGCCTATCCTGAGCACTATATCACCTTCAAATTCAATTAATTCAACCGAATTTGATGGGAGAAGTGAATTCTCCTTAAGGAACAGGGATTTTATGACAAAGATTACAATACGATTAATTATCACTCCGCAGCAAACAACTCTGCTCTTTCGTGACTTTTTAAGAAGAAATGAGAAATTCAGAAGTACTAGAGCTTGAGATTTTATGATGATATTTACAGTAGAAAATAATTTGTAAAACCTTAACAAACTTTTACTGGGAGCTTTTGAATTTACATCGATTGTTTGTTTGTGTGTGTGTGTGTGTGTGTTCGTGCATGTGTGTGTGCGCGCTCTACGTTGAATCATTGGTGGGGAATATTTTCACAATAATTATTCGATATTTTGATGCCTTAACTTCAGCGTAAAGCTGCTGAATATTCGGAAAGGCAAATGTACTTTCAGATGTTATACGCAGAGAAAAGTTCTATGGCATGCTGTATACTCGGCTCTTGAGTATAAACGAACGAACAAGCACAAATATGCACAAACGATAAACATCGTAGAAACAAACAAAAAGCATACAGTATATATATATATATATATACAGTAGTATATACCGATATACGTATTTACCGTTCTGGATATCTCAAAGTCTTGAGTAGGGTGACTTTTCACTGCATTTTCAAAGAAATGTTTATTCAGTCCACATTGATACCGACATCTATTTCGGTGTTTTCGCTTAGGTATTCCGTATTTTATGTTACCACTTTATTTTGAAACTTTATCCCCCTTTCTTCGCAAATGCGTTGGCTTTTACTGAAACGTCTGCCCTTCTGAAGACAGGTCCCGCTCGCTCTAAGCTTTTTATCTTTCAGGTCCTTTGCTCGGTAGCAATCAGTTACAGCAGAGATCATCATCACTGCGATTGCAGTAGTAGCCTCGCATATCAAGAGGAAAGGAAATGTGCCATAGATATTGGCACCTTTACTGCAAAAGAGAATGTTGCGAGCATTTCATTACAACTGTTCTCCGGAAGACTGAGAACCACTCGACCTGCCGAAAGGAATGGAGCACAAAGAAAAAATCCTGTCTGATGGATTGGAAAAGAAAGAAAGCAAAGATTTTGTGGACATGAAAAAAACTTAAAAAAAATGGAAACACTGGCTTTTTTCCAAATAATATTAGAAGCATTCCCTTTCGTAGAAAAGTTTCCTTTTTCGTTCTAAACAATTTGAAATTCGATTTTCCCACATTTTAGTAATTGGGAATAAAATAAGAGAAGAATTCAGTTCGAGCATATACACGCTCCGGTCTCAGTAATAGATACATAAATTAATTAAATAGGAAGGTCACAAGGGTTGTATTTAATACTAGTATTTTAAAGATTTAAATACCATGTATAAAATAAAATTTTGAGTTGTACACTATTTAAAACTATAGTGACCAAAATAATTTGCCACTTTCTGTTTCGCGTATTTATTATATTATATTATATTATATTATATTATATTATATTATATTTTATTATTATGTTATTATTATCTTCTTTATTGGAAATATACAAAACACAGCCTATGACGATCAAATGCAAACAAGATTATCATTGATTGTTGTTGTTCAGCTGATACGCATTTTCACCGTAGACCAAGGTATCAGTCAAGAATCGGCATAAAACACATGATGTCCCTAATAAAGCTGTCTTCGGCAGTTCTGTAGGTGTTGTACCAGAATGCTGAATTTTTTTAAATAATTCATAAATTTTTTTGACATTGTTTCAAGTACCCTGATGGCAATGGAGACTACCATTGTGTGTTTAGCCCATAATCGGGTAACTTCTATGGCCAAGTCTTTTTATTAAATCATTTTTTCCAGTTCTTTTTCATCGGCTCTGGCATCTCCAGGAATCGCTATACCAGTTATCCAGACTTTCCGATTTTCTACGACTGCTATGTCTGGTGTATTATGTTCTAGGTGCCGAAAGGTTTTACTTCGAAAATCCCACAAGATCTTGACTTGATCATTTTCTACGACTTTTCTACGACATATTATTATTATTATTATTATTATTATTATTATTATATTTTATCCCTCCACCCTAACATAAAATTCCTTCACCTGCTTCTGGAACCCTACTTCGACGATGAATTTCTTCATCCGTGATGCAACGATCTACTAGCATGTGATCTTTCAAAAGAAGAAAGATATCAAAATTGCTAGGTGTGAAATTTGGGCTGTTTGTATTATTCTGTAGAACATCTCATTGAACTTGTTGCAGTAAATCTCGAATCTGGCCTTGATAGGTTGTTATCACACACACACACACACTCACACACACACACACACACACACGGCCGTTTCCTCTTCTTCATTTGAGATGGAACCTCGTCCTCTCAGGTGATATGTCATTAGAGGAAAGGGATAAAAATCGCTAGGTGCGATATGCAGATACTTTAGTCCAAACTGCTGCAACAAAGTTGCGAATTTGGCGCACTACATATGGCTAGACTTTGTCATGTAGCACCACAATTTTCTCCTTTTTATGTATGGTGGAGCGGTGCCCTTTTAAATGATCTCTCATCAATGGAAAGAAATTAAAATAGCTAGGTCCTAAATCTGCGCTGTACGGACAATGCGGCAGACCATGCCATCGAAACTTTTGCAGAAATGTCTCGAATTTTGTACACCACAATTTTCTGTTCTTTGTCTGTGGATAAGCAGCGAGCTTTCATGGATTCAATCTCTCCATCGTTTTCTCGGTCTTCGCCCCTCGAGGTGTTGTTTTTTTTCGATACAAATTCAGGTTGAACATCTGCTAATGCATTCTTTTCTTATTCGTAAGCTCTACGTGACCAAGCCTCACACACACACACACACACACACACACACACACAATGTACGCTACAGAAATTCATTTAAAATATTTATTAGGGAGACCTATACAAATAATAAAACTTTTGTTGTGGTAACGTCTCCATTTCCCACCTGCACTGTCTGTTTTGTGGTTCCAAATATTTTCCGAGGTACTCTGTTTTCAAAGCTCTGTAATAATATTTCACCACGAAAAGGTATAATTCTAGGTATCTGATCCATGCATTAGAATGAATCTCATGAAAATTTTATGTCATAGAACTTCGAGTGTGATTGAGAGGGTTTCTGACTATAACTAACGTCGCAAAGTAGTCATAATCATCATCGACCGTTCTCAATCCATTGGTGCATGAAGACTTGCCCAGTCTCTTCCACAACTCTCCATTCTCTTCCATGTCACTCCGGCATGTTTTCGAATTTCATCTTCCAATGTCCTACTGATCGTTTTCTGTGTCTTTTCCTGTTCTTTAGTATCCAGTCTAATATTTCAGTTGGCCAAGGGTGGTTAGTTCCTCCAGCAATAGGTCCAGCGTATTGCCACTTGAGGTTCATTTCTTTGTCCACGATAGCCTACACTCCTGTCATTATTGTGATCCAAGAGTTCCTTTCGCTATTTTGGTTACTCCAACCATACATCTTTCAATGATCTTTGATTTATTCACATATTCTGAATGCGTTTTATTACTAAAGACTATGCCTCTGATGCATAGAAAAGAAATGCAGGAATGCATGTATTAACACTTTTTTATATTTTAAGACATAATGGTATATTACTCTTGAAAATTGTACAGTTTCTTCCAAATGCACTTCAACCAAGTTTTATGCGCCTATTAATTTATTCTTCGATGTGGCTCTTGCTTGATATCTGCTATTCAATGTAGGTGTAAGTTGTAGTTACTAGTACTCCTAAATGTACTCCATCAACCTTTAAATCGTCAGCTCTTGTGAAAGCATTGTGTATCAGTTTTGGGTTTTGTAAATTCATCTTAGACCTTATTTTTTTACTCTTGTCAGCAATCATATTCTATAGCTCTGAGAGAGTTACTTGGAGGAATGACTATTTCGTAGTCAAAACATTTTCATCAATCTTTATCCTCTTGTCTTAGCAGTACAATGATTGAAAGACATTCTGCAAAGTCACACAGGAGAGTTTCGGAGATATTTCGCAATGTATAAAAAGCTACATCTGCTTTTTATATTCTGGCTTGTATCCCTAAGGGTACAAATTTTGAAGATGACAATCCGATTTTTGGCGTAAATGTAACAAGGATGGTAAGTCAGATAATATCCGAAAACTTGAAAATCTTCATCGTCCTGGAGCGGGACTCGAACCCGCGTTTCCCAGAAAACGCCCTGGTATGCTAACCACTACACCACCCAGAACAACCTAGTTTCAAGTTTCCGATCAATTTGAATTTAACCATCACAGGATTCGCTAGTCGAAGCAACCGGCATTCATGTTTAGCGAATCTGGAGGTTAAGAATCTTATCCCGTGAGAGACGCGGGTTCGAGTCCCGCTCCAGGACGATGAAGATTTTCAAGTTTTCGGATATTATCTGACTTACCATCCTCGTCACATTTACGCCAAAAATAGGATTGTCATCTTCAAAATTTGTATTATATGGCGTAATCTCGTATTTCTTTCCCTAAGGGTATTTTGTTTTTTTGAGATTAATATTAATACCAAATGTTTAAATGAAAGAACATTTTTAAATTGCATGATGTCAGTTTGAAAGTATGTATCTTTGCCTTGTTCAAGATATCTGGAACTCTCAGATATTCCGATTTCTCTTGATCTATTTTTGAAGCAAGTTTCTCCTCCTCTACTTTAAGTTCGCGGAAAGTACTCCTTACGTCCTCAGCATTTTCTCCACTCAAAGGGATATCATAGGTATGTCGTAACATATAACTAGTTTATATTCATCTCTCACGATTTCTCTAACGCATCTTTCAGGTGCCACATTGAAGACACAGGCAAAGAATCATGTCCCTGTCATAAATGTGAATTGATGACAAAAGGTTCTCTTCTGCCTCCATTGAATGGATAAATAGCTCTTCTTTCATTAGAATTCATTTTAGTTATATTTATTATCTCATGGGGGTATTCCAAACTCCTCCGTAAGATTTCTCAGTTGCTATGTATATATTTTTATGTCAGTTGCTATGTATATGTATATATATATATATATATATATATATATATGCATGTGTGCATACTGCTTACCCTACTTGAAAAGATGTTTTGAAAACTGATGCAGTCCCACACAGCATGCTCGCTTCTGTTACGTGCTGTGGTTCCACCTGAGCCAAAATATCGGCAAGGTTAATCGCTCATAAGGGACTCCAACTGTTGTTGCAGTGTAAAATATACCTTACAAATGGTGTTGAACGCTATTACAAATTCTGTACTAGGTTATACACAATGAAGTGATTCTAACGCCGGCATTATTCATTTCCCTGAATAGTTAACGGCTCCATGTTAGCAAATGGCTTTTGTCCTAAGAGGATTATTATTCCAAGACAAAGTATCTCGCCCTAAATTGTAATGAGACGATCCATAATGGGTACGTTAAGCATTCCACCTCAGCTGAAAGGCACGTAAATGACTCCAACACTTAGCTTTGACGTTGTAGAAACATGCCTCGTTAATCTTCCTAAGCCCCTTGTCATAAAATGCTGAAACACTTGACTGGAAGGGGCATCCCTTCCACTAAAATTTAATGGATTTAGGAGTTGCTTACAAAGCGTTTGTTCACCTCCATCCGTGAAAGATGTAAACAAAGAATTGAGTTTTTCGTAATTACTCACCATCATGCGTTTGTTATCAATTAACAATCAAACACGGGAATTCCAGATCCTATCTTATGATAAATATGCTCATCTTGAAGCATCTGTAAAATGCTGTATCAAATATTTTATCGACACTCCCAAACACGGACAGTTAAATGTACACGGTGATTATGAAAATTCATGTGTAAAAGAAATTTGCAATAACAAATAGACACCAAGCTATGACAGCACTTTTTCGGAGAAGTATTGAGAATGAAGACTCCATTTAGGATTGTTTAGCCTAATACTTAATAATCTTACTAATAAAGCTCTTACATTGTTGTACTATACTCTTATGCATACACATTTTAAATATTGTCTATCCTGTTGGGGACAGACAACACAAACTAACATTAAGAACTCCAAGTACCCGAGAATAAATTTATTAGATTACTAGACCTTAAATTAAATACTAATACTAATAATGCACTTTATCTTAATATTTACAATTATACGCGAGTAGATGCTAACAAACACAACATTTTAAATATAAAACAATTATATCAATATGCTTTGGGATTAAATATGTTTAAAATTATTAAACGGAATATTAATACAGATGTAGATATAAATTATGATGTTCATAATTATGAAACTAGAAATAGATTTCAGGTCAAATCATGACTGCCTAGAACACAACAAATTCAACAAAGTATCAACTATCAGGAACCAACTTCTTCGAAGCTTTTACTTGATGAACTAAAACATATTAATAATTACAACTCGTTTAAAACAAGATTAAAAACATATTTGCTTAATTTATAAAAAAACCACCTCAAATTGTTATATAACATTTTAATCCTTTTCTAATTGATACTAATATCTACTAACAATTGTCGTTCTACTGCATGACCTGCCTACTATTTATTTTAAATACCTAAATACTTTTAGATAACATATATTTATCATGTAGGGAGATCAGGGCTTAGTCAGGTCATTAAAGACCTTTTCCCTGATTTCCTTGGCTGTTATAATAATTACTTTTTGTTGCACTAAAATGTAAATATAAACTTGATGTAAGGTATGATATAACAACTAAAACAATAAAAAAATTAAATTAAATTTACGTCATACCTTCACAATTTTTATTCGGGACAATAATCGCGTCATGCAGAGGAAGTCATTACATTTGCATCATAACTTTATAATTCTTCTTCGGGAAAATTACTAATGCCATGGTAAGTCCTAAATATCGTAATACCTTCACAGTTCTTATTCACAGGTCATATTCGCGTCGAGCTGAGAAAGTCCTGATTGGTGTCATACCTTCATGGCTCTTATCAGGTGCAATATTTACGTCATGCTCAAAAAACCCTCATTCGAATCATAGCGTCATAACTTCAAAGTTATTTTTCAGGGAAGTGTCCAGGTCATGTATGAAAAGTCTTCAATTACGTCATACCTTCACAATTCTTATTCGGGACATTATTCGCGTCATGCTGAGGAAGTCATTACATTTGCATCATAACTTTATAATGCTTCTTCGGGAAAATTATTAATGCCATGGTAAGTCCTAAATATCGTAATACCCTCACAGTTCTTATTCACAGATCATATTCGCGTCGAGCTGAGAAAGCCCTGATTGGCGTCATACCTTCATGATTCTTATCAGGTGCAATATTTACGTCATACTCATAAAGCCCTCATTCGAATCATAGCGCCATAACTTCAAAGTTATTTTTCAGGGAAGTGTCCAGGTCATGTATGAAAAGTCTTCAATTACGTCATACCTTCACAATTCTTATTCGGGACATTATTCGCGTCATGCTGAGGAAGTCATTACATTTGCATCATAACTTTATAATGCTTCTTCGGGAAAATTATTAATGCCATGGTAAGTCCTAAATATCGTAATACCCTCACAGTTCTTATTCACAGATCATATTCGCGTCGAGCTGAGAAAGCCCTGATTGGCGTCATACCTTAATGATTCTTATCAGGTGCAATATTTACGTCATACTCATAAAGCCCTCATTCGAATCATAGCGCCATAACTTCAAAGTTATTTTTCAGGGAAGTGTCCAGGTCATGAATGGAAATTCTTCATTTACGTCATATCTTCACAGTTCTTATTCGAGACAATATTAATGGCATGCTCAAAAAGTTCCCATTCGTGTCATAGCATCATACCATCATACCATCCCAGTTCGTCTTCGTTACAATATTTACCTCATGAATGGAAAGTTTTCATTCTCGTCATAACTTCACAGTTTTTCTACAAGGCAATATTCACGTCATGTTGAGAAAGCCCTCATTCGCGTCATACATTCACTTTCTTCTTCTCACCAACAATATTCACGTCATGGTGAGATAGTCCTCATTTGCGTCACACCTTCACAGTTCTTTGGGAAAATATCCACGTCATGGTGAGAAAATCTCATTCGCTTCGTGCCTTCACAGTCCTTATTCGAGGCAATATTCACATCATGCTGAGAAAGTCACATGCGTCATACCTTCACAGTTCTTATTTGAGACAATTCCCACGTCAGGCTAGGAATGTCGCCATTCCCGTCATATCTTCACGGTTCTTATTCGAGGCCATTTTAACGTCATGTTCAGAAAGTTCTCATTCGTGCCATAGAGTCATATCTTCATAGTTCTTATTATCGTCACGCTGAGAAAGTTATCATATGCATCATACCTTTGCAGTTCGCATTGGGGCAATATTTGAGCCATAACTTTAAAGTCCTCATTTTGAACAATACTAATTTGGCTTTTACTATAGGTAATTTTGGCATCGTACCAGGGAAGTCCTTATTCAGGATAACACTACAGAGGTCTTTATTCGAGGCAACATTCCCATCATGTCAGGGAAGTCCTTATTCAGGATAACACTACAGAGGTCTTTATTCGAGGCAACATTCCCATCATGTCAGGGAAGACCTTATTCAGGATAACACTACAGAGGTCTTTATTCGAGGCAACATCCCCATCATGTCAGGGAAGTCCTTATTCAGGATAACACTACAGAGGTCTTTATTCGAGGCAACATTCCCATCATGTCAGGGAAGTCCTTATTCAGGATAACACTACAGAGGTCTTTATTCGAGGCAACATTCCCATCATGTCAGGGAAGTCCTTATTCAGGATAACACTACAGAGGTCTTTATTCGAGGCAACATTCCCATCATGTCAGGGAAGTCCTTATTCAGGATAACACTACAGAGGTCTTTATTCGAGGCAACATTCCCATCATGTCAGGGAAGACCTTATTCAGGATAACACTACAGAGGTCTTTATTCGAGGCAACATCCCCATCATGTCAGAGAAGTCCTTATTCAGGATAACACTACAGAGGTCTTTATTCGAGGCAACATCCCCATCATGTCAGGGAAGACCTTATTCAGGATAACACTACAGAGGTCTTTATTCGAGACAACATTCGCATCATGTCAGGGAAGTCCTTATTCACGGTAGCACTACACAGGTCTTTATTCGAGGCAACATTGCCATCATCGCCGGGAAATCCTTACTTTGTGAAAAATTATAGAGGCCTTCATTCCAAACAAGATTCGCATTATACCACGAAGGTCTTTGTTTTGGACAACACTACGAAGCTGCTTATACGTACTGGACAATTTTCACGTCATACTGCGGAAGTCCTTATTTGTTTGTTTAGTGTTTATCGGAATAAATATTTCTTGTATGGAGAACATTTTTATCAAAAGCCACGCAGTTAAAGTATTTAATAGAAATCTCTCACTTCAAAAAAATTTATTCGAAGTGTCATTGTTGTACCCTCTTATTTCAGGAAATATTTCCAAAAAGGTGCTTCGCTACAAAACTTCATTTTGTTCTATTTTTTTGAACGGAAGATGACATTTAAAGCTTGTCTACATGCAGACATTCTAAAGAAATCTTCTTACAGTGGAATTGTCGGAAATATGTCTGTTGCCAGAAACAATTTTATTTTTGTAGTACCCGAATATATTTTTAAGTGGACATCGTGTTGTTAAATCCCTTATATCGGAGAATACGTTTCATTCTTCGAAGGTTTTTATTTTGACAAATAATTCGAGTTCAGGTTATTGAAGAGCGATATACACTCACGGACAGTGAAATTTGCGCACCAAGAAGAAAGCATCGGATTGAACTGAAATTTTATGGACGTAATAATACAGATGAATGATACCCATGTTGCCAAAAACAGAGCTGCAGGACAATTACAGAGGATTTATGGCACGCAGTCCGGTGATTTTTAATAACGCGTCGCACCACCTCGTGCGGCGATACGTGCGGCGATACAGTCCGGCATGGAGGCGAACAGACGCCTGATGTCCTACGGCAGACTGACCCACACATGCTGGACGGTGTGCTCCATTACATCGGCAGTCCTGGGCAACCCGAGACGTGTGCGGCCGGGCATTATCCTGCTGGTATAGTGCACCTGGAATCCCAGCCTGGAATGGGAGCACATGGGGCCGTAGGATCTCATCCACTTACCGTTGGCGTGTTAATGATCCGCGTACCACTACTAGAGTAGGCAATGGCTCCCCAGACCATAATGCCTGCGGTGGGGGAGGTGTGGAGCTGGATAGAAAGATTGGGATTGTGCCGTTGACTCGGGGACCTCCACACCCGGACACGATTATCATTTTTACCCAAAACGAAGCGGCACTCATCGCTAGACACCACACGTCGCGAGTCTGTGGCGTTCCACGACGCTCTGGCCTGACGTCACTGCACACGGAGCCGGCGAAGTTTCGGTGTTAATGGCAGCACACGTGAGGAGCGCTGGGATTGCAGATTTGCTTCAGCGAGGCGTCGGGAAATCGTTCTTGGGCACACAGGAGGCGCTACACCTGCCTGTACAGTGGACCTTGTCCCCGTGGGATCCGTTCGTGTCTGGCGCACGATCGTCGATCCTCTGTACCGGTGGTTCTCCTGGTTCGTCCGGAGCCGCTCCGTCGTGTGGCAGTGCCGTCACGTGTTCACTGCTCCCAACTCAGTCGGACGGTATGGTCAGAACGATCTACGTGGCGGGTTATAGGACGCGCCGACCACCCTGCGGTTTTCAGGCCGATGATCAGGCCTCTCTCATGGTCCGTAAGTTGCGTAAATCGACGTATCTGGCGTCTACCCGGTATTCTTGTCACTCAGTACTGTTTCTTGCGTCTGCCGGTGCTTTTCGCTTTCATGGGGCATCGACTACACGCCGGGTTATAGGGCTGCCGATGCCGGTTCGTGCTTGCAATGCCATCACAGGGTGTGCAGTCATGCGCACTCGCACCAAACGTGGATCATTTGCTTACCAGCACTCACTCTAGTAATTTATAAAGTTTTGCGGTTGTAACATGTTTTCTTCTAGGTGCGCAAATTCCATTGTCCGTCAGTGTAATTCAGTCAAACCATTCGTGGATATCTGATTTTAGGTCATTCATGGCTCGCCGAAATTATCTAAGCGTGCGTAACTGTAAACTCTTTATTTCGAGGATAAGGTACCCTCTGAAACACAACAGGTATAGTTTTGAACTACATTGAACTGTTCTTGTTCTTCCCTTCTTGCTTGATATACCTCAATGCCAGACATTTTTGTTGTTTTTTCAGTTTGTTCTTTCTGAGGACCAGCAGTCATCTTCAATTGCAATACAAAAAATCCGTACTAGATTTACGATCTTTCATTTGATTTAATTTCTTTATTTTTGTTGTTACATGTGCTTAGAAGAAAAAAGAGTAAGAAAAATTTTTGACCATTCATGAGTGAAACAACAGGGAAGAAAAGGGGAAAAGCCAAAAATGGCCTGACATAGCCCTCTACTTCCCAAAAAATTAATGAAACAACACATATCTTATACATATATCTTATGTCGTAGTGCAAATGCTTTAATACCGTATGGTAATAAAACAATAGCGTCTTAATATGTGTCAGGTTAAACCCTCCAAAAAAAGCAAGTGTGACTGGAAAGGGCAGAATTCTGCTTAGTACTCTTTTCATACAACACCAGTGATCGTTTTTTCATATTTCGCACCATTTGTGTCTTTTTATTTATTTATTATTATTTTCGTTTGAAGATTGATCTCCCAATAAAAGAAATTAAGTAAATTTGAGATTTTTCATGCTGGAGAACAAAGTTGGAAACTGACATTGCGATATGTAAAACTTATACTTCAAAAATCCTGAGGAACCAATACGAAATAAGTTTAAAACTTAGAATCTGCAAAAATCGCTAAAAATCAGCAGCTTCTTATGGATTCTAGGTCATCTTGTAGTCGGATAAATACATTAAATTTAACTACATCTTTTCTGTTTCATTTCATTTATTATTTCTGCTGTTATAGATTAATGATTTACTGTTACATTGTTATTTATCTATTTTTATAACAACAGCAAGGAAGCTCCGGGAAAAGGCCTCACAGAGTCCTGACTTGGCCCCGAGCTTCCTAAGCAAAATAAACAATCCAAGACAGCAATGAAATTAAATTACTATTAGTATAACATGAAATCTCCGCGGCGCTATAATTAGATATCACTCTTGCCCTCCAACTTTCCGATTAAACTTTCCTTCCCATCTCCTCTTTTATATTATCATTATTTGTAGTCAGTTTAATATATATGCTTTAAGTTTCTTTTTATACAGGATGTTCGTAAACTGCTTTGACAAAAGAAGAGGGGTGATAGTACCCATCAAGACGAACAATATTTACAATGGAATCTAGGGTCGCATGCCACTCTGAGTGTCAGAAAATAGTAACTTCGAAATAGGTCCAACAAGCACAAGTCGTCACCTCAGACGTCATTTCTTTCGTGCCGGAGAAGTAGCACATCGCCAGAACATCACCGTCAAGCATTTACCGTATGCAAATTGCCAGAGAAAAGACGCAGCATCGACAGTTGCAGCTGATTGGCTTATCAAAGTGCAGTAGACACTTCCTGAATGCCACATATCCCGCACGATGGATTGGACGTGGCGGACTTGTGGCATGGCCTCCACGCTTACCGGACTTAAACCCACTGGACTTCTTCTTCTTGGGGCACATGAAATCATTGGTGTACGAGACGCCTATGGACTCCGTGGAAGATCTCGTCGCGAGAATCGTTGTTGCATCGGACAGCATAAACAAGACACCAGGAGTCTTCGAGATGGTGCGCCATTCTTTCATTGGCCGGGGTGAATTGTGCAACGGCACCCGTGGCCGCCACTTTGAGCATTTACTTTGAGTCTGTCCCTGATCTCCATAAATGGGATTGTGCAACTTATGATGTCGTTAATTCTCTTCCTTTGCACTGTTGAAAGTTCAACTTGGACATCTAACTTTACTCTTTTCTGACACTCGTAGTGGAATGAGACCCTAGGTTCCATTGTAAATATTGTTCGTCTTGATGGGTACTATCACCCCTCTTCTTTTATCAAAATAGTTTACGAACACCCTGTATAAGTTATAGTTATTGACTAGTTCTCTAGGTAATAAATTCCAAAATCTTGGTCCACAGTAATGTAGAGTTTGTTTTATGGTTATAGTTTTAGGTAAAACTGGTATTAGTATACGCTGATTTCTAGAAATCGTATTGATGTGTATAAGTAGTTATTTTTATTAGATCATGTTCTATGTTGTTTTTTTTCTTTTGTATATAATTTCCCTAAGTTAAAATCGTATAATTGCTTAACAGCCATTAAATTATCTATCTTTATTGGGAAAACAGTCATTATATTATATTTATTTTTTGCTCTGAACTAAAACACATCGACTGTGATCGCCTACTACTCTGGAATGCAACAAATGCAAATTTGAACAGTCTTCGTTCATTTCTGCGGAATACAACAGACGCATATTTGAAACAGATAAATTTCACATACACTTCTGCATTTGGCAGAGATGCACTTTTAGGCTACATTCTTCTTCTAAATATTTTCTCAACTTTCATCATTACCAATTGGCTGCATGATTTGGAATGAAATACTTATTACTACGAAAGATTTCTTATGCCTTTTACAGATCTATTCTGATCCTTATTATTAGAAACCATACTCACCCAAATATTTCATAAACAAATACTGTAAAAATATGAAGACTAATTTCCCTATTCGGAGGAACTTCTTCTTCAGAATATTAAATGCGAAGCACGCGATTATAACATTCACATCGCAGGTGAATAAAAGAAAATCATCGCACTTTACGACTTTGCCAACAAAAACTTCAACTGCCTTCTCCCTCTGTACACACACACACACAGCCATGAAATAGCAAAGGTGAGCGGCAGTAACAATGCGAAATTACCACATTGTGTATCGAATTTTATTTCCCATATATTTTTACCCATTCCTTTCTCTTGTTTTTCACAGTTTTATGGTTGTGAACGTCTTCCTATATAAAGTGTGCTCCATTCTATGAAGGAACCGGACTCATGTTTAGGTTTCTATTATTGCTGCCGGAACGATATTTCAAACTCGACTTGGAGCAATAAACCTAATGTATGATGTAAATTAAATCTTACTTTCATGTCTACATCTTTATTTATTTACTGAATGTAGGGTACTTCTTACTTCTTACAAAAGTAGTCAATATCAGGGCACACATAAATATTTATGTCATATCTGCAGTGTAGTGAATATTTGGTACATTTTGCCTCTATAAATAGAATGGTCAAAGTCGTTTGGGAACTGTAAATACATGTCTGTTTTCCCTTCGAACCGAGTGTTATGGGCATCCCCATTGAGTCCCTAAAGGACAAAAAAGAATGAAACAATCTAGTTCACTCCTAGAAATCACACGGGATAATAGATAGTTTCTCCACTTCGACATAAAACCGAATATGTTTGCTCTTCATTCCTTGTGAACTTAATTTTTAATGTTAAAGAGCATAATTTTTGAAGTGCTGTACTTTATTGTTCAATAGTTATATTTCTTCGTGGAGGTTAGGACATAACGTTTTGAAACAATTTTCCGGATGTTGGTATGATTGTCTCAGGAAAGTACGTTGGTTCAGAAAGGTGTAAAGAGCGTATACTATTTTCAAAAATTTCATACACAAACCTAATTATGTACATATTTTGAGATTATGTTATCTAGCAGTCAAGGAATTGGAATCTGCTAACTTTTCGTCCTGTTGCGTCCGGGTGCAAATCCCAACGTGAGAGGGCATAAATGCTATGCTACGACCTGGCCCTCCAAAAGCCAGTGGGGTCGCAACTTGAGAACGTTGAATTCTTTTTGAATCGCAGGCGAGAAATCGAGATAAGCTCAAGGCTATGCCCAGTCAGAGCCGAAATGACAATAGAAGACAAATAAATGGGAGGGGGCAGAAAGTTACCATAAAAGCACAGCCATTTAATTATATAATTTAAAACGTTATAAAACGATTATTTTTTGCAATAAGAAAAATGGGGATTCAGCGAGCAAAACAGTAATTCCACCATCTTCCATGGACTCCACAAAGCCCGGATCTGTACTCCATTGAGAATGTGTGAGACATGTTAGGAAAACAGATTCGGGTGTAAAACATTCTTACTTCAAATCCGAGACAGTTACAGAACTGTCTGGTAAACGCCTATTATGCTGTAACGTAGATGAACTCCCGCATCTCGTGGAATGTATTCCAAACCGCGTACGTGCTGTAATTTGGACTAAAGGAAGTCCAACCCGACATTGAGTAACAGCTTCAAATTCAGTAGTCGGTATGTGTAACTGAACTTAACTTGAAAATATTTAAAGCTCATCTTAAGCTTCTGGACTTAATTCGTCACGTTCCCACGTGAGTCTCAGTCATTTGCGGCTGAAGAAGTTGAAGTTAGTCATATATAACTCTTCAAGATCACGTCCAAGGTTCAAATGATAACATAAGCCTGCTTAGGAGTATCCAAATCATTTTCTTTATTCGTTAATCAACGTCCAAAATATAAAATCAACAGGTCTGCAATACACTGGTCTTTCAGAAAACGCTAAACAGACTTCAACAACTGATGTTTCACAGTATGCGTGAATCTACTCTCTCAATGAAAAGCGTTGTTTCAGAATTAGCTTGACTTCTCGTCTCATCATTGCTTTCTATAAATCGCTGAACTATAATTGCAAGTGAATAGTTCAACGACATCGCTCGTGAAGTCAATTAGCACATTGCTCGTGAAATCGCTTAGCACATTGCTCGTGCAACCAATCAGCACATTGCTAGTGAAATCAAGCATCACATTGCTCGTGAAATCAATCAGCACATTGCTCGTGAAATCAAGTAGCACATTGCTTGTGAAATAAATTAGAACATTGCTCGTGAAATCAATTAGCACATTCCTCGTGAAATCAATTAGCACATTCCTCGTGAAATCAATCAGCACATTGTTCGTGAAATTAGCACAATGATCATGAATCGTTCAACTAACATTGGTCAATGCTCGTGAAATTAGCACAATGATCCTGAATCGTTCAACTAACATTGGTCAATGCTCGTGAACCGTTCATTTAACGTTGCACACTGACCCCCTATCTCAGAACATTATATCTACATTGTAATGTTTTTAGTGAACTTGGTTGCAGATTTCAGTTAAATGTCCATGTTATACCAAACACTATCAGTATTTAAATGTAAATACTCTTCGTACTGAAACGTTCCGTAGAGTAAAATCGTGATCCGGAGAGCTTAACTGAACTCTTAAAGCAAGCTTAGACACTAAATAGCATAACGGCCAGAACAGCCAAGTCTTGTTACTTTTTCAACTTTTTATTGGTTTCGATAGGTATTCACATCGGCGCATCAATACATAATACACTTCGCACATAATCATCTAATACTTCAATAGCGAAATGAAACAGATTATCAATATACAGAATACATCTCAAGACAACAATACTTTAAGGCTTCAATAACAACGAAGCGTAATATTCAACGTGAAAGAATTAATCATTGACAGGTAGGCTAAGCTCTCTCAACACCTCTCTACAAAGCAATTGCAATTACAACGATCGCACAATCTAGTCGACTTCTGACGAGAGTCAAATAAATACACGTGCAGATGGATGCCAAATTAATCACACAAGTAGACATGCTTCAGAAAACTTGAAAATTACGTCATACTGGAACGGGAATCGAACCCGCATATCCCGATATAAGTTCGACTATGTCACCGTTACACCGCGCAATACAAGCAACCTCCAATCAACTGGGGATGTGTCTTGGGACTTGCGTACCGCTAAGACAAAGGATCATATACGCTTCGACTGTGCACGGCGGAGACTTTCATCTGAGTCCCTAAACACATCCTCAGTTGCTTGGAGGTTCCTTGTTCTGGGTGGTGTAACGGTACCATACTCGAACGCAAATCGGCTGATGCTGGTTCCATTACCGTTCCAGGATGATGTAACTCTCAAGTTTTCTAAGGCATGTCTACTTTCATACGGGCGCTCTGATACATTCGGAAACATCACTCACATCTGTCTCGTTAAGGTAGGTCATTCAACATTTGACCTCAAGTCAGGTAGCCACAAAATCATTCAGCAAAAGAGAAAATACAGCGTTAAGTTCGAAACATCCTTAAAGAGAAAAAAACAAATTTACATACAATAACAGGGACCAAAAAGAAAAGTAAAATTAGAGTATACGTTAAAACGTTACTTGCCCGTTAACCTACTGTCAAGATTTTCAACTTCAAATTAATTGGAAGAAACTCTGTAGTGTTAAGTTTACAAAATCTTTAACGAGAAGAAACCAAATTAACATAACAATACAGGAACTCAAAAGAATGGTTAAATAAGAGACACACGTCACACCAGTCACATAGTTTTGGAAATACTATCTCTATATGGCGCTTCTAAAATGTTTGACCAAACGTTTGAAACTTGCCGCCTGCTGTGATGAAAAAGTCATATAAAGATAGAGCTGGAAGCACTTTCCTACAGAGATGTACATCGATGAGCAATTATGTATTGTTACCACCTACCTAATAAGCTGTAGGACCCCTTTTATCCCGCAAAACAGTGCCCATTCGGCGAGGCATCGATTCGATCAGGTGGCGATAGGTATACTGGCGTATCTGATACCATAATGTCAACAGTAGGTCCTCCAGTTCCCGAACATTTCGGGGTGGTGGTGATTTAGGGCGAACCTGCTTTTCCTAGTCGAACAACAAATGTTCGATTGGGTTCATGTCAGGTGAATTGGGAACCAAAGACATTAACAGGAAGTCACCAGCATGTTCTTCGAGCCACTCCTTAACGATTCTGGCAGTGTGGCATGGCACATTATCCTGTTGATAATGGCCATCACCAGCAGGGAACACAGTTGCCATGAATGGGTGAACTTGGTCCGCAACGATACCTGACAGCTGTCAGGGATTGTTCTATTGGGATAATGGGGCCTAAAGTGTCCCAAGAAAACATCGCCCACATCATAAAACCGCCGCCGCCGGCCTGTTGCCGCCCAACAATGCATCCATGTGTCATAGCCTCCGTGGAAAATCGGCATATCCACGCTATGCCGTCTACGTGATGTACCAGGAATCTCGATTTGTCCGACCAAGCCCCTTTCTTCCAATCATCCACGGTCCAATCTCGATGATTTTGGGCCAATTTCATGCGTTGTTGGCGATGAAGTGCAGTAAGCATGGGGACCCGGCTGGGTCTTCGGCTACGCAGGCTCATGCGCAGAAAGTTGCGATGAACTGTGTGCTGTGACGCATTGCCCTGATCACCACTGTTGTAAATGTGGCTGATTTGTCCCATTGTAGTCCTGCGGTCAATGTGAACAATGCGCGACTCTCTCCGCTCCCGTCTGGCACCAGTGAGCTGCGGAAGACACACGGCTAGACGAAGGTTCGTCGTTTGGCCATATGTGCACCACTTTTGATACGTACTCCCTACAGCGGCAAATGATCAACCCACAAGCAGCGAGGTTTCCGAGATCGTAGTTCCGAGGAACGATGCCGCTACAATTTGTCCTTTATCAAACTCCGATAAATTGACAACTTTTTCCATTCTGACTCCGAACACTATACTAACCTAAAGTCGGTCCTCGAGTTATATATAAAAACTGCTCTACAAACTTCGCCTGCGCCACCGTTTGGTCTCCAGGCGTACTCATTTCTCTAGGCTGGGGGTGGTCATAATGGAATGACTCCTCGGTGTACAGGCTGCATAGTAAATCCACACGACAGCCGCTTCAAAGGAGAATGAAGACTATCGGATCCTATAAGCTCGACTTCAGCATCCCTAACGCTAATTCGAAATCTTAGCTTCCCGAACTCCGAAAATATAACACAGCAAAAATGTCAACTACAAAATTGGGGAGCTTTTTTTTCCACCCTAAAAATTGGACATAAAACGTACGGGTCAAAGGCGAATTAAGGCTTAAGAGCCAAAAGTATCCAAGGACATTTTTGAGCGGTGAAATATCAGGGGAATGCTGTCTGGAAATGAAAGAATTCCTAAGAGAAATATATGATACATTTATTGGAATCGCATCGCCTGTTCATACGAAACTGTGACTACGACATGCCGGATGAATTTGAAACTATCGAAAGCATATCGGCAGTTTCGTATGATCGGAAAGCATTCTAATATCATCATATATTATTTCTTTCGTGTAGAGATCTTCCAATCTCTAGAGAACAAACGAATGCTATTGCGCAGCTTTGAAATATTCTTGAATACTTTTGCCTTCTGTGTGTGCAGCCTAAATTTGTTCGTTCATACCCACTTTTCATTACCGATTCCTTGAAAACAAGACTTTCTCCAGCATTTGTAACTGGCGTTTCTGCTGTATCATATTTTTGGAATTCAGGAAGCTAAGTTCGCGAATTCGCCGCTAGAAGCGTTGATGTCGAACTGATAGAATTGGCCCGATGGCACTTGCATCAATTTCGTTGCTTCCACATCGTTATGAGCCTGTGGTACGCGGTTTTATTCATACCCTGCATATATACACTGAAGAGCAATACGTGACATGGATGGGTGTAAATGATTTTTTTGATAAACGTTTGGAAACCAAATCTCTCGAGATATTTTTATAAAATAAAATATGACATTTTTATGAAATAAAAATGTCACGCAACCATTCCGACGTGTGCCACGTCTTTCTACACGACAATGCGCCACCGCACACGTCCACAGTCACCCGATTATGGCTGGAGGAATATTCTACGGACTTTGGCTTCCTGACTTGGCCCACTCATTCGCCGGATTTGAACGCCATTGAACACATTCGGGATGATGTTTAATATACCGTCAATGCCAGGAATTCTCCACACTGTAAAAAAATGACTGTAGATTTTACGGTTTTAAACCGTTTTCCAGGGTGCCAACACAAAACCGTAAAATCTACAGTTTTATGCCGTGTTGGAGCAAAGCTATGGATTTGCTCCAACACAATCAACACATCCGTTCCAGCCAAATTTTTGTGTTTTCGTGATTATTTGGACTGTGACTCGCTCCAGCCAAATTCTGTGCTGTTTTCTTCATTAAATGCGGTGTTGGAGCAAAGCTATAGCTTTGCTCCAACACGGCATAAAACTGTAGATTTTACGGTTTTATATTGGCACCCTGGAAAACGGTTTAAAACCGTAAAATCTACAAAAAATTTTTACAGTGCACCAGCGAATGTTACGGAATTGTGGGACGCTCTTAAGGAAGCATGGTGTGCATTGTCTCCATAGTACTACAGAGAGCTCGTGGAGTCCCCGTCGCGTTGCTCTCGTTATCCGATCGCAAGGAGGACCAACGTGGTATTAGAGAGGTATTCTTTTTTTGGACTTCAGTGTATATGTGAAAACGCAACCATCCAAAAATGTGTGAATTCCACGGTTTTTTCTGTTCGAAAAGAAACTACCACGTTTTGCGGGGGACTGTTGTATGTGTTTATGTAAGCGGAGAAATATAACGGCATTCATTTTTTGTGTTTGCACCGGAAACATGTTGAATTATTTTCTCCTTACCACTTGCAGCTTGAGAACTAGTCTCTGTCACAATATACAAACACTTCTGTTGCGCATACCATTACAAGAATCGTTTCGTTTAGCTTACAATACAGAGTTTCATATTGTGTAACCATGCGTTTACTCAATGTTGAGATTACTCACTTATGTTCAATCAGCGTATGTGACGTCACATTAACGATCGATCTAAATTTACCGAAACGCCGTTACGCCTGATTACAGCCTTAGCAGAAGCAAAATAAGAAAAAAAAATTGTCCGTGGGTGGAGAACGAATAATGGTCTGTCAAGAGCAGGGGAATGAATTTTCTTTCCGTTGTATATACTGCGTGCTTTCTATAATGGCAGTGTCTTCGCTTATTTGTTGATTTGTCTGAGACTCCAACTCTGTTTGAACTCGGAATGCCAAGAAAGATAAGGATGTTGATCGCACCTAATTCAGGGTGATTGGGCGACTTCTAGTGGCTTGAATTCTAAAAGGCGATTTAAAAATCAAACAAACTCTAGAATGGTAACATTGTTTGCCGCACCTCTCTGAACACATATCAGAAAAAGACAGAACTTTTCCGTTGAGTATCGTGAGAAAAATCAAGTGACATATTCCATTCGATTTTTTGATTCGGAGCGATCGCAAATGCGTACAAACACGTTACTTACCTGGATTTCTACTTTATTCCATTCCACTGCTTCTAAAATTCAGAATCACGTGTTCCTGTTTCCGTTAGGTACATGCCCCACGACGAACATTTTTAGCTTTTAAAAATGCACACTTTTCGCTCTAGGAGACGTGGATATATTCTTATAATAGCCAGATTTGTAAACTTCGCTTTCCATCGGATACATGAATTGTAGATAGCATTCTACACATACAGTATTTTCTAAACACATCGTACAAAAAATTACGGAATGTAAACTATATTCCTTAATACGGAGTTTATATCCCCATCTACCTGCTTTAATCACAGTCAGGGGCACCGACTTCACCAAAATATTGAGGGGGCAGGCATGAAGAGATCGGACGATCGGACACGGGAGGAGCATGTCTGTTCCTTTGTCAGGACAAAAATAAAAATTAAAAGAAGGGGGGGGAGAGGGAGCAAAAAGATAAACTACGAGATTCGACTTATATTTTGAAACGCAATTGTAGTAGCTCATTAGCAAATGAACAAGGAAATAGGAATATTCTTTTGCTGAATATTAATATTTTAAAAAAGAAATTCAGCCTGTGATGTTATAAAAATATCTCGAGAGATTTAATTTCCAAACGTTTATCAAAAATATGAAAAATTAGCGCCATCACTTAAACAAAGAACCAAAAGAGCAAAAAATAAATAGATACATAAAGGTGCTAGAGATTATACGTGTCTGTATTTTTATTTATTTTATTTTTCGTAATTGTTTTAAACATCACGAGAACATGTCGAACAAAATACAGGGCTGACAATCAAGTTTCTTATCAAATAAGCAATGGGAAAAAAAGTTTACTTATTTTGTTATTTATAATTTTTTAGGAAATATATCGCTTTGGCCTCATAAGGTGGAGCTTAGTCCATTTTATGAGACAAAAGCGATTATTTAATTAAACAGGACGAAAAATATTGGGTGGGTATTGCCCCCTAGTAAAATTATTAGGATGCATGATTCACCTTGCCCCCTTATATTTGGCGCTTATGATTACAGTTTAATTTTGTTTAGCATGCTATCAATATGACTCAGTATCACATGCGCATGAAGTTTATTCCACTGCATGCTCAACAGATCCCATAATTCCGCCAATTTTGCAGGGTATTTTTTTTTTCTTCTTCGTGGCCCTTTCTTATATGTCCCAGATTTTTTCAGTAACATTTAGTTCGGGTGAATTTGCAGACAAATTGAGAAGTGAAACGTCTGTCTCATAGAAATAAGTATGGGTATGGTGCACCAATGATAAGCAAAACTAATAGCAGTAGATCCGTTTAATGGTACACAGAACGTTGTTGAATAAGGAGTAGCAAGCTTTCGCAAAAAGTCTTCCTATTTTTTGAGCGTTGTGAACTGTGTGCTTTATCTCAGCTTGCTGTTATCTGTTACTTAGCCTAAGGAAGCCGCATGATTGTGACGAAAGCTTGCTATTCCTTATTCAACAACATTCTGTGTACCATTAAACTGAACTACTACTATTAGTTTTGCTCGTCTGTTTCATGTCCTTGAAACCAATCCAGCACAATTCTATATATAGCTCGATGGAAACGACGAGTTATCATCTTGAAGCACAGGATCCAAAATGTGTTGTTCTTGTTTTAAAAAGCTGGACAAATGACAATAATGCATTATTTAAAAGAACGCACAATCCAAATATCCACTGTTAAAAATTAAAACTAAACAAAATGTTATCGTTTTTGAGTACATTCTGGGCTTATAATAGCTCCGAGTACTTGTGTCTCATTTTTGGAAAAGACACGTACTCATTCTGAGTACATACAGGGAACCAATTGTGAGCATATCTGGTATTTCAAACATATGTACTCAAAAAAATCCATATATTTCAAATATATGTGCTCTAACTTCATTCAGTTTCTGTGCTCTTTCGGGCAGGGCACAGATACTGAATGAAGTTAGAGCAAATCTTGCGATTCTGACAATATAATTTGTAAGTGAGAGCGAGAACACACTAGATGGCGCCACCGTACAAGTGTAAGATTTTGCACGTTGAAGACAGAGAGAAATTGGGGGGGGGGGGCTTAGGAACTTTTACCGGAGGATTCCTTCACGAGGGCCGTCACTTAACGTGTTCGTCCGATGCACGGCGGATAATCAGCTATTGTTAGAAATTCACACAACCACGGAGAGCCCCCAGCTTCAAGCCTACTAGGCTAGATTTGAACTTGGGGTTCCTCCATCAGTAGTCTGAATCTTTAACCGCAAAGCCATTCGCGTCTCGATTTCACATTTGGAATACGTGTACTCCATACATACTCATTTATACATAGAATCAACTGGAAGTATATTATTCGATGGCACATCTGGGATAACAGATACTCTCGTTGTCACATGCTGAGCAAATGGACCGCACAATTTTATGGCAAATATAGTGATGAAGCGACAATATGTTATTCATGAGATTGACACAAATATAGTTAATGTAAAAACGCACACACAGATACTTTATGCATAATTAAATTACTTGTGATCAGTGACTTTGTTCTACTAATTATTTATGTGTGTCACTTTACACATTTATTAAACAATTTCTCCTGAAGTCTATAATATCTAAAATGAAGTAATACAAGATTATGTTTATATTTATTGACGCAGTTATTTGTAAGTACGTATTGTTACATATATTTGAGCATGTCATGTACTCGTTTACGATACGATTGCACTTAAAAAAAACGAGTAAGTTCAGGTTCTCATTTTTAAGTAGATTATTTAAACAGTGTTTCACGTGATTGAATACCTCAAAGAATGGTCAAACTCTAGTACTTGAAATACAGCTCCAACACATCACACATCAAACCTCTCTTTCCAGATCTTTGGACGCATTTCTGGTTAAATGCTTCTCCAGCCTTCAGTATGAACATGGAGTGACCACAGTTGGAATACAACCAGAATATGGATTCGTCAGACCATGGTGTTTGTCGCGACTTTTCAGTGCTTCAGTAGCGATGCTATTTTGCCAAAGAAAGGTTCTTTTTCTTCTAGACAGTTGTTAACTTCGGACGTAACCTGACAACACGACTGAAAATGTCCAAGCCATACAGTTCTGTCCGTTGCGTTTGTTCTCAGACTGGTTTGCTGAATCCAGAATTGTACTGTTGAGGCAGTTCTTGATGAATCTAGAAACTTGCAGCAGTTCCTAATCGTTACAAATGCCTGCGATCCAGATTTCTTATCATCATCTTGGAGCTTCTGTCACAGTTGCTCACTTTACAGTGATAGCTTCCATACTTCTTTCACTGGAAATGGACCCTACTGACTGTTGACTCGGACAGTCCAACAAACTTTGCCCCCTCTTACAACGAATGATCATGTTCATATTTCATCCACTGGAAACGGACACGCCACCCCGGTGGCGCATTGTTCTAAGCGATGGTTTCTGATCATTCGTCCAAGATGGGTCCGGGTTCGAATTCCGGTGAGGCGCGGATGTTGTGTTTGTCTTACATAAGGGAGAGAGCCCAGCTCTCTCCCTTCCCTGGAACCATTGGCTCTAAATAAGGGACGGGCGACTACTTATAGCCCACTGAGTTGCCCACGGTCGTCGTTAAACCTCCAATGACGCACACAAATGGATACTACTGACTGTTGACTCGCACAGACCAACAAACTTTGCTTCCTCTTACAAGGAATGTACATATTCATACTTCTGCCACTGGAAATGGACACTACTGACTGTTGACTTGGACAGTCCACCAATCTTTGCCACCTCTTGCAAGGAATGACCATGTTCTCTGCCAAAAACTATTGCTTTCTTTTGCCGCTCATGAACGTTACCTTTACGTCCCATATTATACCTGTAAAAGGAAATACAAAACGCTACAGATGTTTTAAGCACACACCTCAGACGTCCACGATCATAATCCAGCAGTTTCACTCTTCATATTTGTACAACTCGTCACGTTCATCAACGTGTACATGTTTCAATCAGCGTACTGCAATTTTTTGTCCGGTGTGTATAATTTTTTCTGGTGAGCAGTTCTTCCGCTAGAGAGTGCAAACGTGTATTTCTATACGAAGGTGAGTCAATAATCACCCACAATGCAGTTTTATTTTTTATTCCGTTAGTTGTACCCCTTGTTGGGAACACATATGCAGAAGCGGTGCTGCTGTCGTCACCGTTGCTGACGCGGTTTGACCTTGAACAATCAGCTCTTGTGTCTTATCGTGCCCTTTACCCAGCCTGTGGATAGTTGAAGCAACTCGGTACCGTGTTGAAGAATAAATCTAAGTTAGGATGTTACTGTGGATCGTTGAAGCAACTTGGCACCCTGTTGAAAAATGAGTCTAAGTTAGGATGTTTTTTATCAGTTGGCCAATTTTGATGTATGGGAAATATTTCTTCGCTGAGTAAATAGGGTCTAAATTTTTCCCATTGGAAGTATAAGGAGCAAAATCACTAGACGTCCACCTTAACAATCTACTTCCCACCTACCTCCTCTTATATTCAATGTAGTCATTCTTATGCTGCTGTGATTTACTGTCAGTGTTGCCAAAATGAAAAGCTACTCGAGGAAATAACGTGTTCTTCATTGGAAAAAACCCTTAACCAAGAAGTAACGAAATAACACCTATATAATAGGCTACATCTGTTACTACTGCCCTGATGTCATTCAGTACTTACAGCGCATCTGCTTTTATCCGGTGGCCTAAATCGGAACTAAGCTCACCGCTATCGCACGATACGTAAGATCAAAGTTAGTAAGACAAACGAATTCATCTGTGGCAACACGCACGTGCTCGAACAACTGCTTGCGACATTCGTTCTGTTACGTAAGTGTTATGTCGTGTTTTATTTCATTTTCTTCGCATTGCAGAGTAATTTCATAAAAAACGAATCAGCGTTATTTTATTTCATATTAAGGAACAAGTGAAATTGTAAGAAAGTAACTGCAGGCGTAGTTTTAATTCACTATGAAGGAAAATTAAACAGTTATTGGTCCCGTGGAATTTTTTCTTTGTAGAAGATGATAGAAGAAGATAAAGCTGAAAGAAAACGTCGCTTAAATAGAGAACGACAACGGACAACGCGATGGCGTGCAAACCAATCTTTTAGTACTTTGCGTAACTTTAACGAAGCTAGAGCTAATGGCAGACGAAATGAAACTTTTGAAGAAACACAAGCCAGACATATTGCTGATGCTCTTGCGTATGCTAAGCGCCGATAGGAAGAAATTCCTGAACAACTACAGGCTCGACGTAATGCAGCTGCTCTCTCAGACACAATTCACCGGCAGCAAGAAACTCCAGAACTTCGGGCTCGAAGTGCTGCAATGCTCACTCACAAGCAAATCATCTCCAGCGAAAAGCAATGAACAAGAATACTTTGGTCAAGTTATTCGAGAGGCGGCAGTTCATTTTGATGAAGCTCCAGTGGTTGAACATAGCTGTGACCCACTAAACATTCTCTTCAAGTTCTGTATGTCAAGAAACTTACATTTTGAGATGTCAAAGTGAGCAAAATCGCATCTAAAAACATTTTCAGCTCTTTCATGAATAGTGTAATCAGTGTATTTCGTTACAGAAACCCGGCGTCTATTTGATTTCGTTTTAATCTGCTTCAATTAAAATTTTCATCCCGTCCAAAGCCGCGCAAAATTCCCAATATATGAATATTTATTTAAAGCTTAAAAGCAGCCCTCTTAGAACGGGCTGCAGGATAGTTTACATAAGAAAACCAAAATTCTAGAGAAACGTTATTAACAGGTATACGTTATACGTCTGATAACCTCTTAAATATGAATGAGGCACAAATCTCAAAGTCTTGTCTTACAAAACTGATCATCGGTAGCAAAAAAAAAAACTCCTTGAAAGTCTGCGCATCATCCGGGTAGAGCGAGAATCGAACCTGTATAGTTCTTTTCTCTCTGGTTATGCTAATCCCTATATTAAAGACGGAAAGACGTTCCAGAACGACTGGAACTATTTCTATCCACATCTGTAATAATTCTAACATCTCTTTACAGACCTGTTGAAAGTAGTTTTCAATCCATGAAAATAGTTTACTTGAATCGATGTCGCCCTGACCATTAAACTAAAAATAAATTATTTTCCAATTGCTCTGTATCACTCGGAACCAAAACCCATCTACAGGAGTTCTCTAAATTATAAAATCAATTATTGGGTTTCCATACAAGATTTCAGATTGGCAGGAGTTTTCAAATTTTGGGAAACAGTCGCCTTGCTATATGCAACTCGGTAGGTCTTGTTTTAAAATTCAGCCTTACTAGAGCTATTTCAAATGTTCCCATGAAAACACAGCGCAATCTGATTTTTTAAAAATATCTTATAACATCTCCTGGTAAATAAGTGTGTTGAGTATATACTCTCTAAAACTAAAAGTCAGAGATCTTTGTTTATTTCATCCTTGTTTTTTTTTCAGACATCTTACTCAATCTAGGAAATTTATTTCTTTTGGGTAAATCTACTGAAAGTAATGTCACTTACGACCTCAAGTTTCCTTTCTCACACAAAACTAAACGGAAGCCTTAAGAAAGGAAATCGATGTAAATATTAGATTACTGCACTACAGAATTTCTGAGGTGCTTCGTTCTCACCTTACTGTGAAAGTTCGAAGCAAGGACCAAGTAATCCGAAAATTAAGTGAATCGCTTTCGTGCAAGGAGAACAAACACAACCGCAGACGATCCTCTAATGTTTCGCTGTTTACTGATAAAGCCAAACGTACATTAGTTAGTGAAAGGAATTCAATTCGTTGCTTCGCACCCGTAACAGGCTGTACAATTTTCTACAAAAACACGCAACGTTCATAACATAATCTGCATTCGATGCCGCAAATAAAAGAACAAAATATTCTCTCTCTTGCTCTTTCACATTCATGAGCTATGAAACACACAAAAAGTTTATTTTGGGTGTTTTTCTCTAAGTACATGAAAAAATGACGTGCTGGTAATGTTGCTTTGTCCGTCCAGTCTCCGTTTGCAGACGTCATATCATCTTATTTATGAGCAAGTAAAATTCGGAAAACTATTTTAGCATTCAATAAGTCAGACCACGGTCCTTGCGTTTTCCAAGTTTCTGGATAAAAGTTTCCGTCTAGAATGTGCAACCAAACTTTTGTCTTTGTCAACCTGCCTTTGCGTCGAAAGAAATTACTTGAACCTGGATCCATTAACAAAACTTTTGTATATGTGTTCTTCGCTATGGCTTGCAATTTCAAGGTAAACGAGGTAAATGGATAACGTTTGCATGGTGGCGTAAATGTACTTTTGCATTTGACGCGAATTCACCGCATCTGTTTGAAAAAATATTCTTCCAACTGATAGGTGGAATGGCCAAACGTTTTTCTTAGAATTTTCATTCTTTCCTTGTACAAAGTTGATTTAGAGAGCTCTAAGTACGTTACTCACTCCAATTTTCTACGTACACAGCTTTTCCCTTAAATGGGGAGTATCTTGTTTCCTTTTGTCAAATTAGAAACAAGTATGAGCTGCCCTCCTTTCTACACACCGATTGAATAGCTTTGATTAGTTGATTAAAGTGGCATGGTATCACTTAAAGAGTTTGATTTATTAAGAAAAATATAAGGAAAATACACATGCGGTCAAACATATTTCTAGCTCTTAACCTTCCTACTACGTTTTACATGTTTTATTTATTAATTTATGTTTTGTCTGTCACACACGCGAATTATCAAAACACACAATATAAAAATAAGCCCATTTGCCAGGATTCGAAACCAAGTCTCCTCGCTCTGTAGCCATTTATTCCTCCGACTGAATCACACCTATCTTGGCTTATCGCTGCACCTTGCCGTTTTGACTCTTGCTTCTTTTTTTTTTTTTTTTTTTTTTTTTTTTTTGATTGGAGGTTTAACGACCACCGTGAGCAACTCAATGGGCTATAAGCAGTCACCCGTCCCTAATTTAGGGTCACTGGTTCCAGGGAGGGGAAAGAGCCAGTGCCGTAATACAAACACAACATCCATGCCTGACCGGGATTCGAACCCGGACCCCTTACGGACGAATGATCAGAGGCCAACGCCTTAGACCACTGCGCCATCGGGGCGGCGACTCTTGCTTCACCTAAATCATGTCACATATATCTCCACTTCCTTAGATAGGGCTGTGACGGAATCGTCACAGCCCTATCTAAGGAAGTGGAGATATGGCAGTTCCCGGGTCAGCCGCCAAACCATGCTTGAAAGAGCTCACTGTAGAAGAAAGAATTCCGAAGATGTGTGGAAGAAGCATCACACATTATTTTCCATCTTCACGGCCAGGAGATTCATGTTTACGTTCGGGTGCTGATGTGAAAACAAGCCCATTTTAAAGGAGGTGGTTTTCAAACCCACATTTTCTCGCTCCGTAGTCATTTATTATCCCGACTGAACCACACCGACCTTGGCTTATCGCTGCAAATTGCCGTTTGGACTCTTGTGTCACCCCGGTGGTACGTCACAATACACAAAAAACGAAAGTATTCAGAGTAAACACATTTACGTAAGTCATTTCAAAAGTTTTGCACACAGCGCATGCGCTACCCGTAGGATGATGCAATCGCTCCAATCATTGCGCCGGTTGTGAATCCGACTTTAGTATACGAAGTTTTATCTACCTTTGCTGCCTAATTTGTTCCTGTTCCGAAACATTCTGCCTAGAAATGGAGGAAGAAAGCGAGTCATGTCAGATCTCGCTTAGCGACCATCGATCCTACATTAAAATTGAAACTTTGCGAGAAAAATCCCCAACCGAAATTCATAAAGCTTTGTGTTAAGTTTATGGAGTTAGTGTAGTGGGTCGTAGCACAGCGTCACGATGGGCTTCTCGTTTCCGCCAAGGTTGGGAAAGCATCGAAGATAACCCAAGAAGCGGACGATCATCAGATACAATGGACGACACTTCTGTGGTCAACGCCAACAGCATTATGGTAGAAGATCGACGGAAAACATATGAAGAGATTGCATACGAAGCAAACATGTCCAAAACTTCGGTTTTCAGAATCCTAACTGAAAAATTACAGAAGAGAAAAGTGGCTGCAATATGGGTTCCGCATTATCCTAGTGAAGAGTAGCAAATAGTTCGCAAAGGGATCGCAGAAGAATGGATTCAGACAGAAGGTGAACGGTTTTTGAACAGAATTGTTGTTCTACAGTTGAAACCTGGATACCAGATTTTAAACCAGAACTTAAATCTCAGTCTGCTCAGTGGAAACATCCAGAATCACTGGCTTCTGACCATTCGTCCACGATGGTTTCGAATCCCGGTGATATCCATCAACATCCATGTATCACCGGTTTCAAATCCCAGGGATACATGGATGTTGTGTTTGTCGTACGACACTGACTGTCTCCCTTTCCTGGAGCCAGTGCCCCTAAATTAGGGACGTTACTCGTGGTGGTGGTTAAACCCCAATAAAAAAAAGTCAAAATGACATCTTTTCCTACATGATATCATCATATGACTTATAACGAAGTAAATTTCTCCGTCATTCTTGGTCTACGCCGGGATTCGAACCCCAGGCCGCTTATTCCGGAACAAGTCGCTCTACCAACTGAGCTACGCAGACGTTTATTCTGATTCCTATCTGCCTTTATGTCGTGTGCGTCCTGCTGGCAGGTACGTCACAGACTTACCTTTATCACTCCTTAGTTTGCATCTTGGAGAAATAGGAGATAGTCCATGGTATGCCTGTTTTCGGCGAAAGCATTTTCAACGACCGTCTAAGGACTTCAGAGTTGGAATAACTTTTTACCTCTCAGTTTCGCTGGAAGAAGCTGCTGTACATACGGCCTGATTTTAGAGTTCGTAATCTAAACGAAATGTTGCTCAACCGTCTTCATAAGATTGCGCAAGCGAAATTATGTAAAGGAGCGAAAGTTAGATAATGGGAGCAAAGAGAAGGAGAAAGGGGACAGCGAGGTGACTAAGAACGCAAGTGACCAGATGGTCTCTGGAGAGATCATGAGAAAGGATGGGGGAAAGAATAACCTGTGTATTTATCTGTGGAGAGAAAAAAGGAAACTGCCGACAGGAGAAGAGCTGGGCAAAAAGGAGTAAAGAGCTTTTGCTCAGAACGGGCGAAGAGGAAGGTTTAATGTGGAGATGAAAGATTTTCGAAAGAAGTAAATGGAAACAGAGAGAGGGAACAGTAGGAAATATGGAGAGTGACGGAATTTAAGTTAGCGGGTAGAGTGAAATAAAACAAATCTACCAAACTGTGACGAAGAAAGAGTACCCTCGTACTCTTTGTAGATAATTCATGCTATCCATCTTTCGCATGACAAAATCTTTCTGGGTGCGAAATAGAACGAGTGCTTTGAGAGTCCACATTTATTTACGTGCAGCGCATTTCATTTATTTACGTGACTGACAATCACACCGAGAAACAGGCTATTACATACTAAGGGGAATTAAATTACGAACGACAAATAATATGGTTTACTAATTCCTGACATTGAGCGGTACTTAGGTAAGTGGATTAACGAATGTTATTATCGTAAAAGCAATGGAAGAAGATATGTGTCATAAATGTAAACATTTACTAAACTACGGCGGCGACAATAGTAAATATTTCGGCTGTTTAGTATTTCAAAAGCAATATTTTTTTTTATATTTTTATATATTATTCAGATTTAGTCGAACGTAAGAAACGACGATGGCACCGATGAAATGTAATGTAGGTACGAAAACCATTTGCGCAAGCTAAAATCTGACTTCAAGATAGAAAGGAAAACTGAAACGCAAGTGTGTTAGTCATTGGGAAATTGGTAACTATTGGTCTAGGATATCTACAGGTTACACCCCACTGTGCTAAACATCATTTTAAAGCTCCCGTCAATAAAAGGTAACCCCTCGCCCTTGGGAGAACGAGAGGAAGCCACATTTTGTTACGAAATACAGTCGAGAAAGATTCACGGTATCAAAAATGCATTTTTATAAAGGGTTCTATCACAGTTAGCATTAGGTTCTCATGATGTTTGAAGACTGCAATGAGATATTATTACGTTAATGCAACAAATATACAACGAACAAGTTTTTCCGCGCCTGACATCGAATCCGGGTCCCCCTCACTCCGGATTAAGTTGCTCTCCCAACTGAGCTACGCGGACATATGCTCTCACTGCTATCTGCCCTTATCTCATGTGCGTCCTGCGTGGCAGACACGTCACAAGTAATGAAATAATGTTTCACGGAACAGCATGTGGCACGATCAGATTTCAAAAACGGTTTTAGAAATGACGCATCGTTACCCATTTTAGTTACATCGAAATCTTTCACTTGGGATTTACTTTCCTTTTGTCAGGAAAGATGCATAGCATCAAAATCTAAAAGGAACTATTGTAACAACAGACGGATGTGAAAAGAAAAAGTTCAGAGAAAGATCCAGTCGGAATGACTGGAAGGAATTTATACAGCAGGATGATGGACAGTATTCAGTTGAGAATGGTGAACGGCTGTACACTGAAGAACAATTGAATTAGAGATTCCTGTCTAGTAACGTGTAGCACCACCTATCGCCCTGATGACGGCGGCGATTCGTCTCGGCATGGACTCGACAAGAGACCGGAAGCGTTGGGAAGCCATACGGATCCACGACCTCTGAACAATAGCTCCCACAGTTCACGAAGATTTGATGGAGAAAGCGTGAGAGCCTAGAACATCTATCTCGATGGCATCCCAGATGTGCTCGATGGGATTGAGATCAGGTGACCTAGCTGGCCAAGGAAGCGAGGTCACGTTGGTGGAGTGTTAATCCAACCATTCGGATACAATTCGGGGGCGATGGCACGGTGCATTGTCTTGTTGCCGGATGAGGTCCCCATTGAGATGTTGAAGACGCACAAACGTGAGCAAATGGTCGTCCACGATATCCCGGTAACGTTGACCTGTGAGGGACAATGTCACACGTACCAGGGGTCCAATTTCAGTCCATGTAAAGAATCCCCAGACGAAAATGCCACTTCCACCAGCTTGAAGAGTACCCTGCTGGCAAGAAGGATCCATCGCTTCATGTGGATTGCGCCGTACTCGTATCCTGCCATCCGCATGTACCAACGTGAATCTCGACTCATCAGTCCGGGCAACATTTTCCCACATGTCTAGAGTCCAGTGGCGATGTTCCCGCGCCCATGCTAATCTTTGCACCCTGTGATGTGCGGTCAGAAGCGGTACCCTCGTGGGACGATGGCTTCTGTACCCCATAGCGAGGAGATGGTTCTGGATGGTGTGGCTGCTTACACGTTTTTGTGCACCAGCGTTAAATTGCTGAATGATTTCTTGAACTGTGGCCCGTCTATCCGCTGTTACAATGCGAACTAGCCGACGATGACCCAGCTCATCCACACGCTCTTGTCCACGGTAGTTGGCCTTTGCAGGGATGGTTTTACCGGCTTCGGTGTACTCACGGTGGACCCGTGACACAGTGGCTCGTGAAAATCCCAGTGCCTGCACGACTTTAGAGATGGAGTGACCCATTTGTCGGGCCCCGACAATTTTCCCACGATCAAATGCGTTTAGATCCTTCGTCTTACCCATACTGCGTCCGACTCTTACTGATTTTCGCCGCATCACTCTTTATATTGTCGGACTGCTGCATACGTCATGTCGTTTCCATTTACAGGGCCGCCCACAGCGCCACATTTGCATAACGCCAGCTGTCTCTAATTTAATTGCTCTTCAACGTAAAATGATTAAGTTCATTAAGAGTTTCATTGCAGAAACCTAGAGATTTACAATGTAATAGACTGACGGAAGACATTCCTTTGCAAACCAAGAAATTGAAGACAGGCTAATGTAAAGTTTAGTGAAAGCATGCAAGTTCGTAGTCGATATAACAGAAGTGGGAAATTATAGACTAGATAAGATAACGTTTAGAGAAACACTCACAAAAAAGTGTGTACATCGAAAGTACTCAGTAGGCAGTTGGAAACATTCACTTGAGAAACCTGAGGAATGCCCACTAATGAAAAAAATAAGGTTTATTTAAAAAATCTAGTGAAATCCCGAAAATGAAGAGTACACAGTGCAACATTAATTCAGAAAAACTCGAAACTGAAAATTTCCCCTCGTCTTTGATCACAGTTTTTAAGCAATGTAGTACATGCTTTTAATGTGTCCTTGCACTTAGAAATTTTTGTCCGTATTTTCTACAGTGCAAAAATAAAATTCTGAAATTCACGAACCACTTTCTGTGATTCCTTTCGTGAATTAAGGAAGCATCATTTTGATACAACCTTTCCCGTGATGACGGAAAGAAACCGAAATTTCACGTACGCCAGAAAACTTCTAAGTTTTCAGAAATATTTCCGCAATCCTTTTCGTATATAAACGGAAAAATTCCGTTCTCACTTTTTTTGCATCCATATGATGAATATTTCCGGTAACAGACGTTCTGTAGCGAGATCAGATATTGTGGATAGAATGTCGCATGAAGTTTAGTTATTGTGGCTCTGGATATTTCTTCTCCTTTCCCCCATTTTGTGCACCAGCTATTATACAGGGTGTTTCAAAAAGGATGAACCGATTTCAAAGTAGTATATTTAATAAGGCAAATGTGGGATTGTTAAAAAACAAACAGCCAAGTATGAAGGAAGGTCTAAAGTTTCACTCGCCACAATTACAAATGCTCAATGTGTCCTCCACCTGCTGCATGGACAACATCAAGCTGATAGCTGAATTCATCCCAAACGCGTCGGAGAGTGTCTTCAGTCACAGAATTTACCGCGGCCGTGATTCTCGTTCGGAGCTCATCTAAGTCAGCGCGTAAAGGGGGAACATAAACACGGTCTTTTACGTATCCCCACGAAAAAAAGGTCACATAGTGTGATGTCTGGAGATCTCGGAGGCCAAGTGTGTAGTCCCAAGTCATGGGGTCCCCTGCGTCCAATCAAACGCAGAGGCAATGTGTCGTTTAGAAACCGACGAACTTGGAGGTTCCAATGTAGCGGTGCGCCGTCTGCTGCAAAATGAAATCTTCAGTCGTCATGCAGCTGTGGAAGTAGCCAGTTTTTCAGCATTGCAAGGTAGGAGTTGCCCGTAACCGTGTTGTTTGCAAAAAAAAGGGCTATAAACATTTCTAACAGAAACCACGCAAAAAACCATTTAGTTTTGGTGAATCACGTTCATGTTGGAGAGTTTCATGTGGATTCTCCAGTCCCCATACGCAAGCATTGTGACGCGAAACTTTTCCGCTGACATGAAAGGTTGCTGCATCGTTAAAAATCAACCTTTTTACGAAAGTGTCGTCCTCCATGTCCTCTAACAGAGTTGCACAAAATCTTTTCGTTGTGCTTTGTAACCTCCACGAAGAGCTTGCCCCAGTTGCAGTCTGTACGGCTTCAGCAGCAAACGTCGTCGTAAATCACGCCAAACAGTGACATGAGGGATGGAAAGTTTGCGACTCGCACGACGAGTAGACTTCTGTGGGATTCGCTGAAACGCCTCGTGGATTCCTTGCACATTCGTCACTGAGGTGGTTGGTCGTCCAGGTCTCTTTCCCTTACATAAACACCCTGTTTCTTCAAATTGTCGATACCAACGGCGAATGATTTTGGAGCACTGCCGTAACGCCGTTTAAACGCACGCTGCACCGTAATCACGGACTTAGTCTTGCTAAATTCGAGCACACAAAACGTCTTCTGTTGTCTCGACGCCATCTTCTCACTCACTAAGCGTAGCGGCTGTTTGGGCGCTCGTGCTGCCATCTAGCGGTAGTCATAACAATGATACGAGGCGCATTCATCGGTGGTTTGTGGTTGCCGAGATATCCACTTTTCAAATCGGGACATTCTTTATAAAAAACTCTGTATATTATGGTACTCTAAGAAATCTGGTATACTTAAATTAATGTACAGGAGATTGTACGATGTCTATGTATCATTCTGTGGAGTCATTAAAGCAAAAGCTATTACAGCTAACAAGAATAAATTTCATATTTAGGAGTTTTGTGAAATAAAACTACAGAGCAGTACATTTCACCTTTTCTTAAAGAAAACTGAAAGCCATTGTCAGTTTAAAAAGATCTCAAGTTCCAAAACATTCTGCAGCTTAGAAAAATTACGATGAAAAAAAAAACACTTAATTTATAATAAGTCCCCCTACGGAAAACAAAAGTATTACAAACGTGTTGAAAAAAGTCATAAACTCCAACAGAAAAAAAAAATCCATAAATCGATCGTATCAATGCCAAAAAGAAACTTTATCATTGCTCAATTAAATTTTTCCCTAGCACGTGAGTGGAATTTCCGAGTTTTTTCTGGCTCAGTAGCTAAGATACGCTGCTTCTGCTGAACCAACCCAAACGACATCGGTTCGAGCCCCACCGGCGCGAAAGGATTCTCTGAAGTAAAGGCCGAAAAATCCAACGTCTTCATTTTCGCAAAGTTTCTGTATGAATACGGAAAAACCTGAAACGGAGTTTTGCCGCCCTGGTGGCTCAGTGGTCTAAGCGATGGCCTCTTATCATTCGTCCGAAAGGGGTCCGGGTTCGAATCCCGGTGAGGCATGGATGTTGTGTTGATCTTACGGCACTGGCACTCTCCCTTCCCTGTAACCCGTGACCCTAAATGAGGGACGGGCGACTGCTCATAGCTCATTAAGTTGCTTAAAATGGTCGTCAAACCTCAAAAAAAAAAAAAAAAAAAAAAAGTGGAGATAAACGGAATTACTGACTACGGAAAATCTGTGAAAATACGGAAGTTAAAATAACAAACAGGGCGCTTCTAACAAGTTAGTAAAATCATGCAATGCATTGATTATGACACGCTTTCCAACATACCAGAAATCATTACTCAAGTTATGAGGATAATTGCTGTGGAATAAATCTCGGTCTTGTGCCCTGAACTTTGATCCCATTTCGATGATATTCTACAGAACCGGTTCAGTTTACCTCCGAAATAACATGATAAAGTTTTGTTGGAATGGAAGCATTTTTACGTAAGTTATGATGCTAAGGGCTATAGAACAGATTCCGCTCCTGTGTCCTAACCTTTGACCCCGATTCGCCCATTTAATAGGCAGGTCCGTACAACATACTAACATTTCATCCAGATCGAATAGTTTTTACGTACGTTATGACGCATAATGGCGATGGAGGTGATTCCGCTCATATGTCCTGACCTTTGACCCAATTTCGCATATGTTTAATAGGGTTTGTCCCCAGGTGGTCCCCTACCATGTACTAAATTGTAATCGAAATCGAACATTTTTTACGTTAGTTATGACGCATAAGAGCAGTGGAATGGATCCCGCTCCTATGTGCTAACCTTTGACCCCATTTCATTCACATTCAATAGGGTTCCTTTCCAGGCAATATCCTTCCACATACTAAAAGTTCATCGAAATCGAACGATTTTTACGCGAGTTATCGTGCGGACGAACATACACACACACAAAGCGTGACGTAATGAGGCAGATGAGAATCGCGACCATCTTCTCGCAAGAGTGCGACGTCATAAAACTTTAATAGGATCCACACACAACGCGTGACGTAATGAGACAGATGGCGCGACCGCGCGCCAACATTTCAAGCGCGAGATTGTGACGTCATAAGATTGCCCCAGGTGTTCTCCTACCACCTAATAAAATTTCATCGAAATCGAACCATTTTTACGCACGTTATGACGCATAAAGGCAATGGAATGCATCCCGGTCTTATGTCCTGACCTTTGACCCCACTTCACCCATTTTCAACAGGGTTCATTCCCAGGTGGTCCTCTACAATATACTAAAATTTCATCGACATCGAACCTCATTTACGCAAGTTTTGATGCATAAGGGCAATGGAATGGATCTCGCTCCTATGCCGCGACCTTTGACCCCATTTCGTCCATTTTTAATACGGTTCGTCCTTTATCACATACTAAAAATTCGTTGAAATCGAACCATTTTTACGCGAGTTGTCGTGACGACAGACAGACGGACGTACAAAGCTGGAGCATATACGCTTCTTCAACCTACTGTTGGAAAGCGTAAAAAACGGAAATTTCGTTAAAAGACGTACACCTACTGGTAACGTTGCTGCACGTTATTTTAAAAAAATAAAAAAATCTGTGAATTTACACCATTTATTGATTCTGTCAAGCCCGTTCCCTTGGCTGTGGTTTCGCTAGATAGTAGATAGGGACAGTGGGAATCTCGTTAATCCATTTATGCGCGTCACCAAGGAAATAAAAAGAAAAACACAGCTCACAGTAAAGTGAGGGGGAACTCATTTAGGCAGTATTTTTCGTGAAAATACCATTTGCTGTGATTTTGATGCATATTTTTTATAACCAGTTGTTTCCTTCTAGATGAACTGAATTGCATCGAATTATTTATTTCGAATAGGTTTTTACATGGGCTCCACCTGTCAGAAACGTCGCTTTCTGACAGCAAAGGGTCTTCCACTACTTCTTTAAGTACCAGCTCCATTACCGTGATGATTAAATAGGCTATCCATCACCATGGGCTGTGCACAGTCACGGTGAGAAATATTTTGGAGGAATGTCACGGTGAGGAATATTCTGAGGAATGTCACGGTGAAGAATATTCTCGGGAATATTACGGTGAGGAATATTCAGGGAGCGCCTCTTACGAGGAGCCTCCCTCTCTCATCGTATGTCAAGTAAAATTGGCCAAAAACTGCTCAGTACGTCCAGGTCTGATTTTTGGGATCCACCAAAGTATTCGCGTCAGCTCTGAAAAACCGCAAACTAGATGCTCGTCAGTAGGTTTAAGCCTTCCACCTAGATGAAATGCTGTAGATTTACAAACATACTTCTAAACATCAATTACTTATTGGTGAGATGCTAATCATTTTTTTCTGTCCCTCATCATTTCGCAATCTTTTACCCAATCTTCTGTTCCTCTTACATCTCTATCTTTCAACTTCTCCACAGCCATCATTCATGAGTGGTTATTATCAGGCCATTAGTTTAGATTACGATAGCCTTTTCCGATAGAGCTCAACGCATAATTTCATCATCGGCTTATGGCTGAATATTTGCTGGAATGCCATTTGGTATTCAGAGCTCCTTTCAAAGTTCCTTCGCCTTATTGGATATCGATAATTCTTTATTGTTATTGGTTTCTAAATCTCCGTCCAATCTTCTTACTTAAATCGTAGTTGATGACGTGCGTTTCGTAAACAATTTCCATCAAAGATGATGCACTTCGTTGATCATTTCCATACGGCAGGTTTCATTAGAAAGCTTTCACTTACCTCGAATGAGTTACACGGTTTCTCGTTAGTCACATGTTTCCACGATATATATTGTCAGATGAATGGTTAATCCGACACACAAACGAATACTCGTTTTATTAATCTTTCTGATAAATTTAACTCAACTTTCTTTAATTAATATATGGAAGAACAACCTCCTGATGTATTCAAAGTGTTATATCTAAATTTGCAAGGTCAACAATGCATTCACTCTTTAGTAGAAGCACTTACGCCGAACTGAAGTGAAACGCATTGAGAAGGTTAATGAAATGCGTTTTACTAAATTACTTCACATCGAATTCTGATATTAATGGGTGTCTGATGTGTTCTTTACTACTACAATGTAGGAACATTAACATATGGTTATATCGGTTCGCCTCTTAGGTATGTGGATTCACGATACCTTAAGTTCTGATCTGGGTTTCCCAAAACTGAAGCACTTTCACCAGCAGAATGTATCGTATGAATCGATAATATTTCGTTAGCCAAGTCAAACAGTAGCTTGGCTACATTTCTCCGCTTCACGTGACATAACAGAACGATAAAATATGTATTGCTCCAAAGATATTTTGAAACTCAAGCACGATGTTTACAACGAAAAATAGTAGTTTTGCACTTCCCCTATAGTAATAAATGAATAAATTATTTAAAAAAGAAATTCAGACACGTACTGTTAGATTTGTTTACACTGGAAAGAAATATGAGTAAAAATAAGTAACACATTTCTTAGTTATCATAAAACAGTCGGAGTAAACATTTTGTGATATGTATTTAATAAATTGATTCTTTCATAATTTTTAAATTTTGTATTGCCTAGATCAGCAATTACAACTACACTGCTGGCCACCCAAAATGCAACACAAAGAAGGAAGCATCCGATTGGCCTGAAATTCGCAGTATGCGTCGCCGGCGAAACGACATGCAAACGATTAGCATTGCAGGGCATATGCAAATCATGTACGCCCGGCACGCCACCGACAAGCACTATAAGAAGGGTGCACAGAAGGAGGGGTGTAAGTAGTGGAAGTGTGTTGTGCTGACGGACTTGTGCGTGGAAAGCTTCCTGATGCCTCGTCGCAAAATACGGCAGTCATTCCAGCAAGTTTCGGAGTTTGACAGAGGTCGAATAGTGGCTTATCGCGACAGCGGTTTATCGTACCGAGACATCGGCGCCCGTGTGGGACGACATCCAGCCACAGTGAGGCGAGTATGGATTCGGTGGATGCAGGAGGGACGGACGGACTAACGTGAACGATTGCCGCAGCCGCGGCACACCACCGAACGAGAGGACCGGCATGTTTTGCTGCGGGCATTGACCGCTCGCACCGCCACATTACGAACGTTAGCGCAGGTAATGGGGTGTGTTGCGCAACAACCTGTGTCAGTACGTACCGTTCGACGACGTCTGCATGAGCAGGGACTTGTCGCACGGCACCCATTGCTCCGATTACCATTGACGTTACACCACCGGCGAGTGCGGCGGCAGTGGGCCTTTGAACGCCGCACCTGGACTACGGACTGGTACGACATTGTCTTCTCGGACAAATACCGCTTCTGCCTGCAACACCACGATGTGCGGATCCTTGTGTGGCGGCACCGCGGCGAGAGACTGCATGACGCCTGCATTATGCATCGTCATACCGGTCCATCGCCTGGCGTTATGGTTTGGGGCGAAATTGGATATGGCACCCGCACCCCTCTGGTACGCATCGCCGGTACACTCAACAGCCACCTCTACATCTCCGACGTTTTGGAGCCTGAAGTCCTCCATTGCCTGCAGGACCTGTCAGCGGCCAAGTTTCAACAGGTACGTGCCATCCTCATTCTTCACGGCCCACCAGGTGTCACTGCTACCGTGGCCCGCCTGTTCTCCCGATATGTCGCCCATCGAACACGTCTGGTCGCTGATCGGCAACCGGGTGGCCCGGCAAGCACCTCCCGCGGCTACGCCTGATGAACTGTGGCAACGTGTGGAAGCTGCCTGGACCGACATACCGCAACCCACATCCAAAGTCTCTTTCGTTCGATGCCGCGGCGTGTAGCGGCCGTTATTGCCAGCCATGGAGGCCACATGAACTATTGATGTCTGCGTGTTCCGCAAGTTGTACGGGCCAGTAAGCTCAATCGTTTCATCTTTGTATCTGTTGATATGTGTCCAGTAAATCTGGCTTTGATATATCGCGTCCTTCTTGGTGTTGCATTTTGGGTGGCCAGCAATGTAGTTTAAGTTTTTATTCACAGACTTATCATTTATTTAAATTTCGGAAACAATAACTAATTACATCGAAGTAGCAAAAGGAACACCCAATAGCAATAAGGTACGTGCCATCCTCAGTTTCGTACGCAACTATTTCGCTTATAGAAATAAATAAATAATATTACTTGCGTACGCAGCCCACCTATAAAAATGAATAAATAAATATTATAAAAAATAAATCCAGTCGCGCTACTATTTAGATTTTTTTACACTAGAAAGACAGAAAATGAACAACATAAGTAACACATTGCTTAGTCATTATTAAAGAGTCCCGTTAAACAGTTCGTTTGGTTTATGTCTTGGTAATATCCGTGTGAGCAGATTGCTGTATGCTGATAACACAATCCTGTTGGCAGAGAGGAAAATGAGTTGCAGAGTATGATGTCGCGGATGTACGAAGTCCGCACGAAATTAAACTGAAGGTAAATAAGGGAAAAGCCAAAGTTAGTGCAACTTAGGTACTATAGAAGGGTACTATTATAGGAGTCGTTTGTGTGTTGGAGACAAGATTCTGATCGTGTGAGGAATGAAAAGATGGCGGCAAGACCATCTTCAATGAAAAGAGGTTGCAAGACACATTCTAATCGTGTGAGGAATGAAAATGTGTTGCACTTACTTGTGTAATGTGAAGCAAAATGTTGTTAGCAAGGTGGAGTCTAATATTCTTCGGTGGTTTGGCCATGTAGAAATATGAGTAATGAGATGCTTACTAAGAAATGTTTTTAGCCCAAGTGACAGGAAGGAAAAGCAGAGGAAAGCCAAGGAAGTGAAGGGAGGATCAGATTCAGGACTGTCTGCATGAGAAAAAGATTACGAATATAAAGTATAGAAGCCGCCCCGGTGGCGCAGTGGTCTAAGCGATGGCCTCTGATCATTCGTTCGAACGGGGTCCGGGTTCGAATCCCGGTGAGGCATGGAGGTTGTGTTTGTCTTACGGCACTGGCTCTCTCCCTTCCCTGGAACCAGTGACCCTAAATTAGGGACGGGCGACTGCTTATAGCCCATTGAGTTGCTCACGGTGGTCGTTAAACCTCCAATAAAAAAAAAAAGAAGTATAGAAGGTATCGTGTACATCGTGTGATGGATATCAGTGAAGCCCGAGTTGTGGGTCAAGATCGCTATAAATTGAGAAGTTTGATACGGCAACAGTAAGTAAATAATCAGTTACAAATTTACCTGGTAGTTTGTACTTCTTTGAGGAGCTAACCTCTGAATCTCAGGGAACAGCTTAGTGATATGTATGTATTAAACAGTTCATTGTACTATGTACAGTATTTACTAAATTCATTCTAAGTCACAATTTTTAAATTTGGTGTTGCCTAGTTTAGCAATTTCAACTAGCCTAACTTCTGAGGTATCTTTATCACAGACTTATCATTTATTTACATGCAATTAATTTTTGCATTGCAGTAGCAAATTATTAGGAACACTCAATAGCAATCAGATAGTGGTTGGTTGGTTGGTTGTTGGATTTTATTGGCGCAAGGGCCAGGTTTGGCCAAAGAGCGCCAGACAAAGAACGATCAGCCACAGATTTTTAAAAACGTGGAAAATGATTAAGATCAGACAGGCTGGGTAAAAGTTGAAAAAGAGTATGAAGAAAGCAGTGAAGAAAAGGTAGTTAATGAAGTTTATTAAAAGTAACATATTTACTAATGGAAAAGGACGAACCGTCACTCTCCTCCCCCCACACTCCTCTGCAATGCTGGCAGAGGGCGGGGACGAACTGTCACTCTCCTCCCCCCATGTTCCTCTGCAATGCTGGTAGAGGCTGGGGACGAACTGTCACTCTCCTCCCCCCGTGTTCTTCTATAATGTTGGGTGAGGGTGGGGACCTCGCTGAGGCCGAGACAGTTTGATGGACACCGCACACCTTTGCGGATTGAGGGCCGGGTCTTCCGCACGTGCAGGCTGTCTGCTGGGAACCGGAAGAGGCGGGCGTCTTCAAAAGAGAAGGCGAAGACGCAGCTGGTCGAATAAGCTGGAGCTCGGTGAAATCCACCTGTGTCGCTTGTTCAGCTGTAGATCGCTTGGCAAGTGCGGCGAGAGCTACAGGGCGCGGAACAAAAGGCTGCACGGGTTGTGGCTGAGACTGAACAACTGCGGCAAAAGTACGCTGTCGGTTGTTGGGAATACCCAACTTGGCCTTGGCAGCAGGGTACGAGAGGCCCTCCAGGGTCTTGAGGCGCTGGATCGCCTTCTCGTCGTTCCACTTCGAACAGGACCTGGCATAAGCAGCGTGGGAGTCACCACAGTTTACACAGCAGGGCTCTGAAGTGCATCCAGTCCCTTCGTGGTCGCGGGAACCACAATTGGCGCACCTCGCAACACTGTTACAGGACCGCTGGGAATGTCCATACCTCTGGCACTTAAAACAGCGTAGAGGATTTGGTATATAAGGACGAACTGCGCATAACAAGTAACCAGCCTTTATTTCAGTAGGTACCTTCGGGCTGTTAAAAGTCAAAATAACATTTCGTGATTTGATCAGCGCGCCATCGCGCCTGAAAGTCATGCGTCGGGCAGCTATGACACCCTGATCAGCAAGTTCACACACAAGTTCATCTTCATCGCAGACCAACAAGTCGGGCTCAGAAATGACTCCCTTGGAGGTGTTGAGATACGGATGTGCCGTCACTTGAACTGGAATATCCTGAAGTCTGGTCAACTGCAGAAGAGATTTGCTCTGAGAGAGAGTGCAAGTTTCCACAAGCAGGTCACCAGAGCGTAGCTTCTTCACTGACTTCAAAGAGCCAGCAACACCCGCAAGTGCCTTCGAGATGAAAAAAGGAGACTTTGAGGAAAGTTTCAACATCTGGTCAGTAGAAGAAATGACGAGAAAAGTAGCTTGAGGTATCGAATCTGCAAGTGTAATGCGACGTTTCTGAGCCGACGGCTCAACACCTGGATCTAAAGATACGTCGCGGTGATGTCGTTTTTCAACGAAAGTTCTCTTCAGTGTGTTATGTGTGGGAGGTGGTTGAGGCAAATTTGGCCCCTGATCAATCACCATATCCTGTTGTTTTTTAAATTTTGAGGAGGGTTTATGTTTCCCCATGGGAGTAAGAAAAATTCATCAGCAACGTACTCCGCCCACAATCGAGCCCAACAGGGGAGAACTGGAGGTCCGCAAGCCAAACACATGACGCAAGACACAGTTCTAGAGCTTAGTTGCAAATATAGTCCGTTGGCTGTGATCACACGCACTCTCGGCGGACACTTCGGCCTCCGGGTACCGTCATGCCAACGCCTTTGGCATGATCCCACAGCCCCCGGGCTCACCCTGCCGTGCCATACGACAAAAAAGCCGCTAAAGCCCTGTACACAACTCGGTACAAGACTTCTGACTAGAGGTGGGTTAGTCTCTAGCCTCCCGTTTACAGCGAAGCCGGGGTCGAAGAGGAGTGTTGGTACACAGGAGGCACTTATCCGGTCTCCTGCGACCTCAGCCGCCAGACATCCCATTTCCGCCTCACGGGTCTCCGCACGCGGCAAACATGCAGGTAGGTCTAGCACCCAAACCAGCTAAAAGGAAAAAAAGAAATCTAAAGAAGACAAATCCTGGCAGGGAACCGAAACGGAATCTCAGCAACCTACGAACTGAGCGGTTAATATAAATCAGTTAATGGTGGAGGGCAACAAAACCACAAGACCGGGGTGTTAGTACATAACGTGGTAGCGATTAGGTAGAGAATACCACACAGGCAACTAGCCAGTGGAGAAAATAAATAAAAAACGAAAAAGCGACACACAAGACCAGCTCGGGATCGTGGGGCCGCGACTCCCCAACAGCTGGATGAACAGCCGTCCCTGCAAACACCAACAGCAAAGCGGTGGCATGACATCGGATGTTGACCAGTCACAAGGTCAGCTCGGGCCGTGGGGGCGCCGCTCCCCAAATAACTGGAAAACCAATTATCCCCGTGCGGGGCAATCAGATAGTGCCATCCTCACTTATGTATGCAACTATGAGACTGAGATGGTATTAGAAACAGCTCACTGCAAATTTCAGTATCTCCTGCGACGCTCGCTAGTGGCTATATTTACTGACTTCTCTCTGTCTACAAACTTTCCTATCGTGAGCCTCCGGGTTCCACCTAATGTCCTTCCACTTCCGTACTCGGCTGAAAAGCCTGTTACAGGCGTAGCTAGTCGAGCATAAACCTTTTTCTTTGGTAGTAAACCCAACAAGCTGGTTGTTCAGTCAGAGCTCACTGCAAAGTATTCAGACGTGTACGAAGTCCAGAGAGCGGCAATATAGCAAAATACTCTTGATATAAGCGATTTTGAGTCGTGACAGTAGCGAACAGTTGCACGCATCTCAGAAACGCCAAACTTTATCGGATATACAAAGACAACTGTATCGAAGGTGCACAATGAGTAGGGCACCAACAACAAAACAAGTAAGATTCTTGAAATCAGAGACTACAGTCTTGTGATGATCATAAATATTAAGAAATACAACGTCTGTCACAAATATGTTTATTTTTTCCAGTCGACTAAGGTTTCTATGGACTCTGCTCTAGCTACATCAAGACTAATGGCACGTAAATGGCACCAAATGACATCATACAGTATTCAAGGAATGTACATGAGACGTAAATGACAATGTACATGACATCATACAATAAATAGTGTTTACAATCACAGATTTTGGTTAGTTGTCTTCCACGCGCTTGAGAGAAGTGTTGTGGATGCCATGTTATTAACAAATTGCGAAGAAGCTAGAAGAAGCTGAGCTAGTACGTGTATATTCACATATTAACCTGCCATATATGTGTTGGCTTGCCTTTTCTGTTGAGCTTTATGTTTTTTGGGGAGATGAGGGCTATGACAGGCTATAACGAAGTAAATTTCTCCGTCATTTTTATCCGCGCCAGGATTCGAACCCGGGTCCCCTCATTCCAGAATACGTTGCTCTACCAATTGAGCTACACGGACAGTTATTCTGATTCCTATCTGCCTTTATGTCGTGTGCGTCCTTCGGGCAGGTACGTCACATCTCCTGGTACGTTACATCATCTCCCCTTTTTTTTTTTTTTTTTTTTTCGAAGTACTGGAGAAAGGATTCTCTTATTTTTTCCTATCTCGCGGTGTGGAAATAACATCACACCAATGCGAGATTTTGAACGGTCGGGTCATCCGGATAGTTCGGGCGCCATTATAACGAAGTAAATTTCTCCGTCATTTTTATCCGCGCCAGGATTCGAACCCGGGTCCCTTCATTCCGGAATAAGTTGCTCTACCAATTGAGCTACGCGGAAGTTTTTTTATTCTGATTCCTATCTGCCTTTATGTCGTGTGCGTCCTTCTGGCAGGTACGTCACATCTCCTGGTACGTTACAAGGCCTCACGGCCTTTTCCCTCCTTTTCCTAGTTGCTGTAGTGACAACTAAATGAATAAATAAATGAAATAAATGAAATTCTGTTATAGATGGAAAGCTTTCAAAATATCAAGTTTGGTGGTTGAATCTGGCTTATCAATTAGTTTTACTTTTTCAAAGAGAAATTTATGGTCTTTTTCGTAACAACGTTTAGACATCGATGTCTTTTTTAGGTCACAGTTCCGAATATAGGTCTTGTGCACCATCAATCTAAAACGCAAAGCTCTACGGGTATGTCTCTACGTGACGTTGCCTTCAGAATTTCAAAAATTCTGAAAACCTTTAATTATAAAGTGATTTTTAAACCCATAAACAAAATTAATTTTTAGAATCAAAGGACTACGTTGAAGATAAAAACTCCTGGGAAATTTATCAAATTCCATGTGAATGTGGCGCTTGGTATATAGGACAGACCCGTATAGCCTTGCCTTTTCGATTAAAGGAGCAAAAGACCTATATTCGGAACTGTGACCTAAAGAAGTCCTCCATGGCTAAACACTGTTGCGAAAATGACCATAAATTTTTCTTTGAAGAAGCAAAACTAATTGACAAGCCAGATTCAGCCACCAAACTTGATATTTCGGAAGCTTTCCATATACACTGACGGGAAAAAAATCCCAACACCAAGAAGGGGTTCAGTTAGATAAACGACAGTTGGTAGGCGGTGAAAGTACATCTGTAAGATGACGTCTATGCAAATTTCGTGCTCGGCGCATACGTGTGGCGCTAGTAGCGCCCCTCAGAACATGCAAAGCAGGATTGCTGTAAATACGCGCTGTAACGTTCGTGAGCGTTAGTTATCGTTGAGATTCGACGTAGTGTGTTGATGTTAGTCAAGAATGCCTTTAAGAAGACGAAGAAGCCATTATCAACAGCTCACGGAGTTTGAACGAGGTCGTGGTAATAGGGCTACGAGAAGGTGGATTTTCGTTCCGCAACATTGCAGAACGACTTAGCAGGAATGTAGCCACTGTGCATGATTGTTGGCAGCGGTGGTCAAGGTAAGGTCCTGCCTCAAGAAGACCGGGTTCCGGCCGGCCACGTGGCACTACTGAGAGGGAAGACCGCCGTGTACGGCGTATGGCCGTGGCGCATCGCACCGCGTCTGCCGCAGCAATTCGAGCTGCAGTTACCACCACAGTGACACAACGAACTGTTACAAATCGGTTACTTGAAGGACAGCTCCGAGCCAGACGCCCTGTAGCGTGCATTCCATTTACTCCAAACCACTGCCGTTTGCGACGTCAGTAGTGTCAAGCTAGAGCTCATTGGAGGACGGAGTGGAGATCTGTTGTGTTTTCTGATGAAAGCCGGTTCTGCCTGGGTGCCAGTGATGGCCGTGTGTTGGTTAGAAGGAGGCCAGGTGAGCGCCTGCAACCAACCTGTCTGCGGCCGAGACACACTGGGCCTACACCTGGAGTTATGGTCTGGGGAGCAATTTCCTATGACAGCAGGAGCACTCTCGTGGTTATCTCACGCACCCTGACGGCACCGTTGGACGTCGGTCTGGTGATTCAACCTGTTGTGCTGCCATTCATGAACAGCATTCCAGGGGCTGTTTTCGAACAGGATAACGCTCGCCCGCATACCGCTGTTGTAACCCATCATGCTCTACAGAGTGTCGACATGTTGCCGTGGCCAGCTAGATCACCAGATCTTTCACCAATCGAGCACGTATGGGACATCATTTGGACGACAACTCCAGCGTCACCCCAACCAGCATTAACCGTCCGTGTATTAACCGACCAAGTGCAACAGGCATGGAACTCCATCCCCAAAACTGACATCCAGCACCTGTACGACACAATGCATGAACGTTTGCGTGCTTGCATTCAACATTCTGGCGGTTACACCGGTTATTAATGTACCAGCATTTCACATTTAAAATTGGCTGTTCTCGCGCTTACATTAAGCTGTGATCTTGAAACCTTAATCGATTAAATATGTTACCTATGCAAATGTATTGCCGCCATTTCATTCCTCTACAACTATTTTTTCGTGGTGTTGGGATTTTTTTTCCGTCAGTGTATATCAGAAGTCTTCGCAATTTGTTAATGACATGGCCTCCCCATCATTTCTCTCAAGCGCATGAAAGAAACTATCCAAAATCCATGATTGTAAACATAATTTATGATGCCATGTACAATTTGAATATTTACGTGCCATTCGGCCTGATGAAGCTAGGCCAGAGCCCAGCGAAACCCTGGTCAACTTGAAAAAATAAAATTATTTGTGCCAAAGGTTGTATTTCTTAATATAACAAAACAAGTACTCAACGGTCTTCCTGTAGATGAGAACAACTGGTCAATGTTCGAGGACGAAGGCGTTGGGAGAGGATTTTAGGAGGTAACGAGCGATCTCCATCGCAGCAGGTAACCGCGCAGTACAGCAGCGATATCGAGAATACAATTTCAGTACACGCAGCGAATGGGTCAAAGACGCCATCGCAGCATGTAACCGCGCAGTACAACAGCGGTATCGAGAATACAATTTCAGTACACGCAGCGAATGGGTCAAAGACGCCATCGCAGCAGGTAACCGCGCAGTACAACAGCGATATCGAGAATACAATTTCAGTACACGCAGCGAATGGGTCAAAGACGCCATCGCAGCAGGTAACCGCGCAGTACAACAGCGATATCGAGAATACAATTTCAGTACACGCAGCGAATGGGTCAAAGACGCCATCGCAGCAGGTAACTGCGAAGTACAACAGCGGTATCGAGAATACAGTTTCAGTACACGCAGCGAATGGGTCAAAGACGCCATCGCAGCATGTAACCGCGCAGTACAACAGCGGTATCGAGAATACAATTTCAGTACACGCAGCGAATGGGTCAAAGACGCCATCGCAGCAGGTAACTGCGAAGTACAACAGCGGTATCGAGAATACAATTTCAGTACACGCAGCGAATGGATCAAAGACGCCATCGCAGTAGGTAACCGCGTAGTGCAACAGCGGTATCGAGAATACAATTTCAGTACTTTGGCGCGAATGGGTCAAATCCGCCTATCTTATAACAGCAGTCGTTATCTTCGTGTACTATTCGTTCCTGCTAAAATCGACAAATTCGTGTGTAGTGCGCACGGGAGCTCCACCACTTCAGTCTTGCGAACAATTCAAATGTCGCCAAGTCAGGTGAATCACATCATTAGTCAAAACAGGCTGTTGGGCAGGCAAGAATATGGCGTCAACAGCACGAATCGAGGTATCTCAGCTTCTTCTTCTTCTTCTTCTTTTTAGTCTGTTGACTCCCACTGCAGGGTATACATGCTTCCTCCAATCTTTTCCAACTTCCTCGATCCTTAGCTTCAGCTCACCATTTAGCACCTCTAATTTTCTGAAGGTCATCTTTCCATCTTATTCTCTGGCGCTCTCTTCGTCCCCTGCCATTTATCGGTTGCCATTCTGTTATTAATCGTGTCCATCTTTCAGGGTTTTAACATGTCCAGCCCATCTCCACTTTGATTCTTTTAGTATTTTTAAAATATCTATTATTCCTGTTCTTTCTCTTATAATTTCATTTCCAACTCTATATCTTCTTGTTATTCCTAACATTCTTCTCTCGAACTTTCTTACCGATACTGTAATTTTTTTTACATCGTCGCTCTGTGATACTCCATGTTTCACTTCCGTAACTAAACAAAGGGATAATACAGTCATTTGCAAAAGTTTAAGGCCACCTGTCAAATTATTGAAAATTAAGATTTTCAAAAAGACAACTAATTACTAGTCAGAGATATTCGAAAAACTGACACCACTGATGAATACTTGCATTGCTTAGAACACGAAACGACCGAAATCAGTAATTTGTGTTTCCGCCTTTGTTCTTTATAACGGGCAGAATACGATGTGGCATACTCTCAATGACGGATTTGCAGTTATCACTTGAACTGTATTTGCACCACACGTACTTTATCGCGTCAATCAAAGCTTGGGAATTTGATGGTTGTTTTTCTGCTACCTTGTCTTTTAAAATGGTCCACAAATTTTCGATGCGGTTAAGGTCGGGACTATTACCGGGCCAGTCAAGAACAGTTATGTTTTTCCTCTGTAGGTAGTCCTTCACTGTCTTTGATCTGTGGCATAGAGCACCATCCTGCACAAAGATTGTGCATCTGTGCACTTGCATATGAGTCAACAGCTTCTCACGTAGCATTTCCACATAAAAAGGACCAGTCATGATAGTGCCTGTCGGCAAAAAGGATAATGAAGCAGTCCCGGATTCTGACATATTATATGACTAGGCGGATGTCTCACGGAGCTCACGAGGTATTTTTCATCAAACCTTTTGGTCGTTGAACATGTGCTTCACGTGATTCAAACTGACGCACAATTGATTCATCAGAAAAAAGAACTTGGCTCCAATTTTCAGAAGTCCACGATTGATGACGCTTCGCAAACTGAAGTCTCTTCTTTTTGATGACAGAGGTTATTCTAGGTTTATGTGCAGGTTTATAAGACTTGAATCCAAAATATTTGCTAAGATGTCGAGAAACAGTGTTGATATTAATATCAGACGCTTTTGAATGTAGAAAGACGTCGATTTGCTTGCACGAACCCTTCGGAGAACACGTAACATTTCGCCTTATGGTATTGTCATCACTTGGGGTTGTTTTCCTTGGACGTCCACTTCTCTTTGGGTGGCTAAATTCACCTGCATCTTGATATTTCATGATCGTATTATGAATAACAGACTTGCTCACATTCACCTTTCTGCTTATGTCACGTTCGGAGTATCCTTCACGATATAAAGTCGCTATTTGTGCTCTCTGAGTAACACTTTGGCCATTTTTCTCTGTATGGAAAATATGTGCAAAACCTTTTAGCATGACAACCAGAAGCAAACTGACGTTCGCACGCTTCCCGCAACTCTATCAACAGCTGCTGCTGTAGGATGATGCAGCACCGACAGGAAGTTGAGTAACACAGAGAGTAGCTGACACAATTGGCAGAAATCACCTAAGTCCAATAGGGTTTTTTAAACATTTAGAAATAACTGTACATGCATTAAAGATTTTCTTTTTAAACACAATGGAAGATCACCGGTTAAATGGCATTTAAGTATCCAAAAGGCTCAATTACTTTAGATGATCATTCCATTGATTTGGTATCCCATCTATCTAGTGTTAAATGTACAAGTTGGTGAAGGCGGTGTAACGCTCTGGAGCTTATTTTTGCAGGAATCATTGTCTTCCTTGATACCTATGAAATAGCATTTGGATGTCACGTGACACCTTAACATCACTGCGGGCCAGGTACACTTCCTGATGGGGAGAGTTATCCCAGCAGGATATTGTGCCGTGCCACAACCCTAGGTTTCAAAATCGCTTTGGATCGTCACACATCGTTTCCAGGAGCAGAACAGTGACTTCAAAGTGCTAAAATGTCCTACTAAGTTTCCAGATCTTAACCCAATAGAACACCTATGCGATGAGAGGGAGACAATACAGATATCTTCCTTCAGCAAACATTCGGCAATTGAGAGACGTCATCACACCAGCTTGGCTGAACGATGTCAGCACCTCGCGGAATCCATACCACAACGACTCCAGTCTTATTTGAAGGCCATTTGCGGCCCAACAGGTCGTTATTTCTAACAATTTGCGGCTTCACTGCATATAAAAGATGCTGAAGGTGATTAATAACAACCTTCAGAGGCAGAAACTGTGCATTAAAAGAAAGCTTAGTCAGTCGGAGAACGAAGGAGCCAGCGTTCATGTAAAATTGATATTATATTCAAATAGATTGGGAAAATCAATATCCTTTCGGAAACTCACCAGATAAAAAGAAACTCCTGGATTTATTCATGATCTCTTTGTAAAAGCAGTCAGCGACTTAAAAAGGTCACATAGGTCGGCCAGTGTTTCAATCTACCAACGAGATGCCATTGAATAGTGTCTCGTGAACATGGAATATGTAGTCACGTGACCACGGCGCCAATAATCTTGCATTCGGATCATTTGCACCGAAAAGAAAAATGATAATGTTTTACTCCAAATGTCCACATAAAAAAAAAAGGAGTTCTTAAAATATCGGAAATTTCTTAGTGCAGAATCAGTACGAAGTAGTGCGTTATTAATAGTGAAGTTATTAGAATAAATCATTTGTTAATGATTCACCGCAATAATAAATAATGCCGTTTAATGCTCGATGTACACTGAAGTCTACCTTGGGACTACCAGTCAAGATTTATAAAAACCAAGTGATTAAGGTGGACGTCAAGTAATTTTGCTTCCTATTCTTCCAATGGAAAAACTTCTGCACACATTTTCTTCACAATTAATACGTTTCCAAGGATTAAAATTTGAACATCGATTAAAATAACTTCATATTATAACTTGAAATACTTAATATTTTCTAAAACATAACCATGATTATATTTAAAATCAATAACTTTTCCTTTGGTGGTACTGAAACCAGAAAAAAGATGGCGCGACCTGTACTTTGATGACGCCAGTAGACAAACAAATGTTGGATTGCATAATTATGGTTATGTTTTAAAACATATTAAGTATTCCAAGTTATAAAATGAAGCTATTTTAATCGATGTTCAAATTTTCATCCTTAGGAACGCATTGATTGTGAAGAAAATGTGTACCGAAGTTTTCCCATTGGAAGTATAGAATGGTTGTGATCTCAGGAATGCCGTGATTTTAAACTTCTTATTGAATTTTAATAGTGAAGTATTTTAAACTAGTGGTGCAATAGGTACAGTGAACATCGATGGAATGTGATTTTTAATGATGAATGTTTAAACTTAAAATTAAACTACTGGTGCAATGAGTACAGCGAACATCGATGGAATAGAGTATTGTATCAACATGTATACAGTGATTTTATCATTAAAAGAGCTGGAACCATAGTGCAATAGTGTACATAAAAGAAAATATTAAAACCAAAAGTTTCATCTCCCAATGAATTATCAATGGAATATCGCGACATGTGTTGAGAATCGTCGATGAATCCACAAGCAAGAAAAATGACACACCAACAATGTGAATCATATAAACTAAGGATTAGAGGTACGTAATGGTACTTAATCTATTAGTGCATATATAATTGTTACTATGAACTGTCGGTGTGAGTTATCAACGTGGACCCGAAACAAAACTTTTGTGGTTCTACTGAGATATTTTATGATTAAACATTCATGTGAAACATTATAGACGGTATTGCCAGTGAACAGAGAAGTCCAGGGTCTTGGTATAATATGCATAACATTATCATTGCAACAGGATTTCCCCTTCCACGTGATAAATAAAATTTCAGTGAAAGTTAAAGATCCTTCTTACCTGGGGTAATGGGAACTGTTGCATCCTTCCAAAGAGAGTAGTATGATCCCCAGTTCACCAACCAAGAGAGTGCAGTTGTCGTGGTACCAACACGGACATTATACATATGTTCTTTGATTCTAGTGTTCAATGTCCGGGAAGTAGAACAAATATATTCTTGATCCACTCCGCCTGGGTCAGTCGCTTTAAGTGGGATGCGATAAACGTCGAATCTATTACTCATGTCCACTAAACCTCGGTCCTTTTTAATACTCGAAAGAATGTTTCTTGTTTTAATGCCGAAACCGAGTCCATGTAATTTACACACATTTTTCAAAATATTAACTATCTGTGGAACATATTCAATGGATCCGACATATTATACTTAATTCGTGAGGTTTCTCTATTCAGGGGGATACAGCGTGCATTCCATATTGTTGAAAAGGTACTATGTTCCACAGAGTCACAGTACCCGTGGTTTCTTGCTATTTCACAACTTTTCTTGAGTTCTAATCATCTAATTTTATTGTTTGACGAGTTCTGGAAGTTCTTCATCATTAACGATCCCCCGTATTGCCTTGAAGCCAACGAATTCCAAATGCCTGAAGTTTGTAATCTCAATAAATAAGAGCCACAAACTGGTAGTAGTAGTCTATATTTACATGAATAGGGGCTCCTGAGAACTAGTAATTATCTGACGCATTTTCACAATAAGCAGTCCGTGATATGTACCGGGTGTTTCACTGGGTAGTGACAACTTTCCTGTGGAATAAATCCTTAAGGAATAACCAGATGGCGCTGTAAGTCCGAGATGTCGATTAGCAGGCGACAGGTATTCGTGAAGAAGTAGTAGGATGGTGGACACGCGATTTCGGACATGCAGCGATATACCACGGAAGAAAGAGTTTTTCTAGTAAATAATTGGTATGCAGAGGGCGGAAACCCCACAAAGGTGTTACGAAAGTGAGGTACAAAGTTTAAGAACCGTCGTAAGCCATCCCGTGCGTACCTGACGAAATTGGTAGCGAAATGCGAACGAACCGGCAGTGTCACAGATGACGTGGGAAGCATGGCGACGAAGAGAAGAACAGCACGAAAACATCGAAACCGCACGAGAACTCCTGCACGAAAAAGCTAGTTCGTCAGCACCAAAACTTGCGCAACAACTAGACGTTCGCCCAGCGTCCGCATGGCGCATTGTGACGTCCGATGTGGACATGTTTCCCTACAAAATCCAGGTGTATCAGCCTTTTTGCACAACAGCCGTCCAGCAGCGTTATGAGTTTGAGATTTACATGTGTTCACTGATCAATGAGCACAACGTTGATGTGAAAAGCATTGTCTTCAGCGATAAGGCCCACTACTGGTTGGGTGGCTAGGTTAACCGGCAAAATTACCGCATCTGGGGAAGCGAGAAGCAGGCGGTCTGTGTTGTGAAGCCTCTCCATTCGCTGAAGCTAACCGTTTCTTGTGCAATGACCTTTGACAAATCGTTTATTTCCCCCTTTGAAGTGACCTTTTTTGAAGATTCGTTTTTTCCTCGCTGCAGTCCAGAAAAACTGGATTCACAACCGCACGTTACAACAGGACGGAGCACGCACCGCCACACTCTACAAATGCTGTTCTTGATTTGCTTCGCCGGCAGTATGGCCCACGGGTCATTTCCAGACGATTCCCCCCAACGTTTTACAGCGGCTCTCTCTTGGCCTTCGTACAGCCCCGATTTAACGCCGCTCAACTTCTTCTTGTGAGCAGAGTTGGAAACGGGTCAAACATTTCGGAACTGGATCCGACCCGATCTGGGCACGTAACTGACCTAGTCAAATCTGCTTTGAACTATAATTTCGAAACTCAATTTATATATATATATATATATATACCCCATTTCCAACTAGGTCTTTGTGGAAGTGAGAAAATGCAGAGTTTTTGCTGGTCCTTGATAAAGCCAAGGCTCAGTATTCTCGACACCTTCTACATTCAGTTGTTTTATTTTATTTTTTTATCTTTTCTCCTTTTACTCACACAGGTAGATACATAACCTTTTCTATGTTGTACTAGGTGTGAGTCAAAATTATATATGTATTTTTTTGCTTAGGTATCTTTTTTATAGAATGTGAATTCTGAATTTTCAAAACTGCTGCGTTGCGCGTTTTGATTTTCAGGTTATTTTGCACCCTTCGTTTTAAATTCTAAAATGTTTTCCTTAGTCTTCAGTTTTGCTCTTAAGTATATATATATATATATATATATATATATATATATATATACATATAAAGAAATCGAAACAGTACTCGCCCAAATTTTCACTCGATGCCTTAATGAAGGGAAGATTCCTGAGGATTGGAACACCGCTACAATGATCATGCTACATAAGAAAGGTGACATTGAGGATCTCGGAAACTACAGACCTATCAGCCTCCTATCAGTAGTTTATAAAATCTTCACTAAAGTTCTTTCACACCGCTTGAAGGTAACACTGGACATGGCTCAACCGAGAGAACAAGCTGGATTCAGGAGTGGCTACAGCACAATAGATCATATCCACGTACTGAGAGAACTAATTGAAAGAGCGAGGGAATATGAACTTCCATTGTGCATGGCTTTTATCGATTATGAAAAAGCCTTTGATTCGGTGAAACCATCAGCAGTTACAATGGCTCTAAAAACCTGCGGTATTGAAGATGCATACATTAATATTATTAATAACATCTATGAAAATGCAAGTGCAAAGATTCGGCTGTTTGAAAATACAACACACATAAAAATTGGAAAGGGAGTGAGACAAGGTGACACCATATCTCCGAAGCTCTTTAATGCCACATTGGAAAATGTCTTTCAATCACTGAACTGGGAAAACAAAGGGATAAAGATTAATGGAGATTATCTAACCCACTTTCGTTTTGCTGATGACGTAGTAATTTTTGCAACTACCCCATCAGAGCTGCAGAGTATGATCCAGGAACTTGCTGACAAGAGTAAAGAAGTGGGATTAAAAAGGAACTTTCAGAAGACAAAAGTGATGTTCAATGCTTTTACAAGAAATGAAGATTTATCGATTGATGGAGAAAAACTGGAGATAACATATGCGTATGTTTATCTTGGACAGCAGATATCAAGTGAGGGTCACATTGATGAAGAAATTAATAGGCGTACAAAACTTGCCTGGAGAGCTTTTGGAAGAAACAGCATAATTTTCAAGAGCAATATGCCATTATGTCTTAAAAGAAAAGTGTTTGATCAATGCATCCTTCCAGTGCTTACGTATGGTGCAGAGACGTGGACCTTAACTAAAACAGACATACAAAGGCTGCAAACAACTCAAAGCAGCATGGAGAGGTGCATGCTTGGTATAACCAGTAGAGATAAGAAGAGAAACTCGTGGATCCGAAAAATGACGAGAGTGGAAGACATCATGATCAGAGTTAAATCCCTGAAATGGCAATGGGCTGGACATACTGCCAGAAGGACAGACTATAGATGGACAGCCGAAATTTTAGATTGGATTCCAAGGGACAGGAAAAGACCCAGAAAAAGACCACATGGGAGATGGGTGGATGAAATTCGTAAATATGCGGGAGTGACATGGAGGAGACTGGCACAAGACAGACCGTTGTGGAGGAATCTTGGGGAGACCTTCGTCCAGCAGTGGATTGATAATGGTTGAAATGATGATGATGATATACATATAAACGTAATATATATTTTCATCCGAATAACTGCTTGATATTTAGTAACTGAAATCCTTTTTTAATAATAAAATTTGGTTACTTGCTAAATTGTAGTGCCATTTTTAGTGCTACTATTTTGTGTAATCCAGAAGAAATGGCTGATTATGACCGTGACCATGGAGTGTATTACAAACGGGAATCATTATTTACGATTACACAAATGTATTTTTTTTAACTTTTTAGATTGTTCACTCTTCCCACGCTTTAATGGAGATGCGCACACTTACATATGGTCCGTTAGATTTTTGATTCCAAAATCTTTTATTACACCGTTGACATTTTTCTTTGTAATTATACACTTTCCACATTTTGAACACCAAGCAAGACCTAACAACACACAATTATTCACCGGCCCCTTAATGAGACGAAAGAATTTCCAGCATTCACTCTTCCCCGTGTGGTGTTCAACGAGCACGTATTTGTTGGCCTCGACGCCTTCCTCAACCTCCTTAATATTAAATCCATCCATATTAACAAATAAGGAGCTAATTTCGACATCACATGTCATGGGAACGGGATGTTTGCACATCAATCGAAAACCTCTGAATGCTCAATGTAAAATATGTGATGTGAAAAGAAACTCCTTAGCCATACATTGAACTTCGCAAGGAGAGAGTGAATCAGCTGAGAAGCAGGCGAATGGCGTTTGCCTGTACCTTGCACTTGACAATCGCACTGTAAAAGAATGCAAAGGAAGTATTTTTTTTACGATATGGTGTCGGTTGTCTGACGTCGGTCGGTGGAAATCTTCTTTACTTTATGAAAGAAACGGCAATATTTTTGCATGGCAAATCATTATTCACTCCGTGGTCACCAGTATCGACTACAGAATTCCACAACGGGCATTTTTCTATGGAATATATTTTTCTCTTTTCAGAAATAAAGCGGGAATAAAACCGGGTCAAAATCGGGTCAGGAATACCTTGACCCTACCCGTTGGACCCGGAAAGTTTTTTCGAACCGTTGACCCGTTTCCATCTCTGCTTGTGGGGCTATCCGAAAGATCGGGTGTGCCAAGGCAACAGGCGAACACTGCCTGAAATTGCACGGATCCCGTCGAACATCTTCCTGTCGGTATTGCAGCACTTCGTAGCACGTATTCGCCACGTCGTGACAGCAGATGGTCATCATGTGGAACATGTCATCCATTGATTTACCTTTTCCTCTAAACGTCTTTTGCCTCTTCCAATAAAATAAGTTAACTGTATATGCGTGCAAAAGTTTTGAACATGATTGACGCTGTCGAATGTGAAACGAGTTTTTTCCATCGAAACCGATTTTTGAAAGAGCAATGCCAAACCTTAACCACACCGAAATGCAAATTCACTATTCATGTCTCATTCCATCCCAGGATGGACGATTTGACCGAAGACGGCACCTCTGACACCTCGGCCTGCGGGCAAGCCAAGATTTTCTTGTTGCTCGTATTCTCATTTATCTCTTGAATAATAGCGTAACAAAAAACATAACTAATAATGTGGAATCACTTATCACATTTTCTTTCTTCAATTGCTTTTTTTGTTTCACGGTTTAAATAAAGTAACAACATCTGCAAGAAACAAAACCCCAACAAATCTCCATTTGGATGCCTTAGCTTTTGTTTGAGGAAGATTCACATGAAGAAATAATATACGGCCTAGTTTTCCCCAGTGTTACGTGCAACATGGAGGCAACAACTTATTACTGCCTCCATAGTCATGTTTACGGAAGAAAGTGAAAGATCTTAGTTTAAAATTCCATCTACTGAGTTCGGGAAATGAACGCACTTGCTTAAGAAGAAATCTTTTTGTGACACGATGTTTCGATGATCTTTGTTCCTGGCAATGGCTCATCTGGGGAACATAAGACTCTCGAGATCTCAGTATCTTGCAGGTGCCACCTTCAGAATGAGCAGGGCACAGTTTTTGCCTTTTAGATGAGCCGCTCTGCAGGCATTAACGAGATTAAATTGTTTGGGTGAAGACACGAGAGACAGAAAAGCGACAGTATTTGGAAGAAAACTCTTGAATAGATGAAGAGTTAACTGGAACTTTAGGAACATGAGAGTAGGAGTTAGGAAGACTAACTTATGTGAATGTGTGTGTGTGTGCTTTAGACTAATGGGAATGAATAGACTTTCCTTTAGTTGGGAATATAATTTTACTTAAGACAGAAAGTCACTTGTTGGTGATGCAACCAGACTGAAGGATAAGAAATCAAAAAACATACACTAAAAGTGCAAAAATGCTTTTCCCGGACACGTCTAACGTTGAATAGGAAAATGCTTTCAAGGCATTTTGTTTACTGATAAAAGAAGAAAAGATAAAAATGTCCTGCTTTCCATGAAAGCTATGATTTTTTTCCAGTGATTACAAAATACCTAACAGGCAACGTACATCACAAATTTCACACACAAGTCTCCGCATTACTCCTGTACGTTAGACCAACGTATATGAAATAGATATATGACGGGTGAAAGACATGTTATATCGATGTGTTTTCGTTTAACAGATATGTCCACGGTTTTTCAAGCAGAATTATTGCCAATTTTAAGGGCTCTGGAATGGATCAATGCAAAGGTGGATGGTTAGCATGTTGATATTTCAGTCAAGCAGCCCTAAAGTTTTTGGCTAAATTTAATAATTATGATAACATGGTACAAAGGAGGAAGAAGTTGAACCGTGACAATAACATGGTGAATGTGTTTTTTAATTAGATTAAGAGCCAAGTGGAAATCGTGGCAATGAGCTTGCTGATGTCCTTGTGAAGTGAAGCAAAAGCCAGTGGCTGAACTAAGAAACCAGTGGTGGACATGGAGATTCCGCAAAGTTTAAAAACTATTAGAATATGTGCTTATGATATGATGATATTGGAATGGAAGGAACGATGAACACATAGGGATACTGGTCGAGTGACTTAATGGTATCTTCCGGTGGTAAAAACCAAACAATGGCTTTCTTATAGACTCCTAAATCAGTTTTTGACTGAGCATGGCATAACTGCAGGCTATTTTGATCGTTTCAACATTAGGAAATTCACCTGTTTTTGTGGATCTGTTAATGCATTTATGTTCCATCTTGTGATGCAGTGTGAGGGATTAAGAGTCCATCGTGCTGTGGTGCAGTTACCATGTGTAAATCAGCCTTTTCATACTTGGGCGAATAGACACCGTGCTGCAGCTTCCTACATGATCGGGAGATTTGTGGAGGAGGAGAGGACTCTGTTGAATATTTTCCGTAGAGATTCTTTAATTGGCCTTGATACCGCACAGGAGTCGGAAGAGGAGTGGGAACCTTTATTTTGTTGTTTGTGTGTGTTATTTGAAACTTATTGTTTGAAATCATGTTGTAATTTTCAGTGAATTATTTTGTAATTTTTAGTGAAATGGATTACTTAATATGATTCGGTAATTCAATGGTCTACATAAGCTTGGATTTAATGGTGTACATAAGTTTGTATTTAATTCATCATTGATTTCATATTATAATTGATTATATAATTTTTTGGGTTTGACTTTTAACTTAATTTATAACATTCGTTATTATTTCTTTTTTATGTGATGTTGGTTGATTTGGGAGTTCGACAATGTTGATGCTCAATTATTGGTGTGATTATGTGGAGTTTAGTTTTGTGTTGTTGAACACTTTTTTTTTGACATCCTTCTTTTGGAGGAATGTATTAATATGTGTATTTGGATTAGCGGGACTTTTTTCCTGCATGTAATTGTGTCTATTAATCCCTGTGAAGCCAATTGGCGGTACGAGTTTTATAATAAATTACTATACGGACCCAAAGACAAGATAGCCTTTGTAACCAACCACATGCAAACGGACCGTAAAACTTTCAGTCAACCAACAAGCAAATTATCATTATTTTTTTTATTTTTTATTGGAGGTTTAACAACCACCGTGAGCAACTTGAAACGTACCAGGAGATGTGACGTACCTGCCAGCAGGACGCACACGACATAAAGGCACATAGCAATCACAACAAAACGTCCGCGTAGCTCAATTGGTAGAGCAACTTATTCCGGAATGAGGGGATCCGGGTTCGAATCCTGGCGCGTATAGAAATGACGGAGAAATTTACTTCGCTATAATGGCGCCCGAACTATCCGGATGACCCGACCGTTCAAAATCTCGCATTGGTGTGATGTTATTTCCACACCGCGAGATAGGAAAAATAAGAGCAGCACTACAAAAAAAATTTTAAAAAATAAGGGGGAGATGATGTAACGTACCAGGAGATGTGACGTACCTGCCAGAAGGACGCACACGACATAAAGGCAGATAGGAATCAGAATAAAACGTCTGCGTAGCTCAATTGGCAGAGTGACTTATTCCGAAATGAGGGGATCCGGGCTCGAATCCTGGCGTGGACAGAAATGACGGAGAAATTTACTTCGTTATAATGGCGCCCGAACTATCCGGATGACCCGACCGTTCAGAATCTCGCATTGGTGTGATGTTATTTCCACACCGCGAGATAGGAAAAATAAGAGAATCCCTTCTCCAGCACTTCGAAAAAAATAAATAAATAAATAAATAAATAAGGGGGAGATGATGTAACGTATCAGGAGATGTGACGTACCTGCCAGCAGGACGCACACGACATAAAGGCACATAGCAATCACAAGAAAACGTCCGCGTAGCTCAATTGGTAGAGCAACTTATTCCGGAATGAGGGAACCCGGGTTCGAATCCTGGCGCGGATAGAAATGACGGAGAAATTTACTTCGTTATAAACTCAATGGGCTGTAAGCAGCCGCTCGTCCCTAATTTAGGGTCACAGGTTTCAGGGAAGGGAGATTTCCAGTGCCGTAAGACAAACCAACATCCATGCCGCACAGGGATTCGAACACGGACTCCTTTCGGACGAATGATCAGAGGCCATCGCTTAGACCACTGCGCCGCCGAGGCAGCGCAAACAATTTCACCTCCAGCTTTTGTGTGTAACTTTTAAATTCGTCATCAACTTCCTAAATCTTCCTCGGTACCATCGCTCTTACTGAAGCTTATTTACCAGCAAATATCGTGTAAGGCAAACCTTCACTGGTAAATCGTTGGTTAGAAGTTAAATGAAGGGCAAACTACATAGTATGTATCATATTGTGTTGGCTTGATGTTGGGCAACCGCTGGCCCATAGTAACGTCTATTGCTACATCGAATCAGCCACAGCCAACCTAAGAATTCAGTCGTCAATATTACACTAATCCATAGGTGGGGAACATTTTCATGTTGGAAGGTCGCATTAAGTTAGCTGTAAACTAACAAGGCTACATTCAAGGAACTTCAATTTGATATACTTCAAAATGCATGTTATTTTATAATAATCTTACTATGTACTAAGTGACTTCAGAAAAATGAAAAACAAATTATTAATTCTAAAGTTAACTAATCTTTTAATGACTTTAATGTGACTGCTTTTTGTTGGAAAGCATTTGAATATTTAGTTGCAACATGGAGGTCCGCAGTTTTAGCTGATCCTCTGGATGGGTGTCCGTCATTTGTGACCTTAAGGGCGTCTTGATTTGGGTTAGGTAGGAGAATGTACATAGATTCGCAGCGATAAGTGCTAGAAAATAAAAAAAACAGTTTTCGTATATGTTGCCGAAGGCGTGATTAGTCTATTGCATTTTACGATATTTTAACTGGATTTTTCTTAGCGTCAAATAAGGACTTTAAAATGTCATCTTCTGAGAGCTCATTCAATTCCATCAGTAGTTCTTTTGAAGTCACAGAACGAAATCGTGAGCGTAGCGGGTGTCAAAATAGCCCTTATTAATGTTATAATTGTTGGGGTCAGTCGGGGAGCATTATTTCGTTGAATCTTCTTTTACTCTTTGGTATTTAAAATACGGTCATTTTAAGATTAAAATAGAAATATTAAAAGACAGAAAAAAATATATTGATAAAAATAAAATGATTTGTTCTGCAAATTTTGGATTCACTAAATGGCCTAGAAGACACAGGTTCCACACCCCTGCACTAATCGATATAAGATTTCCACAAAGTTGAAGCAATATATTTTCAATGGCTTATTGTTCATGTTTTTTATTTTTATTTTATTGAAATCTTTTGTAATTAAATAACACCCATGTAAGAACAGGTAGGGGGAGACCCATTCTTCATCTGAAGCGACTAAATACAAGAAAACGAATTAGTATCGAGGAAGCGAAGGTCATCATCACCTGCGCCGTGCTTACCACACGAGGCTCGCAGATGCCTGATCGTCAGCATCGTGTCTCTGTGCCAAATTACTCTTGCTGGTTCTAATCCCACTGCAGACCATCCAGTTTGTGTTTTTCCAGGGTTTCCGTGAATAAGATGCAGACCACGCAGTTTGTGCGGTTTTCCGGGGTTTCCGTAAATGCAATAAGGATACGTGGGTGCATCTATGAAGTCGCCATAGTCGCAATCAGCAATTTCTGGCCGTTCCATCTTGGACTATCACATGCATATTTGGCTTAATGCACATAATTACAATACTGCGACGAGGATAGCAACGGGGAGCCGTCATCATGACTGCGGGCTCAGCTTATGATGATAATTATATCAACATTTCGTGGAAGACACGGCACCTAAAGGATAACGTGTTTTGTTCGGGAATCGAACGAAGCTTAGCAGACCGAGAAGTAGTCAAAAAATCAAGGACATAATTCAAAAGACTACACAAAAGGAACAATTGTAAATTCTACAAACTTCCTCACAATTCGTTAATAGTAGAAGAGTATATCCAGAATCAAATCCATTTAAAAAGTTTTATAAAAGTTCGTGGCGACCAAGATTCATCAAGAATCAATTCAAATTTGCCATGTGCGTCGGAATTCAGCAAAACGAAAAAAATGCTACCATGCAGAACGTGGAGAAGGTATCAGACCCGAATAATTTAATGATAAAATACATCAAGATTTACCAGAAACTTTCCGAACCGGTAATGGTTGTTTTAAGAGCGCCGTACATCAAGAACTTCAAAGACCGACGGCGTGTGAAACCAGGTAAGGGAAAGAACGAATCGTGTAGAAGGGCACAAATGCAGATAAATTAAACTGCATTTTTCTTAAGCAGTCTTTCGCTATCTTAATTGTCCAACCGAATATTAATAAAGGTAATCTTTTGATTACTTTAACCAATACAAGCGACTGAATCAGATGCGAAAAAAATTGAAAAACAAAATTACAGTTCACTTCTGTCAGCAGATGTTAATTGGCGATGGCAATTTAGTCATTTTGACTTTCTGTACTTTTATCTGTTCTGAGATATCGCAAAGCAACTGAAAGTGCAGATTTTTAAGGTTTTAAAACTTTTAGGTTTTGTACAAAGTGATAGGAGGCGCGAAGAAAAGTTCCTCCCTTTCTTTTCAAGCAACAGCTGAGTTCTCGCGGAGATTAGAAGTTAAAGTCTATAAGCACCATAAATCTTGGCTCGACATAGAAGAAGCAGGATGCATCTTCTTCAGCACGTGGGTAAGAAGAGGATGCAGAGTTGAAATTGCAAAATAGTGAGTTATTCTGAAATCTTTCCTCGGGAAGGGTTTCTACAACTTCGTACAACCTCATTTGTTTTAAAGTGCATCGGCTAGAGTTGCTGTGAGTCGAGCTAGAGGCAGTTAAATAGCTAATTGCTTTTTTCTGTTCGCTCTTACCAAAGTGGGGCTAGTGGCTAACAAAGGTTCAATTTGTGTTTGTGATATTTGCCCTTGAAAATGGAAACTGTGCATCAACTCCACAGTTTATCGCAGCCACAAAACCTAATTCTTTTTTACACACTGGTGCTCTAAATTAATGCAACAACTACAAAATCTACGTAAGAAAAAATAACTGACAAAGTAATGAACATAATGAAAGAAACTTTATACACGCTCAATGGTACAGTGTTTCACCTCTTGTGAATAAAAAAGGACTAGGATGCATGAAAATAGGCTCACATTATAGGTCGCTTGTGAGGAAAATTCAGTGAAATAAGGCATGAAGCATTATCACGTAAATGAGCAAAAGCAATGCTACTAGAGTCTTTAATATGGAGTATGATCACCACACACAACAAGGCCAGGTACATAGCATCGAACCGCGCTTTGAATTTTGTAATCTACGAGACTGTGAGATTAAGTCCCATTCTTCCAGTGAGCACAGCGTAAGTCCTGTAAAGCTGTAAGAGGAGGGCAGCGAGCCGCAGTTTGACGACCTTAAGTATCCAAAACATGCTAAATCCGATTAAGATCTTGTGACTGTACTGGTCATCAATACATGTAATATCTTTGCTTTCAAAATATGCATTGACCACCGAATCCTTATTAGGTCGGGCGTTGTCGTCCATTACAGGAAATCCGAAACCACTCAACCAAAAAAAAAGAGGAATATGAGAATTGCTGCGATATCGGAAATACTTGCAAAGATAATTCTTGCTGCAATATCGGGCAGCCGTAGACCTCGATGGATTTTCCTGGTTTTAGTAGATGGAGCGAGAGGCTGCTGACACAGATTCCGGCCCATACCATTATTCCACTTCCTCCGAAATTGTTCCCTTCCCAAACGTTCATCGGCTGACATCGTGTCTTACGTTCCCGTTATGCAATCTGCGGTATACCTTATGTCAAGATACAGTCTTTCCAGCAGCCGCAGTTAAGTGTCTGGGCACAATGACATGGCGTGATAGCCTGGATTGCGCCCAGCTTTCAACATCAGAAGTCGTCTTCTCAAGTAGAAATGCTAGCTTTCTACTCGAGAAGACGGCTTCTGATGTTGAAAGACGACGAGCTTGCTCAAGTTTTCTCCAGGTGTTTTCAGTTGATGTTCCTCCAGATATTTTGCTCAAGTTTTCTTCAGATGTTTTTCATGTTTCTCCGTCGTGCTCGCTCAAGTTTTCTCTAGATGATTTCAGTGTCTTGCAATTGTCTGCAGAATCGGCAGACAAGGTACTGTTCCACATTTAACCACTGACCCACTTTAGTTTGCGCCTTTGCTGCTTCCAGTTTCGCTATATCTCTCCACAGCAAGGAATCATGTAAATGAACTGTCTCATACCCAATGACGTCTTAATACTGTCTCACTGCACTTGACAGTGTAAATCGAAAGATTGTCAACGTCTTCGACTGTAGTATTTTATATGCGGATTTACTTGAGTTTGACATACACTGATCTTGCTACCTCGTGGCTTCCTATAGCGCAGTTGTTCGTTTATTGACTACAAACAACACTACATAACTGGCTTCTTGTGCACCACTTACGTGCGATTTCAGGACAGGGTCTTTCAGTTAACCAGGTTTTCATAGTTGTTGCTTTAATTTTGAGCATTAGTGCATTACGAACGGATCAATAAGGAGATATAACGCAAATTTTTGTTTTCTTTTTAAAATTATCGTATTGTATACTATTTTTTATACTTCTTATCATGATACTGTTTTCTCATTTATTTTATTCATTTTTTATTTTATTGTCTAGAATAAAACAACATAGGTAATATTACCAAATAAAATCTTGAACAAACGAATTATTTTATGACTACTGGATTTTCTCGAATATTGTTTTTAATCCAGTTAGGTTAATTGTTCTTTAGCTGGCGTAGCTTATTAAGTGATTAATTTTCACTTACAACTAGCCGGCCACAGTTTTTTTGCCCTTCCCTATCAGGGCTTAATGATTGAGCCTGGCCAACCAATCTTCCCTTCAAAGTCCAGAGACAGCACCATGAAGTCTAAAACTGGTTCTTCGAAGTAATAAAACCATTTGCAAACTGTTTCAGACTACATAGTACTACGTTGTTTAGAACTTCGGCTTCTTACTGGCGTCCTTGGTGAAGCAAAATACAATCGCCACCAACTTGTACAATCTGAGCACACCGACTGAAACGAGCCACAACGTGAGAACGTGGCGACATCTACAAGCGTCTCCGGCAAACGCAAACACCGGGGTCAGAATTATAATTCAACAGCTGCTACACAACGGATTTTTAGATTTAATAAGCAACTCCATAACAAAGCGCTCTAACCTAATGCGTTATTAGTATTTCAAGATTTCTTCTTTTAAAATTTAAATTGTGTAATTAGTAGATTATATTAACAAAGGTAAGGCGACGATACACAAAAAAACGGGGAAAATTATGCTTAAAAAACTGTAAGATTTATAAAAAATCTTGATTGTAGTTACAGCAGTCGTATAGAAAAGGAGTTAAGAAATGGAACTTTATAGAAAAGCACAAAAGATGTCAAACAATATTGAGCTCAAGCATATATAAATATAAATGTTGAGTTGCTCACTTACTAGAAATACACTGCTTCTGAATAATCACGCGGAATACGAATAATATTTGATTATGGTAACAGCTACCCTATGTAAAAGACGTTTTGCTCTCCGACTTAGAGGAGAGATATCGCTGACCAAAAAAAAAAAAATCTTAATTTGAGCATCATCTCGTTAAATTTTGTAACAGCAAAGCTCCAAAAGTCATAGAACATTATGATTACGACTACAGAAATCATATGCAAAAATAACTTCTGAATTCTGACCTTTGGAAGCAGAACTGTAGGTCTCAAAGCAAACACATAGTGACGCCTTCAATTGAGAACTTGGGCACATGGAGTCAGATGCTATGAAGAACATAATATTTAAATTTATGTATCTAGGGGGAAAGTTTTGTATCAGGAAAGCTGCAGAAGGGACAGAACATTATGACAACAGCTACAGTAGTCCGATGCAAAATAAGTTTTTGAAATCTGACTTTTAGAAGCACAAGTATAGATGCAAAAGCAAATACATAATGATGTCTTTGAGTGGGAAACTCTGGCACCTGAAATCAGATGGAATAAGAAACAAAGATTCCAAATGTAAACATCTACTAGAAAAATTTCAGAACAGGAAAGCTACAAAAAAAGAATTTTGCGAATTCTAGCTTTAAAAACACAAGTATAGGTCCCAAACCAAATACATTGCGATAAAGTTGCGGAAAAATTGGTCTTACAGAATCAGACGGTATGTGACTATATTGGCTCTGGATAAACTATGAGATGTTAAACGAATCTTTCTGCCCCGGTTCCCGAGTGGTACAAGAGGCTGGCTTCTATTCATTCGTCCGAAATGAATCTGGGTTCAAAACCCGGTCGAGGCATGGATGATATTTTTGTTTTATCGCACTGGTTCTCTCCCAAATTAGGGACAGGTAACTGTTTATACAGCCCATTGAGTTGCTCACGATGGTCTTTAAAATAAAAAATAAATAATTTATTTCCGTATGCGATAGACTGATGAGGTGGCGTTCACTATTAAACCTAAATTTATTCCACCGGTCGACTACACTTTACCTAAGAACAGCTGTATAACACATTTTGTTTTTGTCTATAATAAGAGCTACTGATAGCAAAATATACCAAAGGCAGCTAAACTGCAAAACATAAGTGATCTGAATTCACGGAAAATTTCTGAAAATAAGGAGCAGCAAAATTGCCGGTGCCCGTATTTTTCAGAAATTTCCCTTTTTATAAGTGCCCGTTTATTTTAACTGCCCGTATTTTTACAGATTTTCCGTAGTCATAAATTCAGCTTATTTCGGAAAAGTCCGTTTCAGGTATTTCCCTATTTAAACTGAAATTTCGCAAAATCGGAGACCCACCATTTGTCAGCCCTTACACCAGGTTATCCTTCCGTAGTAATCAGGATCGAACCCCTGTGGCTTGGGTTTGCTCAACAGATAACGCGCACCTTTAACCACTCTGCCAGAAACACTCGAAAATCAGAATCACGTTCAGTATAAAACAAAATGCTCCACGATGAATTTTTTTTTTGTCATTAATGCGAGTGATTTAGTTATTTTACTTTCTATTGGAACTTATTATTTTTCTGAATAGGTTTGCAATTTTTTTTTTTTTTTTTTTTGCTGTAAGAGTACTTTTCATAAATTAAGCATTTCTTATCGTGATTTTTGGAAACAACAAAATGCTTTGCAACTTTATCTTTTAAAACTAATAATGGCTTGCAATTATCTTAAAAAAAAAGGGAAAATCTACTTTTTTTATATTATTATTTCACAAAACTCCTAAATATAAAATTTATTCTTGATACCTATGACAGCTTTTGTCTTAAGGAATCCAAAAACTGATACACAGGCATCGTCTAATCACCTGTACAATAAGTTAATCACCCGGTTTCTTACAATAACGTATTATATAATAAATAGCTAGTGCACAAAATCGGGGAGAGGAGAAGAAATATCCTGTGCTACAACAAACAAAATTCATGCGATTTGCTATCCACAATATCCGATCTCGCGACGGAACTTCAAAATTCGACAGACGATTGAAATTTAAATGCTAATCAAACCTCAAGTATTCTCACCAATCGCTCCTATTACCGGTAATTTCTCGTCATGCTGGTACGGGAAAAAGTGAGAACGGAGTCTTTCCGTTAATACAGGAAAGAAATTGCGGAAAGGTCTCTGAAAATTCAGAATTTTCCCGTTATGCGAAAAATCCGTGAAATTCAGGTTTGTTTCCGTCATTTCACGGAAAAGGTTGTATCAGGAATATGCTTCGTTCATTCACGAAAAAATGATGGAAAGCGGCTCGTGAATTTCAGAAATCTTTTTAGAGTGTCGAAGAATTTCAATACTTACTTACCATTAGATTGTACCCCAAATTAACAATGGAAAACGAGAAAGATTTACTGCCGTAGTTTCCTTCGCTTCGGACGGAAATCTTGATCCAGATGTTAACACATGGTTTCTCTTTATGGAGCACGGATAAACGCGCAATTTGTGTTAATACCTTTTGTTTAGATTTTTATGTTAATTTAGTTAAGCACCTCGCAATCCACATTTACCTCGGAATCTTCGGAGAATGTTTCATACGTAGCGAGTTTATGTTTTCCGTTTTTTTTTCTTTTCACGTCAATGAGACTGGTCTCCGCTTTACTCGCGAATATATAGCCATTTAGTTGAGTCCACGGATATTTCGTGTTTTGAAAGGATGCAACCGTAAACGCTTTAACTACTTTTACAGAATCGGAAGAGAAATATGACATCTGTGAAATCTCTCCTGCTCGGAGAAAATGTCTTAACGAGTTTCACTCGAACGGTAGAGAAATCCCTTTCCTTAACCAGATCTTTCTTTCCTAATTGAATTACTCTCAGGGAAAGCATAAAATGTCAATTACATTAGGTAAAAAAATTAATTAAAGTGCATACACTTACGAGCAGTATCAGAAAGACTACATGGACGAAAAAATTAATATACGCTTTTTATATATCCCTTGAAAACACCCCGCAACATGAATAAATATTTCGAGAGCATTTACCAGATTTAGAGGTTCATTTACTATGCTATGCATGTGTAAATATATTAATTAGATATTTTTTACTACGTTTTGTTACTCGTTTTTACCAGCTTGAGAGGAAATAGTTAATTTTTTGTAAAGCACAGAAACGTCTCGTAGCTATCCTAAGCCAACGTTATTCGTAATAATGGAATGTTTTGGGGAATTGAAATTTGAACATTTATTAGATTAATGAAATTTGTTTTACTCAGCGTACGTTTTCCATAGTTTTCCTTCATATTTTCACAGAAAAAGTACAAAATTGAACAGCAGAGCGTAAAGATTTCATGGCGTTTTTGGAAAAATACCCCCCCCCCGCAGACACACAAGAGAAGTAATAATAGTTGAATGCGCATATATACTAACCTAGTTTTCACCAAAACTGTGTTAAAAAAGAAGAAAAGGCCTTTTTTGTATTTTATCCGTAAAAGATGTTTTTATCTGTACAACACATAAACAACACTACATATCCCTAGGAAACACTCCGATATATGAATAAATATTTCAAGAACATTTACCATATTTATATTTACTATGCTATGCATGTGTAAATATATTAATTAGATATTTTTTGCTACGTTTTTTACTCTTTCGTACCAGCTTGAGATGGAAGTAATTTAACGTTTTTGTAGCCCAAAAGCTCCTAGCAGCTGATCTGACACAATATTATTCATAATAATGGAATGTTTTAAATAACTGAAAATTGAACGACATTTATTGTTTTTATTACGTTAATTAACTATCGTTATCATTTGTTTCAAGTATTTTTACTCAGCGTAGATTTTGTACAGCTTTCCTTCATATTTTCACAGCAAAAGTGCCTTTAAGCGTAAGTCCCAGCATAGGGATTGCCAACTATACCTAAATTGAGAAACAGAGCGTAAAGAGTTTGTGGAAGTTTTCGAAAAATACCCATGAGAAGTAACGGCAGTTGCATGTGCATATATATCAACCTAGTTTTAATCATAACTTTGTAAAAAATGAAGAAAAAGCCCTTTTTTGTATTTTGTCTATAAAAAAATGTTCTTAGCTGGAGCAACACTGTTCAGAAAGGCCACGCTCGAATTTGTGCAGCAAACTTCAAAAGCACAACATGGCAGGTAAATTTTTTCAGGAAAATCATAATGGTTCACAAGTTTCGAAACGGGTCCCTATGATTGGTTACACTGTTTAGGATTATCATAATCGTCTTTGTATGGTTGTGAATTTTCAAAGAGAAGTAAGGAAACACACATCACCTGAAATAGTTAGAGTTTGTTATGTGATCTGCTGTTCCTACTCTGAAATTTTCCCAGTTGCACCAGTCAATAACGGTACAGGACATTTGATTTCCCAGACTCCCGTATTTCAAAAATATAACAGCAGCTGAAAAATGGTCGCCTACCATTGAAAGTCGAATTCGAAACGCCAAATACTTTCGCAAAATTTATATGACTTACATTTCGACATCATCATCATCATTGTCAACCATTATCAATCCACTGCTGGACGAAGCTCTCCCCAAGTTTCCTCCACAACGGTCTGTCTTGTGCCAGCCTCCTCCATGTCACTCCCGCATATTTTCGAATTTCATCCACCCATCTCCCATGTGGTCTTCTTCTGGGTCTTTTCCTGTCCCTTGGAATCTAATCTAAAATGTCGGCTGTCCATCGATGGTCTGTCCTTCTGGCAGTATGTCCAGCCCATTGCCATTTCAGGGATTTAACTCTGATCATGATGTCTTCCACTCTCGTCATTTTTCGGATCCACGAGTTCCTCTTCTTATCTCTCCTGGTTATACCAAGCATGCACCTCTCCATGCTGCTTTGAGTTGTCTGCAGCCTTTGTATGTCTCTTTTAGTTAAGGTCCACGTCTCTGCACCATACGTAAGCACTGGAAGGATGCATTGATCAAGCACTTTTCTTTTAAGACATAATGGCATATCGCTCTTGAAAATTATGCTGTTTCTTCCAAAAGCTTCCCAGGCAAGTTTTGTACGACATACAGACTACTAATTGTAGTTTTGTAATATAACGTGCTGCACATTGTACTGTGAATTTCAATCTTCGAAAAGGTATGACTTTTAACTCTCTGCACGTTGTGCTGCCGGAGTTCACGTCGTGGTGGACAAACTTGTAGAAGAAACAAAATTTATAGTTCTATTGCTGAGTTTTTTTATGTTCTATGCTTTATTGTAGAATATCTTAGTTGAATAGTTTATTAAAACTTTACTAGATACATCGTCCAAAAGAGGTTGAACTATTGGCTAAAACCTTTTAACGAAATTTTCTTCCCGGGGAAGCCGTCAGACGTATGATCAAAGACACGTATTCTAAAAGTCATTATTATGATACATACTATAGCTAAAAACATTTAAAAACATTTAACAACACTAAAAATGCTAAAGATGGTTTGCTATGTTAAGTTCGCACTGTCATTCGAGTCTTATTCTGTGTTAGCCCAAACTGGGGAGGGGGGAAGGGAGTTCATTGGTACTCTCCAAACATGGAAATACCACCTAGGGCATTTTCACATGATAAACAATATCATGTTATTTAGAATAATAAACAGCCTTGTACTCACATTATTGAAGTGTCTGCTATCTGAAGGAAGATTTGTTGTCGAGTCGTCACAATCAAGATACTTCGGCGATGCGCTTACTATAAATCCATGCAGTACACTTTATATTATTCTATAAATCCAGGAATACTCGCGTATTTCACATTTGGCTGTAGTGTTAATCAGGCAGTTGTCGTAGTAAGGGAATGTATAGGGTGCCCGAAAATTATTGGACACATTACAAAATTATATAAAACAAAACATTAAACAGATAGAAAGAAACTGACTGTACTAACTTACAATGTAACTACACGAGTTAATAAATTTTGATGTGATATCCCTTGGTTGCTCGTAGTACGTTCAAGCAGTACTCGATTTCATGCCATGTATTGGCAAGCATCTGAGGAGTTATGGAATTAATAGTAGCTGTGATACGCTGCTTCAGTTACTGCAAATCAGTACAAGGCGTATGACAGGCAGAATGCTTCACATAACCCCACATGAAATAATCCAATGGAGTTAGATCTGGAGAGCGAAGAGGCCACGGAATGGGACCACCACGCCCAATCCATCTGTTGGAGAAATGCTCATTTAGGCACTTACGTACACACGTTGACCAATGCGGAGGCTCACCGTCTTGTTGGAAAACGACGTTGTCATATATTTTGATCTGTGGTACAGCGAACATTTTTCTAGCATATCCAAGTAAATGTCACCATTTATGGTTTTTTTTTTGCAGAAGAAGAAAAGGCCAATCACTTCTCTTTTTGATAGGGCGCACTACACATTAACTTTTGGAGAATCACATTCCAGTTCAATAGCAGCATGAGGCGGTTCATTGCCCCATATCCTACAATTGTGATGATTCACAATACCTGATACATGAAATGTGGATTCATCACTAAAAATTGCAGCACTGAGAAAGTTTTCGTCGTTTTCCACTCGATTCATCATATCCAGAGCGAAATCGTATCGCAGAGTGTGATCATTTACATGCATCTTTTGCACTATTTTAATTTTATAAGCATGAAACTTTAATTTCTTGTGCAAGATATCGTGAACTGTCGATTTCGGAATGCACAGTTCTATGCTTGCTTTACGAACGGATTTCCTAGGGCTTTGTTGGAAACTTTCATTAACTTGGTCAACCGTCTCACCGCTAACGCTAGGCCTACCGGCTCTTCCACATTGCCAGTTTATTTAAACTGTTTCATCCACCGCTTAATTGAATTCTTTGATGGAGGATTACAACCATACTCTAAATGGTACCGTCTTTTAACTTTAATGACGGACTTTAATTCCGCAAGCCATAACACACACACACACATCGCCTTCTGCTGTGCGGATTACATGTCTACTGATTGCGCATTTCTCATACATTTCTCATCAGGCCACACCCAGCGTCATCTATCGGATTCTGAGAATAAAAATTCTGCAAAACGAAAATATGGAATAGGTTTAGTAATACGTGACATATAAAAACAGACAGTGCTCATAGTTTTTTTTTTTGTACATAATTTTGTAATGTGTCCAATAATTCTCGTACACCCTGCATTATAGGCGTTCCCCACTTAGTCACTGCAGAAATCTGTCCTCCATCGCGAAATTCCAAAGCTCAAAACAAATCATCACAATATTGGAAATGTGATGACAGTCTGGCTATGCATTTCGGTATCAGCGTATACCATCTTCAAGCCGATGTTTCACCAGTTCCCATATTCGGATTGTGATTTATAATTTGTTAGTGGGCGTTCCTGGTGTCGACGTCAATGATGTAGTCCACATAATGTCCGTCAATGTGCGTGGTTGACTGTTGGGCGGGTATCGTAACTTCTTGGAGGAATAGTTAAATAATGTTTACTTATTATTTCTTTTCTTTTTTTTTCCATATTTTTTCATTATTAATTACAAGTTTCCAAGGTAATCGTAAATGTGTATAATTATTCTTATTGCAGTTGGATCATTTCGTCTTTTCCATAAGGATTGGGTCTGCATATCTTATCGTTGCTTCGGTTTGCTGTTTATTAATTATTTTTACGTTAAATCATTAATTATTAATTATTGTTACGTTAAATCAGATTCTGCCTGGTTGTTAAGGCAGTAGTCAATTAGAACTGTTTCATTTTCTTTTTTTCTCCAATTATTTTCATGTTGAGTAATACGATCTACATTTGTCCAACACGAAGTGAACTCCGGCAGCACAACGTGCAGAGAGTTAAAAGCCACACCTTTTCGAAGATTGAAACTAACAATTATATGACTTGTTTTTTCGTAGTTCAGTTGTGAATGGCGGGCGATTTATTCAAGCACTATACCTGTCAGACCCAGTGATTTGAGGTTTGCTAGGACACTGCTGCGGATCTAAAGTCATTACTTCCGAACCTACATGAAGTTTCTGTTTGTTTGCTTGTTAGTTCGTTTTGGGATTTGACGACTACCGTGAGTAACTCGATGGGCTGCAATCAGTTGCTCCTCTTAAATTCAGGGCCACTGGTTACAGGGATCAGAGAGAGAACCAATGCAGCAAAACGAACGCAATATCCATGCCTCACTAGGATTCGAACCCGGACCTATTTTGGATGAATGGTCATAAGCCAGCAGTTAGACCACGGCGCCACCAGAATGGCATGACGTTATTAAAATCAAAATGACGTTCAATCACTCATTTGACAAAACAATTTGCATAGATTTAGATAAACATATCTACATTGGAATCGTTTACGGGTTATCACACTTAGGACGCTGAGCTGCGTCTTTTAAGTTCCTCGGTTTCTCTAGGACTCTCTCTCTCTCTTTCCTGTTTCACCAATCCCCCGTCCCTTTTGAGGTAAGAGCAATTTCTCCTCGATTGTATTTCGACAGTTCTTTTGATTAATGTCCTTTCGCACCGGCTCCAAATAGAATGTCTCAACACAAGCTAAAGGCAGTTTTTTATTCGAACAAATGACGAACATGGCTACCTTGAATTTTCTTTTTCTTTCAACTTTCCTTTATTTTAACGACCACCGTGAGCAACCCGATACGCTATAAGCAATCTCCCGTCCCTCATTGAGCGCCATTGGTCTTAGAGAAGGGAGAAACCCAGGGCCTGAAGACAAACACAGCATCTATGCCTCATCGGGACTCGTACTCGGACCCTTCTCGGACGCATGGTCCAAAGTCAACGATTAGAACACAGAGCCACCGGGGTGCGGCTTCCTTTAAAGACAGTACACAAAGATGGCAGTCATATTTCTGACAGGGCCACTGCTATCCATTTACATATACCGAATTACAACCGTGTCTTATAACATAGAGCCATCACGCATAAAACATATAAATAAGCTAAATATTAAGCACTGCCATCAAAATTTAGTATTATATATATATAATTCACTTACAAATATTATTTAAATATCAAATTATGTACCTATTATACTGAGATCTGCACATTAGTACTCAAGAAAATGTAAAACCCAGTGGGGTTACCGCATAAAATCGTGGGCGAAATACAAACTCTCCTGCAGATACAAAATCCTAGAATGCTAAAATTAGCCATTTTATGATGAGGAGAAAGAGAAGATCTATATCAATATAAATTTAGCGTTCAATAAGATTGTGCAAGGATTGCTCATTCGCAGTTTAGGACAAGGGTTAGCTAATACAGTATCATTAGGCTGGTGTTGTAAATGGCTGAATTATTTTCACCAATGTGTAATTGCGAAGTCTGCACTTGCCCGCCCTGGTTGCCCTGTGGTCTGAGGCGATGATTTCTGACAATATATTCCGGATGGACTTAGGTCAAGTGGCAGATTAAGCATTTATAGTATGCTTGACTTACTGCGCTGGTTCAGTGCCTTTCCTAATTTGAGGTCAAAGACTCTTGACCTCAGATTAGGGAAGAGAGACTGCCTAAAACCCGATTAGTTGCTTTTGGCCATCGTTGAACCTCAAAACAAATAAAAAAAGTATGTACTTGTCATCTGAAAAAGGTCATTCTATAACAAGATCGTTTCGTGAGAAGTTATAACTCAACAATATCTTTTCTCATGTTTAAAGACGTCCACGAACATCTGAAACTGTAAGGCGTTGCGATGACTGTTGCTTCCATTGGTTTCATGGATATCACAGTGGAAAGGACAGAGTCTGTTCGTGTAGAACGACAGAACGTTGAAAGGAACTGATTTTAGTCCTCATTCTTTCACCTCGTGTCTATTTGTGAAAAGCTAATTTAAAAAAATTCTAATGGAAGTTTTAATTTAGTCAGTGTAAAATGGTGCTCGTCATTCATGTTAGAGTGTTTGATCATGAAACTGAAATTACACGATTTAAGATTAAGCTGGATTTGCCATTTAATTGTAGAGTGAAATTAGTTTATCGCTAGTATTTCTACTATATTTAGCCATAGGCTTCTCATAAGAGAAATGACCGATTACAGCTTTTTGCCCAAAAAGAGCATACTGCTAAATGAACTACTGCATTGAACTGAAGTTTCTGCTTCGCACAAGAAGGATGAAGTAACGACGCAGTTGGCTGTCATCATTGGTAGCCCTACAAATACTTAGGAAGTTCCGACATTTCTTTTCCCTAATCAAAAGAATCAACAGTGATAGCGTCTCACTCGATTTGCCACGAATTTGGAACCAGTTCTTCAAGTAACAGCTTTTCCCTACCAGGATACCGCGTGCACAACCAACGTGATACCTCGTATCTTTAAATGAGTGTAACGTCGTATTGATTGTCAAGTCACAGCGTTCAAATTGTTAAAGCGTTCCATTATTCAGTTGCAGTTTCTGTCTAACTTCCTTGAAAAAGCCATCTGGTTGATGCACGAAAGCTTGGAAACGTTTATGTATATATTCCTACACCAATAACTCGGATCACTAGTATAGTAACTATTTTCTACATAATAAGTGTACTGTTCCTCGTTATCAATTCGATTTCCAGATATTTCAACTCGGCAATCCGTGTCATGGATGCATTATTGAATAAAATATGATAAGAAAAATATTTATTGCTTTTATCGTTCTTCTGCGGAGTAAGGATATTACACTCTTACCGAGAACATTTATTTTTGCCATAGTGATCTCATATTTACCATTCAAATAATTAGAACTGTGATACTACAAATATTCATAGCGATTTCGCATTTCTTTCAACCGTAATCATTCAAAACTTCAATCTGCAAGAAAGGCCACGAGAGATCGAAATAATGAGAGCACCAGATGCCAGACTTAAAAAGAAAACTAGACTTACAAAAGAAAGAAATACAGGACTTTCAAATGAATGAAAGACTCAAGTTAAAATAAAGGGAAGGCCCAGTCGTGAAAAAGAACGAACAACTAAACTTAAAAAATAAACAGGATTAACAACAGAAAGAAAAACCAGACTCGGAAAAAGAAAGTCCAAACGCTAATCTTACAGTAGAAAATTAACTGACTACTAGTTTTACAAAATAACATAAAGCAAACGACACAAAACAAGAAAGCACCGGACTCATAAAGGAAAGGCCTCACCTACAACAAAATGAAAGTCCAGAAATACAAATAAAGGAATGATCAGATTTGCAAAAACTGACATTTATCATAATAGTGAACATGAACTTGACGGTAGGTGGTTTTCATAAACTTTTACCGTGTTCTCAATTCAGTAAAAGTTTATGAAAACCACCTCATGAATTTAATAATATTTGGCGCTATCAGTCTGTATAAATTCTGCAAGGCTTATGTAAAAAAATTAGAAAAAATAACATATTTAAAAATATATATATTCGGAGGGTTTAGAATGCCTCTTAAACAGACACCTTTCAAACGCGCATGCGCCTTCTAGAGAAACAATCTGCAAGTCGCGCGGATGCTGGAAACTGATGCTCTAATGTTAAAGCATTTGCTCTGAGGAATTCTGACTGATGTTCTAATGTTAAAACTGATGCTCTGAGGAATTCTGAGTGGAATATAATTTCGTACAGTAAATGAAACAATGTTGCAGTGACCTAAAAAACTGAACGGTATGGGAAAAGGATTGATGGAAAGAAAACAAATTCAGGATACCCTGTGTTTTATTGAACTAAATTTCTTTGCTGCGTTGGGATATGCATAATCAAATAACCAAGACACAAACACCAGCAATCATCAATAGCTGCTTAATTTTGCGCTAACTTTCGCTGAAGTCTTTGAAATTTGAAGAATCGGTAGGTTCTGTTTTTTTTTTATTTTTGTTTTTCACAAAGATAATCACATATGAGTCGTTTGAACGACTTATTCTTAGCATTGCCTTAAAATATATCATCCTTTAATTTCACGGAGATGTTCCTCAAATATTCAACAAAGATCGCTAGGCTGTGTTATCATTTTCAAAAGATAAGATTGCTTCAAACAAGTTCTGCTTTGCTTACATTGCTGTGCAGCATATGTAATGAGTTTTGAGAGAAGACAGCCTCAGTTCTCTGTCTGTCCAGCAGTTTGCAATACTGCCTTTGTGATGTTAAATTTGAGTTTAGCTTACTGGAGACCGCCTCTCGAGAAGAATACTGAATTTTATTACCATAATGTCGGGAACTAATGCTTTTATGTGAGCGAGAAAGATCTTCCATATTGAAAGTTCTTGTTAGAAAAATGCAGTATAAATAAATTTAAAAAAATGTTTTTCTCTTCTTCAAAGTCTTATGATAAGACATCACTTATTAGCAAAAGTTCACTTAACCAAATTGTTGCGCACTTTTCTCCGCCCACTTAGCAGAAGTTTGGTTACCCCCAAGCAGAATTTGTACGATAATCTTTTTTTCTTCTTTCTTTTTCTTTTTTTCTTATGAGATACTGGCGACGACCCGTCCGAAATGACCCAATAATAAAGAAACTCTAAAAATAGGAAGATTATGTCTTCTGAAAAAACAAAGCGAATTAAAAAACTTCTTCTGGGCAAGAATGTGCAGAATCTTTTTTTATACAAAAGGTGGCATTTTTGTAAACTGTTTTTCATATTTATTTCTTCTCGGGTCTTTAACTACCACCGTGAGCAACTCGATAGACTATAAATAATCATCCGTCCCTTATTTAGGGAACGAAAAAATCAGTGCCGTAACAAACCCAACGTTCATGGCTCACCGGGATTCGAACCCGGACCCATCTCGGACGAAAAGTCAGAAGTTCGCATTTAGAACACTGCGCCACCGGAGCTTCTTATTTTTCACTCACGAAGCATTAGAAAAAAAGTAGTTAATTCATCAAATATATTTTCTTGCAAACATTTTAATTAAAAAGTGCATTTCGTTTGTTTATTGCCTCGAACGTTAGTGTTTAGCTTTAAATGCGATACTAAAATCCCGGCCTTTCAACTTAATAACTCACGAACGAACGAAAGTAATATATCGTGGTTACTAGGACAAAACAGATCGATGAAATTGAAAGATAATAAAACACTCAACTTACGATAACTCAATTATATTGCTCAGCTTATATCGTGCAATATATATATGCTCAACTCAGGATTCCTTGCAGAAAGAGTTTGATTTTCTTAAACGAATTGCAGTATACAGAGGATATAGCTGTTCAGTTATAGACAAAGCTGTCCAAAAACTTAGAAAACTGAAGCCTGTCTGCTCGCTCACGCCACAAGACCTCCCAGTACGAACGAATTGGGCGGTTATCCCATTTGCTCCTCAGATTTACTTCAGAATTTCAAAAATTCTCAAAAATTTTAATTTCAAAGTTATTTTCAAACCCATGAACAAGATAATTTTTTACGGATCAAAAGACTACGTCCAAGACATGAATTTCTGGAAAATTTATCAGATACCATGTGAATGTGGACTTTCATATATAGGACAGAACCGCAGGACTTTAAGTTTCCGTGTGAAGGAACAAAAGACCTGCGTATGATAATGTGAACTGAAGAAGTCGTCTATAGCCCAGCATTGTCATGAAAATAACCATAAATGCTTGTTTAGGAACACTAGGCTTATTGATAAACCTGATTCGACTATCAAGCTTAATGCACTAGAAGCTTTCCACATATACCGGAACTCTTCACGGCTTGTCAACGACATGACGTCAACTCCATTTCTTTCAAGCGCGTGGAAACATCTCACCAAAGACCCTGACCGTCAGAACTCTGATGATGTCATAATGATTTGAATGTTTACGCTCCATTCGACCTGATGATGCCGAGCCAATAGCTCTGCGAAACTAACGTCATGTATAATAAACCTTTGATTGTGGTAAACGTTGGCATTTTCATTCTATCTCAACACCACAGTTTCCGTTTGGTTCTGTAGTCATAAATTACATATAAAACCCCCTGTTTCTAAGTTTATGTTTTTTTTTCCTGAAAAATGACCACTGATTAATTCGATTTGGCAGGAATAAATGCAGTGAAGCGTACATACTTCTTGAGTGAAACGTACATACTTTCTACTTATGCAGTGAAGCGTACGTACTTTTTGCATTTTTGCAGGTATATACGCTTCAGTGCCGTGAAGCGTACATACCTTCAACACATTTTGTAGATTAAATTTTCGAGAATTTCTCACAAATTCTATAACACACATAACAGGATACACGGGAATGTGTATGTGTTTTTGAAATATGGATTACGAGGATTACGAGTAAGAATTAAAAGAATCTAAACAAGAAAGATGACACCAAATATTCGGTTGTAATGAGCACGTCGCGAATCACTTCCGACAGGAAGCACATATTTCAAAGCAGATTTTTGTAAAACCTGATAATTCAACCAAAAAGGATTACGCCTACACTAGTAAAAGAAAAACTTTCATAATTTAGAATAGAGAACGTGACCACGTTGTTCATATGGAATAAAACCTGTTACACAACAACACACGCATTTCTACAACTGATAAAACTCTTTCACAAACAAAAAGAGTTACTCCCACTAGCAGATGAAAAGGGTGTGTTGGTAAGAAAGTTTTTGCTGCCTTCATAGATTTAGAGAAAGTTTATGACTGAGTAAATACGATACTATTGTGAAAGGTATTGAATAAGTATGGTGTCATTGGGAATCTACTTAATAGTGTAAAAGCAATGTACGCTGGCAGTAGAGCTTGTGCACGAGTGACTAGTGTTTTATCTAAATGTTTTTTTATTGGTGCAAGAGTCAGACAATGCTATGTAATGTCACCATGGCTATTTAATATATGTATGGATGCATGCATGCGTGCTGTCAAGATGGACAATACTGGTTTATGTGTTGGTAATATCCTTGTGTGCGAATTTCTCTAAGCTGATGACACTGTCCCTTTCGCACAGAGCAAAACCGAGTTGCGGGGTTTGTTTTCCCAGATGTACGAAGTGTACTGAAATTCACACTGAGTATAAATAAGGGGAAAACCAAAGTTATTGTTTTTGAGCGACGAACTGTTAGCACTGAATGTAATATAATTCTAAATGCCACAGTGATTGACCGGGTGAATGAGTTTTTGTATTTAGCAAGCATGTTTGACAGAGAGAACAAACTGGATGGTGAAATTAGTAGGCTAGTGAATTTTTCATTGAAAGTCATAGCGGCTTTAGGAGGTTTCCAGAGCAATGATGGGTAGTGAAGAGAGGTCCATATGGCTGTGCACGAAAGTGTAATTTTTCTACTCTAATGTATGACAGTGAAAACTGGGTACCACAGAAGAAGCACAGGAGTCGTTTGTGTGCTGGAGAAAAGCGTTACTTACGGGGATTTTGTGGCAAGACACTTTTTGATCGTGTGAGGAATGAAGATGTGTTGCAGTTGTGTAATGTGAAGCAAAAATGCTGTTACCAAGTGTGACGTATATTCTAAATTAACTTTCCTTTTTAGTTTCTTTCCCTATGTAAATCTTGAGTTTGTTCTCAGTTATACTTCACACTTAACGTAATATCTTTTCTCTCGAACGAATACTGTTGGCAACATAATTGAGGTTGAATGAACGTGATGTATGCCTGATTTGATACGAACGAGAGATATAAACTGCGAGTAAACTGTTGCTTGTAGAGCGTTGCTTGTGAAGCGTTGTGTTGTAAACTGATTAATGAGGAGCGTTGTGTTGGAGAGCGATTAATGTGAAACGTAGCGTTGTTGGTGTGTGTTGTGTTTAATGTTGATACTGATTTATTACGTGAAGTCCTTCATCGAGAAATAAAGCATCTTTTCCGTAAGTTTGACTTCTTCTTTCTAAATGTTTCATCTGGCCGTTAAGGTTTAATTTAGGAACAATTTCATAGTATGGTGATGTTTTTAACATAACGTAGCAGTAACACAAGACATCTACGTTATACAAGGTAAAGACTAATATTCTTCGGTGGTTTGGCCATGTTGAAAAAATAAGTGATGAGATGCTTACTAAAAAAATTTTTTTAGCCCCAGTGGCAGAAAAGAAAGGCAGAGAAAGGCCAAAGAAGTCATGGGAGGATCTGATTCAGGAGTGTCTGCATGAGAAAAAGATTATGTATATGAAGTATAGGGAGGATTTGTGTACGTCGTGTGATGGATGTTAGTGAAGACCTAGTTGTGTGTCAAGATCGCTGTAAATGGAGATGTTTGATACGACAACAGTAAGTTAATAATTCAGTTAAAAATTTACCTGGTAGTTTGTATTTCTTTGTGGAGCTAACCTCTCAGAGAACATCTTAGTATGTATGCATAAAATTTCAAACATTGGTTCTAAAACGTTTCTCATAACATAAGATATCAGAGGCGAAAGGGATTTTCTAATTGAACAATTAGAAGAAACATGTAGGGTATTTAACAAAGTATCACTTTACGGGCCCTAGCTGTAAAGCTGTGCGTCACTTTAAAAAATGTGTGAAAAATACTGTTGAGAAATAATAGAATCCTACAGAAAAATAATTTTTTTAAAGAATTTGTAGAATCGAGCAAAATCTTTCACAATCAAATATACGCTGACGAGCCCTGGCAGCGGAATATTCAATAATATAACAGTAGTAATTTTTTTTTAATTTTTCTTCATATCAAAATCTATACTAAGGAAAAAGAGTTTTTCAAATATGTCTTTTCGTAGCAGAGGTATCGAGAAAAATGTTTAGACATTTACGTCCCATAGCTAGAGAACAACGTAGTATTTTTTAAAAAAGGATAAATTCCCAAATATTCACTATAGCGAAAGGCATTCATTAAAAAAACAATTCTTCAATACCATTCTTACAAGCGGAGATACAATTCCAAAGACAAACGCATATTACCGCCACCTAGCAGCAGAAGATTGAATGGCAAACAATTCAACAGTGAATGCTAACTGTTTGATAAAGTATCCGGTGTTGAGAGCAATTTTTGAATCGTACTTTTAGAAGCAGAGATCTCGAGAAAAATTGATTAAACATTAGCGCCCTAGCGGGACAACTGTGTATTATTTTGGGCACAAAATGGGCATTGAAATGTTTTCGCAGTTTGAAATATCTGACATTTTTCCCGATCTCGTTTATAGACGGTTAGATATTGCTGAAAATACGCTGTAAACGGAAATGTAACTTATGCCGCCTGTAGGCAAAGCAGTTTGTCAAGATTAATATGAAATTATATGCACAATATTCCGCATGAGACACGCTATCCGACAAAGGAAGAAGTTCTCAAATCGGGCTGTTAGAAGCAGAGATATAAAAACAATAGATAGACATCTACGCCTCCTGACGGAAAAAGTCTGCATTATTTTAAACAGGAATTACGCGCAAAACGCTTTCGTTGGTGAGGGGCATCTGACAACCACGGAACTTTTCCAGTCGAGTTTTCAGAAGAGCAGTTATTGCTGCAGATACTTCAGAAACATAATAATTATGCATTTACGCCCCATAGTGGCAAAACAGTTCATCAAAATTCGGAACTATATGCAGATCGTTTGGCATTGAAAAATATTTTTCAAATCGGACTTTCAGAAACAAAAATCTCGATTTAATTTTTACGCTCCATAGCGAGAAAACTGGACTTTACTTGGAAAAGAAACACCACACAAAATAGTCGTCGTAACAAATGGCATCTCGAAGGGAAAAATTGATTTTTTTCAGTTGGATATTTGGAAGAAGAATATGGAATAAAATGTTTTTTGTATTCCATAGTATCAGCATTTACGCTCTGTAGCAGCAAAGTTGCACATTGGAAAAGGCCCGGAAAGTCAGAATCACAGATCTGACATTTCGGGCTTCCCATTGCAAAAATAATTTTTTATATCCTACTAATAGTTGAAGAATATGGTGGGTTTTTTGGGGGCCTTTTTTTTTTTTTTTGGATGGGGGTTTAACGACCACCGTGTGCAACTCAATGGGCTATAAGCAGTCGCCGTCCCGAATTTAGGGCCACAGACTTCACGGAAGTGAGAGAGCCAATGCCGTAAGACAAACGCAGCGTCCAGGCTCTATCGGGATTCGAACCCGGACCCAATCTCAGAATAATGATCAGAAGCCATCGCTTAGACCTCTGCGCCACCGAGGTGGTGAGATATGGTGTCCAAAGACGGACATTCAGACAGACGGACCAACGAAATGACAGTATAAGCACGGACTTTTTTCACAAAAGACGTGTAAAACAAGAGAAACCGTTCCTTAAAGCAATCAAAAGAAGGAAAATGTATGTTAAACGCTTTCCAAATATTGAAAGTTTGCTGATCGGTGGATTGATTGATAATGGGAAAAGTTAGTGTCTGCTTTGAGCACAACTGTTTTGTTTTGTTTCGGGATTTAGCTACATACCACTGTGAGTAATTTATAGCGTTTAAGTTATTTGTTTGCTACAGCTTAACGCTTCTAATAGTTGCATGTTTAACTTGCTTAGCACAGTTCTTAGCTAAATCTTCTAAGAGAACTTTGTAGAATACTGACAAAAGTCACTGGACAACTAGAAGAGAGACACAACATAGCATTTATTGACATACATTAGTACGGTGTCGGTCTTAACGCATGCACTGACCCTTCGAGACATGCTTTCGACAAGGTTTTGGAAAACCGCGATAGGTATGTGCTTCCATTCAGTACATAATGCTGCCGCTAACTGTTGCTTAGTAGTAGGTCTTGGTTTTAAACTTCTTATGCGGCACTCTAATTCATCCCATAGGTGCTTTATGCGATTATGATCAGGGCTCTGTGCTGGCCAGTCCACACACAACACAATACGGTATTATCTTCAAACCAAGCCGAAACAGTCCTTGCTATATGGTTCGGTTACATAGTATTGTCACAGAGTTGGTAGTGCATAATTGTCCAGAATATCGAGGTAGACGTACTGGTTAGCAGGTTTGTCCGCAATAACCAATGGGCCGGGACTACGCCACTAAAATGCACCCCCACACGAGTACACTGCCAGCTCCAAACTTGACCGTAGGAACAGTACACTGTGGTAAATAGCGTTCCCCCGCATTCCGCCATACCCACACATGGCCATCAGACTGATGAATCGTGTATCTGGATTCATCAGTCCATATGATCCGTTTCCATTGATCTGCGGTCCACGATAAATGTTCTTTACACCATGCTAAACGACGAGTAGCATTCCGAGTGGAGATAAAAGGCTTATGAGTAGCCGCACGACCACGGTGACTCATGGAATGTATTTCTCTGCGAATGGTACGTATACATACCGAGCTTCCAGCATATTTACTCACCTGTACACTGAGGTCTTGTGCAGAACTCCGTCAATTAGCTGTAACGACTCTCCTGAGGCTTCGACGTTCTCTAACACTGATTTTCTTTGGTTTGCCGGCACGGTTTGCTGCTTCAGGCATGCCATGTGTCTTCCACTTACTTAGTACATCCTAAACAGTTGCCTTGGGTATGGTTAAACGCCTCTCGGTTACTCTTATGGACGACCCACTAATATAACACCCAACAATCTTTCCTTTCTCAAAGTCAGTTCTCTCCCGCCGCGACATTTTCACTCAAACTCACAATGCGATATAATCGCGGCCAGCTGCAGGCTTGTTTTTATACCGTCTGCAGCTGTGCCGCGCATCTTAACAATTCAGCGGATCCATTTATTTGATTTTGAAGGGGTGTCTGCTGAGCTTTGTCAATATAGCGTGTATTCAAACTTCTCGAATAATTAAGTAACGGCAATCGGACTGGGAAAAGAATCAGCGTACGAAATAACTGATAATAACATAATACCGGGTGGATAGGCCCAATTTTTCCCGGATAGACGTAGTAGTCACACCGTGGAGCCTTCACTCCACTAGGTTTAGAAATCGTTCTACAGTACGGTGGGTCAAACAATAAGTTCTGGCGTTTCCTGGAAAGCAGTGGCTTTAATTTGGATAGCTCGTAGCTTTAGATGCTCATAAATGATCCTTGTAGCTTTAGATGCTCATAAATGATCCTTGTAGCTTTAGATGCTCATAAACGATCCTTGTAGCTTTGGATCCTCGTAGCTTTAGATGCTCATAAAGGAAAGTTAATTCTACAGAAAGAAGTCAGAAGTACGGTTTAGGTGTCGTTGGTGTTACTAAGGACGTCAGGGTACAAATTATATTCATTTGTAAGAAGTGATCCGATTTTTAACGCATGGGTATATAAGTTAGTTAATAGTAATTTAATTTTCTTTGGGTGATATTATTTTTCTGACATCATATAGTGTATAAATAAACACCTCTTTCCGCACGCAAAGAGGCACATTTAAAATAAGTACCGCATTTTTCTCCAGTTTTGCAAAAATAAAAAAAATACTCAATGGTGACTCTCAGTTTAGACCAACAAACTGACAAAATTTAATTTCCCTTTTGCAAAACTGGAAAACAAATTATCAATAAAGGCTTGACGGTACCGTTGTAGAATTCCGGCAAATTTTAGGAGGCTTGTTCAATAAGTAATGATTCCGCGCAAGTGTCTCACGCATGTCTTGTTGTCTAGAAACCAGTTAAAGACAAACGATTCTCTGTGCCATTAGCTTCATTTAACTGCGCATTAGAACTCTGTGCATCAGTTCGTATTTACTTGTGTTTAAAAAGGATTTTTTTTTTGAACGGGTGTCGAACAACGATCAGTTACAGAGTTTTTAATTCATGAATACGTACTTGCCAAAGAAATCCACGCCACATTAGTGGCAGTTTATGGTTTTGAAACTTCGGACGTGAGATCTCTTTGTCGGTGGTAAGAAAATCAAAGGAGAGTGAAGGAATGTTGGGCGTAAATCATCAGCAACAGAGAGGGAGGCTCGTAATCGCAACTTCCGCTTTCAACAAGCAACAAGTAAATGAGCTTATCAAGGAAAAACGAAGAATAACTCAGAGAACCATAACAGGTAAGCTGAACCTTAATTAAGGTAGCGTAAATTGCATTGTTTACGTTTTAGGATACAATAAAGTGTGTGCTCTTTGGGTACAGCGTCACCTAATGACTAAAATGAAGAAATCAAGACTTGAAACATGCCAAAGGTTGCTTGCTCGCTATGAAAAATATGGAAATGATTTTCTCCAAAGCATTTTGACTGGTGACGAGAGTTGGGTTCACTAATATGACCCATAAATGAAAAATTAATCGTTGGAATACCGACACCCATCTTCTTTTCCAGCGGAAATATTCAAAACTCAAATTTCTACCTGTAAGTGCTCAATGTGTTTTGGGACAACAGAGGCATTTTTCACCAGGAGTACATGGTCAAAGGTAGGACTATACACTCTGAGAGCTACGTGCATACTTTACAAACGTCAAAGCAAAAAAATAAACCACGAGCGTACTGAAAAAAGCCAATGATTCCGAAACACGTCAACGCCAAACCCCACGCCAGTTTCCACTTCCGAGGCGATACAGAAAATCGGGTTTGAATTTCTTGAACACCCTCCCTACAGCCCAGATTTGGCGCCATCCGACTTCTGGTTATCTTCTGCGCTTAAGAGACATCCGACAGGAATTCAGTTCACCTGTGATGAAGATGTCCAAACCACTACGAGGAAATGGTTCAGAGAAGAATCTGTAGATTTTTACAGATACGGGTTTAAAAATCTCTTTAAACATTGGTGCATCTTTATCGAGCGTGATAGGGACTATGTAGAAAAATAAAATATATGAATTAAAATAGAAACTCTAAGTTTTGTTCTTGTTTTGTTTCAATTTGAAACTTTGCTACTGGGCTTGTATACGAGGATTGTACCGAAGGTAATGCAAAAGGTGGCATAACCTTTTTATTGACTGACATAGGTCGTTCAAATTGCACATGTTGATAGAGTAATCTTTTTCCATGCACAGGTACTACTCAACATAGTCTCCATCACAAGCGATACATTTGCGCCATCGCTGAATCCATCTATTGAATCCTCTTTCAAAAAATTCAGGTGTGGACTGTTGTACCCACTTCCTCACACCCACTTTCCCCTCGTCTGGGTCATGAAATCGTTGTCCCCGGACACTCTCCTTCATTGGACAGAACAGGTGGAAGTCGGAGGGCAATAGGTCTGTGCTGTATGGTGGATGAGTACCACCGACCAGCCTAATTTGCTGATCGCTTGATTTGTTGCCAAAGATCTGTGTGGTCTCGCATTGTCATGGTAAAAGTGGATCTTTTTCAGATTCTTGTTAGGTCTCTTTCTTCCTTATGGCTTCTCTAAGCTTCTTGAGTGTCTCAATGTACCGCTGTCCGGTCACGGTACGGCCACGTTCCAGAAAATCAAAGAAAATGACACCCCTGTCGTCCCAAAATTTCTTAGGTCTTGGTGAAAAAGTGTGACGCCATTCCATGGATTGATTCTTCCTTTCCGGATTGCAAAGATACGCCCACATTTCACTCCCGGACACCAGATCGGAAAAACATCGTGTCTTCATTGGCTTCAAACGCATCCAGCAGATCAGAGAAAACCTCCACCCTTCTCTCCTTCAAATCGGATGTCAACTGCCTAGGTACTCACTTCGCATACACTTTCCGATACCCTAAGTCTTCCACCATCTTCTGTATGGCACTGTAACCACAGTCCAGTTGTGCAACAAACTCACGGATTGTGACTTGTCTCTGCACTCGAATCAATTCATCCACTCGCTGAAGATTCGTGTCAATGGTCGCAGATTATGGCTTCCCACTACGTACGTTGTCTTCAGTGCTAGTTTGCCCTTCTTTAAACTTCTTCCTTCATCTGTGCACATTGCTCTTCTCAATGGTGTCATCTCCGTAAACATTATGTAGCCTTTTGTGTATGTCGGACAGCCTGTACCCCTCCTTCGTCAAGAACTCAATGACGGCCCATTGCTTCTACTTGGAATCCATTATTTACCTGCAATGAAGAAGAAGGGTTACTGTAGAAAATGCGTTACTCTACCAACATGTGCAATTTGAACGCCATCTGTCAGTTAATAGCAAAGTTATGCCAGCTTTTGCATTACTTTCGGTACAACCCTCGTATGAATATGCAGACATTACTTTCTGAACACTCTCTGTCCTTAGGCAATTTTTGATAAATATTTAGCTTTCGTATCTTGCAAAGAGCAATCCTTTATTATAGCCACAAAAGGGATCGCAGTTTTGCATCAGTTTATGTGTCAAGCAACCACTTGACGTGGAACACTTTTCTATCAGCTCTAAATTTGAAAGTTTCTTCTAATTCGTCAAAAAAATTTAGATGTTTTCCTTCGGACTAAATGATATTTCCCATCTTTACGGCTTTTGTAATCCATAAGCAGCAAAATACCTCATAATGTTTTCAAATATGAGGTAGAGCTCAAAACGCCAGAATGTTCATCCCAGAAGGTCATTTCATTTAGCCAGCAATCATGTACTTTCTAATTCATTGTAGTAGAAAAGCAGAGGCTTCTTTGTCTTAATTTTTGTCCTTATTTATATTACTATTGGCTGTACAAAAAATTGTTCGGCTACTATCAATCTTTTGCCACCTTAACACTTTAACCGGCTGGTACGAATTAACTCGGAGTTAGTAAAAATGGCTCAAGTGGAACGAACGCGATGAACCGAGGGATTCTTCACATCAGAAAGCAATGCTTTTTCCTTAGCTTTGCTATTCAAAGAGATCTTTTTTCGGGGGTGGGGGTGGGGGGGTTGACTGACACTAATCGTCTCCTGCTGATTGCCTGCTGACATTTCTATAATAATGTGGACGAATCCAAAAAAGGGGAGAGATGTTCAAGTCACTTGTTTCTGTCCAGTGGCATGATGTCCGTTTCAGGGGATTTGTCCTTCCTTATCGTGATTTAATTCATGGAGCAAAGAATAAAGGACTAGAAGCAAACCCTTGTTGTCAGTGAAAGGTTAATGAAGCAAAGAATAAAGGACTAGAAGCTAACGCTTGTTGTCAGTGACAGGTTTCTGAAGCAAAGAATAAAGGACTAGAAGTCAACTCTTGTCAGTGACAGGTTTATGAAGCAAAGATAAAAGACTAGAAGTGAACGCTTGTTGTCAGTGACAGGTTTATGAAGCAAAGGCTAAAGGACTAGAATCGAACGCTGGTTGTCAGTGACAGGTTTATGAAGCAAAGAATAAAGGACTAGAAGCGAACGCTTATTGTCAGTGACAGGTTTATTAAGCAAATAATAAAGGACTAGAAGCGAACGCTTATTGTCAGTGACAGGTTTATGAAGTAAAAAATAAAGGACAAAAAACGAACTCTTGTTGCCAGTGACAGGTTTATGAAGCAAAGAATAAAGGACTAGAAGCGAACGCTTGTTGTCAGTGACAGGGTTATGAAGCAAAGAATAAAGGACTAGAAACGAACGCTCATTTAAAATAACATATAAGAAATAGCGCTATTGTCAGTGACAGGTTTATGGAGCAAAGAATAAAGGACTATACGCAAACGCTTGTTTTCAGTGACAGGTTAATGAAGCAAAGAATAAAGGACTAGAAGCGAACGCTCATTTAAAATAACAATAAGAAATAGCACTATTGTCAGTGACAGGTTTATGAAGCAAAGAATAAAGGACTAGAAGCAAACGCTTGTTGTCAGTGACAGGTTTATGAAGCAAAGAATAGAGGACTAGAAGCGAACGCTTGTTTTCAGTGACAGGTTTATGAAGCAAAGAATAAAGGACTAGAAGTGAACTCTTGTCAGTGAGAGGTTTATGAAGCAAAGAATAAAGGACTAGAAGCGAACGCTAGTTCTCAGTGACAGGTTTATGAATCAAAGAATATAGGACTAGAAGTCAACTCTTGTCAGTGACAGGTTTATGAAGCAAAGATAAAAGACTAGAAGTGAACGCTTGTTGCCAGTGACAGGTTTATGAAGCAAAGAATAAAGGACTAGAAGCGAACGCTCATTTAAAATAACATATAAGAAATAGTGCTATTGTCAGTGACAGGTTTATGGAGCAAAGAATAAAGGACTAGAAGCAAACGCTTGTTTTCAGTGACAGGTTAATGAAGCAAAGAATAAAGGACTAGAAGCGAACGCTCATTTAAAATAACAATAAGAAATAGCGCTATTGTCAGTGACAGGTTTATGAAGCAAAGAATAAAGGACTAGAAGCGAACGCTTGTTTTCAGTGACAGGTTTATAAAACAAAGAATAAAGGACTAGAAGCGAACGCTTGTTTGTCAGTGACAGGTTTATGAAGCAAAGAATGAAGGACTAGAAGTGAACTCTTGTCAGTGAGATGTTTATGAAGCAAAGATAAAGGACTAGAAGCAAACGCTTGTTGTCAGTGACAGGTTTATGAAGCAAAGAATAAAGGACTAGACGCGAACGCTTGTTGTCAGGGACAGGTTTATGAAGCAAAGAATAAAGGACTAGAAGGGAACGCTTGTTGTCAGTGACAAGTTTATGAAGCAAAGAATAAAGGACTAGAAGTGAACTCTTGTTGTCCGTGACAGGTTTATGAATCAAATAACAAAGGAATAGAAGCGAACGCTTTTTGTCAGTGACATGTTTATAAAGCAAAGAATAAAGGACTAGAAGCGAACGCTGGTTGTCAGTGACAGGTTTATGGAGCAAAGAATAAAGGACTAGACGCAAACGCTTGTTTTCAGTGACAGGTTAATGAAGCAAAGAATAAAGGACTAGAAGCGAACGCTCATTTAAAATAATAATAAGAAATAGCACTATTGTCAGTGACAGGTTTATGAAGCACAGAATAAAGGACTAGAAGCGAACGCTTGTTTTCAGTGACAGGTTTATGAAGCAAAGAATATAGGACTAGAAGGGAACGCTTGTTGTCAGTGACAAGTTCATGAAGCAAAGAATAAAGGACTAGACGTGAACTCTTGTTGTCCGTGACTGGTTTATGAATCAAATAACAAAGGAATAGAAGCGAACGCTTGTTGTCAGTGACATGTTTATAAAGTAAGAAATAAAGGACTAGAAGCGAACGCTTGTTGTCAGTGACAGGTTTACGAAGCAAAGAATAAAGGACTAGAAGCGAACGTTTATTGTTAGGGATAAGTTTATGGTATGTACTGCTCAGATGAGAGAGGGAAAGACATTGGTTTCGCCGTAGCTTTCATAAAAATGGGCCACTATGAGAACATTTCTATTTTAGTTTGATCTCATAGTGGCCGAATTTTCGAAAGCTAAGAACATTTATATTTTAGATTGGGTTCCATTCGGTTCAAGTACATCGGCCGCTTAATGGGTTAATATGGGTTACATCCGTTTATTAATTTCTACAGCATCGAAACTTCGCAATTCTTTACTTGGTTCTTTTTCTGAAAGTTACAAACTTGGGAACTTCAAATCATGGGAGATAAATAATTTCTTCTGAATGCATTACATTAAAATAAATGGAAAATAACACTTATCATTGTGCTGCGCGTTATGCATTCTTACTTTCACGATCAGTCCTAAATTATCGCAGCTGTGTGATTTCTTTATGGCGCAGTGGTTTAAGCGATGTCTTCTGACCATTCGTCCGGTAGTGGTTCGGGTTCGAATCTCTGTGAGGCATGGATGTTGTGTTTGTCTTAAGGCACTGGCTCTCTCCCTTCCCTGGAACTAGTGAACCTAAATTGGGAACGGGCGGGTGCTTATAGTCCATTGGGTTGCTCACGGTGGTCGTTAAACACACAATAAAAAAATTCTTTATAAATATAACTTGTTAAAAGACAAGTTAGTAAAATCATGCAATGCATTGATTATGATACGCCTCCCAACATACCAGAAATTATTACTCAAGTTATGAGGATAATGGCTGTGGAATAAATATTACACCTGTGTCTCGACTTTAGACCCCATTTCGAGGATATTCAATAGAATCGGTTCAGTATACCTCCGAGACAACATGATGACGTTTTAATCGCAATCAAAGTATTTTTACGTAAGTTATGACGCATAAGGGAGATGTTATGATCCAGCTCCTATGTCCTAACCTTTGACCGCATTTCACCCATTTTCAATAGGGTTCGTTCTTAGGTTGTCCTGTATCAAATACTGAAATTTCATCGAAATCGAACCATTTTTAAGCGAGTTATCGTGCGAACATACAGACGGACAAAGCTGGATCATATACGCTTCTTCAACTTACGGTTGGAAAGCGTAAAAAAAGGTTAGCGATATACCGATTTCGGGCCGTTTATGCAAATCCTGCCATGTTAAAATAGTAGATGGAGAGTACGAAACGGAACGGTATATGCAAATTTTGATCTCCGCTTTTCTGTCACTTACGCACAGGTGCAAGAAAGTTGTATGGGGAATACCCGGACTTCCAAGCAATGTGCTAACGTGTGTCTTATCGGACATGTGACGTACAGTGTATATTCTAAATTAACTTTCCTTTTTAGTTTATTTCCCTATGTAAATCTTGAGATTATTCTCAGTTATACTTCACACTTAACGTAATATCTTTTCTCTCAAACAAATACAGTTGGCAACATAATTGAGGTTGAATGAACGTGACGTATGCCTGATATAAGACAAGAACGAGAGATACAAGGAGTGTTCAAATGAAAAGGTACGAAACGACACTGTGGGTATAAATGAAGACTTTATTCAAAGTATACACCATAGGCCGTAGCACAACGATCCCATTGATTAACGAGCCGAAGGATTCCTTGTTCCCAGAATTCCTGTGGCCGTGACGAGACCCAGTCCTGCACAGCGTCCTTGAGTTCGTCGTCCGAGTGGAAGCGCTTCCCTTTCAGATGTTTTTTCAGGGGACCAAACACATGGAAATCGCAGGGCGACATGTCCAGGCTGTAGGGCGGATGGTCAAGCTGCTCCCACTAGAACTTGGCCAGTTCCGCGTGTGTGACCCTGGAGACGTGTGGACGCGCGTTATTATGGAGCAGAACCACACCCTCCGCGATGAATAGCGGCCGGTTTAACACCTTCCGCTGTCAGAAATCGGATAACGCCTCGCTGCTCCTCAATCGTCGAATTTTGCAATGTGAACGCCATCCTTTCCTCACACGCACTGCCGCGTCAATTGGACGGCGCTCTTTATAAGAGCCTCTGCTCTCTCCTGCGCATACGGGCACCCGCGCTTGCTCCGATCCACGCCGGCGACTCCAATCGCATCCCTAGATGTGTCGGTACGTTCTCCCATAGCGGCATAGGCAAATATGTTAACGGTTACGTTCTTATGACGTTTTGTACCTTTTCATTTGAACACCCCTAGTAAAAACGACGACTAAACGGTTTCTTGGGGAGCGTTGTGTTGTGGAGCTGTGTGGAACGTAGCGTTGTTGGTGTGTGGTGTGTTTAATGTTGATACCGATATGTTATGTTACGATATGTTGGAGAAAACCTTGAATAAAGCATCTTTACCGTAAGTTTGACTTATGTTGTTTACAAGTTTCGTCTGGACGTTAAGGTTTAAATTAAGAACTATTTCATCTTATGGTTATGTTTTTAAAATAACGTAGAAGTACGAAAAGACTTCTACTTTATAGACACTAATGTTATACTGTGTGTGATGCAGGCACGGACTGGACCGTCGAGGTACCGGAAGAATTCCCGGTGAGCCGCACTATTCCGGGCTGGAAGATCTTATGATTACTCAAGAAAGAAAAACAAAAGCATGTATTTCAATATCGTTGTCGGAGAAAACCAAGTTTTACTAAAAACGGCAAAATTTTTTTGTCATTTTGCTGGCTTGAGAAAAAAACAAGTTAGTGAAATGATGCAATGCATTGATTATAATACGCTTTCCAACATACCAGAAATCATTACTCAAGTTATGAGGATAATGGCTGTGGAATAAATCTCGGTCCTGTGCCCTGACCTTTGATCCTATTTCGATTATATTCAACATAACCGGTTAAGTATATCTCCGAAATAGCATGATAAAGTTTTGTCGCAATCGAAGCATTTTTACATAAGTTATGATGCATAAAAGCTATGGAATAGATCCTGCTCCTATGTCCAAACCTATGACCCCATTTCGCCCATTTTCAATAGGATTCGTCCCTAGGTAGGCTCCTACGGGTCTGGTACGATTCGTCCAACGACGATTGGTCCAATGCCGATTCGTCCAATGGACAATTGGTCCAAAGGTACGATTCGTCCAATGGTACGATTGGTCCAATGTCGATTCGTCCAATGGATGATTGGTCCAATTCCGTCCTTTCTGTCCAAAGTGCTACTCGTGCTATAAAAGTCTCATCTGTTCTGATTCTATCTCCGATGTTATACGAAAGTACCGGTAGTCCAAAGAATGTAAAATAATGTTACATTTCATGCGTAATATTGTGGTTACAGATTACTTTTTTTTTTTTTTTTTTTTTTTTTTGGAATCGCGTTTCCTTGTTTAACTGTCCTTGCTGCCGTATGAAGTTACTGATGTGCGAGCCGTTCTATCAACTTCAATGTTTCTCTTTTGCATGAAATAATATAAAATACTAGTGTTCCGTTTCTGTTTGTAGAATGCAGTGGGGTTTTCCGCCAACTGACTAATGGAAACCACTGGTCGGGGTTTGGACAGCGGCCTTTTCAAAAGTTTTTATTCCAGCGATGTCAGATTCATAACGTTAACATATCAAATCAAGTAAATAATATTGAGTTTTAACTTAGGCACGAAATATTAATTCATAGGCTCTAGGCCTAGGCCTTTTTAGGACTTTTTATTCTACCGATGTCATATTCATAACGTTTACATATTAAATCAAGTTAATAATATTGCGCTTTCATTTAAGCACGAAATATTAATTCGTAGGCATGCGGCCTAGGTGCCTAGCAAAGACCTCAGAAATGATACGATGAATGCCTTTTATAAAGTTTTATAAAATGTTTACAAATAGCTAGGTTGTAACTTAAAATCTTCTAAAAAGGCCCGCGACCTAGGTGCCTGGTAGATAGCTGAGAAATGATTCGTTGAGTGCCTTTTATAAGGTTTTATAAAATTTTTACAAATACCAAATATCTAGGTTGTGACTTAAAATCTTTTTAAAAGGCCCGAGGCCTAGGTGCCTTGTAAAGACCTGAGAAATGATAGGATGAGTGCCTTTTATTAGGTTTTATAACATATTTACAAATACCAAATATCTAGGTTGTAAATTAAAATCTTCAAAAAATGCCCGCGGCCTAGGTGCTTTGCTAACAGCTGAGAAATGCTCCATTGAGTGCCTTTTACCAGGTTTATGTAAAATGTTTACAATTACCAAATATACGGAAATTATCTTTCTAAAGGATATGAAGAGGAGAATAATTTAAATTATTATTCCTTTCTGGAAAATAAAAAAGTTTACCGTTGGTAAGATACAATTGGACGAATCGGCGTTGGACCAATCGTACCATTGGACGAATCGGCATTGGACCAATCGTACCATTAGACGAATCGGCTTTGGACGAATCGGAAATTGGACCAATCGTCCCTTTGGACGAATCGGCATTGGACCAATCGTCCCTTTGAACGAATCGGCATTGGACGAATCGTCCGGGACCGGGCTCCTACAACATACTAACATTTCATCCAAATCGAAGCATTTTTACGTAAGTTATGACGCATAATGACGATTGAAGTGATTCCGCTCCTATGCCCTGACCTTTGACCCCATTTCGCCCATTTTTAATATGGTTTGTTCCCAGGTAGTCCCCTAAAATTTCATTCAAATCGAACCTTTTTTTCGTTAGACGCATAAAAGCAGTGGAATGGATTCTGCTCCTATGTCCTGACCTTTGACCCTATTTCGTTCACTTTCATTATGGTTCCTTCCCAGGTGTATTTCCCTACCACATACTAAAATTTCATCGAAATCAAACGATTTTTACGCGAGTTATCATGCAAACGGACATACAACGCGTGACATAATGAGGCAGACGGGACTCGCGACCATCTGCTCGCAAGAGTTTGACGTCATAAAACTTTAATAGGATCCACACACAACGCGTGACGTAATGAGACAGCTGGCGTGACCGCGCGCCAACATCTCAATCGCGAGATTGTGACGTCATAAAATTTCTAAGCATGGGTAACATTAATGGGACGACGCAATGACACCAAAAACGTGGTGATTCGGGGTGGTTATGTAACCCACTTAACGAATTTTCCTAAAATCGAGATCAAGCTAAATCGATTTCTAGTACCAGAAAACGGAAGGTTAACGACTTTCATTAAAATCCTTAGAGCCATTTTCAAAATAAAATTTACATACATGCAAGAAGTTGTGACGTGCCTGCCTCGCAGGACGCACACGACATAAAGGCAGATAGCAGCAAGAACGAACGTCTGCGTAGCTCAGTTGATAGAGTGACTTGTTCCGGAATACGTGGACTCGGGTTCGATCCCGGCATGGACCGAAAATGACGGAGAAATTTACTTTGTTATTAAGTGCTCCTTTAATATTATGGGATAAGGGCAACGGAATGGATCCCGATCCTATGTCCTGAGCTTTTGCACCATTTCGTCCATTTTCAATAGGACTCGTCCTCAGGTGGTCCCCTACGATATACTACAATTTCATCGAAATCGAACCACTTTTACGCAAGTTATGACGCATAAGGGCAAAGGAATGCATCTCTCTCCTATGTCCTGACCTTTTACCCCACTTCACCCATTTTGAACAGGTTTCGTTCCCAGGTGATCCCCTACCATATACTCAAATTTCATCGAAATCGAACCATTTTTACGCGAGTTATCGTGGCGACAGACAGACGGACGGACAAAGCTGGAGCATATACGCTTCTTCAACTTACGGTTGGAAAGCGTAAAAAAGGAAAGAAAAAACATTGAGCCAACATTGTCTTTGATACATTCCCTTCCCTATTCTCGACTTTGGAATCTAAGCCTCGTTCCTTCTAAATTTAACTGTGGTCTCTCAACCTGCTTCCAAAATCGTCCCCCTCGTTCCTGCCAAATTTAAGCCTCGTTTCCCTACCTCCTTCCAAAATCGCCCCCCTCGTTCCAAATTTAAGCCTTGTTCCTAAAGTAATTAAATAAAAATGTCTCCAACTGCATTTTCAGTTAAATAATCAATACGATCTAATTAAATACATGTTGTAAACAGTCTGGGATAGAAACTCAAAATTCACTGTGTACGTTAACGCATTGAGGTTCACCTAACGTAACATTTTTGAGTTGCGGCGTTTTATAAAACGTGTATGCTTTTTTCCCCCTTTTCTAACAAGATCTGCATCTGATTTACTACTTTTTGGGCTTTACAGTTACATGAATTCTTGAACTGCAGTTCTGGGAACTTTCTTTCAGCTACAACAAAAACACTTTTTCCATTAGTAAGTAATTAAATAAAAAAATTCACACTCTTTAATTCCTCTCACTTTATAAATGTTCTCCAAAATTCCCGCAATTCTGGACATTTTCAGTTTTTTCAAGAGATTTTTTTAGTCATTGTTTTATTAATGATAAATAAATCTTGAAAAATAAATCAATTTTTGGCGCATTTGGATTTCCGTTCTCACTAAAGGCGAAGAAACTATTACATATTCTGAGTTCAGTTATCGCAATGAAATTCATAAGAATGTAATAAAGTCTTCGACTGTCTCTCTCAGAGAACGTAGCTTGTCTGTTGCTTCTCATCAACATAAGTACGATGTTAGATCCAAAAAAATGGTTACAAGAGTCATAAAAAATGATTGATTAACAACGGAAAGAAAATTCAAAAGGGAATTATGAGGCATACTTGCCAATCACTTTTCCGCATAATCACCAAATCTGTTCAGGCATTTATCGGAACGCATGACCAACTTGTATAACCCGGCTCGGTAGAAATCACGTCCCTGCCCATTGATCCAGTTCTCGGCAGCTGTTTTCACATCACTGTCGGAAGAGAACCTTCTTCCAGATAAGTGTTCCTTCAATTTCGGAAAAAGGAAGTAGTCACTGGGTGCCAAATCTGGGCTGTATGGGTGGTGGCTCCAGACTTCCCACTTGAACTTTTGCAGCAATTCTTGAGTTTTGCGTGCAGTATGGGGCCTGGCATTGTCATGCAGGAAGATGACACCATCACTCAACATGCCAGGCCGTTTGCGTCGGATGGCTTCACGTAATCTTGTCAAAATGGCACAATAACGATCGGCATTAACGGTATGGCCACGCTCCAGATACTCGATAAGGATAACACTGCATGCATTCCAGAATATGGTTGCAATAACTTTACCGGCAGAGGGTGTAACCTTAAACTTCTTTTTCGTTGGTGATCCAGCATGTTTCCACTCCATACTGGCTCTTTTGGTTGTGTGGACGAAGTGATGAAGCCAAGTTTCATCCCTAGTAACGATGTGATCAATGAACTGCTGGCCGTCGGCATGTTAACGCTGCAGAAACGTGAGGCTGCACATCATTCGTGTGGCTTTCTGCTCCTCGGATAACGCACGTGGTACCCAGCGGGCACAAACCTTGGAATATCCCAAAACATCAGAAACGATACGCTGAACGGTACCACAGCTGAGTTCCAGCTCTGACACCATTGCACGCACAGTTACTCGTCGATCATTTTGAATCATTTCGTCAACTCGTGCCGTGTTGATTTCTGTCGTTGACGAACTTGGACGGCCGCTCGCTGCCCTGTTGCGGTTTTCCACATCCTCTCTGCCCGATTGAAAAGAGCGTCACCATTTCGGTACATGTTGTCGGCTGATTGCTTCTTCACCATAAACTTCCACTATTTGACTGTGAATTGCAGATGCGGACACATTCTTTGCCCATAAGAACCGAATTACGGCTCGCACCTCCAAGCGGGACCACTTTTCCAAACGTCTTGCCATTTCAATCGCTCTCACGCGTCTGCGAACTTGCACTAACTTCCCAAACAACCGCTGTCAGATAACTAGCGCCATCTGTCTCTACTATGGGCAACAAATGTACCCTCCACACTAATTACTTTTCCAATGCTGCTTCTTGTAACCTTTTTTTTTTTTTTTTTTGGATCTATCCTCGTAGTTTTGTTCTTACAAAATTACTGTCAGAGAATATTAAATTATTGCTTGTTGCTTCTCATCAACTTAAGTAATTGCACTAGGGACCTGCGTTCCAAGAAAATGAGTAAAATGTGGTAAATCATTGCCTCAATGAAAAAACCAAAAAAAAAAAAAAACTGTAATGATTCATACGCCTGTGACGAAAAGATGCTTAAATAGTAAGCATTGATGCTGACATATCATTTTTTCAGGGATGTGATTCCTGGATAATATTTCCGAAAAGGGGGGCGCGCAAAATAGCTTCCATGGCCGTTTATGGATCGCCAGTCTGCCACTGGTACGATGTACCTACCCCAGAAACAATGCGCATGTCAAAGTGGCAAATTGCAGCGATTAGCCTTTGTCAGCATAGTTCAACTGGTAGAATATCCGAATCCGAAGAAGGAAGGTAAGGATTTGGATCCCATTTCCGGCAGAAATGAGCTTGTTCGTTATATTGGCACCTTAACGCAAAATGAATCTCGTGGCCATGAGGTTCGAGAAAAATGCGTGCTGCTTTACTTCTTCCAAACATCCTCTGAAATGAATGAGAATTCCTTATTCTACGCTTCGAAAAATGTGCAATGCTTCTTCCACACCGTCATAAATTAGTCAGAATTTCTTCTGCTACAGAATGCTCTTTCAAGAATGGTTTGTCGGTGGGCTCGAAACCTGCGATTCCGTGCCCCCTCCTTTCTCGGGGTGGGGGGGGTATATGTGACATACCTACTTCAGAGATGACGCACATGTCAAATCGATGAGTTGCAGAGATAAGCCATTACCGCTGTAGTTCAGTTGTTAGAATATCCGATTTCGTCTCGAGAAGGAAGGCGTGAAATTTTCAGCAATGGGCACGTTCACTATGTGAGAACAGTGCAGCTGAGACATCTGACGGTAGAACGCAATAGGAGAGGACCATCCGAACGCTTCAATCCAGTTTCACGTAGCTAGATAGTGCATCAGCTTTTCATTTAACATAAAGTGCAGTCAATTCCGTGGTTATATTTTCGGGACCAGGGTGATGTCGCAGAACGACTGAAAGTGGTCGTCCGAGGGCAACTACGAGGCGATATACCAGAATAAATAACTCGCTGGAAACTCACAATGTCCAGATGCCACATCGGTATGCTCTGAGGAGTGCCACCTGCGTAATACCATAGCGAAAAAAAAAAAAAAAGAGTGGTATGAATTCACGGTAAACTTCTGAAAATAACGTGCAGCAAAGTGACCAGTAGGTGTCAGTCTTTTTCAGAAATTTCCGTTTTTAAAAGTGCTCGTTTATTTGGACTTTCGCATTTTTACAAATTTTTCGTACTCAGAAATTTCGTTTATTTCAATAAAATCCAATTCAGGTTTTTCCGCATTTAAACTGAAATTCCGCATAATCCATGTCCCTGCATTTTTCAGCCCTTAATCCAGATAATCCTTCCGCTGCAGTCAGGATAGAACCCTCGTCTTTCGTGTTGGCTCAACCGGAAACGCACGCCGTTAACTACTGAGCCACAAACACTCAAAAATCCGAATCACGAACATCGTAAAACAAATTTTGCGGCGATGAACTTTTTTTGTCATTAATGTGAGTTATTTAGTCATTTTGTTTTCTGTTGGAGCTGATTATTTTCCTGAATAGGTTTGTAATATATATATTTTTTTCTGTAGGAGGACTTTTCACTAATAAAGCATTTTTCATCGTGATTTTTCGAAGCAACAAAATGCTTTGCAACTTGATTTTTTAGACAATGACTTTCAGTTATCTTTAAGAAAAGGTGAAATGTAATTTTTATAGTATTATCCCCCCCCCCTCCCTCCCACCAAAAAAACTCCTAAGCATAAAACTTACTCTTGATAGCTATAATGCCTTTTGCCTTAAGTTGTCCAAAGACTGAAACCTAGACATTGTATAATCATGCGTACAATAAGTTAAGTATCCGGTTTATTACAGTAACATAATATATAATAAATAGCTGATGCACAAAATAGGGGAGAAGGGAAGAAATATCCTGTGCCACAATAAACAAAATTCACGCGATATGCTGTACACAATATCCGATCTCGCTACAGAACTTCAAAATTAGATCCTGAGACAGATGACTGAAATTTGAAAGTTAATCAAACCTCATGTATTCTCACCAATCGCTCCTATTACCGGTAATTTCTCGTCACACGGATACGGAAAAAGTGAGAACAGAGATTTTCCGTTAACATACGAAAGGAATTGCGGAAAGGTTTTTGTAAATTCAGAATTTTCCGTTAAAACATCTCTAAAACGGTAGTTTACCGTCAATATAAAAAAGAAACTGCGGAAAGTTTTCTGAAAATTCAGAATTTTCCGCTAACTTATCTTGAAAACGGTAATTTACCGTCAATATCAGAAAGAAACTGCGGAAAGGTTTCAGAAAATTCAGAATTTTCCGCTAACACATCTTGAAAACGGTAATTTACCGTCAATATAAGAAAGAAACTGCGGAAAGGTTTCAGAAAATTCAGAATTTTCCGCTAACACATCTTGAAAACGGTAATTTACCGTCAATATAAGAAAGAAACTGCGGAAAGGTTTCTGAAAATTCAGAATTTTCCCATGGTACGACAAATCCGTGAAATTCAGGTTTCTTTCCTTCATTTCACGGAAAAGGTTGTATCAGAAATATGCTTCGTTAATTCACGAAATAAATTACAGAAAGTGGCTGGTGAATTTCAGAAAATGTTTTTACAGTGCATGAAACAAACTGTCTGTAATAGCCTGTACCATGAAGGTCTATCTACGGTCGAGACGTCGAGAATACCACTGAAGAACGACATAAGATGGAACGACAACACCTACTGAGACAGGACGAGTAGCAGAACTGCTATTCTGTGGAGATTCCAAATACGGCCTTCTTTCCGTCTGTAAGTTTCTTACGAAGTTGGCTCTCTCTCTTCACTGAAACCTGTAGCCCTAAATTAGGGACGCGCGACTGTTTACAGTTGTTGGAGTAGCTTACAGTAGTTGTTAACCCGGGAAAAGAAACGCCAAGTACGGGACACATGGTTAAACATCAGTTTAAGATTGGAAATAAACAAAAGTTTTAAAATATCTTTATACTGTTTAAAGATTAAAATAAAAAAAGCATGAGTGAAAAACATAATACAGAGTCCATGTCGTTTTAACACTTCGTTCAGAATGACAACTGAAAAAAAATAACGCTTCGGCAAGGTGCAGTAAATACTGAAGTATAAAGATTTCACAGTACAAGGTGCGATACTGGGAAATTTGTGAGTTATTTAATAAAATTTATCGATGTCGGATTTAAAAAAGCAATTCAGTATTTAAAACAAGATATGCAGAAACTAAAAGGCGTCACAGAAGGAGAAAACGGAAATTAAGTGCTCTTAATATAAAGCAGAGTAAATATTATTCAAAACGGTGGAAAATACATGTCAAACACTAAAAAAGCAACATGCAAAAATTTTAGCATATAAGAAAAAATAAAAATCACCCTCAATGGAAATTATAAGAACGCGAGTGTAAAATTAAAATAATATATTTATTAAGAAAAATGAAACTTTTAATAAGAGGAATATTCATGAAGGTCAAAAGAAAAAAAAAACAGCAGTAGGAAAGAAATTAAATTATTAGCTAAATTGGATCTGAACTGCAAATTTTTAAATTATGAGAAAACTGCAAAAATCTAAGAGAAACTCCAAAGAAGAATTTATCTTGCTCCTGTAAAATCGAAAAATCAACCAAACAAATAGCAGGAACTGCGAAATAAAAGTAAATAGGAAATGCAACCTTCAATTTCTTACATAATGTGTTGACGTGAAAATCATAAAGGAAACACGCAGGGAACAAAGAGGCCACGAAAGCCGTAATATCCTATCAAATTTGGTAATTCAATATTTTTCTCTTCCTACATATTTAGAAATATTTATCAATAATTTAAAAAAATAGTAAAGTTCTAGGCCAGCTTTTTTTATTTCCAAAATATGATTCTTTCTTTAGGAAACATCTTATTTTAAATATAAACTCACACGAAATTAGAAAATAAGTAACAAACCCTGTATAAAAGGTAAGCATAGTTGAAGTATCTATTTCTACTCATGCTCGAGGTTTTAATGTTGCCAAAAAGAAAATATATTTTTACCAAAACATTTATTCTCGGAAAGCAAATCACTAAAACTGCTGGAGGAAACCCTTTTATGGAATAAAATGCGACTGAATTCCCATAAAAAAAGGAATTTCACGGGAAATTCTTTTGCAACTTTAACTCCGCTGAACGTTTCCACTTCCTGGAGTTTTCCAAGAAAAAAAAATCAGGGGCCTTAGCCATTTCTAAAGGGTGTGTGGGTTTTTTTTTTTTTTTTTTTTTTTTTTTTTTTTTTTTTTTTAGATTCTCGTAAAGTTCTTCTACAAAATGTGTTTTTCTCCCATGTCCCAATGTTCCATTTCTATGGAATTTTTTACCTAATAACAGAGATGATATCTGAATTTGAAGAAAAGAAGGAAGAAGAACAAAGGATTTTCGGTTAGCGAGACAAGGAAGCATACAAAAATACTCCTGATACACAATTACGCAATGACATCAGAAATAGAAATTTGTATTTATAATAAATGGCTTGCTTACGTTCCCTTCAAACTAGAGTCATTCTCCTGAATCCTTTCTAAATTTTTTCTTTAATCCGACCGCGTCTTATAAATGGAAGTTGAAGTCACTTCGCGGAATATGAAATAAACCAGTTCTCGTCGTAAGTTTCCAAATCCAAAACCCAAGAAGATTTATATCGTGTGCTATATCTTTCTATTCGAAAATTTTTCAGCAGATTGCCGCTATCTTGTATATGCACACATGATCCAAGGAAAGAAATAAAGTTAAGGAAATTTAGAAAAGGAAATGTAATTGCTGCTGCAAGAGAAACGAAATGTCTAAAAATATTTTTTCACTGAACACGTTTTTTTATATTTTTAATTCTCTTTTTTAATACGATTTCAAAAACGAGAGAAAAGCTTTCGATATTTTTGTGCATGCAGATATTTAGCCCCTTGACAATTATTAATTACAAATAAAGATGTTTTATTATTATTAATCATTATTAAATGTTAATCCTGTCTTTCAGATTTCGATTAGGAGTGACAGTCATTTGGAATAAACATGAAAAACAAATGCTTTACCGATACCGGAGGTATGTCATGAACACTGTACTGAAGTCATGAACAAAAACGCGGAAAAGATTTGCCTTAAGCTATATACGTAGTTTTCACACTGGGAATCATAACATATTGGAACAGAAATACTGAACTACCAGATGTTAGCCTAGGCATGATTAACCTTTGCTTAAAACAACTGTAAAAAACAAATAACTATCCCTAGATTTGTCCATGGCAGCCCCAGACTGCCACGAATAGGTTTAATTGCTAGCCCATGTGAAAGGATAACTGATACATTTCTTAGGTCATTTTTGAACATTCTCACAAGCTCAGGCTGGCTTCATGTTCTTGCTCTTGCACACTGCACAGAATTTTCACTGGAAAAAGAAGGAGTATAATTTATATAATACGCGTAATGTATCATTTAGCAATTTGGTGAAATTGAATGGCGTGTCGGCAACACCAGAGTAATGCGTTACAGCCCTCTCGATGTAATACAATCACTAAAACGGTTAAATGATCAGATCATATGTAGAGGATTTCAGGAAGGGAGTATTTAACTCCAGGTCTTAAACAACCCTCAGAAATAGAAAGCTAGGAGATTTAGGCTAGAGTGCACGATAGGAAAGTGACACGGAAGCGAGGTAAAAAGGGGGAGGAAGACGCCCTTATTTATTACGGGGGGAGTACCCAGGGTCCGACGGTTTAACGTGCCCATCCGACGCACGGTGGATATTTAGCGGTTCGAGCGTATGAACGTTCGAACGACTAAATATAAGGTTCTTTCGTGGCAGTCATGAACGTTGATCCCAGGGTCCGACGGTTTAACGTGCCCATCCGACGCACGGTGGATATTTAGCGGTTCGAGCGTATGAACGTTCGAACGACTAAATATAAGGTTCTTCCGTGGCAGTCATGAACGTTGATCGCAGGGTCCGACGGTTTAACGTGCCCATCCGACGCACGGTGGATATTTAGTGGTTCGAGCGTATGAACGTTCGAACGACTAAATATAAGGTTCTTCCGTGGCAGTCATGAACGTTGATCCCAGGGTCCGACGGTTTAACGTGCCCATCCGACGCACGGTGGATATTTAGCGGTTCGAGCGTATGAACGTTCGAACGACTAAATATAAGGTTCTTCCGCGGCAGTCATGAACGTTGATCCCAGGGTCCGACGGTTTAACGTGCCCATCCGACGCACGGTGGATATTTAGTGGTTCGAGCGTATGAACGTTCGAACGACTAAATATAAGGTTCTTCCGTGGCAGTCATGAACGTTGATCACAGGGTCCGACGGTTTAACGTGCCCATCCGACGCACGGTGGATATTTAGTGGTTCGAGCGTATGAACGTTCGAACGACTAAATATAAGGTTCTTCCGTGGCAGTCATGAACGTTGATCCCAGGGTCCGACGGTTTAACGTGCCCATCCGACGCACGGTGGATATTTAGCGGTTCGAGCGTATGAACGTTCGAACGACTAAATATAAGGTTCTTCCGTGGCAGTCATGAACGTTGATCCCAGGGTCCGACGGTTTAACGTGCCCATCCGACGCACGGTGGATATTTAGTGGTTCGAGCGTATGAACGTTCGAACGACTAAATATAAGGTTCTTCCGTGGCAGTCATGAACGTTGATCCCAGGGTCCGACGGTTTAACGTGCCCATCCGACGCACGGTGGATATTTAGTGGTTCGAGCGTATGAACGTTCGAACGACTAAATATAAGGTTCTTCCGTGGCAGTCATGAACGTTGATCCCAGGGTCCGACGGTTTAACGTGCCCATCCGACGCACGGTGGATATTTAGTGGTTCGAGCGTATGAACGTTCGAACGACTAAATATAAGGTTCTTCCGTGGCAGTCATGAACGTTGATCCCAGGGTCCGACGGTTTAACGTGCCCATCCGACGCACGGTGGATATTTAGCGGTTCGAGCGTATGTGGACGTTCGAACGACTAAATATAAGGTTCTTCCGTGGCAGTCATGAACGTTGATCCCAGGGTCCGACGGTTTAACGTGCCCATCCGACGCACGGTGGATATTTAGTGGTTCGAGCGTATGAACGTTCGAACGACTAAATATAAGGTTCTTCCGTGGCAGTCATGAACGTTGATCCCAGGGTCCGACGGTTTAACGTGCCCATCCGACGCACGGTGGATATTTAGTGGTTCGAGCGTATGAACGTTCGAACGACTAAATATAAGGTTCTTCCGTGGCAGTCATGAACGTTGATCCCAGGGTCCGACGGTTTAACGTGCCCATCCGACGCACGGTGGATATTTAGTGGTTCGAGCGTATGAACGTTCGAACGACTAAATATAAGGTTCTTCCGTGGCAGTCATGAACGTTGATCCCAGGGTCCGACGGTTTAACGTGCCCATCCGACGCACGGTGGATATTTAGCGGTTCGAGCGTATGAACGTTCGAACGACTAAATATAAGGTTCTTCCGTGGCAGTCATGAACGTTGATCCCAGGGTCCGACGGTTTAACGTGCCCATCCGACGCACGGTGGATATTTAGTGGTTCGAGCGTATGAACGTTCGAACGACTAAATATAAGGTTCTTCCGTGGCAGTCATGAACGTTGATCCCAGGGTCCGACGGTTTAACGTGCCCATCCGACGCACGGTGGATATTTAGTGGTTCGAGCGTATGAACGTTCGAACGACTAAATATAAGGTTCTTCCGTGGCAGTCATGAACGTTGATCCCAGGGTCCGACGGTTTAACGTGCCCATCCGACGCACGGTGGATATTTAGTGGTTCGAGCGTATGAACGTTCGAACGACTAAATATAAGGTTCTTCCGTGGCAGTCATGAACGTTGATCCCAGGGTCCGACGGTTTAACGTGCCCATCCGACGCACGGTGGATATTTAGCGGTTCGAGCGTATGAACGTTCGAACGACTAAATATAAGGTTCTTCCGTGGCAGTCATGAACGTTGATCCCAGGGTCCGACGGTTTAACGTGCCCATCCGACGCACGGTGGATATTTAGTGGTTCGAGCGTATGAACGTTCGAACGACTAAATATAAGGTTCTTCCGTGGCAGTCATGAACGTTGATCCCAGGGTCCGACGGTTTAACGTGCCCATCCGACGCACGGTGGATATTTAGTGGTTCGAGCGTATGAACGTTCGAACGACTAAATATAAGGTTCTTCCGTGGCAGTCATGAACGTTGATCCCAGGGTCCGACGGTTTAACGTGCCCATCCGACGCACGGTGGATATTTAGCGGTTCGAGCGTATGAACGTTCGAACGACTAAATATAAGGTTCTTCCGTGGCAGTCATGAACGTTGATCCCAGGGTCCGACGGTTTAACGTGCCCATCCGACGCACGGTGGATATTTAGTGGTTCGAGCGTATGAACGTTCGAACGACTAAATATAAGGTTCTTCCGTGGCAGTCATGAACGTTGATCCCAGGGTCCGACGGTTTAACGTGCCCATCCGACGCACGGTGGATATTTAGTGGTTCGAGCGTATGAACGTTCGAACGACTAAATATAAGGTTCTTCCGTGGCAGTCATGAACGTTGATCCCAGGGTCCGACGGTTTAACGTGCCCATCCGACGCACGGTGGATATTTAGTGGTTCGAGCGTATGAACGTTCGAACGACTAAATATAAGGTTCTTCCGTGGCAGTCATGAACGTTGATCCCAGGGTCCGACGGTTTAACGTGCCCATCCGACGCACGGTGGATATTTAGCGGTTCGAGCGTATGAACGTTCGAACGACTAAATATAAGGTTCTTCCGTGGCAGTCATGAACGTTGATCCCAGGGTCCGACGGTTTAACGTGCCCATCCGACGCACGGTGGATATTTAGTGGTTCGAGCGTATGAACGTTCGAACGACTAAATATAAGGTTCTTCCGTGGCAGTCATGAACGTTGATCCCAGGGTCCGACGGTTTAACGTGCCCATCCGACGCACGGTGGATATTTAGTGGTTCGAGCGTATGAACGTTCGAACGACTAAATATAAGGTTCTTCCGTGGCAGTCATGAACGTTGATCCCAGGGTCCGACGGTTTAACGTGCCCATCCGACGCACGGTGGATATTTAGTGGTTCGAGCGTATGAACGTTCGAACCACTAAATACAAGGTTCTTCCGTGGCAGTCATGAACGTTGATCCCAGGGTCCGACGGTTTAACGTGCCCATCCGACGCACGGTGGATATTTAGTGGTTCGAGCGTATGAACGTTCGAACGACTAAATATAAGGTTCTTCCGTGGCAGTCATGAACGTTGATCCCAGGGTCCGACGGTTTAACGTGCCCATCCGACGCACGGTGGATATTTAGTGGTTCGAGCGTATGAACGTTCGAACGACTAAATATAAGGTTCTTCCGTGGCAGTCATGAACGTTGATCCCTAGGCCATCCGCGGCCCAAAACGGCTAAATGAATCAAAAATGTGCTAATGATATCTAGGTTTATGGTTCTCCGAGTTTTCTTTTTTTTTTTCCCTAGAGTGTCGTTCCTTGCACTTGGGAATCCCACACAAAACGTTGAATCAGTTCTTTTCTTTTACTTGTATGTCGTTTTGAGAGAGAGACATCCCACGCGTGTTTAATCCGCGGAGGATCCGGAGACCAGGCTGCCCAGGCTAGCCTGGGATTTTTTTTTTTTTTTTTTTTCGATTGGGGGTTTAACGCTCACCGTGAGCAACTCACTGGGCTATAAGCAATCAACCATCCCTAATTTCGCGTCACTGGTTCCAGGGAAGGGAGAAAACCAGTGCCGTATGACAAACAAAACAGCTATGCCTCATCTGGATTCGAACCCAGACCCATCTTGGACGAATTGTCATAAGCCAGCGCTTAGAGCACTGCGCCAAGGCGAGGCTAGCATTGGAATGTCTGCCAGCTCTCTCCTGGAAAATACTTCCACGCAACTCCAAAACTAAAAATACCAATGGGATTAAATTTCGAACTGTCTCTTCCCCCGTTTTCGACCACCCCATCTCTCCTGAAACTCCTCATAGGCAATCTTTTTCACAAAGAGAGACCAGTGTGGTGGAAGTCTCATTTTGCGGAAATACCATATTTGATTACAAACGCAAAAGTTATGGTAACATGAATTATTCCATTACCAATGGAACCTTCTTGCTCTCTTTGCCTACAGAAAACTCTCATTCTACCACTGCTGGAAGCCAGTAATAGGTAGATGGGTCTGTGAAAACACAAGTCTGTTCGTGACGGAGATCGAACTCAACCCTTTCACGCCGGAGTAAGTTGCTCTCCCAACTAAGCTATACGGACGGAATTTATCGCTGCTGATTTGTCATCTTGACACGTGCTTAACCTCTATAGTACGTTACATCATCTCCCTCTTAATTTTTTTTTCCTTTTTTTTTTTTTTTTTTTTTTTTGAAGCGAAGAACGAAGTTTTCATTAATTCTAGACGATGTGTGGAAGAAACATCACACATTCTTCGAATAACCCATTTACATCCATTTCTACGTTCAGGCGCCAATGTGAAAACAAAAGTTTGTCCGTGACGGTAATCGGAACTGCGCCCCCTCACTCCGGACTAAGTTGCTCTCCCAACTAAGCTACACGGACGGAATGAATCACTATAGATTTGTCGTCTTGACACGTGCTTTACCTTTTTACACTGTAAAAAAATTCTGAAAATCACAGGCAACTTTCCCTCATTTCTTTCGTGAATTAACGAAGCATATTTCTGATACACCTTTTCCGTGAAATGACGAAAAGAAACCTGAATTTCTCAGGTTTTTCGTACCACTGGAAAATTCTGAATTTTCACAAACCGAACTGCCTCTTTCCCCGTTTATCGGCCATCCCATCTCATCCCGTGAGAACGGAGATTTAACGTTAACACATCTCTAAAACGGTAAATGATCTTTCCGCAATTCCTTTCGTATATTAACGGAAAATCTCCGTTCTCACTTTTTCCGTACCCGTATTATGAGAAATTAGCGGTAATAGGAGCGATTGGTGAGAATTCTTGACGTTTGATTTTTTTTTTTTTAATTTCAATGGTTTGTCGAATTTTGAAGTTCCGTAGCGAAATCAGACACTGTGGGTAGCATATCTCATGAACTTTGTTCATTGTGGCAAAGGATATTTCTTCTCCTCTCCCCTATTTTGTGTAAGGGGTCATTTATTACATATTGTGTTACGGTAAGAAACCGATTACTTAACTTACTGTACTGAGATCTATGTATCAGTCTTTGGACAACTAAAGACAAAAGCTATTATAGCTATCAAGACTAAATTTTATGCTTAGCTTTTTTCTTTTTGTGTGAAATAATACTATTAGAAAAATACATTTCACCTTTTTTTGAAGATAACTGAATGTCATTGTCTGTTAAAAAATCGAGTTTCAAAGCATTTTGTCGTTTCGAAAAATCAGGGTGAAAAATGCTTAATTTGTGAAAAGCCCTCACACAAACAAAAAATGTTACAAACCTATTCAGGAAACTAATGAGCTCCAACAAAAAAATAAAATGACTAAATCACTCGCATTAATAAAAAAAGAAATTTCATCGTCGCGGAATTCGTTTTACGATGTACGTGAGTCGGATTGCTGAGTGTTGGTGGCTCAGTTGTTAAAGGCACGAGTTGCCTGTTGATCCAGCTCCAATATCGAGGGTTCGATCCTGACCGCGGCGGCAAGGTTATTTGGGTAAGGGGTGGAAAGTGCAGGGTCGTCGAGTTTGCGGAATTTCAGTTTAAATACGGAAAAACATGAAATGGACATTTCTGTCAATGGAAAATACGGAAGTTGATACACTGTCCTGCAAAAATTAAAGACGAAACGGTTTTTCGAATGTAACGTCGTGCAGAAGGTCTCCACATTGACTAAAATCATACCATAAGATCCCCAAGATGTAAGAAAATGGGACAAGTGAGCAAAACCGTTCAAACAAGTAATCAAATGATACAAAGGCACTTTAATGAAAAAGTAGCTTGGAGCACAACCGGACAGAAGACAGAAACGTCCATGTGACAGGCGGCTGCCAAGAAAAATCCAGTCTTTAGTAGGCGACATGATCACCCCTGACTGCGTTGCAGGATTTACAACGTCTGTCCATGCTGAGGACGAGGTTGTCAAGGAGCTGTTGAGGCATCGCGGCCCATTCCTCTTGTGGCGCCAATCGCAGCTGCGGAATCGTTGCTGGCGGCTGGTGACGTGCTGCCAAGCGTCTCCCGAGAAGGTCTCACACGTGTTCGATTGGATTTATGTCCAGGGACCTTGCGGGCTAGTCCATGCGTTTTATTTCTTCACTCTCCAACAGCTCTGCAACAGCCACTGTACGATGAGGTGTAGCGTTGTCGTCCATGAAGAGGAACTCAGGACCCACAGCACCTCTAAACAGACGCACGTGAGGCAGGAGAACCTCGGCGGTACAATAGCGGACACCAGTGACTGAACCTCCTTGGAAGATGTGGAGGTCAGTACGGCTACCAAGCATGATACCGCCCCAAACGAGAACTCCGCCACCACCAAACCGATCCCTTTTGATGATGTTGGAGGTATGATTGCGTGTTCCCTGCTCTCTCCAGATGTGTATACGCCCAGAATTGCTCGTCAGACTAAACCGGCTCTGATCCGTAAAGAGAGCTCGACCCCATTGCTGATGTGTCCAGTTCTTGTGTTACTGGCACCACAGAAACCGCCGTCTCCGATGAGCAGGCTTTAATGGCACACACCGTACTGGTCGTCCTGCAAATAGACCACCTTTATGCAGTCTCCTGGCCACGGTAAAACGTGATAACGGACGTCCAGTTGTCTGTTGCATGTGTCTTGCGATTTCTCCCGCTGTCTGCCGTATGTCTCTTCTCGCCCGTAGGACAATATACCGGTCGTCCGCCGCTGTGGTTGCTCGTGGACGACCACTGCTAAACTCTCAGACAGCTGTTTCTGTCGTTTGAAATGCTCTCCAAGCTCGTGAAATGATGCTGTGAGCGATCCCGAACTCCTCGGCCACACTAACCGCAATTCGACCTTCTTCCAACTTCCCAATGACGCGACCTCGGGTGAAATCATCCAGATGTCATCTGCTGGATTGCTTGTCGGCCATATCACACGGTGGCAGCAACTCGACGTCGTTCAAACTAATATAGACCGTGTAATAACTTTCACCGAATTGCTGAGCTTACACCGACCGTAGGCTTTATACCCTTCCGACCCCCCCCCGCTACTTCATGCTGCATATATGCGCATGCCCTACCGAACCAGACCCTAGTCTATCTTCTGACTTGTCTTTCGGTCCGTTCTGCCTGCTCGTTCCACTGTTATGCTAATTTCTCCTCTTCGTTCTTAATGTTTGCACACCAGTGTATAAACGGGCACTTTTAAATAAAAGGGAGAAGTGGAGGAAGACTGTGACTGAATTATATGATCGAGGAAATCCGCTTAGTGATGAAAATTCCCGATGATGATGACTTTTATAAACAGAAATTTCTGAAAAAAAAAATGGATACCTACCGGCAACTTTGCTGCACGTTATTTTCAGAAATTTTCAATGAATTCGCACCACTGATTTTTTTACAGGGTAGTACGTGACATGTGTTCTATCATATTTTGAAAATTTCTTTAACAACGTAACAGCGTTTTATGGACAACCAGTATTATGTATCATATCGGTTGGATGTAAAAGCATAAGACAGATGTGAGCATTTGTTTCTTAAATAAAAGTTGACGAGAAAGTGCAATTTATTGACGCGATGTTTTTACTTCCATAACTCAGTGGGTTTGTTTTTAATATTTGCTTCCCCAACAACGTTCAGGAAGCTATTCTTAAATTCCCTGAAAGAAAAACAATCTGCAAAGATCAGTGGCTTCTGAAAGAGAATGATTGAGTTTCTTGTTGGCTGCGGTTCAAATGTTTTGCATCCATCAGAAAACGCTATTTTACGTTACAACACGTTCGTTATTGAAGCGATGGGACGTGATGATGTGATAGGCCGTTGTATTCTTGAAAAACCATATCACAGGGACTTGGAGATGCCGTGAAGGTATTCGATCTATTCCTGCAAATGAAAGCAATGACATATAAAGAAATATTTCTTTTTGTAGATAACCCCACGGCAATTGAGCAAACTGAGTGATCTAACGTCAGCATGAAAGCGATTCTTCGTCCCGTAGGGTATATGACGTTTCTTTTGAAATACAATATCTTAACATTACTAAGAGGTAATTTCATGACGTCTGCTTTGTTTCGAAACTCGTAATTCAGGTGCACTGTTTCTTATTCTTTTTGAAGACACTTGATCTTCCTGTAAAGATTATAGCAAACGTGCTACAGTGCATCGTTCTACCAAATAGGCATTTCATTCAGTTGAAGTATTTTATCCCTTGTCATATTTTTTGGAATAAGACTATATTTAAAAACTTATTAAAGACTTTAACTATTTATAAGATTGCGTAGTGGTCCGCTTTAAATTGTACACAAGATATTACTTTAAAAACGACCTGTTTTGGCGAAAAAATGATTGCACTTACAGTTTTGTGTCATAGTGTAGGATACAAGTTGTGGCCTACACCTCTGGTTGAAGCTCCCCTTTCAATTTCCGTGTTCTTATGTAGAGTTTTGTGTCATAGTGTAGGATACAAGTTGTGACCTACACCTCTGGTTGAAGCTCCCCTTTCAATTTCCGTGTTCTTATGTAAATTTGGTTTCTTCTCGTTAAACGTTTTCTAACTTAACGACACACTATTCCTCCCGATGAGTTTTTCAAAGTTGGCAACCTGACAGTGAGTCATAGGCCAATGAATGATACATAAAACAAAAGTGCTGTGGTCTGAGTACGATGTGCTATGTATTAGGAGAAGGGCGATGTAGGATAAGAGCAAACAACATTTTGCACGAATAGATATTCGTAGATTACGTTTTGTTACAGCGACCTATGGTTGTTTATTAAAGAAATAATGAATTAATAGTTTGTCTGTTGACACTATCTTATTCTGTTAGCATCTATTTCAGTCAGCTCCCTCAGCGATCAGATTTTTGGTTTCACACGTTATTCAGTTTTGGCCCCTTCTCTGATATATTCTAGGTGTGTTCCAAGTTCACATTACCACAAAATGTTACGAGGGCTTATCAGTAAGAAACGTCCTATATATAAATAGATGTTTCTCAACGTCATACACTCTCCTGATTATAGGGCGCTGTTTGGCATATACCGGGTGATCCAAAAGTCTTGCACGTTTTGAAAGCGTAATAACTCTCGGAGTTTTGAGAGTACGGCAACGAGGTTTGCGTAGAAATGATCAGAATGACACCGGGTTTTTTATGAAATAACATAAATGTTTACTCACTTTACTTACATTATTCATCGCCAGATGGCGCCATAGGCGAACAGGTCTGGGATAATGGGTATAAGCAGCAGCTGGTAACCAACCACAAGTCATGGGCCGCGGGTGGCCTAGTGGGCAACGTTCGTGACTGCCACGGAAAAGACCTCAGGTTCGATCCCAGCAGGTACGAATGGTCGATCTACTAAATATCCGCCGTGCTTCAGATGGTCACGTTAAGCCGTCGGTCCCCAGGTACTGGGCCCCCGGTAATAAATAAGGGCGTCTTCCTCCCCCTTTCTACTTCGCTTCCGTGTCCCTTTTCCAATCGGGCACTCTAGCCCAAATCTCCTAGCTTCCTATTTCTAAGGGTTGTTTAAGACCTGGGGTCAGACACTCCCTGCCTAAAATCCTCTACATATGTCAGTATGCTGTCATTACCGGACAAAGCGCTCTTGGTGAAATTGTTCTATTGCAACGCTGAATGTGCGAGTGCTGCGTTCAGAGCCTACCGGTCACTGAAAGGTGATTGCAGTGGGAAAGGACCGATGGAAAGTGCTGCGCTGAGGCGAATGCTGGCATTTTTCAGCATGGCCAATGAACTGCGGCGTGTGTTGAGCCGACACTTTCCGAAGTCCTGGCCTCCTCGGTCACCAGACCTGACACCCTGCGATTTCCGGCTCTGGGGTTACCTAAAATCACTAGTGTACAGATGTCGCCCCATTACATTGGCAATGCTGAAAGATTCCATTCGACACCATATGGCAGCTATATCAACTGACATGCTCTCCATGGTGTTTTCTCTCGTCAGCAGGCAGTGCTGGAAAAGGACGTCTATCGCATTGAACACCTGGTACGATGAGGTGTCTAACCTGGTACAACCAGGTGTCTATTTTTCTCTACACTTCCAACCTGTGGTTGTTGCGCCATCTGGCGATGAAAAATGTAAGTAAAATGAGTAAAAATATATGTGATTGCATAGAAAATCCGATGTAATTCTGATCATATCTACGCAAACCGCGTTGCCCTACTCTCAAAACTCCGCGAGTTATTACGTTTTCAAAATAAGCAAGAATTTTGGATCACCTGGTAAGTTCGAAAAAAAAAAAAAAAAAAAAAAAACGTAACCAGCTGATAAATACATTGAAGTGAAAATAAGGATTCCGTCTGAGAACATGATCTCACACAGGCACACGCGCGTGATTAAATTGAGCAGTATGACGCGTGGTACCGGGGGTAAAACGTTTGCGTTTCCGGCAGTCTGACGCAAAGTCTCCCGTCGGTCTACCTGCACCAAAACCTTCACACACACTATACTGCTGTTGACGTTCTGCCGCAGTTTTCATCATCCGTTGAAGCACTGCACCCGTGTGTAAATTTTGAACCAGGTGTTACACGCTCCGAACTCTCATGTCGTAAGGATCAAAGACTTTTTTGCATTTAGCAATGAATCTCAGCTGCCGGCGTTTCCCGTGTCGAGCTAAACGCTGAATTAGTTCTTGATAATTAGTTCCGATAATTAGTTAACGATAATTAGTTTCGATAATTAGTTTCGATAATTAGTTATTCATAATTATTTCCGATAAAACTTTTGTTACAGTTAGCGATAAATCTCAGCTGCCGGCGCTTCCCGTGCCTAGATAAACAATAAATCAGTTCTTGATAATTAGTTAACGATAATTAGTTCCGATAAAGACTTTTTTGCAGTTAGGGATGAATCTCAGCTGCCCGCGTTTCACATGCAGAGATAAACTAGAATCCTAACTACCGCGCGCACCTGCAAATAAAACCAACTTTCCGGCAGGATCGTCATTTTCACTCCAACATGTTTTCCAGCAAGATGTTGTTGTTTTTTGTTTACGCTTTTCAACCGTAGGTTGAAGAAGCGTATATACTCCAGCTTTGTCCGTCCGTCCGTACGATAACTCGCGTAAAAATCATTCGATTTCTATGAAATTTTAGTATGTGGTAGGGAAACACCTGGGGACGAACCCTATTGAAAATGGGGTTAATGGGGTCAAAGGTCACGACATAGGAACGGGATTCATCCCATTGCCCTTATGCGTAATTACTTGCGTAAATATCGTTCGATTTCAGTGAAATTTTAGTATGTGGTAAGGGACCACATAAGGACGAACCCTATTGAAAATGGGGTTAATGGGGTCAAAGGTCACGACATAGGAACGGGATTCATACCATTGCCCTTATGCGTCATTACTTGCGTAAATATGGTTCGATTTCAGTCAAATTTCAGTATATGATAGGGGATCGCATGGGAACGAACCCTATTGAAAATGGGTGAAAAAGGGTCGAAGGTCAGGACATCGGAGCGGGATCCATTCCGTTGCCCTTATGCGCCATAACTTGTAAAAATGGTTCGATTTCGATGAAATTTCAGTATATGATAGGGGATCACCTGGGAACGAACCCTGTTGAAAATGGGTTAAATAGGGTCAAAGATCAGGACATCGGAGCGGGATCCATTCCGTTGCCCTTATGCGCCATAACTTGTAAAAATGGTTCGATTTCGATGAAATTTCAGTATATGATAGGGGATCACCTGGGAACGAACCCTATTGAAAATGCGTGAAATAGGGTCAAAGGTCAGGACATCGGAGCGGGATCCATTCCGTGCCATTACGCGACATAACTTGTAAAAATGGTTCGATGTCGATGAAATTTTAGTTTATGATAGGGGATAACCTGGGGACGAACCCTTTTGAAAATGGGTGAAATAGGGTCAAAGGTTGTTCAGGACAGCGGAGCGGGATCCATTCCATTGCCCTACGCCATAACTTGAGAAAAAATGTTTCGATTTCGATGAAATGTCAGTATATGATAGGGGATCAACTGGGAACGAACCCTATTGAAAATGAGTGAAATGGGGTTAAAGGTCAGGGCATTGGAGAGGGAACCATTCCGTTGCCCTTATGCGTAATAACTTTAATAAAAAAGCGTTCGATTTCGATGAAATTTTAGTATGTGCTAGGGGACCTCCTGGGGACGAGCCCTACTAAAAATGGGTGAACTGGAGTCAAAGGTCTGGACATAGGAGCGGGATTCATTCCATTGTCCTTGTGTGTCATAACTTACGTAAAGATGCTTCGATTATGACAAAACGTTTTCGTGTTGTTCCGGAGGTATACTGAACCAATTCTGTTTAATATCATCGAAATGGGGTCAAAGGTCAGGGCACAGGAGCGAGATTTATTCCACAGCCATTATCCTCATAAATTGAGTAATGATTTCTGGTATGTTGGAAAGCGTATCGTAATCAATGCATTGCATGATTTTACTAACTTGTTTTTATTTAATTCCTGTGTCACGGAAAATCTTAGTCCCGTCAGGAGCGGCTTATGACGTTGGGATCTACAGATTTAAGTATCCCCACTTCGCCGATAGATCATCAGAATTTACTTATTGATAAGCTTACGGGTGTGTACCAAAAAAACAACTGAAACATGACTGAGCTTTGAAATAATTACTCTTCATGATCAGAATTTCGTTATGAAGTCGGTAATACAGATTGGCCTCTTGTTGTAAAAGCAAAGTGCAGGGGGTCGAAAAAACATCTTACAGAGCGTACACTGAAGAGCAATTGAATTAGGGACAGCTGGCGTTATGAAAATGTGGTGCTGTGGGCGGCCGTGCAAACCAAGGAGGTAATATTACTGGAGAGACCACTGGCTCTGCCGCCATAGGTCACAGCTAATCTGTGGTGTGACGTCACAAGCAGGCAAAAATAAACTAAATTATACCGTTGATGAAACAGTAAGCTTGTGTACCATTGATAAAGATTATTGAATTACTCATTTTATCTGTTTATACGCTTAGAAGCTTTTGTTCCATTGGTTTCCAAGCAGCTTCTTTTCTGCGGCTGCGTCGTGCCTGCTCATGACGTCATTTGCAGCACAGACGGTGACTTATGGCGGCCAATGCTGCGTGGATAGGAGTGGTGTATCCAGCAATATAACCTCCTTGGTTCAAACGGAAACGACATGACGTAAGCAGCGATCCGACAATATAAGGAGTGATGCGACGGGAATCAGCAAGAGTCGGACGCAGTATGGGTAAGACGAAGGATCTAAGCGCATTTGATCGCGGGCCAAATTTCTGGGGCCCGACGAATGGGTCACTTCATCTCGGAAGTAGTGCAGGCACTGTGATTTTCACGAGCCACTGTGATTTTCACGAGCCACTGTATGACGGGTGCACCGTGAGAACATCGAATCCGGTAAATCCATCCCTGCAAGGGCCAAATGCCGTGGACAACAGCTTGTGGATGAGCGGGGTCATCGTCGGCTAGCTCGCATTGTAACAGTGGATAGACGGGCTACAGTGCAAGAAATCACTCGGCAATTTAACGCTGGTACACAAAAACGTGTAAGCAGCCACACCATCCAGAACCATCTCCTCGCTGTGGGGTACAGAAGCCATCATCCAATGAGGGTACCGCTGCTGACCGCACATCACAGGGTGCAAAGATTAGCATGAGCGCGGAACATCGCCACTGGACCCTAGATACGTGGGAAAATGTTGCCTGGACTGATGAGTCGAGATTCACGTTGGTACATGTGGATGGCAGGATACGAGTACGGCGTAAACCACATGAGGCGATGGATTCTTCTTGCCAGCAGGGTACTCTTCAAGCTGGTGGGGGTAGCATTCTCGTCTGGGGACTGTTTACGTGGACTGAAATGGGACCCATGGTACGTGTGACATCGTCCCTCACAGGTCATCGTTATCGGGATATCCTGGACGACCATTTGCTCCCGTTTGTGCGTCTTCAACATCCCACTGAGGTCCTCATCCTGCAACAAGAAAATGCACCGTGCCATAGCTCCCGAATTGTATCCGAATGATTGGATGAACACTCCGCCGACATGATCTCGCTTCCTTGGCCAGCTAGGTTACCTGACCTTAATCCCATCGAGCATATACGGGATGCCATCGAGAGAGATGTTCGAGGCTTTGAACCCCTTCCATCAAATCTTCGTGAACTGTGGGAGCTTGTTCAGGGGTCGTGGATCCGTATGGCATCCCAACGCTTCCGGTGTCTTTTCGAGTCCATGCCGAGACGAATCGCCACCGTCATCAGGGCGAAAGGTGGTGCTACACGTTACTGGACAGGTATCTCTAATTCAATTGCTTTTCAATGTATATAACAAAGTGATTTGGAAAGTTTCGTATCATGATGATCACAACCTACAAATGTGCAACTGATGTCAGTCGACTGTGTGGTCGAGTGGTCGGAGACGAAGGCTTGTGACGTGCTCACTAATCTCTCGAATTGGGCACAGGTTATTGCGGAGATCAGGTAAGTTTGCGGGTGATCACGGTCCACCGTGGTTATTAGCTTCGAAAGTGGTCCCAAGAGGAAAAAACCATGAACCGCTGGCAAGCTGTGGACCAACCACGGTCCATCAATGACAGGGGTGAGAGAAAGCTATCCTGTACGATGCGATCCAACAGAAGGGATGCTGCTGGGGAACTCGCATGGCAATTTGAATGCTGGTGTACCCTTCTGAAAATCGGACATTGTAGGTGCTTTCGGTTCACCGTCGGAAGCACCTACAGTGGATCTAAAATGATTGGAAGAAGGTCGTTTGTTCCGATGAATCTCGTTTCCTGTTACACCAAGTGGACAGCTGGGTAGGTGTTCGTCATTTATCTGGGGAGGTGTTGGCACCAGGATACAGTATGGGACGAAAAGAAGCAGACGGGAGCAGTCTAAAGTTTGGGCAATATTCTCTGGGAAACCCTAAGTCCAGCCATTTGTTTTTAGGTAACTATGACGCCTACCACCTAACTTAACATCATTGCAGACCAGGTACATCCTTTCATTGAACCCCTCTGGTAGTGCGTTCTTTCAGCCACACTTCTCGGATTGTTCGAGAATGGTTAGCGGAACATGAGAAAGGCTTCCGGTTATTACCCTGGCCTCCAAATTCCCCAGATATCTATCCAATCGAGCATTTGTGGTTTGTGTTGGAACAGAAAATCCGATCTGCTGCGTCTCAACCACGTAATTAACAAGAGGTAAGAGAATCTGCTGGTAATATGTTAGTACCAGATACCACAAGACACCTTTAGAAATCTTGTAGCGTCTATCCCTCGAATTATTGTGGTGTCACCTGGAGGACCAACATCCTATTAGAAAAGTGGTCACAATATTTTGGCTCTTCTGTGTATTGATACCACAGCGAAAGTTTAACAGAAGGAGTTCCGCTGCCGAGATTCCCAATACACCGTTCTGACGCAACTGTACATCATAGATGATATTATCAACTGAACATAGCCGCCCCGGTGGCGCAGTGGTCTAAGGCGCTGGCCTCTGATCATTCGTCCGTAAGGGGTCCGGGTTCGAATCCCGGTCAGGCATGGATGTTGTGTTTGTCTTACGGTGCTGGCTCTCTCCCTTCCCTGGAACCAGAGACCCTAAATTAGGGACGGGCGACTGCTTATAGCCCATTGAGTTGCTCACGGTGGTCGTTAAACCTCCAATCAAAAAAAAAACAAAAAAACTGAACATATCAAAATTAGATCGTTAATTTCTAAGTTTTAATTATAAGACACCTTACAGAAATTATGAATCAGTCCAAGTGCTAATCTGATGAAGCGTACTTGAGCTTGACTCGATATACGACTTCGTTAGTTTTGCTGCCGCTCGCTCACACCTGATAATTAAAAATCGTCTTAAGCAAAGCATTTTTAAAACTTTCTAGGCCGCCCCGGTGGCGCAGTGGTCTAAGGCGCTGGCCTCTGAGCATTCGTCCGTAAGGGGTCCGGGTTCGAATCCCGGTCAGGCATGGATGTTGTGTTTGTCTTACGGCACTGGCTCTCTCCCTTCCCTGGAACCAGTGACCCAAAATTAGGGACGGGCGACTGCTTATAGCCCATTGAGTTGCTCACGGTGTTCGTTAAACCTCCAATAAAAAAAAAAAAAAACTTTCTAGTAGGATCTGTTAGTCACGATCCAGCACTTTCATGTAGAGACACTAGAGAAATATCATAAAGTAAATGTGGTAGATCAAAGCAGTTTGAATTTTAGTCAGCATCATTACGCATTTGGGCAAAGAACTGATTTATTACACCTCTTCCAATTTCACGGGAAATTAATGCTGTTATTAAGGTACTTTATCGATTGAAATGTATCACCCCTCAATGTGAATATTATTGCAACGCTTTACAAAGTCACGTTCCTCCACTTTAAGAGTAGACAGAGTAGGCAGACTGAATAACGTTTTAGCGGGACAAAGCCTTTTGGATTGTAAGGCAAAGCAACGGATTAATTCGCACACACAAGCAAATCAATGTCAATGTTGCTTAGACAACGAATATTGATGATATAAAGTTCACGTTTGTTTAAGTTCCACTTGTTGCGCTTCGTACAGTATTTCAGCTGTTCTTCAACGCACTGAATTGTGTTGATGCCAGGAGCAACTAATCCATAAATCACTTGTCCAGAGATTTCTAAAAATGAAACAGGAACGCTTATCACCTGCGTCTTTTTTTAACACAGAACTACTAATTTCTATCGTCAAAAATCATTTCATATTTTTGTGAAAATAAGTTATTTCCTTTTTCGCCGGCTGCCTGTGGACACAATACACACTGCTCGCTATTGAAAAGTGCACGGAACGAGACAAAACTTACCACACATTTAGTTCAAGTACTATTTATTCATGGAATGACGAAAAAAATCAAATATTTACAGATTAAAAACGAACAATCAGTATTTTCATTTGGATATAGATGGGTGTGAAACGGATATGAAAAATATTTACAAATTTTGATGAGTGTGAATACGAAATATATACATTTTTTTACAAATGGTATTGCGAATGTTTTTGAAACAAATGCAAATTTACAAAAAGCGAAGACTATGAACTTGAAGATATGCAAATTTACGAATGGTGTGACCAGTTCGTTGATAACAGTTGGAGGGCAGAAAAGAAGCAAAAATACAGGGTGATACATAAAGAAGTATACAGTTTCCAGATGTTGTAAAACAGTAACAGTTGAAGACACGAACCACAACTGCGAACCGTTAGGTAGATGTATTCATCACATTTGTGTCCCGCTACTGAGGGAAGTGACGTAGGCGATAGCACGCGTGTCACGTGACTAGTCAGTCAAAATGGTAGCGTCTGTGGGGGTACGTAAAGGACAAGGTATTCACCCCTCCCCTTCCTGTTGATCTAGCTGAGCTGAAACAGCGTATCACAGCCACTATTACTGCACTTGATTCAGATATCTTACATCGCGTTTGGGCGTAAATGGATTACCGGCTCGATGTGTGTCGTGTGACTAAGGGTGCATACATAGAACATCTGTAACATGTGACTGTCTCTAAAAAACTTGAAACATTCCTCTACAATTCTGCTACAGGTAACATTAAAATATCTTACATTGTTCTTGTTTTATAGTGCGTTGAAACTGTATACTTCGTTATGAATCACCATGTATAATACAGTGCAAGTTCGCAAATAACGCAGAAAGTGGCTTCAGTTCCGGGCTAATGTCCAAGGTCAGAGTTCTCGTGATGTGAATCTGGAAACGGAGAAAAAACTTAAGAATTGATGAACAGCTGAAAAAACATATTATCGCAAAGGAATTGGGGGGGGGGGATTTCTGAGTCGGATTCTGTTTTAATGAACTGAAAGCCATCCTGTTTGCTCAGATCATGTAAAATGAAATTGAGAAACAGCTGAGATTTGAAGTGCATGATTGTATTCTAGTTTGTAGTCGGCATTTTAAAAAATTACGGAAAGTGGTACGTAGAAATATGCTTGTTCTGCTGGCAGAAAGATGCGAGGATGTATTAAGAAGTTTCATTTGGACATGACAGATGACTGATTTGGTCAAAATAAAAATAAAGGAGCATATGTCAGAACGGCAGACTGTGCTGGGATCGCGGGCGAAAAGAAACAAATAGCCGTGGAGGGAATGAGTAGCGTGGCATGCTGAATGGGTGATTCAGAACATATATTGAATAAAAGGAGCAACGATATAGAACATTGTTGATAAACATGGATCAGATTTTCTGGAACTTGACAACAAGTGCAGGAACGATGCGAAAGCAATGAAGGGTGATAGGGGTGGGGAGTCTTTGATGGAGGAAAAGCCACTGAATATTTTTATCTTTCGGGGGCGGGAGGGGAGAACTTAGTGCACTCCAGGTACGTGGGACGGAAGAGCCCGGGAGATTGGAAATTGGGACTGCTGCAACATCACGGAGCAAAAGAAAGTAATATAACTGTCTTGTGGTAAGATGGGCAGGTTAGACTTCCGCATTATGAAGCTTGAGTGAAAATCATTGGCGCGTGCTATTGTGAAATGTTTAAGTGAACCCCCTAAGTGAATTTCAATTTAGCAAAAGTATTACTTTTAATATCACTTCAGGCATTGTGACGTACCTGCCAGCAGGATGCACACAACATAAAGGCAGATAGCAGTCAGAACGATTGACCGCGTAGCTCAATTGGTAGAGTGACTTATTTCGGAATGAGGGGACCAGGATTCGAGTCCCGGCGTGGACAAAAATGAAGGAGAAATTTACTTCGTTATAATGGCGCCCGAACTTTCCGGATGACCCGGCCGTTCAAAATCTCGCATTGGTGTGATGTTCTTTCCACATCGCGACATAGGAAAAATAAGAGAATCCCTTCTCCAGCGCTTCGAAAAATAAAATAATTGTGTGATGTTGCATTCCACACACCAGATTGACTGGGAGTTCTCAAGTGCACGTTCTACAGCGAATGGCTGCCTGCAACGATTCATGGTCACGGCTGACCCGTGGACCATGCCCCTGGCCCTCTTTCGGCGGGAAGGGGGAGATGTGTCATGGCGAAAATTTTAACCTCTGGTGAATTTCAGAGAGACCTGATCAATCTTTCTGTTGGTTTATCAGAGATTAATTAATGCAAAAATTTTCTCCCATGACATACGTTAGAAGAAAATTCCTGGTTGAAAGGCAGGGGAATTCGTGCGCAAAATTCGCTTGTCTTAATCACAACCAGGAAAACAAAATTTCATGTTGGAGAAAGAAAAAAGAGAAAAAGAATAATATTTGATTTAACTGACTTTGGGCTTTTGAAAATAATTAATTTATCTGTTCTTTTATCGCGATAGGAAAAGGCGAGTAGGTGTGCAGCTCAGAGAATCAAAATTAATTTTACTTTCACATCACGGAACGAGAGAGAAAGAAAATTAAAATTAGTGATTTTCTGCAAGGCAAGAATTCGCCATTTTTTGCGTTCCTGTTTCCAAACGTCGTGGAAAAGTCACCCAAAAGTGTAACATCTTTTCGTCTTTTGGGTAAGGAATTCAGCAACAAAAATCTATTTTTAGACCTCAGGGTCAAAAGCTGGGTCCCTACGTGTGAAGGTCAGTGTGTCACCCCTGGCTTGCGTGGGAGTGAAATTCCGTTGGGAAGCCGTGAGTTGCTAGGCTGAAGTTTCGACCAATGAGAGGGGTCAGCGGTTTCAAGCACCCCAGAGTTTTGTCCGTTGAGAGAAGTCACTTTTGTTCTGGTCTTTTTGCTGGCCGGCAGAGAAAGAGAGGACGGCGGAGTTTTTTTCTCCTCGCCTTTTGGCGGGAGAGAACCACAGAAAAAAAAAGGAGTTTTTTCCATGGCAGCATTTTGCTGACCACCAGTCCACCACAAGGGGACACTCTGGATCTCGGCTGCCTATTGAAAATTTTGACGATGTAGAACGCAGTTAAAGCGGCATTCCGCCGGCCGGGAACCTCGCCCTGAAAAACTAAATGGCGGAAGGCGGCAGGCTGGGACAATGTCGTTAGTGGAAAGTTCTTGGCTGAAGGGGGACATGCCTTCTCCTTTATGGAAATCCCGGAAAGAGTGGGCCCAGCCTCTACAGCGTTCCCCTTCGGTTGCTACTCCGAAAAGGAGGCCTGCTTCAAAGGCCGAAGGAAAGAAAAAAAAATAAATAAATAAATAAAGGTTCCATCTCATCCCGAAGTTTCGAAAATGGTTACCTCGGCTATTAACCGTTTAAGGAAGGGAACTGGGAGGAAGAAAAGAAAGAAATACTAACGAGACTGTGGTTGTGCCAGGACTGTAAGCTGTGGTGAAAAAAAAAAAAAAAAAAGAACGCCAGCTCGAAGGTAATGTTTTAGTCCATATCTTTCTGTATTGATATATAACATCCCACGCAGGGTACCTAAACTTCGAGCTGAGCATAAGAAACAAAAAGAAAAAGAGCAAGTTTTTTTTTTTGCCTCTGATTATGGCTGTGTTGTCGTTCAGCTTTCAAAATTAAAATTTATTAGTTACTCAGGTATGAATTCAAAAAAAAAAGAAAGAAAGAAAAAAAGAGAGGGGAGTTGAAAATGCTTTCATTTATGTTTTTTTTTGTGTTGTCATGTCTGGTAGTTTAGCAACTTCCCAGACCAGTAAATTTTAATGTATCGGAAAAATTTAGTTTAATAGTTGGGCACAGTAAATTTTGGTGCATCGATAATAGTTTAGTTGGGCATGTGATAATTGAAAAGCAGTGTTATTGTGATGTCGTGGGTGATAAAATAATAGTAAACATTTCTCTCTAGTCTTTTACAGCGTTGAGTTATTTTCTTTTTTGAGTGAAGATAAATTATGGGATGATTATATTGGGATTTTGGGAACATATTATAGTGTGATGTAATTGGAAACCTAAAGTGTTGTTTACATTCTTGGAGTGTTGAGTGTCGAAATTAAGATGGTAGGTGTGTTATTTGAGGACCAGTATTTTACATGCTCCAGATGAGTGTTAATCTCCCATTGGAAAGGGGGATCTTAGGGCAAGCCGGGAACTTGTCCTAGGGCAGAGGGCTCTGAGTAGGGAATTTTCACCAGGATGCGATATGATGTGCAGTATAGAAGTTAAAGTATTTTTTGTTCTCAAGTTTAGTATTTCACAAAAAGAATGAACATCATGGGTTGAGAAGACACACTTTTGCTCACCAGTTCCAGTATTAATTGTTCTTTTCTTTGGCCTAAATTTTCTTGTTTTTACTATAAGGTTAAAAGTCTAAATGTAATTTTAATTTTCAATAAGGTGAAAATATTTAGTGGGTTATGTAAATGGTCAGTGTTATTGTCTGAAGTGGACCTGCGCATTGCCATGGTGCAGAAGAATTTCCTTGCTAGTGAATTTTCCTGGGATATATGTGGAGAGAGATAAAGTGAATTTTCCTGGGATATATGTGGAGAGAGATAAAGTGAATTTTCCTGGGATATATGTGGATATTGTGATTTAGGATTTCTTGGGATATAGAGAGATAAGTGAATTTTCCTGGGATATATGTGGATATTGTGATTTAGGATTTCTTGGGATATATAGAGAGTTAAGTGAATTTTCCTGGGATATATGTGGATATAGAGATAAGTGAATTTTCCTGGGATATATGTGGATATAGAGATAAGTGAATTTTCCTGGGATATATGTGGATATAGAGATAAGTGAATTTTCCTGGGATATATGTGGATATTGTGATTTAGGATTTCTTGGGATATATAGAGAGATAAGTGAATTTTTCCTGGGATATAGTTGTGTTGGTTCTGGGCCAGATGTGCCTGGAGTATTTAGGGTTGAAGTACGACAGGCTCTTGCAGGCGTGGTTGATCAAGGTGGGATCATGCATTGGTTCGAAAAGGGAGATCCTTGAGGACGTGGTTTTTGGGGGAAAACTTGTCTTCAAACCCCCAGTAGTTTCGCTGCTCACGGAGATATGTACTGCCAGCGAGGGTCGGTCGGGCATTGCTTCAATAATTGGCGAGATCATGTTAGAGGAAATTCTGTACCTGATGATGATGTGTCACACTTGAGGATTTTTTTTTCCTTTCCTTTTGCTTAGGCTGAAATTGGATTCACGACCCAATTTCACGCCTTCAGCCTGACTGGTATTTTTTTCCTGTGTTGGTTCTCAAAAACCCAGGGTAGTGTCTGAACTGAGGGTATTTGCCTCACCGCTACCTCAGTAATTCACTGCAGGTGTTAAATTTAAGTTTGTTTGGTGATTCAAAGTATCTAAATTTATTTGTTTATGATTTGCTGTAGTGCTAGGGATGTAAATTCTGGTTGTTGGTGTTAGTGAACTTGATATTTAGTTTGGAAATTTAGTTAATTGGTATTTTGAGCTTTTGTTTACAGTATAGAGTTATTAAGTATCTTGAGCTATTATGTGAAGTGCAGAGTGAGGTGATTTTTATGAGCAAGCTAGTGCAAGAAGATTGTTTGAATTTCTGAATTATGGTGATGGTATGAATGGTGATAATTTTTAAGTTAGTGAGGTTTCTTTATAAGTGAAGTAGGTTCATTCAGGGTAGTTCTATAGGTTATGTCATGTTAATTAATGCTTGTGCTCAGTGTAAATTCTGTTTTGAGGATAATTTACTTGGTTTGTTTACTTGCTGATAGTAGATTGGTGAAAGTATAATTTGTGGCTCTTAAAATAACTGTAAATTTTAAATTGAAGTCTTCGAAGCTGGTCTGGGAGATTGCAGAGTTTGCTAAGTTTGTTTAGGTGCTGTAAATTTAAATCAATAAGTGTAAAATTGTAAATTTGTCATTGAGCTAACTAGGTGAGAGAGAAGAGAGTACGTTTCAAAAGAACAGAACTTGTCCACCTTGTGGAATTAAAAATAATCCAGTATCTTTTGTTTGTGTAAGCTATGTGAATCATGGTATAATTTTGGATGCATGCCTAGGGTTCAAACCAACTGTGTTGAAATATGTAAAGTTGTGCTGTTCATAAGGCCAGTGGCCAAAGAGAAATAGAAAAGAAATTGAGATTCTGTTTTTATACTGCTGTGTTTAAGCAAACAACAAAAAGGAAATGCCATCTGATTGTCCACTAAATGACCTTATTAAGTTTTTAAAGAAAAATAATAAATACAGGCAGTAGCCTTTCAAAAAAAAGTCCAAAATTAGTGAAGTGTGATAAATTTTGTGTGCTGTTGTCTTCCATGACTTGGTCCCATGTACCCCACCTTAGCTTGACTAAGGCTATCGATCCGAATCCTGGTTTTATAAGGTATTTCATAACTGCAATTTTTGTCCTATCCTTTTAAATTGACTTTCACCGCCTCCACAAGTTGTCATTGAACGAGTACATTTTATCCTAGGACTTATAGTGACAAATTTTCGTACACATGCAACAATATTCACTTATTTTTGCACTTTCAGGTGACTCAACTCTGCGTGAACACAAACAACGCAAACTTTCCAATAACTTCTTGTGGAATGTAAATTTTAGATGCATTTTTGTTTAGGATGTTCATGGCCTTCTAATACTTAGAAAATATTTTTGTTTCGAAATGCATCCACCCATCTCCCAAATTTTAACTTTTCTATAATTTCCATATTAAATTTCAATACCAGCATAAATATAGTAACGCTTTTAATAAAATAACAATCAATTCAATATACTCAAAATTAAATTTTTTTCACCATAACAGATGTGACGTACCTGCCAGCAGGACGCACACGACATAAAGGCAGATAGCAGTCAGAACGAACGTCCGCGTAGCTCAATTGGTAGAGTGACTTATTCCGGAATGAGGGGACAAGAGTTCGAACCCCGGCGTGGACAAAATGAAGGAGAAATTTACTTCGTTGTAGTATATTTTTACGTTTATCCTAATCCCCGATCTCAGCTGACTCAATGCTATGCCCAGTTTTAATTCATGTTCTGCCACTGTGGGCCCTTTTTGCATCGTAATCTCAGCCGGGTTCAAATGCAGAAATGAACCCAACCTGCCTTCCAAATGCCATGGCCTTGAGGCTGTCGCGTTGGGAGCGGGGAATAGCTTTAGCATTGTGAGAAGTAGCTGCATGACCTTGCAGCGATAAGAGTGACGTATCCAGCTGATGAGCGCCCTCGGTTTTGTTTCTTTTATTGCTGATGAGACCACTGATGTATCCTATAATTCTCAATTAGTAGTTGCCCTAAGATATGTGGTACCCAACGGAAAACCGGTTGAGAGATTTTGGACTTTCTTAAATCCTCGCGATCATGATGTCTCAGCTGTGGCTACTTGCATTAAGAATGTTCTACAGGAAGTTGTTGGGGAGCAAAGAGAAAAAGTAATTTCCCAAAGCTACGACGGAGCCAGAGTTACGAGTGGTCGATATTCGGGAGTACAAACTATCCTAAAGGACATTTATCCGCATGCATACTTTGTTCACTGTTACGCTCACCAACTTAATAATGGCTCAAGCAGTAAGTCAAAATAAAAAGTTAGTCTTCTTTGCTAACGTTTCTGAGATCATTAACTTTTTCGCCTATTCATCTCAGACGACCCAAGTTCTTGATGAAATAGCTGGATGAAGACTACCGTCAAGTTCTAAAACAAGATGGAATTTCCGTTCAAGGACAATCGTAACAATTTACGAAAATAAAGACGCTTTAATTGAGTGTTTTCAGAAAATTCTAGAAACTAGTAAACAAACGACAACGATAAATCAAGCTCAAGGACTCCAACTGAAAATGCTGCAACCTGCATTCAACTTCTGGATTAAATTTGTCTACAGGGTAATGCCTCATGTTGATATCTTGTACAATATTTTACAGAAACAAGCCATAAACCCTTTATCAGTGAAAACTGCAGTATCGGCCTTTGTTAATGAAATTATTAATATCAGAGAGGACGTTGAAAACATTACTGTGGAAGAAGTTAGTGTGAAGAGAAGATCTCAAGAAACTAAAAGTTTACGAAATGCTTCTGCAAAAGAAGTCTGCGAATTAATTATAAATCAAGCTGAAGAAAGAGTTGAGTTTCCTGGACATTTCTCGGCTTCAAATTTATTTGATCATCATAGTTTCACCAGTTTCACGTAGGTATTCCCGGAGCAAACTTTGGAAATGCAGACCATCTACGGAAGAGATGATTTTCAGAAAGTAAAGAAAGCAACTGACCCGTTGGGATTTTTGCTAGAGAATAACTTTAAAGAGTGCTTCGAAGAGGTCGTAAAACTCCTGAAAATAATAATTATACTTCCGATGACAACGTGAGAAGCAGAAAGATGTTTTTTTTTTCTTGTTTAAAAAGGATTAAAACATTTCTAAGGAGTACAATGGAGGAAGACAGACTGACAGCACTGGCAGTACTGTCCATCGAAAAAATTTCATCAACCTGCTTGAGAATTTTAACGAATGCGTAACTGACAGATTTGCGGCGAAAAAAGAACGAATGATGGATTCCTAATACAAACACACAGCCACAACATCAGCAGAAGTAACGGTTGCAGTAGCATTTACTTGGCACGGAAGTGGCAGTGCTTCTGTAGCTGGTGGGAATCAGGCGCAATATTGATTCTAGGTGGGTGGCTAATATTATACTGTTTATCCTAGCAAATTTTCATTTTGTATTTTTGCATTATTTTTTAACTCACTACAGTACTGAAACTCCTTCGTATTTTCAATTACGTTTAACTATACCAGTAACTTTTCATTTGCATATCCAGAACATAAATCGATTTCTTATTTTATTGTCACCAAACTAGTCTACATGAGCCATGACACATACACAATACCGCACAGACTCTCATATACGTAGGTGAGTATAGAAATGCAGTGAAACCCCGACTATCTCGACCACGAGCCGCCACTGGTGAGAATGGTAAAATATGTGCAGCAAAAGGCGAGTAAATAAGACCAGTTGTATCGGCGAGATCTGGGAAGGAGCAGGCGATGGCATTTTTGAGCTGTTGAAATTTTCCTCTATCAGTGAATGAGTTATGAATGGAGGATGAAAGTTCTGTCTGAGGTTTCCACTAGAGGTAAGAATCAACGAACTGTGCAACTGTGACAATGCCCGCATGAATATAGGTGGGGAAGAAACTGTGACAATGTTGACGGGAATGAATTAGCGAGTTGTAAAAGATAGGTTCTTGCAATAAATCAGGAGTGGAGGTTGGAGTATGACGTTCGATGGGTAAGGACCGTATGACTTGATTGCTTTTCTATAGGCAGATTGACATATAGGTAAAAAAGAAGCTATTTAATTTCTGAGGTAGTACATGAATGCGATAAGCGAGGCGTGTGGACAGAGTCTGTAGGTCGCATGGCTGCCATGCTGGGCCATATATTCGACAACACAGCTAGGCATTGTGTAGAAAAGTCCCCGGTTTGTGTCATGAAGTGTCACTGACCTCCAAAATTCATCGGTATTTTGATGGAGTCGTACAGAGGCATTAGGTAACTCGTCTGCCAAACGACGTCTCCCACACGTTCTGTATTGGGAGAAGTATGAAGTTTGCTCTGGCCAAGACAGCACCTGGACATCTCGAAGGCAATGTTTGCTGATGTTGGCATCTTGTTGAAGCTGGGTGTTAGGTATACCACGGAGATGCGGTAAAAAACACGGGCTTCAGAACCTCATCGACGTGCCCTCGTGCTATCATTGTATCCACTATGTGCACTAGCAGTGAAAGTCTGTTAAAAGTAGTAGCACCCCACATGACATCAGGCTGAGTTGTCGTATGACGCTCTCACATGGCAGCAAGATGAGTCTACTGACCACGTCGTCTCTAGACACTCAATCGTCGTTCGTCTGCATTGAGACAGAAGCGAGACTCGTCGCTGAATACCACATTTCTTTCGTCCTGGCAAGCATGTCTGGTACGACGCCTCTGCAAGCTTGCGCGACGATGTGCTACGGTGAGTGGCATTCATTGCAATGGCTGGCGAGAAATGAAACATGTCTCAACCAAACTGCGTTTTACAGTCCGTGTTGATATGGGAATGCTCATAAACGCTTGTAGACTTCGTTGAATGTCGTCCGCCATGGATTATGTTGTTGAGATGACTTACTGTCGAATGCGGTGATAGATGCGTTTGGATCATAGCCTACGTGCACCTGTCCCACTACGGTGACGTATATGTTACCTTCTTCCAACCACTGTCACCATATTCGGAAAACAGTTGTTGCATCTCAAAGTGTTTCTGACGCGTTGCGATGCAGGGATTAATGAGCCATGAGCAAGCCCTCTAATGGAGCATCAAGTACACAAAGACGACTCCGATCCAGTCGTTCAAACGCCCACCTAAGCCATCACTTTCTACGACGGTTTTAACAAAAGTTCTGCACACTGTCCACTTTTGAGAAATATGTGAAGTAAGGGGGAAACACTTACCTTGTTATAGTTCAATCTACTCGCCTCCACTGCTAATGACAGCTTGGTAGCTTTGAGGTAGGTCCTGGATACCCCGTAGTACGCCATCTTTGTTCGGCTATCGTATTACTCGGCTCACGTCCAATGATGGTTCGTCGAGCGATTCGTTGCGGATGCCACGGAGCCGATTTTTTAACTTTGGTAAAAGATCAAAGTCGGGTGGACTTAGATCAGGGCTGTATGGTGAGTGGGATAAAGTTTTCCAGGCATATTTGGACATATCATGCTGCAAGATCGCTCACGCTTCCAAAATGTTGGGGCGATTTTGGCGAATTTTCGGTTTCAATTTTGTCCTCAAAATGAAGTCACGATAACAATGTGAGTTGACATTTTACCCTACCGGCACTCGATCAGATACCACAACACCTTAGGCATCGTGCGCAAATATCATTACTTGCTTCACTTGGGGTTGTTGCAGACGACAGTTTCAGGGGCGTGGGGAACTTGAATCCCCTCATTTCGCTGATTGTGACGTCAGTTCCGGCTCAAAATCACGATTGCGACAATTTTGTTCAGGAAGATGTCGCCCTCTCTTTCGAACCTGTAGAGGTGATCCTGTGCGGTGCTCACTCTGACTGCTTTCTGCTCGGGGGTGAGTTGATGGGGCACCCAGCTCGCGGCAATTTTTCTTTTTCCCAGTGAGTCGGTCAACATCTGGTGAACAGACATGGTGGACAAATTTTCCTGGTGAGCAATCTCCTCGACTGTCAAACGGCGATTCTCTCTTCGAGAAGCGTTTGGTCACGGATGTTTTTTCTGTCGCCGTTTGTGGTCGGCCTGAGCTGTGATCATCTTCGATGCTTCTTTGGCCCTCTCAAAAGCGAGATGCCCAGCGAGAAAGTGTGCCCATCCTCAAGAGTCCCTTCCCCACAAACTTCTTGCAAGGCAGTGTGGATCTATGACGGAGTTTTCCCCAGCAGAGTTCTATTTTCACGTACGAGCACTGGTCTAGCGCTGTGACTCGACCTGAGGAGCTGCACGCTTCCATTTCCAAACCCTCCCACGTTCACACAGCAAATGATCGCGCGTCGTTCTTATACCACTGCGTTGCTGAGAGTCTGACATTGACATGACGCTATTATTTCCCCGATTGCATCATCAGCTTCCGTTTTAGAGTAACGTGTGCAGAACTTTTGTTATGACACTCATGAAACTGAAAGCCTAATAACTCATTCATTGCTACATGGCAAGTAGACCACATGTTTATTTCCAAGCATCGTGAAATATAGAGATTATAAAGTAAGTACAGTCTGGACGGCCAGAACAGTATAGACGCTCAAATGTAGTCGGTATTTGTAGTATTTCATATCACAAAACCGACAGGATTTATGATATAGCACAACTCGGTCCCCCCGCACGGGGATAACTGGTTTTCCAGTTATTTGGGGAGCGGCGCCCCCACGGTCCGAGCTGACCTTGTGACTGGTCAACATCTGATGTCATGCCACCGCTTTTCTGTCGGTGTTTGCAGGGACGGCTGTTCATCCAGCTGTTGGGGAGTCGCGGCCCCACGATCCCGAGCTGGTCTTGTGTCTCGCTTTTTCGTTTTTGTTTAGTTTCTCCACTGGCTAGTTGCCCGTGTTGTATACTTTACCTAATCGCTACCACGTTATGCACTAACACCCCGGTCTTGTGGTTTTGTTACCCTCCACCACTAACTGTATTATATTAACCGCTCAGTTCGTAGGTTGCTGAGATTCCGTTTAGGTTCCCTTCCAAGATTTGTCTTCTTTGGATTTCTTTTTTTCCTTTTAGCTGGTTTGGGTGCTAGACCTACCTGCATGTTTGCCGCGTGCGGAGACCCGTGAGGCGGAAATGGGATGTCTGGCGGCTGAGGTCGCAGGAGACCGGATAAGTGCCTCCTGTGTACCAACACTCCTCTTCGACCCCGGCTTCGCTGTAAACGGGAGGCTAGAGACTAACCCACCTCTAGTCAGAAGTCTTGTACCAAGTTGTGTACACGGCTTTAGCGGCTTTTTTGTCGTATAGCACGGCAGGGTGAGCCCGGGGGCTGTGGGATCATGCCAAAGGCGTTGGCATGACGGTACCCGGAGGCCGAAGTGTCCGCCGAGTGCGTGTGATCACAGCCAACGGACTATATCTGCAACGTATAAGCTGCAGAACTGTGTCCAGCGTCATTTTCTTGGCTTGCAGACCTCCAGTTCTCCCTTGTAGGGCTCGGTGGTGGGTGGAGTAGTCTGCAGACGAATCTTCCTTTTTTGCCATGGGTAAAAAGAACAAAAACTCCAAATTTAAGTCACCTGACAAAATGATAGTTGACAACGACTGTCCTTCGTCTTCTCAACCTACCAAGTCTCATACCCTTAAACGGTCTTTAGACCTTGACCTGGACCAAGAATGTGGAACCTCTTCTTCGGCAGCTGTACCAGTCGCTCCGAAGCGTCGTCTCCCCTCGATTGCTGTGACTACGCATGCTACTCACTTGCTTGTAGAATCCATCGATCCGCATGAGAGACTGTCCACCAGATCTCCCTTTTTCATTTCTAAAGCTTTGGACGCTGCGGTTGGCCCCTTGAAGTCTGTGAGGAAGCTTCGCTCTGGGGACCTGCTTGTCCAAACTTGCAGTGTTTCTCAGAGTAACACTTTTCTGAACCTCACTAGTCTTCAAGGCATTCCTGTAAAAGTGACACCTCACCCGTTTCTTAACACCTCTCGGGGTGTTATTTCGGAGTTTGATCTCTTGCCATGCAGTGAAGACGAATTCGTGACTGAACTTGCTGATCAAGGTGTTATTGCTGCACGTCGTATGATGTTCCGGCGTGATGGTTCCATGATTAAGTCAAAAAATGTCATCTTGACTTTTAACTCCCCGAAAGTTCCGACCGAAATCAAGGCTGGCTACTTGGTCTGTGGAGTTCGCCCGTACATTCCCAGTCCTCTGCGCTGTTTCAGGTGCCAGAGGTACGGGCATTCACAACGTTTCTGTAAGAGTTCCGCTCGTTGCGCAAATTGTGGCTCCAGTGAACATGACGGGGAAGGTTGCACTTCTGCGGCCTGCTGTGTTAACTGCGGTGAGGCCCATGCAGCTTACTCCCGCAACTGTATGAAATGGAAGGACGAGATGGCGATCCAGCGGCTCAAGACCCTGGAAGGCCTCTCGTACCCTGCTGCCAAGGCCAAGTTGGGTATACCCACCACCCGACAGCGTACTTTTGCCGCAGTAGTTCAGTCTCTGCCACAACCCGTGCAGCCCTTTGTTCCGCGCCCTGTAGCTCTCGCCGCCCTTGCCAAGCGATCTACAGCTGACCAAGCGACACAGGTGTTTTTCCCCGAGCTCGAGATTTTTCGAATACCTGATTCTGGGCCTTCTCTTTTGCTGCCGACCGTCTCTTCCAGTTTCCAGTCGAAAGCCTGCACGTGCGGAAGACCCGGCCCTCAATCCGCAAAGGTGTGCAGTGTCCATCCAACTGTCTCGGCCTCAGCGAGGTCCCCACCCTCAACCAACATTATAGAGGAACATAGGGGGAGGAGAGTGACAGTTCGTCCCCAGCCTCAAACAACATTGCAGAGGAACATGGGGGGGAAGAGAGTGACAGTTCGTCCCCGCCCTCTGCCAGCATTGCAGAGGAGTGTGGGGGGAGGAGAGTGACTCATCCTTTGTGTAGTTGTGTTTAAAGGAAAAAAAAAATTATAATTATAATAGTAAATTAATAAATTTTTATATAAACCTAATTAACTACCTTGTCTTCACAGCTTTCATCATACTCTTTTTCAACTTTTACCAAGCCTGTCTGCTCTTAATCATTTTCCACGTTTTTAAAAATCTGTGGCTGATAGTTCTTTGTCTGGCGCTCTTTGGCCAAACCTGGCCCTTGCGCCAATAAAATCCAACAACCAACCAACCAACCAACCAACTCGGTCCCGGACAATTCGTCCAACGACGATTGGTCCAATTCCAATTAGTCCAATGCCTATTCATCCAAAGGAACAATTGGTTCATTGGACTATTCATCCAATGTACGGTAAGCTCAATGCCGATTGTTTCAATGGTATCATCCTACGAACGGTTTTGTGTTTTTTATTTTTTGAGAAAGGAATAATAATTTAAGTTATTCTCCACTTTATATCGTTTTGAAAAATGATTACCACGTATTTGGTATTTGAAAACATTTTATAAACCTAGTAAAAGGCACTCAATGGAACATTTCTCAGCTCTTTGCAAGGCACCTAGGCCGCAGACCGTTTTAGGGGATTTAAGGTTATAATTCAGATATTTGGTATTTGTGAAGATTAATTTTATAAAACCTAATAAAAGACACTCAGCGGATCATTTCTCAACTCTTTACAAGGCACCTAGGCAAAAGGTATTGAATTAATATTTAATGCGTAAGTAATAGCGCTTTATTTCTTATGTAAACGCTATGAATATCACATCGATAGAAGAAAAACTGTTAAAAAGGCTTAGATCCGAATCCCGTTCAGTTTCCCAGTGGCCACTTAGCCGAACCCCACTGCATGCAACACACAGAAACGAGAAACTAGTCTTTTCTACATATTATTTTAACGCAAGAGAGAAACATCGAAGTTGATTGAACGGCTTATACATCAGTAACTTCATACGGCAGCGAAGACAGTATAACAAGAAAAAAGCGATTCGGAAAAAAGAGCTATATCCACAATATTACACATGAAATGTAACATTATTTTACACTCTGTGGACTACCGCTACTTACATACAACATCGAAGACAGAATAGGAACGAATGAGATTTGTTTAGCACGAGTAGCACTTCAGACAGATCCAACGGAATTGGACTAATTTTAGTATTAGACGAATCGGCATTGGACCAATGGTACCATTGGACGAATCGTGCCTTTGAACCAATTGTCCATTGGACGAATTATCTCTTTCGATAGACCAATCGTCCTTGAACGAATCGTACCAGACCCAGCACAATTATAGGGGCTCTGAGTTATGTCACTTGCCAAAATCATTATGCTTTTACCGCTAACCCAGTGAGTTTTGCTTCGCGAAATACCATAAACAACGAATATATGTAAACATCTGTGGCTCCATCAGTTTTAGTCTGCCTATTCTCGTCGACTAACGAACGCACAAAACGAAAATGTAGTTCATCTGTGATGACGTCATAAACAAGTTATCAGGCTTTCACTTACAGGAGGCGTTGGCTACGCGCGATCAAACATAGCTACGCCGAGAAGTTTTTTATCTTCCTCACTTTTCAAGTGATTACCTCACAACTGCAGTCATTTCCATAAGTCAGCTGTCGTTATGTACCCATAAATTTGCACAGAGCTCTGTTAAATACATTCAATATTGCATTTTCTATGTCGAGTAGTGTAAATTCATATGATGAAGTTTTTCCACACCTTTTAACTATTCAAGTCGAGAACTATGATTCAAAAATTTCTGAAACTCGGACAGTGAAAAAAGCACATGTAAAATTTTCAACGTATTCTTTTTTGTGTTCAACATTCTATCCGCGTTTTGAAAAGGGCATATCTGAATTTTCAAATAAAATGGAAGAATTCACTTAATATCGTACAGAAATTAATTTGCCCAGTATTATTCTCATAATTTAGTCGATCGATCTGCCTCCGTGCAAGTATGATAAAAAAGCTTTCACAAATGGATTAAGCTAATTATGTTTAGTATAAAATACGGAATTCATGGCCAAAAGCGCTGTCATGTCATCAGGCGGTTTCCTTATTATTCTTTGTTTGAGAAGTTTTTCTGAATTTCGAGGAAACGTTTTCGAAAACCAAAATTTCGACACACCTTAAGAGTTCACAAAGATATCACATTTTGTACACGCACTATGATGACACTTTTTTTTTTTTTGTATATTTCTACATTTTCGCACATTCAATTCTTTTACTAACGCACTTTTTCATGCGTCATGATGTTTTCATTCATAAAGATAGAGACCCTTTTCGGTAATGAATGTTTCTATATATGTAAGTGAGGATGCTTCAACATAATCATTTAATCCTATGCTGCAAAGCTCAAAGGAGCCATAACTGAGAATCGCTAGGCGCTCGCTCCAACTGCAGATGTTATTTATAGAGAAAATGAGATATGTATGAAAGCCTCATCAGCACTGTCTGTGACCTAATATAGTTAGAATAACTGACAGGATGACTTTTGGCTACCTTTAACAAGTTTTAAACGTGTGCAACTTTTCTACATTGTTCTACATTTTTTTCAACTACGCAGAATGAAACTGTGCTATTTCTGAACAGCAAAAAGCCAAGAAAGGGAACACATTTTTGCTGCTTAGCCAAAATTGTACATAACACAACAAGATCCAAAACATAAGCACCTGGACAAACATTTTTAGATTCCAATCAATGAATACGGGATTACACCATTGTACAATACAAATTTGGAAGATGAGAATCCGTTTATTCGTGTAAAAATGACATGGATGTTAAGTCAGATAATATCCGAAAACTTGAAAATTTCGTAGTCCTGGAGTGAGATCGAACCCGCGTCTCTCGGATAGCGCCCGAGATGTTAACCACTACACCACCCAGAACGACCAAGTTTCAAATTGTCGTCTTAGTTATATTAAAAGTAATCGAAAACTTGAAACTTGGTCGTTCTGGGTGGTGTAGTGGTTAACATCTCGGGCGCTATCCGAGAGACGCGGGTTTGATCCCGCTCCATGACTACGAAATTTTCAAGTTTTCGGATATTATCTGACTTAACATCCATGTCATATTTACACCAATGAACGGATTCACATTTTTCTAATTTGTATTCTTCGATTTTTCACCCCAGAATATCCAACTACCAAAAATGCCATCAGATTGTTTTTTCTTCTGAAAATAAGGCAAAACGTTTCGCTAGGTTGTTGCCCGTTGGTTTTAGTTTCTGTTCAATGTCGTTGTGGGCGTAAACGTTAATTTCTGCTTCTCATGTATTTGCAGCAAAATTAAGCTCCTGAAAACTCGAATGAAAAAATTCTTCCGTGGAACAATACAGCTCACATCGAAAAACCTTTTGTGAATGTTTTTTTTTTTTTTTTAGATAACGCATAGTTTTTTCGTCAGGGAGCGTAGATGCATGCATACCTTATTTTTGCCGATATCTCTGCTTCTAAGTGTCAGATTAAAAAAAAGATTATTTTTTTGTTGGAGAGCGTTTCCGCTGCGAAATGTTTCTCACATAATTTAAAATTTTTCTTCAAGCACAAGTTTGCCACCAGAGGGCGTAAGTTCACGTTTCCATTTGCAGCAGTACCCGCGAGACTAAAAACCCGATTGAAAGACTTCTTTCTTCGGTCAGATACCACTAACTATGAAAACTCTGTGTGCGTATTTTCTTCCCAAAATAACAGACAATTTCGCCGCTAGGAGGCGCAAATGCTTAAGCTGTTTTTGTCACGATCTTTGCTTATACATGTGAGATTTTAAGAATTATTTCAACACCGGAGGCCATTTACCTTGTAGAACACTTCAGCTAGTATATGAGGAATTTTTTAGCTCACAGTGTGTGTCTGGGTAATTCTGTTTGCAGCTTCGTGCATGATTCTACAAACCCTATTGAAAAATTAGTTTTTTACTGTATGCCATTCACTACAATAAAGATGGGGTGCGTTGTCCTCTTTAAACGCTGCACAGTTTTCCCCTAGGGGGCGTAAAGGTAAAATCCCCACCCACCACCCCCACTATCTCTGCTTCCGGAAGGTGTATTTGAAAAGTTCTTTTTCCTTAGCATAGTTTTTTCCATAGAAAATATGTTTCGCCTATTTTCAACTTTTCCATTAAGCAGATTTCTTCCGCTAGCAGACGTAGACATTTTCCTTCTATATTTCTACACTTAACTGTTCGATTTGAAAATCTCTTTGTCTCTGACACCTTCCTTGTGCTATGAGAAACTTTTTGTGCGCTATTTGTTAACCCCCGTAACATGTTTTTTAGCCGCTGGTGGAACTAAGTAGATATTTCTATTTCGGGATGTTTTATGGATTGTAGAAACCGGCTGATTGTTTTCCTAACCGGTTCCATTGACTTTGAATAGCTTTTATAAATTTAATTCGCGTCAGAACGGATTCAAAAGACGTGCTCATTACAACCGGAAACTCCATGTCATTTTTCTCGTTTCCTCTTCGTACCACTTTTTGACCGCTGACCATAAGTACCACCTAAGCTTGCCTTCTCAGAAATGCTCTGACCAGTCCAGTCGTCTAGCTATTACAATTTGGTGTCTGCCCAACTCGCTTTAAGTCCTCTGTCTTTCCAGTCTGAAGAACATGAAGAACACTGGTTAACGCGCCGTCGTTTACTTGCAGCTTTTTCCATCAAGACGCGCTGGTTATAATGTTTTAGCTCTTCGCAGGGCCGGATTAAGGGGGATCTACGGGGGCTGCGGCTTTGGGGCCCATCATGACCAAGGGCCCATAAGACATGCATATAATACCTAGATATATAGAGAGAGATTTGTAAAATAGTTTTGCTTTTGTCTCGTATGATTTCCACTTGGTCAGTAATAGGGGCTGATAGACGAACAGATTTCAAGGCAATGACCCATAAAGGGTAAAGGTTTCATGTCGCTGTGTACAGCGGGGTCGGCGAAATATTTTCAGCTTTTTTACTATCATCCACCCACACCTACCAATTTGCACTTGGAACTGCTAACGGTCGAAGTCCCCTGTGGCTTCACATTGCATAACAAAAATGATGCACCAAGAAAATCATACAGTGGTAAACCATTAAAAAAATTCAAGGCAAAATCCATGAATCTTTAGGTTTTGACTCATATTCTTAAGAGAGCAATAGAAAATACAGTGACTTATTATGAAAACTCTGCAGATAATTTATTAGTTTGAAGAATGTACTACCCAGCAAAAACAGTCTTGCTGGGCCAGAACTGGGTTATTGCTGGCAGCCAGCACTACCGGCAATGGCCCAGCACTATGTTGCCACTGCCGAACCGTCAATAAAATGCCCGGGCGGCCAACAGAAGGGCCAGCAGTTGGCACCCCCATCAGTTGTCAGATGCCACAACAGTGCCATCAGTTATCCATCACAGGCAGTAGCTGCCACAAGTGGCCCTTCAGCGGCTCTGCAAGCACGTGCCATAAATGATGGCTAGCCTAATGTGGTCCGCTAGTTTCCAGGCAGTGGCAGCCGGCAATCACGTGATATAACTGATGGCTTGCCGAATCGTGTCCGCCAGTTCCCCAGAAGTAGCCATAAAAAAAAAAAGGATAACCGCAGTTTCCCAGAGCTACAACTAATTTTTGTTTTCTCCTGACAAAACTGCTTCATTGCAGCATTGCGCCGGGGAAATTTTTTCAACAGGTCCACGACCTCTTGGATCTAGTTGGTAACGAACGAAGGACTGTGAGGAAAGCGGAAGGTCTACCAACTGAACTAATTTGGCACGCACGACCGTGGCTTCAAGCCGACCCTCTTTTCTGCGGAATGTGTAACGAATGGTTCTCTATTTCATTTTACAATATTGCGAGGTAATTTTAATAAATGTCAGTTTCATATAATTCATAAATTTATTTTTTTAACATACGATTGTTTTTTTTTTTTTTTTTTTACCTTAATGGAACTTCACTTTTTCAACGAGTGTAGCAACTTAAAGGCGCTTTCCAAAGTTTCGAGCAGGCCTTGTCGTCTCTAAAGGCGATTGTTAAATTAATATACACGGTGATTCATAAAGAAGTATACAGTTTCCAGATGATGTAAAACAGTAACAGTTGAAGACACGGACCACAACTGCCAACCATTAAGTAGATGTACTCATAAAGTTTGTGTCCCGCTACTGAGGGAAGTGACGTAGGCGATAGCGCGCGTGTCACGTGACTAGTCAGTCGATGAACATTTTCCTCACCGATGGATTGGACGAGCCGCGGACTACAACATGCCACTGACCCAATAGCCACCCAGAAGTCCTGACTTTACCACCTTGTGACTTTTTCCTGTGGGGGTACGTAAAGGACAAGGTATTCGCCCCCCCCCCTTCCTGTTGATCTAGCGGAGCTGAAACAGTGTGTCACAGTCACTCTCACTGCACTTGATTCACATATTTTACCTTGCGTTTGGGTGGAAATAGATTACCGACTCGATGTGTGTCGTGTGACTAAGGTTGCACACAGAACATCTGTGACTGTCTCTAAAAAAACTTTAAACATTCCTGTACAATTCTGTTACAGGTAACATAAAGTATCTTACGCTGTTCTTGTTTTATAGTGCGTTGAAACTGTGTACTTCTTTATGAATCACCCTGTACTTACCCGTTCATATCACATTCTGTTACATTTTTAACGTTGTGTCCTTCCTTTCCGCTGTCCGAAGCTACATTTGGTTTAAAGAGGAAAGATATTTTACTTTACTTCTCGTTATTTTTAGAAGTGAATTCCTCCAGGCTTGGGTATTCAACCCATGGATGAGTACATTAAATCCACATAGCGCTGCTTTTTTTTTTTTCTTTTTTTTTTTTTTTTTTAAATAATTGATAAATTTTTCACGCGTATAATTCTTCTTTTTTTATTTTTCAACATAACGCTTTTTTAATGTTTTTTCAGGACTTTTGTTTCAAGTTGTATTGAATGTTAAAACGAAAGATTACACAGATATGATTTCTAGTTATTCATGGGAATGGAGTGGCGGTAATCTTATGGCTGTAATCTAGTATTTCATGGCTTAATCTGTTATCTTCGTCGACAGGGCATTTCATTAGGAAATTAATTTGCCTCTCTACATCTGATTTTTTTTTAACATCCACTAAAATGACACGATAGCGATAACGTCGTCTTCAACTAACTGGTACCATGAGAGACACAGTACGTGTTGCTTCGGCGCATGCGCAGTTCCGTTGCTTCCACCTGGTGTTAGGGTTTCATCGGTTGCCAGCTACGTGCCACTAGTGGCACTTGCTTGGTGGCCCGCAATTCACGGCGATGCTGCAGGGCCATCAATGGCTGCCAACTGATGGCGCTGTCACCCACGGACCGCTACCCGGCCGTGGGCAGCAGATTTCAGCCAGCAATTACCCATCACTGCGAGCTGGTGGCCAGCAGTTTCCCAACAGTTGTGTTTTTGCTGGGTACGTATTGATTATAAGCATATTGCTAAAGTTTCGTGTTTTAACGGATTCCCCGTCATAATTCTTTCAGGGCCCACTCAGATGTCTTATCCTTAAGGCCCACTCGCCGCCCCGGTGGCGCAGTGGTCTAAGCGATGGCCTCTGATCATTCGTCCGAACGGGGTCCGGGTTCGAATCCCGGTGAGGCATGGATGTTGTGTTTGTCTTACGGCACTGGCCCTCTCCCTTCCCTGGAACCAGTGACACTAAATTAGGGACGGGCGACTGCTCCAATCAAAAAAAAAAAAGGCCCACTCAAATGTTTTAACCTCCAATCAAAAAAAAAAAGGCCCACTCAAATGTTTTAGCCTAGGAGCTCCACTAAGGACTTAATCCGGCCCTGGCTCTTCGGTGTATATTTATGAAAAAATCCTTAGTCGAATTTGAAAAAAAAAGAAGAGTTTGCAATCAAAGGTTTAGATGTACAGAGATACTGTACTACGTTTTCAGACACTCAGACAAAGAAATAAAGGAAGCACGGATTTCGTGTATTGATTTTAAAATAAAAGAGTGACAAAACTGGAATTACATGTTTGTAATTCATTAGTTAAGCAAAGCATGTGCACAGATTTTATGAACGTAATGTTTGGTTGACAGACTTTTAAATATCGGTTGCAGTTTTGCCAAGAACATGTCATGTAGAAACAATAGGAAAAGAAAATATCAGACACTAATAATGGCTTCACGCACACTTTACGGCTCCAAGAAGGGCTTCATTTTAAGCAATATTCTCAAATCTGGTCGGTAGCAGAATACTTACGCGACTACAAAACAATAGGTTTTACTGCAACATCAACAAGTAACACCCATAATAATTTCGAGATCCCCTATTCAAACTTAAGCACGCGAGATTATTTGCGAACAAAAGAAGAGCCCTACACTTTTTAAAAAGACGTTTTACTTCCCTTTAAAAGCACTTCCGCATCAACAATTTCCGCTTCGCTGTTGTATTCTGATACGAGCTCATTAAAGCGAATGCACTTGTAAAATTTTGGATGATGCAGCCTGAATTCTAACAAGCTGCAGGAAAATTTCGCTTTTTAAATTCTGAACATATCCTAAGGCAGACGCATTTGAATTCATTCTTTTTTTACATATTTCGAAACAGATTTTCATCATATTTTCTTCTAAAATCATGTCGCGAATCATATATCAATAGAGAAAATCATGATCAGAATATTTCATCAAACCAAAGTGCAAAGAAATATAGATACACCAAAAGTAAATAAATAAATAAATAAATATAATTTTATATTTAAAATTCTGAACATATGGTGTGGCGACGCTTTTAGTTTTATTCCCTTCTTGTATTCCGAAACAAGTTGTCCTCTATTTTAGTAAAAGCATTTTGAAAATCATACACAGTGTAGCAAAGAATTTTTAAGACTGGGTCTGCAAAATGAAATAGAAACAAGAAATTATAATTTGTTTTGATTTGTTATTCAAAAAAGTCCCTCCGGCTTCAATACACTTGTTACAGCGATCTAATAATGATTCGAATGTCTCTTCCAGTTCACTTTGCGGAATTGCCTCCAAAGCACGCGTCGAAGCTGTTTGTATGGTCGAAATATCATCAAAATAACACCCTTTTAACGTCATTTTAAGTTTTGGGAATAAAGAAAAGTCACAGAGTGCTACATCAGGCGAATACGGTGGATGATTCAACACACAGACGTTATTTTTCGCCAAAACTCTACAAACAAGAAGTGAGGTGTGACTGGGTGCATTATCGTGCAACAAACACCAACTGTTTTCATCCCGAAATTCTGGACGAATGCGACGAATTCTGCCCATCAAACGTCTCAAAACATTTAAATAAGACTCACCAGTAACTGTTTGTCCACTCGGAACAAATTCTTTGTGGATAATACCATTACTATCGAAGAATGTAATGAGCATTGTTTTGATTTTCGATCTACTTTTCTTGTTTTTTTATCTTGTGGTGAGTTTTTTTACTTCCATTCCGCACTTTGTCGCTTTGTTTTAGGATCATATTGAAAACACCATGTTACATCACCTGTAACAATCGAGTTTAAGAAGTTTGGATCATTTTCAGTGGCTGAAATGATGTCTCTGCAATGTGCGCTTCTCCTTGATTTTTGTTCATTGTTTAACGTGTGTGGAACAAATTTAGCACAGACTTTTGTTTTGCCCAAATCTTCATGCAGGATGGTTCGAATCGTTTCTTTGTTGATGTTTAAAGACTTTTTCATCATTTTTAGTGACGTACATCGATTGTTTGTCACGAAATCACGCACTTTTTCAATAATCTCAGGTGTCCTAGATGAATTTGGTCTTCCGGTATGCTTATCATCTTCTAGCGTATCTCTTCCGTCTAAAAAACGTTTGTGTCACAGGAAAACATTTGATCTACTTAAACAAAACTCACCGTAAATTTGTTTTATCATTTGGTACGTTTCCGATGCAGTTTTACTAAGTTTTGCGTTAAATTTAATAACATCCCTTTGTTCCATCTTAATAATTCAACATGAAAAAATGTACTTCTCTAATGAACGCCCGTTTCGTTTGAGTTACTTTAACAACTTAGAAGTACTTTTGGCAGAAAGCAAGCAGATGGTCACGGTTTATAACGCATTCGCGATTACACTGGTGGCGCCACCATAGGCTGAAATCTAGCGCCAGTCTTAAAAATTCTTTGACGCACTGTGTATACTGCATCAGTAGAAAGAGATAGTTGTGGAACAGACTTCGGGAAACATTCATCCAGCAGTAGATTTAAAATGATTGACGATGATAATATCAATTGAAAATAATCAGAATCTTTTCAAAAACAAAGGTACAACGACATACAGAGATTGGACAGGATAATGTGAACACCATGCTCAGAGATGTGATTTTTAATGCAGTTGCACACAGCGCAATACGCAAAGGGGTCCACCAATTTTTCGTTGAAATAACTTTGTTTAGAACAAATGTGACTTGTCGCGAAATTTCTTACAGCGCGACGACAAAATGAGCGATCTAACGGACTCCGAAATAGAGCTAATTGTTGGTGACAGGCTAGTTGGTGCCTCCGTGACAACAGTCGCCAGGGTAGTCGGGGTATCGAAAGCTACTGTGTCTAGCGTTATGACAGCGCACAGTGTTCATGGCAAAACCTCGTCTGCGAAACACAAGACCGGCCGTAAAACGAGCCTGGCTGATTGAGAAAGGAGAGCAATAAAGAGGATTGTTACCCATAATAAGAAGACATCGGCGCCGAAAATTAGTGCGGAGTGCAATCTACATCTCCAGACCTCAGTATCAATAAAACGAGCGCGCAAGGAACTGCATAAACAAGATATTCATGGCAGAGCTACTACACAACCTCTGGTGACCCGGGTGAATGCACAATGACGACGGCAGTGGTTCCAGAAGCACTCAACGTGGACTGCCGATGCATGGAAGCGTGTAATGTGGTCAGATGAATTTCGCACTATTCCCCACTTCAGAACATGTTTACGTGTGGAGATCACCGTCAGAAGCGTACAACACAGAGTGTCAGCTCTCAACAATGCAGCATGGTGGTGGTTCTGTCATGCTCTGGGCGGCCATATCGTGGTTTTCAGCAGGTCCCCTGATCACCTTGAAAGGACGGATGACTGGCAGGGCGTATGAAACCATTTTAGGAGACCAAGTTCATCCAATGGCTCAGGCACTGTTTCCTTCAGGGGATGCCATCTATCAAAATGTTAACGCCCCAATTCACCGAGCTCGGAATGTCCAAACATGGTTTGACGGCGAACTTTCACACCTTCCTTGGCCTCCCTATTCACCAGACTTAAATATCACCGAGCCTATGTGGTCTGTATTGGAAAACAGAATAATACCCCGTTATCCTCCTCCTGCATCTCTCAAAGATCTGGAGCAGTTTCTGTATGAAGAATGGTGTAATATCCCACAAACCACCATCCAGGATTTGTATGCGCTCATTCCAAAGAGGATTCGGGTGATTTTGAATGCCAAAGGTGGTCCGACACTTTTTTAGGTACGTAAAACCTTTATTTCCTAGGTGTTCAAGATGGTGCAGGTACGTAAAGCGCTAGAAAAAACCTTCTTTTTCTAGTGTTTAGATGGTACAGGTACGTAAACAGGTACGTAAAACTTTGTTTCTGGGGTTCAGAAGACACTCTAATGGGTGCACTTGCCTTCGTCTCATTAATGACTCACTCCAACACGTAAAACTGCACATTAGCGAGGTGTGCGATAAAAATACTTATACAAAATATAAATCATATCAAGATTAGTCTCCGATTGAGGGTCAGAATGGGTGAAAAGAGTGATTTGAGCGACTTTGAACGCGGCATTGATAGTTGGGACCAGGAGTGTCGGTTCGGGCATCTGCCAATCGGCTGTCTTGCTGGACTTTTCACGAACAAAAGTAGCTACCCAGACAGCACAACCTTACAATTTTACCTAGGCCAAACACTGAGTCACCGTCGTCTGTTCCTAAAAGACGGTGGCTCATTGTTGGGCTTACGTTAAATTTCAAGGCTGTGCTACCTGGGTAGGTCTTACCGTGAATGGCATACACACAAGAAACCTACCGGCCATCGGCGATCGCTGTGGCCGAAAATAGCTGATGGTTCAGAGGGGTCAAAGAAGACACGCAAGATGGTTGTCTGCTGTTGAATATCCTTTAAGACATGGTCCTCGTGTATTCGGGGCTGTTCCTCGGGCACACCAGTGTTAAATTCTGGAGTGATCTATTCAGTCCTTGCAACACATAAAATACAAACACTCATTTAAGATATTCCCCGATGTACTAGAACTTTTGACCTACATCCGTATCTGGATGTGAGAAAAGGTCGTTTTGACACCACGAGGAAGCATCCGATTGTTTCGACTCACGCATATATGAACGGTACTTAGGCTTCTAAACTACATCTGCTCAGCTTCAGTTGCTTGGAACTTCATTGTCCTGGGTGGTGTAACGGATAGCATGCTCAAACGGCAATTGTTCGTTCGTTCGTTCGTTCGTCCAAAGTAGTTTTAGAAAGGGAGTGTGTCTGACCCCAGGTCTAAAACTGTCCTTAGAAATTAGAAGCTAGGAGATTTGAGTAAGAGAACTCAATAGGAATGATAAATACGAAACAAGTGAAACGACAGGAGAGCTGATTCCTGAGGCAAACCGTGACACCAGCCTGGGGAGGGAAGGGCAAAAGGGATATAGGGGAACAAAATGCCACATGGGAACCACCACAGCACACCATAAAACCACCCAGACACCGACACCCCCGGGGGAGGGGAGTGAAATTCACAAAAACCACATCAAGATGCCGAGCAGCAATAAGCACTCGCCGTCTCAACGCAATCCTGAAAAAGAAAGGGTGCCGCCCCGGTGGCGCAGTGGTCTAGGGCGCTGGCCTCTGATCATTCGTCCGTAAGGGGTCCGGGTTCGAATCCCGGTCAGGCACGGATGTTGTGTTTGTCTTACGGCACTGTCTCTCTCCCTTCCCTGGAACCAGTGACCCTAAATTAGGGACATGGGCGACTGCTTTTACCCCATTGAGTTGCTCACGGTGGTCGTTAAACCTCAAAAAAAAAAAAAGAGAAAGGGGACGGGGATTGGTTGTTTGTCTGACACCCAACAATGTTCACATCTTACACTCCATGCGATCAAGCTCCAGTCTCCCATCTGATCAAAGGCCTCCAGCACAGGAAGCAGTCCCCAACAGTGCTGCCTTTCTCTATGCCACGGCCGGAGGGGTGGGGGGGGGGCAACTATCGCCGCCTTATTTCTGGTATACCTAAGGAATTCGCTGGGATCCTAATCAACCGCGCTCCTTACTATTATTAGGGTGCTCAGTTTCTTGAAGACACGAACGGCAATTGTGACGTACTACAGAGGTGAAGTACCTGTCAAGACAACAAAGCTGCAGCGATACATTCCGTCGGTGTAGCTTAGTCGGTTAGATCAACTTACTCCGGAGCGAGGAGATGTGGGCTCGATCTTCGTCAGCAAAAAAGTCCTGTTTTCACATTGACGTCCGAACATAAAAATGGATCAACTGGCAGTTGGGTTCTTCGGAAAATGTGTAACGTTTGTTCCACACATGGTCTGGAATTAATGAAAAGTTTGTGCATATATGAACGGTACTTAGACATCTGCTTAGCTTCAATTGCTTGGAACTTCACTGTCCGGGGTTATGTAACGGAGAAAGGAGCGCGGATTCGAAGGTGGCTACAGTGAAAATACCGCATATTTGTGCCAACAATGATATTAACTTATCGGTGAGAAAACTAGTCATTCAATTTTATGTTTTTATCCCGCACTTCTTTTACCAGAATATTTACGTGTATATCTGTATCATCATCATCATTATCAACCATTATCAATCCACTGCTGGACGAAGGTCTCCCCAAGTTTCTTCCACAACGGTCTGCCTTGTGCCAGTCTCCTCCAGATTACTCCCGCATACCTTCGAATTTTCATCCACACATCTCCCATGGGGTCTTCTTCTGGGTCTTTTCCTGTCCTTTGGAATCCAATCTAAAATTTCGGCTGTCCATCGATGGTCTGTCCTTCTGGCAGTATGCCCAGCCCATTGCCATTTCAGGGATTTAACTCTGATCATGATGTCTTCCACTCTTGTCATTTTTCGGATCCACAAGTTCCTCTTCTTATCTCTCCTGGTTACACCAAGCATGCACCTCTCCATGCTGCTTTGAGTTGTCTGCAGCCTTTGTATGTCTCTTTTAGTTAAGGTCCACGTCTCTGCACCATACGTAAGCACTGAAAGGATGCATTGATCGAACACTTTTCTTTTACGACATAATGGCATATTGCTCTTGAAAATTATGCTGTTTCTCCCAAAAGCTCTCCAGGCAAGTTTTGACGCCGATTAATTTTTTCATCAATGTGACACTCACTTGATATCTGCTGTCCAAGATAAACGTACGTGTCTGTTATCTCCAGTTTTTCTCCAACAATCGATAAATCTTCATTTCTTGTAAAAGCATTGAACATCACTTTAGTCTTCTGAAAGTTCATTTTCAATCCCACTTCTTTACTCTTGTCAGCAAGTTCCTGGATCCTACACTGCAGCTCTGATGGGGTAGTTGCAAAAATGACTACGTCATCAGCAAAACGAAGGTGGGTTAGATAAACTCCATTAATCTTCATCCCTTTGTTTTCCCAGTTCAGTGATTGAAAGACATTTTCCAATGTGGCATTAAAGAGCGTCGAAGATATGGTGTCATCTTGTCTCACTCCCTTTCCAATTTTTATGTGTGTTGTATTTTCAAACAGCCGAATCTTTGCACTTGCATTTTCATAGATGTTATTAATAATATTAATGTATGCATCTTCAATACCGCAGGATTTCAGAGCCATTGAAACTGCTGATGGGTTCACCGAATCAAAGGCCTTTTAATAATCGATAAAAGCCATGCACAATGGAAGTTCATATTCCCTCGCTCTTTCAATTAGTTCTCTCAGTACGTGGATATGATCTATTGTGCTGTAGCCACTCCTGAATCCAGCTTGTTCTGTCGGTTGAGCCATGTCCAGTGTTACCTTCAAGCGGTGTGAAAGAACTTTAGTGAATATTTTATAAATCACTGATAGGAGGCTGATAGGTCTGTAGTTCCTGGGATCCTCAATGTCACCTTTTTTATGTAGCAGGATCATTAAAGCGTTGTTCCAATTCTCAGGAATCTTCCCTTCATTAAGGCATCGAGTGAAAATTTGGGCGAGTACTGTTTCGATTTCTCCACTTGCTTCTTGTATGATGTCTACATTAATTCCATCTTCTCCTGGAGCTTTTCCCTACTTCATGTTCTTGATTGCATGTGCAACTTCTGCTGGGAGGACTGGAAGAACTCTGGTACTGGTACCTTTCATGATGTCTGGAGTACATGCATCATCCATTTCATATAATTTGGAGTAGAAATCTTTCACTCTTGCCAAACGTTTGCCTCTATTTCTCGTTACAGAACCTTCTTCTTTTCTCATTGCCATAATCTGTTTTCTTCCCTTACTGAGATGTCCCTTTGCTATCTTTAGGCTTTGGTTGTTTTCAATTGCTTTCCTTACTAGTCCACAGTTGAATTTCCTTACGTCTTCAGTGATACTTTTTCGTACTGTCTTGCATAGCTCTATATATTCCACTTTGGAAGTCACATCTTCTTTAGTTGTCCTCATCTCTCTTCTTTTTTGCATCAACATTTTGGTTTTTCCTGATAATTTGTTCGCATGCAACTTGTTCTTAAACCCAGCTAATTTTGTTGCTGTTTCCATAATAGCTTTGGGTACTTTTCTGTTAACTTCAGAAATATCCACTTCTTCCGATGTTAGACCTTCTAAAGCAGAGAATCTGTTCTTCAGTTCCAACTTGAAGGTATTATGGTGTTTTTTAAGGTTGGTTATGTCAATACATTTTGTTTGTCTTATGAGCTTGCCACGTTCGAGTTTAGTGTTGAGGTGCATCTTACATCTCACCAATCTATGGTCACTACCTGTGTTGAACTTGTTTAGCACACTGCAGTCTTCTATGACGAATTTTTTGTTACACATAATAAAATCAATTTCACTTGTCGTCCCATTTGGATGACTCCATGTCCATTTCCTGTGCGGCTTTTTCTTGAAAAAGGATTTCAAGATGAAAAACCCCTCTGCCTCTGCAAACTTAACGAGAGTATTTCCACGCTGGTTTCTGTTGCCGTGACCGAATTTACCTACTGAAGTTTCATTCTGTTGCCGTTGCCCTATTTTTTGTATTGAAATCTCCCATAATTATCTTCAAGTGCTGCTTACCTTTATTATTTAGATGACGAATTTTCTCATAAAATTCTTCAATTTCTTCTTCAGGATGACTTGTGGTGGGTGCATAAGTTTGAGTAATCGGAGCCTTGTATCTTCTCGAGAGTTGGATAACGAGTCGTGCAGCTCTGTCAGAGGAACTTTCAACTTCTACTTTATCCTTCAGTTCCTTGTTTATTATAAATCCAACACCACTAGTTCTGCCAGTATCTGTCCCACGATAGTAGAAGAGATGTCCACTTTTCAGTTCGATGAGATCTTCTCATTTTCTCCTTACCTCACTTAGCCCGACGATGTCCCACTTGATCCTTTGTAGTTCATCTTCCAATTCAAGAAGCCTTGAATCAGAAGATAGGGAGCGTCCATTATACGTAGCCAAGGTCAGCATCAGATGGCAGCCTAGTCCGGTCCTCCGGGGATTCTTAGCACCCTCTGCCTTCATGTCGCACTGACCGCTGCCTTGGCCAGATACATTCCAGCTGCCGGAGACTGAGGGCCAAGATTTAAGTTGTGGAGTCATTTTGGAGGGGTTTGGCCATAACTCACCACGCTGGCCAAGCGGGTTGGTGAGTGTGGGATAGCATTTCCTCTAATCCCGATATTATAGTTATACCGCTATTGGCGGCCGTCAGAGCCCCTTTAGTGGGAACAGGATGCACTACGAGAAGGCGGGGTTGACATTTGTCAAGGTGAAGCTGTGATGTTGCGCATCACCTGACCTTACATCCCATATCTGTATATTTCTTTTTAATAGATTTCCTGGTAACGCCATCGTACCAGTCTACATTTTCTCGCTTCCTTTTTAATTTTAAAATCTCACAGGTGCTGCTGTAAAAAAATCATTGTCTCAAACCATTTACCAATAACCTTATAAAAATTTCGTTGTATGAAGCACTTTTTTTATAAGTATTTTTATAAAATACTTCCATCTTCTAATAGCAGTTTAAGTCTTTTACTAACTCTTTTGCAAAACCTCTCCCTTAATGCTTAAAGCTTCCAGGAGTTTTTTTTTTTTTTATGTAATTTTAAATCCTCCGCCAATGCATTTATTATTAATTAATTAAACAATACCATTCTTTAGAAAATGCATTCTTCTCTTTTTCTGCTTTCTTGTATTATGCCAGATCTATCACATCAATTATTTTATATTACCCTTTTCTCTTAAGTCCATAAAGATCTTTTTAAAACTTATAAGTCCACATTGGTTATTTTTTTAAAGATTTCCCTTTATAAATCTTCTGAGTGTTCTTATACCTTTTTTTAATCATTTAATATGCTCTTTCTCTACGTTTTTCTCGAACTCGCCGTCACCATGATTGCTGAACAACAAAAAGAGGAAGAGAGTTTTGTTACTGGTGTTACCGCTACTCATGGCATGAAAATCTTATTTGCTATCGATGTCTTTTAAAATATCCTCAAAGTTATCAGCCTAATGAACTGAAACTCACTGACCGTTGGAGAAGAAAATAATCCTAGCCATTAAACCTGTTTCATCAGTTGCTCTGAAGTATTGAGAACAACAGAGGCGTTCATGTCGAAATCATGACAATGTCTGATTCTCTTCGAGAGCAGCATACAGTTCCTGATTATTATATAACAGCCAGTCTTCTTTTAGAATTCCAAAAAGTGAGCGAACTTACGGACAGCTTTTTTTCAGGAAAGGTTTCTAGGAATTCTTTTCAAAAATATTTGAAATATCATTCTGAAACTCATCGCTCTCCTCATGGGAAATTTTTGAGAAGAAATCCTCTTCCAGAAGTCAAAAAGAAATATTGCTTCTCAGGAACATACAGCGCCCAAAGCTTAGCACTACCGCATGATATATCACAGGCATTTGACTTTGATTTCCCAAATCGGCATCTAATCTCATTCCATGTTCTGTTTCCAAGAAACAGCATACTTTGATGAATGGGAAACAAAACAAATGACATTTCCCTTTTCATTTTTTTCTTGGATTTTTCAGCTCGATTTGTTTTTCTCCTCTCGTCTTTACCTATCTCCATCTCTTTTCGTCTACTTTTCTCCCGTGTTTTTTTTGGTTTTTGATCCCTCTCCTGCCATTTCCGGTTGATTGTTTGTCTGCATCGCAAAACTTCTTATATTCGTGACAGCACCCAAACAATCCAAAATGGCAAGTTGCATACCTCTCTCCGGAATAAAATGCGTCACAGAGTTATGATTTGTATAAACGAATTTAGAATCTGAGAAAAACGAACACCATTGCATGATAATTTAGAAAATAAATCAACATCATTAACCGTTCTCTATCCACTGCTGGATGAATGTATCCCCAAGCCTTTTCTGCAACCTTCTGTCTAGAGACACTCTACACCGATGAGCAATTACATTATGGCAGCCCCCAGACTAGAGAAATGAGCAATTACATTATGGCAACCCCCAGACTAGAGAAATGAGCAATTACATTATGGCAACCCCCAGACTAGAGAAATGAGCAATTACATAATGGCAACCCCCAGACTAGAGAAATGAGCAATTACATTATGGCAACCCCCAGACTAGAGAAATGAGCAATTACATTATGGCAACCCCCAGACTAGAGAAATGAGCAATTACATTATGGCAACCCCCAGACTAGAGAAATGAGCAATTACATTATGGCAACCCTCAGACTAGAGAAATGAGCAATTACATTATGGCAACCCCCAGACTAGAGAAATGAGCAATTACATTATGGCAACCCCCAGACTAGAGAAATGAGCGCGCCTGGAGGCTGAACAGTGGCGCAGGTGAAGTTCACAGAGCAGAGTATATACAAACCGAGAACCGGCTTTCGGTTAGTACAGTGCTCGGAGTCAGAGTGGGAAAAGCTACCGATTCATCGGAATTTGATAAAGGACAAATTGTGACAGCGCGGCGCCTCGGAACTACGATCTCGGAAACGGCGCGGCTTGAGAGTTGTTCATGTGCCGCCGCAGTGAGAACGTATCGAAAGTGGTTCACTGATGGCCAAACGCCGAACCGTCGTCCAGCCGTCTGTCATCAGCAGTTCATTGATGCCAGAGGGGAGCGGAGACTGTAGCGCATAGTGCACATCGACTCTAGGGCCACAGTGCGACAAATCGCCCGCAGCTACATGAGTGATCAGGGCAATGTTTCACAGCCCACAGTTCATCGCAGCCTTCTGCGCATGGGTCTGCGTAGCCGAAGACCCAGCCGGGTTCTCATGCTCACGGCACGTCACCGCCAACAACGCATGAAATGGGCCCAAGATCATCGAGATTGGACCGTGGATGATTGGAAGCAAGTGGCCTGGTCAGACGAATCAAGATTTCTCGTACATCATGTAGACATCGGGGCATGGTTACGCAGGCTGCCAACGGAGGCTATGGTATGTGGATGCACTGTTGGGCGGAAATAGGCCGGCGGCGATGGAGGTGTTATGCTTTGGGCGATGTTTACTGGGACATTTTAGGCTCCATTCTCCCAATAGCACAATCCCTGGCAGCTGTCAGGTATCTGGACATCGTTGCGGACCAAGTTGACCAATTCATGGCAACTGTGTTCCCTGCTGGTGATGGCCATTACCAACAGGATAATGCGCCATGCCACACTGGCAGAATTCGAGGAGCATGCTGGTGACTTTCTGTTAATGTCCTGGCCACCAAATTCACCAGACATGAACCCGATAGGACATTTGTGGTTGGACCTGGAAAAGCGGGTTCTCACTAAATCACCCCCACCACGAAAGGTACGGGAATTGAAGACCTGCTGTTGACATTATGGTACCAGATACCCCAGGATACCTATCGCCACCTCATCGAATCGATGCCTCGCGGAGTGGTCGCTGTTGTGCGTGCTGAATGGGGTCATACAGCTTACTAGGTAGGTAGTCATAATGTAATGGGTCATCGGTATGTATTTCATGTCACTCACACGCGCTTTTGAGTTCCATCCACCCATCTTCCACGTGACCTTCTTCTAGGTGTTTTCCTGCTCCTTGCTATCCAGCCAAAAGTTCAGTTGTCCAACTGCAGTCAGCTCTTCTACTAATAATTCTAGCTCTTTGCTGTTTGAGAGTGCACTTGGATCACAATTTCATCAATTCCTAGCCTTTTCCTGATCCACGAGTTTCTTTTGCCTGTCTTTAACGCTTACACCAAGCATGCATCTTTCCATGCTCGACTGAGATGTACATAGTATCTGTCTTTTCTAGTTAAAGTTCATGTTTGTGACCCATAAGTATACACTGGAAGGATGCACTAATTTAACGTTTTCTATCTGTTATGTTATGACTTGGGGGGGGATAATCTCAACACCAAGTACGTGCAAGTGGTTTTAATTACACTCACACATACTATCGTGTAGGGTAGCGTCAGCCAACCAGATTGGCACTTATCATCACCAGACGTTTCTCATTGCCGCAGGTCCGCGCAAATTAACATGCAGTATTAGTCAAGTAAAATTCAGCGAGTTAAATAAATGGTTTTTAGTAAAATAACACGAACACAAGGACGGTACAACACATATAGAAATATTAAAATTACAATATGCTGGAGTCCTCCTGTTGGAGGGAAAAAAGAGCTCAAGACCCCATGCAAAGTCTGTCTACTCGCATCGCCCCCCAAAAAAGTGAACCCCTGTCTCCAAATCGCTTCTTGGTTTTACAGTTCACCATTCGCTCACAGGTGTCAGCAGAAACATGAACAAAACGCGATGTTGCAGCTAACATGCTTTTTGCACGTGATCGGTCCCTTTAGCGACCAGGTTCCTGAAATATTGTGTCAACGCCTACTTTATACCAATGATTGCTTTACTTGTTTAGCGACAGCAACTCTAATAAATTTTTATTAACAATGATGACTGAATATTACTTCTCAGAAACCCGTAGAGGCCGTGCGAATTCAAAGAACAGGTAGGGATAGGAAATCCTGCTTACACTAGACGGACGTTTCGGGCCGTCGTGGTAGTTTAGGTGTAAAGGCGTTTAGTGCGCTATGGTCGTTGAAGGATTAATGGCAAAAAGCTTTCATCGCTTTGCTCAATTTTGCTCCGCTGCGCAGTTGTTTGCATAAACACACAAGTTCTCTATTTTGTATGATGGCTGTGTGCATCGGTACACTATCTAAGACATAATAGCACATTCCTCTTGAAAATAGTACTTTTTCTTCATAATGATCTCTATCCAAAATTTATACATTTATTAATTTCTTCTTCAATGTGGCCTTTTCTTGATATCTGTTTTCCTAGGTACACATAGTCACCAGTTACTTCCAGATTTTCCCCATCTACCTATAAATCATCAGTTCCTGTACATTGACGGTGCATCAATTTTATTTTCTGTAAGTTCATCTTTAGTAACACTTCTTTACTCTTGCCAGAATCTTATTGGATCATACTCCGCAGCTCTAAAGGCGTACTTGCATAAACGGTAATATAGCCAACAAACCGAAGGCGTGCAAAATAATGTCCATTAACATTTATCCCTTTGCCTTCCAAGCTCAATGACAGCAAATACTTCTCCATTGTGGAAAGATTGGAATATATGATTCCCCCATGTCTCAATCTCCAGTTTTTATACGAGCTGTTTTCTCGAACAGTCGAAGTCTTGCACTTGCAGTTTCAATTATGTTATTACTCACATCAACATATGCATCTTTAATATTATAACCGCTGATGGTTTTGCGAAATAAAAAGCCTTATCGCAATAAAAGAAGTATCATGGACGTTCCTATTCATTGCTCTTTCACTTAGTTCTTTCAGTACATGGGTGTCAGCCGTGTGTTAGACTTAATTATGGTTTAAATAGCATACTGTATAAAGTCATTATCCTATGGAACAATCTCCCAGAGAGCATAAGATCCCTGAAAAATATCAAAAAGTGTTCCTTGTCTCTGCGAAATTACATTGTAAATCACCCTGATCTCCATAACGAATCTCAAACCTATCATTAAATTGTAGTTCCAAGCATGCTGCTAACAGTGGTGCTTCTGTTATAACCATCTTACTTGCTTTCATATATGCCATATGTTTTATTCTTTTTCTTACATCTGATAGGGGGAATCGCCTTACAACCAATGTGTTCAGATTCCTCCTGGTGTATTGCATTTTCATATAACTGTAAGTCTTAAATGTGTGCAATAAATAATTGTAATTGTAATTGTAATAACAGTACCTTAGTGAAGATTTTGCGACCCACTGATGGAAAGCAGATGGATCTGTAGTTACTGAGATCCTCAGAGTCCCGTCTTTTTCATATGTGGCAGGATCAATGTGGTATTGTTCCAATTATCGGTAATCTTCCCTTCAATGAGTAATGTGGTGAAAACTCGGATGATAGTAATTTCCATTTTTTCGCTGCTGAAAGTCAGGATAAAATGTAAACTACATTCGCAAAAGTAATTGGCTTTAGGTAATTCCTTTTGTTAAAGATAACATCATTTTCTAAAATCTGGATTAACGTTTTCTTTTTCTCTGTTCTCCTTGCTTAAGCTTTATACATTTCATTGCAGCTGGAGCTGGGGAAATATCTCTACAACAGGAAACATGGAAGTTTTGGAGAATATTCTTTTTCTTTCGGTACAACATTATTAAGTTTTACCTCACGCAAGGGTGAAGACGATTTTGCAAGTTTTTATGGTTTTCAGGACGGGTAGATCGCGAATTTTATGAAAGTAAAATCACAAATTACATCCTTCTTAAGAATTGATAGCCATCACTTCCTTAAGCCCTGTAAGAATTCAAAAAACCAAAACATTTGCATATCGTTAATAATGTTCTATTCAATAAATATTCTAAAACACAAGTTGCAATTTTTAAACCAGAACGCCTTTTCTGAGAGCTAAACTGTTTCGCGCAACTGGCGTTTCGAGACACATAATTAAAAATCAGTGAAAATTGCAAGTCTATGAAGGCGTGGACTGCAGAAATACAGCGCTATGTGTGTGTGTGTGTGTGTGTTTTTTGACGTGCCTGCCACGCAGGACGCACATGAGATAAAGGCAGATAGCAGTGAGAGCATGCGTCCGTGTAGCTCAGTTGGTAAAGCGGCTTACTCCAGAGTGAGGGGACCCGGATTCGATGTCTGGCGTGGACAAACTTGTACGTTATAGTGTGTGTGTGATAAGACGGTGCTTTTATTCTTCAACTCGTCAAGCTGACGATATAATGCTTTACTTCCTCCTTCCGTCTACTAAATTGACGACTCGATCTTCCCAACATTCTCTTGTCATACTAACGATGTAATTTCATCACCTCTTCTTTTTTTTTCATTTTGGTGTTAACGACCACCATGAACAACACTTGGTGCTATAAGAAGTTAATAGGTCCCTAATTTGGGGCCACTGTTCCATGCATTGGACAAAACTAATGCCATCAGAAAGACACACCACTCATGCTTCATCTATTATTTCGAACACGTGCTAATCTTCGACGAATGGTCAGAAGACATCGTTTCAAATCAGCATCGTGGCGACTTATCATCCTTCATCCAGTGATCTGGTGATGTGATATATTTACTATTCCACCTGCCGAAATGAAGTTGTGATCCCATCGGTTTTCCACCTGCTGAAATTCGATGTGATTCCCTCGCCCTTTTATCCACTGAATTGACGACGTGATTCTCTTACTTTTCCTCTTCATCAGTCCACGAACTAACTTTCTGTCTTTCTGTCAACAAAACTGACGAAATAATCGTCTCGCCCTTTCATTGCCGAACGGAAAAGGTGATCTTCTCGCCCTTTCATTGCCAAACGGAAAAGGTGATCCTCTCGCCCTTTCATTGCCAAACGGAAAAGGTGATCCTCTCGCACTTTCATTGCCAAACGGAAAAGGGGATCCTCTCGCACTTTCATTGCCAAACGGAAAATGTGATTCTCTCGCCCTTTCATTGCCAAACGGAAAAGGTGATCCTCTCGCACTTTCATTGCCAAAGGGAAAAGGTGATCCTCTCGCCCTTTTATCCACTGGATTGACGACGTGATTCTTTTACCTTTCCTCTTCATCAGTCCACGAAGTAACTTTCTGTCAACAAAACTGACGAAATAATCGTCTCGCCCTTTCATTGCCAAACTAAAAAGGTGATCCTCTCACACTTCCAATGGACAAGCTGATGAACTCACTTTCCTACCTGACGAATGATGTTTCCACCTTTTTTCCGTTAAACTGATGGTGTGGTTCTTACATCCTTCCACTCGTCGAAGTGATGGCTCCTTCCACTCATCGAAGTGATCCTCACCACTTTCCTGGAGAGACTCTCACCCTCTCGAGTCTCATTATTTGAACTTTCTAAAGAACTATTTTTGTCCTTTTAAAATCTACAAAATCATATAATTTGAGCTTTGTAAATAATTATAAAACCTATGGTATAAACATTTCCGTGGAAATTTTATTTTACTGCAGAAAACAAAATAGCAGAAGGCGACAAACGTCAAAGTGTTGTTTGTGCCTGCTGATATTTTACCAAAGCAAGCAAAAATAAAAATTCTACAACCCTAAATCTGTAGGAAAGTCATATATGATCATGAATGGATCTCGTCATATTTACAACAAAAAACGGATTCTCATCTTTAAAATTTGTGTCATATATGATCTAAGAAGACCACTTTTTTAGTTTCTTTTGGAATTTTCTGAAGAATGATGTTTAAAATTCTTGAAATAAATTAGAAATGACAACAACTGTAAACCAGGATTTTAATAATAATAGCGGGGACCTGATGTTTGTACAGTCTCATTCATCAGAATTCATGTTTAAAACCGAACAAGGGTAATCTTAGACGACCACTCCGGTGGCCGAATTGTCTGGGACGCTTAAAAGGGTAATCTTAGACAATGTAATATTAGAAGGGGGAACTTAAAAGGGTAATCGTAGACAATGTAGTCTTAGAAGGGTAATCTTAAAAGAGTAATCTTACAAGGGTAATCTTAGACGACCACCTCGGTGGCCAAATTGCCTGAGGTGCTTAAGAGGGTAATCTTAAACAATGTAATCTTAGGCAACGTAATCTTAACAAGGGTAATCTTAGACAACGTAATCTTAACAAGGGTAATCTTAGACAACGTACTCTTAACAAGGGTAATCTTAGACAACGTAATCTTAACAAGGGTAATCTTAGACGACCACCTCGTTAGCCAAATTGTCTGAGGCTCTTAAAAGAGTAATCTTAGACGATGTAATCTGAGAAAGGTAATCTTAGACGATGCAATCTTAACAAGGGTAACCTTAGACGACGTAATCTCAACAACGGTAATCTTAGACGACAACTTCGGTGGCCGAATTTTCCAAGGCGCTTAAAAGAGTAATCTTAGACAACGTATTATCAGAATGGTAACCTTAAAAGAGTAACCTTAGACGATGTAACCTTAGAAGGGAAATCTTATACGATGCAATCTTAACAAGGGTAATCTTAGACGACCACCTCGGTGGCCGAATTGTCTGAGGTGCTTAAGAGGGTAATATTAGACGGTGTAATCTTAGGCGACGTAATCTTAAGAAGGGTGATCTTAGACGACCAGCTGGGTGGTCGAATTGTCTGAGACGCCTAAAACAGTAATCTTAGACGACGTAATATTAGAAGGGAAATCTTAAAAGGGTAATCTTAGACGAGTAATTTTAAAAGGGTAATTTTAGACAATGCAAACTTAACAAGGGTAATCTTAGACGACCACCTCGGTGGCCGAATTATCTGAGGTGATTAAGAGGGTAATCGTAGAAGGGTAATCTTAGACGACGTAATCTTAACAAGAGTAATTTTACACGACCACCTCGGTGACCGAATTGTCTGAAGCTCTTAATAGGGTATTCTTAGACGACGTAATCTTAGAAGGGTAATCTTAGACGACCACCTAGGTGGCCAAATTATCTGAGGCTCTTGTGTCTGAGTATTCATGCAACATTGGCACACGTTGTGGTCCCGGATGAGGCATGGGTCGTGTGTTTGTCTAATGGCGCTGGCTCTGTCTCCTTCCTAGAACCGGTGGCCACAATTTAGGGACAGGAGACTGCTTAAATACTTAATAGTTGCTCATGGTGGTCGTTAAACTCAAAAACCAAGCACAAAATCTCAGATAAATAGTACGATTTTTCCATCTAGGCACCCTATAAGAAGAGTTGTGGTAAGTAATACAATAAACTTGAAATTCGGTTCCTCTCTCTCTCTCTCTCTCCCTCTTTCTCTTTATTGACCTTATTTTCTCCCATTTGTCTTCTAACAAATTTTAAGAAAGCATCACGATGGAATATGTCACCTACCATCGAATAGTGTTCATTGTATTGTCCAAGTTCCCGATGCATTTAAAAAAAACCAAGAATAATCACACATTCCCTTCCCGATCGTCCTGACTTGGTCTTGTCAGAACACCAGCATTTAGAGAAACTCCTAAAAGAAATTATGAGTCACACTTCTTATTGTTTCTACTAGAATTTTGATTTCCCACTTGCATGAGACTCCGATTCAAACTCGATGTTGGTCTAAGAGTTTAATGTAGTGGCGCTTTAAACTTGGCCACGAAAGCTGAAATACCTGAAAAAGCCAGATGGAGAAAAAGGCTATGCGTCTCTCTAAAGGGCGAGTTGTCAGAAACAAGGGATTCTAATAAATCGTCAGAGTTGGTGCGGGGTTCGAATTCTGGATGAAACATGGATGGTTTATTTTACTCAACGGCGTTAGTTCTACCCTTTTCTGGAAGCAGTGGCCCTTAATTAGGAACACGTGATTCCATGTAGCCTCAAATCTTCACAGGGGTCGTAAAACCTTGAAACCTTTATCATGTTGATACTATGAGAGTGGTAATAAGAAAAACAGCAAATGTGCAAAAAAAAAGTTTTAGAAAAAAACCTAAGTGTGGATTCCTCCCGGAAAAACTGCTAAAGTTGTGTGCGCAGGATATTTTTTTATAGTTCATATTGCCTTGGTATATAACTCCTCTTCTTATTTACTTCTTTATTAAAATAATTTTTTCTCTAATATACTCAAAATCCCATTACTTATTTTCTTTTTTAGCCCTGTAATGTTCTCAAAACGGTAACTAAATATAAACCCCCACTCGGATATAAATCGTTACATCATAAAAAGTTTAATCACGCAGAAAGCACACTTGGAAAATCGAGCAAGAGTTGCATAGACATATATATTTCCTGAGCCCCGCAGTAGCTGAAGTTAGAACCAGTGATTCTCCAAATAATTTGAAGTTAGTGTCCAGTTTGTGATAAGGAAACACCCTAAGCAGAAAAGAACTTAGTGTCCTACAATTCATGAGAAACGGCAGTAGGACTGATATTTAATGGCTGTTGTGTCAGACTTTCTCTGTTCCTCTTAAGTGCCACGAAATTGCTGATCCGATAAAAACAACAGGCTTTCTTCTTCAGCCATTATCTTTACGGTTAATGACGGTCTGCGAAAAGAATGAGAGTTTCAAGTTGTCTGACATATATACTCATGCCCCTTTGTTCTGACTTCCTACTCCGATAAGAACTTTCTTCGTTTTCTGCCAGTTTCAATCCATAGTTTCATTCTTTTTCTTTACCGTTATCATTTTGCTATCTCTTCGTCTCTGAAGACAATAATTTATAAAGGCTGCTTTGTCTATGTCTGGTTGGAAGATTCTATGTAGTTTTACTTGCTTCCTTCTTAAACATTTTTCATACATAAAAATTTATGAAAACAAAAAATTATTAGTCAGAATGCATAAAATAGTACAGGTAGATGCACGCTAACAATATAATGAACAATTTTCAATCGAGTATGTATGAAAATCTCTTCCACAACTGCGTCTCTTGAGAATTTCTCTTTTGTACCAATCCACCATTTTTCGAATATCACACACCCATTTGCCACGTGGTGTTTCCCTCCCCGTTGTTATCCAGTAAAGTATATCCCTTGTCCAACGATAGTCTATTTTTCTCGAAATATTCCCAGTCCATTGGCCCTTGAGGGGTCTTTACTTCGGTCATGATATTTTATTGTCATTTTCTTGAACCATGAGTTTCTTTTCATTGAAAAGGAAATTAACAGGCGTACAAAATTTGATTGGAGAGCATTTGGAAGAAACAGTACAATTTTCAAGTACAACTTACCATTACCTCTTGAAAAAATTTTTTTTAATTAATGTATCCTTCCAGTTCTTACTTATGGGTCAGAGAGGTGGACCTTAACTAAGAAAGACATTCAGAAGCTGCGAACAACTCAAAAAATCATGGAGACATGCCGCTACATCTCCGACGTTTTGGACCTTACCTACAGGACCTGCCACGCCCACCTTTCAACAAGATAATACGCGCCCGCACGTGGCACGCATCGTGCAACAATTCTTCACGGCCCACCAGGTGTCACTGCTGCCGTGCCCCGCCTGTTCTCCCGATATGTCGCCCATCGAACACGTCTGGTCGCTGATCGGCAACCTATTGGCCCGGGAAGCATCACCCGCGACTACGCCTGATGAACTGTGGCAACGTGTGGAAGCAGCCTGGACCGACATACCCCAAGCTCACATGCAAAGCCTCTTTCGTTCGATGCCGCGGCGTGTAGCGGCCGTTATTGCCAGCCATGGGGGCCACACGAACTATTGATGTCTACGTGTTCCGCAAGTCGCACGGGCCTGTAAGCTCAATGGTTTCATCTTTGTATCTGTTATTATGTGTCCAGTAAATCTTGGTTTGCTATCTTGTGTCCTTCTTGGTGTTGCATTTTGGGTGGCCAGCAGTGTAGTATATCAAATATAATAAAAGTTGCTGAAACGATGTAGGAGACATTTGCATCATCAAGATTTTTCCATGTTTTTTTCCGAATTTCTAACCTTTGTAAAACAGAGTCCGGTGATGATGATTTTTAAACTTGGCGATTTCGCAGACGTTACTTTACAGTTATTGTAGTTCAAATGTGCTTTTACGAGATCACAATAAGTTATTTCTAAGGTATTTGAGCATGAAGACGCGATCTAAGATCTTTCCTTTCCTTTTCTTTCTGGTTTTCAAACATATGCCACCATTTACTCTCTGTCACTCATTCAGAAACAGTCTTTCTCTGTCTCTGGGTCGTTCACACACACACACACACACACACATACGCATGTTCCATTTCTTCCTACTCACTTTCCTGGTAATTAATTAATTTTCAAACTTTCCTGATTAGTTGCCTTTTATTAGTGTTTAATGTTTTGATACTTCTTTTTTATATTTCTGTTATGAATGCTACGAACATTTCCCTCTCTTTGGCGGGTTATGGCATCCAGGAATATCACGAGTAGATTCAATATAAAACAGAACAGTTTTGCGATATAACTGGTTAGGGAATTGTTTCGTTTTACGCATGAGTTTAGTAAATCTTAACATTTGTAGTTCAATGCTACTTAGTTTGAACGCTTTTATAAGCGTCTGGTGATAAGGAACATCTTGAATAAAGGATTTGAGAGAATCGATCGGCCCTCTCAAAGTAATTTATTACATCGATTTCAGTTTCATATCGTTTTTCTTCTAAACTCTGACTGTATTACGCGACTCACCAAGGAGGTGCGAAAGCTTGGAAATGCTAATGTGTCTACTTCCTACGCCAATAAATCGGATCACTAGTACAGTGTTACTATTTTTGTACTATCTCGCTTCACGTTTTCATTCACAAGCTTTTACCTTTTGTTCCTTTCATGCTCGACATTCCTCACTTTCTTTTACATACAGTTTTTCCTTGATAAGCAAGTTTATACGTTTTTCCTCTTTATATACGTTTTTCCTCTTTTGCATTCTTACACTGGTGTGCAAAAATTAAGGACGAAGAGGAGAAATTAGCAAAACAGCAGAACGAGCAGGCAGAACGGAACGAAAGACCACTCAGGAGATAGAATAGGGTCTGGTACGGTAGGAGATGCGCATATATGCAGCATGATGTAGGGGGGGGTGAGGAGTGTCGGAAGGGTATAAAGCACACGGGCGGTGTACGCTCAGCAATTCGGTGAAAGCTATTGCACGGTGTACATCGGTTTGAAAGATGTCGAGTTGCTGCCACCGTGTGGTATGGACAACAGGCAATCCAGTAGACGACATCTGGATGACTTTACCTGAGGTCACGTCATTGGGAAGTTGGAAGAAAGTCGAAGTGTGACCAGTGTGGCCGAGGAGTTCGGGATCGCTCACAGCATCGTTTCACGAGCTTGGAGAGAATTTCGATCGACAGGAACAGCTGTCCGAGAGTTTAGCAGTGGTCGTCCACGAGCAACCACGACGGCGGACGACCGGTATATTGTCCTACAGGCGAGAAGAGACAGACGGCAGACAGCGGGAGAAATCGCAAGGCACATGCAACAGACAACTGGACATCCGTTATCGCGTTTTACCGTGGCCAGGAGGCTGCACAAAGGTGGTCTATTTGCACGACGACCTGTACGGTCTGTGCCATTAACGCCTGCTTATCGGAGATGGCGGTTTCTGTGGTGCCAGAATCACAAGAACTGGACACATCAGCAACGGGGTCAAGTTCTCTTTACGGATGAGGGCCGATTTAGTCTGATGAGCAATTCTGGACGTACACACGTCTGGAGAGAGCAGGGAACACGCAATCACACCTCCAACATCATCGAAAGGGACCGGTTTGGAGGTGGCGGAGTTCTCGTTTGGGGGGGGGGGTATCATGCTTGGTAGCCGTACTGACCTCCACATCTTCCAAGGAGGTTCAGTCACTGGTGTCCGCTATTGTACCGAGGTTCTCCTGCCTCACGTGCGCCTGTTTAGAGGTGCCGTGGGTCCTCAGTTCCTCTTCATGGACGACAACGCTACAACTCATCGTACAGTGGCTGTCATAGAGCTATTGGAGAGTGAAAATGGTCAACGCATAGATTGCCCTGCAAGGTCCTCGGACCTAAATCCAATCGAACACGTGTGGGACCTTCTCGGGAGACGCTTGGCAGCACGCCACCAGCCGCCAGTAACGATTCCGTAGCTGCGATTGGTGCTACAAGAGGAACGGGCCGCGATGCCTCAACAGCTTCTTGACAACCTCGTCCTCAGCATGGACAGACGTTGTAAATCCTGCAACGCAGTCAGGGGTGATCATATCCTCTACTAAAGACTGGATTATTTTTGGCAGCCGCCTGTCACATGGACGCTTCTGTCTTCTGTCCAGTTGTGCTCGAAGCTACCTTTTCAATAAAGTGCCTTTGTATCCTTTGGATTCCTTGTTTGGACGGTTTTGCTCACTTGTCCCATATTCTTACATGTTGGGGATCTTATGGTACGATTTGAGTCGATATGGAGCACTTCTGCACGACGTTACATTCGAAAAAACCGTCTCGTCCTTAATTTTTGCACGCCAGTGTATTTGCCGTATGAAATATATGTATTTGTTATATATACGGTCATATCGGAATAATATAAGCACTCCCGGAATCACAGTGTACACGCCCAGGTGCGTTTCAGAGTGCACGTGACAAGGTCGACCACACGGTGATATAAGCGGCCGGCCAGGACAGATGAGCCACAGTGCGTGCCGTGAGCACCATGGGCAGAGGTAGTGATTTGACGGACGTTCAAAAAGGAATGATCATTCGCTACCGTTCTAAGGGTGGAAGCATCTCAGAAACAGCAGATTTCGAGGGCTGCTCGCGAAATGCTGCAGTAAAGGTGTACCAAGAACAGGCCGCTGGCACGCCGGGCACCTTCCGACGAAATAACTGGGGAGTCCTAAAGGCCATTGATTAAAGACGGGAACGTTGCCTCCGTCGGCTAGTAAAGGACAATCGACGCACAACAGTGCAGCAATTGACCACGCAAATGAACGCTGGGGCACCTAGGTACGTGTCCCCGATAACCGTTGATCGAACCCTGTTACGCATGGGTCTTCGGAGTCGACCTTGCATCAAGGCGCCCATGTTAACCTAGGTCCATCGGCAGCGACGCCTGCAGTTCGCATGGGACTACCGTTATTGGACAGTGGAAGAGTGGGAAAAGGTTGACTTCTCCGACGAATCGAGGTTTCTACTCCACAGAAGTGAGGGGTGTTGGAGGATACGGCGTCAGACACACGAGAACCAACCTCTGGACACGCTTGTCGGTCAAGTACAGGCCGGGAGTGGCAGTATGCATCTCTGGGCGATGTTTTCCTTGTATAACCTGGTACCGCTGGTATCACTGGATAGGCCCCTGAACGCCAACGGCTACCTTTCCATCCTTGCTGACCACATGCATCCTTTCATGTTGGCCATTTACTTTGATTGTAATGGGGTCTACCAAAAAGGACAATGCGCAGTGCCCCGTCTCTAAAGCGATGCGTGACTGGTTCCAGGAACATGACAGCGATGTCGCCGTTCTACCTAGGCCGGCGATATCGCCCGTCCTCAATCCTACACAGCACTTGTGGGATTATGTGGATCGATAGGTTCAACGTGCTGACCCACAACCAGGTCAACTCCGGGACCTCTGTACCCTGCTGCAGTTCAAATGGGCACGTGTGCCTCGGGCAACCTTTCAGGGCTTCATTGCGTCCATACCATGTTTGCTCGCAGCTGGCATCCGGGCCATGGGTGTGTATTCTCATTATTAGGTAGGTGGTCATATATATATATATACAATGCTGGACAATTGCTAAGAACGGATCCTAAACGGCTATATAGCGCATAAAAAAGTAAGTGTGGTTGGATGCCAAGTGAAAAAAAATAATGTCAGAATGCTATGATATTACAAGAAAGACAATTTATTGTGCTCTGAAATCCAGTGGGCTTTGGAACGTGTTCAAGGGACAAACAGGCCATTTTGTGCAGAATACGTGAACGTGAAAAAAATGCAATTACCGTCCGCAGGCGTTCCGGCCAAAGATGTCAATACGGGATATGGCCACCATGGAGGGCGGTGCAAGATTCCACACGTCGTGTCATGCTTTGCACAACATTATCAAGCAGCTGTTGGAGTAATTTATCCCATTCCTCTTTCAGTGCACGGATGAGGGTGTCCTTGTTTATTGGAGGGCATTGGCGACCAGGAAGACTCCTCCCCAAAGCACCCCACACATTTTCAATGGGATTCAGATCGGGAGAACGTGCTGGCCATACGAGGCGTTGAATATCCTCGCTCTCAAGACACTCCTGGACAGCGACTGTTCGATGACATGTTGCGTTGTCGTCCATGAAAATGAATCTATCACCGACAGCACCACGGAACATGCGAACATGAGGTAGCAGAACATCATTAATGTATCGTTGGCCAGTCATAGTTCCAGTTGGAAGCACATAGAGGGACATACGGCCATTGATCATGATGCCAGCCCATACCATGACACTACATGTCGGATATCGGTCCCTTTCCTGTATGTTTGCTGGACAATATGCAGTACCACTATCACGCCAGATCAGTTGTCGTCGACAATCAGACGATAGACTGTATCTACTCTCATCTGAGAAGAGGACAGCAGACCAGTCGTTATCAGTCCAATTGCGATGTTGATGGAACCATTGCAAGCGGGCGGTACGGTGACGTCTGGACAATGGGATGCACACAACAGGAGGGCGGGCGTATGGTCCTCCTTCATGCAAACGTCTGGCGACAGTTTTTCGGGAGATCCGCTTGCCAGTAGCAGCCATAAACTGATTTGCTACCTCACTAGCTGTGCTGCGCCGGTGCCTTTTTGTTGATAGCACTATGTACCGATCTTCTGCAGGTGTCGTACTGCGAACACGACCTCCCCCGTGACGTTTGCTACACTCTCCATTTGTTTGAAATGATTTCCAAAGCCTTGGAACAACACTGTGGCTGACGTCGAACTTCCTGGCAACATCTGTTATTTTTCGCACTTCTTCAATCTTGCCAATAATACGGGCACGCGTAAAATCATCTAGGTGATGTCGGGAAGACATACTGAAAATTCAAGTTCGTCAATTGATTCTTTCCCTTTCAAATTTGCGTTTGAACAAGAACGGTCAATACGCGTCAAATCCTTTATATCTCTTATCAGCGCTATGACGTCACGAACAAGTTCGGCAATCCAAAATTTGCATACGCACAACATGTCTTACTGTATCCCGCACTTATGCTAATTTCCACATTTTCCTGCCTTCCATTTTATGGTTGCTATCGTTGCTATTGTCATCCGTCCTTAGCAATTGCCCGGCAGTGTACATAATGTATATATTCTTGATTGTGTACCTCTATCTTTTGCATAAATACATAGATCAGCCACAACATTAAAGCCATTTCTGCGTTATGCAAATAAGAGTCATGCAAATAACCGCGAGTGCAGCCAATCAGCCTTGTGTGCCAGGCTCGCGCATGATATATTAAGTGTGCAACTACTTAATTCTCGGCCACAGGCACGACACATTGACAGCAAATTATAGCAAATCGAAAACGTACCTAATCAGGAGCATAATCCCCGTCGTGTTGGATACATTTGAGCCACCGGTCAGGAGCTGCCGAAAGCCACTGCGGATAAAAGAGGGCTGTTTCGAGTTGATAAAGTCATCAATACTCGTGTGGACCTCCTCGACAGAAGTGAAGTGCTTATCACTCAGGTGATGTTGCAGGGAGCGAAAGAGGTGGGTGCGAAGTCTGGAGAATACGCCGGATGGGACAAAATCTCCCATCCCAAGCCTGTGATCATGTTTAAATTCGTTTTCGCGGTATTAGGAAGCGCGTTATCCTGAAGCAACAAGACCGACCTTCTGCCCTTGCCGATGTATGGCCTTTTCGCCTCCATTGCGTCACTCTCACGAATGAGTTGCTGACAATAACTCTCAGCATTGACCGTTTCACGAGGTTTGAGCAACTCATAATGTACGACAGAGCGCTGATCCCACCATATGCACAGCAACAACTTTCTGGCATGGATATTCGGTTTGGTGGTACTGTTGGTAGGCTGACCTGGATAAACCCACGATTTGCGTCGCTTAGGATTATTGTAGAGGATCAATTTCTCATCACAGGTCAAAACCTTGTGCAGGAAATCCTTCTTCTTGAATCTGGAGAGCAAGGACACAGCAACATCGTAGCGCCTAGACTTGCTTGCAGCTGTGAGTTGGTGGGGCACCCAACGGCCCTCCTTGTGAATCCGTCCAAGATTGTGCAGGCGCTTTGCAATGGCTTGCCATGGTACTCCGAGCTTCTGGGTGAGTTTTGACTGTGTGCGACAGGGATCCGCGTCCAACAGTTGTTCCAATTCCTCATCGTTCACTTTCTGTGGTTGTCCCGGACGTTCTACATCACGGAGATCGTAATTTCCCTGCTTGAACAGCTGGAACCACTTCTTACACGTACTGTAGGACACAGCAGCATCACCCAAAGCAGCACAGATCATTTTCTGGGCCCTTTTTTTCAGCTGAAGCGCGAATAGGAGGCAATGTCTCAAATGTTGCTTCTCGAACGACATTGCTTTCACCGTCAACTTTGTGTGTTGGTCTGGGAAATATTTTCTTCGGAAACACTTAGACCCATTATCCGAGTAGAGCGAACTCTGACAGCTGTGACGTCCCTGAATGTCGTGACTGACCAAGTAAATCCCTTTATGGCGACTGCGTAAGGAGATGGTGTTCTTTATAGAAACAATGCTCTATGACACACTGCAAAGAACGTTTAGAAGTGGTTCCTAGGCAATGAAGAGGAATTCCATTTATTACCATGGCCACCGAATTCGGCGAACATGCATTTTATCAAGCATTTGTGGTTTGAGTTGGAGAAATGGGTATGAGTAGCATCACTCCAACTACGAAATTTATGTAATTTACGGGAACTGTAGAATCTTCTGTTGCAGTCATGGTACCAAATTCAAGGGACACCTACCAACATCTCGTTGAGTCTATGACTCATTCGGTGAGGGCTCTTTTGGCGGCGAGAGGACTTGCATCGTATTATGTAGGTGGTTTTAATATATATATATTACTGGCTTTCAGATCCTGCGGTGTTGAATATGCATACATTAATATTATTAATAACATCTATGAAAATGCAAGTGTAAAGATTCGGCTGTTTGAGAACACAGAACACATAAAAATTGGAAAGGGAGTGAGACAAGGTGACACCATATCTCCGAAGCTCTTTAATGCAACATTGGAAAATGTCTTTCAATCATTGAACTGGAAAACCAAAGGGATAAAGATTAACGTATATTATCTAACTCACCTTCGTTTTGCTGATGACGTAGTCATTTTTGCAACTACCCCATCAGAGATGCAGAGTATGATCCAGAAACTTGCTGACAAGAGTAAAGAAGTGGGATTAAAAATGAACTTTCAGAAGACAAAAGTGATGTACAATGCTTTTACAAGAAATGAAGATGTATCGATTGATGGAAAAAAGCTGGAGATAACAGACACATACGTTTATCTTGGACAGCAGATATCAAGTGAGGGTCACATTGGTGAAGAAATTAATCGGCGTACAAAACTTGCATGGGGAGCTTTTGGGAGATACAATATAATTTTCAAGAGCAATATGCCATTATGTCTTAAAAGAAAAGTGTTTGATCAATGCATCCTTCCAGTGCTTACGTATGGTGCAGAGACGTGGACCTTAGCTAAAAGAGACATACAAAGGCTGCAGACAACTCAAAGCAGCATGGAGAGGTGCATGCTTGGTGTAACCAGGAGAGATAAGAAGAGGAACACGTGGATCCGAAAAATGACAAGAGTGGAAGACATCATGATCAGAGTAAAATTCCTGAAATGGCAATGGTCTGGGCATACTGCCAGAAGGACAGACTATCGATGGACATTCGAAATTTTAGATTTGATTCCAATTGACAGGAAAAGACCCAGAAGAAGACCACGTGGAAGAATGGTGAATGAAACTCGAAAGTATGCGGGAGTAACATGGAGGAGACTGCCATAAGACAGACCGTTGTGGAAGAGGCTTGTAGAGACCTTCGTCCAGCAGTGGATTGATAATGGTTGACAATGATGATGATGATGATATATATTACAAGATTTTAAAAAGCAGCAAGATGCATACAAACGTAACATGATTACTGCGAAACCGCGCCCAGCTGCAGATTTCAAACATCATCAACATAGCAAGAGTCAACCACACATAATCTACAATCCTAATACAAAACCCCCAAATACCACCCCTAAAATCCTAAAATAAACCAAATTAATTCCAAAAAATAAGAGGACCAAAATAAGATAAATACAAACATATTATGATTAAAGTGCACCGAAAAACACCAGACACATATATATATATCATCATTATCAACCATTGTCAATCCACTGCTGGACGAAGGTCTCCCCAAGTTTCTTCCACAATTGTCAGCCTTCAGCCTGTCTCCTCCATTTCACACCGGATATATATACTCATCGTCAAAAAAATTGTTGCTCCCACAAGGAAACAACTGACAGGAATGAAACTTGTTGAGTTGGTTTGATATCGTGATACATGCAAATAATTCAGGTACCACGCACGACTGCGCATGTGACGTAAGCAAGGAGGGGTCGCAGCGCTGTGCCTGATTGGCTATATAAGGTCGTCCCGTTGTGCGTGCTTGCCATTCTGACTCGTGCTGTTGTGTTGGTTGCATCCTTTGCAAGTGAAGTATGACTCGGAGAAAAGTTCGGAAGCAATTTCAACAGTTAGAAGATTTCCTGAAGAGCCGAATCGTCTGGCTCTGGGAAGCGGGATGGTCTTATAGACGTATTGTGCTCCTTACCGGTCGTGTGGATATCACCATAGCACGATGTTGGAGGAAGCGGATAGAACAACGCAGGCAGCAGCAACAGGAAGGGTCTGGGAGAACTAGACGGACCACGGAGAGACAGAAGACCGACGGGTTGTCTGACATGCGCGGAGTGACCCAACAGCCACGATTGCGGATATTCAGCGAGCAGTGGTGCCCTCCATGCATCGTCCGATTAGTGCCAGCATCAATGGCAGACGGGTGCACGACGTAAAACTACACGCACGCTGACCGTTACGACGACTGTTCTTAAAACCATTGCAACGTTGCCAACGACTGCAATGGTGTCGTGCCAGACTGTTATGGAGCCACTCAAAATGGAAGCGAGTTGTCTTCAGTAACGAGTCTCGCTTTTGTCTTAGAGGAGACGACCGACGAATCCGTGTGTGGAGACAACGTGGTTAACGCCAAGGTGAACGGCTTGTTGTCGAGCGCCACACGTCCAGAAGGCCTGGGGTCATGGTGTGGGGAGCCATTGCCTACGATGCCAGATCACCTTTTGTATTCATTACATGCACTTTGACAGCCTGACATTACGTTAATGAGGTCCCGCAACCAGTGCCCCTACCTTTTATGAACGCTCACTCCGGTGCGATTTTCCTACAGTTCAACGCTCGTACGCATACTGCTGCTGCCTCGAGAGAGTACCTTCAAGACACTGACACTCTGCCATGGCCAGCCGTATCGCCAGACCTATCGCCGATTGAAAATGTGGGAGGTGCTATTCAACGTGCTATCCACACTCCATCCCTACCGCATTATTTGCAGAAACTGCGTAAGAAGATTCAAGCTACATAGGATAACTTATCACAGGACACCATTAGAAATCTGTACAACAGCATGCCGAGACGTGTGGCATGCTGTGTTGGCAAACATGGCGGCCCGACGCCATACTGAGAGACACTATTTATTGGCGTGGAGCTCAACAAATATTGCCCATATCAATCTCCATGTTTAACCATTTATTTTTTCCTGTAATCTTTACCTTCCTGCCGAATAGCATTGCAATTCGACAAGTCCTTCTGTGTGCAACTATGTTTTTGACGATCAGGAAGTGCGAGCATAAATTCGCAAAGATGAAGAACGTGATTAGAAACCAAATAAGCAAAGCATACTAGCACACAACAACCAACTAAAAACCACGTACAATAAATAGGCAGGGAACAAAATAATAAAGGATGCAGAAAATATTGTAAATGGTAAACTGTGGCTTTTTCAAATTCTTCTCGGCAGCCACTTGCGTGTTTAGATATTCAGTATTTCTAATGTTTTCGCCGTCTTGCGGATGTTGTTTTATGTTAAATATGTGTGTGTGTGTGTGTATTTTCGCTATGTACGTAAATCTGATACGTATCTTTCATATATCTTTGATATATGTATCTTCACCTTTACCGCACGCACTGATCCACTTTTATTTCTAACCCTATTTCAAATGCACATTCGTACTCCCTCACTCCCACATATAAATTTTGGGTGATTTCATACATGTTCATATACATTAGCATACAAGCGCGATTACAATCTTCCTGCGACTTTCTCTTTCTCTCATATACATTCACATTCTTGATACCGGTCTCTTTGGCATAATCGGATTACTTTATTTTCCCTCTACATCTTTCCTTCTCACATATACACTCTTCTTGATGCGGTCTCCGACTATCTGCTCTTCATCAATAGAAACAGCAATATGCAGAATTTCCGGATACAAAGCACTAGTCTAGACAATAAATAAGAGCTTATCTAACTGCGTGTGGTATGATTAAGAGTTGATTGAAGAGAACATCTGCTATGCAATTCAATGACAGCGAAACACAGACAAAAGCGGAAACATAAGAATGAATAATCTCATTTGGAGAGGCGAATAAAAGTAGTAAACAGCTAATGCATATCAAGTTCTCTCGGCCAATGCATTCTTTTCTTCCGCTTAATGATACGAAAAATATACATGCAATAACAATGTTTAATCGCTTTTATTGTTTTTGTACAAGTGTATCACTGAATGCAAATGAAAGTAAATATTACCTTTCTTGCAATGTCCCTAACCAGTTTTGTGCGTAAATGTATAACATTCACTGAGCTCTGTAAGTGGTATTACTAGCATTTTCTTTTCTCTTAGTTCATCAATTAAAAGATTCTATTCCCTATGTTCCTAACCCGCTTTGTGCGTTAATGCATAACATTCACTGAACTCTGCAAATGGCATTACTAGCATTTTCTTTTCCTTTAGCTTATCAATTAAACGATTCTATTTCCTTTCTTGCAATGTTCCTAACCCGCTTTGTGCGTTGATGCATAACATTCACTGAGCTGTGCAAGTGATATTACCAGAATTTCCTTTTCTCTTAGCACATCAATTAAAAGATTTTATTCGCTTTCTTGCAATGTTCCTAACCCGCTTTGAGCGTTAGTGCGTAACATTAATTGAGCTCTGCAAGTGGCATTACTAGCTTTTTCTTTTCGTTTAGCTTATCAAATAAACGATTACATTTCCTTCATTTCTTAACCCGCTTTGTGCGTTGATGCATAACATTCACTGAGCTCTGCAAGTGGTATTACTAGAATTTCCTTTTCTCTGAGCTCATCAATTAAAAGATTCTATTCCCTTTCTTGCAATGTTCCTAACCCGCTTTGTGCGTTAATGCATAATATTCACTTAGCTCTGCAAGTGGTATTACTAGCATTTATCTTTTCTCTTAGCTCATCAATAAAAATATTCTATTCCCTTTCTTGAAATGTTCCTAACCCGCTTTGTGCGTTTATGCATAATATTTACTGAGCTCTGCAAGTGGTATTACTAGCATTTTCTTTTCTTTTAGCTCAGCAATTAAAAGATTGAGTTTCACATTGCCTGATAAATGTAATGATTATGACGAAGAAACGTATCTCAGATAAAATAAGAACAAGTGCATGCGATTTACGAGTTCCTCCGGTTATACAGCGCACATTATCGGAGACCATTCTGCCTTGTTGTTCAGATCGTTCCCTAATTCACATTATTCGTATTGAAAAGAAAAGTACTGTCACAAAATCAGTAGGAAATAGTTGCTCGTGTGCTTTTTGAAATGTGGGCAATTAACTAAAACAAGGAATTTTAATTCTCTATGTTGCAAGACATACAGTTAACAATTTGCGTAAGTACCAACGGTATAGTTCCTGCTCACGGACCATACACTGATAAAGCTACGTCTACACACACCGTCCACGGAATAAGAAAATTTTAGGCATACGTATGTAAACGTCACTTACACAGGTTATATGCAAAATACGTGGTCACGTGCGTCACCATGTGATCTAGGTAACTACGTATTTAAGTCTCCTGCTCGTCAGTAATCATCAGTACTTTTCACCACAACGAGAAATACATAGGATCTTCGGGAGCTCGATAAAGTGTGACGCACTACAGAGGTGAATCAGGTGTCCCGACGATAAATCTGCAGCGATAAGCTCCGTCCTGTAGCTCAGTTGGGAGAGCAACTTACTCCGGAGTGAGGGGTCGTCTGAACGTAAAAATGAATCTTCTGGCTGTTGGGTTCTTCGAAATATGTGTGCCGTTTGTTCCCCATAACGTCTGAAATTAATGAAAATTCCTATTTCGCTTCAAACTAAAACAAAATAAATAAAAGAATTAAGAGTAAGGTGATGTGACGTACTACAGAGGTGAATCCCATGCCAAGACGTCAAATCTGCAACGATATATTCCGTCAGTGAAGCTCAGTTTGGAGAGCAACTTACTCCTGAGTGAGGGGGTGCTGGTTCGTTTGATCCCCGTCAAGGACAAATTTGTGTTTTCACAGGTTTGTGTCTGTCAAATTGTGTTTTTACAGGTCGGTGAGTATCTGCTTACACCAACGATTTTGAAATCAGCACAGCCAAATGGTTTCTCAAAAGGCGAGATATCTCGGGTCTTTACTGAGTGGAAAAATTACTCATATTGCTTCCCTAAGACGCGTGACGACAATCTGTCAGGAATGAGTTTACCGTCGACTTGTACGGAGAAATAGAACTTCCTCTGTGCAGCAATTGACCGAAGCATTCAGTGAAGGCTGTTCCCGACACATATCTCACAAAACTAAGCGCGGGGAATTGAAGACAGTTGGCATTGGGAGTCTCATGCCTATACGGAAATCACTGATTTCTGCAAAGAAACGGAAAGTTCGTCTACAGTGGTGTGAGGAACGGTACAACTGGACACTGAAATACTGGGGAAAAGTCATGGGGTCCGACGAGTCGCGGTACATCTTGTTCTGTACCGACGCTAGGCAGAGAGTTTGACGGGAGTCCAATGAAACAGCTTGTCTTGTAAACACAACTCAAGATTGTGGAGGTGGTGTACTGGTGTGGGGCACGTTCTGTTGGCAGGGAACGGGTCCCCTGGTATTGGTGAAAGGTCGGGTGCACTCAAAGGCTTATCCGAACAGAACATGGTTGACGATCAAGTCCATCTTCAATATTGACTTTTTAAACAGCAGGTGATGGCTGTTCCGAGGACGACAATGCATCGTGCAAGATGTGTTTAGCAGTGGTTCAGTAAGCATGACAATGACTTCCAACATCTTCTCTGCACACCACAAATTCCGGATCTGAACTCCATTGAGAATATACGAGACATGTCAGAAAATCAGATCCGGGAGCGAAATCTTGTTCCGTAAGATCTTAGCTAGTTAAAGGACTATCTAGTGAACTCCTGGTATGCTGTAGACGTAGGTGCACTTCAACACCTTGTAGAATCTGTGCAAAACAGCAAATGTGTTCTGTCTAATAGACCTCCAATCCGATAATGAATAAACGTTTTACAACGAAGTAAATTTCTCCGTCATTTCTGTCCACGCCAGGATTCGAACCCGGATCCCCTCATTCCGAATAAGTTGCTCTACCAATTGAGCTACGCGGACGTTTTATTCTGATTCCTATCTGCCTTTATGTCGTGTGCGTCCGTTTGGCAGGTACGTCACATCTCCTGGTACGTTACAGTTTCTAATTCAGTGGCCGGCATGTGTATTGCAATTGAATTAGAGACAGCTCGCGTTATGTAAATGTGGCGCTGTGGGCGGCCCTGTAAACGGCAACAACATCACGTATGCAGCGATCCGACAATATAAGGAATGATGCGACGGGAATCAGTAAGAATCGGAAGCAGTATGGGTAAGACGAAGGATCTAAGCGCATTTGATCGTGGGCAAAATGTCGGGGCCCAACGAATGGGTCACTTCATCTCGGAAGTCGTGCAGGCACTGGGATTTTCACGAGCCACTGTGTCACGAGTGCACCGTGAGTACAGCGAATCCGGTAAAACCATTCCTGCAAGGGCCAAATGCCGTGGACAACCGCGTGTGGATGAGCGGGGTCATCGTCGGCTAGCTCGCATTGCATCAGCGGATAGACGGGCCGCAGTGCAAGAAATCACTCGGCAATTTAACGCTGGTGCACAAAAACGTGTAAGCAGCCACACCACCCAGAACCATCTTCTCGCTATGGGGTACAGAAGCCATCGTCCCACGAGGGTACTGCTGCTGACCGCACATCACAGGGTGCAAAGGGCGCGGGAAAATCGCCACTGAGCCCTAGACATGTGGAAAAATGTTTCCTGGACTGATGAGTCGAGATTCACGTTGGTACATGCGGATGGCAGGATGCGAGTACGGCGCAAACCACATGAAGCGATGGATCGTTCTTGCCAGCAGGGCACTCTTCAAGCTAGTGGGGGTGGCATTCTTGTCCGGGGACTGTTTACGTGGACTGAAATGTGTCCCCTGGTACGTGTGACATAGTCCCTCACAGGTCAACGTTACAGGGATATCCTGAACTACCATTTGCTCCCGTTTGTGCGTCTTCAACATCCCACCTCATCCTGCAACAAGACAATGCATCGTGCCATCGCTCCCGAATTGTATCCGTATGGTTGGATGAACACTCCACCGACGTGACCTCGCTTATTGGCCACCTGACTTTAATACCGTCAAGCACATCTGGGATGCCATCGACAGAGATGTTCGAGGCTCTTTCCCCCTTCAATCAAATCTTCGTGAAATATGGGAGCTTGTTCAGGGGTCATGGATCCGTATTGGTTCCTAACGCTTCCGGTGGCTTGTCGGGTCCATGCCGACACGAATCGCTGCCGTCATCAGGGCGAAAGGTGGTGCTACACGTTACTGGACAGGTATCTCGAATTCAATTGCTCTTCAGTGTATTTAGGCACAAATAACATTTCGAGAAAATATGATTCTTTGTACGTCGTTTAAAAAATGAATACTGAAAAACGTCAGTTCTATTAGTAACCCTTTGTCCGTTCGTTTGTGTATACCTTGCTCTGAATGTTATTTAATGTAGTTTGAAACATTTCTTTTCGTCTTAGTAACTTGAGCAATCAAACCGAACATCCAAGTGTAGTTCATTTTCGAGGGTAAAGTTCAACCGCTAGATGATGTAACTACACATGGAAATTTGCATCTACGTTCATTTCATTCCATATCATTACACCTAAAAACCAGATTGCAAAAACAGTTGATTTCTCATGAGATACTTTTAATCACGGATGATTTGGATATACTCGTATTTTCTGTTTCAAGTAATTCTTAGTTTCCCAGCTAGAGGTGTGGTAGGTCGAATCGCTAAATGTCACACCAGAAAACCCCTTTTTGGGTCATATGGCACCCACTAAAAGTAACATTTTACATATATCTTCTACCTTTTCACAGTTCTGCCACAAGAGAACTTAAGCGCAAACTTGTATTTACAATGCTTCTAAAACAACCAGGAGTAAAAATCTTTTTTGCATCTGGTACCACTACATAGGCGTACAAAACTTGTCAAAATTCCTGGAAATAAAGTTGCGGTAGGTCTCCGATTTTGAACGAAATTACCGTTCTGAAAATTTTCCGTTTCTAGTAACGGAAACTTCACTATTTTCATAGATTTTCCGCTGCCAAAAAATTCACGTCTTTTCAGAAATGTCAATTTCGGGTTTAGCTTTTTTACAGAAATTTCCCGAGTTTACAAAAGATTTCCCCGAGTTTCCAGAAACAATCTTTTAAACCCTAAATGCACCAGTTCCATTTCAAGATACTTCCTGGCCTACGAGTGAAGGAATCCTCCCACTTCCTCGAGGTGAGGGTTGAGCGGGCGATAACTTACACCTAATTCACGAGCGCTACCAATTGAGTTAGAAACACAAATTGCTACCAGATCACTTTTCCGCGGAAAATTTCTGGAAATAACATGCAGCAAAGTTTCCGGTAAGTGTCCGTCTTTTAAGAACATTTCAGTTTTTAAAAGTGCCCGTTTTTTCTAACTTCCGTATTTTCACAGATTTTCCGCAGTTAGTAATCCCATTTATTTCAGAAACAACCGTTTCAAGTTTTTTCGTATTTATACAGAAATTTCGCAAAATCGAATACGCTCATTTTTTTCAGCCCTTACGCCACAGAACGCCTTCGCGCCGGCGATGAGGATTGAACTGAGATCGTTTGGGCGACCTCAGTTTGGGACTTAACCACTGAGCCAGAATATCTTCGAAATCGCACTCACGTTCAAGGCATAAAACTTCCTTGCACGATGATGATTTTTTTTCCATTAATGTGATTTATTTAGTCGTTTTATATTCTGTTGGAGCTTATTATATTTTAATATTTTTGTAATAATTTTATTTTTTCTGTAGAAGGACTTATCACAAATTAAATATTATTTTTTTCGTCGTGATTTTTCGAAGCAACATAATGGTTTGGATCTTGAGATCTCTTTTTTAACTAACAATAACTTTCAACTATCTTTAAGAAAGGGTGAAATGTACTGTTTTATAATATTATTTCACAAAACTTCTACATATAAAATTTACTCTTGATAATTATAAAAACTTATATCTTAAGGACTCTACAGTCTGATACATAGACATCGTACAAATCATCTGTACTATAATTTAAGTACCCGGCTTTTTACGGTAGCACAATATATAATAGCTGGTGCACAAAATGGGGGAGAAGAAAAGAAATACCCTGTGCCAAAATAACAAAAATTATTGCGATAGGCTATCCACAACATCTCGCTACAGAACTTCAAAACCAGATTCGCCAACAGACCATGGAGATTCAACAATTAATCAAATCTCAAGTACCGAAAAGTTTTCAGTACCTTAATGTCATTACCGGAAAGTTTTCATCATATGGATATGAGGAAAGTGAGAACGGAAAGGTTTCTGAAAATTCAGAATTCTCGTAGAGTACGAAAAATCCGTGAAATTCAAGTTTCTTTCCCTCATTTCACGAAAAAAGGTTGTATCGAAAATATTAATTTCACGGAAAAGGTTGTATCGAAAATATTAATTTCACGGAAAAGGTTGTATCGAAAAATTTATAATTCACGAAAGAAACTCTTGAAAGTGGCCCGTGAATTTCAGAAAAAATTTTAATGCGTAGCTTCTCACTATTTTTCTGAAAAGGTTCGTAATACTTTTATTTTTTCTGCCAACTGGCTTATCACAAATGACATTTTTAATAATCATTTTTCAAACAATAGAATGTTTTCTCGAGATTTTTTAAACTGACAATGATTAGCAATTACGTTTAACGAAAGGCGAGATGCACTACTGCATAAAATTACTTCACGATACCTCTAAATGTAAAATGTAATCTTGATATCTAAAACAACTTTTGTTTAAAGGGGTCCACAAACAGACAAAGGCATCATACAATCACCTGTACGATATTTCAAGTACCCGGTTTCTTACGGTAATACAATATAGAACAGCAGATGCGCCAGATTGGAGGCCCGGCCCAGTAGAGCATCAACAATATCCGGTCTCGCTATGGAACCTCAAAATCAGGTCTACCAACAGACGATTGAAATTTAATAATTAATCAAACCTAAATTATTCCCTCGAACCGATCCTATTAAGGAAAATTTTCCGTCATATGAGAACGGAAAAAGTATGAAAATAATTTTTGCGTTTTAATATACGGAAGGAATTACGGAAACGTTTACTGAAAATTCAGGAATTTTCGTTAACAGTCTTTAAAAACGGCAGTTTCCCGATAATAACAGGAGAAAGATGAACAGGTGCGTTTTCGTCCATCCACCATTAAAAATCCTTGAAATTCAGATTTGTTCATTCGTTTCCCGCGGAAGAGGTTGAATCAGGAATACGCTTCGTTAATTCACGAAAGGACCACGGAAGATGGCTCGTGAAACTTTCAGCACATTTTATTACTGTTCAGTTAAAACAAGAAAACGAGCATGTTCACTATCAAAACGAAGACACATACACAAGTTGGAGGTGAATGGCCTCTGGCTCTGTGTTCTATATTCCTCATATAGAACACAGAGATGACAGATATATAGAACACAGAGCTGACAGAGATGATGATATATAGAACACAGAGCTGACAGAGATGATGATATATAGAACACAGAGCTGACAGATGGCGCGACCTGTACATTGATCACATTAGTAGGCAAACAAATGTCTGTTGCTTATTGCGGAAATACAAATCAGCACTACCTACAATTCTGTTGACATTTTTTTCAGTTTTGTCTAGATAACTACACAATGGGGCTAAAAATGTCGGAACATTTAACCTTAGTGGCACAAATCATTCAAAAACATTCCAGACTAACGCATGGATACACTTAAATTTTGATTTTATCCTGAAAATTAATAAAATTCTTGAAAAAAAAAATATCAGCAGTACTGTAGACACTGCTGATTTCTAATTTCCAAAAAAGCCGTCTAACATTTGTTTGTTCACTGACGTCAATAATGTACAGGCAGCGCCATCTATTAGCAGGTCTCAACGTTACTCAAAGAAAATTAGTGATTTTTTATATGACTATGATTAAGTTTTTGCAAATATTATGTATGCGATGCTATAACTTAAAGTTATTTCGATGTGCAAATTCTCATCCTTGGGAATACATTAATTACGAAGAAAATATCGACCGAAGTTTTTACCATTAGAATCATAAGGCAAAAAAATTATTTTAGGTGGAGCCACCATAACGAATTTTCTTTTAACTGCGTTCACTGCAACCAATTTTAATACTCACTAGTCCATAACCCGTGCCATGCACGGTTGAAAAAGCTGAGACTGAATTTTTTTCTTGTCATATAACACGAAATATAATAAAATCATAACTATAATAAACGGTTCAATTATTAATGAGTAGTCTATAAGATGGGTCACCGACAGCAAAATTTTTGTAATATTCATATTAATTTTTCATTTTTCCAACTACTCCTATACGATATTAACGATGACTTCCTCATTATTGTATAAACATGTGCTTACCCGTCGTTGATGGGCTTACATTGGAGTATTGAGGTATTCTTTCAGTTACCCGAAATGATATCGTGTCTAGATAACTACAAAATGGGGCTAAAAATGTGCTTCTTTTTGCCAGTTTAGTTTTAACAATTTTTTTTTTGGTATCATTATGTAATCTATACTAATATATAAAGAGAGAAAGTTTATTTGTGTGTTTGAGGTAATCTCAAAAACTACTGAACCGATTTGGATAATTCTTTCACCGTTGGGAAGCTTATTTCTTTCCGGTGGACATAGGCTATTTTGTTTATTTTTTATTACTTTTTATTATTATTTTGTATTATTTTTCGCTGTACTACCGAATCAGATCGCTTTCAAATAGTTTCTGATTTTCCGTGTATCGTTCCGCTTTGTTTACATACAACCTGGTCACACCCAAATTGAAAGAAATTAATTCACGATAATATAAGGATTTTTTTTTTACTAATCTCGAAAACTACAGAACCGATTCGGATAATTACAACAACGTGTTTGATAACGGAGGGCATAGTTCCAAGTCCGACCAACGCAGAAAGGCAGATGGCCCTGCAATTACTGAAGCGAGAACAAACGCCAGAATAACGAACGGCGGATTGTACAAAGAAAATGCCATGGTAACATAAAAAAAATTACTTATGATAATTAAAATTAGCGATGACAAAATCTATGGGTCAGTAGCTTTCATTTTAAAAAAAAAACATGAAAATCACTCCAGTGGGTGGTGGCGCTGGCTGATTGTAGAAAGAAACGGCCTTGTGTTTTAAATATATAGATTTCTCTTATTTAATATACTGATAAATCTTTTGCCTCAAAAAGCATTGTTACTGTGATTTCTCATAATGATCTGCTGTCCATATAAATAAGACCGAACATTCTCTTTTTGTATGACAAAAATCCTTTCTCTTATTTTTATTTTCTCTTCCTAAGTCGGTATAGATTTTGGATGCATCTCTAAAGACGGGAGGCCTTTTTTTCCTGAATTATCACGTCGCTACCCGTACCACTCGATATATTTCCGTTTCCTCCGAGGGCGGTTACATTACTTTTTATACGAAACACAAAAATCGGTAATTCGCTGAATCATACGCATGTCCCAGTCAAAGGGCGCCAAATATCGGAAATCTAATAATCAGTAAATTGGGAACGCAAGAACGCAGAGTGTGCGTCTTGCGTTGTGGAACAATTAAGTTAAAGGATATCCACCTGCACAGTAAGGCAGTTAGTTATACCAGGCATCGCTATCGAGTATAAAATTTCCTCCAGCTACTTTTCCGTGCAAATTTAGTTAGCACTGTACCTTTCATTTCAACGCTCCATCTTGGTCCAACATTACTTCTCCGCGTTTTGACAGACGGTATAGTGCCGATGGTGAAATAGTAAAAAGAAATAATGTGCGCTCGGTTTCTCAGTGGAATGAGCACGACTTTTGCCCTTAGAGAAAGTGCCATTACCTAAAAGAAAGTGATGATCATGCATATATATATTGTCACATCAAATTTGTAACAAAAGGAATATGATAATTGACAAATTCTCGGCATAGATATTTCAGTTCCCCTCGGTTGGAAGTGGAAATATACACTGCTAGCCATTAAAAGTGTAACACCACGAAAGACAAGAGATATCGACGCCACGTTTATTGTATGGAAAGCAGATGATAAAAGGGTAAATCGATTACAAATACAGCACGGTGAGACGAGGGGAACACATAACAATCAGTATCTGGTGTAGCCATCATGGGCGGCAATTACAGCTGCTAAACAGCCCGACATCGAGAGGACGTTGCATGCGTGTTTGGGGAATATCCGTCCACGCAGCTTCGATACACGTCGCCCCAGTTCCACAGTTGTAGCGGGGGTGATCACTGGCGTGCCAGTCGTTCGGCGATGATGGACCACACGAGTTCAATTGGCGACATATCCGGGGACCGTGCCGTCCAAGAAAGACGTGGCACATGGTGTTAATCCAGAAAGTCTTGCACGTTGCGTGCCACGGGCGGTCGCGCATTATCCTTTTAGTAAATGGCACCAGACAGCCCCTTAAGGTATGGCAGAACAACAGGCTCCAATACCTCAGTGATGTAACGATGACTGTTCAATGTACTGATAATACGGACGAGGTGCGTGTCGGAGTGGAATCCGATGGCACAATTTGCTATAAATATTATCAATTGATAATATTTATAGCAAAGGTCTGAAAGGCTGGATATAAGAAAGATGACATAGACAGAATACATAGAACTGTAAGAAATCGTATAATGTCAGCAATAACGGAATCACCTAGTAAGACGATGAGATACGCAGGATCCATCACATACACTGAGAAAAACGTTTTGTTAATTCAACAAAAGACTGTCGATATACAGTCAACAAAAAATTGTGTCGAATTTGCAAAATTATTTTCTTGAAAATTATTGTTGATTTAACAAAGTTTATTGTTATCACGACAAAACGTTTGGTCATTTAACAAAATGATTAGGTCAATTTTGGGGAATTTGGTTGATCTAACAAAACATAATGTTATCATGACAAAATGTTTTGTTGCTGGAACAAAGCATATTCTTACAGCAACAAAACTTATTGTGCCACGATAACAATATGTTTTGTTGCAGGAACAAAACATTTTGTCATAACAATATGTTTTGTTGGATCAAACAAATTCTCAAAAATCGACCTAATCATTTTTTTAAATAAACAAAACGTTTTGTCGTGATAACAATAAATTTTGTTAAATCAACAGTTTTTAACAAAATAATTTTGCAAATTAAACATTTTTTGTTGACTGTATATCGACAAAAATGTTTGTTGATTCAACAAAATTTTTGTTGAATTAACAAAACGTTTTTCTCAGTGTATGTGCCAGACTTTACATATTCGTTAAACAATTTATTACATAAATACAACATATTGATAGCAATGAAGTACCTGACCCAGTTATCACATATAATATCAAGCTGCAAGGAGGGACAGTGTGAGAAAGAAATGGCAGGCGTGTAATGACAAAGCGATCGTTGGACATTAGTTATAGAGAACACGTACGAAGTGTCAACCAGGACATGCAGAATACGGACCTCGCCAGAGAAGTCATGCATTCATCGGCCGCTCCTCTATGGAATAGTATTAGAAGCATTGCCCCATACACGAACTTCAAAGAGACTGTCATCACGGAAACAGTCGAAATCCTATCCAGCAAACTAGCATGTAATGATATGGTTTCTACTGAACTACCAATTGTTTGGCATGCGTTATTAAAAGATGGAAACACATCGCGACGCACCGTATAATTGCGTGATAAACATTCGTGTAATATGCTCGTGGTGTCGCACACGTTATTTTCAAAAATCATTTTTTTTTACGTGCTCCAATTTCCTGCATTTTTATGTCTACCATTGCCTTGAAAAAGCCTCCCAGTGGAGTGCAAAAGCTTGGCGAATCTTTGTACTTACTACGTCACAAAAATGTATATAATAATTCTATAAGGTCTTTTACTGTAAGACCTATTTTGAAGGAAAGGCTGAACGTAAAAATATCGTTGAGGTATCAAAATAAAGGTCTTACCGTGTAGATGTGCCAATCGAAGAGAAAAATGAGATTGGGGCAACGGTTCGGGCGTTGTAAGGCAGCAACGTTCCCATGTAATGTCTATGGGAGAAGGGTGCGGTTGACATTCGATCACGTGCAGTTGACCGAAACAACTCTCGTGAAACACGCGATGTTAAAGGCGGAAGCATGGAGGGACTGAGGTAGTCCGAAGTCTTCTCTTTTCTGAACGAACTGTTGCGCAAAGCAATGGTGCATTCACCTTCATACGCTGATTCATGTTGTCATGGAAACGTAAGCAGGCGATCGTACCGAAGTTCTTCGCATCACAACAGCGAAGACTCCCGAATACCTGCTTGGGTTATGCCGTTGGACTGTGTGATGTATATACACTATATTGACAAACGTCACCGGACACCCTTTCAAAAGCAAATGAAGGGATCCGCTGCGTTGTTAATATGCGCCGTACTGCTGCAAACGGTATAAAAACAAGCCGGCAGCTGACCGCGATCATATGGCACTGTGAGGTTGAGTGAATATGTCGCAGCGGGATAGAACTGACTTTAAGAAAAAAAAAGAAAATGATGCTTGTTATCTCTTTTTGGGAACACATTGAGAAAAAATGCCAAGCTCTAGTCTTATCAAGAAACAGTCTCATGACGAAAGCTGAGCAGGATGCAATTTAAAGATTACTAAAGCAGAAAAGACTGGCGATATCCCCTTTTTTTAATTGAATATTAATAATAATACTATGATTCATAACTTTACACCTTTTAGCTGAAATATTCCTCTACCTATTTTTTATTTTTGGAAGTTAAAACTCAATAACACATTATCTTAAAAATAGCTCCGTAACATTGCAGGAAATGCATTTAATCGAAATCTGGTTCAGTCTTTACGAACTTGGAACTTTATTTTAAAGTGATTTTACAAAGCTCCACACTTTTGTTTTGACAGATGTTTCTGAGGATATGTTTACTCTACAACTTAACTTTAAATTTATTGCACATTAATCTCCCTCATTAATTTAAATACTTTTCATTGGATTCTTAACTCCTTTACAATTAAATATTGTTGAATCCTATAACTTTGCTCTAATTTGCATTCGTACTGCACAAGCATGCTTTGAATAGATTTGGTGGAGATCCATAAATCTTCTCTGAATACATAATGTGTCGAATTTCAATACTTCATTTTAGAATTGTATTTGCAAGTTTGGTATTAGCATTTTGCTTTCAGTTAAAGTAGATTTAAATAAAGTTGTTGACCCAGCAAATTTTTTTCTTTAGATTATTTTTTTATTTGCTTTAAAACTTTGGTTTACAAATATCAGGTCTACTCATACTCTACGTTTTCATCGCTCCACATAAAAGCGATTTGGGTGAATTTTTGTCAGAATTTCGTTCTGTACGGGTAATGCGGTATCATTGAGTCGAATGACACGTTTCAGAGGACAACCTACATGTGCTATAAGTCGATGTAGGACCTGGCGACCGACAAGAAGCATATTGGTCACCATCTGTTGTTCATGTTTAATCTCGGGAGAACCGCTACAGAAGCACGAGAGGGGATTTTTTTTTTTTTTTGGCATACGGTGAGGAATCAGTGGGGTGCGAGGATTCTGAGCGATGGTTGAACCGTGGAGTACGAGTAACGTAACAGATGACAGAAAATGATGCTAAGCACATGTGCACGTGCTGTTACGCTCTTTTGAACGAAGATTCCGCCCAGTCGACCACAGAACTCGCAATAGATTCAGGCGTGAATCAGGCGACCTTGTTTCGACGGTTTCATGCCATGGAGAATATTCAAAAAGTGCGAAATTGTAGTGTGTTTCGCATGAGCTTACCTAACGTGATACAGGGTAATTCATAAAGAAGTACACAGTTTCCAGAAGCTGCAAAACAGCAACAGTTGAAGACACGGACCACAACTGCGAACTGTTAGTTAGATGTACTCATAAAGTTTGTGTCCCGCTACTGAGGGAAGTGACGAACCGCGGATGGCTTAGTGGTTAGCGAGTCAGGCTATCAATGCAAGGTCCTCCTTAGGTTCGATCCTGGGCAGATCTTTCAGAGATGGTGTGATTTACTAACAATTGCTGAATATCCGCAGTGCATCGAACGAGCACGTAAAGTGAAGAACCCCAGGCTGGACCCACTGGTTAAATTGGTATCCTTTCCTATGCCTCACCCTCCCCTGAAATTCTCTCACCCCTCTACGTGCAACATCGTACTTGTACGGTGGCGCCATCTACTGTACTCTAATCTCACTACAAACTGCTCTGTCAAAGTCGCTAGACTTGCTCTCATTCCTTGCGTTTTTGTGTCCTGCCCAAAAGGCGAACTCGCTGTAGGTGGGTGGGACCTAAAATCTACTCACTGTGGACGGAAGTCCTACAAGAAAAAATGACTCATGAGGGAAGTGACGTAGGCGATAGCGCGCGTGTCACGTGACTAGCCAGTCGATGAAAATCTTCCTCACCGATGGATTGGACGAGCCGCGGACTATAACATTCCACTGACCCAGTCGCCACCCAGAAGTCCTGACTTAACACCTTGTGACTTTTTCCTGTGGGGGTACGTAAAGGACAAGGTATTCGCCCCTCCCCTTCCTGTTAATCTAGCGCAGCTGAAACAGCGTATCACAGCCACTATCACTGCACTTGATTCAGATATCTTACCTCGCGTTTGGGCGGAAACGGATTACCGGATCGATGTGTGTCGTGTGACTAAGGGTGCACACATAGAACATCTGTGACTGTCTCTAAAAGAAACTTCAAACATTCCCCTACAATTCTGTTACACGTAACATAAAATACCTTACGTTGTTTTTGTTTTATAGTGAGTTGAAACTGTATACTTCTTTATGAATCACCCTGTATTAGTCCTAGGTGCTTCAGTGCATGCCAGACATCGGAACAGGGACTTCCTGAGAAAAAATATTTATTGGTGATAAAAAACGGGTGCCCTATGATAATCCGCAACGGTCATGTGGGGGATTCGAGGGGCAACGTCAACACCGAAGACGAACATCCGCGGTAATAAAGTTCGTCTATGTACCTAGTGGAACATGCAAAATGCAATATAGCGTGAACTCATGCCTCCAGTTCTGTCAGTGACGGCAGAAAAAGTCATCAGCTGCTGCTTTTGAATGAAGAATTCGAACGAAACCATTATTTTCAGGACATGGGCGTCGGAACGTAATTCTTCTGAATGATAGCACAAGACCCCATGTCGCTACAGCATCTCAGGATATAATCATGGCCCGGTAGAGCAGTGGTCCAAGCGCTGGTTTTTGACCATTCGTCCACTTGTCGCTGTTCATTTATCACGAGCTGTAATTTTGCTCCATTTTTCAACTTGTGCACTATGCTGTATATTTTTATATAGGTTTTAGTAGTTTAACGATCTTTGATCGTATTTTATTTGTATTTAGACGTCCTTATTAGTTCGTCTCCTGATTTCTACCTTGAATAAAGATATTTTGAAACCAAGATGGGTCCGGGTTCGAGTCCGGGTGAGGCATAGATGTTGTGTTTATCTTACAGCACTGAATCTCTCAGTCCATCGAGTTTCTCACAGTGGCCGTTGAACCCTCAGAAAAAAACTCAACATAAATCATCATAAAACTTAGGGTGGAAACTTCATCATGCGGCTGAATCACAAATGTTAGTCTAACTGGGCGTTTACTCGTTTCGCTCGATACAACATTTCTTGGACCGAAAGCGGTTCGCCAAATTTGAGCATTTCAAATATTGCATAGACGACTACACTGCGTCGAAACCGGTGTTGCTTTCGTGCCACTAAGCCCCTTCTTAAATATTTTTCTGCGATTGTGCTGCCGGATGATTGTGTAGCCGGATGCAAATATATTTTTTACGCTTTCCAACCGTAGGTTGAAGAAGCGTATATGCTCCAGCTTTGTCCGTCTGTCCGTCCGCACGATAACTGGCGTAAAAATGGTTCGATTTCGATGAAATTTTAGTATGTGGTAGGGGACTACCTGGGGACGAACCCTATTGAAAATGGGACAAATGGGGTCAAAGGTCACGACGTAGGAGCGGAATCATTCCATTGATCTTATGCGTCATAACTTGCGTAAATATGGTGCAATTTTAATGAAATTTTCCTATGTGGTAGGAGACCGCCTGGGGACGAAACTTATTCAAAATGGGTGAAGCGGCGTCAAAGGTCAGGACATAAGATCGGGATGCATTCCATTGCCCTTATGCGTCATACGTGCGTAAAAATGGTTCGATTTCGATGAAATTTCAGTATGTAGTAGATGACCACCTGGGGACGAACTCTATTGAAAATGGACGAAATGTGGTCAAAGGTCAGGACATAGAAGCGGAATCACTTCCATCGCCATTATGCGTCATAACCTACGCAAAAATACTTCGATTTGGATGAAAGCTAGTATATTGTAGGGGCTTGACTGGGGACGAATTCTATTGAAAATGGGCGAAATGGGGTCAAAGGTTAGGACACAGGAGCGGGATCTATTCCATAGCTCTTATGCATCATGACTTACGTAAAAATGCTTCAACTGCGACAAAACTTTATCATGTTATTTCGGAGGTATACCAGACCGGTTCTGTTGAATATCATCAAAATGGGATCAAAGGTCAGGGCACAGGACCGAGATTTATTCCACAGCCATTATTCTCATAACTTGAGTGATAACTTGACAAATGATTTCTGGTATGTCGGAAAGCGTATTATTATCAATACATTGCATGATTTTACAAACTTGTTTTGCTTTTACCTGCACTTTAAATGCACATTTTGCATAATTGTGATTTGCTTTTACAAGCTCTTTATATGCACATTTGCTGTTAACCTTCCTTGAAAAAGCCACCTGGTTGATACGCGAAAAATTTGATTTCTATTCAACGCCAAAGATTTCGGATCATTGTTACAGTCAAACTATTTTGAATACGCAATTTGTGCTTTTATGATTTGCTTTTACACTTCGTATCGCAGACGAATCCCAACAATCATTTATAATAATAAAATTCTCGTGTGTGTATGTTGATCAGTCACCTACATAAGAAACTGTACTGAATGTAGAGTTTTGAAATTTGGACAGAAACCGGCCGAGACACATGACTGTGTGCACAGCGAAATCATATTTTTTTTTTTTTTGACATTTGAATCTTCAAAACTCTAATGAATCTTTGAGCTTATATTTGTAGTGTAATTTTGAGAGAAACAACTCATGCAACAATATTTCACTAAATCACTACGTAATATTTAGGGAAACAAGCTACGAGAACTACACGACAAACGTTATAGCACTAAAAATATAAATAACAGGTTTTGCAAACTTTGTGGCTGCACTTCCGAAGCTTTACGTGTATCCTTCCGCCACAGCTGCTGGCTGGTTTGTTTACATTTTAGAATAGGGCTCTACGTGTGTTACTACACTGATGGCCACCCAAAAGGCAACACCAAGAAGGAAGCATCCGATTGGCCTGAAATTCGCAGCATGCGTCACCCGCGAGAGGACATGCAAACGATTAGCATTGCAGCGCATATGCAAATCATGGGCGCCAGGCACGCCATCGAGAAGCACTATAAGAAGGGTGCACAGAAGGCGGGGTGTAAGTAGTGGAAGTGTGTTGTGCTGCTGGACCTGTAAGTGGAAAGCTTCCTGATGCCTCGTCGCAGAATACGGCAGTCATTCCAGCCCGTTTCGGAGTTCGACAGAGGACGAATAGTGGCTCATCGCGACAGTGGTTTATCGTACCAAAACATCGGCGCCCATGCGGGACGACATCCAGCCACAGTGAGGCGAGTATGGATTCGGTGGGTGCAGGAGGGACGGACGGACCGACGTGAGTGATTGATGCAGCCGCGGCACACCACCGACCGAGAGGACCGGCATGTTGTGCGGCGGGCATTGAGGGCTCGCACCGCCACATCACGAACGTTAGCGCAGGAATTAGGGTGTGTTGCGCAACCCGTGTCAGCACGTACCGTTCGACGTCGTCTGCCGGAGCGGGGACTTGTCGCACGGCGCCCATTGCTCCGTTTACCATTGCCGTTACACCACTGGTGAGTGCGGCGGCAGTGGGTCGTTGAACGCCGCACCTGAACAATGGAATGGCACAACATTGTCTTCTCCGATGAATCCCGCTCTGTCTGGAACACCACGATGGTCGGATCCGCGTGTGGCGGCACCGTGGTGAGAGACTGTATGACGCTTGCATTATGCATCGCCATACCGGTCCGTCGCCTGGCGTTATGGTTTGGGGCGCAATTAGATATGACACCCGCACCCTTCTGGTACGCATCGCCGGGACACTCAACAGCCACCGCACCATCTCCGACGTTTTGGAGCCTGTAGTCCTCCCTTACCTGCAGGACTTTCCAGCGGCCACGTTTGAACAGGACAATGCGCGCCCGCACGTGGCACGCATCGTGCAACAATTCTTCACGGCCCACCAGGTGTTACTGCTGCCGTGGCCCGCCTGTTCTCCGGACATTTCGCCCATCAAACACGTCTGGTCGCTGATCGGCAACCGAGTGTTCCGGCAAGCACCACCCGCGGCTACGCCTGATGAACTGTGGCAACGTGTGGAAGCAGCCTGGACCGACATACCCCAAGCCCACATCCAAAGCCTCTTTCGTTTGATGCCGTGGCGTGTAGCGGCCGTTATTGTCAGCCATGGGGGCCACACGAACTATTGATGTCTGCGTGTTCCGCAAGTCGCACTGGCCTGTAAGCTCAATGGTTTCATTTTTTTATCTGTTGTTATGTGTCCAGTAAATCTGGCTTTTCTATCTCGTGTCCTTCTTGGTGTTGCATTTTGGGTGGCCAGCAGTGTAAGTATTTTCACAATTAAAAAAAACTGTTCCACGAAACATTTGTAGAGGAAATATATTTTAATGACGTAAACAGAATACAAATAATGAAATACGAGAAAAGTTTTAATTTCATCGCATTACATTTCTTCAAAGCTTAATTTTTTTATTTTTCCGTTTGCACATTCTTCCACTTCATCTTGACTGTTTAGTTATTTTATCCTGACTTGATTCGTCGCCCTGATTTGCGTATGTATTTCTTAGAGCTAACTAAACTATACGCCATCCTTGTGCGCTCGGCTGCTAATGAATTACTATATAAGGGCATTAAAAAAGTACTTTCACACTGCAAAAGGAACGAAAAATATAATGATGAGAGAGACAGATTTTGATAAAGTGTAGATTTTACTAGATTTTATTTCTTGCTACTTTTTAAATTCCTTTCTTTTGATTTTTAGAACAAATTTCAGTTAAATATTCCCTTGCAATACATCCTATTCATAATTTCAGGAAAACGCGACAATGCTAGCCCAGAAATCGATTCGCGTATTTTTTGTTAAACCTAGACAACGCCTGATTCTTTTGCTAGTATTTAAAATAAAACGTTTTCGGTAGGCAATGATCTCCCTTAACTTTTGAGTGAGAAATGAATTTTCAACAACACATGCGAGGCGACTGTAGACACATTTTTTTCTACAATAAGAGCACATTTTCAACATTTTTTTATATCGCTTTCAGAAATCTAAATGGATTCTGAAGCGTGTTGTGCTAAAATTTTGCATACCTGTTAAACTCGCAATACAGTTTAAGAATATATGTAAGCAGAAACACCTTGGGTTTAGATTTAAATGAATGACGATTGCAGGCTGTGAGTTGTATAGGTAATGAGGAAAATGCGAAAAAGCACCGAAACACAGCAGCGAGCTTCGTAGCTACCACATTATCAAAATGATGCACATTTGCATAGATGCAAACGTTATATTACACCGAACTTGGAAGCTCTGATCAGATCTTTGGTTCAGAATTTTAAGTAATGCACGGAATCTAGTCGTTAAACGTATCGGGAGTTCACATGCGGCATTAAGCAAATGCTTCCTTTCTTGAACGCAGTTCTTACTGGTTTATTGCCGATACTTCTTTATCTAGAAACATAAATTCTTTTGTCGTCTCGATCTTTGGGTTTCTTTCTCTTCTGCTTATAAAAACACAACGTTTCAAAAATGATTTTTGGTTTACGTTATTATCCTTAATCTCTTCAAGAATAAAAGTCTGAAAACACAAGTGTGAAAAAGTGCGTCTAGTTAGAATAAATTTATAAGAATCGTGATCCCCATGCTCGGATTTACGGCTGTGTGCATTCTGCTTTTAGAGAAATAAATTCTGCATATACCTTTGATGCAAAATTTATGAAGCCATTTAAATTTTAAAGAATAAAAATGGAATGGGATATCACATCAATTTCAAAGGATTCGCAATAAGCATCGTGAAAAATAACGGAAGGTAATAAATTTGCAAATGGCGGTCCTGATACACGTCACGGCCGCCGCTGTTAAATATCGTGTGGGAAACAACAACGCAACCAGTCGCATGCAAGATGCCACGCAGTTCGGAGCTCTCTGATTTCAAAAAAGGTGCAGTCGCCGGGTATCACAGAAATGGCCGATCCATATATCCAGCGAGTTGAAGTACCCAAAATCGACAGTGGCCTACGTTATTGGCAAGTGAAAGATGAGAGGTGACTGTCGGAATGTGCCCCTACCCGGCAGACCCACAAAACTGAGAGTTAGAGACCGACGGGTGCTGGCCAGAGAAATTCTGAAGAACCGCACTAAATCGATGGGCCACATCCGCGAGGAGTTTCAACAGGCATCCGGGAGTGTTCTTTCGATGAATACCACCCGTAAGGAAGCCCAATCTGCTTGGATATCATGGACGTGCTCTGCTGCCCACAAGCCTTTGATCACCAAGTACAATAGCGCTGCTCGGCTAACGTGGTGCAAAGAACGTCGACAGTGGACCGTTGAACAGTGCAAACACGTTCTCTGGAGCGACGAATCAAGGTTCACCCTCTACCGTTCGGATGGCAGGGTCTGGGTTTGGCGTCTGCCTAGAGAACGCTTCCTGTCGGAATGTATTGTGCCAACTGTGAAGTTCGGCGGCGGTGGAATTGTGCCATTTGAGTGTTTCTTCTGGTATGGCACGGGACCCTTTGGTCGCAATTCCTGGTAGACTCAATGCCGAGACCTACTGCACCATTTTGAATTACCACGCGCTTCCTACGTTGTGGCAGTTTTACGGGGTGGACCCATGTTGCTTTCAGGATGACAATGCCACCTGTCATGTTGCGAGGTCCACCATGGCTTGGTATGGTGACAATAGGATTAATCGAATGGACTGGCCTGCGCAGAACCCGGACCTTAACCCTACAGACCACCTCTGGGACGAGTTGGAGAGTCGACTTAAGGGGTGCCCCCACCGTCCGAAATCGGTGAAGGAACTGACCTGCCTTCTCCAAGCCGAGTGGAAGAACATACCGCTAGCCGTCGTACAACGCCTGGTTAAGAGGATGCCCCGGAGGGTCGCAGCTGTAATCGCCGATCGTGGAGGCTCCACCAACTATTGAAGGTAAGTAAACTTCGTTTTCCTTTGCTATCACAGGTGTCCAATTACTTGTTGGTAGATAGTGTATATGAAGAACATTTCGCAGTGATTTGAACTGAACATTTTAAAAATTGTTTACTTGTGAACCGGCGAACACTTTTGACAATATCGCTGTTTATCTGGACAATCGTGAGTGCAAACCTACTATGCGTGGTATCGTTCTAAAGCTCTCGACGAGATGTATTCAAATATATAAAGAACATATCGCAGTGGTTTAAATTATAATTTTTAAAAACGGTTTTCGTGTGAACGGGTTAATGTTTCCGACAATCCGCGTAAATCGCAGAATGAATGGAAGCAAAATCAAAACAAGAAGCAAGAGCAAGTGATGAGGAATGTAAGCAGCTCAAGAAGACAGGCTTTGTGTTCGCGATGTCGGGTAGTTTGTTTATTGCTCTGTTTTGTGTTCGCGATGTACCCAGGTTTATTTGTAAAAAATTATGTAAGCTACTTTTCATATCATAGACCTGTGTTGGCTATAATAAATTAAATAAAGGCTTTTAAGCCATACTCGACTAGCTCATTTCAACTCTCCGATCTGCAAGTCGTTGTCCTATGTTACAAAATGACGGCTCAATTAGACCTGAGCCTAATTCTCCTTTACTTCGACTCTTATGCCATTCAAAGACACTAGACTTTTTCATAGAATCCTCACAGTACGCGATTTGCAATAGCTCTAACTTTTCGGTAGCACTTTTACCGATCATTACATAGAATTTGATGTTAAGGTGGATGCACCTAAAATCTTTGAATTGTATTTCCAATGGGCAAATTTCTGTAGCCATTTTCTTCACAATTAATGCGTTCCCAAGGATTAAAATTTTAACAACTATAAAAATAATTTCATATTATAGCCTTACTATTTTCTGAAATTTAACCATAATTAAGCAATACCCCGTTCGTTTGTCTACTGATGTCATCAATGTACAGGTCGCATCATTTATTTTCTTGTCTCAACATCACCAAAGAAAAAGTTATTGATATTTAATATAATTATGGCTACGTTTTAGGAAATATTAAGTATAGTAGGCTATCAAATAAATTTATTTTTATCGATGTTAAAATTTTCATCTTTGGGACCGCATTAATTGTGAAGAAAATGGCTACAGAAATTTGCCCATTGGAAATACAAGGCAAAGATTTGAGGTGGATCCACCTTAAAGCGCTGCTCTAAATTTCTATTACTCATTTTTTTTTACCTCAAAACTCACCCACAGGCTTGCATTTCTTTCACAATTTGCTCAAACACAAATAATTCTTCCGGTTTAAGGTTGATGCCTTGAAACATCTCCAACACGCATGAGCACACGATTCTGCCCGCATCTCCACAAGAGCGACATTTTAATTCGATCGTTCCAGGAATTAAAATAGCACACCTCGTATGTCTACAGCTACAAGTGCATATTTTATTATGGTGTTGTATAAATAAAGATTGGTGTAATACGTTTGTTAATCAATAAAACAAAAGATATATGAGGGATAAAACGTACTTTCAGAAGCAAAAACGAGAAAAAGTACTTTGAGATGCCAGTTATTAGGTCACGTAAACGGCTCACACCTACGCGTAAGACATCACGTGATCACAGTGTGCGGATTATATCAGGCAAACCAGCTGTTCGAACGTCAGATAGCTTCCGACTGAGAGTCGGCATGGGTAAAACGACAGTTCAGAGCGATTTCTAGCGTGACACGCCGTTGGCCTCAATCGTGATGGTTCAAGCATGGCCTAAACCGCGGACATCCATACCAATGGTGTACCATGAATGATGGGACACGCAAAAAGGTTCCACGATTTAGCAATCCTGTGGACAAGAACACTTCGTGAAACAAAGGAGTGAATGGGGACTGGCGACATCGTCTTCGGCTTTCGTAATCCATTCCGGACATGGTGCTACGCGTTAATATGCTTTCAGAGATGATCCTCGACCAATATATGTTAAATTATGCAATGACCTGCAGGGTAATGGCTCGTTTGTTCACTTGTACGATTCTCGCAAGTCTCCCTTGGCCCCTCTGATCCACCAGATGTTTTCGTTCCCAAGATTACCAATTGATGGAAGCTTCTTCCTTGTTGCATCATTTACGGAAAACCTTGTGGCGTTTGTTCGTGAAAATCCCACGACGACAGCCATTTGTGAGATGCTCAAACCGGCACACGTGGCTCTAACTATCATGTTAAAGTTGCTCAGATCCCTCTTTTTACGAATTCTGGTCCCCAATTAAACTCTACCTGATGCTTAACGATCTGGTCTACCTAATATATACCAGAGATGAGTTCGGGCTCAATTTTCGGAGCCCGAAAACGTGGTATATCAGCCTGAGCCCACCCGAACCCGAATTTTATATTGCAAGGTAGAGCCCGTGCCGGCACGATCTCGAAAACTTGCTAACCTGTCCAACCATTAAAAAAAAAAACATCTCCTTTTCCGCATTTCCACTCTCTCCTCCTCCTTCAAGTGGCCAATGTATTTCTTAAATGGGGAAGGGACCTCTATCTATTTTTATAGCGTAACTGTACGATTTTCTTTGACCGTGCGTTTCGAACTGAAGTGCTTCGACCGGCCGGACATCCAGAATGATCCGGCAGTGCTTCGATTGTATGCTGCTCAAATAATGCTAATATCATCTCGCCATAATGAGCTGCAATATGTACGTTGCTAAACAGAATTAGCAGGGAACTACTGCGTGCAGATAGGGGCTAAATTATCGTCAGCAGCCTATCAACTATCCAATATCTATAGTTCTTGAAAAAACCTTTTCTTCTCTGCAGAAACACGCTAAATCGCGGCATATGGCATTTTCAACCCAACCCCGGAATAAATAGCTATCTCGAAAGCTCGCTCACCAACCAGAACCAGTTGCCGAAGAATTCACTTTACCAACTATAAAGTGTCTCATTTGCTAATCACATAAAATCACATTTTTACATAAAAAAAATTATCTCGCTCTTCCTCTCCCTAAGAGCCCGAGCCCTCCCGAGCCCGAACCGCAGTAAATATTCTACAGCCTGAACCCGATTCCGGCCCGGACTTTGCTTCGGGCTTTCGGACTCAGGCCGTCTCAGATCTGATTTATATATTAGACGTTCTCACGTGACGTCTTACGCGTTGGGAAGAGAGCCATTTACATGACTCATACAGGTTTACCTAATAAAATGGAATCACAGTGAAATAAAAAAGAAAATCGAGTAGCAGAGTAATTCCAAAAAGAAACGAAAAATGTTTATGTTCCACACAAACACACTTAGCGTGGAATACTACGCAGAATATACTATCTCCGTAAGCGTAGCTTTCTAAAGGACACTGATCTACGTCACAAGTCGTTAATGCACAGCACTCCTACTAAAACTCGTAAAGAAAATTCTCTGATTTCCACGTACGCAACGTGTTAATAAGAAGTAACTATCTGCGAAACAGCAACTAGTAAACAAAAGGCAAGGATCTGCAGAAAACCTTCGTACTTCTGCTGTGAGCTGCAGTTCTGTAATCCGTGCCCTGAGACCGACTGCAGAACTGAAGCTCAGAGCAGAAGTACAAAGACTTTGAACATGATTTAAACTGCAGTGTTCCTTCTTAGCGATGTTGCAACTTCCAGTGTGCTAAGCAATGTATTCTACTTACCAGAGTGAGTCGGTAGTTCGTCGCGTTTGCAGCTAAAAGTGTAATGATGTAAGGTGGCAGAGTATAATGTATAATGATATAAGACGACTTGCTTCATTGCGAAAAGTGCAGGTTGTTGTTTTCTGTAGACCTTCGCCAACGTTTCACCAGTACCACGATCCCACGGCCGTACCACTCTGCAGTTTCAGACAACACAAACTCTCTGATGGCAGATTACAAACCCGCCACTGAAGCTAAGTGCAGCTTTTGTAAGAAATGAGTCACGGAGCGAATCGTGTGGTAGTTGGATGGGGGAAGATCCCGATTGTATGGAGAATGTGGGGTAGGATAATCTCAACTCCTGTAGTTTTCATCGGACCACTCTGGAAGTGTGACTTGAGGCGTTATCCACTTGCTGCATTGCCCACTTCTAATTGGTGGGAGCTGTGTAGAATTAGCGCAGAGCCCCGTGAAGGCACTACATTTCTTAAACATTTTACCACCATTGCCTGACCATATGGCACGAGTTCCCAGGGCAAACTTGTGTACACATTTTCTTCACGAGTAATGTGTTCCCAAGGATGAAAATTTGAACATCGATTAAAATAACTTCATATTATAACTTGTAATACTTAATATTTTCTAAAACATAACCATAATTAAGCAAATTTTGAAGATGACAATCCGATTTTTAGCGTAAATGTAACAAGCATGGTAAGTCAGATAATATCCGAAAACTTGAAAATTTTCATCGTCCTGGAGCGGGACTCCAATCCGCGTCTCCCAGAAAACGCCCGGGTATGCTAAACATTACACCACCCAGAACGACCAAGTTTAAAGTTTCCGATCAATTTGAATAGACGCGGGTTCGAGTCCGTCTCCTAGGACGATGAAAAAATTTTCAAGTTTTCGGATATTTTCCGACTTACCATGCTTGTCACATTTACGCCAAAGATCGGATTGTCATCTTCAAAATTTGTATTATATGGCGTAATCCCGTATTTCTTTCATGACATAATTAAGCAATCCAACATTTGTTTGTCTACTGACGTCATCAGTGTGCTATCTTTTTTCTGGTCTCAACAGCACCAAAGGAAAAGTTATTGATTTTTAATATAATTATTGTTATGTTTTAGAAAATATTAAGTATTGCAAGTATTAATATGAAGTTATTATTTTAATAGATGTTCAGATTTTCATCCTGGGGAACGCCTTAATTGTGAAGAAAATGTGTATAGAAGTTTGCCCATTGGAAGTATAGGAAGCAAAAGCACTAGACGTCCACCTTAAAAAAGCAAATATTAAATTATAAATATAATGTCACGTGTCTGTAACTCTCGCGAGTCATACCACAATTTACCTTACAAAATTATTAGGGCGGTACTTTTAAAAGCTACCAAAACTCTAAGCTTTGGCGTTTCCGTTGCGAGATGTTTACATCTTCAATGATCACTAAAATGAAAGGTCTGTATTGCGATAATAATGAAATAAAATTAAATGGCTATCTCTTTTTATATTTATTTCATGTTGTGTGTCACTTATATCAGTTCATTTTTGATTAAAGTGTGAGTTTATTTAATTTTAAACAACGTATTCATTGGCGAAACCACATCCACTATCACCGTTCTTTACATTTTTAGTTACGGTTTCTACTGCCACCTAGCGGTCAAAACTTTAAACAGCACGGACACTTTTTCTCGTAGATATCTCCCTAACGGGCAGGCCATATCTATTACGTAGATCTCGGTCAACGTACACAACTGATATAAGAAAACCTTCATGGAGCGAAAAAATATAACTTTAAGGGTGAAACGCTTAAAGGAAATGAACTCAGAATTTACATAGAGAAAGAAACTAAAAATGAAAGTTAAATTAGAATATACGTCATGGTGCAACGCAGGAGAATTGAAACACATTTCTTTATAGCTACTTGCACCAGCATGAATTGCAATTATTTTTTTTTTTTTAATATCAGTTTCAAGGAAACATTCTCACCTGGGTCCTGTAAAGAAGTGCATCAGCAAGATGACGTGTTTTTAATACAAAATCTCAGCTTTTAATGTGCGTACGTGCTGCGTGCTGCTACAGTCATGTTTCTGTTTTCTTTTCTTTTCTTTCTGTTTTTATTTCAGTGTGGAAACAAGAAGTTGCTAAGCAAACTCAAAGTATGGAAAGAACTATATTACGTGCCATCGGAAATGGGAGATGCTGAAATCGCAGCGTGGTTTCTCCCTGCTATCTTCTCGGCTGCTTGCCACCAACAACTCACATAAATACTACACAAGCAAAAGATAAGAAAAAGAAAAAACAGCAAGTATCCGGTGCCGTGAAGTTTGCAACCAAGAGATATTTTCCACACGGTACCCAAGAGAGCTATGCACATTTCCAAAACACCCTATGGTATTATTTCACTACCTTCCAGAAGAGTCATAAAAAAAGAAAGCAACATAAAAACGCATCAAAATCAGAAAATATTCATTTCTTCAATAAAACATGGCAGTTGTAAGGAAAATATTTTACCGGCCAAAACTTTCTCTCATTTAAACACATTTTATATCTGAAAATGGTTAATTGATATAATTTGTTTCATCTTTTTAGATAAGAGCATATTATGTTCAAAAAGTAGATATATTTTTGATTGAAGGTTTAACGACCACCGTGGGCAACTCAGTGGGCTATAAGCAGTCGTCCGTCCCTAATTTTGGGCCACTGGTTCCAGGGAAGAGAGAGAGCCAGCTCCGTAAATAAAACACAACATCCATGCCTCACCGGGATTCGAACCCGGACCCATCTCGGACGAATGATCAAAAGCCATCACTTAGACCACTGCGCCACCGGACAGCCGAAAAGTAGATACAGATCCCATATAGCTGAACTAATATCATTCATGTTTTCCTACATCAAACCGTGAAGATGCTTATCATACCTTTTGGCCACGACCCATGTAAAATAGCCGTTCAGTATGTGTGTTCCTCCCGTCGAATATTACACGTGGATTTTCATTAAGGTCTTCACAAAACGTACGCATTAATTTTGGGACCATTCTAGCAGATGCTTGTACTTCAGGATTCTAAATTAATACGAGGTACGCCAAATTACACAAAATAATAACACTATACTAGTGACCTGATTTTTATTCAAATTCGCTACTCTTATATGGGATGATTTCCATAATTTAGCTTCCTACTCCAACCATAAATATACAGCAATTTGAGGAAAACTTGTAGATCATTAAGAACAGTGGGACTTGTAATAATAACGTCTCTTTATTAGAGTTGGCACGAATTTAGAACCAGTTCTTTGAATAACACCGCATTTTTTCCGAGACGCCGCGTGCCCTACTAACATGACGCCTAGTGTTTTGGAATGAAAATTGTAGTCGCGTCTATTTGTTTACTGTCCAGTCAAGTCACCGCGTTTTTTCTATTATTCACATTGTAGTTTTCTCTCTACACGAGGTCCGTTCCGAGACTGGGTTGATATACCACAAAGTACTAACGTTACTTAAATGTAGCTATGATCTCCTTCAAAGTGGTCTCCTTGGGCAGCGATGCTCCGCTGCCAGCGTTTTTGCAACTGTTGCAACGCTCCCTGGAAGTCCCGTTCGCGAATCGTGTCAACGACAGTTCGCGCTGGATCTCGTCCACGGTTTCAAAACGGCGACCCTTGATCTTCAGCTTCATCTTTGGGAACAGAAAGAAGTCGCACTGGGCCAAATCCGGCAAGTAAGGCGGGTGAGAAGGGTAGTCAGTCCTTAGATAATGTCAAAAGATTACATCTTTAATTTGCATTTTTTTTTCTCAGTTACTTACAATGGTATCTACAAATCGGGGAATTCCAAAGCTTTGCTCTTGTGCTACGCAAGGATTTCATGTACCGGTCTTAAAAATTAATGTTTCAGGAAATTTTTCCTTTTGTCATCAATTTGGCTAAAGGAACACAAACATAATAGTTTTTTCACCCATAATATCAAAAGCCCAACATTTCACGTTAAGCATTTCTGCAAGTACGTTGTTTTTTTTTGGGGTTTTTTTTTTTATGTGCGTGAATGATATATTGGCTGGACTCTATGAACATAGTCATTACACTCAAAACTTTTAGAAATTCCCTTCGCGTTCGATTTAAAAACAAAACAAAACAAAACAAAAGTTCTCTAATTACGTAACGAACGGGAAAGAAAAATTTCTGATTTGGCGAGTATATTTCCTAAAATTGCGGTAAGATATATGCTCAAATTTTGCAGCTACTTCTAGAAGGTAAAAAAAAATTATAAATTAAAATCACTTAGGAAAAGTTCTTTGTCAAATGTACATGGAAAGTATTAATTTGGATATCTTTGAATTAATGCACATAACGTCGCAAATTTTATGTTGCAAATCTAAATGTTATATAAATGGACGATGTCATCGCTCTTTCCACGTTATTTTTTGAACAACGCATAGCGACTGAAAAAGTGTATTCCGGCACCGCTGGGATCGAACCCCAGAACTCTCGATAACTAGTCGAGTGCGTTCGAATTTACGCTACGGCGCCAACAATTCTCAGCGCCATGCGTGGTTTTGTTTTAATTGTTGGCGCCGTAGCGTAAATTCGAACGCACTCGACTAGTTATCGAGAGTTCTGGGGTTCGATCCCAGCGGTGCCGGAATACACTTTTTCAGTCGCTATGCGTTGTTCAAAAAATAACGTGGGAAGAGCGATGACATCGTCCATTTACATTATCTCCAAGTATTTGATATATATTAAATGTTATATCTTTTTTGTTTTTCCAACTTTGTAAAAAAAAAGCATATTGCACAAAAGCTATAAGTTTTCTCCAGAAGTATATCGTAAAGCAATTTTTTTTTCATTTTTCAACTGAAACAGATATCGAAAATATCAGTTAACACATTAACACACCCCAAACACACACACACACACACAAGTAATAACCGGTAAACCGAAGAGAGAAGCATCAACAAATGTGTTCATTCATTATATATAAGTACGTTCTTTTTTTCCCCCGATGTTCTTCTTGCAGAAAGAAACGAAAACTTCTGAAGACCATTCACACATCAGTGGAAAAAGGCTTTTGAAATCTCCCCATTACACTTTTTTTTACAATCAAGCTGTTACTTTAGATAGTAACAAAGCAAAGTGACCGTAAAAGTAAAACCTACACAGGACCCTCTGATCCTTCTGTTTCTGCAGAGGGATTGCGATGGCCCTCTGACCGTGACGTCAAACCTCTTCGCAGTTCGCGCGCTGGGGCTTCCTCTCCAGGGGGTTTTGGCCGTGCCCGGATGTTTTGACTCACGACATTCACTGATCAATTTCTTTCGCGGAGGAACCTGTTGTTTCCTATGCTGGCGCACAATCACACGTCACTTCCGCGGATTAAAATACGCTTTATTAAGAAATTGATTGTTTTACGTATCAACAACAGCCATAATAGCGTATAAGTAATTGCCGATTGAATTCAAACTGCTCTACTGAACTCTGTACCCGTCAACTAAAACTTTTCACTTATCACAGACAAGCAGGCGACTCCATTTCTCTAGCCCTGCATATATATATATATATATATATATATATATATATATATATATAAATCTCTTCTACTCTCATGGGGCAGATACTGGCAGAACTAGTGGTGTTGGATTTATAATAAACAAGAAACTGAAGGATAAAGTTGTAGAAGTAGAAGTTGAAAGTTCCTCTGACAGAGCTGTACGACTGGTTATCCAACTCTCGAGAAGATACCAGGCTCAGATTATTCAAACTTATGCACCCACCACAAGTCATCTTGAAGAAGAAATTGAAGAATTTTATGAGGAAATTTGTCATCTAAATAATAAAGGTAAGCAGCACTTGAAGATAATTATGGGAGATTTCAATGCAGAAATAGGGCAACGGCAACAGAATGAAACTTCAGTAGGTAAATTCGGTCACGGGAACAGAAACCAGTGTGGAAATACTCTCGTAGAGTTTGCAGAGGCAGAAGGGTTTATCATCTTGAACTCCTTTTTCAAGAAAAAGCCACACAGTAAATAGGCATGGAGACATCCAAATGGGACGACAAGTGAAATTGATTTTATTATGTATAACAAAAAATTCGTCATAGAAGACTGCAGTGTGCTAAACAAGTTCAACACAGGCAGTGACCATAGATTGGTGAGATGTAAGATGCACCTCAACACTAAACTCGAACGTAGCAAGCTCATAAGACAAACAAAATGTATTGACATAACCAACCTTAAAAAACACCATAATACCTTCAAATTGGAACTGAAGAACAGATTCTCTTCTTTAGAAGGCCTAACATCGGAAGAAGTGGATATTTCTGAAGTTAACAGAAAAGTAACCAGAGCTCTTATGGAAACAGCAACAAAATTAGCTGGGTCTAAGAATAAATTGCATGTGAACAAATTATCAGGAAAAACCAAAATGTTGATGCAAAAAAGAAGAGTGATGAGGACAACTAAAGAAGATGTGACTTCCAAAGTGGAATATATAGAGCTATGCAAGACAGTACGAAAAAGTATCACTGAAGACGTAAGGAAATTCAACTGTGAACTAGTAAGGAAAGCAATTGAAAACAACCAAAGCCTAAAGATAGCAAAGGGACATCTCAGTAAGGAGAAAAAACAGATTATGGCACTGAGAAAAGAAGATGGTTCTGTAACAATAAATAGAGGCGAAATTTTGACAAGAGTGAAAGATTTCTACTCCAAATTATATGAAAGGGATGATACATGTACTCCAGACATCATGAAAGGTACCAGTACCAGAGTTCTTCCAGTCCTTCCAGCAGAAGTTGCACATGCAATCAAGAACATGAAGCGGGGAAAAGCTCCAGGAGAAGATGGAATTACTGTAGACATCATACAAGAAGCAAGTGGAGAAATCGAAACAGTACTCGCCCAAATTTTCACTCGATGCCTTAATGAAAGGAAAATTCCTGAGGATTGGAACAACGCTACAATGATCTTGCTACATAAAAAAGGTGACATTGAGGATCCCAGGAACTACAGACCTATCAGCCTCCTATCAGTGGTTTATAAAATCTTCACTAAAGTTCTTTCACACCGCTTGAAGGTGACACTGGACATGGCTCAACCGAGAGAACAAGCTGGATTCAGGAGTGGCTACAGCACAATAGATCATATCCACGTACTGAGAGAACTAATTGAAAGAGCGAGGGAATATGAACTTCCATTGTGCATGGCTTTTATCGATTATGAAAAAGCCTTTGATTCGGTGAAACCATCAGCAGTTGCAATGGCTCTGAAATCCTGCGGTATTGAAGATGCATACATTAATATTATTAATAACATCAATGAAAATGCAAGTGCAAAGATTCGGCTGTTTGAAAATACAACACACATAAAAATTGGAAAAGGAGTGAGACAAGGTGACACCATATCTTCGAAGCTCTTTAATGCCACATTGGAAAATGTCTTTCAATCACTGAACTGGGAAAACAAAGGGATGAAGATTAATGGAGATTATCTAACCCACCTTCGTTTTGCTGATGACATAGTCATTTTTGCAACTACCCCATCAGAGCTACAGAGTATGATCCAGGAACTTGCTGACAAGAGTAAAGAAGTGGGATTAAAAATGAACTTTCAGAAGACAAAAGTGATGTACAATGCTTTTACAAGAAATGAAGATTTATCGATTGATGGAGAAAAGCTGGAGATAACAGACACGTACGTTTATCTTGGACAGCAGATATCAAGTGAGGGTCACATTGGTGAAGAAATTAATCGGCGTACAAAACTTGCCTGGAGAGCTTTTGGGAGATAAACAATATAATTTTCAAGAGCAATATGCCATTATGTCTTAAAAGAAAAGTGTTTGATCAATGCATCCTTCCAGTGCTTACGTATGGTGCAGAGACGTGGACCTTAGCTAAAAGAGACATACAAAGGCTGCAGACAACTCAAAGAAGCATGGAGAGGTGCATGCTTGGTGTAACCAGGAGAGATAAGAAGAGGAACACGTGGATCCGAAAAATGACAAGAGTGGAAGACATCATGATCAGAGTTAAATCCCTGAAATGGTAATGGGCTGGACATACTGCCAGAAGAACAGACCATCGATGGACAGCCGAAATTTTAGATTGGATTCCAAGGGACAGAAAAAGACCCAGAAGAAGACCACATGGAAGATGGGTGTATGAAAGTCGAAAGTATGCGGGAGTGACATGGAGGAGACTGGCACAAGACAGACCGTTGTGGAGGAAACTTGGGGAGACCTTCGTCCAGCAGTGGATTGATAATGGTTGACAATGATGATGATGATGATATAAATATACACGGTATAGTCACATTATTGCGACCACCAGCTAATATCCAGAGTAACCGCTGTGTGCAGCACGGACAGCAGCTAGACGGGCTGGGAGTAACTCAATAAGGTGCAGGAAGGTGTACACAGGTATGTGGAGCCATGCTGACTGCACTGGATCTGACAGCTGCTGGAGGGTGCGAGGTGGAGGATCCACAGAGCTAACAACACGATTGAGGTGGTCCAACAGATGCTGAAATATGTTTACGTTTAGATAATTACGGGGCTAAGGAAGCACTTTGAAGTCTTCATCGTGCTCTTCTAACCAATTTAGACATTTCTAACTTTGTGACACGTCGCATTGTCGTGCTGGAAGATCCCATCCACCCCAGGGAAGACAATCAGCTCGTACGGCTGTATCTACATTGAACAGTATGCATCTATATTGAACATGTATTGAACCTCCATTACAAAAAAAGGTTATTTTCAAAACGCTGATAACGTAGTAAAAATGGGATTAAGAAAAAGTGGGTGTGCGCGCCAAACCATTAGTATAATTTGGTAACACGGAAAAGTTATATATCGGAATGGCAAAGCGATACTTAGCCACTAGATATAAACAACACATTAAAAGTGTCAACCAGGACATGCACAATATGGACCTTTTCAGGGAGGTCATGCACTTCTCTGCCGTCCTTACACTGAATGATATTAGAAGAGTTGCCCCTCACATGAACTTGAAAGAGATTGTCATCAGGTAAACTGTTAAAATTATCTCCATCAAAGCTGGCATGCAATGATGTTTCCCTCTATGGAACTACCAATGGTTTGTCGTGCATTTTTAAGGGATGAAAGCAAGTCGCAGAACGGCGTATAATAGCGTGATGAAATAACATGCGATAAGGCTATGTCTTCCACACTATTTCCGAAAATCATCTTTGTTTCTAACGCCTTCTGATTCCCCGCCTTTTATGTCCACCTTGAAAACTCTCCCAGTGGAGAGCCAAAGATTGGCGACTGGTATACAGGGTGTCTCAAAAATACACGACAAAACTGCAGGAATGAGCTCCTCATAGGTAGATAAGAAAAAACGTTTATGTCAACATACGTCCCGAAATACTTGGTTTCCGAGTTATGAAGGTCTTTCTATGGCACTTAACTGTTCACATTTCAGTATTTGTTCAAAATGTCCACCTTCTGTCTCAACACAGGCCTCGCATCGATGTCTCATGGACTCCCGAACACGCCGCCAAATTCCTGGCATGTGTCGTATTGTTTCACAACCAGCCGCAATTCGATTGCGCAGAGTTTCCGCATCTGCTACTGGAGTCGAATACACCGATGATTTTAAATGGTCCCCAAGAAGAAATCTAGAGGGTTTAAATCTGGTGAGCGTGGAGGCCAGGCAGTTGGTCCACCTCTACCTATCCACTGACTAGGGAACTATCGATTCACGTAATTGCGAGCTAGGTGGCTAAAATGTGCGGGAGCGTCATCGTGCATAAGGTGTGTTTGTTGACGAATGATCAGTGACATGTCGTCCAAGAAATCAGGAATGTTGTTTTCCAGAAAGATGTGGTATACCCGCCCCGTGAGTTTGTTGGGAAGCACATGGGTTTTATCACCAAAAACATCCGCCCAGGTGTTTAGGCTGAGCCGCTGTTGGTGACGTGATGGAAAAATTGTATGTGAATTTTCCTTGACCTATAGATGCTGATTGTGAAAGTTTAGGATTCCGTCGCGTGTGAACTGTGCTTCATCGGTGAATATCACTAAAGCAGGAAAGTTAGGAGTTGTACCACACTGCTGCAAGAAATACTGGCAGAACATTACTTGCGCAGGGTAATCTGCTAGCGACAAGGCCTGTACCCGTTGCAGATTGTACGGATACAGGTGTTGTTCTCGCAACACTCTCCAAATTGTCGAATGATGAAACAGGCAGTTGCATTGCTAATCTCCGTGTGCTTATTCCAGGAGTCGCATGCACAAAATCCAAAATCTCCGCCTCTACTTCAGGAGTCGTAGATCTTGGCCGTCCTTTGTCGGCAGCACGAGATGAAAAGATCCCATGTTCACAAAGGCGGCGATGGATACTTTCAAAGGTTTTGCTGTCTGGACATTTTCGTCCTGGGAAACTTTTGTGGTACAAACGACTAGCCTCCAGAGCATTGCCATCCGCGAAACCGCACATAAAGTGCATATCCGCTTGCTCTTCAATTGAGTACATGGTCGGAAAGGAAAACCACCAAGTTCTGTCAGTACCTTGTGATGAAGGAATTCACCTGCTCGAGATAAAACATTCCGATGAATAACTGTGAAGCCAAGACAGACCTGACTCAGATAATGTGAACAGTTAAGTGTCATAGATAGACCTTCATAACTCGGAAACCAAGCATTTCCGGACCTATGTTGTATAAACTTTTTTTCTTATGTACCTATGAGGAACTCATCCCTGCAGTTTTGCTGTGCATTTTTGAGACACCCTGTATAATGTAATACAGTGTGTGTGTGAGTCTTCTCTCTCTCTCTCTCTGTCTTTCTCTCTCTCTCTGTGGAAGTACTCGTTGTGTCGTCATAACATGGCGCTCTTAACTCTGTTGACTCGCACATTCAATATAGAGCTCCTACTTCTCTGACCTATACCTACTCTCTGTCGTATCTGAGCCACTAGGTTCAATCTAATTTACTTCTAATGTTGGCTCGTTCTTCCAATATGGCGTTCCTACTTGTCTGACCTGCCTACTCTTTGTCCTCTGTGAACCACTAGGTTCAATCTGATGCACTTTAATGTTGACTCGCACTTCCGATATGGGTTCCTACTTTTCTTACCTTCCTACTCTGTGTTTTATGTGAACCACTAGGTTCAATCTAATGTACTTCTATTGTTGACTCGCACTTTCAATATGGCGCTCCTACTTCTCAGATCTGTCATATCTGAGCCACTGGGTTCAATCTAATGTACTTCTAATGTTGACTCTCACTTTCAATATGGTGCTGTTCTTTCTCTGACCTGCCTAGTCTCATTCGTATCTGAGACACTAGGTTCAGCCTAATCTAACTTCGTTTCTGACACGCGGAACAGAAGTCCCATGGGACATACGCATATACGTCTGAAGCAGATGTGCCGAATGTTGTACAACAGTGGTTCTGAACTTGGGGTATGCGCACCACCGGGTAGGACCTCGAGGTGTACCAGAAAGGACCTTTAGATGTGCTAGGGTGTATCTCGGTTGTTGCATCCAGAACGTTTTCTATAAAATATTTATCAGCTAATTGCAAAACCATTCATATTCTAAATTGTACATGCATATTTACGGTCTTCCTATTGTCACGAGAATTGACTGATATCTGTTGTGACACGTCGCTCCAAGAAACGTTTCTTAGTGTTCCACTGTCTCTGTTGTAGGTTTGTTTCCCCAGATTTTCCAGACTTGGCTCTCCAGTAGCCATTTGCTGTCAGTTATCAACTTTGACATCGCATTACAGTGAAAGCGCTAAAAATATGTCTTTTACTAGATCCACGGAATAAAAGTCTGTTGTTGTTGTTTTTTTATTTTAAAGTCTTAATAATACTTACATTTGTAGTTTAAAATTTTAAGCGTAGCGATTATGTTTTGGTTTCACTATGAAAAAGTTCACGCACGGAAAAAACCCGTGAAAAACACCCCTTTTTCAGAATTCAGTGTCTAGGATTATCTTATGTGGTATCTGTAGACCTGACCAACACTTTACATCCGCCAAAACAGTTGAGAAGTATTATCCTTCGAGACAGAAAAGAAACAGCAAGAACGATGGAAGGTGTGTCTAACGTTTCATACTTATATTACTTTTTTCCTTATCTCCCACGCGCCTCCTGGTCCTGCCAAGATATATATCACCCTGGAAATAACATACATGCGTTCTTAATACCACATAGCGTCTGAATATTAGCCATAAAGCTTTGAAGTCATGTAAAACACAGGTGACATACATATTGTGAGCATCGTAAGTGATTTAGAGGATTAGATGAGCACCGCAGCCGTGGCAAATGTTCTCTCTCTCTCTCTCTCTCTCTCTCTCTTTCTCTCTTTCCTTCTCTCTCTGCGTCAATGCCCGGGCATGGCGATTAAGAGCTGAACACCCGAGGCCCGGGCGGCACGACCTCTGAATGTGGATCGATTCTGCGCAAACACCCGTGGCTTCTCTATCCTCTGCCGCCGAAGAAAGCCCGCATCTTCAGGATTTCATATACCATACTCAATGAACATCCGATTAAAATCAACCATCGCAGTTGTAGAAATAGCTTCAACATCGAAGTTGCAAGCCCTCACGTTTTGCAGCATCAAACACGGCCTTGATCTCAACAGAACAGAGAACACTCTCCTCGAAAGCTTAATAATGCAAGTGGAGAAGTTCGAGAGAGTCACATTCCTGAAATAAATAAAGTAAATCGCTCAGGTTAGTGGATTCGTGAACACCGGAAATCCTTTAATCGACGACCAAGAGTAGATCCTTGCTAACTTGACCAGGAGCTCTCATTTCGCAAGAGGAAATAAATTGTTAAAACTCATTGAACTTAAAATCGTTTAACGGATCCAATCAGTACTGCAACAGTTTGGTGACGATTCAATTCGTGAACTTCAAGTATCTGCAATGTGCATGCACAGACAGCTTTGCCAATATTAAATTCGTTAGCTTTCAGATGTTGGACAGCGATAATTTACTCGTGGCCAGAGTTAAATTTGTGAGTGTTCAGCGACTGCACTCGGCATTTAGCCCAGATGAAATTATTTATTATTTACGGGATGAAATCGTCATACCGGCACAACATAACTGAAATTAATTCGTGAGGTCATAAGTCGCAGAAGGCACTCCGCGACAATTATACCAAATTAAATTTGTTAGCCTTCAGCTGCTGAAATGGTCATACTGCGACAACATGGTCAAATTTAAATTTGCAAACTTAATAAGCTGCTGCGAGCAATTTGCCAAATTATATTTGTTAACATTCACCAGCTGAAGTGGCCATACCGAAACAGAAAATTTAGGTTTTAAATTCGTAGTCAATCAGTCGCTACAGTTACCATACCACTGCAAATTAGCCAAATTTAATTCCCAAATTTTCAGTAGGTCCTACCGCGGCAGTATATGTAATATTAATTCTCAAGCTTTAATTGGCTGCATAAGACATGCAGCGACAACTTATACAAACTTCATTCGTAAGCGTTCGAAGGTTGTAGTGGGCATGCCGCCACAATTTCTCTTAATTTATTTGTAGGCTAATATGTTTATTTTGGAATACATTAGCAGTTTTGTGAAATTAAATTCGTAAGGGCTCAGTGGCCTTATCTTACATAAACTGCAACAATGAATTCATGATATGCCATTAATATAAAGTAATAATATCTAAAAAGTTTCTTAAAAATGCATTTATTCTTGTGCAAAAGTTTTAAGTTTAACCGCAAATTCTCTCTCTCTCTCTCTCTCTCTCTCTCTCTCTCTAATACAACAAAATTGTAGAAATGGATGTAATTTATAACAGCAACATCTCCAAATTAAAGTTAACGGATTCACCATAATACACGTTTCAGATTGGCATAACAAAACAGCCGGAGAAAAAATTGTTAGATTAGTTTATAACAGTCTACTACAGTGAATTTAGTATAATGCATTATAGTACAGAAAAATGTACATCGTATAACTTTATTTAACACTTGCTTCATACTACCCGGCTTTGCCCGGGATTTAGGCTTATTAATTTCATATTCCCTTACATGTCACTGAAAAAATCGGGAAAAAAATTGATGCTTGCAAGAATGAAAAAAGCTGATTTCATAAATTCGGTCATTACAAATTATTTATTCATAGTGTGATTATTTCAGCACTTGGCCGTACACAACATTTTTGGTTTCTCCATCGATGACAATATATAATTTTGTTGGACCCTTTGCTCTTGACATTCCACCATACAGCTGTCTGTAGAATCAAACGGACCAAAAGCGTTACGAATTATTTAACACGCGTCCAGGAGACAGAGCATTAGAATAATGACTGAATAAAATTCGTTAACAATTTGTTATCGACGATCAAATGCATCACGTGCTTTCGGTTTCAGACGTCTTTGCGGGGAGAATCTCTGGGATAAAAAAGTTAAAAACGTATCTTTGCGAATATTTTATGAAACTGGATGAAATTTTAATGAATACCATAAATGGCCAAATAGGAACATGACCTCCAAATTTCGCCTGAATCGGTAAATAACTTTTTAACTTAGCCGTCAAAATTTTATTAACCGTTTCTGCGTATATATTTCTGTTTACCGATGAATTAAAAATGCCATGCCTATTTTAAAACGTTTTGACCGGATTCCGGTGGAATTTTGTGGGACTTCTCTTATTACCAGTTCATGGTGTTTATAAAAATTTCAGCTCGTTTTGTTAAGATTTCGCAAATTTCGTTTTTGCATTTTTTATGCACATTTCTCAAAGAATAAAAACACCCGTGGATGTGCCTCGGCGATGAGCGCAAGCACGTGCTTTCAGATTTGGAACCGCATAACGCTGACGTGGTAAACGACGCTGACTTTATTGATTTGCGTATTAATTAATTCATAACTCGCGAACGAAACAACAAAAGAGTTGCATTGACCTAGAAATTCCAGTGTTAATAAGCTATGCAAATTTCACGATGCCACAATTCGGCGTTCGAGAGTTTTTGCTGCTTCAGACAAACAAACGTTTTGTGTTTTATATATAAGATTCAAAAATCCTTTCTAAAATTTCTTCTTGCAAACATATAACAATTCATCATTCTGGTTGCTATCTTGTAAATAAATCCGCACGCGTTGTCTCGCTAAAGTTAAGACTCAAATGATCTAACACATAACACCTTAGACGTTTCTTTATACTACAAGTTCCATATTACTTTGCAATTGGTAACCAAACAACTATACGTATCCTTTTGCGCACGCTCACAGATAAAATGACGTATGCGCAGCAGAACGAGGAATGGGAGATGACACTGTTCCGCGATGAAGCAAGGCAAGAAAGTGGCCATTAATAGGGTAGGTGGCACGTGTCTGCTACAGCTATACATTTCTGTAGATAAAGCACACGACATGGAACCTTTGCAGACGGTAATGAGGGGATGTACGCTCTGTGTGCATTAACACGGCACAGACAACGAAACGGATGTACATAACATCTGCGTAAATGAGAGAAACACCAGAAAGTGGTTCAAAAAGCTTCGCTGTGCCAACAATATTGATTTTCATGATGTTAATGGTAAGCCAGACATTCATAGCTGGAAGTTGATGAATAGAATAGTAATATTATACACCGATGAGGTATTGTTTGATACAGGTCATTGATGAAAATAATGCTAATCTTATACATCAAAGAAACAAAACATTATGAGAACTTGCTTAACATGATGTTGGTCTTTCAGGTGCTACCATAAAAAGCTCTTACCCGGCGAGACATAGACGCTTCAATATTTCTAAAGGTGTCTTGTGGTATCTGTTACCAGTAGATCCTTTAACGCTTGTAAGTTACGTGGTTGATCAAACTCAGATGAGATTTTCTGTTCCAACACAAACCACTGATGCTCGATTGGATTGAAATCTGCAAATTTGAAGGTCTGGGCAATACCTGGAAATCCTCCTCATGTTCCGCGAACCATTCTCTAAAAATCTGCACAGAGTGGCATGACGAATTACCTTGCTAAAAGAAGGCACTACCACAGAGAAATACCGTTGCCATGAAAGGATGTCCTGGTCTTCATTTATGTTTAGGAAGGTGATAGACGTCACAGTTTCCTACTCATGAATAACTGGACCCAGGTTTCCCAGAAGAACATTGCCCAAATCATTACTTTTCCTCCATTGACTTGTTTTCGTCCAACGGCGCATCCTGGTGCCAACACTTCCCCAGGTAAACGATGCAAACGCAACCTGCCTTCAACATAGTGCAACAGGAAACCAGATTCATCGGACCAGACGACATTCTTTCAATCACAAAAGGTCAAGTTTTGATGCTCAAGTGCTCACTGTAAGCGCTTTCGACGGTGAACCGATTTTAACACGGGCACCCTAGCGGCCTGATGCCACGCAGCACCCTTTTAAGCAGGGTTTGATGTACTGTGTGTTGTGGCACATTACTCTCGTTCCCAGCATTCAAATTACCGGCGGGTTGAGCGAAAGTATCTCTTCTGAAATAGCCTTTGTTCATTTCTAGAATGATGGCTCGAACCAATGAGGTTGCCTTTGTTTATCTCTAGAATGATGGTTCGCACCACATGAGGTAGCCTTCGTTCATCTCTAGAATGATGGCTCGTACCACATGAGGTAGCCATCGTTCATCTCTAGAATGATGGCTCGTACCACATGAGGTAGCCTTCGTTCATCTCTAGATTGATGGCTCGAACCACATGAGGTAACCTTCGTTCATCTCTAGAATGATGGCTGGTACTACATGAGGTAACCTTTGTTAATCTCTAAAATAATGGCTCGTACCACATGAGGTAGCCATCGTTCACCTCTAGAATGATGGCTCGCACCAAATGAGGTAGCCTTCGTTCATGTCTAGAGTGGCCGCCCCGGTGGCGCAGTGGTCTAAGCGATGACCTCTGATCGTTCGTCCGAAAGGGGTCCGGGTTCGAATCCCGGTGAGGCATGGATGTTGTGTTTGTCTTATGGCACTGGCTCTCTCCCTTTCCTGGAACCAGTGACCCTAAATTAGGGACGGGCGACTGCTTATAGCCCATTGAGTTGCTCACAGTGGTCGTTAAACCTTCAATAAAAAAAATGACTAGAATGATGGCTCGTACCACATGAGGTAGCCTTCGTTCACCTCCACAATGATGGCTCGTACCACATGAGGTAGTCTTCATTCATCTCTAGAATGATGGATCGTACCCCATGAGGTAGCCTTTGCTCATCTCTAGAATGATGGCTCGTACTACATGAGGTAGCCTTCGCTCATCTCTAGAATCGATGAGAGCGCTTGTCGGCACACATCTTGTCGGTGGTTGGTGGCTTTTCCCTCCTCGAATCATTTTTTTCAATGTACTAACCACTGCTGGCCTTGAGCACCCCACAAGCCTTGCAGTTTCGCTAATGCACTGACCAAGTGGTCTGGCCATTACAAGTTAGCCTCAAACTCGCTTAAAGGAACAGTAAACTCATTTCGGGCATCTTTTTTCGCGCGAAAAATGTAATGTTCAAAGAGACATAAAAATGACGCAATCAGAAATGCTTTATCGTAAGTAGTTCTCCCACTAAAGCGATTTTTGAAACCAGCAGTGACGTCACACTACACAAGAGACCGAACGTTCAGCGTGCGGAGGGCTCCAGTCGGTGCTGTTTATCGTTCTGTGCAGCGCAGTCGATTACATCAATCTGTAAAATAGCTAGTGTAAATCCTTATTCATTTGAACCACGATATTCTGCCGGTACAGTACGAATGTTGAACAAGGAATGCGAAAACAAATTCGAGGGTAGAAAAGGTAATCTTGACTGGTGCCAATGTGATAACTGCAGGAGAATGTCAACAGAATCTGAGTGTTTGTGTTGCAACGAGAGTAATCAGATGATGAAAATAAAAGTTAGTGCACAATGTATAATAAACCACGAATCATTGGACATTGTTGTTTTAAACATCCACACCTTACAGGCAAGTCGTTATCAAATGATTCTTCGGGCAGAAAAAAATACGAACTTGTATATAACAAACTATGGAGACACGTTGCATACAAACAATTCGTATATTGGGTGAATGCCTGGATACATATATGGCGGAAAATCAGAAAAGTAATCCCTTTCTGTGTTGTGAGTAAAATTAAATGTTGTTTTCATGAATCTAATGAACAGTATTCGAGTTTTGCTTGTTGCCCTGGAAATGACCCAGATTATTTCGATTAACTTCCACTGTCACTAAAGATTAGTCAGCTGCTGTCTATATACGAGTATACACTGAGTGGCCACTTTATTATGACCACCCCTCAGTATTTCGTTGGGCCACCTTTTGCCTTTAATACTGCGTCGATTCTTCGTGGCATGGACTAAACGAGATGTTAATAGGTGGTTTGTGGAGTCTGAGACCATGCTAGATGAATAGCACTTTCCAGGAGTATGAGACTGCAGGGTTGTGGATCCAGCTGTCTGATTGCTCGATCAACTTCATCCCACAAATTCTCAATGAAGTTGAGATCTAGAGATTGTGGGGGCTACTTAAGCAAAGCAAACTCACCGGCATGTTCCTCAAACGAATCCTGTACAATACGAGCACTATAGCAGGACACATTATCTTCGCCATTCGGATAAGCCATCCACATGACAGGATGCATTTGGTCCGCAACGATGTTTAGATATGATGTGCCAGTCAGATGTTGATCAACACGAATTAAAGGGCCCGAAGCATGCCAGGAAAACATTCCCCAAACCATAACGTTGCCTCCACCAGCTTGAAGGTTAGTAGCAATGCATTTGGGGTCTATGCTTTCGTGCTGTTTCCGACAAATTCTCACTCGGGCATCGGCATGGTGCAACTGAAAACGTGATTCGTCGGACCACATAATTTGTTTCCAATTATCGACTGTCCAATCCTTGTGCTACTGTGCGAACTGGAGACGTTTTCTCTTGTTAACTGCAGACAGCAAAGGTGTTCAAACAGACCTTCGGCTGCCATATCTCATTCGATGCAGTGTACGGCGAACAGTGCGTACAGAGATCATTTAACGGGATCCTTGATTAAGGTGGTCTGTAACTTGCTGCACTGTTGCCCTTCTGTTGTCTGTTTCCAGTCTGAACACTCTCCGTTCCGCCCGAGCAGTCACTAGTCGATGATGATCACACGTTGCACGTAGAGACCAAGTTTTTTGGCTGACAGTCCAGTGTTTAAACACTTTAACAACAGCTGCTCTGGAACATTTCACGAATGCGTCCGTTTCGGTAATACTCGCTCCATGGCTCCGAGCTTCTACAATCATCCCACGTTGAAAGTCCGTGAAATCGCATTTTTTGCCCATCTCGTCACCCAAAAATCACTTCTACTACTGTCGCAAGCACTAAGCTTTCCCTTTTTATACTAGCCTCGCCCTCTGGCCGCAACAGCGTGCAGCCATAGCTTATTTGCTTAAAACTGTCAGGTGGTCATAACAAAGCGGCCACTTAGTGTGTAAAGGTATTTACCATTGAACTCTGTGCATATTTTATTGTTGTTGTTTTTTTAGTTTCTCCTATTGTCATGGGAAAAACAACTTCATGAGTATTTCTCGTAGCCCAAGTGCAAAGAAATTAATGACCCCTCCACACACACACACACACACGAAAATAAAAATACCACAATAGTTGAACATGTTATATACACTGCTGGCCACCCAAAATGCAACACCAAGAAGGACACGAGATAGCAGAGCCAGATTTACTCGACACATAACAACAGATACAAATATGAAACGATTGAGGTCACAGGACCGTGCGAAATTGCGAAACACGCAGACATCAATAGTTCGTGTGGCCCCCATGGCTGGCAATAACGGCCGCTACACGCCGCGGCATCGAACGAAAGAGGCTTTGGATGTGGGATTGGGGTATGTCGGTCCAGGCTGCTTCCACACGTTGCCACAGTTCATCAGGCGCAGCCGCGGGCGGTGCTTGCCGGGCCCCTCGGTTGCCGATCGACGATCAGACGTGTTCTATGGGCGACATATCGGGAGAACAGCCGGGCTCCCGATATGTCGCCCATAGAACACGTGGGCCGTGAATAATTGTTGCACGATGCGTGCCACGTGCGGGCGCGCATTGTCCTGTTGAAACGTGGCCGCTGGCAGGTCCTGCAAGTAAGGGAGGACTACAGGCTCCAAAACGTCGGAGATGTAGCTACAGACCGGTATGGCGGTGCATAATGCAGGCGTCATTCAATCTCTCGCCCCGGTGCCGCCACACACGGATCCGACCATCGTGGTGTTGCAGGGAGAAGCGGCATTCGTCGGAGAAGACAATCTCATGCCATTCCCTTGTCTAGGTGCGGCGTTCAACGGCCCACTGCCGCTGCACTCGCCGGTGGTGTAACGTCAATGGTAATCGGAGCAATGGGCGCCGTGCGACAAGTCCCCGCTCCTGCAGCGCAAAACACCCTAATTCCTGCGCTAACGTTCGCGATGAGGCGGTGCGAGCCATCGACGCCAGCCGCACAACATGCCGGTCCTCTCGTTCGGTTGTATGCCGCGGCTGCGGCAATCGCTCACGTCGGTCCGTCCGTCCCTCCTGCACCCACCGAATCCATACTCGCCTCACTGTGGCTGAATGTCGTCCCACATGGGCGCCGATGTCTCGGTACGATAAACCGCTGTCGCGATAAGCCACTATTCGTTTTCTGTCGAGCTCCGAAACGTGCTGGAATGACTACCGTATTCTGCGACGAGGCATCAGGAAGCTTCCCCCGCACAGGTCCGGCAGCACAACAGACTTCCACTACTTACACCCTGCCTTCTGTGCACCCTTCTTATAGTGCTTCTCGGTGGCGTGTCGGGCGCAAATGATTTGCATATGCCCTGCAATGCTAATCGTTTGCATGTCCTCTCGCGGGCGACGAATGCTGCGAATTTCAGGCCAATGGGATGCTTCCTTCTTGGTGTTGCATTTTGGGTGGCCAGCAGTGCAGCTCTAGAAATAACAGTAAGATAAAAGGCGGTTTATCTAACTGTTATTCTTGTATGGCAGGTTAGTCACAGATATAAATTTTTCTATCAGCAGTTCAGCATCCCCATTTCATGTTTGAGCTCATTATCATAAATTGTTGGTTATACTGAACCGCCATGCTTCTAGTAAAGGAGCTTTCATGAGCTCCTTATTGCTGTAAACGGAATCGTGAGCTCAGATATTGCTGTAAACGGAATCGTGAGCTTACGAACTCTTAGAAACAGAGATATCGACAAAAATAATATGTGACTTTACGTCCCTTGGTGGGAAAACCATGCATTATTTTAGGAAGAAAGTATTCTCAAAAATGTTATCCGTATAAGCGGTATCGGTCCAAGAAAAAAAAAAATTAGTCGAGTTATCAGGAGCCCAGATTTTGTAACAAACACTTCAGAAGCAGAAATTAACACATATGACCCCTGGTGGCTAAACCATTCTTTACCAAACATTGGAAATTATATGAAAAATATTTTCCATCAGGTCTTGTATGCGATAGAGGATGAATTTTTCAAATCAGAGTTTTAGGAGCAGAAATAACGCAGAAAACGCAATTTACTGTTGTGCCCCATAGCGGAAAGTGTATGATTTACTTGAAAATTTTGAATTTATAGGAAATATATTTCGCATCGAAAACACTATCCAACAAAGAAGGAATTTTTCAAATCGTACTCTTAGAAGTAGAGATATTGACAAAAATAAGATGTACATCTACGCCTCCTGGCGTAGAAACCATGCACTATTTTAAGAAGAAAATGTTTCTAAAAGGTTTGTCGACATGACTAGTATCCGTCAACAAACGAGTTTTTTTTCAATCGAGAATTTAGAAGCTCATATTTTGCTACAAATACAAAAGAAGGGGAAATTAAGATTTATGCCCCCTGGTGGCCAAACTATTTTTTTACAAAAATTAGAAATTATGTGCAAGAAGAAAGTATTCTCAAAAATTTTTTGCAAACGATTTTTCATCAGGAGCTGTATCCGGTGCAGAAACAATTTTTCAAATCGGAGATTTAGAAGCAGAGATACAGGGGAAACGCAATTTACCGCTACGCCCCCTAGCGGAAAGTCTATGAATTACTTGAAAATTTTGAAAATATATGAAATACATGTCACACGGAAAACACTATCCAACAAAGAAGGATTTTTTCAAGTCGGACTCCTAGAAGTAGAGATATTGACAAAAATAAGATGTACATCTACGCCCCTTGGCGGAGAAACTGTGAAATATTTTAAGAAGAAAATATTCCGAAAAGGTTTATCGATGTGGATGGCATCAGTCCACGAAAGAATTTTTTAATCGATATTTTAGAAGCTACGATTTTATGGGAAATACATCAGAAGCAAAAATTAACACTTACGCCCCCTGGTGGCCAAAGTATTCTTTACCAAAAATTTGAAATTACATGCAAAAGGTTTTCCATCAAGAGATGTATCCGCTGAAGAAAAAAATTTTCAAATTGGAGCTTTAGAAGAAGAGTTTTCGGGGAAAATGTAATTTTCTTTTACGCCCCCTAGCGGAAAATATATGCGTAATTTGCAAATGTAACTATATCTAAAATACTCTTCGACATAAATGGAATCGAAAGATACAAATTATTTTTCAATCGGTTGTTTAAAAGCAAATATGTAGAATAAAACGTATTTTTGAATTCGACATCATCTGCATTTACGCCCTCTACCGGTGAAATTGTACATCGTAAAGAAAAACAAAATAAAGGATCATCGTTTGTATATTTCAAGCTTCCCAATGCAAAAAGAATTTTTCAAATCGGACAAATAGTTGCTGAGATATCGTGGGTAAAGGCGGACGGACGGACAAACCGATGACAGAAGCACGATCTTTTTTTACAAAAGACGTGCTAAAAAGTAGTACTACTGAGTGATTGTAAACCCAAGGGTTTCAGCGAAATCCGTTAACTGCTGAAAATTCATTCCAGTTGTGTAAATTGCCGCAGAAAGTTTGATGACTAACGAACAAGACACGTGCAATACAAGGGGAGAAATTCCTGACACTAATTACCTCGTACTTTTGCTCACAGTCCCTACCGCGCTGAGAACACACACAGATGCCGTTGGTGCGTGGAGTGGTCTGACGGACGGCTTGTCTAGTGTGACGTCATCACCAGAAACTTTGTTGGCTGTTTACTCTGCTTCCAATGGCCATAGGAAAACAAGTTTCGGCTCAATGAGCATCACCCCGCCACCCGCATAACATGACAGCAAAAAATTCGTATTTTCGAGGACTTTTTTTTTACGTTTACTGTTCCTCCAGTAAAACTTATTAAATTGAAAAAACTGGTAGCGCAAAGACTGCCACACATAAGTAAATATAAACAAAAATATATGAAAGAAAAGAGAAATTCTATATTTAATGCTATAGGAAAAGTCTGGAACCAGGTTTTCAAAACAGGTGTTCTAACTGCGAAGAATATATTACGTGTGCAAATAAATTGTAAATCGTTTTTTTTTCTGCGACGTATAGCGCTAATTTACATATCCGACATTCCCCCGCGTTGTTGTCATATGACCGTAACTTGTCCAGAGTATAAAATGTGACACAGAAGTTTGCCCAACAGTCAAAGGCACTACCACATCGGTAGCTGAAAGATGGCAAGCGATACTGCATTTATTCGACACTGCATTCGTTACGAGTTTCATCAAGGAAAAATAGTGCAAAAGCATGTGCATCGATCTGTTCTGTTCTGGGGGAGAATGATGTATCAAAAAGCACGTGTGAGTTTTGGTTTAGACGGTTTAAAGCAGGCGATTTTGATGTTACGATCGAAAACGTAGCGGCGCCCAGCAGAAGTTGCACATGAGGAACTGCAGGCATTGGTGGATGAAGATTCGTCTCAAACGCAAAAAGAACGGGCTTAACAACTGGGGTAACTCAACAAACCATTTTCAATAGTTTACGCGCAATGGGAACGATTCAGAAGGAAGGGAAATGGGTGCACACTACGTGAGCCAGAGGAACAAGGATGAGCGTGTCATGAAGTGTTTGTATGTCTTGAATAAACAACACAGAAAGTATTTCCTGTGAAAAATTGTTACGAGTGATGAAAAGTGGATATGGTACGACAATCCCAAACGTACAAAACACTGAGTAGACCCCAGAGAAGCAACGACATCGACACCAAAACTCAATATTCACTCCAAGAAAGTTCTGCTGTGCATCTGGTGGGATATGAAGGGTGTATTCTATTATGAACTATTAGAACAGGGTCAAATTATTACTGCTGAACGCTACAAGCAACAATTAATGCGATTGAACCAGGAAATCTGTCGGAAACGTCCATTCACAGGCGAAGGATTGCGTTTCGGGAAATTGCTGCATGACAATGCTAGGCCATATGTAGCGAAATCGGTCAAGGAAACGTTATTGACGCTTGGCTGAGAAGTTTTGGAGCACCCGGCGTATAGTCTCGACAAAGTCCCTTCATACTATCATTTGTTCCGATCGATGCAACATGGTTTGTCTGCTGTATGGTTCTGGACATGTGACGAAGTGCAGAAATGTGTTAACAACTTCATCGCGTCACACGACCAAGTATTCTTCATGGCTGGAATCCGTCATCTGCCCGACGGACGGCGGAAGGTGATAGATACTGACGGCGCATATTTTGATTCGTAAAGGTATTGTTGTTTTCTCCCAAATTACATGTTGTGTTGTTTTAAAACGCTTTAAATCTTATTTGTACACCTAACACAATATAAGCAATAATAATATAAACGGCAAATATTTCCTTTTCTTTTATATACATGATATGTGAGTGAGTGAGACAGACAGAGAGAGAGAGAGAGAGAGAAAGAATTTTTCGCAGCCTTCTCAAAATGGGGTCTTCTGCATTACTGACCAGAGCAACCTTTTTATGATAGCTTTATGTCTTGAGGTAAATATCCTAAACAGAAAAGGAGAAGAGTAAGATATCAGAAGAATGTTGCGAATGAAAGGAACTGTGCACATAGAAAGCAGCACTTCCATGAATTGCATCATGGAAGAAAAAGACAGATGGCGGACCTAATAAGAGGATCCGATGATCCTGAAACAGATGGAAAAGGATGCTCGAGAAGATTGAGTAGGAAATGGGAAGATGTTATCTGAAATGACTGAAAGAGGACTAGGGAAAGAAAGAAAAATGAAGCACAGATCGAAAGTGTTAGCTGACTGCCTCAATAAAGAGAGCAGACGGCTAAAAATAACGACTCAGTAATAAGACAGAAATTTAAAGAGTGTAGAATGAACAAACATACATGCTATCTGACGAAACTAGTTGCACATTTCAAAAAAACTTAAGCAGTGGAAGGGAGTTAGGATATATTGTAGTATTTTGGACTTTATATTTCTGAATGCAAGTGGTCCCGCTTTAATTGAGCCTATGCTGAAATACAAAACAACCATTTTTAGACTATCCGGGCTTTAAATATTTCGCTTAGACGTATAATAAAAGGAAGTATCATAAATTCTGAACTTACCACAATTTATTAGAGACACATTTTGCTGCAGATACACAAACTGGGAAGTTTATGTTACATGTCTAATAAACTTCAACATGAGCTCCACTGGTGGGCGTGGCAAACGTCCAACCAACTCAGCCTACGTGTTGAGAAGCATTTGTGGTGCCACGTTCTTGAGTGCAGCACAAATTCTGTCGCGTAAGTCTTCCAGATTATGCAACGGTGTAGCGTACACCACCTGATCCTTAACAAACCCCTACAGGAAAAATTCAGGTGGAGCTAGATCTGGTGATCTGGGGGTCCACTCAATGAACGTTGATCCTCTCCCAATCCATTCTATATTGAAGCGGTCATCCAAGAATGTGAGGACGTCATTGGCAAAGTGCGGAGAGCCCCATATTTTTGACGCTCAGGCAGCTGAGGCACATGGTATTCCTGTAACATGTCCCGGTATGCTACCACAGTTGCCGTGCCCTCCTCAAAAAAAGGGGGGATCGATGATTTCGTCCTTCATGGTCCCACATCAAACATTACATTTTGGAGCATCCCCTTCGTGTTCATGAACAACGTACGGATTTTTAGACTCCCGGCAGTTATGTCTGTTTACTTTTCCAGACACGTGGAATGTTGACTTGCATCACAAAAGCATATCCGGTTTAGGAATGTATCGTTGGAATCCATTTTGGCCATCATTGCCTCCGCAAATATTTTCCGTGCAGTCGTGTAATGCGGCTCAACTTGTTGATGCAGTTAAATCTTGTACGCATATAAACGCAATCTTTTATGAAGTACCGATGTACTGCTGTTGGTTGTATGTCTAGCTGCATACTAGCCTTTCAGATGAATTACTTCTGGCTTCTCTGAAATGATTAATAGATATTAGGGTGGCCACGACCTATAGCACGATGTATCCGATTATAGCTGGTAAGAAACACACCTTCAATCTGCGCTCCATTGTTTATTATGCCTATCTATACATCAGTCAGCAACTGTGCATGATCTCAGAAGCGATTCATATATAAAAACTAATAAGATGAAGGTTCAAAAAGCATGAGATCTTTCTGGTCCACTCTGGACCCATCGTTAGATGAATCTTATTAGCTTGTATAGATGAATCGCTTCTGAGAACCTGCACAGTTTCTGACGGCTGTATACATAGGCATAATAAACAATGGAGCGCAGATTAAAAGTGTATTTCTTCCCAACTATAATCGGATGCATCGTGCTATAGGTCTTGGCCGCCTTAATATCTATTAATACAAGTCTGCACGAATAAGTAATGATACTAACATGACTTTCGGATCCGTTCAACGTTTTCATCAGACACCGTACGCTTAGCATGTTTACTAGTCATCGGTAACAAACTTCCCGTTTCTCTGAGTTCCTTGTCCCATTTCATAATAGACACATACGTCGGGACGTCTACCGTCGCTCCAAGGTTGTACTCGCGGCTAGCAAAAACGGCGCTGCGTAAGCGTCATAGACTTCAATTCCGCAAGCGGTAGCACACAAAACACCTTCAGCTGTGGAGTCCACGTGGCGACTGACGCCGAAACTATCAACTTCTGTCGCATAGTGACAGAAATTGATAGCTTCTGAACATGCACTGCCCGCCCAAATTTGGCTGGTTTAAACATTTCACAGCTGCTCTTTACGATGGCGCCCACCATGTCATTCGAACTAGTCTTTTGTATGTTACGAAACTTTATTTTATTGTGCGTCCAAGCAGAACACCCGGTGTAGAAAAAGGTACTCATTGATCAAGAAAATGCCAAAATTAAAGACCCTGAATTGCCACCGGGCTGGACGCATTGCCAGAATAACTAACCACCATTGGACAACTGAAGTTTTAGACTGGTATAACGAAGTAAATTTCTCCGTCATTTTTGGTCCACGCCGGGGCTCCAAACCGGATCCCCTCATTCTGGAATAAGTCACTCTACCAAATGAGCTACGCGGACATTCGTTGTCGCTGCTATCTGCCTTTATGTCGTGTGCGTCCTGCTGGCAGGTACGTCACATCACTCCCCCCCCCGAAATAGGGCCGGGGGCATGGCCCAGGGGTCAGCCGTGACCATGAATCGTTGCAGGCAGCCATCCGCTGTAGAAGGTGCACTTGAGAACTCCCAGTCAATCTTGTGTGTGGAATGCAACGTCACACACATTTATTTTTCAAAGCGCTGGAGATGGGATTCTTTTGTTTTTCCTCTCTCGCGGTGTGGAACGAACATCACACCATTGCGAGTTTTGAACGGCCGGGTCATCCGCAAAGTTCGGGCGCCACTATAACGAAGTAAATTTCTCCGTCATTTTTGGTCCACGCCTGGGCTCAAACCCTGGTCCCCTCATTCCGGAAAAAGTCACTCTACCAATTGAGCTACGCGGACATTCGTTGTCGCTGCTATCTGCCTTTATGTCGTGTGCATCCTGCTGGCAGGTACGTCACACTGGGTAACAAAAGTCAGGAAAAAATCCAGAAGAAAACCAAGTGGGAGACGAGCGTATGAAATTCAAAAGCGTGCCGGACATAGAAAAGAGTTGGTCAAGACCGAAATTTGTGGAAGAGACTCATCCAGTAGAGGGAGGATTGGTAATGGTTTTTGATGATGACGGCAAAGCTCAATACAGACGTCAATGCAGCTTTGCAAGCTCAATTCCAGCCTGTTTGATGCCGCTTTTGAATCATTTAGTACAATATGAAATTATGTGAATTGAAATCTTAATATTAAGAGATGAAATGTATGGTATAGATCAGTCAAATTAATCACTACTTTAAGCAATATTAACCACATCATTCAGTGTTCTTCATAAAATTTAGTGGGCGAATCCGCTGAGTTAATAAAAACATCGTCTTTTTTGCTCCTCTAATGATGAATTTAAATCAGCAAGTGATGTCCACTAAAACCAGAAAAAGCAATTTGATTAGAAAGAAAATTGGTCTGGCAAGAACTTATTTTTTTACAGAACTTTTCTGTTCTATTAGAATTTAAAATTGACTATGTTAATCTCATAAAACATTCTCACGCCGTTTTATTTAAAGCAAAACGTAAGGTCAACTTGCAAAACCCTAACAACCTTTTCTTTATATACCAAATTTCGTTACGGAATAATAATTGCTTTACTTCCAGGCGAAATCCCACAATTGGGTTTCGATGCAAGGCAAAATTAGCTCAAATCGAGTACCATCTAAAGCAAAATCGGTCAGGTGCAGCAGTTTATAACATAAATACTGGAATTCTTTCTTTTAAAACTTACAAAATGGAATTAAGTTGAAATTGAGCAACACCATCTATGTAATTACGATATCACAGAAGATAACGTCTTGTAAGATTTAATTATGTTTACCCTTCCGCAGACTTCAGCAATGCATAAAACTCATAAAATAATCAAAAACGTATTTTTCATTTCAAGTTTTTAGGCAAAATTACAGCCAGTAACTCTTTCTGAATAGTCTTAGAGAAAACAGAGCAGCATTATCGTAGCGTGCCAACTATTTAAAAGATTTTGTCGCAACGCGCATCTCCGTATTAAACACCAACTGAAAATAATAATAAAAAATAGTTTTTTCATTCCTGAGCGTTCTCGTAAGCAACAGCTAAAACGCTTAGAAAATGAAAGGCGAAGAATGTTTAAAAAATACAACCGAAGTCAGTGATAATGCCGAAAAAATGAAAGAGTTGAGAAAGAGGGAGAGAGAGAGAGACGATGTACTTCGTACAAAAGAAGAGAGGGTATGAAGAATTTGACAGGCTAGAGATTTTTCAATGAAGTAGAATGTCAAAGAAAGGCCTGAAGAAAATTGAAGTCGGAGGCAAAAAATTATGGTGGGAACTCAGGATACGAAAGGATCAGAAAAAGACTTAATGACGGAACGCCTCGCTTCCACTTCACATCCTTCTTAATAAAAAAACAGCTTTTACCCAGTAGTGTGAATTATTTTTATTTTAAATTCTATTTCGAGTTTTATGGAAATTTAAGGGAACCAGAATAGTGCCTCTATTTTTAAAGTAAATGAGACTTGAATTTACAACGCGATAAGACCCTGAAAAATAAAGATTTTTCCATTTAAAGTATGAAAGCTTGTGACGAAAAAAAAAGGAAAAATACAGAGATAAGCTTCTTTTCCGATGATACTGAGGATGAAAAATGCATACCGAGAGTTTTTCAAAAAGGTAAACAAACTTTTTAAGCTGCTGAAGCAATTTGCAGTTATATAAGAGTCAAGAGGTATTTAGCTGAAGGATGTTCCTTCTGGAACTTATTTTCTGTAGAGTGGTAGAGAACCGAAAATGGAAATCCGTCCCATGACGAGGAAATTTTCAAACATCTGTGGGTAAACAGGTTTTCACATTTTTGTTCTATCGTTTGAATGCCACAATACCACGAATAAAAAATTTTCTTCCGATAGGCGCCTCCAATTGCCTATTTTCAGGCACAAGAAATATATGAGGATGAGCAAGACGTTTTACCAGGACATTTTCATTTCACACAGGCCATTGTTATTAATATCTCGGAATATACATATGAAAGAGCATGTCTTGATGATGGTGGCAACATTATATGGAGTGTTTAAAATAAGCCGTCTCTTGCGTTTGTCCACACTATATGAAGAAAACTGGGTACAGAAAACAATTTCATATGTTTTAATACATTTTCCTTATACGATGCCCGTTCTTTTATTGTCTACAGCATCTTAACATATCAATCAAACAGGAAGAGTTTTTCTATTTTTATGTGAAATCGAAGTTTAGAATTCGTAAAGTTTTTCCCCACTCTGTTCTGGAAACAATGCTACGGATTTTTTTTTTTTTACTGGAGGTTTAACGACCACCGTGAGCAACAAGCAGTAGCCAGTCCCTAGTTTAGGGTCACTGGTTCCAGGGAAGGGAGAGATCCATTGTCGCAAGATAAACACAACATCCACGCCTCACCGGGATTCGAACCCGGACCCCTTTCGGACGAATGATCAGAGGCCATCGCTTAGAGCACTGCGTCACCGCGGCCTACGGATTGCAAAAGAGAGAGGTGTGCAGCTTTAATACGGATTCCAAAGTTAAATTTCTCTTTAAAAATGAGATAATGGTTTTACACAGTGCGTCAAAGAATTTTTAAGACTGGCGCTAGATTTCAGCCTACGGTGACGCCACCAGTGTAATCGCGAATGCGTTATAAACCGTGACCATCTGCTTGCTTTCTGCCAAAAGTACTGCGCAGTTGTTAATGTAACTCAAACGAAACGGGCATTCATTAGAGAAGTAAAACTTTTTTCACGTTGAATTATTAAGATGGAACAAAAGGATGTTATTAAATTTAACGCAAAACTTGATAAAACTGCCTCGGGAACGTACCAAATGATGAAACAAGTTTATGGTGAATTTTTTTAAGTAGATCAAATGTTTTCCTGTGGCACAAACGTTTTTTGGACGGAAGAGAGATGCTAGAAGATGATAAGCATACCGGAATACCAAGTTCATCTAGGACACCTCAGATTATTGAAAAAGTGCGAGATTTCGTGGCAAAAAATTGATGTGCGTCACTAAGAATGATGGAAGAGTCTTTAAACATCAACAAAGAAACGATTCAAACCATCCTGCATGAAGATTTGGGCAAAACAAAAGTCTGTGCTAAATTTGTTCCGCACACGTTAACCAATGAACAAAAATCAAGGAGAAGTGCACATTGCAGAGACATCATTTTAGCCGCTGAAAATGATCCAAACTTCTTAAAATCGATTGTTACTGGTGATGAAACATGGTGTTTTCAATATGATTCTAAAACAAAGCGACAAAATGCGGAATGGAAGTCAAAAAACTCACCACAAGCCAAACAAACAAGAAAAGTTCCATCGAAAACCAAAACAATGCTCATTACATTCTTCGATAGTAAGGGTATTATCCACAAAGAATTTGTTCCAAGTGGACAAAAAATTACTGGTGAGTTTTATTTAAATGTTTTGAGGCGTTTGATGGGCAGAATTCGTCGCATTCGTCCAGAATATCGAGATAAAAACAGTTGGTGTTTGTTGCACGATAATGCACCTAGTCACACCTCACTTCTTGTTCGTAGATTTTTGGGAAAAATAACGTCTGTGTGTTGAGTCATCCACCGTATTAGCCTGATTTAGCACCCTGCGACTTTTCTTTATTTCCAAAACATAAAATGACGTTAAAAGGGTGTTATTTTGATGATATTTTGACCATACAAACAGCTTCGACACGTACTTCGGAGGCAATTCCGCAAATTGAACTGGAACAGGCATTCGAATCATTAGTAAATCGCTGTAACAAGTGTATTGAAGCCGGAGGGATTTATTTTGAATAACAAACCAAAACAAATTATAATTACTTGTTTCTATTTCGTTTTACAGACCCAGTCTTAAAAATTATTTGCCACACTGTGTATTAGGGGAAAGGAATGAGGTTGTGTCGCTGATTTATACACCAAGAGGATAGAAAAGAATCGAAAATCATGTGTTTTTTTCCAAAAAATCCTATTAAAAAATATGAAGTCGCTCATCAACATATGGTACCGTTTGATGTCTGTTCCCACGAATGTTATGTTGCTAGGCATTAATTGGCAAAAGGCCCTTTTTCACCTTTTCGAGTTATTTACATTGCTTGTTTGTTTGTTGGGGGTTTAACAAGAGACCACCGTGAGCAACTCAGTGCGCTATTTAAGTAGTCGCCCCTCCCTAATTCAGGGCCACTAGTTCGAGGGAAGGGAGAACTCCAGTGCAGTAAGACAAACACAACATCCACGCCTCACCTGGATTCCAATCCGGACCCATCCCGGTTGAATGATCAAAAGTTGAGACCAGGGGTCGGCAAACATTTTTTGTAAGGGGCTAAATAGTAAATATTTTAGGGTATGCGGGCCAAGAAGCAAACTCGAGGATATTTATGTAGGTATTTATTTATTTTTTCTTGTTTTTTAAGTAGTATTCAACTGTTCTCGCTGAAAGGCTGATAGATTTAAATAAATCCATTTTCCCTGGACAAATTTCTTCTGTTGCAACAGTAAAACATGATTTAACGAACTCGTCATCAGTAAACGGCTTTCCTTCCTTGGCCAAAAAATGAGCTACTCCTAAACTGACTTTCGTTGCTGCTTCATTTTCATTTTCGTGAATAAATCGCGTTATGAAGAAATACTCCGTTTCAAAGTTTCCAATTTATTTGATCGTTGCTTTCCTGTGAGTTGTGAATATTGTGTCGAGTGCTTAGTCTGATAATGACGATGTATATGTTATTTGTTAATTACAGCTAAAGTGTCATTGCACAATAATTATAACACTTTGTCATCTAATTCGGTAATAAAATAATTCACACTCCACTTTGCCTTAAAAGCACGACATTCGAAGTCCACTTTTCTGGTTTTGACAGTGACTTGATGGATATTCAAGGCTAATCAAAAGAGAACAAAATATCGCAGAGCAGTGATACACGTGGCACTGGAAACGCTGCCGAATTATAATGGCGTGGCGTCACAGCAGGGGCCACCTAATGCGGAGCTATAGGAGCGCCATATTAGATTGTATTTCTCAACTCCTCAACTCGGCGGTTCCGTTATAGCGCGTACTTTAACATTTTAAAGAAATTGAAAATTTTAAAGAATTTGAAAGTGTAATGTCCATTCTTAGAGCTCTCGGGCTGTTCAAACAGAGGCGGCGGGCCGGATCTGGCCAGAGGGCTGTAGTTTGCCGACCCCTGGCTTAGACCATTGCGCAATGCGGCTATTTACACTGTTGCTCCATGTTAAAGAAATATTAATAAGAAACGTCAATGAAATTTGATAAAGAGGTTTATTTTTACAATTCTTACAAAACTAGAGGAGAAGAAAGTCAAAATCTTATAATACGCATGTGTTAAATATATTTTACATAAAGGAGCATCCCATGGAACACTATTTAAAGTTTTTTGCTGAAAATGTGAAATATTTCACATGGAGTATGATCATCCCTGACAGCCATGCAGCTCTACAAAAGACTCCAGTACTGTTTATTAGGATATTGATGATGTCTTGAGTGTCTAATGACCACACCTCAACAAGAGCTGTTCCGAGTCCTTGAAGTGTTCTAGAAAGGGGCTGGCGAGCTCGAAGGAGTTTCTCTAGAGCATCCCAATGGGACTGAGATCAGAGGATTTTGGTGGCCACCGCAATCGGAGAATATTCTTCTTCTTAAAGAAAATCTTCGACCAAATAATCTCGATGAGATTAGGTACTATCGTCTATAAGACTAAAGTATGGATCGAGGGCTCTCCAGCGTGGCTTAACATATCTGTTCTGCATCTTAGGATAATAACGGAGCGCCTGTGAAAGATGTGCAGGTCTGTGCGCCCGTTCGTCATGATTCCTTTGGGGACCATCACGCTACTCGTAGCCAGAATAACCTCTTTTTCCGAGGTCAGTGGGACATTCTTTCCAGTTAGTAATACGCCACGAATCAGTGCTTAATCGGATTCGTGATTCATCTGTCACAAGAACATTTTTCCACTGATCTGGATTCCAAGTGTGAGGGTGACGACTCCAAGTTATACGAGCTCACCGGATTGCGGAAGTTAAAGGGACACAAATAACAGGTTTCCTTGCATTAAGGCGTTGCTCACCAAGTCTTCTACAAAGAGTATGCGCCGAAATGCTCGTTCCTGTAACTTCTGAAAGCTCCAAAGAGAGCTTCCTAGCGGACAGGTCTCTCTTCGTCTGGCAGACAGATTACTACAGCAATCGTTGCAGAGGTGCCTCGGGACCAGTAATGCCTGGGACAGCGCTGTCCTAGGCACCAATAGTGATGCCTGTAGGACAATTGTGCAACTGTGGTGCTCGACGACAAGTAATTCCTGCCTGCTGAAACTGTCTGCAGCGTCTTGATATGACACTTTCTGGAACAGTCAATGCTCTATAAACTTTCATCTGAAACCTACTTCCATCCCAAGATTAATAGAAAGTAAGGTTTGCTAATCCCGTCTCCCTCGTTCCGACTCCTTACGTAATTACTACAGACATTTAACGCCGACCAGGAAATTCAAACAAAGGTCTTCGCTCTTTCCACGTTTATAAGTGAGTCACGGAAAAATTCTCATTGGCCGCCACCGGGAGTCGAACCCAGGGTCTTCCAGTTACGCGCCGGATATGCTTCCGCTACACCACAGCGGCCTTGAATTCCTCCAGATTCACACAAACTAACTGCCAAGCCAATTTGGTAAGAAGCAACCTGCCAAATTGGCTTGGCAGTTAGTTTGTGTGAATCTGGAGGAATTCGAGGCCGCTGTGGTGTAGCGGAAGCATATCCGGCGCGTAACTGGAAGACCCTGGGTTCGACTCCCGGTGGCGTCCAATGAGAATTTTTCCGTGACTCACTTATAAACGTGGAAAGAGCGAAGACCTTTGTTTGAAGTTCTTGGTCCGCGTTAAATGTCTGTAGTAATTATTCATTCGCCTTCTAATTATTTCTTCAGTTGCTGCTTACCATCTTTGGTGAATCCCCGGCATTTTGCGGGGCTCCAAGAAGCAACCTGCCAAATTGGCTTGGCAGTTAGTTTGTGTGAGTCTGGAGGAATTCGAGGACGCTGTGGTGTAGCGGAAGCATATCCGGCGCGTAACTGGAAGACCCTGGGTACGACTCCCGGTGGCGGCCAATGAGAATTTTTCCGTGACCCTCCTTACGTAGTTACGTAACTGTGCAGAACGACTCAGCTGATAGAACGGGCAGTCTGTTGAAACAACTGAAGCACTCGCGGGAGAAATGTCCACAATTTTTAATTCAATACGCTTTGAATCTGAAAATTTGCAACCAGGAGGTAATGCAAAAGACATGTGCAATCAAACAAGCAGGAAAAACTGAGAGGTATGAGAATATTTTATTTATAGTAAACCGAAATTTTAAGCAAATTTAGTATGCATTTATTATTATTTTTTCAAATCTGTTTGATCTTATGGAATATTGACATGATATTAAGGAAAAGCGCAAGAATAGTAATCCTACCTTTTAAGTTTATTTATATGCAACTGTAATATTAGCTTTAAATAAATTCAAAAGAAAGGGAAAAAAACCAATAAGATTATGTTACTAGAATCTCATAAAGAAATATCTTTATGCTGAAAAAAATGGACTTCAGGAACATTCCACGAACTCGGCTAATTATAAAGCTGGAAATTAATTTCATTAAACCCCAGTGTCTAAGCGATGGCTTATGTCCGAGAATTGTCTGGTTTCGAATCCCGGTGAGGCATGGATGTTATGTTTGTCTTACGGCGCTGGTTCTCTTCTAATGGTCCTAGATTAGGGACAGGCAACTGCTTATAGCCCGTTAAGTTGCTCACGGCGGTCGTTAAACCTTCAATCAAAAAAAGTAATTTCATTAAATGCTCTGTTATTTGCAATTAATCACTTAATCGATAAGATAAAATTATGGTTTTTACATTTTTTTCTTTTCGTCATTGAAATTTGATTTGCAACCTTGATTTGTTCTTTTAAGAAATTAATTTCTGCTTCGCCCTGTAGCTCTATAAAATTATAAAAATTGGCCAACAGTAAGTGGTAATCTAATAGCGACAATAATAAATTTGCAGTCATGTTGGTCAGCAGGAATCCAATTCTGACGTCACATGAATAAGCTGCATTGCGCAAAGACTAGCAACATGGCGAGCAGGTACCGTTGCTATGGCGATTTTAGAGCGTGACGTCACGAAGCCACTAGCGGGAGTATGAGATGAGTTTGTTTTTCACTGACTTTCCTTCCATCGTACCAATCGGTCTCCACAGCTGAAAAGCATCCACACAAGGTATTTGTGACAGCTCGACGTGTCACTGGAGAGAAAGCAAGAGTTGCCCAAAAGTGCTACAAGATGCAAGTAGACTTGCAAGTCTTTTTAACGCAATCCTAATTTGCATATTACGGCTGGCCTGCAACAAAGCTGAAATCAGGTTAACCGACTGAGTAGCAACATTCGCAAGTTCGCCAATTTTCGTCGGCAACTATAATATGTATTACACTGAGTTAAGTGTGCATTAGGAACAAACCCCGTTTTACACATTCGGAGCGATAATGAAGTGCCACGGGATATCAACGTCACGTGCGTCTACTATAAATTGTGCACACTTACCCTCCGTTCGTAGTCCGTAAACGGTTGCCAGTAATAGGAAAACGTAGCGACGTAAGCCAATTTGACTGCGGCCAGATAATTGTAGCCCGGAGGGAAGGTGCCAAAATTTCAGAAACAGCCACACTTGTTGGCTGTTACTACAATTGTGGCCAAAAGTCCAGTACCAGTAGAGCGAAGTCAATTTTTAATGTTTGAAGTCAACTTATACAGCGTAATGGCAAAGTCAGGAATACATATTATTCATTATTTAAAAGAAACTTTTATGCTGAATTCAAATATGTTTACAGAATGTTATAACCAGTAATAGAAGTGAAGTTACAAGCAAAGGTACAGCGTCTAGTCATAAAAAGCAAAAAATAGTACAATTTGTGAAATTTGTGTACGATGCATTTAAAGCAAAATTACTGTACAGAACATTATTGAAACTTGCAGGACACTTGAAATAACTTACCAACAAGCAAAATATGCTTTAATATTTAATTGGATAACCACAGTTTCTTAGCAACAAAGTGCACCTTCTTGGCATGGAACTAATGAGCTTCTCTAGTTGTCCATTGGTGATAACACGGTGCCATACAGCCCTTACAGACTCAATTAATGCTGTTTTAGATGTGGGTCCTTGTTGATGGACCTTTTGCTTCAATCTCACCCACAGATTCTGTAAGGGATTAAGATCCGGTGACTGTGCCGGCCACTGAAATTTTCTTATAACTTTTCTGTTAAACCATTCGTCAACCAACTTTGACCGACGACATAGCGCGTTATCGTCCTGAAAGATAAAATTCTACAAACCCATGTCTTGTGCAGATGGTAGCAGGTTGGAACCCAAAATATCCGACATTCATAGACAATGAAACCCATTACAAAATATTAATCTATTTTGTGACGTACTACAGAGGTAAAAACATGTGTCAAGACGACAAATGTGCAGCGAGACATTCTGTCCGCGTAGCTTAGTTGAGATAGCAACTTATCCTGGAGTAAGGAGACACGGTTTTGATCGCCGTCGTGGACAAACTCGTGTTTTCACAACTTCCTCGCACTAGAAGCTGAAAAGTAAGTTACCAAAGTTAACAAACTGTTCACAAAAAGTTTCTCATAGTTGAAGGATGATATTAGACACAAAGGGATTTCCAAATCGAACAGTTAGGAGAGGAGTTATAGACGAAAACACGAAATATATTTACGCCGCCTAGCGGAAGAATTTTGAATAATGGAATAGTAGAAAATATATGAAAAAAGTGTTCTTCACAACAAAAGCTGTGGATGCTAAAGAAAAATATTTTTTTAAATGCACTTCCTGGAAGCAGAAGTGCCGTGAATAACGTTTTGACGTTTACTTCCCTAAAGATAAATCTGTGCATTATTGAAAGAAGATGATATTCCTTATTTTTACCATAGCGAATTGCATAGATTAAAAGAAGGAAAAGTTTCAATAAGATTTTTAGAAGCGGTAATATAGCTTCAAAAGAAATCTACACTAACACCACTTAACGCCAAACCAAGCTACGGGGAACAGAAAACACCCCAAGAATGCAGGCAACCTACAAAAACCCAAGAGTGCAGGTAAACTTTTCCATAAGGTAAATGACAATTGGTGCTAAAACAACTTTTTAAATCGGATTTTTAGAAGCAGAGATGTCGCAAAAAACATGTTAAGTAAACTACTGCTTGTGAAAATTTTAAATGAAGAAACACTGCTATTAGCTTGAAACTTACAGGATACGTACAACAGGTTAGAACATGCAAATGATTGAAATGCCAGTGAAAATATGCATGCGGTTTAGAATAAGCGTCCTCTGAACTGTCCGGTCTTGGGCATAAAGAGTTGGCTAAAACGAGATGTTACAATCAGTGAAGAGCCGATACCGATTTGAAAGGGTGTTTCTTATGTCTCACTACGCCCGTCACCGAAGAAGGTTGCATTATGAACACCTGACGGACTTTGAGCGAGGAAGGATTGTTGGGATGAGAGAAGCTGGATTTTTCTACCACGGAATTGCCACTCGTAGGTGACAAGACGCTAGTATAGTAATGCGAACGCGGCATCAGTGAATAGATGAGGCTTGGCGCACAGAAATCCTAGAAATGAACTGCGAAATTGCACGACTGCAATGGCATGACAGACACTTCTATCAGATGGCAATGACGTTTGCACAGCGACATCCACGGTGTTAGCGCAACAGTGGAGCATTATCATATGCTAGGCTTTGTCTTCCCGCACAGTACGACGTCGTCTGCTTAGCATTGGACTGGTCGCTAGCAGCCCATTGCTGCGTATTCCTTTGACCCTCAACCACAGACGTCTCAGGTTGCAATGCGGTCTCAAGCACAGACATTGGCGCACTGATTGGCAAAAGGTCGTGTTTACTGACGAGTCTCGATTCCGTTTCATGCACTATGATGGTACCATGCGTGTTGGAAGATATCGTGGTGAACAGCACCTTGCAGCGTACGTTTTACATCGTCATACCGGCACAACAACAAGGGTCATGGTTTGGGACACCACTGGGGTCAATTCGGGATCTCGCCTGATATGAATTAAAGAAACTTTCAACAGTCAGCGATACTTTAGAGGCAGATGTGATACCCTTCCCGCAGAGTTGTCCTGCCGCTGTATTCCTGCAGGACAATGCTCGGCCACATGTGTCTCGGAATGTTCAAGACCTCTTGCACGGCGGATTCCGGTTCTTCGTCGGCCAGCACGTTTGCTGGATATGTCCCTCATCGAACACGTTTGGGTCATGGTACCTAGGCGACTGGACTGTCACGCACCTCTGCCAGTCACCGCAAACTAACTCTGGTCTCGCATAGGAGCAGCTTGGCAGCTTATTCTCCAAGATGGTATCAGGAACCTCTTCCATTCAATGTCACGCCGTGCAGAGGCTGTTATTGTTACTCGAGGTGGCATCACGTGATACTGAGCTTTGAAGCAAAACATTCTTGTATCGCTCTATAAATGGAATCATTTATCTCCTGTAGCATGAGGAATCTGTGATATAAATTTCACTTGAACCACGCGATTCTTTTCTTGGTGCTGCAATTTTTACAAACAGTAGTAGTGTATTTGCGCCACCTACCTGGAAAATTTTGCATTTCGGAAACGAAATGCTCTTTAAATAGTTTCCGCAGTTAGCAGTAGCTGACTGAAAAAGGATTTGTCTCAATTGGGTTTTGAGAAGCGTAGATATTGCTAAACGCAAACGTGAAGTTATGCCCTATGGTGGCAAACTCGTACGTTCACAAAAATTTGAAATTATGTGCGAAACATTTCCCGCCAAAAACGATCTCGGACGTAGACAAAAAAGTTTTCAAATCGGGCTTTTAGAAGCAGAGATATCTACAAAAAGATTATGTACTGGTACACTACGCCCCTGGCGGGAAAACTATGCATCATTTTAAGGAGACGATATTGCGGAAACATTTTTCGTCATGAGCGGTACCTGACAACGAAAATATGTTTTCAATTGAGGTTACAGAATCGCAGATATGACTGCAAATGCATCAGAAACATTAATATGGTCTTACGCCTCCTAGTGGCGAAACCATGTTTTACCAAAAATTAGAAATCGCATGCAGAACATTTCCTATTGGGTGTGCTGCGTGATGCAAAAACAGTTTTTCAAATCGATCGTTTAGAAATAGAGATATCGGGGATATTGCAATTTACCTTAACGGCCCCTAGCGGAAAAAATATGAATTACTTGAAAAATAAATTGCATCCAAAATAGTCTTTGTTATAAATGGTATGGAAAGGAAGAAACATTTTTTGCAGGTGGATGTTTAAAAGTAATTATAAAGGATAACATGTTGATTGAAATCGATAGCATCTTAATGTAGTTTGAATTCGAGAACATTTGAATTTACGTCCTCTAGCGGCGACGTTCTGCACTAGAAAAACCTGAAAGCAAAGGAAAATCGTTCTCACATTTTGGCATTCACAACGTAGAAAAATTTTTTAAACCGGACTAATAGTTGCAGTGATATGGTTTCTACAGAGGGACCGACAGACGGATGAACATAGTGATACTATAAGCACGGTACGCACGAAATCAGTCTTAACTGTCTCATAGAGTCTAATTGGCTCCAACAAACTGCTTACTAACTACGGCAACTTCTGCTCGACGTCTATGTTCCATGTGCTTCTTTACAAAGACTCAGCCCCTTCTGACTGTGGCGCCAATTAAAAATGGCGCCGAGTAAAGCTCAACCTACACCATTGAGCTCTACTTAGTCTTTTCTAGTTCCACCAGTTTTTTAATGTAATAGTAAGCATTCTTCTAGTCTGGAATTATAACTGTTCCCTAATGAATTAATATATAGATAAATAAAGAAAGAGAAGACGTAATTGGATTGACGTGTTTCAAATTACGTTTCAGAACTTAATTCTAGAGTAAGTCTCAGTAAGTCGGTTTTACTTTCAACATAACATTACTAAAAACACGAGGGCACGGGGAATCTGCCTATATGGTCGCTCCACATACCACTGCGTACAGCTGCATAAGAAATGAGATGAAACACCCAGTATGTCGTTTAATCATTAATGTATTTTCTTGTTTCCAGAAGGTTATTTATTGTGATCAAAACTGATACATTGAACAGTCGTCACGTTTTCCTTTCTGTATTGAAACGATCCACTTGTGCATACTAGTATATTATTTTGAACGTGTGATCATCCCTGATATCATATAAGCTTAAAGAAAAACAAAACCTTTTCTGCTGTGGAAACAGCGTTTAAGTTCGTAATGAAAGGAAGTTCGGTGCGCTATGCGAACTAACAACAGCTTCATGAAACAGTTTGTTGATGTTTATCATAGCATTGCTTAACAAGTGGTTCCGTTGTTGTTGTTCAGCAAGCCGACGATTTTTGCTACATTCAACGAAATCATGCTTACTTCAGGTTCAACTTATAATTTTGCAAATAAGTGCTTCCACTTCAACTCTATAAAAAAGGACACATTTTCCTAAATTTCCACTCAAAAGACCCAGACTTTAAAGGAAATGCGTGCGAAAATGAAACTGGCTGATGTCCATTCCTATTTGTATTCCAGGATATGTTCTTCCCAACTAATTAAGAAAGATTTTGCATATCATGCCACTACGAACCGCAGACAGTTGAAACTTGGCTTTATTCTCACAATTTATAGTGTCAATATAAATGCTAAAAGGTAATAGGATGCATTGTCATCATTTCGCCTTGTGTTTCCCAAGAATATAAAAAGGCTTAGCCAGAATTCCATCATCTTGACTTAGGCAATGTCATTCTTCCCGACAAGAATCTACCAGAACACCGTATACGAAATTAGCTTAATACATTTTTGCACCCTTGATCTACTCTTTAGAGCACTTAATTTTTACTTTTGAGTCCTATAGCTATAAAAATTGACTTCCTTACTACAAAGGCGTAAAGATTTTCAACATTAGTCCACAATAATAAGTAATCTGATTACAACCGAAATTATTATGTTCAGTGTATCCAACACCGACAAAACTCTTTCACCGAAAAGTGATAAAACGTAGTACTTGAATCTCAAAACCCACAGGATCGTTTCAAATGAAATTTTGCATAGTTACGGAGGTCTGGTAGAAACAATGTACACAAAATGGGAACTTGATACTTCTTGAAAGGTCAAATTTCTCCTCTTCACATTATCGTAACTAAATGAATTTCAAAGCTTTTATCCCGCGAGTACGTACACTTAATAGCGCCGGCATCGACAACTATCAGACTAAATTGCCTTCAATCGGATTACTGAGTAAGAGCGGAGAGGGCTAAAATTGGCCCTCTTCTTCTCCTACGGTATCACGAATTTGAAGAATTATTAACTTTGACATCAAAGGTACCAAAAGGTCGAGCAAGACCTCTCCAGTATGGCATCAGCGGCGTTCCTATCTTCTCTGGTTGGCGCTTTGCGTTTGCCGCCAGCTCCCCTCTTCTACATCTAGTCCCCCCTCCCCACAACAATAAATAAATAAATGGGACATTTGCATCTACAAACGTACTGGATGAACTCAATAAAATTTTGTATACTAACTGAGGCAGAGTAAAACACCCCTTCGCCAAATTTCAAGTTCATTCATTCACTTGTCCAAGACTTAGTAAAGGCATATATAATTTAAGATTATATTCTTGTGATGTTGAGATAGAATAAATTATAAACGTTTATTCACAATTAAATGTTTTATTAACATTTACTATAGTTTCACAGAGCATTTGGCTCGACATCTTCAGGACAAATTGAGCTTAAACTTTCAAATTATTTTTACATCATCAGAGTTCTGGTGGTCACGAATTTTGGTGAGTTGTTTCTACGCGCTTGAAAGGAAATGGAGTGGGCATCATGTCGTTGTCAAGCTGCGAAGAGTTCCGGTATATGTGGAAGGCTTCTGATGTATTAAGCTCGACAGTCGAATCCGGTTTATCAATAAGCCTAGCGTTTCCAAACAAATATTTATGGTTATTTTCATGACAATACTGGGTTATAGACGACTTCTTCAGTTCACAGCACCATGTGTGAGTCTTGTGTTCCTTCACACGGAAACTTAAAGACCTGCGGGTCTGTCCTATATAAGAAAGTCCACATTCACAAGGTATCTGATAAATTCCCCAGGAATTTGTCTTCGATGTAATCTTTTGATCTGTAAAAATCCACCTTGCTTATGGGTTTGAAAATAACTTCGAAATGAAAACTTTTGAGAATTTTTGAAATTCAGAAGCAAATCTGAGGAGCAAATGGAATAACCGCCCATCTCTTTCGTACTGGAAGGTCTTTTGGCGTGAGCGAGCAGACAGGCTTCGGTTTCCCAAATTTTTGGACATCTTTGTCTATAACGGAAGGGCTATATCCTCTGTGTATTGCAATTCGTTGAAGAAATCAAGGTCTTTCTGCATGGAATCCTCCGTTGAGCATATACACTGAAGTGCCAGAAAAACTGGTGCACCAGTCTAATACTTGGTAGGTCCCCCGGGGAGCGCAGGACTGCAGACATACGACGGGGCATGGACTCCGCTAGCTTCTGGAAATATGCTGTAGGCAATGCACACCATACTTCCTGCAGAGCGTTCCACAATCCGGGTGTATTTCAAGATATCGGATTCCGGTGTTCGATAGCGCGTTGCATGGCATCCCAAATGAGTTCTATTACGTTCAGATCTGAGGACTTGGGTGGGAATGGCAACATCCCAAACTCAGGTGAATGTTCCTCTAACCATAATGTGGCGTCCTGACACTTGCGTGGAGGTGCATTGTCTTGTTGGAACAGGCCCAACCCATCAGCATGATTGCAGGACATCAACGGGTGTACCTCGTCAGAAAGGATGCGCACATAGCGTTGGTCTGTCACAGACGTTTGTAGACGTACCAGGAGTCCCCGTGAAGTCCAGCTAAACACACCCCATACATTACGGGCCCCCCACCAGCCGGGACAGTTCCCTGTTGACAGGCGGGATCCATGGCTTCATGGGGTTTGCGCCACACACGAATCTTTCCATCTACCCGATACATTTGGAAACGCGACTCGTCAGACCAGGCTACTTATTTCCAGTCATCAAGTGTCCATTGACGGTGTTGCCGTGCCCAAGCGAGGCGCATAGCTCTGTGTCGTGCACCCATTAAGGGGACTAGAGTTGGGCGTCGGCTCCCAAAGCTTATATCGTGCAGGGTACGTTGCACAGTCCCGACGCTGATGCTTGTTGAGGCTCCAGCATTCAATTCCGATGCTACATGCGAGAGTGTCGCGTGAAACGATTCTTGACAGCCAACGATGGTCACGTTCACCCAATGTCTTTTTACGGCCACACTGGTATCATAAGTTGGAGTATTTGCCGAAATTCTTGTAGTCACGGTACACCCTTGCAATAATCGTCCGTGAAAATCCGAACTACGTTTCTACCTCCGAAATACTATGGCCCATCTCACGAGCGCCAACTATGACACCGCGTTGAAAATCGCCTTAATCGTTATTACTTGTCATTCTCATGCCGAAAACAGCTCTGACAGCTGGCAAGGATGTCTATCGCTTTATATACGCACTGGCGGAGACGCAACCGAGTACGCTTATAGGTGACGTTGCTATGTGTTTTGCATAAGCTCGTGCGTACCAGTTTTTCTGGCACTTCAGTGTCTGTGTAGCACGATATACGTATGTGTAGAAAGCCGAATGTTTTTGTTTTTATGGGTAATTTAATTTTACATGTGGGGTTAAAAACACAGAAAATGGTTTTCGATAAACTGTTGTACTAAAGGATCCTTCAGAGCGTACTGCTCAGCTTTACTAACGGATGCCATCGCACTTGTTGTGGTATCCCTTTTATTATAAATTAGAACATAACTTTCCAAACTATAAGTCGTCGTACCTTTTGCTCAAACCTTACAAAAGTGGCTTGCAGTGAACGTTAAGTGTTCCCATTTTCGCGTACATCTAAACATCAAAAACAGATACTGCTCCATTATTACAGCTCATTCAAAAGAATGGATTTATGCTCCGGTGGCCAAGTCGTTTGAAGTTCTGATTTCTGGCGATAGGCCTGCTTCCGAATCCTGCGTAAGCCATGAGTGGTGCGCTTGTCCTACGTCGTTGGCTTTCTCTCTTCCCTGGATCTAGTGACGCCAAATTCGGGACGGGCGGCTGCGTATATTCCTAAGAGTTGCTCATGGTAGTCCCTAAATACCAAACAACAAGAGTAACTTACATTAAGGTGTCAGATCATTAGGAATATCGATTTTCAAAACAACCTGGGATGCATATGGCATCTATCCAACAATGCTCCGATGTCGTTATAAAGATATGTTTAGCCAAGCGGATGTGATGGCGACCGCAAATTGTGGAATGTTCATCCAATCTCAAACCACAGTTGTTCAATTGGGTTCAAATCTGGAGACTATGATGGCCATTTTAACACTCTGAAGTCACTGTTCACTCCTTGAACTAATATGTGACGATCCGTGTCAAGTTAGTTGCATGACGCATTTTTGTGTTCAAAAAACCCTCTTCATCAGGAAATGCCATGTACACATACGGATGTGGCTAGTCCGCAGTGATGTTGAGATACCTCCTGGCATCCAAATGCTGTCACAGATGTATTGAGGATTCCAATGTGCGCCACGAACTCCGACCCCACACCATTACACCACTTCCACCAGCTATAACAATTAACGCTAGCCATGTGGAATCCATTGATTCGTGCTGTTGACGACATACAAAGCCAGACTATCGGCGTGCATTAATTGAAAACATGACTCAGCGGAACAAGAAACATTTTCCGGTTCTTAAGTTTCACATTTTAGTGCTTCAACGCCAAATATAGACCAATTTGTTGAATTTTAGTACACACGAGTAGTACAGGAATCTGTTGTTATAGCCCATTAAGTCTGTTGTTATGACCCATTAAGTCTGTTGTTATGACCCATTAAGTCTGTTGTTATGGCCTATCCGTATCAACAGGCAGCGGCAGCTGAAATTCACCCCTCTATATCGCTATTGTACATACTGCATGGTTACTAGAAGCAGTAAAAGTCATATGTTACCTAGTGAAATCCTCTCCACAATGGATACACAGATTATACTTCAGTCTACCACACCAGCGTTTGGAATATGAAAAAGTCTAATGACTCTCGGGTTGTAATATTCAATACACACACTCAGTGGCTAAATTATTATGACCACCTGACCAGTTTTATGCAAATTATCTATGCCGCAGATGCTGTTGACGTAAGATGGCTGAATCGGTATTAAAAGAGAAAGCTGAAGGCATGCAGAGACTTAATGAAGTAAATTGCACAAGAAATAATGGATAAAAACGCTATCTGAATGACTTTAAACGTAGAATGATCCTGGATGCTCGAAGCATTGGTGCGATCATTGGGAAAATGACTGCACTTGTGAAATGTTCGAAGACAGCAGTTGTGAAAGTGTACAGAGAATGGATCACACCTAAAAAAAACTGGGTCTGAGCGCAAGTCATGTGGTTGTTAACGGCTACTGGATCCTCGAGCTAAGCGGAGAGTAGGCAGACTTGTTCAGTCCAACAAACGGGCAAGTCTTCATCAAATTACCGATACTATGAATCAGGGACGGATTCCGATTACCTCTCAAAGTACAGTTCGCTTCACATTACATCGTATGGGCTACAGAAGCAAACGGTTTAATCGGAAGCCATTTCTATCTTCAACAAACAAGAAGCAACGCCTCCAATTCTCATAGGAAAAACTATTTGGATAGTAAATGAGTGGAAAAGGGTAATGTGGTCCGACAAATTGTGTTTTCAACTACACTAAGCAGATGGAAGGGTGACAATATGGAGAGAACAACACGAAAGCATGGATTCAATCGTCACTACGCTTCAAGCTAGCGGAGGCAATGTTATGATCTGGGGTAGGAGTGTTTGGGCCCTCTGATTCGTGTGCAGCAACGGCTGACTGCCCAAAAGTATTTAAATATATTTGCCTACAAAGTCCGCCCAGTTATGTTGATAGTTTATTCCAATGGAATGATTACTTCCAGTATGACAATGCTTCATCTCATAGATCTCACATTGTACGCAAATGGATTGAAGGGCATCACAGATACTTCTCTCTGCTACATTGGCCTTCGCAATTATTTGATTTCAATCCAATGGATCACTTATGGGATGAAGTCTATAGGGAAATCATAAAGCTGGATCCGCTACTATAAAATCTTCAACAGCCGGAGGGTGCAATTCATCGCATTTGGGCTAATAATTAATATACCCCCAGCTACTTACCGGCATTTAATAGGGGTCCACACCAGGCCACACTAATGCAGTATTAAGGGCAAAAGGTGACCCAACAATGTATTATAACCAGGTGGTCATAATACGTAATTTGGCCACTCAGTATATTACAAAGGCTTCATACGTGTACGTGTGCGAGAGCGCAGGCGCGCGTCTGTACATGCGTGTGTGTACAAAGCTTTGTACCAAACATTTATAAGTGAATTGCATTCATATTGTTTTACTACCTCGTTGTGCCACTGCCAATCTTTAGTCTCCGTTATGATGGTAACATACACTCCGTGATCAAACTAACCGTATACCATTTTGAGTAGGGTATTTGCTTATATACAGCACAGCCATCGCCCGTACAAGTACAAAAATATACACGTGGTCTGGCAAACATCATAAACAAGCATGAGCAGCAGAATGGGCAATATACGGCACAGCTCGATGATCTTCAACATGACACAGCCATAGGATGCCATCTTAGAAACAAGGCATTTCGGGAAATTTCTGTCCTGCTGCAACTGCTCCGATCAACTGCAAATGATGCTAATGTGAAATCGAAACGCCTACAAGTAACAACAGCACAATCGCGACATAGTAGACCAAGTAAATGACATTTTCTCATACAACCTGCTGCAGCAGTTGTATGAGTAAAATCGCTTGTCCTGGTTGAAAAACGCACCACCGTTCCAAAATGTCTCTGGAAGCAGCGCTAGTCCCATAATCGTCCTCCGAGAGCTTAAGAAAATGGGCTTCCATTCTCGAAGAACCCCAGACAAGCCTAACATCAGCAAGATCAAAGCCAAGCTTCGTTTGAGTGGTGAAAAGCTCGGCGCCAGTTGATTCTAGAGCACCGAAAAAGCGTCCAATGAAGTGATGAATCACGTTTCACCATCTGGATGTACGACGGAAAAGTCTGGATGTGGAGGATGCCAGGTGATCGCTACCTTCCCGACTGTGTCGTGCGAGCTGTGAAGTTTGATGGAGGAGGCATCTTGCTCTAGGGCTGTTTCTCATGGTTCTGGCCGGGACCCATAGTTCCAGAGCCAGGGAATCTTAATGCTGCGCCCTCTGGTAACATTCTCGACAATTATGTGCTTCCAAGATTATAGCAACTGTTCAATGATGACGGTTCCCTTTGCCAGCAAGACATTAGCCAGGTCAACCTAGTGAGGTCAGTACAGAAATGGTTTGATGAGGTGCGTGTAGAAAAACCTGACTTGCCTGCATAGAACCCTGATCTCAACCCCATAGAACACCTTTGGGATAAATTGGAACGCACATTGATAGTCAGGCTGAATCGCCCGATATCGATGGTGAACCTGAAGTACGCTCTTTGTGCGTAATCGAAGACAATTCCCGCAGCTACGTAGCAAAAGATATTGGAAAGCCTTTTCAGTAGATTCGAGAATGTGATAGCAGAAAAGGGTAGACGAAACCAATGTTAATTCTCTCCCTATTACAGGAAATTTGTGGATAGAGTAGTGTCGGGTAACTTTTGATCAAATAGTGTAATCCTTATTTGATGAGGGTGCATACTCTGATGTATTCCCAATCAACAAGTCACATCTTCCGTAGATGTAATTAGCAGTTAGTTCAGCCACAGACTCTCTTTATTTTGAGAGAATCATCTCCTTTCCATTACATAATCTACACTGGTACTCAAAATTAAAGGATGTTGCTGCGCATGTATCTGTACGTGAAACAACGCACTGAAAATTGGCCAACATGCAATGCGAAGTTCGCTACACAAAGTACCATTCCGCATTTACTTTTTTCGCATGTAGGCCGGAATACGAAAATTAGGATTCAGTTAAAAAGAAGCGCAAATCTATTCGCATCTTATAGCTGTTTAAGACAACTTTTGTTCTCATAACAACGGCACCTCTAGCTGATAATGCCACGGAAATATCGTAGGAATGATTTTCAGCGAGTGGTGAGCGATTGGTAGGATGGAAACAGTTCAGTTCCAGGAGAAAGTTTTTGCAGGACATTGAATGCTCTTGAAAACGTCTTAAGAACCTGGGGGACAATACAAACTTATCAAGATTCTGGAGAGAATTTCAACTGCGAGGAGATATTCTTCGTCGACCAGAACAAGGTCGTTTCAGTACACAACTGCTGCAGCCGATCGTTATATGAATCTGACTGCAAGACGGAAGAGAGGCATATCATCTAGGCAATACTTTTTGGAGCTGTCAGTAGCTACGAGGGTTTCGGAGCACGGTGTTTGTAGAACACTTGGTCAGGAATTCCTGACAATTATTTGAAGAATGTCAAGAAAACCAGTTATTCGTGTCCCTCTAGCGTCCACCTGACCAGCGAGCTCGTTTAACGTGGAGTCATCAACATCCCATTTGGTGTCCAGACTAGAGGGCGAATGATCTTTTCACACATGAATCGCTATTTAACTGCAATGTTCTTTGATTTTTATTGGAGCTTTAACAACCACCATGAGGAACTCAATGGACTTTGAGCACTCGCCCTTTCCTAATTTAGGGTCACTGGTTCCAGGTAAAGGGAGAGATCCAAGGAAAAACACAATATCCATGCCTCAAAGGGATTCGAACCTGGACTCATGTCAGACGAATAGTGATATGCCATCGCTGAGACCACTGCGCCACCATGGCGGCACCGCAGTGTTCATTTGCAATGTATTGTTGTCGAATGGTTCCTGACCGGGAATAGGAATAACACAGAGTCTACTTACGTAGTCTTGGGGGAAACACTATCCCACAGAAAAAGTGCAGCATAATGTAAAATCGCCACAATTTCGCAATCTTAGCAAGATCCGAAGAAGCCATCACGATTACACAGGTTGTTGGTTCTCTTTGATGGACAGGTATGGGGTGAAAATGGCACATATACACGGTTGGCGGCAAAGCAATCTTCCCTATACGCGGCCGAACAGAGCAATCTTTGGTGCGCTCTGCTCCGCGGCGATGTCCGTCCAGAGTTCTCCACACACAGGAGCCGTTCCAACAACAGGTCCATTTTCTTTGGAGGATTTTGGCCAACTCCTGCACAGTTTTTCAAAAGTCCAACACACTTTTAGTTCATCACAAATATCTGGTTGGCGTGCTCTTTCTTTTTCACCCGTGGTCTAGGTGTAACAGACAGAGTGCAATGCCTCTTATCCGCTTCTTGGGCATTTCCCCATTTAGTTTTAAATGCCGGCTTGTTTACTCCATCATGTTCTTCCTGTCCCGGCGACATCAAACCGAAAGGAATGTGTCTCCTTAAGAACGCTTTTGTGTCTTCATTCCAGAGAGAGCGTTTTGCTACAAATTTGCGCAAAAATTCCTCAACACCATTTCGATAGAATCAGGAACACTCAACTGTCCCTCTAACGTCAGCGGAAGGGACTACTCTGGTGGCGGTGGCGTGATGGTCTGGGAACAAATTATGAAAAACAGACCTGCACATCTTTCAGAGTGGCTTTGTTTATTGCTCTGCTGTACAGGCACGAGAACCGGAACCCATGTATCAGGTCATTCAGGGAAGCCTGCTGTCTAGATTTCATTCTCATTGACAATAACGCCCAACCTTATTGATCTCGTTCGGTCGAATATTTTCTCCAAATAGGAGATACACTTAAGTGCCAGAAAAACTGGTACACCAGTCTAATACTTGGTAGGTACCCCACGGTAGCGCAGGACAGCAGAAATACGACGGGGCATGCACTCCAGTAGCTTCTGGAAATATGCTGTAGGCAATGCACACCATACTTCCTGCAGAGCGTTCCACAATTCGGGTGTATTCCGAGGTCTCGGATTCCTGTGTTCGATAGCGTGTTACATGGCATCCCAAATGTGTTCTATCACTTTCAGATCTGGAGACTTGGGTGAGTATGGCAACATCCCAAACTCAGGAGAATGGTCTTCCAACCATAATGTGGCAACCCGACACTTGTGTGGAGGTGCATTGTCCTGTTGGAACAGACCCAACCCATTAGCATGAATAGCATCAATGCAGGACATAAACCGGTGTACCTCGTCAGAAAGGTTGCGCACATTGCGTTGGCCGGTCACAGACATTTGTTGACGTAACAGGAGTCCCAGTGAAGTCCAGCTAAACACACCCCATATCATTACGGATCCCCCACCAGCCAGAACAGTTCCCTGTTGACAGGCGGTATCCATGGCTTCATGGGGTTTGCGCCACACACGAATCCTTCCATCTGCCCGATACAGTTGGAAACGCGACCCGTCAAACCAGGCTACTTGTTTCCAATCATCAAGGATTGACAAAAAAAGTAGTCATTAAGGCATCTATTATAACGAAATTCTAAAAACGAAACGCGTAAAATTTATTGTGAACTACTTTCCTTCAGGTGGGTGTGATCAGGTTGTTTGTAAACAAAGCGGAACGATACACAGAAAATCAAGACGCTTTCAAGTAGCTCCCGATTTCTTGTATATCGTTCCGGTTTGTTTAGGTATAACCTGATAACACCCAACTGGAAAGAAAGTTTTTCACGATAATATACGATTTTCTTTAAATTATTTTCATCGAAATCTTTTTGTAATGGAAATAATCATAAGCATTCATTTTATTATGGAAGATAATAATACATTTATTTTCGTATTTGTATCACATATTTATGCGTCATCATTTCATTTCGTGCCAGCAAAAGTTCGAATTATCTTCGCTTAAAGAACACGCTAACCCCGGGTAAAAACTTAAAAAAAACGTAGTACTGTTATTCGATACATTTCCTTCATAAAATGTATTTACAAATAAAAATAGTCATTAAGGCGTCTATTATAACAAATTTCTGAAAAGGAAATGCGTAAAATTTATCGTGAACTACTTTCCTTCACGTTGGGTGTGGTCAGGTTTTTTGTAAGCAAAGCGGAACAATACACGGGAAATCGGGAACCACGTTTTTCTCAAAAATTCGAAAATCTAAGCACGAAGTGCACATCTGCAGTATGTAAGCTACAAATTCGTGCAAAATTTCTGGTTTCTATGTTGAGTAGTTTTTTTTTTTTGTGTGTGTGTCGCGAAGGACTCATACACACTTCGTCTTATTAATATAAATATATATATATATATATATGAGATATTATTTGATTTCGAAGTTTGTGACGAATATATTTTGAAACAACAGGTTTAACGCGATAAAAAGTGCCTGTAAGCCAAAAGGTTCTTTTCTTTATTATTATTACCTTCGTATTCATTCCATCGACTACTGGAAACTACTGCCCAATTTCAATGAGTATTAAAGTGACCTTTGTTTACAGAAAAAAGAAAGTTAATGCAGAGAAACGTATTTTCCCCAAACTCTTTGCTGCAAGGAGTGTTCTCTATTTCACCACTTTCATTTTCCGTTTTCAAAATTTTTGTCGACATATAATCAAAAATAGAAAGCGAAGAAAGAGACAAGATCTTGAAATGATGAAACTGAAAGGAGTGGTGAAAGTCCTCGGGAAAGAAAAGGAATTCCTGACCTGTTTGTGTTTCTGCATAATACATACGCTTGGATATCAATATTTCAGCAGATAAAGCGGCCAACGCATTGCCTGAAGCACAATACACATCACGACGTCAATCTGAACACTAAATTGAGAACAAGAACTTCTGTCGTGCAATTCGACTTACAGGCATACAGAAAAGCAAAAACGAATTTCTTGGCATACAAGATAATATGTGTTCTAAGACAGGCAATCTTTTTTTTTTTTCTTTTTTTTTTTACCTGAACTACTCGACTAATTAACACATACTTGCCAGAAGTCACGCCGACCTCTATACAATCAATTTCCCATTTGAGATTCTAAAACCACCATTAACTGGATATTGGATTTATATACAAAAGCTCTAATCCATTCCCAAAGTGCACATAATCGATCTTCTTAAACTCAAAACAAGTTGGTAAAATCACGCAATGCATTGATTACGATACGTTTTCCAACATACCAGAAATCATTACTCAAGTTATGAGGATAATGGCTGTGGCATAAATCTCGCTCCTGTGCCCTGACCTTTGATCCCATTTCGATGATATTAAATAGAATTGGTTCAGTGTGCCTCCGGAACAACATACTACAGTTTTGTCGCAATAGAAGCATTTTCAGTCAAGTTATGAGGATAATGGCTGTGGAATAAATCTCGCTCCTGTGCTCTGACCTTTGACCCCACTTCAATTATATTAAACAGAACTGGTTTAGTATACCTCCGCAACAACATACTAAAGTTTTGTCGCAATAGAAGCATTTTTTTAAGTAATGACGCATAAGGGCGATGCAATGGATTCCGTTCCTATGTCCTGACCTTTGATACCATTTCGCCCATTTTCAACAGGGTTCGTTCCCAGGTAGTCCCATACCACGTACTATAATTTCATCGAAATCGAACCATTTTTTACGCGAGTTCTCGTGAGGACAGATAGACGGACAAAGCTGGAGCATATACGCTTCTTCAACCTACGGTTGGAAAGCGTAGAAGAAACGTTTCCAACACTTATTCAATGGATGTTTATGAGAAGAATATTAACTATAGAATTTGACATAGTATAACGAAGTAAATTTTTCCTTCATTTCTGTCCACGCCAGGATTCGAACCCGGATCCCCTCATTCCGGAATAAGTTGCTCTACCAATTGAGCTACGCGGACGTTTTATTCTGATTGCTATCTGCCTTTATGTCGTGTGCGTCCTTCTGGCAGGTACGTCACATCTCCTGGTACGTTACATCATCTCCCCCTTATTTTTTTTTTTTTTTTGTTTTTTTTTTTTTTCGAATGCTGGAGAAAGGATTCTCTTATTTTTCCTATCTCGCGGTGTGCAAATAACATCACACCAATGCGAGATTTTGAACGGTCGGGTCATCCAGATAGTTCGGGCGCCATTATAACGAAGTAAATTTCTCCGTCATTTCTGTCCACGCCAGGATTCGAACCCGGATCCCCTCATTCCGGAATAAGTTGCTCTACCAATTGAGCTACGCGGACGTTTTATTCTGATTCCTATCTGCCTTTATGTCGTGTGCGTCCTTCTGGCAGGTACGTCACATCTCCTGGTACGTTACATCATCTCCCCCTTACTTTATTTTTTTTTTGTTTTTTTTTTTTTTTCGAATGCTGGAGAAAGGATTCTCTTATTTTTCCTATCTCGCGGTGTGCAAATAACATCACACCAATGCGAGATTTTGAACGGTCGGGTCATCCAGATAGTTCGGGCGCCATTATAACGAAGTAAATTTCTCCGTCATTTCTGTCCACGCCAGGATTCGAACCCGGATCCCCTCATTCCGGAATAAGTTGCTCTACCAATTGAGCTACGCGGACGTTTTATTCTGATTCCTATCTGCCTTTATGTCGTGTGCGTCCTTCTGGCAGGTACGTCACATCTCCTGGTACGTTACATCATCTCCCCCTTACTTTATTTTTTTTTTTTTTTTTTTTTTTTTTTTTCGAATGCTGGAGAAAGGATTCTCTTATTTTTCCTATCTCGCGGTGTGGAAATAACATCACACCAATGCGAGATTTTGAACGGTCGGGTCATCCAGATAGTTCAGGCGCCATTATAACGAAGTAAATCTTTCCGTCATTTCTGTCCACGCCAGGATTCGAACCCGGATCCCCTCATTCCGGAATAAGTTGCTCTACCAATTGAGCTACGCGGACGTTTTATTCTGATTCCTATCTGCCTTTATGTCGTGTGCGTCCTTCTGGCAGGTACGTCACATCTCCTGGTACGTTACATCATCTCCCCCTTATTTTTTTTTTTTTTTTTTTTTTTTTTTTTTCGAATGCTGGAGAAAGGAATCTCTTATTTTTCCTATCTCGCGGTGTGGAAATAACATCACACCAATGCGAGATTTTGAACGGTCGGGTCATCCAGATAGTTCGGGCGCCATTATAACGAAGTAAATTTCTCCGTCATTTCTGTCCACGCCAGGATTCGAACCCGGATCCCCTCATTCTGGAATAAGTCGCTCTACCAATTGAGCCACGCGGACGTTTTATTCTGATTCCTATCTGCCTTTATGTCGTGTGCGTCCTTCTGGCAGGTACGTCACATCTCCTGGTACGTTACAATAGGTTTGAACACTAAACCGTAAGCGAACGCGCTCAATGGACAAAACATTAGAGATACTTACCTGATAGCGTGCTGATCCCACTTTAGCGCGAATAACGGCCTGTACACGCCGAGGCATCGACTCCACCAGATGCCGGAGGGTTTCCGGAGGTAATGCCAGTCATGCCTGTTGCAGCATTGTCCCCAACTTTCCCCGAGACGTCGGCCCAGGAACCATGGATTTGATGTTCGGCTTTGCGGCATCGTAAAATGCTCAATGGAATTTAAATCCTGGGACATTGGGGGCCACTGGATAGTTCCAAACTCAGATAGTATTCCGCGAGCCATGCCTCGGTGGTTGCGACCCGATGTGGCGGCGCACTGTCATTCTGAAACAGACCATCGGTTTCAAGATGCGTGAAGGCTATTGAAGCGTGTAAGTGATCAGCCGGCTCATGCTGGTAGCGCGCAGCGGTAAATTACCTCTCCTAAATATACTAAGGAACTACTGTGTCCCATGCGAAGGCTCCGCAAACCATCACAGCAACACTGCCTCGAGCGTGCCGACCTCAGCTGATGGGTCATACATTCATGCTGTAGACGACACCCCCAACCCCCGTCAGCTCCGTACAGCTGCAAACGGGATATATCTGACCACACCACGCGACGTCACTCTGCAGGGGTTTAGTTTTTATGTTCCCGGTACCAGGCCAGGCTTAATTTCCGATGACGAGCAGTGAACAATTGCACACAAATAGGGCGTCGGCTCCCGTAGTCCAGGGTTGCGCCGTATATTGTCGCTGATTGGGCCACCGACATTTAACCTTGGTGATATTTGCGCCGCAATTGCCAAGACGAGCCTGGATAGTCTATTTGACCTCAGTCATCAATGGCGTGTCGGCCATCACTTGCTTTCTGGGAGCTGGTACGTCCGTCGATGGTATACTCGCGGTATACCATTTAAAAGGATGCCCTCGGGAACCCAAGGGTTCTTACCACTCGGACGATGCCCCACGATCAAAGCCTCTCAGATCACCACGTTTACCCATGTTCGTCGATTGCGATACACTTTTCGTAACCCCTGCTGTCCGTCTATTTATCGCTTGCGCTCAGTTTGGGTCTGTTCCACTCTGCGTGGGGATGCCCACGTCAACTGTCCTTTACCCCTATCTCTAATGTTTTGTCTGCTGAGTGTAGATGAAGCAAAGGTGGTACGTACGTGTTTTTCTGATTGAACTGGATTTATCAGTTGCATGGAACCAATGGCCCTAAGTCTGGACGAGCAACTGCTTACAACCTATAGGTTGGAGTTACAACCCGAAACAAAAAGAAAATCGATGTCTAAATGTACAGTATTCCCCATGTAATTTAACAAAGATTGAAGTAAAATAATGCTAGATTAACTAATAATATTTGAAGCATGAAAAATGTTAGATCACTAAATATCAACTTCAAGATGAATCTGTGGTCATTCTGAAGTGGCAAAAGTTGAGGGCAATGCGGGAAATGACAGTGTGAACGATGGCACAAATATGTCGCGTTTGCTACCGTTATCAACGAATGAGGAGAAAACACGGTGTAGCCCAATTTTGTGAATTGCGCAATTTGGCTGGGAGGTGCCCCAGCATCCAGCGTACAGTTCAATCCTGGCTCTTTCGGACTTTCATCTGCTCGGTCCCTTGAAAAGATTCCTGAGCGACTAACGCTTCGATTCGGCTGATGAAGTCAAACCGATTGTCCGCAGGTTGCTATATACCAGAAAACGGACTTTTATGAACAAGGTATACTACACTGCAACCCACCCAAAATGCAACACCAAGAAGGACGCGAGATAGCAAAGCCAGATTTTCTGGACACATAACTACCGATACAATGATGAAATGATTGAACGTACAGGCCCGTGCGACTTGCGGAACACGCAGACATCAATAGTTCGTGTGGTCCCCCATGGCTAGCAATAACGGCTGCTACACGCCGCGGTATCGAACGAAAGAGGCTTTGGATGTGGGCTTGGGGTATGTCGGTCCAGGCTGCTTCCACACGTTGCCACAGTTCATCAGGCGGAGCCGCGGGTGGTGCTTGCCGGGCCACTCGGTTGCCGATCAGCGACCAGACGTGTTCTATGGGCGACATATCGGGAGAACAGGTGGGCCACGGCAGCAGTGACACCTGGTGGGCCGTGAAGAATTGTTGCACGATGCGTGCCACGTGCGGGAGCGCATTGTCCTGTTGAAACGTGGCCGCTGGCAAGTCCTGCCGGTAAGGGAGGACTACAGGATCCAAAACGTCGGAGATGTAGAGGTGGCTGTTGAGTTTACCGGCGATGCGTACCAGAGAAGCGCGGGTGTCATATCCAATTGCGCCCCAAACCATAACGCCACGCGACAGACCGGTATGGCGAAGCATAAAGCAGGTGTCATACAGTCTCTCGCCGCGGTGACGCCACATGCGGATCCGACCATCGTGGTGTTGCAGGCAAAAGCGGGATTCGTCGGAGAAGACAATGTCGTGCCATTCCGTAGTTCATGTGTGGCGTTCAACGGCCCACTGCCGCCGCACTCGCCCGTGGTGTAACGTCAATGGTAATCGGAGCAATGGGCGCCGTGCGACAAGTCCCCGCTCCTGCAGACGACGTCGAACGGTACGTGCTGACACAGGTTGCAGCGCAACACACCCTAATTCCTGCGCTCACGTTCGTGATGTGGCGGTGCTAGCCGTCAATGCCCACCGCACAACATGCCGGTCCTCTCGGTCGGTGGTGTGCCGCAACTGCGGCAATCGCTCACGTCGGTCCTTCAGTCCTTCTTACACCCACGGAATCCATACTCGCCTCACTGTGGCTGGATATTGTCCCACACGGGCGCCGATATCACGGTACGATAAACCGCTGTCGCGATAAGCCACTATTCGTCCTCTGTCGAACTCCGAAACGTACTGGAATGACTGCCGTATTCTGCGACGAGGCATCAGGAAGCTTTCAACGCACAGGTCCTGGAGCACAACACATTTCCACTACTTACACCCCGCCTTCTGTGCAACCTTCTCATAGTGCTTCTCGGTGGCGTGCCGGGGTCACATGATTTGCATATGCCCTGTAATGCTAATCGTTTGTATGTCCTCTTGCGAGTGACGCATGCTGCGAAATTCCGGCCAATCGGATGCTTCCTTCTTGGTGTTTTATTTTGGGTGGCCAGCAGAGAATTAGTATTAAGGATGGACGACTGCCCATGGCACATGGTGCTCCCGGTGGTCCTTAAGCCCCCCAAACAAACAAAAACGAAAATTATATACATATCATTAAGCTCTTTTTCAAATTCAGAACTTAGCTCCTCAAAGCATCTGCCAGATAAAAGTTTAAAACTGGTGATTTTACTTACCATTGATATATCAAATACCTCCCTTTACAGCTATCTCGGCACAAAACTCGAGCTTTACTGACATTCATTACATGTTTCACAGAAGACCTTTTATACTTTCTACTGATTATATTTTTTTTCTGATACAGACTTTGCTACTGAATAAATGATTTTAGTTCCCGCTCATTCTTTCAACATGCCCTAGCCACATGAGAATATTTATCTCCACCTTACTAACAACATTTTCACGTTACACATCTGCAACATATCTTCGAAAAGCAGGGTGAATAAAGAAACTTGGCAACTGCTAGCAAAATAAACCAATAATATCTTGACTCCAATGTCGGCACGACTCATCGATTTTTCTCGTAATAGTATCTTCCGAATCGGGCTTTGACCTGGAAAGAAATTGGCCAATAATCAAACGAAGGTAATGTGGAGATATTTCTACAGTTAGTTTTGCTTTTATTTTATAATTATTTTCCGTTTCAATTTTTTTCTTCTCATCCATTTTAGACTGATTGCCCTTTTGTATCATTTCAAGGCATCTTAATAAGTTCCTTGCTATTGAGAACTGGCACTGTACGTGTGTTGCGTTTTGTCCATCGGAGCTCTTGCCCTGTACACCGAAAAAGCAAGCGTTGGTTTTAACGAGAGGGTAGAAAGACAAGCACGACGTTTCTTTATTTGTGCAGGCTGTATCTCACGTCCGCAATTTTTTTTCGCCTGATTGATGTATCGACCGTTGCCATCGACAGTCTTTTATTTTTCCCGTAGAGACACGTACTTTGCCGTTGCAAAGGTCCCTTTCACTCTGAGAACGGGATTTCTAACGTCGACTTAAAAACAAAAAGGATGTGCGGTTTTGTTTCGTTGCGACTCCGTGACGGAATCGCCAGTCATTGATCTTCTTTGTTTTTGTTTCCTCTCTCGTTCTTCGGAACCACAGATTTATTCTCCTCGGCACAATGATTCTGTTTCTCCAACCGATACTTTCACTTCGAGCTGGATTTGCTGTGCTGCTGGGTTTTACTTGCATCAGCAAGAAACAGAAATCACTGTTTATCCTTGGTAATCCAATGTGCCGAATCGCGGGCTAATATTATAATATAATAATATGCACAACAGCTAATAGTAAATACCTGGAACTTTCCCCTTCAAATGAGACATGTAACTCTGATCACATATGAAGATCTAACGTTTCGGAGGGAAAATCGGAAAAACGTTAAATGCGGAAACACAAGTTTTTTTTTAGTTTAAAATTGCGATTTAAAATGCCATGCGAGGGACACCATGTCGGACTACTCCAAAGCAAATCATTATATTCCAGTTATCCACAGAAAAATACACTGGTGTTCAAAATTAAGAGCATTTGCACATTTTGTCGATTTTCACAAAAACTATGGAACCAAAGGTACAAATTATGCCGCCGAATAAGAATGCAAATTCGCAGTGTCGAATATGCAAGCGTACACGTGCGTGTGGGTGGAGTTGTTACAGCGGAGGGCATTAAAAGCACACGTGGCTTTTTCCGCGATTAGTTCGCTCGTACTCCTCGGCGACATTCGTTGTGTTTCTTGCAGGAATTGGTTCAATTTCTTAAGCAATCAGGTACAATGAGTTGCCATGAACGTATTGATGACGGAATGAAGTGGAGAATCGTCGGTAGATTGGAGGCAGGGCAATTTCAAGTGCAGGTTGCTACAGAGCTCAATGTAACGCCTAGTGTCGTCTGCAATTTGTGGAAACAGTTTAAAGACACCGGATCCATATCGAGAAGGCCTGGGTAAGGTCGTCCAAGAGCCAGGACGGCCAATGAAGATCGTTATTTGGCACTTTCAGCGAGGCGTCACGTGACTGCTACAGCTGCACATCTATCTCGTGAGCTGCATGCCACCACTGAACCCCAAATTTCAAGGGTTACTGTTTCCCGAAGGCTTCGCGAGAAAGGGCTTTTTGTCAGAAGACCCGCGTCCCGCTCACTTCAGCACACAAGAGAGCGCGTTTAGCATGGTGCAGACAACATCAGCCTTGGACCAGACTTCAGTGGGGTAGCGTTCTCTTCACAGACGAGTCGCGATTCAGCCTGTACACTAATTCTCGACGTACCTTCACCTGGAGAGAACATGGGAACCCAATGCCCTTCCTCCAACATCCGAGAAAGGGACCTATATGGCAGCGGAGGTGCCGTGGTCTAGGCAGGCATCATGTTGGACAGCCGCACACCTCTCCATGTTTTTGACAGGAACGCCCTCACTGCTGAGAGGTATAGGGATGAGATCTTACAGCCCTATGTTCGACTTTTCAGGGGCGCAGTTGGAGCTCGGTTCCTTTTTATGGACGACAACGTTAATCCGCATAGGGCTCACCTGGTTGATGATTATCTTGAAAGTGAGGATATTCGCCGGATGGATCAGCCAGCCAGATCGCCAGACCTAAACCCTATCGAACATGTCTGGGACGCTCTTGGCAGGGCAGTTGCAGCTCGCCACCCCCTCCGAGAACCATCCAGGAGGAGAAAACTGCGTTGCTGCAGTAGTGGGACCGACTGCCACAGGGACTCCTCAACTGCCTCGTTTCCAGTATGACGTCGCGCTGCGAGAGCAGTATGACTGTGAGAGGGGGCCATACCCCATATAAGAGTCATTGTATGTTCGATCTTGCAACGCGTATTTTGGACATTCCTGCGCTGATGAGCCTTACTGATAATCATGAGTGCGTACCATGACTGTTGTGTGGTATAATTATTTATCTTATACTGTATAACTGTGTATCCATACCAAATTTCATTAAAATGTGTCCATTAGTTTTTCAGAAATTCGACAAAATGTGCAAATTCTCTTAATTTTGAACATCAGTGTACATACGTAGCAGCGGTTGCTCTGTTGCTGTTTTTTAAGTTTTCGCCAACCTATTCGGCAAATTCAATGTTTTTTTCGCCAAATGTAATCTGAAATCGCCAGCTTTTTTTCTCTCTCTTTACTGGAGATATAAGAACCATGAAAACATAAAGAGCTATAATAGTACAAATACAATAGGTTATAAATCCTTTACAATTAAACAACAAAATACAAGGTGTCCCAAAAATGTGTAATCATTTTCAAGTAATCATAATAGTTTTAATATAAATGATCTCAGTACACAAGTGTTAACTGACAGAACAATTCATGAAATTTTACAGACGTTCGACAAGGGCACCATTTGTCACCCGAACAATGTCAAAACGGTATTCCAGTTCCAACCATGTTCGTTCGAGAATGTCCGTATTAACTTTCTGCAGTGCGTGCGTAATCCTCCTCTTCAGGTCAGCAATGTCTGCAACAGTGCAGCTCTAAACCTCACCCTTGATGAATCCCCATAAAAAAAAAGCCACAGGGTGAGCCCGTGGAACGTGGGGGCCATGCAATGGAACCACCCAGCCCAATCCATCAATTGGGAATGTAAAATTTGGCGCATTTGAACTTGCTCTACGAGAACATGATACATCGGACTCTGTGTCCAATCCTAGGTTTTTATTTTTATGATACCTTGATTCTTGAGGTACTTTTAATTCCATTGCGAAACATATGAAAGTATGAATGTACTAGTTCTCGTTACATGTGCTCTACATACTTTCTGCACCACGAACCACCACTGGTTAGTTTTAATAATTTTAAGTCAAAATTGTTGCCTTAACCAAGTTCTTTTTAATGTAAACCACACTAGAAATTATTAATTGAATAAACGGCCAGAGTGAAAAACAATCAGCGCAACTTACGTAAAGCAAATTGTTGATTCTCCACTAAGGGAAGTTTCAGTATTCCATGCACTTCAGTCGACTATTCTCTGGTCGTAATTAATCAGAATAACTCTTAATTTCAATCGCACATAGAAATCTCCATCATACCCAGTCTTAGCATAAATACTGTTACAAACGTTCGATAGATGGCGCGCAACCGGTGTGCAAAGTCATCGACCAGCCGGGAGGCATGAAGCAGCTAGTGACTCATTGTGCGTTCAGTCACAGAGGGCTAGTGACTCATTGTGCGTTCAGTCACAGAGGGCTAGTGAATCATTGTGCGTTTAGTCACAGAGGGCTAGTGAATCATTGTGCGTTCAGTCACAGAGGGCTAGTGACTCATTGTGCGTTTAGTCACAGAGGGCTAGTGAATCATTGTGCGTTTAGTCACAGAGGGCTAGTGAATCATTGTGCGTTTAGTCACAGAGGGCTAGTGATTCATTGCGCGTTCAGTCACAGAGGGCTAGTAAATCATTGTGCGTTCAGTCACAGCGGGCTAGTGAATCATTGTGCGTTCAGTCACAGAGGGCTAGTGAATCATTGTGCGTTCAGTCACAGAGGCTTCGTAAAGTACTAGCCATGGAGTGGGGTAGATTATGAGAATCGTGTTGCTGTAATAGCGCTGCACAAAGCTGGAAAATCAGCTTCCGATATTTTCAACATGCTGAAGAAGCTGAAAATCAGCCGAATGTTTGTCTACCGGACCATAAAAAGGTTCCTCGGGACTGGGACGGTCGCTGACCGCCCTAGAAAGGGTCGGCCGTGTACCATGAGGACAGCTCGACTGGTGAAAGCAGTGAAAGCCAGTATTCGACGAAATCCTGTCAGAAAACAATCAGTGATGAATCGTGAGCTCAACATTTCACAAATGTCGATGTCATGCATGCTACGGAGTGACCCTAAGGGTGCGAGTTTAGCGGAGGCGTACAGGGCACTTCCTCACTCCACAACTGAAACAGCAGAGGGTGCTAAAAGCGAAACGTTTGCTGCAGTGTTACTCAGACAATCGCCACAGACAGATCCTTTTCTCTGATGAAAACATTTTCTCTATTGAAGGGGCTTTCAACCCTCAAAATGACACGGTGTATGCGTCAACTTTCCGAAAAGCTCAGGAGAAAGCTCCAAGGATCATGAGGGGCCACCATTCTGCTTCTGTCATGGTATGGTGGGGGTCTCCTACGAGGGTACCACGGAGCTCCATTTCTGTGAGAAAAGAGTGAAAGCATCAGCCAAAGTCTACCAGGACAGGGTTTTGAAAGCAGTGGTAAAAACAATGAGTCACACCCCCTTCCAAATCCGACAGTAGGGCTTTCAGCAGGATTCCGCACTTTCCAACAAGGCCTAGTCAACCCAGGAGTGACTTCAGGTGAATTTGCGGAACTTCATTTGTCCAGCTGATTGTCTTTCCAGCAGCCCAGACCTCAACCCATTGGACTACAAGTTGTGGGCCACATTGGAGGACATGGCCTGCTGAAAGAGACACCCCAGTATTGACAATTTCAAACGCTCTTTGGTGCAGACAGTAGCAGTTTTCCCAGGTATATTAAAATATCTTAAAATCTATTTTGTTGTTTCATTGAACACTTTGTAACAGTATTTACAGTAAGACTAGGAATAGTCAGAATGCGTAATTCATCTACAATACGCTTTTCATCTCTCCGTTACTTCTCTTGACACATAGCACATGAAACTTTGCCATTTGATTTACTTCTGACTCACTGTCAGCGTTGCCAAAATGTACAATCTGCTCAGTAAGTAGTGAGCCGTTCAGTAAGAAATGTTTTAACCGTGAAATCACAAAATTTCGGTACAGACCTACCAGCATCACGTGGAAAGCGGGCCTAAAAGGGGTCGCTACGGTCATAATAGACAAGTCTAACTACGTACTGACTTCTGGTAATAAAAGCTCTTGTTTCTATTCGACCTAGGTGTCTGAATACTTTTGCTACATAGTGTATCTACTGATAAATATTTATTAAATATTCGTTTCACCAGCGGCATTTAAAGGGGATGATTCTTTTTCCTTAATTCGGACCTCTGGTACCGTGGGCTCCCAGAACAGATGAATCGTCAATGAGATTCCTACTTGGCATTCGTGCCAACTAGGAGGGGGCAAAGAGAACCTTGACACACCTCAAATAATTTTACTTTGGGCAGTACCCATCGAATATTTTTCGTCCTGTTTAATTGCATTATTTTTGTTTTTGTGTGTCGTCTTATTTATTTATTTATTTATTTTCGCTCTAATTTATCATATTTTGACTTAGAACTACGTCTTATGGTACGACACAGATTAGCAGTGGACGCGACATAATTGTGTAACCGATTTCAACTCGCAATAGCTCCATGGTCATCGGGGGCGTGGCAACGGCGCTAGTATCGCTTGATAGCGCATAGATGGCATTTAGTGACAGTTATAAGTGGTGGGGCAGGCGGATCAATGGCAGTTCCCTATGCAGTAGTGGGCCGCGGGTGGCCTAGTGTTCAGCGTTAGTGACTGCCACGGAGATGACCTCAGGTTCGATCCTGTGCAGGTACGAACGCTCGAAGAACTAAATCCCCGCCGTGCGTCGGACGGGCACGTTAAGCCGTCGGACACCGGGGTAAATAATGGCGTCTCCTCTACCTCGCTTCCGTGTCACTTTCCTATCGGGCACTCTAGCCCAAATCTCCTAGCTTACTATTTGTAAGGGTTGTTTAAGACCTGGGGTCAGACACTCCCTTCCTAAAATCGATCTGATCTGATCAATAGCAGTTCGTGACAGTGCGCCGAAGCGGATGGTGATTTTTGTGCTCTGAGACGTGAGTATACTTTTGTTTTCGTTTTCAATACTTCTCAACTAAAGGTGGTTGAATATTGATTTAGGTAAGTAATTAATACTAACATAGTGGATTACTCGTGTGAATTAAAAAGAATCACAATTGCAACTGTTAACAATACGAGTAGATGGATGTAGCTGTACTTTATTGTTATTTTTTTCACGGATTTGTAGAATTAGCGGGGAAAAACATCAAAATGCCACGAAAATCCGAAGTTGAGCGCAGAAAGGAGCTGCGAAAACTAAAAAAGAAAGGAGCTGCGAAAACTAAAAAAGAAAGGAGCTGCGAAAACTGAAACAGAAAGGAGCTGCGAAAACTAAAAAAGAAAGGAGCTGCGAAAACTAAAAAGACTGGCAGAACAGGAAATTTATGGGCCCAAGAAACACCGAACTACCACTGCCAAACGTTGCCAACGCTATCACGATGCCAAACGAGCGCGTCAAAGTGAGCTAGTCACGAGCACCTCCAGCGCACCGGTCGAAGCCGCGGAGCCAATGAACGTTCATATGGAGTCGGTTATTAACTGGTGTCAAGTAAACGAGCCGGATTACGTAAAGCCAATGACTTATAAAAATATTTATGAAAAAGTAACGGCGGAATTCCAGAAAAATTCATCAACAACGTATACACCCAATGTATATTTTATTCACGATGTTATCATAGACACAAGACAGGGTATACGTAGGTTTTTTTTTTTTTTTTTTTTTTTTTTTGCCATACTACACCATTCACCAAACAATCAAATCACAGATACAATTTCTGTACAAAAAAACATGCAAATACAAATATTATACAATAATATTATACATATATTGAAAAGTATAAATTAAGTAATAGGAAATACAAAAGCTCGTATGATAACATGAATAATTTTGTTTTTAGTTTGAGTAAATTGAAGCACCACTACAGGTTCTTAAAGAAATCAGTGCGGTGCACTGTGATTGTGGCAAGTGAACCAGGGGAAAAGGCTAACAGTAGCCTGACGGGCCCCTAGCCCCCTCCCCCCCCAAAGAATCTAAATAGTCAAGCCAAAGAACAATTTAACCATTATGCAGTAAATGAAAGTTATAGTACGTAATATACAACAAATCGTTAATCAACCATTGATTTTGAAGGTCTTTAGTTGTTTTTTGAATACCGAAAAGTGTGTAATCGTCTTTATTCGAAGGGGCAACCCATTCCAGGACCTAGGGCTTGTCAAGTTAATATTATTAAATAATAAATTAGTACGCGCTCTAGGTATTAAAAAACTAGTATTTCCACGAGTGTCATGATAATGGGAACGGAAATGCAAGGTGATTAGATCTGAATATTTATTAGCATATATACGTTCATGCATAAACAGTAATAATCGAAAACTGTATAATTTATCAAATGACATTATTTGATAACTGAGAAAAAGAGAATGTACCTGTAAAGACGGATTCACCAAACGTAAAAAAAAAAAAATTGTAAAACATAAATTCTATTAATATTCCCAATAGTTGTGCGACTCCAAGCCAAGAGACAATAAGATAGAAATGGATAAATAAATGAAAAATACAATAGCAACTTAACCCTGGCAGGCAACAAACTTGAAATCCTATAAATGACCCCAATGCGGGATCTGAGCCCTACCGCAATTTCACTAACATGTGCATCCCATCTCAAATTATCTTGTAAATATACACCCAAGAACTTTACAACAGCCTGAAAGTCAAGGGGCACTCCATTAAATAATATCCCATTTGCAATATCCACTCTTCGCCTACATCGCGAAAACAGTACACTAGTAGTTTGGGAAAAATTTATTGTTAAGGAATTACAGCAAAACCAACGAAAGTAACCCTGAAGTTCCAGATTCGCACGTGGGATCAACTCAGATAGAGTGTCCCCGGAAAAAAATAGGCATCCGCATATAAAATAAATATATATATATGTGTCATCAGCATATATAATAGGAGTAGCACTTGAAGAAGTAGTAAATAAATCATTAACATAAATTAAAAATAATAATGGGCCCAATAACGATCCCTGAGGAACACCATGACGAACCATAAGAGTAGAAGATCGAACACCCTGTATTTGTACAACCGGCCTGTTAAATAATTTTGGAATAAAGTCTTAACAACCCCCTGATGCCAATATTTTCTAACTTTAAACAGTTAAAAAAGTTAGAAAATATTCTAACTTTTTTCTACTTTAAACACACCGGGCGAATCCGCTTCAATCCCATCGTTTTTTTTTATAAATTAAATCTCTCTAGATATTTTCATAAAATCACAGGCGGAATTTTTTTTTTCTGTTTCCTTGTTCATTTGCTGATAAGCAACTACAATTGGATTTTAAAATATACGTCAAATCTCATAGTTTATCTTTTGACCCTTTTTATTTCTTTTCCTCCTGACAATGGAAGAGGCGTGCCTCTCCCACGTCTGATCTCTTCATACGTGCCACCCCCACCCCTGGTAATTTTGTGAAGTCAGCGCCCTTGCGTTCTTGGTGTCTCACCAATCTACTTGTAAAATAAGACGCTTCCATCGGATTTTGAATCACGCGACAAATAAAGTGGAGTACTTTCTCCGGGTCAATTAGAGATACCTTTGCCTGATTCAGTTTCTAAAATGGAACTCATGTCACATTGCTAATCCGACTCTCTTGCTTGATCTCGGCAGCGAGCTTCGTCACAGGACATCAAAGCGGGAATAATGGCACTTTCATATACAGTCATTCGTAAACCGCTTTGATGGAAAACCATTCGTGCGAAACACCTAAAGCTGTAACCACTCTAAGGATTAAATTCGCTGGTCTTCTAATATCTCCATACGTTATAAGTGGTCGGTTCTCTTCATTCGCAAAGACATTCAGTTCGTTTAACACCCTACCCATTAAACCTCAAGGCACGTCCTATATAGAAATTACATTACTATACTCTCTTCGCCGAACTGAACTAAACGCGTGCTTTGCTCTTTCAAGTACAAACAAATCTGTAAAATTTAAAATAGTGATTGATCCTGTGAAAAAATGACGATTTTATTCTTCCAATACTACTGAAAGCAATCTTAATTCTTTAAGCGGTGAAAAACAAAATGGCCGCAAAATTAAATAGTCGCTTTTGCGGCCAGTGTTGAAAAGCGTTGCTTATGCGGCTACTGATTCCCCATTACGAAATTTAAAATTCAAGAATTAACTAAAAATGTATAAATAAAATAAAAACAAATAAATAAATAAAAAAATTAATTTTATACACGTCAGCGTTTTCTTATAAAGGTTTACGCCGCCATCCAAAAGTAGAGCGCTCATATAAAACCTTTCGTAAGCCGAAATGGAGTAAAGCGAAGAAGCAGTTACCATTAATTTATAAGGGGTGAGATATTTCAGCTTTTCCCATACCCCAAAAAACGTCCTACCAAATCATGCTAAATAACGCAAAAAACCTAAAATAAGATTAGCATAGAGTAAAAGCAGGAATGATATTATAAATACACAGCATATTAATAAATACGTATCTTATCCTTTACTGGATGTGAACTAAAAGAGACCCCTTGTAACGTATACTCTAGATTCAGTTTCCTTTTGATTTTACTATCTCTTGTTATTTTATTTTCCTATGCAAATTATCTTCTCCCTTAACGAGATGTTATTTCTCCCGCTGAGTTATATGTGGCAACGAGTGTAAGTCATGACGTGGTGGTATGCAGTATATATAGGCGCGCTCAACTATACCAAGCAGCTTCGTTTTATTTGTGATAGGTTCTTCCATTATTATTGTTATGTGATTTATCTACGATAGTACGAAAGTTCGGAATATCAGTAGTTGTGTTTTGTTGGAGTGTGTTTGAGTAATACCAGGAGTTCCCCAATAAAAGGTTAAAAGTGAGTACGTTTTCTTAGTTCATTTTATTGTCAGACCTCTGTCTGGCCGTTAAGTCTATTTCATTAAGTGTCTACGTTAAGTCCAGGGTATATTGTGTTTACCACTCTAATAAGGAGCCTTCAAGGTACTAATGTACTAAAACCGAAGTTATACTACTGATATTCAAGATAATGAGGAACGCTGAATAAAAAGAAGTTCCATATTCAATGAACTTATTGCACGTGCGTGTCTTACCTAAACAAACTCTAGCACTTTGAAGATTAGGCACACTTTAGCTACGTCAGGTAACCTTCCAATAACCCTAAGGTGACTTAACGTAAGCTTCCCTGCACTACACGTCCAGCGGAGAACTTTATTCATCATACCCTTTGCTACTAGCAGAAACAATAGTAACCTCTGCAGCTTTAAAGATTCTTTATCTCGCATGTAAATAGCAAAAATGGTACACGCGAGCAAGTCCAATGCATGCACAATGTCTTCATTTCGTTCACCACGATCAAAACGCTTAATTACATCCAGCTTTACGCGAAGTGTAACACTCTTACGAACTCTCTTAGATTCTTCTGATATCTTCGGATACATCTTGCTAACGGATGCGCAAAATAAATCGACATAAATCACAGGTGCTCACACACACATTTCGAAGCTATCGCTGTTTAAAATTTGTAGTAGGCTTCACCAAAAATTGGTGCTACACCAGCTGCACCCCTTTCTGGGCAAAGATACACCATTGTGTGGTGTATACAAAATCCAACAACATGGGGTTACCTTACACCATAATGTGACGCAACCTTGTATTATAACGTGGTGAAAAGTTGCACGATTTTGTTGGGTTTTGTTTACACCACACAGTGGTATATCATTTCTGAGAAAGTGGTGCAGCCAGTGTAGCACCACTTTTTGGTTCAACCTACCACAAAGTTTTTAAAAGTATATTGCAGCTTGATGTTGAGGTGCTGAGGAGCCAGTGGCGCAGTGGTCTAAGCGCTGGATTACGACCGTTCGTCCTAATGGATCCGAATTCGAATCCCGGTGAGGCATGGATGGTATGTTTGCCTTACGGCACTGGCTCTCTCCCTTCCCAGGAACCAGTGCCCCTAAATTAGGGACGGGCGACTGCTTATAGCCCGTTGAGTTGCTCACGGCGGCCATTAAATGCACTATAAAAAATGCTGAGGGTAGTTCTCGGGAAAGGTGCTTGGCAGCGCAACTGTCGCTGCTCGGGGTGCGCGCTTCCACTGTAACGGCTCACTGCAAAACAAACGCTCGGCGCTATTTTCGTAAAAGCGAAAATCCAGTTTGGATTTATTTCGGTTGGCGAAAACAGGTACTAATTTAGGTCTTCCGTAAAAGCAAAGTGGCGTAAAGCGAACTTTCGGATATCGGGGGTTACCTGTAAATGTAAACAATGCCAGTCCTAAGCATGGGCAAAGTATGAGGAGAAGTTATCAATTTTCTTACTTTTCAGCTAAAAACAAAACGCTTGTCTGTCTCAACAATAGGTACACCTTTTCCCAGATTGCGATACGTAAGTGGCCCCAAAAGCTACGTTTCTGGCACCGGCCGCAAAAGCCACAAAAGCGACGACACCCAAAATTAACCGCTTGGGATTATCTTCGCCAGAAAAAAATACTCTGATATTAACGTCTGTCAGGGATTTATACACACACCTCCACAAAGCCCCCTAAAATCTCATAAAAATCTCAACACCACTCGATTTGAGACTATGTAACACACACATACACAGATGCATACATACTTTTTAATGTTTAAGTATTTGTCCTTCTTATTATCTATAGCTATATAAAAAGCAATTAGTACTTTAATGAATTTCTTAGCTTTACCTTGAAGTATCTTCTACTTTAATTTAATAATTCTCCTTCTCTTTTTTTATTTTTTTTTGTTTTGTTTGACATCTAATGTTTCTTTTTTTAGTTTTTCTTGTTTAAGGTCAGCCATTTCATATTCAGATCAGACCAGACGTAGAGGATTTTAGGGAGTGTTTGACCCCAGGTCTTAAACAACCGTTAGAAACAGGAAGGTAGGAGATTTGGGCTAGAGTGAACAATAGGAAAGTTACACGGAAGCGAGGTAGAAAGTGAGAGAAAGAAGCCCTTATTTATTACCGGGGGGGCAGTACTCGTGGTCCGGAGGCTTAACGTGCCCATTCTACCCACGGCGGATTTTTAGTGATTCGAGCGTCCTCCGTACCTGC